>CM064915.1:39207816-44737816 GCA_032727855.1 Quercus ilex subsp. ballota
AATCTAAGGTGCACTACAAATAATATGAGAAATTTTTTTACTGGGCCAGAGAATCATCTGTAGTGGATCTCTAAAAGAGTTCTGAAAATCAAGCTTGGGTCCTCAAGAATGCCAACAGAGGATCATATACTACACTTTTCGCATTTCTCAGCCATAACAAAATCAAAATGAGCATAGTCATCTCTATACAGTAGCACAAGCTTGTCCTTCTGATGACCCTTAAGGTTGTCTAGCAAACGGTTCACATCTTTAACGTCAGAAAGCGAATCCGTCCCTCCATAACCAATGAAAAGAGGAATGTCTTTAGGAATGCGTGTCAGATTGTACAGAGGAGGAGTGGGACTGCCCATAGTGCTTCATGTTCTCGCTTTCGTCTCCGTAATCATACTTTGCTATGTTTCCAGCTCTGAGCACTATCCAAAATTTTAAAAATAGGAAGAATTAATATATGTATAAAGTCCTTGTGATTTATGGAACTCAATTAAATAAACCTATTAATTACAATCGAAATAAAAACAACTCTGACTATTGGTAGTGTAACTTTGTAATTAAGCCTTGGACTTGAACGGCTAAATGACAATGAGATATCAGACACACACATATAGGTTTATTTTTACGTTCAAAGAATACAAGGTTTTAAAAAGGAAAAAGTTGAGCTTAGCTGAGTATCCAAAATTCAGAGACTTACTCTGAGACAAATGGATCATGTTCTTGTTGACGTTGACTGGGGTGCATGATCCAGAAAAACATCATATGTGGAAGGCTTTATACAGCAATTTGGCCTATAAATAGAAATTTCACCTTTAATTCAGTAATGGAAGGGAAAGGGGAGATTATATTTATCAAGTTGAGCGAGTGAAAACAACCTGCAATAGTGGAAACCAGGTTGCTACAATCAATGAGTGGGTAAGTGGCAGACACCTTCCAAAAGTTTGCCAACAACCGACCTGTTTACTAGGAAAAGAAGATAGTTAGTGGTGTAATTTTTCACAATTTGGCTAAGTTCTTCACTTGGAATGTTTCAGAACATTTTAAACTAGTCTCAGCAAGTGAGAAAATATGTACAACATATTGATTAATGTTGAAATATAAAGATGGCTAATTGCTTCCTCACCCTCCAGCAATGAATTCACGGAGACCCAGCAAGTATATGCCCTGTTAAGTTTTTTTTTTTTTTTTGGAAAGTTATGATATTGAATTCGATAATAACAAAATATGGTTTCACAATTGAACAGGAGAGTTTCATAATTTTCCTTACATCGGCTAGAAATGTATTGGCAATAGCTCTTGGAAACATCGAGGTCACCTGACCTGTATAAGCAATTGGGCAAAGCAAAGCAGCGGATTTTGTCATGTTCACCAGCTTCTCTTGTGAAAAGGAAGCTAAAGCAAGCAAAGTTCCCTACAAATCAGAAAAATTGGCCTTAGTTTCACCTATCTTATGCTTAGCAAAACCCAAAAAGATAAGTAATGTCCGTAAATAGAATGGAAGCAACAATTCCACATATTTACCAAGGAATTGCCCCAACATAGTACAGTTTCTGCCCTGTCTGATTATGTATATAGTCATACATAGCAGGAAAGATCATCACTGACTAATTGCTCCCACGTCCAATCCCAGTAAGCCTATAGGGTAAGAAGAGAATAAAAATTACAAAATATTTCAATGCGGTTCATATAATGCAGTTGACATTTTGTTAAAACAAAGAGAACCGGATCATTAGCACTGAGTGAAGTGTGTCCACGGCTAGATATTGTCCCTCGATTGTTGCCCATCCACACATCAAACCCATTATCTGCTAAAATGAAAGCCAGAGATTTGTTTGGAGAATTGAACAGCCATGTTGCAGCATCCTGTTACCAACCATAACTTGTCTTAGTTCATCGATGTTATATTTTTCCATGAATAAATTAAAAATACCCCACGAGCACACATACAAAAAGAAACATGGTTCAAATATATGGTGTAGAGGGGTCCAAACTCCTAACCATCAAAATCCCATGCTGTAACAAAACCGGTGGCCTATTTGCCATCTTACTAGTCCTCCCCACCAGAATCCTCTGCACGCCAAGAATATGACCGTCTTTTGTTGTTACCTGAACCATCAAAGTTTAATCACATTAGACGCTAGTTTAAGTCACAAAATAAAAAGGCTTTATAAACTAAAAATCATGCAATCTTGGTAGATACTTTATGTTCTTCACAATATAGCCTTTTGTCTCCACCATGGATTTGCAAAGACTGTCATGACTAATGTCATCAGCAACTGCTGATGCACATAGCAGAAAAGCTAGAAGTAGAGTGGTTGATGTGTAATCCATTCTCATTTCAGTGGTGTAACAAATTTCACACTTACTGCTCTTTAAGCTTGAAGAATCCAATACAGACAAAATAGTATGTTGTTTAGTGACCTAAATGACATATGTTTTAGTATGGTCTACTTTTAATATCAATAAATATAGAAAATTTTGGAAGTAGAATGTGTAACTTCCTTCGATAGTTCGGTTTCACCTTGATAATAAAATGAGGAAATTCTAGACCGGGGCAAGTGTTTGAGCCTAGAAGGCAACTGAACTGGTTATACTAAATTAATAAGCCCTAGACCAATTACTCCCGGCTTTGTTGATCGGTTTGAATTGCACAATAAAAAAGGTCAATATGGAGCATTAAGCATTCAATTTAGACCTTTATTTTATTGTGGAGACCACTAATTTTTGCTTAAACACACTTTAATCAGTAACTTACCCACATTTATACAGTAGTAATATGTGAAGGGTGTGAGTTTCTTTTTTTGGTTCCTTTTCAGCTAAAAGTATTAAAGATCTTATTTAGGTTTTTATGCAACGGTTGATTTGTTTTACTATATCTGCTTTAATACTTTTCCCTTTTGTAGCCAACAGTTTTTGACAATAACTTTAAACCCAAAGATATTGTTCCAAACTATAGATCTTTGCTTGCTAAATTTTAATCCTAGACAAAAACCCCCCAACCTAATTGCGATTTTTCAAAAACTTATATCTTAAACAATAAATAAATAAAAAACAAAGTTTCTCTCCAAACTAGTTTGAAGAGAAACTCTACAAACTCTTCATATATTTCTATATTGAGTGTGAATTTTGAAAATCTAACCGTTAGATTGCATATTCTTATTATATTCTTCATGCATGTAAAATTTCAAGAAAATCAAAGATCAATTGCTATCTCATCAAACAAATGTTAAAATTTCAAATTTTTATGATCTAAAATTATGTATACAAAATAAGTTTATTGATCGAATAGTAAATAATATCCAATTTGAACGAAATTTGATATGCATTTTAAGAACATAAGAAATATGAAATTCAACGGTTAGATTTTTAAAATTCACACAAAAAAAAAAAAATAGACATATGAGAAGTTTGAAAAGTTTACCACCATATCTTCTTTGTCTCTACCTACCGTTTGGCTTTTATAGATAAATTGTTGTTAGAAGCTGTTTGCTTTTCATTCTGGTTCGTAGAAAATTTGCTGTTGGAAATGTTTATTTTGGAAGTTTTTGGACAAGGAACAATATTTAACTAAAAAAGCATTCACTTACCATGCATAGGACTTGGTCAGTGAAACCTTTCAAATGTTGAAATTTTATATACTGTTATTAATGATAGGACTTGATAGGCCAAAAACGTATTGACTCCTTATGATTAATTAATTGATTAATTAGCTAAGTTTAATTAATTAATCAAATTAACATGCAAACACGTGGTAGCACAAACAAATCACTAATTAAACTAAGTATGCAGCGGAAAATAAATTGACACGGTGATTTGTTTACGAATGAAGAAAACCAACACGGCAAAAATCCTCCATCAAGTGATTTTAAAGTCACCACTCCCGAGAATCCACTATTGTCACAACAAGCGGTTACAAGTAAAGGAATTACAGTACTTTATACCAACCTACAGTTGAACCCTTACCCCAATACCCAATTGGACTTGTTCTGTAGTGACAATCTCTCTTTGTAATGCACGGCTCCCAGTACGTGACTAACCAATTGCACGGATCCCAATACGCGACTTCAATCACTAACTAAAGAAGATTGTTGGCTACAAAGTTTTTCAATTCATCCAGATGATAAAGATCAAGAAGATGTTTGGTCACAAAACCCTACGGTGTACAAACACAGCAACTTCTTCACAAGAATGATGAAAACTAGGGCAAAACTCTGTCTCCAGTCACAATTTGCTTGAACAAACTTTGCCCAACACTTGTGCAACTTGTATCTTCTTTGACGGCCCTTAAAATAATCATTTTATATGTCTAGAGTTGTGAGAAAAAAAAGCCCAAACACATAATCACGGATTGGATTCAAAACAGAACTAAAATTCTGTTTTTCATAAACCTCGACAGATGCCTAGCTATCAAGCTGCTGTCGAGCCACGGGGCTGATCAACTCTTTAAACCTCGACAGATGGTTACATGTCGAGTTTTAATGATAGGCACTTTCTTGGCTTGAAACTTGGACAGACTTGGATGGCTTTAACACTTGATCTTGAAACAAAGTTTCTTGAAGTATTAAACACATCCTAGATCTACCTAAATACAAGTAAAGTACGTTTTGTCAAAGAGTTAACCAATTACATAAAATTATGACGTATGTTCCTGACAAGTGAATCACATATATCCTAACATGACTAACACTTTGATTCCATTCAAACCTTAAAAAAAACAGTAGGGTGTCATTTCACTTAAATTTTGAAGGGTGTCATTCCCTCCCCCTCCCACCAACAAGGGCGACGCCAATATCCAATGAGATTGGTCATAGGACCACCTTGATTTTTTTTTTTTTTTTTTTTAATATATCTTAAAAAATTTTGAGTTTTAAATTAATATGGGTCTTTTGACCACCTTTAAAAAAAAAACTTGAACACCCATAATAACAATTGAGCCCATTAAAAATAAAATTCAACCTCTCCAAAATTTTGGTCCATTGAAAGTTGAACAAAAAAAATTGCATGAAATGCAATGTTCACAATATTTTCACAATAATTTGTAACAAATCTTAAATAGCAAGATGTCACTGGTAAACAAAAAATAATAATTTCAATGGTAAGTTCAAATTAAAATCAGTAAAAACTTACCATCTAGACTTTGTTGTGAAAGTGTTGCAAAAATGTTGTGGACATAGCACTTCTCAAAAATTTCTCAAACAAAAAAATTAGCCTAAAATCTTAAATCAAACATTTAATTATGATTTTTTAAATTGTGTTTTCAAATAGCATATTTTAAAATTACTATTTTTTATATATATAAAAAATGCGCTCTTTAAATAGCTAGTTTGTTAATGCTTACTTTGGTCTTTAGCCAAATTTGTTGGATTTATGTGATATATTTTTTCAAAAAGATAATGCATTTTGTTTATATTAGTACTTATTTAGGCAATATTTTAGTAATTGAATGAGAGATCAATAACTTAATAATTACTTGGTTTTGTACATTGAAAAAGATGTAGCTGATAACATTAATAGTAAAATTATCATATCACACAATGATTTCAAAATACGAAAACTTGTGAAAGGAAATTTTAAAACTTTATGTATTTGCATATGTTTTTATTTTGTGATGTTAATATATTCAAGTTATTATTATTAAATTTTTTTAATTAAATTGTTTTTAATGACTACCCTGAAAAGAATTTCTGGAACCGCCACTGCCCACCAAACCTTATAGGAGGTTTTTGTAATTTACTTTTTAAGGGACTATATCAAATGTTTCAAATTTAAGGCAGACTAAAAGTATGTTGATTAATTAAGAGGAAAATAAATTAAGTTAATTGGATGATAATAGTTTTTTTTTTTTTTTTTTTTTTGAGAAGATAATTGATGTGGTAAAGATTTTTAGAAGTGAGTTGATACTTATTTGAAGTGATAAAATAAAATCCAAATTAGTTTTGTTATGTAGTCTCATTTTGATGTATCTGTATTGGCTTTATTACTTGCCGAATTCACATATAATTCTCCATATTTTGATGTATTTTCTAGGGGGATTACATGTTGCCTTAGTTGGTGTGCTTGAGCCCTAGAAAAATTCGCCAAAGAAGTTCATAGTGGGTTTGCAACTTGCTCGCTAACAAGATTGCCCACGCAAAGCTGCCACGCATCAATAAAGGAGGAGTCTTTCTATCCTTTATGTGTTGCAACCTAGCTAGCTCATTGTTAAATATATTAGCAACGCAATGTGTTATATCATGTTGTATGCTAGAGTGGAAGTGGAAGGGGAAGCATAAAATAGGAACACTGAGAACACGAGGGTTACATGATTCAGTCTTGTCAGCCTATGTCCACAGAGGAATCTCTTAGGGGCTACATCTTTATTATGTAAGAGTGTAGTACAAAGTATGTGTTATAATGAACTATAACATGAGTATATATAAGCGACTAAACCCTAGACTACTAGTACAAGTAGAAGTGGGCTTGGGCCTATTACATTGGGCTAATATGTCTAATATATCTTTAACACCCTCCCTTAAACTCAAGACGAAAAGCTCGATAAAGGCTTGAGGTTGGATAAGCATGAAAAGATGCCTTGAAGAATGCCCTTGAAGAAACCACAATGAAGAATGTGCCAATTGACCAATTTTGGAGCTTTAAATGAAAAAACGAAGTCCAAAATCGAAATCTACGCAAAAACCTGAGTAAGACAGGCCTTTTCGAAGATTTTGACTTTTGGTCAATGGTTAACCCATAAAGTCAAAGTCAATGAACAATCAAAGTCAACGGTCAGCAACAGTGCAGTGGTTAGAGTGATCTTGGTCGGATCCAGGTTTCAGGGTCTATTTTGGTTCAGGTCATGGATTTGTGCTGCAATATTGCTGATGTCATCTAATGACGTGTCGTTGATGTGTTCTAGGGCTTGCGTGGCTATTGTCGTGGAGTGAGTGATGTCATCGAATAATGTCATGAAGACATCAGCAAAAGTCTTCTGGCGCGTGCAAGACCCAGGAGGCGTGTGTAACTGACAGTTAGCGCGTGTTTCGTGTGATAAGGGCCAGATTCTCGGGTTTCGTAAATCGGCGGACAACAAGGCCTATATAGCGGCGCGTGTGACTGAAATCCGATCAAGGGGTTGAGAATCCTTGGCAACGCTTGTGAGGAGGGTCAAAGCCTTTGTCCACACATGGAGGCGTATGCAGCTACCGATGGGGACGAGTTTCCTGGGTTTTGGTCACGGTAGGCCATTGAGCATGTCTATATGGTTGGTTTCATTAGGCAAAGCCTCGATGTGCATAGATCTAAAAGAGAGAGACACAGATTGTTTGAGCTTGTGATCTGAGACACAACAACGACACAACAATGGTGGTTCCGTGGGAGCTGTGTGATGCAATGGGTCCTAATCTGAGAGCAAGCGTGGACGCTACTGTGGATCGGTGCTACACATGTATGAATCCTCTTTGCTATGTAGAGATAGTTGTTTAATGCCAAGAATGAAGTTTGGCTCTAATACCATGTTAAATATGTATTAAACACAATGTGTTATATCATGTTGTATGCTAGAGTAGATGCGAAATGGAAAATATAGAATAAGAACGCTGAGAGCACGAGGGTTACGTGGTTCAGTCTTGTTGACCTACATCTACGAAGGAATCCATTAGGGACTACATCTTTATTATATAAGAGTGTAGTACAAAGCATGTGTTATAATGAACTATAATATAAGTATATATAGACGACTAAACCCTAGACTACTAGTAAAAGTAGGAGTTGACCTATTACATCGGGCTAATATGTCTAATATATTTCTAACACTTGCAACCAGTTAAAAACTAGGACCGGGACAAATTGATCTTACCTACAAACAACTCATTTCCATAACAACAACACACAATAAACACCAATCCTTTAAATGATGATTTAATAATTAAATGAGTTATTGTCTATATGAACAAAATTTAGTTACAAAATTGATTGTAGTTTTAAATTACAACCTTACTCAATATCTTTTTATTGGAAGTGAATTTTAACAAATCCACCATTGGATTACATCTTCTTCTTATATCCTCCATACTTGCAAAATTTCTAGAAAATTAAAAATCAATAGTTATGTCATCAATAAATTGTTTAAATTGCAAATTTTTGTAGTTTAAAATTATGCATAAAATATAAGTTTTTAGATCATATAGTAAATAATATTCAATTAACATAAAATTTGACATATGTATTAAGAGCGTAAAGAACATACAATATAACGGATAGATTTTCAAAATATGTAGTAATGTTTATTTTATTGAGTAAATTTGTAGTCTTAGGCTACAACCAATTTTGTAATTTTGTGGCTAAACTTTATCCTTTGTATATTCGTTTTTAATAATGATAAAGAATTGCCAATTATTTAAATAGTAATTCTTTTTCTTATGTCCACTCTTTTTTTTCTTTTTTTCTTTTTAAAGTTATATTGTGTACCTATTTATGATTACAATTCTTTTTTATTAAAAAAAATTATTTCAATGTCTACTGGATAGCATTCTATTTTGTGTTCAAATTATTGTGATTTTCCTACTTTCTAAGATTTATATCAATAATTTCCAACCAGTATCTTATATAGTTGTATTATCAATGTCCTCACGTATTTACAAGCATTTCATGCATTTTTGCTAACTACTCTAACTCAAAAATAATGATTTTTTTTTTCAAACTCATCCAATAGCTCACAGGTTAGTGACTAGTATCTTAAATCTTGAATTATATGAATTGCCAAATTGAATTGAATAATTATATATTGTATGAGTTTGTGTATAGTTTCATATGATTAGATTTTTATTAGGTGAAAACCGAACTATATAAGATAATTAGTAATTTTTATTAGGTGAAACCGAACTATATAAGATAATTAGTGTGGGTTTACACACACACACACAAGTTTCCACCGATAATTTTTTTTCTTTTTTTCTTTTTTATAACAAACAGAAACTTCATTAAATAGAAAAAGCCATAGATACATCTGTAAACACAAAATTTCTCAATTGTAGAAAATCAAACAAATTGAAAAATGTGTTCCACAAATATAATTTTGTATTAATCAAGTAATGAGTACAATCTCTGTTTTGACTCTTTTACAAAAAGTGCTTCTCTAATTCTATCTTCTTTATGGTCTTGATTCAAATGCAAAATTTTCTTCAATTTGGTTGGAAGATGGATCAAATGGTCTTCACAACGAACCTCTGGTTTTAAACTTGTTAGAGATTTGTTGTTCTTCAAGTCCTTCAAATGTTCTTCAAGTTCTTCGAATGTTTTTCAAGTCCTTTGAATGTCCTTCAAGTTCTCCAAAGATTCTTGAGATAGAATTTCTCCAGAGTTTGGGCTTCTTGAAAACTTGATTTTGAAAATGAGAGAGATGTCCTCTATTTATAGTGGTTTCAGAGGATAAGCTTCACTTTGAATTGATATGCTTGAAAATATGTAATAGACTCTTGATTGGCCCAAATTCTTCTTAGAGATAATTATCTCTATTTATCTATTTTGATAAAGATAATAATCAACAAAGATAAATAATTATCTCTATTTAATTTATTTATTTTAATTAAGATAATTATCCATCAATTTTGAATAGAAAATTTATCTTTATTTTATTTTATTTATTTTAATAAAGATAATTATCCATAAATTTTGAATAAGAAATTTATCTTTATCTTGTGGGCCAAATGACACATGACAAATTTTGATATGCCAATGTGATGTCAATTTGGATGACACATATCATCATTTAATTTACTTAATTTAATGACATTAATTTAAAATTTGTCACTAAATTTTGATGTGACATTTTATAATTGGTTTAAAATTTTGCCTCCTACAACATCATGAAGAAGATCTTGTTCTATAAGGACTCTCTTCAATCCAAGCACAGTAATCAATAATGCTGTAAGCATGTTTAGTTAAAAAATGAGTAGGTTTATTTCCATTACAACGAACATGTGAGAAATTCACACTCTGAAAATCATGAACAGCTGTTGCAATTCCATAAACCAAAGAGGCCACCGAAGAAGGAGCTAGGGCAGATTCACACAATGCTTGAACCATGACCATTGAATCACCCTCCTGTACAAAATCCCAAATACCAATTTCCCCAGCAAAAACAATTCCAGCTTCAAAAGCTTTAGCATCAGTTTCAATGGCCCCCAAAGGAACATGAAGCTTCTTACTAAGTCCTGCAATGAAATTCCCTTCATTATCTCTGATTACTACCCCCACACCAGCAGTTTTTTGAGAAAAGAATACTGCTCCATCCACATTAACTCTGTACATTAAACCAACTGGAGGCACCCCCATTTCTAATCCACAACCTGCTATTTCTTCAGAGGGATGACATTAGCTGTCCATTATTCATCCAAATATTGAATACACCAATGTATAATCTGCTTCCCACACTTTTTCAATCCACCATGTTGAATTTCATTCCTGCTAGTCCACAAAGCCCAATCAATGGTGATGACCAAAGCCAAATCCTCATTCGCCCATTTATCCTTCATTACAATGTACCATAAAAAATCCATAAAGCTACGGAAAGTCATTGAGGACAAAAAAATGAGAAAACTTAGTTAAGCTCCAAGCTTCTCGAGCTTTAGGACATTTCAAGGACAGGTGTAATAAAGACTCAGCATGCATTCCACACTCCTCACATAAATCATCTGAAATTGCATGCCTATGGACTAAATTGGCCTTAGTAGGAAGAATGTCTTTAGCAGCTATCCAAGCAAAGTTTCTAACCTTGTGAGGTACTTGTATTTTCCATATTTTTTTCTAGAAAGAACACAAACTACTACTATCTGAAGTAGAGCCACACACATTAGATCCCTCCATCTCCAAAGCCTCCTAACAGTAAAAAAACCATTTGAGTCTCACACCAGATTTGTTTATCACTTGCAACCGGTTGCTTAAGGGAATTCCAGCAATATTTTCAACATCAAAAGGAAGGAAAGCTTGTTTAAGAATGTTAACGTGTATAGTGTTTTGAGCTTCAGGCCCAACTAGATTACTTGTATAGCACACATTCTTGTACTACACTCTTACTCGTACTGCACTCATATGCCTCTTATATTAAGGCACTCATGTATATTCTTTCACTAAGAAATACAATACAATTATTCAATATTTCTAACATGGTAGCAGAGTCACTGCTCTGACATTTTCTCAACAATCTTGTCTTTATTGGTGCTACTCCATTCTCATTGCTTCCACCATCACAGCAGCCACTGCAGCCTTTCGCTGTAAAACCTCCAACGTCTTCCAACTGTCATCCATGGGTTCCGGACTTGCAGCCGCCATCGTTAAGGAGTCCTGCACTACACAGACCACTGCACTCACTGTCTTCGCCATGCATCTTGCTTTGATAAACTTTTTACAGGCACCACAGTGATTGTCTCGCCTCAATCTACTAAATCGTGGAAGTCTCGCAATCATCGAAGGCACATGCGCCCTCACGTGCCGCCCAAAGAAGCTACGCCTCAGTCACGCGCCTCACACACCACCTTCTGCTCCTGCTGACGTCATCACTGCCACGTCAGCTAAGGCTAACGTCATCATCTAGTCCTCTGTTGACATCACCAACCACGTCAGCTGACGTTGTCGTTAACCGACCGTTTACTAGCATTGACTTTGACCAAGGTTGACTTTGGCCGTTGACTTTTCTCTAGGGTTGACTTTTGCAGTCTAGGTGCTCCTTACCTAGTTTTTCACGTAGATTTCATTTTTGCAGTCCTTTTTTCATATTTTACTTTTAAATGAAGAATAAGGACATGTCTTCTTCTTGTTGCAATAATCGTAGCCGACAATCCAGCAAACATTTTTCCAATTTTTGCAAACGTTTTGGCCACAATATTGAAAATTGCTATCTTTGCAACAAATCAACTGTTTCAATTTCTGAAACTATCCAACCAATGGCTCCCGTCTCTGCACAGTCTAAATTTTCAGGACGCACTTTTACCATGTCCATAGATGACCTTAAAAACATCATCACCAATGTCATTCGTATAGTTGGTAATGCATCTTATTCTTCTTCTTTCTCAGCTTTATCTGGTATGTCTCCTTCCTCTTGACTTATGGATTCCGCTTGTTGCAATCACATGACACCTCACTCACCCTTATTTTTTGAACTCAAACCTGCACCACACCCTCTTAATATTCGCACAACAAAAGGTTCCACAATGTCTGGTCATAATATAGGTTCTGTTCCGACCTCCAACCTTTCAGTTCCTGGGGTCTTTAATGTTCCTGACCTTTCTTACAATTTATTTTCTATGGGACAATTAGCTAAGTTGGGTTATCGCATTATATTTGATTATTCTGGGTGTATTGTGCAAGATCCGAGGACAGGACAGGAGCTTGGGACTGGTCTCAAAGTTGGGAGTATGTTTCCCGTGGACAACCTTTGTCTTCCACTTGTTGCTCCTGTTTTTGTTGCTGCAGCTGCTGCAATTCTTCAATTCCTTCCTTTACACTTTGGCATGCTCAACTTGGTCACGCATCTTCCTCTTGAGTACAACAATTGGCTTCTAGAGGTTTGTTAGGTTCAGTGTTTACAGAAAATTTTGATTATGCTTCATGTCAGTTAGGAAAACAATCAGGTTTGCCTTTCAATACTAGTGAATCAATATCCACTGATATATTTGACCTTATTCATTCTGATGTTTGGGAGCCTTCCTCTGTCTCTAGTATTGGTGGGTCTTGATATTTTGTTGTCTTTGTTGATGATTACTCTCGCTATAGCTGGATTTTTAATATGAAATATCGTTCTGAATTATTACAAGTATATTCTAATTTTGCAAAAATGGTTGAAACTCATATTTTCCAAACGCATCAAAATTTTTCGATCTGATAATGCTCTTGAATACACTCAATATGCTTTCCAAGCTGTTTTGCATTCATATGGCATTGTTCATCAACTAACTTGTCCAGGTACCTCTCAGCAAAATGGTAGAGCCAAACGAAAACTTCATCATATTCTTGACACTGTTCGTGCTCTCCTTCTCTCTGCCAAAATTCTTGCTCCTTTTTGGGGCGAAGCTGCTGTTCATGCTATTAATCGCATTCCAAGTCCTGTTATCCAAAATCAAACTCCATTTGAGCGCCTTTTTGGGCCATCTCCAGACTATCACTACCTCCGCTCCTTCGGTTCTACTTGTTTCGTTCCTCTTCAGCCATATGAGTATAACAAACTTGAGCCTTGGTTAAGACTTTGTTGTTTTTTTTTTTTTGCTATGGCGAATCTCAAAAGGGGTATTAGTATTATGATCCTATCTCTCATCGTCTTCGTATCTCCTGCAATGTTGTCTTTTGGGAACATCACCTTTTTGTCGATCTTTCTTACTTTCTCACTTCCGTGTCTTCCTCCTTTGTTTTAGATCTTTTTCTAGATGAGGCACATATTTCTTCTGTAGTTGCTCCTGATCCTCCTGTAGTTGCTCCTAATTCTCCTATAGACTTCTCTATCCAACCACCAGATATCATTGATCCCTTTTCTAGTTCACCCTTTAATGAACAGGTGGGAGATGAACAAGTTGAAGACAAGCTAACCAAACCCAACCCTGAGCTTGGGTCCCCTACTCCTACTCCGCTTGTAGATCTTGCACAAGACATTCCATCTCGTTACTCAACTCGGGTAAGATCCATTCATGCACATTTACTTAACTATCATTGTTACACTGCCCTTTCTACACTACACAAGCCTCACACCTATCGTGAGGCTTCCATTGACCCTTTATGGTAGATTGCAATGAAAGAGGAATTTGATGTATTATCTAAAAATCATACTTAGGATTTGGTGACGCTCCCCCCTGGGAAATCTGTGGTTGGTTGTAAATGGATCTACAAGATTAAGACTCGCTCTAATGGGAGCACTACAATGCTCGTTTTGTTGCAAAATGTTTTACATAGGAGTATGGGCTTGATTATGAAGAGACATTTGCTCCAATTGCTCGTATCTCATCTGTTCGTGCCCTCTTAGCTGTTGCTGCAGCTAGTAAATGGGATCTTTTTCAAATGGATGTCAAAAATGCATTCTTTAATGGGGGTTTATGTGAAGAAGTTTATATGCAACCTCCTTCTGGTCTCTCTGTTGATTCAAACAAGGTTTGTCACCTTCGACGTGCACTTTATGGCCTTAAACAAGCTCCACAAGCTTGGTTTGCCAAATTCAACTCTACCATCTCTCACTTGAGTTACATGGATAGTCATTATGATTCTGTCTTATTTCTTCATCGCATTGGCAAAAACACTATTTTACTTCTTCTGTATGTGGATGATATGATCATAACTGGTGATAACCTCAGTTCCATTCAAGAACTCAAGGGTTTTCTCAGTCAGCAATTTGAGATGAAAGATCTTAGACATCTCAGCTACTTCTTGGGTCTTGAAATCACTTATTCTACAGATAGACTTTATATTACTCAAGTTAAGTGTGCCTCTAAACTCTTGTCTAGAGCTGAACTCACTGATAGCAAGACTGTTGACACTCCAGTTGAGCTTAATGCGCATCTGACCCCCTCAGGGGGGAAACCATTGTCTAATCCCTCTCTTTACAAACGCTTGGTTGGCAGCCTAGTTTATCTCATTGTCACTCATCTAGACATTTCATATGTTGTTCATCAAGTGAGCCAGTATCTGTTTGCTCCACAATCAACTCACTATGCTGCTATTCTGCTCATTTTTCGATACCTAAAAGGCACTCTCTTCCATTGTCTTTTCTACTCTGCTCAGTCTCCTCTTATTCTCCATGCATTTTCTGATGCTGATTGGGCAGGAGTTCCCACTGATCGCAGGTCCACCACTGGTTATTGCTTTCTTCTTGGTTCTTCTCTGATTTCTTGGAGATGCAAGAAACAAACTCATGTGGCCCGCTCCAGTACTAAAACAGAATATCGTGCCCTTGCTGATGCCACATCTAAGCTCCTTTGGCTAGGATAACTTCTCAAAAACTTAGGTGTTTCTACATCCTCCGCTACTTCTCAAATTTTAAAGTAAAATTTTATAATTCACCCAAAAGAAATTTCTGAATTTTAGTCCTCTATCACTCAAGTGTCCATCTAGGATGGTAATTGCAATTTTTAATTGAATGGTTGTGAAGATGGTCATGTCTTTTCTTTCTTTTTTTCAATATTAAAGGCAATTAGTTGTAAATTTAAGAATTAATGTCTTAGCTTAAAGATAAAAAGACGTTAAAAAAAATCACATTGATTAAAAGATAGAAAATATCAAATAAAATAGCAATATATTTGAACCAAACATCAACATTATATAAGATTTTTTTTTTTTTTTTTTTTAAAAAAACAGTCGTTTTAAAAAACTGGTCATGTAATTTGAACCAAAATATTTCTTAGTTTTTCTTTCTTTCTTTTTTTTGGTTAAAATATTTCTTAGTTTTTCTTTCTTTCTTTTTTTTGGTTAAAATATTTCTTAGTTTCACCTGGTCAGATGTTTAATCAATTAATTGATTTTATGGGTTTAGCCTTGGTTTTGATTATTTGATATCCTTTTGTTTAACCTTTGGTTTTAAAAACTTTCAGACACTCTTCATGGGATTCCAAAGGGGTTCACTATTTGTGCACGTGGTTCAGTAATCCACAAGTTGACAAATTACATAGGACTTTAAAATCATTATTTTAACAACCTCCTCAGCCAAATGAATGCTCCTCCAAAAATACACCGACCATTCCACCAATAACTTGGTGACTTTGGAATATAGTAACATGTGATTGGCCTATTCATTTATTTTGCCAGATCTCTCGGTGTCTGCTTCTAATGATAACTTTTTATCATCAGACCAAGATACCAATCAGTTTCAACTTATAACTTATTAATTTATTTTGCCAAATCCTTTTTATTGCTTTACCAAAAAGCTGACTTTCTTCTTAAAAAAATAATTCATTTATTGTATGCTTTACGTTAACAATTCATTTTCTTTTTTTTTTAATTTTATTAAGAATTGAAAAAATTGTCAAAAAATTTGACAAATTTTTTAACTTTTAATAAAAAATTTCTTAAAACAGTACACTAACATATGCTATGAGAGCGTAATTTAATAAAATATCTAAAAAAAAATAAAGCGGGCTTTAGCGGGGGAGGAAAAATAAATAAACAGTTTATAAAATAAAGCTACAGAAGTTTAATAGTACCGAACCAATAAAGGTGGGGGATCCTTTAACCACACACAGCTCACCGTTCTGAACTGGCAGCCTCAAAAATGCTTTGGCCGCTCTATTACTTAAAAATGATGAAGATGATTTTGTCACATGCCTAAATTAAGAAAAAATAAAAAAAATTAGGGTGCGACTATATTGGTAGTATTGAATTTTGAAATCATCAATCAGTTTGGTCAACGAGTGCCATTCAAAGATTCAAATGGGAATGTAAAATAAGTAAAACACGGAACGAAATCTCCTGCCATTTTGGTTCGTATCGTAACGGCATCAGAGAAAGAAAAGTCACAATCTTCGAACAGCTATAGCCAATTTTATCGTCCACCAACAAAACATCTTTCCTATTTTTATACTGTATTATTTTTAAAACAACCAGCGCAGACTTTTCATACTCTGTCTGTCCATTATTGTCAAAGTCTATATTTTTATTTATTGGGATTCCTGTTTTTTTTTTTTTTTTTTTTCGGTAAAAGATTTATTGGGATTCCTAGTATCTTATATATATACAAGTGGATAAAAATAACACGGTGGCTCCAGATTCCCAAGAAGGTCCGTACTCCATACAGCTTCTTAGAGTGAGTTCTACCTCTGCCTCTGCTTTTTTTTCTTCTCCTTGGTTGTTTCATATGATAGATGTTTCTTTGATTTCGTGTTTCTCTCTGCCTAATCTATGTTCTTACGTATGGAATGATTGTGTCGTAGTACGTGTGTGTCTGTGAAGAATATCTTTAAATGATGAATGAGTTTTGTTTTCTTTGTTCGGTTTTTTATTAATGAGTTATTGGTTCTGAAAATTAGAGTTTTGAGTAATTTGAAAATGTACTTTTTTTTTTTTTTGGCCATGAATTTTATGATGAATTAAAGCCTAAAAGTCAGCTTGATTGGTTGTAGATAAAGATGAGTTGTTTGATAGGTTGGAGCAATACTTTTGTAGATGTGAAGAGTCTCTTGTTTCATTGAACAGTGTTTGTGTTCTTCAAATGAGCGTTCATTGTTTGATTATATTTACAAGAAATAGGTGGAATGGTTATGATTAAATTATGAGTAAAAAACTCATGGAATGGTTGGCTTAAGCAGCTCAATTGAGTGGCATTTCACACTAGGAAGTCAAATTATATAGGTGGTGTAGTTTTATTTTCCTAATAAATTAGAATTATTTTAACAATAAAGGGAATACAAAAGCATGAGGGGCCATACCCTGGATATACTAAAAGAAGTCCAATTGATATACTAGGCATGGACTGGAACATATATATATATATATATGAAAAGTGAATGGACTACTAAATAACTACTCATTGATACATGATTTGCAATTACTTGTAGGACCTGGTTGAAAGGAAACATTCGTCATGGCAACCCCTCATGAAAATGTGCCTCCTGCCAATCTTGAGGTTTGTGATCAATTATCCATTTCCTTCAACTAGGGATTATTGCCGCAGAATACTCTTAAAAAAATCTGACTTACATCTGCTGTCATTTACAGGGAAAATTTATTGCAATTGTAGTATGCTGGCTTCTAGGAAATGGGTGCCTCTTTTCATGGAACAGTATGCTGACAATAGGAGATTACTATTCTTACTTGTTCCCGGTAAACCAAGTCTCTTTTTATGCATTATTTCATTATATTAGCTTTTGGAGATATTTGGATCTGTAAAGGCATGCCTTCCATGACTTGCAGGCCTGTAAATCCTTTCATCAAAAATAAATTCTACGATTTAATTACATGATCTAACCTCATTGTTTTCCTCATTAAACTTGCATTACATATTAGTTTGGGCAGAGATTTGTACTACTTTGTTCAATAGCATGCTTTCACATTTTTTCCAATCAAGTCATTTAAAACTTATCAAGATTTTGAACTATTTAGTCTGTGAAAGTCTCAGAGATTCTTCTCTTCCCCTATCATTCTTCTGCTGTCCCATGCTGCTTCACAGATTTCATCTTTATTATGGTGATTCTATAGACAAATCTAGAACAACTATCCTGATATTCTGATTGATTTACACACTAGTCTTGTTTGATTGTCCAGAATCAGATAAATTGATTTTATTATGTTATCATTTTGTTTAATTGGGTTCATTTTACCTTAACTCAGAGTTGTTCTTGATAGTACCCAATGAATATCTTTTGTATCATGTTAAAGGTCTAAATTTGGTGAACCATAATGTATATTTTGTACTCCCATCTTTTAGAATTTTTCTAAGTTTTAATTATAAGAATGTTAATAGTTGTTGTTGCAGCAATAAATTTCCTGAGTGATTAAGGTTCTTTCTTTTTTACCTGTGCAGAAATACCATTCTTCAAGGGTCCTTACTCTTGTTTATCAGCCATTTGCGTTTGGAGTACTTTCTGTTCTAACATACAAGGAAGCAAAAATCAATACTAGACAAAGAAACCTCTTTGGATATATCCTGTTTTTCATAAGTTCTCTTTTGGTTTTAGTAGTACGTACAGTCTGCCTTTACAATACTTATATATTCTAATATACACCTGAACTCTACCAGATCCTGTTCATTACATAAATTATTAACTCAAAAGAAAATTATTAATCCTTTGAGATAATTTTAATTCCATTCTTTTTTTTATCTTCTATTATTCTGTCATAGTTGGATTTAGCAACTTCTGGAAAAGGAGGACTTGGACCTTTTATTGGATTATGTGTAATTAGCGGTGCTTTTGGAGTTGCAGATGCTCATGTACAGGGTGGAATGGTTGGGGATCTCTCCTTCATGCATCCTGAATTCGTTCAGGTCAGTATTCATGACTTGCAATATTACATGTTCAATAGTTTCTTAGAACATTTACCTTATCTAATTTTTAGTTTATGATTGGTTACTTGTCTTATAATTTTCAGTCTTTCTTTGCTGGTTTGGCTGCATCAGGGGCTCTAACCTCTGCTTTGAGGTTAATTACAAAAGGAGCTTTTGAAAATACCAGGGGTGGTCTTCGCAAAGGAGCCCGTATGTTCAAATCCCTATTACTTTTAGATTCCCATAAAAAAAAAAAAAAGGGGGAGAACATCCCACTATTTTTGCTATTGTTGAACAATAAATGCTAGATTTTGTGGTTACTTATTTCCTATTGTATTTTAGGAATCCTTATTTTCAATTCCCTGTTATTTTGTGTCCTTTCATGGATTTCCATAGTACATGTTGTGTTTCTTCATCTTGGATGGTTGTTAACTTGACTCAGGATTAATTTGAGATCCCAATCCACTATGAGTTTCTTGCTCTCTATTTGTGAGTTCATCAAATTCATTTCAAGTCTAGATATGTGTATCTCAGATATTTTCTGATTGCATGCCATTTCTTGCATCCATTACTGTTAATACTTGAGTGATACAGGAAATTAATGAGTAGTATATGCTAATACTTCATTAAGTAAAAGGTCATAAGACGCCAAGAGCCTTGTAGCACAATTGGTTGCTCCTAGTATTTTCAACGAACACTTCTAGGGTTCAAATCCCCCCTTTTCCATTGTAAATATCGAATTATCAAATAAATAAAATAAAATGCATAAGACAAATAAATTGATTTAATAGCTGCATTTCTATTACTTCCATTTATGATTTATGTGGCTCTTTTAAAATTTAATAGTTGTCACTCAAGGTATGCCTGACTTTGGGGGCATGTTCTGATTGTAAGGGTGTGCAATTCATTAAATGGCTCTTGCTTACTACTGAGTGCTGATTTCTTCTCTTGCTTGTTGCTTAGAAAACATGATTTTGTTGTCATCTTTCTAAGTTACCCTTTTTTGTTGATAATTTATTAGTTGAGACAGAAAAGCATACTCTTACACTGTCTGAAACAATGTTTCTAAAACTTAAATTATTTTGTGTCCACTGCAGTTGTGTTCTTTTCCCTTTCCACCTTTTTCGCATTTCTTTGTGTTCTTCTCTATGCATTTGTCTTTCCAAAACTCCCAATTGTGAAGTATTACCGCTCAAAGGCAGCCTCAGAAGGATCAAAGACTGTTTCAGCTGACCTTGCTGCTGGTGGCATCCAAACATTACCACATCAACAGGCATTTCTCTTTCTTTAATGAAATGTAAGAAAAAATCCATAGTAATTATGTTAATCTTTGGTAAGATATTGAAATTTTGCAGGCAGAGGAAGATCCAAAACAACTTGAGCGGCTAAGCAACAAAGAACTGTTACTTCAGAACATTGATTATGCGCTCGATATGTTTCTGATATATGTGCTGACATTATCTATTTTCCCTGGGTTCTTATCCGAAGATACTGGTTCACACAGTTTAGGTACATGGTATGTGTGTATCCACAGTTACAATATTAGTTTAGTGCCTGGCTGGTTCCTTCAGCCAGTAAATTATTTATTCCATCCATCTCTCTTTCCTTAATTATCATTTTTTTCTCTTTCCATCCATCTTCAGATATGTTATTCCATCCATTTCTCTCTGTATGCTTTTCTTTTTTGTGTATGTATGGTAATGTTCTCGTAACTGGTGATAATTTCAGGTATGCTCTTGTTTTGATAGCAATGTATAATGTGTGTGATCTCATTGGAAGATACATTCCACTCTTGAAATTCCTGAAGTTGGAATCACGGAAAGGTCTCATGATAGCAATTCTTTCTCGGTTCTTACTCATTCCAGCATTCTATTTCACTGCAAATTATGGCGACCAGGGCTGGATGATATTGCTGACATCCTTCTTGGGGTTAACTAATGGTTACCTCACTGTTTGTGTCATGACTTCTGCACCAAAAGGCTACAAGGTTAGTTCACTAAATGCCACTCCAAAGTAGCAGACATTTTAAAATTAAAGTTGATTTCTAAGAGAACTTATATGATTCTGATACTTCTAGGGACCGGAGCAAAATGCCTTGGGAAACCTTCTGGTGTTGTTTCTTCTAGGTGGTATTTTTGCAGGGGTAACACTGGACTGGTTATGGCTAATAGGTAAAGGCTGGTGAGTGCTGATTCTGGCTGATTTGAAGGAAGTGAAATGTTTTTAGATTGTGAAGGAAAAAATATTATGGGATAAATATTCATTTAGGATGGAAATATGAAATGTGAGCCATTCTTTAGAACTTGCTTCCACACTTTTTTCTGAATTGTAATGTTCTGTAATGTTCTAAGCGTTGAATTAAAAGAGTTTTTCCACATCAAAATCACATCGTATTCCCAAAGCTAGCAACTCTTTTCCTTCCTTTTCTGTATGATGGAATTTGTTTTTAAAGAAAATGATTAGTACAGATGCAACAAACTTCAGACTACAGAAAACATAAGGCCTCCAATAGAAGCTTGAAGTAAAAGCAGTGAAGCATAACTTGCTGGAAGTGAAAGAAGACCTCTAACATTATAGCACTGAATAAAATGGAAGCTCTAGAGAAACACAGACTCCACCTTACTTGTAACCTTTCCTTCATTTCGTTTGTCCTTGATTGCTGCTGTTCCACTCTTCTTTTCTTTAATATGGCTAGTCTTAATTAATTTCATCAAATACGTATGTATCGTATTTGATGAAAACATGTGGAAATGATACTTGTTTCCGATGATACCTTTGATATCCTCACTTTATCTTACCATAAGTGGACAGGCTGATTCGAGAGAGCATCTACAGCTCACAGAACTAACCAACCACACACCATAATACAGTGCATAATACGAAGAAAAAATGATTCTCTATTTAAAACAGATCCATTTAATGATTCTGATTAAATATTACAAATAACAAGTTGTATCTAATGCCACACTGTTTACTATTAATTTCAAAATATATATATACATATATATATCTTAACCATGAATTTGAATCATCTAATTTAAGTGAAAATGGAGTGATATTCCAACCGTCAATCCCTCTAGCAGGTTATGAGCTAGCTTGAGTCCACTAATAGCAATAACAGAATGTTGAAGAGGGAGGAAATAATGTGCAAATATCGTTACATCCAAGCCCCAGGCCCCACCATCCTTTTTTTCATTTTTTGTTTTGCTACATCAGGCATTTTACATTGTATATGAATGTGAGATATTGAGGCTCTTATATATGAATGTGTAAATGAATAAATAACTATATACATATATAAATTTTTACCCCCCTCCCCCAAGAAATAGCCAATAGCCATTATTGTTATTATTCTGTATTATTGTACTACAAAAGCAATTTATTTATAGATTTTATCATTGGTATAACCACTTTGTAAACAAGGATGGGTAACATTTCATTATTATCTTCTTCTTCTTTTTCTTTTTTTTTTGTCTTTTTATTAGACAACTTTTGTTATAAATAACTATACACTCTTTTTTAAAGAGGCAAAGAATAATATTCAGAGACTCTTAGTTTAGTGTAATAGAATTTTTTATCCTAATTATCGGAAAAGGTTCTTATTTAGTTTGTCCCTATTTTAGTAAATGATACCCTTTTTAAAAATAAAATAAAATAAATGCATAATGGCCTTTTCCTCCGAGGAATTTATTAATAAGAAAAATTTGCTTACAAAAGTCCACCTTGTGAGCTTGATCATGGGCCTTTCAGAGCTGGGAACGATTAACCAAAAAAAGTTTTTTTTTTTTTTTTTTTTTTTTTTGAGAAAAATGATTAACCAACCTAAAAAACAAAGAAGTAACTATTTATTGACCCAATTCTTGAGAGTGCTAATCTACCAACTCCACAGAATTCCTAAATAAGAAATTTCTCCGCTCTAACACATCTCTAACAATTGAAATTAGGTTGCACAATGTCTGAGTCTCATTCTTCTTTTCTTAACATGTTCCAACACCAAACTAGCATCACCATCAACCAAAATTAAATAATTATAGGATCCAGTGGCGGTACCACATACAGCTTAGGGTGTTCCCATGAATACCCTGACCTGAAAAAAATTAAAAAAAAATTATATTTAATCTTTATTAGGAACACCCTCAATCACAAAATTAGGAACACCCTCAAATTTTAAAAAAAAAAATTATATGTTCTACTTTCAAGCAAAAAAAAAAAAAAAAACCCCCAAAAAAAATTTTGAACTAAAATCTAAAAAAATAAAATAAAATTTGTAATAGAGCCAAGCCCACGGCGAGCCCAACAAGCAACAGATTACAGAGGTAGCAAAGCAAACCCACGGATTCTCAAAAAAAAAAAAAAAAAAAGGAGAATCAGAAATCAAACCCACAGTCACGTTGCTAGCAGAGAAAACTAAACCCCAATACAGTCTATACAGAGCAAAAGCAAAACAAACTCACAGAGGTGTTTATCAAAAAAATAATAAAAAAAACCCAATACAGAGCAAACCAAAACCAAACCCCAATACAGAGTAAACCAAACCCACGATCACGTCACCCGTCAACGGTCGCTCGCAGTCACAGTCGCTCGTCATCGCCGTAGCTCGCTCGTCGTCGTCATCACACACTTGCTCGCCCCTCATCGTCGTCACTCACCCCTTATCGCAGCTCGCAAATCACTCTGCTCCGGTGCTCGGTGCTCGGTGCTCCCTCCCTCAAGGTATTTCGCTCTCTTTTTCTCTCTGACTCTCTCTCTTTATCTCACTACTCACTGAAATGAAAACTATGAAAATGAAAGGAAATAAATGATTTAGTCTTTCTCTCTTTATTATTTAATAGTCTAACTCAGTAACTCTCTCTCTCTTTTAAACTGTAAGTCTCTGATTGGCTAATGGTTGGCCGAATAGCTTTATTAATATTTTGCTTTTTGCCTGTTTTTTGAATTTTTGAAATTTGAATTTGGCTTTATCTAAATCTTATCCGTTGGTATTAGTCAGTGTGTGTTGGTGAGATATTGATTGTCTTTTAGTGTAATATGTATTGTGATTTGTGAATCTGTGATTGTGAAATTTTCTGATTAGCAGCTGGCTATTGTGATTGGGGGCATCACTGCATCAGGCATGAGGCTTGTGCTTGTCTGTTGAGTGGGGTGGGGGTGGATGGGCTGATGGGCACATGGGCCGGGTAAATAATAATTAAAGCAGTTTGTTGAGACTGCTAGTTGTTAGTAAAAAAAAATTAATGAAGCAACTAAACACCAATAATTAATAATTTAATTAACTAATACATTATAAAAGACAAACAAATTAAATTATGTTATTCTAAACAATAATTAATAATTTAATAATTAATGAAACAATAATACAACAAATTATAGTTTATAAAAGACAAACAAATTTATGAAACAACTAAATAATAATAATTAATCATTTTATTAATATTTCAAATGAACTTATGGTTTATTGTACAGGTACCTTTATTCATTTCTTTTCTTTTCATTTTTTTTCCTTTTGAGGTTTTTTGGTGTATATAATGCAAATTTGTTTTGGTTTTAAGATTTTTTTTTTTTTTTTTTTTAAGGCCAAATCTTGAATTTCAGCTGGTATTTACCGAAACGTCCTGAAATAGACCGAAATGACCCGAAATTTTTTCAAAGTGGAATAGGAACACCCTGGACAAAATTCCTAGAGTCGCCATTGATAGGACCATACACTTTTACACAAATTTTAACACAATTGTTTTATGCAACTGACTAAGTGATAAAGAAAAAATGTTGAGTTAATGTGAAAGTGTCAAACAATCAATTACAGTCTATCATATAAGACAATTGTGGCAAAAGAGGTGTAAAAATGTTTGCTCCTAAAATTATTCACCAAAATTTCCTTCCAGTTGCTAGCTAGGTCCAAGGCCTATTTCATTGCTAATGCTTCAGCCTTTTTTTTTTTTTTCTTCCTGGTTCACATGTATAATCGTTGTGTCTAGGCTAATTAGCTTTGATGCTTCGAGAATCCAACGTTAGATAGTCCATTTTTTTGGAATATTTTTTAGCCATTCTTCAAAGGCATGGTCTGTTGACAACCCTCCAAAGCTATTGAAATTCTTTATAGTGATAACGACTTCCTCCAATTGAACTTTCTCCTTTTCCATACAAACTGTATTCCGTAGCTTCCAAATAGAGTCGAATGGTGATGACATCAAATAGGACGAATTCATGCTCTCATATTTTCGAATTCATGCTCTCTTTGGGCTTACAATAAACTTCTCCAGTTTCCACTAGCTCTGTACTCTGTAGTGTTAACCGGTAAAGTGCTGATCCTAAATCGAATTTTTATTTGTTTTCGCTATTTCCTCTGCCTCTTATTCTAAGGAGGCCTGGCATCTCGAATCTAGCGAATTCTATAAGTCCTATCCGTAACCACGTGGCATCCAAGATAGTAAAGCATTCAATTAGTTTACGTATAATAAAAAAATGTGTAAAATTTACGCTGTTTTATCTTAAAATAATTCACATCAGTTCATGTATAATTATGTAAATTTACAAATTTGCTATTGTAATCGGGTAAATTTACACTAATACTATTCATTTTGCATTTGATTGTTTATTCTTTCTTTACGTATTTTGAGGATAAAAGAAGAAAGTAGATGATGGTTGTTGTATATGATGAAAAAAAAAAATTTAATCAAGAAAAATTGATATTTTAATGAAATGTAATATAAAATAAATAATCTAATATGTGGTATTTTGAAAAATGAATATGTAAAATAGAAAAAATAAGTTTTTATACTAAAATATACAAAAATTTCTACAACAACAAATGTAAATGGTATTACTTAAAATATTCGTGTCCTTTGATAGATCCATGGGTCCATCCAATTATATGGGCCAAAACCGATGGAACCTTAACCGCATGCCCAGAGAAAGGATAGTGATTACTGGGCTTTAACCATTCGTTGGCCCATTAATCCAATGGTTTTGGATTATGGGCTCAAACATCCAAAATTTCTCTTTGGTGGGTCCTTCAGCCCATGCAAACTCAAATATCTCTAAACCGGCATGAAACCCTAACCACGGACCAAGAGAAATGGTAATAAATAAAGCCAAAAAAATATGTGCATCGGTTTGAGATGGAAAATGTAAATAACATTATGTAAATGATTGAAATATAAATAACATTAAGGTTGTGTTTAGTTGGAGGGAAAATATTTTCCAACCCTAAAATAAATTCCAAGTGAAAATAAATATTTTCAAGTGGTTGATTGCATTCCAAAAAATATTTTCAAGTTTTTGGTTGCGTTCTAAAAATGTTATGAAAAATTGGCAATGACAGAGAACAACGGCCAATGATGATGGAGACTAACTACGACCAACAACTAATGGTGGTGGAGAGAGGTGGTCGTCAATGGTTGGAAACTGGAGACTAAGAATGTTAGAGGGGGTTGGTTGGGTGGCTATCAGTAGGGGTGGAAGTTTAGTTGATAAGTTTTGAGTGATTCTAAAAATGATATACGAAAAATGAAAACATAAACTAATTTCCACCATAAATACCTATATTTTACAGTCAGGTTGACCTACATTTTCAATTGGCCCAAGCACCAGCAAATACAGAAAATATTTTCTGGAAATCAATTTTTGTCAAACCAACCATAGCCTAAGTAAATCTGTAAATGATGGAATTTAAAATATACTGAGAAAATTGAGGATCCTTGGGACCATGCAATCATATAGACATAAATCCGCACAGAACTCTAAACACAGTCAAAAGAAAGGATATGAATTTTGGAGAAAGTTTATCCTGCCTTTAGTGTATGAAAACAGCCCTCTCATAATATATATAGGTTCCAAACATTGGTGAGGCCCATGTGTTGTGAGACATCCCATGCATACACCAAATGCAAGATATACTTTCTCTGATTTTTTGGGCTTGAAATAGTTGTCATGACAGGCTAACGCATGAACCCACAAAAGTAAATAAATAAATCATAGGAGTCTCTAATTGTAATATCCACAAAAACAAAGCTAGAAAGATAAAAAGCTCTTTCTCTCTCTCTCTCTCTCTCTCTCACACACACACACACACTTTCCAAGTACGTAAAAGAGACGGTAAAATAAAATTTTGCCTAAACTAAATGTTGGAAAGTGAGAATAGCTTGAGGATAGTGGTTGTGCTATTGGAAAAGAGTTTGAAGATGAGTGTTTATGGAAATTTTTCAGAGAAAGGGAGAGTTGTTGATGCAAGAAAGAAGCAAAACGTGTGAAAAGGAGAGGTAAAGGGTTTTGGAAAGAAGGAAAAGAAAGAAAATATAAGATTTTTTGTGTGAGAAAAATAAAGAAAATCAAAGAGGTAAAAAAAAGGGGGGTGGGGATTCCATTTGATAGATCAAAAGAGGGGGAGAGGGAGTTTTTGTGGACGAAAGAAGAAAGAAAAATTAAAGGAGTCTTGAGTGGCTGGATATAGAGAGAACAAAAATAGAGAGCTTTGTGTGAAAAAAAAAAAAAAAAAACAAACAAACAAAAAAGAGATTAATTTCATTTTCACTTTGCCTATCTAAAGTATAGGACACGTTCAGTTAGAAAATTGAGCAATGTCCCCTTCCATTTTCCTCTATTATTAAAAAGTTCATCAATTTCAATATTTTCACAAAAATTTCAATTATCTTGACTTGCATGCCAAATTCAATTATATATTATTTAATCGTCATGTTAGCAAGTGCTCTTAGGATATTAGTTAATGTAGGGTCAGTTTTTGCAGCCCATGCCCTAAAGAGGTGGGTTAGAGGCCCAACGAACCCAGCACAATGAATTTGTAGAGAGTGGGTGAAAGAGCTGGGCTGGATCTGAATTAAACAAAGGGTGGCTGGATTACGTTAGGCAGAAATAATACCAGGACAAAGGCTTCTTAGATGAAAGTCCGAAGAGGCATTTTATTGAATGAACAGGGATGACAACATGCAGAACTATATTCCAGCCTCTCTCCTCCCTTTTTCTCAGGGATCGACCTTCTTATATAGCACCTCTTTTCTTCATCTCCATCGTCCACTTGTTCCTCATCTAGGTAACCTCTTGAGCGCATGTCACATCGTGTACCCACTTTAGCTCTTTGTGAGTGGCGGTAGCTGGGCTTTCACTGTTCAGGGGTCTTCTCCACATAAATGCGGCCAGAAAAGCTGTTGCAGTGCATTAAATACGGTGGTATCAGCCTTTCCTTTAGATATTTCTTCCATCTTATCATCATTCGGAGTGCCCAGAGCTTATTTTTGTTACCCAGGTTGCCAGGAAGGGCACTCGGGCCTCCTGTACATGCATTTAACCAATACTACCAGATCTGGGTTTTTACCCCCCACAGTTAATAATCTATTTTAGGAAAATTTTGATACAACTTTTATGAGATAAAAAAAAAGTTGTCAAAATACTAATTGCTTTATTCAATTATTAACAAAAAAAAAAAAATGTTAATTTCACCCATAAAATCTAAGATTTAATTCTTACACCAAAATTAGATAAAGTGAGAAATTAGAGGGAACTTGGTATTTTCACTATAGAAAAAGGTGAAAATTTCCCTCTCCAATTTAAGGATGGGCCCTCCAGCTTGCATATAGTCGGCTTGAGACTATTAAGAATGTCCATAACTCCTTGGGTGAGGTTTCATTTTGTTGGGTCATGGATCCATTGAGAAGCCGATATGGCTACTTAAAATCTAAGTAAATGGTCTCTTAACCATTCTATTTTTCGACTGTTTTCAATTGGGCGTTCCCCTAGGGGCTAAGGCCCATGTCATCTTGGAGGAGCCATCTCTCTAGTGTATTTTGTTGGTGTGCCTATGTTGTTTTTGTTTTTCTCTTGATGTTGATGTTGATGTTGATGTTGATAAAATAAAAAATAAAAAACTATTCATAAAAATAAAAAATAAAAAAGATGAAGAACAATAATTTATGGTGTACTGAACCAAGCCGATCATGAACAACTCGGGATTGGCTCGATAAAAAACTTGTTCATGTTTGTTTGTTTATAAATAAGCCAAACTTAAGCCTTAGTTTTAGGCTCATTTAATAAACAAGCCGACCCAAGCAAAAAAATTTATTCAAGAACACGCTCATGAGCTATTAGGCTTGATACACAACAATTCAAGCATAAACTCATTTATAAGTTTATATGTGTTAGCTAAATATACTCATTACACATATCTTAATACTAACATGGCAAACATGGGACCACTACTTATTACCTTAATTTTTTCCTTCCCTCTAAATTGATTAAGAACCACTTTAGACTATAGTTACAATTAAAAATAAATTAATTAATTAAGTAGGCCACATATAATACCTTCCTATCAATCATCTAAAGTAAAATTATGAAATATATTAGTATTTTTTCATTCATAATAGTTACAAATAAGTATTTTTCTAGTTCTTCACCATCTAACGTATATGTAAAAATTGTATTTTGAACAACTACTGAAGCGGTAGACAAGGTATGATGAATGAATGAATTTAATTATGTAAATTTTTAATTTGAATAATGGCTAATGTACATACCTAATTAGGAATGGCAACGGGTCGGGTTCGGGCCGGGTTTTTTCATACCCGGACCCGACCTGCAAGCCAAGACCAGCGGCCCGGACTCAGCCCGTTTACTAAACGGATTTTTTTCCAGGACCCGGACCCGCCCCCGCCGGGCTCCGCGGGCCCCGCAGGCCCCATCCCTCATGAACAGCCCAACCCAAAATCAGAAACGAAAATTTTAATTTATGATTTTTCAGTCCAAAATCATAAACACAATCACAAACATAAACACAGATTTCAGATCTACGATTTTCCCTTTCAAAATCAAAAACCAAACACAAATTTCAGATCTATGATTTTCATTTTTCCCTTTCAAAAATCATAAACACAAACACAAACTCACATGATTGAGGCGAACTGAACCCAGAAAAAAAAAAAAAAAAAAAATTGTCCACAAACTATTGAAATCCACAACTCCCTTCTCTTCTCGCTCTGCAAAGTGAAACTCTTCCATGGCGCCTACGCCTTAATCCGCCGCATGGTTCGGAAAAACCTCACTCCGAACAAGCGAACCTACGCCATCCTCGTCAATGCCTGGTGTTCGGCTGGGAAATTGAGAGAGGCGCAAGACTTTCTCGAGGAAATGAGCCGAAAAGGCCTCAATCCGCCTGTCCGCGACCGCGATCTCCTTATGGAAGGCCTGTTAAACGCCGGCCATCTTGAGGCAGCCAAGGATATGGCCAGAAAGATGGCGAAACAGGGCTTCGTGCGGTGGCGGCATGGGGTAAAGGTAAAGCCTGTGCGGCGGCGGCATGAGGAAGATGAGAAGGGCTGGTTGTGGGCTTGTGGCCGTGTGTGTGAGAGAGCTGAGAGATGAAGAGGGAGAGGCAGAGGTCTGAGCTGAAATGAGGAGAGGAATAGGAAAGTTTAGGGTTTTTAGCTATATATATATGTGAGGGTAATTTAGCAATTATATATATATAAAAATAACCGAGTCTTATCCGGGTCGGGTTTTAGGGTTTTTTAATAAAACCCGGACCCGCTTCGGGTTTTTTTTTTAAAAACCCATACCCGACCCTATTCTTTATCGGGCTGGGTAAAATCCGGCCCATTAGGGTCGGGTCGGGCCGGGTATCCGCGGGTCGGATCTAAATTGCCATCCCTATACCCAACTTTCCTTATTGAACCGTACCCTAGGGTTGGGCACACAATTTACTTATATAGTGGGTAATGGGTTTCTTACTTTAGGTAGCTCCCAGCCGAGCTTTAAGAAGGAACTGCCTCGCACAACCTAGCCTCCCTTTTCCCCTCCTTAAGCTCTCTTAAGCTACAAATGTATTTTCTCCCCCTCCTCTCCCTTTCTTCAGTATTTAACCACATTACCTCCTTGCTTTCTCTTATTTATAGCTTAAGGTTAGCGGGAGAATTATGATTACCTCCAATTCTGCTTGTGTGGGTAGGGCCCAAATTGATTATTCCTAACAAGGAATATGCTTCATTGGGAATGGTGTCGAGGACGTTGGAACTGGCACCAACCTCCAAAAGATTACTTAGCAGCGTAATCCCCCAAGGCACTCTTAAGCTGCCGAGGCATTTATGCCCATCACATGTATACCTACCGACCTTTCTACACATGGGTGGCATTCACCTACCAAGCTTATGAATAGTGAGCCGGTCATGACAATAGGCCTAGGCCTGACAATATTTATGGTCCTGTTTTGGCCTAGGCCCAAGATAAATGGGCCTGTTACTGTATGCCATACAATAGCCCCCTCTTGATTCGTGTCCGGCATTCGGGAACGAATCAAGGACTTACCTCGGTAAGCCAACAACTCCTCGAGAAGATTAATCGTCAGTCATTAATGTTGGATAAGACAATGATTAATGTTCTCTTAAAAGAAGCGTTATGACATCTTGTCACATCCGGTTGTAATCATGACCTGACAGTTCGTGAACCGAGGCCACGCGTGTGGGAGTTACAAAAGTAACTTGAAAAGGCTTTTTGCACTTCTTTTTCATTAAATGTCCCCACCCTATAAATAATTTCCTCCTTCCCCTCAGATTATATTTTCACTCTCTCACTCCCTTAAGTTCTCCACAATCAAGCATATTTCTCTTCCCGAGCATAGATTCTCCAACCGAGATCGAAAATTCCTAGAGCCCACAGTAAGTTTCCTTGCTTATTTCTCTTCTTTATTCAATTTTCATTTTCTATTCTATAACTAGGAATGGGTTACTCTCACCTTCTTGACACCGAGGCTGCCTTAGCCAGTTTTAAGGCTAGGTTTGCCATCCCTAATGATGTAAATGTAGCGTATTTTCATGAGGACAATATTGCTCTTAAGCGACGTCCTCATGTCATGTTTTTTCCTTTAATGTCTATCTTATAAGGAAGAGTTTGGTTTCCCATGGACCCTTTGTTACTCAAAACACTTGGGTTTTATAGCCTATGTCCCGACCAACTTCCACCCAACTTTTACCGAGTAATAAGTTGCGTTAGTCAGCTAAATCACCTTTATGGGTTACGATCACCATGATATAAATTACATGTACAGTTTGTGCGGTACTGATAGATCCGAATACTACTTGAAGGTTAGGGATACTCGGGTACGGCTAATATCATGCCTTCCTGACTCTAACAGGAACTCGGCAGGAGAGTTTATTCAGGTGAGCGAAAATTGGCACGCCAACAAACTCACCTGCCCGACTTCGCCCTGGAACATTGGTCGATTCCGTGCATGTTAATTTTCCTTTGTACTACCATTTATACACTTATTGATCATTTCCATTTACCACTATGCAAATGGTAAAAAGTTCGTGCCGGACCTTAACGTCGTACACGTGAGATTTTTAAACTTTGTGCTTAGGTCAAAGATTTTTGTCCACTTTGATAGACAATTGCGGGCTTCTCACCTTATCCTTGGTTGCACTCCAGTCTACACAACCTATCAACCTTCTAGGCAAGCCTTGACAGTTGCACCAAGGCTTTTTTCTTCCAAGATTGACAATTGGTGAAGCTCGGGATCTCAGCCTCTGGCTGATAAAAGTAGGTTCATTGGTACCTGTGAGGGACGGGTTAGTTGATACTGTTTTTCAAGGCCAGGCTGTACATACACCGGTTGAGGAGCAGCATACTGAAGCCCCGACTATAGAGCAAGTAGAGGTCAAGTCGATCGATTCCTCAGGTGCGGAAGCTGAAAAGGCCGAAGACGAGATGGTAATCCGTAGAACTATGACTGCTAATCGATTTCTACCCTGTGGTCACCCTGCCACGCAGCAACAGTAACCCTAAGATAGGGAACAGCCTCCTCCAGCCCCCCATAACTGCAAAAGGCCTCGCCATACTGACCAGCCTCTGAGAAGGCCTGAAGAGACTCCTCCAAGGACTCGTCCAACTCCTACCATGGCTGCCATGGTGATTCGAGAGCCTACTAGCGGTGCTCGCCCAACTGTGCAAGTTGGGTCTTACTTCCTCCTCCTCCCCTCCTCCTGTTGGGTGGCAAACCACCTTTATGCTTGGGAATGATCCCCTTCTTGTGACCTCCACCATAAGGAACCAAGCCCAAGGTGAGGGTGGGCAAATTTCCCGAAGCCTCGGGCAGGCTCTTCAATTGCCCAATGAAGTGAAATACGTTGCTGGTGGGGACAATAAGGCCCTTACTGTTTGGTTGTAGTGGCACACCATTGCGGTATTGATTCTTTCATTTTCTTACTTCCTATTACGTTACTCTAACATTCTTTAAATAAATAATAACACTTCTCGGGCAGGCTGTGCAACTGACCTACATTATGGAGGACGAGCTTAAGGACGTTGTAGAAGAAGCTAACAAGGAGAGAGCCCTAAAGGACGTTGCCGAGGCTACTGCCAAGGAAAAAGTCATAGCCACCGAGAGTGTTAAGGCACGAGCACTGGGAGCAGAGAGGGATCGAGCACAGGCTGAACAATAGAGGGCGAAGGCTAGGGGTGTGCTCGGTTCAGTTCGGGTCGATTTTCATGAGTATGGCCAACCGAAACTGAATATTTCGGTTTGTGAAATTCTCAACCAAAACCAACCGAAATGGCTGGAAACCAATTGGTTTCGGTGTATTTCGATTTTCCAAAGAGAGGGTTATTGAGATTTTCAAAACCCAAAGTCCCTAACTTTAATCACGTATAAAAAACAAAGCAATAGAGCAACAGAGAGAGAGTTGTTGAACAAATCAGAATGACAGAGAAAGAAAAACTTCCAACAACATTTGTTCAAAAAATACACACAAACCTGCAGGACCAGAGAGCAAAATTCGCAGATTCACAGTAGTAAGCTCCGAGGTATACTTTGCATGTTCTTTATGCTTCAAGTGTATAAATGAAGCTACAATTAGCACATTTTTTGTGTTCTCACTGCAAGAGTTAAAAAAAAAAAAAAAAAAAAAAACCACAAGTTATGATGGCAGAATTCAATATCAAAAACCATCCAACATCTTGTCTACCAGTCAGCCAATGGACAGAGCAAGAGCCTAACACCATGCTTGAGCCTACCACCATGTCTCTGTAGTATTTTTTCAATATAGAACAGAGATATGTGACTCAGAGAGAAGAGAGAGGCATGGCCATGGTCCATGGGCTCAGAGAAAGAAAAAAAAAAGAATGAGGAGGGGCTGAAGCGAGAACGGTAGAGAGAGACACAGAAAATTGGGGAAGGAGGCGGCTGAAGAAAGGACCATGGGACTCAGAGAAAGAAAAAAAAAAAAGAAAGAAAGAAAAGAATGAGGAGGCGTTGATCTGGGGAAGGGGACAGCTGAAGAAAATAAGAGAGAAAAAAAAAAATGAGAGGCGCTGATCTGGAGAAGGGGATGGCTGAAGAAAAGAAAAGAAAAAAAAAAGAAAGAAAAGAATGAGGAAGCACTGATTTGGGGAAGGGGACGGCTGAAGAAAAGAAAAGAAAAGAATAGGATTATAGGAGGGTATTTATATCATGCTACTATTAGGGTTTTAAAACATTAAATAGCAAAAATGCACGCGCGAAGGCTCGAACTGAGGATCAGTTAGCCAAAACGCAGGAAGCATACCACTAAGCTACTGATCATTTACTTCTTAAAGTTACATAAATATATACATATATATAAATCGGTTTGGTTCGGTCAGTTTCAGGTGAAAAAATCCAGCACCGAAACCGAAATGAAATATTTCGGTTTTCTAAAATTCAAACCGAAACCAAACCGAAAAATTGAACTTAGTTCAGTCAGTTTCGGCCGGTTTTTTCGGTTCATCGGTTTTTTGCACACCCCTAGTGGGGGCAGAGATTAAATTAGGGGAAGCTAAGCTCCGGGTCGCCGATGTCGAGAGCGTTATTACTGCTAGGGACAAGGAGATAGCAGAACTTAAAGCTGCCCTGGAGGACAGTGAGAACAGATACTACAATATAGGCTTTAATGATGCTGAAAACTTGGCCGAGCTTATCATGTTCGAGAATCGAAAGAATGGTTTGGGCGAAGGATGGTTGGCTGCCGTGATGGCTATAGGTGTACTAGAGGATTCCATAGTTCCACTCTCAAAAGCCTCTCTCAGTCCTTAATCTCATCTCATTCTCTCAGAAATAAGAATCTCACTTTCTCAAAAATCCCCCTCCGTTCTCTCTACTCTCAATCTCAAGTCTCTCTAGTCTCAACTCTTCACTCCACACCTTCCCGCCTTCACAATTTACACTCCTCTCTAAACCTTAACTACTGCTGTCGCCGCCGCCTTATCACCACACCTAACATCACTTCGCCTTACTTTCCACCATGGGTTAAGTCTTCTCAGCCTCTCGGTCTTAGCTTCTTAGTCTCAGACTCTCAAGTATATGGGTTTATCATCTTGCTCAAATAATTGAAAACTTAAAGATCATAGTTGTGAGAAATTGCTTAGTCGTACTACCTAAACATTGCATGTGATTGATTCCACTATAAAACATAGTATTTTCTGCCTTAGATATGGGTTTGTGGACTTCTTTGCGCTATTTGATTTTCTGTAGGTTTGGATTGTGGTTTCTGTCCTTTGGGTTTTTCATTTTCTCTAAGTTGATTTCTCTTGTCTAGGTTTTGATTTCTGTGTTCTTTAGGGTTAGGTTTTTTTTTTTTTTTCTTTAGGTTGATTTCTCTATTTTCTCTTTGTGCTTCAAAACCGAAATCACCCAATGGTCCGACCCACTCAACTGACGACCTGAGCCTACGGGTTCGACCCGAACATTCGGTCGGCCGCAGGTCCAATTTTCATTCACTCAATTCAGTCAGGTCAAGTGCAGTTAGCCCCAAACTCGATCCGACCCGACCCGTGGATAGCCCTACTTCTGTCCTTGGAAAATTTTTGTAATAAGGTTTTCACTTAGTCAGTGATCTAGATCGAACCAAACTTAGGCTTATGTTTTTAGAAAAAATTTCAACTAAAAAATTTTTGTCATAAGGTTTCCACCTGGTTGGTGACTAGGATCGAACTGAACCTAGGCTTTTGTCCTCAGAAAAAATTTTAACTAGATAATTTTTGTCATAAGGTTTCCACCTAGTCAATGACCGAGATCGAACCGAACCTAGGCTTCTGCTCTTAGAAAAAAATTTAACTTGATAATTTTTGTTATAAGGTTTCCACCTAGTCAGTGACCAGGATCGAACTAAACTTAGGCTTCTGTCCTTAGAAAAAAAATTTAACTAGATTGTTTTTGTCATAAGGTTTCCACCTAGTTGGTGACTGAGATTGAACTGAACCTAGGCTTCTGTCCTTAGAAAAAATTTTAACTTGATAATTTTTGTCATAAGGTTTCCACCAAGCCGGTGACTGAGATCGAACTGAACCTAGGCTTCTGTCCTTAGAAAAAAGTTTAACTTGATAATAGGCCCAAGACTTTTGTATATTATGTACATAGATATGTTCATTTACATAATAAGTTGTACACAACCCATATTAATACATTTCCTACAGCTAATAGTAGAACTTCTTCAAATTTTGAACATTCCATGGCTAGGGAAGTGATCTCTCCTCCTTATCCTCTAAATAGTACGCTTCTGCTCCAACAATGGCAATAACCCTATATGACCCTTCCCAATTTAGGGCCAACTTCCCAACACTAACATCCCATGCATTCCCTACAGCTTTTCGTAACAGAAGGTCTCCTGATATTCTTGTTGTATCGCCAAGAAAGTTTCTGCTGATAATCCGTTAATCGTATGGTTGCTAATTCTCGACATTCTTCTAATGAATCCTGTTGCTTCACCATTAATTCTTCATTCTTGGTTGAAGAAAATCCTGAAACTCAGGCACTACATAGGCTTATTTCAGCCGGTATAATGGCCTCTGTCCCATATGTTAAAGAAAATGGAGTCTCTCCCATGGACCTTCTGGAGGTTGTTCGGTAAGCCCACAAAACGTTTGGTAACTCCTCAGCCCACCAACCCTTGGTCCCTTACAACCTTTTCTTTAGTCCATTAACAATTGCTTTATTAGTTACTTTGGCATGACCATTGCTTTGTGGATACGTCAGGGTTGAGTACTTGTTCTTAATGCCAAGGTCACTACAAAACTTACGGAAAGTTTTACTATCAAACTGCATCCCATTATTAGATACCAGGGACTCCGATACTCCAAACTTGGTCATTATGTTTCTCCACACAAATTTTTTGACGTCTACATTTCAAATATTAGCTAGTGCTTTAGCCTCCACCCCCACTTGGTGAAATAGTCCATGGCCACTAAATCAAATCTTCAGTTTCCACTAGCTCAAGGGAACAGACCAATAATGTCTAGCCTTCACTGTGCGAAAGGCCATGGGTTACCAATAGGATTCAAACTTCCTGCCGGCTGACATATCAACGGAGCGTGCCTCTGACACTGCTCACACTTTCGAACATAGTCGACGTCATCTTTTTGCATCTAAGGCCACCAAAACCCTTGGGTCATTGCTTAGAAGGTTATCGAGCGTCCCACAAATTGATTGCCACATACTCCCTTATGGAGCTCGGTCAAGAGCTCATCAACCCTACTAGGATGTAGACACAGAAGATAAGGTCCCCCTAAAGATCTCTGGTGCAACCTGCAGTCTTCAGGCAGCCAATACCGAGCAGTGGTTTTGCGTATTTTTTTGGCCTCTTTCTTATCGTACGGCACACGGTCCTCGACTAAAAAGTTAATGATTGGATCCATCCAACACTGCTTGAACACCATAACAAGTGAGACATTCACCTTTACGTCTATGCTGGGCTCTTTCATAACTTTCACCTTGATCAACCATGGTACCTCCTTGGTTAACAATGATGCCAAAGTGGCCAAAGAATCTGTATGTCTGTTTTGCCCCCGAGCAATTTGACTCAGCCTCACTTGCTAGAACAGACTCATGGTTTGTTTCACTAGCCACAAGTAATCGATCATCCGGTGATCTTTGGCCTCAAAACTACCCTTTACTTGGTTGACGATCAACCGTGAATCCGAGTAAACCTCCACATCCTGCGAACCTAAGTTAAGAATAGCTCTCAGTCAAACAAGTAAGGCTTCATACTCGGCCTCGTTGTTGGAAGCTTCAAAACCCAACCTAAGAGAATGCTCCACCCGTATTCCTTCCGACGTGATTATGACAATCCCAGCCCCCGCTCCCATTGCACTAGAAGCACCGTCCACAAATACTCTCCAAGGTCAAACTTCCACATGGCACACAATCTCCATTTCTCTTCTCGGGGAAAATTCTGTGACAAAGTCAGCAAGGACTTGGCCTTTAACCGAACTTCTAGGCCTATACTGTATGTTAAATGAACCCAACCTAGTCCCTCACTTGGCTATCCAGCCCGTGGAGTTAGATCTCTTAAGCTAAGATTGCAATGGATATTTAGTTAGCACGTAAACGGTATGGGCTTGAAAGTAATGAGGTAGCTTTCTAGTGGCATGTACCAATGCTAATGCCAACTTCTCTAGAGGTAAATACCTTGTCTCCGTGTCGACCAAGGTCTTGCTAATTTAATAAATCGGTTGCTATACACCTTGGTCTCTTAACAACACAGCACTTATGGCATACTCAGATATAGAGAGATACATGAATAAATCCTCACCGGGATCCAAAGTCGACAATATCTGTGCTTGGACCAAATACTTCTTCAAATCCTGAAAGGCCTCCTCACACTCCTCGGTCCATTGAAAACCTTCCCATCACTTCAACAGCTGATAGAATGGATGGCACCGATCAGCAAATTTCAAAAATAATAGATTCGGTGCGGCCAACATACCGGTCAATACTTGCACTTCCTTTCGATTGCTCGGAGACTTAAAGCATTCTATAGCGCTAATCTGGTCAGGATTCACTTCAATTCCTCGGTGAGTGATCATGTACCAGAGAAACTTCCCAGCCCCCACACCAAAGGCACACTTATCAACATTGAGACGCAACCTGTGTTGCTTGAGTACATCAAATATATCCATGAGGTCGCCAACATGCCCCAACTCTTCTTTGCTTTTCACCACCATATCGTCAATGTATACCTCCACCGTATGACTGATCTTCGCCCTAAACATTCTTGTCATCATCCTTTAATAAGTGGCCCTTGCATTCTTTAGGCCAAACGACATTATGGTATAGTGATAGTTAGCATCGGGAGAGATAAATGACGTCTTCACCTGATTTTCGGCAGCCAAAGCAAATGGATGATAACCCTAAAAAGCATCTAAGAAACTCTTTCTCGGGTATCCGTACATTACGTCTACCAGTTTATCAATCTTTGGCACAGGAAACGAATCTGTCGGGCATGCTCGGTTAAGGTCGATGAAGTCCACACTCACCATCCATTTACCATTATTCTTCTTCACGACCACTGTATTTGCCAGCCAATCCAGGAAAAAGACCTCCCTTATCGCCCCTGCCTCTTTCAACCTTTTCACCTCCTGCTTTACAGCCTCGACACGATCTTTTGCCGACCTCCTCGGCTTTTGCTTCTTAGGCAGATATGATAGGTCCACATTAAGTCGGTGAGTTATGAACTCTAGATCTACCCCGGGCACCTCATACAAACTCCAAGCAAAAACATCCAAATTTTGCACCAACAACAATAACATTTCTGCCTTAACCTTTTTCAGCATTCTTGCTCCTATTTGAAAACTCTTACCCTCATCCGGTAATATGCTTACTTTGATTAGCTCTTCAGCACAACTAGCCCCCTTTTTCTCCTTAAGGCTCTTCTAATTGCTATAAAGGAACTTTGTCAACAGACTCTTTTTGTTTTATCTCTCGGTTGACAGCTGCCACTAAGCACTGCTTGGTCACTTGCTGATTCCCCCTCACCGTTGCAATACCGTGCTAAGTGTGGAACTTGACTTTAATATGCAACGTGGACAGGACTGCTCCCATAGCATGAATCCACGGCCTACAGAAAATAGCCATATATAGGGAAAATGAACTAACCACTATGAAAGTCATCATCACCTCCTTCCCTTCCATATTTACAAAGAGTGAAATCTGCCCTTCAGGGACCACTATTCGACCATCGAATCCCACTAGAGGTGTATTATACTTAGATAAATCTTCATTCTTCAAACCCAGCCCTATAAACAGGTTGGGATACATTACTTTGGCTTCACTTCCTTGATCCATCAATACCCTCTTCACTATGAAGCCGTTTATCTGGGCCGTAACCACCAACGCATCATCATGAGGCTGAACCGTTCCTTTCAAATCTTCATCAGTGAAAGCAATGGGTTCCCGAGCATATTTCATCCTCTTCCCTGATGGTTGTTCTTGACAACTTTCCACTAGCACCATGGTTAGCACTCCCTTTCTTCAGGTTACTAAAGTACCCCTTGAAGCAGCATGTATGACTTCTATTACTCTCAACAGTGGTGGGAGAGGGTTCCCCCAAGGCCTTGCAATTTACTCGGTCTTTTGACCCCTAGGTTCCAAAATATACTCCTTCAAATGCCCCAACCTCACCAATTGCTCCAAGTGATCTTTTAGAACTCTACATTGCTCTATGGTATGTCCTTTGTCCCGATGATATGTGCAATATAAATTCTGATTTCTCCTTGATGGGTCACCCCTATCTTGCTCGGCCACCAAAAGTATGGCTCGTTCTTTATTCTGTCCAGAATTTTGTGTACAGGCTCCTTAAATGTCACGTTAACTTCCCCTGCCCGAGCACTAGGTTCTTGGAAACTCAAATCCCTCCTGGGTTTGGCTGGAAACTCCCTTACCAGGACTCTTTTGAATACCGCATCATGACCGGCGCCTTCCCCTTGCTCTGCTACCAATCATCCTTTAACCTCTTATACTCCTCGATACACTTCATTAGTTGCCTCATATCCTCAGAAGGCCTCTTCTTCAGCAAATCTTGTAATTCAGAATCCTCAGGCAATTTTAACCGAAATGTGCTTGCTGTGACCTTTTTATTACCCCCATCAATCTCATTGTACAACTCCCAATACCTGCTAGCATAACTCCAAAAGGTTTCCCTAGGAATCTTTATAGACAACAATGCGTCCACGGGCTATGGTACCTAGCTACAGGTCATAAACCGGACCCTGAACTCTTGAATCAACTCTCCAAAACTATGAATCGAGCCCTTCCTCAACTCATTGAACAACCTCAGAGCAGTGAGCCCAAGCCTAAAGGGAAACACCCTACACATCAACGCGTCATTATGGTTATTCAAAGACATCATTTGGATATAATGGCTCACATGTTCTACTGGGTCTGTCTTCCCATCATAAAAAATAAATGGGGGTCTGGTAAATCTACTCGGCATCGGTGCTCGTTCGATCTCTTCCGAGAATGGTGATTGAGCAGCTCTGTGCAATGCCTTGCTCATAGCATCCAAAGCAGCATTCCGGGGTCTTTACCCCTCAGAGGAAATCAGGTATCTATCTACGTATTCCCAAGACCGATCCCTAAATCGATGGGAGCTAGACTAACAGGATGCTTCTCCATGACTACCCCCTACACTTGTAAACCCTTCAACATGCTCTTCACGGTTTCTTCGTCGGTGCCTACCTCGTTCTTCTAACTCCAAATCCCTCACCATTCTACGCATGTGTTCTAGCTTTTGATCCCTCTTATCATGACGCTCGTGTTTAGAAGCACTTGACATTGATCGATACGTCTGGGACGATCCCTCCCCTAGACTAGAATGTTCTCCTTCCTGTTCATATTTTCGCTCTTCATCTCTCTTGTGCCCCCTTTCTCACCAATTGGAGCCACGAGAAGACCCTCCAGAGCCACTACCAACTTAACTCTCTGAGCGTCTCTCAGACATCTTCCTCTCTCGAACCTCGGCAGAACTACGGCTACGTAGGAGATCGCTACAGACGGCGCCAATTGTACATACCCAACTTTCCTTATTGAATCGAACCCTAGGGTTGGACACACAATTTACTTATATAATGGGTAATGGGTTTCCTACTTTGGGTAGCTCACAGCCAAGCTTTAAGAAGGAACTGCCTCACATAGCCTAGCCTCCCTCTTACCCTCCTTCAGCTCTCTCAAGCTACAGATGTGTTTTCTCTCTCTCCTCTCCCTTTCTTCAGTATCCAACCACATTACCTCCTTGCTTTCTCTTATTTATAGCTTAAGGTTAGTGGGAGAATTATGATTACCTCCAATTCCGCTTGTGTGAGTGGGGCCCAAATTGATTATTCCTAGTAAGGAATATGCTTAATTGGGAATGGTGTTAAGGACGTTGGAACTGCCACCAGCCTTCGAAATATTGCTCGGCAGCGCAATCCCCAAGGCACTCCCGAGCTGCCGAAGCATTTCTGCCCATCACATGTATACCTCCCGACCTTTCTACACGTGGGTGGCATTCACATGCCGAGCTTATGAATAGTGAGCCGGTTACGACACTAGGCCTGGGCTTGACAATATTTATGGTCCTATTTTGGCCTGGGCTCAAGATAAATGGGCATGTGGCTGTATGCCGTACAGTTAATCATAAGACTAGATGCATGATAAAATGAATATACTATTTCTTTTTCTGAATTTTAAAGATTTAAGTATTTGATAATATAATTTTTTTTAGATCTCAAGCTCAAAAGCTTGACCTACGCTTAAGTTTGAGCTTGATATTAAACTTGAGCTTGGCTTGACTAATTAATCAAGTCAGGCTCAAGTTTTTTGGCTTTTCCACAAGCTCAAAGTCAAACACTATTTTTAGGTTTGTCATAAGCTCAAGCCAAGCTTGAGCTTTTAATTTTTCTTGATGAACTAAACTTGAACATGCACTACTCAACAAAGTTCAGCTCGTTTACAGCACGTACCAAATGAAATTAACATGGAAAAAAGTGACATTTGATCAATTTACAATTGCAATAGTACAATACAATAGCAAAATTATCAGGTGCAAACTAAGAACAAAATTATTAAGTTTGTAAGTTTGTTACATTAAAAAAATAAATAAATAAAAGAAAAACCTCTGTCCAATTAAATCAAAAACTGAAATTTCACAAATTTCATGAGTTTATAAATCTATTACATAATTAAAAATAAAATAAGAAATCGCCTTTATCCAAACCAAATAAAATACCGAAATCTCCCATTAATTCGTAGATTACAATCACCACATTGTTATAATCAAGCAGCAAAGTCAAATAAAGCTATCAAACCAAATAGAAGACCAATGTCAACCATGGAAATAGAGTCCTAGGGAGAAGCTTGTTGTGGGTCTAGATGTGAAGGATGAGCACCAGATCATGGATATCGCATATCGGTACTAGCGGAGTCTATCAAAGACGCTGGGAGCAGAAAAATATATTTGAGTTGAAGAAGATAACGAAGGCGAGTGGGTTGAGGACAAGCCAAGGTTCAGGGAGGTCTAGAATGACTCGGAGAAGGGAACTGAGTCAACAATGGAATCGTGAAGATGGAGGTAGACGAGGACAAGAGATCTGTGGTATTAACTCTTATGATTTTCTTTAAATTTTTTATTTAAAAATCCCATATGGCCCATTTTTGTTGTTGGATAAAATTGGTATTTTATGTTACTTTTATTCTTTTGGGGAAAAAAAACTTTCCTATCTTATCTTTTAAAAATACTAATTTTATGCTTTATGTTTGAAAAATGCACAGACATCCAAAATCCAAATCCATACTTTTTCAATTAAATCCAACGAAATCACAACGGTTACGAATATAATCCAAGGAAACAACAATGCAATTTTCAAAATTTTATTTTCTTTATGATGTATTAATAATAATTTCTTCAAAAGATTTCATTGAAAAAGTAATAATATACTGAGGATATTTGTTCATTTCCTAAACATAAAGATGAAAATTGTGAACTATCACAAATATAAAGGAGGAAAGTGTTTTTCCCTCTATTTAGTTATTTATTTATTTATTGTAAGTGATAATAAGAATGGGCACATGATTTGTGAAAATATAATATTTTGTTAAATATTTTGCTAAATTACAAATTGCACCCTCTAACTTTGACTAAAATTAAATTCATCCATAATGGGACCGACGAACTCTCTTGCCCAGACAACCTCATCAAGCACATTCGTCCACCGTGCCACGACATGGATGAGGGCAGGTGAGTCATTAATAAGAAGTTTCAATACCTCCAACAGTTATGAATTAGTTGTCAAACCATTGGAAGCTTATCAAAACCCGCATTAATAAGCCCTGAGGCATTACAGAAAGAGCACTAAAGCCACAATTAAGGCCCCAACGGCTAGAAACTATGGAGCTATATATACATGCTCATCAGAACTAGACAAGGTACATGCACACTTACCCAAATCATATACTATATATAATAGCAGAAGCCTTTTAAGGAGGTGTTGCCACATTTACAATTTAAAAGGCGATGCATTACGATCTTTTACTGTGTAAAACACTGTTTGGAGCCTCTGGGTATAAAAAGAAATGAACCGCTTAAAACTTAAAAAAATAATAATAAAAAAAATAAAAATAAATAATAAATAATAAATAATAAATAATAAATAAAAAAGAAGAAGAAGAAGAAAGAAAGATTGGTACGCAGAGAAAGGAGAGAGAGATGAGGCGCGCCAAAGACACACAGAGAGACTGAGAGCGAGAGCGAGAGATCCCAACAATGGCGACACGTTTCCTGGAGAAAGAAATAGAGAAAGAGGCAGAGTTAGAGACATCTCAGGCCAGTACCGCCGTCGGGCTCTGACCACCAAAATTCTTGCTTCCCTAAACCGGCGATGCACTATTACAGACTTAGCCTACCGGAACTGCAAGCACACAGAAAGAAACCTTTATGCCAAACATCTGCCACCCAGATCGTCGAAACCGGCTCCGGTATTTTTTCTTTCCATTTTTTAGATTTGGGTATGAAATGTTACTTTAATTGAGTTTTTTTTTATTATGTGTTGAATGGGTTTAGATTTGATTCGTTTTTTGTTTTGGGTTTTTGGGTTTTCTATCAAAGGATAGAGAGTCTGACCAAGGATAAAGAGAAAAGGATAGAAACAGAGACCAACCACCCTCCATCTATACAATCAGACCATTGTAACCACAGGCACACAAAGATCCACCCAAATCTTCTGCCATCACCGTAAGGCTCCACTCACTACCCGACTATCGGAATCGCTACTGGTAAAGTTCTGTTTTAAATTTAAAAATTTAGGGTTTTTGGTTTTCATTTGGGAATCAATTGGGTGTTAATTATGATTTAGATTGGTATTTTGGGTCAGATTTGGTTTTGATTAAGGGATACAAAGATAGAGGAACCAAGCAGAGTACGTAGGCACCAAGAGAGAAGAAATATCAAAGGCCGGCCATTGTCCGTTCCCTCGCCAGACTTGGGTCACCGGAACCGCAAGCACACATGAAGGAAAAATTGTGGACAACCAACATTGTTAGGCCATATATCTGCCACTTAGATCGTCGGAATCGGAACCGGTACAATTTTTTCCTCATTTTTTAGATTTTGGCATTCGGGTATGAAACGTTACTTTTGATTAAGTTTTTTTGTTAATATGTTTACATTTTATTCGTTTTTGTTTCGGGTTTTTGGGTTCTCTATCAAAATGTTTGTTATCTCAATTTTAGATACTTTCTGTTGTTCTGTTTTATAGAGTACAAAAATCACTTAAAATATTGATTTCAGTTTGGGTGGTGCCGTTTCTAATCTTTATGAAACCATTGAGATTAAATAAGTATAGGATTGAAATCATTGGGTATTTCCATTTCTAATAGTTATTTTCCTTTTTCAATCTTATTTTAGGTCTTTCTGCCAAAACATCATACACCTAGATAAAGTCCGTAAGGCACACAGAGACAGATCGTATACCTGTAAAGTTATTGTTCCTAATGTATTAGGCAAGCAATACAAAATGTTTTAATGCTGTTGTGGTTTTGCTCTGTTATTATTCTGTTTCATCATTGATACCTATAAAAATTCTTCTTCTTCTTCTTTTTTTGTGTGTGTGTGTGTGTGTGTGTGTGTGGCATATTGAGTTCCGATTGGGTTTTCATTGTTGGTGGGAAAGTAACTTTTTCCTTTTTATTTTATGAGAAGAGTTTTGACAAATTCGCAGTTTATTGTTCACTAAATTTTTGATATCTATGTCTCTCAATGTTCCCTTTTATTTGATATTTGTGGCTCAATTGATCCTTTTTAATGTTTGGCTTATAAAAAACTTCTTTAAAGATAACGTTTTTAATCTCTCTCAAAGATTCAAACAAATATGTAGCCAAATATTTTCAAAACTCCAGTGTGAATGTTCAGTTATTTATTTGTAGTTTTGGTTGTATTTTGATTTGAGCAATGGTTATTAGTTCATCTCACACACACAATCTTGCAGTAGTATTTTCCATTTTTATTATACAGTGTTTTTTTACATTTTTATTTTAAAACCAACCTTTGACGATTTTCTCTCAATGTTCCCTTTTATTTGATATTTGTGGCTCAATTGATCCTTTTTAATGTTTGGCTTATAAAAAACTTCTTTAAAGATAACGTTTTTAATCTCTCTCAAGGATTCAAACAAATATGTAGCCAAATATTTTCAAAACTCCAGTGTGAATGTTCAGTTATTTATTTGTAGTTTTTGGTTGTATTTTGATTTGAGCAATGGTTATTAGTTCATCTCACACACACAATCTTGCAGTAGTATTTTCCATTTTTATTATACAGTGTTTTTTTACATTTTTATTTTAAAACCAACCTTTGACGATTTTCTCTCAATGTTCCCTTTTATTTGATATTTGTGGCTCAATTGATCCTTTTTAATGTTTGGCTTATAAAAAACTTCTTTAAAGATAACGTTTTTAATCTCTCTCAAGGATTCAAACAAATATGTAGCCAAATATTTTCAAAACTCCAATGTGAATGTTCAGTTATTTATTTGTAGTTTTTGGTTGTATTTTGATTTGAGCAATGGTTATTAGTTCATCTCACACACACAATCTTGCAGTATTATTTTCCATTTTTATTATATGGTGTTTTTTTACATTTTAATTTTAAAACCAACCTTTCACGATTTGCATTTATTCATACGCTGCACATAACCTATCCCCTCTTTCATCCGTCTTTCTTCCCACTGTCACTCTCTCATATGCAGACCCAACACAGTAATACCCTGCAAGGGCGTGACTATGTTTGCCATCTCCAACCTGACCTCAGTATCAGACCATTCTCTATTGGTAATTTTTAATTAATCTATGACTAATTTCTTTTCCTATTGTCCATAATTATGTTTGCTGTCAATTTTGGAATTTTGATTCCTAACCATTTTTCCTCTATTCTATTTTTTGGTTGAAGTGAAGGAAGCACCCTAGAAGTTCAAATACTACCACCTGAGTTGTTATTAAGGTATGGGTATTGTAAAGCATGGAGAGACAACACAGAGGGCTGTCTCCACAAGCCTACAGCCACCGTTAGATAGTGGAATATTCTTTTCTATGATAAGAGTTCATAACCAAGTAAGTATGCTATTCATAAATTACCATTGTTTCTTTCCTTTCTTATATATATATATATATATATTAAAGTTTAGGTAGTTTCTCTTTACCTATGTGCTTGACATTTTCTTTCTTAATCTTCTTCCTTTATTCTGTTTAGAATTGGTTTTTGTGGAATTGCGTAATCTGGTGTATTCAGTATTCTTTTCCATTGCCAACATTAATGTTGAAGCAGTTTAAGAAACCAAAAGGCAAAGAAAAATCTATCGAGGTATTCCCTAGAATTTTGATATTTTTCTTCTGGGTTTTAATTTCATGTTCTTTGAGGATTTTTCAGTTTAGTTGGATATACAGTTTCGTATTTTTATATTCTTCTTATGGTTTTAATTTTGTGTATTCTTTGAGAGATTAATGGCCCTTGACGTAAATTATACTAAATTTGCTTAAAAATTTTGACAACATTTAAAGTAGAATTATAGGTTCAGTTGTTTGATGCAAGGTGTTTTACTTTGCCATCTGTCTTCTATTGTTGTGTGAAATTATTAGAGTGAGCAAAAGATAATCTCTTTTTCTTGATTTTCCTATGCACATACGTTATTTTAAATGAATTAAAAAAAAAATCTTTTTTTGCCCCCTTCTCAATACTTTTTCCCTTAGAACTTGGTTAACAATGATAAACCATGCATTTTATTCTTTATATTTATGCAACTTCATTCATTATTTTTTTTATGTTTGCAGTATTAGGTGAAGATATTTGAGTTTCATATTACCATTAAAGTAGGGTGAGAATTCTACAAATAGAACAATATTTGAATTTCAAATCCATTTCCTCTACTTTAGGTTTATGGGAAATTGGGATAACTTTATTTATGAAAATTTTGGCTTTAGTTCTACGGAGTTCTCATAATGAATTGTTAGACCAAAATATCCCACTCATCTTGCTAGGCCTAATAGTCAAACACAACAAGGAATTGTCATAAACTTAATTATGATTGCATATCATCAAAGAAATGTGACTGGAAACACTTTTTTTTTTATAAGACGACTGGAAACACTTATAATTTAACAAGATGTTAGTTTTATGAATGCCTTTAGCTACTTGAATCCTATCAAATGCAAACTTACATTTAAAACATACTAGGTATACTGTTGAAATAATTAAGGTGGAAGTTTTATTTTTGGTTTGAAACAGTTTGAACTATGCAGATATTCTTTGACTCTAATTTTTCCCCCCTAATAATAAAGCAACATTTTTGCATGTGTAAATTTTAGGTTATTTATAAGTTTGATATGAGTGGGAGGTTTAAAATTTTAGAACTTTTACCCTGGTCTTTTCATAATTTTTCTTGGAGTCAAAGTGGTATGTAGTTAGTTTTAAGGATAAATTATGATGGATAAGGATTTAGATTAGTGTTTGTAGCACCCTTCATCAGCTCAACGAGTAAACTTAGGGATGATTAACACATTTTATAGATTTTTTAAATTAGAGTTTGGATGGTTAACACATTTTCCAGGTTCCATTATTTCAAAGGATTTTATATTGATGTATCCATTTTGACCTTTAGAGGGATCATAAAATAATTAGTCACAGAATCAAAAGAATTGAGTGTAGACAGTATAGAAAGAGAGTGCCTTCCAGTTTTCTTTTCTTCTATTTATTTTCATGTCTCTTTCTTGGGAGAAAAAAGTGTGAGGAAATTCTGGGAATTGCACATTCAATTCAGTGACACTACATTAGTTATTTAGACATTCAAAGATAGAAAAATGCTAAAGCTACTACCAATTTTCCACAAAAGCTTACAACTGACATGGCAATGAATATGTTTGGCGTTACATTAATAACATAATAAATTCCTAAATTGCTTAGTTGTTTGTTTAAAAGTTGGCACATCAATTTGTAAGGACTCTATAATAAAATTTGCAACAATTGTAAAATCACTCTAAGGGATTTCATTATTAGTGGGTAGCAGGAGTGAACCCACATTCTTTAGTTCAAATCTGCCCTTCGCCCTCAGCCTGGTACCAAACATATCAGAAAATATACATATCTAATCCAATGTTAATAGCTTTTTCTTCTGTAAATCTTCAAACGATAATGAGCCATGGTCTTTCCTCTCTTAGGGCATTCATTTATAAGTAAGCATTTATAATCAAAAGTAGATTGTTTGCTTCCCACCAAGAGAGTTTTCTAAAATAAGTGAAAATGCTATCACATGCTGGTATAAATTAATTTTTATGTAGTCTGAATCTTTTATATCCTTTTGTAGGGGACTTCATATGAAGTTGTTGATTGCTCCCATGGTAAGCAACCCTGGGAACTATGTAAAGAGAAGTATGAACCACTATGGCTTAAAGGGGGAAACCGCTGTGATTTGGAGCTCAGATTGAGCACAAGATTCTTTCTTCAATATCTGTGCTTAATTTTGGTAGAATCTTACTTTAGCCACTTATAGTAAAGAGTTAAGAAATCATTTTTGTAACTGAACATGCATTTGAATAGAAACTAAAAGTGTTCATGTATAATTTCTCAGCAAAATCTCAAAATTAGCATTCTCTTTGTCCACTAACATACAGCTATTAATTTGGTTTATAAACAATATGTTGTGTGTAGTTTTTTGGTTGGTATGTATGTCATGTGTTAAAAAAATGCATATATGTTTAGACTTCAATAGGATTTTTCTTTTTTCTTTTTTTTTCTTTTTTAGTTAGTATGGTTTAGTAGGAGTTGTGAAATTGAATTAACCATCTATTGAATGGATAGGGTATGGAGAATATGTGTCTTAAATTAATGAGGCTGAGAAAATTTGTGTCCTAAAGTAGCTTAAACAAAACATAGTTTCTTATCAAACTTTGTGGTCTACATGCATTTATGATTTTTTTTTTTTTTTTTTAGTTTCTTATAAAGCTTCTAAGATACATTTACTTTGTGCAGTATATAAATGTTGGGGTTGAACGAAATCTACAAAGGTCAATATTCATTCCTCACGAAAGGGACATGACAGGCAAAAAAAAGTAGGGAAAAAAATTTGGCTAATTGGAAGGTAGCAGGAACAAATGAAACGAGTGCAAACAAAGTGTTTTATTTTTTATTTTTTGGCTGAATGCTAACAGAGTGTAGTTGTGATCAAAAGTTGAAGAGCTCTCATAGCTCAATAACCAAACTCCTTCAAAACTTGATTTAGGCACTAGAGAAACAGTTAATCTCACTCAAGAAAAACCTATATATACCACCACAAGTCAGAAAATATTGGAATGTTCAGTGTTCACAAGTAATAGTGTTTCATATGTTCCTATTTCGAACTCAAGAAACTAGAGAACTAATGGAATTCCAGGAAGTAATAAGCTATTTATCTTGCAAGTTTGGATCCTTAGCACTCGACTCTCACGAACAGTGTTGCATGTTTGAATTTCTTGGTGTGATGATGCATCATCATCATCATCATCATTATGCAAATATAGAAGGAAGAGATAGGAAGATGTGATCTTAATCTCAAGCCCAACCCTAAATGTGAAGGAATATTAGTTCCATCTTATTGCCATTTAGGTTACAATTGAAATCCGAGATGAATTTGTATCTTATACTAACCTTTTTAATCCAAGTTGAGGAAGAGATCAGCTGATCATGACACTTTAAAAGAACATTTGTCCCTTTAGTATGTGGTAGAAGTGTATTTAAATATTATTAAAAAAATTTATTTCTAATAAATGTAAATAAAAAGGTTCCCGCACATAGTGCAGGTTAAAAGCTAGCTATATATAATAGCAGAAGCTGAGAGAAAGTTAGTTCCTAAATTTAAGGAGGTGGTGACACGTTTAAATAAAAAAGCGATAAATTAGGTTGTTTGGTATTGCTACACATAGTTTAAAAGCCTGTTATTATAAATAACAAAAAAATAACCGGTTAAAATTAAAGCATACACGCAAATGGAAAATTGAGAAGCGATGAAAGACATGGAACGGAGAACGGAGAAGGAGAGAGAGATCGAGAGATGAAAAACTGAAACCCAAAACATCAGACACCATTCAAGATGAAGAAGAGCCGTACAGTCTCTTCCAATATCCCCAAACTCTCTCTCTCTCTCTCTTCTCACGAACCCTAATCTTTTTCTTCAAGAATATTCAATCCCTTCAATCCAGGCTACAGTTTTGTTCTTTAATTCAATATTTTTCCGATTCAAGATTCACGTATTTGTTTCTTGCTCTCTATATTATTGAATTCCTCAAATTTTTAAATTTTTTTGAAAAATCAGATTTGAATTGATCTTTGTGTGTGTGTGTGTGTGTATGGCGAACGGTACGGATTCGGAGGAGTTCGTGTTGCTATGTCGGGTTCGAACGGGTCATAAGCGCGAGTTCGCCTTCGCAATGAAGGCGCAATTAGAGATCTGCGGGTATCAGAACCGGCTCCGGTACGTTTTTCTTCATTTTTTAAGACTTGGGTATGAAATATTACTTTTTATTGAGTTTTTTTTGTTGGATACGTTTAGATATGATCTTGGTTTTGATTCCTTTTTGTTTTGGGTTTTTGGGTTCTCCATGAAAATGTTTGTTTTCTCAATTTTTCGATATTTTTTTCCCTATTTTGGATTACAGAAATCACTAAGCCTTTCCCTGTTTTCTAATACCTGTGTTCAAAGTTTTTTTTTTTTTTTCCTAGGGCTTTGATTTGGAAAACCAGTTTTGCTCTTGATTCACCACCAATCTCCTCTTTCACAGGTAACTTCTTTTCTCTTTTTTCTTTCTTTGGAGCACTAGCCATTTAGGTTTTTCTCTCTCACTCTTTGGGTTTCAGTTTTGGTAGATATTTGGATTCCAATTGGTTTTTATTTTTCCAATCCTACTTTTAATTTTGATTTTAGGTTTTTGAATGTTTTGGTAGATATTTAGATTCCAAAAACAGTGATTGATAGAGATCACAAGACAGAGAGAGAAACATTTGAGGACTGCCATTACAGCTATTCTGGCCTTCTGCAATCATCCAGTCTCTTGCTGACTTGCTATCAGTAAGTTTCGATTTTGCAAAACATTTTTTACTTTTTGAGAAAGAAATTGGCGTTAAATATTATTTAGGCCTGGGATTGTTTTTGCTATACGTATTTGGCTGAGATTAAGGTATTTTGATTATTTTGGTTTTATTTTTTTTGCTTAAACCTTATGACTGACAACCTCTTGCTGTTTACATATAAAGAAACCAAAACATTTAGAATCAACATTAAGAGAAAGTCGGTAACTGTAAGTCACACACAAAGATGAAGAGATGGACAGCGAGAAAGAGGAAACAGAGTATTCACACCCATTAAAGCATTAAAATAAAAATAACAAATTCGGCTTTAAAGTCTACAATTTGGTTTGGAATCCGTTTGAACTAAAGTCTTTTGGTTAGAATCAAATAGTTGCTTTAAGAGATTTATTTTATTTTGGGTATTTGTGTTAGATTTAATTTTGTTTAGGGCATTTGTTATTATAAAACATCAATTGACTCAAATTTAAACTTCGCTTTTAAGATAATGTGGTGTTGAAGAACTTGCGTGGCTAACATGTTTTATTCTTTACAAATTCTCATCACAGTTTAAAAAAAATTCATGTGGGTTGCATGTTTTGTTCCTTAAGAATGATACTGAACAATCTCAAAACCGGGACTTCTTGCCAAGTGCAAAATCAAGTTCAAAGGTCTGCTCTTCTCATTTTACAACACCTTTTTACCGTTTTGATCATTCTAGAATAGAGTTTTTACATTGTTAGTGGTATCCAATAGAGTTTTTTCTCTCACTACCCGTTTCTACTTTGCAGTCTCTACTGATAGTGTTCTGCAAAACTTTTCAAAAGAACATAAACAATTTTGGCCCCCAAACTCTCCCTATAATTTTTTTTAAAGATAAGATTATCATCCTATATAGTGATAAACTTTGTATATCCCACACAAAAAAAATTAAAAAAAATTAAAAAATTAAAATTAAATGGGCATTAAAAAAAAACTAGGATGTATACAAATTTTTTTTGAACAAACTTACATTGGAGAGTTGGAGTTGACCATGAAAGGAGACCCATTTCTTGGTCTCTCTCTCTGAGTCCTTAGTATTTGGCATTAGACTCACTATTTAGTCTGGTTTTTCTTTCCTTCTTCATCTTTTTCTTCTTCGTCTTCATCCTTACTTCTTTGTCCCTTTTACAGTTTTTTACTTATGAATCTCTAAGTCGAAGGTTTCTTTTTTCACGTTACAATTTGCTGGATTGCTCCAACTCCTACCACATGTGTGGCTCACGTGTTCTAGCCACCAGCTATCACCCACTTCAATATATTTACTATTTTATTTGTTAATTTTACCATTTCATTAGTGTTTTTAGGACAATAACATTTCATTCGTTTTTTTCCAGTTTCCAAAAAGTGAATTTGACACTTGATGTGGTTTTCTTTGTTTGCTAGCAAAACACTTCTTGCTATTTATATCATCATTTTTTGCTCTGTACTCCACTAATTTTTTTTTGGAACCAACCCTTTTTTACCCCCTCCTATTACTAAAATAATTTTAATTATTGATAGATTTTGTAGCTATCTGAGTTCTAGGCTGTACATGAACCACTAACAAATGCAGAATCAAGGTTTGATTGGTCGTGGTCCAAACCTTCACTTTTCAGATTTAAATTTTCACTGAACTGTTGCATTACTTTTTACAATTCAACCCATATTTTCAATGTTTTCTTAGGCTTTGTCTGCAGTATTTCTTTCATCTTTCTCTGCTGCAATTTAAAATTGCTATGTTTTTTTTTTTTTTTTTTTTTGAGCAATTGGAAATAATGGCTGCAATAATATGGATTGCCCTCTTTGCAATTTCACTAAGAATAGTTAGGTATACAAAAGTGCTCACCACAGCCAAGAAAGAAAACCAAAAATCCATAAACTGACACCAAAGCAGTAGTAAAAGTTACAGCAGTTACACATTACACGCATGATACAATGCACTTGAAATTCCACTAGACATGAATTGGATCTTACCTTCTGTTGTAGGACTTTAAAAGTAGGAAGTAAGGCTACAGCATTTGATGCAACATGAAAAATAGTTTGCAATCTCTGTTCTAATGGTTAAGAGATGTCATTTTTTGGTTTCACATGCTGTGCAAACCAAAAACAAGCTCAGCTAGATGTTGCATAGATCACTATTATCCATAGAAACATCATGCCAAATTAAATTAAATTAAAGGGAGTAGATATATCATAGAGTCCAAAGAGAATAATTGCACAGATCACTATTACCCATAGAAATCCTTGGGTAAAGTATAATTGAAAACCAGATTTCGCTTATACTTGAGCTCACTACATTTTCTGTTTTAGAGCATTTTGGTTTCTTAAGTTATATTTAAACTTAATTAATCTGTGCCTTGCTACTTTGTGTTTTGTGTTATAGATGTGGTTTTGATTTTTGCAATATGTGTTGAGCATGAGAGTTATATCATTTCTGTGAAATGAAAGTTATGTTTTTCTCACCTCTAAGTTTTAACTATTTGATCGTCTGGGTGTTTCTTTTAAATATTATTAGATATTATTCTCATATACTTTAAATGAAAACATGACAATTGTTAATGCCTAACTGATTAAAAAAAATTGTAGGTAACTATTGACTGTCATTCACGTGGGCAACAAAGCTCTACATCAACTTTGACATTCCAAAAGTCACAAAGGAAATTATGCCAAAAGGACCTCCTAAAGGACTAGATGGATAACCTTCTTACATAATAGAAAAATAGTTGCTGAAATAGAACACTTGGATGCATAAAAAATGCTTAAGAATTATGCACCAAGCTCTATTCTTCATGCCCTTTTCTTATTTACTTAATTTTCTGTTTTATTTCAGATTATGAGAGATTTAATTTTCTGTATTTAGGTTGTGGTTTTGTAATCTGAGCATCCTAAGACTCTTATATCAACATGAATTTAAGTTTTGTAATATATGTGATTCTAATTTTGAACCCAGTTATAAATGTAGATTGTAATTCATTTGCCTCTGTTAGATTGCTGCACTGTTCAGTGTAGCCTTATTTTGGGAATACAAGATTGATGAAAATTGAGAATGCTATGAGTATGCATTTTTATAGGTGTTACATTAAAAAGCTTCTAATTTCAAGTAATGAATCTGAGTCCTAATTAAGTACTGAGCTTGATTGTTGACCTTTGGGGTTTATATTATACAAATAACAACTAAAAGGCTATGAACAAGGCAAATATTTGGAGTTGAGAAAATTAAAATGCAAACCATTACGGGAGATCGCCAACTTTTGGAAAACTAAATATCAGGAAACCTATTAATCTATTGTGTTTGGTCTCTTAATTTTTTTCCTTTTTTGAAGTCCAAGTTGTTCAATTATTAGGAAAGCTGTTAATATGTTAAACAAATAAAAAGGAATAGCATAATGTTAACATATATACAATTTTATATAGATAAAATTAATTGGTGACATGCAAAGCCAAGATTGTTAATGTTAACAACAAATGGGGTATTATTTTTGCATGTCTTACTTGAAACACAAAGCTCAATCCTATCAAAGGAGTTTAATGGTGTGAGTAATGTAAAGGTGAGCCTAAATTATAAAATGATCCATCGCATTGCGCGGGTTAAACGCTAGTTACACTAATATAGGTAACTCTGACATTCTGGGCTTTCTTATTTCCTCAAAAGTTACTTTGTATTGACTTTACCATCGAAGGCACTGTGGCAGACATCACACCAGTGACCACCTGACGAAAGCCTTACACCACACTCGCAAGTACAGTTACGAAGATTCCACTCCATCTGGACAAACTTAGAATACTAACAATTTTCGCACCATTAGTTTGGCGCCGTCTCTGGGGAATGACATTTTCGCACTTAGATCCGAAAGCATAGTTCCAGTCAATTCCCAAATTTAGATGGAGCCCAACCAAGATTCTCCAGCATTAGCCTTGCAAATCCAGACACTTACGGCTGGTGTAGAAGAACTTACCAAACAGAACCAAGAAATGAGGCTGCGGCTTCAGCAAGAGGAAAATTGGTCTAGGACCAATCAAGAAGACGATGGAGATAGTCATAGAAGGTGTGACCATCAAAGACCAACCACCCCAGAAGGACCAAACTCCGATCTTCTCTAGGAAATGAGAAAGGAGATGGACGAGCTAAAGAACACCATAAAGGGGAAAACGGATTGAAGCCTAGATAGAATGGTCAAGACAACGAATTCACCTTTCACGGCAGCAGTCCTAGAATGCCCAGTGCCGTCAAAAATTTTCCTACCTCAGCTTGAACCATTCTATGGACTGAAAACCCCTTAGATTCAACACTTTCAAGACGACAATAGGCTTTCAACAACCCCCTAACAAAATACTATGCCGCTCTTTTCCCACCGCTCTCAAAGGAGCTGTAAGGGAGTGGTTCATGAAACTACCAACATCATCCATCGATAACTTCGAGCAGTTGGGGAATTCCTTCTTACACCATTTCGTCAGGGGCCAGCGCCCGAAGAGGCCAGCAGACCATTTACTTACCATCAGACAAGGAGAAAAGGAGACCCTGAGGTCGTACGTGAAGCGTTTCACTCGAGAAACTTTAGAGGTCGAAGAAGCTGATGACAAGGTACAGCTAACAACCTTTAAAGCTAGATTGAAATCCAAGGAGTTCGTGGTCTCACTCGCAAAGAATCCCACAAAGACGATGTCAAATATGCTCCTAAAGGCGCAAAAGTACATGAACACCGAAGACGTCTTAGTAGCAATAAAAGATGTAAAGAAGTCCAATGAAAAAGAAAGGAAGGAAGACGATCGAAGAGGACAAAAAAGAGAGCATTCAGATCGTCAGAATAGCGATGGGGGTAAAAGGAAAGACGATAAAGCTCCTTGAACTGTAAAATTCACTCCTTTAGTTATGCCTGTTGACAAAATTTTTGCGCAGATTAAAGATAAGCACTATCTTTAATGGCCAAGGCCATTACATTCGTCACCCAATGTACGTGACAAGAAGAAATATTGCCGTTTCCACAAGGATCACGACCACTACACAAAAGATTGCAGGGACTTGAAGGAGCAGATAGAAGAACTCATACAAAAATGGAAATTGCAGAGGTTTATAAAGAAGGGAGAACCCAGTATGTCCAGGGATGATAACAAAGACAAGTGCGAAGCCTCACCAAGGGACAAAGACCACACGTCCCAACGTCCGTCAAGTGTGATTAGGGAGATAAAGACAACATGGGTGGGCCGTCCACAGGTGGGTCGTTGAGATCCCTCAAGAAATCATATCAGAGTTAGGTGAATAGCATCCACAGGATACCACCCTTGAAGCAAAGACGGATAGACATGGACACGTTTTTCTCAGAAGAAGATGCCAAAGGAGTAAAGCAGCCTCATGATGACCCCTTGGTCATAATGCTCACGATAGAAGGGTTCAATACCAGGAGAATCCTCGTGGATAATGGCAGTTCCACAGACATCATTTATCTCTTCGCTTTTCAACAGCTAAAGTTAGATCCAAGAAGGCTGCGCCCTTTTGAGTCCCCTCTTGTAAGCTTTAGTGGAGACAAGGTGTATCCCAAAGGTATAGTGATGTTGAGGGTCACAGTAGGGTCTTATCAGTGATAATTGACTCGTCGGTTGGACTTCCTAGTGGTAGATTGTCCCTCTTCATACAATGTGATCATTGGGAGGCCCACACTCAATCGCTGGAAGGCGGCCACGTCCACCTATTACTGGAAGGTAAAATTCCCAACGGAAAATGGTGTAGGTGAAGTAAAAGGAGATCAAGTACTGGCTAGGGAGTGCTACCAAGCAATGTTGGCTACAAAGGAAAACCATACATGGATGATCGAGGAGAAAGTGGAAAACCTAGAAACTGTGAAGCTGAGGGACGGAGAGCCAACAAAGACTAAAAGAATAGGGACAACCACGAGTACAGACATGAAGAAGAAACTAGTCCAATTCCTTAAGGAAAACCTGAACATCTTCACTTGGAGTCACAAGGACATGCCAGGCATATCCACAAAGATCATCCAACACAAGTTAGACATTGACCCCAAGAAAAAACTTGTCCAGCAGAAACAACAAGTGTTTGCTCCATAACAAAACCAAGTGATCACGAACGAAGTAAATAAACTACTAGCAACGGGCTTCATCCGCGAGGTCTATTACCTGGACTGGCTGGCAAACGTCGTCCTTATAAAGAAGGCAAATGGGAAATGGAAGATTTACGCAGACTTCACAGACCTGAACAAGGCTTGCCCAAATGACAGCTTCCCCCTGTCGAGGATAGAGCAGCTGGTGGATTCCACAGCAGGACACAAGCTCTTGACTTTTATGGATGCATTCTCAAGGTACAACTAGATAAAAATAGCGGAGGAAGACCAGGAGAAAACTGCCTTCATCACAAGCCAAGGCTCTACTGCTACAAGGTGATGCTCTTTAGGCTGAAAAACGCAGGAGCAACCTACCAAAGGTTGGTAAACAAGATGTTCAGTAAATAGATCGAGAGGAACATGGAAGTGTACATGGACGATATGCTCGTCAAGAGTAAAGAAGAATCTGCTCACCTGGACGACCTCCAAGAGACGTTCACAACTCTCAGATGATACCAGATGAAGTTAAATCCTAGCAAATGTGCCTTTCGGGTGGCATCAGGGAAGTTTTTAGGGTTCATGGTGTCCTAGAGAGGAATAGAAGCGAACCCAGAGAAGGTACGAGCCATACTAGAGATGGCATCGCCCAAGACTGTAAAAGAAGTCCAGAAGCTCACAGGGAGGATAGCAATGCTCAAGAGATTCGTCTCGAAAGCGACGGGAAAATGTCTACCCTTCTTCAAGACATTGAAGCAGGCCTTCGTTTAGACGGACGAGTGTGAGAAAGACTTCTAGGAACTCAAGCGCTACTTGAGCAATCCACCCCTCCTAAGCCCATCCAAGGAGGGAGAAAACTTGTATTTATACTTAACAGTGTCAGCTACAACTGTGAATGGTGCCTTGATTCGAGAATAGTACAGAAGACAGCTCCCAGTTTACTATTTTAGCTAGGCTTTCCAAAGGGTAGAAGCAAATAGCCACGCATAGAAAAGATTGCATTCGCTTTGATTGTAGCTTCACACAAGTTGCGTCCCTACTTCCAAGCAAACCCTATCTTGGTGATGATGGACCAACTTATAAAGAAGTCAATGAACAAATCTGAGGCTGCAAGAAGGATGATCCAGTGGGCTATCAAGCTCAACCAATTCGACATTGAATACCAACCCAGGACAACTATTAAGGCGCAGGCATTCGCAGATTTCATCACCGAATTTACAATCCCCGGCGAAAAGGGAGCTACAGACAAAGCGGAAAGATGGACGATTCAGACTGACGGTTCATCAGTCCGAAAGAGGGGCGGAGTAAGGGTCATTATCATCACCCCAGAAGGAGAGACGCTCAAATACGGAGTTTAGCTAGCATTCGGCCACCAATAATGAAGCTGAATATGAAGGAGAACTGACAAAACTAAGGGTCGAGAAGGCACTAAGAGTCAAAAACTTGCTCCTCCAGAGCGATTCAAAGCTCGTCATAGGTCAGATAAAGGAGGAATTCGAAGCAAATGAGGAAAGGATGCAAAAATACCTAAAATTGACGAAACTTTTGACTAGGACTGATACTGGGTCGGGTCGGGTCGGGTTTGCTGTGACCCGAAACCCGACCCGACAGAAATCGGGTCTCATTGTCTGAAAACCGACCCGACCCAAAAAATCGGGTCGGTAATTGGGTCGGGTTTCCGGGTCTCGGGTCGGGTCCCGGTTTGCTTCTTTTTTTTTTCTTTTTTTCTTCGTGTTCTGTACATCATTTAGCTTCATGGTTTTTGGCTTTGCGTGCTAAATTACAAAAAACATTGTCAAATATGGTAGTGGCATAGAAAAGAACTTGACTCCATTAATAGAAACTCTATGTAATGAATTGTTTTGAGGAATAGGAGTTTGAGTTCAATTGGATTAAGTTCTTTAATATTTCCAACCTTTTCGCCGAGTATGAATGAGTGAATGTTTCCCAATTATCAGATTAGTTACACTCATTGTGCCTTAGAAGCCACGTAGAAAACAAGTAGTTTTTGGAGCCTTCTAAAGCCACTACCATTTTCATCCTAGTGATAACTGGGGGAATAACATGAAAGTGAAGTGGCTGGAGTCTTTCTAATAGCAAAAGAAGACCCCTATAGATCATTACATCACGCCACTTGGGCTAAAGTTTTTTCTTTCCCAATAAGCATACTTCATTCCCAATAAGCATTGAAAAACTCTATGTACAACTAAAGTAATTACGAAAGAGCTTCCATTTCCAAACTCCAGACTGAAAGTTGCTCCAATATTTTCCACCTACAGCACCAAGGGGGAAAAATCAATAATAAACAAGTCATTTAATAGAAGTCAAATTTAATAGAAGAAATTACATTATTAGGATTTCTTTTTTTTTGGAAAACTTAATAAAAGTGATCCTGCACAATTGAAACTGAAAGGGAAATTAAAACTTAAATTATTATGAACTTAAGAAAATACATGAACAACTTTGCATGTCCATCTACAGGGTTCGAAAATAACAAAATGCAGCACATTATTTGTGACAAAAGAAGAAAGGATAAATTTTCAATATTGGCATGATATTAGGCACCATAAATTATTCCAGTTTCTGCTATAAAAAGCAGGGTGATTTCCACAAAGCCATCAATCACAATCTGATCTCAAATCCTCTTAACTTTCAGTCTGATATCAAATCAAAGCAACAATTTTAAAATAACAAAATTTTAAGTTTCAAACACAATCAATCCAAAACCCAGCTAAAATGACACAAAAATCTCAATAACTAAAATCCCACATCACAATAAAAAGTCAAATCAGTACCCATCAAGATTAAACCAAAATTTAGAGTTGGGTTTTAAATATTTCTCGAAACCCACCTCAAATTATGCAACAAAGTCGGTGACTAACATTTCCAAATAGAAAGTGACAATGTTCTATTCCCAAAATAGTAAAAATAAAGACAGTCCAAACCATTTAAAAAAAACACAAAATGAAAGCACATCAAGTTTAATCCAAACCTATTTTAACAACCTCGTATGCTAAAATCATAAATAAATAAGAAAATGGAGCAAAACCCATATCATAACAATACCTTGGCAACTTTGATTTCAACCTCAAGCTCGTGAAAGCGGTTGTTTAATCTTCCAAACCTGTTAATGTTCTGCTGGTCCTCCCAAGTCACCTCTGTCTCAGATCCTCCACCCTTTGTAAATCAACAATTTCAAATCAAATTCAGACCCACAGCACAACACAACAAACACGATAAAATGGATAGAATATATGAAAAAAAAAAATGAGTGAAGAGAGAGTAAACCCAGAAAGCAAATAAAAAAAACAAAATTTTGAAACTTGAAGGCTTTAGCCACAAAGCCACAAACTTGAAGACTTACACAGAGAACAGAGGCGGAGAGCTGAGGGAGGCGGAGAGAGAACTAGGACAGAGTAGGGTTTTTTTCCAAAAAAAAACAATCGGGTTGAAGTAGTGTATTTAAATGACCCAATGCCGACCCGACACCGACCCGAACCCGAAATTAACCCAAAATTTTGACCCGAAACCCCACCCGAATATTCTCAGACCCGCCCAAAACCTGTTGGGCCGGGTTTTCGGGTGGGCCGGGTCCTTACTCTGTCCTACTTTTGACATGGGAGTTTGATCAGGTGGAGTTCACACATATCCCCAGAAGTAGGTAACTCTGATATTCTGAGCTTTCTTATTTGCCTAGACGGCATGATCAAGCACATTCATCCATCGTGCCACGACATGGACGAGGGCAGGCGAGTCATTAATAAGAAGTTTCAATGCCTCCGACAGTTATCAATTAGTTGTCAAACTGTTGGAAGCTCATCAAAACCCGCATTAATAAGCCCTGAGGCGTTACAAAAAGAGCACTAAAGCCACAATTAAGGCCCTAACGGCTAGAAACTTTGGAGCTATATATACATGCTTATCAGAACCAGACAAGGTACATGCACACTTACCCAAATTACACCAGTATAGGTAACTTTGATATTCTAAGCTTTCTTATTTCCTCAAAAGCTTATGTATACTGACTTTACCATCGGAGGCATTGTGACAGGCACCACATCGGTGACCACCTGATGAAAGCCTTGCACCACACTCGCAAGTACAGTTACGAAGATTCCACTCCATCTGAACGAACTTACAGTACTGACAATTTCCGCATCATCAATTCATATAAGTTCACATTCATTCAATTCAATCCTATAAATTTTAACTTTGTTCTCTTCAATTCTCCTATCCACTTCCGTTAGAAGATTTTTGTCTAGTGTTCCAAAACAATTGTTTTAAACAATGTCGTTTTAAGTGTTATTGTCGACGTAATTTTAACGGGATTGACAAAAATACTATATTGAATAAATTGGAAATTTAAAGGATTTAATTTAACGAAAGTGAAGTTATAAAATTTGAATTTTAGGCAAAATCAAAGGATTCCATTTATAATTTTTTTTTTAATTATACTTTAGCGAAATTTGTTAGCATTATACAATTTTGCCTATTATAAATAATTGAATGATAACATTGTGCATTTGCATTGTTTCGTTGAGGTGGCGGCTTTGAAGTTTGAACTTGACCCATAGTTTAAACTTTAAAGAGTAAAGTAAAAATTAAATCCAAAGAGTGAAAGATTTGGCACCGGTAGTACTGGGTGGTATATTTGCTCAAATCTGATGGAGAAAAAAAAAAAGGAAAAATGATTTTATTTAAAAAAAAAAAAAAATCTAGTTTGATTATTTATACGGTAAAAAGTGAAACTAAAACTGGATTTACAGAATAACCCCACAACAAATAAAGTAATTTAGTCTTACAATAACCCAAATCAATCAATAATACAATTGTTTACATTGCAATTTGCAATGCGACCAACATACTCAGTCCTAGGGAGATGCTCTCCTGGTGCTCTGTGAGTTGGTACCTCGTCGAGTGTACCAAATTGTTTAATCCGCGCAATCCAAGCTGATTTCTTCCAGTTTGTAGTCTTTTTTGCACAAATCCCAACATAAAAAGGTTCACTACTGTTTGGCTCCTTAATCTATAATGTCACATCTTACGAAAATCATCTTCATGATTCAATATAATAATTGCTAATTTAAAATGAAGGTTGAATCCAACTAATTATTTTTGTCCTCTTAACATAAATTATTGAAAAACAAATTATTTTTGTCCTCTTAACTTTTTTTTTTTTTCTATCTTTAAATTATTGAAAAATGTTCTCTTTTTTTATTTTTATTTTTGTTTATAAATTATTAGGAAAAAAAATCTCTTTCACAAAATATTTTTAAAAAATTAGGGAGAAAAAAAATTATTAGTAAAGTTTTGAGATCAAAATATAATTTAACCTAAAATTATTATTTTTTAAATTAATGATATATCAATTTATAAAAATAATTAATAAAAAATTATAATATTCTTACCACCGCTTCGTAGTAGGACATTAAGGACATGACGTTGTGATGTCTAATAATTGTAGAACCAATTATCTTGTATAAAATTTGAAGCAATCTTAAATTGGGTCAATTGCCCAATAGTTCTTACATTCAGGTTGTCCCTACTAGTCCTTTACCCAAACAGTTTCAAATTTGGAAGAGGGAAGAGAGGCAGTGCATAAAAACATATTAACATGGCTTCATCAATGCTGAAATTTTGGCAAAAATAATGGAGGGTAAAGAATCTACATATATATGGTGTATGTTTTAGCGCAGCTGCAAAAGTAAGACCCTCCCACGTAGAAGTATGGAAAACAGGCTGAAATTTACAGTGGGCAAAAAGACAAAAACAGCCCTGACAACCCGTTTGTCAACTAGCTTCACGTGACCTGACCCGACACAGGATACCAAAAACCAGGGCAAAAAGGCACAGAGGCCACGGCCCCCCATTTTTAAAGTTTTAAACAAACAGAAACAGAGAAACTAGAATGATTAGGGGCAAAACGGGAAACCAAGAAATGGACGGTGGTGATGAGGACTCCTCATTCTCGAATTGCAGGGAATCAACGGCCAGTGGCATGTTCTCTTGGTCGGGGCTACACGTGGACTCGTGTAGCGGAGGATGCGCACTGTACATGATGGCGCGTAATACAGCAGAGACCGTTGGAATGTAAGCCGTTTTGTTACGGGCAAGAAGCCACGTCAGCCCCATGAGCTGGCAGTCCCTGTTGAACATCTTGCTTGCTCTGTCGGTTGTGGGCTTGTCCCCCGTTCCGTTTTTGTACCCACCCTTCAGCTGTAGTTATCAACAATTTACAAGGGTATTTTAGTCAATGCAAATTCAATTATCGTATTTTCATAAAAGTAGGAAAAAAAAAAATAGTGAACTTGGTAATTTGTGTTAGCGTGAGTAAGAAGTAAATCTTGGTGAATGGCCGAATCGTGTGTGATTGACAAGACGGGAAAAGAGGAGAGGATGCACATTGTAAGGTCATTTTCTAGGGTGTATCGGAATGACTTCATAAAATCAGGCGAAGTGTGACTTCCACTTTCATTGCCACGTTAGATGGGCCCTTATCCTCAGGTTTGAGGCAAATCAATATCTTTCATTTGTTAAAAATGTGTCCCCTTGGGCTTTGCTATAGCTTATTTTCTTGCTTTGTTTAAAAATTATGATTATAATTAGGATAGTTTATATTAGACATTTTTTTTTTTTTTAAGATTATTTTCAGCCAACTTTTAGATTTATCATCTATAATATTTTCAAAAAAAAATTTCAGTTTCTTTCAGCTAAATAAGGGATCTTAAGTTGGCAAAAAGCTTTTACTTTTTAATAAAAAAAATCGGTTGGACAAAAGTATATATGAATTTAAAAAATACCAAACCAAACATGCACTAACTATGACCCAATTAATAATGAATTTGGCATTAGAGCATTGGACACATGTCCAAAAATAAACCAGTCCTGATTAATGATAATCCAGTCATGCAGATAGAATTTTATGTAAGAATCTACAAAATGAATGTGTGGAGTGAACTCATTTCAGTGGCAATGGACAGAAATTTAACCTATAAATCTTAAACAAGTACCTTATCTCATAAAAAAATACCATAACTCAAAAATACCAACTTAACATATAAGGATTTGGGAACAATACTAAAATATAACAAATAAAAATCCAACAATGCATGAGACCTTCCCAGTGATTGCCATGCTAAAAGTTTGAATGCCCATAGCCTAATTCATACCTCAATATAGATTATAGACCAATCCAATCATTCCCATATGATCATAATTTCAAAGCAAAGTACATAACTTTCAAAGTTAGGTAACACCCCACCCACCTCCCATCCATATAAATCCAAACTATTAAACTAAAAAGAACCACGTTGGATAACAAATCCGGGAACCACTACACTTAATAAATCAATTCTTGACAATGCAAAATCTGTAATTTAAAAAAAAAAAAAAAAAGTTTGAAAGTTCAATAATTGAAATTGAAATTGAAATTGAAACTGACCTTTTGGAGTGCCCCAAGGCAGTTAGTACAGCCAGAATAAGAAGAATTGCGGCAATTCCTCTCCAAGTTTTTGACTGCAGCAGTAGGAGTGGCATTATGAAACCCAGTAACATTAAAAGCCGCTGGACAGCTCAGTGAGCTGATCTGGTGGAGCCGAATCCCACAGAAACAAAGTATAGCATCGCAACTCGCGTTTGGCTGTGGGAGCCGAATGTTTCGGCTCAGCAACGAGCCCTGCAGCGCATTAACGCACTTCTGTGAGTCATCTGGCATCATTGGGAGATCGGCTTCGGCTCCAGCAGCTGGAGCCGAAGCCGATTGAACCTGTAGAGCTGTCCTGGCGTGAGCCGCGTAGAGCCACGCGGCTAAGACTGGACAGCATCGGCTTCGGTCGAGGTTTTTCCCGCAGGCTTCGTTGACGCCGCCGAATAGCTCGGCTGAGAGGTCGAGCCGGCAGGTTTGGCTCTGGGTTTGAACCGGGAAAGCTGGGACAGTGTTTGGGGTTGAGTACACGCCAGGGTCTAGTGGTTGGTCGTGGCCGTTAACGGGTTCAGAAAGTAAACCGGCGCGAGCGTTAAAAATCATTAGCCATAATACAATGCAAGCTGACCTGAAAATGAACGTTAACGACACCATCTTAAGGTAAGGTTTTGGACTTGGGAGTTTGACCCTTTTGGTTTGGTTTGGTTTGGTTTGGTTTTTGGTGTTTTCTGAGAGTGGTGGTGAGAGGGTTACTTGGGTTTTGTTTGGAAAGCGAGAAAAAAAGAAATGATTGTCGTGAAAAGTTGGAAAAAGATGGGAAAGGTAGGACATTCACTTGGGAAATTGGAAGAAAAGAGAGATGGGGTGTAAAGTCTAAAGCCGAAAACTTTGAACCAAGTTGCTTTTAAAGGGTTAATCAAGGTGAGAACTTTATGTTTCTGTGAAATTATGGGATGGTTAAAGTTGATAAAGAAGAAAAGGATTCAGGAGAGATTCAATTATTGAAGAACCCTACATGAGCAAATGAAAATACATGTTGTCTCTCTCTCTCTCTCTCTCTCTCTCTCTCTCTCTCTCTTTTTGGCCTCTCTTGACTCTTGAGCTTCTTCTCTCTAATAAGAACTAAGAATGATGTTTATATGATGGGGAGGGGGTTTCATATTCATAATCCACGTGAATAGTCCCACTCTCACTTCACTTCAGTGTATTGGTCATGAGGACTAAACTAGTAGGACTTGGAGTCTAGGAGGCTCCAATGTCACGAAGCAAAGTGAGCACTCATTAAACTACATTATCATATATTATTTTATTTTTTTGTGGAAAAGTGTTTGTGATTTTTTTTTTTAAAGAAGGGGAAGAAAAAAAGCGTGGGTGGGGGGGCCCACGAGAAACAGAAAGAGATTCGTTTGGTAGTGAGAGAGAGAAAAGAATCAGAAATCGGAAGAAAAGAGGAGGGGGGGTTTGATAAGAAAGGCTGTCTGAAGATTTGGCAGCTTGTGGTGTCGTTTTCTTTTTCATTTTCTATCTTCCTCTTAGAGGCTGATGGGAAAGTGCTTCTCTCTTGTGCGTGTGATTGCTGGACATTGCTCGTACGTGTTTGTTCTAATGTCCACTCACACTCAGTGCTCAGTGACAGCGTCATGCTCACTGCCTCAAGGCTCATGTGAAAAACTTCACACGTGCAATGGTTGTCTTTGGGTAATTAAGGTATGCGAAGAGTGAGTTTTAAGGGTGGTAGAGATAAACCAAGGGGTTTACCGGTTTAGCTTTAAAAAGGAAGGAAAAAAGCATAATAATTTGGTCTATATGAGTAGGAATGTAGAATCATACTAAGAGCATCCACATAAGTGGGTGGATAGTCTTTTAAATTACAAAAATTTCCTCATTTTACACATTTTGGCCAAAAATCACCCACATCAGTAGGTGTAAAATTGTGTATAAATATACAATTGCTACAGTGATTGTGCATATATGCACAGTCACTGTAGCCTGTGTATTTACTATTTTAATAATTTCTTATGCATAGTCACTGTAGCCCATGTATTTACTATTTTAATAATTTCTTCTTTCTCATTGTCTCTGGGTTTCAATCCTCACTCTCCCTTTCTTCATTTGATCAAATCATCATCCATTGCAGCCGGTCATCTTTTACTTGCCGCCGATAAATCATCAAGCCACGCCGATCACCGATCATCAAACCACGCCGATCACCAACCACGCAGATCAAATCATCAAATCATCAAACGAAGGCCTCTTCGATCATCAAACCATGCCGATCAAATCATCAAATCGTCAATGGGTTTTGGGTTGGGTGGGTGATGATTTGGCTTGACTGGGTTTCAAGTTTGGTGTGTGATGACTGGGTGTGTGATGAATGGGTTTCAGATTGAGTGGGTTGGTTTTTCTTGATGATGTTGGTTGGGTGGTGATGATAGTGGCTGGGTGTGAAGGGATCGTTGGTAGTGATGGGTCTGAGAGAAAGAGGGGCGGTGAGGGAGAAAATAATAAAAAATTGTAAAATAATGAATATTGTATTGAATAAATGTGTAAAATAGATAAACTGATGTATGTGTTTTGTAAAAATGAGTGTGTAAAATAAAAAAAATATATCTTTTTTCGTGTAAAATAGACGAGAAATTTGCATCCACTGATGTGGATGCTCTAATATTTTAAGTTTCACTAGTTACAAAAAAAAAAAAGAGGGTATGAATCGACGCTCTATTATTTTAAGTTTCAATAGTTACAAAAAAAAGAGAGGGTATGAATCGACCTCATAGCAGCTTCAAACCTTTAGTTACATGATATACTTTCACTTTCAGAAGTAGTAAAATGCCTAATGCAATGAGGCAAAATGAAGAGGGGAAAAAATTGTTTACAATTGTACTTAAAATAATATTTAGCCGAAAATATAAATTACAACCTTTAAGATAGTCAATTGTCATTTTGGTCTTCAAAAATTTTATTTTTGTCCTATAAGTTCACATCTACAGTTACCATTAGTCATTCCTCCATTCCACAAAAATATTTGCTGTTAAAAATGAAATAGTAACAACAATGTGAACTTACAAGATTAAAATGACAATTGACTAAACTTTAAGAGTGAAATTTGTTTTTTCTTTTTTTGCCTCTTTCTAAAAAAGAAATAATAATACATTTTTATGATTAGAGAGTTTAACCATGATTGAAAATACAAATTTAAAGGATCAAAAAATTAAAATTAAAATTGACAAGACCAAAATGACAATTAACCAAACCTAAGGGATGGTTTCAAATTAAACCTAACACTTTCATGAGTTTTAGATTAAATTGTACACTTTCTAAAGCAAATCTTTTAAAATTATACACTCATTTATGGTAACATCATTAACAAAAAATGTTTAAACAAAACAACATTATATAGTTGTACAGATGAAAGGCCCAGATAAGGATATTGGGCTGTGGGCTGTGCCCAAGAACGTCAAATAGCCTGAGGATGGATAGGTACTAATGAAAGCAGATAGATTATTGGGCCAAGGAAGAGGTCTGGTTATGATGAGCAAGAGATGCTGTCAGAGGAGCAATCCCTCCTTGGCCAATAGAGTGGAGGCCTAAAGTCCGACCACCCACTAAGTACTGGGCAGTAGGCAACCGTGCTGGGGAGGATAAACTTTAGAAAGAGATGAGTCAATAGTGAATTGAGAAATATTTAGGAAGAAAGCTGCTACCACCGCATTGAATACTCTGCATCTAACTCCCTGGCCACATTAATGTGGAAGTGATACCTAAACAGTGACTTTCAGCCTTACAGCTACCCATAAAGACTTTAGGAATGTGCTGATAGGACAAATATCAAGATTATCAATTTGATATGCACATGGAGAGCTAAGATGAAAGAGGAAGATGGAATATAAAAGGGAAGGACTCCATTACAGATGGGGAGGATGAGAAAAACCAGAAGAAAAATCACTGTGTAACCTAGAACTGGAATTTTTGTATAAGTTTAAGAGAAATATATAGCACTTTTCTTTTTCAAATTGTTTGTTTTGTTCATCCTAATATTAACTAGCCTATTGTGATCAACATCCTAACTCATTGAACGTTCAATAACATGCCCACTCTCTAACAAATTCATTGTTTTGGACTCATTGGGCCATTGTCTAAACCATTTGGGCTTTGGATCAAATTATGTCCTTACAATAGTTATTTCAAGACATGTATTTATTTTATTAAGAAATTATTTCAATCCAAATCACATCACGTTTTTGTTTAAGTATTTTTCATTAATGACAACATAGTAAATGGGTATATGATTTGAATTAAAATAATTTTTATAAAAAGTATTTATAATTTAATTTAAAACTTCTAAAATTGTTAATTTGAAACCAATCTGAATTATGGGGTTTAAAACGTATTTTACGCTTATTTTTAGTTTAAGATTTAGAGATAAGTAATAATTTATCAAGATATAAATTATAATCATAGGTTTTTACCATGTCTCTCCACTCTAGACCTCACCTAAACTAAAATCTGTTACCTTAATTACCTAATTATATATGTGTCAACTTGCAATTGGTGCATAAGTTGACATAACATGCTCAAGTATTTGTGGTGGACTCACATGAAAGTGTTGAAATCTAATCACAAGCTAACTTAGAAATAAAGTGTGAATTTAGATGTTGAAAGGGGTGTCTATAGACGGATTGTGATTTGGAAACAGTAATGTGGGGGGTTGTATGTTGTAAACTTGTACATATTTATGATTTGTTTGGACGATATAGTTTGAAGCTAAGGGCATTTACATCCTTTTTTTTATATTATAAAGTTTGGTCAAGTTTTGAAATAAATAATATTTAAATAAATTACACTAAGGGTCCGTTTGGATAGAATTTATTTTGCTGAAACTGAAAACTGAAAATTGAAAACACTGTAGCAAATAAGTGAAAACTACTGTAGTGCGTTTTTTGGGCAGAAACTACTGTAACGCAATTTTGTTTTTGTTTTTGTTTAGTTTTTTTTTTTTTTAATTTTTTTATTTCACTCCTTCCCCAGTAGTCTTTTTTTTTTTTTACTCCTTTCCTAGCAAACATCGATCTTTCTCTCTCTCTTCGATATGCACGAGGTGGAGCTTCCTCTCTCTTTCTCCCATGGAGTTTGGTCTTATGAAGAACTAATGTTTTAGTTTCTTGATTTGGGAACTCGGTGGTGGTGGATGGGTTGATCGGCGGTGGGTTTGATGGGTTGATCAGCAGTGGGTTTGATGAGTTTGATTTGGGAACTCGGGGGTGGTGGATGGGTTGATCTGAACTCAGCGGTGGTGGATGGGTTGATCAGTGGGGGGTTTGTTGGGTTTGATCGGTTCCATTTGCTAGGTAGATCCGTTTGATCGGTTGCATTTGCTGGGTTTGATCGTTTGATCGGTTGTTGGGTTTGATGGGTTTTCACATGGGTTTGATTCATATGGTTTTGGTTTCACTGTTTTGATCACTTGTTGGTTGATGGGTTTGTTGGGTTTCAAGAACATGAATAGTCATGTTAATCGGTGAAGAACACGAAGAACAGGACATGCACACGCCCAGCTTTCATTGAAACGGTGCGTTCAAGTTGATTTCATCCTGCGTTTCAGCTAGGATGAGTTGCGCGTTTATTTTTACGCATTGTAGCGTGGGTTTGATTCATATGGTTTTGGTTTCACTGTTTGATCTTCTGTTTTGATGGGTTTGCTGTCCTTCATCATGTTTTGGGTTTGATCAGTGAAGAACACGAAGAATGGGTTTGCTGGGCTTGTGCAATGAATCATGTTCTGGGTTCATCATGTTCTGTGCTTGTGCAATGAATCACCGTTTTGATCAGATCAGCTGTGCTTGTGCAATGAATTTTGCTGGCCTGTGTTCATTGCGTTTGGGTTTTGATGAAACGGTGCGTCTTGAATTTTCATTCCTACGTTTCAGCTCATTCCTGCATTTCTCATCTCAGTGTTTATTTTGGCTATTGTGTAGCGTGGGTCCCAGCAAATATTAAACGCAAACGTGAAACGCAGAGAGAAACGTGGATCCAAACACATACTAAGACTCTTGAGAAGACTTATTATATCCGACTTTCAAGAAATCTCAATCTGTTACTTTTTCCACACCCAAATGATCAAAATAATGGATACTTGTCATTTCCTGAAATCGGATATAGCAGATCACTATGACTATAGCCTTGCGAAATTTACCAAGTCTAATTTTGCTTTACCTTAATTGTGTCACAGTAATTTACCCTAAATATTGTTTCATCCCGATTTCCTCTACGTGGCTTCTTTTTTGAACCACACTCAGATAAAAAATATATTTAAAAAACAGTAGCACGATCAAACTTAATAATCCAAATCCAATAATAAATCAACCTACTCATGGCTATTTTATATAATTTTTTTTTTAATTTTTATTTTTTATATCTAGGTTTGGTTCAAGAGAAAATTGCCAAGGATGACCTGGTTAGAGGGACAATGGGATCTAAAAAGTGAAATCGTATATTCAATGTGTTTTCCTCCACACACACACACACACACACACACAAAAAAAAAAAATGAAAAATGAAATCAAACTACACTGACACTCTTAAGGTATAATGAAATGAGACTCGTTATACTCAATTCTTAAGAGATGAGACTTCGTTCCAAAATAATCAAAACAATTGATACTCCACCCTTTTTCCCACCCCTAAAATAATTCGAAAAATGGAATGGAATGTCAATTATTTGATCATCTCTTCAAAATTGAGTATAGAGAGTTTAGTTCAGCATACCTTGAGTTTGTCAATATGATTTACCAAGTGTGAAATTACAACTCGCTTGAAGATGAGATTTCAGCTATTCACCTTTTAAGTAAATCACACGCTGAAGATGTATTTCATCCAAAGCTAAAATTGCATCTTTAACATGCAATTTAATGTTTAAAATTTAGAATCTCTTGCTATCTTGGCAAGTTCCATCCCAACAAGAAATCTCATCTTCAAGATGCAGATGCAATTTCAAATAACATTGCATTATTTTTCAAATAATTGATATTTTTATATTAAGGCTGTGTTTGGTTCCCGTAAAATATTTTCAGGAAAATAGCCTATTTTCCGGAAATGCTATTTTCGGGAAAGGAAAATATTTTCAAGTGTTTGGTTGCATAATGAAAATTGTTGTAGAAAATATTTTCATGTGTTTGGTTCTATTCTGAAAATGCTATTTCCCTACACATTTTTCACTTTTTTCAGCATCCAAAAAAAATTTATTACAAAAAATTTCAAAATCACAGCGAATTCCGACAATCAAAAGCAGAAACAAAACCAAAGAAAAAAAATATCAAATCCAGTCAGATCGTTGCGGTGAGGCGACTGGGTTTGAAGGCGAAGGCGAAGGCGTGTGAGGCGACTGGGTTCGATCGGCGCGGTGCGACTCGCGACGGGTTCTGGGTTCGCCGGTGCGAAGGCAATGGGTTCTGGGTTCGTGGCGATTGACGATCGACGATGGGTTTTGGGTTCGTGGCGAGATCGCGCGGCAGAGGCGAGGCGATTGAAGGCGAGATCGGCGTGGTGCTCGGGGTTCACCGGCGACGTCTCCGGCGTGATTTGGGCTCCTCATCTCTCTCTCTCTCTCTCTCTCTCTCTCTCTCTCTCTCCAGAAATCATTTGAAGTAAAAATAGGGACGAAAATGCATTTCAGTGGTCAAAACTCCTTTTTTTCGGTTAAATGAAAATGATTTCCAGAAATTTCAATTTTCAAAACCAACCAAATAGCCTATTTTACGGAAAATGATTTCCAAATGGACCCTAAAAGATAGATTTCAACCAAATCACTCCCAGTACGTGCTGCAAAATTAATTAGTATGTAAATGAACCCATTTATAATTAAATAAGGCAAATTTTCCCATTAAAAAAGAAAAAGAAAACAAAAAAGAGGCAAATTTAATAGATCATAGAATTTAATATCTTAATAATATAGACAAAAAAATGCATATTTTTTTATGCATCAAGATTCGAGGTAAAATCAATGATCAAGAATTTAAGATGAATCAAACCAAGTATCCAACTGAAAAAAAATAATTCAAAGATAATTATGAAAAATATAATTTTATATAAAGTAGAAAATACTCAACGATGGGAATGAATAATGATTCTGCTTTGGAATGGGAGGGCATCCCAAGGATTTTGACATTTTCTGTGTTATATACTCTTTTCAGCTAGCCGTATCTGCGCGACTTAAGCGTGTGGTTACTGGCTAGCTATGGCCTAGCGTGCGTGACAGCCAAACAAATTACTTTTTTTCCAAAAAACAAATTTATTTAAATGCAATTGCTCAGAGATAGAGAAGACAAATTTGAATCTCCAGGTTCACATGGAATGATCCATCCTTCATTGTTTTTACCAAATTAAATGAACAAAAGGCAATGGCATTGTTTTTATTTAGTGAAGACAATCTTTCTTGTTTGCATATGAATTAGGTTGTATCACAGAGAGGAGAGTGAGAGAGAGAGAGAGAGAGAGAAAAGAATAGTGACAAAGTGGAAGAGGCATTAGTATAAAGACAAACATAAATCCTCAATCATGTAAAATTATTCCAACAAAAAGTCTGCCTTTGCAAAAGCTTAAAACTTTTAATTTTTTATTATTAATTATTTAGTATTTTTTTGTGGGCTCTGATTCTTCTTGGGTGTTGGAGAGGAGGGTCCTTCATTTCAAAAAGCCGAGGAAAAAGTAAGGGCATTGCCCTTTTCTTTTAGGTCTTATATTAGTTTTTTCCGATCAAAAAGATTAAAATTATATTTGGATTTGGTTCAAAGGAGAGACCATTCAGCAAAGTCTTTGGTGACTGAGCTAAAAAAGTGAAGGGAAAAGTTGTAATCATGGCGTCGTAAATTGGGGTTGACGGACCCATATGTTTACCTTCTAAACGTACGGTTGCTGGGTTTTTGTTTGCCACATCCACATGCATGCAAGAAAAGCGTGGTGCATGACTCTGACTTCTGCTTCTCTGATTTGTCTTCCACGCATTTGAGCTGTAAAAGTATCCCACTAATTGTCTCATACTCTCTTTCTCACTGGATGGTATGAAATAGAAATCGTCATGAAGATGAACTTTCCTGGTATCTTTTTATTAAATACGAAATTTAAAAATCTAATTGTTTGGTTGTACGTTTTTATTATATATTTTTATGTTTGTAAAATTTCAAGAATATCAAAAATTAATAGATATATCATATATCATCAATTAAATACTTAAATTTCTAATTTTTATAGTATAAAATTATGTATAAAAAATAAGTTTATTAATCAAATAGTAAATGACTGTAAAGACTGGATTTAAGTTCTAAGCCCAAAAGTTATGGGCATTAGGCCCAAAAAATTCAATACAATGAATTTGTAGATAGTGGGTTAAAAAATTAGGCTTTAATGAGTTAGTTAGCAATTCTCGTGGATCCAAGTGAAAATAAAGCAAATATAAATTGGTTGTATCTTATGAAAATCATCCTCGGCACAATCCGAGGAGCTCAGCTCTTGTATATAATTATTGAAGTTGGTTACAAGTATCGCTCTTATTGCTACAGTAATTCTCTCTCGATTCTTCGATTTCCTTCCCTCAGGGTCTTCTTTCTCTTTTATACTCTCTTCATATTTCATCTTCACCCTCCTCGTGTAGACCAGGTTACTGGTGTTAATCCTTATCCCATCAGCACTTTCCTGATATCTTTGGGAGTAGCTGTAAGGCTGATAATCACTGTTTAAGTATCACTTCCTCATTAATGCGGCAAGAGAGTTGGCTACAAAGTATTCAATGCGGTAGTAGCAGCTTTCTCTTAGATATTTCATAGTTCCCCTTTATCCTGTACCTTCATGATACTTATCCACATCAGTGGAATTGTCCAGAACGTTGCTCTTGATGTTAGAACGCACCTTCTGACCTCGGCCTTGCTCAGCCGATGAAGCATTCCTCCTCGGATCGGCTCCCTGGAACATCATGCCCAAATCCCTTCCTTCATTTATTAGTGCTTACCTCTATAACACGTTTACCCGTCCTCAGACTATTAGGTGTCCTCGAACTGGGCCCTTAGCCTAATATATTCTACTGGGTCTAACATCCCTACAATAACATTTTATTTAAACGAAATTTTATGTGTATGTTAAGAACATGAAGAACATGTGATTCAACAATTAGGCTTTTAAAATTCACATTCAAAATATATATATATATATATATATATATATAAGGGGAGTTTGAAGGCTTTCTAGTTTGGAGAGAAACATTTTCCAACATTGTTTGTGTTTCACTGTTCTATAAATTACAATTTTTTTTGTTTTTTCATTTTAAACCTTAGTGACCTTATAAGGAAATAAAAAATATATGTTGCAAGTTGTGATTGATAAAATATACGATGGAATACAAAAAAACATAAGGGTGTGATGAGATTTATGTGTTTCTATTTTGTGATACATCTTATCACACTCTTAGGGATTTTGGTGATTAAAAATGCATCAATCATAAATTATGATGAATGAAAAGTTTTGTCCTTTTGAAAAAAGTTGAAAAGCCTCTGAACATGTGCAACGCGCGTGTCTAAAGGTTAATATAATTGAATTTTTTAAAACAAGTGGAATTTTAACCACAGATTTAATTCTATAATTTGAGGATTTTTTAAAGCCAAGGGAGTTTAATCATGGGAAGTATAATTGAAATTTGAGAATTTTTTTTTAAGCAAATGGAATTTTAACGATGGAGGGTATAATTTCAAAATTTTGGAATTATTGAAAGCAAACATAGGGTTTAATTCCAAATTTTAAAAAATTTTGGAAGTCGGGAAGATGTTAACTGTGGAGGATCCCGATGTATGCATACATTAGAGAGGTGGTCTTGATAATAACATTCAATGAATAGACGATTTTGAAATGCTTTTAGAATATAATTATTTTCTTCGTTAATAATTTGATATTTGAGGGAGAGATTTGAACTCTAATGTCACAATTAAAAACACCAAAATGTGTCGACAAATTGAGTTATAAGACCATTGGCAGAATATGAAAATTTGTTTATGACAAATATGGTGAGTTATTGATTTAAAATTGAGACTTTTGGTACAAAAGAAGATCAAATCAATGTATTTAATTATTTTTATTTACTTGACTCTCACAGTTAACCTTCAATAATATTGATCATGTAGGAGATCCCACTCAAAAAAAAGCTACAACCACACCTATAAAAGAAAGGAATACCATTTGGTTTAGGGGCTGCCTCTCTCTCTCGGATTATCTCCAACTTTTTCGGGGACTCTCTCAATCAAGGACATTCTACCGAGGACCCTCTCTTTACTTGTCCAACTCTTTCTCTAATCTTAGTCTTCTCATGCTTTTCATTTGGCACCTAACTTCAGCATAGCCTCCTTAAATTGCTATATTTATTGTAGGAATGTCAATCGAACTAGATTATTTGGACTCACTGTAAATCATATTATGTTGATTAATGTTTTGAGATCATACAGACCACAATGACTCTTTTTTATTTTTTCATTGAATTTGCCAATTAAAATGAAGTGGGAGAAAACCATCCGAAGATGTAGCAAATTGGGCCAAAGGTTTCAGTTAGGAATGTATTTATTTTTGAATGGATAAGGAAAAAATATTTTTATGGAAAACTGTTTCTAAGGATGTATTCGTATCAAATAAAGAAGAGTTCCATTTAAGCTAAAACAGCTACTGAAGATGAAGCTGTACACGCAGGAAACAGGGGCAGACAAGAAGAAGAAGTGGACAGAACGGCAAGTAGTTTAGCTTAGTGAAACGACTTGTAGTTTAGCCTCTTTGTATATACTTACTTAGTGTTCACATGTGACACACGTGTTAAAGTTAGTTTTGTGTTAGCATCTTTTCTGCTAGTTAGTTACTTGCTCAGACTTGTATATATAGATTAGCTTCTCTGTAATTCTAATTATTTAATGAAATCATTTTCCCAAATCTAGTTTTCACAATTAGTGCTCTGTGCTCTCCAGCCTAGAAAGTTAAATATAGTAGTGAAGATTATTTTGAATAAAGTTTTTGTCACGATAATTAGGTAGAGAAGTGTTGACAACTAGTGATTGTGTGGGAACTGGGATGTGTTGATTCCTTGTGTCCGCTACCCTGACTTTTAATACATATGATTAAGCCATCATGACAATTTGTTTCATTCTATCCTTCCATTTAACCGCTCTTTCTTTACTAAACACTTTACTTAGCCTCTTCTAATTTTATCTTAAGTCAGCACTTAAATTATTCTTTTACTTTTGGTGGGCCTTTCAATGGTAGTGGCCCGTCTTGAAGAAATAGTGAATAATCCTTGGATCTGGGCTCATCATGAGGAGTCCAAGTATAAACTCTCGCCAACTGGACTGCTCCTTAGCTTGCAATTGAGGCCCACACTCAGGTCTACAAATACACAAAATAAGAGGTGAACAGAGGATTCTAGCGGGGCCCCGCCCAGATTGATTCATCCAGTTTCATATATACGGACTCAGGGATTGAGATCCCGTGCAATACCTAGGGTATTGCACGGTGTGCAATAGCACAAATCTCAGCCGTTGAAAGCATCCAATGGCTCCTGTGATGTGAAGTGCCAACTCATCAATCCGCGTGAAGTTGAAAAAAGCCCTAACAAGCCGCATCTCAATATTTCAAAAACAATCTCTCCGAAAAAAATTTTAAAAAAAAATCCCTCTTTACTTCTCCAGTCCTCCTCTCCTCTGCTGTCACCGCCACCGCCTCCGCCACCACTACCCTCAGTTTCAGGTCCTTATCCAAACCACATCCACATGCCCACCTTCATCTTTGCTGTGACTCTTCTCTTTTTCTAGTTGACGAAGTGAACTTTCTTCCTGTAAGTGATTTTTTTCTTCCCATGGGTTTTGTGAATCGTTGCTTTCTTCCTATAAGTGATTTTTTTCCCCAGGATATCCCAGATTTTACTTTTTGATACAAGTTTTTTATTATCTCTATTTCTCTTCTCTATCCTCAAATTTTTTTTTTTCACCTGGCTTGTGTAATGGAAGATCAAATTAATATGCTCGCTGAATCAGTGAAATTTCCAGATTTGTTTGGGCCTGAAATTTTCTTATTGATGATTGTTTTTTTCTTTTGATTCCTTTGATATCCATGTTGATCTCTTTGATGATTATGGTTAGTCTTTGATAGAATGATGTATCTTGAACGATTTTTGTATTGGGTACTTAGGAATTTATGTCCTGTTGATTTTACAACTTGTGTTCATTCCTTATGCACTGATCTGTTTGATAAAATGCATCAATGATTACTAGCTTTGCACATTTCTTTTATTTGAATTTGGATCATTGAGTTTTCAAACATTATTTTGTAAAAGCAAAGTAATATTGTTATTCGAAGAAAGTTGAAATTTACCTAAACTTTAAGCAGTAGTATTTTCATTGGATCTTGTGAATACCTATATTGAGTATATTTGCAGTGAGTGAATAATTAGTTTCAAAATTTTTATATTTATTGTCTAATTGCTACGTATCTGTTTTTGTAGAATTCTTGCATTTATTTTTGCCTTTGGAAGTACAAAATATGTGATTGTAAATCTTTGGGTCCAAGTTGTAGTAATGTGCTTCAAGTTGCAAAACACAAACAAAACTGTGCTTTCAATTGTTAACAAAAAGAGAGCTTGATATGGTTTCTTATTCTGGTGTACAGGGACGAAGTGGCCAAGTTTAAGCTACTTTTGCAATTTGTTGATGTGCAATCTTATAACATTGGTAGAAGGGAATGGAGGTTGTTAAATGCCAAGTGATGAGAGTTACTTTCTGTTAAGTGATCCCTTAGTCACTGTTTTGTTAAGTGATCCCATAGTCACTGTTTTGTTAAGGGATCCTATAGTCACTGTTTTGTTAAGGGATCTTGGTTTTCTTTATACTTTTTGAAGAAGTAATAAAAGTTGGGAGATTTCTTTGTACATGGTTTATGAGAAATATGATATGAAAGTTTGCAACAATTGTAAAATTAACAAGCAATCGTGCAACTTACTTGAATTACTAGCGGCTTGTTAGGGATTAATGACAATTTGTTTCATTCTATCCTTCCATTTAACCGCTCTTTCTTTACTAAACACTTTACTTAGCCTCTTCTAATTTTATCTTAAGTTAGCACTTAAATTATTCTTTTACTTTTGGTGGGCCTTTCATTGGTAGTGGCCCGTCTTGAAGAAATAGTGAATAATCCTTGGATCTGGGCTCGTCATGAGGAGTCCAAGTATAAACTCTCGCCAATTGGACTGCTCCTTAGCTTGCAATTGAGGCCCACACTCAGGTCTACAAATACATAAAAAAAGAGGTGAACAGAGGATTCTAGCGGGGCCCAGATTGATTCATCCAGTTTCATATATATGGACTCAGCATCAATGTCATGTACTACCCAATAGGACTAGTTAGCATCGTAGATCTACTGAATGCATTAATTGAAGTACTACCCAATAGGACTAGTTAGCATCGTAGATCTACTGAATGCGATCTACTGAATGCATTAATTGAAGTACTACCCAATAGGACTAGTTAGCATCGTAGATCTACTGAATGCATTAATTGAAGTAGTTCGCATCGTAGATCTACTGAATGCATTAATTTAAGTACTGTTAAATAGACTTAAATAGTCTTTGTTCAATGTTTATCCAAAAAAAAAAAAAAAAATTTATTTTGTTCAAATAAATTGTTTTATTAAAAAAAAAAAAAAAACTGTTTTTAAATAGGGATAAAAGTAAATTATGCATAAATCACAATTAGATTGCTTTTTATTTATTTCAATCATACTTTGATTGCTTTCATTATGCATGACAAAGACCATCCCAAAGAGTGGTTATTTAGTAATTTGAAAGCACAATAAGGTTTTTTTTTTTTTTTTTCAGAATAAAAAATCACATGATATATATTTTTTCTCATATTCATAATGGGTTACACTAACTAAATTTAAAATAAGATCCAGTAATGAATAATTTTTCCTATTTTCAAATAGATCCTAAATTATCAGACAATTCTTTTAATAGAATGAATCACAAGATAATATATTTTTGGCTAACATACATTGTTGACCCTTAAATTTTACTTATGAAACGTTTTTAATTTTTAAAATTACAAGTGAGCAAATATTGAACAGTTGAGAAGTAACATGTTAATGAAATATGTTTAGCATAAATGAGAATATTAATAAGGATTAGTGGAATAGCAAGAAAATATTGAATTTGATACGGAAAAAAAATCACCACAAGATATATGTGGCCCCTATTAATTAAAAGATAAAGATAAGTCCCTTAAGATGGTTTTATCATATGTAAAGGAAAACAATTTATGCACTAATTAATGAGAGAGAATGAATTAATTAAAGTCAAGGGAATGAAAGAAGGTAAATGAAGACTAAATATGTGGCTTACCTTGATTACTCAATTCAAGATCATAGTTGATCTTAAAATTTTGGTAACAATTATTGTTTCTTTTGTTGTTCTTGATTATATTTTCAAGTTTTATGAAAATTAAATCATTATTAAAATCTACTGAAAATTGAAATGGGAGAGATTTCAAACCACAATTGCTTAGAGATCGAATTGGAGGAATGTAAAATTTGAGCTCAAAGACGGGATTGGATTGCATAAAGCCAACACATAAGGAAAATGAAAAATTAGCATTAAAAAAAGAAAAGTACTATATCCACAATGTTTTTTGTAACAAATTATATATGGTAAGTTATTTTTTGTTCTACTTTAAACATGTTATTAAAAATAATTTTTTACTCAACAATAACAAATTGTCACGTATAATTTGTTGTGAAAATAACATAGACATAACATTCATTTAAAAAAATATACATATCATGCACAAAAAACACTCAGGGGGTAAATTTTTTTAAAACCAACACCTTATAAATATAGCATTAAAAAAAACGTAGCTTATTACAAATATAAAATTCAATACGTATGACAATAACAGAGAGAATATAAGCAAAGGAGCATTGTGCTTGAGTGCTCTCTTGCCCTCGCGCATGTAGAAGCAGTGTTTGGTCTTGCAGCGTAGCCTTGCAAGAGTCTTGTGACCTCCTGGAGCGGTGAGTTCAGGCCTGGTATCCTCTTTCTCTAGGGAAGGGAGAGTGGGGTTTAAAGCAGTATGGCAGAGGAACTGGAGGCTCTATGGAGCAAGCTAAGCTTTACAGAAGAAGAAGGCGAAGATATTGCCTTAGGAAGTAGTAGTACAAAGGCAGTGAGGGAGATAGGAAAAAACTGTGTGGTTATGAAGATTCTCACTAAACGCATCATTTTTCTGGAAGTTTTGAGAAAGAACATGAAAATGCTGTGGAAACCAAACAAGGGTCTTCAAATCTCTGAGATTGAAGATGACATGTTTCTTGTGGAGTTTGGCGATGGAAGAGACAAGAAACGGGTCATGGAGATGAGCCCGTGGAGTTTTGAAAAGCAACTTATACTCCTGCAGGAATTTGAAGGTGAGCTGGTCCCAAAAGAGATAGTCCTGAAATGGTCCCCTTTTTGGGTTCAAATCTATAATCTGCCCCTAAAGAGTATGACACGGGAAACTGGTTTGGAAATTGGGGCGAAGATGGGATTGGTCCTAGACATTGATGTGCCCGAAAAAGGTGTACAATGGGGGAAGTTCTTAATGGCTTGTTTGGAAGTTTAGAGAGGGAGGAGAGTAGAGGGGAGTAGAGGGGAGGGGAGTAGTGGGGAGGAGAGTAGAGGAAAATGATTCCCCTCCACTTTGTTTAGATGTTTTTAAAATTAGTAAGGGGGAAGGGAGTAATTAGCCCTTCCCCTTGTGAAATTTTGTTAATATAATAAGGGTAAATTAGGTAATTTACTTGGTCAATAGTTTATGTACTCTACTCCCCCTCCAAATCTCTCCAATTTGGGGGAATTAAAAATGGGGGGTTAGAGGGAGTTGAAACCCCTCCAAACCCCTCCCCCTCCTTCCTTAAAAAACTTCCAAATAAGGTAATTAGATTACTCTCCCTCCCTCTACTCTACTCTCCCTCCTTTTTTAAACATCCAAACAGGCCATAAGAGTTCGTATACGTTTTGATGTTACAAAAAAGCTGGTCAGGGGGAAAAGGATTTCGATTGAAGGCGGAGAGAGCAGATGGGTATTTTTCAAATATGAGCGGCTGCCGAACTTCTGCTACCGTTGTGGAAAGCTGGATCACGGAGAAAAGGAATGTGCAGAAAAACAGAGTTCGACGAATAGAGAGGAGGAAGGATGTATGCAATATGGGGCGTGGCTAAGGGGTGAGCCAGGAAGACGGGCAGGGAATGTTCAAGGGAATGCAGAAGGCGCAAGCAGAACGAATGTCAAACAGAATAGGGAGGAGATGACGGCGAGATTGCCAGTGAAAGAACCGGTCCGGCTAGAGGTGCAGGAGGGAGTAGGTGAGGGTCACGTGAGTGGGCAGAGGTCCAATCAGAGGCCTGGGCAGAGGTACAACCGAGAGGAAAAAAGGGTGGCGTGTCAGGATGAGGTGTTAAATCATGAAAATGGAAAGTCTTACCTGCTACAAGAAGAGGGGGAGGTGGGAGTTGACATGAGAAGCTTGAATTCACTGACAGGCACCCTACCATCAGCAGAAATTGAGGGTGACATGCAATGGGAGAAAACCAAGAATAAGGCGGATGACAGCAAACCTGAAGAAAAGGCAAAGCACACGGTGGCAAGTAGTGAGGTGGGCTTGGAGTTAAGTGAGACCATTCCATGGGCCGAAGAAGTATCTAGCCCGTTAGCAATGAGTTTTAACAAAGACAAGGGATGGATTTCTGAGACTTTGGGCCCTACAAGCGGGCATTGGAAAAGGCTTGCAAGGCAAACCAATAAGCCAAGCCCAGGTAAAAGAGATAGCCCAGAAAAATTAAAAAGAAGTGGCCCGGTTCCATTACAAGAGCTGGATCCTAATGCTCTAAATACCAAACGCAAGAAAGGTAAGCTTCAGACAGAGGAAAAAATCGATGAAGATAAGAGAAAGGTTGGCGGAGAGGCGGTGGCTGCGGTGCAGCACCGCCGAGCTCAATGAGCGTTTTAGCATGGAATTGTCGGGGGTTGGGGACTCCTCCGGCAATTCGTACACTCACCGAGGAGGTGAAAGGAAAAAACCCCATTTTGGTGTTCTTGGCAGAAACGAAAGCAACAACTGATAGGATGAAAGGTTTTCAACATAAAATAGGTTTTACCCAAGGGATTATAGTTCCTAGTGATGGCAAAAGTGGCGGGCTGGCAATGCTGTGGAAGGAAGGAGTTGATGTACGGTTTAAGAGTTGCTCTCACTCCCACATCGACGTGGTGGTTCACGGTGAAGGCAGCGGAGGCCCGTGGAGGACCACCGGCTTTTATGGGCATCCCGTCACAAGTAAGAGGCAAAGCTCTTGGCAATTGATTGAATCCCTGTTCGCCCAATGCAAGATGCCGTGGTTGGTCTGTGGGGACTTTAATGAAATCATGCATTCAGACGAGAAGCTTGGGTGGAAAGAGAGGGATGCTGATCAAATGGGTGAGTTTAGGGAGGCTCTTAGCAGATGCGGCTTGTTTGATTTAGGCTTTGTCGGCCCGAAGTTTACCTGGTGTAATGGAAGGTATGGTGATCAGCGCACGCTGCTTCGGCTGGACAGAATGGTAGCAAATGAGGAATGGATGAAGATTTTTCCTGAGGCAAAGGTTCACAATGTGTCGATGTCGGCATCGGATCACAGTCTGCTGGTTCTACTACTCAAAAAGAATCATTACAGAAAACGGGGAAAGAAGCGTTTCTTTTTTGAAGCAATGTGGACAAAGGAGGAAGAGTGTAAGGATGTCATTGAAATGGCTTGGGATCCATATAAGGATGACTCTGCCCGGCCTATCCAAGAGAGATTAGAGAGATGCCAGAGTCAACTCCAATGTTGGAACCAGAATAGTTTTGGGAATGTTTATAAGTGTCTAAAGCAGAAACAATCGCGCCTTCAGCTACTTGAGTCCCTAAATTTGCTGCATGAGACGGCAGACGAGATACAAGCAGTCCGAAAGGAAATCAATGAGCTTCACACAAAGGAGGAAATCATGTGGAACCAAAGGTCGCGGGTGTGCTGGCTGCAAAATGGGGACAAAAATACAAAGTTTTTCCATGCCACAGCCAGCCAAAGGCAACGTAAGAACAGAGTTGGGGGAATTTTGGATGATGAGGGAGTGTGGCAAGAAGAGCCCGAGATAGTAGAGAATATTATTTTGAACTATTTCAAGTCAATATTCAGCTCTGACCAACCTGCTTCTTTTAATGCAAGCCTTGAGGCTATGGATGGAAGGGTTACCCCAGAAATGAACCAGGCACTTCTCAAGGAGTTCCGGGCAGAGGAGGTCTGGAGTGCACTCAAACAAATGCACCCAACAAAAGCACCGGGACCCAACGGTATGTCCCCTATCTTTTACCAAAAATATTGGGATATTGTTGGCCCTAGTGTACAAAATTGTGTTCTACAGGCCCTTAACACAGGTATAATGCCTAGGGGTATCAATGGTACTTATATTTGCATGATTCCTAAGACCAAAAACCCCCAAAAGATAACTGATTACCGCCCCATTAGCTTATGCAATGTAATTTACAAGTTAATATCAAAGGTCCTTGCGAATAGACTTAAGAAAATTTTGCACAGTGTGATCAATGAAGCACAGAGCGCCTTTGTGCCGGGAAGGCTTATAACAGATAATGTAGTTGTGGCGTTTGAAACCATGCACTCTATTGCTAAAAGAAAAAAGGGGAAGGTTGGATCTATGGCTATCAAGTTAGATATGTCTAAAGCCTATGACCGTGTAGAATGGGCCTATCTTGGGGCGATGATGCGGAAAATGGGATTTGAAGAAAAATGGATCTCGCTAATTATGATGTGTGTGACCACGGCGTCTTTTTCGGTACTTATTAATGGGGAACCAAGAGACACAATTACACCAACTAGGGGGCTGCGCCAAGGGGATCCTATTTCCCCTTATTTGTTCTTATTGTGCGCCGAGGGGTTAACAGCTCTGCTAAGGGAAAAGGAAGCCATGGGGTTAATAAGAGGGGTGGCTGTGAGCAGACTTGCCCCTTCAATTTCGCACCTTTTCTTTGCGGATGATTGCATTATTTTTTGTAGAGCAACTATGGAGGAGTGCATACAAGTAGCCTCGGTACTGGAAGTCTATGAAAAGGAGTCGGGGCAAAAGCTGAATAAGGAAAAAACCTCGCTTTTTTTCAGCAAGAACACAAAGGAAGATACTCAGAATTTTGTGAAGGATACCTTCGGTGCTCAGATTGTCAAACAACACGAAAAGTACCTGGGATTACCCCCAATGGTTGGAAGAGGCAAGAAAAAGGCCTTTAATCGTATTAAAGACCAAGTGGGTAGGAAGATAGCGGGTTGGAAAGGGAGTTTGTTGTCTAATGCGGGTAGGGAAATCCTTATAAAGGCGGTTGCGCAAGCCACACCAACATGTACCATGAATTGTTTCAAGCTTCCGGACTCTCTTTGCTCCGAGATAGCGTCAATGGAGAGTGGATTCTGGTGGGGAAAGAAAGACAAAGTCAGAAAGATTGCTTGGGTGGCGTGGCAAAAACTTTGCAAACCAAAGGCTGAGGGGGGGTTGGGTTTTAGGGATTTGAGGGCCTTTAACCTTGCCCTCCTAGCCAAGCAAGGCTGGAGAATACAGCAAAGCCCCAACTCTTTGACCCACAGAGTCCTTAAAGCAAAGTATTTTGCAAACTCCTCTTTCATGGATGCTCAAGTGGGGAAAAATCCTTCCTACATATGGAGAAGCATGGTGGCTGCCATACCTGTGATTAAGGAAGGGACCAAATGGGTTGTTGGTAATGGGGAAAGAATTAAAATATGGGGGGAGAAATGGATTCCCTCCTCGGATTCAGGCAGAATAATAACTCCAAGAACCTCTATGGATTGTGAGGCGAAAGTGGCAAGCCTAATTGTGCAAGAACGAGGGGAGTGGGATGTAGACTTGATACGACGCACGTTTATCCCTTTCGAAGCAGAGGCTATCCTTAGCATCCCTATTAGTTCCATGAACCCATCGGACTCCCAGGTGTGGGCGAAGTCCCCAAACGGCATCTTTACTGTGAAGAGCGCACATAGAGTTGCTGCTAAGTACCTTGATGAACTTAAGGGAAGAGTGGACAGCCCTGGTAGTTCAGACTCTTCTAAAATGAGAGCTATTTGGAAGGTTGTTTGGAACCTAAAGTGCCCGAATAAAATAAAACACTTCATGTGGAGAGCTTGTAGGAATGTGCTCCCCACGAAGCAGTGTTTGCTGCACCGAAAGGTGTTAACAGAGGATAAGTGTGACTTGTGTGGTGAGAGTGAGTCTTCTGGCCATGCCTTGTGGGGTTGTGTTATTGCTAAGGAGACCTGGGTTGAAACAAAATTTAGGCTGAACAAGCTTGTTCATCCCCCAAAGGAATTCCTAGATGTGGTTTGGATGTTTTTCGAGTCACCGGGGGAAATGAATTGGGATGCTTTTGCTTTCACGGCATGGGGTTTGTGGAACAATAGAAACGCAGTTCGGCATGGGGGAGTTTGTAAGCGGGGCAAAACTATTGTAGGGGAAGCTCAAAAATACGAGCTTGAAGTGTGTTCCTCCAGGCCGGTCAGCTGCTTAGGTTCTTCATCTGTCCCTAGACTCAAGGGATGGAGACTTCCTCCTAAAGGAAAATACAAGGTCAATACAGATGCAGCGGTCTTCAACAACCTGGGCTGCTGTGGTTTTGGGGTGGTCATTAGGAATGACCAAGGGGAGATGATGGGAGCAATGTGCAAGAAAGTTGAATACCAGCTGGGGGCTCTTGAAGCAGAAGCAAAAGCTGCCGAAGCGGGTGTCCTTTTAGCCTGGGACCTTGGACTGAAAGATATTGTGGTGGAAGGAGATTCACAACAAGTTATACAAGCTTTAAATGGCTCCAACCCTCCTGCTCTTTCCATACTGAAGATTGTCGAAGGCCTGAAAAGTTTTCTGCTGAAATTCAATTATTGGAAGGCTGTGCATACCAATAGAAACACCAATGTAGCGGCACACTTGCTAGCTAGGAATGCAATGAATGTGGAAGATAATGTTGTATGGGTTGAGGATACTCCTCCCTTAATTGAACATCAGATTCTGATTGATGTAATTTCCTTGGACAGTTGTCCAGATCAATGAATTCAGTCATATGTTTCCAATCAAAAAAAAAAAAAAAATAACAGAGAGAATATCCGCTCATAAAAAAAAAAAAAAAAACAGAGAGAATATCCATTATATATCGTAATAATCAATTATTTTACATTACATCATATATTATTTATCAATATCACATGACAAGATTGTTTCTCCCAAAAAAAAAAATTCACATGACAAGATGACATCATTATATTACACAAGTACCGAACTTTTTATTTTTTCCTTCCGAATTCTATTAAACACACAGAGTGTGTGTTCCAATGACTGAAAACGTTAGATGAAATTAAGAAGGCCGAGGCCTGCACGCGCGGTTGCGCGTGTTATAAGGGTCATCACAATGTTCGTCTGGCGGCTGAACTCCGTTCTTTGTCGGAAGACAGCTTGCATAGGTCTGAACCTTATCCCGCCCACATTCAGCCGCAGGTTTGTCACCGCTGAGAGTTCCCGGACTTATCTGAGCGCCCAGCATTCGTCTAATCTCCGAATCCATCAAAAACTCTGATTCCAAGTCATCTGCAATGAGGCAGCAGGCTGTGTCGTTGTTGTTGCTTTTGTTGTACAGTGCTGCTGCTGCAGTATTAGCACTTGAAGAAATTGTTTTGAGAAGAAATACCATTATGATCATCACTAGTGAGATACCCCTCTTTGCCCTAACTCCCACCATTCTTCTTCTTCTTCTTTCTTTTTTTAGTTCACTCTCTCTCCTTTCCTTTTCTTTCTTGGCAACTGAGCGTGGGTCTCCTACAGGAATAAGGAGGGAGGCAATTAATACCGCTGGTGGTGAGTGGTGAACACCGAGGTTGAATTTGGTGGAGTGGAATGTCAAAATTGCCCTCCGCTATTTGTATGGAATCACACTACCGCTGGTGAAGACCGAGGTTAAATATTATTGCCGGTAGCATCGTTGGGCCCGCGTGCCCATGATAATAAAACAGAATAAAAAATTAGCAAAGAAATGAGTGGGAATGGGGGTAGGGGATATGGGTGTTAAAATATGAATAAGTAATAAATGAGGAAATAATATTTAAATGAGATAGAGAAATGATAGAAAATCTGTTAGAAGATGTATTTGAAAAAATAGGTAGGTAAAATGTAAATGTCACTGTTCACAGTCTAAATAGTAAATAGTACAAAAATATAGAGAAGCTGCTGGAGATGCTCTTAGTGTTTATTTAGCAAAAATTTTTTTTTTACTATTTAGCTTTTTTTTGCTACTATTTATGAATTTCACTGTACTTTTTGGTACTATTTATTGGTCCCACTGTACTATTTCAGCTCACTTTTACTTTTATCTACAGTATTTTTAGTAAAAAGTTTTCAGTTTCAGCAAAATAAGTGGATCCCAAACAGACCCTTACTCTTTGAACTACTTACTCTTATTGATAAGTTTATCAAAAAAATACTTACTCTTATTAATAAAAAAAAGAAAAATAGTGACTTTGTCAAGCAACTTGTTTTGTAGAGAAAATAATGAAATTTATATCTAGATAAGTGGCCAAAAAAACTTAGATACCAAATTAATTGCTACCAAAATGTAAGGGTTAAAATGATATTTTCATCTTTTTAATAATAAAAAAAAAACACAGATTATTTATATATACTGTGGGAGGGGTAGGATTTGAACATAAAATAGTGCCAAATAAGTCCGACCCGAGGAAGTGGAAGTTTCATCCTCTCATTAGTTTTGGCCCAGTACGTTGGTAAGAGCCTAAATATTGAAACCGAGGAAGCCGACCATCCAAGGATTACATTCCTTGGAGGGCTTTGTGTCAGGGTTTGTGCTCTAAAATCCAATTTATTGGCATGTTATAAATAATTAAATTGTTTAATTATATGAGACTATTTATAAATGAACTAATTGGACATTATCATAATCTTTGAGATGCATTGTATGTGATTTATGTAATTTAGATGCAGAATATATAAATCACAAGTTCCTTATAAACTCAAAATATAGTTCGTAGCTGGTGATGAAATTAGGTATTTCATCTGCGAAGACTATAACACATCAACTAAGATGGTTTGTCTTAATCATGGAAGTGGAGAGTTCTATTTGATGTGTTGATATGTCTTAAGTGTGTAAGACATATTGACCTAGACTGCTGTGAGATTAATTATTCAATTAACAACTGTCACTTAAATAATTAATCTTACTACTTTGAATTTCATAGACTCTTACTCCTAAGAGGATAGTGAACTAGATCATGAAATGTAGGTTACTTTGATATATCAGGAGTGAGATCTAATTTAACTGTCAAAACCTCAGTATGTTGGTTAACCACATATAGTGTTGAGGGAGCACATATTCTCAAGATGAAATCCATAATATCTTTTGGTAGGGATACAAAATATCCCCTTGAGATAAGTTTAATGAAACTGGTTATTCAGGGCTGACCACTTTAGTAAAAGTTACTAAAGTTTATATTTATTGAAATTAGATTTCATAAATATGAATAGCTAAAAGATTAAACCAGCTACTCAAAGAATAAAATAGTTGTTTACAAAGTGACAGTTTATTATGATTTTGTTTACTATGGATATTTCATGGAGGGGTCAAATGATAATATTAGAGTCTTGGGAAATAATTTATTAATAAGGTCTAGAGTGCAATTATATTTTCATAGTGGTACTTGTTATATAATTAATGGTAACTTTGGGCTTGTCAAGAGTTGACAGATATGTCTAAAGCCCATTGAAGTTAGAGCCTTATTAATCTATTTGGTCTCATCCCAAGTCACACACTTAAGCCCAATTGGGCTGGCCCAAAAAGGCTAACCCATTAGATAATCAGTTATTTATTTAATAAGAATTATTAAATAAAGTAACTGTCAAGATAGTTAAAACGTACGTATGATTAAAAGAAGATAAAACAGTTTTTCTCTATAGAATCTTGGAAATACACTTTTCCAAAGGAAAATCAACGTACACAAGAACTGATTGAGAGACCACTTATCTTGAGCACCATGTGGAATTGGGATGAAGATTGAAGGTATTCTGAAGTTTTTGTTTTTGAATTTCACTGCATCAAGGTACGTTTTCTCTTCTTTGTTCTAGAATTCATGGTTATATGTTATCTCTCATGAATAAAGTAGATCATTGTATTGCTTCCGCTGTGGGTTTTGTATGAGATGCAAAACTAGTTTTTCCAACACTTTGGACGAGCCACCTAGAACAAAAGACAAAATGCCAAAGAAGAAAGTAGAGACATGCAAGTAAAAAAGAAGTGAAATATCCAGGTGAAGTACCCATCACTTCCACATTCAATACACTATACTAACTTTGCTAACCACATTAATGGCAAAATGACCCCTAAGTAGTGTCCTCACAGCTTGCAGCACATTTTACCACATCCAACAAAACCCTAATGGGACAAGTATCCTAATGAAGATTAGTGGATGTACAAGTGGAGGGCTATGATGTACCTCAAATAGATATATAAGGAAAGGGGGTTTCTCCAGAAAAGGGGACGAAGGAAAAATTGGAAAGAGAAATAGATTCTGTGTATTATTATTCTATAACCAAGACTTGAACATTATATGAATTAGCACTCCTCGGACTAACCCGAGGAAGAATTAATATCAAAATTTTCTTCTCTCCTATAAGTTACTTGATATTTTTCCATTAACTTAAAAGCTATACCATATAGGCATATGAAGGTTGACCTTGAAAACTCATTCTCTATAAATTGGTTGTACTGGGCTGTCACATATTAACTCTCCATCTAACTCGAGTAATAATTTGATTTTTGCCCACTTACGTATACAATTTATCTCCATGTCATTTGACCCATCATAATCCAGTCAATAAATTGTAAGTATTACTTTTGATTTCTAAGATTAATTTGAATTAAAATAAAATTGCTATGATTCCATCCAAAATATCCATACAGGTTTTATTTTAATACAAAATTTAGGGGATCAAAATGTAGCAATTGAAAAGGTTTTTTTTTTTGGCTAAAAGTTTTGTAATTTAATAATATTGTTTAGTCTCATTTATAATGGAAATTAGAGTTCAAATTTCTCTTCTCCTCATACATGTACATATACATATACATATGCATATATATAAACAAAACTTATTAGACTAAAATCGTGATAGGGTATAGAGACAACAAGTGCTATTTATGATAGGGAACACTCATTCCTCTCTATTCTTTTAAAACCTCAAATTTTCATTCCCCCCAAAATTGGGAGGAATGTAAGAAAATGAAATTAGATTTAATGACTTTTTTTACTAAAACTCTTAAAATACTCCTATATATTCAACTCTTTATTTTAAAATAGGAGTCTAATAGTAATATTGTCATAAAATGATTCCATTTCATTCCCTCTGTGTTGCTCTAAAATAAGATTATTTATATTTCATTCATTTTCACTCATTTATTTTAAAACATCTAATCAAGGTTACTTAATTCCATTCCATTTCATTATTTTCCATTCCTTTCCCCTTACTTAAATACATTACATTTCATTCTATTCTCTTATGATTATTCCATTCTATTTCATTCTTTTATGAACTTTCAAATGGAGCCTAATGTTAATAAGTAAATAAAAGTAAATTTAGATACAATATTTTTAGTGCAATATCTTAAAATTTTCAATTATATTTAAACATTAGATGGTATTGACCAATAAAACATAAGCATTGTTTTCTTTTTTAAGTCATTCCACCGAAGTGTTTGAAGGTAATTGTAGAACCTAACGTGCTCCATGTCTATACTTAAGGTATTTTACTTAAATTTTACTTAATAAATAAATAAGAAAAATAAAGAAAGAAGGTACTAGGCATTGGGAAATCCAAATAAACAAGGACGCGACTGACTTGCATTCATTTTTCTTCTTTCTCACATGGCCATCATAAAACATGCATGTCTCTAATAAAGAAAGAAGGTACTAGGCATTGGAAAATCCAAATAAACAACTAAACAAGGACGCGACTGACTTGCATTCATTTTTCTTCTTTCTCACATGGCCATCATAAAGCATGCTTGTCTCTTCTTTTTAAAAAGTTCTTACCTAAAGTTCTCACGAATGTATTTTAGTCTTTTCCTATGTCTTGTGAAAAGGACCGGGGAAGAGGCAAAGGTCGGTGGGTAGTCACCCACCCTCTTTCCTCGAAATAGTATTGTAACTCAACTGCAATGATTATTCGATTTATATATATTGTTCAAATCTTTTTTTTTTTTTTTTTATAACTATCAAATTATTAAAATATTTATTGAACTTTTAGATTAAAAAAAAAATTTTGGATCACATACTTTTATGCGAAAATTTTGCCATGATTCTTATATAATTGACTGTAAATGGTTGAAAAAAAAATGGTGATTTATGTAAAAATGACAAGCATGAGGCCACCAATCATAGCGTGGGATGGTTGTGAAAAAGAATGTTCTAAAATATGTGTTTCTAGAATTACTCTTTAAATGATGAAGTGGTATAATAGAAGAAAATGATAAGATGACAGCTTGGTTTAACCGGTCTCTAAACTCAGCAAGATCTTGATGCATGGGCTCATGCCCTGGCCCAAGACAGGAAGAGAAGTGGTAGTTCACAATATTTTCTATCTATTGGTTCAAAATATATCTTTTTAATTGGTTGATGCCCTATTGGTCCAATGCTTTTATTTTATGTCTAACTTATTAATTGACGGAAATTGATGCTCATAAGTTGATGCAAAAGAGGAATTTTCTTGTTGTGAGAGCAACTCGGCATGGAAAGAAAGGGCTTGGCGTAGTTGAACTTGAGCGCTACCTACCCTAGTGGGAAAGCAAAGTTTATCACTAGTTCATCATATAGAAAAGGCATATATATAATTATAAACCTCAATTGATCTTTTCAAAAAAAAAAAAACCTCAATTGATCACCGGGATTCGCGGGGCTGATTGCTATTGTTGCGGTATTATACTATCAATAAAGAGTGGACCAGGGTCAACCTAGAGTGAATAGTGATAAACTATTTTATCAGCTAAAATGTCGTTTTCGTTTGTGAGTTTTTCTTTCGACAAAATGTCACAAATCAAAAAAAAAAAATGTCACATGATACTGAATTAGGGAGAAAATGAGAAAATGTCATTTTCGCGTAAACAAAACAGTATTTTGTCTTATTTTTTAAACTAATTAGAAAAATGTCATTTTTTTTAAAATTAATTTTCTCAAATTCGAGTTAAGCCCTATAGTGACATTTTTAAGGAGTTTATAGTGACGTTTTAAGGACCTATAGTGGCGTTTTGTAACTCGAGCTTCATGAACTCGAATAATAGGTAAAAAAAAAAAAAATTGCCTATAACTCAAGTTCATGGAACTCGAGTTACAAAACGCCACTATAGGTCCTTAAAACGTCACTATAGGCTCCTTAAAATGGCATAATAGGGCTCCAGATTTTTTTTTTAAAACTCGATTTTTAGAAAATCGAGTTACAAAAGAGGAGTATTTCCTTAATTAGTTTGGGAAAGGGGGCAAAATGCCACTTTGTTTGTACGAAAAGGGCAAGCATTTGCCCATTTTGGCCTACTGATTAGTCACAATTAGAAACAAAACCAATTACATGCACTAATAGGAAGGACCCTCGACTTTGTCAAGATGATTCCACGAACTTGCCTAAAGCATGCATGAGGTCTTGCTACAAAATACCTGATCCTAATGTGCCATATCTTGTCCCAGGGGCAGGGAGTACCCAATCAAGATGTCTTCCAGTGGTGGCCTGTTGCCACAGTTGCCAATGTGGTAGAAAGCGAGAAACATAGGATACCAATTGGAAGGCATAAGACACACTACAAGGAGCAAGAGGGTGAAGAATTGGAGGTCCTTAATAAAGTTTATCAAAATGGAACAATAGCTTGATGGATTTTTGGAGGCCCTAAAAGGAAAATTAACTGCAACTAGGGAAGAATTAGTTCAATCGAGTGGCATACGACCCCTTTATGCCATGGATTATGAAATGTCCTCTACTCTTCAACAAGTTTAAAATTCCCAAATTGGAGGTCTTTTAATCGAGGAAGTTAATACTGTACCTAAAGTCATTTCAGTTTGATCAAAGAAATGAAATATTTCGACACCAATTAATATCGGTGTACTGTTTTGGAATTACCACTATATATATATATATTCATGAATTTGAAAGTATATATATATATATATATAATATTTGCATATTTATAGATTTAATTATTTGATAGAAGCCCATATATTTTATTATGGATCTTTACAAATACAAGTTACAAGTTTATATACTAAAAAATAAATAAAAACGTAAAGGATTTGTAACTTTTATAAAAGAGTTAAAACAAAACCAAAAAATATCAATTAGAATTAGTAGATGAGGTAGTGAATAGCGACGTGGGGATTTGCCTTGGTTAGAAAAAAAGTATTAAAAATATTATTAAAAAAAAAAACTAAATAGTCAAAGAGGGTGATAAAACCCAAAAAATGCTAGCCTGTTTTTTTCACTTCTCCCAATCCAGCTAGCTTTTTAAGTTTTCCATTCACACGATAAACTAATTGAAACTCAAGCTTGACAAATTCAAGTTCTAGAAAGAGTCTACATAATTAAATAACTTTGCCCTCGTGCTATCCACCTAAAATTTTCCTTAAAAAGTATTATTTAGCAAAATTTGCCGATTTTAGATCTCAAAACTCTCTCTCTCTCTCTCTCTCTCTCTCTCTCTCTCTCTCTCTCTCTCAAAGTTTTTAGATCTCAAAACTATTCTTCTCTTTGAGTCTTAGTTTTAGGCTCTCAATCTCGTTTCATAGCCCCAACAAATTGTTGGTACAGTCACATACTGCCAGTCAATATCACAGTAGCAGTGTGATGTTGAGAGAATGTTTATGGTTTGTAACTTCCGTACCAGTTTGGTATTCATTATTGGTACTGGCTGAATTCTGGTATTTATCTCGGTATGGCCGAAACGATCCCAGTATGGCTGGTATTTGAACCGACACGAAATTATTGTGTTTCTGTACCAGCCAAGCCACTAGTACTACAAATGTCGGCGATACTGGTTGGTACGATACGAAATTTTCTCTCTTACTTTTAATATAGTTCGTAAAGGAATGAAAAATAGTGAAATAGAATGGAATGAAATGTATTTAAGCAATGAAAGGAAAAGAAAAAAATGGAATAGAATTTTATTAAGTTATCTTGTTTGGATGTTTTAAATTAATGGAATAAAATGAAATAGTAATATAAGTAATTTTGTTTGGGAGTAACATTATTAAAACATTACTATTATGCCTCTGTTATTTCCTCCTACACTCATATCATTCATTCCCACTTAAATTTTCAAACAAAGAAATGACATTTTTCATTTTTTCTATTAAATTTAAAACTTCCAAACAAGAGAATTAAAAAAATATTTTAATTTTTAAAATTATTATTTTCATTAATATTCATTGCATTCTTTCCTCCCAAATAGAGTTTAAGAGAACTAAGGACCAACTTGAACTCCTTGAAATCTACAATGCATGTGTTCTAGACGGTATCATGCATAGAATCTTCCCCACCATTCTAAAGGGCTCAGTTTGGAATGTATTAGAAAACTAAGGTCCAACTCAATCGCATTTTTCATTGATTTCAACAAGTACTATGTTAGATATTTTATCGGTGAGCAGTGCTATAAAAAACTGACCACACACCTCTTAAATGTCTATTGAGAGTCGGGGGAGTCACTCTGGAACTACGTGAATCGTTTTAACAATGAGACACTTCAAGTGAAGGAGATTCATGGTGGCGGCATTGTGGCTCAAATTCCTATGAAATTCCTTGTTTAAATTTTAAATGTAAAGAAATTATGAATTTTTCCATAAAAAAAAAAGAGATTATGTTTTTTCTTACAAATAAAAAGAGTTATTTTTGGATGACTTATAAGTCGTCTCTTGAAAGACTCAACAAAACTCAAGGATTCTATTATAAAAAAGATTTTACTAACAAAATACCCTAAGGACATTTATTAATGAAAAATTTTAGAAAATTTTAAATGAAAAAAACAACTATTTTAATTTTTCTTAATAGTGGTATCAACAAAATTTTCTTAAAATAGTTTACTAACAAATGCTCTAAGAACACCAATTAATCAATCTATTAAAAAAAAAGTCCAACAAAATACAAGTCTTCTCCAAATGAAAAAAAGGAAAAAAAAAAATCGTTTTCCTTATATTAGAATGGACCTCACACTTTCAAATGCCGTTGTCTTGGGATATCGTTATAAATAGAAAATTCTCACAAACATCGCTTATTACATCATTTTGATAAATGTCGACGCTATAGTTCATTTGTAATGAAATTTGATAATTATTCTTCAACTTTCTGGTAAATGCACAAACACTCCGTTTAGTCGATGGTTGGTTTTTTTGTTTTTCCTTTAAAGTATATTTGGTAGACTGTAATAGACACTGTAATATAATAGATAATTCTAAGGAATAACTATTCAGTTATTTGGTTGTGTTTCTATTGCAAGTAATAGTCATTCAAAATAAATAGTTATTCTTTAAAATGAAGAATAATCATTCCTTATCAAAAGCCATATAATCCCTATTTCTTGACCCAACTTAATTCACTTATAAGGAAAATTCCAAAAAGCCCCTACCTGTCACTGCCCTCTCTCCTTTCTGCCACATTAATTTATGGTTTTCAAATATAATAAGAACTTGTGAAAATCTGAAAAACCACAACTTGCCAAAATCTGAAAAGTATATACTATGTTTTTCATAAAACAATATTTCTTTATTAAGCTACCATTGTTGTTTTTGTTGTTCTTCTTCATTATTATTATTTATTTTATTTTTTGAGAACCAATCTATGGTTCTTCAGGCCATAAGTTCTATATTAAAAATATTTTTCACTAGTTAGTCTATGGCTCGGCTCCAACAATTGAACTTTAATTATCATCAAATAATCTTGCACAGAAGATCAAATTGAAATTTAAGGTGTTATCATTTTTTCTTTTTCTTTTTTATAACATTTATGGAGTTATTCATTTTGAAATTTCAACAAAAGAAATATATATTAATTATAAAATTGTCCAATTTATACGGATTAAGATGTTAAGTTAGATTCTAAATGTAATTTTATAAATAAGGGTATTAATTTAAATATGTATTCATTTTCCTAGAGTTAGGGTTCTATTCCTCTGTTGCTACCAAATAAATAAATAATAATAGTTATTTCATTATAACATCTTGTATTTTTTATAATACTCATTCTCGTTCTTATATAATCACCGTTACAGTGTATTTAATGTGCCCTTGGTTTTTTTCATAAGATAAAAACTTCAATTATGGGAAGTAAGAAATAGAATAATGTACTATCATCTTCATACAAGGGTATAAAAGGCCTAACACAAAATAGTAGGTGTCTAGGTGGATTGAAAGTTGAGCCAGTATGGCTCTACAGTCCAAATTAGTCACGCACGTGATTTTTTTTTACAATAAGTCAAATGACATAACAGATTGCACAATTTTTTTATTAATTACTTTGATGTTACGTTGTTGGTATTAAATAAAACTAATGTCAATAATTGTCTAATGTAATTAAAAATAATATTATTGTAATTATAGTATGCCGTGTACTGATTTAATAAGTTGTAAAATTTATTATGTCTACAATATTATGGTTTATGTGGTCATGGGATTGATGAAATGGAATCATGAAATCTATCAATAATCATATGAGATAAACTCTACAAAATTACTTAAAATTAATATATTTTGGTCGTCTTCCTCTTTACTTAAATTAGTTATTAATCATTTTTTATAGGTAAAAAAATTGATTAGTATTATGGATACAAAGTAAAACCTAATTTTTAAAATTTCATAAAATTATATAAAATCCTAGAGAAAAGTAGATAAAAGAGAAATAATCTTATATACCTCTTTTCATATGCATAATTACTCTTACAATACATAGCCTTCTAATTGTGTGAACTGTGAACCCACATGCATATTGCAAGAGAGGTAATGTGTCATATGCATGAGATAATTAATACTTTGAATCTCAACATCATTAATTGGTTCTTAAGGATGAAAGCACTTTCTATTGAGTTGCTCACACATAGTAATTGAAAAAATAATAATTGGTTGGCCTACAGTGGTACCAGTATATGCTTCGAATTTACTCAATCTAATGGAACATGATTTGCGAGGTCATTCTTTATTCTCTCTCTCCTTAGTATACACATTAAAATATTAGCGCCAAGATGCACGCCAATGATTTTCTTCTTATTAGAAAGTAGTAATTTTATCAAACATATGCATTACAACTATCATCTTACTCCATATGTGAATAAAATGACTTTCTTCCAAACCTAGTTTAAGTATCCAACGCGACTCAAAAGTCTAAATAAAACACATTAACATTTTAGCTACAACCTTTTTACATTTTATATTATTTTTTATCGACCTTTTGGAATCAAAATCTCAGAAAACACTGCCCCGGCAGACATAAATCCATTCAAATCCGTACTCGCAAAACTTTGTTCTTCCTTGCTTGTAACGGTGACCCTGCTGTTGCTATTTGTACTTGACACTTGTCCATCTCTACTGCTGAACATGTCACTACTATCATATACAGTGGACTTATTAGGGATGAGAGGTTTCTCAGCATCCATCATCTCAATTTCAACCCCACGAAGTGTCACCACTTTATCAGCTGCATTCTCTTGCAACTGCAATGTAAACTCAAGGCCCCACACCACATCGTTCATTGATGGGCGTTCGGTTCCATTGTCAAGCAAACAATTTGTAGCGATCTCAACGTATTTCTTCAAACATTCCACTGCAATTGTACCCTTCAAAAATGGATCGACAATCTCATCAAGTTTTCCATCGCGTTGGCACTGTTTGACCCACTCCACTAGGTTGACTTGCTCTTTCACCGCCGTACGTGTAATGGGTGGCTTTGCACACAATACTTCGCACAACACCACACCGAAAGAATACACGTCAGATTTCTCAGTTAACTGTTGACGTAGATAATATTCTGGATCCAAATACCCCATACTACCCTTCACCACTGTGCTGACGTGGGCCTTGGACATGCCAGTGGGGCCTAGTTTTGATAACCCAAAATCACACACCTTGGCGGTCCATTCCTCATCCAATAAGATATTTGTGGTCTTCACATCACGATGAATGATCATGTGCTTTGCGCCTGTATGAAGGTAGTTCAACCCGTGTGCTGCACCAATACAAATCTCGAGTCGTCGTTTCCAGGAAAGAGGCGGATTGTCAGTATTGTAGAGATGATCACGGAGGGTCCCACAGGCCATGTAATCGTACACTAGGATCATCTCATTGCCATCATTACAATACCCAATGAGAGAAACAAGATGCACATGGCGGAGTTGAGACAGCATTTCAATCTCGGTCTTGAACTCATGGGCCCCTTGTTGAGACCCGGGCTTCAATCGTTTGATGGCAACGGGGTTGGCCCTGGCCCACCCATCAATGTAACCTTTATACACGTTACCAAACCCACCAGAACCAACAATGAACACACTATCAAAGTTGTTGGTTGCTGCTCTAATTTCAGACAGTGTAAAATAACGACACAAATCAGCTGGTAGTGGTAGGGTTGTTGTTGTTGACCCCTGGGTCTTCGTTGACTTGGTCGCATCAACATAGTCTCCGTCCTTGACTCTCTTGCTCCTTCGGAAAATTAAGAAACCGACAATAAAAAAGATTAAGGATATGCCGGAAACCACACCCGAAATAATGCCAATTTTTGTCGTCTTGTTAACCTTCTGCCCAGTTGGTGGTTTGATTAATGGTGGCGGAGATGATGTCGGAGTCGGGTCTGGGTTGGACCCGGCGAGATTGCCTCCGGTGTTGTTGATTTTGAATATTTCCAGACCGTTCAAAATAGCATCGTTGTAAGCTGTCTGCCGATCATCTGGGTTTGCTTGCAGTGCAACGGAAAGGTTCATTTTCTTCTGATTTAATTTGCCGGGCATTAGCACAACATAATCAACATACATTGGAATCCCTTTTCCACCACTCCATTGGAATATATCTACACCGGCCGCTGCAGCAGTTTGATTGGCTATATAGATGTAAAAGACTCTCTGAGAGCTGCCGGTAATCTCTGGTTGAAACTCGCAAAAATGAAGCCTCACCATGTAAAAAAAGCCAGAATCCACGGAAAACTCCCAAGTAAGATTATAGTGCTTGTTATTGGTTTTGTTCGTACCCATTGTCCGGGCAGTGTTGTAGACTTCCTCTGGTGCTGTATAATTTGGAATTCTGTTGAACTTTAAGGAAATAAAGGTGTTGACAGGTAGAACACTATGGTCGTTCACAACCAAGTAATCATCATCGCTCGACCAGATCCGGTACAAACCAGCAGTGTCTTCAGCGGGTGAGATATGCCTTCCACCAACGTTTACACGGTAGTCCGTCTCAAGAGCCGTGTTGTTTTCGATGCGGTATGGTTGCTCCTGGCCAATAAATACAGCCCCATTTTTTTCAGCTGCAGTGTAATAGAGATTGGGAGGCATTGATACGACTTCTATTCCGTTGATAAAAGCATATGAATCTGGCCTTGGAGTGAAAGTTATGTTCAGAGTTTTCTCATCCCCAACATTTACACAGAACTCCTTTGGAAATCTTTCCAAGTGAAGAGCGTCAGCAGTAAGAGCTGCACTAAAGTTTCTTAGGAGAGTAAAGGGACCAGCTTTGACAGAGAAGTAGGCCTTAGAGCTGTCAAAGTTTGGGTATGAAGCTGGGTAAAAGTAAAAACGGATGAACTTCTGGCCTGAAGTCACTGAAAAGACAGCTGAATTCAGAGCGAGAAAAGCGTACTGTGTTGTAAGGGACTTGAAGCCCTGCGGTGCGGGATTGAGGTGCTGTAGAGATGACTGATGAGTTATGGGGATCTAATGGAGAATATGTTGAGTTGATGTCTCCAAACCAAGTCCGCAGATCTAGCGTGGTACTGTTGCCGAAGAAGCCACAGCCAAGGGCTATGTTCTCCACAGGGTTGTAAGGGGCCAGTAAGTCACCAGCGATGGGGCTGGTAAAGTGGTAGAAAAAGAGGAAGACGTAGAAAGGGCTGAAGATAAATGGGTTTTGAAGATAAAGGTATGTTTTGCTGGTTTTGCTCATTGTTGCAAAGCCAACTACGCACACAGGAGGAGACACAGAGAGAGAGAGAGAGAGAGAGGAAGGGAAGGCTGGAGGAGATAAATAATGATACAACGTACTGTCAGTCAAAACTTTATAGATTAAGCCATCGTGACAATTTGTTTCGTTCTTGCCCTTCATTTATTAACTTCTTTCACTTCTTTCTTTCCTAATAAATATTCTACTTAGCCACTACTGATTTTATCCTAAGTTTAGCACTCAAATAATTCTTCCACTTTCCGTAAGATATTGTAATTTGTAAGGGCCTTTTCATTGGTAGCTACGTCTCGATAAGAAATAGTGAATGATCCTTGGATCTGGGTTCTTCAGGAACAGTCTAACCAGAAACTCTCGCCACATGGACTGCTCCTTAGCTTACAATCGAGGCCCACACTCAGGTCCACACACACACAAAGAAAGTGGGCCAAGAGGGCAAACAAAGGATTCTAGCAGGGCCTAGGTTGATTCATCCAGTTGCTTATGGACTCGGCATCAATATTGTCACTACTACCCAATAGGACTAGTTAATATCGTAGATCGACTGAATGCATTAATGAAGCTTTCATTAATGCATTCTACTTTCATTATGACAGTACTGTTAAGTACACTGAAGGAATTTACTTTTTCAAATAAACTGTAAAACTGTTTTCAAAATAGGGATAATAGTAAAAGTTACATGACAATTTGGTGATTGAAATTTTTACTTGAACAGTCAACCCATTGACATTAGGTTGGTGAGAAGATATCAAATTTTTTTGTAATATTTTTCATTAAAGTCGATGGATTAATCACGTTATTTGCACATGATAATAATGACAATTAAAATTATTGAAGATTTGCAATAATCATATGTAAATCATCCAATTAAATCCATTTCTCCTTTTTTTAAGGCACGATAGAATATGAAAATCCACTTCTTGCTGATTTGGCAACTACATTAATGTTTGACAATAATATTGGAAATAGTCCAGTGCGGAGCAGAAGCAGAATTTTGAATGGATCCAATATCATTTAGGGTGTCGCCTTCAAAAAATAATGTAGTCCAAACCAGCATATGATGCACTAGAAACAACTAAGAGTGTCGCTTCGGCTTCAGCCCAAAAAGGATCACCTTTTACAATGATCCTAGTCCATGCATGAGTGCTGTTGCCTAAATGGTTTAAGCAGACTGTAGCAAGGTATACATTGTTTGGTCTCACAGCTGCATTGGATTTTATAAGGTCAGGAGGAACCCTTGTTTCAAATATTTCACAAGGATTGTAAATGTAAAATTTGGCCTATTATAGCTTTCAAAACAATGTTAATTAAAGTGTAATATCTTAACGCCGCCCTCCAATTAAATTTTTTTATGTATAAAAGATTGGCCTAGTAAGATCGAATTGTGAAACTACAAACTGAGAGCATTGTAGATTGCTATTGAGGTTTTGATTATTAGTACTCCTTTCAGTAAAATGATAGGAGCACTCTATCTAATAAAGCAAGGGCATTGCCCTTTTCTTTTAGTTCTTATATTAGTTTTTTCCAGTCAAAAAGATTGATATTATATTTGGATTTGGTTCAAAGGAGAGACCATTCAGCAAAGTCTTTGGTGACTGGGCTAAAAAAGTGAAGGGAAAAGTTGTAATCGTGGCGTTGTAAATTGGGGTTGACGGACCCATATGTTTTACCTTCTAAACGTACGGTTGCTGAGTTTTTGTTTGCCACATCCACATGCGTGCAAGAAAAGCGTGTTGCATGACTCTGGCTTCTGCTTCTCTGATTTGTCTTCCACGCATTTGAGCTGTAAAAGTATCCCACTAATTGTTTCATACTCTCTTTCTCACTGAATGGTTAGAATGAAATAGAAATCGTCATGGAACTTTCCTGTATCTTTTTATTAAGGGGTAATTACACATAACCTACTTGTAATTTTGGCGAAAATCACTTTGCCTACCCGTAATTTGAAAAGTATCACTTAACCCACCTGTGGTATGTTTCCGTCAATCTCCGTAACCCATCTCAAGCCCAGCCATTACAAAAACACCTCTTAACCCCAAAACATAACATAACACGAATCAAAACACCAAAAACTCAGAAACTTTTCGAAAGAGAGACCTGTGGTGAGATCAACACGTTCTTCGTGGTTTGGAGTGTCTGGTGGGGGAGAAAACACAAGTTTCTCGCCATTAATGGGTTGTGGCTCTCCATTTGGTGGTTTTGTGTCACCATTTGTGGGTTTTGTTGGTTTTTGCATTTGGGTTTGCTTTATTTATTTTGCAGAAATCACGGTGGCCAATGGTTATTGGTGGATTTGGTTATGGTTCACAATAGAGAGAAAAGAAAGATAGAGGTTTTGGGTTTTAGAGAATTTGGTTATGGGTTCACAATCTCAATCTCACCACAGCCATATCAAACACCTGGCTTCTTTGAATTCATCTCCAAATCGTCCTTGTATGTTGGTAAGCTGCTTTTTTTTTTTTTTTTTTTTTTTTTTTTTGAGGTTTAACACATACCCATTATTCAATTTTCTCTCTTTGTTTGGTTTCCAAGAAAATAAAAGGGAAAAAAAATATTGGGTATTGTAGTTTGTGCTGTTTGAGCTTTATATTGATGTGTAAAGGTTGAAACTTTTGATTTGTTTTCGATTGAGAAGGAGAAGGAAATTCTGGGTTTTGTGATTTATGTTGTTGAGGTTCTTGTAAAGATAAGAGACTTGTTGAAAGTTGAGCCAAATGGGTGTTTAAGACTGAGATTGAAGAGTTTCATTTCGTTTATAGTTATATGGTTGCTGAGAAAATTTAAGAGAACTTGGGAATGAAAAAAAAAAAAAAAATTTCTGGGTTTAATGATTTATGTTCTTCATGTTCAAGATTTATGTGAATTAAGAGAGAGACCAATACCACTTTTTGATCTTGTTTCTCTTGCATTTTTGTGCTATTTTTTTTTTTGTTTTGGGAGGAGAGAGACATAAAATTTGAGCAAAAATACCTATTTATCCCTGATTTTAATAGATGTGGGTTATGGAAAATAAACGAAACATACCACAGGTGGGTTAAGTGAGCCAAATGGGTGTTTAAGACTAAGATTGAAGAGTTTGATTTTTTTTATAGTTATATGGTTGCTGAGAAAATTTGAGAGAACTTGGGAATGTGAAAAAATAATAATAATAATAATTCTGGGTTTAATGATTTATATTCTTCATGTTCAAGATTTATGTGAATTGAGAGAGAGACCAATATCACTTTTTGATCTTATTTTTCTTGCATTTTTGTGCTATTTTTTGTTTTGGAAGGAGAGAAACATAAAATTTGAGCAAAAATACCTATTTACCCCGAATTTTAACAGATGTGGGTTATGGAAAACAAACGGAACATACCACAGGTGGATTAAGTGATACTTTTCAAATCACGGGTAGGCAAAGTAATTTTCGCTCAAACCACAGGTGGGTTTAGTGTAATTACCCCTTTTATTAAATACAAATTTTAAAAATTTAATAGTTTGATGGCATGTTCTTATTATGTTCTTCATACTTGTAAAATTTTAAGAAGATAAAAAATCAATAACTATATCATCAATCAAATATTTAAATTTTAACTTTTTGTGGTCTAAAATTATGCATAAAAAATAAATTTATTAATCAAATAGTAAATAACATTTGATTTGAATGAAATTTTGTGTGTACGTTAAGAACATGAAGAACAAGCAATTCAACAGTTAGGTTTTTAGAATTCACATTTAATGCGCGCGCGCGCACACACACACACACACACACACATGGGGAGTTTGATTGTTTGAAGACTTTCTAGTTTGGAGAGAAACATTTTCCAACATTGTTTGTGTTTCACTGTTCTATCAATTACAATTTTTTTTTTTTTTTTTTTTTTTCATTTTAGACTTTAGTGACCTCATTAGGAAATAAAAAATATATGTTGCAAGTTGTGATTAGTAAAATATAAGATGGAATACAAAGATACATAAGGGTGTGATGAGAATTATGTGTTTCTATTTTGTGATACATCTTATCACACTCTTTGGGATTTTGGGGATTAGAAATGCATCAATCATGAATTATGATGAATGGAAAGTTTTGTCCTTTAGAAAAAAATTGAAAAGCCTTTCACCATGTGCAATGCGCGTGTCTAAAGGTTTGTATAACTGAATTTTTTAAAACAAATGGAATTTTAACCACATATTTAATTCTATAATTTGAGGATTTTTTTAAAGCCAAGGGAGTTTAACCAGGGGAAGTATAATTGAAATTTGAATTTTTTTTTAAGTAAATGGAATTTTAACAATGGAAGGTATTGATGAAACCAAAAATTGTCAGTTGGGTCACTCGTCCAATCTAGAGCTTTTGACGGGCTTCTAAGATCTGCAAGAGAAACAAAACTAGTCGAAGAAACCACCAGGGTGTGCCTCGATGGGAGAGCCTCCGATGCTTAAGTCAGTATCCGCCCATATATTTTGTATATAGATAGTATTTAGTAGTCTTTTTTACTTACATTCACAAGTGAGACGGATTGTCCCTTTTATAGGTGATTTGGATAGCTGTTGTACATAATTGGAGGTGATTATTTCCCATGTGTAACGGTTATCGTATTGATGGGTGTTTAAGACCGATGAGTAACAGTCACCATTAATGTGTTGAACATGCTTGAGTGGTTACATCTTTTGGGCTACTAATGATGCAAAGTCGTCCATATTAATGGATGACCTTAATGGTTTTTCTAGACTCGTCAGTTGCCCCCCATTCCTAAGTTTGATTTTGTGTTGGTCAGGCTTAGGGAATTTCCTTGACTTGTTTAGATTTAGACTTTTTTGTCTTTCAATCAATTTCTTCTTAGAGGATGGTAGTGTATTTATGATGACTTCTTAGCGTCTGCCTTTTGAAGGTCCTTTTGATGTTCGAAGGATCATTGCTTGATCTTGTCAGCAAACTAATTTCTATGGATGACCATTTTTTATTACTGCTGAAGAGCAAGTTGATTTCTTTGGATAGCCATTTTTTATCACTACTGAAGAGCAAGGTGACTTCTTTGGAAGACCATTTTTTATCACTGCTGAAGAGCAAGGTGATTTATTTGGACGACCACTTTGGATGCCCTCTATTGAAGATGATGATCATTTGGATCGATTATTTCTTTGGACGATCCTTTGCCATCAAAATTTATTCTTGTATAAAGGATTTTATCCTTATTGCTTTGGACAATTTAATTCTTGCACAAAGAATTTACCATTGAACACTTTTACTCTTGCATGAAGAATTTATCGTTGAACGATTTTACTCTTGCACGAAGAGTTTATCGTTAAACGATTTGATTCTTATATGAAGAATTTTATCATTTTGGACGATTTAATTCTTGCACAAAGAATTTACCGTTTGACGATTTTACCCTCTTGGCTAATTCGTGGTTTTATTCTTCGTGATTTTAGACTCACCTATAGAGTCTATATCCTTAGAAGTAACTTTTTGCTGGCAGGGCAAGAACTTGCATTTATGAATGCATGACGTTTTATGCATATACACGTGTATCTTTGCTTGCTTGTCTGAGTAATGTCTTTATCGTGTTCTAGACTCGCCACTTGTAGACATAATTTTTGGCATGAATAACATGATTTAAACTCGTCATTTTAGGGTTTTTATCATGGATTTTATGATTTTAAACTCGTTGCTTTGGTGGACAGAATTTTTATCATGAGGGTCATGATTTAAACTCGTTGCTTTGTGGACAGAATTTTTATCACAGATGTTATGATTTGAACTCATCGCTTTGTGGACAGAATTTTTATCACAGATGTTATGATTTGAACTCATCGCTTTGTGGATGAAGTTTTTATCACGGATATTATGATTTAAACTCGTCGCATTGTGGACGGTTACTTCTTGAGTAGACTGATGATCACGTGGATCGATCTTGTAGTTTCTTTGGAAATTTTGTAACTTTAGGCCTCCTTGAGATCATGCTGCTTTGGACCTTCTTGAGGTCATGCTATTGTCTACAGTAAGTAGCATATGCACTTGCCAAAATTTGTTTAAACAAAAATTTCAAAACATTCCATACAGGAATAATGAGCTACCAATGGCCTAGTTGGGCATTTTTCTTATTGTGCTAATATTCTAATTGGACCAATTATTCTCTTGTAATCCTATATCTTTACCTCTTTTGTAATTCATCTAGCAGTAAATATATTTTTGCATGCAACCTTACGACATTTACAAAAATAAGCTTTGTGACTATAATATGTCATGTGAATAGTTAGCTGTAAAATGCTAGGGGGTAAGAATTACACAGTTGCTAATCATAATGCATAAACATTATCAAGAGAATAATTAACATACTATAATACGTTTACTCTTGTTACTTCCCATTTAATTCATTCAAAATTGGACTTTTTGACAACTAATTCTAATCGTCATTATTCCAAGAATATTGATAATCTTAAATATTCTAGTATAGCATTCATCACAATTGCTGTGCTTTATGCATTTGATGGGTTTTTTGAAAATTTCATGAATTTTGCAAACCCAAAAAAATATATACCTTCTTTATTTATTGATTATTTACGCAAGCTAGATATGTACTCATTTTTAATAAGATAATCACTTGCATCACTAATTAGATGTACACAAATATAAAAAAAGAAAGAAATAAATGAGTTACCTTAGATGATGACATTATGTTGCCATATACCTCGATCTTTTCATTGTTGAGATCTTCATGACGAGCTTTTGTCCTTTAAGACTTGTTAAGCTTAACATGATATTCAATGTCTAAGGCCTAGGTCTCTTTTGCTTCAATCTTTTGAAGATGTGAAAACTAAGCCATATTGTTGCCCCCTGTTCAGACATGAAAGGTGCAATTATTATCTGACAACGACCAGAGGAATCGCCTATCATGGTTTGAATTTGTATTTTCCTCTCTTTGGGCTTAATCTTATTTTTTATGGGAGTGCTTTGATCATGGTCATTTAAGATGACTCACTTCGATAGAGCTAGCTTCATTTTGTTAGGAATGACAATATACAAATAGGCAATTGCATGTTGCACAATAATTGATATCATTCGACAAAGCGTACTCTATATAAATCATAGAGAAGTATTGTATGATGTATAAAGAATGAAGCTATTGACTATATGCTTCTTTAAAGTGTCGAGACTAAAGTAGAGATCGTTGATTATTTTGGAGACACCTATTCTCGACAGGTTTCTTTTTGTTTTTACAAATTTTTTCTTTGGTAGACTCACATTTAGCAATCTTTATAAGGTTATTTTCCGCGTAGTTGACCTTTGTCATAAGATTACTAAACTTGTTAGTCCATCGGTGTTCTGAGTAATTCAACCAATTGGCTAAACCCCTCATGCACGTTATATTTGAATCTATATGAGGGTAGATATATATACTCCCTTTTAACCTTGCTCAATGGGTAGTTAACTTTCAAAATAACACAGCATTGCAAATATTAAAAGGTAAAAAGAGATGAATTATTAAATAACGCAATCCATCACTTTCCGCTTTTGAGCACAACCAATAGTCATCTTAGGGTTTGGCTTCTCTTTCTTAACATCCATATATTATTATGGTATTTAGAGTGATGATGCCAAAGATTACTTTTGTATTAATTGGTAATTTATGCAATGCCTTAAATGTAAACTATATACGTTACACTTAACAATTAAGTTTTAGAAAGTTAATAGGAGAAAGAGTAAGGTTTTAATTACCTGTCGGTCTTGAAGACTTTTTTAGAAATCGAATATCCAAGCCCACCTTTTCAAGGATGTTAGAACATTCATGCTTGGCTTGGAACCACTTTGCTCACATGATGAGTGATTTAGATATGTGTGTGATACTTTTAGTACCCTTTTAAGCTAATTTTTTTTCAACAAGCTTTTCTTTGTTGGCTTCAAAGCTACTGGGGCTTGACTCGCCATTTGTGATGTCAAAGGAATTTTAACAAGCTTTAGTTGTATTCTCCTTTTCCACTTAAGACTTTTTGATCTCTTTCTTTGCTGTTTCTTTTTGACAAGTTCTCATTCCAAAGCTTATAATCTTAAGAATATAGGTATAGTAAATAGTCTAGTACTTTTACTGTACAAAGTGTTAGATTTGGAACAACATCGTCAAGTATAAAATTCACAAATGTTATTAACCACAAATATATAAAAATGTTGTGGCTTATGGGTGGTTGATGCATCCATAACATAGTCGGTAGCATAGTATACCTTAGCGTGTTTGCATAACAAAAATATGTATGTGCATAACATAAAAGAAATGTAATTTAATTCATTATGAGCACTAAAATAATGGCTCAATTTGTGAAAGTATGACTCTCAAATATATAGAGAACAAAATTTTTCATGAAACCATGTGGTGGATTTGTGGAACAATTTTCATTCTCCAAGTCTCAAAGACCGTCTAAGGTTGATAGCCTAAGTTAGACCCACCTTGCATTCACTTTGAAAATTATTATCTTTGCAAGGCCGAATAGGCCATCCTTGTATTTTATCTCCAAAGCTTTCTTTATTTTGGATTTTTTAAGCTTAACATGATAGTTTTCACTAAAAGCATGTGTAGTAAAAATCAGAATTTTCATTATTCTCAGCTTCTAGCTACCTAATTCTGATTAGGCTTAGCCGGGCTTATTGGACTTTCTCCTATATCCAAATTTAGTGTTTCTAAATTTGGTAAGACAATAAAATTTTACTTCAGCCTCTTTAGTGTCTAAACTCTAAAATTATGATATAATTTCGGTAAGACAAAAAGTTTTGGCTTCAACTTTCTCTAATGTCGAAAATTAAGATTTATAATCTTTGGTAGGGCAATAATATTTCACTTCCTTTTCTTTCTTTTTTTTTTTTTTTTTTTTTTTTTTTTTTTTTTTTAATTTTATCATAGCAAGATGCATTAGGAGAAATTAGTGAAATAAAAAGCCATAATTAATGGCATAATCCATGAATATCAACCAGTATGCTTTTACTATACCAATTATTTAATGCTATAAAGAGACACAAATGATCTCCTTGTGTAATAATAGGAAATGTAGTGAAGGTTTATACCCAAGGTGGTCGATACCGTACCGGTACCGGCCGTACCGGCTGGTACATACCGTACCGGCTGCATACCGGTATCGAAACATCAACGTTTCGTACCGGTTTAAATACCGGCCGTACCGGCTATGTACCGGCCATACCGGCCAATTTCGGGCAATACCGGCCAGTACCGGCCGGTACAGAAAAAAGTTTTTTTTTTTTTTTTTTAAAAGTTTTGTAATTTTTAAATTTTTTTTAGGGCAGAATGGTAACTTATTTGTATTAACTTATTAGTATTACTTATTTTCTTAGTATGCAATGATAACTTTTAAGCTTTCTATTTTTTATATTGTGTTTTTTTCTTTTTCTTTTAATTGATACTAAAGTATAAAATCATAAATAATTAGTTCTGAATTGAGGAAATATTTTATGGTAAGCTTTTATATTTATTATAATATATATACACACACATACATATATATCTATATATATATATATATATATATATTTATTTATAAATATAAAAAATAGCGGTAAACCCGAAACGGTACACCGGTATTGACCGATATCTGAAATATATCGTACCGTTGGGCAAACCGGTACAGCCTCCGGTACGGTATTGACTCCCTTGTTTATACCTTTTTTATGGCTATAATTAGGATATCAATTAGGCCATAATATATAATTATATTTGGCTTTAATGGCCTTAAAGTGACCGGTTTGACTTCTTAGTCATTGATCTTCTTTGAAGTGTGTAGCTTATAACAATCAAGGTATTCATTACCTTTTCTTTTTTAATGCCTATATTTAAGATCATAATTTTGGTGAGGTAATCATGTCCTATTGAAGTTTGGTTCCACCTTTCATGCAAACTAAAACAATGGGGAACCGGTGAAACTAAGAATGAAAAGTTCTCTTATGGTAACTTCATCATATTTGACTTGGGTGGCCGAAAATTACATGGCCACCCACAATCATCTCTATATTTTCAACAAAAGGGTATTTTAACAGAGTAAACTCCTTTTTATGCATTAGTCGAGGTTATTGTGTTTTTAGACTTCTAGGCCATTTAACAACATATGATAAAACCATTTAACAGGATGAGAAACGACTCATCTTACCTCAAGACCCAAGAGTTGGGCCATGTCGTGGTCATCCAAAGTTTGTGTTTGTCTCATGTTCAGCTTGAGCCTTATAGTGAGCCGCCTTTGGGTGATTTGATGAAATCTTTGAGGTTTTGTAAACTAATGACGAAATTGCTAAATAGATTTGCTTTATTGGATCTTGAAATAAAGAAGGCTTAGCCTTTTGATCTCCTCTTCACAACAAATCCAATTGTATGCTCCGTTTCTCTTGGATTCGGGTTCTTGCATCATCATCTATGAGTTTGAATTGATTGACACTTTGTTGTAGGAAGAGCTTAATGGCAAATCAGCTCTCCACAGATGGCGCCAAACTGATGAAACCAAAAATCGTCAGTTGGGTCACTCGCCCAATCTAGAGCTTTTGACGAGCTTCTAAGATCTGCAAGAGAAATAAAACTGGTCGAAGAAACCACTGAGGTGAGCCCCAGTGGGGGAGCCTCCGATACTTAAGTTAGTATCCGCTCATATATTTTGTATATAGATAGTATTTTGTAGTCTTTTTTACGTACCTTCACAAGTGAGATGGATTGTCCATTTTATAGGTGATTTGGATAGCTGCTGTACATAATTGGAGGTGATTATTTCCCATGTGTAACGGTTATCGTATTGATGGGCGTTTAAGACCGATGAGTAACAATCGCCATTAATGTGTTGGACATGCTTGAGCAGTTACATCTTTTGGTTTACTAATGATGCAAAGTCGTCCATATTAATGGACAACCTTAATGGTTTTTCTGGACTCATCAGATATAATTCCAAAATTTTGGAATTATTGAAAGCAAACATAGGGTTTAATTCCAAATTTTAAAAATCTTGGAAGTCGGGAAGATGTTAACCATGGAGGGTCCTGATGTATGCATACATTAGAGAGGTGGTTTTGATAATAACATTCAATGAATAGACGATTTTGAAATGCTTTTAGAATATAATTATTTTCTTTGTTAATAATTTGATATTTGAGGTAGAGATTTGAACCCTAATGTCACCATTGAAAACATCAAAATGTGTTAACTAGTTGAGTTATAAGGCTATTGGTAGAATATGAAAATTTGTATATGAAAAATATAGTGAGTTATTGATTTAAAATTGAGACTTTTTGTACAAAAGAAGATCACATCAATGTATTTAATTATTTTTATTTACTTAGTATTTGCTCCCATCGAAGAAAAATCTTGACTCTCACAGTTAACCTTCAATAAAATTGATCATGTAGGAGATCCCACTCAAAAAATAGCTACAACCACACCTCTATAAAAGAAAGGAATACCATTTGGTTTAGGGGCTGCCTCTCTCTCTCTCGGATTATCTCTAACTTTTTTAGGGACTCTCTCAATCGAGGACATTCTACTGAGGACCCTCTCTTTACTTGTCCAACTCTTTCTCTAATCTTAGTCTCCTCATGCTTTTCATTTGGCACCTAACTTCGGCATAGCCTTCTTAAATCACTAAATTTATTGTAAGAATGTCAATCGAACTAGATTATTTGGACTCACTATAAATCATATTATGTTCATTAATGTTTTAAGAACATACAGACCACAATGACTCTTTTTTCTTTTTTCATTGAATTTGCCAATTAAAATGAAGTGGGAGAAACCATCCAAAGATGTAGCAAATTGGGCTAAAGGTTTTACAGGGATGGACCTAGGTGGGGGCCAAAGGGGGCTCGGGCTCCCCCTGGGCCCAAAATTTATTCATTTTTTTTGAGCAGGTAAAATTTTCAAAAGAAAAAGAAAAAAGAAAAAAGGGCTTGGATCCCCCTTAGTTTTTAGCTTGGGCCCCCCTCCCTAGCCCATTATTCGGCCAGTCCAAGAGTCCATGACCCATGTAAATCTAAAAAAAAAAAAAAAAAAAAAAAAAAAACAGCTCTCAGCAATCCAAAGCCAAATAGAGAAAGCAAAAAATGAAGAAAAAAAAAAAAAAAAAAAAAGAGAAAGGAAAGTGAGAGGCGAGACAGAGAGTACTCATAGAGACCCACGCACCCATGCCGTGACGCCGCCGCCCATGCCCATGCCGTGTCGCCGTTACGCTTGTGAGATCCATCTTGATCTTGCTACCCAGTACCCACGCCGGCGAGACCTATGCGAGACCCACTTGCCGCAGCCCACATAAGACCCACTTGCTGCCGCCGTCGGTTGCTCGATCTACTCAGCCCAACTTCATTACTCCACCCTTCCCAGTTCATAGGTATTTACTCTTTATCTTTTCCTTCAAAACCTAATAAAATGTTTGTGATATGAGAATCTAAGATTCACAGAAACTGTGCTTGTGCCTTGTGGACTTGGGGTGTTTCATGTTTGTGTTTTTATTGATGAGTGATGAACTGAACTGATGTTGGTGATTGTGAATTGAATTAGTGTTGCCTATGGTTTTTTTTTTTTTTGGCTTTTTGGCTTTTTGGCTTTGTGACTCTATCACTTTGTTTTTATGACTCTCTCTCTTGTATTATATCGATAAGAGAGTTAGAGAGAGAGAGAGAGACAGAGAGTAGAGTTTGTAGGGATTAGTTTTTTTCTTTGTTGACTGGTAGTTGGGCATAATAGTGACAAGTGGAGTTAGGCAATGGACAAGTGACAGAAAAAAGAAAAGGTAAAGTTAAGAAAAGTTTTTGTTAGTAGTGCATAAAGCAGAATAAATTTATAGTGTTGGTAGTGAGATTCATTGGGCTAGTGGGTCAGTGTCAAAAAGATGGAGGCAACACAAAGACATAAATAAAGGCAGACCAAACACAAAAAGAAAAAAACAAATCATATAATATAGAAAATTGTCACACAAATTTAAGAAAATAACGGTGATTCTTATATGATTCTTATTTTATTTGTAGATCATGAAAAAATCAACTACAATGCTTGATTTTTTCAAAAGAAAAGGTTCAAATTCTTCCGAAGTCAACGTGGAATTTCCAACAACTAATGTTGCTATTCCAATTCTAGAAAATGTGGATGTTCCAATTCTAGAAAATGTGCATTTCCCAATTCCGGAAAATGTCGATGATGTTCCAATCTCTCAAACACAATTTCAAAGAGTTGATCTTGATTCTTTGGATTATGATCCTGGAACACGCAAACGAATATGGGAATATCATGTTAATCAACGTGATGAAATTCAACGGGCTTACATTAAAAAAGGTCCGCTCCAACTTCCTCTAAAGACATACAAAAAAAGTGGGAAGCACAATCGTAGCTTTCAAACTTCTTGGTTTGGATATAATTCAACATGGCTTGAATATTCTCCTATGACAGATGCAGCTTATTTTCTACTCTGCTTTGTCTTTAATAATCCAAATGAGGTTGTGGGACAAAATACATTCACTGTTGGTGGATTTAGAAATTAGAAAAAGGTTGGGGGCAAAGATTGTTATTTTCAAGGTCATATAGGAAAAGATCCTAACTCAACTCATAGAGTTGCCGAGCAAATGTGTAAGGATTTGATGAACCAATGGCAGCATTTACAAAGGGTATTTGATCATTTCACTACTGAACAAATTGCAAATAATCGATTGCAACTGAAGGCCTCAATTTTTATTGTTTGATATCTTGCCTTTCAAGCTATGGCTTTTAGAGGTCGAGATGAAAGTTGTAGTTCATTAAATCATGGGAACATTTTTGAATCATTGGGTATTGTGACTTTTTGGAATGAGAAGGTTGCTGAAATAATAGAAAAAGCTCCCAAAAATGCAACTTACACATCACCTAGGATTCAAAAGTAAATTCTACATGTTTTCTCAGCCAAAGCGAAAAAGGCCATTCGGGAAGAAATTGGTGATGCAAAGTTTTGCATAAATGGTTGATGAAGCTCGTGATGAGTCCATGAAAGAGCAAATGGCTGTGGTTTTTAGATATGTTGATGCAAAAGGCTTTGTGAAAAAACTTTTTTTGGGCTTATTCATGTTGTTGACACTAGGGCTTTGACTCTAAAGAATGGGATATATTCTTTGTTATCTCAACATTGCTTAGATATACAAAATATTCGAGAGCAAGGATATGATGGAGCAAGCAACATGCGAGGTAGGTGGAATGGATTACAAGCTTTGATTTTGAATGATTGCCCATATGCTTACTGCATTCATTGTTTTGCACATCGCTTACAATTGACATTAGTAAAAGTATCAAAACAAGTTGTCCCCATTAGTCACTTTTTTCTTAAATTGCTTTTTTTGACCAAAATTGTTAATGCTTCATGCAAGCGCAATGAGCAATTGAAAGTTACCAATGCTAATGAAATAACACGTTTGATTGATCTTGAAGAGCTTAAGACTAGAAGTGGACTTAATTAAATTGACACTTTACAACGACCTATAGAAACATGTTGAAGTTAACATTTTAGATCAGTTTCTAGCTTATTAAGGATGTTAACTTCAACTGTTGAAGTTTTACAAAATATAATTGATGATGCAATTGATGGAGAACATCTGGTAGAAGCAGAGTCAACTTATGATGGTTTAACTTCATTTGAATTTGTCTTCATCTTGCATCTTGAGAAGGAAACTATGGAGATCACTGATAAACTTTTTCAAGCTTTGCAAAGCCAATCTCAAGACATTTTAAATGCCATGCATTTAGTTTCATCTACTAAAGTACTTATCCAAAAATTTAGAGATGATGGATGGGATGACTTACTCACCACTGTGATATCATTTTGTGAGAAGCATTGCATTGATGTGCTAGATATGAATGCTTGTTATGTTGCGAGGCGAGGTTGAGCTCGCAAGCAGCAAGATAACGTTACAATTGAGCATCATTATCGAGTAAATATTTTTTATGCTACAATAGATTCTCAACTACGTGAACTAAATTATCGATTTAATGAATATGCAATGGAGTTACTTAGGCTTAGCTCAGCTTTAGAACCTCGAGAGGCATTAAAATCTTTCAGAAGTAGTGATCTTTGTTTGTTGGTAAAGAATTTCTATCCACAAGATTTCACGATTATGACAAACAAGTGTTGGAGAATGAGTTTTATCATTTTGAGGATAATGTAGTTCAGTATCCAGAGTTCAAAAAATTGAAAAGTTTATCTAAGTTGTCTCAATGGTTAGTGAGAACTGGAAATTTAGAACACTACAAACTTGTTTATATAATGGTGAGACGTGTGCTTACTCTTCCAGTTTCTACTGTTACTACAGAGCGAGCATTTTCAGCTATGAAAGTTGGTAAAACTAACCTTCGAAACAAAATGGAAAATGATTTTTTGATGGACTCTTTGATGTTATACATTGAAAAGGATATAGTTTCGACATTTAGTTTGGATTCAATTGTAGATGATTGTATAAAGAAACAATAGTGTTTCATGTCTTTGTTTTTGTTGGTAGGTGACTATATCTTTATATATTAAGAAATAATGATTTTTGGGTATTTGTCTTGGTTGATAGTTTATTAATACCATTGTTATTGATTTCGTTCCGTTCTGGTTGGAATGGCCTGAATATTTCATACTGGCATGAAAACCAGTACCATAATACCCTTTATTCCACCTCGGATCAAATTAATAATTATTTTTTTCTTGTTATTTTCTTCTTCTTCTGGTGGGTTTTGGTCCTGCCAATCTCCCTTTTGTTTTTTATTTGTGTGTTGTACAAGTAAATGGTGATGTATTTGACTGTTTGTCAGCCTCCTTACTCTTCCTTAAATGCTATGTCCTTTGTTTTAAAATTTTTGTTTGTTTTGCCAGGCCACGTGATACTCTTCTCTCTTGTCACTTGTGTTTTAAAATTTGAATTTTTTCTTTGTTATGTTTTTGTGAGCCCCACAAGACTAACAATAAAAATAGAATGCTTCAGCCTTAACCTTCTTCCACTGTTCCACCTTTGCATGTAGTTTGCCTTCAGGCCCTTCACTGCCTTGTATTGATTTACTATTGTTTAATAGTTAATACTTTAATTTCTTTTAGTTTTGTGAGCCCGTCACACGTGAGTCACTTATTGGGAAAGTTGAAAGTTTCAGCCTTTAGCCACTTGTGTTGACTTCTAAGCCATCCCACTCCACGTGGCTAACTTATGTCTCACCATTTTTAATTTTTTTTCCTCTTTTAATTTTAATTTTATCGTTACTCTTGTTATAATCTAAAAAATAATTATTAATTTATTATTATAATTATTATTATTGAGTGATATTTGGAATTTGGGCTTAATAAGTTTGACATATTAGTTGAAATATGAACTTATAATTATAAAATTCTTAAAAATTTATATGGATTTTGATGAATAACCTATAATATATAAAAAATAGCTATAACTCGAAATGGCATACCGAAGTAGATTGGTATTAGACTGGTACCGAAATATTCTGTTCCAATTGACAAACCGAAACAAGTTCCGAAACAATATTCATAACATTGATTAATACTATATGGATGCGTATTTGAAAATTTTTTTTTCACTTATCTCTGGCTCCCCCCCTCCCCAACTTGAAATCCTGGGTCTATCCCTTTTCAGTTAGGAATATATTTATTTTTGAATGGATAAGGAAAGAACATATTTATATTTGAATGGATAAGGAAAAAATATTTTTATGGAAAACTGTTTCTAAGGATGTATTTGTATCAAATAAAGAAGAGTTCCATTCAAGCTAAAACAGCTACTGAAGATGAAGCTGTACACGCAGGAAACAGGGGCAAGCAAGAAGAAGAAGTGGACAGAACGGCAAGTAAACAGCTTAGTGAAAACGACTTGTAGTTTAGCCTCTTTGTATATACTTACTTAGTGTTCACATGTGACATACGTGTTAAAGTTAGTTTTGTGTTAGTTTTTCTGTTAGCATCCTCTTCAAAAAAAAAACGTTTTTCTGTTAGCATCTTTTCTGCTAGTTAGTTACTTGCTTAGTCTTGTATATATAGATTAGCTTTTCTGTAATTCTAATTATTTAATGAAATCATTTTCCCAAATCTAGTTTTCACAATTAGTGCTTTCCAGCATAGAAAATTAAACTTAGTAGTGAAGATTATTTTGAATAAAGTTTTTGTCACAATAATTAGGTAGAAAAGTGTTGACAACTAGCGATTGTGTGAGAACTGGGATGTGTTGATTCCTTGTGTCCACTACCCTGACTTTTAATACATATGATTTAGCCATCATGACAATTTGTTTCATTCCAGCCTTTCATTTAACCGCTCTTTCTTTACTAAACACTTTACTTAGCCTCTTCTAATTTTATCTTAAGTTAGCACTTAAATTATTCTTCTACTTTTGGTGGGCCTTTTCATTGGTAGTGGCACGTCTCGAAGAATTAGTGAATGATCCTTGGATCTGGGCTCGTCATGAGGAGTCCAAGTAGAAACTATCGCCAATTGGACTGTTCCTTAGCTTGCAATCGAGGCCCACACTCAGGTCTACACACACATGCACACAAAAAAGAGGTGAACAAAGGATTCTAGCAGGGCCTATATTGATTCATCCAGTTTCATATATATGGACCCAGCATCAATGTTACTACTACGTACTACCCATTAGGACTAGTTAGCATCGTAGATCTACCGAATGTATTAATTGAAGTACCGTTAAATAGACTCAATGAATATTACTTTGTTCAATGTTTATAAAAAAGAAGAAGAAGAATTTACTTTGTTCAAATAAATTGTTTTATTAAAAGAAAAAAAAAAAACTGTTTTTAAATAGGTAAAGAGTAAATTCTGCATAAATCACAATCATAATTAGATTGTTTTCATTATGTCAGTGTCAGAAACCATCCCAAAGAGTGGTTATTTAGTAATTTGAAAGCATAATAACGTGATATTTCTTTTTCTCATATTCATTACACTAACTAAATTTATAATAAGATCCAGTAGTAAATAATTTTCCCTATTTTCAAATATATCCTGAATTATCATATATTTTTTTAATCAAATGAATCATGAGATAATATATATTTGATTGACATACATTGACACCTAAAGTTTACTTAGGGAACGTTTTTAATTCTTAAAATTTCAAATGAACGCTATTGGTCCCTAAAACACCTTTAAGCGTGAGGGCAATCCATCGCAAATTATCAACGCATGTTTAAGGAGTTCACGGGAAAAAAGAGAAGTAAAAAAAAAAAAAAAAAAAATACAAAATACAAAATACAGTGGGATGTGTGTCCATCGATCTTTCAGTTTTGCTTGTTGCAGTCCCATTAATAATGCTTATAAATTAGGCGGGGGTGGTCTCTTTCTTCTGCATTTTCTCACCCTTTCCCTTCTCACTTTAATCAATGCTTCTCTTCTTCTTTTAAATTAGATTATTTATATACAAAAATTTGGTGCAGAGAAAGTTAAAGGACAATAATAATAACTAAGCAAAATAAATTTTTTTATTTTTTTTATTGGTGTTTCTTTTCGTTTCTAAAACGGAAACAACGCCTTTAGCATGTATGATTAGATTTGTGTATACAATAAGCATGGATATTCAAACCTGTTATCTTCAAACTTGAGAATAAACTATGCTAAAGATTTTAAAGAACTCTTTGGAGAGAGAGTATAATTTAACATTTAACATTGAAATTGGCAAATACTATTTTAATATAATGTTATTGGGTCCAATTAATGTATGCCTTTAGGGCATACATTAACAAATTTATTTTTAAAAAATTTTTATTGGGAATTAAAAAGGTTATCAAAACTTTTTCAATTCTTGATAAAACTTTTTCAAAAAATGGTATACTATTGTATGTTCTAAGGACACACGTTAATAAATTTCAATATTATTAAATAGTAAATTAATTACCTCAACTTAATAGGACTTTATACGTCAATTCTTTTAATATTCTGAAACTACCCTGTTATAGTGTAAAATGTTTAAAAAAAAAAAAAATACAAATCAAGAAAAATGCAAAAGTAAATTAACTAGGCATTTCAATATTGCAAGACAAGACAGCATTATCATTAAAACTAAAATAAGTACCAAAATTACATGCAGAGTTATTACAACACTAGTGATTACTGAATTTATTGCATCCCCAAATAGCTTGTGATTCAATTTATACCTCCTTCTAATTGCCGAAGTGGTGTTTAGAGGTTCAGCTGAATGGGATTCAAGCTGCGAGTTAATTAGCAGCACAGAAATGTATAGATTTCTATCTAAACCGACTGCACACGCGGTTGAAATCAGTCCGACTCCCTGGTTTACAATTTTCGGGTTTTTTGATACTGTTCGGGCGGGTAGTGCAGGAGCTACCATACGACCTAGGAGGCTTAGTTCGCCCACACGTCGCAGACTTTTTTAAGGCACCTGGAGAGAAATATTTCGGCGGAGAAGCCAAAATTCTGCTATAATCCGAATCCATCAAAAACTCTGTCTCCGAGTCATCTGCGATGAGGCCTGAGCCTGTGTAGTTGTCGTTGTTTAGTGAGCTAATACTAGCTCTACACGAACATGTTTTGAGTAGAATCATCATCATCATCACTAGCATTGCTAGTGAGACACCCCTCGCTGCACCTACTTCCATTAATTCCTTATAAATTATAGTTCACTTCGACTCTCTTTTTCTTTATTTCTCTTGGCTTGCAAAGCCTGTGCGAGTGGTAGCTGGGATTTATAGTGGGCGAAGACTGAAGACTACCATGTTGAATCCAGAGTTCGGAGTTGTTGCAGAATGACACAAGTGCCCCTGAAAAAATTTCAAGGGAATGACGTGAATACCCCGGGATGGCGAGTCCCATGCGTGGTGCACTGTGGTTGTCGGCAACATCACTGTTTCAAGAGTTTGGATTTTTTTTTTTAGCGACTCAAGAACTTAAAAATTAAAAATTGTTATTTAAAAATATTTATAAAAATACATATAAATAAAAAAGTATGTAAAAATATATAAAATATTATTTAAAAACTAATAATAATTGTTTGAAAATACAAACCAAACACTTCCTTAAAAGTTTGGTCTTGATAATTAAAACAACAACCAAACAAAAAAAACAAAAAAGTTTGGACTTTGGGGACTCCACGTGTAAGTACTTTTCTGATCGCCCACGAGACGAAAGAAGAAAGCAGTGAATCCTAGGACCCACAGCTGACAGAAGCCCTACGCCTAACAAAACATTTTTGGGGTCCCATACAATTTTTGGAAATGACACCCTTATTTCCATTCGTTACAGAAATATATATATATATATATATATATAAAATAGTAATGTTCATTTTGCTAAAAAAAAAATAGTAATGTTCATGTTTTAATCCGTTTATTTTGTTTCTATTATTATTTCTTTTTAGTTTGACTCTAAATCAATTTATAATTATCTTGTTACAACTTATTATGTGACGACTATATATATCTGCGTGTATGTGTAATTTATGTAATGTGACTTTTTTAATGAATTATGAAACTTATTTAAATAAAATACATGAATAATATTATAAATCGTAATGTATTATGTTGGAGAAGATAGTTCCTAGGTCACTTTAGAGCAAAACTTTGTCCGAAGTCAAATGGTTATTTTTTATTTGCAACAAATGACCACAATCTCATTTGAATGATTTACTTTAGACAAAATTCTATTACTAATTTATTCCTTAAAAAATAATTTTATTACTAAGTTTAAAAATTTTAAAATTCTACTTTGTTGGGTTTAGATCCTTGTCAAAACACTGTATTTAACCAATTTTAAATCCAAGTTGATTATCTATCTCTTATCTCCACCAAAAAAAAAAAAAAAATCCAAGTTGATTATTAAATCTATTATGGAAGTTTTAGATTAAACACACAATCATCAATATCATGCAAGTACAGAAATTTAAAAGAGACTTGATATGATGACATAGGAATCTAATCAAACAAAATAGTTTCACAGGAAAAACCTAAGGGAACTTGACCTTATCAATCTCGAGTTGAATAGATTTACTATAAGATATAGATTTACAGTTAGAATAAAACTGAACAAAACTCTAAATCCCACAGATGTCTTTGATAGTAATCTGCTGCAGCTTGAAGGATTTCTACAATGTATACCTCTAGTCTACGACTTCAAAATCTCACGTGAAGGTTTAGATCTATCACTCTTGATGACTGGTATGCAACAACTTCTACAAACCAAATAGTCTCTTCAAATAATATCATTAGTAGAAGATATGAGAGAGTTTTAGGTACAGAAACCCTAGATATGGAATTGGCACCACTAAATGAAAATTTGTATGTTCATAAATAGGTGAAAAAAAAATAATATTGTTATGGAAAATCTTGAGAATACACTTAAGAGCTCATTTATTGAATTTTCGTTTTTCCTCCCTTATTGAATAGCTTAACGAACGTATCTCTCTCTCTCTCTGTTTTTCACATCATATAGAGTCTCTTTCATAGTGTAGAATAAGTGGCGTGAAATCCTAGTAGATTGGATGGTGGGCTTGGGCTTGAAATCTGCAAAGTGATTTGATCTGCAATTTTTTATCGGTCAAACTTAAGTTTTGATAAGTCAAAATTTCCAGATTTGCACTTTAAATTGTAGAACTTTGTAGCAGTCTTGTCTTCAAAAATCATTCACTAAAACTAATTACAAGACATGTTTTGTTCATTACTTTCCAACATAAATAAAACCTAATAATCTCCCCCACTAGTATTTCTTGACAAAACCAATTTACAAGTAATGCCCATATACAATAAAATGCCCAAATACAACACATATCCCAATTTAAGACTCCTAACCTAAAAGCTGGAAGGATATGCATAAGAACTTGATCAGAATGTATATGTCTTTTCCTAAAAACACTCAAAAGAGAACATCAATGCATGTGTAGAAGTAAAGACAAATAAACAATATGAATCACAATGCTATAATGTGGGTGCAAGGGAGTATGGCTTAGTCGAGTGGACCGTGGCGGAGAAAAATGGAGTTACCACCTAGATTAGGTCTAGGAACCATGTTAGGCCTTTTGAGCCAATCACTTACATGCATGGGCCTGCATAACAGATTATGGGTTTGTAGTTTGGGTACAGCTTGGGAAGGTATTAGGCACCCAAGATCGCCTTACTTCTGGGCTAGCCTCCATTATGTGTTGCTAAGCCATATTTAATTAAAAAGTTTATTAAGAAAGCCCTAATCCTTAACCTAAACATACATTATGCACTTAAGGAAATAACACACACAATATATTAAAGATCACATCACAATATAAAAGGAACAAATAAAACACAATTAAACATATACTAAAAAGGAAAAGATAACAATTAAATCACACACACAAGGAAAGATTATAAAAAAACCAAACATGGCAAAAAGATACAAACAAACATGGAAAAATAATTAAACACAATAATTAACCTAAAACATAATAAAAAAGAATCAACCAACATATGAAAAATGATTAAAACAAATAAAAACAAGATTTTCCCCTAATATGGATTTGGGGTGCATACTCATACTCGATGATGCGTACACGTCCTTTTGCATAGATCTGAAAAATTACATTTTTATTGATTTGATCGTTCAACGATATTAAAACAGAAATCAAACAAGCATGTTAGAACCCTGAACCCTAAACACTAAACACTAAACTGACATAAAAGAAAATAAAACAAACATCAATATAAACAAATAAACATGAAACAAAACTAACAATTATACTAACCTAACATTAACCCAATAAAAATGTCAAACTTTAAATGGAACTAAAATAATAAAACAAGAACAACTAAAACATATTATAAACAATCTAAAATCATATTAATACATGTCAAACATAATCATAAATACCAAACAAATCATATAAAACAAATATAGAAACTATATTAAGAAACTCATTCGAATCCTATTAAACAAAGAAAGAGTTCATGGAAAGAACACTCACCTTGCTTTAGATTATACGTTTAGAGTTTGTTTAACCGACCCCTCAGTGCTTACAACACAAAGATTAGATTGATAGGACAAGAATAATCAAAAGAATACAGTAGTTTAGATAATCGCAACTCAAGAACAAACTTTAATTGAAAAAGGTTTTGAAAACAAGTTGGAGAATAAACTTTTTGCCTTAGAACTAAATAAAGAGAGATTTTTAATTTATAAAAAACGTGCTAAGGTGCTACCCTAGGGTTTTGAAAAGAGAAAATAGAGTTTTAGAGAAGATGGAGGCCAAAAAATCACTTTCTTTAGGTAGGGTTTTGATTGGAGATATAAGATGAGTATTTATAAGTTAAAATTAGGATTTTGGGGGCTTTTTAATGGTCTTTTGATGTTCCCAAGGGTCTAGGGGTTGGCCCACATTAAAGAATGATGTTTTAGGCCCTTAAAAATGAAGTTCATCTGCTCAGAAAATCGGTCTGTGTATGCATCTTTCGAGGGTGCGCCCGCACCCTTGATTCATGCGTACACATGCCCTAATTCCTGACAGTTTTGATGGCCCAACATCAAACGGTCATAAGTTACTCAATATAAATCCTAATTAGGCAAAATTTATGTTCAAATTGAAGCTCAGGATGTTTATTTTCCTATGAAACAAACCTCACATAAAATTCTTTGTATATCAAAAGTTATGGTCAACATAGTGAGCAAATGTCATTTTTCAGTATCGATTTCAAAGCGATTTGAGCACTTCTGAGTTGCGATTACTTCCAAACTATTGTAAACTCTTTAATTACCCTTGGTTGACATATGTCAAGCTCATCATTGGGGCCAAGGACCAAAATTTAATAATGAGTACAAAATGAGGTGTCTACATATAACATAAAGATAAAATTAATTAAGCAATAAAGCATGTGAACCATAAAGCAAATAATTTGATACCAATTTTTTGAACACAACTTTGAAAATATAAACCATATGCAATGGGTACAACTACTCCGAAGTACATAAACATGTAAAGGTTACTAAAATAGCATTTATGCATTAACAACAAATTGCAGACATGCAAACTAACTCCTCCTAATTTAGATACATCAAAAAAATTTCTTTTTTTCCCCTTGGAAATTTTTTTTCATCTCCTCCTAAATGAAAACAATTAAAGACATCTGAATGGCTTTCCCAAACTTCTCAATTTCTCTCCCCCTTTTTGTCACGTATTGCTAAAGAAAACTCAATCAAAGAGTAGATGAAAAACATACACAAAGTAGATTGAGAGAAAAGAGACACAATCAAGGAAACCCAAAAGAAATAAGTTCTATAGAAAATAAAGGCAACTTCTTCTATGAAGAGCATAGGTTTTAAAAACAGCTTTCTTCCCCTATAAAAAAAAAGAAAAAAAAAAAAGAAAGAAAACAAAAAGAAAAAGAAAACAAAAAACAATTTTTGGGAAAAACAGTTTTGGGGAAAATTTAGGAGGTGAAGAAAAATAAAGATTAACATACCAAAATAAAAACAAAACAAGTAAGGATTCAAATAAATTTTCAATATATGTAAACTTGACACTATGTGACCCATGTACAAATGCATGCAAACAATTTTAGGTACAACCAATTCAAACTATACAATAAAGATTTTTTTTCATGTGTCAAGGTGTTTTGAAATCAAATCATCTTCAAGAGTAGAGAAAAAGCTATGAACACCAATTGTATCAAAATTCTAATGTTTTCAAATCAATCAAAGATATTTGAACTGGGATCAATTTTTGTTCCCCACTTTTTAAAAAGAGATTTTATTTCCATTTGCACATTTATTATCCGCCTTATCTCTCCAAAAAAATATTCTTTTAAAATTTTTAGCAGTTCACATATCAAGATTATCATGTACTAATATATACATAACTCAAGATATGATGAAGCAGTTGAATAATCAAATCCATACCCAGTGTAGCAAAGTGTATGAGTGTAGTGTGTAGTCTGTGAAATCATTTAATGAGCAAATGTTAAAACCTATGAGAGGTATCATTGCAAAAAATACAAGATAATCACTTGAGCTATATCATAATGGCTTGATAGGTGCTATCACCTTCGAGGTATATCCTATAACTACCACATCTTTTAAATGGCAACTGGCAATCATAAAGACATGTGCGTAAAAAATAAAGCTTTCTAGCAAAGGCATAGTCAAGGGCATTCAAGTATTTTTTTTTTTTTTTAAATTTTATTTTCAGCCCAAAATATTTTGTTTTACCCTTCTTTTTCTAAACTTTTGTGTATCCTTTAATTTGCAAGGATTTTTCTTTTTAGCATTAGGATATTTTTGATTGGTGGACATCAATGGTGAGATGATTATTTATGCATTTCTCTTAGGATTTTTTGGTTTATCTTGTCAAATTGGGTGATATTTGATTCAAGTAATTTAATCATAAATTTTAATCGCAAATCACACAGAGACCTACTCTTGGTTAACAAACTCAATAAGTGCATAAACAGTGCTTAACAAAGATGTAAATAGTACATAAACACGCAATATCAATTTCTTAATTAATCAATTAATACATTTGCAAGCTAGTAAATACTAATACAAAATCAGAGATAGTCATTTTCACTATCTTTTCAACATGTGTAAAGAATATATAATTTTTTTTAACTCATATTAATGCTTGACTTTAAAACTCAAGGTTTCCAATGAATATTTAAAACTTAAAATTAAATAGAGAGTTTAATAATGAGTAACAAGTGTGCATGTACTAAAGTAGAAAATATAGTGCACTAATGACTTCTATACAATTGATACCACAATTTGTATTTATCTTAAAATAGTCATGCACTAAGTTATGAAACATACACTTTCAAGTTTCTCCACAATGTCAAGCATATTCTAAGTGAAGTGAGATAAACTAGAATTCATGTAATACACCTCAAGAAAAATAAAACAAGACATAAAATAAAATATTTTTGCCATTTTGAATTTTTTGAAAATTTTATTTTATTTTTGAAATAATCGAACAAACTAAAATAAAACAAACCAAAAACAGAAAATAAATATATCCACAAATAATTGTGAGAATTGAATCAAGAACAAAGTAAACAACACTTACTTCAAAAAATCTTTTCTCACCCACACAACACATGTCTTTGGATTTGTAGATGAAAAAGCATGAAAAACAAGGTGTCTTTGTAAGGAAACAAAATTCTTTTGAGAGAGACAAAAATCCTGAAATTTTTTTTCACAAGTCAATAATCTTAAATTTTTCATAAGCATACCAAAGAATTTTTCTAAACTTGTGGCAGGAGGTATATGATCATATATTGTAGACAGAAACACAGAATACTTAAATTTTAATTTATGACTGTTATGACGAATGTTATCGGAAATACCACAAAAGTGACAAACAAGAACATATTTAAGAACATCAGTATTCCTAAAATGAGATCTAGTCACATGTTTTGGTTCTTGTCTCAGCAAAGAACAATTTGGTTGAGTCTGACCAACAACACTACAATGGTGATAGGTTGGCACAAAATTAGATTGCTTTTGCAATTTAATAGTAGGTTTAAACATAGGTTTAGAAACTTCTAAACAAACATTAGATTTTTTTTTTTTTTTTTTACAGTTGTCTAACCTAGCAAAATTAGTATTTTCTTTGTGATTCTTCTTAAAATGAGGAATATAAACTTTGTCATCTTTAGACTTAATGGGAGCAAAAACTGATTTGTTATCAATAGTAGGCTTGGATGATGGGGCTTGAATTAAAATTCTATTATCAAAAGTTTAAATTTATATGAGATAAAACTCTATTATACCTGTGTTTTAAGAAATCTGAAATTTTACTTTGATTAAAATTATATTACCAAAATTTTCAAGCAATTCAAAAATTATTTGAATTATTTTGATTATCTATACTACTATTTAAGGGGCTGCACCTATTTGGAATAGATTTTTTTGTGTTTCAAAATATCCCTACAGCCTACGTTTAAGTAAGGGCAAAACTTAGGATAACAAAGTAAAAATATATCTTTAACTCTCACCTAAAACATTTCCTACAAAATAGGATCACTCTCCCACTAACCCACTTCTTTAAAGCAACTATACGTTTATTATTATTTTTTTCCTTTTAAAAAAAAGTTATCTTCAAATCAATTTTTTTTTTAAAAAAATCCTCAAGTTTATCCAAAAAAAAAAATAGATATATATATATATATATATTACAATTTATTTAAACTATTTTCTTAACTTCTTTTTAAAAATTAAAAACAAAAAACCTAATATAAAAAAAAAAAAAAAAAAACCCACGTTTCTATCAAAAAAGTTATCTACCCTGTTATTAAGGTTTATCCTTTAAATTTTTTTTTCGTTATCTATTTCATTTTTTTTAAACCCATGTCTAATTTCCCCTAAGTTGGTTATTTTATTTTTTTCACTCTTTTTTTTGTTATCTCCCCCCCCCCCCCCCCAAATCAATTCTTCTTTATTTATTATTTTTTTATAACAATTCTTCTTCTTCTTTTTAAATTATAAAAGTTCTTCTTTATTTTTCATACAATAAAACTATCACTATAACTTTTCATCCATATCCTTTAAATTTAGACACTACTATTCTCCTGTTGGTTTTCAAATTGCTAACCGTATCACCACAATTTGGTTAGATAATTTTTCAAAATGAAAACTCCCACTTAAAACACTATCTACAAAATAGGACCACACTCCTGGTACACTCATGTTGATTTTCAAACTCAATTTACTTCTTCTTCAGTTATCCAATTCTCTCAATTCTGTTAATCTTCTTTTCACCATTATCACCATTTTTTCTATTTGCTCTACTCAAATCTGTTCCTGCTCAATGGTATGTGTATGTCAATATACTTTGGTCTTTTCTATTTTGATTTTCTAATTGTAAGGGGGTGGGCCTGGATTGGGGTATTGGGCAAATTCTTGCCGCACTAGGGTCGAGTTGTTTTTGGGTGAGGAGTCAGGACCGGCCCAATTGGAGCACACCTTGGTCCGGCTTGTGCGCAAACATTGAGTCCAAGTTTGAGGGAAGACGCTGTGAAGTGGGCTTATCCCCTGTTTCTGCCGCAGAAGACTTTTCTCCAGTTTCTGCCGTAGAATTGGCGTTTCTGCCGCAGAAGGAACTTTCTGTTATGCAATGAAGCTGTCTGCTGTGGAATAAGGCTTTCTGCTGTGCAGTAAAGCTTTCTGCTGTGCAGTAAAGCTTCCTGCCATAAAGCTGTCTGCTGCGCAATAAAGCTGTCTGCTGCGCATTAAAGCTGCCTGCTGTGCTTTAAAGCTGTCTGCTGTGCATTAAAGCTGCCTGCTGTGCTTTCAAGCTGTCTGCTGTGCATTAAAGCTGCATGCTGTGCTTTAAAGCTTTCTACCGTGTGAATGACTAATCTTCATTTTTAACGTTTGCTAAAGTCTGTTTATAAGCTCATAGCGGCAGAGTCATTGTTAAGAGGTTATGGCAGGCAGACATAATATAGAAAACGTAAAGAAAATACAGTCAATATTTCTGCCGCAATAAACAAGATAAACAACTTAAAAGGCCTCGTTTTTAAAGAATAACACTTAAACAAAGGATTAGAGCGGGATTAGTAGAGTAAAAAGAATGAGTCTACCACACCAAGTATCACCGCGGGACTCTAACTAGGGAAGGGAAAATTGCTCCCTCAACGCAAGTAACTTCGAAGGCGAAATTAATTGCTTTGAGAGATCAGCCCCAAATGGTATGTGCCCGAGTATAAGTCGTATTTCCCTCCAATGGAGGACAAGGCTATTGAGGGAGAGAGGGGATTAACCCATTTGGGTGCATGCCTGCCATAAAACGCTCTGTTTTCTTTCTTTCTTTTATTCTCTGTTTTTCTTATCTTATCTTTTCTCTCTGTTTTCTCTCTTAGAATTCTTGCCTTTCTTTTCTTTTTTGCTTTCTTTCTTTCTTTTCTTTTTTGCTTTCTTTCTTTCTTTTCTTTGTTTTCTCCCCTTTGTTTTTTCTTCGAATTCCCCTCCCCCTTTTTCTGTACACAGCTACGGGTCTCTTATATAGAGCCTGCCGTGGCCGATTTTACTATTCTATCCCTTTCATGGCCTTGTCTGATATGGGAGCCTTTTGCCGACCACTTACCGAGTCAATGGTTCTGATTACCACCATTGACCTGTGGCTTTCAGACAATGAAGGTTCCTTTTCTACTCGTTTAGTGTGTACCCTCTCCCTCTCGGTCTCTCATGGCATGCACCCAGTGGTTCTTACCCAGCCTTGCCTCTTTTGGGTGGCATGTCATCCCAGCAGGACTGTGCCCACCAAAAGAGTCTGGGTAAGAATCACAAGAATGGGTTTCCACTCTTCTCCCCACCGCCAGACCGTGCCCTCTCCCATGACCTCACCTTTTCCCATAGTGGCTGGGTATAGGCTGGTGATGCCTGGGTTGTACGCATGCTTTACCTTCTTGATGTTCATACGTTTGCCGAGGTCTGAGAATGGGTGTGCATATCTTGCCATGCGCTTTTTGGCCTTTTCTGGTGTGGGTTGCATCTCCAACGTTTATGACTTGTCCCTTTCTTTGTTGGATCATTGAGCCTCCCTTTAGTTTGGATGTTTGCTTCGTGGCTTGGCATCTCCTGCCATACCAGATTGTTATTCTTGCTGCTTATCTCAGTCCTGCCAGGCCTTTTTGGGTCTGCCGTGTGTTTTTCTTCTTAGTTTTCACGCCTATCTTTTTTATACAAAAGAATTTGGGCTTTTGTGGGCCAAATAATGTTAACTGGATCAAAAGGGCGTTGGACCCAATTTATCCGCCGAAGCCATCCTGCCAAAGAACTGTATCCTGCGGCAGACTTGTATTTTGCAACTTACTAGGCTTTCTTCCTCATGGGCTTTTGGATATGGATTCACAAAATTAGGCATCAACAATTAGCCCCCTGAGCATATGGATTGCTCCTGCAATTCGTATGCGAAAACTCATGCAGTTTTCTTCCGTGGGTTGTTTCATAACTCACATGCGAATGCCTCTCTTCTTTTCTTCATGGGCCTGCTATTTCAATCTTTACTCTCCTTAGGCAAGTCGTTCTCTTTCTTTCTACAAATTTATGACTCTCCAAGGGTAGCCAAAAAGTTGCTCTTCATGAGGGTGGTGCTGGGTCTACTGGGCCTCTTTGGGCCTGCTGTATGCTTTCCTTTTGCCCTTCATGACTTGTGCCTGTTAGGCCTCTTTGGGCCTGCTATATGTTTTCCTTTTGCTCTTCATGATTTGGCCTCTTTGGGCCTGCTATATGTTTTCCTTTTTGCTAAATTCCATTAGCCCAGTACTATCATTTGTACTATGCTGTTTTTTATTGCTTTCGGGCTCCTTTGTCCCATTTTATTCTTTTGGGCATTCTTGGCCCATTTCAATTCTTTCGGGCTCCTTTGTCCCATTTGGGCTCCTTTGTCCCATTTTATTCTTTTGGGCATCCTCGGCCCGTTTCATCACTTTCAGGCTCCTTTGTCCCATTTTATTCTTTTGGGCATCCTCGGCCCGTTTCATCACTTTCAGGCTCCTTTGTCCCATTTGGGCTCCTTTGTCCCATTTTATTCTTTTGGGCATCCTCGACCCATTTCATCACTTTCGGGCTCCTTTGTCCCATTTTGTTCTTTTGGGCATCCTCGGCCCGTTTCATCACTTTCGGGCTCCTTTGTCCCATTCGGGCTCCTTTGTCCCATTTTATTCTTTTGGGCATCCTCGACCCATTTCATCACTTTCGGGCTCCTTTGTCCCATTTTGTTCTTTTGGGCATCCTTGGCCCGTTTCATCACTTTCGGGCTCCTTTGTCCCATTTTATTCTTTTGGGCATCCTCGACCCATTTCATCACTTTCGGGCTCCTTTGTCCCATTTGCTTCCTCAAGACCCATTTGTTTTGTTTCATGGGCCTGTGATCCATTATTCCTGTCATTCAAGCTTAATGGTTTTCTTCTCAATTTACCAACTATTTTCTTCCCATATGGTTTTCATTCAACAGGATTGTTGATGATGATGATGTGTGCATTCTTCTCTTCATCATTTCTTTGCTTGTTTCTTGGTTTGCTTCTTGGAAATTCCTTGTGATCTTGGACTTTTACAATGGTACTCAATTCTTTATGTCTGCGGCAATTTGTATACTTATTTCTTCACATTTCTGCCGCAGCACGTACTCATTTCTTTGCTTTTGTAGGGATAAATACTCATTTTTTCTGCTTCCGTAGAATATGTAGACACTTTCTGCCGCAATACATGCACTTATTTCTCTGCATCAATACACCTCGTACTCTGCTTCTGCTAGAGCAGCATCTATACTGTAGGAAGTGAAGATTGTAGCAGATTCTGCGACAAAAGAGTTAGGCTTAACTGCTTACTTTCCCCACGTATTCCTTTGTATTATCTCTTCACCTCTTCATCCTTTCTTGTTGGGTTCTTCTTCGTTATGATGTTCTACATCTCTGTAGAATGCTCAAAATTGGCTCTTTGGATTCTTTGACTCTTCTTTCTCTTTGCGTTTACACATCTTCATTTCTTTTGCTCAAAACAAAGCGTAAAGCTAACATTGCAAGCCCTTATCATAGTAGAGTACTCTTTTATTTGCTGATAATACTTTCTGCTGTGTTGAAGAACACATGTATTCTTTACCAAGATGAAGTTTCTGCGGAGAAGGATGTTGGGCCTTGTGAAAAGGCAAGTTTCTTTCAGTGATGATGTATTTATGGAAGGCCTCCTTATTCGGAGCTGCTACTGACATGGGCAAATGTATTGTTGCAATAGTAGAGGACCTTTTAGTCCCCAAGATCATCAATACTCTTGTATCTTTGTTGTTTGCATTGCGGGCTATTTCTGATTCTGCCATAAATTATGGTTTTGCTGCAAAATTGATTTTTCTGCAGAAGTGACTGAGTCTGCCACTCATTTTAAGGCGCCTACAAGTGGTGCCACTATAGATGTTCGTCTTTCAAGGGGCAATGAGGATGCTTCACAAGAAATCTTCACTTTCTTTTCATTCTAAACATTTCCTTTGTCATTCTGCCACAGCAACTATTGATTCAACCCTGTGGCTGACTTTGGTGAATTTCTCTAGAGCGTCTGGCAGATGCATTGCCCATCCTCTTGTATACTCTTGGCTCATTTTGCTGATGATCTTTAAGCCCCCAAGTGTGGAAGGGCCATGGGGTGACCATGCTGTGTAAGTTCTGTGGACGAGTGTAAATCAAGTTAGCCTGTAGTTGGCAGCTGTGACATTTTTTTTTTTTACAAATTCTGCCGTGTCTCTCTTCATGGCAGGCTAGTAGTAGCCCATTTGCAGCAAGCATCTGTAAAGCTTTTTCTTCCCTTGGTGTTCACCACACTCTCCTGAGTGTAATTCTTTTGTCATTTCTCTTGCTTCTTTAAGGCCCAAACACCTCAAAGGGTCTCCGTCGTATCCTTTTTTGAAAAGGACCATGTTATACAAAAAGTAACGTGTTGCAAACCTCTTAAGCTTGTATCTTTCACTGTGATTTTGTGGCAGGATGCCTTCTGTTAAGTACCGTATGAATGGGCTTCTCCAGTCTTTGCTGATGAACAATGTAACTTTCTTCTCTATCTGCCGCAAGCTGGTAGGTCCCACACTGGGTTTGGACTTGATCTGCGTCTTTACCCATACTTGGCTAATAGAAGCCTGCCCTTTGAAGTCTGCGGTAAAGGTTGACCTCCCCGTAGGATCCGTAAGTCTTATCATGTACTTTTAATTTTCTTTGGGCTTCCTCCTGCCTTACGCACCTGAACAAGACCCTACCTGGCATCCTGTGGTACAATTTTCCTCCTACCAGGGTGTAGCCTTTTAGCACCTTTAGTTCTGCATCGTCTTCTTCCTTCATCAAGGCCTTCCTTATGGGGATCCGCCAATCTCCTTCACATTGTTCCTCCTGGAACTTTTCCTTCAACATCTCAATAATAGCCTCTTTCCTCTTGCTGACTTCCATCTTGGTGCTATCCCCTTCGAAAACAATGGTTTTTTGTGGATTGGGGCTTGCACAGTAGGAAGGTTCATCATGATCTGCTGTAGCCTTTTGAAGGCTGCCTGCTGTACTTCTTTCCTCAAAGCTTTGCCTCTTCTATCTTAGCGTGGAATACCCTGGCAGGCAGTGTGGAACGCCCTGGCAGGCAGTGTGGAACGCCCTGGCAGGCTGTGTGAAACACCCTGGCAGGCTGTGTGGAACACCCTGGCAGGCTGGGCTACTATCTTGGCCTCGCGGTCCACATTCAATGTATGCACTATTAACCCAGGATCCCATCCTGGCATTTTCACTGTAACCCCATGCGAAGACATTTTTGAATTCTTTCAGCAACAATATCAATTCTGATTTCTTCTTTTTCTGTTAAACCTGCACTAATTGAGATGGGCCTTGGTCCTTGCGAAACAGACCCCAGGTCAACTTCCTTCATTTCTTCTTCTGCCACAACCTATACATCTTTTTCTGCCACAACTTCTTTGTTTTTCACTTCATTACTCTCTTCCTCCAAACTTTTTTTGAACCACGCAACACACTAAGCTTTTGTAGAAGATACATGATGTTGCTGCTTCATATTGATACTCTAAGCACTTTGCGGCAGGCTTTCTAAATTTACTGCAGAATGGGCCTTAGCCCCCCAACATGTGAGACAACTGGATGAGTCTTTAGCTTTTTGAAGAAGACTTCCCCAATTTTGTTGCAGAATGAGACAGCCCCCAGTATACGAAAATAAGCCTTTAGCTTTCAGCAGAAGGCTTCCCGTGTTTGTCGCAAAATGGGCTTTAGCCCCCAGCATGTGAGACAACTGGATGAGTTTGATATCACCTTCTCTTGGTGTTGATACTCCATCATGTGGTTCATGCATTCTTCAGTAAAAAAAAATTAGATGCCATGGATCTGCAAGTTGCCATATTGTAGAAATTCTTCGTTGCTAGAAAATTTGGGAAAAAAGTTATTTCCCAAGCATGCTTTGACTTCGTTCCACTGCAAGCACAATTGCTTCTCATGTGTTTTCTGCTACATATGATTGTGGCTATAGCTCTTCTGCAGATTCTTTCTAAAGATTTGCGATCATGTCCTGCCATACTACTTAGTTATTCCTGCTGCAATGACTTGATCCTGTTGGGCCTTTCCAGGCCTGCCGCTTATTCTTTCCCCAATGGCTTATTTGGCCATGGGTTTTCTTACTCATAGGCTCCTGCGTCCCTTGTGTTTTTCCTTGGGCATCCTCGGCCCATTTGCTTTGTCTTGGGTTTCCTCGGCCCATTTGTTTGTCTTGGGCTTCCTTGGCCTTTTTCCTAACTTTGTGTTCCCATGAAATCTTGATGGGGCAATGATCACTTTTGTTGTAGAAGATAATCACATTGGATTTGTGATTGCACTTAGAAAGTTCAAGAATTCAATACTGAATTTTGTGGTAGGATATTCTGCGAAAAGACCTGCTGGAATATAAAATTCTGCTGTAGAATATTCTATCGCAGAATATTCTGCTGTGAGCAATCTGCTGTGATATTTGCACTTTGGCTTCTAAAACTTCCTGCTATGAAACATTCTACCAATGAACATTCTGCATTTTTGGGGTTCAGCAGATTCTGCTGTGAATAGTCTGCCGAAGGATTTGCACTTTCTGCTTCAAAATTTCTGCGGAGGGACATTTTGCACTTCTGGAAAAAATCTGCTGAAGGATACTTCACGGAGGAAATAGTTATTCGCAATAGTACAGTAATGACGAGAATTTTCCTTTGGCTACAATAGCTTCATTTTTTTTTTCTAGCTTTTGGTTCTTGAAGGAAAGTAGAGCTAGAATTACTGGCATAAAAAAAATGATTGAAACCTTGTGAGGGAATGAAGGGATTTTTCTACTTTAAGTGCTGGACCTGAAGGTGAAGATGGAGAGAGTTTAGAAAGTTTCTAGTATTTCCTTGAAAGAAATGAGAGCCAAAAAGTGGTGGAACTCTTGGTTTTGCATGTTTGAATAAGTGGCTTGCCACATGTCTCACATGCATGACAAGGAAAACAAGTGGCATTTACAGGATAGGAACAAGTGGCATTTTTTTGTTGTAGAACTCTATGGTATTGTAGTGATATTTTGCTACTGCATTTTTGAGGCAATGCCATTGAACTCTATTATGGTATTGTGGTATTCTACCACAACATTCTGCTGTAATATTCTGCTATAGCATTTTGCTCAAGATACTGCTTTGTTTAAATGTTGCTGTGTTCTGCCACAAAATTCTACTACGAAACTGTCCTGCTGTAACATTGCTGGATTCTGCCACAGTACTATCCTGCTGTAACGTTGCTATATTCTGCCACAGAATTCTGCTACAATACTGTCTTGCTGTAACGTTGCTGTATTCTGCCACAGCACTGTCCTGTTGTAACGTTGTTGTATTCTGCCACAGAATTCTGCTACAGTATTGTCCTGCTGTAACATTGCTGGGTTCTGCCATAGAATTCTGCTATGGTACTGTCCTGCGGTAATGTTGCTGTATTCTGCTGCAGGATTCTGCTACAATACTGTCCCGCTGTAACGTTGCTGTATTCTGCCACAGCATTGTCCTGCTGTAACGTTGTTGTATTCTGCCACAGAATTCTGCTACAGTATTGTCCTGCTGTAACATTGCTGGGTTCTGCCATAGAATTCTGCTATGGTACTGTCCTGCGGTAATTTTGCTGTATTCTGCCGCAGGATTCTGCTATGGGACTGCTATGATGTTTTGGATACTTTCCTAAGAGAATAGCTTGGAAGGTTTAAGAATATCTGCATGTGTTGCTTTGGTAAGGACTTTGGAAACATGTTTGCGAGGGAGAAATTTCTCATTCTCCCCATCTTGATCCCAACTCCCCAGTGAAGTCGCCATTTGTAAGGGGGTGGGCCTGGATTGGGGTATTGGGCAAATTCTTGTCGCACTAGGGTCGAGTTGTTTTTGGGTGAGGAGTCAGGACCGGCCCAATTGGAGCACACCTTGGTCCGGCTTGTGCGCAAACATTGAGTCCAAGTTTGAGGGAAGACGCTGTGAAGTGGGCTTATCCTCTGTTTCTGCCGCAGAAGACTTTTCTCCAGTTTCTGCCGCAGAATTGGCGTTTCTGCCGCAGAAGGAACTTTCTGTTATGCAATGAAGCTGTCTGCTGTGGAATAAGGCTTTCTGCTGTGCAGTAAAGCTTCCTGCCGTAAAGCTGTCTGCTGCGCAATAAAGCTGTCTGCTGCGCATTAAAGCTGCCTGCTGTGCTTTAAAGCTGTCTGCTGTGCATTAAAGTTGCCTGCTGTGCTTTCAAGCTGTCTGCTGTGCATTAAAGCTGCATGCTGTGCTTTAAAGCTTTCTACCGTGTGAATGACTAATCTTCATTTTTAACGTTTGCTAAAGTCTGTTTATAAGCTCACAGCGGCAGAGTCATTGTTAAGAGGTTATGGCAGGCAGACATAATATAGAAAACGTAAAGAAAATACAGTCAATATTTCTGCCGCAATAAACAAGATAAACAACTTAAAAGGCCTCGTTATTAAAGAATAACACTTAAACAAAGGATTAGAGCGGGATTAGTAGAGTAAAAAGAATGAGTCTACCACACCAAGTATCACCGCGGGACTCTAACCAGGGAAGGGAAAATTGCTCCCTCAACGCAAGTAACTTCGAAGGCGAAATTAATTGCTTTGAGAGATCAGCCCCAAATGGTATGTGCCCGAGTATAAGTCGTATTTCCCTCCAATGGAGGAAAAGGCTATTGAGGGAGAGAGGGGGTTAACCCATTTGGGTGCATGCCTGCCATAAAACGCTCTGTTTTCTTTCTTTCTTTTATTCTCTGTTTTTCTTATCTTATCTTTTCTCTCTGTTTTCTCTCTTAGAATTCTTGCCTTTCTTTTCTTTTTTGCTTTCTTTCTTTCTTTTCTTTTTTGCTTTCTTACTTTCTTTTCTTTGTTTTCTCCCCTTTGTTTTTTCTTCGAATTCCCCTCCCCCTTTTTCTGTACACAGCTACGGGTCTCTTATATAGAGTCTGCCGTGGCCGATTTTACTATTCTATCCCTTTCATGGCCTTGTCTGATATGGGAGCCTTTTGCCGACCACTTACTGAGTCAATGGTTCTGATTACCACCATTGACCTGTGGCTTTCAGACAATGAAGGTTCCTTTTCTACTCGTTTAGTGTGTACCCTCTCCCTCTCGGTCTCTCATGGCATGCACCCAGTGGTTCTTACCCAGCCTTGCCTCTTTTGGGTGGCATGTCATCCCAGCAGGACTGTGCCCACCAAAAGAGCCTGGGTAAGAATCACAAGAATGGGTTTCCACTCCTCTCCCCACCGCCAGACCGTGCCCTCTCCCATGACCTCACCTTTTCCCATAGTGGCTGGGTATAGGCTGGTGATGCCTGGCTTGTACGCATGCTTTACCTTCTTGATGTTCATACGTTTGCCGAGGTCTGAGAATGGGTGTGCATATCTTGCTGTGCGCTTTTTGGCCTTTTCTGGTGTGGGTTGCATCTCCAACGTTTATGACTTGTCCCTTTCTTTGTTGGATCATTGAGCCTCCCTTTAGTTTGGATGTTTGCTTCGTGGCTTGGCATCTCCTGCCATACCAGATTGTTATTCTTGCTGCTTATCTCAGTCCTGCCAGGCCTTTTTGGGTCTGCCGTGTGTTTTTCTTCTTAGTTTTCACGCCTATCTTTTTTATACAAAAGAATTTGGGCTTTTGTGGGCCAAATAATGTTAACTGGATTAAAAGGGCGTTGGACCCAATTTATCCGCCGAAGCCATCCTGCCAAAGAACTGTATCCTGCGGCAGACTTGTATTTTGCAACTTACTGGACTTTCTTCCTTATGGGCTTTTGGATATGGATTCACAAAATTAGGCATCAACACTAATTCATGAACAACTTCTTATTTTCTAGAAACAAATAAAATATTTGTGTAAAATAGCCCTTATATTTCAACCTCACCATTAATTTCTTTCACATTTTTCTTCAAGGAACGTGCACTGGGGTGCTTATCTTTAAGATTTTTGTATTTAAACTTCAAGGAACATGCAATGGGGTGTTTATCTTCAAGATTTTGGTATAACTTCAAGGAACTTGCACTAGGGTGTTGATCTTCAAGATTTTCGTGTGTTCTATCCTCCATCTCCAACGAACTATTTGGACTTTGGACTTGAAGTGTAGTCAACAACAAAAATGTAAGTATCTTTTATGACCTCTATTTAGAACGCCTCATGCGTATTGAATTCTCTCTATTACGTTTGCTTTTATGAGTTGTCATTTAGTATTTGCTTTCCTATATTTGGTTTCCTTATTTTGTTATCATTATTCTTTCCATATCATTTTCTTATCTTACAAAAAAGAAAAAAAGAAAAAAGAAAAGAAAAACACTTTCGTGTCACGTTTTCTTATATTCCTATTGTTTTGTTCAAATATAACTTCTTATATTCACCTTTTGAAGTCATATAATTCATATTAGCATGAAAACGTTTTGATTTCTAAAATTTTTAAGTATGAGTTCATATTTTTAAACATGAATTTTCTTATATTTGTAAAAGTGAATTTTCTATTTGAACTCATATTTCTAAACGTGAATATTTCAAAGAAAAAATATGAGTTCTATTTGAACTCAAATAACTTTTTGATATTTTTTTTCTAACAAAATATTTAGTTGAACGCTAACTTAGAGTTTAGAAAGAAAAAACAAAAAACAAAAACAAAAAGCAACAAAAAACCTTATTCTTTTATGTAATTTAGAGTTTGAAAGAAAAAAAATCTTTTAACTCCCACGAAAATACTGCGTACAAAATAGGACCGCACTTTTCTTTTTTAATCTTTTCTTTTATTTGGTCAGTTTGATAATTGTTTAATATTTTCTCTAATTAATGACTCTTTTTTAAAGAGTGGGAATGATATATATTTTTGTCTTTTTTTTTTTTTTTGGGTTTGATTAATTATTTTAGTGTATGTGTTTTAAGTGGTGCTTTGTCTTCCTCCTATATATTATTTTTGTTTGTTGTTTTTCTTACATTTAAGCCTTACTCTCTATTTTTTTGTATTTTTTTAGGGTGATATATCAACAATTTTGTTAGATTGCATGGCAGACACATTGGATGAATTCAGGGGAGCGAAGTGGTAGTCAATCTATCAAGTAGTTGTTAATGAACATTTTTTTGTAAATATCCTACTATATGAAATTTAATATTGTCTTTTTTTTTAAGGTGAAAAGTTTGTGTCTTAGCATAATGATAAAGAATAACTAGCCTCTTATGCTCTTCAATTTTTTTGGTAAAGGTTAATAATTTGCATTCATTATAATTTGGGATTGCTATATTTTTCAATCACAAAAAAAAAACCTAAATGTGTGATGAAGAATTATTTCACCACACATAATACTCATTACACCCCTAGGAATTTTTTTTTTTTTTTTTTTTTTTTTTTTTTTTTTTTTGTGATTGGAAAATGCAGCAATCTCAAATCATAATTGATGCAAATTATTAATCTTTACTGAAAAAATATAAAGAGCTTCTGAGTATTATGTGTGGTGAAATAATTTTTAAATACACCCCTAGGTTTTTTTTTTTTTTTTTTTTTTTTTTGTGATTGAAAAATGTAGTAATCCCAAATTATAATAAATGCTCTAAATTAATCCTTACCCAAAAAATAGAAGAGCCACGCGCGTGCTCAGAGGCTAGTATATTATAATTTGTGCTTTAATATAATAAAACTTACACATGTTTGCACTAGCTGACTTAATATAGGTGTGTATTACACGTAAAATTAATGCATTTTTGACATGTTACTCATTATTTATTATAATTGTTAACTTATTTGAAGTGAAACTTTATTAAAGTTTCAAATTGGCTCACTAATTATTAAGATGGTTTGGATGATATTAGTAAAATAATTCATTTTATTTTCAATTTCATTTTAACATATGGTTTTTAAAATTATGGTGTCATATATAATTCCAAGTCTGAAAAAATATTAGGGTCAAAATTGTAATAATAATAAGTTAATAACTATGGGAATTGGGACCCGGTATTGGTTCACGTTGTTGTCGTCCTCATACGTTTTTGTCATGGAACATGACAACTTGAAGGCACGGGTGCGAGTAGTGGGATTCATCAATACGTGCTCCCCTACGCATATAGTAGCTGACAGAAAGTAAATGCAAAGCTTCATTCCGTCAAACAAATTTTTTTAGGTGAAATATTTATATATGATTTGTAGTGGGACTTGCTTTTTAATTTTGTAGAGAGAGAGAGAGAGAGAGAGAGAGAGTTGGGATAGCAGTGTGGGGCAATGGACTTCTCTGGATGGAGGAAAGGAAATAAAGGTGTAAACTTGTCACGAGTGTGGTGGATTTTTCTGGCTGAATGTGCAATACGGCCCTTAATGGTGTAGACTTGTCATGCTTGGAGGAACGGATTTCTCACTGACTTGTTTTTTAGGTTGTGTTAGGTTCAACCAAAAATATTTTTCGACCATAAAACATATTTAGGTGGCCTGAAAATATTTTTTGGAAATAAAATTATTTTCAAGCGTTTGATTGCGCTCTTGAAAATACTCTTAAAAATATTTTCAAATGTTTAGTTGAAATTCTGAAAATACTATGAAAAATATGTTTTCTACTTTTTCACATTTTTTTATCTCTCAAGCACAAATATAATAAAAAAAAATTTAGATAAAATAATTGTGATCAGGGGACCTTTGGTGATGGTTGGACATCGAATACTGGACACGTTAGTGGGTGATGGTGGTTGGGCGGCGTAGGTGGTGGGGGGTGGAGGTTCAATTGATAAGTTTTGGATGAGGTAGATAAGTCAAGAGATGTGATAGTATTTTGCAATGCTTTGATTAACGAAATTGTACTGAATACAAAATTTTATCAATGAAATGTTGAGATTTGTCCAGCAAAACTATGCAAAGTAAATATTGATAATGAATTGTATCAAGATTGCATGGGTTAAAGAATTAAAGGTACATATTAATTTTAGTAATGTACAAAAAAAAGTTTACTAATTCAAGTTAATTAAGAAAAATAGCATCTGAGTGCTCAGAGGCTCTTTTATTTTTTTATTTTTGGTAAATGTTAATAATTTACATCTATTATAATTTGGGATTACTACATCTTCCAATCATAAAAATACCTATGGGTGTGATGAGTGTTATGCATTTATAGAAGAAATAATTTTTTCATTACACCCCTAGGTATTTTTGTGATTGAAAAATATAATAATTCCAAATTATAATAGATGCAAATTATTAACATTTACAAAAAAAAAAAAAAATAGAAACTTCTTTGAGCCCGCGCGTGAGCACTTGCCAAAGACTAATAAATAGATTATGGACGTGAACCACCCTCCATATATAAATATAAGGGCAAATAACACTTCATTCCTTGAGATTTGAAAAAATGACATTCACCCCCAAAGTTAAAGGGAAAAAACATTTTTCCCCTTTGACATTTTTTTAACTAAATGCTGTTAAATTGATTTTAAAATACATTGTGTACTAACCCACCCTTTGGTTAAAAACATGTTTCCAAAATTACCCTCCACTTATTCTTAAAAGTTTTACAAAACCCAAAATTTCAGTGGTCATCCCTTCTCGCCCATCCTTTCCTGCTTCTTTGAAAACCTAGATTGATGTTGAAGACATTTATTTACAAATTCACAGTAACACATACACCTCAACTGGTCCCCAATGACCTCTCATCCCATGGCCCAACAATGAATCCACAGTGAATAGGACAAAAGCTGAATACCCAGGTAAATGTCAACAAAGCCCTCAAAATTTCTTGTATTTTAGCACTATTTTAGCACAACTAAGCCATGGATTTTCGACAAAAAATCCTGGTCCACATGGAATGCTAGAAACATGTGCCTCTTTAAAAAAAAACAAACTCAACCGTGTGACATCTGGAGAAGTGCGATGATCCTGTTACAAGACTACCAGCGACTCTGTCAGTGATTGGATACAACTGAGAAACAACGCCAACGGAGAGGTCCTGTGGACCTAGATAAGTGCTTTAAGCCTAAATTGTGTTTGTTGGGGTGTGCACGTGATCATGTTTTGTATGGATAATTCTGGTTTTACAACTTGCGGCACAACTTGTCTATGTGGCGAGTTGTAGTTAGTAGAGGAGTGTCTCCATGTAGACTTACGGACACTCCTCTATTAACTACAACTCGCCACATGGTCAAATTGTAGCACAAATTGTGATATCAGCATTGCTCATTTTGTATTGTCTAGTACGGAGGCCTGCAGCTGCATCTGCATGCATAGGCCCACGTATCTACCACTAATGCACTCTGGTGGATGGTTATGTAATACATATTATAAAATAGCTTGAATAAAATTCTATCTTTTACGTTCCAAAAAAAAAAAAAAAAAAAAGCCATGGATTTTTGGAATTTATGTGTAGATAGATTGTAATGTGCACAAATGGTATAATATTTAAAAGAATTTGTAAAGCTTTCATTTTGTTTGAAAAAGCTCAATTTTTCTTTTTTGTTGTTAATGTGTTTACTTCAAAGTTCAAAGACATTTGCATTGATGGATTTTGTTTGAAAATGCTCGATTTGTTTGTTACACAATGCTTTGGATATTTGCTCATGCTCTATTATCTTATTTCTTCTCCATTTTTTTGGAAGAGATATTCATTGAATGTCCTAAACCAAAGCTTTGAAATTAATATAACTAATCAATTTTTTATTTTTTATTTTTGAGAAGAAGTTCAAGTATTTGGGAAAAGCCCAAACTATTTGAAGAGTTGGACAGTGGAAGCCATTAGCCATTGACACCTCACTTGACTTGCATGAAGAAATATAATTAATTTGAACTTCTAGAGTTTCTCTTGTACTCTGAATATTTAAAACTAGCTTAATACATCTATAAATAGATATCTTGTGTAATGAAAATGTGGTCTAACAAAATAAATTGAAATGAAATAAAATAGCAACACAACAACACTTTGATAAACATATATACATGCACCTATGTAAATTCTATGGCATTTGACAAGCATCTTTGGCATCTGACATTTCTAGCAAGGAAAAAAGAATTACACATGGTGCAGCGAGATAGCGACCAAGGAAGAAAGGGAAGACAATTTTTGAAAACCAACCTTGTAGGAGTGCAAAAATTGCTATACATGCACCTATGTAAATTCTATGGCATTTGACAAGCATCTTTGGCATCTGACATTTCTAGCAAGGAAAAAAGAATTACACATGGTGCAGCGAGATAGGGACCAAGGAAGAAAGGGAAGACAATTTTTGAAAACCAACCTTGTAGGAGTGCAAAAATTGCTAGTGATTGTTAGACACTTCAATAGCTTTTTGTGTTTGCAAGTGGAGTGCAAACTTGTTTTGGAACTCTTTTTTTTTTTTTTAGTAATGTTGACAACTATGATTTAAGTGAATTTTGCTATAGTGATTTTTCTCAAATTTATTGGCTATATGCTTGTCCAAAGTCACTATATTGACCCAAAGTATTGGTCAGATGTGCGATTAAAAAATCTAAGAGGATCATCAAACTTTAATAATAACAATTGGAAAGGCGCTAGAAGAGACTAAAAAATCTGCTTAAGCAACATGTTTTATAATATGCTCTTTTTATTTTTTATTTTATGTGAATACTCTTTTTACTAACCATGGTTAAACTTAGGACTGTGCAAAAGCTTACCGGCACCGACTCAACCGACCGGCACCGACTCTCCGCTCTCACCTCTCACCCTTAAGGCTTAAGTTCTTAAGACTCTCTCAGCTGTTAGATTCCTGAGTTGCTCCTTTCCCACTTGTATAAAAAGTTAGAAGTATACAAATTTTCCAATGTAAAATACATACAAATGCACGGCTTAGAAATTTTTTTTTTGTTTGTTTAATGGATGGTTGTTTGGATTGTACTTTTGTTTCTGTTTGATGGGGACTAAATGTTCAAAAGGATTGGGTTGTATGGATTATATATACTCTATGATGCCATTTATTTGTTTAGCAGCAGCAATATATACGTTGCAGTCGCCCAATGATCAAGATATCACTTAGTGATGCTACTTTTATTAACATAATAATGAACCATTATGTGGTGTTGGGGAAAAAAAAATCATTTTATTGGTGTCAATACGCATTACCCTGCTTTTGATATATATATATATATATATATATATATATATATATTAATATTTTTTTTATGTGGTGATGGGGAAAAAAATCATTTTGTTGGAGCTTTACTATGCTTTTGATGTGTGAACTGTAAATAATTTTTCAAGTGAACATTTTGCTTGAGATCTTGAACGTGTTATGTATTGGGCTTGAAAGCCCAAATTTTTTTTTTTTTTTTTAATAAAAAAAACAAATAGATTTTTTAATGTTTCAAACCGATTAAACTGATGGCAAGAGCAAGAAATCGCACCACTATAAGTTGGAAAACTGATCCTAAGCGGTATGCACTGGTTCTAATTATGAGAAAACTGATTCATATTGGATCGGTAATAAATTTGGAAGAAAACTGAGCCGACCGAACCGCACACACCCCCAGTTAAACTTCGGTAAAGAGAATTTTTTAAAAAGTTGGAATATTCCGTTACTAAAATTAACAGAAGAGGGAGTGTTATTTTTTTTCAAATCTTAAGGGAGGAGAGTGTTTTTCGTTTCAAATTTGGGGGGTGAATATCATTTCTCCAAATTTCAAAGAGGGGAAGTGTAATTTGCCTTAAATATAAAGAAATAAATAAATTAAAATTACTTTCTTAAAAAAAAGTAAAATTTAATTTAACCAAAAAAAAATAAAAAAGCTTAATAGATAATCACGTTGTATGTAGTGGACTAGTGGTTTCGTAATTAGTAATTGGGCAGTAATTACTTTTTTTATTGACAAATGTTAACCAATTGTTTTAAGGTATTAGGTTTTTTTAGAAATATTTAGTGGAAGATTAATAAAATAATAAATGTTGTTGATAACTTTTTATATTTCTTATAAAAGTGTTATTAATTTTTTTTTTATGGATTATTAATAATTGTCTTATAGATCCCTATTAATATTAACATTTTTTTAATAATAAAACCAATGCTACCCACGTCCCCACTTCCCAGGTAAATCAATCATTAAATGAAAGAATGAGACCCTGACCTTGAGTCGGTTTGTCAATTTGTAATGGCTATACGGTAAAGCTAGTAGTAAAACTTGGATTCTCAAAAAAAAAAAAAAAAAAAGGCTAGTAGTAAAACTGTGGTTGCAATTTTTTGATTTGGAAGGAAAATGTGACGACGAAAAATAGAGATAATATAAATTTATAATTATATTTTTATTAAATAAAATAAAAAAATACATAAAAATAACACATTTTTTTTAGCAAAAAAATTGTGCATATGCAAGTGGTCAAAAAAAAAAAAGAAAAAGAAAAAAAAAAAAAATCCTTGGGCGTGGACGAAACTCATGTGCACACTGCACATGAGCATTTTCATCAGCCTAGTCCCAATTCTTTCTTCCCTCCACTCTAGTTTTTTCTCAATTTTTGGGAAAAACTTTTTAGTGGGTTTGGAGAAAATATACTCAGGCCCCATAATCTCTTTTCCCTCTCCCCTTTCAACCAAATACTTTTTAAAAGGTTTTTCCTACTTATTTTCTTTCATTTTTCTCTTTCATCATCTCTAAAATTTACTCTACCAAATACACCCTCAAAGTGAACAAAGAAAGAGTCTGACAAATTCACGGTAAAGCCAGTATCAAGTAAAACTGTAAAACACATAAAGTGAACAAAGAAAGAGAAAGTAAATTAGCAAAAAAAAAAAAAGTAAAGCAAGAAGTACAGATTTTAGAAAAGTTCTAAACCTGATGATTGGGGAAGCGGACTCAACTCACCGGCGAAGGAGGTACAATATACAGCTAAAAAAAACTTTAAAAAAAAAAAAAATCACTATTCGTTCAAACAAATTTCAGGTTTGAGATTAAAACTTTTTTATCTTTTTTTTTTTAGAGATATTTTTCAGTGTCTATGTGTTGGACATTAATGAGTTTTTTTTTTTGGTTAAACAAAAAATGAGAACTAAGTTATGCCTGCTCCCGGGCATGGCACTTAGGTTAAGATCCGTGGGCCAAATCTTATGGATGACCACCAACGAAAGACTGCCGGTAGCGGGACTCGAATTTAGGTGGGTTAAACAAAGTGCCCAAGCCTTACCAATTGAACCATCCCCCGTTGACAACATCAATGAGTTGTACACTTGAGAAAAACAAAAACGAAACGGTTAATCCCACATTCAATGAAATGAAAATTTTTATTTTTAGCTTTTGGTTTTCATTGATTAAAAAATTACTTTTATTAATTGGCTAATTTTTAGGGTTTAATTAATAAAGAGGTATTTAGACTAAAATTTGATTACACTTGATGGGACTCATGAACTCACCCCCCTTCGACGATCTCATCAAATATACTCGTTCACCTTGGCAGGACACGGATGAACACATGATAACCATTAATAAGATTATTCAATGCCGCGGATAGTTACTAATCAGTGGGCAGACTATTGGAGCCTTATCAAAACCCATATTCATGAGCCCTGAGGCGTTACAAAAAGGGCACTAAAGCCACAATTAAGGCCTTAACGTTTAGGAACCATGAAGCCATATATATACGCACTGATCAGAGACAAACTAGGTACCAAAACTCACCTAGAAGGTATTAATTGATACTCTGATATTCTGAACTCTCTTATTATTCTCTAAAACTCCTATATACTGACTTCGGTATCGGAGACGTGGTGGCAGGCACCACACCGGTGACCAACTTAAGGGAGCCATTGTTCTACATTTCCAGAGATAGCTGACGAGGACTCGGTTCCATTTAGACGAATTTACAAGACTGACAATTTGCACTTCATCAGTTTGGCGCTATCTGTGGGAACGACATCTTTGTACTTAGGTTCAAAAGCGTAGTTTCCAATCAATTCCTAAATTCAGATGGAGTCTAACTAGGATCCTACAGCATTAGCCCTGCAAATCCAGGCACTTGCAGCTAGTGTCAAAGAGCTCACCAGACAAAACCACGAAATGAGGTTGCGACTTCAACAAGAGAAGAACCGGTCCAGGATCAATCAAAAAGATGAGAAAGATAGTCAAAGGAGGAGTGACCGTCAAAGGCCAGCCACCCTAGATGAACCAAGCTCAGATCTTCTTCGAGAAATGAAAAAGGAGATGGACGAGTTAAGGAACGCCATCAAAGGGAAAACCGATCGAAACCTGGATAGAATGGTTAGGACGGCGGATTCACCCTTTATAGCGGCAGTTCTAGAATGCCTAGTGCCATCAAAGTTTCGCTTGTCTCAACTTGAACCATTTGACAGACTTAAAGATCCCCTGGACCACCTCAACACTTTCAAGACGACATTTGGTCTCCAACAACCCCCTGATGAAATATTGTGTCACTCTTTCCCCACCACTCTTAAAGAAGCTGCGGGGGAATGGTTCACGAAGTTACCAATGTCGTTTATTGACAGCTTCGAGTAGTTGAGCAATTCTTTTCTACATCACTTCGTTGGAGGACAGTGCTCGAGGAGGCCAGCAGACCACTTACTCACCATCAGGCAGGGAGAGAAGGAGACCCTGAGGTCATACGTGAAGCATTTCACTCGGGAAACTTTAGAGGTAGACGAAGCTGATGACAAGGTGCAGCTAACAACCTTTAAAGCCATATTGAAGTTCAGGGAGTTCATGGTCTCACTCGCGAAAATCCTCCAAAAACGATGGTGGAAATGCTTTTGAAGGCACAGAAGTACATGAATACTAAGGACGCTTTAGTTGCGATAAAAGACGAAAAGAAAACCAGCGAGAAGGGAAGGAAAGAAGACGACCGTAGATGAAGAAAAAGGGAGTGCTCGGATCGTCAGACTAAAGATGGGGGTAAAAAGAAAGACGAAAAAGCTTCTCGGACGGTAAAATTCACTCCCTTATTTATGCCTGTTGACAAAATTTTGGCATAAATTAAAGATGAGCACTACCTCAAATGGCCTAGGCCATTACATTTGTCACCCAACGTGCGTGATAAGAAGAAGTATTGCCGTTTCCACAAGGATCACGGTCATTACATAGAGGATTGCAGAGACTTGAAGGAGCAGATAGAGGAGCTCATACGAAAAGGGAAATTGCAGAGACTTGTGAAGAAGGGGGAGCTCAGTAGGTCCAGAGACAATGACAAGGACAAGCATGAAGCCTCACTAAGGGACGAGGACCGTACGTCCTAACGTCCGCCAAGCATGATTAGGGAGATAAAGACAATCATAGAAGGGTCGTTCAAATCCCTCAAGAAGTCATATCAGAGGCAGGTGAACAACGTCCACAAGATGTCCTTGATGAAATAGAGACGAACAGATAGGGACATGTTTTTCTCTGAAGAAGATGCCAGAGGGGTAAAGCAACCTCATGATAACCCATTGGTCATAATGTTAACGATAGAAGAGTTCAACACCTGGAGAATCCTTGTGGATAATGGCAGCTCCGCAGACATCATCTATCTCTCTGCTTTTCAGTAGGTGAAGCCAGATCCAGGAAGGCTGCGCCCATTTGACTCTCCCTTCGTCAGCTTCAGTGGAGACATAGTGTATCCTAAAGGTATAGTGACACTGATGGTCATAGTGGGAACTTACTCGAGGCAATTGACTCGTCAATTGGACTTCTTAGTAGTAAACTGTCCCTCATTTTATAATGTGATTATTGGGAGGCCTACACTCAATCGCTGGAAGGTAGCTACGTCCACCTACTGCCTGAAGGTAAAATCCCAACAGAAAACGGTGTAGGCGAGGTAAAAGAAGATCAAGTACTGGCCAGGGAATGTTATCAGGTCATATTAGCTGCAAAAAAAAATCATACATGAATGATCGAGGAGAAGGAAAAAGATAAAGTAGAACCCTTGGAGACATTGGAGTTGGTTGAAAGAGAACCAACAAGAACAACTAGAATAGGGATGACATTGAGCCCTAAGATGAGGACAAGACTCGTCCAGTTCCTTAAAGAGAACCTGGATGTCTTTGCATGGAGTCACGAGGACATGCCAGGAATATGCCCAAAGGTCATCCAACATAGGCTGAATGTGGACCCTGAGAAGAAGCCTGTCTAGTAAAGATGACGAGTCTCCGCTCCAGAACAGAATCAAGCAATTACAGACGAGGTTAACAAGGTGTTATCAACAGGGTTTATTCGAGAGGTCTACTACCCAGATTTGCTCGCGAATGTCGTCCTAGTGAAAAAAACGAATGAAAAATGGAGAATGTGCATGGATTTCACGGACCGCAACAAAACTTGTCCAAAGGACAGTTTCCCTCTACCAAGGATAGATCAGTTGGTTGATTCTACAGCTGGGCATAAACTACTGACGTTCATGAATGCATTTTTGGGGTACAATCAAATAAAGATGGCTGAAGAAGACTAGGAGAAAACTGCTTAATTCACAAGCCAAAGGCTCTATTGTTATAAAGTAATGCCCTTTCGGGCTGAAAAATGCAAGAGCAACCTACTAGAGGTTAGTAAATAAAATGTTCAGTAAGCATATCGAGAGAAACATGGAAGTATATGTGGACGACATGCTCGTTAAGAGTAAAGAAGAGCTTGCTCATCTGGACGATCTCAGAGAAACGTTCACCACGCTCACGTAGTACCAGATGAAGTTAAACCCCAGTAAATGTGCCTTTGGAGTAGCCTTGGAGAAGTTCTTGGAGTTCATGGTATCCCAAAGGGGGATAGAAGCAAACCCAGAGAAGGTGCGAGCCATACTCGACATGACGTCACCAAAGACCGTCAAGAAAGTCTAGAAGCTCACAGGAAGGATAGCGGCACTCAACAAGTTCGTCTCTAAGGTGACGGACAAATGCTTACCCTTCTTCAAGACCTTGAAGTGAGCTTTTGCTTGGATTGATGAATGTGAGGTAGTTTTTCAAGAACTGAAGCGCTACCTGAACAATCCACCCTCCTAAGTTTGTTCAAGGAGAGGGAAGACCTATATTTGTATCTGGCAGTATCAGGCATAGCCGTGAGTGCAGCCCTGATTTGAGAAGAGGATAGGAAACAACTCCCAGTGGCAGAAGCCAAGTACCCAAGGATTGAGAAGATCGCATTCGCATTAATAGTAGCTTCACGTAAACTGCGACCTTATTTTCAAGCGAACCTCATCCTAGTAATGATGGACCAACCCATTAAGAATTCCATGAAAAGCCCGAGGCAGCAGGGAGAATGATCCAGTGGGCGATCGAGCTTAGCTAGTTCGACATTGAGTATCACCCTAGGACAGCTATTAAAGCGCAAGCATTGGCGAACTTCATCGCCGAGTTCACCATCCCAGACGAGGACAGCCTCCCCAACGAAACAGAACAACGGACGATACAAACTGATGGTTCGTCAGCCTAAAAGAGGGGAGGAGTAGGGGTCGTCATCATCACCCCAGGCGGAGAAATGCTTAAATACGGGGTCCAGCTAAAATTTTCAGCCACCAATAATGAAGCCGAGTACAAGGAAATATTGACAGGGCCAAGGGTCGTAAAAGCACTAGGAGCTAAAAGCTTGCTCCTCCAGAGTGATTCTAAGCTGGTAATAGGGCAGATAAAGGAGGAATATGAAGCAAAGGAGGAGGGAATGCAAAAATACCTCAGGCTGACGAAGCACTTAACACAGGAATTTGATAGGGTGGAATTCATGCAGATCCCTAGAAGCCAGAACATGATAGCAGACGAGATCGTAAAGCAAGCATTGTCAGAAGAAAGACCAATGAGCATGGGCTTAGAGATGGAAGTCCAGAAACACCCCAACATCGAAGAAGTCTCTACCTTTGTAATCCAGAGCACAAGCAGCTGGATGTCCCCGATCACATCCTTCCTCCAAGACGGACACCTTTCACAGGAAGTCGAGGAGGCTAGGAAGATCAGGAAGAGAGCAGCCAGATTCACAATCCTGAATGACACCCTGTACAAGAGAGGCTTCTCATGCCCTACTTGAAGTGCGTCGACGAAGAAGAAGGCAAGTATATTCTGGAAGAGATCTATGTAGGGATTTGTGGAGACCATGCTAGACCTAGATCCTTAGTAAGCAAAAGTTATCAGAATAGGTTACTTCTGGCCTACTATGCAGGTGGACACAAGGGAGCTCATTAAGAAGTGTGACAAATGCTAAAGGTTTAGGAATATCCAACGCCTTCCAGCTGAGAGACTGACGACGATAGCCTCCCCTTGGCCGTTTGCACAATGGGAATTGACATCGTCGGCCCACTGCCCCGAGGTAAGGGACAGGTAAAGTTTCTACTAGTCGTTATCAACTACTTCACAAAATGGGTTGAAGCAGAGGCATTGTTGACCATCACCGAGGCAAAAATCCAGAGCTTCGTATGGAAGAATATAATTTGTAGGTTCGGGATTCCATAGACGATCATATCAGATAATGGGCAGCAATTCGACAGTCAAGGCTTTAGGGATTTTTGTTCAAGTTTAGGGATCAAGAACCAATTCTCATCCCTAGGACATCCATAAGAAAACGGACAGACGGAGGTGACTAATCGAACACTACTCAAGATCATCAAAGCTAGGTTGGACGACGCTAAGGGAGCCTGGCCCGAGGAATTGCCTAATGTCTTGTGGGCTTATAGGACTACAACAAGAACCCCAACAGGAGAAACCCCTTTCAGGCTCATTTACGACATCGAGGCAGTAATCCCAGTTGAGGTGGGAGAAACCAGCATTAGACGAGAGATGTTTCATGAAGAAAGCAATGATGATCAACTAAAGGTCAACTTGGACTGCTTGGATGAGGTTAAAGATGGAGCTTCTAACAGAATAATGAAATATCAGCAAAAGATTGCCGAGTACTTCAACAAGAGAGTGAAGCTCAGACGACTCAACATAGGGGACCTTATCCTGCTCAAAGTCACCCTGGTGACTAAAGACCCAGCCCAAGGGAAACTTGGCCCAACTTGGGAAGGACCCTACCGGGTCGTCCATTACTCCAGACAAGGCAGTTATCACCTGGAAACCTTAAACGGGCAGAGACTGCCACGACCATGGAACATTAAGCACTTGAAGAAGTACCACCAATAAGATGTAACAGATAATTGTATCCATTTTTGAAAGCAATAAAAGAACTATTTAGCCAATGATCTAATGCAAACAAACATAGCAGCTTAAAATCAAAATTTGGCTAAGTAACAAGATTCCACGTAGACGGATGTAAGTTAATGAAGAAGTCAAAAATGACAAAATCCCTTAAATGGGTATAAGTCACAAAAATTGGCCAAGTAACAAGATTCCACCTAGGTGGATGTAATTTACTGACGAAACCAAAAATGACAAGATCCCTTAAATGGGTGTAAGCCACAAAAATTGGCTAAGTAACAAGATTCCACCTAGACGGATGTAAGTTATTGATGAAGCCAAAAATATCAAAACCCCTTAAAAAGGAGTAGAACACAAATATGAGCTAAGTAACAAAATTCAACTAAGTAACAATGATGCAAGAAATGAGGCAGACAGAAATCACATACAATCACAGAATATCATGCAAGGCAGGAATATAAGCAAGTAAATATAGAATTTCTGATATAATTAGAGGCCCGAAAACAACGGGCAATCAGCAGTATTCCAATATTATAATTAAAAGCCCATAAACACTAGGCAAAAATATTGTTCTTAAATTAGAATGAAAACATTGTTTCGAAAATAGAATCAAAAAGCCTAAAATACAATGGGCACCCAAAAAAAAAAAAATTACTAGGAAGAAGTAATAGGTTCAGGCATCGGTAGCAGCGTCGTCACAAACAGGAGGCGAAAGAGCACTCTCAAGAGCATCACCCTTAGGAGCCGCGAACTGGGAGGATTCGTCAGCTGCCATTTCTTTGTCCACCTCTTCTAGATCCAAATTCTCTAGATCCACTCCGGTGGGGTACTTGACGAAATATCTCCTCAGGAGTTCAAAACCTTTATAATACCAACTGAAGAGCATTGTGTTGTACTCTTCAGTTTGCTGGAAAGTCTCAACGGCTTTGGCAGCAATGGTCTTGATTTTCTCCTTAGCAACCAAAAGTTGCTCGTCCTTTTCTAGAGTCAACTGTCACTCGGCTCTGAGGTCATCACTCAAGGTCTTGGCCTTTTCCTTGATGGTGTTGGCCTCGTCCATGGCGACAATAAGGTCTTTCTTCAGTTTGGAGTTCTCTGCCTCCAGAGCCTTCATCCTAGACATCACAGACGCGACCTTTGCTTCCTGTGTAAGGTACTCCGAGGTGATATGAAGACTCTCCCCCAGCACCTAAAAAGAAAATCGAAACCTTCAGGATGATAAAAAAAATAAAAAATAAAAAATAAATAAAAAAAGAAAAGAAAAGAAAAGAAAGAAAAGGCTGAAATTGCACAAGTACTTTACTTGAACGACTTTGTGGATATGACAAGCCACAACCTCGTTGGAAGGCATACCAAAGAAAACCTTCAAATCCTCAGCAGTGACAACCTTATGTGCCCTTTCCACCGCAAGTCTAGCATTGTCCCAAATACTGGACGAATGGGAATTAGCCTTCTCCTTCCCTTTGTCGGCCAAGCGTGGCTTCTTCGAGATAGGAGTAGTAATCTCCTCAACCGAGGTGGCCGGAGAAGCTGGCCTCGTTGTCTTGGTACCGGGGATAGCTGGAGTGATGGAAGGGCTCTTCCATGTAACGCGCACTATCCTCTTCTCAAGATTGGACAATGGCTCGTTCTTTTTGGATCTCATTTTCGCGTACATATCCTGGTTAAACTTAGTCGTCGTCCTTGCAAAAAGGAAACACTTGTAAAAAAAAAAAAGAAAAAATAAAAAGAGATAGAAGTAATGACAAACTAGATGAAATACTTACTTTTCTTCTCTTCTCTCTTAATAGGGCATAAGACGTAAGTAGAGGGCTCCGGGCCAAGGCAATACAAAGCCAAAGTACGAGGCTTGACCAAATCGTCAAAATCGTCAATTGACTTTGCGTACTCAATGGCAGCCTCAACAATTTGCTTATACCTGCTCTTAAGCTTGGGTCGTCTCTTAACTGCACAAGGAATAGAAGAATTAGCAACAACAGAATGAACGAGAACGAATGAAGAACAAAGTGCTAGAAGAAATAACGATGCACCTAGACTCGGGGTACTCCACTGACGGAGCAACCTAGGGAGATCACCCTACACCTCGCCAGAGGGAGTCTCCCATTCATCCTCAGAACAAAAAAGAAGCAGGACTTCCAGTATTTGAATGACGAGGACATGTCCCTGACGATCCTAGTCCTCCTCTCCCAAGGCACTAGTTTGTAGTACCCATGCTTTTTAGACCCCTTTAGACAATATAAATAAACTAGCTCGTCCACCTTAATCATATCCCCTTCAGTAGCAGCCAGCCATATCTCCATACAGCTGATTATTATTCTCCACGAATTAGGCATAAGTTGCCCAGGAGCAATGTCGAAGAGGCCTAGGAGCTCCATGATGAATGGGTGGATGAGGAACTTAAGCCTGCACAGGAAAGTAGCCTCATAGAAGCATACCTCCTCGGGCGAGAAGAGGCAAGCTCATTCCTCCCCTTAAGGAAGACGAACCCTAATCCTCTCGGGGAATTGAAATCTCTCTCTAAACCTAGAAAGTGTCTCATCATCTAGACTGCACGCCTCCCCGAGGGCGTGGAAAGCCTTAACCTCCAGAGGAACGGAGACCGCGATGTCTTCCTCCATCTCCACTAGGTCATCGCTAGAAGACAACCTAGTCTCGAGCTCACTGGATCTAACCTCAGACATTTCCCCTCGCTCACTCACCAAGCCCTTAAACCAATCAATTGATTGACAAAGCAAAGGGAACAAATTGCCCAACACTACGCCTAAACTACTACCCTCAGAAACAAAGTTTTCAACCAAAGGAAAAAAGGCACAGGAAGCACCTAAAGAAGCCCCCAAATGTGCAAAAAAGGAAGAAACTGAGGGGCAAGCTACCCTAACCTCAGAGCTATTGACCATGAAAACTAGAAAACGGAGGAAAAGAGATGAATCCTAAAAACCCAAAAAAAAAAAAAAAAAAAAAAAACAAATACAAATACAAACAAAAAGAGAAAGAAAAATCAGAAACTAAGCATAATCTATATCTATGCCATAAAAAAGGAGGGGGAGAAGAAAGACATACCTCAAAAGGAAGCACAGAAAGCTCAGCCACAGAATGCATCGGCTCGAAGAAAATCGCAGAAAAAGGTTGGAGAAGAAGAAGCTTAGAGCAATGATTGGAAGTTGGAGAAAGTGAAAGGGAAAGTGAAAAGAAGAGAAGTTTAAAAACCAAGGCACAAAAACTAAAATTCAGCGGAAACCCAAGAGATACACAATTGGAGCATTAACTCCACTGGTCAGAACATGCCACGATGCCACGATGTGTGTGACGTCGCCACCATACATTAAATGTGGAGTGAAATCCCAAGAGCTATGTCTGATAAAAAACCCTTCATCTTCTGATGGTTGTCATGACATACCACGATGACAACAAAATCCGGGGGGCAGCTGATGGGACTGACAAACTCATCTCCCTTGGGCGATCTCATCAAATATACTCGTCCACCTTGGTAGGACACGGACGAACACAAGATAACCATTAATTAGAGCATTCAATGCCATAGACAGTTACCAATTAGTGGGCAGACCGTTAGGGGCTCATTAAAACCCAAATTCATGAGCCCTGAGGCATTACAAAAAGGGCACTAAAGTCACAATTAAGGCCCCAACGACTAGGAACCATGAAACCATATATATACACACTGATCAGAGATAAACCAGGTACTGAAACTCACCTAGAAGGTATTCATTGATACTCTAATATTCTGAACTCTCTTATTATTCTCTAAAAATTCCTATATATTGATTTTGGCATCGGAGACGTGGTGGTAGGCACCACACTGGTGACCACCTTAACGGAGCCATTGTTCTACATTTCTAGAGTAGATGACGAGGACCCGGTTCCATCTGGACGAACTTACAAGACAAACGATTTGCACTTCATCAACACTTTTTATTAATTGGTTAATTTTTTTTGGTTTAATCAATAATAATACATTCACAAATAAAAGAGATATTTCTATTGACTAAAATTTTGGCGTCTTATTTCACTTAGGGGACTCAGGCGGTTGCTTAGCTTGGCTAGTGCCTAGAGCTAGCCTTGACTGAAACCCACGAGCCAATCCAGTGCTAGATGTCCACTCTTGTGACAAATTTTCCAAATAGGTCTTAAGCCATCTTGCTTACTTTTTCCAAAATTAGTTTTAGTTTGAGAGATGTTCATTGACCAGAAATTTGGATTGTAGCTAGAAGTGTTTCTACTTTTCGCCTTCTGATTTGAATTTCGACTACATCCTCGCCCATATGTTTAATTTCCATTTGATGGAGAATGAGATGGATGAGTTTCAAATATGTCGTTTGAGGATACCACCATTGCCATCATGTTCTTTTTCTTTGTAGCTCTTAAAATATTTAAGAGATTGTTGTTCTTCTACATGTAAAAGAACTTGAAGTTCTTCATATCATATATGTTAGAAATACTTAATGCAATAGTATTGTATTTTTTAGTGAAAAAATATACATGAATGCCTTTATATAGGAGGTATATGAGACATATGTGTGCAGTACAAGTAAAAGTGTAGTACAAGAATGAGTGCTAAACAAGTAATTTAGTTAGGTCTAAAGCCCACAACACTATATATGTTAACCGCCTCTCTCAAACTTAAGGTGGATGTGAAAACAGCTTGAAGTTGTTAACCAAATCACAAAGGCGTCCCTTAGGATGTGACTTAGTGAAGATATTTGCAAGTTGATCTTTGGAGGAGACTGAGAAGAGCTTGAGAGCACCATAGATAAGATGATAACAAATAAAATGACAATAAATCTCGATGTGTTTAGTCCGTTCATGGAAGACATCATTGTGAGCAATATGAATGACACTCTGGCTGTCACAATAAAGAGGAGTAGCAGAGGATGTGGACACACCTAAGTCTTTAAGAAGCCATCGTAGCCAAAGGAGCTCAGATGTGATATCTGCAAGGGCACGATATTCTGCTTCAGTAATTGAGTGGGCCACAAAGGTTTGTTTCTTACTTCGCCAAGAAATCAAAGAAAAACCAAGGAGAAAGCAATAACCAGTGGTGGACCTTTGATTAGTGGGATCTCTTGTCCAATTAGCATCAAAGAATGCATGGAGTATAAGAGGAGACTGAGTTGAGTAGAAAAGGCCATGGAAGAGAGTGCCCTTCAAGTATCGAAGAATGCACAGAACAGCAGCATAGTGAGTCGATCGTGGAGCAGACAGGTACTGGCTCTCCTAATGAACAATATAGGAAATGTCTGGACGAGTAACTGTGAGATAAACTAGGCTGCCAACCAATCGTCTGTAAAGAGAGGGATTAGACAATGATTTCCCCCCCCCCCCATGGTATCAGATGCACATTAAGTTCAACTGGAGTGTTAATAGTCTTGCTGTCAATAAGTCCAGCTCAAGACAAAAGGTTAGAAGCATACTTGGCTTGAGTAATATAAAGACAATCTATGGAATGAGTGATTTCAAGACCCAAGAAATAGCTGAGATGTCCAAGATCTTTCATCTCAAATTGCTGATTGAGGAACTCCTTGAGTTCTTGAATGCCACTAAGGTCATCACCAGTTATGATCATATCATCCACATATAGGAGAAGCAAAATGGTGCCTTTATCAGTGTGATGGAGAAATAAGGTAGAATCATAAGGACTAGCAGTATAACCCAAGCGAAAGATGGTGGAGCTGAACTTGGCAAACCAAGTTCATGGAGCTTGTTTAAGGCCATAAAGTGCACGTCGAAGGTGACAGACCTTGTTTGATTCAACAGAGAGATCAGGAGGAGGTTGCATATAAACTTCTTCACTTAAATCCCCATTAAGGAAGGCATTTTTAACATCCATCTGAAAAAGATCCCATTTACTAACAGCGGCAACAACTAAGAAGGCGTGAACAGTTGAGATACGAGCAACTAGAGCAAAGGTCTCTTCATAATCAATCCCATACTCCTGTATAAAACCTTTTGCAACAATATGAGCCTTATAACGCTTAATGGACCCATCAGAGTGAGTCTTTATCTTGTAGATCTACTTACAACCAACCACAGACTGTCTAGGAGGGAGAGTAACCAGATCCTAAGTACGGTCTTTGGTTAATGCATCAAATTCCTCTTTCATCGCAATTTGCCATAAAGGGTTAGTGGAGACCTCATGATAGGTGTGAGGCTCGTGGAGTGTAGTAAGGGTAATATAACAATGATAGTCAAGTAAATGTGCAGGAACGAATCTTACCCGGGTTGAGTAACGATGTGGAATGTCTTGTGGAGGATCTTCAAGCGGAGCATGAACAGGGGACCCAGGCTCAAGTTGGGGTAGCTCGTCATCAACCTGTTCATCTTCGACTTGTCCAGGAGAAGCATAAAAAATATCTGGAGGTTGGATAGAGAAGTCCAAAGGAGGAACAAGAGTATTTGTAAAAGTAACATAGGACACATCTGGAAAGATTTCTAAAATAGAGGAGGCAGTTAGGGAAGAACGAAATTGAGAGAGTTCAACTAACAAGTGGTGTTCCCAGAAGACAACATTATGGGAAACATGAAGACGATGAGAGACAGGATCATAACATCGATACCCCTTTTGAGTTTCTCCATAAACAAGGAAACAGCAAAGTCTAGATCACGACTCAAGTTTGTTATATTCATGAGGCTATAGAAGAACGAAACAAGCAGATCTGAAGGAGCAAAGGTGATGATAATTAGGGGGTGACCCAAAAAGGCGCATGTACGGAGTTTGATTATGGATGACAGTGCTTGGAATGCGATTAATAGCATGAACAGTATAAAGAGCATCTTTACCCTAAAATGGGGCATGAACTTTGGCAGAAAGAAGAAGAGCTCGAACAATGTCTAGAATATGACGAAGTTTTTGGCTTGACCATTTTGTTGAGAGGTACCTAGACAAGTTAGATGATATACAGTGCCATAGGAATGTAACAGAGTTTGAAAAGCATATTAAGTATATTCAAGAACATTATCAGATCAAAAAATTTTGATACATTTGGAGAATTGTGTTTTAACCATTTTTGCAAAGTTACTGTATATTGGTAAAATTTCAGAACGAGATTTCAGAGGAAAGATCCAACTATAACAAGAATAATCATCAATAAAAATAACAAAATATCGAGATCCACCAATACTAGTAATAAGAGAAAGTCTCCAAACATCAGAATGAATTAACTCAAAAATACTATTATTGAAAGGCAAAACTGATTGTTTTCCTAACTGGCATGAAGTACAATCAAAATTAACTTTGGACACAAAACCTAACAGACCCTTAGAAGCTAACAGTTGTACTCGAGAAGAGGGTGCATGACTAAGACAAGAATGTCAAAGTGCGAGAGAAGGTAAGGAAGAAACCGTAGCAACTGCAGCAGCAATAGAAACATGAGCAACATGTGGAAGATAAAAATCGTCCACGGGAAACATACGTCCAACTCTAGGATCGGCCCTAAGTTCTTACCCCGTCCTTGGATCCTGCACAGTACACCCAGAATAGTAAAAAATAAGGCGATATCCTAGTTCAGCTAATTGTCCTATAGAGAAAAAATTATAGGATAGGTTAGGTACATGGAAGACCCTAGGAACAGAGATGTTGGAGGTTGAAACAGAACCTAGACTATTCCCATGCATGGTGGAACCGTCAGCTATATGAATACTGAGAGGATGTGGTGCAAGGTCAAGTTTGGAGAATAAAGATGAGTGAGGTGTCATGTGATTGCAACAAGCAGAATCAAAAAACCAAGTTTGAGACTTACCAAGTAAAATTGAGAGAGCAATGGAAAGAGATGCATTACCAGCCATACGAACAGCCTGAGCTATGATGTCCTGTAGTGTAGTGAGGGAGAGGTTGATAGTGGATCCAGAAGACTGGGACTTAGTTGAAATGGAAGGCATTGGCGGAGTAGACTCAGTATTAGTAACATCAGCAGTAGATTTGTTATGACTGTAACAAGTCTCAATAGTGTGGTCAGGATGCTTGCAATAGTTGCAGAACTTTTTGTTAGGCTGCTTGCGACAATTGCTAGATCCAGAGGAATCACCCGATTGCTGAGTTTGCTCTATGAGTGGAGCAGAAGGAGTAATAGCCAGAACATTAAGCTTATTCTGGGCTTGAAGGGTTGCAAGATGAACTTTTTCTCTAACCAACTCGTTTACAGCAGTATCAAGAGAGGGATGAGGATTGCGATTAAGAAGCTGACCTCAGATGAGCTCAAAGTCCTTGTGAAGTAATATCAGGAATTCATAGAGACAAAATTCATCTCTAACGGTAGCATATTGCTGAGCATCTTTTGAGCATGCTCAAGTTGGATTAGAAAGGTCAATTTGGTCCCAAATGAAGCGAAGTTGATCATAGTAGTCATTGATGGATTGCCCTGGTTCTTGCCTGAGTTGATGCAATTCAACCACTAACTGATATTTCATGGATCCGTGAGTAGTGAAGTATCTTTTGGCCAACATATCCCATGCTGATTTTGCATCATCGATGCTGCCCAACAGATTGGAGATGGAAGAAATGGGAGTGTTTTGAATCCATGTGAGAATCATGTGGTTGTGACTATCCCATTCAATCATGTGACTGAGGAAGGCAGCATCTTCTTCACTTGCCCCCTTAACAAGAATAGTGATTGCACCAGTACAATATTTCCAAAGCATGCGACCTTTAAGAAAACTGCGCATAGCTTGAGACCAAGATAGGCAATTCTTATTCTTTTCCACTATAGTATTGATGGGGCAAGGAAGAAAAATATTTTTTTTATCCATTTAGAGACACAATATGCAAAAACAAACTGTAAAAATGAAATCTATGGGAAAAACTGGGTAAGGAAAACCTGGATTGCAAAAGTCAACCTTAGAGAAAAGTCAACAGTCAAAGTCAATTGTCAACGGAATCAACAGTCAGCGGAGATGACATCATCAAGATGGCGTGGTGCTGATGTCAATAGATGACTGGATGCTGACGTAAGCTAGAGCTGAAGTGGCATTATTGACGTCATGGGTGACGTCAACCTAGAGCTAATGACGGTGTGTGGGGTGCGTGGGGCTTCGACGCAGAACCTTTAAGCAGGGCATGAGGTCTCTGTTGGCTTTGAGGCTTCCACGAGCATGTAGATTGGCGCAAGGCGATCTCAGCGGTACCTGTAGAAAAGTAATCGGAGCAATATTCTATGCGGTGATAAGAAGTGCAGTGGTCTTTGCAGTATGGGACTCCTCAACGGCAGCGGTTGCAGGTCGAAAACCCAAAGACAATAGCTGGACGATGTCGGAGGTTCAACGATAAGAGGCTGCAGCGGCTGTTATGACGGTGGAAGCGATGTTAAGAATGGAGTAACACCAATAAAGATAAGACTGCTAAGAAAAGGTTTAAGCATTGGCTCTGATACCATGTTAGAAATTTTGAATGCAATAGTATTGTATTTCTTAGTGAAAGAATATACATGAGTACCTTTATATAGGAGGCATATGTCTGCAGTACAAGTAAGAGTGTAGTATAAGAACGTGTGTTATACAAGTAATCTAGTTGGGTCTGAAGCTCACAACACTATATACGTTAACAATATATATATGTGATTTTCTTGTTCTTAGTCCTTTTAGGCCACCCTATGAGGATGTTATGGAGCGGTTGCATGGGCGGTCCATATGTACCTCAAGGGTTCAAATGAACCCCCTGATTTGCAATATATAGAAAAAGTTTTTTTTTTTTTTTTTTTGAGAGAATTTCAACCTATGATGTCCTTTCCTGATAAGTTTTTGGTGTAGGCGGAGATTGAACCCTAAATCTCTTATTCAACCATTAGAGACTTTATCAGTTGAGTTAACTAGAACAAACTATTTTTTTTTTCTAATTTAATTTGCCTTTAAATATATTTTTGCAAGTTTTTTGCACATTTGGTTAAATCTTGCAAACTTTGTTCATAGGTTAGACTGGCCTAAAATCAAAGAATAACATAGATAAGCCTGTCTCAAAGCCAAAATAACAACACAAATCACAGATCATAGACCACTCTTTCTTTCATAAATCTTATTTCATTTCTCTTCTTCACTATATCTCCGAATCTAAGAGTAAAAAGTGAGTGTCCCTCTTTTTATTATAAATTTATATTATATATGTGTATATAAGTGTGTGTTTGATACAAATTTGAGATTACATATGTTTTTTATTATTTATTTTTTGTTATAATGTTATTTGTGTAAATTGTGATGTGCGTAAATATGTGCATGTATGGTACAAATATAATATTAGAGGTGGCAAAATTTGACACGACTTTCGAACCCAACACAATACGACATGAAATTAGCAGGTTATGGGTTGAGGCTCAATGGGTTCGTGTCATATTCGGGTTGACACCGCTGACCCGTTTAATAAATGGGTTGGGTTAGTGTTGAACACATAGAACCTGTTTGACCCGTCTGACCTGTTTAATTAAATGACATTTTACCAATATACCATTCAAACTCTAGGTATATAAACTTATTAATTGTTGCGATTTATTTTCTTTGACATATTGTGATTAATTATTTGTGATGCAGTAACTCGTTAATTTTGAATTTTATATTAAAAATATTTATTTGTTTGTTTTTCATAATTTTTTTTTTCATTTTGATAAAATTTGATAAACAGGTTGACACGACTGAACCGTTTAATAAATGGGTCGTGTTAAGGTTGAGGAATCTTGACCCGTTTAATAAACATGTCGGGTTAGTGTTGACCTATGTAGTCGAATACTCATGACTTGACACGACACAAACCCGACACGCGAACACGAATTGCCATCCCTATAATATAATTTTATATAATTTAATAATTAGGAAATACAAAGAGTTTGTTACATGTGTGAATTGTTATTATGTTATAACAATTTTTTGTTATAAAGTTAGTATTCAAGCAAAAAAACAAAAGGCAAAGTTAATGATTGCTCAAACATTTCATTGGTTAAGTAGACAATTAATGTATTATATATGTATGGATGAGTACAATTGTGTGAGTCAATAATTAATACAACTAGTCGCGGACCCGCGCGTTACGCGTGATTATTTTTTTAGGGGAGGTCTCATTGTTATCATTATTTTGTAATTTGAACTAACTTAATGAAGAGAAATGCATTTCATAATCATGTTCATCACAAAATAATTTTTTATTATTGTAGAATTGTTTTATTTAAATTTTGAAACCTTAATTCTACCATAGTTGGTTGACTAATTTGTACATCTCTAAGTCAATTATACACATTTTGCATGCTACATGTAAACCCTATTTTCCATGAGGCTGAAATAATGTGGGAAACATTTGATTCTATGGAAGTTAAAAACTAAAATTCTTATATCTTGTCTTAATGTTGCCTAAATAATGTTAAATGAAATGTCAAAAATGGGATTTGAAAATTTCCATCTTTATTTTTTATATAATTCTATTATTATTGAAGAATATCTTCTTTTTAGTTTTGATAAGAAATATGGTTTTCCATATTAGAGTTTGATTAGTTTTAAATTTAAATTTTGTATAATTGTATTTAATTATATGATTTAATTAAGTGAATGTAACAATTGATTTTATTGACATTCGTATGATCATCTTTAATTAATTTTTTACTCCTTCTATCAAGCTCTTTGTTTTCCAAGAAACGGTTACTAATTGACGTTTGATTTCTTAATGATAATTCTAATGTACTAAATATGCATTGTAGCGTTTATTTTTATTTTATTTTTTTCATTCCAATTTACTGCCATTAACTTAGTGTATCCATAACTATTAGTTTGTTTATGATATGTTTGGTATGATATTCTATTGTTGTTGTTATTATTATTATTATTATTATAAATTTAGTGTTTCTAAAATAGCATGTGTTTTGTATTCCATTCTTCTATTGATGCATTGTAGCATTTCATGGGAAGACTTTATGAGAACAATTTTTATTTATTTGAATTTAAGTAAAATATTTTATGTTTAATTTTTTAAAATAAAAAAATGATAGAAAATATAAATAATTTAATAATATGAAGGATATGGCTGAATTTAAATTTTGAATAAAATAAGATGAAAAGAAAAAATAGTAAAAATGAAATGTATATCAATAAACACCAAATTATTCTGAAGAATACAAAAAAAGATAACAACTTGAAACACAAATAAAATGAATTATGCAAAGAATGGGAGAGGGAATAACAAAAAGGCAAAATAAATGTAGATAAATGGCAAGATGAATAGTGATATTAAGGTAGAGAGTAGTGGAGAGATGAAAAAGTAAAAAGAATGAGAAAGTGTAAAAATAAGTTGAGAATTTAATAATAAGAAGAATAGTTTAAAAAAAGAAAAATATGATATTTTGATTGTAATATAATAGATTTTTTAATTCACTTTAAACATTAAAAAAATTATAGGAAAATTTGGAAAGAAAAAGGATAATAACATAAAATAAATGCTACAATTGATTTTATTACACTATAAATTTTTTAATGTCCACCGTAAGGTCATCTCTATTTTTTTTTTAACTCCTCCCATCATGTACTCGTCGGCCTCTTTATTTTCTAAATAACAGTTACAAATTGACGTTTAATTTCTTTTATTTTTCTTTCTCTCTCTACACTTTATTACCTATAAATCTCTCTCTTTTTGTTTATTCGTTGGCATCCTATTGTTTTCCCAAATTTGATAATAATTCTAATGTACTAAATATGCATTGTAATGTTTTTTTTTTTTTTTTTCATTCCATTTTGCTGCCATTAAATTAGTATAGCCATCACTATTAGTTTTTTCAGTTATGTTTGGTTTGATATTCTATTATTATTATTTTTTAATTTAGTGTTTCTAAATTGGTATTTGTTTTGCATTTTCATTTTTCCATTGTAAGATTTCATGGGAAGACTTTATAAGAACAATTTTTATTTATTTGAATTCAAGTAAAATATTATATGTTTAATTTTTTTTTTTAAAAGAGACAAAATATAAATAATTTAATGATATGGATTATGAAGGATGTTGCTGAATTTAAATGTTAAATAAAATAAAATGAAAGAGATAATGACTCTCTATCTCCACTATCTCTCTCTCCTAATTTGATTGTGGGTTTTAAACTTTCAATTTGGATAATAATTTGTTGCTCATGATTTAATTTATTAGGAATTGATTGCAAACGACAGTTTTAGTGTTTTCCTTCCTTTGGGTGAGCTTCCAAACTTGCTTGAGTACAAGAGTAAGGGATCAATTTTATATTTTGTTGTGCCCACGCTAGCAAAGCAAAAGATTCGAGGATGGTCTTTATGTGCGATATTTGCAATAAGCTTTCGTGATATGAATGGATTCACTATAATCTATGAATTAAAAAATTATACCAAGAAAATCACATGGCAATATCGACAAAAGAATTGTCGTGTAATACCATGTTAGGAATATCTGTGGTTGCATTCTATTGGAAGCCAGAGATGAAATGGAGTATTCAATAATACATAATAAGCAGTGGTTTCCAAGTGAAGAAGTTTGGGGTCAACCTGATTTATGACAATGATGAAAAGAATTACCTATCATGTTTTGAACCAATAATCGAAAATGCATGTCTTTCTTGAAATGATGATTATATACTATTTTTGTATTACAGTAAGATAATATTTTACAATCAAAAGATAACAGCAGAAAACACAAAACTAAATCATATCAATTCAAAGTAGAATTGTAAAGAGTACAAAAGTTCAAATTTAAAAAATACACCAAAAACTGAGAGAGAGAGAGAGAGAGAACTTTTTGTGTGTGGAAAAACAAAAAATTATGCATGAAATGATTGAGAGAACAACAAATTTATAGCAAGAGGTTAAGAATAAGAAGAGTCAAAAATAAAAGAAGATAAAGGGGTAGGGGAATAGTGATATTAAGTTAGAGAGTAGTGGGGATATGAAAAGTTAAAATGGAATGAGAAAAGTTGAAGAAAGAAGAAAGTATAATAATAAATAAGAATAATTAAAAATAAGATTAATATGATATTTTGATTTTAATATAATGGAGTTATTAATTCACTTTAAATGTTAAAAAATTATATGAAAAATTGAAAAGAAAAAACATGATGACATGGCTGCTGATGTGGCTCAACGGGAGCGTAGCAACATTAAATGCTACGCTTCAGCTTTTAGTAATATATAGATTCAAGTGAGTTGAGTTTTGTCATTTAGATTAAAATGTTTTTATCAAAACAATGACAATTAGAGATAATGATAACTACACAAAATATATATATATATATATATATATACAAAATGAAAAAAAAAAAAAATTGTCACACCTACCACATTAACAATAGATAATTACAATTTTTTATTTTTTTTATTTTTTTTATACAAGATAGAATTTATACTTTAGTCTAATTTAAGTGTATATGTGTGTGAAACTCCCTTTTAGGGACTTGAACTCCGGCCCCTTGCCTTTTACACCCCACAAGCATTTATACTTGTGACCATCACACTAAGAGTGTGCGGTAGTAACAATAGATAATTACAACTAATAATGAACTATTATGTAACGATTTCAAATATAAAAATTCATAAAAGGAAATTATAATATTTCATGTATTTGTGTGTATGTTTGTTTTTTTGTTTGTGTTGATAACTCAATTTATTCAAATTATATTTTTTTATTAAATTTTGTTTAATTTAACTTTCTTAATGAACCTTGAAAAAACTTTCTAGAGCCGTCACTTTGGTTTGGCCATATTCAATCATGAAGGATACTGCATCAAGTTTATCCCTTGCTTCCTTGAGCTTCTTGATGTTCAATCTTGACGTTAAAAATATTTATACCTTGAATTTGAAGTGTATCGAGATTCAAGGATTTTTCACTCTTTGATAAGAATTCAGTCTAATCACATTTGACAAGGCTAATTAAGGGAGAAAGAATGGAGTTTATGAGGGTGTGGAGAGTTTGAGCTGTAGTTAGCGAATAGTAACAAGTAGAATATTCTTTATTCTCTTCTGCAGTAGCTTTTCCAGAACAATGTTCTAGAATCTAAGAGGGATATTTGTAAGTTCCATCCATAGGATATAATTGGTGTGATCATAGCTTCACAGTCATGAAATGTTTGATAGAATTTAGAAGTATATGACTCATATATATCACGACATGTATAGGGCGGCCCAAGATAGTTTGAGGCCTAAGGAGGAAATTTTAAAGGGGCCTTTTACATCTAAATATCACTTAAACAATATTTTGTTTTTTTATTATATATATATATATATTTATTTCAAATCTATTATTAATTCATGTTTATTAATATGACTAATTCACCCAAAGTAAGCTAATGATACTTATTATATAGGTTTTATAAACTAGCATATCACCAATTAATAAAAAGTTATTCAAACATTAATTTATTTTATTGTTTAAGTGACACCAATCATATGACTATCACATCATTAGTTTATAAGTTTTTTGCCGTAAAATTTGTATCAACTTTAGCATTTTTCATTCACGTAATGGAGATTAGGTTGCATTTCTATTAATTCATATATTTTTTGTGTGGAGAAAATGCTAAACTTATTATAAATTTTATTACAAAAAACTTATAAACTGATGTAGTAATGAGGTGACACTTCAACAAAAAAATAAATAAGTATTCAATTACTTCATGTGATTAACGACATATCAATTTATAGGACTTATGTAATAAAACTTGTAACATACTTTCATAACTCTAATATTTTAGACCTTGGAAAAAAAAATTTACACCTAACTTACATTTTTTCTTTAATTAAAAAAAAAAAAAAAAAAACCCTTAGTGTAATAGTGCCTCCATATTTGGGGGCCTTTCCATGTTAGGGTCCTTAGGCCATGGCTTAAATGGCCTAGGCCTAGGGCCGGCCCTGGACATGTAGTTCTCGACTTCCATCAATAACTCATGTTAATTTCACGACTTGTAGAGTTGTAGTATAATACACAACCATGGTACGACTTGCAGGATATCCATTGCTTGACTAGAACTGGGCAGTGGCAAAGCCACATTGAGACCGAAGGGGGCCTTGGCCCCCCAAAATTTTTGGAAAACAAATAAGGAAATATATATATATATATATATATATATTATAATTATCCTAATTAATTTGAAAATTTTTAAAGAACCCTTATCATTTTGGCCCCCCATACCCGATAATATGCATATATATAAATTTAAGAAAGTTTAAAAATAATTATAACTTTCATTTAAATAGAATACAATCCAATTAGTGACATATATATATATATGTGTGCGTGTGTGTGAAAAAAATTACAATAATTAGATACTTAGCATCTTTAAAATGAACACATAAGTATTTTAACAATTACCTCAACAAATAAAAGGGAAAAATATTTTAATTTTCATCCCATTGCGTCAACACATTGCTTAACTTGCACCATAATAGTAGAAAATTGGAAGGTCAAAAGCTTTGGTGATCCATTGCACCACCAAATCCCCACTTGCAAAACATTTTGATTAGTGCTCACACAGGTGACTCTATCTCTCTCACTCTCTCTGTCTTTGTTTGCATCCTTCTTTTTTCTTTCTAGTTCTTCTCTCCTTTAGGCTACACTTCTGTAGTTTCGTGATTTACAATGTAAAAACTAACAAAACTTCAATGAAAATGTGTGAATAATAATGGCAGACTAGACTAGACAAGAAAGACAAAGTTTCCCAAGTTTCCGTGTAGGCCCTGTGTGGCACTATGGCTGTGCCCCTGACCGAATTTGTTACCCACTTTTCCAATTACTAGGTGATGTACTTTTCTTTTTCATTTCATTTTTTTTAATTTTCCTTATAATATATTATTTGTTATTACAATAATCAATATATTTTATAAATATACTTGGTTAAAATATACTACTATATAACATTTAATTTATTGATAAAATAATATAACATATTAACATGTATTTAATTGTTGTTTATTAGATTTTTTTATGGGTTGAAATTTAAATGATTGTTTGTCTTTTATTTAGCCATCTCTAAATTATTGGTATTTTTTTAGTATATACATATATATATATATATATTTTAAAATCTCAATCATTTTATTTAATTAGTATAATTTATTTTGATAAATCTAGGTTCATAGGTAAGTTTAGGACTATTGACACATTCTTGAAATGTATATTAGTTATAAAATTGTATTATACATTACTATTCTAGATTTCATACAAAAAAAAAAAAAAAAATTAATTGTCTAATTTTATGTATACCCCCATCAAAGATAAATTTTTGATTCCGCCGCTGGGCTTGGACGAGTTGTAGTTTAAGACGGTGCCTTTATAGCCATATAGAACCCTCCCCTCTGCATTAATCCAGTCCCCACTTCTCTCTCCCTCGTTGGGTTTGCATTGCAAGTTGCAACAATGAGTAGAGCCAGCAAAAAATATCTCAATCTTGAAAACCTATTGAGTTTCAGCCCTCTCTATATCTCCCTCTTTTTCTACTACCTATCCATCCTCAGTGAATCATCGGTCTTTTACAGCCCAGTTGAGAACACAGCCCTTGACTGTGGCTCCTCCGACAACACTTCCGCGTTAGATGGGCGGATTTGGGTTGGAGACATCAACTCAGAGTATTTTCCATTACAACCCCATAATTTATCAGTTACCTCTATTGTCTTCGACCTTCAAGTCCCCTACAAAACAGTACGCTTCTCGCGCTCTGAATTCACCTATATCTTTTTAGTGACTTCCGGCCCAAAGTTCATCCGTTTGCACTTTTACCCAGATTCATACCCAGAATTTGACAGCTCTAATGCCTTCTTCTCTGTCAAAGCTGGACCCTTTACCCTACTAAACAACTTTAGTGCTGCCCTTAATGCTAAGGCTCTTGACTCAAAAAGCTTTTCAAGGGAGTTCTGTGTAAATGTTGGGAGTGAGAAAAGGTTTAACTTAACTTTTACTCCAAGTCCAGATTCATATGCTTTTATTAACGGAATAGAAGTCGTGTCAATGCCTTCCGATCTTAATTACACTGCAGCTGGAAGTAGAGAGGTAAAATTTATTGGCCAGGAGCAAAAATACTTCATCGACGAGAATAAGGCAATGGAGACGGGGTACCGTGTGAACGTTGGTGGAGGGGCCATCTCATCCGCTAACGACACTGGTATGTACCGGAGCTGGTCTGATGATTATGATTACTTGGTTGTGGCTGGGAGTAGTGTTCTACCTGTTAACCTGTCTATTCCCTTAAATTTCACCATAATTCCTAATTACACCGCACCAGAGCAACTGTACCGAACTGCCCGGACAATGGGTACGGACAAAACCATTAACAAGGAATACAGACTTACGTGGGAGTTTCAAGTGGATTCAGGTTTTTTTTACATGGTGAGGCTTCATTTTTGCGAGTTTCAACCAGAGTTTTTCGATAACTATCAGAGAATCTTTTATATCTACATAGCCAATCAAACCGCGGAGAAACATGCAGATGTAATCCAGTGGACTGGTGGACCTGGGATTCCAATATCTAAGGACTATGTTGTGCAAATGTTCGGCAATGAAAATCAGAAGAAAATGAAGCTTTTCATCGCACTGCAAGTCGATTCAAACGATTGGGAAACTGTTCACAACGATGCTATTTTGAACGGCCTAGAAATCTTCAAAATCAGCTCTACCGATAACAATCTCGCCGGACCCAATCCAGACTCACCTCCGACGCCACCTTCACCACCATCAATACAACCACCAACTAGGAGGAAGATTAACAGGACGTCGATAATAATTGGCATAGTTTCGGGTGTAGTCTCCGGCATAGTCTTAATCTCAATTGTCGGCTTCTTCATTTTCCGGAGGAGCAAGAAAGTCAAGGAAGGAAACTTCGGTGATGGGAGTACTTGGTGGGGCCTATCTACTTTGGATGCGACCGAGTCAACGAAGACTCCGGGGTCAACAACACTGCCCTCTGATTTGTGTCGTTACTTTTCACTGGCTGAGATTAAGGCAGCTACCAATAACTTTGATAATGTTCTCATTATTGGGGTTGGTGGGTTTGGTAACGTGTATAAAGGGTACGTTGATGGATGGGCCAAGGGCAACCCCGTTGCCATCAAACGATTGAAGCCTGGGTCTCAACAAGGGGCCCATGAGTTCGAGACCGAGATTGAGATGTTGTCGCAACTCCGCCATGTGCATCTTGTCTCTCTCATTGGGTATTGTAATGATGGCAATGAGATGATCCTTGTATATGATTATATGGCCTGTGGGACCCTTCGTGACCATCTCTATAACACCAATAATTCACCACTTTCCTGGAAAAAACGGATGGAGATTTGTATTGGAGCGGCACATGGGTTGAACTACCTTCACACGGGGGCAAAGCGCATGATCATTCATCGTGATGTGAAGACCACAAATATCTTATTAGATGAGGAATGGACCGCCAAGGTTTGTGATTTTGGGTTGTCAAAATTGGGCCCTACTAGCTTGTCCAAGGCCCACGTCAGCACAGCAGTGAAGGGTAGTTTCGGATATTTGGATCCAGAATATTATCTACGACAGCAACTGACTGAAAAGTCTGATGTGTATTCTTTCGGTGTGGTATTGTGTGAAGTATTATGTGCAAAGCCACCCATTACACGCACGGTAACAAAGGAGTCTGTCAACTTAGTGGAGTGGGTCAAACGATGCCGTCGCGATGGAAAACTTGATGAGATTGTTGATCCATTTTTGAAGGGTACGATTGCAATTGAGTGTTTGAAGAAATTTGTTGAGATTGCTACAAATTGTTTGCTTGACAATGGAACCGAACGTCCATCGATGAACGATGTGGTGTGGGGCCTGGAGTTTACATTGCAATTGCAAGAGAATGCAGGAAATGAAAAGGTTTCGCCTCATCAATTTGAAATTGAGATGATGGATGCTGAGAAAGCTGTCGTCCCTAAGTCCATTGTAGATGATAGCGGCGACATATTCAGTAGTAGCGATGGACAAATGTCAAGTACAAATAGCAGCAGCAAGGTCACCATTACAACCAAGGAAGACCAAAGTTTTGCTAGTTTGGATTCGGATGGATTAATGTCTGTTGGGGCAGTGTTTTCTGAGATTTATATTCCGAAAGGTCGATAAAAGAAGGCGCTAACTGAATTTTTAGTGTGTCTTATTTAGGGCCACGTTGGAGATTTAAACTAGGTTTGGAAGTAAGTCTTTTTTTTTTTTTTTTGGGCTGAATAGTCATTTTATTTCACTTACGGGGTAAGATGATAGTTGATATGCATGTGTTTGATAAAATTACTACTTTTAAATAAGAATATAATTATTGGCGTTCTTCTAGATGTTAATATTCCAGCATATGTACTAAGGACTCATAAGAAGAGAGAGAGAGAGAGAGAGAGAATCATGTTTGTTGGATTGAGCTTCAATTTGGGAAAGCAAATTATAAATTCAAAGTATATACCGCTCCCAATGTAGGCCATCCAATTTTTACTTCATGATCAGTGTTAAGAACACCTTTGTTTGGTAAAAGTTTGTTGTTTCAATTACTAGGTGTGAGCAACTCAATACTTCAGTAGTAAGCGCTATTCATCCTTAAAGAACCAATGATGTTGAGGTCCAAATTAGAAATAATTATTTCCAACATCTAACACGAATAACTAGGGATGGAGCTAAGATTTTTTGTTTTTTGTTTTTGTTTTTGTTTGAGTGGGCCAAATCGTGGAACTAATATATTAGTCAAAAGTTAAGATAAACCATCACACACATGCATAAATATATATATACATATAAAAATCTAAATATTTTGATACTAGAGTAGGTCATAATTTATATTGTATATAAAACTATCAACTTTGACATATCTATATTCGCTAGATAATATTTTTAGGAGAATTTATCTTCTTTTCAACTCCAATGAGTATACAAAAAATTGTCTAATTTGATATTCAACATATAAAAAAAATGAATTTGAGAAAACAAAAACTATCTTGCCTATATAACTATTAGACCAATTGATAAGTTCTACTGTTTTTTAAGAGTATAATCGGACTATAACTTAAATATATGTATATTTGCTAGATAATATTTTTAAGAGAATTTATCTTTTTTTCAACTCCAATGAGTATACAAAAATTGTCTAATTTGATATTAAACATATATAAAAAATGAATTTGAGAAAATAAAAACTACATTGTTTGTATAACTACTAGGCCAATTGATAAATTCTATTGTTTTTTAAGAGTATCATTGGACTATAACTTAAATATATGGGAGGGGGGAAACTTCTATTTTTGTAACTAAATATTTAAATTTTTAATAACTATACATAATATAAAAGAGTTTTATTTATTTATTTATTTTTTAGAGGGGCCATGCCCCCAAGCTTAGCTGTAGCTCTGCCTTTGCATACAACACCTCTCTTACAATTTGCATCTGGGTGTCATACACTTATAAGGGTCATGTATTTTAAAAATAATGATGTGTCTGGAAGAAGTATATAAGATGATATTCTTTTCCAAATTGGTGGTGCAACTAGTAAAAGTTGGGAATTGGACATTTTTTGGTTTTTTTACGGTTCTAGTTTTTAAAACTATATAAAAAAAATTCTTTTTTTATTTTAATAATTGTTGATGTGTCATATTGTAACTTATGAATAATAAAAATAGTATTAGTGGTGGCACCTTGTGAAAGTGATGTTGTACTAATCACAAATCAAACACTAGAACAAATTGTGAAAATAAATTGTGAATTTTTTTGGGGCTTTATCATTGCTCTCTGCAAATTTGTTACCTATTTTAGTTCTCTGCTAGTTTGAATAAATTCCCAATTTGCTACGTAAAGGTTAAAAAAAAAAAAACATTCAAGATTTGGGGGGGGGGGGGGGGGTGGAAGGGTTGAGAAATGTAGAGTGGAATATATTAGAATAAAATAGAGTAATAACAAAGAGGACCAAAATATACTAATTTTATGTAACTTTGAAGAGCTTATCTCCTCCAAATTATAATGGATGGGTTTCCACCAATCCCATGACCACAAAAACCAAATCCATGACTAATTTGGGTTGGCGCCTATTCCACTAGGCATACTGGCTTAACTTTCAAGCCACCTAGGTCCTACTAGTTTGAGTTAGGCCTTCTTTAGTTCTATACCCGTGTTACTACATTACACTCGTTTTTTTACTTCCAATATATATATATATATATATATATATATATTTTGGGGAAACTACTTCCAATAATTGATGTTTTATCTCAAAGAAAAAAAAAAAAATAAATAAATCTAACAATGGACTATAAAGTATAAACGGTGGTGGTGGTGTTGTTGTTGTTGTTGTTGTTGTTGTTGTTGTTTTTTTTTTTTTTTTTTTTTTTTTTTTTTTAATTATTATTATTTTTTAAAAAAGGACATCAATAAACGGTGTTGTTGAAAAAACCAAATATGCGTATGAGTTTGGGAGAAAATAATTTCCACAAATTAACATAGGTGTTTGTGCATTTACCATAACTTCTAGGAATCATGATCAAACTACGTAATTTAGACTAATGAATATCGACATCTTATCAAAATGATGCGACAAGCCTCATTCCTAAGAATTTTCTTCGTAGAAAGACATCCTAAGACAACGATATTTGAAAGTGTAACATTGCCAAAGGCCTTGTAGCTGAATTGACACATTTTCATGCACAAAGTGCTTGGGGGTATAGAGGGGAAAGGGATCGAGCTGCAAGATTAGCAGCATGTTGTAATAATTTCTCAAAAAAAGAAAAGAAAAAAGTGATGTCCATTCTTTTTATATTAGGAAAATGATATTCTGCATTTAGGAAGACTTGGGTACCCAAAAAATTTTATTTTGTTTGGCGTTTGATGAGTCCAAAAAAATCGTTAAGGTCATCCATTAATATGGACGACCTTGCATCATTAGTAGGCCATTAAAGATAACCGCTCAATACATTTAATAATGACCATCAAATTTATTAAACTCTCATCAAGACAAAGAACATTACAATCATGGTAATAATCACCCTAATTTATGTACAAGAGCTACCTAAGTCACCTATAAAGGGACAATCTGCCTCACATATTAAGGTACGTCAAAAACTACTACAAAACACTATTTATATACAAAAGATATGGGTGGATACTAACTTAAGTATCGGAGACTCTCCCATCGAGCAAAACCCGGTGGTCTCTTCTATCAACTCTCTTTATCTTGCAGGTCCTACAAGATCATCAAGAGCTCCGGATTGGACGAGTGACCCAACTAACGATTTTGGCATCATCAGCATTCCCAAAAAATATACTTAGGTGTCTTTATTTCCCTTAAAATTTGGGGTTATTTTTAATTTGGACTTTCACATGAGTTTCAAAGTTTTCAATTTTACTAATTTAAGTTTAATTACGTACTTTTCATATTGTCAACCATTTATGTTATTATTCTAGTGATGTGTCTTAATAGATGACACTTATTTATCATTTAACTTTCCAATTACTTAGCATAATGAACTTATATGGGTGACAAGTCTTAATGGATGACACTTATTTGTCACTTAACTATCAGATTGCCAGTAAAAATAGATGTCATGGTTAATATGAAAACGAAATCAAACATAAAGGGAAAAGATGAAAACAATTCCAGACTTTAAAAGTCAAAACATATATATATATATATATATATATATATATATTGAAAAATAAACTAATTGCTAAACACACACATACTTTAATTATCATCTTTCACCAAGTTCAAAAATATTCTTTAGAAAGAGAAAGAACTCTTTACTTCTTATTGATGCTTTTAAAAAAAAAAAATTACTTATAAACATGCATCATATATCCAATCTAATTTAGTTGGAAGATAAACTTCACTATGTTTATTACCAGATAAAGATGAGGATTCTTTGAAAATGGTAATTATATATATGAAGGAAAATTTGAGGGAGATTAGAATGACATGTGTTCTAAGATCCCTCTTATTCATAGATAAGTATACCCCCTGTCATGGAGAGTCACAACCCTAGGAAGAGTTCTATTAAAGACTAGACCAATTGATAAGTTCTATTGTTTTTTAAGACTAGTATCATTGGACTATAACTTAAATATATGTATATTTGCTAGATAATATTTTTAAGAGAATTTATCTTCTTTTCAACTCCAATGAGTATAAAAAAATTGTCTAATTTGATATTAAACATATATAAAAAATGAATTTGAGAAAATAAAAACTACCTTGTCTATATAACTACTAGGCCAATTGATAAATTCTATTGTTTTTTAAGAGTATCATTGGACTATAACTTAAATATATGGGAAGGGGGAAACTTCTATTTTTGTAGCTAAATATTTAAAATTTTTAATAACTATACATAATATAAAAGAGTTTTTTTTAATTTTTTTTGAAAAATTTATAGGGGCCATGCCCCCAAGCTTAGCTGTACCTAGCTCTGCCCTTGCATACAACACCTCTCTTACAATTTGCATGTGGGTGTCATACACTTCTAAGGGTCATGTATTTTAAAAATAATGATGCATCAGGAAGAAGTATATAAGATATTCTTTTCAAAATTGGTGGTCCAACCAGTAAAAGCTGGGAATTTGACATTTTTTGGTTCTTTGATGGTTCTAGTTTATAAAACCATATAAATTCTTTTTTTTTTTTTTTTTTTTTTTAATAATTGTTGATGTGTCATATTGTAACTTATGAATAATAAAAATAGTATTAGTGGTGGCACCTTGTGAAAGTGATATTGCACTAATCACAAATCAAACACCATAACAAATTGTGAAAATAAATTGTGAATTTTTTTTTGTGAAATCTAGACCAGATTTTGCATTGTTTATTCTATACGTCTCTGGTTTATGAGTTTTGTTATTTAATTTGTATTAGAGATTTCTATTTGTTGTAACTTGTCTACAAAATCTATTTACTGGTGTTGTTTATAGAATCTATTTGTAGTAAGAGTGTTACATAATTACAAAAACTAAATTGTTTCTTAAAAAAAAAAAATCACAAAAGTAAATAATTTCTAGCTGCAATTGTTTCCTACACCTCACTCATGGAAAGAAAGAGCATGACAATGAGTGGCGGAGCTGCAAGGGAAAGCAAGAGGTAGTGCAAGGGAAAGCAGTGCAATTAAGGAAAGCAAGCCAGTCAAGAGTTGGTAGCACCCACTCCTTAACAAAACAACCAAGAAACTAAGGAGTTCAACTACTCGCAATCTCCCCAAGGGGGACGCAGAGCTTGACAAGTGGCAGAGCCACACACAAGGGTAGGGGGCCATTGGCCCCCAAAATTTTTAGAAATGTAACTTGTAAAAATTGTAGTCCCAGTCACTTCAAAATTCAATGGTGCTAATTAAAGAATGAGAAATTATATTTAAAATCATATAATTTAAGATATTTAACAAATTAAGCTATCTAATTTCAAAAGTAACAAATTTAGCCTTGATGTTTCAGAAAGTCGCAAATTAAACTAGGTTTGTCCAACCTAATTGATGGCCAAACCCACTTGGTAAATCTGATTGGACCTGAGCTGACCGTTGCTTGACCCAATTACTCCGGCGATCGGCAGTGGGTCTATTTCTCCAGAATCCAACATCGACAGTTTGGTTTCAGATCTTCTCCCCAAAACTCTAAGAAACCCAAACTGGCCAAGATATATAGCATTTCCAAGCGAGATTTTCTAGGCCTGGCAAGATGTCAGCTAGATCTAATGAAATCTCCACTGGATTTGGCAAGATCTCACTGGATCTGGCGAGTTCTCATAGGATTTGGTGAGATTTCGCCAAATTTGGCAAAAATACCGCCAAATTTTCTCTAATTTTTGCCATTACCATTGTTACCTTTATAGGCCATCTAGTTTGTACTTCATTATTGTTAAAAACTCCTTTGTTAGGGTAAAATTTTTTGTTTCAATTCCTAGGTGTGAGCAACTCAATAGTTAGTGCTATTCATTATTGCGAACCACGGAAGTTGATCTCCTTAATAACAATGATTATTTTCTGCATCCTACATATTGTCTCTCTCATAATATGTGAGTCTCACACAATTATAAGACTCACATATTAATGTAAAAATAATGAACTAATAATTTATATGCATGATCTATAAAATACTTTCTTTTTCATATATGCTTTTCTAGTATTTTATATAATTTTAATAATAACTTTAACTTTCTATAACATTAATTAATTAAATTTTTTTTTTTACAAACAATTAAAATAAGAAACCTAGTGGGTTTCTTTCTTTATTTTTTTATTTTTTTTTTTGGGACAGAAAAGGGACCATACTAATTAGATGGAAATAAGTATGTTACAAACATAGGTAGTCTTATCAATGGCTAACAAATCCTCCACCACAGACAGTGGATTATTATACAAAATAAAGTCTCACAAAAGCTTTGATCCTAATTTAGCAAATGCATCACATTGGTTAGTTTTGCAATAATTCAATCCAAAACCTAAGAAAAGCTTTTAATAGGTTCATACAATTAGAAAGCAACGGCTCCATTAGATGAACTATGGGCATAGCATCAAGTTCTATAAGAAGGTTAGAGATCCCTAAAGTCCAATGCTAGGAAGAGCCATCCCTAAGAGCCCAAAGCTTAGCCAAACAACTTGACAAAGTACCCGTGCCTGTTAGATTTAGACCCCTAAGACAAAATAGTGTTTAAGTAGTTTTAAGGCCAAGTTGTTAATTAGATTAATTATGCAAGCCTTAGGTTAAACTAATAATCAAGCATATCATGCACAGCGGAAAAGTAAATAACACAAAATATGATGACTCAGGGAACCTTATGAAACAACTTGTTCCAAAGGAGAAACTTGGGGGGACCAATCCCAAGATGAACAATCCACTATCAGATGGAGATTTACAGTCAAAATATCAATTCATAGTAAATCTAACTAGAGTTAACAAACTTAGCTCTGAATCCCGTAGACTTTCTCATATAGATCTGTTCTAAAACATGAACCTTCAGTCCACAACTCCAAGATCACCCTTGAAGGTTTTTTCCAACATAGACTTCTAGTTTATGACTCCAAAACCACCCTTGAAGGTTTAGATCTAGCACCTTTGATGACTGGTTTGAAGCAACTTCAGATTTACCAATTCAAAATGTATGTAGATTGATTTACAGTATTGACTTTGAAAGGAGAAGGTACAAAACCTTTTAGATCTCAAAAGAGAAACTCCAATGTCTTTTTAAAACTTGCCTTAGGGTTTCTTTTATATATTTAGTTAAGTAGATCTGAAAACCTAATTATCTAATGGGCTGATGGGCTACTTTTCTGATTCTACAGATTCGTATCTTGATTGATCAAACATTAGCTTTGATCAGTTGAAACTGCTAAAATTGGATTCCTTAAATCTTTAGCTTCCTTGTTCTTGTACACTAACTAGCAGCATCTTAAGCATTGTCTAATCATACCTATATACACTATGATTTATATCTAGACAAGTTTGTGCTCTCATGATTGCCAACAAATCTATACACATATAGAACCTATCAACCTTTAAAAAACCCCTTAATCTACTCTCAGTTTTGTTTCGAAGCAATCCCCTTGCTCCCGATTTGTCTAGGGAGCCTATAGCTAATTTTGTCAGTCTTAAGAGTAACCCAACTATTCAGTGGTTTTTCCCAAGACACCAAGATAAAATTTGTGTTTAGAAATTATGGCCAAGAGTGCAAAACTCAACAACTCTTCTGAGTTCTAACACAAAATTTTAGACTTGGGACCTGTTGCTCTGATTTGAAAATAAACTATTTTATAGTGAAGCCAAAGTTATTGTACACCTATAGGGAAAAGGGTTTTCTAGTACATGCCAAGGTGTTTAGAAAAACTAGTGGAGGAAGAATTGATATAGAGTCACTCTAATAAAGGCATTGAAAAGTAGCCCATCTCCATAGGAGGGATCCTAAGTTTTGTCCAGAAATCTTTATAGAATATGCAGTCGTAGAGAACATGTAGAATTGATTCACACTAGTGAGAAGAATCTTATTGTTAGGTGAAGATTTTTGTCACCTAATAAAAAGATATAGGAAGAGTTTGAAGGGTTAGTTTGGAGAGAAACCTTTTTCGGGGAGGACAGTATGACATAGGTCCACAACAACAGATTGGCTACCATGATATAACGAAATCTTAGAAATCCTAATCCACCCTGCATAATGCTTGAGTAATGCTACTTACACAAAAAATTTGACAAACTTTTTCAATTCTTGTTGAGTTGGCAAACTTTCATTGGTTCTCATCTGAGTCTACCACTAACCTAATTTTGATACTTACCATTAACAATCTGCCAAATCAGCAGGTGTCAAATTTTTTGTGACTCTAGATTTCCCCATAATGCTCCCCCTAAGGCTTGAACTCGTGGTGCCTCCCTCCTCCCACACATCCGACAACATTATTGATGAGCTGTGGAGGATAGACCAAATTTATAAACAATAATAAACTTAATTGTTTTTTTTTTTTTTTTTTGGGACAGAAAATGATAAAAGTATATTAAATTGAAAAAAACACACAACAAAACCCCACAGGAGAGAAGCAAAACAAGACAGCCAACATAGTGGCTAGCCACCTACTGGGGGACAAGGAATAAAAAATACAAAGAAACAAAAAAAAGTCTCTAAAGCCTATAAACTTAGGACTAGCATGCCAAAGGTGCTTGTCAAGAAGGGAGTGCAGCCATGAGTCATTGGTACTCGTCAAGGAGAGAAGACGCTCTTCGAACAATCAATGTGAGACGAGTTTGAACCTGCTCAAAGTGGAATTTGTTTCGGGCAGTCCATAAGGACCAGGCAATCATGGCCCAAACCTCCATTTCCTTCTTCGGGAGTCTGTCCAACATCTGGCGAGCTAGGAGGTAGAAACATGGAGCTTCAGAGCTACTCTTTTGGATTTTGCCGCGGACTAGGGCCCAAATATTACGGGTAAAGGGGCATTCCTAGAGAATGTGGCCAATAGTCTCATCATGTTGTCCAAAGAGAGTACACAGAGGATCAATATGCACCTTTCGTCGAAGTAGGTTGGCTCGAGTAGGGAAAACGTCAGAGCATGCATGCCATATGAAGTTGCGAACCTTTGGGAGAGTATTTTAAGCCCAAACCCTATTCCACAATCGCTTATCTTGACTAGCTAGAGAGTGTTCCCCAGCCTTGGGTTAGTGAAGTCGGAGAGCAACCTGGTATGTCGTTTTGACTGAGAAGGTCTTGCTCTTGGTCTCCATCCACATAAGCTTGTCCCGAGACTTGGAGTGGCCGAGCTGAATGCGTAAAATATCGTCTCTAGTGGAGGTGTGGAAGAGAGTCTGGATGAGAGAATGATCCCACTGCCTAGTTTCAGGATTGAAGAGAGCACTAACTTTCAGTGTGCAATCCACACCATGTTTAAAGCTAGGAGGTTTAGGCAACCATTTATGGCTGTTTATACCAACAGTTTCACCATCCCCAACCTTCCGTGTTGCACCCTCCGTAATTATTTCTCTAGCCTAAAGGAGACTACGCCAAGCAAAAGATGGATTGTTACCCAAGTCAACGTCCATAAATGAGCAATTAGGAAAATATCGAGCCCTATAAACACAATAGAACAGGGAATGCGTTCCATGGATCAACCGCCAAGCTTGTTTAGCTAACATAGCTAAGTTGAATGCATGGATATCTCGAAAACCCAACCCTCCTTTATTTTTTGGTGAACACAGTTTATCCCAGCTAATCAAATGAATTTTTTTCTCATTCCTCGTTTGTCCTCACCAATATTTCTCCAAGACTGAGTTTATTCCATCGCACACTATCTTAAGGATCTTGAATAGACTCATGGAGTAGGTCGGAATGGCTTGGGCCACTGTTTTAATCAACACCTCCTTCCCTCTTTCGAGATGTGCGTCTCCTTCCATCCAATCACCCTATTGGCTCTACACTCTTGAATCTCCTTAAACGTACCAATTTTAGACTTTCCACCCACCATCGATAGTCCCAGGTATCTTTAACAATCATGCATGACTTGAGCACCCAATAAGGACCGAATTTCATCTTTCACCTCAGGGCTAGTATTTCAGCTAAAAAAACAGGGCAGTTTTCTGCCAATTAATAGCTTGGCTAGAAGCCACTTCATATTCCACCAAAATGGAAAGAAGGTTCTGACGTTCCCTAGTTCGAGCTTCACAGAAAAGTAGGGTGTCATCAATAAACAGAAGGTGGGATACACGGACCCCTCCATGACATGAAAGAAGACCTCATAGCTGCTAAGTGTCTATGGCTTTCTACAGCATAGTTAGCACACAAAAGAAAAAGATAAGGGAAAAGAGGGTCACCTTGACGGATACCACAAGATGGAGTGATGAAACCTATAGGTTCTCCGTTGATGAGGATGGAGTAAGAGGCCGTGCATACGGTCTCTATTGCCAAGTCGACCAATATCTCCGATAAGCCCAATCTAAGCATGATCTTTTTAAAGAACTCCCATTCCACTCTATCATAAGTTTTGCTAATATCGAGCTTCACTACCATAAGGCCAACCTTGCCCCGTCATCTATTTCACATATGATGCAACAACTCAAACGCCATAGAGGTATTATCTGTGATGAGCCTTTTGAGAACAAAAGCACTCTAGGAGTTAGAGATGACATTCGGGAGGACCATTTTAAGACGGTTGGCAAGCACCTTAGAGATAATTGTGGAGACTACGTTCCTTAAGCTAATGGGGCGAAAGTCCGTGATGAGTTGAGGATTATTCTTTTTTGGAATCAACACGATATGAGTAAAGTTCATCTTTCTAAGACACCTCCCTGAGTGTAGGACTGATAAAACAACAGCAGTAACATCAGGCCCAACAATATGCCAGTATTTTTGAAAAAAGAAAGGCGACATACCATCTGGCCCTGGTGCCTTTGAAGGGTGCACCTGAAACAGTGCTTGGCGGACTTCATCTTCAGTGTACGACTGTGTTAAGGTTTCATTCATCCCATCTGTAACAACCCGGTTGGCTGAGTTGAGGACATTGTCCATGTGTATCAGGTTGGAAGTAATAAAAAGCTCTCGATAGTAATCCTTAGCAATAGCCACAATTCTATTACCTTCAGTCTGCCATGCATCGTGGTCATCAAGCAGACCCTCAATATGATTTGTGCGGCATCTGTGGCTTGCTCTTTGGTGAAAGAACCTTGTGTTCTTGTTGCCAGTGGGGAGCCATATAGAGCGTGACCTCTGTTTCCAAAAAACTTCCTCATGGTGTAACAACTCGTTAATGTCCTTTTTCACTGCAATGATTCTGTCCAGGTTGGCAGCATAGCCACCATTAGTGAGCTTCGCCAACTCATGTTGTTTTTGGTCCAATCTTGTATGAGTATTCCCAAAAGTTGCCTGAATCCAGTTGATAAGATCAAGCAGGCAATGTTTTATTTTTTCAAAGAGGCGGAACATCGAACTCCCTATATGATGGCCTTGTGTCCAAGATGTTTGAATCTGCTCCTCACACTCGGTATGGGCCACTAACTTTTCCTCGAATCTCTGTATCTTCTTCCGCCAGGTTGGCTGTGGGCCCTGAGTCCCAAGAATTAGCTGAATAGGGTCGTGATCAGAGTAGGAAACATCGAGATGAGTCACCTTTGCCCTAGGAAAAATGCTAAACCGTTCATTATTCGCACACGCCCTATCCAGACACTCCTCTACAAAGTCATTCCCCCGTCTGCCATTTCTCCACGTGAAAATCTTGCCTTAGTAACCTAGGTCAACCAAGCCACAATGGAGCCATGTGCTTTGGAAGGCTTGCATCATGCTTAAGGGTTTCGGAAGCCCCCCATTCTTTTTAGTAGAAGACAAGATTTTGTTGAAGTCCCCAATACACACCCATGGCATAGAAGTCTGGTTGTTCAGATGCTACATAAGATACCATGTTTCACATTTTCTCTGATCCTCCGGGTGGCCATACACTCCCGTCAATCGCCATTGAACCTGCATTGAAGTAGAAATGAGAGCATCAATATGGTCAGGAGAGACAATATATGTAGTCAGTGCAACCTCATTCTCCCACAAGAGTGCAATCCTGCCACTACGTCTCACACTTGGGACTGTAGTCATGGAGTCAAACTGTAACTCCCATTGGATAGGTTCCATTTCACTTACACTTAACTTTGTTTCCATGAGAAACAAAATCTTGGGTCCTTTTTTCCTCACCAGGTCAGCAAGGACTTGAGTTGCACAACGATTTCCAAGCTCCCGGCAGTTCCAGCTTATAGCGATCATTGTGCTCAGCGGGGCTGGATCACAGCCTCCACCGTTAATGCAGTTGGAGAACCAACATCCTCAGTAGTTTTAGATCGCTTCTGTTTGTCCTTTGCACCTGTGGCGCTCTCCCCGGAAAGAGCATGGAGGCTTCTCTTCCCTCCTGCACATGTATACAAAATCTATTTATTGGTGTTGTTTATAGAATCTGTTTGTAGTAAGAGTGTTACATAATTACAAAAACTAAATTGTTTCTTAAAAAAAAAATCACAAAAGTAAATGATTTCTAGCTACAATTGTTTCCTACACCTCACTCATGGAAAGAAAGAGCTTGACAATAAGTGGCAGAGCCGCAAGGGAAAGCAAGAGCTAGTGGAAGAGAAAGCAGCGCATTTAAGGAAAGTAAGCCAGTCAAGAGTTAGGAGCACCCACTCCTTAACAAAAAAACCAAGAAACTGAGGAGTTCAACTACTCTCAATCTCCCCAAGGGGGACATAGAGCTTGACAAGTGGCAAAGCCACACACAAGGGTGGGGGGCCATTGGCCCCTAAAATTTTAAGAAATCCAATTATATAATATGTAAATTATTTACATTTTAAGAAATGTAACTTGTAAAAATCGTAGTCCCCCAAATTTTGAGTCATTTCAAAATTCAATGGTGCTAATAAAAGAATGAGAAATTATATTTAAAATCATATAATTTAAGATATTTAACAAATTAAACTATGTAGTTTTAAAAGTAACAAATTTAGCCTTGATGTTTCAGAAAGTAGCAAATTAAACTAGATTTCTCCAACCCAATTGGTGGCCAGATCCACTTGGTAAATCCGATTAGACCCGAGCCGACCGTTGCTTGACCCAATTACTCTGGCGGTCGGCAGTGGGTCTATTTCTCCAGAATCCAACACCGACGGTTCGGTTTTAGATCTTCTCCCCAACACTTTAAGAAACCTAAACCAACCAAGATATATAGCACTTCCCAGTGAGATTTTCCAGGCCCAGCAAGATGTCAACTAGATCCAATGAAATCTCCATTGTATTTGGCAAGATCTCACCAGATCTGGCGAGATCTTGTAAGATTTGGTGAGATTTCGCTAAATTTGGCAAAAATACCACCAAAATTTCGCCAATTTTTTCCATTACCATTGTAACCTTTGTAGGCCATCCAGTTTGTACTTCAATTTCTAGGCGTGAGCAACTCAATAGTCTGTGCTATTCATTATTGCGAACCATGGAAGTTGAGCTCCTAAATAGCAATGATTACTTTATGCATCCTACATATTGTCTCTCTCATAATATGTGAGTCTCACACAATTATAAGACTCACATATTAATGTAAAAATAATGAACTAATAATTTATATGCATGATCTATAAAATACTTTCTTTTTCATATATGTTTTTTTCTAGTATTTTATATAATTTTAATAATAACTAAAATAAGAAAACAAGTGGGTTTTTTTTTTGGGGGGGGGGGGGGGTGGGGTAGAAAAGGGACCATACTAATTAGATGGAAATAAGTATGTTACAAACATAGGTAGTCTTATCAATGGCTAACAAATCATCCACCACAGACAATGGATTATTATACAAAACAAAGTCTCACAAAAGCTTTGATCCTAATTTAGCAAATGCATCACATTGGTTAGTTTTGCAATAAATATGTTCAATCCAAAACCTAAGAAAAGCTTTTAACAGGTTCATACAATTAGAAAGCAACGGCTCCATTAGATGAACTATGGCCATAGCATCAAGTTCTATAAGAAGGTTAGAGATCCCTAGAGTCCAATGCTAGGAAGAGCCATCCCTAAGAGCCCAAAGCTCAGGCAAACAACTTGACAAAGTACCCGTTCTTGTTAGATTTAGACCCCTAAGACAAAATAGTGTTTTAGGAGTTTTAAGGCCAAGTTGTTAACTAGATTAATTATGCAAGTCTTAGGTTAAACAAATAATCAAGCATAATATGCACAACGGAAAAGTAAATAAAACAAGATACGATGACTCAGGAAACCTTATGAAGACTCTGGAAACCTTATGAAACAACTTGTTCCAAAGGAGAAAAATGGGGGGACCAATCCCAAGATGAACAATCCACTATCAGATGGAGATTTACAGTCAAAATATCAATTCATAGTAAATCCAACTAGAGTTAACAAACTTAGCTCTGAATCCTGCAGACTTCTCTCATATAGATTAGTTCTAAAACATGAACCTCTAGTCCACAACTCCAAGATCACCCTTGAAGGGTTTTTCCAACATAGACCTCTAGTCTATAATTGCAAAACCACTCTTGAAAGTTTAGATCTTGCACCTTTGATGACTGGTTTGAAGCAACTTCAGATTTACCAATTCAGATTGTATGTAGATTGATTTCCGGTAGTGACTTTAAAAGGAGAAGGTACAAAACCTTTTAGATCTCAAAAGAGAAAATCCAAAGTCTTTTCAAAACTTGCCTTAGGGTTTCTTTTATATATTTAGTTAAGTAGATCTGAAAACCTAATTATCTAATGGGCTGACGGGCTAATTTTCTGATTCTACAAATTCGTATCTTGATCAATTAAACATTAGCTTTGATCAGTTGAAAATGCTAAAATTTGATTCCTTAAATCTTTAGCTTCCTTGTTATTGTACACTAACTAGCAGCATCTTAAGCATTATCTAATCAGACCTATAGACACTATGATTTATATCTAGACAAGTTTGTGCTCTCATGATTGCCAACAAATCTATACGCATATAGAACCTATCAACCTTTAAAAACCCCCCTTAATCTACTCTCAGTTTTGTTTTGAAGCAATCCCCTTGCTCCCGATTTGTCTAGGGAGCCTATAGCTAATTTGTTAGTCTTAAGAGTAACCCAACTATTCAGAGGTTTTTCCAAGGACACCAAGATAAAATTTGTGTTGAGATATTATGGCCAAGAGTGTAAAACTCAACAACTCTTTTGAGTTCTAACACAAAATTTTAGACTTGGGACTAGTTTCTCCGATTTGAAAATAAACTATTTTATAGTGAATCCAAAGTTACTGTACACCCATAGGGAAAAGGATTTTTCTAGTACATGCCAAGGTGTTTAGAAAAACTAGTGGAGGAAGAATTGTTATAGAGTCACTCTAATGAAGGAATTGAAAAGTAGCCCATCTCCATGGGAGGGATCCCAAGTTCTGTCCAGAAATCTTTATCGAATATGCAATAGTAGAGAACATGTAGAATTGATTCACACTAGTGAGAAGAATCTTATTGTTAGGTGAAGATTTTTGTCATTATATATACTTAATTTTTAATCTTAATTTAATCCATTTGAAGTATCTGGCACTTAGTTTTTAAAAATTTAAAACTACATTACATTAGAGCATTCGCATCTGGAAGTCTAAAAAGAATCCTAATTTTACACTTTAAAAACCTACTTTTTCTATTTTACAACGTCATTCTACAAATCGCCCAACATTCCATTTCTTATTTTTATTTATATTTATTTATTTATTTATTTCTTATTCTCTTCCTCTCAAACCCACACAACCAGCCAAAAAACTCATCATCCACTCCACAACCAGGCACTAGGCACCAGCCACCACCACTCAGCACTCACCTCTCTCTTCTTCTCAAACTCACACATCCAGCCAAAAAACCGACCATCCACTCCACAACTAGCCATTGCCATAATTACTCACCACCACCACACATAAAACCCACAACCCACCAAATGACCCATAAAACCCAAGCTACTACCCCGATCAAGCAACATCACAATCGGAACAAACCGACAAACCTAGCCACACCCATGCCACCAATCCAGCAAAATCATGGTCAGAACAAACCCATAAACCCAGCCATACCCACACCCACACTCATCAAACCCACCACCGCAGTACCATCCACCAGCGCCAACATCAAACCCACTACCACCTCCAGCAACAAAACCCACCACTGTCTCCACCAAAAAAACCCATAAAACCCATAAAACCCATCACCACCACCTCCGCCAACAAAACTCAAGAAACCCACTACAACTACCATGGGATCAAAATCCACCACCAATCGGGAACAAAACCTATAAAACCCACCACCAATCGGGAACAAAACCTATAAAACCCACCACCACACCGTGTAACATCATAGCCCCTACCACGACCACTGTGCACTACCCAAAAACATATCAAAAAAACCCATCTAAATGGCACCACCACACCCAAATCACAAAGCCACAATACAAGGAACACCAGCAATGGGCAGTGAAAGGCTGAGAGAAGGCTGAAAACAGAGAAGAGGTGGAAGAGAGAGAGAGAAGAAAGAGAGAGGAGGAAGAGACAGGGAGAAGATATTAATAAAAAAAAGATACAACCTCGCTACAGTAAGGTTGTATAAGTAGAACTTTACTGCAACAAGGTTATAGAAAATTATAGCAAATACACACTCGTATGTTGCTTGTTTTTTGATGTTTTGGAGGCTAAAATAAGATTTTTGGAGTTTTACAACTTTGAATACTAATGGTCTTAGCAGCCTACTCATTTTTTTCTTTCTTTCTTGGTTGAAAACTTCTGCAAATAGGTCTAATAGCGCCAAAAATCAAGATTTTAAAACCCAAAATCGATTGGCTGGTCAATCGGTGACCGGACCCTAAATCGATAAAGTAAAACAGCCAAAATTGGTGGTACAACCAGTAAAAATTGGGAACTGGACATTTTTCGGTTCTTTAACGGTTCTAGTTTTTAAATCCATATAAAAAAATTTATAACTTTCTTTTAATAATTGTTGAGGTGTGTTGGAGTATTTTAATATTAATTAATTAAAATGAATAAATATTATAACAAAAATGTAAAGATGTGGGAGTGAATATGGAAAATGAGGAGTTAGTGAAAATGTTTAATCCCACATTGAAAAGGAAAAAGACTATTTTATTCTTTTTAATTGTGATGATTAATGAGCTAATATGAATTGATTAAGATATTGAGCTAAATACGTGCGCAAATGGGAAGTGAATGGAGGAGGTGTCAAAAATGGAAATGAATCAGTCTTTTGGATCATCCTACTTGACAGCCCATTTAGAATAATTGCCTCAGTATAAATAGTGTTGGGTATTTTCTAATCTCAAATTAATAATATTCAGTTTCTCTTTGTTTTATTTCCATTATTATTGTGTTTGCACCAACAAGGTGTCATATTGTAACTTATGAATAATAAAAATAGTATAAGTGGTGGCACCTTGTGAAAGTGATGTTGCACTAATCACAAATGAAACACCAGGATAAATTGTGAAAATAAATTGTGAATTTTTTTGTGCCTTTATCATGGCTCTATGAAATTTTGTTACCTATTTTAGCTCTCTGCTAGTTTGGATAAAATCCCAATTAGCTACGTAAAGGTTTGAGAGGGGGGGGGGGGGGGGGGGGGGGGAATTATGCTTAATGATTTGATGACTTCTTTAGAATTGATCATACTTTTTCCCTTTATATTAATAATTGGATAGGGGGAGCGTGGAGGGAAGGGGCGAGAAATGTAAAGTAGAATATATTAGAATAAAATAGAGTAATAATAAAGATGACCAAAATATATTAATTTTATGTAACTTTGAAGAGCTTATCTCCTCCAATGATAATGGCTGAGTTTCCATCAATCCTATGACCACAAAAACCACATCCATGACTAATTTGGGTGGGCGGCTATTCCACTAGGCATACTAGCTTAACTTTCAATCCACCTAGGCACTACTAGTTTGAGTTATGCCTTCTTTAGTTCTATACCTGTGTTACTACATTACACTCGTTTTTTTACTACCAATAATTGATGTTTTATCTCATGGAAAAAAAAAAAATTAAAGAACAAAAAAAATCCAACAATGGACTATAAACGTTGTTGTTGTTGTTTTTGTTGTTTTGTTGTTTTTTATTTTTTTTTTTTTTATTTTTTTTTATTTTTATAATAATAAATAAATGGACATCAAAGAACGGTGTTGTTGAAAGAACCAAATATGCATATGAGTTTGGCAGAAAATAATTTCCACAAATTAACATAGGTGTTTGTGCATTTACCATAAATTCTAAGAATCATGATCAAACTACATAATTTAAACTAATGAATATCGACATTTTATCAAAATGATGTGATAAGCCTCATTCCTAAGAATTTTCTCCGTAGAAAGGCATCTCAAGATAACGATATATATGGAGTATTTTTTTTTTTTTTTTTGAGAAAGTCAAGACAATGATATTTGAAAGTGTAAGGTCCATTCTTTTAATATCATGAAAAATTATATTCTGCATTGAGGAAGACTTGGGTACCCAAAAAACTCTATTTTGTTTGGCGTTCCCAAAAAATATACTTAGGTGCCTTTTTTTATCCCCTTAAAGTTTAAGGTTATTTTTAATTTGGACATTCACATGAGTTTCAAAATTTTCAATTTTTATCCTTTCAGTTTAGTTACGTACTTTTCATATTGTCATCTACTTATGTTATTATTCTATTGACGTGTCTTAATAGATAACACTTAGAGCATTCTTATTGAGAATGCTAAAAGTGCTATATGCTAAATTTTAGCACCTATACACTAAAAAACTAACTACATCAAACCTTTCAAATCTCAAAATTTTTGAGATACTGCTACAGTGGGCTTCTATTAATACAAGCCCACTGTAGCACAAATGTTAAACGGAAAATAATATTTTATTCCCGTTACTTTCTCTTTCTTGTTTTTTTATTATTTTTCTCTTCTTCCTACTCTCTCCTCTCTCACTTTCCTCTTCTAACTTTCCCCGTAGCTTCTGTTTCTCTCAATTTCACCGTTTGAGCTCCTCCCCTCCATTGAATCTTTCCTCTCTACCGGCCTCGACACCACCACCGCAGCCTCATCATCACTGCCATCCATCACTTTCTTCTCCGCCGCATCGTAACCAACACTATATCCTAATCCTCCGCCACTTAAAACGACACCGCTTTCATACACATCACTGTAATCGCTGATTCGTACGTCATCGGAGACCTTCACAACTGGCACAGGAGTAAACGAAACCATCTCCGGCATCGGATCTTCTTCGGTCCTCGTGTGGAGCTTGGAGGAAGCGATGATGCTGATGATGATGCAGTTGCCACCGATATGGAGGTAGAGCTTGACGGCGGGGTGATTTTATTTTGTGGGTCTGGGTTCATGGGTCTCTGACCGGCGCGGGCATCGGCGTTGAGGGTAGATCGGCGTGGGTCATCGGTTAAGAGCTCGGTGTGGGTCTCTGATCGGTGGGTCTCTGATCGCGTGGGTCTCTCTCGGTGGTTGTTTTTTTTTTTTTCCTTTTCCGATGATGAGGTTGTGGGTTTGTGATTTGGTTGTGATTTTGGAAGGTTGTTTTTCTTTTTCTTTTTCCGGTTGTTGGTGGTGAATGGTGAAGAGGTTGTGGGTTTGGGTTTGTGATTTGGTTATGATTTTGGTGGTTGGTGGTCATGGTTGTGGGTGGTGGTGACAGTGGCAGTTGTAGCTGTGGTTATGGCAAGTGGAGCGGTGGAGGAGGTGGTTGGTTGTTTGTTATTGATTTTTTGTGTAGATGTTTTATTATTATTTTAATGAGTAGTTTATATTATTTAAATGAAATGGTAAAAAATATAGAAGTTTTGATGTATGATGTATTTTAAAGTGGAGTGGTATAATGAATAAAGTAGGTTTTTGAAGTGTTGAATGCTAAAATTTTTAGAATTCTTGATGAGAATGTTCTTATTTATCATTTAATTTTTCAATTACCTAACATAATGAACTTATATGGATGACATGTTTTAATGTTTTCAAATGTAAAATATTTTATTTTACATGTAAAATTTTACTGTAAAATATTTTTAAGTGTTTAGAATGACAAATCACGTAAAAATGCAACCTACCACCGGTCACCCCAACAGCCACCCCAAAATGAGCATACCCCATTAAACCACCCCCAACCACCAGCAATCCACAACGAGCATTAAACCACAAATCCGACCAAACAACTCCGTAACCATCCAAAAAAAAGCAAAAAAAAAACCCATGAAATAAAAACCAATTTCAGATCACAGTTCCGTTTCATCTTTGCTTGCCATCGTAGCACCTTCCAGACGTTGATGGTAGATCACAACCGTAGCACCTTAGCACCTTCCTTTGATCTACCCACGAAACAGACCTGCGATCTACCATTTCAGACAAATCAAAACCCACGAAATCTTCCTTGGTCGCCGCTATCCACCATAGCACCAATCTTTGATCGCGGCTATCCAGATCATGCCGGAAAGTTTCCTTAACCACCACCGGCATCACAACTCCCCACTAAGAAGCCCTCCTCGTAACTTTCTTTTTCTGTGCGAGACTTTTTCTGTGCGAGATGGGTATGAGAGAAGGGAGATAGATCCGACGATGGGTGGCGCTGGCGGAAGCTAGAGTTGACCGGTGGTGCCTCAAAACTTGGAGCCGGAGATTGGTGGGAGAGGGGACCGGAGGTGGCTGGGTTTTTGGAGTTAAATTTGATTTGGGAGAGTTTAAACGTTAAGTGATTATAGCAGCGAAGAGGATGATAGTATCGGGGTGTGACAAAGGGAGCAAATGTAAAATGTATTACCAAAATTTTAAGTGTAAAATATTTTACATAAATTTGCTTAGGTTGATTTAGTTAATTAAAAATATTTTACTTTTGATTAAATATTTTACTATAAAATAAACATTGTAAAATTGAAAAATATTTTCTTGAAAATATTTTATATCGAAACAAAGGGAGCGTTATTTGTCACTTAACCATCAAATTGCCAGTAAAAATGGATGTCATGATTAATATGAAAATATGAAGCGGCAAAACGAAAACAATTCAAAACTTTAATTATATTAATTGCTAAGAAAACACACACACACTTTAATTATACTCTCACACCAAGGTCAAAAATATACTTTAGAAAGAGAAAGAACTCTTTACTTCTTAATGATGTTTTTTTTTTTTTTTTTAATGGTGAAAATCACATTTTCGTCCCTACATTTTCAGGCGATTCTCACTTTGGTCCCTAATTTTTTTTTTGCACTGCTTTTAGTCCCTAAAATAAAAAAAGTGATCTCATTTTTGTCCATACCGTCATCTCACGAACGGAAATAGTTTACGTGGCAAATGAAGTGCATCGCTCGCACACTAAAGGCTGACATTAGCATTAAAATAATAATATAATATTTTATTTAGCATTTTAAAAAATGCCACATCATCTTTTAAAAACAAAAAATTAATTTATAAATTTTAACTAAATGAAAAAAAGAAGAAGGAAAAAATAGAAATAAAAACAAAAAATCACATGAATTGAGATCTAAGTGTGTTTTGAACAAGAATAGTAAAAACACAAACTCAGATATAAAAACACAAGCACAAAAATAAAAAATAAAAAAAATCCTCCAAAACTTAAAACTTCGTTTTCTTTTGCTTTTCTTAGGAACCAAACAACTGCGAAGGATAGTTTCTGTCTAAGTTTGGGTGAAACCTTCCTACTGTCCGAATAAACAAAAACAACAAAAAAAATTTAAAAAGAGGAAAACTCCAAAATTTATTTTCTTTTGCTTTTCTCAGGAACCAAACAATGGCGAAGAATCGTATCGTTTCGATAACGTAGCTGAGAAAGGTAATCCTCCTACATCGACGACGCTCCCGGCCTGAAGATCTCGTCGACCATCGTGCTTGTCATGAGCCTCTGCTTCATCGGCTTCATCACCGCGCTCCACGTCTTCAGCAAGCTCTATCGCAGATCCGCCGCTTAATTTTCTGCTCTTGGTTTCTGATTCGGAGCTCTTTGATCGCTATTCTAGATTCACACTGATCTGCGGTTCTTTGACACGGTAACTGAAAGCTTCGTTTTTTTTTTTTTGGCTCTGTAAATTTTTGTTGGCGCTGTACTTTCTTCATTTTTTTTAATTTCGGATTCTTTGGGTTTTATTAACTTTGAAAAAAAATCCTTGCTTGAGTTCCGATCATCTGGTTTTATTTACTCAAATTTGCTTGGATTTTACATTTGCCGATTGCAAAATTTCATTGATTAATGTTAGCTGATTTCATTTTTGAATTTATTTTTCATTTTTTGGATATGATGTTAGACCATATCAATTGCGTAGTTGAAGATTCATATAAAAATAGGACAAACTTTATGAACAGTTTCTCCAGTATACTTTTTTATAAATCATCGAAAGTATTAAGTTTTGGAGGCTTTTTTTTTTTTTTTTTTTTTTTTTTTTTTAAATTTCTGGGTTTGTGTTCTTAGATCTGAGTTTGTGTTCTTGTTGTTTTTGTTCAAGACACACTTAGATCTCAATTCATGTCATTTTTTGTTTTTATTTTTGTTTTTTTCTATTTTTTTTTTCATATAGTTAAAATATATAAATTAATTTTTTTTTTTGTTTTTAAAAGATGAGGCCCAATTTTTAAAATGTTAAATTAAATATTATTATTATTTTAATGCTGACATCAGTTTTTAGTATGTTAGCGATGCATTCCGTTTGCTACGTAGACTATTTTCGTTCATAAGATGATGATAGGGACAAAAATAAGATCACATTTTTCATTTTAGGGACTAAAAGTGGTATATAAAAAAAAATGGACTAAAGTGAAAATCGTCTGAAAATGTAGGCACGAAAATGTAGTTTTTGGCCAAAAAAAAAAATATTACTTATAAACATGCATCATAGATAAACATCCCTATCTTTATTACCAGATAAAGATGAGGATTCTTTGAAAGTGGTAATTATATTATATATAAAGGAAAATTTGAGGGAGATTAGAAGGACGTGTGTTCTAAGATCCCTCCTATTCATAGATAAGTATACCCCCTGTCATGGAAAGTCACAACCCTAGGAAGAGTTCTGTTTAAGAACTACAATCCTTCTCCAAACAATAAATTGTATTATGAGACAAACCACCAATTCATAGGTGGAATATTAATTTAAGAAAATGAAAGTATCAAAAATGAAATTTCGACCTTTTGTTTTAGGAAAATCTAAAAACACAAGAATGAATAGTGTACATAATATATTAAAATAAAATAGAGTAATAACGAAGATGACCAAAATATATTAATTTTCTGTAACTTTGAAGAGCTTATCTCCTCCAATGATAATGGATGAGTTTCCATCAATCCTATGACCACAAAAACCACATCCATGACTAATTTGGGTGGGCGGCTATTCCACTAGGCATACTGGCTTAACTTTCAATCCACCTAGGCACTACTAGTTTGAGTTATGCCTTCTTTAGTTCTATACCCGTGTTACTACATTACACTCGTTTTTTTTTTCTACCAATAATTGATGCTTTATCTCATGGGGGAAAAAAAAAATTAAAGAACAAAAAAAAATCCAACAATTGACTATAAACGCTGTTTTATTTATTTATTTTTTAATAATAAATAAATAAATGCACATCAAGAACGGTCTTGTTGAAAGAACCAAATATGCGAATGAGTCTGGCAGTTTCCACAATTTACCATAGGTGTTTGTGCATTTACCATAAATTCTAAGAATCATGACCAAACTACGTAATTTAAACTAATGAATATCGACATTTTATCAAAATGATGCGATAAGCCTCATTCCTAAGAATTTTCTCCGTAGAAAGACATCTCAAAGATAATGATATATATGGAGTATTCTTTTTTGAGAAAGTCCAGACAACGATATTTGAAAGTGTAAGGTCCATTCTTTTAATATTAGGAAAATTATATTTTGCATTGAGGAAGACTTGGGTACCCAAAAAATTCTATTTTGTTTGGCGTTCCCAAAAAATATACTTAGGTGACTTCGCCCCACCCCCCCCCAAAAAGTTTAGGGTTATTTTTAATTTGGACATTCACATAAGTTTCAAAATTTTCAATTTTTATCCTTTCAGTTTAGTTACGTACTTTTCATATTGTCATCTATTTATGTTATTATTCTATTGACGCGTCTTAATAGATGACACTTATTTATCATTTAACTTTCCAATTACCTAGCATAATGAACTTATATGGATGACAGTAATTTGTCACTTAACCATCAAATTGTTAGTAAAAATGGATGTCATGGTTAATATGAAAACATGAAGGGGCAAAATGAAAATAATTCAAAACTTTAATTATATTAATTGCTAAAACAACACACACACTTTAATTATACTCTCACACCAATGTCAAAAATATACTTTAGAAGGAGAAATAACTCTTTACTTCTTAATGATTCATTTTAAAAAAAAAAAATATGTTACTTATAAACATGCATCATAGATAAACGTCACTATCACTACAAGAAAAACGAGCTATTGTAGTGGGTGCAAAAACTGCCACTATATGTCGCCTATTGCGGCGCGTTTTTGGCCCGCTGCTGTACATGAGATCTATTGCGGCATTCTATATGCCCGTCGCTATATTTCTAGTATTTTGGGGCGTACTACAGCAGCGAGCCAATGACCTGCTGCAATAGACCTGTTTTAGCGGCGTTAAGCTTGGATATAGCGGCGGGTCATGTACTCCTTTTTGCGGCGGGTTAGACCGCCGCAATAGACCTTTAAATTTCCCACTATTTTTTTTCTCCTTCCCACTTAAAGATGAAATGGTAAATTACATCCGATTGGCATGAAAATTGGCATGCATGTTAAGAACATATAGAAAATGTGATCCAATGGTTGGATTTTAAAAATATGAATTCCACAATAAGTTATTAGTTGGTGAAACATTTTTTAGAGTTACATCAAGTGTAAATTGAACTCAACCCTATATTTCTTAATTCAATGTGAATTTTGACAAATTTACCGTTAGATTATATTAACTTCATATATTTTTCATGCTTGAAAAATTTTAAGGTGATCAAAGATTAATAGTCATGTCATCAATCAATTGTTAAAATTCAAATTTTTGTAATTTAAAATAATGCATAAAAGATGAGTTTAAAGATCAAATTGTAAATTACATCGGATTGGCATGAAAATTTGCATGCATGTTAAGAACATATTGAAAATATAATCCAATGGTTGGATTTTCACAATATGAAATCGATAATAAGTTATTGGATGGTGTAACATTTTTTAGAGTTACACCAGGTGTAATATAAACCCAGTCCTATATTTCTTAATTCGATGTGAATTTTGATAAATATACTATTAGATTACATTATCTTCATATATTTTTCATGCTTACAAAATTTCATGGTGATCAAAGATTAATAGTCATGTCATCAATTAATTGTTTAAATTCAAGTTTTTGTAGTTTAAAATAACGCATAAAAGATGAGTTTAAAGATCAAATGGTAAATCACATCCGATTGGCATGCAAATTGGCATACATGTTAAGAACATATAGAAAATCTGATCCAAGGGTTGGATTTTTAAAATATGAATTCAACAATAAGTTATTGGTTGGTGTAACATTTTTTAGAGTTACATCAAGTGTAAATTGAACCCAACCCTATATTTCTTAATTCAATGAGAATTTTGATAAATCTACCGTTAGATTACATTATGTTCATATATTTTTCATGCTTACAAAATTTCAAGGTGATCAAAGATAAATAGCTATGTCATCAATCAATTGTGATTCCTTCTCTCTCTCTTTCTCTCTCTCTCTCTCTCTCTAGGTGCTTTCATGTTGCATTTTCTAAATAACAGATTCTGTCCCAAAATGTTTTACATGCAATCTACTGGTATCTTAATCTGAAGAAATAACATAAAATTTTAATTTAAAGAAGCCGACTACGTCTTTCAATCTGTTAACCAACCTGGGTTTTACTGTGCTGACTATTTTTGTGAACTAGGAACTGAAATGTGAAATCCTGAAAATTGGCAATCCATCATTTCAATTGGGAAGTCCATCTTTATTTGAATATGTTCGTGCCTATTAATATATTTAGTTCCTTTCTTATCACAGGGTTCCCTTTGTGCTGCTAGGCGTGCTGCAGCCTTTGTGCAAGAAGATGATGTCATTCACAAGCTATTTACAGAATTGGCTTATCGATACAAGTGAATCTCAAACCTGTTACTTTTTTAGTTATTATTCTTATATTTATTTCATTGGGCAAATGTTTTGTTCCAGAGATAGAACAGGTGGATACACAAGACTACTGCGGACTCGTATTTGAGTTGGTGATGTTGCTCCAATGGCCTATATTGACTAAGGCTGTAATTTATTTCTTGACTGGTAATTTTTGTTTGACTAGGAGACTGGTTTTCCATCTGGTTGAACTATAGGTATATATTTTTAATAGATGGATGGTGATAATAGTAATTATTTGGGTAAATTTCACTAACATACCTTAAGGTTTGGATTAATACCAACCAGGTCCAGCAAATTTTAAAACTGACTCATTTGGTCCCTAAAACCAATTTGGTCTTAATTAAACACCGTTAGGCCCATCCCAATTTGTCAGTCACTGAAGCTCAGATGTATTCTCTTTCTCCTCTCTTTGATTCTCTCGTCTACCTATCTTCTATCATCTCAAATTTTCTCATCTTTCCCTAACCCTAAACTCAGATCCTCCAAAACCTTATGGCTACCACATTAAGCCACAGTTGATGAGTCTAGAAAAATCATTAGGTCATCCATTAATATGGACGACCTTGCATCATTAGTAGGCCATCAAAGATAACCGCTCAACACATTCAATAACGACCATCAAAGGTCTTAAACTCTCATCAAGACAAAGAACGTTACAATCAAGGTAATAATCACCCTAATTTATGTACAACAACTACCTAAGTCACCTATAAAATGGACAATCTGTCTCACTAGCAAAGGTACGTCAAAAGCTACTACAAAAACACTATCTAAATATGAAAAATATGGGTTGATACTAACTTAAGCATCGGAGGCTCCCCCACCGGGCACAACCCGGTGGTCTATTCGATCTATCTCTCCTTTATCTTGCAGGTCCTACAAGATCGTCTAATACTTTGGATTGGGCGAGTGACCCAAACTGACGATTTTGGAATCATCAGTTTGGCGCCGTCTGTGGGGAGGCGATTAGTCATCTAGCTCTTCCTGTAACAAAGGGTTCACTCAGTTTAATCTAGAGTACCTCATGGGATGAGACTCAATGATCATCTCTTTACTTTGGCCATATCCAGTCATCTAAAATTGGGTCGAGATGGGAAAGATAAAGAGATGTTACCAAGGCACCATCGTCTTTAAAACACGAATTGTCAGCCAAATGAATAGACGATGATGAGAGAGCCTAGATCCAAGGTCTCAAATCTGTTGGCCTCTAGCTTGAGGGTCTGGTGGAAAGACATCTCCAGTGATGCCGTTACCAATGAAAGTGTGACTCCCAGCCACAAGACATGATTGGGTTGGTTGACGATGATGTAATAACTTCATAGCCTGTGACCTTCTAGGCATGACACAGTACACACGACAACCACAAAAATTGAGCGACTTTGGTAGACCTCGCAGGAATGGCCCAACTCTTATGCCTTAAGGTAAGATGTGTCATTTCTCATCTTGTTATATGGTCTTACATCATTTTGTTAAAAGATCTAGAATACTAGAAGTCTAAAAACGAAATGATAACCTCGTCTAAAACTTTAGAAATATAACAAAGGATTTTATTCTATTAGATATCCTTTTGTTAAAAAATAAAAAGAAGTGATTGTATGTGGTCATATAATTTTTAGCCACCCAAGTCAACTGTGATGAAATTACTATAGGAGAGCTTTCCTTTCTTAGTTTCACCACCTCCCCATTGTTTTTAGTTTGCATGAAAGGCGGAACCAAACTTCAATAGAACATAATTACCTTACCAAAATTGTGATCTTAAATATAGGCATTTAAAAAAAAAAAAAAAAAAAAAAAGGAAAGGTAATGAATACCTTGACTGTTATAAACTGCATCAGTCAAACCGGTCTCTTTGAGGTCCTTGCCATTAAGGCCAAATATAATTATATATTGTTAAGGATACAGCTGTAGTCATCAAGGATAGCAGCTAAGTCATTCGCAGCAGTGTTACTGATGTATCACAGCTGTAGTGTTCAAAATACAAATCTTGGATTGTGTTGAGATAGGATTAGGATAAGACGGAATTGTATTTAATTTTGTATCTAAGTGATAAGGGAGAAACATATCTAATTTGTATAGAAGAGTCAAGGCCGAATTTCATGGAGAAGCATATCTTTTTTTTTTTTTTTTTTGGGAATCATATCTGATTGTGTATAGATGTGGTAAGGCCGAATTGTATTTTAAATTTTGAATATGTTACAAACTATGCTATATATGAAAATGCCTTGAACCGTGAATGGTAAGGCTAGGAAACAATTTCAATTAATTGTTTTTACATATATTATGGCGTAATTGATATCCTAATAATGGCTCCTGCTATAACAAAAACAAAAATAGAATGTTTGTGTCCCTTTATGGTATTAGATTAATGGTACACTAAAGAAGAAAAATAAATGGTACCCTGATAATATCTTAGTTGATATTCACGGGTAATAAAGCCACAAAATAAGGCCATCCCCCAAACTTATATGTGTATTTATTGGTGGTGAAAGTATAGTAGAAAATGCATAACATGGTTAGAACGCTCTACAGTCGGTTATGCATGAGTTATTAGTCCGTCAGTTGGTTAATGAAACTATGTTTTTCAAGGAACAATTCTGAAAAGATTTAAAAATAAACCTTTAGGAATAAAATGCATGAATGACGTATTCGGCCTTACACACAGAATAATTTTCAAAGTGAATGCAAGGTGGGACTGAGGTTGAAAGACCCAGAGAATTATAAAATTCAGTCCTTACAAAATTACCGCAATAGTTAAGCATAAATCATTTTCAAAATATTATGAAATTTTGTATCTTAAAATGTTCCACAATAAAATGAACAAAATTTACTATTCAAAATTTTCCATGTATAAATATATGTTGCTTTGACTTTGAGAATGAAGAATTTAAATGGTTCCATCTATACCTAATCATGCTTCGAGCATTCAAAGGGAAAAATGTGGGCCTCTCACGGTGTCACAATCCACATGTATGATTCAATAAAAGCGGCTATACAAGTACAATGTTTTTTATTTTATGCTTGCACTAGTGACATCACCAGAGTAAGTACTTACTCACATATATGATATACGAGCAGAGTTTACTGTCTCTAAATACTAAATAGTATCAAATTATTTCCACGTGATTCTATTAAACAGAATGACATGTACTCTATATTAAGCTCATCATTTGAGAACAATCAAGATTTTTAATTTGTTAGTATCTTTTGGAGCAAAATGAACCTAGAAAAGCTTGACAAAATGGATCAACCAAAGGCTCGACATAAGAAAAATCATTCGGCAGAAAAAGGTCATGGCGTAGGCACAACTGTTGAGAATGTCGTAGAGGTTTTCTTACCAGCGAATGTACCTTTCATGTTTGAACGGGGGCAAACCCTCTGGATATATCTACATCTTCAAATAGCTGGAACAAAGTACAGCAACGATGGTGCCCAGTTCTTGGGCCTTAAGAAGAGCTCTATAAGTAAGAGTTCAATGACGAAGAGTTCGTCAAGAAGACTACAACAATGAAAAGACCGAGGTATGTACAAAATAGTATTGAGATTTAAGGTCTTCTATTGAGGTAACTTATTTCTTTCTTTCTTTTTTATCCAAGAGATCATTTTATTGAAACTAAATAAATATCTAGCTTGCATGATTATTACAAATGTTTATGTAGAACATGTTGAAAATATTGCTATAAAATTGTTACAATTATCACAATCAATATGACTATATTTTTAGTAGCATATGTTTCATCGTCATGAATCTGAGAAGTTCAATTAAGTTTCCTACACTTAAAATGCTAGATGATCGTGTTCACAATATGCTCATGAATTTAAGTCTCAATAAATTTTCACTATCTCCATCAACTCACCAAAATCTTCTTAAATTGCTTTAAAAATCATATATGGTGCAAGCACCTAACAAAGACCAGTTTAAAGAAGCATATAGTCAAATAGCTTCAATTCTTATACTTCTCTATGATTCATATAGAATGCACTTCGTCTTGTATAGCATGCAATTGCACATTTGTACATTGTCATGCAGCTAGCACGATTGAAGTGACTTAAGTGTACAATTAAAGAAGAAGGAAGAGAAAATTGCTATTACAAATGGTAATGACCATAGTCATCAAAGCATGCCAAAAAAAGAATAAGAGAGGTTCCAATAGTGGAAGACCATTCCCTTAGTCGTCAACAAACGAGAATTGTACTTTTCATGTTTGAGCGGGGGAAAAAACGTGGTTTAGTTTTTACGCCTTCAAAAAATTGAAGCAAAAGAGATCTAGGCCTTAGACATGAAGTATCATGTTAAGCTTTAAAAAAAAAAAAAAAAAATCTTGAAAAGGGAAGAGCTCGTCATCTTAAAAAGGGAAGAGCTTGTCAAGAAGATCCCAGCAATAAAAAGATCAAGTTATGTGACAAAATAATATCATCATTTAAGGTAACACATTTATCTCTGTCTCTTTTATATTAGTCTATAAAAATTTACACCTAGTAAGGTTTCATGCAAAAATGTACGCATTACTAGACAGATCACAAGAGATGTAAAACTCTAGGATTACAAGGAAATAAGAAAAAGGTCCACCTAGGCTATTGGTAACTCATTATTTATGAATTGTTCTAAAATTCTTGTTTAACAAAGTCTTGGCAAGTGCATATGCTACTTAATGCAGATATCAACATGGCCTCAAGAAGGTCCAAAACGACATAGCATCAAGGAATCTTTATAGCAACAAGTGACAAGATTGCTTAAATGGATGTAAGTCATCAAAAAAATGGCTAAGTGATAAGATTCCGCAAAGACGGATGTAAATCACTGATGAAGCCTAAGTGACAAGATTCCTTAAATGGATGTAAGTCACCAAAAAATGGCCAAGTGATAAGATTCCGTCAAGACGGATGTAAATCACTAACGAAGCCTAAGTGACAAGATTCCTTAAATGGATGTAAGTCACCAAAAAATGGCTAAGTGATAAGATTCCACCAAGACAGATGTAAATCACTGACGAAGCCTAAGTGACAAGATTTCTTAAATGGATGTAAGTCACCAGAAAAATGGCTAAGTGATAAGATTCCGTTAAGACGGATGTAAATCACTAACGAAGCCTAAGTGACAAGATTCCTTAAATGAATGTAAGTCACCAAAAAATGGCTAAGTGATAAGATTCCGCCAAGACGAATATAAATCACTGACGAAGCCTAAGTGACAAAATTCCTTAAATCGATGTAAGTCACCCAAAAAAAAAAAGGACAAGATTCCGCTAGATTGATGTAAATCGCTGACGAAGTCTAAATGACGAAGCTCCGTAACTGGATCTAAGTCACCTAAAAGTGGCTAAGTGACTAAATACCCTTAGACGAGTGTAAGCAGACAAGGATTTTCACACAAATGCAAGTCACACGCAAATCAAGAATATCAAATGTGACAACCAAAAAATGAATGAAAGAAGAAGCATTGAAGTGATCAAAAATGGTCATCCAAAGAAATCACCTCTCCTTAGCAATGATAAAAAATGGTCGTCCAAAGAAATTACCTTACTCTTCAGCAGTGATAAAAATGTTCGTCCAAAGAAATCAGCTTACTTTCAAGCTATGATCCCTCAAATGTCCAAAAAGACCTTCAAAAGGCAGATACTAAGAGGTCGTCATAGAAATACTAACATTCTTGAAGAAGAAAGTAGTTGATGATAAAGAAGCCTGAATCTGAACAAGTCAAGAATATTCCCTAAGCCTGATTAGCATAAAGCAAATCAGACTTAGGAATGGGGGGCAACTGATGAGTCCAGAAAAATCATTAGGTCGTCCATTAATATGGACGACCTTGCATCATTAGTAGGCCATCAAAGATAACCGCTCAACACATTCAATAACGACCATCAAAGGTCTTAAACTCTCATCAAGACAAAGAACGTTACAATCAAGGTAATAATCACCCTAATTTATATACAACTACCTAAGTCACCTATAAAATGGACAATCTGTCTCACTAGCAAAGGTACGTCAAAAGCTACTACAAAAACACTATCTAAATATGAAAAATATGGGTTGATACTAACTTAAGCATCGGAGGCTCCCCTACCGGGTACAACCCGGTGGTCTATTCGATCTATCTCTCCTTTATCTTGCAGGTCTTACAAGATCGTCTAATACTTTGGATTGGGCGAGTGACCCAAACTGACGATTTTGGAATCATCAACAGTCATTGCGAGCCTTTACTGCAGTGGCTTTCTCTCTCTCTCTCTCTCTCTCTCTCTCTCAAGTTCAGCCATGGCCAAACACCATGAAGCCCACGCCACCACAAATGGCAGCTGAGCTCAACAGCACCACCACAACTGCCTGCCACTGCCTCTTACTCTTTATTTCTCTCTTATTCTCTTCTCTCTTTTTTTTCTAATTTTTTTTTCTCATTTATTTTCTCATAAACAAACCCCCTTTTGTGTTTGGTTTCGTGATTGGTTTGGTTAATTTAGGGATTGAGTATTCTGTTGGCTATATGGATTTAGTAATTTTGATTTGGATTTGTAAAATGGAGTACTAGGTGTTTTAAGCTTTGGCTATTAGGGTTTTGAAAATGGGATTTTGGGGTCGATTTCAAAAGGGTTTGGATGTACTGTGTATATGTGCTTGAATCAGTGATAGGTAAGATTTGTTTGTGGTGGTGAGGCAGTGATTTTGTTTGGTTTTGTATAGGAGAAGAGTTTGATGGATTCATTAGTCAAAATTTGTGTATATATTTTCTATGTATGTCTCACCAATTTGGTATCAGTTTGGCTAGGTTTGGTGTATAAACAGGGAGAGAAGAGAGGGACAATAGAGAATTAAGAAATAATTGAAGACCTATAGTGGTGTTTATCGCCCACCGCTAAAACTTCAAACATATAGTGGTGGGCGAAACCGCCGCTAAAAGATACGTAGGGTATGTTGTGCATGAAACCTTATAGCGGCACTTATTGACCGCCGCTAAAAGGTAGATCTATTGTGACGGTTTTTGTTACCGCCGCAATCGACCTATAGTGGCACTGCAACACTGACAGGACGGCCTGCCACAATAGCACCCGCCGCTATAGGTCAAATGTACCTTTAGCGGCGCTTTTTTGGGCTTTAGTGGCGCTTCTGGCCCACCACAATAACTTGTTTTTCTTGTAGTGTATGTTTATTACCAGATAAAGATGAGGATTCTTTGAAAGTGGTAATTATATTATATATGAAGGAAAATTTGAGAGAGATTAAAATGACGTGTGTTCTAAGATCCCTCATATTCATAGATAAGTATACCCCCTGTCACGGAGAGTCACAACCCTAGGAAGAATTCTGTTTAAGAACTACAATCCTTCTCCAAACAATAATTTGTATTATGAAACAAACCATCTCTTCATAGATGGAATATTAATTTAAAAAATGAATGCATCAAAAATGTAATTTCGACCTTTTGGTTTAGGAAAATATAAAAATACAAGAATAAATAGTGCATATATAGCGACAAAGTTAAAAAGATGCCAAGAGATTGCATGAATTGATGTGACCACCCCTGCTACAAAACTTGATGCAACTTACACAACAATAAGTAGATGATGAGGTGTCGAAGGAATAGATAGGATAAAACAATCAAATTTCTTAACCTAGGGGGAATTATATCAACTTATGAATCTCCACCTTAATGGCCTATTTGGATGGAGGGTAGAAGGAGGGAGAGTGGAGGGGAGTAGAGTAGAGTTAGCTAAAAATAAGCTAATTTTGTGTTAAATCTACTCTATTCCCTCTCACTCTCCCTCAATCCAAACGGACCATAAAAGTCGCTACTTTAAAGCAACAGTGGGGGCCGAGGCATCATCCTTAAACCACACAAAATACGATTTCTAGTTCGTGGTTCTCACAACACCAAAAAGTTCAAAAACAATTGATATTATCTGATCTCTTTAATTTTTTTTTTCTAAATATAAAAATTTGATAACTATGATAGCTATAATAGACATTTATTATGATAAATATTTATTATAACTATATTTATATGTGAAACTATTTATTTTACCTGACACACACACACACACACACACATATATATATATATCAAGATTCAAATGAAGGATCTAGATATGAGATTATAAAATTAAAATTTGATTAAAAAATTTATATTAAAATAATGACATGAAAAAATATTAAATTTCAAAGTTTATGTAGCAACATTCAAAAATGTAAACAAAAAGTAAAATGATTTAATTTTTTATATAGAGATTAATTTCTTATTCCAGTCAAGACAAGCGCCATACTCTCTTTCATGCTATAGTCATTTGAAATTTATTTTTGCTCATCATTCTGCCAGGATAAAGACCATACACTGATACACATATACTGTTACACATGTATTTTTTGAACTGAAGTCATGACTTCAAAAAACAATTTTCATTTTAAAATCGTGTCTTCAACGATCATAATTTTAGTTCAAAAAAATGAATGTGTAATTAACAAACACTATCCTTCGTTCTATGCTATTGCTACGTCCCCTGATGGTTAGCCACTGATATCCTCTTCATTGTCTCTGGTTGTTGGATCTTTCCTATGATGAGTCAGTGGTGAATTTTGCAATTAAATATATTTTTCAATTAGCAAAAAAATATAATAAAAAAAAGCAAAAACAAAAGAACACCTGCATGTATGGATATTGTCGGTCACATAATACTAATAGTCCCACTCTCTCTCTCTCTCTCAAAGTTGGCAATGTTGCACATCATATTAATTAATTGACTACATCCACTAGCTGGCAATGTCAACAAAAACATAATCGGTTCCCTTTCCGCCACCAGATCAAAGTGAAAGAGTTTAACTTTACTTGCGGCGGCCTGTGCGTTTGTATTGTTAGGAATGAATCATTAGGAAAATAATGGAAACATATTATTGAAGAGTCCGATCTCGCAAACCATGAACATATTCCAAATTGAAATGAAAATAATTACGTCATACCCAGTTTGATTTCTTTGTGGAAACGTCAAACATGTGAGGGAAAGCGATGACAATGAAATCTTGTTCTTTTGGGTCATTATGAAATGTATCGGACTTCATTTTTGTTCCCACTTTTAGTAGAAGAAAGGTTCCTTGGTTTGGAGTCTAATGATAGCATATTGTTCTTAGAAGAGCACCTTATCTCTTATCACAATGTAGATGTAAACCAGTCTAAATTGGGTCTAGAACAGCTTGGGTACAGAAAAGAGTTAAAGAGTCAAAAACATCAGTCTTTACACTCCAAAACACGTTGAAATAATACAATGTAATAAGGTACCGTTCCCACTTCATATACAGAAACTCATCAGATCAGAACATGCGTATAGCCTTTTTCTTCTTCCAATTGAAAAAGTTGGTCACTAGACCTAAAAAAGTGGCATGTAAAGACAAGGGAACCCTTTTTGAGCTTTGAAATTGAAACCCATACCTTTTTGAATGAGAACTGTTTGTGGCAATGTGTTTGATAAAACAGTGCTTCGTGGATGCTTCATGTGCAAACTGCAAAGTGGTTGAGAATGAAAAGTGAGGTAGAGAAGCAAAGGGGAATAAGGCAGTGATGACAAACATGATGATGAATAATGATGTAATCACAAAACCAAAATGATAAACAAACTAGCGGACACTTTAGTTTTAGTCTTTTAGAACCATATTTTTCTTTACTATGAATCATATTTATTGATATACGCAAACGACAATATATTAATGAAACAATAAAAAGTACAGAAATTTATGATAGTTTTAAGTGTTTAACAATAGGTTTGCGAATCTAAAAAACTCATTTCTCTCGGCTTGGCCATAGACATTTACTAATTAATTAATTTTTATGACTTCATTTTTTGAAGAAGGGGGCAATATTGGTTGAGTTAGCCAACTATAATTGCGAACAACTTTCATACAGATTCCTTTAGAAAAAAGAAACTTACGTACAGGTTTCAATTTTTGGACCAAAATCTTCTTTCATAGGATTTAATTATTGAAACCCAAAAAATTTATATATAAAAATTGCATATTACTGATGATGTTTCTTTTTCATCTGATTTGAAATTTTATGACTTTAGAGCAAAAGTCAGCCTCGAGATCAATTGAAGAAATATATTGGGCCTGATTGAATTGGTTTTCAAAAAAAAAAAAAAAAAAATGAAAACTGTACAAAACGTGTGTCTAGTCTAGATAGACGTTTTTAAAAATAAAAATATAGAAAAAAAATTCTACGAAACATTTTCTTAAAACTATTACTCAAATCTATCTTCCATTCCTTAATAATAATAATAAAAAGCTATAATTCAAAAATCACTTAGAAGAAAAATTGTAGGAACATCAAAATGATGTTCTTGGCTATTTCTAAGATATTGCTCCTGAAAATATTGGCTTGAAAATAAAAAACTGGAGTTAAAGTTTTGAGTCTTTTGACTCACTATCTCAGGTAGCAATTTCTAGGATCTGTCCTTCAGAGTCAATGCTAGACACATAATACAGGCAAAAGTACTACTATCTTGAGGAATTTACAAATTTCAACATGTAATTTTGGATATTTGTATATTACTTAGGTAATTCAATTAATTGAAGAAAATATGGATGTTTTGAAGCAATTTGGACTATTTTTGTTAAAATCTTGAAAAATAATATGTTTCTCAATGTGGCTTCATCACAATTATTGAAGCTTTATATTTGCATTTTCACTCAATTTTATATGTAACCGCCACTATTTCATTTCATTGACAAGCGCAGTACTTGTAAATGATCATTAATTAGTTCCATTTACATTATTTTAAATAGCCTTCTACATGACTTAGTTGTTTAAAAACAATTAAGTTATATAATTATAATAAATTCCTGTTTTTTCTTGTAATTAATGAAAATATTGATGATGAAAATAATAAAAATTGAAAATTTTGTCAAATTGTTTCCGGCTTGGGAAAGTAGGATGCTTTTGTTTAGGTAGAGAAAGGAATAGATAATAAAATAAAATAAAAAAACAAACAAACAAATTTCATTATCAACATCAAATACAAATGAAACCCAACAAAAAAAAGAAAACAAAAAATACAATACATCTCTCATATTTCTAGTTATATTGACATAAATTCATCAATGTCCAAACTCTCTGGAATTTCAAACTTCAGCAAGTTGCTGCAGTGGCTGTCTCTTTCATCTTCAGTGCTGTTATTAATGAATGTGGATGATGAATTTAAAGGAGTAGGGCTAGATTTTGGTGTTGACACAACAGAATCAAAGGAGGAGAAGTTCTGATAGCTATTGTTTAGTGATTGAAAATTTGGATTTTCTGCTAAATCGGGAACTGTAGGATTAGAGCCACAATACATATAGTTTGGCTGGCAAACGAAATCTTCATTTAGGTTTGAAGCTATTGAATTTTCTTGGGAATTACCAAAAGTTGCTATCTTTGACAAAAACCCTTCCACATTGGCTTGCGTGAGTTGGTTTGACTCCTCGGATGAAAATCCTTCTTGTATTGGGGCTTGATATTGATTGGGTTGTACTGGCTGTACTTGGTTTTGCAATAAGAAGTTGCAAAGTTGGTTTTCTTGGAGATTTTGTGGAAAGGTTACTTGACTTTCTTGTTTTAGCGATAAGATAGTTGTGGCCAGCCTTAACAGTTCTGGATTCATGAGGGCTTGTGTACCTAACAAGTTTGACATATTAAGAATTGACTGGTTACACAAAGTTGAGCTGAGGATGGCGGACAGGTCAAGAAGATCTAGGCGAGGAGCATGAGTCACAGGATCAATTCCCATTCTTAGCAGCCTTTTTCTAATGTGGGTGTTCCAGTAATTCTTGATTTCATTGTCAGTTCTTCCAGGCAAGCGAGCTGCTATGGCTGACCATCTGAGTTTGGAAAAAAGAAGAAATTATTAGAAGTTACAAATCAACCAATCTAATGAAGATGGAGGAGAAAAAGAAAATATATAGAACATGAGCAACTGTTATGCTTCTTATTAATAAAAATGCAATATGAGGGTTATCTGAAAAAAAAAAATCAAATAAAACTTAGTGGAGAGTAATAATCATACTTGTTTCCTATGATACTGTGTAGTTGGATGATGGTCTCTTCTTCCTCGAATGAAAATCTTCCTCTCTTTATATCAGGCCTCAGATAGTTAGTCCAACGAAGACGGCAACTCTTTCCACATCTTTGCAGCCCTGTACAAGTAAAGCATTAGAACCAAAAAAAAATTCATATGATAAACCATCAAAACATTGAAGCCTAAAAACAAGAAAGTGATGAAAAAAGTTTAACATACCAGCATTCTTTGGAAGGTTTCTCCAATTGCCTGGTCCATGGAGCTGAATATAGCTGATGAGCTTATGATCTTCCTCTGGAGTCCATGGACCTTTCTTGAGTCCAGCTTTGTCACAACAAGGTGCTCTTCCCATTGGTGCTGTTATGTAATACAGATAGTACGAATGTAAAAGAGTTTCTAAGATAGTAGTGAACAAATTAAGGTTATAACTTATCAAAGATTGAAAGTGGCTTCTGAAACAAAAAGTGCACTTGTGGTTGATCCTAGTGGCTGTGGATGACCTCCATATATATAGTAGAGGGAGAAGTTTGAGCTATACATGGAAGTCAAAAGGATTTGGTGCCGCCCTCATGCCACGTGTCTTTCTCGTTATGTAGTATAATACATGTATGCAGATGTCATGTATAACACTTGGGGCACATATTATTCAATTCAATGGCACATATAGTTTATCATGTGTCTCATTGTTCACAATAAACAGACAATATGATTGCCATGAATGTATTTTATGTATGTTAAATTGTTATCCATCATGCATGAATATAAGTTGACACGTATCCTGATAATGGGAGCGACTATTGCGTGAAGATGCAAAAGAAAGCTAATTGTTTGACTGGGATCATCACAGTGAGAAATGAAAACAAAGTTTGGGTTTGACCTTTTTCATACATCTCCTAAATAAGAATGATTGGACGGTAAGGTAGCTAGGTTAATTTCCTTTCAAGTTGGAGAAATTGTTCTGCAGTTTCATTCATTGATTCAAAATGTTTTTCTTCTTTTTGCGCTTTCCCTCTCCCCCATAAATTTCTTCATCTCTTTCCATTTTTGTTGGGATGAAAGAACGTGCACACTATTTTTATCATTAACAAGTCTAAAATTAAGAGCTATTACGATTTTAACTTTCAGGTCTAAATCAAAATTGATTATGTTGTCTTTACCCATAGTAATAATCACATATCAGGAATAATAATATAGTAGCAGTATGCTTTCGAGAATATATTATTTAGAAATTATCCAATGATTTGATTAATTGATACAAGTTCTGGCCTGAATCTTGGAGATAAGTCGATTCGTTCAAATGAACATGGAATAGATCAATTCCATTAATTGTTAAGAACCTGGTAATTACAAAATTTTAGTGTTATATTACTAGGTTAATGCTTGAATATTAATACTCCTAATAAATAAGAAATTATTTTTGAACCCTACAAATATAAAAATCTGTTACTGAATACTGATTAGCTGACACAGTGAGCAATATATGATAGTTTGTTGGTAGTATAGGAGACGGGTCATAGTTTAAGTCTTATTTTTATGCGGAACGTACCACAAGGACACAAAACACTTACTTGATGTATTATTTTAAGACATATACAATGTCGATCACTTGGATCCTATTTGCACAGAAACTGCACTTAAATCACACCAAGGAACTAAAATCATATATTTTCTAGGGTTTTGATTCTTTCACATTCACAAAGTACAATTATTAGTTTACATTTTTAATTTTGTTCATGTAAATTGTACACATATGCATTAACAGTGAACAATATTGTATACTATTCATGTAAATGTGTACAATGTCGTACACATTTATTTAATTTACAATGTAAAATTTATATGAACAATAAAATGTAAATTAATAATTTTTCTTCTAAAAAATGTGAATATTCTAACATTAATTATAAATTTACATGTGAAATGGTAAATATAACCTAATGTGAAAGAATATTTAGCCTATCTGCCTTGCCCTACCTCAAAACAAACAAAAGAATTCATTTCTCTCCCTTGTATCTTCTTTCCTTTCCCAGCCCCTTCCCCCAAGTCAGACATATAATACAAAACATGAGCTAAAATCAGGTACTATTTATTATCCCTGCTCCTTCCTCCATTTTCCTTTACTAACTTTAATAATTGTTTAATAACTAATAAGTGAATATGATGAAGTGTCACTCCTTTAACACGTCTGCCTATGAGCCGCGAGCTTTCCAAGCTGGAACCTTTTTGAATTGCGCCACTACCATCGAGCCACGTTGCAACTAGTCATGAAATGCGTCCTTTCTACCACCAACAATAAAAGTCAACCAGCCTCTCTCTCTTTCTCTCTCTAATCTCAACTAAAGCTATCTCACTTTGACAATTGTCCCTTGCAGAAAACAAGCATGTTGCTTTATCTGCGGAAGCGTAGAAGCCTTACACTCCATCTGGAAAACCAAATTCAAAGTCATTGGAAATCAGGTACTGCATCTCATCCACCTCTATCTAACAAAACAGGTATTGGTCAAATACTATTATATTCAATGGCCGGCTCTATAGAGATAAGCCTTACGGTAAAAATGGTGTTGTTTAATTCCTTCTTCTTCTTTCTTTTTTTCTTACTAATGGTGTTGTTTGCTTGCTTATCCTGCATTTGACCTTCTGTTATTGCTTCCAGAAACACTCTAGTAGACCACAAATACCAGGGACGAAAACAGCTAGAATTTCAATTTTTGGGGCAAAGCATGTTCCAAAATTTTCTTAAAGTTTAGGAATAAAAAGTATATTAAGATTTACAAATAAATTAATAATATAAAAAATAAAAATAACATCCCCTCAGTGTTAACAAAATAAAAAACTGAAATAGTTGTTTTTCAATACATTTCTAATTAATCAACGATCTATCAAAGATTCAAAATAGAACTTAGAAATCTTTTAAATCCTGAAAATCATATATATTGATTATGTGCTAAATTTCCCAATGATTTCCATTTCAATGTAAAAATTCAGCTAGTCCCTTGAAAAGCAATTTTTTTAGCTTTTGTTGCAAAACCTAATTTGATCAATATTAATGGCTGAAAATACTCATTTAATAACGAGGAATAGCGGAAGAATAAGCACAGGTACAAACACTCATAATGAAGTTAGTTGGTTATTTCTACTCGGCAATCATTTGGCATAATTTTTTAAAAATGATTAATAAAAAAAAAAAAAAACATATATGTTTATCAAATCTAGCTACTACGTCCCTATTATTAATGGGACATTAACATATATATATATATATATATATGCATATTCAAAAAGAATAAAATATTTTAGAAAATATATAAAAGAGTAGCATTGCTTGAAGGTCATTAATCTCTTATTTCTTTGTTGGTCCTTAATTCATCCTCGTAAGGATTTTTATTTACTAATGGGTTTTAGCCGTATAAAATACTAAAAACATTACGCAATTGTTAAGAAAATGTTTTATGATAAAAACTCTCTTTCTCTCTCTCTCTCTCTCAACGGACTACCTTTTTGGACTATAACTGAATTGTTGGGGTTAGGTATGTTTTTGGAGCCAAATTGTATATATTTATATAAATATAAATTATAAAATATGTCGGGGTTTTTGGTGTCCCTCCCAAAACAACAAACGTGTCTCATTTATACAGTTTAGATATTGCATTCTAAATATTATAAGCACATGTTTTCAAAAACACAACATACGTACATAATATATATAGACACTAATATTAATTATTCAAGTACTAAGTATATATGAAGCAAATCCTAATCTTTAACATGCATGCCTCCCTGTTTGGTGTACAGAAGACATCCATCTCTCTTTCAAATATCATCTATAAGACTTTGAAACTGTTATAGATTTCAAAACTGTTATGGCTACGACGACACATATATGGGTGCATTTGAATATATATAAATAATTCAGTAGAGATTATGATTCTCTCTCTTCATTTTCGTGGCTGCTATACCACCTCTAGAGCATCGTGTGGAAAATAATTCATGCAATGTTTCGTCAACGTAATTGCTATTTTAAGTATTTGATAAAGAATTTGATATATGCTTACATAGCAATGCCAATTGAGGTAATTACTTGTCGCAAATCTAAGGTTTGATTGTGCATGGCTTATCCTATAAAGTCATCTACGCCTGTAAAGTTGACTTAATTTATTTTATAAAATCGTGGTTGTTATATATTTGTTAATTTGTTGTTGTGAGGTGTCCAAAACTCGAACAAACTTTGAATATTACTGCTTTTGTTTAATATGAACATGGCGTATCAATGTAAGATTTCACATACTATTAAGATTCATAAGATACGTGATCTTAGTATAATAGTATGTAAGTTCTTCATGCACATTTTATATACGACGTAGGTGGTATGGAAAGATTTAAAATCCAAAGTTGTACGACAAAATCTCTAATGTGTAATAACTAATAAGAGAATTATATAGTTGAGAAGAAATCCCAACCTGGCTATCCTGTCAGTTGTTGGATAAATGTAAAGAGTGACATGTGGTGTAGTATTGTGGAGCTGATTTCTGGCTTGAATGGCAAATTTACACGTAGAGTTGTTGGTGACAGTATTGGTGGTGTGCGGCAATCCTCTTGTTTCGATCCTCAGCCATCATGCTGCCCCTTGATGTAGTGTTAGGGCTATTATCTTGTGTTTGATGATAAGCTTATAGGTTAATAGGTGTATTATGAGGCCAAAATGGGCATTTGGCCCTTTTGCTCAAAAAATGTAGCAAAATGTCCCTGTTTTGAAACTATCTAGCAAAATGTTCATGTTTTGAAACTAAATTTTTAGAAAATCGAGTTTCAATGTAAAACTCAATTTGATGAAAATCGAATTATTTGAAAAAATTCACATGGAACTCGAGTTCCATGAACTCGAGTTCCATTTAAGGAACTCAAGTTCCATAATTTTTTTATTATTATTTTTTTAATTTTTAAAGTTTGATAGTCTATAACTCGATTGTTTAAAAATCGAGTTTCACTCAATTTTTAAAAAATCGAGTTTCAAAATATGAGTATTTTGCTAGATAACTTCAAAACATGAGCATTTTGTTACATCTTTTGGACGAAAGGGGCAAAAGCCCATTTTTGCCTGTATTATGATATAGTAAACATATATTCCAACAACTGTAAGTGCAACTGTGCAATCCCTCATTACAAAAAATATCTCTAATGAGTAACGAAAACTTCAAAAATTGGTAAATAATAATAATAATAATACAACACTGCTAAGTAGAACTTGCTAATTAAGGTATGAGAAAAAAAATACATGAAAGGTGAACAAACTCTTCCTTTCTCTTTATCGAAATTGAAATAGGAATCAATAGTTTTTCATTCAAATTCATTGATCCCAACATTCATAACAAAAAGATATTTAAACATAAGAAAATTCTTGATTCAAAGTAGTCAGCTTAGACCCCAAAATGCATTTGAGCCAGCCCTATTGCATTTGGCACTTCAAATGATTTCAGTATTAGTTGATAGAACAGGAACAAAGAACTAGACGAGGGTTCTATCATATATCATATATGAAAGTCGACCACTGTCAATTTTACTTTCAAAAGAAACTTTTCAATGTTATATTATAGATAGAAATGCTATTTTGTTCCTTATATTTTCAGCTAATTTCCATTTTCATCCCTACTTTTTAAGTCTTCATATTTTGGTCTCCAAAAATGAAAAATCGTTCACAATTTAATTTTTACTATCATCTCACTAACAAAAATAGCCTATATGGAAAATAGAGTGCATAACATACTTAATTTTGACATGGCCACTAAAATAATATTAAAAAAATTATCTGACTTTTAAAAAATATCACGTCAACATCTTAATAAATAAAAAAGCCATTGGAAAATTAAAAACAAATAATTTTTTTAAAAAAACCTACAATCTAATTAAATATATATTTTTTTTCTTTTCATTATTTTTTTGGGAAGAACATTCATGTTGAACAATCATGTTATTTATGTTTTTCTCCAAAGAACAAGTTTGATTACTGAAAGCTCAAATAGTGTGAAAACACTATTGCCTGTTTAGATTCCCAAATAAAAACTAACGGCTAGATTGCTTTTACCCTACTTAACTAAGTGCAAAATAAGAGTAAGTGTAATGCAATAAAACCGAAACAACTCTCTAAAGCATAAGCATATACAATAAACAATAAAAGTAAAGCTTAAAGAGTAAGGGAAGAGAGATGCAAACACAAGATAACATTAAGACGTATTATTGAAGAGAAAATAGAACTTCTCGGCAGCCGTCTAAGCCGAAATCGATCCACTAATGAATAAAGTTAGAGTACACGGATATCAAAAAGACTCTTCAAGCCTAATCTACCCAATGTACTTGAACCCTCCAAGTTCCAGCTACCAACGAGCTTCACCGAGTTATTTCTTCACTAGCTATCCAGATCCCGCAATTAGCTCCAAATTGCATCCGTCATTCAATAGCTTCTTCCAATGCTTCCCAAACTACGAAATCTTCTCTTAACACTCAAAATGGGTGATGTTAGGTTTTAAATGTTTAGAACAATTAGCAAATCGTGAACACAAACTTGTCTAGATATAGATCTTAGAGTCTATAGGTTTTATTAGACAATGCTCAAGGTAATTCAAGTCAAGATTCAAGAACATACAAGCTGCAGGAAGAAGACTTCATACTCTGCCTGGTTCGATCGATTGAAGAACAGGCTCGATCAATCGAAAATCGTATTTGCATAATTTTAAGTCGGCCCAAATAGCAGCTTAAGCCCATTAAGGATTAGGGTTTCAGATCTACTTTTCCCACTATATAAAGGAAAGCTTAAGTCACGTTTTTGAGACTGAAGAGAGAGAGATTAGAGTGCCTCTTGTGCCTCTTTTGGTTTTAGGGTTTTGTACCCAAATCTCTCTAAAGTCTTGGTTGCTTGAAAGTTGTATTGTTGCTCATATTTCTGTTTTGTGTAAATCTTTTGTGAGATCTAGAGGACCTTTCTTTTACACAAAGTTTAGGGTTTTCAAAGAGGAGATGTTATCTACACCTTGATGATTAACTCAGTTGCTGCCATTAAAGCGTAAAGATACACAAGCGGGTGTGCTTGTACTTGCTGGAGAATCTAAGAAAGAAGGAGTCCGTGGTTTCGAAGTTTGCACGTGGTCGTGTCAGTAAGTTCTACTGGTGGGTAGCAATAAGAAGTCAAGCGTGGGGGTTTGTAAGTCTTATTGTATGAACTTTGATTCTTTCAAGATAATGGATTCAAGTTTACCTTGAGGATAGCTAGGTTAAATCCTCCACAGCTTTTTACCGTGTGATTTCTTGGGTCATCATATCTTTGTGTTATTTATTTTTCCGCTGCTATATACTTGATATGATTGTTTGATTGTGATAACCTAGATTTGCATAATTTGACTAAGTTAATCACTTGGCTAATTAACTAGGTTAATCCGGTTGTGTTAAGGGGTCTAAAAACTGTTCAGGTGAGATAAGTGTTTGGACTTAGGACTTCTCAAGGATTTGTAATTGGAGAGGTAGGAGTAAAGGAAAACTAAGAGAGATTGTGTAGATGATTGTGGGTTTACAATCTCTAACTCTCAAGTGCATTGTTAGGGTTTTCTCTGTTAAAAGCTTCTTACAATTTCGTGGGTAATGTGGGCTTATATAGTGTTGGTAAAAAAATGAGAAAAACAAATTTCAAAAAGGTTCAAGTAGTGGTTTTGCGGGTCACTCGCGACTTGGCCTAAGTCGCAAAGAGACTCATGAAATACAGCCTGTCAAAAACTGTTCAGACTCTAGTATATGCTTCTCACATGGCCTTTTGTAGGTTGTTCACTTGCAAGCCAGTCACGAACTTCACTTTTATCACAAATCTTCACCAAACTCTCACACTCAACTCTTACATTAAATCTCAAAAAAATACAAGGAAATGATTGAACAAAATACAATCAAATTTAACACGGAATTAAATCTAACAAAAGCATAGTTGTAAATCATAACTTTACAGTTTTCTTGAAATTAAAAATTCAAGATTTCATTTTTCTTTTTCTTTTTCTTTTTTTACATTTACTTAGCAACCAAATATGCAAAAACATATACAAAACCATGATCAAAACCAAATCAAGACATACCCAACCACTCATCGTCAAACTGGACAAATTCTAACATAATCAACAAATTCATTTTAAACAAATAATCAAACCCAGAAAAATTACTCGGACCCAGAAATCCCACACTTGCAAATCCACAAAATCATTGAAATAAACTGACCCACTATCCCAACCAGGTGCTAAAACAAAGGGCTCCTAAACTGCCAACTTCTAATGTTACAATAACGTAACATTTATTCAAATAACAAAATAATCTAACTTAAAACAACTCTTCTTAATTCGCATTACAATGGAGTAAAACTAGCACAACAATATTCGTGTTTCTTGCTAAAGTGGCATTTTTTAAATGCCAAATAACTTTTTTAATATTATTTTAATGATCACATCACATTTAGTGTGTCAGTGGTGCACTTCATCTGCTATGTATGCAATTTTTGTTGGTAAAATAATTGTAGGGACTAAATTGAGAACGATTTTTCAGATTTGGAGACCAAAATAGGAAGATAAAATATGTGGGGAACAAAATGCAAATTAGCCAAAAATGTAAACACCAAAATGCTATTTTCGCCTATATTATTAGTACAATCTCTTGAAGTATGTATCTAAAACTAATCTTATAGGTTCAATCCTAGTTAAAGTTGTTATATAAATTTAATCTAGGTTCATTCTATCTAATTTCTATTTAAATGCAAGTAAAATAATTCTATATTTACTTGGAGTACAAGCAAAGTAATTGTATTCTCACTTGTAGTTCTAGTACTGCTAGTTTAGTTAGTTTGTGATTTAACCTAACATAAATAACTATCAATATATTCATTTTAATACATGGAGCTTAATTGTAAATATGTAGCCACTAAGGGCTTCTCGCTATGGATGTATACCTATTAGGCTGAGCTAAGTTAAATTTCCTATATTTTCTCCTTCTTACTTTCTCATGCACTGATTTATCATTTGACCTAAGTTATCTCTTATCTTTTCTAGTTTGGTTTCAAACTTTGTTTTATCTTTTCTAACATGGTATTAGAGCTCATCTCATGACTTCCATTAATTATCAATCCTAATTGTTTGTGGCTTCCGCTTATCCAATAATTGATTCAGGATCCTTTGTATCAACACTACTATCAGCCACTTTACAGGGTCCATCACAGTTTATTTCTTATCCTGGATAGTATCTAGATCAGATTTTTTTTTTTTTTTTTTTTAAATGCATTCTATATGATTTCAACTACATGGGCACATGGTTCTATTTTTACACTTGGGCCACTTGGTTTTCAGCTTTCCTTAAAATCAAGCATTTTCTATCAATTTTCTTTCTAGTCATACATCTTCATCTTCATATATGCCACGCCTCTAATTAGTTGCCTCTGAAAGTATGACATGCATTGTTCTTAATTAGCATTCAAGCCTAGAGCATTGTACTTATCTGACCATAATTCCAATCTTTTATCTGCACTTCATTTAATTGGGTGGCCAGCTTGGTGAACAAGTGAAAGTGTGCGCAAAACAATATTAGAAAAGCCTTTGTTAGTCTAGGAGCCTGCTATAAATAATCATAAATGCATGACTTCATTGTTTAGCATTCACATCTGAAATGTTAAAAAAAAAAAACATTTTGCATCACTAAAACCAACTTTATTGTATTTTACATAACCATTTCAACAATACACTTTACAGCCCATTAATCATATTAAAATAATGTTACTTTATCAAAAAGAGAGAGAGAGAGAGTATGGGAGAGGGGAGAGGGGAGAGGAGAGAGGAAGAGAGAAATAAAAAATATAAAAGAATGGTATGCATAAACTACAATGCTTATGTAAAAATAGATGATTTTGTAGTATTATGTAAAAAATTGAATTGTGATGTGTGGGGTCTGGATTTGTAGCCCAAACCTAAAACAATGAATTTGTAGACAGTGGGTGAAAGAACTGGGTTAGTTGTGAATTTAGTAACTGTTAACTACGATATCCAGGAACGAACCAACATAAAAACACACTTAGAAACTAAATAAATTGATATCTGAAGAGGTTTATTATTTATTGAACAGTGAATACATTTCTCAAAGCTACAGTAAAATCTTTCTTTCTCTCTTATTATCTTTTTTCTGATCCTCCCTTTTTCAAAGACTTCTCCCATTTATATAGCTTTGTTCTCAACCATCTTCATCGTACATTTGTCCTTTATTCAAGCATTCACTGGAGTATATGTCACATCAGGTATCTTCTTTAGTTCTCCAGGAGTGTTGGTAGTTGAAGTTGCACTGTTCAGGAGTCTTCTCCACATAAATGCGGTCAGAAAAGTTGCTACAGTACATTAAACACGGTGGTAGCAGCTTTTCCCTTTAGATATTTCTTCGTTCTTATCATCTCCAGACATGCCTAGAGTTTATCGTTGTCATTGGAACTGCTAGGAAGATCACTTGGACCTCTCTGGTGCTTGTTTGATCGAGACTCTCCATATCCGAGGAGAATACGCTCTTTGGCCAGCTGATGATCTCTTCGGACTATACTCCACAGTCACTTCCAGATACATCTTTCATGTGGAATTCTTCTCAATCATTTTCTTCTCTTCAGACATAACTTAACCCAAGAATGAGGTCCCAGGCCCAATACACAAGGTTGGGCTTTTACACCCACAATAGCCCCTCAAAATTTTAATTTTTCCCTCGCATCCGAAGAGAAAAAATAAGATTTTGATTTGTCACGAGATAACAGCTTAAAATACAAAAAATATCTGAGTTCACATGTGTGCGGGCATAGATTTAAGCGCTTCATCATTGTCGCTGTCGTTTCAGTATTCCTAAAACACTATTAATTACTCCAGGTGATGTTTTGTCCCTCGTATCTAGCGGTGGACTATTGATCCAGCGGTTGATGTTCTTCCTTAGAATTTAGGCGGGATGACTCCTATCTTTTCATCTGTCCCTGTATATAACGCCTCAGAGGAGGTTATTTCTTCTTTACTTTGCAAATTCTCAGATTACCCAGCGAACTCAAGCACTCAAATCCACCAAGCTCTTCCAAACATCAATCCTAGTTCTTCCCAGAGTCTGTAAGAATCTTTCTGCGAGTTCAAAGATCATTCTCCGATTTAGTTTGCGTAAGTTTCAACATCTCTAAACGCTTCATCCTCTTCTCGGCCAATGTTCTTGGCCTTCAAACTCTTATCTCCCAGTTACTGCTCTGCTCCTTTCTCTAGTTAACCAAAAATGGGTAGATTTCAATATCTTGTCGATAGTCCTGCCTTAATAGAGGAATTTAAGGAAACTTACGGCATACCATAGGGGGTAAATCTGAGGTATTGTCCCCTGGAACGGATATTAACCAACCGAGGAGAGGGGGAAGTCGTAATCCCCATGATAGCATTCATAGAAGGAGAAATGACTCTCCCTATGGGTTCCGTCACCAAAAACTATCTTTGCAACCATAGGCTTACTCCTGAGCAATGTGCACCCAATGTCTTTAGGATCCTAGGAGCAATTGACGCCTTGAACCTTCATCTAGGATTAGGACTTACTTGGCTTGACATGGTACATATGTACGAGTGTCATAGCTAGAAGTGAGCGGGATACTATCTTAAATCCTGGTCCGACGTCGTTAGGCTCGTCTCCTGCCTTCCCAAGTCGAATAAAGGGATGAAAGACGACTATCTGATCGTCTCGGGCGCGTGGCATGACGGTCTTCATTGCCCGACCCAACCAGGAGAGCCAGGTGGGACCTCCTAGACCTAGGTTTCCTAATAATAGATTTAGGATCTTCGTTTTTTTAACAATCTGTCTTCTCTTTGTATCATTATTTTCAAGTTTCTGACCAATTTTCTTTTTCTTGTGGTGTTAACAGATAAAGATCACGTTTCTCCTCGGCTCAGCCTCACAAACGTTGCCGCGCTTAATTACTTACTACGATCAGAAATTTTTGTGAGTGAAGACGGGCAGCTCCGGTCCGTTCCTCTCATTCTTGGTTTCACGCCAAAATCAACTGATTTTCAGCCGGTCGGCAACGCTATCACTCAAGGAGACTATCGGCTCAAACGAATAGACGTCTCTCAGCGTAATTTTTTAGCACCGTATGATCTTGCCCCTGTGCCACATCCAAATCCGCAGGGTGTGCTATTGCTCGTCCATCCGGTTCAGCAGGTTCCCCCTGAACCAGTAGTAGCAGGTGAAAGAGTCGCTTCTTCAACCTCCTCACTTGAGGAGCAAATAGACAAGTTTAAATTCGAAGGAGAGGTTTCGGGAGAGGTTCAAGTGATACCAGTCTCGAATGTCGAGGAGGAAATCGACAGGCAGTCTAGTGTCCACCCTCCTATTTTGATAACTGCTCTTCCAGAAGACTCTTTGAAAGAAGAAGAAGACATGGAAAACCTGAGGGACTTGATGAAGAATAGAGGTAAGAAAGCTAAGCCCAAAGGGACCGGTACGTCTCAACGAGCTGTTAGTCTTCCTCCACCACCTCCTCAGGTTCCTTTAGATCTCGGCGCTAAGCAATTGTCAGATCCGAAGAAGAAGAGACCCCTTACTGATAAAGAAGAAAGGGAGGTAGCGCCTCCGAAAGGGACCAAACAACAAAAGGTGGTTAAAGACCACCGAAGCAAGAGGACTTCGTCTACAGAGAGCAGAGATGAAGCCCTCGTGGCTGATGTGCGCCAAGGACCTCGCACCTGGTCCCCAAGGCTGGAATTGGATGGTGCTCCAATCCCCTAGGAGACCTCCCTTAGAAATTACAATAGGGGGAGAGCAAGTCTCGTTGCTGAGACTTTGGAGCAACTACTGCTCCTCCCACGAGACATGGAGTCATACAGGCGTTTCAGTCAGTATGACATCTTTTTGTCCTTAAAGAGGGATTTAGCCATGGTAAGTAAATTAATCCATTTCCTCACTTAGGATGCTGATGATTTGATTTTTTTTTTTTTTTTTTTTTTTTTATATTGAAATTTTTCTTTCTGCTATGTAGATTACCCAGTAGGTTTACGTGGTCGAGGAGTGGAACAAACAGACTTATGCTGAAGCCCAAGCAGAGGCCCACTCTCGGTTCGAGGCAGAGAAATCGCTGGGTAATTTGAAGGAAGACTATGCTCGTCTATCTGAGTAATTGAAAGAGATGACCAAGCCGAGAAGCAGGCCGAAGACCAGCGCCAGTTGCTAAACTTGACTAAGATTAATCTGGAAACACAGAGAGCGCTGGTGAAGGATCTTCGGACCGAACTTCAGAAAGCCAGGGAGATTGCCGAATTGGCTCGAAAGGATACTCAGTTGGCCAAGGAGGCAATCGAGGCTGAAAGGCAGGCAGCCTATAAGCTGGGGGTGGAGGAGACCCAAGCCAACCTTACTGAGCAATTTGCCTCGGTCAGCCGAGAGTACTGCGATGTAACTTGGGGGAAAGCGCTGGATGCTGCTGGGGTATCTACGGAATCTGACTTGAGACTACCTGGGAGTATATACTACGATTCTAATATTCGCGAACTCCCAGGGTCTGATTCCTTTCCCTCCATACAACTTCGAGAGGCTTTCGAGTAATCCTTGACCGGCCAAGTCCCTCCAATCAACCCTAAGGCCCCCAAGGAGTCTGGTGAACCTAGTGATCAGGGAAAGCCAGCTGAGGATCCCCAGGATAAAGCCAAAGACTTGGGAAAAAAGAAATCCCTAGCAGAATCTAAGGAACAAGCCCCAGAAATTGCTGTTGCTTAGTCTAGTCTGGCTGCTGACCCTTTGGCCCCTCAGATGAAGACTTAGACTCTTAAGAGTTTTTTATTTCATACTTGTATTAGTTTTTCTTTTTTGTAAGGAATGGTGAACTACTTTCTTTTGATCAATGGAATCATTTCTCTTTTATTCTTAGTGTCTTCATTGCACATCTTATCAGACTTATTACTGTTCCAAATAACTATAACTGGTAATTACAGTAAAATATAGGCAGGCTTAACAATGATATCGTGCCAGTGATGCAAGCACCTTATTCAAATACTGGAAGAAGTAGGTCATACAAGAATTATTAACAAACATTGAATGCAATTAATGATGTGAAGGTATCACAGGTTTTCTTGAATACCCATAAGAAATATTGCTAAGCACTGACTTTGGATTATTCAAATACTTACGACTATAAGATAGGTTTATTCGGGCATGATTCGTTAAATTTAAACATTAATAATGACTGTAAGACAATGTTAACAAACCAAAATCATTTGGTCCGAGGACTTCAGGCATGATTGGATTTAAGTTTAAACACTTAGGAGAAATGTAACGTAATGTCAACTAACCCAAATCATCTAGTCCGAGGACTTCAGGCATGATTGGATTTAAGTTTAAACACTTAAGAGAAATGTAACGGAGTGTCAACTAACCAAAATCATCTGGTTCGAGGACTTAAGGCATGATTGGATTTAAGTTTAAACACTTAGGAGAAATGTAACAGAGTGTCAACTAACCCAAATCATCTGGTCCGAGTACTTCAGGCATGATTAGATTTAAATTTAAACACTTAAGAGAAATGTAACAGAGTATCAACTAACCCAAATCATCCAGTCTGAGGACTTCAGGCATGATTGGATTTAAGTTTAAACACTTAAGAGAAATATAACGGAGTGTCAACTAACCTAAATCATCTGATCCGAGGACTTCAGGTATGATTGGATTTAAGTTTAAACACTTAAGAGAAATGTAACGGAGTGTCAACTAACGCAAATCATCTGGTCCAAGGACTTCAAGTATGATTGGATTTAAGTTTAAACACTTAAGAGAAATGTAACGAGTGTCAATTAACCCAAATCATCTGGTCTGATGACTTCAGGCATGATTGGATTTAAGTTTAAACACTTATCCAAACAATTTATATAATTAATTGGCATAATGATCAAAGAAAAGATTTGATTAATAATAGTACCTCTTAAGGTTGTTTACGTTCTAAGGGCGTGGTATTACATGACTATCTAAATCTTCCAAGAAATACGCCCCAATGCCAGCCCTTGATGTAATACGATATGGCCTTTCCCAATTGGGTCTTAATTTTTCCCAAGCTGGGTTCTTCGCAGTACCCACAACTTTCCTGAGTACCAAATCACCAGGCTTTAAAGGCCTTAACTTTACGTTGGCATCGTAGCCCTGCCTGAGCTTTTGTTGGTAATGTGCTAATCGGACCATTGCATTTTCTCTTCTTTCCTCAATCAGATCCAAACTCTTTTCTAGCTGCTCATTGTTACTGGTCGAACTGAACGAACTAGTTCTCATGGTTGGGAACCTAGTCTCCAGAGGTATGATAGCTTCAGCTCCATAGGTCATTGAAAAGGGGGTCTCTCCAGTAGATCTATGAGGTGTAGTTCTGTATGCCCAAAGTACATGTGGCAGTTCTTCCACCCATTTGCCATTTGCATCGTCTAGTCTCTTTTTTAATCCATTAACTATGACCTTGTTAACCGCTTCTACTTGCCCATTCCCCTGGGGATAGGCAAGGGTGGAGTATCTGTTTGTGATTCCCAGTTCCTTACAATAATTCCTGAATACTTTGCTATCGAACTGTAGGCCATTGTCCGAGATAAGAGTATGAGGAACTTCAAACCGAGTGACAATATTCTTCCACACAAATTTCTGCACATCTACGTCTCTGATATTGGCCAGAGGTTTAGCTTCGACCCATTTGGTGCAATAGTCTGTGCCGACCAGAACGTATTTCTTGTTTCCTGCGGCTTTAGGGAATGGACTCACGATATCTAAGCCCCATTGAGCGAAAAGCCATGGGCTGGATAGCTGATTAAGAGTTCCCTCTAGTTGATGAATGTTTAGGGCAAACCGTTGACATTGGTCATACTTCTTAACATACTCATGGGCTTCTTTTTGCATATTCGGCCACCAATAACCCTGGGTAATGGCTCGGTGAGCCAAGGACCTACCTCCAGTGTGGCTCCTACAGATTCCTTTATGTAGTTCTTCTAGTAGTAATTCAGCCGCTTCAGGATGCATGCATAATAAGTACGATCCTGAATAGGAGCGCTTATATAGTTTCTGATCCTCAAATAGCCAGAATCTGGTCGCCTTCCTCCGAATTTTGTCAGCTTCCCCCTTTTCTTCAGGCAAAATATCCTCTTTCAAGAATTTAATTATAGAATCGATCCAGCTGGGTCTCGCCCTGATTTGGTGAACTTGGACTACCTCTCTTCTTGCCTTTGTAGGCCCATACAAGTCCTCGACGAGGATAACTCTCGGCAAATTTTGCGCCAAAGAGGTAGCGAGTGTGGCCAAAGAATTAGCATGTGCATTACCGTTTCTGGGGATGTGCAGCAAATTAGCAAATTGAAAGATTCGAACTTTGATTGCAGACATTTAACTCGGCTTAAGTATTCCTGCATTCTTTCATCCTTCGCCTCAAACTCACCTTGTACTTGACCAACGATTAACCTCGAGTCCGAGAACACCTCCACTGACTTTCCTCCCATTCTTCGAACCATAACCATTCCCACCAGAAAAGCTTCATACTCCGCCTCATTATTTGTTGCCGAGAAGTCCAGCCTTAACGACTTTTCAATGATGATTCTTTTAGGGGATATCAGCACTAGCCCCACTCCAAAACCTTTCTGGTTCGCTGCACCATCCACGTACACTTCCCAATGTGAGGGGCTTTGTCGAGAAATCATGCCAACTGATTTTTCATCCATGTCCGATGCTGGCATTACTTCTTCTAACTAGGGCTCCGTGAACTCAGCCACCAAATCCGCAAGGACCTGGCCCTTGATCGATGTGCGAGGCATGTACTTGATATCAAAAGCCCCTAAGATCGTACCCCATTTAGCAATCCTCCCGGTGTAGTCAGCACTTTGGAATATAGCCTTGAGTGGGAGCTGAGTGAGAACAATGACCATATGGGTTTGGAAATAATGCGGTAGTTTTCTTATACCAAGCACCACTGCCAGGATAGCCTTCTCCAGTGGCAAATAACGGACCTTGGCTTCATGCAGCGACTTATTTACATAATAAACTGGCCTTTGCATGCCACAATCTACCCGTATTAACACCAAGCTCACAGTATAAGAAGCCACAGCAATGTAGGCAAACAAGACTTCATCTGGCTCAGGACTGGACATGATTGGTGGCCGAGCGGGATAGTCCTTAAGTTGCTGAAAGGCCACAACAAATTCTTCAGTCCACTCAAATCCCTTCCACTTGTTGATCAACGAGAAGAAAGGTCTACACCTATCTGCTGATCGGGAGATGAATCGATTTAGGGCAGCAGTTATTCCAGTCAGTTTCTGAACTTCCTTGGGATTTCGAGGAGCCTGTAAATTGTGGATGGCCTTTATCTAGTCGGGTTAACTTCAATTCCTCTGTGAGTCACCATGTACCTCAAGAATTTGCCTGATCCCACACCGAATAAGCATTTGGAAGCGTTTAAACGCAACTTGTGCTTTCTTAGAACTTCAAAAATGTTTTCAAGATCCTTTACATGCTTAGAAACGACCTTGCTCTTCACCACCATGTAATCTATATAAATTCCGATACTTTTGCCCAACTGTGACTCAAACATCCTCGTCATCATTCTTTGGTAGGTAGATCCTGCATTTTTCAAACTAAATGGCATCACTTTGTAATGATAATTACCGATCAGGGTGACAAAAGCAGTCTTCTCCTGATCATCCAGGGCTAACGGTATTTGGTGATAGCCTTGAAAAGCATCCAAGAAACTCATCCGAGGATGGCCGACAGTGGCATCTACTAGTTGATCAATTTTTGGCATAGGGAATGGATCTTTAGGGCAAGCCTTATTTAAGTCAGTGAAGTCTACACAGACTCGCCATTTCTCACTCTTCTTCTTCACCACCACAGTATTCACTAGCCACTCCGGATAAAAAACCTCTTTAATAGCTCCAGCTTGTTTGAGCTTGGTTACTTCTTCTCTTACTGCATCAGCGTGTTCCTTAGATGGGCGCCGAGGAGGCTGCTTCTTAGGTGTAACCATTGGGTTAACTTTCAGATGGTGGCAGATGAATTCTGGATCCACCCCTAGGGCCTCATAGGCGTTCCAGGCAAATACATCAAGGTTTCTTTTAAGGAACTCTATCAGCTCCTCCTTCTCATACAGAGGCATCTGAGATCCCACTTGAAAGAACTTTTCGGAATTATATCCAATAACAACTTTTATTAAATCTTCGCATCTAGTGCCCTCGTCTGGATCTTCGGCGGGCAGTACCCGATGTTTTAACTGCTACAAACCCCTTTCGGCCCTTAGCCGAGGGCTCAGTTTCGGGCTTATGCTGGATGGCAGCCATTAAGCACTGTCTGGCTACTGACTGATCCCCTCGGATTTCACAAACCTGTCCTTCGGATGGATACTTAACTTTCTGATGCAAAGTAAAGGAAACAGCCCCTAGCGTATGAAGCCAAAGTCTGGCTACAATTGCCATATAAGGGGAATACACATCTACAACAATGAAATCCACCTCTACTACCTCTGAGCCAGTTTGTACAGGTAGTCGTATTTGGCCCTTCAAGGTGACGACTCTCCCTTCAAAGCTAACCAGGGGAGAATTGTATGGTGTTAAGTCATCAGGTTTTAGGTTCAGCCCCTTGTAAAGATCAGGGTACATTATCTCTACCGCATTACCCTAGTCCACCATTACCCTCTTCACATCATACCCCCCCAATTCTGAAGGTGATTAACAAAGTGTCATCATGGGGTTGGATGGTTCCAATCTTGTATTCGTCCGAGAACCCTAAAACCGGTTGAATATCTAGTCTAGCTCTCTTCGAACCTTGGCCAAAGTCCCCTGTGGGTAACCGAGCTATCGACATAACCTTGGATGGCCAGGATCCTGTTCTCCCTGGTGCGGCGAAGATGACATTGATAGTCCCCAATAGAGGCTTTGAGGAGTCATCTCTTTGGGGCTCTGAGTTCATCTGACTTCCTCGGCCACTAAAGTGGTGCAGGAGGTGTCTCAACTTACCTTCACGGACCAGTTGGTCCAAGTGATCCTATAGGCTCTTGCAATCCTCTGTGGTATGCCCATGGTCTTGGTGGTACTGGCAATAGAGATTATGATTACACCTCTCAGGGTTCCCCACTATCTTATTCGGCCACTTAAAGAATGGTTCATTCTTAATCTTTTCCAAAACTTGGTGTACTGGCTCTTTGAATACAGTGTTGACTGCTTGGAGATTTGTTGATCCTGATTGCCCAGCAAAATCTCTCCGCAGTTTACTGTTATTATAATGGTCCGACCTGAAATCTCTCATCTCCTGGGGGATAACCTTATCCTTTCCCTTCCCTTGTTGTTGATCTTCTTCAACTATTTTATATTTTTCAATACGGTCCCTGAGTTGACGCATGTTAGTAACTGGCTTACAAATTAAGGATTTCCTTAAACCATGGTCAGTGAGGAGGCCGAGCTTAAACGTGCTAAGGGCCATCCCATCAAAATTTCCCTCCATATCATTAAACATCTTCCAGTACCTATCTGAATACGTTTTCAAGGTCTCGCCCTCTTGCATGCTCAAGGATAGCAGCGCAGACAAGGGTCTGGCCACTCTTCGGCATGTGACAAAACGGGAACCAAATGCTTGAGTAAGCTCTCTGAATGAATTGATGGAGTCTGCTTCTAGGCTATCAAACCATCTCATTGCAATCGGTTCGAGACTGGAGGGGAAAACCTTGCACATCAGAGCTTCATCTCTGGAGTAGACAGCCATCCTTTGATTAAAGTGACTCACATGTTCCACAGGGTCTGTTTTACCATTATAGATGGTAAATGTCGACTGGTTAAAACGCCGAGGAAGTCTCGCTTCTTCAATCCTACGTGTAAAGGGTGATCTAGAGATTTGACTCAAAGCCTTGCTCATAGCATCGTTCCCTATGCCTCCACGTGATGGGTTTCTAGGTTGCCTCTTACGATGATGCTCTTCTTCATAGGAAAAGGATTCACTGACTGGTGTTCGAGATCTCTACTTGTAAGTGACATCCTGTTTGTCACTGGAATCTTCGTCAGAATGCGAAGAAATCCATTTCCTTTTTGCATGGCGTAACACCCTTTTTAGCCTTTCAATCTCTAGTTGCATACTCTGGTTCTTCTCTGTATGAGACATGTGACTTCCACCATGTGGCTGGTTTCGATCAGTATGCGTAGTATGCACACTACCTTCACGATCTTGTCTCCGCTCCAAATTGAGAAAATGGTCTACGTGTTGGGATGCCCTAGATTCTGCTGGTTATTGCCCTGGTTCAGCCATTATCAACTATTGCTTCCACTTTCGCTCAAACTCTTCCCACAGACGGCGCCAATTGTGGGTTTGGATTTGTAGCCCAAGCCCAAAACAATGAATTTATAGAGAATGGGTGAAAGAGCTGGGTTAGTTCTGAATTTAGCAACTGTTAACTACAATATCCAGGAATGAACCAACATAAAAACACACTTAGAAACTAAATAAATTGATATCTGAAGAGGTTCATTATTGATTGAACAGTGAATACATTTCTCAGAGCTACAGTAAAATCTTTCTTTCTCTCTTATTATCTTTTTTCCGATCCCCCCTTTTTCAAAGACTTCTCCCATTTATATAGTCTTGTTCTCAACCATCTTCATCGTACACTTGTCCTTTATCCAAGCATTCACTGGAGTATATGTCATATCAGGTATCTTCTTTAGTTCTCCAGGAGTATTGGTAGTTGAAGTTGCACTGTTCAGGAGTCTTTTCCACATAAATGCAGCTAGAAAAGTTGCTGCAGTACATTAAACACGGTGGTAGCAGTTTTTCCCTTTAGATATTTATTCGTTCTTATCATCTCCAGACATGCCCAGAGTTTATCCTCATCATTGGAACTGCTAGGAAGATCACTTGGACCTCTCTGGTGCTTGTTTGATCGAGACTCTCCATATCTGAGGAGAATACGCTCTTCGGCCAGCTGATGATCTCTTCGGACTATACTCCACAGTCACTTCCAGGTACATCTTCCATGTGGAATCCTTCCCAATCATTTTCTTCTCTTCAAAAATAACTTAACCCAAGAATGAGGCCCCAAGCCCAATACACAAGGTTAGACTTTTACCCCCACATGATGCATAACTTAATGTAGGTGTGTTTTTGGTGATTTTATGCTACAATATAATCTAAACTATATTTATATGCATTTTGTATAACTGGATGTGAGTGCTCTACTTAGACCTTAATTGTAAAGATATAATCATCAAGGGAATATCTACTAAAATGTAGGTCTAGGCTCAATCACATTTATTCTGTGTTTTTTTTTCCTTCATATTTTTAAATATTTTTTCATGAATCTCAATATGGTGTCAAAATTATGTCATATCTTTTCTAAATTGGTATGGGAGTTATGTTTTATTCTTTGTTATATAAGTAATGAGTGGATTTATAGTGGCCACATTGTATTTACAAATGCCTTATTCGAGTGGATTTTGAACCCTAAATTTCTTATTCGATGATAAAATTTTTTACCAATTAAGTTAGTTAGAACCAATGCTTTATTGGTTACTACCCAACACATCTTAAAAAGCATAAGTTGTTGTGTGTTTTTTATTTGTGAAAAAATTAAATTAAATTGGAAACAATCATCCAAATTAGCTTTATATTTTTCAATAAAATCATTATTGGCAAGAAGGGAAAAAGAAGGCTTAATTCATATCAATCACAAGTCACAACTTCACTTTTTTTTTCTTTTTTTCTTTTTTTCTCTTGTAACTATCATATTTCTAATCTTTTAAAAATCTATTTAAAAGTTAAATAAATAAATAAACAAATAATCTTCTATTTAGCTTGCTCATGATAAATATTCGTGAATCTTTTCCAAACTTAGAACAACTGATGGAAGACTGTAAATTACCAAATTACTTGGATTGAAATACTTTTTCAAACGGATCCAATCCTCATATAAAAATAAATAAATAAATAAATAATCAATCCATGTATTGAAAAAATAAAAAAATAAAACCTATGAGAATCCATCAACCTAACAAAAATCAATTAAAGGGGTCGAGTTCATTACCAGGCATGACCTACGCACCTCTTTTTAAGATGAAATGGCAGTTCAACTGCCGCTTTCGTGAAAAGATGAAATTGTCTGTTGAACTGTTGATTTCAAATGTGGTACAGTCTCTTCACGTGTTGATTTAACGCTGAAAATTAGCTCTTCAAGTGCCCATTTTAGCATTGTTCCTCTAAATTTTATTTTCTTTCAAACCCTCAACAAAATGTTAAAAACTTAAAATTTAATCAATATTCCGCCAAAACCATCGTGCATGGAAGATGTAAATAACATTCCGAATAATTTTAGTATTTATCAAGTTAGTGTTGTAAAATAACGGAAGCTCAAATTACCAAGATTGATTAGGAAAATATTTCAGGTTTAAGAAAGATCTCCAAACAAACAATAAGAAAGAAAAAAATTAATCTAAAAGAAAATAGATACAAAACACCAAAATTTACATAGTTCGGCAATAGCCTACATCCACGAGCAACGACGAATAAATTTCACTATATCAAATTTTGAGATAATACAAATTGATGTAGAGGCACTCTCACAAACTCAAATCTCAAATACACCCTAATAACTCTCTCTCACAAATACAAAACAAAGAACCAAAAGTTCACAAATACCAAATACGAATTGCGCACAAACCAAAGAGAGAGCTATAAAACAAATCCAAAAGTTGCAACGCACCAAGAGAGAGCAAATCACCAAAATGCAGAACCAAAACCAAGCGGTAACAAAACCTCTCTCACAATTTCAAATTGTAACCCACAAATATCAAATAACCAAACCAAGAGAGAGCCTCTTTTTCTCACACCCTCTCATCTCTTTCTTTCTAATTTTCTATAGCAACACTGTGCTTATGTAAGAGACTTGAGTGGGCTAAAATATTCAAAATCAAGAGGGATTAGACTTCTTTTCCACACACAAAAGGAGAATCACTCCTATTCTAAATAGAACTCAAAATCAAGCGGTAGACAAGACTTCTAATAAAATTTGATAACTTCAAATAACAGTAACTCAAAAAGAATAAAATTTCTACCTTATCCAAATCTAACAAGGAGTCAAACTCCTAATTCAAGCCATATTCTACGGTTAGACTAATCAAAATTGAAACTTTTCGTATATTAATAGCTTCCCCTTCACTTACTAATAACAGAAAAACAAATTAAAGCAAACCTTCTGCCCAAGGACAATATGGAACAATCATTGAGCAAAAGAACAGAGGAACAAATCAGTTTCCAAGAAAAGTAACGAACCACAATTGAAAAGAAAGGAACTGATTTATTTAGATAAACAGTAAATACGCTTGCAAGACATATGACTCAGATAACATTGCTACATGCAGCTGTGTAGCTAGACATAAGCGTCCATATCAATGGAGAAAATTTAGGCTTTGTTCAAATATAGAACTGAAAGTGTCCATTGCAGACTTGTTTAGCAACAATCCAATCTCGATGCCATCTTTCTCATTTCCACACTCAGCAAGAGAAATGTTCATTGGACGGGTCACTACTTCGGCTTTCTTTGGTCTCCCCCACCCAAAATCACTCTCATAAAAGCCCAAACTTGGTGACCCACTAACAGTGCAAAGACGCCCAAGTTTTAACAGATTCATTAAATCAGAAATCCATCTGTCAGCACCTTTTAATGGTTCACTTTGTATCATAGAAATTGTTTTTTCTATAGCTCTTGCTGCTACAACCACACCATTCTCTGCCAATAGCTCACTCTTCTTGGCTGCTGAAACAGAAAGAGCTAAGCAGTTTCCAAAGTACGTCATGGGCACTGGAACCTCGAGGCGTTCTCGGCAGTCAGCTGGAAAGACAAAGTGGTAAATCTCATCAACATCATTGGAACTAATAGCTCCAATTTGATCTTGAGTCTTGATCAAGCAAACCCATATGAAAGCACATGTTACCACAAATCTTGATAAATGTTGTGGGGTTGAACCATTTTCATTCTTGCTCTGAGCGAACAGCCACTTTTTTAGGCTTTGGATTTGTGCTCGACTTAGTACAAATGTTGCCTGGACATGGTCTAAAGGAAGAGCGTTGTTGTTACCTAGAATAGAATCTTTCCATGTTGATCTCAATCCGAAATACTCATTCATCAAAATGGCCTCCACACCATTTATGTCTTTGATCACATCCCTATCATAGTATGGTAGGAACTTTTCAAGACGAGTCATGATCGATTCTCCTCCGGCACTTACAATTGACGCCCATGATTTCATGAAATTGAGAGAGGTCCATCCATCAACTACGTGCAGATTTGTAATTCCAATGCAAATGCCAGAGTTGGGAAAAATGGTAATTTTTAAGGCTAGAAGAGGGAACACAAATGTTTCATTGGAAATTTGAATTGGTGATAACTTTGGAACAAGATGATCTAATTCTATGATATCTCGCGGATGGTTCCCAATAAGGTGGTTGAAGTTGTTTGTGGACTCTACAATGGTTAATGGGATTGAGTCACCATTGTTGTATAGGATATAAGGTTTGGTGGGAGGTGGGGGGCACAAGAGATTTCCAGCAAGTGGGTAAAAGTGTTGGAGAGTGAGGGAGAGAGAGTGTTTGAGAGTGGGGAGGATAGTTTGTGTGAAATGTTGTGTAGGGTTGGAGAACTCGTAGAAGTAAAGGCATTCCACGTGAATATCACCAACCCATGGTATGTCAAAGAATGTGAGTGGAAGAGAGGAGGTGGGAACTGAGCCAGGAGGCGGAGAAATCTGGCAATGTTCAAGAACCTTATGTGTGCAAGTTGAAGCCATGGCACTGTCTTTTTCCCTTACTAATTCCTTGATGAAAGCCCTTCTTTTATAGTCCATTTTGAAGTATTTTTAAAGCAATTTATGAAAAAGATACATTCCTAACTCTTAAATACAGCGCTTCTCTTACGATGCGTACAATTGAAATTTGATGATTCCACCCCAACTCTAGTGAAATAATAGCTCCTATATGATCTATATCGCCAACAATGTAATACTTTGCTAATTCCTTTTGTACGGTGCATTTAAATTACAATCTAAGGTTTAATTCAAAGCAACTAATATATTTGGAACACGTTGCTCACAGCAGTTGGCAAAACTAGGCCTAACCAATCCAATTTACAAGCAAAATTAAAAGATCACCGAACTCAATAAATATAGGACATTTTCCCCCAAAAATTGAAGTTTAATCCCCTGAAGAAGGGTAGCAGGTTTTTATATGGCTGAAAATCATCGGAATCCCAATTTTTCTTGATAGTTAGGTTTTCTATTAGATGTAAAGAAATTAATTGCCACAATTTACAGCCCAAAGTTAAAGCATTGGTATTAACTCACCAAATTCTCTCTATTTTCAGGTTAAGAACCTACTTTTTATTTTTATTTTTTTTTTAATTTATTTTAGCTTACTAATTTTTTTGATATAAGTCATATCTGATTTCCTATTATGAATCTTATTTCATTTAAATATTATTTAAAAAAACTTGTTATTATTTCTCTCAATTTTCAATTTATTCACTTTTCGTTATTGCAGTTATCAAGATATAAAAACTATAAAATACTGATTTTGAGAATAAACCATGCTTAAATAGGTAAGGATAGGTAGTTAGATGTGTGTTGTTTTTTGGGTTTTTTTTATTTTTTTTATTTATTTTTTAATATTTGATTCCCTAATTTCTCCTCTTACTGTTATTTTAGAGAATCTGATACCAGTCTTCTTAGAAGAGCTTCTAAGCACATAAAATCTAAAATTTAGGCTACGTTTGGTTCAATGTAAATCGAATTCTGAGTGTAAAATGAATGCAGGGGAAAGTGAATTCCCGTAAGGAAAATGAAATCTAAGTGTTTGGTTCTACAATGGAAAATAGTCTGGAAAAAAATTTTCGGTGTTTGGTAATATTCTAAAAATGCTATTTTCCTACAAAATTTTCACATTTTCTCAGCCATTTTATCAGCATCCAAACAAATTTTATTATAGAAAATTTCAAAATATACACTTAACACAACCAAAAATTAAAATAAAAACATTGAAGGAGAGGAAGAAAGAGTGAGATTGGAGGGAGAAAGAGTGATAGAGTGAGGGACAGAGAGATAGATCGAGAAAGAGAGAGATCAGAGTGGATGGAGGACGGCGGCGGCCAGATCGGGTGGGTTTGGGGGTGGAGTGGAGTGGGTTGGTGGTCGGTGGTGGCTAGATCGGCGATGTTGAGCAAGAAGGAGAACAAGCTTGGTCTTGGGTGGATCAGTCTTGGGTGGTGACGATCTAGATGGCAGCGCCGATAAGCTTCCAACGGCGAATATGGGTGAGATCTCGTCGGTGTTAGGGTGCAATCTCGGTGGTGCTACAGGTTGCGTGATCTGGGCGGTGCTTCAGGCAATGCAATCTTGCCGGTGCTGGGGTACGACGAGACCGGTGTGATCTGGGGTTAGGGGTGGTGGTGCGATCTAGGGTTGCTTCTGGTGCTCGGTCTCTCTTTTCTATTTTCTTGGGGTGGAAATCATTTGAAGATAAAATAAAACCTGAAATTCATTTCCAGCTTGCTGGGGTTATTTTATAGTCAATGCGGAAATTGATTTCCGTTTGACCCAATTTTCTGTGCTTACCAAACACATAGGTTGGTGTAAAATGATTTCTTGAAATCATTTTCAGCCAAAACAAATGCAGCCTTAGATTCATATAAAGTAGCCACCTAAACATTTATAATCAAGATCTTTTTATTTTTGGTGCTAGTGAATGAGCACATTTGGGGAATAGATTCCTAACAAAAGGGATAGGCATAACTAGGGATGGCAATGGGATAGGGCAGGGCTGAAGTCCCCATCCCGCATAGTTTTATTTTGCCCTATCCCCACCCCACTCCGCATGATGGGGAAAGCTTTCTCACTCCATCTCCGCCCCTTGGGGCCCCGCGAAGACCCGTCCCACTCCCTAAAACTCTATTTTTTTGTTAATTTGCCCTACAACTAGTACAATTTTTTTAATGAAACTTATTTCATTAATAAAAATATACTTGAAATTACAACTAAATTTATCTCATCAAATCAAACAATTTTTAGAAAAAATTGAATAATATATCCAAGTATTTAACAAGACAATCACAAAAATATAAATAAAAAATAAAAAATCTCATAGCATAACATATAACAAAATAAAGACAGAGAAACACATTGGGTAGAATAAAATAAGCTAATATTAATATGTTTGTTTAAATAGTAAGGTTTTAAGGTATGGAAAATTTACAATTATAACCCTTAGCAACGTGGGGCAGGGCAGGGACGGGAAGGAGCGAGGCGGGGTAGGTCTAAAAAGTCTAAACCCATCCCTACCCCGCCCCGTGGTGCGGGGTTAAAATCTTGCCCTATCCCGTCCCGTCACCTTGCAGGGCAGGGAGAACCCGCGCGGGGCGAAGCGATGAGGAGCGGAGCAAAATTGCCATCCCTAGGCATAACACACAAGAAAGTTTTATATATGTATATATATATATATACACGATATGTGTATCATCTCTTTCATTGTATCACACAACTATGAGGGCAACACACTATGAAGAGTAGGATGTACATATCAAGTACATAAGATAATTATTAATTAGCGCCATACATGACAATCATTATTGGCTATTATAATGTGTATTACTATTTACAATTTTATCTTTTTGATAGTTGGCCATAATAATAGTAGCTATATATATACGATATGTGTATCAGCTCTTTCATTGTATCACACAACTATGAGGGCAACACACTATGAAGAGTAGGATGTACATATCAAGTACATAAGATAATTATTAATTAGCGCCATACATGACAATCATTATTGGCTATTATAATGTGTATTACTTTTTTTTTTTTTATGGTTAACTACCTCTTTACAATTTTATCCTTTTGATAGTTGGCCATAATAATGGTAGCTACAAATTTCATTATCACTAGTTATTCAAAATATATATATATATATATATATATATATATATATTATGTAAAAGACGTGCAATGCTCCCCTCACATAAAGGTGAGACCAATCCTATGTAATAGAAGACATATAACTATTATATTATATTCTCACTTAGTCAACAGCTATAATATCAATTTTAATGGGTTGGTATGAGTCAGTTTTATCGTAAACTAACCACTTCAATCAAACCAATTAGGTGAAACCGCGCAATTAATATTGTAAGAACCTTAATTATGTGTACAAGCCATGGCCACGTATCTTAAATACAACCCTTCATGAAATGAAATCCCTTCTCTTAAAGTCCAATTTGGCAACAAGGACATATGTGTGCAAACCATGGCCACAAATTGTTTTTCCCTTACTCTTTGATGAAATGAAAGCCCTTCTCTTAAAGTCCAATTTGAAGAAATTGTTTTTTTTTTTTTAAATAATAAAAATAGACCATCCCTAACTCTTAATAAATACAAGGAGATCCCTTGTCCTCGTATTTATTTATTATGTGAATGGAGTTGTTAGGTTTACTTATCTCATAAAAATGTGATGCAAAGCTATGGGATCCATGAGAGCTTTGAGAAATTTTCCTGCATTTTTGCATTTATTCTTTGTGAATGACCTGATATTATTTGCCAAAGGAAACATGAAAAATTGCTGCAATGTGAAAGAAGCCCTTGACTCGTTTTGTGAACTCTCTAGGTAGAAAGTAAGTCTTAATAAGTCAAAAATTTTATTTTTCCCCCAACATCAACCGTGAGTTTCGTAGCGAGATGTGTCAACATTACTTAAATCATATACTATATAATAAAAGTTGGGCTTAAAAGCCGTGCTTGCGGCCAAGTGGCTGCACTAAATTGCAGAAATTTTTTTCAGAATTTAAAAAAAATTAATACATATATATTTGTACTTATCTTCTTCTCCTATAATTTCTAAATTGATAAAAACCTTAATTTGATTACAATTCAAACTCTTCATCTAATCCTTTTATTATTATAATTTATAAGTTGATAAAAAATTTTAATTTGATTATAATTCAAACTCTTCATCTAATCTTTTTTTTATTTAAATTATATTACTACGTGTAAAAAAAAAAAAAAACACGTAAAAAACAAAAAACAATAACAATCTTCATCTATTTCTTTTTTTAACTTTAAATTATATTACTTCATGTAAAAAAAAAAAAAAAACATAATACCCGTAAAAAAAAAAAAATAGCAATGTATTCAACAGCAAAATCTTCCTCTTCACATGACGTTTTTTTTTTTAAGATAATTACTTTTCATATCAATTTTACCAAAAATGTTTTTGGATAAAGTTAAAAAAAATTGTAAATAAGGTAATAAATATTTGAGTTTAAAGTACACCTTCTCTTTCTTCTCCAAAAAAAAAAAGGTATTTATATATAATAAACATTTGTTCTTCTTAATAAAACGTTTGTTTGTTTTTTATTTTGGTTATAGAAGAAAAGTTTCCTTTTTCCAATAAAAATGATTTCTTTTTTCTTTCTATTCGTATGACCTTTTTTTTAATCCACTTTTTATGGGATTTATGAGATAGCAACAAACAAATTGATTAGAAATCTTAATTCCAATAGGATTTAAATTCTATATCAAATGAAACTCTACCTATATATTAATATATATATATATATATATATATATCCTTTTTGAAGTAAAGTTTATTCCAATATGTGAATACTTAAATCCCATGACAGGTAGACGTGGCAAAACGGGCGGGTCAGGTCGGGTCGGGTTCGGGTCTGGTCACGGGTCAAAACAGGTCACGGGTCAAAACGGGTCATTTTTAAATGGGTCAAACGGGTTGCGGGTCAAACTGGTCACGGGTCAATTCGGGTCGCAGGACAGGTCGAGTTGACCCGTATTTTTCAAACAAATTTGTTTTTTTTGAAATAGATGCAATTTGTCAATTGTTTCCGAGTTCCTTAACTGTAATTAGATTCTCATTGGTGATATTGTTACCATTTACCAATTACCACTAAACACTTGATACCTAAATTTGGTGCAACTCTTGTTCCAGCTTTCTAGAAATTAATTTTGGTATAATCTTCGATTTGTTTAAAGTAGGAAGAGAAAATGAAGGTGGCAAGTGAACAATGACAAACTATAATGGAGTACATAACATATTAAGTGAAGAAGAATAAGTAAATATTTTATAAGAATTACACCTCAATCTCAATTTACTCAACGTTGGTAGACGTGGCAAAACTGGCGGGTCGGGTTGGGTTCGGGTCGGGTCAAATGGGTCACAGGTCAAAACGGGTCATTTTTAAACGGGTCGGGTCAAAAAATTTTGACCCGTTTTGCATGTCTGACAGGTATGCATTCTTTCTTCATTATTATTTTTTCATTGTGTTTAAGCTATTTTTCTTTAACTTCAAAAAAAATTAATAAAAACTTCTCACATATGTTTTAACCAATTCATAATATTAAATTTTTGTACTCATTTATTATTTTCTATAATAATTGGTTCAAGTTTTAGTTACATACTCACACTTTCATCTCTCAAAGTGATAGAGAAAACAAACAATTTATTCTTTGTTCTTTTTCTAAATTTATATCTTATTTTATAATTTGTCTTAATTTCTTAATTTTAAATTATGAATAATTTTGATTATATTCTATATATTGAATGTAAATTGTTGTTTATAGGTTTTTAGTTGTGTTATATTCTTCGGAAAAAAAGAAATAAAATAAAATAAAAGAGTTTATATAAATTTGACAACAAAGCTAAATAGATAAGCCTGAGAAATGTTTACTAATAATAGTTTTATTAGTAAATTTTTATTAACATGATTTAAAAAAAAATGAATAGAGAGATAATTTATTAATGTGATTTAAACTCTACTAAAACTTTTTGAAGGGATTGGTTTAAAAAAATTTCAAAGTAATTTTCTAATTATTAACTACTATGTACTAACTTCTAACTACCAAAACCCACAATTGAAATACTAATCTGTATGATATACCACTTCCAAAGATTAATATTTGAGCTATTATATATTAACGCTGACTTTTTTTTTTTTTTTAAAAAGAAGGGTTTTCTCCCTCCCTGCAAAACAAAAATATTATAACAAAAATTAGCTAGGTAAGGGTAAAACTACACCACCTTTTTTCTATAATAAATGTTAAATTCAAATAATTTTTCATGCATATACACACGCTACACGAAAAAATTATAACAATAATTAGCTAGACTGCAGTAAGACTACACAACCTCTTTTCTACAATAAATATTAAATTCAGATCATTTTTCATTCATATACACACACATGTAGCGTGCAACGCATAGAACTTAAACTTTAAGTTTAAACTTAAACTTAGTAGAGTGAAACTCACTCAAGTTTCAATGCTTTCTAGCTTCCATACTTTCAAGGAAAAAAATTAAATTCTTATGTGAGTCTCTCTCTACTTCAAATTCTTAAATGTTTAATAATTTATATTGTTCTTAATTATTGAATTAAGGTTTCACCTAAACATGATCTCAATTATTGTTTTGGATAGTAAATTATTAAATTTAAGGGTTTTCTATTTAAATATATGTGAGTAATTGAGCCTTAAAGTTCAATGTATTATTGAAAATCATTATATATATATATATATGCATTTTATGATACCTTAATTTCACACAACATGCATTCATTACGCAACTTAAAAGTAAAATATTTATTTATTTTTATTATTTATTTTAAATAAATTAATAATAAAAATTATTTACTTATAAATTTTGATTAAGCCGTGCATCGCACGGACATAATATTAACTAGTTGCTAACCCGTGCGATGCACGGGTTTATCTCTTCTTTGAGTAGTTTTTGTTATAGACATATGAGGTCAAGCTAATGAAGTATGTTCTTAGTGTCCATAAATATACCAATAAGAAACATTATATATAAATCTCTGCATTGAAATAGACATTAAACATGTAATATGATTTTAGCTAATACGAAGTTGGCGGATGAAAGTCGTGTGAGACGTTTATAGATTGAAAGAAAAGAAGAAGAGGGTTGATAGTAAATTTTGAATAGAATAGAACTTCTCTGTTTGTGGTCTACTCTCATAAAAATAAAAAATAAAAATAATGAGAAAGTTGATATTACATTTTAAGCTTCTCTAACAAACTTATCATTAGCCCACACAGTAGAGAGCACACAATTATATTCTTGACCAAATACTTGCACAAACTCCAACAATAAATCTTACAAACCTCAAAGTTCATGAATATATTCTAACATAAAAATTGATAAGTAAAAATTTTAGTTTAAAAGATTTTTTTTGTTTTAAATTCAATACTTACAACGGAGAAAGGAGGATGTTCTGACATAAAAAGCAAACAAAAACCTACCGTTTAAACTATAGAAACTTATTACCACAAATAGGAATCATAAACATGCACATGTTTTTGAAATCTAACTAAAGAATTAGAAAACATAGAATTAGACAAACTCATATGAAAAAAAAAAACACACACACACACACATACCAAGTTCTTTGTAGCTGTAGATTTAGATTCAAATAGTTGTAAGACACCACCTTTGGAAGGTTTAGATTTTGATAGTTGTAGAACACCTTCAATTATCTACTCTCTATATATATACCAGATTATATGTGACATTAAGTGAGGAATATTCTAAAACATCATTGTACCTAAAAAAAAAATTAGATAAAAACAATTACTAATTCTCTTACTTGCTAGGTTGTGTTCCTAGGAAACCTGCAAAATTAAAAGGAAAACAAAAAAAAAAAAAAAAAAAACATGAAGAACCTTCAAAAAAATGAAAAGAGGAGTTATTAATAACATATTTCATAATTTGAATCAAAATTCAAATCTACAGAGATGCGTAATAAAAAAATCATAACCAAATACTTTCACCAACTTCAACAATAAATCTTACAAACCTTAAAGTTCATGAATATATTCTAACATAAATTTATAAGTAAAAATTTTAGTTTAAAAGATATATATATATATATATATATTTTTTTTTTTAATTTTAAATTCAATACTTACATAAAACAATTAGATGAAAAAAATTACTACAAAGAATTAGAAAAACTCATATGAAAAAAGAAATAACGTTCCAAGATCAAGGTTTGTAGTTGTATGTTATAAAAAAAAAAGGTTTGTAGTTGTAAAACAACTACTAATTCTCTTACCTGCTAGGCTGTGTTCTTAGGAAACCTGTAAAATAAAAAGGAAAACAAAAAAAGAAAAACATGAAGAGCAATCAAACAATCGATTTTTTATTCTTTAGATTAGATCATACAAGGTTTAATGGTTAGAATGGTTGGTGAGTTCTTCAAACATACGTGAAAGTCCATTAAGGCATTAATAGCATTAGTGTACACACAAGTATCATGCAAGAGTCAGTTTAAGCTATTGTCTTCTTCTTTATGGGATATAGTACAAACGTTGGACAAATTTGCAGATGGATATATGAAATCAAAGAAGCCCTACGTAGGTTCTTAAGGGAAGGGAAGAGTTCTAGGGTTTTTATGTTTTAGTAGTAGTATAATAGCGTGTAGTTTTAGTACCGTGTCTTTTCTTAATTGAAAAGAATAAATTAGATTTATAAATTATAAATAAAAAAATGTTGATGTGTAAAATTGTGGAGAGGCCAACTAAAAGTCAAAGGCTTGAGAGAGTTTGAGTTTAAGTTGGACTTGTTAGAGAGATAAAGTTTCACTCCTTGTTAAGTTTAGACTAAACAAAAATAATTTTATTTAAAAAAAAATGATAATGATTTATTTTTTATTTTTTAAGTATTGTGCTGACGTGTAAAATTGTGGGAGTTTCAGAGACTTCGGTTTTATATATATATATATATATATATATATATATATAAAATATATAGATAAATAAATAAAACCAGGTGTGGTGAGTAACCTCACGTGTTTGCTAAAAAAATCCCTCTAACCCACCCCTAGGATGCATGCAGAAGCCTTCAGTATAAAATAATTTTTTTTTTTTTTAAATCCCTAACATAAGGCGGTTAGGCACAACAGTGACGCCCAATGCTAATGATCCACGGCAATCGATCTGCTAATGATGCCGATTTTGGCATAATATCTCTCTCTCTCTGTGTGGAAACAAAAAATAAAAACAAAATAAAAACCTTCTACACTTTTCAACAAATTAATCATTATTAGCAAGGAAAAAAAAGCTTAATTCAAATAAATCACAAATCACAATTTAGCTTGCGCATGAGAAATATTTATGAATCTTTTCCATACTTGGATTGAAATGAATGCCGATATGATCCCAACGCTGATATGAATGCCGGCCAAGGCTTTTCTATTCGATGTTCTGACATGCAGTTACTAATATCGTACGTTGACAATGTAATCCTTTGCTAATTCCTTTTGTCTGATGCATTAAATTACAATCTAAGGCTTAGCAACTACTACATTTGCAAGTTGCAAGACGTTGGTCACCGCAGTGGCAAGCTAGGCCTAACCAACCCAATTTACAAGCAAAATTAAAAGATCACCAAACTCAATAAATAGTAAATACAACACATTTTCCCCAAAAATTGAAGTTCTCTAGTTTGCTAGGCCTGAACTCAGGTGACATATACTGAGCCCCATCTCAAGAATACCGCTTGCAGGTTTTTGTGTGAAAATCATCGGAATCCCAATTTCGCTTGACAGTTAGGTTTTCTATTAGATGTAAAGAAATTAATTGCTGCAATCTACACCCCAAAGTTAATTGCTGCAATCTACACCCCAAAGTTAGAGCATTTATTTCTCCAAAAAAATAAAAAATAAATAAATAAATAAATAAAGGTTAGAGCATTGTCATCAACTCACCAAAATTTTTCTTCCTATTTTAGTATAAAAACTGTAGGGATATTAGGCCCAGCAGAGCATATTGGGCCAAGGGCCTAATCCAAGGACACCTTACAGTCCGAGGACGGATAAATGTGTTATGAAGGTCAGCACCAACAAATAAAGGGAGGGACCAAGGCACAATGATTCAGGGAGGCAATCCGAAGATAAATTCCTCCTCGGTTGAGCAAAGCTGAGGTCAGAGCATGCGACCTGACACTAAGACCAACGTTCTAGACAATTCCACTATTGAGGATAAATATCAGGAAGGAACAGGACAGAAGGAGGCTGAAGAAATATCTAGGAAAAACCTGCTACCACCACATCAAATGCTCTGCAGCTAACTTTTTGGCTGCATTTATGTGGAGTCTCCCTTGAACAGTGCTGCCTTGGCTACCCCAACTCATAGAGGGCCAGAGAGGGTGTCCGATAGGTCAAACACTTAAGTAGTGGCCTGGACGATCAACAAATAGAGGGTCAAGATCATTTAAAGGGAGCTCTATAATGTGAGAGACCCTTCATGGAAGAGAGATCGAGAAATTAAGAGAAAAATATTGTACCAATCAAGAACTGAATTTGTAATCAAACTTGAGAGAAATATATAAGAACTGATCTTCTCGGACTGTGCCGAGGACGATTTCCTTTAGTTTAAATCAGTCTATCTTTCTTTTCTTATCATCTAAATCTACTTTACTTGTTGTCCAACTCATTAAAGCACAATTTTCCAACCCACTCTCTACAAATTCATTGTATTGGGCTTTTTAGGCCTAAGTTCATCCATCACTTGGGTTAGGGACCCAAATTGTGTCCTTACAATTGGCACTGTCTGTGAGAATTTCTGGTGTTATAGTGAGTCTAACGTTCAACTATGGTAGGTTCAGGTCCGAACCAAGCAAAATCTATGGGGTTTCAACGTCAAGATCACTTTCGTGATCTTGAACAAAGAAGAGACCGGGAGGGAAGTGTGCACACTACCTATACTAGAGGCCAGTCTCGAGGTGGGAGCCATGTCTCTCATGAGAAAAATGCTAAGGACATGCAGTTGGAGATTGATCATTTAAAGAGGAAGTTGCGCCACGAATGGAGAAGGCGAACTCCTTCCATTTCTGATTTCTCTTCTGACGATGAAGATGATGGTAGTTATAGACAAAGATCAAGGAATCCTCCTAGTGAGTCTTTCTCGTATGATGAGGACTACCACCGTGAGCATAGAAACAAGAGCTCATCTTCCAAAGACTTAGGAAATGATGCAATGAGCAGAGCATTCAACTAAATTTTCAGATCACCTTTTACACGCAGGATTGAGGGAGGGAGACTTCCTCGGCTGTCCACTCAGCCCACATTCACCATGTACAATAGTCGTACAGACCCTGTGGAGCACGTAAGTCACTTCAACCAAAAAATGGTTGTATACTCCAAGAATGAGACTTTGATGTGCAAGGTATTTCCATCCATCTTAGGGCTGTGGCAATGAGGTGGTTTGATGATCTGGGTGCAAGTTCTATTGACTCCTTCAAAGAGCTCACCCTAGCGTTTGGGTCTCGTTTTATTACGTGTAGTTGGGTTCCTTGACCCTTAGATTCTCTATTGTCCATGTCTAGTGGCAACGTCACGTGACGTGAAAAAAAAAATTTATATATAATAATTAAATTTTTTATATTTGATCTGTATTAGGAACACCTTTAATCACAAAATTAGAAACACCCTTAAATAATAAAAAAAAATTATTTGTTCTACTTTCAAGAAAAAAAAAAAAAAAAAGCCCAAAAAAGCCCACGGCAAGCCCAACAGATTTCACAGAGCAAACCCACAGATTCTTAAAAAATAAAAAAAAAATAAAAACCCAATACAGAGCAAATCCCTAAATCAGAAATCACTTCAATCACTAAAGGCCTAAAGCAAACCTAAAGACAGAGCAACTCAGCAATGCGCCAATGCCTCAGAGGAGTCAGAGCAACGCCTCAGCTCGCTCGCAGCTTGCTCGTCGTCGAAGATCTGTCACGCCGTCACGTCACTCGCAGCTCGCTCATCGTCGAAGATCGCCCCTCGTCGTCTTCACTCGTTGCTCGCCTCTCATTGGAGATCACGCAACTTCAGGCCTCCCTACTCGGCTGCCCCTGCTCCAGTGCTCGGTGTTCCCTCCCTCAAGGTATTTTTCTCTCTGACTCTCTCTCAGTCTCTCAGTCTCTTTCTCTTTTTATCTGAGTCCACATATGAAATGAAATTAATGAATGAGTGATGAGTCTCTCTATCTCTTTATTCTTTTAAGAGTCTAAAACTCTCTCTCTCTTTTGAACTGATTATTAATATTTTGCCTTTTGCCTTTTTTTTGTCTTTTTGTATTTGGCTTTATCTTATCCGTTGGTGTTGGTGTGTGTTGGTGAGATATTAATTGTCTTTTAGTGGAATGTTAATTGTGATTTGTGATTGTGAAATTTTTTGATTGGTAGTTGGCTCTTGTGATTGGGGCATCACTATATCAGGTATGAGGCATTGAGGCTTGTGCTTGTCTATGACTCTGTTGAGTGGGGTGGGGGTAGATGGGCACATGGGGCAGGGCAACACAATATAATTAATGACAAACAAATTAAAGCAATATAGTTTATTGATAGGCTAAACAATAATAATTAAAGTAGTATAATTAACCAATACATTATAATTAATAATTTTATAATTAATGAAACAACAATATAACAAATTATAATTTATAAAAGACAAACATATTAATGAAACAACTAAACTACAATAATTAATAATTTTATTAATATTTCAAATGAACTTATAGTTTATTGTACAGATATCTTTGTTCATTTCTTTTCTTTTCATTTTTTTTTTCCTTTTGAGGTTTTTCGGTGTACAGAATGCAAATTTGTTTTGGTTTTAAGAACATCTTTTTTTTTTCCAAATCTTGAATTTCGGCCGGTATTTACCGAAACGTCCCGAAACACCTGAAATAAACCGAAATGACTTGAAATTTTTTCAAAGTGGAATAGGAACACCCTGGACAAAATTCCTGGAGTCGCCATTGTCCGTGTACATGCGAGAAGGTGAGACCCCGAAAACATACTTGGACAGGTACTGAGAGATGTTTAATGAGATTGATGGGGATTTTGATGACGTGGCTATAAGGACCTTCAAGGTCGGCCTGCCCACCGAGCATGATTTGAGAAAATCCTTGACCAAGAAGCCAGTGAGGAATGTTCGTGGGCTTATGGATTGCATTGATGAGTACAAGCGAGTCAAGGAAGACCAACAGCAAGGCAAGCGGAAGGGTAAGGTTATCCCTCAAGAGAGGAGGATTTCAGGTCAGACAGATACAATAATAGCAAGCCCCGAAGGGATTTCGCTAGGCAATCTGGGTCTACAGCTCCTCAAGTGGTAAACACAGTGTTCTGGGAGCCAGTACATCAAGTTTTGGAAAAGATCAAGAATGAGTCATACTTCAAATGGCCAAACAAAATGGGAGGAGACCCTCTGAGGCGCAACCAAAGTCTTTATTGCCAATACCACCAGAAGCGAGGGTATACCACCGAGAATTGCAGAACTCTGTGGAACCATCTAGAGCAACTGGTCAGAGAGGAAAGGTTACAACAGTTTTGTATTGGCCTAATAAGCAAGACGACCAAGTAAGGTCAGGGGCTCAAGGGAACGCTTCTTCAAGGCCACATTTGGGCACAATTAATGTCATCTTTACTACAATTGGGAGAGTTGGTTCTCATCCTTCTAGGGTGATGTCTGTAGCTCGGCTACCCGCCGAGGACTCTAATTCCGAGCCGAAGAGGGTTAGTGTGGAGATTCGACTAGGGCTGAGTTTTTGGGATAAGGACAAGATTGGAACCATCCAGCCATACAATGATACTTTGGTGGTCACCCTTAGAATAGAAGGGTATAATGTGAAGAGGGTGATGGTAGACTAGGGTAGTAGTGCAAAGATTATATACCCTGACTTGTACAAAGGGATGAACTTAAAGCTTGAAGACCTAACAGCCTATGATTCACCTTTGGTGAGTTTTGATGGGAAAGTTGTCATCCCAAGGGGTCAGATTAGATTGCTCGTGCAGGTAGGTTCAAAAGTGGTTGAGGTGGACTTCATTGTGATGGATGCATTTTCTCCCTACACGGCCATCGTGGCCAGACCCTGGCTTTATGCCCTGGGGGCCCTTTCCTCAACTCTGCACTTGAAGGTGAAGTATCCCTCGGGGGACCAGATTGAACAACTTATGGAGAGTCAATCCATGGCTATGCAGTGCCTCGTGGTTGCAATTATGCATCAACCTGCAGCTAAGCCCTCGGCCTCTGCTGAAAGGGGTTCATAGCAATCAAGGATTCCGGTCCTATCTACGAATGCGGCGTCAGAAGAGGCAAAGTGTGAGAGGTTGTAGGAAATTGTTATAAACGGTGATCCGAAGAAGTTTTTTCAGATCAGAGCTCAGTTGCCTCCTTGGGAGAAGGAAGAACTGTTAGCGTTTCTAAGGAGGAATATTGATGTGTTCGCATGAAATGCCTATGAAGCTCCTGGGGTGGATCCAGACTTCATTTGCCATCATCTGAATGTCAACCCAACTGTCCTCCCTAGGAAATAACCACCTTAGTGCTCATCTAAAGAGCATTCTGATGTTGTTAAGAAGGAGGTGTAGACTTCACAGACTTGAATAAAGCTTGTCCAAAGAACCCCTTCCCTATGCCACAGATTGATCAGCTAATGGAAGCAACTATAGGTCATCATCGGATGAGCTTTTATATGCCTTTCAAGGGTACCATCAAATACCTTTAGCCTTGGATGATCACGAGAAAATAGCTTTTGTAACTCTTATGGGGAATTACCACTACAAGGTGATGCCTTTTGGTCTAAAGAATGCGGGGTCTACTTATCAGAGGATGATGACCAGGATGTTTGAGCCACAGTTAGGGAAAAACATTGAGATTTATATAGACGACATGGTGGTCAAGAGTAAGTTTGAATCTGAGCATGTTAACAACCTTGGGCATATCTTTGAGATCTCAAGGAGGCATAAGCTGCGACTTAACGCTTCTAAATACTCTTTTGGTGTTGGGTCGAGGAAATTCTTGGGGTACATGGTTACTCATCGTGGAATTGAGGTCAATCTTGACCAAATTAGAGTAATTAACAATTTGCAGCCACCTCGAAACCCCAAAGAGGTTTAGAAGTTAACAGAAATGACTACTGCCTTGAATTGATTCATCTCTCGGTCAGTAGACAGGTGTAGAATTTTCTTCCAGTTGTTAAACAAATGAAAGGGATTTGAATGGACCGAGGAATGTGTCCTGGCTTTCCAACAGTTGAAGGAATATCTATCTCGTCCTCCGATTATGTCCAGGCCTGAAGTGGATGAGGTTTTGTTTGCCTATATCGTAGTAGCTTCCTATGTGGTAAGCTTAGTGTTGGTATGGGTTGATAATGGTGTACAGAGATCAGTTTATTATGTGAGCAAGTCACTACATGAGGCCGAGGTCCGTTACCTACCATTGGAGAAGGTCATTTTGGCAGTGGTGCATGCCACGCGTAAGCTCCCCCACTACTTCCAATCACACACATTTGTTATCCTAACCCAGCTCCCGTTTAGATCTCTACTTCAGAGTGCTGATTACACAGGGAGGATTGCAAAATGGGGTACGATTCTAGGGGCTTTTGATATCAAGTATATGCCTCGCACCTCTATTAAGGGTCAGGTCCTGGCCGATCTAGTAACTGAGTTTGCTGAAACCCCTTATGAAGAAAAAGTTGAGAAACAGAACATGGATGGAAAATCAGTTGGCATGATCTCCCTGCAAGAGCCTTTACCCTGGAAGGTGCATGTTGATAGGGCGGCGAATCAAAGAGGATCCGCGGTGCGGCTAGTTATAATTTCTCTTGAGAAGATCATTATTGAAAAATCCTTAAGGTTAGGCTTCTCGGCCACCAATAATGAGGCCAAGTATGAGGCACTATTAGTAGGAATGACTATGGTTAAGAGAATGGGTAGAAAGGCAGTAGAAATGTTTTCAGATTTAAGGTTGATTGTAGGCCAGGAAAGGGGAGAGTTGGAAGCCAGAGATTAGGGGTGTGCAAAAAACCGACGAACCAAAAAAACAGCTTCAAACTAACAGAACCGATGCAAAAATTTTGGTTCGGTTCAGTTTCAGTTTTATTATATAAAAACTGAAAATTTTGGTTCGGTTTTTGGTGGTAACTTCTAATACACCGAACCGAAATATATTAAATAATAATTTGTACAAATTATTTCAACAAAGTTCCTGGTATCCTAGTAGCAAGGACACGTGCTTGTCTCTAATCAGCCCAAGTTCGACCTTTAGTAATTGCCTTTTTATTTTTCCTCTCTTTATTACCAAAACTATGTCGTTTTAGGGTTTGCTTTATAACCCTATTAATCCTATTTTTAGCATTTGTCTCTCATTTCAAGTCTAATATATTTGGGGTTTTGTTCTTCGTGTTTGGGTTTCAAGGTTTCTTGGTGTTTGGGTTTTGTTCTTTGTGGTTTGGGTTTTGTTCTCCCTTACTTTCGATGGCAACATCAAGAGAGAAAACATCAAGAAGCAAGAAATGAAAAACCCAACAAACACCAAGAACAAGATTCAGAGAAAATCAAGAAACCCACCCAAAGATCCAGAGAGAAAACATCAACAAACCCTGTTGTCGCCGCCGCCTAGAGCCTTCGCCACCTGGGTTCAATCGCCACCACCTCCTTCGCTATTGCCGCCTCTTTGGTTTAATTTTTCTGTCTTCGTGGTTTGAGTTTTGTTCTTTGTCGGTTTCTATTTGGCTTTCAAGGTTTCTAGGTTCGTGGTTTGGGTTTTGTTCTTCGTGTTTGGGTTTCAAGATTTTTGGGTGTTTAGGTTTTGTTCTTCGTGATTTCTGGGTTTCAAGGTAGAAGGTTATGAGTTTGGCTTTGCCAGTACGCTTCTTCGCTGTTCTCTTTTTTTTTTTTTTTTTGGTTTTATGTTTGCTACTAACATGGGAAAGCAAAGGGAATTTCTGGGTTTGTTAATTTTTTTTTCTTTGTTTGCTTTCTTAGAAAATAAATGATAAGGAAACCGAAAAAACCCATCGGAACTGACCAAAACCGAAATCCAACCGAAACCGATTGATTTCCAATTACTTCAGTTGGTTTCGGTTGAGAATTTCACAAACCAAAAATTTCGGTTTCGGTTGGCCAACACTTAGAAAACCGACTGAAATTGAACCGACACACCCCTACTAGAGATCTCAAAATGCAGAAATATTTGAACCAAGTTAGACACTTACAGTCTAGATTTGAGTCTTTTAATTTATCTCAAATCCATAGAAGTAGAAATACACATGTCGACTCTCTTGCCAAGCTGGCAACCTCCTCGGCACAAAGTTTACCTCGGGTGATCCTTGTAGAGGACTTATGTAAACCCATTGAGGTAGGGAGAAACGTGGTTCATGTTCATCAAATAAGGGTGGGTCCCAATTGGATGGACTCCATTGTGCTATTCCTTAAAGAAGACATCTTGCCTGAAAGCAAGTGCAAGATTTACAAGATATGGAGAAAAGCTCCTAGGTTTTGGCTGTCCGAGGACTAAAAGTTGTATAAGAGATCTTTTTATGGCCTATATCTACTATGCATACACCCTGAAACAGTTGAGCTACTCCTAGAAGATTTACATGAAGGGATTTGTGGAAGCCACACAGGGGGCAGATCTTTGTCTCACAGGGCCCTCACTCAAGGCTATTGGTAGCCAAATATGTAGAGGGAAGCACAAGAGTATGTGAAGAAGTATGACCAATGCCAATGATTTGCACCAAACATTCATCAACCAGGAGGAGTTCTTAATCCTCTCTCCAGCTCTTGGCCTTTTAGTTAATGGGGATTGGACATTGTAGGTCATTTCCCTAAGGCAGTAGGGAATAAGAGATATTTGTTGGTTGGCATAGATTACTTCACCAAATGGGTTGAAGTTGAACCATTGGCAAATATCAGGGACGTGGATGCCAAGAGATTTGTTTGGAAAAATATTGTCACTCGGTTTGGAATCCCTCATACCCTTATCTCAGACAATGGTCTTCAGTTTGATAGCAAGGACTTCAGGAGGTATTGCTATAACTTAGGCATAACAAATAGATATTCCATCCCGGCATATCCATAGGGAAATGGACAGGCTGTAGTTGTCAATAAGGTCATAGTGACTGGGCTTAAAAAGAGGCTGGATGATGCAAAGGGAAAATGGGTAGAAGAGTTGCCACACATCTTTTGGACATACTGAACTACACCTCGTAGGTCCACTGGGGAGATGCCCTTTTCAATGACTTATGGGGTCAAGATTGTTATTCCTCTAGAGACTAGATTCTCCATGCTAAGAACAAGTTCTTTCACTCCGAGTAGCAACGATGAGCTATTGGAGAAGAGCTTAGACTAAATTGAAGAACAAAGAGAAAATACCATGGTCCAATTGGCATGCTATCAACACAAGCTTAAGTAGAGGTACGACTCAAATGTAAGGTTAAGGCCACTAGCGCCTGGAGACCTGGTATTAAGAAAAGTTTTGGGTATTGCCAAAAACCCAACATGGGAAAGTTATGGCCCAACTAGGAAGGGTCATATTGTATCACATCAGTGGTGGGAATAAGTGTATATTATCTTGAAGATCTAGAGGAAAAAGGTTGTACCATGCCCCTGGAATAAGTTGTACCACGCCCCTAGAATGTAAACAACCTGAGAATGTATTATTATTAATGAAAACTTTCTTTACCATATTTGGATTTATTATATTGTGAGCCATGCCTTCTACTATTTGTTTGAATATCAAACAGAACATTAGTCATATCTGGCTCCTCGAATCACATACCTTGGGTAAATTGATATTTCAAATTATTCACCTAAGTATTAAATAGAACCTTAGCTATGTCTGGCTCCTCAAACCATGTGCTTTGGGTAAATTAATACTTCCTGACATCTATCTAAGTGTTAAACAGAACCTTAGTTATATCTGGCTCCTTGAACCACATGCTTTGGGTAAATTAATACTTCATATTATTTTCCTAAGTATCAAACAGAACATTGGTCATGCCTAGCTCCTCAGACCATGTACCTTAGGTAAATTGATATTTCAAGCTATTCACCTAAGTATTAAATAGAACCTTAGCTATGCCTAGCTCCTCGAACCACATGCTTTGGGTAAATTAATATTTCTTGACATCTATCTAAGTGTTAAACAGAACCTTAACTATGATTGGCTCCTCGGACCACATGCTTTGGGTAAATTAATATTTCCTATTATTTTCCTAAGTATCAAACAGAACCTTGGTCATGCCTGGCTCCTTGGACCACATAACTTGGGTAAATTGATATTTCAAGCTATTCACTTAAGTATTAAATAGAACCTTAGCTATGCCTAGTTCCTCGGACTACATGTTTTGGGTAAATTAATGTTTCCTAACATTTATCTAAGTGTTAAACAGAACTTTAGCTATGTCTGACTCCTCGGACCACATGCTTTGGGTAAATTAATGCTTCCTATTATTTTTCTAAGTATCAAGTAGAACCTTGGTCATGTCTGACTCCTCGGACCACATACCTTAGGTAAATTGATATTTCAAGCTATTAACCCAAGTGTCAAATAGAATCCTAGTTATACTTGATTCCTCAGATCACATACATTAGGCAAGTTCATACTTTCTGTTATTTATCTAAGTATCAATTAGAACCAGCCATGCTAAGTGGCAAAAATCTTTACTATAATAACATGATCAAATGAACACTCATGAGCATCACTTAAAGCATTTGAACGTATGTCCATGATTCAGTTTGAAAATTGATTATCATCCCTAGTTCCTTAAACTTACTGATAAATGGAAAACTAAGTAAAGCCTAATGTGAACAGATGCTCTGCAATTATGTATGTTTTTTGGCTTAAGGTTACACTTTGCTGAGATTATGGACTTAACTGATTTAACTTATCTTGCTGCTAATCATATAAGATGGGATAATTATGCTACCATTTATGCAGAAAACTAAATTGAGCTTTATGTCAATTCCATGTTAGTTAAGTGTTAGATAAAACATAAACTATGTTAGAATCAACATCAATATCACAAATATGAAAGAAAAACTTGTAAATTATCATTAATCTGAGCCTTAGGAAAAGGAAAATTGCTTACAAAAGGTCAATTGGATTACTAGTTTTGAAAATAAAAACACAAAAGAAAGAACTACATTAGAATCTTTTTTTTTTTTTTTTAATTACAATTTTTTCTTTGGGAGGGGCTTTGATGGGCTGAGTGGATGTTGTTTTTGAGACCTCAGGGCCTTTGCTTGGAAGATCAACCTTGGCAGGCAGGGGAAGAGTGGCTAGGACTATCTCCATTTTGTGAGAAACTCCTTTCTCAGTAGGAGAGTCTTGGGTAACAGTGGGGGGCTTCGTGGCATCAGGGGCCACTCCCTGGTTTGCTTTCTTTTCTTTTTCAATGACCCCAGGCTACTCGGCCACCTCGGCGGGGTTTTCAGAAGAGGTTGGGACCTTGGCTGTACTGTCCTTTCCTACTTTTGCCACCTCGGAAGAGGTATCACTCGTCGAGCTAGATGGGCCAGACGCTCGGATGGTAGGGGGTAGTATACACTCTCTGCCTTCCTAAGTATAGATGAAGCCTCAACTCCAGCTTGGTTGAGATCTTCATTCCATACTTGGAGGCAGTAGTTCCTACATACTCCTGAGACGTCAGCCCTAAGGACTTCCTTAGTCTTTGCCATTCCTACGTCATACCCGTCCTGCTCGGCCTGATCCCTGGCCTTTTCTGCTTGATCTTTTGCCTTTTCAACCTCCTTCAATTTTTTCTTCAAGGCAGTAATCTGCTCTTTGAAGGCGGCCAGATAGTCCTCAGCCTAGTGAAGGAGCAATCGTTGACCTTCAACTTGCCTCTCAGCATTGTCCAAGGCAGCCTCTACACTTCTCTTACCCCTTTCTGCCTCGGTTAACTTGCTCTTCAGCTCCTGATTGCTCTTCTCGTCCAGGTGGAAGGCGTCCACAACCGCGATTCACCTTCCCTCCTCCTGTTTCATTTTTCGATGGAAACTATTCACCATCTCCTTTAGGGGTGTGCATAGGTCGAATTAGGTCGGGTTAAAGGGATTTTTTGACCCAACCCACCATGGTGGGTAAAAAAATTCAACCTAACCCAACCCATCACATAAGTCCAACCCAACCCAACCCAACCCACATGGTTGAGTTGGGTCGGGTTGAACCCATGGGTTGGACAAATTTTATTATTATTATTATTATTAAATTAAGTAAAAAAATATATAAATATAAATATATTAAAAAAACTCAAAGATTAGTATCAATGTGACTCCTTAAAGGCAAATAATACTAATGACTAAACAACAATAGTAATTTACTAGGATTTGTGTGAACTAATTAGCTTTTATATAGGATAGGAAGAGCTAATTATTTTAAAAAATTTATTAATTATATAATATATTTTAAATATATATATTAAATATATGGGTGGGTTGGGTTGGGTTTAGCAGGTTTGGAATTTATGACCCAAACCTAACCCGAACCCGCTATAAAAAAAAAATTTTGTAACCCAACCCAACCCACAAAGCCCTAAAAACCGACCTAACTTGGCAGGGTGGGTTTGGTTGGGTCGGTTTTGGCGGGTTGGTGGGTTGGCTACATACCCCTTGTTGGACCGTGTGCCTTACCGATCCATCCAACGACCAATTGGTGAAGGATGAGGGGGCACAAATCTTTTATAGCATTCAATCGCAGACCAAGTTCATTGGTATTGGAGCGAATTATGAAATCCCTCATAATCCTTCCCTCACAATGCGGCTCCAACAACTCGAACCTATGACCGGGCTCTGATACCACTTGTCAGACCGTGTGCCTTACCGATCCATCCAACGACCAATTGGTGAAGGATGAGAGGGCACAAATCTTTTATAGCATTCGATCGCAGACCAAGCCCATTGGTATTGGAGTGAATTGTAAAATGCCTCACACCCTTAATCTCCTCGGCCCTAAATGTAGCTTGAATGGCTTGGAAGGGAAGAGAAGTACAATTTAAAAAAAAAAAAACAGACTTACCATGGCAAGGTCCCTCTTCAAGCCGAGGAAGACCTCATACTGCCTCATAGACCTGAGGTCGGCCATATCCTTAGGTAGCAACAAGGACTGCTCCACAACATCAGCTACATACCCGGCCGTGCCCTACTAGAAGTCTTGGATAGAGGTATCACTGGTGAGAGGAACTCCATTCAGCTCCAAGCGTGGGGCCCAAGCCGGGGCTGCAGCTTGGTGGTCGCCCCTCCTTTCTCCCTTACTGGCTAACCTTGTCTATATGCCTTTAGGATGCTTGGCCCCCCTTAAGGCTCAACTTGAAAAGGGGGGTGGGTTCTCCCTGTTTCTACCACCTCCTTCTCCTTTTCTTCCCTCTCCCTCTTATGGTCAGCAGGATCAGCTCAGAGGGGTTGGGTGGGTGGAGGGGTGGGAAGCTTAGTCTGAGCTGCCTTCCCAGGCACGTCCCCCCTGGGTTGGGACTCCAGCAACTTCTGCAGGGTGGGCCTTAGCATGCATTGGATCCCCGTCTCGTCTGGTATTGGTGTGAATGGATGGCCGAGGTCACTAGTTGAAACTTCTAGGGACAAAGATTGATTGAAGACTTTAAACTCATCCTCAAAGTCAGATACTTCAACTACTTCTTCTTCTTTTTCTTCTTCTTTTATGTTGGTAGGGTGAGAAGAAGTGGCTTCTTCGGTTGTATCCTGTGGTGGCAAGGCTACCTTTGGTATGCCTTCGGGTATGGGATCAGTGGTGAGCGTGCCCTCTCAAATCGGACCGGTGATAAGAAAACCCGGGGCGGCTACGTTTATCCAATGTAGATGAGGGTTCTTGGCTCTGATGACGCACTTCGTCGCCTGGTAGCTTTTGGATATAGGGGTGTAGTCGAGGATGAGGTATGCTGCTCTGAACTGGCTGTCACTATGAACGAACACCTTGGCCTTAAGTATTTTATCTAGGCTTTGTTGATTGACAAGGTTGAAATTAGGCACAGTAGTGTTCTTATCTGCAAAATCGTGGGGAAGAACAGAAAAACATCGTTAGTAAAAAGTAGAACAAGCCAAAGGAAAACTCAAATACAAATATTTAATCTAGACCTAAGACCCCACCTGGTGTCCCCTCTCTCCGCGGGCAGGGGAGGCCATCGTGCCACTCCCCTGACACGATCAAGAAGTCCTTGTTTAGGCCCTTGTTGGAATCGGGGAGGTACTAGATAAGGCTAACCTCAAAGTACCTAGATTTTAGGTAATACCCCTGCCCCTTTAAATGGTGGAGGTTGTAAATCCAGTTGACATTGTGGTGGGTCAACCCTAAACCCATTTTTTCATTAAAGGCGTCTACACTCCCTAAGATTCTAAACATGTTTGGGGCACATTAGGTAGGAACTAACATATGAGCCCTAAGATAGTCCTTGGTGACGATGCCCATGGGAATCCTCATCCCACCTTCTATAAAGGCAATCATTGGGATTACCACTTCTCCCTCTTGCCTTTTTTCATGCCACTCTCCCTGCTTACAGTACCTAATAAACACTTCTGGCGAGATCCTGTACAGAGCTCTGAAGCTCTCTATTCCCTTATCGGCGTCTACCAAACTTTTGAATCTTCCCATTTCTAGAAAGGTTTGGAGAAACTAAGAAGATTGAGAGAAGTAAGAGGAGCCGAGGAGGAAAGGACACAAAGGAAAGAAAAGTACATGGAAAAATAGAGTGAAAAGGTTTATGAAGACTTACAGAAAGAAGAAAATTCTCCTCGGACGGGCTCTTGATATTTGTAAGGGCACGAGTGAGTTGGGTAAGTTTGCAGATTCAGTGTATGATCACTAAAGTGAGATGAGTGATTAATTCGGATGGTATTTATATTAAAGAGGAAGTTACGAATGGGAAAATTTCCACCTGGGTTTCAGCAAAATCCTCAACCGTTGGATTCGCATCGCACCATAGAACATGGGGAACATGGAGCCGTAAAAATTTAATGAAGACGCGTCACGTAAGCCGAAGCATCAGGACGTGTCTTAGGCAGTTAAAAAGGCACTTGCGCAGTTAGAGGTGATGTATGATGAGCTCAGAGTGACCATAGTGACGTCGAAATCCTCCTTTCTTACAGAGGAGTTAGAAAGAATAATCTTGTGGGGCTATTGTAGGGATATTAGGCCCAGCAGAGCATATTGAGCCAAGGGTCTGGTCTGAGGACACCTTACAATCCGAGGATGGATAAACGTGTTATGAAGGTCAGCATCAACAAATGAAGGGAGGGACCAAGGCACAATGATCCAGGGAGGTGATCCGAAGATGAATTCCTCCTCGGTTGAGCAAAGCTGAGGTCAGAACGTGCTACTTGAGACCAAGAGCAACGTTCCAGACAATTCCACTATTGTGGATAAATATCAGGAAGGAACTGGACAGAAGGAGGCTGAAGAAATATCTAGGAAAAAGCTACTACCACCGCATTAAATGCTCTGCAGCTAACTTTCTAGCTGCATTTATGTGGAGAAGAGCCTTGAATAGTGCTGTCTTGGCTATCCCAACTCACAGAGGGCCAGAAAGGGTGTTCGATAGGACAAACACTCAAGTAGTGGCCTGGACGGTCAACAAATGGAGGGCCAAGATCATCTAAAGGGAGCTATATAATGTGAGAGACCCTTCATGGAAGAGAGATCGAGAAATTAAGAGAAAAACACTGTAGCAATCAAGAACTGAATTTGTAATCAAACTTGAGAGAAATATATAAGAATTGATCTCCTCGAACTGTGCCGAAGACGATTTCCTTTAGTTTAAATCAGTCTATCTTCCTTTTCTTGTCATCTAAATCTACTTTATTTGTTGTCCAACTCATTAAAACCCAGTTTTCCAACTCACTCTCTACAAATTCATTGTATTGGGTTTTTTGGGCCTAAGTTCATCCATCACTTGGGTCAGGGACCCAAATTGCGTCCTTACAAGAACCTAATTTTTTTATTTTAGCTAACCATTTTTATTTTTAACTCATATCCAATTTCTTATTCTAAATCTTGTTTCATTTTTAAAAACCATTTTTTTTGTTATTATTTCTCTCAATTTTAAATACATCAACTTTTCTTTATCACAGTTATTAAGACTCAAAAACAATAAATTACTGAATGCAAATATAGGTAAGGATAGGTAATCTGATGTGAGCTTTTTCTTAGGGTTTTTGTTTTTTTAATATTTGTTTCCCTATTTTCTCCTCTTATCCTATTTTAGAGAATTCGATATCAATACTCTTACAAGAGCTTTTTATTTTTGGTGCTAGCGACTGGGCACATTTGGGGAATAGATCCCTAACAAAAGGGGTGGGTATAATTCACAAGAAGGTTTTTCATATATATATGATATGTGTATCATCTCCCTCGTTGTATCACACAACTATGAGGTCAACACGCTATAAAACGTATGATGTACATAGCAAATACATAAAATAATTATTAATCAGTGCCATACACGACGTCTATTATACTATTATCATGTGTGGCTGACTACTTCTTTACAATTTTATCTTTTTGGTAGTTGTCCATAAAAATAGTAGCTACAAATTTCATATTCAAGCTTGGCGACTTTGGGAAAATCCTAATACACTTTGGGTAGAAGTTCGAAAAGCTATATATTTTCCCAATTCATCTTACCTATCTTGTGAATCTCCTAGAAATATTTCCCACATTTGGAAAGCTATTCAACATGGAAAACAATATTTAATCCAAGGTGTGAGATGGGTTATAGCTAATGGTAATAGCATCCAAGTTTGGGAGGATAAATGGCTTCTTAATGGCACATTAAGAGCTCAAGTGGAGGGAGACCGTTACCAATTACTGAATTTTCTCAAAACATAGACTCCTTATATCATCACGGCAAGTGGCATTTATAAGATCTCCCTATACCCATCCCACATGATCTTGAAGAACTTATTCGAGGTTTACCTACTGCCATGGTATCTTCTCAACAGGATCAATTAATGTGGCCTACTACTGTGAGTAAGTGCATTGTTAAAGAAGCAACTAGATATCTATACAAAATCAACGATACAATAGGTGGCCTTAGTGATTGGAATTGGATATGGAAAATTCCATGAGTACACAAAATTCAAATTTTCAAATGGAAATGTTGCATTATCGTCTCCCTACCAAATCATTTTTAGCAAATATCCACCATGATATTGACCCTACTTGTCGTCGATGCAGTCATGTTGAAACAACTTCACATGTTATTAGATATTGTCCTTGGGCTAAAGAATTTTGGATAAATTTACCAGGACAAAAAGAAATTTCCTTTTTTCACTCTCCTTTGGTTAAAAGAAAATCTCACCAATATTACAAACCTTGTAGGGCCTTCTTTTACACCCTGGAACATTACATTTGCTTATGGTCTTTGGCACCTCTGGCTTGCTCGTAATGATAGGATTTTTCGTCCCCCTTCAGCTTCTCTCCATCAATGCATTTACACAACAACTAGCCTCAGAATTTTTCTATTTAGCACACTCTATTCTTACAAAAACTAAAATCACCACACATATTTCATGACAGCCCCCACAGATTAGCGTGCAGATTGTACTGTTCATATATATTAATTACAATTTACAAATTATCCAATGCATTTCATTTTATGGATACAACCGTGCTGTTGGGATAGGGCGGCTCTATAGTATAGCGAATGAGGCGGTTCTCTAAAGCCTCCAAATTTTAACCAATAGGCAATAGGGTAACTTAAACTCTATTAATTAAATCAAAATATTAGCAAATAAATAAAATTATATTTTTTTTTATCAAATGACAAAAAAAAAAAAAAAAAAATACTATGTCCATAACATTTTTCACAATAAATCTTAAGTGTCAACTTATTACTGGTTGTTATTGGGAAGCAAAAAGTAATTTCAGTGGTAGGTAGAACTAGTAACAACTTAAGATTTGTTATGAATGTAGCACTTTCCTTCTAAATTCATCACTAATATCACATTTTTACTTACCAACTATCAATCTGTCACATCAACAGGTGTGAAAATTTTTGTCAAATTTTGTGTCTATAGAGTTTCTAAAAAAATTTCTACGTGCTTAATTAATAATTTTGCATTTAAAACAAGTAAATAAAGTTTAAGTAATAGTATTAATTTTTTTAACAAAAAAAATCATATTTAAATAAATAAATAAATATATATATATATATATATATATATAAAATGCCTTAATTCAACTTTTGCCTGAGACCCCCAAATGCATCAAGCCGCCCCTTGTTGGAATGATCAATGGTGAATAAATTCTTCTAGTTGTTGAAAGAGAGCAAGTATAATTTGTCTTCCAGCAACTCCTGCAGAATAATTATTTTATAAGCAAAGTCGATGTGCTATGTAATAACATAAGCTGAGTAACCATGGTGTGAGGCAATCTAAGAATCAAAAACAATTTGATCCAAAAAATCCTACTAAGATAGATTATGTTCTAAGCACATTGAATCAAACACAATTTGATCAAAACACAAAACAGATACAAAACAAAATAAATATACAATATATCTCGAATGTGTAGATAATTAGTTTTGCAACCGATAACAAATCCAAATTTGATGGTAAAATGGTCATTTAACATGTTCGAGAGTAAAGGTCATTTTATACCACTAAAAGACTCAAAATCCAATTTAATGGTCTGTTTGGATTGAGAGAGAGAGAAGAAGAGTAGAGTAGAGTTGAGTTGATTTAGCACAAAATTAGCTTTTTTTTAGTCAATTCTACTCTACTCCTCTCCACTCTCCCTTCTTCTTCTTCCCTCCATCCAAACAGGCCATAAGACATGAACAAAATCTTTAATGATCTGTAGGTCACTCCTCAGGTGGAAAAATGAGATCATTTTATTGAAAGATCATGCAAAATCAACTTTTCTGGATTATACAAATTCAAAGAAAGGATAAACATCAATGCATGGAATAACTAATGTGGGACACACGTTAAGTTTTGGACCTTTTGGTTTTGGGTTCATGAATCACATGATATAGCTGATCTATTATTATCTCATCTAATATTTGGTCCCCACTTGACGCCCCTACTGCCTAGCCTAAACTTAGAATGCAAAACATTGGGCCAATCCGTGCTACATGAGATAAAGGAGTTTTCAATTTTACAGAAATTCCAAAATACAAATTTGTCTATTCTCAAAACTAATGGGCCATAACTTGGTGTGGATAGGGATGGCCATGGGTAGGGTATGGGTATACCCAACCCAATTAATTTATCCATGGATACCCAATTACCTTACCCAATTAGTATCCATACCCAATTGTTACCCAGTTTGTTTACCCATGGATATCCATATCCTACCCAAACCCAATTTTTATAAAATCACCAAATATGCTCAAAAACCACAAAAAAAACCAAAATGTCCTCAAAATCTCTAAAATAAGCAAAATACCCATGAAACCTCTAAAATAACTAATTATGCTCAAAAACCACTAAAATAACCAAAATATCTCAAAATCTCTAAAATAAGCAAAATACTCATGAAATCTCTAAAATGACCAAAATACCCCCAAAATCACTAAATATGCTCAAAAACCACTTAAAATTACCAAAATACCCCCTAAACCTAAAAAATGACCAAAATACCCCCGAAACCTAAAAAATGACTAAATACCCACGAAACTTAAAAAATGTCCAAAATGCCATTGAAACCCAAAAATTACCAAAATACCTCCTATAACTAAAAAATGACCAAAATACCCCCGAAACCTAAAATTTGACTGAAATACCCCCCGAAACATAAAATTACCAAAAATACCCCCCTAAACCTAAAAAATGACAAAAATACCTCCAAAACCTAAAAACTAACTGAAATACCCTTGAAACTTAAAAATTACCAAAATACCCTCGAAACCTAAAAATGATTTAAATAACCCCTAAACCTAAAAAATGACCAAAATATCCCTGAAAACTAAAAACTTACTAAAACACCCCTAATACTTAAAAAATACCAAAATACCCCTGAAACCTAAAAATAAACCGAAATACCCTGTAAACCTTGGAAATTACCAAAATACCCCTAAAACCTATAAAATGACCAAAATACCCTTGAAATCTATAAAATGATAAAGATGCCCCTAAAACCTATATGATGGTAAAAATACACCATAAACCTAAAAAATGTCTGAAATACCCTCAAACCTATAAAATGACCAAAATACGCCCTAAACCTATAAAATTACCAAATATGCCGAAAACCTCTGAAATGACAAAAAATAACCCCAAACCTTTAAAATTACCAAAAATACCCCAAAACCTATAAATCAACCAAAATAGCCCTAAACCTCTAAAACAACCAAATACCCTCAGAAAATATCTAAAATGACCAAAACACCCTTGAAACCTTTAAAGTGACTAAAATACCCCTAAACCTGTAAGATGACCAAAATACATCTGTAACCTCTTAAATTACCAAAATAAAGGTTTGGGGTATTTTGGATGTTTCGAGGGTATTTTTGTAAAGATTAAAGGTTCTAAGAATATTTCAGTCATTTTGTAGGTTTTGAGAGAATTTTGGTAATTTTTTAGGTTTTGGGGTTATTTGGTCATTTTTTAGATTCTAAGGTATTTCAGTCATTTTTTAGACGAGGGCATTTTTGTCTTTCTTTTTTAGGTTTTAGGGGTATTTCAAAAATTTTTACATTTTGGGGCTATTTTAGTAATTTTATAGGTTTCAGAGGCATTTTGGTAATTTCAAGGTTTCGGGGGTAATGTTTTATGTTTCAGGGGTACTTTGGTCATTTTTTAGGTTTTGGGGGTATTTCGGTTATTTTTTAATCTTTGGGGATATTTCGGTCATTTTTTAGGTTTTGGGATCTTTTGGTCATTTTTTAGGTTTTGAGGTTATTTCAGTCATTTTTTAGGGTTGGGTCTATTTTTATCATCTTATAGGTTTTAGGGGCATTTTCGTCATTTTATAGGTTTCGGGGTATTTTAGTAATTTTATAGGTTTCAGGAGTATTTCGGTCATTTTTTAGATTAAGGGGGGGAATTTTGGTTATTTTATAGGTTTCGGGGGTATTCTTGTCATTTTATATGTTTAGGGGGTATTTTGGTAATTTTAAGATTTTGGGGGTATTTCAAACATTTTTTACGTTTAGAGGGTATTTTGGTAATTTTAAGTTTATTGGGGGTATTTTGGTCATTTTTAGGTTTCAGGGGGTATTTCGGTAATTTTTTTTATGTTTTGGGGATATTTCGGTCATTTTTTAAGTTTTGAGGGTATTTTGGTAATTTTTAGGTTTTGGGGTATTTTGATCATTTTTTAGGTTTCAGTGATCTTTCGGTCATTTTTTAGGTTTAGGGGTTATTTCGGTAATTTTTAGTTTTCGGGGGTATTTTGGTCATTTTTTAGGTTTCGTGGGTGTTTCGATCATTTTTTAATGTTTCAGGGGTTTTTTTGGTAATTTTTAGGTTTTGGGGGTATTTTGGTCATTTTTTATGTTTCGGGGGTATTTCGGTCATTTTTTCAGTTTTAAGGGTATTTTGGTAATTTTTGGGTTTCGGGGGTATTTTGGTCATTTTTTATGTTTCGGGGGTATTTCGGCCATTTTTTAGGTTTTCAGGGTATTTTAGTAATTTTTAAGTTTCGGGGGTATTTTGGTCATTTTTTAGGTTTTAGTGGTCTTTTAGTCATTTTTTTAGGTATAGGGGTTATTTTGGTAATTTTTAGGTTTTGGTGGTCTTTTGGTCATTTTTTAGGTTTATGGGGTATTTTGGTAATTTTTAGTTTTCGGCGGTATTTTGGTCATTTTTTAGGTTTAGAGTGCATTTCGATAATTTTAGGAATAATTTGGTCATTTTCAAGTTTTAGGGGCAATTTGGTAATTTTGATTATTAGGTAATTGGGTGAATTGAAGTTTACCCATAATAATTTGGTTGAGTTAGATCTAATTAGTTAAATGGGTAATAATGGGTAAATGGGTAATATCCAAACCCTACCCAAAATATTTGGATAATATCCAAACCCTACCCAATTACCTTCTACCCATTAAGAATTGGGTATTACCCAGAATAATTGGATCGGGTAGGGTTGGATATCCATTACCCAATGGGTATGGCCATCCCTAGGTGTGGATGCCGAAGAACAATAATTATGGAGCCGCCCATGACCCTTGTGCTCCAATGACACTTTTTTTTTTGTCGTCTTAAACCTATTTTGTAGTTGGATCCTGATAATGTCTTTGGAACATTTATTAATAGATAATTTTGGAAAAATTTTAGTTCATCAAAAATTTTGGAAAAGTTTTAATACTATTTTTATAGAAAATATGGAAAAAAAAAATCAATTACATTTTTTCTTTTCCCATGAAAATTTTCTAAAAATATTTTATAAACAAATGTCCATAGGTATTCATTAACTTTTCCATTGGTAGTTTAATTGGTATTTCTTGACGCTTTCAATAAAAGACATTCAAGGTTTAAATCATTCATTTCCCGTTGTTACTATCAAATTTACCCAAAAAAAAAAAAAAACTTAAAGCAAAAAAGAAAAAGAAAAAAAGTATGTAGTTCAAATCATGATTGGGAGCACATAAATATAACCAAAAAGAGCCAACTATATGAATTTAAATTATATATTACTAGGTTGTAACCCATGCTTACACATGAATCATTCAACAACAGTGATGTTAGGGTGATCTTACATAAGTGAGTGAGGTGATCATCTTGGTTTTCATGTTGAGTTTGACACCAAAATTAAGAAAATTAAATTGGATACATGGTGCAAAATTATACATAAATTAGAAACTAATTTGAATTCAATTGAGATTCTGATTGTGATTCAAATTTAATATAATATGTTCTGTGTGCTTCAAGTTTAAATTCATATTTTTTGTTCAAAGTGTGTTTCAATGAAAATCCTTATATGAAAATAGCTTTATGCATTTTCTTGTATTTAGTAGTATCAAAAAAATGAGTCAAATGAAAACTCTTTTAACTTTCTTTATTTAACTTGACATGAAATAGAGTTATTTTTCACTAAAATTTTATGAGAAACAACTCCATCTCATGCAAAGTTAATTAAGGGAAGTCAATAGGAGTCTTTCAACTCATTTTAAAGTGACTACTACCATCACGCACCCCTAGCGCAACAGTCGCTCCACAAGTATTAAGTGCTTGTGGGTTGTAGAGGATAAGAGCCGGAGTTCAAGTCTCCAAGAAGGAGCAGTGGCGACGCCACGTTCAGGTCAAGATGTTCCCAGGAACACCTGAAAAAAAAAATATATATATATATATATAATAATTAATTTTTTTTTATTTGTTTACCCTTATAAAAAATTAGAAACACCCTCAACCAAAATTAGGAACACCCTCAACAAACAAAAAAAGCTTAAACCTCACGGTTCCTCCCACGGAAATCTTCACTGAAAATGGCTGGAGGCTGGGCTCGTTCATCTTCACCAAAAGCTCAAACCTTAGTTAGATGTTAGATCTACCATTGATAGAGCAGTTTGCTTAGGAAGAAAGGTTATAGAGGAAGAGATGTGTGCTCTGATCATATGAGAGACTAAGACGTGAGATTCTCAAAAAAAGAGAAAGGAAATAGAGACAGAGAGGACGGGAGAAAGACAAGTTAAGAAGAGATCAACATGTTCATGTTTCTTATTGTGTGGAGATGAGATAGAGATGAGATCTTTTATATTTTTTAAACAAAAAAATTCCACAGCCACCCACCTGTTTTCATGTTACTTTGACATGTTTTTTAATTTTGAAAAACGTGTTTTGGACTAGTTGAATACCTGCTACGTTCTCAAAAAAAAAAAAGTTGAATACCTGCTACAATTTCAAACTTTAATATATATATATATATATATTTTAATGAAATAAACTTTACTTTTTGAAGGCCTTTAAATGTATATAAATATAATACGTGTAATGTTATTAATAGTTTCAACATTGTGCTACAGATGAATAGAATATCTCATATATTAGTAGTTTGGTTAATATATTAATAGGTTGGCTAATTATATTAGTAAATTACAAATTTAACAGAATATCTTAAATAATTAGAGGATATTTATTAATCTTTGTAGTAAATTATGAGAAATATCTTCTAATCTTTAATCAAGATATATTTTTAACATCTTTAAATACTGTTTTTGTTAAGATTGTTAAAATTTACGTAATTATTTTATTTATTTTTATATTAATTAATTATTAAATTAATTATGACATCATCATGGTTTGACCACTGTGAGGAACAATTTTTTTTAAATAATAAATTGTGTAATTTATACTTATTGAGAAACACCCTGAAAAAAATTCCTGGAGTCGCCACTGGGAGGGAGCTTCACATATATATACACTTAGATTAGGTTAGAGTAAAATTTATACTCCCTCCGTCCCAATTTTTTTGTCCTGTTTGAAAAGTCAAACTTTTTAAGGGAACATCATTTATTGTCTTGTCTACATTTTAAAAATGTATAAGTTTTCAAAACTACCTTTAAAAAAATTTATTAAAAAATTGAATTAGTAAATTAATAGGGGTATAATAGGAACATTAGTAAATTAATGACTTTTATTTTTAGAAACAGGACAATATTTTGGGACATCTCAAAATGGAATAGAGGACAAAAAAAATGGGACGGAGGGAGTATCTTGTATAAACAAAATGTCTACTACTAAATATAGGAAATAAAATGGTTTTCTAAAAACACTTTTCAGAAAATGATTCATTTTTCAGAAGAAAATAGCTACTACTAAATGTAGGAAAATAAAATAGTTTTCTAGAAAACACTTTTTTAAAAATAATTTATTTTTCAAAAAATATTAATATTGAAACAAAGAGAGTGCGTAGTATTTTAAATTTATTTCATATTTTACCTATGGCACGTTCAACTAAGATGAAGGAGTTTCTCAAAAAAAAAAAAAAAACTAAGATATGGAGGTCGATAATTTAATATGGTCCATAACATCTAATTTTATTTCCATTGTTTTCCTTCTCTTGTGGTTATGATCATAAAAGTGGAGAACCTTGGTGAATTATGTAATATATTTATTTCATTAAGTTATCAAAAGGAATCAAAACATCGGCATCAAGGGACACTTGGTTTTGGTCCTTTTGGATAAAAGAAAGCACCTCCTCCGTACTAAGTTCCTAACAACCAAATCCGAAACGTATGAGCCTGCCTGGCCAACTTTATGGGCTAATACATATATTCATTTCTCTCCATAAAATTATAATGAAAATCTCACATCGCTCAAATCTTCTTGATTGTGACTTAGCTTTTGCAATTTCATTTCCCAGCCACAAATCATCTAAATCATCTTTCTACAACACCACCAGAATATATGCTTGGAGTCTCCCAAAAACTTTTTTTTTTTTCGAAAGCCAGTCACCACTGACCACTACCAACTTAATCTTTGTTTTCGGTTATTTGTTCTATTATGGAGTAATTATATTGAAAGGAAGAGAATGATAAAATGATAATATTTATCTTTTGATTTTTTATTATTTTGTTGACATGTGAAAAAAAAATACAGATCATATCAGATTAAGAGGAGCCTAAAAAAATCAAAGGACATATAATTTACAACCCGTTTTTTACCCAAATAAAGTCGGGTCGAACCATTGAATTCTATCAACCGGGACCTATCAGGTTAGGTCCAAAACCAAGATCGTATCAAATTTCACCATGTCCAACAAAATCAATGGCAAAAGAACACCAAACCCATCGTCCTCCACATAGCACTTGATTTTGCCTAGCAGCTCGACAAGACTTGCCAAGTGGAAATCCGACGTGTCACTCTGAATCTTTCACCATTTCAATCATTGGATTTGGACATTGAAGGAAGCACCAGCACTGGCACAGAATATCCCACGTTTTTATTTTTTTTAAGTAAACAGTCTTTTTTTTTAAATAAACACCAAAATAGTAATATTATTGTTTTAAATTAAATTTATAATACTTTCTATCGGATTTGGACATGGAAGGAAGCATCAGCACTGGCGTAGAAGATCTCACATTTTTATTTTTTTAATAAATAATAATATTTATTAGAAACGTAAAAAAATAATAATATTAGTGATTTAAATTAAATTTATAATACATTATATAATTAAAATGCAACTAAAAAAAGGCATAGAAGATCCCACGTAAATACACATAAATACACACATATAATTTGTTATAATTATTATTTTATTTTTTTGATTCTCAACAAAAAAAAATGCGCTTTTTTTTTTCCTGCGTCTAAAATTTGGCAAAAAAAATTATGTACCGTTAATATCCGAATCAGTCAACGCAGACCTCTGGATCCCGCATCCTCTTCCTCTCAATCGTTCCTCTTTCGTACATAAAAACAAAATACAGCCATTATTTTAAGAACGGTTTTCATTTGACAACTATAAAAATATTCTCTGGATCTGAGTTCTGAATTCCAAGCGATCCGAATTCCGATTCTCGAGAATTTGTTTTCCAGGTACTTCGGACTTTCTTGTTTTAATCAAAATTTCATTTCTATAATTTGAAAGAATTGAATTCCTTTGCTTTCTCAGTCTATGCTATTGAGTATTGTTTGGTTGCTGAGAATGTGAATGAATCTGCTTTAGCTTTTATATATTTTGGATTCCGTTCAAACGTAACGTGTTCGTTGAATTTACTGAATGAGATTGCTTTAAAGCTGGTCGCGCAAGACTACGAATAGTGTAATTGGTAATACATTTTTTGATGTGGAATATTCACTTTTTGTAGCTTTCAAACTATGATTCTATGTCCTCAAGAATATTCTTTGGTATTCTTATTGTTTTTTCCAATCAAATTTTGCTAAAAATATTCCTCTTTAATATTAAATTTTGCTAAGAAATTGCTTAATTAGTTATCTTTTTTTCCTTTAAGCCTAACTGATGTTAACGGACACGTTTACGGTTCAAATCCCCCCTTCTCTATCACTGTAACTATTGAATTATCCCGCACCAAAACAAAATATATATATATATATATATATATATATATGAAAGTTATCGTTTTTTTGTTGTATTTGAGATGAGTATGATTCGTAATTTCGTACTGAAATTTTGATAAGGCTTACATTGTTTTGCAATTTCAGTTAAGAAATAAAGATTTGATTCTTTGGCTGTATTTGATAAACAGGTGAATTGGTGGTATGGGTTGTATTTCTCGTGTTTCTTGTAGATAAAAGAAGAAAAATATTTATTTCTTGGTCCCTGAAATTAACAAACAATGATTAAGTGATATGCAGTTAGAGGCAGTAATGGCGGCTGCTGATTCTGAGTCCGTGAAATTAGAGGAGTTCAAAATTCCTACTTACATACTTGTTGAAGCGATGGTTGAGAACGTTCCTGAAGAGCCTAAGTGTCCGGTGATAGTGTTCATCAATTCCAAGAGTGGTGGTCAGCTGGGTGGGGATCTTCTTGTGACATTTCGTAAGCTTCTCAATGAAAAGCAGGTAAATTTAGCCGTGTGAAATGTGGTAGATTTCTTTTATTTAAGCATCTATTTTTGTCATGAGGGCTGACTTTAAAAGTAACTAATTTTCAGGTTTTTGATCTGGGGGAAGAGGCTCCTGATAAGGTGCTGCGCCGAATCTATGTCAATTTAGAAAAGCTCAAGATTAGTGGAGATGAATTAGCTGTTAAGATTCAGGATAGATTGAAATTAATTGTGAGTTGAGTAGTTTTGGGTGCTTTCTGATGCATATGTTTCCTTTATATGTACTTGTTAATTTTACAATGTATTTTTTGTGGCAACCTTGTATGCGGTTTCCCTTTAATATTTCTGACTGTTATTTCCCTTTTAGGTTGCAGGTGGTGATGGAACAGCTGGCTGGCTTCTTGGAGTTGTTTCTGATCTAAAATTATCTCGTTCACCACCAATAGCTACGCTTCCCTTGGGAACAGGAAATAATCTTCCATTTTCTTTTGGATGGGTAGGAAATGACTTATCATATTAGCCTTTATGACTTAAAACTACCTATAAAAAGTTATAATGGCTGGATGAGCCATCTTCATTTTCAAGCTCAATATGCTGTAGTTTTTTTTTAATAAAAGCTATTTAATTTTGCATGCAATTATCTAATTTGAAAGCTTGTATTTGTCTTGATCCATTCCATTTAACTTTTTTGGATAAAGCATTTGACATTAGTCAAGCATCTCAAAGACAGCATGCGAGCATGTATGTTGCTGTAGTATCTGGAAGATTTTTTTTACTTTACTAATGTACCCTCTGAGCTTGAAGATATGTTGCCATCTATATTTTACGCTACATCCACTTTTGAAGATTGTGATTATGTTGCTACCAAGAAGTTTCTCCATTTTAATATGTAAGCAGTATATGCATCGATGATTTGAATTGGGTAATGGGTATTTGCTTTTATAGGGAAAGAAGAACCCCGGGACAGACGATAATTCTGTGAAATTATTTTTGGGTGAAGTAATGAAAGCCAAGGAAATGCAAATAGACAGGTTATGAAGCTGGCTTGATCTGTTCTTTTAAAGCATAGCTTATAAAATTTTCAGGAGTTGCTGCTTAGATGCCTAGATCTATTTGTGTTATACCATTTCCTTGGTGACTTATTCTTCATATATTTTATTTTGGGTAAATATACTTTTGTTCCTTGAAATATAGATTAAGTTCAATTTTGGTCCCACAAATTTTTAAATGGTGACAATTTTGTCCCTCTAATTTTCTATCAATTTTTTGCTATGTGGCTAATGGCATGCTAAGGTGGCTTCTGATATAGTAATTTAAATTGCTTCTTTTTTGGACACTATAGTCCCACACATGTGCTTCCCCTTCCCTGCCCCAAAGCCTGTTCAGTAGGACTGAGAACTGCATGGCTGCTTACAAGCCCACACATGTGCTTCCCCTTCCCTGCCCCAAAGCCTGTTTAGTAGGACTAAGAACTCCAGGGCTGCTTACAAGCCCACACAAACTCCATTAATGCTGAAATCTGAGGATGGTGAAACTTCATTCATTTGAGCCGAAATGCCATAGTCATCACTCCACTACCACTTTGCTAAAAAATTACAAGTAGACAATCAACCAATGCAATTCCCAAACAACCATACCCCCACAATCCCCATTAATGCTAAAATCCAAAATCTTTCTCAAAACCAAGCCCCAAGCATCACCACTATCAAATCAACCTTCATGGCCATCCAACATGTTATCCAGTCTCAGCCATGAGCCACCACACACTACACAAGTCCAAATCAAGCCGGCACCACCAAACTTCCTTGGTTACCAGTCACCAGTCAACCTTCTTGTGGAGTACCTCAGAAGAGGGGCTCAAATATTCTTTGGTGGAGTGGATAAGGTTTGCTCAAATAAGGTTTGTTCACTCAAATTAGTTGCATGTTGTAGAGCATACTGCACAACAATCCTCATTGTTAATCAAACTTTTACGGGCAATTGACCTTATCTGCCAGAACTAGTTACCGAGTAATTCAGGGGCTTTTCACCCCTGATAGGCTAGGCAATTTATCCTCATGCCCATAGGGAGCTTTAATCAAGCCTTATTGAGGAAATAATTATGGTGCTTTAGGAATGAAGATATGCACGTATGGCGTAGGGTGATAGCTTCAAAGTATGGGGTGGAAGGAAAACCAAGTTGTGGGGCTCATAGGCTTAGCTTTTGGTTAGTATAGAGCAGGATGGATAGATTCGTCTGGCACGTGTCCTTTGTGGTAGGAGTTGGCACATGATTAAGGTTTTGGTATGCTTAGGTGACAGAAATACCTCAGTTTTAGCATGCTTGGATAGCCAATCGGATAGGGCGGACTGAGTTTGAATGTGTAATTTCACAGAAACTTTCATGATTGGGAGTTAGAGTTGGTGAATTCCTTTCTAGAACTTATTTACTCAGGTGCCTAGGGGAAGAGGGATGTGATAGGATGAGATGGCAGTTGAATGGGAGTGAAAAGTTTGATGTTCATTCTTATTAAAAGGCTATCTAACTTACTTATGCTGTTTCATTCTCTTGGAAGAGTATCTGGTGTGTCAAGGCCCTAGTGAGGGTGCCCTTCTTTCGTTTGAACGGCAGATTGGGGAAATATTACTACCTATGCCAGCCTTATCAAGAAGAATTTATCTTTAGCTGGTTGGTGTTGTGTATATCAGTGTAGTGGGGAAATGGTGGTCTATTGTTGCTCCATTGTGATGTTGTATATGTTTTGTGGAGTGCAGTCTTTAGGGTGTTCGGGGTTCATTGGGTGTTGCCGAAGATGATAGCATACCTACTGTTTGGGTGGAAGAATTGGTTTGGGGTGCACTCTTCACATGTTTGGAATATGACTGATATGTTTGATGTAGATAGTGTGGGGGGACGTAATAGCTACGATTTTCAGGATATTGAGAGACCAGTGGATTAGTTGGAATCCTTGTTGATTCAAACTTTGTTTGATGAGTATCACACATGGGGTTTTACACATTGTAACTTTATCCTTGAGTTCCAAGATTCACTTCACCTTTTTGTGTACTTCTTTGTAATTTTTTTAGTTACTTACTTACTTTAAGGTCATTGTGAACATGAAGTAATATATTCTCTAAATATAATGCCATTACTTATAATAAAAAATAAAAAATAGAGGTCTTGTGATCTTAGTGATCTGTGGCAGCGTTTGGTTTTTGTTGAATGGGTTTCATGGGCTTTGTGTGGTGAGGCTTTGGAGTTGTGGTGGTGAGCTTTTTCTTGCCGGTGGATTTCTGGTGAGGAGTTTGGGAGTTCATGGTGGCTGGAGAAGAAAGGAAAAAGGAGAATTTAAAGAAGAAGAAGGAAGTGAAAAGAAGGACAAAGAGGAATGACCAAGAGAAAAAAGAAAAAAATTAAACTAAATGAGAGCCACATCAAATAAAAAGTTCCAAATCAGCAGCCCATTAAGGGATGTGTGCATAAAATTGACAGAAAATTACGAAGGCACTAAATTGTCACCTTCTAAAAATTCAAGGAATCAAAATCGAACTTACCATAATTTTCATGGGCCAAAAGTATAATTTACCCTTATAGCGTTACACCCTGGAAGATGCTCTATCAAAGTATCAATTCCTAGATGCTTTATCCTTTCAACTTTACTCTTCTAACTCTAGAGTTTCACACAAAAGTGATCTAAAACTGAAATGATGCTAAACTTTTTAACGTTACATACTTTCCTTGTGATGTACATCTTAGATGAAATGAAGGCAATGTACTTTTGAGGAGCTGCCCTTCTTTGGCATAGTAATCTTTAGCTTATTATGAACTATGTTATCTACATTTCTTAGCAAGAGTGATTACTGTAGCTTGAGGTTATTCCTTCTTTAGTATACCATAAATAAGTTGGAGCTTGGTTGAAATTCCAATACCAGTTTGTGCATATTGTCAAAGAATTTTCGGGCACTCATGGGTATGTGTGAGGTCAGCGATGTCAGTAAAGTTGGGAGGGATGCACCTTTCCTCTTAAGGTCTTTTTATTTAGTGCCTGAATCTTAAACTGCCATTGTGCAGCTGTGCTCCTTTGTTCTGAACATTTTATGGCTGTGCTACTTAATTTAACTGCCATTGTGTGTCTGTGCTGCTTAATTTAACTGCCATTGTGCATCTGTGTTCTGGTAGTACTTGGTGTTTCACAAGACACTTATCATTTACATGTGGAGTCGTGGACAATTGATATTGATAGCCTAGTTCAATTGTTACAACAGCTATCCATCAGTATTTCTTTCCTTTGTCTTCCCCCTTATCATCCCCCAAGATATGGTTATTGAATTTGTTTATTGTAATCCAGCTGGCATATTATCATGAGGATGAAGACTCCAAAAGAAGGTTCCTGTGATCCCATTGCACCTCTTGAACTGCCACACTCTCTGCATGCATTTCATCGTTGCTCTGAGGCTGATGAACTGAATGTGGTACCAATCTAAACTTATATGCACTCTAAACAAAATGTATCTATGACCCTGTGTGGCTTCTAAATTTAGATACTGTATCTTGCATGCAAGAAGTTTTTTTTTAAAGCCCTCTTTTTCTAAATCATAGACTTTTTTTTTTTTTTTTTTGGTTCCTAATAAGACTTCAAAATTTTCACAAATATGTTCGAATATATCCATTTCTTTTTTCTGAATGGCTGGTTGTCTCCCTGGTCCATTCCCAAGTCATTCTGGCATGATACACGACATTGAAGTTAAAGGCAGAAAAAAGGAAGGGAGAGAGAGAGAAATTTACTGCTCTATTCAATGTTCATAGGGGGTGGCAATATTGAAGGTGGATTAAGTCTCCATGACAGTGTGCCATGTTAGCTTTGGATCTACAGAGATAATATGATAGATTGGCCGATTTGCTGGAAAATGCCTAGGCCTAATGATACAACTATTATTTATTTGTAACCACTAAGATTTGACCCAAAAAAAGCTTTGGGTAGCAGAACTGGAACTTATCATTAAAAAAAAAAGGTAGCAAAACTGGAACTTCTAATTAATATACCTGATTATGATTTTCAGTGATTTACACAACTGAATTAGTCATGCTATCTTTAAAGAGTCTGCCCAGTTGGTTTCAGGTGGCAAATTTTTATATGAAGAATTTGGAACAAAATATTGTAACTTTTGTGTGGCAATTATAATTGGTTGTTTTACCTGACTATTTATAATTTGACACTTTTGTTTTAGATTCTCAAATGAAACCTTCCTCAAACCCAATTGATCAGTATGTAATTACTTCTTCTGAACACATCAGTCTCCATCTCTGCTAAATCGTAAATAGGCACTCCCAACCCAAATTCTGAAGTAGTTGTATAGAGAAGAAACAATAACCATAACAATAACATTAATGTTTTGTCCTGCTTGACATTCCTTCAGTGAAAGCTGTCTCCTTTTAGTATATACTGCATTTTTTTGACCATGCTTATGTCCTCAGGAAGGTTGCCACACATTTCGTGGGGGATTTTGGAACTACTTTAGCATGGGTAAGAGCATGATATGAGTCCAGAACAAACTCAAACTTTTATATTCTTAACATTTAAACTTTTAAACCAATACAAATCTGATATTGGAGAAATAAATCTTACCATTTAATAGGAGCCCAGTTATTCAAACATCCATATAAATTATGGCCAATAATTGAAAAATTAAATTCTTTTGTGCGCATTGATTTGAAATTTCTAGTTATTGATTGTTTATCATTAGTATCCTATCAAAAAGAGATTAGGAACTAAGATTGATACTTCTATTTATTTCTTTTTTTCACTTGATTTCATAATTAATATCTTTTTGCTTATTTCTTGCTACTCTTTATGAATCCATCTGGTTTTGGAATAACATGTTATTTGTCGTCTGTAGGAATGGATGCTCAAGTTTCATACGCTTTTCATTCTGAGCGAAAGTTGCATCCTGAAAAATTTAAAAACCAGTTAATTAATCAGGTATTGCTATTGTTCCTGGACCATTTATGCTTATTTGTACTCTTCTATGGAGATATATTGAGACCTGTTTGAATTTTGGAGTACACATAACTGTTCTTAAATATCTTGATGGAGGACTTTGATAAGCAAACTTGTCAGAGGTGAAATAGTGTAGTAATTTTGCAAAGAAGAATGTGATACGTGTAGCACAGATGTTCCTGGAATGTACACAGTTGTTATGTATAATTGCATTGACTAGCTATAAGAAAGTATGTATAATGCTTGTATTGATTAGCTACAAGACAGTATGTATATTGCAGTGGCATTCTTATGCTTCTCATAAGTCATAATCATATATATAGTTTCCCTATCTGGTCAATATAGTATAATCATACATAAAAAATATGGACATTGAATCACTTTTCACATGGTGACAGTCAGGTAGACTTTTTTGGATCTTCGAGGACTAATTGAGATAGTCATTAGTGTAGTGACAAAATTGAAATTTGACTCATAGTTCAGGGACAAATCATATTTTGACCAAAAATTATATTTGTTGGAAGCAAATGCTACTTACTGCCTCCCTTTTCTTTAACTCTTTATCTAACTTTTATTCTTATTTCAATCCTCAAAATTAGAGTACTTATGCAAAGCTTGGATGTACGCAAGGATGGTTTTGTGCTTCTCTTTTTCATCCTGCTTCCCGGTGAGTACAAAGATATGACCCTTTAAACAAGTCAATACTATTCTTTTCTTGTTCTTTTTTTATATTATCGTCCCACTAGTCACTATAGATTAGCACCATTGGCCTTTGGGCCATATGGCATTTCCACCCCCATAAGTATGGTGGGGTGGAGGGGGAGGGTGGGGATTCAGTGCCCGTGTATTTACCTCCCAAAATGAAGAACTAGTTGCCATTGGTTGTCTTAGTTTAACTCACTTTTTTTTGGTAGAAACTTTTCTAGGATGGATTAATATCAGTTCATGAATATTTTCAATTGCGCAACATGAGCCACTTTATGTTATCAACATATTACTAATGCACCAATGAGCTCTAACTCAAATGACACATCATTTCTTTGTAAAAACAAGGTGGAGGGTGAGGTTGTGGGTTTGAGACCCACTGGGTGCCCAAATTTATTGGTAAAAAAAATCAACATATTACTAAAGTATACTGATTGATAAGTGATCAAGAATTTTATTTATTTATTTATTTGTTTGTTTTGATAAGTGATCAAGAATTTTATTACTAAAAAAAATAGAGGTCAACTAAAGAATTATAGGATAACCCACCCCCCCCCCAAAAAAAAAGTGCAACATTCAATCATTAAACACAAGCAAAAATAAAAATAAAATAAAAAGAAGATTCTTACTGGACTCGACCCCGGGTTGGGTTTGTGCCTAACCTGGACTCAACCTGACCACTTCGGGTGGGGGAGATCGGAACCAAAAGAAGATTCTTACTGGAACGAGGTGAACTCACTGGAAAAAGGGTGGAAGAGAAGGTTTTGGGACAGGTTGGGTTTGTCCGGTTTCAAGCTCTCTCACCCATCACTTGAACCGATTTCATCAGGTCTACACCTTTCAGAACTGCCGCTGACTGACAGGCTCATCAGATTGGTTGGATGTCGATGGGTTGGTCGGTTTCTTCAGGTTCGGTTCTTATTGGACTGGCCTAATCTCAATAATAGATCTCCATGCATTCAAAGGTTCAGTTATTATGTTCTCTCCAAATTGCTCACATAAGACAGTAAGGACTCACATCCAGATGATGAATTTTGTCATATCTTAACATGGGTTTCAACATGTATTTTCCCTAAGGGGTTGCACAATTGGTTAGGGTTCACACCTCAAGAAGCATAGGCCACTAGTTTAAATCTTCCCTTCTCACTTTCCTTGGGCCCAAAACTTACTTAAAAAATAAAGAGTCAGTGTGTATCTATGCTTGCTAAATTATTTTCTAAAATATCAGATGTAATAATATTATAATTTTAATAGCTTAATTAAAGCTTGTGTTATTAACAAATATATTGAATTAAATTTACTAATTTTTACATTTGTGATCAACAAGATAATTTAAGAAAATGCTATGGAAGCAACAATTACTTTTCCGTGATTTGGGATTTATATTCTGCATTTCATTAAGAAGAAAAAAGACTTCTATTTGATTACTAGTTCTTTATTTGCAATGTGTCTCTTTATTTTCTTTTCTTAATACTGCATATTATTGTATGCCATATGTTACTGTAAAATTTTCTGATATCTAGCTTGTGCGCTTAATAAACTTCCAAATTATACTAAAGCGGTATTCTTATGCACTTTCCTTGAATTTAGTGTTTGATGAAGGGGAGGAGAGGAAAGTAGAGGGAAGGGGAAGGGGAGATGTTTTTAAAGGGAGAGAGAAATGGTTTGAGGAGATTTGGAGGGATAAGATGCCCCTCCAAACCCCAAATTTTAAATTCCCCCAAATTTGGGGAATTTTGAGGGGGAGGGATTCCACTTATATTAAAAAAAAAATTTATCAAATTTTTTGCTCTTAGTATGACCATTTATAAATATTTCTTTAAATTAAAGAAAAAGTGTATAATTTTCAATTTATATGACGTTGTATTATTTTCTCTCCGTTCTGTTTTATTTTTGAAAACATCCAAACAAAGGGGAGGGATATCTATTCTACTCACCCTATTTAATTGCATGTTGTATCCATTCTCCTTCCCTCTCCTCTCCCCTTTCCTTCCCCCTTGTAGCTTCTACTCTCGTCTCCCACCACACTTCCAAACAGACTTTAAGAGTTTCCAAAGGGGATGTCATTATGCACCTATTAAGTTTATGAACATAACTCCTTAAGTCTTATTAATTATGGATTCTGGGAAAAAAATCATGGAGAAAAAAGAAATAAATAAAGAAAAAAAGAAATTGACGGAGGGACCATTTTTTTTGGGAAATTCATATCCGGAAAGCCAATTCTTTAGCTTAACACTAGCTATATACAATTGATCACAATTTTGACGTTCCATCAATTATTATTTCATGTAAGCTTACATCAACGGACCATATATTATCAATATTGTCCATATGTTATGGATCTTTATAAAATTTGGTAATTCGTTCAAAAGATGTATACTATGCATAAGCCTTAGCAAAACCAACTACCAAAATTTTTAGACAGAATTTATTCTTTAAATAAGAGATATAAACACTTGTAATTATCAATAAGTCTAGAGACAATATTTTTCATAATTTTTTTCACAATTGCTAACATTGCTTGTTGTGATTGGTGCATAATAAAAGTGGTGTTAGTAGTGAACCAAAATAAAAATGATGTTTCTTCTAAATAGAAAATTATAAAAATGATGTTGCTCTAATTACAACAGGTCATGTTAGCGGTTGTGAAAAAAGTTATATAAACTTTTGTGTCCCTAGCATTGCTAATTGATTAGCATTCCTACTTATATTGGCTTCTTTTTATATATACATTTAATCATCATGGAAGTTGAAGAAAAATAATCTTTGATATCCAGTCTTACTATAATGCGTTAAGAGGGTCTTCTTTTGTCATCTTTCCCTCGGGTTTCCTTTTTTGTTTGGACTGTGGCGCGAAGGAAGATACTCGTTGGTGACAATCTGAGGAGAGGTTTTTCTATTGTGGATTGGTGTTGTATGTGTCGGAATAGTGGGGATACAGTGGATCATCTTTTGATTCATTGTGAGATGGCTTATCTGTTGTGATGTTTTGTCTTTAGATCATTCAGGGTTTTGTGGGTCTTACCTAAAAGGGTGCTAGATCTTTTCTTTGTATAGAGGAATTGGTTGGGGAAGCTTTCATCTGACATTTGGGATTTGACACTATTGTGCTTGATGTGGTGTATTAGGAGGGAGCGCAATAATTGCACATTTGAGGATGTGGAAAGTTCAAGGAATCAGTTGTTTGCCATGTTTATTGGTACTTTGTTTGATTGGTCTCAGGCTTGGAGACTCACATCTAGTGATCTCCTTCAGATGTTTATAGACTCTTTTTTATGTACGCAGTTTTTTGTTCTTTTCTCTTTGTAATTTCTGGCTGCTTCGTGTCTTTTTGCATGAAATAGTCTTTTTTTGGGTAAAATTTGACTTATAAAAAATAAATAAATAAAAAATTGTTTGTTACGATGCATGAACAATGACCACTATGCAATGGAAGGTAAGGTTTTCAGCCTGTATCACCTGCTTTTGTTAGCAGTTTTTAGTAAATTGCAAATGTTATTCTTTCAATACAGGAACATTGCACAACTTGCAAAAGTAAAGGTTATGAGGAAACATGGTTCCTGGCAAGAACTCCACATACATCACAGGTAAATCACTGTGTTTATTTTTAGAACTAATTTAGTTTAGTTTTCATGTTCCCAGTTTTATGCTGGTTGCTGCTTATAGACTACTTGGACAGTATATTATCGATCCCTTAAACAGAAAAAGATCATGCATTTATATGTGATTTGAATGTAATCTCAGCTACGTGTAAACAATGTAAAATTACATGATTGTCTCATTAAAAATTTGTGCTTAGATGTTATTGGCTGTTGTCTTGTAGGTGACAAAATCACATCTGCTTCCTTGTATTAAACGTTAAAAAAGAACATACATAGCATGCGAAAGTTTTTCATTAGTCATTCTCATGTGTTAATGTCTGACTGCAGTCTGTTTATCTAAGGTGTGAGATTATTCATCATCTATTTTATTTTATTTTTACATATTAAACCCATAGACAACCTTCATCATGTTTTTATGGGAGGAGTAAGTACGGTTTGAACTATTGCTCATTGGGGCTCTACATTATCTGTTTGTTGCTGACATTGTAGAATCCAATGCTTTAGTATGAGGTCCTAATTTCTTACCTTTTCCATGTAAAAGTTTCTTGAAAGCATTAATCTATAGTGCAACATCCTTTACCTGTAATGCTCCTGTATATAATTCCTTGATTTCTTACTCTTTTTTTAGGGGGGAAGGGGGGGAGAATCAATTGAGTTCTTGCCTTCTTGGTTACTAAAATAAAAAAAATGCAGCTACTCAATTTTTTCTGTTGCATCTCTTTTTTATTTTATTTTTCCTAAAGTTAGATGTATCATTAGATTGTTCAAGTTCAAGTTTCAATATTATAACCCTTTTTTTATTTTTTGTTAAAAATACAGTATCCGGTCTATTATATGCCTGAACTTGCCTAGCTTTTCTGGTGGACTAAATCCTTGGGGAACGCCAAATAGCAAGAAAAAGCGTGATGTTGCTCACTGCATTTAATCTTCTTTTTGCAAATCTATGTGTTGATCTTGAATAATTTCACACAAGTTGTTTCTGCTTACACAGTTCTAATTTTATATCCTGATGGAATATGATTTACAGAGAGAGTTGACTCCACCATTTGTAGATGATGGCCTTCTTGAGATTGTGGGGTTTAGAGATGCTTGGCATGGGCTTGTTTTGCTCGCTCCAAATGGACATGGAACTCGTCTTGCACAGGTAAGAAATCAACTGTTAAAATGCTAGCCTCAATTTATTGGTAGAAAATTTTGTAGTTTTCCGGTGAACTAAAAGACAAATCTCACAAAAGGGAGTGCACAAGGAATTGCATAAGATATGGTCATAATCCATATATGTATTTGGCAGTCTATGGCTAAGAGGTTCACCATCTTGGTGTTCCAGAAAAGTCCAAAAACATTGGAAGTTTTATGTCATGGTAATGAGGTAGACAACTCTATTTTTGGTAGGTAAATGCAACTCACACCCCTATATGGGATTGAACCTATTGGCAGAGGAGACGCTAGTTAGAAGACCATGGCCTTTTCTTTTTTTTTTTTAAATTTATCTTGGTCCTTCGGAGAACAGATTTCTGAGTAGTTCTCCCAGCTCCGGTGGGTTAAGCATACAACCTTCCCTTGTGAGCAGATTGAGTGGTACTTTTTGGTTACAAGGTTTGGTTGTATCAGGGAATGACTTCACTAACCTACCATTTGACATATATTATTTTGAATTACTCAATGAAAGGATGACTGAAAACCAACTCACCAATTGAATGACCCAGTATATAATTGGTTTTATAATTTTTGGCATTAGGCACATCGAATCCGCTTTGAGTTTCACAAAGGTGCATGTGATCATACATTCATGAGGATTGATGGGGAGCCATGGAAACAACCTCTCCCAGTTGATGATGACACTGTTGTGGTAGAAATCTCTCACCTTGGCCAAGTAAACATGCTTGCCACCCATGACTGTAGGTCCAAAAGTATTAATGATCCCAAAACAACACCTAGCCATCACAATGACGAGGAAGAGGATAGCAATGAAGAAGACACTACAGAAGATCGAGAAGAGTTTAGGAAGTTTGGTGCAGCAGATACATTTAAGATCCCTGATGAGATTGATATTTCCCGTCTTAGTTAAATCATTTCCTCCAAGCAATAGTTTGTCCTGTTGCTGGAGTTCCAATATAGTTTTGGGTTTCAGCACTTCTATGATTGCTTGGTCTTAATCCGATCAAGTTGATTGAAGCTTAACTGCCGTTGGTAATCGTGATTTTTCATTATTAAGTACTGATTCTTGGTAGTTATTTTCTGTATTTGCAATTATATGTACTGGGTGCATACGTGTGGATTTAGTCCTATAGGATTCCCCCGGGGGGGGATGAATAATTGTTGTAGTGAATAAATGTGAACTGGTCTACCTCAAAAATAAAAGATAAAAATTGTGTACTGGTGATTTTTTCTTTTTTTAAACAATTGAACCAGGCTTAGATATTCAGTTTGTAACATTCTCATCGATAATTTTTCCTCTCTCTCATGCTACTTCCAGCCTAATAAATAAAAGTCAAATTAGAGAATTTGCAAAAAAGAAAAAGAAAAATAGTAATAATTTACACAATTTAATTAGAGTTTGTTTAGAGAAAATCAAACCTAAGTTAAGTACCGAGTTGTTTCAACCCTCCAAAGTTGAAGGTAAGTTATTTAGGGAATATTTATAACGCAAAAAACCAGATAATAAAATAAATATTAGAGTGATGACATGGATAGATATGAGTTTTTAAAATTTTAATGGCAACGATTAAAGAAGTATAAAAAAAAAAGTTTCAAGTCTTCCCTAAAAAAATTCATAAAACTTGCTGCTTGGAACAAACACAAAAAGCAGAAAGAGTGCTCAGCCACTTAATGCAAATAGTCACCCTTCGAAGAAAATAAGAAAGGGAAGAGTAGAGTTGGGAAATAGGTCGGGTTATGCGGGTTTAGTTTTGACCCGATCAGATGTGAACTTGTTAGTTGCAAAAATTGGACTCCAAATAGATTTGATATATGTATTTGCGTTTCAAATTTTGTGACACTAATAAACAATGTTTATAACTGATTAAAAATAATAATTTTTATAAAACTAGAGGCCAAAATGGGAAATTAGCCATAATTTTCAAACAATATAATTAGCCAGCAATATTTTCAAACTATATTTTTTACTAGCATCTTGAGTTTAAGAGACTCGATTTAGGGCCTATAAATCGAGTCTTTGAGGGTCGGTTTTCATGTTTTGAAGGGTCTGAGTTGGCACTTTTTCCACGTGGCGCCCACATGGAAATTGAGTCTCTAAGATTCGATTTATAAGCCCAGACCAATTTATAAGCCCAGACCATAAAAATGAACAACATCACCAACAAAATAACAACAGCACCAACAAAACAAAGAAATCAGAGCCAGAAAAAAAAAAGAGAAAGATGCCGAAAGAAGAAAAAAAAAAAAAAAGAAGCTGAAGAAGAAAACAAAGCCAAAAAGGCTACTCTCTTCTCTTTCTTCTTCTTCTTGTCTCACTCCTCTCTCAGTCTTTCTCATGCTTTTGTTTGGATGTGGGTGGTTGTGGGTCACTGGATCGGGTCGAGACCCAGGCCGCGGGGGCGCACCAGGCGTGTGTGACCCAAGCCGCGCGTGAGCCCCAGGCCGCGTGAGTCTTTCTCTCTCTCTCTGATCTGATAGTATGGTGATCTCTGATCTGATTGTATTTTTTTTTTTGGGTGTTTCAGCTCTCTCTGATCTGATTGTATGGTGATCTCTGATCTAATTGTATTTTTTTTTTTTTTTTTTGGTGTTTCAGCTTGTACATGAGAGACTTGAGACTTAAAATTTTTCTAAATTTTTTTGCTTTACAAATCGAGTCTTAGAGACTCGATTTCCATGTGGGCGCCATGTGGAAAAAGATGCCACATCAGACGTGATCAGACCATAAAAATTGAGTCTTTGAGACTCAATTTATAGGCCAAAATTGAGTCTCTTAGACTCAAGATGCTAGTAAAAAATATAGTTTGAAAATATTGCCGACTAATTATATTGTTTGAAAATTATGGCTAATTTCCCATTTTGGCCAAAACTAGACCTACCAAATGGGTTTGGTAGGATAGGTTTCGGTTTGTCTGGTTGGGTAAAAGTCAAATTGGTTACCGATTATTAAATTCTTGGATTGAAACAAATTGTCCTATGAACCTTGCTCATTGTTTGATGGGTCGGATCTATCAATCAGGTATGATACATATGAGCCCTGATGCAATAAAAAAATTTCGTATAAAGATGAAACTTATCCCAATACATGTTAATGAGGTTGGAATGATACAAGAATATTATTATTTTTATTAAATATAACTAATAAACAAATTTATACAATAAAAGTTTTTTTTTTTTTTTTTGGGTGGATGACAACCATTTCTGTATTAATAAAGTGTTGGAAGATTTTGAAAGAACCATTATTGCTTAACCAATCATATTGTTGGAGAAACAAGTTGAAAAAATGATACAAGAACATGAACGGAAAAATAAAAAGTTAGAATATGGAGTAAGATTCAAGAACTTGAAAACATGACATAGGAAAAGACTTACAAACTTGAATGGAAGAATTAAAAACTTGAACACGTGACACATGGTTGTCCAAGATGAAAGCCTAGAATACTACAACTAATAGGAGTAAGATATGAAGCATCTAAAAGACAATTTGACAATGATCCAGCTCAACAATTATAACTTATCGATGCATTTGAACTAAGCCCTACAACACATTTTCATTCCAAGTTACTCCAACTTCCATCCTGACCTGATGTGTTCTAAAAATGATCTTTAGACGTAATATAAATCTTATTTTCAAAACCAATGCATCAATTGATTACTGCAATTTCTTTCTTTACTTGTTTTCCTATTCTATTTTAATTTCATTCCCTCTTGTAATTGAAGGTTATCCTATACTACACCATTACCTTTGATTTAGTGGGGGACTCATGTAATAGTAATTTATTACCGATGGATTTATTGTTCTAAATAGCTTTAACAAGAATCCTTTAACATTTTCCTACTTGTATTGGACTTTTTTTTATATGCATTTATATTTTGAATTTTACACTACACCCATTAATAACAAACAGGATGGGTTTTCTTTCAAAGCTGTAAAGGAGAAATTTTATGCAATTAATCATCATCAAGTTGCATGTGATGAAAATAATATGATTCCCCTCAACTCAAACTCCAAATCGAAGAATAATGGTGTAGAATCAATGCTCATGGTAGTTGGGAGCCTAGATGAAACAATTGTAGGGTTTTAATTTCCTCCAATATTTCACATGAAAATTTATATTAAAAATAAAATTGTATATATATATATATATATATATAAAATTCAATAGTTGAGGGTGAAGGAATTTGAACTCTTGATGATTCTGGTTAAACTACAATGTAGTATTTTATATGCTTTGATCACATGAAAAGGTATCCAAAGTAGGTTGTTTTTCATGAGTAATGGAATTCATAATAATTGTCTAGCATACAACATGCAACATTACTTTTTATGTGTGAGTTACCAAAAAAAAAAAAAAAAAAACAAAACAAAAAAACAAAAACAAAATACGAGAAGGAAATTTGATATTTTATTTTTTTGGAGAGAGAATGATGAGGCTAGATCAAAAAATGAACACTAAAATGTGTTTGTTTTTTGTTTTTTGTTTTTTGTTTTTTGTTTTTTGTTCCCTAGCCTCATCATTCTCTTGGCTATATCAGTAGCTTGCAAATGCATAACATTGATGGACAAACATGTAAACTTCAAATTGGAATGAACAGAAAATTTTGACATTAAACTAGAAAAAAGAAAAAAGAAAAAAAAAGGGGGGGCCTTGGAGCACCCACATAGCAGTGTGTGATTAGCCTAGTATTAATACTACAAATAGATTGAAGTAATCATGTAGTGACAATACAAGAGAGATTTCTCTTAGCATAATGTTGCTAAGATCATTTTAGGTACCTAATCAATAATTATAGTAAATTCAATTATTTGTAGTCAATTTAAATTGGCTTCAGATTAGATAATTTATGAATCTAGTAAAATGTTCTTGAGACCAACCCTCTATGAACACTCCTTATTTCATGTCTAAAAATCTATAAATATAAGAATTTTGTATTTGATAGACATTTTCTACCTACACCAATCAATTGGGATTGTGAAGAAATAATATAAAAGTGCATTCTTAACGAAGTGGAACCTAAGATTTCCCTCAACTCAACAAATCCTACTTTAAAATTAAGTGCTCACCTACAAAAAAAAAAATCACACACACACACATAATAATTAATTAATTAAATTGTCAAGTGCTTATTCAATTAAATAAGAAATATATATAACGTCTTCGTAAAAGAATTTCTTATGATTATTAATAATAATAAATCTAAGTTGAGAAATGCCACTAATACCCTAGCAAATAATGATTTGTTTCATTTTCAAACATTGCAACGTGTTGATGACTTGCAACTTGGTGTTGTGATCCTGCATTTTAAAACACAAGACCCTTAGACACTTGCCACTTCTCTTTGGTGACCACCTTACCTTGTATGTAGCAATTGTTGCAAACAATGATGCAACAAATCCTCTCCCATATTAAAATTGCTTAGAATACAAAGAAAAATCTACATAGCAAAATAGAAAGGAAAAAAAAAAATCAATAATATAATTTGTGCTGAGTGGAAGAGTCCCCATCCAAGCCTTAAGTCCAAGAAGTAAATGGGCCGCAGGGAACGAATTGGGCCTAGCCTATATGATAGAAAGAAGGCCCAAGGGACAATGGGTTGTGAAAGAAAGCAAGCTAGACCTTCCTAAGTACTACAGAAGAAGAGAGCAACGCAAGAAAGTCGTTCCCGTGGAGAGAGTAAGGAACTAGCCTTACCCGAGGAATGGTGCTCGAATGATCCACGTATGGATTTCAGGATATGCCTAGAACCACGGGAAACTTATAGAACACGCAAGAAGGTTGAAGATTTTTGCCTCCACATTAATGATGGGTTCTTACCTAAACTCTGCCGCATTGAATGCATATGAGACAGCCTAAATAGTACAAACAACCCCCAAAAGTCAGACTTCCAGGATAAGGGTGGGGAGAAAACCGATAAATGAAAGGAAAATGTCCCTAAGAATCTGACTGGCAACAAGATAGTTGTAGAGATAAGAGTAAGGAATGTCACTATAAAAGGGGGGATGGAGGCAAATGAATGGGGAGGAGTTGGAAAAAAGAAAAAAGAGATAAAGGGGAACAATCTGAAAGAAAGAAAGAGAGAAAGTGTGTGTAACACCACGGGAACAAGAGAATTTCCTATTGTAACATCTGAGTAGAAATTGAAATACATGTGGTCAAAGAAATCAACTGTTTGATTTTCCCACTGTGGAGTGTTTATTCCCTATTGTTTAGTTATAATTAGTTGTGTGAGACATTATAGTAGTGATCCATGGAGAACACCACAGCGGGCCAATTTTTGTCCGCCCACATAATTCTTTTATGATGATAATGGTATATATATATGGGACTCAACAATGTCAATGATACCAAAATATTAAGACACTATATGAAGGTTGGAATCTAGAGATTGAAAATTCACACACTTTAGTAAATTACTATGTAAGTGGGGATATTCTTGACACCTAAACTTTTATACATAGATTCCATAGAATATATTCACACACTTGTTATGGTTAAATTGTAAAGGAGTACATTTCTCTCTAAGGAATGGGTAGATCTCTCTCAAACAAAAAGTTGAGATGTGTATATGGTTTCTTTAGTCTTATAAGCTCAGCTCACACTCTATCCATGTCCTAGAAGCAGAGGGTGGAAGTCTTAACTTATATGATAAAGCTGAAAAAGCAAATCAAGAAAAAACAAAATATTTATTATTTGCATGCCAATCGTGACCTACTAGGCGGCAAGTAGGTCGCGGCTTTCCTAGCTCACTTAATCTATCTGCCATGTGTCACTCACGGGCTGGTAGGTCGCATTGAGGTCACTTGTAGGTCACAAAATACAGTTTTGAGACCAAGTTTGACTAGGCTTAATTACATTTTACCTAAATACGTTTTTTTCCCATGGAAAAAAAATATTAAAATCAAAGAAAAAATACATAAAACTTTGTCACTAAATTAAGCCAACAAAAGCATGGACTTAACATAAGTAAATCTAAAATTAAAGCTCCAAAAGTCTATTCTTTCAAATAACATTAAGGAGGCCATGAATAGTTTTGCAAAACAATCATCATCATCACCCAAAACAATGCATACCCATTCACCAGAACACTCAAAAGAAAAAAAAAAGTACTAGGAAAAAAAAAAAACTTGTAATAAACTATAAAATTAATATTTGAAACAATAATAAGACACATCATTGTTGTAGTGGCCATTGAATGAGCCAAAGGAGGAAGGAAGGATTGCATAAAAGGGGAGAGGAATGAAGAAGAAGAATGAAGTTAAAAAAAAAAAAAAAATTAATTATCGAAAATTTTAAATGTATATATATTTTAAGAAATGAAAAATCTAGGAAGAATGAAGTTAAAAAAAAAAAAAAAATTATCGAAAATTTTAAATGTATATATATTTTAAGAAATGAAAAATCTAGGAATAATGTGAGTTTTTATAACAAAAACAAAAGACAGTTTGAAATATGCATGCTTCCAAATTTTTAGTGCTCTTTAATGCAAATAGTCACACTTTTAAGGAAAGAAGAGAGGGAAAAATAGATTTGAAAAACAAGTCAGGTTAGGGTTTGACCCAATCAAATGAGAGTCTAATAGCTGAACGTTGAATGCCAACTCAATATACAATTAGGTAAATAAGCAAAAAATGGATGAGAAGTAGATTAAGAGATTATATTAATCAATTTGATATATGCACGCTTTCAATTTTTTTGACATAAATATGTAATGTCTATAATACTAGACTTAGCAAATGGGGGGAGGATAGGTTTGAGTTTGATTACGTTGAGTAAAATTCAAATTGGTTAAAGACCATTAAATGTTTGGAGTAAAACAAGTTGTTATTCCAATGACCATTACCTCACAAGTCATAAATTAATAAACGATATATCACAGTCTACACTGCATCATACTCAGTCCTTATTAATGGTGAACCAAAAGGATATATCACCCCATCCTGTGGTATAAAGCAAGGCGATCCACTCTCCCCATACCTATTTCTTCTGTGTGCAGAGGGTCTATCCTCATTGATCAGGAAGGCAACATAGTCACAGCAACTACATGGCATTTTATCTTGCACAAATGGTATTTGTATATCTCATATGTTATTTGCAGATGACAGCTTTATTTTCTACCAAGCTACAATGGAAGAGGGCCAATGCCTCCTTGAAATTCTTGGGCGGTATGAAGCGGCATCAGGGCAGGAAATCAATAGACAAAAAGAGTCATGGGCTGGAAGGAAAAATTTATTTCAAAGGCAGGAAGGGAGACACTCATCAAAACAGTTGCTCAAACTATTCCGACTTACTCCATGCGTATTTTCAAACTCCCAAAAGTTTTATGTGACACAATTAATTCTACTTTGGCAAAGTATTGGTGGGGGCAAACAAAGGATGAAAAGAAAATCCACTGGATAAATTGGAAAAAATTCTGCAACCCAAAGGAGAGGGGTGGTATGGGTTTTAGGGATATTCATGCCTTTAATTTAGCTTTGCTAGCAAAACAAGCATGGAGGCTAATTCATCAAAACCACTCTTTATTTTTTCAAGTGTACAAGGCTCGATACTTTCCAAATTGTTCATTTATGGAAGCTGATTTGGGGAATAACCCATCCTATGTATGGCGAAGTTTACTGGCTGCAAGGGATATACTTAAGGAAGGCGCACAGTGGAAGGTGGGGGATGGCCAATCTATTATTGTGTCTGCTCACAAGTGGTTGTCCCATAAGCCAATTTTCCTTGGTGAGCAACAACACAACCTGATGGTAAAGGATCTGATTGATGCCCATACTTTCCAATGGGATAGGGAAAAAATACATGACCTCTTCGCACATCGGACACGTATGGAAATTTTGTCTATCCCATTGCAAAGTAATCCGACTCGGGATGTGCTGGTTTGGAAGGAAAAAAAATCCCACTCTTTCTCGGTAAAGTCGGCTTATCAAGTTGCTATCAGATTGCAGGAACAAAATCAGGTTGAACACTCCACAGCTGGTAAGGACCGAACTCATTGGAGGAAATTTGGAAGTTGAATGTGCCCCCAAAGGTCTGTAATTTCATCTGGCGAGCCTGCTCCAATATACTACCTACCAGAGAAAGCCTACATCGGAGGAGGGTGAATGTGGATGCCCGGTGTGAACTATGCTGTCAACAACCTGAATCTGCAGGTCGCTTGCTGTGGGAGTGCCCTTTTGCAAGAAACGTATGGGCCTTATGTCCGAGGAAAATCTAGAAATGCCCAAACGAAGCCAATGACTTCTTCCTGCTGTTCAAAACGTTGGTACAAAGACTCTCTATAGAGGAACTAGAAATATGGGCAGTGGTGTCTTGGGGAATTTGGAATGCACGGAATAGAGTATATTTTAAGAAAGTTCAACCCCACCCCAAAGCCATCTTGGCAGGGGCTATTGGTTTCTTGCAGGAATACCAAAACCTCAACAACGCACAAAGGAACAGTGGAGAGAGCTAATCAGATGTTTCACGTCGAAGATCAATTCCTAGGCTTGTAGTGATATTTGTAATTAGGGGTTAAAACTTCCCCTGTTTCGAATGTGCCTGAACATGGCTTATATACTTCTTTGTATCCATTAACCCCGAATGGTAGAAATAATGGACTATAGGCCTGTAAAATAGCAAAAGGGTCTCAAAGAAAGCAAGCGGACCCAAAGAAGCCCGAAGAAAGAAGTAGTAAACCCATGGACATTATGAGAAATGGAAAGCAAGCAAGAATGGGCCGAAGGAACCCAAAGGAAGGAATTAAGTAAATAGGGGTTGGTGAAAAAGCCTATAAGCCCCGAAAGTAAAGGATATGGTAACTTGGGCCGGGGAAGCCCAAAAGACTTAGGAAAAGCCCATGAGAATGAAGGATTGGAATGGGCCAGGGATGCCCAAGGAAATGAAACGGGCCGAGTATGCCCAAAAGAATAAAATGGGCCAAGGGAGCTCGAAAGTGATGAAATGGGCCAATGAAGCCCAAAACAGCATGAGTACAAGCCCAATGATAGTACTGGGCTACTAGAATTGAGCAGAAGGAAAGCATATAGCAGGCCCAAAAGAGACCCAGTAAGCACAAGTCAAATAATAACATGGCAAGAACAACGGAGTAGCATGGCAGGAGCGTCAATTGACCCGCAAAGAGGTTAATAGATGGATTGAAGAAGGAAATGCCCACAACCAAGCAAGACCTAGCCTAGGAAAAAAGTAAGACATAAAGAATGAAAGCCCAGAGACTCATCCACGCCATAAGAGATCAAGAATGAATAGCAGAACGTGCAAACAAGCCCTCAGGTCATGGCAAACGCATGAATAGCAGACAAGCCATTAACACACATGGAAGTGGAGCACACATGAGGCTCAAGCACCACCCACTTGTACCTAGCCAATACAGGAGTGGTGGGCCATAGGTCAGAGGTAAGAGAGGGTATGGTCTAGCGGTAGGGAGAAGGGAGAAGCCTATTCTGGGGTTCCCGCTCCAGCTCTTTTCAGGGAAATGTCCTGCTGGGATGACATACCACCCAAAAGAGGGAAAGATGAGCCAGAATCATTAGGTGCATGCCATAGGGGATAGTAAGAGAGAATGCCCACCCTTATCCGGATGGGAATGCCACGGTGAGTAAGAAAAAAAAATAAAACTCTTTTGTCTGGGAATGGGATATGGCACGGCCAGCACAGGTAAGCAATGATGGCTCGGCAGTCGATAGACCAGTAGGTGGTCTGGGAAGTATACCTATACCAGGACAAAAGCGGTTAAGGGGCAAAACAGTAAAAACCCATCATGGTAGGTAGTATAAAAAAGGGCCTTAACTGTGCATAGTGGTGGCAGGACAGGGGAGAACGAAGGAGAACAAAGAAAAGGGGAAGAAAAACACAAGAGATAAAAAAAATAAAATAAAAATAAAATAAAAAAGTAATAAAATGAGTGAAAGATAAGAGGGAAAGCAGGAAACTTAGAGAGGAAAAAAGGAACCAAAGAGGGAAAACAGAGAGTGGGCAAGAGTGTGATAGTAGGCATGCACCAATAGGCTGTTCCTTTCTCTCCCTTTAAAAGCCTACTCTTTAGTGAGGATTAAGGAATTTGAGGAAAAGCCATCTAGGCCCATTCTCTCAAAGTGGGCAATTTCTGTGGCAGGACCTCCTAGTGAGATTGCCCACATTGAAGGGTGGTTCCCTTCCTGAACTTGACTCCATTGAGAAATCAAGCACAACAGACTAACCATCCTTCCTTTTATTTTATTGATCAAGCATTAATATTATTTCCTTTTCTTTTTATCATTGTTATTAACTCATTTCTGATGCATTTATATCACTGCATTATCTCCTCCTTTACTAAGATCATGATTTAGTCTTTTTTTTTTTTTTTGGCTGACAGTAAACATATTCTTCTTATTATTGTCATATTACACTTGCCTGTCATAACTTTTTGTTACAGTTTCCTCCGCCATAGGCACGTGTCCAAGGTCTCAGCCAAGGTTTTCAGACCCGGATCGTTCATTGAACCATAAAAGGGAGAGGTTCAAGGTTTTTGAGGTCGAACCAAGGTTGAACTGGGGTCGAACCGTGATAACATCATAATTAATTTAATAATTAGTTAAAGCCTAAATATAGATATTAAATTTATAAAACTAGTAAAATTGACTAATATATCTATATATGTGAGGAAAATTTAATGATTTTCAAGCATATATTTAATAATTAAATAAGAAAGTTAATAAAATAAAATAATAACCATGAAAACATTAAAATTTATGATTAATTTTTGAAGTAAAGTTGAATATCTTTGAAGGATTTTAATTATAATTTTTTTTATTCCTTGTAGGAGATGGATAATTTAATTAAGTAGAATAAAATTGTGTTAAATTGTTTTTATAAAAAAAAAAAAAAAATTCTAAATGGTTGGACCGCACCGTTCTTGACCGGTTCGTACGGTCCAACCCCGGTTTTAGGGGGTTCATAGAATTGCCACATATGTCCGGTTCTTTATGCTTAAAAAATCAGTTTTCATCACGGTTCACGATTTTTACGGTCCGACCTCTCGGTCCGATCCGGTTTTGAGAACTATGGTCTCAGCAAAAGGGTTCTAGCTTGTGTACAAACTGGCTTGGGGTGAGTTGCAGTCAAGCCATTCCCAACTCTCCTACCCAGAATCATTGGGCCATAATGTGGCAGGAGATAGCCCAGCCTACAGTTACAAAAAAGGCCCACCACAGTGTGCATATGGATGAAGCTTTTGTTGAAAACTTATTTACTTTTTTTTATTTTTGAGAGAGCTTCAACCTATGGAGTCTACTCCTGATAATAGATCTTTATCAGCAGACCAAGACACCAATCAATTTTTTAGTGTAGGCGGGAATTGAATCCTAAATCTCTTATTTAACTATTAGAGATTTTACCAATTGAGTTAACTGGAACCCACGAAAACTCATTTACTTATATTGCAAAGTATAGCTATACTTTAAAAAAAGAATTGAGACTTTAGAAAGGTATAAATAAGGAAATGAACTAAAAATTTAAAAGAAAAATACTAATACAAACTCACATGGTAGAGCTTTAAGACTAAAAATATAATGTTTTAGGTAAAAATATAGTTAGGAAAAATGTATAATGGACTTATATGAAAAAGTACTCAAAGTCATTGTAACAGAATATCTAATATTGAAAGGACAAAACTTAGGTACAATTCCTTAGGTGTTGTTTTTTAAGTTCTTCTCTTAAGATTTAGTCATGTGGTTATTTAACTAAAAAATATACTTTTATCGCATAAGAAAAAATTCACATGGTAGAATAAAAATGAAACCTAAGGAACAGCATCTAAGTACTGTACTTAAGTCTTGCTCATATTGAAAATACTGTTGTTAAAGACCTCCTAGGATAGTGTGCTATGATGTCCCACACTACACTATTTTCACCATGTAGCTTACCTAAAAAGCAGGTATTACAAACCATTAACCAATCAAACACAACTCAACCTTTTCTATTGAAGCTTCTAACGACCTTGGGGGTGTGTGTCTTTATATATTGTTGGATATTTTTATAAAAAATATTATATTTATTTAATACTCATTTATGTGTATCAATTATCCCTTAATGTCAGATACGTTGATTGCTAAATTTTGAAATTCAAATATAATTCAAAATTTGAATAGTTTTTGTCAATGGTTTTAATCAGGAAATTTATAAATATTAACGTGATATTAATGCCATAATTGCCAGCATATTTGGCTATTACAAATATACACTTTCCATTCTAAACGTTTTGTATTCAAACGTTCTTATTTAAATATGACATAATAACGTCATATATGGAAGATATTTCAGCACTTAAATGCACATCTATTGCTGAATTATTTTATGTTATAATAAGTTACCATATATATATACAAATATTTACTATTTGGTTTAATGAAAAGTGGTCAAATAGCTAGCAATTTATTGTAATATATATATTTAGAAACTTTCAAAATGATATTATAATAATGTACAACAACGTAATTTTGGGGCATTAATTTTCAAAGCTTTATGACTTTTTCTTTGTTTCCAACGTACAGATTGAAAGCCATTGATTATATATATTTATCTCATTACTTTATGACTATTTAATTGATATCAAATCCTCTTGATTTTTTGGCTAAGGACAAGCAACGTGTCTAGCTTTATATATAAGGAAAGAAATAAAAGTTTTAAACACAGATTTTTATTTTTGAATTAGAAAGCTGTAGACTTTTCAAAAAGCAATTTTTTATTGTCCTAAACACATACCATCTATTGTTTCTTACTACTCACAAAAAATATTCTATCTTTTACAAAATTTTCTGGGAAAAAGAAAGTACTATAGAGAGCTTATATCCTACGAGTAGTGTAGGCTCGTAAGGATAATCAGCAAAAGGTGGCTGGGCTGTTGTATCCTGGGGGCAACGTGCAGAAACTATTTGTCTAACTACATCGGATATACCGTAAACGGCACGATTTGTCTCAAGACAGTGACTTGGTCCACGCCTCATCTCTGCCACCTCTTTTTTGGTAATATCAAATTGTGTAATTTCCAAGGAAAATTCAGGTATTATCTCTCCTTTATTTCCAACATATATATATATATATATATATATATTTTGGTGAAGTTGAATTATTAAGGGACGAAAAGTATTAATATGCCTTGTGTAATGTGTGGTTGACCACTTAAATAATAAAGCTCTATATATTATCTCTTTCTAAATTTTCTATATTTCTCCTTCTTCTTCTTCTTCTTCTTCTTCTTATTATTATTATTTAACAACAAATACTTAAATTTGATAACGGCACATCAAATTTGCTTAGGTCAAGTCAAATAAGTTATATATAAAAACAAATCGGACTAAGTAGTTGCTATTTCTATTACTCTTACCCTTTTTTCATGCAAGTTTGGACGGTTTAATGAGTTCAGGTTTAGGTTATGTCTCATTCTCAAAAAAAAAAAATAAAAGGTTTAGGTTATGTTTGGTAATTATTTTTGTTTTAAGTTTTCAAAAACTCGTTTTCATTAAAAAAAAAAAATCGGGAAAAAAATTTGTTTTTATTGTGTTTTCAAAGTTAAAAACATTTTTTGTTAGTTTAAAACAATTAAGAGTGAGCATTTCATGGACCTATTAAATAAGTGATAAACCAAAGTTGTGAATTTCACTACAGTATTTGTTCCAGTTTGTCTATTAGAATGAAATATAGAGCTTGTTGATAATGTATTTTGTTTGATCATTATTAGCATGCCAAAATTCAAGCTTAAGCCCTAATTTTTTTTTTTTAAATTGTGTTTTTATGATAAGAAATTATATGAAAAAAAATTCTATTTATCCCGATCTAATATTGGATAAACCATTTTAATGATCCAAGAGTTCAAAATCCCTAAATTGACCAACGTTAGCTAACCTGAACCAGAACTAGTCAAAACGTTGACTAAAGATCTTACTATCCGATCAAGAAATTTTTTTTTCTTCTAAAAATCATGAAATTACCTTTAAAACAACAGTTTACGAACCAAAATTAGAGTTGAAAAGGATGAAATATCATAAAAATATAAAAATCCTGATTAAAAATATTATTTCATTCCAAGTCAAAATGCATTTTTTAGGGCTTTTCCGTGCAATAAACTGTACAAATACAACCACAATGGGTGCAAAGGACCTAGATCGCATTAAAATATTATAGATTAGCTACTCTACAAAAAAAGGGCTTGATGATATCCCCTTCGAATTAGGAGGAATTAATTTTCTAAGAAAAGTGTTCCATAAATTTTTATACTGCGTCACCTCCTTTCTGAGCATAATATCTCAGTGACTGTAACTCCAAATTGGATGAGGCCATAACCTTTGGAAACTATACATCTAAAACTTTTCGAAAATGTCTAGTTTGAAGAAATTTGAACTCCTGAATACCTCCAAAAAGTAGCACGAAACTAGGTTGAAAAAGGGAAAAATCAGAAAATTAGGAAATGAATAATGGAGGAGTTTCTAAGAAACGATGAGATGGCAGTAGGATACCATTAAGGTGTACGCCCCAATTTTGTATAAATACACCCGTCCTCCGGTGGTCCTCTTGGAATTTTTGGGGAAAATTATATTTTACTCCCTAAATTATACTTCATTTTACACTTACACTCATAAACTATGAGAATGCACACTTTACCTAACACTTGCTCTCTTAAACTATGAGAGCGCTCACTTAACCACTTAAACTATTACTCGTATAACACTTTACATCCCATCCCATGGGTAATAGTTTAGAGAAATAAGTGTGCATTCTCATAGTTTAGGAGGGTAAGTGTAAAATGGGTCACAATTTAAGGGGGTAAGGTGTAGTTTCCCCAAATTTTCATACACAAAAATTCCCTACCTTATCCAACCTCTCTAGGATTCTCACTAGGCATATTTTCCCTCTCTAGAATAGATACCAAACCCATAAATTCCAGCCCCTTTTTTTCTCCAAAAAACCCATAAGTAAGCCTCCAAAGTTCTTTGCTAGAGCTAGGGTAGTGTAGCTACTACTCTATTCCCCTTTCTCTTTCCATTTTTTTGCATATACATTCCTTTTACGTCTTCTTTTGTATATACGTTCTAAATCTACAAAGTTCATTTATTTGGAGAAAATGGGCAAATGCCCCTTTCAAAAAAAAAAATCCAGCATTTTGCCCCATTTTCCAAACAAATTAGGGAAATGCCCCTCTTTTGAAACTCGATTTTCTTAAAATCAAGTTATAAAAAAATAAAAATAAAATAAAAAAAATTTGGAGCTCTATAGTGGCGTTTTGTAACTCGATCTCCATGAAGTCGAGTTACATGCAATTTTTTTTCTTTTTTTTTTTACCTATAACTTGACTTCATGGAGATCGAGTTACAAAACGCCAATATAGGTCCTTAAAACGTCACTATAGGCTCCTTAAAAACGCCACTATAGAGCTAACTCGATTTTGAGAAAATCGATTTTCAAAAGAGGGGCATTTCCCTAATTAATTTGAGAAATAGGGCAAAATGCTAGATTGTTTTTTTAAAAAGGGCAAAGGCCAATTTTTTCCTCATTTATTTTATATTCTCTTTTATTATTCTAGCTCTTTAATACATTCTTTTTAATTCCCTTCTCTTTATAATTATGTGATTTACTTTCCTTGCTCTTTACATTCATGTCATTTATTTTCCTTGCTATTCACTTTTCAAATATCATTTACTTTTCTTGTCGTTTAAATTATTATCTTTATTTTCGTGCTAAAAAAAAAATTATTATCTTTATTTTCTTGTTTGAAGGTAGTGTTTTCCTTTATACGTGTTCATGGGTATATGCTAACTGTGAAGGTTTCTACCTTTTGCACATAGACATATTAAATCCCACAGATTTAAAGGAAAAACTAACCTTGCATCTTGGGGAATTTTTATATTCTAAATCAATAGGGTGAGCGGTGGCTTACTTTTTCCTTTATTTTACTTTAAAAAAATAGTAGTAGTAGTAGTAGTGTGTGTATATATATATATATATATATATATATAGTACTAATTTAAGCAATTTCATTCAATAAAATTACATTTTTCCTCCTTAACAATATCATTGATCATTTTAAGAGAAATGCTACAACTAAAAAACCTTTTACAACATTTTTTAAAACTATTAAGGTAGTAAATTCTTACTGGTTTGTATCTGGGCCTAACAATTACATCACTTTTTTTACTTACTGATAACCACTCATCACAAAACAATTTGGAAAATGGTTTGTAGATCTAGTATTTTCCTTATTTTAACGGCCATAAAAAAAATTTATAGATCTAAAATCTAAAAATATATATATAAAAACCCAAAAAAATTAGCCTAAGAACAAAAATTACCGATAGCAAAGCTAAAAAAAAAAAAATTTACGACCAATCAACCAATTTTATAAATAAAAACAAAAATAAAAACTTGGCCTTTTAAAAAATTTTAAACAAAATAATTTTTTTTATCTACAAAAGACGCACTCTACACACAAAAACAAAAAATAATTAAAGAAAACCCTTGCTAGTTAAGTAGCAAAGCCAGAAGTCAAAGCCACCGCACACAGCCAACAACAAAGCCGTCTCCCCTAACTTCAAGTCTTGGCTCCATCCTTGTTTGTGCACCACCATTTTGGTTTATTATGAGTATAAAAATTTAATTAAGATTGGTCTTCCTAGTCTAACCCTATACTGGGTGTTTGGTTTGCTGTGATATGTCCTTGATGTGATATACATTACGATGATATGTCATTGAAGTTTTTGGTTTATTTTCTTTTTTCTAACATTACAATAATTTAAAACTATAAAATATATAACATAATCTTAATCTCATCACCTTCTTAAACAATGTAATGTTGTATTCTTGTATTGAGATTACATTAATATAATATTACAATAACATAATATTATGGCGTAATGTAATATCATAGCAAACTAGACGCCCCCTAAATCAATATGATGGGTGAAGGTTTATCCTTGTGCACCACTATATTTGATTTGCTATCTGTATAGATGTTTATTCAAGGAAGACACTTTTTTTAATATATATATATATATATATATATGAGTTAGGTTCAAGTTACTCCTGATGTAACTCTAAGTAATATTACATAATCCAATAACTTGTTATATAATTCATATTTTAAGAATCCCACTGTTGAATTACATGTTCTATATGTGCTTAACAAGCATGCCAATTTTCATATCAATTGGATGTTATTTACCATGTGATCCATAAACTCATCTTTTATGTAATATTTTAAACTACAAAAACTTGAATTTAAACAATTGATTGATGACATAACTATTGATCTTTGATCACCATAAAATTTTGCAAGCATGGAGAGTATATGAATATAATGTAATCTTATGGTAGATTTCTTAAAATTCGCATCTAATAATAAGTTATTAAGTGTTGTAATATCGTTTAGAGTTACACTAGGTATAACTTGAACCCAACTCTCTCTCTCTCTCTCTCTCTCTCTCTATATATATATATATATATATATAATTTACGGATTTTCTTGCCATCCACGAGGACCCCAATGTAAAGCTAGAAAAACCCAATTCAAAACCAATGTCCAAAAAAAAAAAAAAAAAAAAAAAAAAAAAAAAAAAAAAAAAGAGAGAGAAAGAAATGAGTGAGAGAGAAAGACCATTACAAATATTCTTGAAAAAAACAGGCAAACAAACAAACGAGAAGTACTCAAAAAGTTAAAATCAAATTATAGTGGTCAAAAGAATGCATAATCACAGCCTTTCTGCTAAAGTTAGCTGGATTTGAGGTCAGTTGGGCCTCCTTAGGAATGGAATGGATTAGAGAAGTTAGGGAAAAGATGAGGAAGAAATAGTTTGTTCTTATTGCCTGAAGATTCAATACAATCAATAGTTGTTTATACAAGTCTACAAAGCTTACTACACCACTAACTAACTACTGCCAGCTGTAGTAACTAACTCTACTAGCTGTCCACCCCATACTAGCTAACTAACTGCCATAAAACTATAATACCAGCTACTCATGATCAAACTGAATTTACAATAATCATGATCAAACTTAGATGGGCTCCTAACAATTGCCTCTCCTTTAAAGCACCTTGCCCACAAGATGAGGGAATTGTTGTTGAAGTTGATACTGATTCTCCCAAGTAGCATTATCTTTAGTTCCTCCCTGCCACTGGATGAGCACTTGTGTGACAGTTCTATTTTTGAGCTAATGGGACCTTTCTTGTAGTACAACAACCGGCCCTGGATTAAGAACACCTTCTAAGTTCACTGCTGGAAGAGTAGAACATGGTGTCACCTGCTGTCCAAGCTTAGCCTTAAGGCATGAAACATGAAATACATGATGAATTTGAGAGCCAGGAGGTAGATCTAGCTTGTAGGCAACTGTCCCTATCTTCTGTAGCACTTGGAATGGACCATAAAACCTTGAAGACGATAGCTTATTAAAGGTCTTATGGGAAACGGACTTTTGCCTATAAGGCTATAACCTCAAGTACACCCAATCCCCAACCGAGAATGACCTTTCTGACCTGTGCTTATCAGCCTGAAACTTCATTCTTTTCTTGAGCACTGACAAGATTGGACCTGAGTAAGGAGAATAGTTCCTGTCTAGACTTCAATTGAGCATCTACAGCCTTAACTTTAGTTGTGCCAAGTATATAATCAAGCAGTCTTGGAGATGGGTAGCCATATAAGGCTTCAAAGGGAGTGAGTTTAGTAGTAGTATGGAAGTTGGTATTAAACCAATATTCTACTAATGGAAGCCACTCCACCTAGCTATGAGGCTTGTCAGCTACATAAGTCCTAAGACGGTGCTTTAAGCTTTTATTCACCACTTCAGTTTGGCCATCTGTTTGAGGATGATAAGCAGAGGACATGGCCAATTTCACTCCTTGCAACTTCATCAATGTAGTCCAGAAATGTGAAGTGAAAATTGGATCTCTATCACTCACAATTGAAGAAGGCATTCCATGAAGCTTGAAGACAAACTACATGTATAAGGCTACTACCTTTGAGGCTGTATAAGGATGTGTTAGTGGAATGAAATGTACATATTTAGAGAACCTATCTACCACTACCAAAATGACATCCTTCTGCTGAGATTTAGGTAAACCCTCCACAAAGTCCATGCTAATGTCAAGCCATGGTCTTGCTGGAATAGGTAAGGGCTGTGGTAAACTAGCTGATTTACAAGTCTCAGTCTCATCCTTTTGGCAAGTATCACACTCTTAATTGTGCTTCTTCAAATCTTTCTTCATTCCTAGCCAGTAGAAGTCCTGTTGGAGTCTGTGTAAAGACTTCAAGTATCCCGAATGTCCCCTTAAGGGTCCATTATGGATTTGCTGCAACACAGTGGTTTTAAGGTCACCTTGATATCCCAAATAAAGCCTTCCTTTGTACAACAAAAAGCCATTTTGCAAAGAGAAGCCTTTGGAAGTTTGTTTCCCTTCTTGTAATGATTGAAGTAATCCTTGCACCACCTGATTAGATTCATAACTAGCTTTCAAATCTACAAGCCATGTAGGAGTAGGAAAGGAAATGATACAACAAGTGCTCGTTGGACCAGAACATGTATCATCAACAACCAGTAATAAGCTAGCATCTTCTTTAAAAGTGTCTATGTCCCTCCTAGACAAAGCACATGCCACCTTGTTCTCCTTGCCCTTCTTATATTCCATTATGAAATCATAGCCCAGCAACTTGGTGATCCATCTCTATTGTGTTGGTGTACCAATTCTTTGCTCCAGCAAGTACTTCAAACTTTGTTGGTCAGTCTTAATGTTGAAAGGTTTGCCCCATAGATAAGTCATCCATTTCCTGACTGCAGTCACCAAGGCTAGCAATTCTTTTTCATAAGTAGATAAAGAAAGACTTCTACCCTTCAAAGCTTGACTATGAAAGGCAATGGGTCTTTGATCTTGCATTAGGACAGCACCTAAGCCTTGGCCAGAAGCATCACATTCAATGGTAAATGGCTTGTTAAAATCTAGTAAAGCCAACACTGGAGGATTGGAGACATCTAACTTGAGTTGAACAAAAGAGTGTTCAGCCTCTTCAGACCATGAAAAAGAATCTTTCTTCAGCAAGGCTATTAATGGAGCTACAATTTGGCCATAGCCCTATACAAACTTCTTGTGATACCCAGTGAGACCAAGAAATCTCCTCAAGGCCTTAACATCAGTAGGGGTAGGCCATTGCTGCATGGCAGCAGTCTTTTTAGGGTCAGCCTTCACACCTTCACCAGAAATAAGATGTCCAAGGTATTCTACCTCCATACAAGCAAACATACATTTGGATTTCTTTGCATACAAATGATGTTTAGCTAATGTACTCAAAACAATTCTAAGATGGTTAACATGATTAGCCAAAGACTGACTGTACACCAAAATGTCATAAAAAAAGACAAGTACAAACCTCCTAAGATATGGCTTAGAGATATCATTCATCAAGGATTGAAAAGTAGAAGGGGCATTAGACAAGCCAAAGGGCATGACCAAGAACTCATAATGCCCTTCATGAGTCCTAAAAAGCTGTCTTAGGAATGTCTTCCTCCCTCATTCTGATTTGGTTATAACTAGACCTTAAGTCCAATTTAGAAAAAAACAAGCACCATGGAGTTCATCTAACAAATTATATATGACAGGTATTGGGTATTTATCTTTAATTGTCTCATGATTAAGTGCTCTATAGTCTATGCACATTCGCCAAGAGCCATCTGCTTTCCTAACTAACAAAATAGGAGATGCAAAAGGACTTTGGCTATTCCTAATTAAACCAACCTTCAATAATTCCTTGGCAATCTTTTATATTTCATTTTTTTGGTAGTATGGATACCTGTAGGGTCTCTGACAGATGGGTTATGCTCCATTCTTCAAGTTGATTTGGTGCTCATGCCTTCTTAAGGGAGGTAATCCAACTGGTGTATCAAAAACTCCACTGAATTCCTGCAACAAGGATTCAATCTCTACTAGATAAACACTTTGTTGGGCACCTGCAATAGGCCCTTGCATTGCAATGTGAACTAACAATCCCTTCTTGAGTGGTTCTTTTAAGAAACTATCATCATCTTGTAAATTGGAACCTGTAGCCTTCATACCTTCTAACAGAACTTGATGACCACAGTACATAAAGGACATAGTTAAGAGCTTAAAGTCCCAACTAATAACCCCAAGAGTACTGAGCCATTGTGTGCCTAAGACCAAATCATAGCCACCCAAAGACAGGACATGCAATTGAACATAAAATTTTTAGCCTTGTATCACTACTAAAACATCACTACAAAGACCATGAGTTTGGATAATGGTTCCACTAGCTACTTTTACATCAAGAACTTGAGTAGTATCAATAGGAACGTGCAGTTTAGAAAGCAAGGACACATCAATGAAATTGTGGGTACTTCCAGAGTCTAAAAGAGTTAATAACCCTTATTTTTCTATTCTGCCTTTGACCCTCATCGTTCCTGGAGTAGGATTGCCTATGAGAGCATACAAGGTAATTTCTGCTTCCTCTACACGACTATCTTGCAAAATTGCTTTTGCTTCTAACTCACCATTTATTTTTGTAATCTGAACCCCTTGGTTAAATTCTGGACCAAAATCTAACCCTTCCAACAAAAACAGCTTAGCCCCCTTACACTTATGATCTAGAGACCATTTATCATCACAGTTGTAACACAGCCCTTTCTTCCTTCTTTCTTCCACTTGAGCAGGAGAAAGCCTCTTAATTGGCAGCTTGATCTTGGTTTCTTTGCCAGTAGTCACTTTAGGGGCCCTAAGAATAGAAGGTTTGATTTGTTCTTGAACATTCTTGGAATTCTTCTTGTTTGCTAACAAATATTCTTCTTGAATCTTAGCCAACCCAAAAGCTGCATTTAAGGTAGATGGATTCAACATCTTCACTGGCAGCTTGATGTCATCCTTCAATCCACTTAGAAAACAACTGAGCTTGTGCCTTGGAGACAATTACCTGATTTTGTTGGATAAGGCCTCAAATTTTGACTTGTAAGCAACCACTGTTGTTGATTGCCTAAATCTTGTTAAAGCTTCCATTGGATCGTCATAAGTTGTAGTCCCAAACCTGATCTAAATTCCTTCAACCAAGGTTTCCCAATCTTTAAACAACCCAGTGTCTTCACCTTCTTGAAACCACACTAATGCCTTCTTATCCATATGGAATGAAGCTAGTAACAATTGCTCGTCGAGAGGAGTGTTGTAATGCTTGAAATACTGATTGGCTTTATAAACCCACCCAGTAGGCTACTATCCTAAAAATCATGGAAATTCCAATCTCAAGGGTTTGGAGATAGCAAGAACTGTTGAAGTGTTTGATTGAAATTCATGGTTTCTTGTGGTCTATTGCCTAGTTGCTTCTAAAGAATTCATCTTCTGCAGGATTGCAATTGCACTGAGTTGCTGATTCATTTCACTTAGTGTGTGAGTATGGATGCTGGTGATCTTGTGGATTTCCTCAATATCTTTGGTTTTGTGATCTGAGGTTGTGCGAAGAGAAGCAATGGACTCATTGAGGATAGCATGGGACCGTGTTTCTACCATTTGACTTGCAGGATGATCCTGCTTTGATACCAATTGCTGAAGTCTGTTATAGCTGGATTCGAGGTCAGCTGGCCTCCTTAGGAATGGAATCGATTAGAGAAGTTAGGGAAGAGATGAGGAAGAAATAATCTGTTCTTATTGCCTGAAGATTCAATACAATTAATAGCTATTTATACAAGTCTACAAGGCTTACTACACCATTAACTAACTACTGCCAACTGTAGTAACTAACTCTGCCAGCTGTCCACCCCATACTAGCTAACTAACTGCCATAAAACTGTAATACCAGCTACTCATGATCAAACTGAATCAATCTTCCTAATTACAATAATCATGATCAAACTTAGCTAGGCTCCTAACACTTTCTTTGAAGAAACCCACTTGATGAGCCCTCAATCAAAAGCTTGGATAAACAATCTCAACCCTGCATGTACCCTTTTTCTCTTAGAAATCTTGTCCACCCGCCAACCATTGTTATCAAACACATCAACCTCATCAAGTAGAGAAAACTCAATAGCCAAATAATTAGATGGTATGGGACTGACCTTGTCCGTACCAACATCTCAATTAGTGAATAAGAAACATAGCTAAAAGGGTTCACGCCACCAAAACAAGCTATTTGATACAGTGGAAGCACATTAACCTCTATTAAAACCGATTACAGCCCCTTTGATAGTCCTGTCGATGCCATTGTCACTACTCTAAGATCATTTAACTTCTCGATCTTGCTCTCTACAAGCTCTACTTCTTCAACTCAGTCCACCTCGCTTTTTTTGATGTCATTTGGAAGAAACACGAGGGTTGGTTGTCTACATCATCCACACCAAGGCCCTCTTTGGCTCTACCCAAACCTGGCCATCCTAGGACACGACTACTTCGATGAGATCACAATGTACTAGGGGTGTAATTGGTTCGGTTCGGTCGGTGTTGAATGCAATTTTTGCACTAAACCGAAAATTTCTGTTTTAATTTTTGAGCACCAAAACCGATTTGTAAGGAAGGGACGCCAAATCGACCGATTACATTCTGTTTCGATTCCGTTTGGTCGGGTTTTGGTGTTTGGGATGTGAGAAACAAAAGCAATTAAAAAAAAATAATCAAACAAAGATATAATTGAAACACAATCGTAGTACAACAACTAACAAGAAAAACAAAACCAACACAGACCCTGTTTTCAACACAAAATAGAGAGCAACACAGCCAAAAACATAAAACACAAACTAAGATTAAGCCACCATCTACAACAAAAGGTAGTAGCTACAAAGTTTCTTTAAAACAAAATCAAGAAGACATACCCATAGCAAGCAACCAAGAGAGAGAATCGGTGTTGGAAGAAACAAAATCAAGAAGACATACCCATAGCAAGAAACCAAGAGAGAGAATCGGTGCTGGAAGAAATGAGAAAAATAAGATCACGGTATGTGGATATCAAAAAAAGAAAAAGATGCAAGGTATGTGTTTGTGAGAGGGAGAGAAAATTGGGGAAGGGTGGCTAGAATGAGGGTTGTAGACTATTAGGGTTATAAGAGCATTCGCAGTAGTGAAGGCAAAATTTTAGCTATTTAGCTACACAAAAAGTCATTTTATCTATTTTACCTACACATATGCTGCAGCAATGGATCTATTTTAGCTTTCAACACAATAAAATAATATATACATCACAATAAAATAATATAACCACTACAATAAAATAATATATCTTACTACCAAAAAAAAACAACCACAGCACCAACACAACCACTCCACCATCAGCCACAGCCACAACCACCACCACCACCACCAGTCCACAACAGGGGAAAAAAAAAAAAACCCACAACACCACAAAACAAACCCACAGCACACCACAAAACAAACCCACAGCCACAAATCATAACCCCGATCTCAACCCCGATACCAACGCACACCGGAGCACAACCACAGCCTAGCAGCAGAGTGGAGGTGAGGGAAGCCACTTCGATCCACAAGGCCGGAGGCGATCGGCGGCGTGGGTCTGAGGCGATTGGCGCTGGGCAGGGGCTTGGGTCGGCGGCGGTGAATGAGGGAGCTTAAGAGAGTGACGGTGAGAGAGGAGAGTGACGGTGAGGCAATTGGCGGCTTGGAACGGCTGGGTCGGGCCAGCGGCGGTAACAGAGAGGTGAGAGAGATGAGTGCTTGATGAGAGAGATGAGAGCTTGACAGATGAGAGAGATGAGAGCTTGATAAGAGAACTGATGAGAGCTTGATGAGAGAACTGAGCTTGAGAGTGATGATGAGAGAGAGCACGGTGAGATAGAATAAAAGAAATGAAAAAAAAAATAAAGTAAGTTGCATTATTTTAATCGGAGGTTGAATAAATTTTTTTTTTTTTTTTTAGATGTCTGCTACAGTGCACATCTATAGATAGATGTGCACTGTAGCAAATTAGCAAAAAATTATAACTTTGCCTCCACTGTTGCAAGGCTTTTTTGGTATATTGGTGGAGCTAAAATATCATTATAGCTTTTTAGCTCTACTGCCGCGAATGCTCTAAGTTTATAACTTACTAGTCGCAGACTCGCGCGTTGCGCAGGATAAATTTTTATTTTTTTTTATTTTTATGATCGTGTTATTATTTTGAATATTTTTGAATGTATTACTACTTAAGCTGCATTATATATGTATGACCAATATATTGTAGGATTCATGATGATAGGAGGTATTGGTCTTGGAATTAGATGTGGAAAGGATACAACTATAATTTATCCATTTCAATTCGGTAGGCTATTAACCATAGCCCTTACTTAGTTGCCATACTTGGCCTTGTAGTCACTCCAGAGTTGATCAACCATCTTCCCGAGTTAGTAAAATTTAATTAACTTAAAAATAGATAGAAAGGATTTTATAAATTTCAAGTTAGAGTCATGCTAGGTGAAAACTTTAGAGGACTGTAATTAAGTCCTTGCAAGTCTTTTTAAATAAATATTAATAATAAAAAAAGAAAAATTAATAAGTTAACAAATATGCAAATAGTAGAAATGTTTAGGATGGGGGCATAGAGGTATCAATTCTGCGTATAATAATTCAAAGATGTAGTTGAGGAATTGTAGTGTGAAGGATTGGTCTGGGGGAGTTTCTTGACTTGATTCTGTGAAGTGTTGAAGTCTGTCTTGGTGACTTGAATTCAAAGGAAGAATATCCCACATGCCTATTGTGCATTCAACATCATTCATAGCTAATTATTAACTAAAGGCAATAAAAGAAGGAATTAAAACTTTATTGCTTGGCGTTACTCCCTACCTAGTTATTTATTTATTTTAAAAAGGGAATAGCATAAGTATATATCTTCTGACTATTGAATTATAAAAAACAACTCATCATCATAGCATTTTGCATCTTGGACCAGTTCTTAGAATATCTTTAATCTCTCCTTAATTAGCTCATTGTTTGGGACAAAATTTTTGTACTCTTTTTTCTTATATGTAGGAAAATTCAATACAAATTAGTAATTAGCTCATTTTTTTAATAAGAAAAAAGCGTATACTAAATGACAATGTAGGGGCTGTCAAGTTCCAATTCCTTACTTCAAGTTCCATAGTTACTCAGATACACAGAGCTAGTTGTTTTCTTCCTCTTACACTTTAATTAGTCTTCCAAATTTGTGCATAACACTATAAATCTCAATTAAGATGAAAACAAAAGCGACAAATTAAGATTGGTAACAAATCAAAATGATCCTCTCCATTATCCAAATCATTGTCCTAATATTGTTTTTTTTTTTTTTGGGTATTAAACCTAGCTTTGCCTTCATGGTTTCTATTTAAGCTCTACTTTCTTTGTTGCAGGGATTTGTTTATAAAAAATTGTATCTCTTAGCGGAAAGTTTAGTGTTTTTTGAATCAAAACCATGGCCTATTCATTGAGAAGCAGAAAAAATAAGAAAATCTATGTGTTCAAGCAGTTCATCAGACAGTGACTCAGGTTATTTTGATCCTGACTACACAAGGATTAGACCTTGAAGACAAGCAAAACAAAACAACACTAATAAGTGCAATAAGAAACTGTCCACAGACGTTAAAATGTGGAAGTGGGGGCTGCATGTTTAAGTGTGAGGCCAAGAAGGGGTCGTCCTACTAAGAAGAGAGTAGATGAAGAAAGAAAGAAAAGTTTTGAAGTTACTTTAACTTAAAAATAGTAAAGAGGTTTTCTTTCGTTTAGTCACGGACCTTTGATTGTGTTATTTTGTATATTAGATAAAGTTCCTTAGCTGGAGAGCCAAATATATTTCCCACTCACTAAGATATTTTGTAACATATTGTAAATGTGAAGCACTTGATTCTCCACCAAATCTGATATTTGTATGACTATGGACAATATGCAACTACAAGAACACTTTTGAAAGCACGGTAGACATTGAAAAAAGGGACCCAGTGCTTCATTACTCAAACCATGAAAAAATTTTCCTAACACATCATGATACTTGAACTTTTCACTGCACTTTCCATTGAAGAGGTGTCGTGAGCATCTCTATTAGCAGTATTCTTGGGAACCCACCAAAGTCTTATGCTTTTGTCAAGGCTTCTACTATAGAGCAAGAACCCACCACCAATATTACTTGGTGATGCCTGCAAGCATTTGACTGGACCTTCATGGCCACTTATGACCCCAACTTTACTAAGCTTACCACAAGCCCCTCTTTTCCTTATACCAATACTCTTATCAGCAGAGCCACTGCACAAAAACTCCCCCGTTTGACACATACATAGGACAGCCATTTGATGAGCTTTTGTCTCACTAACTAATTTCCAACTCTCAAAATTCATGCTCCCCTCCCACACCATCACAAACCCATCTGACCCTCCTCCATAAACCCATTTTCCATCTTCCTTATGACCCTCCAAAATTAGTCGAAACCTCCTTATGACCCTCCAAAATTCCTTTTAAAGCATGTGAATTCCTCCCCTCCCTGCCCCAAGCTTTAATCTTCCCATCAGCTGAAGCAGAATACACATCTCGTTACTTGCCACCAACCCATTAATTGCATCATCATGTGCCTTAATTGATTCCAAGCACTTTAAATCTGATAGCCTCCACACCTTGAGGGTCTTATCCCATGACCCTGAAATTTGTGTCAACTTTCTAATTCATGTGCAATTGGAGAACCATCCAAATTAGTGGAAACATTTCACAAGGGATCTCATTAAATAGGCAGAGAGTGGTAAAGAAAAAGATAGAGACATAGTAATAAATTCAACACCCCAACAAAAATGATTTAGAAAGTAAATGTAACTTAACAACCATCTGCACCACAAAATGAAATAGGCAGAAACAAACGCAGAAAAGGGAAAAAAACCATCAAGCAAAACAATAGAGCACAAAAGGAAATGAGATATAGGAATACCTCAACTGAACCACCCAACTTACATCAGTATTTATATATATGTGAGGAGAGGAAGGAAGACAGAGAGGCTGCCGTTAGAAGCAAAAATAGAAGCTGAAACCGTAGAACAGGAAGATGCAACCGTGAGTGAAACAGTAGAACAGAAGCTGAAACCATGATATGGTGTGGATGAAACAAAACTTGAAACGATAGAACAGAAGCTGAAACAGGTGGGGAAAGGAAGGATCTAAACCTGAAAAGGAATAGCATAAGTTGTAACTTTGAAAAGCATTCAGGTTTGACAAAAGGAGTTAGCTGAAAAGGCTTTGGGTGTGGGCTAGAATTTAAAGTAGAGATAGGGCTCCATGTAATAGAAGGAAAGGGAATAGCATAAGTTGTAAACGTGAAAAGCAATCAGGTTTGACAAAGAGAGTTAGCTGAAAAGGCTTTAGGTGTGGGCTTGGGCTTAACTGTGGATTTAAATGTATAAGAATTAAGAAGTGGACTTTAAAGCAAAGATAAGGCTGGGAATTGAATTAAAAATTGGCAAAACTATTTTCAAATTGAATTAAAAATTCAGAAAAGAGGATGAGAATGACATAGCTGCTGACGTGGCTCAATGTGAGCGTAGCAACATTAAATGCTACGCTTCAGCTTTTAGTAATATATAGATAAGATGTCAGGGTTTAAAAAATTTTAAAAAACTCAAAAAGGGTAGCACGAAGGCTTGAACTTGTGATTTAAAAAAATTTTAAAAATTCAAAAAGGGTAGCACGAAAGCTCGAACTTGTGATTAAAAGGCTGAAACACTTGTGTCATTCCACTAAGCTATTCACTCTATTATGTTTTAAACTTACATAAATAAATATATATATATATATATATATATCGGTCGATTCAGTTGGTTTCGGGGTGAAAAAATCCAACACCAAAACCGAAGCCGAAATATTTCAATTTTAAGAAATCTAAACCGTACCAAAACCGAACTAAAAAATCAAACTCAGTTCGGTTTATTTCGGCTGGTTTTTTCGGTTTATTGGTTTTTTGCACACCCCTACCATGTACTGCGACTTTTGGGATAATAACATTGTTTGTGGAGAGAGAGAGAGAGTGAGTTTACAAATATTTATTATCTGGTTTAATAAAAAGTATATCATTGTGGCTTGAATAGAATTCAAAATGACATTTTTGAAAAATAAAAAAAAAATAAAAAAATTTACAAATGATGGTTAAAGCCACCTTGACCAAGAACCAAAGCCTTGAAAACTATGTTTGTATATGATGCCTTAATACAAACAGAAAATTACGATGAGAAGAAATATTACACATTTGTGATATTGCAATAATTATCTTATACATTCTCTTCTTACAGTGTAAACCCCATAACCATAGTTATTAAATCCAAACCGACTCGGCTAGTCAGAGTGGGAACCTGGTAACCTAGCACCTAGATTAGTTTAGGTATTTAAATGGACCGTTTCTACATATGACCTGGTCGAATCCAATCAAACCTGGTGGGTTTGTGGCGACCTGAGTAACCCAGATTAGTTCATATAACCCAATTAGTTTTGTAAAATTAGTAAAATTATATCTATAGGTCCACTTAATTGACTTCTTTAATGTTTAATGTGTTATAATATGGTAATTTAAAAAGGAGAAAACCTGAAGAATTAAAAAAAAAAAAAAAAAAAAAGAGTGCACTTCACTATCTGTCTACCTACCTCCAAGACTCTCATCCTATCAAAAGACTACTCTATTATTATGAAACCTTGATTTTAAATTATAATTATATTTAGTTTAGACATATGCCTATTTTTTAAATTTATATATTTATGTTTTGATTTCTTAGACTTATGTTTTTATATAAATATATAAATATATATAAATATATATATATATATATATATATTAATAAATTATTTGACCTTGCAGTTTAGCCAGTAACACCCTAGTTGAACCAGTGACCTAGTAACCTGACTCATAGACGGGTAAATGTTTGAGCCAAGTTTAATAACTATGCCCATAATTGTGTGGGATTCACATGATCTGAGGAGAAAGCATATATCAAATGCATGGAATACATTTTGTCCAATTCCATCACCAAAGAAAGTCAAGTCCTTTAGAAGGTGGTCTTCCCCCAACAACACAATATTGTTTCTGATTAAGAACTATTCAGTAGCCATCATATTGCACCTATTTCATTGTTTGTGACATGATGCTTTTGGCAATTACAAGGATCATATTGTTATCTGGTTCCATCAGGAATTCTTCCAAATGGGGGCATCATAGACTTGTTTTGGTAGAGTATTCTCAGAAATAATATTCTTAAAAACAGAATATAATCTGAAAAGACTTCAATATCTTGTGGAATAAACAACCAACGATGGACATCTCAAGAAAGAGAAGAAAAATAAAAGTTCGAGATGAGAGAGAGAAAGAGTACTTATGAAATGTAGATTACAAAGGGCAATACGAATTTATATGCATTATAAGTATTATAGTTATGAATTATGAAATACATTTGGAAGTGAAACAAGATGAGTTTTAAGGAGAAATGTATATGTGGACATGGTCATGTAGGCTGTATCACCATTCTGAACAACATGCTAAAAATGCATACTAATCAGCTGACGAAAGGTGCCTGAACTGTGAAAACTTGAACTCTACCTTGAAACCACTTCAAACAAATTAGGGGTTTGAAGCTTCATAGCGTGTGAAAAGCAAATGGAGGAACCACCACAAACTGAACTACTGGCCTGCATACTGGTAAACCCCCAAACATTTTGTGACGGCCTCATTAGCCTTCTGTGTTTCTGCCCTTTCCTCTCTTTTTTTCTTCTCCCTGAAAGCCAAAATCATTGCAAAGAAATACTAAGGTTTATTCACCAAAAAGTAAGTAATGATTCCCTAAGCAGAACAATACAGCATAAATTAATTCTTTTGTTAGTGACTAGTATGGACCTAAGACCAACCCCAACCCCAAACCCCCCACCCGAACTCAACCATTTGCAACCTGAAGAAAGGGCAAGAGGCAAAACCAAAATGGAACAAACAAAAAGTTTGCACTCAAAAAAAGGCCCAAGTAATATAAGGACTTGAATTTCAAAATCCAACTTGTGGTGTCATGTAATGTAACTATAAAGGACTTTCTATCAGATTTTGGAAATTCAATCAACCTCACGCCTAAAGTATGATTGCAATTGGATCTACCTTGCTTTATGCTGGGACAACATTTGGAAATTCTGATCCTTGTAAAAGGTTCATAACATAACACTGTTCAATTTTCCAGTTTTGTTAATTTATGAATTCAAAGACTTTTATCCAATCTGGATGTAGGTATAGTTATCATGCTCAAGTACCAAGAGAAGTACCTAGTCATGTGTACTTTGCGGCAAAGAAAAAGAAATTCTCTCCATTCTCATCTCTGTCTCTGTTTCCACACAGGTTCGTTTCTGTTTACTTTTTATACTCTCTCTCTCTCTCTCTCTCTCTCTCTCTCTCTCTCTCTCTCTCTCTATATATATATATATATACACCTAAACATCATTCATTGTTAAAACTTAATACCAACATATATATCCATTTTTGTGGAAACTCCCAACTCTCTGCAGATCTTATATTTTGTCACAAAAAAAAGAAAAAGAAAAGGTATGTATGTCTTTTTATGTTTAACAACCTTAATTGTCTCTTCTCTCTGTATATCTATTTTACTCTTTCCAGACAGAGTTCACATAATATGACATCCTTAATTTACTACTACTACTACTACTAATATTCTCAATATCACTCTCATTCCTTTAACTTTTTAAGAATCCAGATCCAAATTCAAAACTATATAGTATCACAAATTTAAAGTGTTGTTTTTACCTATCCATATATTCCTTCAGCAGCTCTTTTGCCTGAACCAGCTTGGAAAGCAAATTGCGATATACGTCAAGGTCCCGATCCACACTTCTTTTGTTAACATTCAAGGCTGCACATAACTGTTGGAAAGCAACAAGAGATTTATTGTCAAACCATTAGTCAAAACCCCACTCCTAAATGATAATGAAATATATATATATATATATATATATTGGCTCCAAGTTTAACTGTCATTTTCATCTGAACTTCAGCTATCTTTAAAAGAAAAAGAAAAAAGATTTTTCAGCGGCAGACACACAGGGCACAGTACAGAGTTAGCAGAAACTAAACCAAAATTTTAGTTAAAACTTACCTAATTACAAACTTTAGAAAAATTTATAGCTGAAAAATGCCAACACATTAGCAGGATGAGAATGAAGCCAAATATGTTTCTCTACCCCACAAATATACGCCTCTTACCCACCCCTACTTATGCAACAATGGAGATTGATTTGCTATCACTTTGCAAATTCGCCTATTCAAGAATTATTTTAAGGGGCCATGTGAAGTCCAATCGAAGTAAAAAGTCGTGTAGTTTTAAAGGTTTAGGTATGAGTCTTTTTGGGTTAAAATAATTTATTATTTGGGTTTTTATTTTTTAAGTTATGGTCAATTTCATAGTTGGGAAAATCTGTAACTTCTGTAATTCCTATGAATCAAGGGTATTTTGGTAGCTTAATTAAGTCTAGAATTTTCTAAGTGATCCTAAGTATCTTCTTAGTTTTTATTTTCTTTGGGTCCAAGTTAGTCTTTTATTAAGTTTTTAATTTACAAGTCAAACTAGGAATCCTATTTTTACTAGTAGTTCTAATACTACTAGTACAAGAAAGAGTCTATATATATTTGTGCTCTATGTATTCAATATATAGAGTTGATTAATAAAAATATTCTGTTTATTATTGAGGCATGTTAGCCTTCTGCTTCTTTTGGGTACTGTGCTTAGAATACCATAAAAACTATTTTTTATTTTTTCCTTCTTCCTTATAACACCAAATCAAGCCCCTTCTTTTACCTATCGAAACTCTAAAACCCCCATATACTTTCTTCTACCAAAAAACCATAAAATAACTCATCAAACCACCTTTTAATACATAATACAGCCCCATAATCCTTTCTTCAACAGCGATCCTATTTCCACAAATCCTCCTAAACCTTAACCCACCACAAACACATGTGGACGAGTTTCACTTTTGTCCTATGTCACGTAGAGCCACATCTACACACTGACAGAATCATATGTGACAATTTTATCATATTCAATAAAGTTTAAGCTCTCACAAAAGAATCAATTTGCTATATGGAAAATAAGGCTACAATGCCAAATGCCCTTTTGGCATCAAGATTTTTAACACCATCATCCATCACAGCAGGTAAGGATTATGTAGTTCTTTTTTATTTATTATTATTATTATTATTTTATAGATAGTGAGGCAAGGAGAGGTGGGGTTCAAACCACAAACATGAGGCACCACAAAGGATGCCATTACCATTGGGCTATCACTTGAACACATAAGTATAATATAGTTGAGGGTTGATATACCCTACAAAAATAAATGCTACTACTAGCAGTTTTGAAGTAATAATATCTGATGTGCACAATATATATCACATCTTATGTCCACCAGGAGGCATATGAAGTGATTCTTAGTTGTGGAAGCCTAGAATTATCATATTATGACAGATGGATTTTTCATTTTGTTATTTGTGTTAGTGGAAGTAATTTCTCTACATCAACCAATACTTTTTAGTCTATCTGTGAATTACAAGTCTCCAAACGAATCACATAAATTCATGTAGGGGTCTAATTTCTTCATAATCTTGAAGAGCAAGCAATTCCATTGATTTGTTATAATCACAACACTAAAATTCCACCACTTTGGGTAGAAAAGTGAAAACTATAAATCCCAATAGCCTAAAACAAAGCTGATGGAAACTTTGAGCGCAAAACAAGGTTAAGATCCTAGGGTTAAACTTAATGCTCAAACCTTTTCTAAAATAGTGGGTTCAGTTGCATTTGCCAACTCAAGAAGACGAAAGAGCCCAACAGCAAAGAAACGGCTGTAGCTGAAACTCCCCTTCCCCCCAGCTCTTTCTGCAATGTCCTGTAACATTCCCTCAACATCTCCTTCCCTCGATGTAAATTCAACCAATGAACTAGCAGTTTGAGCCCGAGCCCATTCTTCCAACTTTTGTGCATCAATTCTGCAGTGCACAGCATAGGAAAAATTCACCGTAAGATTGAGAATCCTTCTCATATATATGCGAAAGAACTTGATAATACAACACAAATGCTCAAGAGCTTAATATTGATTAAGGATTACTTTTTTTCCACAATTAATCTTCAGACAAGGAAAAAAGGGAGTTTGATGTTAGTTATGTAATCAAGACATGGAGTGGGGCCTCTAATTTTTGTAAGAATCCATCTCAGGTTCTCAGGCGGATTATTATTCACTTGCCATATCTTTCGTCCTCTAGCTAAAGCTTTATACATTTACAGCATGCTGTTTGTATGACTCATCTATTTTCTTAGTTTGATTTCTCTTAATTACACACAAATACCCACAGAAGAAAGATATTGCAAGATCACAATCTTAGCAGCCTACCATGCCATGGTTACTAAATTTCAAGGTGTTCTATGCTTAATAAGGTTACTGGTGCTTTGTCTGTTCGCAATTTAAAAATTAAATCTATAATTATGGAAACAGAATGAGTCACTAGAGAAAGATGAGAAACCTATATTGTTGAGGATCCTCCTTTAGTGCTTTTATGTATGCTTGGAAGATGGCATCTCGATCCTCATCGCTAGGGTACCCTTCCATGAGTTGATCATACACGGTAACGAAACCAAGAGCAAACACAGGGTCATAACGGTAAGTTCTCTTGTACCTCATCAAATGTTGCTGGACAATCAGCTCCTGCAGCACAGTGTTGTACACAGTCGGAATTGGTCGCTTATATGTGTTAAGGAAATTCAACTTTGTCTCAGACACAGTGGGCACATCTGCAATCAAGCAAAAAAATAAAAATAAAATAAAAAATCATGACCAACAAAGATTTTAAGATCTTTATTTCTTACTTGGACTAAAAATAACAAAGGCATCTAGAGCAAATAACTTCAACCTACATATAATATTATCTTGACATAATTTAAAATTTGTGGCTTTGGAAATGAAAACCCCAGAAAAATTTTAGAGTGCCTTATAATTAGTTGTGTTTCATCAACGTTCCATTTGTTTCAATCGAATAAATACGAGATTTCGCAAATGAGTCTTCTGCCTATAATCAAACTCAAAATTCATTCTTTTTCCCACTCCTACTATTTTCAAAGATGGATAAAATTAACTCCAAGCTTAATTGCATTTAAAAAAAAATCTACATTACAGTTGCTTTTTCAGTTAAACTTATTTACAATTATGTAAATTAATAAAAGCACAAGTGCAGTAATCCCAGCTACTAGTACTCCAAAAAAACAAAAACCAAATTAAAATTAAAAAAAAAGGCCCAATTCACCAAACCAATCGTAATTACTTAAAATTCACTAATTCGAGCATAAACAAAACTAAAACTTCACTTTCTATTCATTTTTTACTCGATTTTTCTTAGCAACCAAGCAGAGTATAGAAAATAACCTGTGGAGACGGACATGCAGTGAATAACCATAGGAGAAATAGAACCCGAAGATCGAACGCCCACATAGTGACAAGAAAAGTTGGTACGGAACCGAAACGCTTCTGAATTCGAAGCCAAAGTACGAGCAGACTGCACGGTTGCTTTTCTCTCAGAGCATTGACTTACTGCTGAGAACGACAATGAGGCAATAGCCGCCATTATAGAGAGAGACAGAGAGATACAGAAGAGAGTGTTGTATATAGTTAGTGATTTTCCGGGAAAATGTGGCTCATCACTGAACTGGTTTTTTTTTTTTTTTTTTCCCCTCGGGAAAATTTGAGAGAGAGAGGTCCACGAAAAGTTAGGCTTATCCAGTGAGTGTGAAAATTGAAAGTTTTGTTTTCGAGGAGTGTAATGTTTAGGGAGGACCGTGTAAGATTTTGACACGCGGAGGGTTTTTTTGGAGGCTGGGACATTTAGGCCCTGTTTGGTTGTGCATTTTAAACAACATTTTTTAGTTTTTAAACAGCATTTCACGCATTTCAACACACTTTTTCACCCACACGTATTTCAAAAAACAATAAACAACAATTTTCAAACTACTCTACCAAACACCCCCTTAATTCTTGTTTTGTTTGGACTTGTTTGGGTCGCGTTGGACTACTTTGGGTCCATTGCTTAAGTGTGTTTCTCACTTCTTGCTTTTGCGGGGAAGGATGGTTAAATGGGAGAGATGGCGATGGATTGGGTTTGGATGGTTTTTGGTGGTCAATTTTTGGCATATTTAACTATATTGTATATTATTATTAAGTAACAATGAAACCTACTGTCGAGTGCCTTATTTTTTCCGTTGCCAATATGATATTTGGGAAGTCAAGACCGACACTCGACTTTGGGCTTGGAATATAGCCCAAAGAAGTCCGGGTTACATCCAACAAAAATTATAATAAGACTTCAAAAATACCTCTACAAAGATAAGTTAGCACAAAAGATAGCCCACCACAATAAGTGCTTAAATAATAATCTAGTGGTAAATAAGAAAAGCGTTCAGCAGTAGATATCTGGTAATAAATGTATTTGCATAGTAAAAATTATACATTTCTTCCATAGTCAGTTAATATAAATGTGGGCCTGTTATAACAAGCACACAAGATAAAAAATGGTCCAGTAGTAAATATGACAAACCTCCAGCGATAATGTCTGATTAATCAATAAATGTGTTTACATGATAAAAATCATATATTTTTCTCATTGTTATTAAGTCAACATGAGGAAAAACTTCCATAGTATCCAAGACATTATGGCCTTCATTATAATAGTAATAAAAAAAAAAGATTAAAGACTTTATAATTACAAGTAAAAAAGGAAAAATTAGGATGTAATGAAAGGAGAGAAAGACCCCCAGCTTAGAACAGCAAATATTTAACCAAGGTTCTTATGCACATGATGGAATATGTGAAAAGATGTATGGTAAATGATGGAAACTACTTTTATATGAGTGGGTGAGCTAATATATGGTGATGCGAGAATAAAATGGTAAAGGAACTTAGCTATTTTTTGCCATAGTGGAGAGAGATTGATTGTAGCTAATCATGAGACCTTTATGATGCTGGGTTTTGTTGGAAAATGGAAGGAATATTTGTGAGTTGATGGGTATGGGCATTTATGAACTAAAAAGGAACTTATTTTTGAATTAAGAGCACGTTTGGTAGACTGTAATAGACATTGTAATGTAATAGATATTCTTATGATATAACTATTCGATTGTTTGGTTATATTTTTATTACAATGAATAGTTATTCCTTATGAATAGCTATTCTTCAAAATGATGAATAACTATTCTTTATTAAAAGTATTGAATATCTATTTCTTCACCTTATGTAATAAATTTTTTAAAAAATTTCCTAAAAAGTTATTAGTTGTCACATCTTCAAAAGGAAAGAAAATAAATTTTCCTTGTTGTTAATTATTAGCTCTATTTTAAATACCCTAAAATAAGTGTATTTTAGGAAATTTGACTTAAAAATGATTTAATTAGACCTTTTTAACTTTACTAAATTGTGGATGTATATTCAGAATTCTATTCCTAAATGGTCACCAAACTAATAAATAGTAATACTTATTACATTCCAACTTAATGTATTCCTTATAATATTTATTCCTATTCCCATGTAATAATCATTACAGTATACCAAACATGCCCTAAAGGTTGAAAATAGCAAGATTGATGGAGACTTTGAGAGGATTTCATCCCCCCTTGGTGAGTAGATGATGCTTTCCTTTTATAGTGAAGCTTAGGGAGCAATTAGTAAAAGCAAAAAATGTTGGGCCTGATTACCAAGGGAATTTTCAGAATATTCATAATGAGATTTGGCCAAAAATGGTGTGAGCTCCTTTTTGAATGTTTATCTCCTTTGGGTAATGTCAGATGGAGCTGAAATTTAGAGCATCTAACCTAGGATTTAGCCAAAAATGGTGTGATTTGCTTTTGGGTAATGTCATTAAGTGCTGATATTTCAAGATTGATCTTAGCCAATAAAATCAAGACAAACATGGAGCTAGAACTTGGTTGCTGCAACTAAAACTTGAACTTCAAAGAGTAGAAGCTATCACTTTAAGCCAAGTGTCAAGCTTTTAGCTTATTTTAGGGAGCTCCACTAAAGATATTTTTATGCCCTCCAAACCACATTTCCCTAAATTTCCCTTTTGGGATTCATGGGCTTGGTTCATGAATCAATTACATATGTTTTTAGTAATAAAATAAACTATTTGGTTGAAGATTTCATGAGCTTGGAGGTATTGGTTATGGCTTCCTTGAGTTGTAACCAAAACTTGGAGAAAAATGGTATTTATTGTCCATTAGCTTTTAGGTGTTAGCCCAACCCCTTAGTATAGTTCACATCAGAAATGGTAGATAGGTCAAGTGACCAACTCCTAATTTGGTTTGAGAGCTTGGTTGCTTCTTGAGATGCTCTCCAGCAGAAGGCAGAATTGAAGGGAGTTTTCCAGCTAGGTTAGTTTGCACAAATGGCCTGTTTTTGGCTAAGATTTCATATTGGGCTTGGCCATAAGAGCTGAGTATTTTGGTGGGCCTCTGACTTGGTGGTTCTCAACACTTGGGCCTATCCTTTTGCTTTCTTATTGTGAACCGTACAAAATGGACAAAGTTACCATATATTGCCATGCATTTTTATTCCACATAGGCTTTAGTTGTTAGTAAAAATGAAATTTATTCATTAGCTTTAATAAATATTTATGATAGGTTTTAGGTATTAATTTCCATGGATTTTAAATAACAACTTGTATAGTTTCTCATAATTTTTATCATGGATTATTTGTAAATGATATTTTCTTTAGGGATTTTAGATAGTAACCTCCAATGTTTCTTGTGAATAATATTTACCATGGGTTTTAATAGAGGAAATATCCATGGGTTTCAAATAAAATATGGCAACAACCACTATAGTGGAATAATGTGATATTCTAATGGGTTTTTCTATAGAAAATCATAATGGGCTTGTAGGATAAATAATTATCATGAGTTTTGAAAATAAATATCATGAATGTTGTGATAATAAATAGGGACTATGGGTTCTTATATAAATTCCATGGGTTTATAATACCGCATGAAATAAATAAATGTTATGGGTTTTAGATAGATAATCATAACTTTTTATGGGCTTTTATATTAGTAACACAAATTTATAATTCTACATGGGCTTGGTATATGTTTGCCATGAGTTTCGGAAAAATGAATAGTGTTACGTAACATAAATAGTTACCATAGATTTATAATATGATATGAAACAAATAAATTTCATGGGTTTGAGATAAATAATCATAATTTTCCATGGGCTTTTATATTAGTAACACAAATGCATAATTCTCTATGGGCTTGATATATGTTTGCCATAGGTTTTGGAAAAATGAATTATGTGATGTAACATAAATAGTTACCATGGTTTTTATAAGATAGATTTCATGGGCTTGTAATATTATAGTAATAGGTTTAAGAGCTTAAAGCATTGTTCATCATTGGACTTTAAGTGAAAGACTTCTGATATAGTATTTTGCCAAGCATTGATAACTTTGGGCTTTTTATAGTTAGTGTCAAGTAGCTAGCTTGGGCTTTTAATAATGCCAATGTAAATCAAGCTTTTGACGTTGCCAATGAAAATTGATCTTTTGAAATATTGCCAAGCATAAGTAGCCTTGGGCTTTAAAAAGAATGGGACATGTGCATTGGGCTTATGGGGCCAGTTTTGGGCTTATCTAAATAATGATAATAAAATTGAATAAGATATGAGTTTTTGGGCTTTTGTGATAGTTTATATCGTGACCCAATTTAGATAATGAGATAGGAAATATTTGTGGGCCAATGGGATGAGAAATTTTGGTATTTTTGGGGAATAAATAAATGTGATTAGATAAGATTGGGGCACGTGGCATGAATGAAAAAATTGTACCTCAACACTTATCAAAGTAAATGTTGTAAATTTAAAAGGAAAAGTTAACGAATGCCTTAGGATATTATTTTAAGAAATTTTTAAAGAAATTTTCTATAAGAAAAGAAAAAAATTTAATTTATTTTGATAGTTTAAATTTCTCATAAAAGTAGTATCAAAATTTTTCTAAAATGATTTATTAATAATTTCCCTTAGGACACCCATTAACAGGACCAAAAATTAAAATCAGTTTAATGAGTGATTTGGGATATTATTGGTAATGGGTAAGTTTGTAGCACATGTGATGTTATTTAGGGGAATAAGGAATGAAAGTTGTGGAGGGTAAAAGCTCAACCTTATGTATTGGGCCTGGGGCCCTATTTGAAGATTACTGTGTGTCCGAACAGAAGAAAGCGGTTGAGAAGGAATCCATGCGGAAGAGAGATACTAGAAATGAAGGAGGTGTATAGTCCGAAGAGATCACCATTGGTCCGAAGAGGTCATTCTCCTCGGATACAAAGAGTCTTGGTCAAGCAGATACATAGGATGTTCAAGTAATCTTCCTAATGATTCCAATGATAAGGATAGGCTTCAGGCACGTATGGAGATGATAGGAACGGAAAAATATCTAGAAGACAAGTTGCAACCACCACATTAAATGCACTGCAGCTGCTTTTCTGGCCGCATTAATGTGGAGAAGACCCCTGAACAGTATAATCTCAGCTACCACCACTCACAGAGAGCTAAAGAAGATACCTGACGGGACATGTACTCAAGTGGATGCGTAGATGAAGAACAAGTGGACGATGAAGATGGTGGGGGAGAATGCTATATAAGGTGAAGAAGCCTCTGACAAAGAGGGATCAAGAGAAAAGGAAAAAGCAGAAGAGAATAACTTTACTGTAGCTCTAGGAGTTGTAATCACCTTACATTCAATAATACACCTCTTCGGACATCCATTTGTTGAGTTTTCAAGTGTATTTCTACATTAGTTCATCCCTTAATACCATAGTTAACTATTTTTTAATTCACAACCAGCCCAGCTCTTTCACTCACTCTCTACAAATTCATTGTTTTGGGTTCATTGGGCTCATAATCCAAACCTTTTGGGCTTGGGCTACAGAAACTGACCCTACAATTGGCGCCGTCTGTGGGAAGAGCTTGAGCGAAAGTGGAAGCAACAGTTGATAATGGCTGAACCAGGACAACAACTAGCAGAATCTAGGGTGTCCCAACACGTAGACCCATTTCTTAATTTGGAGCAAAGACAAGATCGTGAAGGTAGCGTGCACACTGCGCATACTGATCAAAGCCAGCCACATGGTGGAAGTCACGTGTCTCATGCAGAGAAGAACCAGAATTTGCAACTAGAAATTGAAAAGCTAAAAAGGGAGTTACGCCATGCAAAAAGGAAACAGATTTCTTTGTATTCTAACGAAGATTTCGATGACGAACAGGACATCACTTACAAGTAGAGATCTCGAACACCAGTCAGTGAATCCTTTTCCTATGAAGAAGAGCCTCATCGTAAGAGGCAACCTAGAAGCTCATCACGTGGAGGCGTAGGGAACGATGCTATGAGCAGGGCTTTGAATCAAATTTCTAGGTCACCTTTTACATGCAGGATTGAAAAAGTGATACTTCCTCAGCGTTTTAACCAGCCGACGTTCACCATCTATAATGGTAAAATAGACCCTGTGGAATATGTGAGCCACTTTAATCAAAGGATGACTGTTTACTCCAGAGATGAAGCTCTGATGTGTAAGGTCTTCCCCTCCAGTCTTGGACCAGTTGCGATGAGGTGGTTTGACAGCCTGGAAGCAAACTCCATCAATTCCTTCAAAGAGCTCACTCAAGCATTTGGTTCCCGTTTTGTCACATGCCGAAGAGTGGCCAGACCCTTGTCTTCACTGCTATCCTTGAGCATGCAAGAGGGTGAGACCTTAAAAACGTATTCAGATAGATACTGTGAGATGTTTAATGACATGGAGGGCAATTTTGATGGAATGGCCCTCAGCATGTTTAAGCTCGGCCTTCCCAATGACCATGGTTTGAGGAAGTCCTTAACTGGTAAGCCAGTCACTAACATGTGTCAGCTCATGGATCGTATTGAAAAGTATAAAAGAGTTGAAGAAGATCAATAGCAAGGGAAGGGAAAGGATAAGGTTATCCCCCAGGAGAGGAGGGATTTCAGGTCGGACTGTTACAATAGTAGTAAACCGCGGAGAGATTTTGCTGGACAATCAGGATCAACAAATCCTCAAGCAGTCAATACTGTATTCAAAGAGCCAGTACACTAAGTTTTGGAAAAGATCAAGAATGAACCATTCTTCAAGTGGCCGAATAAGATGGTGGGGAACCCTGAGAAGCGTAATCATAATCTCTACTGCTAGTACCATCAAGACCATGGGCATACTATAGAGGATTGCAAGAGCCTGTGGGATCATTTGGATCAACTGGTCCGCAAGGGTAAATTGAGACACCTCTTGCACCACTCTAGTGGCCGAAGAGGTCAGATGAACTCAGAGTCCTGAAAAGATGACTCTTCAAAGCCTCCATTAGGAACTATTAATGTCATCTTCGTCGCACCAGGGAGAAGAGGATCATGGCCATCGAAAGTTATGTCTATAGCCCGGTCACCAGCAGGGGACTTTGGCCAAGGTCCGAAGAGAGATAAATCGGGTGCTCAACCGGTTTTAGGGTTCTCGGACGAGGACGAGGACAAGATTGGGACCATCCAACCCCATGATGACGCTTTAGTAATCACCCTCAGAATTGGAGGGTATGATGTGAAGAGGGTAATGGTGGACTAGGGTAGCACGGTAGAGATAATCTATCCTGACTTCTACAAGGGGCTGAACCTAAAACCTCAAGACCTAACACCATACAGTTCCCCCCTGGTGAGTTTTGAAGGAAGAGTTGTTACCTCGAAGGGCCAAATACGATTACCTGTGCAGACCGGCTCAGATGTGGTAGAGGTAGATTTCATAGTGGTAGATGTATATTCACCCTATACGGCAATCCTAGCCAGACCTTGGCTTCATACGCTAGGGGCTGTTTCCTCCACTTTGCATCAGAAAGTTAAATATCCATCTAAAGGACAAGTTTGTGAAATCCGGGGAGATCAGTCCATGGCCAGACAGTGCTTAGTGGCTGTCATCCAACGTAAGCCTAAAACTGAGTCCTCGGCCAAAACCGAAAGGGGTTTATAGCAGCTAAAACATCGGGCATTGCCCGCCGAAGATCCAGGCGAGGGTGCTAGATGCGAAGATTTGGTAAAAATTATCATCGGAGATAATCCCGAAAGGTTCTTTCAAGTTGGATCTCAGCTACCTCTGTAAGAGAGGGAGGAGCTAGTAGAGTTTCTTAAGAGAAACCTTGACGTATTCACCTGGAACGCTTACGAAGCCCCAGGGGTGGATCCAGAATTCATATGTCACCATCTGAGGGTCAACCCATTGATTATCTCCAAGAAGCAGCCTCCTCGGCGTCCATCTAAGGAACATGCTGATGCAGTAAGAGAAGAAGTAACAAAGCTCAAACCAGCTAGAGCTATTAAAGAAGTTTTTTATCCAGAGTGGCTAGCGAATACTGTGGTGGTGAAGAAGAAGAATGGGAAATGACGAGTATGTGTAGACTTCATCGACTTAAACAAGGCTTGTCCTAATGATCCATTCCTTATGCCAAAAATTGATCAGCTAGTGGATGCCACTGTCGGCCATCCTCGAATGAGTTTCCTGAATGCTTTCCAAGGTTATCACTAGATACCATTAGCCCTGGAGGATCAGGAGAAGATTGCTTTTGTCACCCCTATCGGTAATTACCACTATAAGGTGATGCCATTTGGTTTGAAAAACACGGGATCTACCTATTAAAGAATGATGACGAGGATGTTTGAGCCATAGCTGGATAAAAATATTGAAATTTACATAGATGACATGGTGTTGAAAAGCAAGATTGTTGCTGAACAGCAAGATTGTTGCTGAACATGTGAAGGACCTTGAAAGTACCTTTGAAGTTCTAAGAAGGCACAAGCTATGCCTAAACGCTTCCAAATGCTCATTTGGTGTGGGGTCAAGCGAATTCTTGGGGTACATGGTGACTCACAGGGGAATTGAAGTTAACCCTGATCAGATAAAGGCCATCAATAATTTACAAGCTCCTCGGAATCCCAAGGAAATTCAGAAACTGATTGGAATGACTGCTGTCCTGAACCGATTCATCTCCCGATCAGCAGATAGGTGTAGACCTTTCTTCTCGTTGATCAACAAATGGAAGGGATTTGAGTGGACTGAAGAATGTGTTGTGGCCTTTCAGCAACTTAAGGACTAGATGAGGTCTTATTTGCCTACATTGCGATGGCTCCTTGTGCCGTAAGTCTGGTATTGATTAGAGTGGACCAAAGTGTGCAAAGGCCAGTTTACTATGTGAGTAAGTCATTACACGAGGCCGAGATTCGATACATGCTGTTGGAGAAAGCTATCTTGGCAATAGTATTTGGCACACGGAAGTTGTCTCATTATTTCCAAGCTCATACGGTCGTCGTGCTCACACAACTTTCGCTTAAAACCATAATTAGGAGTGCCGACTACACGGGGAGAATAGCTAAATGGGGCACTATCCTAGGGGCTTTCGACATCAAATACATGCCCCATACTTCAGTCAAAGGCCAGGTTTTCGCAGATCTAGTGGCCGAGTTCACAGAGCCTAGTTTGGAAGAGGTAACGGTAGAGAAGGACATGGATGAAAAATCGGTTGGCATGATTTCTCAACAAGGCCCGTCATCCTAGGAAGTATATGTAGATGGCACAGCGAACCAGAAAGGTTCTGGAGTGGGGCTAGTGCTGATCTCCCTTGAAAGAATCATCATTGAAAAGTCATTAAGGCTGGACTTCTCAGCAACAAATAACGAGGCAGAATATGAAGCTCTACTAATGGGAATGGCTATGGTTCGAAGAATGGGAGGAAAGTCAGTGGAGGTGTTCTCGGACTCGAGGTTAGTCGTTGGTCAAGTACAAGGTGAGTTTGAGGTGAAGGATGAAAGAATGCAGGGATACTTGAGCCGAGTTAAATGTCTGCAATCGGAGTTTAAATCTTTCAACTTGCTGCGCATCCCCAGAAATGGTAATGCACATGCTGATTCTTTGGCCACGCTCGCTACCTCTTCGGCGCAAGATTTGCCGAGAGTTATCCTCGTCAAGGACTTGCATGGGCATACAAAGGCAAGAAGAGAGGTAGTCCAAGTTCAACAAATCAGGGCCGAACTCAGCTAGATGGATCCCATAATTAAATTCTTGAAGAATGATATTTTTCTTGAAGAAAAGGTGGAAGCTGACAAAGTTCGGAGGAAGGCGACCAGATTCTGGCTATCCGAGGACCAGAAACTATATAAACGCTCCTATTCAGGACCATACTTATTATGCATGCATCCTGAGGCAGCTGAGTTACTATTAGAAGAACTACATGAAGGAATTTGTGGGAGCCACACTGGAGGTAGGTCCTTGGCTCACCGAGCCATCACTCAAGGTTATTGGTGGCCGAATATGCAAAAAAAAGCCCAAGAGTATGTTAAGAAGTGCGATCAATGTCAACGGTTTGCCCCAAACATTCATCAACCAGGGGGAACTCTTAATCCACTATCCAGCTCATGGCCTTTCGCTCAATAGGGCTTAGATATCGTGGGTCCATTCCCTAAGGCTGCAGGAAACAGGAAATACCTTCTGGTCGGCACAGACTATTTCACCAAATGAGTCGAAGCTGAACCTCTGGCCAACATCAGAGACGTAGATGTGCAGAAATTTGTGTGGAAGAATATTGTTACTCGGTTTGGGGTTCCTCATACTCTCATCTTAGACAATGGCTTACAGTTTGATAGCAAAGCATTCAGGAATTATTGTAGCGAACTGGGGATCATGAACAGATACTCCACCCCTGCTTATCCCCAGGGTAATGGGTAAGCAGAAGCTGTTAACAAGGTCATAGTAAATGGCTTAAAGAAAAGACTAGATGATGCGAAGGGCAAATGGGTGGAAGAATTGCCACATGTACTTTGGGCTTACAGAACTACGCCTCGCAGATTTACTGGAGAGACCCCTTTCTCAATGACTTATAGGGCTAAAGCTGTCATACCTTTGGAGACTAGGTTCCCAACATTAAGAACTAGTTCGTTCAGTCCGACCGGTAACAATGAGCAGCTAGAGAAGAGTTTAGACCTGATTGAGAAGAGGAGGGAAAATGCAATGGTCCGACTGGCACATTACCAACAAAAGCTCAGGCAGGGCTATGATGCCAACGTAAAGCTAAGGCCTCTAGAGCCTGGTGATTTGGTGCTGAGGAAAGTTGTGGGCACTACAAAGAACCCAGCTTGAGGAAAGTTAGGGCCCAATTGGGAAGAGTCGTATCGCATTACTTCAGGGGCTGGTATTGGAGCATATTTCTTAGAAGACCTAGATAGTCATGTAATACCACGCCCTTGAAATGTAAATAACCTCAAAAGGTACTATTATTAACCGAATCTTTTCTTCAATCGATATGCCAATTCGTTATATGAAATCTTCTCATAAGTGTTTAAACATAAATCCAATCATGCCGTAGTCCTCAAACCAGATGATTTGGGTTAGTTAACACTTGTTTACAGTTCTCATAAGTGTTTAAACTTAAATCCAATCATGCATGTAGTCCTCGGTTCAGATGATTTGGGTTAGTTAACACTCGTTCACAATTCTCATAAGTGTTTAAACTTAAATCCAATCATACCTACAGTCCTCGGATCAGATGAATTGGGTTAGTTAACACTCGTTTACAATTCTTCTAAGTGTTTAAACTTAAACCCAATCATGCCTGTAGTCCTCGGACCAGATGATTTGGGTTAGTTAACTCTCGTTTACAGTTCTCATAAGTGTTTAAACTTAAATCCAATCATGCCTTTAGTCCTCGGACCAGATGATTTGGGTTAGTTAACATTCGTTCACAGTTCTAATAAGTTTTTAAACTTAAATCCAATCATGCCTGTAGTCCTCGGACCAGATGATTTGGGTTAGGTAACACTCGTTTACAGTTCTCCTAAGTGTTTAAACTTAAATCCAATCATGCCTAAAGTCCTCGGACCAAACGATATGGGTTGGTTAACACTGTCTTATAGTCATTATCAATGTATAAATTTAACAAATCATGCCTAAATAACCTCATCTCATAGTCGTAAGTATTTGAATAATCCGAAATCAGTGCTTAGCAATATTCCTTGTAGGTATTCAAGAAAAACTGTAATACCTTCATGTCATTCATTGCATTCTATGTTTGATAATAATTCTTGTATGACCTATTTCTTCCACTTCCAATATTTGAATAAGTTGTTTGCGTCATTAGCACGATATCATTGTTAAGTCTACCTATATTACCACAATTACAATTTATAGCTATTTGCAATAATAATAAGTCTCATAAGATGTGCAACGAAGACACTAAAAATAAAAGAGAAATGATTTCATTGATCAAAAGAAAGTAGTTTACAATCCCTTACATAAAAGAAAAACTAGTACAAGTATGGAACAAAAACTCCTAAATGTCTAAGCCTTCATATGAGGGGCCAAAGGGTCAGCAGCCTAACTGAACTGAGCAGCATCAACTTCTGGGGCTTGGTCCTTGGATTCTAAAAGGGTTTTCTTTTTTCCCAAGTCCTTGCCCTTATCTTGGGGAGCCTTATCTCGCTTGCCTTGATCACCAGGCTGACCAGACTCCTTAGGATCCTCAGCTGGCTTATCTTGATCACCAAGTTGACCAGACTCCTTGGGGACCTCAGGGATGATAGGAGGGACTTGGCCGATCAGGGATTGTTCTGTAGCCTCTTGGAGTTGTATGGGGGGAGAGGAATCAGACCTTGGGAGTTCATGAATATCAGGATCGTAATATATATACTCCCAGGTTGCCTCAAGTCAGATTCCGTAGAGATCCCAACAGCATCAAGGGCTTTTCCCCAAGTTACATCGCAGTACTCTCGGCAGACCGTGGCGAACTGCTCCGTAAGGCTAACTTGAGTCTCCTCCACCCCCGGCTTATATGCTGCCTGCCTTTCAGCCACGACTGCCTCCTTGGCCAACTGAGTATCCTTCTTGGCTAATCGGGCAGTCTCCTTGGCCTTTTGAAGCTCAGCCCGAAGACCTTTCACCACATCTTTTTCCGTTGCCAAATTGATTTCTGCCATATTCAGTTGCTTGCATTGCTCTTCGGCCTGCTTCTTGGTAGTTTTAAGGCCAGCATTGAGGCTATTCCTCTAATTGGTCATCTTTTTTAACTGCTCGGATAGACGAGCATAATCTTCCTTTAGACTGCCCTAGAGATTTTTCTGCCTCAGACCAAGAGTGTGACTTTGCTTGAGCTTCAGTATAGGCATTTTTGTTCCATTCCTCGGCCATATAAACTTGCTGAGTGAGCTGCATAGCAGAATGAAAAACTTCAGTGTAAAGCAAAGAAAAGGGATGAATGGAAAGGGTTGGTACCTTAAATTGAGGAAATGGATCAAGTCACTTACCATGGCTAAGTCCCTTTTAAGGGATAATAAGAGTTCATACTGGTTGAAACGCCTGTATGACTCCATGTCTCGTGGGAGGAGCAGTGGTTGCTCCAAGGCCTCAGTAACGAGACCTGCTTTCCCCCCACTATAATTTCTGAGGGAGCTCTCCTAGGGGATAGGAGCACCATCTAATTCCAGCCTGGGAGACCAGGTGCGAGTTCCTCGGTGCACATCTGCTATCAGAGAGTCATCTCGGCTCTCAGTAGACGAAGCCCTTTTGCTCCGGTGGTTTTTGACCACTTTCTGTTGCTTGGTTCCTTTTGGAGGCGCCACCTCCCTTTCTTCATTATCGGCGAGGGGCCTCTTCTTCTTCGGATCTGGCAGTCACTTTGAACCGACATCCGAAGGAACTTGAGGAAGTGGAGGAAGAAGACTAACCACTGGATGAGATGTACCAGCCTCTTTGGGCCCAGCTTTTGTACTCCTATTCTTCATCAGATCCCTCAAGTTTACCATGTCTTTGTCTGAAGAATCGTCTGGCACGTCTAGTCTCTCCGGGAGAACACTGGATTACCTGTCAGTCTCTTCCTCAGTGTCTAAAACCTGAACCCCTCCTGAAGCTTCTCCTTCGAACTTGAACCTATCAATCTGCTCGTCCAGTGAAGGTGTTGAAGAAGCAACTCTTTCACCTACTGATACTGATTCAAGGGGAACCTGCTGAATTGGCTGGAGGAGCAATGGCACACCCTGTGGATTTGGATGTGGCACGGGGGCAAGATCAAACGGAGCTAAAAAATCTTTCCGAGCAACGTCTATACGGTTGATGCAGTAGTTTCCCTGTCTTATTGCGTTGTCGACCGGCTGAAAATCGGTCGATTTTGGCGTGTAACCAAGAATAAGAGGAACCGACCAGAGTTGCCCGTCTTCACTCACAAAGATTTCTGATCGTAATAAATAATTGAGAGCGGTAGCATTTGTGAGGCTGAGCCGGGGAGAAACGCGTTCTTTATCTGTTAACATCACAACAGAACATGTTAGAAACTCGAAAATAATTATACAAAGAGAAGACAAAGTTGCCAAAAAAACGGAGTTGAGGTTCATAGGAGTAGTTCTATAGCACATGGTCTTTTCTTCCTTGTTTTTATTCATAAGATTTTTTTACATTTAGGATTAGAGGATTTTCCCACGTCTAAGCCCGTACATATTATAACTCCCATAGATGCCACCTTCCTTAGGCAGAGAGCAACTCAGATGAGAGCTAGCTCTAAACGCCCTAAAGTAAAGTCTTCCACAAGTGCTGTAGCTCAGCCTCCTTCTTCAGGTGACCCTACTGCTGAGGCCTATGTCGATCCCGCTACAGCTATTGATCTTCCATCTTCTTCTTCGAGTGATTCATCCATTTGGAGTATGTTGGATACTGTCATGACTGTTTAAGCGGTGCATGGACAGCTTTTGGTGGATGTGTTCACGATGCTTCAGGCTTTGCGTTCGAATTTGGCGAGTGTTTGGCGGTCTACTCCACCACCTCCTTTTGATGATGAGTCTTGATTACCTTTTGGCAATTCATCACAAAAAGGAGGAGTATATATTGATGGAGATAGGGGGAGATTTTGATGTTTTTGGAGTTTTAGAGCTTTAGATTGTATCTAGGAGCTTCATGATGTATATTTTTTTTTTGGCTCATGATGTATTTATTTCTTCTTCTAATGTATTTATTTTCTTGTGGGTTGTATATGTTAGGGGGAGACACTATGTTTTTATTTCTATTATTGTTTCTTGTTTCACATGTGCTACATTGGCTATTGATTTATATTATGAGGTTATTCATGATATATTTCTTTTATTTTTTGTTTTGTTGAAATCATTAATTTATTTTGTTACTTGTATTTTCCACACATGCATTTATGTATTTGTTGAGTGTTTCAGGAATATACAGGTTTATTCAGTTGTGTTGCTGTCTACACTGGCAACTGATAGATAGTAGTTAGGTTGAATTGTTTTTGGGCATGTTTAATGTTTAATGGGCTGTTTGTAACTTTGAGCATTTTAGTTTTATTATGTGTTTTGTCACGGATTGCCAAATAGGGAGTTTGTTAGGTTCTAAGACTTTAGGATCTAAATGTATTAGAACTTCAATGTGTAATGTTGGCAAACCATGATCAAAACTTAGAGTCTAGATTTAGGCTGCACAAAGTGTGTTTATCTGTAAAGTTGGAATCAAGTGATTGTAGAATTTATTGGACTAAATCTGCAAGGCTCGATTGATCGAAAATTAGACTCAATCGATCGAACCTCGTGTAGATTATTTTTTCTGAGAATTTCCAACTCAGCCCAAGCCCATATGACATATAGGGTTTTATGTTTTGCTTTAAGTATAAAAAGAAAAACCCTAGCCACGTTTTATAGGTTGTTGATATGTTGTGTGTGTGAATCTCTTGTGAGATCTAGAGGTGTTTACCTTCATACACACTTAGGGTTATCAACATCGAGATTGATGTTAAGAACTTGGTGATCTCTTCAGTTGCTGTTTCAAGAGCTTAAAGAAAAACACAAGTAGGAGAACTTGTGGTTGCTGTGAATCAGGTAAAGAAGTAGTCTGTGGACTTGGAGTTGTCACGTGGTCGTGGTAGTAAGTTTTCTACTCAAGGTAGCAATAAGATGTTAGTGGTCTAAATCTTATTGTAAAACTTCAAATTTTTCATAGTGGATCTGTTTTACCTTAAGGATAGTTAGGTTAAATCCTCCCCAAGTTTTTTACCGGTTTGGTTTTCCTGGGTTATCATATCGTTGTGTTATTTACTTTTCCGCACTATTCACATGATATGATTTGAATGTGTTTAACCTAGATCTTATTAATGAACTTGTTAATCAATTTGGCTTAATATTAGGTCAAACGTCTTGTTTTAAGGGGTCTAAAAACATACAGGTTCTTTATTATAGGGTCCTTGTGATTTCTATTCTTAAAAATTCACCCACTACAAATGAATTTTTTTTTTTTTTTTTAATTTATATACGAGAACAAATGAATTGATTTTTAATCCTTAAGTATTGCTTTTCTTGATTCTCTCAATATTTTGGCTTTTAAAACATTAATCGTAATGTAAACGTCAGAATGTTCTCAATTTCTTAAGATTGCTTGAAATGATGTTAATTCAGGTGTTTCAAACTAGGACATCGCATAATTGCATACATAGTGGTCCTGCCTTCCTTTATTTTATTTATTATAAACTGAAATAATAATGTTATGTTAATAACATTTTCACAACAGATCTTAGATGACAAGATGTAATTGGTGAGTAAAAAAGTGATGTTATTAGTAAGTTTAAATTAAAATTATAAATAACTTATTGCGGTACTGTCCAAGATTTGCTGTGAAAATATTATAAATGTAACATTAGTTTTAATGGAAATCAAACCCATTCACCTGATATAAGTAATATTTCCTGTGTAATAATATAATTAATCATCTTAGGACTTTTGAACTCTAAAACTGCATCAAAAAATAGTCCCCGGACCCCAGATACTGACCTTTGTGACTTCGATGCAACTTCCTTTGTGATGATTAAATGTATATTCGTGTTTTCATTTCTTTTGTTTTTTTGAGAAAGCGTGTTTTCATTTCTTGTCCTCTAAACACGTCCATACCAAGTACACACTTTTGTGTAGGTCCAAATCATATATTGTCTTATGATGATTCTTTCGTCAATCAAGATCCTAAATCTACTGTTAGTAAACCTAAATCTAGGAGGTCCCACCTGGCTCTCCTGGTTGGGTTGGGCAATGAAGACCGTTATGCCACACGCCCGAGACGATCAGATAGTCGTCTTTCATCTCTTTGTTAGATTTGGGAAGGCAGGAGACGAGCTTAACAACGTCGAATCGGGATTTAAGATAATATCCCGCTCCTTTCTGGCTATGACACTCGTACATATGTACCACGTCGAGCCAGGTGAGTCCTAATCCTAGGTGATGTTCAAATCCTCAATTACTCCTAAGATTCGAAAGACGTTAGGCGCACATTGTTCAGGACTAAGCCTATGGTTTTGGAGGTAATTACTGGTAATGGGGCCCATAGGGATAGTCATCCCCCTTTCTAGAAAGGCAATGATGGGAATTATAACTTCGCCCACCTTTCGATCTGTTAGTAGTCTTTCTAGAGGACAATATCTCAAGCCCACATCTTAAGGTATGCGATATGTTTCCCTAAATTCCTCCATCTGGATGGGGCTATCCACCATATACTGAAATCTACCCATCTCAATTAAGCAAGAAAGAGGAAACTCTAAACGCAGTAATGAAGGAGTGATTACTCGAAGGCCGAGGAAGCTAGCCGAAGAGAAGATGAAAGGTTTGAATAAGGGAGAACTTACACAAACTAAGTAGAAGAGTGATCTTTAAACTCGTGGAGAGATTCTTACAGACTCTGGGTTTGATGATTGAGGAGCTTGGTGAGTTTGAATGCTCTAGTTTGCTGGAAAATCTGAGAATCTGCAAAGTAAAGGAGAAATAACCTCTTCTGGGGCTTTATGTAGGACAAACGAAGCGGTAGGAGTCATCCCGCCCCAATTCCGAGGAAGAACCACGTCCGTTAGATCAATAGTTCACCGTTGGATACCAGAGACAGAACGCCGCCTAGAGTAATTAGTAGCGCATCGTGAATACCGAAACGTCAACAGCAATGATGACGCACCTAAATCTATGCCCACACATGTGTAAGTTCAGATATTTGTGCATTTTAAGCGTTTATTTCGTGACAAGTCAAAATCCTATTTTTTCTCCTCGGATGCGAGGGAAAAATTAAAATTTTGAGGGGCTATTGTAGGGGGTAAAAGCCCAACCTTATGTATTGGGCCTGGGGTCCTATTTGAAGATTACTATATGTCCGAAGAGAAGAAAGCGGTTAAGAAGGAATCCATGCGGAAGAGAGATACCTAGAAATGAAGGAGGTGTATAGTCCGAAGAGATCACCATTGGTCTGAAGAGGTCATTCTCCTCGGATACAAAGAGTCTTGGTCAAGCAGATATATGAGATGTTCAAGTAATATTCCTAACGATTCCAATGATAAGGATAGGCTTCAGGAATGTATGGAGATGATAGGAACGGAAAAATATCTAGAAGACAAGCTGCAACCACCACATTAAATGCACTGCAGCTGCTTTTTTGGCCGTATTAATGTGGAGAAGACCCCTGAACAGTATAATCTCAGCTACCACCACTCACAGAGAGCTAAAGAAGATACCTGACAGGACATGTACTCAAGTGGATGCTTAGATGAAGAATAAGTGGATGATGAAGATGATGGGGGAGGATGCTATATAAGGTGAAGAAGCCTCTGACAAAGGGGGATCGAGAGAAAAGGAAAAAGCAGAAGAGAATAACTTTACTGTATTTCTAAGAGTTATAATCACCTTGCATTCAATAATACACCTCTTCGGACATCCATTTGTTGAGTTTTCAAGTGTGTTTCTACGTTAGTTTATCCCTTAATACCATAGTTAACTATTGTTTAATTCACAACCAGCCCAGCTCTTTCACCCACTCTTTACAAATTCATTGTTTTGGGTTCATTGGGCTCATAATCCAAACTTTTTGGGCTTGGGCTACAAAAACTGACCCTACAAGAGTTGATTCGATAAAATGAATGTCAAATTGAGTAAGAAATTTTCTAAATTTTTCCAAAAATGGGATTTTTGTTGGTTTTTGAAATTGTTAGTTCTTGTTCATATTGATTGGGTACTTGAAATGAGATAAAATTAATGTCAAATTGAGTAATAAATTCTCTAAAAATTTTCATTATTTACTTTCCAAAAAAGGGATTTTTTTTTTTTTTTGGTTTTTGGTTTTTGAAGTTGTAAATTCTTTTTCATACTTATTAGGTACTACAATTGATTTTTTTTTTTTTTTTTTTTTTGGGTATGAAACTTAAAGAAAAATTTACAATCCAATTGTTTTAATTGTCTACTTAAGATCCTTCCTTTTGCTATCCGTAGATATGTTTTGTAGTAATAATAACAAATGACAAGGATGAACCATTGCACACTGAAGAGTTCCAAAGAAACTGCAAAGCTCAATTTTTAGCACTCATTTTTCCGAATTAGTGCGCCCTATTGTTTTTTATTTTAAACTTCTTCTAAACTCAATTCAGTAATAAGATTGCCAAATCTCATATTTTTATTTTATTTTATTTTATTTTTTTTGTGCAAAATAGCACCATTTTGCTAACAATTTCATTAGTTAGCAAAGTTTCCAAACTATTTAAGAAACTAGCATCTCAAGTCTCTTAGATTTGAGTTCATTGTAGCTCGAGTCTTAGGGACTCGAGTTCCATATGTTGGCAGAGCTAAGGTGGATTAAAATCCACGTGAAACTCGAGTTCCAACATGAGTTCTGTTCTTCCTTCTTTTTTCTTTCTTAAGACCCAAATCAAGGATTCAGAAAATACCCACACCCAAAGGCTCAAGTTCCCACAAATTTGGTTTAGAGAGAGAGAGAGAGAGAGAGAGAGAGTGTGTGTGTGTGTGTGTGTGACTCTGAGGTGGAGAAGTCATCCTTATGATGGTGGTGGCTGGGGTTTGCCATTAGATCGAGAGAATTGGCTTGAGAGGAGAGGGTTTTGGTTCGGGTTCAAAGAGATGAGCTTGAGATGGGACCACCGCCAATGGATGGTCGAAGGAAGAGCCAAGGAGGCTCGGCCATGGAAGTTTAGAGAGCAGAGGGAATGGAAGTTCAATCCAAGCTAATTTCCCTCGCTTGGAGCCTTCGCCACCTACGTTCAGTCCGATCGTGGGGGTTGCTTTGTTAATTTGTTGTTGCTTCTCTGGGTTTGTTGCTTTGTTACTTCTTCTTTGGGTTGCTTTGTTTGTTTTTGTTGCATCTTCTTTGGGTTGCTTCGTAAAAGGGAACTCTAGGTTGCTTTGTTCTTTATGGAACTTGAGTTTTTAAGACTCGAGGTCCATGTGATTAATAATCCACCTTAGCTTTTTCAGCACATGGAACTCGAGTCTCTAAGACTTGAGTTGCTATCGTAAACTCGAGTCTAAGAGACTAGAGATGCTAATTTCCTAAATAGTTTGGAAACGTTGCTAACTAATGAAATTGTTAGAAAAATGGTGTTATATTGCAAAAAAAAAAAAAAATCCTTCAAATCTCTCCTAAATTCGATCTTTATTTTGTCGAGACCTCCATCGAGCTTAACCATGCCAGCATTTTTGTTGAGCTTGGCTAAAAAAATCCAAAGGTTAAGTGTCTTGATAAGAAAGAATACCTAACTTATGGAATCAATTTTGATCTGAAGAAGAAAAGAGCTGGTCATTTAAAGGGGTCAATTTACTTAATAAAGCCCATAATTTTTTTTATCATTTATTTATTTTTAGAATCAATCAAAGCCATACATGAGTTACTTAGAAAACAACTTTATCTTTGCCTTTCTACCTTGTGCCCCAGTAATAAATATTTATTAAATAAGGTTATACTTGTGTGTGTCAATCAAAGCCATACCTGAGTGTGTGTGTGTGTGTGTGTTTGTAACCAAGTGCTTTCAGATCTTCATTTTTGATGAAGTAAAGAATTTTGCAGCCAACAACATTTATTCAAGTTGTTGGAGTTAGTCACATACTAGGATTCGTGCAAAGAGTTAGTCACAAATTGAAGGTTTGTGTATCAAAGGGAAAGAAGGCTACTACAAGATCAAGTCCAATTGGGTATTGGAGCGAAAGTTCAACTGTAGGTTGGTATTTTGGGATAGGCCAGGGTAATTGGTAAGATTCCTTATACTTGTAACCGTTTGATTATTGATTAGTGGATTCTTGGGAGTTATGACCTTAAAATCACCTGGTGAGGTTTTTGTCTTGCAAGGTTTTTCCCATTTATCAACAAATCACCGTGTCTAATTTATTTTCTGCTACACTTAGTATTTTTGGTGATTTGTTGGTGCCTTCATGATTTGCATGCAATTGAACTTAATTAATCGACTTGGGTAATTGAATTAATTAACCAGGATCAAGCTATCCTAATCCAACATTATAGGCTTATAGTACCATTCCCATAGTAAGAGCATTCATATCAAAGCTTTCAAAAATTTTAGCATTTAGCAACTCAAAAAGCCACTTTATCTATTTTAACAACTCATTTTATAATGCACCCAACATTAAAGGTTCTATTTTTACCTTCATCTCATTAAAATAAAATAAACAACTTATTAAAATAAAATAAAACTTCCAAAAAAAAAATTCATAACAACCAACCACTTTCACCACCACTACCACCACCACCACCACCACCACTGTGGCAGCCACAACTCACTGGGGGGAAAAAAAAGCCTCCACCACAAACACAACAACAACCACCATCATCAACAACTCACCACAAAACCCATTAAAATAGACCAACAGCACCAGCCACAACAACCACTGTCAGCCACCACCAGACTCATTCACCACCACCACCACCATGGGAGCCATAACCCACTGCAAATAAAAACCCCAAAACAAAACCACCGCCACAACCACAACAAAAACCACCATCATCAACAACTCACCACAAAACCCATTAAAATAGACCAACACCTCCAGCCACAACAACCACCATTACAATCACAAGCCAACTCCAAAAAAAAAAAAAAAAAAAAAAAAAAAAAAAAAAAACCCACCAAGGCCACCACCACCCGAAAAAGAAAAAAAAAAAACCCATAAAAAAACCCATCATTGCCTACCATTACCACCATGACTTGGAGAGAGAGCAAACCCACAGTGACCCACCATTACCACCATGACCCACCACAGCACCACCACCATAACACGCCGAACCAATAACCCAAAATCCACCACCACCACCATAGTATAGCAAACCATGACCTAAAACCATTTACCACCACCACATTTTTTTTTTTTTTTTTTTTTTTGAGAGAGAGCTTGAGCAAGAGGAGGAGAAGAAGAAAGAGCAAAAAGAGAAAAAGAGATAAGAAAAAGACATATGGAAAAGAATGGAGGAGAAGAAGACAACAAATAAAGAAATTTTTAGAAGAAAGAGAAACAAATATTATTTAAGAGGAGAAGAGAGAGAATGGAATAAAAAATTAAATTTTTTTTTAAAAGATTGTTGCTATAGTAAGCTGTCAAAGATGGCAGCTTAATGTAGCTTGGGTTCTAAATGTTTTAGCTTTAGCACCATTGATGTAGGTGTATTTTATTGTTTGTGTTGCTAAAAAATAACATTTTACCATTTTAAGAGCTTTGATATGAATGCTCTAAGAATATGTATATCATTTCCCTAATTGCTATCTTTCTTTTCCACTTTTCAATCTCTTATCACTAAATTTTTAATCGATTCCAATTGTTTAAGGCAAAAAAAAAAAAAAAAAGTTTTGATTTCATTCAAAATAATATCATTAAAAATATAGTTTTAATTTCATTTAAAATTAATCTTTAAAAACTAACTAATATTACCAAAAACTAGGATGGTTTATTATTATTGACCCTTAGTCCAAGTTAAAAATTATTGTTAATAAAATTTAACTTACGGTTTCTATTACCGAAACATCAATTCCCATAAGCGTCCTAAGAATCTTAATAAAGGACAAGTTTTTATTTATTTATACATACACAACAGAAATATTGGGCCATGTTGAATCCAAACATTAACATGCCCACAGTGAGTTTGTTCTAGTCTATGATGAAGAGTTCTTGACTCTTCGAGAAAGGATTTGATTATTTGTGAAAGATTGTGAATCTTGATGAAGGGTTACAACTTACAACCTTTGATAAATGTTGCAACTTGCAATTATAAGGAGGATTGTAACCTTCATTGTAGGGGTGGAAACCTTTGATAATTGCCTTTTTACCCTTGCTAAATGTAGCTGATAGTTCCATGATGCATGAGTATTTTCAAGTGTTTGCACTCTATTCAAGTGTTCCAAGCTTAGAGATTTTTGCAAGCCCAATTCAACCCAATTTTTGGTGTTCTCATTGTCACAGGTAATTGGCTGTAGCTACGGGCATTGGACTGACTGATCAAGTACCATGATGCTTGCTGGAAACTGGTTGATCAAGTACCGTGATGCTTGCTGACAATTTTTTGTGATGTAAAAAAATCCTTGAGGGATATGTATTTTGTGATGTAAAAATCTTTTGTTGGAAACTTGTTTTATTTATGTAAATTATTTGGGCAATGCAATCTTTTGCCAATGATCTTGTTTTGTTTGCTGGCAATTGGTTGCGAATTGTTGAGTGTTGGCAATTTGTTTTGTTGGTTCCAATTGGTTGCAGATTTACAGATTTGTTGGGAATTGTTTTATTGGGAATTACAGTCTTGTTTTGTTGGGAATTACAGATTTAGCAAGAAAAAAATTAAAAAAAAAGCACCTATAGCTGTGTTTTTAAAAACGCGGTTATAGAAAAACCCAATGTAGGGGGCTTTAGCTGCGTTTTAAAAAACGCAGCTACAGGTCTTAGCCTATAGCCGCATTTTAGAAACGCAGCTACAGGTCCAAGCTATAACCACGTTTTAAACGCAGCTCAAAGCGGGTCTATAGCTGTGTTTTTTACAAAACGCAGCTATAAGTCTCACCCTATAAGGGGTGGAAAATAATATTATTTGAATAATTATTATTTAAATTGATACTTGTTTTGAAGTTATTTCAATCTAGCTTTTTTATTTTATTTTTTTATTTTTATTTATTTACTTTGAAAACACGATTTCATAACTTAAAATCGTATTTCACAAACAAAATTTCAGCTGCTTTTGCTGAATTTTAAGTGAAATTATGTTTTGAAAACCTAATTTTTAATTAACATTTAAGATCATGTTACGACAAAAAATTATGGGAAATGCTAACGAGTACTCTTAGGGCACTGATTAAGAATCTAGTTAAAGAAAATTTTTATGAGAAAAAAAAATAATTATTTTGACAGCTTTTTTCATTTCCCATAAAGATCATGTTACAACAAAAAATTATGAGAAATGCTAACGAGTACTCTTAGGGCACCGGTTAATAATCCAGTTAAAGAAAATTTTTATGAGAAAAGAAAAAAAACAATTAATTGTAGGGTCTGCTTTTGCGGCCCAGAGCCCAAAGGATATGGGTTAAGGGCCCATCGAATCCACAACAATGAATTTGTAGAGAGTGGTTCGAAGGTCTAGGCGCTGGCCGGCGTTACACGAGGCGTGAACGCCGTTCTCTTTTTATTGAAGAAATACTTAGAGCATCTTTACAGTTGAGGGATACTCCTCGGCCGAGGGCCGAGGAGGCTTTCTTCCCTTTTTGTTTCGCCTTTTTCCTCCCTCCTCTCCCAGGAGGGATTTCCTTACATTATATACTCTTTACCTAACCAATTCTAGCCCTACACGTGTTGGGCGATTTGAACAATACTTCAGATGCTCGTCCCATTAGCCGCCTTCTCAGTCTCTTTGAGAGTCGCGGCAACCAGGTGACGTTGGTGCAGGGTCCTTTCATCATTAATGTGGCCAGGGCGGTAGTCAGGTACATTTAATGTGGAAGTGACTGCTTGTCACGAGCTTGTCTCTCGAGTTCTCGGTCGTCCGACGATGGGGTCATCCTCGGACTTAGGGTGCCTCCTCGGCCCGGGCCTTCGGCCCAGGAACGAAGTGGGCTGGGCCATAGGATTCTTTGGCCCCACAATAGCCCCTCAAAATCTTTGCTGTTCGCATCCTCGGGCGGAGAGGAAGATTTTGATGTCCTCGGTTCTGCCACGCGTCCTATTGAGTCTGGTCCTCTGTCAGTACTAGAGCCTTTTCATCTATCCCAGACGCGTTAATGGCGCCTCGAAGCGCGCAATGCGCCTTTCATTAAATCATGACGGCTCCGTGCCCCCCACGTCCAACGGGAGGATGATAATCCAACGGTTGGGATTCGCCTAGCAGTTAGGGACGGAAAAACCCGCCCGGTTCCTTGATTTGGGGTATAAATACCCATTCGAAAGCCGGTTCCTCTGTTCACTCACACTCAAGAGTCTACATCTCCAGCATAAAAAGCCTGTCCGAGGAGCTTCTACTCATTTCTGTAAGTCACTCTATCTCTCTTCGAACTTTTTCCTTCTCCATCTCTGCCTCTTTTTCATTTGCTCTCTCTTAGCTCGCTTAGGCATCATTTGGGATGGGTATATTTAAGAAGTATGTCTTCACTGAGGAGGCGATGGAGAAATTCATTGCCGATTATAAGATACCGGCCAATGTGGGCTTGAGGTATTGTGCAGAGGGCGAGTGGCGCTTCCGGAGGCAGGAGGGTGAAGTGGTGATTCCCATCGTTGCCTTCGTTGAAGGTGGCATGAGGACACCCATGGGGCCGGTGATGAGGGACTACCTGACGCACTTCCGGCTAGCCCCCACCCAGTGTGCCATCAACGTCTTTAGGATTCTGAGCTGTGTGGATGCCCTGAACGAGAAGATGGGACAGAGGTTGACCCACCATGACGTCAATTGGTGTTATAACCTCCAGTGCCTGAAGGGCGAAACTTACTATCTGAAGACCAGGGATGACAGGGTCCGGCTCATTCAGTGCCTCCCTGAGTCCAGCAAGGGACTGAACAAGGACTTCCTCATCGTGTCTAGAGAGTGGCCCGATGGCCTTCACTGCCCGACGACAGAGGGGACCCCAGGTGGGCAGTGGGAAAATGGGGGGAGAGTCCTAGGACCCTGATCGGTTCCATCCTTTACTTCATCCATTTCTTTTTGCACCGTCTGATTTCTCACGTGAATGTGTTTCCTCTTGCAGATCCGCACGCCTTCACGCGCCACTTCAACCTGATCAACTGAGAAGACTTGCAAAAGGCGCTGAGGGCAGAGGTTTTCGTAAACGAGGCCGACAATCAGGTTAGGGCCGCTCACCAGATCTTGAAATACGACCCAGCTCACAAGTCATTTGCGGCGCCGAAGTACGTGATCAGGGCAAAGGATCCTCGACTTCGGAAAATAACCGTGACCGAGGACGGGTTCCGGTTCCCCGAGGTGCCCTCCACATCAGAGGGCGTAGTACCTGCGGGTCCCTCTTCCTCCCTTAGATCCTCAGAGGCTGCCGAAGAAGGCCTAGAAAGGGAGGTGGAAGTTGCTGACTTTGGTCCCACCGAGGACGAATTTGACGCGTTTGAACAAGTCTTTCAGTCCGAGGACCCTCCAGGAGACTTGGGTGACCCTCGTCTGTCTGAAGCAGACTTCTCAGTGTCCAAGTCCTCTTCCCGACACGAGATGGGTTACAAGAAGAGGCCTCAACCTAGCCTGTCGGATCTGATTGAAGGCCAGCCGGGGAAATCGAAGCCAGAGCTTCTTCCTCCTCCTCCAAAAACTCGTTCTGCTCAGGGCAGGTCGGCCTCTACCCAGTCAAGGCTTCCTCCTTCTCCGTCAAAGACGAGTCTGCCTTCTAGGCATGAGCCCTCCGATCCCAAGCAGAAAAAGGATAAGGGCAAAAGGCCGGCTGAGGAAAAGTCCGGGTCCCCACGGGAGAAAGATGATAATCGGCGGCCATCCAAACAGTTGAAGATAGGCTCCCGAGGCCAGGATAAACAGGTTGACGACCAGCCCGAGCCTCAGGCCTGGCTTCCTAGCCCAATGCTTCATGGGGGTCCGCTGAGGGAAGACCCCTCCCTTAGGGATTTCAAAAAGGGCGAAGGCGCGTACGTGGCCGATGCAGTGGGAAGGTGCCTGCTACTCCCAGCTGACATGGCGGAGCTGGCGACTATGAGGAGCAGGGAGGTCTTCCTCTGCCTCAAGCGGTACTTGGGAATGGTAAGTCTCTCGTCATTTATGACTTATTCGAGTCGTAGCTTCTCTCTTCCCCTTTTCTGAGCTCAGCTAACCGCGTACTTGTTTTGCCTGCTAGGCCGTTTAGGCCACTTATAGGTTGGAGGACGCTGCCCGTGACCAGGGGAAAGCCATGGACGTGGAGCGTGAGAAACGCTTGGAGGCCATTCGGGTCCTTAAGAACTCTGAGGCTGACCTTGCCAAGGCCCGGGAGGAGCTGAGTGCAATGACCAGTGCTCGGGATACTGCCCTGTCGGGTCTCATCGGCTTCTAGAAGCAGGCCGAAGATTACTCAAAGCGCCTGGCTGAGGTAGAGGAGCAGCTGAAGACCGCAAAGGAACTGCTTGCGGATCTGCCAAAGAAGGTGGCTGCCGCCGAATCGGACAAGCGGGCAGTTGAGTGGGCGAGGGACGAGGCCGTGAGGGCCAAGTTTGAGGCTGACCAGGGCAGGGAGGAAGCCCTGGCTACTAAGCAGGAAGCCGAGGAGGAGGCTTATGCTACGGGGATGGCAGAGACAGAAGCAGCCTTTAAGGCTCAAGTCCCCGGGTTGTGCAGGCACTACTCTGCCGAGGTTTGGAGGGAGGCCCTCAGACAGGCTGGGGTCGAGGCCTCGTCCGATTTGTGGAAGGAGGAGAATGTGTACTACCCTCCTGCCATCCGTGAGGCAACTCCAAGTGGCGCTGAGGCCGAGGAGGCTGCAGGGGAAGCCGGTGCTGCTACGGGTGAGGACACCTCGATTGCTGAGCCCGTGGGGGGGCTCGTCCAAGGAAGTGACCCTCCTAAGGTAGCAGAATCAGGTGAAGGCCCCGTTGAGGAGGCGCCCCAGGAGGTTGCGAAGTCTACCTCTGAAGCTGAGGTTCCTGCTACTGAGGAGGCAGCCGTTCCTGCCGCACCTTCGCAGGCTGTCCCTTCTGGCCGAAGCTCAGAAGGCCCTGAAACTGCTGTGGTCCAGCCCCCTGCCGAGGGAGGAAGATAAGTGGGCAGGACAGGCCCCTCAACGCCGTCGCCTCTCGTCTTTTGTATCTTTCTTTTTCTTTTACTTTTTTACTTTTCTTTTTTTTTGTAATGTGGTGTTTACCATGTAATCTTTACGGACTTAATGAAATATGAGTTTTATTTCTTTTCCTGCTGGTTGTGGGCGCTTGCTTGCTTGCACGCTATTCGTTTTTTCTTTACTTGTATGGTTTTAACTTCAATTGCATCTCGGCCAATCGCGACATTAGTTATTATAGCGAGGGCGTATATGCTTGGATGGACTCATCGTTCCCTAAGGGCCAGGTAGGAAATTCTTTGTGTAGGCACTTAGGATCCCTTTGAAGTAGTTGGCTTCCCTTCAGGCTCGAGTCCAAGGCCCATACAGTGCTTTTGGTTCTGTCTAACACTTAGAATCCTCTGAAGGAGTTAGTTTCCCCATAGGTCTGAGTCCTGGGAGCATACAGTGCTTTTGGTTCTGTCTAACACCTGGAATCCTCTGAAGGAGTTAGTTTCCCCATAGGCCTGAGTCCTGGGACCATGCAGTGCCTTGGTTCTGTCTAACTCTTAGGATCATCTAAGGTGGTTAGTTTCCCCATGAGCCTGAGTCTGAGGGCCATGCAGAGCCTTGGTTCTGTCTAACACTTAGGATCATCTGAAGTAGTTAGTTTCCCCGTGAGCCTGAGTCCGAGGACCATGCAGAGCCTTGGTTCTGTCTAACACTTGTCTTCTGAAGTGGTTAGTTTCCCCATAGGCCTGAGTCCGAGGACCATGCAGAGCCTTGGTTCTGTCTAACACTTGGTCTTCTGAAGTGATTAGTTTCCCTAGAGGCCTGAGTCCGAGGACCATGCAGAGCCTTTGTTCTGTCTAACACTTGTCCTTTTGGAGCGGTTAGTTTCCCCATAGGCCTGAGTCCGAGGACCATGCAGTGCCTTGGTTCTGTCTAACGCTTGGTCTTTGAAGTGGTTAGTTTCCCCATAGGCCTGAGTCCGAAGACCATGCAGAGCCTCGGTTCTGTCTAACACTTGTTCTTTGAAGTGGTTAGTTTCCCCATAGGCCTGAGTCCGAGGACCATGCAGAGCCTTGGTTCTGTCTAATGCTTGGCCTTCTGGAGCGGTTAGTTTCCCCATAGGCCTGAGTCCGAGGACCATGCAATGCCTTGGTTCTGTCTAACGCTTGTCCTTCTGGAGCGGTTAGTTTCCCCATAGGCCTGAGTCCGAGGACCATACAGTGCCTTGGTTCTGTCTAACGCTTGGCCTTCTGGAGCGGTTAGTTTCCCCATAGGCCTGAGTCTGAGGACCATGCAGTGCCTTGGTTCTGCCTAACGCTTGTCCTCAGATCGCTTTACTGGGGACGATTCCTCCTTCGGATGGATCATGATCTTACACGTGGCGTTGGTCTCGCCTCCGGCTCGAGCCCCCGTCTCTTTCATTTGCGAAGCGTCTCTTGGCCGTTCGTGTTCCGCGCCTAACGCTTCGGTACGCGAGACGCGCCTTCATTAATAGCCTCGTAAATCAACATAAGTCCAACTGCCTGCGGCCCCCTTGGAATCTGGCAGCCTCATTATTATCCAACGCTTCGGTAACGCTCTTTTCGAATTCTGCGTGAATTAATTCTCACCAACCCTCATCCTCTATATAAGGCTTTCCGGGGGGATGGTTTCTCCATACTCCATGAACCTCCCAACACAAACAGAAAGAACACACCCTTTCAGCTCCCCAAGCCCCTTCAATAACCCCGCCGGAATTGCGACCGGAGTTAGGAGATATGGGGTGGTTTTGGACGGATGTGAGGATATCCGTGCCAAGAGCCGTTGTGGCCGCAGCCCCCACTGGGCTTCCAGTGCGGCAGAGTCTAGGCGTAGCCCCGATGGCGCCATGCACAGTGGCCTAGAGGGATGCCGTTGAAGTACCTAACGTCTCTCCTCCGAGCGCACCCCCGACGGAGGAGACGTGCGAACTCACATCATGGGCGGTGCCCGAGTGTTGCCGTCACCAACGGCCAACGCTCGTGGGGGTTGGAGAGAATCAAGGAAACATCACGGGGGAGGGCGTCCCGGAGCCCCTGCATCTGCTCCTCGCTTTGTTCAAGCTCCGCCGCTCCGAAGAAGGAGTTGTTGGTGGCCTTGAAACAAGCTAGCCCCAGCCCCCTTCCGTCCTCTTATTGTCAAGTTCTCTCATTCTCTTGATGCCAGTAAGAGCACGGGTTGACACTTCCCTCTAACTAGTTTTAGGACGGGTCCGCCTGGGCCTCTGATTGTAGGACTAGCTGGTAGGAATAGTTGTAAAACATGCCTGCCTGAGCCTCTGAATCTGTAATCCTTTTTCTTTTTATGAAATAATATAAAGTCTCTTTTTTTTTTTCGCTGTTGAATTTTCTGTCTCGAGCTTTTATCTTTCTGCAATATTTGTTTGGTAGTTCTCTTTCTTTTTTTTTGCATCACCGCCGATCTTCTGTAGAATATCTATTTAGAACAGTCGCCTGTTTCGCCGGCCAGCGCACTAATCCTCCCCACAGACGGCGCCAATTGTAGGGTCTGCTTTTGCGGCCCAGAGCCCAAAGGGTATGGGTCAAGGGCCTATCGAACCCACAATAATGAATTTGTAGAGAGTGGTTCGAAAGTCTAGGCGCTGGCCGGCGTTACACGAGGCGTGAACGCTGTTCTCTTTTTATTGAAGAAATACTTAGAGCATCTTTACAGTTGGGGGATGCTCCTCGGCCGAGGCTTTCTTCCCTTTTTGTTTCGCCTTTTTCCTCCCTCCTCTCCCAGGAAGGATTTCCTTACATTATATACTCTTTACCTAACCAATTCTAGCCCTACACGTGTTGGGCGATTTGGACAATATTTCAGATGCTCGTCCCATCAGCCGCCTTCTCAGTCTCTTTGAGAGTCGCGGCAACCAAGGTGACGTTGGTGCAGGGTCCTTTCATCATTAATGCGGCCAGGGCGGTAGTCAGGTACATTTAATGTGGAGGTGACTGCTTGTCACGAGCTTGTCTCTCGAGTTCTCGGTCGTCCGACGATGGGGTCATCCTCGGACTTAGGGTGCCTCCTCGGCCCGGGAACGAAGTGGGCTGGGCCGTAGGATTCTTTGGCCCCACATTAATATTTTGACAGCTTTTTTCATTTCTCATAAAAGTAATGTCAAAACTTTCCTAAAATGCATTGTTAACGAATGTCTTTAGGGCACTCGTTAGCCTGACTCAAAAATTATTTACAGAAAAAATTAGATTTCCAAAATAATTTCAAAACAATAACATTTTAAATAATAATTATTAAAATAATATTATTAACTTGATAAAACGTTCCAAACTAAAAGTTACTCAAAAGTTTTGCTCAGCATAGTGTTTTGCGTCTAAGAGTGTGTTTGTTTTGACTTCAAACTACTTCCGGAAAACCATTTCCGGAAAATGTGGGTGTTTGGCTGATTAGTAAAATATGGTCAACTGAAAACCATTTCAGCTTTGACCGAAAATTAACCCTCCCCAGGCGTAAATCAATTTCCCCTTTTATTTTCCCTTAAACCAATTTTCGGAAAACACAACTCTATCAACTCTCCAAGCTCTCTCACACAGCAACTCTCTCTCACCGACGAGCAAGTCTCCAATCTCCAAGCTCCAAGCTCCGATCCACACACCAACGAGCAAGCTCCGATCCACACACCGACGACCTCCAAGCAAGCTCCGATCCACCCACCGCCGGCGAACTCCGAGCTCCAGATCGCAGCACCGCGCCGATCAAGCAACGATCGACTCCAAACACCAACGGTCGCCTCAAGCTCCAGATCGCTCCGAGCTCCAGATTGACTCCAACGGTTGCCTCAAGCGCCTTCGCCATCGCCATCGCCTTCGCCTTCGAACCCACATGCCGTCGCCGTCGCCTTCGAACCCACGCCCGACCCACACGCCGTCGCCGTTGCTTCGAACCCACTCGCCATCGAACCCACACCCGACACGCCTTCGCCGTCGCTTCGAACCCACTCGCCATCGAACCCACACCCGACACGCCTTCGCCGTCGCTTCGAACCCACTGGCCTTCGAACCCACACCCGACCCACACCCCTTCGCCTTTTGATCGGATTTGATGATTTTTTGTCTTTGGGTTTTGTATTTTTGTGGCTGTGGACTGAGGAATGATGTTAATGTTTGTTTGGGAGCTGAGGAATGAAAATTGTTAGGAATGAAAATTGTTGTTGTTGTTATTATTGCCGGAATTTGTGTTATTGTTGCCGGAATTTGTGTTGTTGTTGCCGGAATTTGCGTTGTTGTTGTTGTTGTTGCCGCCGGTTGTTGTTGTTGTTGGTGTTGTTGTTGTTGCCGGAAAATGTGAAAAATTTTCCGGAAAATAGCATTTTCCTAACACATCCAAACACATGAAAATATTTTTCACAACAATTTTCATAATTCACCCAAACACTTAAAAATATTTTCCTTTTCTGAAAAATAGCATTTCCGAAAAATATGTATTTTCCGAAAAACATTTTACACGAAACAAACACAGCCTAACTAACTAATGTTGAGATTCTCAAAAAAAAAAACTAACTAATGTTGGGGATGGAAAACCCAATGCTGTCAAGCATGTTCACTAAGAAAGTCTATATTTTACTTTCTCCATTTGCTGCTTCTCATTACAGGTAGACTCAATTAATGCTTCCTTAATAATATGTTTAAAGGCAATCGTTAACAAAAGGTTTTTATTTTTATTTTTATTTTTTTCGTCATCTCCACTTTTTAGCAGGTACGGACAAGGCATGCAAGTTTTGTTTTGTTTTGTTTTGTTTTTGGGCATAAACGGGAGATTTTATTAATTGAAAAGAGTTTATACTTTTTTTTTTTTTTTTATAATCAAACAGAGTTTATGCATGTGAACAAAGATAGATGGACAGTACATGGTGTGCAAGTTGCAACTATGGTTAGGTGTCAATCTTATCCAAATGATTAATACGTGTATATGCTATCTAACGACTCACGTGGTAATGTGCTTTCTGTCCCAATCTTTATGGAAGTAACATGCTAGATTGCTAGGTGTCTTTCTTAAACTGCAATAATCTTCTTTTAAGAAATGCTATTTTATTGCAAAGCAAGTAGAGATAAAATTATGGAGAGGGAACAAGTAGATATATTCTTCGATAAAAAAAAGCTTAAAATATGTCAAAGAAAAAAGTCTCCAGGTAAAGATTGATAAGAAATAAAGCATATAGTTCTCTATTATTTAGTTTTGTGATCGAATCTAGTCCCTAACATAGAGTAAGACTAGACACCAAAGGTAAAGGTGTATTTGACAGGTGATGCAGTTTATTATAATGACATTAGTTTAAAAAAGGTTAAAAGAAATTACATTGCTTAGGATCACACCCAAGCCGGCCAGGTCAGTATGCATTAGGATTACACACAAACCAAGTCAGTATACACGCTCAAAGTGCTGCTAGGTGTCTCTCTCTCTAATTATAGTGCTTGTTTAACTAGAAGAATATTTTTGGTCATTCAGAACCATTTCAAGTACTGCTAGGATGGGATTAAATACTACAGAATATTGAACTTGACGGAGATGGATTTGCCAAGTGGATCATTAAGATCTTTGAAGGCATTATGTTTTCTTCTATCACATGTAGAGACACTTTCTACATTGTCTTTCTGAAACCAGGAACCATCAAAAGCAAAATCACCATTGTTTCACAGATTGTGCCCTCCCTATATATAGATTGATAAACTCCTTCCAAAGTCCCCTCCCCCTCTTTTCCTTTTCCTTTTCCACTCTCTTTGTAGAACTACCATGCCACTATAAGCCAACTCTCTCTTTCTCTGAAAAGAATAGCATTTGGATTTATCTATTAATTATTGGAGATGATCTTGAGGTACATGAGCAGAGATTTCTTCCAAGAAGGCTCACAAAGGATGCGAGGAATTAATGACCAAGCTCCTAAAAGTGAGTACACCATCTCATCTTTCAAGGACTCTGGTTGCAAATCCACTTCTTCTAAGCAAATGAGAGGCCTATCAGGTGGTTTCATTGCTGATTCCTCTGTTAAAGCTGCTAAAACCAGCGAGGATGATAAGATTAAACAGGCTGAGGAGTCCCTTCGGACTGTGATGTACTTAAGCTGTTGGGGTCCCAGTTGATGTCCAACCAAAATTTTCAAAGCAACTCTGAACACTGAACTTTGAGTTTTCTGTAGCTACTTCTTTCTAAGACTAAGACTATGAAAGTAGCCCACTGTACAAATAGTATGTGTGTATGATGTTTAAGACGTTGGAATCGCATGGATATCTATGTTTCAATTTTCATCTTCTATATAATCAGAAGAATATTAAGTCTTCACTCTTCAGCAATAATTAGTGGCATGCTCATCGTACATAATCCATGATTTTGCTATCAAAGCAAGGTGAGCACAATGCTAAAGACACTATTTTTCACAAATTGCTAAGGTAACAAGTTGTAATTGGTTTATTGATCTACCGTTGACACTATTTCTATTACGAATTAACATAACATGTAAGATCAATAATTTGGAAAAAAATTGTCCCAAAGTTTATTGGAATTCTTATACATTTCTTGGACCTACTTCACGTGGGAAGTCCATTAAACTGCAAGTGAAGTTGCTCGCTATGACATGATACATTAGAAAGATAGACTAGAATCAAACATTTGTATGCAATAAACTATGATCCCCTGTTTCCCATCTCATTAAGAAAGAGGTCAAGGGCAAAAGCATTTATTAAATGGCTAATATCTCTAGCTTTGGTTCAAGTATCAAGCTCTTGTTCACAGTATAGTAAAGCTTAAATATTCATTCATGTACTAAAATATTAATAAAGAAATTGAAGCACTAGCTTGTTCACGAAGATATTACCATTAAATAGGCCAAAAATAGGGAAAGGGCATAAAAAAATTTTAATGGTAGAATAATTTCTAGCACAGATATTATACTAATCAAGGGATTGAAATTTTTATTTGTTAGAATATGTTGCTCACTTCTATACCCCTTACGATTTCTAGTATACGTTAAGTTGTCACTTTCCATTAATTGTGACCATCTAGTTTAGTTAACCAATCTTATTGAATTTGGAATCTAATCAAACCATCACTGTTATTCAATTTATATAATATATGTATGTATGTAAACTTGTAATTAGTTTATCAATCTTGTTAAGCAAAAATTCTGCTATATCTGAATATAAACCAAATCTTTGTTCAAGAAAAAGCCTGGTATTTCCTGTTGCTAAGATTAAAGTATCAAACTCTTGATCAGGGTAAGGTAAAGCTTGATTATTCATTAGTATTAAAATATAAATAAAGAGGTTGAAGCACTAGCTTATTAGCAAAGATATATATTACCATTACTAAATAATAATAGTGCAAGTATATATGCAAAATAATAATAATAATAATAATAGTGCACAAATTGTGGAGGCCGAGAAGAATCATGTATGGTTGAAGAATCCCGTATCTGAGCACAAAACCTAGTATTATATTAACAAGGAAGGCTATTTTGGAATTTTTATTTTTTCTTTTGAGAAAATCCTAAGACTAACCTCACACACACATTTACTACTGGGAAAAGGGGACACGAGTACAATATCACACAACTTACAACTTTTAAAAGCTGAAAACTTTTGAAAGGGGTATGAAAGCTTTATACCCTTAAGTGAACACTCACTTTTTCGATGTGGGAGAACTTACTCCCATGAAACTTTTTTTTTTTTTTTTTGTGAGAAAATCCTAAGACTAAACACACGCATATTTTGGAATATATATTAACAAGGGAAGGAACTTTTTCTTTATTAGAATATATTGCTTAGTCGTCTATACTTATATCCCATAGGATTTCTAGAATATGGTATCACTTTTGTTTGGGATTATGGGGCTAAAAATGGAAAGATCTCAACAACAGTAGACTTTGTGGTACGAATGTATCGTTTCCTTCAAGGCAGATATTTGTCCCCACTCCATTAAATTTACTAAAACGCTACAAACAAAATTGTCTTTAGGATAATTCTTCAAGAAACAAACTTAGAAAATTCTATGAAGTTCTCTTAATGTGTGCAAAATTTGTAAAAATAACTGAATGTGAAAGCAGGGATGGAGCCAAAACTCCAAGTTAGGGAGGCAGTAGTATAAAATGAAAATGATCATAAGGGAAAGAGATAGAGGTTCTAATATCAAAAAACATTATAAACTTCGCTCAAAAGTCAAGGTAAGGGTAATGCAATCTAAAATACAAATAACACACTTTCTTAATCAATATGAAACAATTACACATTTTTTTATTTGAAATGAGCATTCATTTAGTATTAACAATGACACAAATACTAATTATATATCTATACTATTGATCTATTTTGTATTATTTGTTACTAGAAAACAAATTCAATTTATATAAACATATTATAATAATAATAAAAATATTCATTGACATAACCTCACATCCAAACTTACAGTAGTGAGCCCGGCCTCAACTCACAATTATTGTAAACAAAACAATTATTTTTTTGCTATAACGCAAGTGAAATTTTTATCCAATTTGTAATTTTGGACTCATTTGATCCACCAGATTATTTATTTATTTATTGTAGAGCAAATATCTTTCAACGTAACATGAGACACTTATGACTCACTGAACAATGCACATGAGTCATTATTTAAACCAAAAAAGAGCGAGATAAAAGGCAGAAAGCTCTTTTCTCTTCTCCTCTCTCTTCTTTGTATCAAAGAATAAAGGGGAACTGAGAAAGTGAGACAGATAGATCACTCTACCTACTTGTTGCTCAAATGAGAGAGACACAAAAATACCAGATTTAGGGGTTGGAGTGCGGCTCTACTGCTTATGTATTGTGCCAGAGATTTGCTTAATTTGTTGTCCTGCTATGCTGCTCAGTTGTCTCCATGCGGCAATAACACTACCTCTTTGGCTCTCCCCTCAGTTCAACATAGGGGTGTGCAAAAAACCGAAGAACCGAAAAAACCGATTCAAACCGACCGAACCGATGCAAAAATTTCGGTTCGGTTTCGGTTCGGTTCGGTTTCGGTTTTATTAGATAAAAAACCGAAAAGTTCGGTTCGGTTTTCGGTTGCAAATTTTAATAAACCGAACCGACCGAACCGAACCGAAATATATTATAATATTATAATTTATATTAAATATAATTTATATTAAATATAATAATATATAATATTTTATAAATATTATCCTACCGTTCAACCAAACTATATATATATATTATATATATATTTGACTGATGTGATTGACCCACCCTGGCAGTGGCTGGCACCATCTGAGATTCACTTTGGATTCTCAAAAAAATAGAGATACACACACTTAGGGGCATTGGGCGGCATGGGCATTTCACCTTTGGCAGCTTTGCGTGTGGCAGTGGCTTCCATCAGTTCATATTAAAAAAATTCAGAGTCTCAGACTATTCAGTGATTCACGTTCACAGTTCAATTTTCAATGTTTCAAAATTTTCAAAATTTAAACAAATGATCCGGCTAATCTCAGTAATTTATCTTTTTAATCATAATATTTTAAAACTCATTAAATTAATCATCTATAATTAAATTAAGTAAATGTTTAATTAAGCTAATTAAACTAAAACTAATTAAAGTATAAAATCAAAAGTTGGAAACCCTACCTGCATACCCCACATTTTTCAGTTTTTACTCTCACACTTTTCACTCTCTCTCTCTCTCGTTCACACTTCAGTTCAGACAGCCTCCATAGTCCACTCCACAGTCCCTACCTCTCACGCCGAATCACCCACTGCCGCCGCCTCCACACGCCACCCTCCTCACGCCGTCTTGATCATCGGCTTCTCATTTCACGGTGAGTCTCTGTTTTGAAAATCTTGATACCCTCTGACCCTCTCTCTGTTTTGTGTTTAAGTTTTGAAAATAGTGAATCTCTGTTTTGTAGAAATAAAATAACATAAGATCAAGATGTTTATTTTTTTCAAGTTTTAATGTTTTATAGAATCTCTAACCCTCTCTCTGTTTTGTAGAATCTCTGTTTTGGGAATATTAACTCACTGCGGCTCGTCTCCAAACTCGCAGAAGCTGAGGTATCAGAACCCTGTTTCCTTTTCCTTGTGTTTAACTGGCTAGATGAGTTAGTGGGTTTTGCTCTGTTCTGGGTTTTGCTTTGTTTCCTTCGTCTCTGTTCTGGGTTTTGCTTTGTTTCTCCTTTGCTAGTCTCTGTGTAAGCCATAACATATTAAAAAAAAAAAATGAAACGTTTTTTCTGCAACAAAGCCAATAATTTACTTCATAATTGTGGTATTAAATGAAAAGCTACTTTTTCTCAGCAAAGACAAAAGAGATAACGTTGAAATTAATTCAAATAAAAGCCAAACTTACCTTCTTCAACAGACGTGGTTTAAGTTTTTTTTTTTTTTTTTTTTTGCTTTTGTTCCTTCATTAACAACAGAAGGGTATATCTTAGGGAAGTGGTTATTCTTTCAAGGTTCAGAGACTTGAAAAGCAAGGGAAAACCCATAATAGGAGAGTGAAAAATATAACTTAAGATTCACTTCTTTTTTTCAATAATTATAACTTAAGATTAACGTCAGTGACTATGCAATGATTATTCCAATAAAAATACAGATTAGCTGATTGCCTATAAAGTTAGCTGTTTTATTTATTTATTTATTGTTGATATATTTTTGTTTATTGTTGTTGACATGCTGTGAATCTGTGACTGTGATGTTGAGTTGTTATTTTCTTATTGATGTTACAGATTTGAAAATCAATAACCCCATGTGCTTAACTGTGATGTTGGTGCTTAACTGAATGTCTTGGATTCTTGGCATATTTATCGTTTTATTGTACAAGTGACTTTTATGTTTTTTTTTTCATTTTTTTGTTTTTAGAACTCGTGAGTGATGCTGCCTTAACATCGGAATTAGGCATGTCCACACCAACACCTATTGATGTTTGATGGTTGAAGATTGCTTTGTGCTCTTTGGACGAGTGGTATATTGGTATTGATGATGTACACTTTTTGATATGTATAGTTGTACACTTTTTGTTATTAAACACTAGTAGACAGTGGCCTGCATATAGATATGGGCTTTTATTTTGAGCTTTGACAGTGGCCTATACATAATACATGGATAATATATGATATTAGACAATAGGCAATGACATATGGCCAATTTATTTTGAATCTTTGGCCAAATATTAAATACGGAAAGTGTATATGTTGACATTGACATATAGCCAATTTATTTTGAGTCTTTGGCTATAATGTTATTATGTAAGTATTGACATATGAACAATATGTGGACTTTGGCATATTACTAATGAAGTAATGAAATATGCACTAGTTATTTTATTTTGACTTGTACAATTTATTTTTTAATCTTGTTTGTATTTGATGGGTGCTTGTAACAAGTTATAGCTTAGTTTGAGGCTTTAAGCACTAGAGCAATTTTTGGCTCTAGATTATTTCTGGATTTATGAATCTGTGTTGACAGGTTGTACTTGAGCAAATGTGTTGTGGACAAGTTATATCATGTTAACAGATTATTTTTGGATTTATGAATATGTGATGTGTATTTTAATGAGCATAATAGAAGCTCTAAAGCAGGTTATGAATTTATGATAGGTTGTGATATATGAATCTGCTGTGTGTTGTATTTTTGGATTTATGAATCTGTAACAGGTTGTGATTATTGTTGAAGAATCTGCTATAATGTGTATTTCTGGATTTATGTTGAGAAAAAGCAAGTTATGAAAAATGTAAAATGTACAGCATGCTGTGATTTTTTTTTTTTGTTTGTAAAATGCTTTATGGATAAAAAAAAAGAGGCCCAAGAATGGCTAAAATAGGGGAGGCATAAATCTGGGCCAAAATGGCCAAAACAGAGAGTAAAAAAAGGCCTAAAGAAGGCCATTGCCAAAATAGAGAAGGCCTAAATCTGGGCCACAGCTGGTTTCTAACAAAAGCCCAAAACAGGTTTTAAAAAAAGACTTAATTAGAGCATAAAAGGGCCGGATTGAATACTGCATTAAAAAAAAAAAAAAAAAAGCCCAAAGAGAGATTTTTTGGGAAAAAAAACGAAAGGCCCAATTGGCCCAAACTTTAGGCCCAAAAACCGAAACCGACCGAAAAACCGACCGAAACCGAAATAAACCGAAACCGACGGTTTTTCAACTATTTCGGTCGGTTTCGGTTGAGATTTTTAAAAACCGAAAATTTCGGTTTTGGTTGGTCGGATTAAAAAAAACCGACCGAACCGAACCGATTACAGCCCTAGTTCAACTTCAACATCTCTCACTCTCTCTCCTTTAGGGTTTTTTTTTTTTTTTTTTTTAATTGATGGAATGAAGGAAAGATTTAATCCATAGACCAGTGTTGTTTCAAAAAAATCAAAGAATAGCCCTGTCCCGGTGTGAAAGCCTAGTTATAAATAATGAAAAGTAATCTTTGAAAAGACACTAAAAAGGTCACTTTGGCGGATACAAGCCCTCTTAAACGCTGTCTTAGTTGTTACTAGACGTTAGGGATTGGAAAACCCTCTCTCCCCACTGTGTAGGATTTTTCACTCTTCGCAATTGTCTCGCTAGAGCATCCACATTGGGGCTTTTATATGCCAAATGTTAGGAGCATTTGGCATTTAAGTCCTAAAACCCATCAGCAACGGGAAGCCCATATCTCATATGCCAAAAAAAATTTGAGATTTAGCTACAGTACCATCTCAAATGTAAGATGGTACTATAGCTGTATTGTATAAAAAAAATAATTTTTTAATCCTTTTTTACTCTGCAATTTTCTCTCTCAGCTCTCATTTTTCCTCTTTCTTTTCTCTCTCTGTCCTTCTCTGTTTCTCATCGCCTCTCTCTCTGTTTCTCATCGCCTCTCTCTTTCTTTTCTCTCTCAGCTCTCAAGCTTCTCTCTCAGAGCTCACGCCGAATCACCAAGCCAGATCAGAGCTCACACCAGATCGGAGCTCACGCCGATGGATCATATCAACCATTATAGTCCAAGCTGTGTTTCTCAGAAAGTGCAATTCCAGTTTCCAGATCTCAATCACAGAGAGAAATGGAAAATAAGAAATCAGTTGGAGAAGCCATATCATCTGCACAAGCTGTGTTTCTCGGAGCTCTAGCTCCCGGTGTCAACGTCCGTACAATCTCTCTCTCTTTCTCATTATTGATTGTTTGACAGAAATTTACTGATATTGCAACTCAGTGCAATTTCATCTCTGATAACTTGGTTCTGCTATAATGGTTTTTCTTTTTTTAATGGTTGTTAAGATTATTTTTAATGGTTTTTCTGCTATATCAATATGATCGGAGCTCACGCCGATGGGTTGGGGGATTTGTTTTGATGGTGGGTTTCGGTGTTTGCTGGGATTGTGTGTGTGTGTGTGTGTGTTTTTTTTTTTTTTTTTCATTGTGACCGATGCCTAAAGGAAGAGGTCTGGGTTCTTCTGGGTTGCGATCTGTGTTCTTTTTTTTTTTTTTTTTTTTTTTTTTTTTTTTTTTTTTTTTTTTTTTTTCTGTTGTGACCAATGGCTTAAGGAAGAGGTGGGTATGGCTGAATTGGGTATGTGTTTGATATGGATGGTGTTTGAATTTTATCTCTGCTCTTTCTTTCTTTGTGAATATGGCTGAATTGGCAGTGAAGAGAAGAAAAAAAATCAAGGATTTTTTCAAGTTGCAGGCGGGTATTGGTGGGTGGTTGTTCTGGGTTTGGGTTGGTGGTGGGTGGATGAGAGAGGGAAAAACAGAGAGACGGAGAACAGAGATGAAGAGAGAAGAGAGAGATTTTTTTATATTATTTTATTGTGTAATTTATATTATTTTAATAAGTAGAATGAAAAAATGAAATATGGGATGTTGGATGAATTGTAAAATGGTATGGTATAAGTGATAAAGTAGCTTTTTGGGATGGTAAAATAGGATAGGATATAAGATCCGGATGCGGATGCTCTAAGGCATGCTTTACAATCTCTCTCAAATATTAAGTGAGAAATAAGCTATTCCAAGACTCCAACCATACTTGCTTGTGTCACACTTGAGAGTTGGCTTATTCAATTGAAGTGCCAAACCAAAAACTCTGTTTGTTGATATGGGAAATCCATGTCTCCACACGAGCAACAGAGAAAGTACTAATTGTGGGTTTGGATCAACGTTCACGTTTCATGTTTTGCGCAAATGCGCATTTCAACTCTTTTTTTTGGGGGGGGGGGGGGGGGGCATGTGTTTAACTCAATAAAACTGAAGGTGCATCTGCTGTTCATGAACAGTAGCCGCACTATTTGACTTTTCAACTCATTTTCAGCTATATTAGTGGATCTCGTGCACTATTCACGAGACCCACAAACTCCACTTTTCAGCAACTCTTTTATTAAAAATGGGTCACACGACACTATTCACACATTTAAAAATTATTATGCTACAGTGTTTTTAGTTTTCAGTTTTTAGCAAAATAAATTGTATCCAAATGGACCCTAAGCTCCCTAGAGTGACTCACTAAAACTCAATTTATTACTTTAATCATTTTCTATTCTTCTGCTACAAAAGTATGGTCACTCACATATTACAACTTACACAAGTATATATTTAGATATCTAACACCTTTTGTGTGACCATAATTGATCAATATATGTCATGATTTTATAACATATCAATTAATCACTATTATCCAATATATATAACATAGAGTGAGACTAGGGTTAATTACTACAAAATTTTGAAGATAGTTTTTACAAACTGATATGTTATTAATAACAAAGAAGTAATTTAGAGATTTTTTATTATGTTTTGAAATTTACCAATCACATTAATTAACATGTTTGCTTGTGAAGTTTACTTGATAAAATTTATGGTTTCTTTAATTAGTATTTTCGTATATCACATTACATATGTTTGTATGAAAAATGAAGCATGTATGTCAAGCACATCAATCATTTTTTGCCCTTTTGTTCCACTATACCCATTAGGTGTATGAGCTACACAAGAAGAGCTAGAATGGCTTCCCTCATATAAACCGCCTACCCCTAGGGTAAGTGGGAATGTACCTTGGATATATAGTCTTTTTCCTTCGAAGCTGAATCTTGAAGCACTAATTGCTAAGCCAAAAATTCTACCATAACTGAATATAAAGCAAACCCTTGTTGAAGAAAAAGACTTCAAAACCACTTGTAAGTGGCATTGATGGAATCGCCATGCCAAAATTGTCACAATTCTTGAGCTAACATAACCCTTTTCCCTACCAGATTTATCAAATACTTCCAATATCCCAAAATTTTATCACCTTATCATTCTTTGTAAATCTGAGAATGCTCCTTGGTAGTCGCTATAATGATCACTGATCAGTACTGATTATTGATTAAGCGAATAACATGGTCAAACTATTCTTATCTAAGTATATTTGATAGAAATTCGTACGACCATTATACAAGTTTAGGTTTATTGCATCTTTTTTCTCACGTGTATTATCTTTCTTCTCCTCTTATCTGTTTGTTTTAATGTAATTTCTCTCTGTGATATCTTACTACAGCTAATTAAGTTGCTTTTACTTTACATTCAGCCAAAAAAATAGGTTTCTTTTACTTCGTGCTTAAATTTAAGGTATCCCATGCATATAAAAAAGAGTGCCTTTTCAATCACAGAGGAAGACAAAAACGCAAAAACTAAAACATAAAGAAAAACCAAAACTTAAAGGGAAAAAAAAAACAGATCTTACATAAGAAAAATGATTACTTGGGTCCCCAACAAATTAGGTGCATGACATTCTCAGCCTTCTCAGCCTCCCTTAGTCTTCTTTTCCCAGCCACATTAACCTTCTTTATTGGTTCCACGGTGCCCGAAAACCATCTAATCCGAGAGGAATTATCAGAATCTGATCTGATTTTTGATTGAGGAGGCCTAGTTAACCCTTTGGATCCCTGCTCTTTTACCCCTTCAACTATTCTAACAGCAGTCCTGCTCAGATACCTCAAACTCATTTTGGAGCAATATATCTTTGATCTTACGGAATTGACGTTTCATTAGGAGTCAGGGAACATGGTAAGAAACCTTTGAATCAATAAAAAACTTTCTTCTTACAAAAATAAATAAATAAATAACTTTCTCTCTTTATTCTGAGTATTTATTACAGTCCGGAAAAAAAAGTGCTTTCTTGGTGAGTACGTATAATCCAATAATGATTTTTGTTATTTTTAAGGGAAAAAATAAAAAATAAAAAAAGATCTTTGATCCCCAACTATACAATCTTTGGATTTTGATAAGCACCAAATAGATCGTGGACACAAATGGAAATTTCTTTAAGACACTCCAAAAGCATTAGCACAAATTTCGTAAGAAAGATCTTGGTGTGGTGGTCACTTCACAAGTGTTTGTAGGGTATGAGAGGCAAGGATCAGAGTTCGAGTCTTTAAAAGAGAGTTTCACACATGTACACTTAAATTAAATTAAAATAAAAATTCTATCTTGTATTAAAAAAAAATAATAATAATAATAATAAACACTGATAATTAGTACTTCCGGAGTACCATAAATGTGTATTCTCTCCTCTCACATAATTGTGGGTCCCATTAATTAAATTTATGGTAGGACCTATAATTCATGTGAGAATGGAGAGTACGTATTTATGATACTCCCGGAGTATTCAATAATTTTCCATTTATTGAGAGTGTGGTGAGAATTTAGATCGATAAAGTATCAACCTTTCTAGATAAGTGCCCATTTTGGAATTGCTGTAAGATTGCCAATGCCTTTACGTAAAAATGATAATTCCTAATATATTCCATGAAAATAAAATGTTTTAAAGTTGTTATACAATTTTTTTTTTTTTTGGTAATCAAATTGATAAATAGCTTTTATATGTCAAAAATAATGAAATGTGTCATATTTTGTATTTTTATAATTGAACCCAATTGATTAGACATGAATCTTAAATTTTTCTTTTGAAAATACTAAAAAGTGTCAACTAATTGAATTACAAAAATCTTTGATCATTACCAATTTTATTTAGTTATTATTTTTTATGTTACTATATGTATGTTTAAGAACATGTGCGCCTCAAGACTCGTGAATTATTTTGAAAAATAAGTATGACCATTTATACCAATTAATTATTTCTTTTAAAAGTTGTAATTGTAATAGTGGACAAATAGATTTAAATGTTAAAATTCGAATTCCAAAGCTTAGCTTAAAACTATATTTCAGCTTTTAAGGGGAACGTTCTTTAGCAAAATTCTCAAATATAAGCAAATTTTACTATAGAGTTTTAAGGGCCTCTTTTTGGGGGATATTTTCATATATATGCGCTCGGCGAATGAGACATTTCTCTCACTAATATGTTCCATAGGTGTGGAACCTGCATATCAATGAGAGAGATGTCTCATACGTCTAACCCACAAGATACCTTTCTTTTTATTTTTAGAGCTCTTAGGACTTGTTTGACGTAGTGCCAAGTATGCCTTCTCAACATATCTGCATTAGTGACACCCTTCATGCTATGTATGCGCCTAGAAGGGTTTTAATTCATCTTTACACCTATTTTGAAAATTTTATTATACAAATATTTTTCTTCCCTCTATAGTTGAAAATCTGCTTTAGGATTCGTTTGTGAGTTCATAAGGGAATGGAAAGAGATGTAATATATTTAAGTAAGGGAAAGGAATGGAAAAGAATTGAATGGAATGGAATTAAGTAACATTGATTGGATATTTTAAAATAAAGGAATCAAAATGAATGAAAATGAATGGAACATAAGTAATTTTGTTTGGGAATAACATAGAGAGAATGGAATGGAATCATTTCATGACAATATTACTATTGGACCCCTATTTTAAAATAAAGGGTTGAATATATAAGGGCAATTTGGGAGTTTTAGTAAAAAATTCTTTAAATCTAATTTTATTCCCTCAATTCCTCCCAATTTCGGGGGAAATGAAAATTTGAAGCTTTAAGGGAATAGAGAGGAATGAGTGTTCCTTCCTACCCATTCCATTCCCTCCCACTTAAACTCCTAAACAAGGGAATGAATTTTCCATTCCCTCCATTAAAACTCCCAAACAAGGGAAGAGAAGAATATTCTAAAATTATTATTTTCATCCTTTTCCATTCCATTTCTTCCTCCCAAATGAGGGCTTAAGGTAAAGGCAAGAATTTGAGACTTTTGAATTAGAGTTAATTTAGCATTGTTTTAGCTTTTAATGAAAACACTAAATTAACTAAAATGATCTCGTTAATTTTTCAATATAACACTTGATGCCCTGATCTCTCATTAGAGCATTCATATCAGTCTCCTCAAATATTTAGCTGAATTAACCCAAAAAACTTCACTTTTTCTACTTTAGCAAACTAGTTTTTTAATACACCTACATCAACCTCAATATGCTCTCTCTCATTTATTTAAATATTCATTTTTTTTCTCTCTTGATAACATACTTCTTCTTTTCATATATATATATATATATATATATTTGAGAACTGATTAGAAACTCATTGAAAAAGAACCAAAAAAGCAACAACAAAGAAACCAAAAAAAAAAAAAAAAGAGGCATAAATCCAAGGCTTAACTACAAGCAGTTAGCCAAGGAAAACAACTACTACAAGTGTAGGAAAAAAAGGCAACAACTAGACCCTACACAAAAAAGCAGCTATTGGACTAGGAGCACCCTAAACCTATGACAACATCAACCTCTGGTACTCATCTAACAGCCTATACACCCCATTTAATATAGACTTGGGGTGAGCTTGTTTTTGCTCAAAGTAAAACTTATTACGAGCATTCCAAATCAACGACACTGGGATAGCCCAATGCTCCAGACCTCTCAAGTCCAAGGTCTTGACCATTTGTCCAAATAATAAGAAGAGATCATGTGCCTCATTAGAGCATTTTTGTGTTTTCCCCTTAACCATGGCCCATACATTCCTAGCTAGAGGACACTCCCATAGAATATGACCCGTCATCTCAGGCTCTTGGCAACAAACACCACATAATGACTCAATTTGAACCTTTCTGCGATGTAGGTTGTCCTTAGTTGGCAGACTATTTGAGCAAGCTCTCCACACGAAGGTCTGAACCTTAGGTGGCACATTTAAAGTCCAAATCTTCTTCCATATTGGCTGATCTATCCTCATGGCTGAGTGCTCTACTTGGTGCTGTTGTTTAAGTCGAATTGCCACCTGGTAAGCAGTTTTAACTATGAATGTTCTTCGTTTATTTTCCATCCAGAGTAGCGAGTCCTTGGTATGCAAATTGTTGAGAGGTATTGCTAGGATCTCTCTGTAGGTACGTTGAGCAAACAAAGTATGGAGTTTTCCTCTGTCCCATTGCTGAGAATCATTGTCAATCAAATTACTAACTCTCAAATATGGATTCAGTTGGCCCAAGAAGATAGGATCATGGGAAAGCCACTTATGAGTAGTCACCCTAATCAGATTACCATCTCCCACCCCTAACCTATAACCTATAATGATTACATCTCAAGCTGATACCAAACTTCTCCAAACAAAGGATGGATTATTCCCCAATAATGCCTCCAAGAAAGAACAATTCGGGAAATACTTGGTTTTATAGACTCTGTAGAACAGAGAATGTGTTTTGTGGATTAGCCGCCAAGCCTGCTTTGCCAACATTACTAAATTGAATGCGTTAATGTCTCTAAAACAAGGAAGTCAATACCGTACCGGAGGCTGTACCGGTTTGACCACCGGAACGATATATTTCGGATACTGGTCAATATCGGTGTACCGTTTCGGTTTTACCGCTATTTTATATTATATTATATTATATTATATTATATATATATATATATATATATATTATACACAAAAAATAAATAAATAAAAATAATAATAATAAAAAGGGAAAACGATTAATGATATTGTCAGTACAACAAGAATCATGTCTACCAAGCTAACATTAAGAGCCACATTGCCATTCCAGATATTTCCAAATATTGAGTACATGTAGAAAAGAGAGAAAAAAGTCCAGCACTTTTCTTATTCTAGTTTCTCTTCCCTTGTCCCACATTTATTTTATTCTTTCATTTATTTTTTCCTACTGTTGCATGCCTGAAGACTTTTTTTTTTCATTAAATATCAACTTTGCTATTACCAAAAAGAACTACATCCATTATCCATCGTCTAATGCTCCACATCTTCCAATACATCTATAGGTTGGCAAGCACGCCTGAAGCTAGTTGCTTGCCAACCTATCATTCCTATTTTCAAGTTCCAACACACTTCACACGCTATCTCTTTACAACCACACATTACCTCTTCCTCTTTCAAATTAATTTTGTCATCACTTTTCACTTTTTATTTCATTTCTTCCCCATTAGTTACAGATCTATTTCTCTCTCTCTCTCTCTCTCTCTCTCTCTCTCTCTCAGTATCACATGGTGTCTAACTCTTTAAGCATCAGTCCAATCTATTTTTTTTTCTTCACTTCAAACCGATTTCCAGTGCATGAATCACTTGAGATTCACACAAGTCTAACTGTTTTAGCATTAGTCCAGTCTATTTTTTTCTTCACTTCAAACCGATTTCCAGTGCATGAATCATCGACACCTCTCCTCACCACCACGGTATTTCGTCGTCACCGGTGTGATAAAGAGGAGGCAAAGAGAGAAAAAAGTTTAGTGTGGCGTGAGAAAAGGTACCGGTCCAGTATCCACTAATTGGCCGAAATAGCCGGATTTTGCCGGCACGGCCAGTATGGCAGGTATTTTTTCTGGTACGAAACAAGGGGCGTATTTGTACCGGTGCACTGGTCGGTACGGTATATACCGGCAATATCAGTCGGTATGGTACGGAATTGACTTCCTTGCTCTGAAACCCATTCCTCCCTTGGCTTTTCTTATGCACAATTTTTGCCTATTGATCCAGTGTATCTTCCTCTCTTCTTTCTTCTGTCCCCACCAATACCTTGCCAAGGTTAGGTTGATATTATCATAGAGGGATTTAGGGAGTTTAAAGAGGTTCATGGAGTACGTTGGGATAGCTTGCGCTATTGTTTTGATCAGAATTTCTGTACCAGCCTTGGAGATGAATTTTTCCTTCTAACCGAGCACTCTATTGGAAATTCGCTCTTGAATCTCCCTAAAGGTATTGTCTTCTGATTTTCCCCCAACCATTGGAAAGCCCAAGTATTTCTCACAATCATTCTTTATCCTTGCCCCCAACATAGATCAGATAGCTTCCTTGATCTCAAGTTTAGTGTTTTTGCTGAAGAAAAGGGATGTCTTTTGCCAATCTGTGCTAGAATGTGGAGCAACTGATTTCATTCTTGGATCGTGGCTTGGCAGAATAATAAAATATTGTCGGCGAAAAACAAGTGGGATATACTGACTCCATTATGGTGTGAAAATACACCTTTTAGGGACCAGTTTTTGCTTCAACTATTCGAAGCATTACTGACAGCCCCTTGGCGCAAAGAAGGAATAAGTATGGCGAGAGAAGGTCGCCCTGTTTGATTCCGCGGGTATGAGTAACAAGACCCCTCAGCTTACCATTGACGAGGACTGAATAGGAGTTTATGCAAACAGTTTCCATGGCTAGTCGTGTCCAAATTTCATCAAATCCCAGTTTAAGCATTATGCTACATAGCAATTGTCATTCCACATGATCATATGCTTTGCTAATATCTAATTTGACTGCCATTTAAACCTTCTTGCCCTTCTGTTTATTCCGCATCCTGTGTAACAACTCAAAAGCTACAGAGGTATTATTAGTGATCATCGATTTGGGACGAAAGCACTATAAGCATCAGATATAATATTAGGTAGAATTAGCTTAATTCGATTAGCTAGGACTTTGGAAAAAATACAAGACACCACATTACCTAAACTGATTGGACGGAAGTCAGAGATGAATTGTGGTTCATTCTTCTTTGGTATTAACACAATATGAGTATAATTCATTTTATGCAAAAGATGACCAGAGTTTAAGATTGAAAGAACAGCCTTTGTCACATTGTTGCTAACAATATGCCAATACTTTTGGAAGAAGAAGGGAGACATACCATTACGGCCCGGTGATTTGGAGGGATGTATTTGGAACAACGCTTTTTTTACCTCCTCAGGTTTGTAAGCTAGAAGGAGTTGGCGATTCAGATCCAGAGTGACTAATTTATCCACCGATTCCAACACATCTGACATATTGCTTGGCTGTGTAGAGGTAAAAAGATTCTAAAAAATAGTGCTCTGCTATTTGTGCAATGCCATCCTAGGTATCACACCACACCCCATCCTCATTAAAAACACCCGCTATGTGATTTTTCCAATGGCATTGACTAGCCCGTTGGTGAAAGTATTTGGTATTCTTCTCACTTGCGGGAAGCCAGATCTCCATGCTACTTCTTCATGATACAACATTGCATTTATCTCTGCCTTGACTCCTCAGATCTCATCATTAAGCGATCTACTTTATTTTGGCTTGTCAGCTCATATAACAACTTCTGCTTCTCTTGAATTTTAATTTTTGTACTTCCAAAGGTCCCACGACTCCAATTTACCAAGGTCTTCCTATAGTGCTTAATCTTCTCAAAAAGTTGAAACATTGGGCTTCTTTCAACTACTGTACTAACCCAAGAGTCACGGATAACGTCCTTACAATTAGTGTGTGTCATCCACTTTTCCTCAAATCTGTGTGGTATCCTCCTCCTTTGGGTACATAGGTTTTGAATGTGGGTACTCAGCATTATGGGCACATGATTTGAGTAGGGTGCTTGTAGGTGAGATATCTTAGTTTGTGGAAACAACTCCTGCCATTCCACCGTGGCACAAGCTCTATCCAGTCGTGCTTGAACATAGTTATCAGCCTCCCTCCCATTGTTCCAGGTGTATATATTTCCATGATATCCCAAATCAACCAAATTGCAATCCAGTAAGGCTTCCCGAAAGTCCATCATCAAGTAGAGTTGTTTTGGTATTTGGCCCTACTTCTCTTCAAACACCAAAATCTCATTATAATCTCCTAAGCACATCCATAGTAGAGAAAATCTAGAAGAAAGATGCTGTAACAGTTTCCAGGATTCTTTTCTTCTATGCTTTTCAAGCCTGCCATAAAACTCCACGATGCCGTAGGGTCATCATGAATAAGAGCATCAATGTGATTCGGTGAGTATGTCTAAATTTGTAAGTTAGTATCATCTTTCCAAAACATTGCCAATTCTCCCTCCTATGGTCACTAGACATTGCTAGCATATTGGGGTAGTGTAAATTAGCTTGAATCTTCCTCATTTCATCCACGGTTTGTTTTGTCTCCATGAGGAACAAAACATTGGTCACTTTTTCCCTCACTAGGAAGGAGAGAACATTCATTGTACATTGGTTCCCAAGCCCCCTGCAGTTCCAACTAACAACGATCATTGTGCTCAGCATGGCTAGTGACCAGCCTCCATCGTTATTGCATTTGTGATTGTAAAATACCCCTCGGATCGGGGGTGTTTGCCGGTGTCCTCCTTTATTCCAATCCCAACCTCATCACAAACCTCATTAAGTCTTCATTTTTTCCCACTGCTACTTGGGGCCACGGGTTCAACTTGCATTAGGCTCCTACTAGGCCTTACCGATGTTTTCCTCATGCTGGATTGACCCACTTTGGCCTTACTGGATTTTACTTGAGTTTTTCCCTCATTACGTAATCCCTTGTATATTACATTACGACTGCCTTCCCCTATCCCATCCAGTATGGCAATTTGTGACCCAAAAGTTATGGGAACACTATATAAGTCAATCCCATTATTCATGGAATCAGGCTCGCTTCTTCCTTCTTGGTTACCTATTTGGTCCAATATCTTTTGTTGAGCTATCCGGCTCCACAGTCATGAGAATTGGCTGTTCAGTATCAAAGGCAATAATATTTTCCTCCACATATCTCGCAATAGCCATATTTCCGTCCACTTCAGTATTTTTGCCAAACATATCTCCCACATCGGCATCGTTCCTACTAGGGTTGGTTTGTGGTAGAACCCTAGTCCTCCTACTTTCTGGCACTGTTTCTTGTCGACCCAGATTCTCATCGGATGTTTTCCTTTTCTCCACTACACTTCTTCTGAAACCCGCTTTCATCCCCTCCCCATAGGGAAGTTCTTCTCCATCCATGTTTGGCATACTACATTCCTTGCCTTCTTGTCCAATTTTGCCACACTTAAAGCAAAACCCATGTAACCTCTCATATTTGAATGCCACCAACATTTGATCACCTTCAGGGTTAACCAGCTTCCCTTAGCTTCAACGTTGCCACCAACATACTTCTTTTCTTTCTCCTCGTTCTTCCCTCAGCTTCAACCCAAAACCCATATCAACCAAATCAAACATCAACAACCTAGATAAACCCAAATCAAACATCAACAGATAGAGCAAATTAAACAACCCGGATAAACCCAAATCAATTGTCAAACAAATCCAATCGATCGCACAAACTTTCAAGCCAAAAACACAACCCAAAAATCCACTACCATATTAAACCGCCACCACATCATTCGTCTTGCTCCAACGAACCCCAAAATCCACCAACCCAGAGGTAACAAAACCCATCCAATGTCGACGCACTAGATTGTTGAAGCATCAAAGTGATGATGTAGTAGATATTGATGAGGTGCAGATTGCAGCAAAGCAATACATGTATTGCATTGACGGTGGAGAAGGAGCAAATCCATTGATAAATATTATAATATTATTAAGTCTATGTGATTAGTAGATAGTATTATAAGTCCAATAATATTATAAGTCTATGTGAACTCTTCTTAATATTATAATATTACAACACATCAAAGTATCAATCCAATAATACCACTCATTGGTAAATAGCGCAATACTTTTTTGTGAATCACTGCTATTTTGATATGAAACATCATAATAACGAATAGGAATGAAACAACAATAGCTCCTATATGAACTACTGGGAAGATCTTAGCAAAGAAGTCAAGGCCAAAAAAAAGAAGTAAACATGAAGTGAAAGACTAGGATAGGAAACAAAATGGAATATACTGGATTTTTATCATGTATAACCATCAAACCAAAGACCAAAGTAGGGCTTAACAAAATAGAAAGTATCATTGGTATGTCGTCCTTTCATGAAATGGAACCTTCATGCTGGAGCAAGAACTAGCTTGAAAGTCAACTTACAATTAGATGAAAAAATAATTTTCATCTCAATTCTCAATAAAATATACCTGACTTATCATCTTCTATTTTGAGAGTGCCAAATGGTATTTCTCAAATCACATATTTTTTTCTCAATTTTTAAATACTCCCACTATTTGAGAAAATTTTTTACAAGTAAAAATGTTTCATATAAAATTCTCAATTTTTAATCTCAAAAATTGAAAGGCATGTGAACTCTTCTTAAAATAAATTTCATAAAAAAAAAAATAGAAGCATCATATTTTGTGGGTTTCATAAAAATTCATGAGATTTTTCACTGCCTCATATAAACCTATAAAATATTTTTTCTTGTACGAAATACAAGAGCATTTCTCAATTTTTATAGTGGTTGAAAATATTCAATAAATAAATAAACTCAATAATATCATACTCAGATAACACTATTTGGGGATTTACTAATATTTCTTATTGATAAGAAACTTTTTATTCATTATCACCTTTAGACCGGGCATCATTTGATATCCTAAAATAATAATAACAAATAAATAAATAATCCGTAATTAAAAATTTTAAAAAAACAAAACAAAACAAAACCTCCTTGTTCTTTTTTATTAGATAAGAAATGAGTATTAAGAGATTAAGAAGTGACAATTTATGTTGAGAGAGAGAGAGAGAGAGATATGTTTCCATAACAATATTATACTTTCACCTTTTATGAACATACGAATTTTCAATTAGTGGTGCCAATTCCATATTTTTCTATCAAAAATTAGATATCTTTTATTCTACAACTTAAGACGACTTACACTTATTATCTAAAGAATTTCAGGATTAAGTGTTAATGGATGACTACAAGCAATTTTTGGTGAAGGTTTTAATGATCATATTGATGGCATTCTTAGGTGTTATTGGAAGCACACAAGGACAACTAATTTGTTGCTATCGTGACCGTTGTTATTGCCAAAATCATCGATCTGATCCCCCACATCACTCTTATTGGAAGGACAGAAGGGAAACCAATTTGTTGCATTCATGACCCTTGTTGTTAGGGGTGTAATCAATTTGTTTCGGTCAGTTTGAAGTGTGATTTTTCCACCAAACTGAAATTTTCAGTTTTACCAAATTTGGTATCAACACCGAACCGTAAGGGAGGAACACTAACATTGAACTAATTGGATCTCAATCGGTTTGGTTCAATTGGCTTTTGGTTGCTTCCAACTTCTTAGAAAAAAAAAACAAAAAAAAAAAAACCAAAAAAAACAAAACTCAAAATAATGTATATATTTAGAGAACATACCAAAATAAAAAGAAAAAAATATCTATTTACCTTTGGTTTCCCAAGTTTTCTCAACACCTAAACACACACACACACACACACAAACTCAAAATCATGTATATATTCAAAGAACATACCAAAATAAGAAGAAGAAAAAAAATCTATTTCCCTTTGGTTTCCCTCGTTTTCTCAACACCTAAACACCAAGCACTAAGCAAAGTAGCCAAAATTCGGTTTCAGTCGGGTCAGTGTATTTGTGTGGGACACTGAAACTTAAATATTTCAATTTCAAGAAATTAAAATTGAAACCAAACCGTATTGAAATTGAACCGAAATTTTGGACACGATTTGGACGGTTTCGGTTAGTATTTTCAGTTTTTTGGTTTTTTACACATCCTTACTTGTTGTTGTAAAAATTGTCAGTCTGATCCTATGGATCGCCTGCCCTAATTGAAATAGGAAAAAATGTATAAAGTGTATGAGTGAAGTATGCAATAGCATATGAAATGTATGAATAAAGTTTTTTTTAACTTTTGGTTGATTTGCTTCATTTTTTGTATGTTGCCACACACACACACACACGCACTCTCTCTCTCTCTCTCTCTCTCTCTCTAAATATATATATATATATATATATGTATGTATGTATGTATTCGCCTTTAAAAAAAATTAGAAGCTCAAAGATATTTACATGATAGCATGGTATAAACACCACAATACAAAAGTTGTCGACATGATAAACGTCTTAAATGAGGAATTTTATAACTTCAACTGAGCATAAATAACAATTGGAATTGAATGAAGCATTATTTACGAACCTTAAGTTGATTAGGAATTGCTTATATTACTTTTTTTTCTCCTCTTGCTAGGAGCTTTCCTTCTCACCTAGGGTGAGCCATTTTCTTTACCACATTCTCACATGGTTTTCCTCTTCTACAGCCCACCGTCCCTTAGATTTCCTAAATCAAGAGGGTAAAAAAACTAGGATGGACGATGATGTTATTGATCGGTTGTGGACGTGAGAGTGACAACTTTGTTCATGCACGCTTAGATCGAGCATGTGCCACGCTAGAATGGAGGGAACGTTTTCCACTTACTCGAGTCACCAATCTCCAATCTTCGTACTCGAATCATGCACCTATCCTTGTTAGCACTCAAAACCTAAATCAACCTACTTGGAGAAAGATGATCCCACACAGGTTTGAGGAAAAATGGGTGAGTTGCCGAACATGTGAAGCCTGGATGGGTCCAGTGACAGAGGGGAGCCCCATGTTTCAATCTTTTGAACAAATCAAGTAGTGTAGACAGGCCCTGATGAGCTAGAGCCGCATGGCTTTCGGGAATGCAAAATCTAAGCTCCAAGATAAACATAAGGTGCTAGAAGAACTGACCAACCAAAATAAGGCTGAGAACAATAAGGCTATTCGGGGTGTAAGGGTTGAAATAAACTCATTATTATACCATGAGGAAGTGGTTTGGAGACAAAGATCTAGTTCCATTTGGCTGCCTGCTGGTGATAAGAACACCAAATTCTTCCATCAGCGAGCTACCCAACGGAGATGAAAAATCACATCACAAGAACCTTTAATGCCAATGATGAGTGGTGTAACACAGAAGATGGTATTGCACAAGTAGCTGGGCAGTACGTTTAGAATTTGTTTACTTCAGCACAACCAAGTAATATGGAGAGTGTTTTGGACTCAGTAGACAGGTTGGTAACTCCTGACATGAACCGCCAACTTTTACAAGCCTATACATGGGAAGAGATAAAGAAGGTGTTATTCCAAATGCACCCATCCAAGTCATTGGGTCTTGATGGTATGTCCCTGTTCTTTTTTCCAAAGTTTTGGCATATTGTTGGGAATGATGTGATTAGGGTTGTTCTTTTTGTCTTAAATTCTAGCCACCTCTTGCATAAGATGAATTATACCCACATTGTACTAATTCCTAAGAAAAATGAGCCCCAGTATATCTTAGATTATTGCCAAATCAGCTTAGGTAATGTTGTGTCTCGGTTATTCTCTAAAGTTTTGGCTAATCACATTAAGGCAATATTGCCTAACATTATTTTTGATGCTCAGAGTGCCTTTGTCCCAAACTGTTTAATCACTGACAATACCACTGTAGCATTTAAGTTGTTACATAGGATGAGAAATAAGAGGAAGGGCAAGAAAGGACAAATGATGCTCAAGCTGGATATTAGCAAAGCTTATGATCGGGATGAGTGGCTATTTCTGTGTAATATGATGAGCAAACTTGGTTTTGATGATACCTAGATACGGTTAGCCATGGAATCGGTATGCACTGCTTCTTACTCTATCCTCATCAACTAGGAGCCTCGTGGTCTTGTCACTCCAACCTGTGGAATTAGGCAGGGCGATCCCCTATCGCCTTATTTGTTCCTAATATGTGCCAAAGGCTTGTCTGCAATGCTACAAAAGGAAGAAGCTACTCGGTCTCTCAAAGGGGCTGTTTCTTGCCAACACAGGGTGAATATATCCCATTTGCTCTTTGTCGATGATAGTTTGTTGTTCTGCCAAGCTATGACTCAAGAGTGCCAAGTATTGCTCAATATCTTGGCGCAATATGAATCTGCTTATGGGCAAGCCATAAACTGGCAAAAAAACCTCTCTTTTCTTCAGTTGAAATACTAGATAAGAAACAAGAGAAATGATCAAAAACATGCTTAGGGCTAGAATTATGACAAATTGTGAGAAGTACTTGGGCTTGCCGATGGTTAGGGGGAGAGCTAAGACAACCTCATTCAGGGAGATACAAGAAAGAATTTCAAAAAGAGTTTTAGGGTGGAAGGAGAAGTTTATCTCAAAACTCATAAAGACAGTCGCGCAGGCCATTCCAACTTACTCCATAAGTTTATTCAAGCTTCCAAAAGCGTTGTGTAATAATATCAACTCAATTTTGGTGAGATATTGGTGGGGGCAAAAAAATGAAGAGAAGAAAATTCATTGGATGAGCTAGCAGAAGTTGTGTATTGCAAAAGATAGAGGTGGCATGGGGTTCCGAGACATCAATGCTCTCAACCTGGCAATGTTGGCTGAGCAAGCATGGCGCCTGATCCACGGTACTCAGTCTCTATTCTATAGAGTGTACAAAGCCTGATATTTTCCCAACTGCACATTCTTGGAGGCCCAACTGGGTCACAATCCTTCATTCGTATGGAGAAGTCTGTTGGCGGCTCAAGAAGTGATCACTGTTGGGTCTAGATGGCAGATTGGTAATGGTAGTCTAATCAGAGTCACAACGCATAAATGGCTTTCACATGATCCTATCTTCATCGGTGAACCCGATCCAGAGTTGCAAGTCTAAGACCTTATAGATGACGATACCAGACAATGGGATAGAGTAAAGATTCACACTCTGTTTATGCCCAGAACCCAGTCTGAAATCCTAGCATTACCTCTCAATAATCTGCCAACTCGAGACTCTCTTATATGGATGGAAAACAAGTCAAAAACCTTCTCGGTCAAGACTGCATACCATGTTGCACTGAGGTTAAAACAATAGCACCCTGTGGAGCACTCGATGGCTTGGTCAGACAAGCCAATCTAGAGGAAAATCTGGTCACTCAATGTTCCCCCAAAAGTCCAAAACTTCATTTGGAGGGTGTGTTCAAATAGCTTACCTACTCAAGACAATTCGCACAATAGAAAGGTTCAAGTTGAAGCGGTGTGTGGCTTGTGTGGTCAACAACCTGAGACCAATGGACATATTTTGTAAGAGTGTCCTCTTGCTAGAAATTTATGGGCTATGGTTAAGGGCAAGATACAGAAGTGCTCCAATGAGGCTAGGGATTTCTTTCTGCTATTTGGGTTCATGGTAACGAATTTGGATTCGAAAGACCTTGAGCGTTGGGCTATAGTGGCCTGGTCTATTTGGAATGCCCGAAATAGGTTCTACTTTGAGCACAAGCAAACCCACCCAAGGATAATCTTAAGTGGCGCAGAGGGACTACTGGAAGAGTATCAGAGACTAATGTCATCTCGGCTTTAAGGCCTTAGAAGTTACTTTTTTTAGCTACGTAGTCTGTAGCTCCTGTCCTTGGCCAGCTATCTGTAGATGGCCTAGGTCCTATAATAGTTTCTTATACGTGTACTCTATTTTCAGATTAATAAAATATTCTAATCGGTTATCAAAAAAAAAAAAAAAAGAATTGCTTATGGATCTGAAAGTTCAATATGTGTAAAAACACCTTTGAACGTTTAGACCCCAAATTACAAATTATCAATTCAAGCTTATTATCAAACAATTAATGTGCGGAACATGAACATAAGCCAAACACAGAATTGATAAACTATCTAAGCCAATTATAATCACATCCACAACAGAAAATAAAAGGCAAAGATAAATGGAAGAGAGATGCAAACACAATGACAACACGTGATGTGTTATCGAAAAGGAAACCGAAGCCCTCGGCGTAAAACCTCTCCGCCGCCTTCCAAGCGGTCAATAATCCACTAGAAAATGTAGTTGGGATACATGAACAGCAATAGACCCTCCAAGCCTAATCTACCCAGGTACCTAAGCCCTCCAAACTTCTTGCTCTAACGAGGTTGCGCCGAACCTTTTTCTTCTCTAGCTTATCGGATTCCGCTATAGCCCATAACATCAACCAATAACCATTGGTTCCTTCCCAAACTACTTCCCTTAACACCAAAAGACCTTCTCACAGACATGGGTATGGTGAGACAAGTATTTGGTCAATAACCTCTCAAGGATTTATCAATGGAGAGGAAGAGAGTAGAGGAATTTGTAGAGTCTCTTAAATGAAGATTGGGGATGAGGCAATCTTATTTTTTTCTAGGGTTTCTCTCACAAAATTCTCTCTGGAAGCTCTCTCAATTTTGTGGGTATAAGGGTCTATATATAGTGGTGTGTGTTTGGAATACGAAGAGTCAGTTTTTGCCAAACAGGGTAAGTTGGCAGCTTGACCTCGCGGCTTGTCCAAGTCGCAAGTTCAAGTCCCAAAGTAACGGCTTGGCCAGCCTAGGATTTTTGTCCTGTAGTGCGACAGCTGGCACGACCCTTCAGCTCCCTTGTGTGCTTCTCACGTGCCTGCAGTTGGCGGCTTACCAGTCGCGAGTCAGCCGCGAGTCCTAGTCGTGAGTCAGCCGTGAGTCCTAGCCGCGAAACTCTGCTTATTTGCACAAACTTGAGCTTTTCTTCACACCCTTTTCACACACAACCCTTACATGAATCCCTCCTAAATATAGGGTTACTAAGTACTAAATTACAAGTAAATTGGCACGGAATAAAGCCAACAAGATGGTTGATAAATTTCAACCTTACAGGATCAAACACAATGGCATACCTATCAAAAAAAAAAAAAAAAAACACAATGGCATAATTACACTAAGGTTAAAGGGTCATGGCTTTTGCTTAGGCCAATAACGGTGCTTCTTCACATCTTTGTTCTTACTAACAAAAAATGGTTCTAACTTCAATGTATATTTAATAAGAAAATGTTTCTTATTTTCTTTATATCATCCCACCTTAATTTATAAAACTAAGGGCTTGAGTATATATCACAACCTCTAATTTTGGTTCATTTTCAATTTCTTTGTTAAAGTTTTATATTGTTTTAAACTTCGAGGTCATGTTCAACATATAGTCATTCTATTCATTTCTATCAATTCGAAAATTGTTGTGCTCCATAAATAGTGTAGTTTTGATCTTTTCCTTATTTCTAATATGGAAAACGTTTGATAGGTTTTTTTTTTTTATAATTATTTTGAATAAGGCTAGGGACATAAAGAAAAACTTACTACACTTCACCAAAATCCTAAAATAGCCTACGACTTCACATTTGGGCCCATAACAAATTTGCAATTTAATTTTTTAATAAAAATTTACAATTTTTGTGAATTTTTGTTGTATTTCTAGCATGACTTCAAATTTTTTTTTTTTTTAATTTTTTTTTTTTATCACAGCCCAATAAGAAATCGCTTAGAGAACACATCAATTAGACCATCCCTAAGGATAGATGTTGAAAAAATAAATAAAGGAGGAAAATAAGGTATCTGCGTAAGTGAGAGAGAAAGAGAAAAGAATGGTATCTAGTATTTTAAGAATCTGAAGATAAACAATGCATCCTCAGTTGTAGCGTGTGCACCATCCATTGTTAAGGTTTTGAGAGAAATTATTGAGGCTGATGTGCAGTAATAGAAATGGTATTTTAGAGACACTAATTTGAGTGCTTTTACCGATCTCACACATCCCTTTCTCTTTCATCTCATTCTGGCAAGGACGGTGGTTAGTAAAGGGTAGCTTGACGACTTATTGTGCAATAGAGCTAGCAGTGGCATGAAGAGCATTCACATCAAGAAATGCAAAAACAATACACCATACATCATATACTCTATTCTTTTGTGAGATTAAAATAAATTGGGGTCAAATAAAATCATAGTATTTGAGATATAGATGTTGCTACAGAGTAGTTTTAGATGTTATAATAGCAAAATGCAAAAACAAAGTTAAAGCAAGAAGGAAGGAAAGGGGGGGGGGGGGGGGGGGGGGGGGGTGGTGGGGCGGGGTGGTCGTGTTGGGAGATGGGCTTATCATCTAGTGATCTTCAAATCATGGTTGCAATGGGTTTTACAGGTGGCACTGAATTCGTTTGAAATTCTGTTGACCGAAGGAGAGAATGACAATTCACTAGAATTTAATTGGCTTTTGTGTGTTTGGTGCTAGTGGAGATGGTTGTATTCTTGGTAGCTTGGGTGACATGGAATATAGGTCGATGGTGGCTTCGATTTTGGGTTGTGTACTTGTGCATGTGCTGTAAGGGTGTTTGTGCAATTGGCAATTAAGGTTTTCACTTTTGTGGCCAATATTTTTAAGATTGAGACCACCTTGGAATCCCTATACACTAGTGAATTTTTCTTAGTTGTTTAAAGGTGGCTTCCATTGATTTGAGATCAATTATGTCTTTAAATTAATAGATATGAAAACAAGTATTTTTTATGGAAAAAAAAAAACATTAAGTTTAGTTCCATTATTAAATCAACTTGTTCGAATAAAAATCACATGTCAATCAAAAACCATTGACTAATCGAAGTAGTATCTTGCTAACACACTACACAATGGGGTATTTCTAAATAATAATCTTCTGCCTCACTTTATATTCTACAAATCACAACTTGTTACATATTATTTTTTCTTTTCTTATAATATACCCCCCCTCCCCTAGCTTTTCTAATTTCCCATTAGTATGGGTGCTACAATTAGAATTAATACAAAATATAACTGACTAGCCCCCTCTCAAATTTCAGAATTTGGTCCCTCAAAATATAAAATTTGGACCTTAAGTATTCATAAGTGGTCCCTCAAAATTTTCAAGTAGTCCTAAAAATCACAAAAATAATAATTAGTGCCAAACCACCCCCACACCCCAAAAAAAAAAAAAAAAAAAAAAAAAAATTGAATTGATACAAAATAGACCCCCAACAAAATTGCCACCAAGATAGCCTATTTCGTAGCCCATCATGGCCTTCCAAGTACCAAAAGAAAAATAATAACAATAAAAATGAAAATAAATAAATAAATAAAATTTAGAGATAATTACACATTACCTACTTGTGGTTTAGCCTGAATTTCACTTACCCACCTGTGGTTTCATTTTTGACACTTTACCCACCTGAGGTTACTTCCATTTATGCTCCGTAACCCACCTCTGTTAAAAAAGAGGGGTAAATGGGTCTTTTTACACCCATTTTATGTCTCTCTCCTCCCAAACAAAAAAAAACAAAAGAAAAACAAGATTAAAATAGGGTATTAGTTTCTCCCCATTCACAAATATGAAGAACATACACAAACATGAAGAACATACACCCAAAAAATTAATACAAATCAAATCAAGCAATACCATCAAAGTACAATAGCCTTAGATCTCTGTACCTATAAAATAAAAAAATAAAAAATAAAATCAGATTTCAATGGCACATAAAAAAACCCACAAAAAATCCAAGCACCACGGTGATTCCATCCTTCATTCCAACTTTTAAATTCCCATAACAATAGGCTTGAATCATCCGTGACCCAATCCAAGACTTCCACTATCATTGACTCATTGATATTTTAATACATGCAGACAAACCATAAATGATGCAAATGACATGATTTGTTGAATGGAAAAAGAACAAAAAATAAAAATTGTGGGGAAAGGGGATTGAGCTGGATGTAAGAAGACATCCAGCTAAGCAAAAATAGAAGAACCCACAAAAATAAATAAATAACAAGAAAAGAAGAAACAGAGGCAACAGACCTTGAAGAGCGAAGCATCTTGCAAGCAGAGTAGGTGTCAAAGTATATAAACCCCAAAGCTAAGATGCTTCAGTTAAGTGACTACCAAGCCTTCATATTTTTTTAAACCCCGCACATGACTGTACCATTATTTTTATTTTTATTTTTCGTTCTTTTTTTCTGTAATCAATTTTTATTTTAGTTTCAGATATGCTTATCATGGATCTGGGTAAGAAGACATGATCCAGCTCAATCCCCTTTCCCCACAATTTTTATTTTAGTGGAAACTGGATGTAAGAAGACATGATCTTCGTTGATCTGCTGAATGGGTTCATGGGTGTCACTCACTTCATTTCTAAGAAAATGATATGCTTATCATGGATCTGGGTTTGAGCAAAGGAATGGAGCCACCACTAGCAACACCGATGATCCACCACACCCACGATGACACCGCAACTAAGCCGCGTCCACCATAACAACCCAAAATCTCAGATCGACCACCACCAAAACCCAAATCGCAACCCACACATCACACTCCTCAAAACCTAGACCCAAATCAATCATGCTCCTCCTCCACAAATCAAAACCCAGGTGGGTGAGCAAGCGTGAGAAAGTGCGTGAGAGAGGAGTGTTTGATCTGATTTCTTGTTTGATTTTTTGATGAAACTTGTTAGAATAACGGAAAAATTAGAGGTGGGTTACGAAGCATAAACGGAAGTAACCTCAGGTGGATAAAGTCTCAAAAATGAAACCACGGGTGGGTAAGTGAAATTTGGGCTAAACCACAGGTGGGTAATGTGTAATCATCCCTAAAATCTAAGTTACTGTGTGTGTGTGTTGTGCACCTAACCCATCCCGCCGCTAGTCACCTTGCCGTGAATCTGTGTTCTTCCATCAACTCCAAGCTCTATCACAGTACCACTAGTATCTCTCTCTCAAACTCTCTCTTTCTCTCACTCAGTGTTTAACCTATGAACAGCAAGTAATATACTACTAAAGACCAAACTAGTGTAGGAGTGATTTGATGCATTTGGCGGTCTTAGGCGAAAACTGATTTGAAGCTTTTTATATATTTAAATAGGAATTTTTTTAAGAAAAAATTTTAATATTACTTAAATTCTATTATCTTGTTTTAGATGCAAAACTATTAATTATCCACGTAGATTTTTTTTTTTTTTTTTAGAAAATATATAGACACAAAAAAATTGACAAAACTTTTCACAGCTGTTGATGTTGTAGATTGATAGTGGTAAGTAAAAAGGTGATATTTGTGGTAGATCTAGATGAAAACTAGTAAAAATTTGTCAACTCAACTGTTGTGAAAAATATTGTAAAATTATTTGTGTATTGCTTTTTTTTTTTTTCATAATATTTTCACAACAAATCGTAAGTATTAAGTTGTTACTAGTTCTAATTTTAACCCACTATTGAAATTATTTTTTTACCAACCAATAACAACCTGTCATTTGGGATTTGTTGTGAAAAATGTCGTTGATGTAACATTTTTCTCTATCTTTTTCTTGTTTTTCATTTGATAAAAAAAATATTATTTTATGTATTGGCTAATATTTGAGCTTAATTAATACTTTTACAATAAAAAAAATTACTCTATAAATTAAAATTTAGGGATCTTTTTCTACTTGGGAGCCTTAGGCGACCGCATCATTCACTTCTATAACAGAGCCAGCCCTAATCTAGTGTAGTCGGTTTATAACAAAAGTGGTAAATTACCACTTTTGTTATACAATGTGCTATACAACTGTATGTTGTACTTTACTAATATTAACTTAGCTGAGTTTCATTTGTGGGACTGACAATCTCAATAATAAAAAAATCTTGTGGCTGTAAGCCTGTAATTTCTTTAAATTTTTGTTTATAACTTTATATAATATATTAATAATATTACTATTTTGTTGAGTCATGAGTGAATGTGTTATTGCAAGTGAATGTTATATAATATATATAAAAATATATAATAGTGACATGTATTGTATGATAATGTATTTATATATATATATATATATATTGATAAGAAATTCGTAACTTTTATAAAGAAGAAGATAAAAAAATAAATACATTTTAAGCCAAAGAAGACTCAATTATATTAGGATTTTCCTCTATCCAAGTTATATATATTTTTGCTTAATTGTTTGTTTATCTCACTATACATAGTAGTTTATGCTTGATTGTTCATATTAGTGTTGTGTATTGGCGACCGATATGGGATCATCCTAGTGTACAAGATGGAAAATAAGATTTTGAGTAATTTTTTAACTATATATATTACTAAAAAATTTAGCTTAGAATAAATTATAAATGATTTTAGTATAATGAAAAACATAGGTCACAACTTTGTTGATTTAAAGTCAATTTATGAAATAATTTTTTTTTACTTAAAGAACTTTATTGTATTTACTCTTTAGATTGGCCCCCCTGGAAAATATTTCTAGCTCTGCCACTTAATATAACCAATTTTAAAATATATAATAATAAAAAAAAAAAATGATGTAGATGATGAAGTATGAAGTGAAACACAAAAAAATAGAACATTTAAGATTTTTATTTATGTACTTCTCCTCTCTCTCTATCCTTGTCCTTTCACAGTTTCACCTATTAGTGGTATGACTTTCCGAAAGTATATAATAGCTTTTTTTCCCGTAATAAAGAGGATAAATATCATTGGAAGAAAATCTCTCCATTCAAATCCTTCAGTTCATTCTATTCTTTAGAAAGATGTGAGATACGTGTCATTCGTTTAATTTTTATGTAATCCCAGTATCTCACATCTACTTAAAAATTAGGACGAGGTGAATGAGTTAAATGTGAGGGAGTCTCCCCAATATTCACTTGGTGATACAAAGCACATAATTGAGTATTCTATGGTGGGAAGTTACAGCCACAGTGGAGTCATATTGTGGTTGTAAATCCGTCATTTCAAAAGAAAAACAAAGGAAGGGGGAGTAGAGTTGATTTAGCACAAAATAAGCTTATTTTTAGCCAATTATACTCTACTCCTCTCCACTCCCCCTCCTTCCCCTTCCATCCAAACAGGCCATTAATTGGGGCCCCCAACATATGAGGTGAATGACTTTCTCTGCCTTCTCAACCTCCCTTGACCTGCTTTTCTGATCCATCCCAACAATCCTCACCAAGTCTTTGAAGTTGAAGCTAGGAACCCTGCTAACCTGAGAACTCTTGCTGGATTCTGATCTAGAAAGTGCCTGAGATGGCTAATTTCCACATATCATGCCTGCAGGGTTTTGGTCCTTCATCCGAAAATTTCCTCTTTATATATATATATATATATATATATATATTTTTTAAAGATATTAGGCTATTAGCCCTTCATTCTTAGATTGCTCTCCCACATTGCTGAAGATCAATTGTTCAATATGAAGAGAACATCTTACACTACAGAACATTTGTTTTCTTATTTTAATGATGGGTCATTTTCATTTTTCTTTGAATAATGAAGAGTCATTTTACAATGAAGACTTTTTAGCAAAATATGGATATACTTGTAGCTCTCAAATAAAATCATATATCAATTTTTTTTTTTTTTTTAAAGAAGAACTGCTTTTCGCAAAGCTATAATACGGTAGCATTTTTTTTTTTATAACAAAACTCACATCTATTTATCTTTATATATAACCAGATGATAACCTATGTCATTTTTTTTTTCAAAATATTAAATATAATAATTATGATAGTTTTTAATAAATATTTACTAGGATTGTGTTTGTGTGTGTGTGTGTATATATATATATAATAAAATAAAATTTGGGTTTAGAATCCGTAGTTGCACCAAGTGCTACTTTCACTAATTACTATATTAATTTTATATTATTTATTAGGATATATTTTTCCTTAAATTAAGGGATAATATTTAAAAATTGTTTAATTTAGGTAAAAAAATTATTATTTAAAATTTTCTAAATTTAAATTTTATTCAAACTAAAGGTCTATTATAAAAAAAAAATTATAAACTTAAATCCCAAACAACAACACATGTTTTCTTTCTATAATAACTCTCCCCCCCCCCCCCCCCCCCCCCCCCAACAAAAAGTCTATTATAAAAAAATTATAAACTTAAATTCCAGACAATAATCCACGTTTTCTTTCTAAAAAAACAAAAAACAGCCTTTTGACTTCTACTCCAACTAAAAATAATACTAATAATAATAATAATAATAATAACAACAACAACATTTTAACTTCTACTCCAACTAAAAGTATATTATCAACATTTTAAGATCAACTAATTAGTAAATTAATTTTATATTATTTGTTATAATAAATTTCCTCAAATTTAGGGATAACTAAAAGTCTATCATCAAAATTTTCTAAACTTAAATCCCACACAATTCAAGTTTTTGTTTTTGTTTTTTTTCCTTGAGTTGCATCTTATTAAATTAATACTTTATTAGGATATTAAGCTGCAAAACTTTCGTCTTAGGGATAAGATTTAACAATAATTTGATTTAGATAAAAATTTACATCTAAGTTTTTAGAAATTTGAATTCTACTCCAACTTAAAGTCATCCCTATAATTAAATCTCACATTACATTACATTCCTTTTTTTTTTTTTTCATTTTTTTCCCCAAGATGCAACTTACATTAATGTTTTAATCTAATAAATTCATCTTACTTATTGTTTTTTTACTTCTAAATTTGCGTGCAGAATATTATATTAAAGAAAGTTTACTATAAAAAACAAAACAATGGACACCTATTTAAGTTCTTGGTTTTCTTATGTAAGTTATATATATATATATATATATATATATTCTCAATTTTTGAACTCTTTTGTGTATGTTTTGATTTTGGGTTTTGGTTATTATATTTAATTTGTGAGTGTGTTGATTTTTTTAATTAAACTATCACTAGGAAAAAATTTGTATTGAGGAACTATTTTGTTTATTATTGTTTATGCTAGCTAGATCATAGATTAAATATAACCCAAATAGAAATGACATACTCATTTCATATCTCATATTAAGAAATTAACACAAAGCTCAAAGAGAATTTTCAAATATAAAAATAGATAAACACTAATAAAGTCCAAACTCTAAACAATTAAAACTGTGGGGGTAAAGGCCCAACTTCATATATTGGGCCTTGGGCCTTATCTAAAGACCTGCATTTCCAAGGAGTAAATAATTGGATAGGCCCCAAAGCTGAGAATCGCATAAAGTAAGAATGGAGGAATATAGTCCGAGGAAGAGCTCCTTCTCGGATACGAAGAATATTGATCAAATCTATATTTGATCGATCTAGGTGACCTTTCAGGGAATTCCAACGATAAGGATGAACCCTATACACGTACAGGAACGATAAGAATTCAGAAATATCTAGGGAAAAGTCGCTACCACCGCATTAAATGCACTGGAGCTACTTTTCTAGCCGCATTTATGTGGACAGGACCCCTGAATAGTGCACTCTCAGCTACCACACTTCCCAGAAAGCCAGAGAATGTGTTTAATGGGATGTGACACTTGAGTGAAAACTTAGATGATTAACAGGTGCAGGATCAAGATGATGGGGGAGGGGACTATATATTGTAAAGAATATCTCATGGGGAAGGATGAGGAAAAGAACTACTGTAGTACTAAAAAACTGTATTAGCACTCAGTTCTATCGGTTTATTTGATGATCGATCTCCTCGGACAACCATTTCATTCAGTTTTACGTGTCTTTCTTGCTTGTTCATCTTTCGAAACCCTATTAGCCGTTGTCAAATTCACAAAAGGCCCAGTTCTTTCACCCACTCTTTAAAAATTTATTGTACTGGGCTCATTGGACCTATATCTCATATCTTTAGGACTTGGGCTACAAATTGTGACCCTACAAAAACTTAAAGCAATTTTTTTAATTAAAATTATTTACTTATTTATAATTTATTATTAATAGTTATTTAATAAGTTTGGTTAGTTATTTTTTAAAAAACTTAGCTTACATGTGAATCTTCATCAAGCTGTATATCGCACAGAAATATACTAGTATATTAATAAAAATTTGGGCTTTCAAAAACTTATGTGACAATATTAGAAAAATCAGAAAAATTGCATAAGTTTTGGTTTTATATATAACTCATTCATAGCGGGAAAATTAAATAGAATATAAACAATTTTCTATTTTATTTTTTTCCTGGAATATGAAATTTGATAGTTATAAGAAAGCTTTATAAAGTATTTATAGAATTTAAATTTAATATATATATATATATATATATTAAATTGTTAAAACACCAATTAAAAAATAAAAAGAAAAGCTAAATATGAAATGGGTAATTTTTGTGAACAATATGGTTTGCCCCCAATTGCTCCTTCTCGGCAAAAGGGTAAAAAACATGATAAAAGTCACAAAAATTATAAAAAACACAGAACTAATTTTAATGATTTTTATGCTAAAAAGAAAAATGTTTCTAAAAAATATGTTAACCAAAGATCTGGAAAAGGTAAATGTTTCAACTGTAGAAAACCTGGTCATTTCAGTAAAGATTGTAAACAAAAACCTGGTAAACTAAAAAATAAGTTTAACATGTTAAACTTTGGTAATAATGATCAAGAAGAATTATTCAGAATCCTTGAATCAAACAATTCGTCTGATTCCTTGGAAGATGATTTTTCTTCTTCAACTGATTCTTGCTATCAATCTGCTGATGATTCTTCTGATTCTCCTAATATTAAACTTGGTTGCAGAGATTCTTGTTGCAATGTTGTTAAATCTGTTAATACTCTCACTAAAAGTGAAGAAAATGAAAATTTGTTGATCAAATTGATAAGTCAAATTGAAAACCCTGATTTACAAAAAGAATATTTGGATAAGTTTAAGAAAAACTTGTTAAAGGAAGAAACTGGTAAAAAACTTAGATCAACTATAAGTTTTGAAGAAACTTTGGACAGGTTTAATAAACAGAAATCCAAAGACTTAACCATTAATGATCTCCAACATGAAATTAATATTGTTAAACAAGAGATAAGTGAATTAAAACATGAATTTAAAAATATAAAAAATGATAACCATAATCTTAAACAAGAATTATTAATGTTACAAATTGATAAAAATATTGATCAAAACAAGTCTGATAATGAACAAGATGAGCACATAGATGGAGATGAATCCAGTCAACAGGCTCTTCTTTCTAATAAAGGTAATATTGTTGATGATCCTCAACCTACTCTTGTTAATAACATACTTCCTCCAAAATGGTTCACAAAAGTTAAAATTGTTATTTCCGATGATTATTGTTTCACTGTTATTGCTATGATTGATTCTGGTACTGATAAGAATTGTATCCAGGAATGATTGATTCCTCCAAAATATTTTGAAAAATCAACTGAGAAAATGGTTTCCGCTAATGGTTCTCAAATGAAGATTAAATACGAATTGAATGATGCTCATATTTGTCATGATAATGTCTGTTTCAAAATACCTTCTGTTCTTGTCAAAAATATGACTGATAAAGTAATTCTTGGTCTGCCTTTTATAAATGCTCTGTATCCTTTTCTTGTTGAACATGATGGAATTACTACTGATCATTTTGGACAGAAAGTAAAATTTGAATTTGCTTCAAAGCTTGAAATTGATATTAATAATGCTTTAGATCTGTCTTATGCTTTTCCTGCTAATAAACCTGTTCATGAACAACGGATGAGTTTGTACTTCACAAACAATTTTTAAGGTAATGCTAGTAGTGCCAAATTGTCAACTATTGAGAATCATCCTAATATTCTTAATGATTCTTTGCAGGAGCCAGGCAAAGATGATGCGTGGATAAATACCACTAATAAGTGGGATAATAATAATATTTGTATTTATAGCGCTAGTAAGTGGATTATTATGGCTCCCTCGACAGAGAGGAAAAATAAGGGAAAAGCTCCTACACAGGATTATTCCCAAAATAAAATGCATGAAGGCGCATCTTCTGGGGTAAAACCCAGTGGATCAACATCCCTTCAAGAGTATGTCCCGGCAACGGTGACGTATTCTAGTGGTGATATGGCAATTGCTCTACAGGAAGTTTTATCTAAAGAATTACAATTCCATAATGAAACCTATTCAAAAATTCCAGATTCTATTAAATTTATTCTTGATAACCTTCAAGCTTCCTTTGTTGAAAACCACCATAATCTTTTTAAAAGAACTCTCAGAGCCCTTGAAATCCACATTTTTAATCTTACTGCTCAAAATGAGGCTTACATGAGCCACTATGCCAACCTTGTTTCAGAAGATAACCTTGTTTCAAAAAACAACCTTGTTTCAGACCTTGCTTCCTTAAATAACCTTGTTCCAGATAATAACCCTGATCCAGAAAATGAGGCTTTTAGAAGCCATCTCAAAGCCTACATTAGTCAACTCTTTGGCAAAGAGGATATCCATTCAAAGGATAGAATGACTTTAATGGGCACTGATTATGCTAGATTGAGTCTTAACACCCAATCTCTGTTAAGAAGTGTTGTTGCCAACTTGCCAACAGATATACGATTGCGTATTCTGGGAAGCAAGGCTATGTTTAGGTCTTTTGACCTATGGTTCGAATATTTCAAAACACTTGTTACAACTGCTGTTCCTGATCCTACTAACTCAGATGATATTAGTGATATCCTTGATCAAACTGATTGGAAAAAACACTTTGGAACCAGTCTCAGAGTGTATGAAAAGAAACACCCATTTCCTGGTCTCTTAATTAATTATGATAGTTCATTTGTTGCTGATGATTCAGAAGATAATGATGATAAGGATCCTAACTGGCTTTCCCAAATGTTTGAGTATGACTTTATCAGACTCATAAAATTAACAAGTCTTGACCAAGCCAGCCAGCTTCCACAAATCATTCAGACTGCTATTAAAAATTTTGAAAGTCCTTCTGTTTCCATCAAATGCTAGAGCACCTTGCCAATATGGGAAAGAGATAACTGGATGAATTTCCAGCCATCAAAACATCTTATTCTCATTAATGGGTACACCCACCAGGGACAATGGTATGAAGGAGATTCTCACTTATCCTTCCAAAATCCCTATGCCCTTGCTGAGTGTTGGAGAAACTATTTCAATAATCAAATTCTTGAAGTCACTCAAATCCTATGGAAACATTATCATTTCATGGGAAGTACAGATAGAATTTTTGTTTTTGGCCCCAGATATTATGCTCCTGCCATTACTCATATGCACTTAGCAGATCATTCTAATCCAAGAAGTTTTATCACTCCAGGAAAAACTCCAGAGTTTGAGCCACTGTTATACTGTGGATCTTGCAATTAGTATGTTGTTTACAATGAGCATGGATGCAATGATGATCCTCCATGGGATCCATTTGATGATTACCCATCCGATACTCCTTCTACTGATTAAATTTGTGACACTATTGAAAAAAAAATTGTTGAAAAAACTGTTTCTGTTGAAAAATCTGCTTCTGTTCAAAAACCTGTTTCTATCAAGACTGAGGAACCTTTGATCACTCTACCCAGTCATGATAACAAGATTAAGTTTAAAACTTCTCAATCTAAAATTCTTGAAACTGTTGAAAAAATGCTTGCTGATTTAAATGTTAAAACTAAGGGTACTTCTACAAGTACTCATGCTGCTCGAACTATTTCAAGAAATGAAAAAGAAATTGTTTCTGATGAAAATACAGATTCTGATACTATTTCTTCTGTTTCTGCTAAAAAGGTTTTTGAAGATGATTTCCCAAAAATTAAAAGATTTGTTGGAAGTTCTTCCAAACCCATGTTTCTTACAAAAAATTGGTATCCAAAATCTACTCCTCCTGATTTTCAGTTTGAAGAAAGACCTTTTCAAACTCAGTTTTCTGTTTCAGCCAATAAAATTTATGAATGGAATATTGATGGTTTTTCTGAACAAGAAATTATTAATAAAATGGGTCAGATGTCTATGGTTGGAATTGCTTATCAGAATAATCATGATTTTGATCAACCTGAAATTGTTGACTTGCTTGCTACTGGTTTTTCTGGTACTCTTCGTGGATGGTGGGATTCATATCTCACAGAACAATCCAGAGAATCTATTAAACATGCAGTGAAAAAGAATGATGAAGGTTTGCCTATTTTTGATGATCGTATTGGTCTAGGTATTCCTGATGGTGTTAATACCTTGATTTATACTATTATCAAACATTTTGTTGGTACTCCATATAATGTTTCATCTCGAATTTCTGATTTGCTAAATAAATTTGAGATGCCCTACCTTGTTTGATTACAGATGGTATCAAGATATTTTCCTTTCTAGAGTAATGCAGAGGAAAGATTGTTTCAAGCCTTATTGGAAAGAAAAGTTTATTGACGGTCTGCCTCCTATCTTTGCTCATAAGGTAAAACAAGAATTAATTGGTAAAAATGATTCCATTGAGCTGTGCGTCCCCTTCCCCATTGAGCCATTCTAACTTGTGCTTACATTACTTTCAACATATATTATACTGTGCTTCCGTCTCTTCCCTTCAGCTGTGCGTCCCCTTCCCCCTTTATGGTATCAGAGCCATTCTTTTCTGGCCGGTGATAGTGTTGTTGTGTCTTTGTATCTTGTCCGTGCTTGTCCGAACCTTTGGTGCTCCGTTGTTGTGTCCCCTTCTTACCGTCGTTGTCGCCACCCTAGGTGTAAAGTGAATTCCTAGAACCTGACTCTAAGGCCCGTTTGAGCCAAGAGAGGGCGTGTAGGGCATGTGTGTGGTATAGGGTTGCTTAGGGTATGTGTTACGAAATGCAACGGTTGTGAGAAAAACATGATAACTGAGTGTTAAAATTAGGATAGTATGGATAAGTTGTGGAGATCCAACTCCTCTATCAGCTCCAGGACTGGTTGTCCTCCTGATATTGTAAATAAAGAAGATCACGCTGTTGAACATAATGTGTCTCCTGCTAGATCTAAGCACTTTGAAGATAACATTCTTAGTATAGGTACTTCTTCTATGAATGATGGTCTTGCTTATTTCAACTGTTCTCCTAATATTACTCCTGTTGAAAACTCTGTTTTGAATGTTTTGGATGAAAACTTTGAAATTGATATGTTTTCCCTGTATAATGAATTTATGCTTGTTAAAAATAGACCAAAAAGGAAATATTTCCAAAACAATCTTGCTCAGTCTGAAAAAGACCGTGTTAAAAGAAAATGGAAAGAAAAAATGCATCAATTGAAAAAACATATTTTGTTCTTTGATTTCCTAGAAAATTATTATGTTTCAAAAGATGAAGTTTCAAAAAATCATTTGAATGTGATAAAGAAATCAAGTTTTGTTAAAAGTGACAAAACCATTGTTAAGTCTAGTCATCCATTTCTTGAGACTATTTTGATAACTACTGGCAACATTGATGTTAAAGCTTCTCCTTTTAAAATTGCTGATGATCAAACTCCTATTGTCAGTCTTATTGAACAAAACAATTTTGCTAATGAGTCTTTGCATGTTATTGGTCAACAGCTTGATCGTATTGAAGAAAAAATTGTTGAAAAATCTGCTTCTATTCAAAAACCTGTTTCTATCAAGACTGAGGAACCTTTGATCACTCTACCCAATCATGATAACAAGATTAAGTTTAAAACTTCTCAATCTAAAATTCTTGAAACTGTTGAAAAAATGCTTGCTGATTTAAATGTTAAAACTGAGGGTACTTTTACAAGTACTCATGCTGCTCGAACTATTTCAAGAAATGAAAAAGAAATTGTTTCTGATGAAAATACAGATTATGATACTGTTTCTGCTAAAAAGGTTTTTGAAGATGATTTCCCAAAAATTAAAAGATTTGTTGGAAGTTCTTCCAAGCCCATGTTTCTTACAAAAAATTGATATTCAAAACCTACTCCTCCTGATATTCAGTTTGAAGAAAGACCTTTTCAAACTTAGTTTTCTGTTTCAGCTGATAAAATTTATGAATGGAATATTGATGGTTTTTCTGAACAAGAAATTATTAATAAAATGGGTCACATGTCTATGGTTGGAATTGCTTACCAAAATAATCATGATTTTGATCAACCTGAAATTGTTGATTTGCTTGCTACTGGTTTTTCTGGTACTCTTCGTGGATGGTGGGATTCATATCTCCAGAAAAATCCAGAGAGTCTATTAAACATGCTGTTAAAAAGAATGATGAAGGTTTGCCTATTTTTGATGATCGTATTGGTCGAGGTATTCCTGATGGTGTTAATACATTGATTTATACTATTATCAAACATTTTGTTGGTACTCCATATAATGTTTCATCTCGAATTTCTAATTTGCTAAATAATTTGAGATGCCCTACCATGTCTGATTACAGATGGTATCAAGATGTTTTCCTTTCCAGAGTAATGCAACAGAATGATTGTTTCAAGCCTTATTGGAAAGAAAAGTTTATTGACGGTCTGCCTCCTATCTTTGCTCATAAGGTAAAACAAGAATTAATTGGTAAAAATGATTCCATTGATTATGATAATTTAACTTATGGTGATATTTTAAGCACTATTAAAAAACTTGGTATTAATATGTGTAATGATGAAAAATTGTTAAAACACCAATTAAAAAATAAAAGAAAAGCTAAATATGAAATGGGTAATTTTTGTGAACAATATGGTTTGCTCCCAATTGCTCCTTCTCGGCAAAAAGGTAAAAAACATGATAAAAGCCACAAAAATTATAAAAAACACAGAACTAATTTTAATGATTTTTATGCTAAAAAGAAAAATGTTTCTAAAAAATATGTTAACCAAAGATCTGGAAAAGGTAAATGTTTCAACTGTGGAAAACCTAGTCATTTCACTAAAGATTGTAAACAAAAACCTGGTAAACTAAAAAATAAGTTTAACATGTTAAACATTGGTAATAATGATCAAGAAGAATTATTCAGAATCCTTGAATCAAACAATTTGTCTGATTCCTTGGAAGATGATTTTTCTTCTTCAAATGATTCTTATTATCATTCTGCTGATGATTCTTCTGATTCTCCTAATATTAAACTTGGTTGCGGAGATTTCTGTTGCAATGTTGTTAAATCTGTTAATACTCTCACTAAAAGTGAAGAAAATGAAAGTTTGTTGGTTAAATTGATAAGTCAAATTGAAAACCCTGATTTACAAAAAGATTATTTGGATAAGTTTAAGAAAAACTTGTTGAAAGAAGAAACTGGTAAAAAACTTAAATCAACAATAAGTTTTGAAGAAATTTTAGAAAGATTTAATAAAAAGAAATCCAAAGATTTAACTGTTAATGATTTCCAACATGAAATTAATATTGTTAAACAAGAGATAAGTGAATTAAAACATGAATTTAAAAACATGAAAAGTGATAACCATAATCTTAAACAAGAATTGTTAATGTTAAAAATTGATCAAAATATTGATCAAAATAAATCTGATAATGAACAAGATGAGCACATAGATGGAGACGAATCCAGTCAACAGGCTCTTCTTTCTGATAAAGGTATCACTGATTCTCAACTTGCTCTTGTTAATAAGATACTTCCTCCGAAATGGTTTACAAAAGTTAAAATTGTTGTTTCCCATGATTACCACTTCGTTGTTATTGCCATGATTGATTCTGGTGCGGATATGAACTGTATCCAAGAAGGATTGATTCCTTCAAAATATTTTGAAAAATCAACTAAAAAATTGATTTCTGCTAATGGTTCTCAAATGAAGATTAAATATGAATTGAATAATGCTCATGTTTGCCATGATAATATCTGTTTCAAGATTCCTTCTGTTTTAGTCAAAAATATGACTGACAAAGTGATTCGTGGCTTGCCTTTTATAAATGCTTTGTATCCTTTTCTTGTTGAACATGATGGTATTACTACTGACCCTTTTGGTCAAAAAGTAAAATTCAAATTTGCTTCAAAATTTGAGATTGATACTGATAATGCTTCCAATCTGCTTCATGCTAAAATCAAACATCTTAATTTCCTTCAACAAGAGGTTAGATACAAGAAAATTGCTGAACAACTTTCCAATAAATTGTTGCAATCAAAAATTGATAATTTCCAAAAAATGTTAAGTGATGATGTTTGCTCTGATGTTCCAAATGCTTTTTGGCATAGGAAGAAACATATTGTTGACTTGCCTTATGTTAAAGACTTTGATGAAAAAAACATTCCCACTAAGGCTCGTCCAATTCAAATGAATGCTGAAACTATTGAATTTTGTAAAAAAGAAATCCATGATTTGTTAGAGAAAAAGCTGATTAGGAATAGCAAGTCCCCTTGGTCTTGCTCTGCTTTCTATGTTCAAAAGAATGCAGAAATAGAGAGAGGAACTCCTCGCCTAGTTATTAACTATAAACCTTTGAACAAGGTTTTGGAATGGATCCGGTATCCTATTCCTAACAAGAATAACCTGGTCCATAGGTTGAGTGAGGCTATCGTATTCTCAAAATTTGATATGAAATCAGGATTCTGGCAAATCCAGATTAGTGAGAAGGATAGGTACAAAACTGCTTTTACCACTCCTTTTGGACATTATGAGTGGAATGTTATACCTTTCGGTCTTAAGAACGCCCCTAGTGAATTCCAAAACATTATGAATGATATTTTCAACTCCTTTAGCCACTTCACCATTGTTTATATTGATGATGTTCTTGTTTACTCCAACTCCATTGATGAACACTAGAAACATTTGTATTCGTTTCTAGATACTATTAAGAGAAATGGTCTTGTTGTCTCTGCTAAGAAAATCAAACTGTTTCAAACAAAAGTACGTTTTCTTGGCTATGACATCTCTGAAGGACAAATTCGTCCTATTGATAGAGCCATACAATTTGCTGATAAATTTCCTGATGTTATCACTGATAAAACTCAGCTCCAAAGATTTCTTAGATCATTGAATTATGTTGCTGATTTCTATAAGGATATGAGGAAACAATGTAAACCTCTTTTTAATCGGTTAAAAAGCAACCCTCCATCTTGGTCTGATGTCCATACTTCTCTTGTTAAACAAATCAAATCTCATGTTAAGACATTGTCGTGTCTTGGTATTCCCACTGTTGACGCTTTCAAAATTGTTGAAACCGATGCCTCTAACATTGGTTATGGTGGTATTCTGAAACAGAGAGTTTCCCCGAGTCTCCTGAACAAATTGTCCGTTTCTATTCTGGAATCTGGAATAATGCACAGTTAAATTATAGTACTATTAAAAAGGAAATTTTATCTATAGTACTATGTATTTCAAAGTTTCAAAGTGATTTGTTAAACCAAAAATTTTTGTTACGTATTGATTGCAAAAGTGCTAAGTATGTTATTGAAAAAGATGTTGAAAATATTGCTTCAAAACACATTTTTGCCAGATGGCAAGCTATTTTAAGTGTTTTTGATTTTGATATTGAATATATTAAAGGATCTCAAAATTCCATCCCTAATTTCCTGACCCGTGAATTTCTGCAGTGTTCCAATGGCAAGTAGAAGGTCGAAAGACAAGACTCCTGCCACTGTTAATCCAATTGTTAAAACTGAACCTGTTTCCTCTGTGGACATTGTTAACCGTTTCACACCACTAGGTACTATCCCTAAGCCCAATTACTCCTCTGTTCTTGCCTCATGTTATGATCCTTATGCTATAACCCCTGTTAACCGACCTATTAAGACTGTTTTCCCCAAAAGCTCCAACATCCCTCAATACATCAAGAAACAATATTTTCAAAACATGTTTTATATTGAACCCAACAGAGCCTCAATTTCTGATCCTCTCAAACTTGCTAAAAGCTATTTCCCTCCAAGATTTCACTGGATCCCTGAGCATAAAGATAAGAATTTAAATTATTATTCTGATCTCTTGCGTAATGAGAAATCTATCATTATTAACACCATTTCTGACAAAATTGATACCTCCAAAATTATTTACCACAGTGTTTACATTGTCAATGTTATAAATGAAGAAAAATGGGGACCTTCCCCCAATTTTACCAGAACAATGTCCTCTTCTCCCATCCCCTATTCCTACTATGATTACATCACTACTTGGTCAAGATTTATGCTTCACCAGAATGAAAATATGTCTCATTCCTGGTTTGTTAACTTTGATAAAAATTTCACTGGTTCTCTGCCTCTTTGGTTCATTCGTTGGTGGTCTCAATATGGCCCTCTTATTGACATATTTCCTGAACCATTACTTAATGCTTTTGAATGTTTCAAGAAGTCTTATAAGATTGATGCTCATGGGGCTAAGTTCCCTCCTTCGCTTCACTTTGTTAAACACTTCAAGATACCTTGGATATTAAAATGGCAGTATGAAAAAGATGGTGATATTCTCTCCTGACGTTGGTATGTGAAATGGTGGGGTAAATTCCCTCATACTCAGAAAATTATTGCTACAATTTCCAGAGATTCTTCATCTCCTGTTGCTCTCCCTATTGCTAAGGACTATTCACATGATCAATCCCCTGTCCTTGATGCACCTGCTTCCTCTTCTAAATCTGTTAAATCATCTGCTAAACCTAGAAAAGTGAGTTCTCCTTTGGATGAAATCCGCAAAGACCCTGAAGCATTAAATGCTCTCATTAAAATGTTAAAAGGAGAAAAAGCTGGTTCAGATGATGAACGGTCCTCTGAAGCCTCTGTTACAAAAGATCCTTACTACCCTTACAATGAAGAGTGGTTTGGACATGATGAAGATGATGCTGATGATCTAGCTCAAAATTAATTGATTCACCCTATTTGCCCGGCCTGCACAATGGTCAAAAAGTTACTGTTCATTCCCATGCTAAAAACTGCTACTGTTGTCTACCATGCTAGAATAATATCCTGAAAAGAAGATTCTTCATGTTTCCAAGGTCCTGAAAAGAAGATTATTCATGTTTTCAAGACTGCTTTCAAATATTCCGAGTCTTCCTTCGGCATGCTTCTACTGTTCATGTTACTTTTACTGTTCATGTTACTTTTACTGTTCATGTTACTTTTACTGTTCAGAATATTGCCTATTTAAGGGGGGCTGTCCCTTATGTAAAATTCAGAATTTTTTATAGAACTTCTTCTTAGAACTTCTTAGAGAGAGTTTTCCTCCTTAGAAGCCTTCTTTGTGAGAGTTCCTTGTTTCTATTATTACCTTGTTCACTACCTTGTTACTGCTTTCCCTACAAACCTTGTAACTAGGACTAGTTCAAGCTTTGTAATTGTTAACCTCTACTATTGAGATCTTGTATCCACTATTACTGTAAGTGTTTAACTCTACTTTCAATAAACAAGTATTTTCAGTTTTATGTTCATTATACTATTTGTTGCTACCGCCACCATGGAGGATTACCGCCATACCGGACGGTTCTAAATTGCTTTCATTTACTTTGAATTATTTTGTTATATACTGCTTGGCAGGTTCTACCGCCTTATTATTGTTCTTACATTACTTTGTTTACATTACTTTCAACATATATTATACTGTGCTTCCGTCTCTTCCCTTCAACTGTGCGTCCCCTTCCCCCTTTATGGTATCAGAGCCATTCTTTTCTGGCCGGTGATAGTGTTGTTGTGTCTTTGTATCCTGTCCGTGCTTGTCCGAACCTTTGGTGCTCCGTTGTTGTGTCCCCTTCTCACCGTCGTTGGTGCCACCCTAGGTGTAAAGTGAATTCCCAGAACCTGACTGTAAGGCCCGTTTGAGCCAAGAGAGGGCGTGTAGGGCATGTGTGTGGTATAGGGTTGCTTAGGGTATGTGTTACGAAATGCAACGGTTGTGAGAAAAACATGATAACTGAGTGTTAAAATTAGGATAGTATGGATAAGTCGTGGAGATCCAACTCCTCTATCAGCTCCAGGACTGGTTGTCCTCCTGATATTGTAAATGAAGAAGATCACACTGTTGAAGATAATGAGCTTCTTGATTTATGAAAATGGAACATTCCCAAAGTTGATACTAAAACTATTTACAAAACTAGTTAGGCTGAAACCACTTTTCATCCCGTTTACAAAGTGCGAACTGTTGAACAAATATTTTCTATTTCAAAAACTCATGAAAAATGTTGCTTGTTTTCTAAAAGAAATATTAATGATTTCCTTGCTAAAAAACAAAGTTATTTGCATATTGGTATGGTTCAAGTTGCTATTAAACCACTCACTCGAAAGGGTATCAATGCTTCTGTTCTCATGTGTTTACAAGATGCTAGATTTAAGCACTTTAAAGATAGCATTCTTGGTATGATTACTGCTTCTTTGTATGATGGTCTTGTTTACTTTAACTGTTATCCTGATCTTACTCTTGCTTGGGATAATCCTAATATTATTAAAGCTTTGACTTTGAATATTACTTCATCTGGTTATATCATGGACGAAGGTAGCAAACCTTTTGCCTTAATTTACCGCATTTATTATAGATTGTTAGGTACTCAGTTAAATCCTGGTTGTTTAAATAATAGAGAACCTTTTGGTAAGACCATGTTAATTCAATGTTCAACTCCTGATGCTAAAGTTCAAGTTCCAAAAATGATTCAATGGCAAGATATCAAGCTTCCCACTGAATGGTTGTTGGAACAAGAATCCCCTGTTGCTAAACCTGTTTTTGATGAATTAGATCTCACAAATATTCAACAATATCTTGATGGTACTGTTAAAATAAGTTTTCAAAATATTCAACCTCTGAGGATCAACGAAGGAAGACATTCCTTTGCTGGATCTGAAAGTATTTCAAAAAGAGATCAAGATCTCAATGATTTTTTACAAAAAAAAAATTTTGAAAAACCCACTGATCTAAAATTAAAAGGTGTTTCTAGTGATAAATCTCAAATAAGCACTGTTTACTATTCCACTAAACCTGAACCTTCCTCTCCATATAGCAAAACTGCTGATAAAGAAGAAGAAGATACTGGATCTGTTTGTCCATCTAATTTTGATTTTCCCCCTATTGAAAATAATGTTAACCAATTAAGAGTTTTGACTGTTTTAAACGAAAACATTGAAATTGATATGGTTTCATTATTCAATGAATTTATGCTTTAAAAAAAAGACCAAAAAGAAAATATTTCCAAAACAATTTTGCTCAGTCTGAAAAAGACCGTGTTAAAAGAAAATGGAAAGAAAAAATGCATCAATTGAAAAAACATATTTTGATCTTTGATTTCCTTGAAAATTATTATGTTTCAAAAGATGAAATTTCAAAAACTCATTTGAATATGATAAAGAAATCAAATTTTGTTAAAAGTGACAAAACCATTGTTAGGTCTAGTCATCCACCTCTTGAGACTATTTTGATAACTACTGGCAACATTGATGTTAAAGCTTCTCCTTTCAAAATTGCAGATGATCAAACCCCTGTTGTTAGTCTTATTGAACAAAACAATTTTGCTAATGAGTCTTTGCATGTTATTGGTCAACAGCTCGACCGTATTGAAGAAAAAACTGTTGAAAAAACTGTTTCTGTTGAAAAATCTGCTTCTGTTCAAAAACCTGTTTCTATCAAGACTAAGGAACCTTTGATCACTCTACCCAGTCATGATAACAAGATTAAGTTTAAAACTTCTCAATCTAAAATTCTTGAAACTGTTGAAAAAATGCTTGCTGATTTAAATGTTAAAACCAAGGGTACTTCTACAAGTACTCATGCTGCTCGAACTATTTCAAGAAATGAAAAAGAAATTGTTTCTGATGAAAATACAGATTCTGATACTATTTCTTCTGTTTCTGCTAAAAAGGTTTTTGAAGATGATTTCCCAAAAATTAAAAGATTTGTTGGAAGTTCTTCCAAACCCATGTTTCTTACAAAAAATTGGCATCCAATACCTACTCCTCCTGATATTCAGTTTGAAGAAAGACCTTTTCAAACTCAGTTTTCTGTTTCAGCTGATAAAATTTATGAATGGAATATTGATGGTTTTTCTAAACAAGAAATTATTAATAAAATGGGTCACATGTCTATGGTTGGAATTGCTTATCAGAATAATCATGATTTTGATCAACTTGAAATTGTTAACTTGCTTGCTACTGGTTTTTCTGGTACTCTTCGTGGATGGTGGGATTCATATCTCACAGAAGAATCCAGAGAATCTATTAAACATGCAGTGAAAAAGAATGATGAAGGTTTGCCTATTTTTGATGATCGTATTGGTCGAGGTATTCCTGATGGTGTTAATACCTTGATTTATACTATTATCAAACATTTTGTTGGTACTCCATATAATGTTTCATCTCGAATTTCTGATTTGCTAAATAATTTGAGATGCCCTACCATGTCTGATTACAGATGATATCAAGATGTTTTCCTTTCCAGAGTAATGCAGAGGAAAGATTGTTTCAAGCCTTATTGGAAAGAAAAGTTTATTGACGGTCTGCCTCCTATCTTTGCTCATAAGGTAAAACAAGAATTAATTGGTAAAAATGATTCCACTAATTATGATAATTTAACTTATGGTGATATTTTAAGCACTATTAAAAAACTTGGTATTAATATGTGCAATGACGAAAAATTGTTAAAACACCAATTAAAAATAAAAGAAAAGCTAAATATGAAATGGGTAATTTTTGTGAACAATATGGTTTGCCCACAATTACTCCTTCTCGGCAAAAAGGTAAAAAACATGATAAAAGTCACAAAAATTATAAAAAACACAGAACTAATTTTAATGATTTTTATGCGAAAAAGAAAAATGTTTCTAAAAAATATGTTAACCAAAGATCTGGAAAAGGTAAATGTTTCAACTGTGGAAAACCTGGTCATTTCAGTAAAGATTGTAAACAAAAACCTTGTAAACTAAAAAATAAGTTTAACATGTTAAACATTGGTGATAACGATCAAGAAGAATTATTCAGAATCCTTGACTCAAACAATTCGTCTAAGTCCTTGGAAGATGATTTTTCTTCTTCAACTGATTCTTGCTATCAATCTGCTGATGATTCTTCTGATTCTCCTAATATTAAACTTGGTTGCGGAGATTCTTGTTGCAATGTTGTTAAATCTGTTAATACTCTCACTAAAAGTGAAGAAAATTGAAATTTGTTAATCAAATTGATAAGTCAAATTGAAAACCCTGATTTACAAAAAGAATATTTGGATAAGTTTAAGAAAAACTTGTTAAAGGAAGAAACTGGTAAAAAACTTAAATCAACTATAAGTTTTGAAGAAACTTTGGACAGGTTTAATAAACAGAAATCCAAAGACTTAACCATTAATGATCTCTAACATGAAATTAATATTGTTAAACAAGAGATAAGTGAATTAAAACATGAATTTAAAAATATAAAAAATGATAACCATACTCTTAAACAAGAATTATTAATGTTACAAATTGATAAAAATATTGATCAAAACAAGTCTGATAATGAACAAGATGAGCACATAGATGGAGATGAATCCAGTCAACAAGCTCTTCTTTCTGATAAAGGTAATATTGTTGATGATCCTCAACCTGCTCTTGTTAATAACATACTTCCTCCAAAATGGTTCACAAAAGTTAAAATTGTTATTTCCGATGATTATTGTTTCACTGTTATTGCTATGATTGATTCTGGTGCTGATAAGAATTGTATCCAGGAAGGATTGATTCCTCCAAAATATTTTGAAAAATCAACTGAGAAAATGGTTTCCGCTAATGGTTCTCAAATGAAGATTAAATACGAATTGAATGATGCTCATATTTGTCATGATAATGTCTATTTCAAAATACCTTCTGTTCTTGTCAAAAATATGACTGATAAAGTAATTCTTGGTCTGCCTTTTATAAATGCTCTGTATCCTTTTCTTGTTGAACATGATGGAATTACTACTGATCCTTTTGGACAGAAAGTAAAATTTGAATTTGCTTCAAAGCTTGAAATTGATATTAATAATGCTTTAGATCTATCTTATGATTTTCCTGCTAATAAACCTGTTCATGAACCACTGATGAGTTTGTACTTCACAAACAATTTTCAAGGTAATGCTAGTAGTGCCAAATTGTCAACTATTGAGAATCATCCTAATATTCTTAATGATTCTTTGCAGGAGCCAGACAAAGATGATGCGTGTATAAATACCACTAATAAGTGGGATAATAATAATATTTGTATTTATACCACTAGTAAGTGGATTATTATGGCTCCCTCTACAGAGAGAAAAAACAAGGGAAAAGCTCCTACACAGGATTATTCCCAAAATAAAATGCATGAAGGCGCATCTTCTGGGGTAAAACCCAGTGGATCAACATCCCTTCAAGAGTATGTCCCGGCAACGGTGACGTATTCTAGTGGTGATATGGCAATTTCTCTACAGGAAGTTTTATCTAAAGAATTACAATTCCATAATGAAACCTATTCAGAAATTCCAGATTCTATTAAATTTATTCTTGATAACCTTCAAGCTTCCTTTGTTGAAAACCACCATAATCTTTTTAAAAGAACTCTCAGAGCCCTTGAAATCCACCTTGTTAATCTTACTGCTCAAAATGAGGCTTACATGAGCCACTATGCCAACCTTGTTTCGGAAGATAACCTTGTTTCAGAAAACGACCTTGTTTCAAACCTTGCTTCCTTAATAACCTTGTTCCAGATAATAACCCTGATCCAGAAAATGAGGCTTTTAGAAGCCATCTCAAAGCGTACATTAGTCAACTCTTTGGCAAAGAGGATATCCATTCAAAGGATAGAATGACTTTAATGGACACTGATTATGCTAGATTGAGTCTTAAGACCCAATCTTTGTTAAGAAGTGCTGTTGCCAACTTGCCAACAGATATACGATTGCGTATTCTGGGAAGCAAGGCTATGTTTAGGTCTTTTGACCTATGGTTCGAATATTTCAAAACACTTGTTACAACTGCTGTTCCTGATCCTGCTAATTCGGATGATATTAGTGATATCCTTGATCAAACTGATTGGAAAAAACACTTTGGAACCAATCTTAGAGTGTATGAAAAGAAACACCCATTTCCTGGTCTCTTAATTAATTATGATAGTTCATTTCTTGCTGATGATTCATAAGATAATGATGATAGGGATCCTAACTGGCTTTCCCAAATGTTTGAGTATGACTTTATTAGACTCATAAAATTAACAAGTCTTGACCAAGCCAGCCAGCTTCCACAAATCATTCAGACTGCGATTAAAAATTTTGAAAGTCCTTCTGTTTTCATCAAATGCTGGAGCACCCTGCCAATATGGGAAAGAGATAACTGGATGAATGTCCAGCCATCAAAACATCTCATTCTCATTAATGGGTACACCCACCAGGGACAATGGTATGAAGGAGATTCTCACTTATCCTTCCAAAATCCCTATGCCCTTGCTAAGTGTTGGAGAAATTATTTCAATAATCAAATTCTTGAAGTCACTCAAATCCTATGGAAACATTATCATTTCATGGGAAGTACAGATAGAATTTTTGTTTTTGGGCCCAGACATTATGCTCCTGCCATTACTCATATGCACTTAGCAGATCATTCTAATCCAAGAAGTTTTATCACTCCAGGAAAAACTCCAGAGTTTGAGCCACTGCTATACTGTGGATCTTGCAATCAGTATGTTGTTTACAATGAGCATGGATGCAATGATGATCCTCCATGGGATCCATTTGATGATTACCCATCCGATGCTCCTTCTACTGATTAAATTTGTGACACTATTGTTCTCACTGATAAAGTTATTTTCTTGATACTCCCACTATCAGGAACTATTTTAGTCAAGATTCTACTGACCTCTTGCAACTTATTAATGATTTGTTCTCTATTTGTGATATTCCTGTGCAAAGCCATGCGTCTGACAAAGTTGGGGTTCTTTTGTGACATGTTTCTGAAGTCTCCCACTCATGGTGAACAAAAAGACAACATGGTGGCTCAAGGAATCTACGTACAAATATTCTAGTAGCCATAATAGCCATAATGCTCCTACTCCTACATGCTCATGCTCCATTACTTGTTCTTTTTGCTTTTTGTCATCTCCAAGTCAAAAACTCTTCTTTTGACTATGCCAAAATTGCTGGAGATCTCAAGGCAAAAAGTGGGAAAAATTACTGTTCACGGATTACTGTTCACGGATTACTGTTCATCGATTACTGTTCACAGATTATTGTTCACCGATACTGTTCACTTTTTACTATTCATGACACTGTTCACTCCGAATTTTGCCTATTTAAGGGGGGCTGTCCCTTATGTAAAATTCAGAATTTTTTGATAGAACTTCTTCTTAGAACTTCTTAGAGAGAGTTTTCCTCCTTAGAAGCCTTCTTTGTGAGAGTTCCTTGTTTCTATTATTACCTTGTTCACTACCTTGTTACTACTTTCCCTACAAACCTTGTAGCTAGGACTAGTTCAAGTTTTGTAATTGTTAACCTCTACTGTTGAGATCTTGTATCCACTATTACTGTAAGTGTTTAACTCTACTTTCAATAAACAAGTATTTTCAGTTTTATGTTCATTATACTATTTGTTGCTACCGCCACCATGGAGGATTACCGCCATACCGGACGGTTTTAAATTGCTTTCATTTATTTTGAATTATTTTGTTATATACTGCTTGGCAGGTTCTACCGCCTTATTATTGTTCTTACATTACTTTGCTTACATTACTTTCAACATATATTATACTGTGCTTCCGTCTCTTCCCTTCAGCTATGCGTCCCCTTCCCCCTTTAATATATATATATATATATATATAATATGACATAGAAAACTATGGATTTTCAAAAGTTTATATAAACTCTTTAAAAAATAAATAAATAAATAAAAACTAGTCAACAAAGAGTCAAAAACTTGTATATTTTTTGTAATTATTCGATAGTTGGGAGAGAAGAATTTTTTTTAAAACTTTTTTTTTCCTTTAGTGCTCATTTCTATATATAAAAGATGTCAATCAAATGTTCTTAACATTGTTCCTTCCAAAAATAATAAATATGAAAAAAAATAAATTATTTATGAGTAAATAAATTATTTTTATATTATTTAATCTTTTCTATTCATGTCTTATTTATGAATTTATAGATTATTTTTTAACATATTTTATTACCAATCCCCAAAACACCTCATTCTTAGTATTCTTATTATTTCCCCTCCCCTTCTTTCATTTTTATCTCATTAATTTACATATGATTTTTTACTAACCAGTGCATTAATTCAATAGCCATATCTATCAAACTAGAGAATAAGATTAGAAACTCAGCATGTCTCTTTTTAACTTTCATTTTTTCTAGTACACACTCAACCCTTTTTTGCCTTTCATCCTTATAATAATAATAAGAATAATTTTAACCCAAAAAAAAAAAAAACCAGAAATAATGCTGAGATACGCTAAAAGAGTAATGTTATGAATATAACATTTGAAAAAAAAAATACTAAAACTATTGCAAATTTTAGAACAAAGTGTTAACAAACTGTGGAAATGAATATGATTAGTATATTTCAATAACCTAATAAATATAGGTTTGAATTAAATTTTTGTAATTGACAAATCAGTTTGAAAGTTTTATGTGGTAAAATCTATAGTTTCTTTGTCAATATCGTTGTAACTCAACTAGCACCTCCTATTGATTTCAACATAGTCGTCTATGTTTCAAATCCCTCTCTCTCCTGTTATATGTATCAAATTCTATTTTTTTTTTAAATCAATTATCCTTAAGATCATTCATAATAATTTTTACAATAATTACAATGATTTATTGTGGACAATTATTGATTTACATTTATTGTTCATGTAAATTGTACACATTTGCATAAATAGGGCACAATATTGTATACTTTAATGCAAATGTGTATAACAGAATGACGGAGGAAGGGAGGAAATTACCTTGCTCTAGTATCTGGACAGCTTGTAAAAAGGGAGGCCCAATCTATGTTAAAGGTCTTAAATGGGCTATTAGGAGCGGCGAAACTATTAATTTTTGGATGGATTTCTGGCTGGCTGAAGGTAAATTGCGTATCTCATCCACGGACCTCTACAACGGGGTGAGGAGAACTTAACTGTAAGGCAATATCTGGAAAATGAGACTGATGGGAGGGCTTCTAACATATCATTTGAGCTTCCTGACCAGTTGCTAAATGTTATTAAAGCTACTCCATTATCTTTAGATCATAATGCAGAGGATGTGCTTCACTGGGCATACTCTAAGAATGGATTTTTCTCTCTAAAGTCTGCCTATCTGCTGGCAAGGGGATTAAATCCCTTGAACCGAGTAACTGATCCTATTGATTGGGTTTGGAAGGTAAAAGCTCTGCCAAAGGTTCATTTCTTTTTATGGTTGTGCCTCCATAATAGCATTCCAACTGGAGAAGTTTTGGGTTCAAGGGGTTTAAACCTCGACCCCATCTGTAGTCTGTGTAATAAGGAAATGGAATCCGTGGAGCACCTTGTGAGGGGTTGCGAAGTGGCTAAAGATTTCTGGCAGGAGCTGAAAGTGCCTTATTGTTTGAAGCACACCTTTAACTTACCTATTGGAAAATGGATTGAATCCAACTGTAGAAGTGAGACCTGCTCTTTGTTTTTGGGTATTCCATGGAAAATTTTGTTTCCATTGGGGGTTTGGCATCTATGGCTGCATCGAAACAATTATGTCTTTAAAACAGGCAAGGTGGAGCGCCTATGGTTCAAGAAATGTATTAAGGAGAGTGCTGAATTTTATGCCATAGGTTTTAATGCTAAAGTGGAAAGAAATAGAGCTGTGATACCTGTTGGTTGGTCGAAGCCACCTGAGGGCTGGGCTAAACTTAATACCGACAGATCAGTTATGGGGAACCCAGCGAGGGCTGGAGGTGGAGGCATGATCAGGGGTCATGAAGGAGAATGGTTAGTTGGTTTTGCTAGACCACTCGGACAAACTAACAGCTGCATGGCTGAACTTTGGGCATTAAGGGATGGACTGCTGCTGGCTAAGGAGATGGATCTTGCTAATCTTATAGTTGAGCTTGATGCTTTAAGTGTGGTTCTACTTTTAAAAAACAACACTTGCAACTTTCTAATGGAGCCTCTTCTAACTGATTGCAGGAACCTATTGAAGGCGTTCCCTAATACACAGGTGGTCCATGCCTATCGCGAGGCCAACCAATGCGCTGATGCATTGGCAAAAATGGGAGCTAATTCCTTAACCTCCTTTGTTGTCTTTTGGAATCCACCGCCTATGGTGGATGGTATTATAGCTCATGATAGAGCTAATGTTTTTTGTAACAGACTAGTTGTTCTTTAATCTAATATTAGTTCATGGTTTACCAAAAAAAAAAAAATTTAATCTTACATGAACAGTGAAATATAAACAAATAATTTATTATTATAAATTACTCACAACAAATTGTATCAAGGTACAAGGTTATCCAAAAAATTGTGAAATTCCTTATCCTTATTCTTATTGATTTAATTAATGCCACAAGCCCACAACAAAGCCGTGCAAGGCCAGTAGAGTCACAATTGAGGAGTGGGGGAACAGGAAAACCATTGGCTTCCTAGACACTAAAACCACTGGCAAATGGTATAGAGCCTCTGGTTTTCCTCAAATTTCAGGTCCTACTCAAAGTAACCCCACTTCCATCACTGTCCCTATATATAAGAGACCCCATCATACCTTTGCTTCATCAAGCACATATCTTTCTTATAACAGTTTTACTTGCAACATAAAGTTTACAATTCTTTGCTTCCATTTTTCAAAGCAAACAACAGTGTTATGAAGATTGGAAGATGAGTTCAACAAGAAAAGCTATTGTGGCAGTGAGTGTTGGAGTTGTGGAAGCCATGAAAGCCCAGGGGATCTGCAGGTGGAATTTTATCATGCGATCAACGCAACAACATGCCAAGAATCATCTCAGGCCGATTTCCCAGACCAGGAACCTTTCTTCTTCAACTTCTGCTATGGTTTCAAACAAATTGAGAGATGATAAAATGAAGCAATCAGAGGAGTCTCTGAGGAAAGTCATGTACTTGAGCTGTTGGGGTCCCAATTGAGATCATAATCGGCTAAAGAATGTGACCTTTGGAGTGAGCCAATGAGTTCTGATGGAATTTCATTGAAGGAAGACTAGTACAACGCATGGAAGATTCTGAAATCATATTAGTTGTGCTTTGTGTTTGAAATTTGTGACAATTAGATGTTGATTTTTGCAGCTCGGATGTAAATTGGAGATTGTAATGATAAATAGTTATAGCAAAACAAGATATATTTTGACAAACTTGATCTCGTCACTGTCCTCCCTCTTTCTTTATAAGCTCTATCTTTCACTTCAGATGAAGATCATTAGCCTACGTATAGATTAATGTAACTTGTCAAGCAAAAACTCACAACCCAAAAATAAAAATAAAAACAAAAAAATTGTCAAGCCAATGGAGAAAACAGTTTTTATACCTAAATTGGTTCCCTCATGATCCAAGGTTGTCTTTCTATCTCTTTTTTTTTTTTTTTTCCCCCACTAATTTAAACCCCCTTTTTTTCGAATTTGTCTGAATGTATAAATTGGAAATATTGGGAGATGTAACGAGATTTTTTTTTTCTCTATCCAATTTTGGTATCATGGATTAATGGAATGGGTATCTTTAAAATGGTGAAGTTAGTGTTCATTGAAGAATCTTTATCCAATTTTCTGAAATTCATATAGAAATTTTTTCCAAAATTAAACACTTGAAAAAATTTCAAAATATTTTTTAAACGCAATCATATAGAGAAAAAACTGTATTTCCCCAATGGGGACATTCTATCTAAACTTGGCAATCATCCATCGTTTGCTTGGCGTAGTATCTTGGTAGCATAACCTATTGTACAAAGAGGGTACCGTTGGCAGGTTGGGAATGGCCATTCAGTTGGCAGGCGGAGTCTCTACTTATTGATCCTTACACTCGGGCTTGGAAGGTTGACATGGTTACACAGCTCTTCTCCCCTTCAAATGCCTCTGCTATTTTAAGCATTCTCCTTAGTTTTCGACTTATAGGAGACTAGATGATATGGGCTTATACTCCAAAAGGGGATTTTACAGTTCACAATGCTTATAAGATCGCATCGGATGAGGTGTTTAATGGAAACCCGGGGGAAGCATCAAACAACCAGAATCATAATATATTTTGGAAGACACTCTGGGATCTCAATGTTCCTAATAAAGTCCAATTATTTGGATGGCGAGCATGTAGAAATATCATTCCAATGAAGGATAACTTATGTACGCGGAAGGTGATTGATAATTCCACTTGTGGGCATGCGGGTTGGAATCAGAAAGTAGTGAGCATGTATTCTAGGGTTGTGAGAAAGCACTCGAAATCTGGACACTATTAGCTATTCCTTTTGAAGCACACAGAGTTACCTTCCCAAAATTTGAGGACCTAATCTGACATTTGAAGTTCGAACAAAGAATAGGGAATGACCTGTTGGAACTTGTCATTATGGTATCCTGGGCCATATGGCTAAACTGTAGTGAAGTGTGACAAGGGAAAGCTAGGCTATACGTTACACTAGCCAAAGCATGTGTGAGTGCTGACATGGTTGGATCTGGACCTTACACGTAAGCTAGCTGCGAGGAAAGGAAGGAGAATGTTGGCTAAGAGAGAGCATCTTTGGCTCGTGCCAATGGCGTGATTATTTTAGGGAAGGGTCAAAAATGCACTTGGCATGTACACCCAGCACTAGCATAAAAGGGAGATAGTGACCCCCTATGGTCAAATGCTATAGAACATCTCTTATTGGCTGAGCTTGTGTTGGACCACTGCTAAGGACACGTGCATCACTCCTGGCCTCCCTGAGTCCCTTTCCTTGTCTATGGCTTGCTCCCCATGTTGTAGTAGAGTCACCCTCCATCTAACTACCTTGACATTGACATGTCTTCTCTCTCCTCCAGCCGTAATATAGTACAATAGCCGTATTAGGGTTCAAATGGGCGAATGGGGGTTTGACACTTGTCCTTATGTACCTAACAACATTCTTCATACTATAAGAGGACCATGTTGCTGAACAATTAGGGTAAGAACCTAAAAAGATAGAGAGAGAAAGAGGCAAAAGTTTGGGTGGGAAAGTGAGGTAAGAAGAGGCTTTCTTTGGGAATAACATAACCATTGTGTAAAAACCTTAACTTTCACATAATAGAGAGCCCTAAGAGTGAGGGACATTCTTCCCTTCGCTCACCCATGGATTTTCATCCCTTCCAAAGGGTTTTCCACGTACTTTCCGTGCCTTTTTTACTTTCCTTATTTTGCTTTTACATTTTTCTAAACATTAAAGTGTTAAAGTTCCCATTTTTATCTGTTCATGAGCTTATGCACTTAAATGTATTGTTATATCCATAGCTTATTTTCCTCTACAAGTTTGATAGTTTAACTTGCACGTACATAGACTAACAAGTTTAGCTATTTTGTAGAAGGCACGATACATGCTAAAAGAATTCTAAATAGCCAACCCGAAGCTGTTCAAGGTCAGAAATGAGGATGAGGTCCGATGGGAAGCTCTAGTTGCACCGTGGTACAAGGTCAACGGCGATGATGCAATTTTTACTAGTAATAACTCAACTGGTTTGGGAGCTATTATTTAAGACCATGGTGGGCGTGTTGAAACATCTCTTAGAAAATCACTTCCATTACCGTTGGGGCCACTGGAGGCTGAAGCTAAGGCATTGGAGGAGAGCTTACTATTTGTTTGGGATGTGGGGGTTCGGGATGTTCTATTTGAATGCGACTTCAAAATTGTATATAATGTTGTGACTGGATGTAGTGATCCTCCCTTGGTAATAAGCAATATCGATGAGGGTATTCAACACAAATTGCAAGACTTTCGATAGGCATAGGTATCACATGTTCGTTGACAGAGTAATTGCTCTGCCCATTTATTAGCACAATATTGTTGATTATGTAACTTGGATAGAGGAAACACCTCTTATGGTTGAATATGTTATGGCTCATGATGTAGCGATATTATCTTTACTTTAATAAAAGTTATAATTTCTTATAAAAAAAAATAGAGAAAAACTGAAAAAAAAAATTACTTCTCCAAAAATGATTTCAGGTGAAGAAAAATTTATTGTAGAAATAAACGCAGTTTGATGGTATAAATAAATAAATTCTTTCTCAAAAATAAATAAGTAAGGACTCTCATATAGACACGTGTTAAATTGGGGGGGGGGGGGGGGGGGGGGGGCATTCTAATCCCTTCAGTCTTAAAAAGTTTTTTTTTTTTTTTCCTTTTTTGCTGAACCAAGTTGTTTGTTCATCGATGATTTGATCAAGACACCACCAAAAAAACTCCCAAGTTTTAAATGGTTTTTAGTTTTTACGGTTTACACTGAAAAACGGTGTGCGCCTTTTCATTTTATTCAGGAAAAACAGTGTGCGCCTTAGTACGTAAAGTGGCTATCATTATCATTATAATTGGAGCGTCAACATTACTTTGTCATCGTCGAAAATTAAATAATCAAAATCCAAGTTAACCCCTATCTAATTAATGCCACTATATACCATTAGAAGGGCAGTTCAGTCAATATCCGAGAAAAATCCATTGGCTTCCCCATATCCCAAAACCACCGGCAAATTCCGTAGCCTCTGGTTTTTCCCAAACTTTTTAGCTCCTTCTACCAAATACCCATCTCTATATATAAGTGATCCCCTCCACACCATTTGACACATCAAACACATATCCTTCTTAGATCAGAATTATTTGCTACATCAAGTTTACAGTTCTTTGCTACCAATTGTAGGAACAAACAACAGTCTTGTGAAGAGTGGAAAATGGGTTCAACAAGAAAAGCTATTGTGGCAGTGAGTGTCGGAGTTGTGGAAGCCATGAAAGACCAAGGGATCTGCAGGTGGAATTTTATCATAAGATCAACACAGCAACATGCCAAGAACAATCTGAGGTCGTTTACTCAAGCCAAGAGCCTTTCTTCTTCAACTTCTGCAATGGTTTCAAACAAATTGAGAGACGAGAAAATGAAGCAGTCAGAGGAGTCTCTTAGGAAAGTCATGTACTTGAGTTGTTGGGGTCCCAATTGAAGGCAGTAGTGATCAGTTGAAGAAGGTGACTATTATACGAGTGAGCTAGTGATGAGTGGTGAGTTCTGCTGGAACTTCGTTGGGTGAAAGAACACACAAGACATCTTGTGCAAAGCATGGGAGATTCTGAACTCTGTAGTCATATAGCGGTCGTGCTTTGTGCTTGAAATTTGTGACAATTTGATGTTGATTTTTGCAATGCGGATGTAAATTGGAAATTGTAATGATAAATTTCTATATCAAACAAGATACATATTTTTACAATAGCTGATCTCGCCACCATCAATTCCCTCTTTTTTCTTTTTCATTTTTTATAATCTCGTTATCTTTTTCTCTTCTGGGTGAAGTTTATCACTCTTCCAAATGATGAATTAAAAATCAGTTTTTTATATTTCTTTTCCTGAAATAAAAATTTGTAATATATAGATTTATGTTTGGCGTAAATGACTATATGCCTAATAGCCTCGTATAGATTAATTCAGCAAATGGAGAACACGATGATTGTACCGAAATTCTCAGATAAGTTTGCTCGATATGAGCTGACCCTGACAGAATCGATACTGCGAAATGCGAATGGAGAAGAGCATAAACTTCTAGTATCCATTTTATCTTTATATTGTAAGATTCTATCATTTATTCCAAATTTATAGAGCTTAAATGAAGTTTAATTTTGTGTTGCCTTGATTTTTATTTTTTATAAGCTCTTTTTTTTTGGGTCAAATTTTGTAATAATCATGAGATGAGTATCTTGTCTTGGGTGGTGAATTAAAAAGAGCCAAAAAAATAATAATAAATGCAATTCTATTGAGTAGTAAATGTTCATGAGTAGTAAATGTTCAAGTTTTGCTCGACAATGAAAGTAAAACATTCAAGTTTAGCCTGAACTTGAACTAAGCTCATAAATAATGTCTGAGAGATCTTAGTTTAACTTGAGCTTAACTTGATTCATTAGTCAAGTTGTGCTCAAGCTCAGTGTCAAGCGCAAACTTGAGCTCACTATTACGCTTTTGAGCTTGAGATCTAATAAATATACATTATCAAGCTTAGTTTCAAGCCTATATGGTTTGAATTAGTAATTTCAACTCCTAATTACTTAAAGTCTTTGTAAGATATAAGTTTAATTGTCAAGATCATGTTAGGCTCATTATCAACATTATAAATTAGCTTAAGCTCAGCTTGTTTTATATCAAGCCCTAATGTTCACTAGCCTGTTCATGAATTTTTTTTTTATTGGACTTGGTTTTTATTTATTAAACAAACCTAAAATTAAGGCTTAATCTTGGTTTGTTTATAAATAAACAAACATGAACAAGACTTTTATTAAGTCAAGCCTGAGTTGTATATGAACAATTTGGGTCATTTACAACCCTAAATTCAACTCATTTATCACATATCAGTATAACTATTTTTTAAAAAGGGTAATTATTCTTTTCCTTTGGTCAAGTTTTGTTTACTTACAAACAAATAATTGCAAGTTCCAATTAGCTTAACTAATAAACTCTCTAATCGTCAACTAAGAGATTTGGGAGTCAAACCTCACCAACACCAAAATTAGATTCATTTCCCTCTTGTAATCCTAAGCAAAAAAAATCTAGAACATAAGATTGTCATCTCTTTTTTCTGGGCAATAAAAGTTCGCATCCTTAAAGATAGGAACTATAATCCAATCAGCAGGGGATTTCAAAATTGACCTAAGTCAATAATATTTACAATGGAGCAAGGAGGGGGAGTCATAATGCTTTTGAGCAGTTGAATCACATTAAGAGTGTCTATTTTACAAATTACATGAGTAATGCCCAACTTTGCTACCTTTCCTACTACTACATGAGCAACCTTGGCTTTTTTTTTTCTCTTTTTTGCTGTTGAATGAGCAACCTTGGTTTTAGTTATTAGCAAGTCTTGATCTTTTATTATCTCTGTTCACACAAAAATGACTTCTCTTTTATGGTTCCTTCTAATTGCTACAGGGCATATTTTCTCCTTACTAATGGTTGCATTAAAGTTTACTTTTACAAAAGAAGGGATAGGATCATAGGAGGATCCCATGAATTTCAACATCCTAAGACATTATGTGATCCAAATAAATTATATTTATTTGATTAACAGGCATAAAGATCTATTACTTCCCTTTTAGATTGTTGTAGGATGTAATTTTTTGTCATCCATCTTTTTTTTTTTTTATGAATATTTTTTGTCATCCATATTATATCATAACATACAACTCAAAATAATATGAATTTTTCTTCTCCTTCTTTTGGGGGCTCAATTTTTCTTTTAAATGAATCGCAAATCTAACTAATCATTAATGGAGTTGAAATTCATATCAAAAATTCTGATGGGCCATGTGGAACTACTCCAATGATTTTGTTATTGAGCAATGGACAAATAATCAAACATGCTCAAGGGTTATTCTTCCTCTACCTCATAAGCAATAAACTTTTTTTTTTTCGTAGTTCTAATAGGATTTGAATTGATGACGTGGTGGCTTATCCATAATTATTACTCTACCATCCAGCCACCCAGACAATCTTATCCTTTTTTGATGAATAGACAATCTTATCCTTTTGGTCTCTATTTGAAGGAAAAAAAAAAATTGGTTTTTCCTTTATCCCTCTCACTCCCAAAGTACTCCAGCTCGAACGGATTTGCCAATGAAAAACAGCGTGCGCCTTTCTTTTCTTTTTTTTCTTTTTTTTTTGGGTAAAGCGTGCGCCTTTCTTTTTAAAACGGAAAACGGTGTGCGCGTCAGTAACTACCAGTAAACTAGAAAAGTCAAGTGGCTAGCATTTTAATTGGAGTGACAACATTATTTTGTCATCATCGAAAAGCAAATAAGTCAAACCCAAATTTACCCCTATCTAATTAATGCGATCATGCACTCTTATAAGGGTAGTATAGTCAATATCTAGGAAAAAGACATTGGCTTACTCTTTTTATTTACTTAATCCCAAAACCATCGGCAGATGCTCAAAGCCTCTGGTTTTTCCCAAACTGTTAGCTCATTCCACTTATAATGAGTACCATCTTACCACCTCTCCTAGTCCTTATATATAAGTGATTTTCACACACCGTTTACTTCATCAAACACATCATATCCTTCTCATATCGGTTTTATTTGCAACACAAAGTTTACTATTCTGTGCTTCCAATTTTAAGAGAAAAGAAGAGTCTTGCGAGGAATAGAAGATGAGTTCAACAGGTAGAGCAATTGTGGCAGCCAGTGTTGGAGTTGTGGAAGCCATGAAAGACCAGGGGATCTGCAGGTGGAATTTTATCATAAGATCAGCGCAACAACATGCAAAGAATAATCTCAGGTCGATTTCCCAGACCAGGAACCTTTCTTCTTCAACTTCTGCTATGGTTTCAAGCAAATTGAGAGACGAGAAAATGAAACAGTCAGAAGAGTCTCTGAGGAAAGTCATGTACTTGAGTTGTTGGGGTCCTAATTGATGGTTATAGTCGGCTAAAGAAGGTGACCTTTTTTTCAAGTGAGCCAGTGAGATCCGATGGAATTTCTTTCAGTGAAGGAAGATTAATACGTACATTGGTACAAGACATCTTGTAGAAGGCATGGAAGATTCTGATGAGTCGTATTAGTCCTGCTTTGTGCTTGAAATTTGTGACAAATTGACGAACAGTCGATTTTTGTAGCTCGGATGTAAATTGTAAATAAGAAATTTTTATAGCAAAGATGATATATTATTTACTACAGTTGATGTCGTCTCTCTCGAGCAAATTATTGGAGAAACCATTTTTGTACTTAAATTGGTCCCTTCACGATCCAAGATTTTCTTTCACTAAGTTTTTTTTTTGGTATGATGAATTAATTTCTAAATTTTTCTTTAATAAGGTTGCTCGATATGACTTACGAGTTAGGAAAATAGCTATACTGCGAATGGGAAAAGCCATAAAATTCTAAGTTCTAATGTTCTATGATCTATCATCCATCTGGTTTTAATTGTAGGATTCTATCATTTATTCCAACTGCTTGTATAATGTCACCTGGCTGTCAAAACCACATATCCATTGTTCGTTATTCGAAATAACCAAGATTTTTATCTTGCTACGAGCATATAGCTATAAGGTGGTGTCAATGTGTCATGGTGCGTGTTTCAAATAACCTAGATTTCTTTCTTGCTAGCCGTGAAGTGTTGCTGCTGGAAGTTGAAGGATGGGTTTTCTGGTCGTGAGGATTTGGTCAATGTTGTGGCCGAGTGTGCTATGACCCCATTTCTCGATGGGCCTCATGTTGTATATATTGGGTCTTGATGATGGGCCCTGAGTGTGTGTAATTGTAAAGCAAGCTCGAAATGCCTTGGACCTCATAAATTTTGAGCCTCAGCTTTCAAAGTTCTAGTTTTTTTTTTTTTTTTTTTTTTTTTTTAACAACCTCAACAATCATGAGATGAGAGTATTTAGATGGTCAATTGAAAATTCTAAAATGGATATTAAGCTTATTTATCACTTATATGACCACTAAAAAAAAGAAGGGTAATAATTTATTTTACTCACCGTATGAAATCCACGAACAAGTTTATTGTCCAAAATAGTTTCAGTAATGCAGATACAACAAATTTCACAATTAGTTTAAGTCATAGAAAAATGCTAATGGAGGTGATTAGAAAAATGTTATTAGGAAAATGGTTAATAATTCATTTAAAGAAAGTTTTTAGGAAAAAAAATTAATGTTTTAATAACTTTTTCAATTTCCCATAAAAGTGATGTCAAAACTTACCTAAAATAAATTGTTAACATTGTCCTAAAAACACTCGTTAGTATAACCCTAAATAATATTAAAGATACAAAAAATTTCACAATTATTAATGTGGTAAATTATTATTAGAGGGAAGAAATCTATGTGAGTCTAATATTTAGTTATTTACACCTTTTTTTATAAACTTTAATATTTAGTTATAAACTTTAATTATTAAAAAGATTGTGAAATTTTTTATTCCAAGTGGAAAGTTTCTTTAGGCATGGGAAGAAATATAATTCTTTTAGAAGCTTTCTTTACAACAAGATTAAAATTTTAAATTTTATTTCCCTTTAATTTCACCATTATCTCATGAGAAATTGAGACAAACTTTGTATTATCATGTGCTCCCATTATATTTGGTGAGCCTCGTTCTCGTAATGAACCAAATCACTTATTTATCTTTCTAATAAAAAACTGTTATATATTTAAAATTGTTAAGTTAATAGTCAATTTTTGTTTAAAACTTTACAATTTTAAACCAATAAAAAAATTTTAGTGAAACAGTAGAGCCCGTCTTGTCCGAATCTTATAATTTCTCCGCGTAACAGAACGCGCCGTAAATCATTTTCATTTCGTAAATATCAGCTAAATTCCATGGACACTCAATCATGTGGACACACGTGGATTCTGTTGTCCTGTCTGTCTTCATTTTAAGAAAACAAGTGGTTTGGTTCTCTCACTCCAAAACTGCAGGTATGAATGGATACTGGATTTTACTCTTGAAATCCGGTGTGCGCTTTTTTTCTTTTTTTAAATAGGAAAAACTGTGTGCCCGTAGTAACTTTTTTTTTTTTTTTTTTTTTTTTTATCATGTGCCCGTAGTAACTTAAGTGGCTATTTTTTCTTTTTTTTTTTTGAGAAGTGGCTATTCAGCCTATTCTAAATGTTGTGACAAAATTACTTTGTCATCATCGAAAGCATTTGGGACTGAGTATGATTAAAAACCCAAATTTACCCCTATATAATTAATGCGACCATTTACTCATAGAAGGGCATCATAGTCAATATGTGGGGAAAAAACCATTGGCTTCCTTGATCCAAAACCACCAGCAAATGCTCTAGCCTCTGGTATTTTTCCCAAAACTAGTAGCTACCGATTTCTTCCTATATATAAGTGACCCCTCCATACCATTTGATTCAACAACCATAAATCCTTGTTATATCAGTATTATTATTTGCTACATAAAGTTTACGATTATTTGATTCCAATTGTGCAAGAGCAAACATCAGTGTTGTGAAGAGTGGAAAGATGAGTTCAACAAGAAAAGCTGTTGTGGCAGTGAGTGTTGGAGTTGTGGAAGCCATGAAAGACCAGGGGATCTGCAGGTGGAATTTTATCATAAGATCAGCGCAACAACATGCGAAGAATAATCTCAGGTCGATTTCCCAGACCAGGAACCTTTCTTCTTCAACTTCTGCTATGGTTTCAAGCAAATTGAGAGACGAGAAAATGAAGCAGTCAGAGGAGTCTCTGAGGAAAGTCATGTACTTGAGCTGTTGGGGTCCCAATTGAAGGCAGAATATACTACATATATGGTCAGCTGAAGAAGGTGATCAACTGAGCATCTGAGTGGGTTCTGATGGAACTTCGTTGTGTAGAAAAGACTTCAGGATTAACGGGTACAAGACATTTTATACATGGCTTGTTGGTGGGAAATGTCAGGCCGAGCTGGTCATGGAGGAAATTACAGACTGAATTATAATGTGCTCTTCCCTGTGCTATTATGATGACTAGAGTAGCGGTTTACCGTTTGTCAATTATTGCTGAAACCAAACCACGTATCTCTGTGGAAAATTATTGAATATTTTGGGAGTAATATATATCATTATGTCCTTCTTTTCCTCACATAAATTAGGAATCTCCCCGTATTTATTTAGTGAAATATACAATTACGTGAGAAGGTGTGAGAAAGAAAGTGTGAATAATCAATAATTACCCATGGCTATTCACGCACTGGGTACTGATAATGAAAGCTATTAAAGGATATTAATCTTTTTGAAACGAAATATGTATATGAGGGCTATCTTTTTTTTTTTTTTTTTATATACCGAGGGATATAATGTTTCTTTCAGTTATGCAATATTTTTTTTTTTTTGGGGTTAAAACAAGGAGTCTATTGCAAATTAACCCGCAAGGGAACGGGTATCAAAATTTGATTAGTTGATTCTAAAAAAGAAAATTTAATATGAAGTTATTTAACTTACCCTAAGGTTAATTTCCCAAGGATTAATACCAACCAAGACATATTTGAACATTTAAAATTAACTGATAACTTAAAAAAAATTAGCTAATAAATATCTATTCCCTACGTTTTTCTAAGCAATACCCAAAAAAGCTAAATCAGCCAAGAGTCTTTTAACTTCTTTTTTTCTTTTTTCTTTTTTCTTTTTTTGTTAATTGAGAGTCTTTGAACTGAATTGACACATTCTAATTTTTTTAATGGAAATATCTTAAATTCAAAATAACTTTAAAAATTGTCAAATTATTGAAAAATAAAAAAATAAATCAAATTGCGATGCAGTTTGTAATCCCTTGCACCCATGCCTAAATTAAGCAGGTTAGAAAATGCATCAACTACCAAACTTGATATTTTCGCTTAATTTATTGTTAAAGTATTGATTGTCTCAAAATTTTAAACTATTAAGATGTAATAAATTTAATCATTTAATCACACAATTCTAACATTTTCTCTCACGTGTGAGCCGAAACTACTTTTTAATAGGTAAAGCTTAACATGTGAGATATTAAATAGGAGGTAAATTAGAGAAGACAGAAATTAAACTCAAGACATTCTACTCCGATACCATGTTAAAATCAAGCTCGAGCTCCAACAATGGAGGATTAAGGATTACAAATTTGAGAGAAAATGAGAGAGAGATTGTTTGTATGAAATGATTCTAACATTTATTTATGTTATCTCGACTCCACAATTATCATGATGACTAAATTTTAGAGAAAAAAAATCTATCCAAAAATATAATTTTAGGAAACAATCCTCCACTAGGAGTAATTTTTAATTTTTAAGTATTTCCATAGCACGATGAATGATGATTCATCCTCTTACATTTATAGCAGGATTCATTCATTAAATTTATAATAAAATCCATTATAAAAGTGAGAAGTGTGAGCATCATTTCATTATGCTCCGAGAGTACTTAAAATTTTTTTCGTAATTTAATATAAAATGGTTCCACACATTGATTAAGGTGACAAATGCAACATGCATATTTGAATTCCTTGAGTTTATTCTCTCAAACATATTTTCTCAAACATATCAAATTTCGAATCGTGGAAAGCATTATGTTCATTTTAAGGTTAGGCAATAATCCACTGTCAATTTCTTTAAAACCTTCTCTCTTCTCTCCGTGTGTGTGTTAAAATATTTAGTATTCTAAAAAAAATAAAAAATTAGGCAGTGAGGATAAGAGAAAAGGCGATTACTCATTTGTTTGCTTTATAAATTGCACTCTTTTGTTTAGGTCGCCATTGGGGAGTGTCAACTTGCTACACATTTCATTAACAATGGCGCCATTTCATCATCTTACAAAATAAAATCCCAATTCAATACTTGGGCACAAAAAGGAATACAAATTCAATAATACTTTCATATCAGTGGATGCACTAAGGAAAAACTCATGACGTTATATGAAATAAAATTTCAAATTTCAAGTGTTGAGTACTGTAAGTGCTAGACTTGTAAATGTTGTTGATCTAGGGAGGGTAGCTTGGTAAAAGCATTGAAACCCTCCACTAGAATGTGAGTGAGTCTGTCTCCCGAATGTATGGGGTTAGGTACTGGAGCCGTCCATCCCAAATGGTTGTAGTCCCAGCTTTGAGGTTCATGAAATATGGATCGGTGAAAGTTGATGGTGAAAGGGTTTGGAGTGCTAAAACACACGAGCTTGTTTAGACCCCAATATTTAAATTACGGCTAGATTGCTTTTACTCTTACTTAATCAAAGTGCGGAATAAGAGTAAATGTGCGCAATGAACCGATAACTACTCTAGTGCATAAACATGAACAACAAGCAATAAATGTAAAGCACAAGAGTAAGGGAAGAGAGATACAAACACAAGATAACACCAAGACGTGTTATCGAAGAGGAAACCAAAAAACTCAGCGAAAAACCTCTCCGCAACCCTTCAAGTTCAAATCAATCCACTAGCGAATAAAGTTAAAGTACACGAATAACAAAAGACCCTCTAAGCCTAGTCTATCCAATGTACTTGAGCTCTCCAAGCTCTTACTACCAATGGACTTTTCGAAATAATGTCTTCTCTAACTTTCCAGATCCCGCAATACGCCCGATTGCATATGCCAAGCCTCACTGGTTTCTTTTGGCAAATCTCGAAAGCTTCCCAAGTTTCAAAACACTCTCTATACTCTGAAAATGTGTGGATTATGTTTGGGTATAAATCTCCTCTCAAGTTATGGCAATGGGAGAGGTAAGTAGAAGAGACTACAATGATTTCTCACTAAAGATGAATAGCTCTCTCTCTAAAAGATACATGTATTGTATTGTAGAAAACCTATTTAGGGTTTTTCTCTCTGAATAGTCTCTCTTACTTTTGTGGGTAATTAGGATATATATAGTATGGGTGAAGGGTAAGAAAGTCACACTTAAAATCTTCTAGACAGAGAGTTTCGCGAATACCTCACAGATTGGCCCTTCTTGAGAGACACTCACGAAACTAACAGCCTGACATGACTCTTCAACTTCCAGCATATGCTTCTCACATGCCCTTTTCGCGGGAACCCTTACTCGCGAGCTTCTTGTGAGTTAGTCGTGAAATTACACTAATTCTTCATTTCATGCTCGATTCTTTACCAACTTAATATTAAACTCAATACAATAAAATATCACAAAATACAAGGAATAAAATTAAATCAATTACAACACTTTTTGTCATAGAATAAAACCAACATAAAACATAGTTGTAAATCACAATTTTATAGATGGAACTTTATTGAAACACAACACAGCACCACCCAGGCCCTAGAGAGAGAGAGAGAGAGAGAGCAACACTAATATACTATTATACTATACTAGGTGTCTATAAGCACTTAGAAACTCAAGTCAGTTTCCACATTTAGTGAGAGAGAGAAAGATGAAGAGAGGAGCTATAAGCTCTTACTTTCCCTTTCCAACTGATGGAAGAGTATTTATATCCTTAAGTAGGGAAAATTTTTAGGTACTCCTGAAACATGGAGAATGGTGCTCCTTCCTCTCACATTCATGGTGGACTCCACCATGAATTTAATGAGCAGACCCCACCATGAATGTGAGAGGAGGGAGCACCATTCTCTATACTCCGAAAGTACCTAAGAATTACTCTTTAAGCAGTACGTATGGCGTAATAGGGGGCATCATTGCCCTACAAGGCTACTTCTGGCTGATGGGGCGCCTCCTGATAGGACAGTATAGACTAGCCCTAGTGAGCCTAAGTGTACGGTGCCATGCGCAACCGATTCTGTCTTCATTGAAATTTACGTTTATTTTCTACCTCCCACGAGTATGTTTTCATGTGCTTTTTTTTTTTTTTTCGTTAAATAAAAAAGGGGGTTCCAATGTGGACTCACCGAATTCATGCCTTGTGACCATGTGCCGTCAGTTGAGAGACCTTTATACTTGGTATAGATTTGGCTGTAATATGAGGCATTACGAAATTTGCTTGCGTCAGTTAAATGAATGCCCGCTCTACTTTCTCCACTGAGAAATTATCATATACAATGAGTAAAAGTAGTAGTAGTACTGTCATTTTGAAGCAATAAGCTCATGGGTCCATCGTTCACAGACCACGAAAGAAAAATTTGGAAAAGAAAGTGCCTTTACGCAGAGGCTGTTGGATTATGCCCTAACAACTCACTAATTGCCCCGATGTTATTGTAGGTTACATGATTGCCTATCAACAATAATTTAGATGAAAAAGGAGAGATGCCTTTTGCAAGAGGGCCACATGGGAGTATCAGTGGGCATTCCTGTGTTGTTATTTTTAATGGCACCACAAGAACATGTTCTAATGCTATTATTTTATACCATCATCACATATCATGCTCTATAATTATTATTAAAAAAAAAAGATTTTATCCATTCTTTAAGCAAAAAACGGATCTTGTGGAAAAGAAAAATGAAACGAAAAAGTTGGAAGAAGAGGAATAGAACATTACTGTTTATAATAAATTCCTAGGCTCACTTTGATGTTTTATATTTTTTTGGGAGGGGGGGAATCAGCTGTGCATTTTGGTGTTGTTTTAGTGAACCCTCTTAAGGTTTTGACTATAACATTTGGTGTAGTTTGGATAGAGCTGAAATTGAATTTTTAGCTGTGTTGTGCGTTTTTCAGTGGATCCCGTGCATTATTTTTAGGACCCGTAAGTACTTTATTCAATAAAAAAACTTTAAAACTAGATCCCACATAGGGGTGTCAATGTTCAACCCAACTCGCGAACACGACACGAACCCGACACGTGTTTTTTTGGGTTAAGGTTGGGCCTTAATGGGTTTAAGTCATAAACGGGTCGACTCGAAAGTGATACGATAAGAAATGTGTCATAAGCGGGTCAATCCGCGTAACCTGTAATAGATACATTTGACACGTCAATTTATTTGTGTCAACTCGAAATGACCTACTTAACACAACCCGTTTAACTCGTATAACAAATAAATATTAATTTTATTTTAGATTTATCAAATACCTTTTATATCCAACATATATTTTAAATTTAAAAAGAAAATTGAATAATTACAAAAACTTACAAAGGATATAATTGAAAATTGAAATTTTACAGACCCTAGAACTACTAATATATATATATTTTTTTTTTGGCATAGAACTTGCACAAATGAAATTGGATGAGCTTGTGGAAGATGTTATGAATTTGGACATCTACAAAGAATCTATGGATGATAATCATGGTCATAGTTAGGATTAGTTTACTGTTTGCTCAAATTCTTTCAATATTGATACTTAGCATTTGGCAAGTTCCAAGGATATTATATTTTTGTTGAACTATGTTATTTTATTTTTGTTAAACTTTGTTATTTTGAATTTGGGTTGAAGTGTATGCGCTTATTTTGGAGTATAAAGAACTTATTTCTAGATGAATGTTATATTTTTGCTGAACTATATTATTTTGAATGTGGGTTGAAGATTTAAAGTGTATGCACTGTTTTTTGGGATGTAAAAAAAATTATTTCTAGATGAATGTTATATTTAATATTATGCAGGTTGAAATGGGTTGTGTTACATTCGTGTCAACCTAACATGACTCGTTTATTAAGCGTGTCAAATGGTTTGGGTCAAGTCAACCCGCCTTATTAACAAATCGGATTAGGGTTGAAGAATTATGACACGATTATTAAATGGGTCAGGTTAGGGTTTAGCCATTTAATCAAATACCCCTACCTCGACACGACACGAACCCGACACGCTAACCCAAATTAACAGCTCTAATCCCATAATACTATTCATACATTTAAAAATTATTTTGTTATAATATTTTCAATTTTCAACAATAAATGGTATCCAAACATATCATTAAACTTCATTTAGTATTGTTTCATGTGTAAAACTGTTAACTCTTATACTTACACTTCCTAAGGTTTTTGAGTGTGACAAAACCACCCCCAGGCGATTTTTTTTTTCGTTCGTGTTACATTTAAATAAAAACTCAAGAGGGTTACGTGTGGCACAATCAATGATTTACATATGAAGTAGTACCATATTGATTTAAGTGTTACTCTCTGAATTTCAGGAGGTTTCATGTTTACGTAAAAACTACATGAATCTTGGGTACCTTTCATTTTTCGTTTTTTACTACGCTATATATATCTAGAAAAGAATTCATGTGACGATTAAAGAAAAATTATTAACTTGAATTTCTTTAAATATTTCTTATTCCTAACTTTTCCTTTATCTTACTCATCTTTTACAAATGCAAAATAGTCTTTAACATGACTTGAGAAAGAAAAAAGAGGTCAGGGTCTTGTAACTTATTAGTGATATTGCTGAATCTCTTTCATAAGGAGAACTACTATTCAAATTTATCTCCCCACTTTTTTTTTTTTTTGGGGGGGGGGGGGGGGGGGGGGGTGGTAGATACTTAAAAGAAAATGTATATCCATTTGGTAAAGAAATATGTAAGAAAATATTTGATATTTTCTTCAAAATCTATGAAAAATTTATCAGCATGATTCCAAGTTGAGAGGAAAAAAGTTAAAATAATTTTTGTGCTTGAAACTTTTTTGCATCATAAATTTCAAAACTTACAATTCTGTCATTAAAAATTTTTTAAATCATCATTTGTTCCATATGCTATTAACTTTATTTCAGAATATGTCAACTTTTTAGAATGCTACAACAGAATTCTATCCTCCATGTATGCTATTTTTTTTATGACAAATAAATAAAAAGATGGAATTGATGCCTTTCAAAATTTTAAATTACAAAAAATCAAAATTTAATTTAATTTTATTGACGAAGAGTATATATTTTTGTTAGGAAATTGACATTTTGCTTTTTATTTTTATTTTTGGGTTGGGACATTTGCTTTGGAATTTTTTTTTTATAAAAAGTTTTACCTATGGCGTCCACTCCTAACGATAACTCTTTATCATCAGACCAAAACACCAATCAGTTTTTGGTGTAGGCGAGGATTAAATCATAAATCTCTTATTCAACTATTAAAGACTTTACCAGTTGAGCTAACTAAAACACACTACTTTGAAATATTATAGATGAAGAAAGGCTAAATTTTAATATACAACATTAAAGGTTGAGTAATTTTGATCATGTCCCTTAAAATTTAAAAACATACCCCTAGCGTTACCTAATGTTACCTATTATTTGTATTTAAATCATTTTGTAAATGCATCGTGACGAGGAGTTTGTTAAGTGCCAACTAAACTCAAAACAACATGGTTTTTTCATTCAAAACTACGCCATTTTAAACATTATTAAAGTCATGTCATATATTATTTTGACTAAATTACAATTTACACCCTTAAAGATTAGGCAGATTTTGATTTTTCTCCCTCAAAATTCAAATCAACTTTCAAAATTGAAATCAAAATTATAAATTTTAAAGAGTTGAGATGAGAAAATGTGAGAAAGTTGTAGAAAATATGTTTCCATAGATTTTTAGGTACGCAACTAAAAACTGAAAAACATTTTTCCCTGGAGTATTTTCAGAATCACAACTAAACACTTAAAAATAATTTCTTTTCTAAAAAATATTTCCACCCGAATATTTATGTTCAGAAAATATTTCATGTGGAATCAAACATAGCCTAGTGTAACAAGAAGAAATATCGAAGCTTCAATGCAGTTCGGAACTCACACACCCGATCAAATAGAGTAAAATTTCAAAATTTGGGATCCAAGCTCTGCCTATCAAAAATCCAAAAGGCACGCGCTCCGCCACTGGCATCGAATTTGAGATTTCTACACTATTTCTACTCGTACTAACTCAAGTCAACTTCACAGCGTCGAATAGCATGCTTTATATAGAAAAAGAGAAAAATATCCGAGAAAAAGTAACCACCGATATATCCGACAAATCATAGAAAAAAGCACAACCAAAAAAAAATTAACAGAAGCTGAAAGGTCATTTTCCACCGTTTGGTAAAAGATCTTTCACATCATAACTAAATCTATTTCTCGTAGTAGCTCCAGCAAAAACAAAATCTGTCTTTGCATATCAACAAAAAAAACCAAAAACAGAAAAGAGACCCAGACCCAGTTTGTGGTTTTGGGTCGGATTTTTCCGGCGAAGAAAATAATGGCGGTCGCTAGTGAGAAAACAGGTGCTGAAAGCAAAGTTTGGAGCCTCTGTAAAATGCCATTTTGGCAAACCAGCATTGCTTCTTCCTCTTCTTCTTCTTCTTCTTCTTCTTTTGCTTCTTCTGCCACTGTTTCTGGTCAGCATCAGAGTCATCAAGCTGTGGAAAGGTCTAGTTTGCATTCTTCGATTGCGGTTTCTTCTATGGCTAAGTCTTTTCTTCCAACCAGGAGGAGGCTCCGTCTTGATCCTTCAAACAAGCTCTTCTTTCCTTGTATGATTTTTTGTCTTCCCCTTCTGAGTTCTCTTTGGTTGTTTACTGTTTTAGTTGATTTTTTTTTTTTTTTTGTTCTGGGGTTTGTGGTTTTTGTATGATTTAGTGGATTTAGAGTGTGTTTTTCTGTTAAATTTTCTGAATTGCGATCTGGGTCTTCTTCTTTTTTTGGTTTCCAATTCATTATTTGTCAATTATTGTGGGTAGATTGAATTCATATGCTAATTGCTCGAAATTCTTTGTTGTGTACACGGTTTGTCTGTTTACAATGCGTATTCTGTTTGTATTTCTGAATTAGTTGGTTGAATTGTTTTGGGACTTAATTACTTAATTATTTGCAATTGGTGATCTACATCCTCTTAATTTGGTCTAAGAAGAAACTACTTTGTTCTTTTGATTACATGCTCTATTGCTTTATTTCTTGCTTTCTATAAGCTACAGTAATTAGAGTTGTTATAAATTAATTTGATCGGTTTGTTGTGTGTATCTTTGATCGGTGGAATCATTTGAAATCTGGGTTTTCTCTATTCAGTCTCTATAAGTGAGATTCATTCTTCTTTTACTTTGTTGATTTTTCTTGCATTACTAAGTGCCTAAAATTATTCTTCTTGGAGTAATTGAACTAAGCAAGTACTGAATTTATTACTCAAATCTGTCTTATGGCATTCATCAATATTGATGACTTAATTTTTTTTTATTTTTTATGTTAATTGAGGCTGTCAATCCTGCATGTCATTTATTTCTTTAGTAGATTCATCCCAAACTTGTTTTTTGAAGATATTACTTCACAAGTCTGGTTAATGATTAGAAGCAACCAATGGTGTTGATCAAATTTCTCTGCTCATTGCTCCTTGCTCCTTGCAAATATATAATTATTTTTATTGGCACCTGATTTTATTCAACTGTGTTCAACGTGAAGATGAACCTGGTAAACAGGTTAGGAGTGCGATTGGGATTAAAAATACCTGCAAGTCTCATGTAGCTTTCAAGGTATGGAATATATTTAATTATGTTGTCTCTTCATTGTTATTTTTCTTTTTCTGTTGATACTCTTCCTGTGTTGCAGTAATTTATAAGTTTAATATACGTTTTAGAACCTAACATCAATCTGTGACTCTCTGACGAGTTGATCAAATTCAGTTTTTGAGCAGCTCCTGAGATCATTATGGGATGACACTCAGTGTGGAAAATTTTTACTGTATGTTTGGCCCAAATTTGTGAAAATGAGTTTTGTAAAATTTTATGGGTATGCCACTCTAATAACTTCTTTTGATTTGATGACATCTGGATAGATTTTTTTTAAAAGATTGGTTCATATCTCAGGGGGGAGGACTGGGAGGTGATTAGGAAAGATAATGAAACTAGTCCATAGATGTGTGTTGTATTTTGTGTGAAATTGTGTATATGTTTGCTATCACATTTTTATATATAATTGTTGTGAATACTTTTATTGTTTTATAGCATTGCTCGACTTTGAGGTAGAAAGAAATAAGAATAAGAGCAGGACTGTTTGCCCTTTTACAAAAAAATATTATTATTGTTCTAGTTAAATCTTGTTTGAATTGCTACTTGCTACCATCAGAACCATCTAACATGTAACCTGTTGGTTGTTTTAGTTCCAAACAACTGCACCAAAGAGTTGTTATATGCGTCCTCCAGGTGGTATACTTGCTCCTGGTGAAAGTATAGTTGCTACTGGTAATTCAGTCTTCTTGATCTTCTCTTCTTTAGCAGCACACTCCCCTCCCGCCCCACCCCCCACCCCCCCCCCCCCCCCTCCCTCTTCTTTCACTCCCTCCACCCTCTTTCTTTCCCAGCATTTGGTTCTTTCCCACCACACTTCTGATGAACAATATGCTGTGATCATTTAATATTTTGTTGAGTTCCTCTTCTGAGTTTTTTTACTTGGATTAACAGTTTTTAAGTTTGTCGAGCCTCCAGAAAACAATGAAAAACCAATAGATCACAAGAGCAAAGTTAAGTTCAAAATCATGAGCTTAAAGGTGAAAGGTGAAATGGACTATGTGCCAGAACTGGTATATCATGCAAGCCCTTTAATTGACATTTACTGTTGATTTTATTTACCGTAAATTTGTCATTTCTGCTTGATATGGTGAAACTCTTGTAGAATGTCTTAATCTTATTCTTGACTTAATTGTATTTTCATTATTTTATTTATCATATCAAATGGCTGGCTGGGTCAGTTACCCAAATTATTCTGGAATGTGAAATTGAGCTTTATGGTTGTTGAGTTTATTGGGTCAAAATTTGCTGAATTTTTTTACATTTCCCTAGAAGCAAAATAAGTACAGGCAATAAAAGGAGATATAAGCTTTCTGAAAGTTTGATCAAACAATGATTGTTTATACAGGAATTTCTTTTGAGGCCCTGGAGTTTGTGTGTGTCAGGGATGAAATAAACTTGGGATCTTCATGTGCATTTCTGTGACTTCTTTTTACCTTGTATTCAATAATTTTGTAAATTTCCCATTATATTCCATATGTATCATACCTATAAAATATATATATATATATATATATTCCATATATATCTCAAATTATCTGCTGAACTCTCGAGTTTTTCAGATTTTCACATGCACACATTTGTTTTAGCATATGTTGTCTTATTGCTTTGCAATTTATTTATGGATTTATCTGATTTCATTCTCAAAATAATTTCCAATCGGAATTATATTTGTGGAGTTCTTGGCCTCACTATATTTCCCTAGTTTCAAAATCTTGAATAATGCAGGGCATGAAATTACTTTCACATGCTTTACCAATTTAAGCTTTAATTATGTTAGAGTTATGTACATGCTTGTGATATTGAATTTAATTGATTCATTAATAACTTGTTCCTTTCAAATATTTTTGACAACCCTATGTTTGCACCTACCTGCTGAATTTCTAGACCGTGCTAGAAATGGAAAATTTGTTTCAGTATCTTGAGTAATAATGTGTGTCTGTCTGTGTTTTAATAGTAAGAAGTGTTATATTAGGTCTTTGGTTCTAAAAAAATATTTACATATTCGTGTGTATATATTTTTCTGAAAGTGTTCCAAGTAAAAGTGTAAACCTAAAGAACTAGGTTAGGATGAGATCTATATGATGTTTATTTCTTTTTTTACAAAATTGAGACCACCATGTTATATAGATGCTGAACAAAATGCATTATGTGACACCTCTACCCAGTTTGATGAGCAAAGGGATCAAGTAGCAGTTGAGCAAATTTTGCGGGTTATTTTTGTCGACCCTGAACGTCCCAGTCCTGTAAGTAGGATTGGAAATATCTTTGAATCTTTGATCTGTCATGTGCCTCCACTTATTTTATGTCTTTGTGTTTGCATTGTAAATGCCATTCATAGAAAAATATTTCTAAATGTTTGAAGAATTTCATATTTGTTATTGTTAAGGCAATGGAAAAACTTAAGCGACAGTTGGCTGATGCTGATGCTGCACTTGAGGCAAGCAAGAAGCCTCCAGAGGAGACAGGTCCACGAATTGTTGGCGAAGGACTTGTTATAGATGAATGGGTGAGCCAATTAATATTTTGTGGATTCTGTTTTTATCTGGTTGGCCATCTATGATCTCTCTTTGCATTATATCTGATGTTCTACCCTCCATGTTTCTTTTGTAGAAAGAACGGAGGGAAAGATACCTGGCACGGCAGCAGGTTGAAGGGGTTGATTCGGTGTAAAGTGCTGTTTCCGAATGTTTTGAGCAATTAACGAAAAGGTCTATATTGTGATCTTGAATTCCTCAATCAATCTCCAAGAGGTAGAGACAAGCAAGAGGGGCTGTCAAAAGGTGATATGGAAGGATGTCTATGCCATTAGATGTGAGAAAAATTGTATTTGATTTAAAGAACTTGATTAAGGGCTCATCCCTATTACTTGTAGATAGCCCGTTTTTAATTAGAAATGAAATTGTTAATTTTCGAATGGATATATTGCCCTTGATTTCAAGCAAAAATAGCAACATCTATTCAGCTAGCTACAGTATTTTTCTGAGTTCTCTTCCTTTATGGTTGTAGAAGCCTATCTTTTACTTATTAAGTTCTAAATTTGGTCCAATGATTACGTTTGTGGTGTTGTGTATAAATATACTTATTGGTTGCGAATGAAAAACCAAAATTTCCTGTATAATTTAACTCTCAATTTCGACAATAGGGGGTATATTGATACAGTTCTCCAAAATCAGTGGTCAATTCTCCCATATATCACTCACATTAGAAACTGAAAAAGTAAGCACAAGTACAACTAGTTATAAAATAATTAGTATGTTGTTAATTTTACAAATATTGCCAATAGCCTCATAACTCAACTGATTTTTCCAACAAAACATTTTAAGTTAAAATTTTCTTTTTCCTGTTGTATCTATTGAACGTATCAAAAACAAAAACAAGAATAAAAATCCTCTGAACATGAGGCCGCATGGGCCCCAAGGTAGCTACATCCGAGTCCATTTTGCTGGCACAAAGCACTTTTAGCGATCATGAATGAATATTCTAGAATGAAAATATTCTAGTAGGCAGCTTAGCTGGAAAAAATGTATAGAAGAAGAGTATGATCTTGTTTGATTTGTTAATTAGTTGAAATGATGGGACGTAGATTATGATCTCCATTGTTTTTTCGGATAATGATCTGGATATGTTCCCTGATTTTCTGTGTTTTTTTTTTTTTTTGTCCCACTAGCCATAAATTAACATTCTAGGTACAGACCTAATCTACCTACTTTATATTGTTTAATCCATGGGGGTGGGAGACATAGCCACCTGAACTTTTAAAGCTACATAGCAGGAGATTGTCCTTTTTTAGGTTTGATTATTTTGTGCGGAGGTTGTAATCTGTATGTAACATCTTCTCACGTGAAGATGGATTTTATAAAAGATCCACTCCCATGTAAGAAAGATGTTGCATACAAACTTTACACATACTAAATGTCACCTCCTTCGTTCATTTTGTTGAAAACAGTAGCCAATATCAGGATTTAATATTATAACAAACTCTAATATAAAATCAACTTATCAAAATGTTAATCTCATTATGCCTAACTGTTTTTTAATAGCCATTATCATTATAATTTTCACTTGCATATATAAACTACTAGGCTGTTTTTGTTTTGTTTTTTTTTTTTTTTTTGGTGTGGTCTAGTGTCATAATTTCCCTTAAAAAAAATGGATCGGTTTGTTTAGAAGACATGGATTAGTAGGAGAGTTTCCTATTTTATAGGCATTTTAAGTGAAGTTGGAAATATATTGTTATCATGTTATTCTCAAGTTTTTTTTCTATTAAACGTAAGGTTTAGGGATATTAATGAACCACATAAAAGTCTAGTCCAAAGATGAAAATCTTCTTATAAATAGTATAGATAAAGTATAAAGTCAATCTTTTGGATTTCAATAAAAAAATTTCTTTAAATAATAAATGGACAAAATTTATCTACAAAATTAGTTGTAGCCTAAACTCAATAAAATAAACAATACTACATATTTTAAAAATCAAAACGTTGATTTCCTTAAGTAAACATTACCACATGTTTTCAATTTTTAAACAACATTACACGTATTTTCACACACTTTTTCACCCACACATATTTTCAAAAAATACAAATAACGTTACTAGAACAACATTACCAAACATGCCCTGAATTTCATGTTCTTTACGCTCTTAATACAAATGTCAAATTTTGTGTCAATTGAATATTATTTACTATATAATTTATGAGTTTATTTTCTATGAATAATTCTAAACCAGAGAAACTTGCAATTGAAAAAATTTATTGATGATATAACTATTAATCTTTAATTTTCTAGAAGCTTTGCAAGCATGAAAAATATAAGAAGAATATGTCATCTAATGGTGAATTTGTCAAAAAAAATTTCAACAAAAAAATATTGAGTAAAGTTTTGTAATTAAATTTTGTTCATAATAAATATGCTATATATTTTCTGCGGTCACATTCCAGGCATAAACTTTCGTGCCCTCAGGCCTCAGGTTCCATTGCAAGCATAAAATGATTCAAATCTCCGAAAGGCATCCAAGCATATCTTCTACTAAATTTAATAATCAGAAAACTGATATACCATGAGAGAATAAAGGTGAAGATCTTACCTACTATACTACTAGGAAGGTATGGGATGAAAGCCGATGGATAGGTACCCATCACTTTCATTCAGGAATACTTCTTTTAGGGAATAATAAGAAAAGGACGTTTTCTTTTGATTAAGTAATTAAATAATTAGTATAATGAATTAGATAAAATTCATTAAGCATAAGTGGATGAGAGGAACACTAAACCTCCAAATTTTATTATTATTATTATTATTTTATAATTTGATACTTACCACTGTAAAGGAAAGATTTGAATTCTGAATGTTTTCATTAAAAATATTAAAAAATGTCAATTGAGTTATAAGGTTCTTGAGTCTTGACATTGAACACGAACAATTAATTCAATATAAACTGCTATTTAGTACTTAAAGTGGGTATAGACCCATAAAAGATGAGCATGTCTTCACTTCATTCCCTGTTGGAGGACTCTTACTCTTATAGAATTTTTCTTGGCTAGATCATTGCCATATCACCCTAGTGGATAGTTCAATGGGAAAAATTCTTCTACCAGTTCTTGTCTAATAAAATATCCCCAGTATATTGCAATATCAAGTGAAGTAATATTTTAGAATCCAACCTACAAATAATCATAAAGTAGATAGGAACACCTAACCTCGCGTTGTATTATTGTATGTGAGGGCCACCCATTTGCACTAGCGATAATTGCACTAGTGATAGATTAAGACAAAGTTTTATGTGTTGTTTCAGGATCTTTATTCACCGTATGAAAATTGACAACCATATATTATTGCAGAATTAAGCATTATGCATAATATCCAATTTTATATACTAAAGAAACGAAGAGAAAGAATGGCCGGATTCGAAACCCACATTTTAAAGGAATTTATGGATTTTGCCAATTGTTTCCCACTAAGTATCCGAAACATCTCTAACTTTAGAAAAGGAGAAATACATAATTGAAGTTCCATTGATCTATTGTATTTTTATGGTGTACATACTAAGCATCGTACCAAGCTCTTCAGAAGTGGTTTTTTTTTTTTTTTTTTTTTTTTTTTTTGGATTAAGAAATTATGCCCAAGCCAACATAGAAATGATCTTAATGCTTTTTTGTTCAAGAGTGTCTTCTCTTGCAAATTCCAAATCACCTTTTTTTTTTTTTTTTTTTTTTAATTAAGAAAGTTTCAACCTATAGCATTCACTCTTGATAATAATTTTTTATTATCAGACCTAAACACTAATCAATTTTTAATATACGTAATTTCAAACCACCTTATTACTACCTTTTGTAACTCATTAATAGAGCTGCCCCTTTGACAAAAGCTCGTCCTTAATTGAACATTTTTTCCCCTTGGATTCTTGGAGTAGAATAAGTTATACATAAGGATAAACAACAAGATTAGGTAAAAAAATGGGCGTGGGACCTACTAATTTGGTTCGATAATAAAGCTCAAGTGATCACATCAAATTGAAGGGTTGCAGGTATTTGGGACATTGCAAGTTAAAACACGATGAACCATCCATGACTCATACGCGTCAATAAGAGAGGCAGTATTAATTAATGTCAAAACTCAAAAGGGCTAGACCACTAGACCCTGGTATATTAACAACATTAATTTAATATAACTTCAGTATTCAAAATCCTAAATGCAAAATGGGGTGCTTTTATTTACTATTTTTGTTTGTGACGAAACAATGAAATTCATCGGACAGTCCATCTTTTGGCTGTGGAATAGACGGTTTAGATTGGATTCTATTTTGTTTGTCTATCTTAGAATCTACTCTAAATTGACTATATTGACTATACCTTCTCCATATGATAAATTATTAGCCTTACATTTCGTTCAAGCTGTAGAAGTAGAAATTTTGCAACCAATCACAAAGCGTCACATGCTATTTAGTGGATCCCATTGACATTATTTAAAAAACAATGGAAATATTCCAAGTGTTTCTAAATAAAAATTGCAAAAAATACTTAGAGCCAATCACACGTCGACACGTGTTGATAATTTAATTTTGAACAACATAAGCAATCAAATTAAATACCGCCATGTGTTATTTTAAATTAGAACACTTTGGCTAATCAAATAATGCTATGTGTCCCTTGAAGAACAAGACATAAAGTCCCTTCATTTCAATTATGACATGTATCACTGCGCATAGCCAATGACGTTTGATCACACCTCCCCATGACTCCTATAAATAGAGATCCTCCTCAGTCTTATGAGGGGATATTGACATACATTTAAAAGTCTCAAAACTCTGCCAGAATCAAGCTCCAAAGCTTCCAAGAACTTTAACTTTCAAATCTTAACAACATTCGAAGCAAATTCATTCAAGTCATCCTTCTAGATCTTAAAATTCATTGGAAACAAGCTTAAAAGCCTGCATCAACACCAAGAGACTACAAATTAGTGAAACTCTACAGATCCAAGCCTCCAAAGCCCCAAAGAACTTTCACTGCAAATCTTCAAATATGAAGAACATTCATCCAAATCAGTCTTACAAGTCTCAAAGTTCTACTGGAATTAAGTTTCAAAGCCTCCAGAAACTTCACAGACTCTGATCCATCAAAACTTCATCGAATTCAAGCTCTAAAGCCCCAAAGAACTTTCACCACAAATCTTCGATGATCAAGAACATTCAAAGAACCCACAAAGAACGCGAAGAACAAGAAACCTCTAACAAGCACACAGCCAGAGATTCATCGTAATTTCATTCCAAAGATCTTTTAATCCACTTTCCAATCAAAGTGGAGGAGATCTTGTATTTGAGTTAAGACTACATGTCTACATCAGTGCAATACTTGAATTGAAGACTTTTCTAAGAAGATCAAATCAGAGAATTATTTTATTGTATTAGAATCTAAACATAGAGAATTGTACCTACAAATTCATCCATACAAATTTACACTTGTGAAACATATTCGATTGTTTGATTTTCAAACTTGAGATTTTGTGTTTACACAAGCCATATCTATCAAGAGAATTTGTGGAATATTGTTGAGGTGATTTTTTTTTTTTTTTTAATTGTAGGGGTGATAGGCCCAATAGTATGTATCTATGTATATATTGGGCCGGGGGCCCAATTTGAGGACATTAAGTAGTCCGAGGACAGGTAAAACACTGTTATGGGAGTCTATGTTAGTGAATGAAGAGGTGAGGTTTGGTCATAAGAGTCCAAGAAGGTGGTCCGAGGATGAATGCCTCCTCAGCTAAGTAAAGCCAAGGTCCGACGGTGTGGTCTGCCATCCAGGGCAACATTCCAGGAGGTACTATTGATAAGGACAAGCATCCTAGAAGCACAGGACAGAGGGAAGCCCTATAATATCTAAGAGAAAGTTGCTACCACTGCATTGAATGCTCTGTTGCTAACTCTTTGGCCGCATTAATGAGGAAGTGATACCTGAACAATAATTTTCAGCCTTACAGCTACTCCCCAAAGATTTCAGAAAGGTGCTAATGGGACAAGGATCAACACCAACAATCTAATCTACACGTGGAGGGTAGAGATAAAAGAAGAAAGATAGTATAAAATAGAAAGAAGACCCTAAGGGAAAGGGATCGGGAAATTGAGAGAAAAACACTGTAGTAACAAGAACTGTGCTTGTAATCAAATTCAAGAAATATATACAAGAACTGATCTTTATAGATTGTGCCGAGGACGATTTTCTTTAGATAAAACCAGTCTATCTTTACTTTATTGTGATCTAGATCCATTATAATTGTTACCCAACTCATTAAAGCCTAGTTTTCGAACCCACTCTCTACAAATTCATTGTATTGGGCTCTTTGGGCCTAGATCCTTTTACCTCTTGATCTTAGGAACCAAATTGTGCCCTTACAATTGGTACTGTCTGTGGGAAATTTCTTGTGTTGTAGTGAGTTTAACGTTCAATTATGGTAGGTTCAGGCCCAAATCGGGAAGAATCCATGGGGTCCTAACGTCAAGATCATTTTCTCAATCTTGAGCGAAGAAGGGACCGAGAAGTTAGTATGCATACCACCCATACTAGTCGGAGCCAATCTCAAAGTGGGAGCCATGTCTCTCCTGAGGAGAATACGAGAGCCATGCAACTAGAGTTTGAGAAGGAGGTTGCGCCACAAGCGATGAACACAGACTCCTTCCAATTATAATTTTTCTTTTTCTGATGATGATGGAGATGTCAGTTATAGGCCCAGATCAAGGACTCCCCCTAGTGAGTCTTTCTCATGTGATGAGGATAGCCATCGTGAGTGCAAAAATAAGAGCTCATCTTGCAAAGGCTATGAGCAAAGCGTTAAACCAAATTTTCGGATCACATTTCACACGCAGAATCAAAGGAGGAAGACTTCCTCAGCGGTTCACTCAGCCAACATTCACCATGTATAATGGTCGAACAGGCCCTATAGAGCATGTGAGCCACTTCAACCAGAGAATGACTGTGCATTCCAAGAATGAGGCCTTGATGTGCAAGGTATTCCCATCCAGTTTGGGGCCTGTGCCAATAAGGTGGTTTGATGGCCTGGGAGTCGGTTCTATTGATTCCTTTAAGGAACCCACCTAGGTGTTTAGATCTCACTTTATCACGTGTAGTAGGGTTCCTTGGCCCTTAGACTCCTTGTTGTCTATGACCATGCGAGAAGGGGAAACCCTAAAAACATACTCGAACAGATACTAGGAGATGTTCAATAGGATCGATGGGGACTTTGATGATATGGCCATAAGGACTTTCAAGGTTGGCCTACCTGCCGAGCATGATTTAAGAAAGTCATTGACCAAGAAACATGTAAGGAGTGTGCGTCGGCTTATGGACCGTATTGACAAGTATAAATGGGTCGAGGAAGACCAGCAATAGGGGAAAGGGAAGGCTAAGGTTATCCCTCAAGATAGGAGAGATTTCAGGTCGGTCAGATACAACAATAATCGGTCCTTAAGAGATTTTGCCAGGCAATCTTGACCTTCTGCTACTCAAATGGTCAGCACGGTATTCTGAGAGCCAATGCATCAAGTTTTAGAAAAATTCAAGAATAAGTCATGCTTTAAATAGCCAAATAAGATGGGAGGAGACCCTATAAAGCACAATCAAAACCTTCATTACCAGTACTACCAGAAGCGAGGGCACACCACGGAAGATTGCAGAACCTTATGGAATCATCTGGAGTAGCTGGTCAGAGAGGGGAGGTTAAAGCAATTTTTACATCAGCAAAGTGGGCAAGGGGGCCAGTCAGGATTGGGACCTCAGAGAGATGCTTCTTCGAGAGCCCCTTTGTGCATGATTAATGTTATTCTCGCTGCTTTAGAGAGAACTGGCTCTCACCCCTCCAGGGTGATGTTTGTAGCTTGGCCGCCTGTCGAGGACTCTAACTCTGAGCCGAAAAGGGCTAGGATAGAGATTCAACCAGCGTTGAGTTTCTCGGATAAGGACAAAGTTGGCACCATACAACCACATAATGATGTCCTAGTTGTCACCCTCAGGGTATGAGGGTATGATGTGAAGAGGGTATGATGTGAAGAGGGTGTTGGTGGATCAGGGTAATAGGGCAAAAATTATGTACCCTGATTTGTACAAGAGGCTAAACTTGAAACCTGAGGATTTGACCGATTATGATTCATCCCTATTGGGCTTTGATGGGAAGGTCGTTATTCCGAGTGGCCAAATTAAAATACCAGTGCAGGCAGGTTCAGAGGTGTGGAGGTGGACTTTATTGTGGTGGATGCTTACTTTTCCTATACTGCCATTGTAGCAAAACCTTGGCTTCATGCCCTGGAAGCTGTTTCTTCCACTCTCCACTTGAAAGTGAAATATCCGTCCTGGGATTAGGTTGAGGAACTGGTTAGGAGCCAATTCGTGGCTAGGCAATGCTTGGTGGCAGCAATAATGCATCATCTTGAAGCTGGATCCTCGGTCCCTGCTGATAGGGGTTTATAGCAATCAAGGACTCCGGTATTACCCATGGATGAGACATCAGAAGGGGCGAAGTGTGAGAAGTTAGAGAAGATTGTCGTAGATGATGATTCGAAAAAGTTCTTTTAGGTCGGAGCTTAGCTGCCTCCTCGAGAGAAGGAAAAGCTAATAATGTTTCTTAAAAAGAATATTGACATGTTCGTATGGAGTGCTTACGAAGCCCTTGGAATGGATCCGAACCTCATCTACCATCATTTGAATGTCAATCTGTCCATCATCCCCAAAAGGCAACCACTTCAGCGCTCATCTAAGGACCATTCTGATGCTGTTAAGGATGAGGTAATCAAACTTAAGCAGGCCGGGGCTATTAAAGAGGTGTTTTACCCTGAGTGGCTGGCCAATACTATAGTGGTGAGAAGAAGAATGGGAACTGGCAAGTATGTGTGAACTTCACAAATTTGAACAAGGCCTGTCCAAAGGACCCTTTCCCCATGCCTTGAATAGACCAGTTAGTAGATGCAACTATAGGCCATCCTCGAATGAGTGTTTTGGATGCCTTCCAGGGATACCACCAAATACCACTTGCTTTGGGTGATCAGGAGAAGACAGCTTTTGTCACTCGTATTGAAAATTACCACTACAAAGTGATGCCTTTTGGATTGAAGAATGCAGGGTCTACCTATCAGAGGATGATGACCAGGATTTTTGAGCCACAATTAGGCAAAAATATTGAGGTTTATATTGATGATATCGTGGTGAAGAGTAAGGTGGTGTCTGAGCATGTGAGAGACCTTGGGAATATCTTTGAAATACTGAGGAAACACAAATTGCGCCTCAATGCTTCCAAATGCTCCTTTGACGTGGGATCAAGAAAATTTCTAGGCTATATGGTCACTCATCATGGAATTGAGGTCAACCCTGATCAAGTTAAGGCAATTAACAATTTACAGCCACCTCAGAATCCAAAAGAAGTCCAAAAATTAACAGGAATGATCACCGCCTTGAATCAGTTTATCTCTCAGTCAGCGAACAGATGCAAACCTTTCTTCCAGTTGCTAAATAAATGGAAGGAATTTGAATGGATCAAAGAGTGCGCATTGACCTTCTAGCAGCTTAAGGAATATCTTTCTTGGCCACCTGTTATGTCTAGGCCCAAGGTGGATGAGGTCTTGTTTGCTTACATTGTTGTGGCTTCCCATGCCGTGAGCTCGGTGCTGATACGGGTTGACAACGGTGTGCAGAGGCTAGTTTACTATGTGAGCAAGTCTTTGCGTGAAGCAAAAGTTCGTAATTTACCACTGGAGAAGGCCATTTTGGTAGTAATACACACTACACGTAAACTCCCTCACTACTTCCAATCCTACATAGTTGTTGTTTTGACCTAACTTCTGCTTCAATCATTACTTCGAAGTGCTAATTACACGGGAAGGATTGCCAAGTGGGGTACGATCCTAGGGCTTTTGATATCAAGTATATGTCTCGTACATCTATTAAGGGCCAGGTCCTCACAGATTTGGTGGCCGAGTTTGCTAAACCCCCATTAGAAAAGAAGGTAGAGAAGCAGGACATGGATGGAAAATCAATTGGCATGGTCTCCTTGCAAGAACCTTTATTCTAGAGGGTATACATTAATGGTGTAGTGAATTAAAAAGGATCTAGAGTGGGGCTAGTTTTAATATCTCTAGAGAAGATCACTATTGAAAAATCCTTAAGATTGGGTTTCTCGGCCACGAATAATGAGGCTGAATATAAGGCTCTATTGGTAGGGATGACCATGGTTCAGAAGATGGAAGGAAGAGCAGTGGAGATATTCTCAGACTCAAGGTTGGTGGTAGGCCAAGTAAAGGGAGAGTTAGTGGCCAGGGATGTGAGAATGCAAGAATATTTAAATCATGTTAGGCACTTAAAATCAGGGTTTGAGTCTTTCAACTTACTGCAAATCCCTAGAAGTGGAAACACACATGCTGATTCTCTGGCCACTCTTGCAACCTCCTTGGCATAGGGCTTACCTTAGGTTATTCCTATTGAAGACTTGTGTAAACCTGCTGAGATGGAAAGAGAGATGGTCCATATTCATCAAATCAGAGTGGCACCGCCAGATGGACTCTATAGTGCGATTCCTTAAGAAGGATATCTTGCCCGAGGGGAAGTCCAAGGCTAACAAAGTGCAAAGAAAGGCTCCTCGATTTTAGCTGTCTGATAACCAAAAGTTGTACAAGCGCTCTTTTCCTTGGCCATATTTGCTATGCGTACACCCTGAGGCATCAGAGTTACTCCTAGAGGAGTTACATGAAGGGGTTTGTGGAAACCATATAAGAGGCAAATCTTTATCTCACAGAGCCCTCACTTAAGGATATTGGTGGCCGAACATGCAAAAGGAAGCACAAGAGTACGTGAAGAAGTGTGACCAATGCCAAATATTTGCCCCAAACATTCATCAATAGAGGGAGTTCTTAATCCTCTGTCTAGCCCTTGCCATTTGCTCAATAGGGCTTGGATATTGTAAAGCCTTTTCCAAAGGTAGCAAGGAATAAGAGATGGCTGCTGGTCGGACGGATTACTTCACCAAGTGGGTTGAAGCTGAACCACTGGCAAATATCAGGGACGTGGATGCCAAAAGGTTTGTTTGGAAAAATATTGTCACTCGGTTTGGGATACCTCATACCTTCATCTCGAATAACGGCCTTCAGTTTGACAGCAAAACCTTCAGGAGGTACTGTTATGACCTGGGCATTACGAATAGATATTCCACCCGGCTTATCCCTAGGGGAATGGATAGGCTGAACCACTGGCAAATATCAGGGACGTGGATGCCAAAAGGTTTGTTTGGAAAAATATTGTCACCCGGTTTGGGATTCCTTATACCCTCATCTCGAATAACGGCCTTCAGTTTGACAGTAAAGCCTTCAAGAGGTACTGTTATGATTTGGGCATTACGAATAGATATTTCACCCCGACTTATCTCTAGGGGAATGGACAGGCTGAGGCTGTCAATAAGGTTATAGTGAATGGACTCAAAAAGAGATTGGACAATACAAAGGGAAAATGGGTGGAAGAGCTGTCACACGTCCTTTTGACATATCGGACCACACCTCGTAGGTCAACAGGGGAGACTCCTTTCTCAATGACTTATAGAGCCAACGCTGTGATTCCTTTGGAAATTGGATTCCCAACACTGAAGACGAGTTCTTTTACTCCGGGCAACAATGATGGGCTGTTAGAGAAGAGTTTAGATCTAATTGAAGAACGAAAAGAAAATGTCATGGTTCAACTGACGTATTATCAACATAAGCTCAAGTAAGGGTGCGACGCCAACGTGTGGTTAAAGCCATTAATGCCTAGAGATTTGATATTAAGAAAAGTTTTGGGTACTACAAAGAATCTAGCATGGGGAAAGTTAGGGTCCAACTGGGAAAGGCCATATTGCATCACCTCGGTGGCTAGGATAGGTGTATATTATCTCAAAGATCTAGATGAAAATGTTATACCACGCCCCTGGAATGTAAATAACCTACGAAAGTATTATTATTAATGAAAGTCTTTTTTGCCATATTTTTGTTCATTACATTATGCATTATACTTCTTATTTGCCTAAGTATTAAACAGAACCTTAGTTATGTCTGGCTCCTCAGACCACATACTTTGGGTAAATTAATACTTCATGTCATTTTTCTAAGTGTTAAACAGAACCTTAGTTATGCCTGGTTCATCAGACCACATACTTTAGGTAAATTAATATTTCATGTCATTTTTCTAAGTGTTAAACAGAATCTTAGTTATGCCTAGCTCCTCGGACCACATACTTTGGGTAAATTAATACTTCATGTCATTTTTCTAAGTGTTAAACAGAACCTTAGTTATGCCTGGATCCTTGGACCACATACTTTGGGTAAATTAATATTTTATGTCATTTTTCTAAGTGTTAAACAGAACCTTAGTCACGCTTGACTCCTCGGACCACATACTTTGGGTAAATTAATACTTTATCTCATTTTTCTAAGTGTTAAATAGAACCTTAGTTATGCCTGGCTTTTCGAACCACATACTTTAGGTAAATTAATTTTCTAAATATTAAATAAAACCTTAGTCATGCCCGTTTCCTCAAACCACATGTTTTAGGTAAATTAATACTTCTTATTATCTATTTAAGTATCAAACAGAACCTTTGTCATGCCTGACTACTCGGACCACATACCTTGGGTAAAATGATATCTTCAATCACTCTTCCTAAGTATTAAACAAAACCTTAGTCATGTTTGGCTCCTCAGACCACATGCTTTGGGTAAATTAATATTTTCTATTATTCATTTAAGTATCAAATAGAACCAACCGTGCTGAATAGCAGAGATCTTCATGATAGTAACTTGAGCAAATGGACATTCATGAGCATCACTTAAAGCATTTGCAAGTACACCAAGTATATCTATTATCTATTTGAGAATTGATTGTCCCTTCAATCCTTTAGACTTACTGATAAGTGGGGGATTAAGTGGAGTCAAACATGTGTGGATACTCTACCATTATGTATGTTTTTGAGGTTATGGTTATACTTTGCCGAGATTGTGGACTTAGTAGGTTTAACCTGTCCTATTGCTAATCATGTGAGGTGTGATAACTATGCTACAACTTATGCAGATAAATAAATGGAGCTATGTCTCATTGTCACGTTGGCTAAGTGTTAAATGAAACAGAAACTATATGTGGATCCATATAAACAACACAAGTATGAAAGAAAAGCTTATAATTATCATTAAGCCAAGCCTCTGAAAAAGGCAAATAGATTACAAAAGGGTGAATGGATTATAGAGCTTGGAAACAAAAACAACAGTTAAAAAAAAAAAAAAATGAAAGACAACCTATAGCTTCATTTTTATTACAAGTTTGTCCTTTGGAATCTTGGGAGGTTGGGTGGAGGCTGCCGTGGAGGATACTGGTCCTTTACCTTTGAGGTCTTCCTTGGTTGGTATAGGGAGAGTTGCCAGCACTATCTCCATATTGTAGGGAAGCCTCTTTTTCCTTGGAGGGGTTTTTAGGGGTAGCTGAAGGCAAGGTGGCATCATGGGGCACTTCCTTTGTTGTGTCTACTGCATTTTCAACGACCTCAGACTGCTCTGCCTCCTTGGGGGGGGGGGGGATGCTGGCTATAGGAAGAGATTTGGTTGGACTCTCCTTGCCTTCATTTGCTTCCTTGAAGGCAGTGTCAGCCTTGAAGCTCAAGGCACAGATGGCTGGAGGGTAGTACACACTCTCTACTCTCCTAAGGTTAGAGAAAGCCTCAACCCTAGCTTGGTCGAGGGCCTCGTTCCACACTTGGAGGCAGTAGAATCTACACACCTTCGAGACCTCAGCCCTAAGGGCTTCCTCAGTCTCTGCCACCCCCACGTCGTATCCGTCCTGCTTAGCTTGCTCCTTGGCCTTCTCAGCCTCCTCCAATTTCTTTGTCAAAACTTTAATTTGGCCTTTGGCGAAGGAGAGCTCGTCCTCGGCTTGGCAGAGCTGCTTGCATTGAGCCTTCGCTTGCCTCTCCGCCCCATCCAAGGCTGCCTCAGCACTTTTCTTATCCTTTTCAGCTTCGGTTAACTTGGCAATCAGCTATTAGGACTTTTTATCCGCCACCCTAAAAGCCTCCACGACGGCAATATGTCTGGCCTCCTTATCCTTTATCATTCGATGGGAGTTGTTCACTACCTTTTCATCCTTGTGTTGGAAAATCTGGTTTTGTATCTCATACAAAACACACAGCGGAAGCAACAAACATGAATCTATTTCATTCATGATTGATAACATGTACTATGTAAATTTCAGAATTTAAGAACAAGATAGCGTACCTTGGTGCGGTGAAATTAAAAACAAAAGATTAGAAGTACTTGGGAATACTTTTAATCTTCACTCCAATTCCACTTTACGCCCAAGAAGTGTGGTCTCTTAATCAGTTTCCAAGGGAGAATAATCGAGCGGCTTCACTCACACATACACACCATTTCACAATGATGTCTCTCTTAAAATAAAATTCTGTATGTTTCTCCCTTTATAACTAACTGATTATCTAATTGGACTGGCCTATTGGGCCTTTTCAATTGGGCTTTAGTGTGTGGCTTGGAGTGGGACCAAAAGGGACCAATAAGACACTAGCTCCAATGGGCCTTGGGCTTTTCTGTCAACTCTTGACAAGTCCAAAGTTACCATTAATTATATTTAATACCACTATATAAATATAATTGCACTCTAGGCCTTATTAATAAATTATATCCCAAGACTCTAATGATAACATATGACCCCTCCATGAAATATCCATAGTGAACAAAGTCATAAAGAACTGTCACTTTGTAAACAACTATTTTATCCTTGAGTACCCAGTTTAATCTTTTAGTTATTCACATTTATTGAAATTCAATTTCAATAAATATAAGTTTTAGTAACTCTTTACTAAAGTGGGCGCCCTGAATAACCAATTCCCATTAAACTTATCTCAAGGGGATATTTCGTGTCTCTATTAAAAGAGATTATAGATTCCATCTTGAGAATATGTGTTCCCTCAACACTACGTGTAGTTAACCAACATAGTGAGGTTTTGATCGTGAATATTAGATCTCACTCCTGATATATCAAAGTAACCTACATTTTATGATCGGATTCACTATCCTTTTAGGATTAAGAGTCTATGAAATTAGAAGTCGTGAGATTAATTATTCAGGTGACAGTTATTGATTGAATAATTAATCTCACAGCGGTCCAGTTCTATATGTCTTAACTCTTAAGACACATCAACATATCAACTAGAAGTCTACACTTCCATGATCAAGACAAACCATCTTAGTTAATGTGTTATAGTCTTCGCAGATGAAACGCCCAATTTCATCACCGACTACGAACTATATTTTGAGTTTACAAGGAACTTGTGATTTATATCTTCTGTGACTAAATCACATAAACCACATACAATGCATCTCAAGGACTATGATAATATCCCATTAGTTCATAAATAGTCTCATATAATTAAATAACTTAATTATTTATAACATGCCAATAAATTGGATTTTAGGGCATAAACCCTAACACCTTGTGTGTGGATTGGATAACCTTTCAACGAAGAAGAAGTACAAAGGTTAGGGAAAACAAATATGAATATGAGTATAAAAATAAAAAAGCATAAGTATGAGTATTAAAAAAAAAAAAAGGAAAGGGAGCAATTAGTGAGCTTATCAGGGCGAGGTCTCTCTTTAAACTGAGGAAGACCTTATGCTTCCTCATTGACCTTAAGTTAGCCATGTCTTCGGGCAGCAGTAAGGCCTGCTCCACAGCATCGGCCACATATCCGGCCCTCCCTTATTGGAAATTTCTGATCCAAGCATCAGCAGGCAAGGGAGCTCTATCCAGCACCAAGGCGAGCATCCGAGCGGGGACCCCAACTTGTGAGTCACCTCTCTTATCCATCAAGGTTTGTGCTACCTTGGCTTGATTAGGTCCCTTCTAGAGCTCAGCCTCTTTAGGGAAGGGGCCCTTCCCTCCTTCCACCACTTCGTAACTCTTTTGATCCTTCTTCCTTTTGTGGTTGGCAGGGTCAAATCGGAGAGGTTGAGTGGGCGGAAGGGGAGGAAGCTTGGCCTGAGTAGTCTTCTCTGGCACCTTGCTCCCAGATTGAGACTTCATAACCTCCAGAAGACCAGCCTTGGGCTTGCATTGTATCCCCATGGCTTCAGGAACGAAGGAATCTCCTTGTATCTGGCTTACTTCGGCAAAAGGCAGGTAACTGAAGTCACCAATGGAGAACTCTGGGGATTCAGGTCGGTTGAAGACTTAGAAATCTTCCTCGGAATCAGACACTTCAACCACTTCTTCTTCTTCTTTGGTGGCTGGCTATGAAGGGGTGGCTTCGTCCTCAGTCTTGTATTAAAGGAACGGCTCTACCTTCAGTACACCTTGTGATCTCGAACCTGGGTTAAGGAAGCCCGGCACAGCAACGTTGATCAAATGCAAGCGCGGGTCCTTAGCTTTAATTACGCAGTTCGGCGCCTAGAGACTTGATGAGAGTGGGGTGTAGTTGAGGATCAGGTGTGCCGCTCGTAACTGGCTGTCACTATGGACAAATACCTCGACTTGAAGTATCTTGTCTAAGCTTGGCTAGTTAACAAGACCGAAATTTGGAACGACGGCGTCCTTATCTGTAAAACCATTGAGAAAACAAACAAAAAAGCATCGACAAAAAAGGAAATGGCACAAATCAAAGGAAGAATCAATTACTAACACACACGGAGACAAATAGGTACAGAGTATGTTAAAGTGAAAACAAGGTGACTTTGAAGTAGTAAACCTAGACCTAAAAACCCCACCTAGTTTCCCCTCTCTCGTTGGGCAAGCGAGGCCATCGTGCCACTCCCCTGAATTGATCAGGAAATCTTTGTTCATGCCTTTGTTGGAGTCAAGGAGGCATGAAATGAGCCTAACCTCGTGATACCTAGTTTTGAGGTAGTATCCTTGCCCTTTTAGATGGTAGAGATTATAGACCCAGTTGACGTAGTGGTGGGTAAGTTTTAGGTTCATTTTCTCATTTAGGGCGTCTACACTACCTAAAATCCTAAACATGTTTAGGGCACATTAGGTAGGGGCTAATCTGTGAGTCCTAAGGTAATCCCTAATGACTGTGCCCATGGAGATTATCATCCTTCCCTCTATAATGGCAATCATCGGTATTACTACTTCTCCCTCCTGCCTATCAATGTGCTAATCCCCTTCCTTACAATATCTAACGAAAACTCCTGACGGGATCCTATATTGAGCTTTAAAGCTCTCTATACTCTCCGCGAAATCTACCTAGTAAGCGAATCTACCCATATTTAAAGGAGGATTGGTGGTACTAAGATGGTAATGGGGAAACTAAGAAAACCGAGGAGGAAAGGACACAGAGAAAAGAAAAGTAGAAGGAAACGTAAATGGAGAGGTTTAAAAAGACTTATGCAGGGAAGAAAACTCTCCTCGGCCTAGCTCTTGATATTTGTGAGGGCACGACTAAAGTGAATAAGTGCGCAAGTGAAGTGAATAAGTGCAAAAGTGGAGTGAGTGGAGAGTTCAAGCGATATTTATATGAGAGAGAGAGATGAGCGGGAAAATTCCTGCCCGAGTTCCAATGGAATTCTTAGCCATTGGATCCGCATCGCACCATAGAACGTAGGGAACATGGAGCCACAGAAATTTAATGAAGGCATGTCTCGGATGCCAAAGTGTCAAGATCGTACGTTGAGCAGTTAAAAAGGTACCTACACAGGCAAAGATGATGCATGATAAGAGCGGGGTAATTGTAGTGACATCGAAATCCTCCTCTCTACCCAAGGAGCCAGAGAGGAGAATTTCGAGGGGCTATTGTAGGGGTGATAGGCCCAATAGTATGTATCCATGTATATATTGGGCCGAGGGCCCAATCCGAAGATATTAAGTAGTCCGAGGACGTGTAAAACACTGTTATGAGAGTCTATGTTAATGAATGAAGATGTAAGGTTTGGTCATAAGAGTCCAAGAAGGTGGTCCGAGGATGAATGCCTACTCAGCTGAGCAAAGCCGAGGTCCGAAGGTGTGGTCTGCCATCCAGGGCAACGTTCTAGAAGGTTCTATTGATAAGGACAGGCATCCTAAAAGCACAAGACAGAGGGAAGCCCTATAATATCTAAGAGAAAGCTGCTACCACTGCATTGAATGCTCTGTAGCTAACTCTCTGGCCGCATTTATGAGAAAATGATACCTGAATAGTAATTTTCATCCTTACAGCTACTCCCCAAATACTTCAGAAATGTGCTGATGGGACAAGGATCAACACCAGCAATCTAATCCACACGTGGAGGGTAGAGATGAAAGAATGAAGACAATATAAAATAGAAAGAAGACCCTAAGGGAAAGGGATCAGGAAATTGAGAGAGAAACACTGTAGCAACAAGAACTGTTCTTGTAATCAAATTCAAGAAATATATACAAGAACTGATCTCCTGGGATTGTGCCAAGGACGATTTTCTTTAGATAAAACCAGTCTATCTTTACTTTATTGTGATCTAGATCCATTATAATTGTTACCAAACTCATTAGAGCTTAATTTTCGAACCCACTCTCTACAAATTCATTGTATTGGGCTCTTTGGGCCTAGATCCTTTTACCTCTTGGTCTTATGAACCAAATTGTGTCCTTACAATTATTATTCCTATTTTGTTTGCCTACTATTCAATTTCAAAATGTTCCAAAATATTGTTCAACAAAAGAGTAATTAACACAAATTGCATAATTGTTATGACTTATCTTTAGTTTATTTCAAAAACTAATTTCTTTTCATTCATTTTATTTTATTTTATTTTAAAATTAAATTAGCTAATTTATAATAAAAAATTTAGGAAATTTAAAATTTGAAGGAAACAATTGTTTTCTTCAAATGATAGATTTCCTAAAAATTATATAAGACTGCCATGAGCAGTGGCTGAGTCAAGATTTCAACTCGAGGAACAAAATTAAAAGGAAATATTGAAAGGAAAAATAATCTAAAGAATATTAACCAATACTAATAACAAAATAAATAAATAAATTATATGCTAATATATTTGTTATACACAAGCTAATAAATGTAAAATTTAATTTATTTTTTCATAATTTCAATTACTACATATATATATATATATATATATTTTATCATTAAAATAAAGAAAATAAAATAATCAATTCATAGTTCATAACAATCAAATTAAGAGACTAGTTTAAATGCATAAAGTTTAAACATAAAATTTAATTTTTTAAAAATAAATCAATTTAAAAAGTTTTAAGATATAACAGTATGCCTATAAAGTTATATACGTGACTTGCTATCTTGAATGCTTTTTAAAAAAATTGAATATATTTTTTGATAATTTGATTGTTGCAATGGAGGAATTTAGTTTAGACGTCTCCATTGAAAAACCATAAAGTTCCACTAAGAAACAAAATTTTTTTTATAAAATTTTAATCACTTCTAATACATTAGAAAATGAATCATTTTTATTTTATTTTTTATTTTGAGATCCACAACTTCAATTTTTACCATCAAATAGCAAAAGTAGACTACATCAGTGGAGGCAAAGCCAAAAATTTTTTGGCTTTTGAGCTACAGTGCATAGCCAAAGATGGTTGCATTGTAGCTAAGATGGTAAAATATATATATATATATATATATATATTTTTTTTTTTTTTTATTAAAAGATATATTATTTTATTGTGTTGGCGGTGGTAGTTGTTGTTTATTGTAGTAGATATATTATTTTATTATGTTGTTCATATTATTTTATTGTATTGAATGCTAAAATAAAATCACTGATGTTGGATGTTTTGTAAAATGAGGTGGTAAAATAGATAAAGTAGTTTTTTATGGTGCCAAATTGCTAAATTTTGGCACTACCAATGCTAATGCTCTTATAGTGAGAAACGTAAAATTTGAGGAAACCAATAATTAAGGCCATGTTTGGTTTGTAAAGTTTTCATCACTCAGGGAGTGAATGTGACAAATAAGGAAAAAGCATTAAAGTTGAAAGTGAACGGTACCATACGACCGTTGGTGACCATTACTTCTCTAGCAATTGATGTGACTAGACAGACGGGTGAGACCACTTGGCTCTAAAAAATTACAAGATTGTCATGAAATCTCATAACTCATGATTCGAAAACTCCTAAAAATTGTTTTCATTTTCAATCACTCTACCTCATTCTTTTGAGTTATGAGTGATGGAAAGTAAGAAAGCAAAACAAAGCCAAACAAGCAGAAATGGTGTGGATCCCTGCAAAAGTGAGTGATGGGTGATGAGAATTGAGTAATGAGGCCCTGTTTGGTTTGAAGGTCACTCATATCTCAACACTCATCACTTAAATCTCCTCACTTAAACTCATAACCCAATTCTTATAACTCTAACTCAAAATTACTCATAACTCTACTCTTTGGTTCGTTTGACTGGAAATTCTCTATGGGTTTTCCAATTCAAAAACTCAACTTTATGTCACTCACTGAAACCCACGAAAACTTATTGTTTAGCAGGTGCACAGAACGGCAACAAGCCTACCCTCGTTAAGTCTCTCTCTCCTCTTCACGCACAGCCATTTGCTCATTCCACAATACCTAGGCTCAACTTCTCCACTCTCTCACCACTAAGCATCAGCTCCTCAAACCCTCACCCCACTTCTCATTTTCTGCCCCTCACTTCTCCTCCTCCCACTCCGCCTCTTTTTCTCAATAAGAACCGATTGCCGTTGGATCCATCCGTTACCAAGAAGACTGAAGGACTTTTAGAGGTTCCCCTTCCCTCTATGATTTTGAAATCTGGAAACCCACACAAAGGAATTCCAGAGCCCAACTCCAAACACAACCCAGGTATCCCTATTTCCTTGTCTTTATCACCTTTAACTTCTAAACCCCTCTCAGAAGTGTGGGTCTGTTGAAGAAAAAATTGTTCACCTCTGTATTTTGCATATTTCTAAACATTTTCATGAATTTGGCTCTATATTTAATAATTTTTTTCTTTTTTATCTCGTACAATCATAAAACTAGAACCAGCTTCGAAAAAAAAATAAATAAATAAAACCGTACCAGCTTTGTGAAGAACTGAGCAGATATGAGAAAATTTTTCTCACCTTTCAGAAACAAGAACAGAGCTCTAGAGTGAAAGTTAAGAGAGAAATAATGGGTCCATATCAAAGGTTTCTTTTTTGGACCTAATGCCAAAACAGTAAGACTTTCTTTTTTAGTAAAACTACAATAGTCATTTATAGTTCTACACTTCTACTACTACACTAGTATGGTATTGTCATACCATATCTATGATGGAATCTTTATGGAGCTCTGGGAGTTGCCCCCTCTCCCCCTCCCCTTCCTGCCCTTGACTATAAGACAAACAAAGCTCTCTGGTGCAAAATGTTGAGCTATTAAAAAGTAACATATTTAATGTTCGTAAAATGAGTGTAGTTGAAATAAGAATGTAAAAATGGATAACTAGACATGCACATGAAGAAAAGATTCAAACTAAAGAAATGCTCTTAAAGATAGAGGTGACCACACTGATGAAAAAGTGAGGAAGAATTTATTTAAATGGTTTTGTTATGTGTCAAAGTAGAGTGATTAAAGCATAAGTGAGAAAGAGTATAAGAAGTATTAAAAAATAACATGCCAATTATGAAAGTAACAAAAATGATGACTTCATATAAAATACAATGAAAAAAACAATAATAAATGGGGTTAAGGTAGGGGTGTCCACAGAACGATCAGACTCAGGTTTTGTATTAACCAACCAACAAACCTAAAAATGACAAGTCGACAAGTCCAAAGAATGCAGACCTATAGCCAATTGCAGCTACAAGGGTCTTTAATTGGATGTAATGGAAATCTAATGGTTGAATTGAGTTGAACCAGTCAACGCTAGTGATGAAGCCGAAAATTGACCTCGTCAGTATGCTCCTCGTCAGTGTCAATGGACGATCTCTGGTACCTGTTATTAAGAAAAGAAAGGCAAGGGAGGGTTCTGCAGGTGTGGGGCCAGCTGAGAATACTCCGATGCTAAAGTCAGATTATAAGTTCTCACAAGAAGTTTCTCACAATTCTCTCCCAATGTTTCATATGTCCTTACCTCAATTCTATTTCCCTTTTTTATAGTTTTCTTCGGGTTGGTGCAGTTATGTCTGTTAATGTTGCTCTGAGCATTTTTCTCCTGAGAGGAATGTGGCACCGTTGTGCTATTATTGCTTTTGTAATGGTTCCGGCGCAGTCATTTCTTATCAGCTGTCCTGATGGCATTTATTTGCGCTTTTAATGTACGCACACTTGTCTTCGTACATACTGACGGGATCTTGCCCCTGAGCTCGTCTCTGTCTTGGACGTAGCAAAGCTCGTCTATCTCCTAGACGTCCTAATCTTGATACTTGTCAGTTGCCCCCCCCCCCCCCCCATTCCATGGTCGTCATGAACTTGGACGATCTTAGGAATGTGATTGGACGTGACGATTCATATCTTCTCGATTCCCGAAATTTCGGTTCTCGTCTTAAATGCGAAATGACTGGCCTCCAAGAAGCGAACACGTGTGAGTCTTTTATTCGTGGCGTGTGTGTAATTTCCTAGATTTTTGCATGCCTTAATTTCATTTTTCCTTTTTAGAAAAACCATTCTTCTTCCTCTGCTTTATTTGGTCTGAACTTCTGCGTGCTTGGGGAAATCTTCATATTTTTCTGGTAAGGTTCCTTCTCTTTATGCTTTGATGGTTGGTTTTGATTTTCTTAGCCAAGAATGCCCCTCAGTCTCATTTTTCTTCTCTCGATTAGGAGTTTTCTTAGAATATTCCTCAGGTCGATGTCCACAAGTGGGGCTATTTATTCCTCGTTCTTCTGCCCTTAAGCCGGTTTTACTAGTCATTTATCCTTTAATCCGTGAGTCTTTGATAAGACATCATTCGAAGATGGATACTGTTCAATATAGGGTAGATGATGTTCGGTCTAGCGAATTGGAGACTAGGTTGTCTTCCAATGCTGATTCTTTGAGTAGGGTAGTAGACACCACCGTTTCAAAATTTCCCTCATCTTCTTCTTCTCGCCCCTTGCATGCTCTTTCCGAGTCTTGTTCTTTGAAAGAAAGTCATCTGAAGGGTTTTAGGAAGAGGTTTCAGTTTCCCAAAGGAACCTCCATTAGATTGTTTCACCTGGATGAGAAAGCTTGCAACTTTGCTCACGGAGAGGTATGTTTCTATGAGGCTAACTTTCTGTGTGGCCTTCGATTTCCCGTCCATCCATTTATCTTACATCTCCTGAGTGAACTCCAGATTGCCCCTAGTCAGCTCGTCCCTAATGCCTGGAGGATGATAATAAGCTATATGTCCATTTGGGTGTCTACTTATGATGGAGAAATGATCAGTTTAAATGAGTTTTTGTTTTTGTGTCGCTTGAAGGCTTCTACCCATTATGGGTATTTTAAACTCCTGCCCTGGGATAGGAAATCTAGGATTGTTAGGGATTTTCCCTCGTCTTTTCGTGATTGGAAATCACGTTATTTTTTCATTTTTGGAACAAGTTGGGAAACTGTATCCTACGATTTTTGGGGGGAAGTCCCAAGATTACTACGGAAATGGGAAGTTCCAGGGCTTGGTGCGTATTTCCATGATCCTCTTTTGCTCTGCTTCCATATCTTGATTACTTGTTTGACGAAGTTCTTATTTTGATTCTTTGCAAATCTTGATCGTCCTGACCTCGAAGATCAATATCGCCACCGAGTTTGAGCTGGCCTTGCTTATGCTCGTGAAATAGAGGATTTCGACAACCTAGTTGATCCTTGTGACTTCTATGATTGTTGCTTAGGCCCCGAACCCTCAAGGTACGTTTTGAAAAAAATCCGTCGAGAAGAGAAGAGTAAGTTCGTCTATCCCTTGCTTTGTCTTTCTTAATTCCGTCTATTGTCTAATTGGGGATTGCCCTTCTTTTTTTTCTTTTTCTTTTTTTACAGAAATGGCCACTAGATATAGCAAGGATAAATATGCCCATATCAAAAACTTGAAAAATGAGCCTTTAGCCAATTTGACTTCGGACTCGAAGAAAAGGAAGCTAAGTGATGAGAAGGCTGACACTTCTGCTCTTCCTCCTGTCCATATTGCTCCTCCTTCTCCAACCCCATCTCTGGAAGTTACCGCAGCTACCCCTCCACTATCCCGTGCAAGAGGTAAAAGCAAAGTGGGGATGAGTGTATGGGACGACCCCGCTACAGCCTTGGGTCGTGCACACAATGTGATTACCAACGATGAACTGAAAGGTTTATCATCCATTCCATCCCATGAACTCGTTAGTCGGCACATCCATAAATTAGTGCAGGTATGTAACTTTGTTCTTTCAACATCACTTTTTGGATTTGTCTATATGGATGTGCACAATTTCTTTTCTTATCTACTTATTCCAACTAGGTCCTTGGGGAGTCGTTGCGTATCACCACTGATTACTTGAACGTGGAGGAGAAAGTCATAGTGGCTATGTCAAAAGTGGAATCCGTTGAGGTTGAATGTTCCCAATTGAAGAAGGATTTGATTGCTGTTATGAATGAGAGGAATGAGGTGAACCAGAAAATAAAAGAGCTTACTGAAGCCCTACGCATGGAGAAGGCTTTGGTCGTCCAAAAGGATGAAGAGATTCAGGCTGCTCTTCTAAAGACTGAAGAAGAGAAAGATAAGGTCGTCTAGAAGTTTAAGCAGTTAGAGGAATTCTCAGACCTTCAGTTCATGCAGTACTTTAAAGGGTTTGAGCTTCTACGCCGATGGACCATGAAGCACCATAGTTTGGCTATAGATTTTTCTAGCTTGGATTTTGAAAAGATGGATACCAAGATTCTTGAAGACAAAGCAAAGGAACTAGAAGAAGCTGAGTCTCGTGCCGTGGAAAAAGACAAAGCTGCTGAAGGAAAAGATGTTGATGAATCTACTGCCCCTCCTTCATGATTTCTCTATCTTCTTTCTCTTTTTTTTATTTTAAGGACAATGGATCCCCCCTTTTGTTTTTGGGGTTTTTTAACAAACAATGGTTGCCTCCTTGTTTTGAGGCTTTTATTTTGAACATCTTATTGCTCTGTCAGTGTTAGAACTTTGTTGCTTTATCCTTGTGAAAAATTTAGATCTTTTGTCTTTGTGATTTTGTTTTTATCACTGTGATTGGATTTTGACCTCGTCTTTTATGTTGACAAGGTTTTTATCTTTTTGATTTAAACTTAACGTTTTTATCACTGAAATTGGATTTTTACCTCGTCATTTATATTGACAATATTTATATCCTTGTGATTTAAACTTAATGTTTTTATCACTGAAATTGGATTTTTACCTCGTCATTCATATTTGACGAGATTTTTATCCTTGTGATTTAAACTTAACGTTTTTATCACTGAAATCGGATTTTTACCTCGTCATTCATATTTGACGAGATTTTTATCCTTGTGATTTAAACTTAAAGTTTTTATCACTGAAATTGGATTTTTACCTCGTTATTCATATTGACGAGATTCTTATCCTTGGAATGTTTGTCATTAGAAGGAATAACTTCAATAGACATTTTGCCTATTTTATTCATCCTTGCTTATAAAGAGGTACTACAAGGGTATAAATTCATGGAAACACAAAAAGTGCTAAAAATAAAGTACAAAAAAGTAAGCATAAAACAATGAAATTGATTTCCCGCTTATCTGTGGATGAATAAACAAGATGTTCCAAACCCTAGAACTTATTATGGCTGAGAATCTACTTCCTTACTAATAATAATTTTTAAGGTGCTCTGCATTCCAAGGACGAGGCAAAGGCTTCCCATTCGTGTCCTCTAAGTAGTAGCTTCCTCTTCTTGAATAACGGACGACCTTGTATGGACCTTCCCAGATGAGGCCCAGCTTCCCTTCGTTTGGATCTTTGGTAGCCTATGAGACTTTCCACAGAACCATATCCCCAAGATTAAAACGCTTCAGCTTAACCCTCTGGTTATAATACCTCATCATCCTTTCCTAATATGAGGCCATTCTCTAGGCTGCATCGTCCCTGACCTTAGGTAAACAATCCAGAGCTAGCTTGAGGCCCTCGTCATTGCACTACTTGTCAGACCATGCCCTTCTAATGCTTGATACTCCAACTTCCACAAGAATTACTACCTCGGTTTCGAATGCTATCTTGAAGGGCATCTCATTTGTTAAAGACCTTACCGTCATTCTGTAAGCCCACAACACTCCTAGAAGCTCATCAGGCCATGCCCCTTTTGCCCCCTCAAGGCGGGTTTTGATCAATTTGAGCAAAGTTCGATTTGTAACTTCTGTCTAGCCGTTAGCCTGCAGATGACCAGGTGAAGAATAGTGGTTCTTTATTCCCAGCTTTTTGCAGAAATTTCTAAACTTGTGGTTGTCGAACTGCCGTCCATTGTCAGAAATGATGGCTCATGCAATTCCAAATCAACACACAAGGTTCTTCCATACAAAGTGTTGTATCTTGGCTTCCGTTATAACTACCACAGGCTCTGCTTCTACCCACTTTGTGAAATAACCAATAGCAACGACTAGGAATTTTACCTGCCTCTTACCAAGGGGTAGGTGGCCCGTTATATCGATTCCCCATATGGAGAATGGCCATGGTGAGGTGATGCTCGTCAAGTGCTTTGCTGGGACATGTTGCACATTTCCAAATCGTTGGCACTTATCGTACTTTTGGACGACCTGAGCCGCATCTTTCTACATGGTTAGCCAGAAGTACCCTGCACGAACAACTTGCCCAACAAGTGACTGTGGTCCAGAGTGATTTCCACATACCCCTTCGTGGATCTCCCTTAATACATACTCAGCATCCTCAGGATCAAGGCACTTTAAGTAGGGTTGTGAGAATCCCTTCTTGTAAAGCTTGTCATTCAAGATCGTGAATCTGAACGACCTAACTTTGACTTTTCTGGCTTCTGCGGAATTTGTAGGGAGGTTACCATTCTTGATGTATGTAATTATTGGATCCATCCAGCTTGCTCCTGTTTAAATGTAGTTCACGCCAAACTCCTCAATGCTCGAAAGATACTGCACCTCCATGTACAATCCAGGTCGTCGTTCGTTTGCATCCGACGAGGCTAGTTTAGCAACCTCGTCTGCTTCAGAATTTTCCTCCCGGGGTACCTGAGTAATCTTGACATCATCAAAGTTAGAAATTAACTGATTAGTCAATACTAAGTACCTCTTCATCCTGTCCTCCTTGGCCTCATACTCATTGTTCATCTATCCCGTCACGAGCTTTCAGTCAAAGTTCAATTTCAAGTTTCTTACTCCCATGGCTCTTGCAACCCTCAGGCCCGTCAGGATCGCTTCATACTCCGATTCATTATTTGTTGCTGGAAAGAGAAGCTGAACTCCATATCTGAGGACGTCCTTCTCTAGTGATAAGAGAATCACTCCTACTCCACCCATGTCCGATGCTGCTGATCCATCTGTATACACCGTCCAGTAATCTGATTTTGGATCCTGATCAGCCACAATAAATTCAGCGACAAAGTCTGCCAATGCCTGGGCTTTGATAGCTGTTCTTGGTTTGTAGTCAACGTCAAATTGGCTTAATTTCACCGCCCATTGGACCATTCTCCCTACTGCGTCTAGCCTACCCATTGCCTTTCGCAGAGGCTAATCCGTCATGACTAGTATCGTATGTGCTTGGAAGTAGGGACAAAGTTTTCGTGATACGACAATCAAAGCGAAGGCCAATTTTTCTATCCGTGGGTACTTTGCTTCTGCACCCTAGAAGGCCTAGCTCGTGTAGTAAACTGGTTTCCGAATTTGGAGCTCTTCCCAAATCAATGCCAAGCTTACAGCCGTCTGAGAAACGGCTAAATACAGGAACAAATCTTCTCCTTCGATGGACGGGCTTAGTAGTGGGGGTTTGGACAAATAATCCTTGAGTGCTTGGAAGGCTTCCTTGCACTCGTCTATCCATTGGAAAGCTTGCTTTAGTGTTTTGAAGAACAGGAGGCATTTATCCGTGGCTCTGGATATAAATCTGTTCAAGGCTACTATACACCTCATCAATCTCCAAACTTCCTTCACACTCCTTGGGGACGTTATTTCTAATATGGCCTTCACTTTCTTGGGGTTAGCCTCTATGCCTCATTGTGAAACCATGAAGCCTAAGAACTTGCCTGACGAGACCCCAAATACACATTTCACCAGGTTCAATCTCATGTGATACTTACTCAATGTGTCAAAAGTTTCTTTGAGGTCGTCTAAGTGTAATTCAGCTTCCCTGCTCTTTACGAGCATGTTGTCCACATAGACCTCCATATTCTGTCCAATTTGCCCGCAAAACATCTGATTCACTAATCTCTAGTAAGTAGCACCTGCGTTCTTCAGGTCAAACGGCATAACTTTGTAGCAATATAACCCCTGGCTAATGACAAATGCTGTCTTCTCCCAGTCTTCTTCATTCATGTGGATCTAGTTATATCCTGAGAATGCATCCATGAAGGTCAACAACTCATGGCCTGCTGTTGAATCTACTAGCTGATCAATCCGGGGAAGCGAAAAGCTGTCCTTTGGGCAGGTGCAATTGAGATCTATAATGTCTATGTACATGCACCATTTCCCATTTGGCTTCTTCACCATGACGACGTTGGCCAATTTTTCTTTCAGGAGCAAAACTTGTCGTTTCTGCTGGACGGGCTTTTTGGTGGGGTCGACATTCAGCATGTGCTCTATCACTTTGTTTTCTATACTTGGCATATCTTCGTGAGTCTAGGCGAAGATATCCAGACTCTGCTTCAAGAACTCCACGATCTTGGTCTTCAAGTCTGTGTCAAGCCCTACCCCCACCTTTGTAACTTTAGTATCGTCCCTTTCTACTAAGCTTACATCCTCCAGTTCCTGAGTAAGTTTCTTTGATTCTTCTTCCACCATCCATGCATGGTTCTCCCGAAGCTAGCACCGCTTGGTAACATTCTCTAGCCAAAAGCTAATCCCCGCATATTTGCCCTACCTCATTTGGGTTAGGAAACTTCACTTTTAGGCAGTAGGTTGAAGTTACAGCTTTGAGTCGATTTAGTGTAGGTCGTCCCAGGATGATCTTGTAGGACGATGGGCAATCAATGATTAAAAAATATACCTGTTTGGTTACCCGAGTTGGATGCATACCAACTGTGACTAACAATGTAATGATGCCTTTTGGATAAATCCGATCTCCACTAAAGCTAACCAACGGGGACTTGAAAGGTCTAAGCCTTCTTGGATTCAACCTCAACTGCTGGTAGGCCGTCATGTACATTATGTCTGCAAAGCTCCCGTTATCAACTAACACTCTCCTTGTGTTAAAACATTCAATTTCCAATACAATGACGAGTGGATCATCATAAGGTTGCTTAATCCCACTGGCATCTCGTTCAGAGAACGTAATGTTGTCACTCTTTGATCATCGGTACTTTGGGGATGGATGCTTCATGTGAACACTGTTGATCTGCCTGTAATAAGTCTTCTTCAAAGACCTGTACGACCCTCCAAAAATGGGCCCCCTTGTTATCGTCTGTATCTCACCCACGGCTTGCTTTGGGTGATCTCGTCCATCATCCTTGACATTGTCATGGGCTTTGTCCTCAGCCCTGGCTCGGGAACGGTTGTCCCTCTTGACGAACCTCTGGAGCTTTCCCCGTTGGATTAGTTCCTCTATCTGTTCTTTCAGATCGCGACATTCATTAGTGTAATGGTCGTGATCCTTATGAAAACGACAGTACTTCTTCGGGTCATGTTTCCTAGAGGACGTGCTTAGTGGCTTGGGCCATTTTAATCCTTGTTCATCCTTGATTTGCATCAAGATTTTGTCTACATACATCACTAATTGGGTGAATTCATCTTCTTCTTTGGAATGTCAGAGCTACTCTTACTGGTCTTAGTTTTCGAATATGTATCCTTACGATCTTTCTTCTTACCATGAGACTCACTAGGTTCTTCCTTCTTCCGCTTTTTTGTTAACCTCTTCGCAGTAAGGGCATCCTCTCCGTTCATATGCTTCTAAGTTTTGAACAGGAGATCTGTCATGGAGGTTAGCGATGTCTTTCCCAACGAAAAGATGAGATCGGGGTTATTAAGCCTAGCTTGGAAGGTTGTCATTATCACCTAGTCGTCAGCTTCGTCAATTTCCAACACAGCCTTGTTAAAACGCTTCACATAATCTCTTAGGCTTTCCCCTTCTTGTTGCCTCACTGTCAGCAAGTAAGAAGTTGGTCTCTTATGATGCTGTCCTCCAATGAAATGATGAACAAATGAGTCGCTGAGCTGTTCAAAATTTGCTATGGAAGATGTTGGCAATTTGCTAAACCAAACCCTAGCGGCCCCTCAGAGGGTGGCAGGGAAAGATCTGCAGATAACTTTGTCCAGGGTTTGTTAAAGGTTCAGGATAGTCTTGAAGGCCCCTATATGATCAAGAGGGTCCTTTGTGCCATCATAAAACTCCAACTGCGGCAAACGAAACTTCGGAGGCAAAGGGCACTCCAAAACACTAGGCGTGTGTTAGGACCTATGTGTTTCACTTGTTAGGAACATATGTCACTATTTTATGTAGTTGGCTAATCTTTTGACAAAACGCACTTTACTTGTATTTGGATAGATCTAAGTTGTGTTTAATACTTGAAGAAACATGTTGTTCAAGTCTAGTATTAAAGCCATGAAGATTGAACCAAGAAACAACTGAAGAAAAGGTGTTCAATAAAGCTGGACAGATAGCTCGACACCTGCAGACAGATAGCTCGATAGCTTCTCGACACCTCCTCGACACCTGGCTATCTGTCGAGCTCTTCAGCTGATTCTTATCGCAATCTCGATAGCTTCTCGATAGCTGGTCGATCGATCGAGAAAGTTTCTGTCCCTTCAACACCTTCTCGACACCTCCTCGATAGCTGTATCTGTTGAGATTCATTAAACCTCAACACCTGCTCGACACCTGCTATCTGTCAAGATTACAAAAATTCAGATTTCTGTTTTTGGGCCAGGCTTTTGTATTTGTGTAGGATTTCTTTTCTTACAACCCTAGACCTATATAAGGCTTATTTTAGAGGCCATCACATAAGAGAATACAAGGAGAACATATGCAAAAGGTGACTGATGCCTTATTCTCTTTGAAAGAAGCTACTGCGTCTTTGCGCCTTAGGGTTTTGTAACCAAGTGCTTCTTGATCTTCATTGTTAATGAAGTGAAGAACTTTGCACCCAACATTCTTCTTCCTCAAGTTGGTGAGTGAATCACGTACTGGGATTCGTGCAAAAGAGTTAGTCACGTACTGAAATCCGTGCAACAAAAAGGGTGGCGTTCATATATTGAAGAGTTCAGAGGTTCTGAAGCGGTTGAAGGTTTCTGCTGTGAGTTCATCTACGGGGATTGTAGAGTCTAGGGACAAAAGTTTTGTACTAGATCTGAAACTTCTCTTTACTATAGTGGATTGCTTTTCGAGAAGGTTTCCCCCCAGGTTTTTTACTGTAAAACTGGTTGGTTTCATTGGTTTTCCTGGGTCATCATATCTTGTCTTATTTATTTTTCTGTTGCATGATTTTGACATGATATTGATGTTTGTTTGTTTTAACAAGTTTTATTTATAATAAATCTAATTAACAACTTGGGTTTAAAACTTGTTAATTCTATCAACCGGGGTCTAAATTTCCCAACAAGTGTGAAAGGTGAATCTGTTCGTTTGAGCATGTTGTCTAGATTCATCGCTGTCTTTCCCTTCATTGCATTCTTTACTTCGTCAAGCTCCCTTCTTAAGCTTTTCATCACATGATCAATGTCATGCATGGATTGCCCCTTATTCGGTTGCCTCTTTTCCCTTACTGTTTTCAGGGCTGTTAGCTTCCTTATCATGTCTGCTACGGCTGCGCCGATGACGCAACGCATTGCTGCCTTCTGGGCGAGCTTGGAGCTTCAACTCTTCATTCTGCTTCATCAGCTCTCATACATTTGCTATTAGAGCTTGGATTTGTTAAGCCATTACCATAGGATCTGGAAAAGGTGTTGGTGCAAGATCCATCGAGTGATAGGAGCTTTATCGATAGCAGCACGATGGTTTAAGAAAAGGTCAACTCGTCGTTTCCCACAGACGGCTCCAAACTGATGAAGTCGAAAATTGACCTCGTCAGTATGCTCCTCGTCGGGGTCGATGGATGATCTCTAGTACCTGTTATTAAGAAAAGAAAGGCACGGGAGGGTTCTGCCGACGTGAGGCCAGCTGAGAATACTCCAATGCTAAAGTCAAATTATAAGTTCTCGCAAGAAGTTTCTCACAATTCTCTCCTAATGTTTCATGTGTCCTTACCTCAGTTCTATTTCCCTTTTTTATAGTTTGCTTTAGGTTGGTGTAGTTATGTCTGTTAATGCTACTCTGAGCGTTTTTCTCCTGAGAGGAACGTGGCATTAATTAACAATGATGATTCCGTTTAAGGTGTAATGGGTGACCGTTGTGCTATTATTGCTTTTGTAATGGTTTCGGCGCAGTGATTGCTTGTTAGCTGTCCTGATGGCATTTATTTGCACTTTTAATGTACGCACACCTGTCTTCGTACATACTGACGGGGTCTTACCCCTGAGCTCGTCTCTGTCTTGGACGTAGCTAAGCTCGTCTATCTCCTAGACGTCCTAATCTTGATACTCGTCAGCTAGAGAATGTGGTGGAGTTAGGCAGATTTAGAGTGGATTATTCCAAATTTGTTAGAGATCTCACCATATCTCTCATATGAAATTCAAGCAACTTATGGCGGCACACAAAAATGCTCAACAATACTTGTAATGACGGTCTTGGAGTTGTTGGACTGCCGGATGAAAAAATCATCACTCAAACGAAGATCATCAGTTCTTGTCTTCAAGGACTTTTCGACTCGGGTGACTCCTAGTTGAATGAATTTGTTATGTATGGATTTGACTTAAAAACCCCAATGTTGACGATCTATATCATTACTTAAATTAGGCCAAAACGAGAAAAGTAAAAAAAAAAAAAGTTACTAACACTCCGTTTTTTTTTTAAGTAAAATATTTTTTAGAAAATATTTTCCCATTTTCAAGTGTTTGTTTACATCTAAAATATAGTCAAACTTGTAAAATATTTTCCATTAACTATCAAATTCTTTATAAAAAGTTGTAAACCATTTTACCTTTAAAAATCTAGAAAAATATTTTTTAAAATGCACAGTGGCTTCCCCTCAGCCTACCTAGTAGTTAGGTTACCAATCATGTGGACTAGGCAGCTAATGTCGGCAATCTAGTGATTAGAGCTGCCGCTCTAGCGATCAGTGCTAAAGGTCTGGGCACTGGAGTCGTTGTTCCAACTATTGGTGTTAGCAGTTTGGTGGTTGAAGTTGCTGCTCTAGTAACCAGTGGTGGGTTCAATGACAGGAGCTGCCTCTCCAGCTACCAACGACTGATGTCGAAGGTCTGATAACGGAAGTCATCATTCTAACCACCAATGTTGGCAGTCCAGTTACCGGAGACACTGCTCTAGAGACGATCACCAACAGTTTGGTTGTCGAACCACTGTTACAGCTACTGGTTTCAGCGATTTAATCATCGGACCTCTGGCACCAACAACTCTAGTGGCTAAGGCACCAATTTTTGTAGTTTGTTTGAAAATTTTTACTTATCATATCAAATACTTGAAAATATTTTACATATAAATATTTTTACTTCAAAACTAATGGAAGTAAAATTTAAATAAAGTATTGTGTGGTGGGTCATCATTGATGAGACGTTAAAAATTGAAAGTAGAAACAAACATGACAATACTTCTTATAAATGAAATAACATTTGCTTATTGAGATACGTTGAAAATCGAAAGTAGAAACCAACATTACAACACTTCTTATAAATGAAATAACATCTGCTAATTAAGAAGGTGAAAATACTATTTTGAGGTTTACATTTTGGGATTACGGTTAATTTGATTTTTTTACTTTTTGGTTGCAATTAATTTAGTTTTTATAATTTTCAGCTTATAATAATTTGGTTTCTACCATCAACTCAATAATAGAAATCTTTTCAAATAAAAAAAAAATTTTTTAAAAAAAAACTCAATAACAGAAATTGGCTATAAATTAAAAATATTAAAAATTAAATTGACTATTACTAAAATATAGATAATTAGTCACTAGCTCATGCGATGCACGGGATAGTTTTTCAAAAATTAAATATATTTACTTTAAGCATGCTACAAAAGTATAATTACATTTGAAATATAATCAAACATTAAAGGAAAATTAAACAATTGTATACAATTACCGCAAAATATGTAGATGAAAAAAAAAAGTAATAAATGAATGCTTTCTCTATACAAATCCTAATAGGCAAATATATCATTTTTTATTTAGTAAATATATTTCTTATACTTTGTAATCTAGAATATTAGATGATACTCATATTCTACATGAGCACAAAAAAGTTAAAACATAAGAGACATGTGGATGAACATTATGATTGTTTGTATCGGGTTCATACATAATTTAACATGAAAATCATACTATAAGAGGTCAATCATAAAAGTTTTAAATATACAATGACAATTACTATATTTAAACTTTGCACATATGCAAATAATAAACTATAACAAGCCAACATTACTAGTTAGCGAATAATTTTAGATCTAAAACTGTTTATTTTGTATATGTTTGTACTTCGTAGCAATGGTCAACGACGTAACAGATCAATTAAACCATTTTAAGACACCATTAAAACAAAAGAATTTATCAGACTTTTATATACAAATATTCATTTTAACCATAAAAAATTAATCATCATTCTAAAAATCTTTCTATGTAAAATTTTCTCACTTTAAATATAGATTTGCAACACATGCAATAATTCTAAAATTGAAAATCCATCATCAAATGGAAATTTAAATTGCCCATGAATCATATAATTCGTACCTTGAATGTTTAATCATGAACATGACTTTCCACCCTCCTTGTATTTTGTCTTACTGACAAAGATGATTCACTCCTCCAAGTCTTGCTTTATCAACTGGCCTGAACAAAAATAAAATATAAATTCACACACACACACACATATATATATAAAAGACCATCAAAAAATAATAATTACATACTTACAGTTTTACACACAACCACCTTGAAGATTCAAGACAAAGTGACATTAACAAAGCCTTACCAGTTGGAGCAAATGCTTCAACTACTAAAAAAGAATATTACTCTTGGTTCTTGAAATATATATATATATATATATTTATATATGTTGTGGGGGTAAAAGTCCAACATTATGTATTGGGCCTAGGGCCCTATTTAGAAATTACGGTGTGTCCGAAGATAAGAAAATGATTGAGAAGGATTCCATAAGGGAGAGATATACCTGGAAACGATCGAGGAATATAGTCCGAAGAGAGTATCAGTAGTCCGAAGAGTGTATTCTCCTCGGATATAAAGAGTCTCGGTCAAGCCGATACCTGGGAGGTTCGAATGATCTTCCTAGCGATTCCAATGATAAAGATAAACTTCGGGCATGTATGGAGATGATAAGAACGGAGAAATATCTAAAACAAAAAGCTGCTACTACCGTGTTTATTGCATTGCAGCAACTTTTTTGGCCACATTTATGTGGAGAAGACCCCTGAACAGTGCAACCTCAGCTACTACCACTCATGGGGAACTAAAGAAGATACCTGATGTGACATGCACTCATGTGAATGCTTAGATGAAGAACAAGTGTACGATGAAGATGATGGAGAAGAAGGCTATATAAATGGAAGAAACCTCTGATGAAGGGGGATCGGAACAAAGAGAAAAGGAAGAGGAGAACGATTTTACTGTAGCTCTAAGAACTGTACTCACCTTTCATTCAATAATATTCCTCTTCGGACATCAATTTGTTTAGCTTTCAAGTGTGTTTTTACGTCAGTTCATCCCTTAATACCCTAGTTAACCATTGTTTAATTCACAAGCAGCCCAGCTCTTTTACCCACTCTCTACAAATTCATTGTTTTGGGTTCATTGGGCTCATAATCCAAACCTTTTGGGCTTGGGCTACAAATCCTGACCCTACATATGTATTAACCATCAACATCTCATTATATTTTCAATAATATATATGTAAATGTTAAGTTGTTAACCATCAAAATAACAAAAAATTATTTACCAAAAATCAGAGAAGCCATAATCTTGGTATATGAAAAAGATAGAGCAACAAAAAGAACAAAAACCCCAACACATAGTGTAAACACAATTGTGATAAAACAAACTACAAATTTAATACTTATTGCACATCATCTCACTTAATTGTGACTACAAAGCATGATTAAGTATTTCATAGCTATATACTTATGTCTATGTCAATTGCGAGTCTTTAACGAACAAAAAAAAAAAAGAAAAAAAGAAAAAGCAATGAGAATACTCTTCTATAATCAAGAGTATTCTTGATTTCCCCATTAAAGATTTTTTTTCCGTGCATTGCACTGATTTATGTTTTAGCATTAGTTTCGTTGAAAGAGTGTAAACTCTAAACCCAAATTCTACTGACTATTTTGATAGAATCTTAGAACACACTAATGAATTTATACTGACTTAGATTAAAAGAGTCCTATGATACTACTACTACTTTTTATTTTAATTCGAGTCTATCAGGATTTAGCGAATGAGTATATGTGTGAGTATTTGTTCAATAATTGAAGGGAGTTTTATATATATAAACATATATATATATATATATATAATTTTGGATTAAACAACTGTGAAGATAAATATCATGGCTAATGGCCACTTGTACAGTTAGTCCAAACACGCAAAGTCCAAAGCCAGCAAATAACTTACTTATTCAAATTTGACCCTAAATGCAATAGTACAGTAAAAGTGTATAATTTAAAGATAGATTCCAAGGCTGTCACATCTCTACGTTGGAATTGAATGACTAATATATTTAAATGAAAAGTTAAATAATTTTGTTAAAAACCGGTTTTATAGTAAAATCAGAATTTTTTTTATATTTAAATAATACTGATATAAAAAATTATGAAAAGGTCAAAAGTTTTTTGCCAATTAAGAATTCAGTTTAAAAATAATAATAATTGTTTATTATAATAATAATAATAAGGTCCACGGTATAGGCAGTAGCACTCACACGTTAACAAAACCCATCGGGAGAATGAGACGCACTGGCTGGGTCTTCACCTGCCCACGCGTCTCTTTCAGTGTCATAATCATACTACCCATTCCCATACCCATTCACACGAAGACCTGTCACCAAGAAAAGGACAAGATTAAAGGAAATTTTGAGACAGTGGGACCCACGTCGATGTGAATCTTTGAAAAGTTAGTGGATTTCAATTGGATAGATTTAGATGAGTCATGAATTTCTTGATTGTTCTTTGAGGATAAGCTCAACAGCTGTATGCTACAGATTTCAACTTCATGAGGCATTTTCATTTTGTCATTGTCATGTACACGACTCGACAATAGATAGTGCCAAAGCAAATTTGTAATAGTAAATAATAAGTCGAGAAGATTTCGTGCTAATTTTTTTTTTTTTTTAAAACAGATTTCGTGCTTTTCTTGATATGTTACTATCTCGTGATTAAGACCACTCCTCCAACGTACCAATAATGGTTTATGGCAAACATAAATGACATTTACCTTCATCTCACAATGCCATCAATCAAGTTCATTGTTGATTTTCTTTTTCTCTACAATCACTGCCAATTTATTTTTGAACAAAATTTTTCTTCAAACTAGTTTAAAAGAAAATTTTACAAATTTTTCATATATCTCTATATTGAATGTAAATTTTAAAAATCTAACTATTAGATTGCATGTTATTATTATATTCTTCATGCATGTAAAATTTCAAGAAGATTAAAAATCAATTGGTATCTCGTCAAACAAATGTTAAAATTTTAAATTTTTATGATCTAAAATTGTGTATAAAAAATAAGTTTATTGATCGAATAGTAAATAATATCCAATTTGAATAAAATTTGATATGCATGTTAAAAACATAAGGAACATGAAATTCAACAGTTAGATTTTCAAAATTTACATTAAAAAAGAAATATATGAGAAATTTGAAAAGTTTCTCTCCAAACTAGTTTAAAGAGAAACTTTTTTCTTTTTTCTTTTGCAAGGTCTTAAAAAGACATCCACACCAATCAATTGGTCAAAATTTTTTTGTTGTTATTATGAAGTATATATATTATCAAATTATGCACATCTTAAATGATGAAGACCCCATGCAATATGATCATTTCTAACCAATAGAAGCAGAATGTACAGTTAGATTTTCAAAATTTACATAGTAAAAGAGATATATGAAAAATTTGAAAAATTTCTCTCCAAACTAGTTTGAAGAGAAACTTTTTTTTTTTTTTTGAGAAATAGTTTGAAGAGAAACTTTGTTCTTTTTTATTTTTTTTTTCTTTCTTTTGTAAGGTCTCAAAAAGACATCCACACCAATCAATTGCTCAAAATTTTGTTGTTATTATGAAGTATATATATTATCAAATTATGCACATCTTAAATGATGAAGACCCCATGCAATATGATCATTTCTAACCAATAGAAGCAGAATGTTAACAACAAAAATTTTAGATATAATTTCGACTTTAACTTTTTTCTAAGTATCTTTTCAATTAGATTTTTGTATTTTACATGATTTAATGTTATGCTTAATATTTTCAAAATGTCTTCTAATTCATTCTACTTTGAGATTAATTAAAATTACTTCGAACCCATTTGATACTAATCAAAATATTCTTATTAAAACTAATTATTAATTTATGAATTAATTTTAATGTAAATTTTTAGTAGTTTCTAAAAAAAATGATTGTTACATTTCAATATATTTTCATAAATTTTATTTTTTTGATAAGAACATAATTTATTGTAAGAGCGTAAACATTAATAAATTCATTGCATGAAAAAAAAATTTAATATATGTACACTTGGTTAACAAGTTACTTTTTTTCTTTAATACAATAGAGCAAGAAAAAAACTTAACAAATTGCATACTCAACCAAATGATATGTCTATAAATTTTTCGAAGAGTCAACAAAAATTAGAAAGATAAAAATAGATTATATTAAACTTAGGCATGGGCATTTAATATGTGTCTATAGTATTTATTTCTAAATTACATGTATGCAATTATGATTTATGCATATAGGGGTTGGAAGGTAGTGGTGTATGTACATAATATTAAGGGTAAATTACATATTTAGTCTCTATCCTATACACCATATTTCAATTTGACCCATAACATTTTAATTATGTCAATTTGGTCTCTAACTTTTTAGTGTCGTGTCAATTTAGTCTCTATCGTTATATCTTAAATGAAAATTGATGACATAACAAATGGTCAAAATAAAATTTTTGTGTATTGTCGTATCAACGAAGTCTAATTTTTTTTATTTTGGCTATTAGACGAGTCATTAATTTTCATCCTAAAAATAATAGTAAGGACTAAATTGACACAACACTGAAAAGATATGGACCAAATTGACATAATTAAAAGGTTAGAGACTAAATTAAAATATGATGTATAAAATAAGAACCAAATGCGTAGTTTATCCTAATATTAGAGTGAAACTAGCATAGTGGTTGAACCCTATGACAACGACAGCCAAAACAAAAAATGAAAGAAGAAATGAAAAGGAAACCAATTTGAATAGAAACCTCGATCATAACACCAACTTTTTCTTTTGTCTTCATAAACTTTTTTATAAACTATAATTTAACCAGCTTTAAAGTGAGAGTTTAACCAGAAAATTAATAACACCATCATATTTGTTAAACAATGATTTAAAATATACCATATATTTTTGGAGTATAAAAGCTACCATTTTGAATGCTAAATTAATAAATCAAATTCATCCAAAATCACTTTTTAAAAAAAATTATTTATAAGAAAGAAGTTTCTAAGTTTTTAGCAAGACTATTTAATTCCCCCTTCATTAGACCCCTAAAACCCCATAGATTAATAGTGTGATGCATGAAAATTGAGAATTATATATTTACTATATGTCCTCTAAGTTCATTAAACAAATACTCAAGTGCCTCCAAATGAAAAAATATATATATATATTTAAGAAGGTTAAAATTTCTCTCCAAATTAATTTGTAAAAAAATTCTTCAAACTCTCCCTAAAAAATTAATATAACTATATATTTTAAAAACCTAACTACTAGATTGTATGTATTTTATGTTTTTAACATATATTTCAAATTTTGTTCAAATCGAGTGCTAAATTACCATTCAATCAGTAAACCTATTTTTTTTTACGCATAATTTAAAACTACAAAAACTTAAATATTTAATATTTAATTTATGATATAATTATTAATCGCTAATCTATCTAAAATTTTACAAATATAGAAGATATAATAAAAAATACAATCTAATGATAAATTTGTCAAATTTCAAATTCAATAAAAAAAAATAGAGATATATTAAATAAAAACTTTGTCCATTTAAGAGTCAAAATTACCTATACCTTCCAAAAAAAAAATAAATAAAAAAACTTTGTTTTCTTTCTTTACGACAAATCATTTCTAGAGACATTGTTATCATAAAATAATAATAATAATAATTATTATTATTATTATTATTATTATTATTCTAGAGAAATTGTATGTTATTATCTCTTTTGGACCCTACCAATACCCCCAAAACCACTCTTGCTTTCCCAAAACCACTTACACTTTTTCTTTCTCCCTTCTCCCTTATAAATACACTCTCTTCTCCCACACCTTCATCCACAAAACAGAACCTACCAACACCGAAATATCGGACCAAGCTAATCGATTTCTCGGAGAAAAAAAAAATCCAGATAACGATTATAAAAAAAAAATATGAGCTATTTGAACCGGGTTTGGATGGCGGCGAGCGTGGCAGTGGTGCAAAACCACACAGACCGGGGGCATAAGTGGAAAACCGGCCTCAAATCCCTTCAACACGGGAAACGAAAATTCTTCTCCGGCACAGGTAGCGACGCGTCGCATCTCCGGCCACTTTCAGGGATGATCGGATCGGACTTCCCCGGAGTTTTGGGGAATCGTGACGGAAACCACGAAAGGCCTGACGAGTCTCTCAGGCGAGTCATGTACTGGAACTGCTGGGGCCAAGGCTGAGAGGTCGCCGGAGAAGGAATTTTTCGGCCGAAATTGAACCCAAAACTCGGGAGGTGGTAGTTGACTCGGCACTCGGGTAAAAAAATGAGCTAGGAGGATCGGGCGAGTTGAAAACCCGTTGAAGAGATTATTGGAAAATGGATGTAGTCAACTTCTAATCACTTGAATTGTATAAAATCAAAGTACCAGTTCTAATTATTCTGTAAATTTTCGCTATGAGAGATCTTATTTATTATGCAACATGCAGGTGGTATTAGAATTTCTTTTTTCTTTATATTTCCTTTTCCTTTTTTCAAGAAGGAAGTGATGTCCACTATTATTCCACATCGTTGGAATCTCTTGATGGTATTATGGTGGATTAATCGAGCCAAAATTGCAATTTACTGTGTCTTTTGATCTTAATCTCAACCCCATTAAGTTGAACCCCGCATAGTGACATAGTTCATTACCAGAGACTTCCACCACGAAAAGATGTTGGGGGAGAACCGTAGTGTAGTAGGCAAAATCAACGTCTTGAGAGTTGAGAGGCACTGGCCTTCGCGAAAGCGTCATCTCATCTATTCACCTCTCTAAGACTATAAAATCTCTAGATGAATCTAATGAAATTAGCAACCTCCAATCATCAAGGAGAGGAGCAACGGACCTCTTTTCGGTACCGAAATATTCCCGAGAAACCGAAACCGAAACCGAAACAGGTCCAGAAGGTATTCATAACATTGCTTAAAATGTCACATTGCATTAAAGAGGTCCTGTCGCTACTCACGTTGTATAAGAAAATATAAATATATATTACTTTTTATTTTTTATTTTTTTTAATACCTCGAAACACTTTTGAAACGGTATTTAAATAAGCAAATCTCAAATAATAAAAATTATTTAGTTATCACATAATAATTATTTTTTTTAGAATATTAAAATATAAATATATAGTTAAATAATGAAAAACAACAACCAAATATATATATATATATATATATAAAAGTTTGAAACTTTCAAACTCTCTTATCTGCTTTTTGAGTTTTGTCCTTTCCAAAACTTTGTCACGTGGGTGGGGTCAGCAAACTAAAAGGCAAACAAAAGATGAAACAAAGCAAAGCAAAAACTAAAGTAAAAAAATGAAAGAAGAGGCAGAGAGTCTGAGACGAAACAAAGAAGAAGAAAAGGAAGAAGAAGAAGAAGAAGAAGAAGGGGCAACCTCTGCGATGGCTGGGTTTGTTCTTTAGGTGATTGACGCTAGGTGACGACAAGCTGTGTTGATGAGTTTGTTAGTTTAGGGATTTTTTTTTGACAAAGTTTATCTACAAAATTGATTGTAGCCGTAGACTATAAATTCACTCAATAAAATAAATATTATTGCATATTTTGAAAATTTAACTGTTGAATTGCATGATCTTTACGCTTTTAATATATATGTCAAATTTTGTGTCAATCAGATATTATTTATTATATAATCTATAAACTTATATTTTATGCATAATTTTAAATTACAAAAATTTGTAATTTAAAATTTTATTGATGACATAGCTATTGATTTTTAATTTTCTTGAAATTTTGTAAATATGGAGGATATAAGAAAAAGATGTAATTCAATAGTAGATTTGTCAAAATTCACCTCCAATAAAAAGATATTGAGTGAGTTTGTAGCCTAAGGTTATAACTGATTTTGTAGCTAAACTTTGTCATTTTTTCTTTTCTTTTTTTTCTTCTAAAAACTGTTACCTGCAAATTTAGGGTCTGTTTGGTTTAGAGAAGTTTTGAGTGATATGATCCAAAACTCATAACTGAGTTATCAAAACACATGGAACTCACACAAATTTTTTTGTTTGGCTTGATTTTGACATTGTGTTTTCATCACTCAAAACTCACAAATTTTGAGTTAGAGTGATGGAACCAGGAATCAAGAAATGTGTGTTTTCAAAAACTAAGATAGGAAACTCAATGGCATTGTTGTAAATATTCGGACTCTGTGGGACCCAAAGCTTCTGTGTTGTCCCGTCAGTTCAAAGCTGTTTGATATTACTGTTGCAAACAACCACAGCAGCACCACAACAAACCCAACCGCCACAGCACCACCACAACAAACTTAGCGCCGATCCACACTACCGAAACATCAAAATCAACCCGTCGTGACCCAACCGCCGATCCACACCGCCAATTCAAGCCACGCAATGACCCATAACCCGATCTCCACCGTAACCCAACCCCAACCGACTCAAGCCACGCCGTGACCCATAACCCGATCTCCACCACAACCCAGCCCCAACTAATTCAAGCCACGCCGTGACCCATAACCCAATCTCCACCGTAACCCAGCCCCAAAAACCCAATCTCAAACCCGATTTCTGCCATGAAACCCAACCAACACCCAAATGACCACCACCGAAACCCACCATCACCAATCCGAACTTAGCAACCACTGAAACAACCCACCACTTTAAACTCAATAACCACTGATTCAAACCAACCAAAAATAGCTGAGAAAGAAACAGAGAAGAGAGAAAAAAAAAATCAAATACAGATTGAAGAGGGGAGATACAGAGAAAGCTGAGAAAGAAACAGAGAAGAGTGGAAAAAAAAAATCAAATATAGAGTGAAGAGGGGAGAGACAGAGAAAGAGAGATAGACAAAAAATTTTGATAGAAAAGAGGGAGAGTCAGAGAAACGAAAGGTGAGAGGATGCGTGGGAGAAGTAAAGGATGAAGATTTTTTTGTTAATGAGACGCAGGTAGCAACAATAGCAACACTGGGTAGTGTCAGTGGGTGGGGTCCACGATTTTGGAGAAAAGTTGTAGAGATATGTGACTGAGTTATGAGTCCAAACAGGTGTTTTGCAATTTTTGAGTGAATGTGAGGTTTGAGTAGAGAGTTATGAGTTTTTGGTTTGAGTTATGAGTTTTTGATTTGAGTTATAAGTTTTGAAAATTTGAGTAATGAAAACTAAGATACCTCTATACCAAACGGGCACTTATATTTCGGCCAAAATTGACTGGAATCGGCCAGAATGACCCAAAACTGGCTGGAATTGGACTCGAGGTGGAACATGTGGTATTATTGTTCCATATTGCATCCTGGTACAAGCTATTCCGCCGGAACGGAACGAATATAATAACATTGATTTTTAGAAGGGGAATCTATAAAACCAGCGACAATATCAACATTTAAAAATAAAACTTGAATATATGGATATTATAAAAATAAAAATAAAATAAAATTTGAATATATCAATATCATAAAATAAATGCAAATATATAAAGTTTAAGAGTTTTCATATTTTGAAAATCATTGTATGATAGTTTTATTATCAATGCTATTATTACATCTTTTTCAATGTATGCAACCAAGCAATTATTAAACTATTGATCTCTCATTCAATCACTAACACCTTACTTAAATAAGTAACAAACTAACAATATAAACAAAATGCAATCATCATTTTTTATGATATGTTCCAAACAATTTTTATGTTTTTTAAAAATAATTAGGATTAAATCGACACAATGCTCCACTAATTTTTTATTCAAGTCAATATGAATTTGCGTAAAAGATGAATCTTGCAATATAAGGGATTTCCTTATAAGAAATTTGTTCATAGTGCTAGTTAAAGAATAAAGGGTAAACTATAAGTTCATTCAATATTTTAAACTTAGGCATTTAACCGTTACACTAATCATGTTCAATAAAGTATTCAGGTATTACTTTAGTGCATCTGCACGTAAAAAATGTATTACATAAATTCAAAAAATTCAGCTAAAGACTAAAGCAAGCACTAACAAACTAACTATTTAAAAATGTGCGTTTTTCAAAGAATATATATATATATATATATATATATGTGTGTGTGTGTGTAGGGTCTGGGTTTTTGGTTGCCCAAGCCCAAGGGACAAGGGTCAAAAGCCCAACGAACCCCGCAATGAATTTATAGAGAGTGGGATCGAAGGTCTAGGCGCCGGCCGGCATTCACGAGGCGTGAACTCCGGTCTCTTTTATTCAATGAAAGACTTAGAGCAATTTACAACTGGGGGATGCTCCTCGGCCTGTGGCCGAGGAGGCTTTTCTTTCCTTTTCTCTCCCTTATTCTTTTTCTTCTTAGACATTTTCTTCTTTTCCCCCCTTTCTCTTTTTTTCTTCTCTTGAGGGATTCCCTTACATTATATATCTCCCTTACCCAACCAATCCTAGCCCTACACTTGTTGGGCGATTTGCACCTTATTCAGGTGCTTGTCCCATCAGCCGCCTTCTCAGTCTCTTTGGGAGTTGCGGCGATCGAGGCAACGCTAGCGCAGGGTCCTTTCCTCATTAACGCGTCCAGGGCGATTGTCAGGCACATTTAATGTGGAGGTGAGTGCTTGTTACGAGCTTGTCCCTCAAGTTCTCGGACGTCCGATGATGGGGTCGTCCTCGGCTCGCCCTGTTGGGGTCTGGGCTTCTTCTTTTCCTCCTCGGACTGATAGGTGCCTCCTCGGCTTGGGCCTTCGGCCCAGGAATGAAGTGGGCTGGGCCATAGGATTATTTGGCCCCACAATAGCCCCTCAAAATCTTGCTGTCCGCATCCTCGGTCGGAAATGAGGATTTTGATGTCCTCGGGCCTGCCACACGACCCATTGAGTTTGGTCCTCCGTGGGTACTAGAGTCTTTTCGCCTGCCCCAGAAGCGTTACTGACGCCTCGAAGGGTGCGACGTGCCCTTCATTAAATCCAGACGGCTCCGTGCTCCCCGCGTTCAACGGGAGGATGATAATCCAACGGTGGGGATTCGCCTAGCAGTTAGGGGTGGGAAAACCCACACAGCTCTTTAATTTGTGGGTATAAATACCCGTTTGAAAAGCCGGTTTCTCTGTTCACTTGCACTCAAGAGTCTACATCTCCAGCATAAAAAGTCTGTCCGAGGAGCTTCTACACATTTCTGTAAGTCACTCTATCTCTCTTGGAACTTTCTCTTTCTCCACTTCTTCCTTTTCTTTCATTTGCTCTCTCTTAGCCTGCTTAGGCATCAGTTGTGATGGGTATATTTAAGAAGTATGTCTTCACTGAGGAGGCGATGGAGAAATTCATCGCCAATTACAAGATACCGGCCAACGTGGGCTTGAGGTATTGTGCGGAGGGCGAGTGGCGCTTTCGGAGGCAAGAGGGTGAGGTGGTGATTCCCATCGCTGCCTTCGTTGAAGGTGGCATGAGGATACCCATGGGTCCGGTGATGAGGGACTATCTGATGCACTTTCGGATAGCCCCTACCTAGTGTGCCATCAATGTCTTTAGGATTCTGGGCTGCGTGGATGCCCTAAATGAGAAGATGGGCCTGAGGTTGACCCATCATGACGTCAACTGGTGTTATAACCTCCAGTGCCTAAAGGGCGAGACTTACTATCTGAAGACCAGGGATGATAGAGTCCGGCTCATTCAGTGTCTCCCTGAGTCCAGCAAGGGGTTGAACAAGGACTTCCTCATCGTGTCTGGAGAATGGCATGATGGCCTTCATTGCTCGACGACGGAGGGGACCCCAGGTGGGCAGTGGGAAAATGGGGAGAGGGTCTTGGGACCTCGACTAGTTCCATTCTTTACCTCGTCCACTTCTTTTTGCACTGTCTGGTTTCTGATATGAATGTGTTTCCTCTTGCAGATCCGCACGCCTTCACGCGCCATTTCAGCCTAATCAACCGGGAAGACCTGCAAAAGGCGCTAAGGGCAGAGGTTTTCGTGAACGAGACCGACAATCAGGTTAGGGCCGCCCACGAGATCTTGAAATACGACCCGACTCACAAGTCATTTGCGGCGCCGAAGTACGTGATCAAAGCAAAGGATCCTCGGCTTCGAAAAATAACAGTGACCGAGGACGGGTTTCGGTTCCCCGATGTGCCCTCCACATCAGAAGGCGTAATACCTGCGGGCCCCTCCTTCTCCCTTAGACTCTCGGAGCCCACTGAAGTAGGCCCAGAGAGGGAAGTGGAAGTTGCTGATTTTGGCCCCGCCGAGGACGAATTTGATGTGTTTGAACGAGCTCGCCAGTCCGAGGACCCTCCAAGAGACTTGGGTGACCCTCGTCTGATTGAAGCAGACTTCTCAATGTCCAAGTCCTCTTCCCGGCACGAAATGGGTTACAAGAAGAGGCCCCAACCTAGCCTGTCGGATCTGATTGAAGGCCAGCCGGGGAAATCAAAGTTAGAGCTTCCTCCTCCTCCAAAAACTCGTTCTGCCCAGGACAAGTCGGCCTCTACCCAGTCAAAGCTTCCTCCTCCTCCGCCCAAGAAGAGTTTGCCTTCCAGGCGCGAGCCCTCTGATCCCAAGCAGAAGAGGGATAAGGGCAAAAGGCCAATTGAGGAGAGGTCCGGGTCCCCGCGGGAGGAGGGTGATAATCGGCGGCCATCCAAACAGCTGAAGATAGGCTCCCAAGGCCGGGATAAGCAGGTTGAGGACCAGCCCGAGCCTCAAGCCTGGCTTCCTGCCCCAATGCTCCGTAGGGGGCCGCTGAGGGAAGACTCCTCCCTCAGGGATTTCAATAAGGGCGAAGGCATGTAAGTGGCCGACGCGGTGGAAAGGTGCCTGCTACTCCCAGCTGACATGGCGGAGCTGGCGACTATGAGGAGCAAGGAGGTCTTCCTCTGCCTCAAGCGGTACTTGGGAATGGTAAGTCTCTCGTCATTTATGACTTATTCGAGTTTGCAGCTTCTCTTTCGCTTTTTTCTGGGCTCAGCTGATGGCGTATTTGTTTTGTCTACCAGGCCGTTCAGGCCACTTTTAGATTAGAGGACGTGGCCCGTGACCAAGGGAAAGCCATGGACGTGGAGCGTGAGAAACGCTTTGAGGCCACTCAGGTCCTTAAACACTTTGAGGCTGATCTTGCCAAGGCCCGGGAGGAGCTGAGTGCGATGACCAGTGCCCGGGATACTGCCCTGTCCGGCCTCGCGGGCTTCCAGAAGCAGGCCGAGGATTACTCAAAGCGTCTGGCTGAGGCGGAGGAGCAGCTGAAGACTGCAAAGGAGCTGCTTACTGATCTACCGAAGAAGGTGGCTGCCGCCGAGTCCGACAAGAGGGCAGCCGAATGGGCGAGGGACGAGGCTGTGAGGGCCAAGTTTGAGGCTGACCAGGGCAGGGAGGAAGCCCTGGCCACTAAGCAAGAAGCCGAGGAGGAGGCTTACGCTGCGGGGATGGCAGAGACAGAAGCAGTCTTTAAGACTCAAGTCCCTAGGTTGTGCAGGCGGTACTCTGCTGAGGTTTGGAGGGAGGCTCTCAGACAGGCTGGGGTCGAGGCCTCATCCGATTTGTGGAAAGAGGAGAATGTGTACTACCCTCCTGCCATCCGCGAGGCAACTCTAAGTGGCGCTGAGGCCGAGGAGGCTGCGGAGGAAACCGGCGCTGTTACGGGTGAGGACACATCAATTGCTGAGTCCGTGGGTGAGCTCGTCCAAGGAAGTGACCCTCCCAAGGGGGTAGAATCGGGTGAGGGCCCCGTTGAGGAGGCGTCCCAGGAGGTTGTGAAGTCTACCTCTGAAGCTGAAGTTCCTGCTGCTGAGGAGGCAGCCATTCCTGCCACGCCTTCGCCGGCTGTCCCTTCTGGCCAAAGCTCAGAAGGCCTTGAAGCTGCTATAGTCTAGCCCCCGACTGAGGGAGGAGAATAAGTGAGTAGGGCAGGCCCTTCGACCCTGTTGTCCCTTCGGTCTTTTGCATTTTCTTCTTTTTTCTTTTTGTTTTGTGACTGTAATGTAATTCCTATTGTGTAACTCTTTTTGGGCTTGATGAAATATAAGTTTTGTTTCTTTTCCTGTTTGTTGTCGTTGCTTGCTTACTTGTTCGCTATCTGTTTTTTCTTTACTTGTATGGTTTTAACTTCAACCGCATCTCGGCCAATCGCGGAATCAATCATTATAGTGAGGGCATGTATGCTTGGGTGGACCCACTGCTTTCTAAGGGCCAGGTAGAAAATTCTTTGGGTAGACATTTAGGATCCCCTAGAGGTAGTTGGCTTCCTCACAGGCTTGAGCCCGAGGACCATACAGTGCCTTTGGTTCTGTCTAACACTTAGAATCCCCTGAAGGAGTTAGTTTCCCCATAGGTCTGAGTCCTAGGATCATGCAGCGCTTTTGGTTCTGTCTAACACCTGGAATCCTCTAAAGGAGTTAGTTTCCCCATAGGCCTGAGTCCTGGGACCATGCAGTGCATTGGTTCTGTCTAACTCTTAGGATCATCTGAGGTGATTAGTTTCCCCGTGAGCCTGAGTCCGAGGACCATGCAGAGCCTTGGTTCTGTCTAACACTTAGGGTCATCTGAAGTAGTTAGTTTCCCCATAGGCCTGAGTCCGAGGACCATGCAGAGCCTTGGTTCTGTCTAACCCTTGGCCTTCTGGAGAGGTTAGTTTCCCTATAGGCCTGAGTCCGTGGACCATGCAGTGCCTAGGTTCTGTCTAACGCTTGGCCTTCTGGAGCGGTTAGTTTCCCCACAGGCCTGAGTCCGAGGACCATGCAGAGCCTTGGTTCTGTCTAACGCTTGGCCTTCTAAAGCGGTTAGTTTCCCCATAGGCCTGAGTCCGAGGACCATGCAGAGCCTTGGTTCTGTCTAATGCTTGGCCTTCTGGAGTGGTTAGTTTCCCCATAGGCCTGAGTCCGAGGACCATGCAGAGCCTTGGTTCTGTCTAACCCTTGTCCTTCTGGAGCGGTTAGTTTCCCCATAGGCCTGAGTCCGAGGACCATGCAGAGCCTTCGTTCTGTCTAACGCTTGGCCTTCTGGAGCGGTTAGTTTCCCCATAGGCCTGAGTCCGAGGACCATGCAGAGCCTTGGTTCTGTCTAACGCTTGGCCTTCTGGAGCGGTTAGTTTCCCCATAGGCCTGAGTCCATGGACCATGTAATGCCTTGGTTCTGTCTAACGCTTGTTCTTCTAGAGCGGTTAGTTTCCTCATAGGCCTGAGTCCGTGGACCATGCAGTGCCTTGGTTCTGTCTAACGCTTGGCCTTCTGGAGCGGTTAGTTTCCCCACAGACCTGAGTCCAAGGACCATGCAGAGCCTTGGTTCTGTCTAACGCTTGGGCGTCTGGAGCGGTTAGTTTCCCCATAGGCTTGAGTCCGAGGACCATGCAGTACCTTGGTTCTGTCTAACGCTTGGGCGTCTGGAGCGGTTAGTTTCCCCATAGGCCTGAGTCCGAGGACCATGCAGAGCCTTGGTTCTGTCTAACGCCTGGCCTTCTGGAGCGGTTAGTTTCCCCATAGGCCTGAGTCCGAGGACCATGCAGAGCCTTGGTTCTGTCTAACGCCTGGCCTTCTAGAGCGGTTAGTTTCCCCATAGGCCTGAGTCCGAGGACCATGCAGAGCCTTGGTTCTGTCTAACGCTTGGGCGTCTAGAGCGGTTAGTTTCCCCATAGGCCTGAGTCCGAGGACCATGCAGAGCCTTAGTTCTGTCTAACGCCTGGCCTTCTGGAGCGGTTAGTTTCCCCATAGGCCTGAGTCCGAGGACCATGCAGAGCCTTGGTTCTGTCTAACGCCTGGCCTTCTGGAGCGGTTAGTTTCCCCATAGGCCTGAGTCCGAGGACCATGCAGAGCCTTGGTTCTGTCTAACGCTTGGGCGTCTGGAGCGGTTAGTTTCCCCATAGGCCTGAGTCCGAGGACCATGCAGAGCCTTGGTTCTGTCTAACGCCTGGCTTTCTAGAGCGGTTAGTTTCCCCACAGGCCTGAGTCCGAGGACCATGCAGAGCCTTAGTTCTGTCTAACGCTTGGGCGTCTGGAGCGGTTAGTTTCCCCATAGGCCTGAGTCCGAGGACCATACAGAGCCTTGGTTCTGTCTAACGCTTGGGCGTCTCGAGTGGTTAGTTTCCCCATAGGCCTGAGTCCGAGGACCATACAGAGCCTTGGTTCTGTCTAACGCCTGGCCTTCTGGAGCGGTTAGTTTCCCCATAGACTTGAGTCCGAGGACCATGCAGAGCCTTGGTTCTGTCTAACGCTTGGCCGTCTGGAGCGGTTAGTTTCCCCATAAGCCTGAGTCCGAGGACCATGCAGTGCCTTGGTTCTGTCTAACGCTTGGCCTTCTGGAGCAGTTAGTTTCCCCACAGGCCTGAGTCCGAGGACCATGCAGTGCCTTGGTTCTGTCTAACGCGTGGCATCTGGAGCGGTTAGTTTCCCCATAGGCTTGAGTCCGAGGACCATGCAGAGCCTTGGTTCTGTCTAACGCTTGGCCGTCTGGAGCGGTTAGTTTTCCCATAGGCCTGAGTTCGAGGACCATGCAGTGCCTTGGTTCTGTCTAACGCGTGGCCGTCTGGAGCGGTTAGTTTCCCCATAGGCCTGAGTCCGAGGACCATGCAGTGCCTTGGTTCTGTCTAACGCTTGGGCGTCTGGAGCGGTTAGTTTCCCCATAGGCCTGAGTCCGAGGACCATGCAGTGCCTTGGTTCTGTCTAATGCCTGGCCTTCTGGAGCGGTTAGTTTCCCAATAGGCCTGAGTCCGAGGACCATGCAGTGCCTTGGTTCTGTCTAACGCGTGGCCTTCTGGAGCGGTTAGTTTCCCCACAGGCCTGAGTCCGAGGACCATGCAAAGCCTTGGTTCTGTCTAACGCTTGGGCGTCTAGAACGGTTAGTTTCCCCATAGGCCTGAGTCCGAGGACCATGCAGTGCCTTGGTTCTGTCTAACGCCTGGCCTTCTGGAGCGGTTAGTTTCCCCATAGGCCTGAGTTTGAGGACCATGGAGTGCCTTGGTTCTGTCTAACGCTTGGGCGTCTGGAGCGGTTAGTTTCCCCATAGGCCTGAGTCCGAGGACCATGCAGAGCCTTGGTTTTGTCTAACGCTTGGGCGTTTGGAGCGGTTAGTTTCCCCATAGGCCTGAGTCCGAGGACCATGCAGAGCCTTGGTTCTGTCTAACGCCTGGCCTCCTGGAGCGGTTAGTTTCCCCATAGGCCTGAGTCCGAGGACCATGCAGTGCCTTGGTTCTGTCTAACGCTTGGCATCTGGAGTGGTTAGTTTCCCCATAGGCCTGAGTCTGAGGACCGTGCAGAGCCTTGGTTCTGTCTAACGCTTGGCCGTCTGGAGTGGTTAGTTTCCCCATAGGCCTGAGTCCGAGGACCATGCAGAGCCTTCGTTCTGTCTAACGCGTGGCCTTCTAGAGCGGTTAGTTTCCCCACAGGCCTAAGTCCGAGGACCATGCAGTGCCTTGGTTCTGTCTAACGCTTGGCATCTGGAGCGGTTAGTTTCCCCATAGGCCTGAGTCCGAGGACCATGCAGTGCCTTGGTTCTGTCTAACGCTTGGGCGCCGGGTCGCTTTACTGGGGACGATTCCTCCTTCGGACGGATCATGATCTTACACGTGGCATTGATCTCGCCTCCAGCTCGAGCCCTCATCTTCCTCGTTTGCGAAGCGTCCCTTGGCCGTTCGTGTTCCGCGCCTGACGCTTCGGTGCGCGAGACGCGCCTTCATTAATGGCCTCGTAAATCCACATAAGCTCAACGGTTTCCGGCTCCCTTGGAATCTGGCCGCTTCATTACTATCCAACGCTTCGGTAACTATCTTTTCGAATTCTGCGTGAATTAATTCCCACCAACCTTCATCCTCTATATAAGGCCTCCTGGGGGGATGGTTTCTCCACATTCCTTGAACTTCTCAACCCAACCAGAAAGAAGATACCCCTTCAACTCCTCATGCCCCTTTAACAACCCCGCCGGAATTGTGACCAGAGTTAGGCGATATAGGGCGGCTTTGGACGGGTATGAGAACATCCATGCCAAGTGCCGTTGTGGCCGTAGCCCCCACTGGGCTTTCGGTGCGGCAGAGTCTAGGCGTAACCCCGATGGCGCCGTGCACGGTGGCCCGGAGGGATGTCGTTGAAGTACCTAACGTCCCTCCCCAGAGCGCACCCCTGACGGAGGAGACATGCGAACTCACATTATGGGCGGTGCCCGAGTGTTGCCGTCACCAACGGCCAGCGCTCGTGGGGGGTTGGAGAAAATCAAGAGAACATCATAGGGGAGGGCGTCCCGGAGCCCCTGCATCTGCTCCTCGCTTTGTTCCAGCCCCCTTCCGCCCCCTTATTGTCAAGTTCTCCCATTCTCTTGATGCCAATAAGGATACGGGTTGACACTTCCCTCTAGCTAGTTTTAGGACGGGTCCGCCTGGGCCTCTGATTGTAGGACTAGCTGGTAGGAATAGTTGTAAAACAAGCCTGCCTGAGCCTCTGATTATAATCTGTAACCTTTTCTTATGAAATAATATTCAAGGTTTTTTTTTTTTACTGTTGAATCTTCTGTTTTTGAGCTTTTATCTTTCTGCAACGTTCTTTTTTTTGCATCACCGCCGATCTTCCATAGAATGATCGTTTAGAACAGTCGCCTGTTGCGCCAGCCGGCGCACTAATCCTTCCCACAGAAGGCGCCAATTGTAGGGTCTGGGTTTTTGGTTGCCAAACCCAAGGGACACGGGTCAAAAGCCCAACGAACCCCGCAATGAATTTATAGAGAGTGGGATCGAAGGTCTAGGCGCCGGCCGGTGTTCACGAGGCGTGAACTCCGGTCTCTTTTATTCAATGAAAGACTTAGAGCAATTTACAACTGGGGGATGCTCCTCGGCCTGTCCGAGGAGGCTTTTCTTTCCTTTTCTCTCCCTTATTCTTTTTCTTCTTAGACATTTTCTTCTTTTCCCCCCTTTCTCTTTTTTTCTTCTCCTGAGGGATTCCCTTACATTATATATCTCCCTTACCCAACCAATCCTAGCCCTACACTTGTTGGGCGATTTGGACCTTATTCAGGTGCTTGTCCCATTAGCCGCCTTCTCAGTCTCTTTGGGAGTTGCGGCAATCGAGGCAATGCTGGCGCAGGGTCCTTTCCTCATTAACGCGGCCAGGGCGATTGTCAGGCACATTTAATGTGGAGGTGACTGCTTGTTACGAGCTTGTCCCTCAAGTTCTCGGACGTCCGATGATGGGGTCGTCCTCGGCTCGCCCTGTTGGGGTCTGGACTTCTTCTTTTCCTCCTCGGACTGATAGGTGCCTCCTCGGCTTGGGCCTTCGGCCCAGGAATGAAGTGGGCTGGGCCGTAGGATTATTTGGCCCTACAATATATATATATATATATATATGTATATAGCAATTTAAAAAATGTCTTTTGAAAACACAATTAAACATTTGATTTGGGCTTATTTGTATTTGTTTGGGCAACTTTATAGAAAATTTATGTCCACAATATTTTCACAATAATTCTTAAAAGAAAACTTGTTATTAGTTCTAATTTGAACCTACCACCAAAATTACTTTTTTGTCTACTAGTAACATTCATTAACAACCTGTCATTTTGAATTTATTTGTAAAAGTATTATGAAAATGCTTTTAACATATAACATTTCTCACATTTTTTTTGGTTCAATCTTCAATGGACCAAAATTTTGGAGAGATCAGATTTTATTTTTAATGGGCTAAAAATTTATTTAGGGTGTTCAAGTTTTTTTTTTTTTTTTAAGAGTGGTCAACAACCCATTTAATTTAAAATTTAATTTTTCTTAAAGATATAAAAAATAAAAAAAGTTTCAAGTTAGGGTGGTTGTGTGACCAATGACCACCCTAATTAAGAAGTAAATTCACCCCTTCCTACAACCTACAATCATCAAGGAGAGAAGCAGCAGGACTGTCATCAAAGAGAGGAGCAAAAAGACCATTACGACTTTAGAGCTAGAAATAACATATAAAACTTATTTAGCATCTAAGTCAATTTCAACTAAATCAAGATTAAGGTTCTTACAAAGTAAAAGGCCATCTCTGAGGCCCCATAATTAGGGCTTTCCACAGATGGATCAGATTTGGGTTCAACCCATAACCGACTAGACCTGATCCAATGGAGCAAAAATAAACTTGCTTCCAACCACCATAAACCACGAGTCGAGTCTATTTCGGACAAAACAGACAAAGTAGTAGCGGTGGGTGTGTTGTTGGATATCAATGAGTTTTTGGCTAATTTCGACGGATTTCAATGAGATCTTGCCAGATCTTGACAGATCTGAGGTTGAGAGAGAGGGAGGACGGGGGTTAAGGGGATGGTTGTTTCCAATGAGCTTAGATTGTGTTGATTCGGTTTCCATTGAGTTTCAAAAAATCAAAACTACTACTCGACCTGCACCCCTTAGTTTCTGATGCTGAAAATCCATCGATGACTGTTGTTGAGGTACAATTTTTCTCACATGCCACATGTCCTAATTTGCCCACTCACCAAAAATACTAATACAAGCCTTATAAATTATTTTGGGCCCCCAAAAATATTTCTTATATTATTACCAAAATTGGGCCACACAAATATTTCTTATGTAATTACCAAAATTGGGTCACAAAATTATATTATCTCTATAAAAGCCCAAACTCATTTATCTTGATGGTGAAACCCAAAAAGCCCAACATACCCATTACAAAGCCTGTTCTTACAGGGCACCTATTACAAAGCTCATTGCTACATGGCAAACATTACAAAGCTCGTTGTTACATGGCACTTATTACAAAGTCCATTGCTCCACGACACATATTACAAAGCTCATTGCTACACGGTACCCATTATGCTACACGGCACCCCATTACGAAGTTTGTTGTTACACGACACCCATTACAAAGCCTATTGCTACACAGCACCCATAACCAGACCTTAAAAGCTTTTGGAGTCACTACTAAACAGCTCATTAACTTACTAAAAATATGTATTATTTGGTTCATGAACCCTAATGGGGAAACTTAGAGAAATGTGGATTGGAGGGCACCAAGGAGATCTTTAGTAGAGTTTCCAACAAAGGGCTCCAAGATTGACACTTGGCTTAGGTGACATAGTCTTCCCTAGGAACTCTAATACTAGTAGCAAATAACCAAGACCACTAGCCGTAATATTTTATTTGTTGCAATAGACTAGTCCCCTCCCGCCATTTTTATTTTCCCCAAATTTTCATTACCCACTATTACAAAAATTCCTCTTTCTCTTTCGTATTCTTTCAATCCAATATCTTTCACAAAATCAAAATCTGAGTTTGCCAAGGAAAGAAGAAGAAGAAACCAAAGCAAGAAAACAAAGAAAGGCAAAGCAATGGAGGCACTGAGATTATGGAGCCTAACAACGTCACAGCCATTGAGGCACCTCTTTCACCTCACAACCTCTACCACCACCACCACCAACTCCTCTGCTAGGCTTGTTCTCAGGTGCTCCTCTGCCACTACCAGCACGACCGAAGACCACAACCATTTATCTTCATCTTCATCTTGTTCTTCGTCTTCTTCCTCTTCCACTTTAGATAGAGATGTCATTCACACCATCCACTTAAAGAAGGTAATCAAATCAAATTCTCTCTCTCTTTGTTTCACAAAATCCTTTTCTTCTCCATCTTCTTCCTCTTCCATTGATTTATTTTGATTTTAGGTTACCTGATTGTCGATTCAATGGCACACACACTCACTCACTAATTGCAATTTAGTTTGTAATTTAAGGTTTCAAATCATCAATAGTTTGATAGATTTAGGGTTTATTAGGTTAGTTGATTGTAATTCAATGGCACAACTCACTCATTAGCTTTTTTTCTTTTTCTTTTTTTTTTTTTTTTGTAATTTAGGTTTCAATTCATCATCAGTGTTTTGATTGATTTATTAGTTGATTGTTAATTCAGTGGCACACACCCACTCATAGCAATTTATTTTTTAATTTAGGTTTTCAATTCATCATCATTATTTTGATTGATTTAGGGTTTATTTACGTTTGTTGATTGTCAATTCATAACAATTTATTTTGTAATTTAGCTTAATTGATTGTCAATTCAGTAGCACACTCATGGCTATTTATTTTTATTTTGTGCTTTAGGGTTTCAATTCCAATTGTTTATTGAATGATATAGGATTGGTTTCAATTCTAATTGATTTTTCATTGTTTTTTGAGCAGGTCTTAGGTTTTCTATTTGATTTTCCTATCATGGCGATTGTTCATGGTATTATCTCAATCCACCTCTGCCTCTTTCTCTTTCTTATTCTCTTTCAACTTTTCCAATTTATTCAAGACATCAAGTCATGCTTTATGTCACCCCTGAGCAACGTATGTAAGTGCTTGCACATTCTCTTTTACTGCACATCCTACCCACTATTCACATTGGTAGCTCAGGTGCTGATTTTTGCCAATATGCTCATGCAAGCATTACTTAATAAGATACTTTATATTGCATACCTATTTATTTATTGCAAATTGCAAACTAAGCCAAACGGAAATTTGTTTTGATAAGGGAACCTACTGATTATCCAAAGTTTGCCAATCACTGATCATCCAAAGTTTGCCAATAACATTTAAGGCTCTCTCTCTCTCATTACCTATCTTACTGAAAAAATCTAATACTCGCCAATGACACCCTTAGCTGACACAGATTTGCTACTGAAACAGTTGATCTCCCAGCGCAAGAAAGAGAAAGCGTTACCTTTGTTAAGAGCACCACTAAAAGAAGGAGGTTCATCCTTACTTAAACCCTCCATCCTCTTTCCCCTTCTTGCTGTGTTGGCCATTGGAGATGCTGCCTCTTAAATTTCTTATTTTCACATACTAAAAATTTGTGCGATGATTATAGCATGAGTTTCTTACAAATTTTTATTGTTGTTAGGTTGGCAATCAATCAAGTGGTTTTTGATTAAGGCATGGATAACACTTTTTTGGAGGCTAAACAAGTGATTTGTATTTAAAGCATGAATAGTAATTTTTTTGGAGGTTGAACTAGTTGTATATTGATGGTTTGAGATAATGAATTTATGCGGTTGTATATAAATTCAACAAGTTGTATATATATAGTATGGATGAAGTATTATACATTTTGCATCTTTTGTAGATTTTTTTGATTTTGTGAAAATGTGATTATATTGTTAATAGGTTAAATATGATATGTTTAGCAGGGGGGAAAAAATTAAAAAATTAAAAAAAAAAAAGATAATTTATTGCAACAAAAATTACTATTGCGGTAACCTATCGCAACAAAATGGTTTGTTGTAATAAGTTTCCAAAGTTAGTTTAGCACAACAAAAATTACTATTGTTATAACTTATCACAATAAGTTTCCAAAGGTAGTTTATTGCAACAAAAATAACTGTTGCAGTAACTTATCACAACAAAAATGTTGTTGCAAAAAATTATAGCAACAATATTTTTTGTTGCATAAAAATAATAATAAAATATTTTATTGCAACAAATTTATTGTAACAAAACACTATTACAACGAAATTTTTGTTGTGATAACTTATTGCCACAAAGGTTATTACAACAGTTAGCAACAAAAGCTGAGTGTTGAGTCAAGTTTTAGTATCTTTGGGAAGCATTAGAATGAGCCATTAAGTGACAGATGCAATCGGATTGAATTGCGGGATTCGGAAAGCTAATGAAGACGAGACTCTGAGAAGTCCGTTGGTAGTAGGAGCTTGAAGGGCTCAAGTACATGGGGTAGACTAGGCTTGGAGGTTCTTTTGTTATTCGTATACTCCAACTTTATTCACTAGTGGATCGATTTCGACTTGGAGGGTCGTGGAGAGGTTTTTCGCCGAGTTCTTCTGTTTCCTCTTCGATAATATGTCTTGGTGTTATCTTGTGTTTGCATCTCTTTTCCCTACTCTTTGAACTTTCATTTTATTGCTCATTGTGGTTGAATATTGCTTAGAGTAGTGTTACCGGTTTATTGCACATATTTACTCTTGTTCCGCACTTTGTTCTATAATTACTCGTGTTCTGCACTGGGTTTTGTACTCTCTTAACATCCCCACTCAAACTCGAGGTGGAATTAGCCCATGAAGAAGCAAGAAGGAAGGACCAGGCAACGGCTTAGTGAAAATATCAGCAAAGTTATCACGGCCAGAGATGAATTTGATGCCCAAATCACGACGAAGTACACAGCCCCTGACATAATGATAGTCGACTTCAATGTGCTTGGTTTTGGAATGGAAAACAGGATTAGAAGTCAAATCAATGGCAAAATTATTGTCACACCAGAGAATAGGAATGTGAGGCAAGAAGAGTCTGAGCTCTCGGAACAAAGTGCGAAGCCAAGCCAATTCTACAGCAGTGGAAGCCAAGGCACGATACTCAGCCTCTGTGGAAGACCGTGAGACAATGGGCTGCTTCTTCGAAGACCAAGATATGGGGCTTGAACCAAGAAAGACCAACATTCCTGCAGTGGATTTACAATCTGTTGGGTCACCAGCCCAATCCGCGTCAGAGAAAGCAGAGAAGGTAAGAGGACCAGGAGCAAAATGAATACCAAAGTGCAAAGTCCCTCTCACATAGCGTAGAACACGCTTAGCAGCTTCCAAATGAGAAGTTGTAGGATGTTGCATAAACTAGCATAGCTAGTGCACACTGAAAGATAAATCTGGGCGTGTGAAAGTCAAGTATTGGAGAGCACCCATCATACTTCTGTACTCAGAAGGATCAGGCAAAGCAGTACCATCAAAAGGAGTGAGACGGGAGTTGGGGCAGCTGGGAGTTTTAGTGGGCTTGAAATTCTCCATCTTGAACCTGTGGAGGACATCAGAGGCATATTTGGATTGGCACAAAGTGAGGCCAAACCTGGTAGGCAAGATTTGAATGCCCAAGAAATAAGAGAGAGCCCCTAAATCCTTAAGTTCAAAAGCAGTGCTGAGAGTAGTGACAAGATGATCAACCTGTGAAGTGGAATTGCCAGTGATGATGATATCATCAACATACAAAAGGAGGTAGATGATGGTCTGATGAGGATGAAAGACAAATAATGAAGAATCAGCCACAGAAGCCACAAAACCAAGGTGTAGAAGTTGAGAAGTGAATTTGTCAAACCAAGCCCTTGAAGCTTGTTTTAAGCCATATAAAGACTTGTGTAACCTGCATACATGATGAGGAAACTGAGCATCCACATACCCTAGAGGCTGCTGCATATAAACCTCCTCTTTCAGAAAGCCATGGAGGAAGGCATTTGAGACATCAAGTTGCCTTAGAGACCAATGGAAGCTCACTGCAATAGCCAGGACAAGTCTCACTGTGGCTGGCTTAACAACAAGACTAAATGTCTCAGTATAGTCTATACCAGCCTGTTGATGAAAGCCCTTTGCAACCAGCCGTGCTTTATAACGAGCAATGGAACCATCACTATGCAATTTCAGCTTATAGACCCATTTACACCCTACCAAATTGATACCAGGTGCAGCAAGTACAAGTGACCAAGTGTGTTGTTTTTGTAAGGCTAAAAACTCCTCATCCATAGCCTTAACCCACTGAGGAAACTTAGAGGCAACCTTGTATGAGGGAGGTTCAGTATAAGTGTAGTCAATCACTGCCTTATAACACAATTTAGGCTTGGAAATCCCATTCTGTGATATGGTGGTCATAGGATGGGTATTGACAAGAACCAGAACATTGGAAGATGAGGTAGGATGAGAAGAATGAGCTGAAACAGGTGGAAGAGGTGGACCTGCCCTCATGTAGGTCCATCCCTGCATTTGGGATAATAATTCTGCAAGAGTTACATATATTTTAGACTTTTGAGTTCTATGACATCTAAATCTAATGGTTAAAAAAACACTACTATCCACGTCATCAATTAAGTTTTATTATTGATCATGTCAACTAACCTAATAAATTAGAACTTATATTCATTTTCAAAAAAAAAAATCTTATATTAATTTTTTTATCTCTCTCTCATCCTCTTATGTTTTTTTTCCTTCTGTCCATGTGGAAGCCAGATTCATCTTCTTCTTTTTTCTTTTAAATATTGGCCTGATCCTAGCAAATTTTTCTTCAGTCCCTCTTTCATGCATTTCCGGCATCTCATATGACTTAATGCAGCAAATTATGGTGTATAATTTCCAATAGCAGTACAATGCCTAACATCATCAAGAACTATTGACTGGTCCTTCAAAAACAATATACTTCAATTCCATGCTTTGGTTTTAACTTTCATTATCTTAGAAGTCAAACAATACTTGCTATTTGAAACTGTCTTTTCATTTTTTTCTTATGCACCACGTCCTGGACATTCTCAATTCTGGAATCAGTACCTATGTCTTCAAATATAATAATCTCTGGGTTTATAATAAATAAAATGTAGACCATTAGTCAATTCAGTTTCGAAATTTTATTCTTGGATTTGTTTTTAATTTTTAAGATGTAATTGGTTAATTTAGTTAAAACTTTGTAGAGAATAATGTGAATGTTCTTACTAGTGTGACATGTTATATGGAATGATAATGAAAATATTTTTATTTGTGACATTGCATATTAGAAGATCGAGGTCTAGTATTGTCATGTGAAAATGCGCACTATTATTGTACAACTATTGTAACAAATCAGGTTTGCTGCTAGAATCAATGTTGCGAGTCTTGTAAACACAAAAATCATTAAAATAAATAAATAAATAAAAACCCTAGCACTAGTCATTTTATTACGTACATGGACCACTGAATAGAAATCCCTCTTGCATTATTGCTGGTTGGAAGAAGCTTATTTTGTTACAAGAAGCAAAAAAATTCTAACAAACCAGAGCTGAATGGTGTCTTCTTTTTTATGGAAAAGGAGCTAGAAAAGTTAAATTATGAAAATGGTGCTTCAGGAAAAAAGACATAGGAGGAGTGATTAACTGATTATAGGTGGTTGTTTCGTATTACAGAATAGCCATTGGTTTCAATAAAGGGGTCCAAGGATAAATTCTGATATGATTTTTCTAACACTATTGATGCCCTAACATGATTAATAGACTATGATAGAATTGCAATCATGGTAATTAATAAGCAATAGTTATTTGATTAGCATTTTTGTAATTATTTGTTAGAATAGGATTATATGTTGTTTATTTTCAATATAATTAATATATATATATATATATATTATATTAAAGCACAGTATTCCACAACGGTCTAAATACCCAAGAAATAAGTAAAATGTAATTATATTTGTGAGGTTTAAAAGTGAACTATGACCATGTTGCCATGCGTTATAAATTGACTTCTTTTCTTATGTCAATTGAAGCTGCAGGGGTTACCACCGCATCCTCTCCCAATAGACTTGAAGCTTTTCATAGCCAGGAGGGGTAGAAAATCTTTTCTCAAAAATTTATAAAAATTTTTAAGGGGTGTTTAGAGCATCCACAGCAGCTGTGTTAAATTTTATGTCATTTTGCCACACCAAAGACCTACTTTATTATTTTACCGCATCATTTTACAACATCTCATTTATCAGATGTTTTATCATTCAATTCTATACATTAAAATAATATTTACTATACATTAAAATAATATTTACTATACATTAAAATAATATATTATCTCCTCCCTACCATCACCGTCAACAACATCAACCCACACCCACAGATCAACCGCCACAACCCACAACCACCGGCCACCCCCACAGATCAACCACCACCACCACCAATATCAGCCACTGCTACCAAAAAAAAAAACTCAAACAAACACTACACAACCACAACACTCAAACAAACACTACACAGCCACAACCACCGGCCACCCCCACAGATCAACCACCGACCAAGCCACAAATCACATTTCACACAACCCAAACCCACGAAATCTAGCAAACAAACACCATGATGCCCACGCCAATGACCAACAGATCTCCTAGCCAATGACCCATGCCGGTCAGAGACCCACAAACCCACCAAATCACAAAATCAAATCACCCCACTGAAATCAAACCACAAAACCCACCAAAATCATATCACACTTGCCGAACCACCATCACCCAAACCCATGAAATCAACCCAAACTCACACTTGTCGAACAACCGAACCATGAAATCAACCTAGACCCATGAAATCACGAACAAGGACGATCCACCACCACCCATGAAATCAACTCGGCCCACAAAGAAAGATCAACAATCAAAGAAAGAGAGGGAGAGTCAGAAAGAAAGAGAAAGAGGAGACACAGACAGAGACAAAGAGTCGAAGGGAAAGAGAAAGAGAGAAGAGAAAAAGAATAAAGTGAAGAGAGAGGAGAGAGAAAAGAGAATAAAAAATTAATAAAACTTATACCATTTTCGTTCATACCGTTGCAAATTTGCAACAGTACTGTTCATATGTTGTATAATTTTTGGCATTTGGAACATCTGATAAAACTCCGTTTTTGTGTTTGGTGTGCTAAATGTGCCAAAAATTTGGCATTTGGCACATTTAGCACATCTGATGCGGGTGCTCTTAGTAGAGTAGTTTGAGATGGAATTTTTATAGTTTTTTGAAATACGTATAGGTGAAAAAGTGTGTGGAAATGTGTGTAATGTTATTTAAAATGTAAAAATGTGAGTTTGAAATTGGAAAACAAACGGGCTCGAAAATGGATTGTATGTATGGACATGTAATATGATGGAATCATGAAATCCAAAGAAAAAATAACATTAAAATGAACATTTAGATTTAAAATCAAGAAATTGCCATCTTTTTAGCTATTTATTTGATTTTCAAGAATAATTTCGTTAAAGAGCCTCATTTGAAACTATTTAGGTATCTTTTTCTTTTTTGAGAAGAGCTATTTAGGTATCTAGACTCATTTAGAACTCGAGATTCTAAAAGTCAAGTTTCAATGTGAAGAACTCAACTCTCTTAAACTCAAGTTCCTTCAAAAAACGACTGAGAACTTAAAAACATCTCAACTTAGGTATTTTAGAACTTAAGTTTTTGAAACTTGAGTCCCAAATTAGCCTACATAACTAAATAGTTTTAATTAAATGAGGCTCTTTAATGAAATTGTTCTTGAAAATCAAAATACTAGGCAAATTTTTTTTTTGAAATTACAGTGATGGTGATAAGCAATAGTTATTTCAATAGCACTTTTGTAATTATTTTTACTTCATCAAGAATGAAAATTTTAATTTTTCACACAAAAGAATGAATGTTTTACCCATAAATGTAGATTTCCATCATTAGGTTATTTAAATTGCATTATATAAAATAATAGGAAAAACTTATAAATCGTTAGAGTTTCTTGCTTATACATATACCATATCATTTAAAATAGTCACATGCATAAATTTCACATAAAATGCTATAGGTAGGTAACAAAGTCATCAACTTGATTAATTGTAACACATGAAATAATATGTAAAATTCGTTCTCACATGAAAATTTTGTTGAAATGAACTGTGGTTCACATTGTCATGCATCATGTTGGACAAATGTTTAGGTTTGCATTCCAACAACTTTACATGATCATGCATTACATGCATTGTAATTTGTAACTATGTTCATGCATTCCGGGACAATGTCTTGTTTTCAAATATTCTTGATTTGATTTTTGTTTTACCTTAGTTTTGATATCCCTCATGAATTGCTTAAAATTTAAGATATGTTTATTTTTCTCAATTATTATGTAGAATCTTAAATGTAGATGTTTGACATTTTTTATCTTTGACTCTTGAATGTTTTAAATTAATTGATGTGAGGAACTAAGGATACGGTATATAGGTTTATTACATCCTAAGAAATCGATTAAGGACTAAGTGGGGTAGCCCCTAATATGTTTTTATCCAAAAACTTAGACTTTGAATTTAGATTAGGGAAAAAGGTTACTTATCTTAGCTTTGTAATATTTATTACTGTGCAGAGAGTATCTTTAGATATGTGGTGTATGCAGCGGGAGAGGAAATTCATATTTGATCATGACCCTTGGAGTGGGCCTAGTCCTTTGAAATGGTGTTTTGATGTTCACTCTTTTTATAATTCTCTTTTGGATGCCCCTTGTATTTCTTTCCCTTGGAAGAGTAGTATTTGGTGTGTAAAGGTACTTAAAAGGGTGTCTTTCTTTTTGTGGACAACAATTAGGGGTGGGATTTTTACAGTTGATAACCTTGTTAAGAGGAACTTGCCCCTTGTTAATTGGTGTTGTTTGTGTAGTTGTGATGAGGAAACTGTGGATCACCTTCTACTTCATTGTAATTTTGCTCATGCATTGTGGAGTGAAGTTTTTCTGATGTTTGGGGTTCAATAGGTGATGCTGAATACAGTTGCTTCTTTGCTTTTTGCATGGAGGAATTGATTGGGGAATTTTTCTTCAAATGTTTGGAATATGGTATTGGCTTGTCTTATGTGGCTTATGTGGCGGGAACGAAATTCTCCTACATTTAAAGACATTAAGAGACCTATAAATCTTTTGAAGTCTTTGCTTGTTAGGACTTCGTTTGAGTTGTCTCGTATTTGGGATTTTACCAATTGTATTACTACCATATCTAATTTCTTAATTTTTGTTAGCTCTTCTATTTGATTTTTTTTGTATTCATCTCAAGTGCCATGGGTTTACTATCATAAACACATTGTACTTTTTAATCAATTAAACTTCTATTACGTATAAAAAAAAATAAAAATAAAAAAACTGAAAGAGCTATAGTAAATGTTAAATAGTGTGAAGTTAGTTAATAATTAGTTTTGTGAAAGAATCATCTATCCTCTAATGCGTTTTCCAATTTTTATGGTTGTGGGTATGTGGATGTTTTGTTTGATTTAGGTTGGGTAGGTTTGGCATCAAACCCAAAGGAAACCGGCACTTGGGGCTTTCAACTTGGGAATTGACAGTGAGCTGAACCAAGAGTTGAATCATTGGCTTTGGCCATTGAGAATTATAGTTTAAACCGGCACCTAAATATTCAGGGACTGATTTAACTCTTCCCATGTACTTAATTTCAGCATCTGCTGGTGTTGCAATCATGAAAGATTAATTTGTCGCTATTTCAAAATTTTGTCCGTTCAAGCTTAAGTTTATTGGGTCAATGCGTGAAGTCAAATTGTTATTGAAGCAAGTGGCCTATGGTTTTAATGGTCCAGTTATAAGCATTCTAGGGTTAAAACAGTTAAATATTTGATTTTTTATATTACAAGTTATGGCCAGTTTTGTATTCGAGGGTAGAATTGCAGTTTTTGGAACTGCTGTGAATTAAAGATATTTTTGTTAATTTAGTTGAGTCTAGAATTGTCTTAGAGATTCCAAGTAATTTAGATTAATTTTCTTTGATTCCAAGTTATTCTTTTATTGGGTTAATCCTATTCAGATGAGCTTGAATTTACCTTCCCTTAGAAAACATCTAGTTAATCCTATTCAGATGAGCAAGTTTCAAGGTTCAATTAAAAAAAAAAAAAACCTTATTTATTTTCTTCTTTTCAGATTGGCCGCAAAAAATAAATAAAGGGGTTAATTCAAGATAACCCAGTCTTTGAATGAAAGCATAACGAATACAAAATCCTGCTTATGGTTTCAAATGCAAACTGTTAGTATCTTACCTGAATCCCCTGTTTGAGCACAAGCTTCTATACGATATATTAAATTACTTGAGCCATAGCAATGGACTTTCCATGATCAGCAATAATAACATACAAATACGCCAATTAATGAAAGAAAGATACTAAAACAAAAATAAATAATTGTTCCACTTAAGGTGTAATAGCATTCGCACTGGGTATGCTAAATGGCATATGTAAGGAAACTTTACCATTTTTCACACAAAAAGCAAGCTGCATCCGGGCTTCTAAAATTCAACTATTGCAAATTTTTTTGCAATAGTGCTACAGTACAATTCTACCTTTAGAATTGCACTGTAGCACAATTCTAAAACAAAATATTGATTTTTTATTCCTTTTGTCTTTCTCTCTCTCTTTATTTTCTGTTTTTCAGTCCTCTCTCCTCCTTCAGTCCTCTCTCCCTCACTCCCACTCTCTCTTTGTCTCCCACTCCCTGTTTCCCCCCATCAAACTCCACTCCCACACCACACCCACACCTTCCCCCTGCCACCGCCCCAATTACATCCCCAATCGCATCTCTAACCCCAACTACGTCCACATCTTCGACACCACTCCCCGCAACAGCGAGCAATCCCCCGACACCTCTCTAACCTCCAAGGAAAAACTCGACATAGCCCGACAGCTCGTTAAGCTCGGCGTTGACATCATCAAGGCCGGCTTCCCCGCCGCCTCAAACGACAATTTTAAGGCCGTGAAGACCATTGCCAAGGAGGTTGGCAATGCTGTCGATGCCGATGGGTACATTCTGGTTATCTATGGCCTCTCTCGGTGATTTGTAATGGGGTCCAGTGGTGCGGGTGTGGGGTTTTGATTTGTGGGAGTGGGTTTTAGGTCCTGATGGTGCAGTGGCGGCATGGGGCCGTGGTTGTGGCTGGGTATTGATCTTGTGTGGGCCGTGGTAATGGAGACAACACCTGTGGAAGTGTGGATATCAACTTCTGATGGGTTTTGATGGGGGTTCTGAATGGATTTTTCTATGATTTTTTGTAGGTTTCTTTGCATGGTGGTGGTAGGTGTGTTGTTGCCGTGGTGGTGTCTAGTTGTGGTGGCAAAGGTGGGTTTCATGGTGGCAAATGCGGGTTTCATTTGTTTGGATTTTTGCCGTGAGGTGGTGGCGCAACCATGGGTTTTGATTTGGGTATGTTCTTCATGATGGTGGTGGTAGCAGGTAGTTGCAGAAGTGATTTGGGTTTTTGTTTTTATTTGGGTTTTGGGGTATATTATTTTATTACATAGATATATTATTTTAAGTGGGATGCTGAATGTATTGTAAAATGGTATTGTATAATTGATAAATTGGCTTTTTAAGATGGTAAAATAGGATAGAGTAGAATTTCCTAATGCAAATGCTCTAAGCACTTCATTTGTTTTTATGTTCCCAACAACACACTTTTTGATCTTTAATTTCAAATGAAATGAGCATACGACAAAGATTTTGATTGATGAAGATACAGAGAAAAAGAAATAAAATAAATTAGCTATTACAACTATACATTGATGTCCTCATATTGCCATGATTCCCACCGCTTCCAACACAAGGTTTGCCTCCTAACCCCCTTTAGAGCATCGGATTAAGATGTCTGTTATCTAGGGAGAGGTGACAGCAAATTCACATGAGCCATTTTTGGAGCAGAAGTTGCTGCATCAGCACCGCTATAATGCTGCCCATTGATATATTGATAATATTGACAACATCGTTGTTGAGCTGCAAAACAGAACCAGACACCTTATGAGACTGAATCATTACAGCTAGTCAGGTAAGAGGGAGAGGAACAGATGGGTTGCACTATAGAGAGAAATACAATGCATCCTCTCGCCAAAAATAAAACAAAATCAACTATAGAATGGACTCAAATAATTCCACAATCTAATTTTACCAGTTGTGCAAAAAATTTATAAAAATAAAAAAAGGTCCTGTTTGGCACACATGACTGGGATTAGGATAGGACTAAATAGTAATAGTCCCATGTTAGGGCGTTTCCGCCTTTGGATATATGAATCTGAAGATATAAATCCCATATTTGGGACATTTTAGCCTCTGGTCACATGAATCCAAAGCAACCAATATGGTTCAATGACTGTAAGGTTATTGAATCCCGGGAGGGGATCGGGACTAAATATTCAGGGCATTTAAGTTGCGAAACCAAAAAACTGGAGATCCAATCTCAGCCATCAGGTCCATGAGACTAAGCTGATCTGTGTCATCTCAGTCTCTGCCAGCCACCACTCTTTCTTGAACTTATTTCTGGTTCTCAATCAAAACTCTCCAGTGAAGAATCCTGACTGTTCATCTCTCCCACTGGAGCTGATCTCTGCTGTTGAGTCCAGGAGATTAAGACCATGAGCTCAAGCATGTGGAGGAGAACTTGAACTTGATCTGGATCATGATCTGACTCAACCCAAAAGTGAGTGGCACAGGTGTCTAGCGGGAGACCCATCTCAGTGCAATGACAATAGTTAACTGGAGCCATACAGCTTCCCAGCACAATGATTGTGGCCATCAATCAATGCTCATTAGAGTTTGTGTAGTACAGGGTGGTGACCACATGTGGAAAGGTGGGAGGGGTGGTGGCTGTGGAGTGTGGTGATGCATGCAGTGGTTGTTGAGCAGACCTTTTTTTTTTTTTATATAAGTAACGAAAAATTTTATTAGAGAAAAACAAACCCTGTACACAGCGGTGTACTAAGAGAGAAGTAATCAATTCAAAAGACAATGATCAAACAAGTGTAAGAGAGAAAAACAAGGGGGAGAGCAGCACTCCAATCCAACAAAGTATGGAGGAAGAAGACTTTAATTTTTAGGATATTCCGTTCACATCCCTCAAAACTTACGGAATTCCGTTCTTGACAAAGATACCACATAATGCAGTGTGGCACAGCCTTCCAAAAAGCAATATTTCTATGCTTGCCGAAAGAGAGACAAAATAAGTCAGCAAACTTGAGTGTGTGCTTTTAATGAGAGTGAGCTTCCTTCCCTTGGATAAATAAAGGCATTTCCAACCCACTAATCTTCTTTCCAACTTCTCAAGAATCAGGGTTCCAAATCATCCTTTCCTTTGATTTAGCACCCAAGAGAAGACCCAAATATTTCCGTGGAAAAGTATTTGGAAATAGAAGATTCCTTCTCGAGCAACTTTCTTTGTTTGGACTGCTGCTTTGGGAAAGTGCTTAACGATTGACAATTTACGAAAAATGAAGGTTTGGATATTGGATTGGTGCTACATGTGCAAGTGTAATGGTGAATCGGTTGATCATCTTTTTCTTCATTGTCTGATTGCAATGGATATGTGGACTATGGTGTTCGGTTTGTTTGGAGTGAGCTGGGTTATGCCGCAATCTGTAGTGGGGCTTTTAGCATGTTGGAAAGGCAGATTTGGTTGTCATCGAAATGGGTATATATGGTTGATTGTTCCCCACTGCTTATTGTGGTGTCTTTGGAGAGAAAGAAATAGTAGATGCTTTGAAGATAAGGAGAGATCAAGATCATATTTGAAGCTGTTTTTCTTTAGAACTTTAATGGATTGGTTGGCTGCATTGCGGAACCAATCATTTTTATCTTTTCTTGATTTTCTAGATTCTTGTAATTTTTGTTCTTGATTGTTTGCCCCCTTGTACACTCCCTATGTACTAGGGTGCTGTACCTTTTTTGATATCAATAAACTTACTACTTATCAAAAAAAAAAAAATTTCTGTGGAAGCGTAGACTGTCTAGATCCTAACACAGTCACTAAATCCCCCATGTTGCTCACTTTCCCCACACGTACCAACTCAAATTTTCCCCAAATTAACCTTAAGGCCTGAAACTGACTCAAATTGCAAGAGAATATCCCTCAATTTTTATACCTAACACAAGTTGGCATCAACAAAAATTAAGGTATCATCCGCAAATAAAAGATGAGACACTATTAAAGGCCTATCAGCTGTTATACTTACTAAGAAGCCCAATAGAAGCCCTTCATTTACTGCTACAACCAACAAACAACTCAATGCCTCCATCACAAAGACAAATAACACCAGAGAAAGGGTCACCTTGACAAAGACCACTAGAACTCCCGAAAAAATCATTGAGGCTGCCATTTATTAGAATGGAAAAACATACCATAGAAATACAAAACCAAATCCACTTCCTCCATCTTTTTGAAAACCCACACCTTTGAAGCATGTACATAAGAAAATCCCAAGATATGTGATCGAAAGCTTTTTCCACATCCAACTTACATAAAACTCCTGGAATCCCTACTTTCAATCTACTATCTAAACATTCATTTGCAATTAATACTGAATCCAGAATCTGCAAACTATAAAGGCATTTTGAAACTATGAAATAATACCATGCATCACTTTTCTAAGCCAATTAGCCAAGACCTTAGAAATGACTTTATAAATTCCACCCACCAGACTAATAAGGACAAAAATCCCTTACCTCTGTAGCATCCACTTTTTTTGGAATAGGAGCAAAGAAAGAAGCATTAAGACTCTTCTCGAAAATTGCTTGGTCAAGGAAATTCTGAAACAGCTTCATAATTTATGGCTTTAGAATATGCCAACAGGACTGAAAGAAGGCCATAGAGCCTGAAGCCTTATCACCATTAAATCCTTGAATCACTCCAAGCACCTTATCCTCATTAAAAGGTTTATCCAACCAGGCTGCATCCTCCTCAGATAATCTATAGAATTCCAAGTCATTCAACATTTGATGAATTTTGTATTTCTATCACCCTCTTTAAGATAGAGAATTCGAGATTTTTGCCACCAACAGATTTCCTCCAAAAGAGTTGTCTTTTTCAACTCACTTGTGAGACGTTCCTTTTCCAAATTCTCAACATCAGACAAGGGAGGAGTTTCCTCCAGAGAGAGTCCAAATCACTAAGACTCATCCATAACCTTTTTTTTCTTCTCTTACATATGACCAAAATCATCCTCATTCCATTTTTCAAATCGACCTTCAAAGCTCTCAGTTTATTAGCAATTCTACAACTGGGAGATCCCTGAAAATTATAGAAGTCCCACCAAGAATGCACTTTCTCGACAAAACCCTCTGCCTTTAACCACATGTTCTCAAATCTGAATGATCTTTTACCCCTCTAAAAATTCCCCCCTTCTAACAGAATTGGAAAATGATCCGAGACCAGTTTAGCCATCATACGCTGACGAACAAAAGGGAACTTATCCTCCCAATCAGGCAACAAGAGGAATCTGTCAATCCTAGATCTCGATGCCTCAAAACAAGAATTAGACCATGTGAAAGCATCCCCTTCCAAAGGAAGATCTAGTACACCATGATCTGCTATGAAATCAGAAAACTTATGAATAGCAGGGGTAAAGGATTCTGCACCAAGGCACTCTAACGGGAACCTCACCACATTAAAATCACCTCCCACACACCAAGGCACATTCCACCAACTTCTAATCCCGGCCAACTCCTCCCACAAAAGTTGTCTATTTCTATCAACATTAGGGCCATAGATGCCAGAAAGAGCCCTCTCAAAGTTGTCAGCGACATTCTTGAACCGACAAGAAACAGAGAAGCGACCTACTGCCTCCTCCATTTTTCCACTACCCTTCTATCCCACAACACCAAAATACCTCCAAAGGAACCAATCAACCCTAAGAAAACCCAATCAAAATGTTGGCAACCTCATATACGACGTATCACCCCTCTTGTGATTAAATCCATTTTTGTTTCCTGCAAACAAACAATATGTCTTCCATGTCTTGATGATGTTCTTGACCCGAAGCTGCTTCTCATTATCATTCAGTCCCCTAACGTTCCATGAAATAATTCTAAGATTAATTGATGCACCACTAGGTCCCTATCCCTACTGACACTCCTTGTCTTGGTTGATCCATTCTCATGATACCAAGAATTCACATATTCTTCAACTCCCGCTTCCCTTTCATGCCCATCTTTGTCAATTTCTTCTGGGCACTTTCTTCAACCAGTTGCTATTTTTTCCTAGCCTCTAGAGATAGAAATAATCCAACCTATACCTTAAGATTCTCCAAGGAAGTGCCCACTGATTTCTTAACGGCTTGATTTTTCCAGTAACCCAAAGCAACAACTGAGTACTGTTTTTTTGCCTCATCTTCAACATTCATCACTGGAGATGTCGTTGCCACTGTTGGGCTTGCTGTTGTTAAAGGCGCTACAAACATGGGCTCCTCATCCACATCAGTAGATAAAGCATCCCAGGCTACATCACACTCACAATCATCAGCACAATTCAAAGGAAGCCCCTCCTCCCTGAGCAAAAGCTCCTTTCCTTGCCTGCTTACACTATCTAACTCATCATCTGAGCCCAAAAACTATGTGAGACTCTCTAGAGATCAATAAAGGGAAAGTGGAATCACCACTTGTCTTCCATCTCTCAATTCAAAAACCCAATCTCTAGAGTTGCCCCAAGACCACCTATCCAAGCCATAAAAAATAAAAAATAAATAAAAAATAAAAACCGGCCTAATTGAGGGCTGAAGCTCCTTGTTGGTTTGGGCAAGAGGAACGAGCTCAAGATCGTCAGACCAACCTTCGGAAAGAGTAGTCCCTGAATCCGCAACAGCAACACAAAGAGATGAAGCATCCTCACTCACCACTATCTGGGTCTCAGTCTCAAGATAGCAGTGACTCTCGACCGCAAAAGGATGAGAGACAGCCCCCATCATATCATCGCGCTAGTGGGACAATCTCCTTTAGCCCATTTAGGAAGTGGAGGAGAAGAAAGGATCGTTGGTTGGATTTGGGGAGATTGCAGAAATGTTAACTGGTCTATATCAGTATGTCGTTGGTTTTGAGGGTATTAATAAAGAGAATAAATTCAATGAGGACGGGGTGTAAACCTTACACCAGCCAATAAGATCATACCACATCAGCCTTTTACTTAAGACTCATTGTAAAATCAATACATCCTAAAATACCTAATAACATCTTTAAAAACCCTATTTCACGTTTTCAGACCAGACGTGAAAAAGAGTCCCTAAAATCTCATCCCCCTCCTCAGCTCCTCACTCTCTTGCCACAAACCTAGCTGAACCTCCGTCTACCACCGCATTACCTCGCCTGACCTCCGCCACATCAATTCATCGGAGTCACTATTGAAACCTTGAAAGTGGAATATGTGACTTCAAGGTTTGTTTTGCTATCTTTTGTTATTGGGTTTTACTAGGTGATTTGCTATGCTTGGATATCTTGACTGTATGGGTTTTGCACAGTAACATAGAATTTTGTTTTTTGTTCCATAGTCAACATAGAAACATAGAATCTTGTCTTTTATTGATAGTCGCCGGAATGATTGAGAAATCTCGAAATCCATTTTGGGAAAAAGAAGAAATCAAGAAAAATTAAAACTTGAGCAAACCTGCTAAAACAACGAGATTTCAGATTTTTTTTTTTTTTTTTTTGGGATAGGAAAGGATGAGGTTTGGGTTTATGTTTGTTCAGAAATTAAAGACGTTGATGAAAGTGGGAGTTACTTGAGATGTTATTAGATGTGGCAGGATGTAATTCTCATTAAGTAAAAGGCTGACGTGACAATCTATTATTGGATGTGTAAAACATGGGTTTTACACCCCGTCCTTACCAAATTCGGACTCATTAACAAAATGTTTGATAGGTTGATTGATGGTGGCTGCTTTGGTGATGATGAATTTGGGCTTGTGGTTTTGTGTTTGATGTTGGTATTGACTTGAGTTTGGTAGTATTGGTGTGTGGGAGGTGATTGGGCTTGATGGGTTGGGATTGTGGATTTGAAGTTGATGGCTGTGAAGAAGAGGAGGTTCTAGGTAGGGAGAGATTGGGCTTTTGTGTGATGGGCTTCGGGGTAAAGTGAGGTTGATGTGGGGAGTTGGGTTGTAGTTTTTGGTTGGAAAGGAGGATTGAGTTTTGATGTTTAGTCTTAAAATGGGACCTACGAGGCTTCCATAAAAGTTTGGTTTGGGCCAAATAAAAACAGATTGGCCCTCTTCATTAATGTTGGCCCATTGCACCTCCCATTGCCATTGAGGACCACGTGCTATTTTCATGTAGACATTTAAAACTACCCCAGCAGTGATACCATTCAAATCTGCCTCATGATTGACAAGCGCAGGTTTTGCCCCAAAACTAGTACTTTTTTCCTTCCCGACTCCCCCATATCCTGTGTATCTCGCTTAACGATGCCGTTAGTCAACAGATTTGAATTTTCAGAAGAAAGTAAAAAATAAAAATAAATTGTAGGTGATATGCGTGATGCATTAATTATTAATTAATTTAATAGTTCTCAATTTATAGATATATTTAGTTTTCAGATTATTAGTTATACTGTTATAGCATTATGAGTTAGCAGTTGGCAATGCGGGCGAGTTTAACAATTTTATTTGGTTAAATTTGTGTGACATTTTTATAATTTATTATGTCTTTGTTTCTATCTAAAAAATAGTTAGAATACTGTATTAATTAGATATAGTTAGTATACACTATATAAATTATTCAAGCACATGGTCTACACTCACTCACTCTATCACTCACCCGCTGTCCCCACAACACACACAGTTACCCCACTACCAACACTAATAATTTCTAACACACTGCATTTTTCCACCACACTGTAGCCCATTTAGCCACATCCCCACACCCGAGTTTGTCCTCTCTAAAAGTCTCTATTACATAACTCTTTTTAACTACTTTATTCTAGAACTCATTGTCTCCAAAATACAAAAGTCATAGAAATAGTCTGCCACACTTTACTATTGCCACATCTTACTTCTCACATCTCGGAGCAAAACACACAAATACACTCAACAGAAAATCATATCACAGTCAAAGAAAATTAGGAATAGGCTTAAAAGAGAGAGAAATACTTGTGAGATAGAATCACAGATCTGGCAAGGCAAGGACTGAGGAGTGGCTGGTGGCAGCACAATTGTGGTTTGTCAGCATCGGAGCTCTCCGCCACTCTCTCTCTCTCTCTCTGACGTACGACAAGGGGAACAACAAAAATCTGACTTAGAACTGTTGGGGCAGATCTGGTAACAGATATAGTTCGACTCTCGGACTCTCTTTTTCTAGTCTAAAAGACTATATTGGTCTCTTCTTTTTTCTAATTTTTTTTTTGTCAATGGGCTGATCTGTGGGTATCAATTTTTTTAATTAATTTTTGTGAAGTTCTTATTAAATTTGTGGGCTGTTTGGGCTTATACATGGTTTTTTTTTGTTTAATTTCTGATGTTATTTGTGTTAAATTTTGGTTAAGGGCCAAGATTGGAGGGAAGGGGGTCAAGATTGGAACAAGAAGTTGCCTACATGATCAAAATAATTCAAAGTTCAAGATGACTAATGATCTATTTACCAATGCCATAACCTAACATTTGTAATCCGATAAAACCCAAAAAATTTCTACTACAGACTGATCAGACTATATTCTTTTTCTTTTTTTTTTGATAAGATTGATCAGACTATATTCAAGTAATAGGACTCAAAAGTTTTGCAGAATTATCGGGATATGAATTGCATACCCATTGAAATCCTTCCTTCTCTTGAAGCGCAGCACCTATTATGCTCTCACCAACATTAGCAACCTGGGAAGCTATTATGCATATAATTGCTTCAGGTGCACTTATCTGTTTCACCAGAAAAATACACAAAAAAAGAAAATAAATTAAAATATCTCAAACCATATAAGTTTAATTATTAAGTCGAGATATAATCTGGTTAAGTCATTCTACATAGTAATTTCAACAACAGTAATTACAAGGGTGCCAAATACAAAGATCATACATTATCCACGTCCAGGACATGCCAAAATCAAATAATGACCCTATCCAATAAATTCCAACATTATCTTATCATGGACATCCAAAAGCTTAATGCATTTGCTAATTCTTATTTCTTAGCAATCACATTTTACAGAAGCGAGTTTTCAATGAATCAACTTTTCTTTCCATTTCTTTTATGCATATATTCGTAGGTGGAATATCAGCGGACTTATGAGGGGCAGAAATTTCTGTTGAAAGAATCATGACTGCAATCTTCAGATTTTTTTTTTTGTTGTGGAGGGGGGGAGACAAAAATGAAAAGAAGTTTTTAATATAAATAAGAAATAGATCCAGAACAAATTTTGACCCAAAAAAAAGGAACAAGTATTCAATAATAGTGGGAAGACAGTGTAGAGTACCTCACGCGTGACACAACCAACAAAGGAGAGAAGAATTGATGCTAAAAGTCCAGCAATGGTTCCCTCGACACTCACAGCCCCTTCAGTTCCCCTTGGGACTATCTTAAATGTCGTAACTAGATACCTGCTCAGAAGCACCGATTTAAATGATTAAAAACAAATATTGAGAAGTAAATATTAAAATACATGCAAGGGGCAAAACATCCCAAAAATAAATGTTGATTTTGGAAAATGCATGTCATGCTTTAAGCAAGGCCCCATATGCTGAACACAAAATTACCAGAAACCAATTCAAACAATGTTGATTTGGTATTAAGTTACACATTCACACTGCATGAAGCTACAAACTTCATGTGATATAAGCACACTAGTAGTCAATAAACCTCAAATCTTAGTTCATTAATACTATCTTGGAAAAAATTAGCATTAATAATCCAAAGGTGCCAGCAGTAGGTTATTATCATCATTATTATAGTTATTATCAATATAACTATCAGATGTTGACACGTGTGATGCATGTGGATATCCAAAAAAAAAAAACTATTTAAAAATAGATAGAAATGCTATGTCTACAACATTTTCATAACCCTTTCACAACAAACTCTAAGTGGCAAGTTATTACCAGTTGTTATTGGTGGGGCAAAAAAGTAATTTCAGTAGTAGGTTCAAATTAGAACCAATAACAACTAACCACCTATGATTTGTTATGAAAATGTAGTGGACGTAGTACTTCTCAAAAATAAATGTAGAGTAAATAGATGTGGGAAGTTTTTGAGAGAGCGAGAGAGAGGAGATACCTAGGGTTATGCTAAATAGATCATGAACCCCTTATAATTGTTAACCATGAACCACTTATTTCTATTTTTATTAAGCCAATATTTTAAGTATTCTTGAAATTTCTTTGATTGTTTTTCGTCTTAGTTGTACATCTCTCATATTCTGCTAAATAGATCATTTTCTCTAGGGTTATCTAGGGTATGCAATAGATGACGCTAAAGAAGAGAATCTCCCTCTCTAATAGAATTCATTATTATTCTTATTATTGACAGTAGATGTGATTAAGAAACAAGAATGCATTGAGGAAAATGCAATGAAATTGGTAGACTGGTAGACTAAAGCTAGACGTGTGAACATAAAGTACACTTTTAACATAATAGTTACCAAAATAGGCAAATATAATAGGGATTACACAAACACACACAGAGAAGATACCTCATCAGTACACAGCATATGTACACAAGATTCTCCAAAGTTATAGGAAAAACTACAAATTACTCCCTGTGGTTAAAACCTATAATAATTACATTCCCCGTTAGTTTCGGTGGTAAACATTTTTTGGAAAATGTTTTCTGCACTTTATGGTGTTAAATACATCAGAAAACAAAAGCCAACCGAAAAGTAAAGTTTGGTCAACCAAAAAAGAAAAGGAAAAAAAAAAAAAAAGAGCCTTTTGAGCAGAAAGTGTCTTTTAAAAAACAGAAAATGTTTCCAGAAAAGGCTTGCGCTCAGACTCTTCCTTCGTGTCCCCACACTCTTCCTCCCTCAGGTTTAATCCACATTATGCAAAATCTATTAATTTGTACAGAGTCCTGAAATTTTCATTTTTGTCCAAAGCTGAGGGGTTCAGGGTCAAATGTAGCATTCAAATATTTGTGGACTAAATTGCTAGAGGGGTTGACCATATGGGGTAATTTGTAATTTATAATAAATATTTACATACAAAAAGAGAGGAAATCAATAAAATCTATGATAGAATGCATGTCATTTGTTCCAATTCCCAAACAAAGACATCACTCAATGAATGAATCCCAAACACAGATAAAACAAATAACTACAAGTCATAAGTGAATGAGCTAACTTGCTTATATGGAAGCAAACTTCAGATTTGGGTATTCCTCTTTCTTCCATTCATGTCGCCCTCTATTAGACCAAAACAATTTCATCTGAAAAGATTCCTACTTTCTTTTCTTTTTTTTGATAAGTAGGAAAGATTCCCACTTTCATATGTATAAATTCACAATTACAGTTTAGAGTTGCGCTTCTAACATTATCATGGGATTATTATATCTTATTCGAAATGACAAACATACGACAACTTTTTCTTTACTCATTTCCAATAGTGTGGCCAATGCTTCCTACTTCCTCATTTCTATACATTATTGATGATCATCTAAAGTTCTATACATTATTAATGATCATTTTACAGTTTCCTGATGCCAGTGAATACCGTCGAACTTACTGCCAATTGAATGAGATACCGTAAGGGTTTGGGGTAAATCAAACTTATCCGATATGATGAATGAGGGATGACCAGATGTATATTTTTTATATTTTTTTTGGTTTATATGGAATAAGTAAACACTCAAGTATTAAAAGGATAGATAAGTTCACTCCCAAAGCAAACCCAAAAGGGAAACAAATATCACCACCCAAAGGAATTTAACTAAGAATGCAAAATTGAATTGGCTCACCACTCAATGGGAAACAAAATATCACCACCCAAAGAGATACAGAAACTGACTTCATCACCCAAAGGAATCCACCCAAAGGACAAGAGTTAATTTAGAAGAAATTTATCTTCTGAAAGCACAAAGGCAGATTTTCTGAAAACACTCTCTAATATGATTTAGTCATTTTAGCCAAATGACTTATGCAATGCTTAGAACAGCATAGAAACTAGAAACAAAATAAACAACTTGTCTGCTAAAGGCTTAATATTTCCTAGGAAACCCAAAATAAATGCTCTTTGACTTCTTAGAGAAAATGACTTATTATTATTCTTCATATATCTTTTGAATTTTAGGAAATTCGTTCAAAATAATGACCTTATTCATAGGGCTTGAAAATCAACTTGGTTGGGCTTATGAATCTAATTGGATTGGATTAAGGCTTCTTTGGACACTCCTCATGCCACCATGCTTGTGGCTTCCACGTAATCTGCCACTTCGCTCCAGTGTTAGAATGCACAGTGGTTCCTAAATTCATTGCAATCTCAAGAGAAAGTACAATTGCTTGGAATAGCAGTTTCTCTATCCTATACTACTATGAGACTCTAATTCTCTCTTCAACATCAAGTGTTCTTAGGCAATCATATTAGGGCATGTTTGATAGACTATAATAGGCACTATAATGTAATAGTCATTCCTATGGTTTAATTATTCTTTAGTTTTGTTATGTTTTTGTTACAGGAAATAGTCATTACTTATGAATAGCTATTCTTTAAAATGAGGAATAATTATTCCTCTCTAAATGGTTTGCAATAGCTATTCCTTGGTAGGAGTAATAATTTTTAAAAGTAATATATTTTCAAATAAACAAACTTTCCATATACTCATAACAATTTTAAAAATAAAAAATCATTAAAAAAATAACTCATCTCTATCAAATTTAAAAGAAATCATTTTTAAGAAAATATAATTGTATGAGTAAGATATTTCTTAAAATAAATTATAAGTTTTATTCTAATGTTACAACTCATAACCAAACTTATGAATAGGTTTAGTTATTCCATTACAACACATTTTATTCCTAGTTCCTAGTAATAAAGATTATCATTCCTATCGTAATCCTCATTCAATGTACCAAACATGCCCTTAGCCTTGGGGCTACATATAGTAATAAGGGTGTCACAAAAACCAATAAGAACCAGAAATGTCATCATGTAGGACCCATGACCTCACCCTTCAGCCATTCTTATGTAAGTACCATTTCAGCTCTAGCCCACTGGCTTATCAAGGCTACTAATGCCTCAACTTTTTAACTTTCTATGACATAATTCATGTCCACTGAGGTTTGAGAAACATTTTAGATCATTGCCATCAACACAAAAGCCTCAACTCTGCTTGTCCATTATAGCAAATTACACTGGTAAATGTAATAAGGAAGGAAAGTTGATGTAGGACAAATTGGGGAGTTTGTCTTCGTGTGGTTGTGGCGGGTTTAGGTTTAAGAAGAATTTTGGATTTTAGATTTAAAGTTGTTGAAGAAACGTAGGGTTGTATTAGGAATTAAAAGGCGGTTTGATGACTTATTTGATGACTATTTGGTAGTAGAAAGTATGTGAGGATTTAAGGCTTTGATAGGTAAAAGAAAGGGCTTGATTTAGGATTGTAAGGAAAAAGAAAATGAGAGATTTTTTTGGTGTTCATGGGCTGTATCCTGAGTGAACAGTACCATAAAGAAAGAAAAGGAGAGGAAAAGAGAGAAGAGAAAGAGAGAAAACATCACACAAAGGTCAACATGCCCCAATGCTCAAAACACTCAATAATTTTTTTTTTTTTATCAGTAAAACACTCAATAATTTTATTAATCAACACTTCTCCTTTGATAAGCATAAATATATCTAAAGACTTCCTTATCCTAGCAGTATTAGGACTCTTGGTAGTAGTGATAGGGCTACTATGACTAGTAATCTAAAACCTAATAAAATACTAACTTGGACCCAAAGATAATAAACCTAAGATACTTAGAATTTTCTAGATAATTCTAGACTCAAATAAAGTATCAAATTACCCATAATTCACAGGAATGGCAGAAATTACAGATTTGCCGCTGTCTATAAAATTGACCATAACTAATAAAATAAAAACCCAAATAGAAAACTGTTTTAACCCTAAAAATTTTTGGAAAGTGGTTGTATTTAGGAATTAAAGGGTGATTTGATGAGTTATTATATGTTGATTTGGTAGAGAAATATGTTTGATTTTAATGTTTTGATAGGTAAGCAAAAGCACTTAACTTAGAGTTGTAAGGAAGAAGGAAAAAAGAGAGATTATGCGTTCAGAAGTTGTGCAAATAGTACCAATGAGAGGAGTGAAGAAAAGGAAAACAAATTGGTGATTCTGCAGATAGTATTTCATATATCATACTTCACAATTTTGCTTCTGCCATTTGATTCATTGTTTTTTTTTTTTTTTTTTGGCTGAATTGCCATTTGATTGATTGAAAATTAAATTTAAGAACTTAATGAAAGTATTCTTAGCATTAAGCAACAATACTGGCCCTAAATTGCATATAGGAAAGATAAACAGGCTTTAGATTTCCACCATTAGCAAACATTTCATTCATTAGTGAGTGAATTGGAAAATGTAATAAAAAAATTAAACCAAAGAAGCATTATTACTTCTTACTTACGTTGTTTTACCATATGCCTTCCCTATCTCACTTGAGACAGTATCACTCAACTTAGTACAAAAACTGGCAACAAAGCCGAGTTTCCAAAGCTGAGAAAAAGCAGGTCCCCCAACTTGAAAAATTGAAAGAAATGCACAGACGCAACCAGCAGCACTGGAACCAATAACACTGCCTGGTCCTCTTCTTCCCTTTCTCTTCTCAGCAACCCCTTGTGCCTCCTTTTGTGCCATTTTCACTTTCGTCACTGCTGTCCCCTACAACATATATAACACATAATTCCATTATAAGAAGAAGAGGCAGCAAAAAGTACAACTCTAAAACTTAGGTCCAGTTTCCTAGGTGCAATACATTTTACCAATCTAAAATCAACAATACTACTACACACATCCAATTTCACAACATGCTCATAAATTAAACTTTTTTTTTTTTTGGGTGTAGTTTTCACAAAATTAGAGATGAAAAAAGCAAGAATTGAAATGGGGTTTGCTTACAATGATGAAGTAAGTGGCAACGAGAAGGAAAGCAGAGGGACCAAAAGCTCGCCATGTGAGAGTGCCCAAAAGGAAGGCAGAGGCAATCCCTGAGAGAGAGAGGCCAGAAAGCAGAATTGGCAAACCCAATACAAAGATCAACATGTTGCTCAGGATTGCCGACTTCCACGTGAGAGAAGACGATTGCATCAGCGCCTTTTTAACTGCCTCTGATACTGATGATGATAAAGCGCACTGGACCACCATCTTCTTGCTATTACTATTAGGGTTTCGGTGGTGGAGATTTAATAGGGTCCTTTCGCTTTTGCTTTTAGCATAAGAATGAGAGAGAGAATGGTGGAATTGGAATTTGAATGGGAGAAGTGAAATGGGTTTGGTGTGATTGTAATTGTAGACACCAAGACTTGACCTTTGCATAATAAAACTACTATTCATTGTCGATATCATCATTTTTTATTCCAGGGGGACTTCTCACTACCTAGTACCATCCTTCAACAAACCATGCTATTTACAAAACCCAATTAGATCAGAAAAACTATAAATCCCAGCACCGTCAAACCGGACTGCATCCACCACACAAATCAAACTCAAAATAAAAATAGAAATTGCCGCACCCACCCCACAAATCAAGCCGAAAATCAACACAAACCCGACAACCACCGCACTCACAGCGAAAATATCAACATAAACGTACAAAATGCAACTTTCAGGCGCCCAATCCACCACATCTACCGGCACCGCCAGATCGCGACAAAACTAGCACCACCACCACCACCCATGGGAAAAGAGAGAGGAGAATCAGACGACGAGATAAGAGCATCAGCTACTTCAAATTTTTGTAACGAGAGTGGACAGTACAAATACACTTTCACTCCCTATAAATTCCCATCGGCGTCGCATATAAATATTATTTCTACATTCTTCTTTTATTCTTTTTTTTTAATCTTTCTTTATTCATTCCCAATTATATTTTCTAAATACACTTTTTACGGTCGCTCACAATCTAGCTACATATATTAGGAACGTTTTATTTTTTTTATTTTTTTTTTTGAAATGTATATTAGAAATATTTTAGATTATGTTGTGCGGCTGGAAGCCGCTCCAACGCATATCCACAATATAGTTCAGGCGAATTTTACTCTTTTTTTTTATTAATAATATTTCAGTTTTGATTCTCAAAAAAAAAAAAAACACTTTTTAACAAATTTTTTATCATTTTCTATATCATTTAAATATTATTTATTTATTCTTCCACTATTTTTTTTTTAATCTTTTCTTTATTCATTCCTAACCATATTTTCTAAATCCCTCAACGGGTCAAAATTTTAAAATTGTGGGTGGTCTTTTTTTCAATGGATCTCTTGAAACACTTGAGACAACAATATAGTGAGTTCTTAGTTTTTATTTATTTATTATTATTATTCATTAATTTATCATTACCCATTTTTTTAATTTTTTTCAAAATAAAAAAAAGTGCTACGTACACAACATTTTCACACTAAATTACATGTGGTAAGTTGTTATTAGTTCTAATTTGAATCCACAATTTAAGTTACATTTTTACTCATTTATAACAACCAATAATAACCTACCACTTAAAATTTGTTGTGAAAATATTATAGATATAGCATTATATATATATATATATATATAAGATTTGTCGATGGATTCATTCAGACCCATTTTTGTTTCAAATCTTTCCGAATGTGTTTTGTGTTTTTGTTCTGATTGTGGTATGTTTTACTTTGTAACCGTTGAGATAGAGAAAGAGAGAGTGAAGAACGAAAGAGAAAAGGGATGAGATAGAAAAAATCATTAGTTTATTCAACCAGTGATTATTTTAAGAGTAAAAAATGTTTGGAGTTGCTACAATAATTGCTACAGTGATCTTCAGGTGAAGAGAGCTACTGTAGCAACTCAAAAAAAAAAAGTTATTGTTGGAGGGTGTTTTTTATGAGTTTGCTCTCCAAAAATGGCTTTAGAAAGCTATTGGAGATGCTCTAAAAGAGAGGGAGAAAATAGAGTCACGCTGAGAGGGAAAAAAAAGAATAAATAAACATTTTTATTAGTACTTAGTAGTAGCAAGGAATATCGTCTAGCTGGTTTTGGCGAGGCAGTGTTAAATGCTATGTTAAATTTTTTTTTTTTTTTTTTTTTTTGGTTAACTTTGTTGAGACTGATGCGTGAACCTTTTATAAGTTTGTAACTAGAGTTTGAACAACAAGCTAGTTTGACTAGCTTGATGCCACTGCTCTAATCACTTGAATTGTAAAAAATAGAGTAACAGTTTTAATTAATCAGTTTAATTTTCGCTATCAGAGTTCTTATGTATGCAACATGCAGGTGGTATTAGAGTTTTTTTTTTTTTTTTTTTTTCCTTTTCCTTTTTTCAAGAAGGAAATGATGTCCGCTATTATTCCATGTCCCGGAAACCTCTCGATAGTACTGTGGCAAATTAAAAAGACAAACCCTTTGAATAAAAGCTGGCACACGAACTTGATCAAACAGGTTTTCTCCTCCAATGATGCCACCACGATCCTAGGCATTCCCTTGAGCTCTAGACTATAAGTGGACCGCTTGGTCTGGGCTTATACCCCTAAAGGCCAATTCACGGTATTGCCTACAAGGTTGCTCTATCCTCCACAAACAGTCCAATCCCCGGAACTTCAAATGGACAAAATCATGGAGCATTCTGGAAGTCTACGGGGTCTTAATGTTCCAAATAAAATCAAGAATTTTTCATGGCATGCAAGCTGTAATATACTTCCAACCAAACAGGGATGGACGCAGGATTTTAAGTTGGGGGGCCGAAGATAAGCGAAAAAAAAAAATTCAAATACGCATCCATATAATATTAATAAACTATCAACCAAGACAAATACCCAAAAATTATTGTATCTTAATATATTAAGATACAATTTTCTATAATATATATATATATATATATAATTTTTTTTTTGTGTGTTTTGTCTACCTTTATTTATGTCTTTGTGTTTGGTCGGCCTTATTTATAATTTATGTCTTTGGGTTGTCTCCATCTTTTTAACAATGACCCACTAACCTAATGAATCCACCACCGACACTATAAATTTATTCCCTGCATTACTAACAAAAACTTTTCTTTAAGTTTTTAACTTTACCTTCTTCTTTTTTCTGTCACTTGCCCGTTGCCCAACTCCACTTGTTCCTATTATGCCCAACTACCAGTCAACAAAGAAAAAACTAATCTTTACAAACTGTACTCTCTGTCTCTCTATCTCTCTATCTCTCTCTTATCTATATAAACAAGAGAGAGAGTCACAAACACAGACAGAGTCACAAAGCCAAAAGGCCAAAAATAAATAAATAAATAAACACCACAGCCAGCAACACAGATTCAAATATTCAATTCAATCACAATCACTAACATTTAGTTCATCACTCGTTAGTAAAAACACAAACATGAAACACCACGGTCCACAAGTCCACAACTACAAGGCAATCTCAGATTCTCAGATCACAAAGTCACAAACATTTTATTAGATTTTGAACTTTGAAGTTGAAGGAAAAGATAAGAGTAAATACCTATGAACTGTGAAGGCTGGAGCAACGAAGCTAGGCTAAGCAGATCGAGCAACCGGAATGGGCGGCGGCAAGTGGGTCTCGTGACTCTCGCCGGTGTGGGTACTAGAAAATGGGTGTGTCTCAGATCGAGCAACCGCCGGTGTGGGTCTCGGCGGCATCGTCGGCGTGGGTGAATGGAGTCGTCGGTGTGGGTGCTAGAAAATGAGTGAGTGAGTAGAGTGGGTCTCTACTCTCTCAATCTCAAATTGAGCAACCGCCGGTGTGGGTCTCGGCGGCGTCATCGGCGTGGGTCTCTTAGTCTCTCTCACTCTCTGTCTCGCACTCTCGCCTCCGGCCTCTCTATCCTCTGTATCGCCTCTCCCCTCTCTCTCTCTTTTTTTTTTTCTTTTTTTTCTTTTTTTTTTCCTTCGTGTTTTGCTTTCTCTGTTTGGTGTTTGGTGTTGGAGTTAGACTAGTGACTAGTGACCATTGAGAGCTGAGAGCTGAGAGCTGAGTGCTTTTTTTTTTTTTTTTTTACGTGGACTGGCCTGATGATCTGATGATGGGCTGGGGACTGGCCGAATAATGGACTCCTGGACTGGCCGGATGATGGGCTGGGGGGGTTCATGATTTTTGGGAGGGGGGCCCAAGCCCTTTTTCTTTTTCTTTTTTTGAAAATTTTACTTGCTCAAAAAAAAAAAAATTTGGGCCCGGGCCCCCTTTGGGCTCAACGTGGGTCCGTCCCTGCAACCAAAGCTAACCTCGGCCACTGGAAAGTTTTAGACGGTCCAACATGTGAGGCCTGCAGGATGGAAGCTGAGGGCAGCGGGCACTTATTCTGGCATTGTGTAAAAACTCGGGAGGTATGGATACCTTCTGGAATTCCGCTTGACTTAAATGGGGTACACTTCCATGAGTTTATTGATCTGTTGTGGCATCTCAAGTTCGTGCAACATGTGGGCAACGATATCCTGGAACTAGTTATCACTTTTGCTTGGAGCATTTGGTTTAACCGAAATCAAGTTCCGCAAGGAAAAACCAGACATACAGCTAGTATGATTATTCAGAAAGCAATATCATTGATTAATGAATCCCAAGTAGCAAACTTTTGGCCTCCTAAGTCAGCAGTAAAAGACATGGATTTGTGGATCAATCCAAAACCTTCATGGTACAAGATCAACACTGATGGAGCGGTCTTTGCGCAGCAGTAGGCAACAGGCGTGGGAGTTGTAGTTCGAGATCACGAAGGTAGAGTGGTGGCCGCATTCAGCAAGATGCTCCATTATCTTTTAGGGCCTTTGGAAGCTGAAGCAAAAGCACTAAAGGAAGCTATGGATTTTGCCTGAGATGTTGGTATTTGGTATGCCCACTTTGAATGTGACTCACTTCTGCTCTCTGATGTTGTTCGAGGAGTGAGTAATCCACCAATAGCCAATTCAAATATTGTAACTGGAATCTGTCATAAACTAGAAGCTTTCAGGACTGTGCAAATGTCACATGTTAAGCGGGGAGGTAATAAACCAACCCATATTTTAGCTCAATATGCCAAAGGAATTGGTAGTTGTTGAGGTACAATTTTTTATGTCTTAATTTCATTTTTCCATTCACTAAAAATACCCATACAAGCCCCATAAATTATTTTGGTCCCTCACAAATATCTCTCATATTACCTAACTTGGGCCTTCATAAATATTTCCCATATTAACCAACTTGGGCCCTTATACATATTTCTCATATTATTACCCACCTTGGGCTCACACAAATACTTCTCATACCATTACCAAAATTGGGCCACAAAATTATATCATCTCTATTACAAAGTCCGTTACTACACAGCACTCTTTACAAAGCCTGTTTTTACACAGCACTCTATTACAAAGCCTGTTACTACACGATAGGGCTGTCCACTGACCCAGACCAATCGATTCGCCCGCCTGAACCTACTCGAACCAAAGGCCGACAGGCGACTCCGACTCTAGTCTTTGGTCGATCACCGGTTAGTAATAAAAATAACCGAATCATTGGTTCGGATTTTAGATTCTAAAAAATTTCACCCGAATAACCTGAACCGATTAAATTACCAAAAAAATCTGATTTCACATGCCTTACCATACCAGCCCAAGTTTTTAGTATCTGGAAAACGTGTATCAATGATAAAAGTTAGCTTTTTCACACGAATTCCCAATCTACAAATCAGCCGTTTAAATCAAATCAAAATTCAAAATTAATGGTGTTGATTAGAGTTTACATACATTGAGCAATGATTTGAGGCTGAGCAATGATTCAGTGGCACAATTACCCAATTTCTAAATCAATAGTTATAATCAAAATCAAGACCCAAATCGAACGGTCACAATTACATATCAAACTTTTGATCTGATATCTCATATCTCGCACTGTCTCTCTCTAATCTCTTTAGTTTTCACTTCAGACTTCAGAGTTCAGTCTTCCTCTTCACGCTTCCTCTTCACTCTTCACTTTAAGCTTCGTTCTTCTCAGACTCTCAGTTCTCATAAAGACACAGAGTCACTCTTAAACTCTCAGTTCTCTATTTGGCTCTCTCAAACTCTCAATTCTCTATTTGGCTTTTCACCTCTCTCTAATCCAATTCTCCAAATCCAAACCCTAGTAGCCTCCAATGCCGTAGCCCACTCCTCTCTCTGCCGCAGATCAATATGGGTTGAACTATTGAGCCTAGCCGCCGCTGCTGTCCACTCAGCTCTCCCTCTAAAGCATAGTTGCCGCTGGTGTTTCCTCTTCACTTCGCCGCTATCTCCTCTTCACTAATTCAGTTCTTAATCCAAACTTTAAGGTAATTATTCTATGTTTCTCATCTCTTTTTTTTTGTGAGTCTCATTGGTTTCATTTGTTATGGAAATCAACTATTAAAATCAAATAAACCAAAAGATTTATAATTTTAAACCCTAATTTTTAAACCTTGAAACCCTAACCATTTTACTTTTGTTCTTTGTTCATTTTTTTAATCAATTTTGTTCCTATTTTAATTTTATGCAGGATTGAAAGTTGTCTAAGACTCCAAGTAGGGTTTTCTATCTTCAAATTCGAAACTCCAACACCCATGGTTTCTTTAAGGTATGTAAAGAGGGTAAAATAAATGTAGACGAACTCATTCTACTGAACTAGTCACGAGCGACGATACTCTTAACTCGTGATCAAGATAATGGAAGAAGACGGGGGGCACGTACATGAGAAGACAGATTCTCCATGGAGGACGGATAAGAAAGCTGACGAATACAAAGTGGATGGTGGCAAAGTCACGTGGCATCCACATGGTTTAAGTAGTCCTCAAGAAACTTCAAAAGGAAATATCTTGCGCCTCATGATTAACCCTAAATCAAATCGTTATATGGAAAGAATCCCGTAAAATACGTACTTTTATGAAGATCCTCCTTATAAGGAAAAGTTCCTCTTCCCCAAGAAACAAAAGGTCAGCTCCACACTACTATAAAAACCCCAAAGCCCTTAGAAAACAAGGTACGCATAATTTATCCCAACTCTGGCATTCTAGAGTCGTGAAAAGTTTCTCTAACTTAACTTTCGGAGGGTCTTTGGCCGGTACCACACCGGTACTCTCTTACGGTATTCTTGTTCTGTGTTGCGCAGGTGTTGTCTCGAGCACGTGAGGACTGTGCGGCTTACTAACAATGTTGAGCATCATCAGTTGGCACCGTTTGTGGGAAGCTGCGACTTGTAAGCCATACTATCGCTTCCCAGACAAAAAGTTGCATGGTACTTACTTGCTCAATGGTGACCACCAACAATGTTTAAGGAGACGAACCACGTACCACCACACTCGACAGGTTCAAACTCTCGCTATTGCCGTAGAATGCCTCACCAATCAAAACCATGATCAAGAAGGCAGTAGCGCTGAGAGAAGGGACCAATAGGGGCCGGAAGGTAGCAACGCCCCAAGCAGACCAGAGTGACATGACACGAGCCGTCCATCCGCTGTAGATATTCCACCTCATATAGTCACAGAGATGCAGATGATGAAGGAACGGATGGAATTCATGATTAACGCCCTCAGAGGACGGGTGTCTAGTAACCTCGATGACTTGGTCCATCGAACTGATTCACCATTCACCGCATTCATCACTTCATTGCCCCTTCCACTGAAGTTCCGTATGCCGCAGATAGAGAGCTACGACGGATCTAAGGATCCACTGGATCATCTGGAATCTTTCAAGACATTGACGAACCTGCAAGGAGTGATGGACGAGATCATGTACAGGGCCTTCCCCACTACTCTAAAGGGCCATGCAAGGATTTGGTTCAACAGGTTGACGCCCAACTCCATTAGTACCTTTAACGAGTTAAGCGCTCAATTTGCCTCACACTTTATCGGAGGACACAGGTATAAGAAATCCACTGCATGCCTGATGAGCATTAAGCAACGAGAAGATGAGACGTTGAGGTCTTACATAACCTGCTTTAACAAGGAGGTCCTCTCAATCTATGAAGCTGACGACAAGATACTCGTGGCCGCATTCACAAATGGACTACAGAATGGTAAGTTTCTATTTTTTTTTTAATACAAAAACGACCCAAAAACTATATTGAACGTACTCTATAGGGCTACTAAGTACATGAACGCGGAAGACGCACTGCTGACTCGCAAAGAGAAGCCTAAGAAGAGGGAAAGACAGGAAGAATCACAACAGGACAAGGGGCGAAAGATAGAGAGGACAGGAGATAAAAGGGAAGATAAATGCTCTAAGCCTCCTACCGGAAGATTCGCAAGCTTCACCCCGCTAAACACCCCGATTGGTCAAGTCCTGATGCAGATCAAGGACAAAGGAGCCCTAACATTCCCTGACAAGCTGAAGAGAGACCCTGTCAAGAGGTTTAGAGACAAGTATTTTCAGACATAAGAATGATCATAGGAGGAACCACGACATCTGGCTCGTCCAAGAAGGCACGCAAAACCTACCTACGAATGGTTCAAAACGTCTAGTTGACGGGATTGGTCCTAAAGATGGCACGGATCGACAACCCTGTCATTGGATTTACAGAGGAAGATGCTAGGCGTCTCCACCAGCCTCAAGACGATGCGTTCGTGGTTAGCATTCGGGTAGGGGACTACAACACCCGCCGAGTCCTTGTGGATAATGGGAGCTCTGCCGACATCCTTTACTACCCCGTGTTTCAGCAAGTAAGGATTGATAGGAAACGACTGATTCTAGTTAACGCGCCACTTGTCGAATTCGAAGGAACAAGGGTACACCCCCTAGGAGCAGTCACTTTATCTATAACAGTCAGAGACTACCCACAATAAATCACCAAGGAAGTTGCGTTCCTAGTTGTTGACTGTTCATCTGCTTACAATGCCATACTAGGTCGTCCTACTTTGAATTCATGGAAGGCCGTAACTTCAACTTACCATTTGATGATCAAGTTCCCCACGGAGTACAAAGTAGGAGAGGTACGAGGAGATCAAGTAGCGGCGCGCGAATGCTACATTGCCATGCTAGAAATGGACGAACATTTGCAGACTATGTATAGAAGAACAACAGTCGATGGTAGAACCAATGGAAGGATTGGAAGAAGTACCCCTTGACGACTCCAAGCCTAAATGAACAACCAGGATCGGCACTCTGGCTAGCCCGCCCATCTAGCAAGCACTGATGACATTTCTAAGGGAAAACCAGGATATGTTCACTTGGAGTCATGAGGACATGCCCGAAATTAATCCATCCATCATAGTCTACAAGTTAAACGTGTCACCCTCCTTCTCTCCCATCCGCCAAAAGAAACGGGTGTTCGCGTAGGAGCGAGACAAGGCTATAGCAGAAGCGGTTCGCAAATTACAGGAAGCAGACTTCATCCGAGAAGTGTACTACCCTAACTAGCTGGCAAACGTGGTAATGGTTAAAAAAAGCCAATAAAAAGTGGAGGATGTGCGTGGACTTCACGGACCTAAACAAGGCTTGCCCCAAGGAGAGCTATCCTCTCCCACGGATTGACATCTTGGTGGACTTAACAGCAAGACACCAGCTACTAAGTTTCATGGATGCGTTATCTAGTTACAACCAGATCAAGCTGGATGAGGCCAATCAAGAGAAGACTTCATTCATCACCAGCCAAGGTCTATTATGTTACAAAGTGATACCGTTCAGGCTCAAGAACACGGGTGCTACTTATCAAAGGCTGATGAACAAAATGCTCACACATCAGATTGGGAGGAATGTGCAAGTTTACGTGGACGACATGCTGGTGAAAAGAATACAGGAGGACGACCACTTGAACGGCCTCCAAGAGACCTTCGACACCCTTCGGTCTTATAACATGAAACTAAACCCAAGCAAGTGTGCATTCGGAGTGACGACGGGGAAGTTCCTAGGGTTCATGGTATTACAAAGGGGTATTGAGGTCAACTGGGATAAAATACAGGCCATAATGGAGCTAGCTCCGCCGAAGACCGTTAAGGAGGTGCAGAGCCTGAATGGTAAGATAGTCGCACTAAACAGGTTCATCTCAAGAGCAACGAATAAGTGCTTGCCTTTCTTTCGCACATTGAAAAGGTCCTTTGAGTGGACGACCGAATGTCAACGAGCTTTTGAGGACCTGAAAGGATATCTTTCTTTCTCGCCATTACTAAGCCCGTCCAATCCAAGAGAAGAATTGTTCTTGTACCTAGCTGTCTCCTTAGCTGCTGTTAGCGCGAATTTAGTCAGAGAAGAGAATGGGGTGCAAAAACCCATGTACCTCACAAGCTGAGCACTCCGAGGAGCAGAAAAGAGATACCCCCCAATGGAGAACCTCGCTTTTGCATTGATAATTGCAGCCTGAAAGCTTAAGCCATACTTCCAAGCACACACCTTGATCGTCCTAACAAACAAACCCCTACAAACAATAATGAGCAGCCCTGAAGCTGCTAGACGGATGGCATTATGGGCGATTGAGTTGAGCGAGTTCAACATACAGTATCGACCACATACAGCTATAAAGGGTCAAGTGATCAATGACTTTATCGCAAAATTCACTCTCATGGAAGGCCAGGGGGCATAATCGAGCCCACAATGGAGCATCCACACAGATGGATCTTCCAACAAGCAAGCAGGCGGAGCTGGTGTGGTACTCCACAGATGAAGAAGTACCTTGAGCAAGTTAAGAATAGAGTAAGCGACCTCCAGGTGAAATTTGTTGAGGGAGGAGAACGAGAATGCCGACCATCTTGCTAAAGCTGCATCAGCAGAGCATATGCTCATCCCCAGTCAGGTACTGTCCTTCGTTCAAATCTCACCATTAATAGACGCCATCAGTGTGCAGGACATAGGTTTCGGGAACTATTGGATGACACGAATAACCTCCTACCTAAAGGACGGCGTGCTGCCTGATGACAAAGAAGCTATAAGGAAGTTGAAGGTTCAAGCAGCGCGTTTCGTTCTAGTTAAAGACGTCCTATAGTCTCTAAATATAGTGAATGGTGTCTTGGTTTGATAATAAGGTGCTATTAGTAGGAACGGACACCATAGTCTCTAAATATGATTCATTCCAGCTCTTTAACTTTGGTTTCGTTCTATTGAGTCTTCTAAGTTTCAAGTTTATTTAATTAAAGTCTTTTCATAAACTTCTGTTAATCTTTTAAAATATATATATATATATATATATATATAATCTAGGAAATATTTTTCAATAATTAATCGGATTTTTTTAATTTAAAAAATTTGAAGAAAAATAAATAAAATTTGGACACTTAATTGCAACATTTAACCAAAATTAATGGAGATGCTTTAATTGAATGAACTTAAAATTTAAAGGAAATTGAATGAAAGCAAAGTTATAAGACTGAAATGAATTTTAGTTAACTTAGAATGTACAATTTACATTTTTGACAAATCTTTATAACCAATAAGACAATAATTCCTCCTTAGAATATAAATCCTAGTTGATAAGACGGTTCCATATACTAGGCAAGTTTCTTTCAAATGCAATTTGCAGTTTGAGCATATGTTCATTGTCCCTTTGGTTCATAGAGGTGGGAGGCTTGTGCTATTCTGGAAGAGTTCAATAAATTTGAGTGTGGAAACTTCATCAAAAAACCACATTGATTGCATCATAGGGAAGGGTAGTGAAGGAGCATGGTTATTCACTGGTTTCTATGGCAAGCCAATCACCCATAAAAGGTGTGAATTATGGGATTTACTTTGACAACTTAATAACCAATTTTGCTTACCTTGGTTGTGTTATGGTGATTTATACGAGATAGTGAGAGGTTCAAAAAAGGTAGGAGGGAGCAACCGAAGCCATGCACAAATGCAGCTCTTTGGAGTTACTATCGATGAGTGTGGCTTTTTGGGTATGGGCTTTAAGGGCACACTATTCACATGGAAAAAAAATTTCAGCGATGGGCAAACCATTTGGGAGAGATTGGATAGAAGTTTGGCGAACAATGAGTGGTTGATTCAATTTGGGGGCTCCATAGTTAATCATCTAAATTGTAGCACTTCAGACCACTCTCCTCTTTGGATTTTACTCGAGAATTTGGAAGTTGTAAATCCAGATAAGCCATTTCATTTCGAAGAGATGTGGCTTGTTGAGAAAGGTTGTTCAGATACTGTCAAGTCTGAATGGGTCAGGCACAAAATCAACAATAGTGATTCGAGTATTGTTGGAAAAATTGAGGACTATGGGAAAAATTGGAAGCATTCGTAGAGAGTTAAAGCCTAAACAGAAACTGCTAGCTCAGGCAGAACTGGAAGCACTTACAACGGGGGTTAACTTTAGGGCTAGAATGCTTAAAAATGAAGTTAATGATCTCCTTGATAAGGAAACTAGAATGTGGTTTTAGCGGTCTCGATCATTGTAGGCTATCCATGGAGAAAAAAACTCAAAATATTTTCATAGCAGAGCCACCCAACGGTGTTGGAAGAATAGAATTGATGGGATTAGGGACTCCTCGGGATAGTGGTGCTCAGATCCAAGGAGGGTAGCTAATGTGGTGCTCAGATTTTATAGCAATTTATTCTCCTCTCCCCACACTTGCGAACCCGTAGTGGCATTGGATTCAATCCAAAGTATTGTGACTGCTGACATGAATAGACAACTTTCATCGGATTTTTTGGAAAGTGAAGTTCAGGTGGCTCTCAGTCTGATGGCTCCTCCGAAAGAACCGAGACCGGATGGTATGCCACCCTTATTCTACCAGCACTACTAGAATTTGGTTAGTAAGGACATCACTTACTCTGTTCTCTCTTTCTTAACTTTGGCCTCCCTACCTGAGCACCTCAACCACACTTTCATAACTTTGATACCTAAAGTCAAAAATCCAAAATTAGTTTCTGAATTCCAACCCATCAATCTATGCAATGTCTTGTACAAAATATTTTCTAAGGTGTTGGCAAACAGTTAAAAAAATACTACCACATATAATCACAGAGCACCAAAGCGCCTTTACAAAAGACCGGCTTATTTCTGATAATATTCTTATAGCTTTTGAGTCCCTTCATTGTATGCAAAATCATAATTCTATCAAGGATGGTTTCATGGCTCTCAAGCTTATTATGAGTAAGGCGTATGACTGAGTGGAATGGTCTTTTCTTGAGGCAATCATGAGAAAATTGGGTTTTAGTGAGAAGTGGATATCTCTCATGATACTTTGTGTTTCAACTGTATCTTATTTCGTTCTTATTAATGGAGTACCTATGAGTTTCATTAAGCCTACAAGGGGAATAAGGCAAGGAGATCCCCTCTCTCCATTCCTGTTCCTATTATGTACTAAAGGACTCCATGGTTTGCTCATCCAATTAGCTTTGAGAGGGGACATACATGGTTTCTCCCTTAGTAGGAGGAGCCCCTCACTAACCCACCTTTTATTTGCATACGATAGTTTGCTGTTTTGCAGGTCCAATGCGGAGGAGTGCCATAAAGTAATGGAAGTGTTACAAGTTTATGAGATGGGTTCAGGACAACAAATAAATAATTCAAAAACCATAGTTTTCTTTAGCAAGTCTACTGGTGAAGAGCGAAGGCAAATGATAAAAAATTGTTTAGGAGTAGAAGAGATCTGGAGTTATGAGAAGTATTTAGGTTTGCCATTTCCAGTGGGTAGGAACTAAAAAATCAGCTTCAACTATATTAAGGAGCATGTTTGGAGAAAACTCCAAGGTTGGGAAGAAAAACTCATTTCTCAAGCAGGTAGAGAGATCTTAATAAAGGCGGTGGCCTAAGCTATACCCACCTATACCATGAATTGCTTCAAGTTTCCTATTGGTTTGTGCAACAAGATTGAGGGGCTCATTCTAAAATTTTGGTGGGGACAAAGGGGAGATCGAAGGAAAATTCATTGGGTTAGATGAGCGGAGCTTTGCAAACCAAAGAGTGAGGGTGGAATGGGCTTTAAGGACCTAGCATTATTCAACGACGCTTTTTTATCCAAACAAGCTTGGAGGTTACTTCAAAATACAAACTCTCTCTTCTATAAAGTTTTCAAGTCCAAGTTCTTTCCCCATTATTCCATCATAGAGGCAGCCGAGTCTCAGTCGGGTTCATACGTATGGAGAAGCATTTTAATAGGTAGAGAGGTGCTCAAAGAAGGGATGCGATGGAGAGTTGGAACTGGGTCAGCCATTCGGATATGGTATGATCCTTGGCTGCCTTTGAAGTTCCTACCCTTCATTACTTCCCCAATTGTCACCAAGTTTGAAGATGCACAAGTGGAGGCTCTTATCAATCCAGCCACAAATAACGGAATTCTTCTCTTTCCCACACTCTTTTCCTCCCAAGAGACATTACCTTGATTGAATCGATTCCCCTAAGCTCCAATCCAGTTGACGACAAGCTCTTATGACCCTTTACTCCAACATGTATATATTCTGTTAAGTCAAGGTATCAATTCCTTTATAAATCACAAAGTTTCGATGACCATTCATATCAACCTAGCAATGATGCTTTTATGGAAGAAGGTGTGGGGGTTAGTAGTGCAACCTAAGATCCGAAACTTTCTGTGGAGAGCTATTAAAGATTCTATCCCGACCAAGATTAATCTCAAACGGCGAAGGGTAATTCCAAATGACTGCTGTGATCACTATCAAAGCACCTCAAAAGATACTATACATGCGCTTTAGTCGTGTCCTTTCTTGTCACCAGTATGGGCTCAAGATCACTGCTGGAGTTTCCGCTCTACCACGACCTTTCTGAACTGTGGAATTCTTTGCGAACTAGCACCAAAGTCTTCCCGATTCAGCAAGTCATTCCCGAGGTTCAGACTGTCTAAACTGCCTATGTCAATTCCATTCCACTAAAACCTCCTGATTTGTCCACTCGGGGTTCATAATGGATCATCTGGAAACCTCCTCCCTGGCCTAAGCTTAAAGTGAACTTTGATGGGGCTGTTTTTAGAGATGTTAATTCAGCAGGGGTCAATGTCATGATTCGAGATGATAAAGGTATGGTGGTAGCTTCCATGGCCGAGAAATTCCCACTGCCATATTCGGTTACTGCAGTTGAAGTCATTGTAGTGATAAAAGCTCTAAGGTTTGCTAGTGAAAATGGTCTTGCATCTATTATCCTAGAAAGGGACTCCAAGATCACCATCGACGCCCTGTTGGGTGCTGATTCTTCGCACGCTAATTTTGCAAACTTGGTAGAGGAAGCAAAGATGCTAGCAGGTCAGTTTGTTAATGTGAGCTATAGTCATGTTAAGAGACAGGGTAATTGTGTCGCCCATAACATTGCTAGACATGCTAGACATGTTAGCGAGTATACGGCGTGGATGAAGGATATTTCTCCACACATTTGCGCTGTAATTCAAGCTAATTTGACTTGTTCTTAAATAACATTACAGTGTTCTTTCTCAAAAAAAAAAAAGAAAAAAAGAGAAACCCTCCAAGCTCCTCATATATATATATATATATATATTTTATTGAATGTTAATTTTGAAAATCTAACTGTTGGGTTGCATGTTCTTATTATATCTTTTATGATTGCAAAATTTTAAGAAAATAAAAAATTAATAACTATGTCATCAATTAAAATGTTTTAATTTCAAGTTTTTGTAATCTAAAATTATGCATAAAAAATAAGTTTGTCAATCAAATAGTAAATAACATCTGATTTAAACGAAATTTAACATATATGTTGTGGGGCCAAGAAATCCTACGGCCCAGCCCACTTCGTTCCTGGGCCGAAGGCCCGAGCCGAGGAGGCACCCAAAATCCGAGGAGGAAAAGAAGAAGCCCAGGCGCACAGCTGGCCAAGCCGAGGACGACCCCATCATTGGACATCCGAGAACCTAAGACAACCAGCAAACACTTCCAAGGAAGCCTTCATGACTATTCAAAGGGCCGAGGGGGAATACCATGCGCCTGCAATATAAATCTGATGGAGGGACAAGCTCATGACAGACTGTCACCTCCACATTTAATACACCTGACAACCGCCCTGGCCGCATTAATGAGGAAAGGACTCCGCACCAGTGCCACCTTGGCTGCCGCGACTCTCAAAGAGAATGGGAAGGCGGCTGATGGGACAAGCACCTGAGTAATGCCCTGATCGCTCAACAAGTGTAGGGCTAGGATTGGTTGGGTAAAGGGTATATAATGTAAGGGAATCCCTCCTGAGAAAGGGGGGGAGGGGAGTCGAAAGGGAAGAAAAGCCTCCTCGGCCCATCCGAGGAGCATCCCCCAGTTGTAAACTGCTCTGAGTACTTTTTCAATAAAAGAGAAAGGAGTTCACGCCTCGTGAACGCCGGCCAGCGCCTAAACCTTCGATCCACTCTCTACAAATTCATTGTTTTGGGTTCGTTGGGCCTTTGACCCATATCCCTTGGGCTTGGGCAACAAAAGCAGACCCTACAATTGGCGCCGTCTGTGGGAAGGATTAGTGCGCCGGCCGGTGCAACAAGCGACTGTTCTAAATAACCATTCTACGGAAAATCGGTGGTGATGCAAAAAGAAAAAAAAACTACCAAACAAACACTGCAGAAAGACAAAAGCTCGAGACAGAAGATTCAACAGCAAAGAAAGAAAGCTTGATATTATTTCATAAAAAAAAGGAAAAGTTACAAATTACAATCAGAGGCTCAGGCAGGTGTGTTTTAAAACTGTTCCTACCAGCTAGTCCTACAATCAGAGGCCCAGGCGGACCCGTCCTAAAACTAGCTAGAGGGAAGTGTCAACCCGTACCCTTACTGGCATCAAGAGAATGGGAGAGCTTGACAGTAAGCGGGCAGAAGGGGGCTGGGACTGGCTTGTTTCGAGGCCACCAACAACTCCTTTCTCGGAGCGACGAAGCTTGAACAAAGCGAGGAGCAGATACAGGGGCTCCGGGACGCCCTCCCCCGTGATGTTTCCTTGATTTTTTCCAACCCCCCCGAGCGTTGGCTGTTGGAGACGGCAACACTCGAGCACCGCCCATGATGTGAGTTCGCATGTCTCCTCCGTCGGGGGTGCGCTCCGAGGAGAGACGTTAGGTACTTCAACGACATCCCTCCGGGCCACCGTGCATGGTGCCATCGGGGTTACGCCTAGACTCTGCCGCACCGGAAGCCCAGTGGGGGCTACGGCCACAACGGCTCTTGGCACGGATGTCCTCACACCCGCCCAAAGCCGCCCTATATCTACTAACTCCGGTCACAATTCCGGCGGGGTTATTAAAGGGGCTTGGGGAGTTGAAAGGGTGTGCTCTTTCTGTTTGTGTTGGGAGGTTCATGGAGTATGGAGAAACCATCCCCCCGGAAAGCTTATATAGAGGATGAGGGTTAGTGAGAATTAATACACGCAAAATTCGAAAAGAGAGTTGCCAGCAGGGCTAATAATGAAGTTACCAAATTCCAAGGGGGCCGTAGACCGTTGGACTTGTGTTAATTCACGAGGCCATTAATGAAGGCGCGTCTCGCGCACCGAAGCGTCAAGCGCGGAACACGAAGGGCCAAGGGACGCTTCTCAAATAAAAAAGATGGAGGGATCGTCTCCAGTAAAGCGGTCCGAGGACAAACTCCTACTTACAGAGAAATGAAAGTGTTAGACAGAACCAAGGCTCTGCATAGTCCTCGGACTCAGGCCTATGGGGAAACTAACTACTTCAAATACAAGTGTTAGATAGAACCAAGGCTCTGCATGATCTTCAGACTCAGGCCTATGGGGAAACTAACCATTTCAGAAGACCAAGTGTTAGACAGAACCAAGGCTCTGCATGGTCCTCGGACTCAGACCTATGGGGAAACTAACTACTTCAAATACAAGCGTTAGACAAAACCAAGGCTCTGCATGGTCTTTGGACTCAGGCCTATGGGGAAACTAACGACTTCAAAGACCAAGTGTTAGACAGAACCAAGGCTCTACATGGTCTTCGGACTCAGGCCTATGGGGAAACTAACCACTTCAGAAGACCAAGTGTTAGACAGAACCAAGGCTCTGCATGGTCCTCGAACTCAGGCCTATGGGGAAACTAATTACTTCAAATACAAGCGTTAGACAGAACCAAGGCTCTGCATGGTCTTCGGACTCAGGCCTATGGGGAAACTAACCACTTCAAAGACCAAGTGTTAGATAGAACCAAGGCTCTGCATGGTCTTCGGACTCAGGCCTATGGGGAAACTAACTACTTCAGAAGACCAAGTGTTAGACAGAACCAAGGCTCTGCATGGTCCTCGGACTCAGGCCTATGGGGAAACTAACTACTTCAAAGACCAAGTGTTAGACAGAACCAAGGCTCTGCATGGTCCTCGGACTCAGGCCTATGGGGAAACTAACGACTTCAAAGACCAAATGTTAGACAGAACCAAGGCTTTGCATGGTCCTCGAACTCAGGCCTATGGGGAAACTAACTACTTCAAAGACCAAGTGTTAGACAGAACCAAGGCTCTGCATGGTCCTTGGACTCAGGCCTATGGGGAAACTAACGACTTCAAAGACCAAGTGTTAGACAGAACCAAGGCTCTGCATGGTCCTCGGACTCAGGCCTATGGGGAAACTAACCACTTCAGAAAACCAAGTGTTAGACAGAACCAAGGCTCTGCATGGTCCTCGGACTCAGGCCTATGGGGAAACTAACTACTTCAAAGACCAAGTGTTAGACAGAACCAAGGCTCTGCATGGTCCTCGGACTCAGGCCTATGGGGAAACTAACTACTTCAGAAGACCAAGTGTTAGACAGAACCAAGGCTCTGCATGGTCCTCGAACTCAGGCCTATGGGGAAATTAACCATTTAAGAAGAACAAGTGTTAGACAGAACCAAGGCTCCGCATGGTCCTCGGACTCAGGCTTACGGGGAAACTAACCACCTCAGATGATCCTAAGTGTTAGACAGAACCAAGACTCCGCATGGTCCTCGGACTCAGGCTTACGGGGAAACTAACCACCTCAGATGATCCTAAGTGTTAGACAGAACCAAGGCTCTGCATGGTCCTCGGACTCAGGGTTACGGGGAAACTAACCACCTCAGATGATCCTAAGTGTTAGACAGAACCAAGGCACTGCATAGTCCCAGGACTCAGGCCTATGGGGAAACTAACTCCTTCAGAGGATTCTAGGTGTTAGACAGAACCAAAAGCACTGCATAGTCCCAGGACGCACGCCTACGGGAGACTAACTACTTCAGAAGATTCTAAAGTGTTAGAATGTTCGGAAAGCGAGAGCCCCACCCGGTCCTGGAGACATAAAGGGCCTGCCTATGCGTACGTACCTTCACGTTACTACAATCGCTGCCATGACTGGCCGAAGTATAATGGGTGATAAAATCATGCAAGTAAAGAAAAAGAGGAGACAACAAGGAAAAAAGAAAACGAATAATACGCAGATGTACAAACAGCCAGAACAATTGGAAGAAGAAATAGAAATCACATTGCATTAAATCCATAAGGGTTACATGATGAACGTCACATTACAATTCAAAAAAAAAAATAATAATAATAATAATAAAAAAATATGCAAAAGACAAGCAAGACGACGGCGTCGAGGGGCCTGCCCTGCCCACTTATTTTCCTCCCTCAGTAGGGGGCTGGACCATAGCAGTTTCAGGGCCTTCTGAGCTTTGGCAAGAAGGGACAGCCTGCGAAGGCGCGGCAGAAACGGCTGCCTCCTCAGCAGCAGGGACCTCAGCTTCAGAGGTTGACTTCGTAACCTCCTGGGGCGCCTCCTCAACGGGGCCTTCACCTGATTCAGCTACCTCGGGGGGGTCACTTCCTTGGACAAGCTCGCCCGTAGGTCCAGCGAGTGAGGTGTCCTCACCCGTAGCAGCACCAGCTTCCTCCGCAGCCTCTCCGGCCTCAGCGCCAGCTGGAGTTGCCTCTCGAATGGCAGGAGGGTAGTACACCATTTCCTCCTTCCACAAGTCGGACGAGGCCTCAACCCCAGCCTGCTTGAGAGCCTCCTTCCAAACCTCAACAGAATAGCGCCTGTACAGCCCGGGGACTTGAGCCTTAAAGGCTGCTTCTGTCTCGGCCATCCCCGCAGCATAAGCCTCCTCCTCGCCTTCCTGCTTAGAGGCCAGGGCGTCCTCCTTGCCATGGTCAGCCTCAAACTTAGCCCTCACGGCCTCGTCCCTAGCCCACTCGGCCACCCTCTTGGCTTCCTCGGCAGCAGCCACCTTCTTGGGCAGATCAGCAAGGAGCTCCTTTGTAGTTTTTAGCTGCTCCTCTGCCTCGCCCAAGCGCTTCGACTGATCTTCGGCCTGCTTCTGGAAGCCGGCGAGGCCTGACAAGGCATTATCCCGGGCACTGGTCATCGCCCTCAGCTCTTCCCGGGCCTTTGCAAGATCAGCCTCGGAGTTTTTAAGGGTCCGAGTGGCATCCAAGCGTTTCTCACGCTCCACATCCATGGCTTTCCCCTGATCACGGGCCACGTCCTCCAACCTATAAGTGGCCTGAACGGCCTGCCAAACAAAACGAGTACACGGTTAGCCGAGCTCAGAAAAGGGGAAGAGAAAGCTGAAGCAAGGAAAAAACCGTAAGTACTGGGGAACTTACCATTCTTAAGTACCGCTTGAGGCAGAGGAAGACCTCTCTGCTCCTCATAGTCCCCAGCTCTGCCATGTCAGCTGGGAGTAGCAAGCACCTTTCCAGCGCGTCGGCCACGTACGCGCCTTCGCCCTCTTTGAAATCCCTTAGGGAGGAGTCTTCCCTCAGAGGCTCCCCATGGAGCATTGGGGCAGGAAGCCAGGCCTCAGCCTCAGGCTGGGCGTCAACCTGTTTATCCTGGCCTCAGGAGCTTATCTTCAACTATTTGGACGGCCGCCGAGTACCGCCCTCCTCCCGGGGGGACGCAGACTTTTCCTCAGCCGGCCTTTTGCCCTTATCCTTTTTCTGCTTGGGATCAGAGGGCTCGTGCCTAGAAGGCAGACTCGTCTGAGGCGGAGAAGGAGGAGGTCTTGACTGTGTGGGAGTCGACCTGTCCCGGGCAGAATGAGCCTTGGGAGGAGGGGGAGGAAGCTTTGGCTCAGACTTCCCTGGTTGGCCTTCAATCAGATCCAACAGGCTAGATTGGGGCCTCTTCTTGTAACCCATTTCGTGCCGGGGAGAGGACTTAGAAGCTGGGAAGTCTGCTTCAGTCAGACGAGGGTCACCCAAGTCTCCTAGAGGGTCCTCGGACTGGTGAACTTGTTCAAAAACGACAAACTCGTCCTCGGCAGGGCCAAAATCAGCGACTTCCACTTCCCCCTTTAGGCCTACTTCGGCGGGCTCCGAGAGTCTAAGGGAGGAGGAGGGACCTGCAGGTGTTACGCCTTCTGATGTGGAGGGCACCTCGCGGAACCGGAACCCGTCCTCGGTCACGGTTATTTTCCGAAGCCGAGGATCCTTTGCTCTGATCACGTACTTCGGCGCTGCGAATGACTTTTGAGCCGGGTCGTATCCCAAGATCTGGTAAGCGGCCCTAACTTGATTATCGGCTTCGTTCACGAAAACCTCCGCCCTCAGCGCCTTCTGCAAGTCTTCCCGGTTGATCAGACCGAAGTGGCGCGTGAAGGCGTGCGGATCTGCAAAAAAAGACACATTCACATTAATAACCAAACGGTACAAAAGAAACAGGCGAATTAAAGAATAAAACTGATTAGGGTCCATTTTCCCACTGCCCCACCTGGGGTCCCTTCCGTCGTTGGGCAGTGAAGGCCATCGTGCCACTCCCCAGACACGATGAGGAAGTCCTTGTTCAGCCCCTTGCTGGACTCAGGGAGGTATTGAATGAGCCGGACCCTGTCATCCCTGGTCTTCAGGTAGTACGACTTGCCCTTCAGGCACTGGAGGTTATAACACCAGTTTACGTCGTGGTGGGTCAACCTCAACCCCATCTTCTCGTTCAGGGCATCCACACAGCCCAGAATCCTGAAGACGTTGGTGGCACACTGAGTGGGGGCTAGCCGGAAGTACGACAGGTAGCCCCTCATCACCGGCCCCATGGGTATTCTCATGCCACCTTCAACGAAGGCAACGATGGGAATCACCACCTCACCCTCCTGCCTCCGAAAGCGCCACTCGCCCTCCTCACAATACCTCAAGCCCACGTTGCTGGGTATCTTATAATCGGCGATGAATTTCTCCATCGCCTCCTCGGTGTAAACGTATTTCTTAAATCTACCCATCCCAAATGATGCCTAAGTAAGCTAAGAAAGAGAAGGAAGAATAGAGAGGAAGAAAGTTCGAAGAGAGATAAAGTGACTTACAGAAATGAGTAGAAGCTCCTCGGACAAGCTTTTAATGCTGGAGATGTAGACTCTTGGATGCAAGTAAACAGAGGGACCGGCCCTTCGAGTGGGTATTTATACCCCAAATCAAGGAGCCGCGTGGGTTTTCCCGCCCATAAATGTTAGGCGAATCCCCACCGTTGGATTATCATCCTCCCGTTGAACGTGGGGAGCACAGAGCCGTCTTGATTTAATGAAAGGTGCATTGCGCACTTCAAGGCGCCAGTAACGCTTCTGGGGCAGTTGAAAAGACTCCAGCACTAACAGAGGACCAAACTCGATGGGACGCGTCGCAGGCCCGAGGACATCAAAATCCTCCTCTCCACCCGAGGGTGTGGATAGCAAGATTTTGAGGGGCTATTGTGGGGCCAAGAAATCCTACGGCCCAGCCTACTTCGTTCCTGGGCCGAAGGCCCGAGCCGAGAAGGCACCCAAAATCCGAGGAGGAAAAGAAGAAGCCCAGGCGCACAGCTGGCCAGGCCGAGGACGACCCATCATCGGACATCCGAGAACCTAAGGCAACCAGCAAACACTTCCAAGGAAGCCTTCATGACTATTCAAAGGGTCGAGGGGGAATACCATGCGCCTGCAATATAAATCTGATAGAGGGACAAGCTCATGACAGACTGTCACCTCCGCATTTAATACACCTGACAACCGCCCTGGCCGCATTAATGAGGAAAGGACTCCGCACCAGTGCCACCTTGGCTGCCACGACTCTCAAAGAGAATGGGAAGACGGCTGATGGGACAAGCACCTGAGTAATGTCCTGATCGCTCAACAAGTGTAGGGTTAGGATTGGTTGGGTAAAGGGTATATAATGTAAGGGAATCCCTCTTGAGAAAGGGAGGGAGGGGAGTCGAAAGGGAAGAAAAGCCTCCTCGGCCCATGGCCGAGGAGCATCCCCCAGTTGTAAACTGCTCTGAGTACTTTTTCAATAAAAGAGAAAGGAGTTCACGCCTCGTGAACGCCGGCCAGCGCCTAAACCTTCGATCCACTCTCTACAAATTCATTGTTTTAGGTTCGTTGGGCCTTTGACCCATATCCCTTGGGCTTGGGCAACAAAAGCAGACCCTACATATGTTAAGAATATATAAATTTTTTTTTTTTGAGGAACTTTTTTTTTTTTTTGAGAATTTTTTTTGAGGAACTTAAAGAAGAACATATAATTTAGTGGTTAAATTTTTATATTTTACATATAATAATAAAGAGATATATAATAAGTTTGAAGGGTTTCTTTCCAAACTTTGTCCAATAAATTGGAAGAGGTCTAAAAATTAAAAAAAGAAAAAAGAAAAAAGATTCCTTCTTTCTATTGGCTAGCAGTGCCAGGTCAGTACTATTCAATAATTTCACAAAACGAAACGACGACGTTTTTTTTTTTTCTTGGGTTTTCTCCCGTTGGCCGTGGGCATTTTCTTTCTTTGATAGTTTTTTTTTTTTTGAGCAAATCCTTTCTTTGATAGTTGATTGATAATTGATCTCCGGTAAATCAAAATTGGAGTACACTTTTTTTTTTTTTGGATAATCAACTGGAGTACACTTAGACTTAAGCAACACGGGTGAGAATTGAATTGAAAGATGGATCCAGCGGGAAGACAGGTATTCACGGTGGACCTTCTAGAAAGATACGCCGCGAAGGGACGCGGAGTTATAACTTGCATGGCCGCCGGCAACGACGTCATTTTGTTGGGCACCAGTAAAGGTTGGGTCATCCGCCACGATTTCGGCCTCGGCGACTCCACTGGTTCGTTCCTACTTTCCATTTCCTCCAATTTCTGAAATTCAATTTAAAAAAAAAAAAAAAAAATCTTTTCCCGATTCCACACAATTTAACACTTTCTTTCTTTCATATCGTCAATTCCATTATAAATGTCGTACTTAGTACACAAACCTCCCACTTTTGCGGGTCCGCCTTTCCCCTAATTTGTTGGAGAGGGAGAGTCTGATTTGTGTTACTAATAAAGTAATTTTTTTTCTTATGATATTTGTGTTATTGGTTTTATTTGAGGTATGTTTTAGAGATTGATCTCTCTACGGGTCGTCCGGGCGAGCAATCGATCCACAGGGTGTTTGTAGATCCAGGAGGGAGTCATTGCATTGCCACAGTAGTTGGTAGTGGAGGTGTTGATACTTTTTATACTCATGCCAAGTGGATTAAGCCTCGAGTTTTAACCAAATTGAAAGGTCTTGTTGTCAATGCTGTTGCCTGGAATAGACAACTCATTACTGAAGGTAAGGTTTTATCCAGGCCTTGTTTGTTTGATTCATACATGTGGATATAGCCAAACATATATGCAGTTTGATTTTGTTGTTTTAAAACACAGCTTCGACAAAGGAAGTTATTCTTGGTACTGATAATGGCCAACTTCATGAGATTGCGGTCGATGAGAAGGACAAGAGGGAGAAGTATATTAAGTTTCTGTTCCAATTGGAGGAACTTCCCGAAGCTTTCATGGATTTACAGGTCTCTCTTTTTCTGTGTTTTTCTTCTGAAAACCAAAAGAAGAATAAGGATTTTTGTTTGCTAGTTACTGAATATTTCTGACTAACTTGTGTGTTCCGTTACACAAGAAGCAACTAAGAAAGTTTTTCTTTGGATAGTAATAATTTTAATTCTTTGGTGTGTCGAGTTGCGTGCATTTGCTACGTATCCAGTTGATTTGGCTTGTTGGCCATGAATTTTCTGTCAGACAATGCCTAATCAGCTACTGTGGATTTGCTCAAGCTCTTCAAACCTTGTATGTTTTGAAGATTAAAGGATTCTTTTGCTTGTTCTGATAGATGAACTTGTGAAGTACCTATAGGGGGTCAAAACGCTGGAATGCGATCTTTATTTTTTGGGGGAGGGGAGGTAATTGGTTGGGGGCAACAGGGTTGCTAGGTATTGGAATGGGAGCTAGATAGATTAAATTAAAGCTGTCTTGATTTTCAGAAATTGACACTACAGTTTATTCGCAAAAGGAATTTATCTGTGTACAATTCTAAGGCATTCTGTTTTGGTTTCTTTTTTTCGATTACAGATGGAAACAGCTAGCATAATGAATGGAACTAGATACTATGTAATGGCTGTTACTCCTACACGACTTTACTCTTTTATTGGGATTGGATCCTTGGAGGTAAGATTAATTCTAACACCCAATTTTTACAATGAACATGTCTGACTCTATGGTGGGACAATTTGTTATCTACTTATAGCTTCTGTCTTCTTATTGTATAATTTGAATTTTATGCTTATTGATCATTTTAAATATTTAGACTGTTTTTGCAAGTTATTTAGATCGTGCTGTGCATTTCATGGAGCTTCCTGGTGAAATACCAAACAGGTAAATGCATTTTTAATTTGAACATTATTTTGAATAACTTATTTACAAAATCAGACACTAAAACTGTAGAGGCTGGAATATTCTTTTATACTTACATTGGAAGTTTGCTTCTCTTCTATAAAATCAATCATTTATGGTACTTGGCATTTCTTTTTTAGCTTTCTGAATATGAGGTTTCCCTGTGATTTTGGTTTACTATCAGTGAACTACATTTCTACATCAAGCAACGAAGAGCTGTGCATTTTGCCTGGCTTTCAGGAGCTGGTATCTATCATGGTGGCCTAAATTTTGGAGCACATCATGGGTAAAGTTTAACATTATTGATTTTCTAGCTTTCATGTCAAATTGGAACCATTCATTTACACTATTGGATTTCTTACTTTAGTGGGTGCTATGTGGTTTGCCTTTTGGAATGTGCTCATTGCACTTCCCTCATATAAGGAGTGGATTGTTTATTGATTTGTATCAGCTGTAGTTCAACTATGAAATTTGCTTTGTTTATTTATGTATTTATTAGTTTTTGTTTGGAAAACTCTTGGGCAGCTCTCCAAATGGAGATGAAAATTTTGTGGAGAACAAGGCTCTATTGGACTATTTAAAATTGTCCGAAGGTGCTGAAGCAGTTAAACCGAGTTCTATGGCAGTGTCTGAATTTCATTTCTTGCTTCTTATTGGGAATAAGGTCAAGGTGCGTATTCACTTAACTAGTTGACACTCTTAACCTATACTTATGAATGTGCCCTTTTCTTGTCAACCTTATGAATGCTCCAATCTGAATGCTGGTAATAAGTATTATGTTTTGGACTACTGCTATTAATTAATATGAGGTACAGTAATCTTGCATTATCTTTATAATGGGGTTTCGTCAGTCTTCTACCTGAAGTATCCTACATATAACATAATACATTTATTCTGTTTTTCAGCCCTATAACTTCTTTTCTAAGTCCTTTGAATGTTTTTTTTTTTGGTAGGTTGTGAATAGAATTAGCGAGAACATCATTGAGGAGCTTCAGTTTGACCTAACATCAGAATCAGTTTCCAGGGGTATCATTGGATTATGTAGTGATGCCACTGCTGGATTGTTCTATGCATATGACCAAAACTCTGTTTATCAAGTTTGTATCTTCTGATGACTTCATCTATTCTATTTTTGGTCCATGTCACAGTAGAAAATACCTTTCTCCCATACTGCTTAATTTAAGAATACCATGCCAGGTGTCTGTCAATGATGAAGGCCGAGATATGTGGAAGGTTTATCTGGACATGAATGAGTATGCTGGAGCTCTGGCAAATTGTCGTGACCCACTCCAGAGAGACCAAGTATACTTAGTACAGGTCAGACTAATTGATTTTATTGCAGTTGAGCTCTTGGTTGTTCTGATTATATGCCTCTTTTGTAATTTCTTCTCACAATTTTTTTTTTAATCTTTTAAGGACAGCATATATGTATCAACTAAATCTTGTTTTCTGAGTCGTGTATAATAGAGTGATTTGTGGTGCAGGCTGAAGCTGCATTTGTCTCCAAGGATTATCACAGAGCAGCATCTTTCTTTGCAAAAGTGAATTATCCATCACTTGATCTTATTCTGTCATTGTATTTAAGTTACAAATTTTGTTATTTTTACTTGATTCCTTATGAATGAACTTAGTATTTTTACTTTGTACTTCCTGCGTGCTTGGAGCATTTGTCTTAATAAAATTTGTTACTTATCAAAAAAAAAAAAAAAAAAAAAAAACCTAAAAAAGAAAAAGAAAAAAAGGAAATAGTGAAACATACCAAACATCTTTTACCTGTTGAGCTCAGAAAGATTTTAATTATATCTATAAACCCTAAAGACTTACTACTGTCTAATTTCTTAGACATCAAATTTCCTTTTTTGGATAAGTTATATAATGCAAAAGTGTTTTTTTTTTTTTCTCTGTCAACAACTTTTTGCTATTATACTTGAGTAAAATGCAAGCTGTTGTGCCTCATCCAGGCAAAGCCACCTGATCTGCAGATGCATAATTGACTCCTCCCTCAATTGTGCATAGTCTCATCCCCCATTTGAAGGATAGTAAATTTTGATTTATTTAATATTTTTCACAAAGATATTGATTTCAGTTGTGATTTTTCTGAATTTGAAAATGTCTAACACACATGCAACTCATTCTAATTCTTAATTCATAACACTGTTCTCCCCTTCCTACCAGTTTTCCATGCTTTCGTTAATTGATTCCTCCCTCAATTGTGCATGGTCTCATCCCCCATTTTGAAAGATAGTAAATTTTGATTTATTTAATTTTTTTCACAAAGATATTGATTTTCAGTTGTGAGTCTTCTGAATTGAAGGTGTCTAACATACATGCTACTCATTCTAATTCTTAATTCATAACACTGTCCTCCCTTTCCAACCAGTTTTCCATGTATGTGTTGTTGATTACTATTTCTAGCTTATGTTGGAGAAGAAGACACCTCTATTGTTCACTCTATCTTTCTTCACTTTCTCTTTTAATGGTCCTTTGTATCTTCTGGTGCCTTTATTGCAATTATGTTGCTGGCTTGTATCATTATCAAACTGGCTCTGACTCACTAGTTAACTGTCTTCTGAGGTAGCATACTAGATATAGTTCATATAACTCTGATCAGTTAATGTGACAATATTGAAACTTTTAACAGACCTGAGAATATACAGACAATTCTTTGTTGATGAAATCACATAAATCATGAATAATATTTAACTGATGATGCTTTTTTCTTTTAACTTGAGAGCATTATTCTAGTTTATGTATATGTGTGTGTGTGTGTGTGTTTTCTTCTTGTGTGTTATTTTTTTTAATTATTTTTTTTTATCTCTTGTAACTGACAGGAAATGTTTTGCAGATTAACTATATGTTGTCATTTGAGGAGATCACTCTAAAGTTTATTACCATAGGCGAACAGGTAGTTGGAATACTATTTCATTCTTTTGGCTCAATAAATATATAGGAAAAATCAATATAACTACTTTTTCTGCTGCATGCAATGTATCTTGTTGGATGCAAGTGTAACACAATTTTGGAAGTTCTTGCACGTCAAGTTTATATGTTCCTTCTTTTTTGATTTTTTATTATTTTTATTTTGATTTTTTATGTTTGTGCTTTAGCAGATGTAATGATGGAACTGGGGTTGAAGTAGGGAATATAGATTTTATGTTGCCTTTCATGTTAATTCCAGTTGGTCAAATATCCTTGACCCAGTGCACATTTCTTTTTACTGCAGGACAAATCATTATGAACGTATGTAGAAAAATCATGAAAAATGCAGATTTTAATTTTTGACTTATAACTGCTGCTAGGTGTGTAAAATTCTCCTAACTTCCATGTGGATGTAAGCTGTAAAAAATATTATGGTAGATGTATATTACATACAATATCTGATATATAATTTATGACTTTTGTCTTTGAGCCTTCCAAAATTATAATTATGAGATTGCATGAGTTTAGCTTGACTTCCTTTAACTGGAATAGCGAAGCATACATTTACAATTTTATATTTTGCTTTGCTTACTTGCAGGATGCCTTGAGAACTTTCTTACTCCGGAAGCTTGATAATCTTGCAAAGGATGATAAATGCCAAATAACAATGATCTCCACTTGGGCTACTGAATTGTACTTGGACAAGGTTTGCTTCTTTCTATACTGAATTGTACCAATGCAATCTCTTTGCCTTATTAGAGTATTTGGTATGTTAAGGCTCCTGAGAGGGTTTCTTTCTTTGTTTGTACTGCACCATTATGTGGGCATATTCCCTTAATAAACCACCATTACGTACTAAAAAAAATGCGTGAAAACCATTTTTGAGACATGTGAAAGAAGATTAGGAGTTTTAGTTATCTTCAACATCACATGTATTGTATCATTTGAAAATATATTATCCATCCCTTGACTACAGTGATTGCAAAGCATGGATTATAATGATGCCATTTTTAAAATTAAATTTATATTTCATCAATTATTTGTAGATAAATCGGCTGCTCTTGGAAGATGACACTGCTGTGGTTAATCATGGTTCAGAGTACCAATCAGTTATTAAAGAGTTCCGTGCTTTTCTTGGTGATTGCAAGGACGTATTAGATGAAGCAACTACAATGAGACTTCTGGAAAGGTAATTGTTAATGCAATCTGCTATAAATTGTTTGCCTCCCTTGAATACATGTGTCTGAACTATTCTTTCTAATCTTATTCTCTGCCCCCTGTGCCCACCACCAAGGGGGAGGTGGGGAGGTGAGGGTGTGACATTTGCATTTGTTCTCAGTATCTTAAATCTCATATGTTCTGTGATGGTGTATTGTAAATAAATCTATTAGAAAAGTGCAAAAAGGGACGCAAACCCTAGTACAGGGGAAGCATACAAAGGAAAAACCAAAACAAGAGAGAAAAAAAATCAATTAACATTTAAAATTCAGCTGGTATAAAAAATCCAGAAAATTAGTCAAAGAAGTTGAAGTGTTAGTGTGAGCTTGTAACCTAAGCAGGGGCAAACAGGTAGTGGGACTATGCTTTCTTATAAAAAAAAAAACTGATATCAGCGTATCCGCTATCCCCACTCATTTACACTGTCAGACCATTGACCTTTAGGTCAAATGGCAAATTATGGGTCGAACACCCCCCCCCCCCTCCAAATAGTTTTTTTTGTTTGATAAGTAAGAAATATTATTTATTCATTAGCCTCCAAATAGTCCACATCAAACATAATGGAAAAGCCTACAAAATTTCAACCCTACCATACTTTTAAAATTTTCTAGTCCAACAAGCCTATAAGCTAATCTCAGATCTTGGCATCACCCAAATCACCCCAAACAAACATAAGTCTTGTGCATTCTAGTAATGTAGGAATAGGTGATCTATCGACTCTCCATCTGATTTACACACAACACCAATTAGTGATTATGATACCTCGTCTTTGGAGGTTATATAACGTTAAGATTTGATTCATAGCAGCTGTCCACCCAAATAGGCCATACAAGGATGAGCTGCGACTCACCACATACCTTGCCAAGAGAATTCCGTCATCCCCATTACAGTAGTCCTTGATATGGAAACCATAACCTTTTGAAAGAGACCATAGCGGTTTGTTTCCAACATCCTGAAGGATTATAACAGTAAACAACTCATCTAAAAATGACATCATGGATTCAAGCTCCCGATCTTGGACCGGTCTCAAAAAAGGAGATTTCCAATGAATGTCTCCTATAGAACAATCCAAAAAATCTACCACCATAGCACCTCTATACCTTGCTATTAAAAAGTGTTTTAAGATTAATTTTTTTTCAAGGACCAAAGATCATTCTAAAATAGAATTTAGTGTTGTTCCTTACCTCCTAGTGAATAAGCCTAACAAAAGTAGCTGATGTTCTTCCATAGGCTTACTCTTCCCCCATATCCATATCTTTGCAACTTATGTTCCAATAAAGTTATAAACTAAATAGAACTAAACTCCTGCCCCAAACCACCCAATAAAAAAGTCTTGTTGGAATTTTTCTTTTTTCCCCATTCTGTTGGCTAGGCCTGCAGGCATAGGGAACAAAAACAAAATATAAGTGGGAGCCTAGAGAGTGTACTCTTTATAAAAATAAATCATCCTTTATATATATATATTTAAAAAAAAAAAAAAAAAACTTCCAGCTAGCCAATCTGCATTCCATTCGCACTAAAATCCCATCTCAAACAGCCTTGGATTTAAAGTGAGCACCCAAGGTTAAACCCAAATATTTCAATTGCAAATGGCATGCATTACACATAAGAATTTCAGCTAGCTCTTCCAAATTCGTTACTTCACCCGCAGGAGCTATCTCAGATTTGCTCATATTATTAACCTTTAAGCCTGAGACAGCTAAGGGCGTGCCTTAAATACTGAAGCTGCATCACAGAAAATGAGATAATCATCCATGATAAATAATTGAGAGATCTTCATAAGAGCATCGCTAGCCGTATCTACAGGAAAACCTGATAAATAACCCTGTTCTACAGCCTTAGAAATCAGCCTGATTAAAAGTTTCCACAGCAAAACCAAAAAAAGGATAGGCGATAGGAGATCCCCTTGCCATATGCCTCTAGTACTTTCAAAAAATTCTCTGGGACTACCATTCACCAGAATTGAGAAGCGAACTATGGAAATTCAAAAGGCTATCCACCTTCTTTACTTTTCCCCAAATCCATATCTTTGCAACTTATGCAAAAATAATTCTAAATATACATGGTCATAGGCCTTTTCCAGGTCTAATTTACATTACACCCTTGGGAGCCCTTCCTTTATTCTATCGTCTAGACATCTATTCACAATTAAGACAATCTAAAATCCGCCTTCCTTGAAAAATGCAATTTGAGTATTAGAGAGAAAATCCCCACACAATTTCCAATCTGTTTGAGAGCACCTTAGCAATGAATTAATGCATACACTACCTACGAGGCTAATAGGGCTAAAACTCTCGACATTTACAGCAGTTTTATTTTATTATTATTATTTAAATCAGAGCAATGGATGTTGCTTTTAAGCTTTTTTCAAACATATCTTTCTCGTGGACGTTTTGAAATGACTCCATAACGTTGTCCTTCACCATAATCCAACAAGTTTGAAAGAAGGTTACAGAGAAGCCATATGGTCTAGGTGCCTTCAAACTCTTCAATGCTTGCAAATCCTTTTCATCCTCAAATATCTCTCTAACTTGGCTGTTGTATTAGCATCAATTGAATTAAAAGACAGTCCATCCAACTTGGGTCTTCAGTCTTCTGGCTTACTGTATAGATAGATCACTATAAAATTGCAGTATTTTGTTCTGGATCTCGTCTTAGTTCTATGTGACAGATTCAACGTCCCTTAGTTGTCCAAGTTATCCTATAAAATTGTTACCCTTGTGAACTGGCCAATCTATGCAAAAACTGAGTATTTTGATCTCCCTCCTTAAGCTATAATGCTCAAGATTTTTTATGCCAACTCATCTATTCCAGAAGAATCACCTTCCATAGTTCTACCTTTAAAATTTCCCTTTTACTCAACTCATTTGCTGACAGAATCCACTCTTTCTCTAAGCTGTCCATCGTCCAAACTTCCTCTACTAATTCTTCCTTTTCCGCCTACATCACTGAACTTCACCTTATTCCATATTCTTAAATCATTCTTCAAAGGCTTTAGATTTTTTGCCAAGACAGAACTTGGTGATCCTGAAAACTAGTAGCTGCACCACCAATTTTGAACTTTCGCTACAAAACCTTTAACTTTCATCCACATATTCTTGAATTTAAAGGATCCTCCTCCCCTATTTATCCCATTGCTAATAAGAAGAATAGGGAAATGGTCCTACAAGAGCTAAGTGAGTGGTAGCCTTTGATTCAATTGCTAAAGTGCACTTCCCACTCTGGTGATTTAAAAAAATCTGCCAATTTTCGACATGGATGGAGGATCATTGTTATTAGAATATGTGAAAGCACCCCCTTCTAGAGGAATATCTACGAACCCATTCTCTAAAATAAAATTAGAGAACTCCCATGTTGGAGAATGGACCCTTATAGCTCCCATACTTTCACTTTGGAATTTGGTTATGTTGAAATCACCTCTAATGCACCATGGGTCCCCCCACCATCATACAACCCTCTAGTTCCTCCCAAAAATGATTCTGTCCGAGTCTTTGTTGGGGACATATATTCTGTAGAAAATCCAAGAATAGTCGTCACGTACATGTTTAAATCTACAAGACATAGAAAATCACTCACTGCTTCATCAATTCTGAATACCACATCTGCTTTCCATTCCCTCAGTAAGCATAACATGTCTGCTTCGGACATGCTCTCTAGAAATTGACTCGATTTTGGTGTCTTGTAAGCATACTCCTCTCTTTCCATTCCCTCGGTAAATCTCTGATCCATAATCAATTCTCTCCTTCATTTAATCCATGCTCATTCCAAGAATTTATATTCAGCTACATGATGATTCAACAAACAAGACCCTTCTCCTTTTTGATCTACTGCCCTTTCCGAGAATCATATTTTACAGAGTAAAATAAATTCAGCACCTTTTTCCCCATACCTTAACTTTTCTGGAAAACCAAAGGTCTTTTCTTTGGGCAGGCGGGAGGGAGGGAAAAGGGGGGGGGGGGGGGGGGGGGGGCTGGCTTAAGGTCAAATTTCATGTTTGGTTGCCCCAACATCTGGTTGATTAATAATCATGGAGACCAAGATCTTACCTAGCTAGCTTTAAATTTGTAGTTTGTAATTAGCTTTCTTATTATAATGCATGGTATTAACTGTTAACCCTAAAAAGTGTTATTGTAGTTTACTTATCTCATTTCTTTGTTACTGTGACTATTGATGCAGCACCATGCTTTATATTGAAAAGGCAAAACTCATTTCTTATGCATGTAAATCTCTCATAAATTTCTAGTCAAGTTAAAGAATGCTAAAAACTTTGTTTTTCTTTTGGAATGTGCTACAGTTATGGTCGGGTTGAAGAACTAGTCTATTTTGCTAGTCTAAAGGAGCAGTATGAAATTGTTGTTCACCACTATATTCAGGTGCTTTCTTGAAGCTTTGAGTTTCTTGTGGAATGTTGTTGTCACCTGTTGCTACTACTACTTATAGATTAACTCTTATATCCTTTTTTTTTTTTAACGTAAAATAGTGATTGTTACATTTAGACTCACACTTTTTTAAGTGTAGCGTCTGATTTTAATTTTCTCGTTCATAGTCATGCTATGTTTTTCCTTGTTGATGTACTTTCAATTCCTTGTAATTCTTTGCTTTTTCTAAGGTTCAGCTTTGAAATCTTTTTGGGTCTCACGTAGTTGTCTAATGCAAACACTAGGTGGTCTTGGAGATATTTTTTTTGGGGAAGCATAGTCCAGCCTTTGTAGCTCCTTGTGGTTTTTAGGTTTGTTCTGCCCTCCCTAATTTTATTAATAGCAAAAGGTCATAACCCTGAGGAATTTTCTACACAGAAGCCCTACTAATAAGTAGCGATATTCTACCATCATTGAGAGGATATATAGTACAAGTCCAAGAATTACCTAATACTTATCCTCCTTTGGCAGATAAACCCTGGACTGCATACCAAATTCTAAAGATTCTTAGAGAGGATTCCTTTGCCTTCTACTGCATCAGTCCAAAGATGGAATAAAATTAGATGTTTTGAGCTTAGTGTTTTATCCAATGGGATTTGAAAGATGTTTTTAGTAGATAACAAACACTGGCACTCTCCTCAAACCAATAACATCTTTCTCAACTCTTTGATTTCTAGTAAGGAAGCCCCATAATATTGAGGAGGCTGACAGACAACTTTCAACATGACATATCAGGAGAGGGCATTGATACAGACAAATCTCAATATACCATAACTGTGCTTGTTGCCTCTGCTATAGGGTCCCACACACATTAGCTTTTGCTTTAAAAATCTGGGCACTTGTGAGTTGTGCAGTTTCTCTTTGGCTCAAAAGAAAATGAATAAAGAGTGGTGGAAGTTTTTTTTTTTTTTTTGATTGGTAAGTTTTCACACTCAACCAGTGGGTGTTAAGCCCATGACCTTACCCTCCATGCTTTCTTATGGGATAGGAGGTGCTGTTGGAACTAGGGCTCATGAGTGAGTGGAGGCTAAATTTAGAAGCTGATATAGTTATTTGATTATCCAGTGGGTGTTAAACCCATAAATTTATCCTCCACCCTTTCTTATAGGGGGATGAGGTGTCATTTGAACCAGAACTCATTTGAACATAGCCATGGCCTTGGCTGCGTGCCCACGGGGCTGCCATGGCCAAGTAAATCTTGTTGAAATTAAGTTTAATAATCTTCTTGCAAATCCTGGACTATGGACTAAAATTTCAAATTACTATCCAAAAAATTGGGATTAATTTTTAAAGTTGCTCCCACTGAAGAAAAATTATGTCTCCATCACTACTTATAGTTGTCATTTTTTCCTCTCTCTCTCTCTCTCTCTTTCTCTTGGTTTTGTATTCAGCAAGGAGAAGCAAAGAAAGCACTTGAAGTACTTCAAAAACCTGCTGTTCCTATAGACCTTCAGGTAGGATAAGAAAATTTCAACACTGAAATCTACATGTTGGGTGATTTTTTCCCCACTCTGGGCCCTCCATAATCATTGAACTCTTTTTTGCAGTATAAGTTCGCCCCAGATCTCATCATGCTTGATGCATATGAAACTGTGGAGTCATGGATGGCCACAAACAACCTGAACCCACGGAAACTGATTCCAGCAATGATGCGTTATTCAAGTGAACCTCATGCAAAGTAATGTGCACCTACTTATATCTTTAATCAACCATATATTCCTTTCAGATTCATCACAAATTTTTCGTGATAGTAGCATTATGTTGTAATGTTTATGGTTGAACTTGCATGCGATCCTGGAAATTGTCGTAGTTCTAAATTTGGTCAAGATTATTGATTCAAAGCAGTTGCAGCTAACACCTGTATCTGGCATGATCGCTTGTAGTGGTAATGAATTTTTATTTCATTTGGCTCTTCACCTTTTTCAGTTTTTAATTTGGTAGAAAGGAAATGTGTTGAAAAGACCTAAGCAGCAGTGCGAATAGTGTACAAGTTAAGAGACATCAAAGACTTAACATCATCTGGTGGAAGAGAAAGTGAAATAAAATCTATGTAGAGGCTCTTTACTTGATTCATTAGTTGATACATTAAATGCTCTGGCCAAATGGTAATTCCTTCTTCAATAAGAATGGCTGAAGGGTAAGGTTAATCAAACACCCGAGAAAACTAAACAATCCAGATCGGACAGTTTTGCCGACTCAATTAGTTGAGAGAGACTGGATTTTAGAATGCAAAACCTTATCATTTTTTGTTAGACATTGGGGCCTCATCCTATGAACCTGATGCACCCAACCAAGCTGACACCCCTATGACCTTCACCCATTACACCTCACCAATCATCACTGTTTCTCTTCCTTGTCCCCACTTTGCCTCCTTTCTGTCCTTTGCCCACCTTGCCATCAACCTTTCCGGGCCCGTGTCCCTCACAATATGATCTATAATGAGATTCAACAGAGATCTTTGCCAAATCCAACAGAGATTTCTTGTTGGCCTTGACACCACCTAAAATTGCTGGCATTGACAAGGTGAACCAGCAAAACCCCAATCTGATTGTCAACATAACCTTCCTGATCTGTCTATAACCCGCATCTTCCTAGTTGGCAGCAGTTGAGCTATCTTCAAACCTGATGTGATCAAGTTGGTTGGCAAGTTGACACTTATCCCAAGCCTGACCTATCTGTGATCGCTCCTAAGGTGAGGTCATGGATCATGGATTCAATACCCACTGGGTGAATATGTAACTTGCCAATGGAAGAAATCATCAGTTGATACATTAGAAAATTTTGTGCATTTCTTGTGGTAAAAAATGGTACTATTGGTCATTTTTTAAATGCTGAGATTTTCAACTCTTTGCCCCCTTGAATCCAATGGATTTAATTTTCTTGCAATGTCAAGCCCCTTAGCTTTCTATTGTTTTGATAGGCCTCTCTGATGGTCTATGTGGTTATATTTGTACATATTCCTACTCACCATTTATTATTAATCTAGTATAAATGCAATCAAAGTAGCCTGCTTACTCTCCAAGTAGTGTATGTTCGAAGCAAGGAGGCATTAAAAACTAGACCGTGCTTTTAGGTTTTGCTCATAAAAAGCAAATTATGTCTTTGTCCTCAAAAAAAAAAAAAAATTGGTTTGATTCAGCACTGAAATTAATGTACTGATGACATGGCATGAATACTTTGGTTTTTTGGGGGGGGGGGGGGGGTGTAGAATTTATATATATGTCCAGGGAGCTCGGACAAGGTATTTACTTCTGAAGCGTTAAAGGCACCTATATGATGTTCCAGGAACAAAAAAAAATAATATTTATTCTTCTGTTTTGTTATTTGATTCATGAATTTTGGATGTGGAGCATTCTCTGATCACCAATTGAGATCGAGGATATACTCAGTTATCTTCTGTGTTATATTTGTGCCTTTTCTTTGAAATAAATTACAAGTACATTTGGATTTGAGTAGTTATAGTAATTCGCTTATGCCTCGACAAATTCATATTATGGAGAAAATTACATCTTGTCATTGTCAGATACAACACTTAAATTGATAAAAACCAACATTAGAAGTTACTATGACCTTTTGAAGTTCTGTTTCTGTTTAGGGGTTAGTTATGCATCTAGACTTTTTATTTTATTTTTTTATATTTTTTTATATTTAAGTATAAACTTTGTATTAATGGTTTATTGCTACTCTATATCACATGCAGGAATGAAACACATGAAGTCATCAAATATTTGGAATACTGTGTTCATCGTTTGCATAATGAGGATCCTGGAGTTCACAACTTGCTTCTCTCCTTGTATGCTAAGCAGGTTGATTTCCTTACTCTAGAGTTTTGAAATAATTTTTGTACTATATGCTTTTTTAAGTTAATTGCACTGTAATTCTTTTTTCATGCTCTATCATATATTATAATTAATGCACTCTGTATTGAATTATTGATGTCATGGTGTCAGTGGAATATGGTTTGGCCAATGCATGCTATAAATCTATCAATATAGCATTTTTATCAAAACTTCCTATGTCTCCCTTTTTTTATGAATTCAATGTCAAAATAGTATCTGAAATATATTTGAATTTTTTTTATCATTCATAAATTGTTTTGATCATATAATAAAGTGGAAGTTGGTCAGTTTTTACAGTGACTTAAAGCTGACTCTTTTGTCACTTCTGAAACACATGTATATCCTTCTGTTAGTTTAAGATATTGTGGAGTGAATTGAATATCTTTTGGGTTCAAAAATTAATTAATTCTTTTGGGTAAAATTCATGCAGTTATTATATAAATATATATATTTATATATTAACTTACTCTGGCATTTGTGTACAGTATAAATTACACTGCATATAGAAATTGAATTTTGTTTTTTCTTTCATATTCTATCAGGAAGATGATAGTGCACTTTTGCGTTTCCTACAATGCAAGTTTGGGAAAGGAAGGGAAAATGGCCCTGAATTCTTCTATGATCCCAAGTATGCCTTGCGCCTATGCCTCAAGGAAAAGCGAATGCGTGCCTGTGTTCATATATACAGCATGATGTCTATGCATGAAGAAGCAGTTGCTCTTGCCCTACAGGTAGCAATTTAATGCTAACAATTTTGTTATTCCGCCTTGTTTAATTTGAATACGTTGTAGTTTAGTTTTTCCATAGCTGTTTCAATAGTTTTCCCCCCATTGGGGTTCAAGTGATAATTTAGTGGTAATGGCATCCTTTGTGGTGCACCATTTTTGTGGTTCTAGACACACCTTCCCCTCCCCCATTATCATTCTATCAGGGGGGCGGGGGGGTAATCCCCCATTGGAAGTATGGCATTTTACTTGTGGGGTTTTGGGTAATTTTGTCATCAAAACGTGTTGAACTTCTTTTTTTTTAATAAGTAATAAAATTCTATTAATGGAAGAAAAGCTCAGATGGTAGAGCTTCTTAAAGAAGTACAAGATATCTCATAGTGCAACATTGAATAAAAGATGCAAATAAACTAGACTTAAGGTCAATGATTTCATGCCCTTGAATGTTCAACTATTCCATGCCCTTGGCGGTAAGTTGAAACTAGTTGGTTTAACCATACCCCACCATGCGCTGTCTTCTTATGTGTGGAACGTATGCAGATTCTTAGGCAACATACTTGTTTTTAAACTTTCTAATGGTTATCTTTGCTTTCACTTTAGTCAGCATTTTTATCTTATTTAATTCTCCTTTTGGTGCATTAGGTTGATCCTGAGCTTGCAATGGCTGAAGCTGACAAGGTTGAAGATGATGAAGACTTAAGAAAGAAGCTTTGGCTTATGGTTGCCAAGCATGTTATTGAACAGGAAAAGGGGGCTAAACGGGAGAACATACGGAAGGCTATAGCATTTCTGAAGGAAACTGATGGCCTTCTAAAGATTGAGGATATATTACCATTCTTTCCAGACTTTGCTCTGATTGATGACTTCAAAGTGAGAATTTATTTTGTTCTAGTTTCAGTGATCACAATGATTCCATTTATACCTTGGGCTACAATTCTTCTTTTGAAAAATTGACCACTCTTTTTTTTTTTTTTTTCATGTTCTTGCTTCATAATTGATTTAAATCTATATTCACTAATTATTCTTAAGTTCCATGTTAGTTATATTCAACTGTTCTTTGTACAAAGCAACTCCATTTCAAATAATTCTCTTCTCCTCAAATACCGATTAAATACAATTCATTTGCCTTTAGAAGAATCTTTTCAGTTATATCCTCAAATCTCAGATGATTTTTAACATTAGCTCAGGCTAATTCCCTCCTTTTGATAATGGATTCTTTCTTCTTTATTGCCTGATCAAGTTTGGTGGCCATTTGCTGGTGTTTCCAATGTGGAAGAGCTTGCGGTTTACCCCAATATCTAATATTTTAGAGTTCTCCCTTCCATTGGTCTTCCGCGTCTGGATTTCATCTTATGCCACATAATGAATGTATAAAAACCCATAAGCTTGCTATTTCCTCAAGGGTTAATGGGTTTAAGACTTTCTTGTGCCTTGCATACAGTAGTTGAGCTGCATCCCTCTGTTGGTTCTGCCTTAGTTTTCTACCACATAACTTCTGCTCTCTTGCACTTTTTTTTTTAAACAAATGCTTCGGTCCAAAAGGTTTTGAAGAAAACTCAAACTTCTGTAAGCTTTCTGGAGTTTGAAACTTATATAGCATTTCTTCAATGTGCCAAAAACAGAAAAGAATTTTTTCCTTATGTGCCTTTTTACCTTTCAAATCTCATTTTTATAACCTCATGTCAAAATTTCAAGGGTGCAATATGATTCTGTTATCTTTAAAAGAAAAAAAATATTGTTAAACAAATATTGTGTGATACATGTTCTTTCTGAAAGTAGTTGATTTTTTTAATAAAAATTGAAGACGGCATGTGTCTAAATGATCCTATGTCTAATATAACCAACTTTTGGATTACTCTTACTCACTTTTTTTTAATCACTCTACTTGCTTTTAAATTTGTCTTTGGATGCCATTAGTTCTTTAATTTCTTTTATATGTATGTAGGAGGCAATTTGCTCATCGCTAGAGGATTACAACAAGCAAATTGAACTACTGAAACAGGAGATGAATGATGCAACACATGGTGCAGACAACATCAGAAATGATATCAGTGCACTTGCTCAAAGATATGCTGTGATTGAGCGTGAAGAGGAATGTGGGGTATAAATCATCCTGATTTTTAGTTGCCATGGACAAGCCAAAAATTAATTGAATAACGTTACAGTTGTTAGTTTGTGCATGTTTGAAGATAGTGCTCTGTCTAATTACTTAAAAACTTTTTAGAGTTCCAAAACTGGCATCTCTGATTTAAATACCTATAATGGAGCAATCTCTTTGACCCCGCCACCCCTCCCCCACCATCTCCCAAAAGAAAACCCTTTTTCTTTTCCCCCCATCAATTGAATAATGATTTAGGCATTGAGAGTGACTCTGTTGCAATCTTTCTGATGCTTTCATTTCTTTTTTACTTTTTTATTTACTGTGTTTTTTTTTTTTTTTTTTGATAAGTAAGAAAAACAGACAAAATAAAATATAAGTTTACTGTGTTTTTTGGTTTGAAGTTGAAAGACACATCTCTCTGCCGTTGTGAACTGATTGAGTTTTTAGTTAGTTTTGTGCCTATATCCGAAATGTGACTTCTGCATCTGTGAATTATCAGGCTTGTAGGCGTAAAATCTTAACCGTGGGTAGAGAGTACCAGATGGCTCGGGGTTACACATCCATCGGACCAATGGCCCCTTTCTATGTCTTTCCATGTGGACATGCCTTCCATGCACAATGCCTGATTGCTCACGTGACACGTTGTACCAATGAAGCTCAGGTAAGTTGTGGTGCTATTACTTTATTGGATTTTAGTGTTAGCATTAGTTTATGGCTATCACTGTTTCTGGTTAGTTTATCACTGGCTGTGTCAAAAGATTTGTGAGGTGTATCAGAGATAAGTTTAGACTAAAACTATGATATATTTCTTAGATGACTAGTAATGTTCAGATGTGTTAACTAGAGGGATCAGATTTGTAACATGTTCTACTGCAAACATCATCTAAAGGAATAATAATCAAAAGCTTTATTACTTATCAAAAAATAATAATAATAATTAAAAGATTTGTTAAAACTATGGGGGAGAAAAAAAAAGTGATTTTGATTGCATTGACAAGCACATGGTTGAGACATATGGCCCCTTTGAATGTGAATGCGGTTGTACCACTTCATTTCTCTATTTCCCTTAAATTGGTGGAATGGAAAAAAAAAAAAAAAACTTGGAAGCTTAATCAATAATTTGGGGTCTGACACCAAGTGTTACAGAATATCATGGGTAGAAAAATGTTCAATTACTTAAATTCTGTTTTGTCACTAGCTTCTGTCATTGTTGGCTTCTCACAAAATTGTATATAATTGAAACTTAATGTGCTTGGTACTCTGAGACTGAAGGAAGCACATGCTTTGACTGCTTGATTATGCTGATACATTTAGAATGGATGTTTTTTTGGTTTAAGATATGTTCCAGTAACAAGATCCTTCTGGCCCAGTCAAACTTATTTTCTTCTTTTTTTTCCCTCCTGAATGAATGAACCTTGCAGGCAGAGTATATACTGGATCTGCAGAAGCAACTTACTTTAATTGGGGGTGACTCCAGGAAGGATTCAAATGGTAGCCTAACTGAGGATTCCATAACCAGCGTGACCCCAGTAGATAAGGTCTGTACTTTCATGTGGTTCCTCATTTGCATTTTAGCAGCATGTATCTTTTTATGGAAATCAGAGGCCATGGCGCTATTCCTTTTGACCTGTACTTTATTGGTTCATATGGAGTTTGATACCATTTGAGAATGCATTGCTCTGAATTGCATCTGATTTGCATTTACTTCTAGTTTCCTTCCTTAGTAACAAGCATTTCATTGTTGACCACTATCTACCAATCAAATTTTTAGTAATGTTTGTTTTCACTTTTTTTTGCTTTTGATTCTGATGCAATTTAATAGTTTTAGCCTCTTCAAGAAAATGCTAAAAATCTCATCTTCATATGAGTGTTCGAATACAAGCCTATTGCTTCTCAAAAGTTAAGCTAAACTGACTAATTTTTGTCCAAATGATGGCCAGCTCCGATCACAGTTGGACGATGCCATAGCCAGTGAATGCCCATTTTGCGGTGACCTGATGATCCGTGAGATATCTTTGAATTTTATCCTCCCGGAGGAAGCACTTCAGGTTGCTTCATGGGAGATAAAACCAAGTAGCCTTGGAACCCAAAGGACTCTTTCTTTACCTTTATGATCATGTTGTCTGTCTGTGTATTCAGTGCCTCTTTTCCCCAGAAGTGTTATTATCTATGGTGATTTGCTATTTTGTTTCTATTGTTTTTTGTTTTTTTTTTTTGTTCCTTTTACCTTTTTCGCAACTGTATTGTCCTAATGTCAATTTGGTCATGATCAATGGGCCTCGATGTATAATTTTTTTATGGAGCCCTGAGGTAGTTGGGTCGATTCCTGCCTTCTTAAGCGCAGAATTTGCCTTTTGTAGTAATGTAATTTCCCCAATGATTGATTTGTTACAGTTTTAATTTGTTTCCTATTGTAAAATCCTTCTCAACGGGTTTGTTTTTTTGTTTTCTAATCAACCATATTAGTAGTTGATGGAAGTTAGGATTTTCTTTTTCTTGTTCTCGATAATGCAGTTCGAACACAAATGAAGCACAAACAATGCGTTTCAGTACATGTTGTTTTGTGGGCTCAAACTCTCATTTTTATTTCGAACATTATCTCTTTTTTCCTTCCTTAGTTCTCTCTTTTATAAGGTTTCTGAAAATCGGACCAGATAGGTAACTGAGAAAGAATTGGTTCATCATTCTCCGATGTAGTTGCCAAATTGGAGTCCGGTCAAACCAATGGTGTCATAAATAATTTTATAATTATTCAAATAAATAACATAAATATATAATAAGTTTATGACTAATGTATTTACCAAAAAAGATGTTTAAACTTTAAAGAATACAATTTTAAAGTGAGTTTTCCACTCCTTATATTAAGAAAATAAAATTAACAAAATGTAACTAAACATATTAATACTATATATAAAGATAAGAATGATTTTTTAATAAGACTCAAACTATACAAATAAAGAGTTAGATGATAAAACATTAACCTTACCTTTTGGGAATTAACAAAACTCAAAGAAGGATTAAAAAACCGAAAACAAAAGGAAAATTTTCATTTTGAATCTTATAATTTAGGGGTGTAAGAGCATTTATATCAGTATAGCTATTTTAATATTTTAGCAAATATATAGCTAAAAGCTCAAAAAAAAAAAAAATCACGCATTAGTCTCAATATTGATTTGTATTTTCTCCAAATTTTATTGATTTGAATTTTGATAAATTTTTCCCCAATATGCTTGATGATGGGTATGATGCCCAGTTGAGTGTATGTCTACCATATATGGGCGAGTGATTGGTAGCTTGTGGGTTTGTTTGTGTTTATGGGTATGTGGGTTTGTTTGCGGGTTTGATACATTGTTGATTTTCACTCTCTGGTTTTTGGATTCAATCTTTGTCTAATGGAAGGTGGGTTTCCTGTAAAGATTGTGAAGGGGGGTTAAAATGAGAATTGAGTTGACTCTTTTACTAATTTTCAACTACTTTCTGTGATTAAAGTTAATAAATTTGGATAATGATGTGAAATGTATAATTTAAATTTCGTAAGTTATGATTGGATATATGATTCATGTTAAGTAATTTCCAGTGTTATAGCTGTAGATCAGATTAATAGTCACTTCCTTTCCGTGGTTACTGTGTTCATTCCAATTCTTTGAATACTCCACCCAAAATACCATACGCCAAGATTCAACAAGTTTGTCACTAGTTAAAGCACCATCTAACTCAAGTATGATTCCAGTCCACTTTTCTAGACAATTTTTATGCTATTTTTAACCATTGAATTATGTTTGTCCCAAAAGTCAAACAAAGATGTCTCAGATATTAAAACTACAATACACAAAAGTTTTGCCATTGAGTATCTACTATCGCTGTAACAATTAATCATGTCCTATAATCTTTTTGTGCATCACTTGCTGATACATCTAGTATAGCACAAACTTGCACCTCATCATGTCCTATTAGCTAAAATAATTTTCTAAATTGGGTTTTCTACATTCATATAATTATTGATGTAAGAGAAACATTATGAAAGTTTCTTTGACTTGTTACATCCCTAGAATCTGTATGATGGTATTCTATTCTTCATATTTAATCATCTAAACAGGTATTGTATCTGAAATGCATAAGGATGAATTAGTTGTGTTGTTCTCGAACTTAACAAATTAAACTCCTAAAAAAAATTAACAAATTAAACTTTATTTCATTCAAGTAAAATGACATTTTTTGGGATTTAATATATGCTAAGAGAACATGTAGTGGTAACAATAAATTATTATTTTTTCAATGATGAAGAGCATTTAGAACATAGTGTGATTAAATTTAAAATTTTCCAAAATCACTAATAAATTATATGATTTAAAATATAAATTGCCATTGTTTATATTAAGTGAGCCTGTAAATATCAGTGTCATGAATGAGCATGATGTCGTATTCAACTATTAGGATAAACTAGTTGCTAACTCGTGTTATGCACGAGAACCTACTTATTTGTGAGGTAGACTAAAATAATTTTATAAAATCTTAAATTGATTAAGGTTATTTGGATGGCAACATTTGAATTTGGATTTGGATTTGAAATCCATTGATTTAAAATGCCTTGATTTGAAATCCCCTAATTTTAAAATTCTTTGTTTGGGTCTTTTTAAACAATGAAGGATTTCAAATTCATCATTTGAAATTTCATTATTTGGATACCTAAATTTGGATTTGGATATAAGATCAATAAAATATATTTTTTAATTATTATTATCTTAATCCTTCTGCATTTTAATTTTAAATACATGAGATAATATTGATAGTCCAATTGTAACGTAACATTCCATAAACTTTTATTCTTTCTAATTTTTTAGAATACAATAGAGAACATACTAAATCATTGTTAAAATATGTGATGAAAGAGCAAGTCATCTCATTTCATGTACGGACTATGAATATGACAGATTGTCATGGAACTTCCAGTGGAACATAAGAAGGAATGAATTCACTTCCTATGGGATTTAAAATCCTCCATCTATATTTAATATGTTATCTATGTGCATAGTTTTCTTCACTTCTCAAAGCCTGGCAAACTGGAAGGGCAAAGTACCAAGCAATGTGCTACACACCTTCACCAAATTCATTTTTGTTTACCTTCTTCAAGGCAGAAGACGAAGTTATTATACAGAATGTCACTAGATATTGCTCCCCTGCTTAAGTACATTCATTTTTGTTTACCTTCTTCAATTAGTTATTAGTTATTACTTCACAACTCACAGATAATTCATAGAACCATTTCATCAAACGATAATTTGCATTACAAACCCACAAAAAGATAATAGAAATAGAAAATAAAGACAAACCCAAAACAAATCATTGAAAATACTATGAAACAAAACGCACAAACAAATGAACAAAACCCCAACAAAACCCACAAACAATCAAATAAAACCCAAGCAAACCCACAAAAAAAAAAAAAATCAAATGAAACCCACATTCCAGAGCTTATACGGATTCAGATTTAGTAGAAATAGAGAAATAGAGAGGTCAACGAAGAAGAGAAAAGTTAGAGTGATGAACCTGTGTTGCCGTGAGAAATAGAGAAAGAAGAAGAGCTTGTGGCGCCGAGGAAGAGAGAGGTGGAGAAACATGAGAATAGCGAAGAGCGCGTAGTGAGGGATTAAAATTCCATGGTTTGTGAGAGGATTTGAAACCAACAGATTTGGACCTTTGAAATCTGTGATGGATTTGGATCAAATTCTTCTCATTGTAAGTTATCAACAAAGAATTTGGATTTGGGCCCTCTCAAATCCAAATCCAAATCAATGGTATCCAAATAAACCATAAGAAAATTACATCATTGCATGATTTGCTCTTATATGATTTCAATTTGTGTTACAATTTGATGAAGAAGCCATCGTTTAAACGTGCAATGGCTTACAAAAAATTTGTCAAACAATTTTAAATACTGCAAAAAAATAACTTAAAATTCAAATATTAAAACTTCTAAAACACCAAATAACATTAAAGAATCAGATAATTCACTGTTTAGAAAAAATTGAAACAAAACAAAAAACATTTAGTTATATATATATATATATATATATATTATTTTGATTCAATAATTTCTAAGCAGTAAATCATCTTATTCTTTAATGGTTTGTTTTTGATCCACGTGCATAAACAACACTGGTGGATAGATACTTTTCTGTCCCTTTTAGGTAAGGTAGAGGTAGATATCAAGACAAGACTCCTTTTGAATGAAACGCACCGTATCTAAGGCGCTCCGTATGGACCCTATTTATCCCCAAAAAGAAAAAAGAAAAAAAAAAAGAGTAATTATTAAATGCGAACAAATACAAATGTTGGCAAATTAACCTTTTTTTAAAAATCAAATCGGAGCGTCTATAGGAGCCGTTTAGCATCCAACGGCCAATATACCACTTCCAACAACGACTAATTTCTCCCCCCAACGGTCAAAAATCTCAAAATACAAAAAAAATTTCCCCACTTCAGATTCACAACACTCTCTCTCTCTCTCTCTCTCTGATCATCAACAAGAATCATAAACGAAAGCCACAAACCAAAAATCCTCACAAACAAAATCAAACAAACAATTTTCTCTGATCTTCAAGAATTGCTTAAACCCTTCACTCAACAATGAGTATTCTTCAATACCCAGATGCCATTAACGCCCCAGATCTCCAGGTTTGGAACAATGCCGCCTTTGACAACGAAGAATCAGAAGGCTCTGCGGCCTTTAAAGCTTCTTGGCCTAATCTTCACTCTGTCAATCTGTCCGAATCGTTTGAATCCGATTGCAGCAAAGAAAATCTTAGCCCTCTTGTGGTTAAAACCCCTGCCCTTGTGAAATCTTCTGTACCCATTAGGCCTCTTTGCCCGAATAGCCTTGTCGTAAACTCACAAGGGAAGCCATTCAAGGTTCTTGTGAAGGAGGGCCTTCTTGAAACCCCAGTGGTGGTACCAAAGAAGGAACATGGAAAAAGAGAAGAAAAAGATGATAGGGTCTCCGATGAAAGAAAGATTGATTTGGAAATTGAGGAAATTCAGAAGGAGATTTCTCGGTTATCTTTGAGACTTGAAGCGCTTCGGCTGGAAAAGGCAGAGAGAAATGCGATGAAGACGGTTGAAAGGCGTGGAAAGATTGTGCAAGCGAAGTTTATGGAGCCGAAACAGAGTGGGAAGAATTTGGATTTGATGAAAAAGATTGAAGAACCTTTACCCTCAAGCGTGAAATCGAAGATTATCAGAAGGGGTATGAGTTTAGGGCCTTCGGAAATACTCGCCGGAGCCAGAGCTAGGCAGAAGCCGGAGATCACGCCGGTCCAGTCGATACAGAATCGCCGGAAATCGTGCTTTTGGAAGCTTCAAAATATAGATGAGTTGAAGGTGACAAAAGAAAGGGGTAAAAGTCTGAGTCTTAGCCCGAAATCGCGCAAAACTGTGTCAAAGATTCAGGCTCCTAAGCAAGCCGCCACGACAATGACGTCTAAAAGGCCTGTGAAGAAAGAAGATGGGGTTATTGCATCAATTCAGCCAAAGAAGTTGTTTAAAGATGGAGAAAAGTCGGTGAAGAAGCCAGTGAAGCCAGGCCGGGTTGTGGCGAGCAGGTATAATCAGATTGCTAATCAGAGTAATGGGAATTTGAGATTGAGTGATGGTAGGAAGCGGTCTCTACCGGAGAATGATAAGGATGATGGGAAGAGGTGTGACAAAAGGCGAGCTTCATCAGTGGGAAAATCGCGTGGGAATCAAGGGACTGAGAGCCGGGTGAAGAAGCGGTGGGAGATTCCCAGTGAGGTAATGGTGTACAAGGGTGAGGAGGATGGTAATGCAGTGTCAACTTCTGAGGTGGGTGGCGTGCTTCCAAAGATTAGGACACTCCGGTGTGTGAATGAGACTCCAAGGGACTCAGGGCCGGCGAAAAGAGTGGCTGAATTGATTGGAAGAAGGTCGTACTTTTGCAATAATGAGGAGGTGGAGCCTTCAGTTTGTCAGGCTTTGAGTTTTGCAGAAGGAGATGCAGAATGAATTGAATAATAAGAAAGTAAGGACCGAGTGGATTGTTAGTACTGAAAATTTTAGCTTCATTGTTGTGAGCCATAACTCTTGTTATGGGTTTAGCAAGCTTTTGTTTTTCTGTGAATGGGTTGTATTTCTTCATCTATTATGCAATAATGGGCTAAGCTTTTCTCTTGCTTGATAATGGTGGTACATGTAACATGTTTTGAAGTCAATGAAAATGAATAGCATGTTATTTGATACTCTTTTTGTTAGGACTCAAAACCATTTGAATGATACTTATTCTGAAAGTTCAACTTTCAAATTAGTTGACATTGGAACTTATTTCTATTCTCCCTTTTGAATCTGTTATCATCTTTTACTGGTTGACTAAAATTTTCCAATCAATAATACCTGCATTTAGGGAGAGTTCCTAAGGTTTCATTCTGACAACTAGCTTACCTGAATGTATCATATGTCTCTATATTTCCTAAGGTCTTGAACTTCATTCAGGATGGTTTTTATGGTAAAATACAGTTTACTGTCATGAGTCACATGCCTCTTTGGTCAAGTTGTTTTGATGAAATATAAATTGCATGAACACCTTCTGGAAGAAGAAGAAGAAACAAAGATGAAGATATGTGCAATGAGAAGGTACTGTGGAACTCAAAAAAATATTTTGTTGTTTGATTCTGATATCTGGAACTTGCCATATTTCTTCTTACACTGTTGGGACTGTAGAATGAAGTTAAGTGGTGGTTACTGCTTTGTGCTTACTGGGTTATGACTTTAGTTTTTTACTTTAGTCTTGTTCTTCAAGATCTATTGACTATTAGGACAAAGCAATATAGCAGCAATCTTCTGGCAGAAATTCCTGTGTTACTGTCAACGCATACCAAAATCAAGCTAAAAGTACCTTAGCAATTCAAAGCATTCTAGTAATTGGCATCTGCATATGACCATCATATTTTAATTGATCATTATTGTTAGAATTTATGCACTTACACCTAGATTCAGAGGGGATGTATTTGAACTTATCTCTAGCAGCATACTTATTATATAGGCAAAGCAGTTCTTCTTCCTAAATGCTAGATGTTTATTGTCCTTGTGAGCATCCCACCAATCTAGGGGGAGTTTCCTTTACCTAATTGCATCATGAATTTGGTTAACAATTACCAATCTAGGGGGAGTTTCCTTTACCTAATTGCATCATGAATTTGGTTAACAATTACATTATACTGGGTGACTCGAACCTCAGTACTTACAAATGTTTGTAAAATTGTAATGTTCTCATGATTGCTAAACATTGGATGATGGTTAAGAATGTGGGAAAGTTACCTTCTTTTGGTGTTAATACGTGTTGGTGATAGCCATTGAGTTTAAAAGAATACAGAGTCAACACATTCATCTAATGCTTGCTGGTGCTCATGTATTATATAGAGTCTTTTCATTTGTGATTTATGTAGATAGAGAGGAGGACAGTTGGCTTAGGGACTAAAAGATGAGACCTTCAAGCCATGGACAAGGAAGGAAATGAAACAGTAATGGCAATCTGTAAGGTTCGGTATGCATTTGAAGGCAAATGTTGGTCCAGATACTTGGAACAGGATTAAGGATTTCCAAATGAATGAAATTTGAGTAGTTTTTATTACTATTGGAACAGTATTAAGGATTACCAATTTGCACAAAAATGCAGATGATCATGCTGGCGTATATCTTACTTTCTCAATGATAGGATTAATGAAAATTGGATTTTGAGCAGATTACACTGCATTCTTTTGCAGTATCTCAGTGCAGAAAAGTGAAATATTGATTTTGAGAAACTCAGATTTTCCATTGAAAATTTGAAAAGCTTCTGTGATGTTATTAGGTTGCCAGTATTTGACAACAAATTATAAAAACGAAAATGGACAGAAGTCAAAATTTTGAATTGTTTAACAAAGAAGAGAATCATTGCTTATTCTGAAGGCTTTTTGGCAGCCAACCCCACTATCACTGACCCATTAAGACCTACTTGTCCAAGAGTTGACGCAATGGCAAGGATCAGGGTCAGTCTTTGATAGTCAATTTGGCAAGGCAAGGAATATGATTAGATATACCTGCAGCATACTTCCCATCTGCTCTTGACCACCATACCAATGTGTGCCTGGTAACAACCATTCTAGTGTGAGAGAAGATTCCTCCATTCAAAGAAGGTTTACTTTCTTTACCATAGTACTCAAGGACATAAAGATTTTTCAGTGTGAGAAAGGGAGCTCATCAAATGCTGTTATCTTTATCCTGGACAAAAACATATCTTTACTATTCATCCCAGATGCCTGAAACCTGCATGATCTGTCAAATGCTAGTCTTTGACATTCTGGTGCTGCTAAACCCTTTTAACAGAAGTCTCCTATCATGGAAAATCATAATATTATTGACTATTTAATACTTGTGTCATACTTTCTTGAATGCTTCAAGTTTGGTCCTTTGTCATCAAAATTCAGAATGTACCACTCGCTCTTAAGCTTGTTTAATAGTTTAAGGTCATGCATCTCACTTAGGCTGCTACAACTAAATCTAGAGATAGAGGTTACTATTTTCAAATGAATATGCCAGCGGTGTTTGAAGAGAGAGCTAATATCTTGTTTGTACCAAAATAGATCAACTTCCTTGGTGGAAAAAAAGAAGAGCACGTGGTCATATGGATCAACTTTTTCTTCTGTATAAATCTCAATGTGTTCTAAATATGTTAAACCAGTGTATTATTATTCATATCATTCAAGCATTCACAATTTTTCCTATTGCTCATGACGTTAGGGAACATTTCAACATTTTGCTTTTGGAGAAGTTAAAAAAAACCTTGATATGTCAAATGGTTGTAGCTTGGAAGTGTTTTTTTTTTCCTGGCAAATTCCAGTGCCTCAATGAATTTACTGTTACTGTGGTACAGCAGAACATCATGTGTACTTAATAGAGAGCATTAACAATTCATAGAATAGACCTTGGAAATACAAAGATGCTTCACTGTGGAACCAGTATGACAGGTAACTCGACTAAATTTGTCCAATTAGCATTGCACATTGGCATAGCAGGGTCTGGCTGGGTCATGTTAAATCTAGCATAATTTGGTTTGTTTTATGAGAGTTCAATTAAGCAAATTCCCAAGCAGCTTCTTACTAAAGTTATCAGTTAATTTGCTTTCCAAATTTTGGCATCTGATTTGTAGGACTAATCTAGAGTCGAAATATTTTGAATCTCCTTTGTTTTTGTCAAGAGGAAAAACTAAAGATTTTAGCCTTTTAAAATAGAAGACACAGCCGAGAGCTTGGTAATCAATTGGCTCCTCTTAGTGCTTCCGAACGAAAACAATCATTGTTCATCCCCCCTCCCCCAAATGTAAATATCAAATTATCACAAGAAAATAGAAGATAAAATCTAATTATATGGGTGGAGGAGCAAATGTCTATCTTTGGCTGGTAGGGCAACGTTGATAAGATATTAAAATCAATGGCTCAAGCACTCTTATACTATGTCCACCTTTAAGTTGCCAATATAGTAATGTAATGAATTAGATGAATAGTGAGGAGGCTTTGGTATCTTCCAAAATGTGAGAATAAAAAAAAGGAAAAAATTGGCGTTAAAGGATTTGGTCTGTTTTTGCCAACCCCTAAGAAATGTAGCGGGTTGGACTTAGGAAGTTCCATGAGATCAACACTGCTCTAATAGCAAAGATTGGATGGATGGTAGGTTTGAGACCAAAGAAGTTCTCTGTCCAAGTTCTTATGGCCAAATAACAAAACACATAAGAGAGAGAGAGAGAAGCTAAAAACGCTTAAATAAGGGTTAAATGTTTTGTTGTGGGAAATGAGGGCTTTATACCCAAACCAAGAATAGAGGAAATAAAGGCATTATACTTTCATTATTTTGTAGTAGGATTTTTTGCCATTTAACATGATTTTCTTAACAATTTTGTTAGTTGGCAAGTTTTTGAAACTATTTTATAAATTAGCATCTCGAGGCTTTGAAACTCGAGTTCAATGAAGGAACTCAAGTCTCTACCAAGAAGTGACAAAGCTAATGTGGATAAAAAATCCACGTGGAACTTGAGTTTCACAAAGAAAAAAAATTCTCAAAGACTGAGAAAAGAAGAGAAGTCCATGCCTCCCATTCATGTGTCCCACCATTAATTTGATGTCCCATCAAAACAAATTCACCAAAGCAACAACAAATCAATAGCTGGAAGTTTGTCCTGCTTTCAGTTCCTGCTTCAGCTTTCTTGTTCCCCCATCCCAACCGATTTGAAACAACATCCCAACCACATGAATCATCTTTTCTTGTATCACCTCAGCTTTGCCACTACTTTGAACTCGAGGCTTTAAGACTCGAGATGCTACTTAACAAAATAGTGTGCAAAACTTGTCAGCTAATGAAATTTTTAGCAAAATCATGCTAAATGCCAAAAACATCCCTTTTGTAGTGGCAAACCTAATAAACCAAAAAACAAGTCATTGGGGTCAATTAGTTTAGTCATGTCTCACTAAGTATGAAAATTTTTCACTCACCCTTTTAAGCAAAATAATGAACACATATATAACCACATACAAGTATGGCAGTTTAGCTGAGGCAGCAGAAGCTATTGCGCTTAACTTGGCAGTTAGAGAAGCGTTGAAAAGAAATCATCATTGAGTTTGTTTTTGAATCATCATCGAGTTATTGAGAGAGATGCAAAAAAATTAGTAAAGAAGAGCATTGGTCTATGCATTATGAATGTAGTTCTATGACCACAACTTTGAGATGGCCTCGGATGGTCAATATCTTTTTTGTTTGAAACCCTTACACAGCTTAGAGTTAGGTTACTTGGGTTAGGCCCCTCAGAATTGTAACATTAGTACCCATATTCTTGCTAAATGGGTTTTTTGTATGGGGTTGAATGGAAACGTGGCCTTAGACTTCTTCGGAGGGTTATTAATTCCCTTTTATTTGACACACCCAATTGTATTTCTATTTATCAAATAAATATTTTCCTTTAGTCAATAATCTATAATGCAAATGGCATTTTTTTTGGTATTTATAGTAAAGAAGTTTATGTTGAAATCTTTCTCTTCCATTTGCTATGTATAACAAAATCACTGAAAAACTCTATTCGTTTTAGTTGGTTACTCAGGTCATCAGCTCTCTCTCTCTCCCCTAAAATGCTGGAGCTCAGGAGGGTTATTAATGCCCTTTTATTTGACAAATCCAATTGTATTTTTGTTCATCAAATAAAGATTTCCCTTTAGTTGATAACCTATAGTTCAAGTGACATTTTTGGTGTTTTTAGTAAAGACTGCTAAGTTCAAATCTCTCTCTTCCATACTTACTATTTTCAATAAAAGATGTCTAAGTTTAAATCTGAATATGAATTTTTGTACCATTTTCTGTTTTCTACTTTATACTCTATCAATTACAACCTATCATGTATTATTTTTAATTTTCTTATAAAATAACTAAAGTTTAAAATTTAAAAAAAAAAAATTATACTAAACACATTTTTTTAGAAGAATTAGACTAGACACTTGACATACCACAATAGGTTTAGGAAAAAATAATATAGAGGATTTGTATAGCTCACAAATATTAAGTACTATAATGGTTTTTTTTTTTTTTTCTTTTTTGAAAAAATAGTCCCATCGTCAGACAATCTAATTGGAAAAAATCATTCAAAAACAATTCACGTATATACGCACACAGCAATTACAGTAAATAAATTTTGGCAGGTCAAGCATTGAGTCCAAATTTTTACTAGAATGTACTTAGGTCCAAGTTTTTCTATGACATTTATGGTCGTAAAATTGTGGCTAAATTTGAAGTCCGAACCAACTTAATTCCCAGCTGCTCTATCTACCGCAACCACAACCACAAGAGCTTTGATTCTTACTGTCTGAGATCAATCAAGGTTCAGCCTACTACTTTGTAGCCCTCTTCTCTGTCATATCACTGTTGGTGGAATTTCTTGAGATTCACAACTCACAAGCAAGTTACTAAGGTTATCCATACATTTGGTCTCCTCCCCGGCCAGAATTGGTTTCTATAAGGCTGCTAACTTTGAATGCAGCTCGGATTCTTCACTAGCTGGGTTTAGAGTGGTGATCCGATACTCTGATGATGGAAATATTATAGCAGCCCTGATCCAGAAAATATTTTACTTCCTCATTCGGTTGAATTAACTGAAGCCATGGCATTGGCAGCATTGCAAATGGTCTCTTTTGTGAATAAACCAAGAATGCTATATTTTGGATTTTTGTAACTCAAAATGCAATCACTAGCTTTTTTTTACTAAACTAACAAATCAGAAAGTGGCCATATGCTTATTGACTAGGGACATACCTATTGGGAGTTGGGACATATTTTGAACATGAACTGGTGGATATCACTCATCTCATATCCAGGGGAAATTCTGTGAGATTATTAGAGCACATTCCTTACCGTGCCCCAAGGTATGGAAACCACCAATTGTATCACACTCCATATTTTTTGTTTTAAAACTTAAAATTCACGTTTGTCATTCCTGACAAAAGGCAGTAGAAATTGCATGGTTGCACCAGATTTTCCTATAGGTGCATGTCTATGTTGCCATCATTACTCCATTTTTGTAAAGGCAGCCACCGGTTTCCCAGTAGTAATAAAACCATAAGCCTCTAAGAGAGACAATTTAACATCATATCCACCCACCCCTCAGCCCCCACGAAAACCGTTAAGAGGTTAAACCCACTAAACAATAATTTAGTTTGAAAATTTTTGAGTTGTCATGTGCCATCTGCAAGTTCATCATAAATTGGCAACAACCAGGCCTTAATCCAAAATTTTCGGAGTTAGATTGAAATCTACATTGCTTGAAAATTTAAACACTTTGTGGAAGTGTTCATTTATCAAGAAGGATAAAGTAAATCTATCCCAAATTTAATGGGAACAAAAATTACAGAAAAATAATAGACAATAATGTGATAGCTTCATAGGTGCAAAGACTGCATTTGCAAGAACCAATACAACTCGATAATGTAAGGACCTCCCAAATGTTGTCTCAAATTCGGCTTGAATCTCTCCCAAAAATGAATCGTCTTGTCCAATCAGATACAACTAGCATCCTTGTACGCCAGCTCACTTGCTTGCTAAACGTGAGAAACAATTATACCAAATCAGATACAACGATGCACACACTATTACTATCTCAAAAGGCAAACACACATAAAACACCAGAAGCAGAAGATAATTACCTTGCATATACAGAATACCAAAGCCACTGAGTGCTGTGACCTATTGAAACCCAGTCTCCAGGTAGCTCTGCAGCTGCCTGCTCTCCTCCTAAGGGAGCAAATTGCCCAAAATGCTTGTACCTTGTGTCAACAAATTGCCAGCACCTCATTAGTTAGGAAGGGCATACATAAAAAAATGGCAGCTAAAAACATTTGCAACATTTTGTCAATAGATATAGAGTTGTTCACTACAGCTGAGATCCATGTTTAGAGGGCATTCAAATATTTCTAAAGTTTTTCTGTGAGAGAAAAATGAAGAAAATCACAAAAGCAAAATTTTCTTAAGACTCTTTTTTTTTTTGAGAATCTAGACTGTGGTTAATATCAGCACATGCTTTACTTGATATCTTTGTCAAAGAATCTTCAACCATCCTGAAAAGTTTCACCTGATAACCTTGGAATGTTACTCGATAGATACTCCATTCACAAGTGATGACTACTAAATGACACATGAGAACTGATTGGGAAGAAAAAAGATCATTTTGCACCCTGGGGAGTGAGGGTGGGGGATTCAGCTACTCTGTAATTGGCTACTTCTTAATATTTACCAACAACATGCGAATATCTTGCATGCCAGATAATTTCAAAGATCAATTTAGGAACTAGATTACTTAATTAATTGCTTGCTGGTACCATGATCCAGTCATACAATCCTGATAGATCTTTTACTTACCATTCTTCAAATGTACTCGTCAAAAAACAGTTGTTTGCTTGTTGAAGGAAAAACAGTGAGACAGGGAGGGGAGGGGAGGAGAGGAAGATTATTATGTCCAATTAAAATGATATAGTTTGTATATGTCACTTTTGCTAAACCAAACGGACCTTAGTCTCTGAAATTGGCTAAACAATTTCTGTTTACAAAACTGTTGAGTTAATCATTGCACGTAGGGGTTTTTTGGATGTCTAGGAAAAGGCTCCATTGAATTGTTACAATACTTCAGCTCAGAAACTTATTGGATTGTGCTAACAATTTCTGGATATCTGCCATGTTAGTTGCTATATCATACAATGGCTAACAACTAACTAGGAAATGAGGCCAATTAAACAATTTGAATGGATCTCCCTTTCCAAAATAATAATTGTATTGCCTTAATGGTTTGATTTGATAAAAGTATTTAAAAGGAGGGATTCTCTAGAAGTATCTGTCTTTCCTCCTCTTAAATGCTTCTAGCTGCATATATTTTAAAGTGTTTTTTTTTTTTTTTGGGTTTAAATGGCTTGAATAAAGGAGAAAGTAATTTTTTTTTTTCTATTGATGAAATTTATGGATGGATTTGAAATGATTAGACATAAAATTTTATTTCAAATCAATAATAAATTAGAGATAAATCCCCAAAGCTTTATCACAAATTTTTTTGTTATAGCAAAATTCCCAAAGTTCAAACTACCTTGTATTGTGAAATTCATATCATGCAAATAATAACATTTGTTCTTCAGATCCTCACATCCAAATGCAACCTGAAAGAATTTTTATATATTTTTTTTTGCTTAAAAATTCATAGAAGATTATAGTGCAATTGCATGTTCTAGATGACCCATATAATGAGGTAAGATAATGAGCATGTTAAACTATATGGCTTACTGAAAAGGACGAAACCGATGACGCCCAGGACCTCTAAAACGCCGAGGACCCTCTGGATTCTCTTCACTCTGAATTCTGTGGTTGAGGCACCTAGAAAGATATGCACCCTGTTGAGCAGCGACCTGAATACCCAAAGATGGAGTAAATTTGTGTCCCATTATTTGGATATCAAACATTCAAAAATCTACACCAAATTTATCCAGATGGCTTAACCATTAGAGGAAAGACGTATACCTGTGCAGTTGCGGGCAGACTCTTCATCTGCGAATCCACGTGAGAAAGGGCTAACTTAAATTGTTCAACATTCACTTCCTGCCAATCATTCCCCTGGGGATCTTTCAACAGATCTGTCACATCCCTCAGGTTCTGCTGGCTTTTTAGATAGTGATCCACTTGAGGGTACCTAATGAGGATGTCCTCTATCACATCTTTGAATTCTTCAACAGTTAAGGTACCAGAATTGTCTTTGTCTGCAGCTTCAAATATGCTCAAGATATCTTCCTAAAAACATAATGATATCAAAAATGTAATATTACCGTAGATTACAAATATCAGTGTAAACCTGGTAAATATATCTTTCTCTAACTCCATCTCAAGAAGCAAAAATAACAAATTAGAAACTGTATAGCTTAATTAACGAGTATCCAAGGTGAATACAAAATGAATTGGTGCTAATGTAACCAAGTAACCCACAACTTCAACAAATTACTGACACCAAGGGGCTTGGTATCATCACCAAATACCTAAATCTCTGATGGCTAGGACAAGCTGCTGTAAAATGGTACATTACATGAATAATGAAGAAGGATTACTGCAGTTCTAAAAAGTAAAATCAAACAGTTAAAGGCTTCACTTACCATGACTTTACGTTGATCTATTGTAGCACAATCACCAATGGCATAGACATTTTCACATCCCTTTACTCGCAGCCATTCATCAGTTTCAAGAACACGTCTCTTAGCCTGCATATAGAGCAGAGTTAACGTGATAATTGCATTTGAATTAAAAGTTAAAGCATAAGCAAGGACTACATGAAAATCTAACTTGAAATTAGGCTCCAAAAACACCATTCAACTATCTGGAAATTTCACATTACTCATTTACCACAGGTGCTTTTTCTTTCATTTATTTACTTATTTTTTTCATAAGTGCAAGGGCATTAAAATTATGTAACACACCTGCCCAACTTGCTCCATAAAGTCCCTTACAACTGGACGAGTCCCAATTCCAGTAGACCACACAACTAATCCATGAGGTATGGTGCAAACCTCTTCCTTTGACTTCACCTTCATTGTAATATCCTTATCAGAAACACTGAGAACACGGCATCCTGTTTGAACTTCAATGCCATCTCTTCTAAACTTCTTCTCAGCAAATGAACTAATTCTTTCATCAAATCTACAGAGAAAATATGAAATTTTATAAACTTTCAAGCTGTCGTCTTGAATGATTAAACTGGCATAAAAGACTCTTCCATTATTTTAAATATGAACCCAAACTCAAATGTATATATGGTATAGGGCAAGTATAGAATATGACTAAAGACTTTTGGAATTGAACTCACATGAATATTTGTGCACAAATAAATTCAACAATAAGTCTAAGTTGCTTTGATGCAAGATTGGGATGACTAACAGAAGAAATCTCCCTATGGTATACAGAATTGGACCCAATATTTCATTTTTGACAAATACAGGCATGAGAAATATGTTGATTAGCATCAGGATTAATAAAATATGACAGCTACATTTTTTCTTACGTGTTCAAGATATGATCTCCTGATTGGATCAGTGTTATTCTCACTAGATCTTTGACCGCAGGATATAATTTGACTAAATCTTCATCCAAGAAGTCATGCAATTCAGCTGCAAATTCCACACCAGTGGGGCCCCCTCCAACAATTATAAAATGAAGATTTGTTCTTCGCTCTTCTTCACTAAGACCTGGAAGGATAGCCATTTCAAAGCAATCTATAACACTCCTTCGGATCTTCTGAGCATCCTCTACTTCCTGCATGAGAAGTCACTGTTTCTTATTTAATTGATAACAGAAGATTTATAGTTCTGTTGAGAGTAAGTTAATTACAGTAATAAACTCTGACTGTTCAGAAAAATGCAATCATCTAAGAATCTCAGGGTCATTAAGAAGCAACCAGAGACTAATGTTGTATCATGTATGGCTCCATTCTATTTGAAAGACTACCTTCAGAAAGTGGCAATTTTCCTTGACACCAGGCGTGTTAAAAGTATTTACTTGTGCTCCTACTCCAATGACCAAGTAGTCATATTCCAGAAAAAATTCTCTATTACCCACCAAGTTGTTCTCAATATTAGACCTACAGAGAATTTTGTTGTTTGCAGCATCAATCTTGACACATTCTGCCTCCCAAATTTTAACTTCTCCTTTTCTCTGTCATAAAGGATGATAAAGATATTTTTACTTGCCACAGCCACATCAAAAGAATTTCCCAGAGCAATCAATTTGATTTATTTAATTTTGCTTCTAATGGAAGTGTGATAAATGCAATCTCAAGATAAACAAAGTTAAATATCCAGCTTTTCGTCGCATAACTCACAAGTATGTATGTGCATATAATGTCACATTATTAATGTGTACATACATACATACATATTATATGATGCAATTGAATACATCCACCTCCAATAACCACCTACATTTGATAAAAGCTTATGTGGCATCACAAAGAGTTACACCAAGAGTAACATGATTCTTTTTTTTCTTTTTCTTTTTTGAGAAAAAAGAGTAACATGATTCTAATCCTTATATATATATATATATATATATAAATTCTTCCATCTCTTGTTTTGTCTTACCTTCTTCACAATATTTCGAATTGGCTCCACAATGCTTCTAGCTTCAACTGTTCCACATGTAACACTGGGTAACAAAGGGGTAAAAGCGAAATAATTCCTGGGTGAGACAACCTGAATATCATATAATGAAGCATCCAGGTCCTTAAGTAAACTAGTGCTAGCCCATCCCGTTCCAAGCACCACCACTCTCTTTTTCTTGGGCTCCTTTTCATTAGGGTCAACACGAGGAGCTCTAGTGTCAGGTTGTGATTCTGAGTAAGCCACAAGGCCTCCACTACTGCAATATAGTAGTGAAGCCAAAAAAAAAAAAATTTAAGGGGGCCATGATTATATAGAGATTTGAAAATTTTAGAGTTAGTAACTAAATAACAATATATCTAGATAATTCTTTTTTTTTTTTTTGGGTTAAAGAGAGAAAATATATTAGAAATATATCTAGATAATTCACAGTCTATTGACAAGGCAATAATATTCAAAAGCTGATTTAATCTTATGCATATATCGTACAAACGGGAAATTAACAAACATTATGTTAATTTATATAGTTCATTAACGTAGCGACCTTGCATAAAATACACATCATTATCATAAATATTTAACTCACAAATGGGAAACCCCAGACTTGCATTTGTTGATTATTTTTCTTTTTTAAATGGTTAAAAAGGAGTTGTGAAAGGTATGTGAACATGATTTTATAACTAAAGCATTATAATTAAGAGGTTTTATATCTATAAATTGATAAGTCCATGACACATATAAGAAGATAATATTTATTTAGATTTATAATGACATTTATAATCCAAAAGGCAAATCATCAAAAGAGATCTAAAAAAAATAGAATTTAAAATAGAGATAAATGTAAATAATAATAATAAAAAGGTTAAATTACAAATTATTACCTGTAACTTTGATATGTTCCAATTCAATTCAATTCAATTCTTTAAACTTTTTTCTTTTTTTCATTTCAATCCTTAACTTCCATTTATATCGAATGTAATCCTTCCATCCAATCCATGCTATTATGGATAAAACAAATTAAAGTTAAATGACTGAAGGGAAAAAAAAAATGGAACTTAAAGAACTTAATTGAAAACAAGTCAATTTTATTTTATTTTTTTTAAGTAAAACAGATCAAAAAGGTGCAATTTGTAATTTAACCTATAAAAAAAAAATAAAAGGCTACCTTTTAGTTATACAAAAACTATACATAATATAGGATATTAAAAAATTCAAGGTGGCCAAAAACAGCAATAATCCACATAAAAAGATGCATATGGTCAATGGGGACGGGTAAAATTATTATTGTTATTATTATTATGGATAAAACTTAGGTACAATATCTTAGATGTTGTTCTTTAAGTTCTCCTCTTAAAATTCAGTCAGTCATGTGACTTTTTTCTCATAGATGAAAGTGTGTTTTTAGTAAGTACAACAATGTGGCTGAATTTTAAGTGGAGAACCTAAGTAACAACATAAAAAGTATTGTACCTAAGTTTTGTCTTATTATTATTATTATTATTTATATATATATATATATATATATAATTTGATAATTACAACAATATGGGCGAGGATGGGTAGATTCAATGAAACAGAATGTTGTATATATACAAACTAGAATTTAAACTAAAAAAAATAGAATTTAAAATAGAGATAAATGTAAATAATAATAATAAAAAGGTTAAATTACAAATTATTACCTGTAACTTTGATATGTTCCAATTCAATTCAATTCTTTAAACTTTTTTCTTTTTTTCATTTCAATCCTTAACTTCCATTTATATCGAATGTAATCCTTCCATCCAATCCATGCTATTATGGATAAAACAAATTAAAGTTAAATGATTGAAGGGGAAAAAAAAAAAGGAACTTAAAGAACTTAATTGAAAACAAGTCAATTTTATTTTATTTTTTTTAAGTAAAACAGATCAAAAAGGTGCAATTTGTAATTTAACCTATAAAAAAAAAAATAAAAGGCTACCTTTTAGTTATACAAAAACTATACATAATATAGGATATTAAAAAATTCAAGGTGGCCAAAAACAGCAATAATCCACATAAAAAGATGCATATGGTCAATGGGGACGGGTAAAATTATTATTGTTATTATTATTATGGATAAAACTTAGGTACAATATCTTAGATGTTGTTCTTTAAGTTCTCCTCTTAAAATTCAGTTAGTCATGTGACTTTTTTCTCATAGATGAAAGTGTGTTTTTAGTAAGTACAACAATGTGGCTGAATTTTAAGTGGAGAATCTAAGTAACAACATAAAAAGTATTGTACCTAAGTTTTGTCTTATTATTATTATTATTATTATTATTATTTATATATATATATATATATAATTTGATAATTACAACAATATGGGCGAGGATGGGTAGATTCAATGAAACAGAATGTTGTATATATACAAACTAGAATTTAAACTAAAAAAAATAGAATTTAAAATAGAGATAAATGTAAATAATAATAAAAAGGTTAAATTACAAATTATTACCTGTAACTTTGATATGTTCCAATTCAATTCAATTCTTTAAACTTTTTTCTTTTTTTCATTTCAATCCTTAACTTCCATTTATATCGAATGTAATCCTTCCATCCAATCCATGCTATTATGGATAAAACAAATTAAAGTTAAATGACTGAAGGGAAAAAAAAATGGAACTTAAAGAACTTAATTGAAAACAAGTCAATTTTATTTAAGTAAAACAGATCAAAAAGGTGCAATTTGTAATTTAACCTATAAAAAAAAAAAAAAAAGGCTACCTTTTAGTTATACAAAAACTATACATAATATAGGATATTAAAAAATTCAAGGTGGCCAAAAACAGCAATAATCCACATAAAAAGATGCATATGGTCAATGGGGATGGGTAAAATTATTATTGTTATTATTATTATGGATAAAACTTAGGTACAATATCTTAGATGTTGTTCTTTAAGTTCTCCTCTTAAAATTCAGTCAGTCATGTGACTTTTTTCTCATAGATGAAAGTGTGTTTTTAGTAAGTACAACAATGTGGCTGAATTTTAAGTGAAGAACCTAAGTAACAACATAAAAAGTATTGTATCTAAGTTTTGTCTTATTATTATTATTATTATTATATATATATATATAATTTGATAATTACAACAATATGGGCGAGGATGGGTAGATTCAATGAAACAGAATGTTGTATATATACAAACTACAAAATTAGAACGTAATCAAAAGCTTATGATTGTTAAGAAATCCAACATTGGTGGTGGCGACTTGGCTATTGGTATAAGGATGGCAATTTTGCCTTGTCCCACTTAACCCGCCCTTCCTCGCTTCGCCCCACGCGGGTTTTCCCCGTCCTGCAAAAGTAGTGGGGCGGGAATGGGGCAAGATTTTAGCCCTGCACCATAGGGAGGGGCAGGGATGAGTTTAGGCTTTTTAAACCCACCCCGCCCTGCCCCACCCTCCATTGCTAAGAGTTATAATTGTAAATTTTTCATACTTTAAAACATATCAACATTAGCTTATTTTATTCTATCTAATGTGGTTCTCTGCCTTTATTTTGTTATGTGTTATACTATGAGATTTTTTTGTGTTATTATCTTGTCAAATACTTGGATATATTAGTATAACACATAAATTAGAGTAGGGCGAGGATGGGGTTAGAAAGTTTTCCCCATCATGCAGGACGGGGAGGGACGAGGCAAGACAAAACCATGTGAGGTGGGAATGAAGACCCCATCCTTCGGCCTTGCCCCACCCCATTACCATCCCTATATTGGTATATGTAGTTTAGTTGTTGGCCTGTTCAGTCTTCACCCAAAAGTTTAAGCTTTAGATTTTCTCCACCAAAAAAAAAAAAAAAAGAAAACCTTTCAAGTTAGATACTTTACGTGGTAACAAAGTCAAAGCCTGATTTGTTTATTTTCGGATTCCATGTGCCCCTTTATCGTTATTTCAATTTTCAGTGGGTCATTGGATTTGGACCACCTAATTTTTTTTTTTTGAGAAATGGACCACCTAAATTAGCTCAAGCTTTTGGATTAGAATTTAGATGCTTTAACAATGACTCCCTCGATAATTTGTCACATTAAAAAGTAATCATAATTGTTAAACTAATTTCCTTTGTTCTGGTAGCCGCAGATATAAAATAAGATCTTGTGGAGATTTAGCTCAGTGGAGTGAACATTTCTGAATTTTTTTTTCCCAGTTACTGTATTAATAAAAAATAATAATACAGTAACTGGTGCATTTCTTCTTTTTTCTTCTCAAAAAAAAAAAAAAAATGCCATTATGGTTTCCTAGATGTACAGTTATACAAAAACAACAGAACCTTTCTAAAAAAAAAATAAAAACAACAGAACAAATACTAGGCACATTTGAACAGAGGCCTTGGTTTCTCAAGTCCTGTGCAACAAAAAACCAACTTTCAAATTACCCTTTTCTTTTCACTACCTAAAGTTTCTCAGCAACCAAACAAGAAACAAAACAAACAATGAAATAGTGTCAATCTAATCTAGCAGTGCAGAGTGAGAAAGAAAACATGGTAAGGGAAAGAGAAACCTGAGACTCAGAGTACAGAGGACCAGAAGCTTAGGGTAGCCTTTGTAGGTTCTTGAAGCTCTACTAAGGAATGAGAGAATCGCCATGATTACCCAAATTATTGGATTTGAGAGCTCAAATCGAAGAAGAAGAGCCACCAGCAACGAGAGAGACTCTTTTTCAGACCCATAACATAGATGTCCGTTCCTTGTTTGGTTGACATAGTTATGTAGAATTATAAATCACTTTTTCTTTTAGTTTTAACTGCTCTCCGTGTACACGTGGCTATAATTTATTGATCCTTTTGCTGGGAGATGGGGTTTCTGTGTATTATTCTCGGACCGAAGTTATGAGATCTGTAGCACTAAAAAGGACACGTGTACGGCTGAACGCCAATGATAGTGTAGGATCATCTTTCATTTGCAGATTCCCGACAAATTTTTGGTTCATAAAAAAAAAAGTCTTATTATATCATTATATATATGGGGATTAGTGATCAATCATGTTCATGTGTTGTATAAATATAATTAAATTGATTTTATTATTTAACACGGCTCATTTTGATTGGAGACACCTTCGTTTAAAAGATAATGGCTGATGCATCTTCCATTAAAAAATTGGAGTTATGACCTATGGCTTATGAGTGTCTATTTGAAAATCAGGGTGGAGGACACCGTTTTGTATTGTTAAGGAGTGCTCTTAAACATATTTATTAATAAAATTTTAATATCACTTCTATGAAAAATATAAATTTAAAAAAAATTAATATAAAAAGTTAAAAGTTAATAATTTTTTTATTTTGTATAAAAAGTTTCTAAAAATATTTTCTATGCCAATGTTTTTAGAATATTTATTAATGTTTTCCTTAATGAATTGTGACAAAAATTGTGTATGCTTAATTGGAAAGAGATTAAAAAAAAAATTCCAATAATCAGATAAAGTATATTGCAACTTTTGTAATCATGTATGATTGAACTATGGGATTGATCATTCACTTTTTATTTGCTGTTATGTAAAAAATATATAGGTTATTCATGTGCATTGTGCTTAATAATTTAGTTGGCTCATGCTTGAGTGTTGTCACACATACACTTAATTACACTCTCTTATCAAGCTCAAACTCATTACTTAACTCAAAGTATCATTACAAAAAAGCCTAACTCTTGTAGTATATTAAACAATGGGAAAGAGTTACATTTAAGCGATGTGGGATAATGCCCACTTATCTAGCTTTTTACTGAAAACTTTTTGCTAAAAGTATATTAAAGTATACTTGTAACTTGAAAAAAAGTAAGAAAAAGTATTTAAAAAAAAAAAAAAGAGGTTTTAAAAAACTGTACGTAAAAGTTAAAAATTGATGATAGAAGCTAATGTCAAATAGACTCTAAGAATAAGTGTACTGGAAAGCTGATATTAAGACTTGGAAATATTTCAGTGCAAAATGTGTGTAACAGGGATGGCAACAGGGTGGGGTGGCGCCAAAGGATGGGGTCTTCACCCTCGTCTCGCATGATTTTGTCTTACCCCATTCCCGTCGTATCTCGCATGGTTGGGCAAATTGCCTTGCCCCATTCCTACCCCTTAGAGCTTTAGTGGGCTTTGCCCTAATCTGCAAAAATTTACTTTGTATTAATCTACTGTCACACTCCACCCTACATCTTCTACAATTTTTTTTTATAAAACATATTTCATTAATACAAATACACTTGAAATGATTCTCTCTCAAAAAAAATTATACTTGAAATTACAATTACATTTATTACATCAAATTAAATTAATTTTTAGTAAGAACTGAATAATATTATCCAAAGTGTTTAACAGGACTATATCATTATAAAATAAAAAAAATCTTAATATTCATACGTTTAAATACTTAGTGATACAAATTAAGTTTTTAACACTAATAGAGCAGGGTGGAGTTAAAAAGCCTAAACTCATCCCCGCCCCCACCTTGGGGTGTGAGAAAAAAAAATATTGCTCCATCCTCGCCTACCACTCTTACAAGCCAGGAAAAAATTGTCATACCTATTGCATATACAGTTGTGCTCAATAAATATGTGTAAAAAACATGTCTCACATTGACAAATATCAATAATATTCTTCTTAAATTAATTATATATATAATAGAATTTTAACCCTATGTGTTCACTCCATTATTATTACTCTTACTTTTCAGGTCAAAATATAAATCAATTTTAGTATAAATGCAGATTCAAATGACAGTTCTCTTATTCTAAAATAAAAAATAAAATAAAATAAAAACTTTACTAGATCTATTTTATTTATTACCTTATAAAATAGTAGGTTAGACTATAGAGATCAGAGCGTATAGAAGACAAATAGAATACGTCTGCATCAACCATAAAATAAAAACAAAAAAGCCCTACCTCAGCCTTTACCTAATTACCTTAATGGAACCATGTGTGGCTGTGGCGCAATTTATCCCATTAAATGTTCTCATGTTAATTTTTCGATCCGTCTTTTTCTGGTTAAGACAGCACAGGAGGGGTAAGGTGCAGTAACCTTTTTTGGTAAAGTTTAAGTACTACTTTAGCCTTAGGGATCAAACATTCACATTATCGTCCCGACAAGTCAAATAAAAAGAAAAGAGTTCTGTTTCTTCTGTACTTCTACTGACAAACTATGTGCTAATGTTCTTCATCGGATTTGGATAAAGAAAAGAGTTCTGTTACTTGACTTACTTCTGTACTTCTACTGACAAACTTATGTGCTAATGTTCTACATCGGATTTGGATCCGGTGTAATACTTATGGTAGGAATTGCGCCAGTGCAATTACACCACACTCACTCACATCAATTTTTATCAATTTTATTTTTTAAAATTTTTTTTATTCAATGGTTTAGATTAAAAGTTTATTTTTTGAACTTTCAATCTCAACCGTGTATTAGGGTATTGCACTTGATCTAAATCTTTCTACGTCCATATTGGAGACGAGCCTAACATAAACTTTTTTTTTCTTTTTTATATACAAGATATAAATTCTACTTTAGTATAATCTAAGTGTATGTATATGTGTGAGAGTCTCCTTTCTAGAAATTTAAACTCTAGTTTTTATCCTTACACCCCATATATACTTATACTTGTAAAGTGATCATTACATCAAAGATGCGCGATAGTAATATAAACTTAAAAAGGCCACTGAAGTATTGAGTCGAGGTTGGAGGCACAATTTATGGCTAAATTGTTGGTCTCTAATATACTCACTTGCAAGCCAACTGTCAAAAACATGTCAGGGTCAATTATAATCACAAAAATACAAATTTTGACTTATTGGACCACTAGGCCTCCGTTCGGAAAGTGCGTTTTGTCCATTTCTCAGTAGAAGTGTTTTTTTTTTTTTTTTTTTTTGGATCTCGTGCACTGTTTATGGAACTCATAAGTACCTTTATTCAGTAACTTTTTTTTTTAAAACTGGCTCTCACGGCACTATTCACACATTTAAAAATTATTTTGTTACAGTATTTTCAGTTTTTAGTTTTCAGCAATAAGCGATATCTAAACAGACTTTAGGTGTCATTTTCTTAATACAACGTGTCTCATACTTCTATTTCTCCAGTTATCTACTCTTGCTGCGTTAAAGACGTGTTGTCCACACATTTTTATTTTTTGAGCAATACTATGAATATATGACTGTTTTTTATACCTACTATTGACGGTAGTAAGTGGGGAACTATAATTTGACTTTAAGCCATAAAATTTATACTTGTATATTCACTCAAACACACACACACACACACACAGAAATATATATATATATATATATATAGTATTTTTAAGGAAAAAATTGTGGATTAATCCCACATTAAAAAATGAGTGTGGATTAAAGAGGTTTTAAAGTCTGTATTGTATATCCAAGAGTTAAACCCTTTTGGATATACACCATTATCAGTTTCTTTAAAACCTTCTCTCATCTCTCTGTGTATATTAAAAATACTTAGTGTGGAGATAAGAGCCTAAATTTGTATATTGGGCCTTGGGCCCTATTCGAGGACGGGGTATGTCTGAGGAGGAGCAAATGATTGGAAGACACCCCAAAGTTGAGAATTACAGAAGAAAAAAATGGAGGAACATAGTCTGAGGAGTACCTCCTTCTTGGACACATCAGATATCGATCAGACCTGTACTTATGCAGTGTAGGCAACCTTTCAGGAAATTTCAGTGATAAGGATAAACTTTATGCACGCACAAGGGCGGTAGGAGCTCAAAAATATCTAAAAGAAAAGCTGCTACTACCACATTAAATGTCTTACATCAGCTTTTCTAGCTGCATTAATGTAGAGAGGCTCTTTGAACAGTGCATTAATGTAGCTGCATTAAATGCCCTGCACGCACAAGGACATGCACTCAAATGAAGGCTTAGATGGTTAACAAGTGTACGATCATGATAGTGAAAGAGGAACTATATAATGTAAAAGTCCTCCTATGAGAAGAAGAGGAGAGAACAAAAAAGAAGAATATCTGTAACACCAAAAACTGTATTAGAACTCAATTTCAGTGGATTGTTTAATAAGATTTCTCCTCGGCCACGTATTTCAGTCGATACTGGCATAATTGTCTTACTTGTTCAACTTTTAAATCTCTATTAGTCGTTGTCAAATTCACTACAGGCCCAGTTCTTTCACTCATTCTTTACAAATTTATTGCACAGCGCTCATTGGGCTTACACCCCATATTATTTGGGCTTGGGCTGCAAATTGTGTCCTTACACTTAGTATTTAAAAATTTAAAAAAAAAAGTATTTTTAAGGTTAAAATGCAAAAATCAACCTCTAAGTTTTAACATTTTTCATTTCAATCCTATAATTTTGGATTTTGTCATTTCAATCATTTAAGTTTCATTCTTTCCCAATTAAATCCTCTATCTGTGCTATTAGTTTTTACGGTTAACTTACCAAAATAGTCCGCCCCTGATAATAGCTCTATATCATCAAACCAAGATACCAATCAGTTTTTGGTGTAGGCGGGCATTGAACTCCAGATCTCTTATTTAACCATTAGAGACTTTACCAGTTGAGCAAGCTGGAATCCACAATTAGACCCGCACCTGAATAACTACAACTACAGCTGATTGCAATATTGAAGCAATGAACCTCACCAAAATCTAACAATGACAAACACATAAAACCAAATAAAAATTACAAAACTTTCCTTCAATTTCTGCAAATAGACACTCAAATCAAAAGTAACCCAGTCCTAGCCAAACCTTCATCGTTGCAAGGTGGTCTATTTAAAAAAAAAAAATCGTAACCCACGATACCCAAAACTCACATCATAGCACCTAGCTTCGGATCTCTATGTTGAAGGCCAACAGGCATGGACACAGCACTAGTCAAGCCTCACATCATGGTGGGTGGAGTTTTTGAGGGTATGATTGAAAGAGATGTGGTTTCTTGGAGCTCTATGTGGTTGATGGGTATTGCAAAGGGGAAAGGATAGGTATATGAGGTTGATGGGTATATGCGGTTGGAGAGTTTCAAAGGTGGGTTTGAATTGTTATTCAGATGTGGGTGGGACGACATGTTCCTCTAATTGGATTTCTATATTTTTTTAATTAACATATTTTCTAAAATTAAGAAAAAAATAAATATTAATTAAGGTCCAAAACGACCCATTTTGGTAAGTTAATGACTGAAACTAAATTGGAAAGAAATAAAACTTAAAATACTGAAATAACAAAACCTAAACTTAGAGGGTGAATTATGTATTTTGGCTTATTTTCAACCAATATGAAATATAAAAGTAATTTATGTGTACCTTAATTGGTATTTTGTTTCTCAAAAAAAAAAAAAAAACTGATATTTTAATGTAAGAAAACCCAAAAAATATAGAATATTTCTTACATTTGTTTATCTTTAAAGATTTTTTGCATGATTATTCCGTTTTCTGATTATTTTTTCAAGTTTAAATTTTCACTTATGAATAAAAAGTTTTTTAATCGTTAAATAGACACCAAGTACAACTTACATATATTATGTTATTATGTATAATTATCCCTACATGATATTGTTTATTACACAAATTTTTATGAAGGAGAATAAATTGTTACATTAAGAATTTGAGGTCTTATTATTAGCTCTTTCTTTTTTTTTTTTCTTTTTTATCACTTTTGAAAGGTATGAATAATTTTTTTTCCCCCTTATGTAACCTATGTCTGCTAAGATAACAAGTTGTTTAATCATTAATTCCATATCACTTTTTGTATAAACCTATCATTAATACTAGTTTTATTGTATACAAATCATTATATGTCTCCTCGATAAATTCTATATATATTTATATAAAATAAAATAAAAAACTTATTTTTTTTTCTTTTTTGCTTTTTGTTGAAAATGGGAGGGGGTGTGGGAATCAAATTATAAACATGAGACATTGCAAAGAATGCTGTGCTAGCTTTGTTGCTGGGGTCCATTAAGTATAAGCCTCAAGCTCACTCTTAAAGAAATAATTTGACTTAAAATTGCTTAAATAAAGCATCATTTGGTAACTCAATGGCGCACCCTTTAGCTATGTTTGCTAAATCTATCTTTACTGATGTAACTTGAATGGAAGATCCTCCTTCTCCTGCCTTAGTGGCTTTGTTCTTTGATGTAAATGCTTATCTTTGTGAATGATGGTTTTTTTCCCTGAAAAATAATAATAATAAATAAAGCATCATCTAATTGATTATTGATAGGAGAACATGAAACTTGTTAAGTTGAGCCCCTGAGCTTACCTAAAAAAGAAATATTTGAGTGAAAAAAATAAAGCCACTAAGATTGTTGACTTTTGATTTGTCTTCCTTGGCATTTTTCCTTTTGGGGTTTAAGTCTTTCTTCTCCTTCTTGTCGAATCCGTCAGGTGTTCGGTCACCTAGTAGACCTTGTCGAGTTTAGAGTTTAGACTGCCTAGTTTCATTCACCCATTTTTTGTTGTTGAAGGTTTTCAGAGAGAGAGAGAGAGAGAGTAGCGGTTGCTTTGTTTGAGAGAGAAGATTTGTGTTTTGTTTAGTGGGTTTAGGAGGCTAATTTTGCCAAATAGCATAAATTTAGAAAATATTTAGGATAAAAGGGTCTGGTCAAACTTATTTAGTTAGAGTATTCACAATGATGGTGCCAAATTGCCATATTGCTATTTTTAACAACCAACCCAACAAAAATGAAGCTGCAATGAAGGTGCTATTGCTAAATTTTTTAACAATTGAACTATAGTAAATTGCCATCTACAGTAGTCCACTAGCTCAAGGTAAAACATATAAATGAAATTTATTTCTCCTTTCATATTTTAATTAAAAAGCATGTCTCTCCCTCTCTCTCTATATTTCTTTTCTCTTTCTTCACCGAGTGTCTTTAGTCATTCTCTTCTTTTTTTTTTTTTTTTTTTTTTCCTCCTTTCTTCCTCTAATGCCCACTCACCCAGCCTTCGAATAGGAGCCCCAAGACTGAAGCCGCTAAACCCAAGCCCTAACTTGAAGCTTATGAGAGGGCCACCACTGACATGCAATAGCGCCACCACCACCACCATCTTCTCCTTCTCTCTCTTTGATGTTTTCGGTTTTGGTTGATTTGGTTTTGGTTGGCTTTGGTTGGATTTAGTTGTGGCAACAGTGGGTGGGCTATGGGTGTTTGTGGCAGTGATGGTAGGTTGCCAGGGTAATGGGTTGCTCAGTTTTGTGGCAGTTTGTGGTGGTTGTTGAGGTGGGTTTATGACGGTGGTGGTGATGGTGGTTGTTGTTGTATCTTTTTTCCTTAAATCAGAGTTGCAATGTAGGCTAGTTATGGTTGTGGCAGTAGTTGGTGGTTGGTTGTGGCAAGGTTGGATCGATGGTTGTGATATGGGGGTTGTGGGTGGCAGTGGTGGTGGTGGTGGTGGTTTTGAGTTTTCTAGTGGTGGTGGTTGTGGCTGGTAGTGGTTGGCAGAGGATGTGGGTTTGTTCATGCTTCATAAAAAGAGAGAGATGGAAGAAATGAGAAAGAATAAAAAAATAATAAAGAAATAATATTTAAATGAAAGTGGTAAAAATATAAAACTATTGATGTTTGGTGTATTGTAAAGTGGGTTGTTAAAATAGATAAAATAGTTTTTGGAGTTGCTAAAAACTAAATTTTTTAGCTCCATCACTGTGAATGCTCTTATGTAGAACTTTTTTAGAACTCGAGCTTGTTGAACTTGAGTTCCAAGTGAAACTTGAGTTTACCGAACTTAATTTCCAAGTATTATGTTTGATCAGATTGTCATAATGCTTGAAACTCGAGTTTGGTAAACTCAGTTTCACTTGGAGCTTGAGTTTGTCAAACTCGAGTTCCAAAAAAGTGCTACATAACTAAATAAGTTTGGCAGGATACTTTTTTCCTAAAATTATGTTATTTGGCAAAAAAGGCTAGTTTTGGATCTTTTGATTTCAACTTTCAAAGGAGGTGGGTGGGATTTTTACACTAAATTATTGGAATGGTAGAAAATGGATTTAAACCCATGGAAAAAAATGGTTTGATTTATTGGAGATTGGTTTGAGTGCTTTGGATTGCTTAAGATCGGTTTGTGTTTTGATTTGTAATTTTTTTTGATATATTTGGGAAAATGTTAAATGTCCAGAAAATCAGAAATATTTTAAAAGAAAAAATATTTTATGCACTTTTAAAAAAACTTTATGTAATCTTTGAATTTTAGAGCATTTATTTTAATTATATATAATAGTGTTATACACATACCATATTTTTATTAGATCAATTGACATACATGGCAAGTTGATGTGGCACTTAACGGATACATCAACACTTAATTGACAGAGGGGTTGCTAATCAAGACAGTATAGTCATTATACGCTTAGCCCTCGTTTAGGAGAAGGGAATGGAAAAGAATGAAAAAAATAATTTTAGAATATTCTTCCCTTTGTTTGGGAGTTTTAATGGAGGGAATGAACTTTTCATTCTCTTGTTTGAGAGTTTAAGTGGGAGGGAATAGAATAAGTAGGAGGGAACGGAATAAGTAGGAGGGAACACTCATTCCTCTCTATTCTCTTAAAACCTTAAATTTTCATTCCCCCTGAAATTAAGAGCAATGAAAGGAAATGAAATTAGATTTAATGAATTTTTTTACTAAAACTCTCAAAATACTCCTATATATTCAATAATTTATGAAAGGCCAAGAATGTATTGATGTAGTGACCCAAAAGGGAGTCCTGCAATCCATGGAATCCCACATCGTCTAGGGAAGCACATGGGGACGTGCTTATAAGGAGTGACCTTCCTTTAATGTGTAGAGGCATTTTCCCCCCACTACTGTGTGCTTTGAGGGAGAACAAAACCGTGAGTAGCATGAGGCCTAAAGCGGACAATATCTACACAGTTAGGGCGGGACCGTTACAAATGGTATCGGAGCTTAGGTTATGATTTTGTAGACTTTTGAATTAGAAAATGATAATGATCTAAGTCAGAGCATTAGGTCTTGTTGTAGTAATCCATTTGAGGTGGTTCCGTTGGGGTAGTTTGGGTGAGAAAGTACCTTGTGTGTTATTTTGGTTGATTGTAATGGCTTGGAGTTTGTTTAGTCCTTGTTATTTCGTGATGCTATTAGTAAGTTCTTAAATCTTCATGTGTGAGGTAAACTGTTGTGCTCCATATGCATTGTTCGTGTAAACGGTCGTGTTTGTTATGCATTCTTCTCAAAATTCTTGAAAGTTTTGAGTTAAATTCCTAAAATTGTTTTTAGCAAACAAAAAGGAATCAAGTTTTCAAATTTCATGTTTATAAATTTTGAGAATTTGTTAAAGACAATTTGCTGTTAGCAAATATTGTTGGTTATGCTGACTTTAGGTGGTGCAATTTGGTCGAACCTCGCTGGCCACGAGTGGCTCGACTAGTTGTTTACCAACTATCTTTAGCATACTTCAACAAGTTTTATTCATGATAGATGGTTAGAGGAATTGTTTGATCCCGTTGAGCTCACATGGTGTCTAAGAAACCACTAACCATCAAGTATGGTGCTATCATGTTAATTATTTTTCTCTAAAAGTAGTTAAAAAAAAAAAAAAAGCGTTTTAAACAACCTCTTTGAAATTCCTAATTGTTGAGTTTCCAGATTTTGAGTGTCCTCTTGGGATGTTTATTGCTCTTATATGGTAAAAGTACATGGATTGATCTTCCTATGATAATGCTATGATTTTTGTCACCTCAAAGAATGATGTATTTTTTTTTTATTTGATACTAGTCGGGGTTTTTCCCAAACCTATTTCAAATGCATGTTCTCTCCAATATGTTAAACCTCACATAGACAGTTTTATGGATTTTCAGAGCTTTAAAAAAAAAAGGGGGGGGGGGGGGTCTTTGAACTTTTGTCCTCATTTATTAAACTGGTATATCATTGTTTGGTTGGTCTTAAGGTTCCATGCTCTTTCTGATTGTTGGTCAGATTAAATATATATATTCATAGTCTTTGTGTGTGATTGCCTTAAAATATTATAAAGTGAATTTCCAATTTAGATTCAGAAACCTGTCTACACATGTGTATAAGATTTTTTTTTTCCTTACAAAATTTTGTTATTGTTGTAAGATCGAAAAACTTCATTAGATGTTTTGCAAACCTCGGGTAAAGGGAAGACTTTTGAATGTGAAATTGTATATTTTTATGGATTCAGAAAGTCATTTTAAAGTCTTTTGCAAACCTTTTGTTCATTATAGACATATTTCCATCTCCATGATTGATGTTAAAACTTTAGTCTTTGTTTCAAAATTTGGACTCTTTGAAATAGAAGATATCATGTGGTTAATTTGGTTTTGAACTCTTAACTCCTCTCTCTTGGCCTGTGGTTTAATTTGTCATTTGTGTTTGAAAATAGTTTGTATCAAGATTAATTCTCAAGGATTTCTAAATTGATTGCTCACATATCACATTGAAGTCTGTAATGATTTCCTTTACACCTCATGTTGAATCTACCCTTCGACGTTTTGGTTTAAAACATAAGTCAAAAGGGAGGTTGTGTCTCTTTGGTTTACATCCAATGCCATGAACTCTTTATCTTTTTGGAAAACGGTGAGCTTTTGTAAAATTTCAACTTGACCTTTTGTTTCTCATGGATATTAATTTAAGTGAGACAAATTTTACATGATTTCATTTTTTGAATTAATCTCTAAAATTAATGTCTTTGACAAGTGGATGTGGTCTAAAAATGTTCATTAAATGCATATGATTTCGAGGACGAAATTCTTTTAAGGGGGGAAGAATGTAACACCCCAGCCTTCACAAAATAAATAAACAAATAAAAGGGTTATTTTGGAAATTATTTAAGTGGGGGCATTTTCATGATAAGACCCAAGCCTTGCCCTAGCCTTATATGTAACCCACGTTTGCTTCCTCCTCTATTTTTCTAAAGTGCCGCCTCCCATCACCTTTCCCTCTTTCCTCTGGTGTTCCCATTCCCCGTGGCCGAAAATCCTCTCTCTTATCCTCATGTGAAGTTTATTCACTTTTGCCTCTTAAATTTCTATCTTGGCTGACTCATGGAAGGTTCTTTTCTAATCAAAATCAACCACCAAGAGTTCTAGTGGCTATTTTGGTAGACCCATTTGAAAGACCATCCCTCTAAGTTTGGTTAATTCAATAGATGAGGTAAAAATCTAAGTTTTCTGTCATTTTCTTCTATGAAATCCTTTGGGCTTTGTTAGTTTATGATGTTTATGTTATATACTTGATGGGTTTGGTGAGTATTGGAAGTTTAGAGGGTTATGAGGATTTGGGCGGAAAGAGTTTTTATTAAATCCGAAAATTTCAAATTATTTGGGGGTGTTTGCTTTGATGGGGTGTTTTGGTTGTCTATTTTTCCAATGGGTATTTGATGTTTGGTTTCCTAGAGCAGCTATATGGGTTTTGTTGTTGCATGAGTTGATTCCAAAGTGTTTCCTTTGCATTTGATTGGCTTTGACATATGTGAATGTGGGCATGTGCTTGTTGCATGTCAAGTGTTTGGTAAATTGCCTATATGAGTTAGAGGATCGAATTTCTTGACTCATGTTGTGATGACTATTATATAAGGTTATTGGTTACATTCATAGTTGTTATCATGTGCTAAAACATGTAGCTTTGAGGTTAATCAAGTCTTAAAGTTTTTGGCATAATATTAAGATTATAGTAATTTTATTTTGGAATTGTAAATCTGTCCTTGATAGATTTGAGTTAGCTGCAATACATGATTTTTAATAAATTATAGAAAAATCTTTTTGGGCTAAAATTTTGATGGTACATACTACACATATAAGAACTTATCCCTATTTAATTTCAAGTTAATCGGATAACTTTTCGTGGACCAAACAATTTTTACAAAATGGCTGACCTGCGGTGTATTGAATCTGAAAGTGCGATGAAAATGCTGGGATTTTGTGGAATTTACTTCAAATCTTTGTTGAATGGATTGGTTTGTAAATTCATGTGCTTTCTTCAACATGTATTTTACTTAGTTAAGTCTAGTAATGGTTTGGTTTATTCATTCAATGCTCTAAAGGGAAACTCAAGAGATATGCTACCCCTATTATGAATTGATGTGTTTTATGTTATGTTTATATGTGCACATTGCTTGCAATGGAGAATTAAAATGCTTTGGTTTTTTACTGTGGCACTATGAGTTTGTATGCTTGTTTGGTTCCCATTTGGGAATGGGTACTTGTCTTAGGTTGAGCAAGCTAGGTTTTAGTGCATTTGATTTGTTTTAGGGGATCTTATTCGATTTTGGAGACAAATGTGATGATAAACTTTATGATAGGTCTTGTTATTAATAGGCTTGTTCCTTATGTTTCTAGGTTTTGAGATTCTTGTTGATGGACCTAGTGACGATATTGGTTGATTTCTTTTATTTTTGCAACTAAGAGGTAAGTGGTATTTACTAATTTTGGGGGTTTTTCCAAAACAGTGTTGATCATTAAACTATTCTATATCAAAGAAATATGTTGATATTCTATATATAAATTGATATTTTATAAATGTTTGATGTGCACATTGACTATTCGTTTTATGAAAAACTTGTGGTACAACCTAAATTATTTAAACTTGTATGTGTGAATATATTTCTATATTTTGAGAATTATGAATAGATTATTTTTGTGAACATATTGAAATGTGTTTTGAAAACCTATGGCAAGTCGTGATTAAAAGTTCAGTATTATTTTTAGTCCTTAGTAAGAGATAATTATACTGCAGCTAGTCCTTAGCAAGTGACGGTTCCAGAAAAAGGGACAGTGCACATTTGATAGCTCCATAGTAAGGGAGTATTGATGATCCAAAAAGGAAGCTTCTTAGTAAGGGAGTGCACCTTTAGGTTCCAAAGGAGCCATCCTTAAGAAAAGGGATGTAAAGGAGGTTCTAGTCTTAAAAGGGGACAGCACAACCCTGTTAACGGAGTGTAAACATTGACCACGAGAAAAACCTAGGAAATTATTTATATGATGGTATTGGTATATGTATTATGATGGCTTACAATATAAATATATTTTCTTTTATATGAAATATTTGATGATAAAATATTGATGAGTTACAAGTTATGAATTTGTTGTAAGAATTATTTATTTGAAAGGTTTGTTCCCACACCCCAATGTTAGTAAATTCCACTTATTGAGTTATCTCACCCCCCTTTTATTTTCCCTTACAGATACATTAGAGGGATTATTGGAGTAGAGATTCTTGGAAGACAACAGTTACGAATTATTTTGTGGAACTGAGGGTTTTATTATTATTTTTATGTTAAATATTGTATTGGAGAATTATTTTGAGGATGTTATGTCTTCGGTGGGTTAAAACTCTAACATTTGTGATGAAATTTTAGGTTGTTGGTTTCTTTTATTTAATATTTTTTTATGGATTATTTAGATTGAATAGACTTTTATTGCTTATGATATTAGGGCGTTACAGTTATGGTATTAGAGCCATGGCCTAGCCGGAAGTGTGGGTCCCACACGCGAGGACGCGTGTGCTCGTAAGGGGGGTGGATTGTAGTGACCCAAAAGGGAGTCTTGCAATCCAATGAATCCCACATCGCCCAGGGAAGTACATGGGAATGTACTTATAAGGAGTGACCTTCCTTTGATGTGTAGATGCCTTTTCCCCTACTGCTGTGTGTTTTGAAAGAGAACAAAACTGTGAGGGGCATGAGCCCCAAAAGCGAACAATATCTACACAGTTAAGGCAGGCCATTACAATTGACCCCTTTGGTAACTTAATCAATTAATTTAGTCAAGTGAATTAATTAGATTTAATTACATGCAAATGCAGTAGAAAATAAATTTGACGACAATCTCTTCGTTCAATGCACAAATCCCAGTACATGACTAACCAATGATACACGGATTCCAGTACTTGCCATTACAATTGACCCCTTTGGTAACTTAATCAATTAATTTAGTCAAGTGAATTAATTAGATTTAATTACATGCAAATGCAGTAGAAAATAAATTTGACGACAATCTCTTCGTTCAATGCACAAATCCCAGTACATGACTAACCAATGATACACGGATTCCAGTACTTGACTAACTCCATAACAACCATTTGATTGTTGTAGTTGATTTGCAACAGCTTCACATAGAAACACCAATAAGATCTTCAATGTTGGTGCAAGAGACTTTGCTTGATTACAAAACCCAAAAACATACAAGAAACGCAGCAAGAACTATTTCTTCTGTAGGAAGAGGTTTGGGTTTCAAAAAGAAAATTTTATGAACCTCTCTAGGGTTAGGTTTTTCTTTTTCCACTTCCTTTAAATAGGAGCTTAATGGGCTCTCATATTCCAAATAGGTTTACACAAACCCTTGGCTTTCCTAGTCCAATAAAGATTATACAAACCTACAAACTTGGGTTTTCCTAGTCTTATAAGGATTATATAAATCCATAAACAAATATTCTTTTAGAATAAAAACGTTGATGGCTATAGTTTGAATCCCATAAGCTCGATAGATCAAGACATGTGTCGAGTTTTAATGAATCTCGACAGATCGAGCTTCTATCGAGGAGGTATCGAGACCTGCAGATTGCACTTTCCTTGAGCAGTTCTTGAGTAATCTTTATGTTTTCAATTTACACATTTGTAATGATCATCTTGAACCTTCTTAGATTTATCCAAATACAAGTAAAGTGTGTTTTGTCAAAGGATATGTCAATTACATAAAAATATGTCTTTAAAAATTTATTTTAAAATATGGGTCAAATAGTAAAATCAAAATTTTGATACTTTAGAGTGTGAAATTCAAATATTCCCAAATTTTAGAGCGTGTTTTACATTTTACCCATTAAAGAATTCTTACTTTATACTTTAAAATCATTTAAACAAAAAATTTAAAAATATATAGAAAAATTAAATCCAAAACTTCTTTCTAAGTAGGATGAAATATTGTGTCATACTTTCCAAAATTTCCAGCATAAAAACATAAAATAAAACAAAACAAAACAAAAAAACTAAAACTAAAATTATCTTATATATAAATTAAAAAAATAAAACTAAAATTAAAATGGGTATTGGTAGGATCCGATTACAATTATCGGGTCAAGATCCGAATTCTCCAACCCCCTGTTCGTCCTTAGATAATGGCAAAAACCCTCTCTATAGTCCCAATCCGCCATTTTCATGACTCTTCCCACACTCTCATCTCCAAATGCCTCACTCAAAATCACTCCCTTTTCTCAACTCAGAATTAAAACCCATGTCCAAGCCATTCCATTTCGTTCATTACCAACAAAACCCCGATCTTTTGGTCTAGTGTTTTTGGCACTCATGTTATCAAGTGATAGATTTGTAGTCTGAGTTTTTGAGAGAAGTCATTTTGATATTGAATTTAAACCAATTGCATTCACATTCTTCTCTAGATACGCACCATGTTAGTCAACTTGTCTTCAGTCAAGACTTCGCCAATACAGTGTGATGTAACAGAGTAATCATTATGTTTGTTGGCTGTGTTTTAATTATAATTTAAGTGATAAAACGTGCGTGTATATTAGTATATATTGTTAGACTTATAATTAAGTGATTAAATTCACTATTTCCTAACAGCTTAAGTCCTTTCGGGATAATCGGTAATTTAACATATATATATATATATATATATATTTTATTTTTTCCCCAGAGATGGGATTCATTTATCAGCTGAAGGGAGCAAGATAGTTGTTGAAGAGATACTAAAGGTGATCAAGGAAGCTGACTGGGAGCCATGTCCACACTGGAAGTCCATGCCAACTGAATTTGCAGAAGATTCACCATACGATCTTGTTGCCGCTGATGGAAAGACAACATTAAATCCATCAGAATGGAGTTTCTACAGGGAGCATCAGTGGGACTGAGAGATGTCATTTGCTTTCATTTCCATGTAGAAGCTGCCTACTTGAATTTGAAGAGTGAAGATCTTGAATAAGATATTTAGAAAGACAAGTAGCAAGAGAGAAAGCAGGGGGAGGGGTTATCATTGTTGCAACTGTTTCTTGTAAAGCACACTTAAACTGGATTATTTCATGTTAAATTTAATTTTTAAAGGTCACATTTTAAATTGGCACATTGGCAATGTTATTTGGAAAGAAGTTTGTCCCTAGTCCACTCTACCCCTTTATGTTATTATAGAATATCTCTGCCAAAATCATCAAAGCTAGATATCTTTTCCTGAAATTTTTTCCCCTTGTCTTATCTTTCTTAGCTGTTTCTATAAATGAATAGAATAGAGTGCGAGTGTCGCTGCGATGGGTGGTTGACCGGGCATCGACAGAGTGGATGGATAGGCGCAGTTCTTGCAACTGATTTTTGCAAAGTGGTGCACACTGTAAACCACCATTAGTTTGGTAAGGTGAGTGCAAGCGCATTGATATATTAATGAAGAAACACTCTCAATCTCTCAAACAAAACTCTCTTAATCTCACGAGTACTATATGAATCAAAACGGGAAGAAAAACAGAGATGAAGAAATGATAGAGAGAGAGCTCAGATATTATTGATATCAAAAGAATACAATGCAGTGAATGAATTACACAAGTGAATAGATATCCTATATATAGATACATCAGAGAAGAGAAGAAGATGATGCCCAGCTGGAGTCTCGTGTAACAAACTTCTAACGGCTTCACACGGTTTGTAACAAACCTTTGCACGTGCGTGGCTTCCTCAGGTCTTCAATAATTCTTATAGGTAAAACGACACCGTTGGGTTTTAATGAGGAACGGCACCGTTTCACTTTGAAGTGTATTTTATATCTAAACGTTTTACTGCACGACATGCCGTTGGAACACTTGCAGCTCCTCCTTCAGTGCTTGATTCTAAGCTTGCACTGTCATCCCCCCTCAAACGAATGGGGAACTTCCACATGAGTTTGGAAGTAAGCCAATTGAACCTTGGAGATGAAAGCCCCTTAGTAAACAGATCAGCAAGCTGATCATGAGTGGAAATGAACTTGACAAGCAAGTCACGCCTGAGAACCTTTTCTCTAACAAAATGAAAATCAACCTCAATATGCTTTGTGCGAGCATGAAAAACAGGATTAGAGGCAATGGCTAAAGCACTGACATTGTCACACCAGAGAAGAGGAGGTTGAGGAAGAACAATGCCAAAATCTCTGAGAAGCATTCGAAGCCAATACAACTCAGCTGCAGTAGAGGCCAAAGCACGATACTCAGCTTCTGTGGAAGAACGAGACACAGTGCATTGCTTCTTAGCAGACCAAGTGATTGGGGAATTACCAAGAAACACTACCATACCAGTGATAGAACGTCTGTCCACTGGATCTCCAGCCCAATCTGCATCACTGTAAGCAGATAAGGAGATGGGGCCTGGAGTAAAAGCAATCCCATAGTGAAGAGACCCTTGAAGATACCTCAAGATCCTTTTAGCAGCTTGAAGATGATTTTGAGTGGGAGTGCTCATATGCTGACATGCTTGTTGAACAGCAAATGATAAATCTGGTCTGGTGAAGGTGAGATATTGTAAAGCTCCAACAAGACTCCTATAGGATGTAGGGTCAGTCAAAAGAGGGCTATCATTAGGAATAAGATGATGGTTAGGAGAACATGGTGTTTTACAAGGCTTGCAATCAGTCATGTTAAATTTCTGAAGAAGATCAGTAGCATACTTGGACTGATGCACAAATAAACCAATAGGGGTATAGTCAATCTGCAATCCAAGAAAATAGTGAAGCAAGCCAAGATCCTTGAGGTCAAACTCCTTGCCCAACAACTTGATGATAGTAGACACAAATGAAGAATCATTACCAGTGATGATAATATCATCTACATAGAGCAGCAAATACACAATGAAGGATTTATGCCTCAAGATGAACAAATTACCATCAGCAGCTGAAGTACAGAAACCTACATGAAGCAGCTGAGAGGTAAATCTATCAAACCATGCCCGAGGAGCCTGCTTAAGGCCATAAAGAGCTTTATGGAGGAGGCACACATGTGTAGGAAAAACAGAATCAACATAACCTTGAGGTTGAACCATGAAGACCTCTTCTTTAAGAAAACCATGCAAAAAAGCATTGAAGACATCTAATTGCTTCAATTCCCAACCATGTTGCACAGCCAAAGCAATAAGAAGTCTAACTGTGGCAGGTTTGACAACTGGACTAAAGGTTTCCTCATAATCCAAACCATATTGCTGGAGATAGCCCCTAGCCACTAGTCTGGCTTTATATCTAGCAACTGACCCATCACTATGCATTTTAAGCTTGTACACCCATTTGCAGGTCACAACATTCTTCTGTGGAGGAAGAGGAGCCAAAGACCAAGTATGTTGCTTCTGTAAGGAAGTGAATTCAGCATCCATTGCAGCCACCCATTGAGGATGCTTGGAAGCAATGGCAAAGGAAGGAGGTTCAACAACAGTATAGTCACATTGGACCTGCATAACTTTAGGCCTATATATTCCATGCTTAGACCTTGTAACCATAGGATGGGCATTAGTGGTGGATGGACCAAGAGCAGGAGGAGCAGGATTGGAAGATGACACAGCAGGTGGGATAGGTTCAGGAAGCACAGACAAGGAAGTAGACACTGAGGAAGGAGTTGCAATGGGAACAGGAACAACAGGAATGGAAGATGAAGAAGAAAATAATGAGGGAAGCAAAGAAGTGACCAAATCAGAGGCATGTGAAGGAGAAGAAGTGAGGTTATCAATAGGCTGAATAGATGTAGAAGGAGCAGGAGGAGACAACCAATCAGATAAAGAAGTGGAGAAAGGAATATTAGGATTGGTAAGAGTAGGATTAGCAGCAAAAGGAAAAAGAGATTCATTAAACAAAACATGACAAGCTATATAGATTCTGTTAGTTGAAGGATCAAGGCAAATATATCCTTTTGACATAGGAGGGTAACCAAGAAAAATGCATGGAGCAGACCTAGGTTGTAGTTTGTGTTTATTATAAGGTCTAAGAAAGGGGTAGCAAGCACATCCAAAGGATTTAAGAGCATGTACAGATGGGAGTTTGGAAAATAATTTCTCCCAAGGAGATTGAAAGCTTAATACTGATGAAGGAAGCCTATTAATAAGAAAGATTGGAGCAGTGAAAGCATATGACCAGAAATTAATAGGCAGATGTGACTGATAAAGAAGAGCAAGACCTGTTTCTACAACATGTCTATGCTTTCTTTCTGACACTCCATTTTGTTCAGGAGTATGAGGACATGAGGTTTGGTGGAGGATGCCATGAGTAGAGCAATATGACTTAAACTCAGCATTAATATATTCAGAACCATTGTCAGTTCTCAAAGTTTTGAGTTTAGAATTATGTTGAGTTTCAACCATGGACTTGAAGTGTTTAAACACAGGCAGAACCTCAGTTTTAGATTTAAGAAGAAACATCCAAGTGAAACGAGTGTAATCATCAACAAAGAGTACATAGTAATTAAAACCAAGTAAAGAAGTCATGGGAGAGGGACCCCAAACATCACTATGCACAAGTTCAAGAAATGAAGTGGAAACAATTGAAGTTTTATTTAAATGAAGTCTGTGCATCTTAGCACTTATACAAGACTCACAGGAGGAACAAGCCTCAGCAATCATGGACAAAGTAAGAGATGAGAATACAGGTTTAAGAACAGAATATAGAATTCTAGAATGAGGGTGACCCAATCTGTGATGCCAGAGCAGAATCTGGTGTGGTTTGACAGATACAAAAGCAGAAGACTTGAAATGGTTCAATGATGTGGAAGAGTCAGGGATAGATGGAATGGGATAGACCCCATCTTTACTCAACCCTGCATAGAGGATCTTCCCCGTGGGCAAATCCTGAATTAAGAACTTGTTGGCATCAAAATAACAAAAAGCATTATTTTGGAGACACAGCTTATGGACAGATAGAAGATTAGAAGCAAGGTCAGGTACCCTTAGAATATTATCAAGCCTAAAATTATGAGTCAATGTTTGAAGCTTACCATTTCCAATGTGAGTGACTGGAAGCTCCTGACCATTCCCAACAGTGACAGTTTCATTCCCTTGAAGAGGTTGTTGATGAATGGATAGCTGTGACAGATTAGGAGTCACATGATCTGAGCAACCTGTGTCAGTAAGCCAAGAATTAGAAGCCTGGACTTGAGCAGCATTGGCCACCATTAAAGCAAGCTTAGCAGGAGCATGTCTTCCTTGGTATGCAAAGTCCATACGATGGTAGCAATCAAGAGCTGAATGACCATTCTTTCCACATATTTGACAAGTAGGCCTACTGGATTGACCTTGAGTACGACCTTGATTCTGAGACATCTTAGATTGATTAAAGGACTGAAATTGAGAACCTTGATTTCCAGGACTAAAATTCTGAAACTGAGGTCCAGAACCAGAACCACCAAAATTGGAGTAGTTGCCTCCACCAAACTGAGAATTCATTCCACCAGAGTGAGGGCCATGTCCACGAGCACCTCTGCCTCTCTGGTTGTAATTTCTTCCTCCTCTTCCTCGAGGAAAGCCTTGTGAGTGAAAGTTGGCAGCCATAGCCATAGAAACTTGATCAACACCATTAGATCTTTTCTTAATAATTCTCTCTTCAGCATTAAGTAATGCATTCAATTCTTCCACAGACAACACATCACTCCTGGTTCTAATAGTAGAGCTAAAAGAATCATAGTTAGATGGAAGACCATCAAGAACTATGTGGAGAAGCTCCTCATTATCCACAAACACAGACACAGCAGCCAATCTATCACAAGCTTGCTTAATTTTTTGAAAATAACTATCAATAGATTCATTTCCTTTCTTAATAGCATTCAATTCATTACGGAGACTCATAACATGAGACCTTGAAATTGATGCAAATCTCTTCTCTAACACTCTCCAAACTCCTATAGCAGACTTCTGCCCAACTGTAAGAGCAAGAACTGCAGGGGAAAGCGTTGAATTCAAGAATGTGAACATTGCTTGTTCACGATTCTTCCAAGCTATGAATGCTGGATTGATTTCAGTAGTAAAATTTCCAGATGAATCTTTGAGAAATCTATCTGGAGCAGTGATTGAGTCATTAAGAACATCAATCATTGAATAGGTATCAAGAATTACCTCGATTTGATGTTTCCACACTACATAATTCCCATAATCCAGCTTCACTGTCATCATAGATGACATGTTTGACAACAACAGCAACGAAGAATTCACTGGTAAACCTGAAGAAGTCATAGCAGGCACAGCACTTGAAGAAGACGATGAAGAAGATGAACCAGACTGAACAGAGGCCATTGATATGGATCAGGGCTCTGATACCATGAAGAAACACTCTCAATCTCTCAAACAAAACTCTCTTAATCTCACGAGTACTATATGAATCAAAACGGGAAGAAAAACAGAGATGAAGAAATGATAGAGAGAGAGCTCAGATATTATTGATATCAAAAGAATACAATGCAGTGAATGAATTACACAAGTGAATAGATATCCTATATATAGATACATCAGAGAAGAGAAGAAGATGATGCCCAGCTGGAGTCTCGTGTAACAAACTTCTAACGGCTTCACACGGTTTGTAACAAACCTTTGCACGTGCGTGGCTTCCTCAGGTCTTCAATAATTCTTATAGGTAAAACGACACCGTTGGGTTTTAATGAGGAACGGCACCGTTTCACTTTGAAGTGTATTTTATATCTAAACGTTTTACTGCACGACATGCCGTTGGAACACTTGCAGCTCCTCCTTCAGTGCTTGATTCTAAGCTTGCACTGTCAATTAATACATGTGGGTGGCATAATAAGTGATCTTGGTGTAGATTTTTAGGATCACATTAAGGTTGTTGACAGCAAACTGCATTTTTCAATTAATGTCAAGTTGTGTTGCACTGTTGCTGTTTTACTTCACCTTATTTTGTCTGGGCTAATTGACAAGCATTTGGTCACAATGGGCCATTTTTCACTTTGCCACCAGGAGGTCACCTTTGTTCAATAGGTTGATTGTTTTGAGTATAAATGCAGGTTCCTAGCAAGTTTGCTGTTGCCGCTGCCCCTGTTGCAGCTGCTGCTTCTGGTGGTGCCCCTGCTGCTGCTGCGAAGGAGGGAGAGAAGAAGGGAGAACCTGCTGAAGAGTCTTATGATGACATGGGTTTTAGTTTATTTGACTAAACCTTGGGTTATTGGTGTTTATTTCTTGATGGTTTACTTTAGAAATGCTTTGTTTTTTGGAGAATTTTTAAGTTTAATTTTACAAAATATATCCTCCAATTGAGAGAATTATTAATTTGGATGGTGTTCTACAGTTTGTTTTTCCGTGGATGTGTTTAGTTGGTTTTATTTTTGAGTGTTTCTTGAGTTTATAGTGATTATTGACTTATTTCCCATCTATGCCACCCTGGTGAACCTAGAATTTTCCTCATCTATTTATTTCCTAATAGGATTGGTAAACGACGCAAAATGCCTTTTAAGTACTATCCCTTGACTAGGGTGGGCCATTAAAGCAATAACCTAAAGGTGCACAAATGGAAGAAGGCCTTCTAAAATAGGAGTGTAGTGTTTATTACTCGCACATTATTTTACACACCCCAACAACTGAAATAGAATAATATTATATTCATGCCTTGTAGTTATACTAAAAAATAATAACAAAAAGTAGTCTAATCTAGGATTGGATTCATAATTCTCAGTGTCCTTTAGCAAATGTTCGCCATTCAATATTTCAAGAATTTCAGATACATGTCATATCTTTAATAACCAATCAAATAAAAGCATCATAGTTGATATCCCAATACAAAAGGGTGTTTTTGTAATAGGATTGATTTTCAATAGAAAACAAAATACATACACACTATGCTAGAACCTGTAATAGAAGTGTTCAACATGCTTGTACTATCAAAAAGTGATGATATGCATACACAAGTAGGACTGCCTTAAGCCAAAGAAGAAAATATAAGGAAATCATTTCTTAAACATTTCGGCAAAGGAGATTGAACTAGCACACCTAAATGCTCAACGGGAACATGAAAGAAGTTTCAGACTTTCAATGACCTCTTCTAATAATTTCTTGCTCTGCAGTCCAAATACAAAGTTAGTTATGTTTGGTTTTTCTCGGACTATAAGGAAAAACCATAAAAGTAGAAACAAGAACAACTATTGCATCTGCTTGAGACCTTTTTTTTAAAAATAGAATATGAAAGAACCCTTCCTAAGGTTTTGGATCTAAAAGTGTGAAAAAATTTAGTCTAAAATTTGATTGTTGGTGAGAATTGAAAAATATTACTATTTATACAATTAAAATCATTTATCAAAATAATAAAAGACGTCCATGATTTAAAAAAAAAAAAAAAAATTGCTATCAACCACGATTTCGTTTATGCAAAATTAATAGGAAACAAAAGATTGTAAAACTTAATGGCCAATCTATAACTCTTAAGATGGTCTTCAATCATTTTAGTAGATCCATAATTCTCTCGTTAAAGATGATAGTACAGATATATAGAAAAATATTCATAAAGAAAATATTTGTATTGGTAAATTCTCAATTTTTTTTTCTTAGAAAGAAGTTCATTTTAAGGCATGGGTCGATATTGATAATGTCACCAACAGGAATTTTTATAATAAGTCTGAGTTTAATAATGTCAAGTTATTGATAAAATTGATAAGAAAGACATTCTTTCTCTAATGATTCATCAAGATCAGAAAATTAACCCACCCAATAAAAAAAAAAAAAAAAACTTGCTGATTAAATGTAATTGTCATTGGTGATTTTATTATTTAGACAAATTAAAATTTAAAATATTAGGAAGTATCTTAAACTTGGATTCTCCTAATTTCAGATCTGCGTATAGCAGAACCAAGAAAAGCACTTTTGATCAAATGTAGTTCTTTAGTAACTTCCTTCATCTTCATTCTGTCTTTTGGTGACTCCATGGAACATGCAAGTCCAGTTTCAAGGATTGATACTAAGCATTTATGCACATTGGGATCCATTTCGTCTTCTTGAGTTTCATTGCCATTATTATAATCTCCGGCTACCACAATTGCTATTGGAGCTTCATCAACTTCTCTTGGTAGAAGGATTGGACCAACAATTTGAACAAGCTTTTTAGGTAGTGCCATCTTAGCAAAATTGTGGAGATTGAAACCATCTTTAAACATGTCATCAGTGGGTCTCTTTCCTAAGAACATCTCTAGTAGTAATATATCATAGCTGTACACATCTGCTTCTATTGATGCCTCACCACCCATGCCATACTCTGTAATTTAATATGACATGTAAGGGAAAATTTTCAATTTCTTACAATGATATTTGGAATTTAATCCAAGTACAACGTCATTTGGTTGTATATTCAAAATAGCAAAACAAATGTTGAATCTAAAGAGGAACGTGAAGACAAAATCTATCATTTCAAATTTTCAAGTTAGAAGCATTGATAATTTGTGCGCGTGTGCATGTTGTAGTGTGATATGTTCATAGATTATATCTATCAAATATTTGTTGGTGTTTTAGTTATTTTATATAAATTTTGTAAAGTTTTTCACGGGGAACAAATCTATTTTAAAAACAAATTCACTTCCTTCCATATAAGTATCACAATTCACAATCTACATTAGACTCATAACAAGCAGGCAATATTTGTGATTTATGTGTAGCACAGAAAATATGGTTAATGGTTTGGACTAGTTGGACTCCTTGGGTACGAATGCCTCCGCTGCCCCATGTTCAACAAAAATCATGGTTCCTATTAGTTTCCATTACTTCAATAATGTCTGTTGACAACTTCTTCAGTATAGGACACGAGTTAATGTCACACAACTATAGCACAAAATTGTTTTGACATTGTTAAATAACATATTATTATCATTATTAGCAACGTGATGTGTTATACCATGTTGTGTATGCTAGAGTGGATGCGGAAGGAGAAAGCATAGGATAGGAACACTGAGAACACGAGGGTTACGTGGTTCAGCCTTGACGGCTTACATCCACGGAGGAATCCCTTAAGGGCTACATCTTTATTGTATAAGAGTGTAGTACAATAACCTGTGTTATAATGAACCTTAACATGAGTATATATAGACGACTAAATCCTAAATTACTAGTACAAGCAGGAATGGGCTTGGGCCTATTACATTGGGCTAATATGACTAATATATATATCTCTAACACCCTCCCTCAAACTCAAGGCGGAAGCTCGATGAAGGCTTGAGGTTGGATAAGCATGAAAAGATTACTTGGAGATGCTTTGAAGAATGTCTTTGAAGAAACCAAAATGAAGAATGTGCCAATTGACCAATTTCGGAGTTTCAAATGAAGAAACGGAGTCCAAAATTGGAATCTACGCGAAAAACTGAGCAAGATAGGCCATTTCGAAAATTTTAACTTTTGGTCAAAAGTCAACGCAAAAGTCAAAGTCAACGAAAGTCAAAGGATTTGGTCAAAGTCAACTGTCAGTGCTCACGGGTCAGATCCGGGTGGTTCGGGTCAATGGTTAGCTAGGTGACGTGGTGTTGACGAGGCGACACTGTTGACGTGGCTAGCGACGTGGCTGATGACGTGTCTAGGGTTGATGTGGACGTGCTTGCGTGGCTGTTGACGTGGATTGATGACGTCATCATGTGACGTTAGAAGACATCAGCAACAGTTGTCGCGCGTAGCTGGAGCGTGCTTTTTTCACCGGCGCGTGGAGAAGAAGCCAGAGGCTAGGGAGGCACGTGTAAGCTCAAATTATGGCAGTAATCTCAGGTTCTGTAGATCGGTGGACGAGGAGGCTGTCAGGGCGGCGCGTGTACCAGGAAGAAGATATGGAAGTCAGGAATCTGAGGCGGCGCGTGGAGATTTTTTGGAGACAACTGCCGCGTGTGGAGGCGCGTGGCTGGGTTTCGGGTGACCGGATTTCTGGGTTTTCTTCATGGGAGGCCATGGAGCACGTATGTGGGGTTGATTTTGTCAGGCGAATGCTTGATTTGCACAGGTCTGATAGGGAGAGGCACAGATTGCTTGGGCTGGAGGATCTGGACACAACAGTGACACAACAAGGGTTGTTCCGTGGGAGCTTTGTGATGCAGTGGGTCCTGATCTGAAAGCAAGCATGGGCACTGTTGTGGATCTGTGCTACGCATGTATTAATCTTCTTTACTGTGTAGAGATGTTTGATGCCAAGAACAGAGTTTGACTCTGATACCATGTTAAATAACATATTATTATCATTATTAGCAACGTGGTGTGTTATACCATGTTGTGTATGCTAGAGTGGATGCGGAAGGAGAAAGCATAGAATAGGAACACTGAGAACACGAGGGTTACGTGGTTCAGCCTTGACGGCTTACATCCACGAAGGAATCCCTTAAGGGCTACATCTTTATTGTATAAGAGTGTAGTACAATAACCTATGTTATAATGAACCCTAACATGAGTATATATAGGCGACTAAATCCTAGATTACTAGTACAAGCAGGAATGGGCTTAGGCCTATTACATTGGGCTAATATGACTAATATATATATCTCTAACAGACACCAAATCTACCATATTTGCCATAATAAATTGACAAGCTATCATCAATCATCACAAACATATAGTGTTGGGGAAATAAATGCCTAAAAAACGAAGATACTTAGTCAATGGAGAAAGCAATATCTCAACTAATCAAATTTATCAAGGCTTAAAACATGCTTGGTGCTTTTGTTTGCCTTTTTTTTCTTTGTTTTTTTATTTTTGTTCTGAGAATCTGCTTTTTTTTTCCTTTAAATTCTTCAATTAAAATAAAATTGTAAATTGAGTGGCTAGGTGCGCTTCTATGTGTGCATGAAGAGAGAGAATTTTTATATCCTCTCTTGATAGTAAGGTAATTTCCTAAAATAAAATAATCCAATACATATAAAGATGTTTTGAAGGTTAACTAGAAGAATTCAAAAGAAGTTACCTGGAGCAATGTAACCAATTGATCCCTTTATCCCAATTGTACTAGTTTGCTTTTCTGGAGAATCATTAGTGCTTGGGAGGAGCCTTGCTAAACCAAAATCGCTTACATGAGCAACCATGTCATTGTCTAGAAGAACATTGCTTGGTTTTAAATCACAATGAATGATTGGTTGCACAGAATAGTTGTGAAGATAATCTATTGCAAAAGCCACATCAATTGCAACATTTAGTCTTTGAAGAAGGCTCAAGTTCCTTGATTGGTTTTCATTGTCTAGTCCTTGATGAAGCCAAAAATCTAAGCTTCCATTTGTCATGAATTCAAATACTAGAGCTTTGAATTGATTCCCATTGTAATCCATGCTAGAGCAACAAGTTAATATCTTAACAAGATTTCTATGCCGGATATTTCTTAAGGCATTACATTCAACCATAAAGCTCTTGGAAGCACCCTTTTGTTGAAGATTAAGGACCTTTATAGCAATTGATCTTTCTTCCGGATGAATAAATCCTTTGTATACAAAGCCAAAACTGCCTGATCCAATTAAATTATTTGGGGAAAATCCATTGGTTGCCTTATAGAGGTCTTTGTATGAAACATTTAGAAGGAGGTCCATTGTTGAAACCATTAAAGGTGATTTCTTTCTTGATTTTTTCATCCAAACAATAAAAGATGAAAACAGAAGGAAAATTTGAACAATAGAAATAATTACAATTGCATGTTTGAATCTAATGGATTTTCTTGGTTTCATAACATTTATAGGGCATTTGGGCAATTGCAATTTTTGTATACCACCACAAAGTTTAGTATTTCCAATCAATGATATGGCACTTATGTTTTTGAAAACCCCTTTGATTGGTACCTCGCCCTCAAAATTATTGAATGAAAGATTCAATTTTTCTAAGAAGAGTAGCTTCTCTAAACCCTCTGGAATGGGTCCTGAAAGGTTATTTTGTGAAACATCTAAAAGTCGTAAACCTTTCAAAGAAGCCATAGATGATGGTATGGCTCCCCGAAAGGAATTCCCTTGCAAATAAAGATATTCTAAGATCAAACAATTTCCTATAGATGTAGGAATTTCACCAGACAAATTATTGTTAGAGATATCCATTTCGTTGATATTTTTCAAATTACCTACTTCAAGTGGTAGTTTTCCCATGAATGAGTTGTGAGATAAATTAATGTTTACTAGTGGTAAAGAAGAAGTACCAATAAGCTGCAGGGGTATGAATCCATTAAGGTTATTTTGTGAAAGGTCCAAGAGTTGTAAATTTTGCCAGTTTAGTAAACTTGGAGATATGGTTCCTTCGAATATGCTATCTTGTAAGTCGATTCTAAACAACTGAGTAAGGTTGCCTATGGAGGTTGGTATTTCTCCTGACAATCTATTTCCATATAAACCCAATGCTTGCATCTTCTCAAACTTCCCAAAAGCAGTAGGAATGATGCCTGTGAAGTGGTTCTCATTTGAGCCCAAGCTAATTAAGTTAATGAGATTCGTTAATGATCCAGGAATAGTTCCAGATATTTCATTGTTTCCAAAATATAATATGATGAGTTCGTTTGATAAGTTTGATACAGAATTGGGCAGAACGTCATCAAATTGGTTTAAAGCTAAACCCAATTTTTTAAGTCTACTACAGTTTGTCAACGATGTTAAGAAATGGAGGCTATTTCCTAGATAATTGCGACTCAAATCAAGCCATGAAAGATTCAGAAAATTTCCCAAATTTGTTGGAACTAATCCCAAAAACTTGTTCTTAACTAAATCAAATCTTTGAAGCTGAGTTGCATTGCATAATGAAGTAGGGATTGATCTAGAGAACTCATTTCCACCAACATAGAATTTTTGGAGATTTGGAAGATTTAGGCCTATTTTGGCTGGAAGTGTGCCATTAAGTTGGTTGCCTGAAATTGAAAAGATTTGGAGAGATGACACATTGTAAAGAGAGAAAGGGATCGTACCTGACAATTTATTAAACGAAATTGTGAAAAATACTAAGCCATTTAATTGGCCTATGGCATCTGGAATATTTCCCACCAAATTATTGTCTCCAACACCAAACTTTGTGAGTGAAGAAAGATTTCCTAGAGAAGGTGGGATCCCTCCTACCAAATTGTTAATGCTAAGCTGAAGTAATTTGAGTTTCATCAAAGTGCCTAGCTCAGTTGGAACCTTCCCTTTAAGCTTATTCCCATAAAGATTTAAGAACTTGAGATTGGAGCAGTTGGACAAGCTGGATGGTATTTCCCCTTCCATTGTGTTATTGTTGAAATAGAGCCCTTGCAGTCTGAACAAATGACCGATTTCTTGTGGAATTTCGCCATAGAAGCTATTATTCTGGAGGATGACAGACCTTAGAAAGCTAAGGTTGCCAATGTAAGGTGATAGAGTTCCACGTAACTTGTGGCTTTGTAGGTCTAAGACTGTGACTCTTTGGTGCCGACGGCTGCATTTAACTCCTAGCCAATTGCAGAAGTGCATAGAGTCATTCCATGAGCTCAATATGTTATAGGGATCCTGAGGCACAGATTCTTTGAATTTGAGCAAAGCAAAACGATCAGTCTCGTTTGTTGGAGTAGCAGCAGTAATGGTGGGTTGCAAGCAGAGTGGGAAAATGAGAAAGAGAAGAATCATGAGATGATGGTATATGGAAAAAGACGAGGATGCACACAAATTGGTTTGGTGAAGCGTCATTTGGTTTGGAGAAGGATTAAGGAAGCTGGTGATATATTTGGTGTTGTATAGGCAAACTAGTGGAATGTTGGCTCACGTACAGCAGTTATGCATATATCAACGAATTGAAATGACCACTATATCCCCAACGATATAAAAATGACAAGTTGGATGGTGGGGTGGTTTTGTATCCATTTTCAGTGCCTAATCATATCAACATGAAAATTTAAATGGTGGGGTGGTTCTGTTACCATTTTCATTGCCTAACTATATCAACATGGCAATTTGGATGGTGGGGTGGTTTTGATTCCATTTTCATTCTTAATAGGGAAAGGTCAATAATTAGGTCATCAATCAAATATTTAAATTTCAAGTTTTTGTAGTTTAAAATTATGTATAAAAAATAAGTTTTTGGATTAAATAGTAAATAACATTTGATTGACACAAAATTTGATATGGGTGTTAAGAACATATAAAACATACAATCTAATGGTTAGATTTTTAAAATTTGTAGTCTTATTAATTATTTTTTAGTGGGAATTGTAGCCAAAATTTGTCCAATTTATAATTTGTCTAGACTTAATTTGTAGAAGTAATAAAAAAAAACATGTCAACTAAAATAAATAAAAGTAATAAAAAAAAAAGACATGTTAATTGGAGGAGTAATAGAGAGCATAACTTTTGACCATGATCATTTCCACCGTGTTTGACACTTTGCAAGATTTTTGAAACTTCTGCTCTGTTTGTCATTTTATTATATCCTTAATTCATGTCTAAATTGAAACTATTTTGATTTAACCACCAACCGGGGTGGTACCATGAGCTTAAGTGGTTATATTATATAATTAGGATTTAGGGGCAAATAATTTTCCACATTGGGGGGTTATATTATATAATTAGGAGCAAAGTGTTTGACACTTCACAATATATAAATTTTCCACCACCTTTGCTACGATTATTATATAATTAAGAGCAAATAATTTTCCACCGGTTATATTATATAATTAGGAGCAAAGTGTTTGACACTTCACAAGATATAAATTTTCCTTTGCTAGGTTGGCTTCCACCTTAGGCGTTTATATTATATAATTAGGAGCAAATTATTTTCCACCTAAGTTGCCTTTTCCACATTAGATGAACTGGACCATGATCATTTTCCACCGTGTTTGATACTGCAAAATTTTTAAACTTTTTGCTCTATTTGTCACTTTATTATATCCTTAATTCATGTCTAAATTGAAACTGTTAAATTACCGATTGTCCCAAAAGTTTAAGCTGTTGGGATATGGTAAATTTAATCATTTAACCAATACTTCTAACACTCCCCCTTACGTGTGAGCCGAAACTACATTTTAATAGGTGAGGCCCAACACGTGGGAATTTTAAATGGGAGGTAGAGTGGAGGAGATAAGGATCGAACTCAGGATCTCATGCTCTGATACCATGTTAAATTACTGATTGTCCCAAAAGCTTAAGTTGTTGGGATATGGTAAATTTAATCATTTAACCAATACTTCTAACAGAAACTATTTTGACATAAACTTGTTGATCACTCACAATCTGATTTCTTCATGAATTTTCATGATCCTACAAAAGTAGTACTTAATTATGTTTGCCATATGGTAACAAAATTCCTTGATTCAAGAAATAAAAACAACTTTTTATCTGAAAACACTAATGCAATGTTAGAAAGTTTGGAGGGAGAAAAGAGTAGTGGAGAGGAGAGTAGAGGAGAATGGTCATTCTCCATCTCATTTAGATGTTTTTAAAATTAAGTATGGAGGAAGAGAATAATTAGCCCTTTATTATGTTTTGATGTTTCAAAAATTAGGATTGGAAGAAGAGGAAATTATTATCAATATATATATATATATATATATATATAAAACCGAAACTTTTGAAGCTTCCACAATTTTCCACGTCAGCATTATTAAAAAAAAAAACTATTTCTAACCAAAAAAAAAAAAAAAAAAAAGGCTAAAACCCACATTACTCTTGAAAAACCCGACTACGACACTCATACGCATAAAAACCCCTAACTGAAAAACCCTACCATAGCTAGAAAATTAACGCTTTAATTGCTCTCTTTTCTCTCCATCCAGTCTCTGTCTCCAAAACTTCCACCTTTGCCGGCCTTCTTTGTTTACCAGTAGGTTTTCACTCTTTCTATTTTCTATGAGAGAAATTGGATTGAGGCATAGCTTTCTGCAAAACATACTAAACTTCAGAATTGATTATTTGTCTGAGGGAAACTGAATTGAGGCATGGCTCCATGCCTCAGAATTGTTTACAGAGAGCGTACTGAACCTCCAGAGTAGGCACCCACTAAACATGTTGGGTATGTTTTCGCTCTTTCTATTTTCCAAGTTTTGCAGTAAGTTTTGTAGAGAGCGTAATGTTCATCTTTAGGCCAGACTTCTTTCTTTGCTATTTAACCTGATTTATGGTCATCGTTTTCTATATCTCACAAATGCCAAAATTTTCTTGGACGTGATTGGAATTTATTAAAATGAATGCCTTGATGAAAGAAATTTAGTTGTTTTATATCATGTTGTGTGCCTTACATATTATCAACATTGTTCAGAACTTCAAGAAAATTGGGAACATGTTAGAAATATTGTCTTCCTATATCAATTCTGCATTTATATACTGTAATATTTTCACTCATTTTTTAGGCATTATATTTCATAATCTTCACTTGATTATATGTAGTCATCAGTGTAGAAAGTTCTTATTTAGCAATTTATTAGAGGACCATCCTCACAAGCTGATCATTTGTCTCATTCCATATGTTCTACAATGATATGTCCATGTAGTGACTTACTAAGGTTCAATCCTACCCTATTATTAATTTACTTTATTTATTTGTACTTTTAATATATATTATAAGGTACATGTAAAATTTAAAAGTGAAAGATGTTAAGAAATTGCGACTTAAAAGCATTTGATGTTTAACATTTCTATGTTTGAATGGTTATTGATATTCAATTCAATAGCATCAGGTTAAGACTTGATAGTTTGATGATAATGCCATGTCAAATAATGAATGCTCCGTTGCACGTATTAGGTTCTATTTTGAGCATGAAAGACACATATTAATAGTTATGCTATGCACAATTCGTCTAATGCCTTCCTATTGTGGGAATGAATGAGCTATTAGTTTACCTACCTATCAATAATAATAATAATAATAATAATAATAATAGTTTACCTTCTAAAGATTGCTCCCTGTATATCACTCTATTTTCTTGGAGGTAGTCACACTCAAAAGCTATTGATTGGAATGCAGGCTATTTAAAAGAGAATTTATGATTTTGCTTATATGACAAAAAGCTTTCAATTTTGCTTTTGAATATATATATATATATATTTGCATGCAACTATTTAGAGTTATTTGCATTGATTTTGCTTCTGATTTGTTCACTTCATTGAAACAGTATCATCTCATGCTTATGTTGTTTGATGATGTGCAATTTTATAACTTTTCAAAGTCCAATAAAATCTAATGAGTAGGAGCTTTGTGCATTGACTATGACCTTTTAATGAGTGAGAAGCTATAGTTGTAAGATTATAAGATGTTATTAACTTAATTATAAGATGCAAGGCAAGTTAGCTTGCTTAGATTTTGTGTAAAATGTAATTTTTACAGGAAATTAGTTTTCACATGCAGGTTTAAAGGAAATAAATGAGATCAAGATTGTCATAGCATTGAGCAACCGTGATAGCTAATTGCGGTTGCTATTGACTTTTGTGTAAATTAAATGTCTAGAACAAAGATAAAAGTGGCAATAGTGTTTATTGAAATTCTTAGCACAATGAGTGTTTTTAGATGCATGACCTGCAAAATACATTATAGCGAACACTGGATTTGTGTAATGAGGTTGATTTTTAGTTAATATGAAGTTGTAGGTTTTTATTGTTGTAAAATTGAATTTTAATTCTGGCTTTGAGCCAAGTAAACATATAACAGTTGCAATTCTTTGCGATTAGTTTTCATATTGTCTTTAATGTTTTTGTTGTTGTTTTTTTTTTTTTTTCTTATTTTCTTTTATATTTTTCTTAATGGGGGAAAATCAACCTCTTATCGATTCTTTTAGCTTTTTTTTAAAATTTTTTTAATTTATTTTAAATTTTTTTTTATTGTGAGGTAGATTAATTATCTTTTTATTTAACTATTCCGTGCATTGCACGGGTTAGTGACTAGTTATTATTATTTTCCATTCAAGTAAAACTACTCCTTCTCCTAACTGAATTATGAAATATATTAACCTCAATGCACTTCTATCATTATTATTTTCTCATTACTGCTCCTTATTAACGGAAAAATGTTTATATGAATTTAAGTTTCTCTTGATATGATGCCTTTTTTTAAGCCTCAATGTAAAATTACTATCGTCATTAACAAATTATGAATCAATAAGGCGGAAAATTTGTGCATTACAAATTTACAAAAATTTTAGAATTAAGCAAATATCACAAAGTCATACATCGTGACTCCCTATGTTTTGTTAAGCAGATGCAAGAAGATCATTGCAACCTTAATATGCAACAAGAGATGGTCTCATAATGTGCAACAACCTTAATATTCAGTCCTTTGTTGTTGAGATGGATGCTTCTATGATTATTAATATGCTTTGTAATGACAATGCTCAGTCTAAATCCTTATCCCCTTTAGTTGATGATTGCAGAATTCTTCTCAACAGGATCCCACAGCACAGAGTTCAACACTGCTATAGGGAAGCAAATAGATGTGCCGATACTTTGGCGAAGATGGGAGCAGATCACTGTACAGATTTTGTTTATTTTGATAATCCCCCTCCTTGTATTTTGAATCAAATCAGGCAGGATGCCTTAGAAACTTTGTATTGCAGGCGTAGTAGTAGCTGTGCTGCTATGCCTTAGTTTTTCTTTTTCCTTTCTTTTCTTTTATTGTATTCCACTTTACCAAAAAAAAAAAAAACCATTCAAATATCTATAAGACATCCCAGAAGTTCGAAGTTACGAATGACAGCACTTCACATTTCTTAAGGGAGTGTCAATTGAAATTATTTAGAAGTAAGGACCAAAGGTTTAAAAAAAGAAAAAAAAAGAAAGAAAAGAAATCGTGCCTAAAAAGAATTTCAGTTTCTTTACTTAACACTTTATTTTAGGATCATCTTGTTAATTGAATATAAGAACAAACACAAAGCACTATTCACGCAACAAAGTTAAAACTTAAAACTTGGCCTTTGTCCTCTTACTATTGGAGCTTCCAAAAAATATCAACTCTATCTCTATACACAATCACTCAAGTAATTTATTAGACACATTGTGAGCAACTTTTTCAAACTTTAAAATTCTCGGAAAAAAACCATCAGGTCAAAAATCACCATTTCAACATAACCCATAAACCAAATATGAGTAGTATAGATACCATAAACCGCAAAATAACTAGAGATTGAAAAAATCCAAAAAAAGCATATGAATCTGCGAAATTATAAATCCAAATTAACCCAAAATTAAACAATAAAACCCAAGAGAGAAATAAAGATAGAGTTTACTTATGAAAGAGAGCTGGGTGTGAGAAAGAAGAGTGAGAGAGCAATGTCAAAGAGAAGAGCGAGAGAGCAGTGTGGAAGAGCAACGTGTAAGAAAAGAGAGAGAGAGAGAGAGAGAGAGAGAGAGAGAGAGAGGAGCAGAGAGCGCGTGTCTAAGCTGAGAGAGAAATTTGTACGTAGGTATATTTTGTAATTGCTAAAAATGGTGAAGGGTAAAATAGGTAATTCAAAATGTTTAATTAGCTCTACAATCACTCTCCTCTACTCCCCTCTAAATCTTTCCAATTTGTGGAATTAAAAATGAGGGGTTAAATAATAAAAACCCAAGAGAGAAATAAAGATAGAGTTTACCCATGAGAGAGAGCTTTGTGTGAGTGTTGAGGACCATTTTTTCGGCTCACGTGGCATTACTTCATTGGCAACTCATGCCACATCAACATATTATTGATTTTATGGGTAAATCTATTTAAAGCCCAAAATAAGCGCATATCTCATTCAACTACATGGATTAGGCTCACATGGCCCACGAGATACTTACTTCACGAGTCGGGTCCATGGTCCACATTTCCTCTTCATCAATTGGGATCATAACCCCATGACATCATCAACATCAACATATGGATCGGGCTTAAGCAATGAATCAAAGCTCATGGCCCATATTACCTCTCTTACACTCATGGCAAGCAGCTTCTTTAACAAGAGCCCATATTTACACAAAATGACAACAAAACCCGAGGTACGTCATCTCACCTTCGGCTTATGATCCAAGCACATAAGTCTCTTTGGGGAAACTTTGGGAGTCGTGGTTTGGAGGGCCAAGAGGTATGTTCAATAAAGCTCTAGCGGTTTAAAGTTGATAAAAGAAACATATTACTTGGCATGTCTTCTTCAACTTCCTAAACTCTGACGAGTTCGTGTGTAGCGGGTAACATATGGTAAGCATCTCTTATCACGTAGCACTTTAGATGGTAAAATTCTCCATTGCTCTTTTCCTAAAATTTGATATTCATCATGTGACAAATACTCAATATCTCTAGCCATCTAACTGCTGGGAAGATTACTGTTCATTCAATCCCCAGCTGTTGCTATACATATTTAGAAACTTCATTATATTATTCTACATAAATCTTATTACTTCTTTCAGCTAAAATCCAACTCAAACACATGGCTTAATCTGATTAGCTATCTTTTATCTCTCTCTATACAAAATATTCATGATATCTCTGATACCCAGCTGCTGTCTGCCATAATCTGACCATATATTTCTCTGCCAGCTGCCAGAGCAGAGCATTAAATACTCTTCTTGCTCACCAAGATTATGTCACAACACAATGAGACCTTGACTAAATCTCTAAGGCTTCATTATCTTTCAACCAATCCTTCTATTATGTGTTGTAATGGAACCTTGCACCAAAAACACAAACACCCAAAGAAGGAAGCATTTCCAGCTGAATCCCAGCAGTGTATTCAGAACTTGACACCTGGCTGGGAGTGACATCATCAACCATTTAATGCTGAAATCCCAGCAGTCAGCTGTTATACCCAAAATAGCAAGATACACTCCAAAGAGATCTTACCATTTTTCAGCCAAATCCTTGAAATGACATCTCTAGCAGTCTGAAATGACCCATCTGACCTCATTGGTTTCGCCCAAAGCAAACAGCTTTTTCATGATAGCTGTCATAGCTTTTCCTGACAGCTGGGACAGCTTTTTCATGATAGCTGTCATAGCTTTTCCTGACAGCTGGGACAACCTTTTCAGAGCAGCTGTGACAGCTGAACCAGCAGCTTGAGCATTACTAATTTTTCCACTTTTGACTAAAACCAAAACCAACTATTGAAATTACCTTTCTCTAGCCAAAATACCTTCCTTTTCTGTTACTTTTTTTCCCAGCAACTCTTACCCGAAATAGCAAGAATACCTTAAAGCTAAACATACCATTTTTTGCCAAATCTTAAGATGGATTCTCTGAAGATTCATTGCTGTTTGGAATAGATTTTGCTTGATATTCTTTGCTAAAAATACCCCTTTAAACTCAGCTAAAAAGGGGACCTTTCATCAACACCTTAAGGGGGGACACCAATGGAGAACAACTCTCTCATAAACTTCCCTATTCTTTTTCCCTTGAAGGATCTTCTAAAGCTCTCAATGAAATACTGAGCTTCTGGGTTTTTAGTTTCTAAATTAGGAACTAAACTCTTCAGCCCTTAGCTTATAAATGCCATTCATAAGCCTTCATATAATCCCAGCAGTTTTGCTAAACACACTACAATACTATTACTCTCATATACTCATTGTCCCACTCTCCACATTCTGAAAATACATATATTTTGCTGCCCATAAACACATCTCCATACTCTTCTCTTACAAAATCTCTCATCTTGGAAAGCAATCTCTACAACTTCTCCAGCAGTTATGATCTCATATTTTTACTATCTTTAACTACCATATCTCTCATACTTCCATATATCACACATCTTACAAATATTACATCTCACAACACATCTATATATTTTACCATCTCCACACTTCTTAAGAGATGCCAAGCACTCGTACTAAAAGTCCTTCTCATGGAAGGCATGAACTTCTATTACTAAAACCCTTCCCCTAGAAGACACCAATATCTCATATCAAAACCCTTCTCATAGAAGACATAATTACTTCTTCCATAAAGCCCTTCTCTTAGAAGGCACATATACTCCATACAAAAGCCCTTCTCATGTAAGGCAACGCTATTCATAACTTCACAAGAACTAAAAGAGTATTGTCAAGGGGAAAACTCATTTAAGTGCATGATAAGAGGAGCAAGCTTAACCAGCCCCTACACATAGCTAGGCATACTCTCTCTCCCTCCAGTTGCACCCATTTTTTCCCTTCAATCTTGAAATCATCATGGCAAACTACTGCTGGCATTCTGTTGGAATCTTATCAGCTCACTGATGCTACACAGCTGGGCTGCAAACCATCAAAGATAAGTGACTCTGTTTCCTTACCTTTTAATTTATATCATTACATTATTACTTCGCATTTAAATACATATTACTTTATTCCAATTACTATTACAACTATTAAATAAGGCTTAAACTCATTTAAATGCATGACAAGAGGGGCAAGCTTAACTAGCCTCTACCGCTAGCATCCTACTAGAATCCTGTCAGCTCACTGATACTACACAGCTAGAGCTATAAAACCATACAAAGGGCTTAAACTCATTCAATTGCTGGCAAACTGCCTCTCTGCCGCTGGCACTTTGTTGGGATATTATCAACTCACAGAAGTTGTACAGTTGGGGTTACAAACCATACAAAGATAAGTGACTTTGCTTCCTTATCTTTAAATTTACATCGTTGAGTACACGATTACTTTACCTCTAAATAAATACTTCTTTATTTCAACCGTTATTACAGCTAATCAAAGCTACCATATCAAACACATATTACATATTTACTCAACAATTGTCGTGATTCTTAGATTTTGGCTTTAATGATTGTTAGGCTTAATAATACACTAGTAGCTGTTAGACCACATGGCCCAATGCTGAGTTCCGGGCGCAACTCCTCAAAAAGAACTCGGGTGTTGACACCCCATTTTGCAACCCGTATTTAACCTCACATGGAGGGTAAAAGGGTAATTTTGTCTTGAAAATATGCATCTTGATTCTAGCCATTAGATCCTTAATCTCATTTCACTAAAATGATCTTGATGTTGTAACGATCAAATCGACTGGTCATAAGCCCTAATCGGACCACCAGATTGAAAGTTATCATCAAATCGAGTTTTAATGGCTGAGATGCACTATCACAAATTTAGTCTGACTATATGTGATTATGAACAATTGATTTCAATTGATTATAAGTGTAATCAATTTGAGATTAATGACGTGTCATAATTTGATTGGTTAGGACTACATTTTATGGTGAGGTTGCATATGCCTAATTAATTAGATAGTTAAACATTAATTATTCAATGAGTAATTTATGCAATTATCTTTTAATTAGAGTAAATTTGAAGCCAATTAAGTCTGAAATGGGAGTGATTGGAGCCATTTAATGTTAATTGGGAACTAATTTGGGACCTATTAATGTTAATTGTGCTGAAACCATTTTCTAACAAATGACCTCTGCTCACCATTTCATTGATATCTCTTAGAATATTTTGAATCTGTGAATGAGATTAATTTTCTCAGAAACTAGACATCCGGGGCTTCAATTTGAGTTTAAGAACAAGACAATTCCGATCAGAATTGAGTCAGATATGATTTTTCAAAGTTGACTTTACAAGCTGTTACAGCAGCTACGAGAAAACCGAATTTTGGCTTGCTCCCCACTCCCACCAATCTCTCTATTTAATGCACCAGATTTTCCCTAAGGCTAAAATGAGGTCTAGATTCATAATCCTTGTCAACCCTCATTAAATGACATTCCATTCATATTTCCTCCACCACTACTATATAAACCCTCCCTCTCCTTCATTCCAGAACAAAAACCCTCTCTCTTCTCCTCTCTTGAGTTCTAGTGAAGTAGAGTAGTCTTGTCATATCTTGGTCTTCCTGAGATTCAAGGTATTGAGTGAGACTCACTCTCCCTCTTCTAGTTCTTCTTCTTTCCTCCACCCTTAGAACCTCCACCAATAATCTCTTCCTCCACCGTATGGATCTTGCATGAAGGTATAATCCATTTCGCTAACTTGTTTTTTGTGTTGCCATGATGAAAGTTTAAGATTAAAGCATGATAGTAACTATTTAAATTCCCTCGAATATGTTTGAATGTTCTTAATTGTTCTTATATGTTTTTCACATGTTCTTGGTTGTTCATCACATGTTCATGCATATCACTAGTTTTAATCTTAAATCCACATCAAAAATATGAAAAACCTATTTGTTTAATAATTCTTTCAAGTCCTTGAATCTAGGATGTCACCATACACACACATTCACTAGAATTTATTTTTCAATCCAAATGAAGTGCTTAATAAATTGAATTAGGGTTTAGCACATGCACACACTTCAAATTCAACATGCAAATTGATTGATAACATATTGGATGATATGATATGAATGTTGGCCACCATAGTCTAGAAGACCGGTTTCACCGGGCAAGGTGGGTGCCTAACACCTTCCCACCTTGTAACATAGCATCCGAACTTAGATCAAGGGTTAGTAGATCAAATGCTTATCCATGTAATTTTCGATTTTTAGATTGTAACTAGGAAATAAAGCCATGTACTTTATCTTAGATTGTATCTAGGACCAAAGTCATGTAATTTCCTATGTTCAATGTAAATTCAATTTCAAATTAATAAAATGATGAATTTTTCAATTATGGTTTTCTTATTTATTCCAAAAATTAAATAAGTGGCGACTCCATTGTAAAACCCTTAATCTAAAAGGGAAAAATATAACTAGTCGAATCTCCATTTTGAGAGGCAATAACTCGACTCTACCCATTCACATGGGTTTGACCCAACATTCCTAAAAATAGGCCGGGGTTGCGGTCTCTCACAGTGGCGACTCCACTGGGAATATTGAGGGTTAAACTTTAATTAGGTTATGGTGGCCAACCATGTCATTGTTTGTTTATTTCTTTTTGTATATAATATGTCTAATATGTCATTATTTTGCATGTCATGCATCATTTGCTTGAATGAAATTTATTTTATTTGTGTGCTAGTCCGGAAGCCCGGTAGTATTAGCCGTGGATTGTGGTCTTCCTGAGACTCACATACCCAGCGGTGAACCTACCACCCACCGCGACAAGGATCATCATGGTTATGCCATGATGGTTCATAGGGACAAACTGTATCGTTCGGACCAACGCAACGCTCCTGGCGTCACAAGTTGGGAGGTACGACGTCCTAGCTTGTGCGGACCTTTAACCTACCTTCTACCCATGTTGTAATGACCCATAGAACCTACCTTTAGGTCAGTCCATGTAAGTTGCATTTCATTATGCATTTGTTTGGCCGTTGTTTGAACCATGATGACTCAAGTCCAACGCTTGAGCCCATCATGATTATTTGAACCTTGTATGATGTGAATGAACTCAAGCCCAAAAGCCTATGATTGAACTCTACTTGGTATGGAAGCCCAAAATTTTTTCTTGAATGAGTCTAAGCTCAACACTTGAGCCCATCAAAGGTGTATAGACATGATCAACATCAAAGGCCAAAAGCTCGCAAGATGCATGCCTTCCAAGTGCAAGCCCAAGCCATTTCATCATAATCAAGGTTCAAGCACACCAAGCCTCAAGCATCCTAAATGGACCAAGAAGAAGCAAGTGGCCCAACTTTGCCTCACTCCACATTTGGTTTGCAACATCATGATTAAGCTTAAAATTTGTTTGTTTATTCCATGTTTCTTTGAATTCAAAATTTTCATGTAGCATTTAATGAGCTTTGTTCATGTATATATATTAAGAAAAAAAAAATTAAAAATTTTTTTTTCAAGATTTCCAAATCTTTCCCCAAAAAAGAGAAAAATTTTCAAATTAAAAAAGTCCTTGGACTAGGGGCATTGAGCCCTTAAGTCATTTAAAAAAAAAAAAAAAATTCTTTGAACTAGGGGCATTGGACTTCCTAGTGATTTTTTCAAAAAGACCCATTTTTTTCTTTCAAATATTTCAAGATTCTTTAAAGTCGTCTTTTCAAAATGGTACATGAGGATCCCTTGGACAAATCTTTTTTCTAAATTAAGATGTTTAAAAGCTTGAACAATCAACTTGTACTGAGAAAAGATTGATTTCATTTGATCCGTGTAAACAATTTTGCTAAATTACTTTGAATAAGAGAAGAAATGGTCTTAAAAGGCAATCAAAAAGAATCCATTCATCAAAAAATCCCAAGAATCCATGCACCCGAACCAATTTCAAAGATCTTTTGTTTCACAACATTAAAGCATTCATACTTTTTCTTTTAAGAGGAATTTATTAAAAGAGCTCAAGTCACTGTGCCTACAAGCAAGCATTGCTAGGGATAGGAGGCCGTCTTTGGTAAAACAAGATTATACCTTAATACCTAGAATGATCATTATCCATTGCTAGCCCATTTGAGCCTTTAAACACTTAGCCTCTTTTTCACATGAACTCACTAAAATCTAAACCTAGGGTGGGAAAAATCAAAGTATGCATGCTTTAATCTCATGTTGAGGAGGAGTCAACCTTGTAGCTTTGAAGCTAATTGATAAATCTCTCCTAGAAGACATGAAAGACAAGTGGAGAATTCATTAGGCTAAAGACAAAAGATCATCAAAGAAAAATGAGGTTTCACACAATCAAGGAAAGAGAAATGAAATTTCATCAATGTGAAAAAAAAAAAGTCCGTAAAGTTGAAGAGCCTAAAATTCATCATGCCAAGAGGAATACAAGATTCATCCAAAAGAGATTTCATCCAAAAAGGAAAGATTCATCAAGCATAGAAATGTGCAAGTGCATCGAGACAAGAAAGATGTACAGAGAGTGCATCAAATGACTTAAGCTGAGAAAAAAAAGGGGTGGCAAAAGATCCCCAAAAAGTTCATTCAATCAAGAGATGAAAGATAGCAAAAAAAAAAAAAAAAAAAAAAAAAAAAAAAAAAAAAACGAAAGCCCACTAGGCTGAAAACCCAAAAGGGCAGTCTAGGCAAAAGCTAGGGCAAAAAAAAAAAAAAAAAAAAAAGAAAAAAGAAAAAGGAAAAAAAGGAAAATCCTAGCAAATTGAAAACTTGAAGATGTAACCTAAAAAGAAAAGGATTTTACAAGATGAAAGTCTAGAGGTATGATTCAAAGGAATAAGCATAAAAACAAACGTTGATACAGGTGATCAATGAAGACTAGTGAGAAGATTGCAAAGAAAAAATGGGAAAACTCCTCCAATACTTGATTTTTGGGTAATGCATACTTGGGGGAACATCATAGGGAATTTTGAGCCTTTTTATATCATTCATTTCATAACCTAAACACGGCCTACATTACAACCCATGAATAAGACCTCCTTGAAGTCTTGTTAATTGTAGGCGCATCTTAAATTCTAATAATATTTCTTCTCTTGAATTAAAATGAAAAAGTGCTTAAAATTGTTAAACCCCACAGGATGATATGTTTAAGGACAAAATTTCTCAAACTCTCAAATCCTCAAAATGACTCAAAAGAACTTCCAAACCTGGAGCACTCTCCTTGTTTGCACCCAACAATGTGATTCATAAACATTATCACATTTCATTTATTGATTGCCTTTAGAGACTTAATCTGACGATGTTCAAAAGGATGAAGCAAATTTGATTACATGAGTTTAATGATCTTGATCCTTCCCAATCAAAGAGATTTGTTTGATTCTTAGACACTTTGATTTGCTAAAATGGTTGTTCAAAGAATCACCTCTTGTTCAAAAAAAAAAAAAAAATCATTCTTTTTCAAAATCCAGTTCTCTTGAACTACGTCTTGACCTGATCCTCTATGAGAGAGGTACGTAGGCAGCCTTTCAGAGGCCCGGTCCCAATCACCCAAACAACCTTGGAGAACAAAGTCAAAACAATGTGACAAAATTGTTTGGGTGCATGTTAGGTTAAGGCCATTTGTTTGCATAAAGCATGTTTAAACTTGGAGCATTGACCTATTTATATTGTGTGCAAATTTTCATGATAATTGGTTTCTAAATAGATAGAGAAAGAAAGCTTTTTTTGTAGGAACCAAGGATGGCGGACCATGATCTTCTTTCATGTTCCCCAATGATCACAACATCAATTGAATTCAGCTTTAATCTAAGCATGGAATATGCCTCAAACTAGGGGCATTGGGTAAGTACTTCCAATTCATTTCAATGAACAAATCCATTGCTAATTGAAATGATCTTTTTGCAGGAATTAAGTAAGGACTTATCCAGCAATCCACATTAACTTCCAGCCAAAGTTATTCTCATTCAAATAATAGGTTTTTCCCAAAAAAAAAAAAAAAAAAAAAAAATTCATCAATCAAAATTTTCAATTCAAGATTTCCAAATTTTTCAAAAAAAAAATTCACCAATCAAAATTTTCAATTCCTTAAAAAAAAAAAAAAAAAAAAATCTTCATTAAATTCTTCTTTAGGAACAGAAAGCTATGATCTTCCTCCATATTCTCCAGTGGTGCAACATCAAGTCAATTGTCCACCCTCAGCATTTATCGAAGCATGGAATATGTCCCAAACTAGGGGCATTCGCCAGGTATGCCGAAGTCTTTTCAATAAATAACTCTGTTACTAATTGAAAGTATTTATTTTGCAGGTACTAGGGTAAAAGGTCCACAAACATCGGCATGAGTAATGCCTCTCAAATCCTCGGACCTCTGGGAAGCATATCCAAACTTCAAACCATTGAACCTCTGGGAAGCACGTCCAAAATTCAAATCCATCGGACCTCTGGGAAGCACGTCCAAATTCAAACCATCGGACCTTTGAGAAGCACGTCCAAATTCAAATCCATCGGACCTCTGGGAAGCACGTCCAAATTCAATCCACGGACCTCTGGGAAGCACGTCCAAATTCAAATCCATTGGACCTCTGGGAAGCACATCCAAACTTCAATCCTTCGTACCTCTGGGAAGCACGTCCAAATCCAATTCCATTGGACCTCTAGGAAGCAAAGCACGTCCAAATTCAATTTCAATCGACCTCTGGGAAGCACGTCTAAAGTCAAACCATCGGACCTCTGGGAAGCACGTCCAAACTTCAATCCATCAGACCTCTGGGAAGCACGTACAAAATCCAATACCATCGGACCTCTGGGAAGCACGTCCAAACTTCAATCCATCGGACCTCTGGGAGGCATGTCCAAATTCAAATCCATCGGACCTCTGGGAAGCACGTCCAAACTTTAATCCATCGGACCTCTGGGAAGCACGTCCAAACTCAAATCCATCGGACCTCTGGGAAGCACGTCCAAATTCAATTTCAATGGACCTCTGGGAAGCACGTCCAAAGTCAAACCATCAGACCTCTGGGAAGCACGTTCAAACTTTAATCCATCGGACCTCTGGGAAGCACGTCCAAAATCCAATACCATCAGACCTCTGGGAAGCACGTCCAAATCCAATTCCATCGGACCTCTGGGGAGCACGTCCAAACTCAAATCTATCGGACCTCTAGGAAGTACGTCCAAATTCAATTTCAATGGACCTCTGGGAAGCACGTCCAAAGTCAAACCATCGGACCTCTGGAAAGCACATCCAAACTTCAATCCATCGGACCTCTGGGAAGCACGTCCAAAATTCAAATCCACGGACCTCTGGTAAGCACGTCCAAGTTCAAATCCATTGGACCTCTGGGAAGCATGTCCAAACTTCAATCCAAGGACCTCTGAGAAGCACGTCCAAACTTCAAATCCATCGAAGGAAGCTTGTCCAAAATCCTCATTTCGTCATAACCACTGGTAAGCATGTCTTGTACTCATTTTTTTTTTTTTTTACACAAAAAAAAAAAAAAATTGCATGCATGAACTACGTTTGGACCTGATCCTCCCAGTAAGAGGTACGTAGGCAATCTCCCTCAAGATTCGGTCCACATTTTGATCCATAACATGACCATCTACATTTTTATCTACATGCATCATACATTCACCACGGTTAAATACTGGTTGCAAAGTTAGGTGTCTCTTTCATATATTGACATTCGCTTTTCAAGCTCTGCCAATGAGGGGCATTCTGTTGACACCCCATTTTGCAACCCGTATTTAACCTCACATGGAGAGTAAAAGGGTAATTTTGCCTTGAAAATATGCATCTTGATTCTAGCCATTAGATCCTTAATCTCATTTCACTAAAATGATCTTGATGTTGTAACGATCAAATCGACTGGTCATAAGCCCTAATCGGACCACTAGATTGAAAGTTATCATCAAATCGAGTTTTAATGGCTGAGATGCACTATCACAAATTTAGTCCGACTATATGTGATTATGAACAATTGATTTCAATTGGTTATAAGTGTAATCAATTTGAGATTAATGACGTGTCATAATTTGATTGGTTAGGACTACATTTTATGGTGAGGTTGCATATGCCTAATTAATTAGATAGTTAAACATTAATTATTCAATGAGTAATTTATGCAATTATCTTTTAATTAGAGTAAATTTGAAGCCAATTAAGTCTGAAATGGGAGTGATTGGAGCCATTTAATGTTAATTGGGAACTAATTTGGGACCTATTAATGTTAATTGTGCTGAAACCATTTTCTAACAAATGACCTCTGCTCACCATTTCATCGATATCTCTTAGAATATTTTGAATCTGTGAATGAGGTTAATTTTCTCAGAAACTAGACATCCGGGGCTTCAATTTGAGCATAAGAACAAGACAATTCCGATCAGAATTGAGTCAGATATAATTTTTCAAAGTTGGCTTTACAAGCTGTTACAGCAGCTACGGGAAAACCGAATTTTGGCTTGCTCCCCACTCTCACCAATCTCTCTATTTAATGCACTAGATTTTTCCTAAGGCTAAAATGAGGTCTAGATTCATAATTCTTGTCAACCCTCATTAAATGGCCTTCCATTCATATTTCCTCCACCACTACTATATAAATCCTCCCTCTCCTTCATTCCAGAACAAAAACCCTCTCTCTTCTCCTCTCTTGAGTTCTAGTGAAGTAGAGTAGTCTTGGCATATCTTGGTCTTCCTGAAACTCAAGGTATTGAGTGAGACTCACTCTTTCTCTCCTAGTTCTTCTTCTTTCCTCCACCTTTAGGACCTCCACCAAGAATCTCTTCCTCCACCGTATGGATCTTGCATGAAGGTATAATTCCTTTCCCTAACTTGTTTTTTGTGTTGCCATGATGAAAGTTTAAGATTAAAGCATGATAGTAACTATTTAAATTCCCTCGAATATGTTTGAATGTTCTTAATTGTTCTTATATGTTTTTCACATGTTCTTGGTTATTCATCACATGTTCATGCATATCACTAGTTTTAATCTTAAATCCACATCAAAAATATGAAAAACATGTTTGTTTAATAATTCTTTCAAGTCCTTGAATCTAGGATGTCACCATACACACACATTCACTAGAATTTATTTTTCAATCCAAATGAAGTGCTTAATAAATTGAATTAGGGTTTTAGCACATGCACACACTTCAAATTCAACATGCAAATTGATTTATAACATATTGGATGATATGATATGAATGTTGGCCACCATAGTCTAGAAGACTGGTTTCACCGGGCAAGGTGGGTGCCTAACACCTTCCCACCTTGTAACATAGCATCCGAACTTAGATCAAGGGTTAGTAGATCAAATGCTTATCCATGTAATTTTCGATTTTTAGATTGTAACTAGGAAACAAAGTCATGTACTTTATCTTAGATTGTATCTAGGACCAAAGTCATGTAATTTCCTATGTTCAATGTAAATTCAATTTCAAATTAATAAAATAATGAATTTTTCAATTATGGTTTTCTTATTTATTCCAAAAATTAAATAAGTGGCGACTCCATTGTAAAACCCTTAATCCAAAAGGGAAAATATAACTAGTCGAATCTCCATTTTGAGAGGTAATAACACGACTCCACCCATTCACGTGGGTTTGGCCCAACATTCCTAAAAATGGGCCGGGGGCGCGGTCTCTCACACCAGGCCTAGTAAGGTCATCTCTCCAACAAATCACACGTGGCTGGGCAACCGAAAAATGGCCCCGAACTGTGAGAAAGAAGACGGAGAGATCAACTTCAAAGAGGAGTGAGAGACTAGCATGGAAGAGCAATGCGTAAGAGGAGCTAGAGAGGGGTAGAGAGCGTGTGTTTGATCTGAGAGAGAAATGTGTACGTGGGTATATTTTGTAATTGCTAAAAATGGTGAAGGATAAAATAGATAATTCAAAATGTTTAATTAGCTCTACAATCACTCTCCTCTATTCCCCCTCCAAATCTCTCAAATTTTGGGGAATTAAAAATAAGGGGTTTAAAGTTCTTAAGATCTCTCCAAACCCCTCCAAACAAGGTAAATCCAAACAAGGCAAATTTAAATCATTCTCCCTCCTTCCCCTCTACTCCCTCTCAATCCAAATAGAGCATAAGATATGTCATTTGCCTTCATCCCCATGTAAAAGCTGCCTACTTGAATTTGAAGAATGAAGATCTTGAATAAGATATTTAGAAAAACAAGTAGCAAGAGAGAAAGAAGGGAAAAGGGTTATCATTGTTTCAATTATTTCTTGTAAATCACACTTAGGAGGGAGCTTCACAACCTGGATTACAAGCACATTTTAAATAATGTAATAGTTTTTGTAATAATTTATCCATTACGGTTATATTGAACTTTTTCTCTTTATTATTGTCATTATTTAGAGTAAGTTTAGATGAACTTATTTTTATTGACTTATTTTCTTTAAACAATAAATTATATTTTAAAAAGTCGTAACGATTTAGCTTTCACAAAACTTTGCATAAACATGATAAATAAAATTTCAAACAAACTCTAAGAATAAGTGTAGTGAAAAGCTGATATTGAGACTTGGAAATATTTCAGTGCAAAATGTGTGTAACAAGGATGACAATAGGGTGAGGTGGTGCCAAAGGATGAGGTTTTCACCCTCGTCCTACGTGGTTTTGTCTTAGCCTAATCTTAATTATAAAAAAAAAAAAAAAAAGTATATGTGTGAGTCTCATTTTTGGAGACTTGAATTCTAGTCTTTGTCCCTCACACCCCACATATACTTATACTTATGAAGTGACCATCACACAAAAAATACACGATGGTTATATAAACTTAAAAAAGCCACTTAAGTATTGAACCGAGGTTGCACGATACAGGGCTAAATTGTTGGTCTCTAGTTACTTGCAAGCCTACTTTCAAAAACATGTCGTGGTCAGTTATAATCACAAAAATACAAATTTAGACTTATTGGACCACTAGGTGTCATTTTCTTAATACAACGTGTTTCATACTTCTATTATTTCTCCAGGTATCTACTCTTGCTGCGTTAATGACGTGTTGCCCACACATTTTTATTTTTTGAGCAATACTATGAATGTATGACTTTTTTTATACCTATTGACGGTGGTCAGGGGCAGGGGCAGGGGCAGGGGCAGGGAGGGTCGAGGGTGGGCAGTTGCCCCCTGGCTCCTTGAAAAAAAATCCTTGAAATAGGTATATTATCAACTATTCTTTGGTACTTTACCCTGACCAAAAAAAAAAAAAAAAAAAAAAGACTCCTACTTTAATACATGTACGGACACTTAACACCAAGAAAGTAGGAAAATTTTTTTTCTCCCACGTACCAAATCATATCATTTTTTTACCACATTTATTATTCTCATTAGTTTTATCTCACCATATACGTCTCGAACCATTTCATTGTTCCTTTTTTTTCTCAAACATTATTTTCAGTTTACTATTTACAACTATTTTATTGTGGAACAATATTATGAATACTACAAAATTTACAAATTGACGTGTTATCAATCATAAAAAAATTCATTCAAATATTTATTTATTACATTGTTTAAGTGTCATATATTCTTGTCACATCAGTTTGTGAGTTTTTTACAGTAGAATTTATAGTCGTTTTAGTTTTGAGAAATTCTATATCCACAACATTTTTACAATACTTTCACAACAAATCTTAAATAACAGGTTGTTACTAACTGTTATTGGTGAGTAAAAAAATAATTTCAGTGGTGGGTTGAAATTTGAACCAGTAACAACTTACTACTTATAATTTGTTGTGAAAGTATTGTGAAAATCTTACTTATCCCATTTTTTTTTCCTATCAATCCAATTAGTGGTCCCCATAAGTAACCCATAATTATTAGAAAAAAAATACTTAATTTCCTTTTAATATTATTTTAATCTTGTCCCCCTCGACTGAAATCTTGGCTACACCACTGGTCAGTGGAGAACTATAATTTGACTTTAAGCCATAAAATTTATACTCATATATTCACTCAAACATATATATAGTATTTTTAAGGTTAAAATGCAAAAATTAACCTCTAAGTTCAACATTTTTCATTTCTCCAAATAAAAAAAAAAAATTCAACATTTTTCATTTCAATCTTATAAGTTTGGATTTGGTCATTTTAGTCCTCGAAGTTTCATTTTTTACCAGTTAAGTCCCCCGTATTAGTTTCTGTCATTAACTTACCAAAACAATGTCATTTTAGATCTTAGTTAATATTTATTTTTTATTTATTTCTTAAATTTAGAAAAAAAAAAACATAACTAAAAAAAAAAAAATCCAATTAGACCCACACCTGAATAACAATAGCAGATTGCAATACTGAAGAAACGAACATCACTAAAATCTAATAATGACAAACACATAAAACCAAATAAAAATTACAAAACTTTCCTTCAATTTCTGCAAATGGATACTCAAATCAAAAGTAACCCAGTCCTTACCAAACCTTCATCGTTGCAAGGTGGTCTATTTAAAAAAATAGAAATGTAACCCACCATACCCAAAACTCACATCATAGCACCTAGCTTCGGATCTCTATGTTGAAGGCCAACAGGCATGGACCCAGCACTAGTTAAGCCTCACATCATGGTGGGTCGAGTTTTTGAGGGTATGATGGAAAGAGATGTGGTTTCTTGGAGCTCCATGGTTGATGGGTATTGCAAACGGCAGGGGATAGGTGATGCTAGAAATTCATTTGATATCATGCCAGAGAGGAATGTAGTTACTTGAACGGCAATGATTGATGGGTATATGAGGTTGGAGAGTTTCAATGATGGGTTTGAACTGTTATTCAGGTATGGGTGGGACGACTTGTTCCTCTAATTGGATTTCTATATTTTTTAATTAACATTTTTTATAAAATTAAGTAATAAATAAAAAATAAATATTAATTAAGGTCTAAAATGACCCATTTTGGTAAGTTAACGGCAGAAACTAACTATGCATTAACAGGAGATTTAATTGGGAATGAATAAACTTCAAAAATTGAAATAACAAAACTCAAACTTAGAACGTGAGTTATGCATTTTGGCTTATTTTCAACCAATATGAAATATAAAAGTCATTTATGTGTACCTTAACTGGTATTTTGTTTCTCAAAAAAAAAAAAAAAAAACTGATATTTTAAAGTAAGAAAACCCAAAAAATATAGAATATTCCTTACATTTGTTTATCTTTAATGATTTTTTGCATGATTATTCAGTTTTCTGGTTATTTTTTCAAGTTTAAATTTTCACTTATGATTAAAAAGATTTTTAATCGATAAATAGACACCAAGTACAACTTATATATATTATGTTATTATGTATAATTATCCCTACATGTTATTGTTTATTACACAAATTTTTATGAATGAGAATAAATTGTTACATTAAGAATTTGAGGTCTTATTATTAGCTTTTTTTTTTTTAATCATTTTTTAAAGGTATGAATATTTTTTTTTTCCTTATGTTAACCTATGTCTATTGAGATAACAAGTTGTTTAATCATTAATTCAATATTACTTTTTGTATAAACCTGTCACTGTCATTAATACCAGTTTTATTGTTGTAGGGGCCTTTTTTTTTGTGTTGTGCGTTGGGCTGTGCTGCCTCCTGCGGTGATGGGCCCGAGTATTCTGAGTAGGAGAGTTGAGACTGGCCCAACTGTAACTCACTTTGGGCCGGCTTGTGCGCAAACTAGGCCTCGTCTGCAAGAGTGTATTTACGGCAGGTGACCTTTTCTTAATGAAAAATGACAAAGTAATTCCTATCTATGACAATCACATTAATAACAATAGCTTTTGCAAAAGAAGTGAAGGGTTAAGTGACAATATGAATTCATCGAAGAAATAATATCAGGTCAAGTTTGGGTTCGTAGAGGCAAAAACCAAAGAGGAAGAACGCCTCCTCTCAATGAAACTAATCTCCCAGGAAAAGATCTTGCCGTGGGGATTAATGACTTTGAGGGAACCAGACCTAAATGATTAGTGCCCAAAGGAATCTTTATTGTTTACTTGCCTCCAAGAAAGTAGGATTTCAAGGGGGAGAGAAGGGAACCGACCTACTGGTGCATGCCCCTTATATTATCTTTCTTTTGCTTTCTGTTTTCTCTCTTATCTTTTCTTCTTTCCCTTCTTTTTCTTTTGTTTTCTTTTCACTTCCTAATACCCCTGCTTTTCGATCCTCTGTACAGGGCACGGCAAGGGTCCTTTTATAGGACCTGCTGTGACTGGATTTTACCTCTTTGCCCTTTAACCGCCTTTGTTTGGTCTGGGCGTATTTGCCGACCACCAAAGAGTTCGTCTGTGTACCACTTACCCTCGCCAGACAAAGGCAGGTTTGTGTTGTTTGTTAGTTCGCCGTGGCATCCTTTCCTGCCACGGCGTAAATGTTTTCTCTCTCTTTCCCTTATGGCATGCACCTAGCGATTCCCCCCTCAACCTTGCCTCTTTGGGTGGTCTGTCATCCCAGTAGGACGTACCTCCCAAAAGAGGCTTGGGCAGGAGCCGCAGAATAGGTCTTTTCCCCTCTCCCCACCACCAAACCATACCCCCTTTACCTCTTACCTTTGACCCATGACCCCACCACGTCCCATATTGGCTGGGTACATGCTGGTGGTGCCTGGGCCTTGCGCATGCTTCTCTCTCATGTATGTCCAAAATTTTTCTGCCACTCATGCGTTCGCCGCGGTCTGGAGCTTTGTTTGCAGTCTGCCGCAGCTCTTCGTTCTTTTATATGAGCCGTTTTATAATTCACTGTTCCCTTTAGGGGCTGGGCTTCATTTGATACTAGGTTTTACATTTCTCTTAGCCCATTTCTTGATTGTCATCATTTCCTGCCATACTATTCTATCATTCCTGCTGTAATGACTTGGTCCTGCTGGTCCTTTATTAGACCTGCCGGTCCTTTATTAGACCTGCCGTTTACTCTCTTCCCCAAATGGCTTTGCATGACCATGAGCTTTCTTACTTAGGGGCTCCTGTGTCCCCTTGGGCATCCTCGGCCAATTTACTTGTTTTGGGCTTCCTCGGCCATTTTCCTAACTTTGTGTTCCCATGGGTTTTTACTTACTTCATTGGGCTTCCCCAGCCCAATTACTTCATACTCATCCTTAGGGTTTGTGGGCCTGCCAACAATCCCCTACTCTCTTTGCTTACATTACTTTGAGCCTGTTACGGCCCATTCTTACTTTTACACATCATATACTGTCCATAGGTTTGTTATTCTCTCTTTCCGAGCCTTTCGAGCCCACTTGCTTCCTCAAGGCCCATCTATTTATTTTATGGACCTGTGACCCATTATTCCTGCCGCTTGGGCTTAATAGTTTTATTCTATGCTTGCCACTTCTATTTGCTACCTGCGTTGCTGAGTTGGGCCTCCCTCTTGTTTTACAAAAATGACCCTCAACAATTGTATACAAATCATAATATGTCTCCTCTATAAATTCTCTCTATATATATTAAAAAAAAAAAAAAAACGATGAATAGACTTTTCTGCTATCAAACCCAGTTAAAAAAAAAAAAAAAAACCTTAATATATTTTTTTTCTTTTTTGCTTTTTGTTGAAAATGTGAAGGGGTATGGGATTTAAATTATAGACATGAGACATTGCAAAGAATGCCGTACTCGCTTTGTTGCTGGGGTTCATTAAGTGTAAGCCTTAAGCTCACTCTTAAAGAAATAATTTGACTTAAAATTGCTTAAATAAAGCATCATTTGGTAACTCAATGGCGCACCTTCTAGCTATGTTTGTTAAATCTATCTTTAATGATGTAACTTGAATGGAAGATCCTCCTTCTCTTGCCTTAGTGGCTTTGTTCTTTGATGTAAATATTTCTCTTTGTGAATGATACTTTTTTCCTCCTAAAAAATAATAATAATAAATAAAGAATCATCTAACTCCCTCCTTAGTAAAGTGGGATAATGCTTATGAAATCTAAAAACTTTTTTGTTTACCATGTAATTGATTATTGATAGGAGAACATGAAACCTGTTAAGCTGAGCCCCTGAGCTTACCTAAAAAAGAAATATTTGAGTGAAAAAAATAAAGCTTCTAAGATTGTTGACTTTTGATTTGTCTTCCTCAACTTTTTCTTTTTGGGGTTTAAGTCTTTCTTCTCCTTGTAGAATTCGTCGAGTGTTCGGTCACCTAGTAGACCTTGTCGTGCTTAGAGTTTAGACCACCTGGTTTCATTCACCCATATTTTGTTGTTGAAGGTTTTCACAGAGAGAGAGAGAGAGAGAGAGAGAGAGCGGTTGCTTTGTTTAAGAGAGAAGATTTGTGTTTTGTTTAGTGAATTTAGGAGGATAATTTTGCCAAATAGCATAAATTTAGAAAATATTTATAAAAGTGTCTGGTCAAACTTATTTAGTTAAAGCATTCATAATGATAGTGTCAAATTACTATATTACTATTTTTAACAACCAACCCAGCAAAAATGAAGCTGCAATGAAGGTGCTATTGCTAAATTTTTTAGCAATTGAACTATAGTAAATTGTCATTTATGGCAGTCTACTATAGCTGAAAGTTAAACACATAAATGAATATTTTATTCCTCCTTTCATACTTTAATTAAAAAGTACGTCTCTCTCTCTCTCTCTCTCTCTCTCTCTCTTTTCTTTCTTCACCTAGTGTCTTTAGTCATTCTCTTCCTTTCATTTTTTTTTCCCTCTCTAGAGCCCACTCACCTAACCTTCGAACAGAAGCCCTAAGACTGAAGTTGCCGAACTTAAGTCCCAACTTAAAGCTCATAAAAGGGCCACCATTGACATGCAATAGCCCACCACCACCACCACCACCACCTTCTCCTTCTCTCTCTTTGATGTTTTCGATTTTGGTTGATTTGGTTTTTGTTGGCTTTGGTTGGATTTAGTTGTGGTAGCAGTGGGTGAGCTATGGGTGTTTGTGGTGGTGATGGTGGGTTGCAGGGGTAGTGGGTTGCTCGGTTTTGTGGTAGTTTTGTGGTGGTTGTTGAGGTGATTTTGTGGTGGTGGTGTTGGTGGTTGTTGTTGTTGTTTCTTTTTTCTTAAATCAGAGTTGTGATGTAGGCTAGTTATGGTTGTGGCAATAGTTGGTGGTTGGTTGTGGCAGTGGGTGGTTGTGGCAAGGTTGGATCGATGGTTGTGATATGGGGGTTGTAGGTTTGTGTTAGGTTCTAAGGTCTTAGGAATTTATGTATTTAGAACTCTAATTTGTAATGTTGGCAAACCATGATCAAAACATTGTATTTAGTCTTGTTTAGGCTTGCTCAAAGTTGGTTTATTATTGTAAAGTTGGAATCAAGTGACTGCAGAAGTTCTTGGGACTTTTGGCCTGGCTCGATCGATCGAAGAATAGACTCGATCGATCGAAAATCACACAGGTTGATTTTTCTGCAGAATTTCCAACTCAGCCCTACTTCATTAAATGTTTAGGGTTTTATGTTTTTACCCTAGGTATATAAACTAAACCCTAGCCACGTTTTTGAAGGTTGTCCATATTGCTTTGTTGCTCATACATTGCTGTTTTGTGTGAATCTCTTGTGAGATCTTTGAGGAGCTTTCCTTTACACAAAACTTAGAGTTTTCAAGGTAGAGATGATTTCAACATCTTGAAGGTCATTACAGTTGCAACCATTGGAACTTAAAAGAAAAGCAAGCGGGGAGCTTGTAGCTGATTGAGGAATTCAAGAAAGAAGTAGTCTGTGGATTCGGAGCCTGCGCATGGTCGTGTCAGGAAGTTCTACTGGTGGGTAGCATTAGGAAGTCGAGCGGGGAGCTTGTAGTCCTTTTGTAAGAACTTCAATTCTTTCATAGTGAATTCTGTTATGCCTTGAGGATCGGTAGGTCAAATCCTCCCCAGGTTTTTACCGTGTGGTTTCCTGGGTGATCATATCTTGTGTTCATTTATTTTCCGCTGCATTATTATTCTTGATATGATTGTTTGATTGCTTTAATCTAGAATTGCATAATTTGACTAAGTAATAACTTGGCTAATTAATCTAGGCTACGCAATCTGGTTGTTTAAGGGGTCTAAATTTCCATCAGTTTGTGATTTGGTTTTGGCCGGGGTTTCAATTTTTGGGGGTTGTGGGTGGCAGTGGTGGTGGTGGTTTTGAGTTTTCTAGTGGTGGTGGGGTTGGTAGTGGCTGGCAGAGGATGTGGGTTTGTTATTGCTTCATAAAAAGAGAGAGAGATGGAAGAAAAGAGAAAGAATAAAACAATAATAAAGTGGTAAAAATATAGAACCATTGATGTTGGGTATATTATAAAGTGGGTTGTAAAGTAGCTTTTTGAGTTGTTTAAAACTAAAATTTTTTAGCTCCATTACTATGAATGCTCTTATGTAGCACTTTTTAAACTCAAGCTTGTCAAACTCAAGTTCCAAGTGAAAATCGAGTTTACCAAACTCAATTTCCAAGTATTATGTTTGATCAGTTACCATAATGCTTGAAACTCGAGTTTGGTAAACTCAGTTTCACTTGGAACTCAAGTTCCAAAAAAGTGCTATATAACTAAATAAGTTTGGCAGGATATATTTTCCTAAAATTATGTTTTTGGCAAAAAAGGCCAGTTTCAGATCTTTTGGTTTCAACTTTCGAGGGAGGTGGGTGGGGTTTTTACACTAAATTATTGGAATGGTAGAAAACGGATCCAAACCCATGGAAAACAACGGTTTGATTTACTGGAGATTGGTTTGGGTCCTTTGGATTGCTCAAGATTGGGTTGTGTTTTGATTTATAAAATTTTTAGTGTTTATTTGGAATCTTTTTGATATATTTGGGAAAACGTTGAATGTTCGGAAAATCAGAAATATTTTAAAAGAAAAAATATTTTATGCACTTTTTTTATAAAAAGTTTATGTAATCTTTGAATTTTAGAGCATTTGTTTTAATTATAAATGATAGTGTTATACACATGTCATATTTTTATTGGATCAACTAACATACATGGCAAGTTGATGTGGCACTTAATGGACACATCAACACTTAACTGATAGAGGGGCTGCTAATCAAAATAGTATAGTCATTATACATTTAGCCCTCGTTTTGGCGACACCATTGTTAAGTTAGTGTTGCTTAAGGTTGTCAAAATCGAGATTCTACGTAGGATTGTGGGAGGTAGGTGGGATTGTAGTTCGTAGGATCGGATTGTGAATCATAAGATCCTACATTTTTTCAGATTTAAAGCAAAAAACACATTGACAATGACTTTGTATATTGAATAATCATATAAAATGTTATTTTATCCAAAAAAAAAAAGAAAAAAAAGAAAAGAAGAAGATTTGCATCATATGATGCAATTTGCATGTCATGCATCGTTACTTCTATTCTAACGAAACAAATATACCTATGTTTTGACCTAATGTATCTAAAAAGTTCAATAAATGTTTAATTGGCAACCAAATACCAAAAAATTTATCAACATATATGGAAATATTTTCCAAGTTCCAAGTTTAAAATCCAAAATAAGTTATCAAATGGAAACTAGCTAACTAAAATATGAAATCTAAAAGTAAGATGAATATTAAGGTGAAGTGAGCATATTCCCATTCTAGGGCTCTTATAACCACTATCCTAATCATCATCATCCAATTCATCATCTATGTAGCCATTCTATACTGCAAAAGAGATCATGATAGAACTTCACACTCAACTATTCAAGTTAAACCACTCAGCAACAATTATAGAGCATGTTAAAAAATAATAATCAATCAATATACAAATACAAGCATACTAATAAAATTATATATAAGAAAAACATTTTAGTGATATTAGAATACAAATTAGTATATTGATCAAACAAATTTAACTATATTATAGCTTAAAAGGTAGCAAAACCAATATAAATTCTTCATTTAGAAATGATGAAGCATTCCTTCATTTTGATTACAAGTGAACTAGAAACTAGAAAACAATTTCTTAAGTTAACATATTTATATATGAGATGGGTTCAAGTTATACCTGGTATAACTCTTGTAAAGTTACACATTTTTTACACCGTAGATTTCTAAAAGATCTAACGGTTAAAAAAGACACCATTAAATGCTATTACTTTCCACCTTATTACCTAATTAATACTAGCATTCTCTCTCTCCTTATTTATTGCTTTCCACCAAATTATATTTTCTTCAACACAATCTAAAAAAAAAAAAATATATATATATATATATATATATGCTTTCCACCAAATAATATAGGGTCATGCTAATGAGTGCTTTTAGGGCATTCATTAATAATCTATTTTAAAAAAGTTTTAATATCACTTTTATGGGAAATGAAAAAAGCTATCAAAATATAAATTTTTTTTTTTTCATTTTTTATGGGAAATGAAAAAAAAAAGTAATTAATATTTTGACAGCTTTTTTCATTTCCCATAAAAGTGATATTAAAACTTTCTTAAAATAGATTATTAAGGAGTGCCCTAAGGGTACTCATTAGCATTTCCCAATAATATATATATGCTACGTTAAACATTTTCAAACTTCCAAAATTCCAACCTGTTTCAAGTAAATAAATTTCATTAAACTTTTCAATAAAATTAGGCTAGAAATTTTGGGTAATTATTATTTTTTTTCCTCTCTCTTTCAAATCTCTTGAAATGTATTTAATTGTTCCAAATGGCAAAGCACAAACAAAACTCAGCCACGTTTCCTTGCACGACTTGGCTAGCTTAAATAATAAATATAGTGAAAATGGTAAACAAATTTTCTTTTTTCTTTTTCCCCCAAACCCCACTACGAAGAAAGATAATCATTTCTTAAGATACCATATCCATATGCAACTCGGAACAGAATACATATGCTATGTTAAATATTTGAAACTTTCAGCTTCCAATTTGTTTCAAGTGATTGAGTTTTATGGAAAGTTCCAATTTGTGCTTTGCCATTTGGAACAATTTTAAATACATTTTAGGAGATTTGAAAGAGAGAGGGAAAAAATAATAATAATTACCCGAAATTTCTAGCCTAATTTTATTGAAAAGTTTAATGAAATTTATTTACTTGAAACAGGTTGGAACTTTGGAAGTTTGAAAATGTTTAACCTAACATATATATATTATTTGGTGGAAAGCAATAAATAAGGAGAGAGAAAATGCTAATATTAATTAGGTAATAAGGTGAAAAGTAATAGCATTTAATGGTGTCTTTTTTAACCGTTAGATCTTTTAGAAATCTACGGTGTAAAAAATGTGTAACTTTACAAGAGTTACACTAGGTGTAACTTGAACCCATCTCTTTATATATATATATATAAAGTCATACCATCATAACATAGAAAAATAAAAACCCTTAAAACTTCATCAAAACCAAAAATTTATTAAAAAAAAAAAAAAAACACAAAACACAAAAACTGATGTTTTGGTAGGATCCCATATGATCCTACATACCATCCTACCAATTTTTTTTTATCCTAGTGCGATCCTAAACGTTTTGGTAAGGTGTAATCGTAAAATCGTGCGATTCTACGATCTAAATCGCGATTTTGACAACCATTGTATTGCCCCTCTTGTGCTAGTTTCAATTGTTGCTAGCCTTACGTATACTCTTTTTGCTTAATAAAAGTTTCCACCGTTTCTCAAAAAAAAAAAAAAAAAAAAAAAGATTAGAATATTCTTCCCTCTCTTTGTTTGGGAGTTTTAACGGAGGAAATGAACTTTCCATTTTCTTGTTTGGGAGTTTAAGTGGGAGGGAATAAAATGGGTATGAGAGAACACTCATTCCTCTATTCCCTTAAAATCTCAAATTTTCATTCCCTTCAAAATTAAGAGGAATGAGAGGGAATAAAATTAGATTTAATGAATTTGTTTACAAAAACTCTCAAAATACCCCTATATATATTCAATCCTTTATTTTAAAATAGAGGTTAAATAGTAAAATTTGAAAATTTGAAACTTTAGAGTGTGAAAATCAAATACTCCCAAACTTCAGGATGTGTTTTACATTTTACCCATGGGAGGGAAGGATCTGAACACAATCTAGAGCCTGTGGGCCCAGTCTGAGGATGGCCAAAGGCCCATTCATGCACTAATCCGAGCTCGACACGTGGACTATAGTCCGAGGAAGGAAGACAAAGAGACCACACTAATCCAAACTTGACATGTGGACAAAGGACTGAGGATGGAAAATGAACAAACCCATCGTCCGAGGAGCTTGAGGAACAAATGCACCTCAGGATTGCCTCATTTGACCACTTGCACCAAAAGACAAAGCACTGTGGAAGATATCAAAGACGTGCAAGTAACGAAGAGAGAAAATATCTGGGGAAGGTAGCCATCACCTCCACATTCAATGCACTGCACCAACTTAGCTGGCCGCATTAATGAAAAGACACCTGAATAGTAGTTCCATAGCTCACAACACTCTCTACCACCTCCAGCAAAGTCCTGATGGACAAGCATCCCAATTACTACCCATAGATGTACAGGTGGAGAGCTTAGATGCATTAGGAGAGACTAGGAATGGCAACGGGTCGGGTTTGGGCTGGGTTTTTGCATACTTAGACTCGACCCGCGAGTTTGGACTCGCGACCCGGACCCAGCTCGATTATTAATCGGGTTTTTTTCCCAGGGCTCAGACCCGCCCCGCCAGGCCCCACGGCCTCGTTTAGCCCGCGGCCTAAATTGTGGCCCAACCAAAAAATTTTTTTTGAATGAAGCCCAAATTCATTTTTGTCTCCCATCTCCGTTTAGGCATTGCATTTACAACAAACACAAAACACAAAACACAAAATACACAATTTCTTCCACAATATATTACAGTTACACCACAAAGTCTCAAAATTTCAAGTCTTTAAACTACAATAACTAGAAGTAGCACAACCCATTTGTTGAAGTCCACAGTTTAAGTAGAAAACACCAAACAAAGAAATTGAAACAAACATCTCATATTCTCAGAGACTCATATTAAAACAAAGAAAAAAAAAAAAAAATTTAAGAGAAGTAGAGAACAGATCGGCGGTGAGAGCTTGGGCCGGCGATGAGATTGAGAATGAGTGAGAGCTTGGACCAACAGTGGTGAATGCTTGGAATGGCGGTGAGAGGCTAAGATCTTGGGCGGCGCTGCTTGGGCGGCATTGCTTGAAAGTGAGTGAGATTGAGAGTGAGTGAGAGTGTGAGACCGTGTGAGCTGAGATTGAGAGAAAGAGAGAAAACAACCTGATCGGAGGTGCACGTGATGGCCGGTGGTGACAGAGATCAGAGGTTAGGGAGAGCAGAGTGATGTGAGAAGAGTGAGAGGAAGTGAGAGCAGCCAAGTGGGAGAGGAGAGTGATGTGAGTGTAAAAGGGTTGGCGGCTGAATGAAATGGGATTAAGGGAGTAGGGTTTTTTATTTTTATTTTTTTAAAGTTATATATAAATAAATAAATATATATATATATATATATATAGATGGGGTATTTTGGTATTTTACCCTTAAACAGGTCGGGTTCGGGTTCGGGCTCGGTATGGATAAAACCCGGACCTGACTCGGATCCACTTCGGGTCTTTTTTTTTTAAAACCCATACCCGACCCTATAATTTATTGGGCCGGGTAAAATCAGGCCCATTAGGGTCGGGTCGGGCCGAGCCGGGTATCTGCGGGTCGAATATAAATTGCCATCCTTAGGAGAGACTATACAAGGGAAGGGGCTCCCTCTAGAAAGGAGGTTGGAATAATAGAACTTGAACAAGAGGGAAGAGAGTATCAACTTATATCAAGATTTGAGCAAATAATATATAAACATTGCATCCTCGGACAAGCTCGAGGAAGAGTTTATACTTGTTTTGTGTTTATTTTTATCGTATTAAGAGTCACGACTTCATTGATTTCATACTTGGATCATGTAGAACATTATAGTTGACTTAGCAAGCCTGCTCTCTTATAAATTAATTGTGTTGAGCCAGAAATACCTAGTACTACTATTCTAAGTGTGGCCGTGGGCCATTTTTGTGCTCTTACATTACCCCTTAAGGAATTGTTGCTTTATACTTTAAAATCATTTAAACTAAAAATTTAAAAATATATAGAAAAATCAAAACCAAAACTTCTTTCTCAGTAGGATGAAATATTGTGTCATACAGTCATTTTTTCCAAAATTTTCAGCACAAAAACGTAAAATAAAGCAAAACAAAAAACTAAAACTAAAATTATCTTATATATATATATATATATAAACAAAAAAAAAAACTAAAATTAAAATGGGTATTGGTAGGATCCGATTACATTTATCGGGTCAAGATCCGAATGCCCCAAAAACCTGTTCGTCCTTAGATAATGGCAAAAACCCTCTCTATAGTCCCAATCCACCATGTCAATGACTCTTCCCACACTCTCATCTCCAAGTGCCTCACTCAAAATCACTCCCTTTTCTCACCTCAGAATTAGAAGCCATGTCCAAGCCATTCCATTTCGCTCATTACTAACAAAACACCCATCTTTTGGCCCCATACCAAGCCAAAATTTTCATGGGTTTTACGGGAAAAGACTGGGTTTTGTTTTTGAGAAAATGTTGGACTTAAAGGTTTGTGCAAGTGCAGGGAATGGTAGTGTTGGTGCTGAAGATGATGAAGAAGCTAAGAAAGAGGCTCGAGGGGAAAGCACTATGCCAGAGCGGTTCAGGTACTTGACCAAAGAAGCTCCTGACCCACCACTCAGATGGCCTTGGTTTGTAGGTAAATTCTTACTCTTTCGCTTTCTTTCTTTCTTTCTCAATTGGGTCCTGTTCAGCTTGGTGCGTGTGTAATTTAACAATAAAAAAGAAAAAGAAAATCTGGGTCTGATCCAAGTATTGATCTTGGGTTGAGTTGGGTTTTCCATTATCCATATTTGTTGAGCGACATAAAGCTCGATTTTCGTTTTTGTTTTAGTAATTTCCCCGACTGTCTTAGCTTATAAACATGTTTGGAAATTTACTTTGTGCTTTATTTGTTTGTGGAGAAATGAATGAAAAGGAAAGGAAGGAAAGAAGTTTCAAGTTTGTTTATTATTTTTCATGTAGTGTGGCTTTTAGTGTATTATACTTGTGCATGAACTAATTGTGGGAAAATTGGAATCAATATCGTAGCTGAGTATTAAGGATTATTTTATAGTAATACGATTGTTTTGTACTGGATAAATGTGTCTATTTCATTACTCCTTTTTATTAATTGTATGTCATCATGGTTCTTTACATGCTATGAGTACTCAAAATGGAGTCTTTTTTTTTGAAAGTCAAGTAAAATTTCAATATTGAAATCAAACATTTTGTAAGCCAAAGTGGAAAGCAATAAGCCAATTTCACCTAAGAGATTATGGGAAGAAGTTTGTAACTGATAAACTGCATGCTTTTTGTAGAGAGATGGAAGAAATGTAGTTGAAGAGAAGTGTTTTTGTGAGGGAGATTCCTGCACCTAATTACCATTTTCATGATTCTACTTCCTGCATATCTTTGTGGAATTGTATGATGTGAATTATTTTATTTAAATGCACTAGAACTGATGAGGTTCCTGTTTTGCTGAAATCTTTAAAGGTCCAAGTGCTCATGAGCTGTTTTGGATAATTTCTGTGTGATATAAACTGCCAATGAGCTCTAGCTCAAAATAATATCTCCTCCTTTTGTAAGACCAAGGTGGAGGGTGGTTTGTGGGTTCAAAACCCACTGGTGCATGTGTGTAACTTACCAACCAAATTTTTTTTCCACACTAAATTATTCTTTAAAGAATTTTTTCCTTGACATTGTAGTAAAAGAGGCTGCCAAGCTTGCATGCATTTGTGCACAAACAGAGAGTCATGGACTCAGTCTTAGATAGAGGCCAAAAGCCTCACTTGGGTTATGCTTAAGAGAGTAGTGGGTTTGTTGCTTGTTGGAAGGGCCAGGCCTGGTAGACATCATCTGGTGGATTTGTGGGGGGCATTTCCACTATGTGTTATGTGGAGTTTTTGGAGAGAACGAAACTACTTGGGTTATTTTTGTTGCGTTCCTTGTACGATTGGATGGCTGATTTGATTGGTCATTCATTTTCTTTACTTGAGGAGTTTAGATTTATGTAATTTTAGATGATTTTTTGTAGTTGCCCTAGTATACTGCCTATGTACATTGGAAGCATGTTTCTCTTCTTTTTAATAGAACTTTTTCTATTAGTGATTAATAAATAAACAACTTGTTTTACTTGCTTAAAATATTCAGTGAATTTTTTGGTTTTGTTTTTGTTTTTGTTTTTTGTTTTCAAAGAAATAAAATGCATATGCTGCTGACTAACTCATACTTACTGTCGATTATTATGCAGCCCTCGCTTTCCTTGTCTATGCATGGAGGGCAGTCTTGTTTGAACTTTCTAATTGGCGAAAGGCTGCACTTGGTATTGTTAGTTTTGTGGGATACCTCTTCAAACTTGCCCTGGCTGTCGTATTCCATTTCATTGGTGATCCCATAACTTCAATAATTAGATGTATTGAGACTGCTCTCTATGCCATTCGAGCTCTCCATTCTGCCATAGTGGCATATACACCTGTTCCAGAGCTGAGCACAATTATCCTACTGGCATCAGCTGTTCTTGCCATTGCAGAAGTTGCTTCTCCCAACTCTGTAAACAGCCAAACTCATCTTCTCACAGTATCTGGCCTAATTGGGTATGCAGCTGTTTGTGGTTACATCTTGGAGCCATTCTTCTGGACCCTTCTGTTGTTGCTATATGGTTTCTCACGGTTTGTTAAAAAGAAAGATAATGTTTCATCTGCATTGCCTGTTGCGGCTGTGCTGGCTGCAGTTGGAGAACCATGGGTCAGAGTTCTGGTAATAGCTTCATATCTGGCTCTTTCTATTTCTCATCATTCAAAAAAGCTTTCCAACGGAAAGGAAGAAGTGGAAGTTGTAATGGCAAATAGGAGGCTTCCAATGCCATTGCTGGTTGCAGCCTTTACCATTGGAATCCATCTTGCTGCTAAGTGGGCTGGGTACCGGCACTTGACATGGAAGATAGTCTGAGCATGATAACTTGACTTGCGCCTATATAGGTTTTGAGGAAAGTTGCCCTTGTACATTTTTGAGTTGGCTTATGTGAGGAATTATTGTGGCGGCAATCAATATAATTTTCATTCTTTTCAATTCCTTAGTAATCTTTCCATGTCGATGGATAGAAGAGAATGGTGACTACAATTTCTTGCTTATGTTGTTCCCCATTTCTTCTTCCTTCATGCTGGTTAGGATTCAAAGACTATGCAAATGTGATAAAATCAGATAATTTGTGGCATATAGTAATGGTTTCAGAGTCATCAGCAACATACAATTTTACTGGTCTCTCAACTGCTGGTAGATGGCCATGGATCTGCACTCTTTGCATGGAAACTTTGATGAGATAGGTCTATAATTTAGAAACTGTATTTATTGAAAATTGTTTCCTGTTGAAATTTTCTCAATCACAAAAAAGTTTCCCCAAGTTAGACATAAGGGCTGTCTTGTTTCTAATAGGGACGATGGTGGGGAAAGCTGAAATCTGAATAGAGTTTACGCACACAATCAGATGAGATTTTCATTTGACATAGTGTATTCAGTGAATAAACGAAAAAGTATTTACATTCTAGTCAGCAATGTCTATATCCAAATAAAAATTTCCGGAATTTATATCATGTTTCAGATTAGGTCATAAATTTTAATTTTATTAATTAAAATCCCAAATTTATGAAACTATTTTGATTTGAAGCATCTGTTTATTTTTCTGATATTCTTGATGGTAAGGAGGAATAGAAAAACAATAAATTGTTGATTAAAATTTTGCGTCTTCCATTTTCTAGCATAGAAGAATCATTTTCATTTTCTCAATATAAGCAAAATTTTCTCCCTAAATAAAGGTTTTATTTATTTATTTATTTTACCCTATGTGTTTTATGTCCATCAAATTGACTTACGAATAAATTTAAGGTAAAATGTAGAGTTTTATTAATAGATTTCTGCTTCGTTTTGCTGTATTATTAGTTATTACCCATAATAATGGATATGAATAATGAAGATGGGCACAAACTTTAAATTGATTTGTTTCCCCCGGGGGGGGGGGGGGGGGGGGGGGGGGGGTGTTCTTTTGATTTTTGCTCATTTTTTGTGGTTGTTAGGCAAACCAATTGTGCTGCCCACCGCTTGGAGGCAAAGAAGCTTGATGTTAGAGGCAAAGAAGCTTGATGGATTAAGCTGTTGACGTAAACGAAATAAAACTGTGTAGGAAATAAAATTTCAACGGAATAAAATTGTGTAGGGAATAAAATTTCATATGTAAAATCTAAACGCATCCAAACTTTAGGGTGTAGTTTGCAAGTTAACAAAAAAAATAAAATAAATAAAAGAGTTACAGCTTTCCCCATCATCTAATCTTAGCGAATGGGATGTGAAAGATATTTGGATTCTAGGCGTGAGTTTGGATAGCGGCCAGTGTGCATTTTCAGCGTTTGCGTTTTTGGCTGGGTCCCATGGCACTGTTCACGACCTAACCAAAAACACAAAAACACGTATACCAATGCATTTTTGGGTCCCACGACACTATTCACATCTTTAAAAATTATTTTGCTTTAGTATTTTTCAGTAATAAGTTTTCCGTTTTCTGCAAATAAGCGGTATCCAAACACGTGGATTTTGAGTCCAAAATAATTCTGTCAATTTTATTTTATGTGAAGAAATTAGAGCTAGTAATGGGCCGGATGGTTCTACTTGTACAGAGCAAAGCCCGTCTTCATTCGAGTGAGCTTGGACTTGCTCTCTCTCTGTTGCACTAGCTGGGCCTGATAATTGTTTGTTGAAACCCGGCCCGAACCCGGACAAAACAACTTACTACTGCCTCTGAGAGCTGTCTAGGGTTTTTATAACTTTCATCCCAGAACGCCTATATAAACAAACGCAAGCTCCTCTGAAGTCTCACGCAACCATTCTCTCAACTCTCTCAATAACATCACAATTTTCATTCTCAGCCAGCCTCAGCTCTAGAATTAGGGTTTTCAACCCCCTCTCTTTCTCTCTCTCTCAATTTCAAATTTCGCTCTAGCAGTATTAGGGTTTCGTTTTGGGCATATATATAGCACGCACGATGCACAACCCCGGGCTTCTCTGAAATTCAACAATGACGATGAAAGCCCCAATCATCGTGCCAAAACCACTGACGTCTAGTGTTGCAGTTTCGCCACTCTCTCCACGGCTTAGCTGTGTCAAAATGACGCCCACATCTACATCTAAATCTCTCTCTCTCTCTCTCTCTCTTTCTTCTTGTCCGTGTCTATTTTTTTTTTCCCCCAGAAAACGCTGTCGTTTTTATTGTAGTTTCTGTTTTTGCCTCAGCTACACCTTTAGCTTGTTTTCTCATTAAACATTAATGAAAACAAAGCTAGTCATGGAGGCAAATATTGATGTCGCGGTGTACACGTGGAGCATTTCTTTTTTCCTATAGTTTTGCCTCTAAAAACGTCCGCTATAGCTTTTTTTTTTTCTTTAATCTGAGATTCAAATTTTCAAATGCTTTTTCGGTAATTAGTTGTTAGATTTGAAATAGTTAATTTGTTTTATATTAGAATTAATGTTGGCGATGATTTGATATTTATCCGCGCTTCTGAGAGCAATCGATGAAGCATAAAAGGTAAAATAATGGTTGAATTTCTTAATATGAGCCAACTTATTTTAAAGTTTGGTTTTAGAAAATACCCATATGCTAATTCTCTCTGTTTTTATGTACATTTATTTTGTATTTAGCAAATGTGATCTTTGTTGATAAATTGGCAGTGATGATGAAAATTTCAGCTTTAATGCCAGTTCTGCTTCAGAAAATTCTTGATTGATAGAGCTGTTTTGTGATCTGAGCCATTAAATACATATAATACCTTTAAAATATATTGTTTGAAATCTGTTTCTCAAATTCGTATAACTTTCTGTTTTTAAGACTATTATTTCCCAATTGATAGGTTTCGATGATGATTTTCCATGTTTTTGAGGTTAGTTTGCCTCAAGCCCTTATTTACAGGGAGAACCTACTTGGGGCTGCTATACCATAGCATGAAATTTCTGGATTATTCCGAGACTTTTGTTAAAAAAAAATTTCAATCTCGACCAAATTACCAATTTTTAAAGTTTAGTTTTTATGCTTTTAAAGATTAAAAAGATGCCTATGATGATCCAATCCACCTTGTTGAGGTGTTGTGGAGCCAAGATCCTGCCTAGCAGGGTGAACCTACTTGGCGAAGCTACACTAATAGGAAAGTAATGGATTTAGCTGAGGCTATAATTATGTGTGAAATTAGTTTTCATTTTATGTCCCTTGTGTTAGTGTTTGTGATAGATGTGTTTAGTGTAATATATTTTGATTCCTTTCTTGACCTATGTAACTATTTTGATATTGATGTTCATTTTTCTCCGTTGTGTTTGTTATTTGGTTTATTACTTCATGTTACAATGTTTAGGCTGCCTTCAAGTTTTGTGTTTCATAAAATATAATCAGCCTATGATGTTTTTCAATCCAACTTGTTTGAGGGGCGTTGGATCCCAAGACCCTGTTTTACAGGGAGAACCTACTTGGTGTATCTGCGTTTTCCTTTGACTGAAACGATGTAAACTGAGGCGCTGGTTGTGTCTTCTTGTTTTCTTATTCAGCTGTCTTTGAATGTCTAATTTACTTCTTAGTTTGTGCCATCTACTTCTTGGAACATGTAGTGTTGTTGTTCGGATTGTTATATATTGAGTTTTAACTATACTCATACCCTGTTGTGGGTATAGAGTCTGAAAAACTCAGACATTGTGTGTTGTCATCAGCTTCTTCTCCACATTCACGAGATTGGAGTTAAATAACAGCACTACATTCCAGTTCTCTATTGAACCTAATTGTTATTTACATTAATACAAAATTTTGATAAATTAATTTTCCTAAATGGTGCTCTTCAATCATAAAACTGGTCAATGGACTGTTCAATTATTATAGGAGAAATCGGTTTCTTACCAATTATTCAGTTGACTTCCCAACTGCTTATTTAATATGGTCCAGAACAAACGGATAACATAGTCATTCTATGTAACAATTGGCTTTTTGAGCAAGGCTTTATGGCCTCGGATGTGATGACATTGTAACGAGGAAAATTTCAGACCAAAAGAGCAGGAATTTCTGATAATCAATGGTCCTCACTCACTACTGTCTAATTAATTCAACATATGACATAGGGCAATGGTAGTCGGCTAGTCGAGTATCTTTCAGCTAGTAAGGCTAGCTTTTCTTATTGATCAAGCACTTGCATGAGTCAGAATATGTCTATTCACATGGGCAGCAAGGTCTTATTAGATTTTAATTTTATTCATACATTGATTTCCCTCGCGCGTACTGTATTTAACTCTTTTATTGGTGCTGCCAATTGAACCTATCCTCACTTTAACCAACCCCAATGAATAGAGACTAGAGAGTGGGCCAGTTTTCTTATATGGTTTTTTTGAAGGTTACATCTCAAAGAGACCCATCAAAATTACCTTGAAAGTAAAACACACAACTTTGCTCACTGATCCCTCCAAAACCAACAAACGAAATCCATAATGTGATTGCAAAGGTCAGATTTAGGTGACGAACCCTTTTGTTTTTTGTTCTTCTTTTCAGAAGAAAGAGTTGGTCCAGTTGGACATGGGGGCTTGTGGTTTTACAATATTACATGAGAACATTTGAATTAGAACCCCCCAAAAAAAATTGTATTTTAACGAAGAACTTAAAAAATTCCTTTACAGTTTTCGTGGTTATGGTCTCGCTCTCACTATCCAGTCGAAAACCACTTTGTCTTGTGGGTTTTTACTTACACAGGACCAATAATTCAAAGCTATTTAAATTGGACTTTTCCCAGTAAACCCATTCAAAAGTCCCTCACTCCCTATTAACGACTACGGAGCAGGATCTCTCTACTTTTTTTGTGATTTAATATTTTATCCGCGCTTCTGAGAGAAGTCGATGAAGCATAAAAGGAAAAACAATGGTTGAATTTCTTAATATGAGCCAACTTATTTTAAAGTTTGGTTTTAGAAAATACCCATATGCTATTTCTCTCTGATTTTTTTTTATGTTCCTTTATTTTTGAGTTTCGCAAGTGTGATCTTTGTTGATAAATCAGCAGTGATGATGAAATTTTCAGCTTTAATGCCAGTTCTGCTTCAGAAAATTCTTGATTGATAGAGCTGTTTTATGATCTGAGCCATTAAATCCATAATATCTTTAAAAGCCTTGGATTTTAAAAATTGCTTCTTGGATTTTTAGGGCCCGTTTGGTTTGCGTTTTCAAACAACATTTTTTAGTTTTTAAATAGCATTTCACGTATTTCAACACACTTTTTCACCCACACGTATTTTAAAAAACTACAAACAACAATTTTCAAACTACTCTACCAAACACCCCCTTAAAGTTTTTGATTTTAATCTGTTATTGCCCAATTGAAAGATTTCGATGACGATTTTTCCATGTTTTTGAGCCCCTGTTTACAGAGAGAATCTACTCGAGGCTGCTATATCATAGTATGAAATTTCTGGATTTTTCTGATATTTTCTATAAACAAAATTGTGTTTTGTAATTTAGAAATTTGTTTGTGTTTTCAATCTTAATCCAATAAACAATTTTTATAGTTTAGCTTTTATGCTTTTAAAGATGCCTATGATGATCCAATCCACCTTGTTGAGGTGTTGTGGAGCCAAGATCCTGCCTAGCAGGGTGAACCTACTTGGTGAAGCTACACTTAATATGAAACTAATGGATTTAGAGGCTAGAATTATATGTGAAATTAGTTTTCTTTTTGTGTCCCTTGTTTTAGTATATGTGATAGATAAGTTTAGTGTAATATATTTTGATTCCTTTGTTGACCTATGTAACCGTCTTGATATTGCTGTTCTGTTTGTTTTGTGTTTTAGCCTATGATTTTCAAAATGTTGTGCGCCTAGATTTAATCAAACTAGTATGTAACTCCGTGTTACCGCACGAGACTGGTTAATTGTAATGATGCTATTGGCCAATTTTTTTGTTTTTGTTTTTTTGGGTTTATCACACGGATGATAGAATTAAATCAAACAATGAAAAATATATATTGTATTATTTAAGTAATGCTATTGGTCTTTTTTTTTTTTTTCCCTTTTTTTTTTCTTTTTTTTGGTTTATCATACCTAGGATAGCATTAGATAACATAATGAATAAAAAAAGAGAATATTGCATTTTATTATTTAAGTGATGCTACAGTGAAGAAAAAAGAGAATATTGCATTTTATTATTTAAAATATATAAAGGGACATTAATGGAACTTTCTTCAAAAGTTTCTAATAAAATTGGACATGAATAGCGTATTGGAATCAGAAGTGTGTTGCAATTCACAGTTTTTAGTGGAGATGCCATCAGATAGCACTTTTCCCCTATAGACATGTCTAATACGCTGTCCTTGAGTTTATTTTGAGTACGTTTCAAGCCGAAGTCAATATTGTTGTCTCTTTTAACCCTTCAAATTGCCATTGATCAGTTTCACAAAATTAAAATTTACAGAACATTTTACCTTCTTGTTTTTTCAACATCCGAAGGTTAAATGTTTCTATTAAAATCCAAAAGTTCACCTAACTAAAAATCATATATACATATCTTTCATCAATTGTTAATAGCTCTACAATCTATTTATGCACCAAAAGCAATGACTAACTGGAAAGAAGAGAAAGATTACATGTTAGGATAAACGATCACTTCCAAAAGCATCATTAATCAAAGATTAAAATGAAACTATAATTCAAAATAATTTTAGCAGTTGCCTGTGTCCCAAATTGTAAGCTTCAATCTTCTCCCACCAATTGTGAGCAACTTAATCTCAAAATCCACACCTGAAAATGATTAAAACAATAATGAAAGTTCATAATACAATCTAAAGAATGAAAATAGTGATCCCTACAAAAATAGAAATAAAAGGACATGAAAGCTCTTGGTGCACCTAATAATACAGAGACTAAGGAAGCTCTTGGCCACCCTGATTAGGTCTTGGGTTTTCTCGAACCAAGATAATATTGACTATTTAACTCAAACGTTCGGATAGCACACAATGCAAAATTGTGACTAATGAAGTTAAAAAAAAAAAAAAAAAAAAATACAATTACATGAACTCCAAAAAATGAACTTAGCTCAGCAAAGTGAGCAATACCTTACCAACATAGTCTAAACTTGTGATAAGCAAGAATCCAATGTGATATTTGAGTCCTATAGAGGAGATGCAAATCTATAATAGGATGAGATAAAGTGGGAATCGAGACTAAATATTACATATCACATGTCTAATGAAATTTCACAAAACACATGTAATAATAACTAAAAAATGGTCTTCCAAGTGGGGTAACCTAATGAAAAGTTGAAAATACTTTGTATAGTTGCAAGATAACTCCTAAAAACCTGACATTTTAATTGAAGGCAGATTTGGCATGTCTCTTTTGTTTATAATCTCTACAACAGTTCAAAATTTTAGTATTTTGCTTACCTTGACAGGAATGTAGCAACTTTAAAGAAGCATATATCATGACAAATTCTTACTCCAAAATGACCAACATCTGCATTGAACTCTTGCTTATCAGTGCCAACCAATTTTGAAGAAATTGCTCTTCAACCAATAAATCTAAAAGATAGATTTGTGTTAACTTTCAATATAATTATTTTCAAATTTTGTTATACCACAAATTCTCACAATTGGTCTCAAATGAACCTCTGATGATGGCACCTAGTGGCACCTTACAAAACCACATCCACTTTATCTAAGTAGGCACAGAAGGAACAGAGCCAATCCTCTTAGAAGTATGGATAATATACATTTATGGTGCATAATTTCAATACAATTTTATCACAACAAATGGTAGTTATTTAAGGTTTGAGTCTAAATCATATACACCTATGTTTGGCAACCCAAATTTTAAAAAATCTGGGATAACTACATAAATAAATAACATATTGGAATTTTGTTTGTGTTTGTGTAGCAAAGGGAAAACAAAACCCATAGAGTATAATAAGAAGAAATATTAACCTAGTATCAACTATCAATTTTTGAATAAAGAAACTCTATGCTTCAAGTGCATCACAAAAAACAAAAAAAAATCACAATGGCATTTAAATTAGGGAAATCTTACTTATATACTTTCATTCAGGCAGTCGACAGTACAATCAGTATAAAATGTAACGAACTTAGAGTCATTATTCACTTCTCCAAAAACACAGTCCTTATTTACAAATCAAAGCAAATGAAAAAAATCAGCAATGAAAGAAGAATTTAAGCTACCATTATGTGATGTTGTTGACAGTCTCAGACAGCCTTAAAAACTTTAGTTTTGTTGCCTTATTAACCCAAAGACACACAAAACAAAAACCTGAGACAAACACATAGAATGGAAATGAAATTTTCTCAGAAAGCAAGAAAGCATAGGATACCTTACGTTAAGTTTTGTGAATGTGATACCTTATGTTTTGTTTAAGTGAGGGTCAGATCTGATATCATTCATAAGCAAATAGATATCAAACGTAATCTGAAATAAAGCAAATAGATATCTAACTATCATAAAAATAATAAAAAATAAAAAATCACATGAAATTAATAAAAACTTGCATAGTTATTAACAAAAGATTGTGTGCACCATTCCTACGCTTGAAGCCTGTCAATGAGACAGAGAAATTAGGACAAGAAAAAAAAAAGTAAGAAGCGAACATCAAATTTAATATTTAGTATTAAATTTTAGATTCAGCGTAGAAATTCTCACCAACAAAACCCATCAACAGAATTTCTCAACCAACCAAATAAATAAATAGAGCCATACAAATTCTGTTAGTTTCAATAGAAAACAGGCTAATTTACTGGAACCAAATATTATATCTTAAAAAATCATTGCCTTTGAAGGATCTTGGAATCTGGTTGCTATCCAAATTAATCAATCTATAAGTCCACGAAAGAATACCAAGAATCTCTTTGATGCAAATTCAACCTTTTTCCTCCTACCACAAAAAAGGAAACTTGAGAACTATAAAACAAAACCTAGAAATGTATTTGAACCCTATGATTGATAACCAATTAGATGGCAGATTATGTAGAGAACAATTAGCAAGGAATTGTTACCTTAGCTTTCTTCTACATAGAATCAACAAACTTCTCCTCATAACTAGCTCTTCTCTTATAAGCCACAACACATTAAAAGAATGAGACATGAGATATTTCCAAATAAACCAAAATAAAATCAGTTTGTTAGAGAGTGGTCACTCTTCTATGGCCACTGATGGGAATATATAGAGGGTTATATATTGAAAGCAATCTATATTAGGTTTTGACTATACAAAATCTAAACCAATTTCTTAAATCAAAACCAACCAACCAAAATAGCAAAACCTAAATCCTATTAAACACACAAAATTAACATAAATGATTTTACTTGTAGCAGTTCCAGCGATCTGATATTGGGTTGGCTGTGAATATCAAAACCTAATCACAATTAATAAATAAACTTAAATCGAAGATAAAAACTCACCGTTAGTGGTTCCAGCCTCTCTCTATCTTAACAAATTATTAAATTTCAGAAAAGCAACTAAATAAAAGTGCAGAATAAAAGAAAGGTCTTACCCTTTGGTGCTCCTTCTTTTTGTAGAAGTACGTGCCTCCCCTCTCTTTATGCCTCCATAATCCTCTTCTTTTATAGTGAAGAACCCTAATTTCTTGTCTGCAATTGACAACGAGAGAAAGAGCTGCCAAGGATTTTAGAAAGAACCCACCTCATCTCTGTAGAGAAAGGAATTGACAGATATAAATCCAAAATACAGCCTCTCTCTATCTTAACAAATTATTAAATTTCAGAAAAGCAACTAAATAAAAGTGCAGAATAAAAGAAAGGTCTTACCCTTTGGTGCTCCTTCTTTCTGTAGTAGTACATGCCTCCCCTCTCTTTATGCCTCCATAATCCTCTTCTTTTATAGTGAAGAACCCTAATTTCTTGTCTGCAATTGACAGCGAGAGAAAGAGCTGTCAAGGATTTTAGAAAGAACCCACCTCATCTCTGTAGAGAAAGGAATTGATAGATATAAATCCAAAATACTTGAAATCAAAAAATACGAATAACCAGAAAATATTAAATAAGAATAGTCACAACTGAAAAGCATTCATCATTGATCCTGAGAGATGCCTTTCAAATTTCATAGCATTCATTGAAAAAGAGGGAATGGGCTATGAAATTGAACAAAAAATGAACGATCCATTATCAAAATCATCCATAAGATAATGAAAATTACTCTTGGATCATCTGCAAACTCCATCTACTCACAAAATAAATAAATAAATAATTACTTATGAATTATGATGCAGACAATGAAATTGGAAATTTTCAATTCACGATGAACTCCTATCAACTCCCTTGCTTCTATGAAGATGATATGTCATAGATCAAAATAGAATCATAATAACAATAAAAAGCTAGTGAACTTAGCCCAAAACAACCCTTTTGTTTACTAAAACTCCAAATTTGATGTTCATAACTTTTCCTTCATTTTCTCTCAGGAACCAAACAAAGGCTATGAAATTGAACAAAAACCGAATAACCCAGCATCAAAATCAACAATAAGAAAATGTAAAAAAAAAAAAAAAAAAAAAAAGCGCTCTCAGACCATCCACAAAAACCCATCTACACACTAAAATAAATGAATAAATTCACAACATTTAGATAACCAAAAAAATCTAAAGAGCATCCAAATTTGATTTTCACATCTTTCCCCTTCATTTCCACAGGAACCAAACAACTTCTAAGAAACCCAATGACCCAGAATCGAAATCATCAAGAAGAAAACGAAAAAAGAAAAAAGAAAAAGCGATGGATTAGTAAAATACCAACTGTAACCAAACGCGGAGGTACCGTAAATTGTTTTTGTAACGGCGATTAGAATCGAAGGTCTGCGCGCACTTCTGCAAAAACCGTGGCAGCTTCTCGTTCAGTACTTGCGAAGGCAGTGAATCCTTCATCTTTCTGATCCCTTTGTATATACAAAATGCCAAACAATCTTACTTTTTAAAACCATTAAAAGAGCTACCCACAAAGAAAGAGAGAGGCATACCGGAGCCATGGGAGAAGAGGGTCGTTGCCAAAGTAGGATTTGATGTCTGAGATCAAGGAGGTGAAGAGATTGGTGTTGTTGTCGTTGTTGGCTTTGGTAGAAGGGGAGGTGAACCTGTAAAACAGGCGTGTCTGATATATAAAGAAGAGCAAAATGTTTTATTTAGCCCAAAAAAAGAAAAGAAAAAGAAAAGAGCACAACATTTAAATGTAGAACACAGATTTCTAGAAGGGGAGGTGAAATTGGACTATAATTTCTGATTTGAATTGAACAATTAGAAGGATAAATCTAGATACTTGGTACAAAATTAGAATTTTAATTGAAATTGCAATTTGAGATTCTCTCTGCTTCACCTATTATTATATATATAGATTTGATAATTAAAACAAATAATTGTCTTTTTCTTATATATATATATATATACACCTCAAGTTGAACCAACTCATCCTAAGTTATTGCTTAGAGTTTGTGCAATCTACTTCATGGAACATAACATTGTCGTTCGGTTTGTTATATATGTTGAGTTTTAACTAATACTCATACCCTGTTTTGGGCATATATATATATATATATATATATATATATATTTTTTTTTTTTTTAGAAACCTGTTGTGGGAATAGAGTTTGAAAAACTCAGACATTGTTTGTTGTCATCAGCTTCTTCTCCACATTCACGAGATTGGAGTAAAATAACAGCACTGCATTCCATTTCTCTATTCAACCTAATTGTCATTTACATTAATACAAAATTTTGATACATTATGAAGCTATTAGAACTAGATTGGATTTTTCTATTTTAGCAGTAGTTAGACTAGCCAGCTCTAGTGCTTATGTTCAAATTGTTTTCTAAAATCATGCCACTAAATCGACGCTCGCATTGACTAGAAAAGAACCACGTTAACCCAATACAGCTCCAACCCAACCATTTTTGCTACGGGGCATTTTTTAGAACTTGAGTCTCCATTTCAAGGATCTTCTGCATTGACTTTGGATGCAATTCTTGTTTTCACTGCTCACTAGTAGAGCACCCACAACGATTTTCAATAATAAAAATTGAAAATCTGCGACTAAAAAAGATTGATAGTTATAATAGTAGGGCATATGATAGAAATGTTTAGGGAACATCATAATTTAGTTAGAAACATCAAGAGCTGTCAATTAATTGAACAACAAGGCTCATTGGATTGACATGGTATCATTTAGTTACGATCCAACAAATAACAAGTTGTTATTGACAACTCTCAACTCATCATAATTCAAGATTGATGTATTTTCTAATCACCAAAATTTCTAGGGATAGGAGTGTGATGAGATGTAGTATATAATATAAATACATCTAAAAACACATACATCTCGTCATGGGATTTTGGTGATTGAACAATGCATCACACCCTTAGGGATTTTTTGTCGCACATGCTTTAGAGGCTCTTTTATTTTTTTTTCCCCCTAAAGGTTAATAATTTTCTTTTATCATAATAATTTCGAGTTATTATTTCCTAAAGGTTAATAGTTTTCTTTCATCATATTTTAAAGTTATTATATTTTCACCCACAAATATATAAATCTCATCACACTGCTAAGCATTTTTGTGTATTTTTTAGATTGGAAAATGTATTACTCCGAATTATGATGAATGAAAGTTATTAGCTTTTGGAAGGGAAAAAAAAAAGAAAAAAAAAAATCTTCAAGCACATAGTTAGAGGCTAGTATAATTAGAATTAAAATTTGTAGAATATTAGTCAAACCGAATGGTTCTACATAATGGTGAAAAATTAATTCACCTAAAGCCTAGTTTTTCATAATTTGACTCTAGCCATTTGTCAAAATTTAAAAAAAAAAACATGATTAAGTTAGCGGTAATTGCATTCCTTAAAAGTTTCAACATTATCAAGTATTCATTTAGAAACAACTTATTTAGCTGAAGTTAAAAATGTAGAAAATATGTTAAAAAAATAAGCTAATTAATACAGTGTGATCTATTAATAGTATCAAAAAGTGCAATGAGATCCATGAATAGTAGCAAAAATAAACTAAAAGTGCAAAAATAAACTAAAAGTGTAGATAAGCTGAATTTCTCAGTTCATCCGAAATGGATGCCAAGAAAAAAATTGCACAGGTTAGTTTTCTATAAATACCAAATTCATTTTATATTTGTCCTAAACTAACACATTAAAATAGTTGTGGATTATTGGCAAACTAATTGGAATCATTAAGCATTTTTCATCGACTCATGAAAGTTTAGAAGTCTTGTTTTAGTATTGGCTTAATTCAGTGACAAAAGTTTGTTTGTAATGCTTTTAATGTTGATGTATTGTTTTCTAGGTTTTCATGTGTTTTTGGGTAGAGTACTTGAGCCTTTCCTTGAAGAATTGAAGCAACATTAGCCAGTGATCTTGAGCCTTTCCTTGAAGAATTGAAGCAACATTAGCCAGTGATCTCACAACCTAGAGGCAACCTTCTCGCGACCTAGCTTGGATGAGAATGCCGACATGCACCTCATGACCATCTCGCGACCTTAGGGGGCGACCAAGTCGCGAGATGCACAATCTCTGTACTCTGCTATCTACCTGTCCACTACACATCTACTAGCACACACAGCTGTGATACGTGGCAAAGGGCTTCAAATAAGGGTTGAACAAATCCTTGAATATGCAAGAAAGAAAAGATTATTGAAGCTAAGCCTTTGTATGAAAAGAGAGAGCTTTTCCTTAAGAAAAACCTAAGTTCCCATTTTTCTTTTCCATCTCTTTCTATTGTTAGAGATTCTATAAACAACTTCCTCATCCACAAACACAAAACTTGTGAGTGAGAGAATGGCATTAGAAATGTGAGAAGCCTTATCCAAATCCAAATCCTTTGGTGGCTTTTCATTGGCGGCTCATCGATAGCAAGAAGCTAGGTGAAGAAAAGACTCGTAGAGTTGGTTGCTAGTTGAAGCTTGGAGGACTTAAATACATATAGGCTTGGAGGCTTCATAGTAATCCATGTACTACAACTATTCATTCTAGTGAAGTTTTTCGACTGGTGGTTGGGGGAGAGGTTTCTACGCCCGGGGCTTGGGTTTTCCTCTTCCATAACACTTTGTGGTGTTATGTGTGGTTTGCTTTCTTGGTCTTTATTTCTTCTATCTTTCTATATTGCCATGTTTGTGTGGTGTAGTTAGTTAGTTTGGAAATTTGCTAAGTAACTTACATTTGGACTATATTGTTTAATTTAATGTTAAAATCAACTTAGTCATAAAACTTTGTGTTAAGGGTTTTAAATATTGTGCCAATGCACTTCTTGATAAAAGTTTATTTTATAATACTTTTTTTATTCAATCCCTCTGAAATCTTAACTTGATTCAACCAATGCACTTCTTGGGCAAGTCTTCAAAAAAGATATACATTCTAAACTTTTATATGCTTGCAAAATCAAAGTAATAGAAATTTTTTACTAATGAGCCAAATTAACACCATTCAAACATTTAGATCTAAAAATTGAAGCTTGTGGATGGGGGAAAAAGACTTTGATATCTCATAAGTGAACCTCTTTATCGCAAAGAGATTTTTTTTTTTTTTTTTGGTGGTTAAAAGGAAACTTATATTAAAAACACAAAAGCTACAAAGCTATATTAGGCATAGTTCTGGCACAACGCTTTACATAATACATTCCAGCAACATCAGAGTTAACAAAAGAAGAAATTTCAGGCATTGGGGGATTGTTAAACACTACAAAATTATCTTGCTGTAAGCACCCTAGTCTCGCCATGGCATCTGCACAGCTATTCGCTTCCCGATAGGTATGGTTCACTTTGATTTGCTGAAATCTGGTGAGGAGGGACTTGCAGTCAAGTAACAGGGGCGTATAAGTTCTGTTAGGCAGCAAGTTAGAAAGCAAGAGGTTTGTTACTATCTTGGCATCACACTCAACTTCAAGGAAAGGAATGGCCATTTGGGCAGCTAAGAGAAGGTCATCTCTTACAGCCCAAAACTCAGCAATTACATTGGTGGTACTGCCTATTCCCTTGCTAAATCCTTTCAGCCATTCATCCCTATGATCACGGATTAATCCTCCACCACCTGTTTTTCCTAGATTCCCTAACGATGCTCCATTTGTGTTTAATTTACACCAACCTGCGCTTGGTTTAGTCCATTGAACCTAAACTGAACTCCATCTTTGGGCATAAATAGACTTCCCAATGCAGTATAAATAATCAACAGCTTGCTTGATGCAAGTATAGTGCAGCCTAGGATTTAGGATAGAGTTTTCAAAGACTACTCTGTTTCTATGTTTACAAAGATTCCACACAGTGAAGGCAAATAGGATTTTCTAGGGCACACCATTGGAAAGGATATCATGATTGCTTAGGCAGATAACTTTTAACCACTGAAGCATCTCCAAATTATAGGATGCTTCCATCATGGTTGGGACTCCTACCTTCCTCCAAATCTGCATTGCATATGGGCATTCTCTGAGAAGGTGAATGGCAGACTCACTAGCGTTTCTGCAGAGAGGGCTTGTGGTATCATATTGAACACCTCTATTGGCTAGCATCTCCCTCATTGGGATACTTCTATGGTGACACAACCAAAGGAAAGATTGAATTCTAGGCAATGTATCTATTTTCCAAACCCAACCCCCAGTGGAAGAATTGGCTTCACCATCATCTTTACTAGCTAGCATATAGGCCGATGCAGTGCTAAACTCCCCATCCTTGGTTAGCCTCCATATCAACATGTCCTCCTTCCTCCCAAACAATTGGATGGGAATGACTTTAATTTTATCCCAAAGAGATTCATTTTCTCTGGAATACATATTTTTCAATTTTGTATTAAAAAATATGTGACGCACATGACAAAGAAAAATGGTTAATTTGGAACTTAAAATTGAAACCTCTAGACAGAAATTAACAACTCCATTTTAAAGGACACACAAAATCTCTTTGAATTAAAATAAAAAATAAAAAATCTATACCTTCAAACGCTCATCCCGTCAATTAACTACCCTCGGCTAAATCTCAAGTTCTACCATCATAGTTGTGCAATCTCCAAGCAGCCTCCAACAAAAACCATTATGACCAAAGCAAATCAGCCGCTATGAAATCCCAACCCAAGTATTGAAACCCTTCGATCTTGTTGAATCTTTTCCACTTTTTTACTTTAATAACCAAAGAAGCAATCCATTAAAGCCACTAATTTTGAAAATAAAATAAAATAAAAGAGATTTTAATAATGTGAAAACTATACCTCAGCATACTATTTCTTCTTAGAGTTAGACTGCTTCAAGGATTTGGTTTTTCACCTACAAACCCAGAAAAGGAAAGAAAAAGAATTATCCAGTGATTTTTTATTACATAGTGTAATCGAGTTAGAAGAATGAAGCAACAGATTTGGAATTGAAATTAACCATAATACATTAATCCAAGAGAGTTAAATACCAAGGGAGTAAATCTCGTACCGAAATTTGTATTGGTTTGAGTAGTGGAACGATATATTCCGACACCGGTCAATACCGATGTACTATTTTGGGTTTACCACTATTTTTTATTATTATAATAATAATAATAATAATAATAATAATAATAGTAATAATAGTTTACCATAAAACATTATCTCAATTCAGAACAAATTATTCATAGTTTTAGACTTTAGCATCAACTAAAAGAAAAAAAACACAATACAAAAAACAGAAAGCTTAATTGTTCATTGCATACTAAGAAAACAAATAATATAAGTAAGTTACCTTTTTGCCCTTACAAAAATTTGAAAATTACAAAACTAAAAAAAAAAGGTTTTTTTTTTTTTTTTTTTTGGTACCGGCCAGTACGCATGGTACAAGCCGAAATGCCCGAAATCGGCCGGTATTTAAATCGGTATGAAACATTGGAGTTTTGGTATCGGTGCACGTACTGGTACGGTATGGTATCCTCTTCCTTGTTAAATACCCCTAAATTGTCCTTGTTGCAAGAAAAATTTATAGATTTGTCTTTCTACAATAATAAAGAATAATTTATAGATTTATCCCTTTGCAATAATAATAAAAGTCATATAGAGAAAAGATTGGGATAAGGAGGAATATTGCTTTTTTAAAAGGAGTAGGAAATGTATGTGGCAAAGGCCTAGTATTTGAATTCAAATAGAACACAAACATTGAATTCGAATGGATTGTGAGGTGAATGTTTTTTTGTTTTGTTTTGTTTTGTTTTGTTTTGTTTTGTTTTTTTTTAATGTGTATTTGAAAGTGATGTAAGGGTATTTTTGAACCACATAAAAGCTCAATCCAAGAAACGAAATTTTATGGGGAATCTTGTAACGTTATTGATGTAGGAGAAGTAATTGGTTAGTGGATGAAATATTTTTTACCTTAAAAAAAGTCCAAATCAAAGAGGAGAATTCCGTTATAAGTAATATAGATTACTATTGGGCAAAAAAGTAATATTAGTAATGAGCTCAGGTTAAAACCACCAAGAGATGCCAATCACTTGAAGTCTTGAACAACAAGGTTCCTTGTCGAAAATCTACGATTCTATTAATGAGGAAGTGTAGATTAACATGTGTTGATGCCCAATTTTGTGATTCCATATCCAAAAGCCCATACGAAAGAAAGCCCAGTAAGTTGCAAAACGCAAATCTGCCACAGAATACAAGTCTGCCGCAGAATACAGATCTGCCGCAGGATACAGTTCTCTGGCAGGATGTCTTCGGTAGATGAAAATAAATTGAGCCCCAGACCATTTTGTTCCAGTTAACATCGTTTGGTCCACAAAGGCTCAAATCCTTTTGTATAAAAAAGATAGGCATGAAAACTAAGAAGAAAAACACACGGCAGGCCCAAAAGGGTCCGACAGGATTGAGATAAGCAGCATGAATAACAATCTGGTATGGCAGGAGATGCCAAGCCACGAAGCAAACAATCAAACTAAAGGGAGGCCCAATGTCCAATAAGGCCCAACCCTTCAAAGAAAGGGACAAGTCATAAACGTTGGAGATGCAATCCACACCAGAAAATGCCAAAAAGCGCACGGCAAGATATGCGAACCAATTTTCAGACCTCGGCAAACGTATGAAACATCAAGAAGGTAAAGTATGCGTACAACCTAGGCATCACCAGCCTATACCCAGCCACTATGGGAAAAGGTGAGGTCATGGGAGAGGGCACGGTCTGGCGGTGGAGAGAGGAGTGGAAACCTATTCTTGTGTTTCTTGCCCAGGCTCTTTCGGTGGGCACAGTCCTGTTGGGATGACATGCCACCCAAAAGAGGCAAGGCTGGGTAAGAACCACTGGGTGCATGCCATGAGAGACCGAGATGGAGAGGGTACACACTGGACGAGTAGAAAATGAACCGTCATTGTCTGAAAGCCACAGGTCAATGGTGGTAGTCAGAACCATTGACTCGGTAAGTGGTTGGCAAAAGGCTCCTATACCAGACAAGGGCCATGAAAGGGCTAGAATAGTAAAATCGGTCACGGCAGGCTCTATATAAGAGACCTGTAGCTGTGTACAGGAAAAGGAAGGGGAGAGGGAAGAGAGGAATTCGAAGAGAAAACATAGAAAGGAAAAAACAAGGAGGAGAAAACAAAGAAAAGAAAGAAAGAAAGCAAAAAAAGAAAAAGAAAAAGAAAGGCAAGATTTCTAAGAAAGAAAACAGAGAGAAAAGATAAAACAAGAAAACAGAGAACAAAAGAAAGAAAGAAAATAGAGTGTTTTATGGCAGGCATGCACCCAAATGGGTTAAACCTCTCTCCCTCAATAGCTTTGTCCTCCATTGGAGGGAAATACGACTTATGCTCGGGTACATACCATTTAGGGCTGATCTCTCAAAACAATTAATTTCTCCTTTGAAGTTACTTGCGTTGAGGGAGCAGTTTTCCTTTCCCTAGTTAGAGTCCCGCGGTGATACTTGGTGTGGCAGATTCATTCTCTTTACTCTACTAATCCCGCTCTAATCCTTTGTTTAAGTGTTATTCTTTAAAAGCGAGGCCTTTTAAGTTATTTATCTTGTTTATTGCGGCAGAAATAGTGACTGCATTTTCTTTACGTTTTCTATATATTGTCTGCCTGCCATAACCTCTTAACGATGACCCTGCCTGCTGTGAGCTTATAAACAGATTTTAACAAACGTGGTGTGGCTTGCATACAAGCCAAGCCAAGGAAGTAGAAAAACGTTTCTGCAGTAAAAAACGAAGAGTGGTCATTCGCATTGTAGAAGGCTTTAAAGCACGGTAGAGAGCTTTAAAGCACGGCAGGCAGCTTCACTGCATTGCAGAAACTTTTATTGCACGGCAGACAGTTTTACTGCACGGTAGAAAGTCTTGCTGCACAACAGAAAAGTTAGACCTGTGGCAGAACTGGAGAATAGTTCCTTCTGCGGCAGAAAAGTCAATCCTGCGGCAGAAACTGGAGAAAAGCTCCTGCGGCAAGAACAGATAATAAGCCCACTTCGCAGCATTTTCCCTTGGACTTGGACTCAACGTTTGCGCACAAGCCGGCCCAAGTTGAGCTCCAGTTGGATCGGTCTCAACTCCCTTACTCAGAATACTCGGGCCTACTACTGCGGCAGGCAGCCCAGCCCAACGCACAACAAAAAAAAAGGCCCCCACATACAACATGGTATCATTCAGTTACATCCACAACAATTTCACAACAAATGCTAGGTAGCAAGTTGTTATTGACTATCACTATTAGGCAAAAATGCAATTTTAGTGATGAGTTCAAATTAGAACCAGTATAACTTGCTATCTAATATTTTTTGTAAAATTATTGTAAAAATTTTAGACATAGCATTACGCATCTCAATTTGCTAGTAAAATTTAACATTATTTGGAATTTAGAATCCCTTCCCCACTTTAGCTTTGCAATTACAAGCATGTTTCAAAATGATAATCAGATGAACCATTTAAGTCTTTTTATTATTATTTATTTACTTCTTTTTATGTGGATAAATCCTTTAAGTCAAGTAAAATATAATATGTACTAAGAGTTTTGTAACGCAATTAACTGATATCTCTTGGTGTATCCATGACATTTAGGGTATTAATTCTTCATCTACTATTATAACATGTCGAATTATGGGAGGGAGGTAATTTTTTTTTAGGGGGGGTGGGATTTTTTTTTTTTTTAAATTACCCATACTTTCGTTTGATGTTTCATCAATTGAATAATTGGTAACCAATTGATAACATCTATTTTTTTATACATAACATAAAAAATAGAGACAGGCAGTACAACAAATGTTCAATATATTAAAAATTGTGTAAAGATTCTTGTTTAAGAAATGTTGAGCAGTGGATTCCATTATTCCAGTTAGTTTAATTAGTAAAGTCTCTGATAGTTGAATAAAAAAATATATCTTTTTTAATAAATAAAATAGAATAAATGAATAGTATTAAAATTTAAAGTAGAGTAGTGCCTATCCCAAAAAAAGAAAAGAAAAAAAAGTAGAGTAGTGAAAAGAAAAATAGAGTCTACTGGAAGTGAAAAATTGGACTAGTTAAAATAGAAAAAATTTCCTTTTGGGTTACATATGACTAAAATTTGGTCCAGTCTAATGTTAATGCTCTACGAAGACTTAGATACTAATAAGCCACCAAATATGTTTCAGTCAAGATTTCCTACGGACTGTATAGACAAAAAATTGTAAGCCTTGTTGTGCATAATGCTGGAGTTTGCGCACAACCTCTGCCTATTTGCTGCTAGTTAGGATGATAAACCTGCAAACCAAGCAGTTTGGCCTTCCTTAATGCTTCTCTTACCCCCTAAACATTGATTCATTTGTTGATTTTGATATGGAGAGCTGTAGCAGTGAACGAGAAAATGCTGACCATCTCTTGACGACTTGGCGATAAAAGCAAAATTTGTCTGTCCTGCACACCTTGATCTTGGCATTCTAGTAAGCTACTTGTAGACACCGCACCCCATCTACAAAAGCCTGGGAAGATAGACAAACACCATCAAATGTGACCTGATTTCTATGACACCACATAGACCACATGGTGACAACCAGTATTCTAGAAAATATGCAGTATGATATTGAGTGTACCTATTGTATAACATTATTCACATGTGATAACTCTCAACATTTTGATGGGTGGATTAAATTTTATCACATCATCAATATTTGAAAAAATGATGACTATTATTATTTAATATCAATTAAAATTATTGATGATGTGATAAAATCCAATTCATTCATTTCAAAAAGATGAGTAAGATTTTAATAAATTTGTGATGGAGGAGGTACCATAAAAACTGTGGCAAAACTGATTCTCACACCATAACGCCATATAATAGTCATTGTCGGGATGGTTTCGGCTCTGCATGATTATATCAAGTGGAGGCTTTTGCACACTGTCTGAACTCTGAAGTAATTAATATATCTTGCACGTTTATCCCTCTTCAGCAGAAAAAAAAAGAAAAAGTAGTTCAAAAGTCACTGTCATCAATCCTGATAAACTATCCAACTGCTACCAGGGGCAGCCTTCACTCCCTTCTCCTTCATTTCACTTCTCATTCTTTCAGCTTCCTCATGTCTCCCTTGACTAGCATATATTCTAGCCAACAGCACATAGTTGGCAGGATTATCAGGTTCAATCTCAGACAAAGCTTTCCCTGCAATCTCTGCAAGCTCTAACTCTCCATAAGTCCGACATGCCCCAAGAAGAGCACCCCAAGCTTTTGCAGTCACCTTAACTGGCATTTCTCGTATCACCTGATATGCCTCATATAGTCTCCCGGCTCTGCTCAACGCATCTACTAAACATGAATAGTGATCACTACTTGCTTCCACACCATAATCTGTACGCATTCTAGCAAAGTAATCCATTGCTTCATCTGCTAATCCTGCATGGCTACAAGCTTTTAATACCCCAAGGAAAGTGATTCCATCAGGCTGCACTTTTGCCAATTCCATTTGTTGAAACATTTCCAGTGCAGTTCTTGCCTTCCCATGAAGTGCATATGCTGATATTATGCTGCTCCATGCAACCACATCTCTTTCCTTCATACCCCAAAACACATTTTGTGCATTTACAAGACACCCACATCGACCATAGGCCTCTACTAGGCCACTACTCAGCTGGGGATGGGCATCAATGTCATTTCTAATTGCATAACTATGAATTTCCTTAATTAAATTCAAAGCCGCCACACCTATGCAAGCGGGTAATAGAGCAAGAAGTGTAATTACATTTGGAATCAACCCCATTTCCCTCATTTTCCGATAAAGAGAAATCGCCTTAAATGACCCATCATCCAACTCTGCCAAACCCGCTATAATTGAATTATAAGTTGACACATTGGGCGCAATGTCCATGACTTGGAATAATTTCAAAGCATCAGGAACACGATTAGAATGTGTATAAAGCGATATCATGGCATTCCACACCACAACATTTCTCTGAGGAATTTCATCAAACAAGTTGCGTGCAGGCAAAATTGAGACGCATTTACCATACATGTCAACAAGAGCAGACGCGACAAATGGGTTTGAGAGGAAGGAGGATTTGGCGATATGGGCATGGATAGCGGTGCCAAGTTGTGGGCGGTGAATGGCTGCGCAGGACTTGAGGACGAGAGAGAAGACATGGGGGTCGAGAGCAAGGGCAAGTGAGGCTTGTATGTGGTGGAAAAGAGAAAGGGCTTGGCCATGACGACCTTGGTTCACGTGTGATGACAAGAGCTTGGTGAAGGAAAGGAGACGTAGGTAGTTGGAGGTGTAGGAAGCCATGTTGGTTTGGGGTTATGATCAATGGAGAGGGAAAGCTTTATTCAAGGTATTGGTCGTCTAATAGTAATAAACTTTCTTCTAATACTAATAGTAATAAGCTTTATTCTTGACCCTTTTGGATTAAATGGCAGGACTAGCGTCACTAATCAACGAAATTTGAATCAAATTGTAATGTTTTCTTTACAAATTTTATGGACAAGTCTTGCAAATGAAATAACTTTGTCATGAATAAGACTTGGTAAATTGCAACTCCGCAGAGCTGATTTAAGAAAATAGTCAAATGTTTTTAAAGAGTACTGGAAACGAATGTAAGGTGTTAAGAGTTTTCGACACACTCTCTCTCTCTCTCTCACCTAGGGAACTAGTGTCTAATTACAGATTTTTGGACGAAATTGTAATGTTTTCTTTACGAATTTTATGGAAAGTCTTGTACATAAACGAACTGTGTAATTACAAGATGTGTAAAAAAATTGCTACTCCAATAGAGTATGGGAGTGTGGTGTGCAAATTACAAACACATGAATGATTAATTAGGTATTTAAAAACCTAGGCCCATTTAATAAGAGTATTTGTGTTTTTGTTTTTAAAACAATTTGAAAATTGTTTTCAAAAGAACTCAGAATGCAAAGGTGCTTTAAGAATCCTGGATACTTATATTAAAAAAGAGAGAGAAAAAAGAGAGAGAAATGTTACATTATTCATGTGGTCCTCCATTTATGGACTTAAGTTCATTTTGGTCCACCAACTATCAATTTAGTCAATTTAATCCTTGAACTTGTAAAATTAAATTAATTTGATCCTGATTACCATTAAAACTATATAATATAGGGTAATATAACTTGGCAAATTGAGCACTATCATATGATATCTTAAAAAAAAAAAAATAAAAAAGACATGTCAACAACTAATTCACCATTTGTGGGTCAGATTGGATGGGTCTCGGAGGAAATTTTTAACTAATTCACCATTGGTACGTTGGAAAAATTCCAAACCCCATCATTAACCTAGCAAACCACAAAAATGGTAGGTTGGTTGAAAATTTGAGCAGTTTCAACTCGATGGATTAGGCAGGTTAATTTTAGTTATGTGTTATATATATACTAAATTTCAAAATTGATTTTATCATTTATGAATAATTTAAAAATTATTTCCTATTAATCATTGAAGAACTTGCATTAAAATATAAACCATTAAAGAAAATTATAGGAAGTGTCCACTTTGTCATGGATCAAAGTACACATGTCTTATAGTATGAGTAATTTTCTAATATTTTCTCCCCAAAATAATCTTAAACATATCAATGTCATTATGTATGCTTATGAATATGTTGAAAAAATATTACATTTTCCATTTTAGCATATGTATATCATGGAGTTAATAAAATAAAATAGAATAAAAAACTTAAATTTGATATGATATGAGTCGGGTCTTGGTGATTTAAAAAACTCAACCCACCACCCAATTTGACCTATCTAAATAATGAGGTGTAAGGGTGTCCACGAGTTAGGTTGGTTCAGTTTAGGTTGGTTTGGTTTCGGACTCAACCCAGTCCTGACCCGCCCACATCGGGCAATAGGCAAAGAGACCCATTACCGACCTCTTACACCAATGGGTCAAGTCGGTTTAAGGCTTAGGTGGATGCCAATCAGTTCAGTCGATGGTGAAAATCACTGGGATTTGCTGGAACTTGTCAGATTTGAGAGAAATTTCTTTGATTTTGGTCGGATTCGATAGAAATCTCATCAAATTTGGTGAGATCTCGTTGAATCTATTGAGAAATCTCAACGAGCTGAAATATTATTGAATCCATAAAAAATCTCACCAGATCTGATGAGATCTAGTCAGAGTTTGCTTAGATAATGGGTCGGGTCGGTTTGATCAGATTTTGGAGGAGAGAAATCAAGACTTGACTTGGCGGAATCGAGTTTTGAAGGCTCCAATTTGCCACCAACCGCCACTTCGCCAGATTGGTTCAGTTTTAGCTTGGGTCCTTCAGGTGGTTTGGGTTCTCAGTTGTCTTGGACAACCCTAATGTGGTGTTAGTAGTTAGTACATAGTCACACTTGTATAATTTGAATTTGACTATTTTTTGTAACTAGCTAACATCAGCATTGGTGGTGCCATAAATTTTAGCTTTTGGCACCACAAAAAAACTATTTTATCTATTTTACCATCTTACTTTACAAAACACCTAACGTCAATGGTTTTATTTTAGCATTCAACACATTAAAATAATATAAATAACACAATAAAATAATATATCTACTATAATAAACAACAATGACAACCACAACAAAAAGAAAATAATCATTATAATAATAAGAGGACAAATAATGTATATTTTTTAAGTATAACATCTGAGCTATAGTGCACTGTAGCTCAAGAGCAAAAAATTATACCTTTAGCTCCATTGATGCAGCTTTATTTTTCTTATATTGGTTGTTAAATTTGGCAATATAGCAATTTGATACCATCAATACTATACCACCAATACTAATGCTATAAGGTATGTAATGTACATCTTCTGTTTATATATACATACATACTGTGGGGCCAAATAATCCCACGGCCCAACCCACTTCATTCCTGGGCCGAAGGCCCGAGCCGAGGAGACATCCAAGTCCGAGGATGACCTCATCATCGGACGTCCGAGAGTTTAAGGAACATGTTCGCAGCAAGCGGTCATCTCCACACTAAACGCACCTGACAACTGCCCTGGCCGCATTAATGAGGAAAGGACCTTCACCAGTGTCGCCCTGGTTGCCGCGACTCCCAAAGAGACTGGGAAGGCGGCTGATGGGACAAGCACCTGAGCAAAGGTCATGATCACTCAACAAGTGTAGGGCTAGGATTGGTTGGGCAAGGGGTATATAATGTAAGGGACTCCCTCCTGAAAAAGGGGGTGGAGGAAGAAAAGAAAAAAAAGAAAACTCTGAAGAAAGAAAGGAAAAGAGAGAAGACAGGGCAAGAGCCTCGGGCCGAGGAGCCCATCCCATTTGTAAACTGTGTTAAGTCTTTTTCTTTAAGTAAAAGAGACCGAAGTTCACGCCACTGGAGCGCCGGCTGGCGCCTAGACCTTCGACCCACTCTCTATAAATTCATTGCGGGGTTCGTTGGGCTTTTGACCCGTGTCCATTGGGCTTGGGCAACCAAAAACCCAGTCCCTACAATTGGCGCCGTCTGTGGGAAGGATTAGTGCACCGGTTGGTGCAACAGGCGACTGTTCTAAACAACCATTCCATGGAGGATCGGCGGTGATGCAAAAAAAAACTAACAAAAAGAAGAACATTGCAGAAAGATAAAAGCTTGAAGACAAGAGATTCAACAGTAAAAAGAAAAGTACTTGATATTATTCAAAAAAAAAAGAGTCACAGATTACAATCAGAGGCTTAGGCAGGCCTGTTTTACAACTGTTCCTACCAGCTAGTCCTACAATCAGAGGCCCAGGCGGACCCAACCTAAAACTAGCTAGAGGGAGATGTCAACTCGTCCCCTGATTGGCATAAAGAGAATGGGCGAAAGAGAATGGGAGATCTTGACAATAAGGGGGCGGAAGGGGGCTGAGAGCTTGAACAAAGCGAGGAGCAGACGCAGGGGCTCCGGGACGCCCTCCCCCATGATGTTCCCTTGATTCTCTCCAGCCCACGCGAGTGTTGGCCGTTGGAGACGGCAACACTCGAGCGCCGCACATAATGTGAGTTCGCATGTCTCCTCCGTCGGGGGTGCGCCCTGAGGAGGGACGTTAGGTACTTCAACGATATCCCTCCAGGCCACCGTGCATGGCGCCATCGGGGTTACGCCTAGATCCTGCCGCACCGGAAGCCCAGTGGGGGCTACGGCCACAACGGCTCTTGGCACGGATGTTCTCATGTCCGTCCAAAGCCGCACCATATCGCCTAACTCCGGTCACAATCCCGGCGGGGTTGTTAAAGGGGCATGGGGAGTTGAAGGGGTATCTTCTTTCTGGTTGGGTTGAGAAATTCATGGAATGAAGAGAAACCATTCCCCTAGGGGGCCTTATATAGAGGATGAAAGTAGGTGGGAGTTAATCCACGCAGAATTCGAAAAACTGGTTAACGAAGCGTTGGATAGTAATGAAGCGGACAGATTCCAAGGGAGTCGCAAACCGTTGAGCTTATGAGGATTCACGAGGCCATTAATGAAGGCGCGTCTCGCGCACAGAAGCGTTAGGCGCGGAACACGAACGGCCAAGGGACGCTTCGCAAATGACAGAGATGAGGGCTCGAGATGGAGATGAGATCAACGCCACGTGTAAGATCATGATCCGTCCGAAGGAGGAATCGTCCCCAGTAAAGCAAACCGAGGACAAACCCCTACTTCCAGATGCCAAGCGTTAGACAGAACCAAGGCACTGCATGGTCCTCGGACTCAGGCCTATGGGGAAACTAACCGCTCCAGATGCCAAGCGTTAGACAGAACCAAGGCACTGCGATAGAACCAAGGCACTGCATGGTCCTCGGACTCAGGCCTATGGGAAAACTAACCGCTCCAGATGCCAAGCGTTAGACAGAACCAAGGCACTGCATGGTCCTCGGACTAAGGCCTATGGGGAAACTAATCGCTCCAGAGGCCAAGCGTTAGACAGAACTAAGGCACTGCATGGTCCACGGACTCAGGCCTATGGGGAAACTAACCGCTCCAGAGGCCAAGCGTTAGACAGAACCAAGGCACTGCATGGTCCTCGGACTCAGGCCTATGGGGAAACTAACCGCTCCAGAGGCCAAGCGTTAGACAGAACCAAGGCACTGCATGGTCGTCGGACTCAGGCCTATGGGGAAACTAACCGCTCCAGAGGCCAAGCGTTAGACAGAACCAAGGCACTGCATGGTCCTCGAACTCAGGCCTATGGGGAAACTAACCGCTCCAGATGCCAAGCGTTAGACAGAACCAAGGCACTGCATGGTCCTCGGACTCAGGCCAATGGGGAAACTAACCGCTCCAGAGGCCAAGCGTTAGACAGAACCAAGGCACTGCATGGTCCTCGGACTCAGGCCTATGGGGAAACTAACCGCTCCAGAGGCCAAGCGTTAGACAGAACCAAGGCACTGCATGGTCCTCGGACTCAGGCCTATGGGGAAACTAACCGCTCCAGATGCCAAGCGTTAGACAGAAGCAAGGCACTGCATGGTCCTCGGACTCAGGCCTATGGGGAAACTAACCGCTCCAGATGCCAAGCGTTAGACAGAACCAAGGCACTGCATGGTCCTCTGACTCAGGCCTATGGGGAAACTAACCGCTCCAGATGCCAAGCGTTAGACAGAACCAAGGCATTGCATGGTCCTCGGACTCAGGCCTATGGGGAAACTAACCGCTCCAGATGCCAAGCGTTAGACAGAACCAAGGCACTGCATGGTCCACGGACTCAGGCCTGTGGGGAAACTAACCGCTCCAGAGGCCAAGCGTTAGACAGAACCAAGGCACTGCATGGTCCTCGGACTCAGGCCTCTGGGGAAACTAACCGCTCCAGAGGCCAAGCGTTAGAAAGAACCAAGGCACTGCATGGTCCACGGACTCAGGCCTATGGGGAAACTAACCGCTCCAGATGCCAAGCGCTAGACAGAACCAAGGCATTGCATGGTCCTCGGACTCAAGCCTATGGGGAAACTAACCGCTCCAGATGCCAAGCCTTAGACAGAACCAAGGCACTGCATGGTCCTCGGACTCAGGCCTATGGGGAAACTAACCGCTCCAGAGGCCAAGCGTTAGACAGAACCAAGGCACTGCATGGTCCTCAGACTCAGGCCTATGGGGAAACTAACCGCTCCAGAGGCCAAGCGTTAGACAGAACCAAGGCACTCCATGGTCCTCGGACTCAGGCCTATGGGGAAACTAACCGCTCCAGATGCCAAGCGTTAGACAGAACCAAGGCACTGCATGGTCCTCGGACTCAGGCCTATAGGGAAACTAACCGCTCCAGATGCCAAGCGTTAGACAGAACCAAGGCACTGCGACAGAACCAAGGCACTGCATGGTCCTCGGACTCAGGCCTATGGGAAAACTAACCGCTCCAGATGCCAAGCGTTAGACAGAACCAAGGCACTGCATGGTCCTCGGACTAAGGCCTATGGGGAAACTAATCGCTCCAGAGGCCAAGCGTTAGACAGAACTAAGGCACTGCATGGTCCACGGACTCAGGCCTATGGGGAAACTAACCGCTCCATAGGCCAAGCGTTAGACAGAACCAAGGCACTGCATGGTCCTCGGACTCAGGCCTATGGGGAAACTAACCGCTCCAGAGGCCAAGCGTTAGACAGAACCAAGGCACTGCATGGTCCTCGGACTCAGGCCAATGGGGAAACTAACCGCTCCAGAGGCCAAGCGTTAGACAGAACCAAGGCACTGCATGGTCCTCGAACTCAGGCCTATGGGGAAACTAACCGCTCCAGATGCCAAGCGTTAGACAGAACCAAGGCACTGCATGGTCCTCGGACTCAGGCCAATGGGGAAACTAACCGCTCCAGAGGCCAAGCGTTAGACAGAACCAAGGCACTGCATGGTCCTCGGACTCAGGCCTATGGGGAAACTAACCGCTCCAAAGGCCAAGCGTTAGACAGAACCAAGGCACTGCATGGTCCTCGGACTCAGGCCTATGGGGAAACTAACCGCTCCAGATGCCAAGCGTTAGACAGAAGCAAGGCACTGCATGGTCCTCGGACTCAGGCCTATGGGGAAACTAACCGCTCCAGATGCCAAGCGTTAGACAGAACCAAGGCACTGCATGGTCCTCTGACTCAAGCCTATGGGGAAACTAACCGCTCCAGATGCCAAGCGTTAGACAGAACCAAGGCACTGCATGGTCCTCTGACTCAAGCCTATGGGGAAACTAACCGCTCCAGATGCCAAGCGTTAGACAGAACCAAGGCATTGCATGGTCCTCGGACTCAGGCCTATGGGGAAACTAACCGCTCCAGATGCCAAGCGTTAGACAGAACCAAGGCACTGCATGGTCCACGGACTCAGGCCTGTGGGGAAACTAACCGCTCCAGAGGCCAAGCGTTAGACAGAACCAAGGCACTGCATGGTCCTCGGACTCAGGCCTCTGGGGAAACTAACCGCTCCAGAGGCCAAGCGTTAGAAAGAACCAAGGCATTGCATGGTCCACGGACTCAGGCCTATGGGGAAACTAACCGCTCCAGATGCCAAGCTTAGACAGAACCAAGGCATTGCATGGTCCTCGGACGCAAGCCTATGGGGAAACTAACCGCTCCAGATGCCAAGCCTTAGACAGAACCAAGGCACTGCATGGTCCTCGGACTCAGGCCTATGGGGAAACTAACCGCTCCAGAGGCCAAGCGTTAGACAGAACCAAGGCACTGCATGGTCCTCAGACTCAGGCCTATGGGGAAACTAACCGCTCCAGAGGCCAAGCGTTAGACAGAACCAAGGCACTCCATGGTCCTCGGACTCAGGCCTATGGGGAAACTAACCACTCCAGATGCCAAGCGTTAGACAGAACCAAGGCACTGCATGGTCCTCGGACTCAGGCCTATGGGGAAACTAACTGCTCCAGATGCCAAGCGTTAGACAGAACCAAGGCACTGCATGGTCCTCGGACTCAAGCCTATGGGGAAACTAACCACTCCAGATGCCAAGCGTTAGACAGAACCAAGGCACTGCATGGACCTCGGACTCAGGCCTATGGGGAAACTAACTGCTCCAGATGCCAAGCGTTAGACAGAACCAAGGCAGTGCATGGTCCTCGGACTCAGGCCTATGGGGAAACTAACCGCTCCAAATGCCAAGCGTTAGACAGAACCAAGGCACTGCATGGTGCTCGGACTCAGGCCTATGGGGAAACTAACCGCTCCAGAGGCCAAGCGTTAGACAGAACCAAGGCACTGCATGGTCCACGGACTCAGGGCTATGGGGAAACTAACTGCTACAGAGGCCAAGCGTTAGACAGAACCAAGGCACTGCATGGTCCTCGGACTCACGCCTATGGGGAAACTAACCGCTCCAGATGCCAAGCGTTAGACAGAACCAAGGAACTGCATGGTCCACGGACTCAGGCCTATGGGGAAACTAACCGCTCCAGATACCAAGCCTTAGACAGAACCAAGGCACTGCATGGTCCTCGGACTCAAGCCTATGGGGAAACTAACCGCTTCAGATGCCAAGCGTTAGACAGAACCAAGGCACTGCATGGTCCTCGGACTCTGGCCTATGGGGAAACTAACCGCTCCAGAGGCCAAGCGTTAGACAGAACCAAGGCACTGCATGGTCCTCAGACTCAGACCTATGGGGAAACTAACCGCTTCAGAGGCCAAGCGTTAGACAGAACCAAGGCACTGCATGGTCCTCGGACTCAGGCCTCCGGGGAAACTAACCGCTCCAGATGCCAAGAGTTAGACAGAACCAAGGCATTGCATGGTCCACGGACTCAGGCCTCTGGGGAAACTAACCGCTCCAGATGCCAAGCGTTAGACAGAACCAAGGCGCTGCATGGTCCTCGGACTCAGGCCTATGGGGAAACTAACCGCTCCAGATGCCAAGCGTTAGACAGAACCAAGGCACTGCATGGTCCTCGGACTCAGGCTTATGGGGAAACTAACCGCTCCAGATGCCAAGCGTTAGACAGAACCAAGGCACTGCATGGTCCTCGGACTCAGGCCTGTGCGGAAACTAACCGCTCCAGATTCCAAGCGTTAGACATAACCAAGGCACTGCATGGTCCACGGACTCAGGCCTATGGGGAAACTAACCGCTCCAGATGCCAAGCGTTAGACAGAACCAAGGCACTGCATGGTCCACGGACTCAGGCCTATGGGGAAACTAACCGCTCCAGATGCCAAGTGTTAGACAGAACCAAGGCACTTCATGGTCCCCGGACTCAGGCCTATGGGGAAACTAACCGCTCCGGAGGCCAAGCGTTAGACAGAACCAAGGCACTGCATAGTCCTCGGACTCAGGCCTATGGGGAAACTAACCGCTCCGGAGGCCAAGCGTTAGACAGAACCAAGGCACTGCATGGTCCTCGGACTCAGGCCTATGGGGAAACTAACCGCTCCAGATGCCAAGCGTTAGACAGAACCAAGGCACTGCATGGTCCTCAGACTCAGGCCTATGGGGAAACTAACCGCTCCAGATGCCAAGCGTTAGACAGAACCAAGGCACTGCGTGGTCCTCGGACTCAGGCCTATGGGGAAACTAACCGCTCCAGATGCCATGCGTTAGACAGAACCAAGGCACTGCATGGTCCTCGGACTCAGGCCTATGGGGAAACTAACCGCTCCAGATGCCAAGCGTTAGACAGAACCAAGGCACTGCGACAGAACCAAGGCACTGCATGGTCCTCGGACTCAGGCCTATGGGGAAACTAACCGCTCCAGATGCCAAGCGTTAGACAAAACCAATGCACTGCATGGTCCACGGACTCATGCCTATGGGGAAACTAACCGCTCCAGAGGCCAAGCGTTAGACAGAACCAAGGCACTGCATGGTCCACAGACTCAGGCCTATGGGGAAACTAACCGCTCCAGATGCCAAGCGTTAGACAGAACCAAGGCGCTGCATGGTCCTCGGACTCAAGCCTATGGGGAAACTAACCGCTCCAGATGCCAAGCGTTAGACAGAACCAAGGCACTGCATGGTCCTCGGACTCAGGCCTTTTGGGAAACTAACCGCTCAAGATTCCAAGCGTTAGACAGAACCAACGCACTGCATGGTCCTCGGACTCAGGCCTATGGGGAAACTAACCTCTCCAGATGCTAAGCGTTAGACAGATCCAAGGCACTGAATGGTCCTCGGACTCAGGCCTATGGGGAAACTAACCGCTCCAGAGGCCAAGCGTTAGACAGAACCAAGGCACTGCATGGTCCTCGGACTCAGTCCTATGGGGAAACTAACCGCTCCAGAGGCCAAGCGTTAGACAGAACCAGGGCACTGCATGGTCCTCGGACTCAAGCAATGGGGAAACTAACCGCTCCAGATGCCAAGCGTTAGACAGAACCAAGGCACTGCATGGTCCTCGGACTCAGGCCTATGGGGAAACTAACCGCTCCAAAGGCCAAGCGTTAGACAGAACCAAGGCACTGCATGGTCCTCGGACTCAGGCCTATGGGGAAACTAACCGCTCCAGATGCCAAGCGTTAGACAGAAGCAAGGCACTGCATGGTCCTCGGACTCAGGCCTATGGGGAAACTAACCGCTCCAGATGCCAAGCGTTAGACAGAACCAAGGCATTGCATGGTCCTCTGACTCAAGCCTATGGGGAAACTAACCGCTCCAGATGCCAAGCGTTAGACAGAACCAAGGCACTGCATGGTCCTCTGACTCAAGCCTATGGGGAAACTAACCGCTCCAGATGCCAAGCGTTAGACAGAACCAAGGCATTGCATGGTCCTCGGACTCAGGCCTATGGGGAAACTAACCGCTCCAGATGCCAAGCGTTAGACAGAACCAAGGCACTGCATGGTCCACGGACTCAGGCCTGTGGGGAAACTAACCGCTCCAGAGGCCAAGCGTTAGACAGAACCAAGGCACTGCATGGTCCTCGGACTCAGGCCTCTGGGGAAACTAACCGCTCCAGAGGCCAAGCGTTAGAAAGAACCAAGGCATTGCATGGTCCACGGACTCAGGCCTATGGGGAAACTAACCGCTCCAGATGCCAAGCTTAGACAGAACCAAGGCATTGCATGGTCCTCGGACGCAAGCCTATGGGGAAACTAACCGCTCCAGATGCCAAGCCTTAGACAGAACCAAGGCACTGCATGGTCCTCGGACTCAGGCCTATGGGGAAACTAACCGCTCCAGAGGCCAAGCGTTAGACAGAACCAAGGCACTGCATGGTCCTCAGACTCAGGCCTATGGGGAAACTAACCGCTCCAGAGGCCAAGCGTTAGACAGAACCAAGGCACTCCATGGTCCTCGGACTCAGGCCTATGGGGAAACTAACCACTCCAGATGCCAAGCGTTAGACAGAACCAAGGCACTGCATGGTCCTCGGACTCAGGCCTATGGGGAAACTAACCGCTCCAGATGCCAAGCGTTAGACAGAACCAAGGCACTGCATGGTCCTCGGACTCAAGCCTATGGGGAAACTAACCACTCCAGATGCCAAGCGTTAGACAGAACCAAGGCACTGCATGGACCTCGGACTCAGGCCTATGGGGAAACTAACTGCTCCAGATGCCAAGCGTTAGACAGAACCAAGGCAGTGCATGGTCCTCGGACTCAGGCCTATGGGGAAACTAACCGCTCCAAATGCCAAGCGTTAGACAGAACCAAGGCACTGCATGGTGCTCGGACTCAGGCCTATGGGGAAACTAACCGCTCCAGAGGCCAAGCGTTAGACAGAACCAAGGCACTGCATGGTCCACGGACTCAGGGCTATGGGGAAACTAACTGCTACAGAGGCCAAGCGTTAGACAGAACCAAGGCACTGCATGGTCCTCGGACTCACGCCTATGGGGAAACTAACCGCTCCAGATGCCAAGCGTTAGACAGAACCAAGGAACTGCATGGTCCACGGACTCAGGCCTATGGGGAAACTAACCGCTCCAGATACCAAGCCTTAGACAGAACCAAGGCACTGCATGGTCCTCGGACTCAAGCCTATGGGGAAACTAACCGCTTCAGATGCCAAGCCTTAGACAGAACCAAGGCACTGCATGGTCCTCGGACTCTGGCCTATGGGGAAACTAACCGCTCCAGAGGCCAAGCGTTAGACAGAACCAAGGCACTGCATGGTCCTCAGACTCAGACCTATGGGGAAACTAACCGCTTCAGAGGCCAAGCGTTAGACAGAACCAAGGCACTGCATGGTCCTCGGACTCAGGCCTCCGGGGAAACTAACCGCTCCAGATGCCAAGAGTTAGACAGAACCAAGGCATTGCATGGTCCACGGACTCAGGCCTCTGGGGAAACTAACCGCTCCAGATGCCAAGCGTTAGACAGAACCAAGGCGCTGCATGGTCCTCGGACTCAGGCCTATGGGGAAACTAACCGCTCCAGATGCCAAGCGTTAGACAGAACCAAGGCACTGCATGGTCCTCGGACTCAGGCTTATGGGGAAACTAACCGCTCCAGATGCCAAGCGTTAGACAGAACCAAGGCACTGCATGGTCCTCGGACTCAGGCCTGTGCGGAAACTAACCGCTCCAGATTCCAAGCGTTAGACATAACCAAGGCACTGCATGGTCCACGGACTCAGGCCTATGGGGAAACTAACCGCTCCAGATGCCAAGCGTTAGACAGAACCAAGGCACTGCATGGTCCACGGACTCAGGCCTATGGGGAAACTAACCGCTCCAGATGCCAAGTGTTAGACAGAACCAAGGCACTTCATGGTCCCCGGACTCAGGCCTATGGGGAAACTAACCGCTCCGGAGGCCAAGCGTTAGACAGAACCAAGGCACTGCATAGTCCTCGGACTCAGGCCTATGGGGAAACTAACCGCTCCGGAGGCCAAGCGTTAGACAGAACCAAGGCACTGCATGGTCCTCGGACTCAGGCCTATGGGGAAACTAACCGCTCCAGATGCCAAGCGTTAGACAGAACCAAGGCACTGCATGGTCCTCAGACTCAGGCCTATGGGGAAACTAACCGCTCCAGATGCCAAGCGTTAGACAGAACCAAGGCACTGCGTGGTCCTCGGACTCAGGCCTATGGGGAAACTAACCGCTCCAGATGCCAAGCGTTAGACAGAACCAAGGCACTGCATGGTCCTCGGACTCAGGCCTATGGGGAAACTAACCGCTCCAGATGCCAAGCGTTAGACAGAACCAAGGCACTGCGACAGAACCAAGGCACTGCATGGTCCTCGGACTCAGGCCTATGGGGAAACTAACCGCTCCAGATGCCAAGCGTTAGACAAAACCAATGCACTGCATGGTCCACGGACTCATGCCTATGGGGAAACTAACCGCTCCAGAGGCCAAGCGTTAGACAGAACCAAGGCACTGCATGGTCCACAGACTCAGGCCTATGGGGAAACTAACCGCTCCAGATGCCAAGCGTTAGACAGAACCAAGGCGCTGCATGGTCCTCGGACTCAAGCCTATGGGGAAACTAACCGCTCCAGATGCCAAGCGTTAGACAGAACCAAGGCACTGCATGGTCCTCGGACTCAGGCCTTTTGGGAAACTAACCGCTCAAGATGCCAAGCGTTAGACAGAACCAACGCACTGCATGGTCCTCGGACTCAGGCCTATGGGGAAACTAACCTCTCCAGATGCTAAGCGTTAGACAGATCCAAGGCACTGAATGGTCCTCGGACTCAGGCCTATGGGGAAACTAACCGCTCCAGAGGCCAAGCGTTAGACAGAACCAAGGCACTGCATGGTCCTCGGACTCAGTCCTATGGGGAAACTAACCGCTCCAGAGGCCGAGCGTTAGACAGAACCAGGGCACTGCATGGTCCTCGGACTCAAGCAATGGGGAAACTAACCGCTCCAGATGCCAAGCGTTAGACAGAACCAAGGCACTGCATGGTCCTCGGACTCAGGCCTATGGGGAAACTAACCGCTCCAGAGGCCAAGTGTTAGACAGAACCAAGGCACTGCATGGTCCACGGACTCAGGCCTATGGGGAAACTAACCGCTCCAGAGGCCAAGCGTTAGACAGAACCAAGGCACTGCATGGTCCTCGGACTCAGGCCTATGGGGAAACTAACCGCTCCAGATGCCAAGCGTTAGACAGAACCGAGGCACTGCATGGTCCACGGACTCAGGCCTATGGGGAAACTAACCGCTCCAGATGCCAAGCGTTAGACAGAACCAAGGCGCTGCATGGTCCTCGGACTCAGGCCTATGGGGAAACTAACCGCTCCAAATGCCAAGCGTTAGACAGAACCAAGGCACTGCATGGTCCTCGGACTCAGGCCTATGGGGAAACTAACCGCTCCAGATGCCAAGCGTTAGACAGAACCAAGGCACTGCATGGTCCTCGGACTCAGGCCTGTGCGGAAACTAACCGCTCCAGATTCCAAGCGTTAGACAAAACTAAGGCACTGCATGGTCCACGGACTCAGGCCTGTGGGGAAACTAACCTCTCCAGATGCCAAGCGTTAGACAGAACCAGGGCACTGAACGGTCCACGGACTCAGGCCAATGGGGAAACTAACCGCTCCAGATGCCAAGTGTTAGACAGAACCAAGGCACTTCATGGTCCTCGGACTCAGGCCTATGGGGAAACTAACCGCTCCGGAGGCCAAGCGTTAGACAGAACCAAGGCACTGCATGGTCCTCGTACTCAGGCCTATGGGGAAACTAGCCGCTCCAGATGCCAAGCGTTAGACAGAACCAAGGCACTGCATGGTCGTCGGACTCAGGCCTATGGGGAAACTAACCGCTCCAGAGGCCAAGCGTTAGACAGAACCAAGGCACTGCATGGTGCATGGACTCAGGCCTATGGGGAAACTAACCGCTCCAGAGGCCAAGCGTTAGACAGAACCAAGGCACTGCATGGTCTTCGTACTCAGGCCTATGGTGAAACTAACTGCTCCAGAGGCCAAGCGTTAGACAGAACCAACGCATTGCATGGTCCTCGGACTCAGGCCTATGGGGAAACTAATTGCTCCAGAGGCCAAGCGTTAGACAGAACCAAGGCACTGCATGGTCCACGGACTCAGGCCTATGGGGAAACTAACCGCTCCAGAGGCCAAGCGTTAGACAGAACCAAGGCACTGCATGGTTCTCGGACTCAGGCCTATGGGGAAACTAACCGCTCCAGAGGCCAAGCGTTAGACAGAACCAAGGCACTGCATGGTCCTCGGACTCAGGCCTATGGGGAAACTAACTGCTCCAGATGCCAAGCGTTAGACAGAACTAAGGCACTGCATGGTCCTCGGACTCAGGCCTATGGGGAAACTAACCGCTCCAGATGCCAAGCGTTAGACAGAACCAAGGCACTGCATGGTCCTCGGACTCAGGCCTATGGGGAAACTAACCGCTCCAGATGCCAAGCGTTAGACAGAACCAAGACACTGCATGGTCCTCGGACTCAGGCCTGTGGGGAAACTAACCGCTCAGATGCCAAGCGTTAGACAAAACCAAGGCACTGCATGGTCCACGGACTCAGGCCTATGGGGAAACTAACCGCTCCAGAGGCCAATCGTTAGACAGAACCAAGGCACTGCATGGTCCACGGACTCAGGCCAATGGGGAAACTAACCGCTCCAGATGCCAAGCGTTAGACAGAACCAAGGCACTGCATGGTCCTCGGACTCAGGCCTGTGGGGAAACTAACCGCTCCGGATGCCAAGCCTTAGACAGAACCAAGGCACTGCATGGTCCTCGGAGTCAGGCCTATGGGGAAACTAACCGCTCCAGAGGCCAAGCGTTAGACAGAACCAAGGCACTCCATGGTCCTCGGAGTCAGGCCTATAGGGAAACTAACCGCTCTAGTGGCCAAGCGTTAGACAGAATCAAGGCACTCCATGGTCCTCGGACTCAGGCCTATGGGGAAACTAACCGCTCAGATGCCAAGCGTTAGACAAAACCAAGGCACTGCATGGTCCACGGACTCAGGCCTATGGGGAAACTAACCGCTCCAGAGGCCAAGCGTTAGACAGAACCAAGGCACTGCATGGTCCACGGACTCAGGCCTATGGGGAAACTAACCGCTCCAGATGCCAAGCGTTAGACAGAACCAAGGCACTGCATGGTCCTCGCACTCAGGCCTATGGGGAAACTAACCGCTCCAGAGGCCAAGCGTTAGACAGAACCAAGGCACTCCATGGTCCTCGGACTCAGGCCTATGGGGAAACTAACCGCTCAAGAGGCCAAGTGTTAGACAGAACCAAGGCACTGCATGGTCCTCGGTCTCAGGCCTATGGGGATACTAACCGCTCCAGATGCCAAGCGTTAGACAGAATCAAGGCACTGCATGGTCCTCGGACTCAGGCCTATGGGGAAACTAACCGCTCCAAATGCCAAGCGTTAGACAGAACCAAGACACTGCATGGTCCTCGGACTCAGGCCTATTGAGAAACTAACCGCTCCAAATGCCAAGCGTTAGACAGAAGCAAGGCACTGCATGGTCCTCGGACTCAGGCCTATGGGGAAACTAACCGCTCCAGATGCCAAGCGTTAGACAGAACCAAGGCACTGCATGGTCCTCGGACTCAGGCCTATGGGGAAACTAACCGCTCCAGATGCCAAGCATTAGACAAAACCAAGGCACTGCATGGTCCTCGGACTCAGGCCTATGGGGAAACTAACCGCTCCAGATGCCAAGCGTTAGACAGAACCAAGGCACTGCATGGTCCTCGGACTCAGGCCTATGGGGAAACTAACCGCTCCAGATGCCAAGCGTTAGACAGAACCAAGGCACTGCGTGGTCCACAGACTCAGGCCTACGGGGAAACTAACCGCTCCCGATGCCAAGCGTTAGACAGAACCAAGGCACTGCGTGGTCCTCGGACTCAGGCCTACGGGGAAACTAACCGCTCCAGATGCCAAGCGTTAGACAGAACCAAGGCTCTGCACGGTCCTCGGACTCAGGCTTACGGGGAAGCTAAATACTTCGGATGAACCTAAGTATTAGGCAGAACCAAGGCTCTGCACGGTTCTCGGACTCAGGCTCACGGGGAAACCAACCACCTTAGGTGATCCTAAGAGTTAGACAGAACTAAGGCACTGCATGGTCCCAGGACTCAGGCCTACGGCGAAACTAACTCCTTCAGAGGATTCCAGGTGTTGGACAGAACCAAAAGCGCTGCATAATCCCAGGACTCAGACCTATGTGGAAACTAACTACTTCAGAGGATTCTAAGTGTTAGACAGAACCTAAAGCACTGTACGGTCCTCGGACTCAAGCTTATGGGGAAGCCAACTACATCAAGGAGAGCTTAAGTGTCAACCTAAAGAATTTTCTACCCGGCCCTTAGGGAAAGATGGGCCCACTCGAGCATACATGTCCTCGCTGCAACAATTGATGCCGCGACTGGCCGAGATGCAATTAAAGATAAAATTACACAAGTAAAGAAAGAACGAATAACGTGCAAGTAAGCAAACAACCACAACAAACAGGAAAAGAAATAAAATTCGCATTCCATTAAGTTCACAAATATTACATGGTGAGTACCACATTACAGTCACAAAGCAAAAAGAAAAAAGAAAAAAATGCAAAGGACCAGGGAGACAACAGGGTCGGAGGGCCTGCCCCACTCACTTATACTCCTCCCTCAGCTGGGGGCTGGACCATAGCAGCATCAAGGCTTTCTGAGCTTCGGCCAGAGGGGACGGCCTGTGAAGGCGAAGCAGGAATAGCTGCCTCCTCAGCAGCAAGGGCTCCAGCTCTAGCGCCAGACTTCACATCCTCCTGGGGTGCCTCCCCAACGGGGCCCTCACCCGATTCTGCCACCTTGGAAGGATCACTTCCTTAGGCGGGCTCAGCAGTTGATGTGTCCTCACCCGCAACAGTGCCGGTTTCCTCCGCAGCCTCCTCGGCCTCAGCGCCACTTGGAGCAGCCTCGCGGATGGCAGGAGGATAGTACACATTCTCCTCCTTCCACAAATCGGATGAGGCCTCGATCCCAGCCTGCCTGAGAGCCTCCCTCCAAATCTCGGCAGAGTAGCGCCTGCACAACCCGGGGACTTCAGACCTAAATGTTGCTGCTGTCTCTTCCATCCCCGCGGCGTAAGCCTCCTCCTCGGCTTCCTTCATAGCGGCCAGGGCTTCCTCCCTGCCCTGGTCAGCCTCAAACTTGGCCCTCACGGCCTCGTCCCTCGCCCACTCGGCTGCCTTCTTGTCTGACTCGGCGGCAGCCACCTTCTTGGGCAAATCTGCAAGCAACCCCTTTGCAGTCTTCAGCTGCTCCTCCGCCTCAGCCAGGCGCTTCGAGTAATCCTCGGCCTGCTTCTGAAAACCGGCGAGACCGGACAGGGCAGTGTTCCGGGCACTGGTCATCGCACTCAGCTCCTCCCGGGCCTTGGATAGATCGGCCTCAGAGTGCTTAAGAACCTGGGTGGCCTCCAGACGTTTCTCGCGCTCCACCTCCATGGCTTTCCCCTGGTCACAGGCCACGTCCTCCAACCTATAAGTAGCCTGAACGGCCTGTCCAACAAAACAAATACGTCATCAGCTGAGACCAAAAAGCGGGAAGGAAGAGCTACAACTAGGAAAAGTCACAAGTATTGAGGGGCTTACCATTCCCAAGTACCGCTTGAGGCAGAGGAAGACCTCCCTGCTCCTCATAGTCGCCAGCTCTGCCATGTCGGCTGGGAGTAACAGGCACCTCTCCACCGCGTCGGCCACGTATGTGCCCTCGCCCTCGTTAAAATCTCTGAGGGAGGAGTCTTCCCTCAGCGGCGCCCCGCGGAGCATGGGGGTAGGAAGCCAGGCCTGAGGCTCGGGCTGGTCGTCGACCTGTTTGTCCTGGCCTCGGGAGCCTATCTTCAACTGTTTGGACGGCCGCCGATCATCACCCTCCTCCCGTGGGGACTCGGACCTCTCCTCAGCTGGCCACTTGCCCTTATCCTTCTTCTGCTTGGGATCAGAGGGCTCACGTCTAGAAGGCAGACTCGTCTTGGGCAGAGAGGGAGGAAGCCCTGATTGGGTAGAAGCCGACTTGCCCTGGGCAGAACGAGTTTTTGGAGGAGGAGGAGGGAGCTCCGACTTAGATTTCCCCGGCTGGCCTTCGATCAATTCCGCCAAGCTAACTTGCGGCTTCTTCTTGTAGCCCATTTTCTGCCGAGAAGAGGACTTGGACGCTGAGAAATCCGCTTCGGTCAGACGAGGGTCACCCAAATCTCCTGGAGGGTCCTCGGACTGGTGAGCTTGATCAAACATGCTAAATTCGTCCTCGACGGGGCCAAAATCAGCAACCTCCACTTCCCTCTCAGGGCCTACTTTGGCGGGTTCCGAGATTCTAAGGGAGGAGGAGGGACCCGCAGGTATTGCGCCTTCTGATGTGGAGGGCACCTCAGGGAACCGAAACCCGTCCTCGGTCACAGTTATCTTCCGAAGCCGAGGATCCTTTGCTCTGATCACGTGCTTCGACGCCGCAAATGACTTGTGAGCCGGGTCGTATTTCAAAATTTCGTGAGCGGCCCTAACCTGATTATCGGCCTCGTTCACAAAAATCTCTGCCCTCAGCGCCTTTTGCAAGTCTTCCCGGTTGATTAGGCTGAAGTGGCGCGTGAAGGCGTGAGGATCTGCAAAAAGAAACACATCCACATTAGAAACCAAATAGTGCGAGAGAAAGAGACGAGAGAAAAGATGGAACTGATTAGGGTCCTAGAACTCTCTCTCTCTATTTTTCCACTGCCCACCTGGGGTCCCCTCCGTCGTCGGGCAGTGAAGGTCATCATGCCACTCTCCGGACACGATGAGAAAGTCTTTGTTCAACCCCTTGCTGGACTCAGGGAGACACTGAATGAGCCGGACTCTGTCATCCCTGGTCTTCAGATAGTAAGTTTCGCCCTTCAGGCACTGGAGATTATAGCACCAGTTGACGTCATGGTGGGTCAATCTCAGACCCATCTTTTCATTTAGGGCATCCACACAGCCCAGAACCCTAAAGACGTTGATGGCACACTGAGTGAGGGCTAACCGGAAGTGCATCAGATAGTCTCTCATCACCGGACCCATGGGAATCCTCATGCCATCTTCAATGAAGGCAACGATGGGAATCACTACCTCACCCTCCTGCCTCCGAAAGCGCCACTCACCCTTCGCACAATACCTCAAGCCCACATTGGCCGGTATCTTGTAGTCGGCGATAAATTTCTCCATCACCTCCTCAGTGAAGACATACTTCTTAAAAATACCCATCCCAAATAAAGCCTAAACGAGCTAAGAGGGAGCAAACGAAAAAGAGGCAAAGAAGGAGAAGGAGAAAGTTCAAAGGGAGATAGAGTGACTTACAGAAAGGTGTAGAAGCTCCTCGGACAGGTCTTTTATGCTGGAGATGTAGACTCTTGAGTGCAAAGAAGCAAAGGAACCGGACTTTCAAATGGGCATTTATACCCTAAAACCAAGGAGCAGAGCGGGTTTTCCCACCCCCAACCGTTAGGCAAATCCCCACCGTTCGATTGACATCCTCCCGTTGAACGTGGGGAGCACAAAGCCGTTAGGATTTAATGAAGGGCACGTCGCGCCCTTCAAGGCGTCGGTAACGCTTCTGAGGCAGGCGAAAAGACTCTAGTACCCCCAGAGGGCCAAACTCAACGGTACATGACGCGTGCCCGAGGACATCAAAATCCTCCTCTCCGCCCGAGGACGCGGACAGCAAAATTTTGAGGGGCTATTGTGGGGCCAAATAATCCCACGGCCCAGCCCACTTCATTCCTGGGCCGAAGGCCCGAGCCGAGGAGACATCCAAGTCCGAGGATGACCTCATCATCGACGTCCGAGAGTTTGAGGAACATGTTCGCAGCAAGCGGTCATCTCCACACTAAACGCACCTGACAACCGCCCTGGCCGCATTAATGAGGAAAGGACCTTCACCAGTGTCGCCTTGGTTGCCGCGACTCCCAAAGAGACTGGGAAGGCGGCTGATGGGACAAGCACCTGAGCAAAGGTCATGATCACTCAACAAGTGTAGGGCTAGGATTGGTTGGGTAAGGGGTATATAATGTAAGGGAATCCCTCCTGAAAAAGGGGGTGGAGGAAGAAAAGAAAAAAAAGAAAACTCTGAAGAAAGAAAGGAAAAGAGAGAAGACAGGGCAAGAGCCTCCTCGGCCATGGGCCGAGGAGCCCATCCCATTTGTAAACTGTGCTAAGTCTTTTTCTTTAAGTAAAAGAGACCGAAGTTCACGCCACTGGAGCGCCGGCCGGCGCCTAGACCTTCGACCCACTCTCTATAAATTCATTGCGGGGTTCGTTGGGCTTTTGACCTGTATCCATTGGGCTTGGGCAACCAAAAACCCAGTCCCTACACATACATATAAAGAAGCAAGCAATTCCAAGGCTTAGAAAAACCATCTTACAACTTGTGTGTTAATTTATTCTTTTACCATACATTGGGAAGTCTGAATGGAAAATTTTTGTCAATCAATGCATTAGTCGTAAATTTCACCCAGGCAATCTTTGAGTGCCATTGTAAGTTTATGAAAGTATCACAAAGTTGCACCTACTCTCAAATTCTCAATTTTATGTTGTATTACTATTTCGTGTGTGTTCTAATAAGTATTAGCGTTTATTCACCAAAAAAAAAAAAAAACTCTCAATTTCGTGCTGTATTCTAGTAATAAAGCAAGAAGCTAATTTACTGCACATTTTTTATAAAAATTTTATTGTTCATCTCGTATAGTATTTTTCTGAGATTATGTGCATAGCTTAAACAGACAAATAGGACAGTCACTGTTGCACTGATATTCTATTTTTTTTGCGAGAAATAACCATATAAATTTATTTTTTGAAAAAAATACATATAAATTTGATACACATAGATATTACAAGCTACGTTTGCTAGAAGCAGCACTATTAACAAAATTTGCATTTTTTTTTTTTTTTTGGCAGAAAATCTTCAGATCTGTGGGGCTAAAGTGCATACCGAGTGCTCTTACAGTCTTACCCTCTTCATCTGAGTACAAAGGAATTAACATATTGAAGCTTTACTGCCTTTCTGAAATAAAAGACTCACATTCATCAGTAATTTAGGAAGATATTAACTGGCCCTTAACAATTTTGAAGGCATCTGAGTTGTCATAGATCATCTCCAACCTCTTTGAATTCCTTATAAAAAACTTCATGACATTATCTCTGTCAGCAACATCTCCAAAGTTATGCAGTGCAATACTTCTGAGACGATGAGTACAACACTTTATAAGGCGATACCGACAACAACATGAGTCTTCTTCCATATCTACCGACATATAATATTGAAACTGTAAATTTAAAACAAAATACCAAACATGTTAGCTCGAGACGTTGAGCTGGACACTGGGGACAGGGAAATTTCATGTGACACTACTTAAAAGTTCAACTACATAAAAGTATGCAAGTAGCTGCTTTTGAAATACAAAAGGATATCAAACAAGGTTCAGATCAAATTAGGGTGGACACTATGGTCATGAACTAAAAACACTTGGTTATAAAAAGAATAAAAAATGATACCAGGGAATTACTATAAATTTTATTACATAGACCTTGCAAATTAATGTATCATTAATCACAAAAGTAATTCATACTCATTTATTACCTTGTTAAAGTGTCATCAATATTGAATGCCACATTTAACAATTGGGTGTAAGGTCAAACAAGAAATCAGCAATTCTAACATTAATTCTTGGACTTAAAAGACACATAGAAATAAAAGTTTCTCCATAAATTTAATTATGAATTATGATATCTTTGTATAACAACATTTAACAAACTTGAAAACTGTTTCTTCTCAAAAAAGAAAAACGAAGAAAGAAAACTTGAAAACTGATAATTTACATTACCTTTATGGATTCTTCATTGGAGCCCTTAACAAATGATATGGTCTCTGGACGAGGAACGAGCCAGACCAAGCTTTGAAGTAATCCCATCAGATCTGTTCTGCAACGTAATTGTATCTTCATATGCTTGATATCAAATAGCGGAGGAAGCATTTGCTCTCTCAATTCTTTTGGAATTATCAATTCCTGAGAGCAAAAATAAAAAGGAAAAAGGTTCCACTCATTAGAATCAGGGTAATTTACAATTTTATCATGTGGGATGAGACTAGAATATGTATAGAAAATAATTATCTAGAAATGTGAGAAAACTTGGGGATTGTAAAGGAGCGTTTATATTAAAACATTTTACTAGTATCTAGAGACTCTAAAGCCTTTGTAGTTACACTAATTTGTGAAAATCGTGTGTAAGGAGCCCGAAACCAAAAGAAGAAATCATTCTCAAATTAATTGTAAAAAGTCTTTTTTTTTTTTAGTAAGTGACAAAAATTGTATTAATAATAAAATCGACCAAACTACACTGGAAATATCCTATGGGGTAATACGATTAAGAACCCAAACTACAATGATCAAATAAATCAGTAAGGCAAAAATATGAACATGTTTGTAAAAAGTCTTGCAAGCATATTATACATATATCCTCTACTGGGGGCTCTATGTGAACCCTAAGGTCATATGCCCTAGGCTTCCACTTATCTCCATTTTTCAACACTCCCCCACCTCATGCAAACACCCCACACAAATTCAAACATGCATGCTTCCGTACTCCAAAATATATATTAATATATGTGTTAGTAATTGCTTCAACTCCCTATTTTGACTTAAATAATTTGGATTTTTTTTTATACTGAAAAGAAAGTCTATCCCTTAGTAAAAAAAATAATTATGGTATTTCTTGTCCACTAAGATATATATTCCTAATCTATCAATTGAAGCATAGTGAAAGGTTTAGTGATTTTGACCCAAAAGTCCTCGCACATAAGGAGAAGAGACTACTCTTAGAAGAATATATTGGCTTGGAAGGGTAATTTGATTGTTTGATGATTGTTGAGGTGAGAAAGCACCATTGAATGTAAGGGGTTTTGGGAAAGCGTCTCATTTGTGGGTTTTTCAGTTGGAATTAAGAGTTTGCTTTAGGCGTAATGGGATCTAAGTTAGCTTGTGTTCTGAGAGTTTTGATTGTAAATGTTGTGAGTGCTTTTTGTGAGGGCGTCCATGAATTTGGTTTGGTGAGAATTTGCCATATGGTTGTAATTCATATCGGTGCTAGTGAATGTTAATTAGTGTTGCTCATAGATGTAGATAAGAAACTAGCCGAATCACAATAAATTTTGGTGCCTAATGTGAATGTTTTTATTTCTTGTTTGTGTGATTATGCTTCTACTAGTCTCAAATTTCAACAAACTAATATCAAAGTTTCTGCCATCACAACAGCATACACACACACACACACATATATAACACATCTCAAATTAATTTTAAGATATATCTCATATATCTTAAAATTATTTTAAGATATGTCTCATATATCTAAAATTAATTTAAGATATGTCTCATATATTTGTAATTTAAGATATATGTATGTATGAGGGGAAACAAAAACAAAATAGGAAAAAAGAAGAAGAAGTGTAGATTAAAATAAAGAAATTATAGAGAATAGTTACCTTATCATTGTTGCAAATCAGTGTCAATACTTTGCACGTATCAAAGCCCAGAAGAAATTCTCTTAATTTTTTGAAACGCAAATATGGGGGAAGATCAGTTTCTTTCAACTTGATCATAGCATCCCAATGAGAAGAAATAATCACCGGAGGTGCCATTATTTGCCCAGTGTACTCAAATGAATCCAGATTTGGAGCATCGATTTCGGCCTCCTCCACATCGCAATCATGCAATTGAAAACATGTAAGCAGCTCATTATGAAACTTAATCTTCTGGAACACCTTGCAACATTCCAATCTTAGTCTCTCAAGTAAACAAAATGCAGAAATGTTATCTTCAATCCACCTGTCTGTTATGGTAGCACCACGCAAAATTAAATTCCTAAGGCATTTACAAGCAGAGATATTGATGTCACATTGTTTGGACCGATCCATACTGTATACAAAAGATTGAAGATTTTGTGCTACAATGTCAACCATCTCTAGTCCATCACAATTTTTCAACTCGATTTCTTTGATATTGGCATTATGAAACTTAATCTTCTGCAACACATTGCAGCATTCCAATCCTAGTCTCTCAAGTAAACAAAACGCAGACATGTTATCTTCAATCCACCTGTCCGTTATGGTAGCACCGTGCAAAATTAAATTCCTAAGGAATCTGCCAGCAGAAATATTGATGTCACATTGCTTGCGCCGATTCATTCTGTATACAAAGGATTGAAGATTTTGTGCTACAATGCCAACCATCTCTAGTCCATCACAATTTTTCAACTCAATCTCTTCGATATTAGTATGAAATAAACTGATATATTTCAATCCTCGACATTCATATAGTTTCAGAATCTTAAGAAAAGGAAATTTAGAAACATGGTCATAGAGCCACAGGTCCATGATGCTAGCAAACTCTAAGGATAAGCTTTTAAGGGACTTACAAGTGGTCATAAGGATCTCAAATGGCTGAGGAGGCTGACTAGGATCAACATCACGACACCCAGTATATGAAAAAGATTCAAGATTTTGCGCATCAATATTAATTTTCTCCAGTCCAGAGCAGGTGTCCAATTTTATAGCTTTGAGTTTTTTAGCTCCTGAAACCCTAATACTTTTCAACCCAGAACAGTCAGTAACCCTAAAATCCTCAATCAAAGGACAGCTTAAAATCAAATCGGGGACTTCTACTTTAAACCCTTTTAACTCCAAAACCCGAATTGAATTCGCACAAAACATCATCTGTGGCAAACACGTATCAACGTAGGAATCATCGAAAAGATAAATCTCTTTTACGTGCTTATCCAAAGCATAATTGACGAGCCAATGATTGAACGTAGAACCATCAAAGAGACCCCTAATCCTTAACCTTTCTAAACAGGCATTGGGATCACGACGAATAAGAGAGTCGCGCACGAACGTGGTGAATTGACTGGTCGTGACTCTATACCGTCCTGGAAACAAAGTTGCATCGAAATCGATAACCGGGAAGGAAAGCCAAGCGGACCTGAATCTCTTCGAGAGGGCACTGGTTCGAGCCGCGTATTTGGTGGGGACGAAGGACACGATATGGTGGATGATGGGTTCGGGCAAGTCTGAAAACCGATCAAGGTAATTGGGATTCATGGCGGCGTTTTGTTGTTGTGGTGGTGGTGTTGTTCTTCTTCTTTTCATTCCGGAATTCTTTTTTTTCTTTGATAAAATTTCATCAGAGCGGAATTCTGGTTTGGGTTTTGCACGAAAGCAGGAAAACAACGCGGCTAATATAGGAGGAGGTTGAATCTTCAATCTGTCTAGTCTGTTAGTATCTCTCAGGAAAAATACTAAGGTTTAAAGATGCCGAGATCTACTAGGATTTTGATTTCCGTTCAAAGAAAGAAGATAATATGGAGTAGTAATTAAGCTGCGCGGCCTCTTATAGAAAAATATATATAGGGAAGGTATCGCTATCTTTATGGGTTATGGCTTTGAATCCAGTCCTAGTAAGGACAAAATTTAAGTACAGTATATATGTGCTGTTTCTTAGATTTTTCTTCTTAAAATTTTACTATGTAGGTTTTTTTTTTTTTTTTTTTTTATGGGTTGAAAGTGTATTTTTTAGTTAAGTAGCTATATGACAGAATTTTAAGAGGAAAACCTAAGGAACAGTACCTGAGGTACTGTATATAAGTTTTGTACATAAAATAATATATAAACTACTAATAATAATTTCCGGCCAAAAGTATAATGAAAACTAGTCTCTCATGCGCGTGCTCAAAAACTTTTATATTTTTTTTTTTATTAAAAGTTAGTAATTTGCATATATTATAATTTGATATTACTATATTTCCAATTACCCAAAAAAAAAAAAAACACTAAGGGTGTGATGAATCCTATAATGTAGTCACTAAGTACACATTCATAACAAAAATTTCAATGCCTAAAAAACCAAAAAAAAAAAAAAAATTAAATAGGAAAATTTCTAACATTATTTTGTTTTGTTATCAAGTTTTTTTTTTTTTTTTTTAATTTTTTTTTTTTATAAATCCTATAAGATAGCCACTTAGTCCTATAATGTAGGCACTAAGTACACATTCATAACAAAAAAATTCAAATACCTGAAAACCAAAATAAATAAATTAAATAGGAAAGGCTCTCACAGTCTCAACTCTCATGTTGTTTTATTTTTTTAAATGGGAATTGTGAAGTTGTATTTAATCCTTAAAAGAAAAAATTATAAGAAAGGCTATCAACATTAGCAAGTACTTAATCACCAATAATATCATTTAATTTAAAAAAAATGTATTTTCTTGAAAAAAATAAAAAGAAGTTGTAGTAAAAAGGTACAACAATTGTTAGGGATAATTTCATATGAAAGAGATGAGCTTGAGAAAAATGGAACAATTATCACTAATAATAAAACAATTATTACCTTAAGAGAAAACATATGACAAAGTCAATAAAACTTAGGCACTAATATATGCAATCTAACAACGTTCTAAAAACTTGAAAAACCTTGGGCACTTTGTAACTTGATTAGCACTCTTTTCGCTTAGGAAATAGAAAATTGAAAAAAAATCTAAAGAAAAGCCACCCCATTAATAATCTTTGTTTTATTAAAAAAACATAAAACATGTTTCAAGTTTCAACTGCTTGTACCCTACATCACACGTGGTTGTTGTACCTTGTGCTTCAAAATATTTGTTTCCAGTTGATTAAGGAGTAGGGAGAATGGGAGAAGTAGCCTCTTTTGCCTATTTTCCAGTACAAAAAAATTTGTTCACACTAAAGCCCAATGATCCAATTGGAGGCTTTTTTTTTTTTTTTTTTTTCAAATATATTAGTAATATGGTTGTATATAATGGTCAATCATTCTCCTTTACGTATATATTTTATGCTTCGAAATAGAGTTAAGTGCAATATAATTAATTAATATGTGATACTTATCCAAATTGTACAATTTGTGTTTCTTTTACACAATTTGATACTTATCCAAATTGCACAATTTATGTTCTATTGCAATATTGTAATCAAAGAAATTCACCGCAATAGTAATCAAAGAAAAGAAAAGCAATGAGTAAGCTTTAACGCACAAACACATAGTAAAAAAAAAGGATAATCATAAGGAAATATGAAAATGAAGAAGACCCAAAGTTCAAATAATTAGACTACTGTTGATTTCTTTATAAAAACAAAATAGAAAAGGGCAATGTACATTGACATACCTGTTGAATCGAAACAATTAGAACTGCACTTTTGTTTTTGTAAGTAAAGTTTTTTCTTTTTTGGATTTTGAATTTAGAAAAATTGATGATGATGGTGTAGAGAAAAAGAACATAGAAGAGAGAAATTGAGGAAGAAATAAATTGAAGAAGTTGAGATTTAAAACCAACGTGACTGTTGTTCTATTTTGTAGGCAGTGTTCTACATGGGAGTTAGAGATTATTTTTAGCATGTTTTGCTTAAGTTTTATCTCTACTTTTTTGTAGGTTTTTTTTTTAATTTTTTTTTTCAAATTCAAAACAAAGATATTTGAGGAAAAAAAACCACTGTGAGATGAGATTAAGGAGCAAGGGAAACCGGATATTAAAAAAAAAAAAGTTAAGTCTTTATTTTTTTGATAAAAAAAAAAAAAACTTAAAATCTTTGAATGCTCAGTTTGAAAATCAACTGGAGAGTGTTCTTATTTTGTAGTCAATGTTATATGTAGTAGTTAGAGATGTATTTAAACTATGTTATCCTCAAGTTTTGTCTCTACTTAAACTTAGGAAATAAGGTTATTTTTGAACTAAAGAAATGTCCATTCCAAATAGGAAAAGCCCCTTAAATAGTAATATAAAAAACGATAATTTATACTATTTATAAAAAGATTTCCCTTTTTAGACTGGACTTCTATGTGGTTCAGACAGGGATGGAGTCAGAACTTTGAGTTTGGGGGGTGGTTTTATTGTTTGTTGTGTGTGGCAGTTTCAACCTTTGACTTTGCTACTACTTAACCGTTGAGTTTTTTTTTTTTTTTTTTTTTTTCGTGGGTAAGAACAAAATTATTTTTGTTTAGAATTTTTTAAAGGGTATGGTTGTTTATTTTGGATAAAATTGGTTGGTTGGGCTTTTTTTTTTTAATTTTTTTTTTATTTTTAGTTTTACTATTTGTAATTTTTGTTGTTGAGTTAATTTTTTTTTTTTTTTTTTTTGCTTATATATTTTGTTTTAGATTTTAGATCTATAATTTTTTTTTTTTTTTTTTTTTTTATGGTTACTAAAATGAAAAAAAATCCTAGAGTTACAAACTTTTTTTATAAATCGCTGAGGTAATAAGTGGTTATTAGTAGGTAAAAAAAATGATGTAAGTAGTAGACTCATATGTAAACCAATAAGAATTTGCTACCAAAACAGTTTGTAAAAAGGTTTATGAGTATAACATTACTCTTAAAAGAATCAATTATATTGTTTAAGGAGAGTAAAATGTAATTTTATAAAATAAAATTGTTAAAGTTAGTACACACATATAATAATATTTTAAAAAAAATTAGGGGGGGCCATTGGCTCCCCTAGTCCAACAGTGGCTCTGTCCCTAGGTTTAGATATACTCCTAAACCTTACATTTAACAAGTTTAAAACTTGAGAACAAGCTAGTAAAAATATATCTCCAAATCCACTTAAAATGCATACAAAATAGGGCTCTTTCTTACTAATCCATGTCTTCAAAACAAATTTATCCAAACCATCGCACACACTTTGTGTGATGGTCACTTCACAAGTATAAGTTTTTGTGGGGTATGGAGTTCGGATTTAAAATCTTGTAGAATTATTTGTATTCTCGTTAGAAATATTATATTTCTCTTACTTCGGTTTTGTGAGTTTTGGTGACAAAGCTAGTGCATAGTAAATTTGTGCTTAATTAGTTTGCACATTGAGGTAAGTGGGATTTACATACTACTCCCTTTGCATTATCCATACTAGTATGTAACCCCGTGCTATCGCACGGGACTGGTTAATTATAATGATGCTATTGGCCAATTTTTTTGTTTTTGTTTTGTTTTTGTTTTTTTGGTTTTATCACACAGATGATAGAATTAAATCAAACAATGAAAAATATATATTGCATTTTATTATTTAAATAATGCTATTGGTCTTTTTTTTTGGGTTTATCATACATAGGATAGCATTAGATAAAAAAAAGAATAAAAAAAAAAGATATTGCATTTTATTATTTAAAATATATAAAGGGACATTAAAAAATAAAAACTGATAAATGAGTTTGGAATCTTCTTGGAGGCACCAATGAAGTGCTAACGTATGAGAGTGTGAAGCAAGGAAGAGTGGGATTGAACATTGTGTTTGAACCCGGCCTTGCTCTGAGAAATCCGTAAGGAGGAGGAGAGGGTAGTGTGTGGATCTAGTTGGTAGAGATTGAGAGAGGAGGAGACATGGGATGACGATATGGAATTAGGAGGAAATGATGTTTTACTTTTATAGTCTTTCTTGTTGGACTCCTTGGTTCTGGTTGTGGGATTAGAAGAGTTCCAGACTCTATTGAGATCACCCATAAAAGTGTGCAGGTGAGATGTTCTTACTTAGGCAAATGAGTATTATCATTGTGGTTTTCTTGACTTCCATGTTAAATATTAATGCATCATTTATTTGGGTACAAAAATTAGAAAATTTAGATAAGATACATGATTATAAATTGGAGTCCAATTTATAATCTCCATAAAAGTGTGTAGGTAAGATGTTCTTACTTAGGCTAATGAGCATTATCATTGTGGTTTTCTTGACTTTTGTGTTAAATGTTAATGCATCATTTATTTGGGTACAAAAATTAGAAAATTTAGATAAGATACAAGACACAAAATTGGAGCCAAATTTATAATCTAATTAGATTTTTTTTTTGAGTTTTGGTTAGGACAAGTGGCGTAAAATTGAGAATCCAATTGAAATCTAATTGGATTTTCTCTTTGCTTCACCTATTATTATATATATAGATTAGTCTGTAACTCCATGTATATGTACAAGTACAATTAAAAACAATCATAATTACATGATTTAAAATATACATTTTTTTAGAAGATGTTCAAATTATACATGATATTAGCTAATAATTTTTTTAAACTATACATTTCTAAAATATATAATGGTTTTTCATTATATGATTTAGAATTTAATTGGATTTAGACTCTTCAATTTTGCACTTAATAATTCACTTGTCACAAAAATTAAAAATTTAGATGAACACATGGTGCAAAATTGGATTCCAATTGAAATCTAATTTGAAATCTAATTGGATTGGATTCTTTGATTTTTACACACAATAATTTACTTTGTACAAAAATTTAAAATTAGATGGGACACACAGCGCAAAAGTGAGAATCCAATTGAAATCTAATTGAATTTTCTATGAGTTTTGGCTTTTAATATATACTAGTACTAGTATTATGCCTGGCTTTTAATAGTAAAAATATTTTACAAATTTTGGCAAGTTTAAAATTTCTAAAAGCTCTTAGTAGTAAAATTGTAATATATATATATATATATATATATATATATATGTATGGCACTTAAAAATCTTTCCATTATACTTGCTAACATGTAGAGTAGTAGAAGTGCTAACCATATATAAATTTCTTGCATATATAACCAAAAACGAATTCCATAAATTACAAAAATAAAACAAATTCCATAAATTACAAGAATATAAGTATTTAGAGTTTCTAAACTGCAATGTAAATGTAAAAGTTTACCTATAAATTATTATAATGTTTTCGTAAATGACGAAATAATCAGCATAATTAATTAAGAACACCAAATCAAAGATGAATTGCATTACCTAAAATTTTTTATAAAAAAACATAGATTTAAGCTATAATTGACCTATGTTAGTATCTATACCTTCTACAGTACCACACTCAAAATAATTTCAAAAATAGATAAATAAAGGTAGATAAAGAGAAAAAAAATATTGTATTGCAATGTAAATGTAAAAGTTTAAATATGTAAATACATACATACATGGTTGTAGGTAGAAGAAGAGAAGAATAAAGGTTGTAGGCAAAAGAATAGGGATAAAGAAAAAGAACTATATTGTAGGTATTCATTATGAATTATTTGAGATATATATATATGTGTGTGTGTGTGTGTGTGTGTGTGTGTGTGTGGATAAAGTTTAGTTAAAAAATTGGTTGCAGTGTAAGACAACCTTACTCAATATCTTTTTATTGAAGGTGAATTTTTACAAATCCACCATTGGATTACATCTTCTTCTTATATTCTTTATATTTGCAAAATTTTTAGAAAATTAAAGATCAATAGCTATGTCATCAACAAATTATTTAAATTGCAAATTTTTGTAGTTTAAAATTATGTATAAAATATAAGTTTATAGATTATATAATAAATAATATTCGATTGACACAAAATTTGACATGTGTATTAAGGGCATAAAGAACATACAATTTAACGGTTAGATTTTCAAAATATGTAGTAGTATTTATTTTATTGAGTAAGGTTATAGGTTTAAACTACAATCAATTTTGTAGTTAAATTTTGTCCTATATACATTTCACATTGAAAAAGTTGATAAGGACAAAAAGTCTAATGTTAGTTGAATAGAATTTTATAAAAAACATTTTTTAAGTGTACTAGGTTGTTGTTAGGTTGCTGTTTTCTTTTTACGTGTAGTAATATAATTATAGGAGAAGAAGGTAAGAAAAAAATTATATTTATTAAAAAAAATCTAAAATGTGTAGTCGTGTACTACTTTAAAAAAAAAAAAAAAAAAAAAAAAAACTAGTATTAAAAATCTGTTAGATTTTTAATATATTAGAATATATATATATATATATATATATTGTAGGGACTCAATTTGGAAGGACCCTCTGAATTTAGAAGGAGAGTAATCCTGTAGGCCCCAAACAATAAATTTCTAGAGAGTGGGTTGAAGAAATTGGCTCTTACAGGCAAACGGAACATAATCATGGACTCATCACCATTGAAGGCTGTACGCTTGGATTCATCGTTAGAGTTACTCCTCGGCATTTGTCCGAGGAGCTTGGCCCCTCTCCCCCCCTTTTTCAGGAGGGGTCCCTTACATTATATACCCTTCCCGCAACCGATCCTAGCCCTACATTTGTTAAGCAATCAGGCCATTACTCAGGTGCCTGTCCCATCAGCCGCCTTCCCATTCCCTTTGTGGGTCGCGGTAACCGAGGTGGCACTGTTGTGGGATCATTTCCCCATTAATGTGGCCAGGGCGGTAGTTAGGTGAATTAAATGCGGAGGTGACAGTCTGTCATGAACTTGTTCCTCCACCAGGTTGCCATCGATGGCGCATGGTACTTCCTCTCTGCTCTTTGAGTAGTCAGGAAGGCTCCTTTGAATGTGTTGCCGGTTGCCTTAAGGTGTCGGATGTCCGAGGACGGGGTCGTCCTCGGCGGGGCTTGTTGGGCTCCTGGGCTTCTCATTTTCATCCTCGGACCTTGGATGCTTCCTCGGCTCGGGCCTTCGGTCCTGGAACGAAGTGGGCTGGACCGTATGACTTGTTGACCCCACATATATATTAATCATTAATTATCATTTTATTATAATTTCAGAAAAACGTGTAATACTTCTTCTTTTTTACGTGTGCTTTTGTTTTTGTTATTAAAATTTTGGGTTTAAAATTTTTTTCTTGCTGTTTCTTTTTTAACTAAGGTCTTTTTTTTCAACTTATATATTATAATGAGAAAATGACTAGATGAAGAATTTGGACTGTAATTAAACTTTGATTTTTACTAACTTAGAAATTATAGGAAATGAAAAATTATATCCTTTTTTTTATAAATTTAATAAAAATTTTGCATTATAACTATTTTTAAAAAATCTAAATCTAAAACGTGTAAGATTTTTTTGTTGCTTTTTTTTTTTTTAATTAAGATTTTTTTTTTCAAATTATATATTATAATAATAAAATGATTAGATGAAAAAATTGGATTTTAATCAAATTATGATTTTTATCAACTTAGAAATGATAGAAGAAGAAAAATTATATATATTTTTATTTTTTTAATCTAATAAAATTTCTACAATTTGGTGAAACCACTTGGCACAATCACGGTCTGTTAGATTTTTAATATATATATATATATATATATATTAATCATTAATTATCATTTTATTATAATTTCAGAAAAATGTGTACTACTTTTTTACGTGTGCTTTTGTTTTTGTTATTAAAAATTCGGGTTTAAGATTCTTTTGTTGTTGTTTCTTTTTTAATTAAGATTTTTTTTCAACTTATATATTGTAATGAGAAAATGACTAGATGAAAATTTTGGATTGTAATTAATCAAATTATGATTTTTTTCAACTTAGAAATTGTAGGGACTGGATTTGAGCACTTCTACTGTTGAGTGAGTGGACTCAAGCCCAGCTAGCCCAATACAATGAATTTGTAGAGAGCGGGTTCAAGAACTAGACCCTAGTGAGGGATACGATTGCTATGCATGGCTGAATATGGATTGAACAGCATGGACATGGATTCAAACGTACAATGATGTTCATCGACCCTCCTCTTGGAAGCTTAAGGTCCTTACTATTTCTTTAGTGATTAGTTACAAAAGCTTTTTTGTTGTTACAGGTTGTTGCAACGTTCAATACTTCTAATTTTCTCCTCCTTCTTCTTCCGTGGGGGTCCCCTTTTCAAGTGGGCTTTCTTACATTATATACAACCTTTCAGTGGATCTTAGTTCTATATCTGTTGCTCAAGCAGGTCACTACTTGAGTGCTTGTCCCATCAGTCGCCTCCCTATTCTTTTTGCGGGTTGCAGCAACCAAGGCTGTGCTGTTCAGGGGTCACTTCTTCATTAATGCAGCCAGAACGTTAGTTGTGGGCATTTAATGTGGAGGTGACAGTTCATCATGGACTTGCTCCTCTACCATGCTTCCACAGCTGGCGCGTTGTACTTGTTTCTCCTCTTTGGATGCTCGGGAAGGCTGCCTTTGGTGGTCCGTTACTTCCTAATCCCATGGTCTCGGTTTGCTGAGGATAGGGTCGTCCTCGGCAAGGTTCCTGGGCAATTTGGACTTTCGCACCTTGTCCTCGGGCGTTCCCTCCTCTTCGGTATGGGCCTCAGGCCTGATATGAAATGGGTTGGGGAAACCAAATTCTCTGGCCCCACAGAAATTATAAGAAAAAAAAATTAAATCTAAAAAAATTTCTGCAATTATAACTATTTTTTAAAAATCTAAATCTAAAACATGTAAGATTTTTTTTTGCATTTTTTTAATTAATATTTTTTTTCAACTCATATATTATAATAATAAAAGGATTAGATGAAGAATTTGGATTGTAATCAAATTATGATTTTTATCAACTTAGAAATTATAGGAGAAGAAAAATTTTATATATATATATATATATATATTTAATCTAATAAAATTTCTGCAATTTGGTAAAGCCACTTGGCATAACCTCGACTTCTAAGCCCAACTTTTATTATATAGTATGTAACCCGTGCATTATATTGGTGCTATTGATGTTAGTTTGAGTTATTAAACATGTTAGACATAGTTCGACCTGGACATTTGGAGGTATTAAAATAGTTTTTCCTTACAATTTTCTTGATATTAGTTATGCCAAGTTTCTCATTACATTGCTATTATGTATATAATTTTGTAAATCACTATTGGATACTACATATACAATATCAATTCACAATTATTGTATTTGAAATTGTACTAAATACAACAAAAAATAAAATAATAAATTGGTCAAATAGTATAAAATTAAATGGAAACAAGTACATGGGATCATTCAGCTTAATGACAGTTTGTTATGTTCAATATCTTCGCATATAAAATATCTGAATAGAAACACTAAACATTATAAAAATATGCTCATTAGTTTAGAGAAAAAATAACAACAAAAATCTAATCAATTTAATTTGTATGGAAAGCTAATAAAAGAAAATTTCAATTTTGATTCTAATTGAATTTTCTCTAAACTTTGGTTTAAAAAAGCAAAAAAACTCTCTCTCTCTCTCTCTCTCTCTATATATATATATATATATATATTACCTAGTTAGTAATGGACTGTATATAGTCGTGGTATATTACATAAATGACTTATAAATTTGTTTTTTTTTTTTTTAGTTATAGAAAAAAAAAAGGCTCAAAAATATAAAATCATTCAAACTCTCTCTTTCTCTAATTTTATATATAGAGTTAGATATATGATTATGTTTTTTTATGGTTTATTTATTTTAGACTTCTCATTTTCTACACTAAATTAACACATTTGACACAAAAATTTTAAAAACTTAGTTTAGATAGGACACGTGGCGCAATATTAAACTTTAATTGAAATCCAATTTTTACATAGAATTAATTCGGCACAAAAATTTAAAATTTTAGATTAAATGGAACACGTGGTGCAAAGTTAGAAATTAATTGAATTCTAATTTGAAATTTAATTGAATTTTCTTTCAGCTTTGCCTATATATATATATAATTCATTTGGTATCAAAAAAAAAAAAAAAATAAATAAATAGATGGGACACATGCCGCAAAATTGAGAATCAAATTAAAATCTAATTTGATTTTCTCTTAAAGAACTAAATATATCCCCTTAGCCACGGTATGGTCCAGCAAGCTTTAACCTTCTTGTTCACTAGATGCACTAGATGCGCAATTTTACAAATAATTCTACAAGTTGATAGGAGTTAGTTAGGATAGGAGTTAATTAGGATGGTTGAAGAAGTTAGCTAGGATGGAAGTTGAGTTGGCCATTGTTGTAACTGCTTGTAGAGAAGGGTATAAAAACAGATGGGATGGATTGTAAAAGATATCTCAGAAATAATAAGAAGCTATCTTTGTCTCTGATTCTCTTCTCTCTATTCTCTCTACTCTCTATTCTTACTTCTAGGAGGCCAGTTCCCTTGAAGAACTACTTAAAAACTAATAAGAAACAATTGATTCCTATCAATTTGGTATTAGAGTCATCTCTGTCAGCATGGCAAAAACTCGATCCCTATATGCTCTTAATGAGAAAAATTAACTCTCTTTTATTCACGTCTGACCAGCATGATCAAGAAATATGGGGAATTCACCAGAAACTGGACGCTATGACTTTTGTGCTACAAACGTTAATGGAGACTATGCAAGGCCTCACTGATGTTGGAAATCAATGGTAGCAAAGGACTTTGTCCACATCCCCTGCTACTATAGCAATGCATTTGGATTCAATTGCAACAGTTCCAAAAACAGTGAGATTGGAGTTTCCAAGATTTAGAGGAAAGAATCCCTCAGGCTAGATTTATAAGGCTCACTAGTCTTTCCAATTGTACAACACACCCATTAATCAGAGGATCCTTCTAGCTTTTTACCATATGGAAGATGAAGCTTTGATATGGTTTCAAGATACCGAAGAAACAGGGTAATTCACAAGTTGGGAAGCTTTTGTGAGGGCATTGCACACCAGATCCAATGGAGGCCCTAACAAAATTGAGACAGGTAAGTTTTGTGTCCTCTTACAAGGCTCAGTTTGAAGCTTTATCCAATAGAATTAAGGAGTTGTCTGAAAGGCATAAGCTTAGTTGTTTCTTGAGTGGTTTAAGAGATGAAATCTGTTTGCCTATGAAGATGTTTAATCCACAAAACCTTGGCTTTACCTTTGGTCTTGCTAAAATATAAGAAGAGTACCTCCTTATTAACAAGAAAACTACTAAACCATGGGTGGATATGCCTAAACCCTCCATTCTTGGTCCACCACCTGCATTCAAGAATGACAGGAATGATGTCAAAACTACTAAGCTTCCAATTCAAAGACTAATTGCTGCACAGATTGAAGAAAGGAGGAAGAAGGGAATGTGTTTTTACTGTGAGGAAAAATGGCATGCAAGTCATCAATGTAAGGTTCCAAGTATCTTTCTTATGGAAGGATTGCAAGAATTCAATTCTAGAATTCAGTTGCAAAAATTCAATTTTGGAGTTCAGATGTAGGAATTGGTGACTGGTGATACTAAGGTACTAAAGCAGGACATTGTGGAGGGTACTGCAGAGTTAAAATGCCATATTACTGAGATTACACATTATGCTTTACTTGATAGTCCTTCACTAGTTACTAAGAGGGTTTTAGGTAGGATTAGACAACAGGAGATGGTCATCTTGATTGACAGTGGTAGTACACATAATTTTTTGGATGAGTCTATGTGGTTGGCATTAATCTTACCATTGACATCAAAAGATACTTTTGAAGTTCAGATAACTAATGGTGCCTTACTCAGAACTAAAGGTGTTAGCTATGGGGTCCCACTTAAGGTTCAAGGACAAACTTTTAAGGTGGACTTTAATATATTACCCCTAGGTGATTGTGCTATGTTTTTGGGAACACAATGGTTATATTCTCTGGGGCTGATTCAATGGGATTTCAAGCACCTCAATATGCAATTTCGGGATGAGGCAATCTCTGTCATGCTCAAAGATTTACAACCTTAAAACCCTTCTCTTTAAGAGGGTGAGCAATTCTTTACTGCTGTCAAGAAAGGTCTTTTGTTATTGTTTCCACAACTTCAACAATTCCAAAAAAGTAGCATCATCCTACTTTAGATCAGCTACTTTTGGACTTCAGCAAAGTCTTTAAGGTGCCATCTTGTCTCCCTCCACTCCAGAATCATGAACATCAGATTATCCTGAAGGATGGGAGCCAACCAAACTGTAAAAGACCATACAGGCATCCAGAAATCAGAAATTGAAAAGATTGTGAAAGAGTTACTTAAGGTAGGTTCTATTAGAACCAGTCAAAGCCCTTTCTCTTCACCTGTGTTATTGGTTAGAAAGATAGATGGTAGCTGGCGTATGTGTATTGATTACAGATCCCTTAACAAAGACACTATTAAGGATAAATATCCTATACCAGTGGTAGATGAATTGCTTGATGAGTTGTGTGGTGCAACAATTTTTTTGAAATTGGATCTTAGGTCTTGCTACCATCAGATCAGGATGAAGGAGAGTGATATTCCCAAAACTACAGTTGGGACTCATGAGGGCCACTATGAGTTCCTAGTCATGCCCTTTGGCTTAACAAATGCACCATCCACTTTTCAATCTCTAACGAACCACATTTTTAAGCCTTTCTTAAGGAAGTTTGTTTTGGTGTTTTTTTTTATGATATTTTAGTATTTAGCAAAACATTGGATGAACATGTTTCTCATTTGAAGATTGTATTGAATGTGTTACTTGAAAATCAGTTATATGCTAAGATGAGCAAATGTGTTTTTGGGTGTCAAAAGGTGGAATATTTGGGGTATTTGATTTCTAGTCATGGGGTTAGAGCTGATCCTTAAAAGATAGAAGCAATGCAGAATTGGCCTACCCCTACCTTAGTTAAGGCTTTAAGAGGTTTTCTAGGGTTTACTGACTATTACAGAAAATTCATTAAGAACTATGGGGTCATTGCTGCTCCATTGACTGCCTTACTTAAGAAAGATTCCTTTCATTGGTCTCTTGAGGCTAAACTAGCTTTCAATACACTCAAACATACTGTATCCAACTCACAGTCCTAGCCTTGCCCAATTTCTCGAAGCCTTTTGTAGTAGAGTGTGATGCTTCTGGGTTTGGTTTGGGAGCTATCTTAATGCAGGATAATAAACCTTTAGCTTTTCATAGTGAGGCTCTCAAGGGTCAATGCTTGCACTTATCTACTTATGAGAAGGAACTCCTAGCTTTAGTGAAGGCAGTTAAAAAATGGAGACCATACTTGGTGGGCAATCCTTTCCTCATTAGAACTAATCAGCAGAGTGTCAAATTTATTCTTGAACAAAGGATTGGTACTCTTACCCAATAGAAATGGATTACAAAATTGCTGGGCTATTCATTTGTGGTGGAGTATAAAAAAGGGAGAGAGAATAAGGCTACTGATGCTCTTTCAAGAAAGGAACATGTTCCAGATTTCCTTGATAAAGCTACATCTCTTTATCTCATTTCTTTTCCTTGTCCATTATGGTTGGACTTGCTTAAAGATAGTTATAATTTTGATGATACCTATCAGCTGTTGCTCTCCAAGCTTGCTAATCCTACTCTCATCCAGTTGGTTACTCTCTTCAATATGGTTTGATTCTTTACAAGAATAAGATCTTTATCAGCCCTTCCTCTTCCTTGAAGTCCTTAATCTTGCAGCATGTGCATAATAGCCTAGTTAGTGGTCATTCTAGATATTTGAAGACCCTCCATAGGGTTAAGCAAGATTTTTATTGGCAAGGTATGAAATTTGATGTCATGAACTACATTAGGTGTTATGAGATTTGTCAGAGAATTAAAGTTGACACTTCCAAACCTACTGGCTTATAACAACTTCTTCCCATACCTGACAGACCATGGTTGGGTATTAGCATGGATTTCATTGAAGGGCTTCCAAAATCACATAGCCATGAGGTTATTGTAGTGGTGGTTGACAAGCTTTCAAAGTTTGTGCATTTTTTTCCCTCTCCATCATCTATTCATTGTTGCTAAAGTTGCTGTTGTCTTCATGTAAGTAGTTTGCCTAAGTCTATTGTTAGTGATAGAGGGTTGTTTTACTGCTACATTCTAGAGGGAATTATTTAAATTACAGGGCACCGAGCTGACTATGTCTTCAGCCTACCATCCACAATTTGATGGGTAGACTGAGGTTGTTAATAGGAGTTTGGAGCAATACCTGCGAGCATTTGTGAGTGACAGCCCACATACTTGAACAAATTGGCTACACTTGGCAGAGTTCTGGTTCAATACAAATTACCATACCTCTACCAAAATGACACCTTTTAAGGCCTTATATGGTTACTCTCCACCACGGCTTTTGGATTATGTTCTAGGTACCACTCAAGTGGATGTAGTGGACAATTTTTTGCATTCTAGACATGACATTCTTCCTCTCTTGAAGTAGAATTTGATTTCAACTCAAGCTAGGATGAAACCTCAAGCTGACCAACACAGGTCAGATAAGTCCTTCAATGTTGGTGATGGGGTTTATCTCAAGCTTTAGCCTTACAAATAGCATTCTCTTAGGATGAAGAGTTACAATAAACTTTCTCCACGATTCTTTGGTCCATTTCAAATTGTTCAACGGGTTGGTGAAGTAGCTTATAAGCTGGCTTTGCCTGTGGACTATCCAATTCATCATATTTTTCACATTTCCTATTTAAAGCAGAAGTTGGGAGATCAGATTGTTCCTCTTCCCACCCTTCTCTGGATTCTGATGGTTTTCTTAGTCTAGAACCTATTGCCATTTTGCAGTAGAGGTCTAAACAGTTGTTGAATTGCACAATTATTGAAGTTTTGGTCCAATGGCGGGGCCAATTTGTGGAGAATACAACTTGGTAGTCCCTTTATAAACTTTAGCACCAATTTCCCCACCTTGTGGGCAAGGTTCTTTAAGGGAGGGAGGGGGGGGGGGGAATGTTGGGAAGTCTGGAACCTTGAGGACAAGGTTTTTTAAGGGGGAAGGATTTGATAAGAGTTAGGTAGGATGGCTGAAGAAGTTAGTTAGGATGGAAGTTGAGTTGGCCATTGTTGTAAATACTTGTAGAGAAGGGTATAAAAACAAATGGGATGGATTGTAAAAAATATCTCAGAAATAATAAAAAGCTATCTTTGTCTCTCATTCTTTTCTCTCTATTCTCTCTACTCTCTATTCTTACTTCTAGAAGACCAGTTCCCTCAAAGAACTACTTAAAAACTCATAAGAATCAATTGATTCCTATCACAAAGTTTCAAATCTGAATCCTATATACATATAAATAATTATAAATCCGAACTTTGTGTGTGTCTCTATATACATCGAAACAGGTATATATATATATATATATATTAAAAGCCAAAACTTAGAGAAAATCCAACCAACGTAGAGAGAATCCATCTAAAAAAATAAAATTAAAGGAGAACACATTCCCCATCAAAACCAACGTAACCCTTTCAAAACAAACTAAATCTAAAATGTCCAAATTTGATAAATAAAATTGAAAATTTCAAATGAACAAACAGAGAAATAAATTTAAGAGTAAGAAAAACATATATTGTCAACAACTAATCAGCACCACCACAATGACAAAAAGATGGAGGTGTGACAGAATGACCCTGAAGAAGAGCATGAGGGAGTTGGAACTCCAGTCTGTTTGGGTTAATATAACAAAAGTAAAATATTCAAACTCAGCTCAAACTCGAACCAAGTCTACAAACAATATTTAGACTTGAAATGATAAAAAGTTCAAAAGTTTGAGCTTGGCTTGGCCCAACTTTATTTATTAGTAAAACCAAACTTAAGCTCAGTATCAAGTTCTTAAGTTTAAGATCCAACATAAATACATTATCAAATGCTTAAATCTTAAAAAATTAAGCAAGCAAAAATAACATACTGATTAGATCAAGCTTATTGGTTATTACCATATCAAGCTTAAGTTTTGGTTTGGATAGGTGGTACCAACTCCTAAATTAACTAAAGACTTATTACCAAGCCCATAATAAGCCTAAATCTAAGGTTCAAGCATGACCTAATTATAATTAAAAAATAAATGAGCTTTTTCTTAAGCCAAGCTTAAGACATTTATAAATGGCTTGATTGCAATTCATTTACAGCCCTCTAATAAAAACACATTTGTTGTATTGAAAAATGACATCATTTAGCTGAATTGGCACTTGGGTCTAAGGGAGGAAAGGGTTCTAATTGCAAGATTAGCAACATATTGTAATTATCTTTTTTTAAAAAAACGACATCATTTAGGAAACTCATTTGTGTGAAATCAACCATACTTCCACTCATTACAAAAATAACTAGTTCGTTTTTATTCAATCAGCTGTCAAAAAGGAGAAGTGAAATGCAAAAGAAAGCACCTACAAATAAGGAAGTTAATACATGAAAATAGCTGAGAAACCTATGAAATAATACACGATACCATTTCATGCAATCCAATACTTTGTTTACTTCAACTTAACCCCCTTTGTTTTTTACTTTCGTTATATTTTATGTTTTATGTGCCTTTGTTTGGGAGTTTATTACAAACCGAAATGAAATGATTATAAAAGAATGGAAATAAATATAATGGAATATTATGTATTTAAGTAAGGGGAAAGAATGATAAAGAAATGAATGGAATGAAATTAAGTAATTTTGTTTGAATGTTTCAAATAAATAAATGGAAAGGAATAAAAAAGAATAGAAGGTAAATAACATTTTTTGAGAGTAACATAGAGGGAAAGTAATGAAGTCATTTTATGAAAACGTTACTATTAGACTCTTTTTTAAAAATAAATGTAGGTGAATATATAGGAGTATTTTGAAGTTTTAGTAAAAAATAAATTAAATCTAATTTTATTCCTTCTAATTCTTTCCAATTTTGAGAGGAATGTAAATTTGAGATTTTGAGAGAATAGAGAGGAGTGAATGTTCTCTCTTACCCATTCCATTCTCCTTCACTTAAACTCTTAAATAAGGGAATGGAAAGTTCATTCACTCTATTTAAACTCCTAAACAAGGGAATGAAAGAATATTAAAAAATTATTCTTTCATTCATTTTCCTCCTCCCAAACAACTTGTCATGATTCCCCGATGAAGAAAGATCTTAGTATTGTGCTTTGTTTTTCTTTTACTTTTTAAATATAAAATATTTAGAGTTTAGCTTGAGTTATGTTGTCTTCGTAGGGATAAATTTACAAAATAATAATATTTAAATTGGAATTTTTGAAGTTAATTAGAGTTCTTAAGTCTCTTTTCTTCCTACTCTACTATCAACTCTCAGGAGAAATCTTAGTTGATATTAGGTGCAGGCTTTTGTTTTGTTTTGCTCTTTTATCTTCTCCTTGGTGCTTCTCAACATGGACTCGGATTTTATCAAAAGGTTACGGAGAGTTAATTTGACCGAGGAGGAAGGTGAGGTGATCATGGTCCAGTCCGAGAATCGTGGAAAAACTTTAGAGGGTTGCTCCCTCAGTTTGATGGGAAGGTTCCATACCACCAAAGTCATAAATTTCCCAGCTGCAAAAAACTTGTTACGGTCTGTTTGGAAGATGGGAAACGACCTGAAAATCACAGAAGTTGGGGATGGGCTCTTCTAGTTTAAATTCTCAATGGAAAGCCAATTAAAGTGGGTTACTTAACAATGGCCCATGGAGTTTCAAAAACCATATCTTGCTACTGTGATGGTGGGAGAAAGGAATGACGGCATTTTCAGTGAAGTTCCAAACTATTCCAATTTGGGTGCAAGTGTGGGGTTTACCCTTTGATCTGATAAATGATGAAGCAGGGAGAAATATCGAAAAAGGAATTAGCAAAGTTGTTGAAGTCAATTGCAAAGCCTTTGCATCAGACTAGGCAAAATTCTTACGTATCAGAGTTAATATGCCGCTGGATAAACTAATTCGTTAGGGGGCTCCAGTGCTCAGCCTAGAGGGGGACAAGGTTTGGGTGGCTTTCCAGAATGAACGGCTGCAAGGTATGTGCTTCCAATGTGGGATGCTTGGTCATGAAGCTAAAACATGCACAATTCAAAAGCCTAAGGAGGTGTAGGAGAGAGTCCCTACGGAGAGTGGTTGCGAGCTGGAAATTGTAGACCGAGGAAAACACCAGCTAGGGACTCATCTAGTCCACCATGGCAACAATCAATAGGGACAAGTTCACCACAGACCAGTCAGTCACCAACAACGGAACCTACCAGACCTGGGAATCCCGACAGCCACGACAATGATGGAGTAACCGATACGCAGCTAGCAATGAATTCGGGTAACAGACTTTCCTTGCTTTCAACGCCATTAAATAAGGACACAAATCCGGATTTTATGAAGGTATCGAAAAGTAAGGAGCTTAATAAGGAAAATTCCAAAAATAAAGATGAGAGTTTTATCAACATTCTTGTATCATACGTGAGCAATATGGTCAACACAGGCAAACATATGGAGTGTGAAACCCTAGCAGCACTAGTTATTGATGGGCAGGCACGTAAGATTACTAAAATTCCACGAGCAAAGACTCCAAAGTGGACTAGACTCACAAGAGAACAATTGGCTAGGAAGAAAACAGAAATAAGTGGTAGGGTTACTGGAAAAAAATGTGCACAAGTGGGGGAAAAGGGAGATGATGGTGAAAGGAAAATGTTTGTTTTTAGACCCCTTAAAACACAATTGGATTAATTTAGTTAACAAGCCAAGTTATTACTTGGTCTAAATTTCAGATCTAAGTTAACACAATCATATAATCATATCAATGAAAAGTGCGGAATATAAAGAACACAAAGATATGATGACCTAGGAAACCAAATCGGTAAAAACCTGGGGAGGCTTTAACCTAATTATCCTCAAGATAAACCTGAATCCACTATGAAAGAATTGAAGTTTACATAATAGCGACTTAGGCCACTAACATCCTATTGCTACCTCGAGTAAGAAACTTACTACCACGACCCTATGATAGCTCTGAGTCCACAAACTACTTCTTTCTTGGATTCCTAGCAAGTACAAGCACTCCCTTTTGTGTATCTTTAAGCTCTTTATTGCAGCAACTGAATGATAATCAAGTTCTTGAATCGAATTCTCCTTCTTGATAATCCTAAGTATGTGTGAAGGCAAATATCTCTAGATCTCACAAAAGATTCACACACACAACAAAAGAGCTTCCTAAAACGTGGCTAGGGTTTTCCTTTTTATACTTAGGGCAAAACATAAAACCCTACACGTTATATGGACTTAGGGCTGAGTTGAAAAATTCAGCAGAAAAATGTTCTACCCGAATTTCAATCGGTCGAGTCTAATTCTCGATCGATCGAGCCAGGCAGAATCATACTATAACTTTTGCAGCAACTCGATTCCAACTTTACATAAAACGCATACACTTTGAGCAAGTCTAAACAAGACTAAAAACCTGTTTTGATCATGGTTTGCCAACAATACAAATTAGAGTTCTAATACATTAGTTCCTAAGTACTTAGAACCTAACAGAAAGGATCAAAGATTTTAGTTAACGATCACAAAAACAAAATGGTGGTGGTTGATGACCTGCCCCGCTGAGCACAATAATCATCCTAAGTTGGAACTACTGGGGGCTTGGGAACCTCTGTGCAGGCACTGTACTCTCTCACTTGGTGAGGGAAAAAGCTCCCGATGTTTTGTTTCTTATGGAGGCAAAACAAATAGTAGATGAAATGAAGAATATTCAAGCCGATTTACACCATGATTCCATGCTAGCAGTTACGTGCGTCCGTAGAGCTAGTGGTCTTGTTATGTTATGGAAGGTCAAGGTAGAGTTGCATGTCACTACAAAAAAATGGGTCTATAGCTGCGTTTAAAAAACGCGACTATAGATACAAAAAAGGCGGCTATAGCCTAGAGTCGCGTTTTTTATAGCCGCGTTTCCAAACACGGTGTAAACACCGCAGCAACAGACCTATGGCCGCGTTTTTCCAAAACGCAGCTATAGTCAGACCTATAGCCGCGTTTTTAACCGCAGCTACAGGATTCTGGCCTATAGCCGCGTTTTTAAAAAACGCGGCTATAGGTCAGCTTCAAGCTGCGTTTATAACCGCGGCTAAGGGTTCGGACCTATAGCCGCGTTTTAAAAACGCGGCTATAGGTTTTTTTTTTTTTTTTTTTTTTTTAAATTTGGTTTTTTTTTTTTCCCGGAAAACAAAAAAAAAATTTTGGGTTTTTTTTTTTTTTTTTTCCAGAAAATAAAAAAAAAAAATTTTGGGTTTTTTTTTTCCCAGAAAATTCAAAATTTGAAATTCAAATAAAAAAAATTCAAAATTAAACGCAAATCCAAAAATTTCAAAATCAAATACAAACTCAAAAAATTCAAAATCAAACACAACATTCTCACAATACAAAAACACCCAGAAAATTCAAAATCAAACACAATATACTCACAATACAAACACACCCAAAAAATTAAAAATCATACACAATGTGCCCCAAAATATAAGAACACAAACTCATTTAAACATAATCACAATATTAGCAACACAGTAGCACAAATTCAAGCACAGATCCAAAAAATTCAAAATCAAATATTGCTAGAATATCCACTTCATTCAAAATTTTCAGTAGATCTAATGACAAATCAGTGTGCTTGAGATGAAGAAAAAAAGAAAGAAACAAAAAAAAAAAGAGTTACCCAGATGTGAAGAACGAAGAAAGAAAAAAGAAAAAAAGAAGAAGAAGAAGAGTCACCCAGATGTGAAGAACGAAGAAAGAAAAAGGAAAAAAAGAAAAGAAAAAGAAGAGTCACCTAGATGTGAGGAAGGAAGAAAAAAAAAAAAAAAAAAAAGGAAAGAGAGAAGACTTACGGTGGGAGTGAAGAATGAAGAAAGAAAAAAGAAAGAAGAAGAAGAAATAAAAGAAAAGAAGAAAGTGGGGTAGGTGGGGATGTAGGTGGGAAAGGGGGGGCACGTGGGAATCAAGCTGAAGAAACAAATTTTTTTTTTTTTTTGGGTGTTACCTATAGCGGCGTTTTTAAAAACGCGGCTGTAAAACGCCGTTATAGGCCCCCTTAATTACATAGTTATACGGCTGGAGCTATAGCCGCGTTTTTCAAAAACGCGGCTATAGCTAACTTGTAGCTGCGTTTAAAAACGCGGCTATAGGTCAGCTGTAGCCGCGTTTTCCAAAAACGCGGCTAAAGGTCAGCTGTAGCCGCCTTTTCCAAAAACGCGGCTATAGGTCACCATTAAAAAATCTTTATTCGACTGGACTACCTTTAAAAAATTATTCTGCTAGACCTATAGCTGTATTTGAAATGCGGCTAAAGGTCAGCTATAGCTGCGTTTTTCAAAATCGCGGCTATAGGTTGCCCTTAAAAAATTTTATTCTGCTGGACCTTCTTTAAAAAATTATTCGGTTGGACATAAAGCCGCGTTTTTTGAAAACGCGGCTATAGCTTACCTATAGCTGCGTTTAAAAACGCAGCTAAGGGTCAGCTATAGCCGCGTTTTTTAGAAAACGCAGCTATAGGTCCCTGTTAAAAAGAATTATTCAGCTGGACCTATAGCTGCGTTTGAAAAACGCAGCTATAGGTTGTCTATAGCCGCGTTTTTGAAAAATGCAGCTATAGCTTGAGGATTTAGCCGCGTTTTTAACAAACACAGCTCAAAGTCTAGCCTGGAGCCACGTTTTACAAAAACGTGGCTCAAAGCCTAGCCTAGAGCTGCGTTTTACAAAAACGCAGCTAAAAAATGCGGCTTAAAACCGCGTTTTTTGTAGTGTGTGCAAACCTATTCCTTAAACCATATTGATGCCCCTATAGTGACTAATCCCTCTTTACCATTGAGATTAACCAGATTTTATGGGAGACTAGAGGAGCATCGGAAGCATGAGTCTCGGGAGTATTTGAGACATCTCCACTCAAGGGATTCTCTGCCGTGGTTGTCTATGGGAGACTACGATGAAATTTTATCGTCAGATGAAAAACAAAGGCAAATCCCATGACCACTTTGATGCATGGAGGAGTTTCGGAGCACTTTGTTACACTATGGGTTAATCAACCTCGGCTTCACCAAAAATATTTTCACTTGGAGAAATGGCAGAGGGAATGGGTTTGGTCAAGAGATATTAGAGCGTGCCTATGCAACTATTGAATGGTGAGACATTTTTCCACATACAAAAGTGCACCACTTCCAAGCTACATACTTTGATCACGATCTAATCTTGATTACCACTTAAGCCAACACATTGGTCAGCAGACGGAAAAGAAAGCCAAAGCGCTTTAAGGAGAAGTGGACATCAGATCCAGCATGTGAAGGTGTGATCCATGAGGCATGGAATGGAGCGGCACTGACGGGTAGTCCTATGTACTAGTTGTTTCACAAGATAAAACACTGCTGCATGGCACTAGTGGGATGGAGCCGAACCTTGGGTAACTCAAAGATAAAAATTGAGGAGAAGCATAAAGAATTAGAGGCATTGGCCTCTATGAATATAGCCGAAAACTAGGAGCTAATTCAAAAGGTGAGGGATGAGATTAATTGCTTGTTATTACAGGATGAATAATTTTGGAGGCAGCAGTTGAGGTCTATTTGGCTTCCTGCAGGAGATAAAAACACAAAATATTTCCATTAGAGAACTAGCCAACAACGGCGAAAAAAATCATATCTATGGCTTTTAAGATGAGAATGACTGGTGGTGTACATCAGAATTTGACACAGCTAGAGTGGCTGAAATATACTTTCAAAATTTGTTTACTATGTCAAATCCAACAAACTTGGAATCGGTATTGGATTCGGTGGACAAGGTGGTAGCCCCAGATATGAATCATACACTCCTCCAGTCTTACACACCAGATGAGGTTAAAAGGGCATTGTTCAGTATGCACCCCTCTAAATCTCCTGGGCCTGATGGTATGTCTTCTTCTTTTCTTTTCTTTTTCCAAAAATACTGGCATATAGTAGGTATTGACGTCACTAATGCTGTATTATTTGTGTTGCACTCTGGTCACTTTCTGCACAAGATGAGTTCTACCCACATTGTCTTCATACCAAAAATAAATGAACCCAAACATGTATCTGATTACCGGCCCATTAGTCTAGGAAATGTTGTGTCAAGAATTGTCTCAAAAGTTTTAGCTAATCACTTGAAATTAATTCTGCCTAATGTAATATCGGATTCACAAAGTACTTTTGTTCCTAACTGGCTCATAATAATACAACTGTAGCCTTTGAGGTGTTATACAGGATGAGGAATAAAAGAACAGGAAAGAAAGGGCAAATGGCAATCAAATTGGACATCAACAAGGCCTATAACCGAGTTGAATGGACTTTTCTCTGGAAAATCATGCTAAAACTGGGGTTAGATGCTCGATGGGTGCACTTAGCCATGGAAATTGTTCATTCAGCAACATATTTGATGCTCATAAATGGAGAACCACAGGGGTACATCACTCCATCACGTGGCATAAAACAAGGCAACCCCCTCTCTCCACACCTATTCCTATTATGTGTAGAGGGCCTCTCTTCCCTCATCAGAAAGGCCATGGAAACACAGTTGCACGACATTTTATCCTATAAAAAAGGAGTATGTATTTCTCACCTTCTATTTGCTGATGACAACTTTATCTTCTGTCAAGCCATATTGGAAGAAGGTCAACACCTCCTAGATATCCTTGGAAAATATGAGGCAGCTTCGAGCTAGGCTATTAATAGACAAAAAACATCCACCTTCTTAAGCCAAAATACAAGGCATTCGATTAAAATGGATATTCATGCACTTTTTGGGGGTAGAATTATGGAGGATTGTGCAACTTACCTCGGCTTGCCTATTGTTGGTGGAAAATCAAAGGTGAACACATTCAAAAGCCTACAAGAGAAGATAACTAAGAGAGTGATGGGTTGGAAGGAGAAATTTATCTCAAAACCAGTGAAGGAGATTTTTATCAAAAAGGTTGCTCAAGCCATTCCTACATACACTATGGGGATTTTTAAAATCCCAAAGGCCTTATGCGACACAATAAACTCCTCAATAGGCAAATACTGGTGGGGCCAAACAAAGAGATACGACTTCTTCATGCTCCTACGGATGATGGTTGATAGACTAGCTTTGCACGACTTGGAGAAGTGGGCTGTGACATCCTGGCCCTGGGCAATTTGGAATGCGAGAAATAAGTACTATTTTGAAAGGATACAAGTTCAACCGAAGGAAATCCTGAATGGGGCTGACTACTAGAAATGCATGGCAGCTCAACGTAACGACAGAGACGCTGAGTTTCCTCCTTGAAGCACAGGTGGTATCGGGACAGCACTGGTATTTTGTTTTTTAAAATGGAAAATGATGTACACGGCCTATACTACCAATTTTCTCTTCCCCTGTTTTCAATATGCCGAAACAGGGGGCATACTTTTGTACTTTTGGACTTATATCAATAAAATTTCTGCCTTTTACCTCAAAAAAAAAAAAGTGTCAAATTAATGAAAGACTATTTGATATGATTATTTTATATCTAGTTAATTAAATTACATCAAATTAATTTGACATCCTTCTATTTCTTTCATATGAATTTTATTATATATTAAGTGTATCACATTGCTACCAGTTCATCAGTTAACTTTTTGGATTTTTTTTTGGAAAAAAAATATATTTCTGTAGTTAATTAGTAGAAAAGTATAGTGTAGAAATTGAATCATATATGTTTTTTATTATCAACTTTCCATTAATTTTATTCATAATTCTTTAACATATATTACTAATACCAATTTTTTTGCCCTATTTTTTTAAAGGGAAAGTAAGATCCTAAGATGTTAGGATCTAAACGGACCAATCCTTGAAGCCCGCTATGTCGATCTTTAGTATTTTTTTTTTAAACAACATTGGAGGTTTTTTTTTTTTTGTGAGAAACATTGGAGTTGATATGATTATGAACATGACCAACCAAAATAAAATTACGACCTCACAAAAATTCGTCAAAATCTGGTAATGTACCATCATTAGGAGACACAGGAAGTCACCAACTCGTGAGCCTAACCCAATCCGAAGAGAAGACCCTTTAATTGAATTACATTTTACAAAATATTGGAAAAGAATTGAATGTCAGATTCGCACTTATGTAATTGATCACAAGGAAAGGACCTTTGATCCAAGAATACTTGTCAAAATGAACATCAACATCATAATTATAATCGTCAGATGATCACCGTTGGGGGTTGCCACGGGAGGATTTTCTGATACAAAAGTCTGCAGAAAGTATATTTTAAATATCTCAAATGAAATCAGCTTAAGGTTTTTGGATATGATTTTCTTGTACTGTTGTTGTACATTTTTTTTTCTTCACCTCTCTCTTCTTTATACTCGTTGTGGGAGTAATACTTTCCTTAATCTTCATTAGGGATTGAAACTATTATATTCTAATAATGGTGAATCAAGCTTTGTAAGCAAGATTCTACGATGTTAGTGATTATGTATCGGAATTCTCAGACCCTAATAATTGAGGTTTAAATGCCCTTGAGATTGTCTCTTCTCAAGGAACCACGTCACTTCATAGCTGTGATACAAATGTTTATGGGTATGAATTGGGAGCATAATTCAAGATTAATAGCTTTGTTTTTTCCCCCACCTAATAACTCTTCATTGGGGTCATTTATTTATTTATTTATTTATTATTATTATTATTTACAGTTTTCAGCAAAAAGGAAGATCAAGTCTCAATCAATCACAAGTAGAAAAGAAAGAAAAAAAAATTGTGAGCTTTGTAATCAAATGCTTTGCTTTTAGGGGGTGTGTGTATGCAATAAGTTTAACCCATTAAATAATATAAGTAGGTAACATCGATTACTATTAGCTGAGCAATTGAGTACAACCTTCTGTCCTCAGTGAGGTACTCAAGGCTCAAGGGTTCAACACTACTACAACAGTACAACCCCCTTCCCCAATTTAATGTAACCATGAGGGAAAAAATAAAAGAGTGAACAATACTAAGGTTGTGTTTGACAATATGTAAAATGTTTTCTAAGTGTAAAATATTTTCAGTTGAAAATATTTTATGTAAAGGAAAATATTTTCTCCTATTTGACTGTGTTATGAAAATTACACCGGAAAATTATTTCTTGTGTTTGCTCTTGGATGTAAAAAATATTTTTTCAGAAAATGTAAGCACAAGCTAGCCGCCACCACCAAGGAAAAGGACAACCCACCACCACCCACACAAAATCTAGATCAGGAAGAGGGAAAAAACCGTCAACACTTCTCCGTTGCCATCACCACCCACACAAAACCCACCATCACCCACACAAAACCCACCAAAACACCACCACCCACACCACCACAACAACAACAACAACAAAATCAGAGATTAAAGAAAATGAAAATCAGACACAAAAATAAGTTGGGGGTTTGGTTCGGGTTAGAGAGAAAAAGTAAGATGAGAGAGAGAAGACACTAGATCAATGACATATAGTGTTCAATCTAGCCTTGGTTGGTCAAAGGGAAAGAGAGAGAAGGCAAATCGGTGAGTGACGACGACGAGATCGTGAGGAGACGATCTGACCCAGAGGGCGGTGATGACGAGATCAAGAGGAGATGATCTGACCCAAAGGGCAGTGGTGACGACATCAAGAGGAGGACGAGATGATCTAGAGGGTGGTGGCAACGAGCTTCAGGCAATGGCGACGATCAAACCTGGTTCAATCTCTCTCTCTCTCTCTCGACTGGAAATGGTTTGAAAGTAAAATAGAAGTGTAATCTATTTTACACTCAAGGCCCACATATTTTATGATCGATGAATGAGATTTTTGGTTTGACAGAATTTTCTGAGCATCCCAAACAGCAAGCACGGTGTAAAATGTTTTCCTGATTCCATTTATAGCTAAAAAACGTAGCCTAATAGGCACATGGAGCCTCCAATAGAATTTGAGCATAATCATTGAAAATATGGACCACATAAACACAATAATACTCCAATTAATGATATGATATTAATGATAGCAAAAGCATATTAGTAGTCTAGTACTAGTAGTACAACTTTTCTGGTATACCCCAAGACCGTGCCTTTAAATTCTTAAGTTGGGGAAGCCTAGAAATTTGGTCTCGCAACCATTGTTCTGCAAACACTGTTTCCGACAATGATAGACTTCTAAGTGCTTGACAAGCAACAAATTGAATCTTGCATTGATCATAATTTCCTTTATATGCAAAAAACTCAAGCTTCATAGCTTCAATTTGAATCGGCAGAGGACAACGATGCTGAACTTGCAAGGACTTGAGATTTGGATTCGAAACTTGAAGATTTGACAAACCGCAACACCAATTGATATCCAAATCCTCAAGGGCAGGACAACTTGATATAAGTTTGTAGATTGTCTTGTCATCTAGCATGACCATGTTCATAGAAAGAGTTTTTAAGGATGGAAGCATTATATAACCAAATTTAACCTCTAACCTTAACATAGCCAACTTCAAAACCCTTAATGATCTTGCATGAAGAATTGTCTGAGGTAATCTATAGTAACTGACCGCAAGATCCAACTCTTCAACGTTGCTCTCAGCAACAAAACTTAGCCATTTATTTATACGAGCATCATCATCGAAGTAATCCAAATTGAGTCTGAATGTGCTTAGTCGTGCAATGTGTTTGCGAGGCATTAGAAAGACGTATTCCACGAACTTTATCAACTTTAGTTGGTTATGGCGTTCAGTACCATATGCAAATTTATGATGGAAATCTAGTACCAGTGGAAAAGAAGCCCATACACGTCTCCAATTCTTAAAAAGGAAGATCATCTTGAAAACATCTATTGTTGGAAGCAACAAGAGGATGTGGTAGATAACTCTATCAGGTAATACTGATATTCGATCAGTCTTTTTTGCATGGCCTTCTTCTTTTCTTTGTTTCATTCTTGAGCTGATCATGGAGGCTGCTCTGTCTATGGCAGCCCTAATAGAGCCCATACCTTGATAAAAAGTAAAACCCTAGAAAACTAGAAAATCCTATCAAACTAGGAAGTTGACGGTGAATGTCAATAAACCCCACTAATGTTTCGTCAATAAATAGGTTTAGCTGATGATGGGTTGATATGCAAACCAGTTTTCTCTAAATTACTAAAGAGAATTGGGAATCTTTTTAAAATTAGCCCACAAAAAATATTTGACTTTTAGTCGACTTTATAATATTTTATCATATAAACTTTTATAGCTTTGCAATTTTACGTATCATTATTTTACTATACTTTTTTTAAATTAATTTTTATATTTTATTCTATATTTAAACACTCCATAAGAAACTTGTTATATCATATTTTCTTTAAATGGTAAAATAGATAATTTTATATACAAACAAAATCATAATAAATGTTTATTGACAATTAATATAATTGTCTAATTTTATATTTAGACAAAAAAAATTGCATCATGTTAAAATTTTTTGTGCATTGCATAGGTTACCGTGTAAGTATGACGGTAAAAATTCCTAGGGATTATTGATGAGAAATTTGTAAAATGTGTAAAGCCTATTTGGTAAGGTAACTCAAATAATAGTTTTCAGTGTTTAGTGCAATGAACTACTCATCTACAGCTTTGTTTCCAATCTTTCATTTCATATACAATTCTCATATGCCATACCACTACATGAAAAAAATGTTTATTGCAATGAAAAAAATCGTTGCAATAACATTAGAGTTATTGCAATAGTTTATGCAAGATGTTATAATAAAATTTGAGGTAATAGATTTGTACAACAAAAAATTTTGTTGCAATAAACTCCAAATATTTTAATAACAACTTTAATGCAATAATATATATATATATATATATTGTTGCAATAAAAAATTTAATATTTCGAATATCTTGTAAGTATAGACTATTACTTCATGGAACATATTGCAATAGATTGCAAATAATTGACCAAAATAAGTTAGATTAAATTATTGTAATGATATCTTTATTATAATAGATAATTACTTCATTTTGTCATTGCGATAGATTATGAAATAATTGATACTAAGTTATTGTAACAATATTTGGTTGCAGTTTCATGTTTTTCATTGCAATAGATTGTAAAAGAATTAATATCAAATTATTGCAATGATAACTTCGTTGCAATAAGCTATTAGTTCAAAATTTTCATTGCAATAGATTGCAAAAATAATTGGTATCAATTTATTGTAATGATTCTTTCATTTTAAGTTATTGCAACAATTTTTCTTAATTTATTAAAGCTTATATTGCAACTGAAAATTATAAGTTATTGTAACTTATTATTGTTGATGCAATAATTTAACACTTTTAAGTTACTATTTCAACAATTTTAACTTGTAGATGCAGTATTTTGTCTAATACTACTATATATATTTTGTTGTATTAATACTTGATGTAATAGACTTTTTTTGGTGTAGTGATGTTCACTCAGCCAAAGACAAAAATAAAAATTAAAGGAAGTCTTGGTTGATGATTGTTTAACCCAGAATTCACGTTATAATCTCCATAAAAAAACCAAAGTATATTTGCAATATAAACAAACTGCTTTGTTGCTTCAAGCTCCAACTCAAGAAATAGCTTCTAAACCTGCAAATTAATTGCTAAAGAAAGAAGATAACTCAAGAAGGATGGCCAGTTTAAAGCTTGGAGAAAACATAGAAATCAATGCAGAGCTAATCCTAAAAACTTGCTCTCTTACAGTGAAAGCTCATTGCAAGTCTTCAGAAAAGGTAATATATTCTTGAGAAAGTTGTGGTTCATTAGATGTGATATTTAGCTTTCCTAGATATTGGTCTGTAAATGATTGGTATGATGGAGAATCTTTTGGAGAAACCAAGATCAATCTTGAGTTGTTTCCTTTTCTTAGAAGTATAGTTATGCCAAGGTCAACAATGCCTTTTTGCAGAGATTTTTTTTTTGTCAAAATCTCAAGTGAAAAGCTATAAGAACCCCATCATCGATCACATCAAGAAACTTCCTTGAAGAAATGTGTCTAGCCCTAGTTTTCACTTGTGAGGCTTTTCATTTGAGGCTTAAGCATGTTTATATACCCCCAATTTCCAATCACCTTCTAGCAAAGTCTTGGTCAATGACACTGTCACTACAAGAAAAAATGTTTATTGCAACAACAAAAAAATCGTTGCAATAACATTAGAGTCAATAGTTGATGCAAGATGTTGCAATAAAATTTGAGGTAATAGATTTATATAACAAAAACTTTTGTTGCAATAAACTCCAAATATTTTAATGACAACTTTAATGCAATGATATATATATATATATATATTGCAATTTACTATTTTGAATATCTCGTAGATATAAGCTATTACTTCATGAAACTTATTGCAATAAATTACAAATAATTGACTAAAATAAGTCGAATTAAATTATTGCAATGATATCTTTATTGTAATAGATAGTTACTTCATTTTTTCATTGCAATAGATTATGAAATAATTGATACTAAGTTATTGCAACAATATATTCATTGTAGTTTCATGTTTGTCATCGCAATATATTATAAAAAAAAAAAATTAATATCAAATTATTGCAATGATAACTTCGTTACAATAAGCTATTAGTTCGAAATTTTCATTGCAATTGATTGCAAAAATAATTGGTATCAATTAATTGCAACAATTCATTCATTTTAAGTTATTGCAACATTTTTTCCTAATTTATTAAAGTTTTTATTGCAACTAAAAATTATAAGTTATTGCAATTTATTATTGTTGATGCAATAATTTAACATTTTTAAGTTATTATTGCAACAATTTTAACTTGTAGATGCAATATTTTGTTTAATATTACTATACATATTTTGTTGTATTAACACTTGATATAATAGACTTTTTTTTGGTGTAGTGTACATCCAAGCTTTCTCCCATTGGCAATTGGAAGTAAAATTGGGACTAGATGTAACGAAAAGAAAATGGATGTAGGTATGACTTCCATTCGGAGTAAGTATTTTTCATAGTGTTCTGAGTGGTAGTTGGTGGTGACTAGTGAGTTTTTTTTTTTTTTTTTTTTTTTTTTTTTTTTTTTTTTTTTTGTACAGTAATAAATAGAACTTGTCAGCATGTCAGCGTACCTTCTCGTGACTCCAAGAGGAGGCATTGCTTGAGGATGTTCTATTCATGATTTTTGGGGAGAACGTACGTTACCATGCATGTCTTGATGCATTTTATGCCAACTAGTTAGGGCAGCACATGCCTTGTCGTGGAAAAAAAGTAGTTATTAAGGTCAATTCTAGATTTTATTTGTATCACAAAACAAAGATATGAATCATTTGATTTTTAAAGTATATAGAGATTTACATTAATCAAAAGAGACATTAATGTTAAGAATTTTGATAATTATGTCGTAAAAAGTTAATCTCATTTACTTAAGAATTTTGATCAACCACAAAGTTAGGGTGGCTATTTAACATATAAATATTTATTTAATTATAATAGTTTTTTAGTACCTACTTGCTAAAGACAATATATCTACTCTCTAAAAACTTCTAAGAATGATAATGAATATCATCATCTTCTAACAATAAACAACTGAATTTTGCTAAAAAATTTAAAATAAAAAAAATAACAAATGGCATGCGTCATCGAATTTTTCATTAGATAAATTATAAGTTTTGAAAATTTAAACCAAGAAAAACAACATTCTTTAGATAACAAATAAAACACTTAATATCATTGTAGGGACCAGGTTTGAGGGAGTGGACCTAAACCCAGTTTTCCCGCAATGAATTTATAGAGGATGGGCTCAAGAACTAGGCGTTAACGAGGAGTGCAACAACCATGCATGGTTGCATGTGGATTGGATAATCTGAACGTGAATTGGGGTGAATAATAATGCTCCTCGGACGTACCTTCCAGGGCTTTGAGTTCTTATAACTTCTTTGAAGACTGATTACAAGGTTTTCTCCGATAATACAGGTTGCTACCGTCTTCCCTAGATCGTCCCTCCCCCCCTCATTTAGGAGGGGTTCCTTGCATTATATATCCCTCTCCTCATTGATCCTAACCCTACATTTGTTGAGGAATCAGGCCATCATTTGAGTGCCTGTCCCATCAGCCACCTTCCCATTCTTTCTGTGGGTTGCGGCAACCAAGGTGACATTGTTGAGGCGTCCCCTCCTCATTAATGCGGCCAGGACGTTAGTTGAGGGTATTTAATGTGGAGGTGACAGTTCGTCCTAAACTTGCTCCTCCACCATGCTTCTATTACTAGCGTACGGTACCTGCTCCCTGCCCTTCGATTGGTCAGGGAGGCTCCCTTGATGGCATGTGGCCTGTTCATGTTATGGTTTCATCCTCGACGTGTCTTATTGGGCTCACGGGCTTACTGATTTCGTCCTCGGACCGTTAACGCCTCCTCGGCTCGGGCCTTCAGTCCTGAACGGATTGGGCCGGGCTATCTGACTTGCTTGCCCCACAATAGCCCCTCAAAATCTTGCTGTCTGCATCCTTGGGCGGGGAGGAGGATTTTGACGTCCTCGCGCCTGCGACGTGTCCCATCACGTCCTATCATGCGTTATTGCTAGGGCCTTTCCGTCTGCCCAAGATGCATTACTGACGCCTCGGTGCGCACACCGCATCGCCCATTAAATCCAGGCGGCTTTGTGCTCCCCACGTTCAACGGGAGGATGGTAATCCAACGGTGGGGATTCGCCTAACATTTATGGGTGGGAAAACTGGCACTGCTCCTTGATTTGGGGTATAATTACCCTCTCGAAAAACCGGTCCTTCTGTTTACTTGTAACTAAGAGCCCTTGTGCGTACATCCCGAGTCCAGCCAACTCTCCACCTACATCTCCAGCACAAAAAGCCTGTCTGAGGAGCTTTTCCTCCTTTCTGTAAGTCGCTCTTTCTCTCTCCCAGCTTTCCTTTTCTCTATTCCTTCTTCTCTTTCTTAGCTTTCTTAGGAACCACTTGGGATGGGTAGATTTAAGAAATATGTCTATACTGAAGAGGCGATGGAGAAATTCATTGCCGACTATAAGATACCCAGCAATGTAGGCTTGAGGTATTGTGAGGAGGGGGAGTGGCACCTTCGGAGACAGGAGGGCGAGGTGGTGATTCCCATCGTCGCCTTCCTTGAGGGTGGCATGAGAATCCCTATGGGGCCAGTGATGAGGAGCTACTTGACGTACTTCCGGCTAGCCCCCACCCAGTGCGCCACCAACGTCTTTAGAATTCTGGGGTGTGTGGACGCCCTGAACAAGAAGATGGGACTAAGGTTAACCCATCACGACGTAAACTGGTGTTACAACCTCCAGTGCCTGAAGGGCAAGTCGTACTACATGAAAACAAAGGACGACAGGGTTCAGCTCATCCAGTGCCTCCCTGAGTCCAGCAAGGGGCTGAACAAGGACTTCCTCATCGTGTCCGGCGAGTGGCACGATGGCCTTCACTGCCCAACAACGGAGGGAACACCAGGTGGGGCGGCGGGAAAAAGGGAGGAGGACCCTAGGACTTTAGCTTCCATTTTCTATACCACTTGGTGACTAACATAAACGTGTTTTCTTTTTGCAGATCCGCACGCCTTCACGCGTCACTTCAACCTGATCAACAGGGAGGACTTGCAGAAAGCGCTAAGGGCGGAGATTTTCGTAAACAAATTCGATAATCAAGTTAGGGCCGCCCACAGGATCTTGGGATACGATCCGATTCAAAAATCATTTGTGGCGTCGAAGTACGTGATCAGAGCAAGGGACCCTCGGCTTTGGAAAATAACCGTGACCGAGGACGGGTTCCAGTTCCCCGAGGAGCCTCCCACATTAGAGGGCGTAGCATTAGCAGGCCCCTCCTCCCCCCATAGATTCTCAGAGGCCGCAAAGGAAAGCTTAGAGAGGGAAGAGGAAGTTGCCGGTTTCGGCCCTGCCGAGGATGAGTTTGACGTGTTTGAGCAAACCCACCAGTCCGAGGACCCCTTAGGAGACTCGGGTGACTCTCGCCCGACCGAAGCGGACTTCCCCACGACCGAGTCCTCACCTCGGCTTGAGATTGGCTACAAGAAGAAGCCCCAGTCCAGCTTGCTGGACCTAATCGAAGGCCAACCGGGGAAGTTTAAGCCAAAGCTTCCTCCTCCTTCCCCAAAGACCCATCCTGCCCAGAGCAGGTCGACCCCGGCCCAGTCCAGGCCCCTTCCTCCTGCACCTCAGACGAGCACGCCCTCTAAGGACGAGCCCACTGACCCTAAGCAGAAGAAGGATAAGGGCAAAAGGCCAATTGAGGACAAATCTGGATCCACACTGGAGGAGGGCGATGCTCAGCGGCCCTTGAAGCAACTGAAGATAGGTTCCCAAGGCCAAGCTAAGCAGATAAAAGCTCATCCCGAAGCTCAGGCTTGGCTCCCTGCCCCAATGCTCCATGGGGAACCTCTGAGGGACAACTCCTCCCTCAGGGATTTCAGAGGGGGGAAGGCGCGTATGTGGCTGACGCACTGGAAAGATGCCTGTTGCTCCCTGCGGACATGGCGGAGCTGGGGACTATGAGGAGTAGGGAGGTCTTCCTCAGCCTCAAGCGGTACCTGGGAATGGTAAGATCCTCGACCCTTACGATTTTTTTCGGTTTCAGCTTTTCTTCCCCCATTCTGAGCTCGGCTCATTATGCACCCGTTTTGTTTCGCAAGCCGTCCAGGCTACTTATAGGTTGGAGGAGGCGGCCCACAACCAAGGAAAGGCCATGGATGTAGAGCGTGAGAAAAGCTTGGAGGCTGCTCGGACCCTCAAGGATTCCGAGGCTGATCTTGCCACAGCCCGGGAGGAGCTGAAGACGGTGACTAAGGCCCGGGACAATGCCATGTCAGGCCTCGCTGATTTCCAGAAGCAGGCCGAGGATCAAACAAGGCGCGTGGATGAGGTGGAGGAGTAGCTGAAGATCGCAAAGGAGCTGCTTACTGATCTGGCGAAAAAGGTGGCCGTTGCCGAGGAAGCCAAAAAGGTGGCTGAATGGGCCAAGGACGAGGCCGTGAGAGCCAAGCTTGAGGCTGAACAAGGTAGGGAGGAGGCCTGGGCCTCTAAGGAGGAAGCCGAGGATGTAGCTTATGATGCGGGGGTGGCTGAGACAGAAGCTGCCTTTAAGGCTCAAGTCCCCGCAGTGTGCAGACGCTACTCCTCCGAGGTTTGGAAGGACGCTCTCAAACAAGCTGGAGTCGAGGCCTCGTCTGACTTGTGGAAGGAAGAGAGTGTGTACTACCCCCCTGCCATCCGTGAGGCTGCCCCAGACGGCCCTGAGGCTGAGGTGGCTGTTGAGGAAGCGGGTGCTACCCCGGGTGTAGGAGCCTCGGTCGCTGGATCTACTGGTGAGCCTGTCCAAGGGAGTGGTCCTCCCAGGGTAGTTGAATCAGGTGGAGGCCCCATTGAGGAAGTGCCCCAAGGGGATGCGAAGTCCTCTTCTGAAGCCCAGGTTTCAACTGCTGAGGAGGCGGCCATTCCTGCCGTGCATCTGCAGGTCATTCCTCTTAGTCAAAGCTCAGTGGAGCCTGAGGTTGCCGTGGACCAGCTGTCTGCTCTGTTTCTTCGTGTTTTATTTTTTTATTTTTTTTTTATTTTATTTTTTTTTACGTTGTAATGTGACGCTTATCGTGTAACTTCTATGAATTTACGTGGCTCTCATTTCTTTCTCTGTTGGTTCTGGTTATTTGCATACTTGCGCATTATCCGTTTTCTCCCATCTCCCTTCTTTTTTATTTGTATAATTTTAACATCAATCGTACCTCGGCCAGCCATGGCAGTGATTGCAATAACGTGCAGGCTCGTATGCATAGGCAGACTTTTTATGTCCCAAGAACTAGGCAGGGCTCTCGCTTCCCCAACATTCTAATGCTTAGAGTTTTTCGGAGTAGTTACTTTCCCCATAGGCTTGAGCCCGAGCACCATGCAATGCCTTGGCTTTACCTAACACTTAAGATCTTCTGGAGTAGTTAGTTTCCCCATAGGCTTGAATCCGAGGACCATGCAGTGCCTTGGTTCTGTCTAACACTTAGGCTTTTGAAGTAGTTAGTTTCCCCATAGGCCTGAGTCTGAGGACCACGCAGTGCCTTGGTTCTGTCTAACACTTAGGCTTTTGAAGTAGTTAGTTTCCCCATAGGCCTGAGTCCGAGGACCATGCAGTGCCTTGGTTCTGTCTAACATATAGGCTTTTGAAGTAGTTAGTTTCCCCATAGGTCGGAATCCGAGGACCATGCAATGCCTTGGTTCTGTCTAACACTTAGGCTTTTGAAGTAGTTAGTTTTCCCATAGGCCTGAGTCCGAGGACCATGCAGTGCCTTGGTTCTATCTAACACTTAGGCTTTTGAAGTAGTTAGTTTCCCAATAGGCCTGAGTCCGAGGACCATGCAGTGCCTTGGTTCTGTCTAACACTTAGGCTTTTGAAGTAGTTAGTTTCCCCATAAGCCTGAGTCCGAGGACCATACAGTGCCTTGGTTCTGTCTAACACTTAGGCTTTAAAGTAGTTAGTTTCCCCATAGGCCTGAGTCCGAGGACCATGCAGTGCCTTGGTTCTGTCTAACACTTAGGCTTTTGAACTAGTTAGTTTCCCCATAGGCTTGAATCCGAGGACTATGCAGTGCCTTGGTTCTGTCTAACACTTAGGCTTTTGAAGTAGTTAGTTTCCTCATAGGCCTGAGTCCGAGGACCATGCAGTGCCTTGGTTCTGTCTAACACTTAGGCTTTTGAAGTAGTTAGTTTCCCCATAGGCCTGAGTCCGAGGACTATGCAGTGCTTTGGTTTTGTCTAACACTTAGGCTTTTCGTCCGAACATGAGATTCATAATTAAGATAGGCTAAGAATCGGAATCCAAAAAGATTTCTTCATTAATAATAATACCTTTTCAGGTTATTTACATTCCATGGGCGAGGTACAGGTTTTTCGTCTAAATCTTCTAAATAATATGCACCTACTCCTGCTATTGAGGTAATTCGGTAGGGGCCCTCTCAGTTGGGTCCCAGCTTTCCCCAGGATGGGTTCCTGGCAGCCCCGACAACTTTTCTTAGCACCAGGTCCCCTATTGCCAGCGGTCTAAGCTTCACGTTGGTGTCATATCCTTGCTTGAGCTTTTGTTGGTAATAGGCCAGCTGGATCATTGCTCGTTCCCTTCGTTCGTCCACTAGGTCCAGGTTCCTCCCCAACAGTTCATCATTGCTGTCGGGAGTGAAAGAGCTTGTCCTTAGCGTCTGGAAGTTTGTTTCTAGGGGGATCACCGCCTCGGCACCGTAAGTCATGGCAAAGGGCGTTTCCCCTGTTGACTGCCGGGGGGTAGTCCGGTATGTCCACAGAACGTGGGGCAGCTCCTCTACCCATCTTCCCTTGGCATCGTCCAGTCTCTTCTTTAGCCCATTGACGATAACCTTGTTGACGGCCTCTGCCTGTCCGTTTCCCTGAGGGTAGGCGAGCGTCGAATATCTGTTTGTGATCCCAAGTTCACAGCAGTACCTCCTGAAGGCCTTGCTGTCGAATTGGAGCCCATTATCCGAGATGAGGGTATGAGGGACCCCAAACCGGGTGGTAATGTTTCTCCAAAGGAATTTCTTGGCGTCCACGTCCCTAATATTGGCCAGGGGCTCGGCTTCGACCCATTTGGTGAAGTAGTCCGTGGCCACCAGCAGATACCTCCTATTCCCTGGCGCTTTCGGGAAGGGACTTACAATGTCCAAGCCCTATTGGGCGAATGGCCAGGGACTGGACAAAGGATTGAGGACCCCTCCTGGTTGGTGAATAATCGGGGCGAATCTTTGGCACTGGTCACACCTCTTGATATATTCCAGGGCCTCCTGCTACATTCCCGGCCACCAATACCCTTGTGTGACGGCTCGGTGTGACAGGGATCTCCCTCCTGTGTGACTCCCACAGATCCTTTCATGCAGTTCTTCGAGCAGTACTTCCGCTGCCTCAGGGTGGATGCACAACAGGTATGGCCCAGAGTAGGAACACCTGTATAGCTTGTGATCCTCGGACAACCAAAACCGGGGAGCTTTTCTCCGTACTTTCTCAGCTTCTGACTTATCTTCGGGTAGGATATCGTCTTTAAGGAATTTCGCTATGGGATCCATCCAGCTGGGGCCCACCTCAACTTGATGGACGCGGATTGATCCCTTTGCCACATCAATCGCCCTCTCCAGATGCTCCACAAGTATGATCCGGGGCAGACCCTCTGCTGAGGAAGTTGCGAGCGTGGCTAGTGAGTCGGCATGGCTGTTCCCACTCCGGGGAATATGAGACAAGCTGAAAAGGTCGAACTCCAACTGCGAGCGTTTGATCTGGCTCAGGTATTCTTGCATTCTCTGATCGTTGGCCTCCATCTCTCCATTTACCTGTCCTACCACCAATCTCGAGTCTGAGAACACCTCTATCGATCTTCCTCCCATCTTCCGTACCATGACCATCCCTTGCAGCAACGCCTCGTACTCGGCCTCGTTATTTGTGGCCGAGAATCCGAGCCTCAGGGACTTCTCTATGACGTAATCCTCAGGGGACACTAATACTAGCCCCACTCTGGACCCCCTCTGGTTTGCCGCGCCATCAACATATACCTTCCAGTATGGTGACCTCGGGATGGAGACTGCCCCAACTGATTTTTCATCTGAGCTCTCCTCCTCGGCTGCTACTTCCACAGTGGGTTCGGCGAATTCGACCGTCAAATCCACCAGAACCTGTCCTTTTATGGAAGTCCGAGGCATATACTTGATATCAAAGGCCCCAAGGATTGTGTTCCACTTCGCGATTCTCCCGGTGTAATCGGCGGTCCGAAGTACAGACTTCAGGGGCAGTTTGGTTAGGACGACCACTGTATGAGCTTGGAAGTAGTGGGGGAGCTTTCGTGTGGCATGGACCACGGCCAGTATGGCCTTCTCCAAGGGCAGGTATTTGACCTCCGCTTCATGCAGCGACTTGCTGACGTAATAAACTGGCTTTTGAACGCCATTGTCATCCTGTATCAGTACTAGGCTCACTGCGTGGGGCGCAATAGCAAGATATGCGTACAAGACCTCATCGACATCAGGATTGGACATGATAGGCGGCCGGGATAGGTATTCCTTGAGTTGCTGGAAAGCTACGACACAGTCCTCGGACCACTCAAATCCTTTCCACTTGTTGATCAGGAGATAGAAGGGTCTGCACCTGTCTGCCGACCTTGAAATGAATCGGTTCAGAGCCGCGATCATCCCGGTAAGCTTTTGGACCTCTTTGGGGTTCTGCGGAGGCTTCAGATCATGAATAGCCTTGATTTGGTCAGGGTCAACCTCGATTCCCCTATAGGTGATCATGTACCCAAGGAACTTGCCTGAGCCCACCCCAAACGAGCATTTCGAGGCATTTAGGCGCAGCTGGTGCTTTCTCAAGACGTCAAATGTGCGGCCGAGGTCCCCAAGATGTTCGGATACCGCTTTACTCTTCACCACCATATCGTCAACGTAGACCTCGATGCTCTTGCCCAGCATTAGCTCGAACATCCTCGTCATCATCCTTTGATAGGTGGATCCTGCGTTCTTCAGACCGAAAGGCATTACTTTGTAGTGGTAGTTCCCGACGGGCATCACGAAGGCGGTCTTCTCCTGGTCTTCTAGGGCCAGTGGTATCTGATGATAGCCTTGAAAGGCGTCTAGGAAGCTCATTCGAGGATGGCCCGTGGTCGCATCTACCAGCTGGTCGATCCGAGGCATGGGGAACAAGTCTTTTGGACACGCCCTATTTAGGTCGGTGAAGTCCACACAGACCCTCCACTTTCCGCTCTTCTTCCTGACCACCACAGTGTTGGCTAGCCATTCGGGATAAAAAACCTCTTTGATAGCCCCAGCGCGCTTGAGTTTATTCACCTCTTCCCTGATGGCGTCAGCGTGCTCCCTCGATGGGCGTCAGGGCGGCTGTTTCTTGGGCACTATGGATGGACTAACGTTGAGATGGTGACAGATGAAGGACGGGTCAATCCCTGGTGCGTCGCAGGGGTCCCATGCAAATATGTCGATATTGCCTCTAAGGAACTCGACCAGCTCCTCCTGTTCGGTGGGAGGCAGCTGAGCCCCGACCCGAAAGAACTTCTCTGGATCGTCACCAATTACCACTTTCTCCAGGTCCTCACACCTGGCCCCTTCGGCAGCTACATTAGGGTGCGCTACCATGGTCTTTGATTGCTATAAACCTTTCTCGGTAATGGCCGAGGGCTGTGCGTCAAGCCGACATGATATGGCAGCCACCGTGCATTGCCTCGCTGTGGGCTGGCAACTACGGATTTCTAGAACCTGGTCCCCTGATGGGAATTTTACCTTCTGGTGCAAGGAAGAGGCTACGCCCCTTAAAGTGTTGAGCCAGGGCCTTCCTACGATGGCCGTGTAGGGGGAGTATGTGTCCACCACTATGAAGTTCACCTCTACCACTTCTGGGCCGGTCTGTATAGGCAGCCTGATCATGTCTTTCGGGATGACGAGCTTCCCATCGAAACTCATTAGGGGAGAGCTATATGGCGTCAAGTCCTCTGGTCTTAACCCCAGCCCCTTGTAGAGGTCTGGATACAAGACCTCTGCCGCACTACCATCATCTACCATCACTCTCCTCACGTCGTAGCCCCCAATTCTAAGGGTGACCACCAGAGCATCGTCATGGGGCTGGGTGGTCCCCATCTTGTCCTCTTCTAAGAAGCTCAAAGGAGGGCAGGAACTCCTCCTAGCCCTTTTCGGCTCTGCCTGGAACTCCTCGGCAGGCGGTTGGGCCACAGATAACACTCGCGAAGGGCGCGTGCCTGTTCTTCCCTGTGCCGCCAGGATTATGTTGATTGTGCCAGCGGACTGCCCCATGGCAGTGTCCCTTCAGGGCTCTTGATACGTTTGGCCCTGACGATTGTCGGGGTTGTGCAGCAGGTGCTTCGGCTTTCTCTCCCGGACTAGCTGGTCCAGGTAGTTCCGGAGGTTCCTGCAGTCCTCCATGGTATGTCCGTGGTCCTGGTGGTATTGGCAGTAACGGTTCTGATTGCGCCTCTCAGGTTCCCCAGCCATCTTATTCGGCCACCTGAAGTACGGTTCGTCCTTTATCCTTTCCAGCACCCTATGCACGGGTTCTCAGAACATGGCGTTGACGGTCTGGGCATTGGTCGCTCCAGATTCTCCTCCAAAATCCCTCCTCGAGCAGGTGTTGTTATACCGGTCCGACCTGAAATCCCTCCTCTCTTGAGGGATAACCTTATCCTTCCCCTTGCCTTGCAGCATATCTTCCTCCACCCGCTTGTATTTATCAATCCAGTCCATCAACTGCCGCACACTGGTGGCGGGCTTGCCGGTCAAGGACTGCCTCAGGCCATGTCCTATTGGTAATCCATTCTTGAACATATTGATGACGACATTGTCGTACCTGCCATCCAGCTCGTTGTAAACCTCCCAATACTTGTCCGAGTAAGCCTTGAGGGTTTCCCCATCACGCATGGATAGGGACAGTAACGCGCTCATGGGCCGAGGAGGCTTGCTATTCGTGACAAAACGGGAGCCAAAAGCCTGGGTCAGTTGTCTGTACGAGTCTATGGAGTTCGTCCTTAGACCGTTGAACCACCTCATTGCCACAGGCCCCAAGCTAGATGGGAAGACCTTGCACATCAGCGCCTCGTTCTTAGAATGGACTGCCATCCTCTGGTTGAATTGGCTCACATGCTCCACGGGGTCCGTTTTGCCGTTGTAAACTGCGAAGATTGGCTGTTGGAATCGCCGAGGGAGCATGGCTTCCTCTATATGACGCGTGAAGGGCGACTTGGAGAGCTGATCCAGTGCCTTGCTCATGGCGTCGCTCCCCAGGCCCCTCGGAGTTGGGCTGTCATGCTTACGCCTCCGGTAGCGCTTATCCTCGTGAGAGAAATTCTCGCTTGGGGGTGTTCTAGACCTTTGTCTGTATTCGTCGTCACTTTCGTCGTCAGAGGGCAGGTCAGGGCTGTATTCGCCATCTCACTCGCGCTGCATGGTCACCTTATCATCCTGTCTCTGGGATGCATGGCTATGGGCCTCTTCAGATCGCGTGGCGTGGCCGTTGTCGCGCGTCTGGGGCGCGTGTCCATCCTGGCGGGTATGGCTTCCGCTGGTTGCTGAGGTATGCACGCTTCTCTCTCGAAATCGCCCGTTCTCCTCGTTTTGTCCGCCCCCGGGGTCGCCATAGCTACCCTGGTGTTGGGATTTAGCCAGTTCAGGTCGGTGAGGATTTCCTTGGTGAGGGCCTGATCCTACCATGCTTAGCCGTTGTCCTTACTAACGCACGAGTTCTTCCCACAGACGGCGCCAATTGTAGGGACTAGGTTTAAGGGAGTGGACCCAAGCCCAGTTTTCCCGCAATGAATTTATAGAGGATGGGCTCAAGAACTAGGCATTAACGAGGAGTGCAACAACCATGCATGGTTGCATGTGGATTGGATAACCTGAACGTGAATTGGGGTGAATAATAATGCTCCTCGGACGTACCTTCCAGGGCTTTGAGTTCTTATAACTTCTTTGAAGACTGAATACAAGGTTTTCTCCGACAGGTTGCTACCGTCTTCCTTAGATCGTCCCTCCCCCCCTCATTTAGGAGGGGTTCCTTGCATTATATATCCCTCTCCCCATCGATCCTAACCCTACATTTGTTGAGGAATCAGGCCATCACTTGAGTGCCTGTTCCATCAGCCACCTTCCCATTCTTTCTGTGGGTTGCGGCAACCAAGGTGACATTGTTGAGGCGTCCCCTCCTCATTAATGCGGCCAGGACGTTAGTTGAGGGCATTTAATGTGGAGATGACAGTTCGTCCTAAACTTGCTCCTCCACCATGCTTCTATTGCTAGCGTGCGGTACCTGCTCCCTGCCCTTCGATTGGTCAGGGAGGCTCCTTTGATGGCGTGTGGCTTGTTCATGTTATGGTGTCATCCTCGACGTGTCTTATTGGGCTCATGGGCTTACTGATTTCATCCTGAGACCGTTAACGCCTCCTCGGCTCAGGCCTTCGGTCCTGAACGGATTGGGCCGGGCTATCTGACTTGCTGGCCCTACAATCATCATTCTAACTTTCTAAAAAAATTTATCATTTAAAACTCAAAATACGTAAAGAAAATTTTTAGGATGTTAAAATTTAGCATGAGTAATTTAGACATTACACAATAAAATATTTTAAGAATTATAAACTTTCATTAGAGTTTAACTGAGAGAATAACAATATGACATATTTGCTCTTTTCCAAAATATTAGGGAAAAATTGCTTAATTTTAAAGTTTAAAGAAGAATTGTAAACCACCCCAAATATAAAGGATGAAAAATGTTTTTTTCCTAAATTTTTGTTTTTGTTTTTGTGTGTAAAACTATGTGTTTTTACTTAAAATAGTGCGTAAAGAAAAAAATATACAAAAAGTCAACCCAAGAAAATTATATGTGGAATAGTGAATTTTGGCTTAACAAAATTGATTAAACCAACAAAAAATTTCTAAAAACACAACAAAATGACGCAACATTTTCATAATATCTTTATAATTTTGTTATATTTTATTTTAACTTGTAAAGAATTGATAGCTTAGCAATTTTGAAAATATTGTGACAACATTAAGATGTCTTAACATTTTTCACACAAAAAAATTGTTATGTCCATGACATTTTCACAACAAATCATAAGTAATAGGTTACTGCAAGTTGTTATTAGTGGGCAAAAATGTAGATTCATTGGTAAGTTTAAATTAGAACCAATAACAATTTACCATATTTGATTTATTATGAAAATATTGTGAAAATTATGGTGGATATAGCACTTCTTTTTCACAATACTTTTATTTTTACTTGTAACTAGTTCTAGTGTGATATTTTATTATTTTATTTTGACCTATAATGAATTAACACCTTAACAATTGTGAAAATATTATTTCAATTTGTGATGTTAATATTTTATTATAATGTAAAACAGCGTAAATTGGACAAACCAAAAATAATATAGCAAATATACTACAACTTTATGCATTCACCCAAAAAAAAAAAAAAGCGCCCAGCAAAACAATGAAAGTTGAACAAACCAAAATTACTATAGATTTTCCCATTCACTCTTTATATATATATATATATATATATATATATAGAAATATGTATTGCACTTATAATGTCAATTTATATTGTAAACACATAAAATTGACAAATGTTGTACCCATTTGCAAAATTTGTACAATTTTTTTTTTTTTGCAAATATATATAATATTTACTACTTTTTGTGTGTATACAATGTAAGCTTACATTACAAGTAGAAAGTAAACATATAAAGATCCTTTAAAAGAAAAAAAAAAGTTGGTGAACTTGAAAAAATTTATTAAAAAAAAAAAAAGAAAAAAGGAAAGAAGCAACTCACTAAACTAAAAATACTTTTCATAACACTGTTTATGAGCTTATTAAATGTATATAATATTTGCTACTTTTTGTGTGTATATAGTGTCCGTTTGGATACAATTTATTGTTGCTGAAAGTTGCTGAAAACTGATTGTTGCTGAAAACACTGTAGCAAAATAATTTTTAAATGGATGAATAGTATCGTGGGACCCATTTTTAATATTTTTTAATATATGAACAGTACATGAACAGTGCGTGAACAGTGCACGCACTGTTCATGCATAGTAATTTTTGTCTCCCAAAAGTCAAGAAAACCGGCAAAAGAAAAAAAAAAAAAAAAAAACAGAAAATGCAACTTTACTTTCAATAAGAAGAAGTGCTATCCAAACCTAGTCATAATGTAAGCTTACATTACAAGTACAAAGTAAGAAAAATAAAAGGGAAAAAAGCAAGTCACTAAACCAAAAATACTGTTCATAACACTATTCATGAGCATATTCGCTCTTTTTATATATAGAAAAAAGAGCACAAATCAATGACTGGAAAAAAAAAAAAAAATTTGTTGAACAGTACATATTGAACAAACCAAAAGTATTGTAGCTTTTACATATTCACCCAACAAGTGTCACAACATTTTCATAAAACATTTATTTTCAGTTATGGTTGGTCACAGTTTCATATTTTATTAATTTATTTTGACTTATAAGAAATTGACACCTCAATAATTGTGAAAATATTATTAAATTTGTTGTGTAAGTATAACAATATATATGCAGGTTCTTATAGATATTTAAAAGAAGAAAAAAGTACAAACGGAAGACTAAAAAAAAAAAAAAAGCGCTATAGCTATTGTAGTTACATTGCTACCTAAACAAGTCAAAGTGGCACTGTAGCAACTGTTCAAAAAAAAAGGAAAAAAAAAAAAAAAGATGAAGACTCAATAAACCAAATATGTATCATAGAGCTTATTAAATGTATATAATATTTGCTACTTTTTGTGTGTATATAGTATAAGCTTACATTACAAGTACAAAATAAATATATAAAGATCCTTAAAAAAAAAAAAAAAAAGCTCAAACCAAGTTGGTAAACTTGAAGAAAAAAAAAGGAGGGGGGGGGGGTGGGGAAAGGCAAGTCACTAAACCAAAAATACTGTTCATAACACTATTCATGAGCCTATTCACTCTTTTTATATATAGAAAAAAGAGCACAAATCAATGACTAAAAAAAAAAAATAGCGATGAATGGTACATATTGAAGAAACCAAAAGTACCGTAACTTTTACACATTCACCCAACAAATGTCACAACATTTTCACAAAACATTTATTTTTAATTGTGGTTGGTCACAATTTTATATTTTATTATTTTATTTTTACTTATAAGAAATTGACACCTCAATAATTGTGAAAATATTGTGAAGTTTGTTGTGTCAGTATAACAATATATATAAGGGTTCTTATAAATATTTAAAAGAAAAAAAAAGGTACAAACAGAAGATCGAAAAAAAAAAAAAAAAAAAAAAAACGATATAGCTACAGTGTCACTTGAACAAACCAAAGTGACATTGTAGCAACTGTTCAAAACTTGAAAAAAGGTTTCTTCTCCTCTGAGTAGGAGTTCTTCTTCTCATTTCGGGTGAGCCATTTCTATCACCCATTCTTCAGGAAGGAGTGATAGCTTTTCTTTGCCTTACCTACTATTTCTTTAGTAGGCAGGGCAATGGATACCGAGCTTTTAGAACGGATACAGAATCTAAAACTCACGGAGGAGGAGGGAGAGGAGATAACAATCTGATCCACGTAGAGAGATAAAATACTAGAGGAGTGGTCCCTTAGTCTTATTGGGAAGTTCTTGTCCTCTCGAACATTTAATTAGAGAGGGGCAAAGAATTTACTATGATTAGTTTGGAAGATGGGGAATGACCTGAAAATAGTGGACATTGGAGAGGGCTTATTCTAGTTCAAATTCTCCATTGAGAGCCAAATTAAATGGGTCCTGGATAATGGCCCATGGAGCTTTAAGAATCAGCTCTTGGTGTTGAGACAATGGGAGAAAGGGATGACACCGAGATTAGTAACGTGCACAATAGTTCCTATGTGGGTGCAAATATGGGGACTACCATTCGATCTCATTAATGAGGAAGCAGGGAGTGATATTGGAAGTGGTTTAGGCCGTGTGGTGGCAGTGGATTCACAAGCTATTACGGCTGACCAAGCCAGATTCCTCCGGGTTCGAATTGAGATTCCGTTAAACAAACCTCTTCACCGAGGCAGTCCGGTGGTAAGCCCTGAGGAAGATAAAACAATGGTGGCTTTTAAATATGAGAGACTGGTTGGATTGTGCTTCCGATGTGGTACGTTGGGCCATGAGGAAAAATTTTGTAAGCTTCCCTTGGAGACGGAGGAATGTGAGCATCCGTACAGAGAATGGATGAAAGCGGGATATAGGGGCAGTCAAGGTACCATGAGGAGAAGCCCACAGGGTTTTCCATAGTGAAATAAAGGGACTGATAGGTCTGAATGCGGAGGAGGCCTACCACAGGCGGCGGCAGAACCAAATTCAAACTTTGGAGTGATGATCATTTATGAGAAAGCCGAAAAATCAGGGATTAATGATGAGGTAAATCATATCCCACCCGAGACGAAGGCCATTCCAACAGCAACAGATATGCATTTAATGATGATTGATCCTGCAAGTAAGGAACAGAAAAAAATGACGTGAATGCAGCATTCTCTGAAACCGCAAATCAAGGTATTGACCTTTATAGCGTCCCTATCAATGACAACATTAACTCTATTCCTTGTATAGCTTAAACTAAAGCTAAGGGCAATCAGAGTGCACCTACGTCACGTGACACACCACATGATGAGATTTTTTCCATGCAACCAACCAACCCCCAGAGTTAAAAAAAAAAAAAAAAAAAAAAAAAAAAAAAAAAAAGGAAGAAGAAGAAGAAGAAGAGAGGGCTACATAAAAGTGAGGTGGCCAAATAGGATGGGACGTATATTGAAAAAAAAAAGATAGGGTAGAAAAGAGAAAGTAGAGCTTGGGAAGATGGTGAAGCCTCTGAAGATATAGAATGCAAGAAGGCTAGGCTTGAGGTCTAGCATACAACAACTATTCCAACGATGGAGGCTGATTTTCAGCTCCGCCAATCACAATGAATGTTATAAGCTGGAACTATTGGGAGCTTGGGAACCAACGTGCAATTAACGTCCTCTCTCATGTGGTGAGAGAAAAGAGATCCAAAATTATCTTTCTCATGGAGACTAAGCTGATGGTTGATGAAATGAGAAAGTTGAAGGAGGATATACACTATCAAGGAGGATTAGTTGTACCATGTGACAGAAGTTGGGGAGGAAGAAGGGGTGGTCTAGCAATGCTTTGGAAAGATGAAGTTAACCTGCATATACAAACCTACTCAATGCACCATATTGATGCTATCATTCTGACAGACCCTATATCTTCGTGGAGGATCATTGGTTTTTATGGTTACCCTGAGGATTGCCACAAACACAAATCCTGGACTTTGTTATGCCATCTCCACTCTAGGTTGCCGATGCCTTGCTATGTATAGGAGATTATAACGAAATTCTATCCTTTGATGAAAAACAAGGGCGGATTGAGAAGGCGTTTCTCCCAATGTTAGCTTTCCAGAATACACTAGCTCAATGTGGGTTGATTGACTTGGGCTTTCAAGGTAGCAAATTCACGTGGAATAATGGTAGACCTGGAGTGGAGTTTGTTCAGGAAAGGATTGATAGAGCGTGTGCAAATGGAGCTTGGAGCGCTTTATTCCCAAGGAGTCGAGTATCCCACCTTTCAGCTTCTTATTTGGACCACATCCTAATCATGTTGGCAATTCATGCAAGTAATGCAGTGAACAAAAAGAAGAATACTCCCAAGAGATTTGAGAAAAAATGGGCTTCCCACCAGGAGTGTAGACATGTTATTGAAGACTCTTGGCGACAAACAGTAGATGTGGGTAGCCCGATGTTTTGTTTATTCCAAAAAATAAAAAATACAAGGTTGGCATTGTTAAAGTGGGAAAAGGTGGCATTTGGCAACACTAAAGCCTCCCTTAAAGATAAACATAGGGTGTTGGAGGAGCTTACTAGTATGAATGATCTAGTACTACTGGAAAGAATACGAGAAACAAAGGCTGAAATTAATAACATGTTGCACCAAGAGGAGGTGGCATGGCTTTAGAGATCTAGAGCAATCTGGCTACCTGCAAGTGATAAAAACATAAAGTTTTTTCACCAAAGAGCAACCCAAAGAAAGCGTAAGAATCAGATTGTGGGGGTTTTTAATATAGCAGGGGATCGGTGAACATATGAGGCCCAAATTGCGGATATAGCAGTGGACTATTTCTAGAACTTATTCACATCAAGTCAACTTGAGGATGGAGATTTTGGCTGAGTCCTTGAAGCAATGGAGATAAGGGTCACAAATGAGATGAATGGTACATTATTAGAACCATTCACAGGTGAAGAGATACGTCGATCATTATTTCAAATGCACCCCTCAAAGGCGCGGGGGGCGGCCGGTATGTCTCCTTTCTTTTTCCAAAAATATTGGAATATAGTTGGACATGATGTTACTAGTGCTATCTTATGTGTTCTTAATTTGGGCTTTTTACTACAAAAAATGAACTATACTCACATTGTCTTGGTGCCAAAAAAGAATGATCCACAATCTTTAGGGGACTTTCGGCCCATCAACTTGGGCAATGTGACCTTTCAGCTACTCTTAAAGGTCCTTGCTAACCGATTGAAGCCGATTCTACCAAGGGTGATATCTGATGCTCAGAGTGCTTTCATCCCAGATAGAATGATTACAAATAATATTAACGTAGCCTTTGAAGTGCCTCACAGAATAAGGAATAGACGAAGGGGAAAGGATGGTCAGATGGCAATAAAATTGGACAGCAAGGCATATGACCGTGTAGAGTGGCAGTTTTTAAGAAAGATGATGATTCGATTGGGGTTTGATGAGAGATGGGTGGCCTTGCAATGGAGACAATCAGTTAACCTCATACTCGGTTCTCATAAATGGTGAACCTAAGGGTTTAATAAAACCCACAAGAGGGATCAAGCAAGGTAACCCACTGTCCCGATACTTATTCCTTTTGTGCACCAAATGTCTTTCAGCCATGCTAAAGAGAGCCGAGGAGCAGAGAAAGATACAAGGCATATTATCTTGCAGAGGGGGAATCTGTGTATCTAATCTCCTATTCATCGATGACTGCCTATTGTTCTGCCAAGCTAAGGTTGAGGAATGCCAAAATCTTTTAAACCTTCTTCACAGCTATGAAGTTCCATTCAGACAGGCCATAAACAAAGGTAAGACGGCCCTATTTTTTAGCAAAAATACAAGGACGAACATCAAACAGACAATACAGAGTATGCTGGGAGCACAAGTTTTCCATGACTACGAATAATACCTTGGGGGTTGCCCATGATTGCTGAAAAATCTAAAACAAACACCTTCAAAGGCAGGAAGAGAAATCCTCATAAAAACGGTTGCCCAAGTGATGCCAACTTATACAATGAGTATCTTTAACATACCTAAGCAAATATGTGAAGATATCAACTCTATATTGGCACGATATTGGTGGGGACAGCTACGGGATGAAAAAAAGGTTCATTGGATGAGTTGGAAAATGCTTTGTAATCCGAAGAAGATGGGAGGGATGGGTTTTCGGGATTTACATGCCTTTAATCTAGCCTTACTCGCTAAACAAGCACGAAAATTGGTTCAGAAAAAGGACTCTATGTTCTACGACATCTACCAGGCTATATATTTCCCAACCACAACATTCTTGGATGCTAAGATGGGACACGATCCATCTTATGTTTGGCGTAGCCTTCTTTCGGCAAGGGAGCTACTCTTGGTAGGATCAAAGTGGCAGGTTGGAAACGGCCAAACCATAAAATTTTTGTCCCATGAGTGGCTTCCTCACCCCCCGAGGCTGAATGGAGATATACTAAAGGATATACGGGTGCAGGAGCTTATTAAGCAGCAAACGCGGCAGTGGGATCGTGGGAAAGTGGCTTCTTTGTTTAGTGAGGCTACTCGTCAAGTGGCGATACCACTCACAAGGGTGGAGGAGGAGGACAGAGTAATTTGGAAGGAAAATAAGGTTCAGAGCTTCTCAATTAAGTTTGCATACCAGGTGGCTTAAAGGTTAGCACATCAACCAAGTGGTGAAAGCTCTCATACTCAGAGGAATGAAAAACACTGGAAGCATATTTGGACTATTAATGTACCCCCAAAAGTACGAAACTTTGTGTGGCAAGCGTGCTCAAACATTTTACCAACCAGGGATAATCTGCAAAGGAGGAAAGTTACAGTGGACCCACAGTGTGAATTCTATAAACAACAGCTCGAGACAATTTGCCACATGCTTTGAGAATGCCCTTTTGCTCTCAACACGTAGGCTCTGGTGAGGGGTAAACTACAAAAATGTCCTAATGAGGCTTCAGATTTTTTCTTGCTACTCAAGGGGCTTCAGGAAAGACTAGACTGCGAAGACGTTGAAGTCTGGGCTGTTAACAAGTTCTACTTTGAAAAAGTGCAGTTGTAACCAAAAGTCATTGTTGATGGAGCGTTAGCCTTGCTGATAGAATATCAAAGACTGATGGAAGCTCAAACCAGTTCTTGATTTTTTTACTGTATTTTATTGTTGTTTATTTCTTTTTCCTGAACTCCCAACTAAGCCCTATAGGTGACTTTAATGTCTAGGTTCTACATGTGTTTCACACTGGACCTATGATCCAGGTTTCACTAGCTTCGATGTATCTTTCATGAATAAGTAATAAAATTCTATCGTCTTTGTTTTCAAAAAAAAAAAACTTGAAAAAAAAAAAAGGACTTAATAAACCAAAAGAGGCACTGTAGAGGCATTGCCTTTTTTTATATAGTTAGTAGATAATGTGAGGTTTGCCTTAATAAATATATAGAATTAGGGGGATGGTCCCACTAGCTGGCCTTTGTCCAGCTAGATTGGGAGGGGGTAGGTGGAAGGTTGAGCACCAAACTTTCCTTGGGCCTTTTCTGTACCCAACTTGGTGTGGAATGCCTTGGTGCAAGGATTGAGTCATTCAATGGTGCAACTTGAGCTTACTCAATCATCTGTTAGGATTTAGGAAAGCTCGGTCCTTGGTTGAATTTTTTTTAGGATAAATAACCTCGGCTTACCAACATGGGGCCGCAAGTTTGGGCCTTTGCCTCAATGGGTCTAGCCATTAGGGTTAGGTTTTCTTTGACTTTTCAACATTGACTTGCAGCCATGTCGATGGATGTATAGTAATAAAAAGTGTAAAATTTACATATGTTTGTTTAAAATAACCCACATTAGTGAGTATATAATTGTATAAATTTAGAAGTTTATTACAGTAACCATATAATTTTACATTGAAACAATTCATTTTGCATTTGGTTTTTTATTCTTTTTTTATGTATCCTAAGTAGGGATAATAATTTTTCCCAACCTTGCCTTGACCCTTCTTTCCTCACTTTGCCTCACACGAGTTTTCCTCACATTACCGAAGCCGACCCAACTGACAAGCGCCGACAACACCGTCCCAACTCTAGCGCTGACCGAATGAGTCGAGGCCGGCGTTTGGACTTCGCCCTCCATTTCCGATGCGGTGCGGTGGAGTCACTGGATTAAGATATCCGAAACCGAGACAGTGGCCAAACCAAACCGATACCAGGTTTTGTTGTTCTGATTTTTATTTATTTTTATGAAACTGATAAAACAACGGTGTATGTATGGGTGTTTTAAAAAAAAAAAAAAAAAAAAAAAAAAACTAAAGCAAAACGGTGTGTTTTATGCTAGGTTTTCAGATTCTCAAGGGTATAAATTCATATTTTTCTCTCAGAATTGTTTAACTTTATCTCTCGCTCTCACCTCTCGCCTCTCGCCTGACGCAATGCCTCGCCGTCGCTCACCAGTCACAGTAAAACAACAGTAAGCTTCTTCGTGTTTTCAATTTTGTTTGTCTTCGTGTTTTTTCCTTTTCATTTGTTTGGGAAAGCTGAAAGCATGATTTAAGTTGGTTTGATTAAGTTTGGCAGTTTGGGAAAGCTGAAAGAATGATTTAAGTTGGTTTGATTAAGTTTGGCTGTTTGGGAAAGCATGATTTCTATGTTAACCCCGAGAATCACTGTACCAAAACTTCCTTTGCCTACACACTTCCCTCTAACCCGAGAAATTTTGTTGATTTGTTTGAGTAAAGCTTAGTAGCTAAGCCAATATCACCTTTTAAAATCTCTCAAAGCAAAGCTTGTGTCTTTCAATTTTGTGGGGGGTCCAAGTAGCTGCTTACATATATTATATTTTAAGCAAAGCTTGTGATATATATGATATACACAGATGCATGAATGTCTTCGTGTTTGATTAAGGTTGATTAAGGTTGGCTGTTTGATTAAGGTTGATTAAGGTTGGCTGTTTAATTAAGGTTGTGATTTACTAATTTTTATATAAAACTTTAATAGTGGACGGGAAACTGCTGGAAATACTATTATATTATATAGTCTAATAAGTATCCGGTTAGCCCCCCAAAAAAATAATAAAATAAAAAATAAAAAATGCTATACTCTAATATGTCTTATGGTCTTTAATAAATTAATATGTCTTAGGGCTATAACTAACTTACTTTAATATGTATTAAGTAACTTACTTTAGTCCCACTTACTTTAATATGTCTTTACTAACTTACTTTAATATGTTTTAACTATGTCATTAGTCTTAGTTGTTACTTTAGTAAGTTTATAGTAACAGTATAAACCATAAACTTAGTAATACATTGTTAGTTGTCACAATCTACTAAGTACTAACTTTTTTTTTCTTCAGCATTTTAATTTTTAAGTTTATATATATATATATATATATATAATTAGCTTTTATTTTATATTTATATTGAGAACAATATAATAAATTCCTTGTTAATATTAGTGACATGAATTGTTGAGTAATGACTAATGATTGTTAATTTGTTAGTTTGTTATTGTTGTAACTAAATTGATTAATTATAATTTGATATTGTTGTGAAAACTTTGTTTTTTTGTTGGTTAGAAATTTTTTTATTAGATGGATGTTGATGCTCCACCTGGATTTGGTGCCCCTGGGGATCCTAACCCACCCCCTCCTAGTCCTGGTAGTGCTAATCCTAACCCACCTGAACCTGCAACACCAATTGGACTTGGTGTATCACTTCCCTACTGTCACCTAAACAAGGTGGTAAGGACCCATCTATAGTATGACAGCACTTCATTAAGTTGGCTGGTCCTGATCCCAATAAGCCTAGGTCTGAATGTGAGTATTGTAAAAATCAATATAATTGTCATGGTAAGAAAAATGGTACTTCGGACATGTTGCAACACATGAAGGTGTGTAAGAAGTAGCCTTTTCCCTGTGATGATAAGCAAAAAACATTGTCTTTCCAAGCTAAAAGGGAAGGGGAAAGTGGTTCAAATGTGTTAGTGGTTGCAAACTATAGTGAAGAGAGGATATAAGGTTGGCGTTGGCAATGATGATCATTATTGATGAATTACCTTTTAAATTTGTGGAGCGTCAAGGCTTTCAAGAATTTATGGAAATAGTTGAGCCTAGGTTTCCTATTCCCCATCGCACTACCATTACAAGGGCTTGTATGAAACTTTATTCTAGTGAGGCGGATATTTTGAGAAGGGCTTTTGTTCGGTAACAGGTTTGTGTGACAACGGATACTTGGATGTCCATACAAAACTTAAACTACATGGTAGTCACTGCACACTTCATTGATGGGGATTGGGCTTACCAAAAGAAAATGTTGAACTTTTGCCCTATAGCTAATCACAAAGGGGACACTATTGGTAGAGTGGTTGAGTCATGTTTGTTGAAGTGGGGTATAGACTGATTGTTTACAATTATCGCGAAAAATGCTAGCTCTAATGATGTGGCAATTGATTATGTGAAGAAGAAAACGAAAGAAAGAGATAGTAGCATATTGGGTGGTGAGTTCATGCATATGCGTTGTTGTGCGCATATCTTGAATTTGATAGTGCAAAGTGGGTTGAAGTCTATTCATGAATCAATTGCCAAGGTTTAGAATGCGGTGCGATATGTGAGAGCCTCTTCGCAAGGTTTGAGAAGTTTCAAGAATGTGTTGAAAATGAGAAAATCAAAGCCAAATGTTTGTTGGCCCTTGATGTGCCAACAAGGTGGAATTCCACTTATCTCATGTTAGATTGTACTTTGAAATTTGTGAGAGCATTTGATAGGTTGGAAGAGGAGGATGAGCATTACAAACTTTATTTTTGTGAAGCGGATGGGAATGGGAAAAAGCCCGTTGGTCCAATTTGTCATATTTTATGAGGCAACACTTAGATTTTCTGGGTCCAATTTGTCACTTCTAATATATACTTCCATGAGCTAATTAGCATTGAAGATCAATTGCAACAGTTGTGTAGTGTTGATGGGGATCCACTTTTGAAGAGTATGGCAGTAGATATGAAAAAAAAATATGATAAGTATTGGGGAAGTATAGATAATATCAATTTGATGCTTTTTGTTGCCGTTGTTCTTGACCCAAGGTATAGATTGAAGTATGTAAAGTTTTGGTTTAGAGAGTGGTATGGAAAGGATAAGGGGGATGCGATGAGCTCCAAGGTTCGAGATGCATTGAAGAGGTTGTATATGGAGAGAGTGGGTTAAAATGGAGTTTCGAGTTCTAGTGGTAATGGTGCTTCATTGTCTAGGGACTCCAAACCAAGTGTTGGTAATGCTTCATTGTCTGATCGCATTAAAAGCTATAATAATAGGTTTAAGCAACATTTGGTGGATGAGGACAGTGTGGAAAGCAAATCTGAGTTGGATAGGTATTTGTTGGAATCTTCTGAGGACCCTGATGTGGAAGATTTTGACATCTTGATGTGGTAGAAAATGAATTCTTCTAGATATCGAGTACTTTCCCAAATTGCCCATGATGTGTTGGCTATTCCTGTTTACAGTTGCATCCGAGTCTACTTTTGATACCGTGGAGGGGGGGGGGGCATTTTGGATTCGTTCCATAATTCACTATCTCCTATTATAGTTGAAGCCCTTATTTGTACCCAAAATTGGTTGAAGGATGCAAAGAAAAAAAGACCAATAAAGCTTTGGGAGTGCATGGATAATGTGGAGGATATGGATGGTTTTGAGATTGACACTGATAAAAAAATATATATTCATTTTGTTTGTTGTATGTATCAATTTTTCAATTGTTTATTTATTTGCTCAATGCTTAAGAATCATTTTGTTTTGAATGGGTTTGTAGAAATTGCATTGGTTTGCCCAATGCCTATGGAGGAGGATCCAAGCACCGTTGTGTTGGATGATGATGAGTGATGTGCTACTCTTTGCTTGGAGTTAGTTAGTCGCTAGTATTATATAAGTATACTTGCTATTATCATTCCTTTGTGTTAATCATAAATATTTTATTATTCATAAACGTTTTATTGTTATTAACGCGTGTTCATTTTGTTTTGTTTAGTATTTTGTAGGAGTTCTGGAATGATGCATAGTGCAGAGACTTACTAGACAAAGGACTTACAAGAATTAGCATTCTTTTGCCTATATGCTAATTATATTTGTACATGTTACTGGTAGTGAACTTTTCACTAATGATAGTTATTTAGGTATTCATGGGTGAGATTATCATTGGGGATACAAGCAATTAGCATTCTTTTGCCTAAATGCTAATTTAATTTGTATATCTTTCTTTCGGCATTTGTGGACAGCGACAAATGGTTCTGTAATACATTATTAAGTGGATACATTAATACTTATTGTTATTGACACTGACACACACAGTTACACTAATGATATTATATGCTACATGATAGTATTTTGGGAGTTGAACTCTTATTGAGGCAATTTCAAAAAAAAATTTGCGTGGTGAATGAAATAAAATAAATTGGATAGTTTGTCATATGTGAGTAGATTTGTTGAACATATTTTTTTTATGTGAACAAATTTGTTGAATAGATTTTTGTTACGTGAATAGTTTTTTTTGCATAGGTTTTGGATCATTACTGTTAGGGTGAACAGATTTTTTTATAATGTTTTTGTTGAACATATTTTTTTATAGGTTGAACAATTTTTTTTTATAAAAAATAAAAAATAAAAACAGATTGTTAATGTTTCAAATCAAACCGAACAAACCGAGCTGATCAAACCGTATCGCTATAGGTCAAAAAACCGACCCTAATCAGTATACATTAGTTTTAATTATTACAAAACCGATCCCAATCGATTCGGTAAAAAATTTGAAAAAAAAAAAAACGAGCAAACCGAATTGTGCACGCCCCTACTTCCTGATCTATACTCACCCCGCTCCACCCCATGTTGATAAGGACTATAATTGTAAATTTTTCATACCCTAAATTCCTACTATTTAAACAAAAAAAAATCTATACTAGCTTATTTAAATGCATGGATATTAAGATTTTTGTTTTTGTTGTGATATTGTCTTGTTAAACACTTGTATAATATTATTTAACTCTTGTTAAAAATTATTTTGATTTGATGAGATAAATTTAGTTGTAATTTCAAGTATATTTATATTAATGAAACATGTTTTATTAAAAAAATTGTAATAGTTATGGTGCAAATTAACATGAAATAGAATTTTACGAGTGGGGTGAGTATGAGGCAAGACAAAACCATGCGGTGCGGGGTGAAGATTCTATCATTCGGCCTCGCCTCTCTCCATTGCCATCCATTCCTAAGGGTAAAGGAAGATAGTGGATGATAATTGTTGTATGTGACGAAAGATAAATAATTTATATAATCAAGAAAATTTGATATTTTAATGAAATGTATTGTAAAATAAATAATCTATGTTAGGTGTTTTGAAAAGTGATTATGTAAAATAGAAAAAGTAAGTTCTTATGTTAAAATAGACATAAAATTTTGCACGAGTTGATGCTAATGCTCCACAATTAACTTCTCTAATTATTTTTATGTAGTCGTTTTTTTTTTTTTTTTGAGAATTATGTTTATGTAGTTTAGTCATTAGTGTAAACTATTGCGAGTTGTGTAATGAGAAAATCACTTCGGCTGATTGGATCAATAAACACCCCCTAAATTTCATATCCACCTAATTTTAGATTCATTATACTTTTTTTTTTAATCTAAACTTCCACCTTATTTATACCCAAAAAATATGGAAGCACCTAAAAAAACGAAATAATGAAAAGGGAATATAATAATAAATTATTTATGTGCACCGCCTATAGTCATAGAGAATTCCGGAAACACCAAAATTAAATTTTATATCATACTATAAATTAGACCAAAGAAAGGTTTTTTTTTTTTTTTTTTTGATTAAAAGGAACGGTAGTTAATATATCTTCTAGACCTTCATCAAAAAACATATCTTCTAGACTCATCTATTGTTTATTTATTTTTTTTATTTTTTTGATAGAGAGGGATCGGAAGTGCAAATCAAAGAAAATAGAAGGGCATGCACCAAATATTATCATAAACCCCAATTCTATATACCGCCTAAGGTACACCCTACCTTCTTTTCTCTTTTTCTCATATTCTTGCATGAGAAGTTACCTAAACGGCGCTCTGTTCACCTGTTCCAATTCTTTAAAAAAAAAAAAAAAAAAAAACAGTCTCTCTCTCTGAGTTGCAGTACCCACCACCAGCACCACCACAAGCAGCCATGCCGGCTGTTGCGCCTCCCAGCTCCCCCCGCCTCCTCGTCAACCCTTCTCCACATACGAATCTGCTACCTCCTGCTGGTATCGCCGCCGCCGCCTGCGGTTTTTGGTACTTTTTCTTCTTCAACTTTTTTTTTTCTTCTTCTTAATATGTCAATTGACCTCAAAATACAGGAATTGCTTTAAATCTTTATTACCCTCTTTGTTTTATTAGAAAAAGAAAAAGAAAAACGCTTAAAATTGTTATCTTTGTTATTTTATGATTTTCTTTATACCCTTTTCGTATTTGTTTTCGATTGAGTTCCATCTATGTTTTAATTTTTTAGAAGGAATGTTGGGGAATACTTAACCCTTATTGATGATACCGATTGTGTTTGAAAACTGATCATGGTGAAAATCATGTAACATTGTAGTATCCGCTGAATTATTAATTCTGCTATTTTCGTTATTCTAATTTTTTTTTTTATTTGTTATGAATGACACAGTTGGTTTCATTGGGTTGAGAGAGACCTACAGATTCTCTCCTATTGATTATTGTATCATGAAATTTTAGCAGTGCAAAAGTGAATTTTTTGAATAATACAACAGTGTAAGATCTACATGGTGCTTTTGTGGTCCTTTTAATTTTTCTTAAATAAATCAATCGATATGCTTGCATATTGCAGAATGTTTTGAACAATACATCTTGGGGGGGAAGAATACATCTTGGGGAGGAAAAAAAAAAGTAGAAGGAAATTTAGGTAGTTAGATGTGTAGCATTTTGAATTTTTCTTATTTTGCACTGGATACAAAGCATTTTCAAGAAGTTGGGTTTTGGCTGCAAATCTAATCCTATATGGATCATCATGATAATATATCATATAATTGAATGGATTGGGTATATTATCCAGTGGTCTTGCTCTTGGTTGTAATGTGTAGGAGCTTTGTAAACATCACATGATTGAGGCTCCAATCTTTGTAATGTTAATTGCCAATGAAACATTTATATATTTATAATGTTGAAGAGCCTAATACATTATCATTAGTTTGATGTTGCAAAGAGATGACTATAAAGTTGTTTCAGATTAGATTGTTAGTGCATATGATGCTGTATTTTCCCCTGTTTTATTGTTTAGTTCTTGGTTGTTTATCCATTTCTATTCATTTTAATAAGAGTACTTGTTCCTAAGGGGAGAGTGTAGACACAAGCAAAGTGGTTGAACCCTTTCTAGGGGTGCATCTTTGTGCAGAATTAGGACATGATTGCTTTTGAGTCTCCAGAAATCTCCCCTCTTAGGGACAAAAAGAGATGCTCTAGGATGTACATATGTCAAATAACATTCAATAAAACTTCAACTTGTTCCGGGAGTGGGGTGGGTCTAATAGTAAAAGGAGGGGGTTTCCCCTTGGATAATGAGTTTTCATGTTGTTCTTCTCATACTGATGTTCCCCTTTAACACCAGGTATAAGGATGCAATTCTACAAAAAATTTCCAAGAGCTTCACAACACATAATCCCTTGGCTAGACGCACATTTGTTGCATGCAGTTCTAAAGGTGTGTTAATTTTCATTTCAACTCTCTCTCTTTCCTCTTCCCCTTTTAACTAGATAGACCTTGATTCTTAAAGTTCAAATCATTGGGGCAGCCTTTGGTGCAATGATACAGGTTTATATAACCTATTTATTGTTAGTGGCAGAATAAGCCTGGTATAGAGAACTGATTTGCATAATTTCTGGAGGGAACTGGCTTTGAACAACCCTCCTCATTTCTTCCTTTAGCTATCTACCAGCAAAAGTCTACATCATTCAGAAAAGGAGGGTTTCTACCTCCCTAACTCATCTTATATTGCTTATGTAGTCCAATAATATGGAATATCTGCCAATGAGCTATAGCTCAACTAACACTTCCTTCTCCCATAATAATTGGCTGGAGGGTGAGGATGTGGGTTCAAGATCCACTGGGAACTAAGATGGAATATCTAAATATTATTAAGAAGTTTGTTTGTGGTTGAATACTTGAATAGATCGTTGAATGTGGGACATCCCAAAGGTCATTGATATTTTCTAATTCCCAATTGTATAATCTGCAGGAAATTCATTCCCACACCTTTCTGCTACATCATCCCAGTTTTCAAGTGGGAATCAAGGTGGCCTGTTGCATAGAATTCCTTTATTACCCAGACCACGCAAATCTATAATGCCTCTGCAAGCATCCAAGGATAATCCATTTGGTTATCGCATCCCAAAAATGACTGAGAAGCCAGAATGGTGGTGGAGAATTTTTGCATGTATCCCCTATCTTTTAGCTTTGCAGATGTCTGAGACAGCATCTTATGTCCAACCCTTACTTGACCGCCATGAATTCCTTGAGGATTTGTTGTATTATATCCCAGGAGCAGTTAGGAGGTTGCCTTGGTGGTTCCACATACTACATTTCTACTTAGCATACTTTGGAGTGGTGCAGAATAAAAAATGGCCCCATTATCTAAGATTCCATGTGGCAATGGGCTTTTTATTGGAACAGGCCCTGCAAGTGGTAGTTCTGTCAAGCAATTTCATGCCACTTATACACTTCCAAGGTACATGTGGGTTGTACTATTGGGCAGCTGTGGGATTCCTATATATTTTCATCATGTTGGAGTGTGTAAGGTGTGCTCTTGCTGGTAAGTATGTTAAAATCCCTTTGATCAGTGATAGTGCATTTATCCATAGTCTCTTTAAAATAGGCGGATACCAGCGGCCTTTCTAGGAAGTGTTGTATAGGTCCCATAAAATTTAGGAGCTTGGGATTTGGGGTATGCCCAACATGGAGCCCAAGGTTGCCTGAAAAGAGGAGGAAAAGAAAGAGAGAAAATATGTCACAGCACTGGTGTTGAAATCTGTCTCTCTTTTCATGATGGTTATTTCTTGAGATGAAAATTTTGATGAACAATAAACTGATGGTTTATGATGGTACAATGTATAAATGTCTTGCAACTATGAGAACTTCTAAATTTGTGATTAATGAGAATGGATTACCAATCAAAAAATGAACTTTGTAAGCTTAATGTACAGTATTCCTTTCTGCATACATGGCATGATCACACTGTCAGATGTTTTGGTGTGTACATTTGATATTATGCAGTAGTTAAAGTTGATGTAAGATGATTATACTAGCCATTTTATGTTTTTACCTCAAAATGGTTGTTTTTCCGATTTGCATATTTTTATAGTAACATGTTGAGGGTTAAAGTGTTGAAGAAAATGTACATTGATGTTGTCTCTCTTTCAAATTAACTGACTTTCTTTTGACTGCTTGCTTTCTTTGTGTGAGGACGTTACCTTCAGACAATCATATTCATTTATAACAGTTACTATCAGCACTGAGCAGTGTAACTTGTGAAGATTACATGTTTGTCGAGTTAGATCACCGGTGTCTTCATTCATTCACTAGCAATTGTTCAGAAAAATAAACTAAATTATTGAGCACCTCAGACCTGATAAATATGAATATTGATCACCTCACTTGATAAATATGAATATTGATCACCGGTTTTTCCAGCAATCAAAATTCTTGCCAAGATCAAGTGGTATACTTATAGGTGCAAAACCCTAGAAAATATATTCAACCTGAAGTTGTGAAAAGAGGTATACAATATCCTAAAGCATGATAGAGTTGATTCAGGGTGATAATCGCATAGCTTGTAAAATGGAGCTTGATAATCGCATTATACTATCAAGAATTCTCGGTGAAAGCACAACCCTTTCAAGTTGCATACACAAAAAAGTTGGGGCACTAAGTTTGAAAGATTACATGTATTGTAAAGGCATATTGTAAATATACATAATTACTGTAACAAATGTGTAAATATGCACATTTATACATCCCCCTACTGATGTGAGTAGTTTTGGGGGAAAATTGTGTAAATTTCACCACTTTTTCTGTTTTAGAAGCACTGGTATGTATGCTCTTAAAATAATGAGATTCTGAATTCAAGCATTCATGGCAACTCAACCTGGGAATTGGGGGGCAATTGAAGAGTATACTGCGAACATGGCACATCAGAGTAAGTTGCTGACATGGTAGCTCGACAATGACAAGGTGGCATCTTGGTCATCTGCAACAATAAGTATGCTTGGCCAATTTGAGCGTGCTATAAAAGTGATAAATCTCCTCAAGTTCTCTCTTTATTTTTCTTTTTCTTTTTTGAGATGAAAGATAGAAATTTTATTAAATAAAATATGCGAAACAGTACATAAGAACCCTGTAAAACTAAACAGGGGTACCGGACCTATTCTGCAGAAACAAAACAATTATGCAGAAAAACAAACAATTTCTGCAGAAACATGCAATTATGCAGAAAACAACACTATGCAGAAAAACAGCAGATATGCAAAAAGCGATCAGATCAAATTCAATTGCTTGATTGAGCAGCTACCAAACGTTGATATTCCGGCAGAAAACAAAGTGCTCCATCAAGAATGGACTTGAGGTGAGTTTAGAAATATTCAAAATAATATTTATTTCGAACATTTCAAATTGCCCAAACCGTCACCGCCCATCTTTCCAGCTCTTGTTGAGAAAGTTTGTCCATCAGCCATCTAAATAGCATAAAGATATTTTGAGCAACATTTGAACATTTAAGTCTCAGTCAATTACCAAAACTCTCAGAATACAATTACTATAATTACTAGTCGTTAACCCGTGCATATAGTTAAATAAAAATTAGAAGTATTTATTTTGCTTAAAGGTCTATGATTTGACTTAAAAACATGTATAACTTTAAAATGAATGAAAATAAGTAATTTTTTGTTCAATGTAATGGTTTAGAAAAATTCTTTTTCTTTCATATCATTGGTTCCACATAACACATCTCAGCGTAGACTATTTTATGGTGATAACTTCACACAATACTCAACTGCAATTAAATCTATTATCCACTACCAATCTAATCTATGTTATTTTAAAAGTAGATCTATAAATTGCATTCTCATATCCTCCATCATTTAGAAGGTAACTGAAGTAATGATTATATGTAATGTATAAATTTTATTCTTTTACAATATAAAATTATTAAAATAATTAAAATAAAATCTAATGTTCTGGAAATTTTTTGAAATAGAATTTTAAATTTCTTAAAACTTAGTTAATAGAGTTTCTATTTTACCTAAAAGTGAACTATCACAATTAATGAGAATTTAATCATTTTTTTTGCAAAGAGAAGATAACTATAGGCCTAATTTTAATTTTATAGCATAGGATGTTACAGCCAGATCCATACCATGTGTAATACGTTAGTTCATTATGATAGTTCCAAATAATATCCTAATACCTATCTATATGAGTTTTCTTTTAAATGATGCCATAATAGAAGTCATTTAAGATTCAATGTATCCAATAATTTTTTTTTTTAAAGTGTAATTTCAAAAGTTTTTAAATTGTAAATTTTTTTAATCATAAAATACACTCTATCTAAGCTCTAAAGGAAAGCATTCAGAATAATCACATCATTGTTACTATATCATGATGGTTGCAAATAGCAATATTATTATTCACGATTAATAGATGAACAATGAAACTGTGAATTAACAATTTAACAATTCAAATACCAAGTTTAAACTACAACAACACATATACAAAATACTCCAAATATTGGAACTTGATAAAAAAACTTTACATACTTTTTATTTTGAAGGCACAAGTGACTGTACAACAGAGTGGTGTTGGAAGAATAATCCCAAAAAAAATTATTTAAAATATAATATAGGAATGAAAATCTAAGTTGAAATTGTAACAAATAATCCCTAAAAAAAACCATTTATAATATAATATAGGGTTGTGGATTCCTAATCAAATTTGGTTATATAAATTTTTTTTAAAGGATGAATATGTTGGTAGAGTCCATTTGATATAAAATTTAAATTCTACTGAAATTAAAAATGATATGTATTTGTTGAGTCTCATTTGATATAATTATAGAGTTTAAATCCTATTAAAATTATAATTTCTAATCAACGTTAATATAAAAAAAAAATGAAAAAAAGAAGAGAAAGAAAACGTGATTGATAGATATAAGGAAATATGTTAGATTTTTTTTAAAAAAAAATGTCATCAACATAGAAATTATCAAATTAATGAAGATATATTCCATTTTTTGGGATAGATTTATATTAATGGAGTTATTATATAGTTATATAATTTACGTCTCCTTTAAGTATAGTGGTTGTATGGCACCAAACAACTAAATTTATTTTTTTTAAAAGAAATTTAATCAATTTTCTTCAATTTAGTGCTATAAAATACATACATACATACATATATATATATATATATATTTTATATATAAGATAGAAATTTTACTCTCACCTAATCTAAGTGTATATGTATGTGAAGCTCTTTCTTAGAGACTTGAACCCTGACCCTTACTCTCCACACCCCATAAGCACTTATACTTGTGGAGTGACCATCACACCAAGGGTGTACAGTGGAAGATGGTAGAGATACCTAAAAAAAATATAAAATGATTTTCAATAATACATTGAACTTTAAGGCTCAATTAATCACATGTATTTAAATGGAAAAACCTTGAATTTAATAATTAAAAACTATCGAAAACAACAATTGAAATCATATTTGAGTGGAAACCTCAATTCAATAATTAAGAACAATCTAAATTACTAAACATTTAAATTTTTGAAGTAGAGAGACTCACATGAGAATTTAGTTTGTCCTTAAGAGCATGGGAGAAGACACTGAAACTTGAAGTTTAAGTCTCATGAGTATAAACTCATAAAACATATAATTTTATTAAAGAAATAATAGCTAAATGAATTCTAATTATATAATCGAAAGTAAAAATCACGCTATATGTTTGTGTATGTGCATGAAAAAAGAATTGAATTCAACATTTATTGTAAAAAAAGAGTTGATGTAGTCTTACCCTTGTCTGGCTAATTCTTGTTATAATCCCTTTGTTTTGCAGGAAAAGAGAGAGAAATGTTTCTTTTGACCCAAAAAAAAGAAGTCAGTGTATACTATTGTGGGGGGTGAAAACCCAAACACGTATGTTAGGCCTCAGGTCCCATTTGAAGATATAAGTATTTCCGAGGAGGGATAAAGGATTGAGAAATGCCCTAGAATTGAGAATCACGTAAGGAAAGGGTAAGGGAGTGTAGTCCGAGTAGTATACCCTCCTCGGACTTGAAAAATATCGATCAAGTAAATACCTAGGCAGCTTAGGTGAACTTCTAGGAGGATCCAGCTATAGGGATGAATTCCTTGCACGTATGAAGATGGTAGAAATAGAGAAATATCTAGAGAAAAAACTGCTACTATCGTGTTTAATGCACTGCAGCAACTTTTCTGGCCGCATTTATGTGGAGAAGACCCCTGAACAGTGCAATCTCAGTTACCACCACTCATGGAGAACTAAAGAAGATACCTGATGTGACATATACTCAAGTGAATGCTTAGATGAAAAACAAATGTACGATGAAGATGATTGAGAAGGAGGCTATATAAATGGAAGAGGCCCCTGATGAAAGGGGATCGGAAAAAAGAGAAGAAGAAGAGGAGAACGATTTTACTGTAACTCTAAGAACTGTATTCACCTTTCAATCAATAATATACCTCTTCGGACATCAATTTGTTCAGTTTTTAAGTGTGTCTTCGAGTTAGTTCATCCCTTAATATCTTGATTAACTGTTGATTATTTCACGGACAGTCCAGTTCTTTCACCCACACTCTATAAATTTTATTGTATTGGGTTTATTGGGCTCACGTCCCATCTCTTTTGGGCTTGGACTACAAATCTTGACCCTACAACTATATAATAGCTAAGATATTAATCTTTGGAAGTGGTATCTCATACGAATTAGTATTTCAATTAATTGTGGGTTTTGGTAGTTAGAAGTTAGCACATAGTAATTAATAATTAGCAAATTACTTTGAATTTTTTTTTAAACCAATCCCTTAAAAAAATTTAGTAGAGTTTAAATCACTCCAATAAATTAACACTCTATTCAATTTTTTTTAAATCATGTTAATAAAAAGTTATTGATAAAACTATAATTAGTAAACGTTTCTTAGACTTATCTATTTAGCTTTGCTGTCAAATTGATATCAAATCTTTTATTTTATTTTATTTTTTAATAAATTAACTCTCTATTCAATTTTTATTTTTATTTTTAAATCATGTTAAGATACTAGTAAAACTATTATTAGTAAATGTTTCTTCGGCTTATCTATTTAGTTTTGTCGCAAAATTTATATCAACTCTTTTATTTTTATTTTTTATTTTTGAAGAATATAAGACAACTAAAAACTTATAAAAAAAACCATTTAAATTTAATATTAAGAATATAATCAAACTTATTCATAATTTAAAATTAAAAAATTAACATAAATCATAAAATAAGATATAAATGTAGAAAAAAAACAAAGAATATACCTATTTGTTTCCTCTATCACTTTGAGAGATGAAAGTGTGAGTATGTATCAAAAACCTGAACCAATTATTGTAGAAGAGAACAAATGAGTACAAAAGTTTAATATTATGAATTGGGTTAATTTGTCTATCAATTTCTAGTGTGGAAGTCATGAATTTAAGTATGTATGTGAGAAGTTTTAATAATTTTTTTGTAGTTAAAGAAAAATAGCTTAAAAAAGGTGAAAAAATAATAATGAAGAAAGAATGCACACCTGCGTTGTTATAAGATTTAGATATTCACATATTAGAGTAAACTTCACTCCAAAAAGGATACATGCATACATATATCTATATATAAAATACACGTGATTAATTTTACTTTAATTTTATACCATACACATTGATGCTTTTTGCCAACGAGGGCTTGGCTGAGTGGGTAAGGCTCGGACGCTTCGTGCAACACACCTAGGTTCGGGTTCCGCAGCCCGCAGGTTTTCGTTGGTGGGTAAACTTAGTGGTGAGATGTACTCACAAATGTGAGGTGACTCCCGCATAATGGTATAGAAGGGCCGCCGAGATCGGGCTACCCTGACCGAGGCCACTAGCTCCCTGCCCGGGAGTGTAATATGACCATAAAGACCCCCTTTTTCGTTTCTCAAAAAAAAAAAAAAAAACGTTGATGCTTTTTTTTTTTTTTTTTATAATACACGTTGCTACGTTTTATATATATATATATATATATATATATATATATATCATATACTATATAATAAAAGTTGGGCTTAGAACCCGTGATTGTGTCAAGTGATTTCACCAAATTGCAGAAATTTTTTTAAATTTTTAGATTTTAAGAAAAAAAATACATAATTTTTCTTCTCCTATAATTTTTAAGTGGATAAAAATCTTAATTATTTTTTACTAAAAAAAAGCGTAATAGATTAACCAAAATAGGGAGAAAATGTGAAGGGAAAAAATAAAAGAAAAGTATTTGAAAAAAAAAACGTGAAGGAAAAAAATAATTACAGAAAAATGTTAGATTAACCAAAAGAGGGAGAAAAAGTGAAGGGAAAAAAGAAAAGAAAAGTATTAGACACAAAAAAAAAGTGAACGAAAAAATAATTATAGAAAAATGTTAGAAACCCTTTTTTTTAAAAATTATAATCTTCAATATAATTGATTAGCTGTAATACAATATTAGGCTTTTGTGTCTATCCAAATTGTTTTTTTCCCTTAAAAGAAGTCTATTTCTATCCAAAGAAGAGATTGATATATTATTATTAATTTATTAAGTTTTTGTGTTTATCAAATAAAAATCTTAATTATCCTTTACTAAAATAAAAACGTAATAGATTAACAAAAATCATATACTATATAATAAAAGTTAGGCTTAAAAGCCATGGTTACACCAAGTGACTTCACCAAATTGCAAGATTTTTTTTTTTTTTAGATTTTTAAAATATTATATATATATATATATATATATATGTGTGTGTGTGTGTGTGTGTGTGTTCTTATCTTCTTCTCCTTTAATTTCTAAGTTGATAAAAATTTTGATTTGATTACAATCCAAATTCTTCAACTAATCCTTATCTTATTATAATTTATAAGTCGATAAGTAGAACACTTAAAACAAAATTCAGCTTCACACTTCCAAAAAATTTTTACTACACATAAAAAATTGTAGAACTTTTTTTTTTTCCAATTAAAAAAAAAGATATATATATATATATATATATTTAAATTTTTAGATTTTAAATATATATGTATATATAGATAAAATTTTTCTTCTCCTATAATTTCTAAGTTGATAAAAATCTTAATTTGATTACAATCCAAATTCTTCATCTAATCCATCTAATCCATATTTTTACGTGTAGTGTATTATAAAAAAAGAAATTTTAACAAAATATGCAACTTACATTAAAAAATAAGTGTTTTAACAAAACATGCAAGCTACATTCAACAAAAAGTAAAATTTTAAAAAGAGATTAAATTTAGTTGGTTTTCTTCTTTGAGAAGTAAATTTAGTTCGTTGGTGCCATACAACTACATTCTACAATTGTGTCTATCTAAATATTATCAACAAAGCCTAAAATAATAGGATAGGAAAAAAAAAAATCCAAGCATAAAATATTAAAATGCGTAGTTGTGTACGTAGAAGTATAGCTAATCCCATGAGGAAAAAAAAAAACACTTTCATTGGGAGGATGTACACATGGGGAGGAATTAATAATAAATTTGTTATCTACTTTTTTTCAAATATATTTTGTTTTAATTTATTTATTTTTTCGATAACAAAAAAAAATAAGAAGCTAATAACGTTAACAACTTGATCTTTACCATATAATTGAGAAAAAATATTGTAATTAATGTTAATAACTTGATTTTATGGTATTTGATTTTAAATAAATTCATTCTCTTTTTTTCTTATAACAAATTCTTCACAACTTAAAATTATTTTTTTAAATAGAAACAATTTCTTATCAACTTTTTATTTTGGGGTTGAAGTTTACCATAGGGATGGTCATCCCCCCTTCTAGAAAGGCGATGATGGGGATAACAACTTCGCCCGTCTTTTGATCTGTTAGTATTCTTTTCGGAGAGCAATACCTCAGACCCACATCTTGAGGTATGCGGTATGTCGCCTTAAACTCCTCTATTTGGGCGGGGCTATCTACCAGATACTGGAATCTACCCATCGCAATTAAACAAAAAGATGGAGTCACTAAGTGAAGTGACTAGGGAATGATTATTCGAAAGCCGAGGAAGTTGGCCGAAGAAGGAGACGAGAGGTTTAGAAGTCGAAACTTACGCAAACCAAATCGGAATGTGATCCTTGAACTCGCAGAAAGATTCTTACGGATTCTGAAAAGGAGCTCGGACCGGTGATTGGAAGAACTTGAAGGATTCGAATGCTTGAGTTTGCTGAGTGCTCTAAGAATTTACGAAGTAAAGAAGAAGTAACCTGTTCTGAGGCTTTATATAGGGACAAGCGAAAGAGCAAGAGTCATCCCGCCCAAATTTTGAGGAAGAATCACGTCCGTTGGATCAATAGCCCACCGTTGGATACCAAAGACAAAACGCCGCCTGGAGTAATTGATAGTGCATTGGGAATACTGAAACGACAGCAGCATTAATGAAGCGCCCGCATCTGCGCCTACACATGGAAGTTCAGATATTTTTATTATTTCAAATTTCTATTTCGTGACAAGTCAAAATCCTATTTTTTCTCCTTGGATGCGAGGGAAAAACTAAAATTTTGAGGGGCTATTGTGGGGGGTGAAAGCCCAGCCTAATGTATTGGGCCTGGGGCCCTATTCGAAAGCTGCTGGATGTTCGAAGAGGGGAAAATATCTGGGAAATGGTCCATATAGAAGAATCATACCTGGAAGTGAATGAGGAATGCATTCTGAAGAGGTCATCAGTTGTCCGAATAGATCTTTCTCGTCGGATACGGTAGTCTTGATCAGTTAAATATCTTGAAGGTCTGAATGATCCTCCTAACAGTTCCAACGACGAAGATGAGCTCTGAGCATGTTTGAAGATGATAAGAACAAAGAAATATCTAAAGGGAAAAGCTGCTACAACCGTGTTTAATGCGTTACAGCTACTTTTCTGGTCACATTTATGTAGAGAAGACCCCTGAACAGTGTAACCTCAGTTATCACCACTCAGAAAACTAAAAAGGAGACTTGACATGACATATACTCAAGTGGATGCTTAGATGAAGACCAAGTGGATGATGGAAATGAAGGGGAAGAATGCTATAAAAAGGGAAGAGGCCTCTGATAACAATGGGGAGAAAAGGAGAGAAAAAGAAGATAAATACGATTTTACTGTAGCTCTAAGCATTGTAATCATCTTTATTCAATAAAATACCTCTTCGGACATTCATTGGTTCAGTTGTTTAAGCTTGATTGCATGTTAATTCATTCTTAACTATCTTAGTTTATCATTGTACGATTCACAACTAGCCTAGCTCTTTCACCCACTCTCTACAAATTCATTGTTCTGGGTTCAATGGGCTCATAATTCATATCTCTTGGGCTTGAGCTACAAATCCTGACCCTATAATTGGCGCCGTCTGTGGGGGAGAGCTTGTGCAGGAGTGAAAACAATAACTAATAATGGCCGAATCAGGACAACAACCAGCAGAATCTAGGGCATCCCAACACGTACACCCTTTCCTCAATTTGGAGCGAAGACAAGATCGTGAAGGAAGTGTGCATACTGCGCATACCAGTCGAAGCCAACCGCATGGGGGAAGTCATGTGTCTCATGCAGAAGAAAACCAAAATTTGCAACTAGAAATTGAAAAGCTAAAAAGGGAGTTACGCCATGCAAAGAGGAAATGGATTTCTCCACACTCTGATGAAGACTCCGAATACGAACAGGACACCTCTTACAAGCAGAAATCTCGAACACTAGCTAGTGAATCTTTTTCCTATGAAGAGGAGCATCATCATAAGAAGCAGCTACGAAGCCCATCACGCGGAGGAGTAGGGAACGATGCTATGAGCAGGGCTTTGAATCAAATCTCTAAGTCACATTTTACACGTAAAATCAAAGAAGCAAGACTTCCTCGGCGTTTCAACCAGCCGACATTTACTATCTATAATGGTAAGACGGACCCTGTGGAACATGTGAGCCACTTTAATCAGAGGATGGCTGTCTACTCCAGAGACGAGGCTCTAATGTGCAAGGTCTTTCCCTCCAGCCTCGGACCGGTCGCAATGAGGTGGTTTGATAGCCTGGAAGAAAACTCCGTCAACTCCTTTAAGGAGCTCACTCAAGCTTTTGGTTCCCGTTTTGTCACATGCCAAAGAGTGGACAGGCCCTTGTCTTCACTGTTATCCTTGAGCATGCAGGAGGGTGAGACCTGAAGGCATATTCAGATAGGTACTGGGAGATGTTTAATGATATGGAGGGCAACTCTGATGCAATGGCCCTCAGCACGTTCAAGCTCGGCCTCCCTACTGACCATGGTCTAAGGACATCCTTATCTGGCAAACTAGTTACTAACATGCATCAGCTCATGAACTGTATAGAAAAGTTTAAAAGAGTTGAGGAAGATCAGCAGCAAGGGAAGGGAAAGGACAAGGTCATCCTCGAGGAGAGGAGGGATTTCAGGTCGGATCGTTACAATAGCAGCAAACTGCGTAGGGATTTTGCTGGGCAATCAGGATCGACCAATCCTCAAGTAGTCAATACTGTATTTAAAGAACCGGTACACCAGGTTTTGGGAAAGATAAAAAACGAGCCATTCTTCAGGTGGCCGAATAAGATGGTAGGAAACCCTGAGAGGCGTAATCATAATCTCTACTGGCAGTATCATCAAGACCATGGGTATACCACAGAGGATTGCAGGAGCCTGTGGGATTATTTAGATCAACTGGTCGGCGAGGGTAAACTAAGACACCTCCTACACCATTCCAATGGCCGAGGAGGGCAGATGAGTTCAGGGCCCCGAAGAGATGATTTTTCAAAACCGCCATTGGAAACTATTAATGTCGTCTTCGCCGCACCGGGAAGAACAGGATCCTGGCCATCGAAGGTTATGTCAATAGTCCAATCACCGGCAGGGCATTTCGGCCATGGTCCGAAGAGATCTAAGTTGGATGCTCCATTGGTTATAGGATTCTCGGACAAGGACAAGATTGGGACTATCTAGCCCCATGATGACGCTTTAGTAATCACCCTCAGAATTGGAGGGTACGATGTGAAGAGGGTAATGGTGGACCAAGGTAGTGCGGTGGAGATAATGTACCCCGATCTCTACAAGAGGCTAGGCCTAAAACCTCAGGATTTAACACCATACAATTCCCCCCTTGTAAGTTTCGAAGGAAAGTTGGTCACCCCGAAAGGCCAAATACGATTACCCGTGCAGACCGGCTCAGAGGTGGTAGAGGTGGACTTCATAGTTGTGGATGTGTATTCCCCTTATACGGCAATTGTAGCCAGGCCTTGGCTTCACACACTGGGGGCTGTTTCCTCTACCCTACATCAAAAAGTTAAGTATCTATCTGAAGAACGAGTTTGTGAAATTCGGGGAGATCAGTCTGCAGCCAGGCAATGCTTAGTGGCTGCCATCCAGCATAAACCTGAAGTTGAGTCTTCATCTAAGGCCGAAAGGAGTTTATAGCAGCTAAAGTCTCGGGTATTGCCCATTGAAGATCCAGGCGAGGGCGCTTGACACGAAGATCTAGTGAAAGTTGTTATCGGAGACGATCCTGAAAAATTCTTTCAAGTTGGATCTCAACTACCTCTTCAGGAGAAGGAAGAGCTGATAGAGTTCCTCAAGAGGAATCTTGACGTATTTGCCTGGAATGCTTATGAAGCCCCACGAGTGGATCCCCAGTTCATTTGTCACCATCTTAAAGTCAACCCATTAACTATCCCCAAGAAGCAGCCTCTTCGGCGCTCATCTAAGGAACATGCAGATGCAGTGAGAGAAGAGGTAGCAAAACTCAAACAAGCTGGAGCTATCAAAGAAGTTTTTTACCCGGAGTGGTTAGCGAATACTGTAGTGGTGAAGAAGAAAAACGGGAAGTGGCGAGTCTGTGTAGACTTCACTGACCTAAATAAGGCTTGTCCTAAGGATCCATTCCCCATGCCAAAAATTGATTAGCTTGTGGATGCCACGGTTGGCTACCCTCGGATGAGTTTCTTGGATGCTTTCCAAGGCTACCATCAGATACCACTAGCCCTGGAGGATCATGAGAAGACTTCTTTTGTCACCCCTATTGGTAACTACCACTATAAGGTGATGCCATTTGGTCTGAAAAACGCGGGATCTACCTATCAGAGAATGATGACGAGGATGTTTGAACTACAGCTGGGTAAAACCATCGAAATTTACATAGATGACATGGTGGTGAAGAGCAAAATTGTTGCTGAACATGTGAAAGACCTTGAAAGTACCTTTGAAGTTCTGAGGAAGCACAAGTTGTGCCTGAACGCTTCCAAGTGCTCATTCGGTGTGGGGTCAGGCAAGTTTTTGAGGTACATGGTGACTCACAGGGGAATTGAGGTTAACCCCGACCAGATAAAGGCTATCAACAATTTACAAGCTCCTCAGAATCCCAAGGAAGTCTAGAAACTGACTGGAATGACTGCTGCTCTGAACCGATTTATCTCTCGATCAGCAGACAAGTGTCGGCCTTTCTTCTCTTTGATTAACAAGTGGAAGGGATTTGAGTGGACTGAAGAATGTGCTGTAGCCTTTCAGCAACTTAAAGATTATCTAGCTCGACCACTAATCATGTCCAGTCCTGAGCCAGATGAAGTCTTGTTCGCCTACATTGCTGTGGCTCCCTATGCTGTAAGCTTGGTATTGATACGAGCAGATTGTGGTGTGCAAAGACCAGTTTACTACATAAGTAAGTTGCTGCATGAGGCTGAGATTCGTTATTTGCCGTTGGAGAAGGCTATCCTAGCAGTAATGCTCGGTATACGAAAGTTGCCTCACTATTTCCAGGCCTATACAGTCATTGTCCTTACTCAGCTCCCACTCAGGGCTATACTCCGAAGTGCTGACTATACTAGTAGAATTGCTAAATGGGGTACGATCTTAGGGGCTTTCGATATCAAATATATGCCTCGTACATCGGTCAAGGGCCAGGTACTTGCGGATTTGGTAGCCGAGTTCACGGAGCCCCACTTAGAAGAAGTAACACTCACATCGGACATGGATGAAAAATCAGTTGATATGATTTCTCACCAAGGCCCATCCCATTGGGAAGTGTACGTGGACGACGCATCAAATTAGAAAGGTTCTGGAGTGGGGCTGGTGCTGATATCCCCTGAAAGAATCATCATTGAAAAGTCATTAAGGCTAGATTTCTCGGCGACAAATAATGAGGCGGAGTATGAAGCCCTACTGATGGGAATAGCTATGGTTTGAAAAATGGGAGGAAAGGTAGTGGAGCTGTTCTCGGACTCAAGGTTAGTCGTGGGTCAAGTACAAGGTAAGTTTGAAGCGAAGGATGAAAGAATGCAGGGGTACTTGAGCCAAGTTAAATGCCTGCGGTCTGAGTTCGAATTTTTCAGTTTGCTGCACATCCCCAGGAGTGGTAATGCACATGCTGATTCTCTGGCCACTCTCGCCACTTCTTCGGCGCAAGATTTGCCGAGAATCATCATTGTTGAGAACTTGCATGGGCCTACCGAGGCAAGAAGAGAAGCAGTTCAAGTTCACCAAGTTAGGACCGAGCTCTGCTAGATGGACTCTATTATTAAATTCTTGAAAGAAGATATTTTGCCTGAAGAAAGGGGGAAGCTAACAAAATTCGAAGGAAGGCAACCAGATTCTGACTATCCGAGGACCATAAATTATACAAACGCTCCTATTCAGGACCGTACCTGTTATGCATGCATCCTGAAGCGGCTGAGTTGCTACTAGAGGAGTTGCATGAAGGAATTTGTGGGAGCCACACCGGTGGTAGGTCCTTGGCTCATCGAGCCATCACTCAAGGTTACTGGTGGCCGAACATGCAAAAAGAAGCCCACGAATACGTTAAAAAGTGCGATCAATGTCAGCGGTTTGCCCCAAACATTCATCAACCAGGGGGAACCCTTAATCCACTATCCAGCCCATGGCCTTTCGCCCAGTGGGGCTTAGATATCGTAGGACCATTCCTTAAGGCTGCAGGAAACAGGAAATACCTTCTGGTCGGCATTGACTATTTCACCAAATGGGTCGAGGCTGAACCTCTGGCCAACATCAGAGACGTGGATGTGCAGAAATTTATGTGGAAGAATATTGTCACTCGATTTGGGGTTCCTCATACTCTCATCTCGGATAATGGCTTACAGTTTGATAGCAAGGCATTCAGGAAGTATTGTAGCGAATTGAGAATCATAAACAGATACTCCACTCCTGCTTATCCCCAGGGTAATGGGCAAGTAGGAGCTGTTAACAAAGTCATAGTAAATGGCTTAAAGAAAAGGCTAAATGACGCGAAGGGCAAGTGGGTGGAAGAATTGCCACACGTACTTTGGGCCTACAAAACTACGCCTCGCAGATCTACAAGAGAGACCCCCTTCTCAATGACCTATGGGGCTGAAGTTGTCATACCTTTGAAAACTGGGTTCCCAACACTGAAAACCAGTTCATTCAATCCGATCGGCAACAATGAGCAGCTAGAGAGGAGTTTGGACCTGATTGATGAAAAGAGAGAAAATGCATTAGTTCGACTAGCATATTACCAGCAAAAACTCAGGCAGGGCTATGATGCCAACGTAACACTAAGGCCTCTAGAACCCGATGATTTAGTGCTGAGGAAAGTTGTCGGCACCGCAAAGAACCCAGCTTGGGGAAAGTTAGGACCCAATTGGGAAGGACCATATCGTATTACTTGAGGGGCTAGCATTGGGGTGTATTTCTTAGAAGATCTGGAGTGTCATGTAATACCACGCCCCTAGAATGTAAATAACCTCAAAAGGTACTATTATTAATCGAATATTTTCTTCAATCAATATGCTGATTCTGTATGTGAGTAGTGCTCTAAGTGTTTAAACTTAAATTCAATCATGCCTGTAGTCTTCGGACCAGATGATTTGAGTTAGTTAACACTCGTTTCAAGTTCTCTAAGTGTTTAAACTTAAATTCAATCATGCCTATAGTTCTCGGACCAAATGATCTGGGTTAGTTAACACTCGTTCTCTAAGTGTTTAAACTCAAATTCAATCATGCCTGTAGTCCTCGGACCAGATGATTTGGGTTAGTTAACACTCATTCCAAGTTCTCTAAGTGTTTAAACTTAAATTCAATCATGCCTGTAGTTCTCGGACCAGATGATTTGGGTTAATTAACACTCGTTTCAAGTACTCTAAGTGTTTAAACTTAAATTCAATCATGTCTGTAGTTCTCAGATCAGATGATTTGGGTTAGTTAACACTCGTTCCAAGTTCTCTAAATGTTTAAACTTAAATTCAATCATACATGTAGTCCTCGGACTAGATGATTTGGGTTAGTTAACACTCGTTCTAAGTGCTCTAAGTGTTTAAACTTAAATTCAATCATGCCTGTAGTCCTCGGATCAAATGATTTGGGTTAGTTAACACTCGTTCTAGATTCTCTAAGGGTTTAAACTTAAGATCCAATCATGCTTGTAGTCTTCGGACCAGATGATATTTGCTAGTCAGCACCTCCATACAGTTATTTTTATTGAAATTTAACCTTATAATGAATCATGCTTGAAATTCTTAAATGCACTTGACTCTAGCTTACAACAAGACTTTTCATTTAAAATACGCTTTGCACACCTTCAATAAGGCCTATGAAACTTCCATATCACTTATTATTTTCAATACTTACTAATAATTCTTATATAAACCACTCTCTTCGGTATTAGGTTAAGACTATTCGCTTCATCAGCCTGATATTACGGTTAAGTTTACCTACACAACTATGCTCACAAGTTATGGTTATTCGCAATAACAGTAAGCCTGGTCATACAGGCAACAAGAACATCATAAACTAAAAGAGGAAGGATTTCATTAATTAAAATAGAGTGATATACAAGTCCTTACATATAATAATAAAAAAAAAAAAAAAAACTAACTATATAACAAAACAACTACTAGGGAAAAACTACTAGATATTTAGGCCTTGGTCTGAATAGCCGAAGGATCAACTGTCTGAGGGGGCTGAGCAGCAGCAGCGTCTGGCACTTGTTCTTTATCCTTTTCTTAGGGATGCTCAGGCTCTCTCGGTGCTTCAGCAGGAGCAGGAAGGGTCTGGCTGACTGCAGGTTGCTCTGAAGCTTCTGGGACTTCACGAATATCCGGGTCATAATATATGCTCCCAGGCAATCTTAGGTGAGAGTCCGCAGGAACCCCAGTGGCATCCATCGCCTTCCCCCAAGTTATGTCGCAGTAGTCTCGGCCGACCAAAGTGAACTGCTCAGTGAGACTGATCTGGGTCTCCTCCACCCCCAGCTGATATGCTGCCTTTCTTTTAGCCTCAATTGCCTCTTTGGCCAACTGAGCATCCTTATCTGCCTTTTTGGCAGTTTCCTTGGCCTTCTTAAGCTCAGCCTGAAGATCCTTCACCAGTGCTTTCTCTGTGGCCAAATTGATCTCGGTCAAATTCAGCAGCTGGCGTTGGTCTTCGGCCTGCTTCTCAGCATTCTTCAGGCCCGCATCAAGACTGTTTCTCTGCTTGACGATCTCCTTAAACTGCTCAGACAGTTGAAAATACTCCTCCTTCAGGCTACCCAAAGACTTTTCGACCTCGGACTGAGAGTGGGCCTCTGCTTGGGCTTCAATATGTCTTTTTGTTCCACTCTTCAGCCACAAAGACTTGTTGGGTAATCTGCGCAGCAAAAATGATAAAGTTAACATAAAACAAGTAAAAAAAAAAGTAACATCCTAAAATGAAGAAATGGATTAACTCACTTACCATGACTAAATTCCTTTTTAGGGACGAGAAGAGTTCCTGCTGACTGAAGCACCGGTAAGACTCTATATCCTGAGGGAGGAGCAGTGGCTGCTCCAAAGCCTCGGCAACAAGACCTGCCCTCCCTCCATCATAGTTCCTTAGGGAAGTTTCCCAAGGAATTGGAACGCCATCCAATTCTAGTCATGGGGACCAAGTGCGAGGTCCTCTGCACACATCAGCAACGAGGGCCTCATCTCGGCTCTCAGTGGATGAAGCCCTCTTGCTCTGGTGGTCTTTCACCACTTTCTGCTGCTTGGTCCCTTTTTGCAGAACCACCTCCCCTTCTTCTAGGGCCACGAGGGGCCTTTTCTTCCTCAGATCTGGCAATGGCTTCAGGCCGAGATCAGGGGCCTGAGGGGGTGGTGGAGGAAGATTCACAGCCAGTTGGGATGTACTAGTCCCCTTGGGCTCGGGCTTCTTACCCCTGTTCTTCATCAAGCTCCTTAGATCCGCCATGTCTTCTTCTTTCGAAAAGTCCTCGGGAAGAGCAGTTATTAGTACAGAAGGGTGGACAATAGATTGCCTGTCAGTCTCCTCCTCGGCGTCAGGAACTGTTATCACTTCAACCTCTTTCGAAGCTTCTCCTTTGAATCTAAACTTGTCTATCTGTTCCTCAAGTGAAGAGGTTGAAGAGGCAACTCCTTCACCTGCTGCTACCGGCCCGAGAGGAACCTGTTGAATTGGCTGGAGGAGCAGGGGTACACCCTGCGGATTTGGATGTGGCACAGGCTCAAGGTCGAACGGAGCCAAAAAATCCTTCCAGGCAACGTCTATATGGTTGATGCGGTAGTCCCCCTGTCTTATCGCGTTGCCGACCGGCTGAAAATCCTTCGGTTTCGCTGTGTACCCAAGATTAAGCGAAACCAATTGAAGTTGCCCGTCTTTGCTTACGAAAATCTCTTAGCGTAGCAAGTAATTGAGGACGACAACGTTTGTAAGGCTGAGCCGAGGAGAAACGTGGTCTTTATCTGTTAGTATTATAGCAAAACTTAGTCAGAAACTTGAAAGGAATAAAAAAAATAATAATAATAAATAACAATAATAAAATTCAAAATTACTGGAAAGTGGAGATCCTAAATATACTGTCAGTAAACCTAAATCTAGGATATTCTACCTAGTTATCCTGGCCTGGTCGGGCAATGAGGACCGTCATGCCACGCGCCTGAGACAATCACATAGTCGTCTTTCATCCCTTTATTAGATTTGGGAAGGCAGGAGACGAGCCTAACCACTTCGGACTGGGATTTAAGATAATATCCTGCCCCTTTTTGGCTGTGGCACTCATACATATGTACCACGTCGAGCCAGGTGAGGCCCAACCCTAGATGGCGGTTCAGATCCTCAACTGCTCCTAAGATCCTAAAGACGTTGGGCGCACATTGTTCAGGGTTAAGCCTATGGTTTCTAAGGTAATTACTGGTAATGGGACCCATAGGGATGGTCATCCCCCCTTCTAGAAAGGCGATGATGAGGATAACAACTTCGCCCGCCTTTCGATCCGTTAGTATTCTTTCCAGAGAGCAATACCTCAGACCCACATCTTGAGGTATGCGGTATGTCGCCTTAAACTCCTCTATTTGGGCGGGGCTATCTACCAGATACTGGAATCTACCCATCGCAATTAAATAAAAAGATGGAGTCACTAAGTGAAGTGACTAGGGAATGATTATTCGAAAGCCGAGGAGGTTGGCCGAAGAAGGAGACGAGAGGTTTAGAAGTCGAAACTTACGCAAACCAAATCGGAATATGATCCTTGAACTCGCAGAAAGATTCTTACGGATTCTAAAAAGGGGCTAGGACCGGTGATTGGAAGAACTTGAAGGATTCGAATGCTTGAATTTACTGAGTGTTCTGAGAATTTGCGAAGTAAAGAAGAAGTAACCTGTTCTGAGACTTTATATAGGGACAAGCGAAAGAGCAGGAGTCATCCCGCCCAAATTTTGAGGAAGAATCACGTCCGTTGGATCAATAGCCCACCGTTGGATACCAAAGACAAAACGCCGCCTGGAGTAATTGATAGTGCATTGGGAATACTGAAACGACAGCAGCATTAATGAAGGGCCTGCATCTGCGCCTACACGTGGAAGTTCAAGTATTTTTATTATTTCAAATTTCTATTTCGTGACAAGTCAAAATCATATTTTTTCTCCTCGAATGCGAGGGAAAAACTAAAATTTTGAGGGGCTATTGTGAGGGGTGAAAGCCCAGCCTAATGTATTGGGCCTGAGGCCCTATTCGAAGGCCACTGGATGTTCGAAGATGGGAAAATATCTGGGAAAGGGTCCATGTAGAAGAATCATACCTGGAAGTGAATGAGGAATGCATTCCGAAGAGGTCATCAGTTGTCCGAAGAGATCTTTCTCGTCGGATACGGTAGTCTTGATCAGTTAAATATCTGGAAGGTCTGAATGATCCTCCTAACAGTTCCAATGACGAAGATGAGCTCTGAGCATGTCTGGAGATGATAAGAACAAAGAAATATCTAAAGGGAAAAGCTGCTACAACCGTGTTTAATGCATTATAGTTACTTTTATGGCCGTATTTATGTGGAGAAGACCCCTGAACAGTGTAACCTCAGTTACCACCACTCAGAAAACTAAAAAGGAGACTTGACATGACATATTCTCAAGTGGATGCTTAGATGAAGATCAAGTGGACGATGGAGATGAAGGGGAAGAATGCTATAAAAAGGGAAGATGCCTCTGATAACAATGGGGAGAAAAGGAGAGAAAAAGAAGATAAATACGATTTTACTGTAGCCCTAAGCATTGTAATAATCTTTATTCAATAAAATACATCTTCGGACATTCATTGGTTCAGTTGTTCAAGCCTGATTGCATGTTAATTCATCCTTAACTATCTTAGTTGATCACTGTATGATTCACAACTAGCCTAGCTCTTTCACCTACTCTCTACAAATTCATTGTTCTGGGTTCAGTGGACTCATAATCCATATCTCTTGGGCTTGAGCTACAAATCCTGACCCTACATATATATATATATATATATATATATATAAATATTTTCTTTTTACGTGTAGTATAATAATTAAATAAGGATTAGATGGATCAGATGAAGAATTTGAAATGTAGTTAAATTAAGATATTTATCAACTTAGAAATTATAGGAGAAAAGAAATTATATATATATATATATATATATTTTTAAAAAAATCTAAAAGTCTAAACAAATTTCTGCAATATAATACAATCACTTGGCACAGCCACGGCTTCTAAGCCCAACTTTTATTATATAGTACTAGAATTATGCCTGTGCGATGCACGACTTAATCAAGAATAATTTGTAAACTGAAGAAATTTTTTATTAATTTAATTAAAATTAAATAATAAAAATAAAGTAATCTTTTACATTGGGTTATATAATGAATGCATATTGTGTATGACTAAGGATTTTATATAATAATAAAAAAAATCAAATATAAGTCTAGTAATGGAGGATGATAGATAACTATATAACTCTTTTTCTTTTCTTTCCTTTTTTTCTGAGAAAAAAAAGTATTCAGGGAGTTTGCATAATATATATTAAGCTTTAAAGCTTAAGTACTCACCATTGCATATACAAATGCAAAAACCTTGAATTCAATAATTATAAACAATCCAAAAATAATAATTTTTTTTGAAACATATTTAGGTGGTAACCTTAATTCAATAGTCAAGAACAATCCAAATTACTAAACTTTAAAAAATGAAAGTGGAGAAACTCACATGATAATTTAATTTTTGTCTTTGAAAGATGGGGAGGAGACACCAAAACTTGAGCGAGTTTCACACTACAAAAGAAAAAAGAGGGTTTATACATACACAAAAACTTCAATATTTTTTTTAATAAAAAAAAACTAGAAGTTAAAACCTTGGCAATAAGTTTGCATTGATAATTGAAAATAACTTTTAAGATATGATGAGAATTGAGAAGTAAATAACTTCATTAGCATTGAGATATAATGAGAATTGAGAAATAAAACATGTTATAATAATTAAACAAAAACTTATTCAATTTGATTATAATAATAAAAAAAAAAATCATTGTATACAAATACATACCTTTGTAGGTGCTGTAGATAGAAGAATGGAAGACTAAACCAAAAAACCATACAATAGGTTGGAGAATGAAAAAAATACCTAATAACCGTGTGTATATATATACACTCCACCTAAAAGGAAACCAAGTAAAAATCAAATACCCTACATACCATTATGCGTGCTATTCAAACTCATTAAACAATTTTTTTTTATGGGATGTGTAAAATTTTTATAAGAAAAAAAAAACTAATTTTATATCATATGTATCAAACTTTTCTTTTGCATGTCAAATTTGTATCTTCGCCAACAATGTTTTTTTTTTTTTTTGGGGGGGTATATATACGGTTTTTTGGAGAAAAAAAAAGTTTGATATGGTTTTTTTTAAAAGAAATTTGTATAAAATTTTGGATATCAATTAAAGCATATCATATCGTAATGGTGTTCTGATAAAATTTTTTACATAAAATAAAAAACAAAGAAAGTATAAAATTTTATATCTAGAAATTTTAAGAGAATGATAATTAATGGTGGAGAGAAAGAGTTGATACGAAGATACAAAGGTAGAGTTTAAATTTTATATATATTAAAAGAAAGCTGAAGTAGCCGTGTGTCTATCCAAATAGTTTTTTTTTTTTTCCTTAAGAGAAGTCTATTTCTATCCAAAGAAGAGATTTATATATTATTAAATTATTAAGTTTTTGTGTTCATCAAAATCTTTCATTCTTTTTAGCACTATATGTCCAATACTGCTGGGTTTACTTGAGTGTCCAATATCTACTTAGAAATTATAGAAGAAGAAAAATGAAATATTTTTTTTTTCTTAAAATCTAAAAATCTAAGAAAATTTATGTAATTTGGTGAAGCCACTTTGCGCAACCACGGCTTCTAAACTCAACTTTTATTATATAATAATAATAATAATATATAATATGATATAGAATCAGATTTAAATTTCAAACCTTGAGATAAAATTACAAAGAAACTCTCCCACGAAGGAAATAAATGGAAGGTAATCAATAGAGGTTACGTATGAATAAACGCCTATCCCCAACGCGCGCACACTCTTTTCATAAAATTTTTGTGGGAAATCCTTTCTAACTTACATTTTGCTTAGAAGGGGGAAAGGAATGAGCTAACATGGATTAATATCCAAATTGTAGCAATTGAACCTACATGATAAATTAAGTTTTATCATGTAAATATCGTAACTTTTTTGAAATGAATGTTAAGTGAGCATAATTTTTAGCAAATTTTTTTTTCTAAGATGTAAATGAATGTTTTGCAAACATAACTTTCATTGAATTTGTAAGAAGATTTAAACAATTCTTTGTTTCTTCTTCTTTGATTGCACATTAGGGTTCCAATCTCAAAAATCCATAACCTCAACATGAAGCATTCAATTACTAAATGAAAAATATCAATTAAACAAAATTTTAAATAAAACTTAGGATACTAGTCCTTAATATCGTCAATTATATGATAAATGTTGCAATATCAAAATAAAATTTTCTTTTTTAAAAAATTATTGTGATTTTTTTTGCATGCCATAGTAACAGTGAGACGTCTTATTATCAGAAATCCTAGTAATAGTGGGACTAGGAAAGAATTCCTAATTATCAAAAATCCTAGTAACACTGGGACTTTCCTAGTTCTACTTTGTGAAAAAAATAAAAAATAAAAAGACTTCTTTTGTGGAATTAACCATTCCCTTTCTTTTACTTTATAAAGAAATGAAATTATGTTTATTAAAATAAGCAAATTATGTCATGTCATGGTTGCAGAAGCCTATCCATCACATAGAGGCTTTAAGGATATTGTGGCATAACCGTCGAGGCAAAGTAGGGACCTAAAAGATCGAATGTAATGATACATAGACAAGTAAATTCCCTATGAATTCCAAGGTACTTCTTTACTTTAATTGAATGAAATTAAGAATTAAGTAAGGGTATCTCTCATTCGAAGGGATGTAAACTACTAAAGAATTTTACATTTCATTGATTTTACATTGTGGGAAAAGAATTCCTAATTATCAGAAATCCTAGTAACACCAGGATTGGGAAAAGAATTCCTAAGCAGAGCCAGCAAAGAATAGCTAATTAATCAATTGAACATAAAACCAAATAAAATAGAATTAGAAAAACTTATGTGTCAACATATTATGAAGTTTACAATAAGTCAAACACTTCCGTTTGTTTAGATATTATATAGGTAGAATATAGAAATTAGATGGCAAAATTCTTATATATATATATATATATAATAAATAAAAAATGATTGAAATTGACTTAAAAACTTGACCAGACATAATTAGAGAGAGAGAGAGAGAGAAAAAAAAGAGTTGGTTTATAGATAAAGATAATAGTAATACTGGTTTTTAATTGGGGGAAAAAAAACTCTTTTTTTTTTTTACAAGATAAAAATTTTACTCTATCTTAATTTAAATGTTTACACTCTAATATAATTTAAATGTATATGTGTGTGAAATCTCCTACCTAGATACTTGAACTCTAACCCTTACCCCCACACTAGGGCTGGCCTTCTACTAAGCCAATTAGGCAATTGCCTAAGGCCCCAAGTGGAAGGGGCCCCAAAATTTTAGAAAGAAGGAGTAGTAGGGGGAAAAATTAGTTTTAGATGAATTACAAAAATCTGACACATCCTTTTAACCAAAAAAACAAAAATTTTGGTAGATCCAGTTAAACATTGGTTCCAAACAAAATCATTGCCTAAAAATAACATTATTATCCACTAGACAAACCAAAAATCAACAAGATAAACTACAAATCCGGTCTAAGAGATTAACCACCAAACAATCACAAATTAAAACAAATAAAACAACTCAAATCCCTAAAAAATTTTTGCTTCTCTCTACTCTCCGCCTCTCTCTGTCTTAGTGTCTCTCATTCTCTCTGATTCTCTCCACTACTCTCAACTGCTCAAGCAAGCTGCAAGCTTTCTCCACCTAGACCGCCTCTCTCAATTGCTCAAGAAAGCTTTCTCCGCCTCTCTCATTCTTTCTCTGAATCTGATTCTCTGCAGTCTACTCTTCGCCTTTCTCAACTGCTCACCGTATCAGACTATTAGGTATAAATATTTAGGGCTTTCTCTTCATTTTATGTGTTAAGATAATAAGATAGATGTTCCTCAAAAAAAAGAAAAAAAGAAAAAGATAATAAGATAGATTGGGCCTGTTTCTGTTTTGTTTATGGCTGGACGTTAAGGTATAAATATTTTATTTGGGCACCGTATTTGTTTTGTTTGTTGGGGCCTTCAAATTTTTTTTTTTTTTTTTAAAAGCCTTCGTTTTTTTTTTTTGGGTTATAGATAGGATTTTCGTTTAGTGTTTTTTTGTGGGTGGGTCTTATTAATAAGCCTTATCTTGTGTTATGGTTATGGTTAAATTTTTGTTATGCTTGTGCTTAAATTTTTTTCTTTTTAATTTTAATATTGTGTGTATATATATATATATATATATATTTTAGTTAGTGGTAATATATTGAATAAGTCTTTATTTATGCAGGTTGAGATTGCTAAAAACTTGTTATTGTTCGGTGAAACTACAACAATGCTTTTTATATAAATCAGGTTTTATTTCTCATTTGCTCTACACATGAAAGTTATTTTTTATTTTAGTCTTTATAAATATATTGTTTGATTAGAAATGTTCACTAGAAAATATGCATCTAGATATGAAAAACTTAAAAAAAGAAAAAAAAATTTTAATTGAGTCTCAAAAAGGATCAATGTATAAGGGGCTGTTTGGATGGCTTTTTTTCATCACTCAATTTCCATCACTCATCACTCATCACTTTAAAATACCACATCCGTTTGGCACTATCACTCACTTGTCATCACTCAATATTTTTCACACTGTTTGTGGGCCTCATACTTGTCACTCGGTGCAGTTTTTTTTTTTTCCCCCCAGTACCCATAAACCTGAACCCAGTGAAAGAGGAAAGGAAAAAAAAAAAAAAAACCCAGATCACCCGAATTCAGTGAAAAAAACAAAAAAAAGGAAACCCAGATCATCGAACCTAGTGAAAGAAGCAAAAAAAAAAAAAAAAAAAAAAAAGCGCATCGGGGAGACCAAACCCAGGAGATGAAAGGGAAAAAAAGAAAAAAAGAAAAAAAGGTAGATTGGTCAAAAGGTACGGTTGAGTTATGACTAGTGGGTCTCCCATGTGTGTTTAATTACAAAAATGTTATTGAGTTATGAGTTATGGAAACTGAAAACAACTAAAATGTGTTTTCAGTTTCCATAACTTATAACTCAAAAATCAGAGAATTGAGTGATGAAAACAGAGTTATGGTGCTTCTAAATGGACTTCTCGCTATGGGTCCTACCATATTTGAGTTATGAGTTATGAAAACAGGCCATTCAAATAGCCTCTAAATTTGTTATTAGTAATTCAGCAAAAAATTTGTTATAAGTAATAAACAAAATATAACACAAAATTTAGATGAAAATATCACAAATGAGCAAGAAATTCACCAAAAAGAGTTAGAAGATAATGAAATGATACAATTGCAAGATAACAATGATGTTCAATTTTGCAATACAACAAATCTTGATAATGAACTTCAAAATAATTTAGAAGAAAATGAAAATAATGATGAAAAAATGCTACATTTTTAGTTTTTGCTTTAGGTTTCAAAATGTCTAGGATCGACCCTGCCCACATCACACAAGCATTTATACTTGCAGAATAATTATGGCATCAAAGTGTGCAGTGGTAAAAAAAAACTTTACATATGCCAACGTTTGTTTCCTATACGATTTAAAATTTTTGTTGATGGAAGTTTCCTATACGATTTAAATTCTACTAAGTTGGGATATTCCAAATTCCTTACACAACTAAACTAATATAATAATAATAACAAAATGATTGAAAACCAACCAAAAAAACCTTTGACCCCTGCATTACCAGTCATCCTGAAAAACAAAACAAAAGAAAACGACATAGCTAGAAATTGAATTAAGAAACAGCTCAGTTATTACATCATCCCAAATTAGGGTCACTTGACAAAATCACAACTGTTTTTGTCTTTCGCAGCAATACCCTCTTCTCCTTTCTCATTCCTTTTACTCTCTGGCCTCTGCACTGACCACTCGACCTCTCTCTTCCATTCATTCCACCACAATACCCCCCAAAAAGAAAAAACTAAGTCTAATTCTCAAACACCAATTATTATTATTATTTTTTTTTTTAAAGAAAAAAAATCCAATAATTCAAAACCAAATTCCACTTCTGTTACAGATCTCAAACTCCCACCTTTTGATCTTTAATAGATTACCCAAAAGCCGTAACGTTTCCTTTTCTTTTTATTTTAATCTAAATTTTCTGGGAAAACAGTTTTCCTGGAAATCATTTTCTTGTAATTAAAGAGTATGAGGCGGAGACCTGTGGATTTTCGGAGGCCAGTGAGGAGGCGATTTCCGAATGTGTTGTGGTGGGTATTGTGTGGAGTAGCGGTTCTGCTTTTCATTTTTGTTTTGAGCAAAGGGAGTCAGATTGAGTCAAGGCCAGCGATTCCTCAGGTAAAACAAAGATCTGGGTTTTGTTTCTTTTTAATTCATCTGTTTGGAACTTTGGATTTTGCTCTGTTTGATTGCCAAGAAAACATGGGAAAGTGAGGGAAGTTGTTTAATATTGAATATTGAGAATTGGGTTTTTGAGTAATTTTAGAATTTGAGGGTACAAATTACTTAATTGGGTTATGGGTAATACTGGCATTTGGTCTAATTGGAGTGAGCTTTTTCAATTCTAGAGAATGTGAAATGGATGTGATTGCTGTGACAAAACCTGTTTTATCATTTAGACATGTAGAGATTCAGTCGTTCAGATTTAATGCTGCTGCAAGTGTAATTGTAACAGAGGTGGGATTTTGGAAGCAGCTTAGGTTGCAATACTACTAGCCAGGACTCTTTAAGGTGAATTAAGCTGGGTTGATAATGATATCAGTGTCCTCATAGCTTGTTTATTTGCATGGTTGAATTTTTATTTGAACTGCTCTATGAAAAATAAAGAGTGGCATATGTAAATGGTGTGTGTCTAATTTGCGTGGGGGGGGGGGGGGGGGGGGTGTGGTGTTCACAACCTAGCCACACACCATTTACATATGCCACTTTATTTTTCATATAACTTGTGAATCACAAGTATTATGTAGTGTGCTCCAGCTGATTCTCAGCTGATAGTTTTTTTTAATAGAAATTTTTAGAAGCAGCATTGCTTGGTTACTGATCATCCCAAAGCAACCTGGAAATTTAGCGTGTGGAATAGATGTATTAAGTAAATAAATTAGTCTTAAGGTAAACTAAAGCCGATCAGTTAAATGGACATAAGAATCTACTTTCAAATGCAATCGGTACTTTATTTTCGATGCATTTAAGATGCTCAGCTTTTCTCTGACCAAGTTGAAACAGAGAAGATGCTGAACTCTTTATTTGGATTAGAATTTGTTAGGCTGTAGGGGTGAATGAACATGTTATGATTTGGATTATTTATTAGGTTTCATTCTCAGTACTTGTACTGTCAAAGTGTAGAAACAAAATCCAAACTTTTAAGTTTTGTAAAATCTTTAAGTTCTGGAGTTGAATTGTAGCACGATACAAATTGTTAGTCCTGATAATAGTGTTGTTAGGATGCTGCTGTTTTGGGGTGACACTATCATGATAGTGTCACCCTTCTGGGTTCTTGCTAAGAAGTACTCTTGACTCTTCTTCCTCCCCTCTCTTTTCCCTGAAACAAAGTGAGAACTATGTTATATGATCTTTACTTTTTCTAATCTCTTTTGGAAAATTAAGAAAATGAATGCATGTCTTCCTGATCTGCAGAGACCTTACAGGCATGATAGAATAATGGAAGGCCTTAACATTACTGAAGAAATGTTGAGCCCTGACTCGGTCGCCAGGCAACTCAGTGACCAAATTTCTCTTGCAAAAGCTTTTGTGGTAATAGCAAAGGAGAGCAACAACCTTCAATTTGCTTGGGAATTAAGTGCCCAGATTCGTAATTCACAGATCCTCCTCTCAAATGCTGCAATAAGGCGAACACCGTTGACAACGAGTGAATCAGAAACTGCGATCCGAGATATGGCAGTTTTGCTCTTCCAAGCTCAGCAACTCCATTATGACAGTGCCACCATGATCATGAGACTGAAAGCCAGAATCCAAGCTCTCGAAGAACAAATGAGTTCTGTGAGTGAAAAGAGTTCAAAATATGGACAAATAGCTGCTGAAGAAGTCCCAAAAAGTTTATATTGCCTTGGTGTTCGCTTAACGACAGAGTGGTTTGGAAATGTAAACATACAGAGGAAACTTCATGAAAAAAAGCAACTAGACATGAAACTTAAAGACAACAATCTCTATCATTTCTGTGTCTTTTCAGACAACATCCTTGCTACTTCAGTTGTGGTCAATTCAACTGCTTTAAATTCCAACAATCCAGATATGGTTGTGTTCCATCTTGTAACCGATGAAATAAATTATGCTCCAATGAAGGCTTGGTTTGCCATGAACGATTTTCGAGGAGTGACTGTTGAGGTTCAAAAGTTTGAAGACTTTAGTTGGTTAAATGCTTCTTATGTTCCTGTTCTTAAGCAACTTCAAGACTCTGAAACTCAAAGCTATTATTTCTCTGGCAATAGTGATGATGGTCGGACTCCAATCAAGTTTCGGAACCCTAAGTATTTATCCATGCTTAACCACCTCAGGTTTTATATCCCAGAAGTATTTCCTTCATTGAAGAAGGTGGTATTTCTTGATGATGATGTTGTGGTTCAAAAGGATCTGTCTGCTCTTTTCTCCATTGATTTGAACAGCAATGTCAATGGAGCTGTTGAGACATGCATGGAAACATTTCATAGATACCACAAGTACTTGAATTACTCTCACCCTCTTATAAGAGCGCACTTTGACCCTGATGCATGTGGATGGGCTTTTGGGATGAATGTTTTTGACCTGGTAGAGTGGAGGAAAAGGAATGTAACTGGTATCTACCACTACTGGCAGGAAAGGAATGTTGATCGGACTTTGTGGAAACTTGGCACACTGCCACCTGGACTGTTGACATTCTATGGATTGACAGAGCCTTTGGATTCCTCATGGCATGTTTTGGGGCTTGGCTACACAAATGTTGATCCTCAGGCGATAGAGAAGGGTGCTGTACTGCACTTCAATGGAAATTCGAAGCCATGGTTGAAGATTGGGATTGAAAAATACAAGCCCCTTTGGGAGAAACATGTTGATTATTCTCATTATCTATTGCAACAGTGCAACTTTCATTGATTTTGGACATGGAAGTTATCTCTTCCACGAAAAATTGGGTGCATGAGAAGATTTGAATTTTGTTCTCAGGAATGCTTGTACGAATTTTTACTACATCAAGCATGGCTAGTGGTTGTAACATGGCTATTTATTGATTCTCTAATTTCTGTTGTAGTACAGATGTTCATTTTTATATTGATTATTCAATGATATTAATGTTTAGTTTTGTTCCTTGAGCTTTTTCCAGTTTATGTCATTTAAACTGACATGTGAACCTTTTCCATGCCGCTATCTAATGCAATTCATTACTTCTCTTTACTATGTACTCTATTTTCTTCTACAAGAACTCAGAAGGTTGTGGAGTACGTAGAGCAGGATTCTAATGCTCTTTGATTACTATTATTACAAGGAAGGGAGGCAGCTAAAATGATGCTTGACCAGCAACAGAAAACAAATAGTGGCCTCTTGACAAAACAGAATTCGGATACTAGTTCCTCTGCTGATCCATTAATTATTAAAGATATTCAGGCTTCAATTGCTGAAAGTCCCGACATTCTCACTTTCTACCCAAGAAAAACTGGCTCCTAAGAGCATGCCATATGATCTTTTGCATATATGCATAACTTTCCTGTAAAGCTTTGATCTTTTGCATATTTAAAAGCAGTTAAGTAGTCATGAGTTGAGGTTCCTGCAAAGCCAATCAAGGATTATGCAGTGCGGCCTGATTAAAAAAAAACCATTGTTTTTGCTTTCCTTCAAAGTGAAGTCAGTGGATTTACTGAAAGTTAGATATAATTTAGTGCACTCATTGCCTAATATCCTTCAAAAAAGAAATGCTTTGTATCCGCTAATGCATAGCTCGCCCATAAACTCAATGAAAGAAACTTCATTAATCTATTAATGCATTGACTTGGAAAATAAAAGTTATATACATCAAAATTGGAACTTTGAAAGGCATCAAAATAATAATAATAATTTTTATGAGAAACCAATACACTAAATTTATTACATTAAAATATAAAGTTTGTAAAAGTTATATACATCAAAATTTGTCACCCTAAAAGACATCAGGATGGAAGTTGGAGTTTGCCGGAATGAAAGTGTTACATAGAGCCTGATTCAAATGCAGTGATAAGCCATAATTGTTGACCTGGAGCATTGTCAACTTGTCTTTTAGATGCTTTATTTCTTGTTCCTTATTATTGCATTGTTCCAGACGTTCATGTTGGACAACCACAGCACGTTTGAGAATGGTATTTTGCCGTGTTATGTGTTCAAGTTCTTGATTCTTCCTTTCAAGTTCGCGATCTTCCATTCAAGTTCCTCATTCTTCTTTTCAAGTTCTTGATTCTTCTTTCCTAGTTCTTGAATCATCCTGTCAGCTTGTTTCTCCAACAAGCTGATTTGGTTGTGGAGAGGGGCGGTAATAGTTCTTTCAAAACCCTCCAACAGATTGTTAGTACAGACTTGAGCCTCATCCATGCTGCCAACAGTTGTGAGTGTCTTCAGACCTAATCCAGTCAACACCATTGTTAGAGTTAGACTTGAGGGGCAACGCCTCACAAGCGAGTTTTCTTAGAAACAACAGGAGATGGAGAGAAGTCTGAAAAAGTTCTCTTAATTCCGCAGACTACTGCCATTGTGTGAATTTGTGGGTTTTCTTTGAACTATTAAGCGTTTGGTTCTTACCTTTGCTTCTTTTATACTGCCTGACATGTCGGTTGCCAACAACTCTCACTTCAATACAGATTTGGTATTCAATCTATTCTAGGATTTTCCAAAAATAAAAAATAAATAAAATAAAATATCATTTTCTTTCTTAAAATTTTACAAATGTACTTTCAAATTTATTTTTTATTTTTTAAATTTCTAAACATTGTAAAACGTTTTAATTTTATCATTTTGTTAGTTTGTCCTACGTGTTGACATTGTATCTGACTTAAACAAAACTATTTTATTTAAAAAATTTTGAAGCCGTGCCACAAAGTTATTGGCACACATGGAAAAAATAATATGACAAAATTACCCCTCACTTAGGGCAGAACCTAGCCTTTTTCCACAGCCATGAAAACCGAAAGCCCAAACTTGTGGGCAACAACCTCAATTGGGGAGCTAGGATGCACGGACATTTCATTTAAAATGTCATACATGTGTTGTATCCGTGTCGTACTCGTGTCGTGCATTTCGGTATCGTACTTACCATTTTATGTTATAATTTTTCAAAAATTGCTCTTATCGCTATGTCATACTTGTACTCATATCTATACCTGTGTCCATGCATCTTAGCCAGCAAGCCTACTAAGTGACTCCAAACCGTTAGGTGCGAAGCATGTTCATTGGAAGTGGAAGTGGTCTTCATGTTGTTTGGGTCTGTGAATCTACAAAATAAGTCTACGAAAATACTGAAATTAGTTCAAATCTAAGTAGTGGCAGTGTAAGTTCTCCAGTTCTTTTGAATTACTACGGTAAGTCCTTGAAGTGTGCAAAGACATTCTAAATATTCTAATGCTCTGTTGGTGCCTATGGAGTAGTAGAAACAAGATTCGACAAAATCAACCGCATACCAACCTATAGAGTGATGGCATCTCATAGTGTTAATCCCTAACTTTTTAATTGCATCAATTTGGTCCATAATCTTTCAGTTTCGGGTCAATTAAATTCCTACAATTATCACCTTAGATGGAAAAACTTAATGTATCAAATAGAGTAATAAAAAATAATTTTTTATGCCACATCAATCGTCAATTATATCACCATGCCAGATTAAAAATAAATAAACCCAATTTTTTTTTTACACGGGAGATCAGAAATTTCAAACCAACAGAAGTAGACAAATTGAAATTTAAGAGATAACCCAACTCTTTAATTTTTTTTTTTCTTTCTATTAATCGAAATTCAACATCCCAATCCAAAGCATAACCATCAAAAATAATAATAATAATCTGCAAAACCCAAGTTGTCAATTCACTCATGGGTTCACATTAGGTGCAGTACCTTTATTTTTCTCACAATTTTTTGAACTTTTTGAACTTTATAACTTTAATATTTTAACTCTTTTTTATTATATTTTATTTAATGGCTGAAATTAAAAGTTGTTTTTTTAATTTTTAATCTTAACCATTGATTAGATATTGCACATGATATGAATCCTTCACTCATAGACTTTGAAAACCCCTAAGGAATCTGGAATAAGATTGGGTACCACCGTGGCAGCATGTGATAAGGAGCCTCCTTATCATCATCATCATTCATCATTAAGTCTAGGGAATGCAATTGGGGAACTGAAACCTCGAAGAATTCAAGCTTGGAATTGAACCAAATGCAAAACACGTGGATTGTGTTGTGGTAGTTGGAATAGTATCTTTGGACAAAACATTGGCCCATCTGGGCTTCCACGCCCACCCAACCAAAACCCTGACAAGAGCCACTACCCAAAGAGGCACTATGAACATCATCAACTTGCTTAACACATCAAACTATTGTGGGTCGCTGCAAAATTTCCGATAAAACTGAAACCAAAGCCATTTTCAAATCAATCCATGAAGACCCAGATGGCCAAAACACATAAAAATCGAAACAATAAGAAAAACCCTTGATTTAATCCGATTGGTAAGCGTGAAAGCACAACGATTACTTGAGGGTTTGAACAGAAATTTCGGATTTTTTCAAAATTTATTTTTAATCTTGGCAGTACAGTAGTTAATCGATGTGATATGAAAAATTATTTTTTATTACTCTATTTAACACATTAGATTTTATATCTAAGGAGATAATAATAGAGATTAAATTGATACGGCACTAAAAGATTAAAGATCAAATTAATACAATTGAAAAGATAGGAACTAAATTGACATATAAAGTAAAAAATAAGGACTAATTATATAGTTTACCCTTTATTTTTTCAACGTGTGCCAATAAATTTATGCCGTGTGTCCAAATTTCTTTAAATAAAATAATTTGGTCAAGCTACCTCATCAACACTCCATTAAGCCATATAAGACATAAACTAACAGACAGACGGAAAGACCTAAAGTAGAATGTTTGGCAAAGTTCAGGGATGAAAAACAAATTTTCAAAAATTTAGAGACGAAAAATGAACTTTTGTAAAAGTTTAGGGATGGAAATGATATTTTGTCAAAAAAAAAAATCAATATCTATTTATATCTATATTTTCCTTTGATCATTTGTTAATTTTCTAATATTTTGCCACATAAATTTTTGTAGTCTCACAATTTTACCCATCATAATTATTTTATTTATTTTATGTTCCAATTCCAATTAGAACATCTTAAAAAAAAAAAATTATAATTAGAACACGTCTACACTTGGGAATTTCAGTCCATAACAAACACTAATATATATATATATTTTTTTATATATATAATAAAACGCTACTATTAGAATTTCAAATAGTAAACAAAAACCCTTAAACGCCTCCCGTAGTACAAAGTCTAGCCGCTAAATCTTGGTAAATTTTTTTTTTTTTTTTTTGGGGTCATATGCATTTTTATAATTCTGATCTACTCTCATAGATTATCGTCAACGTACGTGTTTTGTCACAATTTATATTAGTGATTTGTTCTGCCTTAGTTTTTATTTGATTAGCGTTCTTTTTTTTCTTTCTTTTTTTTTTGAAAAAAAAAATGCATAAAGGATGGAGACTTGAGTTTGCGTCTTCTACCTGAACATGACCATAGTGACACTTTACCTGCTGAGCCCAAGCCTGCGAGAGCAGGGGATCTGGATGAGCCATTATTATGCACTCACCCCCATCTAGGACACTAGTGAACATGAGCCGAGAGCATGGAGTTCTAAGTCCTTTCTTTTACACTTTTTTTTTTTATATATATTTTTTTATTTCTCTTTTGTTCACACATTTAGCTTAGAAAGTACTAAACTTTTACCATATTTGTTTGTACTGTTATGCCTAAGACTGTTTCTAGACCATTCCTTCCCTTTAAAAGAGATGGGACAGGCATGTTCCCACTAATTTGAAAATAAGATAGAATTGGATTTTGCACCTGAATGGTAGACGGTATCACAAAAAAATTATGATTAAAACGTTCTACATCAAGGATTTTGGCAATGTTTTTACATTTTAGATTCTGATTTTAGAATTTTATCTAACAGGTTCGCCTTTAAAGCTTGGCACGACTTTTTTATTATTATTTAGTGTCTGCTTTAGTTTTTTTATTTTTATTTTTATTTTTTTTTATCTCTTTTGTTCCTGATGCGGCTGGGCTTGTGACTATTTCTGATTCTCTTATGCGTAACCCTTCTTTGGAGCCTGCTACTAACTTTGATAGGTTTCGTGCACGTTTGGTTGCACTTTCCAGAGGCAAAAAGTGTTTTTAGAAACCAAATAAATAAATCATGCATTTGATGAGACTATTAAAAGCTACATTTTGTAAAACGCAACTTTTACAAATGTGAAGAAACTGAATTTTAACACAAAACACTGAAGCGGAGCTTTTGCAAAAGTCATTCCACGTTCATAAATATTATTATTGAGATTCTCTCTTCAATTACCAAATTGCTCAAATATTTTATTATAAAAGAACTCAATAATGAAATCAGAACAAAAAAAAACAAAAACCAATATGACCCATTTCTACCGCATGTCATTGGCAGTGGGGAAGAGATCAAGCAACAGTGGGGAGGAAGACAAGCGGCAATGAAGGCAAAGCAGATCAGTAGACGACGGAGGTGCGTTGAGGAAGACAGGCGGCGGTGAAGGCAGAGATCAAGCATCAATCTGACCCATTCCTCCCTTGGTGATTTCCCCCTCTATCTTCGTTTGATGAGAATCAAATGGTGTGGTGTGGGTGACCTTTAAACTTGTGTGTTTTGATGGGATAGAGGGAAAGAAACTTGCAGATAAAGTGGTAAGAGAAAAGAGAGAAAGGAAGAAGAAAAATAAAAAAAGAAAGAGAGCTCTGCGAAACTGGAGTGTTCTGGAGGAAATGGTAGGGAAAAAAGGGGAAAGAAGGAAAAAAAGAAAAGAAAAGAGAAGGGTACGTGTGTGGAGGAGATAAAAAGAGGGGGAAAAATAAAATAAAGAATGAGAAATTAAAATTGAGAAATGATATCGATCTTAATATTTTTACAATATTTTCACAATAAATCTTAAGTGGTAGGTTATTATTAGTTAATATTAGTGAGAAAAAAATAATTTTTTTAGAAACTTTGAAAGTACTTTTTAGAATAATTTTTTAGAAAGTATTTTCACAATACTTTCACAACACTTTATATATAAATTGTCATTTTTGGTAATTTACCACTCAAACCGTCACTTTTATAAGTGCTAGTCAAACACTCAGCTTTTTTAAAAAGCATTTTTTAACAGTTTTTACCAGACACTTAGCATTTTCAAAAAGTAATTTTTTATACTGTATTTTTTGAAAACTCCACTTTTTCAAAAAGCCCAATTTTAAAAAACTGAACCAAACACTCCCTTCCTTGGACTCCAACAAGGCTTTGGTCCTGGCAAAGTATTTCTCTGAGGTCCATCTCTTATCTTTTCTTTTCTTTTTTGTACCTTTCATTAGTTTTAGTTTTTGTTTAGCTCCTATGAAATTTGTGGTACAAAGTATTTAGCAACATAAGTAATACTCAACCTCTGATTCAAATTTGAGAGGCTCTTCAGCGTCAACTTTGATTATTTTTATTATCAAGTTGAGATTTTTATTGGTTTTATCAAGTCATGGGTTAGCTGAGAAAATCTAGTCCTCATATGCAATTGACAAATGATTACTATGACAAATGATTACTAAGAGAGACGGTAGGAGCAATCTTCAAAAGCCTATCCTAACGTCCTTTCAATTGAAGGTCAATGATTCTTTTCCTTTCAATTTGGAGTGTGGTTTTTGGTGAACAAGGCTAGAAAATATATAGAGGTAAGTTTTAATTAAGGAATAACAAGTGAGAAACAGAAGAATATTATATATAAATTGTGCTTAAGATTGCAAAATATATAGCAATGTATAGATCCTGTGAATTTAGATATGCAACTACCATGCATCTTTCTGCAAGGAAATATATGAACTTAATTGAAAATTTATATGATTAATAATGTTATTTATTAATATATTTTATGGATTGTGGCAACATGGTTGAGACTTCTATGCAAACTTTATATATATATATATATATATATATACAAGATAAAAATTCTACTCTAACCTAATTTAAGTGTATATGTGTGTGAAATTTCCTGCTGGAGACTTGAACCTCAGCTCTTGCCTCCCATACCCTACAAGCATTTATACTTGTGGAGTAACCACTACACTAAAGGTGTGCGGTGGTGACTTCTATGCAAACTACAGATGGAGTAAATGCTAAAAGAAAGTTAGAAGTAATAAATGCATTCAATTATTTAACATTGTAGCATTGAACAAAGTGAAGATATTTAAAATTTGTTAACTATCTGTTGCATCGCACGAGTTAGTAACTAGTTATCTAATCTAATCTAACACTATATATAATAGTAGAAGCTTTAAGGAGGTGTTGCCACGTTAGGGAAAAAGGCCCCTTTAAAAACTGACACGTGTAGAGTTAATTCTTTAAAATTTCACTCGGTGCGTCTGGAAGACTCACTTTCAGACACCCGCCCGCTTATCCAAAAAAAAAAAAAAAAAGAAAGAAAGAGAAAACGTAAACCTTTATAAAAACACCAACTGCTTATCCACAAAAAAAAAAAAAAAAAAAAAAAAAAAAAAAAAAAAAAAAAACCCAAACCATATTCCCGATCAAAATTCGGACTCACTCAAACTTGTGATTCTTCGCTGCACCTCCATATACACACAAATCGGATTTGGTGGAACCTAATTTTAACCATTTCATTTTTACTTATCAAAAATACACACCGATCGGACTAATGTGTTCCAACCTATCAAAAAAACAAAAAAACAAAAAAACTCTGCAACAGTGAAAACCTCTGTTCGTGCTCTGCAATCTCGTCTCTACTTTTCAAAAATAGACATTTCAAAAGGTAGGCATTTTTCTCCCTTTTTTGGTTTTCTATTCAATTATTGTTTCTAGGGTTTTCAAAGATATATGGGTTTCGAACTCACTCAAACTTGAGATTCTTCGCTACACCTCCCTATACACACAAATCGAACTAGCATGTTCCAACCTATCAAACAGACGGAAAAAAAAAACCTCTGGAACAGTGAAAACCTCTGTTCATGCTCTGCAATCCTGTCTCTGCTTTTCAACAACAGACAATTCAGAAGGTAGGCATTTTTCTCCCTTTTTTGGTTTTCTATTCAATTACCGTTTCTAGGGTTTTCAAAGATATATGGGTTTAGTAGAAGGTAGGAATTTTTTTTTTCCCATTCAATTAGCGTTTCAAGCAGATAGATAGATAACAAAGATTTTGTTAAATGCTGTTTTTCCACATTACTCAATTAAGGTTTAAGGTTTGCCTATTTTTTTCCCTAATTCCTCATTTATTTTTACAATTTCTTGAGTCCTATTTTGTTTGATTGTAGTATTGATTAAATTTATTTTAAGCTTGGCAGATTTTGGTTTAGTTTGTATTTTTATAAAAATCTTAATGCTTGGAGAATACAATCGCCTTTGTTGTTTTCCATTTTTGATATTTACTTTTATTATTATTTCTCTATTGATATATGTCTCTATTGATATTTATTTTCATTTTTTTATTTAATAGAAAGTAGGAACTGCTTTAATTTTTTGAACCCTATTTCCAGTAGCCTTATAGAATGTTGGAAATCTCAAATTTTTGTTCACTATGCTTTCTAATCAATTTCACTTATTTGTGTTTGTATTGGTTGATTTTTGGGACATTTTACTTTGTAATAGTGAGGGTTGTCTAATTGCTAATTACAATTTCAAGCCAGTTTTGTATATTTAGTTTGTGGTCCCTAGCATCACTACAAAAAACTTGGCCTATAGTGGCGTTTTTTTTAGCGGCGTTTGTCAAAAACGCCACTATAGGTATCCTATAGCGGCGTTTAGCAAGCCCTATAGTGGCGTTTTAAGATAATGGGTCTATAGCAGCATTTCTAAAAATGCCACTATAGGTTCGGCATATAATGCCGTTTGTCATGGTCTTACAAACGCTGCTATAGGCAATTTTTTTTTTTTTTTTTTGGGGCTGGGTTTAATTTCTTTTATAATTATAAAAGACCTATAGTGGCGTTTGTTTTGACAAACGCCACTATAGGCCCTTGTAAGTGTAGGACCTATAGTGGCGTTTGACAAACGCCACTATAGGCGTTTTTTGCTAGGATTTTTTAATTTGTGCATGCGGAGGAAAAAGGCCTATAGTGGCGTTTGACAAACGCCACTATAGGCCTTCCTGTAGTGGCGTTTGTCAAACGCCACTATAGGCCCTTGCAAGTGTACAACCTATAGTGCTTAAAGATTAAAAAAAAAAAAAAAAAAGTGCCAATTTCGTAGTTAGTTGTTATTAGTTCAAATTTGAATTTAACACTAAGATTACTTTTTTAACCCAACAATAACAACCAATAACAACCCACCATTTAAAATTTGTTGTAAAAATATTGTTATAAATTTTGTTGTAAAAATATTTTATGGTATATTTCAAACTATTCTTAAAAAAAAAAAAAAAAAAAAATCAATCGTAAACAAAAATACTGTGATATATTCTAGCTAGGAATATGCCATAGAATATTCCTTGTAGGGACCAGTTTCGAGCCCTCCTACGTGTAGAGAGTGGACCCAAGCCCAGTTAGCCCTGCAATGAATTTGTAGAGTATGGGTTCAAGAGCTAGGCCCTAGTAAGGAATGCAACGACCATGCATGGTTGTACGTGAATGCTGGTAACTTAAACGTGGGTTAGGGTGCACAATAAGGCTCCTCGGACGGGTTTCACAAAGCTTGATGTTCTTCTTATTTCTCTGGAGAAAGGTTACAAGGATTGAGAGAATATAAACTGCTACAGTATTTCTTTCCTCTGGTTTTTCCATCCGCACTTCAAGAGGGACTTCTTACATTATATACCTCTCTCTCAGTTGATCCTAGCCCTACATTTGTTTGATCAGCCAGGCCACCACTTGAGAGCCTGTCCCATCAGCCGCATTCCCATCCTTCATGTGAGTTGCAGCGCCCAAGACGGCACTGTTCAAGGGTCCTATCCTCATTAATGCGGCCAGGGCGTTAGTTGAGGGCATTTAATGTGGAGGTGACAGTTCATCTGGGACTTGCTCCTCCACCATGCTTCCATGTCCTGTATTTGGTACTTGCTGTTTGCTCCTTGGATACTCGGGGAGGTTCCCCTTGATGGCGTGCTGCTTGTCCGTTTTCGGATCTCGGAATTCCGAGGACGTTATCACCCTCGGCACTGTTTCCTGGGCAGCTGGGCATTACACTTCAGTCCTCGGACCTTGGACATGTCCTCGGCATGGGCCTTGGGCCTAGTTCGAAGTGGGCCGGGGTTGCCTGACTATTTCTGGCCCCACAATAGCCCCTTAAAATCTTGCTATCCGCATCCTCGGGCGGAAAGGAGGATTTTGATATCCTCGGACCTGCTCCGTGTCCAATCGAGTCTTGTCCTTCGTCAGCGTTGGAGCCTTTTCATCTGCCCAAGGTGCGTTACTGGCGCTTCGGTGCGCGTAACGTGTCCTGCATTAAATTCGGGCGGCTTTGTGCTCCCCACGTTCAACGGGCAGATGACAATCTAACGGTCGGGATGCGCCTAGCATTTATGGCCGGGAAAACTCGCGCGGCTCTTCCATCCAGGGTATAAATACCCATTCGAACCGCTTTCTCCTTTTTTCATTCACAATCAAGAGCTCTTGCACCTTCAATCAGAGTCCAGCCAAATTTCCACCAACATCTCCAGCATAAAAAGCCTGTTCGAGGAGCTTCTCCTCATTTCTGTAAGTCGTTCTATCCCTCTCTGAGCTTTTCTCCTCTCTGCTCTTCCTTCTCTTTTATCTGCTCTTTCTTTAACTCTCTTAGGCGTCATTTGGGATGGGTCGACTTAAGAAGTACGTCTTCACTGAGGAGGCGATGGAGAAATTCATCGCCGATTATAAGATACCGGCCAACGTGGGCTTGAGGTATTGTGAGGAGGGGGAATGGCACATCCGGAGGCAGGAGGGCGAGGTGGTGATTCCCATCATCGCCTTCCTTGAAGGGGGGATGAGGATCCCCATGGGGCTGGTGACGAGGGGTTACCTTACATACTTCCGGTTAACCCCCACCCAGTGCGCCTCCAACATGTTCAGAATTCTGGGTAGCGTGGATGCTCTGAACGAGAAGATGGGGCTAAGGTTGACCCATCATGACGTGAACTACTGCTACAATCTTCAACACCTGAAGAACAAGTCCTACTATATGAGGATGAGGGACGATAGGGTCCGGCTTATCTAGTGCCTCCCTGAGTCCAACAAGGGGATGAACGAGGACTTTCTCATCGTGTCCGGAGCGTGGCACGATGGCATTTATTGCCCGACGACAGAGGGGACACCAGGTGGGGCAGTAGGAGTAGGAAGGGGTTCAAAGATTCTAACTTGTTTTATGCGTCATTTCTTTTTGTACCGTTTGGTTACTAATCGCGAATGTGTTTTCTTTTTGCAGATCCGCACTCTTTCGCGCGCTACTTCAACTTGATCAACAGGGAAGACTTGCAGAAGGTGCTCAGGTTGGCGGCTTTTGAAAACAAAGCAGATCACCAAGTCAGAGCCGCTCACAAGATCTTGGGGTACACGCCGCTCCAAAAGTCGTTCGCGGCCCCAAAGCACGTGATCAAAGCAAAGGATCCTCGGCTGCAGAAAATAACAGTGACCGAGGACGGGTTCGAGTTTCCCGAGGATCCCTCTACTTCAGAAGGCGTCACAGTAGCAGTCCCCTCTTCCTCCCACACATTCTCAGAGGCCGTGGAAGAGAACTTAGAGAAGGAAGGGGAAGCTGCAGATCTTGGTCCTGGAGAGGACGATTTTGACGTTTTTGAGCAAATTCATCAGTCCGAGGACCCTTCTGGAGACTTGGGTGATCCTCGTCTGACCGAAGCAGACCTCTCAGCGTCAGAGACATCTTCTCGGCTTGCGATGGGCTACAAGAAGAAGAACCAACCCAGTCTACTCAAGCTAATCGAAGGGCAACCAGGGAATTCCAAGCCGAGGCTTCCTCTCCCTTCTCCAAAGAATCGTCCTGCTCAGACTAGGTCGGCCTCAACTTAATCTAGGCTTCCTCCTCCTCCGCCTCAGACGAATCCGCTTTCCAGGCACGAGCCTACCGATCCTAAGCAGAAGAAGGACAAGGGCAAGAGGCCCATCGAGGACAAATCTGGGCCCACTCGGGAGGGGGATGACTCTCGGCGGCCCTCAAAGCAGCTGAGGATAGGCTCCAGGTCTCAGGATAAGCAGGTAGATACCCCGCCCGAGGTCCAGGCCTAGCTGCCTGCCCCAATGCTCCGTGGGGCACGTCTGAGGGATGACTCCTCCCTCAGGGATTTTAGAGAGGGCGAAGGCGCGCACGTGGCCGACGCGGTGGAGAGATGTCTGCTACTTCCCACGGATATGGAGCAGCTGGGAACCATGAGGAGCAGGGAGGTCTTCCTCAGCCTCAAGCGATACTTGGGGGCGGTGAGGCCCTCAATACTTGTGTCTTTTCTCACTTCAGTTTTTTCTGCCTTCCTTTCCCCCTTCTTTTTTTTTTTTTTTTTTTTTTTACCTCGAGTTATTATTATGTACCCGTTTTGTTTGGCAGGCTGTCCAGGCCACCTTCAGGCTGGAGGGGGCGGCCCATGACCACGGAAAGGCCATGGAAGAAGAGTACGAGAAGCGCTTGGAAGCCACTCGGACTCTCAAGAACTCCGAGGAGGACCTTGCCAAGGCCAGGGATGAGCTGAAGGCCATGACCCAGGCTCGGAACAGCGCAGTAGCAGGCCTTGAGGGTGCCCAGAGGCAGGCCGAGACCCAGACGAGGCGTCTAGGTGAGGTAGAGGAGTAGCTGAAGATCGCAAAGGAGCTGATTGTAGATCTGACAAAGAAGGAGGCTGCTGCTGAGGAGGCCAGGAAAGTGGCTGAATGGGCTAAGGACGAAGCTATGAGGGCCAAGTTCGAGGCAGAGCAGGGTAGGGAGGAGGCCTGGGCCACCAAGGAAGAAGCTGAAGAGGCTGCCTATGCTGCCGGGGCAACTGAGACAGCAGCTGCCTACAAATCCCAAGTCCTTAAGGTATGTAGGCGCTATTGCTCTGAAACTTGGATGGAAGCCCTTAGGCAAGCTGGTGTGGAGGCCTCTTCTGTCCTGTGGAAGGGTGAGAGCATGTACTACCCCTCTGCCATCCGCGAGGCTGCCCCAGATGGCCCTGAGGCCGAGGAGGCTGCTGTGGAAACTGCTGCTACTCTAGGTGGGGGGGTTTCGGACGCTGGAGCCACTGGTGAGCCAGTCCAAGGGAGTAATCCTCCCTTGGTGGTTGAAGTGAGTGACGGCTCTAACGAGGACGCGCCTCAGCAAGTTGCAAGGCCATCCCCTGATGCCCAGGTTTCTTCTGCTGAGGGGGTTGTTATTCCTGCCGCGCCTCTACAGGCCATCCCACTCAGTCAGGGCTCAGAGGACCCTGAGGCTGCCTTGGTCCAACCACCCATAGGAGCAGCCAATTAAGTGGAAGGAGTAGGCCCCTTAGCGCCCCTGCCTGCTTCACTTTACTTTTTGCATCTTTTTTCTTCTTCTTTTTTTTATTTGTAATGTGATTCCTATCGTGTAATTCTTTTTGGACTTAATGAAATGCGAGCTTTGTTTCTTTTTCTGTTTGTTGTGGTTGTTTGCTTACTTGCACGCTATCCGCTTTTTCTTTACTTGTATGATTTTAACTTCAATTGCATCTCGGCCAATCGCGGTATCAATTATTATAACGAGGGCATGTATGCTTGGGTGGACCCTTCGTTTCCTAAGGGCCAGGTAGAATTTTTTCGAGGAGACACTTAGGATCCCTTTGAAGTAGTTGGCTTCCCCATAGGCTTGAATCCGAGGACCATGCAGAGCCCTGATTCTGTCTAACACTTGGTCTTCTGAAGTAGTTAGTTTTCTCTTAGGCTTGAGTCCGAGGACCATGTAGAGCCCTGGTCCTATCTAACACTTCAATTTGGCTGTAAGTAACTAGTTTCCCCATAGGTTTGAGTCCTTGGACCATGCAAGACCTAGGTTCTGTCTAGTACCCAGATATGAGTGGTCAGATCCCCATAGGTTTGAGTCCGAGGGCCATGCAAGACCTAGGTTCATTCTAACGCTTCAGTTTGGCTGTAAGTAACTAGTTTCCCCATAGGTTTGAGTCCTTGGACCATGCAAAACCTAGGTTCTGTCTAGTACCCAGATATGAGTGGCCAGATCCCCATAGGTTTGAGTCCGAGGACCATGCAAGACCTAGGTTCATTCTAACGCTTCAGTTTGGCTGTAAGTAACTAGTTTCCCCATAGGTTTGAGTCCTTGGACCATGCAAGACTTAGGTTCTGTCTAGTACCCAGATATGAGTGGTCAGATCCCCATAGGTTTGAGTCTGAGGACCATGCAAGACCTAGGTTCATTCTAACGCTTCAGTTTGGCTGTAAGTAACTAGTTTCCCCATAGGTTTGAGTCCTTGGACCATGCAAGACCTAGGTTCTGTCTAGTACCCAGATATGAGTGGTCAGATCCCCATAGGTTTGAGTCCGAGGACCATGCAAGACCTAGGTTCATTCTAACGCTTCAGTTTGGCTGTAAGTAACTAGTTTCCCCATAGGTTTGAGTCTTTGGACCACGCAAGACCTAGGTTCCGTCTAGTACCCAGATATGAGTGGTCAGATCCCTATAGGTTTGAGTCCGAGGACCATGCAAGACCTAGGTTCATTCTAACACTTCAGTTTGGCTGTAAGTAACTAATTTCCCCATAGGTTTGAGTCCTTGGACCATGCAAGACCTAGGTTCTGTCTAGTACCCAGATATGAGTGGTCAAATCCCCATAGGTTTGAGTCCGAGGACCATGCAAGACCTAGATTCATTCTAACGCTTCAGTTTGGCTGTAAGTAACTAGCTTCCCCATAGGTTTGAGTCCGAGGACCATGCAAGACCTAGGTTCATTCTAACGCTTCAGTTTGGCTGTAAGTAACTAGCTTCCCCATAGGTTTGAGTCCTTGGACCATGCAAGACCTAGGTTCTGTCTAGTACCCAGATATGCTTGTCGTTGGGATGCGAGACGTGTGATTATGATAGGCAGAACGTCTGAATCAAAAAGACTTCTTTATTAATAGTAATACCTTTTCAGGTTATTTGCATTCCATGGACGAGGTACAGGTTTGTCATCTAAATCTTCTAAGTAGTATGCTCCTATCCCTGCCACTGAGGTAATTCGGTAGGGCCCCTCCCAGTTGGGTCTCAGCTTTCCTCAGGAAGGGTTCTTGGCAGCTCCTACGACCTTTCTCAGCACCAGGTCCCCCAGTGCCAGTGGTCTGAGCTTTACATTGGCGTCATATCCTTGCTTGAGCTTTTGCTGGTAATAGGCCAGCTGGATCACTGCTCGCTCTCTTCGCTCATCTACCAAGTCCAGGCTCCGCCCCAGCAGTTCATCATTACTGCTTGGAGTGTAGGAGCTCGTCCTTAGTGTCGGGAAGTTTGTTTCCAGGGGGATCACTGCCTTCGCACCATAAGTCATGGCAAAAGGTGTTTCCCCTGTTGAGCGTCGGGGCGTGGTCCAGTACGTCCAGAGGACGTAGGGCAGTTCTTCTACCCATCTCCCCTTGGCATCATCCAATCTCTTCTTAAGGCCGTTGACGATGACCTTGTTGACAGCCTTGGCCTGTCCGTTTCCCTGAGGGTAGGCTGGTGTCGAGTACCTGTTTGTGATCCCAAGTTCGCAACAATACCTCTTGAAGGCCTTGCTATCGAATTGGAGCCCATTGTCCGAGATGAGGGTATGAAGGATCCCGAACCGTGTAACTATGTTCCTCCAAAGGAATTTCTTCACGTCTACGTCCCTGATGTTGGCTAGCGGCTCGGCCTCGACCCACTTGGTGAAGTAGTCCGTGGCCACCAACAGATACCTCTTATTCCCTGGAGCTCTGGGGAAAGGTCCCACAATGTCCAAGCCCCACTGGGCAAACGGCCATGGACTGGACAAAGGGTTGAGGGCCCCTCCTGGCTGATGGATGTTTGGGGCGAACCTTTGACACTGGTCGCACTTCCTGACATATTCTTGGGCCTCTTGCTGCATCCCCGGCCACCAGTATCCTTGTGTGACGGCTCGGTGAGCCAGGGATCTCCCCCCTGTGTGGCTCCCACAGATTCCTTCATGCAGCTCCTCGAGCAAGAACTCTGCCGCTTCGGGGTGGACGCACAGCAGATACGGCCCAGAGTAGGAGTGCCTATATAGTTTGTTATCCTCGGACAACCAGAACCGAGGAGCTTTCCTTCATATCTTTTCTGCCTCCGACCTCTCCACAAGCAGGACATCATCTTTGAGGAATCTCACTATAGGGTCCATCTAGCTGGGACCCATCTCAACTTGATGGACGGGGATCACTCCCCTTGGCACTTCACTTGGCCTCTCCAGGTGCTCCACAAGTATGATCCGAGGCAGAGCCCCTACCGAGGAGGTTGCGAGTGTGGCAAGTGAATCTGCATGACTGTTCCCACTCCTAGGAATATGGGACAAGCTGAAGGGGCCAAACTCCAACTGCAAGCGCTTGACTTGGCTCAGGTATTCCTGCATTCTTGAATCTCTGGCCTCCATCTCCCCTTTTACCTGTCCTACCACCAATCTTGAGTCTGAGAACATCTCTATCGACTTTCCTCCCATCTTTTGCACCACGATCATCCCTTGCAGTAATGCCTCGTATTCGGCCTCGTTGTTTGTGGCCGTGAATCCGAGCCTCAGGGACTTCTCAATGACATGATTTTCAGGGGATACCAGGACCTGCCCCACTCCGGACCCCCTTTGGTTTGCCGCGCCATCAACATATACTTTCCAACATGGTGATTCCGGGATGGAGATTGTCCCAACTGATTTCTCCTCACAGCTTTTCTCCTCGGCTGTCACTTCTACGACTGGTTCAGCGAATTCGGCCGTCAGATCTGCCAGAACCTGGCCTTTTATGGAGGTCCGAGGCATATATTTGACGTCGAAAGCCCCCAGAATCATGTTCCACTTCGCGATTCTTCCTGTGTAGTCAGCGGTCCGGAGTACAGACTTCAAGGGCAATCGGGTTAAGACAACCACCGTGTGAGCTTGGAAGTAGTGGGGGAGCTTTCTCGTGTCGTGGACCACAGCCAGTATGGCCTTTTCTAAGGGTAGGTACTTGACCTCCGCTTCATGCAGCGACTTGCTGACGTAGTAGACTGGCTTTTGGACGCCATTGTCATCCCGTATAAGTACTAGGCTTACTGCGTGAGTTGCTACAGCAAGGTATGCGTATAGGACCTCGTCGGCCATAGGGTTGGACATGATAGGCGGCTGGGATAGGTACTCCTTGAGTTGCTGGAAGGCTACGACACAATCCTCGGACCACTCGAATCCTTTCCACTTGTTGATTAGGAGGTAGAAGGGTCTGCACCTGTCAGCCGACCTTGAAATGAATCGGTTCAGCGCCGCGATCATCCCAGTAAGCTTTTGGACCTCTTTGGGGTTCTGCGGAGGCTTCAAACTATGGATGGCCTTGATCTGGTCAGGGTCAACTTCGATCCCACGGTGGGTGATCATGTATCCCAAAAACTTGCCAGAGCCTACGCCGAACGAGCATTTTGAGGCGTTTGGGCACAGCTTGTTCTTTCTTACGACGGCAAACGTGCAGCCGAGGTCCTCCAAGTGTCCGGACACCATTTTACTTTTCACCACCATGTCATCGACATAAATCTCGATGTTCTTGCCCAACATCGGCTCGAACATTCTCGTCATCATCCTCTGGTAAGTGGACCCGGCGTTTTTCAGGCCAAATGGCATAACCTTGTAGTGGTAGTTCCCAATGGGCGTCACAAAGGCTGTCTTCTCTTGGTCCTCCAAAGCTAGTGGGATCTGGTGGTAGCCTTGAAAGGCATCTAGGAAGCTCATTCGAGGATGGCCCGCCGTCGCATCTACTAGCTGGTCTATTCGTGGCATTTGGAAGGGGTCCTTTGGGCATGCTTTGTTCAGGTCCGTGAAGTCTACACAAACCCTCCATTTCCCACTTTTCTTCTTGACCACCATGGTGTTGGCTAACCATTCGGGGTAAAAGACTTCTTTAATAGCCCCCGCGCACTTAAGCTTATTGACCTCTTCCCTGATTGCATTAGCGTGCTCTTTCGACGGGCGCCGAGGTGGCTGCTGCTTGGGGATCACAGATGGGTTGACATTAAGGTGGTGACAGATGAAGGATGGATCAATCCCAGGGGCATCGCAGGGGTCCCACGCGAACATATCAAGGTTCCTTTTAAGGAACTCAAGTAACACCTCCTTCTCCTGGGGAGGCAGTTGGGTCCCGACCTGGAAGAACTTCTCCGGATCATCGCCAATTATCACCTTCTCCAGGCTCTCGCATTTGGCTTCCTCGGCAGCTATATCGGAAGGCACCACCAGGGCCTTTGATTGCTATAAATCTTCCTCGGCGGGGGCCGAGGGCTGTGCATCAAGCCGATAGGATATGGCAGCCAACGTGCACTGCCTCACCGTGGATTGGCAACCTCGGATCTCCAGAATCTGGTCCCCTGATGGGAACTTCACTTTCTGGTGCAAGGTGGAGGCTACGCCCCCCAAAGCGTGTAGCCAGGGCCTTCCTGCGATGGCCGTGTAGGGGCAGTACGTGTCCACCACTACAAAGTTCACCTCCACCACCACTGGGCCTGTCTGTATGGGAAGCCTGATCATGCCCTTCGGGATGACGAGCTTTCCGTCGAAGCTCATTAGGGGGAAGCTGTAGGGTGTAAGGTCCTCCGGTTTTAGCCCCAGCCCCTTGTAGAGGTCTGGATTCATAACCTCGGCCGCGCTGCCACCATCCACCATCACCCTTTTCACGTCACAGCCCCCAATTTTGAGGGTGACGATTAGGGCGTCATCGTGTGGTTGGATGGTCCCAATCTTGTCCTCCTTCGAGAAACTCAATGCTGGGGGAAGATTCCTTCTGGACCTCTTCGGCCCCGTCCGAAGGTCCTCGGCGGGCAGTTGGGCTACGGACAACACTCGCAAAGAGGGCATGCCTGTCCTTCCAGGCGCGGCCAAGATTATGTTGATTGTCCCAGCGGGCTACCCCATGGCGGCGTCCCTCCGAGGCTCTTGGTAGGCCTGGCCCTGCTGGCCGTTGGAATGGTGCAGAAGGTGCTTCAGCTTTCCATCCCGGACTAGCTGGTCCAGGTGGTTCCAGAGGTTCCTGCAGTCCTCCGTGGCATGTCCGTGGTCCTGGTGGTATTGGCAGTAGCGGTTCTGGTTGCGCCTATCAGGCTCCCCAATCATCTTAATCGGCCACCTGAAGTATGGTTCGTTCTTTATCCTTTCCAGGATCTTGTGTACGGGTTCTCGGAATACTGCGCTGACGGTCTGAGCATTGGTCACCCCGGATTGCCCACCGAAGTCCCTCCTCGGTCGGGCGTTGCTGTACCTGTCCGACCTAAAATCCCTCATCTCCTGAGGGATAGCCTTTTCTTTCCCCTTGCCCTGCAGCATGTCTTCCTCTTCCAGCTTGTACTTGTCAATCTGATCCATCAGTTGCCGCACGCTGGTGGCGGGCTTTCCGGTCAAGGACTTCCTCAGGCCGTGCCCCATTGGTAGCCCACTCTGGAATGTACTGATGGCGACGGCGTCATACTTGCCGTCCAGCTCATCGTAGATCTCCCAGTACTTGTCCGAGTAGGCCTTGAGGGTCTCCCCGTCACGCATGGATAGGGACAGCAGTGCGCTCATGGGCCGAGGAGGCCTGCTGTTCGTGACAAAGCGGGAACCAAAAGCCTGGGTTAGCTGTCTGTACGAGTCTATGGAATTCTTCCTCAGACCGTTGAACCACCTCATCGCCACAGGTCCCAAGCTGGATGGGAAGACTTTGCACATCAGCGCCTCATTCTTGGAGTGGACAGCCATCCTCTGGTTGAACTGGCTCACATGCTCCACGAGATCCGTTTTGCCGTTGTAAGCAATGAAGGTTGGCTGCTGGAACCGCCGAGGAAGCTCTGCCTCCTCTATACGATGCGTGAAGGGCGACCTGAAGAGCTGATCCAGCGTCTTGCTCATGGCGTCACCTCCTACGCCCCTGGGGGTTGGGTCGGCGCGCCTACGCCTCTGGTAGCGCTCCTCCTCGTGGGAGAAAGTCTCGCTGGGGGGCGTTCTTGACCTTTGCTTGTATTCGTCATCACTCTCGTCGTCAGAGGGCAGGTCAGGGCTGGGTTCGAACCGTCTTCGCTGCGCCCGGCGCAGCTTCCTCTTCAGATCATCTATCTCACGCTGCATGGCCACCTTATCATCCTTTCCCTGGGAAGCGTGGCTATGGGCCTCTTCCGATTGCGTGGCCTGGCCATCGTCGCGCTTTTGGGCTTGGTTTTCGCTCGCTGTTGAAGTGTGCACGCTTCCTTCTCGAAATCGTCCATTGTCGTTCTGACCACCCCGGGGTCGTCATAGTTACCCTGATGCCATGACTTCGCCGGTTCAGGTCGATTGGGAGTTCTTTGGTGAGGGCCCGATCCTACCATGCTTGACTATTGTCCTTACTAACGCACAAGTTCTTCCCACAGACGGCACCAATTGTAGGGACCAGTTTCGAGCCCTCCTACGTGTAGAGAGTGGACCCAAGCCCAGTTAACCCTGCAATGAATTTGTAGAGTATGGGTTAAAGAGCTAGGCCCTAGTGAGGAATGCAACGGCCATGCATGATTGTACGTGAATGCTGGTAACTTAAACATGGGTTAGGGTGCACAATAAGGCTCCTCGGACAAGTTTCACAGAGCTTGATGTTCTTCTTATTTCTCTGGAGAAAGGTTACAAGGATTGAGAGAATATAAACTGCTACAGTATTTCTTTCCTCTGGTTTTTTCGTCCCCACTTCAAGAGGGACTTCTTACATTATATACCTCTCTCTCAGTTGATCCTAGCCTTACATTTGTTTGATCAGCCAGGCCACCACTTGAGAGCCTGTCCCATCAGCCGCATTCCCATCCTTCCTGTGAGTTGCAGCGCCCAAGACAGCACTGTTCAAGGGTCCTATCCTCATTAATGCAGCCAGGGCGTTAGTTGAGGGCATTTAATGTGGAGGTGACAGTTCATCTGGGACTTGCTCCTCCACCATGCTTCCATGTCCGGTATTTGGTACTTGCTGTTTGCTCCTTGGATGCTCGGAGAGGTTCCCCTTGATGGCGTGCTGCTTGTCTGTTTTCGGATCTCGGAATTCCGAGGACGTTATCACCCTTGGCACTATTTCCTGGGCAGCTGGGCATTACACTTCAGTCCTCGGACCTTGGACGCGTCCTCGGCATGAGCCTTGGGCCTGGTTCGAAGTGGGCCGGGGTTGCCTGACTATTTCTGACCCTACATTCCTAAAATATTCTATGGCATATTCCAACTATTCCTTAAAAAATTAAATTAAAAAAAAAAAAAAACTCAATCCGTAAACACAAAAGCTATGATATGTTTTAGGAATATGCTATAGAATATTCCTAGAATATTCTATGGCATATTCTAAACTATTCTTAAAAAAAAATAAAAAATAAAAACTCAAATCCCAATTGATTCAACGTTCAGGTAATATATATACATAAATGAATATATTATTATATGTTTATATTTAAATGAGAAGTGTTACATTCACAACATTTTTATAATGTTTTCATAACAAATTATAAGTGGTTAGTTTTTATTGGTTCAAATTTGAACTGAACACTAAGATTATTTTTTTGCTCAACTGTAACAACCAGTAACAATGAGTAATGTTATAGCCACAAACTATTTTACAACATTTTTACAAACTATTGATGTGGCAAATTCTTATTAGTTCTAATATGGGTCCACTACTAACATCACATTTATATTTACCAATAATTATTTGAAAATTACTAAAGTCACATCAGCAGTTTGTAAAATTTTTGTAAAATAGTTTGTGTCTGTAGCATTACTCAGTAACAATATACCACTTAAAATTTGTTGTAAAAATATTGTAAAAATAACATGTCATTTCTCTATTTAAATATATATATATATATATATATATATGAGGTGTTACGTCCACAACATTTTTACAATATTTTCACAACAAATCATAAGTGGTTAGTTGTTATTAGTTCAAATTTGAACTTAACACTAAGATTACTTTTTTTCTCAATAATAATAACTAGTAACAACCTATCACTTAAAATTTGTTGTAAAAATATTGTGAAAATATTATGTACATATCATTTATATATATATATAAGAACTAAACAAAAAAAATTCAAAATTCAAAACCCACCTACCCCCACTCACCTTATAGCCTTCTCTAGCTCCACATAACTTCTTCAGCCTTCTTCTTTCTTTTCTTCTCTTTTCCTTTTTTCTTTCTTTCTTTTTCTAGCTCCCTTATCTCCACTTCTTCAGACTTCTTTCTTTCTTTCTCTTCTTTTCTGTTTCTTTTTTTTCCTTCTTTCACTCTTCTTTCACTACACACCTGGATTTATTCTTTTCTCTTTCTCTCCTATTTGATTTAATTTCCCTTATTTTATTTGTGGTGGTGTTAATATTAGTGGGTTTTGGATTTGAAGATGGTGTTGCAACTAGTTAATTTTGTTCAAATTTGTAAATGGTGCTACTATTATGGGATTTGTGATTGAAGGAAGAATGCTATTGATTGTATAGTTGCAAGTAAGTTTTTTTTTTTTTTTTTTTTTTTTTTTTTTATATTTTAACACTTGTAAAGTCTATTCCTTTTTTTATAATAGTTTTGGCCTATTCTTTGACTGCTATCAACTTTGCTTCGTGGGTCTCTAAGATTTAGAGATCTGAAGTGTTGTGATAATATCTTTCTCAAGTAGTGAAAAATTCAAAATCAATTTGATGATTTCTTTTTGCAAGTTATTGGTCTGTGGCGGCTGAATGTGTTGGGGTGGAGTTGCTATTTTTTTTTTTTTTTTAATTTTTGGATGTGAGCATGTTGTGTTTGATTTTGAATTTTTTTAGGTGGGTTTGAGTTTGATTTTGAATTTGCTGGGATAACTAACTATAGTGTTTGTATTTTGTTTTGTTTTGTATTTTTTAATTTAATTACAATCTTAATTGAATTAAAAAAAAAACTTTTTCAAGTCAAAAATAAAATTATTTTGATTACCAAAAATTAATTTTTGGTAATCAAAAATTTTTTTGGTGGTTTTTCGGCTATAGCGGCGTTTTCTATAGTGGCGTTTGTAAACGCCACTATTGTACCGCTATTATAGGCCTATAGTGGCGTTTACAAACGCCACTATATACCAATTTTTTTTTTTTTTGAAAAATGCTATGGTGGTGTTTGTCAAACGCCACTATAGGTCTACCCTGTAGTGGCGTTTGTCAAACGCCACTATAGCCTTTTTCAAAAAAAAAAATTGGCTTATAGTGGCGTTTGTAAACACCACTATAGGCCTATAATAGCGGTACAATAGTGGCGTTTACAAACGTCACTATAGCCAAAATGGGCCTATAGTGGCCTTTTTTGGACCTGTAGTGGCGTTTCAAAAACGCCACTATAGGCCCAGTTTTTTGTAGTGGCGCATAAAGTGTTTCATGTACAGTAGCTGTTGATTTTTATAATTCACAAAATTTGTCATATGTGCGTGCACCCACCATTTGATGTTGATTTTCAAGTTTTTATTGAAAATTTAGCTTTGTAACTCGATGAACTGCTCAAATGTATTTTTTATTTGAAATCCATGGTGGATTGTACCAACTGTAGGTTTCACAATTGTAACTTTCTGTAATACAGCTTCTAGAATATCGAAACCTACCTAAATTTTAATGGTTGGTTATCTTTTAAACTTAATAATTAAATTATAATTTTTGAGTTTTTTGTTTTTTCTTTTACCTGTTTTGTTATTTGTATGGGGGAGTGAGATTGTGGAATTTTGAATATTTGCTCAAGTTTTTTTTTTTTTTCCATGAAGAGTTTGTTAATGACCATATTTATGAGACAGATTCTTTAAGTGACATGCATGGTTTATGTGAAAAGAGTATTTTTCTTCAATTGCATTCTTCATATCTGTTTGGTTCTTTAATTTGTTTCTTCAACTTTTTTTAAAAAAAATTATTATTATATTTAGGGATTCTAATCGTAGTATACTTCTGACAAAGATTTTTGTTATAAATTTTATTTCTTAAAACCTTTTTGTATAATTGATACCTGCATTTGCAATTAGTGTTTTGAAAAAAACAGTCTTACACTTCTTTTGTAATAAAGGCATTCTCTTTGTTGGTGTAAAAGTGAAGCCTTTTTGGTTGATGTGCTCATCCAAAAGTATGCATTTATAGGCTTTCAATTACTATTATAAGTGTGACAAAAAATATTAAAATATAGCAAGATGCTAACTTCTGTTTTTTGCTTGACTTTGTGATTCATTAGATTGATTAGAAAAGCTTTAAGGAATTAAAAAGCTTTTTTTGATTTTTGAAGTGGTGCTTCAGTTTTATTTGTGTTTACATAATTTCAAAATCATATAATTATGATACAATTTTGTTTCTGTTTTGATGAAGTAATTTAAATTGAAGTATTTCACTATACGTGCTAGAAAACCATCTCCACATGGAATTGAAGTTGGTATTGTCATTGTAATTCTATCATGTTCTATCATGACTGATACTTTGTACCTGTTGGATGAACATTTTGTGGATTTGGATTGTTGTTATTTATGACGTAATCTAGAAGAATTACCCCATATTAGCTTCTTATCTTAGTGTAGGGACTGGGTTTGAGCACTTCTACTGTTAAGTGAGTGGACTCAAGCCCAGCTAGCCCAATACAATGAATTTGTAGAGAGCGGGTTCAAGAACTAGGCCCTAGCAAGGGATACAACAGCTAGGCATGGTTGTATATGGATTGAATAGCATAGACGTGGATTCAAATGTGCAATGATGTTCTTTGGCCCTCCTCTTGGGAGCATAAGGTTCTTATTATTTCTTTAGTGATTGGATACAAAGGTTTCTCTGTTGTTACAGGTTGTTGCAGTGTTCTATACCTCTAATTTTTCCCTTTTTTCCGTCCCTCTTTCAAGAGTGATTCTTTACATTATATATCCCATTTCAGTTGATCTTAGCCTTACATTTGTTGATCAAGCAGGTCACTACTTGAGTGCTTGTCCCATCAGCCGCCTTCCCATTCTTTCTATGGATTGCAGCAACCAAGGCTGCACTATTCAGGGATCATTTCCTCATTAATGCGGCCAGAACGTTAGTTTTGAGCATTTAATGTGGAGGTGACAGTTCATTCCTAAACTTGCTCCTTCACCATGCTTCCACGGCTGACACGTTGTACTTGCTCCTTCTCTTTAGGTGCTCGAGAATGCTGCTTTTGGTGGCACATTACTTCCTCCTCCCATGGTCTCGGTTGGCCGAGGACAGGGTCGTCCTCGACAAGGTTCCTGGGCAATTTGGACTTTCACACTTAGATTTGGACTAGTTAACTATTTGGACTTTCACGAAGTCTCAAGCGTCGAATGGCTTACCATGCCTAAGTACCTCTTCAGGCTGAGGATGACCTCCTGCCTCCTCAGGTCCTCCAATTGAGCCATATCGGTAGGGAGTAGTAGGGATCTCTCCAGCGTATCGGCCACATATGCGCCTTCACCCCCTCTGAAGTCCCTGAGGGAGGCGTTATCCATCAAAGGCTCCCCATGGAGCATTGGGGCAGGGAGCCAAGCTTGGGCCTCAAACTGCACAGCCACCTCTCTTCCTAGGCCCTGGTGCCCAGTTTTTTGCTACTTAAGAGGCCACCGAGCCTCATCCTCCTCCTGGGAAGAACGAGTCCTGTCAGCTCCCATAGGCCTTTTGCCCTTAAGGCCCTTCTTCTGCTGGGGATCAGTAGGCTCGGCCTTGGTGGCAAACTCGGCTGAGGTGGAGGAGGTAAAAACTTGGACTGGGAAGAGGACGACCTAGTCTGAACAGGTTGAGACTTGGGTAGCGGAGGAGAAAGCTTGGATTGGGACTTTCCCGGCTCGTCCCTCCCCGGTTGACCCTCAAGTAGGTCAAGAAGGCTGGTCTAGGGTTGCCTCTTAAAGCCCATCTCGGCTCTTAAAGCCCATCTCGGCCTGGGGAGAAGTCCTTGCAGAGAGGAGGTCCGCCTTGGTCAAATTAGGATCGCCCAAGTCACCAGAAGGATCCTCAACCAGGTGGACTTGGTCAAAAGCGCTAAATTCGTCCTCGGAGGGACCCAAATCAGAAACTTCTTCCTCTTCTCCTAGCTCTTCTTCCTCGGCCTCCGCAGCTTGGGCAGAGGTAGAAGGACCTGCCAACGGAATACCTTCCGGAGCAAGAGACCCTTCAGGAAACAAAAACCCCTGCTCCGCTACAGTTATGCTACGAAGCCGAGGATCTTTGGCTTTGATCACGTGCTTCGAAGCCGGGAACGACTTCTAGAGCGGCTTGTACCCGAGGATCTTGTGGGCGGCTCTAACTTGGTTGTTAGCCTCGTTCACAAAGATCTCTGCCCTAAGGACCTTTTCCAAGTCCTCCTTGTTGACCAGGTTAAAATGACGCTCAAAAGCGTGCAGATCTGCAAAAAAGAAAACATGTTCCTGTCAGCAATCAAACAAAGCAAACCTACAACCCGAAAGACTAGACCATCTCCTACTCAAAGTACCCCACCTGGTGTCCCCTCCTCTGTCGGACAGTGAAGGCTATCGTGCCACTCCCCGGACACGATGAGAAAGTCTTTGTTCAACCCCTTACTGGACTCAGGAAGGTACTGGATAAGCCGGACCTTATCGTCCCTCGTCTTCATGTAATAAGACTTACCCTTTAGTTTTTGGAGGTTGTAGCACCAATTTATATCGTGATGGGTTAACCTTAACCCCATCTTTTCATTCAAGGCATCCACACAACCCAGGATTCTGAACACGTTGGTGGTGCATTGAGTGGGGGCCAACCTAAAGTACCTAAGGTAACCCCTCGTTACTAGCCCCATGGGAATTCTCATACCGCCTACAAGGAAGGCGATTATGGGAATCACGACCTCACCCTCCTCCCTCTGAATGTGCCATTCCCCTTCTTCACAGTACCTCAAGCCCACGTTACTGGGTATCCTATAATCGACGATGAATTTCTCCATCGCCTCTTTAGACTCAACTAACTTCTTAAATCTACTCATCCCTAACAACGGCTAAGAGACTCAAGAAAGGACTCAGAGAGGAAGTTTAAGCTAGGAAGAGAGAAGAAGACTTATAGAAATGAGGAAAAGCTCCTTTACAGGCTTTTTGTGCTGAAAAAGGCGTGAGTGTAGTTGGAGATTTGACCGAATTCAATGTACGTGCACAAGAACTCTTAAGTGCAAAAGTAAAGAGGCCAACCAGATCAAACGGGTATTTATACCCCCAATTAAAGATAACCGTACAAGTTTCCCCGCTCATAAAGCTGGGAAAAGCCCAGCCGTTGGATTGGCATCACTCCGTTGAATGTGGGGAGTACAGAGCCGCCAGAATTTAATGAGGGCACACTCTGTATACCAAAGCGCCAGGAACGTGCCTTGGACAAGTGAAAAGACTCTGGCACTGACGGAGGATAAGACGTGACAAGCCATCACGACGGTCCGAGGATGTCAAAATCCTCCTCTCTGCCCGAGGACCGGAACAATAGGATTTTGAGGGGCTATTGTGGGGTCAGAGAATCTGGTAACCCCGACCCACTTTGTATCAAGCCCAAGGCCCATGCCGAGGAGGAAGAAATGCCCGAGGACGAAGTGTGAAAGTCCAAATTGCCCAGGAATCTTGCCGAGGAAGACCTTGTCCTCGGCCAACCGAGACCATGGGAGGAGGAAGTAACGGGCCACCAAAAGCAGCCTTCCTGAGCATCTAAAAAGAAGGAGCAAGTACAACGTGTCAGTCATGGAAGTATGGTGAAGGAGCAAGTCCAGGAATGAACTGTCACCTCCACATTAAATACCCACAACTAATGTTCTGGTCGCATTAATGAGGAAATGACCCCTGAACAGTGCAGCCTTGGTTGCTGCAACCCACAGAAAGAATGGGAAGGCGGCTGATGGGACAAGCACTCAAGTAGTGACCTGCTTGATCAACAAATGTAGGGCTAAGATCAACTGAAAGGGGATATATAATGTAAGGAATTCCTCTTGAAAGAGGGACGGAAAAAAGGGAAAAATTAGAGGTATAGAACACTGCAACAACCTGTAACAACAGAGAAACCTTTGTATCCAATCACTAAAGAAATAATAAGAACCTTAAGCTCCCAAGAGGAGGGCCAAGGAACATCATTGCACATTTGAATCCACGTCTATGCTATTCAATCCATATACAACCATGCCTAGCTATTGTATCCCTTGCTAGGGCCTAGTTCTTGAACCCGCTCTCTACAAATTCATTGTATTGGGCTAGTTGGGATTGAGTTCACTCACTCAACAGTAGAAGTGCTCAAATCCAGTCCCTACACTTAGCATTAAAATTTGATTTTTAAATTTTAATACAGATCTCAAGTTTCAGAGAATACACCTGAATTAATTCTATCTTTACACCAAATTTCATGATTTTTAACATATTTAGCACACTCACTTCTATTCTTGCCTTTGTATTTTTCCTTCTTAGTATTTAATTTTACTATTGTTTCTCTTTTGATTTATTGGTTTTATTTACTGGAATGCTTACTATTATTATTTTTTTTAATTTTCCTTCTTGATATTTATTTCAAAATTGTTATATTAGACTTGGTATCTTTTATTTTTTGTATTGCTCAGGCTTCTAGGTTCAGTTAATTGGCAGTGTTTTTAAATATGTTATTGTTGTTGTTGTTGTCAGCTTTGCTTATTTTGTTTATTCATTTGTTTTAATTGTATATGTCACATTCTTAGTATTAATTACTATATTTTTAATTATTTCAGTAAACTGATATTTTTTTGCTGTTTACTTCAAATAAACCTGCCATATTTTGTGTTTTCAATGGCATTTACATTCTCATGTGCTATTCTAGGTTTATCATCTCTGCTTTGGATTTTAAGACCCGTTTTTACTATTCAAGAAGAACTGTTGAATTAAATTAAGAGGTCAGTACAACCAAATTTCTCTATTGTTGGTTTTATTTAGATTTGTATCTCTTTATCATTTGTTGATGTTTGATTAAAAAAATATTTGAACAAAAGTAGCTTTGAGAAGATTATTAAATATGTCCTCTTTCACTTTTAAAACAGATGCTAATTTTACTTTCGTTTTTCCATCTTATAATAGTAAAAGAGAAAATGGAAAATGCAAGATTAGAACGACATAAAAAATGGAGGATAATGTTTGAAAAGCGATTCAAAAGAAAACAGTATGAAATACAAAATACTTTACAAAATAAAGTTGCTGAAAGTAGAAAATACAGAAAAATGGTCATTGCAATAAAAAAAAGAAAAAAAAGAAGAAAAAAAAAGGAGAGACAAAATGGTAGTCAATCATGAAAATGTTATTGAACCTTGGAATTTTGGCCCACCTTCTTATGTATGTAACCATTGTGGTGCGGTGTTATGGTATGAAGAAAGAAGTGTAAAATCTAAAAGGCCTAGAATTCCAAAGTTTTCTTTGTGCTGTATGGAGGGTAAGGTGAAGTTGCGTTTGCTTAAAAAAACACCTCCTCTTCTTAATGAGTTATTAGATCCTCTTGGTGGACAACGATTTAAAACATTTAGAACTCAAATAAGGAGTTATAATGCAATGTTTGCAATGACATCCATGGGTGGCAAGGTGGATAATAGAGTTAACGATGGTAGAAGCCCATACATTTTTATATATAATAGAAGAAGAATAGTCCACAAATCCCTCCTGATAAGACACGTATACTATAAAACACTTAAACAACACAGATAGACACGTATACCATAAAACAATTAAAACACACGATTTAAATACCATTTAAACAAAAGGGTCTATCATTTGGTTTTAAACCGTTTCAATATTAAAAAGAAAAACACAAACAAAACAATATGAACAAACAAAAAATCATATCAAAGGGCAAGGGAAAAAAGAAAAAGAAAGAAAGAAAGACTAGAGATTCCATATTATGTGAGTTGTAGAGAGAACAGAGAGAAATACCACTGGATTACCGCCAACATCGGCATGAAAAGAGAGATCAAAGGCCTCTACCGGTAAAGTTTTCACCTTTTTCACAAGAATCAAGTCAATCCGACATCATAGTATAGGAATACGGCCAACTTATCAAGACTAGTCAAAATATTTCCATGTTGGGATTTTTTCCAATTTTGACTTAAATGAATTTCTGTCTTTCCTTCTATTTTTTTTCACACATCTTTGACTTGTTAAATTCTTCTTTCTCAATTAATCTCAACCCTCGGATTCTCTTTGCTTCATGTTTGCATCCTTAGCTCATTAGTTTTAATCTCTTATAAAAGAACAATACATGTAATAAATATATTTTAGAGAATACTTGCAACCTTTCATATTTACGTATAAGTGGGGGAATAAAAACTAAATAGATGTGATAATGCCTACCAAAACGAAGATAGTATTGTACTATTAAGCAATTATCACACCCCCAAACTTGAACATTGCTTGTCCTCTAACAATAACAAAACTCATAAAATCCACAATAACCCTTCCAAGCATACAATAAAGGACAAAAACAAAAAAGAAAAGAAAAGAAAAAAACGATACCACTTTTGCTAGAAAACTTTGTTGCATTTGGCATATGCGATAAGCCTTTAAACCCCTAGACAATCCTTAGTGGATGAGTTGTGTCTTGTGAGGATTTACAGTGTACTATCCACAAACGTTAATTAGTTTCTCAAAAGATACGTGTGATGAGACTAAATTATCACTTGAACAAGTCATTCACTAAATATCATAAGATGTTATTCAAGTTCAAGAAGCAAAAAAACCTTTAAAAATGGGCGTCTATGCAAAGCTAATGACCATCTTGACAACCAACCTAGAGCAAATATGAATTAGAGGAACACACCAAAAAGTTTATCTGCTCCAAACCCTACCAAAATAAGTATTTGTCAAAAGAATTCACTTTGAGATTTGGATGAAGGTTTTTTTTTCTTCTTCTTCTTTTTCAATAGAAAAGATGAATAATGAAATAGCACAATAATCTCATGAAAGATGACATCTATTGGGAACTACATCATTCCTACCACAAACCCATCTTGAATCAATTAGTCATTCAATCTTGGTTGTAATGGGGGCCAAAGGTGAATGAGTGAAACAAAGAAAGGAAAAGATGCACAAATAATTTCAAAAACATGCTAGATGCCTTTGTAACCATGATTCGCAAGAATTGCCTTCCAATAGTTATATTCTCTTTTCTTTTCTCTTTTCAATTTTCTCTTCTTCTTCAAAAATAAATAAACTATTTTCAATAAACAACTTGTACAAAAACCCAATAATGTAAATTTTCAACCAAATTCAACCATAAGAATAATAACAGAACAATTCTTTGCAAACCATTTTTCCAAAACATGATAAATCATCCCCAGCATATTTTACTACATCAAGCATGGCTAGTGGTTGTAACATGGCTATTTATTTATTCTTTAATTTCTTTTGTAGTATAGATTGTTCTTCTTTTTTTTTTCGTTTAATGAAATTATTCGATGATATTAATGTTCAGTTTTGTTCCTTGAGCTTTTTACAGTTTGTCATTTAAACCGGCATGTGAACCTTTTCCATGCCCACTATCTAGTCCAATTCATTACTTTTCTTTACCATGTTCTTTATTTTCTTCTACAAGAACTCAGAAGGTTGTGGCTTAGAGCAGGTTTCTAATGCACTTTGACTACTATAATTGCAAGGAGGGGAGGCAACTAAAATGATGCTTGACCAGCAACAGAAAACAAATAGTGGCCTCTTGAAAAATCAGAATTTGGATACTACTATACTAGTTCCTCTCTGCTGACCAATTAATTATTAAAGATAAGATATTCAGACTTCAATTGCTCCTAGATCATATTTAAAAGCAATTAAACAATCATGGATTGAGGTTACAGCCAAGCCAATCACGGATTATGCAGTGTATTTGCTTTCGTTCATTTAGATATAATTGAGTGCACTCGTGTCGTGCATAATATCCTTCAGGAAAGAAATGCTTTGTATCGACTCATGCATATATAGCTCGCCCATAAAACTCAGTTAAACAAACCATAAAGACATCACGAAAGAAACAACCATACACTAAATTTATTATATTAAAATATAAAATTTGTAGTATCCCTTAAAAAACATCGGGATGGAAGTTGGAGTTTGCCAGAATGGAAGTGCGTTGTAGAGCCTGGTTCAAATGCATTGATAAGGTATAATTGTTGACTTCGACTGTTGTCAGCTTATCTTTTAGATGCTTTATCTCTTGTTCTTTATTGTTGCACTGTTCCAGACGTTCATGTTGGACAACCACAGCACGTTTGAGGAGGGTATTTTCCTGTGTGATGTGTTCAAGTTCCCAATTCTTCCGCTCAAGTTCTTGATTCTTCTGTTCAAGTTCGTGAATCTTTCCTTCAAGTTCTCGGGTCGCCCTTTCAGCTTGTGTCTCCAACAAGCTGATTTGGTTGTGGAGAGGGACAGTAATGGTTCTTTCAAAACCCTCCAAAACTGTGTTAGTACAGACCTGTGCCTCATCCTTACTACCAACAGCCGTGAGTGTCTTCAGAAGTAAACCCTAGTCCACTCTTACAGTATTTTTCTTAGAGTTGGACTCGTGGGGCAACGCCTCATCATCATGTTGGTTTTTGATGGGCTTAGAAATAGAAGTAGAATGAGAATAGCGAGGTTTTTTACAAACAGCAGGAGGAGATGGAGATGGAGAAAAGTAAGTGTTTAGTTCTTCGAAAGTTCTCTTAACTGCTGCTACTGCCATTGTGGATTTATGGTGTTTCTTTCAACTTTCAGGAGAGAGAAGGAACCAATACTTTGGTTTGGTGGGGGCTATAGCTCTTCTTTTATAGTTAAACATAAACATACTCAACTCCTATTCAGTTTCGGAAGTATAAATTTAGTGGGCGCGCTGGAATTTTAATTGAACAGCATAAAATAAAGAGAGTCGGCAAATTAGAATTTAGGACTGAATGTCCCAGTCCTCACAGTAGTAGTCTTCCGTCTTCGCCACGTTTTCGTGAAAAAATCATATCAGAAGCTTGGTTCTTGACTTCTTCTCACTCTATGATTAAAGGATTAGGATCCACGGGTGCAATTCACCCTCCTCTCTCTCTCACCAAATTTTTTCACATTTCACTTTTTACTTTTCTTAATTTTTTTTTGAAATGAAAATAATTACCTTTTACAACTATCAATCTCAACCATTAATAGTAACTAGTAAATTACCCGTGCAATGCATGGATAATTTTGTGATATTTTATATAAGACGGTTTTATAGAATTTTTTACATATATTATAAAATAAAGTAAACTTAGAGTAAAGAAACATATACATTTTGAGAAATTAAAGATTAATTTAATTGTTTCAATGCATATTTGTAGCATTCTCAAGGTAAAATTATTTATAAAAGAATCATTAAATTAAAAATAAATGCAAAAGAGTAACAGGACCATGTGTTAATAGTCATTTTGGAAGACAAATGAGAAAGGAGCCCAAAGACACGGGCAGGAAAGGAGTTGGTAAACAGATAAAAAAAAATCATTAAGTCCAAGCAGCAGGAATAATGGATCACAGGTCCATAAAATAAACAAATGGGTCTTGAAGAAGAAAATGGACTTAAAGGAGCCCAGAAAGAGAGAAATAGCAAACTCATGAGTAGTATATGATGTAGAAAGTGAGAATGAGTCATGGCAGGCCCAAAGTAATGCAAGTAAAGAAAGTAAGGGGTTAATGGCAAGCCCATGAACCCCAAGGATGAGGATAAGATAATTGGGCCGGGGAAACCCAATGGAGTTAATAAAAGCCCATGGGAATGTAGAGTTAAGAAAATGGGTCAAGGACGCCCAAGAGAAAACAAAAGGGACACAGGAGCCCATAAGTAAGAAAACCAATGGCCATGCTAAACCACTGGGAAAGAATGAACGGCAGGCCTAAAGAGGTCAAGCAGGATTGAGTCATTGCAGTAGGAATGACAGAGTGATATGGCAGGAAATGATGACAATCAAATAATAGACTAAAAGAAGGCAAAGCCCAACATCAAGCAAAGCCCAGCACTTAAGGGAAGCGGGAAATCATAAAACAACCCACATAAAAGGTCAAAGAAGGACGGCAGACTGTGCAGGCAAGCCTCCAAACCGTGACGAACACATGAGTAGCAGGCAAATTTTGGACATACATTAAAAGGAGACACGCGCAAGGCCCAGACACCACCAGCCTGTACCCAGCCAATATGGGACATAGTGGGGTCATGGGTCAGAGGTAAGAGGGCATGGTTTGGTGGTGGGGAGAGGGAAAAACCTATTCTGTTGTTCCTGCTCAAGCTCTTTTGGGGGGTACATCCTGCTGGGATGACATACCACTCAAAAGAAGTAAGGTTGAGTTGGAACCACTAGGTGCATGCCATGAAGGATAGAGAAGAGAGAGCACTCACACCGTAGCAGGAAAGAGTGCCACGGCAGACTAATAAATAAAATAGCTTTCCTTTGTCTAGAAATGGGGAGTGGCACACAGACAGACCAGTGGTGGTCGACAAGTACACCCAGACCAGACAAAGGTGATTAAAGGCTAAAATAGTAAAATCTGGTCACAGCAGGCACTATATAAGGAGACCCTTGCCGTGCCCAGAAGAAGGACGGCAATAATCGCCTCTGAGGAATCACGAAATAGAAAACTGGTGTAAAAGAAAAGAAAGATAAGATAAGAGGAAAACTAAAAAAAAAAAAAGGAAAAAAGAGAGAGTTAGACCAGTAGGCATGCACCAATAGGTTAATTCCCTCTCTTCCTCTCAAAATCATGCTCTCTGCCAAAAGAAAAAAAAAGGGGTTTTCCTCCAGGTACCAAACATTCAAATCCGCTTCCCTCAAAGTAATTAACTTCCACAGCAAGATTTTCCCTGGGAGGTTGATTGCGTTGAGAAGAAGCGTTCTTCCCTCTCTGGACTTAGTCCTGCGAATTGGATTTACTCTGATTTCATTCTTCTCTTGATTGACCCATGTGTTGACCACTTATTAACTTGCTTTTCTTTATTAAAAGTAATTATCATTATTGTGATTATTGCTTTTAATTAAGGATTAATTGTTTACTTTAATTGAGAAGTCGAAGTATTCTTTTTTGTTTTATTATCATGTCTACTTACCATAACTCATCTAGAATAGCTCTACCTGCCGTAAGCATGTTCCTGGCAGACAAGGCATAATTTGCGCACAAGCCGGACCAAGTTAAGGTGCAGTTAGACCGGTCTCAACTCTCTTACTCAGAACATTTAGGCCTAGTATCGCAAGAGGCAGCCCAACCCAATATAACAAAAGGTCCCCCCACATTAAATTGGCGACTTCACTAGGGAGTTGAGAAGCAGATAGGGATAGAAGCCCTTGCAAACAAATGCCTCCAAAATCCAGGACAACGCGAAATATGAGTGTCGTACCCTCGCAAGCAGAGTCTAGGCCAACGACGCCTCACCAACAGCAGCCTAATCAGGTGGAAGGCGCTAACGGAATGGGGGCTGAACCTCAACTGCCACTGAGAATTCCTACTGATAATGCCAACATCTTTATTGAAGTCTTGCAATCCCTACAACACTCACAGCAACAAATGATGGAAGAAATCCGTCAACTGAAAACAGACAAAACAAAAGAAAAAAGAATCCAGCATGACCTGGAACATGCGGCGGACAAAGAGGAGACACCAGCAAGAGGTGTCCCACAGAATGCAGAACAACGTTTCATCACCATGGCCGAAGTAGCAGCTCTCCTGGAATAAGAGAAAGTCAGAGCACCTAGTGAGAGATTCTATTCGCGAAGACCTCCTTACCCACTGAAGGTACTCAGTAAACTGTACCCCGAGAGGTATGAGCCGCGGGCCTTTGCACAGTACGATGGCAAGAAGGGAAGTGCCATTGAGCACATAAGTAAGTTCATTGATACTCTTGGCCTTTACGCCGCAGACGAAGACTTGTGTCTTCGAGAGTTTTCCAAATCACTATGTGACCAGGCATACACCTGGTACATCGGCCTAAAGCCAAGATCCATCCCAACTTGGGATGATATGGTAGACGTATTTTGCACTAAGTACTTCCACGGAGAAGAAACAGTAACACTTGCAACTCTACAAGCAACCAAGCAAAGAAGTGGTGAAGACTTGATGGAATACATCAAAAGGTTCATGGACATAGCACTCGATTGCTATGATCATTGTGAAGAAAGAACATTAGTGGAAATGTGTATGACAAACATGATAAGAGAGTATAGGGCGGTCCTGGAAAACTTAGAAATTTCTTAGTTTGCACAGTTGCTACAAAAGGCCAAGAAAACTGCCCAGTCTATAAAACCAAGCAAGGACAAAAGAAATGCTCCGCAGGCTATGGCAGTATCTACTGGTGAGCGGAGAAGGAAGACGGATGGAAGGGAATACGATACTCCCCCACCAATACCATGCACTCCGAAAGAGTTAGACGTGTTGTTAAATAAGTGGATAGCAGACGGAGTTTTCAAACCCAATCAAGTTTCTAGAGAGCCCATAGAAGAGGAGCAGAGGGACCCATGCTTCTACCGTTTGCACAACTACATACAACATCCTACCGCAAAGTGTTGGGCACTCCGTAGATTGGTGCACCGCAAGATCAAAGAAGGGACTCTAGAACTATCCCAGCAAGAGGTTCAAAGAAACCCACTCCCAAACCACAAAGGGAAGGGTGTAGCAGTAGTAGTAATTTGCGCGGACCCAGGGGAGGACGAAGAAGAGAATCTAGCCCTACCTGCCGCAGCAATTACCACTTTACAGCAAAGATCCAAGTTCAAAAATCTGTTCGACCAACTGGGGCTCATGGCAAAGGAAAGGAAGATAGCCACGGAGGCTCTGGTGAGCATTGCCTCTGGGGCAGGAGTAGAATGCTTATCAGTGGAAATCCCAAATGACAGAGCCCTGTTACAGGAGTCAACTGAAATCACTTTTAGTAACGAGGATATAGAGGTGGGATACCCAGACCACAGGAGGCCCCTCTACCTGGTAGCATCCATAAAAAAATAAATAAAATAAAATAAAATAAAAATAAAAATAAAAACCTCATAAAGAGGGCCTTAGTAGATACAGGTGCTTCCGTAAACCTCATTCCATTGAACACTCTACAAGCTGCAGGGATTTCAGAAAGAAAGATTTAAGGATGCCCAATGGAAGTAACAGGATTTGGCGGAAGGGGCGAATACACTGCAGGCCATATCCAGCTGTGGTTAAAGGTGGGACCCATAGCTTCTTTAGCTCTGTTCCACGTGGTGAAAACAGAGGTCTCATACCATGTGTTTTTAGGGAGACCATGGTTGCACAAACACCGGCTAGTCCCATCCACATACCACCAATGTGTGAAGGAAATGTTGAATGGCAGAATGATACGTATAACAGCAAACCCCTCCCTATTTGAGCAGGCAGAGGCTCATCTAGTGGAAACCATGTTCTACGACCAATTGGCTCCGTCCGGGGAAAGCTCGGTATCAAAAACACAAGGTACCTTTGTACCTAAGTGGGAAGACATCCAAAGTAAGCCAGAACTCGACCTAAGGGAGTTGCTAGCATGAAAAAGAAAAGGAAAGAAGTTCCTGCCATAGAATCAGATGATACACCACACTGTGTCAGGGTCCGAGGTCTTGACGGCAGGATTGTGTACAAATTATGAAGGCGCGCGGGGCCCGCAATTGAAACACAGACGGGCCCCACCTAGGAGTGGCAGCACGAGCGTTTGGTGTGTTGCATGGTTCAAGCAAGTTCAGAGGAAGAAGATAATAAAGAGGAAAGTGAAGAAGTTGTGGCAGAAAAGGAGGTACAGGTTGCAGTAGAAGAAGAAATGGAAGAAGTTGACCTGGGGTCTGTTTCACAAGGACCAAGGCCCATCTTAATTAGTGCAAGTTTGACAGAAAAAGAAAAATCAAAACTGGTACTGTTGTTAAAAGAATTCAAAGACGACTTCGCATGGGACTACAGTGAAATGCCAGGGTTAGACCCTGAGCTAGTTGCACATATGTTGAATGTGGACCCAGAGGCTAAGCCAGTTGCCCAACCTGCCAGGATATTCCACACGGAAATAGAATGGCAAATAGTCAAAGAAGTACAGAAAATACTGGCCGCAGGATTCATCAAGCCTATTCAACACCCGTGCTAGCTGTCCAACATAGTGCTAGTAAAGAAGAAGAATGGCCAGATAAGATGTTGTGTGGATTTCAAAAATCTCAACAGAGCCTGTCCGAAGGACGAGTTCCCCTTACCAAACATGGATTTACTAATAGATTTTGCGGCAGGAAACGCCATGTTTTCATTCATGGATGGGTTCAGTGGATACAATCAGATCAGAATGGCATCGACGGATGCGAAGAAAACTACTTTCAGGACACCCATGGGTAATTTCTACTACACTGTGATGCTTTTTGGGCTAAAAAATGCGGGTGCCATATTTCATGACATGATGCCATATTTCATGACATGATGCATCGTGAACTAGAGGACTATGTGGATGACATAGTGGTAAAATCAAGGAAGATAGAAGAACACTTCCAAGTGTTGAAGAAGGTATTCGAGAGGTGCAGAGCCTTCAAATTAAGAATGAACCCTCTCAAATGCGCATTTGGAGTGTCCTTTGGGAAATTCCTAGGCTTCCTAGTTCACAGCAGGGGAATAGATGTGGACCCGGCCAAAGCCACGGCCATAGCAACTATGAGACCTCTAGTCACGGTGAAGGAGCTAAAGAGTTTCTTAGGGAAAGTCTCGTATATCTGGAGATTCATCCCTGGGTTGGCATCAATCACTTCTGCTTTCACCAAATTGCTCAGGAAAGGGCAAAGTTTTGAATTAGGGGAAGCACAGCAGACGGCCTTCAAAAGGCTATAGTAGATCATGATGAACCTCCCTACAGTGCAAGCCCCAATAAACAAAAAACCACTGTTACTCTACTTGGCCACCAACTCGTATGCTATTGGTGCATTAATTGCCAAAGAGGATGGAGGTGGCGTTGAGCAACCAGTGTACTACATCAACTGCGCCTTAAAAGATGCAGAAACCCGTTACCCAAAAGCAGAAAGGGCGTGCTTAGCTATTGTGTATGCTTCGCAAAGGTTGCGCCATTATTTCTTGGCTTACGAAGTATGGCTGATGACCAAGTCCCATGCCATCAAAGCTTTGTTGCAGCAACTGATCCTCTCTGGCAGAATATCCAAATGGTTGTCACAATTGTCACAATACGTTTTAAGAACAGGGACACCAAGGGCGGTCAAAAGCCAGGCAATAGCGGATCTATTGGCGCAGTTTCCAAGAGATGAAGAATTCCCGCTGGATGATGAAGTTCCAGGGGAAGTAGCCATGGCAGAGGAAGTCAGAGAACAATCGGTACTGAATTTTGATGGGTCTTCTACCACCCAATTTGAGGGAGTGGGAGTAGTTTTGTACCATGAAAAAGATAAGGCAGTGGCGCTAACGTTTAAACTAGAGTTCCCCTGTTCAAACAACACGGCAGAATATGAAGCCTACCTAACCAGGCTAGCCATGGCTCTGGAAATAGGAGTTAAACATTTAAGGGTATTAGGTGATTCGAACCTAGTTGTCTGCCAGGCCAAGGGGAGCTTCTCCTTAAAGGAACCCGGCCTAGCCCCGTACAGAACAATGGCCTAGAAGGTGGAAGAAAAGTTTTCAACCTTCGAAATAGAACATGCTCCAAGGAACGAAAACCGGTTTGTGAATGCGTTAGCCGCACTAGGCTCGCAAATAATGTTTGAAGGGGATAGCACCAGGGTAGAAGTCAGCAAGACGGAAGAATCCATTATTGAGATGTTGAAGGAAAGGTTCCAGGAGGAACAGTGCGAAGGGGATTGGCAGAGCCCCATAAGGGAAGCTTCGATGAAAGGAGGAGATGCTGCAGAACTAAAGGTACTAAAAGACAATGTCCTGGTGAAAGGAGAATTGTACTGCAGGATGCCAAGTGGGGTCTTGTTCAAATGCGTGGGGCAGGAGGAGGCCCAGCGAGAATTAAAAGAAGTACTTGGCAAGACTTGCGGATCCTACGGGAAGTGGATACATATGGATACTAATGGCTACGGAATGCTTCACTAAGTGGGCAGAGGCAGTGCCACTCCATAAAACCACAAGAGGAGCAGTGGCAAACTTCATAAAGGAAAACATAATTGTAAGGTTTAGGGTACCCCACAGGATCATCAGTGACAATGGTACACCATTTGTCAACAGTGATGTAAGGGAGATGCTAGAGTTTTACCAAGTCAAGCATCACCGTTCGTCGCCTTATTACCCTCAAGGAAATGGGCAGGCAGAGGCAATAAACAAAACTCTCATAAAGATTATCAATAAAATAAGTCAACAATATACAGGAGGATGGGCAATGAACCTGCCAGACACTTTTTGGGCTTATAGAAATTCACCAAAGTCAGCCACAGTTTTTTCACCTTTTTCCTTGGTCTACAGAACAGAAGTAATGAGTCCGGCAAAAATAATGACTCCATCCTAGAGAGTTATGCAGATGCGGGAGAAAGAGAAAGAAAAAGAAATCTTTGTGGTAGAAAGATGTGAAGACTTAGAAGGACTTGATGAAAGGAGAGAAGAAGCCCAAGAGCGCAGCCGCAGATACAGGCAAAGGATGACTGAAGCCTACGGCAGGATGAGTAAAGAGAGAGTGTTTATGGAAGGACAACTTGTGTTAAAAGTAGTAAACTGCGTCAGGCGTGGCATAGCAGGACCGTCCAAGTTTGCACCAAAATGGGAAGGACCCCTTGTGATAAAGGAGGCACATCCAAGTAGGTATTACCGTTTGACTCAGACAGATGGCAGGGACCTAATGGATCCCATCAATGGGAAGTGGCTGAAACGTTATTATGCTTAAGGAGGAAAAATTTATGTAGTTATTTCTTTTTTTTGCCAAAGAATTTTATGTTTTCTTTTACCCTTTTCCTTCTTTCATTTAAGTGACTATGTCACAAGATGAAAAGTACGAAGTATTAGCATTCTAAGTCATAGCAAAAGTAAAGACAGTAGCAAAGTGTAGCATCATAGTTACAAACCCAAACTATGGCAAACCCGCCAAATAAGTGCCAAAAAAAAAAAATAAAGTGTGCTAGATAGAGCAGTAAAGGAAGAAAAACGACACAAAAAAAGGGGAACTGCATCATCAACGAAGTCTGAAAATAAGAGGCTGATCTCCAAAGTGGCTAGGCCCACCAATGTTAGAAAAAAGGCGCTCACGACGACTCTCCAAGTCTGCCACTTCCTTTCTCAGAGCCTCGAGGCGTGAATCAATGGCATCAACAGCAGGCTGAACTTTCTTCATAAAAAGGGCTCGGGCAACCTCGCGGAGGTGATCCAAAACAAACCCCACAGCAAAACCCACACTAACAAGCTCCTGAATCGCAGCTCTCCACTGCAAGATCCTCTTGGCAAAAACGGTATCAACAAAGTTATGTTCAATATCATTCAGTACACTCCCCAGCATCTTCAAGAAGTGCTCTCTGGCAAAACGGCCAAGACGGAATCCCTGCATAAAGTCACCACGACTACTGTAGATTGCCACCAAGTGAGAAGCACAATTCTCGGGAATCCTGAAACCATGGAAGTCTACATAGGGAGGCCTAGAACCCCAGAAGTCTGCAGGATCGAGTTCATCGACCTCCGACTGATCAAAGCGCAAAAAGAAGGCTACAGCCTCGCCCACAGGATCTAGAACAGTGGCAGAACTGCTACCCACCTCAAACTAGGGAGTGGACCTATCAAGAAAGCACAAAGCATGAAATGAGAAGCCATGATCTAAAAGGGGACAAAATCACAAAAAAGAAATGAAGAAGGAGATAAGGGGAAGAAAACTCACCAGGACTCGTAAGAATAGGGGCTATGGGAACGGTTGAACTGACACAGAAGGTACGGCAGAAACAGGCACTATGGGAATGGCAGAAACAAGTGCAATAGGTGTGGCAGAAGGAGCGGCTGAGGACGTGTCTATGTTTGCTGCAACTCTTGGCCCCTCAAAGGTCTTTGCAAACAGGGAAATGGGCATACAAATAAAGGGAGATCGTAGCAGAGGAGCAACACAAATACATATGAATAAGGCAAAGTGAAACTTAGCAAGATATAAATAAATAAAAATAAAAAATAAAAAAAGGAAGGGGGCACATATCCATGAACTTGGTCTCTGGGGCAGCACTCTCCTCTTCGTCAGAGTAAAAAATCCTCTTCTTCAGGACGGGTTCATCTTCAGGATCCTCAAGAATGTCCTTAGACCCCTCAGAGGACAAGTCCACATCAAGCCCACGTGTAGCAGAGTTAGGAATGGAGGAAGGGGTCACTACTAAAGAAGAACCATCCTTCACAGCCTGAGATAGAGCTACAAAGGGGTCATTAGTGGAGATAACAAGGGGTGTGACAGGAGGAGCAACCTCGGTCTGAATAGCAGCAGGAGGAGTGATCTCCTCTTAGGGAACAGGTGTCTCGGCAGGAATGGGAATGGCCTCACCAACCTTTCCAGTATGAGTACCCTCATCTATGGGTACCAGCCCAATGGGAGAGGTGGGAGCCTCAATAGGAACTCCATGAGTAGCAGCAGAAGGGGCAGGTGTTGCAAACGCTACGTCAGTCCCATAAAAAAAAACCTCTCATAGGTACACCCATGGAGGCAGTAAGCTCCTTGGCTGTGGGGTGATATACAGATAGAGGCTCAGGCTCATCCTAGAAGACAAAAAAAAAAGGGATATAAAGATCAAATGAACTTTTGAATGGATGAGGTAAGCAAAAGCATATGGTAGACAAAACATATGCAAAGAAAAAAGGGGGGAGAGGGACGTACCTCGAATTCAGGCTCAACAAGCAGTATGGGATGGGTGACAGATGTATCCTTCTTGTGGTTAGACTGCAAAAAAGGAGAGAACAAGAGACAAAGTCAACAAAAAAAAAAAACAAAAAAAAAAGAAGTCAGCAAGCATGTCAGAGTTAGCCACATGGGAAGTCCAATATATATATATATATATATATATGTAAAGAACACAGCAGAATTAAAGATGACGTACTCTCCGCTCAACAGCAAATGCAGGGTGAAGGGTTGTTTTTCACTTACTGCCTCATGTCCTGTTGGAAAGGGGAGCATCTGTAGATGGCCGTGGAGTGGTAGGTTTTGGATTACTTGTGGATTTAAGCTTGGTAGGACCCTTCTTGACCGGTGCAGGAACATTCGTCACTTTAACTTTCTTCTCCCAACCTGGAGGACAATCACCTGTGTGCCAATACCACCCTCTCTTCTCCTCATCCCATTCAAAGATGTTAGACTGGATCTGTTTCCTGCAGAAGCAATCGAGGATTAGCCAATACAACCATACTGAGCCCATTAGGAGGAATGAGGGAGAAACCGCAACTACTTGTCAACTCTTACACAAACGAAGTCATTACGACCTGCCAGTATCCATGCATGGCAGGGGTGCAAAGGTCCTCCCTTAGTGAGCCAGGAACTGTAACTGCACTAAAATGCTGTCTCCAAAATTCGAAGGCGATATGCCGCAGAAAAGGTTGACCCGAAGTAAGGGACTCCATAAGATAGGAAAGGTCATCAGGAATGTCCTGATCCAGCCTAAACTGCCTTCTCACCTGGTTGGCAGGATAATGAACAAACCTGATGCCTTCGTCGGCCAAGTAAGGCAACCATCCGGCATTGGTGGCCACTAAATAAGTGATCCTTATCTCATTAAAACCAGCCAAAGGAGTAGTAGTCCTGACAGTATCAACGAACGAACCCATTGCAGAATCTGTACACGTATAACCCGTACCCAAATTCCTATAAGCTCTCCAAGAAAAACCAACACCTTCATCAAAAGACTCGACAACAGAATAATCAATAGGCTTCAAACCAGACCAACGGAAAGCCAGCGGAAAATCGGACTCAAATCTGCCGCAAAAATCAGTAATTACTCTCGGGCATGATTGGTACTTCTCTCTAGCAAAACGAACAGGCCTGCACTTCACCAAGTGCTGTGCACAACGCGCAAATAACAATTGCTGCAGGATAGTGCTATGAACAGAGGAGGTGAGTATGTGACAGGAGCTTGTCTGACTCTCGTCACTCTGCAGGATATCTAATTGGACATACAAATGCCCCAAGAACATAGGAGCCAACAGCAAACTCACCTCAGCAAATATCTTGATAGCCAAACGAAAATACAAAAGCTTTACGGCATAATGGGGGTGAAAGCCAAAAACAAATTTACAAAGCCAAAAAGCAACAAAAGCCACACGACGGGTGGTCACAGAGAATTTAGAAAAAGAACTAACCCAATACAATAACTTGGCATTTCCGATCATCCTTTTCTTTAACTCAGCCTCTATGGCCTCTTCCTCCGGAGAAAGTTCTAGAGCGACAGGATCAACATCGCCAAGGATCGGCAAGAGTAACTAGTTGGCCACATCTTCAAGGGTCACGGTGAGTTCACCACAGGAAAAGAAGAAGGTGTGGGTGGTGGTACACCACCGTCGGACCAAGTGACGGAGGTTGTAGAGGTCTCGGAAGTTAGATAGGCAGCGGGATGAAACGATGGCCTTCAAAACAACGGCCCGCTGCAATAATCCCATGAAGCCCATATCAAACAACTTGTTATCTACCCATTCCCTCCAACCCAAGGTGGTACTAGACCCAAATTCGAAATGGATAGGCACATAGAGTGAAATGCCTTGGCGAATGACTAAATCGGGGATCAAAGAGGCCAATGGGGCCCAAGAAATATCAGGGTTTCGCCAACAAAGAGCGAGCCACACACACGGCCCGGCGGCAGCGGCACATAATCATTGGGAATCTTGGGGAAATGAGGATGGACATCGTACCAAGGGTCGATTAGAGGGGCGCATTCACTGTCTGGGCCGCGCTGCGCTTCTTCCTCGTCAGAATGGTCCAACTCAGAGTACACGGCCTCCTCACCTATTTCCTGTGTGGTGGGAGGATTGAAAATGGCCTCTTTCCCTTTACAGCGGGAAGAGCCTTGGCTTTTCACCAGTGCCATAGTATGAGGGCTTGATCGGAGTAAAATGGGTATGCGTGTTTAAGAAGAAGGAAATGGTGGAGGAAGGGAAACGGATAGAGTGTTTTGGAAAAGAAGGAGTTTATGTTTGGATTGCAAATGGACTCTCTCTTAAATACCAAGGTCATTAATACCGACATGAAGGGAGGCGATGGGTCAACCATCAAGAAGATAATGAAATTAATGAAAAGGCGGTTATGTTTTAAAATAACTGCCAATCTGGGAAATTCGAAAAGACAATACTATTCACAACAAGAAAAGGAAAATATAAATATAAATACTTATATATGTATGAGATAGGGTCCACTGTTAAAAATAGCCCACGAAGAAAAAAAAAAGAAGAGAGGTAGAAAGGGCAAGAAAGTCTTTTTCTTATTCACATATGAACCGCATGAACGCTTCATATGTTCAGGGGGCTAAATGTTGATGGTCATTTTGGAAGACAAATGAGAAAAGAGCCCAAAGACATGGGTAAGAAAGGAGTTGGTAAATAGATAGAAAAACCATTAAGCCTAAGCGACAGGAATAATTGGTCACAGGTCCATGAAATAAACAAATGGGTCTTAAGGAAGCAAATGGGCTTAAAGGAGCCCGGAAAGAGAGAAATAGCAAACCTATGGGTAGTATATGATGTAGAAAAGTGAGAATGGGCCATGGCAGGCCCAAAGTAATGCAAGTAAAGAAAGTAAGGGGTTAATGGCAAACCCATGAACCCCAAGGATGAGGATAAGGTAATTGGGCCAGGGAAGCTCAATGGAGTTAGTAAAAGCCCATAGGAATGTAGAGTTAAGAAAATGGGTCAAGGACGCCCAAGAGAAAACAAAAGGGACATAGGAGCCCATAAGTAAGAAAACCAATGGCCATGCTAAGCCACTAGGAAAGAATGAACGGCAGACTTAAAGAGGTCCAGCAGGATTAAGTCATTACAGCAGGAATAACAGAGTGATATGGTAGGAAATGATGGCAATCAAAGAATAGACTGAAAGAAGGCAAAGCCCAACATCAAGCAAAGCCCAATACCTAAGGGAAGCGGGAAATCATAAAGCAACCCATATAAAAGGTCAAAGAAGGACGGCAGACTGTGCAGGCAAGCCTCCAGACCGCGGCGAACACATGAGCAACAGGCAAATTTTGGACATACATTAAAGGGAGGCACGCGCAAGGCCCAGACACCACCAGCCTATATCCAGCCAATATGGGACATGGTAGGGTCATGGGTCAGAGGTAAGAAGGCATGGTTTGGCGGTGGGGAGAGGGGAAAACCTATTCTGCAGTTCCTGCTCAAGCTCTTTTGGGGGTACATCCTATTGGGATGACATACCACCCAAAAGAAGTAAGGTTGAGTTGGAACCACTAGGTGCATGTCATGAGGGATAGAGAGAGAGAGCACCCACACCGTGGCAGGAAAGGGTGCCATGGCAGACTAATAAATAAAATAGCTTTCCTTTGTCTAGAAATGGGAAGTGGCACACAGACAGACCAGTGGTGGTCGGCAAGTACACCTAGACCAGACAAAGGTGATTAAGGGCTAAAATAGTAAAATCTGGTCATAGCAGGCACTATATAAGGAGACCCTTGCCATGCCCAGAAGAAGGACGGCAAGAATCGCCTCTAAGGAATCACAAAATAGAAAACAAGTGTAAAAGAAAAGAAAGAAAAGATAAGAGAAAAACTAAAAACAAAGAAAGAAAAAAGGAAAAAACAGAGAGTTAGATCGGCAGGCATGCACCAATAGGTTGATTCCCTCTCTTCCTCTCAAAATCCTGCTCTTTGCCATAAGCAAAAAAAGGAGTTTTCATCCGGGCACCAACCATTCAGATCCGCTTCCCTCAAAGTAATTAACTTCCACGGCAGGATTTTCCCTGGAAGGTTGATTGCGTTAAGAAGAAGCATTCTTCCCTCTCTGGTCTTGGTCCTGTAGACTGGATTTGCTCTGATTTTGTTCTTCTCTTGATTGACCCATGTGCTGACCACTTATTAACTTGCTTTTCTTTATTAAAAGTAATTATCATTATTGTGATTATCTCTTTTAATTAAGGATTAATTGTTTACTTTAATTGAGAAGCCGAAGTATTCTTTTTTGTTTTATTATCATGTCTGCCTACCATAACTCATCTAGAATAGTTCTACCTACCGTAAGCATGTTCCTGGTAGACAAGACATAATTTGCGCACAAGCCGAACCAAGTTGAGTTGCAACTAGACCGGTCTCAACTCCTTTACTCAGAACATTTGGGCCTAGTACCGCAGAAGGCAGCCTAGCCAAATATAACAAAAGGCCCCCTACACCATGAAAATTAACTAATTTGTATTGTGTTCGCAAATTGCATACCATAAAATGAAAGTATGCCCAACTCTCTCACTGTCTTCCACTCATCGATAGTGCAACATTAAGACATGGTATGGGCAAGTGCATATACATGTGTCTTATAGATGATTTAAAACCATGGTAGAATATGACTTTACATTGCGCACCAAATATTCTCTCTATTTATATACCCAAAATATAGTGGCGGCCCCAGGATATTTTTTCCTAGATGGGTCAATAGTGGTAGAGCTAGGAATTTATCATGGGGGCAATTAAAAAATAAAATGATTATTTTTATTTTTTTTATTTTTTATTTTGGTATATTCAACTTCCATATTATATACAATTTAGTATACAATACAACTATATCATGTAATAGTCTAAAAAATTTATTAATAGTTTAAAGATTAGTAAGACAACAACCATTGAATGTATAATAACTTATTATATTTATATGTAAAATTAATTAAATAAAAACATATGATAGAGAAGAAGAATAACAAACCTAGGAGTGGGACTAGGAGTAAATGTGAACTAAGAAAAAAATAAACTGATATAAATTTTTGCTTTTGAAGTGTACAGTTTTTTAACCATACATATGATCACTTTCTTAGAATTGGAGCAAACAGAGATAAAAGCTAAGAAAACTACTTGATCAAACAAAGATAAAAGCTAAGAAAACATAGATTGGAGAAAGAGAGATAGAGAGAATGAAGAAAGAAATCACAAATATAAATATAAATCAGTTGGTTGGAATGGTAGTGTAATTTTTTGCTAATGAAGGAGAAAAATGCAGGGAAAAACAACTTCATTTTGTTGTCAACGGAAAAGTAAGCCAGAGTCCCAAATAGCAGGTTTATTTATTTATTTATTTTTAACGAATGAGAAAAAATTTGAAACATTTTTTTCTTTATTATAAAATCAAATATTTTAAGAGTAGTGTTTTTGACACAACACTTGCACAAAAATTTCAAAACAAAATATAGGTGGTAAGTTGTTAAAGGTAGGTAAAAAAAAAAGTGATATATTAGCGAAAAAGAAAGGTAAAAAAGTGATGTCAGTTATGAATCAAAATAAAAACTAGTTACAGCTTGTCACTTGCTCTCGATTGTGAAATTATTGTGAAAATAGTATTAAAATGATCATATTCAAGTTTATTTTAGCTAGATTTAAAAAAAATTTATGGTCAGGATGTTCAAATATTTATTTTAGGGGAGTCAAAACAATTTTTGTAAAAAAATTTATATATATATAAAAAAAAAAAATTGCCAGGTCAAGGGGTTCAAATGAACCCCTTGGCCAGCATGTAATGCCACCCCTGCCAAAACAAAAACTACCCAAATGAATTATTCAAACCTAAATTATATTTAAGCCCCTAATTCAAAAAGAAAAATTAAAAATTACTCGTAAGGGTTTCAACAGCTTGATGGTGGTGGGAGGTTAGTATGGCAGAGATGGCAGCATCTCAGATTCCTCTTTCTCTCTCTTACAAATGCTTTGTTAATCTTAGCTCTTTTATTTTGGTAATATTGAAACAATGCGTTTCTTTTATCAATCCATAACATTCTTATGTCTCTCTATCTCTCCCCAGGGCTTTATCTAGTTAGCTATTAGTTATTAGGCAAAAATGCAAAACTGACCATCTAACTTTTAGCTTTTGTCATTTTAGTCCTCTAACTTTCAGTTTTGTCATTTCAGTCCTCTAAGTTTCAATTTTGATCAGTGTAGTATTCTGTTAGTTCTCAATTACTACTCCGTTAAGTTTGGCCTTTTTTTTTTTTTTTTTTTTGAAATAATTTTTGTAATTAAAAGAAAAAAAAAAGTTGTAAAAAAAAAAAAAAAAAAACATGGAAGGCCCCTTCAATCTTCATCCTCAACCTCCCCGTTCTCTGCACTCTCTACCTCCAAATGCTCTACTCTGGCTTCTCCCCCAATGCCTTCACTTTCCCTTTCATTCTCATGTCCTGCACCGCTCTCTCCCTTCCAATCTCTGGCTCACAGCTCCATTGCCATGTCATCAAAATTGGGTGCGACCCCGATCCCTTTGTACAAACTTCTTTAATCTCAATGTACTGTAGATGCTCTTCTATTGAATATGCACGTAAGGTGTTTGATGAAAATGGTGAATCAAGAAAGCTAACTATTTGTTACAATGCTTTGATATCTGGGTACACCTCAAAATAACTATGCTTCTGGTGCATTTGAGTCTTGGGATGTGTCTTCATGGTTGTTGTGTTAAGCTTTTTTTTTTTTTTTAAATTACAAAAATTATTTCAAAAAAAAAAAAAAAAAAGGCCAAACTTAACGAAGTAGTAACTAAGAACTAACAAAATACTACATTGACCAAAATTGAAACTTAGAGGACTGAAATGACAAAACTGAAAATTAGAGGACTGAAATGACAAAAGCTAAAAGTTAGAGGGTCAGTTTTGCGTTTTTGCCTAGTTATTATTATTAGTCCTTAATATATATATATATATATATATACACTTTTTTTCTTTTTTTTTTAATACTAAAACGGTGGGTATGGTAAAAGACATGAAGATGAGAAAAATGTGTAATGCAAGTTCAGGTAATTAATGATAGATTAATGAGATAACAGTAAAAATAATTTAATGTAAACTTTTGAGTAACCAAAAAAAAAAAAAAAAAAACCTTAATGAGAATAGGTAAAAAAATGTTAAATACAAAATTAGAGCGCCATGTGGCAAGACCTCATGCGCTCTTGCATGAGGTCTCTACTTTTATATATATAAGAAATAAAGACTATATCAATGGAGGTAGGGTCTGATTGGGGCAAAGGGTGGATGTACTTCGGCGCAATTGGAGGATAGATTTCTCATTTTTTTATTTTTCTCTCCATGCCTTTCTCTTTAACGGATTGTCTCAGTTTGGGTTTTTGAATCATTTTGATTTTTTATTTTCATCTCTTATACTTGGTGAAATTGTGTTAAGTAAACGGTTAATACCAAACTAGTGTTGAATTTGGTTTTGAGTGTTTAGACACGCAAAACAGTATGACTTTTATGAGTTTTCTCTTTTAATATGTAGACGTGGCAGAGTTTTAGGTGAACTTTTTTTCCTACGTGGCAACACCGCCTTAATTGCAGGAAAAGACTTTTACTTTTATATATAATATTAGAGAGAGAGAGAGAGAGAGAGAGATTAATTGCATCAAGTGTGACCTCAATCCATGATAAGAGCATTGTTATCAAGGTGAGTAAAATTTTTAGCATATACCACTTCAAACCCAAAATTTTAGCTTTTAACAACTCATTTTACAATACACTCAATATCAAACCTTCTATATTTTTTATCATTTTATTTAAATAATATAAACTACTCATTAAAATAATAATAAAACAACTCCACCCAAAACTATAGCAACCAGCCAACCCCCTCCTCCACCACCCCTACCACCGCTCCACTTGCCATAACCACCATTGTAGCAACCACAACCCACCACAGCCACCACCACCACAAGTCATAGCACCACCCTAACAAGTCACAGCACCACCATTGTAGCAACCAAAACCCATCACACACACAAACCCAGGATCAGTGACCCACGACCCACGCCCCACGCTGAACCCAAACCACTACCACAAACCACAGTAGAAAACCCACCACAAAACCTCCATCGCCGCCACCACAAAACCCACCACCCACCCAACCCGATCTCAACCCGAACCAAAACCCACCACCACCCACCCACCTCGCTCTCAACCCCAACCAAAAACCACCACCCCGATTCGAAGACAACACCACAAAACCCAAAATCGGACCAAATCTCAGCGACCACCGGAGATTCTAGAGAAGAAATCAAACCGAATCTCAGCCACAATCCACCAAATCAGACCAACAACATCCATCAATCGGAGCAAATCTCAGCCATGATCCACGATCCATCGGTAAGAAGAAGGAGAGAGAACCAGTGAGAAGAGAGGGAAAAAAAACTACATAACCACGCTGATCTACCCTCAACGCCAATGCCCACGCCGACCAAATCCATAACCCACACAACCACTGCTGAATCTACCATCAAATCACAAACTAAAAAAAAAAAAAAAAAAAACCACTGCAATAGAGATCGGTTTGCCTTGATGCTCCAGCCTGGGTTTCGTTGGAGAGGGAGGCAGAACGTCGAGTAGAGGGAGAGGGAGAGAGAGAGCAGAGAAGTGGTTGGAGGCTCTTAGAGTAAGAATGAGAGACGGAAGAAAGACAAGGAAAGGAGAAAGAAAAAAATAATAAGAAAAGAAAGCGGGCCCCACGGAATAAAAAAAATAATATAACTTTTGAGACCGCACTGTTCATCAATGCCAAAAATTATGATATTTACAATGCTTGATGGAAGTGCTTTTTTAGAGGTTGGGGTGTCAAATGCCAAATATTTGGCATTTGACACCCTTCATAAGAATGCTCTAATAACCCTTCTGACAAATTCTGGTCAAAAAAATTATTGGATTAAAATAAATTGTGATTCTTGTAATTGAAAAGAAAAATTAATTTATACAAAACACTTAGTGTCATAATTAATTATATTAGAATAATAATTTCACAAAAGAAGAAAAGAAAGCGCATACACATGTCATACATAGAAACATCAAATAAAGTTGAATCATTTATGTGGGGACATTTTTGCCTCAAGACCAAGAGTTGCACTTTGTAATCTTTTTTTGGCTTCAAGTCCCACATTGGAAGGAAAGCCTTCCTCTTCATGCCATATAAGGGATGACCAATGATGATAGAGTACCACTAGTTAAAAAAGATTACAAAGTGCAACTCTTAGTCTTGAGGAAAAAATGTCCCCACAATTTATAAACTAATTATGCTCTATTTGTTTCATTGTAAAACATTTTCAAATGTAAAAATTTTTACTTGTAAATAAAATATTTTCAAATATTTGATATAACAAATAAATTTTTTTCAAACACAAACTACCAAAACTAGTGGTCCAACCACAAAGCTACTGGCACCAATCACCTTACAAGTGACTCCGTTGACCCAGCCACCAAATGAGGAGAGAGTTGTGTGATTTAAAAAAAAAAAAGAAGTCTTACTAAATTTTTAAAGGCAAAACCGGAAAACATTTTACAATATTTAACAAAGAATTTTATAGTCAGCGAAAAATATTTTCAGGTTTGACCCAAATTTTAGAATGAAACAAACATGGTAAAATGAAACAAAACAAAAACGTAAATATACCTTTGGGTTAGCCTTTCCCTGAAACTTCCTTTGTCATTTTTTTTATATGGTTAGTGATTCAAGAAAAAAATAATAATGGTAAAATTAGTGTCAGCAATTGATTGATTAATGGGTAGCATGAGCCATGCTTTATTTATTAGTACGTGTGGAGCATTATTGTATGGCTGGGTCCTAGGTGAGTGTGGTGTGTGGTTCAATAATTAAATAGCTGGTTGAGTTCTATCATTTAATTTAAAATATTTTTATCAAAAACGAAGACAAGGATAAAGATAGAGATAGAGACAAAGAGTTAAGAGATAACAACAAAGACAATAACATAATAAAATAAAAATGTCACACAAACTTAACATAGTAAAATTGTCAAACTTATCCACATTGCTAACTTAACATAATAAATGAAAGGGGTATTGTTGTAACATTTAATTAATAAGGATTCGATCATAGATAATTTCTTAAATTTAAAACAATGTTAAGTTCCTTTTTTATAGATGATTGCATTGTAATGTATTAAAAAAAATGATTTTGTATCTTTGTATTTGTTAATATTAAATAGATACTTATTTGAATTCTCTTAATTTTTTTTTAGGGTGAGGTTTGAGTCCAGTGTCCAGTTGTATTGAACCCGTTAAGATTATAACGCATGTCGTCATCTTAACAGATCCAGTGCACTACATACACTAAAACTAAGCCTCACCATTTTTTTTTTTTTTTTTGACTTGTCTCACCATTTTTTTAATGCTTCGAACCCCCTCACTTCAAATCATGGCCCCATCGTTTTAGGTAGCAATAAAGTAACTATTGTTAGGCAGATGTTGCAAGTTGCCTAATATCTTCCCTACCCATAAATGCAATTTTGAATATATTTCAATGGTTGTTGGATACTTTTTTATTTACTAATTAACTTAGGAAATGAGACTAGACATACTCTTGATCCCAGATTGATAATAAAATAAACAAGATATTAGGTGGTCATTTATGCCTTAAAAGATCATTTAATAGATGTCAACTCTACTGAGTACTTACGCCTCCAAAAACTGGAAACATCAAGTTGGGTCGGTGGAATTTGATATTGGACACCCCCATTCCTTTTGCAGAACACTCTTTGGAGTTTGGATGTCATCTAAACCTTCATTAACGTGGTGGTACTTGTCCATTTAATCAAAGTAATAGTACCTCAATGGATATGAATTATTATGATTACACACTTACACAAAGACAAGGTTATCATGATTGATCTCAACCCTTATAATTTTTTGGACAAAATTTGGTTACAAACTTAATTGTAACCAATAACTATAACTCCACTTAATATTTTTTTTATTTGATGTGAATTTTGACAAATCTAACATTAGATTACATTTTCTTCTTATATCCTCTATGCTCGCAAAATTTCCAGAATATCAAAGATTAATAGTTTTGTTATCAATTAAATACTTAAATTTTAAGTTTTTGTAGTCTAAAATGACGCATAAAAATAAGTTTAATGGTCGAATAGTAAATAACATTTAATTTGCATGAAATCTGACATGTGTTAAGAACATAAAAAAATATGAAATTCAACTATTAGATTTTCAAATTATATAGTCATGTTAATTTTTTTAGTTTAAATTGTAATAATTGATTATAACCAAGAAGCCAAACTTTGTCATAATTTCATTTAGAATAAAAAACGGTGACCATTATGTTGCTTTTTTAATGGTAAAAAGGAATTGTGTCTTTCAACTCCATAACGAAGACGAAAACAAAACCAGAAAAGATAAATTAAAGACAAGAACAATGTGTTATCGAAAATTTCTTATCTTATTCCAAAAGCATCCAAAGATTTAACAGCCATAGCCTTGGATTCATAGGAGAGGCCAATTGACCAAAACAAAACAAGACATAGCCTAGATCATCAGCAACAAGAAGAAGGAAGAACTTTAAATCACATGATTCATGGTATTTTTATTTTCTTGCTTCAGTGTCGACATATGTCCATTTAGCCTCCTAGTAAGAATGTCGTCATTTCGTCGCCATAACTCTATGTACTTTTTCTAAGACCACTCATTGGAAATTGTTGGTTCAATTAAATTTAAATCTCACTCTTCCAGTAAAAAAGAAGAAAAACAAAACAAAACAAAATTACAAGACCATTTAAGGAAAGTTGCAAGTTGTGTTTCATCCAAAAAAGAAAGTCGCAAGTTGCATTATTGGGATTGCTTAAGATGTTGCAGGCCCAGCATTGGCTTGCTAGATTCATGACCATCAATGAGATAAATAGCAATACACGCAAAAAAAGAAAAAAAAAAAAAAAAGTCTCAAGTTGCAAGTTCAAATATTTCGTATTTTTTGCCAATTGAAACCTAGTCTACTATAGAAATTTTCCGATTTTAACTTTATTTTTTCCCTCAATTTTCATATTTCTTTATTGCATTTTTGGATAGGTCTCATAATTCATAATTGACTTCAAAAAAAATTATTTAATGCTAAAAAGTCTTGTGCGTTACACGACTTTAATCATGGATTTTAGGGTTAAATTACAACTTACCCAGCTGTAATTTGAGCAAAATTTAAATTGTCTACCTGTGATTTAAACTTTGACACTTTACCGACCTGAAGTTAGTTTAGTTAGATTTCCTTAACCCACCTTTGTTAAAAACATAGCTAAATATGTAATTTTGCTCCACTTTTATATTTCTATTCTCCTAAAACACAAAAAACATGAAAATACAAGATCAAAAAGAATCCAGCAGAATATTTGTATCATGGGATTTCAAACCACATGTAGGCAACTTAAATTTCAGTCAAATCTCAGGTGGGTTAGGCCATTTGGATTGCGCGTTTCAGTTTCAGCGTTTTTTTTTTTTTTTTTTCCAGCGCATGAACAGTAAAATCACATGAATGTATTGTGCAGGACACAAAAATCAATGTTCATGCACTGTAGCAGTACTGTTCACGCATTTAAAAATATTAAAAATGGGTCCCACGACACTATTCACACATTTAAAAATTATTTTGCTACAGTGTTTTCAATTTTCAGTTTCAGCAACAATAAGTTCAATCCAAACAAACCCTAAGTGTCAAATTTTAAACTATAGGTAGACAACTTAAATTTCAACTAAACAACAAGTGGGAAAGTTGTAATTTGCCCTAGATTATATATATTTGAGAAATAATAACTAAATGAGTTATTATTATTAAAATGCATAATTTTGTATATTTGCCCTTATATATAATATCTCTAATTAAAATTATCAATAAAAACTTTTCTAATTTTTTTTATAATTTCTTATTATTAATGAAAATGGTGATTTGAACTCAAGCAGTTAAATCTTTTCTAATACTTACATAAATAAAGTTATCCTAAAATAATTAATTCCAAACTTAAGATTAAAAAATTAATTGTATTTGTACACCTAGCTAAAAGAATTTTCATTTTTAAGTCTTATTTTTTATATTTAAATCATCTGTTTTAGTGTTAATTTTAATCAAATGATTAACACCCTAAATTTTACAACTTGAGTCATGCCTACAACTATATTCTGTTTTAGCCTTTAAGAACACATATATTAATATTACGCACATGAAAAACAATCCAAATTTCAAAACTTTAAAAAAATGAAAAAGAATTTAATTAAAGATAGATTTACATAGGAATTTGGACCAATGGATCTAATTTAGCCAAATATTATCTATTATCTAAAAGGATATAGAAGGAATTAATTCTAAATTGAATTTAGTTAGATCAACTTTCGAAGAAATATGGGAGAAATTCCACATATTAAGAAATTAACAAAACATAAATAGAATTTTAAAATATAAAAATAGATAAACATTGATAAAGTCTTAAAAATCAATAAGTAAAAATAACTTGGAATCAGATTGCACTGTAGCACATGAAAGACATATTTTGAACCAAATTTTTATAGTGATAGTCAATTGAAAAAATCAAAACACTTACAAACTAAATATATAAAATAAACAAAACCTAAAACACACAAAATAGTTCAAAATTTGAGAATTTAAAAATAAAAAATAAAAAACTTACCTAAGAGAAACCAAGAACTTAAATGGTTGTCTCTTGTTTTGCTTCTTTATAGTGAACTTCCTTTTACATAATATCCATACATGAAAATTTAGAAACAAATAAGAATGAGTAAGATTAATTTATTTAATCAAAACTATCATATGCAAATACATACACCTAGTAAGTTGCAACTTGAAAAACAAAAAAAAAAACAAAAACAAATACAAAAATGTAGGGTGCAAGAGGGATTAATCTTATGGATAGATCATTAGTAAATATATATAATTTTTGAAATTTTAATAATATATTTTTAGTTGGAGTAGGATTTAAATTTTTGAAATTAGATGATAAAATTTTAGCTAAATTAAATTATAATTAAATTTTATCCCCGATTCGAGGAAATATATCCTAACAATTAATAAAACGAAAGATGCAACTTGAGGGGGAAAAAAGTGTGGGGTGTTGTGTGGGATTTCTTATTTCAATTTAAAATTTATAATAGACTTTTAGATTTAATAGAATTTAAATTTGTTAAAATTTAAACGATAAATTTTTATGTAAATTAAACTATTGTTAATTTTATCCCTTAATTTTAGGAAATATATCCTAACAATTAATAAAAAATTAATTTAATAATTAATGAGCATAATTGTTTATTAAGAACAAAATTGTTCTAGAGAGAGAAAGAGAGTCATATAAATGTATTAAATCCTATGAATCTATACAACATGTATATCCTTCCAATACAAATACATAGCATAAGTTACAACTCCAATATATATATATATATATATATAAGTTTTGAAATTTTAATAATAGATTTTTAATTGGAGTAGAATTTAAAATTTTGAAACTTAGATGCATGTTGCATATTTTGTTAAAACACTTATTATTACTTTATTTAAATAAATTGATAAAAACAAATAAGTCATTGTCTCTATCAATTAAAACTTATATGCATGTTGCATGTTTTGTTAAAACATTTATTGTTACTTTATTTAAAGAAATCTCTATAAACTGAAACTTAGATGCATGTTGAATTTTTTGTTAAAACACTTATTGTTATTTTATCTAAAATGCATGTTGCATGTTTTGTTAAAATATTTATTATTACTTTATCTAAAGAAATTGATAAGAACAAATAAGTTATTGTCTCTATCAATTAAATTTAAATGTTTATTGTATGTTTTGTTAAAACACTATTGTTACTTTATCTAAAAAAATTGATAAGAATAAATAAGTTGTTGTCTTTATCTAAAAAATTGTTTGTATCCAAAATATTTCAATGATTTGATGAAATCATTGGGTATAACCAAAGTTTCTAAGCTCAACTTTTATTATATAGTATATGATGATATGATATGATTTCAAAAATAAAACTCTTTCCTCTTACATTTATTCAATATTTTGAAATTAATACTCTCCATTTTCGTATGAATACTAAATTCTACCTAAATTTCAATTATAAAATAACATTATGTATGTATGAGTAAAGAATATTACTCCTTAAATATTGAAAAATTACTTTAGCTTTTTCTCCATGGAACGCATGTTATTTACACATCTTTATCATCACAATTCCCTAAAGATGATATAATCTGAAATAATTTCAAGTTAAATATTTTATTATATGCAAGGTGGAGCAGCCTTGATTATTTAGCACATGCATTCTATTTAGAAAAATTATTAGGTATTCTCGGAGGGGTCTGGCTTTTGTCCAGTGGAAATTTCCACTGGACACATCCTGATTCAGACATGTGTCCACCATCCAATGTGTCCAGTGGAAACTTCAACTGGACATAAGTCACACCCCTCTCGGAGTATCATAAATTCGTAGTCTCCCCTCTCACATTAATGATGAGTCCTACCATAAATTTAATTAGTGGGACCATTCATATGAGAGGAGGGAGTACACATTTATAATACTCCAGGAGTACACAATAATTTTCCTTTTTCTAATACCATAAATTTAAAGTTACAATAAATTATAAACCATAGAATCTTCATACCTTTTTCCTTTTAGTGATTATTACTCCAGTTAATTTTTATTTGAGAAAGATGATTATTAGTTAATAATTAGGTGCATTGGTTTCAACGTGGTAATATATTGAAATTAAGATAATCTCAAGAAATTGGATAAATTATTAGGTACTCATAAATTATTATAAATACGTACTCCTCCATCTAAAATACTAATTAAATTTATAATAAACCATAATTTATTTGTACGCTTTTTTCCTTTCAGCAATTATTGTAGTCCCTGGTATAAAGGTTCTCTACAACTCGGTTTTTCTCTCCACTGAAGTCCGCAGTACAAGTGTACAACAACTCAAATTCATTTCAAATTGTACTACTGGTTTTTTTTTCTCCTTGTTATAATGTACTAACTATACGCCGTTTGAACTTGAATGGCTGTACTTCCGATTAGTACAACTTATTGTAAAGTAAAAGTGGCTACAACAGCATAGCCAAAAAAAAAAAAAAAAAGTGGCTACAAAAAGATTCAAAAAAAAAAAAAAAAAAAAGGTGGCTACAATAAATGTATAAGTGCTACATTCACAATATTTTCACAATATTCTTACAACAAATCATAAATAATTTAATTGATATTATTTCTAATTTGAACCTACCATTGAAATTACTTTTCCATCACACTAATAACAACCTATAACAACTTGCCATGTAAGATTTGTTGTAAAAATATTGTGAACATTTCTCTTATAGTTTATACATGAACATAAATATATATTTAGTTGATTATGGTGCATTTTTCTAATTTAAAATGGATTGAAAAGAGATGTAAATCTATATTGCTTCCTCATATAAAATGGTTACACTTACTCTTTCAATTTTTATCACAACTACAGAATAAGCATTTTAGATCATGAATGTGATCAAAACAAGATTTTGCAACAAAATAAAAGATAAAATTCTAACAAATTTTTTGATTTTGTGCATTAAAACAAAATTGTTGCAAAATTTAGTATAAATTTTGTATAAAAATTATTATAAAATTAATTATAAATGTTTTTCAGAATTTGAAAGAATGTTGATTCCATTTTGATATATCCTAAATGATTAAGTTGAAAATGATTAAGAAATAGTTATTTTTGTCTTTTATTTTGTTAAAATTTAATAAATGATAAAGTTCAACTACAAAACTTATTGTAGCCTAAGGTTACAACTTTACTCAATAAAATAAACATTATTATATAATTTGAAAATCTAACCGTTAAATTGCATGATCTTTACGCTCTTAATTATACACATGCCAAATTTTGTATCAATCGGATATTATTTACTATATGATTTATAAACTTATATATTATGCATAATTTTAAACTACAAAAACTTGCAATTTAAACAATTTATTGATGACATAACTATTGATTTTTAATTTTCTAGAAATTTTACAAGCATGAAGCATGGAGGATATTAGAAGAAGATGTAATCCAATGGTATATTTGTCAAAATTCACCTCCAATAAAAAAAAATATTGAATAAGGCTATAGCCTAAAGTTACAACTAATTTCATAGCTAAACTTTGTCCTTTAATAAATGCTGGTTTTATTTTTCATGTTTAATTTAATTTTGAATTTTGAATTTTAGGTTTTTTTTTTTTGGCCCCAAAAGGTAAATTCCTAATTCCATCCATGAAAACATGCATGTGTCACCGTGTGCTCATTAATAATATTCTTGAAGGCAGCACAAGTACTCACATATATATGATTTCACAATGGCTACACTTTGAGGGATGAAACTCTAGATTCTGTTAAAGAAAGTGTCAAGTGAAGGATTTTCAAAAGAACAATAAAACAAAAGTTGCCTTCCATTAAAATTTTGAATCATTTTTTATCCTTTTACAAAATTAGGAATTTTAGAGAGAGAAATTAGGACATTATTCAGTAACAGTGATGGTGTTATTGCACATTCCTGTAGGATATATATACATTTAAGATTTGTCAGCTCTAAATGATTCATGCCAAGATTGATTTCCAAACACGAATTTGACAAAACCATGGATGATTTTTCCCAACTATATTGCACTGAACCTCCATTGATTACTCCAGCCATGAATGATTCTTTCAAGTCACTAGCCTCAGCCTTTCACGCAGCTGAAAGTTACATGGAATTTCAACAAAAATATGAGCATCAAGTTGGCAATTCTCCTTCGGCCTCACAATTTCCTATTTATGATTCACACATCTTGTCTTCCTGTCAATCTTCTGGGGATAATAACTGTTCCACTGATTCAGTTGAGCAATCTAGCTCCAACTTTGACTTCAAGGACTCCTTGCAGTCACTCGTGAAATCTCACTTGTGCAGCAATTATTACTGTTCTTCTTCAGAGATGTCTAATATGGTTACAAGCAACAATAGCGGCAAGCCTTTTCCACATGACCAAAACATGTTGCTTTGTGAGAATGCAGCCTTTGTCAGGAGGCAACTTTCGGTTCCCGATCATGCAAATCAGGCTCTTAATGTAATTGATCTCTTGCCTGCTTGCTACAGATTTCTTTTCTTTCTTTTTTTGAGGAGTAATATGCATGTCTGGTTTTCAATATTTTGGAACTTTTTTACGGAATTTTGGCTTTTGTCATGTTTGAAACAGGTTTGTCAGAGTTCATCAACCAGGCCAGCTCCATCAAATAAAAAACGAATCAAATGGACTCAAGATCTTCATAAGCAGTTCGTCAAGTGTGTTAATCGCCTTGGTGGTGCTGAGAGTAAGTTATTGGATTTTAAGCTTTTAGCTGATTTATTTTTTAGCTGATTTAGAAAAGGGGAAAAAATTGTATCATGTATATATTGAATTCTTTTATACATTCATTCACCCATCATAATCACAGAGGCAAAACCAAAAGCAATATTGGAGTTGATGGACACAAATTTATTGACTATATTTAATGTGAAAAGCCATTTGCAGGTATAAGTTTTTTCTTTAAGAACTTTCAGATTGCATTTTGAAAATCCTTTTTATAATATACTTATGCAAACATTACTCCATTTCTTTTACATCTGTATTGCAGAAATATCGAACTGCTGTGCACATGCCAGGCTACTCTGTAGAGGGTATGTCTTGTTAAATATTTACTTTTTTCATTAAATGTGGAAGTTATATAATTTCTAGTTTTTATTGTTGTCCGACTAAGAATTTGGTATCTTCCTAACAAAATTGAACTGTGAGGTTTTCATGGAGGTATCTATGAGTGTTAATGTGCCAGTGAACTGTTGATAATGTTAATGATATTTCATCTTGCCTTCTGCTATCCTCTGCTTCATTTAGCAATATCAAAGTAACAAAAAAATGGGATTAATTCTATCAGTAGATAATTTCCTGTGGCTTTGATTCCTATTTTAATTCAATCTATACCTGAATCAAACAAATTCCTTGTGTCACACTAAATAGGTGCGCCAATACTTCCATTAAGTTAGTATTTGCATTTTTGTTGAGAACTCAACTTTTACTGACGAACTTTCTATTGAAATGAAAAAATAAAAATGAAAACCACTAAAACGCTCCATCTTAGTATGTCTGCCAAACAACTGTTTAAAAAATTACTTGCTATGCATGAGTGTTGAAAAATCTTGTTAGATCTGCATCCACTCAGCCTGATGTAGCTGAGTTCCAAACCAGTTTAAAGGAAATTCCTCCAACTCAATACTTTGACAAATTATAAGACTATCTATATGTGTATTATTTAAACAACTCACATGACTTATTTAAATAGTTATGTGACTAAACAACACATTAATGGTCTCTTCAACAGCTACATAGTGGGTTGGAGGAAGATTCCTCCAAACTAGTTTGGAGCTCAACTTTTTCCTCTCAGCATACTTGATTAGGACAAAACATGCATGGTTAACTAATCAGGTTTTCTTGTTCTATTTTTTCCTCTGTCAAATTTCTTTTACTTGGTTAGAACATTTGTCAAACTTATCATGCCCACTTAGTATTTCCTTGCTAATCAAAGTCATTTGATATAACTAGTTTACTAGTAAGCTTTGATTTGATATCACTATGTATTTTGCAGAACTATCTGAGAGAAGAACAAGGGCAGATGACCGCATACCTGATCAGCTCCCTATGAAAATGTAAAATTCTTGATAAAGTGCTAGCCATAAGCATATGTTGTCATTAAAGAATTTAGTTTTCCTACTGCAACATTAGAATTTAAAACTCACCTATTGCCTCTTCCTTTCAATATTTTTTTCTGTACTAACCTTCTCATGCAATCACTTATAGTCTCTTACCCTTACTTGGCGACTTGTCTAGCAGTAGCATGCAAATGAAGGAGACGTTGCAACTGCAACTTGAAGTGGAGAGGAGTCTTAGTGAACAATTAGAGGTACAGTACCGCCTGATTTCTATGCATGATTTTAGAATTTTGCAACTAAATATAAGCAGCATGCAAATTTGCTTCCATATATGCCATATTTTGAATGTGTTTGTGTTAACTAAAGGCCTCTTTTTCCAAGCTATCCATTTGTCTCTTCTTCCAAAAGTTAAATATGTTTAATAGAAAATTCTATTTACACACCCATATTGGTTATTTCTACACTAGTGCACTTCTAGTTATTCTAGGACCACAAGTTCACAACATTTACCACATTTTTCCCACAACTATCATACGTGGCAGATTATAATTGGTTGTCTATCACTTTTATATAAACCCACCATTTTTTTCTCCACTGTTCATAATCCGCCACATAGAATAGTTGTGGGAAATGATATAGTCATAGAATTACAACAATCACTTCCCTCTCCCACATGGTACACGCGATCAATCTGTCTCCTCATAAAGTAATTTTAATCCCTCAGTAATTTAATAAAGTTCCTTAATCCAGCCCCCCCCAAAAAATAAAGAATAAAGTTCCTTATAGCCTCTTTATGTAAGAGCAGTTTAACATTACTTGTTCAAATGATAAACTTACTATTGTATACTTCACTCGGTTAGGTTCAGCAAAACTTACAGTTGTTGATTGAAGAACAGCGGAGGCAGCTCAAAATGATGTTAGACCAGCAAAAGAAAAATTGCAAGAGCTTGTTCAAGTCTCAGAACTCAGATCTTTCATCCCAAAGGCAAAGTGACCAATGTGCAAGTTCTGAAGGTTTTTAGATTTTGATAGGAGAAGGTGATGGGAATAAGTGAATAACAACTTTACATCCAAGAGCATTTAGCTCCCCCTAGTACACCATATGATCCTTCTCATATTCTAGTACTCAACGCCCCAACCCATTTGTTTAACTCTATCCGTGTTCGTTGTATTTAATCTTACATAGGGTCCAAACAAAGTAATCACTAATTCTATTTGTAGTACAAGTATTGTAATCCTTGGTTTGTAGAGGATATATTTATTTATCCTCTTAAAGAATTTAATTCACTTAAAAAAAAAAATGCATAGTTTAATAATAAATATACAACTTGAATAAGAATTTTTTTTTTTTTAGGGAAACTTATCTCAAATTTATCTTTTCATCTCCTGGAAAATAGATCATCATGTAAGCATTGAATTTTGATTTTTTTTTAAATTTTATTTATTCACATATTCCAGCCTCTAGATGGACCTTGGACCATTATCTCTCAAAGCACCGAAAAATTCTTTCAATTTTTTAAGCCTGTTCTTTGATCTAATGATATGAAATGTTGGAACTCTTCAACTTTGATAAAGCAATAAAAACCGCTTCTATAATAACAAGGCACAAACAAGTCGTTGTAGTATAGTGGTGAGTATTCCCGCCTGTCACGCGGGTGACCCGGGTTCGATCCCCGGCAACGGCGTTTTCTTTTTATCACGCATTTCTACTTCACTACGAACCGAACCGAATTTATCATTTGGCATCCGATACTTAATTCATTTTTGACCCATATCACCCTATTTCTATTTAATACTTATCAATCTAAACCTATTTCGACTAATGTTTTATTTTTCACTTCTTTTGCCCCTTTTGGGTCATCCTGATTCCTGAGTATTGAATTAATGACTTCAAAAAAAAATAAAAAATAAAAAAATGAGCAAAATATTACTATTATTTTATTACACATTGTAATTGGTCGCCTATAATTTCCTAATAATTTAGGATGCTAAAGTTTATATCATTGTAAATTATTATTGTTATTGTAAATTAGTTTTTTCTTCTTTTTCTTTTTCTTTTGTTACTAACAGCATTGTAAATCAGTCACTCTTTTTTTTTTTTTTAATGTGTTTTTTTCTTTATGATTAGATACAACTTTTTAAAATTTCATTTGTTTTTTAAAGTCCTGTTGTACTCTTAATAAAATAAATTGTACCAAACTTTTATTAATTTATATATATATATATATAATCTATAAAAATACAAGCCTAGCAATTAATTTTGCTACTCTTTTTTTTTTTTGAATGAATTTTGCTACTCTTTCATTATGTCACATCATTCACCTATTTCTAACACATCCCTCCACTACTTTCTAAATTTTTGTTATTCTTCCTTCATCTCTTCAACTTCCTTTTTTTTTCGTTTACTTTTCTTCTCTCTATCTTCTTCAACATAAATTCATTATTCTCTCTCTCATTCAATCCATGTTCTCTTTTAAAAAAAAAATTGATCTCTCTCTGAGACTTTTTATTCTTTCTTTATTCTATACTAATTAATTTTTGTATTCTTAGAACTCTACTTTGAGTTTTTTTTTTTTTTTTTTTTTTGTTAGGAAACTTGAAACTTTCATTAAACTAAAGAAAACATTACATCCTGATGAAGAGTTTGTTCTAAGAAATAATGATTCTCTTTCATCCAAACAGAAAAATCAACAATACTGACATCATGTTTTGCTAGCTAAGAGATGAATAGGTTTATTTCTCTGTCTACATACATGAGAAAACAATACATTCTTAACATCATGACATGAACTTTGTATCCCATAAATTATAACGAAATGGAAGTTGACCTCCAAGAAACAAAAAATAATTGATAGTAATGGAATTGAATTTGGTCCACTAAAGTTGTGTGTAAAATGCCTTCATATACGTGGCACATACCCATGAAGGCCGTTTTGCAAAGTCTAACTTGCCGGCACCAATAGAACAGAAGGCAAAACAAGCACAACCCTCACATTTGAGTTATGACAAATCACTCTTTCTTACTTCCCAAACTTCCAAAAGGTTCCCATTTGCTTCATTCTTTTTCAATAATTTTAAATTTAAAAAATAAATAAATAAATAAAATAGTTCTCATTTGCTTTGTTTCTCCTACTACCCCAACGACTCTTGATCCGTTCCAACACCCAAACACCTAAAATTCCAAAACCACCCCTTTGCCACTCTGCATTAAGCCCATCAACTTTTGATCACTCAACCGGCCAACATGAACTTCTTTTCTAGTAATTTCACATATAAAAAAACTGTAAATCCCTCATTCGCCGGCATAAAACTCTTATTTGCCGCCACTTTCTTATGTTTATTTGTTTTTATATAATCTCTCTCAGTATCATCCCCTTTTCAAACACACACAGAAGTCGAAACAAATTCCCAACATTCTCTCCTTATACCTCGTAACTAACTCTCTCTCTGTCTCTATGTTTTCTAGGCCTTACGTTTACTTCAAAAAAGAGTCTTTCCCATTTCTCACAGAAATTAAACATGAAGAATGAGAATGACCAGGTGGTTGTTTCAGATCAGTCTCTCAAACCCAGAAGACCAAAATCCCGGGAAGTGAGCTCAAGGTTTCTATCTCCAACTTCAAACAACACTACTACTACTACTACTTCCTTTGAAGCTGGAATCCCATCTCCAAATCAATCCCTCTCACCAAACCGCCACAAAGCCAAAAAGCACCACCGGAGCCATGAGGACTCTGGATTTATGCGAGGTCTTTGGCCTTCATCAACTACCACCACTGCTACTGCTGCTACTACTACTACCACTGCAACAACTTCTTCTTCTTCTTCCTCTAAGTTGAACAAGAATTTGAATCCCGGTACTCTAGGGGATCATCTTGGAAATGAGAGGCTGAAAGATCGAAAAAGTGATGAAAAACCCACCAAGGGTGACACCATTTTTCTTGATAGACAACGAAGTTGCTCAGAGTTTAATAGGTCTGAGAATGAGAAGGAGAGCGCCAAAGAAAATCATAGACCAAGTATTGGAAAGTCAATGAGAAATACAGCAAAATTTAGTTCTTCGTCTAAAGCTTCGTGTATTGTACCTGGAAGATTGTCCATTGATGAAAATGACATATACCGGAGATCGATGGGACAAAAATCGGATTCCATTACTAATGCTTACGAGTTTGACTCTGATTGCTTTACTGATTTTGGTTCTACAGCTATTGCGGAAGGCACGAATTCAATAAGCTCGAGGAAATCAAGCCTAAAGGGTTCTTCGAAGTACATGAAGGATTTAGCAACAAGGACTCGGAGAGGGAATTCAGATTCAAGTATGCCAAGCCAAACATCATGGGATGGTTCTCCTGCGTTGTCATCATCAAAGAATTTTACGATCAAGAGGGTGAATTCGCTAACAAGTGCCCAGTCACAGTGGGCATTGTCACCAGGACGGACAGGATCACCGCCAATGTCTGTGGAAAACAAAGGAAAATTACCAATGTCTTTCTCAAGTTTGAAGCCTCTAAATAGTCCTAATTCAAGAGGGACGGGTGTTGAGAAATTGTTTAAAATGGGATTGGACTTGTTCAAGACTAAGAAATCTTTGTCTAATTCGATGCCCGTGGTGGTCCTGGGCAATTCAGAGACCGCTCATCAACTACGGATGCTTCATAATCGGTGGATGCAGTGGCGGTATGCCAATGCTAGAGCTGAGGCTGTCAATTGGAGTATAGCTAATCGGGCAGAGGTGTGCATTGCTTGTTATTTTATTTTTTGATTAGCATGTTCTGATTGATTTAAGATATCTGTGTCACTTTGTGACTTTGTATTATGGTATTTCAGGAACGTAGTTTAGGTAAATAGATTTGTATATGAAAACTTTGTCTTGGTGTTCTAAGTTAAGCATTTTGAGGTAACTAAGTATCAGACAATTGCTGTATCTTGTTGATTTGTTCTCTGTGGCAAAAATTAGGATGATCAAATTCGCTTTGCTGTAGTATTCTGCATCTCTAAAGCGGTGGCTGTTGAAGCTGAAGGCTAAAAATTAGTACTTCTTCTATCAGAAATCAAGGGAAAATGCACATTATAAGACCATTGTAACCATCTTTGCATAATTTTGTAGGAGATTAAAATAATAGGGGGTTTTCAAATTAAATATTTGATTGAAGGTTTAGAAGGGTTATTCGTCTGAAGGGAATTTAAAAACTAACAATTTAAGAACTTGTATGATACTAGGAATGGAAAAAGATTCAATTTGGACTATGGGCCAGGTGAATCAATCTCCAGACCTTGAAGATGGGTTAAAGCGTAATGCATCTCGTTTTCAATATATTAATGAGAAACATTCATAATGAAAGAAAGGACTTATTGAGCTAATGGCACAAAACCAAAAGAAAAGTGGAGAGAGAGATAAATTCCATCGATGCTTTGCTTTTGTATGGCTGCAGATGTTGTGAAGTTCTTAGCAAGGTTCTGAAATTTTGATTTGATATCCTTCCTCAAAGGGTGCTTATCAAACGGCAACTTTGGATTATTTGTGTGAAAACCATCAACTAGAAAGGGGGGTCAAGAAATTGTACTGTCATATGCCCTCAGATTTGTGTCTGTAGCACAAGATGATACCTTCAGATCCATATGAACAACAGGAACTACCACCTCATCACCAGGAAGACATCAATACTAGTTGAAATATATATATATGGAGGAGTTTGCCCTTCCAATAAGATCAACTGGTCAAATTTATCTGAGATGAAAATGAGGTTTCTTTAATTATTTAGAAATGGATAGGATTGTATCCAATCTTAACTAATAACTGTTTTACATTTTTTGGGCAGAGAAATTTGTTATATGCTTGGGACAGTCTTACAAAGTTACGGCATTCTGTGGTACAAAAGAAATTACAACTTCAGAAGGAAAAGCTTGACATGAAGCTGAACTTTGTACTTTATTCCCAAGTAAGTAAGAAGTTGCTAATAATATAAATTTCTTAAATTCTTAAATTCAAATGAATAAAATAACAACATTATGATTCATCCAAATGATGTTGTTTATGGATCAATATGTGATCTTTTGTGTAGATTAAGCTATTAGAAGCTTGGGGAGATATGGAAAGGCAGCAACTATCAGCATTTTCCAGGACCAAGGAGTGTTTGCATTCTGTTGTCTGCAGAGTACCCCTAATTGATGGTGCAAAGGTAGGCTTAAAAAAAAAAGCTTTTTTTTTTGCTGCCAGTTATGAATTATTGTTCAACTAAACTACATGTTTGTTATAGGTGGACACACAATTAGCTACCTTCACTCTTGGAAATGCATTAGATTTCACAGCTTCTATCAAATCAATGTTGACTTGTCTTGCACCCTCGGTAGGCAGCCTTTGTTTAAGCCATGTTATATTATTGTGCTTTGTTAGCTTTTGCTTATGTTACTTTGACTCAACTTTAAGTTATTGCTTCAACAGGCTGAGAAGACTGTTGTATTGCTATCAAAATTAGCAAAGGTTGTGGCTCAAGAGAAGTTAGTTTTAGAGCATTGTCTTGAGCTTCTTAGAGCCATATCTACCCTTGAGGTAAGATATAAACACTAAATTATCAGTAATTCCATATAACTTCATTTCTTTTATAACTTCCTTTATTTGATAACATATAGTGCAAAGATACAGTGTGTGCATAATTTTTACCAGTAATTTAAAAAGTTTCCAAACTTCAAGACTTTTTTTTCCTTCCTATATTCAAACATGAAAATATAATATATTTAATCATTAACTATCAAACAAGAGCATCAAATCTGGAATCCGATGTACATATATTGATTGGAAATTAACTCCTTTTTTTTTATTGATTATATGTGGGCAGTTTGAAGAGAGAAGGCTAAGGTGTGGTATTATTCAGTTGAAATTATGGCAACAACAGCAGAAAAAGCAACAACAAGAGATCCCTTTTGTATATAGTCAAAATATAGCATATGAGGACAAAATTACAGGATATCCACACATACATTCTGAGTATATGATAGATAATGAGATAGGTATGGTTGACAAGGACTTGTTGATATAATGTAGATGCGATTATTAATTTCAAAAAACTTCAAAAAAGTCAAGAAAAATTTCTACTACAGCCTATTAATATTAGTTTCTCACTTTTCTATCCTACATATATAGCTTCCTCATTTCAACCTGCTCTACTAGCTTCATATTTTGAGAACATTCTATGGAAAATAATTTCATATTAGCATACTTTTTTTTCTCAAAAAAAATTCTACATTTTCCATCAATCTAAACAAAACCTTCAAAAAAATAAAAATCAAAGTAAAGAAAATTATTGTCGAGCGTGCAGCTGTAAACTAGTTGAGCTTTGTGAGTATTGAATGCTTAAATTCGGCTCAACAACAATTTAAAATGTTCAAGCTTAACTTGGGCTTGAACCAAGCTTACAAACTATGTTTAAGCTTGAGTTTGTTAGATCGTCTAAAAACTTGAATTCAACTTGGCTTGGCTTGATTCATTAGTCAAGTTGAGTTTTAGCTCAATATCAAGTTTTTGAGATCAAGATCTAATACAAGTACATTTGATTTAGACAAGTGGTCACAACCCCAACTAAGTAAAGGCTTAGCAAGATGTGAGCTTATTTTTCAAGCCCATATCAAACTTATTACCTAGCCCAAAAACTAGCTTAAACTCGGCTTGTATTTTATTGAGTTCTATTGTTCATGAGCTTGATCATGAACAATTTTTTTTTTTTTTTTCTAAGGCATGCTCATTTATTAAACAAATCTAAAATTAATGCTCGAGATTGGCTTGTTTATAAACAAACAAACATGAACAAGTTTCCTATTTAGCCAAGACCAAACTATTTATAAACAGATTAGTTCATCTCTCTCTCTCCCCACTAGATTTGGGCTCTAGGGCATCGAAATGATCAAATTAAATTAATTTCGGTTTTAGCTTCTTCTTTTTCTTCTTCTTCTTCTTCTTCTTTTTTTCTTCTATTTTAGCTAATATGAACGAAAGTCAATTTATTCTTTTAATTTTAAGGGGAATAATGTTGGGAACACTAACTTTGGCACAACTTTGTACCACAACTCACCACATGGCGAGTTGTGATTGGTAAGGGTGTGTTAGTGATCCATGTGGGGACACACCCTTACCAATCACAACTCGCCATGTGACGAAATGTGGCACAAAATTATGCCAAAGTTAGTGTCCCATCATTACTCTTTTAAGTGGTAGAATCTAACTCTTTAGTCGGTCCAGAAGTCACATGTCTTACATGTACTTAATTTTCCGTCAAACTTAACACCAAATGATACGATGGATCGTTTGTAACTTCTTACCCCTTCCTTCTTTCTTTCTTTCTTTCTTTAAAAGAAAAAAGGGAAAAGCATTGAAGTCAAAACCAACGTAATTACAAAAGGGAGGGTTGGGACATGGGCGACTAGAGGTCATTCCCAAAAGGTCCCATTCAAAAGTCTAAATTGCAAAATTATAATAGAAATGATAAACTATTGTTCTACGGTCGAACCCGTCCCCTATTTGCCAAAATATATATGCAATTATGCATTTTTTTTGTTGGCTTCATGGTACACGAGGGACCGTCGTTCATTGTCTGCTCAGCAGTGCCCTGCAATCCAAAATGTACATCATTGGATGAAAATTGTGGTCAGCATTTAACATATTTAATACTATAGTGGATTCTAATATATATATATATATATATATATATACCTTTATGTGTTTTTATGTGATCAATTATGAAAAGCCCTTAAATATCACTTTTTTTAACAAAATCAATGTGAATGGGAAATGTAATAATCAATAAAAGTTTTATCTTATTTTACAAGAGAGTAGTGTTATAGGTGCTACAAATTTTACAACATTGAACTTACAAACTGAAATGTCACCAATCATAAAAAGGTAATTTAAATATTAATTTATGAAATGGTTGAAGTCCACCAATCATATTTATCACTACATCAGTTTGTAGACTTTATATAATAAAACTTAAGAGTGCTTTTAGCATATTTCTTTACAAGATGTTACAAACGGTTGGTGTGTGTTTACACTATACAAGAATTAGAAGACAATTGAAGAGGAGGTTCTCAAGAATTAGAAGACAAATTAAAAACAAATTTTGATGGGCAGTGTTTGAAAATTTGCATGAAATAAGTAACGGAGTAGCAGTTTTATTGGAGACTTTGGCAACTAGAAGAGCTGTACTATTCGTTTATGAACTTGGCTTTCGTCGGTCTAGCTTTGAGGGTGATTCGGCAATCTCTATAAATGCTTTACGCCATAATAAGTTGCTGCATTCATCCTTGGGCATATTATTAAAGACACTTTATCTTATACTAGCTCTTTACCGAGCTTCTCTTTCTCCCACATCATTCGACAGGACAATACTCAAGGGAAATTATATTTTTATTTTATTTATTATTCTTACCACCAACGTTAAAGATGAAATGGTCATTTTTACAAAGCTTTGGGAGTCTTTTTTGGGGGGAAAATTTTTTCTTACAGCTTAAGGGAAAATAATGTAATTTACTCTAATATATTACATTGGTGAATAGAGAAAAAAGTTTTTTTTTTATTTTTTTTATTTCCCTCTCTCATTTAATTGATTTTTTTTTCTTTGTTTTTCAATTGTAAAACTAGAGACCTAGCTTCTTCTTCTTTTTTTATGTTCTCTATGGTTTTCATATCCGAACCATTCAAATAACCGGTAAAGGAAGAGGTTTAAGGTTTTTAAGGTTCAATCAAGGTTGAACCATGATGATATCATAAATACTTTAGTAATTAATTAAAATAAAAATAATTGTATTAAATTTGTAAATATTAGTAAGATTGACTAACATTTTCTATAAAAAAAAATTTGAGAAATAGTCTTTCAAATAAATTTTCTTGATATTATTATAAGGTCAATAGAAAATAATACAACATAAATAAGCATGAAAATGAACTTGGATAATTATCCTTCAAGTATAAATCATTTTGATTTAAATAAAAAAATCACTTTTAATTAATTTAGTAAACTCTCATGCAAATGAATTATTATTAAATCACAAGTAAATTTATCAAAGAAAAAAATTTAGTAATTGTGGGGGGTAAAAGCCCAGATCTAGGTGGGCCTGGGGCCCTGTCCTTTGTGGCCTCTTATGTCCGAAGAGCTCAAGCGGGCTGGGACACCGTTCCTCTAGACCGGGGTCCGAAGATGGCCAAGAAATGCAGTCCGAGGAGGTTATTCGTCTTCCGAAGAGACTTTACTCCTCGGATACGGAAAGTTCTGATTAAATACATGTACAGGGAGCTCGGGGGCCCTTCCTAGCAATGTGTGTGACAAAAACAAGCTCTGGGCACTCCTGAGGATGATAAGAATGAAGAAATATCTAAAGGAAAAGCTGCTACCACCGTATTTAATGCGCTGCAACAGCTTTTCTGGCCGCATTTATGTGGAGAGGACCTCTGAACAGTGAAACCTTAGCTACCACCACTCACAAAGAACTAAAGTGGGCGCATGATTTGACCCGCGCTCAAGTGTATACCCAGAGGGGGAACAGGTGGACGATGGAGATGAGGAAGGAGGGTAATATATAAAGAAGGTCGATCCCTAATCGGGGGGAGGGGGAGAAAAAAATGGAAGAGGCTTGACTGTAGCTCTGAACATTGTTATTACTGTTTATTCAATAAGATGTCTCTTCGGACTTTCACTGAAACATTCGCTGTCATTATTTTATGCTATCTCGGCCTCACGTAATTTAGCCATCCATAGTTTAATTCAGATCCAGCCCAGCTCTTTCACCCACTCTCTATAAATTCATTGTGTTGGGTTCGTTGGGCCTCTAACCCATCCTTTTTGGGTTTGGGCTACAAAAACTGACCCTACAGTAATATTTAATAAATTGAGAGAGGTGTGAGAAATTATAAATCATTTAAGTATAAAATAAATATAATAATAGATCACAGATAGGCATAAGGAGTCCAAGTGGTCTGATGGTTACAACTTACAAGGCTAGTCTTTGGTCTTAATTGAGTGCCAAATTTTTAGTTCTATTCCCCATGGCACCCATTTTTCTATTTTAAAAAATAAAGTTAACTCCTTAACCTGGTTGGATCGGCTCACGGTTTAAACGTTTTTTCGAGTTGAACTATGATTCAAAGGGTTCTCTTAGATTCTTCAAATCACACTCATAAAAAACCATGACGTTCCCTTGTTTTTATTTTTGTGTTTATAACATTATTAGTTAGTTTTGAGATTCCCCATGACACCCATTTCTCTATTTTTGAAATAAAGTCAACTCTTTGACTCAATTGAACCAACTCACGGTTCAAATGGTTTTTTGGATCAAACCATGGTTTAATAGGTTCTTTTAGATTCTTCAAATAGTCGGTTCTCACTCATAAAAAATCAGTTTTATGACCAGTTTACAGCTAACCTAATCGGACCAGCCAATCCGGTCTAGGTTTAAAAACCATGAAGTTCCCTTGTTTTTATTTTTGTGTTTATGACATTATTAGTTAGTTTTAAGATTGATTTAAAGTCTTTAGTTTTTGTGGATTAGGTACCCGTTTGGTTCATCTTTTAAAGCCCAAAAGTTGACTTTTCAAAAACGCCAGCTCAAAACGCGCATTTGGTGAGTATAAAATCAAAAAGTTGGCTTTTATATTTCTGAAGAAATGCACGTTTCTATTTTGGGTCAGCTGAGGTGCATAAATGAAAAGTTGGGTTTGGGCGTTTTGATATATATCCGTTGAGAGAGTGAAATTACGAAATTGCCCTTGACTAAAGGGCAAGGGGTCTTTAGAATCACGCACGGTGCCCTCATTCCTCTCATCTCATCTCATCTCTCTGCTCTGCTCTGCGCAGCTCCCTCACGCAATAAAATTAATCAAACCACAAGAATAAAAGCAAAAAAATTCTTGCTCTCATAAAACTGATATAATTTAAACAACAAATCTAAAATCAAAACAACAACAACAACAGATCAAGAACAGAAAGAAAAAAAAAATTAGAACAATAAATGATCAAGAAAAAAAAAATAGAAGTCGATCTGATCCCTGGTTGCTTGCACTCCGCAGTGAGGAGGAGTAGCAACGGTGGCGGTGTGGTGGAGTAAAGACGATTTCTCCTTTCTCTTCATGCGTGTCTGTGTGTGTTTGAAGATAATGACACCAAAAGGCAAGCAAGATTATGGAATCAAGTATCACAGAGAGAGCTAGAGAATTTATGGAATCAAGTAAAAAAAAAAAAAAAAGAGAGCAGAGAATGAGAGAGCCAAGAAAGGAAGGCTCTGGAATCAAGTGGGGAAATGGAGAGAAAGAAGGCTCTGGAATATAAAGGAAAAAAAGAGATGAAGGAATCCTATGGGTGGTATACGTGTGTGGTGGACAAAATGTAAGAGAAAAAAAAAAAAAAAAAAAGAGTAAACGTATGGATGAAAGAAAGTCAAAGAATTAGAAATCACAATTTAAAAATACTACCACAATATTTTCACAATATTTTTACAATAAATTTTAAGTAATTAGCTAATATTGATAAGTAAAAATATAATTTCAGTGGTGAGTTTAAATTAGAACTAGTAACAACTTTCCATATAAAATTTTGTTATGATTCTTGTGAAAGTATTGCAAAAAATATTGTAGATGTAACACTTTTTGTTGAAAAATATAATTGTTGAGAATGAATAGAAAAAGAAAAAATAAATATTAAAAAAGAATAAGTTTGATTAAAAAATAAAGATTAAAAAAGTGGATAATCAAAAGGTAAATGTCACTGTTGATTGTCCAAACAATACAAAAATTTGTCTAACCTGCTGAAGATACTCTTATATATACATTGTCCTTTTTAGTAATTTATTCCTCAAACTGCCACTTTTATAAATACTAGCCAAACACTCAGCTTTTTCAAAAAGCACTTTTAACAGTTTTTACCAAACACTCAGCTTTTTGAAACTCCACTTTTTCATTATGCACTTTTTGAAAACTCAACTTTTTCATTATGCACTTTTACAAAAAGTTGAACCAAACTCACCCTAGGTGTTTTGGTTTTGTTTGATTTTTGGGAAAGTGGTGTATAATAAATAAGATAGCAACCAATTTTTTTTCCTTATCATCTATGTATTCTTCCCTCGATTTGCAAATCAAATCTACTGTATTTTTTATAATAATTTTTTGGATTTTTTATTTGAAAATTTTTGAGAATATCAAAACTATGCCATTGTTAAACACTTAATGACAAACGATTAAACTAATGTTGAAAAATAAAAAGTGAATTGACAACAAATGAAATTAAAGGGTGTTGGGTCGATTTGAGGAAAGGGCTAAATAAGAGAAAAATGGCCCAATGGCCCAATGACTCCTGGTTTGATAAAATGTAAGATAATAAGATAGTCAAGCTCAAAATTTCTATACTTAAAGGAATAGATGCTAGTGATGCATCACAAAGATGACCCCAAAAATGCTAGAAAACAAAAAGATGGAAGATACTTGAATAATGCTTATATCTGAACCATTTTGTACATAAAAGTGTGAATGAATATTGAGAGAGAGAGAGAGACGACGACGACTCTATTATGCTACCACATTCACACCAAATCCATAATATTCTACTTCTCTTAAGTTGATGAGATAGTTTAAGTGTAGTAAGTATGATGATTGAGGTTGTCATGAAGTGTTATGAGAGAATTTTTGACTGTTCTTCATGAAAGATTTGATGAGAGGTTTTATAGCAAGTTTGGGAAGTCCTTAGGGTATGGCTTTCGAATAAGGAGTGAAGCTATTGACCCCAATATTGTTAATCAAAGTAGTAAGTTTTAGAGTTGTTTTAGCTTAGGTAAAGAAAGGAACTAGTTTAGTCATTGTTAAGGAAATTTGTTGACTAAACTTGATTAGCTGCATTTTCTAAGCTAAATTAAATTATAGGGAATTTGCTTAATTGTGACTTCAACAACATAGAGTAGGACAAACATGCTTTTATATGTGTGAAAATGGCCAGCACATGGCTTGTTTCATGGATTCGAAGATTTTGTGAGTGGCCTTAGCCCCCTAAACAAAATCCACATTTTGGATTCATGAAAAAGCCTAAGTAGGCCCAATCGTACATTCCAAATCACACTTCCTTAAATCTCCATCAAGTCTGCATGAGCTTGGACCATGCAAAAAATAATTAAATATGTTACAAAATATGAGTAACGGGCTCAAAGAGAGTCAGGCTTTGCTTCACATTGGGCTTGGAGGATTTTCGCAAAAATGACTATCAATAAAGCACTAAAATAAAAATTAATAAAATTAGAAAATTTAATTAAAAATAACCCCAAGTAAAAGACTATAATATTATATACTATATATTACGTATAAAAGTTGGGTTATAGAAGTTGTGGTTGTGTAAAATACTAAAATGACAAACTTCTCTTTTCTAAAAAAAAAAAATGACAAACTTCTCTCTAGGACAAAAGTTTATACTCTCATTAATTAGTAAAATATTTTTGTTGTTGATAATGTTAAGATAGTTTATCCTAATTTAAACTCAACTACCAATAGTTTGTTTGTTTGTTTGTTTTTTTTTTTTTTTTTTGAGAAACTCAACTACCCATAGTTGAGTTTCAAAAAACCTAAAATTCCACTTCAACCGAAATTCAATTACAAAAATTTGTGAGTAATTTAAAATATAATTTTATATTAATTGTAATTATTTTGATCATATATCATAATTTTATATTTTAATATATTAAAAATTTTACACTACATATTAAGCTTATGTCAAGTGTCTTGATATATATGCATTACACGTTTTAAAATTATTGTAATTTTGTTATGTGACTCATTAGTTATTAAAATTTTAAAATTTATTTTTTAAGTAAAACTCTATTAAATTATCAAATGACTCACTAATTATTAATTTAATTAAATTTATTTTACATATAATCCAGCTTTTAGTCGTTTTCGATTTGATGTCAGAAAGACGCAAATGGTAACGTCAAACAATATTTATATCATACGGTATGGTCCACAGAGATCCTTTAACTTTCTGTGATTTGATGAATCCGCCACGTGTAGGAGAAATAGAACAGTTGGTAGGTGGGTTCCACAGTATTTATTTGTGGGGGCGCACACAGAACAATAAACGAGATACACTGTGAACCGAAAGACCATAGTACAGTGTTGAGAGTCAAAACCTAAATATACCTTTTTTTCCTAATATGTCTAGCCTTGATGGTGTGGTCACTGGTGTCCTACAACACAACAACAACAACAACAACGTCAAAGCCTACAGGCTACAACTATTTAACGTTAACATTACTGTGATTTACATTTTACGATTGTTCATTCCCCACTCGCACAGATCATTCACAACTGGAAATAATGCAACCCAAAAAATAAGCATTTTGCGTAGCCAAATTTTTTATTTTTATTTTTAGTAAATAAGAAAAGGCTATGGGACAGCCAATGTGACTTTTCTGTGTTAGTGTAGTACCCTAACCATTCCGGTAGAAATCTCATACACTTATTTTATGCAGAGATAGGATGTAAGAACTCGCAAAACACTGCTAGCGGGGATATTTGAACCCATCAATCCAAGATTGGAGTCTTGTTGGCCTGGTATCTTACGACTATTTTATCTATTTTACATTATTTTTTGACAATACACCTGCATTTCATACTATATTCTCTTAAAACTCTATCCAAATATATAATTTTTTATTTTTTTAATTACCACTTTAACAATGTACCTCACATTTCATACTCTACTCTTTTTATTTTTATTTTTATTTTGGGAAAGCTCTACTATTTTTATTTTATGGGTGAGATTAAAATATTTGTGGAGTACGTTACTACAATTGACATTTATTTTTAGACATTACTATAGAAAAATACAAAAATCTCAACAATATTAGAACATCGGTGTAGGTTATTTATTTATTTATTTATCAATTGGTGTAATAGTAAAATGCAAAATAGCTCAAACATGCCAAGAGCACTCAATGGGAATGCTAGCAGGATGTGTGAATAACAGCCTGTGTTCACTGTTCAGTACAGTGCATGTGTAGCTCATTTGGTAAATTTGGTACCTTTGTTTTTCTAGCAAGTACGTGTTGAAAATTTGAAATCTGGAGGAGAAAAATGATTGCAAAAATTTGACTTGCATTTGAATAGTTTGTATATTCATTGCCAATTTTAGGTTAAAAGAATATTTGCAGATGGAGATTTTGTGCAATTTTTTTAATGGTCCATGTATTAGTTTTACAAACATAACTACAACTTAATTCTTCAATAAATTATTAATTCAGGCACATTAAATTGGTTTTGTTGGAATTGTGTCATTTGCCCCTAGTGAGATGGAGTCAAGATTTATGGATATATTATAGACCTAGAGGTGGGTATGCAATAAAATATTGGTATATTTTATAGTTGGGTACTTGGGTTTCAGAAGTTCAATATAATACATACATTTATAGATAGAAAAAAGAAAAAAGAAATTATATTTATATTAGAGGGCATGAGTTAGCGCAGGCGTCATTGCCAATTTACCATTGCTGGCATCCCCTTGTGTCGTTCAATCGATATTGGTTTCTTTATTTACTCCCACGTTTATGTGATTCTTATTTACTAATTGTTGGTGCAAACAATGCTCCAGCACTAAGTTATCATTTCTTCAATTTGAACATTCATGTAAAAGAACTTTTTGGTTTGTACAATAAAAATCTTCCTAATAGCTGTTTCACCCTCTCCAAATAAATAAATAGTTTATTGCAAAAAGAAAAAAAATGACAGCTTTTTTTAATATATATATATTTAGTAATTTGGTTGTATTTAAAAAAAATGTCATTATATTTTTAATTAATCTGGCTGTTTGGCACAAAATTAAAAATGACAGCTTTTTTTTTTTTTTTCTCCTAAATAAATCTTACTTATTATATGATTCTCCAAGACTTATGTATATTTTTTTTAAAAATTTTATGCATTTGTTTTATGCGAACACTCTCAAACAACATTCATGTTGTGAGTTTTGGTTGGCTCAATTAGTAAAGTATCTTGTCACCAAATAAGATATTTAGGATTCAATCCTCGCATATACCAAAAACCAACTGGTATCTTGACTTAATGATAAAAAACAATTATCATAGAGTGAACATCTAGATTTAAAATACTACCATATCTAAAAAAAAAAAAAACACTCATGTTAATGGATGCATTAACATTATCAAATCAAAATGAAGTTTGATACCATCTATCAATCAAACTCTTATTTACTTATTGTTTATTGACAACAGGGACACAATTAATATCTTGTTATAATTGGAACAATATTACTTTTGTATGTTCCTGTAATAAATATCATTTTTATTATGTATCAATCACAACAAATCATATTAATAGTTACCAAATTTTTTGTGTTTCTACACTTATTGTTATTTAATATTTATTAAATATAAACACATATTTATGTAAATTATATCAATGGTTATATTAATAGGTGCCCTTCGAATAATTGTTAATAAATTGTATTAAAAAAATTTTAACACTACTTTTATGAGATATATAAAAAAATTATCAAAAAAATTAACTAAATATAAAAAAATTATCAAAAAAAAATTAACTACTTTATCATCTTTTCATAAGATGTTTTTAAAAATAGTTCTTAAATCATCGATTAACATTTTTTTTTATCAAAGACTCACATGAAAAGAACGTTGATTAATTACCAATTACCTGCATAAGGTTGTGGAGGATCTACTTTCCTCCTCAAACCCACGAAAAAGCAACGCACCGCACTCGCTCTCAAAGTGGCGTGGTGGATAGTATATTCTATTCATATTATCTCATAATCTTTATTCCATTAGTTTAATTAATTAATTAATTAATTAATTAATTATTATAAATCTTTGTGTTTTTGCCAACAATTAAAGCAAACCCATCCTCCATATCTGTACGGTCCCCTCTCTCTCTCTCTCTCTCTCTCGTGATTTTTGCTTTTCCCAAATAGCCAATACTCCTACTGATAACCAAATACTACTACAACCTCCGAATCTCTCTCACTGTTACTTCTTCTGAATCTTCTTTGAATCCTCTTCACCTGAGTAAGCATATCTCAACTCTGTTTCCTTTATCTTCTATCTGGGTCATTTTAATTCAATCCTATTTGACTCAGTCTCTCTCTTTAAACTTCTCTTAGCTTTGAAGTATCTGAAACTTACACTCCAAGTGTTTGTTTTTTGTTTTTTGTTTTTTGTTTTTGCCCACTTTGTATATTAAATTTGATTGAGTTAGATCTGGGGCAGTTTATAAAAAAAGCCAGTTTCTATTTATTGAATGTGAAATCTAACTGCTTTATGTTCTTTAAGTTTATTTAGACGTTACCTGTTTGATAGTTTTTAGCCTTTTTGTTTTTTGTCTTTAGGTTTGTTCATTCTCAAAGAATCAAGCAGTTTTGGTGTTTCTTTCACAACTGGGGTCCAAAGATCATATCTTTTTCACATGCTTCTTTGGCCATTCCTGCTCTTGATTTCAGAATTTGGGGGCTCAGTCGTTTATTTGCGATAGTTTGTGCAAATTTATGCACTTTTACATGGAACCCATGTTTTATTTTGGAAAACACTGAAGCCTCTGGCTTAAATGTTATTCATTTACTCATTAAGAAGGTGGCTTTGGTTTTGTTACCTGGCCTCCTTGCTTGTCTTTGGGCCCTCTTCCATTCAGAAAATTGGAGGGTTTTGCTTTGTTTCTCCAATTTTCTGGCGTTCTCAGCTAATTCAGAGAATTGGGTTCTTGTCTCGATAGAAAATAGTGTTAGCAATTAGAGTTTTGTTAACCACCTGTGAGAAAGTATGAGGAAAAATATTAATTCTCACTCAGGCAGAGTGTTTGGCGATAGGAAGTGGATTCTTCCATTCTTTGCGACTGTGACTGTATCAGTTATGTTGTCCTTGACAGCCATTTTTGGGCTATATACCTCTCCCTATGCTGGAGAGCAATTACCATTCGACGTTATCTCGTTAGCGAGATCAGAGGACTCAAGTGGGTATTTTATTGAACCGGATTTGAAAAGATCACTGGAAACATATGAGGCATCGAAAACTGAAGCCCCTAGATTGGCATATCTGATTTCAGGGACTAAGGGTGATAGTCATAGAATGATGAGGACATTACAGGCAGTGTATCATCCTAGAAACCAATATATTCTACATTTGGATCTTGAGGCACCGCCCCGTGAAAGGTTGGACTTGACGGCTTCGGTGAAGTCTGATCCCACATTTCGTGAAGTGGAGAATGTGCGTGTTATGTCTCAATCCAATTTGGTGACTTATAAAGGTCCTACAATGATTGCTTGCACCCTTCAAGCAATTGCAGTTTTGTTGAGGGAGAGCTCGGAGTGGGACTGGTTTATAAACCTCAGTGCTTCAGATTATCCTCTTGTAACACAAGATGGTTAGTACCTGATTTTACTCTTTGTTTGTCCATTAGTAATTATGCTGCTATTTTTCTTCTTGTTTTATTTTCATTTTATATAGTTGTATTTGATACCTGTTTAACCACTTGAATGTGCTTATCATTGAGTTTGGTCTTCTATCCTTTTAATTGTACCAGTGGTTGTAGTGTTTGCATCTTGATACACTTTTTGACAGTTGCAAGTATCAATAAATTGCCAGAAATTGTCTATAAATTACAACTAGATGAGATCCTAGCTAGAGTTGATCAAAGAAGTTTATAATACCATATCTTGCTTTTTGTCTGATGTATGTGTAGTGTTTGGATCCACCCAAGGCTTCCTTATGCAATTTAGTTTTCATGTATATGGCTAATTCTCCTCAGAAGCATTATTATTTTAATATTCTATATTTCATTTTCAGTTAAATGTAGCTTCCAGGTAGGTCTATACATGAGTTATGTGTCTGAAGAAAGTTCTTAGATCTATCTTGTATTGTATCTAGAGTCTGCAGGAGGGTAGCAATCAATCATCTCAGGTTTTGTTGTCCTGTAATGGTCCATCTTGGGCTTAGTAGGTGTGTGTCACTCCATTGGATATTTGGTTCTTTCAGAAATTAGGTTTTGGTGGTTTTGTTGGAATGTTTCTATGAATGGTAACCCTCTAATCTAATGTTTTGGAAAGGGGAAAAACTGTAATTAACTTTTGAAAACCAAAATCATAATGTAGCTCATTTAGACAGAGACACTAACAATGGCAGTATCCTCTTAGATACCAGTTCCTGAAATCTGATGGGATCCTTATTCCTTGTTGTAAAAGATTGTTTGTTGGTCTTTTGGCTTATTTCCTTATGTGGTTTGTCAATGTGTAACTCCCCCCACCCCACACACACACACACACACACACATATAAAGTGTAAGCTTCCCCATAAGACTTTGTGGAGCTCAATTTTGATGAGACTGCATTATGGAGTTGGGAGAGATATTTGGTACCAAATATCCAGGAAAAAAAAAGTCTGTTAATTCACTTCTCCCCCCTCAATTTTGATGAGACTGCTCTTGTTCCTTTCTGTACTCTTTCCTTCCTCTTCGACTTAAATCTGTGTCCTCTCTCTCTCTCTCTCTTTTAAAGGATAAAATGATGCATATTAGTGAAAATTTACTGACCCCCACCGAATTAGATATTGCTCTTTATAACTAGGTATTTAAATCACAGTAAGATTGCAAATCTAACTGAGCTAGGTGATTAGCATCATTTTAGAGTCATAAATATATGTTTCTTAAACATGATATATATAATATGGCTAAATGACTAGACTTTTGTGTAGGAAAAAAAAATATATATATATATATATATATATGTATGTATGTATACTGTTAAGATAGTCCCTCCTCAGTTAGAGTTGGTATAATTTGGGGTTTATTTTTATTTATTAGTTGGCCTCTCCACATGATAGCATAAGCTTTTGAGTGGAAAGCTCTGTGATGCATTTTCATTTTGCTTCTTTTCATATCTATGAAGGCAATCTCTGATTGTTGATTTTCTAATAGAAAATTTCTATCTTGTTATGTGTATGGATGATAGTTATAAATTGCTAATTATATCTCTTTGCACTCAGTCATTTTTTGTCCTCTACCAAGGATGATTTGCTATTATTCTTTATTCAGTATTCAATATGCTTTTTTTTTTTCTTTTCTTTTTTTAAACCATTTGTGCTTACGAAAGATTTCTTTCTGCTGTTATATTTCTTCATTTCCTCTACTAAATTATTTTATTTTATTTTTAAAATTTTTTATCCTAAACTAGAATTTTATTTTCCTTCCAATATATCACTTATCCAGTGCACTTTGTATGTGTTTTGGTTAAAATGATATAATACTGACGGTTCTCTTAACTGCAAATCATTTACTGATTCATGTTGTTGCTTGAATATCTCTTCTTAATCTTACCTCTTAATTAATAATAGCTGCCATTTTCCATTTCACATATTTGTCCAATTAATATGTTTAATCATAATCATCAATCACAAGATGTCTATGGTAAGGTTGTGATGTCAAAAGCTCTATTATTATAACACTAAGTTTTTCCATCTAATATTCATTTTTTTTCTTTTACCGCCTAATATGCATTGTTTTTATAATACCCCATAAATTGACCTACTGTTGACAATGTATCCTGTCTCCATCTGCCTAATGGCATGCTTGTTTGCACTCTTCTCTGCCTTTGTACGCATAGCCTTGTAAAATTTTTAGCAATGGCTTATTACATGGAGGCAAAATCTTCAATGAATGACTTATCTAAAAAGAAAAAAAATCAACAGAATGTCTGTTTTATTGTCTAGGCTTCCTTTTGGGATGTGTCAGTCAATGTGTCTGATCCAAAAAGTCCCCATGATCTGCTCTATCTTGTTGAGCTGCTACATATGGTTTAATTGACATATACTTTGTTTTGGTAGAAGTTTTGATTTATACATAAGTGCTTCAGCTTTTCTTTACACTGTTCACGGAAGTAAAATCTGATTTGTTTCCTAAATCTGCAGATTTGCTCCATGTTTTTTCCAATTTGTCTAGAAATTTCAACTTCATTGAGCATATGCAGATTACTGGGTGGAAATTGTAAGTAACCTATAAGTGTGCATATCACCCTTTGGAAAATCTTTCCCTTTTTCACTTTTATAATGGTATGATATTCACCTACTTTTATAGGAACCAAAGAGCAAAACCGATCATCATAGATCCGGGCCTTTACCTGTCAAAAAAATCTGATCTTGCTTTGACCACTCAACGAAGATCACTTCCCACATCATTCACGTTGTTTACTGGTAAGCATGTCTATATTTACACTCAAATCTTGTAAAAAAAAATAAAGGGGAAAAAGTACTACACAATTCCCTCGTTATCTTTAAAACCAACCAATTTCTCCCTCTATGTTTGGAAAATGGGCAAATACCCCCCATCCTACTTTTTTAGTTAAATCCAGAGGAATCACAATAATTAAAAATGCAGTCCAAGGAAATGAAAACGCAATCCTTAACTTTTTATCTTCCTTGTGGTGTATGACTGGTAATTTCTTGAAGAGATTCCATTGGATTTAACTAAGAAAGTAATGGATTTGGGGTATTTGCTCATTTCCCAGACATAGAATGGGAAATTGGTTGGTTTCAAAGATAAAAGAGGCAATTGTTAACTACTCCAAACATAAAGGGGGGAAAAAAAATTTTCCCCAAAAATAAAAATGCACTTACATGAGTTCCTAGAGCACAACTGTGTTGAATGTTTATGTAATTCTTGTGTCATGGTCCCATCATTGACAGGTTTTACTTTGCTTTTGTAATTCAAACTTAATATGTGCCAACCAAAGCTAAAAATGCCAATTGGGATGCCGTCGGATTTTTTTTTTTTGGGGGGGGTGGGGGAGGGCTTTAGATTTTCTGACTAAAAGTAATATCTTTCTCTAACATGATTGTTTTGTGCCTGGATAGCAATGACGGTAATGTTGGCACATGGAGAACATGCCGAAGGCTCTTCTCTTTGATATGTGCCCATTCACTTTTCTTCTTTTCCTTGTGAGCCTCTGGGTGAACTCTTCAATTGATGTCTCACCAGTTGTGCTTTGACTTGTAGATGTCAACATGTCAAATTCAGTTCTTATCTTGAGAAATTTGCAAGTGGGCACTTAGTGGTGTAGTTATAACTTATTGTGTTACATTTATCTGTAATCTCAGCAGTTGGAAGCTGGTTAAAATAGGGCAACCCTCTTAATCATTGCTATGAGGAACTGACCTTATTAGTTGGTTCCCTAGGTATAGATTTCTTTCTAGCTAATTAAAAGCTTATTTGTTCTCCTATATCTAATTTGCTTGCTGTTTAATTTTGGCATCTTGGTCTGATTTTTTGTTTTGTTTTTACAATTAGCATGATCTGTGTTAATAACCTGCTTCCAAATTGCTTTTAATTCTCCTATGCACAGGTTCAGCATGGGTAATGCTAACCCGATCGTTTGTTGAGTACTGTATATGGGGATGGGATAACCTCCCACGAACTATCCTCATGTATTACACAAATTTTGTCTCCTCCCCGGAAGGTTATTTTCACACTGTTATTTGCAATACTCCAGAATTCCGTAACACTGCAATTAGCCATGATCTCCACTACATTGCTTGGGACACTCCTCCAAAGCAGCATCCCATCTCTTTGTCAATGAAGGACTTTGACAAAATGGTTAAAAGCAATGCCCCATTTGCACGAAAATTTGCTAAGGATGATCCTGTCTTAGACAAGATTGATAAAGAGCTTCTAGGCCGTGCAAATCGTTTTGCACCTGGGGCATGGTGTATTGGGAGCTCTGATGGTGGGGCTGACCCATGCTCTTTGCGTGGTAATGATACAGTGTTTAGGCCAGGTCCTGGTGCTGAGAGGTTCCAGGAACTGCTTCAGACTCTGTTATCAGAAGATTTTCGGAAAAAACAGTGTTCATGACAAAGGTAAGAATTGGATACCCCCCAAGTGTACATTAACGTATAATATATACGGCTGATGTAAAGTCGCAGAATTTTGATTTTAATATTAATTGAACATTCAAGCTATAAACAATATTCACTTTACTGCATAGTCTGGAATTGCCTCGACTTTCCAAGTTTTGTCTATCCAGTCTTTAGATTGAACTTTCCTCATTTCTCCATTATAAGTAGTCAAGCAGTATCTTTTTAAACCTGAGAGATTTCCTTAAATAAGTTTCTCAGCCCATTTTGCCCAACTGAGACTAGGTGGATATGATGGTTTTTTTTTATTAGGATAATGTTCTTCACTAATACTTTTATTTTATCTAGTTGCACTAAAACCCGTTTAACATTCCTTCCAAATGAATTATCACCTAGTAAATTGTGGGGAATAAAAAATCCCTAGCATTGTTGCCTTTTATTTTATAACATCTCCTCTTTTTCATTATACTTGGTACCAACAAAAAATGAAAAAGAAAGAAAAAAAAAAAAAAAGGAAATATGTGGTGCACAAAAGGGTGTGATCAGTTTTAGTTCAAGAGGTGTAAGTGCAACTAAACGAAAGTTTAAGTGGCGTCAATGCATTTTACACATTTAATTTTTAGTGGTGTCTTTGATTAGTCTCTTTAGAGATTAGGTTCATATATTTTTCTATAATCATCTATGGTGAAAATCAGTAAAATATCCTTGCATCCAACCCTTCGGTTGCTAGTGTCTCAACCCGGTTTTGGACCTAGTCTGCAACAATTTGATTCGGCTCCAAAAGCATGCGAACTATCTCGGTTGAATCTCCATACCAGGAACAAAGCCTAGTGTTTGCACTTAAGGAGCCTACCTTGAGTGCTCACAATGAAAGCAATTCCCTGAGCAGCTGAGACATCTGTAGACAAGATGGGTATGTCGTTCAATGAAACTCATGGATGTGTTCCAATCATTTAGATGCCTCTTCCTCGAGAAACCGCAGTTGGTTGCCTATATAGTTAGCCCAGTAATATCCAAGATTGAGCCTAATGGTTAGTGTTTAGAGCCTTGCCTCTTGCCTGGGTTGCAGCTTACAGATATACTGTCACTGCAATGTATCAGTTTCAGTAAGAGGAAAAATTATTTGGAATGAATGATACAAAGGTTACCGTTGGAATATTTTGTTCACCATATTTCAAGAATGTCTGTATTTTCCATGCTTTAGCTTGACATGAAAGGCACTGTAGAAGGTTTGGACCAGCCTTGGAAACTGTTGCAAGAGGCTATAAATGGTACTCCCTGACTTGTGATATCATGCACTACATATGGCGGGAAATTCTTAGGTAATGACTACAAGGTCGGCACCCAGCCATTCAAAAAAGAACAAATCATCAAAATGTAATAGGTAAGCAATGGGCTAAAGCATCCACAAAACAAAGAAGTCAGGCTTAACGCTGTTTCTTCAATCCTTCTGCCCTTCAAAATTTTGATCAAAATTCAAATCCATCTTTTTGTGGTCAACTGAAAATTTTCAGTAAATTCAAATTCTTTATCACCTGCTATGTTTAAATCATGAGGAAAAATATTTTCCCTTAGTTTTACTTTCCTCTTTCTCTAGTTTACGAAACAAACTGATTAAGAAGTTTAAACTTCTAACTGTTTTATGGAATTTGTGAATCTTCGTCTTCTTCCTTTCTTAAACCTTTAAGTGATTTTTTCCCCAAGACATCCCAACTTTTACATTTGTTTTTCATCATCTTCTACACAGTCCATCTCTAGACTCTAGAGTCATTCATAGATGACTATAGAAACTAGAAAGGTCGATTGAAGCATTTACAAGTGTGTATGTGTGTGTTTTTTTTTTTTTTAACTGTCTCTATTTGTCTTCTCTATTCTCAGTTTTTTTTTGTTCCACCTGACTTGTGTAATTATGTATTTCATGAATTTGATGTTGATACTTCACTGAATCTATGTAAAATTATAAAGGGAAGATCAATTTGATAGGCTTAGTCACTAATTCAGATTGATCTCTTGAAATTCCTAGATTTTTTTGGCCCAATGAAATTTTCTACCACTGGTGTTCTTGATGATTTTTTTTTTTCTTTGATTCCTTTGATACCCATGTTGATATCTTTGATGATTATGGTTAGTCTTTGATGGAATGATGTATCTTGAACGATTTTTGTATTGGGTATTTAGGAATTTATGTCCAATTGATTTTACAACTTATGTTCATGGAGCCAATTGATTTTACAACATGAAGAACACCCACAGAAAAAAATTTCACTGGGCCAAAAAAAAAAGTCTGGGAATTTCAAGAGATCAATATGATTCAATGACTAAGCCTATCAATTTGATCTTCCATTTATAATTTTACATAGATTCAATGAAGAATCAACATAAAATTCAAGAAATACATAATTATACAAGTCAGGTGGAAAAAAAATCCTAAGAATAAAGAAGACAAATAGAGATAATAATTTTTAAAAAAAAAAAATTGTATTACCACAGCCACAAAAACCCGTATCTCCAGTCCATAGCCAGGAAAAAAAAAATGCTTGCGTCAATCAACCTTTCTAGAGTCATCTATCGATGACTCTAGAGTCTAGAGATGGACTGTGTAGAAGATGATTAAAAAAAAAATGTAAAAGTTGTGATATTGTAGGGAAAAAAATCACCTATAGGTTTAGGAAAGGAAGAAAACAAAGATTCATGGAATGGTTGGAAGTTTAAACTTCTCAATTAGTTCGTTTCAACAACTAGAGAATGAGGAAAAAAGAGTAGAGAGGAAAATGAGCAAGTTGACCTTGTAGTTCCGAACTACCTAAGATTTTCCTACATATTGCACCAAGGTGTATTGGACCCTATTAGAAGCTTGATCCTCAAAATTGTTCACGATAACCGTTTTTGGGTCGAGCCTTGAGGCCCATTCAATTGCACCGAGGGTAGCATGGTTATGTGATTAAAAAAATTAAGAGCTTGCTGCATTGTAGCAAGGATTGGTCTATGGTTTTCTTCTTGACCTGTGGGAAGGGGAGATAACCCTTTTTTTTAGGTAAAAGATAGAATATTAGAAAATGCCAATTTTTTTTTTTTTTTTTAGGGGTAGAAAATGCCAGTTGAATTATAAGTTTTGTAGAGGAGAAACATTCAGTTGATGCAATTTAATTCGGGAAATAAAAATATGTTAACCAAACTCATCATATTACTATGGTGAATCCAGAATCTGTGTTTGATAAAAATGAGAGTAATTTGATTATTTTCACTCTCCTTTGTATCATATTAGTTATTTTTCATCATCTTTTTGACATGATAGATCATATTTATTTAGCAAAAAATATTACCACACCCAAAAAGGATCGTTGTCACACCTCTCTTATAGATCATTCACAATGTGCTCTACATAGTTTTAGCAAAAATTTTATCAGAAAACCCATTTTTTATTTTACCTACCTACTTTTTTTATAAACACTATAACACACTCTAATTTTTCTCTATTCTATTAACATTTTTTTTTTTACCAAACAATCATATTTCGTCTAAATCTGAAATGTTCTTCACCATTCCATCCAAACCCCACACATGCGGCAATCTCATCTCCAAAATTCTACAATCCCACAAAGCTTCAATCACTGTCACCCTCACAAACCCACTCTATCCTTACGCTGCACAATCCCATACAACTTCAATCACGGTCACCTACACCCAATGAATATTCTTATTCTTAGAAAGTTATATTTGTATAATATTTCAATGGCTATAATAAATAAATAGTAAAATATATGCATATCCCTTTAACTTTGATTATTTTCTAACAACGCCCCATTCATTTTATTATTGTTTCAGTGAGAATAATGGGAGTTGGGATTGCTTTAATCAAAGTTTGAGCGGCATTATCACTTGACATATAGTATCTTAATAGAATTATTATGATTTCATTAATTTTAGTGTTGTCTATAAATATACACACACAAACAATAATTTAAACATTTATAAAATTTTGAGGGGTTGAAGGCTTGAAGCCACTCTTTAGTATTTGGGCCGAGTTGGGTTGGTTGGATGGGTCCGGTTTAATGGGTGTACAGTCACCAAGCCCCAAAACTGGGGCATATTGCATTTGCTTTATGATGAGTCAATCCGCTATCACCGCGTGTCCAAGGCATAGCAAGCATGTAGCCATTAGTTGTGGTCCATGTGTCCAATATAATGGATGAAAGTGATAGCAAGATCAGTCCTGGACTATTATAACTACATGCTACAGGTTTTGGGAATATTACAGTAGAGGCCAACTTGTTGAGGAAGCATTATTGCATGTAGTACAAGCACAAGCACACTTGTCAAAGAAGCACCAAATGCATGTGATCCCATTTTGTCAAGGCTCTATCTTGTCCTTCTCTAATGGGAATGCAATGCCTTACCTATTAGGAAAGTGACATGTGCCCATTTCCACCACTATTAAAGAAGGATAAAGGACTCAATGAAATGGGAGATAGACACAAGAGACACTTTTTGACACTGTGGTGAAAGCTCTTTTTCCACTCTTCTTTCTCTTTTTCTCCATTGTAACACAATACCTCCATTGTAACCATTTTCAAAAAATAGTGGAATATTCAACTGGCTTGTGTCCATGGTTTTCTCCCTCTCCCAACATAGAGGGTTTTCATGTTAAAAAAACCTATGTATATTTCTCTCACAATTTTACTCTCATGTTTTTCATTTTCTTACAAACACAAAGACACAATTTTTAACAAAAAATTATGTCTAAATGTACTGTTAAGGTTTTAGAAATCTTTACAAGATAATCTCCAAAATCTAAAACTTGCACGTACAATGTGCTATGGCACTCTTTATGTCTTGGAAGGTAACAAGCAATGTCAGAGTCACAAGTTAGTGTAAGTTTATAAAACAAATTCATCCAATAGTCTACTAGTAGCTACAATTTGTTGCAGTGCAACAGCTAAGAGTGCACACCTCAAAGACTAGCTAGAGCCAATATTTGCTGTCAAAGACTTTGCCACCTCAGTGATTTGCTATGTTAAAACTGGGTGTACTAGTGTTACTTGGTCGAAAATAATGCCGTCTTACCTTTAAAATTTTTGAAGGAATTGTTTAGGGGGACGCAATATTATAAGCTAAAATCTTCTCTATTCTAAAGAGTAAACCCTTAAAATATAGTTTTACAATTTTTCTATTTAGATTTTTTTTTTTTTTTTTTGGTTGTTGTTGCTGCTTATGAATAGTGGCTCTCTTTGTTTGAAAAGTCATTGTTCATTAGCAAAAGGTTTTATATATATATATATATATATACACAAAAAAAAGTGAAAAAGTGAATTTGAAAGAATGAGTAAAAGAATATTTAGGAAAGAATAAAGATAATATTTAAATAGAATAGAAAAAGTCTCTAACTTGGTCTATAGGCACACAAAAATTCACACCTAACTAACGTGATAGGTTGTTAAGAAAAATTCTAAGATCACATAAAATGGTACAATTTATGCCACAATTGTCCACGTGGTAGAATGTTTTTTTTTTGGTAGAAAGGGATATAATATTAAGACTAAACAGTCAAAACAGAAACAAGGCAAAGCCTATTCACACACAAACCGCAGCAATCAGCCTCAAAAATAGAAAAGACGTCCACAAGGGGACAAGAAAAAATAGCAAAATCAACATCCATGGAAACTCCAAGTTTAGCTAGGTAGTCCGCACATCTATTTGCTTCTCTATAGACATGCCTAAATCTTGACTGAGGGATTTGAGTAAGCAGCTGTCTGCAGTCATCCATGAGGGAGGAAATAATAGCATTTGGCTTATTCTGGTGAGTAAAGGCATCAACTATAGCTTTAGCATCCATTTCAATCATCACAGCTTGGACATGAGCTTGTAAACAAAGAAAAAGGCCATCCCGAAGGGCTCACAACTCAGCTAGAAAGCTGTTTGCTGACCCAATCTTCCTAGCATAGCCAATAACCCAGTTTCCTTCCTCATCTCTGATTACACCTCCTCCTCCTGCCAACCCAAGACTTCCACATAATGATCCATTCGTATTAAGCTTCATCCATCCGGTATTAGGCTTCTCTCATCTAATACTTTTTAAGATCATTCTTTTAGAAGCTGTGAAACTGCATGCACAGTGAGTATATTCAACTGCTCGAGCCATTATCTCTTTAGCAACATTTGTGCACTGGGATCTCTCTCTAAAGACAACCTGGTTTCTATTTTCCAGATCAGCCAGATAGCAAATAAGAACACTTGATGCCACTGGGGTTGCCTATCATCAGTCTTAGAACCAGCATTGCAATTAAGTAGAGCCAATCTTCTAAATTTGCTGCAAAAAGGATGGTTCTACTGGGGGTACACCAAGCTGCTGCCAAATGTTTCTAACTGAGGGGCAGTCACGTAGCACATGTAAAATCGATTCAGATTCTGTCTGACAGAGAGAACAAGTAGTATCCAATGACAACCCTCTAGCCGAGAGGCATTCCTTCACACCAATGCTTTTGTGAATACACTTCCATTCGAAAGTTTGGATTCTAGGCAAAGTTTTGAGTTTCAAATCCATTTTCCCCTAAAGGGAACCTCAAAATCAGATTTTAAAGTCAATAGATATGTTGTTTTCAAGTCAAATTCTCCTTTAGGGGAGAGATTCTAGGCCAATTTATCTTCAGATCTAGCAACTAAAGGAATAAGGGTGGCTTGGATGACCCTTTTTATGTTACTTGGTAATTCCATTTGGATTCTAGACCAATCCCACCCACCCGGTTGCCCAACTTCTTTCACCTTGATCTGAATTGAATCACGGGTCAAAGGGCCCTGAATGGTTTGTCTTAGGGGACCAAGAGTTGACCAATTATCCTGCCAAAAGTCCAAATTACTGTCAAATCCAGGGATCCATCTAATACCCTTCCTGAATGTATCTTCCCCTTTCTTCAAACCCTTCCAAACTCTTGAGCTAGGCAGCTTGTTTTCGTTCCTCAAACTTACTCACTGATGATTACAATATTTCAATCTTAAAACATTTGCCCATGAAGCATTTTTCTCAGTATGAAATCTTCAATTCAACTTTGCCAGCAAAGTTGTATTCCTTCCTTTGGCTGTCTAAATTCCCAGCCCCCCATACTCTTTTGGTCTTGCTATCTTCTTCCAACCCACCCAATGCATCTTTTTGCTATTTTCTAAAGACTCCCAAAAGAAATTCCCGTTAACTCTATCAATCCCCTCCAGAACCTTACCAGGAAGCATATTACATTGCATGACATAAGCTGGTATAACTGAGGATGATTCTTGGATGAGCGCTGCCCTCCCTGCCAAGGACAATAGGTTCGCCTTCCAACTAGCCAGCTTTTTCTTGACTTTATCCAAAACAAAATTAAAGTCCTGGTTCAATTTTCCACTGTGCTTAATAGGAAAGCCAAGATACCTTCCCAAACAATTGGTCGACTGAAACTTGAGGATATTGCTTAAAGCCTCCTTTTTTTCTTAATCAATGTTTAGGGAAAAGAAAGCTCTTGATTTGGCCCCACTGATAGTTTGGCCTGAAACCTTGCAAAACATATCAAGTACCTCCTTAATGACCTCACAATTTTCAGGAGTAGCTTTAGCAAGGAGAACTAAGTCGTCAGCAAAAAAAAGGTGAGAGGATGAAGGTCCACTTCTAGAGGCTTTCACCGGTTTCCATAGCCCTACTTCACATTTCTCTTGGATCAATTGGCTTAAAAAATCCATGCACATGATGAAAATGTAGGGTGAAAGGGGGTCTCCTTGCCTTATCCCTCTTGTTGGCTCAAAGGGCTCCAAACTTCCTCCATTGAAGAGAATGGATGTAGTAACCGTAGTGATGCAACTCATAATAATCTAGATAAGAATATCTGGAAAGTTAAATCTTTTCAACATGCTCCTATGAAACTCCATTCAAGCTTATCATAAGCCTTCTCTAAGTCGATCTTAAGAGCCATATATCCTGTTTTCCCTCTAGTTTTACCAATTGAGTAAACAATTTCTTGGACAATAATAGCATTGTCCACCCCTTTTCTTCCGAGTACAAAAGCAGCTTGATGGGGAGATATAATCTTATCTAAGAGATGACGAATTCTTCCAACCAGCACTTTAGAGATGATCTTGTAGACAGAGTTACAAAGGCTAATAGGGCGACAACTCCCAATGGACTCGGGACCTTGCACCTTTGGGATTAGAACAATGCTGGTACTGTTTAGATAATCTGGTACTTTCCTTTCCCTAAAAACCTTTTTCACCTCTTCTTTGACTGAATCACCAACAATGATCCAAAACCTCTAAAAGAATCCCACATGCAGCCCATTCGGTCCCGGGGATTTAAAAGCCTTTAGGGACCATAAAGCAGTGAAAATTTCTTCTTCATTCACCATATGGCTGATACTAACACTCTCCTCCTCCGAGATCTTAGCTTGCCAATGAGTGTTATAGTTACAATCCCAAAAGGTCGACTCCTGGGATGTGGTGTATAACTTATGGAAACCCTCCCTGAAGTAGTTCATCACTTCCCTTTCTTCCAAAATCCAATCAACCACTTCATTTTTAACCGAGGTAATCAAGTTCCTTTTCCTTCGAGTCAAAGCCGAAATGTGGTAGAAGGATATGTTTCGGTCTCCCAAAACCAGCCAGTTAATTCTAGATTTTAGTGCCCAAAGTTCAGTTTCTTGGCCACATACAACATCCAAATCCTTAAGGAGAAGAGCTTCCAGCTGAATCAGGGAAGGGGAAAGGGTAATAGTCATTGCCCTTTGAACCCCATTAATCCTAGCCATAATTCTCTTCTTTTTGGCAAAAATATTTCCGAAATGGTTCTTGTTCCAAGAACTGGCCTCCTTGACAAAACTTTTTATATTCTCCGGCAGATTTCTTGAACATTTCCACGCCTGGTTAACCACCTTCGGAAAAAGATGGGTCTGAAAGCCAAAAGCTTTGAAATCTAAAAGGCCTGTTGAGATGGGTCATCCTACTAGGCATTGTTTCAAGCAACACCGGACAGTGATCGGAGTGGCATCTCGTGAGATGGGAAATTCTAGCTTCTGGGTATAGGAGACACCAGCTTGGATTCATGAAGTATCGATCTATCCTCTCCTGGATGAAGTAGTTGGCATCCCTCTTGTTGGTCCACATAAATCTTGGCCCATTAAATCCCAAGTCCACCATATTACACTTATGTAAACAATCCTTTAGGAGAAGGGACCTATTTATGCTCACTGGTCTACCCCCAAACTTATCTTCATCAACCAAAGGTTTGTTAAAATCCCTGGCTAACACCCACGGTTTATTATGCATATCCACTACTCTTGACAGATTATTCCATAAAACACATCTTTCTGCACTTCTAGGACTAGCATATATAGCAATAAATATCCAAGAAAGGTTAGAGGATCGTACCTTGACTTCAACATGAATTTCTTGCTCCGCGTTGGCAAGCTGCTTGACCTCTACCATATCTGAATTCCATAAGACCCAAAGCCCTCCAGTAAAGCCAATTGTCTTAGTGTGTATTGCACCATCAAATGGGAGTCTATCTGTTATCTCCCTAGCTCTATCTCCCCCAATGTGGGTTTCTATGATCACCATGATGGCAGGATTGTAGTTCCTAGCCAAATCCCTCACATGTTGCTGAAAATTGGGCTTCAGCACACCTCTACTATTCCAAATAATGATATTCATGGTTAATCGGTGGATCGGGTTAGAGCACTTATCAAAAGGGGGCATCAGCTCCACCTTCATTCTCAAATTCCATCCTATCTTCGCTAACACTTCCTTTGTCCGCCCCTTCCCTAGACATAGAGTCAGACAGAGCTTCAAACCTCCCATAATCATCTCTCTTACTGTTGAGTGAATGCTGAATCGCAAGATCGGCTTGAAAATTTGATTGAGCTTGGTTACTTGGCGAGGAAGAAACCCCCTCCTTACACTTTCCTCCATCCTCCAAAATATCAGATTCCCCGCCTCTACCAAATTCCTGTCGATCCAACCCAATACCTGCGTGGGTTTTGCTCTGATTACTGCAATCACCACCTCCTGTATCACCACTACCCTTCCTCTAAGCTTGATGACCCACTTCGGTTTGAAAAGGTGCTGCTAACTAGAATGGAGTGGAAGACTCTCCTCTAGTGCCATCAGTGTTTTTCCAGGACCAAGCTTGAGTAGTATCACTTGAAAGAATGAAGTTAGAATTTACGACTGCCTTAGAGTTTAATGAGGATGCCCTATTCCTCGCAATACCTTTTTTACCCCTACTGAAGGGCTTGTTCTCGTGTTGGACTCAATCCTGTTAGTCCCAACAACTACATTTTGGTTTGCTATGTGACCCACGAAGTCTGGCCCATCCTGAACAAACTTCCCATTGGGCTCGGCATCAGCTCTTAAAAGAGTATTGGGCTCTTTGACCCAACCCATCTTTGAAGAGTTATAACTTATCCCTTGCCCAACCTCATGTCTCAGCGATTTCTTCACAGAACCAGTAGGGCCCTCCATCTTTGTAGCACTCCTTGACACCCTTTGTCCTGCCTTTCTACATGTCACAATCATCCATGGGCCGTACAAGTCATTGTCTGTATCCACACCACTACCTTCTGACGTGCCAGTACCTGAAATTGTACTATCTGTAACATGCGCTACGTGTGAGCTAACGGGTTGATTCTCATGCTCGCCGTCAGCCCCTTTTGCCGGCGGATTTGGTTTCCAGATTGTGTACAGGCACACATCCTTCTTGTGCCCTATCCTACCATAGGAAAAACATAACTTTTGAATACCTTCATAAGTCACCGGCTGCTCAAACCTGCCAATGAGAACCGTGTTGATGAGTGGCTTATTGATGTCTATCTGTAGCCATAGCCTAGCATACTTCCCTCTCACTTCCATGGCGGTTTGAGAGTCTATTCGCAAAACCTTTCCAATAGAGTCTCCAATCTGCTTGAGGACCTCTGTTTCATAGAGCTCCATAGGGAGAGCATGAAGTCGAACCCACACTGCTATAGAGGTGACATTGACTGTTTCTAGTTTAAAAAATGGTTCCCACGGCTTGATTGATAGAAAGTGTCCACCAATGAAACACGGGCCTTTTTCTAAGACTGAGTTTAAATCTTCTTTTAGAGAGAACCGAACTGAGTAAAACTCATATCCTAGATCCACCAAATCAATCCTCCCAGACGGTTTCCATAGAAGGTTAAGTTTGCTTTGGAGAAAACTAAACCCAACTGCCTTGCCAAATAGCTTTATAATCAACGTGTTTGCCCAAGGTCCTCTTATCTGCAACTTGGTTTCCCTGGAAAGTTTTACCGCCGCTAAACCTTCTCGGAGCTCCAATACCTCATCATTTGACTCAGCTTCATCTTCCATAAAATCAGTGAAATCAAAAGCTTTTGCGAAAGCTCCTAGGATTTCTCCCACTAGCTTTTCCTTAAAGGACGTCTTTGAAGATCCCCATGCTTTCTGATGTCCCTGGGAGTGACCACCTTCACTGGCTCCATCGTTGAAATTAACGTGGTGGACTTCCTTCACCTTCTTTTTGCTTCGAGAGATTTCTGTTTCCTCTTCCCTAGAGAGCACACGGTGTTTGGGTCGTGCCGTACTCATTCTCAAGAGAGAGTAAGTTTCAACTTTCAAGCTGATCACGTGGTAGAATGTAAATGATAGAGAAAAAGTGATAAGTTTATGTGAAAGTAACAGGAAGTTAGTCACAGTCTAACAAATAAGATAGTTGTAGCAAAAGTTATGCAATTTATGTAATACTAAAACTCCTCAATTGTTAATGGTAAATAAAAAAGTTAAGTTAATAGAGTGTTCAAATAAAAACCAGTAAAAACTTATCTACTAAATACTAAAAATAAATAAATAAAAAGAGTAAAGTTTTGATATATTCACGCGAGAAAATGATTACACTGCTGGAGATGCTTAAAAGAAAATTTCCTTTACTCTTCTCTATGCCCTTTATGTCTAGGAAACTGTCTTGTGCCTTGAACAATGGTAGGCCATTAAATAAGATGGTTGACTGAAACTTTTATGCTTAAGAATAGCATACAGCTCCGTGCTTATTGTCAATTGTTTCCTGTTTTTTCTTTTCTTTTTTAAGATGAAACTTCTTAAGTAAAATCTTCATAATTCTTCAGGTTTGTTCAATGACAATAAACATCAAATTGACCAAATTCTTATAATTCTTATAAACTCATGATATGAGAACCTCATATAATAGGCTTTTTATTTATTTATTTATTTATTTCTCATTTAAGTTTTTAGAATTCTTTAAAAAAAAAAAAAACTTTTACGTCGACAACTTGACATTCATAAAAATTAATTTAAAAAAAGGGCATTTTAGTAAAAGAAAGTGACAACATTGGAGAGCACAAACAAGAAGCCAATAGCTTCCAGAATCAGCGCCTAGACACGGTTCCCATGCTTCCTTAGCATTGTTAACTCCGCTCGTGAGAGAGAGAGAGAGTAGTTGCATGGCTCTTTTTACATGACAAGCAACCAAAGAACTCTATTCTAATCTAATATATATAAAACTCTCTTTGTAGAAAATAGAGAGAGAGAGAGCCATCTCCTTCTTTCTCTTTCGTTCTTGCTTAATTTCCCTTTTGTTCTGTTCTGAACTCGTTCAAGGCAATGGGTGGATCTTATAATAAGGGGAATAGCAACAGTAATGGTGGTGGGCATAGCCATAGAGATCATAGTCATAGAGGGAAGCCATACGGGTTGATGTTGCTGCTGGCATTTGGGGCTGCATTGCTTGGGGTCATGGTCCTTCATAAACTCAGAGAAAGGCGCATCTTCAACCTTCTTGTTCATGAGAAAGACCAAGAACTCATTTCTTTTCAGCTCCTCTTGCAGGTCAATCCCTCTCTCTCTCTCTCTCTCTCTCATGCAATTTGCTTTTGACTTGTAATTTTCCTTGCACGCCACGTATGAAGCACAATGCATTCTTTTATTTATTTACTCATTTCTTTAAATAGAAAACATTAAAAGCCATTTTAAAATGGTAAACGACAAAATATTGGTAGGTAGAACTGTATTTTTAGTTTTTCAATTAAATTCAAATTCAACCATAAATTTGGATTGATGAATGCAGTATAAACGAGATTATTTTGTTTCAAGGAAATTCAATTCGCAACCGGAATTTAATTCAAAAGTTTTACATTTTTTTTTAGATTTTAACATACACGAGAAAATGAGAGAAGATTTAAAAAAAATTTATAATGATGTATATTCAAAATGGTCTAACTATTGGATACATAGATCTTAAACTTCTTTTAACTCACACTCATTTTCCATCGTGAGATTAACCCGCTATCGTTACCAATTGGTGTAGCCCTTCTATAGTTTTTTTTTTTTGGGATAAAGCCCTTCTATGGTTATCTTCTATAGTTCTATGGTGTTTTAATATTAACTAGTCGCGGACCCGTGCGTTGCGTGTGATAATTATTTTTATGATGGTTTTATTAATTTTTTTTTTACAATTTAAACTAATCTAATAATGAGTAATGCATTTTGTAATTATATTTTTATTTATTATAGGAACAATCATATATGTAACATAGGAACAATCTAAAACACCAAAAAAATGTAAACTAAAAAAAATTAATAAAACTTAACAATGATTAATTGAACCAATATTATGATAAAATTTTGTTTTTGATAATCTATTAAGGTTATTTTCTTTGTAGAAATTATAATTCCGGCCACCCAAAACATATTATCAAATAAACAATTATTGTATATATACAAATTTTAACTTTTGCAATTTGTCACATATCCAATTATTTTCGTTTGGCTAACCTTTACTTTTCATTAAATGAATGGCATTATAAAGTACTTCTAATACAACTATTAAAAGTACTTTGTCCACTACAAAGGATTAGAAAATAAACAAAAATTAGTAAAGTCTCATAGTTTGACATCCTAATTGAGCACTATAAAAAATCATGCTATGTAACAAAATAAATACCAAATTATCCAAATCATGCTATGTAATAGAATAATATTATATTTTTATACGCTATATTTAATTCTTTAGATCGCAATAGGATAATATTTAACAATCAAATAGAATAAAAAATAAAATAAAAAACAACAACAACAATTTAAAAAACAAAACCAAATCGCATTAACCCAAAATAGAGTTTTAAAGAATATAAAAAATTATCAACCTAAAGTAGAGATGCAATAAAAATAAAAAAATCCACCAAAAAATTTAGAGAGAGAGAGAGAGAGAGAGAGAGTACCTTTTTTTTGTGAGGAAAAACTATGCATAGAATAGAAGAGATAGTGACAAATTTATAGTAAGAGTGTGTGAATAAGAAGAGACAAAAATAAAAGGAAGATGAAGGGAAAAAGAAAGAATGATATTAATGTAGAAGGTAGTGGGAAGATGAAAAGGTAAGGGAGGGAGAAAGATTGAAGAAGTAGTGGGAAGATGAAATGGTAAGAGAGAGAGAGAAAGGTTGGAAAAATGTAAATATTAAAAAAATAAATGTTAAAAACAATTATAGGAAAATTGAAAAAAAAAAACCTAAAGCTTGAAAGGCTTCAACGTTTTTTTTGTTTTTTTTTTATTTTTTATTTTTTTCTTTTAAGCTGAAAAAGCTCACACAAAATCCTAAAACTGAACTGAAAAGGTTTTGGGTTGGACTTGATATTGGAACTAAATAAATAAGAGGTGGGCTAGATTAATTATATAGATTTATTATATGGTAATTAATAGTGAAAGTAAATAAAGAAGTAGTGGGCTAGATTTATTATAGGGTGATAGTGGAAGTAAATAAATAAGTAGTGGACTGTATTTATAAGGCTGAAAATTGTAAAAATTATTTTAAAATTATAGGACAAATTATATATATTTTTTAAAAATGACGTGGCAGCTGATGTGGCGCAACATGAGAGCAGTAGCATTAAATGCTACGCTTCAACTTTTAGTAATATATAGATATAGATATAGATTGATCCAAACAGCTTAAGGAAACACGATATTTTTATTTTAAAAAATTATTAAAAGCCTGAAATATATTATTGCAAAAAAAGATTACATTACGATTTCAGAAAATGCAGACTGCCTAAAAAGACAGGCAATTCCACCGTCCAATAACATTTGTTTTTACTGAATACAAATTGAAAACAATTGAGAGAAGCCATAGTATTGTCACCTTGTGATGAGCAACCAAAACACCACTAGCGAAAACCTGGAAGAATTGAAAGCACTGGCTCAATTAAATGACCATAACTTGCTATAGAATATAAAGCTGAAGTTGTAGGAGATTGATAAAAATGGTCTGAGCCTCACATGTTTCAAATATAACCTCAAATACTCCTAATTCCAGTGAAAATTGGACCATAGTAAAGGTAGCCATGACTATGAGACTAGACTAGAAGCCACACATATGTGTGGTTCAATTAGCTCATTGAAATCCTTAGCACAAAGCATTTGGATATTGTTGTCTGATTCATATTTTCTCAAAGCATATTTCTAGCTAGCAATTCTGAATTCTCATTTCAATGAGACCACGAACTGAATGAGGGTTCCCAAGCCTTCAGTAGCTCCAACACAAAATGCTCTCATTCAGGTTGTGGAGGCTGCAAAGCAGCCACAACCATGGGGATCACAACTGTAGAATAAACTTCGGCACTCTTAAGCATTTCAGATCACACTAGAATTAGGTAGCCAAATCTTCCGAGTATTCCTTTCTTGAATGTATTTTGTTGCTGGAATTAACAAATAGTGCAACTAAAATGTATGTTGTAATTTGGCAAAGGATTTTAGCCCAGTTTAAAGTATATTCAACTATATTGATCTAATATGAGCAAATCAGAATTTTTTACTTCTATTACAAAATTATAGGGTCTAGTTTAATCATGCAGAAAATTGTAGATCTAAAAGCACGCAATAGCCAATTGTTATGTTATGTTTGCTCTATAAAAGAAGATGTAAAGAGTCTAAATACACATCATGATCATGCTTAATTAGTCAATCTAGAAGTTTATCTTTATAAATCATATATTGGCCTTTTGCCTGCACATCATTTTCCTGTTTTTACCACACTTTTACTCGTAAGGTATTAGTTCAAAAATTGTGATGACTTTTTTAGCACATTCCCATTTTGGTGTGCATGCACTCACCATAAAATTGAAAAAACTAACCATTAAATTATTTGTTAGCATTGAAGAAATAAAATGTTGAATATTTAGCTGTTCTCAATACTACTACAATTTCTTCAATCATACAGAAGGAAAAAGACCACTCCAAAGAAATGAAAAGGAAGAATGAAGAGATGAAAGCAAAGATATACTCCCTTAGAAACCAAAAGATGGAGCTTGACAGAAGGATTCTAGAGAAGCAGTCTACTATTGATTCACTAAAAGATGAAAAGAGAACCATGGAGTCTGCACTCGAGGAGAAGCGGAATGAGTTCAAAATGTTAAGAGAGAAAGAGATTGATCCAGGAAAAGAAAATCCTCAATTGATAACTCTAATGGAAAGCTTGAAGCAGAAGGAGGCCAAAATCGAGGATTTGAAACACCATCTTGAGTACCCAGTTAAGGTTTGGTCAGTAAGTACTGATGACCCATCAAGCCCACCTGTGAATTTAACTGTGAATGGAAGTGTGGCAGGACAAGATCAAAGTGAGGTCCTTATGAGTAATAAAGAGGGTGAGCAACTACAAGAATCCAGTATTTACATGCACGATGAAAATTCAACAAGTGAAGATGGAAATAAACTTAAATCAAACAATTTTATAGAGGCTGGGAGTATAGTAAGAGTTGAAGAAGGAACTGAAAATAAAGCAGAAGATACTACGAGGGAGATGATGAGAGAACATATGCAAAAACTAGAAAATTCGCAAGATGAAGGTCTTAAAAATGGAAGCTATGTTATTGAGAAGCCTATTGAAGAGGTTCAAGGAAATAAAAATGAAGATTCTCACAATGGGGGTGATTTTGGCATTGGCAAAAGAGATGATGAGATGAAAGTAATGGGAAAACTTGAAAATTCTCAAGAACATGACCATCGGGAACTTGATGAGATTCATAAGGATGAGAGAAAATTAAAAGAACCGGAGAATTCTAGCATTGGTAGAATTTCTAGAATGAGAGGGAAACATGGCCATGCTAGTAAAACAAAGGGAAAGAAATGGAGAATGCTTGTCAAGAATAGGTGGTTGGAGAACAATGGGAATTCGATAAATGATAAAGCAGTGAGAATGAAAAGTAGAAAATTTTTTATAGGGGATCAAGATGGATTGAAGGGAAGAACTACTGAGAACAAGGATAAAATGGAAAGAGAGGGAGGACAGATGGGTGTTAATGACCCAATGGAAGTAAGAAAAGCTGCTGATTCTTCAGATGGAAAAGATCTGAATGGCAATCTTGTTTATGCTGATACAAATTATCAAGTGGTAAATGGACAAGAAATGTTGGAAAATCCCCATAATTTTCCAAAAGAAGTCCAGCTTCTGAAAAATGGAACTGCCAAGGGTGATGTGAGCAACATTATATTGGATGATAGAAAGCAGAAACTAGAAAAAGTGAGAGAGTCATCAGAAGAGCATGAAGTCAGTGGCATTCAACAAGACACAAGCAGCGGTAATATCAATGAAGTAGAAAAAGATACAGAACAAACAAGCATCGACGAGACAACTGAAGTGCCGGAAGATTTGGAGGATGGCAATGTACAAGAATCAGAAAAAGGAGAAGATGGTTTGGAAGATGTAGAAGAAGAAGAAGAAGAAGAATACAAAGAAGACACAGATGAGTCTTGAGTTTTAGCTGATAAACAAGTTTTATGTCTTGTGTTTGTTATAGAACTGTTAAAAGTTTCTGCGTATATGTCTGTTAGAGCAATTTAAGTTATGTTCGCTTAAAATGATTGTAACTACATGGACCAAGAAGGTGACTTCCAAACAGATGTTATCAAGAAAAATAATCCCCAGAAATAATTAGATTAATAGCCCCTCAGAGACATGCGGACATGAATTGCACCTAAAATTTAAATTTGCCAGAGTTCGAAGAAACCTTGGGATTTGATCTGCGTATATAATGAACTTGAAGAACTAGTGGAACTAGTCTAGGAGAATTGAGCGCCGGAATGAAATGATTTGATTGGGCGTGTGTAAATCAGTTTATGTGCCACAAATTTAACTAAAAAAAATGGCACACATGCCTCAAGAGAGACTGAAATACTTTTAAATTTACTGTTATACAAGCTTGTTTATTACTACTATAGGAAAAATGAATGGATGCTCTAAAGGAATTGGTTCAAGAAAATCTAAAATATTTTAAGTTTACTGATATACTAGTTTATTACGGCTATAATTTATAGGAAAAGTTAATTAACGGATGCCGTAAGAAAATTGGTTTAAGTAATATTTTTTAAAATTTTAATGGGAAAAGAAAAACAAGTTATTTTTTTAACAGTTTTTTATATTTCCTATGAAAGTAGTATCAAAACTTTTCTAAATAGTCCATTAACAAATGTCCAAGAGCATCCGTTAACAGGACCCTACTACTATTACTTAGAAACTAGTATGCCAATTTTTTTTGTTTTTGTTTTGTTTTTGTTTTTTTGGGTTTATCACACGGATGATAGAATTAAATCAAACAATGAAAAATATATATTGCATTTTATTATTTAAGTAATGCTATTGGTCTTCTTCTTTTTTTTTTTTTTTTTGGTTTATCATACATAGGATAGTATTAGATAAAACAACCAATAAAAAAAAAAAGAATACTGCATTTTATTATTTAAGTGATGCTACAGTGAAGAAAAAAGAGAATATTGCATTTTATTATTTAAAATATATAAAGGGACATTAAAAAATAAAAACTGATAATTGAGCTTGGAATCTTCTTGGAGGCGCCAATGAAGCGCTAATGTATGAGAGTGTGAAGTAAGGAAGAGTGGGATTGAACATTGTGTTTGAACCCGGCCTTACTCTGAGAAATCCGTAAGGAGGAGAAAAAGGTAGTGTGTGGATTTAGTTGGTAGAGGTTGAGAGAGGATGAGACATGGAATGACGATATGGAATTAGGAGGAGATGATGTTTTACTTTTATAGTCTTTCTCATTGAACTCCTTGGTTCTGGTTGTGGAATTAGAAAAGCTTCAGACTCTATTAAGATCACCCATAAAAGTGTGCAGGTGAGATGTTCTTACTTAGGCCAATGAGTATTATCATTGTGGTTTTCTTGGGTTCCATGTTAAATGTTAATGCATCATTTATTTGGGCACAAAAATTAGAAAATTTAGATAAGATACATGACACCAAATTAGAGTCGAATTTATAATTTCCATAAAAGTGTGCAGGTAAAATGTTCTTGCTTAGGCTAATGAGCATTATCATTGTGGTTTTCTTAGCTTCCGTGTTAAATGTTAATGCATCATTTATTTGGGCACAAAAATTAAAAAATTTAAATAAAATACATGACACAAAATTGGAGTCAAATTTATAATTTAATTAGATTTTTTTTTTAGTTTTGGTTAGGACAAATGGCGCAAAATTGAGAATCCAATTGAAATCTAATTGGATTTTCTCCCTGCTTCACCTATTATTATATATATAGATTGGAAATAAACCTGGCCCTCAGATTAGGTTTTTTTTTTTTTTTTTTTAAGTTTTTTATTTAAGTAAAGTACTAAGGCAGCATTTTGATGAAAAATTTTGGAAATATTGGATAATCAAGAAGATGTTTTTACAGAGAATCCTTCACCTTCTCAATTATTTATTTATTTATTCTTTGGGTGAAATTTTTATACTAGTGAAAGGTGAAACTGGAGAAGGTGAAGGATTCTCCATAATAAAACTATCTAATTTCCAAACAATTGTTAGCAAGAACTGCCAAATGCCAATAATGTTGCATTGTTATCGATCATTGACTGATGACTATTAGTCATGTACACAAAAAACCTCAACAAAGTAGCAAAACTGTTGGCAAGAAATGCCAAGGATATTGAATCTACTCAGGTCTGGCTGTATAAAGCCTAAAGCCGCATTTTTAACCTACGGCTATAGGCAAAATCTGAAGCCACGTTTAAGAAACGCAGCCCCATCCCAAATTAAAGCTGTGTTTTAAACACGCGGCTTCAGACTAAATTTAAAGCCGCGTCTATAAAACGCAACTTTAGGCAAGCTAGAGCCGCATTTTATAAACGCAGCCATAGTTAAGATTAAAAAAAAAAAAAAATGAAATAGGAAGGTCCTAAAGCCGCGTTTTTTAAACGCGGCAATAGCTCCACCCCTAAAAATGCAGTTATAAACACTAAAACGCAACTATAGATATATTCTATAGACGCATGTTCAAAAAGCGGCTTCATTTGCCTACTTTAAGCCGCGTTTCTTAAAAACACAGTTTTATCCCGTCTGTAGCCACGTTTTTACAAACACGGCCTAAAAAAACGCGACATAAGACCCGCGTGTTTTGTAGTGTATAGGCATAGACAAGTGAGGCAACTAGAAAGAAAAGGAACACTATTCTCTCTTTATCAACCTTTTCTCCTCTTTTATCGTGGAGTATTCCCAGAATCATCTTCTCTTTCCTCTTGATTTTCAAATAACAGAAAATTGCTAAACGCCATGGTTGCAATACAACCCCCCCCAAAAAAAAAAAAAAGGGATCACGGAGTATACAGTATGCAGTATGCAGTATGCTATATCCAAATTCTTCCCAGGGTCCAAAATGTCTTGGCCATTGTAAACATTGATTATACCGAGGATGATGACAGTGTATCCAATAAAATAGTGGTAAGGATTCCAAATTGTTCGATACTTGTGATCCTTCTTTGGCCACCAAAAAAAAGAAAAGAAAGAGAGAACAGTAATTGACTAATTGCAAAGTATATATAGCCAATCAATGTAAATGATGTATGACAGAATATGGAACATAATCTTTGTTTTTATTAATTTTGATATTTCATTGTAGTTTTTGGCAATTTTTTTAGGTTTAAGGTTTTTTTTTTTTTTAGGTGCATTTAATATTTTTCTAGTTAAATTATGATCTTATTATGGTAGAATATCAATTAAGTTCTCTTTTAACATTTTTATTTATTTATTGTCAATCAAGTTTTCTAGAGCCTTCACCCTCAAAAAAAAAAAAAAGTTTTCTAGAGCCTTTAAATTGGCCTCCAAACCTCTTTTTTTTTTTCTTTTTTTTCTTTTTTTTTTCTTTTTTCTTTTTTTTGCTGAATGGCCTCCAAACCTGTAAACAAATATTGATGTGTAAGTTGGATTTTAATGATTGGATTCTTGATTTGGAAGAATATTTAATTTAATTATTGAGAGATATGTAATAAAAAAGAATAAGTAAGACTTGTATCAAATAAATTCGATGATGATGCAGCTAAATGGTGGGATAACATAGAAATTGATAAAAGCGTCGAGGTAAGCATAAAATTCATTCTTGGCATAGAATAAAAAGATATTAGTTGATTTTTGGTTTCCTCATGATTCGTTATGATATATTGCCTTATACAATTGTTAAATACAATTATTGATTAGATTACATTATACAACCACAAACTCAAGATTTTAACCCGAGGAATTATTTTTATTGTACTCTAGTCCATGCATCGAGAGAATAAATACATTTGAGGATTGACAAGACAAAGCCAACATTAAAGGGATTGAAGAAGATCAAGTTTTGTCATCGCAAGTTGAACAATCTTGTGCAAAAGAAAATATAATTCTCTTGAAAATATTATCTTGAAGTCAATGAGGAAAAGATGGATGTTCTTGAGACAATTTATGAAGATTTTAATGAAGCAAAAGATTATGAAGAAGAAATTGTAGAGAAATTTGTCAAAATTCTCGATGAAATCAAATCAGGTCGTTACAAATCTCAAAATCCTATTACTTTTGTGGAAGTCAACACATCAAAATTTTTACATTTTATTGGGGTTGAAAGATTTATGGTGGCTTCCAAGCTCTCTCTTGGTGGATTCAAGGGTTGTCTTTCAAAGGCAAACATGTTTTGCTTCTTGCGAAGTCACAAGAAGTACATCACGTCTACTTCAAGACAATAACCCAAGAATCCACAAGAAAAAATATCAAAATCTGCCAAAAAATATTGAGAGAAAATTTTGAAATTTTATTTAACTCAAAATTGAACTAATTATCATTTTCATGCTTTAGGACCAACTGTAAAACTTGATTAGCAAGTAAAAATATTCTAAAAGAGATCCTAATTTTTTTTTGAGAAGGAAAAAAAGGGGGTCTTTATGGTCATATTACACCCCCGGGCAGGGAGCCAGTGGCCTCGGTCGGGGTAGCCCGATCTCGGGGGCCCTTCTATACTACTGTGTGGGAGTCACCTCACATTTATGAGTACACCTCACCACTAAGTTTACCCACCAACGGAAACCTGCGGGCAGCGGGACTAGAACCTAGGTGTGTTGCATGAATCGTCTGAGCCTTACCCACTCAGCCAAGCCCCCGTTGGCAAGATCCTAATTGATACCCTACCATAATAGAACTCTAATTTGACTAAAAAAAACATTAAATGCACCCTAAACCTAAAATTCATAAATTACATGAATATATCAAAATTATTCAATAACAAAAATGACGCTTTATATTCTATCCCAGACCCCTCTTGTTGGAAAAAAAAAAAACTCATTTTTGAGTTATTATTTGAGATTTGGAATCTTCTATGTCATGCAAGCTAATTTTTGGAATGCCTCAACCCCTTGATCTTTTTTTCATACTTGCAACTCATGAATTGAGTAAACAAATCAACTTAAGAATCTTTTTCCTTAGTATTCACTATTCATGCAATTGACAAGATTCACAAATAGTTTTCAATGATCCAATCAAACCTTTCAAGTCCAATAAAATCAACAAAATTTGATGTACTGCTTTCCACTAAAATAATAGGATCTTCAGAATGGCAATCATCTAACTTGATTTCATTGAGATCTTTGACAATGTCCTCTACAATTTTTGCCTCATGGTAATTTGCTTCATTATAATCTTCATCAATTGTCTCAAGAAAATTCATCTTTCCCTCCTTAACTTTAAAATAATTTTCATGTAAATAATTTTCTTTTACATAAAATTGTTGAACTTGCTTTGATATGTTCCAACCTCTTCAAGACCTTCTTTAAAAATCAGCTTTATATTATCAATCCTGAAACCTGTATCTTCTCTTGCCACATGAACTTGGATGTGAAAATTTTGATTTTATGGTTGACAAATTATGAATACTTTCCTCTTAATCTGAATTTCTCTATCTATAATTAACAAATATATAGTGTAATATATCATAATAATCATAAGGAATCCATAAATTAACCATCTTTTTCTTTCTTTGCCAAAAGCAAATTTATGCTTAGCTCAACACCTTTTATCAATTTTTATGTCATCCCACCACTTGGTGGCTTAATCATTCAATTTATTAGACACAAGTCTTGTCTTTTTCTTCATCAATCTCCCAATAATTCAAATATTCTTTCAAATTAAGAATTCAATCAATAAAATCCAACTTACACATCTATCCATCAAATAATGAAATTTTGTTCTATTTAGGAATGTGTCTATGAATATATTGACTAGTGTTTTTGTGGGAGGATTTCCTAGCAAGAAGTGTAGCAATTGCTTACTGTAGTTCACGCAATCCTTGTTTGGAGATCTTGGGAATCTTGTTGAAATCATCAATCAAACAAAGGCTTTGATATCAGAAAAAGAACAAGGCTTTGATATCAGCTAATAAGCATATCATTTCAAGATAATAACCCTAGAATTCACAGGAACTAAAAAGAACTTTGGAATTAACCATAAATTATTGAGAAAAAAAAACTTTGAAATTTTCTTTAACTCAAAAGTAAACTTAATTTTCATTTATAGGATTTAGGGCGAATTTATAGGTTCTGTAAAATTTGATTAGCAAGGTATCTATATTTTTAAAGAAATCGTAATTGATAACCTACTATAATTTGACTAAAAAGGCATTAGATGCACCTAAAATCAAGGGGAAAAAATCCAAAATTTTTAAAAATTACATAAAATATAAAAATTAATAAATAAAGAAAATTATATATCATATTTTGTTCTAAATAAATTTAAGAATAATTATAAAGCACCTGGGTAGCAAAGCAGAAAAGCACTATGCCGATCGTCGTATGTGCATCATTTTGAATACCGTGAGATTTGCTACCAAGGAAAAGTAAAGTTAAAATTGATCAGCCAAAGGATCTGAGAAAATTTATATGGTCAATTAAATCAACCAAAATTGCAATACTTACATTCTTTAGCCAAAGTCTTGAATCCCCTTTTCCTTAATTGGCTCACTAGTACTGTTTGTCCGGAGAGAAAATCTAGTCTCCCCATGGACTCACTTAATATTGTCTCCACTCAAAGCATGCATGACAAGACTATCATCATCACCATTCACAGACCCTACTTGGCAAACTTGATTGACCCTTGTCAAATTTATAGGAAGCACCAAAGTGACAAAGATAATCGTCTCATTATTCTCACGCACAGCTGAAATCTTTGGTACCTCAAAGCTCAAACTACTCTCTTGCAACATTGTATCGTATCCCATATATCACTGAGGACGTGTATGCGTGCATGGCCCCATTGGAGACTTGGTAAGACACAAGTGCTTGTGATCCAGTCATTCCTTTACTAGTTGGATTGATTGCCCATGAAATCCATCTAGAGGATGTGGTTCCAATGTGTTGGTATGCGAAATCAAGAGTGTTAGTAGATGGGTCATATGTCTAATAAAGGAAAGAGTTCAACACAGGAAGATCGTTACATGAGTTATACTGGTTGGAGAAAGAGAAAGTATTGGTCTTGCATGTTTGAGCGGTACTGATGAAACAAATAGTGAAAACAAAAAGGTCGAGAACAAGAAAGCTATCAAAGCTCTAGTCATGGTGGTTAGTGTTCAAAGCAGAGCTAAGAGAGAAAAAAGAACTTTGAATACTGCCTAAATAAAATTTGTATGTTTGTGACTTGTGAAAGAGCGTCTCGTAAATCAAAAAATGTGTATTGAACAAGAAAATATATATGGAAGATGAGAGATAAGAAATTTAGGGTTAGGGTTAGAATTGGACAACCTAGTGTGGTGTGAATATATAGGGCCTGTTTGGTAAAAGATTTCTAGAAACGTTGTTGTTTTGTGAAAATACGTGTCAGTAAAAAGTGTGTGAAAATACGTGTAATGTTGTTTAAATACGGAAAACTGTTATTTAAACAACAGTAACAAACACCCCCATATTGTCAAAAATCTGTTTGTAACTCACGTATTGGCCACGAAAATAAAATTTAAAAATAAAAGGGATAATTACAGATTACCCACCTGTGGGCCAAAATTGGGAATTAACACTGTTTTTCAAACAATATAATTAGTAGACACTGTTTTCGAACTATATTTTTTACTAGCATCTCGAGTCTAAAAGACTTGATTTAGGCCTATAAATCGAGTCTACTAGCATCTCGAGTCTAAAAGACTCGGTTTCCATTGTCTAATCACGTTTGATGTAGCATTTTTTCCATGTGACATCCACTTGGAAATCGAGTCTTTAAGACTCGATTTATAAGCCAACCCTTTACTTATTATTTTAAGCCTGCATTTCAAAGCCTGCATATTCAGCCTCCCCTAACCATAGACACAGACCAAACCTCTTCCAAACCAACAGCAATGAAGCCCCCCATGGCCCCACCTCCCAAAAACCCCAAACCAAACAACTCCGATACCTTACCTGAGGCCACCAAAAGCTCTACCACCACCACAACCGAAACACCGTTGGAGGAGGAGGAGGAGGAGGTGGAGGCAGAGGCATCACAATCTCAGTCTCAATCTGAGAAAGTTGCTGCTGTGGCAGTTCCGTACACGATACCTCCGTGGAGCGCAACTCCATGCCACCGATTCTACCTTGAGGTTCTCAAAGACGGTTCTATCATTGACCAATTTCAAGTCAATGACAAAGGGGCTTACATGTTTGGATGCGTCGATCTCTGCGATTTTGTGCCACCCCACCCCACCTTCTCATCAGACATGACCACCATAGCTGAAGCTCGATGAGGTGAGGTGAGCTCTCTCTCCTATCTGATCTAGGTCTCCTCGGATTCTTTCTCTCTCTGATCTGATTTGGATTTTCAAGTTCAGTTTTTAGTCAAAACAGAAAAACCCAGAAAAATTGCTTCATCTCTGATCTAATTTAGGTTTTCAAGTTTAGTTTTTAGTCACAACAGAAAAACCCAGAAAAATTGTTTCATTGTTGAATAAATAGCGAATGTGTTTCATTGTGCTGAGATTGTTGTGTTTCTAGGATTTCTTAAATTTTTTTTGGGTATTTCTGGGAATGGCTAGTACATGAGAGACTTAGACTTAAAAAAAATTTGGGCTATAAATAGAGTCTTAGAGACTCGATTTTCAAGTGCGCCACGTGAAAAAAACGCCACATCAGACGTGATCAGACCATGGAAATTGAGTCTTTGAGACTCAATTTATAGGCCCTAAATCGAGTCTTTTAGACTCGAGATGCTAGTAAAAAATATAGTTTGAAAACAGTGCCTACTAATTATATTGTTTGAAAAACAGTATTAATTCCCAATTTTGGCCCCACCTATGGTTTAGTCCAAATTTAACTTACTCACCCGTGATTTTATTTTTAACACTTTATCTACATGTGGTTCATTCCGTCTATGCTCCGTAACCCACCTCTAATTTTTCCGTTACTCTAACACGTTTCATCAAAAAATCAAATAAGAAATCAGATCAAACACTCTTCTCCCACACACTCTCTACACTTGCTCACCCACTTGGGATCTTAGAAAATAAGAAGGGTTTAGACTCAACAATTTATGTTTTCATAAAAACATAAATTTCTGAGTCTAAACCCTCTTTATTTTCTCCGATATCCAATACCCAAAAGCCAAATTTTATAAATTTTTGTTTAGATTTTAATTTTGGACTTGCTCTCACTCTCTTCTCTTGTTCCTCTTCTGGGTCTTGGTAAGTGCAAAATTTCTCTCAATCTCATTTATTTTTCTTTATTTGCAAATCCAACAACTTTTGTATAATATATCAATTTCAAACACACTTTATTTTTTGCTTGCTCGATTATCTTTGTTCACAATTTTAACCAGGTTCTTTTGCTTTTTGGGGTGTTACTTTTGCCTTTTTGGGTTAATGGGTATGCAAATCTGTGACCTTCATTCTATAATCTTAAACAGTGTTTCTGAGCTTTTTTTTTTTTTTTTCAATCTAGGAATTTTGTGGGGTTTCTATTTTTTTTTTTTTTTTTTAAGGTATGGTGGTTGAAAAGGTTGATGATGATTTAGATCTGTGAAAGACTTGCAAACTGTTTGATTCTTTGCCTATGAATGAATGTTTGACTATGAGAGTTTTGTGTTGGGGATGGTTGATGTCTATTATTCATTGAATTACTGTGTTGATTTTCTTTTTTTTTAATTTAAATTTTTGAACATGACAGAGTCAAAAGTGGTGGTGGTGGTGGGGAAAGAATGGAGGAGAAAAAATGGAGGAAACAATGGCAACAAGGTATTGGTGTCACATGTGTTCACAAATGGTGAATCCTGTTATGGAAGCTGATATCAAATGTCCCTTTTCCCAAGTGGGTGAGCAAGCCTAGAGAGTGTGTAGGAGAGGAGTGTTTGATCTGATTTCTTGTTTGATTTTTTGATGAAACGTGTTAGAGCAACGGAAAAATTAGAGGTAGGTTACGAAGCATAGATGGAATGAACCACAGGTGGGTAAAATGTCAAAAATAAAACCACTAATGGGTAAGTTAAATTCGAGTTCAACCACAACTGGGTAATATATAATTATCCCAAAATAAAATTAAAAATATGAAGTCCAAAGTCGAAGACTCAATAGCTCACACAATCACAAATCATATAACGACAGAGTCCCCACAATTCCCGACTGCCGTGTGCACATACTTTTACCCGGGCTTAGGTCCTCAAGTTTTCACAAGCTTCTTAGGTAAAAGCTTGTGCACATATTAGGGGTTACCCATCACTTATGAACCTTTGTTTTGGTCGCTCACAGACTGCCATCCTTCTTTGACCTTTTATGTGGGTTGCTTTATGATTTTCCGCTCCCCTTAGGCATTGGGCTTTGCTTGATGTTGAGCTTTGCTTTCTTTCAGTCTATTCTTTGATTGTCACCATTTCCTGCCATATCACTCTGTCATTCCTACTGCAATGACTCAATCCTGCTGGACCTCTTTAGGCCTGCCATTCGTTCTTTCCCAGTGGCTTAGCATGACCATTGGTTTTCTTACTTATGGGCTCCTGTGTCCCTTTTGTTTTCTCTTGGGCGTCCTTGGCCCATTTTCTTAACTCTATATTCCCATGAGTTTTTACTAACTTCATTGGGCTTCCCCGGCCCAATTACCTTATCCTCATCCTTGAGGTTCATGAGCTTGCCATTAACCCCTTACTTTCTTTACTTGCATTACTTTGGGCCTGTCATGACCCATTCTCACCTTTCTACATCATATACTGCCCATGAGTTTGCTATTTCTCTCTTTCCGGGCTCCTTTAAACCCATTTGCTTCCTCAAGATCCATTTGTTTATTTCATGAACCTGTGACCCATTATTCTTGCCACTTGGACTTAATGGTTTTTTCTATCTATTTACCAACTCCTTTCCTGCCCGTCTCTTTGGTCTCCTTTCTCATTTGTCTTCCAAAATGACCATCAACAAAAAGTAAGCAAGTTTATCTATGCATATACAAATGAAATTTAAAACTACTTTAAGATCTTTTTCATTTTTTCATAAATCATCGACTACATAATTATATTTTCTTTTATAAATATGATAGATTTTAATTTATAGCAACGTTCCATGATAATTATTCATTATAATCAAGTCAAGATATTAATTTATTTTTTTTGCAATCAAAACTCAAACTCAAGTCCTTCTTATTCGTCCTCTTAACAACCAAAAATTAAAAATAAGTCCCTCTTATTCAACAATAAGAAAATTTACCACTTAAACTAATTGGAATCCATAATCATTAACAATGTCAAAAAATCGAATTTGGATGTTGAAATTTCAACGAATTCGGAGGTTTTGTTTAAAACCTTGCGGACACACCAAAATAGCCTGGAAATTAGATACCTTCGCTCTTAAGCTAAGGGAAACCCATCAAAATCAAAAGCTTAATTGGAATCCAAAATCATTAACAGTGTCAAAAAATCGAATTTGGATGTTAAAATTTCAACGAATTCAGAGGTTTTGTTTAAAACCTTGCGGACACACCAAAATAGCCTGGAAATTAGATATCTTCGCTCTTAAGCTAAGGGAAACCCATCAAAATTAAAAGCTTCAGGAGGCAAATTTGATTAAAAGAGTACCTACTTCAATAAATGTTGAAAGCTGTAATCTGATGGCACTGTGAAGTCTGAACTGTATCCCAACAAGAAATAGGATTCGGTTTTTCGGTAGCAACTCATTTATTCATTGCACGCCTAAACCGCTAATGCCTATATATATATTCAAGAGTATTTTTGTATTGTATTTGACTAGCTTCTATCACACTTATTGCATACAGCCATATATCTTTATGACCTGAAACCCAAGCCAACCAAGTTATTCACCATGGTTTACCAACCCAAAAAAAAATGATAACTCTCTCTTACGATTACGAATGTGTTAGGACTTAGGATACCCAGGCCTTTGGGCTATGCATATGGTCTTATTAAAAATGTACGAGTTCAGTTAATTACTAGGGTAGACCGTAGAGGTTAATTAATTCGAAATCATGCTTTAATTATTCTCACCTAAGGCTAAACTACCATACATATTTAATTTGTGAGAAAGGTAACAGCATTAATTGAAACTAACAATTATTCGTTCCAGCCAATTGGTGACATTGATGAGGCTCTTCAACCATTCGATTCTAAATACAATTTATAAAAGGGTCTTGTTATAATCCCACTAAAAAATAAAAAATAAAAACCTTGTTAATCGGTGTCCTGATGTAAAATTACTACTTCATTTTGATTTGGAAAATATAAAGAACTTGTAATACATACATAAACTTAAAATTAAGCTCGGCCCATCAATCTCTCTAGCTAGCTAGCTTAAACTTCCATCCTCAATATTTCATGGACTACACTCTTGAAATACATATGATATGAACCTGTAATGTCACGCCCACCTAAGATGTCTAACTAAATATTAAATTAAACCCAAAAAGAACAAAGTTGAAAATAAGATGGGACTTCTTCTATCTATAGGATTTAAGAATTGCACCACAATATGTACATATAATTGCCTTCCAAGATTTCCAATAGAATGGCACATAACAAAATCTTGTAGCAGTCTTCATCTCAGCCACCCTAGCTCCACCGCCGCACCGTGAACAAGTCCCGGCCGCCGGCTTGCTCCGCCGCACTTTCCTTGTTTGATCAACCAGAAAACACATATAAACCATGCTGTTTATATATATATAAGCTGTGTGTTTAAAGTTTTGTGTATAGGAAAGGAATTAAATTAGGAATGGAGAGAATAGCTTGTGAAATAGTTGAGGACCTTGTGAAGGAAGCCTTCTTTTATATATGTATGAAAGGAGTTAAAGATCGAGTAACTTTCCTTGGTATCTTAATTGTCGACGGATTGATTGATTGACTATCGTGGGTTATTATTAAAAAGTTGTTCGAGAATTAGTAGGAATTTTTGGTATGGAGGCTTTCACTCTGAAAGGCCTATGGAAACGTGCCACGCGTGATTGATAGTTGGAAATAAATATGACTGGGGGATATGGACTGCAAGATCTGGTACGTACACGTGGACCAGAGAAACATGATCCAGTAAGTAATTAAGGGTATCAGGTTTTGGGTACATGAAAAATGATTCTGGGTGGCAGTTGGCAGGTAATAGATGCCTGTTGATTTTGGGCTGGATTGTTTGACCACAAAGAAATTTGTAGTTTCAGTGTTTCACACACGTGAGCCCAAATTTGGAGGCAAAAATTATAAAACGACCTTTTTGCTTGTGTTTGTTTCCTTAGAAAATTCTACTACAATTCCACCTTTCCCATACCATGTATCTAATTTTCTCTTCTTTTTTTGACTGACCATGTATCTAATCTTAACTCATTTTTTTTTTTTATGGCTCTAAAAGACAGCTATATAATCACTTATGTGTTTTAGGGAAAAAATGTATTAACTTCTAGATTAGCACTTTACCTTTTTTTTTTAGTATTTTCTGTCGAATTAACAAAAAAAATTGACACTTTAATTTCTTTAAAAATGTGTTCAAACCCATTTGTTAATAATCTGAATATTCTTTAATACCAACGAAGTGAAGAAGAAAAAAATGCTTACTTTTTTTAAATCTTCTGTTAATTTGACCAAAAATACTAACAGCGTGGATTACTTATGGCAAAAAGGTAAAATAGTACATATCTATGTTTTAAACAATAATAAGAGGAACATTGCAATTACCTTTAAGTCTTTAACTGCAATTTGACCCCTTTTTTAAAAATATTTAATGCTATTTAAAAAGACTATATCTTTGGGACTAAAAGGTAGTCTAAATCAGGGTGGCAATGTTTTAATGGTTTTATTTTTATAAAAAAATATCATCAACGTTACTAGAAGTCACAATCACAAATACTAAATTGTGATTGTTAAATATTCTCCACACATCCTATCAAACTAAACCGATTGACAAGGATATAAAACTAAATAAGGTGACTAAAGAGCTGTGAGTGTCGGTATTTAATTTTAAACTACAAATCACAATCATCAAGTTGATTTTTGTGGTTCCCAGTCCCAAAGGAATTATTTATGTCTACAGAAATTTTCAATCCTTTAGATTCAACAACCCCCCTCAACTTTTTTATTGATACAATTAAGAATTAACAATAATAATAAAATTGTTAAGAAAATATGAAAAGCATTAAAAGATCAACTTGTTTGCAGAACACCAGCCACTCGTTCTTCCTTTTCCATTTTATTCCTGTAGTTGCAAAATCCATTCCAACCTTTTCGACAACAACAACTACCAAAAAAAAAAAAAAAAATTGATGGTATACAAACTAAATGGCTAAAGAATAATGAAATATTATCTCTTCTAAATTACTCATGAGCTCACACCCACATAACACTCACTCAATAAATATTTAATATTGTATCAAATTAGGATATCACAAAAGCCTTTTAATATTTTGACCGTTTGGCAAATTACAATGAATAGTGGTTTAAAACTCTGAATTTATTTATATGATTTACTTGTAGAATGGTTGTTGAGGCTCATTTTCGACAAAGCCCAACAAGACAAAGGGTCCAGAATCATGGGCAGACCAAAAAAAAAACAGCAAACAAAAAAAATCATGGCAGGAACGAATGGTTCACGGGTCCATGAGATGGGTCCAGAAGAAGCAAACGGGCTTGAATAAGCCCGGAAAGAAAAAAGAAACAAAACTATGGGAAATATGAAGAAAAGAAAGAATGGGCCACAACAGGCCCAATGCAATGAAAACAAAGAAAGTAACGGGCTAATGGAGAACCCATAAGCCCAAAGGATGAAGTATAGAGTAATTGGGCCAAGAAATCCCAAAGTGAGTTAGCAAAAGCCCATGGGTGAAACAGAACTAAAATAGGCCAGAAATGCCCACAAGAAAAAGGGACATTGGAGCCCGCAAGAAATGAAAGAAGGAGCCCAGCAAGTATACTGGGTTACGGAGAAGGAAAGCACACGGCAGGCCCAAAAGGGCCCGGCAGGATTGAAATGAGCAGCGGGAATAACAATCTGGCATGGCAGGGGACGCCAAGCCACAAAGCAAAACACCTAAACTAAAGGGAAGCCCAACTGATCCTATAGAGCTCAACCTTCCAAAGAAAGGGACAAGTCATGAACGTTGGCATGCTGGAGATACAATCCACACCAGAAAAGGCCAAAAAGCGCACGGCAGGATATGCGCACCCATTCTCAAACCTCCGCAAACGAATGAAACATCAAGAAGGTAACGCATGCGTACGACCCAGGCATCACCAGCCTATACCCAGCCACTATGGGAAAGGGTGACGTCATGGGTGAGGGCACGGTTTGGCGGTGGGGAGAGAAGTGGAAATCCATTTTTTGTGTTTCTTGCCCAGACTCTTTCGGTGGGCACAGTCCTGCTGGGATGACATGCCACCCAAAAGAGGTAAGGGTAGGTAAGAACCACTGGGTGCATGCCATAAGAGACCGAGAGAGAGAGGGGACACACTGGATGAAGTAGACAAGGAACTTTCGTTATCTGAAAGCCACAAGTCAATGGTGGTGGTCAGAACCATTGACTCGGTAAGTGGTCGGCAAAATGTTACCACATCAGACTAGGGCCAGGAAAAGGTTGGAACAGTAAAATCGGCCACGGCAGACCCTATATAAAGGACCCGTGGCTGTGTGCAAAAGGGGGGAGGAGAAATCATCAAAAAAACATAAAGAAAAGAATTTGAAGAAAGAAAACAGAGAGAAAAGAATTCTAAAGAAAGAAAACAGAGTGTTTATGGCAGACATGCATATAAATGGGTTAACCCCCTCTCTCCCTCAATAGCCTTGTCCTTTATTGAAGGGAAATACGACTTATACTCGGGCACATACCATTTGGGGCTGGCCTCTCAAAACAACTAGTTTCGCCTTTGAAGTTACTTGCTTTGAGGGAACAGTTTGCCCTTCCCTGGTTAGAGTCCCGCGACAATACTTAATATGGCAGACTCATTCTTTTTACTCTACTAATCTCGCTCTAATCTTTTGTTTAAGTGTTTTTCTTTAAAAGCAAGGCCTTTTAAGTTATTTATCTTGTTTATTGTGGCAGAAATAGTGACTGTATCTTCTTTACGTTTTTTATATTATGTCTGTCTGCCATAACCTGTTGACAATGACTCTGCCTGCTGTGGGCTCTTAAATAGACTTTGGCGAACGCGGTGTAGATTGTGCACAAGCCGGGCCAAGGTATGCTCCAATTGGGCTGGTCCCGACTCCTCACCCAGAAACAACTCGGGCTTAGTGCGGCAGGAATTTGCCCAACATCCCAATCCAGGCCCACCTCTTTACAATGGTCAAAAGTGCTTTAAGGGCCTTTAAACCGGAAACAACTTTAAGATTAATATTGAAATTTGGAGCTTCTAGAAAAGAGTTTGCAATTTACAATTCTTACTTTATAAATTTAGAAATTTAAAACTCTAATCACTGTAAATTACCAAATACTTAAGACTTTAAAGAGTTTTTCAATCAAGCTCCAAATTAAAGTATTATTCCTTATAACAAATTAACAATGTCAAACGGATACTAAACGTTAAATCTAGCTATTTTCAATTGAAACTTTTTAACTACTCCATAACTAAAATTTTATTCCTATAGCAATACCAAACAGACCATGATCTAAATTTGATAGATTTTCATTCAAACTATATATAGAACAGAACCCAAACTAGTTCTAACATGAATTTAAACGATATACAAATAAAATCAATCCAAAACTGATATTGTCTTATTTTAGATTTGGTTTACAACAAAACTAAACCATTTTTATGGTTTTCCAAACTCACCGTTTGGAGACATCCCTTTACTATTTGCTCATACTTCATATTTTTTATATGTCAGGATTTAAGTAATAGTCTAATAATAATTATATCTTTTGTGGGTAGCAGTATTTTACTATTTTGTATTTGCGGTTCAAACCCACATCCCTCTCCCTCACTACCCACCTATCAAAAACAAATATTCTTTTATATGTCATTCTAGACTAAGTGTCTGTTTGGTTTAACGTTTTTGGGCAAAAGTCATGTTGGCATTTCAAAAACGTGGTTTTAAACGTAATGACTAATGAGGTGTTCAGTAAAATTTTGAAACCGTACTTTTTGGCTCCATAAACATTATTTTTTGTGTTTTCGCATAGCACCTCAGGTGATATAATTCCAAATCGCACAGAATACCATTGAGATTTTTTCCTTTTATCTCTAAATTAGTTGCAGACCCGCGCGTTGTGCATGATAAATTTTTTTTATAATGTTGTCATTATTTTGAATATTTTTCAATGTATTACTACTTAAGTTGCATTATATATGTATGACCAATATATTGTAGGATTCATGATGATAGGAGGTTTTGGTCTTGGAATTAGATGCGGAAAGTTCCGGCAATGATGTCTTAAGCTGTAAATATTAGAATCCTAAATTACACCATACTATTTGAGTCTAGAATTTTAGTACTTAATATAAGTTACAAATGAGCATAAATAATGATTTATATCTTGCATATATACTTGCAAATTTTTTATTACATAATGTTATTAAAAGCAGTCATTGGAGTACAAATGATACAACTATAATTTATTCATTTCAATTCGGCAGGCTCTTAACCATGGCCCTTGGTTAGTTGCCATACTCGGCCTTGTAGTCACTCCAGAGCCAAGTTAGTAAAATTTAATTCACTTCAAAATAGATAGATAGGATTTTATAAATTTCAAGTTAGAGTCATGCTAGGTAAAAACTTTAAAGGATTGTAATTAAGTCCTTGTAAGTCTTTTTAAATAAATCATAATAATAAAAAATATCAATTCTTTTGAAGATACAGATTAGTATTATGAATAGGATGAGGAAATTTTATTGTATTCTTTTTTTGGGAACATAATTTCTACCAAACTCGATTAGCTAATTTGTACATTTCCAAGTCAATTGAGCACATTTTGCATGTTACATGTAATTCTTCGTTTCCATAAGGGTAAGGGCATTCATGATCCCAATGACCCACTCCATTTTTCTTGCAAGCTTGGTTTTGTTGGGATGCGAAATGTGTTTGTTCCAAAAGTTGTATGTCGAAGGATTTGTCGATAGTTTTGTAGCAATTGTTTTCCATTTGGTTGGTTTAGAATTGATAATAGTAGTTGTATTCCCTCATCATTTGATTCACATAACAACGCAATTGTCAGTCCATACTTTGCATTTTTGTTTGCTATGTTTTCTTGAAGAAGGATTTCTTTTCCCATTTTAGTTTGATCTTGTACAAAATATTTGTGAGCTCTGACCCAAAATAGTCCTTGTTTGTTTCCAACCCTAAAGCATTGATGAATGAGTTTTTCTTCATCGTTTCGAAGGAATAGAGGATTTTGGATCAGTCTTGTTAGATTGATGTGGTGAAGAACTTTTTTCTTTTTTGTTAGCTGATTGAATCACTTGTAGCTGTTTTTTAAAAAGGAAAACACATATTAGGAATAATGTGTTAAAAAAAAAAATCAACTAGTGACAAAACATGACAATAATCATATACTAAGGATTACACGTGAACATTATTATCATCACAATTGCAATATTGGATTGATGAAGCTAAAATTTTTCTCTCTTTCAAAAATATAACAATGACTCTAGAATTGTGCACGACTTCATAGCATAAAGTTAATAAAAAGAGAAAATATAGGACTACAATATTTTGTGCCACAATTTTGGACGCAGTAGATTGTGATTAGTAGAGAAAAAGTGGGGAGTTCATGTGAAAGTAACAAACATGAGATTTGAATTTAAATTTGTGTACCTCATTTTGATGTTGCCTAAAAATTTTGGCAACTGTCTCCTAACTTTGAAAAATATTTCGAGCAATAATTCTGTTGGTAATTCATGTTGCATGCTCATTTTATTTTTATGATATTTTTGGTGTGTATTTTTGAAGTTGTTTTGTTTTGTAATTTATAGTGTTTTGGTTGTTGTATGGATTGGTGAATAGAAGCCTTTCATATACCCTTCTTTATAAATCTTAAATCTTATAGTATTGAGTGTGTGTGTGTGTGTGTGTGTGTACAATTTTTATTTGTTGTGTTTAACTGATAAATTTATTATTTTCTTAAGGTTAAACATTTCAACAATATTTTTCAATAAGAAAGGGATATATCAACAACTTCACTCATTCCACATAATAAAACGATTGATTTTGAAAGATACAAGGAATAACTAGATGTTAAAGATTCATTGAAAATGAGCATGACATTTTGGTGATAGGTTTAGGAACCAAAGGTATATTTCAATACAATTACTCACAAGCCTTAAAGAAACTACACATAAGCATTCCTAGCAATTGCTTAATTAAGTTGTATTTCCAATCACAAGATGCTAGGCATAGTCTTGCTAGGAAATTAAGAAAACTCTTGTCCGTTACTTTTATTAATTAATGGTAAAATAACAGTTGTGAACATGTAACCTATTCAATAAATAGTCGTATGTTTATGTAGACAAACCTATGCCACACAACCACAAGCTTGCTTTTCAGTTGTTTAAAATAGTGTAGAGAATGTGAGAAGACAGAAGTTCACCTGCAACATATGTATTGATGACAATCCAATCATTAAATATTGCAAGCAGAAACCAAAAGAGAGTTATCCAAAAACAAAAGCTACATAAGTTGTATCAATATATAAATCAATTATTAATAAATTTGAAATATCTGGATAATCTTCGATATCCATTTCAGTTACTGAAGAAAAGGTTATTAACTTTGGTGATAGTCATGGCAAAATAGATTGATATTCCCCTTTCAGTTCCATAGAAAGCATTGATATTCTCCTTTTAAAGAAGGGTAGAGGGAGGCCAAGAGAGCTAATTTAGGTGCCATTATATAGTGTAATACCATAAACACATGGTTCCTCAATTAAATTAAATCCTCAATTATATGTGCATTTTATTATATGGTAAATGTATACTGTACTTCAACCAGTAAAAATTTTATATGCTAGATGGCCTGGCACTGATCTAATTTTCTATGTTTACGATTAATCTGCTGCTATCTTATAGAAAGATTGTAGTAGGAATAACATTTTTAATATATATATATATATATATTGTACGATGTGTGGTCCTAGGCCCATTGTTGTTGGGCCCAAGGCTGTACAGTGTGCGGTCAAAGGCCCATTGCTAGTGGGACCTGTTAGTTTGGACTGCACGGCAGGTTAGGCCGAGGCCTATTCAAGCCTCGATGCCGCTATTGCTCGGATGCATCTCAGAATACATCGGTAGTGCCTTGGGAGATATCACTGCCGAGCATCACTTGGCATCTATCACGAGTTCTAATATTTAACTTGTTGTTCCCAAAATGGGTCCCAGCTCTGTCAAGAATAATCCAAACGAGTCCCACCCGCACGAGGATTGTTAGAAAAGAATCATTCGTAACCCACTAAAAGAAAGCTATAAATAGAAGGAAGGTCAGAAGAAAAGGGGTTAGGCATTAGAAAGGAGAAAACTAGAGAATAGAGAGAGAATGAGTAGGGAAAGTGTTCGGTCAGCCTGGTTAGTAGTCCTTTTAGGCCAAAACATTTGTCCAGAGGAACTTCCCGTTGTAAGATATCCATAATCCCACGTCAACAAAATAATTGTGAGCCCAATCATACAGTAGGCCCATTAACCGAGCGTAGGGCACACACATATATATGCTATGGATACAAATTTTTATAATCTCAAGAATGTTCTATATGACAAGAGAGAACATTCAAAACATTTTAATAGAATTTTAATCAATGTTTTCTACTAGTGGGTGGCTTAAGATTCATAAATCACATACAAATTAAACCAAAAAAAAAAAAAACCTTTGAACAAATAGTCAGCTCTTGGGATCAGAAGAAAGAAGGCTAAACATAACCAGGTCTCTAGTTTTCCCCTTCAAAATCATATACTTCCTTAGAACACCTTCCCTCTGGAACCCAGCCTTCTCTAGCACCCTTTGGGAGCCCACATTTTCTGCATCAACTATAGCTTCAAGCCTTTCCAAGTGTGGTTATTCAACAAATATAGTATTAGCCACCTGCTTAACTGCTTTAGTTGCAATCCCTCTGCGTCAGTACTTGGAGCCCAAAACATAGCCAAGTTCACCTCTACACTTATCATTGTCTGAATTTTTGGTCACTGAAATGGCACCAATGGGCTGACCATTAAGGCAAATTGCCCTGAACCATGGGTGAGGAATAACTTTGGCATTGATAAAGTTGATTGCATCTTCTTTGTTAGTGTAAGGTCCCATGTGCAAAAGCGGGTCCAATCGACATTGAGATCAGATTACACGGGAGTTTTATGGAATCTAGTACGTTTTATTTGGTAATCCTCAGCATGTATAGGCCAAATTTAGTATTGATATTGGGGTCTTGTTAATGAGATGCTAGGCAATGTTACACATTACAGCTCTTAATTAACTAATCAGCAAGTAACCTTCTTCTTTTTTTAACAAAATTAAAGCATTCATAGATCCAAGATGGTATTTAACATCAAGAAAAATTCAAATTAAAAAACTTCCCAAACTGAAATATAAGAATTTCTACATCCCATAACACATCCAACAAAAAATAAACTCCAATCGACATTGAGATTAGATATTTGATACAGTTTGTTTAAATTTAAATACATACACAAAGGAGATCTACTACAATATTTGGCATTGTAATAAACACAAAGAAAATTGTTTCAGCTGCAACAATATTGCCTTATTTTGCACAAACTAATCTTAGTCGCATCACAACTCAAAAGGTAGCAGACAGTAACAAAATTTAAGAAGGAAATAAAAAAACATCAAGCAATCAAGCAAAAAGAATAGAGCAGAAAACAGACTGGGATTTAGAGATACTTGAACTGAAGCATCCAACTTCTGTCAATATTTATATACTGTGAGGAAAGGAGTAAGGAAGACAAAGAAGTTGTTGTTAGAAGGTGGGGAAAGGAAAGGAACACGTGAGAAACAAAAGGGGCATGAGGATTTTGCTGTTAGAAGGTGGGAAGGGGAAGGAACACGTGAGAAACAAAAAGGAAGGAAATCAAGAGGTTGTAACCGTGGGTTTCTAAGGGTTTTCAATTTAGAATGCTTGGGTTTGGGCTTTAAGTTAGAATTAAATTTAAAAGAAGTGAGTTGGTGGAATTAAATTTAAAAGAAGTGGGTTTTATGGTGGAAATAGGTTGAAAATAATTTTAGTTTTATTAGTATTTTAAAATTGAGAAAAACTATTTTAAAATTGTAAGATAAATTTAGGAAAAATGATAAGAATGACATGACTGTTAACGTAACTCAATATGGGCGTAGAAATATTAAAGGCTACGCTTCACCTTTTGTAATATATATAGATTTATATTTCTCTGAAGCTTTCTCATGAGCTCCCACGTTTACCCCAAGTATATAACATAAGAGAGAAATCAAAAGTGGGTCAATCAAAATCAGGGACAAGCCATCTAGAGAAGTAGAATTGGCCCAATTTGTCGAAAATCAAATGCGATGTGTTTTTGAAATAAGGCGGGCAACTTCAACCACCAACTTCCCCAACAGTTAAATGTTCAAAAAACAGTTCCTTTATTTTTCCTCACTCTCACTTCTCAAGAGTGATATTTTGATGAAGCTCTTCTTCTTGTTCTTCTTCAAGCGCCACTGCAGCTCTCTCACCCTCAATCTCCAAAATCCCAAAACCCCATCTACCAAACAATCCCAAATCCTCTCTCTCTGCAAGCTCGGCTCACTCTCCGATGCGCTTCGACTCCTAAACTCCGCTAATTCCGCCGATATTGCCGTCAAACCTATTGTATATGCTGCACTCTTGCAAACTTGTATCAAAGTCGTTTCTTTCAATCATGGCCTTCAAATCCATGCCCATGTTGTTAAGTCCGGGCTTGAGACTGACCGTTTCGTCGGTAATAGCTTACTTTCTCTTTATTTTAAATTGGGTCGTGATTTTTCGGAGACCCGGAGAGTGTTTGATGGTCTTTTTGTTAAGGATGTGATATCTTGGACCTCGATGATTTCGGGGTATGTTCGGTCGGGGAAGCCTAGGAATTCTCTTGAGTTGTTTTGGGAAATGTTGGCATTTGGGATTGAGCCTAATGGGTTCACTTTATCTGCGGTGATCAAGGCATGTTCGGAGCTTGGGGATTTAAGGCTAGGCTGGTGCTTTCATGGGGTAGTTATGAGACATGGGTTCGATTCAAATCATGTTATTTCTAGTGCTTTGATTGACATGTATGGGAGGAACTATGAGTCCGGGGATGCACGCCAGTTGTTTGATGAGTTGCCTGAACCGGATGCTATTTGTTGGACATCGGTCATTTCAGCATTCACAAGGAATGATTTGTTTAAGGAAGCTTTGGGATTCTTTTATGTGATGCAAAGAAATCATGGGTTGATCCCAGATGAATTTACATTGGGGACAGTGTTGACTGCTTGTGGTAATTTAGGTAGGTTGAAGCAAGGTAAAGAAGTGCATGCTAAGGTTGTTACTTCTGGACTTCGTGGAAATGTGGTTGTTGAGAGCAGCCTTTTAGATATGTATGGAAAATGTGGGTCGGTAGATGAATCTCGGCGTGTTTTTGATAGGATGCCCAGAAGGAATTCAGTTTCTTGGTCTGCTTTGCTTGGAGTGTACTGTCAAAATGGAGACTTTGAATCTGTTATTGAACTCTTTAGAGAAATGGAGGAGGCTGATCTGTACTGTTTTGGAACTGTTCTTCGTGCATGTGCAGGTTTGGCAGCAGTAAGACAAGGGAAAGAAGTTCATTGCCAGTATGTGAAAAGGGGTGGTTGGAGGGATGTAATTGTAGAATCAGCTTTAGTTTGTCTTTATGCAAAATGTGGTTGTGTTACTTTTGCTTATACAATTTTCATGCAAATGCAAGTTAGAAATTTGATAACTTGGAACTCAATGATTTGCGGGTTTGCTCAAAACGGAAAAGGTGAAGCTGCTCTTAGAATATTTGATGAGATGATTAAGGAGGGGATAAAGCCTGATTATATTACTTTTATCGGGGTTCTTTTTGCTTGTAGTCATACAGGCTTGGTTGATCAAGGACGAAAATACTTTATCTCAATGACAAAGGACTATGGAATTAAAGCTGGAACAGAGCATTATAACTGCATGGTTGATCTTCTAGGCCGTGCTGGGCTACTTGAAGAAGCTGAAAATTTGATAGAAAATGCAGATTGTAAAAGTGATTCATCTCTTTGGGCAGTTCTTCTTGGCGCTTGCACCACCTGTACAAACTCAATTACTGCAGAGCGAATTGCTAAGAAGATGATGGAATTGGAACCTGACTACCACTTGAGTTATGTTCTTTTGGCTAATGTTTATAGAGCAGTTGGACGATGGAATGATGCCTTGGAAATTAGGAGGGTGATGGAAAATAGAGGCGTTAAAAAGATGCCTGGTAGGAGCTGGATTGAAAGTAATAGAGACTTTGGTTCTCATCTTGACATGGGTAGTTTTGTTGTTCCTGGAAAAAGTAGTTCTAGTGTGGAGAATATTGTGTGATGAGAAGAAAATGGGGATTTAAATTGCACATTTGAGGCTGATGAATGGAATTGGTCAAACATTTGGAATTGTCCTTGCATTATCCCTCCCAAAAGATACAGACTTGAAGCATAAAACTTAATAACCATGGATGCAATGCAATTGCAGACCTCACACTAGCTATCTGCAGGGAAATCCCCAGTTGAATGTTCATCTTTGGGCATTGTGAGAAGGTGGGATTAATCTCTTTTTTTACCCGAATGGTTTAGTGGACCCTTGAGATAATATTGCATAGGTTCTACTATTAGATCAATCGGTAAGATCTTGTTGTGGCATTAGTGGGAGGACAAGACACATATGATCCAATTACACGCATCTCAAACTACATCAAACTGAATCATTTAATTTTGTTATTGTAAATTGATTTCTTGTTTTCTGTTGTTATTGATCCCCCCTGCCTCTTTTTCTTTATTACATATGAGTTAAAATGAATCCATATGAATCTTCTTATCTCTCGTGCCCTTATTAATAAGAAAAATGATTTTCATTTTCTGGAAAAGGCGATGGTATCATTACTTTTGCAATGACTCCTTTTTACAACCTGAATTGTGTTAAAACGCTCTGGAAAGCTAGGTAAAATGAAAGCCTTACCTGCTTATCAACCTGCTCCTTTATGTTTTATTTGTGCTTGTGTGTGCTGCGCCGCATGCAAATTTGTGAATTTCTATACTTTTTGGAGAGCAATGTTACTGTAGCAATTGTGCATAAATGCACAATTTTACACTCACTGATGTGGGTGTTTTTTTTTTGCTCAAAATGTGTAAAATGAGCAACTTTTTATATTTTGCAAGACTTTGCATCAACTGATGCAGTTGCTCTTAGGACCATATAATTTTACACAACTTTAGATACAATTCGTCACATTGTGAGTTATGAGTGATAAAGGTGTAGATCCACATAAGATTATGAGAAAGGAATGAGGTATCTATGGGTATCATTTGTTTCCATGGGTTTGAAAGCACCTATTTTGGGGTTTTTTTTTTTAAACCTCTATTTGGTCAGTAAGAAAAAATGATGGAAAATTATGAGGAACAATCTTGAGAAACAATTTATTTGGGGTTTTTCAAAAAGTTTCTAGAAATAACTAAATAAATATATATATATATATATACACATACATACAAAAGTCCCTTCTCCTAAAATTTGTGCCCTTAGGGACGAATCTTAAAGTTCCCCAACCGAGCCTACATATAATATCTCAATTTTAACAATCTCTACAAGATACAAAGGTAACGAGTACAAAACGCCATAACAGCTACAAAACACTTCTTCAACAAATTTTGCTTTGAAATGAGTGCAAAGCAAAATTGTCAGTCTTGAGACATATGTAATGTTGTAAACCATCTACTTCTTTGTTGTGAAGATATCATCCTAGGTACAATACCCAAATTGTCAGCCTGATTACATAGGATGATGTTTAAGATGATTAAGGTGAAAGTTACTTTGATCGCCTAGTGTATATTTTTACACTTCTGACCCCACTGTAACTTTTGTGTTCTGGTTAACCGTGAATTCCAGTTCAAAGTCATGCATATTTCTGATTTCCCAACAGATTACCTACTGTCCTTTATTTCTGCAATCATAGGGAATTGCTAGTTGTAGTACAAAACACAATTCAAACTTTAATTTCATATGGTTAGTAATCTAAGAAATGCACATTTATGATAGAGAATGAGAGGTCAGATTATAGTGAGATGGAAAGTTACCCAATGTGTTGTGAGTTCAAATCCGAAAATCAATCTCTCTTAAAAATATAAATTTGGGATTAAGAATACTTGCTAATTATCTCTTCCAAAAGTGGAAACATCCTTGTACATTAGGTCCGAAAACCAATCTCTCTTAAAACTATAAACTTGGTATTAAGACTACTTGCTAATCATCTCACCCAAAAGTGGAAACATCCTTGTACATTAGGTACGACCCCACTTGGCAACTTCGTATAACAATTTTAATTTTACCCCTCTTTAATTTGACTCCATCTTTCTAAAATCTTGCAAAGGAGGAAAACAAGAATTGCCAGATTTTTATAAGCCCAACAAAAGAGGTCTCAAACAGGGAGGTGGTTTTTTTATTTTTATTTTTTTATAAACCCAACAGAAGAGGTCTCATATAGTCATATTTGTGAGTTGATTGCTTAATTTTGCAGCAGCCTTAAAATATATTATATTGTTGCAAATCAGGCTTCTTCTTCTTTTTTTCCCCTTTCTGAATAATTATGATTTTATTCAAGAGCAAACACTATTGGGAGAGTCTCCATCTCCTCTTGAAGGAAACAAGAATGGTCTCTGGGATTGAGGAGATAGGAATCCTTCCCCACAGATTACAAAAGGCTGTCCACTAAGTCAGAGAAAGGGCAAGGGAATTTCCCGAACTAAAAACATGGGAAGCCTGCCAGAAAAATGAATATAAAACTAAAGTCAACATCTCCATTGACTGTAGCTTATCAGGCCTAATACATTTAGAGCATCCCCTTCTAGCACAACCATGGGGTAGCCTTCTTCCTTCAGTTTCTGGACTGCAAACAAAGCTGTCTGATCTTTTGCCCATAAAGGTTATCCAAGATCAATTATGTCAATCCAAATTTGCCACACCTAAGATTTATGATCCCTGCCAACTATGCCAATGTTACCTATGAGCTTCTTATTGCCACATCAAAGTTGATCTTCACTATCCCAGGTAGAGGGGGTTCCAAGCCACCAGATTGGAATCAAAAGCCTTCCCACAACATTTTTGGGGATCAAAAGCCTTTCTAATATCCCTCCTTACCTTAGTAGTAACTACCTAGCTTGGCTCCGTCTATTTGCTTATTTCTCAACATTCACAACAAATAGCGGCCAAAAAAAAAAAGTTGCATGATTCTTCTTAAGGTATTTTGAGAACTTGGCTAGCATTGAGCATACCCATTGAGAGGTCGATTGCCCATTTAAATCCAGAATTTTAATGGGGTATTCAGATTGTGACCAAACTATCTGTGCTACAAGGCACACCATGAATAAGTGCACAGCAGATTCAATAGCACTTTGATGTAAAGGGCACCTCACATAGTTGATTTCAACATCAAAGTCAATATGGAGAAACAAAGTCAACAAGTCAGCTGGAAAAATACCTGTCCACAGGAACACACCATGCAAACATGAGCTTCAGTTTACAGAAGGAAATAATTGATATTAAACTCGGAATTTCAAGTACTATCATATACATGACAGAACAGCTTTGCAGCCCCCCTCCCCCCTCTCCTCACCCCTGGCTTCTTGTTGCTTTCTACTATATGCAAACACTGGCATAGCAGGTAAAACAATCCTTGTAATTGGTAAGTTACACACGCACCCTATGGGTCTTGAACCCACAACCTCACGCTTATAAAATAAAGTGGCGACCGCAGCCATAACTATAATTGTCTAACAACTTCTGCCAGCATTTTTAATTAACCAAAAAAACGAAGAAAAAAAAGGCTTCAGCACAATATCCATGCAAAGATATCCACAAAAGTAATTGAAAGCAGAAGGTTATAGTATTAACTCATTCCCTACTTCAACTATATATATCTTTGTTCCCTACTTCCTGTAGAACCAAAAGCAGAGTATAAATCAGCTATTATGTGGTGAACCAAAAACCCTTGAATGCAACATTGTAAAAGCAATCTCAAGCTAGAAATTTCCCCTTGAAAATAATGGGAGGAGCAACTGCAGCTAAGATGAAAACAACAATGTGTACCTGCAATGAGAAAAACAGAGTAGAGGCAATCCTAATACATCTTCTATGCAGAAAGACTATTAAAGTCAACACATAAATGTACTTACCCAGTAACACAAGAAAAACCACCCAAACTTCAGAGCAGAATCAACCTGTAACAGGAGACGGCAAAAAATTTTCGAAGAGAACCTGATATGCCAGAACAAACAAACAATAAAGGAAAAAACTTAGATATTGTACCTTAAGTGCAATGTATTATCCAATTAAATTCAAACACATAACTATACTAACCAATGAAATACAAAAAATGTTTTTTTTCCCAAGAAAAATTAAATCCCTAAGGTATTATTCCAAAGTTCTACCCCACAATAAAAACAAAAATTTTCATATGACACGGACACGTCAGCCAAAAAGAGAAACCATTTGCTTTTTTGTCCAAGTTTAGTAATCTATGAAGCAGCAAAGGTTAACATAGCATTTAACATGTCTTACTAGAAATATCATCCCAATGATCAGAACTACCTAAATATCAATGCATCCATTAATGCATCAAAGTTCATGGATTAAATGTCCATTATTCCAATTGACGAATTGACATTATAAATTGATATATTGACAACTATTTACAAGCAGGGCATGGACATCTGTTGTATACAGATAACTCATCATGGACACACATGGACACTGGTTATCATCACATTTACTGCTACATTCTTTATTGTCTGCATCCTAAATTCCTAATTGATTCAAATAGTCCAAACATAGATCAAAAGGTCAGAAACTACAATTTGAAACCGTATGTTTTCCAATGTCAGCATTAACTTAACACAATATCTCCCATACTTGTACTCTTTTTTATTATAAGAATAATAAAAAAGAATTGCACACATTACATATTTTTACCAGTAATTATTTATTTATACCACCTAAACATACTTTTGTCATTGGTTTATTTATAACACCTTTTTTCTTTTGATAAGTTGGTTTATTTATACCACCTAAAAAGACTTAGCTACCTTTTGTTTGTGTGTCAAAGTCTCCAAGTATTTCACATTCTTTCCATACTTTCCCTAAATTTACAAGTTGTTTCATTGACATTTTTGAGCTTCAAAATGGTGAACATAATAATCAGAATTAATCATTTCAAAGTCCTCAAAAATAGTGTGGAAGTCTGCTATACAGTTTTCTCCGAGAGGCGAACAAAACAATCAAGGTCAAATCTCACAGAACAGTACCTCATTGCATGACAAAGAGGGCGATACCACAAGAAATATGCTCCAGGGACCCCTGATATAAAGTAGATGATAGCAAGAAACTAAATTGTCGGACCTACACAGAGAAAAGTTTAAGAACAAATTATGCAAGAATGCTAGTTAATAAAATTATGGGCCTAAATTAAGTTGCAAAACAAACCTTCCCTTTTGATTCAGGCTATGGTAACTGCCACAATATTCCACAAAAGAGACAACCAAACCTACAAAACATCAATCCAATCTTCTAAGCTTACAAAAATGCTGCTTCTATACAGTGTACACCAGAGGAAGCCTCACACTTTAAGCATACAGTAATTGTGGATCATAAAGACCGTGAAAAAAATTTGGTATTTTTAATATGTAAATACCAAATTTCATCATACTCATCTGACAGTTTGAGTGATCACTTTAGATGAGAATCAACAATATTTTGCAAACACAAAGAGGATAAATGGAAAATTTGGTATTTACATATTAAAAACATTCTCATATTATACATGTACTTGCCTCAGATTTACATCTCTTGATGAAAAACCTAAACTTGTTTATTAGAATCTTCCATCAATCCACTATTGTACAATTTTTTTTCTTTTCTGATAATGAACTATTGTATCATTCATAAATACACTATCTTCAAAGCTTGCAAAAATGCTACTTCTATACAGTGTACACTAAAGGGAGCCTCACACTTTGAACATACAATAAATCCTAGAGACGTGAAGAAACTGCATCATACTCATTGAAGGTTTCAGAATCAGATAATTGTTGAAAGTCATCAGACTCATCTTCAGTTACAGAATCAGATGGCAGTTGAGAGTCAATAGCGAACCTCATCTCTTGGGTAACCAATTTAGCAAGGTCATTTCTGTTGGCATTTTTATACGCATCAATAATAGCCTTGAACAAGGATTCATTGGGCTCTATCTCTCCAAATTTTAGTTGGCTGTAAATCCGCTTCACACCCTCAACCATACCAGCTTTTCCATAACAAACTACCAAGTTAATATATGTTACAAGGTCTGCTTCCAGGTCCTCATCCTGCATTTTCATGAATGTGTTCAAAGCCTTGTCAATTTCCCCAGATACCCCATAAGCATATATAGCAACATTGTAGGCAGAAGAATCAAGAACCACATCAGCTTTTGCAAAGGTTTCACAGGACTCGATTGCAAAAGCATGCATACCCACTACAGAGAAAACAGAGGTGATTACAGCTTGTCGAGCATAAGGTTTCCCTTCCTGGTAAGATGACTCTAGCTGTGTTACTGCTTCAATAGGAAAACCTCCCTTCTTCAATACAGTGAATAATACTTTAAAGGTCCCACTATCAGGCAAGAGCTTCCGAGTCACCATCGCATGCAACAATTCACCACACTCACGTAACTGCCCATTAGTGGCATAACAAGCCATTACCTTATTATATGAAGCACAGTCCCTTAGTAAACCTGACTGCTTCATCTCCTCTGCAACATCAATGGCTTCATCAAGCATGCCCATGTTCTTGTAAAGGTACATCATTGTTGCAAATGAAACCCCATCAGCCCAACCCTTTTCTCTCAAATCTTCAAAAACCAATTTAGCTTCAGATACCATCCCCAGCTCTGCATAGAGATTAATCATACTGTTTGATGCAACAATATCCAGACCACCCTCTAAATTTTTCATCCTCTCATAAAGTGCTTTTGCTCCTTCCAAGCTCCCCAGCTTACTATAAGCCTTAATCAGGGATGTCAACACAATTTGATTTGCTGAAATCCCAGATTCTTCCATTCGGCGGAAGCATTGAAGAGCATCTTCAACTCTGCCAGACTCTGCAAATCCATTGATCAAAGACCCATACACTACTTCATTTGGTGTAACTCCTACTCGCACCATTTCTTGGTAGACACTAACAGCATCAGAAAGCTGGCCAAGACGGGCATAGCATGCAATAACAGCAGAGAAGGTCAGACAATGGGGCTTAAAACCCATTACCAGCATTTCAGCTAAGAGGTCCTTAGCTTGTTCCACTAAATCACCTCCAGCAAACATTTGAATGAGAGAATTATAAGTACATTCATCAGGCCAAGACCCACAGTTTCTCATGCCCTTGAAGAGAGAGAACGCTTTATCATAAAGCTTTGCCTTTCCATAAGCTTTGATCATAACATTGTATTCCAAAACACCCTTCTTCTGTCCAACCAAATCTCTCATCCCAAAGAACACGGTCTCAGCTTCAGCCCACAGTCCCTTTTCAGCATAAGAATCTATAATTGCTGCACGTGTCTTTGATGACAACCTACCACTAGATTGACTCTTTTCGAAAAAGGATTTTGCCTGATGAAGCAATCCTTCATCAATATACATCTTAATAATACCAGGAAGAGAGTGCTCATCAACATGCAGGCCATATCTCTCCATTTCCAAAAGCACAGCCTCCACATCATGAAACATATTTCTCTCACAGAGTATATGAAGCACAGCTCTATGAGTTACACTATCAGGGAAAAGACCCGCCTCCCTAATCTTCCAGTAACACTTGAGAGCAGCATCAATGTTCCCCGCATCAGCATACAAAGATAGAAAGATGTTAAAAGTTTTTGTATCAGGAGATATACCCCTTTCTTCCATCTTAGTAAGCAACAATTCTGCCTCTGACATATTCCCATTGCTTCCACAAGTAAAGATCATAGTATTAAAAGTAATTGTATCCATAGCCACCCCAGACTTCAACATTTCAGCAAACACCTCAGCTGCATCATTAAGTCGCCCGGCCTTCCCATACAAATCAATTAGAGTGTTATATGTAGATGTAAGCCTTGGCTTCCGAACAGAAATCTCCACATCTGCTGCTTTCATAACTTTTGGATTAAAAACTCTCCCACCCGTCTTGAAAAGCTCAGTTGACAAAAAATGCTTGAAACTAATAGGTGCTGAGTTAGTCGCATTTACAGAATCAGCAATAGAATCCAAATGAAGATCATCCAATTCAACTCGCCCAACGCACCAATCTTTATAAAACCTATCTGCCCTATCAAACTCCCCTGCATCCTTTAACACCCGAACAACTGTATTCATCGTAACCTCATCTGGAAAAACCCCCCTTTGCTTCATGTGTTTAATCCACAAAAGTGATTCTTTCATGAGCCCAGCTTTTGCATACACATCGACAAGCATCCCATAAGTATTATTCGTTGGCAAAACACCATTTTTCGCCATTTCAACCCAACAAAGCCTCAACTCATCCCATTTCTGAGCCCTACCCAGTGCACGAAGCACAACATTATAGTGAATTACATTGGGCACGTAGCCCTTCTGCGACTTAAACCACTCAAAAACCCTAATAACTCTTTCCCAACTACTCTGTTCTTTGAGAATCACAGTCTGCTCTTTTGGACTCAAATTCCCACAAAACGAATTAAGGGTCTTCTCAACATCAACCTGTGACTCCAAAGACCTTAAAATGGAAGGCAAAACACCTCCATACCTCTTCTTCCTACCATTAATTGAAGAATTCTTTGTGGGCAAAGCTAATGTTCTAGAATGGCACTGAAGCTTAAACCCTATAAAAACCCCAGGTCCCTTTAGATTGTGCTTCTGGGGGTGTGAGCTTACTGAAATATCAAGGGGTCGGGGAGAAGGTGAAGCATATTGAAAAGGGTAGTGTTGTGTTTTAGCAGAGTTAAGGTTGTGCAGACTAAACCTTAGAAAAGCCCTAGTTTTGAAAAGAGAGTCAGGGGTTGGAAGCTTACTTTGAGAGAAGACATGGCTTTGCATTGAGCTGTGGTGGACGTGGAGACTTTCTTCTCTGGAACTGTAACTGTACTTGTAACTGTAACTGTAACTGTGGAGCATCATTTTTTTTTTTTTTTTTTTTAAATATAATTTTTGGAAGATTGGAGGTTTTGGGTTTAATGGGTTTTTGCCTTTTTGGCATGTACAGGTTCTGTTGTCTCAGAAAGAAAGAATAGGGTATTCCTTATAATTATAGACTGAGATGAGAAGGCTTTTTTCTTTTTTTTTTTAATTGTTAATCTGGTCAAAAAAAAAAAATCAGCTGTACGAATCTTAAGAATAAACCAAACCAGTGGGTGGGGTCAGATGAGAATGAGGTTTATGTTGATATTAATAAATTATTAAATCAGATTGAACCCAAATTTGTTTGCTACCAAATCCATTCATCATTCAGCTTTTCATTATAGCCGTTTGATTACCACTACTAATTGCCCCCATTTTTCTACTATTTCGCATTTGCCATTTAGCAAATTGGTATCATTCTTTTCTTTCTTTCTTTCTTTCTTTTTCCCATTTACTTTTACGGTTTCTTACTTTCTTTTCCACTTGTAAAGATCAAATTTAAACAAATAAAAGATTAATGGGTGATTAACGTTGTTTTAGCTTTATTATTATTATATCAAATTCTTTAGTTACTTTTTGTTATTTCCATTTTCATAATTAAGATGCGAAAATTCACTTGAAAAGTATTTAATTTTTTTTAATATATTTTAAGTAAGTTTTATTAGCTATAACATTTATTTTATTTTATTTTATTTTTATATTTATATAACTATTAACTAAATTATTTCTGAATAATCTCAGCTGTGAAAAAGACAAACACTAAAAAATCTACCTTGCATTTTTGCTTTTTTTTTTTTTTTTTTTTGGGTTGGGTAGAGGACTTAAAGTGGGCTACTTTGTTGCCTCATGTGAGCAGGAAACTCAAGCTTAACGGACATTAATGCCCAATTTTCAAGACCCACCACAATGCGTCTTTTTTTTTCTTTTTTCTTTTTTGAGAAAAGTCTTCCCCTGCGCTATCACAGCTCAAGTTTCGGGAACTTGTCCCTTTTGTTTTTTGGGTAAAGTAATTCAGGAATCACGACTTCTCTTCCCATCTAAGGAAAACTTCACGAACCAAAAACAAAAGATGAAAAAGATTTCCGGGTACAAAAGATGAAAAAGATTTCTGGGTTATATGGACCTGCCGTAAATGTGTAAAATCATGCTGCCCCAAAGTTTATTTGATTGTTTTTTTTTTTTTTTTTTTTTACTGCAGTTTATTTGATTGTTATCGCTTTGTTGTTGATGGGTATTAGATTTAGAGGCAACGCTGGCCAGATATACTTTCACTTTTCGATGACAGTTTTCGACGAATTTTTCTGAATATTAGTAATTAAACAGAGAGCCTCGACACGGTACATGTCTATAAGGTAAAATGATCAGAAGAGCACCTTCTAATCTAATTCATTTATTAAGGTTTGGCAATGTTTTTGATGGTATGGCATTTAGCATTGCTATGCAATTTGAGAAAATTTCTCAAATCAAAATTCAAAAGTAAATGGGCTTAATTACCGAGTGTCACAGGTTCTACTCATGCTGTGTGAACCCAAACTGCAATAGTAAATGTATTTAATATTAAGCCAAGTCTAAGATTCGTCTTTTAGTATCAAAATACAGAAGAAAACACATCAAAACAGTAACTGTATAAAGCAAGCCGAAAATGGGTGAGAGGAATGAGCCAACTCTAGGAATCAACTCTGGGAGCAAATCAGCCGAAATCCATTCACAAATAACATCTCAGCTCAATATGTGCCCCGTCATAGTGCTGCCATCATGGTCCCTCTTGCTGCATCACGCTTCATCTCAGCAGCCTTGCCACTGCCTCGGAAATACATGTATACTTGCTGCAAATAGTAGCAAATAAAACAAGTCTTAGAAACCAAAACAACACAAACCTTAAAAATAATGCGATTTTAAGTCTAAATTGTCCAACCTGAATAACCCAGATACTGAGCAATGATTCTAGGCAGAAGAATGCAAATCCAATAAAGTAAAATATCTGCAAGAACAAAAGCATTGTCAGAAAGCAACAATCAACATCAGCCATTAACAACTTGACAATTCATTCCTTGTCCTTTTTTCTTTTACAGTTGGCAAGAGTTAAACCTGGACTTAATCCAACTTCACAAATTACATGACATCGACTTAAGATAGTCTCATTAAGTTGAGGTTTACTTGGTCAAAAATCAAAACACAAATTATTCTTACTATAACCTTTTTCTTCCAGGCTATTACTAGAACTACTAGTAGCTGAAACCAATTTATTGCTGCTGTTCATGTTCCAGTGATAACATCAATATGGAGTAACATAATCTAAAAACTTACCCCAACCAAGGCATTACCGCTCATCAAGTCAATTGCTGGCAAAATACCACTGTCCACAAAAGCACACCATACACAAACATGAGCTTCAGTTTACAAAAGATTATAATTGATATTAAACTAGGAAACGCAAGTTCTTTGCATATACACGACAAAACTGCTTTGCAGGAAAACATGATGACTACATATCCCGCCCACCCCCCACACCCTCCAAAAAAAAAGGAAGAAAAAAGGTTGGTTAGTGCTGACTATATGCAAACACACTAGTTTAAAGGGTAAATCCTTTCCTTTACAATTGGTAAGTTACGCACACACCCTGTGGCTCTTGAACCACAAAAAAGTTGTGACTGAAGCCCCGGTGAATGGCAGCCGTAACTATAATGGTCTAGCAACTTCTGCCAACATTTTTAATATATCAAAAAAGCCTTCAGCACAATATTCATGTAAAGATATCCATAAAAACAATCAAAAAGCAGAAGATTATAGTATATAGTAGTTCCCCCACTTCTTCTACATTTATCTTTGTGACCTACTTCCTAAAGAACCAATCACTGAAAAGAGCACAAATCAGCTATTATGTAGCAAACCAAAGACCCTTGAATGCAACAATGTAAAAGAAATCTTACGCCAGAGATTTCCCCTTGAAAATAATGGGAGGAGCAACTGCAGCTAAGATGCAAAAGCCAATGTGTACCTGCATTGAAAAAAACAGAATAGAGGTAATCCCAATACTTCTATGCAGAAAGAACATTAAAGTCAAAACATAAATGAACTTACCAGGTATACCAAGAAAAACAACCCAAACTTAATAGCACTATCACTCCTGTAACAAGAAATGGCACAAAATGTTATAAGAGAACCTGATATGTCAGAACAAACAATATAACAAAATTTTATATATAACAAGAAATGGGCAGCCAAAAAGAAAAACCATCGGCTTTTTCTTTTGTCCAAGAATTTTACTTACCCACCTAGCTACTCTAGGTTGGGGGGAGGTCCTGGTGGAGAAGTTATAGATACCTTTTCATACTTTGTTCTAAAGTACTTCACTTAATTTCCTCTGCAGTATTGGGCTTTGGCAGTATTTATCAAGCACTTCTAGGACCCAAGACTCTTGAAGAGTCTTTTCCATTCTTTGGTTATGTATGGAAAGACAGAAATAAAACTACTACAATTTTGGGTATTCACTTAATTTTGTTAGGTATAGATGTTTTTCTTCTAGAATTCAAAGCTATTTATTTTGGAGGCATATATGATACCTGGGCCACAAGGGGGGAGATGTAAGAAAAATACCAACTTGACCCTTAGCCCAAGTGTCATATTTAGTTATTTACTAAAATACCCTTTTGGAAGAGCAGGATAAATTGTTAGTGTGGATGATTTTGAAGCAGCAAAGGTTACCATAGCAGTTAACAGGTCTTACTATAAATAACATCCCAGTCATCCTAATGAATTCAAATAGTCGAAACATAGACCAAAAGCTACTATCAAATGTTTCCCAATGTCAGCATTAACTTAACACAATCTCTTCTTTGTATCTCTCACACCTACTTTTACTTATTTATTTTAAAAGAGAAACACTTCCTTCCCTGGCCCCATAAATGCATTACATATTTTCACAAATAATTATTTATTCATACCACCTAAAAACACTTCTTTTATTGATTTATTATACCACCTAAAAATGCAACTATATGTATAATATTTCTCCAACATAATGAGTCTATTTGTGTGTCAAAGCCTCCCAGTATTTCACATTCTTTCCATACTTCTCCCAAATTTACAATTTGTTTCATTGACGTTTTGTAGCTTCAAAATGGTGGCACCCATCCCATAGATAAACATAACAATGAGAATAAATCATTTCAATGTCCTCGCAAATAGGATGGAAATCAGCTATACAGTTTTTTCCCAGGAGTGAACAAAACAATCAAGGTCAAATCTTACAGAACAGTACCTCATTGCACGGTAAAGAGGGCGATACCACATTACATATCCTCCAGGAACCCCTGCTATGAAGTAGATGATAGCAAGAAACCAAATTGTTGGACCTGCAAGAGAAGAAAATTTCAAAAGACCAAATTATTCAAGAATGTAATGTAATAAGATTATTTTTTACCTGTCAAAGAAAAGTAATGTAATAAGATTATGGGTTTGAATTAAGTTGCAAAACATACTTTCTCCTTTGATCCAGGCTGTGGTAACTGCCACAATATTCCACAAAAGACACACAACCAAACCTGCAAAACATTACAAAGTCACTTTTTTACTTTTTTTGTAGAGACCATTTTGGCATGCTTTATCAAAACTTTTTTTTTTCTTTTATATAAAATCAGGGAATACAAAATAAAGTCGCCAAGCTGTCTCAACCATTGAACAGAGGCATATCTCAACCACAAGCTACAATGTCCATATTATCAGCAATTCAGCATATGATCTAAAATCGAAAATAAAAATAAAATTTTAAATGTTTAGGGTACTTTTTGAATACGGAATTAAGCATTAATGAATATCATATTCGCTGTAAGACACAGGCTAATTCAAAATGCTACCATATTCTTTAATTACAAACTTAAAAGTAATAAGCTGGAATTAAAATGCCAATGGCCTCTAGGTCAAAGTCACCTCCTCCTCCCCTAATAAGAATGAGAGAGGGTGAGGTCATGGATACAAGACCTAATGGGAGTGTAACTAAACAATTAAAAAAAAAAACCCAAAAAAAAAGGAACTTAAATAGTATTCTCCTCGTTTATTAGATGTACTGATATAGGTATCAACCTTCATGAGAAAGAACCAAAGCCAATCATCCTTTTCTTTATGATAATACAATAATTATAATGGGGGAGGAGAGATTTGAACCTTGGATGACTTCATTGGAAACAACAATAGGTGTTAGTTGAGCTACAAGACTCTTGGCAAGGCCAATTATACTTTATATAACTTAAACTTTTAAGTTGAATGCTCTAACAACCTCAATAGTTTTTTAATTAAGATAAAAGTAGTGGCTGTATTTTCTTTTCCCCCTTATTTAACCCCACCCACAAAGAGAGAGGGCTCACTTCTTTCACATAATGCCTCTAAATTCCACTTTCAAACAAAGCTAAAATATTAACATCATTTGCTAAATCACAGGGTTGGGTCCGTCAAGCTCAACATGGATGGCTCCTTCTTAGGGAATCCGGGGGTTGCAGAAGGAGGGGGCTTCTAGGGGTCATAAAGGGCAATGGTTGAGAGGTTTTTCACATGCAATTGGTGTCACAACAAGCCTCCAAGCCAAGTTGGGGTCTCTTAAAGATGGGTTGAGTATGGCACTAGATATGGGAATTACATGCTTAGAGATTGAACGTAACTCTCTGACAGCTATTTTTGATAAGAACTCTCTGACAGCTATTGAACTAATTAAATCAAACAAGCCACTAATGCCTTCTTTGAGGACTATTGTTGAAGAGTGCATGTGCCTAAGCAGCACAACCAACATCACATCTACATTTTTTTTTTGATAAGTACAACCAACATCACATCTACATTTTTTTTTTGATAAGTACAACCAACATCACATCTACATAGAAGCCAATGGATACAAAGACATTCTTACTAAAGCTGGCTGCATTGATTTTGTTCCTAATGTTTCCCCTCCAGCTCATGTTCTGGATGCTCTAAAGTTTGATGTTTCTGAGAATAAGTGTAATCATTTAGTTAACTATGAACGCATTTTATTCCTCTATTACCAAAAAAAATTGCCAAATCAAAATACTAATACATGTCCAACGAAAAGTGAGAAACATATAATACACACAAGCGCGTATTATATGAACATTAAAACACTGAAACTAACAACCAAGATATAGGAATTTTAGCTAACATACCCAAATATGTTGTGAAAGCAACATACTGAACTCTTTGTAGATGGATAGGTATTTCATTTGCAATGTCATGATGGATAATAGGAAAAAACGGTGGCCAATTTTTCTCCTCTAAAACAATTCCAGCTGCAAAACAAAAGAAAGAACTTACACTGTAAGTAAAGGAAAATCGGCAATGCACACTGCTGTCATTGTTTCTTTCAATTCCAGTTGCACATGAAAAATGAATATACCTCGTGCTGCAGCGTCTTCCCTCCGTTTTATTTCCTGCAATGCATTATGAAAGCTGATATGTGATTACCAAATAATCTCAGCTTATGTCTAAAAGCATACAAAATTACTCCAAAAAAAAAATTATGGTTGCACTAACAACATATGATGTACAAATTTAAATTAAGAACCCAGATAAAACACAGCGAAGTAAAACATTTAGTGTGTGCGTGTGTGTGTCACTATATACAAATGGTTATATACTTGTATATAACATAAGAGATTGAAAATAATTATAAGAAACTATTTTTAGGAGAAAAACAAAGCAATAAAGTTTTTTATATGAATATTTAGTAGACCTACAAAAGGTCAGTCTAAAAGTGGCTGACTATAATTCTTTCCAAGTCTGCAATTACAATTATCATGCATTCTTCCTACTAAAAGAGGATTGCCCAATATGAACACTATATTTTTCTCTTCTTTTTTTCTTATTAATTGGTAAGTTATACACACTTTTTTGATAGGTCTTAAACTCACGACCTCACTTTCCACCTTGATCTTACAAGGCGAGGAAGTGTTGTTTGAACTAGAGCTCATTGGCAATAAATGAACAAACCCAACTGCTTTTAATACCATTGACATGAAAGATGGGTCTACAAACTTTTTTTACTTATCAAAAAAAAAAAAATGGTCTACAAAGATTGTATAATTTACCCATACATTTTCAGAATCTATAATATGAAATTTTAGAGTAATTACCTGTTCCCTCCTTTTCAACTCTGCCTCTTTAGCCTGGAGCTCCTTCTCCTTTGATCTCAAATCCTTAAGTTAAACAGGAAACAAATTAAATGAAAAAAATGAAATATTTGCTAAAACAGAAAATTCCGATAGCAAGATGTAGTTTCCAATTTAACATTTTGAGTAATGTAATCTACCTTTGTATTATCAAGAGGAATATCAATCGTAGCACCGCGATCATAGGGTTCAGGAGGCAGGGGTGAAAGCCTTGAGGTTGCAGGGGGAACACTTCCAGGATTCTATAAATGTTAAAAGAATAATTTTATAAGAATTTATATGGAGTCAGTGTATCATGAAAGCACCCTCAACCCACTACTGCATGCTGATGCATACACATATGAATATGAGAAAATGTCACAGTAAGCAACCATAAGTTTGAAACAGCTCCCCCTGAATAAAATTCCAAGAAGCAAACAAGCTAAACAAGTAATGCGGATAGGGTACTAGCTAGAAAGATTAAGCATTCATAACCAAACAGAAGAATAAGAGTTAAATGTGTTGCTTAAGGTCTACAAGTAGATGATTCCAGTACATCAAGTCTGTCAAAATAAATGAGTCAAGATATCTTGTTAGTCTTACTTCCTAAATGAGTGCTTTAGCAGCAGTCATCATCCCAGGTGTTCATTACTTCATTAATAAGAGTTTCAATGCCACAGCAGCTTTGAAGTCTGGAAAAGATCCTGTTAAAGTCTTCTTTTTATATAGGTAATAGGACTTTTGAAAAAAAAAACATTGTGTTCACAATAATGAACACTCTGAACATGAAACAAATACATATAACTCAAGAACTAAAGCTAATAGATTGAAGAAGATCCTGTTAAAGTCTAATCTCATATTCTTGTCAAACCTCCAGAGCTCTACCAATTGATTGCAACATCATGAAGTACTTAAATCGATTACAAAAAATAGAAACGAATTTCAACATATATATGAATCCAAATTTTCCAGTTCTGTAATATTCAGAATCAATCAACCCAATAACCAATGCCATCCACATCTCTGGATCAACCAACCAAACAATGTAAAGGAACCTGAAAACTATGAATAATGTTGCTCGTTATGAAAATAAAGCACATCACAGATGCCTGTTCTGCATCAAAACAACAACAAAATCTTAGTCCCAAACTTTGGGTCAACTATGGATCCTCAACAGACTAATCAGGATGACCACCTATACACTTTTTTGCCATTCTATCCTAATCCAAAATCGTACTCTGTCACCTCCTTAATTAACACATCTCTTTCTCAAATTTATTTTAGATCTTCATCTATAGCATTTTGTTCCCTCAACTTGAATCAAATCACTTCTTCACTAGTGAATTATTCACTCCCACTGGCACAATGGCACATGACTAAAACATCTCAAGCAACTCTCCCTCACCTTCTCATCAATAGATGCCACCCTTATCCTTAAATAAATTTCTCCAATCCATATCCTATCTTTCCTCTTCTACATTAGTTAGCCAAAAAGAAAATATGTCTTATATGTTAAAAAGTATAGTTACCATGGAAAGGAAAAGGGCAAACTTACTGTCATATAAAATGCACCTCCACCATAGTTTGATTGCCCTGATCCTTTCCCTTTAGCTCCCGAGTCCTATAATATAAATAAAAACCCATTATATGAAGGTCATGTAAATAAAATAAAATAAAAATGAAGGGGAAAAAAATGGGATAAATGAAGAACCATCAAAGAATTCATGAATAAGAAAAATCCATAAAATTGGTTCGTATTACACAATCAATTCACTGCCGTCTATGGGCTACCACAAAACTCTCCAAGACAAAACAATGAAAAACATAAAACTTCTGTAAACCATTTCCATTATATTTATCATCACCATATTCTGCTACAAACTCACGCATTTACCTTTGGTTATTATAGAGTATATTTTCAATCTTTGTTTTTGACAGGCAAAATTCAACATGTCATTTACTCAAATTCATAGACAATAGACTATTTAACAATCCTAAACACATCAAGCAAATGAGTACAATCTCAATTCAATAACTTAGCACATAGAGACAGATACCTAAAAATTTAACAAAGAACATATTGCTAGAAAGGCTTTAAATTTCTTCTCGCTTTCTCGGAAACCAAACAGAAAATTTATTTTATTAAAAAAATTGGCTATTTGAAATTTTGAATCACATTGCGAAATAGGAATTTGAATACAGCACCAGATCTAATTACAAAAATCGAGATCGACAAAGCGTTTCAGCAAAAAAAAAAAAGCAACAAAATTCGACGAATCCAGAGACCAATACATTCCCGAATCCACAGAATCAAATTTGAACGACGAAATTCAAAAAATAAGGGTCTAAAAAAGCGCAAAACTCACCGCGAAGGGATTGACCTCCTCTTCGTCGAAAGGATTGGAATCGTAGCGACTCATTGCAGGTGACCTAGAGATCCGCAAGCAAAAAGCGACGAGATCTGAATCGAGAACTTAAGGGACGCTTTTGCTTTGATAGAGAAGAAGAAGAAGAAGAAGAATACAAATAAGAGAGCAGTGAAAATGAAGGGAAAGTTTTTGCCTGTTCGTAGAGAGAGAAAAGAGTTTTTTGAAACGTACGGAATTCTTTTTGTATTTTATGGGGAGGGGGTGTTTGTTTCCTAAGAAAATCGGGGTGAGAAAATGATTGGCGCGTGTGAACTGGGAATGATAAGGAAGGGTATTTTTTTTTTTTTACGTTTTTATGCATATGCCTTACTTAGTACTGACCTTATTAAAGATAAGACTTTATTATATTAGGAATAATTACACTCTAGCCATTGTGATTTAGATCGGTTGGCAATTTATCCACCATGATTTTTAGAGGGAATATCACTTTCCCCGGTTGAGATTTACTCTTTTTTTTTTTCATGAATAAATAAAAAATAAAAAAGAGTTTTAATCATGGAAACTTCCTATTCAATAATAATATTCAATTCCAAAGTCATATGTATGACGGAGAAAATAAAAACTTTGAATAATGCTTTAGGCCAAAGTTGTCAAGATCGATGTTCTATGTAAAATCACGAGAAGTAGGTGAAATTGTGGATCATAAGATTATACTTATTTTTAAATTTAAAGCAAAAAACACATTAACAGTGATTTTGTAATTAAATAATCATGTAAATTATGAATTCATCACTTAAAAAAAAAAAAAAGATTTGCATCATATAATATAATTTGCATATCATACATTGCTAAGTTAATGTATCTAAAAAATTCAATAAATGTTTAATAAGCAATCAAGTACCAAAATATATTCTATCAAAAAAAAAAAGTACCAAAATATTTTTTACACACACGGGAGAGAAAAGAATGTCTTAAAGAAACTGATAATGATGTACATCCAAAAGGGCCTAACTCTTGGATATACCGCAAAAATTTAAAAAAAAAATATTTACATAATATAATGTAATTTGCATGTCATATATCGCTAAGTCAACGTATCTAAAAATTTTAATAAATGTTTAATTAGCAATCAAGTACCAAAATATTTTTTACACACACGAAGAGAGGAGATAGGGTCTTAAATAAACTGACAATGATGTATATCCAAAAAGGCATAACTCTTGAATACACAGTACAAGTTTTAAATAAATAAATAAAAATAAAACAAAGATTTGCATCATATAATGTAATTTGCATGTCATACATCGCTAAGTCAATGTATCTAAAAAATTCAATAAATGTTTAATTAGCAATCAAGTACCAAAATATTTTTTACACACACGGAGAGAGGAGAGAAGATCTTAAAGAAACTGACAATGACGTATATCCAAAATGATCTAACTCTTGAATACACAGTACAATCTTTAAACTTTTTTAACTCACACTTATCTTCCAAACAGGTTTAAAACTTGTGCTGTATATCTAAGAGTTAGTCCTTTTGAATATACACAACTGTCAGTTTTTTTAAGGTTTTCTCCTCTCTTCCTGTGTGTGTTAAAATACTTAGTATTCTTAAAAAAAAAGTACCAAAATATTTATCAACGCATATAAAATATATTTTCCAAGTTGTAAGTTCCGAATTTAAAATCCAAAATCAATTAGCAAATGGAAACTAGCTATCTACAATATGAAATCCAAAAGCAAGATAAATATTAAGGTGAAGTAAACATTTAATCATTCTCATTCCAAGGTTCTTATAACCATCATCCTAATCATAATCGTCCATTATATCATCTATGTAGACATTATATATTTGTATACTAAAACTGCAAAAGACTTCAAGATACAGTTTCACACTCAACTATTCAAGTTATACCCCTCAGCAACAATTATAGAGCATGCTCAAAAAAATCAATCAATCAATATACAAATACAAACATAACTGATAAAATTATATATAAAATTTTTCTAGTAATAACAGAACACAAATTAGTATACTAATCAAACAAATTTAATAACATTATAACTTAAAAAGTAGCAAAGCCAACATCAAATTTTTCATCTAGAAAATGATAAAACATTTCTTCATTTTAATTACAAGTGAATTAGAAACTATAAATCATTTTCCTACATTAATATAAATTTTCTTTAAAAAAAAAAAAAAAAAAAAACCCATATCATTACAACATGGAAAAAAAAAATCCTTAAAACTTCATCAAAACCAAAACTTTGTCTCATAAAAAAAAATCAAAACAAAAATTTATATTTTGGTAGAATCGGTAGGATCTCATACGATCTTATAGAATGTACATACAATCCTACATACTAATAAAACAAATCAAAAGCCTGGAGGAGGGATGGCCCCTTGGTCTTTACATAATTCCATCATTGCTTCCTTATATATGTATATATTCAGTTACTTACTAGTTACTATAGCAAAGTTTGAGGGAAGAATATGAAGATATTGAGGTTGCCGTGAAGTAGACGTGACTAAAATGTGGATGCCAGGTGTTCCTTATTTGAAGATTCTATGATTGAAGGTGAGTACTTGTATAGTACATGTATGATTGAAGGTGGTTGGGCACTCTCTAAGTGATTGTCGTGGGTTTGACTAGAAGCTCTCTAGTTTAAGTCCAAGCATCAGCACTTTGGAAAAATTCCTTGGGACAGCGATTTACTCCGCTATGGGCTCACCCATCGCGAACAGTGATTAGTCTCTAATTGAAAGTTTTGAGGAAACACTATTAGAAACCAGGAAAAAAAAAAAAAAAAGTACGATTGAAGGTGAGTACTTGTTGTTTGTATTTGGTAATTTTTTATTAGATGTACATTTACATTTTGATAAATCATTCGTTGTATATTATTGTCGTATTTACTCTTTATGTTTGCAAAATATCAAAAAGGCCAAAGATCAATAATTATCTCATTTATAAATAAGTTTTTTATTTAAAATTTGAGTAATACTACAAACCCAAACTATTTTACAATATTTTTACAAACTGCTGATGTGACTTTAGTAATTTTCAAATAATCATTAATAAACATAAATGTGATGTTAGTAGTGAACCCATATTAGAATTAATAAGAATTTGACACATCAATAATTTGTAAAAATGTTGTAAAATAATTTGCAACTGTAGCATTACTCTTAAAATTTTGCATAAACTATGAGTTTCTTAATTGAATAATAAATAAAATTCAATCAATACAAAATTTAATATGCATCTTAAGAATATAGAGAAAATTCAATTCAATCGCGATATTTTCAAATTATTAATCAAATAAAAATTCATTAGGTGTAATATTAAGAAAACGTTACACCTCATGTAACTTGATTTTGACTCATAATAAATATAAAGAGTGGATATGGATTCACAAAACCTTCTTTTTCTTTATAATTGGATAATTATAATAGGGGGATTTGAACCCGAATGTCTCCATTGGCAATACCAAGAGATGCCAATCAGTTACAAAGCTCATAACAACACAAAACCTTAGACAAAATTCAATTAAATTTTAATTAGATTCTCAATTTTGCGCCACATGTCTCATTTAATTTTTAATTTTGTGTCAAGTGAATTATTAAGTATAAAAATCGAAAAGTTCAAATACAATTAGATTCAAAATTGGATTTCAATTGGAGTCCAATTTTATGCACTATGTCCATCTAAGTTTTTAATCTTTGTGGCAAGTGAATTATTAGGTGCAAAAATCAAAGAGTCTAAAACCAATTAAATTATAAATCATATATATATATATATATATATAAAGTATTAGAAACCATTACATATTTTAGAAATGTATGGTTTAAAAAAAGTGTAAGCTAATAGCTTAATACCATGTATAATTTGAACATTTTCTAAAAAAAGATATAATTTGAACCATATAATTGTAATTATTTTTAATTGTACCCATGCATATGCATGAGGCTACATGTCACTTCATTTGTTTTGATGGAAAATATTGTGCAATGATAGTTTTCCATGTTTTTTGAATTATTAGGTGCAAAAATCGAAGAGTCTAAAACCAATTAAATTATAAATCATATATATATATATATATATATAAAATATGAGAAACCATTACATATTTTAAAAATGTATGGTTTAAAAAAAGTGTAAGCTAATAGCTTAATACCATATATAATTTGAACATCTTCTAAAAAAAGATATAATTTGAACCGTATAATTGTAATTATTTTTGTAAGGTCAATTTTTGTAACCCAAGCCCAAAAGATATGGGTTATGAGCCCTATGAACCCAAGACAATGAATTTATAGAGCGTGGGTGAAAGAACTGGGCTGGATGTGGATTAAATAAGAGTTAATTATGGTACTTACGCATAAACTAACATGCAATCAAGCTTGGACAAAGGCAAACGTGAATGTCTTGAAGAGGCATTTTATTGAATGAAATGTTGGTTACAATTCTTAGATCTACAGTAAAGTTATTTTCTTCTTCTCCCTTTTCTTTTTTTTTGTCCCTCCTTCTTATCAGAGGCATCTCCTCCTTATATAGCACCATTTCCCTTCATCTTCATCGTCCACTTGTTTATCATCTAAACATCCACTTGAGTACGTGTCCCATCAAGTATCTTCTTTAGCCTTATGTGAGTGGCGGTAGCTGATATTGTACTGTTCAGGGGTCTTCTCCACATTAATGCGGCCAGAAAAGTAGCTGCAGTGCATTTAGTACCCGTTTGGTTCAGCTTTTAAAGCCCAAAAGTTGGCTTTTCAAAAACGCTGGCTCAAATGTGCGTTTGGTGAGAATAAAAGCCAACTTTTTAGAAAAAGTTGGCTTTTATATGTCTGAAGGATATGAGCGTTTTGGTTTTGGGTCAGTTGAGCTCCATAACCAAAAAGTCCAATGCGCGTTCCAGAAGTATCCGTTGCTAATTCATTCAATTACCAAATTACCCTTGATAAAAAGCCCTCAGTTCTCACGCCTGTCCGAGCTCACTCTCACGCCTCTCATCTCAAGCATAATCAAAATATAAACTCAAAAACATAATCTTAAAATTAATCAAACCACAACAATAAAAGCAAAAAAATTCTTGCTCTCATAAAACTGATATAATTTAAACAACAAATCTAAAATCAAAACAACAACAACAGCAGATCAAGAACAGAAAAAAAAAATTAGAACAATAAATGATCAAGAAAAAAAAATAGAAGCCGATCTGACCCTTGGTTGCATGCACTCCGCAGTGAGGAGGAGGAGCAGCGGCAGCGGTGTGGTGCAGCAAAGACGATTTCTCCTTTCTCTCCATGTGTGTCTGTGTGTTTGAAGATAATGACACCAAAAGGCAAGCAAGATTATGGAATCAAGTATCACAGAGAGGCTAGAGAATTTATGGAATCAAGTATCACAGAGAGAGCTAGAGAATCAAGTAAAAAAAAAAAAGAGCGGAGAATGAGAGAGCTGGGGAAATAAGGAGAAAAGAAGGCTCTGGAATCAAGTGGAATATAAAGGAAAAAAAAGAGATGAAGTAATCCTATGGGAATACGTGTGTGGTGGACAAAATGCAAGAGAAGGAAAAAAAAAAGAAAAAAAGAAAAGAAAAGAGGAAACGTATGGATGAAAGAAAGTCAAAGAATTAGAAATCACAATTTAAAAATACTACCACAATATTTATCACAATATTTTCACAATAAATTTTAAAGGGTAGGTTATTATTAGCTAATATTGATGAGAAAAAAAATAATTATTTTAGAAAGAGAAAAAAATAATTTTAATAGTATGTTAAAATTAAAATCTGTATCAATTTTTATCACAATATTTTCACAATATGTTCACAATAAATCTTAAGTAGTAGGTTATTATTAGCTAATATTGGTGAGAAAAAAATAATTTTTTTAAAAGAGAAAAAAATAATTGTAATAGTACGTTCAAATTAAAATCAGTATCAATTATCACAATATTTTCACAATAAATCTTAAGTGGTAGGTTATTATTAGCTAATATTAATGAGAAAAAAATAATTTTTTTAGAAAGAGAAAAATTGATTTAAGTATATGAAGTAGTTGATTTAAGTATGAAATAAACTCGCATTAAAAAAAAAAAGTATGAAATAAACTCCTTTATATATACATTGTCCTTTTTGGTAATTTATCCCTCAAACTGCCACTTTTATAAGTGCTAGCCAAACACTCAGCTTTTTCAAAAAGCGCTGTTTAACAGCTTTACCAAACACTCAGTTTTTTGAAACTCAACTTTTTCATTATGGACTTTTTGAAAACTCAACTTTTTCATTATGTACTTTTACAAAAAGCTGAACCAAACTCACCCTTAATGTGGTGGTTGAAGTTTGTTTTCAAGATATTTCTCCGTCCCTATCATCTCCATGTATGCCTGAGGTTCATCCTTATCATTAGAATTGTCAGGAGGATTACTTGAACTTCCCAGACATCTGTTTGACCAAAAGTTTCATTGAATCCAAGGATAATGGCCTCTTCGAACAATTGAATATCTCCTCAGACTATGCCCCATGTTCATCTCCAGGTATGTTTCTTTCACATGGGCTTCTTCTCAAATACTTTCCTCTCCTCGGACAAACAGTAGTCCTCAAATAGGGTCTCAGGCCCAATATATTAGGTTAGACTTTTCACCCCTCACAATAGCCCCTCAAAATTTTAGTTTTTCCCTCGCATCCGAGGAGAAAAAATAGGATTTTGACTTATCACGAAATGGCAGTTTGAAACAACAAAAATATCTGAACTTACACGCGTGTGGGCATAGAAGTAGGCGTCTCATAAATGCTGCTGTCTTTTCAGTATTCCCAAAGCGTTATCAATTACTCCAGGCAGCGTTTTGTCTTTGGTATCCAACGGTGGGCTATTGATCCAACGGACATGATTTCTCCCCAGGATCTGGGCGCGATGACTCCGGTTCTTTTGCTTGTCCCCATATAAAGTCTCTGAACAAGTTATTTCTCTTTCACTTCGCAAATTCTTAGAGCGCCCAGCAAACTCAAGCACTCAAATCTTTCAAGTTCTTTCAACCACTGGTCTTAGCCTTCCTCAGAATCCGTAATAATTTCTCAACGAGTTCGAGGATCAGTCTCCAATTTAGTTTGAGTAAGTTCTTCTCCACTAAAACCTTCCGTCCTCTCTTCGGCTAGCCTCTTCGGCTTTCAAATAGTCACTTCTGAGTCACTACGTTTAGTGCTCCCTTCTTCCCAGTTAGTGAAGATGGGTAGATTTCAATATCTGGTAGATAGTCTCGCCCAAATAGAGGAGTTTAGGAGAACATACCGCATACCTCAAAATATGGGTTTGAGGTATTGTCCTCCAGAGAAAATACTAACAGATCAAAAAACGGGCGAAGTTGTAATCCCCATCATTGCCTTTCTAGAAGAGGGGATGACTATCCCTATGGGTCCCATTACCAGTAGTTACCTCCGAAACCATAGGCTTAGTCCTGACCAATGTTCGCCCAACCTCTTTAGAATCCTAGGAGCCATTGACAATCTGAACCGTCTTCTGGGATTGGGACTCACCCGGCGTGACGTGGTACACATGTACGAGTGTCATAGCCAGCAAGGGGCGGGATATTATCTTAAATCCCGATCCGATGTCGTTAGGCTCCTCTCCTGCCTTCCCAAGTCTAACAAAGGGCTGAAAGACGACTACGTGATCGTCTCGGACGCGTGGCATAACGGCCCTCATTGCCGAACCAAGCCAGGAAAGCCAGGTGGGATATGTTAGACTTAGGTTTGCTAACAGTGGGCTTAGGATTTCTACCTTCTAACAATTTTTTCTTCTTTTTGTATCATTATTTTCAAGTTTCTGACTACGTTTTGTTGCGATATTTAACAGATAGAGAACACGTTTCTCTTCGGCTCAGCCTTACAAACACTGCTGCGCTCAATTACTTTAAAATCAGAAACCTTTGTAAGTGAGGACGGGCAGCTTCGGTCGGTCCCCCTTATTCTCGGTTATAAGTCAAGCAAGAAGGATTTTCAGCCAGTCGGCAATATGATAAGACAGGGAGATTATCGTCTCAGCCATATAGACGTAGCCCAGAAAGGTTTTTTGGCTCCGTACGATCTTCCAACCGTGCCACATCCCAATCCACAGGGTGTACCATTACTCCTTCAGCCAGTTCAGCAGGTTCCTCTCGGGACAGCAGAAGCAGGAGAAGGAGTTGCCTCTTCAACCTCTTCATTTAAGGAGCAGATAAACAAGTTCAAGTTCGAAGGAGAGGCTTCAAGAGAGGTTGAAGTGATACCAGTGCCTGACACCGAGGAGGAAGCTGACAGAAAATCTGTTGTACACCCTCCTGTTCTCATAACTGCTCTTCCAAAAGACTCTTCGGACGAGGAAGATATGGCAGATTTGAGGAACTTAATGAAGAATAGGGGTAAGAAGGCTGAGCAGAAAGGGACCGGTACGTCCCAACCCGTGGTGAGTCTGCCTCCACCACCACCCCAGGTTCCTGACCTCGGCCTGAAGCCCATCTCATGCCGGATTTGAAGAAGAAGAGGCCCTACCTTGAAACTGAAGAAAGGGAGGTGTTGCTACCAAAAGGGACCAAGCAACAGAAGGTGGTGAAAAACCACCGTAACAAGAGAGCCTCATCTACTGAGAGCCGAAATGACCCTCATGTTGCTGATGTGCGCCGAGGGCCTCGCATTTGGTCCCCAAGACTAGAGTTGGATGGTGCCTCCATCCCTTAGGATACCTCCCTCAGAAATTACAACGGCGGAAGGGCAGGTTATGTTGCTGAGGCCTTGGAGCAGCCACTCCTCCTCCCAAAGGACATGGAATCTTACAGGCGCTTCAACCAACAGGAGATTTTCCTATCCCTTAAGAGGGATTTGGCCATGGTAAGGGAACTAATCTACTTAATTAATTCGCTGAGCTATTTTACTTTTCCCCTTTTTCTGTGTTTTACATTTGAAATTTCCGTTATGTAGGTTACTCAGCAAATCTTTGTGGCCGAGGAGTAGAATAAAAAGTCCTATCTTGAAGCCCAGGCAGCGGCCCAATCTCAGTCTGAGGCAGAGAGGTCTTTGGGGAGCCTGAAGGAGGATTACTCTATGCTGTCCGAGCAGTTAAAGGAGATGACTAATCAGCGGAACAGCCTGGACACGGGCCTGAAGAATGCTGAAAAGCAGGCCGAAGAGCAACGCAAGCTACTGAATATGACCGAGATTAACTCGGCAATTAAGAAAGCACTTGTGGGGCAACTTCGAGTTGAACTTCAGAAAGCCAAGGAGACTACCAAGCTAGCTCAGAAGGATGCTCAGCTGGCTAAGGAGGCAGTCGAGGCTGAAAGGAAAGCAGCATATCAGCTAGGGATAGAGGAGACCAGTGCTGATCTCACTGAGCAGTTTGCCTCGGTTGGCCGAGACTACTGCAATATAACGTGGGGAAAAGCACTGGATGCTGCTGGGGTTCCTGCAGACTCCCCCTTGAGGCTGCCTGGGAGTGTATATTATGATCCAGATATCCGTGAGCTTTCAGAAGCTCAGGAGCAACCCCCAGCTGGCCAGGCTCCTCTTGCTCCAGCTGAAGCAACTAAAGAGTCTGAGGGTACTCAGGAGAAAGACAAAGAACAAGTCCCTGACGTTGCTGCTGCCCAGTCCATTCAGACAGTTGATCCCTCGGCTGCTCAGACGAAGACTTGATATGACTAGGTGTTTTTACTTTGTACTTCTAAACAACCTAGTTCCGTTGTTTTTTTTTTTTTTTTTTTTTTTTTTTTAGTAAGGGCTTGTAAACCTCTTTATTTTGATTAATGAAATCCTCTCTTTTACATTCAATATGATTGTTGCTTAAATTGTAAGTTTCGTCGTTACTGCAAACAGCTTAAACCATATGATTACAATAGTACAGGTGAACTTAACTATGGTATCATGATAATAAGGCCAGTGACTTAAATCAATACCGAAGAGAGTGGGTTATACAAGAGTTATTAATAAGTAATGAAAACGACAAGTGAGATGAAAATTTCACAGGCTTTCTTGAACGTGTGCAGAACATGTTCCTAACCGAGGAGTCTAGCTATAAATTGAAGTTAAATGCATCCAAGAATTTTAGGCAGGGTAAATTCAAACATTAACCACAACTATATGAAGATGCTCTTTAACCCAAATAATCCGGTCCGAAGACTACGGTTATGGTCTAATGTAAGTTTACACATTCAGAGGACCTTTGAAGGAGTGTTAACTAACTCAAATCATCTGATCCGAGGACTACAGGCATGATTGAATTTAAGTTTAAACACTTAGAGAACTTGTAACGAGTGTTAACTAACCCAAATCATCTGGTCCGAGAACTACAGGCATGATTGAATTTAAGTTTAAACACTTAGAGAACTTGGAACGAGTGTTAACTAACCCAAATCATCTGGTCCGAGGACTACAGGCATGATTGAATTTAAGTTTAAACACTTAGAGAACTTGGAACGAGTGTTAACTAACCCAAATCATCTGGTCAGAGGACTACAGGCATGATTGAATTTAAGTTTAAACACTTAGAGAACTACTCACATACAGAATCAGCATATTGATTGAAGAAAAAACTCGATTAATAATAGTACCTTTTGAGGTTATTTACATTCCAGGGGTGTGGTATTACGTGACTATCCAGATCTTCTAAGAAATACGCCCCAATGCCAGCCCCTGACGTAATATGATATGGCCCTTACCAATTGGGTCCTAACTTTCCCCAAGCTGGGTTTTTTGCTGTGCCAACCACTTTCCTCAGCACTAAATTACCGGGTTCTAGAGGCCTTAACCTTACGTTGGCATCATAGCCCTGCCTGAGCTTTTGCTGGTAATGTGCTAGTCGAACTAATGCATTTTCTCTTTTTTCATCAATCAGGTCCAAACTCCTCTCTAACTGCTCATTGTTGCCGGTCGAATTGAACGAACTGGTTTTCAGCGTTGGGAACCCAGTTTCCAAAGGTATGACAGCTTCAGCCCCGTAGGTCATTGAGAATGGGGTCTCTCCTGTAGATCTGCGAGGCATAGTTCAGTAGGCCCAAAGTACGTGTGGCAATTCTTCCACCCACTTGCCCTTCACGTCGTCGAGCCTCTTCTTTAAGCCACTTACTATGACCTTGTTAACAGCTTCTGCTTGCCCATTACCCTGGGGATAAGCAGGGGTGGAGTATCTGTTTATGATTCCTAGCTCACTACAATAACTTCTGAATGCTTTGCTATCGAACTGTAGGCCATTGTCCGAGATGAGAGTATGAGGAACCCCAAACCTAGTGACAATATTCTTCCACACAAACCTTTGCACATCTACGTCTCTGATGTTGGCCAGAGGTTCAGCTTCGACCCACTTGATGAAATAGTCTGTGCCGACCAGAAGGTATTTCCTGTTTCCTACAGTTTTAGGGAATGGTCCCACGATATCTAAGCCTCATTGAGCGAAAAGCCATGGGCTGGATAGTGGATTAAGAGTTCCCCTTGGTTGATGAATGTTTGGGGCGAATCGCTGACACTGGTCGCATTTTTTAACATACTCGTGGGCTTCTTTTTGCATGTTCGACCACCAATAGCCTTGAGTAATAACTCGGTGAGCCAAGGACCTTCCTCCAGTATGGCTTCCACATATTCCTTCATGTAATTCTTCTAACAGTAACTCGGCCGCTTCAGGATGCATGCACAATAAGTATGGTCCTGAATAGGAGCGTTTATATAATTTTCGGTCCTCAGATAGCCAGAATCTGGTCGCCTTCCTCCGAATTTTGTCAGCTTCCTCTCTTTCTTTAGGCAAGATGTCTTCTTTCAAGAACTTAATTATAGGGTCCATCCAGCAGGGCCCGGTCCTGACTCGGTGAACCTAAGCTACTTCCCTTTTTGCCTCTGTAGGCCCATGCAAGTCCTCAACGAGGATGACTCTCGGCAAATTTTGCACCGAAGAGGTGGCAAACGTGGCCAAAGAGTTAGCATGTGCGTTACCATTTCTGGAGATGTGCAGCAAACTGAAAGAGTCAAACTCCGATTGCAGACATTTGGTTCGACTCAGGTACCCCCGCATTCTTTCATCTTTCACCTCAAACTCTCCTTGTACTTGACCCACGACTAACCTTGAGTTCGAGAACAACTCCATAGACTTTCCTCCCATTCTTCGGACCATAGCCATTCCCATCAGTAGGGCCTCATACTCCGCCTCATTATTTGTCGCCGAGAAGTCCAGCCTTAACGACTTTTTGATAATGATTCTTTCAAGGGATATCAACACTAGCCCCACTCCAGAACCTTTTTGGTTTGCTGCGCCATCTACGTACACTTCCCAATGGAAGGGGTCTTGCTGAGAGATCATGCCAACTGATTTTTCATTCATGTCAGACGTAGGCGTCACTTCTTCTAGTTGGGGCTCCGTGAACTCAGCTACTAAATCCGCAAGGACCTAGCCCTTGACCGATGTGCGGGGCATATATTTGATATCGAAAGCCCCCAAGACCATACCCCACTTAGCAATTCTTCCAGTATAGTCAGCACTTCGGAGTATAGCCCTGAGTGGGAGCTGAGTAAGAACAATGACCGTATGGGCCTAGAAATAGTGAGGTAGCTTTCGTGTACCAAGCACCACTGCTAGGATAGCCTTCTCTAGAGACAAATAACGGATCTCGGCCTCATGCAGTGACTTACTTACGTAATAAACCGGTCTTTGCACACCACAATCTACCCGTATCAACACCAAGCTTACAGCATAGGGAGCCACAGCAATGTAGGCGAACAAGACTTCATCTGGCTCAGGACTGGACATGATTGGTGGCCGAGCTAGATAATCTTTAAGTTGCTAAAAGGTTACAGCACATTCTTCAGTCCACTCGAATCCCTTCCACTTGTTAATCAAAGAGAAGAAAGGCCGACACCTGTCTGCTGATCGAGAGATAAATCGGTTCAGGGCAGCAGTCATTCTAGTCAGTTTCTGGACTTCCTTAGGATTCCGAGGAGCTTGTAAATTGTTGATGGCCTTTATCTGGTCGGGGTTAACCTCAATTCCCCTGTAAGTCACCATGTACCCCAAAAACTTGCCTGACCCCACACCGAATGAGCACTTGGAAGCGTTCAGGCGCAGCTTGTGCCTCCTCAGAACTTCAAAGGTACTTTCAAGGTCTTTCACATGTTCAGCAACAATTTTGCTCTTCACCACCATGTCGTCTATGTAAATTTCCATGTTTTTACCCAGCTGTAGTTCAAACATCCTCGTCATCATTCTTTGATAGGTAGATCCCACGTTTTTCAGACCAAATGGCATCACCTTATAGTGGTAATTACCAATAGGGGTGACAAAAGCAGTCTTCTCCTGATCCTCCAAGGCTAGCGGTATCTGATGGTAGCCTTGGAAGGCATCCAAGAAACTTATCCGAGGATGGCCAACAGTGGCATCCACAAGCTGATCAATTTTCGGTATGGGGAATGGATCCTTAGGACAAGCCTTGTTTAGGTCAGTGAAGTCTACATAAACTCGCCACTTCCCGTTCTTTTTCTTCACCACTACAGTATTCGCTAACCATTCCGGATAAAAAACTTCTTTGATAGCTCCAGCTTGCTTGAGCTTCGTTACCTCTTCTCTCACTGCACCTGCATGTTCCTTAGATGGGCGCCGAGGAGGTTGCTTCTTGGGGATACTCAATGGGTTGACTTTAAGATGATGACAAATGAACTGGGGATCCACTCCTGGGGCTTCATAAGCATTCCAGGCAAACAAATCAAGATTCCTCTTAAGAAACTCTATCAGCTCTTCCTTCTCCTGAAGAGGTAGCTGAGATCCGACTTGAAAGAACTTTTCCGGATTGTCTCCGATAACAACTTTTACTAGATCCTCGCACCGAGCACCTTCGCCTGGATCTCCAACGGGTAAGACCCGAGCCTTTAGCTGCTATAAACTCCTTTCGGCCTTAGACGAAGACTCAGCTTCGGGTTCATGCTGGATAGCAGCCACTAAGCATTGCCTGGCTGCGGACTGATCTCCTCAGATTTTGCAAACTTGTTCCTCAAATAGATACTTAACTTTTTGGTGCAGGGTAGAGGAAACAGCCCCCAGCGTGTGAAGCCATGGCCTGGCTACAATTGCCATATAAGGTGAATACACATCCACAACTATGAAGTCCACCTCTACCACCTCTGAACCGGTCTGCACGGGTAATCGTATTTGGCCCCTCGGAGTGACCAAACTTCCTTCGAAGCTTACAAGGGGTGAATTGTATAGTGTTAAATCCAGAGGTTTTAGGCCTAGCCCCTTGTAGAGATCGGGGTACATTATCTCCACAGCACTGCCCTGGTCCACCATCACCCTCTTCACATCATATCCTCCAATTCTGAGGGTGATTACTAAAGCGTCATCATAAGACTGAATAGTCCCCCATCTTGTCCTCGTCCGAGAATCCTAGAACCAATGGGGCATCCATCTTAGATCTCTTCGGACCATGGCCGAAATGCCTTGCCGCTGGTTGGACTATTAACATGACCTTCGATGGCCAGGATCCTGTTCTCCCCGGTGCGACGAAGACGACATTGATAGTTCCCAATGGTGGTTTTGATAAATCATTTCTTAGGGGCACTGAACTCATCTGCCCTTCCCGGCCGCTAGAATGGTGCAGAAGGTGTCTTAGTTTACCCTCGCCGACCAGTTGATCTAAATGATCCCATAGGCTCCTGCAATCTTCTGTGGTATGCCCGTGGTCTTGATGATACTGGCAGTAGAGATTATGATTGCGCCTCTCAGGGTTTCCTACCATCTTATTCGGCCACCTGAAGAATGGCTCGTTTTTAATCTTTTCCAAAACCTGGTGTACCGGTTCTTTGAATACAGTGTTGACCACTTGAGGATTGGTCGATCCTAATTGTCCAGTGAAATCTCTACGTGGTTTGCTGCTATTGTAACGATCCGATCGGAAATCCCTCATCTCCTAGGGGATAGCCTTGTCCTTTCCCTTCCCTTGCTGCTGATCTTCCTCAACTCTTTTAAATTTTTCTATACGGTCCATGAGCTGTCGCATATTAGTAACTGGTTTGCCGGATAAGGAGGTCCTTAGACCGTGGTCAGTAGGGAGGCCGAGCTTGAACATGCTGAGGGCCATTGCATCAGAGTTGCCTTCCATATCATTAAACATCTCCCAGTACCTATCCGAATATGCCTTCAGAGTCTCTCCCTCCTGCATGCTCAAGGGCAGCAGTGAAAATAAGGGCCTGGCTACTCTTCGGCATATGACAAACCGTGAACCAAATGCCTGGGTAAGTTCTTTGAAGGAATTGACAGAGTTTTCTTCCAGGCTATCAAACCACCTCATTGCCACCGGCCCGAGACTAGAGGGGAAAACCTTACACATCAGAGTTTCGTCTCTGGAGTAGACAGCCATCCTTTGGTTAAAGTGACTCACGTGTTCCACCGGGTCTGTTTTACCATTGTAGATGGTAAACGTTGGCTGGTTAAAACGTCGAGGGAGTCTGGCTTCCTCAATTCTGCCAGTAAAAGGTGACCGAGAGATCTGATTCAAAGCCTTGCTCATAGCGGCCTTCCCTACTCCTCCATGTGATGGGCTTCGTAGTTGCTTCTTATGATGATGATCCTCTTCATAGGAAAAAGATTCACTTGCTAGTGTTCCAGATTTCTGCTTGTAAGAGATGTCTCGTTCGTATTCGGAGTCTTCATCAGAATGTGGAGAAATCCATTTTCTCTTTGCATGACGCAACTCCCTTCTCAGCTTTTCAATTTCTAGTTGCAAAATCTTGGTTTTCTTCTGCGTGAGACACGTGACTCCCGCCATGTGACTGGCTTTGGCTAGTATGCACAGTGTGCACACTACCCTCACGATCTTGTCTCCTCTCCAAGTTAAGAAAAGGATCAGCATGTTGGGATGCCCTCGATTCTGCTTGTTGTTGACTTCACTCTGCCATAATCAACTGTTGTTTTCACCCCTGCACAAGCTCTTCCCACAGACGGCGCCAATTGTAGGGTCAATTTTTGTAGCCCAAGCCCAAAAGACATGGGTTATGAGCCCTATGAACCCAAGACAATAAATTTGTAGAGCGTGGGTGAAAGAATTGGGCTGGATGTGGATTAAACAAGAGTTAATTATGGTACTTACGCATAAACTAACATGCAATCAAGCTTGGACAAAGGCAAACGTGAATGTCCGAAGAGGCATTTTATTGAATGAAATGTTGGTTACAATTCTTAGATCTACAGTAAAGTTATTTTCTTCTTCTCCCTTTTCTTTTTTTTGTCCCTCCTTCTTATCAAAGGCCTCTCCTCCTTATATAGCACCCTTTCCCTTCATCTTCATCGTCCACTTGTTCATCATCTAAACATCCACTTGAGTACGTGTCCCATCAAGTATCTTCTTTAGCCTTATGTGAGTGGCGGTAGCTGATATTGTACTGTTCAGGAGTCTTCTCCACATTAATGCGGCCAAAAAAGTAGCTGCAGTGCATTTAATGTGGTGGTTGAAGTTTGTCTTCTAGATATTTCTTCGTCCCTATCATCTCCATGTACGCCTGAGGTTCATCCTTATCATTAGAATTGTCAGGAGGATTACTTGAACTTCCCAGACATCTGTTTGACCATGCTTTATTGAATCCGAGGATAATGGCATCTTCGGACAATTGAATATCTCCTCGGACTATGCCCCACGTTCATCTCCAAGTATGTTTCTTTCACATGGGCTTCTTCTCAAATACTTTTCTCTCCTCGGACAAACAGTAGTCCTCAAATAGGGTCTCAGGCCCAATATATTAGGTTGGGCTTTTCACCCCCCACAATTTTTAATTGTATCATGCATGAGGCTACATGTCACTTTGTTTGTTTTGATGGAAAACATTATGCAATGATAGTTTTCCATGTTTTCTAGTATTTGGTAGCATCTAAAAAAATAAGTAAAAAAAAAATATATCTTTGGCCAACATAAAAAGTATGACTTTTTTTAGGGATTGTTTTCCACTAATTCTTTTTGGAAAACAACTCTATTTCACAGCAAGTTAAATAAGAGAAATTAGAAGATTGTTTTTCAACTCATTTAAGGTTACTACTAAACATAGGGAAATGAGATATTTTTATAGAAAACACTTTTTAGAAAATGACTCATTTTCTAGAAAATATTATTGCTGAAACATACCAAGAGTGTTTCAATGGAAAACATTGTGTAAGGATAGCTTTTCATGTTTTCTAGTATTTGATAGTATCAGAAAAAATGAGTTAAATGAAAACTATATTTGGTCAAAATAAAAAGTATGACTTATTTTTAGGGACCGTTTTCCATTCATTCTTTAAGGCTCCGCTTGGAAGGAGGGAATGGAATGGAATGGAAATGAATAAAAAGAATAATTTTAGAATATTCTTCTCTTCTCTTGTTTGGGAGTTTTAAAGGAGCAGCGAAAAATTAACGGATTTACTTTATTCGCAATTGATAACATGTACTATGTAAATTTCAGAATATAAGAACAAAAGAGTGTACCTTGGTGCAATGAAATTCAAAACTAAAGATTAGAAGTATTTGGGAACACTTTTAATCTTCACTCCAATTCCACTTGTACCCAAAAAGTGTGGTCTCTCAATCAATTTATGTGTATGTGTTCAATGGAGAATAAGAGAGTATCCAACACTCACATACATACCATTTCATTCTCTTATATAAACTCTTATGAAATTCTGTATGTTTCTCTCCTTATATTTAACTGATTATCTAATTAGACTAACCTTTTGGACCATTCAAATTGGGCTTTAGTACGTGGCTTAGAGTGGGACCAAAAGGGAACAAATAAAACTCTAACTCCAATGAGCCTTAGACCTTTCTGTTAACTCTTGACATGTCCAAAGTTACCATTAATTATATTTAATACCACTATATAAATATAATTGCACTCTAGACCTTATTAATAAATTATATCCTAAGACTTTATTATACATGCAACCCCTTCATAAAATATTCACAATAATACAAAGTCATGAATGTACACTACCACTTTGAAAATTACTACATCTTAATCCTTGAGTATCCGGATTAATTCTTTAAATTATTCATCATATATTTATGAAATTCAATTTCATAAATATATACTTTAGTAACTCTTTACTAAAGTAGTTAGGCCTAACATTCTGAATAACCAAACCCATTAAACTTATCTCAAGTGAATATTTATATCTCTGTTAAGAGATTATGAATTTCATCTTAAGAATATATGTTCCATCAATACTAAATGTGGCTGCCCAACATACTGAGATTTTGATCGTGACTTTAGATCTCACTCCTGATATATCAAAGCAGCCTACATTTCATGATTAGGTCCATTATTCTCTCAAGATTAAGAGTTGATATAAATAGAAGTCGTGAGATTTATTATTCATTTGACAGTCGTTATGAGAATAATAAATCTTACAGCGATCCAGTTCAATATGTCTTAACTCTTAAAACATATCAACATATCAATTAGAAGTCTTCACTTCCATGATCAAGACAAATCATCTTAGTTGTAGGGGTGGCAAAATCCGACGCGAACCGCGAACCCAACACGACTAACCTGTTTATAAACAGGTCATAGGTTAAGGCTAAACGGGTTCGGGTCATATTCGGGTTGACATGGTTGACCTGTTTATTAAATGGGTCATGTTCGTGTTTAACATGTTTAACCCATTTGACCCGATTAGCTTATAAAGGTAATTTTACCATTTTACCCTTATAACCTAGGTATATAAGCTTATCTATCATCTCTTATCTTGAGTCAGAACCTAACCTCACGCCTCTCTCAGTCTATTGTCTCTTCGTTTTCATCGTTAGTCTTTACTCTTTGTCTCCGACTCTTCTTCTTCTCCTCAAAACTCCAACCGATCCTCTTTACCCTTCTACAGATACAGATTATGCAATTACAGATACATTGAATCTACAATATAAAATCAAAACCCTAGCCTTCCCATGTCCTTCAATCCTCTACTCTCTCTTCCCCTCAAATCCCTAGCCGACCCTTTTAGTTTCTCTTCCCCTCAAAATCGTGGCTGGCCTCTCTACTCTCTGTTCTCCTTCACAACTTCACAGCTTCACCAGTTCTCTTTCTTCAGCTTTCAACCACCGAATCCACTAGCAAGGTATATATGTTATATATATATTGGCGAAAAGCCACTTTTAGTCCCTACATTTTCAGGCGATTCTCATTTTAGTCCCTACATTTTATTTTTACCGCTTTTAGTCCCTATCTTGAAAAACGCTTCCCGTTTTGGTCCCTACCGTTACATCAGAGACGGAGAAAGCTGACGTGGCAAACGATAGGAATAAATAATACTTATTTAATATCCACGCGGACTAAATTAATAATAAAAAATGTCACGTCAGCATCTAAATTAAAAAAAAATTAATTTATTAATTTTAACTAAATAAAAAAAATTAAAAACTAAAAATCGGATGAATTGAGATCTAAGTGTGTCTTGAACAAGAACAATAAGAACACAAATTCAGATTCAAGAACACAAACCCAGATATTCAAAAAAAAAAAAAAAAATCAGTAAATCAAAACCCAGCCAAATCAAGAACAAAACATCTAAATCATCCAACATCAACAACAAAACAACATAGCACCAATCAGACCACAGATCATCATCAAACCCTATAAAAAACCCAATCATCAACCCAAAATCCATAAATTACATCATCAAACCACAGATCCTCAACAAACCCAAAAAAAAAAAAAAATTTGCCTCAATTCGGAATCGATACTACCCTTACAAGACTGCAACTTCAAAATCTTCAAATTCCCACAAAACGAAACCGCAGCCAACCAGCCTCCATCCATTTTATGATCACTCAGAGTCAATTCCTCAAGCATTTGGCAGCATTGCCCAATAGCCTTAATCCCATCATAACTCCCTTCGCAACCACAAAGCTCAAGCCTCACTAGCCTCCTACAACCCTGAGCTAATATGGTTAACTCGATATCTGACACCACCGACCCGAAAAACCTATCAACGAAACCGATCAAATGGCACTCCTTCGCCACGCTCGACAACCCATCTTCGCTGGCTCCGATAATGACCACGTGGTCGAGACTGCCAAGAAGCTTCTGGGCTCCACCTCGCACGACCAGCTCTTGATTCAGACCTCCGACTCTTTCTCGGGTCTCCTGTTGTTCGCAATCGGGTTCTTGCTGTTCATGGTTTCCTTCGTCAAGGACAGGGAGTTTCAGGCTTTCTTCGCCAAAGGCTACACGGTGCTGCACGTTTTCGCGGCTATGTGGCGGATTTACTTAGAGAGAAAGGTCGAGGAGCTCGCCTGGGATTGGCTCAGGCAGACAGTTGATGATACTATCTGATCCAAATCTCAATATATCTTGTTTCTCAAGCTCTTTCCTAATCTGAATCTCATGGGCTTCAACTTCTTTTGCAATTCTAGCTTCTTCACTCTACAGAAGGCAAATTTTTTTTTTTTTGGTTTGTTAAGGATCTGTGGTTTGATGATGTAATTTATGGATTTTGGGTTGATGATTGGGTTTTCTATAGGGTTTGTTGATGATCTGTGATCTGATTGGTGCTATGTTGTTTTGTTGTTGATGTTGGATGATTTAGATGTTTTGTTATTGATTTGGCTGGGTTTTGATTTACTGGTTTTTATTTTTTATTTTTTTGAATATCTGGGTTTGTGTTTTTGAATCTGAATTTGTGTTCTTGTTGTTCTTGTTCAAGACACACTTAGATCTTAATTTATCCGATTTTTAGTTTTTAATTCTGTTTTTAATTTTTTTTTATTTAGTTAAAATTAATAAATTAATTTTTTTTTTAATTTAGATGCTGACATGGCATTTTTTATTATTAATTTAGGCCACGTGGATATTAAATAAGTATTATTTATTCTTACCGTTTGCCACGTCAGATTTCTCCGTCTCTGATGTAACGGCAGGGACCAAAACGGGAAGCGTTTTTCAGGATAGGGACTAAAAGCGGTAAAAATAAAATGTATTGACTAAAATGGGAATCCCCTAAAAATGTAGGGACTAAAAGTGGCTTTTCGCCTATTTTTTTTCTTACTAATGAAATTTTCAATAATTGTAGATCTTTTTTATTGTGTCAATCGTTATCATATTGATTGTTTAGTGCTAATAGTAGACTTGTTTGTTTTTTTGTTGATTTTAAAATAAATGGGTCTTGCTCTGATTTATTTTCAAGTTTCTTTGTATCTATCATCTTAAAATAAAATAATTGTAGATCCGTTCCTTTATTTTGTTAATCACTATCATGTTGATTTTTCTCTTTTTTAAAATAGAAGATAGAAATTTTATTACGTTAAGTATAATAATCAGTACATAAAAACCATATACTGCAGAAAATAAACAAGATAATAAACAATACACAAGAACCAGATACAGGGGAAATTAGACCTATTTCTGCAGAAAACAACATTGTAGAAAAACTGTGCAGAAAACTGATACTGCAGAAAAACTGTGCAGAAAAACAAACACAGAAAAAAAAAACACAGCAAAAAAACAGATTGCAGAAAAATCCATTTGTTTTTTGTATTAATCACCATACTGTTGATTTTTAGTACTAATGGGAGATCTGTTTACTGATAAAAAAAAATAAAAGTAGATCTGTTTATCTCTTTTTTAATTTTAAAATAATTTGTCTTGCTCTCTAATTTCTTTTCAAGTATTTTCTGTTTTAATCATCTTAAAATAAAATAATTGAAGATCAATATGTATTTTGTGTTAATCACTGTAACGTTGATTGTTTAGTACTAATAGGCATAGTAGATTTGTTTGTTTGTTTTGTTGATTTTAAATTTATTTGTCGTTCTTTATGATTTCTTTTCAAGTTTATTTGTTTTTGTCATCTTAGAATTACTAAATTTCTAACCAATAATTTTTCTTTAAATTGGCCTGGATGGAAAGTGATGAGATGATACCTATTGAAATTAAGTATGAAGGAGAGGACATTGACTTAGAAGATGAACTTGATGAAGTGGCTGAACTTCCTCCGCCAAAGAAGGCCTTACTAAGTCTAAGAATAAGACAAATAACAAAGCCAACAAAAGGAGGAGGACTTCATATGTTTGAAGTTTCTTTGAGCTACTTCCTACAAAAGATGAAGAAAAGCCTACATGTAAATGCAAGAAGTGTGGAAAGGAATATATTGCTGCTGGAGCATACGGTACAGGAAATTTGAAGCGCCATTTGGATGTATCTCCAAGAAAAGACGCAAGGGATGTTGGCCAACTTATACTTGGCCAAAATGCAATGTTTGTAAGTTCACCTAAATTTGATCCTGCAAAATTTAGAGAGTTGTTATGTGCTGTTATTACAATGCATGAATTACCTTTTCGGTTTGTTGAGTATGTTGGTATACGGGCAATTTTTTTTTACTTGTGTGTTGATGTCCCTAATATCTCTAGAAATACTGCTAAAAATTATTTGGTTAAGATGTATAAGAGGGAACAAGAAATGATGAAATCTGTCTTGACATCTGCTCCTGGTAGAGTTTGTTTGACATCTAATTTGTGGACTTCTATAGCTACTGATGGTTATATGTGTGTTACAGCTCATTTTATTGATGCTAATTGGGTCTTACAGAAAAGAGTGTTGAACTTTTGTCATATGCCACCACTGCATAATGGTGTGTCTTTGTTTGAAAAGGTCTATAAATTGCTATCTATGTAGGGTATTGAGAATAAGATTTTTTGTGTGACGTTGGGCAATGCTTCTTCCAATGATGTTTCTATTGACATGCTAAGAACTCAATTGATAAATAAGAAAGCACTTGTTTGTAATGGTGAATTTTTTCATCTTCGTTGTTGTGCTCATATTCTCAATTTGGTTGTACAAGATGGTTTGAAAGAAATTGATGTTGTTGTCCAAAAAATTCGTGAAAGCATTAAGTATGTAAGAGGCTCACAACGGAGGAAAAAAAATTTTATGAATCTATTAAGCAAATGGATTTGGATGGTAAGAAAGGTTTAAGGCAAGATGTGCCTACTAGATGGAATTCTACATTTTTAATGCTTCAAAGTGCTCTCTATTATCGACGTGCTTTTCAACAACTAGAGTTAACTAACTAAAATTTTAAGCATTGTCCTACTATTGATGAGTGGAAAAATGCAGAAAAAATTAAGAAGTTCTTGGCTATTCTTTATGATGCTACATTGGTCTTTTCTAGCACAAAATATCCAACAGCTAATTTGCATTTTTTCACAAGTTTTTATTGTTTATTTTACCTTGAAGAAAGAAAGTGATAGTGAGAATGAGTATATGAGAAAAATGGCAAATCAAATGCTTGTGAAATTTGAGAAGTATTGGATAGAGTTTAGTGTTGTGTTGACCATAGCAGTGGTCTTGGACCCTAGGTATAAGCTGCCTTTTATTGATTGGTGCTATCAAAAGTTTTATGGGTATGCTAGTTCACTCCAATATTTGAAGGCTCGTGAAAAATTATTTGCTATGTTTGAAGAATATGTGAGTAATGTTCCTACACCTTCAACATCTTCCGGAATGGCTGGTCAAGCTACTTAAGAAACTGAAGAATAGTATGCTAATGAGGGATCTTTGTCTATGATGCAAGTATGTTATTTTTTATTATTCTTTTTTTTTTAATTTATATTCTGCTTAGATTAACATTTATTATATTGTTTTTATATGTAGAAATTTGAATCCTTTCATAGTATGGATGTGGGTAGGCAAGCACAAAAAACACAATTAGAACTCTACTTGGATGAACCAAGAGTGGATAGGAATGCAGAACTAGACATACTAGCTTTTTGGAAAGGAAATGAATTTTGGTATCCAGAACTTGCTGCCATGGCTCGTGATATTTTGAGCATTCCTATTTCTACGGTTGCTTCGGAATCCACTTTTAGTGTTGGGGGACAAGTCATTGATCAATTCAGGAGTGCACTTAAACCTGATGTTATAGAGGCATTGGTTTGTACAAGAGACTGGTTATATGCAGATATAGGTAATGTATTTTTTATTTACATGTTGGCTGAATGAGTTTTAAGTTTTATGATGATTTTTTAAAAAGAAAACTCTAATTATAGGATAGATATAAATGGGAAACTTTGTCTCAGGTGAGATGATTCACCTAATTGTGCTTCAGTGCAAACAGCATTCCATACTATTATCTATAAAAGTCAAATTTCATTTTAATGATAAATCTAGTAGAATGCTTCATTTTCCCTTTCAGTGTTCTACTCCACTACCCATTTTATGGTCTGATATACAGTATGAGTCATGGCAGCAAGGTTTGATTAACGTTATGAGTCATGGCAGCAACTTATAACCCAATCTCCAGTGAACTTACAGATTAAGGAAAGAATGAATATTGGCCTAATCAACTTTTCTTCTATGTTCATGTTAAATGAAAATGTTATTGTTAATGCCCCTTTCACTGGTCTTGTATAACACTATAACAGTAAATTAGAGAAACCTACTAGAAATTTGTGTTGGGTTCTAATAGGTTTTAATTTTGTTTTGTTTTTCTATAATTTAGTATATGATATGATACCTTCATTTCCATAAAATGTCAAATAGTAGTATAGAACAATAAACCAAGGTCTTAGTTTCCCCTGGATATAAATTGTTGTATAGATGTTGTTTTGGCAGACTTGGTAGACATCACAAGTTCATTACCAGTAATTACTACTATGTGAATAATTATTATTTATTTAATTGATTCAATTGCTTGATTATCCATAGTTTCTAAATTTCTTATTTATAATTCTTTGATAAGTTTTTAATGTTTCATTAAAAAAATTTTGATGTAGAACTTGCACAATCACAATTTGAAGAGCTCACTGAAGATATAATGAACATGAATATCAATAAGATGAGCACAAGGAAGACACCTCTTCAATGGAACCCTCAATGGATCCAATCCCTTAATCAATGATGACTTTTATTTTTTGATATGGCACTTGGATGTTTGGACTTAGATTTTGCCATCATGGATATTTTGATATGCCATATATGTAATCATTCTGGTTTTTAATTTCTTAATATGTAATGTCTTTAAAGTTTTTTATATGGCACTTGGATGCCATGTAATAATTTTGGTTTTTTTTATTATGGAACTTTGACATATTATTGAATTTGATTGTATGGAGGTTGGAACCTTTTGGATTAGTAATTTTATTTTGAAGGAATGAAAGAATATTTGCTTTCATTATTATTTGAATTTTTATTACTTGATTTATGGTTGAATTATAATTTTAGATATATGAGAGTTGATAAACAGGTTATTCGGTTTAAGTTTAACCTATTAATTAAATAGGTTGTTCGGGTCAATTAGGATTTATTATTCAAACAGGTTATTAACAGGTCATTTGTGTCAACCCTAATATGACCTACTAATTAAATGGGTTGAACGTGTTATGTCGGGTTACCCGTTTAATAAACAGGTCGTGTTAGGGTTTAGGAATCCTGACCCGTTTATTAAACAGGTCGGGTTCGAGTTGACCCATATAACATAATACTTACAGACAACTCAACTCGACATGAACCCGACACGCGAACACGAATTGCCACCCCTACTTAGTTGATCTGTTATAGTCTTCGAAGATGAAATGCCCAATTTCATCACCGACTACGAACTAAAATTCTAAGTTTACAAAGACCTTGTGATTTATATCTTCTGTGACTAAATCACATACTATGCATCTCATGGACTATATGATAATGTTCAAATATTCATGTTATCATTATTTTAGATAATAATAAAACAACTTTATTAATCACAACATAATGTCATACATAGCATCATACAATAGGATTTAAGGACACTAATCCTAACAATCTCTCACTTGCCCTAAAGACTATTGTGCATTAATCTAACTCTCATTCCCTCCAAATGTGACTCAAAGGTCCTTTGGGGCAAGGTTTTGGTAAAGGGATCTGCTAGATTATTTGCACTATCTATCTTTGCTACTACTACATCTCCTCGAGCAACAATGTCTCGAATGATGTGGTACTTTCTTTCAATGTGTTTTCCTTTCTTGTGATTCCTTGGATCTTTGGATTGTGCAACCACTCCACTATTGTCGCAAAACAATGTGATAGGAACTTGCTCCATTCTCACAACACCAAGATCAAAAAGGAATTTCTTGAGCCAAACAGCTTCCTTTGCTGCTTCACAAGCAGCAACATATTCAGCTTCCATTGTGGGATCAGCAATACAAGATTGCTTAACACTCCTCTAACTTATGGCTCTGCCTCCCAAGGTGAATACACAACCTGAAGTGGACTTTTTAAAATCAAGATCTGATTGAGATTTGAATCTGTATAGCCAATAGGTATCAAATCCTCACACCGATAAACAAGCATATAATTTCTCGATCTTCGTAGATACTAGAGAATATTCTTTACAGCTTGCCAATGTTTTGGTCCTGGATTTAATTGATATTGGTTGACCATGTCAACTGAATAACAAATATCTGGTCTAATACAAAACATGGCATACATAAGACTTCCCACTACAGAAGCGTAGGGAATTTGTCTCATCATATTTTCTTCCTCAAGAGTCATAGGCCTTTGGTCATCAGATAGAGAAACTCCATGTCTGAAAGGAAGCAATCCTTTCTTGGAATTTTGCATGCTAAACCGTTCTAGAACCTTATCTATATACCCAGCTTATGACGAGCCTAACATCTTATTCTTGCGATCTCGCCAAAGCTTGATCCCTAGAATAAAGTTAGCTTCACCCAAGTCCTTCATATCAAATTGGCTTGACAACCAAACCTTTACTGATGACATTACCCCTACATCATTTCCAATGAGTAGAATATCATCAAAATAAAGCACTAGGAACATTACTACTTTATCTCGTTGTCTTTTGTACACACATGGTTCATCAAGATTTTGTTCAAAACCAAATGACTTGATTGCTTGATCAAATCTGATGTTCCATGACCTAGATGCTTGCTTAAGTCCATAAATGGATCTTTTCAACTTGCATACCATATGCTCTTAATTCTTTGCTATAAAACCTTCCAGTTGCATCATATAAATTTCTTCTTCAAGATTGCCATTTAGAAATGCAGTGTTGACATCCATTTGCCAAATCTCATAATTATAATGAGTAGCAATGGATAAGAGAATTCTGATAGATTTAAGCATTGCTACTAATGAAAAGGTTTCTTCATAATCAATACCTTCTTTTTGTGTATACCATTTTGCCACTAGCCTTACTTTAAAAGTTTCAACCTTTCCATCTATCCCTCTCTTCCTCTTGTAAACCCATTTGCAACCAACATGTTTAATGCCATTTGGCGCCTTTACAAGATCCCATACTTGATTGGAATACATAGAAACCAATTCAGATTTCATAGCTTGGACCCAATGATGTGCATCTATATCATTCATCGCCTCTTCATAAGTGTAAGGATTAGATTCAGCCTCTTTTGAGATAATTTCATAAGTTTCTCTTAGACCTATAAATCTTATAGGTGGCCTAACAATCGTCCCACTACGACGAGACTCCTGTGTACTAGTCATCTCATGAGTAATATCTTGTGGTGTATCCGATACAACCACATCATCCCTAGTTTCATCTATTGGTTGTTCAATTACAGATTAATTCATTTCAGCCAAAACAACTCTACTTCTAGGAGTAAAATTATTCATATAGACATTTTCCAAAAATTTAGCATTTGTACTAACAAAAACTTTGTTATCATTACGACTATAGAATAAATAACCCCTAGTTTCTTTTGAATAACCCACAAGCAAACATACTTCTGATTTTGGTTCCAATTTATCAAGCTTCCCTTTTAGCACATGTGCTGGACAACCCCAAATGTGGAGGTATCTCATACTAGGCTTACGCCCACTCCACAATTCTATAGGTGTTTTGGGAACAGATTTTGATGAAACTAAATTTAAAATATGTATTGCTGTATTTAAGGCATACTCCCAAAAATGAAATTGGTAAAGTTGAGTAACTCATCATGGACCTAACCATTTCTAAAAGAGTCATATTCCTTCTTTCTGCTACGCCATTTTGTTAAGGAGTTTCAGGTGTAGTCAATTGGGATACAATCCCATTTTGAGTTAAGTAATCCTTGAAGTCCCCAAGAAGGTATTCACCACCTCGATCAAATCGAATGGCCTTTATGCGTTTACCCAATTGATTCTCAACTTCAGCCCTAAACTCTTTGAATTTTTCAAAAATTTCAAACTTCCATTTCATTAGGTACACATAACCATATCTTGAGTAATCATCTGTAAAAGTGATGAAGTACTCATAACCTCCTTTTGCTTAGGTTGACATAGGACCACATACATCTGTATGAACTAATTCAAGCAACTCTTGGGTTCTTCTGCCTTTTGCATTAAAAGGTCTTTTGGTCATTTTACCCTCCAAACAAGATTCACAAACTGAAAATCTATCAAAATCCAATGGCTCTAAGAGTCCATCTTTGATCAGTCTTTGAATTCTGTTTGGATTAATATGACCCAAACGCAAGTGCCAAAGATATGCATCATTAGTAGAAGGAAACTAGTCATTATCTAATTCAGAATTGTATAATTCATGCTTATCAGAAGTTAAAATATAAAGACCATCCACAATATTTCCAAAACAGATAAACACTTTATCATTCTTTATTACAACATTGTCTTTCAAGATAACACAATATCCATGTTTATTACCTAAATAAGTTGCAGAAATTAAATTCCTACGAACATTAGGTACATATAAACAATCTTGCAATATTAAAACTCTAGAATCAGAGCATAAATTAAACACTTCAACAACTACAACTGGAATTCTGCTCCCTTTAGCCAAAGTAAGAAACAATTCCTCTTCATTCAGCTTTCTGGTCTCCTGGAACCCCTGCAAATTATTGCAGATATGGTTAGTACAACCTAAATCCACACACCAGGAATTCGTGGGATTTTGTACTAAACATATTTCAAGAAGGAATGAACTTTTCATACCCTTATTCTTGGCAGCTCTAAATATTGGACAATTCCTCTTCTAATAACCTTTCTCGCCACAATGGAAACAATTTCCTTTGGCATACTCCTTTTTCTTTCCCTTGTTGGCAACTTTTAAGGCAATTTGTTTACCATCTTACTTGGTGAAGTCCTTCTTCTTCTTTTTACCCTTGCCTTTTGACTTAGGTTGAGAAGTATAAGCTTCAGCCATATTGGTATCAACACTAGATGAACCAAGAATGCCTTCTACCACTACCAATTCATTCATTAATTTAGACAATGAATAAATCTTTTTGTTCATATTATAATTAAGTCTGAATTCCTTGAATAATTTTGGTAGTGACTAGAGTATCATATCCACTTGGGATTCTCCATCAATATCGGCACCTAAAACTTCCAATGTATTCAGATTAGAGATCATCCTAAGACAATGCTCCCCTCCTGAAGTACCTTCAACCATTTTGGTATTATAAATTTGCCTCATAGTTTCTTGCCTAACAGAATAGCCTTGCTCACCAAACATTTCCTTCAGACTTAACATTATGTCCGAAACTAGTCCTACATCCTACATTTGATGCTGTAGAACATTTGAGATAGATGCTAGGATATAGCACTTGGTCATCTCATTAGATTTATGCTAACGATCATATCACTGTTTTTCCTCAAGAGGAGTATCTAATGTTGGAAAGTTAGGACAAGGTTGACTAAGCACATACTTGTACTCTTCAGCAGTAAGAACAATGTCCAAATTTCTTTTCTAGTCAACATAGTTGGATCCAGTCAGTTTGTTTTGATTAAGAATAGCAACAAGTGGGCTAAAAGATGTCATGATTTAAATCTAAAAATAATAAATATGAACATAATAAGTAAAATTTGACATTATCAATTTAGCATATAAACATATAGTATGAAACTTTAATAAAACCATGGTATAAAATATGCAACGACAACCCAATCCCATGTTTAAAATTCCTTGTTAGCAAGTAAATTATAAACACTATGACTGATTGAGAACTATTCTCATTATTAGTGCTATCATGATAACTCTTATCAAACACTAATAATATGTCGTATTTCTTTTAGCCTCTAAGTAATAATGACATAACTCCGTAGGGACGTTAACATTAAACTTAGTCTAGTGTACACCATTGCTTGAAATCTATGTGAGTCATTAAGTAACTCCATGGTAGCGTGGTCATTCTTAATGTAAAAAACATATATCATCCATCATTAAGAAGTATAATCTGTAGTACCATGAATTAAACACCCTCTATTGGGAGCAAGGCATATACGACAAGGCGAAGTGCTTAATCATACTACTATAAACCGACAATAGAGGCTGTGAGATCCAACCCTTGTATCTCTCTCCTACTAGATATTTTAAAAGAAATGTTTTTAATTAGAAAACATGCGTAATCTCATTACACATAGCCTTGAACTTTTAAATGTGAAAACACTCAGTGAAAATTCAAAACTCATAACTTTTGATCGATCGAAATCTTGAAGAAAATTTAAATAAACAATCTGGATGACTCGATCAATTCTTAATTCTTATTCAATTGATCGAAAGGAATTCTCGATCAATTGAAATTTTAATAAATTCAGCATAAACAATCTAGTTGACTCGATCGATTCTCAATTCTTGTTCGATTGATCGAAAAGGAACATTCGATCGATTGAAATGAATTCTCAATCGATCGAAACTCGTGAAACTGAATTTTTCAGAATTTTCACCAAGTAGTTTTCAACGGTTTATCATGAACAAACAACCATCATATGAACATAATAGATTAAGTTTGAGATCAAAACTGAATTTCATTGATGTTATAGCCTTAAAGTTCAATTTAACATACTTAATATCAAACTTAAACAACATCATAACATCAATATCAGTTTTTATAAAATAGTAATTTCAACAACCATGCAGAAAATTAATTGTAGAATCTTCTAACATCATGAAATTACTATCTCTGATTCCAAAACTCACAAAACATGTTATACGAATTCGAAATTGAAGATCGCTCTGATACCAATTATTGGAAAAACACATGTTTTTATCGCATACAAAACATACGCAGTCAAAAATTAACGGATCTACTTCATTCAGTTTATATGTGTGTGTTCAAGGAAGAATAAAAGAGTGTCTAACACTCACATACATACCATTTCATTCTCTTATATAAAACTTTATATAAAACTCTTATAAAATTCTATATGTTTCTCTCCTTATATTTAACTGATTATCTAATTGGACTAACCTTTTGGGCCATTCCAATTGGGCTTTAGTATGTAGCTTGGAATGGGACCAAAAGGGAACAAATAAGACTCTAGCTCCAATGGGTCTTGGGTTTTTCTATCAACTCTTAACAAGTCCAAAGTTACTATTAATTATATTTAATACCACTATATAAATATAATTGCACTCTAGGCCTTATTAATAAATTATATCCCAAGACTTTATTATACATGCAACTCTTTCATAAAATATTCGTAGTAATATAAAGTCATGAATGTAGACTGCCAATTTAAATATTACTACATCTTAATCTTTGAATACCCGGTTTAATCTTTTAAGTTATTCATCATATATTTATGAAATTCAATTTCATAAATATATACTTTAGTAACTTCTTACTAAAGTAGTTAGGCCTAACATTCTGAATAACTAAACTCATTAAATTTATCTCAATGGAATATTTTATATCTCCGTTAAGAGATTATGAATTTCATCTTAAGAATATATGTTTCATCAACACTAAATGTGGCTGCCCAACATACTGAGGTTTTGATCGTGACTTTAGATCTCACTCCTGATATATCAAAGTAACCTACACTTAATGATCAGATCCATTATTCTCTTAAAATTAAGAGTTAATGTAAATAGAAGTCGTGAGATTTATTATTCATTTGACAGTCGTTAAGAAAATAATAAATCTCACAGCGGTCCAGTTTAATATGTTTTAACTGTTTAAACATATCAACTAGAAGTCTCTACTTCCATGATCAAGACAAATCATCTTTATTGATATGTTATAGTCTTTGTAGATGAAATGTATTGGAAAATCTGGTTTTGTATCTCATACAAAACACACAACGGAAGCAACAATCACAGATCTACTTCATTCATGAAAGATAACATGTAACCTTAAATTCTAGAACAAAGAATAGAAAGCGTACCTTGATGTTGTGAAATTCAAAACTAAGACTTGAGAATACCTTTAATTTTCATCTCAATTCCACATGGTACCCAAGAAGCGTGGTCTTTCAATCAGTCATTTTATATGTTGATTCTCAAAGAAAGTTCTTCTTCCCCTTATGGAGAAAAATTGATTTCTTTTCTTTTCATCATCCGTACATACTAACTACCTTGGTAGTTACTTTATTTAATAACTCTTATTAAATAAAAACTGATTATCTAATTGGGTTAACCTTTTAAGCTTACCCAATTGGGTTTTAATTTGTGGTTTGAGATAGGACCAAAGGAAATAAATAAGACTCTAGCTCTAATAGGTCTTGAGCTTTTCTGTCAACTCTTGACAAGTCTAAAATTATCATTAATTATATTTAATACCACTATATAAATATAATTGCACTCTATGCCTTATTAATAAATTATATCCCAAGACTTTATTATACATGCAACCCCTTCATTAAAATATTCGTAGTAATACAAAGTCATGAATGTTGACTGCCACTTTGAAGATTACTACATCTTAATCCTTGAGTACCCGGTTTAATCTTTTATGTTATTCATCATATATTTATGAAATCCAATTTCATAAATATATGCTTTAGTAACTCTTTACTAAAGTGGTTGGGTCCAACACTTTGAATAACCAAACTCATTAAACTTATCTCAATAGAATATTTTATATCTCCGTTAAGAGATTATGAATTCCATCTTAAGAATATATGTTCCATCAACACTAAATGTGGTTGCCCAACATACTGAAGTTTTGATCGTGTCTTATAGATCTCACTCCTGATATATCAAAGCAACCTACACCTCATGATCATGTCCATTATTCTCTAAAGATTTAAAATTAATGTAAATAGAAGTTGTGAGAGTTATTATTCATTTGACAGTCGTTAGGAGAATAATAAATCTCACAGCGATCCAGTTTAATATGTCTTAACTCTTAAAACATATCAATATATCAACTAGAAGTCTCCACTTCCATGATCAAGACAAATCATCTTAGTTGATATGTTATAGTCTTCGCAGATAAAATGCCAAATTTCATCACTGACTACGAACTAAAATTCTGAGTTTACAAAAAACTTGTGATTTATATCTTCTGTGACTTTTCACATAAATCACATACTATGCATCTCATGAACTAAGATAATGTCTCATTAGTTCATTTATAGATAGTCTCATATAATTAAACAATTTAACTATTTATCACATGCCAATAAATTGGATTTTAGGGCATAAATCCCAACAAAATGCCCAATTTCATCACCGATTACGAATTAAAATTCTAAGTTTACAAAGAACTTATGATTTATATCTTCTATGACTAAATCACATACTATGCATCTCATGGACTATATGATAATATCCAAATATTCATGTTACCATTATTTTAGACAATAATAAAACAACTTTATTAATCACAACATAATGTCATACATAGCATCATACAATAGGATTTAAGGACAGTAATCCTAACAAAACTTGATGTTGATTCTGGTCCATCAATGAAAATTAAGACTCCTTATCTAGAAAAGATGCATGATTTAATTTGGAAAGCTTTTGTGCAACGTGAAGTAATTCAAATTGGTTTGACACTTACAAGGATGAAGCCACAACAAATTTGCAAAGATGGAAGTCTTGGATTAATGAGTGAGTATGCTGATTTGTTTGTAGCATTGGCTTCATGTGCTACACTTGGCAAAACAAATTACAAATCAAAATTTGTTCAGCAATATTTATCATGAGTGAGAAAAGAATGATCAATAGCATGTTGGTTTCAATTGTATTGTTGAAAATAAAGGGAGGGAAAGGAATGATTGGACATCCAAAAGATCGAGGGAGGATTTTGAAGACGAACTCAAGGTCGAGTTCTTTTTCAAGAAGGGGAGAATGATGCAAGAGCATAATGGCAACTTATGTGGCAGCCACATAGGTGATTTGTGTCATTTATTTATAAGTCCATTTGTCTTTTATTTATCTTTATTATTTAGTCAAAGTAAATAATAAGTCTTGTTGGTAGTTGTTCCAGCCGTGATGTGAAATCAATCTAGGGAGTTGTCATTTGTATTGGAAGTTATCAAGCATTTAGTGTAGGCATTTATTTAACATGCAATGTATTCACTTATAATTATCAATAAGAAATCATAAGAAAAAAGGAAGAAAGTTTCTATTTAGAAAATTAGGGGGTGTTTGGATTTGTAGGTTTCCATCACTCATCACCCTGTTTCCATCACTCATCACCCAAAATAAGTGGGTCCCACAAAGAAGAAGCTTATTTGGTTGTGTTTCAAAGTTTTGTTTTCATCACTCAATTCTCTAATTTTTGAGTAATGAGTTAGCAAAACCGAAAACAACTTTTGGGTGTTTTTGAGTTAGCAAAATAGAGTGATGATGGCATTTTTGTAATACCCCTTACATAAGCAGGCCCTATGGTCAGAGTGTAGTCAAATCCGCGTCAGACTTCGTACTCCCCACCAACAGCTCTAATAAGCATTTGCTCCCACACCTACTCGTCGTCTGCCTAAAGCCGCATACCTCCATCTTTCTTCACTTCCTCATCACAACCCCATCTTCAGAGTAAATGAAGGAAGTTCAGCCCAGCCACGTCTAGAGAGCCATCTGACCTGATACAACCCGTGGCGGCCATAGCTCAAATCGATGAAGGACGATGGCAAGATAACCTGAAAACCCAAGAACATTTCTTCAAAGTTTCAAAAACCCCAAGCTAGATCCACCACTCTCTCTTCCTTGAACAAACATGAATGGGTGTTGGGTTTACTTGTTTAGATTTTATTTTTATTTTTCCTGCTTCTGTATTTAGAACACCGTGGTGTTGTGTGTTAGGTGTTCTTTTTTTTTTTTTTCTCTTGTTTGGGATTTTTGAAACTTCGGTGGGAGGGTTTGGAAAATTTATCACGAAATCAACACAACTTTCTTTTATGGATGGGTTTACATGGTAGCAGAGGAAGGAAATGAAGGAAGAAAATAATATCATAAAATCCAAAAATTTGAAGAACAGAGGTTTCTGGGGAAAGAGAAGGAGCATTAGGTGAGTTGAGTGATTCTTTATTTTACATTTTTCTTTTATTGTAACAGTGTGGGTCCCGCTTTTTTGAGTTTTTGGATTTGAAAAGATATCCAGGTTTAGGTGCCAAACCGGTGTAAGGTGATATTTGGGGATTTTTGAATGATATGAAATGAGTTATAGGGTAATGAGTGATGAGTGATGATATTTGAGTAATGGGTGATGAGTAAGCATTTTCTTTCATCCAAACAGCCCCTTATTTGCAAGTGCCCTTACTTTGGAGTTGAGTGATTCCTCCTAACAATCAAGTGTGTGACTTGGTCGCATTCAGTGACATCCACGATTAGTAGCGTTGAGTGACATCCGCTACCTTCGGTTTAGTGGCATCCTTAAATTATTCATCCTATCATTAGGTTAAATCTTTGATTTAGCCTATCTAGCGGGTCTTAGCCTGCATCAGAGTGTTTTGATGGAAAGTTTTGTGTAAGGATAATTTTCCATGTTATTCAGTATTTGATAGCATTAGGAAAAAATGAGTCAAAGGAAAACTATTTTTGGTAAACATAAAAAGTATGACTTATTTTTAGGGATTGTTTTCCACTAATTCTTTTTGAAAAACAACTCTATCTCACAACAAGCTATTGCCAACACACACACACACAGAATCAATTATGTAATGTGGTGTAAAACTCATGTTTTATCCCTCAAATCCCAATATACCGCATCACACAGAATCAATTATGTAAGAATGTGGTGTAAAACTCATGTTTTATCCCTCAAATCTCAATATACCGCATCATCTTATTACATATTTAAAATAAGAACTACACCCAAACAAATCTAATATTCATATATAAATCCAACCAAACTGAGAGTTTATTAAGATGTTATTAAGTGTGATAAGATGTTATTACATGTAGTAAGATGTATTAAATTTTATCTGTAATGTGGTGTAAAACTCATATTTTATCCCTCAAATCCCAATATACCGCATCACACAGAATCAATTATGTAAGAATGTGGTGTAAAACTCATGTTTTATCCCTCAAATCTCAATATACCGCATCATCTTATTACATATTTAAAATAAGAACTACACCCAAACAAATCTAATATTCATATATAAATCCAACCAGACTGAGAGTTTATTAAGATGTTATTAAGTGTAATAAGATGTTATTAAATGTAGTAAGATGTATTAAATTTTAAGTAAAATACAGATATGACAATCTCTTATTGGATGGTGTAAAACATAGATTTTACACCTCATTCTTATCAATTTCTGAGGACATTTCTCAACCAAAAATAATTATACTAGGACATGTAGAACAAATGCAATGCCACAAGTTTCTGAAAGGTACGAAAAACCAATGGACCTCCTTTTAGAAAACAAAAAGGCTTTAACAGAAAGAACTGAACTCGCATCAATCAGCATAGTCCAAATCCTAGTATAGGGGAATTCCAAGTCTTGTTGAATTTCTAAATATGGACATCAATAACAAAAAGAACTGAACTCGCATCAATCAGCAGAGTCCAGATGCAGCCACAACTCACAAAGATAAACACGAAAAAAATTTCATTATAAATATTTATTTAACAATTGGTTAGCACATTTATTAATGAACGCTAGAATGATCTTGAATAATGTACAACAAGAATAGGAAGATTTTGCTTGCAATCGAAAACTTCTGAAGCTGACGAGAAGACAACGTGGTAAGCGATTTGGATGTGAATGTCAGGTGAGTTGTTAGAAGGCACATTTGTTGGCAGCTTCTTCAGAATAGATTTATCATCCTGGGATAACTTGATTCTCTGCATCTTAAGCATTCATACATAAGCTAAAATCACCATTCCATTTCCTAATCCAAGTCAGTCTTCATTTGATCCACTTCTGTTGGGCTCCTTTCGTATCATGTCTAGTAAGTCTTCGACAACTTCAGACATTAGTGGCCTGAATTCTGGCTCAGACTGCAAATTATGCTTGATGTTAGGATATCTGCTCCATTTGGAGTGGAAAGCAAAATCAATTTTTCTAATAAATGCAATAATGTCTCATATAAAAATAGTTTGGAACTCCAAGCTGATACTACTTGAGCTTTTGACGCATTCCGTCTTAACCTGAGTGTACCCACAAATATGCTCAGGACCTAGTGGTGCTCCACTAGTAGAATATTTGGTAACAGATCTTAATCAATATCATATAGAAGTCAACAGTGATAACACTTACCTGAACACACCGAGCAATAATGTCTGCAAAGTTTGATAAAGATTTGGCTGGGTACTCTCCATTGAGAGCAGGATCAACCATCCTTGACAATGCATCAATGTCATGAAGCTGGGGGATTGCCCATCTCACTAGAAATTGCTCCCCACGAATCCGTGAGCTGTCCAAAAGGTTTAAGAAGACATTATTTAACTGCAAAAAAAAAAAAAAAAAAAGAAAAAAAAAAAAAGAAAAAAAAAAAAGGGCATGCAGTCTTAAATACAATTTGGTTTTGCATTTTTACCTGTCATAGGACATCCGACCTGTTAAAAGTTCTAACATAACCACTCCAAAGCTGTAAACATCACTTTTGTGAGTATAAATTCCTGATTCAAATTCTGGAGCTCCATAACCATAAGTTGTTGACAGACTTCCTGACAGCTGAAAGTAAAATAATGTTAGACAGCTGCAGTGGCAGCAATGCTGAGAATAATCTGGTAATTGTAACTCAGTCCAACAATGAACTGTGTCAAGTTCAATTTAGGGTCTGTTTGGATACAGCTTATTTTGTTGAAAACTGAAAACTAAAAATACTGTAGCAAAATAATTTTTAAATATGTGAATAGTACCATGAGACCCATATTTAATGAAAAAGTTGCTAAAAAGTGAGGTTCGTGGGTCCTGTGAACAGTGCACGAGACCCACTGACAGTGCCATTTCAGACTAATTGTGGACGTTCAAAGTGCTAGTGGGTCCCGTGCACAGGGCTTACTGGCAGATCTGTGTCCCACGTGAAACCAACTTCTGGTAATAAAAAATAAATAAATAAAAAGAGGAGGAGGAAACGTGAAAACGCAAAACGCAGACGTGAAAACGTTAAATCCAAACGCATACTTAGTCTCTTAACTATAAACAGTGTCAATCTAGTCCCTCAACTTTCCAAGTCAAATAATTCTCATCCGTGAATCTCCTTTCCATTTAATTTTTTTATGAAATCAGCTGATGTAAAAAATCCAAAATCAAAGCAATTTCAACTATTCCATTAAAATTTAAACAGAAAGTAGAATTATGGCTTACCTGAGTTACAGCACCTGATGCTATCAATGAAGCCAGACCACAATCAGAGACACGCACCAAAAGATCCTCATCAAGAAGAACGTTGGCAGCTTTAAAATTCCTGTGTATGACAGGTGGCTGACAGACCTCATGCAAATACCTTCGCACCAAAACAACAAAATCAGTACTAGAAATGGTGCATGCTTCTTTGAAATTATTCATGCCAGAATAGAAACAAGGATAACTCTCCCCCTCATTTCCTCTCATTCAGTTTGTATGCAACCTAATTCAGTAATTTGTTGGATTAAGGGAAGACTAAAATTTTATAAATCAATCTGCAGATGTGAGAACAGCACCAACAAAGATCCTTTTTCAGATGTAAGATTAATATCACGCAAATCTTACCTCTTTGACCTTAGGTAAACTGAATTTCTGACCTCTTATAATAAAGTGATTGCATCAACCACCTGAAATGGGTTCTCATTCTTGATGATCCCTTTTTTTTTTTTTTTTTTTTTTTTTGTAAATTAAGAAATTTTGTTGGTTCAACCTTTTAGATAAATTAGTTCTAGGTTTTTGACTAACATATAAGTAATTCACATAAATTTCTTAATTAATCTCCTAGTTGATAGTGTAATTTTCTAACACATTTGGAAGGCACAACCTGGACCCTATCTACTTGAAGACAGGCAAATTGTGATAATCTGATAAATCTGACCCACAATTTTAATATATCTAATTTTAACCCATTATGAAGTTAACAAGTTAGGTTATAAATTTCCATCTTAATGGTTGCTTGACTTACTCTAAGGCTCTTGCAGCTCCAAGTGCCATCCGAATGCGGGCATTCCATGAAAGGTTTCTTTTAAATTCATCATCTGAGTGCAGAACATCCTGCAGTGACCCGTTACTGCAATACTCGTAGATCAGAAGCCTTTGACCATACTCGGCACAGTAACCAATAAACTGAACAACATTGACATGTCGGATTTTATCAATATTGTTTACCAGTTCAAGAAACTCATCATCTTTCTGCTGACTGGAAGCTCTCACGTCAAGTTTTTTGACCGCAAGTAGCTATAAAAGCATCCAAAAGAACAAATGTCAGTATGAAGCCATTGTACTGCAGTACCACTTGACTTTAGAACATATGTATATATAAGATCACCATATGTAGTTCCATGTCACACATCTGGGATTTAAATTAAGAGCTTTTGAGGACACAACATTGCTTCGATTATTTCACCATCTTTGTCATTCAATACATATCTTGGACAAGTTAAAACAGGAAAATCCAAACTAAGAAGGAATAAATTTCTTTAAAGAGAATTGTTATATTCTACATGGTAGGGGATTTATTTGTGACAATAGAGACATGCAAACACTATTTTTTTTTTTAATAAAAAAGACTTGACTTCAGCACCTTGTACTCCAATCTTGCTAGTTGTTTTATACAAAATTGAAAAAATGTGAGCAACTTTGTTGGCCACAGAATGTAAATGTTATTCAACTTTGGTTGGTAATAAGAATAATTGAAGGCTAAAAAGATAAAAATTCTACATTCTGCCAATTAAAAGGAAAAGTCAAAACAGCATACAAGGAGTAATTATTCAGTAAAGCGAGTACTCCTGGAGAATGAAACGATTAAATAGATGAGTAGAAGGAACAAAGATAGCAAACCCGGGGAAAAAAAGGGGGCTCTGAAGGTAGTGAGAGCCCAAGATAGGTTCCAACTATTAATACTTTCTACAAATTAATTTAATTTATAGTTGAGAATGGTACCTTCCCATCAGGAAGCTGTGCCCTATAAACAGTCCCCAGTCTGCCACCTCCTATAAGATTTTCTTGAGAAAAGCTGTTTGTATATTGCTGAAGGGATGCAATGGTGAAAGACTTTGCAAAAATGGGGAGATTTTTGGTGGATGGCTTCACTGTAGTTACTTTAGCAGGCAATTTTGGCTCTACAATGACCTTCTCAACAGGAGGTGGAGGAGGGGGAGGTGGAGGCGGAGGAGGAGAACGAGGGGGAAGTGAAATGGGAGGAGGAGGAGGGGGAGGAGGATCTGAAAACATATCAAAAGCACTCATATCTATCCCGTGATCCTCCCTCTTTGGTATTTTGCCTGTTCCCTGTACATTTCTTTTTTTCTCATTCTGTAGTTTTGTAATTGCTCTTGCTCTTCTAGTCTCTGTTTGATCATCCTCCTTTGGCCTCACAACTACTGCCTTTGGAACTGTTCAAAGATCCTCAGGTCATTGATTTTAAAAATTACATAAATAAATAAAATATCATTATTACACACCAGATGATATATATTAAATTAATTGAAAAGCTAATAATAATAATCATTTTTACCTTTCTCATTGGTTGGTAGAAGTAAGGATCCATTGTCCCTAGGATTCTGTCTGTCGCCTTCATATGCTATTATTCGATGCCGCCTAGAAATTCTTTCAGCTTCTCTTCGTCTGCTAAATCTTGGCATAAGAAGTGCAAGTCCCAGTAACAGAATTATCAGTAAAAACACCGCTGCAATTGATATCCCAACCACCTGCTTAGTTGTTAAACCTTTCTTCTTTTGTCCAGAGTTTGATTTCACTGTTGCAGATGGTGCATCAGCCATTTTCGGAGGTGTACGTCCAGTAGCTGGCCCCCAAAATGGTGGCGCTGGACTTGCTGGTGGTGGTTTTAATGGGGATGAAGGTGGAGATAGTGGGGCGGTGGTAGCATTAAATGGGTTTCCATCTTTTCTGCACGGTCAATTATCATTATTGGTAAACAGATGTGCAAACTAACAAGTATAAACTACTTGGAATCCTGTTTCCTGTTTTATTGATAACAACATATAGCTGAATTCAAGCAAAACTGAAGGCAGACATGATAATCTGCAATCTATATAATCTTTCGATGAGGTTATCTATATAATCCTTACATCCTTGATAGTCCTGAAGGCTGCCCAGAAACTATAATAGAATACATGTTGACCTTGCTGACTTGCTGCATGGAAACCGATGCAAAATGAAAATTCACAAGTCACTAGGAAATGAAATTTTGATTATTAACACTGGTTCTTGTTCCTAGAAGAAATTCCTCAGTCTACTGGCAGCCATTGTGATCAGCGATATTGCTACAGCAGCTTTAATTTTCATTGGCAAGGAAACTACTTCAGCTTTCATTTTGAGATGCCAAGACCTAGTAGTCTCTTTGCAAAATCATGCAAGTACGATATTTTTATGACCTCAAAGACTTATGTATAATTTTTTAGGTTATTTAATAAGATTCCCAGGCCTGCTTGTTTAATAGAGCTTGAATTGGTTGGTTTCTTTGCCAGAGACCGTAGAGATCACACAAACATATAATGAGAAGCTTGAGTCTTAAGGGACATTGCCTATTCAGAAAATTCCTGAATAGGTAGAATGAGAAGCTTCCTTTGACATAAATATTTTTTTCCAACCGAGGTCATATATTGAAACCATTTAATATCCATGAGTTTATTTTTTTCAATTTTCAAATGAGAACAGTATTCTCTTTTAAAAGGAAATAAACCAATAATTCAAGGTTTGAGGTTCTCACCTGAAGTTTGGGATGCTTAACATCTTCTCAGGTATTGGTCCAGAGAACTGGTTATTCTCTATATTCCTGATAAACAAGGAGAAATTTTGTCACAAGAAAAAAAAAATGTAAGCCAATGAACCATGATAAGACAGAATTTATCCTAAAAAATTACGAAAACGCTGCATGATTCCCAAATTGTAAAGCATAAGAAATTAATATTTCTCTTGAAAATTAAATATGGTTGAGAACAGTACAAATCTTTAAGAGGCAGATCTTGTAAAGTGTCAAGGGTCCCAGACAACTGATTGTTCTGCAAGTGTCTGCAACAATGAAGTTAGCATCATATGTGAGAAAAAGTAGGTCAAATGTAAACAGCCTTACCAACACATAATACTCACAGTGTGGTCAGAGAAGACAAATTTCCTAGAGAAGGAGGGAGCTCTCCACTCAAATTGTTACTGGACAAATCTCTGCACACACAACAAAAAAAAAGAAGAGAAAGTGGCTCCATCAATTATAAGTAGCCCATAGAAGTTAATCTACATGAAGAATTTGCATAATACAAAATGAGATCCTACAGATTGATCAACCCTATCAGGGATTGAAAGGCATCCGGTATTTCTCCAGATAAATGGTTGTCATTTAGAGACCTGAAAGGCAAAGACAAAGAAAAGCTTATAGGAGAGTTATGTGAAAATTGGGATGCCTCCTACTAGGAACGGCTTAAACAAACAAACCAAAAAAAAAATAAAAAATAGAGAAGAGAAAAGCTTACATGGCTGACAGTTGAGTTAAAGAGGATAAAGAACTTGGGATGCTTCCAGTGAACTGGTTAGCTGAAAGAAAACTGTCAAAGGTAAAGACTATTATATCTTTTGCACAGAAGTGCAGAACAGGGATTTACATTCAAGCTTCACATATATAGACAGAGTATAACATTTTAATTTTGAAAAATAGTAATACATACATGTTTTGCATTGTAACAGGCAAATTGGATGGAATGCTCCCCCCAATATGGTTGTTGCTTAGATCTCTGCCGAAAAAGCCACAGCACAAACATTAATGACATTATGCAACAAATGTAACAACGAAAAAGATGACTAGCTAATATCCATAAAATGCCATACGATATGAATTTAAAGAATGGATTCCTGACTTTTCCTTCCCTATTTATTTCAAATATCACATGCTTAGGGAACAAATTAAACAGGTTGTTCATCACAAATGATGGAAAATTCAAAATAGGAATCAGGGTGTTCCAATGGTTCAATGAAGGCTAGGAAATAAGAACTACGTATGACATGCCTGGCACTGCATTTATGGATGAATGGTATGTAACAAGTATTATTATCTTCAGAAAAATATCTAAACAGTCTATTTATGACATGGTATTTAGTGACTTCAAAGTGTTAAGTCACTTTTTTACTTCATGAAAAGGTCCAATACTTCTAACACAATCCCTTATGTAGTGTCACCTCTTGTCATCGGATAATTACCCAATCACAAGCTTAGTGTGGCCGCTCAGCTTGTTATCACCCAAAAAAAAAGGACATTAAAATGGCCTCTAATTACTGTGACGAAAGAAACTGGGAGAAACAGATGACTGAGTCTAGTTCATATTCTCAACAACAAAATATCATTCACACAATGTATGCATGCCTGTGGGACACACAAACACACAGAGTACACTTACATTGCATTGATAGAAGTAAACAGCCCTAAGTTATTTCCCAGTTCACCTCCCAAATTAGCAGCATTAAGAACACTGCAAACCAACATATCCATATGAGAGCTCATAGTTAAACATGTTTAGAAACATCAATGGATATATAATAGTAAAGAATAGGGACTACCATACATTTTCACTATGACTGTATTGTTACACACCACGCCTTGCCACGCTTCACCACATGGGTCTCCACCACTAGCAACCCAACCAGGAATAGTAGGGAGGCCCAGTGAAACAAATAGGTTATTCATTGCAGCAACTGATTCAACAGAAAACAATGCTGATATTAATGTGTTGTCCAATTGACAGAAACATAAAATTAGAAAAGAACACAAATTGCACAGAGTGACAGACACTTCTTCTTCATCATATTATTAAGAGGCTGGGACACACACATTGGGCAACCTCCCCCAACCTAAATGCCCCAACAGTGATGATGTGCTACGACACCAAGAAACTTTACCAGCAGCTGATAATTTCGAACAAAACTATGGCATTCAAGACAAGATGATTATCTCCAGAAAACTCAAAGCAAAATGACACAAGTAAAAGGGCTTTCTTTGCTGGGCCATACACAATCAATGATTGCTACCCCGGCAAACAAAAAACTCGACTCAGCTGAACTAAACTCATGCATTTAGCCCAAGTTCTAGATGAAAAAATAAATCAATAAACTTCAAGTCAGCATAAACATAACACTAATCTTTGATTTCCATTCAATTTACCACATTTTTCTCAGCAACTAAACAGACAACAGAATCATAATGCTGAAGTTGCACACCCAGAAAACAAAATCCCTTACCATCACTTGGAGTAGTCTCTCCACGAGAAATCTGCGCTGCATAAATCAACACGAACCACAGCAAAAGCAGTGCATAGATCTTCAAATTATTGTACTTTACAGCAGATCTCTTCCCACCCATTGATCCCACACTCAACCTTACTCCTCAATTCACTCTTCTCCCACAAAAGAACATCCTCCAATCTGAAATAACCAAACTACAAGCAAAATCAAGCTGACAGTCAGTGATCTTAGCACAGCCCACTAATCCAAAACAACCCAGAAACCAAATTGCAAAACCAAAAACAAACAACACCCAGAATTCTGAACAAGCACTAAGACACATACATAAACAGAAAAAAACAAACAAATGAAAAAAAAAAATCATACGTAAATATATGAAAACAAAAACTAAAACTAAAGATGGAACTAAACTTACAAAAAAGCAGGAATATTAGCAAATGCTGAAGAAAACAGAAGGCAAGGAAGCAATTTTGCAAGGAAAAAAGTTGAAAAGAATTCAGAAACAACAAAAGAAAAAGGAAAAAGAGAGAAAATTTCTTTTTAATGTGACACTAAGGCTAAAACTTAAGAGCTAAGATTCAGTGAACATAGTGAAACCAAGTGGGCTACGTAAGCAAATATTGCGTCTTAATTATGTGCAATATAAAATTGTATAGCCCTAACCTTTGAAAAGAGCTGGAAAAATAAGAGAAAAGAGAAGGCAAAAAGGAGACGTGAAAAGTACTGTGAGACGTTTCTGTGAGAAACTTCAGACTCAGACTCAGACTCAGACTCAGAACTCTCTTTTTTCTCTCTCTATTTGTTTCTTTGTTCTTTACCTCTCTCTCTATCTCTACTAAACTAGACTGTGCTTGGAACAGTGGATATGTGTTGCGTGCGTGTAATTCACACATGTTTCCTTTTGGTAAATCTTCGGCGAAAGAGGTGAAAATGGAAATGGCATTGACACTACTTTTTAGGCGCGTTCCAATAGCAATAGGGTTGAGTTACAATGTTGACCTTTCTATTTTTGGTATGGTTTTTTTTTTTGTTTGTGATAAAAAGTTTTTATCTTTAATTATTTTGGGTATAAAAATATGTAAACAAAATTTTTTTTTCTTTTGATTTTTTATGAATGTATTTGAACAAGTTTATCTTTATTGTTATGGTTTGATTGGTCTAAATTTTAAGTTTATTGAATTTACATAGCATTTTATTAGATTTTTGTCACATTACAAAAAGTATGAATGACTTACTGAGATATTTAATTCAATTTCATTCCCATAAAAGAGAGTTTCACTAATTAGTAATCATACGACTCTTAACAACTAATTATAAGATTTGTTTCTATATATAATATTAGTGTATAATCCACGTAGATGCACGGTACAATTAAAAATAATCACAATTGCATACATATATGAGATCAAATTATACCTAGGATAAGAGTTTTATATTTTTTAAGCCATAGATACATACATGAGTTTTACTCTTTTTTATTTATTTATTTATATATACACATGAATTTACTCTTTTTTTGTTTAATGGGTTTTTTATGGATTATTTATATTAGACTATATATATCTTTTGCACAACATTAACTCATTTAAAACAAAAATTAAATAGGACATATGGCACAAAATTATACAACAATTTGAATCCAATTTAAAATCTAATTGAATTTTCTCTTAGTTTTGGCTTTTAGTGTGTGTGTGTGTGTGTAACTCTTATTTTTCTTAATTCTTCAATAAGATTTATCCTACAAATAAATTTAGCCAATTATATATTTTAATTATTGTGTTTTCCATTCATTTACTGTGGAGAATACGAGAAATAGTTGCACACTTCTTTTTAACATTAAAACATTTCTCTTAACCAATAACATTTTTAAATATTTTTTTCCTCAATAAAAGCATATGTTCTTGTGTATAATCTATCTCACTCATAGTTATTTTATAAAAAATACCCATTATAATTAATTATATATCTCTTGTATTTGTGCAAATTTACTAAGCTTTAATGAAAGATAGAAATCCCCTTAAAAATATGTAAACAAAATTTTTTTTCCTTTTGATTTTTTATATGAATGTATTTGAACAAGTTTATATTTATTGATATGGTTTGATTGGTCAAAATTTTATGTTTATTGAATTTACATAGCATTCTATTAGATTTTTGTTACCTTACAAAAAGTAGGAATGAGTTAATGAGATATTTAATTCAACTTCATTCAAATAAAAGAGAGTTTCGCTCATTAGTAATCATATGACTCTTAACAACTAATTATAAGATTTATTTCTATATATCATACTAGTGTATAACATATGTATATGCATGATACAATTAAAAACAATCACAATTACATATATGAGTTCAAATTATACCTAGTATAAAAGTTACACTTTTTTTAAGTCATAGACATATACATGAGTTTTACTCTCTTGTTTTTGTTTTTGTTTATATATATATATATATATATATATATATATACACATGAATTTACTCTTTTTATATTTATTGAATTTTTGATGGTTTATTTATATTAGATTATTCATCTTTTGCACAACATTAACTCACTTAAAACAAAAATTAAACAGGATACATGGTACAAAACTAGACAACAATTGAAATCTAATTTAGATTCTAATTGAATTTTCTCTTAACTTTGGCTTTTAATTATATATATATATATAACTCTTATTTTTGTTGATTCTTCAATAAGATTTATCCTACAAATAAATTTAGTCAATTCTATATTTTAATTATTGTGTTTTACTATAGAGAATATGAGAAATAGTTGCGCACTTCTTTTAACATTAAAACATTTCTCTTAACCAATAACATTTTTAGAGATTTGTTTTCCTTAATAAAAGCATATGTTCTTTTGTATAATCTATCTCACTCAAAGTTATTTTATAAAAAATACCCAATATAATTAATTATATATCTCTTATATTTTGCAAATTTACTAAGCTTTAATGAAAGATAGAGATCTCCTTAAAAATGCATAGTAATGTCCATGAATCTCAATTTATGAGCGTGTGATAGTAATTTATTAAATTATGGACAATGTTTGGTTTAAATAAAAGTCCTCCAACCTATTACATGGCAATTTATAAGACTATTCATACGTATTATTTGAACAAGTTACAAAATTCATTTAAAAAGTCATGTGACTAAAAATACACATGATTCATGAATAATCTTTTTAACGGCTACTTAGTGGGATGAGGAAGTTTCCTCTAAACTGAGATTAGACTTTTTCCTTAAATTATAATTGAACAAGACTTATAGTTATAGAATATTTAATTTATTGTACAACAATAAATCTAGGAATAAAAAAGGGAAAAGGAATCCATGTAACGCCATTTCTATCCAAACTTAAATAGTAGATATCTTTTAATACAAATAAGGTCAATGAGAAATGTACAAATAATTTAAGATTGATCAGACTTAATCCAATTGTATTCTTGACTAACTTTTATTTGCCTATTGTGGTTTAATTTTTTTTTCTTTAATCACCAATGACCTATGACACACCTTTAATAATTTTGAATTTCATGTATATAAAATGTAATTTATCCAATATATAGGCATAAGATTCTCTTGCAATTCTTGTAGTGTGATGATACGGTGATTGTTTTGATGGAAAGTGTTAACCACGTACGTCCTATGCGCGTCATAGCGATGTGTTTAAATTTTTTTTTATTTTTATATATTGCAACTGTGACTTGTCAATAATAGCCGCCAGTTTTTCTATGGGCTTCACGTGGTCGGTCGAATTGTCGTTAACTAGGCATGGGCTTTGTGTCGTAGCCAATCAGCCCACAGAAATTCTTTATTTATTTTTTTAAAGCAATTTTGTAAGAAGTACTAAGAAATGACTAAAAATATGATGATAATATCTTATTTCAACTTTCAAAAATTAATGAGAAAGAACAAAAAAAGAAAGGAAAAAAAGAGAGGTGTTGTTGGAATCAAAGAGGACAAGGGAAAAGATAAAAGTGTTTCATAATCCAATGAGTATGAACTAATAAATGTATTTTATCAAATTGGATAAAATATGTGCCAAAGACAAATAAAGATATTGAATATCTTATACCAATCTCTATTAATCAATTATAGTTTTGATATTAGACTCGTAATAAAAAAAATTATAATTTGAAAATTACTCAATTATCAATAAGTGATTTCTTTTAGTATTGATGATTTAGAACACGCAAATTAATTTAAAATGATTATCCAAATTCAAGATCAACAACATGTTGGAACATAATTTTGATCAAAAGTAAACTCGGAAAAAATAAAGTTTTATATAAAGACAATTTATCAATAGCATTTGGACTAAAACATGGGTATCAATAGACAGTGTTGCCATTTTGTGGTTTGAAAGATTAAGCAAAAAATAAAAGAGAAAGTTTATGGACATAATAAAGTCTCATAATATTTTTACAACTTTATTTATTTATTTATTTTTTGAGGTAGTTTTAACCTATGGCGTCCGCTCTTGATAATAGCTCTTTATCATCAGACCAAGACACCAATCAATTTTTGGTGTATGCGGAGATTGAACCTCAGATTTCTTATACAACCATCAGAGACTTTACCAGTTGAGCTAATTGGAACCCACAACTTTATTTTGTATTGTGATGGATCTAAATGTTATTTTTTTACTTATAATAAGTTGACGTCTTAACTTGTTATGAAAATATTGTAAAATTTTGATATTTTGTTATGGTTGAATAGAAAAATTCCTCCAATTTCCATCCTACCTATTAATATTAGGATGAGTATGAAAGATTATAAAGAGATAAACTTCATCACTTCATTTATTATTGATAAACGTTTGCATGGTGATATATTTGAATTATAAACTAGTTTGGAAGTGAGTTTCAAATATAAATATGGGCATCAATTATCTCTTTCTTTTTTTCCAAGTAAAGTTGTGCAGTGGATTCACGAAATCTAGACGTGCTATTTTATTTAGGAGGGAAAGTACTACTTGGTCTAGTCGCCAGTGACTCAACCAATCTAGTTAGTAAAACGTAAGGGACAGGTACCTTTTGTTGCTAAGTGTATGGGACAGGTAACATAATCCACATCATTCTTACATCAAGATAAGCACGTTTTGATAGAAAATCAATCAAATAATTCTAAGGAATAAGCATTACTATACCATTTCTCACATGCCTTTCCACAACTATCGTATAATAACTGTTTGTGAGTGATAGAGAAAGAGAGAAATATTAGAATCATAATTTTTGTCATAATTTTTATCATAACTTACTCTTATGACAAGGTGTGAATGGTGAAAACTCAACTCTTTTACTCAACCACTCGCAACTTGCCACATTAGCAAATTATGATAAAAAATGTAATTATTATATTTTTCATTAAAAAAAAAGTAGATTTATGTAAAAACGATAAACAGTCAATTATAATTTATCACATAAAATAATGGCGAAAATAGCATAAAAAAATATTATGATCCTATAACAACTTAAATCAATTCATAAGATTGAAGGGAAAATATTAGAAGGTAGAGTTTTGTTTTGGAGAAACTTTCCCAGTAGCCTCTAACCCAAAAAAAAAAAAAACTTTCCCAATAGCCTACTTGGCTGAGGACCGTTTGGGCGCATCTGCCATCACATTGATAACATAGAAAATATTCAGGTAAGAAAAAGGAGCTTTTTCAAAAGTCACATTTTTCTTTGGTATCTTTCAGCGGACAAAAAGAAAGTCATATAAATATAGGAAAAATTCTGCGTCTTAAAAGGTTAGCGGTCTTTATCTATTTTAAACGGATCCTCAGTCCTCAGTGTCATTCTCACTCGTCAACGAATATATCCTATTCTATTTCTCACCCACCGTCCCATTTTACACATAACTCAAACTAAGTTAGCAATTGATTACATGTGATATGAGTAACATTTATGTTCAATTAATTTTACTATGTTTTTTTTATGGGTATTGTAGGGACTGAGTTTTTGGTTGCCCAAGCCCAATGGACACGGGTCAAAAGCCCAACGAATCCCGCAATGAATTTATAGAGAGTGGGTCGAAGGTCTAGGCGCCGGCCGGCGCTCGAGTGGCGTGAACTTCGGTCTCTTTTACTTAAAGAAAAAGACTTAGCACAGTTTACAAATGGGATGGGCTCCTCGGCCATGGGCCGAGGAGGCTCTTGCCCTGTTTTCTCTCTTTTCTTTTCTTTCTTTAGAGTTCTCTTTTTTTTTCTCTTCTCTCCCTCCTTTTCAGGAGGGATTCCCTTACATTATATATCCCTTGCCCAACCAATCCTAGCCCTACACTTGTTGAGTGATCATGACCTTTACTCAGGTGCTTGTCCCATCAGCCGCCTTCCCAGTCTCTTTGGGAGTTGCGGTAACCAAGGCGACACTGGTGAAGGTCCTTTCCTCATTAATGCGGCCAGGGCGGTTGTCAGGTGCGTTTAGTGTGGAGATGACCGCTTGCTGCGAACATGTTCTTCAAACTCTCGGACGTCCGATGATGAGGTCATCCTCGGACTTGGATGTCTCATCGGCTCGGGCCTTCGGCCCAGGAATGAAGTGGGCTGGGCCGTGGGATTATTTGGCCCCACAATAGCCCCTCAAAATTTTGCTGTCCGCGTCCTCGGGCGGAGAGGAGGATTTTGATGTCCTCGGGCACGTGTCATGTACCGTTGAGTTTGGCCCTCTGGGGGTACTAGAGTCTTTTCGCCTGCCTCAGAAGCATTACCGACGCCTTGAAGGGCGCGACGTTCCCTTCATTAAATCCTGACGGCTTTGTGCTCCCCACGTTCAACGGGAGGATGTCAATCGAACGGTGGGGATTTGCCTAACGGTTGGGGCTGGGAAAACCCGCTCTGTTCCTTGACTTTAGGGTATAAATACCCATTTGAAAGTCCGGTTCCTCTGCTTCTTTGCACTCAAGAGTCTACATCTCCAGCATAAAAGACCTGTCCGAGGAGCTTCTACACCTTTCTGTAAGTCACTCTATCTCCCTTTGAACTTTCTCCTTCTCCTTCTTTGCCTCTTTTTCGTTTGCTCCCTCTTAGCTCGTTTAGGCTTTATTTGGGATGGGTATTTTTAAGAAGTATGTCTTCACTGAGGAGGCGATGGAGAAATTTATCGCCGACTACAAGATACCAGCCAATGTGGGTTTGAGGTATTGTGCGGAGGGTGAGTGGCGCTTTCGGAGGCAGGAGGGTGAGGTAGTGATTCCCATCGTTGCCTTCGTTGAAGGGGGCATGAGGATTCCCATGGGTCCGGTGATGAGAGACTATCTGATGCACTTCCGGTTAGCCCCCACTCAGTGTGCCATCAACGTCTTTAGGGTCCTGGGCTGTGTGGATGCCCTAAATGAAAAGATGGGACTGAGATTGACCCACCATGACGTCAAGCTACTTATAGGTTGGAGGACGTGGCCCATGACCAGGGGAAAGCCATGGAGGTGGAGCGCGAGAAACGTCTGGAGGCCACCCAGGTTCTTAAGCACTCTGAGGCTGATCTATCCAAGGCCCGGGAGGAGCTGAGTGTGATGACCAGTGCCCGGGACGCTGCCCTGTCCGGTCTCGCCGGTTTTCAGAAGCAGGCCGAGGATTACTCGAAGCGCCTGGCTGAGGCGGAGGAGCAGTTGAAGACTGCAAAGGGGTTGCTTGCAGATTTGCCCAAGAAGGTGGCTGCCGCCGAGTCGGACAAGAAGGCAGCCGAGTGGGCGAGAGACGAGGCCGTGAGGGCCAAGTTTGAGGCTGACCAGGGCAGGGAGGAAGCCCTGGCCGCTATGAAGGAAGCCGAGGAGGAGGCTTACGCCGCGGGAATGGAAGAGACAGCAGCAACATTTAGATCTGAAGTCCCCGGGTTGTGCAGGCGCTACTCTGCCGAGGTCTGGAGGGAGGCTCTCAGGCGGGCTGGGATCGAGGCCTCATCCGACTTGTGGAAGGAGGAGAATGTGTACTACCCTCCTGCCATCCGCGAGGCTGCTCCAAGTGGCGCTGAGGCCGAGGAGGCTGCGGAGGAAACCGGCACTGCTACGGGTGAGGACACATCAACTGCTGAGCCCGTGGCTGAGCCCGCCCAAGGAAGTGACCCTTCCAAGGTGGCAGAATCGGGTGAGGGCCCCGTTGGGGAGGCACCCCAGGAGGCTGTGAAGTCTAGCGCTGGAGCTGGAGCTCCTGCTGCTGAGGAGGCAGTTATTCCCGCCTCGCCTTTGCAGGTTGTCCCCTTTGGCCAAAGCTCAGAAAGCCTTGAAACTGCTATGGTGCAGCCCCCAACTGAGGGAGGAGTATAAGTGAGTGGGGCAAGCCCTCCGACCCTGTTGTCTTCCTGGTCCTTTGTATTTTCTTCTTTTTTCTTTTGGCTTTGTGACTGTAATGTGGTACTCATCATATAATATTTGTGAATTTAATGGAATGTGAGTTTTATTCCTTTTCCTGTTTGTTGCGGTTGTTTGCTGACTTGCACGTTATTCGTTCTTTCTTTACTTGCGTAATTTTACCTTTAATTGCATCTCGGCCAGTCGCGGCATCAATTGTTGCAGCGAGGGCATGTATGCTCGAGTGGGCCCATCTTTCCCTAAGGGCCGGGTAGAAAATTCTTTAGGTTGACACTTAAGTTCCCCTTGATGTGGTTGGCTTCCCCATAAGCTCGAGTCCGAGGACCGTACAGTGCTTTGGGTTCTGTCTAACACTTAGAATCCTCTGAAGTAGTTAGTTTCCCCATAGGTCTGAGTCCTGGGATTATGCAGCGCTTTTGATTCTGTCCAACACCTGGAATCCTCTGAAGGAGTTAGTTTCCCCATAGGCCTGAGTCCTGGGACCATGCAGTGCCTTGGTTCTGTCTAACTCTTAGGATCATCTAAAGTGGTTGGTTTTCCCGTGAGCCTGAGTCCGAGGACCGTGCAGAGCCTTGGTTCTGCCTAACACTTAGGTTCATCCGAAGTATTTAGCTTCCCCGTGAGCCTGAGTCCGAGGACCGTGCAGAGCCTTGGTTCTGTCTAACGCTTGGCATCTGGAGCGGTTAGTTTCCCCATAGGCCTGAGTCCGAGGACCATGTAGTGCCTTGGTTCTGTCTAACACTTGGCATCTGGAGCGGTTAGTTTCCCCATAGGCCTGAGTCCGTGGACCATACAGTGCCTTGGTTCTGTCTAACGCTTGGCATCTTGGAGCGGTTAGTTTCCCCATAGGCCTGAGTCCGTGGACCATGCAGTGCCTTGGTTCTGTCTAACGCTTGGCATCTGGAGGGGTTAATTTCCCCATAGGCCTGAGTCCGAGGACCATGCAGTGCCTTGGTTCTGTCTAACGCTTGGCATCTGGAGCGGTTAGTTTCCCCATAGGCCTGAGTCCGAGGACCATGCAGTGCCTTGGTTCTGTCTAACGCTTGGCCTCTTGGAGCAGTTAGTTTCCCCATAGGCCTGAGTCCGAGGACCATGCAGTGCCTTGGTTCTGTCTAACGCTTGGCCTCTTGGAGCGGTTAGTTTCCCCATAGACCTGAGTCCGTGGACCATGCAGTGCCTTGGTTCTGTCTAACGCTTGGCCTCTTAAAGCGGTTAGTTTCCCCATAGGCCTGAGTCCATGAACCATGCAGTGCCTTGGTTTTGTCTAACGCTTGGCCTCTTGGAGCGGTTAGTTTCCCCATAGGCCTGAGTCCGTGGACCATGCAGTGCCTTGGTTCTGTCTAACGCTTGGCACCTGGAGCGGTTAGTTTCCCCATAGGCCTAAGTCCGAGGACCATGCAGTGCCTTGGTTCTGTCTAACGCTTGGCCTCTGGAGCGGTTAGTTTCCCCATAGGCCTGAGTCCGAGGACCATGCAGTGCCTTGGTTCTGTCTAACGCTTGGCATTTGGAGCGGTTAGTTTCCCCATAGGCCTGAGTCCGAGGACCATGCAGTGCCTTGGTTCTGTCTAACGCTTGGCCTCTGGAGCGGTTAGTTTCCCCATAGGCCTGAGTCCGAGGACCATGCAGTGCCTTGGTTCTGTCTAACGCTTGGCCTCTGGAGCGGTTAGTTTCCCCATAGGCCTGAGTCCGAGGACCATGCAGTGCCTTGGTTCTGTCTAACGCTTGGCCTCTGGAGCGGTTAGTTTCCCCATAGGCCTGAGTCCGAGGACCATGCAGTGCCTTGGTTCTGTCTAACGCTTGGCACCTGGAGCGGTTAGTTTCCCCATAGGCCTGAGTCCGAGGATCATGCAGTGCCTTGGTTCTGTCTAACGCTTGGCCTCTGGAAATAGGGGTTTGTCCTCGGTTTGCTTTACTGGGGACGATTCCTCCTTCGGACGGCTCATGATCTTGCACGTGGCATTGATCTCATCTCCATCTCGAGCCCTCATCTCTGTCATTTGCGAAGCGTCCCTTGGCCGTTCGTGTTCCGCGCCTGACGCTTCGGTGCGCGAGACGCGCCTTCATTAATGGCCTCGTAAATCCCCATAAGCTCAACGGTTTGCGGCTCCTTTGGAATCTGGCCGCTTCATTACTATCCAACGCTTCGTTAACCAGTTTTTCGAATTCTGCGTGGATTAACTCCCACCTACCTTCATCCTCTATATAAGGCCCCCTGGGGGAATGGTTTCTCTTCATTCCATGAACTTCCCAACCCAACCAGGAAGAAGATACCCCTTCAACTCCCCATGCCCCTTTAACAACCCCGCCGGGATTGTGACCGGAGTTAGGCGATATGGGGCGGCTTTGGACGGACATGAGAACATCCGTGCCAAGAGCCGTTGTGGCCGTAGCCCCCACTAGGCTTCCGGTGCGGCAGGATCTAGGCGTAACCCCGATGGCGCCATGCACGGTGGCCTGGAGGGATATCGTTGAAGTACCTAACGTCCCTTCTCAGGGCGCACCCCCGACGGAGGAGACATGCGAACTCACATTATGTGCGGCGCCCGAGTGTTGCCGTCTCCAACGGCCAACGCTCATGGAGGTTGGAGAGAATCAAGGGAACATCATGGGGGAGGGCGTCCCGGAGCCCTTGCATTTGCTCCTCGCTTTGTTCAAGCTCTCAGCCCCCTTCCACCCCCTTATTGTCAAGCTCTCCCATTCTCTTTCTCCCATTCTCTTTATGCCAATCAGGGGACGAGTTGACATATCCCTCTAGCTAGTTTTAGGTTGGGTCCGCCTGGGCCTCTGATTGTAGGACTAGCTGGTAGGAACAGTTGTAAAACAAGCCTGCCTAAACCTCTGATTGTAATCTGTGACATTTTTTTTTGAATAATATCAAGTACTTTTCTTTTCACTATTAAATCTTTTGTCTTCAAGCTTTCATCTTTCTGCAACGCTCTTCTTTTTGACAGTTTTTTTTATTTGCACCACCGCCGATCTTCCATGGAACGGTTGTTTAGAACAGTCGCCTGTTGCGCTAACCGGTGCACTAATCCTTCCCACAGACGGCGCCAATTGTAGGGACTGGGTTTTTGGTTGCCCAAGCCCAATGGACACGGGTCAAAAGCCCAACGAACCCCGCAATGAATTTATAGAGAGTGGGTCGAAGGTCTAGGCATCGGCCGGCGCTCGAGTGGCGTGAATTTCAGTCTCTTTTACTTAAAGAAAAAGACTTAGCACAGTTTATAAATGGGATGGGCTCCTCGGCCATGGGCCGAGGAGGCTCTTGCCCTGTTTTCTCTATTTTCCTTTCTTTCTTTAGAGTTCTCTTTTTTTTTCTCTTCCCTCCCTCCTTTTCAGGAGGGATTCCCTTACATTATATATCCCTTGCCCAACCAATCCTAGCCCTACACTTGTTGAGTGATCATGACCTTTGCTCAGGTGCTTGTCCCATCAGCCGCCTTCCCAGTCTCTTTGGGAGTCGCGGTAACCAAGGCGACACTGGTGAAGGTCCTTTCCTCATTAATGCGGCCAGGGCGATTGTCAGGTGCGTTTAGTGTGGAGATGACCGCTTGCTGCGAACATGTTCTTCAAACTCTCGGACGTCCGATGATGAGGTCATCCTCGGACTTGGATGTCTCCTCGGCTCGGGCCTTCGGCCCAGGAATGAAGTGGGCTGAGCCGTGGGATTATTTGGCCCCACAGGTATTTAATTATGTTATTGTATTGACTAATGAAGTATATAATTGTCGAGAGTCTTGTAGGTCAATGAGTATCTTGAATTGTAAAATGGCTGTGTTAACGGGCACCGAAAAATGCCTATTAACAACAAATTTTTTGAAATTTCTTTTTGATAATTTTTTTAAATATTTTTTTACAGTTTTATCTCATTTTTTCAACTTTATAAATACGCTTTGTGTTTTTTTTTATTATATTTTTTTTGTCTTTCTTTGTCAATGTTTGTTAATATTTCCCATTATAAAAATAGCATCGAATCAAATAAGTTTTGATTTTTTTTTTGGTTTCAACTCAATAAGAAATTAAGAAGTTAATTATTATGAATGAATGATAACTAAACTATGTGACCTAACTTGAAACTCGGCCCTTATCCCTCACACCCTACAATCACTTATATTTGTATAATGACTATTACACACATATAAACTAAGATTAGTTTAGAGTAGAATTTTTATTTTATATAAAATAAAATAAATATATATATCCACATTAGAAGGATATCATTGCTGAATAAAATGTTTTAAATTTTTTATTGTTCATGTTGTAATAATAGTTATGCTGCCAATGATTTGCTTTGGGATCCCAGTCCAAATATGAGTCATATGCTTTAATTGTTTCATTTGTCTAGAAAACAATTTCATTAAAGAGTTTTAAAGGGATCTTGAAACTAAAAACAACTTTACGGTTAAAGTTAAAATTTTAAACTTTTAAGAAAAATCTCTACAATTTTTTGTTCTTATTTTATAAATCTATAACTTTAAACTTTAAAACTCATTCATTGTAATTTGCTAAACACTCAAAATGAAGGAATTTTTCAATTAAAAACCTACATTGCAAAAGCTCTAGAATTAAAACTATACTTCTTATAATGATGCCAACGAAGCGTATTAGCAAACGTTGCCATTTGATTAAAAAAAGATGTTTTATCTATATAGTTTATTAGTGTTATTTTAGTGTTGACTAATTCCGTGTTAAAAGTTTTGATGTAATCATATAGTTTCCTTATACTCAATTTATTTGAGTTGTAATTGGGTTGGATGTAAAACTAGGAGATATCAAAAGTTTCCGTTTAGTGTGCTATATTCGAGAGTTTTGGTTGAGCAAAATACAATTTGATCAGGTGAAATTCAACCAGAGAGGTTTGCTTGTCCATCGCAAGTCATCTAGGTCAAGTGAGATGATTAGTGTGGCTTCCAAAGGAGCTCGCTTGACACTCGCCAAACACTTTGGTCAAGCTAGTGGAAAAGCAGATCCCTTGACTAGTTGCAACACTTGTTTGACCGATTCCTAACCTCTTCCTACCATCTCCCATTGAATATCTTTGAGAGGAGAGTCCATCCAAACACCTTGTTACCTGAACTGCAATTGATTGGTGCTGAAGAACATAGACTTGCACATACTTGAAGATCTTCAAGAGGTCTAGAAGTAACCAAGAGATTGGTTTTAAGGTCAGTGTACTTGATTTGCGTTTGGAGAATGCAAAGACAAACAACTAGTGAAGTATGTAGTTAGTAAGAGCTGGAGGCTCAAGTATATGCACATTACATAACTAAAGGTTCTGTAAGTCGTTATGTATTGCAATTATCTTTATAATAGATTCCATTTAGTGGGTAGTCTCGGAATTTTTTTTGTTTCTTTAAGGTTTATCTTCGTAATCATATCTTGTCTAGTTAAAGGCGTGTATTGTCATTTATTTACATTTATTATTTATCCATGGTGCTTACAATTTGAACCGGCTTAAATCAACCACTTGGCTAAATTCAATTTGGTTAAAATCAATAGCAAGCCGCACTAATAGTAGAGTAGGTAACAAAGGTCACAATTGCCACCCTTTCAGATATACAAAAGAGGCAAATCCAAATCATGTTCATAATAGAGACAATCCGTCCCCATCATTTTTATAAACAAAAAAATGGACGGAATAAATTGAAATTAAAACAAATTTTTTCTAGAGGGTATTTGTGGGGATGAAAGAAAAACATAGACAGCAACCTCTTAGCTGAGTTGAGCCATTAAATATAGCGGTTATGTCACTCTCATAAAAAGAAAAAAACTTTGGATATATACCCTAATAATGTGTAGCCTAAATATATAGTTTCAGTTATTATACTCTTTCATTCTCTATGGTGTGACCCAACCAAAACACAAACTGGTTTTGTCTTTCACGAAATGTTGTGTAAGTGATATGGTGGGGGTCCCACTGGTCCACCGCCTTTGAAGTTCGAATCTTGATGCTCATGTTCCTTTGTGTTGGCTGTTACGCAGAAGCCAAGTTTAGTTGATTGTCCTATAAGAAAAACCAAGGCCCAATCACGAAATGACACGTGTGTAATTGAAGCTTTTGTTGCATAAAGATTTATTATACAATACACTTTTGCTTTTTGGAGGAGACGGCTATTAAAGTATAAATAATAAATAATAAAGTGAAAAGTAGAAAGCTATTACTATAAATAATCTGTGTAATAAAACTTAAAAATTACTTTGTTTTTAGTGGCTCTGATTGGCCAATGTTGTTTAGGATTCTTTCCTCTCAAGGAGCTATGAGATTGTCACGTCAGTTATATAAAGAATTCAATTTATTGGTTATCCAGTTTGGGTGGAGTTCAAAGTAAAAATAAAGGTTCTCGTGATGAAATAGTAAGTCTCACCTATCAATGTTTTTAACAATGATAGACATTCACATAATAAAAATAAAAAATAAAAACAATAATAGACATATATTGAGGTTGTGACAAACTTTTAAACCTTTAACGTTTGATACTTTGATTCAATTCTCTTCATTATATTTTATTTAAATTAATGTTAAAACATTGTACAAAAGTACAATTGTACATTAACAATGAAAACAAACGGACCTATATGTCTACTCGGAACAAAGCTATGTATTATGATTTGGAAAACCATGGTCCATATATTCAAACAGAAGTAAAAATTAGTTTTAGCCTTTACAAATTAGGTTATTTAAAAAACCAATAATAAATTTTAGGGTAAAATATCATTTTCGTCCCTAAACTATCACAAAAGTTCGTTTTTCGTCCCTAAACTTTCAAAAGTTCTATTTTTGTCCCTAAATTATCACAAAAGTTCGTTTTTCGTCCCTAAACTTTCAAAAATTCTATTTTCGTCCCTAAACTTTTCCAAATTTATTGATTTTCGTCCTTCCCACATCAGCACTCTGTCAAGCCACGTCAGCACTCCATCAGACAGAAGGACGAAAATCAATACGTTTGAAAAAGTTTAGGGACGAAAATAGAACTTTTGAAAGTTTAGGGACGAAAAACGAACTTTTGTGATAGTTTAAGGACGAAAATGATATTTTACTCTAAATTTTAAAAACGCAATTCCAAACTTTAGATTACATTCGTTCATACTATTTACTTTAATTCTCTCATATAAAGTATAAACACATTATAGTTCCATTTTGATAATTTTAGTTTGATCAAAGGTTGGACTTGGTCTACAAACACTGAAAAGAACAACAGGGTCTTGCCACCCCGGATGTGCTAGTGAGGAAGCCCTTTGATGCTTAAGCCAGAAAAATGATTAGATGGTGAAAGTGAGTATATCAAAATTGAGAAATTTATTTGTATATCTAAAAACTTGCAATGGTTGCTATTTGTATTGTTGTTAGAGATAGAATTAAGTCGAGATTTTGGAGGATTCAATCCCATACAATTCGTCTCACTTAAAAGTATTCACATCAGTTCATGCAAAATATTATGTATATTTTAGTATAAGAACTTTTTTTTTCCCCATTTTACATACTCATTTTTCAAAATTCCCACATCAGATTGTCTATTTTAGCATAAGAACCTACTTTTTTTATTTTATATACTCACTTTTCAAAACACTCCCACATCAAATTATCTATTTTATACTACATTCATTAAAAAATCAAATTTTTATTTTATTTTTTTTATTATATGTATTTCTTCATATATAATAATCATCATTCACTTTCTTCCTTCAGTTTGGGGACACGTAAAAAAAGAATAAAAAACTATATGCAAAGTGAATAGTATCAGTGTAAATTTACACAATTACTCTAGCAACTTTGTAAATTTACACATTTTTAACTTGCTTAATATTAGTGATTTTCGAGATTAAATGTATAAAATTGATGTCTTTTTATTATTATTTTGCATTGATGGGTGCAAATACTCTAACTTATGAATTATCCTTTAATTGTTAGGGGCTGGTGATAAGGAATCCAACGGTGATAAAGGGGGAAGGTTCTTTCACAATGTTCACATCCGTGTGAAGTTTTGTCTTTGATGAATTTTGCGGGCTTTGGATGTGTTGGTCAATGTGCCATCTCATCGGTTTGAAGTTTGAACTACCATATTAACCATTTCGTTTGAGGTCGAACTGGTCCAACTTGTCATACTCATAAATTCCCTCTATCATACTCTATGTCCATGTATTGGGTTACAAATTACAATTCCACCTAAATCGAATGGAAGACATTTCATTTTCTTTATTTAGCTTAAAAATTTACATTTCTTTATTTATTTTACACCACAACTTGGTTAGATACAAGGAAATATTAGTGATCCTTAAAGAATGATAGAAATAATAGTCCCCTTTTGACTTTTGTGATAAACATATAAAACAAACATGTTTAAATCTCTATTTTGCTCTTAATTTACTTTTATTTTTTTACTAAAATACTATTGTTTAGGTTGCCATAGCTACCAAATTCACCCAAAATTTAGAATCACTATCGTTTAACTATGATAAGGTTTTGTTTCTCAAAAAAACAAAAAAAAAAACTATGATAAAGTTTTTTTGGGAAACAAACAATGATTATATATATATATATATATATATATATAACACGTAAATACTGAATACTGAATATTATTATCAAAATAAACACTTACAAAAAATAGTGGTAGGAATAAATTTTTCCAACCAGAAAAGAACAAAGATTACAAGAATAAATAGTTCGGGGAAATCATTAAGATCTTGATCTCTTTTTGTCAGATTTTTTGAAGCAACAGTTCCAGCAAAAGAATTTCTTCTTTCATTGTTCATCAAGGGTTTGCTAATTCTGTTATTAAGGATCACAAAGTTTAGGATACTATTATATCTATAAAACCGGTCACCATTGTTCTCTATATACAAGAAGGAGATTGGCGTTAAATGCATTATAATAGTTTTTTTTTGTTTTATTTTTTTTTTTTTTTGAGAAGACTTGATTCTTCCTTTAATAGTTTTAAAAAATGAAAAATAAAAAAACTTTAGTAGTTGATGGCAAAAATCTTTTTTAGGCCCTCAATTTTTAAGGACAATTTAGTTCTAAAAAAAAAAAATTGTCTCAATTCCTAGTTTTTTTAACTTAATGAATTAATTGTGTCAAATTAACTAGTTTTGTGAGGACCAAAATGACATCGGTTAAAAACTAAATTGACAAAAATAATTTTGTGAGGACCAAAATGAAATTGACCCTATAAAGTTGAGTGATGAAAGGTGCATTACGCCTTGATTTTTTTATAGGTTATTCTTAAAAATTAAAGAGACACCATGTTTTGAGAGAGAATCTAAAATGGGTTTAAATTAAATTAGTTGATGTAAAATGTAGTAGTTAGGACCACGAGAAATGAAGGTTGTGTGTTCCCACGGTCATATGAGTTGGTCACATGTCATCGTATAATCAGACTGTGTCAACCTCCAACGCTATCCAACACAAAATTGTCAGTTTGCTGAGGAGATCAATGTTTATATGCTCACCATGCTTTCCATCTTCAACCATGTGTTCTTTCGAGTTTTGAATCAAATGTCCCGGGACCACTGTGTTTCCATTGACTTAAATTTGGTTGGTAGGGTTGTGCTTCTATCTGTATTTTTCAAACAAAATCACTGTTACCTAGTCTCGATTAGTCTCTGTCATAATTTTCTAAATCACATTCCTATCAGCATAACAAAAACTAACAAAAAATGCATTTAAATGTTTGAATAGGACCCCAGTGAACTTGGGCTTTCAAATGGGGCGTCTCACATTTCTTGCCTGCATTTAATAAATAGATTAAAACAACAATAGAACAATGGGTGTATGTATCAATAGAACAGTGATCATGTTATTTGGATACCGTCAGAGGTTTTTCGTAAATATAGCTTTAGACATGTAAAAAGAAAGGGCAATCGACTTGCTCATTTTATTGCTAGAAGAGCAGTTTTTATCTGCAGATCTTGATGTATGAGTAGAAAATCTACTGTTTGAGTTGGATGCTATATTCTAAGCTGATTTAGTTCATTTATAAAATCTTTTTTATTAGTTCCTAAAAAAAAAATCAATAAAAAAAACAGAAACAAGGGTAAGGGCAATATTGTATTCCAAGGAGCACAGATGTTTCTAGAACCACCAGAAGGAACTGGCAAAAATATGAACTCAAAAAGGGTTTTTTTTTTTTTTTTTTTTTTTTTTTCGGTTTGCAAACTTGAAACAAATTACTATGTAGAGTCAAATATTCTTTATAGCTGTTTGTCAAAAAAGAATGAAGAAAGTATTCTTTATAGCTGGAAGCATAGCTTTTTGTCTTTTCTTTATTACCATTAGTAATATTATTTTCTATTCGGGGAGAAATGAATTGCCATTCCAACTAATTGGTAAGTAGGGATCAAAATAGATCCTTATAATAATTAAAATTGACTTGTTGATTTTGTGTCTTCCAAAAGGGGTCCCAAAAAGTGGAAACGTAAGGAAATTGTGGGAGCTTTTGTTTAATAAATGTGTGAAAGTGCCCAGAAAATGTAGTCCAGGCTGCTGCCTGGTCTTAATGACCATGTAGAATTTCAATTCTTCTATTTTTCCAAGAACACGTGTGAAAGAGAGAAAGTGCCAAGAAAATATTTGTGTATTCTATGGGTATTAATCCTTAATTTAATCATCATTGATGTCCATAAGGTTATTGTATGATTGTATAATTGCCTAATCAAATCCAAATGGTGTATCATAATTGGCACATAAGTTTGTTTTTAGTTGCCTTGATGGGAGTAGACATGACATATCAAGTGTGTCTTCTTATTCATACATGTGTAGCATAATCATCATTCATCTACACATTTGTCCTACCAGAATGGGAGGGTCCACTTTCCCATTCATGAAATTATGGTTTTGTTTTTTGTGGTTGAAATGTTATGAAATTATATTGGAGAGCAAAATGTAATCCCGACAAAATTTGGACATTTTGGTAGGCCCAAAAGATGTGAAAATTTTCAACCGGAGTTTTGGGCCATATAAAAAGGGTCCGTAATTCGACCTCATTCAAACTAGCCCACCCATGAAAACCGAAGATGGGCTTTTTTGCACAAAAAAAAAAAAAAAAAGGTATATTTTACCCGGCTCCACGCAACATGACTACACGTACAATAGAAAGCTTCATTCATCGGTGCAAATTTGCATTTGTTCTTGTGAATATTTATTTATTTAAGAGTAAGAATTTTTTTTTTCCCTATTTTGCATACTTGTCAAAATATCGCATATCATATTATTTATTTTACATTACATTAAAATATCACATCTTCTTGATTTTTTTTTTTAAATTGTTTTTTATTTTATTCACACACAATAACTACTATCCATTCTCTTTTTTATCCTTATGATATGTAAAGAAAAATAAAAAACTAAATGTGAATAATGCTAGTATAAATTTATTTGGTTACTGTAATAACTATGTATTTTTACATAACTTTTTTTTTAGTAAACAATAATATTAGTGTTTTAAACCGGGTTTATAATACATTATTTTACACAACTTTGCATAATTTAATGTGAGTGAATTTTGAGTTTAGCTAACTAAAATGTGATATTGTTTCTATTATAAAAGCACTGATGCAAGTGACTGAGTGCTCTATATTTTTTCACATTCATTTTCTTGATTTCAATGTGGATATTTTTTCTTCTGCTTTTTAAAATGTGTACATTTATGCATTAGTTTTAAATATTTTTGTAAAATTTAAACGAACATATGATGATTTAAATAGTTATAAAAACCGTATCGGAGATTGACCCGGCTGAAGAATTGGTTTATTGGTTCATCCAGTGGTTTATTGGTTGAATTGTAGGTTTATTAATTAATTAAATAACAAATTACATCATATGACATAGAGTTAGAGAATAAAAAAAAACACATCATTCACATATATCATCCAATAACCAAGTTATATAGTTCAAAAAGTCTTGAAACAACATATCTCATAAAAAATTAGAAATTCAAAATAAATTTTTAGCCTAATCATTAAACCCTAGAGATTACATATTTGTGAGATGTTGGAGTAGGCCGTAGGATTGCTTCCTTTAATTTCAACTCTAATCTCATGGCATAACTCTTACTTTATCTCTTTAGTCTTTAGTATTTATCACATTGTCCTTATCAGATGATCTTTTCAATCTTCAGTAGTTTAGTAAATACATACGGCATTTTTTTTAGTTTTATCTATGGGTTAAAAAGATTAAACCCGTGCGATCCGCCAGTTTACCTGAACTATTCTAAATAATACTTTGGTTCACGTTTTCATGGTTTAACCGGTGGTTTGATACGGTTGATACATGGGTTAAAAAGATTAAACCCGTGCGATCCGCCAATTTACCTAAACTATTCTAAATAATACTTTGGTTCACATTTTCATGGTTTAACCGGTGGTTTGATACGGTTTGGTACATTAAAAAAGGAAAAAGGGAAAAATGAAGCCGAGGCTAATGCAGAGAGTTGGATTTTATTTGAGCAGATTGAAGCCCAATCTACGAAGCCCAGGATCGGCCCAGTTGCATTTCCACCTTTCGTTCAGGGACCCGCCAACTCCAGCGGTCGTAATTCGTAAACGGAGAGGATCTGATCCCAGACTTTCGACTCGAGTCCCTCCAAATTCAACATTTCAACAACCACCCAAACCCAATCTCCATCTTCTTCTTTTTCTTCTCTTATCTCTCACACAGCAGCCAGTGAGTGAGAGAGAGAGAGAGAGAGAGAGAGAGAAACAGAAACGAAAGCAACGATGCAATCCAGATTGAGAGCCCTAACCACCATAACCGCCAGAACCTTCTCGACCTCAACTTCAACAACAACAGCGCCGCCCTCTGAATTCCCCAAAACCCTAGATGGCCTTCGGGCTCGGCTGGCTCGTGAATCTCCCACGCTATCGGACTTCGTGTACTCCGTCGAAGTCGGCACCAAGAAGAAACCCTTGCCCAAGCCTAAATGGATGAAGGAGGCCGTACCGGGAGGCGAAAAGTACGTCCAGATCAAGAAGAAGCTCCGTGAGCTCAAGCTCCACACCGTTTGCGAAGAGGCCAGGTGTCCTAACCTCGGCGAATGCTGGTCCGGCGGCGAAACCGGCACCGCCACCGCCACTATCATGATCCTCGGCGATACCTGCACCCGCGGCTGCCGGTAACAATTCATAGTTTTATTGAGTGAATTCCACTTTACCTAGAAAATATGCTTTGATTTAAGAGTTTGATTTGCAATGCCAACTTCGAATTTGCACTTTATTTTCAGTCTCGAATTCATTAGAATTCTTATGTGTAAAAGAGCCCCAGGATAATGCATTAGTAATCTCATTACAACATGAATACTTTAAACTAAAACAAATACAATTAGACCTTATATGGCTGAAGTGTGACTTTTTAAATTGTCCCCTGCTTTTCTTTGATAATAGTGTTGGGCATTTCTGTGGAATTGATTTTACAAGTTTGTGAAGAGGGATGGATGTCTGCTTTGTTTGATATTGGAATTAACTTTAACTGTAATTGTTAAATTCTCAGGTTTTGCAATGTGAAGACGTCACAGGCACCTCCCCCGCCTGACCCGAATGAACCGGGGAATGTGGCGGAGGCAATTGCATCATGGGGTTTGGATTATGTGGTGATTACGAGTGTGGACCGGGATGATTTGCCTGACCAAGGGAGTGGGCATTTTACTGAGACTGTGCAGAAGTTGAAGGCATTGAAGCCGAATATGCTGATAGAAGCCTTGGGTATGAGCTCTTGGATTTTGTTTTTATTTTAAGTGTGAGAATTAATGAATGTGTATATAGATTTCCGAATTTGAAAGTTGTGCAAGTATCGCCAATTGTTATTAAGAAAAGCAGTAGGTTACTTGGAATTTAACTGTAAATGTAGGCTAGTGAACTCCACAACTAGTTCTGCACAAGCCGACAATGTGTTTCCCATTTTTCTGTGATTGCTGTTGAAGTCCATTTTCCTGTATTGCAGGAATTGGCATTAAATTTAGTCACACTTTAGGCCCTGTTTGTTGGGGCTTTTCCAAGGAAGCTTCCGCTTTTAAAAAGCAAAAGCTACCTGCATCTTGTTTTGTAAATCAAAGATTCTTTATTTCACCAAATTTGTGGAGTGGCTTGTGCTCTTTAGGTGGCTTTTGAGAAATGCTACTCAAAGCAGTTGGGCTTTTCATAGTTTTAAAACCTGTGGCCCTTAATTGGATGATTATGCTTTTTGTTACGATCTGTATATAGTCAGCTTATGTACATATGTTATAGGCAGATCCAAAGAAAGGCTCCTAGGTTCTTGTTTAGAGTTATTGGCTGTGGATTGTTTGGTTGAACTTGGAACCATTGGCATACACAATAAAGGTTTGCTTATATATAGAAAGTTGGATTACATTATTGCCAATTAACTCTAGCTCAATTGGCACCTAGACAGCTTGACTCCTAGGTGATGGTGAGGTTGTCAGTTCAAGATCCATTGGGTTTGTGTCTAACTACAAATAAAAAAAAAAAGTTGGATTACATTATCAATGACTCTTTATGTTAACATCTCTGGGTCTTCTATATGCATCTTACTTCTTTCTGTTATGTTGCTTGTCCTATTTTGAGTGTGCAGCTCCTGATTCTCAAAATGTGGTTCATGAGCCATGCAATCCCTTTAATTGGCTGGCTGTGTAATCTCTTTTGGTGGTGCTGGAGCTTCTACTAGTTGAGCTGAATAATTTTATGTTGGAATTTGCTTTTAAGGAAACTCATTTACACTACTGGCAGAGTTAGAGAGAGGCATTTGAATACTAGGAACTTACCATAAAGTTTACCTAGACTGGAATGCATGGTTCGATTCGGATCCAAATGTATAAATAATTTAATTCTGCTTATATATAGGAAGTTGGATTACTTTACAGGGACTCTTTTAGGTTGATTTATGCCTTTAACTGTTTTAGATACATCTTTGTTCTTTCTGTAATGTTGCTTGCATTATTTTGATTGTGCAGTTCCTGATTTTCGAGGAGACCCTGGCTGTGTAGAGAAAGTTGCTAAATCAGGACTAGATGTCTTTGCTCATAATATTGAAACGGTTGAAGAGCTTCAGAATTCTGTACGTGATCACCGTGCTAATTTCAAGCAGTCGTTAGATGTTCTAGTGATGGCCAAGGACTATGCTCCTGCTGGAACACTTACCAAAACTTCAATAATGTTAGGCTGTGGAGAAACACCGGAGCAAGTTGTCAGAACTATGGAGAAGGTGAGAGCAGCAGGTGTGGATGTGATGACATTTGGTCAGTACATGAGACCGTCAAAGCGCCATATGCCAGTGTCTGAATACATTACTCCTGAGGCTTTTGAGAAGTATCAAACTCTTGGCACGGAAATGGTATGCCTGAATATTTTATATTTTAATTATGGAACATTTATTTATTCTATTCTTACATGCATGGCTTGTTTGATTAACTTTATTGTAGTTTGGGCAGATAATCTGTCTTGGGGAAAGGGTATTTGTGTGTGTGTGTGTGTGTGTATTGTATTTTCACACTTTGCATGCTAGTGGCTACGATTGTAGTGCTACAGCATTTTCTCCCTCTTCCATTCTTCAATCCCCCTTCTTGCAGTCCTTTTCCTTCAACATGATGGTAATAATGGTACTTTATTCATATCTTTTCAATTTCTACTTTCTCAATCTTCACTAAGAATTACCTGACTGTAGTACCCCTTAATTGTGATGGTGTGTTCACTTTTACTTTACTGTTCTTACTTGGAAGTCAATTTATTTGTAATATATATGATTTATACTTCCTCCTATGGAGGTGAGTGCCTGTAGTGACCAATCTTTTTCTCTTCCTAATTTTTTTGAATCTTATTCATGCTTTCTGGTACAAGTATAACAATGCAACAGAGTGTTACTTAAATATTCTCTCTAATTGGTTATTAATCTAACTGCTCAGAGTTAATTATAATTCTCTAAATTTGTTATAAAAAAAAAAGATGAGAAAGAAAGGAAAAGATGTAGTTTAAGGTTCTTTATTCAATGTGGTTTCTTGGGAATATCTGTTGTGCCTCCACTCATGGTACATGTACAAATGGAATACCCTTAGCTTGATTTATGCATAATATCTACAAATGGAAGTTGGATACTAATTATTAGGGAACTGCTCATTTACCTGTTAGGTGCTGACTTTAAATGAAGGACTTTTAAAATCGAGTTTCCTTGAGCATTGCTTTTAAGCCTTCACCTGATTTTACTAAGTGAATAGCATAATGAGTTTTAATACACTTTGATTTTAAAAGAACACCACCTTACTTCATCTTCATTTCATATGCCTTGTATTAGATATTAGTTCAGGCAATATGTCTCAAATGTTTTGGCAGAGGCTGCACTTTCTCTATCCTAAGTTTGGGTTGGCTGCCGAATTACCATCCATTCTGCATCTCTATTGTGTTATCATTTTTGTTTCATGTCTCTTCATTGGAACACTAGTAGGTGTTAGTTGAGCTACAAGGCTCTTGACAGGAGATTGAACTTATTTTTAGACTTGAAACAACAATATTAAATAAGCAATTTGGTTTATGCTAGGGAGGTCTACCGTGCAAGTCATTTCCTTACGTAGATGTCTAATGGAGAAATATAGAGAGGATGTATGAAAGAGCACCTAGAGAGGTTATGTGGTGGATTTTATGAAAGAAATGGGTTCCTATAAAATATGTTATGGTGATTAAGGATATGTATGACAAAATTGTAACTGATATGAGAACAAGTGGAGGTATCTTAATTCACAAGTTTACGTCAAAGATCAACTTTAAGTCCACATGTCTTTGCACTAAATGAACTTACTAGATTGATTCATGATAAAGTCCCTTAGTGTATGCCTTTTGCAAGTGATATAGTTTTTGTGGATGAAAGTAGATATGATGTTGACTTCAAGTTGGAAATATGGAGAGATACTTTAGATCAAAAGGTTTTAGGTTAACTAGGTTTAAAACAAATTACACAAAGTGTAAGTTTAGTACAGGGAGAAACAAGGATGGAGGGATTGTAAATTTTGATGATAAAGGGATACCATAGAGTGAGTGCTTTCTCTGTCTTGGATAAATAATTCATCAGGATGAAGAGATGGAATAGGATGCGAATCATAAGATAAGAGCAAGGGAAAGTTTTACAATGTTGCAATAATATCAACTATGCTATGTGGTACTAAATGTTGGCTATAAAGAAGTAACAAGTTCATAAAACGAGTGTAGCTAGAATAAGAACGTTAAAATGTATAAGTGGAAATATAAGGAAAGACATGAGAGGAATGAAGAAATTTGTTTAAAATACGGGTGGTGTTGCTTGAGATGATTTGTTCATGTGCAAAGAAAAGAAATTAATGCACCATTCTGGGAGAGTGATTTGATTCAAGTTGAGTGAATGAAAAGAGGTAGAGGAAGGCCTAAAATCACGCTAGTAGAATTAATAAAAAAAGACATGTTAATTAAGGAGTTAAAAAGAAGTATGATTATGGATATGTTAGAATGGTGGAGAAGAAAACATGTGGCCAACCCCAATTAGTCTGTTGATAATTTATTGTTGATCCCAATGTTTTGGGACTGAAAATCTTTCTTATAATTTTTATTCTTTTTTGGGCAGACAACAACATGAAAGTAAGTACGTCAAAACAATGTATAGGGATGGGCTATCCCATCAAATGTCTTGCATCTTGCTCGATCAGAACAACCACTGAAGAGCATATAAATGTTAGGATTCCAAAATCACAGCAGAACAACAACAATAAGACAGTTGATGTGTTGCCTGTCCATGGTTAAAGTGATTCATTATTTTGATGCACTTTACTTTCATGTTGGCTTGTCTGCCTTTACTGTGTCATAAAAGGTTGCATATGTTTTAATGTCATTTGACAACATCATTAACACATAAGTAATGTCTATACTGGTTTTACTGTAGGACTTGCATCCTTTGATCCTTTGATGTCTCTTACAATTCTTTTCTTTTTCCTCTTTTAACATTCTTGTGAAGCTATTATGACATGTAACACCTCTTATTTAAAAAATAAAAATAAAAATAAAATTATGACATGTAACACCATGTTGATCTAGGAACATACCTTGGATTTGTAATGATACCATCTGATTGTATCAAACATATGTTGATTGTCTGTTGATCATGACATGTATATCAATCATTATCTCTCTCACAACATGCATAAAGTTGACAATGAGTATTTTTCTCAATGCGTATGTGCTTGTATAATTATTATCAATTGTGTGCTTTGGATGGACAGGGATTTCGATACGTTGCATCTGGTCCTATGGTTAGATCTTCATATAAAGCAGGTGAATTCTACATCAAATCCATGATTGAATCAGATCGGGCTAGTTCTTCACGGCTTCCTGTTTCTTGATGAGTATTTTTTCCCTCTTACATATAATATTATAAATTCATCACTTCCCGTGTATTGTTTGAGTCATAATTACTTGGGCTTAAGCTCAATCAGCTTTAGTACTTTTCTAAAGTGAAATGGTTAGGAATAATATAGAAAAGAAGGCTATTCCTCTTGGGTGCCAAATTCTTTATGGTATGACCTTGAAATTTTGTGGACACTTCTCTGTAATCCTAACCTGATTTTGTACATCCAATTTGTTGTATAATTATTCAATTTTGTTCTGCTGTTCTTTCTTTGTTGATACATTTTTTTTTGGTTAGTTGTTGTATATCTAGATAGTACTAGCACTAATTGTATACATCATATCCATGCTCCACTTTTGGTTTTTGGAAATCCCCTTTGCGAATTAGGAACATACAAATTAGCAGTAATTTTTCAGTGGATAATTTGCTGAACTTAACAAAGGCTTTAGAGAGGCCACTTCATTTTCCATGTTTTCTCTGTAGTAAAATTTTTACAATTCAATAGTTTCTAGATTGCTGCTCTTATTGACACTGTCTTAAATTATCTATACTTTGCATTTGGGTCTACTTGATGGGATGCCAAAAGCGTATTTATCAGTACTGGCAAAATGCACTTGAAGCCATATATATAGTTTTCCTTTTGCAATCATACCGGTGGTGGTGGCAGTGTTTAGCAGCTTAAGAGCTTGCCAGACTGGTTTGGGGTCCTTTACCCACCCAACCACCTATGATTAGGTACTAAAATTCTGCTCTCTGTGGGGGCTATATTTATGCCTTCAGCATTTTTATCTTCAAAACCAGGTGGTCCATATCTAGATTCCACCCCTCCAGTCGTGTGGGATAATGATGGTTTATGGATCACTATGAATTATTATTATTATTATTATTTTTTTTTTTTTACTTGCATGGTTTGAGTTCCATTTTTAATTTTGAGAGGTTTGATGGGTCCTCTTCCCTCTCTACTCCAGTTATGATCATGCACAATGCACAAAAGTTTAGCAGCAATGCTTCGTTTTAGATTCCGCATGCTTTGTCATTTTGAGTGTAATATTTTTTTGATGAATCATTTTGAGTGTATTTTAATCTTATTACAGGCGTTCTCAGTTATCATTATAAATTTCAAGTCGGTAAATCCGTTTTTACTGATGAATGAATTGCACGAATCCATTCCAGGTGATTAGATTTAAGCTTCTCGGGTAAATTACAACTTGGGTTTTTAGAATGCAACTTTAGTAATGATCAAAACTTTTTTTGTTAGTGTAAAACGCTGATTAAATATAACACCTAAAGTACGTTTTTTCCCCATCATGTGAGGACATGTAGGAACTCCAAGATGTTTAGACAACTTCCCTTCCCATGCTGCAGGTTACAAATTATCAACCTTTCAATTTATACCCCTCAAAGAACATCAAATATACAATTGACTTAGGTATAATACATTATGTTGATATTGAATTCAAACATCTGTTTGTATTGACTAATGTAATACAAATAGTGTTTTTCTTTTCCATAGTCAATAAAATTCAATTTAATCACGTGTTTGAATTCAATTAAAAACCTAATATATTGTATTTAAGTTTATTCTTTTAAAAAACAGTTTTTAGAGAACAAAAATCAATGTTTTTGATGGTTTTATTTTTGGTTAAAAGTTTGAAACTGCAATGAAAACAATTTTGAAAAAAAAAAAAAACCCATATGATTTTGATGTTTTCTTAAAAGAAGCTTGATTTCATGAATAATTATTTCGAAAGAAGTTTTAACTTTAAAAACTCTATTTGTATAATGTTTTAACTTTTTATATCTGTGAATTTGAAAATAGAATATTATTACTTTTAGAAGCAATAAAATCAAGCAGGCCTAATAAAATATAAGAATTGATGTAAACATATTTTTGCTGAGAATTGACGTAAGCATTTAAATTCATTTTAACAACCAAAAACAAATAAATAGTAGAAGGATGTAAGTGTAACCGTGACATGCTCTTGCTAGGCTCCTACTAGTCATAATTAATAGCCGCGGCTCACTACTTGATGTCCCCCCTCCCTTATCAAACCCCAAACCTCCCTATTATATAAAAATCTCTCATTTCTACCATCAATATCTCCGCCGTGGTCTTCAACTCTCTCTAGCTGCCATCCAAAACCAAACCATGCCAACGTACACTTTTTTTTATAACCGTTGAGAATTTAAAAATTTTCCAAAGCTCTATCTAATCTAATGTAATTCCAAAAACCTCACTCTCTCCAAAGTCCAAACCTTTTCAAGTTTCATCCCAAAATGGGTTGCTGTCTCAGCACCACCAAAACCCACCGGGACCACCACTACAAACCCGGCTCCACAACCCACCAGAGGCTTCCGGTGAAGTCTCCGTTGCCTGAACCCGATCTGACCCATGTCAGGGACAACAGAGATCCACCACCACCGGTAGAAGATGAATTCGAGTCCGTCAAAGAGGTCCTCTCTGAAACACCCTTTGTTCCCAAACCACAAAACCCAGTTCCAGTTGAAGATGACGCAGAAATAGAAGAAGAGAAGAAGACCCAAGTGGCCGTTGAAACAAAGGGTCTGATCAATCTGCTTCACAAAGCTCAGAACGAGGTCTCTGAAGCTTCTCAGATATCAGAGAGCTTCACATTATCGACAACCACCACTGCTACTACCATTACTGTTACTGAGAAGAAGGAAGAAGACGAAGCAACCAGTAAATGTAGCAGAGAAGCGAGGGTACCCAGAAAGCGTCCGTACACCGGCGATCTCGCCGGAAGGAGAGAGCGTGCAGCCAAGTCTCCGGCGAGGAGAGCAGAGCCGTCGCCGGAGAAGAGAAGGTCTCAGGGAAGGGGAATGGGTGACGTCAGGAGCAAGAGGCTTAACATGGGGACCCCAGCCGGAGTCCGGCGAGATTCAGGCGAGGGATCTGGTCGGCGGTCAAGGTCACCGGCTACCAGGACAACCGGTGGAGTTGGAAGGGGTGGAGTGGGGAGAAGTCCTGGGAAGGGGACTGGAAGAGCCGGTAGCCGGTCACTGGACTCTGGGTTGCCGCAGCAGAGTCAGAAGCAGAGTAGCAGTAGTAGTAGTACTACTACTCCTCCTACTGATCAGGGTAAAGAGGAGTTAAACGAAGGCGTTTCGAAGGAGGGAAATGAATCTCTTGACAACCCACTTGTCTCGTTAGAGTGCTTCATCTTTCTGTAGTTGTTTTTTGGAAGCACTTTTTGTTGTTTCACTTTCAGGACTGTTTTGTGTTTTGATTTTGTCAAAGCTACTACTTTTCTTGCTTCATAAAACATTTATTATGTTTTTGATTTTGATTGGATTTCATCCTGGGCTAGCAAACATGCAAAAGGACCTCTTTCTGTACATTTGTGTTAATTAAAATTACTTAACAAATCAGGTGGGAGCTGTTTATAATTGACCAATGACCATACTTTCTCTCTCTTATTTCTTATATTATCTTTACAAAATCTTGAGATGGTAGATTGTCATTGGGATCTGGAATTGAAATGGTCCTCGAAATTTGAGTTGATCTCTTTTTCTTTTTACTACTATTTGGCAATGAGCCATGAGGAGAAGACTTCTTGAGCTTTACCCTTCGTTGCCTTGGTCTTGGTGTGGATTTTAGGCGTGCAAAGCTCTTGTCTTTCCCTTGCTCCCTTGGTGGTAGTGGGGCTAACGGGCTATGACCTATGACATGGAAAATAGGTTCTAACTTCAAAATAGTAACTGACTAGTTCTGGACCACAAATTATTTAGGGTTGAACAACACCTTTTTTTTACATTTTTTTTTTCAGTTTTTTTGTCCCTTTTTGTAACTTTTTGCAGCTTTATATTATTTTTTACAGATTTCTATAAACTTTTTACAGTTTTTTGAATGAGAAATACATTTTAAAATTTTTTTTTATCACTATTTTGACATGGTAAATTGTAAATAATTAAATATGACTCTCACATGGAATAATAATTTTTTTTTCATGGATCACATTTCGTGGTCTAGACTTTAACATGGTAACTATTACAAAGAAAGTTGGTTGGAAATTCCCTATTGAACCTCATTTTTGCTGAATATTTTCCTGAGATACGTGTCCTAGTTTTTGGGGGCATTGAATTACCCTAATTATTGTTTGAGTACTCTGAAAATTTAAAACTGTGGTCCTGAGTGGTGCCTATGACATTGAATTACCCAATTAATTCTATACTCTTTGCACCCGCTTGAGCAAGGTGGTCCTGGGTGCTGGGTCCAGTTCCTTGAGCAAGGTGGCTCAGTCTGAAGTCTGAACATATCAGCACATGGGCAGGGCTAGCATGCGTATGTCAATCTAATTGGGCTTGAGCCCAAGTTCATGGAGTAGGCAAAAGTCAATCTAAAGGGAAAATGACTAAATACCCTTTATTTAAAATAAAGTAAGAGCATCCACATAAGAAAATCTCATCCCATTTCATTTTACCATCTTAAAAAATTACTTTATCAATTATAACATATCATTTTTCAATACACCCATCATCCTAAAATTCTATTTTTTTCCCTAGTTTATTTAAATATTCTTTTTTATTATTTTTTTTTATACTATTTCTCTCTCTCTCTTTTGCTTTTTTCCTTTTCATCTCTCTCCCTCAACCTCTGGCACAAGAACAGATAAGAAAAAAAAAAAAAAAAAAACAACCAGCAAGTCTCTCTGGATCTAATACATCACCACCATCGTAAAACCACTGTCACTCACATCCCAGCAAACCCATCACGCCACTAACTAGCAACCACCACCACAACCACAATAGCCACCACCATGCCAACCACCAAAACACATTAAAAAAACCACCAAGCCCACCACCAACAACAACCACTGCAAGAAACAGCCACCACAAAAACCACAAAGAGAAAAAAAACACAAAGAAACCGCCAAAAATCACAACAAACAACCACGAGAAACAGCCACTACATCAGCCACGAAAGCGGAACCCAGAAAGCGGAACCAAGAAACCCACGGCAAAACCACCACATCAGCCACCAGCGATTTGCACGGACTCAACGTAAGAGCTCCGATCTGGCTTGGTGATTCAGCGTGAGTTTCGATCTGGCACGGACTCAACTGAGAGAAGCTTGACAATGGCAAGAGAGAGAGGGGATGAGAAAGAGAGAAGGAAGAGAGAGAAAAGAAAGGGAAAAAATGAGAGAGGAGAGAGAAATTGCCGGGTTAAAATGAGAGAGGAGAGAGAAATGAGAGTATTAAAAAAAAAAAAAAATTATCCCATTCAGCTACAGTACCATCTTACATTTGAGATGGTACTGTAGCTATATCTCAAAATAAATTTGGCATTTTCCCATTGCTGAGCAGTTTTGGGGCCTAAATGCCAAATGTACCTTACATTTGGCATATACACGGCCCACTGCTGATACTTTAACAAAATACTTATATTTTCCCAAAGTATTTAACAAAATGTCTCTGTTTTGAAACTTGAGTTCTATTTAAAATTTGATATCCTCAAAATCAAGTTTTATGTATATTTTTAACTAGAACTTGACATTTCTAGTAGAACTTGATATTAGTAATGTTGAGTTTTGCTTAAATTTTTTTTAAAAAATTTAAGTAGAAAAATATGTATAGAACTCAACATTAGTCAAGTTTCCACATAGAAATTGAATTCCAAAAACAAGGGTATTTTGCTAGATATTTTAGAAAAATGGGTATTTTGCTACATATTTTAAAAATAAAGAATATTTAGCCATTTTGCCCTAAAAAATTGTATCCTTGTAATAAGTCGTTATTATGATTTATGAATTCTTTCAGTACTCAATTGGATAAAGTTTAGGCTAAGAAAGCGAGTACATGAAAAATTGAGAATGGCATTTCCCATCCTCACTAGGTTGGTGCAGATATCCGTACTTGTATGTGGCTTCTTTATTTTTTGGGGAACTACTTGAGTCTATGGGTTGAGAGTTAACAACCGAAAATCCATCTATTTGTTGTTTCTTCTTCTATGAAATTATTTGAAAAATAAATAACATGCATATGCAAATTTATTGTGTTGAAAATAATAAATCCATTGAGAAATCATTAGGAAGTTGGGAAAATTTATGGTGTTGCAAACAACACAACTTCACACAAAATTGTGTTCAGACTTCAGATCCATTTAGAACAATATAATTCACAAACCATACATCCATTGAGAAATCATTAGGAAGTTGGGCTTTTTTATAGAATCATGGTTAGAGAAAATCAAAGCCTGCTTTTCCATAATCTAAATATTTACATAATGATGCCAAGGGCCTTGTTGCTCAATTGACACTTCCTAGTATTTTCAATAAAAACGTCCAAGGTTCAAGTCTCTCCTTAGCCAACAATCAAATTTAAAAATAAAAATAAAAATAAAACCCACATAATGATGAAATGTCTGTATCTTAGACTCCTGGTGCTCCATTAATTTCACTTACCGGGTATTCACCAAGACTGCTTAAGGATCAGAAATTACATGAAAATGTGAGCTTGATTTGAGGTATTGTGAAAATCCTTGATGTTCTAGTTAGTTGTCTTATTATCAAGTCACATAGTTAAGGATTTAGCTTGGTAATGACCTTGAGGCAGGACAGAAGGACAATGAGTTATGTTGATGAGGAGGCAGTGACATGCGCTCAGGAGGACATGGTGCAGGAGCGGGGTGTGCAATGAAGGTAGGAATCTCCTCACCAGGCATCAAAACTGATACGCCTTTGGCATACACTGTCATCTGCACAACTTAATTAACAGATAATTAATCACAAATATGGAGGCAATGCAAAGAAAAATATGTGAGTAATCAATCACAATCAAACCTCAAAATAGGCAACCTAAGACCACAATGATGTGAAAAGGAGCTATATAGCTTCTCTTTTACTCATCCACTAAATAGACCAAAGCAAAATGTGTGTTTAGGGGTCAACACTCAATAGGCTACATCATTGTGCAGATTCTGTGAGGATTTTTTGGAATGAAAGAAGAAAAACTAATGAGAAAAATTCTATAGCAATGATTGATCACCCTTGACACCACTAATAAGTTGGGTGATGAATTGGGTTGCCATCCAATGTCACATGACTACTACAAATTCTACAACCACAAATAATGCTGGTGAATACATGATTAACTGCACTGCAAGAATGGCAACAGTAATACAATATTATAGAGGATATACTTAAGAGTCTTAGATTATGCGTTTGATGATGAAGCCTCTAAAATATCTACCAAGTGAAGTGAGTAATAGTTGGTGAGCACTCGCTTAATTATCAGAAAACGTTTGGTCTGAGTATGATCATCACTGAAAGCAAACAACATCATATGCAAGTCCTGTGACATTCTATTATGGTAAATGATAAAAGGTTTATACAGCATGGAGGTGTACTGGCTAAATAAGAAAATCTAATGCAAACTCTTAATTTTGATTGTTAATCTGAACATTCTAATAAACAGATAGCAGTTAAGAAAGATGCCTTACCAGGGGACCAAAATAATTACTTTATCATTCTTAAGATAGAAGACTAGGACATATAATAGTGGAGGTAGACATAGGAATAATTCCTTTACAAATTTTAAACATTTTTTATAATTATGCTTTGTCTGTGGATTTCATAAATGTTTCCATAAATCATGGCTTTCTTGTAACCAGATGTCATTGTGGAATTTCGTATAAAAAATCTGCAACATTCCTGTGTGTTAGTGTCATGCTGATACTGCAAAATGGCTAACTAAACCAAGATGGTATGGATCTATATGCAAATGTTACCTATCAAAAAAGATATATAAGCAAATAAGCCTGGACATTAGAGTTAGCAGGACTTTACTAGGTTTATAAAATGGCGAACCCTGAACACGATCTGTAACTTTCCTAATATTAGTATAATCTTCTTAGCACATGGGGGTGGGGGTCCTATAGCATGTGATGAGAAATTCCAAAAGTGAGAGAGAGTTGCTTGTATCTAAGCAAGAAGCCATGCTGAATATATGCATTTATGGTACATGACAAATCTTGGATGACACTGTTTAGTAGATGGAAAATACAAAAAAGTTTACTATTATCAATTTTACTATAAAAGATTTATAAATTAACGTGACAATAAATATAATTGGTAACATTTTAATAATATAATAAATAAATATTTCAATTACTTTTTCATGATTAGTGATATAATAATAACAGTTTATAAAATTTTTGTAATAAAATTTGTAATATTCTTCTCAGTAGGTTGTCAATCAAAGCATACCCAAACAAATTACTGCATAACTTTTACATACAGTAATTACTGCAGACGTTGAACACAACTTTCTGGTTGGTCTTTTATGACACCCGAGGCAAAGACACATGCTGGTGACATGTAGTGGACCCATGAACACCGAAAAACTAGAATAGACAAGCAAGCCATCGTACTAATGTCCCCCCTTTTTTTCTTTTTCCTTTTTTATTTTTGAGAGACACCGACAGTAATGTCTCCCTTAACTCTCAAGTGTTATGAACAAAAAAAAAAGCACATTAAAAAAAACAATGTAGGAATGTTCAATAGACAATCATATATGTTAGAAGATTGTTGGTCATACATAAATATCTGGAAGCTCATTGGTGTTAAATTTAAGCTCTTGTGGATAAAATCCAGTACGAGGATCACTGATTTTAATTTGCAGAGATGGCTGCTATGTAAGGAATAAGGTTATTTTTAAAGGTTTTAACATTGCAGCCAGTTTGATATAACTTTTCTAGATTGAATATAAGAACAAACAGAGTAGCACTATAATTTATTAAGAATGGTTTGGAATTACAAATATTATAATTACTACAATATAAAGTATTGGATATCCTACGATTCCATGATCTTAATTTTCAACAAGGTTGCGTTGGAGCGCCGTTGTAATAAAATATTATTACAGTGCAGTATTACATGCAGCCCACTAGAGAAAATCCAAAATCTAAATAATCTTCAATGGATAAGAGGAATTATAAAATTAGTATGACCTGTCCATAAATGAAGCCACCAACCACAATTAGCTGAATTGTCTAAATGTTGCTATAATAAACTAAGTCTAATAATCAAATTCAGTACGGGGATTGCACAAGAGAAAGAGCCATATCATCTTTTTGTTTTAAAAGTAAGCAACTAGCAATTATCCCAAAAAAAAAAAAAAAAAAAAAAAGAAGCAACCAACAAGCACTAGGAGAAGAACTCTGAATTCAATTTGCGGTCCACAATAAATAGAAGGGAAATTTGGATAAATTTCTGAATGATTTGATGATTGTTAGATCTTAATTATTTGTGAACAAGCTTTGATGATAATTCGAATTTGGCAAAAAAGTGTTAGAATTGTCGATTTGTTAGGAACAAGATTGAACAGGAAATGACTGATTTAAAGCCCATGTTTTGGTGTTGAATGTGTAAAGGAAAATGATACATCAGTTTTCAAAAATCATCAGGCAGACAAGAGCTTTGGCACATGTCAGCACGGACAATTCAATATAGGGTCTACCATTTGATTGTCTGAGAGTAATAGGGCCCTTGAAGGTCTCTACCGCAATAGCTTCTTTGTCTAATATGCTATCTTTTAAGCCTCTTGAAGATGGGAAGACGCAAAAACAGAAAATAAAGGAACCAAAATTTGAAACTGGTAACTTTGGCCTACATATACAATGTTTTCATGAAGAACTATAAAACTGGTAATCAATGGTTAACATTTACAAATGATGGTGCATAACATTCATGAGCCGTTTATATTTTGCATAAATGAGCTATACTTTACACACAAAAAAAAGAAGTCTATGAACCAAAAACTATCAAAATCATATTAGGAGGTTCATGTTGATTTTGCAGTTCACACACACACAGGGCGAGAGAGAGCGTACCTTAGGAGATGGATAATCAAGCTTTCCATTGTGTGCCTCGAGATCCGAACGTGTGTTTTCACGGGACTGTGTTGATGTTGATGTTGTCCTCATAAGCCTTTCAAAGATAGCCATGACAAGGAACATTGAGATGAGAATAGCAGTGGCCACGAACCCAAATGACATCGCATTGACTGAGTTGTACAAGTGTCTCCATTGCTCCTCTCTCTCTCCGTTTAATGGAGCCACTATTGGTGCTAGTGCTACTTCACCACCACCCATTACAAACTCACTTTAATAAAACCTCTCTCTCTCTCTCTCTCATAACCAGTAAGCAGAGGAAGTAGAAAGGTACGGAAGTGAGTGAAACCCAGATGCCATTTTCTTCATAGTGATATAGTAAGTTTGTTGAGGGTGGTCATGGTAGCCTAGCTAGCTAGCACAACTTTTTCAGACAGAACTGATAAAAAAATAATTTCAAGAGGTGGGGGCTTTTTCAAGGCTTTATGTTAACCCAAGACTGGTGCTTCCAAAGCGGATGAGAGAGAAATATAAGTATATAACCAGAGATCGGAAGAGAGCTCTGGCTGGTTTATTGGGTTTTCACTCCTTTGTTAGAGGTTTTAGCCTTTTAGGTGTGCTTGCTTGCAAGTTTTTAAACTGTTTTTGTTGTAAATTGTGACTTGTAGGACTTGAAAAAAGGTATAGCAAATTTGTGACCTTAAATATAAAGCTTATGGCATTGTATCCACTAAATATTACAATATTATATTTTATATGATTATTGATACAAGCATTTATCTTTTATTTTTTGAGTGGTGTCGAGGATATATACTACAATTTTATTCTATAAATTGACTTATCGTTTGATAAGTTCCAAAGGATCAGTGGGCTGAAAAGTCTCCGGGTACTGTTGATCTTGAAAGCCGAGTCCTGAAAAATCAAATTCAATCAGAGAGAGACCGGTGGAGGCCGGTCTAAGATCCTCCGATGGTAAAGTCAGTGGTTTGAAGTTGAAAAAAGGGACTTCAAAGACTTCACTAATTTTTGTCTAGAATTTTGAAAGAGAGGAAAAAAAGTCCCTTACCTTTGCGTAGAAAGGTCTTTATATAGTGTTAGAAATCGGTTATTTCTCCAATCGTCATAGAGTTTGGAGGATTCAGAGGGTAACTTCCATAACCGCCATAGGAGTCACCTCATCGGGACCTGTGTCGAGATTCAAACAACATGACCCTTCGATCATGGCTCTTGGTTGGAAATGTGATGAAGTGTAACTCTTGGTGAACCTCGCTTGCCTATCATCAATGAAGCACGAGGTTCACTGGATGCTCGTCCTTCATTGGACGAGTTTCACTGGATGTTCGTCTTAATTGGACGAGTGAATGGAGGATGAAAGAGGACGGTCAGGGAAGGACGAGTGCACCAACCATTCGTTCTTCGTTCTCCGATTTGTACATTGCTATGGACGACAATATGGACGAGTAATTGACTTGGTGTTTTTCTTGCACCATCATCGTTAATCACAAAAATAACATTTATTTATTAGGTTATTAAAGTGACAACAATCATATTCTCTCAATTTGTAAACTTCTTGTAGAGTAAATCAATAGTACTTTTACTATCGCAAATTCTTGGTGCGATGGTCTCTCCACAAGTATAAGTGTTTGTGGGGTGTAGGGAACAAGAGTCAGGATTCAAGTTTCTAAGAGGAAGTTTTACACACATATACACTTAGATTATGCTATAGTAGAATTTCTATCTTTTATCAACCAAAAAAAAAAAAAAAATCTTTTAGCATTTTCCTCATTTTTTGCTAAAAAAGATCTATCATTTATTAATTTGTTATTTGGTCCATGGTTTTAAAAACCGAACCGAATCAGCCGGTCTGACCAGTTGAACTGAGAATCGGAGCCTAGTCCAGTCCAAAAGAAAGGCCTAAAACTGGTAAAAACGGGGAACTAGAGGCAAATCCAATTTTGCCTCCGGTCCAGTTTTTAAAACCATGATTTGATCCCTCTTATAGGTGTACGGTACTTCTATTTCATTCTAGGTTGTCTCACATATACGACTATTTGAAAAGTCAATTGACACTATACAGTTGATTAGGTGTGTGCATGGGTCAAGTTTGGCTTAAATGTTATCCCCATAAAACAAAAAATAAAAGAAGGGTTTTCATTAATTGTTTAAGCATTTCTTTTAATAAATTATTAAATTTCACATAATAGGCCTAAATTATATTCCAAATTCATCAAAATTTATTCTTAAAACACCAATATAAATAAAAATAATTATTGAAATAAGTGTAAAAAATAAAAACTTATATATATGCTGGGTTGGGTCAAATTGATTGAAAAATTAAAGCTATCAACCTGAACTTGACGCCTAAGGCTTTAAAAAGAAAAAAAATTCCAACCCATCAATCCAAAAAAAACTAACTTGAGGTGTTAATTGGTGGGTTGAATGCACACCCCTAATGATAACTTTCATAATTGTAATTTATTTTATTTAAAAATTCAAAACTCATCTTTCATGATAATTTCAATTAAGGATGACGATTTTGTAAACTTGTACATTTTTTATTTGAAAGACAATGTATTAAATATTTTTTTCTTACAAAGTTGAATTTTCTAAAGAGCGTTAACAATATACGACAAAGAGAATACTATCTAAGGATAATATAATTTCCACAATTCACATATAATTCCCCCTTTTGAGTAAACATGTGTAAGTTCGACCAAAAAAAAAATAATAATAACAATAATAAAAAAGTTAATAAATAAATATAACATAATTGAGACCAAATTCATAAATTAGTTTTTGATTAAGCAATATCCCTATATATTTTATTAAGATCTCAATTGGAGCATTTTCAAGATGCTATCTCCTTAAAAAAAAAAAAAAAAAAAAAAGCATTCACTAGATGTCAAAAAAAAAAAAAAAAAAAACTCAAATAGGCCAACTTGGAGTCTTTTGGCTGAATATTGCTGAGTCTCGGGTTTATTTGCGTTATAGGCACTGTTCCAACTTATTTGGGGAATTGAGGAAAGAGAGTGAATTTTGGCAACGGTGTTGCCAAAATTCTAACAAAAGTATGAGAGAGAAAGAGAAAAAGTGGGAGAGAGAAAATTTTGAATTTCGGCAATGGCACTACCAAAATTTCTGTTGCCCAAACATGTTGACCGAAAGGAAACTAATTGTGGCAATGCTATTGCCGAAAATGGGAGGGGGAAAAAAAGTGGATGCTGAAATCTGGGGAGGAATTAAAAAAAAATATATAATGTGCTACGTACACAATATTTTTACAATATTTTTATAACAAATCACAGGTAATTAGTTATTATTAGTTCAAATTTGAATTTAACACTGAGATTACTTTTTTAATCCAACAATAACAGCTAGTAACAACCTACCACTTAGAATTTGTTGTGAAAATGTTGTAAAAATTGTGTGCATGTCTCATTTCTCAAAAAAAAAAAAAAAATTGTGGAATGGATTTGTGGCAATGTCATTGCTGAAATAAGAGGAAAAAAAAAATTTGTTGCAATTGGTTTGGGGCAATGGCATTGTCGAAATAGAGGAAAAAAAATTTGTGGCAATGCCATTACCGAAAATGGGAGGGACAAAAAAAATTGTTGATAAATGCCTCTAAAGAAAATTGAAAGAATTTTATTAATTGGAAATGTTGGGCCAAATATTAATTTTAGTGAAGGAACATACTAAGCCCATAAAATAACAAATATTAACATATTATGCAATTTTTTTCCCTCCCATTTTCGGCAATGGCATTGCCACAATTGTCACAAATTTCCCCCCCTATTTCGGCAATGCCATTGCCACAAACTAATTGTAACATTTTTTTTTCCTCCTATTTCGGCAATGGCATTGCCACAGGAATTTCGATAATGCCATTGCCGAATTTCAAAATTTTCTCTCTCCCACTTTTTCTCTTTCTATCTCATACCTTTGTTAGAATTTCGGCAACACCGTTGCCGAAATTCACTCTCTTTCCTCAATCCCCTAAATAAGTTGGAACAGTGCCCATTACGCAAATAAACCCGAGATTCAGCAATATTTAGCCAAAATACTCAAATATTCTACCAAGATAAGTTATATAACATTGGAATAAATCATTTTTGGGGCTCAAGTTATCAAGCAGCATGACAGATACTTGGGTCTTCCATCCTTGGTAGGCCGAGGGAAGAAAAAGGCGTTTAATAGGATTAAAGATTAGCTCAGCCGGAAGATTGCTGGATGGAAGGGAAAGCTCTTGTCCACTGCGGGCAAAGAAGTCCTCATCAAAACAGTGGCTCAAGCCACCCCTACCTATACCATGAGCTGTTTCAAGTTATCGAACTCGTTATGTAAAGATCTCAGCTATATGGTCAGCAAGTTTTGGTGGAGGCAGAAGTCTGATGAGCAAAAGATATCCTGGGTTTCTTGGGATAAATTGTGTAAGCCTAAAGGTGATGGAGGTATGGGATTCAGAGACTTAAAAGCTTTCAACCTCTCTCTTTTAGCCAAGCAAGGGTGGCGGCTTCTTCAAAACACAAATTCTCTCTTCCACCATGTTTTCCAAGCTAAGTATTTTGCTAGTCGGTCTTTCCTGGATACTCAGATTGGTAAAAGACCATCATATGCTTGGAGAAGCATTATGGCTGCTAAGAGGATGGTGGAAGATGGAATTCGTTGGTCTATTGGCAATGGTGAGAGTGTGCAGATTTGGAAGGATAAATGGATTCCCAAGCCGAATACTTACAAAATCACGTCTCCCATAAATCCCATGTTATACAATGAAAAGGTCTCAACTCTAATTGCCAAGGAGAAGGCTGTGTGGAAATCTGATTTGATCAATTTTATTTTTCTACCCCATGATGCTGAATCCATCTTGGCTATTCCCTTAAGTTCTACATCTCCTATTGATCAAAGAGTTTGGTCCGCTACTGCCAATGGTGTTTTCTCGGTCTGTAGTGCATACCGGATAAGTCATAAGCAACTAACAAAGGTTGAAGTGGGAGAATGTTCGAGCAACACCGGGACAACATCACTTTGGAAGTCAGTCTAGCAACTCTGCTGCCCAAACAAAATAAAAAAAACTTCATTTGGTGGGCTTGCAAAGATATTCTCCCCACCAAAACTAAACTCAAAGATCGTAAAATTCCATTGGAAGTGGAGTGCGACATTTGTGGGGAAGCAGAAACAGTTGGACATGTGTTTTGGGGATGTGAACTAGTGACAGCGGTGTGGCAAATGGCAAATCTAAAAGCTCCAGGCCTCACTACCAACTCACTAAATTTCCTAGACCTTTTCTAGTGTGTTAAAGAGGCAAAGCCTAGCCAAGACCTTGAAGCCTTTGCCACATTTGCATGGTCACTTTGGAACAACCGAAATGCCATTTGACATGGGGAAATCAGCAGAACTGCTTTGCAGATTTTTAAAGCATCACGAGCCTTCTTAAATGAGTTCCAAACCTTTTGTGTGCTTCCCCACCATTCTCAGGCCCACGGCCCCAGCTTATGGAGACCACCTCCTCTTGGTTGGTACAAGGTAAACGTTGATGGAGCTGTATTTAAAGAACTTGGACATTGTGGGATCAGGGTGGTGGTTCGAAATGACAAGGGACAGATTATGGGAGCTCTTAGCAAACTACTTCCATATCCACTTGGTGCTCTTGAGACTGAAGCCAAAGCAGCTGAGATTGGCACGACCTTTGCATGGGAGCTGGGCCTTAGAGAGATCATCCTTGAGGGGGACTCCCAAACTGTCATGGCTGCCATTACCAACCATGATCTGGGCCCAATCCAAGTCCATCATCTTATTGTTGGTATAAAGTCTTGGGAATCCAAGTTCAGAGCATGGAAGTCTTCCTTCACTTGTAGAGATGGGAACAAGGTAGCTCACCAAATGGCCAAATATGCTAAGCACATTGGGTGGAGGATACTCCCCCTATTATTGCTTCTCAAATCCTACATGATGTATCTGTTTTGGGTTTTATCCCCGTTTGATGAAAGCTTTCTAGCATCCATTTAAAAAAAAAAAAGCATAAAGAGGTGTGGCAAGAAAAGTAACACCTGAAGAGAGACAGAAAAAAAAAAATTTATACATATATACACACACGAGATGATACTTTTAACCCTCTATTGTACGGGATGTAATTTTCATTGCATAAAGTCAAAATCTAAAATCAGCATCTCTAAAATTTAAAAACTTTTAAATTTGACACATAAAAATTTTAGAATTTTGATTTTACTCTTTAAAATTATATTATATTTGCATTAGCAATCTCTCTATTCATATTTTTTTTATTAAGAGTCATATAAACTTTGACATGTGACATTATTTTATTGGACAAACTAAACACATGTGGCAAACTTATGTAGTACTTCACAAAATATATGGATGTAGGGACTATTGGTGCAAATAGAATATAATTTCAGGAGATAAAATCTAAATTATAAACTTTAGAGTGTTAAATTAAAAAATCCTTAAACTTCATTTACCGCACATTTGTCAGTGTATTGAATATGGTCCTTTTGTCTATCTCTACGAGGAATGTGATCATTAAGAGTCAATTAAATCAAAAATCCTTTTAACGTATGAAAGTAATTAAAATGTGTCACTTTAATTTAGTAAATGATTTTGCAAATCTTTAATTCTTTTTTATTTCCTCTCTTTTTACTAACCATTCTCCTTTGTTCTCCCTTACCCACATTATTGATTGCTTTCATTCACTTTTTGCCCATATTATCGACTCCTTTACTACTGCGAGCTTCTCTCTTTTCTTGCTAAACAACCTCCCCACCCCCCCCCCCCGCCCCAATCAACAATAAACCCTAAATAGCATGCACACGAGTAATGTTACAGACACAACAATTTTTATAATAAATTTCATGCCTTTTGACTTGAAAAATTATTATTGATTCTCATATGAGCTCACCATTGACACTACTTTATTATTCACCATTAACAACTTGCCACCTCAGATAGATGTGAAATTTATTGTTGATTTTGGTGTGCTTTAGACTTATTGCTTGCATGCACACCAAATGACTTTCAATGATTTTAAATTAATGAAAAAAAATAAATAATTCAGTTAATTGTGAAAAGTGATATAAATTTAAAGTTTGGAAAACAAAGCAAAGAGATTGAACAAACAAAACCCTAACCATACTAGATTTAGGATTGTTGAGGAGAAAGAAATTCAAACCAAAGAAGAAGATCTTACTAAGCTACCTAAACTGGGGTTTGGATGGTGATGAGCTATGGTGCTAAGCCACACAAACTAGGGTTATAAGTGGAAATTTGACCTCAAATCCCTTCAACTTGAGAAACAAAAATTCTTCCCTGGCAATGGCTTGTTAAATCTTTGACCATTATCTAGGTTGATCAAATTGGATTTCCTCATAGTTTTGGAAAACTATACGTCAATGAAAGCAAATGTATGTTAATTAGATTTAGATCTAATAGCACTATGCAATTACTATTTGTTGTGAGATGTAAAAGTTAAGAAGGTTGAAAAAGAAAAATGTAATAAAAAGGTAATTTTTTTTTATAATTTTTTTTTTTTATAATTTTACAATTTTAACTTTTACAACTCACAGCAAGGGACAGAACTACCCTTGGACTAGGGGTCAATGGCCCCCACCCCACCCCTAATTTTTTTTTTTTTTTTTTATAAATATTATCATATATATATATGTGTGTGTGTGTGTGTGTACTAATTTTAGCAATTTTGTTCTATAAAATTATATTTTATTTCATTTTAATAATATCATTAATTTTTTTAAGAGTAATGCTATACTCACAAATTTTTTTATAACATTTTTACAAACCGTTCTGGTAGCAAATTCTTATTGGTTCGGATATGAGCACATCACTCACATAATTTTTGTACTTACCAGTAACCGTTTATCACATTAGTAATTTATAAAAAACTTGTAGCTATAGCATTTTTCTCATTTTAGTAACCATAAAAAAAATTTATATATCTAAAATCTAAAACAAAATATACAAGTCCCAAAAGGAAAAAAAAAAAAAAAGGGAAGCTCAAAAACAAAAATTACTAGTAAAACAAAAAACAAAATTAAGCTCAACTAATTTTATCCAAAATAAATAACTCTGCCCTTTAAAAATTTCTAAACAAAAATAATTTTATTCTTACCCACAAAAAAAAAAAAAAAAAAAAAATTCTCAATAGCTAAGTAATAGAATCAGAGGTTAAAACCATTACACACAATTAACAATAAAACTGTCCCCTTAACTTAAAATTCTGACTCTATCCCTACTCACAACCAAGTGATAATTGTATGGTGTAATAACCTTACCTATTGCATCAGATGCAATTCTACGACAATGGTTCTATAGTGGGTTATGTACTTGAATTGTAAAGAAAGATTGTAAAGTTATTGACCCTTTTTTAAGTGGCATTATTATTATTATTATTATTATTATTATGCCATGTGGCATCCAATTTGACATCTAGTTGGCTAACTATATTATTTTACTCTTTGCATTTGTCATTTCAGAATTTTTTTCATCCACTATTTAATGCTTAGTACCTTTTTGACACTCGAACAAAATGTTAAAGACTAAAATGATTCTGTGGTCAATTTGTAGCTTTCTTTTGTTGTTTAATATCATGCCTGTTAACCAAAAAAAAAAAGAAAAAAAAAGACTAAAATGATAAATTTGAAAGGTAATAAACCATTTTGAAATATAGGACAAAAGTTGAAAAAAAAAAATAATGATTAAGCCAAGAAAAGATAATTTGAATCATTTCTCTTTACTAAAAAAATAAAAACTGATATAAATTAGAAACCATTTAAAACGACATAATCATTCATAGACTCTTCATGAGTAGGGTTATAAATAAACTAAACTTGTTTATATTTATTTGTTTAGCTAATAAGTCAAACTTAAACCAAAATTTAAACTTGAATACTAAGGGCCTGTTTGGTTTAGAGGTGTTTTGAGTGATATGATCTAAAACTCATAACTGAGTTATCAAATAACGTGGGACCCACACAAATTTTTTGTTTGGCTTGATTTTTACCTTGTGTTTCCATCACTCAAAACTCAACAATTTTGAGTTAGAGGGATGAAAATAGGAAACAAGATATAGGTGTTTTCAGTTTTTGAGAATTGAGTTTCAGTGGCATTTTTATAAAATTAAGCAAAAAATGGGACCCACCCGTATGACTTGTCCCATCAAGTAACGTCTTTCTCCAACTGGTTCTTCTCTGTCTCTTCTCATTCTTCATTTTTTTTTTTCCTTTTACCCAGAGCTCTCTCTTTTCACTGACCCTTCATTGCTCCTCCACAAGCCACTACCACCACCACACCAGTCATCACTATCACGAGTAACCACCACGAGCAACCACAAGTCGTCACCATCAAGCTCAGCCTAGATCGGTTCATCTCCGATCTAAGGATTCTAATCCAAGCTCGTGATTTAGTTCTTTAATCAACCACAAGTTGTGATTTGGGTCTCCGATGTCATCACCATCAAGCTCAGCCCAGATCGGTTTATCTCCGATCTAAGGATTCTAATCCAAGCTCGTGATTTGGGTCTCCGATCAACCACAAGTCGTGATTTGGGTCTTTGATCCAAGCTCATACCGGACCCTTCGCCGTGGACACCAGCTTGTACTTCACTGTGGACATCAGTTATGAGTTAGTGGTGGTGGATTGGTAGTGGTTGATGGCGCCGGTGAGTGGCTGTGGGTTGAAGTGAGGGAGAAGATAGAGAGATAGAGATAGAGACGGGCTAATGAGACCTGATACTTCGTCGAGGATTCGATAGGCGATAGGGGATCGGAAGCTTCACTGGTGATGAGACCTGATGCTTTCTTCTCTCTTTTCTTTTTTCTTTTCTTTCTTCTTCACTCTGATTTCTCCTCTTAGCTGCTGCTTTTTTTTTTCTTCTTCGATCAAACACATTTGGTTGAGGGCTGTTGGTGGGTTTGGATTTTTGATTCATTCGGATTTTTTGGTGGAGGTTGTGGTTGTGTTGAGGGCTGTTGGTGGTGGTGGTTGTGGTTGTGGATTTCTGGATTTGCTGTTGGTGGTGGTGGAGCTTGGTTGATGGTGGTGGATGAAGAGTTTGTCGTTGGTGGTGGTGGAGTTGGGTTTGAAGAGCAGAAAAGAAAAGGGACGCGAGTAGCAACCATATTCTTGTGTAGTGTCAGTGGGTGGGTCCATCATTTTGGCAAAAAGTGAAGTTAAAAACTGAGATACCTGACTGAGTTTTGTGACCAAACAAAAGTGTTAGATTTTTTGAGTGATAGTGGAGTTTGGGTTATAAATTATGAGTTTTGAGTTTGAGTTATGAAAACTGAGTCCTGAGATATGAAAACTAAGACACCCCTAAACCAAACGGGCTCTAAAAGTCTATTTGGGATCAATTTTAACTTTTAGTTTTTAGTTTTTATATACAATTTTTAAAACCTTTACTTTTTCTTATATTTTCTCATTTTTAAATTTTTTTTTAAAGTACAAGTATACGTCAACATACTTTTAGTAAAAAAATTTCAACAAAAAGTTAAATAAGTTGTTTTCTAATTGACACCTAAATAAATCAAGCTCAAATATATAAATGTGTTTGTGAATAAATTTGTGAAAATAATACTCCATTCATTTTATATATATATAAGAAAATTATGATTAAATTTTTAATATTCAAATAGGCTTGTTTTTCATTCTCAAAAAAAAAAAAAAAAAAAAAATTGTTTACAAATATTTTTCATCAGTAATAACATGTGATGGGTCCCACTAGACATCTTTTCTAGGATGTGGTCCGACCATGACCTATATCATCCTTCGTCTGTTGAAGCAAAGAAAATTTGATCAGATTCCTTCACGTGCCGTATAGGCAATGGCCAGGCTACCGTGACATGCCTAATCTCTTTTTTCGTTTTTTTGAAGAATGGGACAGCCTAATCTGATTGACCCTTTACTTGGCTCAAATTTTCGCGTACACACTCCGTACATCAGATCATCTTTTAAACGGCTCAGATTCACCTAAAATTTATCAATTTGCCAGTAGTAATAGAGGTGGTGGTCACAACTTGTGTGTGGTCACAGGTGTGGGCCAGGTCTGGATCAGAGCTGTACATATTGTCTTTACTTTTCAAGTTTTAATGCGCATATGCACTCTTCACTGTTTCACTACCTTTCTCTTCTTTTCAAGTAAATACTGATGCACGTGTTCTGAAATCACTCATACGGTCGTATGGCACCCCACGTTTCCCTCCAGCAAAATTGTTTGGAGCGCGAGAAAGTTTCAACGGGTGTTTAATCAACCGTTTTTAATTTTTTAAAAATATATGTAGATAAAAAAGGTGTAAAAATATATGTACTATGCAGTAAGTTACGATAACAATTGTATAAATAATTGTGATTCAAACATTATTTTTCTCAAAGAGCAGAAAATGTAACTCAGGTTTACCAAAAAAAGAAAAAAAAAGAAAAGAAAATGTAACTCATACTTTTTATTTTTTATTTTTTTATAAGATGTAACTCATACCCTATAGTGAAGATCAAAGACATAATTATGTGTATTAAAGTCCTAAAGATGTAATAGCTCAAACAAAAAAAAAAAAAGTCCTAAAGATGTACCAAAAGAAAATGTAGGTTTGTACCCACATATAATCACTCTCTCTCTCTCTCTCTCTCTCTCTCTCTCTCACTGATCTCTATGCGTATTATAATTGGTCTCGATATAACCCTTTCAAGCATAAGGGTCGTCAATGGGCCTGGTCGGACTGGCCTGGCCCATTTTTACTTGGCCCAATGGCACAATGGGCTGGACATAATGGGCTATTAACTAGTTAACGGGTCGGGTCGGGCTGGGTCGAAAGAGAAAACCCCAGCCCACGACCCTGCCCATGGGCAATGCCCATTTTGTCTTTAATAGGCTAAGCTACTAAGTTGGGCCTAATGGGCTACCCATGAGATTGTGTTAGCATATTATTTTATTATTTTTTAAAATAAAGAATCAATTTTTAATAAGGGAATAATCAATCTAGTTTTTTTTTAAAGGAAAGAATCTAGTTTTTAATTTTTTGTTTTGTTGATGGAAACTTATTTATTTATTTTTAATTAAGGCTTCAAATAGTTTTTTTATTTTTATCTTTAATAAAAAAAATCAAATGGTTAATTCAAGTTTGCTAGACTACTAGAAAAATATATATTTAGTAAACTAAGTTTATCACAATTATTTAAGTATCTTAGTGGTTGGGAGAGTTCTCTAAAGAAATTCTATTACAATATCTTAAGATCAATCTTTCATACACTTCCTATATATTTTTGCTAAAAATTCTAAGTTAGTGGACTGGGCAACGAGTTGGGCCAACGGGCTAGGCTACTGGGCTAGCCCACCGGGTGCCCATGGGCATAAAAACTAGCCCAATTCAAGTTTGCTAGACTACTAGAAAAATATATATTTAGTAAACTAAGTTTATCACAATTATTTAAGTATCTTAGTGGTTGGAAGAGTTTTCTAAAGAAATTCTATTACAATATCTTAAGATCAATCTTTCATACACTTCCTATATATTTTTGCTAAAAATTCTAAGTTAGTGGATTGGGTAACGGGTTGGGCCAACGGGCTAGGCTACTGGGCTAGCCCACCGGGTGCCCATGGGCATAAAAACTAGCCCACGGCCTAACCCACTGGGCTAGTGGGCTACCCATGGGCCTCAATAACAACGGGCCGGACTGCCCATTAGTCCGATGGGCTGCCAGGTTTTTGGGTTGGGCCATGGGCCATGCGCTATTTGATGACCCTTATCCAAGCATTAGTCAATCCCTTTGCCATCATCAGCTCAGCGACTACAATTTGATTGGGTGGCGCATTTAGTTGCTAGATCCCCATAATGAGGACCCATTTGGCCCAATCAGGTTCGTACGCCTCAGCAGAAATCCAAGGTAGAAATATAATGCTTAAGTCTTAAGTAAATATGTCGGTCACTATTTTTATGCTTTTTCAGCGACAAAGATTACTAGAACTTGGATGAATTGAATGGTAGCGGAATCGAATTTCAATTCCTTTTTCCAGATTGTGATCTTGCTTTGTTTTGTTTTATTTATGGTTAAGAGTACTTTACATTGATGGGTAAACGCTATTTACCAATTAGAGGCCCAAGATATTCGTTCTTTGGGTTTTGAGCAAATGTAAATGGGCCCAAAAACAGAGAATACAAATTGGTCTACGCTCTAGAGAACGTTAACCAATGAGTACAATTTGGAGTTGGAATTCCATTTGTACAGCCAATGGGCTTACTCTTGGCGATGGATCAATCAACTTGCATGGTGGCTAATGCCATATTTCGTTTCTTTTGAATTTTGATTTTCGGACCTATCAAAAAAACCAAAAAAAAAAAAAAAAAAATTTCACATATGACCTTAAGCCAATGATAATAAGTACATGGTATTCACCAAGTTGACTCAATATCAAGGGCAGAGCTGCGGCAAGGGGGGGGGGGGGGGGGGGGGGGGGGGTGTTGGGGTGGGGGCAGAGGGGGCAACTGCCCCCCTCGCTCCAACAAAAATTTCACATATGACTTCTATATGTTAATTGTTAGGTACACTCTGCCCCTTCTGACAGAAAAAACAAAACAAAAAAACTCCACACTTGACTTGAAACCAGATACCAAAAAACTTCACATTTTTATTTTTTAAACTTTCTCACTGCACTTCAACTTCAAGGCTTAAATTAGTGGGTCGTATAATTTACCCAAAATAATAATAATAATAACCAAAACAACTTATGTCCTTATACTTATAGGGTAGAAAAAAAAACTTTTTTTTTTCATATTTTTTTTTCCAAATGCAATCGAGGTGGTGAGACATGTATACAAAATCTAGTACTATACTCTTAAGTCTTAACACTTGTTCATTGATTTATTTGAAGGAACTAAATTAGCTATTTAAATTTTATGTATTTAGATTAGTCTCTTAATTTAATTGTTATTAATAATGAATTCATTATTTTTGTTCATTTATTTTAATGATATGAAATAAAGAATTGATTACTTTGATTAGGGGTGTCAATTTGGGTTAGCGTGTCGGGTTCGTGTCGTGTCGAGGTAGGGGTATTCGACTAAATGGCTCAACCCTAACTCGACCCATTTAATAATCGTGTCATGATCCTTCAACCCTAACCCGACCTGTTAATAAGGCGGGTTGACCTGACCCAACCCATTTGACACGCTTAATAAACGAGTCGTGTTGGGTTGACACGAATGTAACACAACCCATTTCAACCTGCATAATATTAAATATAACATTTATCTAGAAATAATTATTTTTACATACCAAAAAGTAGTGCATACACTTCAAGTCTTCAACCCACATTCAAAATAATATAATTCAATAAAAATATAACATTCATCTAGAAATAAGTTCTTTACACTCCAAAAGAAGTGCATACACTTCAACCCAAATTCAAAATAACAAAGTTTCACAAAATAAAATAACATAGTTCAACAAAAATATAATATTCTTGGAACTTGCCAAATGTTAAGTATCAATATTGAAATAATTTGAGCAAACAGTAGACTAATCCTGACTATGACCACGATTATCATCCATAGATTTTTTGTTGATGTCCAAATTCATAACATCTTCCACAAGTTCATCCAATTTCATTTGTGTAAGTTCTATGCCACCAAAAAAAAAAAAAGTATTAGTAGTTCTAAGGTCTGTAAAGTTTCAATTTCCAATTATATCCTTTGTAAATTTTTGTAATTATTCACTTTTCTTTTTAAATTTAAAATATATGTTGGATATAAAAGGTATTTGACAAATCTAAAATAAAATAAATATTTATTTGTTATATGAGTTAAATAGGTTGTGTTAAATGGGTCATTTCGGGTTGACACAAATAAATTAACGTGTCAAACGTGTCTATTGCGGGTTACGCGGGTTGACCCGTTTATGACCCATTTCTTATCGTGTCGCTTTCGGGTCAACCCACTTATGACCCAAACCCATTAAGGCCCAACCCTAATTCGAAAAAATTTGTGTCGGGTTCGTGTCGTGTTCGCGGGTTGGGTCGAACATTGACACCCCTAACTTTGATTGTTATTTATCTTGATTAACAATTATTTGTTTATTTTGTTATTAATATTGATTAATATTTTTAAGTTAATTTTATATTTTAGTTTAGTTTTTTAAATCTTGCCATCTCTAGACTGAAATTCTGGCTCCGCCATTGCTCAATATAATGCCTTTTGTTTTCAATTAAATGCTAAAATATGGAAGTTATATTAAAAAAAAAAAAACTGTAAAAAGAAACAAAGAATGTGGCACGGGCTAAAGTAAGAAACGTTGGAAGTCACAAAATTATAAGCAGATATATAATTTTTTCTTTTACAGTATAAAAGACCATTTTATTGAAATAAAAAGAAATTAGTGGTTCAAAGATTTAAGTTCACAATAAATTAGAGGCTTTTGAGATAAGTCATTGTATAAAAAATTTACTCTATCCATTTAAAAGTTCAAACTTTCATCGGTTGGGCTCAACGCATTGAAAGCGAGTTTAGGTTTATATGTACATATAAAGCTAAACTCGCTTTCAATGCGTGGAAAACTCGCTTTAAATTGTGTCATATATAATAGTCAACGTGGAAAACATAGAATTCTTTTTATTCAGGACAGGTTCAGGCTGATGAATACCTTATCAAGCAGTAGCACCAACTCCAGCCAGAAGGTTGAAGATTCGATAAGCATGGAGTCTGGTGAACGAGAAGGCACATGCAGCTAGCAAATCCACATATTACTGTTTTTTGTCCTAATGAATTCAGTGCCGTTGAATTGTCTCTTTTCAAGTGTCAACTCCAGCCAGAGTTGTGTTCAAAATCAAGATTTGATATTCATGGACACCAGTGGACAAAAGGGCAACCACATGCGAATCTATATACATACATATGCTGTCTTTTTTCCAAATGATTTCCAGTGTTTTACTGGTATATATATAGCAGAACCAATATTTATGTATAAAAGCCCTAGAGTTTTTATCTTTCACATTTTTCTTTTAAGTTTAGCTTAATGTGTATTTAATTTTCAGTTATATTGAGTTATAGTTAGTGGTTGCATGAATAGGTACATATATTTTAATAAACTTGTTGCCACAACTAACCAAAGTTTTAACTTATTCTCAAAAAAAAAAAAAAAAAAAAAAAAAAACCAAAGTTTTAACTATAAAGATGCAATGATTTTTCAGTTACTCACCTGAGGTATTTAGAAAGCATTTTCTGATAGGTGTTAATAATGCGTGAAAAAAAATCTAAAATAAAATTTCTAAAAATTGTATTATATCTAACAAAGAATTATTTAGATATTTATTTATTGTGCTGCCTTCAATCACATAATGAATAATATCATTTTGTAAATAATTTTTAATAAAATTAGTATTTTCTAAAAATAAATAGAGATTGAGCTAATGTGAATTCCTTGTGATAATAGAGAGCCATTATAGACTTATATATATAGTCGCTATGCAACACTTTTGTCTGAAATGCTGTAATTTGAAGTACATAAATCTTTTAGGGGAATGTACCAAAAAGAAAAAGAAAAAATTACATTTATTATTCAAATAAATACTTGAAAATTATGAAACACTTGATATCATAGATGGGGTTTAGTTTGACACAATATTGAAAATGCAAAATATAGGATTTTGTTTATTCTACATAAATTACTTGGGTATAAATAATTTTGTTTGAACAGTATCAAAGCAATTATTACACAGTCAAAAATAGAACTTTCAACTTTGGCCCAGAAGAACGCATGCAGTTGAGAAATCAGCAGAGGATTTCTTCTATGACCTCACCTTCAGTTTGGAATTTGAAAAAGCATACAGTTTGTCCCCTCTAGCGATGAATGTGACCCCTTATGCTCTTTCATGACATTAAAATCACTTATAATTGATGCTAAATTAAATTGGTGCAAATAACATGAGAGATTATATTTTTGCATCAATAGTAGATCTTTCTTCCATAAGTTATTATGAAATATGAAATCCTGAATACTAAATTTTATAACCTCAATACCTCAAATTGATAAATTAAACAAGTTTATAATGATAATTTAATTTAATTATTCAAGCCACTAATATCAATTAAACAAACAACTAACAAATTACTATTATCAAATTATAATAAATTTAATTTAAGTACTAAACTACTCAGCCTTGCTAAGGATCTACAGCTACAGTACTCTATTCTAGTCCTAGACCCATAGTTACTTTAGTTTTTAGGATTGGAATTGTTGTATATATTTTTTGTAAAAAATATTAGGGGGGACCACGGTGATTAGGTTCTTCCTATTTTTAATTTTTTTAATTTCAGTTTAGTACTATTATTAAGATAGCTTTTCAAAACTCAGGGGGGCCCTTGGCTCCGCCTGTGCCTGCAAGACCCAGATGGATAACATGGTTGGCTTCCCTTTCATACATAACCTAATCCAACCGAACAAAAATGTATTATGAAATCAAATTGATTCTGACTTTCAAGCATTAGATTGTCTGTCTTAGTTAAGAGGAGTTATGGAAAGAACAGGTTCAAAATTGCAATCAATTTTCAAATCCTGCTGCAGCTGCATGAGCCCTTTGCATGCCATAAATGACCTACGAAAATCTTAGAACAAAATGAGAGGTAGCTAACCTAACTTCTAGCTAGCACTTCAAAGTCTTCAAGAGACAATGGACCTTTTGTAAATAAATTGAATCCATAAATATTGAAGTTGTAATCATAGTGTAATGTCATGTGTTCTGTGCATTGTCTATATATACCGTCCTTTGCTTAACAAGTGTCCAACAACTACATGTGATAGGAGGGTCCATTGATGGGCTTGAAATTAACAATCTCAATTCTCCAGCTCATTTTTTTTTTAGTTTCAACGTCGACCATTACATTTTATGTATGAATGGCCTATTTGTAATGGTACAAAAATGTTTAGTAAGGTCAATTTAATTGGCTCTGCCAGACCTGAGATGCAGTGCTTTTACATTGGAAGAAAGAAAGGGCCACTGCATTTCAAGCTGAATGCTGAATTGTACAATGTCATATATACATCAGTGTATTCATTATTGTCCCACTCCCACAGATGTACAAGTTCTTTACTCAGTTATCAGAACTTGGACGGCCATACATATCGACCAAGTGCACAGATATATTCATTCATTTAATATTTAAAATTTATCCACAATAAATTCATGTGAATTGGCTGTTCTCACTAATTCATCAAGTGGCACGCACTTTTTTTCCCCCTTTAATAAACAATTGAAAATTCACGTAAAATGAATAAGAGTTTATACCATTTTTAAACTTGCTAGGTCAGAGGTTTTTAATATTGTCAATTAAATCTCAAACTTATGAGACAATTTTAATTAAAAACCTTTGTCCATTTCCATTGTTTTGGGGAGTGATGGAGTAGCAGAAAGAAAAAAACCGTTGTTAAAACTCTGCGTTCATGTAGTTAACCAATTTCAATTTTTTAGCATAAAGATTCATTTCCACTTTCTCATTCTAAACCAAACTCTTTCTATACCATTTGTATTTTTCTTTTATAGATATACCATTTATATTTAATGAATGCCAAATTGGTTTACAAACAAACCCTAAGTGAAACGAATAGTTTTATCGATGGTTTTTCATTTTTATTTGTTATTTTACTATCCAAAAATATTGAGATGAACGGAAGTTTCAAACTGAAATGATTTTACTTTAATTGAGAAAACAAAAAACTTATGGCCTAATCTGAACTATGGTGTAATCTTCAAGTCTTTTAATTTCATGATTGAAATGAATGTAAACCAAATGAGATAAACAAGGACAATTTTACTAATTGAGCACACTCGCACTTTATCATACTGATGTTATTTTAAGGATAAAATAAAGGTACTAAACTCTGATGATATCTTGAGGAAGGGAAAAATTTGGGTCTAGTGTTCACTGGACCATCATGATGGTGACGCATGACGAGTCTAATGCATCGAGACACTGGACCCTAGCCAAATACTTGAAGTAAAAGAAGACATTGCTCATGCATTGTGCTATTGTGAGCCACATTGTGCCAAACCTATATTAGGTGCAAGACTTGCAAATTTTGGGTCCAATGTTTATTGGACCATATGGTGACCTGTGACGGGTCCAGTGCTGAAGCACTGGATCTAAGCCAAGTCATTTGAAAAAAAGAAGGAATTGGCCATGTACTAGTGTAAATCACACTTGTGACTTGCGCCAAAATTGAATGTTTACACCATTTATGTTGAACTAGGCATCTATGTGCAAGACCTACAAAATTTGGGTCCAATGTACAATGGACCAGTCTTAGGGGTGACACATGATGAGTCTAGTGTTCACTGGACCATCATGATGGTGACGCATGACAAGTCTAATGCACTAAGACATTGAACCCTAGCTAAATACTTGAAATAAAAGAAGACATTGCTCATGTATTGTGCTATTGTGAGCCACATTGTGCCAAACCTGCATATTGGGGGCAAGACTTGCAAAGTTTGGGTCCTATGTTTATTGGACCATATGGAGACTCGTGACGGGCCCAATGCATTGAAGTATTGGATCTAAGTCAAGTCATTTGAAAAAAAGAAGGAATTGGCCATGTACTAGCGTAAATCACACCTGTGACTTGCACCAAATCTGAATATTTACACCGTTCATGTTGAACTAGGCATCTATGTGCAAGACTTGCAAAATTTGGGTCCAATGTACGATGGACCAGTCTTAGGGGTGACACATGATGAGTCTAGTGTATTAAAGCATTGGATCCAAGTCAAAGTACTGTGAGGAAAAAGAGAAAAAAGAAAGAAATGGTCATGTGTTACTGTCGATATATATATATATATATACACAGAATTCACATCAAGTGTAATACTTAATCAATGGCTGAGATTGAAATTTGAAAAAGTAACTTTCAATCTCAGCCATTAAATAAAATATAATAAAAAAGAGTTAAAATATTAAAGTTAAAAACTAAAAAAAGTTGAAAAAATTGTGAAGAAAATGGAGGTATTGCACTAGGTGCAATACCCTAGGTGTTGCACCTGATGTGAATCCATACACACACATATATATGGGTCCCACGTGCTGGCCATTCATATCATATGAAGCCACCGGTGCATTTATCTTCTTAAGTCAAACAAAGCAATCAGAATCAACCCATTCGCCGCATTAAACTTTTCATTTACTACATGATATGCTTTTTCGTTGTCAAAATTTATCAATACAAAATATCTTTTTTGGACAGATTTGATTCTTAAGCCTTAACATGTTGGACTCATTCATAATGACCCCTGAAAAAAAGGGACAAAATAGGTAAATTTTTTTAATTTTAAAATTATGTAACAAAATACTTTTCTTTTCAAACTATTTAGCAAAACGTTCTTGTTTTTAGGACTCGATTTTAACAAATGAAGTTATAGGTGAAACTTGATATGGAACTCGACGATAGCAATATCGAGTTCTACGCATATTTTGCCGTTTAAATTTTTCTGAAAATTTAAGTGGAACTTAACATTATTAGTGTCGAGTTCTACTTAAAAATACACATAGAACTCGATTTTGAGGATATCGAGTTTTACACAAAACTTGATAGTTTGGAAAGAGTGGTATTTTACTACATAGTTTTAAAATTAAGGGTATTTACCCATTTTTCCCATGTAGAAAAAACTCCATCCACATTTACTCTTATATCTAAAAATATTAGTTTAGTCACAATTGAATCTCCTTATAGTTGTTAATAAAATTAAAAACAACCTAGTAGATGCCTGATGTGAGACTTATCACATAGTCAATTAACATCCAATAAATCTAGGTTTGGGGGCATCACATTCATATAATTTATTTATTTATTTATTTTTGGGGTAGGGGAAGGAAGCTGCTCTTCTTCTCCTTTGCAAGCATAATTTCTACTTATTTGTGTCTTGTCTTACTTCTCTTCCCCCTGCAAACATAATTCTATAAGTTGGACTCTCTTTTTAAAATAATAAACAATAGCTCTTTCCTAATTATATATGTCATATCTGTGATTTTATTACTTGTCTACAAAATATATTTTCTTTCTTTCTTATCAATTATATGTTTTTTGCAAATTCTTTTTACAATTTGTACTTTTTTAAGAATGACATGTGAAGCAACTTGTCAAGGGGACTGGGAGTGTGCATAGATTTATCTGTTGCATTTCATACAAATTTCAATAAAGAGAGTGTCATTTCTTGAAACATTTGAAGGTGTCATTTTGTGAAATCTTATGGGATGTTAGTGTAATTTGACCAAAGAAAAATAACCACAGTCCACCATCAAATAATCTATACACACACACTCTTCATCCCCTGCTTCTAGTTTTAAAAAATCTAAAAGCTTTGATAAATCTATTTTTGAATTATTTGAAGTTAAAAGATTTGTCGGGAAACTCAATCCCATGTTTTTTTACAAAAAATTGGTATTCAAAACCTACCCCTCCTGATATCCAATCTAAATATATTTAAAGCTAAAATTTAGAGAAAATCCAATTAGATTTTAAATTGGAGTCCAATTTTGTATCACATGTCTCATCTAATTTTTTAATTTTTGTGATAAGTGAGTTATTGAGTCCAAAAACCGAAGAATCCAAATCTAATTAGATTTTAAATCATATTCATATATATATATATATATATGATTTAGAATCTATGGCTTAAAAAATGTGTAAATTGTAATCTTACACTAGGTATAATTTGAATTCATAGATGTACTGTATAATTATGATTGTTTTTAAAAGCACTCGTGCATATGCATGAAGTTGTAAACTAGTTATTATTAATAACAACATTTATTTGAGGAAAGCCATACTAAAATTCAAATGGGATAGATTTTTGAGTGTTTGTGGGAAAAATTGTTAAAAAAAAAAAAAATGATTGGTGATCAAATTAAAATAATTTATGTTTTTTAGGAACAGTGTTGTATTGACATTTTTTTATTCGTTGAATTACTGAAATCAGCACTTAAGCTTACGGGAGCTGAACATCACGTTTGAAACTGGAGTTCAACTATAATTTCATATTAAATTTTGGCACCCTTAAAATAGTTTACTCAATTGCCGAATTCTTCCTACATAGTCCCACAAAATTGGCAATTCAACTGCCAATTTCTTCTTTAGTTCCCACCAATATTGATCCTGACAGCTTAACACAATTACACCCTCACCTCTTTTTTTGCAAAGAGGCAATTTACATGATGCACTCTCAGCAATCATCTTTGATTTATTCAATTGGCAGGATTTCTGTGATTCAAAAGAATCACCTAAAATAGAAGCGATGTTAGGTTATTAGTGTTAGCCCATTTTAATGATGCACAAAGATCGTTAGTGAGTTTTGGCTCCAAATCACGGTAATGGGCACTTGTAGAATAAGGACAAGGATCAAATAGAAGGCACCAGAGTGGTCCCGACCAAAAACCCTTCGAAGATCAAGTTAGTGAATGGAAAATCTCTGAGAACTCTGTAGTGAGAGTGCTAGGAATTTTCTGCGTACTTGAGGAAAGAGGAGGTCTGGTGTTTATATAGTGGCGAGTAATGAACCAAGATCCCTCGAAAGTAGGGATTTTTCCTTGTAGAGGTGATCTAATATTAGGGTTTTCGAGATTCTAGGGTGTCTTTCCATATGAGGAAGATATGGGAGCATGATAGGGTCTTTGTGCGTGATGTGCAAGATATTTCCATATATGAGTATGTGTTGGATCAAGTGAGGCCACGTAGGATCAGTTGGCTTTCCTTTTCATCAGTTTAAGGTCTATCGTCTCTCAATGATTCCCCGTCGGTTTAGGGAGATGAGCCCATCGATTTTTAGGAGTGTGTCATCATCATTGTTGTCGTTCTGGGTCCTCCGTCAGTTTCTATGAGGCTGACGGCCTTATGGGTGTCATCAGCTTCCACAGATATTTGTTTACGAGTCTTAATTTCTTTGCCAAAAATACCCCTATCAGTTGCCTCCTACTTTGTGGTTCTGTCGGCTATAGCTGACAGCCCTGGAGTAATAAGGGTATTTATGGTCATTAATTGAATGTTTCTTTGAAGAGTGTGCCATTAAATGGCATAGGTAGCCCTTGGTTTAAATGCTAGGTGACACGTGGCACCTGTTGGTTGGCCTCATTTCTAATCAGAAGTGTTGCTTTGTATACGACGCCCCTTTGCTCTATAAATAGTTCCTCATCCTCTAGTTATTTTCTTTGCTTTCTTTTTCATTTCTTGAGAGCTTTGAGATCTAAGCTATTTCATCGTTGTGTCGTGTCGTCACTTACAAGCAACCCGTCGTTGTGTCACTCTGTCATCTTCGAGGAATCCATTGCTTCGAGCCGCCGTACACTCTTCTGGTAAGTTTCCTTTTTTTTAATCTTGTTTTCTTTTTTATTTATTTTCCTAGTTGGTCGTCATTTGTTTAGAGACTCGTCGAATAGGTTCTTAAAATACCTCCGTCGCTTGTAGGTGGTGAATAGATGTCAGGTAATAGAGAAGCGACAAGTGAAAAGTTGTCATCAGTTTGTGAGGGTGCGGGCTATGACGAGGTCTATTTGTCTGGGCATGAACTCGTAGAGGATCTAACATGGTCCCCAGAAAGGGAATCGTTTGCTCACTTCCCTACCAAGGAGGAAGAGGAGTGTGAAGATGATGAGGAAGAAAGAGAAGAAGAGGGTGACGAAGGGGAGGAGGAAGGTGACGAGGAGGAAAGCGACAGGGAGGAAGTTGATGAGGAAGGCTGAGCCAAGGGTGACACAGCAGTAGGCCAAGTAGACAGTAGCGCCTATAGGCCCTTCATCCTTCCTTTGATATGGACAGTAAATGATTTTTACTTGACCATGTCCAAGAAGGTCTTCAACACCCTTCGTGACCATTACCAAATTCTTGAAAACATTCCCTTTCGTCTGCCAAGGAAGTTTGAGAGGTGTTACTCAGGGAGGACAGCGGACGTTGGCATGTATGATGCTATGTTCATTGCAAGGTTGAGATTGCCGTTGACGAAGCTGTACCATCAACTTGCCACCTATCTTGGTTTGTCTGTTAGCCAACTTGCCCCTAACGCATGGAGGATATTCATTGGTGCTGAGGTGATATGGGGTCAATTAAGTGGTGGTAACCATCGCCTCACCCTTGATGAGTTCTTCTACTGCTACAAGCCTTAGCAGATTTCCTCATCGAAGGGCATCTACGACTTTCTGATAAGGAAGACGTCACTTAGGTTGGTGTCGGATATGCCTGACTCTAATAGGAACTAGGAGTGGGATAGTATGCCCGGCGGTTTTGACAATACCTGGGGCATTGTGAGGGAGTCAGGTGTGTCTAATGTCGTCGGTTTTAGTTATATTGCCTCGTCGGTTTTAGTTATACATCTAACGCATTTCTTTTTTGTTTTCAACTCAAATTCGACCACAGATTAACGACGAACAAGAGAGCTTTCTTAGAAGATTTTGGGCAATCCCCTTCGAGCAAAGGAGGTGGAAGGATTTGGTCACCCTTGAAACACTCTACGCATTCTGTGGTGGTCTAGAGCCGACATCCGTAGCCTGACCATTGCACGCCTTTTCTTGCCATCGTAAGTTTCTTGTGTCCACTTACCTTTCAGTCTACTCCTTTTGGTCTGTCCGTCTCTTTTCTAACTCACCTCGTCACATTTTTTTTTTTCCAGAGATGGATGCAGGTAGGCAACGGGTGATGGTGAGGAAGTCTGCTGTTGCATGTAAGCAGCAGGGGGAGGCATTGGCATCGGCCCCTAAGGCAGCCTCAAAAGTTTCCCTAAAAAGAAAAAACAACACTAAGGATGACCGTTCATCCAAGAAGGCAATGAACCCATCTATTGGGAATCAGCAGCGAAAATTCCCCCGCCCCCTCATCATTGGGTCAAAAAGGGCTTGATGACGGGGAAAGGCCCCGTCGGCCCTAGCCCCATCTAGAGGCTGGTCACCCACAAGGACTATGTCGTTGAAATGGTCAATTCGATCATTAAGGAGACGGATCTGGGGGATTTTGGTCTCTATAACCTGTCGAGGGTACATATCCATCAGTTTTTTTTTTTTTTTTTTTAACTGTCATTCTTTTATTTTAGGCGATAGTGCAGATGAGGGCCTTTCAGGACAGGTGCATGGCCAACGAGGGGGTGATTCGACAGTTTCGCAAACGCTAAGAAATAGGGAATAAGGAGAGAGACCAGTACAAAGAGGCCATTCGCATTCTTAATACAGAGTTGATGGCCAAACTTGACCAGTTGGAGAAAGAGACTTGTCGTTGCAAGGAGTTGGAGAAAACGACTACCAACCTGATGACTTAGTTGGCTGCCCTTTGTGAGCAAATGGACAAGGCCAAAGCTGATGCGGTGGCGGTGTTTCGGATCTTGTAGCCATTTTTTGATGAGTGCGGCATTTACTATGGTGACGGGTTTGAAGACTGTCTGAAACAAGTTGTAGCCCTTTACCCAGATCAAGACTTGTCCTAGGTTGCCATAGACGATACCATCCCATCGACTCTTGGGGGTACCGATGCCATCAGCGATGAGACTGACGATTCTGTCCACATTGTTGAGGGGTAGGTCAAGGACCCTAATGCTGAGGTCGTCGTCCAACCTGCTCTTGAAGGCTTAGCGGCTCCCGTGGTCCCGTTTGCTGTTGATGGCCTATCTACTGCGGATGGCCTGTCTACCGAGGATCAGTCTCTCTTTAATGCTCCTCCATCCTGATTTTTTTCCTCTTCTTTTATTTTATAAGTTTATTTGTAAGACAATGGTAGATGCCCCTTCTTTTAGGCTTTATGTAAAAACATTTACCTTGTTGGGTTCATATCTACTGCTTTTTATCTGTTGCTTATACTTGTCGTTTTATTTTTACTGTAATGGTGGATATGCCCTCGTCACAAGGACTTAATCATGTTTGTGCCTTGGCTAGCCGTCGGTATTTTATTTCATTTGTTTTTCCTCCGTCTATCCTGTAGGTAGGACTTTAGTAAAGCTTTTGAGACTAGGTACCTGTCGATATCCTCGGTAGTATGTCCACCCCGTAGGTAGGACTCGGTAAAGTTTATGTGACTAGGTACCTGTTGGTATCCTTGGTTGCCTGTCCACCTTGTAGGTAGGACTTAGTATAATTTTTGAGACCATGTACATGTCAGTATCCTTGGTCGTCTTTCCACCCTGTAGGTAGGACTTAGCATAATTTTTGACACCAGGTACCCGTTGGTATCCTTGGTCGTCCATCCACCCCGTAGATAGGACTTTGAATAATTTTTGACACTAGGTACCTGTCGGTATCCTTGGTCGTCCGTCCACCCCATAGGTAAGACTTAGTAAAGTTTATGTGACCAGGTACCCATAGGTATCCTTGGTTGTCCGTCCATCCCATAGGTTGGACTTAGCAAAATTTTTGGGCGATTATTTGAAGGGTATAGTAGGACAATGTTTATGATAATCCTTTCAAGTCTTATTAATAATAGAAACGCTTAAAAAAAAAACTTAATATCCTTAAAACTTCAACATCTTTCAATATCCAACTTTAACATAAATAATAAAAGAAAGCGATAAAATAGGCTGCATTTGTCTACTATTGGTAGTATTTCCTCAAGTGCTCAATGTTCCATGGATGATGGAGCCTTTGTCCGTTGAAGGTCTCTAGGTAGTAGGTCCCCAGGTAGTAGGTCCCCTTTCTATGGTAGTCGATGATCTTGTAAGGTCCTTCCCAGTTGGGGCCCAACTTGTCCTGTGCGGGGTCTCTAGTAGTCGTCGTCACTTTCCTTAGAATCAGGTCTCCGACTTGAAAAAGACAAGGCTTGACTTTAGTGTTGTAGTGTTTTGCCATTAGGTCCTGATAATGAGCGATCTGCTATTCTGCCTTCACTGCTGTTCTGCCTTCGCTCTGACTTCGTTAAGAAGGTCCAATTGTAGACGCATCCCTTTTTCATTCCTTTCTTCATTATGGTGGGATATCTGATAGCTGGCCAGTTAAAATTTTGCCAGGATGACAGCTTCACTTTCGAATGCGAGTTGGAAAGGTATCTCCCCTATAGATGTGCGAGCCATCATCCGATATGCCCACCGAGTGCTGGGTAGTTCGTCCGGCCATATACCCTTTGCCCTCTCAAGTTGAGTCTTGATCATCTTGAGCAAGGATCAGTCTGTAAGCTCAACTTGTCCGTTGGCTTGAGGGTGGGTAGGAGAGGAGTAGTGGTTCTTGATCCCTAATTGTTGGCAAAAATATTTGAACGTGTCATTGTCGAATTGCTTTCCACTGTTAGAGACGATGACCCTGGGGATCCCAAAGCAGCAAATGATACTTTTCCAAACGAAGCTTCAAACATTTTTCTTCGTGATAGTGGCCAATGGTTTTGCCTTAACCCATTTGGTGAAGTAGTCGATCCCTACGATAAGGAACTTGAGCTGTCGTATCATCGTGGGGAAGGGTCCTACTACATCCAACCCCCACTGGGTGAACGGCCAAGGGGCTTTTATTGGTGTAAGTTCCTCTGATGGCTGTCGTATGATGTTGCTGAAGCGTTGGCACTTGTCACACACCTTCACGTAGGATTGGGTGTCCTTCTGCACAGTGGGCCAATAGTATCTTGCTCATATTAACTTGTGAACCAGCGAGCGTGCCCTTGAGTGGTTCCCACATACTCCTTCGTGGACTTCTTTCATGACATAGTCTGCTTCTGCAGGGGCTAGGCACCTCAGATATGGATGGGATAGGCCTTCTTGTAAAGGACGTCTTTGATTAGTACGAAATGTGACGATTGTACCTTCAACCTATGGGAAGCATTGCGGCCTTCTGGGGGCGTCCCATTCCTGAGATAGGTTACGATTGGCATCGTCTAGTCGGATCCCATGGGGATCACCTGTACCTCTACTTTGTCAATGGTAGGAGAATATTGGACAAAGGATAGTACCTAATTAGTGACGACCATACACTCTGCAGATGCAGCTTTGGTCAAACGATTTGCCTGTTCGTTCTCCTCCCTTGGGATATGTACAAACTTGGCCGAGAGCCCCTTACTCACCTTTCCTTTGATCATGCTCAGATATTCCCTCATTCGTTCCCCTTTTCTCGTAGTCACCGTTGATATGCCTAACAACAACTTGCAAATCGCATTGTATGACTACTGACATGACTCCTGCTGCTTTAGCCAGGTTGAGGCCCGAGAGGACTGCTTCATTGTCGGTCGTTGGGAATTGGAGGTGGACTACACACTTTATTGTATCTCTTTTTGGCGACCGTAGAAGGATCCCAGCTCCTCCGACCTATTGGATGGACGAACCGTCTGTCCATATCATCCATGTCGCCGGCCTTTTCTCTTTATCTTCTTTTGTTGTGAACTTGGCAATGAAATTAGCTAAAGCCTGTGCCTTGATCGCGGTTCTGGGTCGGTATTGGACGTTAAACTCGTCGAGTACTATTGACCATAGAACTAGTCGCCCTGCGGCCTCTGGGTTGTTCATTGCTTTTCACAGCAGTTTGTCCGTTTGGACCACTGTGGTGTTCGCTTGGAAGTACAGTTTAAGTTTTCGGGCAGCTGTGATCAGTGCGAAGACTAGCTTCTCCACTGGCAGATATCTTCTTTTAGCTTCTCGTAGCGCTAGGCTAGTGTAGTAGACAGGTAACTGTACATGGTCTTCCTCCCAGATAAGAGCAGAGTTGACGACTGTTGGTGACACGACTAAGTAGAGGGAGAACTCTTCACCAAGTTTGGATAGATTGAGTAATGGTGGGGACGCAAGGCACGCCTTCAGTTCCTTAAAAGCCTTCTGGCATTCATTGGTCCATTCGAAAGCTTTCTTTAGTGTCTTGAAGAAGGGCAGACACTTATTCGTTGCCTTAGAGACAAACCTGTTGAACGCCTCCACCCTACCATTTAGGCTTTGCACCACCTTGATGTTTTGGAGGCGTTATCTCAAATATGGCTCAAACTTTTTTGGGATTGGCTTCCACACCGCGCTGTGACACCATAAAGCCTAAGAATTTTCCTGACGCTACATCGAACACACATTTACTAGGGTTGAGCTTCATGTCGTAGAGGTGAAGGGTTTCAAACGTTTTGCCGAAGGTCATCTAGGTGGCTAATTTCCCTTGCGCTCTTTACACGCATGTCGTCTACGTACACTTCGTCGTTCCGCCCAATCTGCTCGGTGAACATCCTGTTCACAAGCCTTTGGTATGTCGCTTCTACGTTCTTTAGTCCAAATGGTATGACTTTGTAATAGAAGAGTCCTTGGTTCGTGACAAATGAGGTTTTCTCTTGGTCTGCTTCATCCAATCTGATCTGGTTGTACCTGGAAAAGGCGTCTATGAAACTTAACAATTGGTGATTGGCCATAGAGTCTACGAGGAGGTCAATGTGTGGGAGCGGGTAGTTGTCCTTGGGGCAGGCCTTGTTCAGGTTGGTGAAATCTACACACATTCTCCACTTGCCATTTGCTTTTTTGACCATGACTACGCTGGCCAACCATTTAGGGTGGTAGACTTCCCTGATGAAATCTGTCTCTAGTAGTTTGCGTACCTCTTTGGCTATAGCTTTGTCCCTTTCTTGGGCAAAAACTCTCTTCTTCTGTCGGAACGGAGGGAAGGACGGGCATAGGTTGAGCTTATGGACAATGATATTCGGACTGATCCCCGGCATGTTCTTGTGGCTCTAAGTGAAGAAGTCCCGATTGTTCTTTAGGAAGAGGGCAAGCTCTTTGCGGACGGAAGGGTCAGCTTGCATACCGATACGAGTGATTCGGCCTAGGATGTTATTGTCCAAGGAGATCTTTTCTAGGTCTTCCGTTGGCTCTACTATAACCCTTTTTTATTTGATGTTTAAAGCCTGCAAGTGATCATCCATCTCTAGCATGGCGTTGTAGCATTCGTGGGCAGCTATCTGGTTCCCTCGTGCTTCTTCTGTCCCATACTTTGTCGGGAACTTTACTAGCAGGTGGTATGTGGATGTGGCTGCTCTCCATGCATTAAGTGTAGGTTGACCAATGACGGCGTTGTAGGCAGAGGAGCAATCGATGACCAGGAAATCGACTTCCTTAGTTAGGCAGAGGAGCTGCTGAGGGTACGTCCCAATAGTTACTAGTAAGGTGATGGTTTTCACAGGGAAGACCTTGGTGCCACTGAATCCTACTAATAGTGTGTCTGAGGGTAGGAGATGCTTTTTGTCAACCCTCATCTATTGGAATGCAGGATAGTAGATGATGTCTGCTGAGCTCCTGTTGTCTACTAGCACTCGTAGGGTATTGAAGTCTGTAATTGACAAGGTAAGGGTGTCGTTATGAGGGTGGTGTATTAGTCTAGCATCCTCTTCTGTGAAGTTGATGGCTGGGTTGTCGACCCTGGTCGCTTTAGGTGGTTGTCCAGAAATCTGTTGACCCTAGTCTTCCTTGCTTTCTTGGAGGATCCCGCTATCGTGTTCCCTCCTACGATCACCCTTATCTCTCTAAGCGGGGCTTGGGTCTTTTTTCAGCTCGCCAGTTGGGTTCGGGTTCCCTCAGCGGGTTCTCTTCACCCTTGACGAACCGCTGTAACTTCCCTTGCTTAATGAGGGCATCGATTTACTGCTTGAGGTTATAGCACTCGGAAGTGTCGGGCCCATGGTCCCATGAAAACGGCAGTACTTGTTTTTGGGCCTTTTGTTTGGGTCGCCCTTCAGTTTATCCGGCCAAGTCAGCGTCGCGTCGTCTTTTATCTGCATGAGGACTTGATCCAGCGGGGTATTCAGAGGAGTGAAGTTCCCCACCGTCCTCCCCAGCGGAGGTTTTGATCTCTTGTCGTCTTGTTAGTTGCTCATTCAGGCTAACTTTCTTCCTTTGTCTAGACGAGGATCGTCCTGCCTTTCTCTCTTCCTCGGTCTGCCTCCTTGGGCGATCATTGTGTCTTCAGCATTCATGTATTTTATGGCCTTGTACAGTGTGTCGCCCATCATATTCAGGTCATTCTTGTAGATAGAGAAAAGGAACTCTCTGAATTGCAACCCGTTGGTGAATCCAATGACGAGAATTTTGTCGTTGGCTTCATCAATTAAGAGGGTCTCCTTGTTGAAACGGGTCACGTACAACCTGAGGCTCTCATCTTCCCTTTGCTTAATGTTCAGTAGACTTGCTGAGGATCTTTTATACCTCTGCCCCTTAATAAAGTGGGTGACAAAGTTTCCACTCAATTATTTGAAGGTGGAGACTGTGTTGGGGGTAAGTTTGTTGAACCATACTTTTGCCGGTCCCTTGAGTGTAGTGGGGAATGCTTTGCACATAATCTCATCTAGGACCCTTTGTAGATGCTTGAGGGTCTTGAATGACTCTAAATGGTCGAGCAAGTCCCTTGACCCGTCATATGTTTCCACCTGTGGCATGCGAAACTTTGCAGGGAAGGGGAAGGAAGTCACGTAGGCTGTGAAAGGGGAGTCCGTCTGCTGGACTAACTCGTCCAAATTGGTGGATACCCGTTGTGAGAGACTGCGCTCCTTGAAGGGTGCTCTCAAAAAAGAGATTTGGGTGCTTAGGGCACCTCTCTTTTGGGTAATTGTGTGGAGTCGCTACTTATTTTTTATACAAAAAATAAGAAAAAATAAAATACAATTACATGTCCAAAAATTCCTCGAATGTTATTAATTGATTGTGGAAATACAATTACATCATGGTAGAATAACTTTACAAGGCTTTGGTCCTAATACAATCTATGTAAAAATTACAAAGCTTTGATCCTAGTTACAATCTACTAGAAACAAAAAACAAAACACTAGTCTACTTATCCAAAAAACCTAAGTTCGGGGGCTAGGTTATGGAATGGGAAGGTGTTATGCACCCATTCCGCCCAGACAGAGTCTGGTCTTCTAGACTTTAATGACCATTATATACCCTTGTTGTATGACATTGAATGATATGTTGTAATACATGTAACAAACACTTTACTTGACAAAATTAATTTAAACAAATTCGTCTTATGAATATGCCCTCTTCTCAAAGAAAAATCAGATCTGTTTTGTAAGGTTGAGAAAAATGAAATTTGATTAATAAAAAAATCAGATTAGTTTTGTAAAGGATAAAAAATGGGATTTGGTTAATAAAAATCAAATCTGTTTTGTAAAGGATAAAAAAATGGGATTTTTGAAAGAGGATTCATATTCATAATTCAAATCTATTATGCATGCATCACATATTTATGGAATGACATATAAAACAAACTTTAACCCAGCTATTAATTCATTCTTTAAAATTCAAAATCTGTAGTTTTTATTTAAGAAGAAAATTATTTCAGGAAAATTTTCAAATCTGTATTTAATGAAAATACAAATCGGTTTTGTATGCTTGAAAAATTCAGATCTGCATTTAATGAAAATACAGATATGTTTTGACTAGAAAAATTTTCATATCTGTATTTAATGAAAATACAGATTTGTTTTTGATTGCAGATTTTTGAAATTAAAGAAGAATTAAATTATGTAAGGTTGAAATTTATCAACCATCTTGTTAGCTTTATTCCGTGCCAATTTGCTTGTAATTTAAAACACTTAGTAACCCTATATTTAGGTGGGATCATTGTAAGGGTAGTGTGTAAAGAGAGTGTGAAGAAAAACTCATCTTTGTGCAAAGAAGCAGAGTTTCGCGGTTAGGACTCGCGGGTGGCTCGCGGCTTGCAAGCTGCCAAATACTGTGCACGTGAGAAGCATGCGGGAAGCTGAAGGGTCGCGCCAGACAGGACAAAAGTCCCAGGTTGGCCAGGCCGTTACGTCGCGACTTGATTTCACGACTTGGACAAGCTGCGAGGTCAAGCCGCCAACCAGCCCTGTTTGGCAAAAATTGTCTCTTCGTATTTCAAACACACACCACTATATATAGACCCTTACACCCACTAAATTGAGAGAGTTTCTAGAGAGAACTGTGTGAGAGAAACCCTAGAGAAAAAAAAGATTGCCTCATCCCCAATCTTTACTTTAGAGACTCTACAAATTCCTCTACTCTCTTCCTCTCCATTGTCATACCCTTGAGAGGTTATTGACCAAATCCTTTTCTCACCACACCTACGTCTGTGAGGAGGCTCATTTGGTGTTAAGGGAAGCAGTTTGGAAGGAACCAATATACATTGGTTGATGCTATGGTCTAGTAGCGGAATCCGGGAAGCTAAAGAAGAAATAGGTTTGGCGTAACCTTGTTGGAGCAGGAAGCTTGGAGGGCTTAGGTACTTGGGTAGATTAGGCTTGGAGGGTCTTCTGCTGTTCATGTATCCCAACTACATTCTTTAGTGGATTATTTGACCGCTTGGAGGGCGGCGGAGAGGTTTTACGCCGAGGACTTCGGTTTCCTCTTCGATAACACATCGTGTGTTGTCCGTGTGTTTGCATCTTCCTTCCTTTTATCTTTGCCTTATATTTACTGCTGTGGATGTGTTTATATTTGGTTTAGATTGTTTATCAATTCTGTTATAAGCTTGTTATCATGTTCCGCACATTAATTATTTGATATAAAACTTGAATTGATAATTTTGTAATTTGGGGTCTAAACGTTCAAGGGTGTTTTAGACACATTTTGAACTTTCAAATCATGACTATGTTAAAGACAATTCCAACTAAGCATATAAACATGGCATACATGAATTGTGAACAAGACCATAATTCAATCAAACACATATTAACAAAAACCATGGAATAAACAACATAACTTATCAATTAAGAGAAAAGAAAAGTAAACATAAGAATAAAATTAAATACCTACTTGCATTAGCGTACCCTCCAATGGAAGAATATTTTAGAAATCAAAGAAATTTTCACTTCTTTGGGGTCTAAAATACTTTACTTACAAAAAAGAAATTCTTAAAGACAAGACTTCTAGAACGTCTTTAACATAAGGGGAGCAGAGAAGTCAGAAAAGAAGGGCCAGAAAGAGGGGTCCGAAAAAGGTGCTGAATGAAACTATGATTTTTTGGGTATATAAATGGTAACTCTAGCCATCTTCCAAGATTAAATTATAGGTGCAAAATCGAGTGTCTACACCCGTCCCCTTATGGCGGTCATCATCACGTCCATCTTCTCCTTCATCATTTGCATGTCTTGGGCCATGCGCATCACGCTGATCTCCATTTTGGACGAGAGGCTAGTATCTTCCAGCCTATCTCGTTTGCTAGGGATGTTGCTTTCTTCTTAGTCTTCCCTCTCTTGTCGGTCCCCTGTTGGTAGGTGACTCCCATTCTGCTCGTTGTTATTCCGGTCGTCGCGTTGGTCTTCTGGACGTCGCTCATTCTTTTGGTTTAGCTGTTGCTCCAATTCCTGGTTGTGCTGGGTAAGTCACTTTATTGTTGCAGCTAGGGTTTGCACTTGTCTTTCCAAGGCGTTGGAGGGATTCCCTGTTTCCTGGTTGATGGTAGCCATTGAACGTGTCTGGACCATGCAACTCTTTGTCTTAGAAGTGGTGATATGGCTAATTACTCGTTTCCCATAGACAGTGCTAACTGATGATGCACGAAGATCGTCAGTGAGTTGTTGGCTCCAAATCACGGTAATTGGCACTTGTAAAACAAGGACACAAGGATTAAAGATAAGGCACCGGAGTGGCACTGGCGAAAGACCCTTCGAAGATCAAGTTAGTGAATGGAAAATCTCTGAAAACTCTATAGTAAGAGCGCTAGGGATTTTCTACATACTTGAGGAAAGATGAGGTTTGATGTTTATATAGTGGCGAGTAGTAAACCAAGATCCCTCAGAAGTAGGTATTTTTACTTGTAGAGGAGATCTGATATTAGGGTTTTCGACATTCTAGGGTATCTTTCCATATGTGGAAGATATGGGAGCATGATAGGGTCTTTGTGTGTGATGTGTAAGATATTTCCATATATGAGTATGCATGTGGATAAAGTGAGGCCACGTAGGATCCGTCGGCTTTCCTCTTCATCAGTTTAAGGTCTACCATCGCTCAATGATTCCCTGTCGGTTTGGGGAGATGAGCCCATCGGTTTTCAGGGGTGCATCGTTATCATTGTTGTCGTTCTGGGTCCTCCGTCAATATCTATGAGGTTGACAGCCTTATGGGTGTCATTAGCTTCCACTGACATTTGTTTATGAGTCATAATTTCTTTGCCAAAAATACCCTATCACATTCCATGATAATTTTTGAGTAATCAATTTCAATATTATTGGTGTATTTTACATATTATAAAATAGGAATTAATTTTGTACTTAAGTAGCATGAAGAATTCATTTTTGTTCAAGCTCGATTAATCCTTGATTGATCAAGATTCCAATTTTGATTGATTCTCAATTGATGCTTGATGGACCAAGATGCCAATCTCAATTGATCCATGATTAATCGAGATTCGCAAATTGGTTTTTACGAATATGCATGTTTCTGATCAAGTTTTGTTATTTATTTTCACGTACCTTAAAGAAGAGGAGGCTTAATGCTTATATAGTGGTGTAGAACTGACCAAGATTCCTTACAGGTAGGATCTTTCCTTGTAGAGAAAATTTTGGAGTTAAGGCTTCGAGATCTTAGGGTCTTTCTGCCCATACTGGGAGGATACGGATATGTGCTAGCCTGGTAGGGTCTTTGCGTGTAGCGTGCAAGTTCTTTCCATATATGGAGACATGAGTGGAGAACACATAAAAGTTTGTGGGACCTAATTTATTAAATCGTCAGTATGCAAATCATTGGTTGGGCTCAAATGGAGCCACCGTTGGGCTCATATGCAAACCACTCATTGGGCCCAAATGCATGACCGATGCGTCTCTGGGAGGCTGATGGGTCTCAAGGAGAGGAGTCTTAGGTGAAGTGTTGGCACGAATGGGTCGTGGTCCATGTACGAGAAGTTGGGAGAGTTTTGAAGCTATTGTTGGTTGCAATAGTGAAGTCATCTACTAAGATGTAGTGTTTAGATAACAAGGGTATTATTCTAGTTTGTAAGATCATTCTAATATAGTGGATTACCTTAGTTGGAGTGTGCATATCCCCATAGTGGTTTTTCCTTTAGAGAAGTTATCCATCAATTTCCCACTTAATCATTTTATTACTTTTAATGCCTTGCTATTTTTGTTGTTTAAATTATTAACATTGTGATAACATAATTGGTTCAATAGGTAATTAACAAACAGCTCCGTTGTATAATTAATTTTGGGGTCTGAACAAGTTGTCTTGTCTTGAAGTTAGAAATTTTAACTCTCATATCTTGGACTCAAATAAAATTTTAACAAGATTTCTTATCATGAGGTCTCCTTAATTTCCCATATCATGCCTATAGATAGTTAACATATACCCTATAGGTCTCACCTACCATAATAGCCATGTGGACTGTTTCAACCCCGTTAACTATAGTGATTTCTAAAACTAGGTTTTTAGGACTTACTGAACAGTAAAATTATTTTCTCAGGATTTTTCAAGTAGTAAGAAGTTTGTTTCTTTGTTTTTTTTGTTTGTCGTTTTTTTTTTTTTTTTTGAATAACAAATAGTAAGAAGTTTAAATTTACAAGAATTATACATTCTAAATAATAATAAAAATTTTACCAACAGAATAAGCAAAATGTAATATTTCTTTTTCAATAATTAAAAATAAAAAACAATCATGACAATATATATATATTGTGGGAAGATGAGAAGCCGATGACAGGAATGAATGAGAAGAGATAAACCTCTAAGGAGCACACATTGAGAAGTACTGTCAAAGAATCCTCATAGCAAATATGACAACACAACCACAAACCCAAGAAGATTAGAATGCCTGAGGACCCCGAGGATACTGATACATCCTCGGAAGGGCCGAAGTCTAGTTTTGAAAACCATCGGGCATGTACCAAGGAAAAGAAAGAAAGTTTGTCATCAAGTAAGAGGAGGAAGAGTACATATAAAGCATTCATTACCTCCACATTCAATACTCTGCACCCACTTAGGTGGCCGCATTAATGGAGGAATGACCCCTGAATAGTGTTATCACAGCTCACAGTCTAGTAGAAAAACCTTCTAGTAAGACCTTGATGTGACAAGTATCAGGGGAAATAAGTCCTAGCCCTCCAAGTGGAAGGCCATGATACCACCTGGATAACTATATAAGAGAGAGAGATCCCTATGAAGAGGGGGATGAAACATTTGGAGAGAAGAGAAAAGAAAGTGATAGCATTGTAATCAAAACAAGTGTACAATTATACCTCTAACCAAACCTGAGGAGCATAACTTAATAAATCCAAGACTAGTATTATTCAATTTCTTTGTCTTACACATATTCTAAGCGCTAAATCAAATATATCCTGATTAATTATAAGGGTAGTTAAGGTTGATTGGCATCCCATCTCTATAAGTAAATTGTGTGTGGTTAGAATAAAGACTATTCAATTTTAGCTCGCCCCCCCCCCCCCCCCCCCCCCCACACACACGCATATATATAAACAATATTTTTTTAATAAAATGTTAAATGAAATTTTTAGAACCCGAAACTAATATACATAAGAAACACAAAAGCAAAAATAGACAAGCTTAAAATTCAAAAAAATGAATATGACAATATATATGGGGAAAAGAAACCAATGTCACTAAGAAAAAATAATACTGAAGAGAATTGTGCATCTTTCTCTTTCCACCAAGCCTAAACGGAACTTCAAAATATTATAAAGGGTAAAATGCACAAAAATCACCTGAATACTGTTGCACTAACATCTACTCATCTATTTGTTAACCAATTTGGTACAGTAGCTTTAATTCTAGATCAAATAGATCCTTGCTCTCAATTTTCTGTCAATTTACTAGCAGAAATTTTATACATATATATATATATATATATATATGTATGTATGTATGTGTGTATGTATGTATGCTACTATTTAAGGGGTTTCCCCTATTTGAAATTCTCATTTTTTTGGTTAAAAAATGCCCTTACACCCCTATATTTAAGTAGAGACAAAACTAAAGGATAATCCGATAAAAATATAACTCTAACTACCACTAAAACATTGCCTAAAAAATAGGGCCACTTCCCTGTTGATTTTCAAATTGCTTTATCCACTTATAAATTAAATTCTCAAAACAAAAATTATATATTATATATATAAAATAAAAACACAAGTTTTTTTTTTTTTTTTGTTTTGTTTTTGTTTTTGCTACAAAATAAATGTGTAGTATTTGTTCATTTTTTGAATCTAGCCTCATGACACTCTTGGTTGTATTAGTAGTTCTAAATGCGTAATATTAATGAGAAAATGTGTAAACCTCAAATTGGATTGAATGAAAAATTATGATACTATATAAAAAAAAAAAGGCCTCATGATATTATATACATACACCTAGTGTGTGTGTGTAACGCTCATATGCATGGTTATTAGTATCCTAATCTGAATCTTAGGTTCTTAAAGATCCTACATCTCTAAAACGTCCAGAATCTCATTAGGATCTTTACTAAAGTGAGATCTGTGTGGAATCCTGATCCCATAACAATACTAAAGATCTTTTGCAATGAAGGAAAATTCAATCTATTTATTTATTTTGCTTATTTTGGGGCTCCAAATGGAGCCCAAAGGGTCCAAACTGATAATAAAAAAAAAAACCCCGTAATAAACAGATCAACCAAGCAACTCTAGCCTAATTTGATAAATTTTTATATAAAAAAAAAGAAAAAAACCCCTAAGTCTCACATCACCTTAATGGCTTAACCTAATCAACAAAATCACAAAAAATAGAAGAGAAGAGAAGTGATTGGAGAGTAGAGTGTAGAGAGCAAGTGCAAGCACGGTGGTGCAACTATGAGAGAGACTATCGATGCTGACAGAGATTTTTTTTTTGGGTGTAATTTGGATGCTGATTAGTTACTTAGTTGCCTAATACAAACACTCACTAATTACAATTTCTCAACATTAGAAAGATTGTTTGATGAATCTTACTATCTTAGTAATTGTTTAATGGAATTGTTATTTGCTTTGTGTTGTTTATACGAGACATTAGGTATTGTTATTTTTTTAGAGTTGTTTATGTGAGACATTATGTATGTTTTTGTTGTTAGAACTTAGAATTAGGTATTTGTGCGTTGTAACTTTTAAACTTTGAAATTTGTTTATATATTTATAATTTGGTGCTTTGCATTTTATTAGTAATTTGTGTCAAAAATTGATTTTATTATATGTTTCTTTAATATATATTATTAATTATAATTATAGGTATTTTTTAGTATATTTCTTTAATAAGAAAGTAGGATCTTATGATCCTTGTGCTGATTCTATGATTCGATCCCCAGTATCCTCTCACCGATCCCGTGTAGGATCTCAATCCTTATAACTTTGCTCATGTGAGCCATGAGAAAAAAAGAAAAGAAAAGAAAAGAGAAGAGAAGAGAAGTAACTTCATATTGAGAATCCTAGTAGGCCCCTTATTACACATTTTTTTTTTGAGGGGGTCTAAACTAGTCTTTTTAACTGCTGCTATCATGACATACTAATTAATTTCTTTGTAAATTAAAACTAGAATCACACGAAACATGCCTTACGGAGGTGTTTGGTATGGAGTAAAATTTTAAAATTCTCAGGAATGTTGAAAGATTTTTTAATTAACATTCTCACATTTAGTTGCAAATCACACAAGGAAAAAAGTTATATTTTTTTTATAATCGGACAATTTTACCCATTCCACCTTACCCTTTAACCAATAACAATAAAATTTAAAAATAATGATTGTAAATTGACATTTAAATAATTATTTAAATATTAAATTTTATTAAAAAATACCCTTTTTAAATAAAAAAATTAAAAAACTTAATATTATGTTTATGAATCAGAGAATATTTAAAAAAAAAAAAAATACTTGTAAGAATTCTAGAAATAAACCAAATGTAAGGATCTTATATTTAAAGGAAATTTATTAGATATATTCATAATCAAACTAAAAATAGAAATATTTATATTCTCCGACTTTCGAAATTGTGAGGCATCACATTTCCAAGAATCTAACACTAAGAATAATAATAATGTGGATTCATCCTAACTAAACACCCCTAATTGTTATTGAATATTCTCTGTCCTGGAGATAATATCATTTTAGGGTCGAACAGAGCTTTTCGTGCCCTAAAAGATTCCCACTTCGAGCCAAAATGGTTTATCCAATCTTCCTGTGTTTCATAATGTCCAAGATACGGCTTAACTTTAATACCGGTACCATCACAGAATTGTAATATCTCTTTGTTTTGGTTATCATATGCCTCCCATTTATTGAATCCACTTGAATGCAGCATACTCACAACGTAGAAAACATCTTCATCCGGTATAACCACAGACATCTTATCATCCCACCTACAATTAAACATTTAACATTTACTTATATAGTAATCAAATGAAAAAAAAAAGAGCAAAATCATACATATAATTTTTTTTAGTATTTAAACAATAGGTGCATATATAGTAACTTAAAGATCTTACTTGTTTCGGTTCATGGGGTAAATTAGGACAATTCCTGCTGTAATTTTTTGCTTAAGAATGATGTTCTTCAAAACACCCGAATTGAAATCCAAGATACGAGATTCAGGTACAAAGAGATTCAACCATGGATGAGGAACTTCCCATTGTCCTTTTGATCTAAGAAATAACTCTGAACTTCTGACTCTATTCAAGAATTCCATGTATGTTACATCTTTCTCGAACATAAAATCAGGTAGAAAGCCTAGGTTCCCTTTGAGCAAATCTAGTAGCTCCTACACAAGAAAGAAAGGGAATAAATAATAGTGACCAAATTAATCATTATATTACTCTTGGGTACCATAATTTGGTCCCCTAAAACAAAATTCTTGGCTCCGCCCTATATGTATATATGTGTATATATTATTTTATTATTTCACCACCACTCTACTTTCTTCTTTCTCGTCTTTATTATGAGAGGGAATATTATGTTTTGGATGTATATACTTCTTTCTCTCACAACACGTGAGACCCACCTGTTGTGAGAAAGATAGGCATATAATCCGAAACATAATATTCTTTTGCCTTTGTTAGACCATGATTAATGCTTGTTACATCTCACTAAGAATGACAAAATGACTCCACTTTACCCCGACATGTTCTTCTTTTTTCCTTTGCGGGTTTTTTTTGACCCTGAACAAAGAACGAGATAGGAACAAGGCACTGAGATGATATGATTATGCCCCATCCATTTAACACACAGTTTTCATGGAAATAAAGGACAGAAATTATACTGAGAATTGTGATTGCAATGTACCTTTTCCACCCTACTTTCTCTGTCATCATAATAATATTTGGCTGCTTCTAGGCAGTAGATGATGCCATATTTGGTTACTAGCGAATTTATTCTTGCGTAGGCAGATACTGGGTAAAAGGAAAGATCTTGAGGACCTTGGTTTAGTAGAAGCATGCCTTCTAAATAATTAAGTGCTTTGTTGTCCCTCCTTTCATTTTTTGAGATCAAACTCTTTTGATCTCTAGTAAACGCAGAGAAGTCACTGTAAAACAGTCGTAACCACTTAACCTACAAACAAATTCATTGCAATTAAAACAAATTAAACATACTAAAATGATAAACATGAATAGGAAATAAGCACATCTGACAATCTGAAATTCCTAATTTTTTATTTATTTATTTATTATTTGGTTTTTTGCTTACAACAAGTGGAACATTGAGAATTTGACTTCAAGTTCTCTCCATGGAAAAAAAAATCAAGTAATATCACTGAATTTTAAGGTTCGTGAATATCACAGCCTATTTGGGGTGTACTTAAAACGTACCCTTTTTGGAGCTGGCTCTAGGGCAATCCTTGCTCTGGTTATAATCCCAAATTGACCTAAGCCTCCAAGCACCGCATAATATAGCTCGGAGTTTTCCTTTGGCGAGCAAGTCACAAATTCTCCTTTCCCTATGTGAAAGATAGATAACCTCATATAAGGTAAAGCCTTATAAACAACCAATAAATGTTAGAAAACTTAAATATGTACTAAAAAAGATCTTCAAAAAAAGGATTTGTTATCAATAAAACTAGGGGCATAACAAAAATTCAAAACAATTTCACCCAATTTGTCTATTGCCTCACATATGAATCAACCACAATTTTAAATTCTCTTTAGTGGTCCATGTGCAAGGTGATAGGCGAATTGAATATTGTAAAATTGTTGTAATCGTAACTTTATTTGGTTGTTATTAGCTAGTACTACGGGGTACAATGACGTGATACTTTTTTTTTTCTCTCAAAATAGTAGGTATCATTATTTAGATTTATCACACCATGAATTTGAAAGTATAGAATACCACATCATTGTTCTAAAGAATTATTCAAAAATTGTCACACTAAGGAGTAATTATTTATTTTTCTAGGAGTACAATTAGGTGCTATTTCTTCTTTTCACATATAATGTGTCTTACTAATCATCATTTATATTACTATATTAAAGTGGAGGTTAAGAGAAAATTCAATTAAGAATTCAAATTATTTTTTGAGAAAGAATTAAGAATTCAAATTAGATTCTAAAGGAACTACAATTTTGTGCTAAGTGTCCTTTTAATTGCCCACTAATTTGATGACAAGTGTTTTTATATTTTAATTGGGTTTCAATTTGTGCTCCTATTACATCTACATTTCATGTCAAGTATTTTTACATGTAGATTTAAGAATCTAAACTTAAAAATATATAAAAAGGCTCATATTAAAAATGATTGTACTTCTATAAAAAACTTCAAATGTTTTGATCTATTAAAAACTATTTTAAATTCACATAAACTACTTCTAGTCTATTCTATTTAAATTCCATTAAAACCACTTCCAATCTATTTTATAGTAATCCAGATTTTTGTATAAAAAATTATTATTAGTTCATACATAAATTTCAATAAAAGAGTATACCATGTTCTAAAAATTGGTTGTTCATATCTTATTTGAAAAATACACACGTGAAATAAATTTATTGCATCACAATAACAAATATTATATATATTTTTTTTGATAAGTAACAAATATTATATTATGAACTAAGAAGTAAGAAGATAATTTTTTTTTCTAACAAACAAATAAACAATAATGAACAACTTGCTTGTTCTAACAAATAATATTATGACAAGGCTTTTTAAAGAGTTAACATAATATAAGATTGGTCATCAATGATATTTAACTTATGCAAGAATTTTATATGCATCTAATTATATTATTTAAAAAATTAACCACATTTTTATAAGGATACAAGCTAACAACTGTGTAAACTTTTACAAGAGAATTTCATGAATAAAGAAAATTACGGGACTTAGTATAATCAAACCCATGACACCCTAGCACGTAAACTTTTTGTAAGAGACTTCGTATTATCAAAATATTGAATGGAGCAGATCAAACTAATTGATTATATTATTCCATTAGTTGACGAACTGAGAGGAGTCAACACTTCTATTACGTTTAATTAGCTGATGAAATACTAAAGAAAAGTCAACCCTACTTTTTAGCCTGGAAGGGATTGATCTGTACACAATTTTTTTTTTTTAAAGCTTTTAATAATTTTATTATTACAATCATGGAGGAGGAGGAAGTTAGATTTAAACCATGCATGGATGTCTTTATTAAAAACATGGGAGTGCTAGTTCAGTTATATACTCTTGGCCACTTCTGTAAATGTTCTACTTCAACTAAATTCACTTGTATGGAATCAATGCAGTAAAAAGGGTTTTATATTCCCCAATTTCTCATTATTGAATTTAATTGAAGAACAATATCTAAAGTACAATGTCTAAAAAGTTGTACCTAAATTTTGTTCAATATTATATATTTTTAAGTTTAACCACAAAAGGACTAGATTATTATTTTTTATTTGCTTCTTTTGTTTTGGATGATAAATAATATTTAGTATTCAAGAACTGTAGTTGAGCCACAAGTAAATCATGGCGCCATGGCCCTCTCAAAAAATTTAATTTTTTTTCACATTATTGTAATTTATTTATATTTACAAGTAGCCAAGTCATATTTCCTTTAAATAGTGGAATACATAATTCTAAATATAAACACAATAATAATAAATGTATTTCAATAAAAACCATAATTTCTAAATAACCTAATTCCTATTAAGAATGATCATAATTTGTTAATCTTTCCCATGCATTACAAGTTGTCAACTAGTAATTAACTTGTAATCAACTGGTAAAGTCTCTGATGGTTGTATAAGAGATTTGGGGTTCAATTCCTGCCTACACCAAAACTGGTTGGTGTATTGGTCTGATAATAAAGAGCTATTATCAGGAGCGGACGCCATAGGTTGAAATTCTCTCTAAAAAAAAAACTTGTAATCACTACTCAAACTAATACAATCATAAATTTTTCATAACATATGTCAAGCGATGACATATGCACATACACAGATATATGTGTGTGCATGCATGCACATGAGTCATCATTTGCGGGGACCAACTTAAGGTCCCCAATTGCATAAGCAAAAGACCTCCAAAATTATATAAAAATTTCTTAAAATTAAAGAATGTTATTTTTTTTTTTAAAGAAAATAATATAGGTGAGCTATGCATTTTTACTCCTCACCTCCAAGAAGGCCCCTATGTATGTTTTGAGTGTGCCTAATAATCATTGACAAAATTTTCCTAACAACTTATGAAAGAGATGTAAATAAAACTCAAATACAAAAACTAAATTTTACCTCTAAAAAACGAAGAACGATTTTAATAAAAAAAATGTATATAAAATAGTAAGTCAAATAAATAGTATTTAATTAATATTTAGTTAAAAAAACCCACTAAAATTTTCAACTTAGGCCCTTGATCACTTGACATATATTTTGGCAATCCCCTAAATTTAAGGTTTAAACACAATCTCCTAAATTCCTAATCCAGGATTGAAAGTTAGGGGGTCTAGGTAGAAAGAAAAAGTACTTATAATTGGTTGTAAAATATTTTATATTATTTTGTAATAAGTTTATTTTTTTATTATTTTATATATAAAAACTTTTGCTAATGATTTGTGGACTATGGTTATTTGGGCTGATATTGTGATATTGTTTGGGCTAATTGTGGAATTGTTTGAGTTGATTTATAGAGAGAGGATAATATTTTGGAGGTGGGGAGTTTTATTTCCCTTGGCCTCAATTTACATTTTTTTTTCTTGGTACAACTCAAGTTGTCAGTGTCCCTCTTAGGTCATAGTGTGGCTCCGTCCTTGACAGCAACACTAATTACTCTAAGGTCTTAGTAAGTCCATAATCCATAGAAAAATGAGAGAAGTATAGAGAATTTACATACCGGTGATAACATCAAGTTCACAAACATTACTGATCTGAGGACCAAAACGAAAAGATTGGCCACTGATCCCTGCATTGGACAGTGTCCCTCCAACGGTAAGGTACAAGTAGTCAACCCAAGAGACTGGTGAAAGACCATACTGTAGTGTTGTATTCAACACATCAATCCAAAGTTGCTCGCCTCCTACATCAGCATAGGACCCCAAAGAAGAGTCGCTCGAGACTATTATTCCAGACCCATTTAAACGGTTTCCCAAAGAGGTCATGTTGACCACAACACCATCACGAGCCAAAGATTGTCCCCATGTGGAATGAGCTTGACCTCTAGCTGCTACGTTAATGGGAACAGAATTATTGTAGGCATATTTTACTAAGCTTGCAATATCATCTATGGAGTTCGGATAAAAAACAGCAGCTGGGATTTCTTGAACTATATGGCCAAAATCACTAGAGGCTATTTTGATGGTCTCAGAATCATTATGAAATCTATCAGCAATATCATTGGGTGGGAGCAAGGTTGTTGCCAATGCGTTGGACATAAAAAAAGTTACAATGAATATCGTCATGAAATTTTTTGGAATTGTGATGTGTTTAGCCATTTTTGAGAGAGCGAATAATGACTATAGAAGTGGTGGTATATGGTGGAGGAGGCAGAGGGAGAAGAAGGAATTTATACACATAGAAGAAGCCAGGTTACATAATATTTTTCTTGTAAAAAAAAAGAAAAAAAGAAGAAGCAGGATTGCATGAGTACATGGTACTCGGTTGATTAGGAATTAATTATATTTGCTTTGACTTTCCAAAGAGGTCGGCTTATTTATTTATTATTTTACCCTTTATAAATATATATATTTATGTACATACGAGGTCGGCTCAATTTGTAGTCTTAAGACTATTATATATGCACGCAAGAAGAAGACTTTTTTTTTTGGGTTGAGAATCCGCAAGAAGAGGACTTGAGATTTTTAACTTGTATTCTTTCTCAAAAATAAGCAAGGAGATGACATGGGATTCGGAACCATAATTTACATTCATTCTCTGTGGTCATAAGACATGAATTACACCAATAAATTAAGGATTCTAGCTACTAGCTAGCTTGCGTTCCTTGAATCAATGAAGACTTAATGCTTATAATACATATTGGGAAATATTAACAGATATCCTAACCACCGCACACCCTTAGTACAATGGTCACTCCACAAGTATAAGTGTTTGTAGAGTGTGGGGGGCAAGTTTATGAAGTATTTTTAAAAATATTTTTATGGAAAAAAAAAGTAATTGATTTTTTTAACGGCTTTTATATTTATATAGAAGCGATATTAAAACTTTTCTAAAATAGTTTATTAAAAAATACTCTAAGGACACCCGTTAATCAAACTTTAGCAAAGTTGACTTTGTCAAGTTGACTTTCTTTTTTTAATCAAAATTGACTTTCTTTAAAGTTAATAAAAATTATTCATATATTGGTTTTACTAGAGATCTATTAAGATTTAAAAAAAAAAAAAAAAAACTTTAGCAAATCTATAAGATTCTAAGAAATTCTTATATTTGATTTATTATAAGAGTGGGTTCCAGTTAGTTCAATTAGCGAATTTTTTTTTTTGCACTTTGTTTGTTTTGATGAAAATTTTCTTGTGAAATAGTTTTTTAGTGTACATTTTTAGACCCCTGTAAACTAGATTGTTTAACCTAATTAATTAATTAAGTGAATACCTAGGTTTATTATTCAAATCTAGGTTAAAACAATAACAATCATATTATGTAAAGCAGCGGAAATATAAAGAACACATGATATGATAACCCAGGAAAACCAAACCGGTAAAAAACCTGGGGAGGATTTAACCTAATTATCCTCAAGGTAAAAAGCAAATTCACTATGAAAGAATTGAAGTTTGTACAATAGAACTTAGACCACTAACATTCTATTGCTACATCGAGTAGAAAACTTACTACCACGACCCCATGATAGCTCCGAGTCCACAGACTACTTCTTTTCTTGATCTATAGCAACCACAAGTTCTCCTACTTGTGAATCTTGATCTTCTTGAATGTTCTTTATGTAGCAACTGAAACAACCATCAAGTTCTTGATGTGAATCTTGATCTTGATAGCTCAATGTGTGTGTATGAAGGTAAATACCTCTAGATTTTACAAAAGATTCAACACACAATTCAACAAAAACTCTAGAGAGTTTTTAGGTACAAAACCCCAGATCTACAAAAAAGGCACACTCTTCTCTCTCTAAAAAGCCTTTTAAAAACGTGCTTAGGGTTTCCTTTATATACTAGAAGAAGTAGACCTGAAACCCTAATCCTTAATGGGCTTGAACTGTTGTTTGGGCCTTAATTAAAATTCTGCAGATATGACTCTCGATCGGTCGAGCCTGTTCTTCGATCGATCGAACCAGGCAGATTATGAAATCTTCTTCCTGCAGCTTGTATGTTCTTGAATCTTGACTTGAATCACCTTGAACATTGTCTAATAATACCTATAGACTCTAAGATCTATATCTAGACAAGTTTGTGTTCACGATTTGCCAATTGTTTTAACCATTTAGAACCTAACATTTAGGTTTTCCAATATTTAGTAGCATAAAAAAAGTCAATGAAAAACTATCTTAAGTTAAAGGAAATTTTTTTTTTAGATATTGTTTTCCCATATTTCGAAAAACAACTAAATTTCATATCATGCTAAATAAAGAAAGTGAAGTGGCAATATGGAAACTATTAAAAACAAATAATTTTCATTTTTAAGGTTGTTACCATATTCAGGAAAAAAAAAAAGGGTTGGTACCAAAATAAGAAAATAAGATGTTTTCCAAAAACTACTATTTGAAAATGACTTATTTTTAAGAAAACGATAGTGTTGAAACAAATGAAATGTTATCGACGAATAAGAGATCAGAAATTTAATCCCTGCGGATCCCGCTTGTACAAAAAATTAATTAGTGTCTTAGCCTAATGATAAAAAGAAATAATCATAGAGAGAAATTTTTATGCAAAAAAAAAAATCTTATAAAAAAATTTCCATATATTTGAAATACTATTGTTTCTATCTTCTATCTATAAAAAAAAAAAAATCTTACAAAAATTATTTATTATTCTCAAAATACCTTAGATTTACTTACATGAACAATATCAAAGTCACCTTTTGGTTACTTATCTCTCATTATGGGGGGGAAATGGTCGTTTTTTTGGTATCTGTCTAAAAAGAAATAATGAGAAAAATAACATGCAATATAAATTAAGTCAAATTTCTTACAAAGTTAGTCTAGCATTTCATATAATAATTTTAAAATTTATGTTTCTCATGGCATATCTCAACATCATGCCTTATCAATAAAAATAATTTTTTAATTTTCTTAACATCTAATTCAATCCCAAATAAGAGATACAAATCTTTCTCAAAAAGAAAAAAAGAAAAAAGAAAAAAAAAGAGATACAAATAATAATAAAAATATCACTTTCATATTTCTAAATTTATCAAAAATATTTAATATATAATTTTTTTAGATTAATTTTATTTCTATTGGTTAAATGGCATAGAGGAATGGAGTAAATAATGAGAAAAATAACATATAATATAAATCAAGTCCAATTTAAATTTGACTTCATGGCATATCCCAACATCATGCCTTGTTAATAAAAATAATTTTTTCCCGCATCTAACTCAATCCAAATAGGAAATACAAATAAAGAAAGTGTCACATTTCATATTTCTATATTTATCAAAGACATTTAATATACAATTGTTTTTGTAAAATAAGATTATTTTTATTTTTATTGGTTAAAAGACATAGAGGAATGGATTAAAATTGTCACTTTATATAATTTTTTTCCCAGAATTTAGATGCCAACTTTTTACATAGGAATCCGCATCCAAAAAGTGAGATTTAGTGGGAATTCATATACTCACAAGCATGTGCATTTCCTTGTGTGACTTAGGAATCTTTAAACATAATTACTTATGTGGTCAAATATATATAGGATATATATCTACTCTAGGGGAATACATAATTACCTACATTCTTCGTTCTATATTATATACTATATAATGAAAGTTGGGCTTAAAAGCCGTAGTTGCGCAAAGCGGATTCACCAAATTGCAGAAACTTTTTTAGATTTTTCAATAAATTCATTCACTTAAGTTTTTAGATAAAAACAAAAAGTTTTTGATCTTTATCAACTCTTTTGAATAAAGTAACAATAAGTGTTCTAATGAACTTCTTCTTCTTCTTCTTCTTCTTTTTTTAATTTTATAAAAAAATAATTTTACTAGCTTATGTTAGTATTTTTTTTTTTTTGGGATAAACATTTATCCTACTTCATCTATTTCCTAATAATAAAGTAAAAAAATTTATAAGCATTATTTTTTCTTCTCAAATTTTTTTTCTTTTGGAATAAATAACAAAAAAATACCTAATATTTATTAACTTTAATGTAAACTAAAAAAAAATTCTAATAACAATCTAATAACATTAACTATTTTTTTGGGATAAAGTAAAAAAAAAAAAAACTAATATGTAATTAACATAAACTTCTTAATTACGTATGAAACAGTGCCGAAAATAAAGAACACAATGATATGATAACCTAGGAAAACCAAACCGGTAAAAAACCTGGGGAAGATTTAACCTAGCTATTCTCAAGGTAAAATAGATCTACTATGAAAGAATTGAAGTTTTATAATAGCGACTTAGACCACTAACATCCTATTGCTACCTTGAGTAGAAAACTTACTACCATGACCACGTGACAGCTCCGAGTCCATGAACTACTTCTTTCTTGGATTCATAACAAACACAAGTACTCCCACTTGTGTTTTCTTTAAGCTCTTTATGCAGCAACTGAAGCGATCATCAAGCTCTCGACTTCAATCTTGATCTTGATAACCCTAATTATGTATGAAGGCAAACACCTCTAGATCTCACAAGAGATTCATACACACAGTATAAACAACCAATAATAAAATGTGGCTAGAGTTTTTCCTTTTATACTTAAGGTAAAATATAAAACCCTATACGTCATATGGGCTTGGGCTGAGTTGGAAAAATCTGCAGAAAAACATTCTGCATGAGCTTCGATCAATCGAGTCTAATTTTCGATCGATCGAGCCTTGCAGAAAGTGAACAGTAATTTTCTGCAATTACTCGATTCCAACTTTACAATAAACATACTTTGAGCAGCCTAATTCTAGATTCTAAGTTTTGATCATGGTTTGCTAACATTACATATTGAAGTTCTAAAACATTTAGATCCTAAATCCTTAGAACCTTACAAACTTCTCCTTTAGCAATCCGTGACAAAACACATAATAAAACAAAATGCTCAAAGTTACAAAAACAGCCCATTATAATAAAATGCCCAATTCAAAAACAATTCAACCTGACTACTATTTATCAGTTGCAAGAGTAGACAGCAGCACGACTGAATCAAACTGTATATTCCTGAAATACTTAACAAACACATAAACACATGTGTGGAAAATACAAGTAAAACAAAATAAATTCTTGATTTCACATAACATAAAATAAAAGACATATATCATGAATAACCTCATAAATATAAATCAATAGCCAATGTAGCACAATGTGAAACAAGAAACAAAAATAAAAACATAATGTCTCCCCCTATCATATACAACTCATAAAAAATAAAGACATCATGAGCCAAAAAATAAGTACAATGTGAAGCACCTAGATACAATCTAAAGCTCCAAAGCTCCAAAGCAACAAAAATCTCCCCCTAACTCCATCCATATGTACTCCCCCTTTTTGTGACGAATTGCCAAAGGGCAATCAAGACTCATCATCAAAAGGAGGCGGCGGAGGTGACCGTCTAAAGCTTGCCAAATCTGCACGCAAAGCCTGAAGCTCCGTGAGCACGTCCACCAAAAGCTGACCATGAGCCGCCTGACGGTCATGACAGTGTCCAACATACAACGAATGCTAGAATCATCCGAAGTAGAAGGTAGAGGAGCAGCAGCAGCAATCGGATCAATATACTTATCAACAGTCGGATCACCTGAAGAAGGAGGAGGAGGACGTGCAACACCCGAAGAAGACTCAACTCTAGGGCGTTTAGAGTTAACTTGCATCTGAGTAGGTCTCCGCCTAAGGAAGGTGGCACCTATGGGAGTGATAATGTGTATAGGCTCAGAAGTAGGAAGCTCATCTAAACCTAAATGTAATAAAATCCGATGAATAAAAACCGGAAAGAAAAGAGCATGAGCTGAAGAACTACTCCTATGAACCTTAACCAAGGATTGAATGAAAAGATGAGGAAAACTCATAGGAGCATCTGTCACAAGGGCATACAAAAATGCACATCTCTCAATAGGAATGGTGTGCAAATGAGAGATGGGCCAGATGGAATGGTAAGAAATCCGGAAAAACAAGTAATGAATCTCAGTCAACTCATGAGAAGTGATCTGAGGATCAGTACCCCACTGAATGGAAGTACCAGTCAGATATGACATAATGTCATCTAAAGGAGGTGACTCATCATACGGATACATAGGATGCTATACCTTAGGCACCCCAAGAGCAGAGACCACTACCAAAGGAGTAATGACATACTCTTCACCTCGTATCCAACTCTTCACAAACTGAGTGTTGGAATCATTGGAGTGGACAAAGAGGTTCGAGTAGAACTCTTTAATCAAGGTAGCCAAAGGAGGATGATCTATATCCATCAAAGGAACCCAGTCCCTATGCTCAAAATTTTTCCTAATTTCCAGGTCAAGCTCATCTAAAACAACTTTTCTCTCAGTCCACACAGACCTAAGAACATTTAACTTCTCATAAGTCTCCTGATATTTCTCACTACGAAACCTCTCACTATCAAAAGTTGGAGTAGAAGAGGAGGTGGATATCCTATGGGCTCTAGTCTTCCTAACCATGATGCTAAGGGTTGGAAAGGATAAATAGAAAAGAGACAAAGGAAAAAAAACAAAGAAAAAACCAAGGGCAGACTGCATCAGACATGGTTAGAGTACAAAAAAAAAAATATATATATATATATATATAGAAAAGAACAATCTATATGATGCATGAACAGAATAACCACATGATGCATGCTCTAATGCATTGAGAATAGTCCAATTATATTTTTAAAAAACACAGAATTGGCTTGAACATAGAGTTTTAGAACAAAAACCCAAACTTTGAAAAACCCAATTTCAAAAATCCCAACAAATTGATCAATTTATCATTACACAAGTTAGATAATAGTATATAATGACATAATTAATCAATTACACAAGCCAATTTCATCAAATTAATCTCAATTGAACACAATCCTCAAATTCGGTGAGTTTCAAGCCCTAGAATTTTCAATTCTTCCCAAATTACCAAATTGATCAAATTAAACTATGAGGAACATGATTACATCACCCAATAACCAAAACCCATTGATCAATTGTGAAAGAAAACATCTCAAACATCAAAAACCCCAAAAACTATTAGGTCTGAAAATTTCCCTAAAATGCATGAAAAATGAAATTAAACCAAAAAAGAAAGGGTAGAATGGTCTTACCGGTGCTAGACGACAAAAACCTTGAGAAAAATTTGAGGGATAACGACAAAAAAATGATAGTGAATCTAGATCGTTCGAAGAGAGAGAGAAAAGCTTTTTGAAAACTTTTGAAATAGTGAAGAACATGTGAAAAACTTATGTTTTAAAAAAACTCTCTGACTGATTTTAGATCGGTCGAAAAATAGGTTCGATCGATCGAAAAACATATTCGATCGATCCAGCATCAATCGAGCAGCGATCAAGCTAGGCAGATTTAAACCAAATTTTTAATCGCAATTTCGATCGGTCGAGCAACAGGTTCAATCAATCAAAAATTTGTAAAAATCAAAATTTTGAAAAACAGAGCATTTTAATGTAGAAATTTCTCAAAGCAAAGTGTTTTATGAATAAAATGCATGAGTATGAGATGAAACGTTTTTCAAAAACCCTTGAAATTAACCCAGATCTTCCACAAACAAGATTTTCAATCAATTTGTCCCCAATTCTCAAACTTTAAACATATTTTGCATTAAAATCAAGGAACTTTTAATCTTGGATGGCCACAACAAGATCACACACAATATAAGGTACCAAGTTTAGCAAAGAGTAACTTGTGTAGTGTGTGCAACTAGCAAAAACTTGAGATACATGTGAGGTGATATGTAGATAGTAATCAATCACAATTTCTACAAAATTCATCACATAAGTTTGAAAGAGACTATCACCTAAAGACTTACATCATATAACTTTCACATCTTCTAAAATAAAAGCTTGCAATTATGTAAGTTTCTTGATTTGCCTCATAATGTACACCCCAATTTTATTTGATTTGAAATTTATTAAAATAGCCAAGATAATGTACACACCAATTTTATTTGATTGTGAAGTAATAATAACCATATAATGTACACACCAATTTTAGCATTTAATCCGAGAATATACCTTATGTTCTTTTTATGCATGTGCTACACTTTCTTGTGCACAAAATATTATGATATGCACTAAGGTGTTCATGATTGGCTAGTAAACAGTGGTGAGATAGTTATTTATGCCTTTCTCATTAAGTTCAAGTCCAACAATCAAAAGCATGTGACTTCAAGATCAAGATCATGTGATCAAAAATTATAAACAACTCTCACACAACATGCACTACAAAGCTCAAACTAGTAAGGTGCAATAAAATAAGCTCATCCAAACTAAACAAGGTACATAAACATGTTATGTAAAGATAATGTGGCCAACCTTGATTTCAAATTCAATTGAAATAATGTAAAACACATTTTTCTTCCCTTTTCCTCCCTTTTTTGTTTTTTTATTTTTTATTTTTTTATTTTTATTTTTGAAAAGAATAACAAAAACAACTCAGTATGGAATGCATGAATGGTATGCAATGCAAATCCTAGAAAAAAAGAATAGAAAGCAAAACAACAAAGAGGAATGGTCACAAAGAATAGAGAGATGAAGCACAAGGACCATGTCAGAAAGACTCAATTAGATCGAGCCTTTTGCATTCAAAAATTTTTAGATGCAACTCTTGCATTGAAGTTATTATTCATATTAGAATGCTAAGCAACTTAAGGATTGGAATAAAGGTTTAAAGCCTTAACCAATTCACCAATAAGTACCATGGGATCTTGTGCTTGAGGCATATATACGTTTTGCTTATTTGCTTGCTTAGCAGCTTGCAACTTGAAACAGTTTGGATGAATGTGCCCAGAATTTCCACAAAAATGACAAACCCATGCAGGTCTATCATGCAACTTGTCCTTAAGAGGGTTAGGAGTCTTAGGTTTAGACTCTTTGAGATCAACCCTAATCTTCCTAGGAGGATTAACTTCTGTTGGTTTGACAATCTCGCTCACGGGAGGCTCAGAAGAAGAAACAAAGTTTGTGGAATGATTCTTAGTTACAAAGATGCTATCTTCAAAACCTAGACTAGTTTTGTCTAAGGGAGACTTCTGAATACTCAACATGTGTTCAAGTTTAGAACTAGTAGACCTATTTGTTTGTTCTCTAGCAACAAATAATTCAAGTTCTAAATTCTTAACTTTATCAAGCAACAACATGTTCTTAGTCTTCACCTTATCAAGCAATTCATTAGCATCAAACAATTTAATGAGCAAATTCTTCTTATCAAGTTCAAGAGAAGCAATTTTCTATAAGCCTAAATCAACGTTCATAGCATCCTTTGTAGCAACCTTACAAAGCTTATTATAGGCTTCTTGCAAATCAGCATTCTTAGAGAGTTCCCCATCAGCTGGGTTCTCATCAACAACAACATTTTATCAACTACAACAGTAGCTGTGAAAGCAATGAATTTTCCATCCTCATCACTACCAGACTCATTATCAAAAACTTTATCATCACTAAAGGTTACAGCCATAGTCTTACCCTTTGATCTCAAGAATGTAGGACATTCTAATTTCACATAACCATACCCTTGACAACCAAGACATTGTTGACCCATAGAATTATTAGAAGTTTGACCTACTTTCTCTTTAGGTTTTTCATTATTGTTCACCTTAGTAGGTTCATTCCTCCTAAAATTTTTAGGTTTAGCATTTTTTTTACCTTTTGCCCTTCTTTTATTGTTCCTAAGAAAATTTCTAAAGTTCTTGGCAAGGTAAGTAATCTCTGTAGCAGAGAGTTCATCATCAAATCCATTCCCATCAACATCATCAACTGACTTAAGAGCCATTGATTTGGATTTGTTTGTCTTAAATAGGTCTAACTCATAGGACTGGAGAGATCCTACAAGTTCATCAACAGGGATGGAGTCCACATCCCTGCTTTCAGTTACGACAGTCACTTTGGGTCTAAAGTCCTCAGTCAAAGATATAAGTATATTCCTAATAATTTTAGGTTGATCATAGATTTCACCCAAATTATAAGTAGAGTTAACAATATCATTCAATTTATCATAGAATTCATCAAAACATTCATCATCAGACATTCTAATACTTTCAAATCTAGTAGTTAACTGCTGTAGTTTGTTAATTTTAACTGTCTTTGTGCCTTCATGCACAGTTTGGAGAATATTCCAAGCAGTATGAGCAACCTCAACATTAGAAATTCTCTTGAATTCCTTTATAGAAACAGCATTAAAAATAGCATTCATGGCTTTGCTATTAAAAGCGGCTGCTTCTTTCTAAGAAGTTTTCCACTCACTAACTGGAGTAGTGGGCTTCTCCCATTTGTATTCAACGGAATTCTAGACTCTCTCATCAATATATTTCAGAAATGCTTTCATCCTTACTTTCTAGTAGGCATAGTTATTCCCATCAAAGTGAGGTGGGATCACAAGATAGTGACCGTGTTCCATGACAACAAGGTTCAACGATCAATTCTTAGATCAAAAGATCTAAGTAGTAGAGTTAACCCGCTCTGATACCATTTGTACGTTTTTAGATCCCTTAAACACAAACAGATTAACCTAGTTATTTAGTTAAGTGATTAACTTAGGTAAATTATTCAGATCTAGGTTAACACAAGTAAATCATATAATTGAAACAGTGCAAAAAATAAAGAACACAACGATATGATAACCCAAGAAAACCAAAAGGGTAAAAAACTTGGGGAGGATTTAACCTAGCTATCCTCAAGATAAAATAGATCCACTATAAAAGAATTGAAGTTTTATAATGGCAACTTAGACCACTAACATCCTATTACTACCTCGAATAGAAAACTTACTACCACGACCACGTGACAGCTCCGAGTCCACGAACTACTTCTTTCTTGGATTCACAGCAACTACAAGTACTCCCACTTGTATTTTCTTTAAGCTCTTTATGCAGCAACTGAAGCGATTACTAAGCTCTCGACATCAATCTTGATCTTGATAACCCTAAGTATGTATGAAGGCAAACACCTCTAGATCTCACAAGAGATTCATACACACAGCATAAACAACCAACAATAAAACGTGGATAGGGTTTTTCCTTTTATACTTAAGGTAAAACATAAAACCTTACACGTCATATGGGCTTGGGCTGAGTAGGAAAAATTTGCAAAAAAACATTCTGCACGAGCTTTGATCAATCGAGTCTAATTTTCGATCGATCGAGCCTTGCAGAAAGTGAACAGTAATTTTTTGCAATTACTCGATTCTAACTTTACAATAAACATACTTTAAGCAGCCTAATTCTAGACTCTAAGTTTTGATTATGGTTTGCCAACATTACATATTGAAGTTCTAAAACATTTAGATCCTAAATCCTTAAAACCTAATAGAGTATGTATATATATACACCGTTAGTTGGTGTAGTTTTTCATTCTCTAAATTATTGTACAGTTTTTTTTATTTAGACTTCCATTTTTCTACCTACAATCATGTAGGTATGTATTTTTTTACTGTAATTTTTATTATAATCAATTAAATACATTTTATGTATTTGTTGCCTTTTGTTTAAGCTAATTTCCTTATGTTTTTCTTTTTTTGAGGGGGTAATTTCCTTATGTTTAATCTGATTCATATGTTAATGGTTTGATCCAATTTAATTATTTTGCTGTCCAATATATATGTAAGTTGTCATAGTAAATTCCAATCATAGACTATTAAATTTACATACAATTTTGCAATCTATATGGTACATTGTTTTTTTTAACTCTATTTAATCTTCTTCTTGATTTTTTTTTCTAGGTTTGTCAAAAAAGATTTCAAGCATCCTAAGAAAGGTTTGTAATCTAGATGTAGAACTTTGCAATTTATTTTTAATTAGAGCAAAAGTTTTATTCCTCTAATAGTTCTATCTTTAAAAAGTGACCAATTTTATGTTACTTTGTCTAAAGATTTTAATAATTAATATTATTGTTAACAATATTGCAAATTACTTATATTGTAGATTCATTAGATATAAAATTCATTTGCGAATAGTTTGATTCATGTAACTACAAATAATATTATAGCACAATTAATATGTTAGAAAATAATTTTGTATTAAGGTGCTATCATTTTATATTTGATGGTTGTTATACCAATGCAATTTATTTCTTTCGTTATAATAATTACTTATTTGGTTATAATAATTATATATACTCTCCTTCAACTTGTATAAGTTAAAAAATTGTTCTCGTCATTACTTTGTAGTATTGCCTTGATTATCATTAAACACATCACCGTTTCCTCAGCCAAAAAAAAAAAAAATAAAAAATAAAAAATCAAACACATCACCGTGGAATAAAACAATTACTTTTCACTCATTGCTCCAGACTGAGACAGTGCATATAACCATAATGAATTTATGATCATCACGTTTTGTCCTTTAATTTATGAAGTTTTGATGAACTATACCAACTTCTCGCCTTTGTCAGAATGTAATTAAATTTTTTAAATGCTGTTTGGAGGGGGGAAAATAATTTCGAAGCATAATTTTACTCAATTTTTGTTTTGTTTTTGTTTTTTTCCAACGAGTAGGAGCTAAAGATTCGAATCTAAATTCTCCGAGACTTGGACAATGTCACTAACCTCAAAATTCTTGACTACTCAAAGTTATAATTGGGAAATTCACCTATTAAATATTGATTTATTTTGTTTGGATTAATGAGAAAAATAATTCGATAATTTTGTAATAGAACCTACCATTACTACTATCCATATTATCATCATCACACAGCCACTACCCTTCTTGTAGTTGCCAATGTCACCCACCATTGCTACCATCATCTCCGAAACAACCACCTTCATCACTCACCAGTCATCAGTTTTGCACAACTACTACCACCACTATTGTGAAAAATTGGTTATAAGTAAGATTAAAGAATAGGGAAATCAACACAGATTTTATGTAGTTCAGAAGTTTGCCTATGTCCATGGGAGTGAGCAGCTAATAATCCACCATTCGAGAAATTAGGGTACAATGGTATTTACATATATCATAACCCTACTATGTATAAATTGCCAAAATACCCTTTATTTTATTATATGAGAACAGGCTACAATTGTGTTTATGGGCTCCACTAAACTACACCCATCCCCTTAGGGCAGCTGGCCTAGAAACAAATATGAGCTATCTCCAACAATCACAACTTGTTGACATCGGTTCTACTACTACAACCACTATTGCCCTCACTATTGTCACACCATTGCCATTGTACGTAACCAATGTCATGATACCATATCATTATTGCTATTTTGTAATATGATTGAAATTTCCATAATTTAATCTCATCATTTTGAAAAATTTATGAATGTTTCAAGTTCTTCATGTAAAAATACAAAAATAGAGACAAAGAAAATAAAGGGAATGCGAGTCACCATAGGAACACGTGTACCAATCACAGTACTCCTGATGTCTCTCTCAATGTTCACCAAGACTTGTCTCTCAAGCAATGACAAAGCTACCTACATATGGGTCCTAGTGCCACGTTGGCACAGCTCTTATCCCTTAGTCAGTAGATAACATCACAGCTGTAAAAAGATCTCAAGAAAGAGAATATGATGACTTGACACCTGTTCTTGTACTGAGCCATGTTCCTTAGAGTATAAAAAGAACATGCAGCTGAACTTCTAGGGCAAGAACCCAAGAACCCAACTAGATATTTTGAGATGAAAGTTGTGGGGTCATAGAGCCCAGAGATATACATCCACCTTTTTCACTAGGCCTGAGGCCCAGGCCGAGGCCCATAATCGCATGAGGAAGGTAGCGGTGATCATGACAACCCTGGAAACCTTGCCAAGGACAACTCTGTCGTTGGTTAACCAAAGCTGAGGTAGAAGAAAAATGAGTTACCGGCAAAGACAACCTTCCAAAGCACTCCAAGGAAAATGATAAGTACAACAAGTAAGCGGTAGAGCAATTCTAGGAAAAGCTGCTGCCTCCACATTAAATGCTCCACAACTAACTCTTTGGCCGCATTAATGTGGAAATGATATCTGAGTAGTGGCTTTTCAGACTCACAGCTACTATCTAAGAGCTTTGGGAGGAGGTTGACATGACAAAGACTAGCAACAGTAGATCTGACCTGCACGTGCATGGTGGAGATGAAGGAGGAAAGTAATATATAAGGAAAAAGAAGCTCTGAGTAAGGGGGGATTGGACCAGAGAAAACACGATAGCAATTTGAGCTAATTTTGTAACCATTGTCACTGTCACTTAAGAAATAATAAGTTGAAGCTTCTCGGATTAGTGCTGAGGATTGAATCACTTGCCTAAGTCTATATTTGTTTTACTTATTCATCCTTGAAATCATTTTTAGCTGTTGTTACACTCATTAAAGCCCAGTTCTTCTACCCACTCTCTACAAATTTATTGTATTCAGCTTGTTGGGCTTGAGTTCACTTATCCATTAGGATAGTGTTCAAATCCGGTCCCTACAATTGGCACCGTCTGTGGGAAAGAATTTGTGTGTTCGTGAGTGCAACAGTTAAACATGGTAAGATAAGGTCCACACCAAGAAAACCCATGCCAAGCAGGTCCCCAACGGACAAAACCCGTAGGATCCCAACTGTAGGGTAATTTTCCTGGCCTTGAATATGAACAAAATCAAGAGAATGAAAGGAATCGAGAGGGGAGTGTGCATACCACCCAGACGAGCAGAAGCCACTCCCAAGTAGGCAGTCGCGTGTCCTAGGGACCAAACAATAACCAAGCCATGCAGCAGGAGATAAATGACTTGAAAAAGAGATTGCGCCATGCACAGCGGAGGCGGTCTCCTCCCAGTTCTGACATATCCTCTAATGATGAGGAGGACAGCAGTTACAAGCAGAGATCAAGAACTCCTCCAAGTGAGACCTTCTCTTATGAAAATTAGCACCATCATAGATGAAAACACAAGGGCCCATCTAGCAGGGGCCTGGGTAATGATGCCATGAGCAAGGCTCTGGATCAGATCTCTAAATCACCCTTCACACACAAGATAGAAGGGGGTAGGCTACCTCGGCGGTTCCATCAGCCTACTTTCACCGTTTACAATGGTCGAATGGACCCCGTGGAGCATGTGAGCCATTTCAATCAAAGAATGGCCGCCACTCCAAGAACGGCTGTCCACTCCAAGAACAAAACTTTGATGTGTAAAGTTTTCCCGTCCAGCCTAGGACCTGTAGCGATGAGGTGGTTCAATGGCTTGAAAACGAACTCCATAGATTCCTATAAGCAGCTCACCCAAGCCTTTGGTTATCGTTTCATTACGAACAGCAGGGTTCCTCGGCCTCTGAGTTCGTTGTTGTCATTATCCATGCGTGAAGAAGAAACTCTAAAGGCATACTCGGACAGATATTGGGAAATGTATAATGAGGTGGACGGCAACTTTGATGACGTCGCCATCAACACCTTTAAAAGTGGTCTCCCAACCGAGCACGGCTTGAGGAAATCCTTGACTAGCAAGCCTGTCACTAGTGTACGTCAGCTTATGGACCGGATTGACAAATACAAAAGAGTGGAAGAAAACCAGCTGTAAGGGAAAGGGAAGGAGAAGGTTATCCCTCAAAAGAATAGGGATTTCAGGTTGGACCGATACGACAATGACCATCCGATGAGAGATTTTGCAGGGCAATCCGGATCAACCAACATGCAGACGATCAACGCCGTATTCAGAGAACCGGTGCATTAGGTTTTGGAGAAAATCAAGAATGAGTCGTTCTTCGAGTGGCCAAGTAAGATGGCTAGAGACTCCATAAAGTGCAATTAGAGTCTGTATTGTCAGTACCACCGTGACCATGGACATACTACAAAAGACTGCAGGAACCTTTAGAGCCACCTGAATCAGTTGGTCTGAGAAGGAAAATTGAGGCACCTTTTGCATCCTTCCAGTGGTCATCAAGGCCAGGCAAACCAGGAGCCCCAGAGAGACATTTCCTTAAGACCACCCATAGGAACGATAAATGTAATCTTTGCTGCTCCGGGGAGGATGGGTTCATGCCCTTCTAGGGTGATGTTTGTAGCTCAACTACCCGCTAATGGCTTCGGCCTAGAGCTGAAAAAACCTAAAGTATATCCTCATCCGATCTTGAGTTTCTTTGAGGAAGACAAAATTGGAACTATCCAACCCCATGACGATGCACTAGTAATCATTCTTCGGATTGGGGGCTACGACGTGAAAAGGGTAATGGTAGATGATGGTAGTGGAGCCGAGATCATGTACCCCGATCTCTATAAGGGGCTGAAGATGGGACCAGAAGATTTGACGCCCTACAGCTCCCCTTTAATGAGCTTTGATGGGAAGGTTGTCATGCTAAAGGGCCAGATTAGACTACCTGTGCAAACTGGCCCTGAGATAGTGGAGGTCGACTTCATTGTGGTGGATACTTACTCCTTTTACACTGCCATCGTGGCCAGACCTTGGCTTCACACCCCAGGAGTCGTTGCCTTCACCCTGCATCAGAAGGTGAAGTTCCCTTTTGATGGCTGGGTCCAAGAAATTCGAGGTTGCTAGGCTACGGCAAGAGAGTGCCTAGTGGCTGCCATCTCACATTGGCCCAAAGCAGAGTCCTTGGCCCTTGTTGAAGAAAGCTCATAGCAATCAAAGACCCCGACATCGCCTATTAATGCACCAGCTTAGGAAGCAAAATGTGAGGATCTAGAGAAGGTAATCACTGGCGATGACTCGAAGAGGTTCTTTCAGGTGGGATCTCAACTGCCCCCTCGGGAAAAGGAAGGATTGATGGGGTTCCTCAGAAAAAACATTGATGTGTTCGCATAGGACGCTTATGATGCCCTAGGAATTGATCCGAACTTCATATGTCACCACCTAAATGTAAATTCATCAGCCACTCCTAAAAAACAACCACCTCGGCGCTCATCCAAGGAACACGCCGACGCTGTCAGGGACGAGGTGAGAAAGCTCAAGCAAGTAGGGGCTATCAAGGAGGTGTTCTACCCTTAGTGGTTGGCTAACATCGTGGTTGTAAAGACGAAGAGTGGGAAATGGCGAGTTTGTGTGGACTTTACAGACTTAAATAAGGCGTGTCCAAAAGACCCGTTCCCCATGCCTCGGATAGATCAATTAGTGGATGCAACTGTAGGCCATCCTCAAATGAGCTTTTTAGATGCCTTCTAGGGCTATCATCAAATACCCCTGGCCTTGGGTGATCAAGAAAAAATAGCATTCGTTACTCCTATTAGAAATTTCCACTACAAAGTGATGTCTTTTGGTTTGAAGAATGCGGGGTCTACCTACCAGAGGATGATGACTAGAATGTTTGAATCACAACTGGGCAAGAGTATTGAAGTCTATATAGACGACATGGTGGTAAAAAGTAAAGTGATGTCCGAGCATGTGGGAGACCTCGAAGTCATTTTTGACATCTTAAGAAAACACAAATTGCGTCTCAATGCCTCTAAGTGCTCATTTGATGTCGGGTTTGGAAAATTTTTGAGCTATATGGTGACTCATAGGGGAATTGAGGTGAGCACAGATCAGATTAAAGCAATTCACAATCTGCAACCTCCTCGGAACCCCAAAGAAGTTCAGAAACTCACTGAAATGATCGCAGCCTTGAATCGGTTTATTTCCAAATCTACAGATAAGTGCTGACCTTTTTACCTCCTAATGAATAAATGGAAAGGATTTGAGTGGTCCGAGGACTGCGCTTTGGCTTTCTAGCAACTTAAGGAATACCTATCCCAGCCACCCATCATGTCTAGCCCTGAGGCTGACGAGGTTTTGTTTGCCTACATTGCAGTAGTCCCTCATGCTGTGAGCCTGGTGTTGATACGAATTGATGGTGGCGTACAACGACCAGTCTATTATGTGAGTAAATCATTACATGAGGCTGAGGTGTGTTATTTACCACTGGAAAAGGTAATTTTGGCAGTAGCGTATGCCACGCGAAAACTTCCTTATTACTTCCAAGCGTACACCATTGTTGTTCTAACTCAGCTTCCGCTTAAGTCTGTATTCCGAAGTGCCGATTACACGGGAAGAATTGCCATGTGGGGCACAGTTCTAGGGGCTTTTGATATCAAATACATGCCTCAGACCTCTGCCAAGGGCCAGGTCCTCACTAATTTAATAGCCGAATTTGCCGAAACCCCGATAGAAATGGTAATAGAGGACCAAAATATGGACGAAAAATTGGTTGGCACAATCTCCACGCAAGGACCCTCACGCTGGAAAGTGTATGTTGATGGCGCAGCAAACCAAAGGGGGTCTGGGGTGGGGCTGGTCCTAATATCTCCTGAGAATATTACTATAGAGAAATCATTGAAACTAGGGTTCTCGGCCACAAACAATGAAGCCGAATATGAAGCTTTACTGCAAGGAATGACTATGGTATAGAAAATGGGGGGAAAGGCAGTAGAAGCATTCTCAGACTTGAGATTAGTTGTGGGTTAAGTGAAGGGGGAGCTAGAGGCCAAAGTTGTGAGAATGCAGGAGTACTTGTGTCAGGTCAGGCGCTTGCAATCGAATTTTGAATTCTTCGACTTGTCACATGTCTCTAGGAGTGGAAACACGCATGTAGATTCATTGGCCACTCTTGCCACCTCCTTAGCCCAGGGTTTACCTCGAATCATCCTTGTTGAGGACTTGTGTAGAGCAGATGGAGTCAAGTTGGACATGGTTCAGATCCATCAGGTCAGAGTGGGTTCGAGCTGGATGGATCCTATAGTGAGTTTCCTTAAGGATGATATGCTACCTGAAGAGAAATCAGAAGCAGAGAAAATACAAAGAAAAGCACCTCAGTTTTGGCTGTTCGAGGATCACAGGTTGTACAAGCGCACCTATTCTGGGCCGTATTTGCTATGTATACACCCCAAAGCATTAGAATTACTACTCGAGGAGCTGCATGAAGGAATTTGTGAGAGTCACACAGGAGGAAGATTTCTGTCTCATAGAGCCACCACTCAAGGATATTGGTGGTCGGGTATGCGGAAGGAAGCCCAAGAATATGTCAAGAAGTGTGACCAATGCCAAAGGTTTGCCCCAAACATCCACTAACCAGGAGGGGTCCTCAATCCTATCTCCAATCCATGGCCGTTTGCTTAGTGGGGCTTGAATATTGTAGGCCCTTTTCCTAAAGCAGCAGGAAATAAGAGATACCTTCTGGTCGGCACAGACTATTTCACCAAATGGCTAACATCAGGGACGTGGATGCTAAGAAGTTTATTTGGAAGAATATCGTTACTCGATTTGGGATCCCTCATACCCTCATCTCAGATAACGGCCTTCAATTTGATAGCAAGGCCTTCAGGAGATATTATTGTGACTTGGGAATTACAAACAAGTATTCCACTCCGGCCTACCCCAAAGGAAATGGACAGGCAGAGATTGTCAACAAGGTTATAATTACTGGACTGAAAAAGAGGTTGGATGATGCGAAGGGAAGATGGGTGGAAGAATTGCCACATGTCCTGTGGACATATCGGACTACACCACGTTGATCAATAGGAGAGACTCCCTTTTCCATGACTTATGGGGTCGAGGCTATCATCCCTGTAGAAACTAGCTTCCTAACACTAAGAACGAGCACCTTCACTCCGAGCAACAACGATGAACTGCTAAGAGAGAGTTTAGATTTAATCGAAGAGAGAAGAGAAAAGGCAATGATCCAGCTAGCCTACTACCACCAGAAACTCAAATAAGGGTATGATGCCAATGTGAAGCTACTGCCACTAGCACCAGGAGACTTGGTGTTGAGAAAAGTTTTGGGTAGTGCCAAGAACACAGCCTAGGAAAAGTTGGGGCCCAACTGGGAAGGACCATATCGCATCACTTTAGTGGAAGGAATAGGTGCCTATTATTTAGAAGACTTAGATGAAAAAGCTGTACTCTGCCCATGGAATGTAAATAACCTAAGAATGTATTATTATTAATGAAAGCAGTTTTGTTTGCACTCTGACTTAATGTAACTGCATGTCATGCGGTTTACAACTACTTAAGTATTAGATAGAACTAAGGTCTTGTATGGATCCTCGGACTACAAATCTTAGGGAAACTAATAACTTCTGACAATTTTCTAAGTATTAGACAGAACCAAGGTCTTGCATAGATCCTCGGACCATAAACCTTGGGGAAACTAATAACTTCCGGTAACTACCTAAGTATTAGACAGAACCAAGGCCTTGCATGGATCCTCGGACCACAAACCTTGGCGAAACTAATAACTTCTGGTAACTATCTAAGTATTAGACAGAACCAAGGTCTTGCATGGATCCTCGAACCATAAACCTTGGGGAAACCAATAACTTCTGGTAACTACTTAAGTATTAGATAGAACCAAGTTCTTGCATGGATCCTCGGACCACAAACCTTAGGGAAACTAATAACTTCTAGCAACTATCTAAGTATTAGACAGAACTAAGGTTTTGCATGGATCCTCGGACTACATGCCTTGAGGAAATTAACTACTTTAAACATTTATCTAAGTGATAAATAGGACCCTAAATGGAGCCTGGCCCCTCAGATCACCTGCCCTACCCACCCATGAGCATCACTTAAAGCATTTCAAGGTACACTGGGCTTATCTTTCCTTTATAGTAAATACTATAATGTTTCCTTGAGATTAGTAAGTTTATGAAAAATGTATGTTTGCACGCCTTGCCATAACTTATGAACCTAGAAAGTATGAGGTTTGCATTATAAACTTGAATTCTTTTATGGCTCACCTAATAAAAGGCAAATTGCATTATTGAGATTATTCAATTATCAATTAAAGCCTAAATTAAAATTTACATTGTGGATTTAGTATTTTTGATTGTCCATTTAATGAAGGATGAGACACACTACTAAGATTAGTCAAGTGTTAGTGAAAGCATGAATTGTATAAGTAAAGGGTCTTATCATTGAAAGAAATGAGCATATTTCATTACACAAAAAAAAAAAAAAAAGGCAGTTTCATTACAAAAGTTCAAGTACACCTAAAAAAAAAGGGGGAAAACAACAACAGCAGCAATACAAATAAACAGAAATAGCCTATTTCTTCAGCTTTATAGTCAACTTGTCCTTGGAAGGCTACTGAGAGCCTGTATCAGAAGTTTCAGAGTCTTGGCTCAGGGGAACGACTTTGAGGGGCACAGCAAGGGAAGCCGAGACTAACCCCGTTTTCTCTGGGGCCTCCTTCTCGGCAGGGGGAGCTTGAGGGTCAGCTGGAGGCTTCATCACCTCCTGGGATACTTCCTGGTTAATGGTTTTCTCTTTTTCAGACACTCCAGGATGCTCAGCCTCCTCGGGCTTATCAATGGAAGTAGGAGCGTTAGTGGCACTGTTTTGACCTGCCTTCGCTGATTCGGGGGCAGCATCAGCTTTGGAACTAGCAGTGGCAGATTCTCGGAGAGCAGAGGGGTAGTACACGTTCTCTACTCTCCTAACTTCAGACGAACCCTCAACCCCAGATTGATTGGGGGCTTCGACCCAAACTTAGGAACGATAGAGCTTGCATACCCCTGGTACTTGGGCTTTGAGATTGGCCTTAGTCTTAGCCACCCCCAGCTCATAAGCATCCTGCTTGGCTTGCTCTTTAATCTCCTCTGCCTGCTCATTAGCCTTCTCTGCCTCTGCCCGAGCTTTCAATGCCTCGTCTTTGGCTTTCTCTATAGAGTCCTTGGCTTTTTCTGTATTTTCCAATTTTTTCTTGAAGGACTCAATCTGTCATTTGGCAGTAGCCAATTGCTCTTCGGCCTTGCGAATGAGTAGCCTTTGGTCTTCGGCTTGCTTCTGAGTGCCCTCTAAAGCCACATCCGCGCTTTTCCTTGCCCTTTCTTCGTCCTGTAGCTTGCTTCTCAGGTCCTTGGTGGACTGGTCGGCAATGTTAAAGGCTTCTACAGCCGCAACACGCCTATTCCTTTTGTCTTCAAGTTGCCTGCTGCAGCTGTTGGCCATCTCCTCTGCCCTAAACATGGCTTGAACAACCTAAAAAAAAAAAAAAAAGAACAAAGGCAAAGTAAATAGAGAATAAAGGCTAAAAAAAAAAAAAAAAAAAACCAACAACAACAACAAGTACAAGTTAAATAGAGAATAAAGACTAAGTAAGTTAGAAACCTTACCATCCCTAGGTACCTCTTGAGGTTAAGGAAGACCTCCTGCCTCCTAAAGGATCGTAGCTTGGCCATGTCTGAGGGTAGCAGCAAGGCCCTCTCCAAAGTATCGGTCATATGACTGCCGGTGCCTCCCTAGAAATCCCTGATAGAAGTATTGTCCATCAGAGGGGCCCCATCGAGCATTGGAGCTGGGAGCCAAGCTTAGAGCTCAGGCGGAGGATTAACCTTCTTCTCAGACCCCCTGTGCCCAACTTTCTGCTGCTTGGCAGCTCGTTGGGCCTCCTTTTCCGGTGTGAGGCAAGACTTTTCAACCTCCATCACCTCCTTCCCCCTTGACTCCCTTTTTCGTTTGGGGTCAGAAGGCTCGGGTCTCGGCAGCAGGATTGGTTTAGGAGGAGGAGGAAGTTTGGATGTAACAGAAGGGAGTTTGCTCTGAGTAGGGGAAGATGATTTGTTTTGAACTATTCTCCCTTGTGCCTCCCTCCCTGGCTGGGACTCTATCAAGTCCAACGAGTTTGTTTTTTGCCTCCTCTGTATCCCCATGTCTTCTTCAAAAAAGGCTTCTGCCGAAGGGAAGTCTGCCTCAGTACAGTTTGGGTCGCCGAGATCACCAAAAGGGGCCTCAGATGACGAAGCTCGGTTGAACCCTTCAAATTCGTCCTCGAACGAACCTAGCTCAACGATTTCCTCTTCCTTCTCTGATTTTTCTTCCTCTCCCTTTACCTCGGGACGGGAAGAAGAAGAACCAGCTAAGGGTACGTGCTCCAGTATCGAAGCACCCTCAGGGAGCAGGAAACCCTCAACTACGACGCTGATCCCATGGAGACGTGGATTGAAGGCCTTGATGACACACTTAGGTGCTTGGAAAGCACGAGAGATTGGCATATATCCCAGTATCAAGTGAGCCGCCTTGAGCTGATTGTCTTCCTCGTTCACAAACACCTCGGCCTTGAGGATGTTGTCCAAGCTCTCCCTGTTGACCAAATTAAAGTTTGGTTCAATGGCGCGTCTATTTGCAGAACCATAAAAAGCAAAGTGTTAGCAGCCTAACAACGTAAGCCACATTAAGGCAATGAATAAGTCCTACTCCTATCCCTAGAGCCCCACCTAGTTGCCCCCTCTTCCATCGGGCAAGGGATGCCATCATGCCACTCCCCGGACATAATCAGAAAATCCTTGTTTAGCCCCTTGCTAGACTCTGGAAGACACTGTATGATCCTAATTTCAGGCTTCCTTGTTTTCAGGTAGTACCCCTTCCCCTTCAGGTAGTGAAGGCTGTAGACCCAATTCACATCATGGTGGGTCAACCGTAGCCCCATTTTTTTGTTTAAGGCGTCTACACACCCTAGTATTCTGAAGACGTTTGGGGACGCACTGAGTGGGGGCTAGGTTAACAAACCTAAGGTAATCCCTCATTATTGGCCCCAAAGGGATTCTCATGCCACCTTCTATAAAGACAATCATGGGAATCACCACCTCACCCTTTTCCTTTCGAAAATGCCATTCGCCCTCCTTACAATATCTCAGGCCCACGTTGGATGGAATCCTATAGTCAGCCTTAAATTTCTCCATCCCTTCCTCAGACTCTACCAAACTCTTAAATCTACCCATCCCCAGGAAAAATCCAGAGAAGCTAAAGAAAGTCGGGAAAAAGGAGGTGAAGGAAGAAAGACACAGAAAAGGGAAAGTAAAGAAAGTTTGAAAAGTTTGGAAAAAACTTACAAGGATAAGGAAAGTGTCCTCGGACAAGCTTTTGAAGAGACATGAGTGAGTGAGAAATATTGACAGATTCAACATATGTGTGCAGGAGCTCTTGAATGCAAAGATAATTTGGGCAAATTGATTAAAAGGGGTATTTATACCCAAGTCGAAGTAACAGCAGGATTTTTCCCACTCATGAGTTAAAAAAAAATCTCTCCACCGCGCCGTAGAACATGGGGGAGCGCAACCAGCCACAGGAATTTAATGAGGGTGCGCTCCAAATGCCAAAGCGTTAGGAATACGCCTTGGGCAGTTAAAAAGGCACTGACACCGGCAGAAGACAAGACGTGATAAGCCTAAGGGGCGCCCGAGGACATCAAAATCCTCATTTCTATCCGAGGTGCCACACAACAGAATTTTGAGGGGCTATTGCGGGGTCATAGAGCCCAGAGATATACATCCACCTTTTTTACTGGGCCTGAGGCCCAGGCCAAGGCCCATAATCGCATATAAGGAAGGCAGCGGTGATCATGACAACCCTGGAAACCTTACCGAGGACAACTCTGTCCTTAGTTAACCAAAGTCGAGGTAGAAGAAAAATGAGTTACTGGCAAAGACAACCTTCCAAAGCACTCTAAGGAAAATGATAAGTACAACAAGTAAGCACACTAAAGCATGACGGTAGAGCAATTCCAGGAAAAGCTGTTGCCTCCACATTAAATACTCCACAACTAACCCTCTGGCCGCATTAATGTGGAAATGATACCTGAGCAGTGGCTTTTCAGACTCACAGTTACTATCTAAGAGCTTTAGGAGGAGGTTGACGTGACAAAGACCAGCAACAGCAGATCTGACTTGCACGTGTATGGTGGAGATGAAGGAGGAAAGTAATGTATAAGGAAGAAGAAGCTCTGAGTAGGGGGGGGATTGGACCAGAGAAAACACGATAGCAATCTGAGCTAATTTTGTAACCATTGTCACTGTCACTCAAGAAATAATAAGTTGAAACTCCTCGGACTAGTGCCGAGGATTGAATCACTTGCCTAAGTCCATATTCGTTTTACTTATTCATCCTTGAAATCATCTTTAGCTGTTGTTACACTCATCAAAGCCCAATTCTTCTACCCACTCTCTACAAATTTATTGTATTGGGCTTGTTGGGCTTGAGTTCACTTATCCATTAGGCATAGTGCTCAAATCTGGTCCCTACAAAAGTAGAGAGTTGGTAGGAAAGAAAGACAACTTCTTTGTAAATTGATCTCTTTCCCATACATAATCCAAGCTGAGCCGAGCAAGAATATTTTGTTCTTGCTCAAATACTGGTTTTTTATCCCTTCTCTAGGGTTTCCTATGTTGCTTTCTTAATTAGTTTCTTCTTTTTGTTTAAATGTGTCTTTTTCATGTCCTACCATAACTTTCTTTATTTCTTGTTTGAGTGTCATGTCAAAGCTTGCATCTTCTCCAGCTTTCTCATGTAAATGTATAGTTAGATAACTTATTTCACTCACATAAATAAGCTTAAATCTAACTTGCACGTATAAAGACTGAAATAAATTTCAGTCAAACATAATGGTGCAATATACAGTTTAGCTGTCAAAAAAAAAAAAAAAGGAAAAAAAAAAACTCCCTACAATGTTCAAGTGGTTTTTATGTTCGTAACTATTACATTCCTTTTGAATTTTATTGAGCTGAGCACACAGATACGGTTTTATTTTGGTTGGTGAATTTTCCTTATTTGTTTGGTCTTAGCAAATTGGATTGGTGAACTTCCCTGTCTATTTGGCCTTCAAAACTTCATCGAAAGTAGAATATTGATGTCCTAATTTCCTCTTGCCTTCGGGAAGTTGTATTTTGTTTTTACAACCCTAGGTAGTTTCTTCATGCATATGCACCCAACTAAATCAATTATTACCTGATCAGTGATCAACGAATAAGATATAAACTACCAAAATGATTTTTTTTTAAAAATTTTTATTACACTTGAAAATTGTAAAAAAAGATAAAAAGAAAAGAAAATCTTTTCTTTTGGAAGCAACCCAGCAAAGATGAATTTCTTTCACTGCCTATTTCAACCATAAGCTGTGCTGTAAACTCTTTTAATGGTACAAACATTAAGAATTCTCAGGATGACCTGGTTGCTAGTGCACCTAGGGGTCTTAAATTGGCTCATTGCTGCACCATTGCCTATGAAGTAATCTAAAATCTTCTTGAATGTCCCTGTTTCCACAATGCAAAGCTCTAGTGGCCCAATTGAATTAGTTTTCCTAGAAACAACATACCCATGATCAACAAATGATGCATCCATTTCCCTGCAACACTTGCTAAGAACTTGCTCTTCCACTTCTCCTTTAATCTCCCAGTAAATTATATAGTGACCTGGTTGGTTAGCTATATCAGCATGACTAGTGAAATCAACCAGCTCCACTCTAGCCTGACTCAGCAGCTGAGACCCTCTTTCCACTACTATTTGAAGGTCCTTCTCAGTATTTTTGTCAATGTTTACCGTCAAAATTAGCTTTCTCCTGCATACAAAGTTCAATTTAGGGGTTCCTTTGTGAAAACCTGCCACTTCCACCACATCCCCTAACCTGTACCTGTACAACCCTGCATACAATTTAATAGTCAGTACCAATAATACCAATGCCTGTGTGAAAACTGCACAACATGTTATTGATTCTCGTAAGAAAAAAATGGGATTCTGATCTTCAGAAACTGTAGAATTACTCTAAAGAGTAAAATTAAAAATAAAAAAAGTTAAAAGAAAAGAAGGAAACCGAAGTGTGTTTTGTGACCACACAAATCATACCACAATAAGCAAAAAACAATTACTTAGACCAATGATAATATGGTTTTAAATTTATCCACGTATCCTTGTTCTCCAAATGTCTTGAGTTGTATTGGTGAATCATTAATATAAAAAGGAGAATTAGATTTGGCCAAGATCTTTTTGCCTGCATATAGTCAACAGTACTCATCCATGTCAAATCAAAGCTTAAGCTTGTAGTAGGAAAACAAAGCAAAGGAGTGCAAACATATCTAATCCATTGTCTCTAGTATAGATTATAATGTCAGGAAAATTCACCGATAGAGACTATGATGATATGAACATTCCGTGATCACATGACTAAAGAATTCGCTTAGGATCGAGCAGTTAGGTAACTGTACATATCAAAAAGATATAGAACAAGCATAATTAAAATTTGAGACTTGCTTGGGTTCTATACAGAAATAGGTATCTCTCTATATCCTATTTTTTCTTCGGGAAAAAAAAAAAAAAATCTATATCCTATGTCTTATTTTTTATAAAAAGGAGATAAAGTAGTGAGAAGGTATAGTCAAAATAAAAAATAAACGAATATAAATTTTTCTATCCCATGATGAGTGGTACACTTTACGCTCACGATATCATTTATGTCGGGTTTCTTTATTATTATGATTATTATCTATTTTAAGATAAATTCTATTAACATATCTTGAGGTTTGAGTTAATGTTAATTAGGTTCTAAACTTTTCAAAACTAACTAATTTGGTCCCTAAAACTAATTTAGTTCTTAAAACAATTAATAAAAAATAACTAATTGGTCTAATAGTATTTGAGACTAAGTTGGTTTTAGAAATCAAATTTGTTAATTTTAAAAAATCTTGAATCTAGTTAGTATTAATCTAAACCTCGGGTATGTTATTGGGATTTACCAATTATTTTATTATTATTATCATTTTAAAGAAAGTAGAGCACTCAAATTGAGGCCAAATATTCTAAAATGACTTACCAGTAAAAGTGGTAAGAACAATCTCGTACTGTTGTCCAAGCTTGACATGGGAGAGCGGGACAGGTTTATCTTCTATGAAGTCATCAATGGCCGAATTGCAATCTTCCTTCTGCCTATGGAGTGGAATGAACTCATAGTAAGAGAAAGTGGGTACTACTGCGAAGGTCACCTTCTCTGGGGGTAGATAGGGATCCACATTTACCCCAATCCAGCTCTCAGTAGAACCATAGTCAGCGCTCACTAGTGGCAACTCTCCTGCATAATGCCTTAGTTTTTTCAAGTAATGTTGCATTGAACCGGTCATTATAGAGTACACGTACTTAGCATTTGGCCAAAGCCTAGAAATTAGACCACACCAATCCAAATTTTGTAATTCCTGGCAACACCCTTCGATTTTGGATGCCAAACTTGGGTTGGGGGAGATGATTTCCAAGACGGCTTTTCGCATTTCCGGTATATTGATTCTTGGACTAAGAGTTCCTTCTCTGATATCATTGCATAACTCTTGCCACTGCTCTTCAAATGTGCTAAATGCCTGCACTATGCTATAGGCAAAAGTGGAAGTTATAAACTCTACTTGGTTAGAAAAGAAGAGACCTAGAAGGAGATGACAGTAGTTAGATTGTTTGTAATCTCCACTGGAAATTACTTCTTCTGGGCTGCAAGTGAAAGACTTAGTTTTTTCCTGTTTGATCTTAAACTCTTGGCTTGCATAGTAATGGGTTGTGGCTGTTCCTGTTGTTAACCCTCCCTTTGTTTTGAACTGTTTACTACTGTAAATGAGCTCAAGAATTCTCCCTCCTTCTCTTATTGGATAAACCCTACAATTATTCAACATAAAAATATATGTACATAAAGAAAGATATACAAAATATACTCTTAAAAAAATAAAGGAATAAAGGCATGTAGCACTAACAATTAGCAAACTATACATGTTAAAAAGGAAATTTATAGTGATAGTTATTAATGATACAAGAAAAAAAATATTTACAAAAAGTGAGATGAACCTTGATCTATAAGCAGCTGCCAACCTAAAAATCTGAAGCGTTGTCTGGGCGCTATGCCCTGTAAAGGGTACGTACTTCTGTCTCCCATCAGTTGTTCCAGAACTACAAAACCGTGAACATGGATTACAGTAAATTACACATGTGAAAGGTGTGGAACCTAGCACAAAATTTCTCAACAAGGTTGGAGGGAATATAGCAGAGACTTCTTTATTACAAAGTAAAAAAAAAAAAAAAAAAAACAAAACAAAACAAAAGCTGGTGGTTTTCTTTCAAATCAATGTCATAAAAACATCATAAAAATTCAGAACAACTTTTAGGCACCCCATAAAATAAGATAAGAGATGAGAGCCAACAAAAGGAGCAAATTTCAGCCCTTAACTTAAATTCTATATTCTGATTCCTTTTCAAAGATGATAATTCTAAAAGAAAATATATATAGTAAAAGCTAAAATGAAGCTCAAACCAAAAGAAAAAAAAATTAAATAAATAAAAGAAGGTATTTAATATTTACCTTAAGGAGAGAGTTGTTATGGGTTGTTGAGTGAGTAAAGGAGCTTTGTCCCCATCTGCAATTCTCTGAATATAAGGATCTAAATCTGCATGGGAGGCAAGGGGCACCGTGGAAGTGAAGAGTGATTCCAATGCACATGCATCCATGTTTTGGATGTTTAAGTTTTCTCTCTCCCCAAACCATTTTTTGAGATATTCCACCCCATAGTTCAGCTGAAGAATCCGGCGAAGTGTCTGAGTCTGAACATGTCCGGCGTTCTCACACAAGTTCTCGAACCAGTCGATAATGTCATCATACTCGTGGTTGCCATTGTTTTTGCTATAATAACTCACTGGCACAGCTGGTTCCATTATGGATTTTGGTGATGCAGCATATCAGAAATGTAAAAAAAAAAAAAAAAAAAGTTATTATAGATGGGTTGGGGAGGGGAGGGGGTACTTTTTGTGAAGAACCAAGGGCAAGGAGCCCACAAATTGAAAGATCCTTATCTTGGGCTATGGTTATGTGTAGATAGAGCTTTGTTCCTTATAGTATAGCTCAAAAGACCTCTCCTAATATTTTTCAGTCTAGCTCCATTGTGTAATGGTACGATTGTTTAGAGACCACAAGAATTAGTGTTATCATATTTTTAGAGAGAGAGAGAGAGAGGAGATTCTTCTTTGAAAAGATATGTGGACTAATGTGGCCAGGGGACCAAAACCCACGAGCCTTGACAGCTCGACACACCTTGTTATTTTTTCCCTCCAATTTATGAGCCACCATTTGAAAATGATACGTGTTTCATGTCATCTTTCATGTCTCCATCCTTTGTTTTTGAAAAATTTGGTACTTTTGAAATATAGTGAAATTGTGTTTCATTTTCTTATATTCATGTTAGACTCAACTATAATTATAATAAGTGAACTTCACCGTGAATATGAAAAGAAAGAATTTCATTTTTTGTGTTTTAGGAGGACCTAATAATTACTCTTTTGTTCCAACTCAAATGCTAGTCTCATTTTAATGTGATGACTAATGACTAGTGAGCTCAATTTACTTCAAAGTTCCAACTCATTGAACCACTTACTGGGTATTCGGGTAGGTATGAGGGCAGTCACTATTCAGTGCCAAAGTCAATTGAGGTACAACAAATAAAGTAGTTAATTGCACGCATCCACTTAAATTAGGTTGAAATGACTAGATCAACTGCAGCTCACCATCAAGGATAACAGTCTAACACTATGGTTGCACATGCAAAGTGGGAGAGGAAAGAGAGGAAGCTAGAGGGAAGGGAAAGGAAGCTACTATTCCCTTAAGGTAACCGGTTTTGTTCATATTGTAAGATATGTATCAAATTGAACAAAAAAGTCCCGTATCATAAATATCAATTATATTCATGAGTCGTATGTAATATAGATGTGTATCATATGAATTGAATGTATTGGACTATATATATATATATATACATGTGGGTTTAAATTAAGTTTTTTTGTTAAATATTATAGTTTAACTTGAATCCCACAAGTTGTTAGACTTGTTTCTAATACAATTATTAGTTGAACCCAATGAAATAAAGTGTCCATTGAGTTCCTCTCTCTCTCTCTCTCTCTCTCTCAATTTGGACCACAAACTTAATATTTCACTTCAACGTTCACAATTTTTTTCTATACTATGAATAAAATATTAAATGAGAACATAATCATTACATTTTGATATTATTGTTATTATATTTTGGTATTATAGTTACAAGTTCAAGAAATTGAACGCCAAAAAGAAAAATTAAGAAAAAAGAGTAATTGAAATAGAAGAATAAGAAAAGATAGCAAATATTGGAAATGAGGAAGAAGGAGGTGGACAAGAGAAATTGATGCTAATGATGAAACAATTATGCAAGATGATGAAGATATTGATAACATTGTCTTGGACTATAAATATGAAATTGATTAAGTAATATGATGAATATGATTAGAAAAAAAATATTATTTGAATTTATATATCACATATCATCCCTTTTGAGTTTGACCAATTTGCGTATGGATGTTATAAATATATTTTTAATTTAATTTATTTTGGTGGTTTTGTGAAATATTATTAGATAAGTGATGATTCAATTAATCACTAGTTGAACATGTTCCATTTTTTAATATAAATTTTACAAAGTAATTATTTATACTACAAAAACATGATACGATAGGATATGATAAAAATAAAAAATCGATTTTTGATGCAATTTATGTTGTAGTTTAGTTATATTTAAAAAATGGAGGCAAATAAAACATTTTTTGTCTTTTTATTTTTTATTTTTTGATTTATAAATACACTGAGCTCTCTATTTTTATAAGGAAAGGAGAAGTAACTCTTTTTTGAGAGGAAACACGTCAAGTTCTATTATGAAAATCCAACAATGTCATCTAGGACAACAGAAAGTAAGGGTAACGGAATATCCTCCATCCACACTGAAAAAACTATTAATTACAAGTGAAGAATATTAAAACTAAATTCTTATTTTTCATAATAATAAAGAATAAAATTACACTCTTCGTCTCATCTTCTCTTTATTTTCTTATTTCTGTTGAAGTTGGAAGGAAGCCAAATAAGATGAATCAATTTATTTTTCTTACTTCCCCTCAATTTGGAAGAAGTACTTTGCCCTTGAAAGGTGATGATACAAGGAATCTTAACGCTATGTTTTTTTCGAAGTAAAATATTTTACGGAAAATGTTTTCCCATTTTCAGGTGTTTGTTTGTCAAACTTGTAAAATATTTTTGTTAATCGTAAAATCCTTTATAAAAAGTCGTAAAATATTTTACCTTTGAAAATTTGGTAAAAAATTTCCCAAAAGCATACAATGGCTTCTCCTCCCCCATTTGGTTGCTAGGTCACTAGTTTGGTGGCTGGAGACTCTGCTCCGGCGACAGCGATCAGGTGGCTAGAGACTTTGCTATGATGGCCTGGTGTTCGATGACTCTGCTTATCGATGTTTGGAAACATCACACTGGCAACCGGTGTCGACAGTTTGATCATTGGAGATACCACTCCGACTGTGATTGATGACAGTCCGGTTGTCAAAGCCACTGATCTAATTGCTAGTTCCAATGGCTTGGTCACCAGATCTCCGACACCAGCTACTTCACTGTTGAGTCATCGGTTTTGGTGGTTTGCGCACCCAAAAAGCCTACGAAATAGAAATACATAAACTTGAAGTGACATCAGTGTGTGTTGGCCAAAGCTCCTATGATACTTAAATTAGTACTCTATTCCAAGAAACAGGTATCAAAGTGTAAGGAATTTCTCTCATACATGGGAGACAAAGACATCAAACACTCATTTCAAGCTTGAATTAGTATCGTAACTCATGTAAAACTAATAAAGCCCATTTACTAGAATTTAGCTAGGGTTAGAGTCAATTAGAAGTTAGTTAGTTATAGTTTGTTAGAAAAGTGCACATGTAAAAAATTAAACAAAAGGGTGTATTCTTTAAAGTACATCCCTAATTAGTTTTTCAATAGTAATGAGCCATGTATGGCCACTTAGAATGAGGCAATGAGTGTATAAATCAAGCCATGTACTCATCATTTTTCATCAGTGAAACTATATTTAAGTTGTTATTTAATTTTTTGTTTTCTCTCTAGTCTTTCTCTTGGAGCTAAAGACTCCCTTGAAATAATATCATTCTTGAAGGTGGTGACTCTCTTGAAGTAGTCACAATCCATTCAACCATCAACTACTCATAAAACCATTGAGCACCCGAAAGCCTAAATCAAGCCTAAACACCCACTTACTAATCTCTAACTTGAAAACCATCACCAACTACTAAATCCACCCTAACCCCCAATGTTGTACTTGAACCCTAAGAGCCTTAGACAATAAATCACAGTATCTCAATCATCAAGGACTATCTTGAATTATCTTAAGGAACACTAACCCTAATTGATTTCTTTACAACTGGTATCAGAGCTATCGATTCAAGATTAAAAAAAAAAAAAATTAAAACAGTTGCAACTCACTAGAAAATCAATTAATATGATCAAGCACATCATTGTTGACATCAAAACATCCTTGAAAATTCTCATTTGGGAATGAAAAGCCCAAAGACATGAACCAAATGGAAGGTGGTGTTCGTGCTCTCAACCTATTGAAACCCACCAAAAGGCAAAAATCCACCAGATTTGCAAAGCCAATCATTTTGTTTTTTTTACAATACCCTAGAGTATAGAAAGGTCCTTATGGCCTTTTGTCATATGGATGGAGAGACCTTTGTGTGGTATACCAAAAAAAAAAAAAAAAATTCAAGTAAATTCCATGAGTTGGGAGGTGTTCATTAGCACCTTATAAGATAGGTTTTGATCAATAGCCAATAATGCACCAATGGAGACTCTTAAAAGGTTGAGAGAAGCCTCTACAATGGCTAGCTATAAGGCACCCTTCAAAGCTCTTGTCTAACTTGTTTAAAAATTAATTCTTCAAGAATCAATTGACCAAATCTTGGAGAGCTTCAATATCATTATCAACAAACCACCAAAGATGCAAGATCTAACCAAATAATTGTCAAAGATCAAAGGAGATCCAAAAGTCAACAAATCAATCACTAGAGGCCAATAAATCATCAAAGGAGTCCAAGTGGTGTGTTGGTAACACTGCTAGTCTTGATTCTTAATTGAGGGTGAGATCTCAGGTTCTACACCCCCACGACACTCAATTCTCTATTATTTTTTTAAATAAAGTCAACTTTTTGACCCAGTTGAACTAGCTTATGGTTCAAATTGTTTTTCGGGTCAAACCACGATTCAAGGAATTTTCTCAGATTCTTCAAATAGTTGGTTCTAACACATAAAAAACCGGTTTTATACTTGGTTCATGGTTAACCCAATCAGACTAGCAGGTCTGATCCGGGTCCAAAAACCTTGCAAAAATGATATAGAAAACGGTCTGTCAATAACACAATCTATAAATTAATAATTTTTATCCTAAAAAAAATTTAATACTTTTTTTAATCTAACAAAATAAGTGCCCTATAAAGTAGAAACTAATGCTAAGAACAAGTTAACAAAATATGTTATTATAAGACGGGGAAAATGTAAGTATAAATGGAAAACTCTATTGGTTTAGGGTGGAAAAGTGGGGGATAAAAAATCGTGAGGAAATGAAAAAGTGGAGAATGGAAAGAGAAATTCTATGCCCAAAAAATTTTCACAAAAAAAAATCATAAGTGACAGGTTATTACAAGTTGTTATTGGTGAAAAAAAAAAGTAATTTTAGTGGTAGATTTAAATTAGAACTAATAATAACTTACCAGATATGATTTGTTGTGAAGTACTGTAAATATGTTGCCGACATAACACTTCTTGAATGGAAAATATTTAATTTTTCCTCATGTATGTTTGGTTGGGGGTGAAAAGTGGATAATGAAAAACATTTTTTTTAATTATTAATCTCTATAAATTTACTCTCATGCCCCAGTTACATAAAAAAAAATTATAATATAAAAAAAATCTAATAACTTTTTTAATCAGAAGTGATAATAGCCCTATATAGTAAAAACTAATGCTAAGAGCGAGTGAATAGAATATTTTAATATAAGATGTGGAAAATGTAAGTATAAATGACAAACTCTATTGGTTTGAGGTGGAAAAGTAAGGGATAAAAAATCGTGAGGAAATGGAAAATTTGAGGATGAAAAACTTTTTTGTTTGGTTAAAAAGAAAAATGAGAGTACAGAAAATATAATTCCTATATATTTATTCTCATGCTCCTATTACATAATATATAAAAAATTACAATTAATAATATACAAAAAAAACCTAATATTTAAAAGAAAAAAAATATGATCATTAGTTAAAAATGAAAATAATAATGCTTGTAGGAAGGAGAGGGACATATAGGCAAATTAGCATCTAAGCCCCTCAACATCCCCATTTTCTCCCCAATTAAGGAAGACAGTGTATTGGTGAGCCCAATGAAAAAACAGACAAAGAATTATTAGGCCAAAGGAGAAAACAACTATGTGACTATGCCTCACCATTTTCTCTCCCCGTTTCTCCCTACTGACCAAACAACTCTTCTACCCAAAATCCCCCCTATTTTCCTCTCTCATTTTCCATCTCCCATAAATCACACCAACCAAACATAAACTACAAAACAAACTAAACATTAAAGCATACATTGATCATTTATTTTAGAAAATTTTTTATAAAAAATTGAAAAAATTATCAAAAAAGTTTTCTTCATAAATTTTTTTTAAAAAATAGTTTACTAATAAATGAATGGTCGTGCATCAGTAAAAATGCATATAAAAATAGAAAATGAATTATAATTACTTGTTTGAATTATAGAGTTAGCCTATTTAGAGCATCAGTATCCGGGCTAGTATAACTCACAATATGCTATATTTTAGCATCAAAGCACAAAATACATGCATTACTCGAACCTCCAATTGTAAAATTTTTTACAATCTACAGTACTGTCTTACTTGTATGACGTTATTGTAGCATATTGTATAATATTAAATTAGTTTTTTCTCTCTCTGTCTTCTACTCGGTCTCTTCGTCTCCTACTCTCTATGTCTCTCTGTGTCATATTTTCTCTTATTCTCTCTCTCTCTCCATCAGTCCTCAGTCCCTCTCTCACATCTCTCTCTCTCTCTCTCTCTCTCTCTCTCTCTCTCTTGTATAATATTAAATTAGTTTTTTCTCTCTCTGTCTTCTACTCGGTCTCTTCGTCTCCCACTCTCTGTGTCTCTTTGTGTCATATTTTCTCTTATTCTCTCTCTCTCTCTCTCTCCATCAGTCCTCAGTCCCTTTCTCACATATCTCTCTCTCTCTCTCTCTCTCTCTCTCTCTCACATATTTAAAACATGCCACTGGATTTTTGTCTTTTGGGTTCAGATGGATTGGATTTTGGATTCTGACGGGGTTTGGGTTGGCGTGGTGAGCATGGTAGTGGCGTGGTGGTGATTGGGTTGTTTTTGCTATGGGTTTGCTGGGTTTTTGGTGGGTATCGTGGTTGAGGCGTGGAGATCAGCTTTTGTGGTGGAGGCATGGAGATTGTGGAGTCGTGGTTGTGGCAGGGTAACGTGGGGTCGTGGGTTGTGAGTTTTGGTGGAGTTGTGGAGGTCATGGGTTCTGAAATTGAAGGAAAAGAACCTATCTTTTTTTTATTTTTTTTAAAAACTTTATGGGTATTTCGGAGACTGATCAACCTCAAATCAGCCAAGTAGAAGGGTGTGCAACCAAAAACCAACATGAATTTGAAGAGGTTTCAACATAGTTGAAATTTGGTTAAGAGGCTAGCATCACCAAAAAGAGGAAAGCAAGTGAAAACTATGAAAACCTCTTTGTGCCATCAAGAACTTGTGGAGTCAAAAGAATGAAAATTAAAAGCCATGAGGAGAATAACGGTGTTTCATTGGACTTGAGGCATGGCCTTGACCCTTGGCTTATCAAGAAAAGGATTGAGGCAAGTGATATTGGAAATTTGTCAAGTCTGTTGTTGACTGTAGAAATTAGGGGGAGAAGAAAAGGGAGAGAAAAGAGATAGTTTTATATTATTTTATTGTATAATTTATATTATTTTAATGTGTTGTATGTTAAAATAAAAGTTGAGATGTTGGGTTTATTGTAAAATGGTATGGATTTGCATGTCATTTTAGCAGCAGGAGTTTTTAGTTTTTAGGCCTATTTGGCACTGTTATTTAAACAACAATACACGTATTTCTACAACAATTTTTCACCTACATATATTTCTACAATACTTAAATAACGTTATTAGAATTCTCATACCAAACTGCCCACGTTACTAGAAATCTTTACATCCCAACTTTTGGACTCATGCACTATCTTGTCAACCTACTTTCTACACTTTTGTCCTTTAATATAGCCACGTGTGTTTCTCTAAAACTTTCTCTACTAGATACTTCCTAGTTCCCATTACCTCCAAAATTGGGTGTCCGCATTATTGTTTATCTCTCTCTCTCTCTCTCTCTCTATATATATATATATAACTTAATATCTCAATAAATAAAAATACTTAATATCTCAAAAAAAAAATAAAAAATAAAAACCTATACGAACAAACGTGTAATATTTATAAGCCACTAAAATCTCCATCAAATCTTGTATTTAGATTTTTGTTGGCTCCTCATTTCCCACATTTTTTGCACATGATTTCCAGGGTTTGATGATCAATCTCTCTACTAGGCCAAGGTTTCTTTCATCAAAAAAAAAAAAAAAAAAACTCTCTTTCTCGTTTAAAACTTGCCACTAGATTTTTGCTATAAATTTTTGTCTTTTGGGTTCGGATGGGTTGGATTTAGGATTCCGACAGGGTTTGGGTTGGATTTGGATTGGTTGGTTTGAGTTGGCGTGGTGAGCGTGGTAGTGGCATGGTGGTGATTGGGTTGTTTTTGCTATGGGTTTGCTGGGTTTTTGGTGGGTATCGTGGTTGAGGCGTGGAGATCAACTTTTGTGGTCAAGGCATGGAGATTGTGAAGTCGTGGTTATGGTTGCGTAACATGGGGTTGTGGGTTATGAGTTTTGGTGGAGGTCATGAGTTCTGAAATTGAAGGAAAAGAACCTATCTTTTTCCTTTTTTTAACTTTTGGGTTTTTCGGAGACTGATCAACCTCAAATTAGCCAAGTAGAAGGGTGTGCAACCAAAAACCAACATGAATTTGAAGAGATTTCAACAGAGTTGAAATTTGGTTAAGAGGCTAGCATCACCAAAAAGAGGAAAGCAAGTGAAAACTATGGCAACCTCTTTGTGCCATCAAGAACTTATGGAGTCAAAAGAATGAAAATTAAAAGCCATGAGGAGAATAATGGTGTTTCATTGGACTTGAGACTTGGCCTTGACCCTTGGGTTATCAAGAAAAGGATTGAGGCAAGTGATATTGGAAATTTGTCAAGTCTGTTGTTGACTGCATAAATTAGGGGGAGAAGAAAAGAGAGACAAGAGAGATAGTTTTATATTATTCTATTGTATAATTTATATTATTTTAATGTGTTGTATGTTAAAATAAAAGCTGAGATGTTGCGTATATTGTAAATTGGTATGGATTTGCATATGTCATATTAGTAGCAAGAGTTTTTAGTTTTTAGGCCTGTTTGGTACTGATTATGCCAAAAATAGTCAATGAGCTGCATAGTACTCGCGTGCTCTAAATAGAACCTGCGAAATAGAAATAGAGAAGACCTTGCAAAGAGTACTGGTGCGGTACTGGCCAAATACCCTCCGAAAGTTAAGTTATAGAGTTTCTACAACTCTAGAGTGCCAGAGCTGGAAAATTACACATACCTTGATTTGTGAGGGTCTTTGGGTTTTTATAGTAGTGTAGAGCCGACCTTAATTTTTTTGGTGGAGAGGGTATTTCCTTGTAGGGAAGATCTTCATCAGTATTTGCAATTTACGAGATCATTTCCTTACAGGGATTCCTATAATTATGGCGAGACGTGGAGCGCAAGACATTTCCATACCAGAATCTTTGGTGACTACCCATGCCACGTGGGTGCCATGTAAATGCCATAAGGGTGACATATGGCTTCAACAGACTGTCTCCTTTTTATCCCTTCACTTAAAAATGTCTATATGTCTCCTTATCTTTCTGTCTGGGTCGCAAATCGTCTACCAACATTGTTAGACCAACTGTATCATCTCTTCTGGTTACCTTGTCTCTAAAGTCTGACTCCATTAATTCAATCTGTCTACCCTAAGGTTTACCCTTATCAGCTGCCCCCCACTCCAAGGGTCTGTCGCTTGATACGCCAAATGGACACATAGGGTGACGGCCTCAACTAGTTCTTGGGAATTGTGATTTGATTGACAGGGTGGTTGAGAGTCATAAATGCTAAGGGACACGTGGCAAAATTTTAGTGGCTAGTTACTCGGATCAAAGCGTCTCTTTGTCTTCTGCGCCATTTCCTTTATATACATGTCACATTTCCCTTTCATTTCTACTCTTTGCAACCATTTCCTAGTGTCAGAGCGCCACCGTCATCTGCAAGAATTTAGTATTCCATCACCTCAGCGCATCCGTTCACTACATTGCTTCCGTCTCTTTTCTGCATTGTACACCTGTAAGTGCTTTCCATCCTATACTCATATGTTTTATTTTCATTCTTTTTTAAGTATTATATGTTTGTCGCTTATATAGACTTGTAGAGTCTTAGGAGTTTACCCATCACTTGTAGGTGTAATAATGTCTAGTGAAGCGTCGAGTGAACAATCGTGTGTCCACGAAGGAGTGGGCTACGATGAGGTGTATCCATCAGGTTAGGATGACCCTAGCACTTCTTGTCTAGAAAGGTCCTGGCTACCAACTCATCTTCAGAGGAAGAAGAGGAGGATTCAGACGTGGACGGGTTAGAGAGTAGTACAAATGAAGACTCAGACAACGAGTAGAACGTTGGGAACATTGAATCTCCCTTTAGATCTGTCATTGGCCCTGACGGCCTTAGAAGGTTCATTTTTCCCCTCATGTGGACGGTCAATGACTTTAACTCAACCATTTAAAGAAAACACTTTGACACTTTATGGGAGAGATACCAGATCCCTGACGACATCCCTATCCATCTACCCTTTAAGTTTGAAAAGTGCTATTACCATGGTGCTGACGATGTCAAGGTGTATGAGCAAATGTTCAAGGCGGGATTTAGACTGCCTTTAGGTGCTCTCCACTGTTGCTTACTCCAATACCTAGTACTAGCTATCACCCAGATCACTCTGATTGCTTGAAGGATCTTCCTTGGTGCGGAGGTGCTATATAGGGTTCTCACTAAAAGGAGACGTCAGCTAACCATGGAGGAGTTCTTCCATTGTCACCGTCCCTCCGAGATTGTCAAGTCTAGGGGCATTTATAGCTTCCTACCAAGGAAGTCGTCGCTTAGGCTAGTGTACGAGACTCCTGACTCTAGCAAGAATTGGAAGAACCGATACTTCTTCATCCAGGGGGACAACTGGATGTGCCATCTAGATGAACGAGAGAACACGCCCCTTGTTGATAGAACTTGAGGTATAATGCCTCTGTCTGGTATGCTTCTGCTTGTTTAAATTTATCTGTTTATTTATTTTGTCCATTTTACTTGTTAATCTAACCATCTCTTATTACAGCCTAGGACCGCCCAGAAGTTAAGCTTGAATAGTGGAGCTTTTTGGAGAGGATCTTCAAAATCTCCTTAAAAGAGAGGACGTGGCAGAAGCTTGTCACCTTGGACACCCTGCACTAGTACTGTGAGGGTCCAAAGCCAATAGCTGCTGCCCGTCGTTACGAAACCAAGCACGCAAACGTGAGTTCGTCGCCTATTCCTTGTTTAACTTTGTTTATTTTTTCAGTAATTTCTATCTAACTCTTTCTTTCCGTCCCTTTTGGTGCAGAAATGGAAGACGGTAAGAGGAGGGCTTACATTCATCAGCAAGCCGTCGCTCAGGCGAAGAAGAAGCAAGAAGAGGGCATGCCCCCCGAAGGGAACGGGTCCACTGAATCCGTTCATTAAGAGAAAAATGACGAACAAAGTTGACCGTCCTTCTAAGAAGCCAAATGTGGCAACTGGCTCAACCATCGGGGAGACACCTCTGGCTACTAAGTTGCCTCCTCTGCCCTGTCCTAGAAAAGGGAAAAGCTTGATGACAGCCCAAGGTCCTATTTCTAAGAAGCACCCCGTCCTCCTCCATGAGGATTCGCGGTACGCCATCGAGCAGCTCTTGTCCATTATCAAGGACGATGATTATGAGGACTTGGGCAACCATGCAACTGAGGCCATGGGGGAGACGAGCCTCTTCAGCTTGGCACAAGTGTGGATCTGACCCTCTCTCTTTCCCGTCTCCTTTTTAGTAAGTCTTTCAATTACCCACATTTCTAACCTTGTGTTTTACTCTTGCAGGGGGTGCTGATGATGAACGGTCTAATGGATCGTTGCATGGCCTAAGAGACGCTGGTTGGCCATCTAATGAAGAGGGCTAAGGCTGCGGAGACGGAGCGGAATGAGTTGAAGACCTCGTGGGAAGTTCAGGTCAAAAAACTTGATGTGACGATGAAGGCCCTAGAAGAGTCAGAGGCTTATACCAAGGCGCTGAAGAAGGTACTCAACGACAAGGAATGGGAGATCTTCTTATTAAGGAAGCAAGCCTGTCAGACCAAGGACGACGGGAAGACGGAGTTTCGCAACTCTGACAGTTTCCTCTTCGAACTTGGTGGCTGCTATGTTGACGGCTTCAATGAGTGCCTTCGTCAGGTCAAGGCTCTCTTTCCTGAATTGGACATGTCTCAGGTCTCCCTAGATGACGTGGCCCAGACCCTAGCCAGGTCTATCGAGTTTGAAGGAACCGATAAGCTGTTTAAAGGTGGTTCTACTCCTGGCATTCATGGTGACGGAGGGGCCGCTCCCTAGGAAGGACAAGCTCAATTCGTCGGCAATGAGAACCGTCTAGTTAAGGAAGCCAAGCCAGCGAAGAAAGTGGTGGATGAGAAGGCCCCTATTGACCAGCCATAAATTTTGAATCCTTTTTTCTTTTTTTCTCTTTTGTTGTTTCTATTGTAAAAATCTTTGGGAGAACAATATTTATGCAATTTTTCAACGTTGCCCACGGTTTTTGGGCTTTGGATGTAAACATTTGCCTTCCGCGGGCTTTTTATCCATTATTTTTTTTATATCCGTCGCTTTAAATGCTTGTTTGAACATGTTTCTGTTATTATATTTCAATGTCCATGTAAAGGTTAGGTGGGATCAAACACATTTGCCCATTCCCTTTTGGGATCCATTGTGTGTAGGATAATTTTCACTTGTCTGTTCTATGGATTTAGAGATGTTGGACCCTTTGTACCTTTTGTTCGTTTGTCCATAGACTTGGCAGTTTTTTGGACCTTGGGATGTATCCGTCCACTTAAGGACTTAGTATAAATTCCAAGGCATCCCTTGGGATGTATCCGTCCACTAATGGACTTTAATAAATTGCAGGACATCCCCTGGATGCACTCGTCCATTCGTGGACTTGTATAAATTTTAAGGCATCCCTTGGGATGTATCCGTCCACTAATGGACTTTAATAAATTACAAGCCCTTGGATGCACCTATCCATTCATGGACTTGTATAAATTTTAAGGCATCCCTTGGGATGTATTTATCCACTAATGGACTTTAATAAATAGCAAGGCATCCCTTGGATGCACCCATCCATTCATGAACTTGTATAAATTTTAAGGCATCCCTTGGGATGTATCCATCCACTAATGGACTTTAATAAATTACAAGGCATCCCTTGGATGCACTTGTTCATTCATGGACTTGTATAAATTTTAATGCGTCCTTAGGATGCATCCGTCCACCTAAGTATTTGGTTGTGGACGTGGTTTTGTAGTGATGTATATATGTGCATGATATTTTTGAATAACTCTTATTATGATAAACATGTGCATAAGCAAAATTGTTTCGAAAAAAATAAAAAGTTACCCTTGGGCTAAAAATTACTGTAGATAATAAAAACAATTAGAATGAAATAAACTGGAAATAAGGAGTGGTCTGCATGCTGTCGTCTATTGGTAGTATTTCTTTAGGTGCTTGGTGTTCCATGGATGCTTGCAACTTTTTCCGGTCGAGTGTCTTCAGGTGATAGGTGTCTTTCCTCTGCCATGAAGTGATTCTATAAGGTCCTTCCCAATTGGGTCCTAGCTTCCCTTGGGAGGGATCTTGTAGCGCTTGTCACTTTCCTCAGGACGAGATCTCTAACTTGAAAGTCCCTGTGTCTGACTATAGAAGTGTAGTGCTTGGCCATAAGGTCCTGGTATCGTGCTAACCTTTGTTCGGCTGTTGCTCTAATCTCGTCTACTAGGTCCAGTTGTAGGCGTATAGCTTCGTCGTTCCTGCTCTTATCATGGTTCTCCACCTTGTAGCTTGTGAGTCCGACCTCAAGGGGGATAACGACCTCGCTCCTTTATGCTAGTCGAAAGGGTGTTTCTCCTGTAGGTATTTTGGTCGTCGTTTTGTACGTCTACAATACACTTGGTAGCATGTTTGGCCATATTCCTTTTGCCCCCTCGAGCCGAGCCTTGATGATCTTGAGCAAGGATCGGTTCGTGACCTCAACTTGTCCGTTGGCCTGAGGGTGGGCGGGAAAGGAGTAGTGATTCTTGATCCCCAATTGTGAGCAAAAATCCCTGAATGGCTCATTGTCGAACTGCTTTCCGTTGTCCGACACCAAGACTCTAAGGATCCCGTACCTGCAGATGATGTTTCTCTAGACGAAGCTTTGTACGTTTTTCTCTGTGATAGTGGCCAGGGTTTTAGCTTCCACCCATTTGGTAAAGTAATTTATGCCTACCACTAGGAACTTTAGTTACCTTATTGATGTTGGGAATGGGCCTATGATATCCAACCCCTATTGATCAAAAGGCCACGGGCCGTGATCGGAGTGAGCTCCTCTATTGGCTGTCTGATGATGTTGTTGAACCTTTGACACTTGTCGCAAGCTTTCACATAGGCCTTGGCATTCTTCTGCATGGTAAGCCAATAGTATCATACCCGAATCAACTTGGGTACTAGTGATCATGACCTTGAATGGTTCCCGTATATCCCTTCATAAACTTCCCTTATGACATAATCGGATTCCTTGGGGCTTAGGCATCTTAGGTACAATTGGGAGAAGCCTCTTTTGTACAAAACATCCTTTATCAGGACGAATCGTGCCTCCTGCACCTTTAGCTTCCTTAAGGCCTCCTTATCGTCAGGTAATGTGCCATCTTTCAAGTAAGAGACTATTGGTGTGATCCAGTTGCTTTCGGAACCTATCTCCTGCACACCGACGCCATCTATTAAAGGTGAAAGTTGTATAAAAGAAAGTACCTTACTGGGGATAAGCATGTGTTCTGCTGATGCGGCCTTGGCAAGATGGTCGGCATGCTCGTTCTCTTCCCTTGGGATTTGAACAAACTTGGCTTGAAGGTCGTCCACACGTTTCCTTACTTGCTCCAAGTATTTCTTCGTCCTTTCACCTTTGCATTCATAATCACCGTTCACCTGACTTGTGACCACTTGAAAGTCACAATAAACAACCACACTTATGGCCCCTGTTGCTTTGGCGAGATCCAGTCCTGCCACTAGAGTTTCATACTCTGCCTCATTGTTGGTCGTAGGGAAGTCGAGACAAACCATGCATTCAATCTCGTCCCTTTCTGGAGAGTGGAGTACTATACCTGCTCTGCTAGCTTGCCTATTGGACGATCCGTCCATGTGGATACTTCATTGAGGATACTCTTTTGCCCCCTGGTCTTCCATATTAGTGAACTCCGCAATGAAGTCAGCGACCACTTATCCCTTTATGGTAGTGTGCGAGCGGTATTGTACGTCGAATACACTCAACTCAATTGCCCATAGTGCCATCTGTCTAGCAGTTTTAGGATTACTCATTACTCTCTGTAGGGGCTTGTCTGTCAGAACGATCACCGTGTAAGCCTTGAAATACGGTTTGAGCTTACGAGCTGCGGTCACTAAGGCGAAGGCTAGCTTCTCCATCGGGGGGTACCTTTCCTCTACGCCTTAGAGCGCTTTACTGGTGTAGTATACAGGCTTTTGCACCCTGTCTTCTTCTTTGACCAAGGCTATGCTGATGGCAGCTAGAGAGATGGCCAGGTAAAGAAATAACTCTTCTCTAGCTTTGGAAGGACTTAGCAATGGCACGGAGGAGAGAGACGCCTTTAGGTCCTTGAATGCATGTTGACACTCGGCCGTCCATTTAAAGGACTTCTTCAATGTGCGAAAGAAAGGCAAGCATTTGTTTGTTACTCTTGACACAAACCTGTTCAGCGCCACTGCCTTGCCGTTGAGGCTTTGCACTTCTTTTATGTTCCTAGGTGGTGCCATCTCCATTATGGCTTGGATCTTGTTTGGGTTGATTTCAATTCCCTTCTGAGACACCATGAACCCTAGGAATTTTCTAGTCGTTACCCCAAATATGCGCTTACTTGGATTGAGCTTCATGTTGTAAGAGTGGAAGGTATTGAAGGTCTCCTTGAGGTCATTCAAACGGTCATCTTCCCATTGACTTTTCACTAGCATGTCATCCACGTAGACTTGGACTTTCCTCCTAATCTGATGTGCAAACATTTTGTTCATTAGCCTCTGATACATCGCAACTGCGTTCTTGAGACTGAATGGCATCACTTTATAGTAGAAAGGGCCTTGGCTGGTGACGAACAAAGTCTTCTCATGTTAGCCTCATCTAGTTTGATCTAGTTGTAACCAGAAAACGCATCCATAAAGCTCAACAACTGTTGTCTTGCTGTTGAGTCTACAGGACGTTGATCCACGAGAGTGGGTAGCTATTTTTGGGGCATGTCTTATTTAAGTCCATGAAGTCTACACACATCCTCCACTTTCCATTGGCTTTCTTAACTATCGCCACATTGGCCAGCCAGTCGAGGTAGTACACTTCTTGTATGAACTCTGCATCCTGCAATTTGCAAACTTCTTCTACTATAGCCCTATCTCGCTCTTGGGCAAACACTCGTTTCTTTTGTCGGATAGGGGGAAAAGAGGGTGATACATTCAACCTGTGAACCGTGACCGAAGGGTCAATCTCGACCATGTCTTTATGGCTCCAAGCAAAGACATCCTGGTTCTCTCTCAGGAAAGTCGTGAGTGCTTGACGGATTGGTGGGCTGGCGAATGTGCCGATCTTGGTTGTTCGCTCAAGTTTGGAGTCATTGAGGAGTATTTCTTTCAACCCTTCAACGGGCTCTGCAACCGTCTATTACCTTTCTATGCTCATGGTTTATAAGTCCTCATCCATTTCTAACATTGCTATGTAGCACTTGTTCGCTGCCACTTGGTCTCCACATACCTCTCTTACTCCGTACTTGGTAAGGAACTTGATCATCAGGTGATAGGTCGAAGTTACGGCCTTTCACGAATTAAGGGTAGGATGGCCCAGTATGGCCTTGTAAGCAGACGAATAGTCGACGACAAGGAATGTAACATCCATTGCTGAGGGTAATCACCAACCGTCATGGGTAATGTGATCGCACCGAAAGGGTATACTCTCTTTCCTTCGAACCCAACGAGCGGTGCATTGGTCGATACGAGCCATTCTCTCTCGATCCTTATCTGCTGGAACGCCGGGTAATAGAGGATATCAGGAGAACTTCCATTATCAGCTAGGACCCAGTGAGTGTTATAATCCTCTACCCGTATGCTAACAACGAGTGCATCATCGTGTGGGTGGTGGAGATGTCAAGTATCTTCCTCTGAGAACCCGATTATGGGGTTGTCGATCTGTGTCATCTTTGGAACGAAACTTGTCAACTAGACGCTCTGAACCATCCCTAGGTAAGTCTTACGTGCCTTTCTGGACGAACCGGAAGCTACGGTGCCCCCTACAATCATCCTTATGTCTCCTAGGGGTGGCCTGGGGTGCTCATTATCCCTTCTTACAGCCTGCTCCTATGGTGGGTCTTCCATTTCCTTGATGACGAATCATTATAGTTTTCCTTGTCTGATTAGGGCTTCAATCTGTTGCTACAAGTCATAGCATTTAGACGTGTCGTGACCGTGATCCCAATGAAAATGACAATACTTGTCTCTTAACCTCTTACTGGGATCTCCCTTCAACTTACCAGGCCATGTCAAGGCCGTGTCGTCCTTGATTTGCATAAGGACCTAACCGATAGGGGCAATCAGCGGAGTGAAGTTTCAAAACCTTCCAGTAAGGGGTTTGGAGCACCTATCCTCCCGTCGGTCTCTGGTTCTAGTTGTCTTTCATCCCCTATCCTGCCGTGCATCTTCCTGCCTTTCCCTCTTCTTGGGATTCTCCTCTAGGGCTAGTAGCGTGTCTTCTGCGTTCATGTACTTGGTGGCTCGATAAAGCACATCCGACATGGTATTTGGGTCATTTTTGTATAGAAAGAACAAAAACTTCCCCTTCCATAATCCATTGGTGAATGCAGCAACAAGTATCTTGTCATCAGCTTAGTCTATCGAGAGGGCTTCCTTGTTAAAACAGGTTATGTAAGACCTCAACGTCTCGTCCTCCCGTTGCTTGATGCTCATCAGGCACGTAGTGGACTTCTTATATCTATGCCCCCCGATAAAGTGTGAGGCAAACTGTGCACTCAACTTCTTAAAGGTACCGATGGAGTTGAACATCAATCTGTTAAACCATACCCTTGTAAGACCCTTCAACGTAGTTTGGAAGGCTTAGCACATGATCTCATCCGCCACACCTTGTAAGTGCATGAGGGTTTTGAAGGAGTCCAAGTGAACCAAGGGATCCTTAGACCTGTTATAGGCTTCTATCTACAGCATATGGAACTTTAGCGAAAGAGGAAACAAAGTGATGGGTGCAGTAAAGGGTGAGTCCGTCCAGTGAACCAACTAGGCGAGGTCATTTAACACCCGTCCCCTGAGGGCGTTCATCATGAAGTCCATCTGTTCCTTCATCATCTGCATCTCCGCAACAATGTACGGCGGTGTCATGTTAGTGACGGATGGACGGCTAGTGTCTTGATGCTCTTGTCTGCTAGAGGCATTGTTGCCTTCTGGTCCTTCTTAGTCCCTTTTTTTGGCGCCGGTACCCTCTTGCTCCTCCCCACAATTGTTAGGTCTCGCATTTGTTTGGCGCAGTTGCTCCTCCAAGTTATGGTTTTGCTTAGTAAGGCGTTCTACAGCCGTCGCGAGAGTCTGTACCTGTCTTTCGAGAGCAGTAATGCATAGTTCATCTTCGTTATTGTTGTTGGTTGCCATTGAGCGAGTGAGTACCACACAAATCTTTGTCTAGGAAGTGGTAATATGGCTGCTAGTGTTTTCTTCCTTCCCACATACTACACTAACTGATGATGCCAAAAATCGTTAGTAAGCTGCACAGTCCTTACGTGCTGTAGACCAAGGTTTTAAAAACTAAACCGGACCGATCGGTTCAACTAGGAACCAAACCTTAATCCGGTCCGGTTATTAGTTAAAACCAAAAATGAAGGAAAAACCGGGCAAATAGTGCAAGCCGTTGGTTCAACCGGCATAACTGGAAACCGGTGCGATTAAACCGGTTTTAGCACTTCTACATAAATACTTCAGCTGTTGTGTTTTTTAACCAAAAAAATTAAAATTAAAAATTAAAAAGAGATTTTGTTTCAGATTTAAGAAGAGAGGTTTTGATTTTGAAAATTCTCTCTCAAGTATGAAGTGGTGAAGCCTAAGACACTCACAGTGACCCAAAAAGATCAGATTTACCAATGTTATGAAGCTAAGCCTCGGTGAAGAGAAAATAAATAAATAAATACAGAAGAAGACAAAGAAGAAGAGGAGATGACGATGAGAATAAAGATTAGAGGAGAAGAGTACTATTTTTGCTGTAGAGGAGATTCCTAGCTGTTTGTTGATACTTGATGGCAACAATGCGATTGTAAAAATCTGAAAAATATGAGGTTTGAAATTTTGAACTAGCCTGACTCTAGGTGTTTCAACTTTCAAGAGAGAAAGGTGAGATTTGAGAAGATTGTAATGTCTAAAACTTTGAATGATGAGAGAGGAGATAAAACTTAATAAATGTGAGATTTGAAAGCTCATTCACATGGGCACCTGTGAAGTGAACATGTGGTTTTGAACTTTTTGGGCTTTTGTTTTTTATTTCTTAATTTAATTTGCTTAAAACTTGCACGTCACACAATTATTTTTTGAGAGGTTCTACGTTCACAATATTTTCACAACAAATAAATGGTTAGTTATTATTGGTTCAAATTTGAACCTAATACTTAGATTACTTTTTTATCATATCAATAACAACTAGTAACAATCTACCACTTAGGATTTATTGTAAAAATGTTGTGAAAATGTTGTGGACATATCATTTATCTTATTTTTATAATTATTAATTAAATTATTTATAACGTCACCGGTTCGACCATCGGCTGGACCCCGGTTCGACCAGAAAACCGGTATTCAGTCCCTTTTTCGATTCTTTCACCGTACCGGTTTTTAAAACCATGCTCTAGGCAGAACTTGCAAAACAGAAATAGAGAAAACCTTGCAGAGAGTACCGGTGTGGTACTAGCCAAATACTCTCCAAAGGTTAAGTTAGAGAATTTCTACAACTCTAGAGTGGCAGAGCTGGAAAATTATGCATACCTGATTTGTGAGGGGCTTTGGGTTTTTATAGTAGTGTAGAACCGACCTTAATTTCTTGGTGGAGAGGGAATTTCCTTGTAGGGAAGATCCTCATCAGTATTCGCAATTTACGGGATCTTTTCCTTACAGGGATTCCTATAATTATGGTGGGGTGTGGAGCACAAGACATTTCCATACCAGAATCCTTGGTGACTACCCATGCCACGTGGGTGCCATGTAGATGCCATAAGGGTGACACGTGGCTTCAACAAACCGTCTCCTTTTTATTTGTTCACTTAAAAATGTTTGTCCGTCTAGGTAGCGAATCGTCTACCGGCTTTGTTAGACCAACTGTATCATCTCTTTTGGTTTCCTCGTCTCTAAAGTCTTACTCCGTTAATTCAATCTGTCTACCATGGGGTTTACCTCTATCAAGTACTGTTATTTAAACAATAGTTTTAGTTGTTTAAACAACAGTACATGTATTTTTACAACACTTTTTCACTTACAAGTATTTCCCCAATACTTAAACAACGTTACTAGAAGTTTCTTACCAAACTGCCCACGTTACTAGAAATATTTTACATCCCAGCTTTTGGACTCATGTACTATCTTGTCAGCCTACTTTCTACACTTTCGTCCTTTAATATAGCCATGTGTGTTTCTCTAAAACTTTCTTTACTAGCTACTTCCCAGTTCCCACTACCTCCAAAATTGGGTGTCCACATTATACTCTCTCTCTCTCTCTCTCTCTCTCTATATATATATATATATAAAACTTAATATCTCAATAAATAAAAATACTTAATATCTCAAAAAAAAAAAAAAAACCTATATGGACAAATGTGTAATATTTATAAGCCACTAAAATCTCCATCCAATCTTGTATTTAGATTTTTGTTGGCTCCTCATTTCCTACATTTTCTGCACATGATTTCCAAGGTTTGATGATCAATCTCTCTACCAGGCCAAGGTTGCTTTCGTCAAAAAAGAAAAAGAAAAAGAAAAAAAACAAAAACAAAAAAAAAAACTCTCTCTCTCTCATTTAAAACTTGCCACTAGATTTTTGCTATGGATTTTTGTCTTTTGGGTTCAAATGGGTTGGATTTTGGATTCCGATGGGGTTTAGGTTGGATTCAGATTTGTTGGTTTGGGTTGGCATGGTGAGCATGGTAGTGGCGTGGTGGTGATTGGGTTGTTTTTGCTATGAGTTTGTTGGGTTTTTGGTGGGTATCGTGGTTGAGGCATGGAGATCGGCTTTTGTGGTGGAGGCATGGAGATTGTGGAGCCGTGGTTTTGGCTGGCTAACATGGGGTCGTGGGTTGTGAGTTTTGGTGGAGCTGTGGAGGTCATGGGTTCTGAAATTGAAGGAAAAGAACCTATCTTTTTTCTTTTTTTAACTTTATGGGTATTTCAGAGACTGATCAACCTCAAATCAACCAAGTAGAAGGGTGTGCAACCACAAACCAACATGAATTTGAAGTGGTTTCAACAGAGTTGAAATTTGGTTAAGAGGCTAGCATCACCAAAAAGAGGAAAGCAAGTGAAAACTATGGCAACCTCTTTGTGCCATCAAGAAATTGTGGAGTCAAAAGAAAGAAAATTAAAAGCCATGAGGAGAATAACAGTATTTCATTGGATTTGAGGCTTGGCCTTGACCCTTGGGTTATCAAGAAAAGGATTGAGGCAAGTGATATTGGAAATTTGTCAAGTCTATTGTTGATTGCAGAAATTAGGGGGAGAAGAAAAGAGAGAGAAGAGAGATAGTTTTATATTATTTTATTGTATAATTTATATTATTTTAATGTGTTGTATGTTAAAATAAAAGTTGAGATATTAGGTATATTGTAAAATGGTATGGATTTGCATATGTCATTTTAGTAGTAGGAGTTTTTAGTTTTTAGGCATGATTGGTACTATTGTTTAAACAACAATTTTAGTTGTTTAAACAACAATACATGTATTTCTATAATATTTTTTCACTTATACGTATTTTCACAATACTTAAACAACATTAATAAAAATATCTTACCAAACTACCCATGTTACTAGAAATCTTTTACATCCTAGCTTTTGGACTCATGTACTATCTTGTCGGCTTACTTTCTACACTTTCGTCCTTTAATATAGCCATGTGCATTTCTCTAAAACTTTCTTTACTAGATACTTCCCCGAAAATTAGGTGTCCACATTATTGTCTATCTCTCTCTCTCTCTCTCTATATATATAACTTAGGAAAATGCTAACGAGTGCCCTAAGGGCACTGGTTAATAATCCATTTAAAGAAAGTTTTTATGGGAAATGGAAAAAAAAAAAGTAATTAATATTTTGACAACTTTTTTCATTTCCCATAAAAGTGGTATCAAAACTTTCTTAAAATGGATTATTAATGAGGGCACTCGTTAGCATGACCCTATAACTTAATATCTCAATAAATAAAAATACTTAATATCTAAAAAAAACTTATATGAACAAACGTGTAGGAGCACCCACACTAGATGTGGGATATGTGCCAAATGCTAAATATTTGGCACATATCCCACACCAAATCCAATTTTAGCCCATTTAGTAGATGTGGGATATGTTATTTTTTTTGCAACATTGAACAGTACCGTGGCAAATTTGCCACGGTACGGAATGCATGAGGCAAAATTTTTTTTCTTTTAATGTGTAGATTGTGTTGATGAGTTGTAATAAATATTATTTTAATGTGTAGTAAATATTATTTTAATGTATAGAATTGAATTATAAAATATCTGATAAATAGGATGTTGTAAAATGATGTGGTAAAATAATAAAGTAAGCCTTTGGTGTGGTAAAATGGCATAATTTTTAGAACATCTACTACGGATGCTCTAGCACTAAAATCTCCATCCAATATATATATATATAACTTAATATCTCAATAGTGGGTTCCAGTTAGCTCAACTGATAAAGTCTCTAATAGTTGTATAAGAGATCTGGGGTTCAATCCCCGCCTACACCAAAAACTGATTGGTGTCTTAGTCTGATGATAAAAAGCTATTATCAGGAGTGGACGCCATAGGTTGAAACTCTCTCAAAAAAAATATCTCAATAAATAAAAATACTTAATATCTAAAAAAAAAATTATATGGACAAACGTGTAATATTTATGAGCCACTAAAATCTCCATCCAATATTGTATTTAGATCTTTGTTGGCTCCTCGTTTCCCACATTTTCTGCACATGATTTTCGGGGTTTGATGATCAATCTCTCTACTAGGCCAAGGTTGCTTTCGTCAAAAGAGAAAAAAACAAAAACAAAAAAGAAAAAAATCTCTACTAGGCCAGAAATTATACAAATTTCTATTGATATATGGCTTTTGGCTTACCCTTTTCTTTTCTTCTTCTTTTATTCATTTTTGGATAATGCTAACAGAATGACTTTTGGCTTTTGGCTATGCTACAAAATGGCTCTGTTACCCATATGCCTTTCATTTTTAATGCTCTTCGAAAAGTAAATTAAGGAGAATAAAATATGTAAATTATCTGAAGATTAGTGGAACATCGATCATTTATTGGAAAGGGATTCTACCATGTCATTCTGTTAGTATCACTTACATGTTTCAAAATCCTATAAAATTTATTCAAAGAATTCAATAGCCATCCAACCATATGTAATATCCATTCAGGGGATAAAAAAAAATGTAATATATAGATATTGCTATCGATTTTTCAGTGTCAAGTATCAACTTGTTATGACGGTTGTGACTGTAGATTATAGTACTTATAAAAATTGTGGGGGGGGGGGGTGTTGTGGGAGAAAGATTAATCCCGTTGGGCTTGATCTGAGGAGCTAAAAGACCAAATCATCATCTCACCTAATTCAAGTGGGCCGAAATTGCCTGAAAAGAAGAACTGACCGAGGAAGCAACTACCCTGAGGAAGGTGCTCGGACAGGGACAGTCCCAAGAAATTGGGAAGGAGTCCGCACAAAGCCGAGGACACTGATCCGAGGAAGATAGTAGTATCCAATGTGGATAAGAAAAAGGGAAATTATCCAGAAAAGTTGCCATCACTTCCACATTAAATACACTGCATCAACTAAGCTTGCGGCATTAATGGCCAACTAACACCTGAACAGTGCCATCACAACCTGTTACTTACCCAACATGGTCTCAAAAGGAGGGGAAAGGAAGGATGAGACAAGTATGTTCATAGAGAATCAACAATCATCCAAGTGGAGGGCCAAGATCAAAGCTGGGGTATTATAAAAGGGAAGAGATTCCCAATGAACAGGGATCAGATCATCATTGAGAGAGAGAATAAGAGAGAAAATAGAATTGACTAGTGAAAATCTTGTTTTTCTTTGCGAAGTGTAGAGGCTCCTCAATCATTCCAAGGAAGAATAAAATAAATAGATTATTTTTTTATTATCTATCCTTTCCAAATCATTTGCTACCTGTTAATCCTTAAATAACAATTAGCATTATAAGATCAATTGTTGGTCCAGAACCCCAACTTTACAAATTAATTGTTGTGGACATTGGTCCAAGCCCAATACCTTTTTAGGCCCTCAGATTTTTGTCCCGCACAAATATAGTAAATATTATGTTGGTTTCAATTGGCTTAACTGGTAAATTTTTTTTTTGGGTTTGAACCCCGCCTATCTAAAAAATTGATTGGTGTCTTGACCTTGGTGATAAAGAGCAATTATCATAAAACAAATGTCATTGGTTAAATTTTATCATATCTATTAAAAAAAATTATAATAAATATTCCATCACCAATTACATGTCAATTAGATGTTTAGGTATTTAAAAACATTGCTCAAAGGGGTGGGGCCTAATAGACCCAATGCAGGATTTCAATCCAACCAAAGGAGCCTTGAGGCCCATGGTTAAGCCCACCAGGGTCAGTGGGATAAGGCATCTCGAGTCCTCCACCCAAAGTGAGTTTCAGCTCGGATAAACTCGACAAAAGACCCCAAGCCCTTATAATGGAGGTTCGACTGCTAGGCCTTCTTTGGATGTTGGTCCCAAGGGACCTTTGTGGTCAACTTGTCTCAAGATAACAAAGTTGTCTTTTCGTGGACATATTCTTCTTTGGACAAAACTTAGGTACTATTATTTGGAGTCGTCTCTTAACATTTAGGGTCTGTTTAGGATCTACTTATTTTGCTGAAACTGAAAAACTTTTTGCTGAAAGTACTATAGATAAAGGTAAAAGTTAGCTAAAATAGTATAATGAAACTCATGAATAGTACCAAAAAGTGCAATGAGACCCATGAATAGTACCAAAAATAAGTTGAATAGTAAAATAAGTTGACAAAATTAATCATGCCAAACAGACAATTAGTCATATAGCTTTTTCTTTATGGGATGGAAGTATATTTTTAGTTAAATACTACCACATGACTGAATTTTAAATGAGGAATTTAAGGTATAGCACCTAAGTACAGTATCTAAATTTTGCCCTTCTCCTTAACTGCTAAAATGGGTGGTTCCATCTCTCTTGAGTTACCCACCTACTTGCAAAAGGCAACAATATTTTACTATTATTTTAAACAGTAATTTTTTTTTTTTTTTTTAAGTTTAAATTATTGTTCCATCAATTATTATTTTTTCTTGGTAATGTCAAGGATCTCAGATTCTCAATAATTTTGGCCATGACTTGCTTGATAGAATCTCTATAACCTTCTTCTGTGGACCAAGCATGAGCCGTTGAAAGAGAAAGTTCCAGTGCTATTGGCTTATATCAGTAGAAAAAGACAAAACAAAAAGGGACTACTCGAGCTAGCAGCATTAACGGGACCACCAAAAATGAATATGTAATCATAATTTGCTAAGATTACCAATTCAAGTCAGCAATTACATGCTTTAGTTTATTAGCACAAGTAGGTTATTCAACAAGAGGGTGATTTCGAACAGAACCAACATCATTCATGTGAAATGCGCCAAGTAGCTGGTTCCATCAAGTTTTTAATATCCAGAGATCTAACCAATTCTTTGTCGTTAATAATCCCCCAGTGATAAATCAGGAAGTCAATTTTTGTTGCATTCAAATATTACCTTGTCACCAAAAAGCAAGAAGGATATTTTAAAATGAAATCGCACGAGAAATTTGAAAAAGAAACGTGGTTTGCCGCAAAATGATATTATCCAAAACTCCAAATTGGGCTTTTATTGCTAAAGGTTCAGTTTTAAACTTTTAGGAAAAAATATTATTAAAAAGTCTTCACTCAAAGTTATTTTATTATGTAGCTCATTTTTAACAAATTTGAGTTCCAAACATATAGCTTTTCATGTGGATCATTTGATGTGGTATTTTCAATTAGACAGTTGCTATCTGCTTGGAATTCAAGCTTAGCAAACTCAAGTCCCAAAAAACATGTTACAAAACAAAATAACTTTGGGCTGATACGTTTTAGTAATATTTTTTTCGCAAAAAATGATTATTTGGCAAGAAATTGCCCCCCAAATTGAAAATGAAGGTTGGCCATGAGAACCTGAGTAGATTTATATACACTCCCAAATGATCTTGAAATCCCAAATTGTACTTTTGAAGCAACGCCAAAAAGGGGATCCTCCAACGCATAGCAGGGAAAAAGGAAAAAAAAAACCACAGTAAATTTACGACACAATCACAGAAAATATGCAATCAAGTTCAACAAATGTTTGATTCTCAAAGAAAAGAAGTTCAACAAATGTAAGTTTGTAAGAGTGGGATGTAATTTGTGCAAGGTGAATTAATTAGTAAGAGTCTAGATATCAAGTTTCTTGTAAGTCACGTTCGATTGTAGCAGCAGGAGTTTAGCGAATATGAAGCGCCATCAGGATACTAGAACAATCAAAATTGACAGAGACTAATGCAGTAAAGCCACAATGTAAGGGATTTCAGAGTTCAAGTCACAGAATTGCTTCATTAAAACTGTAGAAGGACAATGATACATGGACAATACTTAAAAGTAGGTAATGTTTTTAGTGAAAGAAAAAAACAAGAGTCTTTAAATCAGGGTAGACTATTTTACATCATATCCCCAAGTGCAGAGCTACCACACAGTGGAGTTTTCACTTTCTTTGGTTTTGGGGTGGTGATATTGGGGGACCATTTTGTTTATTATTCAAAGTCGATTTCACTAAAGCATGAGCCAATTTTCTTGCCATAACCAACAAAACCATTGTCCCTGCATTAATTCTGATATGTACGTAACAATGGAGCCATACTACCATATCTAAGTTCGCCTGAACAATGGGCCATCACCTGCAAGAGCTAATGCCCCATAATTTTGTAACCACTGAAGCTTGCAAACAACACAACCCCATGGTTTTCTTATCTCATATAAAACTTGAGATGGGTAGCGCAAGCAAATATTTATTTTAATTTCTTTTTGGACATCGATTGTATTTTAAATTTAGGCCCTAGTATTTAATTTGGTCAATAGTATGTTTTATTTAAAGCCAAGGATATTTTTGTCATTCAAAAAGTAAGATTTCCTATATCAGTTATAATAAGTGACCATTTGGATTGTGCTGAAATGAAATTTTAATGCGCTTGCGTCTCTATCAATAGGTCTCGTGCATTGTTCACTAGACTCACAAGTTGACTAATTCAGCAAAATTTTCATTAAAACTGGGTCTCATGACACTATTCACACATTTAAAAATTATTTTGGTACAATATTTTCAGTTTTTAGTTTTCAGCAATAAACAGTATCCAAATAGACCCTAAGAGTTTAGTGCTCATTTCCTATAGATAAGCTAAGTGTTGTTACACCTTTCAAATTGGAGATTATTTTGATGAATGAAAGTTTCAGTTGAAATTGTCTTCATGGTCTCATGCTGAATCCAGCTTACCCTAAGTGCCGATTTCTAGTGGTTTTCTTCGCTTGGTATTGACTTCAAAATTAAGTTTAGGTGTTGACTGATAGGCTCTATCCTTTATTTTTCTGTCTTTTAATTTCACTGTTGAATTATTCTAATTTGTGCTGCATAACAAATACAACTATTTTTTTTTAGAAGATGCGTAAAAATTACTTCAATCTTCTTGTCATTTTGGTCATGGAAATTGGGAAATGTGAGACTGATTAAGCAAATGAAAGTCCCTAATTAAGTCTTGAGTGGTAGCTAAATAGTACACCTAACACATCTAGAAAAGCACTAGTTTTATGGTATCCTATCCTAAGTCCTAACACATGTAAGCACTTACTCAAAAATATTGTTAGAAAGTACCTAACGATTAATAAGCAGAGTCAATGTTGCTCATTTGGTCATTTAATGCATTTTAGAGTACCCAAAGCTCATTCAACAACAACTTGCATCTGTTTGGATTGGAAACAAGAAAAACCTTATGGCCATTCTGGGCTGTCTAAAGCAACATCACCTATCTATATGTTTGTCATGTCTGAAAATCACAGAGCATTCAGTCAACACTTTATCATTCTGCATAATTCTAGAAAGTATTGTAACTTGTATGTTTGCTAGAATGAGTTTATCACTGAAACATCTTTATTGATATTTCCGTTCTGTCTCACTTCAGCAACACTTATTTCGAGTGTCGTTTACTGACGGCTATTGAGTATTGTCAAGTGGGTTCCTGAGTACCGAGAGAAACACCAGGTTCACTGAAATTAGATTGAATTCTTATTCAATACCTGATTGAGCATCCTATGCTATGCCAGTTAATTGGTCATGTTTAATAGAAAAACTGTTCCAAGGACCCAACAGTGGTCCAGGTAGCCAGGTAGGGCTGAACCTTTGTGCTTATAATTTATTATACAATTAAAAGATGCTCCCCCCACCTCCCCCTCCCCACAAGCATCTGGAGCTAGGCCTTTCTGCTAATTACTTACTTTGTTATTGGGACCTACAACATGGCATTAAATTCAACATTTTTGTACACTCCAATCCCATCATTCTTCAAGGGTCTGGATTAGGTCCAGTGCACTGGACCTAGTCAGATTGTGACACATGTCCAAAAATGGACATGTGTCACCATCTCAACAGGTCCAGTGTTATTGGACACTGGACCCAAACTGTTCCCATTCTTCAAATACAAAGAATGCAAACAGAAATATGAAAATCAAAGAGACGTGGAAAGTAGGTTCTTGATGATCTGCACAACAAGCCAAATTTGTTGGCATTTTCTGCTTCAGCTTAATTAATACTGGATAATCCCTCCAAAAAAAAAATACTGGATAAGGAAAATTTTCAAAAATCCCATCTATCAGATTGTCATATGGAACAAATTTATGTGACAATAAACTCAAACTATATAAGATATTTATTCCCAAGAAGCCAATGTAAAGCAGCAGGAAATGGAAGTAGGAAAAGAAATTGGTAGTGTATGGAAACAAGATGAAGGTACAATTGATTTTTTTCTAATTGGAAATATATGTTAACTGAACAAAAAATATTCAGGAAAGACTATGGTATATTCAACCACTTTTTTTTAGAGAATTTTAACCTATGGTGTCCGTTCCTGATGATAGCTCTTAATCATCAGACCAAAACATTAATCGGTTTTTCGTATAGGCGGAAACTGAACCCCAGATCTCTTATTCAATCATTAGAAATTTTACCAGTTGAGCTAACTAGAACCCATGGTATATTCACCCACTGATGCAAAGGCAATGGGAAGATAGATTTATTATATTTTATTTGATTTTATGTATCAAGTGCAATTTTGTAATTTTATAATATTTTGAAATGGGTTGTGCTAACCATCCATTGGATCTTCTTTTGGGTTTTATTTTAAGTTTGGATATTTAGTTGAGCTTAGTAGTAAAAGCCTAAAGAGTCCAAGTCCAAGTCTTATTAGGGTTTTAAGAAATCCTAGTTCAACTAGGATCAAGTATTTGACTTCTATTTAAAGAGTTGTAATGCTTTATATTGAGATGATGAATGTTTTTAGAATTTAAGAGCTATGAAGCTTTCTTTATGCCAAGGAACCCTAGGTGTGATGCTTAGGAAGTCTAGGTATGATGCCTAGAATTTATCTATTTTCTTTAATTTTACTATTCACGTTTACTGTTAACAGCAACCCAAATCTTGATTTGCATGGTTGTTTTTATTTTCAAACCCTACTAATCCTTATCCCCTTTGCAAACCCTATAATCTCTATTATTTTCTAGCCTATTTCCCACCAAAATCTAACCCTAATTCTTCAAAACCCAAGTTATCCAGATCTGCCCCAAGAGTTATAAATCAGGTTTTGTTTGTTCCCCTTGTCCTACGTCACTTGGCTTGAAAATGATACAAAGATGGAAGTGTTGAAATCTGAAAGAGTAAAGAAGTTTTTAAAATTGGCTTCCACAAATACTTATTGGTTTTCTTAGTAATAAAGTTGTAACTATGACTACACGTCATATTTCTGTGGCCCAGACTAACATGGCCGCTACATGTATATCTTTACAGGAGAAACATTGTAGGTATTCTATACATGTATTGCCCAATATACTGAATGGAGGGTGTTTGAATGAGCAAACTGCCTTGGGCCCTTGAGACACTATTACAGATAAATCCCCTCAAACATTGCATAGGACATACTCTGAAATTTCATATTGATAATTGTCACACTCAAAAAGAGTTACGGAATGCAAAAGGCTTTGTCTAATCAAGACGCTATTGCAGCAACACAGCCTATCATTTAAGGCAGTCATGTTCCAATGTCCCGGTCTTTCTGAACCAAGGCACCCACACCGTGCCCCAAGAGGTGTGTGGGAATTGAAGACTTTTGAAAGTTGAAACAAAGCCACAAACATAAGAAAGCAGACATGGGGATACTTCACCTATTGCAACATTGTCTCACTTCTCTTTTCAAGTAAAGCAATTGCAGTAGTTTTATAATGTTGAACTACTAGCAAGATTGGGCAAAACAGTTCCCTTTTTTATTTTTGATAATTTAATAGTTACAACCAAGAATGAGAGATTTGAACCCTAATTCTCCTAATAAAAAAAGAGTTGGCTAGGCCACTAAGTGACAAGGATCTTAACCTGGGCAAAAGAAATCTATACCATATAAATTTTGAATAGTACCCAATATTATTCACAGTGAAAATTCTATATGATTGTCTTTCATTGCGAAATTGTAATATTAACGAAAAACTATGTTAGTAGTTGTCTTCTTTACATGTTTATCTAACTCACAAACTCAAATCATCCAAGGGAAAGTTCACCTTAAGTCAAGGAGTAACATGTTAGAGAAGCTTTAAGTTTTACAGGTGAAAGAATCTTTAGGTAGACAGAGGACTACCACCATTATCTAACTAATCTAGTTCATACTTGAGGGAGAACATCTCTGCTTATTTGCATCATGGAGAATAACTTATTGAAGGGCTAAAGCTTCTACTTGGTTGGGCCACTTCAAAATTAACCTGCCCCTCAATTTTGCCCTTAGAATAATAGCTAGGAAATCCATCTGCAGCTACGTTATTTCTGAATCTGCCGAAAATCAAGTGCAGTCAAATCCTAGTTGACTCCAACCTTTGCTTTCCTCCACAATAGAAAAAATGTAGGATGACTAAAGAGAGGGGGACACATTTTCAACCTCCTTATGTAGTCTGGATGCATTTGTAAGGACATAAGATATATTGGCCCTCATCAGGGATAAATCCCATTAACTCTTTTGGTCACTTCTTTAGGAACCCTAAGAAGACCACAATATTGTCTCCCTTAGATAGCATGGGAAAAATCCCACTTAAATACACATTTTTTAATTGATTTTTATATATTATTAGAAGTTCATAATGAGATCAAGGAAGAAACATAACCTGGCATGCTGAATTGTTGACCCAAAGATTTCAATATAATCACATTGAAGAACCAAGCAGTTAAAGACTATCAATGAGTGGCATCTGACACCGTTATGAGCCAACACACAATTCATAAAACTTACTAAGCATTTAGATCATTTGTGTGAGAGAGAATTTATTTGTTAATTGAATGATAAAGTGCAGGGATGAACTGGAGAGTCAAGAACAGCTCCACATCTTTACATGGTAAACAAGCAAAAATTTTGATGAGATTTTAAGCACTTAGCCAAAAACTACTGCCTAAATTACAAAGCCAAAAATATGCCTAAAAACTCAATTGTCAAATATAGAAAAAATGTAGAATGACTAAAGCGAGGGGGACACATTTTCAACCTCCTTATGTAATCCAGATGCAATTGTAAAGACATAAGATAAGATACATTGGCCAAAAACTAACTGCCTAAATTACAAAGCCAAATATACGCCTAAAAACTCAATTGTCAAATGTAGTCCAGAACTTCACTCACCCTTTGGTGCTGCCCATTCTAACATATCCAATTCCAATCTTACTATGCATGAACGTCATGGCTAAGTCTGCACTGTCACTTTCCAAAAGGCATTGATTAAAATAGTACGAACTATACTTGGTATTTCTCTGCCCCAATCAACAATCCCATCAGCCAACTGATAGGCCTTGATGCGGCCAGCTTTGCAGTGTCTTGGGGTGAATTCCCAATGGAGCTGACTCATCTAATATCTAGCAAGCCCTAACTACCTTGACTGAAAGACAAAGGTCAATTGAAAGAGTCCTAAAAGAAGCTGCAGTTCATGTAATACCCTTAATGATCCTCATGTCCCACATCTTCAGTGACTCTTCACTTCTATGCTTATTGAACAGTCCTTGATAAGCACTGTATATGTATTAAAAGTCTGATCACAACCTTCTTCTTCTGTCCTCTTAAAGAGCTTTAATGCTTCATCAATTTTCTCACACTTAGCTAGGGCATCATTAAGGTCATTGTAGCGATACGAATCCTGTGGGCATCCCTTCTCCAACCATTTCCTCAAAAGAGCCTTTCAGCTTCATCAACTCTCACAGCCTTTCCAAGACTATCAATTAAACTAGACTAAAACATATCATTAGCCATCACCACCCCATTAACCTTTAAAACTCAAATTACTCCATGGCTTCCTCAATCTGCCACTCTTACACAATCCATTAACAATAATCCCATATACCCTCACTTGTTCCATGCTCCCAATTTTTGCATAGGAATCAATCAGCGCCATATAAATTGCTACATTCACATTATAACCCTTCTAAATCATACTCTCTTTTTTTTAACACAGCATATCCTTCTGCACACTTCCCATCCTTACAGAGCCCACCAATCTCTAAACTGCATGCATGACGCGGAGTTTCCAACCTCTTCTATTCCATTTCATGATATAGACCCAAACAAGCATCAAAATTCCCATCCGTATAACAAGCCTGCATTGAAGTCATATAAGTACTCATATCAAGCTTCATATTCCTCACCTCCATATCCCTTAAATCTCTCCATTCCCTTCTTTGTCTTCCCTGTTATTCCCTTCAATCATTGTATTAGTGGTCTCTTCTCAAAAAAATTGTATTAGTGGTCACAACATCCAGTCCAATCCTCTCAGTTTCCATCGCCTCTAAGGACTCTTTCAACTCTGTCAATCATCATTGATTCACCAACCCATTCACCAATAAATTAAACGAATACAAAGTGATCCTATTCTCCTTCATTCTACACTGCACCCACAACAATTCCTCAACCATTCCCACACTCCCTAAGCTCTTAAATCAAAAAATTAGCCGCTGAAACAGTCATCATGAGACACATTGAATTTTATATATATATATATATATATATATTTCCTGAATGAAACTCATTTATTTAAACTCCTTATGAACACACACAATGACACAATCCTATCTACATCATCACATAAAGATAAAACCTCACTCAAAGACACAAACACATGCAATACTCTATGGACATAACTGTTTTGCTTAGCAGCCTAAGGAAAAAGCCTTAAAGCAATAATATTAGGGTTTTCATGAAGCTTATTAGACTATAAAACAAATGAAACAAAGTTAGGGGACAACCTGATCAAGAACTTGTGGCAGCAAGACTCTAAATTAGGCTCCATGTCCAGGCTCATCAAGGAGATGGCAACCTTCAATTTACTGAGAAAAATTCCCAACAGGGGAAAAATTGATCTTTTCATTTAACACTTTTCACACGTTCAGGGTAAAATTGCCCTTTTCCATGCTCACGACCTAGCTTGAAATTCACGTCATAATGGGTAATTGGATATTCGGTGGCAAAGTGGTCATTTTCTTGATTCAAAATTTAGTTTTTAATCCAATCCTACAAAAATAAAAAATAAATGATCATCATTGGTTGAAATCAACCAATGATTTCAAAGTGTATTTTGAGAAAAGTTTATAAAGTGTACTTTGAGAAAAATTTATCTAACTTTTTATTAAAAGCATCATAGATAAAAGATAAAAGTTAAATAAAATAAGTAGTTATGAGACTCATGTGAGATACGTAAATAGTAAAAAAATAAGCAAAAATAAAATAAAATAAGTGGCTAACATGGGACTTCCAAATAGTAAGAAAAATAATAAGCAATAAACTGACTTATAATCCAATCCTAAACAAATACTAAATGTGTAGAATGATAATTAGTTAATTATTAAGATGATAACATGGTAGGACGGGGTTGAATTAAATGTGCCTCATTCCTCTTAGAGGGTAGGAAACTTGTCCGGAGCATGAGTGGATAGGTTAAGTTTGAGGTGAATTAGAGGCATTTTGTCATCTTTAACATTAATATGGTGAAGATGATGAAACAAGGTAGGGAATTGACAATCAAGAGAGTGCTAAGAGAGAGTGAAAGCAAGTGTTTTTGGATATGATAATAGAATATGCACAAAAAAATAAATCATAAATAAGATTTGTAAAAGATTAGGGCAAGCAAAACCTCCCAACCTTGTCACCTCTTCGAAGCAAGAAAAACCCGTACGAAGTAGCATGGGTCAAGTGGGAAGGATAATTTTTGTCATCCCTAGATTTAAAAAAAAAAAAAAAAAATTTATGGAAAGAATGAAAATTTTATTCATAAATTGAAATAGAGACTACATCCTAAAGTAGAGCTTATTCTAAAAAATAAGGGCTTTCTTCAATTTAAGTAGAGAAGTCATTAATGCCTAAAGCATGTTTTACTAATAAATGGGCTAGTCTGGTCTATTACCTTGCCTATGTACATGAGAAAATTCAACCCAAAAAAAGTCCCTACAAAAGTAAAGCATACTTGAGTAATATTACTAGTATATATAGTACTAATTTTAGCCAAGCATGGACGGAACCACTCTTTGACTTGGGGGCAATGCCCACACCCCACCCCCCCCCCCCCCCCAAAATTTTTATTTTATTTTAATATTACTAGTATATATAGGTACTAATTTTAGTAATTTTATTTTATAAAACTACACTTTGCAAACTCTTAATAATATCATTGATTATTTTAAAAAGTAATGTTATAAGTTATAACTGCAAACTTTTCTACAACATTTTTTTCAAAATTTTGAGATAGCAAATTCTTATTAATTCGCATTTGGGTCTACCACTTATACCACTTTTTTACTTATCAATAATCATTCACCACATGAGTAATTTGTAAAAATAATTTTTTTTTTACTTACCCAATAATAGACACACACATTAAAGACAAAGACAAAAAAAAAAAAAAAAAAAAAAAAAAAAAAAAAAAAAAAAAAGGAAGAAGAAGAAGAGAAAAACCCTCAACAACTAAGCTGCCGCACAAAACCAGCAACAAAGCCACTCTCCCTAACTCCAAGTTCTGGTGCTGTCGTTGCTGCCAAGTACTGTAAAAGCCCACTGCGTGAAAAGAAGACCACTTTTCTTTATTCCCCCATGTCGAACCTCATTCTGATTGAACCATAAAGCCTACACAATGGTGACAACTATGGATACTTTTTCCTCCTCACCACCATCAACAAATGCCGCATCAAGTCCAAAAAAGATTGAAACTGCATAGACCAGCAGTAAACCATTAGCTTCAAACACTTCCACACCTCCTGAGTTTTTGGACAAGTCTAGAAAAAATGGCCCAAAGTTTCAGACTCCATTTGACATTGATCACAAAGTTGTGTTCTATAACATGTCTTCGCATAGGATTATCCTTCATAGGAAGAATATCATGACATGCTCTCCATGAGAAATTTCTAATCTTGTGCGTGGAATAGGGATCTTCCATAAGGGCACTATAGACACTGAACAAGCCATTTGAGGTTTCAACCAAATAAGCTTGTCATGGGGTAGGAAAGAACTCAAATGTATATTTTAATAACTTCAATGTCATGGGAATCATTAGAGACATATTACACATATTAGCCCAATGTATAGGCCCAAACTCGTCCTATTTCTTTGTGCAAGACAAGTCTTCTACTTGTACTAAAAGTCCTAAATTTAGTCTCCTATATATACTCATGTTATGTTTATTGTAACACAGGATTTGCACTATACTCTCAATATAAAAGATTTATACTTTTATGCATTCAGTCACTCTAACTTTGAGTTCAATCACTCCATGTTTTCCCAAATTTTACTTTGAGTTCATTCACTTACTTCTTTAGAAAAATATCAACAAAGTACACATTTGGCTCTTTTTTGAAAGCAACATTTGGCTTCAATTACAGTAATTAACACAGATAATGTTGTTCAACTATTAATGTGTTTTCCCTAGGATGGAGCTGTTTTTAAGGAGACAAATGAGGCTGGTATCAGAGTGGTAATTCGGAATGATAAGGGTGAAATTTTGGCGGCCTTGTCTGAAAATACAGTTATGCCTTCGTTAGTAGTGATGGTGGAGATTCTTGCAACTCAAAGGGCAGTTCAATTTGCTCTTGAAATTGACATTTCGCACTCTATTTTTGAAGGGGACTCCAAGATTTTTTTTAAGGCTATGACCCTTGATGTTGATCCTTTTTCTTCCATTGGACACTTTGTTAAAGACACTAAGTCTATTGCTAGTTCTCTTATGAACTTCTCCTTCTCTCACACTAGAAGGTAGGGCAATTCAGTTGCTTATGCCTTAGCTAGGAGAGGTAGGCTTTCTTCTTCCTTATTAGTTTGGATAGAATCTCTTCCTTTAGATCTTTTAATTCTCTTATAATCTTTGTTTTTTTTTTAATAAACGCAGCTCTGTATTGATTCTAAAATATTTTTTTTTATTTAAAAAATTTTGATCCACTAACAAAGTTACAATGTAATGTAATGGACCAAAATTTAAAATAGAAAAGGCATAAAATCAAGTAAGAAAAAAGATCCATTTACTCATGTGTGAATGTGTTACTATTCTAGGTAACTAAATTATCGTCTTAATTTTTCTGGGAAAAAAAAAACAAACAAAAAAAAGTGTACGTGTTTTTTTAAAAGGATCTTACACTAAGTTTATTACTCACTTGTGGTTTGATTGGGGTCAACATTCTAAATTCACATCATGTTGGTTCTCCCAAAATGCTCTAGATTTTAGTTTCCCCCCACTATAATCTATATATATAAGCTAAGCATAACATTTATTGTTGTTACGCTTCTGTTAAGCCACGTCAGCGACCACATCATCTACCTATTTCTCACTTCTCTTCACTACTTCCAACCATAACTTTTCTTTTTATCTTTTCATCTCTCCACTACTCTCAACCTTAATATTACTCTTTATCTACCTCTTCATCTTCCTTTTATTTTGACTCTTCTTATCCGTATTCTATTACTATAAATATGACATTCTCTATCGCATTCTATACATATTTTCTAACATGAAAAAGGTTACTACTCTCTCTCTCTGTCTCTCATGTTTTATTTTTGTTTGAATTTTTTTATTTTTTGTATCTCTACTTTAGATTGGTGTATTTATGTGTTCTTTAGAATTTTACTTTGGGTTGCAATTTGGTTTTGTTTTTTTAAGTTTTTTTTTTTTTCTTTCCTATAATTTTTAAATGTTATTTTATTGCATATAAATATAATTTACAAGAAAATAATGTTATTCTATTATATATCATGGCTTGAATAATTTAGTGTTTGACTTATAACTATGTTTTTTATTTGAAGCATCTTTTTCTCATTTTATTTTCTATTTCTCTACCGAAAAGGTGATTACTCTCTCTCTCTCTCTCTCTCTCTCTCTCTCTCTCTCTCTCTCTCTCTCTCTCTCTATATATATATATATATATTCTTTTTTGCAACTTTACTTTATGTTGCTAAATCATTGTATTTTTTATATAATACTATTTTGGGTTAATACGATTTGGTAGTGTGTTTGATTTTTTAAGTTTTCTGTCACAACTCACAAGTCTTCTCTCTCCCTCTTTTAGCTTTTGTTTTGATTTTATTTTATTTTATTTTTTTTGTTGATATAATACTTAATTAGTTATTTTGGAAGTGAGATTTTGAATTTATATCAAAATACAATGTTGACTATGTATTTGAATGTGTCTATCAATTATTAAAACTAGTATGTAGCCCCGTGCTACCGCACGGGAATGAATATATTATTAATTACCAGAAAATTTCATTAACAAAACTTAGCAGTATATATATTTTATACAGAAAAATGAACCTTGGTGACAATGTTTATCCTACAGATCCATTCACGTTTTTGAACCTTCATCTCTATTGGTGATTGAAATTTTCGTAGCTTAAAAATTTTTAAATTAAAATAAAAAAAATAAAAACTCTCAGAGTTGTACTCATTTTGTAGTTTTACGATGGGTCATTTTGTAACATGATGCACATTTGTGTGAAGAAAAAACCTCTAAAGTTTCATGGATGATAAAAGAAATTCTCTCCAATCTCTTTTTATAGAAAGATGGGTTTGTGCGTGTTTTTATACATCCTTCATAGTTGTATTATCACGAAGCAGGTCCAATGGATTTAAATTGGTACTACCGATTCCCAAAGCATGAGTGTTTAATTTGTTATTAATTTCATCTCATGATTGGCTTCTACACATGAAAGAAAAATTAAAAATAATTAGATTGTACACGTGTATAGTAAAATTGGACTCCAATTTCAGATTCTAATTGAACAATTGGAATGATAATATATGATAGTAACAACAATAGGAAAATTCAAATAAAATTTCGGATTAAATTGTAACAATCTGAATAAAAAATTCCAGTAGAAAGACAAGGTGGAGTGATCCACTCCAAGAAGGCGACCAAACTTGCGTAAATATAGAATAATAAATCTCTCTCCAGAAAATTTACATTGTTCATAACCTTTACCTTCACTGAAAATTTTAAAAACATAGTGACTCACATCTGCCATCCAGACATCTACAGTCGAGCCCTCTCCAATTCACGTGAGATTCCATTGATCACTAAGTTCCTTTGCAGCCTGCAAAAAGTATCATCCATCGGTCCACAGCAGTGCTTTCTTCATTGTTATAGGTGCCAAACCTGAACAAAAAGCCAAATATATGGATAGTGAATTTTAGGCATAATGTGCATCTAATCACATATTAGCAATTTATAACAAATGTAAAGATGCAAACTTTGTAAGTGAATAGTAAACAAAACTCAGTGTCAGAACCAAGAAGAAAGCACTTTAATCTGAAACTCAGTGCAAATGTAAAGATGCAAACTTTGTAAGCAATTTATAACAAAAATGCAAACTCTGGCTTTGCTATCTTTTTGGAAACTATGCAATGTACCCAAACCAAGTTCTTATCACCGATATTAATCTTTTTGGTTTTCACGTTTGACTGCAAAATCAAGAAAAAACTTAATTAGTATAGTAACTCACTTGACCCTATACATAGAAGTGGTTTTAATGAGAATGAGCCCACATACATTTAGCCACATGATGCAAAATTCAACTTCAATTTCACAGATATTAATCTCTTTCGTTTTCACGTTTGATTGCAAAATCAAGAAAAAACTTAATTAGCACAGTAACTCACTTGACCCGATACATAGAAGTGGTTTTAATGAGAATGAGCCCACATACATTTAGCCAGATGATGCAAAATTCAACTTCAATTTCAGATTCTAGACACATGACACAACATTAGAACTCTAATTAGGAATTTTAATTTGGTTTGTACACGTGGCACACAATTAGAGTTCTAATTTGGAATTCAATTTCACACTCTCTCTGCTTCACCTATTATTAGATATTTAGATTAAACCCCCTAAAAAAACTATTAAAATTAAACCGCCCAAGATGAATATGTATAGACAATATTTTTATTTTTATTTTTATTTTTCATTGATTTATTATTTAGTTATAACATCAAAATTAAAGTAAATGAATACATATAGTTAAAACTGCCTAAGATGAATTTGTAAAGGCAATATATTTATATATTTAATATTTTCAAAAAATTAAAAGTAAAAAATAAGAATAATGATGTGGCAAATGATGTGACGGATGAGAAGGCTCATCAGGAGCGTAGTAACAGAAATGCGATATGAAGATCCAATTAAAGGCAATTAAATCTTAATAAATAAAAGTGTACATAGTAAAAAAAAATAAAAAATTAGATCATGTTCTCTTTATGTTATATAGATTATTTTCTTTCATTTCGATAGGTGAAGTGTTCAGTTTTAGACATAAAGTCTTTTTTTTTTTCTATATATTATTTTTGTGCGCACCTAAAATGAAGCTGCAAGTTTAGGCCTCACTCAGATTCACAATTTATTTGTTTAGTGGGTATGGATTTCCTACCATAGGTCGTTCTCGGCACTGAGACTCAATGAGATCACTTTTCTCTCTTCAACTGCTTGAATCACCTTCTTCTCCCTCTGCTCTAAATCTATCTTTCCCCATTTCTTAGTGAATTTTTCCAACCCCCTATCTTCCCCAAACTTCTCATATTTATAGTGCTAAGTTAGTAAAAAGGTCATGATCACCTTCTGGTTAGTGCAACGAGCGGTCCAATATTATTGATCATAAGTGGGTGGTTAGGTGGGAGTGGAAAGCGGTGAGGATGGCCTTGGAATTTGGTTCCCACTTCCGGAGATACGCTTGGCAGAGGTACATCAAATGAGCTGCCGGTCACACACCGGACGGGATGTTGTATGCCGTCCACAACATTGATTGGTAAGGACATGCCGAACATAACTAGGTGGCAAAACTTAGGCCAGCGACTTGTGCAGATTCGGGTTGGGCTCGCGGAGAGAGCGAGAGAGAGAGAAAACAGTCATGGGCTGCATCTTTGCAAAAGAATTAAGGGCCCATGCATCCTCGGGTATGGGAATCCGTACAAAAGCCATAGGCCCTCTCGCACAATTTGGGCCCAAACGTCTAGATGGTCCTGGAGGGGTGCACCGTACATTAGCCCCCCCTTGATTCGTGCATGGCACTTGAGGACGAATCAAGGATCCCCGGGCATAGTTTCGTTCAGTAAATCGATCAGCGTGCATTGGGAATTTGAGAGGCCAATTAATGCCCCTCAAAAGATTCGTCTTGCCTGACGGTTGGTTCTATCGTCATCATTCCCTGACGGTTCGCAAACCGAGGCAGCGCGCGTGCAACGGTTTGTGATGGGACTCTTGGGGTTTCCCGCACCTCATTTAATGAGTGGCATTTACTCTTCCCTTTGGCCCCTATAAATCCCCCATTCTGAATCATTTCTCCACTTTTCACTCTCTTCTCTCTGAATCTTATCTCCTGTTATGCATCCATCTGCGCACTGCTTGACCAACCCAGAGCCTCTACCTTCCCTTTAACCCAAAGTAAGTTCTCTAGCCTTTTCTATTACTTCTGTTTCTTTCTTCAAATTCCCTCCTTCGCATTTAGAGTCATAAGGGTTTTGCTTACCTTTTGAATAATGAGGTGTCCTTGGCCACCTTTAGGCAGAGGTTCAGTATCCCCAGTGATGTGGAAGTGGCGTATTGCCATGAGAGTGAATTTGCTCTCCACAGAGGGGGCAACACTGCCTTTTTCCCTTTAATGTCAATCCTAGAGGGTGGGGTCAGGTTTCCCGTGGACCCGCTTCTGCTCAGCACTCTTAGATATTACGAGCTTTGCCCCGACCAAAATCCCTCCAATTTTTACCAGGTGGTTAGTTACGTCAGTAGGTTTAACTAGGTGTTCGGTTTAGAGCTAAACCACCACGACATAAACCACATGTACAGCTTGTGTGGGAATAAAAATACTAATTATTACTTAAAGACTAGGGATATGAGGGTACGACTCATTTTGTGCCTACCTGACTCCAATAGGAATTCTGCTGGGGAGTTCGTCCGGGTGTGCGGCAATTAGTTTGCCGGTGACATCCCCTGCCCCCTCTCGTGCCGCGAAGTGGGTTCGTACCTCCTTTAAACTTACTTGTAAATTAAATTTTTTTTTTTTATACGAAAATTTTACTTTTTCGAATACTGATTTACTGTGGTTCTGTTTGCAGAAGGTAAACTATTCACCCCGGACATTAGGGTGGTTCACATCAAGGACCTGAATTTCATACTGCAGTCCGAAGTTTTTGTACACTCGAACGAGCAGCTCCGGGCCTTCCACCTTATACTTGGTTGCACCCCCGTGTACAAGACTTGGCAGTCCTTTAGCCAAGCCCTCACTATTGACAGCTCGTTGTTGTCTTACGTAGACGTCCGACACGCCAACTTTCTCCCTCCTAATTTGACTATCGAGGAAGCCCGAGATCATGGTCCCAATTATTTAACTGCAGAAAACCGTGCCTCGGTTAGGGACGAATCGGCCAAACGTGTTTCTAGGGCTTTACGGGAATTAGCACACGCTCCCGTCGAAGCCCAAGCAGAAGAAGCTGGAGAACAAGAGGCCGAGCAAGTATTAGTTGAAGAAGAAGAAGAAGAAATGGTGACCAGAAAGAAGCTAACTATTGATCGGTTCTTATCCGGCCCACGGTCTTCAGCCCAGCCGCAGCAAGCTCATCCAACAGGCCGTACTCCTCCTACTCCTCCTCCTTCTGGTCGGCAGAAGAAAAAACAGCTTATGGACAATCAACCGGCCAGAAATGCTAGCGAGGCACCCGCAAAGACTCTCCCACACCCTACCGAAGGGATCATAATTCGGGAGCTGGTAAGTGGCACACAACCCGCAACCCCCGGCGGCACTGAGGTCGCATCTTCTTCGCGGGCAACGCCCAACTGGCAGCCAACTTTTATGCTCGGTGGTGCGCCTTTGCCGTCCAATGCGAGCATGAAGATATGGGCGCAAGGAGAGGGGGGAAGGGTGGAGGAAAGCTTGGTGAACGGGTTGCTTTTGCCCGAGGATGTGCATTTCTAGTCTGAAGGCTTCGAGGTCTCCATTATTCGGCAGTTGCAATGGCATTCCATCGTGGTAAGCTCCTTTATTTCGCCTCATGTTTATCTTGCTTGTGATAAATTCCTCCCTCCTTCTTGCACATTTTCCTAATTTGGACTCGGTGATGTTAGGCCGCACAACTTACCCATATACTCGGCGAAAGGGCATGCGAGGTTGCTGAGGACGCCGAGCGGGAGAAGGCTCTGAAGGAAGTTGCCATTGACATGGCTCGGGATAAGGTTAAGGAGGCTGAGGTGGCTGAGTTGAAGGTACAATCTGTGAAGACTGCGCGACAATTAGCTGAGCAAAGGCTGGCCGAGACGGAGGGCAGGTTGGGGGATGCCGAGTTGAAATTGGCAACGGCCGAGGGCCTAAACTCGGCTCGTGACGAAGAAATTGCTGAACTTAAGGCTGCCTTGGACGCTTGTGAGACCAAATGGTATAACGAGGGGTTCACGGATGTGGAGAACTCCATGGAGTCTATCGTTCTTCAAGCTTGGGCTCAGGGATTTGAGGAAGGCTAGTTGGCTACTCTCCAAACAACAGGGATTCCCGGGGACTCGCAATTATGGAATCCAGAAAAGATCCCCCGCCCCGCTGTTGCTCTCCCGGTCCAGAGTCAGGCTGAGGCTGCCGATGACGAGGATACCCCCAGTATGAGGGCCTTGGTGGAAGCCATTGACACTCATGTTAAGAACCCCGATATGGAGGCCACGAGCAACCTCAATGCCGCAGGTCACGCTGAAAACCAAAGGTCAACTACCGAGGAGGCCACGGGACGAATCTCGGAAGACATAGTCGAGCTTTTCCAAACCAACCCAGCCGCTTAATACTTGCAAACCTTTTCTTTTACATTGATCCTTTATTACTTCGGTATTAGCTAGTCACCGGGTTGTAATGACCGAACATCTTTTATTTTGCTGTTTCCTTTTACCTGCTTTGTCACCGAGTCATGGTGACCGAACAATTCACTTTTGGTTTATGACTTCGACACTAAGTTTATCCTCCCTGAAGTTATTGGGCTATGGTAACAAGGACAAATATTTAATCATTTGGTTATCCATCCTTTATTTGTTTTGAAACATTTTATTATTCAGCTATGAGAACCAAGCGTTCCATGACTTGATATTTGATTGATGTGATCGTTTTTGTTTGCCCTTGGGGAATTTAGAATAAGGTTTTCACCTGCCCGTCGATGAAGATTAAACTGAGGACAGGTTTCAAGCCAAGGTTTCATCTTGCCCGGTGATGGATATTGACCTGGGTATAGGTTTCTATACTTGGGAAATTTAGGCTAAGGTTTCTACTTGCCCGACGATGAAGATCGGACCAGGGATTGGTTTCCGTCGTAATTGTTTTATGGTTCCACATGCTCGGTGATAGGGAATAGGGATTGAACCGAGAGTCGGGTTTCTGTCTTTAGAATAAATTTTTAAGGTTTCCACCTGCTCTGTGATAGGGATCGAACCAATGGTCAGGTTTCTGTCTTTAGAATAAATTTTTAAGGTTTCCACCTGCTAGGTGATAGGGATCGAACCGAGGGTCAGGTTTCAGTCCTTAGAATAAATTTTTAAGGTTTCCACCTGCTCGGTGATAGGGATCGAACCGAGGGTCAGGTTTTTGTCTTTAAAATAAATTTTTAAGGTTTCCACCTGCTCGGTGATAGGGATCGAACCGAGGGTCAGGCTTCTGTCCTTAAAATAAAATTTTAAGGTTTCCATCTGCTCAGCGAATTGTCGATTAGTGATAGTACTTTTTCAAATTATGGACATTCCATGGTCGGGGTAACGGTCTTTCGTCCAGGTCTTCTAAGTAATAAGCCCTCGTACCGGCCACAACAGTGACCCTGTAAGGTCCTTCCCATGTTTGTGCCAATTTTTCGGCATTAGTATCTCACATATTCCCTACGGCCTTTCTCAAGACCAAATCTCTCGCACCAAACTCCCTTACTTTTATGTCTCGGCTGTGCCTCAGGGCAAGTTTTTGCTGAAATTTTGCTAGCTTTATAGTCGCCGCTTCACGGCATTCTTCCAACATATCCAAGCATCCAACCATCATCTCGTCGTTCTGGGCGGGATCGAATCCCATTACTCGTGCACCGCATAGACTTACCTCGGTTGGTATCACGGCTTCAGCTCCGTAAGTGAGAGAAAATGGGGTTTCCCCCGTGGATCTCCTAGGGGTTGTCCGGTACGCCCATAATACGTTGGGAAGTTCCTCGGCCCATTTTCCTTTTGCGCCCTCCAACCTTTTCTTCAGTCCATTCACAATTACTTTATTTATAGCTTCGGCCTGTCCATTACTCTGGGGATATGCGGGAGTCGAATACTTGTTTTTGATGCCGAGGTCTCCATAAAATTCACGGAAGTTCCGGCTGTCGAACTGCAGCCCATTGTTTGATATAAGAGAGTTTGGCACCCCAAATCTTGTGACTATATTCTTCCATATGAACTTTTTCACATCCGCGACCCTGATATTGGCTAAAGCCTCTGCCTCCGCCCATTTGGTGAAATAGTCGACAGCCGCCAAAACGAACCTTCGATTACCCGTTGCCCGAGGAAATGGACCTAGAATGTCTAGCCCCCACTGTACAAAAGCCAAGGACTGCTGATTGGGTTCAGATGGCCTGCCGACTGGTGGATCAAGGGGGCATGTTTCTGACACCGTTCACATTTGCGCACATACTTGGCGGCATCTTTTTGCATTTGAGGCCACCAAAAGCCTTGAGTCATTGCTCGGTGTGCCAACGACCGTCCTCCTACATGATTGCCGCACACTCTGTCATAAAGCTCGGTCAAAAGTTCACTCACTTTCATTGGGTGTAAGCACAAGAGGTATGACCCCCCAAAGGATATCCGATACAACTTCAGATCTTCCGATAACCAATACCGAGGAGCAATTCTGCGAATCTTGCTGGCTTCCTTTTCGTCTAAAGGGACTCAATCTTCTGTCAGGAAGTCAACAATGGGGTCCATCCAGCACGGCCCAAGCATTGAAACGGCTGTGACATTGGTCCCTGCAGCTATCGGATCATGCGTTACCCTGATGCTAGGCTCTTGAACAAGCTTCACTTTAATTAGCCGGGGTATCTCCTCGGTTACTGTTGATGCCAGCGTGGCGAGGGAGTCGGCGTGTCTATTTTATGACCGAGCAATTTGGATCACTTTCACCGTTCTAAAGATGCTTATAGCTTGCTTCACTTGCTCCAAGTATGCTTTCATCCGAGGATCTCGTGTTTCAAAACTGCCCTGCACTTGATTGACAACCACATGTGAATTCGAATAGATTTCAACATCCCGGGCCCCCAAGCTCGAAATCGTCCTTAGTCTAGCTAGTAAAGCTTCGTATTTTGCGTCATTGTTGGAGGCTTTGAAACCCAACCTATACGAATGCTCTAACCGGATTCCCTCCGCGGTGATAATGACAATCCTGGTGCCGGCACTCGTGGAGCTCGATGCTCCGTCCACGAATACCTTCCAGGGGCATGTCTGCACATGTAAAACTATCTCTCTGTTGCTTTTTGGCGAAAATTCGACAACAAAATCTGCAAGGACTTGGCCTTTCACCAAATTTCGCGGTTTGTACCGTATGTCAAAAGAACCGAGCCTAGTCCCCCATTTTGCTATTCGGCTCATGAAGTCTGATCTCTTCAATAGTGACGGCAAGGGATACTCGATCAAGACGTAAACCGTATGAGCCTGAAAGTAATGCGGCAGCTTTCTTGTAGCATGTATTAGGGCTAACACTAGTTTCTCCAGTGGTAAGTACCTTGTCTCAGAATCAACTAGAGTCTTGTTGATGTATTATACAGGTTGCTGGATCCCTAGGTCCCTCAGTAGCACTGCGCTCACGGCATGTTCGAACGCTGCCAGGTACATGAATAAATCCTCACCAGGTTCTGGTGCTGTCAGTATGGGCGCCTGCACCAGATAATCCTTTAAGTCCTGAAAAGCTTTGTCACATTCTTCGTTCCATTGAAATCCTGTCCACTTCTTCAATAGTTGGTAGAATGGTCGGTAGCGATCGGTGAATTTGGAGATAAACCGATTGCGGGCGGCTAGCATCCCAGTTAGCACTCGTACTTCTTTCGGATTGCTCGATGGCTTCAATCTCTTTACAGCCTCAATTTGGTCGGGGTTGACCTCTATTCCCTGGCTGGTGATCAGATACCCTAGGAATTTTCCCGTGCCCACGCCAAACGCGCACTTCTCGGCATTAAGCCATAACTTGTATTGTCGAAGAACCTCAAATACTCCCTGAAGATCCTTCATATGCCACACTTCCTGCTTGTTTTTCACCACCATGTCGTCTATATATACTTCAACTGTACGACCGATCTTGTCTCGGAACATCCTTGTCATTATTCGCTGGTACGTGGCCCGGGCGTTCTTTAATCCAAAAGGCATCACCGTGTAGTGGTAATTGGCCTCTGGGGTGATGAATGCTATCTTTTCTTGGTCTTCGGGAGCCAATGCGATCTGGTGATATCCCTAAAAAGCGTCCAAAAAGCTCATCCTCGGATGTCCATATGTTGCATCCACCAGCTGATCGACCTTTGGCACGAGGAATGGGTCCTTTGGGCACGCTCGGTTCAGATCCGTGAAGTCCACGCAAACCCTCTACTTGCCATTCTTCTTCTTTACTACCACGGTATTTGCCAACCATTCCGGGAAGAAGATTTCTCTTATTGCTCCAGCATCCTTCAACCTTTAGACTTCGGCCCTTATTGCCTCGGCATGCTCCTTGGCTGATCTCCTCGGCTTCTGTTTTTTCAGAGGGAACGAGGGGTCGACTCTAAGTCTGTGGATGATAAACTCGGGATCCACCCCGGGTACATCATATGGGCTTCATGCAAACACATCCACATTCTGAATCAGGAGTAACAACATTTCTACTCTATCTTGCTTGTCCATGCTTTTCGCCACATGGAAACACTTGTCAGCATCTGGAAGTATCCTCACTTTCATCATCTCCTCAGCACATCCACTTCCCTTCTCCCCTTTAGGTTTTTGTAATTGCTATAACAAGGCGCCTGATGGCGGGTCCTTCTGTTCGGCGTGCTCCTTCTGTTCGGCAGGCCCTTTTTTCCAGTTAGTTATGGCGACTAAACACTTTCTCGTCATCTGCTGACTTCCCCTAACCATAGCAATACCATGCTCGGTAGGGAACTTCACTTTTACATGCAAGGTGGACGGGACAGCCCTCATTGCGTGGATCCACGGTCTTCCAAGTATCGCTGTGTATGGGGAGAAAGAGGCTACTACTATAAATGTTACCAACACCTTCTTACCTTCCATATTCATGGGTAGAGAAATTTGCCCCTCGGGGATCACAACCTTGCCATCAAATCCAACCAAGGGCGTACTGTATTTTGAGAGATCCCCACTCCTCAATTCGAGCCCCCTGAACAAGTCCGGATACATTACGTCGGCGCCGCTTCCCTGGTTTATCATCACCCTTTTTACCAAGAAACCACCTATCCGAGCAGTAACTACCAATGCGTCGTCGTGCGGCTAGACCGTTCCTTCCAAATCGTTACCATTGAAAGCGATAAGCTCCCTGGTACGCTTCACTTTCTTTCCTGGTAGATGTGCATCCGAACTTCCTTCCACTGGGATTATAGTCATCACCCCTTTCTTCCTTGCCGCGGCCATACTCCTCGGGGGTACGTGGATGACCTCAATTATCCCGAGTGGGGGCGGCAGGGGGTTACCCCTCTGCGGAGCACCCTGTTCTGTTCTCTGGTCCCCCGTGCCTACCATAAATTCTTTTAAATACCCAGTTTTGGCCAGTTGCCTAAGATGGTCTTTCAACACTCGACACTACTCGGTGGTATGACCTTTATTTTTATGATAAGTGCAGTATAAATTCTAATTCCTTCTAGAGGGGTCACCACCCATCCTGTTCAGCCATCTGAAATATGGCTCGTGCTTAATCTTGTCTACAATTCTGTGTACCGGCTCCTTGAATGTCACATTTACCTCCCCCGTTGATGCTTCCGGCTCCTGAATCCTCAAATTCTCCCGGTTTCTTGGCTGAAATCCACTCTACCGAGGACGATTTGCCATTGGTGCCTTACCCTTGATTTGTAGCCAGTCATCTTCTAGCCGTTTATACTCCTCAATGCACCTCATTAACTGTCTCATATCCTCGGGAGGCTTCTTTGTCAATGATTCCCTCAGCCCAGAGTCCTCGGGCAATCCCATCCTAAAAGTGCTCACTGCAATCTTCTCGTTTCCTCCGCCGATCTCGTTGTAAAGTTCCCAGTATCGGCTAGCATAATTACGGAGGGTTTCCCCTGCCCTCATCTTCATAGACAGCAATGCGTCTACCGGTTGCGGCACCCGACTGCATGTTACGAATCGGGTTTCGAACTCTTGTATCAGCTCTGTGAAATTGTGGATGGAGCCCTTGCGTAACCCATTAAACCATCTTAAAGCTGTGGGACTGAGCCTAGAAGGAAAGACCTTGCACATCAAAGCATCATTGCGGGTATGTAGAGACATCATTTGGATATAGTGGCTGACGTGTTCTACCGGGTCCGTTTTTCCATCATATGAATTGAAAGGTGGGCGCGTAAATCTATCCGGCATTGGTGCCCGCTCAATGTCTGCTGAGAATGGTGACCGAGCTGCCCTACGCAGTGCACGACTTATCTCATCCATGGCTGCATTGTGGGGCCGTCTCTCTTCAGGAAAGTCTGAGCCCCGATCTTCATACTCCCATGAACGTGAGCGGTTTCGTCATCGACGAGATTCCCTTGAATGCGAACGGTCTCGGCGCCGACGGGACTCTCTCAAATGTGAACGCTCTCGGTGGTGGTGGGATCCTGACTGATTTGATCCCGTTCCATGTCGTCCTTCCCCAGCGTCAGGCCTTCTCCCTTGGTTGTCTTGATCCATTCTGTGACCCCTGTTTCTTGCTTCCAACTCCAAATCTCTTACCAACCTGCGCAGCCATTCAAGCTCCTCATCCCGCTCGTTAAACTGCCCGTGCCCTAAAGCATTGGACACCGTTCTCTGTGTTTGATATGACCCTTCTCCAAGGTCGGACCATTCTTCCTCTTGCTCGTAAGCCCGATCTTCGCGCGTCTTCTACCTCCGTTCTCGCCAGATGATCCCCGGGAAGATCCTACCGAGCCACTTTCAGCATCACTTCTGGAACATCTCCCAGACATCTTCCCATGCACGAGTCTCAGCGGAACCACTACCTTGTAGGAGATCCCCACAGACGGTGCCAATTGTGCGCACCTGAAATGAAGCTGCAAGTTTGGGCCTCACTCAGATTCATAATTTATTTGTTTAGTGGGTATGGATTTCCTACCATGGGTCGTTCTCGACACTGAGACTCAATGAGATCACTTTTCTCTCCTCAACTGCTTGAATCACCTTCTTCTCCCTCTGCTTTCAATCTATCTTTCCCCCTTTCTTAGTGAATTTTTCCAACCCCCTATCTTCCCCAAACTTCTCATATTTATAGTGCTAAGTTAGTGGAAAGGTCATGATCATCTTCTGGTTAGTGCAATGAGCGGTCCAGTATTATTGATCATAAGTGGGTGGTTAGGTGGGAGTGGGAAGCGATGAGGATGGCCTTGGAACTTGGTTATCACTTCTGGAGATACGCTCGGCAGAGGTGCATCAAATGCGCTGCCGGTCACACACCGGACGGGACGTTGGATGCCATCCACAACATTGATCGACAAGGACTTGCCGAATAGAACTAGGTGGCAAAACTTAGGCAAGCGACTTGTGCAGATTCGGGTTGGGCCCACGAAGAGAGAGAGAGAGAGAAAACAGTCATGGGCCGCATCTTTGCAAAAGAATTAAGGGCCCATGCATCCCCGGGTATGGGATGCCGTACAGAAGCCATGGGCCCACTCGCACAATTTGGGCCCAAACGTCTAGATGGTCCTGGGGGGGTGCACTGTACAATTTTAAATATTAAATTTATAATATGGTATAGTCTCTTAGAAATATCTAAGAAATATGCAGTTCCAATTTCATGTATCAATATTAGTAAACAAAACTCAATCAATAGTTTGAAGCTACTTCTACGATAAGAAAAATTATAAATATAATAAACTCTTTTTAAGAGAATGAAAATTTTGAATAATATATTTGAAACTCAAACAGTTTAGTTGTACAAGAAAAACAAATTAAGAAAATATAATGCACAATAATATAATTTATTAAAATATGGATGGTCTAAAAAATGAATAATATCAATCAAATAAATTCAAATAATAAAATGATGATATATTTTTTGAGATAAATAAATGAAAAATAATTTTAGAGATTGTTTAAGTTTTTGGGAGAACAAATTATTTTCTACAAAATTTAGAGAACAAATTATATATTATACCATAACTAAAATGTAATTATCTATTTTCACGTATTGCATGGATCTGCGACAAGTGCTATTAAAAATTGAGGTTAAGTTTTGATGGAAACCACCGGCCGAAGTTTTTAAGAAGATTAAAAATTAATCTTTTTCTGTAAATATATATATATATATATATATATATATATGTAAGGATTAAGGAAGTTGGGTCTCAGCTCTCAACCTTTAACTAGACTATTCTACTTTTTGCCCATAACACACTTAGAAAAACCTCACAAATTCATAGTATGGTGATAGAAGTTGGTGCCCCTAAGTCTACGGTATGTGCTTCAAGTCCATTAAATCTATCACCCGATTGTCCCTGAACAGGGGAGAAAAAATCTTAAACTCAAAATCAAATTACCAAAAAAGTATGTGACGACTAACTTTCAAAAAAAAAAAAAAAGTATGCAATGAGTAATGATCTAAAAAAGACATACAGAAAGAGATGCGATTGAGCACTTTTCCTAATCTCTTATATATATACCTGTATATATATAAGAGAATAAGTGAATAGGAAAAGTGCCCAGTACCACTCCTTTAGCAGCCTTGCTGGTGCTTGGTGATCTACATAATTTGTCCCAAAAAGAAAGAACTCTCAACTCCCCCACTTGACCCATGACCCTGGCCTATTAAATGGTGCCCCGCACACAATCCTTACGTGAAATAAGAAGAATATTCAAAATTGATTTGAAATCCTCATTTTTCTTTTTTATTTTCTCTTTCTAAACTTACCATTTGGCACTTGCCATGGCAACTCTTTACGGCACCATCACCACCCATAAACTCTCTCCGCACGCAAAACCCATCACAGAATCCAAGAAAACCAACCTCTCTCCAACTGTCTTCTCCACCCAACTCTTCACCATCAAGTCCAAGTCCAACCCACCAAATAATTTCAGCTTCTCAACCCATAAAAGAAGGAACTGGGTCATTGGGTCAGTCACAGAGGACAGAGAGGCGGTTCCAGTGAAGAATAAACTTGCTGAGGACCAAGAAAGCCGCTTGTTGCTTAATGGGTCTGACGAATTTCAGCCTCTTTCTCCATCCGAGGGAAGAGAAGAAGAACAGGGTGATGATGATTTCGATAGGTTGGTTAGTAAAGCTATCAATGCTACTATTGTGCTTGGATTTGGGACCTTCGCTGTCACCAAGTTGCTCACCATTGACCTTGATTACTGGCATGTGAGTGGTCTTGTATTAATAGCTTTGTTAATATTTTCTTGCTTTGTTAGAGATGGGTTTTGTGAGACCTGGCTTTTTTATTGTTCATTGCATATATATAGGTTTCTCTCTTTGGTTGGCGAGACAGCCTTCAATTGTCAATTTTGCGTTTCTTTTATGTGACAATGTGCTATTGTGACATTATTTTTGCTTAATTATGTTCTATGGATGAGAAAGTGGTGAATTGTTTATGTGTAACAAATTTCTATTGAATAGATATGAATTTCATATAAAAATTGGATTGACCTGACAGACAAATACAATCATAAAAAAAAGATGAGTTATTGTTGGAAGATGTGTTTTTTCATGGAAATTTGTTTTTGTGAGTAGAAATTTTGTCAAAAGAATGAAGAAATGGACAACAATTTAGTTGCCTGGCATGACTAATAAGAACAAAATTGCCTCTGCGGTGACCATATTTTTCCTGGCATGACTAACATGTGCCTTTTTGTTTTGGTTTTATCAGGGATGGACCCTTTATGAGATACTGAGGTATGCACCTGAACACAATTGGATTGCCTATGAACAAGCTCTCAAAGCAAACCCTGTTTTATCCAAAATGGCGATAAGTGGGATTGTGTACTCTGTAGGAGATTGGATTGCCCAAGTAAGTATGTGTTTGAAGGAAATTATTTTAAATGAATTTTCTCATTCAGTGCTAGTTTTTGTTGATCCTTGAGTTTTTTCCCACTGAAATTGCAGTGTTATGAAGGAAAGCCGCTTTTTGAGTTTGACCGGACACGCATGTTTAGATCAGGCTTAGTTGGGTTTACTCTCCATGGATCCCTTTCTCATTATTACTACCAATTTTGTGAGGTGATAATTTTGGTTCATATTTGGCCGGTTGGTTTATTTGTGTATTTCTGCAGATAGCCTGAATTGTTTGCTTTTGTTTCCAGGATCTTTTTCCTTTCGAAGATTGGTGGGTGGTCCCTGCTAAAGTTGCCTTTGACCAAACAGTGTGGGCGGCAATTTGGAACAGCATCTATTTTGTGTTTTTGGGGTTCCTACGTTTTGAATCCTCTACCAATATATATAATGAACTAAAGACGACATTTTGGCCCATGCTGACTGTAAGGAACCATTCCTGTTGTTCTATACGCTTGGTTTACATATCTTTATATTGCGCCTGATCACCATTTGTTCCCATGGTTGTAATTTAGCTTGTGAAATCACACATTTGTCATATGTAGAACACTTTTGAATCTGGAGGACTGAAATTTTCCTCAACTTTAGGACTTATATATCGCATGCAAATGTCGCTTTTTAGTTTTTATCCTTTATGCATTGGTAAATTTCTCCTCACTTTTGCTGGCACAACATTAGCTTACCAGAAATATAAAAAGGCCAAGGAAAAAAATGTTAGTAGTTCTAATTGGAGCTTTCAACCTTGTAAATGCTCAACATGGTCTACTTATTTTTAGAATTTTGAAACTTGATTATATGCATACTGAGCTTCTGTAACAACTAAGTGTGGTCTAGACTGCTGTAACTGATATTTACCGCTTTTAAAAGTACTTGGAAAGCTCAACATGACTTCTAAAATCTTGAAAGTTCTAAGAACAATAATTTATCAGAAGTTCTAAGCACAATAACACGAAGTTTATTAACTGATATCTGCTTATGGTTGGTTGTTATGATTTTGGTGTTATGGTTGCAACTTGCTTCATTTGAGTTCCATCCAACATAGTTCTGATTGATTTTAATGAGTCAGATATCCAATTTATGAGTGAGGGGAACATCATTTATTGTTATGATTTGCTTTGCAGGCAGGGTGGAAGCTTTGGCCATTTGCCCATTTGATAACCTATGGTGTTATCCCTGTTGAACAAAGGCTTCTTTGGGTGGACTGTGTGGAGCTCATCTGGGTTACCATACTCTCAACGTAAGTATCTAAAATACATCTATTTACATCTTGTCGAGTATTTATGTGAGAACTTATGCCAATGCATGCCAAGCTGTTAATAGCTAATTGGTTCAGATTTTAGGCCATTTGGAGTGACATTAACTGCATTATTACATAGTCAGTCATTTGAAGTTGACTTTTGATTTTCTATTTTATTCATAGCACAGAAGTCTTTGTGCTTATCTCATCTCTTCTGCCACATAATATGACTATCATCAGTGGTAATGTTTTCCATTATTGTTGAAAAAACATGTGTATCTCATACATATCATGCAGAATGAAAACCAAGATCACCTCTAGTTTTGCACAAGTTACAATTTTACATAAATGTTGAAATCGAGATTAAAAACTCACAGCGATCTAGTTTAATGTATTCTAAATACATCAACATATCAATCAAAAGGCTCTACTTCCGTGATTAAGGCTAATCATCTTGGTTGATATGTTATAGTTTTATCAAAAGAAATGTGTTTCGTCATGCTCTACGAGCTAAAGTTTTCAGCAATTGGTTTCCATACTGAGACCCACATCTTATATAGGTCATCTGATATGTCAATGAATGTATGTAACAAATGAACTTCATTATTTCTGAATCTTAAATCACTTGGTAGGCATGGTAAGATCTAAAAGTGTTTGGGTAAACTTCTAACACTTGAATTTTTTTTATTTACTTTGTAGTTATTCAAATGAGAAATCAGAATCATGAATATCTGAGGCATCATCAAAAGCAAATCCTACTTCTTCATCAAGCAGTCCTCCTAAGGTACAACTAATCACTGTTATCTTTGGAAGACACATGGGGGAGAACCCATTGAAATTTTTTAGCTCATTGCCATTGCCATGTAGGATGTTTTATTTGCATGGAAATATCTGAACAACTTATCCTCTTTGAATCTTTGAGTATCTCAGCCCTTTAGGTAGCCCAAATTTCACTTTGATACTCCCCCCTCTCTCCAAAAGAGAGAGAGCGTAAAAATCTTTTCCAATATTTTGTATGTTCTATCCTAATATGCTAATATGCGTCTGTATTATTTGTGGTTTGTTGGCAGGAGTAAATGAATAGGGTACACATGGTAAACTGAGAACAGGGTTCAATGGAGGTAAACTGAGAAGTGTTCAATAGAAGTAAACTGAGAAGTGTTCAATAGAAGTCACAAGGAGTGATCAACCATATCGTACTTCTTACTTCTTGAAGCCTATCATCATCAATGGGAAACTGCAAATTTATGGACTCTCATAATCTGTAACCTGCCTCTACAGCTGCTGCATACCCCTTTTAGTCATTATACATCAATATTGTCTTTGTTTATAGTTTTTTTTTTTTTTTTTTTTTTTTTTTTTTTGGTGGGGGGGGGGGGGGGTGGGGGGGCGCGCGTTGTTGGTGAAGACTGGGACAAAACTTTTGTATTAAATAGGTAAAATCAACATGTTATATGAAGTGCAGAGTTTTGTATGTATTCTAGATTCAGTCTCCAAATAAGACAGCTATTCAAGGAGTAGTGTGGCAATACATAATGAAGGTCAATAGATCACTAGCTATCAATACTTTTATTTACAAAGCTATTGATCCTATTCTCTTTTTATATTTTTTTGATGAATAGCTAATGATACCATCATACTAATTCCAGTGTGTAAGTGGTATTGTCTTGGCTGTATCTTCTTTGCAGTAAAGTTGGAGCTTTTATATCATAGCTAGAAGAAGGTGCAAGAAAGAAATTGTAAATAATTCCCTCTGTTAACTGTTATGGAGGATTGATATTTTGGCACCCCCATCACTTCAGTTTCGAGTCATATCTGATAAAAAAAAAGGCTCACCAATCACCACCCAAAGTCTTAGATTTGTGGCATATGTAATCACCTTAATGGTAGCTACTAGCTAGGAAAACCTATGTTATGCACCGGTACACCATCTCTGATAGAATGAGATAGTTTTACTTTTATGTTTGCTGTTTCAAGTAGTCCAAAGAATTTCCTCTACAATTGGGTCAACCACACACGGAGATGTGAGGCCCAATAAGTAGCTCAGAGTCCAATTTTCCCACTAATCTTGATTGCACGATAGTTGATCTCACTACCAACTTTTACTATGACCTAGCAATAAGTCTAGAGACACAATATAATTTACAACAAATTTTAAAACTATTTGATGTGGCAAATTGTTGATGGGAGATGATAAATTAGTGTCAGTAGTGGGTCCAAAAAAGAATCAATAATATCCTGTAAACTCAGTAGTTGTGAACTTTGTTATGAATGTTGTGCTTATGACATTACTCACAACCAGTGTTCTATATAATGAATACCACTGCTCTTGTGCATTGCAAGCGACATAGGTATAACACGTCATAAAATGACTACTTAACGGCCTGGTGTCCTGTGTAGTGCAAAGGAGCATTAGACAAAACCCTCATCCTCGTACTAAAACAAATTGATATTCAAATAATTCCATAAAAGAATAAAAGAACAAGCGTATACATGTTAGTCATGAAACGTGTATAACTAAATTTGCAATTAGATTAGCTTAAATTAGTTGAAAGCTTATTTGTTAAAAATTGGTAAAAGTATAGTTGTACTTAAAAATTTGAGGCTTTTAAAAGTTATAAATAAGAAACTAAGACTTCAAAAAAAAATATCAACGTTTGTAGTCGATCCAACACTGAAAATATTTATATTTGAGAATTTCAGATAAAGTTGACGAATAATTTCATTAGTATTTTTATCTATAATTTAGAAAATCTAAAAATCTAATATACCTTTAATATAAAAATATACAAAATGAGTAAAAAAAAAATTAAATTTTAAATTTTATAATAAAAGTTTAATGAAAACATATCAAATTAAAACATATTGTTATTTTTATGGAAAAAACTTAGGTACAGTACTTAGGTAATGTTTTTTAGGTTTTCCTCTTAAAATCCAGTCATGTGCTTGTACTTAACTAAAAATACATTTCCATTCTATGAGAAAAAAACCACATGATCTATTGACCTATTCTAAGGAGAACTTAAAAAATAGCACTTAAAATACTATACCTAAGTTTTATCATATTCTTACTGTATGGACTAAAATGTGATGTGCCCAAAGAGTACTTAGGCTAGATTTAATATCCATAACAATTAATTTGTAGAAGTGAGTTTCTGGATCAATAGTTGAACTTAAAATAGTAAATTCTCACAAATGACTGATAATGAACAACATTACAGGACAAATTCTAATGATGAATAAAGTTTTGATTTATTTCTCCTTCATCGGAATTACCGAGGAGCATATACACTTAGACAAATGCAAGATTGGATGCTCTCACAATGCTTACTGTATTCTCTCTATTTCCCTTTTTATATCATGATCAGATCCCTATACATGGGGATCTCTTCCTATTTATAGTTTCTATGCTTCAATCCTAGCCTTCCACGTGGATGGTGGGTGATTCTTCTTTAGGATACGTATCTTGTCCTTCTCCTCCCTTTCTTTTGAGGTTGTGCTGAGCAGGTAATAGGCTGTGATGACACTAGTCAAATGTCATTCGGACATTAATGCAGCATGCCTAGTTGCTACAATGCATTTAATGTGGAGGTGATGGTATCTTCATTAGGATGTTTCCTGTAAGACATATCCAGGTCTATTATTGTTACCTTCCTCGAACTAATACGATCAGCTTGGCCCATGAACCTTATAGCTTCCTCAGCTTGTCCATCTCCTAGCTTCTTCCTCGGACTAGTTACTTCCTTGGATGGTCTTTTTCCTAGGTTCATGTGGGCTTGCATAGCTCGTTCAGACCTCTAGTTGGGCCCAATTAGAGTCCATCTAAGGCCCAGTTTGCTACATGTCCCTTTGGTCCTCACACTTATTATCCAAATATTTTTTATTTTTTTATGTGGGTTTAGATAGATTAACAAGTCTAAGTCCATTTTTTTCAAATTTAATATTAGGTACTAGTCTAATTTTGTCAAATAGCATAATTTTAGGAAAAAAAATTTAGGAGAAACGCATTTGGCCAAACTTGTTTAGGTGTATAACACATTTTTGAGGAAAAAATTGTAAACTAACACCAATCCCTAAACAATTTCGTTAGTTAGCAAAGTTTCCAAACTATTTAGAAAACTAGCATCTTGAGTGTAAGAGACTCGAGTTCACTGCGGTAACTCAAGTATTTAAAACTCAAATTCCCTAAAGGACGAAGCACCTGGACGAGGCAACCCAACAACTTAGAGCAAGCAATAACAACAACAGCAACCCAAAGCAAGCAACAAAAACAAAAACATTGATAAACAACAAACCAAAGAAGCAAAAATGAGAATGAAGCACCTAAAGAAGCAACAACAAAGCAACCCCACGGTTCGAATTGAACACAAGCGACGATTTGGATTGAACCCATGCGAAGCAACCCACGGTTTGGACTGAACCCAAGCGAGCAACCTCACAATTTGAACTGAACCCAAGTAGTGGCCTCAAGCCGACTTGATCTAACGGCAAACCCTTTTCTTTTAAGCCTTTGGGCATTTTCTGAATCTTTGATTTGGATCTTAAAAAAGAAAAAAGAAGGAAAAATAGTGGTTTTATGTATTTTTTTGAATCTTTGAGAATTTTTTGTTTTAAATTCGGAGATCGTGAGATGAAGAATGAAGAAGGAAGTGGGTTTTGGGGAGCTGAGATCGTGGGTTTTGGGAGCAAGAACTCGAGTCTATAAGACTTGAGTTTCATGTGGACACGCAAAACTTGAGTTTCTAAGACTTGAGTTGTTACAGTGAACTCGAGTCTAAGAAATTCGAGATGTTAGTTTGCTAAATAGTTTAGAAATGTTGCTAACTAACGAAATTGTTTGCAGCTTAGTGTTGTTTTCCTCTTTTTGAAACTCAAGTTTGTCAAACTCAAGTTCTAAGTAAAACTCGAGTTTCAAATATTATGACACTTAGAACTCGAGTTTGGAAAACTTAAGTTTCACTTGGAACTCCAAAAAAGTGCTACATAATTAAATAACTCTAGCTTCTTTTTTTTTTTTTTGATGAAACAGTAATATTTACTAAAACACACAAATACGAAAGTGTGGGATAAACATTCCTTTTTTTTTTTATATATATTACATAAGCAGAGTATAATTACAAAATAGTTTAACTTTTATAATCGTAACTTGGGGATATAAGAACTAAAACTCTAACACACACAATCAATGTGGGATAAACATCTCTATTTTTTTATTTTTTTTGGGAAGCAGTAATCTCCTAGATTTTTTTTTTTTCTAAAATTACGCTATTTGGCCCCCCAAAAAAAAAAAAAAAAGTCTAAGGTACTATTTATGTTGGTTTTAATTTTTTTTTTTAAATTTTAATGACGCAATATTACCAGTAATTAAAAAAAAGAGGGTTGGATCTGTAAAATATGTTTGATTGCCTAGAAAGTACAAACCCCGCAACAATAGATCCCTGATCCAGTTTGCAACTCCAATGGCGAAACTGGAGCAGCTGGACGAACCCGACTACAAGAACGCCACCGCCACCAACACAAACACTCTCAACAACAACAACAACAAGTACAAGAAAAGGAATCATGGGTCAACCAAATTCTTTGTCTTCATCGATTACCTTTTCCTCTCCATATTCGTTGGCTTCCTCTGCTTCATTCTTTTCAAGATTCTTGGGCTTTGATTTCTAATCAATACCCACATTTCCTTTTACCAGGTCCACCTTAAATTCCTTCTCTTTTATTCTTTTTTGCTCACTTTTGTATAATATGAGTTGGGACTTGTGAACAATTTTTTTGTATGTATCTATTCTCATTTTGGTCATTGAATTGATATGCTCATAAGCGTTATGATCTGAAATATTGCACTTTTTATATATTGTCTAAAAAAAAAAAAAAAAAATCTCTTTTATGGGTGCAACCTCATAAATTATCAATCTTTTTTAACAACAAATTGGTCAGAAACGTAAAGAGAACAAACAATTATGACTGTTCATAACATGCTGAAAAGTTTTCCTATATCCCTTTTTATCTATTTATGAAGTTCTGCTTAATACAAGTAATTTTCTTTGTTTATAAGCTCAAATGTTGGATTCTTTTGAGCCCTTGTTGCTTGCTTTCATGTACTTGAAAATTGCAAATATGGATCAATGGGATGGAACATTTTTTACAGGAAAATTCTAAGAACAGAATGTTTTAAGATTAGAATGTAATAATTGATTCATAGAAGGCAGTGATTACTATATTAGAAATTTTCAAATTTGACTCACATTACATGGAATCTATAATTACTTTCTATTAATAATTTGCAGCTGCTTTTCACTTGTTACTTTAACTAACCCAGGTAGAATATACACTTCTTTTGCAGGAAATTTGTATGACATTAAAATATCACTGCAATATTAGATTCAGTTCCAAGCTTGAAGGCACTTGCTGCTGTTGGCTTGGTCAGATTCAGATCATGCGATTTTAGATTTATAGGTGTCTTTCTTGATGTTGAGAAATGCTCTGCCCTTTTGATCAAAGAAATTTTGATACTATTTTTCTTCTAATACCTTTCCTGTTGCCCTTTCTTCATGTATTTTATGATGGTTAGAAACTTCTATGAAATTAAGGAATGATATTATCTGAGACCTAGTTTTGCTATTAGCTTATGTTAATTGTTTGTATTTGATCTCCACAAACCTCTTATCATATGCATGTCTCAGCACTGCACATCCAGTAAAAATTTCCTTATACAGTACACAGATCTAGAATTATCATAATTAGTTTCTTCATGATTTTCTGTATTTGATAATGAGATTTCTTTTCTTTGTTTGCATCAAGAAGATAAATTTTGAGCTGAAAGCCATGTAACGTCTTTTGGACTAACTGCTCAGAATTGACCCCAGATAAATCAACTAAACAAGGTGATCTTGTTGCATCTATCACAATATTTATAAATTGATAGCACCGTGGTGATATTTAGGATAGTTGATAGCTTGAATTTAGTTGGTTGGTTTATGATGGAGATGATTTTGCTATGAGGTATTAAAAGGCTAATTAGCCTTCTATCTGATCAGTGGATGGCTTGTTTAACTTTCCGGGAAAAAAAAATGAAGGATAGCTTTTGTACGAAGAAAGAACATAGATGTCATAGCAACCATTACTTGTATTCATTAGATTTCTCTCTCTCACTCTCCCTTTTCACATATTTTGTGAATGAGATTATTTTATTATCTGTGTTGTGGTTGAAATGACTTTAAGGAAGGTAACCACTCAATTTAAGTGGTTCTTATCATACAATTACGAAAATTTGACTATTGGGAATTTGCTACAGTTCAATTCAAATAATATGTGTCATTAGAATGTCTTTCATTCAATGCAGTGGTTTGATCATAGTGTAAACCGCATCCTAATGAATGCTATTATGCTACTCCTGTGATACTTGCGTAGGGCTACCCAAAAATGGATGTCCTATTTCTTTCAATGCGGTATAGTGTATACTATTTTAATGAACTGTGAGTACGAAATGGTTTTGTACTCTAATCTCTTTCGTGTATAATGGCAATGGCGTGTGCAGATGCAAAAGCAACATTGATTGCGGAAGAATGCATTAGTGCATGCAAACACCACATTGCTAACATTACCAAAATAAACCTCCCTTTTTTTTTTTTTTAACATATACCATGCAACCCAAGCATGCCTACTGGATTACAAATGACTTGTAATTACAAATCTAACTGCATAGATAAGGAAACACAAGGAACATACATCATTACAATGGCAGACTCCAACAAGTGCATATTTATTTATCTTAGGGAGCACAATAGACTCGAATACATGCTTCTAGCACACTTAGTTCCTGGAAGTTTAACAACCAAGTATATTTATGGATGGTTTGGTGCTGGATTGCCACCACCAGGGCTAGGATTTGGGGCCTCAACCCCTGGAATTTGGTTTCCACTGTTGCCAATGGGTGTAATGTATGGATTAAAAGGCAATTGTTTATAAAATGGTGGCAATGTCACCCGCCCAATGCCAGGAATGAGCACACTGCCATCTGAAATCAACCACTCAGGCTGTTTCATATCAACATTCTTGGAGTTTGAGACATGACGTCCAGCAATAGCTTGACCAGCTATTGCAAGCAAGATATTGACTATGAAAAGCTGAGCAAGGAGAACTGAACTGGTTTTCTTAGCCATTATGGAGAAACTATTTGAGAAAGATGACAGAAGGTGGTTAAGTGAGGCAGAAGGTGTATAGAATTGCTCTATAAATAGTTCAGGTTTCAACGAAGTTGGGTGAACTTTTGACGGCTAGTTAATGGTTTACCCCGTGAAGGCCATGGATGGTGCAATACAAATGCATATGAGAAGAAGCAATAATTATCTTATCCATCTGACATATGCATCCTTTAGCATATATAGGTCCTACAATTGTGGGGATGATTTATGTATTATAAGAAAAATGCTACATATATTAGATACACAAGATACCTTCTCGAGAATATGAGGCTTATTTATTCACTTCTGACAATTGAATTTGATTTTGGTTAAGGACTTTACCTTCTTTAGCTAACATGGAAAGGGACAGGTGCATCACGGATGGGCTCTCTTCTTAGCTGATTAATGAGAATTTCATGCAAGTTAAAGGTAATGTGCTTTTTGGTTTAACACGGTTGAAGTGTTTTGGGCCTTTACTTTACTACTTACTACAATTATCTTTACTCTTAACCAACAGCTCTGGCGGCTACTAATGGACTCTGTACATTGCTTATTTATGTGCCTCCATCTTCTGTTGGACTTGAAGAATGGTTCTCAGTTCTGCATCAGCCTCACTCTCCCATCTAACCATATTAGCAGCGTTAGAGATAGGTTCCCAGCATCTGATGGATCGCTCTTTCGTTAATTATAGAGCTAACCAGCACAATGGCAATGATATGGTTTAGGTAAACAGTATCTTCATATGTTCTAATTATGGTAATGATAATCCACTAGTTCAACAATAAAGATGGAACCAAGAGTGGCCAACATTCTCTATATTGGGAGTTTATGATCAGTTTCTACAAGTAATGTATCATTACAAGTATAAATTTATAATAAACCTAAATTATGCAAGTTTTAAAAGTGTATTTGCTATCTTAAGATAAATTGTCATCAAAGTAATCTAAAGAGAAAGACACAAAGAATTGTTATGAAGGAAACTAAAAGGAATTTGGTTAGGATATAATTTCACAGTTAAGACTAGCAAATAGCAATCCAAGAAAGATAAAAGTGAAGTATACAAAGAATTTGACAACAAATTTCACACCAGCTATGGTGACAGTCCATAATTGGTGTGTCATAAAGTAATGATAGAGTATTTCAGATGCGACAGTCCATAATTGGTGTGTCATAAAATAATGATAGAGTGTTCCAGATGTGTGAAAAAAAAATTGTGAAATTTGTTGTATCTCTAACATTGTTCTTTATAAAAAGGATCACCGACAATGACAACTAGTTTACCACACCTCATGATTTATGCCCCCGGCAATTATAAACCGTTACTTGCCATACAATTAGGACCGGCCCAACCTAATTTGGGGCCTAAGGCGAAAGATTTATGTGGGGCATTTTATATATAAATATTAATTAAATAAAATTATTTAATATTAATCAAATTTAGGTTAATTTGATGTATTAAATACATATTTTAATGAATAATACTAACTAAAACTAAGGTTAATTTCATATAGAGAATTGAATATCATAGTTGAAAAATTAATTTAACAAAAAGAAAATTAATTTATCTTGGATATATAATGATATATAGTTAATTACATTTATAATCTAATTTATAATCTATGATATTAATTGATGTGTGGTTTTGTAATAGACTAGTTTACATAAATTGTCATCAAAGTAATCTAAAGAGAAAGCTTTAAAAAAAAAAGTAATCTAAAGAGAAAGACAAAGAATTGTTATGAATGAAACTAAAAGGAATTTGGTTAGGATATAATCTCACAGGCAAATAGTAATCCAAGAAAAATAAAGTGAAGTCTAAGTATACAAAGAATTTGAAAATAAATTTCACACCGGTTGAGGTGTCAATCCATAATTGGTGTCATAAAGTGATGATAGAGTATTTTAGATGTAACAGTCTATAATTGATATATCATAAAATGATGATAGAGTATTCTAGATACGTGAAAAAAAATTGTAAAATTTGTTACATCTCTAATACTGCTTTTTATAAAAAAGATCACCGACAATGACAACTAGTAAACCACACCTCATGATTTATGCCCCCGACAATTATAAACCGTTACTTGCCATACGATTCTAGAAAATGGTTCACCATCAGTAGCTACCTAAACAAGAGTGGAAAGTTCAAGAACGAGGTACGTAAAAAAATAAATATTGATTTGACATTTCGGGAAAAAAGAAAAGAAAAAAAGCATGACTTCTAACTAAAACTTCTGAGAGTCCGTGATAACTCCACACCGGTGTTCTAGATTAACTCATTTTTGTAGGATGTTTATTGACGATCGTGAATAAACTTCAGCTGAAAATTTGCGTACAAAACTAACAATAAAATGTTTTAATGTCATTCTAGTTAGGTTAGTGGCGGAGCCACATACAAATTACACCCACTGATTTTGGAACTTCTATACTTTTGAAAGAGGAGATCTCATTGCAAAAAAGTTTTCCCAAGCCTTCTTCCAAGGGGTGCCTCTCAATTTGAAGAAGAAAAATTTTGTGAAGCAGTGAATGTAAGTAAAAATAAATAAATAAAATTATTTAAACCCTAATTTTTTTTTTTAAATGTATCTTTTTATGGTTAGATTGTTTGAATTGATTATATTAGGGCATTTTTTTATTAATTTTTATTTTATAGGAAGACTGAAATTTTATTAATTCAAATGAAAAAAGTGTACATCATTTGAGATAGCGTATATTAGAAAACAAGGGTTCTCCTCAATCCAACTTATCCAAATAGCATAATGCTCAACAAGTGGACTGGTTGGTTTCCATTCCTTCGCTTATGTGATACTTCAAACCCTATGAAGCTCATGTGATAGGGAGGTAATGCAACAAACAATTGAGGCTATTGATGAAGGAGAGTGAGATTTTCGTGCAAGTGCATTAGAAACCACAAGAGAGTCACCCTCAAGGATTACAATCAATATATATATATATATATATATATATTGATTGTAATCCCGGCAGTTATAACCCAATACACCGGCTTCTCTAAGTACTTTTTGACTTAGGGAGGTATCAACTCACCCAACTGGATGATGGTGAATCTAGCATTTTTAATTGATTCACAAAGAGGCTCTATTAAGAATTAGATTCAAAGATACATAATACAATACTCTTTTTTATATAATAAAAAAACCAAATAAACAAAAACTATATATGTTTGGTCTTTTTTTTTCTTTTTCTTTTTTTGAGAAGAAACGTTCGGTCTATTTTAGTTCTTTAAAATTTAAAAAAAAAAAGAAAAAAGAAAAAAAAGAAGAAGTTATTTTTAGGTGTTCCTAAAAATTAAAATATACCAAGTATATAATTTTTATTTTTGTGTTTAACGGAGTAATAAAGTAGTCTTAAATATAATGTGGCTTTGGGACTCGAAACTGAGGCTAGTTTAGCAGCCAATGAGTGCCATGTATTACCTAGATTATCCAAGGTCAAAGTCACTTAATAAAATGACTCAAGTTTAGAGGTATGGGGGTAAGATTCGGCATTCAAGTCTATATTAGAAAGTTTCACACATATAAGTACTTCTTTTTTTTTTTTTGAGAAAGCACACACATATATACTTAGTTTAGACTGAAGTAGAATTTCTATTTTGTATTAAAAATATTTATAAAATGACCAAAAAAAATAATGTTTGCTTTGACACTGTATTAGCCATGTAAGTAAAAATTATAACAAGAAGGGAATGTAAGGATTAAATTATCACAATTAAAAAAAAAAGGTTGAAGACTAAAAAGAATTTCAAAGATTAAAATATAACCTAAACTAAATTTGAAGGACCAAATATATATTTTCCATTTGAGAGTGAGAGAACAAAAATAATAATAAAGAGGAGGGTATAGGACTTATTTTTATTTTATGATAACTTATACTTTTGGTTCCTAAAATATGATTAAAGATTAATTTTGGTATTCCAAATTTAAAAAGTTTGATTTTGATCCATTTTGGCTGGCGTGGGTGGTGCGTTGAATAGAGTGTTGATGTAGCTAACCTATACCTTTTGGCTCCTTAAATATTGGGTAAGTTTGATTTTTTGTCTATATTTAAAAAATAATAATTTACTCTTTCTGTAAATTCTTACTTACATTAATATGACTTTTTATTTTTTCTTTTTCCTTCTCTTATTTTTTTTTTTCAAGATCTTTCTCTTCCCCCTCTTCTTTATTTCTCCATCCAGCAAACCATGTACCTCACAACCATGGGAACTAAGAATCAACAAAAATCATTATAAATGTAAATTATCAAACAAATTGCCTCCAACTACGACTCTTTCACTGATAATTACAAACATGTATCTTATGTATCAGATATATACATATTCTCACAATTATAAGACACATACAATGTAAGAAAAATAGTGCATATACCTGATGCATAAAATAATTATTGCTACTACACAACCCACTCCATCCATGCCTCTTCAATGCCACAACGGCATGCCTAAGGCATAGATTCAAGGATTTTCTAATTGAATACACAATAAAACCTCTCTCATGCAGCTTGTCTACATTAATAATGTTCCTTCCATAAAAAAAGAGGTGGGGGGTTGTGTTTCATCATATTATTGTTATTATTATTATTATAAATCATCATGCAATCAAGATTCTTAAACTCATCCCACATGACAATCATCTTATTTGAAACCATGTTAAATAGAGAGTGATGTGAGATAGAAAAGAAAAGAATTGACACAAGAACTAAATTATTACATTTTAAATATTTGAAGGATGGAATTCAATTTTTTTTTTTTTTTTTTTAATTTTGAGGGACAAATCAAATTTACGTATTTTAGAGAACAAAAATATAATTAGTTATCTTAATATTTAATTAATGCCACATTAATTAAAAATACTGTATCAAATGACATCTGCCAAAATAAAATAAATGACCAAAAAAATTGATGGAGAGACTAAATTGTCATATTTTTTAATATTTTAGAAATGAAAATCCAACTTAACCATGTTTCAAGAACAAAAATTTAATTTACCCTTATTTTATTTACTTAAATTTAATTATTTACTTTCGACGTCTCTTAGAGACATCTAAGTTGTAAGCTCAATAGAATTGAAGGCCATACCGTATCTAGAAGTCTCAAGTTCCATCCATCATTTGAAGGCCATACCGTATCTAGAAGTCTCAAGTTCCATCCATCATTTTATGGATTCATTAGATTCCCTAGTGTTCACAAACAATAAGTAGAATAATCTTATTAAAGGTTAGAACACTACTTACTCGGTATATAATACTTCCTACCATTGTACAGCATATTTACTCATTAATGTATTGTGCAGGCTAGAAACCACCACGTCCCCACGCCTTGTTGCAAGTTGTAATCACGAGTATCCATCAACCGTTATCATATTCACCAACCCAAGGACAACTCATTGAACACATAGTTTGAAAATGATACTCAATTCTGTTTTGGGATTAACATGCATTCCAATTCCTTTGTTTCACTAATCTCTCAATCACATATCACCCGGTGACAATTATACCCTTAAAAGAGGAGACTATTCCAGGCAGCAAAGCTGTCTTTCAAGTAACAAAACAGGCATTTCAGGATCTTCCACATCACAACATATAAACCTAACTAGGGTATCATCAAGTACAATTTAGCCTTAAGACCTGAACCCATAGTAACGTCACACAAAACTTGGCATATGCAAATATTCTTACGCAATGAGATATTATCACTACAGAAATTGGAACCATCATTCCTTGATGAAAGTGATTTCGACTGAATTTCTGTGCAATACAAAAGAACAAAACATTGATTGTGGCTTTAAATGTACATACACAAACCTTGGACAAAATGTCACCAAAGAAGAAAGGTTTTCTTCTTGTATTTGTAAGGTGCCAAGACCAAGGTAATACAAGAAAACTAGTTCCATTCCATTTCTATAGAAATCACAAAATTTCAGGGTTTGGCCTCTCCTCAGAAAATCTGGGAAGTTGAACAAGTGAGTTCACTCGTGTGACGCCTTCCAAACCTAACCAATTCTGATCTTCAGCTGCTACGGTTTCCTCATTCCCTTCAACCTCAACAGGTAATCGTCCGTAAGCATCATTTTCTTCTGATGACCTGACTGTAAAGTTCCTTTGCAAAGATGGTTCAGACTTCTGGCCATCATCTGATTCAATAGCATTACCAGAATGATTGCTCTGAAGGGTTGCAGAAGAGAAGTTTTGTTCATCATAATCAGATTCTGCATCCATTTTCCCATCCAGAAACAAACAAACCACTGCACAGTCATCCATCTTCGAAGTTGGGTATTTGAGTTTCCATTCACGAGCAGCCGAGTCCACCAGGATCCTTGCAGCTGACGATCGGGTTGGAGCTGTGGATACTATCTCAACCACCTCTTCATTGCTCAAGACATCCCAAACCTGTAATGAAACCAGATTAGAACCATTCAAAAGAAAAAGAACATAAAATGATTTCAGGCAACTCGAGGACAGAGATGAAAAACTTGAAAAGGTTATCAGAAAGTCATGTAAGTCTTTTTCTATTCTCCAAATCCCATAAAATAATTTTGAAGATTGTTAGAATTATGGTTAAGTAATTAAACTCACCATTTCCTAATAGCTTAAACTTTTGGAACAATAGGTAATTTAACATGATATCAGACCAGGAGATCCTGAGTTTGATCCCTGTCTTCACTCTACCTCCCATTTAAAATGTTAAATTCCTACTTGTTGGGCCCCCACTTATTAAGGGGAAGTTTAGGCCCACAAGTGAGGGGGAGTGTTAGAATTATGGTTAAGTGATTAAACTCACCATTTTCTAATAGTTTAAGCTTTGGGGGCAATTGGTAATTTAACAAAGATCATTTTTATTGTTCCAGTTAAGTTTCTGCTTTGTCATTATTGTTGAGACTTCAATCTATCCTAGTTTCTACACTCTCTCTTTATTGGGATCCATCTATAAGGATAAATTCTAACCTCTATGATATGGCATGCACAAAATTTTCTAGTCAATAGAAGAATTGGGTAATAACGATATTAGATTGTACCCAATGCACAAAGCTCCTACTTTTGTGAGATCTAGTAGAGGTAATTGATAGGAAGCCTAACCCAGAGAATGCTGATTCCAAAGGGGATAAAAAATTTAGCAAATTATAAAATTGGGGGTGAAATATATTTCATGAATTAACTCTCCCAAGGCTACAAATCTAGGACAACGCAAATAAATGGGCAAAGGACAATTCCCATTGGAATTAGAGTAATCTAGCATACAACAGTCAAACAATTTCTTTGCTTTTATAGCAAATCTAGACATTCATATTAATGAACAATGAACGAAGGGTTCCGTGTATGAAAAACTACAATTACAGGGAAAAAAGAATCATTTGTAGATACAAGGACCATCAAAGCACTTACTAGTAAGCCCATGAAAGGCTCCATTCCAGACCATCACTCATCTGACCATTCCCTCATCCTACCCATTAGCTCTTAACAACTTAGTAAGTTGTATTGGAATGGGGAAGAATGGTAAAATAAGAATTTAAGTTTACATAACATTGTACTGTAGTTAACCAGCTTGACTACTCAACCCAAAAAAATCTGTGTCAACAAATAAATATAGAAGGAGAGGCTTTCCACTGATAACTAAGTAAATACTAACCAAAATGTGGTCTTACAAATTTCTTTAACCATGATATCCTTGAATATAACTATTTTATGAGGATGATTCCCAATATCTTGTATTGTTTCAAAACATCAACAGCATTCATCATACCAATTTAGTGTAGATGTCACCTGATTGGCAAACAGAGCAACTATTACTGCTATTTAATAAGAGGTAAATCTCATGGACATAAACCTCAAAGAGTTCTTTTGCATTCTGCATAACTGACTTCATAATCTGAAGTCCTAGATGAAAATTACACTGCAAACATTGTTGTACCCGTCAGTATTATATTATTGCAAAAATGCAAACTATTTAAGTTCTCTGCTTTTATGAATTAGTACATCTTCTTTTTTTCTGAACTACGTCTGTTAGTTTATAGCAATATTTTAAAATTTTCATGTTATTATAAACTATGGCTTGTTTTCCAAAAAAAAAACCTATGGCTTAAACTGTGTGTTGTCTTTGTAGAAATTTTTTTTTTTTAAATTTGGAAATCCATAGGATGAAAATTGCATTAGAAAAAAAGGGAAAAAAAAAATCTTTAACTATACATACACTTCTACAAGCCAAGGATTCTAATTATGCATATCCTAACATCATTATGCAGAATGGTTCTTATTCTCCACAATGCCTATAATTATGAGAATAAGTATGTACTCACTTTCCTCTTTCTTCTTTTTCTTGGTTGGCTAACAATAACATACACTTCTACAAGCCAAGGATTCTAATTATGCATATCCTAACATCATTATGCAGAATGGTTCTTATTCTCCACAATGCCTATAATTATGAGAACAAGTATGTACTCACTTTCCTCTTTCTTCTTTTTCTTGGTTGGCTAACAATAACATACAACCTAGAAGAAACTACTCCCCTATACCGGGCAGTTGTAACAGGTGTATGCTTCCAATATACCAAACTCCCAGATTATGATGATCAAGAAGACATTCATACAAGGCAAGAACTAATGCTTATAAGGTAGTTTTACTTTTGGCCCTCTAGGTCTACTTTCAAGTAACTAATCAAGTTTCAAATCTAAATAGTAATAGTTTTCAGAGTCAACTAATTCTGGGGATCATATCACTTATACTGTTCAATAAGATTTCTGACCATTGGTTCCTTTTATTTTAGTAATGTTTGCTTTCACAATTGTGGGAATCATTTATATTGTTTCCACAAACCTCATACAAGAGGCAGAGCATTACCTAAAGATTAACAAACTATTTGCCTTTTTGAGCGTCATTTCTCAAAAAAGCATTTCCACTTCTACTTCACTACATACACGCATGTGTGTGTGTGTTCTCAAGAAGCAATTCAACCCTAACTTGATTATGTACGAGCATGTGTGCAAGCTCACAAGTGTGCACAAGTGCACTAGCATGCATCCACATATGTACTGATGCATGTGCCTCTATTTATATAAATCTGGCCCAGTTCAATCCTCACCCAAACAAGAAACCATGCGATTCTACAACATGAAAAAAAGCATGAAACAGGAACTAGCTCCATTGCTCCAATCTTAACCCAACCACTTTGACCCCATCAATACAATAATCCAAAAAAGCCATGATGTTTGACTATCTAAAATGGAAACCTTACAGACATTCCGCCTCTTTTCAACTCATAGCTAGTAATGAATTTGTGGCCATCTAAATGTTAACATGTCATGTATCAGATCACTATCAACTAACATAATAGACAATACTTGTTAAGTGAAGTTCCATGCATTTGCCAAACATATGAGCCATAAATCACTAGTTTTGATTAGCAATGATGTACAAAAATCATCATACTTAGAACATAAAGAAGTTTTATAAAGCCATAAAACAGATCAAAAGCAGCAAAGATCAAACTACTTATTAACTCAGTGTTAGTAAAACAAAAAATTATTGCACTAAGAAAAAAGGGGGAAAAAAGAGAGAGAATCAGAGAATGCAGTCTGGGCAACCTGGCAAACCACGACTGTCTAAAAAATTTTCCTGTTGGTTCATTAGCCCAGCATAAGTCCATCCAACTTTTTATGTTTGGTGGTGATATCTATAAGAAACATCCTTTCCAATTCTATTACTTCAATATTGGTTTCGGGAAGCCATTTTAGCCACCCACCCCCAAAAAATAAATTTGAGTCACCAGATTATTGCAAATTGTAGGATATGATCCACAGACAGCACCACCTAGTTTATGGTGAGCAACCGGCATAAGAGTGGCAAATTAGTTTATTCTTGCCCATGAATTTTACAAAGTGGAGGGGAATTGAATTAAGATATGGAAATTGGAAGGAAATAATAATAATAATAATAATAATTAAAAAAAAAAAAAAGGAAAGAACAAATGCAACCATCAGAGAATGAAACATTTACCCCATCAGAGGCAAGAACGATGAACTGATCTCTGTCCGTAAGTAGCCGGTGAGAGAATTCAGGTATAGAGATCACCCCATACTCCTTCAAACAGAAATCCCCAAATGCTCGAGCCATTGCTAATCCAGGTGCATCATCAAATGGCAACCATACCCTAGGCACTTCAGGCTCATCTTGCAAAGCAAAGACCCTACCCTTACAACGTTTAATCCTTTCAGCCTCCCCTATATGAATTTACATCACATCAACAGAGTTAGGCACACACGATAAGCATATATATATATATATATATAATCAAGAAAATTGAAATATAAGTATATCATAATACATACTTGGCAAATCAGGCTTTAAATCAACAGTCAACTGTATTGCCATCATGGAATCATTAATGTCCCTAGACCCCATAATTGCTCGAGAATCCCCAATATATCCCATAAAAAGGCTTGAGCCCTATAAACAGAAGCAAATAAGAAGAGGCAAAACAAGTGGAGTATAATGATCAGTATGGGCAATGTTTTCTGGCATACCTGTTTCACTATGGTGACGGCAGTGCTACCACTACAGAAGCAGTCCAAATTTGGATGAGACCTCAGCTCTTTGTCCATGGCCTTGTATGACTTTAAGAAAGCTTCTCTCCATATAGAATTTAATTTATCCTCCACTGAACAATCCTTCTCTGAATCTCCACCATCCGATCTCTTCAGATTCCCTTTGAAGCAGGTTGTATTTGACCCATTTGACCTTGACTGATAAGAATGCAAGAATGATAATAGCTTTATCGGCAGGACATCCCTCACTTTGCGTGCAACAAGATGGCCATGTGGACCATGGCCATCAAAGATACCACAAAATATAGCATCTTCTGACATGAAATCCTGCAGGAATTCAAATCCAGACTAAGAAACCAGAAACCAAATATAATTAGATATCAGTCCAACCTAAAGAACAGAACTTACTTCCCAGACAACCATGGCATCCTGGTTTATACCCTTGCGGCCCTGCTGTGTGAATATGCAAGAAGTACGGCTCTTTCCATTCATAAAAATCCTGTTCGGTATGGATGGTAGATGCTGCAAGCTAACAACATGGTCTGAGAATGTTCTCCTCGTTCTCTTTTGCCCGCAAAAACAAGAGGGAGAGACTGTCTCTCCATTGCTCCCGCTACTACAAGTACTCCGACTACTAGTTGATACGCAACTCCCCATTTACTCAGCTCCAGAAAGAAAACATTACATCAGATGTAAATAAGGGAGAAGTTTCCTCCTTAGCCAGACCAGATCTCACATGAAATTTTGAGATAATAGAATAGTCAACCAAGGATAAAGACCATTCAAACACCAAAGATTCTCACACATCAAAACACAAGCCACTTTACACCTCTGTATAGAAATCTGGCCTCATTTTATCTTGGTCAAATGCATAGCCTATTGGAAGTTACAAGAATCGACATTGAAACCAACTGAACAAAACAGGAAAATATTAGTTTATTGAATAATTTAATCTATAATTTCACAGAACCCATCAATGGCTGCAAGTATAGAAAAATCAACTAATCAAAAAAATAGTATTGTTAAATCTTCCATGTGAACAAGGATAGAATATGTTTTAAGACCGTCCAGATCATTTGTCTTCCATCAGAAGATACAGATCAAGTGGTGATATTTTATTGTAATTTAATCCACAAACTACGTATTGAAGGTATTAAAGCCATTGAAAATAGGAAATTAAGAACACGCTAAGGCCAAAAAAAATGGTACTATCAAACAATGTCTTGCCTTTTCATACAAATCCATATTCATCAAAAAATATAAATAATAAATTAAAACCAATGGAATCTCCACTGACAAGGCAAAAATGCACACTCAAGAGGCAACTAGAGTCTCCTCATAGTGCCATTCGAGGAACAATTCTCTCTCTCTTTCCAAAGCACACAAATACACTAACACATAAACACGCAAACAAAGAAGCATCCACCATTTGTATTTCACAGAAATGCACAAGAAAAAAAAACCTAGAATAAGAATATCCACGTAATTCTCAAAAGTCTTACCTTACCTTTCCTGCTCAACACATCACCAAAAAATACATCAACACCAAGGGGCAAGCCAGTCATTTTCGCACCCCATGACAAAATTTCACAATATGTCCTTATTTAAACCTCTAAATCTCCGTTTGGCAGCTTAGAAAATGTACGTAAAGATTATTAACTGCCTACTTTTTGATTGGTTCTTACTGTAGATGTTTCAAAAACAACCCAGCCCAGTTCAAAATTGTTTAAATTTTATTGAACTTAAGAACCCACTAACAGAAAGAAAGTCATAGTTAAAGTTTTAATTTTTTTCTTTTCTTTTCCTTTTTCCCTGCTTTTTTTTTTCTAGGCAACCAAACGGAGCAGAAGACTGGTCAGTGGACTCTTTTTTTAGCACAGGCAGATAGAGAGAGAGAGAGAGAGAGAGAGGACAAAAGGAAAAAAAATGTACAAAATTTTGAAATCCCACTTGGGAGAGAACCGAAAAGAGATAAAAGTAAAGCTAGAAAAGCAGAAAAGGACGAAAGAAAAGCATGATTTTGTCAACACAGTATCAATGAACAAAACCCAAAAAGGAGCATAAAGAGATTAAAGTAATAAGTCTTATGCAATTATACTATTATAAGAAGAAGAAGAAAAAAAAAAGCCCGGGGCTGGTGTATCTAGCTAACCCTCATTTAAAAAAAAAAAAAGAGAGAAAAAAATAGACAAACAGTGTTCCGTTTGGTAACCTAGAAAATGTAGAAGAAAACCCAGAAACAGAACGAACGAGATCAAGCAATTACAGCTGATTTTCCTAAGAGACAAAACCAGATAAAACTGGGTAACCAAAAATGACTACTTTCCTGTTTGTTTAGAAAAATGTAGAGGTTTACATAAGAAATTAACAGTTCAAAAACTTAAATTTTCTTACAATCAGTCTAAGCACGGCCTAAAGTTTCAGTTTTGGTTAACTACAGCCGCAAAAAACATGAAATCCAAAAGCATTTCTGATTTTCTGTTTAGTTCCCTCTGTTTTTGCTCAACCAACAAACAGAGCCTAGAACCCAAAACTAAAACACAATAGGTGTTACATGTACATGCAGTGATGCAAATGGTTCATTACTCAATGCCACTAAACAAGCTTTACTTGGATGCTAAAGTAGTAACCGTAAGCAATAAATTAAGTAATTACTAACTGAAACAAACACATACAAACAAGGAAAAATAGAATAAACCCGGTTAAGAAACTATGAAAAGAAGAGTGGAATGGCAAGAATGAAGCATAAAAAGAATTGAAAGAAAAAGTGGGTTTTGCAAGGGAAAGATTAACCAAAGAGAGTGAGTGAACAGAAAGGTGTGAGTTTGGGATAATTAGCAGAGATTACCTTTTCGTGTTTTGGCAAAGATGAAGCTTTTGGGATCAGAATTTTGGAAGCAGAGAGAAAAGAAAATAAAAAGAGTTGGTTTTGGTTATAAATATATCATATTGAGAAGGTAGTGATGCATTAATTGCAAAAGCAGAGCAGAAAGTTATGTTAGAGAGAGAGAGAGTTTTGGCCTTGGCCGTGCACTCCCGGGAGAGAAATGATGATACGCCACACTCTCCTCCTCAAGGCGCGTCTAGCACTTCTGTTTTTTTTCTTTTTTTTTCTACAAAACATCAAGTACATGTTTAAAGAATATGATTTTATTTTTACAGGGTAAACTGAATGGAGGAAAAAATGATTTGTCACCACATGTGAGTCATTCGTTACCTATGCTATGTGATTTTGTTGAGGAGGTCAATGTTTTCACATGGTCATTCGGGCATTGACTAGAGTTATTATGGTTCATGTGTTTGGGGGCAGGAATCCGATCATTTCATTTATCAAAAAGAAAAAATTGAAAGAGAAAAACTATTTGTGTTTGGTTGGGAGGGTGATGGAGAGAGAGGGTTTTAGAGGATGATAAATCAAAATTTTGGATATATTTTAAATGCAATGTTAGAGAATATGATGATTTACCAAAGTAAATTTACTTTGTGTGTCTTAAATTTTGTATCATATATTTTTTGTGGGGATCATAATCTTTTAAAATTCTAAGAGTAATTACACCATATAATTCTTAAAATCCTATCTATCAATTATAATATGAATAAGTTGCATTTTGCTATATCAACGACGCTTAAGTAAACATTGATTATCTTCTCTAAATAAATAAATAAACATTGATTATATTGCCAATATCATTATAATCAGGGATGAAGCTAGGACTTGGAACTAGGTGGTAGCTCTGCTTCTGATTGTATTTAGCGACTCCGACATTGGAAACCACTGAGGTTTTTTTTTTTTTCTTTTTCTTTTTCTTTTTCTTTTTCTTTTTACGTTCGTGTTGGATAAGGAAAAAATTATTTTGTTTAAAATTTTTTAAAAGGTCGAGTTGTTTATTTTGGGTAAAATAGATTGATTGGGCTTGATTTTTTATTTTAGGTTTACTATCGATAATTTTCATTGTTGGGCTAATTTTTCTGGGCTTGTATATTTTGTTTTAGATTTAGATCTATTAATTTTTTATGGCCTTTAAAATGAGGAAAATGCTAGAGTTACAAACTTTTTTACAAATTATTGATGTGGTGAGTAGTTGTTGGTATATAAAAAAATGATATAAGTGGTAGGCCCAGATGCAAACCAATAAAAATTTGTTACCTCTATAGTTTGTAAAAATGTTATAGAAAAGCTTATGGCTATAGCATTACACTTAAAAGAATCGATGATATTATTAAAGGAGGCAAAGTGTGATTTTATAGAACAAAATTACTAAAATTACTACCTATGTATATACTAATATTTTGTTAAAAAAATAGGGGGCGGGGGGAGGGGGTGGGGGTGGCATTGCCTCCTTGAGTCTATATCTACCTCTATCCCTGCTTGTAGTTCAACGGGCACCCCCTAATCCCCCACCCTCAACTATCAAATTGAAACCATTAACTATCGCTATTTTGGTATCAATTTAAATAATTGGTGATGTCACAAATCCAATCCACTCATTTCACAATTCGTGGAAATGATTTCAAGAACTTGACAATGAAATTACCCTAAAACACTAGAAGATTTAAATTAGTTTTCCATCCTTCTTTGTAGTTCCGATGTTCTATAATATTTTAAATCATTCTTTTTCTTATTTCTTTTGATAAAAGAAAATTTTTATGGTATAAGAATGGGGGAATTTTATTTTAAGAAAATTACAATTAGAGACAGATTATATTCTAGTTGTGTTAGTTAAATGGTACTTTTTCCTTCAAGAATAGAATGATGTTTGGATTTGTCTAAGGTTTAACGAAATAAGAAGTATGAAATTAAAATTTTAAACCCATACATTTTAACCATCAATTCTTAATTAAATTGATTCAATTATTAGCTAAGGTAGTTAATTAGCAATGGATTCAAAGCACAAATAAAGTACTACTTGATGAAGCATAAACATAGTTAAAAGCGCATTTAACAAATATACATAGAGGGAGATATTTGTTCTCGAGGTGAAAACTCTTGTAAAAACACCTACCAAGGTAAAAACACTCTGGGGGCAGAACCTCAAAAAGGCAAATCCACTATAAAAATTGTTGCGATATAGCCCGTAATTACACAACATCATTGTACATGTCGACAAACTACCATACTTGAGCTAATCGCTACTACATACTCCTACCTTATTCCTCTTATGTGATCCACTTCACAAACAATTGTCGTTTGCGAACTAACTCACTAGTCACTCCAAGAGCTTCTTGTTAGTATGCATAACTAAGGATGTCTTTTTGTTTTTAGTGATAAAAGTCTAATTAAAACACACATATATGGATGATCAAGATGGTTGGCTTAAGGACCTATCAAGGATATTCAATGGAGAAATTTGGAAAGACAATGAAATTTTCTCTCAATGGTTTATCTCTATTTTTGTGGTTGTATTCTACTCCAAAAAGTAGGACTAAAGTTATGCTTTTAATATGGGAATGGATTAGGGTTGCTGTGGCCTCTAGAAGGTAGGTTCATAATCTTACAAAATGTGTATAGGAAAAATTTAGAGCAGGGCTGATTTTAGTTAACTAACCAACTTGATTAATTAAGCCAATTATGTGAAGATCTAATTTAGTGTGTAATAGGCAACACCATATTGCAATTAACCAATGTAGTGGAAAATAAAAAACACATGCAATATGGTTACGAAGGGAAACCCTAACAGGAAAAACTTTATAGGAATTATTGATCACTATTCAATGGAAGAATTCGTTATAGTAGAATGGAAGTATAACAATATAGAATAACACAATCCTAATATTGCTACCTACGATAGGACTTACTCACATGTCCATAGGCAACTCCAACCTAGTTGGATTCTTCTATCTTCTGAATCTTCAATGCAAAGATACTCAATCTGTGTCTAATCCTACATCAACAACTTGATGGAAGTAGATTTTTGCAGCATCTTCACTTGGAACACCTCAAGATCTTAAATATGGTGCCAGAGATGATGCTCAGAACAAAACTCTTGCGCACACAGACGTATCAAGATCTCCTATTTTCTTTATGTTCTCTTTGACATTCTAATGACATAAGATGGCCTTTTGTACGTTCTAGAACCCTAGGGCACAAATCCCAAGGCTTAGATCATCATGGGCCTGGATATGAGAATGCAATATTCCTAAGGCTCGATTGATCAACTGGTGTCGAGATGCGAGTCAAGTTTTAATGAAGCTCGATCAATTAAATTGCAATCGAGCTTACAGTTGAGGTAGTAGATTTAGCATAATCTTTAGCACTTCTTTAGCAATTTCTTGTATCTTTAAATACTTAACTAGACACTAAAAACTCACCACTCAAGTTACATTTGAACAACGTTTTGGATAAGATTTGCCAAACTCATTGACACATGCCTTGACAAAATGGTTTCACTTAAGAGGGTGTCAAGCTAGAAATTGATGAAACTTTCTATTGAATTTTCAACTTCTCTCAAGAGAGCTCTAATTTTCACTCAAACAAACTCTTCAGTCCTATACAGTGAACATCACTCTTAAACCCATTTTACACCTTTTATAAAATACAAAGAAAATAACCCAAATTACAACGTTTTGTGTCATGGAACATACCAATAGTAGATTTCCTAACAAAATAAATATGACCACCGCACACCCTTGGTGCGATTGTTACTCCACAAGTATAAGTGCTTGTGAGCCGGGGGGAGGGGAAAGGCCAGGATTCAAGTTTTCAGAAAGAGTTTCATACACATATACACTTAGATTAAGTTAGAGTAGAATTTTATCTTATATAAAAATAAATAAATAAATAAATAAATATGCAAAAGTCGAAGATAGGAATTATGTGAATATAAAAAAATAATAACAGATATATTTTTATTTGAACAAAAAGATTTTTACAATAAGGAATAACGATTGAGGAATGAGGAAATTGATTAATCAATTATTTAATATATTTATGTGGGTTCCAGTTACTTAACTAGTAAAATATTTTATCATTGAATAAGGAACTTAGATATAAATCCCACCTACATATAAAAATAAAAATAAAAAATCTATTGGTTTTTTAGCCTAATTATAAAAAAATAATTAGCTATGATGACCATTTATGCAATAAACTTTGTTTATTAGATAAGTGTATGGCTGAGAATTGAGATGAAATTCCAATTAAATATTTCTAGAAGTTATATATATCTCAAATGATACTCATCACAATAAATTCTAGCTCTATCAACAATAGTAATAGAGAATATAATTTGATTTTCGATTATGTGTTGACAAAACCAATAATTTTTTTTAGGAGTTAAAGTATTTAGTGACTCTTGGAAATTTCAAAAAGTAGAGTCATAATGTAATTTATGAAAAACCTACAAAAGGGTAAGTATTTTAAGAGTAATACTACATACACAAACTATTTTATAACATTTTTACAAACTGTTGATGTAGCTTTAGTATTTTCCATATAGTTATTGTAAGTAAAAATATGATGTTAATGATTGGCCCATATTAGAACTAATAAGAATTTGCTATATCAACAGTTTAAAAAAATATTGTAAAATAGTTTATATCTATAACATTATTGGTATTATAAAGGTCAAGGTCATGTCACCTTTTATTGGTAAATTTATAAGATGCGAGTTTTAAGGGAAAAATTTATGATAGTTTTCTATTTTTTAAGGGGATGATATCCATTGTAATCATCGCCACGTATTTTTCAAGTTTCTTAATCTCCATCATTCATTTACGTATATAAATAAAGAATTAAGATTATAATACTTGAAATAAACAATTCTAATTACAGTGAGTACCCATACACAAAGGTAGCATAGAAGATTCCAGGTTTTAAGACACCTGTTTTAGTTGATGGTATTAGTGAAAAATGATCGGTTTAGGAAAATTGAAATGTTTTAAGAAGTGTTTGACTTTGAGAGCTGAGATGATATTCCAATTAGATTTTTATGTGAATTATGCAAATCAAATTAGAAGAATGTCAAATGGTACTCATCATCATAAGCTTTAGCACTACTGGCAATGATGACAAAGAATATGATTTGAATGACCAGTTAAATCATATTATGATTTTAATTTTTAGATTATGTGTTGATAAAACCAATAATTTTTCTTAGAGGCTAAAGTTTGGAAAATTTTTAACAAAAAGGGAAAAAAAAAAAAGTAGGTTCATTTATGAAAAAACTTACAAAAGGATGAGAGCATTTCAAAAGTCAAGGGCCATTGCATCCTTGATCCCCAACTCCACCAATAGAATATTAAAGTATCGCAAAATATTATTGCTAAATTATAATATGTGACTATTTATTTCTGTATTTTTTAAGGGTATGATATCCATTTTAATCATTGTCATATATTTTTAAGTGTGTTAATTTTCATTATTATTTTATGAGTATAAATAAAGGGTTAAGATTGTAAAACTTGAAATAAACAATTTTAATCATAGTGAGTACCATACTTAGAAGAAAGTATTTGGTATCAAATGATACCATGTCAACGGTATCAAAATTCATTAAGTGTAAACATGTCAGCAAAAAATAACTACCCAACTAACAAATGAAAAACGTGTAGTAAGTAGTTATTTTTACACACATATTTCTTATTTGTTAAGTTTTGATACGAATGATGAGGTATTATTTGATACAAAATAATATTTCCATACGTAAAGGTACCGTATAAGAGTCCAGGTTTTAACACGTGTAATTGAAGGTATTAGTCAAAAAATGATCAAATTGGGAAAATTGAAATATTTTAATAATAAGTGAAAATTTTAATTGATACTCTTTTAAAGTTTAAGGTTTAATTTATTAATACCCTAAACTTTAAAGGGAATTGCTAATTCTTTTTTACTTTTATGAATACTCATTTGAGACAATAGGAGAATATTTCAATAATTTTGACTGAAAATTAAAAACACTTTTCTAATCCATCAGTCCTATAGAAAGATTACGCATGTGCATAGAAGATTTTATATTAAAATTTCTAAAATATGAGTTTTCTATATAAGCAAATTGCCTCAAAGACACTAATTAGTAATTAGGCATTCCTTGATATTAGTGATGTAGTTGACTGTACGGTAATAAGCAAAAACAATTGGAACAACACTAATGTAGCTAAGCGTCTTTGATACCTAAATCATAGAAAAATTTTATGAAAACAAACAAGAGAATTTGTGAATATTCCATACATTCAAGAGAATCAATACTGTATTAAGGTTGTTTCAATTTGGTTAAGAGAACAAAATACTCGGTACCAATTAATATCAATGTATCCTTCTCAAAAAAAAAAATAAAAAAATAATATCAATGTATTGTTTTAAGGTTATTGCTATTTACACACACACACACATATATATGCTTGTATATATGTATTTATTTACTTATATGTTTATAAGCATATAATTTAAAAATTATATATTTTATAAACTCAAATATTAGCTTGGTAAATTAATCCAATATATTAAGGATTTTACTAATGTGCCCTAAGGGCACACATTAATTTTCATTTTTGGAAAAAATTTTCTCGGGAATTAAAAAAGTATTGATAGTTTTTTCAATTCTCGAGAAAAAATTTTCAAAAGTGGAAAGCTTAATGTGTACCCTTAGGGCACACATTAATCGGACCCATATATTAATTATGAATAAAAATGTTATATTTATTTTTAAATATAACTAATAATTTTTTTAAGGGATGAACTGATACTTGAATTAAACATTATAAACCAATTATATGTTTTTTTTCCAAGAGTTTATTATTGCTTAAAATTATCTTCTATGCATATAGTTTGATTCGCCTATTCTTATGTTCTATTTTATTTCCAAACTCATTTAAAAGGGTTTATTATTATACTATCTTCACCTTCAATGTTATTTGGAGTTATCTTCGTGAAATACTACTTAATATAACCTATATCTTTATAATAATTGAAGAGGAAATATATATATTGACGATCCCCTATGGAGTGGGCCTAACGATATCTCATCCATGGGCCGATGAAGGATGGGTTTATTGCATGCAAGACCTGTTGTGGACGGATCCATCATAAACGGGCACTACATGGACGAATCAGTTGTCCACGTGGCAGCCAGAAATCCTAGATGGGAATACTTGCAGCGCACACTATAGAATCCTAAGGTAAGTAGAATCTTAGCATAAAGAGGACTCCGAAAGCTGCGCACATTAATGAAGACTTTCTCTGTAAGGAAAAGACTTGTCCATCACGTTTAGGATTACTTAAGAGGATTCCTATAAGGAAAGGACTTCGACTCCAAGGAAAAGAGGTCAACCTTTGACTACTATAAAAACCCCAATACCCTCACAAATCGAGGTACGCATAATTAACCCTTTCTAGTACTCTAGAGTTGTAAGATATTCTAACTTAACCTTCAGAGGGCATTTGGTCGGCACCACACTAGTGCTCTCTGTAGGTCTTCTCTTTTTTGCTATGCAGGTGACTTTTCGAGCGTGTGAATAACGTGTGACTCACTGGTAATTTTTTGGCATCATCAATAATTTTTGCTATGCAGGTGACTTTTCGAGCGTGTGAATAACGTGTGACTCACTGATAATTTTTCGTCATCATCAATAATTAAAAAAAAAAAAAATCGAATGGGTGTGTGCTAAGCTAAAGTAAAGATAATTGATTCTCAAAAAAAGAAGTAAAGATAATTAATATCCAGGTGGCGTTGTACCTAAATTGGGGTGAAGGACACGCGCTGTAGGAGAGGCTGAAAGTGGGTTCCGTCACAGATTGAAAGACAGAAAAGCACGCCAAACTGACACATGCTACGGACCACGTGACGTGGCACTTAAGCTAAATTAAATGTTCCATCGTCAAAAAGTTAAAACCCAAACAAACTCCACCAAAAAACTCATAGTACACACTCACCTCCAGTCCGTGCTGGCTTTGCTGTCTTCTCTCTTTCTATTTCCAAGCTGCCCTCTCTCTCCCTCCCTCTCTCTCTCTCTCTCTCTCTCTCTCTCAAATTTTAATAAACTACAATTTTAGTAGATAGGTTGGAGGGAGAAAAAAAAAAGTTTTTATTTTTGGACTGTTTTTCACGGTACTTTTTTAAATTTTCAATTAGAAATTAATTACTGTTTACGACGAGTGGATCTATAGTAGGGTAAATTGCTGGCTTAAGGAGTTTTTTCAAAGTGTTGATACCTGGATTTGAACTAGAGAGTTTTAAGTCAAATCCAAGACAGTCACTTTGAGATTAAATGCCCAACTACTCAACCAACCCCACTAGGTTTAAAAAGAAAAAAAAAAAATTGATGGGGTGTTGTTGAAGATTGCATATATAGCCTTTATAGTTAATGGAGTTATGTCCCAAAAGCTAATTAAACCATGCCACTATGCCATAATCATTCATGCCCATGCACCCCTGTACCTATAGTTTATCTTATTTAATGCAATTATGTAATCCATTATTAGCATTGGTCCACCTTTTTTTACATGCACAGCAAAAACCAATTATCTAATTTCCTTTTCTTTTCTCATAATATTTCGATGAACGCATGTTGGTAAATTGACTACAATTTTACTCTTTTTACTGCTGCATATTCCATTTGTGTTTTGTGCCTTTACACTTTATGGAAAAAGAAGCAAGAAAAGTCTTTTGTCATAGCGAATAAAATCATGTTTACATGCAGAGATAAGTCCAAAATAGAGAATTTTTTTTTTTTTAAACCTTTGAATGTCAATGGACAATTCGATATAGTATCTAGAGAATATATTGTTTCTACAACTTCAATGATTTCTAACTCAGATTGGCAAAATCTTTCTTTGATAACATCTAAATCAATCTGGCCCAGTGCAGGTTCACCCTTCAAAATCTAACATAAAAACAGTAGAGACATGTGATATATGTGGGAAGATTCGGTTTCACTTTTAATTTTACACGATATTTACAAACACTAAAAAGAAAATAAAAGTGAGCTTATATCAATCAAGGAGTACAATTTAGTAAATTATGACTTCATTTCTTGAGAGAGAGGGAGAGACATACATGTCATGTTATATTAGTCGTTAGTGTGTTGTCTACAGCGTTGACAAGGATTGCTGCAACAGCATTATACCAATTATCAATGCCAAAACACCTTAAGTACATCGTGTTATAAAAATAATGGCACAAAGAATAATTACAGTCATTGAGAACCCCTTTTAATGGTACGGTTTTTATTTTTAAATATAAATTTGATACTGGAGAGAAAGAGGTTTAAATCCTAAATATCTTTGTTGAAAATCTAAGAAATACTATTTGAGTTATAAAGTTCTCAGCTAATTTCAATTGTTACTTTATAAATTTTACAATAAAACCTTCTTCTTTTCAATTGAACTGGTATCTCCATGTTTGGATTGTGTCCATGTTTCATGGTTAGAGGGATTTTTTTATATATGTCAAAATTGAATGAGATTAATCCTAAATTTGAGCTTTTAAGGATAACATAATGATGATTGTTTGGTTTAATTGTTATTGTTATTGAGAAAAAGGAGTCAATTAATAGCAAACAACAAGCAAAAAAAATATTTTCATTTTTTTGATTATTTATGCAAGTTTAATGGGACTCCAAGTAAATTAGCCAAGCACAATAATCAATATAGTGAGTGTTTGTACTCCGCATTCACGATTTGCATTCCGCGTTTTCTCTTTTTTTTTTTTTTTTTTCCCTGCAAGTGAACAGTAAAATCACTGTGCAGGGAACAAAAATTACTGTTCATGCACTGTTCATTACTGTTTATGTACTGTTCATGCAATAAAAAATATTAAAAATGAGTCCCACGGTACTATTCACACATTTAAAAATTATTTTGCTACAGTGTTTTCAGTTTTTAGTTTTCAGTTTCAGCAACAATAAGTCCAATCCAAACGGACCCATAATAGAAAAATTCAAGACACTATGTGGCGTTTGGTACGGGGGAATCCACATTACTTCTGGCATCCAGATTCCTAGGAATGTGATTCCTAGGAATCATATTCCTAAGAATGTAGCTATTCCTATGTTTGGTTTATTCCCAGGAATCTTAAATGAATTATTTATATTTCCCATTCTATCCTTAGATTTGAATGTGAACTACCAAGTCATTTAAAAAAAAAGGTTAATATTGTCAATTTATAAAACATACAATTTCCTTTAAGCTTGGGAATCTGGATTCCCACCTGTTTTAAAGGGAATCCCCATTCCCACTGAGAGGGGTTTAAGGGGGGAATCCAGATTCCCCTGGCATCTGATTCCCTAGCATGATTTGCAACCAAACATGGGAATCTTTAAACATTCCTAGGAATCCTAAAACATTACCCCGTACCAAACGCCACATAAAAAGTTTTGGATAAAGTTTGGCTTCAAACCAGTTTTAAGTTATCTCTTCCAACTCATTACCAAACAATTTATAAGACTATCTATGTGTATTATTTAAACAAGTTACACAACTTATTAAAATGGTCATATGACTAAAACTACACATGAATGATCTATTCAATCTATTCATTTACCATATATATAGTAGGTTGGAGAAAAATAGCTCCAATCTAGTTTACAGCCAAGCTTTTTCCAAAACTTTTAGTTTCTTGTTCCTGTGGATAGATGCTGAAATTTTCTATTATGCTGTTTATTATGCTTGGCTAATTTATTTGAAATACCCATTAAACTAGCATAAAGAATTTTTAAATAATGGAAATAATTTTTTGCGTGTTGCATTCATCCTAATCTAGTTGTCTCTCTAAATAATAAATAGGTGCATCAGTCCAATGCTAATGACATTAGCACCATGTGAAAGGCTAGAGCTTTTTGGTCAGTTTGCTATTAAGCACTAAAAATGTAAAAAGGAAAACCAAATAATTACATCCACAAATTAGACTATATATGATCGCAAATCTGCAACGAATTTGGAGTTTAGATCTTTCAAGCAAGCAAAGAAAATGCTTGCCTCGCTTGACTATGAGATTTTGAATAACAAATTGAAGTATAAAAATTAAAAATACTGAGTTTTGGTCTTTCCCCAATCAACCCCTAACCGTTGAAGGCCTTTAACAAGGACTTAAAACTTACAACAAATATTGGCTGGCAATTGAATGCCACGGCTCCTCCAAACCAATTTCTGTTGCTATTTTGTCACAAGTTATTTGCTTCTTTTAAGTAAAACTGTAGATCAAGTTGCCGAAACTTTTGTGCCAACTTACATAGCTGGATATCCACGAGATTGGGCCAGCAATATCCTAGCTTTGAACTATTAATGAGATAGTTAATCATTTGCAAAGCGTTGAGGGTATATAAGGAAACAATGTAATTCAAGATGGGTTAGTTCCCCTCCACAATAAAAAAAAAAAAAAAAAAATTGTATGGCATTGGTTAAGAGCCTTGTAATTCAACTAATTGATATCTTTTAATGTATCAATGACATTCATAGTTCAAACTTCCTTGATTTTAGAAGGCATTTTGGATATATTTATCGGTTCAGCAGACAAGTTTTAAATAATGAAATAGTTGAGATTTTTTTGTTGGGAAATTACACTTTATCCCCTCTAAATTATGACTATTTTTACATGTACCCCTTAAACTATGAGAATGTGCACTTTACCCTTTTAAACTATGACCCTTTTTACATTTAGCCTTCTAAACTATGAAAATGCACACTTACTTTTCTAGACTATTACCAATGAGATGTGGTGCAAAGTGTTACACGAGTACTAGTTTAGGAGTGGGGGTAAGTATGCACTCTCATAGTTTAAGGAGGTAAGTGTTATGCTGTTAATAGTTTAAGAGGCAAAGTGTGCATTCTCATAGTTTTTGAGGATAATTAAAAAAAAAAAGTATAGTTTTGGGGTAAAGAGTAATTTTCCTTAATAAATACATGTATCTAACTGTGATACTAGGGTTTTTTCTATGTGTATAGTATAGGGGACAATGATATATTATAATATGTCATTGCCTATGTTGGGTACATACAAGAATATTTTGTTTTTGGACTCGTAAAAAAGTATGTCTTATCTCTTATTATTTAGTTCAAATTTTTTACTTGACTTAGACATTACTTTATTTAAATTTTGTTTTCATTAACAAGAATTGGCAATACTATCACAAAAATTTGAAGAGAAAGTTAAGGATGTCCCAAGCAAGTTTGAAAAGTTAATATGGTTCTTAAAATGGCTACAAAAGTAGCAAAGTCTAAGGAATTCTTTGTGCATACCTTTGGTTGTTTAATATTTGTTTTGTTGTTCAAGTTTACTGCTACTTATTTTTATCTTATTTGATGCATCTCTAATCCTGAAAATCCTAAAACTCGGTCTTTGCATGATGAATTCAATCATGCTACTATTAGTCCTGTCTCTAGTGGAGATCTAGATAATACTCCAATAATAGGGCAAATTTTGAACCTTAGATTGAAAAAGGTTGAAATTCTTGATTACAAAAATTATGTTGAGGTATTTTTCATTATTTTTAAGATTAAGTGTTTATGAAAGAGTGGCTGATTATCATATTTTCAAATGAGCATGAAAAACAAAATACCTACTCTAAAAAAGCATAAGAGCAAAAGTATAGTAATAGGAGTGAGATAAAAAGTATAGTCGTTGGTTCAAAAACTATTGGGCGCTTATATAATTAGTGGCATTGTTTGGTCTCTTTCATAGGAAGAATAAGAGTTTGGATCACCTCTCCATTAATTAACAACTGAACTATTAAAAAAAAAACTTTAGGCATAACTAATTGAAACCCAAATATACTTAGGAATATAGTTCCCAACTCTTTGGCAACATAGCAATGAATTACTAGAAATACTTTTTAATGCAAATTTTCAACGAATACCTTTTATACTATAAATACCTTAGGACTGGATTGTATGTTTGTTCGTTGTAGATATGGAAAATTTAAAAAAAAAAAAAAATTTGTAAACAATTTAACGCACAAGAAGCTAATGATTTGAAAAGTTCGGATATCGTCTTTTGGAGAGCCAAGTTTTGTTTGCTATTATCTATGTTTAATGTTTATGGATCACTCTTTGCATGCACTTACGTGCATTTACATTTCTAATTTCATATTGGTTTGAAATTAGAATACTACAAAATTCCCATCAGCCAATCTGTAAGTTAAAGTTGTTTTTTCGATTTTGCAATTATACCTTTGTTTCAAATTGAAAATAGATTAGGATATTTGCTTATGTTAACCATTTCTTTAAAACTCTTTCCCTATAGTTGAAATGTTGTATATGTATTTTATTTGTGTTTTAGTATGGTTGATGCTAATAGTTTATCGGGGATCTATGACTGATCTCAAAATTAGTGGCTAAGTCGCTGTCGTTGTTTGTGAGTATATAAAATATATTTTGCATTAGGTTTATATTAAACATGGTGTTTTTTTTTTTTTTTTTTGGGGGGATCAATGCTATTCTTTTTTTAATTTATTTTTATAATTCAATAGTTACATACTTACATTGTCATATATTTCTCATATTTTGCAATTATACCTTTGTTTCAAGCTGAATGGGGATTAGGGTATTTGTTTGTGTTATGACCATTTCTTTAAAATTCTTTCTATGTAGTTGAACTATTTTATATGCATTTTATTTGTATTTTAGGTTGTCTTCAATTAGATACACTAGTTAAAAACCGTGCTTTGTACAATTTTAAGTGGTTAGACTTAACTTTTAAAAAAAAAAATAATAATTAGAAAGTAGAGTTGACTTAACTTAATATAAGTTAACTAATAAAATTTTATCCAACTATAATTTTTTATCCAAATTTCTTATTTAAGCCCACATTATATTGTTTTTATTGTTGGATCTTCTAGATTGAGTTTGTTGTAGGATTTTATTTGCAACTAAACAAGAAGAGCTTCTCACCATGGTTGTTAAGGTTGCTCTTAGTTTGGCTCTCATTTGATCTTCCTTGGCATAGTTGAAGTAGTTGTTGGAATCCGCAATTTTAATGGCTCTACCTTTGCTGGTATCTAATTGCCTAATCACCTAAGCTTCAAATGTCATTTCATTTTTGAGAGTATCGGTTGTAGAGCTTCAAGTAGGCAAGTGGTATTAAATGAAGAAGATGATGAACATGGAGATGTTAATTTTTAGGGGAAATTGCAATTTACCACTTGTGGTTTGGCCCGTTTTAACAATGCCTATCTGCGGTTTGAAATTTGTCACTAACCCACCTGAGGTGACCTCCGTTAGACCCCCGTTACCCACCTCAGCTCTTTACGTTTAAAAATCCCCTTTACTATATAAGCCAAAAATTAGAACCCAATTAGAACACAATTAGAACCCTAAGGACTGAGCTCTCTCCCTCTCCCTACCTTCGAACCCTCAAAAATCCCTTTCCCTCTGTACTCCAATTGCCAAATTGAAATCTGAACATGTCTTCTTCAAGCTATTACTCCGGTTCCAGTTACCATTCATGCTCTGCTGACCATTGTCGGCTACGCACTGCTCTGACCTTGAACAATTTTGGGAGAAGGTTTTATGGGTGCAGCTACTATGATGTGGTGAGTAATAGTTGGATTTCATATTTTGTTCCGTTTTTATTTTTATTTTTTTTTGGTTTTGTTGGCTTTATGAATAACCCAAATTTGATTTTGTTTGTAGGATGAGGAACCTACTTGTAAATACTTTAGGTGGTTGGATGGCAAAACCTGTAAGCGTGGATCTGAAGTTGCACCCATTGTCCTTGCAAGATTCAGTATGTACAAGAATCAATCGAGAGTTGCAGAGGAAAAGGAAAAGGAGGCTAGTGATGGGAAACAACAGCTATTGAGAGAGAAAACAAAGTCAAGCGAAGGGAAGAAAAAGCTAGGTTGAGAGAGAGGATAGCTAAAGAGAAGTTACAGAAGTACAAATTTGCACTTCTTGTGTCATGGGGGTTTTTTGCTATTTTTTATGTGTTTTCTGGTAGGATGGGAGAATTTGGAACAAATCCATTGTGTCTGCCTTGAAGGCAAGTTGTTGTAGTTATTGTATAATTTTGGATACTACCACTTTTGATAAGTGCATTTCATGTATTTGACACTATGTAATGTTGTTGTTTATTTGAATATAGTATGCAATGTGTTCTTTATATTGTTCTTTATGTAATGTTGTTGTTTATTTGGCACTATGTAATGTTGTTCTTTATGTGATGTGTTTTTCTTTATGTAATCTGTTATTGTTTATGTAATGCTACCTTCTTTATGTAATGTGATATTGTAATTTAAATAAGGTATGCAATCTGTTATTCTTTATAAAGATTGTGTATGTTGTACATCAATTGGATAGGCAAGGGCATGCACCCCACAAGATTTTGTTTACATCAATTGAAAAAGCATAAAGAATTATGTTTTAAAGTAAGACCATTCTATACATATATAATACTGCCAAATATTAATGGCTAAACACTATATATAATACTACCATACATATATAACACTACCAAGTTTCATCTAAGCAAGAGTACCATTCCATACTATATAATAAGCATTGTTCAAAACAAGTGGACTCCACCAAACATTAATGGCTAAACACAGCCAAATTTCATTTACACAATAGGTTGTTATGTCCCCACTAAGACAACAACAAAATAACTTTACAGTATAAAGTTCTGCACAATAACAAAAAAAACAAAAAAATGGTGACATGCCACTATCAACTAAACAATTGCCCTTGTCCTTGCCACAATAACAAAAAAAAGTAAAATAAAGTTCCTGCTTGCACAGTTTCCAATTTTCATTTTCCAAAGACTTTGCCCTTGTCCTTGCCTTTGCCCCTGCCTGTTGAGAACATTGCACCAGATGTCTTAGCTCTTAATCCACATCCTCTCCCAACGACCCTTGGTGGTACCAACCCCCTTCGAGCCTGTAAAATACATAGAAACTCCATATCAAGATCTAATTATGTAAGTATAAAGGGTAGTGTTTGTTTTTGTGTTTGTATATATACCTGAGGAGTATGAGAGATGGGTTGGCTGCATGAGAACCATTGAGCAGTGGGTACTTTGCTTGGTGGTTTGCTTGAAACTGAAGCAGATGTTTAGGCTGGCTGTGTGTAGGGTTTGCCCGTTGGCTGCCTCAGTGGTTGCTTTTGTGGCTGGTTGACTGGTTGACTTGCTTGATGGGTGGTTGGCTTTCTTATTGAATGACTAGCTACCCCACTTGTTGGTTGACTGGTTGTCTGATTCTCTGCTGCTTTGGTTGACTGGTTGGCCTTGGCCTTCTTGTTTGCTAATCTTGTTGACTGCCTTGCTTACTCATTGGTTGCCTGGTTGGCTGGCTGCCTTGCAAACCTCCTTAGTGGTTGCCTAGCTGGCTAGCTGGCTGGCTGGTTGGCTGCCTGCCTGCCTGGTTGGCTACCTAGTTGGCAAACTAGGGTGGCTGCCTTACAAACCTCCTTGGTGGTTGCCTAGGTGGCTGGCTGGTTGGCTGGTTGGCTGGCTGGCTGGCTGGTTGGTTGGTTGGTTGGCTGCTTGTTCCTTGTCCCTCTTGTCCCTACAAAAAGAATTGTCTTGCATCAGAAATAGACTTATAATATAATTGTCATGGTGAACACATTATTACTTTACTTACAAATTTTTTTTGCCTCTCAATTCTCTACCTCCTTTGCCATGGTGTCTCACCAGTTATTCCAGCCTTACACCTCCTTGAATTATGCCCTTCCTGATGGCAAAACCCACATTTTATAGGTCTATATGACCTAGAGACTTTGTATGGGTTGTTTGGCTCGTCTGCATCTTTCTTCCTTTTCATTGGTGGCCTGCCTGGAGGCTTATACATAATTGGAGCAACAGGGGTAGGTTGGCTCGTTTAAACCCATTCATCTTGGCCAGGCAGTGGGGTAATCATCTCTTTATATGCAGCCTCATAGGCATCATTTCTAAAGTATGCATACACATAATCCTCAGGCCTCTCCAGGTTCTTATAGATTGCTGCAACACCATGTTTACATGGGATTCCTGTCAAATCTCAAACTGTACACGTACAACACTTTCTGCTAAGGTTAACCACATGTCTCTCATACTCATTATCAACCTCATATATAAAGCAAGCTGATGGAATAGCAGAAAATGGCTTAGAATCAACTTTCAACTGCTCAAGCTTCTGCACTATGTTTGGACAAAGGTCACTAGTGAATTTTTCAATCCCAGTCCTCTTACTGTACATTCTAGTCATCAACCTAACCCTAATCCACTCTAGCATGGCAATGATAGGCTTATTCCTAGCTTCTAGTATCATAGAATTAAATGACTCACTAAGATTGTTCACATAACAATCAGAGATGGCCCTTGGAGTGAAATGTGACTTGGTCCATTGGGTTGGTTGGATATCTGCTACATACTCCCATGCTTCTCTGTCCAATTCCTTCATCTCTTGCATTCTCTTTTCAAACTTCCTAATTGTTGTTGCTGCAGCACACCTCCATAATGCAGCCTTCAACTCTAAACCCTTAAAGGTTAACTTAAAGTTGTTGTAAATATGTTTCACACACAATCTATGTTCCACTGTTGGGAACAACATCTCCATGGCAGGTATCAATCCCTGGTTATGATAAATATAATCAACAATGAACACCATCAGCTTAAGAATAAAAACAAACAAGTATAAAACAGAAATGAACAAAACAAGTATTACCTTCTGCCTATCTGAAATGAACACCAAATTCAACTCATCTGGCCTCCCAATATCATCTGCAAATGTTTATAAAAACCACACCCAAGAATCCTTGTTTTCTTGCTCAACTACACCTAATGCAACAGGGAAAATATTGTCATCCTTATCCCTTGCAGTTGCTGATAATATATGTCCACCAAACTTGCCCTTTAAGTGGCAACCATCTAATCCTACAAGTGGCCTACACCCCCCCCCCCCAAGAATCCAACTTTCTGTGCATTGTATCTCACATACATCCTCTTAAACATGGGTTGTGTGTTAGGCTCAGTAATCTTAGTTTGTAGGATCACCTTACTCCCTACATCAGTTACTCTTATCATCTCTGCATAGTCCCTAAGCTTCCCATACTGCAACCTCTCATCGCCTAGTATGAACTCTCTAGCTTTCCTCTTAACTCTGTACACTTGATTTATGCTCAAGTTAACATTTACATCCTGCATGACTCGATGCTTCACACCAGAAACTGCCCAATTAGGGTTTTGTTGAAATCTTCCAAGTATTTTCTAGCCACATATGTAGAGGTGACCTGGCTATGCTTGAATGTCCTCCCACATGTACAAGTTGGAACCATGGTTTTTATTTGGAAGGTTAACTCCCCTGCAATCTGTGATGCGTATACCCTCCAACCACAGTCATACTTACAGTAGACAGAAACTTTGGTCTTCTCATTAAGCTTGAACTTAATGTCCACAGACTTTCTCACTGCATATTCCCTCAAGGCAGCCCTAAACACCTTAACATTTGGGAACTTCATACCCTTGCATAACTGAGGGTTACTTATGCCAGTGTTCTCATTAAACTCTGGATATGTCACCCTCTCATCCTCATCCTCTGAACTGTCTATGCTCTTAGCGTCATCATTATCAAGGGCTTTTTCAGCCCAATCATTATTATCACCAGCTTGATCACTGGCAGCAACTTAATCACTAGTAGTAGCTTCTGGTCTCTTCCCATCATCTGTAACTTGCTCTCTCACACCATCTCCCTCATTTACATTTTTACTATCTCTTTGATGCTCTCTCATATTGGGCACCTCATTGTTCTCAGCACCAAATATGTCATCAGGATAATCTGGTCCTTTATACCCTTCCTCTAGCTAATTAGGTTTATCCACATGAACATCTTCACTACCAACAGTTTGTCCATGGGTTGTTTGGTTATCCACATGCACAGCTCCACCAACATTGCCATCCCTTAAACCCTTAACAAGTTCTTCACGAATATCATTTTGGTCAACCACAGACTCCCTAATAGTATTGGTCACCTCCTTATAATCAGGATCATCATTAGTATCATCATCTTCATCATTCATTTCCCATGACTGATTTACTGCAATTGGTTGATCTGGTTCAGCTATAGGTTTTTCAATAGCAATTGGTTCAACTTCAGGTTCTACATAAAGTGTGATTTCATTTGTTGGCCATTCAGCATGTAGTTCACACATGTAGGTCACATCCTTATCTAAAGTAATTAACCTTAACCCTTGCTCTAAGTCAGCACCAGGTATTAAATAATAAATCCTACTGTTAATGGGTCCCCCAGCCTCAGAACAAATGTCTTGTATCTCAAAATGATTTAGTAGATCTGGATCAACATTAGCCATTTTAGATACCTCACCACCTACATACTCTAAACCAGGGTTCCACTCAAAATTCCCACTATGGTGAATAGTAAAATCAAAACGAATTTCAGCAGCCATCTGCAGGGTTTAAAACACATGCACAAACAACAGTAATTAAATACATAATCAACACATGCATAGAGACAACACACAAAAGCAAAATAATTTCAGTTGCACACTAAACACCAAGTAACATGGGGTCAGAGACAAGAAACACAACCAACTAAACAATTTGTCTCCATGGGACCACAAACAACCTAAGATGCATCTAACCAAAATATTCCTAGGGACCATAGTCATCAATGTCAACTATAAAAGAACAGACACACCAATGGTAAACCACTAATTTTATGACAAAAAAACTTTAATCCGAATAAACATTGGAAAAGAATAATGGTAAACCACTAATTTCATCAATCGTTACACATTGAAAAAGAATAAACACAACAATGGCAAACCCTAGAAAGTAATTTCATACCTAATACAGAGGAAAACTCAAACTTCAGCACTCCTCCTTGCTTGCAAGTGTTCGGGGAGGGATTTCACTTTGGCAATTGGAGTACAGAGGGAAAGGGATTAAGGCTAATGAGATTTTTGAGGGTTCGAAGGTAGGGAGAGGGAGAGAGCTCAGTCCTTAGGGTTCTAATTGTGTTCTAATTTGGTTCTAATTTTTGGCTTATATAGTAAAGGGGATTTTTAAACGGAAAGAGCTAAGGTGGGTAACGGGAGTCTAATGGAGGTCACCTCAGGTGGGTTAAGTAACAAATTTCAAACCACGAGTAGGCATTGTTAAAACGGGCCAAACCACAGGTAGGTAAATTGCAATTTCCCCTAATTTTTATGTGGAATCTCATAAACAGTCTTTGAAGATCCACCTAAAGCACAATCTACTAAGCAAAGAAACTGAGTTTGTTCTTAGCTTTTAAAAGACTGTAACTTTTTTATGTTGACTTCTCTAATTTTGTTATTTTCTTATTATTATTATTTTTTTTAATGGTGAAGTGATGAGATGAGTTATGGAAGTCTAATGCGGGTGATGTCAGGTAGATAAGGAGACACTTTCAAACCACAAGTAAACACTTCTAAAATAAACAAATCATAGGTCCACAGGTGGGTAAAATGCAATTAACCCTTAAACTATTTGTAAATATATGACTATTTTTAACCATTTTAAATTGACTCTAGCCAGTGTCAACTTATAAAAGAATCCAACAAGGAAAGTTTTAAAATCTCAATTCAATCAACAATTTCACCTTGACGCAAAATTGTTTATTCGGCTAAAAATTTCATACAATGATGAAATCAAGTGTTAAACCCACAATTACGCTAAGGCGGTAATGTAAAAGAAGAAGGAAAAAAAAATCTTTTACTACAAGGTGGGCGCTAACATGTTTAATCAAGCTTGTAGGAACATTGATGTTAATTATAGTTACAAAAATACATTATGCAGAAAAAAAGAATGATGTTAGAAATACTACATATTTTACTACAAAACTATGTGTCACCAATTACAAAAAAGTGATTCCAGCATTTATTTATTATATTATTGACATTCACTAATCACATTTATTTTCATATTAGTTTGTAAAGAATATGTAGTAAAATTTGTAATATTTTTAACATTTTTCAAAAGCAAAACAATAGGTGAGAGAAGATAGAAATCAAGCTTGAGTATCAGCCAAAGCTTTCATCTGAATATGATTATTATTGGTAGTGGTGGGCAAGGCCTCATGAAAGTCCAATCTTCAAATGCCTACGATATTTGGCAACAATAGCTTAAGAGCATTCCCATTTGAATATGCACCAAAAAAAAAAAAAAAAAAAAAAAAATCAGAACATGTTATCTATTTTACACAATCACTTTTACAACACATTCTACATCCTATTCTTTATTTAAAATACATCACATTAAAATAATATATTTTCTACCCACACCAACAATAATAACTGAACCCAAAATACCACTACACCACCTTATGGCCAAACATGTCATCGTCCTTGCCACCTGTCACCAAAACCAAACATAATCCGAGCCTAGCAACAACCCACCCCAATGCCTACAAAAGCCCACGACCACCAAACAACACACAACAACAATAGATTAAACAACCGCAACAACACATTAGAGACAACACCAACAATTGCAACAACACATTAGAGACAACACCAACAATTGCAACAACACTAACGACCACCACATGGCCAATGACCTACATAAGGCTAGATCAACGATCACCATAACCACCCATGGCTAGATTGACAATCATTGTCATTAGGGATGGCCATACCCATTGGATAATGGATATCCAACCCTACCCGATCCAATTATTTTGGGTAATACCCAGTTCTTAATGGGTAGAAAGTAATTGGGTAGGGTTTGGATATTATCCAAATATTTTGGATAGGGTTTGGATATTACCCATTATTACCCATTTAACTAATTAGATCTAACTCAAATCCAACTCAACCAAATTATTATGGGTAAACCTCAATTCACCCAATAATCAAAATTACCAAATTGCCCCTAAAACTTGAAAATGACCAAATTATTCCTAAAATCCTCTAAAATTACCAAAATGCACTCTAAACCTAAAAAATGATCAAAATACCCCCGAAAACTAAAAATTACCAAAATACCCTATAAACCTAAAAAATGACCAAATGACCACCAAAACCTGAAAATTACCAAAATAACCCTTAAACCTAAAAAATGACCGAAAGACCACTAAAACCTAAAAAATGACCAAAATACCCCCGAAACTTAAAAATTACTAAAATACCCTCAAAAACTAAATAATGACTGAAATACCCACGAAACATAAAAAATGACCGAAATACCACCGAAACCTGAAAATTACCAAAATACCCTTAAAACCTAAGAAATGACCGAAATACCCCCGAAATATAAAAAATGACCAAAATACCCCCGAAACCTAAAAATTACCAAAAAAACCCCTGAAACATTAAAAAAATTATCGAAACACCCATGAAACCTAAAAAATGACCAAAATACCCCTGAAACCTAAAAAATACCAAAATACCCTCGAAAACTAAAAATTACCAAAATAACCCCTAAACCTAAAAAATGACCGAAAGATCACTGAAACCTAAAAAATGACCAACATACCCCCGAAACCTAAAAATTACCAAAATACCCTCAAAACCTAAAAAATGACCGAAATATCCCCAAAACATAAAAAATAACCGAAATACCCCCAAAACCTAAAAAATGACCAAAATATGCCTGAAACATAAAACATTACCCCTGAAACCTTGAAATTACCAAAATACCTCTGAAACCTATAAAATTACTGAAATAGCCCCAAAATATAAAATTTTTTGAAATACCCCTAAAACCTTTAAAAAAAAAAGACAAAAATGCCCCCGTAATCTAAAAAATGACTGAAATACCCTTAGAATCTAAAAAATAACCAAATAACCCCAAAACCTAAAAAATTACCAAAATTCCCTCAAAACCTCCAAAATGACTGAAATATTCTTAGGACCTTTGATCTTGACAAAAATACCCTCGAAACATCCAAAATACCCCAAACCTTTATTTTGGTAATTTAAGAGGTTACAAATGTATTTTGGTCATCTTACAGGTTTAGGGGTATTTTAGTCACTTTAAAGGTTTCAAGGGTGTTTTGGTCATTTTAGATATTTTCTGAGGGTATTTTAGTCACTTTAGGGCTATTTTGGTTGATTTATAGGTTTTGGGGTATTTTTGGTAATTTTAGAGGTTTGGGGTTATTTTTTGTCATTTCAGAGGTTTTGGGCGTATTTGGTCATTTTACAGGTTTAGGGCGTATTTTGGTCATTTTATAGGTTTGAGGGTATTTCAGACATTTTTTAGGTTTATGGTGTATTTTTACCATCATATAGGTTTTAGGGGCATTTTTATTATTTTATAGATTTCATGGGTATTTTGGTCATTTTATAGGTTTTGGGGGGGTGTTTTTGGTAATTTCTAAGGTTTACGGGGTATTTTGGTTAATTTTTAGGTTTCGGGGGTATTTTGGTAATTTTAAAGTATTAGGGGTGTTTTAGTAATTTTTTAGTTTTCGGGGATATTTTGGTCATTTTTTAGGTTTAGGGGTTGATGGTGCAAGAAAAACACCAAGCCAATTACTCGTCCATAGTGCCGTCTATAGCATGTACAAAGCGATGAACGAGTGGTTGGTATACTCGTCCTTGACCGTCTACTTCATCTGCCATTCACTCGTCCAGGGGAGGACGAGGAAGCAATGAACCTCGTCCGTCATTAAAGAAGGATGAACAAGGTTCAACACTTCCAACCAAAAATCACGCTGAAGAGTCATACTGTTTGGATCTCAACACAGATCCCGATGAGGTGACTCCCATGGCAGTTATGGAAGTTACCCTCTGAATCCTCCAAGCTCTGCGACGATTAAAGAAATAACCGATTCCCAACACTATATAAAGACCCTTCTACGCAGAGGTATGGGGACTTTTTCTCTCTTTTAGAATTCCACATAAAGAATTGTTGAAGTCTTTGAAGTCTCTTCTTCCTACTCTAAATCACTGACTTTACCATCGGAGGACCCTAGACCGGCCTCCACCGGTCTTTCTCTGATTGAATTTGGTGTTTTCAGGACTTGGCCTTCAAGATCAGCAGCATTCGAAGACTTTTCAGCCCACTGATCTCATAGAACTTATCAGGGGTTATTTCAATCATTTTTTAGGTTTCCAGGGTATTTTGGTAATTTTCAAGTTGTAAGGGTATTTCAGTTAGTTTTTAGATTTTGGAGGTATTTTTGTCATTTTTTAGGTTTAGGGGAGTATTTTTGGTAATTTTACGTTTCAAGGGGGTATTTCAGTCAAATTTTAGGTTTCGTGGTTATTTAGTCATTTTTAGGTTTCGGGGGTATTTTGATCATTTTTTAGGTTTAGGGGGTATTTTGGTAATTTTAAGTGGTTTTTGAGCATATTTAGAGATTTTGGGGATATTTTTGTCATTTTAGAGATTTCATGGGTATTTTGCTTATTTTAGAGATTTTGAGATATTTTGGTCATTTTAGTAGTTTTTGAGCATAATTAGTGATTTTAGAGGTTTCATGGGCATTTTGCTCATTTTAGAGATTTTGAGGATATTTTGGTTTTTTTAGTGGTTTTTGAGCATATTTGGTGATTTTATAAAAATTGGATTTGGGTAGGGTATGAATATCCATGGGTAAACAAATTGGGTAACAATTGGGTATGGATACTAATTGGGTAAGGCAATTGGGTATCCATGGATAAATTAATTGGGTTGGGTATACCCATACTCTACCCATGTCTATCCCTAATTTGTCATAACCCAATGTTGAGATGCCACCATTACAGATCTAAATAAGAGTGCAAGAGACGAGAAAAAAGCTTTTTAAAGGAGAGAGAGAGAGAGAGAGAGAGGCTACAATCATTATTTAAAATAGATGATATTGTAGCAATGTGTATAAATTTGTACAATGATGCATAATGAGATGCAAGACTAATTTTGCTTGAAAAATATTATTTATTTTGCATAAAATTGGATGAAAATGGTCTAAGTGACCATGTCAATTATCACGATGAACATGATGAAAACCAAACCTAGAATAACGATAACCCCTAACCCTAAGTCCTACAACTTGCATTTGGTGAAGTCCTTTATTGGTTCATCACATCCAATTACCCAAATCAGCCAAAGTGAAGGACTAAGGGAGTTAATATTATACCAGATGTTGTTTCGGTTTGGTTAGGAAAATGATATATTTCTGTATTATTCAATATTAGTGTATCGTTATATATATATATATATATATATGTTTTTGTCTCCATGTATTTATTTATTTATATATTTACAAACGTATAAATCAAAATCTAAATATTTTATAATCTCAAATATTAGTTTAAGTATGTTAACACAACTTTCTCCAAAAAAAAGAAAAAAAAGAAAAAAAAAAAGTATGTTAACATAATATATTAGGTTAAAGAATATATTTTAGTGTGTGCATCAATGCATGCATGCGTGCGTGCGTGTGTATATATATGTATTTTAAATTTTTAGTATTTATTAATTATTTTTTATTGTATTTGCCAAAACATCAATACTAGCTAAAATTTTTGAAAAATCTCCGATATTGCTAGCACACTCCAGTATTTTATCTAGTTCGTTTTAGGTGAGTATCATTATAATACATACCATAGATATGGGCCATATGATCGGTACGGATATGATATTAACTTTTTTGTGAAAAATTTTCTTGTAAATCGATTTGGGGCAAAGATCTTCAAATACAAGGCGATGAGATGATTAGCACGTACTTATAAATTACTTTACTTATATAATAGTCCATATGACTGTTCAAACTTCAAATTACTTAACGGGGTATTAAAGTACACTTGTATTGTCATTTTATTACCGCATAATGGTTGAAGAAGATTTCTTCAAACAATTTATGAAATTTTTTTTTTCCTAAAGTGAAAACTTAGATTCAACCCACATGAGTTGAAACCATGATTTTTTCTCAAGCTGAAACCATGGGTTTATCGCATGATTTTAAGCTATACTTGTTCGAATCCTTGCCAAGTTAGCACATACCAACTTTGCTTAAAATTTATTCTCAAAAAAAAAAAAAAAAAAACTTTGCTTAAAATTGTAATGTTAAAATACAATTTCATATTAAAAATTTTCAAAAAGTATCATATTTTCCACAAATGATATCTAAAATAATACTTTTAAAATTTATTATTATTAATAAATTTGAAAATATTTTCCAAACCACTCCGCCATACTTATTTATTAAACATTTTGAAACATTATCTTACTCTCTTTGAAGTGTCAACAAGAAGAAAAGTGGACAGAGACACGGATATCCTCTACCTTTCTTCAAGTCGCTTAGATTTATAATACTACTTTTACATTAGATATCCAGCTACACCAATCAAAAACTAATATCCTTCTTCTAATCTTCTCTTTCCTTGTTGTTTCGTTTGAGGGATTGATTGGAACACAACCATTATCTTTTCCGCAACCTTTTCTCATTGCTTTACAAATGCTCTCTATCTTTACAACAAATAGTCTAAAATGTAGTCCCCCCCCCCCCCCCCCCCTCTTTTTTTTTGTACTTTGTTTTGTAGTTTTCTCCGTTGATAACTTGATGGGCTGCACTGGTCCTCTCTCTCTCTCTCTCGGGGAATAAGCTACAATTTAAACTCGAGCTCTTCTCAATTGAATTTATCATCTTCATTTTTATTTTTTTTGTAACCATCATCTTCATTTCAGCTTGAGAAATGATTATTTGTGCTCAATTATTGATCATTACCGTATGAAATTGGGATAAGAATCATTTCTTTTAGGTGAATGATCAATACATTATCAATGTCAACTTAAGCTGTAATTGTTAACATTAATATTTTCATACTTCTCCATACATAGCTGTCACCTCTATTTTTAATGCCTTTCATTTATTTAACATTAATATTAATTCATACTCCTCCATAGCTGTTTCCTCTATTTTTAATGCCTTTTATTTATTTATTTAGTTTTGATAATCGGGAGACTACAAGGCTATTGGCTTTAATGCCTTTTGTTGGTTTGGCTGCTCAAGTAGTATTAAATTCTTGTTTTTTGTTTTGTTACTTAGGTTGTGTTTGTTTTGGCTTCAAATCACTTCCAGAAATGCTTTTTCGTAAATGCGGGTGTTTGGTTGCACATGGAAAATAAATTTTCCGGAAATTGGTTTCCTTTGACCGTGTGTTTTACTCCCTTGACCTGGAAATTGGTTTCCTTTTCTATTTTCACTTCAAACCATTTCCGGGTCTCAGATGCGCAAAGAGAGAGAGAGAGAGAGAGAGTTACCGCGGGCAGGTTGAACCGATCGCACCCCAGCACCACCACCGAGATCGCATCACCACCGAAGACCGATCGACCCAGACCAATTGCACCCAGACCGATCCACTGAAGATCGCATCACCTCAAACCGATCGCACCCCACCGAGATCGCATCACCACCGATCTCATCGGCGCCGTCGTTACCTATGACTGATCTCGTCGCCCATGACCCATGACCGATCTCTCCCTTTCCCTCCATTTTTGATCACTCTCTCTTCCTCGCTCTCTTAGTTTGACTGAATGGTGGATTTGATCGAATGGTGTTGTTGTGATTTTTGTTTTTTTAAGTTTATATGTTGAAATTTTCTATTATAAATTTTTTTTGGTAACTGAGAAAATGGGTGAGAAAATGTGAGAAAGTAGTAGGAGAATAGCATTTTCAGAATGCAACTAAACACATTAAAACATTTTCTAGAAAAAATTTCATAATGCAGCCAAACACTTGAAAATATTTTCATTTCCTAAAAATAGCATTTCCGGAAAATATTTTACATGAACCAAACACAGCCTTAGTATTAATTGAAACTAGTCTTCTTTTAACTCAGTAGGCAGTTCTTAAATTTAATACAGTAGTTTCTAATCAGGTTGAAAGAATGCTTGAATTATAAATAAATTATTTCTTATATTACTCATTTTTTTTTAAGTTAATTTTATAATTTGATAATTATAATGGATTACAAGGAGTTCAAACTTGGACATCTCAAAAAAAAAAACCACAAAGTTTTTGACTTATATTACACATCTTTGAGGCAGGTAAGGAATCAATAAACTTACAAATTGAGTGCCTTTTCCTGTTATTCTAGTCAAAAAGATATGAACAATTATATTTTTAAAGCATGAGTACAAAATAACAATCATTAAAAGTGGTGACATATTTTACCCTTAGCTTCTTTACGAAGACGGTACACCTTTATCATCCAATATCTAAAATAAAGAGATTGACACTTTGGTGGGGTTTGTATTATTATTATTTTTTTTCAATATTTATATAAACAGAACTGAAACAGAGGTTGGAATGGAAATCTTGGGAAAAAAATGTCCCTAAAGGTTGAAAGGTGAAATAACCATACGCTACAAAATGAAGAATCTGGGAGATCAAAACAGGCTGTTCCTCTAATCCTAGGACTAAGACTTGAGTCTAATGTTTCATATACATGACACATGTTCAAAAAAGTCATATAATGAAATTCAAATGAAAATTTAATAGTAATGACATTTTTTTTAATAGCATCTTCCACTACCCACCTCTTTCAAAATAAAAAAGAGAAAAAATTCACATGCTACCCCAAAGTCCCATCCAACATAAGTTTTGTTCCCAATCTCATTCCTACTTAAAATTATGTTAAGAAGTGTTTGTTTGTTTGTTTCAACATCAAGACAAAAACAAAGATTGAAATATTCATCGCCTTATTTTCATTTTTTAGTTCAGCTACTATCACCAAGCCACAATATCTTCTTATTCTTTATTTATTTATTTTTTTGTCGTTGGACTTCAAACGAGGACAATCCTCCCACTCCCAAATCAGAATTGGAGACGCCCTTCGTTTCTATCGAGTGGGCAATGTCTTCGTCAACAAAAAAAAGAAAAAAAATAAAAGAAAGAGTAATGTCATTAAAGCAACTAGCAACACTAGAGATTAGAGTCACATAAAATAACACAATTTTTGTCAAAATTTTCTATGTGGCAAGTTATGAGTGGTAAAAGTGTTATGATAGGTCCATGTGAGAACATATTTCTAGTACTCACAACTTATTAAGTAATGAATTATGACAAAAATTGTATTATTTTATAAGTTCTAATTATTATTTTAAACAGCTGGGTCATTGGCCCATTCCAAAAAAGAAAAAAAAAAAAAAAAAGGGGGGGGGGGGGGGGGGGGGGGTGGGTGGTATTGGCAGATCCTGGTGGTTGAAAAATTGTATCGATTACGGGAAAATCCCTTGAAAGACTCAAGACTTTTGACGCATTCGACCAGTCTTTTACCATTTTAGGCATTCCCTAATCCTTTACCTAAAGAGGTTCAAGTGTTCAACTAAGTCCACTTCTTTCACTGGCCCATGAACACGCATGCCTCTCCACAGAATTGGATTGGAATGTTTGTAGTCAAAGACTTGAGGGACATGACACATTTTCATAACCTTGAAAGACCCAATGAATCCCATTTTAGGCCCAAAATATGTATAGATTTTTTTCGGGTCCTTTCTAAACTCTTCCATTTATGATCTCAACCCACCAATTTAACATCCTTCATTTACCTTAGAGATCTTGAATCAAATTCCTCCCCTAATAAAAAATAAAAAATCTTTTAACTTGAAATTTCTACCCATCTATAGAAGCCTCCTCCTCATGGGCCTTGAAGTCTTACTTTTCAAAAACTGGGACAGTCAATTTATATTTACTCTTCCTCCTTTTGCCTATTTACTATGGCCAAGGTTTTGAGCAAAGTAAATATAGATCTCAACCTCAACGACACTAGCTTGCAGCTGATCTGTATCTAACACGAACATCTCAAATCAATCTCATTGGGTCTTTGCTATTTTCTCATCCATAAAAACCAAACAAACTAAGATAAGGTGATAAGCCCACGTGGCAGAAACCCAGTTCCCCTCCCTAACTAAAACCACCCATCACCCTCTTCCTCCATTTCTCTTTCACCACACAGCCAGAAACCATGGCATCACCAACCCTATTAACTCCAACCTCCAAACCAACACCACTCTCTCCCCTCAAACCCAAATTCACCACCACCATCACCAGCAGCTCTTCCACCCCCACCACCACCACTGCCGCCGCCTCCTTTCAACCTCGCCGCCGTGAATTCTTGTCACTAGCCACCACCATCCTCTCTCCTGCAGGGCTCTTTCCAATGACTCCAGCAGCACTAGCTGCTTCAGACGAAGAGTACGTAAAAGAGTCAGAAGAAGTAATCAACAGGGTCAGAAACACCATTAACATGGACAAGACTGACCCTAATGTGGCTTCTGCAGTGGCTGAGCTAAGAGAGACTTCAAATTATTGGGTGGCTAAGTATAGGAGGGAGAAATCTTTGCTTGGCAGGGCTTCATTCCGGGACATATATTCAGCTCTCAATGCCGTTTCGGGGCATTATATTAGTTTTGGCCCAACAGCACCTATTCCGGCAAAGCGGAAGGCAAGGATTTTGGAAGAGGTGGACACTGCCGAGAAGGCCTTGTTGAGAGGAAGATAAAGAGAAGTTAGTAATTAATGGAGGGAGGTTTTTTTATTTTGGCCAAATTTTTGGTTTTTTTTTTTTTTTTTTTTTTGCTATTCCATTTTTAGTATTTGAATATCATTTTGCTTGAATTTGATCAGTTACAGCATGAAGTTCACTTTGTGAACTAGGGGAGGGGGGGTGGGAATTCTACAAATAAATGGTAGAGTCTATTTCATTGACATGAAAAATTTGAGATGTGCATGTTTTTGTAATAAGTACATATGCTCAACCATGCCCCAGGGGCGTGTGTAGTTTCTGGCATAGTGGCATGTCAATTAGCAATCTCACTGTTCATACAGAATGAAATTTACTATTCTCAATTTTCGATTTGTGAGTTTTTTTCAATTAACCTTTTCTTTGGGTAGAAGTGGCTACAATCTTGGTGGAAAATTTGTTTAGCAGGGGTTTCTTGGTACTGGGGTAGGGACTCTGCTCTCCTCCTTGGGGAGGGGTTTTTATATAGAGGATATTTTACCACTATATTTATTAATAGTTATGTTGTCAAGAGCCTTATAAATGAGTGCCTAACATGCTCTCATTTATTAAGAAAACTAGGATTCAAATCCTTCTCCTTATGGTAAGAGCATTCGTATTTGGTATTGCAAATACTATATGTAAGAGAATTTTAGCATTAATGCACCAAACAAGCCCAGCATCAGGACTTGCAAACACCAACTATTGCAAAAAAAATTTGCAATAATGCTACAGTGCAATTCTACCTTTAGAATTGCACTATAGCACTATTCTAAAAAAATATATATATATATATATATATATTTTATTCACTTTATCAATTCATCTCTCTCTCTCTCACCAAGTTTTGGGTTTTTTATTTATTTATTTAGGTTTTAGAATATATTATTTTATTGTGTAGAAATATTATTTTAATGTGTTATATTGTAAAATAAAAGTTGAGATGCTAAGAGTATTGTAAAATGGTATGATATAATTGATAAAGTAGTTTTTTGAGATAGTAAAATAGGATATGATAGAATTTTGGGATGTGAATGCTCTAATAAAATGCAATGGCTAACACTTGTGAATTTTATTTGATTCCCTAAACTTATGGTACTCAGCAAGAGCCTTATAGTTTAATTTGTTGGCACCTTGGTGTTTCCAATAGAAACATCTAGAATTTAAACCCCTAAAGTTTGGAGGTTTTTGAATTTTACACCTTAAAGTCTCAAATTTGGATTTTACTTCCTAAAGTTACATTCCGTTTGTCTTAGCATCTCATCTGTCCACATTTTCAGTTGAGTGTTACATAAGCTTGTCACGTGTGTTCAATTCGTTCAATAAAATGCCGCCATTAGGAGTGTAGTTTGCAAACAAAATATATATAATATAATGTCTTTGATTTTTTGTTAACTTCTTCTAATGTTGCCACAAAAGTTTTTGAGGTGAAATTTTACACAACATTCTATTTAAATGCTTCACTAGAATATTGACAACTCATATTTCCATTAAATAGTGGAATAGATAATTCCATATGCATTCTTATTATAATAAAATAGAGAAAAAAAATTCATAATGTGTTAAAATTTTCTATTCAATTCTTGGGTTATTGACTTGTTAAAAATTAAAAAAAAAAGAGAGAAACTTATCAAAATTAAAATTTATAAAGGAAGAGTAGTCTTAGGAGGCAACACTACAATGGATTGGGATAAGATCCCCTCTCATTTAAAACCTCAAATTACCTCCAATTTTTAGTCGGATAAAAGACACTTGACATTTGTAGGGTCCGTTTTTGTAGCCCAAGCCCACTAAGTGTGGAATAGGAGCCCAGCAAACCCAAATCAATAAATTTGTAGAGCGTGGGTGAAAGAACTGGGCCGGGTATGAATTAAACAAGAGTTGATGGTAACATGGGCAAGCAATCTGACATGCAATCACGTAAAAACCATGAAGGACTAAAGGTCCGAAGAGAGATTTTATTGAATGTTCTTAGATTACAGGTTTCAGAGCTACAGTAAAGTGATTTTCTGTTCTTCTTCCTCTTTTTCCTCGACCTCCCTCTATCAGGGGCCCTCCTTCTTTATATAGACACTTTCCCAATCATCTTAACCCTCCACTTGTCTTCCATCTGCTAACATACTTGAGTAAGGGTCACGTCAAGCATCTCCTTTAGCTTCTTGGGAGTGGCGGTAGATGAAGTTGCACTGTTCAGGGGTCCTCTCCACATAAATGCGGCCAGAGAAGTTGCTGCAGGGCATTAAATGTGGTGGTGGCAACTTTTCCTTGAGATATTTCTTCATCCTTATCATCCCCAGGAATTCCCTGAGCTTATCTTTGTCACCAAGACTGCTAGGAAGGGCACTCGGGCTTCCTATACATCTATTTAATAAATGTTATGCGGATCCAAGGAGTAGAACCTCTTCGGAAAAATGGCGGTCTCTTCGGATCGTACTCACCCACCATCTTTGGGCTTGCTGCCCATAAATGAACTTTATCCCAGCCCATTAGCACTCTTCGGACATGTAGTGGTCTAAAAAACAAGGCCGCAGGCCCAGTTAGTAAATCTGTGCTTTTATCCCCCACAATAGCCCCTCAAAATCTCAATTTTTCCCTCGCATCCGAAGAAAAAAAGTGTGATTTTGACTTGTTACGGAGGAAAAAGCTTGAGAACGGCCACGTGTTTGATTGGCACGTGTGTAGGCACAATTACAAGCGCCCCATCATTGCCGCTATGGTTTCCATATTCCCGAGGAGTCGCATTAATTGCACCAGGTGGTACTTTGTCTCTTGCATCCAACGGCGGGTGATTGATCTGACGGACGTGGTTCCTCCCCGGGGTTTGGGCGAAATAACTTCCGCCCCTTCATGTGACCCGGTATAAATTCTCAGAAGAAATCATTTCTTCCTCACTTTGCGAATTTTCAAGCACTCCAGCGAGAACAAGCACGCGTCTCCGTTCCAATCTCTCAGTCACCGATTCCGGCCTTCTCAGAGTTTTCACAAACTTCCTTACAAGTCTGCAAATCCTCCTCCGATCGAGTTCTTGTAAGTCGTCGCCCACCAAATCTTTCAGTTTTCTCTTCGGCCAGTTATTTTTTGCTTAGGCGCCATGGGAAAACTCCAATACCGGGTAGATAGCCCTGAGCAAATGGAGGCGTTTAGGGCCGCGTACCGCATACCCCCAGACATGGGTGTGAGGTATTGTCCTCCAGAAAAAATACTAACGGACCGGAAGACTGGCGAAGTGGTCATCCCCCTCATCGCCTTCCTAGAAGGAGGGATGACCATCCCTGTGGGTCCCATCACCACCAACTATCTTAGGAACCATAGGATTAGCCCGGATCAGTGTGCACCCAATATGTTTAGAATTCTAGGAGCGGTTGAGGACTTGAACCGTCATTTGAACTTGGGCCTCACCTGGCTTGATGTGGTGCACATGTATGAGTGCCACAGCCAACAAGGTGCGGGATACTACCTGAAATCCCGGTCCGACGAGGTTAGGCTGATCTCCTGCCTCCCCAAATCCAACAAAGGGATGAAAGACGATTACGTAATCGTCTCAGGCGCATGGCATGACGGCCATCACTGTCCGACCAAGCTAGGAGAGCCAGGTGGGACATACTAGATTTAGATCCACCAGCAGTAGGCTTAGGATTCCCGCCCTTCCAACAGTTTTTAATTCTGTGTTAACGTCTATGAGTTTCTAATGAAATTTTTACTGTGATTTTTTTTACAGATAGGAACCGCGTTTCTCCTCGACTAAGCCTTACTAATACTGCCGCCCTCAACTACTTGTTAAGGTCAGAGATTTTCGTGAGTGAGGACGGACAGCTGCGGTTAGCCCCACTCATTCTTGGGTACGAGACGAAGAAGAAGGATTGTCAACCCATCAGCAACGCCATAACACAAGGGGATTATCGTCTCCGGAGAATAGACGTTACTCGGAAGGGGTTTTTGGCACCGTACGACCTTCCACCAGTGCCCCATCCTAACCCAGCGGGTGTGCCACTACTCGCCCAACCGATCGCCCAAGTCCCCCTTGACCCAGAAGCCGCGGGCGAAAGGGTTGGCTCCTCGACCTCCTCGTTAGAAGAACAAATAGACAAGTTTCAATTTAAAGGAGAAGGTTCAAGCGGAGTATAAATTATTCCCTCCTCGGGCTCCGAAGAGGAGATTGACAGGCATTCCAGCGCCTATCCACCTCTTCTGGTGACTGCCCTTCCCGAAGTCTTTTCGCAAGAGGAAGACATGGCAGATTTGAGGGCACTAATGAAGTGTAGGGGGAAGAAGCCCGAGCCGAAGGGTGCTGGGACTTCTCAACCGGTGGCGAACCTGCCTCCACCACCACCTCAGGTCCCTGACCCCAGCCTAAGGCCCATACCGGACCTGAGGAAGAAGAGGCCCCTCGAAACCGAGGAGAGGGAGGTGGTGGTGGTGCCACCAAAGACAAGCAAGTAGCAGAAGGTGGTGAGAGACCACCGGAGTAGAAGGGGCTCATCTGTTGAGAGCCGAGAGGAGCCTGTGGTGGCAGAGGTCCGCCGAGCAGGGCCCCGTACATGATGTCCGAGGCTGGAGCTGGAGGGCGCTCCAATTCCCTGGGACACCTCTCTCCAGAACTATGACGGGGGGAGGGCAGGCTTTGTTGCCGAGGCCCTTGAGCAGCCGCTCCTCCTTCCCCATGATATGGAGTCCTACCGGCGTTTTAACCAGCAGGAGCTCTTCTTATCCCTCAAGAGGGATATAGCCATGGTAAGTGGGCTTAGTCCGCTAAGTTAAACATGTATATATATTTATTATTTTGTTGTTATTTTTTTTTTTTTTTGTGCCTTACACTCAGTTTCCCTTGTGCAGGTCACCCAGCAGATCTATGTGGCCGAAGAGTGGAATAAGAAGTCCCACCTCGAAGCCCAAGCAGAGGCCCAAACTCGGTTCGAGGTTGAAAAGTCCCTGGGCGGTCTAAGGGAAGAGTATGCTCATTTATTCGAGCAACTCAAGGACATGACCAACCAGCAGAACAGCCTCGACGCTGGTCTCAAGAATGCTGAAACACAGGCCGAGGATCAGCGCAAACTGCTACGCATGACTGAGATTAACTTGGCCACTGAAAAAGAGCTGGTAAAAGGGCTGAGAGAGGAGCTTAAGAAGGCTAGGGAAGCTGCCGTGCTTGCTGAGAAGAACGCGCAGTTAGCCAAGGAAGCAGTGGAGGCCGAGAGGAAGGCAGCCTACACGCTGGGGGTGGAGGAGACCCAAATCAGCCTCACCGAACAGTTCGCCGCAGTTGGCCGAGACTACTGCGACATCACATGGGTGAAGGCTTTAGATGCTGCTGGAGTTCCTGCAGATTCTCCGCTGAGGCTGCCTGGGAGTACGTACTATGATCCGGAGATCCGCGTACTCTCAGAGGCTGAGGAGCAGCCTCCAGCCAGCCAGGTCCCCCCTGCCCCAGCGGAAGCAAGCAAGGAGTCTGAGGGTGAGAAAGCAAAAAATGGAGAACAAGTCCTAAACCTTGCTGCTGCCCCATTAGGCCAAGTGACTAATCCCTCCTCCACTCAGACATAGATTTGCTGTTGTGACCAGTTGCACTTAGTACTTGTAAACGTTTTTGTTTTGTTTTTTTTTTTTTTTTGGTTATAAGAACTTGTAAACCTTTTTTATTAATGAAATTCTGTCTTTTGCTTTCAATGCGCTTGTTCTTTAAATTGTGAATCTCTCTATTGCAGTAAACAACTTGAATCTTGTGCTAACAGTAGTAAAGGCAAACTCAAACATGCTGATAAGACCAATAACTTAATTAGTACCGAAGAGGGTATGTTACTTAACAGTTGAAAACAAAGGGAGAAGAGTGATGAACACTTCGCAAGCTTTCGTGTGAGCATACAGAACAGGGCTTTAGCTAAGAAGTTTAGTTATAACTTAAACACATTCAAGGATCTTGAGCACAATAAACTCAAACTCTGGAGATAACCGTGTAAAGATGCTATTTATGATTGAACAATCCAACCCGATTATTACCGTTAATGTCCAATGTATGTTTAAATATTGAGAGACCTTGGAACGAGTGTTAACTAACCCAAATCATCTGGTCCGAGGACTACAGGCATGATAGGATTTAAGTTTAAACACTTAAAGAACAGTAACAGAGTGTTAACTACCCCAAATCATCTAGTCCGAGGACTACAGGCATGATAGGATTTAAGTTTAAACACTTAAAGAACAGTAACGGAGTGTTAACTAACCCAAATCATCTGGTCCGAGGACTACAGGCATGATAGGATTTAAGTTTAAACACTTAAAGAACAGTAACGGAGTGTTAACTAACCCAAATCATCTGGTCCGAGGACTACAGGCATGATAGGATTTAAGTTTAAACACTTAAAGAACAGTAACGGAGTGTTAACTAACCCAAATCATCTGGTCCGAGGACTACAGGCATGATAGGATTTAAGTTTGAACACTTAAAGAACAGTAACAGAGTGTTAACTAACCCAAATCATCTGGTCCGAGGACTACAGGCATGATAGGATTTAAGTTTGAACATTTAAAGAACTCCGTTACACTTAAAGAACAGTAACAGAGTGTTAACTAACCCAAATCATCTGGTCCGAGGACTACAGGCATGATAGGATTTAAGTTTGAACATTTAAAGAACAGTAACGGAGTGTTAACTAACCCAAATCATCTGGTCCGAGGACTACAGGCATGATAGGATTTAAGTTTAAACACTTAAAGAACAGTAACGGAGTGTTAACTAACCCAAATCATCTGGTCCGAGGACTACAGGCATGATAGGATTTAAGTTTAAACACTTAAAGAACAATAACGGAGTGTTAACTAACCCAAATCATCTGGTCCGAGGACTACAGGCATGACAGAATTTAAGTTTAAACACTTAAAGAACAGTAGGATATACAGAATCAGCATGTTAATTGAAGGAAACGATCGTCTAATAATAGTACATTTTGAGGTTGTTTACATTCCAAGGACGTGGTATTACATGACCATCCAGGTCTTCTAGGAAGTACACCCCAATGCCAGCTCCTGAAGTGATACGATATGGCCCTTCCCAATTGGGTCCTAGCTTTCCCCAAGCTGGGTTCTTCGCCGTACCAATGACTTTCCTGAGTACCAGGTCACCAGGTTCTAGTGGCCTTAACCTTACGTTAGCGTCGTAACCCTGCCTGAGCTTTTGCTGGTAATGCGCCAGTCGAACCATTGCATTTTCCCCCCTTTCATCAATCAGATCCAGATCCCTCTCTAACTGCTCATTATTGCTAGTCGGACTGAAGGAACTGGTCCTCAAGGTTGGGAATCCAGTTTCCAAAGGTATGACAGCTTCAGCTCCGTAGGTCATTGAGAAGGGGGTCTCTCCAGTAGACCTGCGAGGCGTAGTTCTATAAGTCCAAAGCACATGTGGTAGTTCTTCTACTTATTTGCCCTTCGCGTCATCTAGCCTCTTCTTCAGGCCATGCACTATGACCTTGTTGATCGCTTCTGCTTGCCCATTACCCTGGGGGTAGGCAGGTGTGGAGTATCTATTTACGATCCCCAGTTCGCTGCAGTAACTCCTGAATGCTTTGCTATTGAATTGCAAGCCGTTGTACGAGATGAGAGTGTGAGGAACTCCAAACTGAGTGACAATGTTCTTCCACACAAACTTTTGAACGTCAATGTCCCTGATATTGGCTAACGGCTCTGCTTTAACCCACTTGGTGAAATAGTCTGTACCGACCAGAAGGTACTTCTTGTTCCCTGCAGCTTTAGGGAACGGTCCCACGATGTCCAAGCCCCATTGGGCGAAAGGCCATGGGCTAGATAACAGGTTGAAAGTTCCCCCAGGTTGATGAATGTTTGGGGCGAAGCGCTGACATTGATCACACTTTCTAACATACTCCCGGGCGTCTTTCTGCATGTTCGGCCACCAATAACCTTGAGTGATAGCCCGATGAGCCAAAGACCTTCCTCCCGTATGGCTCCCACATATTCCTTCATGCAATTCTTCTAGCAATAACTCGGCCGATTCAGGATGCATGCATAGTAAGTATGGTCCCGAGTAGGAGCGCTTATACAGTCTCTGGTCTTCGGATAGCCAGAACCTAGTCGCCTTCCTTCGAATTTTATCTGCTTCCCCTCTTTCTTCAGGCAAGATGTCTTCTTTCAAGAATTTAACTATGGGGTCGATCCAGCAGGGGCCAGTCCTAACTTGATGAACTTGAATTACATTCTTCTTTCTCTCTGTTGGTCCATGCAAGTCCTCAACAAGAATTACTCTAGGCAAGCTTTGAGCTGAAGAGGTGGTAAGCGTGGCCAAAGAGTCGACATGCGCGTTACCACTTCTGGGGATGTGCATTAAACTAAAAGAGTCGAACTCTGACTGCAGACACTTAACTCGACTCAGGTACCCCTGCATCCTTTCGTCTTTCGCCTCGAACTCGCCTTGTACTTGACCCACGACTAACCTTGAGTCTGAGAACAATTCCACAGATTTACCTCCCATCTTTCGGACCATAGCCATTCCCGTCAGCAGGGCTTCGTACTCTACCTCATTGTTCGTTGCCGAGAAGTCCAACCTCAACGACTTTTCGATGATTATTCTTTCGGGGGATATCAACACTAGCCCCACTCCAGAACCTTTTAGATTAGCAGCACCTTCTCGTAAACTTCCCAATGGGGGGTGTCTTGCTGAGAAATCATGCTAACTGATTTTTCATCCATGTTTGACATGGGCATGACCTCTTCTAGTTGAGGTTCCGTGAACTCAGCCACTAAATCCGCAAGGACCTGGCCCTTGACCGATGTGCGGGGCATGTATTTGATATCGAAAGCTCCTAAAATTGTACCCCACTTGGCAATCCGCCCAGTGTAATCGGCTCTGCGGAGCACGGCCCTGAGTGGGAGTTGAGTGAGGACAATGACAGTGTGAGCCTAGAAGTAATGGGGCAGCTTTCGCGTGCCGAGTACCACTGCTAGGATTGCCTTCTCCAGAGGCAAGTAACGGACCTCGGCCTCATGCAGTGACTTGCTTACATAATAAATTGGTCTTTGCACGCCGCAGTCTGATCGTATCAACACCAAGCTCACCGTACAGGGAGCTACGGCAATGTATGCGAACAATACCTCGTCTGGCTCAGGTCTAGACATGATTGGTGGCCGGGCCAAATAATCTTTGAGTTGCTGGAAGGACAAAGCACACTCTTCAGTCCATTCGAATCCCTTCCACTTGCCGAGCAGTGAGAAAAAGGGGCGACATCTGTCTGCTGATCTGGAGATGAATCGATTCAGGGCAGCAGTCATCCCAGTCAGTTTCTGGACCTCTTTGGGATTCCGAGGAGCTCGTAAATCGTTGATGGCCTTTATCTGGTCGGGGTTAACCTTAATTCCTCTGTGAGTCACCATGTACCCCAAGAACTTGCCGGACCCTACCCCGAATGAACATTTGGATGCATTCAGGCGCAGCTTGTACTTCCTTAGTACTTCGAATGCACTTTCCAGGTCCTTCACATGCTCGACAATAACCTTGCTTTTTACTACCATGTCATCTATATAGACCTCGATATTTCTACCCAGCTGTGCCTCAAACATCCTTATCATCATTCTCTGATAGGTGGAGCCTGCGTTCTTCAAGCCAAATGGCATCACCTTATAGTGGTAGTTACCGATAGGAGTGACGAAGGCAGTTTTCTCCTGATCCTCCAAGGCTAGTGGTATCTGGTGGTAACCTTGGAAAGCGTCCAGGAAGCTCATCCGAGGATGGTCGACGGTGGCATCCACCAGTTGGTCTATCTTCGGCATAGGGAAAGGATCTTTGGGGCAAGCCCTATTCAAGTCAGTAAAGTCCACGCATACTCGCCACTTCCCACTCTTCTTTTTTACCACCACGGTATTTGCCAGCCACTCAGGATAGAAAACCTCCTTAATAGCTCCGGCTTGTTTGAGCTTCGCTATTTCCTCTCTTACTGCATCGGCATGCTCCTTCGATGGGCGCCGAGGAGGCTGTTTCTTGGGGGTAACCAGCGGGTTTACCTTTAGGTGGTGACATATGAACTCCGGGTCCACCCCTGGGGCTTCGTAAGCGCTCCAGGCGAATACATCAAGATTCCTCTTGAGGAATTCTATCAACTCTTCCCTCTCTTGAAAAGGTAGCTGTGATCCGACTTGGAAGAACTTATCAAGATCATCTCCAATAACCACTTTCGTTAGATCCTCACACCGAGTGCTTTCATTTGGACCTTCAACTGGCAATTCCCGAGACTTTAATTGCTATAAACCCCTTTCGGCCCTGGACGAAGGCTCGGCTTCGGGCTCGTGTTGGACGGCAGCCACTAGGCACTATCGGGCCGTAGATTGGTCTCCTCGGATCTCGTAAACCTACCCTTCAGACGGGTATTTGACCTTCTGATGCAAAGTAGAGGAAATAGCCCCTAGTGCATGAAGCTAAGGTCTGGCCACAATTGCCGTATAAGGCGAGTATACGTCCACAACAATAAAATCCACCTCTACCACCTCGGCTCCGGCCTGTACCGGTAGGCGTATTTGGCCTTTTGGGGTGACTGCCCTCCCTTCAAAACTGACGAGGGGGGAGTTGTATGGTATGAGGTCCTGGGGTTTCAGGCCTAGCCCCTTATAAAGATCAGGGTACATTATCTCCACAGCGCTTTCCTGGTCCACCATCACCCTCTTCACATCGTAGCCTCAAATTCTGAGGGTGATAACTAAAGCATCGTCATGGGGTTGGATGGTGCCAGCCATGTCTTCATCCGAGAACCCTATGACAAGCGGGGCGCTCGACTTAGCTCTTTTCGGAACCCTGCCTATATCCTCTGCTGACGATTGGCCAACCGACATAACCTTCAATGGCCAGGACCCTGTTCTCCCCGGCGCGGCGAAGATGACGTGAATAGTTCCTAGTGGCGGCTTTGAAGTGTCATCTCTTTGTGGCCCTAAGCCCATCTGCCCTCCTCGGCCGTTAGAGGGGTGCAGGAGATGTCTGAACTTACCATCACGAACCAATTGGTCCAAGTGGTCCCATAGGCTCCTACAATCCTCCGTGGTGTGCCTATGGTCTTGATGGTACTGACAGTAGAGATTATGATTACATCTCTCAGGATTTCCTACCATTTTATTCGGCCACCTGAAAAACGGCTCGTTCTTAATCTTCTCCAAAACTTGGGGCACTGGCTCTTTAAACATAGTGTTGACCGTTTGAGGATTGGTCGACCCCGATTGTCCAGAGAAATCTCTACGCGGTTTACTGCTGTTGTAGCGATCCGACCGGAAATCCCTCCTCTCCTGGGGGATGGCTTTATCTTTTCCCTTCCCTTGTTGCTGATCCTCTTCAACTCTCTTGTACTTTTCTATACAGTCCATAAGTTGGCGCATATTAGTGACTGGTTTGCCAGATAAGGAGGTCTTTAAACCGTGGTCAGTAGGGAGGCCAAGCTTGAATGTGCTGAGGGCCATTGCATCAGAGTTGCCCTCCATATCGTTAAACATCTCCCAATATCTATCTGAGTACGCTTTCAGAGTCTCGCCCTCGTGCATGCTTAGGGACAATAGTGAAGACAGGGGCCTGGCTACTCTTCGGCAGGTGGCAAATCGTGAACCAAATGCCTGAGTGAGCTCCTTGAAGGAATTAATAGTGTTTGCCTTCAGGCAGTCAAACCACCTCATTGCCACTGGTCCCAGACTGGAAGGGAAGACCTTACACATCAGAGCTTCATCTCTGGAGTAGACAGCCATCCTTTGATTGAAATGACTCACGTGCTCCACGGGGTCCGTTTTACCATTGTAGATGGTAAACGTTGGTTGATTAAAACGCCGAGGGAGTCTTGCCTCCTCAATTTTGCGAGTAAAAGGTGACCGAGAGGTCTGATTCAAGGCCTCTTTCATAGCATTATTCCCTACGCCTCTGCGTGATGGGCTTCTAGATCGCTTTTTGCAATGAGGTTCTTCTTCATAGGAAAAGGATTCACTGACCGGCCTTCGAGATTTCTGCTGGTAAGTGACGTCCTGCTCGTCGTCCGAGTCATTATCTGAATATGAGGAAATCCGTTTCCTCTTTGCATGGCGCAGCTCTCTCTTCAGTTTCTTAACTTCTAGTTGCAAGTCCCGATTCTCCTCTGCATGGGACAGGTGACTTCCACCGTGCGACTGGCTTTGACCAGTATGCAGAGTGTGTACACTACCCTCACGATCCTGCCTTCTTTCCAAGTTAAGAAATGGGTCCGCACGCTGGGATGCTCTAGACTCTGCTTGTCATTCACTTCGTTCCGCCATCACCAACGGTTGTTTTCACTCCTGCACAAGCTCTCCCCACAGACGGCGCCAATTGTAGGGTCCGTTTTTGTAGCCTAAGCCCACTAAGTGTGGAATAGGAGCCCAGCAAACCCAAAGCAATAAATTTGTAGAGCGTGGGTGAAAGAACTGGGCCGGGTATGAATTAAACAAGAGTTGATGGTAACATGGGCAAGTAATCTGACATGCAATCACGTAAAAACCATGAAGGACTAAAGGTCCGAAGAGAGATTTTATTGAATATTCTTAGATTACAGGTTTCAGAGCTACAGTAAAGTGATTTTCTGTTCTTCTTCCTCTTTTTCCTCGACCTCCCTCTATCAGGGGCCCTCCTTCTTTATATAGACACTTTCCCAATCATCTTAACCCTCCACTTGTCTTCCATCTGCTAACATACTTGAGTAAGGGTCACGTCAAGCATCTCCTTTAGCTTCTTGGGAGTGGCGGTAGGTGAAGTTGCACTGTTCAGGGGTCCTCTCCACATAAATGCGGCCAGAGAAGTTGCTGCAGGGTATTAAATGCGGTGGTGGCAACTTTTCCTTGAGATATTTCTTCATCCTTATCATCCTCAGGAATGCCCTGAGCTTATCTTTGTCACCAAGACTGCTAGGAAGGGCACTCGGGCTTCCTGTACATCTATTTAATAAATGTTATGCGGGTCCGAGGAGTAGAACCTCTTCGGAAAAATGGCGGTCTCTTCGGATCGTACTCACCCACCATCTTTGGGCTTGCTGCCCATAAATGAACTTTATCCCAGCCCATTAACACTCTTCGGACATATAGTGGTCTCAAAAATAAGGCCCCAGTCCCAGTTAGTAAATCTGGACTTTTATCTCCCACAACATTTATTTAATTTTGTGTGGTTTACATAGGTGTTTTTAAAGCATTGAATTTTTTAGTTGTCACATGTCTTACATTTATATTCAAATTAGAGAAAATGAGAGGATTTAAATAGGAGATAATTCTTTTTCCTAGGGATTAGGAAGGAGGAGAAAGTACCGTCTTATTTGTCTGGTGTTGTCTTATGTGTCTTATCTCAACAACAAGTTTTGTAAATAGAAGAATCATATATATATATATATATATATATATATATATATAAGAAAGAGGATTTTCTTATTTCAATTGGATTTTTATGTGGTTAAAAAATACCCTCATTAATAAAGAGTAATTTCATTTAAAAATAGGGTCATAAATATCAAATAACAAATTTCATTTTGAATTCAAAAAGAAAACTCTCTTAAAATTTAGGATTTTTTTTCCCTTAACGTTTAAAAAAAAAATTATAGTTACCGCTTATCTCTAAAGTTTATGCTTTTTATTTGTTTGAAAAATAAGAATATATATTTCTAAATTACAATAGATGCAAATTATTAATTTTTATTCAAAACATAAAAGAGTTTTTAAGCACGTGTGTGATCGCGTGCTCAGAGACTAGTATATATATAAAAGAGTTTTGTAAATAGATTCACTGTTCACAAATTTAGACACAGAACCCTTTCTGTATTGAATTACCCTCCTTTGTGTAACCTTCTTTTCTTTTATTGGCACTGTAATTTTCTTCTTCCTCCATCACCATGGGTCCATGGCCAGGGGATAGCTATGGAGGAGGTTGTAAAAAGAAACAATTTCAATGATTGACATGCTTCCTATTTCATGTTTAATCTCTGGCCCAACTTCTGCATAATAATTCTTATGAGAATAAAAATAACTAGTTTGCGAAAACTAGCCCACAAAACAGCTGTGGATATTGCATACTACGAGCTCAGTTACTGATTTCCCTTTGAATCCACTTCTTGCAGAGGTGAGTCGAGAGAACTTAGCGCATGGGTGACTCTATTGGGTTAGGACCAAAATCTTATAATTAGGAAAATTGCTAATTGTTTCCACGTACCAAGTAAAAGCTGCAAATTCATAAAGAGGAATGAAATTGATTCACAAATAGTACAGGCCCACGAGCAACCTCATGGCTTAGGGCCTAAAAACGTTTTTAATACATTTTGAACATTCTTCAAAACGAATTTTTCTATATCTGATATGATAGCCTTATCTTGAACTTAAGAGATCGTTGTGGATAAACCAGGCCAAGAAGAGAAAAATTGTTGTTTTTCTAAAGCTTTGTGGAAATTATGACAGGAAGAAGATTTAGTGGAAATAAAAACAGAAGTTTTCTTACTCTTGCTAATTTTTGACCTTATCCAATTAGGCCAACAGACAACATTTGACCCTTTTGTGTATACGTTTGTGGTTCCTTGCTTAACCAATCCTTCAGAATTCAAAGCTTAACATTAATATAGTATAATATTTTTCTTAGTATTTAAAATTATGCAGGAAAAAAAGAAAAACAAAAGTATGAAGGCATAATATATAGTGAGTCAGTGACCCAATAAGTTGCATACATTTGTAGCTTTGTAAGGATATAGTTGTGCAGCCCACTGATAACTCTTTTGGGCTATGTAGGTTAGGCTTTCTAAAGTCCTCCCGTGGGGGACCATGTTTAGGTTGCTGCTTAAAATCTTTATATTTACTGGTGGGTCCGAACTCCAAATGTTTGATAGCCATGTCGGAATGTTTGATAGCCATGTCGGAGGAAACCGACATGGGTTATTCTATGGTACCCACCTATTTTTTAAGTGGGTACCATACCCACCCAAATCTTAGATGTTTATTTTTATTGTTTCAATCATGACCGTTTACTTAAGTTTAGTAGTAATATAATATAATTGTTACTAGATGAAGATTTGAACCTTTAGTTCTTCTTATAAAGAAAACCGATTTATACTACTAAGTTACAAGATTCTTGAAAAATATAATTTTGATTTGAATGGAAAAGTTTCTAAACTAGTTTAGAGTTATCTTTCTCCAACTCATTAATCATTATGTGGCAATTGAAGAGACTATCTATGTGTAGTTTTTATCATGACTTTTTAATGAGTTATATGATTTGTTTAATTAAAACAAATGTATAGTCTTGTAGATAGCCATGTAATGGAATGAAGAAAATATATCCAAATTGGTTTGGAACTAAATTTTTTCCAACTTAAATAACCTATACAAATTATGAGAAATTATAGATACCACTATGTGGTATACTCTAAAACATGAAGTTATTCACTGATTTATTTTGTGACACTTACCTCCTCCTATGTGATTTGCTTTTTATCTCACTTCATTTGCTTTATGAGGCAATGCCGCTAACTTTAATGGAACTAGCTGATGTCCCGGGTATACTATAAATTTCTTTTAAAATATTTTACAAGAAACTATATTATTTTTTTATATAAAATTATCTTTATGACCATGCATAATACTCATTTTTAATATTGTTGCCTTTGCCACAACTCCCAACCATGAATTGTCTTCCTCAGATAGAAGCTTGTCAATAACATATGTTTACACCTATCTCAATTGCAAAATTGATAGCCTGGCCAACCGCTACTAGTTCTGCCTCGTTGGAATCCGAATTTCTCTCCCTTTGCAACTCAATGCTTCAACAAACAATCTATTATCATCTCGGATCAAATCTCTTACTTCCGCTTTATTGTTTAAAAATCACTCCATCAAATTTTATCTTGAAGGATAACTCTTAAGGAGTTTGCTATTTTTGGACACCCAAAAAAGAAAAAGCTTGTGAGAGCTTTTCTTTAGTTTATCACACATTGGATCTTTGACGACGTGACTCTTATTTTGATGGAGTGATTTGTGTGTGTGAATCTCTTTTTCTTATTTTATTTTTTAGGAGTCACCACCAATCATTGGTTTTGTATTAAGTGTAATTGATCACCTATTTGTCTAATTTCTTTTTTATTTACCCAATTAACTAAAATCAATTCAAGGGTTATTAATTAAATTAGGTAAACTAAAAGTCTCAAACCAAAGATCTTGGATTTGGAAGTTCGGTAACGGGTGGGGAAGGTGTTAGGCAAAAGGTTATTGATTGATTTGATGATATGGCAAGTTCCAACAACACCATTGATAAAAAAAAAAAAAACAAAAACAATGGGGAAGAATTAAAGAAAAATATTGTTTTCCAATAAAACTTATGCTTTGTAAATATACATAAACCCAAATGAAGATTTAAGGAGAAAGTTAGACAGAGGAAATGTGAGGGTAGAACAATCTTTTTCTTTAATTTTGGCTCTATATGAGAGGTTGGTACTTGCCATATCATCAAATTCAGTTAAAATTCGAAAAAATTCCTCATAAACAATCCACAAGGGAGGTAAACACCTTATAAAGCAAACCACAATAGAGATAATAGGTAACGGGTAGTTCTAATAAGATTTATAATATGAATATATTTACACTTTGAAGAGATATAAGGTTTCATTCTAGGATTTCATTTACCAGTACTATGACCAAAATGAACTCCTGCTTCCATCATTTCTTCAAATGGATGTTCCAATATCTTCTTGTCATTTAAAAAAAAGAGAGACAAGGTGCCTTGAAATAGAAATAAATAATTATTTTGATGGAGCCTTCATTTCTACCTCTAATGGATATTGGCCGTTGATACATGATTCAAGCCATTAATATTAATTTCTTTCTATTCTATTTTTTATTTTATTACCTTTATTACTACTATTACCAAATAATAATAAAAACGACCGCAGATGCAAATAGTTAAAAAAGGGATGCAAGTCTCACAAATAACCTCCATGGAACTTTCATGTTTTAAGGATATATATACCACATGAGTGATATATGTAATTTACCTTATAAATTTTCAATAATAGTTTAGCACTCACAATGATAATTAATGCAATCACAAGAATATCAGAAAAATCCAACAAATAGTAAAAAATAAAAAATAAAAAAATAAAAATCAACAAGCATTTGGTGATAAAGTGAGGTTTATATTTATTTATTTATTTTGAAGAATAAAAAAACACTTAAGAGAGCAACATACCTCACTAGAAAATTTACTGTAGTAACCTATATTTCCAAACCTTTGTTACAACCTATATTTCCAAACCTAGCAAATTAATTAATTATTTGTTTGCATCCCATCAGAGTAGCTCTAGAACTTTGGATCTCTTCTATAGAATATCCACCATGAGCGAACTCGATCATTCGCACTAATTCGGATTTTAATGATCACTTTACGCTTAATGAGCCTTCTAAACTTAGTGATCTTCAAGCAACATATGTTTTCTCACATGCAAATTGTCAACACAAACCTAGCTAAAAGGCTAAAACTTAACAATTGATGGTAGCAAAAACAAAATTTTTACAAGGCAACTGTTGTCTAGAGATTGGTGGACGTCAATTGTCTTTGTCACATTGAATTCCATTACGTACCGAGCGTATTGATCAACATTTATTGTACTATTGCATAAATTAGTACACAACAACCACTTGTTCCCTAAAGACTCAAATATCAAGCCATTCTGATCCATTATAAGCATTTTAAACCTATTTTGGTGGGCAAAAAATTATTTCAGCTCGAAATAGATTTTTTTTTTTTTGAGAATGGAAATAGAATTTGGGTTAAGTTTTAATTTTATTTTAAAAATATATATATTTTGGGTGTTTTGGTAATTTTATGTCTCCCAAATCAAACCAAATCTCTTACATTTCAATTTGTTAATAGGTTATTTTTTATTTTTTTTTAAAGATTAATTCTGAGATTAGTATATGACAGGATTTGGTTACTGTTCATTATTCTTTAATGTTATAAACCTTTTATAATTGATAATGAGATGTGATGAATTATTTAATTCTTATATTAATTTATAATAAGTCTATATATATGTAGCATTTATGATATAATGACAATCTTGAAACAATACACATCAATACTGAAACATTTTGTTTTAGTGACCCATCAAAAATGATCCTAGAAGACTAAAATGATATTCAAAACTTTGGTCACAATACCTTTATATGGTGCAGTACTCAAGGTGTTTCACTTTCATGTATAAACTGCTTTGGGGAATAAAAAAAAAACTTCTCTTTTTGTGTTGTAAAACTCATCAAAGAAACCACCATTACCATAAAGCCAATTGGAAAGACCTCGGTGATGTCTAGGCCACCAATTGGCACGTCAGCCAATTATGGGCGATAAAGAAGAAGACTAAAATACTTGAAAATCTTGCTGGTTTTATAGATTTCCGGAAATTGTGCCAGGAACTGAGTAAGAGAAAGATATTGTTGCTAGTTCTTGACCTGATCCAAGTTAAGATTGACCAGGACAACATGGTTTGATAGAGAGACATTCACTCACGGATCCATTATAACCTTGTCAACGAGCTCATCAGCCCTCCTTCAATGACTTTATATGATCATCATTATTTTTTTGTTTTTCCTTAAAATATATAAGTGATGGGGAAATTTGAATTCCAATTATCCTCATTGATAATTTGATATTATGTTCTTATTAGTATTATTACTTTACAATAAAAAGAAAATTGTAAAAAGTTTACTGAAAATCATAATTAATCAAAGAGCAAAATATCTAACCAAATAAAGCTGAAACTAAGTGAGAGCACCTGAAATTATTAATGGACATAGCATGTAATGGAAAATCCACCCCTTCTCGGCCTCACTATTCACTAATCACTTTCTCATTGTAAATTTTGACTAAGGAGATGGCTTTGAAGTTTGAAGTGACTTTTCTGTATTAAATTTTACAAGGGTGTTAAATGGTCAATGGTCATGCTCAAATTAACAGGATTATGGAAGCCATGTTCTACCCCTAATATATTTTTTATATATATATATTTTAAAGTTAACTTTTCCATCTTCTAAATTTCCTGACATAAAAAAAGGTTTTAAGCAATATAATCCCATTAAATGCGGGAACAAAATATTATTTCAATGAATGTGTTTAAAAAATGCAATATTAACCTAAAGTCTAGCAGTGGAGGGGCTTGTCAAAATGTTAACTTTGTTTTTTCCCCCATTTAGTAGTGCTTGGAATATGACCTTTTGTGAAAGCATGTAACATGTTCTGTCGGAGAATTTAGAGGATTTTGGGTAAAAAAAAAAAAAAAAAAAAAAGAGGTGGTGACACTAGTACGCTACTGAGTACTAAGAGACAGTGCTTTTCATTTTCTTATGATGACCTCTCCATTTTATTTCTTGTGGGCTATCAGACTCAGCTGAGTCAGCTTCAGGAGCTCTCCATTCAGTCTCTCCAATCCAATTATCGCATGACGTATCGTATTTATCACACTTTGGCTCTCGTAATAATTCCAGCGTGAGAGAGAAGAGAGAGTTTTGATAAAAATCTTGACAAATTAAACTCATTGTCAATAAATATATTTTCTAATGTAAAGTAGGAGTTAAGTTCCTTATTCAACAATGAGATAATTATGATATAATTAACTAGTCATTGTCCTGCCCTCCTGCGTGATGTGCGTGTTGCTATAAGTTTATGTAAAGTGAGTCAAGAAACTGAAAGAAAAAAAAAAATTGTAAGTTGATTTTTTAATTCATTTTTATTTTTATTTTAAAATTAGCAATTAATATATATATATATATATATTTTAATTTTTTCTGTAAATATATATATATATATATATAATTTTTAAATTTTTTTGACATGGATTTTTTTATGATGATGACATGGCTTTTTTAAATAGAAATCAAAATATTTTATTATTATTTTAATAGCAATATGACATGTCAGTAATTAGTATGTTAACTATGCAATCTGTTAACCATGAGTATTTTTCATTAGTGAGTTAATGATATAGACCAAAATGACAGTAACCCCAAAATGCAAGGATTAAAGTGGTATTTTCATCTAAAATTAAATAGATATAGGTGACCAATAACATTTTAGAAACTCGATAATTGGTGACAACCCCCTTTTTGTTCATCATTTCCCGTGCTGACAAGGAGTATGTACATGGCACATTTGGGGCGCAAGATGATACACATGTGTCGCTAGCCCAGGGTTCGGGATAGGACAAATCTAGTGTTAACAGCCCTTTCATTGCTTAATCCATTTGATTTACAACATTATGCATTATATAATGAGAATTCTCAGCTAGCAATTCCATGACACTTTTTATTGTTTAAAGTTTACACTCTTATTCTGATTTACAGTTTACACTCTTATTCTATTTCAAGCAGGGTTATTAACTACTTGCAATTGTGGTTGGAGTTGAAGGGACAGTAACGGGGTGTGACGGGGTTGGATTGTTGTTGGCTTGCCTCTGTCCTATCCGCTTTTCGGATGAAATAAATTTGCATGGGCAAGCATGTTGGCATGAGATAAGGGGAAAGTATTTTGTCATTTCTAATGAGATAGTTCCAACATTGATGAGATAAATATGAAAAAAACGAGAAATACATAATAGTGAGAGTGCTAATAACTGAGTGTTTTGACAATAGTAATAGAATATGTAAAAAAAAAAAAAAAAATCATAAATAAGACAGGTATAAAATATTAAATGATATGTATAGACATATTCTAAATAAAAATAATATACATACTTGAGGTTGGACGGAAAGGACAAAATCTGACTTCTCATCGTGGAAAAACCGATGGAATAGAGTGGGGCAAGATGGGGCATTTTTGCCATTCCAAAATTCGGTTCAAGTTCAAGGTTATATTGCCCAAAAGAAAAACAAATGAAATAAATGGCAGTGGATCCAATGTAATAGTGAACAAATATAGATACATTTTTATTTTTATATTGTAGTACATTTTATATATTTTATCCTTCTAGATAAACAGTTGGCTGGCAATATTTCAGTGGTACAATTGTATTTCAAGTAGTAAATAGCTTGTACTCTTTAAATAATTGAAACAGATACTTGATAATGTTTCATTGGAGCCCTGGTTCTCCAACCTAAAACAAATAGTAAAAAGATTTAAATTTGTTATCCAAGACTCTCAAAGAGTGCTTAATTAATACATATATAAGCATCTTAAATTTTAATGCATAAAAGAGACATTGACATCCCACTTAATCTTTATCTTCCTCTGAATTATGTTTATATTCTTTTCAAAGTTCTCATTGATCATGCAGTCACACAATTTGGTTGTTGACTTTCAACCACAAAGTCCGACCATTAACTGGGCATGCACTTGATGCAACATGCCAAATGGTCCAAATGGACAGCGGTAGCATTATCATAACTTCATGTTCCTATAATTTCACTTCCATGATTGCTTAAATGTGGTACCTGTTGCAAATTTGCAATGCACACTTTACAGAATACAAATGTAAGAGTAAATGACATCCACACATGTACGGAGAGATTAGTTTTGATTATAACTAATTATTTCTACACCTTTACGGCTTTACCATTATCCTATACAGTTATTGTTAGTATCTTCTTGGAATGACTAAGTAATTTTTAGATATTTTCGGAGTATAGAAAATGATGCTTTATTTTTTCATATTTATAGTATGATTCACTCATTAAATTATAGTAAGGTCTACCACGAATGTGAGAAGAACAAACACAATTTTTTCATACTTTAGGAGTAGTTGAGCACAGACATCTATGCAATTTTAGGTAGTATTTATAGCACATCGTCCATGCCATGATGTCAATAGCTTATACAATTTGACTCAAATTTTTATTTGGATTGGTTCGTTTATTTAAGTAATGGAAAAGAGTTTTATGTGACTCCATGAGTTTTAATTTAAAAAAGTTCTTCATGTTCTTCCAAAAAAAAAAAAAAAAATAATTTAACTAATTTTTTTTTTTTAAATAATTAGGTTAGAAATTTTTATATTATTTTTATCTAACATGGCTTTTTTTAAAAATTAAATTGCTGATGTGGAATTTTTAAAAATGTAAATAATTTTTTTAATATTATTTTAATGAACATGTCAGCATTTACTGTTGGACCATTTGCCACGTATGATAATTCTGTTAAATGAGTAACACTAGGGACTAAAACAGAAAGCGTTTTTCAGAATAAGGACTAAAAGCGATAAAAATAAAATGTAAGGACTAAAATGAGAATTGTCTGAAAATGTAGGGACTAAAAGTGACTTTTCGCATTAAAAAAATTATAAAAAAAATCAATTTTTAACGATTAATACGCATCCCAAGGATCAGAAGTAGACATCTGTGATTATAGTAAATTAGTTATGATTGGTCCGTTAACGGATTATTATGATTAATGATGTTTCATAATCCCATTTGGTCTAGGCTTAGGACAATGGTTCACTATCATACGTAGGATTTAATAGTAATGGATAAAGGGAAATGCTAACGAGTGCCCTTAGGGCATTGTTTAATAATCCATTTAAAGAAAGTTTTTATGGGAAAAGAAAGAAAAGCAATTAATGTTTTGACAGTTTTTTTCATTTCCCATAAAAGTGATGTCAAAATTTTCCTAAAATAGATTGTTAACCAATGCCCTAAGGGTACTCGTTAGCATAACCCATGGATAAATAATCTTAGTTTTATATTTTAATTAAAGCTCTTAGAAATAAGTGTTTAATTAAATAAATCACTTCCTAAATATCCACTAGCATTATCTAATCATAAAAATGCTAAATTGTAGGTCCCAAAGTCAAATGGAACTAAAAAATTATCAAAATTTTTTCAAAATAAAAAAATTGAAAACAGTTTTCAGACTGCTATTGCAACGCAAGTTTGACATAGTAATCATGCAAAGTAGGTGTTGAGGATTTGTTTTTCATGGCCACATGGCTTAATATTATTGGGTAACCCATGCACATCGACATTATTTTATATAAGCAAGAAACAATGGATCTTGGGTTAAATTCCTTTAAAACCCAAAAATTGAGCTTATGGCCCATAATTTTCTTCACTTCATAATATATAAGAAATATAATTGGAGATTTAATTTACCATTGAAATTATTGATCCAACAATTTCTCTAATTACATCCACCTTATCAATTTTCATATTGGTCTTTCTCTACTTCTGTTTTTCCCCCCTAAGTGATAAAATTATTGATTGTTCTTAATTATTGAATTGGCACTTTCACTTGGAATAAAGGTTATTATTCCTCAAATAGTTCAAATTCCATATTAGTCTCTCTTTGCTTCTTCTTCTTTTTTATTTTATTATTATTATTATTATTTTACCTTAATGGTAAAAATTTGGATTGTTCTTTTTATTTTATTTATAGGAATTTAGATTGTTCTTAATTATTGGATTGGTGCTTCCACTTAGAACAAAGGTTATTATTCCTCAAATAGTTCAATCTCATACAAGGTCAACTTTGATGGAGCTATCTTTGAAAATGAAAATATTGTTGGTTTGGGAGAGATAATCTATAATGAAAATGGATTAGTTATGGTTGCTTTATCACATTTAATTCCACCGCCTACCTCGATAGAGATGGTGGAAGTGTTGACGAATTGACAAGCTATCTGGTTTGCAAGGGAATTGAGTTTTGAGAAGGTGATTGGTGAAGGTGATTTAGAAATGGTCATTAGGGCTATTGTTAAAGATAATATGTCCTCCTCCAACTAGGGCTACATCCTCCACGACATCAAGTCTGTATCCTCTTATTTTCTTGAAACTAGTTTTTGTCATGCTAAGAGAATGGGTAATTGTGTTGCTCATATACTAGCTAGATGAACTAGAGAGTCTTTGCCTTATCAAGTTTATATGGAGGATGTTCCTTTAGACGTTTCTTGTGTGTACAACTATGACTTACATTTGATTTAAAAATATTTACCTTAGGGGGTGGGTTTTCCAAAAAAAAAAAGGGTTCAATTTTGTACAAAATCATTTCAACTCATAATATCTCTCTCTCTCTCTCTCTCTCAAAATGAGAAAAAAATAATCATATATTAGTGATGTATACAGCCCATTTCGTTCTGACCTATACTTGAGCTCCCCAGTCCTAATGACAAGAAATTCAATCACTGCCAAAATGATTAGTATTGTGTGTGGAGTCAAATGAGGACACTAACCCTAAAAGTGGCCCAATACAGTCCAAGCACAGCCCGACTATGAACCATAAACCAAGCCCAAGGCCCAAAAGCTCATTTTTGACCTAATTTGGCCAAGGGTTACAAAAGGTGCATATGCCGGGTATATGACATGTATGTGCCCTATCTATGGCGTACACATCCTCTAGATAGGAAGCTTAAACTCACTCAATTTCATTTTGATAAGATTCTAGGGCAACCAGCTTGATCAATTGGTTGCCCAAATGTCCCATCAAACCCTAGACTTTCATCTTCCCTATAAATACTCCCATTTTCATCGATCAAAAGGGCAAAAACTTTTGAGAAACTCTACTGAAATATCTCCTGAAACTTAAATAATATAATATAGGCAAAAACCACATTTTTGTCCCTACATTTTCAAGCGATTCTCACTTTGGTCCATAGATTTTATTTTTATCGCTTTTAGTCCCTATCTAGAGAAACGCCACCCATTTTAATCCTTTCTGTTAGTGCCCTAATGACAAAGTCCTAGGTGGTAGACGGAACTATTAAAATAATAATAATTTTTTTTATTTTGGCATTAAAAAATGTTACGCGAGCATCTAAATTAAAAAAATTAATTTATTAATTTTAACTAAATAAAAAATATTAAAAATAGAATTAAAAACCAAAAATCACATGAATTGAGATCTAAGTGTGTTTTGAACAAGAACACAAGTCTAGATCTAAGAACACAAATCCAGAAATTAAAAAAAAAAAAAGAAAAAAACTAATATAGTAACATATACAATTACAGTAGCCGGGGAATGGAGAATGGAGAAATCATCCATCATTGTGCAAATTAAAACAGCCGTCGTACTGAGAAGTGGGAACTATTTTATCTCTCTATGTGAGCGTGTGGCTGCCTGAGTCTACCTTCATGGTTAACTATAGCAACTACAAGGGTTGATTTTGAAGGAAACATTTCATCCATGTCTTCTTCTTCTTCTTCTTCTAAAGATACTAATTTTGATATGAATTTGGGGTTTGGAGAGAGGGCTTTCTCTGCCGTTGGTGTCGCTGCCACCTCCGCTATCCTTGTTAACCCTCTTGATATTGCCAAGGCGGAACAATATATATATATATATATATATATGCTTTACAATCCACTTTCTTATGTAGATTTTTGCTGTTGCAACATTTCTTATCTCTCTCTCTCTCATTTTTTGTGTTTTAATTTTCTTGGACTCACCCACTCAATCTCCCTTCTTCAATCTGTGATGGTGTTAGGGTTTGGGTTGCTTGATGGTTAATATATTTGAGCTATGGTTGAAATTGGTTTTAGGGTTTGGTTGTGATGGATTTGGGTTCGGTAGTGGTGGATCTAGGGAAGAAGAACAAGAAAAGGAATGGAGATTTTGGGTGTGGCCTGTTATGGGTCTTTGATGATTTTGTTGGGTTTGAGAAAATGGGGGCTTTGGGATTTATGAATTTGTATTTGAGCTAAATTTTTTGGGTTTTTTGTGTGTGTGTGTGTGTGTGTGTGTGTGTGTGTGTTTGTTTCCTAAGAAAATATAGGTTTATGGGTTTGTTGGAGATTGGTTTGTTCACTGGGTTCATGTGGATTAATGATTTGTTGGAGAATTCGGTGTTGACTGTTTTTTTTTTTTTTTAATTTAAATTTCTAGGTTTGTGTTCTTGTTGTTCTTGTTCAAAACATACTTAGATCTCAATTCATGTGAATTTTTGGTTTTTAATTCTATTTTTAATATTTTTTATTTAGTTAAAATTAATAAATTAATTTTTTTTATTTAGATGTTGACGTGGCATTTTTAATGCCAAAAGAATTTTTTATTATTATTATTTTAATAGTTCCGTCTGTCACCTAGGACTTTGTCGATAAGACACTGATGGAAATGACTAAAATGGACAACGTTTTTCTAAATATAGACTAAAAGCAGTAAAAATAAAATCTAGAGATCAAAATAGAAATCGCCTAAAAATGTAAGAACAAAAATGTGATTTTCACCTATAATATAATATAATATTACCTAAATTTAATTAATACTTATAATACACACAATACTATAATTTCTTTATTAGAATCATAGCTATTCACATATAATTATATATGATTTTGATAAGATTCTAGGGCAACCAGCTTGATCAGCTGGCTGCCCAAATGTCCCATAAAATCCTAGACTTTCATTTTCCCCCGTAAATACCCTCATTTTCATCAATCAAAAGGTCAAAAACTTTTGACTTTGAAAAACTCTGCCGAAATATCTCCTAAAATTTAAATAATATAATATAATATTACCTGAATTTAATTAATAATTGTAATACACACAATACTATAATTTCTTTATTAGAATCATAGGTATTCACATATAATTATGTATGATTATGATTAAATTCTTTTTTCTTGGATTTGAATATTTATTAGGCCGATTCTACCCACACTTCAATTCCATCCAATTGTAATTGAATCTTGATTGGGTCAAAGTTCTAATAGATTTTGATCCTTGCTTTATCTATTGACAATCTTACATTTTGTTCTTTGGCAAAACCATTTCACCTATTAAGAATGCTTAAAATAGAAAACGAATTTGATTGGGCGTGCAAATTTTCCTTAAAATTGATTATTTTCAATATTTTATGAGTTTCCAAAGAAAGCATTTCTGAACTATTAAAAATTGTAGGTGGATTCTGACTAACTTAACTAGTAAAGTATTTTTTATTAAATAAAAAATTTTAAGTTCGAATCCTACCTTTACTAAAAACCAATTGATATCTTGATTTGATAATAAAGAGAAATTATTATGGAATAGACATTAAATGATGGAATTCTATTATATCTATAAAAAAAAATTAATAATAATATAATAATAGTATTATTATTATTTTCTGAAATTCATCTTCAAATGTAATTTTCAACCATGCATTAATTACAAAACAAAAGAGATTTTTCCCGTAATATAAAATAATTTACACACCTAAACCAGATCGAACCCACAGTTGAATTCACAATAATATACTAAATTTTTAACATTTATTTTTCAACAATTAAGATGGTAAGTTTTAACTAGTTTTTATTTTAGCCTCCTAATCATATCACTTTTTTATCTACAATAATATAGAGGTGAAATTTTTATGTCGAGAAATGTTAATGACACTAATTTTGACACAATTTATGTCACAACTTATCACATGACAAATTGTAATTGATAAGGATGTGTTAGTAGGTCATGTGAGGACACATTTTTATCAATTATAACTCCTCATGTAGCCAATTGTGACACAAAATTGTGCCAAAATTGTTGTCCCTAACCTTTCTCTTTTATGCCTTTAGAGTTATTTATGAATTGATTCTTTTATTTAACGCCATTTGTCACAACTTTCTAAAGTAATCGATCATGAATGACGGATAATTACTTTCATGTAATCCCACTTTCAAATCAACACAAGTTCCTTTCTAAGTTTTACTCGTTGAATTCACACTACACTAAGCTAGAAAATGCCATATGGGCTGGAGTCCATTGCCACAAACCGAGGGCTATCTCATAGTTTATTGAATGCGCACATAGGACAAGAGCTTGAAATCTTGTTAGATGTGGCTAATTTCAAAGAATTCGGCTACACCTACACCGCTACACTGATCAGTTTCAGTAAGCAGACAGAACATTGATGAGGTGGGGCAGAGTTTAATGCTATTTCTCCAAAAAAAAAAAAAAATGCTTTTCTTTCATTATTATGGTGGTTTAATTTTCTTTTCAAGATGTATTTTGGGTCTCTACGTAGGGTAATGTCAAATGAATCTGGACCAAAGTAGGCCCGCTTGAGTGGGAGTGGGAGACTTTAGATCTCATCTTTGAGGGCATGGACATGTGAAACTGAGAATCAAAAGCTGATCTTTGGTGGACCGACATCAACAATGAAATGTTAGAGATAATGTGACATCGATAGCAGTCACTGTAGCAAAATCAGTGTCATTTTCTCCATCATTAACCACAAAGTTTATAATTATTGGGTTTAAGAATTTTATGGAAATATAGAATTAGACAAATGTTTAACTATATGCATGCTCAAATATCATAATGCCTTTTTTTTTTGGGCTAACAGGAAACCTTAAGATAATGGCTCTTGATATTGTATTGAGGACGTAAGATTAAATCCCACATTCATTGGATAATTGACGATTATTTCCCATTGTGACTTCATAGGATTAATGAATCTCCCATATATTAAAAGGAAAAAAAATCAAACTCATATAGAGACGAGGTAATGTATAGTAATAAATAAAAAAAGTGCAGCAGAAAGAGAAACAAAAAAACATTCCAAGGCCATTTCGAGGCTTGTTGTACAGAGTATATATTGCAACATTTGGAACTCATAATATGTTGACATAATGTACCCATATACTACGCAGCTGAAAGTGGCAGTAGTCCAAGGACGTCTCTGTCAATCAATTATGCGTTTTCTTTTCTTCCTATTTCGGAGATTACAACCTAAAAACACACAAACTTTTTCAGTGATTTACGTCAAAATATCCACGCTAATTAGTATAGGGTGATCTTCATAAATATTGGGTTATTTATTTATTTATTTTTTGTGGGTAAATTAAAAAGAGTAAGACTTAGGTACAGTATTTAGGTGCTATTCTTTAAATTCTCATTTTGAGATTCTGCCATATGAATTTTTTCTCATAGAATGAAGTGTATTTTTTAGTTAAGTAGTCATATGACTGAATCTTAAGAGTGAAATCTAAAGAACAGCACCTAAGGTACTCTACCTAAGTTTTGTCCAATTAAAAATATAATAAGTATATCAAAGAAAACTTCTTCATTTATATTTGCTAGTTTGCTTTAGTTGTCTTTACTCATCTTTGATGAGGCTATTGGGTCTAGAGATGACAATTTTTTCTCGCCCCGCTTAACCCGCATCTTCCCGTTTCGCCCCATGCGAGTTTTTCCCGCCCTGCAAAGGTGGTGGGGCGGGGATGGGGTAAGATTTTAGCCTTGCACTACGGGGCGGGATAGGGATGGGCTTAGACTTTTTAGACCCACTCCGCCCCGCCCCGCGTTTCTAAGGGTTATAATTGTAAATTTTTCATACCTTAAAACTCTACTATTTAAACAAACATATTAATATTAGCTTATTTTATTTTACCCAATGTGTTTCTTTACCTTTATTTTGTAATGTGTTATACTATGAGTTTTTTTATTTCTTTTTTTTTAATGATTGTCCTGTTAAATACTTGGATATATTATTCAATTTTTTTTTAAATTGATTTTATGGGATAAATTTAGTTGTAATTTCAAGTATATTTTTATTAATAAAATAGGTTTCATTAAAAAAATTATACTAGTTGTAGGGCAAATTAACAAAAAGTAGAGTTTTACGGGATGAGGCGGGCTTCGTGAGGCCCTAAGGGGCGGGGATGGGGCAAGAAAATTTTTCCCGTCATGCGGGGTGGGGCAGGGATGAGGCAAGACAAAATCTTGTAGGGCGGGGTCGAAGACCCCATCCTTCGGACCCGCCCCACCCCACCCCACCCCGCCCCATTGCCATCCCTAATTGGGTTACTAATAAATTATATTCCTCAATGGGAAAAAGAAATAAGGACATTAAAATTAAAACTTTTTATTTATCTATTTGTCAAATAAGTAAATAAAAGGGATGGGTGGATGCCAAATATATAGACTTAGTTACCTTACTGGTCTTTAAAGTTTAGCTCATGAGTGATTTTAGTTCATAAAGTTTGATTACTTTTACTCTTTTGGATGATGTGTTCAAATTAAAAATTGACAAATCATCACCGATATCCCATTAGTAATATTAGAAATTAATCGCAATCACTTTAAGTTTTGCAAAAATTATATCGATCGATTTTGTCTATTTTTCTTTCTTTGAAGTTCCTTTTAAGGTTTAGGAAACAAAATCTCCATCATAATAACCTTAGCCATCTAAGCTACTAACGTTACTCTCCACTTTATAGCTAGAGTGTTTTCATCTAATGCAAAACAAGTACGTGTACACATGCTTGTTTAGTTTTCTGTTGAAAGTGTGCTAAACTATATTTGTACTTTCAAAATGTGAGAAAATGTGAAGTTTTAAAATACAATACACAAATGCTAAAAGTTGAGAGCTAACCAAATAAGTTGGACACAAGAGACTAGCTAGTATTCTCTCTTCTTCGTGTCTAACTTCAAGATGGTTGGGTTCCTAGGTTAGTGAACTCAAAACATGAAGGAAGAGCCTTAATTGAGGAAATCATAATCAATGATGGGGAAGGGAAAAAAGAATCGAAAATGTATGCCGTGAGTGTTATAGGGAGGCTCTTAATGGACACATGATTTGACCTAGGGGGAAGCAAAAACCAAAAATAGTTCATGAACTAAAATCTATTCAATATTATCAAAATATCAACAAAAGAGAAGATACAAAAATAAACATTTCTTCAAAATTATCTAGGATTGAATATGTACTAAAATTTGCAACAATCTCACTTTTAATGTACAAAATCAAAGAGTCCATTAGAAAATTGTTTTTCATTATTCTACGAAGCCTAATTTTAACAATATTCATGGTTGAAAATGCCCAGTTCATAGTTGCGGCAAAAATTGGGAAAGTAAGCAATATAACCACTCTATAAACAAGTTGGTAAGCTATTGATTTTCTAGTTCTCATTAACTATTGGTACAATATGCAAATAGTTGACTACATTTTGAAGTCCAAATTATGCTCATAATGGTGAAGTTCCATTTCCCAAGAATATACTTTCTTGGTCTATGAATTCTTGTGCTTAAAATATAACCATTTCTAAAATATTCCCATGCCTCTATAGGATCAAGAGTTGAGCTAAGATTATGCAATTTCACTACAATATGAAAATACTTGACAAGAGTTTGAAGGCCAAATTATGCTCATAATGATGAAGTTCCATTTCCCAAGAATATACTTTCTTGGTATATGAATTCTTGCATATAGAACTTGGAGCATCCACAGCAGTGGAGCTATTTTTTTAGTTATTTAACTTCACAAAAAGTTATTTTATCTATTTTATCTACTCATTTTACAAAACATCCTACAGCAGTGGATTTATTTTAGCTTTTAACACAATAAAATAATATAAACATTACAATAAAATATTCATCATATACAGTGTCATCATCTCTATCTTTTTCTCTCTCTTCCTCTTCGTCTCTCTCAGAGAAAGCAAACCACCACACCATAGCAACAATCACACCACGACACACCACAACAATCACACCAACACACCACAGCAACCCACGGATCAACAACCCACCACTACCGACCCACAGGCCACAATCCACCGACCCACATCCACGAAACCCACTGATCCACAGGCCATAAACCCAGCACAAACACAAACACAAACTCAACACACATACACAAATCTAGCACAAACTCGGCGGCGATGGGGCTTGAGATGGGGTCTTGGCCCGCCAGAACCGCTCAACCTGCGCCCGCCAAAATCGCTTGACCCGCAGCCACCAGAATTGAAGGCCGATTGACTCGAGCACCACTGTGGTCAGCGGGCTCGTCGGTGAAGTAGAAAGGAGATAAGGGAGGTGCCAGAGGAAAAAAATGAGAAGAAAAAAACAGAATAAAGAAAAGAAGCCGGGGAGAGAGAGAGAAAGAAAAAGAGAAAACTTTAATGAGAGAAGAGAGAGAAATTTAATAAAATATTATTATCATTTTTAGCTTCTTGCTATAGTGCACATTGATTTATGGATGTGCACTGTAACAAGAAGCTAAAAAAATTTAGGTATGCCTCCACTGCTGCAGCATGTATTTCGGTGTTTTGGTGGAGCTAAAATAGCTATATAGCTATTTAGCTCCATTGCTGCAAGTGCTCTAACTAAATATAACCATTTCTAAAATACTCACATGCCTCTCTAGGATCAAGAGTTGAACTAAGATTATGCAATTTCACTTCATTCAAACTAAACCAACAATAAGATTCTAGTAATTGAGAATCTAGTGCAGCATAAAAAAGATCTACTTGATAATGATGCTCAATTATAAAATCGTCTTGTTGATGATGAGCTTGACCTTGTCTCTCAACTTAAGCAGCATTAATATATGGTGTATCTATGTTGTGTTTATTAGAATTAGTGCACTTAAATCCTATTGTATGATGTTATGTATGACATTATGTATGACTTAATGTTGTGATTAATAAAATTGTTTTATTATTATCTAAAATAATGGCAACATGAATATTTGGACATTATCATATAGTCCATGAGATGCATAGTATGTGATTTAGTCACAAAAGATATAAGTCATAAGGTTTTTGTAAACTCAGAATTTTAGTTCTTAGTTGGTGATGAAATTGGGCATTTCATTTGTAAACACTATAACATATCAACTAAAATGATTTGTCTTAATCATGGAAATAGAGATTTCTAATTGATATGTTGATATGTTTTAGGAGTTAAGATATATTGAATCAGGTTGCTGTGAGATTTATTATTCTCCTACCAATTGTCAAATGAATAATAAATCTCACGACTTCTATTTACATGAACTCTTAATCTTGAGAGAATAATGGATCTGATCATAAAGTGTAGGTTGTTTTGATATATTAGGAGTGAGATCTCAAATCACGATCAAAACATCAGTATGTTGGGTAGCCACATTTAGCGTTGATGAAACATATATTCTCGAGATGAAATTCATAATCTCTTAACAGAGATATAAAATATTCTCTTAAGATTAATTTAATGGGTTTGGTTATTCAAAGTGTTAGGCCTAACCAATTTAGTAAAAAGTTACTAAAGTATATATTTATGAAATTAGATTTCATAAATATATGATGAATAACTTAAAGTATTAAACCGGGTACTCAAGAATTAAGATGTAGTAATCTTCAAAGTGGCAGTCTACATTCATAACTTTGTATTACTATGAATATTTTATGAAGGGGTTGCATGTACAATAAAGTCTTGGGATATAATTTACTAATAAGGCCTAAAGTGTAATTATATTTATATAGTGGTATTAAATATAATTAATGGTAACTTTAGACTTGTCAAGAGTTGACAGAAAAGCTCAAGGTCCATTCGAGCTAGTGTCTTATTTCTTTCTTTTTGGTCACCTTTCAAGCCACATACTAAAGTTCAATTGGAATGACCCAAAAGGCTAGCCTAATTAGATAATCAGTTATAAGGAGAGAAACATACATAATTTCGTACGAGAATGAAATGGTTTGTATGTGAGTGCAGGGCACTCTCTTATTCTCCCTTGAACACATACATATAAACTGATTGAGAGACTACACTTCTTGAGCACAAGTGGAATTGGAGTGAAGATTAAAAGTGTTCCAAAGTACTTCTAATCTTTGGTTTTGAATTTCACTGCACCAAGGTACACTCTCTTGTTCTTATATTCTGAAATTTACATAGTACATGTTATCAATTGCGAATGAAGTAGATCCTTTAATTTTCCGCTGCTTATGTTTTGTATGTAATACAAACATGTGTTTTTCCAACAATGTTTCGCATAATGATTTCACTAAAATAAGTAAACCATTCTATATCTATCGTCTTTGAATTTTTTGATAAATACTCCAATGGGTGGAAAAAAAATGCATGACATTTAAAATTTATTGAGACTGGCACTACAAAGCTTGACAAAGTGAACAAATGATTTCTATAGCTTCTTTCTAGAGATGAAAGAGGAACACAAATTTAAATGAATTCAATGCTTGACAAGATGAATCTGCTTCTCCTTGTTGGGAAGGAGTAGTTCCTTAATCAATGATGTTAAGTAAAGCTTCACACGTTGCAGTGAACATCTTCATCCATCTAGAAACTGATCTCAAGTAAGAACTCCAACAAGTATCTCCAACCCATTGTAATGTGCCAATATGATTTAGTTGCTCTTCGTGTTTGAATGAAGCACTGACAACATTGACAATAGACATTTTAGTAATAAATGATGAACATGGATAATCTCTTTTGATGCGGGCACCAATGTTAATTGCAAGTGATGTGTGAAATAATAGATGTAGTAAGCATATAAACAATAATTTGAAATCATATTTTGTGGTCAATTCCACTCACCACGCATATTACTTGTATTTTCATATCATTGCCCTGAAGTATTTTGAATATCTAGACTATATATGATGAGACAATGCAAAATATATCTCATTTTTCAGATTAATGCTGTAGTATCAGACATGAACTAGTTGAAAAAACATTTTCTCACACGCAAAGCCATCTTTTCCACAAATCTTAAAACTATAACCATTTTCTCATTATTTGACCCATCTCGAATATCATCAAGAATTATACAAAAATTTGTATCTCTAATTTATTCATGAATTAAATTCTTCACTTTGTTTGAAAAACACATGAGATTTCTTTTAAGATCTTTGAAGATATATAAGAGGCATTTTGGAAGCTCTACATATCATCACTTCAACAACTTTTTCATTATATGATTACGTATAAATTTTAAAAAATTCTTTGGATTTGAAAGTAAGTATATAAATAACTAGTGTTGTTGAGATTTTTTATTTTTTGGTTTCAAGAAAATTTTCATGATAAAATTTCTTAGCTATCAAATGTCTTTTTAACTCGTTGAGATCATTTTTACATATTCTATTGTTGTTACTTATGTTGGGAAATTCACATACATCTTTATAGATGCTAAACGCAGCATAAATAAATCTAGGATCTACTTCATATTTTGCATATTCACAAACAAGTATGAATCTAGAATTTACAAGAGGAGAATCTTGACAAACCTTAGAAACCATGTAGCTACCATGAGGAGAAAACAAATTTTCTCCTCGTCAACTAGTGTAGCCGCCCCTCTAAGGTTTTCTGCATAAGAAAACTAATTTAGAAATGGATGTATAGTGTATTTTTTTCATCTTATGGCCGTCCTTCCAAGAGTCTTCTATGCATAGCTTAATGTGGGACGAAAGAGAAAAATATAAGTCTAACTCTAACGAGTCTTGGGCTTTGGTTACCTCATAACCAGTCCAAAGTTATTATTAATTTTATTTTATTCTACTATAAAATATAATTGCACTCTATGTTTTATTTAATTACACAAGGCATCCATTGACTATTTAAAATTAAATTTAACCCCTCCATGAAATTATCCACAATGAAATAAAATCATAAGGATACTATCACTTTACTAACACTATATATTTTTGTATTTATTAGGTTCTAAAGATTTAGGTTTAAATATTTAGAATCACATTTGTATTGTGTTGGCAAATCGAGAATAAAACATGTCTAGTCTAGGTTTTTAGGCAATGCTTAAAGGTGGTTGTTTCAAGGTTCAAGTTTAGCTGATTGCAGAAAAAAGAAGTGAAGTTCTGCTTTGCTGGACTGATCTAGAATTAGGCTCGATCGATCGAAAATCGCAGGCACAGTTTTCTATAGAATTTTAAACATCTAAACTTCTCCACATATAAAAGGAAAACCCTAGCCACGTTTTGAGTGTGCTGAAAAGACTTGTGTGTTACTATTTGTGAGATTTGAGATGTTTTGTACCTTCTAACTACACAAGAATCTACTGGAGCTAAAACTACAATCAAGCGTTTTGGTAGAACATAGTTGCTGCATTAAGATCATTATTGATGGTGATTTGAAACTGTAAGGTTGAATTTAATCAACCATCTAATTGACTTTATTCCGTGACCAATTTGCTTGTAATTTAGCACTTAGTAACCCTGTATTTAGGTGGAAAAATTGTAAGGGTAGTGTGTGAGAAGATGTGAAGAAAAGCTCAAGAGTGTGCAAGAAAAACAGAGTCTCGCGGTTAGGGCTCGCGGGTGGATCGCGACTAGCAAGCTGCGAAAGGCAGGCACGTGAGAGGCACACTGGGAAGCTGAAGGGTCGCGCCAGCTATCACGCTACAGGACAAAAGTTCCAAGCTGTCCAGGCCGTTACGTCGCGACTGGAACTCGCGACTTGGACAAGCCGCGAGGTCAAGCCGCGAGTTAACCCTGTTTGGCAAAAACTGACGTTTTGCATTCCCTTCTCACCCTACTATATATACACCCTTATACCCACTAAATTGAGAGAGCTTCCAGAGAGAATTTTGTGAGAAAAAACCCTAGAGAAAAACAAGATTGCCTCATCCCTAATCTTTACCTTAGAGTCTCTACAAATTTCTCTACTCTCTCCCTCTCCATTGTTATACCCTTGAGAGGTTCTTAGCCAAATCCTTTTCTCACCATACTCATATCCGTGAGAAGGTTTATTTGGTGTTTTGGGAAGCAGTTAGGAAGGAACCAATCTAATTGGTTGATGCTATGGGCTATAGCGGAATCCGGGAAGCTAAAGAAGAAATAGGTTCGGCGTAACCTCGTTGGAGCAAGAAACTTGGAGGGCTTAGGTACTTGGGTAGATTAGGCTTGGAGGGTCTTCTGCTGTTCATGTATCCCAACTACATTCTTTAGTAAATTATTTGACCGCTTGGAGGGCGGCGGAGAGGTTTTACGCCGAGGACTTCGGTTTCCTCTTCGATAACACATCGTGTGTTGTCCGTGTGTTTGCATCTTTCTTTCCTTTATCTTTGCCTTATATTTACTGCTGTGGATGTGTTTATATTTGGCTTAGATTGTTTATCAATTCTGTTATAAGCTTGTTATCATATTCCGCACATTAATTGTTTGATATAAAGCTTGAATTGGTAATTTTGTAATTTGGGGTCTAAACGTTCAAGAGTGCTTCATACTCATTTTGAACTTTTAGAAACCTTTGAGTGGGATCTCAAAGTCACAAGTAAGGTGGCTTGTGTTGCTATAAATCCAAGAAGAGAATGAGTCTGTGGATTCGGAACTTGCACGTGGTCATGTCAATAAGTTACTACTGGAGGTAGCAATAGATTTAGAGTTAAATTTGATTGTAAAAACTTCAATTATCTTATAGAGGATGTGTTTACCTTGATGATAGCTAAGTTAAATCCTCTCCGGTTTTTACCTTGAAACAGTTAATTTCATTGATTTTCCTAGGTCATCATATTGTGGTGTTATTTACTTTTCCGCTTTATGCATGATATGATATATGCTTGTTTAACCTAAATCTAAATAATTAATCTAAGTAATCATTTGGTTAATATATTAGGTTAAACAATCTGGTTTAAAGGGTCTAAACGAACAAACAATATTCTTCTATAATCTAATTCAATTGTATATAAATTATAATAACTTTTTAATAAAATTATTTTATAGAAGAATTCAATAAACTTTTACACTTGATATTTTTTTATGAAAGAATTATGCTTGATATTCTAAATAATCAATTTTCATTAAATCTATCTTAAGTTGATGTTTCTTGTCTCTTATCAAGATTATGGGTTTCATATTGAGGAATAACGTTCCACAAATGCTACATACAATTATCTAAAATACTGAGCTATTAACCGTATAAGATCTCACTCCAACATACATTAAAGTAACCTACACTTTTATGTTTGAGTTCACATCCCTCTCAAAAATTTTGTTTGGCCCATGAACCCGTTAACATTCCCCTTAAAAAAAACTTTTTCTTTCCTTTTTTATTTGAGAGAAAACAAAGAAATATTTGAAAGAATTCCCATTAAAAATATCTACTAAAAAGTTCTATTTTTAGCCTAATTAGAGAAGTTCCAATGTAAGCAAATGTATATTGTCAACTCGCACAATCTTTCCAACTCACTAAATCAAATTGCCTATATTTTCCATCTGATCTCTTGGTTGTAGAGGTTAGTGGGTCGGTAGTGTTTTGGAATTTTTCAACTAGTAAAGACAGTTTAATTAAGAATTTTAACTTCAACTCTCCCATCCTAACTTATGCACAATCTTGACTTCTAGGCGCCGGGGGGGGGGGGAACCTTGGCCATCTCAAGCCTTCCAAGGGTCAAATTTACTGACTTAGGAAAATATTTATTACAATCTTGTTCTACATCTATTGCTTGTCATGATTGGCAAGTGATTGGATGAGGGTAGTTCTTTACTTCTTTACTATAACTGGTTACAAATTGGATAACCTACAAAATAGTATACAAACACTAATCAAGTCACTCTAATAATTATTGCAAGCAAAGATTATGGCTAAAATATCTCCGATCATTATTTGGGGTATTATTAGGTATTTTTGGATTACAATGGTGTAATGCTCTATTCTCTCATATTTATGTTAGTTTTTACTAATTACTCATATTGAGGAATATGGATTGAGATATGCAATTGCACCGTATAATTAACTCCATTTCCTTCACAAAATTTTTTATATTCTTAACTTTTTAACTTTAAATTTCTACTTCTTTTTAATATTTTTTATTTAATAATTGAGATTAAAAATTACTTTTTTTCAACTCTCAATCCTAACCATTTATTACAATTTCATAAGCTGCAATATCCTAAATCTCACTCCTTTTTTTAATATGTTTATAATGGATTAGATATTTTAACCTCATATATATAATAATGCTTTATTTTATTTTATTTTTCTTAATAGGCATTTTACTCTAACTAGTTGTCATGGAACTATCTTAGTCTTATCACCAAGGAGCAAGCGAGCAGGCGATTGATGAAAGTAGGGGCCCCACGCTTTATTATTTATCATTATCCAACACTATCTCGCGCCATGCCGTACTCGTTATCCACGTGTTTTCTTTGCTTCTTAAATCTATCTAGTTTTCGTTTTTGCGTTGTCACACACACAAACACAGAGACGGTGTCAAACTTTTTCGGTTTCGTAAATCGACCAACACAAATAACACACTTTCTACGTCGTCCACCTTAATACCTAATATATATATATATATATATATATATTACTATACTTTGTATTTTTTCGAGATTCTATTTTGTAATAATACTGAATACTCTTTAAGACTTTAACTAACTGTTACGTTCACGTGGTTTGCCAAATGTAGCTCTCCCGTACTTTATCTTAACAGCTAGAACACAAACTCGATACTAAAAAATTACTACATTTCAGTTTCTTCCTTACTTCTTTTATTTTATTCTTTGGTATTTTAATTGGTATATTTATTAATGGACCCAAAGTTTTGTTTTTTGTTTCTATCGCTCATTCTAAAGGTTAGACAATAGAAAGTGATTTTCTCCAATCTTTTAAAATTCTTCACTCTCTGTTCTAGGTGATATTCCATCCAAACTCTTTTTTTCTTTTTTTTAGTATATAGACTTTATTCTCCAAAATGGGCAAAAACTATCTCAGTGGTTGTTTATTCATTCCATATAACTTGTATTGGAGTTTATACTTGTGTGTTACGTAAAATTGTTCCTTGGTGCATTAGTAATTGAATTATCAAATACCAACTACATTGGTTCTTTTCAAAAAAAAGAAAAAAAAAGGAAAAAAAGAAAAAAAAAAAACTACATTGGTTGGTAATTGTTCTCATTGGTTGTATATTTATTCCATATCACTTTTTATTTTCTTACTCAACATTATGATTAGCAGTTGATTTACCAATTACCAACTACATAAAAAAGGATGGGAATTGAACTAGAAGAATCATAAAAGAGTAAATATTCTACTTTTATTTCTCAAGGAGTCAAGGTATATTTAAGATGAAACTATTGTCTTATTTGATCATTAAAAGAAAAAAAAAAAAAAAAGAAGTCAAGTGGTGGAATTTTTTTTTCTCCCTTCCAATTTTGATTAAACTAGTTGGTAACCCTGTATACACAGAATTTTTTAATGTAATATAAATATTTTTATATATGAAGCTATATATTTGTGGGGGTAAAATTCCAAACGCGTATGTTGGGCCTTAGACCCCATTTAAAGATATAAGTATTTTCGAGGAGGGGTAAAGGATTGGGAAATACCCCAGAATGGAGAATCTCGTAAGGAAAGGATGAGTGAGTATAGTTCGAGGAGTATATCCTCCTCGGACTTGAAGAATATTGGTCAAGTAAATACCTGGGCAGCTTAGATGAACTTCCAGGAAGTTCTAGCGATAAGAATGAACTTATTGCACGTATAAAGATGATAGAAATAAAGAAATATCTAGAGAAAAAGCTGCTACCATCGCGTTTAATGCACTGTAGCAACTTTTCTGACTGCATTTATGTGGAAAAGACCCCTAAACAGTGCAATCTCAGCTGCCACCACTCATGGAGAACTAAAGAAGATACCTGATGTGACATGTACTCAAGTAAATGCTTAGATGAAGAACAAGTGTACGATGAAGATGATTTAAAAAAGAAACTATATAAATGGAAGAGACCTCTCATGAAAGGGGTTCGGAAAAAAGGAGGAAAAGAAGAAGAAGAAAAGTTTACTGTAGCTCTAAGAGTGACCTTAGCTATTCAAACTATAATTTGTCTCATCGGACCTAAATTTATTCAAATTCTCAGTGTTTTAGTGCTCGTTCTTTTAATAAAACCTTGATTAACTGTTGTTGAGTTCACAAACAGTATAGTTCTTTTACTCACTCTCTACAAATTTATTGTATTGGGTTTAGTGGACTCACATTCCATATCTTTTAGGCTTGGGCTACAAATTTTGACCCTACAATATTCTATTTTTTATTTATTTTAAAATATAATGTATCATGATTTTAATGAAGCCTAATAGAATATAAATTCAATTATATATATATATATATATATTATAATAATAATGTACAAAATTGTAAAGCTTTAAAAATTTATATTACATAATATTATGAAGTTAACTAAAAGTTAAATGATATCAGTCTTATATAAATTATTAATAATAAATATTATAACTATAATTTTATATTATTTATTTTTGCAATTTTTAGCTATTATATTTTAGCTATTATACTTTTTTTTTTTTGATAGTTGTTTAGCTATTATACTTGATAACTCTAGAAAGGGGGAAAAAAAGATAAGGTCAAATAGTGGAAAACTGATTCCTCTCTCCCAATTTTTTAAGTATTATAACCTAATATTATTGATGAATGAAAAATTCAGATATCATATACTGCTTTCTCTGCAAGCCATGGACCTAGTCCTGTTTTATACTTTTATCTTCCAAAGATAACCACAAAAAAGAAAAAAAGAAAAAGAAAAAAAAAAAGAGTGAGTAGAAAATTCAGAAAAAATTAAAAGAATATAGAAAAAAAATAATTTATATAAGTATCTTTCAAAGTTGAGGCCTTCGAAAGAGACAGACGAGTCTCATAAATGATAAATCTGGAAATCTGATGCCTAAATTATTGTTGGGTATCACAATTCTCTCTCTTTCTCTCCCTATTCTCTACAAAATCGTTCTTTCTAGAACTAGTAGAACCCAAAGTGCCTAAACTCTGTTCCAAATTCCAATTGGACAATTCTGATATTTCCATCTAGCTCTCTCTGTCTGTTTTTGCTCTGCTTTTCTTTTTCCGGGAAAGTTGATTCCTTTACATTTTCTTTTTCTTTTAGAAAATCGTCTTGATTTCGAGGTTACCACTCGGACAAACCACCGATCTTTTCTCCCAGAAAACATGGGTTTATGTTAAAAGAAACCAATTCTCTGTCTCTCTCAAACCTTCCCCTTATTTTCCAACACTTTGTTGGGCTTTCTTTTCCTTCAAAACCCATCAAATTCTGACCCTTTTCTTCCATTCTCCGGATTTTGCTTTCTGGGTTTGATTTAACTTGAAGAATTAACGTTGAATTGCTGTGACTTTTTGCAATAAGTCTGTTCCTTGAATTTCGAACAAAGCAGAGCTTGAGTTTTCTTTAAGGTTAGTGAAAAAAGAAGAAGAAAGAAATAGGAGAGTGTGCAAAGGGAAGAGAAAAACAACCATTCCTTAGGTACTGTTTTTTTCTGTCGGAAACAATTGGCTGGAATTCAAACTCTCCGGTGTACGGAAAAGTTGTGGAATAGAGCAACATTGCCAACGAAGAAACTCTGTGAAAGAGAGAGAGAGAAAAAAGAAAGAAAGAGGGATAGATATTTAGTACCCGTAAAATTTGCTGTCAAAAGGTCAAAAAATAGGGGTCTTTGTAGAATAAATTCGCATTTCCCTTTTTTTTTTCCCTATAGGTAGCTCTCTCTCTAACAGGGAAATCAAATCCCGTCAATTTCTCTCTCTTTACCTCTCCTCTGTTTTTGTCTGTTTTCTGCGTATCCTCTGTTCTCTCTCTGTTTTCTGCGTATCCTCTGTTTTCAAGAGAGAAGCTGAAACTTTGTCCAACTATTTTCTGCTTCTTTCTGTCTCTAAAATCTCACTAAAAACCATGATTTATGATAAAGGGCCAATGCAATCAAACCTTGATTGCTTCCTTCACTGCACAACCCCTGTGGTCCAATCCCAATTTCTTCCCAAGGTTTGTATCTTTTTTTTCCAATTTTTTCTTGGTGGGTTTTTAACTAATCGGTTTCATTTTCGTTATCAATTTCTATATGTGATCATTTTTTTTTTTTTGGTTGCAGACTGAGATTAGAAGCCTTAATCGTCTATGGCATCCATGGGAGAGAGAAACAGTGGAATATTTCACCTTAGGTGATCTTTGGAATTGCTATGATGAATGGAGTGCATATGGGGCTGGAGTTTCGGTCGCCTTGAACAACGGCGAGAGCTTAGTTCAGTATTATGTGCCTTATCTCTCTGCAATCCAGATTTACACAAGCAATTCGTCTGTACACGGTTTGAGGTATCTACCCTTTCTTGTATCTGCATTTGCAGTCTTATTTTTGTTTTAATTTGATTGTCGTAGAGGCTGAATTTTACTAGTGGTAGCTTCCACCAAGGTCCTAATTTGATTTACTTTGATTGGATTTGCAATGATTCTTCTGATTAGGTCCAATGTTATGATCTTCATTGACTAGTATAATTTAAAATTTTGGTAAACCATGTGGATTAGTTAAAGTTTTTTAGTTTTTTGACTCATTCGAATCGATTGGTTAAGAATTCTTCAATTGGTTGTATAATTGAATTGCTCAAGGACCCATATGGGTTAGTTAACCTGTGATGATTTGGACATTAATGTGTTTATTTTTAATTAGTTGGGGTATTCTTTCACTTTTAGACAGAATTGCTGAAATTATTTTCTTTACTACTAGGTTAATCAATGATAACATATTAGTCTTAATTTGAAGCAGTTTTCTGGACTAAGTAATATTGAAAATATTTTTTGAATGAGATTTTCAGGGAAGAGACTGAATCAGGGGACTATGAGACGCGGTCCTTTAGTGATTCATGCAGCGATGAGAGCGAGAGTGATAAGTGGAAATGGGAGGGATGTTCGTCAGAAGATGGAGGGTCTGAGCAAGACAATCTTTGTCACCCAAATGATAGATTGGGGAACCTTTATTTTAAGTACTTTGAGAGATCAACTCCTTATGGAAGAGTTCCTCTAATGGATAAGGTACCTTTGCTAGTTCATCTTCCTCTCATGCAAACCTTAATTAGCCCTTTTAATGTTCTCTACTTTCATTTCATTAGCATTTCATCTTTTCTTTCTGTCTCTTCTGTTTTTCCTTTTTCTTTATAAAAAATAAGACTGATTTGAGGATTGGAACAATGAGAACATTTGTGGATTTGTTAGAATCATATGAAATCCTTTTCAGATAGGCATCTTTTAAAGATATAATGGAACTTTTGACTCCAATATGACACTAAGTTTTCCTTTCCATGTTTAATTTTCTTTTTTACTTCTTTATCTCTCTTCTCTTTGTGTCTGTCATGGATAATAATTGTACTTAGGTTTATATTTTACTTCCTTTTGAAGTAATTACCATTTTTATTAGCATATGTTCACGCCTTTGATCTTTATTGTCTTTAACTTTACTATTGTTTGGAAGAAGAATTCAATATTTGGGGTTTTCAGCTTTCCAGATGATTATAACTAGTCATGCTTTAAATTCCTTGAATCCCTTTACCATGTAGGAGTATGTTGATTCCATTGATGAATTACTGGTTCCTTACTTTTCAGATAAACGGCTTAGCTCAAAGATATCCTGGCTTGATGTCATTGAGGAGTGTGGATCTTTCACCAGCAAGCTGGATGGCAGTTGCTTGGTCTCTCTCTCTCTCTCTTATCAACTAGTATATAAAGCTTACCATAATAAAATTTAAAAATATGATTTTTTTTTTTTTGGCCTTAAGCTTGTTGCTTAAGTTTTTAAATTAGTGTTCTATTAAATAATTGCTCTCAAGTCTCAACATGGTCTATTAGGATTTATAGAGCGTTATTGCCACTAGTTATGACCACCAATAAAAGATTATTTCCCCAAATAAATAATCTCTTGTTTGTATTAATACAAAAGATATGATAATAAATTTTCTCATATTTTTTTAATTTTCAGGTATCCAATATATCACATTCCCATGGGAAGAACCATAAAGGATTTGTCCACATGCTTCCTTACGTATCATACCCTTTCATCCTCATTCCAGGGTAGGCTCTATTTATTTTCATGTCACAGCTGTCAACCTATTGCCGTTTGATTTTTGGTTCAACCAAAAGGGCGGTGACAAGTTTTGTTGTTTACTTTTTGTATTTTATTTTATCTTTGACCTCTAATTGTATCCATTCAAAGAAAGGTACTCATGCGAACTATATTGCTCATTAAATATGCCATGTGGATTTGTCTATTGCTATGTAGATATGGACCTTGAAGATGACCTTGAGAGTTCTGATAGGAAGAGAAAGGAAGGGGAAGGTATCTCTCTTCCTCCATTTGGTTTGGCCACTTACAAGATGCAAGGAAATGTGTGGATCTCGGGCAATCGTGGTCGGGACCAGGAGAGATTGGTGTCGCTTTTGAGCGTGGCAGATTCATGGCTAAAGCAATTAAGGGTCCAGCACCATGACTTCAACTACTTCACGGGCATTCGGAGTGGCTAAAACCACAAACTTTATATGATTCACTTGGAAAGGATTGACCATTAAAATCCTCTTTTTTGTAACCATGGTTTTGTGCTCTTGATTGGAGTTGAGTGTGAGGATTGATTGTAGTTTGACACTTCTCAGCATTGAGCTTCGTAGATAGGCTTTACTTAAGGGCCAGCCAAATATGTGAGATTTCATCCCAACGGTATTTGAGGTTGAGTTTAACTCTCTTTGCCTTCTGTTCTGTTTAGGCGGTAAATAGGCTGTTTGTTGTATGATAGATAGAGAAGAGGCTTCTTCCACCATGTAGTTTTATGGATTGTGTAACTAATACACTCCTCTTCACCATACAAATTTGGCCATTTCCTTTGTATCACATTAATCGTTACATTTTGATTTGCCTCTGGGAAATGTTTAAAAGAAAAAAGAAAAGAAAATGGAAAATGCCCTTTGGAACTTAGAACCATTGAGTCATTAACAAGTGAGGGAAAAAAAGGAAAAAACAAAAAGAAAAAGAAAGAAAAAGCCAACAGATTTGAAAGGATTAGATTAAAAAGCAGAGAAGTGGGTCCACAGTGTTGAACATTGCTCCCATGAAATTAAAACCACCCTTTTTGGCTAAGGGATCAAAATTCAACCGCTGTAATTTTTTTCTTGACCAATTTGCTGCAATTAATTCCATAACTATCTATAACACGAGTAACGCTTCTTTCTAGCCACTTGGCACAAAACTTGAGGGTTGTCTTTGTGTTTGCCTTCGCTACTTTGATTTTCTTATAATTAAGTTGCTACTTTGATATCAATAAATTAAATAAAAAAAAGTTGCTACTTTTATAATTTTCTAAATATTGTTATATATTAATGCGTATCATTTGGACTTAATGCTTTGCCTTGTGGTACAAAATGCTAGATAGACAAAACTTTAAGTCACCAAAATGTATTATATTATAAATAAATTAACTTTCTCATTATGGTACATTATACTTTTAACATCCAAATCAAAATATTTATATTCTGTTTTGAGAGCCTACAAATAAGAAATTTGATGAATATTTTCCAGATTAGGATTCGGTGCAATAGTTAAGGTAATTGCACTATCAATACCTCTCACATCATTTTTAGTTTTTCAAAATTTTTAACTTCTTTTAAACTCTTTAACTTTTTTACATTTTTAACTTTCGAGATTTAATGGTTGATATTAAAAGTTAATTTTTTTAACTCTGAACCATTGAGAAGATAGCACAGCCAAAGAGTGTGCTTGGTCATAAAGAGGGGTTTGTAGAAGTGTTCGACAAATTTCTCTCAATCGGCAAAGTACATATGGTGAACTTATCAGAACCGGCAAGACAGTTGAGCACTTGATGAATGACACTTTTTTTGGCATTTACATCATCCACCCATCCATCATAGCACGTAGGTTCTTCATACGTTTTCTCAATAGCCTTGAATAACCTCAAAGGGACGTCTCTTTCTCTTCTTTAAATTCATGCTTAGATCTCCTTAATTTTTGTCTTTGGCATATTAAAGTATCTTATAAAAATAAAGTAAGACTTTAGCTTTGGTACACTCTTAGCTAGAACGCGGATATCACTAGCCCAAACTGAATGATCATATTTCCACAAAGACCAATCTTTTATTAAAGTATTAACCATCAAGTACTCATTCATTTACTTTCAACTTAAAACCCAACTGAAAAATTGATTGATCATTGCTTGATTGAGCATTACGGGAATCCCATTTGTAAAATCAAAATACTTTATTCCCTATCATAATATAGAAAACATGTCCCAAAAACTCCCAATTAGATAAAAGTCTAAAGGGATGATATATATATATATATATATATTGTTTGTTTGTTTGTTTGTTTGTTTTGGTTTTTTTTTTATTTTTTTTTTTTTTTTTATTTTTTATTATTATTATTTTTTTATGTTGGTTTAAAACGGAAACTGGTTGATGGGATTCACTTGAATCAAGTGGGAATATTAAGAAGGCGTGATTCAAGATCATACCAAACTTGTATAAATATATATAAATATTGGGTAATGTAATATTGTTTAACGGTGAATTTGTCAAAATTCGCATCCAATTAAAAAATATTGAGTGGTGTGACATTACTTAAAATTACATCAGGTGTAATTTGCAGAGTAAAAAAGCTTTATTTTTCAAAAGTTAATTTCACTGTGAAGTGAGAAGGAAGAAATCCGTTGTGCCGTGTGGACCACTAATTTAGCTTTTGCTTAAAACAGGTGATGATAATTGAATGAGAATTGGGGATGCGGAATACAATGGTTTTTTCATTCAATAAGGGCTTCTGAGTTCTAACTTCTAACCTTATTTTCAATCCGGAGCAACTTAGCACCAGGTAGAAAAACCCAAGTTTGGATTAATTTAAATAATTTTAAATCCACGGTCCACCAGGCATGTGCACTTCATATGCACTATGCTAGAGGCAAGCATGCTGTGATTAATGAAAAAAAAATGATATTAGTTTTAGATTTTTTTTTCCTTTAATAAAAATTTGATAGTTATAATGAGAGATGGATGATTTAAACTTTAAATGTCTTAGAAATACAAGAAGCACCAATTAGTTGAGCTACAAGATCCGTAACTAGTAATGAATTTATGTAAAAAAGATATTTCACTAATTACACGCTATCATCTCAACAAGTTAAGAAAAAAAGGGAAAAAAAAAAGTGTCTCAACTTTAGAGCCTTTTTAATTTTAATTTTATTCAAGTGCAACCAGCTTGTTATCCACTTTGCTAAACTCCAAAGCTGGAAACATAGTTCCACCATCATTCCAGATAAAGAACATCATTTGTTTTCCATTAATCTCAATAGTGCAATCGCTATCCTCTTTACTGACCGAAAGAGAAAAAAAAAAAAAAAAATTGCAACCACTAACTATACCAATATATGTAATAAATTGGAAAATAAGGAGGGCTTGCAAATCCAACTACCAACAAACATCACATAGCACTACACATGGGGCAGTACTGAAGTAGACTCGTTTGGTCAATGACGCCTGTACACATATTGGCTGTGTGGCACTTGGAATTTTGGAATTCACTTGCCCCCTAATCCTATATCTACCATTCTTTAGTTTTATAATCACATTATGGTATAATTACATCTCACTACGTGTCACGATAAAATTTTTCTTTGCTTTTTCAATCTACGCATGACATTTAAAACACAGGAATCAATTTAGTGCATGCCTTCTTTTATTTTAAAATGATATATAAAAAAAAAAATTAGTGCATGGTGATTGGACAAGCTCAAACTTTGTGAGCTTGATCTCGTGTGTTAATGTCTTTGTTATACGAATAAAGAAAATTAAAGTATGTGTAAATTGGGCAATTGGGAACTCTATTTGAATGTTTCTTGTGGATGATCATTTAAAAGCAAACTAATCCATATATGGGTTAATTTTCTTGAAAAATATAGAAATAGTTACCGTAGATTGGATTGTCTTTTTCATGCTCATGAAATTCAAAAGTAAAAATTCAACCTGAATTTTTTGAGTGAAATACGGAGGTAATTTAGAATTTTAGAAACAAGCATATTAATTGGTAATTATCTTTTGTTTCTACTTAAGTTCTCAAACTTCATCTCATGTATTTGTAATTGTAAATCCTCTATAATCCTGTAACTAATTTCTCTTACGTATAATTAAATGTGATACATACATTTATTATTCAAATAATTGAATAATTTCACCACCTTTTGAGGAACTTTTTTAGTTTTTATAAGGTTAATTGGTTTCAAAACACTTCCCAATGTTCCCATGCTATGCAAATAGACACGATTTCTGCAAAACTTTGGCTCCTTTCATCCAGTAATTGGGGTTGAGACTTGAAAGAAACTTATTGCAGAAGTTAGGTGAGGGATTAACATTGGGGTGGTGATTTTTCATTTTTGTACGCATCTTCCATATATGCATACATAAGCTTTTTAAGACAATATATGTATACAACCAATAGCTCTTCACTTTTTAGGACACAATCAATTCAATCATGATCATTGTGGAAATTTTTTTAGGATTTTGAAATGTCGTTCGTGCTTGTCACTTCAATCGTGCATTATCCACTGCGTTGAGAAGTGAGGACTATTAAGTTACCATTTGCGCTATCATTACTCAAATGGTAGTTAAAAAAGGGGGAAAAAAAGGACATGCATGGTATATTAAACTTTGACTGATATTTTGTATAGATCCGATATTTTGGATAAATCAATTATAGTCAAAAGATTCATGTTATAATCCATTGATAATGACATTTTTTGTAGTACCTTATATGCGAGGTTTGAATCCCAACTTACCTTCTCTTACCATTTACCTATAATTAAAAAATAAAATAATTATAGTAATGTTTTGGGCAAAAAGATTACGTAACTTCTACTTCCACAAAGATACCAAGCATTTTACACATAGACTTAGACTTATATTTTGGATTTACTGTCACAACATGACCAAACAACCAAAACTATGGGTGAAAAAAAAAAAAAAAAAAACTATGAGTGAAAAAAAAAAAAAAAAATACTATGGGCTAAAGAATGGTATATCTTTTCTCTTCCACAAAATTTAGGAGCGGGTATATATAAGTTATTTTATAAAATAAAAAATTAGGTTTTTTATTATTAGGGGTAGTTTAGACATTTGACTTTAGAACAATACCTTGACAGGCCTGTGTAGCACGTTCGATACCTATACAAACAATAATAGTTATGACTTATGATGAGTTGAATTGGTGATCTCTAGGAAGTATACCCAAGGTAGACGTGGTAAAATGAGTGGTTCAGGTCGGATCAATTAGGTTCAGGTCAAAACAGGTCATTTTAAACAAATTAGAAAATGGTAGGGTTATTTGGGTTAGGACAAGTCAACCTGTACTTTTTCACATGAATTTTTTATTAAAAAAAAAAATGCATTTGGCAATTGGAAAATCAAGTAGCGAATTACTTGGTATAAAATACATTACTTTGAATTCACCACTCATATAAAAAATGAGATTAACTCAACAAATTAATACTTGTTCAATAATTATACAAATGCCAATATTGCTAACCAAAAAAAGCATAAAAGAGTTTAGTCTACCCTTTGAACATCTAATTAAAACAAACACGTAAGTTTCATTTTTACACAATATCAACATCCCATAACATAATACAAAATTACAAATGCCTTATTGGATAGCTAATTTAACAAATAATAAAAACATATAAGCAATTTACAATCTAGAAAACTGATTTTATAATCTAATATCAATTATGGTTGATACTCTCTTTCAATTTGAGAATATATATCAAATTTTAATTGTTCACTTATTTATACATGATATCTTTTATAAATATCGTGTCATTATTAAGTAACGCACACTCTAGGAAATATTATGTTTTATTTTGAAAAACAATTTATTTTGATCATGAATTGTTGAAAAATAGGCCTAAGCATCCATAATTTATGCTAAATTTCATTGATATACTTCGGATTCACTATCTTTACAATTATGAACGCTTCTCATACATGTTTATAATTTCAAATATAGGTTTTTAACTCTGTTACAATCAGATTATCTTGGTATATACTTTGTTATTTGATATTTTAAAACTTTACTTATCGTATTATTCAAGTAAGAGAATGTCTCAATTATTCATCATTCAATTTTTTTGTATATAGCTAGATAATGGACTCAATTGTATTTAAATGACATTATCCAAAAAATATTAAAAATTTGATATTTAAAAAAAAAAAAAACGTGCATTATATTTGTCGACTAAGTTTGAGTTGTACACTTTAAAACTCACAACAAACAATCAAACCAATAATGTCTTAATTCTATTATTTTTTACCTAAAATAAAAGGTCTTAAAATTTGGGTTGGGTTGGGTTAACCATAAAAAAAAAGGTTGGGTCATGGGTCAACTTATTTTTAATTTAGGTTGGAAAAAATTCAGGTTCAGGTTTGGGTTGGGTTTGCAAATCTTGATCTATTTTACCATGTCTAACCCAAGGCCAGATTAGCAAGACCAACCTCTCAAAGGCACACAAAAAAAAAAAAAAAAAGGGAATTTAAGTCTTTTAAATTATACAAGAAACGGGCTTCAAAGAAAAAAAAAAAAATTATACAAGAAACGGTAACATTCTAATTTTTTATTGAATCTTTTTGTTTTTGTATTTTTTTGATAGATGAATTTCTCTGTTGACAAAGATAAGATTTGATTTAAGATCTCCAAAAAAAAAAAAAATGGTATGTTTGGAACGGAGAGAGGACCAAACATGGGGTTACATAAGAAATTTATACTGAGTTCATAAAAAAAAAAAAGAAAAAAAAAGAAAGAAATTTATACTGTAATAAAAGTTACGAAACTGCTTTGTGTTTTGGGGCTGAAGAATGTTTCAATTGTATTCATGCTAGAAGACTTTGGCCCAATCTCCGTGGGGTTAACACTTGTCTGTGACCAAGAGCAGCCACTTTATGGGCTTTATTTTTAAACAATGGGACTTATATGGCCCAATATTGGTGGGCTCCATAAAAACATTTCTGTTCCATGCTGGATAGGCCTCGATATTGGATAGTAAAGCTAAAATCTTAGTTCGTTTGGATCTTCTACTCGTGAAAATTTTGGGTCGGTTCCCATAATCCCATTATGGTAGTATACTCTAACATAGTTAGGTAGTAAAGAGTGCGGCTCTAGGAATGTTCTTGAGGGGATTATTAAGAAGTTTAAATTAAACAAATTTTAATAAAAAGATAACTTGAATGTACTGTGTTATTGGAAAAAAAAAAACATATACATGAAATTTTATAATTTTTTTCTACGAGTTTTCATATTTTGAAATCGTTACATGATAATTTATTATTAATTGTTATTATCTATTGTCAATGTAGATGTAACCATTTTATTTTGTTAAGTTTGTATAACATTTTTATTTTTGTGTAGTTGTCATTATTTATTAGTTATTTCATAAATTATTGACCTTATATTAATTATTGACCCACGTAACCACATTCATCCATACATAAATAATACATTTAACAATCACTAACTTTTGCCAAAGGTCTTGTAACTGAATTAGCACCTCCCCACGCACAAAGTGCTTGGGGGTCTAGGGGGGAAAGGGTTCGAGTTGCGGTGTTAGCAGCATGTTGTAATTATTTCTCAAAAAAAAAAAAAAAAATCACTAACTTTACTATTTTTTTTTTTTGAATCACTAGTTTTATAACAAAAAGTTATTATAACATCATAATGATATACACATGTAACAAATCCTCTGTATTTCTTGGTTATTAAATTATATAAAGTTATAGTATATTTATACTATACATGTACACCTTCACACACATCACAATTCACACAAATAACATTATATCAAAAAAAAAAAAAAATAATGCATAAAATTAGTATCAAACACACACACACACACACATGCACACTCTCACATATATATAATATAAATTTATAATAAAGAGAGACTTTCAGAACTCACAAACACTCACATTTTACTCTTAGAGCTGGAGATATAGAGAAAGTCAAATAGAGAATAGAGATGAGACGAGATTCATGAGAGAAAGGGAGAGTGATTTGTGTTGTTGATTAGTTTTGGGATAAACTGATCTATGTTGTTTGATTTTTGTGTTAAATTGATTTGTGATCAGGGTGTGCAAGATTTAAGACAAGTTGTGCAAAAATATTTTTAAGGGCAGTTAAATTAATAAAAGGAATATTATATATATATATATATATAATTTTTTTTTTCAAGTCAGGGGGTTCATTTGAAGCCCCTGACTTACAAGTGCAGCCGCCCCTAGTAGCAAACCCGGCCTGCAAATTTAAACCCTAACTAAAAAGAATTAATACATGGATTTGGGTCAGCACTTTGGACTCAGTTTCTTTCGACGTAAAATGTTTTATTGGTGTTTGGTTAATGGTTTGGTCAGCGGTGAAACTTAAATTATATAATAAAATTCAATAGAGAGAGAAATTAAATATATCAATGTCTTAAAAAAAAACACTCAGATACATGAAGGATTACAATATTATTTTACTAACAAGAAGAAAAAAAAAAAAAAACAAAAAAGAACTGATAAGAGATAAAGTATGAACTGAAAATGCTAATATGAGTCATGAGAGAGAGAGAGAGAGAGAGATGATATTTGCTAAAACTGAGAGCTGAGTTGCCAAGGAAAGAAAAATTGTTGTGACTATAAAACTGAAGAAAGCAGAGCTATTGACGTCGCCAAGGAGAACTCATGACCAAAATATTTCTTATGATACTGTTTTTTAGAAAAAAAAAATGAAATTAGAGATTATTTTTATTTAATGGGTTAAACGAGTTACAAATTTGAATTATTAAGGGATTTTAATTTTTTTTCTTTTGAATAGGCTTTTTGTTGAATAATTTGTTCACTTATTGTTGTTTAGCCTAGTCTTGTTTTGTTTAGGTTATTTTTCCTGTTACCTAATTTTTATTGTTATTATTTGAGTTTTTTTTTTTTTTTTTTTTTTTTTTTGGGTTACAGGCCTCTTGAATCCTCTATTTACTTTTTTTTTAATATATATTTTCTTTTATTTGTTCGGGGTTAAAGAATATGTTTGGGGGCTAGAGTTATTTTTAGATTAATGTTGTGCGTGTCTAAAATGAGGCTACGAGGCTGGGCCTTACTCGGGCTCACAACTTACTTGTTTAGTGGGTTTGGATTTCCTACTTTGGGTTGTTCTCGGCATAGAGACTCAATGAGAGTACTTTTCTCTCTCTATGTTGCTTCCTTCTCTCTCTCTCTCTCCCTTGAATTTTTTCATCCCATACTCCTCTATAGTTTCTCCTATTTATAGCTAGTTGTTGGTGGGATGATTATGATTACTTTCATAACTACTGCAATGAGAGGTCCAATGTTGTTAATTGTAAGTGGGCGTTTAGGTAGAAGTGGCTTTGGAAATGGTTCCCACTTCAGTAGATGTGCTCGGCAGAGATGTTCCCAAAGGCACTGCCGGGAACGTAAAAGGTAGTATGACCGGACTATCACATCCTTGCTCGGGGACAACTTGCCGAGCAATTACCACGTGGTGAGGCAAGATGTAAGCTAGCGTCGGCTGCTTGCTCCTCAAGCCTTCTAATAGCATTCAGCTCTAGGCCCACAACCTTTAAGAGTGTGGGCTAGAATCCTGGGCCGAATGGGGGTTTGGCCTTTAGGCCTAGCTGTTGATCCCCAATCTGGGGCCCAACTGGGTTTAAATGTCATAGGTGCGTACATTAGCCCCTCCTTGATTCATGCTTGGCTCTCGGGAACGAATCAAGGAGCCAGACCGGCAGTGGTTATTTGAGGGACTCAATGGGTGTGTCTTGGGCGCTTTTAAAGATCAATTAATGCATGCCTCAAAAGGCGCGTTACGTCTGGCTTCCTGACTCAGCCGTCATCATTACCCACCGGTTCATGAACCGAGGTGCGCGCGTCGGCTGCCCTTGGTATCTGTAAGGTTTTTCTGCGTCATTATTGTTAATTAACCCTCATTATTGCTCATTAACTGATGCCCATTCTTCTTGGGCTCCTATATATAGCTTATCCCAATTCATCTTCTTACTCCTTTCGCTCTTCGTTCTCTGAAATTTCTCTCTGCCGAGCATTCATTTGCGCACCCATTTACCAACCCAGATTCTACCTCTCCCCTAGAACCAAAAGTAAGTCTCCTTCCCCTTTCTCTGCTTTAATTCCTTTTCTCCTTTTGATTCTTAGTCCTTAGGATGGGTTACGCTTATCTTTTGAATACTGAGGCGTCCCTAGTCACCTTTAGGCGAGATTATAGCGTTCCTGATGATGTGGAAGTGATGTATTGCCATGAAAGTGAAATTGCTTTCCATAGAGGGGCGAACACCGCCTTTTTTCCGTTGATGTCAATTCTAGAGGGTGGGGTTAGGTTTCCCATAGACCCTCTTTTGCTTAGCACCCTTAAGTATTACGGGTTGAGTCTCGACTAACTTCCCCCCAATTTTTACTGGGTAGTGAGTTGTGTGAGTAGGTTAAATCAAACATTTGGTCTGCATTTAGACTATCATGATATAAACCATATGTACAGCTTGTGTGGAAAGAAGAAGTCCAATTACTATTTAAAGGTTAGAGATATGAGAGTACGGCTAATTTCATGCCTGCCGGACTCTAATAGAAATTCCGCCAGGAAATATGTCCGGGTACGCGGCAATTGGTTTGCCGGTGGTGTCCCTCCTCCCCTTTCACGGCGTGAAGTGGGTTCGTTTCGATCTTTAATTTGCTTTCTCCCTTCCTTTTATAACTGCTTTACTTACCTGAATACTAACTTGTACCTTTTTCACTGTAGACGGTTCAGTGTTTACCCAAGACATTAGAACAGTTCATGTACGGGACCTGAACTTCGTACTTAGGTCAGAGATTTTCGTTCATTGGGACGGTCAACTTCGAGCGTCCCACCTTATTCTCGGTGTACAGCCCGTCTACTCCACTTGGCAACCCTTTGGCCAGGCCCTCTTGGTGGACAGCCTCCTCCTTTCGTACATAGATGTTAGGCAAGCGAATTTCCTGCCTCCAAAGTTTGTTGTTGGTGAAGCTCGGGACATTGGTAGCGATATATTTGCTTGGATGAGCTCGAACCTATAAGGGATGAATCAGCCAAATTAGCGCCTCAACGTCTTCAGGAACGTGCTCACAAGGCCATTCAATGTGAAGCCCCAGCCGAACAATTACCTATTGCCGAGCAACAGAATCCCGTTCAAGAAGCCGAACACGCAGCCCCAGAATCCAGTGATTCCTCTAGAACGCAGTCCATCGGTGGTGAAGAAATGGTGACCCGCAAGACTCTAACAGTTACCCGTTTCATTCTTGGTGTATGCTAGACCAAGCAGCAGCAGCCAGTTCAGTGTCGTGGCCAGGCTCCTGCCACTCATCCTCCTCCTCATCCCCCTCCTACGCGAACTTGCAAAAGACAAAGGACCGTAGTACCGACCTTTGCCAGCTTGGGTGAGGCTCAAACTCGAACTCCCCCTCAATCATCAAGGGATGTGGTCATCCAGGAGCCCCCGGCCCAGGTGGGGACCAACGTGGCGTCCTCATCCCGACCTGTACCGGCATGGCAGCCCTCCTTTGAGCTGGACAGGAAGCCTCTATATGCTGACGCTAGCGTTTGGGTGTGGGAGAAGGCAGAAGGGGGCCGTGTAGCCCAATGCTTGGCGCATGGCCTCCTTCTGCCAGAGGATGTGAGCGCCTTTGCGGAAGGGATTGATGACTCCATGGGTAGGAGGCTTCAGTGGCACACTATTGCGGTAACCCATCTTTCCTTGTATTTTTATTTTCGCATACATTCCTATTATTGCCGTACATATTGTCTCTTTGCCATGCTGATTATCGCCATTTCATCAGGCCGCTTAGCTAGCTCACATCCTGAACGAACGGGTGAAGGACCTTACTCAGAATGTTGACCGGGAAATGACCGGTAGGGAGGCGACTGTTAGATTGGCAAAAGACGCCACCGAGAAGAGGGCCGCTGATGCAGAGAAGGCTCGGGTTTTGGTGGAGGAGAGGTCGGCAGATTTGGAGACGAAGCGGAACGAAGTGGAATTGAAGCTGGTTGAAGCGGTGAGCGAGAATGCTGCCCTAGCTGAGGAAATAGCCGACTTGCGAACGGCCTTGGAGGCTTGTGAAAATAAATGGTACGACGAAGGATTCGTAGATGCCAAGAGAGGTGTGGAACCGATTGCCAAGGAAGCTCGGCAGTTATCCTTTAAAGATGGCTGGATGGCTGCCCTGCTTACTCTAGGAGTGCCCGAAGACTCACCTTTAAGGGACCTCGGCAAGATTCCCTTTCCGGACTCTTCCCTAGCTTCGCAGAACCCTACAGGACCTATTGACGAGGAGGAGACGGACAGCTTGAGGGAATTGGTGGAGTAAATTGATGCCCACGTGGAGCTGATCGAGACTGAAGCTACTAGTAACCCCCGTACCAAAGACCAGTCTGGCGAAAACGTTGAGTTTCAGAATCCTATATCCGAACGTCAGCATTTTGAGATGACCGCAGAGGGCAATCCCGTGGACCTTGCCGAGTGATCACTGAATTTATTTTACCTTGTTCTACTTTGTTTCAAGTAACTTTTTATTTAAAATGGTTTGCCTTTGTTGCCGGGCTGTGGCAACTAAACACTCTTTAGCTTCCTTCTTTAATCTTCGCATCACCGGGTTTTGGTGACAAAACAATTGGTTTTTTTTGTTTTAAGTTTGATTTTGACTGTGGTTTATATGCCGAACAATTATCTTATAAATGTTTAGTAATACGCTACCCCTCTTGTTGTATCTTTATTTCTCCGTGTACGTGTATGCTTCTGATGAACAGGTGAGGAAGATCGCTTTGGGGGAATAGGGCTGGTTGACCCTACGGTATTTGAAAACCTTACAATACGTGTTGGCTCCTACGAGCAAAACTTTGGGTATTAATAGCCATAAGCCGGATTGGCGGAAGGCCTCCGGCCTTATTACATTTCGCCATAAGATTCCCACCGGCTCGGCGGTAGGGATTTAAGCCGAGAGACATGGTTGTCTTGGTGAAGGATTTTTAGCGTATGGTTTTCACCTGCTCAGCGATAGGAATTGAACCGAGAAGCAGGTTTCAGTCCTTAGAGGTTCTAGAATAAGGTCTCTACCTGCTCGACGATAGGGATTGAACCGAGAAGCAGGTTTCCGTCTTTAGGATATTCTTGTGGCATAAGGTTTCCACCTGCTCGGTGATTCCAATCGAACTGGGTAGCAAGCCTCTGTCCTTAGGATATTTTTAAGGCATAAAGTTTCCACCTGCTCAGTGATTGTAATCGAATCGGGCAGCAAGCTTCTGTCCTTAGGGTACTTTCACGACATAAGGTTTCCACCTACTCGGTGATTGTGATCGAGCCGGGCAGCAGGCTTCTATCCTTAGGATATTTTTAGGGCATAAGGTTTCCACCTACTCGGTGATTGTGATCGAACCGGGCAGCATGCTTCTGTCCTTAGGATATTTTTAGGGCATAAAGTTTCCACCTGCTCGGTGATTGTGAACGAACCGGGCAGCAGGCTTCTGTCCTTAGAACAAATTTTAAGGTTTCCACCTGTTCGGTGATATGGATCGAACCGAGTGTCAGGTTTCTGTCCTTAATAAGACTTGTAGCTTAAGGTTTTCTCATGCTCGGTGATGGAAATCGAACCGAGAAGCAATAATGGAATGGAAAGAGTTTGCATGGGTAACCATCATCATCTTTATTAGTAAAACACATACGATATTACATTCAACTTACAATTTAAAGCACAGTCGATCAGTAGTAGAATTTCTTGAGATTATGGATGTTTCACGACCGACGTAATGGCCTCTCGTTCAGGTCCTCTAAGTAATATGCTCATGTGCAAGCGACGGCAGTAACTCTGTAGGGCCCTTCCCAAGTCTGGGCTAACTTTCCGGCGTTTGTATCTCGCATATTTCCCACTACTTTCCTCAGCACCAAGTCCCCAACACTGAATTCCCTTGTCTTTACACCTCGGTTATAATGCCGGGCGAGTTTCTGTTGATATTCTGCCAGTTGTATAGTAGTTGATTCTCGGCATTCTTCCAACTAGTCCAAGCGCTCCATCATCAGCTCGTCATTTCGGGCGTGGTCGAATTCTACAATTCGTGCGCTGCAGAGATTTACCTCGGCCGGTATCACAGCTTCAGCTCTGTACGTCAAAGAAAATGGTGTCTCTCCCGTGGACCTCTTGGGGGTTGTTTGGTATGCCCACAGAATGTTAGACAACTCCTCAGCCCACCTACCTTTTGCGCCATCCAATCTCTTCTTTAGTCCGTTCAGGATCGCTTTGTTAGTGGCCTCAGTTTGACCATTGCTTTGTGGATAGGCCGGTGTGAAATACCTATTTTTGACGCTAAGATCACTACAAAATGCACGAAAAGCTTTACTGTCAAATTGCAACCCATTGTCTGATATCAGTGAGTTCGGCACCCCAAACCTCGTGATTATGTTTCTCCATATAAATTTTTTGACATCCACGTTCCGAATGTTAGCTAACGCTTCTACCTCTGCCCATTTGGTGAAGTAATCTACAGCCACCAATACAAACCTTTGGTTACCTGTTGGTCAGGGGAATAGGCCGAGAATGTCAAGCCCCCATTGTGCAAAGGGCCACGGACTACTGACCGGGTTCAAATGACCTGCCGGTTGATGGATCAATGGGGCATGCTTTTGACACCGGTCACACTTTCGTATGTATTCGGTGGCGTCTTTCTGCATCCGTGGCCACCAAAATCCCTGAGTCATCGCTCGGTGTGCCAACGAACGCCCCCTACATGATTACCACACACTCTACCATGAAGCTCGGCAAGAAGTTCGTTCACTTTATCTGGGTGTAGACACAAAAGGTACAGCTCCCCGAAAGACCTCCAGTATAGCTGGCGGTCTGCCGACAGCCAGTAATGAGGTGCCACTCGACGAACCCTGTTGGCCTCCTTCTCGTTGTTTAGGAGTCGTTCCTCAGGAAGGAACTCAATGTTTGGATCCGTCCAACTGGGTCCGGTCGTCGCAATTACGGCAACATCTACCCCATCAACGCCTACGCCATCCGTTATAGCAATGCTTGGTTCTACTATCAGTTCTACCTTGATCAATCGAGAAACCTCCTCCGTTGCTGATGATGCCAGCGTGGCTAAGGAATCAGCATGCTTGTTTTGCGTCTGGCCCATTTGGGACACCTTCGCCGTGCCAAACTTGTTCATAATTTGCCTTGCCGATTGCAAGTATGCCCTCATCTGGAGGTCTCGGGCTTCGAAGGTTCCCTGGATTTGGTTAACTACCAGTCGAGAATCCGAATATGCCTCCACATCCCGGGCTCCCAGTTCTAATACAGCTCTCAATCCGGCAAGTAGGGCCTCGTACTCGGCCTCGTTATTAGAAGCTCAAAATCCCAGCCTAAAAGAATGCTCCAGACGTATTCCTTCAGGGCTGATAATGACGATCCTGGTGCCGGACCTTAGGGCACTTGAAGCTCCATCCACAAATACCTTCCACGGGTGGCTCTCCACATGACAAATCATCTCCCTGCCGTCCTTAGGAGAAAACTCGGCGACAAAATTGGCGAGGACTTGCCTCTTTACTGAATTTCGTGGCCTGTACCATATGTCAAAGGATCCCAGTCTGGTCCCCCCACTTAGCTATTCGGCTTGTGAAATCTGATCTCTTCAATAACGACTGTAAGGGATATTCGGTCAGGACATACACCGTATGGGCTTGAAAATAATGTGGCAACTTCCTCGTAGCATGAATTAGGGCTAGTACCAACTTTTCCAAAGGTAAGTACCTTGTCTCGACATCAACCAAAGTCTTACTGATGTAATATACGGGTTGCTGCACTCCCCTGTCCCTGAGTAGCATGGCACTCACTGCATAATCGGACACTGACAGGTACATGAATAAATCCTCCCGGGCTCCGGGGTTGTCAACATGGGCGCCTGCACTAAATACTCCTTTAAATCTCGAAAAGCTCTATCTTATTCCTCATCCCACTGAAATCCTTTCCACTTCTTCAGAGGTTGATAGAATGGTCGGCAGTGATCGACGAATTTAGAGATGAATTAGTTAAGGGCAGCTAGCATCCCGGTCAATACTTGCACTTCTTTCGGATTGCTCGGCCGCTTTAGACACTTCACGGCTTCTATCTGGTCCGGGTTTACCTTTATCCCCCGATTGGTGATCAGATATCCTAGGAATTTACAAGCCCCTACCCCAAAAGCACACTTCTCAGCATTAAGGCATAACTTATGTTGTCGAAGAACTTCAACCACCCCCCGGAGGTCCTCTATATGCTGCACCTCTTGCCTACTTTTCACCACCATATCATCAATGTACACTTCGACCATCCGTCCTATTTTATCCCGGAACATCTTCGTCATCATCCGCTAGTAAATGGCTTCGGCATTTTTTAACCCAAAAGGCATCACCATATTATGATAATTGGCTTTCGGGGAGATGAATGCTGTCTTTTCTCGGTCCTTGGGGGCCAGGGCAATCTAGTGGTACCCCTGAAAGGTGTCTAGAAAGCTCATTCGCGGGTGTCCACACGTGCTGTCTACCAACTGGTCAATCTTTGGCATAGGAAACGGATCTTTTGGACATGCTCGGTTTAGATCAGTAAAATCTACGCAAACCCTTCATTTGCCGCTCTTCTTCTTCACCACCACGGTGTTTGCTAACCATTCTGGAAAGTAGATTTCCCTTATCGCCCTAGCCTCTTTCAATCGTTGAACTTTCGCCTTCACTGCCTCAACGTGCTCCTTGGCTGACCTTCTCGGCCTTTGCTTCTTAGGAGGGAATGAGGAGTCTACGTTAAGCCTATGAATGATAAACTCAGGATCTACTCCAGGCACCTCATATGGACTCCATGCAAACACATCCACATTCCGTATAAGGAATAGCAACATCTCTACCTTATCCTGACCCTTTAGTCCTTCCCCCACTTGGAAGTACCTACCTACATCCGGCAATATTCTTACCTTCACCATCTCCTCGGCAGCTCCAGCCCCCTTTTCCTCTTGCGAATCCTGTAATTGCTATAAAGGGGTCCCCTGTGATGGGTCCTTTTGCTCGGCCTGATCCCCCTAGCCGGTTCGCCATTTTTTTCAATTGACTATGGCGACTAAGCATTGTCTGGCCATTTGCTGGCTTCCCCGTACTACAACAATACCGTGCTTAGTAGGAAATTTGACTTTCACGTGCAGGGTGGACGAAACAGCCCCCATTGCGTGGATCCACAGCCTTCCTAGTATCGCCGTGTATGGGGAGAATGAAGCAACCACTATAAACGTCACCACCACCTCTCTGCCCTCCATATTCACGGGCAAGGAAATTTGCCCATCGGGAACTACCAATCTGCCATTGAACCCAACCAAAGGTGTAGTATCCTTGGAAAGATTCTCGTTCTTCAACCCAAGCCCCCTAAATAAATCCAGATACATCACATTGGCCCACTTCCCTGGTCTATCATCACTCTCTTCACCAGGAAGCCACTTATCCAGGCGATGACTATTAAAGCGTCGTCATGCGGTTGAATTGTTCCTTCCAAATCGTTATCACCGAAAGTGATAGGTTCCTGGGTGAGTTTTATCCTTTTTTCGAATGGCTGCATATCCGAGTTACCTTCAACTGGCGCTACAGTTAACATCCCTTTCTTTCTTGCCGCAGTGAGGCTCTTCGGAGGAGCATGGATAAACTCAATTATCCCGAGAGGGGGTGGGAGAGGGTTGCCCCTTTGTGGAGTGCCTTGCCCCGTTCCTCGGTCCCCTGTGTCTACCACAAATTCCTTGAAGTACCCAGCCTTGGCCAGCTGTCCGAGATGGTCTCTCAACACTCGGCACTGCTCAGTAGTATGGCTTTTATCTTTATGGTAAGTGCTATACAAGTTCTGATTCCTCTTAAAGGGGTCACCACCCATCCTGTTTGGCCACCTAAAGTATGGCTCGTGTTTAATCTTGTCTACAATCCTATGCACTGGCTCCTTAAACGTCACATTTACCTCCCCTGTTGGTGCTTTTGGCTTTTGAATCCTCAAATCCCCCCGGGTCCTAGGTTGAAAGCCACCCTGCCGAGGACGATTTGCCATTGGTGCTTTGCCTTTGCTTTGCAGGCCATTGGCGCTTTGCCTTTGCTTTGCAGTCGGTCATCTTCTAGCTGTTTGTATTCTTCAATGCGCCTCATCAGCTATCTCATATCCTCGGGAGGCTTCTTAGTCAGTGATTCCCTCAGCCCGGAATCCTTGGGCAATCCTATTCTAAAAGTGCTTACAGCAATCTTCTCGTTCCCTCCACCGATCTCGTTGTAAAGCTCCCAGTACCGGCTAGCATAACTACGAAGGGTTTCCCCTACCCTCATTTTCATGGACAGCAATGCGTCTACCGGTTGTGGCATCTGGCTACAAGTTACAAATCGGATTCCAAACTCCTGTATTAGCTCGGCGAAATTGTAGATGGAGCCTTTCCGTAACCCATTAAACCATCTCAAAGCGGTGGGGCCAAGGCTTGAGGGAAAATCCTTACACATCAGTGCGTCATTGTGGGTATGTAGAGACATCATCTGGATATAGTGACTGACGTGCTCTACCGGGTCCGTTTTCCCATCGTAAGAGTTGAACAGAAGGCGCGTGAATCTGTCTGGCATAGGGGCCTACTCAATGTCAGCTGAAAATGGAGACCGAGCAGCTTTGCGTAGTGCACGGCTTATTGCATCCACGGCCGCATTATGGGGCCGTTGTTCTTTTGGGGAATCCGAACCTTGATCTGCATATTCCCGTGACCGCGAACGGTCTCGGTGTTGATGGGATTCCTGCGAATGCGAACCTTCCCTTCGCTGACGAGATTCCCGTGAATGGGAACGTTCTCGGCGGTGGTGGGATCTAGATTGATTGGATCCCGTCTCATGACGATCTTCTCCGGTATTGGATTTTCTTTCTCGGTTGTCTCTGTCCCTTCTACGGTGCCTGTTCTCTGCCTCCAACTCCAGGTCCCTCACCAGCCTGCACAATCGTTCAAGCTCTTCATCCTTCTCGTCAAACTGCCTGTGCCTTGAAGCGATTGATACCGTTTGTTGTGTTTGGTACGACCTCTCTCCAAGGCTGAACCGTTCTTCCTCTGGTTCATGATCCCTATCCTCGCGCCTCTTTTCCCTCCTTTCTCGCCAGGAGGATCCCCAAGAAGATCCCACCGAACCGCTTTCAGTGTCACTCCCTGAACATCTCCCAGACATCCTTCCGATATTGAGTCTCAGTAGAACCACGGCGTTGTAGGAGATTCCCACAGACAGCGCCAATTGTGCACGCCTAAAATGAGGGTACGAGGCTGGGCCTTACTTGGGCTCACAACTTACTTGTTTAGTGGGTTTGGATTTCCTACTTTGGGTATTTCTCGGCACAGATACTCAATAAGATCACTTTCCTCTCTCTATGTTGCTTCCCTCTCTCTCTCTCTCTCTCTCTCTCTCTCTCTCTATTCTTTCTCCCTTGAATTTTTTCATCCTAGACTCCTCTCTAGCTTCTCCTATTTATAGCCAGTTGTTGGTGGGATGATTATGATTACTTTCATAACTAGTGCGATGAGAGGTCCAATGTTGTTAATTGTAAGTGGGCGTTTAGGTAGGAGTGACTTTGGAAATGGTTCCCACTTCAGCAGATGTGCTTGGCAGAGATGTTCCTAAAGGCATTGCCAGGATCGTAAGGGGTAGTATGACTGGACTATCACATCCTTGCCCGGGGATGACTTGCTGAGCAATTACCATGTGGTGAGGCAAGACGCAAGCTAGCATCGGCTGCCAACTCCTCAAGCCTTCTAGTAGCATTCAGCTCTAGGCCCATAGCCTTTGAGAGTGTGGGCTGGAATCCTGGGCCGAACGGGGGTTTGGCCCTTGGGCCTGGCTGTTGATCCCCAATCCAGGGCCCAACTGGGTTTGAATGTCATGGGTGCATACAAATGCTATGTTCACAACATTTGTACAATAGAACTTATGTGACAAGCTATTATTGGTGTGTAAAAAAGGTGACACTAGTATTGGGCCCAAATTAGAACTTGTAAGAACTTATCACTTATGATTTGTTGTAAAATTATTGTTCAATTGTTGTGAATATAGCATTATTCTTATATTTGTTGAACCCAAATTCTTGTGATTCTCAAGTCATGGAATTCAATACTTTTTTTAGGGTGTTCAAAATAAGTTAGTTTAGTATATTAATTTTTTTTTTTTTTACAAATATTTGTACATTTTTTAAACACCTTGACTTGAACGTGGAGCTGCGACTATTTATCAAACATTTTCTAGCATTTGGCTCCTATGAAAAATCACAAATTTCCCTCCTTTTACATACGATTAAATACAACTTTAATTCACTTTAAAATAAATACACTTAGCTAATATCAACCTAAACACAATCAAAACAAAACTTAAACAGTAAAAAAAACCTAATAAAACAAACAAAAAGTAAAAAAAATAACATAAACTATCAGAGTAAAGTTAGACATTCACATGCATAGTTACAAACTCTTAAAAGTAGTTTTTATGTGATTTTTAAAAGTTTGAGAGTGATTTTTAAAGTTTGAGACATATTGTACTCATTTAGGAGGTTTTAAGAGGTAATTTTTTTTTAATGATTTGGGGGTGGTATTTTTGTCATTTTGGTGGTTTAGGCGTATTTCAATCATATTGGACGTATTGAAGGCATTTTGGTCATTTTAGAACTTTTCTTCAACAGTGGGGCATTTCAACATTTTAAAGTTTTTTAAGAATATTTTGGTCATTTTAGAGATTTTTAGGTGTGTTTGCATATGCATCTCACACCCAGGATAGGCATATGTTTTGATTAATTTGTTTCATTTTTCACATTTTGGTGATTCGATTTGACTCTTAATGCCTAAGATTAGTTGGTTCTTTGTAATTGGATAGATTCGAATATGTTTAGATATTATTTTCAAAATAAAATATTTTCTTATTAATGCATATATACCTAATTTGTTGAAATTTCCTTTTACCAATATCTGTTTTCATTTGAACTTCAGATATGTTTCCTTCTTTGCTTGATGTAATATCTTTGAAAATAAGCAATTGTTGGAATTCCATTTAATGTAATAAGCACAAGATTTGTACAACAGGGCTCATCTTAATATTCTCCTAATTTAGAAATGACTTTACAACACTAATAGAGGTTGACCTACTAGTTTAGGAGGGCTTGGGTGCGTAAAACCTTTCCAAACCCATACCATAGCTTTGAACTCATACTTTTGTTCTTTAGATCTTTGCATAGGGCTCCAATGATTTATGGACCCAAACCCGATGATGACTCCGATTCTCTCCCTTAACCTTTAGTTAGTAGCGTATACCTGAGAGGCTGAGCCTATGTCTAGGAAGGGTGCATACTGGGATGCACAGATCACACATCGCGACATTTACATCTAGAAGGATAACTGGATTGATAAGGATTTCCTTGGGGGGTTTTCTTTTTGGATCATTATTAGTCAAGGATCTATTTTTTGGCAATAGATGGGTTGATGTTAGTAAGGCGTCCTCTATTTTAGATGAGCTTCTGGAGGTTTTAAAAGCTATCCCTACATGAGGGTTATGTGATTATCTATAGATCAAAGAATGTCATTTAATTCTCTGACTGAGGATTTGAGCCTTAAATCAATTTACCCCTGTGAATGAGCATTGCACTGGAAAGGAGGGTTCTTTTGAAGGAGAGAATTGGGCCAGGAAAGCTTGGTCAGGGAATTTATGGTTTCTAGAAGTTTGTATGTCTCCCATTCTAATATATATACATATACTTAATATTATTATTATAATAATAAAATATGAAACCCTTCAACTTTTTGTGTACTTCTTCTAATGTTGACACACAAGTTTATCAAAGCTCAATTTTCCACATTGTCATTCTAATATATATTTCTTAATTTAGTTTTTAGAGCTAAAAATAGTAATAAACTATATTAGTTACGTTTATACTAATTATTAATTTCCTAAAAATAATGTTAGAACTTACAACCTTGTTATTCTAAGCAACATAACACAATACTAAACAAATTCTGATTAATTTAGGCTTGATCTTTTGTAAATAAAATCTAATTAAATTAGGTATATTATTTTCTAATTTTTTTTTAATTTAAAACTTTTTATTCATTAATACTTATTTTTGTTGAAGTTTCTCATGCATATCATGAGTTAACGGCTATTGACTTTATAATAACAAGGATTACATCATAACCATCACTAAGGGTACGCCTCAATAATGGATTGTAAAGCTAGAATTTTGATGATATTGTAGCGAGGAATCCTTCCAATACTTTCTTTCACTCGAGTTCAGCCCTTTCCTTGCCACCTGAGATGTGTGCAATCATAACCAAATCGAATACTAAGCCTGTGTCATCAATGATCAAATAGACCATTATCCTCCAGTTCTAGCACAACATCTACAATAATAACTTTTCCAGTCTCTTCCGATATTGCTTTTCGGCAATTTTTTAAAATCTTGACACAACTTTCATCACTCCAATCATGCATAATCCACTGCATTATTGAGAAGTAGTAATGTCATTAAACTTTTGATTATGACTTATCTATGCACATTAGTGTTAGTGGGTTTAGAATATAGACAAAGAAACTTAATTTACATATTAATAATTTTGTTAGGTTCTAAAGATTTAAGAATTTATGTATTTAGAACTTTAATGTGTAATGTTGGCAAACCATGATCAAAACAGTTTGTTTAGTCTTGTTTAGGCTTGCTCAAAGTTGTGCGTTTATGTAAAGTTGGAATCGAGTGGCTGCAGAAAGTATTAGTGACTTTCAGCCTGGCTCGATCGATCGAATATCGGGCAGAATGTTTTTTTTTGCAGATTTCCAACTCAGTCCTAGCCTATTTAAAACGTTTAGGGTTTTATGTTTTGCCTAGGTATATAAGGCAAACCCTAGCCACGTTTTAGATATTACTCATATTGCTGTTTGTGTGAATCTCTTGTGAGATCTGAGAGGAGCTTTCCTTCATATAAACTTAGGATTATGAAGAAGGAGATCTTGATGATTATTCAGTTGCTGCCATAAGAACTTAAATATACACAAGCGGGTGTGCTTGTACTTGCTGGAGAATCCAAGAAAGAAGGAGTCTGTAATCTCGGAGCTTGCACGTGGTCGTGTCAGTAAGTTTCTACTGGTAGGTAGCAATAAGATGTTAGTGGTTTAAGTCTTATTATAAAACTTCAATTCTTTCTATAGTGGATTCAAGTTTACCTTGAGCATAGCTAGGTTAAATCCTCCCCAGGTTTTTGTTTTTACCGGTGTGGTTTCCTGGGTCATCATATTTTTGTGTTATTTATATTTCCACTGTTATATACTTGATATGATTGTTTGATTGTGATAACTTAGATTTGCATAATTTAACTAAGTTAATCACTTGGCTAATTAACTAGGTTAATCCTGTTGTTGTTTAAGGGGTCTAAAAACAAACACATTTTAATTAACTTATTTATGATAAACTTATCTCTAAAACGTAAAAACTATCACTGGATTCCAAAATTTAAGAAGTTAAGAAATTGGAGAATTTAATCATTATTCTAATAAAACCTTCTCTGCGAGACAAAAAGAACAGTGTTGATAATGAAAGAAATGTGCAAGAATGACCTTTGGTCATCGGCTTACCTACTGGATCCAGTTATACATTGCATTGCGTCAAGTCTGTTTCAAATTTGTGCCAGTTTGAAGAACTTGAAGGTTTTGCCCGCAAATATTTGCTTTTGAACTCTTTCATCTTTCTTATTATTAGTAACAGCAAATGAGTTGATTTAATAATCAAAACATCAAAGTCTAACACAGAATTCAAATTACAAGAAGTATTGGCTCTTTTTATTATTGCGTCAAATTATATATCCAACCATATATGCATGTTTCGAGCACATTATGCTGGATGCTAGAGCAGCTAAACTCGTGAATAAAAAAATAAAGTAATACCCACGAACAATATTAGATCATGCGTGAATTTGTAAAGCAAATCATGCAATCGCAATGTTATATTTGATGAAAAAAATAAGGTCTTATTATTAAAAAGAAGAAAAAACATTCATCTCTAAACAATAACCTTATATACGTACCTTCATGAAAACTGCATCAGCATTTGGAATGGCTTGAAACATGTCTCCTCCAACATGTGTGATTCCATCATAAATGGGTACCGTAGCAACAACATGTGGTAGATCAAAGTTGATACCTTTGATGTGTGGATAGGATTTCACAATCTCAGCTAGCCCACTACCGGTCCCATCTCCCACATCAACCAATGACCCCACAGAACCAAACCCATCTTTATATTCACAAAGCATAGCATTCATAGTAATCCTGGCCCTACAAGCCATGCCATTGTTGAACAACTTGTTTAGCCTTCTCAAAGGCTAAGCCACCGACTTTGACACATTGGCTAAGAGTGTGCCATGGTCATGGACCCACTAGCCAAGGATGGGGCTCCAAGAGTAGCATAGGAGCTAGGCTCATATTGGAATCATGCAATAAACATTTCGATGAGTGGGTTAGGCCGTACAGAGTTTCTTCACCTTCGGATGTTTGTTGAGCGGTGAAGATCTTTCTGCGGACTAGCAACCTCATGATGCGTGTGAGGTAGCTGATATCTGGGGAGAGTGCATCTTCAGGATCAGGAATACCAGCTACTATCTGGGACAAGTCATTGGGCCACCATGCATGTTTATAACTATGCGGAGCTCCACAGCACATTTCACTGCCATGGAGTCTGCAAAGCTCAACATATATTTCCGTATATCAGCTTCTTTTGCTTCCATTCTCAATCTCTTTCTCTCTCTCTCTCTCTCTCTCTCTCAAACGAAGTGGAACCCAAATTAATAGATCTTAGCAATCCAACAAAACGTCACAATTATTGCCACCATACAGACCGCAAAGGAAGTAAAAATTAAACAAAAAGCAAATCTAGATTTATAAGCAACCTCGTTTACCCACAACCCAACAAAGAAGTTGCGTCGTTTTGCCTACAAGCGACAAAAATAAAACAAAGAAATAGCTTCGGGTGAAAAATGAATGAAGACCCCACCTTCGAAGGAATCAAGAATTCGATTGGGCTTCAGGTGAAAATATAATTAGTTTTGTTTAATATTAGCATTGATACACCATGTTGAATATGCTAATATGGATGCGGAAACGGAAGTATAAAGTATAGAACATAATAACACACGAGGGTTACGTGGTTCAGCCTAACGGCCTACATCTACGGAGGAAACCCTAAAGGGTTACATCAATAATATATTAGAGTGTAGTACAAATCATGTGTTACAATGAATTATAACATGTGTATATATAGTAGACTAAACCCTAGACTAATAGACTTGTAGTACAAGTAGGAGACTTGGCTTGCACACAAAGTAGAATTATGCTTGGGCCTATACTAATGGGCTAATATATTTCTAACACCCCCTCTCAAACTCAAGATGGAAGCTTGAAGAAATCTTGAGATTTGATAAGGTTGAGAAGATCCCTTAAATTAATGAAGTTTGACTCTGTGACGGTAGTTTGAGGAAGGCAATGGTTTTGTAGTGTTGATGCGACTTCTAACCAAGGAAGTCAATACCGTACCGGAGGTTATACCGGTTTGGTCAGCGGTATGATATATTTCGGATACCGGTTAATACCGGTGTACCGTTTCGGGTTTACTGCATTATATATAAATATTATATATTTAATAAAAGGGTAAAGTCTTAAAAAAAAAAAGCCAAATCCCTTTTTTTTTTTTTTTTTTTTAATCCATACGGTATATTTCATTAAAAAAAAAAATCCATATTATATAGGTATATACAGTTTTTTATTAGTCTGACAGTTGAAATAACTCTAATGAATTTCAAATGCTTATGCCATTTAAAAATAAAAACAAAAACTACTATTTGGATTTGACCATCTAATAGAAAGTTGAAACGTGAGGCTCTCTTTACAAGAAAAAAGAACACGTGACACTCCCCCCATCACTCTTTATACTGATCCTCATTTAATTTTCAACAACCCCCACCAACCTCCACTCTCTTTCCCTCTACATCTGGTCTTCTACTCCTCTTCTCTTTCATAATCTTCTCATTCTCCTACATAGATCAGATCTAAACAGATGCTCTATATCTCTCTTTTTGTGGCGTGAAGACTGAAGAACATACGACATTAAAAACGGATCAACTATAGATTTCTCTCTCTCTCTCTCTCTCTCTCTCTCTCTCTCTCTCTCAACGTTGTGCAGAGAAATTGAAGAATTTTGTTTCGGTCCGGTATGAATTTACCGGCCGAAATTTGATATAAATCTCTGGTACAGCCGAAACGACCCGGTAAGGCCGGTATTTAAACCGGAACGAAACTATCTTGTTTCTGTATCGGTGCAGGTAACGGTACGACAAATTCCGGCCGTACCGGCCGGTACGGTACGGAAATGACTTCTTTGCTTCTAACGGTGGCATGAATATATCGGAGAGTTTTGACAGAAGCAGTAGGAAGTCAAAGAAGATGAACGCAGCGAAAAAACATCAAGGAAGACAAAAATTGCTCTTAAATATACCGTAAGGATAGAAAACCAAGGCCACAAGAACCTGGCTCTGATACCATGTTTAATATTAGCATTGATACACCATGTTGAATATGCTAGTATGGATGCGGAAGCGGAAGTATAAAGTATAGAACACAATAACACACGAGGGTTACGTGGTTGGTTCAGCCTAACGGCCTACATCTACAGAGGAAACCCTAAAGGGTTACATCAATAATATATTAGAGTGTAGTACAAATCATGTGTTACAATGAATTATAACATGTGTATATATAGTAGACTAAACCCTAGACTAATAGACTTGTAGTACAAGTAGGAGACTTGGCTTACACACAAAGTAGAATTAGGCTTGGGCCTATACTAATGGGCTAATATGTTTCTAACAAGTTTCAAATAATGAGAGCACAAGTAAATGTGCTAAATGAAAAAATTTTAGCATTTAGTGCATCAAACACAACAACTCACCTCAATAAAATGTGTCAAATGTTAAATAATTTGACATTTGTTACAGCTATGTTCTAACAATAGAATGGTATTTCATAAAAAAAAAAAAAAAACAAAAAAAAAAAAAATAGTAGAATGGTACTGACATAGGTTGTATTTCTCTATCTTTTATATTAAAATATCTGTCTCTTCTCTTTCAACCACTCGTCACTCTCATTCTATTGGTCTCTCACTCAGCCACTCATTATAAATAATAAAAAATTAATTAAAAATAAAAAAATTTAAATAAAGTGGTAAAAGAATATAATATGTGATGTGAAGCGTATTGTAAAGTGATATGTTAAAATAGATAAAGTAATTTTTTAATGTGTCTACATAACATTTTTTTATAATGTTTGATGCTAATGCTCTAAGGATGAAGCTCTTGGTTGCCTTCTTTGCTAGACCGTTTACTTTGTGTACTGTTGGTTTAAAAGTGGCTATATAATATAGAAGCTTATACATAGCCCTTAGGTGCTTAGAGTATATATATCAGCTTGTACAAAAATTTTTTTTAATCTATTTTAGTATAAGAATCTATAGGGACCGGATTTGGGCACTTCTACTATAGAGAGAGTGGACTCAAGCCCGGTTAGCCTATTACAATAAATTTGTAGAGCGTGGGTAGAAGAATTAGGGCCTAGTGAGGATTATAGCAACTAAACATGGTTACAAGTGGACTAAAGCGTGAAAATCTGTCCTCGGCCCTCTACTTCAAGGATGGTGGCTCTTCCCCTCTCTTCTCTTTGCTACTCAGGCCTTTTATGGTTATGCCAGTTGCTCTGATCTTTTTTTTCGTCCCCCATTCCAGAAGGGCTTCTTACATTATATATCCCCTTTTAGTTGATCGTAGCCCTCCATTTGTTGATCAAGCAGGCCATCACTTGAGTGCTTGTCCTATCAGCCGTTTTTCCATTCCTTCTGTGGGTTGCAGCAACCAAGGTTGCACTGTTCAGGGGTCTTTTCCTCATTAATGCGGCCAGAACGTTAGTTGTGGTCATTTAATGCGGAGGTGACAGTTCCTCCCTGAACTGCTCCTTCAACATGCTTCTGTGGCTGCCACGCTGTACCGATTCTTTCTCTTGAGATGTTCTGGAGACTCCTCTTGATGGTATATTGCTCCTCCCTTTAATGGTCTCGGCTGGCCGAGGACAGAATCGTCCTCGGCGATACTTCTTAGGCAAGTGGGCTTCTTACTTTCATCCTCGGATCCTCAACACCTCCTCGGCATGGGCTCACGGGGATACCCCCTCAGCGTGGGCCTTAGGCCCAGTACGAAGTGGGCCAAGACTGTCTGGCTAACTGGCCCCACAATAGCCCCTCAAAATCTTGTTGTACGCATCCTCGGGCGGAGAGGAGGATTTTGACGTCCTCGGGCCTATTTCGTGTCTAGTCAAGTCTTGTTCGATGTCAGGGCCGAGGTCTTTTCGTCTGCCCAAGGCGCGTTACTGGCGCTTCGGTGCGCGTAACGTGTCCCTCATTAAATTTAGGCTGCTCTGTGCTCCCCACGTTCAACGAGGTGATGGTGATCCAACGGTGGGGATTCGACTTGCATTTATGGGCGGGAAAACCCGCACGGTTCCTCGATTTGGGGTATAAATACCCACTTGAACTACTTCTCCCCCTTTCTTTCGCAATCAAGAGCTCTTGCGCGTGTATCCTGAGTCCAGCCAAATTTCCAACTACACCTCCAGCACAAAAAACCTGCCCGAGGAGCCTTTCCTCATTTCTGTAAGTCACTCTATCCCTCTCTGAGCTTTCTTCCTTCCTACTCCTCCTTCTCTATCATTTGCTCATTTCTTAGGTCTCTTAGGCGTCATTTGGGATGGGTAGATTTAAGAAGTTAGTCTACACCGAGGAGGCGATGGAGAAATTCATTGCCGATTATAAGATACCCGCTAACGTGGGTTTAAGGTATTGTGAGGAAGGGGAGTGGCTCCTTCGGAGGAAGGAAGGCGAGGTGGTGATTCCCATCATCGCCTTCCTAGAAGGTGGCATAAGAATTCCCATGGGGCCGATGATGAGGAGCTACCTTACGTACTTCCGGTTAACCCCCATCCAGTGCGCTACCAATGTCTTTAGGATTCTGGACTGTGTGGACGTCTTGAACGAGAAGATGGGGCTAAGGTTGACCCATCACGACGTAAACTGGTGCTACAACCTTCAGCACCTCAAAGGCAAGTCATATTACATGAAGAAAAGGGAGGATAGGGTCCGGCTTATCCAGTGCCTCCCTGAGTCCAGCAAGGGGCTGAACAAGGATTTTCTCATCGTGTCCGAAAAGTGGCACAATGGGCTCTATTGCCCGACGACGGAGGGGACACCAGGTGGGGCAGTGGGAGTAGGAGGGGGGGTTCAATTTTCTATTGTTGATGTCATTTGTATTGTTTGGTTACTAACACGATCGCGCTTTCTTTCTGTAGACCCGCACGCCCACGAGCGTCACTTCAACCTCGTTAATAGAGAGGACTTGTAGAAAGTGCTTAGGGTGGAGATATTCGTGAACGAAGCCGATAATCAAGTTAGGGCTGCTCACAAGATCTTGGGGTACACTTCGATCCAAAAATCATTTGGGCCTCGAAGTACGTGATCCGAGCAAAAGATCCTCGATTGCAGAAAATCACCGTAGCTGAGCACGGGTTCCTGTTCCCCGAAGAACCCCCCCACTCCAGAAGGTGTTACACTCGCAGGCCCTTCCTCCTCCCATAGACCCGCAGAGGTCGCTGAAGAAGATCTAGAGAGGGAAGAGGAAGTAGCTGATTTTGGCCCTGCCGAGGAAGAGTTTGATGTTTTCGATCAAGTCCATCAGTCCGAGGATCCTCCTGGAGACTTGGGCGATCCTTATCTAACCGAAGCGGACTTCCCAACGTCAGAGACTTGTCCTCGGCCTGAGATGGGTTACAAAAGGAAATCCCACACTAGTCTGCTGGATTTGATTGAGGGCCAACCGGGGAAGTCCCAGCCAAAGCTTCCCCCTCCTCCTCCCAAGACTCAGTCTGCCCAGACCAGGTCGGCCTCTGCCCAATCTAGGCCTCCTCCTCCTCCACCTCAGGCGAGTTTGCCGTCTATGCCCTAGCCCACTGATCCCAAGCGAAAGAAGGACAAGGGCAAAAGGCCTATTAGGGACAAGTCTATGTCCTCGCAAGAGGGGGATGACACTCAGCGGCCCACGAAACAGCTGAAGATAGGCCCCCAAGGCCAGGACAAACAGGTCACTGCCCAACTCGAGGCCCAGGCCTGGCTTCCCGCCCCGATGCTCCGTGGGGAGCCCCTGAGGGATAACTTCTCCCTTAGGGATTTCAGAGAGGGTGAAGGCGCATACATGGCCGACGCGCTGGAGAGGTGCCTATTACTCCCAGTGGATATGGCTGAGCTGGAGACTCTGAGGAGCAAGCAAGTCTTCCTCAGCCTTAAGCGGTACCTAGGAATGGTAAGTCCCCCAGCACATGTGATTTCTTTGACTTTAGTTTTTCTTCCTTTTCTGAACTTGGCTTACGCATTCATTTTGTTTGGCAAGCCGTCCAGGCCATCTATAGGTTGGAGGCGGCGGCCAACGACCAAGGAAGGGCCATGAATGTCGAGCGTGATAAGCGCTTAGAGGCCACTTGGACCCTCAAGACCTCCGAGGCTGACCTCGCCACGACCCGAAATGAGCTAAAGGCGATGACCCGGGCTCGGGACAATGCAGTGTCCGGCCTTAAAGGCGCTCAGAAGTAGGCTCGAGATCAGACGAGGCGCCTGATTGAGGCAGAGGAGCAGTTGGCGATCGCGAAGGAGTTAATTGCAGATTTGAATAAGAAGATGGCTGCTACCGAAGAGGCCAAAAAAGTGGCTGAATGGGCCAGAGATGAAGCCGTGAGTGCTAAGGCTGAGGCGGGCTTTGGTAGGGAAAAGGCTCTCGCTTCTAAAGAGGAAGCCGAGGAGGCGGCTTATGCCGCAGGGGTAGCCGAGACGGAAGCTGCCTATAAAGACGAAGTTCCCAGGGTGTGTAGGCGTTATTGCTCTCAGGTTTGGGGTAAGGCCCTTAAACAAGCTGGAGTCGAGGCCTCGTCCGACCTGTGGATGGCGGAGAGCGTGTACTACCCCCCAGCCATCCGCGAGGCTGCTTTAGAGAGTTCTGAGGCTGAGGTGACTGCTGAGGAGGCTGGTGATACTCCGGGTGGGGGAGCCTTGGACGCTGGGCTTACTGGTGAGCATGTTCAAGGGGGTGATCCTCCTGGGGTGGTTGAATCAAGTGAAGGCCCCAACGAGGAAGCACTCTAGGAGGCTGCAAGGCCCTCCTCTGACGCCCAGGCCCCTTCTACCAAGATGGCAGCTGTATCTGCTGTGCCTCTGCAGGCTATCCCTCACAGTCAGAGCTCAGAGGATCCTGAGGCTGCCATGGACCAACCACCCACTGGGGGGGGGGGAATTAAGTGAAAGGAGTAGGCCCCTTGGTGCCTCTGTTTGCCTCGTTTTTGCCATTTGTTTTGTTTTTGTATCTTCCCCCCCCCCCCCATTTTTTATATTTTTTATTTTTTATGTTGTAATGTAACTCCTACCATGTAACTTCTATGGACTTAATATAATGCGAGTTTTATTTCCTTTTTATTTGTTCTGGCTACTTATTCATTTGCGCGTTATCCATTCTCTTTCCCCCCTTTTTTTTTACTTGTATAGTTTTGACTTCAATTGTATCTCGGCCAATCACGGCAGTAGTTGTAATAACATGAGGGCGTGCACGCTTAGGCAGACCTTTTGTGTCCCAAAGACTAGATAGGGTTCTGGTTCTTCCTAACATAGGTCCCCTTTGAGGTGGTTTGTTTCCCCCATAGGCTTGAGTCCGAGGGCCATGCAATGCCTTGGCTCTGCATAACACTTAGAAAATTTTTGAAGTAGTTAGTTTCCCCATAGGCTTGAGTCCGAGGACCATGTAATGCCTTGGTTCCGTCTAACACTTAGAATCTTTTTGAAGTAGTTAGTTTCCCCATAGGCTTGAGTCTGAGGACCATGCAATGCCTTGGTTCTATCTAACACTTAGAATCCTTTTGAAGTAGTTAGTTTCCCCATAGGCTTGAATCCGAGGACCATGCAATGCCTTGGTTCTGTCTAACACTTAGAATCTTTTTGAAGTAGTTAGTCTCCCCATAGGCTTGAGTCCGAGAACCATGCAATGCCTTGGTTCTGTCTAACACTTAGGATCTTTTTGAAGTAGTTAGTTTCCCCATAGGTTTGAGTCCGAGGACCATGCAATGCCTTGGTTCTGTCTAACACTTAAGATCTTCTTGAAGTAGTTAGTTTCCCCATAGGCTTGAGTCCGAGGACCATGCAATGCCTTGGTTCTGTCTAACACTTAGAATCTTTTTGAAGTAGTTAGTTTCCCCATAGGCTTGAGTCCGAGGACCATGCAATGCATTGGTTCTGTCTAACACTAAGAATCTTTTTGAAGTAGTTAGTTTCCCCATAGGCTTGAGTCCGAAGACCATGCAATGCCTTGGTTCTATCTAACACTTAGGATCTTCTTGAAGTAGTTAGTTTCCCCATAGGCTTGAGTCCGAGGACCATGCAATGCCTTGGTTCTGTCTAACACTTAGGATCTTTTTGAAGTAGTTAGTTTCCCCATAGGCTTGAGTCCGAGGACCATGCAATGCCTTGGTTCTGTCTAACACTTAGGATCTTTTTGAAGTAGTTAGTTTACCCATAGGCTTGAGTCCGAGGACCATGCAATGCCTTGGTTCTGTCTAACACTTAGGATCTTTTTGAAGTAGTTAGTTTACCCATAGGCTTGAGTCCGAGGACCATGCAATGCCTTGGTTCTGTCTAACACTTAGAATCTTTTTGAAGTAGTTAGTTTCCCCATAGGCTTGAGTTCATTCTTGAATGTATTGATGGCGACATTGTCGAACTTACCGTCTAGCTCATTGTAAATCTCCCAATACTTGTCCGAGTGTGCCTTGAGGGTCTCTCCTTCACGCATGGACAAAGACAGTAACGCGCTCATTGGCCGAGGAGGTCTACTATTTGTAACAAAAAGGGAACTAAAGGCTTGGGTCAGCTGTCTGTACGAGTCTATGGAATTCCTTTTCAAGCCGTTGAACCACCTCATTGCCACAGGTCCCAAGCTGGATGGGAAGACTTTGCACATCAGCGCCTCGTTCTTAGAGTGAACAGCCATCCTCTGGTTGAACTGGCTCACGTGCTCTACGGGGTCCGTTCTGCCGTTGTAAATAGTGAAGGTTGGCTACTAGAACCACCGAGGGAGGACCGCCTCTTCTATACGACGTGTAAAGGGTGACTTAGAGAGCTGGTCCAATGCCCTGCTCATGGCGTCGCACTCTAAGCCCCTAGGGGTTGGGCAATCACGTTTACGCCTCTAGTGGCGCTCCTTCTCGTGAGAGAAAGTCTCGCTCAAGGGTGTTCTTGACCTTTGCCTGTAGCTGTCATCACTTTCGTTGTCAGAGGGCAAGTCAGGGCTGGACTCGGATCGCCTTCGACGTGCATGGCGCAACTTCCTCTTCAAATCGTTTATCTCTCGCTGCATGGTCACTTTGTCATCTTTTCTCTGGAATGCGTGACTCTTAACTTCTTCTGATCGTGCGGCCTGGCCATTATCGTCCCTACGGGTGTGGCTTCTGTTAGTTTGTGAGGTATGCACGCTTCCCTCTCGGAATTGTCCGTTCTCCTCGTTTTGGCCGCGCCAGGGGTCGCCATAGTCACCCTGACGCTAGGATTTAACCGGTTCAGACCGATGGGAGCTCCCTTGGTGAGGGCCTGATCCTGCCATGCTTGGCTGTTGTCCTCACTAACGCAAGAGTTCTTCCCACAGACGGCGTCAATTGTAGGGACCAGATTTGGGCACTTCTACTATTGAGAGAGTGGACTCAAGCCCGGTTAGCCCATTACAATGAATTTGTAAAGCGTGGATAGAAGAACTAGGCCCTAGTGAGGATTATAGCAACTAAACATGGTTACAAGTGGACTAAAGCGTGAAAATCTGTCATCGGCCCTCCACTTCAGGGATGGTGGCTCTTCCCCTCTCTTCTCTTTGCTACTCAGGCCTTTTATGGTTATGCCAGTTGCTCTGATCTTTTTTTTCGTCCCCCATTCCAGAAGGGCTTCTTACATTATATATCCCCTTTTAGTTGATCGTAGCCCTCTATTTGTTGATCAAGCAGGCCATCGCTTAAGTGCTTGTCCCATCAGCCGTTTTCCCATTCCTTCTATGGGTTGCAGTAACCAAGGCTGCACTGTTCAGGGGTCTTTTCCTCATTAATGCGGCCAGAACGTTAGTTGTGGTCATTTAATGCGGAGGTGACAGTTCCTCCCTGAACTGCTCCTTCAACATGCTTCTGTAGCTGCCATGCTGTACCGATTCTTTCTCTTGTGACGCTCTGGAGACTCCCCTTGATGGTATATTGCTCCTCCCTTTAATGGTCTCGGCTATCCGAGGACAGAATCGTCCTCGGCGATACTTCTTGGGCAAGTGGGCTTCTTACTTTCATCCTCGGATCCTCAACACCTCCTCGGCATGGGCTCACGGGGATACCCCCTCGGCATGGGCCTTAGGCCCAGTATGAAGTGGGCCAGGACTGTCTGGCTAACTGGCCCCACAGAATCTTTTTATTTTTTATTTTTTTTACATGTTTACTTTTTAAAACACCCATATTAGATTATTTATTTTACATTACATTTTATTAAAATATTAAATTTTTTCTTGATTTTTAAAATTATTTATCTTTCTTTATATACAACAATCACCATCCATTCTCTTCCTTCATTCTCGAATACATAAAGAAAGAATAGTTTATCAAAAATAAAACATAAAGAAAGAATAAAAATCAAAATGCAAAATGGATAGTACTAGTGTAAATTTATATGGTTGTTGATTCTAGCAACCATGTATTTTTACACAACTTTGTATGATCTGATGTGGGTGAAATTTGGGTTTGGTTGGTTAAAATGTGGTACTTTTTTTTTATTATACAAGCACTGATGTGAATGCTTTTAGATACCAAAACAAGGAAATAAAATTATGTTGAAGCTGAAAATTTTCTACCAATTACAAACTCCCACATCATATTATCCAATCCATGTAGTACATTGGTCAATTACGAAACACCACGTGTTATTTAATGGATCACTGTTATTCAAAGACCAATGGAAAATTTCCAAATGTCACTGAATAAAAATTATGAAGAATACCTAAGAGCTAATCACATCTTGACACATGTTAATTTTTAATTTAAAATGACATAAATAGTCAAATTAAATTTTGCTATTTTTATTTTAAATTAAGAAACTTTTGCTAATTAAATGATGCCATGTATCCCTTCCATTTAAATTATTAAATGCGTCACCACTCAAAACCAATAATGTTTCATCACACCTTCCCCAAGACTCCTACAAATAGAGACTCTCCTCAGTCTTGTGGGAGCATATTTAGAAGTCTTAAAGTTCTACTAGAATTAAGCTTTAAAGCCTCCAAAAACTTAAACCTTCAAATATGAAAAACATTCGAAGAGAAATCATTCATCCTCCTAGGTCTTAAAGTTCTATTGGAATAAAGTTCTCAAGCCTCCAAGAACTTCAATAATTTCTACATTCAAAACTCGTTTCAAATCAAGCTCTAAAGTCCCAAATAATTTCTACATTAAGATCTTTGAATAAAAAGAACATTCATCCAAATCATTATTTTAAGTCTCAAAATTTTATAGGAATCAATCCTAGAAATTTCAAAGGCTTTGATCCAATGAAACTTCATCAGATTCAAGCTTTAAAGTCCTAAAGAACTTTCACCACATTCGAAGAACTCAAATAATAAAGAATTTCTAACAAGCTCATAGCCAGAGATTTATCACAATTCTATTTCAAAGATCTTTCAATCCACTATCCAGTCAAGGTCAAAAAAAAATTTGAGTTCAAATCAAGATAATTCATGAATCGAAGACTTTTCCAAGGAGATCGAATTAGAGGGTTATTCTATTTTAATAGAATCAAACTACAGAGGATTGTACTTCATCAACGCAAAGAATGAAGAATTTCTAATAACCTTATAGCCAAACATTTATCACAATTCTATTTCAAAGCTTTTTCAATCCACTTTCCAATCAAGATCAAGACAATTTGTGTTTGAATCAAAGACAATTCAAGAATTGATAACTTTTCCAAGGAGATTGAATCAGAGGGTTATTCTATTTTAATAGAATCAAAATACAGAGGATTGTACTTCATTAATACAAATTTACATTTGTTAAACATTTTCAACTGTTTGATTTCCAAATTTGAGATTTTGTGTTTTCAAATTCAACTAGATTTTATTTGCATGAAATGGTTCACTTGACACAATGTTGCTAGTTTACGAAGTGAATAACAAATAGTAACGTGGCCTAAATAAAGAACTTAAGAAATGGTAAAGCTACTGTTATAAAATAGTGGAAACTCAAATTATTAAGATTGATTGTGAAAATATTTTGGATATGAGAAATATCTCCAAACAAATAATAGTAATGAAGAGAACTAAAGCAAAAGAAAAATAGGGACAAGAACACTAAGAATTACCTGGCTAGGCAATTCATGTGCGATGACAAAGAAATTTTACAATATCAAATTTGGTAGAATACAAATTAGTGAAGAGATGTTCTTATAAACCCAAATCCCAAATACACCTAAATAGTTCTCTCTAACAAATTCAAAGATTAAAAGTTGCACCTCGCATAAGTGATTTCTGCCAACCAAAACTAACAAACCAAGACTCACAAATATCACCCTTTAATATTCTTATTTCACCCAAAAAAAAAAAAGTCATAAATACCAAAAAGCACAAACCAAAGAAAGAAATACCAAACAAATTTGCACCGAACACAAAAACTGCAGCATTATTGTTAGGATTTGAGTTTATAGTGTTGGCAAACCATGACACAAAAAGTAAGCCTTATTAAGTTAGAATGGTGTACTTTCAAGTCGAAGATAAAAAAACTCAAGTTCAAGATAAAAAAAGTGAGATGCAATCTAGTTCTCTTGATTGCTGCTCGATTGCTATTCGATCGGTTGAGAGTCGCAGATCAGGAAAAACCAACAAACATAAAAGCCCATAACTTGTCCATTTGGAGCCAAATCGCGATCTTTCTTTCTTTCTTCTTCTTCTTCTTCTTCTTTTTTGTTTTTTGTTTTTTTGGGAGTATTTAAAGGACATTATAAGCTAACCCTAGGAGTGGTTTTAGAGAGAAAATAGTGCATCTTGTGCCTCCAATTGTAGTTCTAGTGTTTTTGTACCCAAAGCTCTCTCAAATCTTCTACCGGCAATATTCCTTGAAAAAACTCAAGATCCGAAGTTCTATAAGTTGCTGCATACAAGATCAACTATTGCTGATTATCTAAAGCTTTGAGTGGGATCTCAAAGTCACAAACGTGGGTGTTTATGTTTAACAAATTCAGATAGAAAAGTTCGTGGATTCGAAGCTGCATGTGGTCACATGAGTAAGTACTACAAGAGGTAGCTTTAGGTTTAGGGAAAAATCTACTGTAAAACTTCCATTCTATATAGTGAATTTGTTGCCTTGAGGATAGTTTAGGTTAAATTCTCCCCAGGTTTTTTACCTTGAAACTGGACGGTGTCATTGGTTTTTCTGGGTTATCATATCGCTTGTCTTCTTTACTTTGATATGATTGTTTGTGTTTAACCTAGATCTATTTAAATGAACTAAGTAACAACTTGGTTAGTTAATTAGGTTAAACAATTTGAGTGTACAATGGTCTAAATAAACCAACAAGTGGTATCAGAGCGGGTTCACTCTAAATGGATTAATGTCCTGAGTGAGATCATTGATCCCTGCTATCATGGATAATTTTATGTGTCTTACTACTTTTGGTTGTGATGATTTGAATAAAAAAGACACTAATGCTTCTGTTGATTTTATTGATGCTTGTGAAACTCTTCGTAAGGAATTATATAAAAAATCTATGAAAATTGCTAAGAAATTCAAAGAAGAGTTAAAATTGGCTAATCTTGAAAAAGAGGAATTGATTTTAAGATTGGATGAATCCTATAAAAAGAATGAATTTTTAAGAAACCAATTTTCCTCTCAAGATGAAAAGTTTGGAACAAAAGTTAACTAAGTCTGAAGCTAAACTTGAAAATTTGTCTAGTACCAAACTTGCCGTTAATAACAGATCTATTTCTGTTTTTGTTCCTATTAAGCCTAAAGACAAAATTTATATTCCTCATTTCAAGAGAAATCATAAAGAAAAGACTTATGTTGCTAGGTTAGACAAAGGTAAAAGTTTTGATGTACACGCTGAAGTTTCCAAACTTACGTCTAAACCTTCTAATCAATTGCAGAAGAAATCTGTTTTTGTGCCTACCTGTCACCTTTTTGGTGTTGTTGGTCACATTAGACCAAATTGTTCTTTGTTGATGCAAAAACCAAAACTTGGGACTAGATATGTTTCTAGGAATATTGATGTTCCTAAATTTTTTCTTGTCTGTCACTTTTGTGATGTTCTTGGTCACATTTATCTTAACTATCATAAATTGAAATTTAAGCATTCTGTGTTTCAGTCTAGGATATGTGATGATACTTCTCTTGCCATAAGTCCTGAAAAATTGTTTCATATACTCTTGAAAAATTTAAGCTTGTTGGCTTGTGAAAGGAAATTGTAGGATTTATGTCTCTCTCAAAAGAAATGTGTAATTCCTCAAATACACTATGCTTCTCATGGTTTTACACCTACAAGGCCAAAGATTCATGCTGTATGGGTGAGAAAAGATCTTCTAAGGTGAGTGTTTGTTTACTTGTCTTTGATATAATTCTTTCAATTATTTGTGGACATGTTTTCTTTCAGTTTTTGGTTATTTTATTTTCTTAGGTTGTTTTGTTTAAAAAAAAAAAAAACCCCAAAACAATGAAAATTTTCAAAAAGACAATAATATTTTATTTTGAGTCATGTTTTAATTTTTTATTTTAGGATTACATAAATTATAATATCTCTCTGTTGACTTAAAACATACTTGATATTATGGAGAAACATAGAAAGTGTGTATTGTATAACTGAGTGCATGAGCTCTATCTAATTTTGTATGAGTATGTGCTAGATTGTACATGTACTAATGGGTTAATTAAGAAATAGATATTTCTTGTTTGTGTGCCCACTATAGCTTAGTTGTGCATTACATGTTGTCATGCATTGCTTTTGCATTTTATTCATTTAGCATAATGTGTGCTTTTTTATTTTTGGTCATACTTTAAAAACACAAAAAGATTTTTAGTGTTTTGTATTGCACACCACTAAGTGTTTACTTAAGGTTGGCCAATGAAACTTACGTTTTATGACTGTGTACATTGCTTAGCTTTGAAGAGCTACTTTTTGCACTTTACTAGTTTGTGCTATTTAGTACTTAATTGTGTGAGTTGTTTATAATCTTTGAACAAACGATCTTGATTTTGATACGACATTCTTTTGATCATTAGGATAAGAAAATCCTAGGAGAAAGACATAAATAACCATTTCACCAGTGTTACTCGCCAATCATGAACACCTGTGTGCAAATCATCTTGGTAAGGTGTAACATTTGCACAACAAGATAGAACGAGGTGTTATTTATTTATTTTTTTTAAAGTGTAACAAGGGTATTTCTTTTCTATCTCTTATATGTCCTGATAATAGTTTAATTTTGCATATTTATATCTTTATTAGAAACCATTATCATACTTATTTTGAGTTAATTCATGCATTTTATAGTTGGTTTTGGAATAATGCTGAATAATCAATTTTGTGTTTAATTGAATTTTAATGCGTGAATTTGTCTTTTGTAGGATAATGAAATTAAATAAGTGAATTTCTGCAAAGAAGAAAACTAATAGACTTTACTTTTACAAGGGCCATGATGACGTCAAAGAAGGCCACCCCAATTAAATTCAAGTCCAATTGGAGCAAGGAATCAAAGGAAATTTGCACCAAATCCAAGTCCAATTCGGATTAGGATTTTAGCCTGCACACCAATTAGTATTTGGAGCATAACTTTCGGTTCAGATGTCCAATCGAGATGATTCAAGTTAGGCTAGAAATTTAACTTAAAGGGCTACAACTTTGTAGCTTAGCAAAAGTTTGAATTCCGAAGCTAGGTTTTCTTAAAGTTTCTTTATAATTTTTAGAGTTTTATTTGTGTTATGACTTATTAGAAGCCTTGCTAAGGCAAGGGGTGAAATCCAACTGTTTATTGGTATGTTCTCAACAATTGTTTATTGGTTTTAATGCTTTTGTTTTTATGTTTTTGATTGTTTTACTCATCTAGAAAAGTGTTTAGTTTTGTATAATCCTTTGATTTATCGTAGACCCCAGGCACGTTAAATGCTTAGTATTTCCTGTGAACTAATTCATTAGTTTTGTTTTGCCTAAAATCAATCAATTTCATGAAACTACCTTAGACAATTAATTCTTGAGTTTTTATTGTTAAATCACCCGACTAAGATCATCATTCGTATGAATTTTAGTTGAGTTATAAAATAAATATTGTTAAGACTACCAATAGATGTGTTGTGTGTGGATCCCTAAACCTTAACGCCTTAATATATTGTTATTTTCTATCAATTTAAATTGCCGTTACTAAATTATCAAAAATCTCTTCAATTAAACTTTATTATTTTAGCTTTATTCTCTTGTGGTTTGCTAATCAATTCCCTTTTTCCTGTGGATTCGACCTTGGACTTACCGAGTTATTATTTCACGACAATCCTGCACTTGGGAGAATTATTTAAGTTGCAGCATGCCCCATGCATGATGTAAGGATTGAGTTTGAGCACTTCTACTGTTGAGTGAGTGAACTCAAGCCCAGCTAGCCCAATACAATGAATTTGTAAAGAGCGGGTTCAAGAACTAGGCCCTAGTACGCGGACAACTCCCAATCTAGTATTCGCCACCATCGAATGTAGATGAACCAAAATTATCTTAAAAAGTCTGTCCTCGGCTCGGTCCGAGGAGCTTGGTGGTAGTCTCTATCCCATGAGAATGGTCCCCCTTTTTTGATCTGTTTTTTCCCATTATATAGTCCTCCTCCAATGATCCCTTTCCTCCACTTGTTAATTATCCATGCCTCTTTCTGACAACCCGTCCCATTAGCCACCTTACCAAACCCCTTGTGAGTTGCTGCAACCGAGACAGCACTGCTCAGGGGTCATTTCTCCATTAATGTTGTCGGAACATTAGTTATGCGCATTTAATGTGGAGGTGACAGTTCATCCTGGTCTTGCTCCTCCACTATGCTTCCATGGCTGACATGTTGTACTTGCTCTTTCTCCTTAGATGCCCTGGAAGGCTGCCTATGGTGGCACGCTACTTCCTCCTCCCATGGCCTTGGTTGGCCGAGGACAGGGTTGTCCTTGGCAAGGTTCCTGGGCAATTTGGACTTTCACACTTTGTCCTCGGACGTTTCCTCCTCCTCGGCAAAGGCCTTGGGCTTGGTATAAAGTGGGCCGGGGTTGCCAAATTCTCTAACCCCACAATAGCCCCTCAAAATCCTGCTGTCTGGCTCCTCGAACGGGGAAGAGGATTTTGATGTCCTTGGGCCTATACCGTGGCTTGTCTAGTCTGGTCCCAAGTCAGCGTTTGGAGTCTTTTCACCTGTCTAATGCACGTTTCTGGCGCTTTGATATACGGTACGCACCCATTTCAAATTTTGGCGGCTCCATACTCCCCACGTTCAACGGTGTGATGGTAATCCAACGGCGTGGATCTTTCGCCATTATGGGCGGGAAGCCTTGCACAGTTGTCTTCGGTGAGGGGGTAAATACCCATTTGGACCGATTTGCCTCTTCACTTCTGCATTCAAGAGTTCTTATGCACACACCCCGAATCCGGTCAAGTCTCCAACCCAACTCGCGTCTCTTTGCGGCCTAAAAAGACTGTTCTGAGCGCCTTCCCTCATTTCTGTAAGTTTTCTTCTTACCGTATTTTGTGCTTTTCCCTTTCGATTTTCTTCTCCCTTTATTCCTCTCTTCTTTTCGCTCTTCCCTGAGTCTTTTAATCGTTCTTCAGGATGGGTAGGTTAAAGAAATTGGTTGAGTCTGAGGAGGCAATGGAGGAATTCAACGCCACTTATAGGATACCCGGTAACGTGGGTCTGAGGTACTGCGAGGAGGGGGATTAGTATATCAGGAGGGAGGTTGGTGAGGTAGTGATTCCCATAATCGCATTCCTTGAAGGTGGTATAAGGATCCCTATGGGGCCAGTGATGAGGGGCTACCTTAGGCACTTCCGGTTAACCCCTACCCAGTGTGCCACTAACGTGTTTAGGATCCAGGGTTGCGTGGATGCCTTAAACGAGAAGATGGGGTTGAGGTTAACCCATCACGACGTGAATTGGTGCTACAACCTCTAGCACCTAACGGGTAAGTCCTACTACATGAAGATGATGGATGATAGAGTTAGGCTCATCCAGTGTCTCTCCAAGTCTAGCAAGGGGTTGAATAAAGATTTTCTCATCGTGTCGGGGGAGCCAGGTAGGGTACTCGGAATATGGGAAGGTTTATCTGCTACGTTTTCACAGTTTGCATTGCTTGGTTGTTAACAAGAACTAGCTTTTTCTTTTGCAGATCCACACGCCTTTGAACGGCACTTCCATTTGGTTAGCAAAGAAGACTTGGAAACTGTACTCAGGGCAGAGGTCTTTGTGAACGAGGCTGATGACCAGGTTAGAGCAGTTCATAAGATTCTCGGGTATAAACCAATCCAGAAGTCCTTTTCCGCTCCAAGATACGTGATCAGAGCCAAGGACCCTAGGCTTTGCCAAATCACTGTGGTAGAGCATGGGTTCTCATTTTCTAAAGGATCTTCCATCCCAGAGGGTGTTTTGTTGGCAGGCTCTTCCTCGTCCCACCAAGCTGCAGAGGCCGAGGAAGGAAGTTTGGAGAAAAAGGAAGAAGTAGTTGATCGGGGTTCGTCCGAGGACGAATTTGATGCATTCGACCAAGTCCATCTATCCGAGGATCCCTTTAGTGACTTGGGTGACCCCCATTTATCTGAAGCGGACCTTCTGTCACGAAGGACTGGTACTCAGGTTGAGATGGGTTTCAAGAGACAACCTCAAACCAGCCTGCTCGACCTGCTTGAGGGCCAGCTGGGGAAGGACACGCCGGGGAAGTCACAATCCAAGCTTCCTCCTCCTCCACCCAAGCTTCCTCCTCCCCCATCTAAGTCTTTGCCTACGCAGACTAAGTCGTCTTCCACTCTGCAGACCTCAGACCCTCGGCTCGAGTCCACCGATTCGAAGAGGAAGAGGCCTTCCAAAAGCAACGACCCAGTGGATGGGGGGAGATCTCGTTCCTCCCAAGAGGAAGATAAAGCCCGCCGACCTTCCAAGCAGCTGAGGATCGGTGGTCAGGATAAGGGAAAAGAGGTCACTCAACAGTCCGAGTCCCAGGCCTGGCTGCCTGCCGCCATGCTTCATGGGAAGCCTTTGATGGATGACGCCACCCTCAGGGACTTTCGAGAGGGCCAGGGCGCTCGCGTAGCCGATTCCCTGGAAAGGTCCCTGCTTCTCCCCACTGACATGACCGAGCTGTGGGGCTTGGGGAGGCAAGAAGTTGCCTTTAACCTCAAGAGGTACCTGGGTAAGGTAAGACTTCTGATACTTGTGCCTTTACTGAATTTTATTCCTTAGTTCCCAACTTACGGTGTACTTGTTTTGATTGGCAGGCTGTCTAGGCCACTTTTAGGCTGGAAAAGAAGGCCAATAACCAGGGTAGAGCCCTGGATAAGGAGCGCGACAAGTACTTGGATGCCGCGAATACCCTTAAGAAATTCGAGGCGGATTTCAAGAAGGCAAGGGAGGACCTGAAGGAGATGATGAGGGCCAGAGACAGCATGGCATCCGACCTAACCGGGGCTAAAAAATAGGCTGAGGACCAGACAGGGCGCCTGCGGGAGGTCGAGGGTCAGCTGCAAGTTGCCAAAGAGCATATCGCTAACTTGAAGAAGAAACTGGCTGAGGCAGAGGGGGCCAGAGGTGTTGCCGAGTACGCCAGGTACGAGACCTTAAGGGCTAAAGTAGAGGCCGAGTTTGCGATGACAGATGCTGAGAGCTCCAAAGAGCAAGCGGAGGAAGAGGCCTTTACTGAGGGAGTGGCTAAGACCGAGGCTAGTCTCAAGGCTCAAGTACCCGAGGTATGCAGATGCTACTGATCCCAGACTTGGAATGAGGCCCTCAACGAAGCTGGGGTTGAGGTATCATCGGAGCTTAAGAGGGCTGAGAGGGTGTATTATCCCCCCGCCATTCATGAGGCTGCCTTCGCTGACCTCGAAGCTGGCACCGCTTCTAAAGTGACTGGCAAAGGCCAGGCCAGCATTGTCAACGATCCAATGTCAACTGATAAGCCTGCTGAGGAGACTGGACACCAAGGGATGTTGAGAAAAGAGGAAATCAGTAACCCAGTAGCGCCCCAGGAAGTGGTGAAGCCTCCTGCTGATTCCCAGGCTTACCCCGCCGAGTAGAAGTCCTCCGAAGTTGCTCCTCCGAGCCAGGATCTCGGGGCATCAGATGAAGCTTCTCGGTAGGCCCCCAAGGACAAGCTGCCTATCAAGTTGAAGAAATAGGCCATCTTGTCGGGCTATCTTGCTTTGTTGACTTGTGCCGTCCTAGTCTTCTTTTCTCTTCATCTTATTTTACTACTGTATATTTTGTTTTTGTTTTTGTGATGTTGTGCTAAAACTATTTTTTGTAATGTATCCAATCATCTGCGTTTATTTCTTCGAATGACGTGTCCCTTCAGTTATCATGCTTTAATGCTTTTGCTCAATACTCGGTTAATCTTAGCGGTGTGCGAGTAACACTTGGAAAATTGAAAACGATGGACCCCTGAGGTAAATTTTGCTGCAGGCTCTAACTGAAAACTGAACAACCTTAGCAATGCCATTTGTCTCCTCTTTGGATGAATCATGAAGAAGTTCAGGTTTACAACGCATACTTTATACAAACACACACCTTTCCTAAACTTGCCGGGCTTAAGAGAGCGCTTCAGTACTTGGAATGCTTAAAGTGACGCTCACGGGCTTGTTTTTATTTCACATTTCTATCGAAGTAGGCCGAGGCGAGTAGTCCGAGGCACCAGATTCCCCTTTGGCCATGCTTGTAACTTAGGTGAATGCTCACGCTCCGTTTTGTTGAAGGTAGCTAGTATTTCCATAGGTTTGAGTCTGAGGACCACGCAAAACCTTGGTTCTGTCTAACACTTAGATTCTTCTGTAAGTAACTAGTTTCCCCATAGGTTTGAGTCTGAGGACCATGCAAGATCTTGGTTCAGTCTAGTACTCAGGTTCTTCTGTAAGTAACTAGTTTCCCCATAGGTTTGAGTCTGAGGACCATGCAAGACCTTAGTTCAGTCTAGTACTCAGGTTCTTCTGTAAGTAACTAGTTTCCCTATAGGTTTGGGTCCGAGGACCATGCAAGACTTTGGTTCAGTCTAGTACTCAGATTCTTCTGTAAGTAACTAGTTTTCCCATAGGTTTAAGTCCGAGGACCATGCAAGACCTTGGTTCAGTCTAGTACTCAGGTTTTTCTGTAAGTAACTAGTTTCCCCATAGGTTTGAGTCCGAAGACCGTGCAAGACCTTGGTTCAGTCTAGTAATCAGGTTCTTTTGTAAGTAACTAGTTTCCCCATAGGTTTGAGTTCGAGGATCATGCAAGACCTTGGTTCAGTCTAATACTCAGGTTCTTCTGTAAGTAATAGTTTCCCCATAGGTTTGGGTCCGAGGATCATGCAAGACCTTGGTTCAGTCTAGTACTTAGGTTCTTCTGTAAGTAACTAGTTTCCCCATGGGTTTGAGTCCGAGGACCATGCAAGACCTTGGTTCAGTCTAGTACTAAGGTTTTTCTGTAAGTAACTAGTTTCCCCATAGGTTTGAGTCCGAGGACCGTGCAAGACCTTGGTTCAGTCTAGTAATCAGGTTCTTCTGTAAGTAACTAGTTTCCCCATAGGTTTGAGTTCGAGGATCATGCAAGACCTTGGTTCAGTCTAATACTCAGGTTCTTCTGTAAGTAATAGTTTCCCCATAGGTTTGGGTCCGAGGACCATGCAAGACCTTGGTTCAGTCTAGTACTCAGGTTCTTCTGTAAGTAACTAGTTTCCCCATGGGTTTGAGTCCGAGGACCATGCAAGACCTTGGTTCAGTCTAGTACTCAGGTTTTTCTGTAAGCAACTAGTTTCCCCATAGGTTTGAGTCCGAGGACCGTGCAAGACCTTGGTTCAGTCTAGTAATCAGGTTCTTCTGTACGTAACTAGTTTCCCCATAGGTTTGAGTTCGAGGATCATGCAAGACCTTGGTTCAATCTAATACTCAGGTTCTTCTGTAAGTAATAGTTTCCCCATAGGTTTGGGTCCGAGGACCATGCAAGACCTTGGTTCAGTCTAGTACTCAGGTTCTTCTGTAAGTAACTAGTTTCCCCATGGGTTTGAGTCCGAGGACCATGCAAGACCTTGGTTCTGTCTAACACCGCATCGTCACTGTTCGAAGTGAAGGAACTTGTCCTCAACGCTAGAATGTTCGCTTCTAGAGCGATAATGGTCTTGGCCTTGCCTTGCTGAGGAGGGACTCCTCCTTAGACTGGGCAATTGGCCTAATATTGACCTAGACAAGGGCGACTTGTCCCTCCACCTTTATGCACGATGGCAGCCCCATTGCGCCAATCTTTCGCCACTTTTGATTACGAGGCGTCCTTTGGCTGTTCGGGTTGTGTGCTTAACGTTTCGGTATGTGAGGCATGCCCTTATTAATATCTTTATGGATTATCGCAGATCCAGCGGTTGGTGTTCTCCTTGGAAATTGGTCGAGATTAATGTCACTGGTAATTCTTCCTTTAAATTACATGCGAATTAATTCCTACCAACCTTCGCCTTCTATATAAGGTCCTCTGGGGGATTCGTCCTTCCACACTTCACGAATCCTTGAGTTCGACAGGAACTTTGAGCCCCCAACCCTCTAAGCACCTTTGATAACTTTGCCAGGATCGTGATCAGGGCTTAGGGGAATGGGATGGCCCTGGATGAGGGCAAGGGCAAGGAAGCCAAGCCTCTTTCAGGAACCAGAGATGCCGCCCAGACCTTGGACGACGCAGTTGAGGCAAAGGGGGCTGGGGCCAAAGGTGTCCCTACCTTTCAACCGAGCAAGAAGGGAGGTCCTCATTCTTCAATCGAGAGCCGTAGCGGTCGTAGATTGCGTCAGATTTTCAGTGCGGCAAAGCTTGGGCGTCATCATGATGGTAGTGCGTCTGGCAGTTAGGAGGGAGGTCCATGAGGAACATAATATTTTTCTCCGGTACGCGTCCATGTCTGCCCTTCAAGCTGGTAGTGATTTGCGTCTAGCTTACCCGCCAATGGAGGTTTGCAAGATTACATCACAATCAGTGCCCGGGTGTTGCCGCCTCCAATGCTTAATTATCATGAGGCTGGGGAAGCATCAAGGGAACGTCCTGGGATGGGGCCGTCAGGCGTTTCCACTCCTTCTCCTCTCTCGTCGCCGAAACCATCCATACGGGCTCAGGAGTTGTTGATAGCCTTAAAACAAGCCTGCCTCAGCCTCCCTTTCCTACGGTTAGCTTTAGAACAAGCCTATCTAAGCCTCCGTTTGTACATTTAGCTTTAGAACAAGCCTCTCTAAACCATTGTTTGTATTTTTAGCTTTAGAACAAGTTTGTCTAAGCCTTCGAGCATATGATGTACTTTTTTCTTCATTTAATAAAAAGGTTGTACTGTTTACTTGCTTCATTCTCCGAATCTTTCGTTTTTCTGCAACAACTGTTTCTTGGGTGGGTGCGTTGTTTTCTCTTCTTTTTTTTTTAAATGGGACTTGGAATCGGTGTTAGCGACGGCGACGAAAAATTTGCCTAACTTTGTGCAAGCTAGCAACGTAGGAATAATTGACCATTGTGCTTGCTAGCGCACTAGTTCTTCCCACAAACAGCGCCAATTGTAGGGACTGGGTTTGAGCACTTCTACTGTTGAGTGAGTGAACTCAAGCCTAGCTAGCCCAATACAATGAATTTGTAGAAAGCGGGTTCAAGAACTAGGCCCTAACATGCAGACAACTCCCAATCTGGTATTCGCCACCATCGAACGTAGATGAACTGAAATTATCTTAAAAAGTCTGTCCTCGGCTCGGTTCGAGGAGCTTGGTGGTAGTCTCTATCCCATGAGAATGGTCCCCCTCTTTTGATCTATTTTTTCCCATTATATAGTCCTCATCCAACGATCCCTTTCCTCCACTTGTTAATCATCCATGCCTCTCTCTGACAACTTGTCCCATCAGCCAACTTACCAAACGCCCTGTGAGTTACTACAACTGAGGCAGCACTGCTCAGGGGTCATTTCTCCATTAATGCTGCCGGAACATTAGTCGTGTGCATTTAATGTGGAGGTGACAGTTTATCCTAGTATTGCTCCTCCACTATGCTTCCATGGCTGACATGTTGTACTTGCTCTTTCTCCTTAGATGCCCTGAAAGGCTGCCTATGGTGGCCCGTTACTTCCTCCTCCCATGGTCTTGGTTGGCCGAGGACAGGGTTGTCCTGGCAAGGTTCCTGGGCAATTTGGACTTTCACACTTCGTCCTTGGACGTTTCCTCCTCCTCGACATGGGCCTTGGGCTTGGTATAAAGTAGGTCGGGGTTGCCAAATTCTCTGACCCCACACATGATATCTTTGATTGTGCTCAAAAGAAAAAAAAAAGAAAAAAAAAAAAGCAAAAAGAATCAAAATGCTTTTACATGATTGCAAGAGTGTTTTCTAGGATGTGAGAGTTATATGATGTGACTCTTTCTGTGATAGTTACTTTCAAACCAATGTGATCGATAATGTAGAAAATTTGTTTGATTACTATCTACATATTACATTTTCTGTACTTTGTACACATATTAGTTGTTGCACACACTACATGCAAATCTTTGCTAAATCAAGTACATGAGACTGTGTGTGTTGTCTAATCTGACCATCTTTAATTGTATATGATCTAATGTGTAAATGCAAATATTTGTTTTGGTTGGAAATTTGAAGAAAAGTTTTTATTTTTTTATTATGATTTAGAATTTTAAAATCTGTGTTTTTAACTTCTTAATTGGTTTGGATATTTGCATTTAAGAGGCATCATGTTTTTTAAAACTTTTCTGGATCATGTGCATATGTATTGAGTCTCAAAAACTGCTCTTAAAGTTGTTTTTTCTACATAAAATTTTTAGATTTTTAAAGTTTAAAATTTACATTGTTCGACTGATCGAAAATCTCCCTCGAATGATTGAAACTATGAGCTTTGTATTCAAAAATCTCTAACTCTCTCGATCGATATTGATCGATCTTCGACCGATTGAAGTTGGAAAATTTCAGTTTTTTAGGTTCTTGACCGATCCGTCTTTTCATGCATAATTTTTTATAGGATTCACATGCATTGCACATATAGATTAGGAAATGCCATTGCATTGTTTTCTTTATCTATCTTGCATTTTTTTAGTCATATCTCTCATACATTGTTTTCACACACAACACCCATACACTTTGCTAAATTGAGTACTCAACTTGATCTAAAAATTGATTAATTAATTTTTGAGTTCTGTTCATTTTAGTATATGCTATTTTTCTAATGTGTGAACTATTGAAAATTGGAAATATATTTTTTTGAGAGATATGGTGGATAATAAATGTGCAAATATTTTTTCTTCTCTTGAGGTTGATTTGAGTTTACAAAATACCATTGACCCTTGAAAACACATTGCATACTAAATTTTTAAATCATTGAGATCTATATTGTATAGTCTTAACTGATTGTGCCTGGAATGTTTGCATGCATCTGTTTATGGGTCACATAGTGTCAAGTTTGCATATATTAAAAGATAGAATAATTGGATTCATGTGTGTCCTCATCTTATTTTTTAAGTTTGGTTTGTGTCTTTTTTGTTTTCCCCACCTTCTAAATTTTCTCCAATACTGTTTTCCCACGAACTTGTTTTGTTTTTCCTATATCTTATAGGGGGAGAAACCTATTTTTCAAATCTATGTTGTTCGCGGGCGGGGGGTGGGGGGGGGGGGGGCGCTATTTTCTATAGAAAATAATTCTTTCATGTTCCCTTGATTCTCTATTTTCTCTTGACCTCTGTTGCGTATGTTTTTTGTCTACCTTCTAATTGAGTTGTCTTTGTCAATATGTAACAAAAAGGGGGAGAAATAGATGAATTTTGGAAAAGGTTTTTAACTGTCTTTATTTAGGGGGAGATGAAATTGTTTTTGAAAGGGAGAGAAAATAAAAAGTTTTTGCCCTATCTATCTTAGGGGGAGAGTTAGTTTGATTTATAGTTATCCTTGTGATTCATATTGTTTATCTGTCTTTATTTCCACACATGCATTGATGTATTATTTTGAGTGTTTCAGGAAGTATAGGTACATTTCAATCAAGATTTTCTACCTCTTCTTGCAACTTCTAGGTTAGGAGTCTTAGATTTGGATTTATGATGTATTTGGGCATTTTATTGTATATGGGCATTATGTTGTAGGGAAGTTTTGTCATGAATTTCCAAAGGGGGAGATTGTTAGGATTTGAGTTTGTAGTGTTGGCAAACCATGACAATAAGTCTCATTGAGTTAGAATGGTGTACTTTCAAGTCCAAGACAAAAAACTCAAGTTCAAGATAAAAAAAAGTGAGATGAAATATGGTTCGCTTGATTGCTGTTCCATTGCTCTCGGTTGGTATTCGATCGGTCGAGAGTCAAAAGCCCATAACTTGTCTGTTTGGAGCCTAAATCGCAATCCTTTTTATTTTTATTTTTTATAGTATTTAAAGGACATTATAAGCTAACCCTAGGAGTGGTTTTTAGGGAGAGAAGAGTGCATCTTGTGCCTCCAATTGTAGATCTAGGATTTTTGTACCCAAAACTCTCTCAAATCTTCTACAAGCAATATTCCTTAAAGAAACTAAAGATTTGGAGTTGTAGAAGTTACTGCATACAAGATCAACTATTGTTGATTATCTAAAGTTTTGAGTGGGATCTCAAAGTCATAGATGTGGGTGTTTATGTTCAACAAATTCAGATAGAAGAGTCTGTGGATTCAGAGTTACATGTGGTCACATAAGTACTACAAGAGGTAGCTTTAGATTTAGGGAAAAATCTATTGTAAAACTTCCATTCTATATAGTGAATTTGTTTCCTTGAGGATAGTTTAGGTTAAATCCTCTCTAGGTTTTTTACATTGAAATTAAACGATTTCATGGTTTTTCTGGGTCATCATATCGCTTGTCTTCTTTACTTTTCCACACTTAGAGATATGATTGTTTATGTTTAACCTAGATCTGTTTAAATGAACTAAGTAACAACTTGGTTAATTAATTAGGTTAAACAATTTGAGTGTACAAGGGTCTAAACAAACAAACAATTACCGAGAGAGATCTTTTAAATACCAATTGATGTGAGAAGCTCTCACAAGTAGATTACGAAGTGCTACACTTCACGAATTCTCTAATCTCAATATTGGGGCACACTCCTCTCACTCACATTCTATCGCAACATCACTTAGACTAAGGAGTCTTTAAAGTCTTGCATGCCACTGCAAGCAAGAGACAAAGTCGGAAAATTGATTGTCACGTATGAAATTCAAGGTCACTTCAACAAATCTCCAACTTTACTTGAATTTGAACAAGTCTCACAAATGAAATTTGCAAACTACCAAATACAAACCCTTAACTAGTCTCCACCTTGGTGAGACATCTTTCAAGTTACAAATGTTGCAAGTGCTGGATTAAATTGGAACCCAACCAAAGACAAAGTGCCAATTACCAAAGCTACTTCCAAATTAATCCACAAACAAACACCAAAAATTCACCAAAAGATGGTGCCAAATCCAAATGAGAGCCCAAACAAAATAAAGTGCATATCACCCCAAACTGTCTCACCAAAGAAACTCCTTTACTGCCTCCAACAAAGCCACTAAAGGCTAATTCAAATTACAAATACCAAATAAGTCCAAACAATGTTTGAACTTGTACAAAGAAACTGGCTTAGTCATCATGTCAATTTTAGTAGTCCCACCAAAATTAACAACATGATGCCTACCTCTAAGAGAAACATCCTTAGCAGCCCACCACCCACCCCCCCCCCCCCCCCCCACACATTTGTGTACATAGTCAAGCATACATTTAGTATGATGAAAAAATGTACCCAACTTGAACCCTTTTTTTTTAAGAAACCGCCCCAGCGGTGGGAGCATTAATAAATCTTATTCAAATCAAAGTTGTAAACAATAGAGACACTTGGAGGGATAGTTTCCATCCAGACTACAAATGGTTCAAACTCAAAGGCTTGTCTAGCAAGCATATGAGCAATACTATTTCCTAATCGACGAACATGACATGATAGAGCATCCTGGAAGCGAGTAGTAACAGCTCTAATATCCTGGATAATGTGGCCATAAGAAGGGTTGGACATACCATTGCTGTGGATAGCCTTGATAGTAATCTCTGAATCCCCTTCAACCATCTCCTTCTCAAAACCAAGCTCCTTAGCAAACCAAGTAGCACGACGAGTTGCTAGCACTTCTAGCATCTCTACCAAGGTAGGTAGTGAAATAAGTGTGATAGAGCAGCCATAACTAAACCTTTATCATTTCGAATAATGACATCCAGACTAGTAGTATTGTTACCTTAAAAATTGCTCCATCAAAGTTAACTTTAAACTAGCCCTGGGGAGGTGGATGCCATTTAACTGGGTTATGAGTGGTTGGACTTTTCATCGGCAAAGGGCGGGCACTCTGAAATTCAAGATCATAGTCTTTTGCCAATGAAAACAATCTGTCCAAAGGCAAAGATGTCTCACTAAGCCAAATTTGGTTGCGTTGTTGCCAGATTAGGGAGATTAATGTAGCAAAGATAGCAGAATGGGAACCTTCTTGGAGGACAAATAGAATCACATCTAAAAAAACTGTGCAATCCTTGGTGGTCTTAACAAGCCAATTCAAATGCTCAGACCAAACCTTCACAAGACTAAGGCATGTCCAAAGAGCATGTAAGTTAGTCTCTGGTCCTCCTTTGCAGCAGACACAACCAACATCTTGTAGGACTTTCCTTCGTACCAGATTGCATTTAGTTGGGAGAGAATCCAACCCCGCCCTCCATAGCAAAGTTTTGACCTTATTGGGGACCTTCAAACTCCATATACCCTTCCAAATCTTCTTATCTAAGACAACATTGGATGAATTTGGAGATTCCATAGCTTTTTCCTCTAGGATAAGATTATAACCTAAACTCACAGAATAGACCCCATCCAAATTCATGGGTCAAAACAAGAGATCAGTCCTATTAGTGAAGCTAAGAGGAATAGCTTTGATAAGTGTAGCCTCCACATGTAGAAACAAGCGATCCACTTCATCATTTCTCCAGCATTGGAGGCTGGAATCAATCAAAATTTAGAGTAGAGCATATGGTGTAATATCAGAAACCAGAGACAACACTTTACCTGATGGGGAGCCCAGAAGCCACCTATCTTGGTAAATATGAATTGAAGATCCATTCCCCACTCTACACCTTAAACATTTTCTAACGATCTCCCTGCCTTTCAAAATGCTCTTCCAAGCATAAGAGCCATTTGATTCTTTGGCTTCCATGATTGAACAAGATGGAAAAAATTTTGCTTTGAAGATTCTATGGAAAAGTGTATCTTTATTCCCCAGGAATCACCAAACCTGCTTTGCCAAGATAGCATCATTAAATTTTTGGAGCTTACAAAATCCCAAACCTCTTCTAGACTTAGGTTGGCACAACTTATCCCATTTTATCCAACTTGACCCTAGTTTGCTTCTCCAAAGCACAATACTCACAGAATTCAAATTTACAGGTCTTGGAACTCTTATGCAAAGTATTCTTATTGCTTCTCTAAGGCCCACTACTTGCTCTACTATGAGGGAATGGCTCGACCAGGGACAGAGGAAGGACTTGAAGTTAGGGGGGCGGCTCTGACCGTTGGCTTTGCTGCTTCTTAGCTACTGAGGTTTTTCTTTTTTTTTGAATTTTTTTGAATTTTTTTTTTTGAATGTTTTATTCATGCGTTTTTTGCTAGGTAAAGACAATTATTTTGTTTAAAACTTTTTAAAGGGCTGGTTGTTTGTTTTGAGTAAAATTTGTTAATTAGGTTTAATTATTTTTAACTTTACTATTGGTAATTTTTGTTATTGTGCTAATTTTTTTGGGCTTGTATATTTTGTTTTAAATTTTAGATCTATAAATTTTTTAATGACCTTTAAATGAGGAAAATGTTAGAGTTACAAATTTTTTTACAAATTGCTAAAATTGTGAGGGGTTATTGTCAAGTAAAAAAGTGATGTAAGTAGTGGGCTCAAATGTGAACCAATAAGACTTTGTACCTCAACGGTTTGTAAAAATGTTGTAGATAAGTTTGTGCATGTAACATTACTCTAAAAAAAATCAATGATATTGTTAAGGGGGGAAAAATGTAATTTTATTGAACAAGATTGCTAAAATTAGAGTGTGTGTGTGTGTATATATATATATTTTAATAAAAAATTTTGGGTGGGGGGCCCATTGACCCCCTGTTGATGCCCACTTTGGCAAGAAGGCCCAATAATAGGAATAAGCTCAACAATATGGGAGGAAAAGAGGTAGTAAAATGAGAAGAAAACCATTAAGTTCGAGTGGCAGGAATAATGGACCATAGGCCTAAAAAATAGCAAAAGGGCCTCAAAGAAAGCAAGTAAGCCTAAAGGAGCCCAGAGAAAGAAGTAGTAAACCCATAGGCATTATGAGAAATAGAAAGCAAGCAAGGATGGGCCAAAGAGGCCCAAAGTAATGAATTAAGTGAGTAAGGGGTTGGTGAGAAAGCCCATAAACCCCAAAAGTGAAGGATATGGTAATTTGGGTCAGGGAAGCCTAAAAGACTTAGCAAAAGCCCATGGGAATGAAGAATTGGAATGGGCCCATGATGCCTGAGGAAATAAAATGGGCCGAGAATGCCCAAGGAAATGAAATGGGCCCCAAGGAAGCCCGAAAGTGATGAAACGGGCCAAGGAAGCCCAAAATAGCATGAATAGCAAAATGGCATGACAGAAATGCTAGCAGACTCGCAAAAGGGGTAAAGAATGGATTAGAGAAGGAAAAGCCCACAATCAAGCAAGGCCTAGCCCAGGAGGGAAGTAAGACATAAAGATTGAAATCTCAGAGATTTATTCGCGCCACAAGAGTTCAAGAACGAGCAACAGAATGTGTAGACAAGTCTTCAGGACATGGCAAACGCATGAACAGTAGACAAGCTATGAACAGTAGACAAGTTATGGACACACATGGAAGTGGAGCATGCACAAGACTCAGGCACCATCAACTTGTACCTAGCCAATACAGGAGTGGTGGGCCATGGGTCAGAAGTAAGAGAGGGTATGGTCTAGCAGTGGGGAGAAAGAGAGAGCTTATTCTAGGGTTCCTGCTCAAACTCTTTTGGGGAAAATATTTTGTTGGGATGACATACCACCCAAAAGAAGGAAAGATGAGTTGGAACCACTAGGTGCATGTGTGAGAGAATGCCTACCCTTATCTGAATGAGAATGCCACGGTGAGTAAGCAAACAAAATAAGACTCTTTGTCTGAGAATGGGATGTGGCACGGCCAGCACAGGTAAGTGGTGGTGGCTGGGAAGCTAACAGACCAGTGGGTGGTCTGGGAAGGACACCCACACCAAGACAAAAGCGGTTAAGGGGTAAAATAGTAAAAACCCATCACGGCAGGCAGTATAAAAGGGGCCCCTTCCTTTTATTTTATTGATTAAGCATTGGTGTTATTTCTCTTTCTTTCTTATTACCATATTATTTATATTGCATTTATATTGTTGCATTATCTCCTCCTTTATTAAAATCACAACTTGGTATTTCCTGTTTTCTAGCTGACAGTAAGCATTTCCCTTTTTGTTGTTGTTATATTATACCTGTCTGCCTTAACTCTTTTGTAATAATTTCCTCTGCCATGGGCATGTGACCAAAGTTTTAGTAAACGGGCTTTAGTTTGTGCACAAGCCTGCTTAGGGTGTGTCACATTAAGCTAGACCTTACTATCCTACCTAGAACCATTGGGCCATAGCGTGGTAGGAGACAGCCCAGCCTACAGTTACGAAAAAGGCCCACCACACCCCCTAGTCAATATATGCCTCCGGCCCTGGGCTCGGCAATATTAGACAAGGAATTTATTACCACGTTTTTGTAATGTACCACAACCAATGAGAATTCAGAACTTGTATAAGAATTAGTGCCCTTCTTAAATGGAGAAAGTTTGGCCTTCATTAGGCCGAGAAGGGTGGCAAGAGTACTAGTAATAGCATGAGGATAGGAATAGGAAGAGAGACATTCTTGTACTCTCTTTTTTAGCAAATATTAGTCTTAGGAGCAAAGCATTCTTTCTATACTCCAACCGTGGTTTTACACCCTAGCCTTCATGGTTTTTTTTTTTTTTTTTTTTTTTTTTTCACATAATTATCATGTCTGTGGATGCTTTAACATTCTTTCTCTCACCTTAACCTGACATTAAGCACACTAAAATAGCCGTTGAGCCAACCTTAATGGTATATATCGGTAAAAGGCAATAAGCGGTACAATCACTAGTCTTCTCTTGAAGCTAATTACCGTGTAAAAGTTGGGATTATCAAGTTTCATTCTTTTATAAATAGGATAAACATAATCCACTTATTTAATGTAGTTTGTTTGAATGTTTGTATGATTTACTTGTTAATTATTAAATAAAATAAAATAAAATATACGAAGGGATTCAAAATATCCTCGTTTTGATGTGATAGTGCATATGCATCTTGTATACCCGTATACCTTATGCGTACGCAGCCTCTGTGTTTATGTATGCATCTTGAACCCAAGTCAGCAGAATATTATGTTTCGATTAGTTTGTTTAATTTTCCACATATGTTGTGATTTTGTTTGACTCCAATTCTATAAAATTATTAATATTTAAATCAGGAAAATATAAATGGGAACTCTATCCTAATTCTGCGTCTATTAATTAAATGGAACACACACGGGGGCATATTTTCAAAGATCACGTCAAGAAAAGAAGGAAACATATTTGAAGCACAAATAAAGTTAGATATTGGTAAAGGAAATGTTGAAAATAAAATTAGGCATGCATTGATAAGGAAATATTTTATTTTGAAAATCATATCTAAACACACTCGAATCTAACCTAGGATGGAAGAATCAACTAAACAAATTATGAAAACTAATAGTCTAACTCTAAACTCATAGTCTTATATATATTTGTAAGATATCTGCATTGGGTCTAAAGTGGTTCTTAGATCCAAAATAAAGGGCAATTCCCATTCTTTGAATTAACCTTGAGTCCCTAGCCTATGTAAGCTACAACGATCACACATTGTGGAACTTATATCTGGAAGAATAACTAGATCGGTAAAGATTCCCTCAAGAGTTTTCTTATAGGACAGTTACTTCTCCAAGAAGGCAATCATGTAGCCAAGGATATACTTTTGGCCCGTAATAGACAGGTTGATATATGATAATATTTTGACTAAAAATTTTTCTAACTCCTTTTACCCTTTGGGTTGTAAATGCTCTTCTGATTCCTTAGATCCTTTGGGTTTGAAGGATCCTTCGGGATGAGAGTGCCCTTCAAGTCTAATGCCAATGTAGGGACCTTCCGTCCTCCCATCCATCTCAACCGTCAGGTATAGTATCACCCGTTGGGTTACCCACTACCAATGATGGATGATACTTAGTCTCACACCATTTGTGTGTTCTCCACTCATGCATCCCTATATAGAAAGAACTTGCACACCACCTCTCAGTATGGGTAGTAAAGTCCTAAGATCTCAGGACATTAACTCCATATCTTCCCTACAAGAGGAAAGATCCTGCGTTCATGGGATCTTGGTCAGCTCTTTTCCGCTATATAAGCATCATCAAGTCTCATCTTCTTCAAGGTACGTGAAATTTCCTAGCTCTCACACTTTTGGGTTATTGGAGATTCTTTTATCACTGACTTAATTTTCGGAAGGTTTTTGGCTGACATCCTACCGTTGCTCTCTGTAGGTTCTTTGTTCTTTTGTTCTCCAGGTACTCTAATTAGCGTACTTGCAGACAATCAACTCACTAACAATTTTATGCATCATCAATATTAGTAGGTTGTCACTCTCAATTCTAATAGAGCTTCTACAAGTTTTAAAAGCTAACCCTACCTGAAGGTTCAATGATTAGCTAGATGAAAGAATGTGGTTTAAATCCCTAACTAAAGGATTTTAGTTGTAAATCAATTTACCTTCTTGTGACGGATCATTATACTTCTAAGGAGAGTCCTTTTGAAGTAGGGAATGGGGAATGAAAAGATTAGTCATGGAAGTCTTGGTTTCTAGAGGTTTGGATGTCTCTTATTCTAATTTAATTAGAAACTAGTCGCGGACCTACGTGATACGCAAAAAAATTTGACATCATATTCTTTTATGTTAAGTAAAAGATGAAAATAGTGGTTAAGACTTATAAATAATAGTCCTAAACCCATCTCACAATAATCTGATTACACTATAATATATAATATATATTCTGTAACTAAAGAAGTCTATATCTTGATTTTTTGTATATATATATTTTTGCCGAGGAAACATGTTGCGTTTTATTTTTAATTATTATATATGACAAAATATTTTGTAATACGTTATAATATAGTGAGATATGCACCAAAATGCAACACAATAAAAAAGAAAAAGAAAACGAGAAGAGAATGTATAATTATTATTAGAACATGAAAATTAATCTTGGTGATTTCATATGAAAGCTAATATTATTTTGCATTTTTGGAGATGTTAATGAGCAATTTATCCAAACTTTGTTTTCATTTTTTCGCATAAGAACTTGTAGGCATAATGGGCCTTAGCCTTGGCTGATGAGGCTCAGATTTTCGAGGACAAATTAACAGTAAGGAGGAAGTAAGACTTTGAACTTCACGAGCAAACTATGACTATGAAAGCTAGAGGAAGTATGTCGAGGAGGAGTATCTCCTCAGCTAATGAAGTGGAGGTCAGAAAGTGTGTTTTGTCGTCCAAGGTGACGTTCCAGGAAGTTCTATTGATGAGGATATGCATTGTGAATGTACAGGACAAATGGGAGTTGAGAAATATCTAAGGGAAAGCTATTACCACCACATTAAATGCTTTGTAACTAACTCTCTGGCCGCATTAATGAGGAAGTGATGTCTGAACAGTGCTTTTCAGCCTTACAGCTACCCCTAAAGACTTCAGGAGGGTGCTGAAAGGACAAGGATCAACACAAGCAATCTAATATCCACGTGGAGGGTAGAGATGAGAGTAGGGAGATAGTATAAAATAGGAGGGAGGCCCTAAGAGAAGGGGATGGAGAAATTAAGAGGAAAACACTGTAGCAATCAAGAATTAAACTTGTAATCAAACTTGAGAAGAAATATATAAAAACTGATCTCCTCAGATTGTGCCGATGACGATTTTCTTTAGATTAAACCAGTCTATCTTCATTTTTTTATCATCTGGATTCACTTAGTTTTCCAACCCATTCTCTACAAATTCATTGTATTCGGCTTTTTGGGCCTAAATTCATCCATCCTTTGGGCTTAGGAGCCAAATTGTGTCCTTACAATTGGTGCCGTCTGTAGGAAATTCTAGTGTTGTGGTGAGTTTAACATTTAAATATGGTGGGTTCAGGTCCACATTAGGAGGAATCTATGGGGTCTCGACATTAAGATCATTTCCTTCATCTTGAACGAAGAAGGGATCGGGGGGAAGTGTGCATACCACCCATACTAGTAGAAGTCAATCTCGAACTGAGAGTCACACCTCTCATGAAGAAAATGTTAGGAACATGCAGCTGGAGATTGATCATTTGAAGAGGAAGTTGCGCCATGAATGGCGAAGGCGAACTCCCTCCAATTCTAACTTCTTTTCTAGTGATGAAGAGGATGATAGTTATAGACCCAGATCAAGGACTCCTCCTAGTAAGTCTTTCTCATATGATGAGGACTACCACTATGAGCACAGAAGCAGGAACTCATTTTCCAAAGGCTTGGGAAATGATGCGATGAGCAGAGCACTCAACCAAATTTCCAGATCACCTTTCACGCACAGAATTAAGGGAGGGAGACTTCCTTAGTGGTTCACTCAGCCCACATTCACTATGTATAATGGTCAAACAGAACCTGTGGAGCATGTAAGCCACTTCAAGCAGAGAATGGCTGTGCACTCCAAGAATGAGGCCTTGATGTGTAAGGTATTTCCATCCAGGTTAGGGCCTATGGCAATGAGGTGGTTTGATGGCCTAGGTGCAGGTCCCATTGATTCCTTTAAGGAGCTCACCCAGGCATTTGGATCTTGTTTTATTATGTGCAGTAGGGTTCCTCGGCCTTTAGATTCCCTATTGTCCATGTCCATGTGAGAAGGGGAGACCCTAAAAACGTACTTGGATAGATACTGGGAGATATTCAATGAGATTGATGGGGACTTTGATGACGTGGCTATAAGGACTTTTAAGGTTGGCTTGCCTGCCGAGCATGATTTGAAAAATTCCTTAACCAAGAAGCTAGTGAGGAGTGTGCGTTGGCTTATGGATCATATTGACGAATACAAGCAGGTCAAGGAAGACCAGCAGCAGGGGAAGGGAAAGGCTAAGATTATCCCTCAGGACATGAGGGATTTTAGGTCGGATAGATACAATAATAACAGTCTTCGAAAGGATTTTACTAGGCAATCTAGGTCTATTGCTCCTCAAGTGGTTAACACGGTGTTTCGAGAGCCAATACATCAAGTCTTGGAGAAGATCAATAATGAGCCATACTTCAAATGGCCAAACAAGATGGGAGGAGACCCCATGAGGTGCAACCAAAGTTTTCATTGTCAGTACCACCAGGAATGAGGGCATACCACCGAGAACTATAGAACTCTGTGGAATCATCTGGAGCAATTGGTCAGAGATGGGAGGTTACAACAGTTTTTGTATTGGCCCAATGGGCAAGAATACCAAGCAAGGTTATGGGCTCAGGGGAATGCTTCTTCAAGGCCCCTTTTGGGTGCAATTAATATCATCTTTGCTGCTCATAGGAGAAGTGATTCTCATCCCTCCAGGGTGATGTCTGTGGCTCGACCACCCGTCGAGGACTCTAATTCTGAGTCGAAGAGGGGTAGAGTGGAGATCCAACCGGCATTGAGTTTTTCGGACGAGGACAAGATTGGAACTATACAGCCACACGATGATGCTTTAGTGATCACGCTCCAAATAAAGGGGTACGATGTGAAGATGGTGTTAATAGACCAGGGCAGTGGTGTAAAGATTATGTACCCTGACTTGTACAAAGGGCTAAACTTAAAGCCCGAGAATTTGACAGCCTATAATTCACTTTTGGTAAGTTTTGATGGGAAAGTTGTCATTCCAAGGGGTCAAATTAGACTGCCCGTGCAAGCAAGTTCATAAGTGGTAGAGGTGGACTTCATTGTGGTGGATGCATATTCTCCCTACACAGCCACTGTGGCCAGACCCTAGCTTCAGCCCTAAGGCCGTTTCTTTAACTTTGCATTTGAAGGTAAAATATCTGTCGGGGAACCAGATTGAAGAGCTTGTTGGGAGTCAATTTATGGCTAGGCAGTGCCTGGTGGCTGCTATTATGCATCAGCCTGAAGCTAAGTCCTCGGCCTCTGCTAAGGGGGGCTCATAACAATCAAGGATTTCGGCCCTATCTACGGATGTGGTGTTGGAAGAGGCAAAGTGTGAGAGGATGGAGGAAGTTGTTATAGATGGTGATCCGGAGAAGTTTTTTTAGCTCAGAGCTTAGCTGCCTCCTCGGGAGAAGGAAGAATTGATAGCATTTTTAAGGAGGAATATTGATATGTTTGCATGGAATGCTTATGAAGCTTCTGAGGTAGATCCAGACTTCATTTGCCATCATCTGAATGTCAACCTAGCCGTCCTCCTTAGGAAGCAACCACCTCGACACTCATCTAGAGAGCATTCTAATGCTATCATGGTGTGAGAGACCGCGCCCTCGACCCGTTTTATAGGGAATGTTGGGTCAAACCCACGTGAATGGGTGGAGTCGTGTTATTGCCTCTCAAAATGGAGGTTCGACTAGTTATATATTCTCCTTTAGATTAAGGGTTTTACAATGGAGTCGCCACTTATTTAATTATTGGGATAGATAAGAAAACCAAAATTGAAAAATTCCTCATTTTATTAATTTTCAATTGAATTTACATTGATCATAGAAAAATTACATGGCTTTGGTCCTAGATATAATCTAAGATAAAGTACATGACTTTGTTTCCTAGTTATAATCTAAAAATTGAAAATTACAAGGATAAGCATTGGTCTATCAACCTTGATTTAAGTTCGGAGGCTATATTATAAGGTGGGAAGGTGCTAGGCACCCACCTTGCTCGGTGAAACCGGTCTTCTAGACTATGGTGGCCAACATTCATATCATATCATCCAATATGTCAATCAATTCGTATGTTGAATTTAATGTGTGTGCATGTGATAAACCCAAATTCAATTTATTAAGTATTGCATTTGGATTGAAAAATAAATTCTAGTGAATGTATGTGGAAGGTGATAACCTAGATTCAAGGATTTGAAAGAATTTTGAAACAAACATGTTTTTCATATTTTTGATGTGGATTTAAGATTAAAACTAGTGTTATGCATGAACATATGATGAACAACCAAGAACATATGAAGAACACATAAGAATATTTAAGAACATGCAAACATATTCAAGAGAATTTAAATGGTTACTATCATGCTTTAATCCTAAATTCTCATTATGACAACACAAAAAACAAGTTAGGGAAATGGATTATACCTTCATGCAAGATCCATATGGTGGAGGAGGAGACTCTTGGTAGAGGTCCTAAGGGTGGAGGAAAAGAAGAGTTAGGAGAGGAAGAGTGAGTCTCACTCAACACCTTGAGTCTCAGGAAGACCAAGATATGACAAGACTACTCAACTTTACTAGAACTCAAGAGAGGGGAAGAGAGGGGATTTTTGTGTGCTTTGGAATGAAAGAGAGGGAGAGTTTATATAGTAGTGGTAGATGAAATATGAGTGGAATGCCATTTAATGAGGGTTGACAAAGAATCATAAACCTAAACCTCATTTTAGCTTTTAGGGAAATCTAGTGCATTAAATGGAAAGATTGGTGGGAGTGAGAAATAAGCCAAAATTCGATTTTCCCGTAGCTGCTATAATAGCTTGTAGAGCCAATTTCGAAAAATCATATCTGACTCAATTCTAAGCGGAATTATCTTGTTCTTGTTCTCAAATTGAAGCCCCGAATGTCTAGTTTATGGGAAAATTGACCTCATTTATAGATTCAAAATATTCTGAGAGATATCGATGAAATAATGAGCAGAGGTCATTTGTTAAAAAATAATTTCAGCAGAATTAACATTAATATGTCCCAAATTAGCTCCCAATTAATATTAAATGGCTCCAATCACTCCCATTTCAGACTTAATTAGTTCCAAATTTACTCTAATTAAAAGATAATTGTACAAATTACCCATTGAATAATTATTGTTTAACTATTTAATTAATTAGGTGTATGCAACCTCACCATAAAATGTAGTCCTAACCAATCAAATTATGACACATCATTGATCTCCGATTGATTACACTTATAACCAATTGAAATCAATTGTTCATAATCACATATAGTTGGACTTAATTTGTGATAGTGCATCTCAGCCATTAAAACCTGATTTGACGATTACTTTCAATCTGGTGGTCCGATTAGAGCTTATGACCAGTCAATTTGATCGTTACAATATTAAGATCATTTATGTGAAATGAGATTAAGGATCTAATGGCTTGAATCAAGATGCATATTTCCAAGGTACAAGTACCCTTTTACCCTCCATGTGAGGTTAAATGCGGATTGCAAATAAGGTGTCAACAGAATGCCCCTCATTGGTAGAGCTTGAAAGCGAATGTCAATATATGAAAGAGACACCTAACTTTGCAATCAGTATTTAACCGTGGTGAATGTATGATGCATGTAGATAAAAATGCAGATGGTCATGTTGTGGATCAAAATGTGGACTGAATCTCGAGGGAGATTGCCTACGTACCCCTTGGTGGGGGGATCAGGTCCAAACGTAGTTCATGCATGCAATTTTTTTTTTTTGAATGAATACAAGACATGCTTTACCAGTGGTCACGACAAAATGAGGATTTTAGTCGTGCTTTCCAGAGGACCAACGATCTTGAATTTTGGACGTGCTTCCCAGAGGTCCAAGGATTTGAATTTTGGACATGCTTCCCAGAGGTACGATAGATTTGAAGTTTGGACGTGCTTCCCAGAGGTCCAATGGATTTGTGAAGGGTAGGAGAACTAAGGTCGATCCTATGGGTTTCGAGAGAACTAAGGTCGATCCCTTGAATGTAGGAGAGCTACTGTCGATCCTACAGTGTATAGGAGAACTAAGGTCAATCCTATGAGTTTTGGGAGAACTAAGGTTGATTCCTTGAAGGTAGGAGAGTTGTTGTCGATCCTATAGTGTATAGGAGAGCTAAGGTCGATCATATGGGTTTCAACAGAACTAAGGTTGATCCCTTTGAGGTATGAGAGGTATTGTCGATCCTATAGTGTATAGAAGAGCTAAAGTCGATCCTATGGGTTTCAAGAGAACTAAGGTTGATCCCTTTGAGGTATGAGAGCTATTGTCGATCCTACAGTGTATAGAAGAGCTAAGGTCGATCCTCTGGGTTTAGGGAGAACTAAGTTCGATCCTCTTCTGTCGATCCTACAGTGTATAGGAGAACTAAGGTCGATCCTCTGGGTTTCGAGAGAACTAAGGTCGATCCCTTGAATGTAGGAGAGCTACTGTCGATCCTATAGTGTATAAGAGAACTAAGGTCAATCCTATGGGTTTCGTAGAACTAAGGTCGATCATATGGGTTTCGGGAGAACTAAGGTCGATCCCTTTAATATAAGAGAAAGTCGATCCTATGGGTTTCGGGAGAACTAAGGTGGATCCCTTGAAAGTAGGAGAACTACTGTTAGTCCTATAGTGTATAGGAGAGCTAAGGTCGATCCTATGAGTTTTAGGAGAACTAATGTTGATCCCTTGAAAGTAGGAGAGCTACTGTCTATCCTACAGTGTATAGGAGAACTAAGGTCGATCCTATTGGTTTCAGGAGAACTAAGGTCGATCCCTTGAAAGTAGGAGAGCTACTATTGATCCTACAGTGTATAGGAGAACTAAGGTCGATCTTATGGGTTTTGGGAGAACTAAGATCGATCCCTCGATCCTATAGTGTATAGGAGAACTAAGGTTGATCCTATGGGTTTCGAGAGAACTAAGATCGATCCCTTGAATGTAGGAGAGCTACTGTCAATCCTATAGTGTATAGGAGAACTAGGGTCGATCCTATGAGTTTCGGGAGAACTGAGGTCGATCCCTTGAAGGTAGGGGAGCTATTGTTGATCCTACAGTGTATAGGAGAGCTAAGGTCGATCCTATGGGTTTCGGGAGAATTAAGGCCGATCTCTTGAAAGTAGGAGAGCTACTATCGATCTTACATGGTATAGGTCAACTAAGGTCGATCCCTTAAATTTAGGAAAGCTACTGTCGATCCTACAATGTATAGGAGAACTAAGGTCGACCTATGGGTTTCGGGAGAACTAAGGTCGATCCCTTGAATGTAGGAGAGCTACTGTCAATCTACAGTGTATAGGAGAGCTAAGGTCAATTCTATGGGTTTCGGGAGAACTAAGGTCGATCCCTTGAAAGTAGGAGAGCTACTGTCGATCCTACATGGTATAGGTCATGCTGTTATCTAGCTATATTAGGGTGCATATCTGAGATAACTTGTGTTGAATGAGATAAAGGATCCTTCACTTTGATTCCTGCAAAAAAAGCAAGTTTCAATCAGTAATGGAGTCATTCATTACAAGAAATTGGAAGCACTTAGCCAATGCCCCTAGTTTGGGGCATATTCCTTGCTTGGATGGAAGATGAGTTAATTTTATATTGCTACCATTGGGGAACATGAAAGAAGATCATGATCCGCCATCATTGGTTCCTGCAAAATGGCTTTATTTCTTTAGCTTGTTAGAAACCAATTATCATGAAAACATTTTTGGCCAATACCCCTAGTGTGGACATGCTTGCAAAAAAATGGATTAATACCTCAAATAAAAACATGTTTTCATGCGAGAAGGACATATTTGCACACAATATAAATAGGCCAATGCCCCAATTTTGAGCATGCTTGATGCAAAACAAATGAGCTTAGCCTAACATGCACCCAAACAATTTTGTCACATTGTTTTGAATTTGTTCCCCAAGATTGTTTGGGTGATTGGGATCGAGCCTTTGAAAGGCTGCCTACGTACCTCTCTCATAGAGGATTAGGTCAAGACGTAGTTCAAGATGATTGGATTTTGGAAGAGAATGATTTTTTTTTTTTTTTTTTAAACAAGATGTGATCCTTTGAACAACCATTTTGGAAAATCATAGTGTTTAAGAACCAAACAAATCTCTTTGATTAGGAAGGATCATAATCATTAAACTCATTTAATCAAATTTGCTTCATCCTTTTGAACATCGTCAGATTGAGTCTCCAAAGGCAATCAAGAAATGAAATGTGATAATATTTATGAATCACATTGTTGGGTGCAAACAAGGAGAGTGCTCTAGGTTTGGAAGTTCTTTTGAGTCATTTTGAGGATTTGAGAATTTGAGAAATTTTATCCTCAGACATAACATCTTGTGGGGTTTGACAATTTTAAGCATTTTTCATTTTTAATTCAAGAGAAAAATATTATTAGAGTTTAAGATGCGCCTACAACTAGCAAGACTTCAAGGAGGTCTTTACTCATGGGTTGTAATGTAGGTCGGGTTGGGGTTATGAAATGAAAGATATAAAACGCACAAAATTCCCTATGATGTTTCCCCCAAGTATGCATTACTCAAAAATCAAGTATCAGAGGAGTTTTCTCATTTCTTCTTTGTTATCTTCTCACTAGTCTTCATTCCTCTTGAATCATACCTCTGAACTTTCATCTTGTAAAATTCTTCTTTTTTTAGGTTGCATCCTCAAGTTTCTAACTTATTTAGATTTTCCAAATTTTTTTTCTTCTTCTTCTTTTCTTTGGCCCTAATTTTTTCCTAGACCGCCCTTTTGGGTTTTCAACCTAGCGGGATTTTTTTTTTTTTTTTTCCTTTCTCTTGATTGAATGAACTTTTGGGGACCTTTTTCCGTCCTTGTTTTTCTCAGCTTAATGATTTTTTTATCATTTTGATGCACTTCTAGCCTTCTTTCTTGCCTCGATACACTTGCACTTTTCTGTGTTTGATGAATCTTTTCCTTTTTTGATGAACTCTCTTTTGGATGAAACTTGTATTCCTCTTGGCATGATGAATTTTGGCCTCTTCAAACTTGAAGTACACTTTTTTTTTCTCTCACATTGATGGATTTCATTTATCTTTCCTTGATTGAGTGAAAGCTCATTTTTCTTTGATGATCTCTTATATTTAGCTTAATGAATCCTCTACTTGTCTTTCATGTCTTCTAGGAGAGCTTTATCAATGAGCTTCAAAGCTAAAAGGTTGAGTCCTCTTCAACATGAGATTTAAGTATGCATATCTTGATTTTTCCCACCCCAAGTTTAGATTTTAGTGGGTTTATGCAAAAAAAAGGCTAAATGTTTGAACGCTCAAATGGGCTAGCAATGGATAATGAACATTCTTGATAATAGGAAATAATTTGCTTGTAGGCACAGTGACTCGAGCTCTTTTAATAAATTTATCTTAAAAGAAAAAGTATGAATGCTTTAATGTTGTGAAACAAAAGACTTTTGAAAATTGGATCAAGTACATGGATTCTTGGGATTTTTCAATGGATGGATTCTTTTTTATTGCCTTTTAAGACCATTTCTTCTTATATTCTAAGTCAAGTAGCAAAAGTCTTTACATAGACCAAATAAAATTAATAATTCCTTGGTACAAGTTGATTGCTCAAGCCTTTAAACATCAAGATTTAGAAAATGTTTTGTCCAAGGGATCCTCATGTACCATTTTGAAAATGAGACTAATCTTGAAATTCTTGAAAGAGAAAAAAAAAAAATTTTGGGCCTTTAAGAAAAAGTCACTAGGAAGTTCAATGCCCCTAGTTCAGAATTTTTTTTTTTTTTTTTCGGTGAAAATGACTCAAGGGCCCAATGCCCCTAGTCCAAAGACATTTTAAATTTTTTCTCTTTTTTTGGGAAAGATTTGGAAATCTTGATTTTTTTTGGGGGGGGGGGGGGTGTATATTCATTCAATAACAAAATGCAACAAACAAGCATATAGGGGGAAAAAACGCAACAAGCATAGCATGGACTTTATTGATTAGGAAAACAACAAACAAACTCTAAATAAGCAACCACATTAAAAACAAAAACTATGACTATCAAAAACTTGTGGAGTTGAATTTAGACAAATTCATATGGAACCACTAATGAAGGTGGAATAATGACTTGTCGGTCGATAAGATCTTGAATGTCATGCCTCAGGTGAAAACACTTATCTGTCATGTGGCCTACCCCTTGATGATATTTGCAGTGAGCATTGGGATTATAGCTTCTAGGCATAGGATGTGGTATGGGCTTAGGATCCAATGGTTTCAACAACCCCTTAGCTTTTAGTTTCTCCAAGGCCTCACTCAAGGTCATGTTTAATTCATCAAACTTCCTTCGAGGCTTAGGATTGACAGTTGAAGATACTTGGAAATTCACAACATCAACCACTTCCCCATTGGTGGTGTGGGTCACTGCTTTCTGGGAAGAGTAGCTTTCCTCATTCTTTAATATGCCATTATTGACAACATCTTCCACTTGAGTACTAGCTACGATCAAGGCTTTGAAGTTGGGAAAGTATTGTGCAAAGAGATGCTTATGGTATATGGGCAACAAATTCTTCACAACCATTTGGACTTGCTCTTCTTCATTGGGCCTATTTGTCATTTGGGTTGCCTTTGACCTCTATCTTGTGATAAAGGTTGAGAAAGATTCCTTGGGCTTTTTCTTGGTGGTCTCCAAATCATGCCTAGTAATGTCTACTTCTATATTGTATTTGTATTGCTTGTAGAACTCATTGGCAATGTCCTCCCAAGTAGGGATTCGAGAGTCTTCAAGATTCAAAAACCAACGAAGAGCAGCCCCAATAAGTGTGTTTTGGAACATTTGGGCCAAAAGTTCTTCAGTAGCTCCCAAGGGTTGGAGGGCCCTTGTGTACATCTTCAAATGGGCTTTGGGGCAGCCTGTTCCATCAAACTTGTCCAAGCTTGGCATCTTGAATTTGGGTGGAGCTCTTACTTATGGGAAGAGAGAAAGAGAATGGAAGTTCATGGCATCTTCCTTCCACCGACATTTTTGAAATAGTTGTTCCATTTGATCCAAGCGCTCTTTCAACTTTTTCTCACTTTCAATCAATTGTGGGCCTTGGACTTCATCATTTTGGAAAGTGGTAGTATCTTTTCCTTTGAGCTTTTGACTCAAAGTGTTGAACTCTTCATGAAGTTTGGCTTGGCTCGCTACCAAAGTATTGAACAATTCATGGAAGTTGGTTATGGGCTCATTCGATGTATTCTCTTCAACCATGGCTACAAGAAATGAGTTTGGGTTGGCAAATGAATTTGGCGATGAGCTTGGTTGACTTGAGCTGGAACTTTAAAGGCCTGCACCTTCACTTGATTGAGCTTGCACTTGGAAAACTGCATGCACACATGTTATATTATCTCTAGAAAAACAAATTGGGCCTCCATGGCGAGTAGGTTTCAATCACAAGCATTTGGGCTTAGGTTCATTCATAGCATACACGGTTCAAACAATTATGATAGCCCCAAGCGTTGGACTTGGACTCATCATGGTTCAAACAACGGCCAAACACATGCATAATGCAATACAATTTACATGGACCGACCTAAAAGTAGGTTCTATGGGTCATTACAACATGGGTAGAAGGTAGGTTAAAGGTTCCCACAAGCTCGGACGTCATACCTCCCAACTTGTGACACTAGGAGCGCCGCGTTGGTCCAAATGGTATAGTTTGTTCCTATGAACCACCATGGCATAACCATGATGATCCTTGTCACGGTGGGTGGCAGGCTCACCACTGGGTATGTGAGTCTCCGGGTTTCTGGGCTAGCACACAAATAAAATGTATTTCATTCAAGCAAATGATGCATGACATGTAATATAATAACATATTAGACATATTATATACAAAAAACAATAAACAAACAATGACATGGTTAGCCACCATAACCTAATTGAAACTTAGCCCTCAATATCCCCAGTGGAGTCGCCACTGTGATAGACCGCGCCCCCGGCCCATTTTATAGGGAATGTTGGGTCAAACCCACGTGAATGGGTGGAGTCGTGTTATTACCTCTCAAAATGGAGGTTCGACTAGTTATATATTCCCCTTTAAATTAAGGGTTTTACAATGGAGTCGCCACTTATTTAATTATTTGGATAAATAAGAAAACCAAAATTGAAAAATTCCTCATTTTATTAATTTTCAATTGAATTTACATTGATCATAGGAAAATTACATGGCTTTGGTCCTAGATACAATCTAAGATAAAGTACATGGCTTTGTTTCCTAGTTATAATCTAAAAATTGAAAATTACAAAGATAAGCATTAGTCTATCAACCTTGATTTAAGTTCGGAGGCTATGTTACAAGGTGGGAAGGTGTTAGGCACCCACCTTGCCCGGTGAAACCGGTCTTCTAGATTATGGTGGCCGACATTCATATCATATCATCCAATATGTCAATCAATTCGCATGTTGAATTTAATGTGTGTGCATGTGATAAACCCTAATTCAATTTATTAAGTATTGCATTTGGATTGAAAAATAAATTCTAGTGAATGTGTGTGGATGGTGATAACCTAGATTCAAGAATTTGAAAGAATTTTGAAACAAACATGTTTTTCATATTTTTGATGTGGATTTAAGATTAAAACTAGTGTTATGCATGAACATGTGATGAACAACCAAGAATATATGAAGAACACATAAGAACATTTAAGAACATTCAAACATATTCAAGAGAATTTAAATGGTTACTATCATGCTTTAATCCTAAATTCTCATCATGGCAACACAAAAAACAAGTTAGAGAAATGGATTATACCTTCATGCAAGGTCGATATGGTGGAGGAGGAAACTCTTGGTAGAGGTCCTAAAGGTGGAGAAAAAGAAGAGTTAGGAGAGGAAGAGTGAATCTCACTCAATACCTTGAGTCTCAAGAAGACCAAGATATGACAAGACTACTCAATTTCACTAGAACTCAAGAGAGGGGAAGAGAGGGAGTTTTTGTGTGCTTTTGAATGAAGGAAATGGAGGGTTTATATAGTAGTGATAGATGAAATATGAATGGAATGCCATTTAATGAGGGTTGACAAAAAATCATGAACCTAAACCTTATTTTAGCATTTGGAAAAATCTGGTGCATTAAATGGAAAGATTGGTGGGAGTGAGTAGCAAGACAAAATTCGGTTTGCCCGTAGATGCTGTAATAGCCTATAGAGCCAACTTCAAAAAATCATATTTGACTCAATTTTGATTGGAATTATCTCATTCTTGTGCTCAAATTGAAGCCCCGGATGTCTAGTTTCTAGGAAAATTGACCTCATTTATAGATTCAAAATATTATGAGAGATATCGATGAAATGGTGAGCAGATGTCATTTGTTAAAAAATGGTTTCAGCACAATTAACATTAATATGTCCCAAATTAGCTCCCAATTAACACTAAATGGCACCAATAACTCCCATTTTGGACTTAATTGGTTCCAAATTTACTCTAATTAAAAGATAATTGTACAAATTACTCATTAAATAATTAATATTTAACTATCTAATTAATTTGGTGTATGCAACATCACCATAAAATGTGGTCCTAACCAATCAAATTATGACACATCTTTAATCTCCAATTAATTACACTTATAACCAATTGAAATCAATTGTTCATAATCACATATAGTCGGACTCAATTTGTGATAGTGCATCTCAGCCATTAAAATTTGATTTGATGATAACTTTCAATCTGGTGGTCCGATTAGGGCTTATGACCAGTCGATTTGATTGTTACAACATTAAGATTATTCTGGTGAAATGAGATTAATGATCTAATAGCCAGAATCAAGATGCATATTTTCAAGGTAAAAGTACACTTTTACCCTCCGTGTGAGGTTAAATGCAGATTGCAAAATAGGGTGTTAACACATGGAGGAGGTGAGCAAGCTTAAGCAGGTTGGGGCCATTAAGGAAGTGTTCTACCCTAAGTGGTTGGCCAATACAGTGGTGGTGAAAAAGAAGAATGGGAAATGGCGGGTATGTGTGGGCTTCACAAATCTGAATAAAGCTTGCCCCAAAGACCCTTTTCCCATGCCTTGAATAGACCAGTTGGTAGATGCAACTGTAGGCCATCCTCAGATGAGCTTCCTGGACGCCTTTCAAGGGTACCATAAGATACCTTTAGCTTTGGATGATTAGGAGAAGACAACTTTTGTCACCCCTACTGGGAATTAACACTACAAGGTGATGCCCTTTGGTCTAAAGAATGCAGGGTCTACTTATTAGAGGATGATGACCAGGATGTTTAAGCCACAGTTAGGAAAAAATATTGAGATTTATATAGACGACATGGTGGTTGAGAGTAAGTTGGAATCCGAGCATATTAACGATCTCGAGAATATCTTTGAGATCTTGAAGAGATACAAGCTGCGACTTAATGCTTCTAAATGCTCTTTTGGTGTCGGATCAGGGAATTTTTTGGGGTACATGGTCACTCACCGTGGAATTGAAGTCAACCCTGACCAGATTAAAGCAATTAACAATTTACAGCCACCTCGGAATCCCAAAGAGGTCTAGAATTTGATAGGAATGACTGCTGCTCTGAACCGGTTCATTTCTCGGTCAGCAGACAGGTGTAGGCCATTCTTCCAGTTGTTGAACAAATGGAAGGGATTTGAATGGATCGAGGAGTGTGTCCTGGCCTTCCAACAGTTGAAGGAATACCTATCTTGGCCACCCATTATGTCCAGACCTGAGGTGGATGAGGTTTTGTTTGCTTACATTGCTATGGCTTCCCATGCGGTGAGCCTGGTGCTTGTACGGGTTGATAGTGGTGTGTAGAGGCCAGTTTATTATGTGAGTAAGTCACTACATGAGGTCGAGGTCTGTTACCTACCACTAGAGAAGGCCATTTTGGTAGTGGTGCATGCTCTATGCGTAAGCTCCCCCACTACTTCCAATCACACACAATTGTTGTCCTAACCCAACTTCCGTTTAGATCTCTACTTTGGAGTGCTGATTACACAGGGAGGATTGCCAAGTGGGGTAGGATCCTAGGGGCTTTTGATATCAAGCACATGCCTTGCACCTCTGTCAAGAGTCAGGTCCTCGCTGATTTGGTGACCGAGTTTGCTGAACTTAAAGAAAAAGTTGAGAAGCATAACATGAATGGAAAATCAGTTGGCATGGTCTCCCTGCAAGAGCCTTTGCCCTGGAGAGTACACGTTGACGGTGCAGCGAATCAAAGAAGATCTGGGATGGGGCTAGTTATAATTTCTCTTGAGAAGATTATTATTGAGAAATTCTTAAGGTTGGGCTTTTCGGCTACCAATAATGAAGCCAAGTATGAGGCTCTATTGGTAGGGATGACTATGGTTCACAAAATGGGAGGAAAGGTAGTGGAGGTGTTTTCAGATTCGAGATTAGTTGTTGGCTAGGTAGGGGGAGAGTCGGAAGCCAGAGATCTCAGAATGCAGGAATATTTGAACCAGGTTAGACACTTACAGTCAGGATTTGAGTCTTTTAATTTATCGCAAATCCCTAAAAGTAGAAATACACATGTTGACTCTCTTGCCACACTCACAACTTCCTTGACATAAAGTTTACCTCAGGTGATCCTAGTGGAAGACTTGTGTAAACCTACTGAAATAGGGAGAAACGTGGTTCATATTCATCAGATTAGGGTGGGTCCTAGCTGGATGGACTCTATTGTGCTATTCCTTAAGGAAGACATCTTGCCCGAGGGTAAGTCCGAGGCCAACAAGATACGAAGAAAGGCTCCTTGGTTTTGGCTGATTGAGGACCAAAAGTTGTACAAGCGTTCTTTTTTTGGACCATATTTGCTACGTATACACCCTGAAGTAGTTGAACTAGTTACATTAAGGGATTTGTAAAAGCCACACAGGTGGCAGATCTTTGTCTCACAGGGCCCGCACTTAAGGATAATGGTAGCCAAATATGCAAAGGGAAGCACAAGAGTATGTGAAGAAATGCGACCAATACCAAAGATTTGCCCTAAACATTCACCAACCAGGAGGTGTCCTTAACCCTCTTTCTAGCCCTTGGCCTTTTGCCCAATGAGGCTTGGATATTGTAGGGTCATTCTCTAAGGCAGCAGGGAATAAGAGATGATTGCTACTCAACAAGGATTACTTCACCAAATAGGTTGAAGCTGAACCACTAGAAAATATCAGGGATATGGATGCCAAGAGATTTATCTGGAAAATTATTGTCACTTGGTTTGGAATCCCTCGTACACTCATCTCGGACAATGGTCTTCAATTTGATAGCAGAGCCTTTAGGAGGTATTGCTGTGACCTGGGCGAAACAAATAGATATTCCACCCCAGCATATCCATAGGGGAATGGATAGGCCGAGGCTGTCAATAAGGTCACAGTGAATGGGCTCAAAAAGAGGCTGGATAACGTAAAGGGAAAATGGGTAGAAGAGTTGCCACACATCCTTTGGACATATCAGACTACACCTTGTAGATCCACTGGTGGGACGCCTTTTTCAATGACTTATGGGGCCAAGGCTGTGATTCATCTGGAGACAGAATTTCCAACACTGAGAACAAGCTCTTTTACTCCAAGCAACAATGATGGGCTATTGGAGAAGAGTTTAGATTTAATTGAAGAGCGAAGGAAAAATGCTATGGTTTAACTAGCGTACTATCAACACAAGCTCAAGCAGGGGTACGACTCAAACGTAAGGTCAAGGCCACTAGCGCCTGGAGAATTGGTATTAAGAAAGGTTTTGGGTACTGCTAAGAACCCAGCCTAGGGAAAGTTAGGACCTAACTGGGAAGGGCCATATCGCAACACTTCAGTGGCTAGAATATGTGCATATTATCTTAAAGATCTAGATGAAAATGTTGTACCACGCCCCTGGAATGTAAACAACCTGAGAATGTATTATTATTAATGAAAGCTTTCTTTACCATATTTTGGTTTATTACATTATACGTCATGCATTCTATTATTTGTTTGAATATCAAACAGAACCCTGGTCATGCTTGTCTCCTCAGACAACATACCTTGGGTAAATTGATATTTTAAATTATCTAAGTGTTAAATAGAACATTAGTTATGCCTAACTCCTCGAACCACATGCTTTGGGTAAATTAATACTTCCTGACATCTATCTAAGTGTTAAACAAAACCTTAGCTATGCTTGACTCCTCGGCCCACAAACTTTGGGTAAATTAATACTTCCTATTATTCTCCAAAGTATCAAATAGAACTTTGGTCATGCTTGACTCCTTGGACCATATACTTTGGGTAAATTAATATTTTAAGTTATTTTGCTAAGTATCAAACAGAACCTTGGTCATGCCTGCCTCCTGGGACCACGTACCTTGGGTAAATTGATATTTTAAATTATCTATCTAAGTATTAAACAGAAACTTAGCAATGCTTGGCTCCTCAGACCACATGCTTTGGGTAAATTAATACTTCTTGACGTCTATCTAAATGTTAAACAGAATCTTAGCTATGCTTAGCTTCTCGGACCACATGATTGGGGTAAATTAATACTTCATATTATTCTCCTAAGTATCAAATAGAACCTTGGTCATGCCTGGTTCCTCGGATCACATACCTTGGGTAAATTGATATTTTAAGTTATTTTACTAAGTATCAAATAGAACCTTGGTCATGCCTAACTTCTCGAACCACATACCTTGGGTAAATTGATATTTTAAATTATCTATTTAAGTATTTAACAGAACCTTAGCTATGTCTGGCTCTTCAGACCACATGTTTTAAGTAAATTAATACTTCCTGACATCTATCTAAGTATTAAATAGAACCTTAGTTATGCCTGGCTCCTCAAACCACATGCTTTGAGTAAATTAATACTTCCTGACATCTATTTAAGTGCTAAACAGAACCTTAGCTATGCTTGGCTACTCGGACCACATGCTTTGGGTAAATTAATACTTTATATTATTCTCCTAAGTATCAAACAGAACTTTGGTCATGCTAGACTCCTTAGACCATATACCTTGAGTAAATTGATATTTTAAGTTATTTTGCTAAGAATCAAACAGAACCTTGGTTATGCTTGGCTCCTCGGACCACATACCTTAAGTAAATTGATATTTTAAATTATTTATGTAAGTATTAAACAGAAACTTAGCAATGCTTGGCTCCTCAAACCACATGCTTGGGGTAAATCAATACTTCATATTATTCTCCTAAGTATCAAATAGAACATTGGTCATGCTTGGCTCCTCGAACCACATACCTTGGGTAAATTGATATTTTAAGTTATTTTACTAAATATCAAACAGAACATTGGTCAAGCCTAACTCATCGGACCACATACCTTAGATAAATTGATATTTTAAGTTATTTTACAAAGTATCAAATAGAACCTTGGTCATGCCTGACTCCTCGGACCACATACCTTGGGTAAATTGATATTTTAAATTATCTATCTATGTATTAAACAGAACCTTAGCTATGTCTGGCTCCTCAGACCACATGCTTTGAGTAAATTAATACTTCCTGACATCTATCTAAGTATCAAACAGAACATTGGTCATGCCTTACTCCTCGAACCACATACCTTGGGTAAATTGATATTTTAAATTATCTATCTAAGTATTAAACAGAACCTTAACTATGCTTAGCTCCTCACTCTACATGTTTTGAGTAAATTAATACTTTTTGACATCTATCTAAGTATTAAACATAACATTAGCTATTCCTGGCTCTTCAGGCCACATGCTTTGGGTAAATTAATACTTCCTGACATCTATCTAAGTGTTAAACAGAACCTTAGCTATGCTTGGCTCCTCGGACCATATACCTTGGGTAAATTAATACTTCCTATTATTCTCCTAAGTATCAAATTGAACCTTGGTCTTGCCTAACTCCTTGGACCACATACCTTATTTTACTAAGTATCAAACAGAACATTGGCCATGCTTGGCTCCTCAAACCACATACCTTGGGTAAATTGATATTTTAAATTATCTATCTAAGTATTAAATAGAACCTTAGCTATGCCTACCTCCTCAGACCACATGCTTTGAGTAAATTAATTCTTCCTGACATCTATCTAAGTATTAAACAGAACCTTAGCTATGCTTGACTCCTCAGACCACATGCTTTGGGTAAATTAATACTTCCTGACATCTATCTAAATGTTAAACAGAACCTTAGCTATGCCTGGCTCCTCGGACCATATGCTTTGGGTAAATTAATACTTCCTATTATTCCCTTAAGTATCAAATTGAACCTTGGTCTTGCCTAACTCCTTGGACCACATACCTTAGGTAAATTGATATTTTAAGTTATTTTACTAAGTATCAAACAGAACATTGGCCATGCTTGGCTCCTCAGACCACATACCTTGGGTAAATTGATATTTTAAATTATCTATCTAAGTATTAAATAGAACCTTAGCTATGCCTACCTCCTCAGACCACATGCTTTGAGTAAATTAATTCTTCCTAACATCTATCTAAGTATTAAACAGAACCTTAGCTATGCTTGGCTCCTCAAACCACATACTTTGGGTAAATTAATACTTCCTAACATCTATCTAAATGTTAAACAGAACCTTAGCTATGCCTGGCTCCTCGGACCATATGCTTTGGGTAAATTAATACTTCCTATTATTCCCTTAAGTATCAAACAGAATATTGGTCATGCCTGGCCCTCAGACCATATACCTTTAGTAAATTGATATTTTAAATTATCTATCTAAGTATTAAACAGAACCTTAGCTATGCTTGGCTCCTCAGACCACATGCTTTAAGTAAATTAATACTTCCCGACATCTATCTAAGTATCAAACAGAACCTTAGTCATGTCTGGCTCATCGGACCACATACCTTGGGTAAATTGATATTTTAAGTTATTTTACTAAGTATCAAACAGAACCTTAGTCATGCCTGGCTCCTCGGACCACATACCTTGGGTAAATTGATATTTTAAATTATCTGTCTAAGTATTAAACAGAACCTTAGCTATGTCTGGCTCTTCAGACCATATGCTTTGAGTAAATTAATACTTCCTGACATCTATCTAAGTATTAAACAGAACCTTAGTTATGCCTGGCTCCTCAGACCATATGCTTTGAGTAAATTAATACTTTCTAACATCTATCTAAGTGTTAAACAGTACCTTAGCTATGCCATGCTCCTTGGACCATATGCTTTGAGTAAATTAATACTTTCTATTATTCTCCTAAGTATCAAACAGAACCTTGGTTATGCCTGGCTCTTCGGACCACATACCTTGGATAAGTTGATATTTTGAATTATCCATTTAAGTGTTAAGCAGAACTTCAGACATTTCAAGTTCCTCAGATCACATACCTTGGGAAAGTTAACACTTGGAAAGTCCACCCTGGGTCCTGATTAATGGACTTAGTCATTTTTCTCATCATGTGCACGTGTTTAATTTATTTAAGTCACCAACTAATTACAACTGCTAGTTTTTCGTCAAAGTGTGGGTATTCACCTTTGGAGGCATTATCAATCTAAAAGCTTTAACAAAGGACAAAGTAATAATTGTAGTCAAGCAACAATGGGTATTGCAAAGAAATAGAGAGATTCTTAGGATAAAAATTGAAGTCTTTTCATTAAACAAAAGAAAAGTACATTACAAATAATGACAAATTCCCACTACAAAAGAAAAAGTACAAAAGAAGAACTATAAAAGGGAACTAAATTTCTAAAGCTAAGCCTTAAGCCTGAGGAGGAGGGTCTTCCTTGTTGCTAGCTGAGAGATAGGAGCGTCTTTAGCCTTGAGATGAGCATCCTTAGACTTGGCCTCTGCCTCCTTCGCCTTAGCAGCAGCATCCTTGGCCTCAGCGACATCCTTGGCCTTAGGAGCTACCTTGTCTTCTAACAGGGGCTTGACCTCCTTACCCTTGCCCTTATCCTTGGCCACCTCAATCCCCTAGCCTTGATCACCAACTTGGCCAAGTCATTTTGAAACCTCAGAAGGGGGAAGAGAGGCCTGGGTGATAAGGGGCAACTCAGGAAGCACTGATGCAAGGTTAGCGAGAGATGGGAGCTCAGCCGAGACTTCGCGAATGTCCGGAAGGTAGTAGAAATTCTCAGGCTGCCTCCACTCCGAGTCAGCAGGGACTCTTGCAAGGTTGAGGGCTTCCACCCACACTTCCTTACAGTAGTCCCTACAGACCTCAGCCAGCTCCTCCGCCAGTCGGATCTCGGTTTCCTGCACCCCAAGCTTGTAGTATGCTTGCTTCGAGGCCTCCGCAGCTTCTTTGATTGTCCGAGCTTTGGCTTTGGCTTTCTCCAACTTTGCCTTAAGCTCCAGGACTTGCTACTTGTCTATGGCGAGCTCTATCTCAGTGTGATAGAGCTTCTCACGTTAGTCCTCAGCCTGGTCCTAGGCATTCAGTAGGCTAGCCTCAACACTCCTTCTCGCTCTCACCTCGGTAGCCAGCTTAGTGGTAAGATCCTAGCTCTTCTGCTTGGCAGTGCCCAAGGCCCTGTTGGCCTCGGCACGGAGGTTGGCCTCAACCTTAGCTTCATTTTGTGCATCTTTGTCCCATTTCTCAACCACAAAAACCTTTTGGATAGCCTGCACATGGGTAACAAAGGAGTGCATTAAAATTGAAGAAGGGATAGAAAAAGAAAAACCATTCTTAGTAGAGTATGCTGGGGAGCTTACCTGGGCTAGGTCCCTCTTCAAGGACAGAAAAAGCTCTGGTTGCCTCATGTACTTTAATGCGTCCACGTCCTTAGGGAGAAGGAGAGGACGCTTCAGAGCCTCGGCCAAGTGGTAGGAGTGGCCTCTCTAAAACTCCTTAACAGAGAAGTTTCAGGGCACCATTGCACCATCCAACTCCAACCTGGGGTTCCAAGTTGGATGGCACACGTCGACTGCGTGCTCAGCCTCCCTGCTGTCCACCGAGGAGGCTCGCCCTTTGTCCTTAGTAATTTTTTTCTGTTTGAGCTCCTTCTTAGGGACCACTTCCCCCTCCTCGATGGTCTCCTTCTCTTTCCTTTTCTTCTTTAGATTTGGGATGGGGAGCAGGCCGACCGTGGAGGGAGAAGAGGGAAAGGGAAGAGCGGGAGGGAGCTGGGATCCTGAGGCATCCTTGGGGCCTGCCCCCTAGCCTTGAGGAGATCGCCCAACCCTTTCTTTTTATTGTCCAGCGGCATCTTGTCTTCTTCCTCGGAGCCGCTGTCTACACACGCAACGATGAGCTTGGGCGAACAAGTAGCGGAGTATCTATCTAGCTCACCCTCGAAATCTGGGAGCTGGATTACAGGTTCTCCCTGTTCCTCTTTGTCCTCTTCAAGGTAAAATTGGTCTATCTCGGCCTCAACGGACAGGCGCGAGGAAGCAGTCTCTTCCCTCGGAGCCGCTAGTTTAGGGAAAGCTCGTTGGGAATGTAGCTCAATTGGCACGACGTCTTCTCGGGTAAGGAACCCAAGAATAGAAACGTCTATTCTGCATAACTAAGGGTCGCCTGCCCTGATTGCGTGGCCCACTTCCTGGAAAATGTCTGATAGAGGCTCGAAGTCCAAGATGAGGTGGACCGCTCTCAGCTGCCTGTCCTCGCTCACCAACACTTCGGACCTTAGAACTCTGTGAAGATCTGTGACGTTGACCAAATTGAGGCGGGGCACTACATGTTTTTTATCTGCAAAAATAGTCGAGTAGCAAATCATGATCAAACCAATAAAACCCATCATTAAAGGGAAATGAAATACTAAAGAGAAGAGTAACAAAGCTAAAAGAACTAAATCCCGTGTCAAAGGACCTAACCCTAGGGTACCCCACCTGGGTCTCCCTCCCGAATTGGGTAGTGAAGACGATCATGCCATTCCCCAGAGGCAATTAGGTAGTCATCCTTCATGCGCTTGTTGGACTTGGGAAGATACGATACAAGCTTAACAATAGAGGACCTAGACTTGAGGTAATACCCCGAGTCAGCAAGTGAATGGCACTCGTACATATGGATGAGGTCGTGCCAGGTGAGTCTCAAACCCATTTGCTCGTTGAGAGCATCGACGCTACCTAAGACTCTAAATAGGTTGGGCGCACTAGTGAGGGCACAGCCTATGGTTAATTAGGTAATCTCGGGTTACCCTACCCATGGGAAGCGTCATTCCTCCTTCTATGAAAGCGATCTTAGGAATAACAACCTCCCCTTCGTTTCTATCTGTAACCACCTGATCTGGAGCACAATACCACAGGGCTACTCCCTGTGGAATGTGGTACTTAGCCCTGAAGCCCTCCATACTGGCGGGAGAGTCTACAAGGTGTTTAAATTTGCCTATCTGGGCAAGCTAAAGGGATGTGAAAAAGTTTTCAAGGAAAGGAAACAAAGAATAGAAGGCCGAGGAGAAAAGAACCTAAAAAAAAAAAAAAAAAACTTACAAGAATAAGCACGTGTTTCAATTCCTGAACTTCTTAAAGATTTAATTTTTTTTTTAAGAAAGAAAGGGACTTAGAAGATTTAGAAACTTGGGAAGCCTTGAAAGTTTAAGAGCTTGGAACTTCTGGAGAGCTTGAAAATTTGTTAAATGAGGGAAAATAACTCCCCCTAGGTGCCTTATATAGAAGGCAGAATTAAGTGGGAGTTATCCCACCCAAAATTCAAGGAGAAATGCTAGCCGTATGATCTACATCTCACCGTAGGATGCAGGAAACAAAGCGTCGTTTGGAGCATTTAATGAGACATTGTGGACTCTGAAGCGTTAAGAACAGTTACGAGACAAGTGAAGCGATACTCTCATGTGTGGAAAATAGAGAAGCAAATGGATTTAATTCTCCAAAGTCAAAACCCCATTTTTCTCCTCGGATAGGAGGAGAAAATCGGAATTTTGAGGGGCTATTGTAGGGATAAGGGGCCCAAAAATATATGTCGGGTCTTGGGCTTGGCCGAGGAGGCTCAGTAGTCCAAGGACAGGTCAATAGTAAGGAGGAAGTAAGACTTTAAACTTTACGAGCAAATTATGACTGTGAAAGCTGGAGGAAGTATGCCAAGGAGGAGTATCTCCTCAGCTAACAAAGTGGAGGTCAGAAAGTGTGTTCTGTCATCCAAGGTGACGTTCCAAGAAGTTCTATTGATGAGGATATGCATTGTGAATGTACAAGACAAATGGGAGCCGAAAAATATCTAAGGGAAAGCTGCTACCACCGCATTGAATGCTCTGTAACTAACTCTCTAATCGCATTAATGAGGAAATGATGTTTGAACAGTGCTTTTCAGCCTTACAGCTAACCCAAAGACTTCAGGAGGGTGCTGATGGGACAAGGATCAACACAAGCAATCTAATATCCACGTGGAAGGTAGACATGAGAGGAGGGAGATAATATAAAATAGGAGGGAGGCCCTAAGAGAAGGGGATGGAGAAATTAAGAAGAAAACATTGTAGCAATCAAGAATTGAACTTGTAATCAGACTTGAGAAGAAATATATAAGAATTGATCTCCTTAGATTGTGCCGAGGACAATTTTTTTTAGATTAAACCAGTCTATCTTCATTTTCTTGTCATATGGATCCACTTTGCTTGTTGTCTGGCTCATTAAAGCCCAGTTTTCCAACCCACTCTCTACAAATTCATTGTAATGAGCTCTTTGGGCCTAAGTTCATCCATCATTTGGACTTGGGAGCCAAATTGTGCCCTTACAGAACTATTAAACAATGTTATAACAATTGATATTTCGATAATCACTAAACTCATATATGAGAATCAACTATTACAAAAAAATTTCTCTCCAAAACATATATTGATTTATATTTTTCCTTTACACACAATTTAAAATTTTTGAAAAACTAAGGAAGCTAAATGTATAGTATTTTTTTTTCCCCTTTTGAGAAGAAGCTAAATGTGTAGTTGATTTTAGTCAATCAATAAAAAAACATAAAAGGGGTAGATAAAAGCAAACGTATTCATGATATAATTGTTTATACAAGTCCATATATTTTTTTTATACCATGGAATCACCTTATTATGTTAAGCTACTAAGAAATTTATACATTTAATACTCATGTTCTCTAAAAGATTCATGTAGTAGTTGTACAACTGTATCTTGTTTGATCTCTCCCAGGTCTTTAACTTTAGCCCAACTCACAGCATATAAACCAATGATCATGAAAAAAGAACCTAGCAAGATGAAGCCAAACACAATTTCTAAATTTTAACAAATTAGCCAAGAAAATAGTAGGAAAAGATCTTGAATTATAAATTATCATGTGTCAACAAACAATGCAATAATCTATAATTATACTGCAAGAGTAATGCATTAATGATTGTAGAATTGCTAAGGAAATCATCCAAGTAGATGACTATATATATATATATATATATGGTCAAGAAAACTTGCTAAAAAGTGTGACCTATGTGAAAGTAAAAAAAAATTAGTAATACAAAAAGTGAAATAATGTAAGAGAATTTGATTAGTAATACTAGCATATAGACAACCTAACAACCATTTATCATTTAAGCTATGTTATTCAAATTACTTTACTGACATAGAAAATTATTGTTATTATCTTGACAATACTTATCACTCTTCATATGTTAACTTTATCCAATCTAATTAATCCAAGAACTTCTAGAACTTGTAAAATGCCTATCATAAAGCATTAAAACAAATAGAATGTCAAGATTATAGAGAAATCTAAGAGAGAGAGAGAGAGAGAGAGAGATGTACCTTTGATATGTAGTAGATATAAAAAACAAACATGTATTGATAATTGAAATTATTCCATCACAAATACTAAGCTTATTGATTTTAAAAAAGATAAAAGGAGAATATATATATATATATATATATATATATATAATATGTAGGGGAAGGGGAAAAGGTATAAATGATACATAAGTGTCGTGGGAGGGGAAATGTTAGAGAAGAGGAAGAGACTTTGTATATTTTTGTAATTAAAAATTGTATTTGTAACTGCTAAGTTGCATATATGGGTGTTTGTGTGTGTGAGTGTGTGTGTGTGTGTGTGTGTCTCTCTCTCTCTCTCTCTATATATATATATATATAAACTCATCGAATTAAATGCGGTAACATAATAGCAAGTCTGAATAGAGAACTTTTGGACTACCATATTGGTTTATGGAAAATTAGAGACTTTCCATATTCATTATTTTTTTTTCCCAAAATTTTTTAATGTGAGAATGAGATCACATCGAGGTATATGCTTCAAGTAAGAGTAATGGATATTAGTATTATCATGGAAAATATAAAAAAAATAGTTAAACATTGTAAGCCTCCCAGAGTTGTTTCCTTATAAATTATACTTGATAAGAATTTTTTTTTTTTTTTTTTTTTGAGATGATTAATGGTAAGAATTAGAGATTAGATCTTTAAAAAAAAAACATTAGTATGTATTTCTTGCCGTAAAGTTATTTACATCGTAAATACAAAGAGGAACACCATATGCTCCATACCTATCGATCATAATATGTAGAAGATCTTGTTTCTTCTTCCAAAGTATCCTAAGAAGTTAAAAGTTAGCATATATTTAGATGAGACTAAAGAAAATTAGCAAGAATTTATACAATAAACATAAATAGAACAAATAACAAAGTCATTCAGAAAATAAAATAAATAAATGGGAGGGAAATGATCATGTACTAAATTAATAAAACGCATTCCAATGTTTTAGACTATTTTAATGGTTAAAATGCAATTATGTATAGGAAAATTTTAAACATGAATATAAAGAAATAGACTAACAATTCACAATTGGAAAAAAGAAAAAAGAAACAATGTACTACAACATTGTAAAAATACACACACACACATATATATAGCACAAACCATAACCTTTGCAGCTGAAAAGCAAAGAAGTTGAGGGGGAAGAAAAGAAAAAACTGAACTCAAAGGGAGTTTCCAATTCTATTTGTAATTTGGTGACTTATGGGTGGAAAGAGAGCAATTTAAAATTTGTATAAAAAAAATTAAATCAGTGGGTTTTAAATACAAAAGGAGGCAAATGAATGTTTTGATGGGGAGAGAAGTCGTTTTAAAATGGCTGCCATGTGTTAATTAATGACTCCCTTACCTTAATCAATTATTAACTTCTTTATTTGCCTCTTCTAAAAAAAAAAAAAAAAGCACTCTTTATTTGCAGGTCCGTTAAGAAAGCTCCTTCAATTGGGCTAATATTGATGAATGAATACCATAACATTAATGTCAATGCATTAAATGATTTTTATCGTGGAGGAGGCTAGGAGAAAGGTTAGTTTGCCATAGATTTAAAAAAAAAAAAAAAAAGAGCTTAATTGTTTCACATGTACTAAATCAATAAAATGCATTCCAATTTTTTAGACACAAACAATTTTAATGGTTAAAATGCAATTATGTATAGAAAAATTGTAAACGTGAATATAAAGAAAAAGACTAAAAATTGAAAAGTAAAAAAAAAAAAAAAAAAAAAAAAAAAAAAACTGTATTACAACATCATTAAAAAAAAAAAAAAATCTAGCACAAACCATAAAATAAGGAGATTATAAGTCAAAGAGAGAGAGAGAGAGAGAGAGAGAGAATTGATTGTTGAATTTAAGGCAATTGAGATTTAATGGTGAAGTCATTAATAGGAGAACATTTGCATTATGTTTGGTGTGAAGATGATGTGTTTTTTTTTTTTTTTTTTTTTTTTTTGTTGGAGAAGAGGAAGATGATGAGTTGAGAGAGAGATATAGATAAGAAGTGAGCTTTATGGTGGAGATAAGGAGATGACAAGTCAAAGAGTGAGAGAGAGATGATTGATTGTTGAATTTAAGGCAATTGAGATTTAATGGTAAAGTCATTAATAGGAGAAACATTAGCAATTTGTTTGGTGGGAAGATGATGTGTGTGTGGTCTTGTTTTTTTTTTTTTTTTTTTTTTTCTTCTTCTTATGAGAAGAGGAAGATGATGAGTTGAGAGAGATATATAGATAAGAAGTGGGTTTTATAGTGGAGATAGGGGTGTGATTTATTTTATATTTTTTAGTATTTTAAAATTGATAGAAATTATTTTTAAATTGTTGGACAAATACAAAAAATATGATAGAAATGACATGACTACTGACGTGGCTCAACATGAGCGTAGCAACATTAAATACTACGCTTCAGTTTTTAGTATTATATAGATGTAGATTATATCTATATATACTTAATCTAATAATAGAAAATGAAAACTATTAACTTTTTGTTTACTTCTTCAAAGTTGCCACACAAAATTTTCAAATCTCAAATTTTCTGCCGTTGTCATTCTAATATATATTTCTTAATTTAGTTTTTAGGGTGACAACTGATAAGTAGCAATGTATAGTCTATGTTTAAACTATTTAGCTTCCTAAGAAAAATTTAAATTAATTAGAACTTACAACCTTTTGAAATAGAGAAAAATGACACAACACTAAAAATATCCTATTAAATGGGATTGATCTTCTGTAAGAAAATTCTAAACAAATTAGGCATATTATTTTTCAAAATTTTCCTAATTAAACTTTTTATTCATTAGAACTTTTATATATATATATATATATATATATTAATTATCAAACTTTCTCACCAATGCCTGAGTTAAAAACTGCTGACATTATTAAATAAATATATAAACTACATCGTAACCATATCACTTAGGGTACGCCTCAATAATAGATTGTAAAGCTGGAATTTTGATGATATTGTAGCGAGGAAAGCCTGCTCCTTCCAATACTTTCTTCCACTCGAGTTCAGTCCTTTCCTTGCCACCAGTGTGTGCAATCATAACCAAATCAAATACTAAGCCTGTGTCATCAAATAGATCATTACCCTCTGGTTTTAGCACAACATCTACAATAATAACTTTTCCAGTCTCTTCCGATATTGCTTTTCGGCAATTTTTCAAAATCTTGACACAACTTTCATCGCTCCAATCATGCATAATCCACTGCATTATTGAGAAGTAGTAATGTCATTAAGCTTTTGATCAGGACTTATCTGTGCACATTAGTGTTAGTGGGTTTAGAATATAGACAAAGAAAACATAATTTACATATTAATCATTAGGATAAGATTTCAAGGAAAAAGTCGTTTTTTTTTTTAATTTAAAAAAATAATAATAAATAAAAAGTCGTTTGAAATGGGGCCATATTTTCTACCCACTCAACTCCACCATCTTTTTTCGTATTTTTGTATTTTATTATTATTATTAAATGAGGAATAAGAATTATAATATATAAACTTTTTGAGATGTATAGCAACATGACTAACCATAATTTTAACACTTTTCTTTACAAGTAAAGGCAGAATTTATTTGCATACTCTTCTAATAATAAGTGAATTTTTTAAATGAAATTTTCATTTCTATAAATGGAAGTTAGAATGGAAACAAGATTCAAACTTATTTATGATAAAGTTATCTCTAAAACTTAAAAACTATCACTGGATTCCAAAATTTAAGAAGTTAAGAAATTGGAGAATTTAATTATTATTCTAGTAAAACCTTCTCTGTGAGACAAAAAGAACAGTGTTGATAAAGAAATGTGCAAGAATGGCCTTTGGTCATCGGCTTACCAACTGGATCCAGTTAAACATTGTATAGCGTCAAGCCTGTTTCAAATTTGTGCCAGTTAGAAGAACATGAACGTTTTGGCCGCAAATATTTGCTTTTGAACGCTTTCATCTTTGTTTTCATTAGTAACAGCAAACGAGTTGATTTAATAATCAAAACATCAAAGTCTAACACAGAATTCAATTACCAGAAGTATTGGCTCTTTTTATTATTGCGTCAAATTATCCACAATATATGTGTGTATATATATATATATATATATGCATGTTTCGAGCACTTTATCCTAGCTAGATGCTAGATTCACTGTGAACTAAAAAACAAAAAAAGACTAATACCCTTGAACAATATTAAACCATGCGTGACTTTGGAAAGCAAATCATGAAATCGCAAGGTTAAATTTGATGAAAAAAATAAGGTCTAATAAAAAAGAAGAGAAAAAACATTCATCTCTAAACAATAACCTTACGTACCTTCATGAAAACTGCATCAGCATTGGGAATGGCTTGAAACATGTCACCTCCAACATGTGTGATTCCATCATAAATGGGTGCCGTAGCAACAACATGTGGTAGATCAAAGTTGATACCTTTGATGTGTGGATAGGATTTCACAATCTCAGCAAGCCCACTACCGGTCCCACCTCCCACATCAACCAATGACCGCACAGAACCAAACCCATCTTTATACTCACAAAGAATAGCATTCATAGTAATCCTGGCCGTACAAGCCATGCCATCATTGAACAACTTGTTGAATCCAGGATTTTCAGAAGCAAAGTCCCAAATCTCATGGCCATTAGCCTTCTCAAAGGCTAAGCCACCGTCTTTGACACATTGGCTAAGAGTGTGCCATGGACCCACTAGCCAAGGATGGGCCTCCAAGAGTACCATAGGTGCTAGGCTCATCTTGGAATCATGCAATAACCATTTTGATGAATGGGTTAGGCCGTACAGAGTTTCTTCATCACCTTCGGATGTTTGATGTGAGGAGAAGATCTTTCTGCGGACTAGCAACCTCATGATGCGTGTGAGGTAGCTGATATCTAGGGAGAGCGCATCATCAGTATTAGGAATACGAGCTACCATCTGGGACAAGGTCATTGGGCCACCATGCAAGTTTATAATGTCAGCTATGCGGAGCTCCACGGCACATTTCACTGCCATGGAGTCTGCAAAGCTCAACATATATTTCCATATATCAGCTTGACCTTGTAACTCTGCTTCAGCTTCTTTTGCATCCATTCTCAAACACCCTCTCTCTTTCTCAAATGAAGTGGAACCCAAATTAATAGATCTTAGCAATCCAACAAAAAGTCACATTTTCTCACTATCCTATAAAAAGTCACAATTATTCCCACCATCCGGACCGCAACAGAATAAAAAATTAAATAAAAATCAAATCTAGATTTATATGCCACCACGTGACCCCAATTACCCACAAGGGGCCACGACCCAAGAAAGGGAAATGGAAAGATGAATTTGAAATGAATTTAAGGATAAAGCCCATGCCACCTCATTTAAACGCCAGTATCCCAACCCAACAACTTAAGCTAACTTTAAAGGTGATAAGTAAACTAACGTTTAAAAAAAAAAAAAAAAAAAGAACATAAACTATGTTAACTTTGCTACAACCAAATTTGATATCTCTATCTTTTTGAGCTCTATTAAAGATATATTAGACATATTAGTCTAATATAATAGGCCCAAGCCCACTCTTTCTTGTATTAGTAGTTTCGAGTTTAGTCGCCTATATATACTCATATTAGGATTCATTATAACACAGATTATTATACTACACTCTTACATAATAAAGATGTGGCCCTTAAGTGATTCCTCTGTGAATGTAGGCTGACAAATCTGAACCACGTAACCCTCGTATTCCTATTCTATACTTTCCATTCCGCATCCATTTTAGTATATACAATATAGTATAACACATCACGTTACTAATATATTTAATATGGTATTAGAGCCAAACTTCGTTCTTGGCATCAAACAAACATCTCTAGCAAGCAAAGAAGATTCTCACATGCACACCACCTTTTGAAGTCACACATGCTTGTCTACTGGATCTAGACTCCAGGGCATCTCGCAGCCACCATGGCTCAGTGCTATGTCAAAATCTAACAACCAAGCAAACTGTGATTTGCCTTCTCAGATCTATGCACATCAAGCCTTCGCCTGATGAAACTTACACCACAGACGTATTCCATGGCCTCCAGCGACCAAAACCCAAGAAGTTGGTCTCCACCAAAAGCTTCACGCGCCGCCATGCTCCATAAGAGATTCCAGCAAAATCCTATGCGCTGCCAAAAGTTCTCGACTCCCAGATCAGACTGTGGCCACATGTGCCTCCATGACGACCTTGTAGCCCCCCGATCTATCAAACTGTGAAATCCGACCTTTATTTGATGAATGACGCACCGCCACGCGCACACCATTAGATCCACGCGATACCGGGGAATGGATGCACCACAACGCTCCGAAAGACTTCTGTTGATGTTAGTGTGACGTCATTAGATGACATCATCTAGCCACGTCAATGCCATGTCAGCCCTCGTCCACGTCAGCGCCACATTATCAATATGACGTCAGCGGCTCTGCCGCCCGATCAGTGACTCGACCCGAAAACCCGAAACCAACCCAAATAGTGTAGCCCGTTGACCGTGCTTGATTGTTGACTTTTTTTCATCGGTTGACTTTGACTTTTTGCTTTGACCATTGACCAAAAGTCAAAATTTTCGAAAGGGCTTATCTTGCTCAGTTTTTCACATAGATTCCGATTTCGGACTCCTTTTTTTTTTTTGAAACTCAAAAATTGGTCAATTGACACATTCTTCATTATGGTTTCTTCAAAGGCATTCTTCAAGGTATCTTTAAGGGATCTTCTTATATTTATCCAACCTCAAGCATTCATCAAGCTTCCGCCTTGAGTTTGAGGGAAGGTGTTAGAGATATATTAGACATATTAGCCCAATGAGTTAGGTTTTTAGACTCCTGTAAACTAGATTGTTTAACCTAATTAATTAATCAAGTGAAAACTTATGTTTATTATTCAGATCTAAGTTAAAACAATAATAATCATATCATGTAAAACAACGGAAAATATAAAGAACACAATGATATGATGACTCAGGAAAACCAAACCGGTAAAAAACTTGGGGAGGATTTAACCTAGCTATCCTCAAGGTAAAAAGCAAATCCACTATGAAAGAATTGAAGTTTGTACAATAGAACTTAGACCACTAACATTCTATTGCTGCCTCGAGTAGAAAACTTACTACCATGACCCCATGATAAGTCCGAGTCCACATACTACTTCTTTCCTTAGTCTTTGCAATAGAAGCACCCACACTTATGACAAAAAACACAAACTCTCCTATTTGTGACTCCAAGACCGCCCTTGAAAGTTTAGATCATCAGCACCTTTGATGACTAGAGAAGGCAGCAACTTCTACAACACCGGATCTTGCGATTTTTCAAGGAATAACATCGGTAAAAGACATGAGAGAGATTTTTGGGTATAAAACCCTAGATACAAAAGAGGCACACTCTTCTCTCTCTGAAAATCCTTATAAATTTGTGCTTAGGGTTTCCTTTATATACTAGAAGAAGTAGATCTGAAACCTTAATCCTTTTTGGGCTTGAACTACTGTTTGGGCTTAATTAAAATTCTGCAGATACGAATCTCGATCGATCGAGCCTGTTTCTTGATCGATCGAACCAGGCAAATTTTGAATTCTCTTTTCTAAAGCTTGCTTGTTCTTAGATCTTGACTTGCATCACCTTGAGATTTGTCTAATAATACCTATAGACTCTAGGATCTATATCTAGACAAGTTTGTGTTCACAATTTGCCAATTGTTCTAAACTTTTAGAACTTAACACAATGTAATAGGCCCAAGCCTACTCCTGCTTGTACTAGTAGTTTAGGTTTTAGTCACCTATATATACTCATATTAGGGATCATTGTAACACAGATTATTGTACTACACTCTTACATATTAAAGATGTAGCCCTTAAGGGATTACTCCATGGATATAGGTCGACAAAGCTAAACCACATAACCCTCGTGTTCTTAGTGTTCCTATTCTATACATCCCATTCCGCATCCACTCTAGTATAAACAACATGGTATAGCACATTGCATTGCTAATATATTTAACAGGCTCCTTGCTCCTTTCCGATATGCAGTCTGTAAAGGGTGGAGGCAATGAAGGCTAATTGGCTAAGGCTAGTGGTCGCGATGGTAGGCTGTTAATGATGGTCGAGCAGCAGCCGTGGTTTGAAATTTAGCATATGTGTTTGTTTCCCTAAAATGGGTTCATCTTAAATTTTAGGGGAAAAACTGGGTTTGATTACATATAAGGTGGTTTCTTTTTTTTTTTTTTTCTTTTTTTGGTTCCGCTACCTTTCTGAGTTCAGAATCTTCTGATTTTTGAAATTACAAGAAACAGAGAACTAATTTCTAGTTCTAATAAACCATTATGTGATGCGAAGTGGCAATTTGGTATATATATATATATATATATATATTTTTTTTTTTGAATTCTTAGGGGCTTCACGGTTGCTCTCAAAATTGAGAACCCATTAAAGAATTCCCGTTCATTATAGGAAAAGAGCGAATCTTTGGATCATTGTTGATATCTAATAGTAGTAGCACTAAAAAAATTGAAAGTTCAAAATGAGTATGAAACACCCTTGAACGTTTAGACCCCAAATTATAAAAAATCAATTCAAGCTTATAATCAAACAATTAATGTGCGGAACATGAACATAAGCAAATCACAGAATTGATAACTAATCTAAGTCAAATATAAATACATCCACCGCAGTAAATATAAGGTGAAGATAAAGGGAAGGAAGATGCAAACACACGAACAACATACGATGTGTTATCGAAGAGGAAACCGAAGTCCTCGGCGTAAAACCTCTCCGCCGCCCTCCAAGCGGTCAAATAATCCACTAAAGAATGTAGTTGGGATACATGAACAGCAGAAGACCCTCCAAGCCTAATCTACCCAAGTACCTAAGCCCTCCAAGCTTCTTGCTCCAACGAGGTTACGCCGAACCTATTTCTTCTTTAGCTTCCCGAATTCCGCTACTAGACCATAGCATCAACCAATGTATATTGGTTCCTTCCTAACTGCTTCCCAAAAGCACCAAATAAACCTTCTCACAGACGTGGGTATTGTGAGATAAGGATTTGGTAAAGAACCTCTCAAGAGTATGACAATGGAGAGAAGGAGAGTAGAGAAATTTGTAGAGACTTTAAGGTAAAGATTGTGGATGAATCAATCTTGTTTTTCTCTAGGGTTTCTCTCAAAAATTCTCTCTGGAAGCTCTCAACATTTCGTGGGTATAAGGGTCTATATATAGTGGTGTATGTTTGGAATACGAAGAGACAGTTTTTGCCAAACAAGGTTGGTTGGTGGCTTGGCCTCGCGGCTTGTCCAAGTCGCGAGTTCAAGTCGCGACGTAACGGCCTGGCCAGCCTGGGACTTTTGTCCTATAGTGCGATAGCTGGCGCAACCCTTTAGCTCCCCTGTGTGCTTCTCACGTGCCTGCATTTGGCGGCTTGCCAGTCGCGAGTCAGCCGCGAGTCCTAACCGCGAAACTCTGCTTCTTTGCACAAACTTGAGCTTTTCGTCACACCCTCTTCACACACTACCCTTACATGAATCCCACCTAAATACAGGGTTACTAAGTGCTAAATTACAAGCAAATTAGCATGGAATAAAGCCAACAAGATGGTTGATAAACTTCAACCTTACAAAAATAATTCAAGACCCTTTTCCCAATCCATTGTTATTTATAGTGACAACTTTCAACATGCATTGCCCAAAGTAACAGTAGAATCAAATCCTTGATTTTCCTATCGAGTAGAGTTTCAGTCACAAAAATGACTCCAGCTCTAAAATGGTTTCCGATGAACTTGCTCTTGAAAAATTACCCTCAACGATTTCATTAAAAATGCAATAAATAGGACTCTGTTTTTTGTTTAAATTTATGGTGAACGAGCAAAAACTCATTAGTCATCACCTCCAAGACTCTTAACACTTAAACTAACACAAGTTTGTTTGTTTTGTTTTTTTTTTTTTTAAACGTTAGTTTACTTTTCACCGTTTAAGTTTCTAGAGTCTAGAGTTAAGTTTAAATGAGGTGGCATACTCTACACCTTTGATTTATTTCAAAACAATCATGTCCATAATATGGACACTCTCCATTTCAAAGAGAAATGGAGAGGATTCAAGTCCTCAACAAAGAAGTTGCACCAATAGCCCACCACGATCTACAAACATGTTGGAATGGCTTGAATGGTCAAAAACCAACAAGCCATTAAATGTTAGCATGCCCATGTCAGAAAGTATGGCTTGATATTTAACCAAGCCAAAGATTGGCATCCACAAATAGCATGCGTGAAGGAATACAGAAGTCTTGATGCATGGATTCTTGGCCGAATTTGTTAACTTCTTTGTCAACAGAAGTCTTGCATTATTTTCATTTGCTGAAACACTAAAAATTCGGCTAGACCTTTAGCTATAAATAAAGGTGGAGGAAGAGAGCTTCTACGTGAGATAGCAAAGAGCTTCTTTTGTGTGTGCACAAAAGATAAAAGTTAGAGTGTCCTACAAATCTTGTCTAAATACAATAGGATGTTCTCTATTTATTTGTGAGAAAATCAAAGGTTTTTTATTATTAAAAAAAAAAAAAGGTGAGACAACCAATGGTGTATTGGGGGTTTGGGTTTGTGAGAGTATTTTCAAGCTATTATTGTAATCTCCAAAGTTATAGTGAAACTTTATTCTGTCGCCTCCCATAGACTTAGGCATATTGCTAAATCACATAAATTTCTTGTGTCATATTTTCTCTTCTCTTTACCCTTTAACCTTATGTAAACAGATTATTTCACAATTTTTTCACAACAACTAGTATAAGAGTTCCAGGTTGATATATCCAATGGAGATCAACGCTTTTATTGCCAAGGTAGATGTAGTTAACTTTGACGAAACTGGTAACTTTGGTTATGGCAAAGAAGGGTGAAAGATTTGTTGGTACAACAAGGTTTGATGAAGGGTTTGTATGGGAAAGCAAAGAAACCAGATAAGATGACATGTGTCGAATGGGAAGAACTCAATATGAAGGCTGTAAGTTCAATTCAACTATGTTTGGCAAATGAGCTTATGTATGATGTCATGGATGATGTGTCAACTGCGATTGTATGGTTGAATTTGGAGAGCCGATATATGTCCAAATCCCTCACAAATAAACTAAATCTTAAGCGAAAACTATACGAGCTTAAGATGGCAGAGGGTGCAGATTTGGCTCAGCACAACCATATGTTCAATCAAATCATTAGTGATTTGTTGTAGATTGAAATAAAATTTGATTATAAAAACAAGGAGATGATGCCTTTATCATATCTCCATGCTTCCTACGAGTATTTAGTTACAACCCTACTTGGGAGAAAGAGACTTTGAAATTTGAAGAGATCTTAAAAGTCTTGTTGGATCACTACTAGGGTTATGGTAAAGGGTAATCAAGATCGTGGAAGGAAGAAAGACAAAGATCACAATTCTACTAGGGTACATAGTAGATCCAAATCCAAAAGCAAGACAGTGAAGTGCTATAAATGCCAGAAGAAATGGCATATTAAGCGAGACTGTCTAGAGTGGAAAAGAGGCAAGGACAGAGACAAGGAAGGGTCCTTAAGATCTGCAAATGTTGTGGCAGTAGATTTAGATTCAGATGGAGATATGCTTTCTGTTTCATCTAGTGCCAACCTGCTGATCGATTTTTGGATTTTGGATTTAGCATGTTCTTTCCACATGACTCCTCACAGAGATTGGTTCGACACTTACAAGTCGATTAATTGCAATTTTGTTCTAATGGGCAACAATGTTGCTTGCAAAATTTTTGGAATAGGAAAAATTAAGATAAAGATGTTCGATAATGTGGTGAAGACATTTGGAGAGGTATGACATGTTCCATATGTGAAAAAGAATTTAATTTCATTAGGAACCCTAGACTCTAATGGCTATTGCTATAAGTCTAAGAATGGGTTAATAAATGTGTCAAGGGGTGCTATGGTTGCGATGAAGGGGCAGAAAGTAGAAGGTAATATCTGCAAGCTGTTCGGCAATACCATTGTTGGTGGAGCTGCTACAGTAACTAAATTTAAGTAGGATGATACACTCCTGTGGCATATGCGACTAGGGCATGAGTGAGCGTGTATGAGGGAATTGCAAAAAAGAAATTTGTTCGCTGGAGCTAAGTCATGTAAGTTAGATTTCTGCAAATACTGTGTCATGGGAAAGCAGTGTAGGATGCGATTCAAAACAGCCACGCACAAGACACAGGGTATATTAGATTATGTACACTTCGATATCTAGGGACCAGTGAAAGTGGTCTCTAAAGGTGGAGCTCGGTATTTTATGAGTTTCATTGATGATTATTCTAGAAAGGTTTGGGTTTACTTCTTGAAGAACAAGTCTGAGGCATTTGCAAAGAGAAGTGGAGAGCTTAAGTGGAAAACCAGGCTGAAATGAAGATCAAGTTCAAAATCATTGTTAACGTCTACACTGGTAACCGTTTTTTAATAGGCAATTATCAAACTTGTGCATTATTGTTTCTACCATGTTTCTTGTGGGGGGATAGGATGGCGTCACATGCCTAAAGGCCCAAGGCCCATCAGAATAGAGAAGAAAAAAAGGGGACAAAGGGAACAGTAGGCCAATCACAGTAAGATCACAAGATAAAAAGAAAGGGACTGTAGAGCTCAAGCACTGGAAAGAAGAAGGTGTAACCCGCCGAGGTGTCTCCCTTCCTTGGAACGTAGCAGAGGAACCGGTTCATCACTAGGAAGGATTAGGATAACAACAAGATTGATGAAAGAGGACAGCCAAGGAACAAGAGAAGGTAACACCTAAAATCGACAACAAACCCCTCCGCATTAAATGGTTGTACTTACTAGACAAAGGTTATATTAAATGCCTAATGACCTGTTAAAATAGTATCCTCCACCAAAGAACCCACTTATTCCTTGAAAAAGGAGGAAGAAACCCCTGATGGGATAAGTATCTCCCTCCCCTAAAACTCAAATCTACAAGGAAAGAGCTGGGAGTCACTGATTCACCTCCATCATTTCCATCACTAACGTCACCAACTCGTCTCCATCACTAATTTGCCTCCATGTCTCTTAGGTTCAATCTCTCTATTCCTTCTCTCAGATTTGATTATATGTGAAATTGGTGTTTTTGTTCTTTGGATTTGTAGATCCATTCTTTGGGTTTGTAGATTTGTAGATTTTGTTATTCAGGAATCAAACTTTAGTGTTTGATCTTTGTATTTTGGTCGAAATTAAAGCCGATCGCTATCCATCCAAGTTCGATCCAACTAGACCTGTGGTTATTTGTGGTCGACGGTGTGTCTGGGTCATCTCCACCCAATTTGATCAGGTCAGTTGCAAATTGGGCACGAACTCAACCTAGGCCAACAGGTGGACAGCCCTATTTAGAGGTTTAAATATATCTCATATTCTAATCTATATCCATAACTATATATACTAATGTAATAATATAAAATGAAAACTATTAACTTTTTGTTTACTTCTTCAAAGTTGCCATACAAAATTTTCAAATCTCAATTTTAAAGTTTAACCTAATTTGTTTCGTAAATATGTTTTGATAGGCCAAGAATGTATTGACCCCTTGTGATAAATTAATTGATTAATTAGCCAAGTTTATTAATTAATCAAATTAACATGCAAAATACATGGTAGCACAAACAAATCACCAATTATTTAAAGTATACAGCAGAAAATAAATTAACACGGTGATTTATTTACGAATGGGGAAAACCTACACAGCAAAAACTCCACCGGATGATTTTAAGGTCACCACTCCCGTGAATCCACTATTATCACAACAAATGGTTACAAGTAAAGGAATCACAGTACCTTGTACCAACCTACAGTTGAACCCTTACCCCAATACCCAATTGGACTTGTTTTGTAGTGAAAATCTCTCATTTTCAATGCACGGCTCTCAGTACGTGACTAACCAATTACGCAGATCTCAATACACGACTTAATCACCAACTTGAGAAAGATGTTGACTGCAAAGTTTTTCAGTTCATCACACGATGAAGATCATGAAGTTGCTTGGTCACAAAATCCTATGGTGTACAAACATAGCAGCTTCTTCAAGAGAAAGAAGGACTAGGGCAAACTCGGTTTCCGATCACACTTTTCTTTACACTTGTGGAATTGTGCTCTTGTGCAACCTTTTACGGACCTCAAAATAATCCTTATATATGTTTAGGATTGTGAGAAAAGAAAGCCCAAACATACATTCACAGATTGGATGAAAATCAGTTTTGAAAACTGAGTTTCATAAACCTCGATAGATAGCCATCTATCGAGCTAGCTGTTGAGTTTCGAGCTTCGGGCTTCACAGCTTTTTAAACCTCGATAGATGCTAGCTGTCGAGCTAGCTGTCGAGATTTAAAATCCAACATTTCATTACTTGATTATTGGACAGACTTGCATGGTTTTAACACTTGAACTTGAAACCTTATTTCTTGAAACATTAAACACATCCTAGATCTACCCAATTACAAGTAAAGTGCATTTTGTAAAAGGATTAGTCAATCATATAAAATATTGACATACGTTCCTAACATTGAATCACATATGTCCTAACATGTTTAAACTAATTAGAATTTACAACCTTTTTAGATAAAGCAAAGCAACACAACACTAAACAAATTTGAATAAATTGGATTTGATCTTCTATAAAGAAATTCAAATTAAATTAGGCATATTATTTTCCAATAGTTTTGTAATTAAAATTTTTATTCTTTAATACTTATTAATATAATATATTTTATTAAAACTTATTAAAATAAAATAAAATAAATGACCAAACTTCCTCATATATTGCATGAGATAAAAACTACTAAGATTACTATAATAAAAAGACTACATTGTAATCAAATCACTTAGGGTACGCTTCAATAATGGATGGTAAAGCTGGAATTTTGATGAGATTGTAGTGAGGAAAGCCCGCTTCTTCCAATACTTTCTTCCACTCAAGTTCAGTCCTTTCCCTGCCACCTGAGGTATGTGCAAGCATAAGCAAATCGAATACAAAGCCTGTGTCATCAAATAGACCATCACCATCTGGCTGTAGCACAACACCTACAATAATGACCTTTCCGGTCTCTTTCGGTATTGCTTTTCGGCAGTTTTTCAAAATCTTAACACAATTTTCGTCACTCCAATCATGTAGGATCCACTGCATTATTGTTGAGAAGGGCAATGTCATTAATTTTTAAATATGACTTATTTATCCACATTATAATGAGTTTAGAGTATGGGAAAAACAGATTTAATTTACACATCAATTATAAAAAGGATAAGATTTCAAGTAAAAAGTACTTTGAAACATTAGCCATATTTTCTACTCATTATATACTAAATTTTTTTTTTTTTTTTTAAGGGGTGCATAACATGAGGTAGCAATTTTGACCAAATATGATATTCCAAAAACTTGAGGTATAAAGAAAGAGTAAACATAATCTTTTTTATTTATTTAAATAATTCGATAGGTACAATAAGGAAGAGGAATTTTAACCCCGGTAATTTCCGTCAGAAACGTCAAGTAGTGCTATTTAAGGTAGAAGGTTCTTGATAGTAAAATTAATTATTTAATCATTATTCTAACCCTACTCCCTGCATGTAGGTTGAAAGTTCTTTTCTATGTGTCTCTTATAATAATTAGGATCTAACTGAGATTTTTAACCATTTAATTAGGAGTTAGAGTAAAGGGTACAAACACGACTCAAACTGATTGTTAACTAGCTGGCTCCAAAACCTATCAATTGATTCCAAAATTTTAGTTGTTATGAAATGCGTGACTTTAATCATGATTCCAGTAAAACCTTCTCTCCGAGACAAAAAGAATAGTGTTAATAACTTGAAGGTTTTGGTTTTAGTAAATGCAAAATATTTGATTTGATCATCCAAATTTCTTCAAGCCTAACATAGACTTCCACCCACCCGAAGTATTGGTTCTCTCTCTCTCTCTCTCTCTCTCTCTCTCTCTCTCTCTCTCAAATGACCAATACTCACCCGAAGTATTGGCTTATTCTAACGTATTGCGAGAATTTATCTAACTATACATGCTAGTTTCTGAGCACTTTACCCTAGATGCATACTGGACTCACTGTGAGTAAAAAAATCATGCAAAAATCTTATAGCTTAATTAACAATTTTTTGTGATTTATCGTAGACAACAATCATGTAAGCAAAAAGCCTTATAACTTAATTAACATTTTTTTGTGATTCGAATAAAGACATCTAAGGTTCAAGTCTCTCATCACTCAACTATTGAATTGTAAAATATATATATATACACACACACACACACACAATTATCATGTCAGGTTTAATTTTTCTTAGTGTGCAAAGGAAAACAACAATTAAAAAAAAAAAAAAATGGCTTATTGTAAAAATAAAAATAAAAATAAAAAGAGTTGAATCTCTTATACATACAAGTAATGCTGGGGACACCAACTTTGTGCCACAACTCGTCACATAGCAAGTTATGATTAGTAAGGGTGTGTCCCCACACGGCCCACTGACACACCCTTACTAATCACAACTCGCCATGTGGCGAGTTGTGGCACAAAATTGTGCCAAAATTGGAGTCCCAATATTATTCTGTCCATATACATACCTTCATGAAAGTTGCGTCAGCATTTGGAATGGCATGAAACATGTCACCTCCAACGTGTGTGATTCCATCATAAATGGGTGTTGTAGCAACAACATTTTTTTATGGTTTATTTTAGACAACAATCGTGCAAGCAAAGAGTCTTATAACTTAATGAACATTTTTTTTTTAATTCGAATAAAGATATCTAAGGTTCAAGTCTCTCATCACTCAACTATCAAATTGTGTAAAAAAAAAAAAAAAAAGTATATATACACAATTATCATGCAAGGTTTAATTTTTCTTAGTGAGCAAAGGAAAACAACAATAAAAAACAATGGCTTGTCAAGAAAAAGAAGAAAAGACAAGAATCTCTTATACATATACATACCTTCATGAAAATTGCGTCAGCATTTGGAATGGAGTGAAACATATCACCTCCAACATGTGTGATTCCATCATAAATGGGTGCCGTAGCAACAACATGCGGTAGATCAAAGTTGATACCTTTGATGTGTGGATAGGATTTCACAATCTCAGCTAGCCCACTACCTATCCCACCTCCCACATCCACCAATGATCCCACAGAATCAAACCCATGTTTATACTCAGAGAGAATAGTATTCATCACAATCCTGGCCGTACAAGCCATGGCATCATTGAACAACTTGTTGAATTCAGGATTTTCAGAAGCAAATTCCCAAATCTCACGCCCATTAATCTTCTCAAAGCATATGCCACCGTCTTTGATACAATGGCTAATAGTGTGCCAGGGAGTCATTAGCCTAGGATGGGTCTCCATGAGTAGCATAGGAGCTAGGCTCATCTGTGAATCTTGCAATAGCCATCTTGATAAGTGGGTCATGCCGTACTTAGTGTCTCCACCTTCTGATGGATGATGTTCGGTGAAGATCTTTCTGCGGACTAGCAATCTCATGATGCGTTTGAGATAGCTGACATTTGAAGAGAGTGCATCAGGAATATCAGCTACTATCTGTGATAATGTAATTGGACAACCATGCATGTTTATAATGTCAGCTATGCGGAGCTCCACAGCACATTTCACTGCCATGGAGTCTACATAGCTCAACATGTATTTCCATATATCAGCTTGCGCTTGTAGCTCTGCTTCAGCTTCCTTTGGCCCCATTCTCTCTCTCTCTCTCTCTCTCTCTCTCTCTCTGTGGAAACTGAAGGGGGTGAAGGAGGGTATAATTTGCTGAACGAGTGAAAGTAGGAGAGGTTTGGACGAAGTTTGTTAATCAATTCTTCTACAACCACACTTTGCCACAATTTGTTAATGTGTTCTTTTGTGTTTGAACTCCATCATTTAAATATAGTCCATCCATTATTATATTTGATACAAAGTAATTCAATTTTTATTTGACACGTGTTTAAGTTGTGTCAAAGTATATTATAAGTACCGTGTTGTTAAAACTTTTCCTTTGTCAAGGGTAATTTTAGAACTTTTCCTTTGTCAGGGGTACTCGCAGATCCTATAGAATAGAGATACAATCCTATAGATTCGATTATCTTCAACTAGGTTGTATTTAATAAAAGTATTCGATCCTAATACTAGGGTTTTTATTTTTTTTTATTTTAGCGCACGTTTTTATTATGATATAGGACAAGGATCACTCTTTTTGAAATGGATTAATTGCCGTTAATTCTTTAACGAGAATTTACTGATTCAATGTAATTCGTGAATGACGATGCACATGTGGCTCTCCAAGCATTTCTCCTCTAAATATTGCCAGTCTGATGCTTAACGCCCAACAAAAGAATATGCTAAACAAATTGATGATCATTATCATCTATTGAATTTAAAATGTCATTGTCCGATTGTCGTTGGAATTAATATATATATATTGAGAAAAAGTGAAAAACTTAATAGGTAATACATCATTCGGAAAAAAAATAAATAAATAAGTTTTTAATAGGGTATTTTAAGTTGTACAAAGCTTCTTTTTTTTTTTTTTAAATTGAAGGAATATTTTCTCACCTATTATATGATATTTTATAAAATCATCTATGTGACTAAAATTACATGATTCATTATTATTTAAAGTTTAAAAAAGTCATATAACTATTAAATAAGTCATGTAATTAAATATACATGTATGTAATATTTTGAGTTACCGCTTGATACATTGGAAGCACTTTCCTCTAAACTGGGTTGGATGAAAACACTGTTTATTTAAAATATCTTTCACAAATATGATAAATTCATATTTTGTTTAGTCAGAATGTTAGAATATTAGCAAGCTGAATAAATTTAGTGACACAAACATTTTTACTCATATTTATATAACTATTGTAATTAGTATAGATAAAATAGATCTTAAATAAGTACATACCTTGCAAAAAGTTTTGTAACTTAACTTATTGACATTTTTTGATATTTTTAAAGAAGACATTTAGAATTTAATTCATTTCTCCTGCTGTAACTATCAAATTTTTTAAATAAAAAAGAAAAAGAAAAAAAAGGCACATGCCCTAAATAAATTATTAACCTAGGCCAGCATTTGACTTCTTAACCTACTCTTCGAGAAATGGACCAAGCTGGTATCCTCTCGCCTTAACCAGCTGCTATGTAGTAGGAGAGATCACGCCAGCTTAGGAGCATGACAGTTACTGAAGTCCTAGTTCAGTGGCATGGCTGCTCACCAGAAGGTGAAACTTTGTAGAACTCACAGACTTCTCAATACCAATTTCCTCACCTTGTGGACAAGGTGTTTTAAGGGGGCATAAAGAAGATCTGTAATGATATGTTAGTGAGTTGTGGCTTGCTACCTAGTGCTTTGTTATTATGTGCCATTGTTATACACTAAAAGGTGCTATTGTGAGTGTTGTTGTGCTGCTGAAGTGTTATGGAGGTGTGTGCATCTGAAGTGCAATTGCAGACTACTACTGTAATGGTAGGTTGCATGTGTAAATTGACGTAATACTTATTGTAACTACAAGGTATATACGTAGTTAGGCACGTGTCCTGATGAGTATAGTAGCATGTAGGGGATTGTTTCATATTAATTTCAGTTCGATAAGTAGTGTAACAGACTAGGATTAGTGCATATGACTAATTAGTAGGTTATTAGAAAGTTGGAGGTAGTTATGCCAACGGGCATAAGTAGTTGCTAGACCAATTAAGTAGATTAGCCGTATCGATTAGGATTTGAGCATGTATTCATAGAACTTTGGCCTTGTAATGAAATCTATCGAAAATTAAATAAATGCTTGTTCTCTCTGTAATATAGATAACAATAATCTGTAATATAGATTAACAATTTATTGGTCATGTAAAGTCGTGATTTACAACTATATTTTATGTTGGCTTTATTCCATGACAAAAAGTGTTGTAATTGCCTTAATTTATTTCCTTGTATTTTGTGTGATTTTATTGTATTGGGTTTAGTATCAAGTTGGTGAAGACTCTAGCTTAAATGAAGAATCAGTGGATCTCGCGAGTATCTCGCTGGAAGCTAACCCGCGAGAGAGCCATGTGAGAAGCACATGCTAAAAGCTGAAGAGTCATGCCAGGCTGTCGTTTTCGTGAGTGTCTCGCGGGTAAGGCCTTCCCGCAAGATAGTCGCAAAACATTCGGCTTGCAGGTTTTTAATGAGTGACTTTCTTACCCTTCACCCATACTATATATACCCTCATTACCCACAAATGTTTGAAGAGGCTATTCAGAGAGAAAAACCCTAGAGAGGTTTTCTAAAACATACACACCCATCTTTTGAGAGAGAGCTACTCATCCATAGTGAGAAATCATTGTAGCCTCTTCTCCATCCCTCTCCCATTATCATACTTTGAGAGGAGATTTGTACCCAAACACAACCCACACCTATTCAGAGTGTAGAGAGTGTTTTGGAGCTGCTGGGAAGTATTGGAAGAAGCCAAGGATGGCAGATGCAATATGGAGCTTGTTGTGGGATCCGGAGAACTAAGACAAGGCACGGTTCCGAGAAGCCTTGTTGGAGTAGGAGCTTGGAGGGCTTAGGTACATCGGGTAGATTAGGCTTGGAGGGTCTCTTGCTAACCCATGTATCCCAACTGATTGTCTAGTGGATCGATTTCCGCTTGGAGGGCGGCGGAGAGGTTTTTTGCCGAATTTTTCGGCTTCCTCTTTGATAACAAGTCTCGGTGTTATCTGTGTTTGCATATCTCTTCCCTACTCTTGTTCATTTCATTTTTACTGTTGTGTTGCTTTAAATATGGATTAGAGTAGTTGTTGTGCTTATACGCTTGTGTTTACACTATTCCGCACTTAATACTAAGTTAGTGTAAAATCAACCAAGCCGTAACTTTAATTTGGGGGTCTAAACTGCTCGTGTGTTTTCGACACATTTTCGAGCTTTCAAGTCCAACTTTCCTGTGCATAGTACAAGTTAGCAACTAGTGATATTACAAAAACAATAATGACTACATCATAACCATATCACTTAGGGTATGCCTCAATAACTATACCATTCAAGTTCTTAACAACTTATTAAAAGAATATGTAATAGTGACATTACAATAACAACGACTACATCATAGTCATATCACTTAGGGAACGCCTCAATAATAGATGGTAAAGCTGGAATTTTGATGATATTGTAGCGAGGAAAGCCTCCTTCTTCCAGTACTTTCTTCCACTCAAGTTCAGTCCTTTCCTTGCCACCTGAGACGTGTGCAATCATAAGCAAATCAAATGCTATACCTGTGTCATCAAACATAGCATTACCCTCTGGCTGTAGCACAACATCTACAATAATAACTTTTCCAGTCTCTTTCGGAATTGCTTTTCGGCAATTTTTCAAAATCTTGACACAACTTTCGTCATCCCAATCATGCATGATCCACTGCATAATTCAAAAGTGGCAAGCCACAATTAGAAACCAAATCCAATACAAATCAACTTCAAATTGTAGTATATTTTTGTTCCAATTGTTCATTTTAATTTTCTTAATTTTAGTACCAGGTGGTCCATTTATAATACTCAATATGAAAGCTAAGATGACCATCCCACTCACCTAGATAAGTTCACCTCATCATCAGTATTGTTGAATGCTTTCGTGTATAAAAATGTGCTATAAACTAGTTATTCATTGTAAAGATAAAATTTCAACTAAGAGTCTTTTGGAAACATCGGCCATATTTTCTATGCATTCTATTCCACCATCTCATTTTCTTTTCTCTTCGTTTCTTTTACTTTTTTCTATTTAGCCCTGGGAAATGGGGGCTTGAGTTAAAAAGAATTAACATAGAATAGTAACAACAAAATAATTTGTATAATGCCCAATAATATAATATATTATATAGTTTTTGAGAAGTAGTAAAATGAGGTAGCAACTGTAGCCAAACATGACAAACTAACAATATCACAATAAAACAAAATGTCTCAATATTCATGCATTTAAATATTAGTAATACAAACTAAGTCTTTAATACTAATAGAGCACGGTGGGATAGGGCAAGGATAAATTGTCATCCCAATTATTAACTCTTAATAGGCACAAAGCTATCAATTCTGTTCTAATGGCTATTCTAGTTTATCTATTGACTTGAGATATTTTGATACCAATCAATTTTGATGTTCCATTTCGAGGTTAACACTAAAGCTATTATATATATAATAAATATACTTAAGTTTTCATTACATAATATAATACCATATCAAATTATTAATTTAAAATAATGTACATTTTTAATATCATCTACATAATTGACATCACTTTTTTACCCATAAAAAACTTGTCACATAAAATTTGTTGTAAAATTGTTATGAAATTATCATAGACATAAAGTTACTCATAAAAATTAGCCAACATAACAGCAAAAATAATCTAAACAACAACCATATTAGGCCAAACAACCACAAAATATTTAACAAAAGCCCATTTTTAGGCATTCCTTTAATAATTCAATGATTACTCCAACCCATTCTGAAAAAAGGAAAAAAAAAAAAAAAGAACTCTACTTTTCTATTTAATTTTTTTAATGGCTATCCTAAAATCATATTAATAATAATCCTAGTGCCACCGGTGTGAGCAAAGGAAAACAATAATAATAATAATAATAATGGCTTAAAGAAAACAAAACAAAAACAAAAACAAAAACATACAACTTTTAAAAGGTTCGGTTAATATATGCCCTTAAGATATACAATATTAACCATCCATTTTGAGAAAAAATTTATGAAAAATTGAAAATAGTTAATCATTTTTTCATAAAAAATTTTCTAAAATAGTTTATGTATGCTTTAAGAGCACACATTAGGAAAATCTTAAACAGTATCCCTATAAACATACCTTCATGAAAACTGCATCAGCATTTGGAATGGCTTGAAACATGTCACCTCCAACATGTGTGACTCCATCATAAATGGGTGCCGTAGAAACAACATGTGGTAGATCAAAGTTGATGCCTTTGATGTGTGGATTGGATTTCACAATCTCAGCTATGGCAGTACCAGTTCCACCTCCCACATCCACTAATGATGCCACAGAACCAAGACCATCTTTATACTCAGAGACAAAAGTATTCATCACAATATTGGCCGTACAAGCCATGCCATCATTGAACAACTTGTTGAATTCAGGATTTACAGAGGCATAGTCCCAAATCATACGCCCATGAGCCTTCTCAAAGGCTAGGCCACCTTCTTTGACACATTGGCCAAAATAGTGCCATGGTGTCATTAGCCAAGGATGGTCCTCCATGATTAGCATAGGAGCTAGGGTCATCTTGGAATCATGCAATAGCCATCTTGATGAGTGGGTCAGGCCGTACTTAGTTTCTCCACCTTCCGATGTCTGATGTGCGGCAAAGATCTTTCTGCGGACTAGCAATCTCATGATGCGTGCGAGGTAGCTGATATCTGGGGAATGTGAATCAGGAATACCAGCAATTATCTGGGATAAGGTTATTGGTTCACCATGCATGTTTATAATGTCAGGTATGCGAAGCTCAACAGCGCATTTCACAGCCATGGTGTCTGCAAAGCTAAACATGTATTTCCATATATCAGCTTGCCCTTGTAGTTGTAGCTCTGCTTCAGCTTCTTTTGTCCCCATTCTCAACTCTCTCTCTCTCTCTCTTGCAAATGAAGTGGAACAGAGGTGGTGAGAGCCTTATATAATTTTCTGAAGGGCTTTGATCATCTAGTACTTCAAAGAGAGTCAAAATATTATCTGTCTGCATACGTTAAATCTCTTTTTTTGTAAAATACACATCAAATCTCATCATGAATAAAAGTAAAATGTTAAATTCACTAACTATTTAAAGAAAATGCTAAATATTGATATCCTCGAATAAAAGTGTATTACTAAATATGGATATCATCACATGTATGTTGTAAAATAGCGGAAGCTCAAAATACCAAAATTAATTGTAAAAATATTTTAGGCTTATAAAAGATTTTCAAACTAACAATAGGAACGAAGAAATTAATCCAAAAGTAAATAGACACAAAACACCAAGATTTACGTGGTTTGGCAATAGCCTACATTCACGGGTGACAACAAAAAATTTCACTATAACAAATTTGGGATCATACAAATTGGTGTAAAGGCACTCTCACAAACCTAAATCCCAAATACACCCAAATAACTCTCTCTCACAAATACAAAGCCAAAGAACCAAAGGTTTACAAATACTAAATACGAATACCAAATACCAAATATGAATTGCGCACAAATCAAAGAAAGAGCCACAAAGTAAATCTAAAAGTTGTAACGCACCAAGAGAGAGCAAATCACCAAACCGCAGAACCAAAACTAAGTGGTAACAAACCTCTCTCACTATTCCAAATTGCAACCCACAAATATCAAATAACCAAACAAAGAGAGAGCCTCTTTTTTTCACACACACTCTAAATTTACCACAGCAGCACTCTATTTATATAGGAGACTTGAGTCGACTAGTATATTCAAAACCAAGAAGAACTAGACTTCTTTTCCACTCACAAAAGGAGAATCACTCTTATTCCACATAGAATTCAAAATTAAGTGGTAGACAAGACTTCTAATAGGGTTTGATAACTTAAAACAACAGTAACCCAAAAGGAATAAAATCCCTTCCTTATCCAAATCCAACAAGGAGTCGAACTCCTAATTCAAGCCATATTCTACAAATCTCCACCTTGGCTTGAATTCCATCAAGCCTCACAAACGAAATTTGCAGACCACCAAATATAAATCATTAACAGGTCTCCACCTTGACAAGACATCTCCTAAATCACAAATGCAAAGCACTCAATAAATTAGAGTTTTCAACAAACAAAGTGCAAATTATCCAAAATTACTTCCAAATACACCAATGGATGCCAAATGCACCTAAAGATGGTGCCAAATCCAAATAAGAGTCCAAATCAAAGTGCATATCACCACAAACGAAACTTCTCCATCGCCACCACTAAAGCCCTTACGCACTAATTCAAATTGCAAATTCCGAACAAGTCCAAGCAACACTTGAACTTGTGCAAAGGCTTAATCACCATGTCACCACCAAAAATTAACATTCTTGCCAAACACAAACGAATAGTGCCACAAGCTTTGTCTATTAATCTTTTCCCAATCCTTGTCTGGCATCCCTTCAGGTTTGTCTTCCAAAGTAATATCCAACTCTTATTGGACCAAGACATCCATAACTTTGCATTGCCACATGCCAAAGTTATTCGTTCCATCAAATTTCTCTTATTCAAATTTAGCATTAGAAACCATCATTCTAACCGCCAAATGTTTTGCAGAAGACTATACCAAAGCTTTCCTAGAGGAATCCGCCGAAGATTTTGTAGAGGAATGACTTGACATCTTTCTCCCTAAAAATCAGATTCACAAACCAATCTCTAAAGAGAACAAATCCAAACGCCTAGGTAGCGAACCTTGGCTTTGATACCAGTTTGTTGTAAAACATCAGAAGCTCAAATTACCAAGATTGATTGTGAAAATATTTTAGGCTTATGAAAGATCTTCAAACTAACAATATGAACGAAGAAAATTAATCCAAAAGAAAATAGACACAAAACACCAAGATTTACGTGGTTCTGTAATAGCCTACATCCACGGGCGACGACGAACAAAATTCACTATAACAAATTTGGGATAATACAAATTGGTGTAGAGGCACTCTCACAAACCCAAATCCCAAATACACCCAAATTACTCTCTCTCACAAATACAAAACCAAAGAACCAAAGGTTCACACATACCAAATATGAATTGCGCACAAACCAAAGAAAGAGCCACAAAGCAAACCCAAAAGTTGCAACGCACCAAGAGAGAGAAAATCACCAAACCGCAGAACCAAAACCAAGCAGTAACAAACCTCTCTCACTATTCCAAATTGCAACCCACAAATATCAAATAACCAAACAAAGAGAGAGCCTTTTTTTCTCACACACACTCTCTAAATTTACCGCAGCACTCTATTTATATAGGAGACTTGAGTCGGCTAGCATATCCAAAACCAACAAGAACTAGACTTCTTTTCCACACACAAAAGGAGAATCACTCCTATTCCACATAGAATTCAAAATCAAGTGTTAGACAAGAATTCTAATAGGGCTTGATAACTTAAAACAACAGTAACCCAAAAAGAATAAAATTCCTTCCTTATCCAAATCCAACAATGAGTCAAACTCCTAATTCAAGCCATATTCTACAATGTAGGCCGGAATGTTCACTTCAAAGATTCATCTTCACTTCAAAAGTATACGTATTAGTGTATTACTAATGGTTTCTAGATTTTTACTATAAATATGTAATGCATTTATTTAAATGACGATTGAACCAATTAACCACTTAGAACCTTGTTGAGGTCTAAAAAATCATAACACCAAGGACAAAAAAGGCACAATGGGCCAACCCCATAGAAAGTAATATTAAAGGAATTGAGCTCACCACGAGGGAAAAGGATGGTAAAGCCCAAAAGATTTGAAGCCCAAAACCCATGAAGGTACAGGCCTTAGGGCCCATGAAACGAAGGGAGGAAAGAAGAAAGCCCAGCCTATCCAAAATTAGAAAATCAAAGGGAATCCAATGAAAGAACTGGGTCGGGATACCCAGAGGCTACCAGGGGCTTGGGATTCTCGGGGCGTGCACCACAGCTAGGAGGAGATTAAGACATTTCGAAAAGAGTACCCAAAAACACAAGAAACAAAGGAAAAATGCGTCATTCTCAATCGCCCTATGATGCAGAAAGGAACCAAAAAGCTTGGAAAGTAACAATTCATGAACAAGGGGGTTGGTACCTCGGGTAACCCAGAAAGAAGAACTATAAAAAGAAGTGGTCGGGAAAACCTTCAATCTAGCAGGAATGAATTCGGCTCACCTGGGAAAAATGACAAAATGAAGGACAACCAAAAAGCTGAGTCTGAAAGATAAGGTTTAAAAGCCTTAAGGGAAGAGAGATTGGAGGTCAACCCTCTAAGGACATCTCAGAATGGAAAGTCAACAAGAAGCTTCTAGGGAAACAGCACCAAAAATGAAAATTATGAGAAACAAAGAAATGACCATTCATCAGAATGGCTGGCACAGCATGGGCTCTAGTACCCAGGGGAGCAGAGGAGGGGAATCAATGGTACCCCGGAACCCTAGAGTGACACTATAAAAGGAAGAAGCAGCCAACATTAGAGGGGCACTCAATAAGAACAAATCAGAACAGAATCATTGAGAAAAACTCTGTCAAAAACACAAAGAAAGTAGTAAAAAGAGGAATATCGTCTGGTATCCCGAAACAGCCACTATAGAACATACTTGGATTCAAAAGGATTCAAATCTTGCAAGTCTTAGAGGTTTAGATAGCTATCTAAGTTTGTAATTTTTGAGCTTATTTGGACCTTCTAACACGTCTTAGTGAGCACATTGTAAATTACAACTAATGAAAGTAATGAAATATTTCACAATGTTTTAAGGATCCTTAACATTTATTTTGTCTCTCTCTTTATTACATTGTCCCTTTACTGTTTCTTACTGTTCAATACATATATTCTTGTTTGCTAGTATGTACATATTGTAAGATTCTTGCTCTGTGCACCACTTGGTTTGTAAACAACCCATTTAACTGTGGTAAACCAAGCCCAGTCCCTTTAAACTACAACTCAAAGGCCCAGGGTCTTTGCTTCGGCTTGGGCATGGACACCATCCAAAAAGGACCCTCACAAACCTCTTACAAAAATTTCTTCACCCTTCTTAATGCCACACCAGCTGGTCCGAAAGCAAGCTTTTTAAGGAGTTGCACACTTGCTTCGAAGAACTCTAGCCCAGGCTTGGTCATTCTCCCCATATAATCTCCAATTAAGCTTAGCAAGCAAAGCTATGTTCTTTGGTCCAGCAGCTGATAAACCCAGGTCTCCTTCATTTTTTGGGACAAGGCAATTAATTGGAATTTTAATTCTTGTTCCTTTATTTTCCCACTGGAGTTAAGACTAAAAATCAAAGCAATACCAATACCTTACTGAGTCTAGGACTAATTCAATTAGTTGGACAACAACTCCTTAAGAGGATTCTAAAGGAAGGAGTGCTTAGAAGGTTGGACTTTGGAGGTAGTTGTGCCAATGGGTATAAGTAGTTGCTAGACCAATTAAGTATATTAGTCTTATTGATTAGGATTTGAGCATGTATAAATAGAACTTTGGTCTTGTAATGAGATCTATTAGAAATTAATCTCTCTCTCTCTCTCTCTAAATTCTTGGAAGCTAGGATGCCCTCATATTTCAACCTTTATATCTCGAGCAAATTATAAACACTAGCCACCATTCAAGCTTTTCAACAACTTACTAAAATAATCTGTAATATAGATAACAATTTATTTGTCAAACTTTCTCGTGCATTACACAAATTGGAAACTAGTAACATTAGAATAATGACTACATCATAACCATATCATTTTGGGTACGCCTCAATAATGGATGGTAAAGCTGAAATTTTGATGATATTGTAGCGAGGAAAGCCTCCTTCTTCCAATACTTTCTTCCACTCGAGTTCAGTCCTTTCCTTGCCACCTGAGGAGTGTGCAATCATAAGCAAATCAAATACTAAGCATGTGTCATCAAATAGACCGTTACCCTCTGGCTGTAGCACAACATCTACAATAATAACTTTTCCAGTCTCTTCTGGTATTGCTTTTCGGCAATTTTTCAAAATCTTGACACAACTTTCATCATTCCAATCATGCATGATCCACTGCATAATTCAAAGTGGCAATGTCACAATCAGAATCCAAATCGAATATAAATTAACTTCTAATTGTAGTGTATTTTAGTGCCAAGTGTTTTCGTTTTAATTTTCTTAATTTTAGTGTCAAATAGACTATTTATAATCCTCAACATGAAAGTGAAGATATTATCCCACTCACCTAAATAAGTCCACTTCACAATCATTATCATTGAATGCTTTTGTGCATAAATATGTGTTATAAACTTGTTATTCATAAAAATGATAAAACTTCAACTAAAAGTCTTTGGAAACATCTGCCATATTTTCTATGCAATCCATTCCACGATCACTTTTTCTTTCTTTTGTTTTATGGTTGAGTTAAAAAATTATAATAAAATAAAATAGTAACAACACAATAATTTGTATAATGCCCAATAATATAATATATTATATAGTTTTTGAGAAGTAGTAACATGGGGTAGTAACTACAGGCAAACATGACAAACTAACACTTATGGCATGTTTGTATGTTGTAATAGATCCTATATTGGAATGGTTATTCATGAGTAATAATTATTTGGTTATATCTTTACAACATGAAATAATTATTCCTTAGCATGTTTGGTACAATGCAATAGATCTTATACATAATGGAATTTTTAATTTCTGTGGAATAGGGTTTGGTTGATTTTTCCTTACGTAGAATAGTTATTCATAGCAATTCCATAAAATTGATTCATCTGTAGAAGAAATGTAATAGTTATTTTCAATTATCAAAAAATGTAATAGTTATTCCTTAATACTAATAACAACTTTAAAAATTATAATATTTCCAAAATACTCACTATCCTTATATGCATAATAATTATAAAATTTTGGGTAAATTACAAAATTAGATCATTTACATCATATGTCAATTTGGTTCTTAATTTTTCAATTGTGTCAATTTAGTCTCTATCATTATATGCTGATGTGGTTAATGGCCCAAATAAGATATTATTTTTTGCCACGTCAACTAACCTATACTGTCACGTCATTTTATATTAAAAAAACCATAATGTTCCACTGCTATTAGAGCATCACCATCAGATGTGCTAAATGTGCCAAATGCCAAATATTTGGCGCATTTGGCACACCAAAAACCCCTTTTATCAGATGTGCCAAATCTCATAAAATTTGGCACATGTGAACAGTACCGTTGCAAATTTGCAACGGTACAGAATCATAACAGTATAAGTTTTAATCATTTTTTATTCTCTTTTCTCTCTCCTCTCTCTTCACTTTATTCTTTTCTCTTCTCTCTCACCTCTGTTCTCTCTCACCGGTTCCCTCTCTTCTCAGCCACCGATTCCCTCTGTTCTCTCTTTTCCCTTTAATTTAAGATCAGTTTGACGGTGGCCATTATCACCGGAGGCGCAAGAGGCATGGGCGACGAGTTCGCTACTCATGGCGCACGAGCCATCGTCATCGCCGACGTCCAAGACGAGAAGGGCCATCATCATCGTCACGACGTCATCGTCATCGCTCTCCGATCTCTCTCTCTCTCTCTTTTGGTGGTTGGTTGTTTTGATTGTTGTTGGTTGGCTAGCTGATTTTGGTTGATGGTGGTAGGTTGATTGGGTTGTGGGTGTGAGATTTGGGATGGGTATGAGATTTGAGATGGTCTGAGATCGGGTTATGGGCTGTGGGAGTGAGATTGGGTTGTGGGTGTGAGACTTGTGGTTGTGTAGTGTTTGTTTGAGTTTTTTTTTTTTTTTTTTTTTTTTTGTGTGTGTGTGGTAGCAATGGCTGATATTGGTGGTCGGTGGTTGATCTGTGAGGTGGTCGGTGGTTGTGGACTGTGGCGGTTGATCTGCGAGTGTGGGTTGTGGGAGTGAGATTGGGTTGTGGGTGTGAGATTTATGACTGTGTAGTGTTTGTTTGAGTTTTTTTTTTTTTTTTTTTTTTTTTTTGGTGGTAGCAGTGGCTGATATTGGTGGTCGGTGGTTGATCTGTGGAGGTGGCCGGTGGTTGTGGGCTATGGTGATTGATCTGCAGGTGTGGGTTGTTGTTGTTGATGGTGATGAAAGGAGGAGATAATATATTATTTTAATGTGTAGTAAATATTATTTTAAGTTATAGAATTGAATGATAAAACATCTGATAAATGGGATGTTGTAAAATGATGTAAAATAATAAAGTAGGTCTTTGGTGTGACAAAATGGCATAAATTATGCCACAACTGCTGTGGATGCTCTTAGAATACAAGCATTAATCAATTTTGCATTTCTTTCTTTTTCATCAAAAAAAAAATTGCATTTCTTTTCTATTTATTTATTACAAACAAAGAGAGTTCATCACAAAAGCCTTACAAAAACGCTGGGCTAACAAATTACAAAGACAAAAAGTTCAAAACTTTTTACAAAGAAGAAGGTATACAGCTATCTGCAAATGTCCACTGAACCAAAGAACTAAAAGAATAGGTTCTTTTGCCTATCAAGGGGAAGCTTAATTCTATCAAATTTCATTTCACACCAAATCCTTTACGAGAGACAAAACAACATTACATTCTAAGGGTCCGTTTGGATATAGCTGAAAACTAAAAACTGAAAACACAAAACTGAAAATACTGTAGCAAAATAATTTTTAAATGTATAAATAGTACCGTGTGACTTATTTTTAATATTTTTTAATGTGAAACAGTACATGAACCATGCGTGAACAGTAAATACACTGTTTACGCACAGTACTTTTTGCCTCTCAAAGTCAAACCATGCGGCCAAAAAAAAAAAAAAAAAAAAAGAAGAAAACGCGTGAACAAAACGCAGACACAGGAAAACTTAGAATCCAAACGCTCCCTAAACCGTTCTGCTATTCTATTGCCGAAAAATCCATATCAAACAAAGAAGCAACTCAAACCCATCATTGGCATAACCCATTTAAGACCAAAAGATAAAAATACTAGTGACCGCAAATTGGGCATAGAGCATCTGAACAATTACTCCCAAAACATATCTGACATTTCCATAACAAATCTTAGGTCGTGACTTGTTATTGACATCATTTTTTTACCCATAACATATCAAGACAATGATTCGGATCAGAAAGCAAGAAAAGGAATAAGACAGAAGAAGAAAGAAGTGCAATGATGAAGAATGAGATGAACGACAACTTAACTTTGTAGTTTTAGTTGTATAGTGTAAACGACTGTAGTTTAGTGATGTATTTAAGTTAGAATTGTTCACACGTGTCTCAACTAACACATACACGTGCTGTAACTGTCTCCACAGTATTTGGAATTTCTGTTTATTCTGTTTTCTGTATTTAGACACAGAACAATGTACAGATTCATTTTTATCAAGAATACAATTTCTCCTTCACATCCAAAACTCTCTCTAGCTCAATTTCCTATTTCTTCTTCCTTTTTGGCTCTCTGTACTTTCTCATATGGTATCAGAGCTTGACCCCTCATTAATGGCGTCAAATTCTACTTCATCTTCTTCTACACGAGAGCTTTCTCCATTGGAAGATCCTGGAAGCCCGTTTTTCTTGCAACATGGTGAATCTCCTGGTGCGATCCTGGTTGTTCAACCTCTCACTGAGGATAACTACCCTAATTGGGCCAGAGCAATGAGGATGGCTCTAGATGCTAAGAGTAAGCTCGGATTTGTAGATGGATCCATCACTGCATCGATGGCAATCACACCTCTTGAGAAAAAGGCATGGTCCAAATGCAATTCAATGATCTCATCATGGATCTTGAATTTAGTTTCACCTCACATTACTGCTAGTGTGATTTACAGAAACACAGCTTTTAAGGTTTGGAATGCTCTCAAGAATCGGTTTCTACAAGCAAATGGACCAAGGATTTCTCAACTTCAGAAGCAAATTGCCTCTGTGATGCAGGGTGATTCTTCAGTAACAAGCTTTTTCACTAATCTTCAAGTTTCTTGGGATCAATTGTTGAATCTGAGGCCTTTGCCATCGTGTTCATGTGAAAAATGCACTTGTGGTGTGAATGAGAAGATTGTGCATCTTCACCATCAAGATTCAATCATGCAATTCCTTAATGGATTGAATGATTATTATTCACAAGTCAAGACTCAAATTCTCATGATGGAACCTGTTCCATCTGTGGATAAGACTTTTTCTTTGGTGATTCAGGAGGAAAGGCAACGAATTTCCAGTGTTCATACCAATCCTTCAGTGGAATCCACTGCTCTAGCTGTCAAGAATCAAGTCTTCAATCAAGGTTCTTTTCCTGGTAAGAATCTCAAAGGGAATGTTGGGAAGGGAAGACCTATGTGTAGCTATTGTGGAAAGGTTGGGCATGTCAAGGAGAAATGCTATAAGCTTGTTGGGTTTCCACTAGGCTACAAGCAAAAAGGAAGGCTTCCTATGGCTAATCAGATCATGATGGATTGTGATCAAGCTCAGAATGAGGTTATGCATCAGAACAACAATTTTTCTTTCACTCCAGAGCAGTATCAGCAATTGATTTCCCTGTTGAATTCTAATGCATCCAGTTCTGGTAATTCTAATGAAGCACACAGCCAATTCTGTCATTTCAGGTATTTCAAATGATTTTTTTCAAAACTCTATATGTTTGAGCATGCAACACTCTATTTTTGCTGTCAATCCTTTAGATAAAACAGCATATAATCAAGATACTTGGGTTCTTGATACGAGTGCCACAGATCACATAGTCCATTCAGTTGATTTGTTCACTAAAATCACTAGTTCTATAACTACTTTTGTTCAACTACCTAATGGTGAAAGAGTTGTTGTCACACACATAGGAACTATTCAAGTTACTTCTAGTTTACTACTTGAAAATATCCTATGTGTTCCTTCTTTCACTTTTAACTTGATATCCATTAGTCAACTAACCAAAAGTCTATCATGTTGCTTCATTTTTCTGTCAAATATGTGTCTTATACAAGACCTTTCTTGTTGGAAAACGATTGGAGTGGGTAAACTGAATCACAATCTCTATCTGCTACAACCTTCAGAGTCTTGCACATCTGTCTCAACTGTTTCTTCTATATTAGGATCTGCTTTCAATTCTTTTGCTAATAATGTTGTGGACATTCCTGTTACCACTAAATCCTATCTTTGGCATCTTAGATTAGGCCATATATCAGATGCTAAACTCCAGGTCTTGTGTGATCTTCTCCCTGATGTAAAATCTGTGCATAGCAATAAAGATTGTGCCCTTTGTCCCATTGCAAAACACAAAAGACTTCATTTTCCATTTTTCAATCATTTATCTGCTAATACCTTTGATCTCATTCACTGTGATGTTTGGGGTCCTTTTGCAAGATCTACTCATAATGGTTTTAGATATTTGCTCACCATTGTTAATGATGCAACTAGATCCACATGGGTATATCTTATGCAGTCCAAGTCAGAAACTAGACCCTTATTAATTTCATTTTACAATATGATCTCTACACAATTTCACACCAATATTAAGGCAATTAGAACTGATAATGCTCATGAATTCTTTCTTAAAGACTTCTTTGCTGACCATGGGATAATACATCAACATTCTTGTGTTGCCACTCCACAACAAAATTCTGTTGTGGAGAGGAAACACCAACATATTTTAAGCATAGCTAGAGCATTAAAATTTCAGTCTAATGTGCCTATTTCCTATTGGGGTGAATGTGTTTTGACTGCTGTGTACATCATCAATAGACTGCCTTCTTTTCTTTTAGGAAGTAAAACCCCTTTTGAGAAACTTTACAATAAACCACCTTCATTTGCTCACTTAAAGGTTTTTGGTTGCCTTTATTTTGCCTCCACCTTGTCTCATAACAGATCAAAATTTGATCCTCAAGCTGTTCCTTGTGTTTTTCTGGGATTCCCATTTGGTGTCAAGGGTTACAAATTACTCAATCTAGTCACTAAGAAAATTTTTGTATCTAGAGATGTGACCTTCCATGAGACTGTATTCCCTTTCATCTCATCCACTTATTCTTCCTCACCTCACTCTAATATCACTTTTCCTCACCTTTTTCCTCCTCTAGATACCTCTAATACCTCCCAATCTGTCTTGTTTGACTCTCCTTCAGTATCACATTCTGCTCCTATTATCCCTCAATCCATTCCTGATCCTAATTTGTCTACTTCCCCTTCAAACTCCATTCTCCATTCTCCATCACCTGCTGACTCTACTTCTCCATCATATGATTTTCCTAACTCTACTCTTCCTGTTTCTACTGATAATTCTGGTCCCTCCATCCCTGATCCTACTGTTATTTCTTCAAATCCATCTTTGAAGAAATCCACTAGAGTGTGTAAACCTCCTTCCTATTTGCAAGACTGTAAATGCAGCAATGTTATTACTGATCAGTTTCACCATTCCAATCATGCCATCAAGTCTGGTTCAACTCCTCACACATCAGGTACCAAATACCCCTTATCCCATTTTCTTGGTTCTTCTACTCTATCTCCATCCTATGCCCATTTTTGCTCTCTTATCACTGCTGTTTCTGAACCACACTCCTATCATGAGGCTGTCCAAGATCCTAAATGGCAATCTGCAATGGATGCTGAGATTGCTGCATTGGAAACCAACCAAACTTGGTCTCTTACTCCTTTGCCTTCCAATAAACGTGCCATTGGGTGCAAATGGGTCTATAGAGTGAAGAATAAAGCTGATGGCTCAATGGAAAGGTATAAGGCTCGTCTTATAGCTAAAGGGTTTACAAAGCAGGAGAGTTTGGACTTCATTGAGACTTTTTCTCCAGTAGCTAAAATGACCACTGTTAAAACCTTGCTTGCCATTTCTGCTGTGACAGGCTAGCACCTAACTCAGCTTGATGTTAACAATGCTTTCCTTCATGGAGAGCTTCATGAGGAAGTTTACATGCAGCTGCCTCCAGGATTCCACAGCAAAGGGGAGAACAAAGTGTGCAAGCTTAACAAGTCCTTGTATGGCCTTAAGCAGGTATCAAGGCAGTGGTACTCAAAATTTTCATCTACCATTCTCAAATGTGGATTCAAATAGTCAAAGTCAGATTACTCCCTCTTTACCAAGAAGTATAATCAGTCATTCACAGCACTTTTAGTATATGTGAACGACATTCTTATAACCAGCAATGACATCCAAGCTGTCGAAGAACTTAAAGTGTTCCTGGATCAAGAGTTCAAACTAAAGGATCTTGGACATTTAAAATTCTTTCTTGGCCTTGAAGTTGCAAGATCAGATAAAGGCATTTCCTTATGTCAAAGGAAATATGCCTTGGAAGTGCTCAAAGATGCATGCATGACAGGCTGCAAGCCTAGCAAAGTTCCTATGGAGCAAAACTTAAAGTTGAGCAAATATCATGGGGAGTTGTTACCTGATCCTGGCATTTACAGAAGGTTGGTAGGAAGGTTGATCTACTTAACCATTACCAGACCAGACATCACATATCCAGTAAATAAGCTGAGCCAATTTCTTTCAAAACCAAGAAAACCTCACTTAGATGTAGCCTATAAGGTGTTGCAGTATATCAAAGGAAGTCCTGGACAAGGTATTTTGTTATCATCCACTTTAGATTTGCATTTGAAGGCATTCACAGATGCAGATCGGGCATCTTGTGTTGACACTAGACGATCAACCACTGGTTATTGTGTCTTTTTGGGTAGCTCTCTGATTTCATGGAAGTCTAAAAAGCAATCCATTGTATCTAGATCATCTGCAGAAGCAGAATATCGAGCCATGGCAGTGACAGTGTGTGAGATGACTTGGATATTAGCTCTGTTGAAGGATTTAGAAGTGTGTCATCCAAAGCCTGCAATGCTGTTTTGTGATAACCAAGCAGCTATATATATTGGGGAGAATCCCGTGTTTCATGAGAGGACCAAACATATAGAGATAGATTGTCACTTGGTCAGAGATAAGGTTGAAGATAAAGTCATAAGATTGTTTTTCACTCCCACTCACTCACAGCTAGCTGATTTGCTTACAAAAGCACTCAGTGGTCAACAATTGAAGGTTCTACTTGCCAAGATGAACATTGCGAATATTCATAGTCCTGGTTGTCATCTTGAGGGGGCGTATCAAGACAATGGTTCGGATCAGAAAGCAAGAAAAGGAATAAGACAGAAGAAGAAAGAAGTGCAATGATGAAGAATGAGATGAACGACAACTTAACTTTGTAGTTTTAGTTGTATAGTGTAAACGACTGTAGTTTAGTGATGTATTTAAGTTAGAATTGTTCACACGTGTCTTAACTAACACATACACGTACTGTAACTGTTTCCACATTATTTGGGATTTCTGTTTACTCTGTTTTCTGTATTTAGACACAAAACAATGTACAGATTCATTTTTATCAAGAATACAATTTCTCCTTCACATCCAAAACTCTCTCTAGCTCGATTTCCTATTTCTTCTTCCTTCTTGGCTCTCTTACTTTCTCATATAACATTACTTGTAAAAATTAACTCAAATAACAGAAAAATAATCCAAACAACTACCATATGAGATCAAACAACCCCAAAATATTTAATAAAAAGCCCATTTTTAACATTTCAAAAACCAAAAATAGAAAACTCCTTTAATAATTCTATAATTACTTAAACCCAATCCGGAAAAAAAATAATAATAATAATAATTTAAAGTCGCAACTGTGAGCTAAGGAAAATAACGATAATAATGAAAATAATAATAATAATGGCCTTAAAAAAAAATTGCATCTCAAAACAATATATATATGTACCTTCATGAAAACCGCATCAGCATTTGGAATGGCTTCAAACATGTCTCCTCCGACATGTGTGATTCCATCATAAATGGGTGCCACAGCAACAACATGCGGTAGATCAAAGTTAATACCTTTGATGTGTGGATAGGATTTCACAATCTCAGCTAGCACACTACCGGTCCCACCTCCCACATCAACTAATGATCCCACAGAACCAAAACCATCTTTATACTCAGAGACAATAGTGTTCATCACAATATTGGCCGTACAAGCCATGCCATCATTGAACAATTTGTTGAATCCAGGATTTACAGAACCAAAATCCCAAACCTCACGGCCATGAGCCTTTTTAAAGGCTATGCCACCTTCTTTGACACATTGGCTGAAACAGTGCCACGGCGCCATTAGCAAAGGATGGTCCTCCATGAGTAGCATAGGAGCTAGGGTCATCTTGGAATCATGCAACAGCCATCTTGATGAGTGGGTCAGGCCGTACAGAGTGTCTCCACCTTCTGATGGATGATGATGATGTGATTGTGTGGTGAAGATCTTTCTGCGGACTAGCAATCTCATGATGCGTGTGAGGTAGCTGATATCTGGGGAGTGGGCACCAGGAATACCAGCTATTATCTGGGACAAGGTCATTGGGCCACCATGCATGTTTATAATATCAGCTATGCGGAGCTCCACAGCACATTTCACTGCCATGGAATCTGCAAAGCTCAACATATATTTCCATATATCAGCTTGCCCTTGTAGCTCTGCTTCAGCTTCTTTTGCTTCCATTCTCAAACACACACACCCAGTACTCTCTCTCTCTCAAATGAATTGAAACCAGGGGTAAAAGCAGTATACAATTTCCTGACTTGGCTTAGATTGTCTCCAACTTAAAAAAGGTCAAACATCACATCTCGTTTTTGGTAAAAGTCTTATCGTATCCTATACGTAGATATCCTAAATTAAAAAATAATAATAAAAAATAATAAAAAAATTGGATTACTATGTGAATAGTGTGGCCAAACCCAGCCGTACTCGGCCGACAATGGATACAGTTTCCACCCAAAATAATAAATAATAAATAATAATATGACAACATATTTTGAAATTATTGGATTGAATGTTATTTGTATTCTTACTAGGCGTATCAAATTTGGTTTAAGGAAGATGTTATTTATTATTTGATTTTAAACTTATTTTTTATCTATAATTTTAGACTAAACAATTTAAAATTTAAATATTTGATTGATAACATAGTTATTGATATTTAATTTTCTAAAAATTTTACAAGCATAAAGCATATAAGAAGAAAATATAATTTAATGATGAATTTGTAAAAATTTACTTCTAATAAAAAAATATTAAGCGAAATTGTAGTTTTTTGCTACAACCAATGTTATGATTACCGTTTCGAAACTCATTTTGTTTTGTCCATTAAAACGGAATATTTTGGTACCGGTCTATTTCAACGTACCGTTTCAAGTTGTTTTGGATATATATATATATATATATATATATAAAAACTGGTTAATGACGTATGTTATTACAAAACAAGAGTGTTTTTTTTCAATATCTTTCAAATGTCAAAGTATTCTCAAAGTTTAGGATAAGGTTCACACGTACGTAACAAGAGTAGAGGCCCTGGGTTTTTTTTTTTTTTTAAGTGTTAAAGATGTCTAGTCCCATCCATCTCTTTCTTGGAACCATTCTTCATCAACATCAGTATTTGGATCATGGTTATTTATGATAGTAAGGGTCAAACTTCAAAAGTCTACATTATCCATTCACCATCATGAACATTATTTTTCAAGATTTCAAACCAGAATTTGTGAAAATATTTATTTTCATACAAAAAAATATATATATCTTTCAATAAATTTTTCAAAAGATAATAATAAGTAATTAATTAATTACCAAAATAATCACAATAAGCAAATAATGAGTTGATTATTCATTTTTTTAAATATTATTTATACACTATTAATTGGGTGCCTTTTTTAAGAACAATGTGTATTTTTTTTTTCTTCTAAACAAGTAGTAGTGTAGTACTATTTTTAATTGTCAGCACGCGTTAGACTTTTAGCCTTAGGTTATGTGGCACTGTTTGGTAGAAAAGAAAAAAAACGTGGCATCATTTGTTTGCTTACCCATTTGAAAGATTCCACCTACCCCACCTAACCCCTTTACCCAAGTCCCAGTGTTCAAACTCTTTACTTTGAGTCTGAGTTTTTAACTATTAACTCACAGCACTCTCTTTGCCGCAAGACTTTTTCTGCCACTCTCCTTGTGCTGCAAAATTGCAAATATGTGAAGGTTGAAGTTTCAAGAGTAATCTACCTCAAGCTCAAAGAATGATCTAAGTTCATCTTTGGGTACTTACCTCTCTCTCTCTCTCTCTGTGTTCATTACTTTATTGTTGTGGATTTTTGGGTTGTATTTGATGCTATGAGGTAGAATAGAATCTGTGGAACTCAAAACGTTTTTGCATGTAATGGTGAAAAATATCCTTAGGTTGAAGAAGGAAAAAAAAAAAAAAAAAGCCAAAACTCATTCCGGACAAAAATTACATTTCGGCCGAAATTGCCCGGAATTGTTCAGAATGCCCGAAACTAGCCGAAATTTAATCCGAAGTGGAATAGAGGCTATTCCCGTTCCAGTTTGCATAGTGGTACGAAAAATTCCGTCTGTTTCGGCAGTAACGGAACAGAATTCATAACATTGGCTACAACTAAGATTGTAAGTAAATTTTATCCTATAATCTTCATTATTTAATTCTTTCCTGGTCGATTTTTAAATTTGAATTACATCTTCTATATATGTATATATTTTGAGTATTATATCCACATTAATTGAGTATAGTATTAATTATAGCATTTTAAAATCAAAAGTGTAGTAAAAGGAAAATGTGTTGATAACATGCATAATTCCTGCCAACATACATCTATTATCAAAATTACTACAGATTACTATCCTTTGTTATTTTCATTCCTTTTATATGCAAAGTCTGAGCATGCACAACAAAAAACGCTGGCTATAGCGGTGTTAAAATGCCACTATAGGTGCGAGCCCTGTAATTAGGGAGGTTTATAGCCGCATCTTTAAGGGTCTATAGCTGCATTTTTAAACACAGGGCCTATTGTGGTGATTGCAAAGTGCTGCCATAGGTCAAACCCAAAAAATAATAATAATGGATCCATAGCGGCGCTTGACAACTGCCACAATAATTACATCTTATTAGTATGAAATTTGACATGTATGTTAAAAACATATAGGAAATGTAGTTCAACCGTTAGATTTTCAAAATATGAATTTTATAATAAGTTATTGAGTGGTGTAACTATGTTTAGAGTTACATCAAGTGTAACTTGAACTCAACCTCTCTCTATATATATAACATGACTAAATTAAAAAATTAAATTTTATTTTACTTTCCTCCATTTTCTCGCCAACTAGATATCATCTCAAATCACACTTTCTCACTAGCCAAACAAATTATACCCATTTTTCTCTCTAATCTATAACTCTCATATCTCTCTCTCTAAACCCTCATCAATCTCAATCAAGTTTTGAATTTCCATAGCTGGATCTCTTGTATTCACCACCAATAACCACCATAAGTCAGAATAAGGGTGGCTCTCAAATCCCTCTTCGCCGAGCATCTATGACCACCATCAATTACCACAGTCATTCACATGAGCCATCACAACAATAGCTCTCATCTACTGAATTCCCTCTCTCCCAAATTTCTCTATATTGAGCTCAATAGTGGCCGAAACCACGAGCTCCATTGCCATCCTTCAATGAGTATATTGGCCAAACAAAGACTAGGTTTATCGGCCATGGATTTTGATTAGAAGCTCCCATTTGTAGAGAGATGAGTGAGAGAGAGGCTAGGGTTTCAAACATTCAATTTGATGAGAGAGAGCTAGAGTGAGAAATTGATGAGAGAGAAAGAGGGGCTACGCTCTAAATTTTATGAGAGAGAGAGAGGGAGAGAAAGAGACAAGGGTTTAAAAATATATTGGGAAAATTTTATAAATAAAATTTATAAGTGTGAGAAATTTTGTCAATTGAATAAATTATATATTTTTCTCCAATAGGCAATGTAAGATTATCTCCATTTAATAAGGTGACGAAATTAGGGTAAGGTGAAATATTTTGTAATCTTAAATTATCGTAATCTTGTAACAATAAGATGACCAAACGCCGTAATGTTTGCATTACAGTGATGTGGCTTAGATGTGATTCACATCATGGCGAACCAAACAACCCTTAGTATGTGTTAGGTTGGGGTGATTTATGAGGAGAGAGAAATTAAGAAGAAATAGAAGTGGTTTGTGTGTTTGGTTAAGAATGGGTGATTTTGGTGGGAGTCGTGGGGCCCAAGTTTTTTTCTTTTTGTGCCCACCACTTAGGTTGATTTTGGAGTGTTTTCGAATTGAGGGGAAATTTTGGAGAGAGAGAGAGGGGCTTAAATGGAAATTTACCTATTTGCCGCTATCCTCCCTCTAAGGCTTTGGTTCTTTTCTTTCTTTCTTTCTTTGTCTTTTTTTTTTCTTTTTTTTGCTTACAAACTTTTTATTTATTTTTGTAATTAGGGCATGAGAGTAAATTTTTTCAATTACATTTCAATCATTTCTTCTTCTTTTTTAACCAAATAAAAAAGATTTTTCATCTCTCTACTTTGCCATTCTCCCAATTCTTAGGGTTTGTTTAGTTGGATAGATTTTAGGGAGAGTGGATAAAAAAAATGAGAGAAAGTGGTTTTTGTGGGTATTTAGTTAGAGAGAAAATATGAAAAATTTGATGGGACTCAGATATTTTCTCTCTTAACCCACCAAAATATTTTCTCTCTAAATTAGAGAGAAAACAAGAAAGAAAAAGAGGGGCTGTGTAGACACAATTACTCATCCCAACATTCATATTTATTGAACTTCTTTTTTTTTTTTTCCCGTTGATCCCTTATTTGTCTTCATCTTCTTCTTCTTCTTTTTTTCCTTCTTCTTATTTGTTTTTTCTTTTGCGCTAATCCTTTCTTTGTTTTCTTTTCTCTTCTTTTTTTTTTTTTTTTTTTTATTCTTTTTGGGTTTAACTGGACGTTGTTGTTGTTGTTGGGTATTTTTTTTTTTTTTTGGGTATTGGGCATGATTTTTCTTTTTGGGTGATTGGCTGATTACCCTATTTTTTTTGTTTGGTTGGTTATGTGCTTTTTCTTTTTTCTATTCTTTTTTAAATAGGTATCATTTTTTAATAAAGGCATATGAATAAATTTAAACAAACACTAATTTCTATCTTTCTATTTTTCACTCTTCCAACCAAACATAAATAGAGGAAACAATAATTTTTTTTATCCTTCCATTTTTTTTTTCTTTCCATTTTTAATTCTCCAATTTTTCTATCTTCTCAACTAAACAGACCCTTAATAACGCCACAATGATTGTTACTTTAAAAATAGAAGGCAAGGGATTACAAGGAAACTACTTTCAAAGAAGAGACATCACCCACCTAATGACTTTTAACTTTGATAATACCAATTCACCTTCTTCTCAAAAAAATATAATAATAAAAAATACCAATTCACCTAATTAAGTACTATACGTTTTATTAATCTAAATCCAAATTGCGTGAACACGCACAAAGAAGAAATTCATCACCCAAGTGGCGAAGTGCATTGACCTATATCTTCATCAATGACTTCAAGTTGTTCAACAAACAGATTTGGGTTTATCAACCAACGGATTTCTTTGAAAACGAACAGATCTGTATGGAGAGAGAAGGTTGTGATTGATTTTACATAGGGAAAGGAAAGAGGCTTGGAATGGATGAGTGATGAAGAGATGTTGCTCCCGTGCACGGCTTACCTGACTTGGATTGTGTAATTGATGTGACTGATTTTGATTTATAACCAATATATATGAAGCCAGAGGACATAAAATAGAACGTTTACAAAAATGAACCTACTAAATTTTTTTTTTTTTTTTTTTGAGCAAAAAATAAACCTAATAAAATTTAGGGATAGGAACTGAACCTTTAATAATGTTTAGAAAAGACAGGAATAATATTTTAACTTGTTTTTTTTGGTTTGGTCTATCTTGGGTCCCAAATGAGTTGGTGTGATGAGAAAAGACTACCTTTCAAAATTGTGTATTTTATGAGTATCTCCACCGACCCCACCTACTCAAGTTTTAAACTTTTGCATCTTGATATAACGTAGACGATAATAATATCATGAGTGATAGTAAATAGTTATTTTTATATACATGTCTATTATTTATTGGATTTTGATATAGATGATATGATATCATTTGATATAAAATATTTTTTTCTTAGAGACATTTTTATTAAGATTAATAATTTTCAAAATGTAAAGTAATCACATGTATATAAAGTGAATAAAAAAATAAGTAAATTGCAAAAATGTGCTTAAAAAGACTGAAAATTTTCCTATGAAAGAAAACCAGAAAAGGCTTTAGACATTTTAGGGGTTAAAATGATTAAAAAAAATTAGAGGACAAAAATGATAATCCACTAAATTTAAAGTGTAATTTTTTTTTTTCATGTAACATTTTAAAATGTTAGATATATTTAATTAAATATTTTAAAATTTTCTCCCAGGAATTCAGTTATGGTCCTCCTTTAGAATTTTCCTTTTTAACATTTTTATTTTTTTTACAATTTTGGTATTTTATCCAACTAAGATCATTTAAAAAAAAAATCCTAATCAACAAAAAATAAAGAAAAAAAAAATCAAGAAGTGGCTAAGGGCTTTTAAATAAAAATACTCTATGCGTGTGTTTGATGGGTATAGTACGTAGTATATATGAAGCACATATTTGTTTTTCAACCCATGATCGTTTCTTTTGAATTGTGCCATGCGGTTGGTAATTATTTAAGCAACAACCTACCTCGTTGCAACTTATAATACAAATATCTTGTAACACCAATATATGATAAGTGGTTATGCTCTCCCATGGTATTACCCAATCTCTAAAACATCTACTTTCAAGATTTCAAATAACGATAATACCTATTTGGCTAATGTTAATACATATTTTTTAAGGTAATTAAGTGTGAATTTTAGGACCAAGTGTTCATCAATATCAAATCATATTCTATTGCAAAGCATAAATAGCATCTCCTACCTCATTTCTTGTTCCATATCTCCAACCTCCATGAAATCTTTCAAATACCCCACTCCCTTTTCCAATATAACCATTTAGATCTCCTCCAATAAATTTTTTTCCCCCTAATTGGTAAAGGTGAGACAGATTTGTTAAAAATTTGTGAATGAAATACTGTAGTAATTGAATTTCTTAGGCCATGTTTGGATGCATATTTTTCATCACTCAATTTTTATCACTCAATTTTCGTCACTCATTACTCATCACTTATCACTAATCACTCATCACTTTAAAATACTACACCCGTTTGGCACCATCACTCAATATTTTTCACACTATTTGTAGACTCCATACCTGTCACTCAGTACAGCTTTTTTTTTTAGTACCCAAAAACCCGAACTAGAAAGGAAAAAAAAAAGGAAGACACCTGAGACTGAACAGAGATGAAAAAAAAAAAAAAAAAAAAAAAAAAAGGAAGACACCTGAGACCGAACCCAAGAGAAGAAAGAAAGGAAAAAAAAAAAAAAGGAAAAAAAAGAAAGGTAGATTGGTCAAAAAAGTGCGGCTGAGTTATGACAGTGGGTCCTTCATGTGTATTTAATTACAAAAATGTCATTGAATTATGAGTTATGAAAACTGAAAATAGCTAAAATGTGTTTTCAGTTTCCATAACTCATCACTCAAAAATCAGAGAATTGAGTGATGGAAACAGAGTTATAAAAACAGAGTGGTGGTGGTGTCAAACGACTTCTCACTATAAGTCCCATCATTTTTTAGTTATGAGTTATAGAAACAGATCATCCAAACACCCCCTTATATTTTATGTAATGTCATGATTGATCGCTACTTATTGAATTACATAAATTAATACAATGTTTTATTAAATTTCACATTTGTCAAGAATCAAGATAGATGTTTTTCCTTAATTTAAGAAGAGTGAGAAAAATTCAACCCAGTGCCTAGATGAGGGCATTACTTTCTTATTTAGGTGTCATGCTTTCTTCAACCAAATTTCAACAATTTGGTATTAGAGCTTTTGCTGATATAATAGATTTCTTCTCTGCCAATTGATTTAGTGCCTTTCCCATAGCTTCCATGAAAATCCTATGTAATTTGCATGCCACCGAAAGTTTCACAATGTCAAATTTTACGAACTCCCACTAAGAAAGACGAGAAAAGAAACAAAGATTGCACAAAATTATCAACAAGATCCATTTTTTCATTTTATGCAAAAATATAATTTACTTAAGCTAACTTTGTCCAAAAATCATTTTGATCTTTTAAGTTTGAAGTTTGTCATTTTAATCCAGCAACTTTACTTAAAAATCATCTTAATCCTTTAAGAACATAGTTCGTTTGGGTAAAGTTACTTGTCTAAAATGATCAATTTCAAAAATGTCAAAAGAGTAAAACGATTTTTGGATAAAGTTAATGAATGTAAATTGCATTTTCTCCTTCATTTTAAATATTACATAATTCACGCACTAATTAATAATTACTTTTTCTTTCCTTTTAGTTTTCAAGGACAATGATTTTGTCTCCTAGCCACTATTTTCTTCACTTACAAATTCTAGTGGAATTCACATTACAAGTTCGCTATCTTATAAGATGTTCACAACAAAATCCAGCTAAATCTTTTTGGTGCTCCGCCTTCAACCAAATTTTTTTTAAAGGATTCATAAACTTTTAGTTAGTTACATCTTTACCCAAATTAACATAAATTCATGTTTTCTATAAAAAAAAAATATATATAACATAAAAATAATTAGACACTATAATATCATAAAAATTGTTAAAATATATTAAGATATTACAATAAGGAGAATAGTTCATAATTAGACACTATCATATCAAAGAAATTGTTAAAATATAATACTATATTACGATAAGGAGAATAGTTCATATAATTTATTAGAATATTAACATAAGTGAAAATTTGACTTTTAAGAGCACTATGCGTTACCATGATTTTGTCATATTATGAGTTAATATTTTTTTTATTAAAATATCATGAGTTAATATGGTTTTAGGGTTATCTTTCTTTCATTTTTATATAAGAAAGTAGTGTCACAGTTTTTGGTCATACTATCCCACTCCTTGTCTATGAGACAATCAAAAACCCTATGAATTGATAGTATGGTCAATGAAACTTGGGACCTTTGAGTTTATGACACATCCTTCAAGTCCATCAAACCTACCATCCGTCAAGTCCATCAAACAAGTCTCTAGCATTTAAATGAACCGAAATGTTTAAAGCATACATATCACATCCTGTATGACTAACAATAACATTAAATCACTATTCTGATTAGAGCTCCAAAAATCATAAGAGCTTGTATATCAAATGACAAAATTTAACATTCACAAATATAAGTAATAGAAGTTCTTAGAAGTGCAAATAGATGGTAGTAGGAAAACAAAAAAAAATAAATAAATAAAGAACCAAAGATGAAATTCTAAAAATTAAAGCACTACCTTTCATCATTTACAAAGCGAACTAAAATTTTTTAACACATTATTAGCTGTTAAATTACCAACTATCCTAAAATTACTGACTCTCTTAATAAGTGGGGCCCAACACATGAGACTTGTAACATTTTAAATAAGAGGCAAAAAGGAGACAGAGATAGAACACATGATCTCCTGCTCTAATACCATGATAAAATGCCGATTCTCCAAAAAACTTAAGCTATTAAGAGATTAATGAATTCAATCACTTAACCATAATTCTGTCTAACATTGGCTGACAAAAACTGACAAGAAAGTTTACTCACTTGTTTAATTTCTTATAAAAATAAAGAATCAAACCAATTTGGGAAATCCAACTTTGCTGCAACAAAGGCCAAAAATAGCAGCCTAGCACCAAAATCTATAAAAATAAAAATTGAACAAGGAATGGAATCATGATAGCTAGATTGAATAGTGTGTTGAACTTGAAAGACTTGTAAGCAAAAAGAGAAATCAAGAAGAGAAACAAATCAATCCAGAAGGCACCTTCAATAAGAATCTGTAAAATAAATCAAACAATGAAATATATAATATCAAGTTCAAAGGAATAGAACATTTGAAAGAAATTTACAAGAAAAAGTGAAGTAAAAATGAATAAGGATATGTTTGGTTGGAGAACTTTTTGTTTTTGTTTAAGTTAAAGCAATTCAATTTCTCGAAAGGCTAAATTCATGCCAAGCACGACAATATAAAGCAAAAACCTGTATTATTCTTCTCTTGGCAACAATATTTAGATCACAATCCTAGTTAATATAACTACTACACACCAATAAGATGCATTACCACATTCAAATTGGATATGAGCTTGCCAACACAGAATGACTAAAACAAGACAATAGGACAAAGAGTATGAGAAAAACTGTAATTTATAATCCTCTTGGATACAAAGCCTAAGAAAAGCAAACACTGCCCAAGTTTTCATAAGAAATAAAATGAACAGAAACTGTACATATAACCTTGGGATTGTCAGTGAGTAACAAAACCAGAAGGGTAAAAGAGAGAGAGAGCAAAACGCCAGATAGATTCTAAGAAAATCTCTTTAATAAGAAATAGTCCTCTTGCAGAATATAGCAGGATCCATAGGAATGTAGGTGCACCATATTGGCCCAAGAAAAAATATAGCAGAATAAACATTTATACTTCACATTTAAAGAATATCAACCTACAGTCCTCTGGACCAAATGAAACACAGTCAAATCTGATAATAGTTCTGCTAAACCAGAAACATCACTTCAAAATCAAATATAAATTACTCAATGAATTCCTGAATGTGCTAAAGCATCTGAAAAGCAAAATACAGTTGGAGCTTTACACTATCTAGTAACAGAACAGAAACCAACACAAGATTTATTAATACAGATGCAACCATCATGAAATAAACACACAATTCACAAAATGTTCTTTGTCTTTACAGAAGCTGGATATAGTTAAAGCAGAAAATAAAAAATGCAAGCAACTTAAGATTAGTCAGCAGCTGGAGAGGGGTGGGGGGGATGGAAGCAACTTAAGATTAATTTGAACTCCCCCAATTTGAGGAATTTGAAAACATGAGCTTTAAAGGGACAGTACTCCTTCAAATCCCCTCAAATTCTCTTGTTTACACTAACACTATGTTTGGTTGCACCTAGGCAAAGCGATGAGAAAAGAAAATACCTAGGGAAGGAAAAGTGAAAGGAAAGGAAAAAGAAATCTGTGTTTGGATGTAGGAAGGAAAATAAAGGAAACAAATTATTTCCCTTGTTTGGATTTCAAAGAGAAAGGAAAGGAAAATAAATGTTTTTACTTTTACAACCTATTTATGACTTGTAAGAAGAATATAAGCGCATATTGGTAATTTTAAAATAGAAAAAGTTAAAATCACCTCAAAGTCCCTCTCCCTTTCCCTCTCTCAGTCCAAATTGGGATGATAGCAAAAGTGTGGGTCCCATGGAAAACGTTTCCATCCACATCATCCTAATTTCCTCTCTCTGATGTCAACCAAATCAAGAAAATGTAATCCTCTCTCCTCATCTTTCCTTTCCCATTCTTTTTCCATCTAAACAATGTGTAAGAGAGTACATCCAAACAAGAAAAAGAGGAACCACTCACCACTTACCCTCTCCATTCCTCCATCCAAATGGACCCCAAATTTCTTGGAAGACTTTGGTAACAAGTACACCATTAATAACGTCAAGCTTATAGATATATGGAGGCATACATGTTTTAAATGTCAATATATGTGGGGGTGTGCACGTAAGCGTGCATCTGTGTGCATGTAGCTATAAGTTTTCAAACAACTAAGGAAAAATGTAGCTTGCTGTAAATTTACCGACTGAAACTTCTGCTGGCCCTGCAAATCATGCAGCTGAGGCAGCTGGTTACACATATGACAGTCAAATGGTTAATGTTGAAAATCATCTAGCAACAAACAATTATCAATTTCAACAGACTTATATAAGTCCTATTCAAATGCTAGAGCAGAACTTCCTAAGTAGGAAAGCATTCGGAGAGTTAACATAAGACAAAAATCAAGGTTCTAGAACAGATTGTGATATAAGAGGGAGGCAGATACCAAGGGAGATGATTTTTCCTTTTTGTTCTCAAAATAGTTTACATCATGTGTTTCACCCATTTTCAATACAAGTATTTTCTTGCCTCCACTAAGTCCTAAAAACCAATCAAATTTCCAAAATTTAAATTTTATCCTAAATAAAGCCAAAGTTAGTGTGAAAGTTCATTTACAAACGTACATATCATTTAGCATGTTCTAGTGCAAGAAATTATATGTCCAAACTTCCACAAGCATCCTCAACTTTGGATGGAACACTGGAAGCATAAACATAACTAGCAATTCAGAATAGTTTATTGTATCAACTAAAAGATGCAACCACTTCAAATTCATATATTGTCGTATTTTTCCTCATGTCCCAGTGGACCCAGTCCTTGCATCGCAGATTGCCTGAACTGTTGCTGTGCAAGGAGTTGCTGATGCTGAGGTAGTTGCATCAGTTTCTGCCTTTGCTGCTGTTGCTGCTGAGGGGTATGTCGCTGAGGAGATGGTGTTTATCCGTTTGTACCTGAACCAGGAGAATTGGCATATTGCAGTGGAGATGTAGTAGTGTCATCAAAGGAAGTAGCAGTTGTGGCACTAGGAGATGTAGCTGATCTTCCAATAAGTTGTGGTGCAGAAGCCTGCTTAAAAAGTTTTTGCCAATTGGACAAAACACACACCTTCAGAAAAGAAGACCCTGATACTCATCCTACAGCAAAATTTGCTGAATACCTTTTTAGAAAAAAAAATTTGGTGAATAGCATGCGGCTGAAGTTAATTAGTTAAGTAGACTGTTTCTGGAACTCGACTTTGTCAAACTCGAGTTCCAACCTAAAATCGAGTTTAGCAAACTCAAGTTCCAATTGGTTTAGTCGTTTGACATGAATTTTTAAAAAATAAAAACACGTGGAACTCGAGTTTGCGCCATTAAAAAATTTACTGTGACCGGTTCTGGAGCGGTTTGCTTAAAACACCAAAACACTGTAGTTTTGAGTGACAAATAGCAAAGATCTGTAAACGAAGCCATCAGCCGTGACCATCTTTTGCAGATCTAAACCATGGAATGTAAGAAAAAAAAGAGTTGAGGAGAGGGATTCAAATATTCAATGGAGGCACCATCTGATTAGGCACAAACATGTCGATCTAAGGCTTTAAATTCTAACAAAAGAGAGAAAAAGTAGAGCTGAAAGTTGAGAGAGAGAGAAATTAACATTTAAGGCTTAGAAGAAGTTGGGGGATGACAAATGACTGTTTAGTATCTGGCGAAATGAAAATATCATAGACATATGGTACTTTAATGGCTAGGTGGGGACGTGGTGTTTATCTGGAGATAAACAAGTTGGTTAGGTGGAAAGTGGGAACTGGGGTCGGTGGGGACGTGGGTAAATTTTTTTATTGGGCTGGAACTCGAGTTTCCTAAATTCAAGTTTCACATGGGTTTTTTTTTTTTTTTTTTTTTTAAATTCCACATCAGACCTATACTAGTTGAACCTCGAGTTTATTAAACTCGATTTTGGGTTGGAACTTGATTTTACCAAACTCAAGTTCCAAAAACAATCTACATTACTAAATAACTTCAAATACATGCTATTCACCTAAAATTTTTCTAAAAATGTACTATTCAGCAAATTTTGCCCTCATCCTACAGATGCAGAATATCAAGCCACAACAGGCTGACACAAACCCCAAACCTTTATCTACAACTTGTTAACACAAACATAGCAAGATAAGGATAAAAGCATAGCATGCCCCACTTATGCGCACTAGCATGTGCAGGGATATCAGTAATCGTACTTAAATAATCAAAATTAGAGGACAACCACATGAATAATGTTTAGGCTTTAACATAAGCAGGCCAGCCTTTTTAATTCACAATTCAAGGAAAAAAATGAATGAAGAATCGTGTACAACTTCACGATGTGAAACTTGAAAATAAAGTCAAAGATCATACCTGCAACAAAGTGCCCTGTCCACTGATGTTATTTGATGACAGGTATTCTTTGAATACATGCCTGGAACAAATTTTTGCAAAAGCCACCAAAATAGAATTGATATTCAATCCAATATATAAATTCCAAAAATAAAAAAGATCACACTTCAACAAGTGACTGATTATTACCAGATGCATCAGCAAAACTTCGCACTCCATCACCTACAGTGATCACATCCACCAAATGCAATGGAAGTGCAGGTGTGATCTGCCTCTGGTCTCCTGGTATTTGTAATCCTACATGCATAAACCAATCATTTCTAAATGTAAATTTACAAGTATTCCTAGACCAAGTGCATCTTTCTGGCACAAAAACTTGAAGCTTTTATCAGAGGTTATAATATTTTCAGATATACTCTGGATTGCTATGGTCAAACCCTATGAAAATATGCTTTGGACACTGCCCTTAATATGCAACTGATCTTGCACCTCAATGTCCATTTTGACAAGCAGCCACACTCACCAAAACATTATTACTAAATTCAGTACTAGCTCTAAATTATAAGCAGACCAAGGAACCCTTAAGTATATGCAAATGTAAAGATTATATTAGAAAGTAAAGCCCATATTTAATGTGATGAAAGAATAATTTGCAACTTCGACTCTATATCAACAATTAAGATCATTTCAAGCAGGTCTAGGCCAACCAATGCCCCAAATGAGGACGCAATTATTTGACAGGAGGTGGGATTGATTCATCAACCAACCTGTGTCTGGACAACTTAGAGAAACTTGACTCCATGAACCTAAGCAATCAATTCTATATGGCACTTTAATGTGTCTCCCATTAATCATCAATCAGATGACTAAGCCAAAGGGCTGGTGCCAGAAAAGAATGTGCTTAATTAAGAACACAATGAACTTTGAAAAACCTTTAACTTCTCAATTTGTGAGGATAATGGCAAGTTTTGCATCCCATGAAGCAACTTCTCTTCCTTGGAGTTGTCCTCCACTTCCATCTCAGACAATAGTTTTGAAGAGAGCATAACTGGTAGTACTGTAATCACAGAATCCTAAAAATTGATTAAAAACTTTGATAGCTATATTATGTGTTTCATTTGAAAATATTCACAAAAGATGTTCAAAGACCTAATTAGACCAAAAGTGACCATGGTAATTGTGGGTCCTTCCAGAGGTTAATTTTAACTCTTATACAGAACTAGATTATATATAATTGGTATGATTTATAGTTTGAAGACTTCAAGTTACAAGAAAATTGGTTGAGACTTCAACTCTTGGAAAAAAAGTGATAATTCAACCCAAAAAAAAAGGTGAATATAATAATCAATTAAATAACCATTGCGAAACTTTGATGATATGCAGTTTGAAGGCTCGGAGAGTGCAATTGTGTAGGCTTCTTACTTAATGAAATCAGATGAGTAAATAGTAACATTGTTTTCACCATAGTTGAACCTAAGGAAATTGCATTCAATGCAAGCTATCATATCAAAGCCCGATTATTTTCCAAAACAGACTTCAAAAAATCACTAATAATCTTTACAGGGTTTGGCTTACCTCCAGTACTTTTTTAACTGGAATCTTCTTTTATTTTAATGAGAGACTGTCACGTCACCCACTAAATAAATAAAAAGTAAAGATTAAAACCTACTACCACTTGTCATTGTATATTTAAAACAAAAGAACATGTCCAGTTAAAAAAGTACTAGAGGTAAGTCGAACCCATCTTTACACAACTCTACAACAAACCTTAACCCTTTTTTTCCATTTTGGATGAATAATCAATAATTTAATTAGATAAGAGGGGGCTCACATAATAAAGCCTCTACATTTATTACCGTAGCTATGTGTCAAATTCTCTCAATTAATACCTGATTGCAGTACCATTAACAAGGGGTACCAATATAGACCATATTTTCTTTTAAGAAGGGTCTCAATAAACATTTACAAACATCAGTCAAAAGTAGTAATTTGTAGCATTTTATATCAACGGGATTTAAATATCATACACACAAAATTACCTGACACGCAAAACCAGACAATAGTAGAGGAGCCAAACTGCAGTCTTAAACACGTAATTCAAGCTCGTCATTAAGGTGAAGATTTGCAGACTTGAAATTTCGGTGAAATCTATAAGTTGTGATTTCCTAGGTTAGCAATAAAAGAGACAACAAAGAAATCTGTTTCTGAGCTTCTAGCCTAACATGAGCATTCTATATAAGCAACTAACAAACTCCATGTCTCAAGTTAAGTAAAACAATACCATTGCAAACTAGCTTAATATCCAAAAAGAAATGGAACAATTCAAAAATAAAGAAAGAAAGAAGTATCGAGTTCTATATTAATTAAAAAGAGACCATGAGAGAAGCACTAACATAACTAGTTCCAGGATTTGGCATACATGACGGAACCAAATCCATGTTAAAAGGCAATCCATCTATACATACATACATACATACATACATACACACACACACACACACATATATATATATATGAAAGGCAGAAAAAGAAAATGCACAGCACCTAAAATTCGGAACTTGTGAGTTGCTGTAGGCAGCACACAGTTCCTCCGTGCAACTTATGAATCAAGATCAAATTTTGGAACAAAAATATTGCTAAGAAACAATATTATCAAAATTTTTTTTTTTTTTAAATGAAAAATCAAAGAGGATGAAAGAAGGGTACAGATCTTGTAAAACATCAACGTGTGGAGATATATCCAGACATATTGATTGATACCTAAGGCAATACAACAAAATCAAAGGGCAGGAAGAGACCATCAAGAAAGAGAGAGAGGAACAAACTTTAGAAGTATCAAGTACAAAGAATTCAAATCACAAAAGTAAATCATTTCTTTCTATGTACAGTTATGGAATATTCTTCCTTGATACATATCTTGAGTATATTTCGTGATCAAAATATAAAAAGATTGAATTCAAACTAGTAGTGATTGCTTTGACAAATATGATTTATTTGGTTTAAACCAAAATCTCTTTACTTGGTACCACACAGGCACTAAAATCATCTAAAACAAGAAAGTACAACAAGGCCCATAGCATAGCTTAAGGGTGTCAATTTGTTGTATGGTTTTAGAGTCATAGTAAAATACTCTAGAAATAAAAGTTACTTTATGCTAAGTGAAAGTAAAATCCAAAACACAGAGGCACAAAAGGTAATGATAAATAACTGTGCTCAATATAAACCTCTCTTTTTTTTTTTCAAAAAAATATAAATTTTTTTAACTCATAATAGTCGTAAACCTCCCTCATAAACATCTTAATCCTATACTTAAACCTTCAAATTTTAGGACAGGAGTGCTAAAATCAAGAGATAGAGAGAGCTTATTGCCTTAGGTCCCTAACAAAGTTCATCGCCCAAGTAGAGTACCAAATCGATTTATAGAAGTCAATTTTGCTGCAACAAACACCTTGAAAAGCAACCAAGCACCAAAATCTATAAAATAAATTGAACAAGTATTATCACATTTTGGTGAACAGTATTAAAAGACTTAAGAGAAATCAAGAGAAGGGAAGAGTTTGCCTATTGTTGCAGTCAAAACAGCACATACTCTTGCTCAAGTAAAAGAAACTCCAAATCGCAATTTCCTCTCCTGCAGATATATCGTTATTAAAAATATTAAACATCATCCTCACAAAACAACAAAACAAACATTGGCAATTTATAATCTTTTTCCTCACGAGTATACAAAGAGTTGCAGGAACTATGAGAGTATTCATCACAAAAGCAAAAAAATAAACATCACCCACACATAAAGAAGCTTTGTTACTGGGTGCTAAAATATGATATGAATCCAGAATAGCAAGAGCCTCAGACTAATGACAAACATTGGTTGAACATGGTCAGCATCTGCTCACTTACTTTCCATGGCTAGGAATTCAATAAGCAACAATCCAAGTTCAAATGAATCACTGACACAACCAGCAATATTAATAGCCTAACATATATGTAATCACAACGGGATAAACAAACAATCTTTGTGTTTAAATTTTTCCAATGAAGATGCTCACCCAGCAACCATACTCAGGTCACAAGCTCTATCTGATTATTGCTCCAAACAAGTGCACAGCCAAATTAAAATCCAAACTGGATATGGGGTTGCCAATACAAGATGAAAAAGTGGCACAAAAAGAGCAAGGAAATAAAAAGAACGTACAAGCATGTATGGAAGTGCAAACCCATGGGGCAGGCATTGATTTCCAGCAAGAGCAAACTGAAAATACAAACAATCCAAGCTCCAACTTAGACAAGAACAAATTGCAAGAAGTACTACAAAAAAGGATGTAAGATGGAGAAGCAAGAAAAAATAAAATCGGGCTGGTTTAAAAACCTGGAATTGTGTCACATCGCACAAGGCTGCAGGAATTATACGAAACCAAAAAAAGTAACATGACATATCACAGACAATCCAAGCTTCTATTATAAAAATTAAAATTAAAAAATAAGAAAAACAGAGAAGAGAATATCAGTGAATAAGCTCAAGCAAGGGCCAAAAAAAAAAAAAAACCAAACATCAGACTTTTACAAAGATTTACAATTCCTTGAATTTTGATAAAGGCATACAGGTTTCTCACTTAAGTAAGGAAATAAAGCGTTGTAAGGCATCCACTACTTCATTTACACACACTCTACGAAGATGATTCATATATAGGATAACCATTAGCAGTGTAGCAAATGCCCAACCTAGCCCGCCATATAACAAGCCTGCAACCAAACTCCACTTTTACCCAAACCAACAGAAACAAAATCCACAAATGCTCATTTATCTACAGTTCTGTAGGCCATAAATGAAACTGCTAAAATCCAAACAGGAGGAGGGCTGCCAACACAGGATGACCAAGTTGCATTAAAAGCAAGAAACAAACAAATTTAATCAAGACTCTAAGACAAATTTCCCAGACTGCAAGAAAGTGCACAGATTCAATGGTGATGAAATTGATTTCCTCCAAGACCAGACTGAAAATGCACACTATCCAGGATCCAATTCAGGACAAAGTTATATTACAAGAATATAAAAAAAAAAAAAAAGCTTCTAAAAAAAATTAGATGGAAAAAAAGGGTAGGGGGACTACTCAACAGCATTACTCAACAGCATGTATGATTGAGAAGCAACAAAATCAAATCAGCATTAGTTAAAAGGAACCAGAAACAGTATACCTGCCCACTTGACTTTCTATGATTAGGAAATCAATCAGAAACAGCCTAAGATTACAAAATATTGTGCAAATCTCTACAGGATAAAGCAAAAACTTGTATATACTCCCTCAGCAATCATATTTAAGTCCCAATCTCTGTTCACCTACCTGCCCCAGACCAATAAACGGCATTTCAACATACAAATTAGATATGAGCTTGCCAACAAAGAATGACTAAAAATCAAACAAAAAATCAAGACAAAAGGACAAGAATCACCAACATATAAACAAGCATAAGGTACACAATGCTAAAAAAAAAGAAGTCCAAAAAAGGAAAAACTTCAAACTTGCAAAAAACTTGGAAGATATTGGGCCATAAAGCTTAATCAAATTTTGCGATGAAGAAAACAAGCAACAAACCATGAGAGAGCAAACCACGAGCCTGACTGCCCCACACCAATAAGAGGCATTACCAAATTAACCTGCAAATTAGGTATGATGCTACCAACATGGATATTTGCCTTATTTATATTCTATACCTATGATCAAAAGTAAATATAATTTACAATAGCAAAAAGCTTATAATACATAATTCTCGTCAATATAAATTTTTTAATTAACCCTAGCAAAATATCCAAATCATAACACTAGGAAAGCACTCAACAAAAAATCACAAAATGAACATCACCAACATATAAACCAGCATAAGGTACACAGCGCTAAAAAAGGAGAGTCCAAAAAAGGAAAAACTTCAACTTGCAACAAACTTGGAAGATATTGAGCCATAAAGCTTAATCAAATTTTGCAACGAAAAAAACAAGCAGCAAATCATGAGAGAGCAAGGCAGAGCCTGACTGCCCCACACCAATAATAGGCATTACCAGATTAACCTGCAAATTAGGTATGACCCTGCCAACATGGATTATACTTCAGAATCTTATGATTGTAAGAGAAAATAACAACAAAAAAAAGGGAGGAAAAGAGAGATTATCACCACTTTAGCTTCCAAGTACCAAAATAATCCACTTCTATAGACCATAAACAGCACTGCCCACTCACTGCCAGAATAAAATCCAAACAGAAAACTGGCTGCCAAAACTTGAAACTAAGACAAATTTACACAAATGTATGGAAGCATGAACCCTCAGTGGTGTGATGGCATTGATTTCCCAATATAGCAGACCAAAAAAAAATCCAAGCTGCAGTTCAGGACAAGTGTAAATCACATGAATATTTCAAGGCAAATAAAAAATAAAATAAAAACAAAAAGAATAAGAAGAGGAGGGGGTATACTCATCAGAATTTCTGATTGGGAAGCTACAAAATTGAATCAGCATTAGTTAATACACTGCATATGTGGTTTAATCATAATCCCAGCCCCAATACAGCTGGAGAAAAGCAAAAAACAAACATCACCCACACATAATACTAAGAGCGAGCATCATACTAAAGTCAAACTTTGGTTGAACAAGGACAGCATCATCACTTTCCATGGCTAGGAAATCAATAAACAACAATCCAAGTTTAGATGAATTAGTGACAAAACCAGCAACCTTCAGAGACTAACAAATATTTAAATCACATTTGTCCAACAAAGATGCCCTCTCAGCATCCATTCTCAAGTCACAAGCGCAATGTGATTTCCACTCCAAACAACAAGTGCATAGCCAAATTATACAGGGTATAGGTTGCAAATATAAGATGAACAAGCTGCACTATGAGCAAGAAAATAACAATAACGTACAAGCACGTATGGAAAGGCACCCAAGGTTTAGGCATCAATTTCCAGCAAGAGAGCAAACTAAAAATACAAACAATCCAAGCTCCAATTTAGACAAAAAATAAATTGCAAATGGAAGAAAAAAAAACACACACACCACATTAGAAGACCTAAAGAAGACAAACCAGATCAATCTATAAAACCAACTTTGCAACAACAAATGCCTTAAAAAAACTGCCAAGTATAAAATCACTAAAACAAATTAAAATGGAATAGGATCATGTTCAAGGGAAAAAAATTCAAATATTTATAAATAAAAGTTGAAAAGGTACAAGAAAGACTTAAGATGTTACACAAACGCAGCCACAAATACACAGACTGAAGCTCAAGTAAGAGACAGTAGAAAAAGGGAACAGGATGAACTTGCCAAGTAGTTCTGTATTTAGTTTAAACATTAAACCCTGCAAACGCATCCTCAAATACACACAACCAAGAACCCTGTTTCTTTCACAAAGTGAATTTAAATTTTTAGTGTAATGATCACCAAGCCAACCAACAATAAGGGAAAGAAAAGTTTACATATTTGTGCTCAAGAGAACAAAATTGAACAAGAAAAACCAAATTTGCAGCATCACAAGCCTGAAAAATGCTCCCAAGGACCAAAACCTATAACATAAGCCGAACAAGTTATAGGATGAAGTTTGAGGGAATGGTATGTAAAAAGACTCATAAGGAAAACATGAGATCAAGATAAAAAGATAATAGTTTTCTTATCTTTGCGATCAACAAAGCCAAAGTACAAGAAAAATTTACAATTTCCCCTTCAGTTGACATATCAAGATTAAAATTGTCTTTGTCCTCCCCAGCCCACAAAGCATTGCAGGAACTATGAAAGTATTCATCACAAAAGCAAAAAATAAACATCACCTACACATAAAGAAGCTATGTTACTAAGTGCTAAAAACAATACGAATCCAGAATAGCAAGAGCCTCAGACTAATGACAAACATTGGTCGAACATGGTCAGCATCTGCTCACTTACTTTCCATGGCTAGGAATTCAATAAGCAACAAACCAAGTTCAAATGAATCACTGTCACAACCAGTAATATTAATAGCCTAACATACATGTAAATATGTAATCACAAATGGATAAAAAAACAATCTGTGTGTTTATATTTGTCCAACGAAGATAATCACCCGGCAACCATACTAAGGTCACAAGCTCTATCTGATTACTGCTCCAAACAAGTGCACAGCCAAATTAAAATCCAAACTGGATATGGGGTCGCCAATACTAGATGAAAAAGTGGCACTAAAACAGCAAGAAAATAACAAAAATGTACAAGCATGTATGGAAGTGCAAACCCATGGTACAGGCATTGATTTCCATAAAGAGCAAACTGAAAATACAAACAATCCAAGCTCCAACTTAGACAAGAATAAATTGCAAGAAGAAGGAAGAGTGCTACATAAAAGGATGTAAGATTGAGAAACAAGAAAAAATAAAATCAGCCCAAGTTCAAAAACCCAGAATTGCATCACATCGCACAAGGCTGCAGGAATTATACAAAACCCAAAAATGTAACCTGACAAATCGCAGACAATCCGAGCTTCTATTATAAAAATTAAAATTAAAAATAAGCAACTATCTGTCTAAATATAAACAAGTGCTTAAAGAGCGAGAAAGAACACAGAGTATCAATGAATAAGCTCAAGCAAGGGCAAAAAAATACAAACACCAGACTTTTACATAGATTTACAAATCCTTGGATTTGATAAAGGCATACAGGTTTCTCACATAGATCAGGAAATAAATCGTTGTATGGCATCCACTACTTCATTTACACACACTCCACAAAGATGATTTAAATATAGCATAACCATTAGCAGTATAGCAAATGGCCAACCTAGCGCGCCATATAATAAGCTTGCTACCAAACTCCACATTCCCCAGAACCAACAGAAACGAAATCCAAGAAAGGTCACATATATCTACGATTCTGCCAACACATGATGACCAAGATGCATTAAAAGAAAGAAACTAACAAAAAAATCAAGGAGCTAGGAAAGTACTCGTCCCAAAACCAGAATACATCAAATTGTACAAAGGGAAAAGCTAGCAAGTGTGTTTTTGTTGATTAATTCCTCTCAATTAAAAGCCTAGATTATATGATTTTCCATGAAAAAAATATAGCAAATCAAAATCTCAAAACCCAAATAATAATTCTAGCAGATTCACAAAAAATTTAAAAAAAAGAAGAGAAGATAAATACCTGGATTAGAGTTCCTCTAAATCTTAGTCCATCCCCTCTCTCTCTCTCTCACCTTTTGATACATATCATTTCCATCCTCTTTCACCCCTCATCGATGACTATGATGTTCTCACTCTTTCCCATGTCTCCCTTACGATGCGCAGAAATCTTCTTATCTAGTCTCCCCTCCTTGCAAGACTCCCTCACTTCTTCAAACAGTCAGTGCGTTGTGCTTGTGCATCTGTGAGATTGTCTATTAAGTTGAAAATGAAACGCATCATTTAGACTCACTAAAACAGTAAAACTTGAACAAACCAAAAACACTATTCCTAAGGCTATTCACTATTTTTATAAATTTGAAACAATAATCAGAAACAGGCAGAGAAATCGGTAACGAATTGAAAAAAGAAACCCTAAGTTATGATATTCCAATTTAAAAGCACCTACTTCGGCAGCAAATACTAATTCCAAAAAGACTTGAACAAGTAGTATCACATTTGGGCGAATAATAAGACTTTAGAGAAATCAAGAGAAGGGAAGAGTTTGCCTATTGTTGCAGTCAAAACAGCACATACTCTTGCTCAAGTAAAAGAAACTCCAAATCCCAATTTCCCCTCCTGCAGACATACCTTTATTAAAAATATTAAACATCATTCTCACAAAACAAACATTGGCAACTTACAATCTTTTTCCTCACCAGCATACAAAGAGTTGCAAGAACTATGAAAGTATTCATCACAAAAGCAAAAAATAAACATCACCTACACATAAAGAAGCTTTGTTACTGAGTGCGAAAATATGATATGAATACAGAATAGCAAGAGCCTCAGACTAATGACAAACATTGGTTGAACATGGTCAGCATCTGCTCACTTACTTTCCATGGCTAGGAATTCAATAAGCAACTATCCAAGTTCAAATGAATCAGTGAAAAACCAGATATTTTAATAGCCTAACATATATATGTAATCACAACAGAATAAACAGACAATCTTTGTGTTCACATTTTTCCAATGAAGATACTCACCCGGCAACAATACCCAGGTCACAAGCTCTATCTGATTATTGCTCCAAACAAGTGCACAGCCAAATTAAAATCCAAACTGGACATGGGGTGGCCGATACAAGATGAAAAAGTGGCACTAAAAGAGCAAGAAAATAAAAGGAACGTACAAGAGAGAACGATGAGAATTTAAAAAGCAGCCCAAGTATTATAAAGAATTTAAAAAGCCCAAAATTGTATAGTTCTAATAATAGCAAGAGAGAATGATGAGAAAAGAGAGCTTATCACCATATCAAACTCAGCCACTTCTACTAAGGACCCAAAAAGAAAATGCCAGTTCCTGTAGACTTATGAGGAATGGATTTTTAACAGGCCCTAAGAATGACAGAAGAAATAAAAAGAACTAGAACTACTATATTTTAGTACAATCCAACAAATATATAGATAAATCCTTATAACAAGTCATATGTATGATTGAAAATAGAAAAAATCAAATTAGCCTTAATTAAAACACCACAAGTGAACTCCATTACATCAGACCCATAAAAATACATAAATCCAGATAACGCAAACTGACAATACACACAATCCAGTCTCAAATTAAAAGAATACAAATCAAAATGTGAAATGTGTGCTTAAAAAAATTATAAAAATAAAAAAGCAAAAGATAACAATATAGGGTAAAACACAACTATGAATAAAATTTTGAAACATGATTGAAGATATGAATATATATCAAATGAAAAATTAAAACTTGTAGAGATTTCTAAATCCTAAAAACCCTTCTCATTACCAGAAAATCAGACTCGAACCATCCCACCAAAATATCAATCACAAATTATCGACATTGCAATGGAATTGCCAAAGAAATAAAAGAAAAAAAACTGACCTCAAAGGGACATTTTGATTCTGATGATATGTTGACAATTTTGACGAGTACAGAGAGCAATTGGATATGCTCGAATTCCTTGCCATTGCCCTTGTCATGGAATTTCATAAATTACTTCCTTATCTGCGCATCTATTTTCTGACTGTAATTACAGCAAAACACACAACAGGTCAAAATTGAAAACTCTAACTTTAGATTAATAACAACACAATTAAATCCTAACCCTCTTTTATTGTTGTTTGTTTTGTTTTGTTTTTTAAAGCAACTTATTTGTTGATTTAAACAAATTAATTTAGTTCATATTTGGTAAAGCATTGCATTTGTGTTTTTCTCTTACTTACCTAAAAATGAAATGTTGTTTCAGATAAAATTATAAACCTTACTCACCATGTTTGAACTTTGTAGAGTCCAGAATACAAAACCAAGATTGTTCCTTACGATTTAGCATTTGAACCAAAATCTGACCTATAACGCATGCAAAATATTGAGTTCAAAAACTGAGTGATTAAAAACGTTTTAGAAATACTACAATGGCATGCTCATGATTATGTCTGCAAAGCTAGCAATGGCATTGACAAACTTAGAATTTTAGGAAGGAAAAAAAGAAAAAAGAAAAATAGAAATCAACATAAAAAAGGAGAAACGTAAAAAGAAAAGAAGATAAATTATGGCAAAAGCTTACCAAAAAAATGTAAGGCTTAGCCTAATTTCAGTGGCCAGCCTATAAAGAGAGAGAGAGAGAGAGAGACAGAGGAGGCAGATTAAGGTTTATCTGGGGGAAAAAAAAAAAGAAGAAGCATAGTAGCCTAACCTTTCACATCATTGTCTCCACGGATAACATGGGAGGGATTTAGATTCCGGCACAGCTGAATCAGAAGAAACTGGTATTAGTATACCTACACCAATTTGATTGTAGCCCTATTCTTCTTGTTGTGATTGTAGTTGCTAAGCTTTGAAAGAAACAGGTAGAGAGATATAGAGAGAAAGAGCGTACTGTAAAAGCTAATTAGTGTAGTCTGGAAGTAAATTAAAAAAATATTGAAGGAAATTGCAAATGGCAGACAATTGAAGGGTCTTTAATCTGAATAGCAGATGGAATTGCTGGGGAAGTGAAAGAGTCAAGAGAGAGAGAGAGAGAGAGAGGAGGCTAAATTAAAGGAAGTCTTTAAAATTTGAATTGGGAGACATTATTTTAATCAATTGGGGAGAGAGAGAGAGAGTTAACAGATAAGGTGGAAGTTGAAGAAAAAAAACCTTATAGCCTTAAAATCAAGGTGCCACTTGGCAAAACTTCATGTTCTACCGCATGAGGTCTCTGCTTATATATATATATATATATATACACACACATGTAAATCACAAAAGGATAAAGAAAAGATCTGTGTGTTCACATTTGTCCCACGAAGATACTCCCTTGGCAACCATAACCAGGTCACAAGCTCTATGTGATCACCGCTCCAAACAAGAAAAGCACAGCCAAATTAAAATCCAAACAGGATATAGGATTGCAAATGTACAAGCATGTATGTAAGTGCAAACCACATGGCAGGTATTGATTTCCAACAAGAGCAAACTGAAAATACAAACAATCCAAGATCCAACTTAGACAAGAATAAATTGCATGAAAAAGAAAAGAGTACAAGAAAAAAGGATGTAAGATATAAAATTTTTAATTGACCCTAACAAAATCCCAAATGCATAACACAAGGAAACTATTGAACACAAAATGCACATCACCAAATAAACAAGCATAAGATACACAAAAGGAAAAACTTCAGACTTCCAACAGAGTTTGAAGACAAGGAGCCATCAGCTTAATCACATTGGCCAACTAAGAAAACAAACAGATAATTGTGACAGAATAGAGCAAGACCTGACTACCCCACACCAATAAGAGGCATTACCAAATTAACCTGGGAATTGGGTATGAAGCTGCCTACATAGATTATACTTCTAAATCTTATTACTATGGGAGAAAATAACCAAAAATTGGAGGAAAAGAGAGCTTATTTTCCCCTATTTTCCTTTGCTTAGTGTTTGGGCCTAATACCGATTAGTCACTTCACTCCCTTTCAAATCTATTCACAAGTGTTTAGCATTGGTTCCTTCCCTTAACTCATTCATTTAATCAAACAAGTTCCCACTAGTTACACTCTATCCCTGCCCTATCGTGCTAAAAGCTTCTACTGCTTACCAAATCATGCTCTGCCACTTTAGCTTCAAAGTACCAAAAAAATCCAGTTCCTCAGGACCATAAATGGCACTGCCAGAATAAAATCCAAACTCAAAATCCACTGCCAAAACAGGATGACCCAGTTGTGTAATAAGTAACAATAATAGCAAGAAACAAGACAAATTTACAAGGCTGTATGATGACGTGAACCCTCAGAGTGGCGATGGCATTAATTTCACACATTAGCAGACTGAAAAAACAAACAATCCAAGCTGCAGTTCAGGACAAGAGTAAATAACAATAATATTTAAAAGCCAAAAAAAAAAAAAAAAAGAGGCGGAAGGGGTCTACTAATCAGCATTTATCATTGGGAAGGAACAAAATTCAATCAGCATTAGTTAAAACACAGCATATGTTGTTTAATCATAACTCCACCCCCAACGAAGCCTGACAAAAGCAAAAAATAAGCATCACCCCACATATAACAAAGCAATGATACTAAGTGCTAATATGTAATATCAGTCCAAAATAACAAGAGCTTCAGACTGATGTCAAACTTTGCCTGAGCAAGGGCAGCATCTGCCCACTCACCTGCCACGGCTAGGAAATCAATCAGCAAGAACCCAAGTTTAAATAAATTATTTACACAACCAGCAAGCTTAAGAGCCTAACATATATGTAACTCACAAAAGATTGAGAAGGAAGAAAAGATGAAATCAGACTAGGTTAGAACTTGGAAACCCAGAATTGCATCACATCTCAGGAGGCTGCAGGAATTATACGACCAAAAATGCAGCCAGACAAATCACACACAATCCAAACTTCAGTTATAAAATTATAAATTTTAAAAAAAAAAAAAAAAAAAAAATGAAGGCAAATAATACCAGTTTAAATATAAATAAGTAATTCAGAAGAAAAAAAAAAGAACTAAAAGAGAGGAGAATATAAATAAGACTCAAGCAAGTAGTTAAGGGAGAAATAAGTACTATATCCCTTCCTCCTTTTTTAAGGCTAGGGACCTGGCTTTGAACAATAAAGCACAAACATAGGCAGATTTAAGTAAGTTCTATACGTATGATCAAAAGTAAATATAAAATACAATAGCGAAAAGCAATACATAATTCTCGTCAATATAATTTTTTTAATTAACCCTAACACAATACCCAAATCATGACACTAGGAAAGCACTAAACAAAAAATCACAAAATGAACATCACCAGCATATAAAAAAGCATAAGGGACACAATGCTAAAAAAAGTCTAAGAAAGGAAAAATTTTAAACTTGCAACAAATTTGGAAGACATTGATCCATAAAGCATAATCAAATTTTGCGACAAAGAAAACAAGCAGTAAATCATGAGAGAGTAAAGCAAGAGCCTGACTGCCCCACACCAATAAGAGGCATTACCAGATTAACCTGCAAATTAGGTATGATGCTGTCAACATGGATTATACTTCTAAATCTTATGATTGTAGGAGAAAATAACAACAAAAAAATAGGAGGAAAAGAGACTTCCAAGTACCAAAATAACCCAGTATACCATAAACAGCACAGCCCACAAACTGCCAGAATAAAATCCAAACAGGAAACCGGCTGCCAAAACAGGATGACCAAGTTGTGCGTTGAAAGCAAGAAAGTAACAATAAAAACACGGAACAAAGACAAATTTACAGAACTGTATGCTAGCGTGAACCCTCAGTGGCGTGATGGCATCAATTTCCCAATATAGCAGACCAAAAAAAAAAACAATCCAAGTTGCAGTTCAAGACAAGTGTAAATCAAAAGAATATTTAAAAGCAAAAAAATAAAAAGAAGAAGAAGAGGAGGAGGTTTGGGGAGCGGGTTTACTCATCAGCATTTATGATTGGGAAGCTGCAAATTGAATCAGCATTAGTTAATACACAGCATACGTTGTCTAATCATAATCCCAGCCCCGATGTAGTCAGAGAAGAGCAGAAAACAAACATCACCAAGCTATGTTACTAAGTAAGAGCGTCAGACTAAAGTCAAACTTTGGTTGAACAAGGACAGCATCTGCCCACTCACTTTCCATGGCTGGGATTTCAATAAACAACAATCCAAGTTTAGATGAATAAACAACAAAACCAGCAACCTTAAGACCCTAACAAATATTTAAATTACATTTGCCCAACGAAGATACTCCCTCGGCATCCATTCTCAGGTCACAAGCGCAGTGTGATTACAGCTCCAAACAAGTGCACAGCTAAATTAAACAAGGTATGGGGTTGCAAATACAAGATGAACAAGCTGCACTACGAGCAAGAAAATAACAATAACATACAAGCATGTTTGGGAGTGCACCCACGGTTTAGGCAACGATTTCGAGCAAGAGAAAAATGAAAATACAAACAATCCAAGCTCCAATTTAGACAAAAAAATTTAATTTAATTTAATTGCACCTTTAAGTTTTTCTCAATTTTACCCACTACAGTTACATATTAGTGGATTATATATATAGAATATGGGAAAATTGAATCAGCATTAGTTAAAACACCGCATATGTTTGTAGGAGAGGAAAATGAACTAACATAATATGGGAGGAAAAGAGAGCCAGTAGCCAAAGCAGACTCCACTGCTTAAGCTGCAAACCAACAAAATAATAATATATAAAAAATCCTGCATTCAGTAGAAAGAAAATATGTTGCAAAACGAAATTGGATATGAAACTTCTGACATAGGATGACCAGACGGACGCATAAACTTCATGCACGAGCAAACTGAAAAATACAGAATACCAACTATACAGTTCAGCACAACTATACAATTCAGCACAACTACTCAAAAGCATGTTTCATTGGGAAGCAAAAAAAATAAGATAATAAATCAACCTAGTGAAAAGCACCACAAGCAAATGCACCACCCCTAGAATTAAATAAACCCTGATAATGCAGCCTAGGAAGCACAAAATCCAAGCTTGAAAAATAAAAATCTAAATTTGTAAACAAGGGTCATTATTTTAGGAAAAAATAATTACAAAGAAAGAAAATATATAAGAGAAAATCAACAACCCCCAAAGTTAAATTACAAGAAGATAAAAAAAGCTTCTAAAAAAAAAATTGATGGAAAAAAAAGGGTAGGGGGACTACTCAACAGCACGTATGATTGAGAAGCAACAAAATCAAATCAGCATTAGTTAAAAGGAACCAGCGACAGCATACCTGCCCACATGACTTTCTATGATTAGGAAATCAATCAGAAAGAGTCCTAAGATTGCAAAATATTATGCAAATCTCTACAGGATAAAGCATAAACTTGTATATACTCCCTCAGCAATAATATATAAGTCACAATCTCTGTACACCTACCTGCCCCCACACCAATAAAAAAACATTTCAACATACTAGATATGAGCTTGCCCACTCACTGCCAGAATAAATCCCAAACAGAAAACTAGCTGCCAAAACTTGGAACTAAGACAAATTTACACAACTGTATAGAAGCATGAACCCTCAGTGGTGTGATGGCATTGATTTCCCAATATAACAGACAAAAAAAAATCCAAGCTGCAGTTCAGGACAAGTGTAAACCGCAAGAATATTTCAAAGCAAAAAAAATAAAATAAAATAAAAACAAGAATAATAAGGAAGAGGAGAGGGTTTACTCAACAGCATTTCTGATTGGGAAGCTACAAAATTGAATCAGTATTAGTTAATACATTGCATATGTAGTTTAAACATAATCCCAGCCCCAATACAGCTGGAGAAAAGCAAACAACAAACATCACCCGCATATAACAAAGCTATAGTACTAAGAGCATCATACGAAAGTCAAACTTTGGTTGAACAAGGACAGCATCATCCCACTCAATTTCCATGGCTAGGAAATCAATAAACAACAATCCAAGTTTAGATGAATTAGTGACAAAACCAGCAACCTTAAGAGCCTAACAAATATTTAAATCACATTTGTCCAACAAAGAAGCTCCCTCAGCATCCATTCTCAGGTCACAAGCACAATGTGATTTCTGCTCCAAACAACAAGTGCATAGCCAAATTATACAGGGTATAGGCTGGAAAGCACCGACGCTGCTCGGGAGGAGCCGCACCCGCGTCGGACTCGGCGGGACGCGGGAGGGACGCCGCAGACCGTGCGTCCGTGCCGCGTCCTGCCACGTGGAGCGCCGGACTCGCGCCGACTCGGCTTCGACGAGCACCAATTCGCGCCGAACCGGACCAATTCGCACCGAATCGGATCGTCTTCTTCCTCCTTTTTTTTTTCGCGAGCCCAGCACTTGTTCTTCTGTTTCATTTTTTCTTTATCAGTTTTGTTTTTTTTTTTTTTTTTTTTGAAAAGAATTGTTGAATGCGTTTGGTCATGGTCAATGGTGCTTTATTTTGCTTTTTGTGCCTCTCACGTGAGCCACATTTTCCCTCTTTTTCCTTTTTTTTTTTTTTTTTTACATTGAGCCACTGAACTGGCCACTAATAAGCTTTTGGTTAGTAAGGTTTCATTTTGTACAATATATTATTATTATTATTATATATGAGTTCTCTATTATTATTATATAAAAAAAATGCTTATTAGCAATATATAAAATATATAAATAAAAATATTTTTAATAATTTTTTAATCGCCGAGTCCTGCCGCACCCGCACCCATCTTTTTAAAAAATTGCCGAGTCCCGCACCCGCACCCGAGTCTCGAAACGCACCCGTGCTTCATAGGGTATAGGTTGCAAATATAAGACGAACAAGCTGCACCATGAGCAAGAAAATAACGATAACGTACAAGCATGTATGGAAGTGCACCCAAGGTTTAGGCATTGATTTCCAGCAAGAGAGCAACTAAACATACAAATAATCCAAGCTCCAATTTAGAAAAAAAAAATTAGAAGACCTAAAGAAGACAAACCAGTTCAATCTATAAAACCAACTTTGCAACAACAAATGCCTTAAAAAACTGCGAAGTACCAAAATCACTAAAACTAATTAAAATGGGATAGGATCGTGTTCAAGGGGAAAAAAATTCAAATATTTATAAATAAAAGTTGAAAAGGGACAAGAAAGACTTAGGATGTTACACAAACGCAGCCTCAAATACACAGACTTAAGTGCAAGCAAGAGACAGCGGAAAAAGGAAAGAGGATGAACATGCCAAGTAGTTATGTATTTAGTTTAAAATTTAAACCCTACAAACGCATCCTCAAATACACACAACCAAGCACCCTGTTTCTTTCACAAAGTGAATTTAAATTTTAAGTGTAATAATCACCAAGCCAACCAACAATAAGGGAAAGAAAAGTTTACATATCTGTGCTCGAGAGAACAAAATTGAACTAGAAAACCGACTTTGCAGCATCACAAGCATGAAAAATGCTCCCAAGGACCAAAACCTATAACATAAGTCGAACAAGTTATAGGATGAAGTTTGAGGGAATGGTATATAAAAAGACTCATAAGGAAAACATAAGATCAAGATAAAAAGATAATAGTTTTATTATCTTTGCGGTCAACAAAGCCAAGGTATGAGAAAAAATTACAATTTCCCCGTCAGTAGACATATCAAGATTAAAATTGTCTTTGTCCCCAGCACACAAAGCATTGCAGGAACGATGAAGGTATTCATCACAAAAGCAAAAAAATAAACATCACCTACGCATAAAGAAGCTATGTTACTAAGTGCTAAAAACGATATGAATCCAGAATAGCAAGAGCCTCAGACTAATGACAAACATTGGTTGAACATGGTCAGCATCTGCTCACTTACTTTCCATGGCTAGGAATTCAATAAGCAACAATCCAAGTTCAAATGAATCAGTGACACAACCAGCAATATTAATAGCCTAACATATATGTAAATATGTAATCACAAACGGATAAAAAACCAATGAGTTTGTATTTGCCCAACGAAGATACTCACCCGGCAACCATAGGGTCACAAGCTCTATCTGATTACTGCTCCAAACAAGTGCACAGCCAAATTAAAATCCAAACTGGATATGGGGTTGCCAATACTAGATGAAAAAGTGGCACTAAAACAGAAAGAAAATAACAAGCATGTATGGAAGTGCAAGCCCACGGTACAGGCATTGATTTCCAGAAAGAGCAAACTTAAAATACAAAAAATCCTAGCTCCAACTTAGACGAGAATAAATTGCAAGAAAAAGGAAGAGTGCTACATAAAAGGATGTAAGATTGAGAAAAAAGAAAAAAATAAAATCAGCCTAAGTTCAAAAACCCGGAATTGCATCACATCACACAAGGCTGCAGGAATTATACCAAACCCAAAAATGTAACCTGACAAATCACAGACAATCCGAGATTCTATATTAAAAATATAACTTTAAAAAATAAGCAACTATCTGTTTAAAAAGAAACAAGTGATTAAAGAGAGAGAAAGAACACAGAGTATCAATGAATAAGCTCAAGCAAGGGCACATATATCAATGAATAAGCCTGCTACCAAACTCCACATTCCCCAGAACCAACAGAAATGAAACCCAAGAAAGGTCACATATATCTACAGTTCTGCCAACACAGGATGACCAAGTTGCATTAAAAGCAAGAAACTAACAAAAAAATCAAGGAGCTAGGAAAGTACTCGTCACAAAACCAGAATACATCAAATTGTACAAAGGGAACAGCTAGTGAGTGTAACAACATTAAAGTTATTTATAATACATGCTAAAGTCATTGCATCAAGGAGCAACTTCTACCTGAATTACTGGCATATAGTTTAAGCTTCTTTAGCGTGGTTAGCCTATCATATTCAATTTATAAATTCTTAATCCAAAAGTTACTTTTCCAAATTCTTAATTGCAAAACTCTGAAACCAAAACAGGATGGAAACAGACTAAACAAAATTTCTGTTAAAATGCATATGCATATGGTATAGTTCTTAATAAAATTTCTACCATCATCAAAAGTGAAATTTATCTCAAGATATATATATAAAAATTACCTTGACCACTCCTAGCCAATTGAACCTCTATAGGTTTTTTGCTGCTCAAATTCTGCAATAACAATGACCTCAGCATAAAGTCATAAACTCAATAAAAAAACACTACATTAGACATGACATATCACCCACATAGTTTACTATACTTGAATCTCTAACCAACCACTCATATTAAGTAATGAAGACGAGAAAACCTATAATTTCATAAGCATGGACATGAGCTGCAAATATTGCATCAAATTTGTACTGCACAAACGTATTCTTGCGTCAAATCTCTACATTCATATTTGGGTTGATAATTGTGGACATTGCAGAGTTTCTCTTTGAAAACTCGGCCCTTTGCCTTGTTGAAAATGTGAGTTTTGATAGATTAAGTGTTGGTGGGTGTGAAACGGTGAATTTTGATAGATAAAGTGTGGAAGAGACCTAGGATTTCCATCTCTAAAATTCTAGCTCCTCCCTTTAAGGTTTTTTTTAACCCAAACACACGGTAAGGGAAAGAAAAAGAGATGAGAAAAATCCCAATTGCAAACAGAGAGAGAGTGTGTGCTTTTGTTGATTAATTCCACTCAATTAAAAGCCTAGATTATATGATTTTCCATGAAAAAAATATGGCAAATGAAAACCTCAAAACCCAAATAATAATTCTAACAGATTCTCAACAAATGTGGGTGATGAGGGCAACATGACCCTTACTGTTAGTTGGGGCAAGGCAAGACTTGTTTGGGGAGGATCAAATATGTTTTTATAGGTTTTTCTAGAAGGACAAGATTTTTTTTTTGTTTGTGGGCAGAGGGCAATTGTAACACCCCGACCCAATTTTATAATTAATCTATATGTTCAAGTAGTTAATTATTATTTTAATCACTTACTTTCTAAATTAATAAAAGAGTATTTAATAAGCATAATATTTTATAATATCTTTGAATAGGAATTGTAAAGATTATGAATAATTGAATGGTTAATTTCATTATGTATATATATACTAAGTATGGACAAAACTATATTAAGTGATTGAGTTATGAGATATATATATATATATATATATAGTTGTTGGACTATACAAAGTGGTTAAGTTATGATATATATATATATATATATATATATAGATATAGTTGTAGGTGTTTTCATTAAGCATGATGCATGGGATAGTATAGTAGAATTTCACCCACATGCAACCAATGGAAATTCCACACACCTTAAGCCAAAGTACTATGCATGTTGTCATACCCAAAGACTTCTTGGCCGGCCATGCAATGAGCAAGCTCCACATAATTCTTTCCTTGACTTTTCCAAGTGACTAGAACTTCCAAGAAGCTCTTTACCTCTCCATTTCATACGGGCCCAAGCAAAAATCTGAATTCCTCATTCACTTTGCTCTCTTTTCTCATAAAGAAAGAGCTAGGAAGCTCTCTTGAGTTCCTTTTGTCAAACTCATGGGTCCACACACTAAAGAAAGATAAGTCTTCATCTTATCTCTTACTTGACTCTCTCCAAGCCAATAGAACAACCAAGAAACTCCCTACTTCTCATGCCCACGGCTCCAACACCAAAAAGAGAGAAAACTCTCTCAAGCTCTCTACCTCTAATTCCCCTCAAGAACAAGAAACTTGGTAAGGGCTACTTACTCTCATCTTAGAATCCATGTTTTCTTTAAAGAATTTTAGTAAAGGTATTTGTGATTTGTGAAATTAGGAAATCATGAACTTGTAAGTTTATATATATATATATATATATGCTATTTTAAGAAGCTTTGAAATTGTGTTGGTGAATTGTTGAAGGTAACTTAGGGTTTTTACTAATTAAGAATTGTTTATGATTAAGGAAGTGAGAAAAAGTTAGGATGAGTACTATTCATGTTACTGCTAGGATTTTTGGTTGTATGTAATTTTGCTCTAAAGGGTTAAATAACTGTATATAAGTGTTTTATAACATGTTTAATGAGTGCATAAAAATCCCCATATAAAAATACCATCATTTGATAATTATTTATGAATTTACAAGAAAATGTTGCAAAGCTGTCACTGTGACAGATTCTGTGTTCATGCATAATAAATTATGTATTAAATCGTATATAGTGAATTTGGATGCTAAGGTTATTTTATATGAAAGCTAAGACATATACGGTTGTTTTGGAATTGGTCTCACAATATTTGGATGAGTAGAAAAATAATTATTTAATTTTGAAGTTGCAAGAAATTCTGTCAGGACAGATTTGAGTATACTGGATTGTATGATTTTTAGTTAATTATGCTTTTATTATTTGACTATGAAATTTTTATGGTATATACTGGACATACAGAGGAGTTGCTCTGTAAAATTGTATGAGGTTTGGATGTGATTTGGTGGTCCGTTTGTATTTTATAATTGAAGTATATGCTGCTAGAATAAAACAGTGAACAGTAAGGGGCATGCCTAACTTTGAGGATTTGATTCTAAAGTTAGGGTGAATGATTTGAGCTATAATTTATTATGCTCATCATATGTTATGTCTGGATCATAGAGTAATTTTGTATAACTCGGTTCAAGGTTTAGTACTCAATGGCGGAGTTCTAAACCATTCGACAGTTGTATTTATGAAGCTGTTTGTTGAACATGCTGTATGTTTCCTTAAGGGTGTATATGGTTACATGACAATGCTTAAAACAGTGTATAATTATGCATGCATTATTGTCCTAAACTCAAAGCACCTTTTGAAATGAAGTTGGCTCTTATGAGAGTAATGTGAGAATGGTGGTTTTTATGATTTAGTACATTATGTTGTATGATGAATGAATGTTGTGTTTGTGGGAACCTCGTTGAGGTAGGATTAGGATTTCCTTAATTTTAAGAGATAAGTTTTGAGATGAATGTGTAAGTTTATGATGAGGAAGTTATGAATAGTAATAAGTTTTGATTTCGGTTTAGGTGTTACCAGCCGCCAGGTCTAAGCTCCTTCGACTTTAGGCTCTCGGTTCCTCTGCTTTCAGGTAAGGGATAAGTTATATGGGCATTTGGTAAGTCATGAGGTTATTTTAAAGTATATTATGCATTAAAATGTTTTTGATTAGAGATATGGCATGTACACATTACCAGACAAAAATATGTTCGTGAGCTTTCGAAACCCTATGTCTATGATTTAAGCATATTAATGCTATTACTAATTCCACGAACATGATGTTTAAAGAAAAGAATGAAAATGCTATTATAATGAAATATTATGCAAAATAAGAAATGTTAGTATGATGTAAAGTATGAAATGTTTTCGGGTTATGTCCTCTGGTGATCTGAACTCTGCTAGTAGGGGTTAATTACTAGCTTTCCATGGAAAACGTTATCTGATTGGCCATTATAAGTGGGACTGGCTCTGCTGTACCCGCCCCTTGTTGGTTACGGCCAACTTGTGGGGGAAGCCAACCTACCCCCATGGTTGGAAGATATGTATTATGATGTGATCCCGGGAATACCTGGCATTGTGGAGAATGCTGGATGCCTAGCACTATGGTGCTAGAAACCTCCCAAATAAGTACAGACTTATTAGCTAAGGACTAACCAATAAGTTATTTATGAACAGCTATGTTATGTTATTAATCATGAGAGAATTATTTTATTTAAATGCATTGGGAAAAGTTAAAAGCTCTCATGAAAAGAAGAAGTTTCTGATGAAAAGAAAGCTGTTCATTAAAGATAAAAGTTTCTGAAGTTCTGTTATGTTATAAAGATAAAGTTTCTGAAGAAAGTACAAGTTTATGTTAAGAAGTTATCAGATATATGTTGTTCTTTATGAAACGTTAAGTTTTATAATTATGAAAGTTATAATATTGTACAAGGAGTTTATGAAGGAAAGTTTTATTATTCTTTAAAATGCTTATAGTTTAAGATAAAGTTACTGATTATCTGATTTTAAGTTAAAATGATCATTTTGTAATGAAAATATATATATGGTAACTTTGTAAGAAATGAAAGAAATTCAATCCGAAAAACTTTGATAATATTATTCTGATAAGAAAAGGGAGAACAATTATTTTTTTACGAAGAGCGTATAAGTTATTATTATACATAATATAAGATACTATGCATGAAAAGATGTTCTCCTATCCGAGTATTATTGAATGAAATGATTTAATTTACATGCATCCTTATTGAATTCTCATATATCTTACCTTTACTGAGCTGTGTAGCTCACCCCTTCCACTCTTTCAGTTAGCAGGTTTTATTTTGGAGCAGAGGGAGCCTAGTCGAGTTTTGGAAGGAGCTGGTTTTAATTTTATATGTATAGATCCTAAATTAGTATTTGATGTTTCGTTTTGTGGTATTGTGAATTTTAGGATCTAATGAAAGTTGTACCTTAAGGTATTAAGAGATGTATTATGTGAAAGTATGAAGTATGAAAAAAACTGGTGGATTACGTTATTCTTTGAGTACAGTGTAGATGCTCTGAATGTCAAGTGAAAAGCTATATCATGATGTTTAAAGAAAAAAGAATGAAAATAAAGAGGGAAGTTTTGTAAAAACTTTTCTGAAAGTTTTGTAAAAGTTAAGTTGGTTCTTGTTAATATCGGGTTTAAGCTTGATATTAGTATGCCGGTCATTGTCACAAATCCGGATATCGGGTTTGGGGCGTGACAGCAATTGTCTCCCCTGGACCACCCTACTCCCACCCATGATCCAGTGAGTCAAAACATCATAAGTACCTTAACGTCCCCACCATCATCTGCAGCAGCATGAAAAGAAGACTTAATTTGCATGCAATCTGCAAAAACAGAAAGAAGATTATTTTAAGAGATATTAGTATTAATTGATTAATATATAATTAATATTTTTAAGCATTAAATAGGCCCAGAAGTAGTTCTGGAGCTTAATACTTAAATATAGTTCCAGAATAAATGAAAATAGAAAAAGAATACTGAAAGTAGTATTTATATTAAATTATATTAATAGAAGGAAAATATAAAGAAGAGTCGCAAGATAATTGGTGCAGTATTTTGATCCGGGAATTCATATCACAAATTTTTTTAATTTAAAAAATGGTTTCAACTTACGATGAATGTGTGTATAAATCATTCTATGATTCATAAAATTATTTTAAAAAAAAAAAAAACAGTTCTATTCTATATACTCGTAGAACTTCACAGCATTGTTTTAACATTAAAACAGCAGTAACATACAGATACACGGGTCAAAATGTAACATACGGCCAAAAAATCTAATTCAAATCTTAAAAGCATCACCAAAAATGCCTACCTGATCTATCTCCTCTTTATTGTAACTTTAACTCTGTAGTGGCTTCTATGAGGTGGCCTCCAAAAGACCCAAAAAAAAAAAAGGTTTGTAGGTAACCATGACAAATCTACTGTAAATCAGTAACTAAGAGTACATAATCATGAAATATTGACAAACTAGGCTATATATAAAGTCCTAAATTTTACACTAAACCTCATACTGATGCACAAGCATAATATTAGTTAAAACCATAATAAATAAATAAATAAAAAATAAAAGGCTAAGCCAAAAGGTTATATATGAGAAATGATTACCATATGAACATCAAAACACTGGACTTCCTTTCCTGAAGACGCATAAATGATATCTTCATTCCCTGAGTCAAGCAACAATAACTAATGTGAACTTTGATCATAAACCTGACTGTAAACTCAATTAGATACCAAACATATCACCAATATACACAGTATTAAAGAAATCAATTATAAATTGAACTAAAGAAATTAATACCCAATAAATCAAAAACTTTAAAAATAATATATATATATATATATAAATACCTGACTTGAAACATAATGAAGAAACGGGTTCCTTCCCAACTTCCATTACAAGCTGATCATCTTTGCATTGCATATCAAACCAGCAAATGCAACCATCCTATTTCATTATTACAAATGACAACATAACTTAATCAAAAGTTAAATTTTTTTCCCTTTACAAAGAAACAAGTCAATCAGTGCTCAAACCATGATGCAATTCTAGAGACATAAGTTCGATCCATGTTGTTCGAAAAAAGTCCAACTCAGGCAAATCATAACAGGATAAAGCAAAAAAACCTGTATTATTATTCTCTCGTAATGATGGATACATACTTCGTTAATTTACCTGCCCCACAACAATAAGAGGCATTACCATATTCTGATTGAGTGAGAAAAAATTAAACAAAACAGGACAGAGGAAAAATAATTGCTAGGGAAATTTCAAACCCTCACCAGATGGTACATTGAATTTATGGCTGTCCACCAAAGCCTAAGAAAAGCAGCCCAAGTATTATAAAGAATTTAAAAAGCCCAAAATTGTATAGTTCTTATGATTGCAAGAGAGAACGATGAGAAAAGAGAGCTTATCACTTTATCAAACTCAGCCACTTCTCCTAAGGACCCAAAAAAGAAAATGTCAGTTCCCGTAGACTTATGAGGAATAGATTTTTAACATGCCCTAAGAATGACAAAACAAATAAAAAGAACTAGAACTACTATATTTTAGTAGAATCCAACAAATATATAAAATATATAGATCAATCCTTATAACAAATCATATGTATGATTGAAAATAGAAAAAATCAAATTAGCCTTAATAAACACCACAAGTGAACCCCATTACATCAGGACCATAAAAATACATAAATCCAGATAACGCAGACTGACAATACACACAATCCAATCTCAAATCAAAAGAATACAAATCGAAATGTGAAATGTGTCCTTAAAAAAATTATAAAAATAAAAAAGCAAAAGATAACAAACACATTTACGAAATAAAATTTTGAAACATGATTGAAGATATGAATAAATATCAAATGAAAAATTAAAACTTTTAGAGATTTCTAAATCCTAAAAACCCTTCTCATCACCAGAAAATCAGACCCTAACCATCCCAACAAAAGTATATCAGTCACAAATTATCAACATTGCAATGGAATAGCCAAAGAAATAAAAGAAAAAAACTGACGTCGAAGTGACATTTTGATTCTGATGATATGTTGACAATTTTGGGGAAGGAGCAGAGAGATACGAGCATGAAAAAAACAATAACATACAAGCATGTCTGGAAGTGCACCCACGGTTTAGGCATCGATTTCAAGCAAGAGAGCAAAATGAAAATACAAACAATCCAAGCTCCAATTTAGACAAAAAATTAAATTAAATTAGATGGCACCTTTGAGTTTTTCTCTATTTTACCTACTACAGTTACATATTAGTGGATTATATATATAGAATATGGGAAATTTGAATCAGCATTAGTTTAAAAACTGCATATGTTTGCAGGAGAGGAAAATGAACTAACATAAAATGGGAGGAAAAGAGAGCCTGTAGCTAAAGCAGACTCCACTGCATAAGCTGCAAACCACCAAAATAATAATATAAAAAAAAAATCCTGCATTCAGTAGAAAGAAAATATGTTGCAAAACGAAATTGGATATGAAACTGCTGACATAGGATGACCATCAGCTTAATCACATTTGGCGACTGAGACAACAAACAGATAATTGTGACAGAATAGAGCAAGACCTGACTACCCCACACCAATAAGAGGCATTACCAAATTAACCTGTGAATTGGGTATGAGGCTGCCAACATGATTATACTTCAAAATCATATGATTGAGGGAGAAAGTAACCAAAAAATTGGAGGAAAAGAGAGCTTATTTTCCCCTATTTTCCTTTGCTTAGTGTTTGTGCCTAATACTGATTAGTCACTTCACTCCCTTTCAAGTCTATTCACAAGTGTTTAGCATTGGTTCCTTCCCTTAACTCATTCATTTAATCAAACAAGTTCCCACTAGTTAAACTCTATCCCTGCCCTATCATGCTAAAAGCTTCTACTGCTTACCAAATCATACTCTGCCACTTTAGCTTCAAAGTACCAAAAAAATCCAGTTCCTCAGGACCATAAATGGCACTGCCAGAATAAAATCCAAACTCAAAATCCACTGCCAAAACAGGATGACCCAGTTGTGTAATAAGTAACAATAAAAGCAAGAAACAAGACAAATTTACAAGGCTGTATGATGACGTGAACCCTCAGAGTGGCGATGGCATTGATTTCACACATTAGCAGACTGAAAAAACAAACAACGCTGCAATTCAGGACAAGTGTAAATAAAAATAATATTTAAAAGCCAAAAAAAAAAAAAACAGAGGTGGAGAAGGGATCTACTAATCAGCATTTATCGTTGGGAAAGAACAAAATTCAACCAGCATTAGTTAAAACACCGCATATGTTGTTTAATCATAACTCCAGCCCCAACGAAGCCTGACAAAAGCAACAAATAAGCATCACCCACATATAACAAAGCAATGATACTAAGTGCTAATATATAATCAAGAGCCTGACTGCCCCACACCAATAAGAGGCATTACCAAATTAACCTGCGAATTAGGTATGATTCTGCCAACATGGATATTTGCCTTATTTATATTCTCTAACTATGATCAAAAGTAAATATAATATACAATAGCGAAAAGCTTATAATACAGAATTCTCGTCAATATAAATTTTTTAATTAACCCTAGCACAATACCCAAATCATATCACCAGGAAAGCACTCAACAAAAAATCACAAAATGAACATCACCAACATATAAACAAGCATAAGGTACACAATGCTAAAAAAAATCCAAAAAAGGAAAAACTTCAAACTTGCAACGAACTTGGAAGATATTGAGCCATAAAGCTTAATCAAATTTTGAGATGAAAAAAACAAGCAGCAAATCATGAGAGAGCAAAGCAGAGCCTGACTGCCCCACACCAATAATAGGCATTACCAGATTCACCCGCAAATTAAGTATGACGCTGCCAACATGGATTATACTTCTGAATCTTATGATTATAAGAGAAAATAATAACAACAAAAGGGAGGAAAACAGCACTTCTATAGACCGTAAACAGCACTGCCCAGTCACTGCCAGAATAAAATCCAAACAGAAAACTGGCTGCCAAAACTTGAAACTAAGACAAATTTACACAACTGTATGGAAGCATGAACCCTCAGTGGTGTGATGGCAATGATTTCCCAATATAGCAGACCAAAAAAAAAAATCTAAGCTGCAGTTCAGGACAAGTGTAAATCACAAGAATATTTCAAAGCAAAAAAAAAATTTACTAAAAAATAAAAAGAAGAATAAGAATAGGTGGGGGTTTACTCATCAGCATTTCTGATTGGGAAGCTACAAAATTGAATCAGCATTATACACTGTATATGTGGTTTAATCATAATCCCAGCCCCAATACAGCTAGAGAAAAGCAAAAAACAAACATCACCCGCAAATAATACTAAGAGCATCATACTAAAGTCAAACTTTGGTTGAACATGGACAGCATCGTCCCAATCACTTTCCATGGCTAGGAAATCAATAAACAACAATCCAAGTTTAGATGAATTAGTGACAAAACCAGCAACCTTCAGAGCCTAACAAATATTTAAATCACATTTGTCCAACAAAGATGCTCCCCTGGCATCCATTCTCAGGTCACAAGCGCAATGTGATTTCTGCTCCAAACAACAAGTGCATAACCAAATTATACAGGGTATTGCAAATATAAGATGAACAAGCTGCACTATGAGCAAGAAAATAAAAATAATGTACAAGCACGTATGGAAGGGCACCCAAGGTTTAGGCATCGATTTCCAGCAAGAGAGCAAACTAAAAATACCTACAATCCAAGCTCCAATTTAGGGAAAAAAAAATTGCAAAGGAAAAAAAAAAAAAAAAACACATTAGAAGACCTAAAGAAGACAAACCAGATCAATCCATAAAACCAACTTTGCAACAACAAATGCCTTAAAAAAACTGCCAAGTACCAACTCACTAAAACAAATTAAAATGGAATAGGATCGCGTTCAAGGGAAAAAAATTCAAATATTTATAAATAAAAGGTGAAAAGGTATGAGAAAGACTCAAGAAATACAGACTTAAGCTCAAGTAAAAGACAGTAGAAAAAGGGAACAGGATGAACATGCCAAGCAGTTCTGTATTTAGTTTAAACCCTGCAAACGCATCCTCAAATACACACAACCAAGCACCCTGTTTCTTTCACAAAGTGAATTTAAATTTTTAGTGTAATAATCACCAAGCCAACCAACAATAAGGGAAAGAAAAGTTCACATCTGTGCTCGATAGAACAAAATTGAACTAGAAAAACCAACTTTGCAACATCACAAGCCTGAAAAATGCTCCCAAGGACCAAAACCTATAACATAAGTCAAATAAGTTATATGATGAAGTTTGAGGGAACGGTATGTAAAAAGACTCACAAGGAAAACATGAGATCAAGATAAAAAGATAATAGTTTTCTTATCTTTGCAGTCAACAAAGCCAAAGTACGAGAAAAATTTACAATTTCCCCTTCAGTAGACATATCAAGATTAAAATTGTCTTTGTCCTCCCCAGCACACAGAGCATTGCAGGAACTATGAAAGTATTCATCACAAAAGCAAAAAATAAACATCACCTACACATAAAGAAGCTATGTTACTAAGTGCTAAATACAATATGAATCCAGAATAGCAAGAGCCTCAGACTAATGACAAACATTGGTTGAACATGGTCACAGCATCTGCTCACTTACTTTCCATGGCTAGGAATTCAATAAGCAACAATCCAAGTTCAAATGAATTAGTGACACAACCAGCAATATTAATAGCCTAACATATATGTAAATATGTAATCACAAATGGATAAAAATACAATCTGTTTTTATATTTGTCCAATGAAGATTCTCTCACCCAGCAACCAAACTCAGGTCACAAGCTCTATCTGATTACTGCTCCAAACAAGTGCACAGCCAAATTAAAATCCAAACTGGATATGGGGTCACCAGTACTAGGATTTTTTTTTTAAATAACTATAAAAGCCAAACTATTTTATTAGTTAGCCAAGGTTTGAAACTATTTTGGTATCTAACAATTCGAGTCTGTTAGACTCAATTTCACTGTAGCAAATTGAGTTTTAAAGACTTGATTTCCATTAGTGCGTAACTGAGGTGGAGTATTTTAATCCACGCGGAACTCAAGTCATTTTGGTATCTAACAATTCGAGTCTGTTAGACTCAATTTCACTGTAGCAAATCGAGTTTTAAAGACTCGATTTTCATACTGAGGTGGAGTATTTTAATCCATGCGGAACTCGAGTATTGGAGACTCGAGTTCCCTCCACCACAAATCACAGAATGCAGGAAGAAAATACAGGAAGAAATCACAGAATGCAGCAACCAGACAATGCGGCTACCAGAAAATGCAGCAACCAGACAATGCGGCTACCAGAAAATGCAGCAACCCAGAAACCAGAAAATGCAGCAACCCAGAAAAGAAAACTCAACACAGACCAACGCAGAAACCCAGAACAGCAACCCAGAAAACACAAGCAGACCAACCAGAAAAGAAAAAAACCCAGAACATCAACCCAGAAAACACTAACAGACCCAGAAAACACAAAACCCACAACAGAAAATATTCCGGGATGGCAGATGGAGGAAAAAAAAAAAAAAAAAAAGAGAAAGAACAAATGAAGAAGATGGTGAATAGGAAACCAAGTCTTAAAGACTCGAGTTTCACGTGGATCTTTTAGTCCACCTCAGCTTTGCCAGCACACAGAAATCAAGTCTCTTAAACTCAATTTGCTACAGTGAAATCGAGTCTAAAAGACTCAAGTTGCTAGTTTCCTAAATAGTTTGAAGACGTTGCTAACTAATAAAATAGTTTGGCTTTTATAGTTATTTTCAAAAAAAATCCCCAATACCAGATGAAAAAGTGGCACTAAAACAGCAAGAAAAAAACAAGAATGTACAAGCACATATCGAAGTGCAAACCCACGGTAAAGGCATTGATTTCCAGAAGAGCAAACTGAAAATACAAACAATCCAAGCTCCAACTTAGACAAGAATAAATTGCAAGAAGGAAGAGTGCTACATAAAAGGATGTAAGATTGAGAAACAAGAAAAAATAAAATCAGCCTAAGTTCAAAAACCCGGAATTGCATCACATCGCTGCACAAGGCTGCAGCAATTATACCAAACCCAAAAATGTAACCTGACAAATCACAGACAATCCGAGCTTCTATTATAAAAATATAAATTAAAAAATAAGCAACTATCTATTTAAAAATAAACAAGTGATTAAAGAGCAAGAAAGAACACAGAGAAGAGAATATCAATGAATAAGCTCAAGCAAGGGCAAAAAAAATACCAAACATCAGACTTTTACATGGATTTACAATTCCTTGGATTTGATAAAGGCATACAGGTTTCTCACATAGATCAGGAAATAGATCATTCTAAGACATCCACTACTTCATTTACACACACTCTACAAAGATCATGAAATATAGAATAACCATTAGCAGTATAGCAACTGGCCAACCTAGCGCGCCATATAATAAGCCTGCTACTGAACTCCACATTCCCCACAAACAACAAAAATGAAATCCAAGAAAGGTCACATATATCTACAGTTCTGCCAACACAGGATGACCAAGTTGCATTAAAAGCAAGAAACTAACAATAAAATTAAGGAGCTAGAACAGTTCTCATCACAAAACCAGAATACATGAAATTGTACAAAGGGAACAGCTAGCAAGTGTAACAACGTTAAAGTTATTTATAATACATGCTAAAGTCACTGCATCAAGGAGCAACTTCTACCTGAATTACAAGCATATAGTTTTAGCTTTATTAGCATGGTTAGCCTATTATATTCAATTTATTAATTTTTAATCCAAAAGTTACTTTGCCAAAGTCTTAGTTGCAAAACCCTGAAACCAAAACAGGATGGAAACAGACTAAACAAAATTTCTGTTAAAATGGATATGCATATGGTATAATTCTTAATAAAATCTCTCCCATTATCAAAAGTAATATTTATCTTAAGATATATATAAAAAAGTTACCTTGACCACTCTTAGCCAATTGCACCTTTATGCATTTTTTGCTGCTCAAATTCTGCAATAGTACAACGACCTCAGCATAAAGTCATAAACTCAATAAAAACACACTATATTAGACATGATTTATCACCCGCATAATTAACTATACTTGAATCTCTAACCAACTACTCAAATTAAGTGAAGAAGACAAGAAAACCTATAATTTCATAAGCTTGGACCTGAGCTGCAAATATTGCATCAAATTTGTACTGCACAAACGTATTCTCATGTGTCAAATCTCTACATTCAAATTAGAATTCAATATCTTTGGGTTGATAATTGTGGACATTGCGGAGTTTCTCTTTGAAAACTCGGCCCTTTGCCTTGTTGAAAATGTAAGTTTTGACAGAAGTGTGGGTGGGTGTGAAACGGTGAATTTTGATAGGGTAAGTGTGTAAGAGACCTAGGATTTCTGTCTCTAAAATTCTAGATCCTCCCATAAAGGTTTTTGTTTACCCAAACACACAGTAAGGGAAAGAGAGGAGAGGAGAAAAATCCCAATTGGAAACACAGAGAGAGAGTGTGCTTTTGTTGATTAATTCCTCCCAATCAAAAGCCTAGATTATATGATTTTCCATGAAAAAAATATGGCAAATCAAAATCTCAAAACCCAAATAATAATTCTAACAGATTCTCAAAAAATGTGGGTGATGAGGGCAACATGACTCTTCCTATTAGTTGGGGCTAGGCAAGACTTGTTTGGGGAGGATCAAATATGTTTTTATAGGTTTTTCTAGAAGGACAAGATTTTTTTTTTTTTTTGTTTGTGGGGCAGAGGGCAATTGTCTCCCCTGAACCACCCTACTCTCGCAGCCCATGATCCAGTGAGTCAAAACATCATAAGTACCTTAACATCACCACCGTCATCTGTAGCACCAAGAAAAGACGACTCTGCAAAAACAGAAACAAGATTAGTTTAAGAGATCTTAGTATGAATTGATTAATATATAATTAATATGTTTAAGCATTAAATAGGCCCAGAAGTAGTTCTGGAGCTTAATACTTAAATATAGAGCCAGAATAAATGAAAATAGAAAAAGACATAATATTGTAGCTGCACGTACTGAAAGTGATATTTATATTAAACCATATGAATAGAAGGAAAATATAAAGAAGAGTCGCAAGTCATAATTGGGGCAGTATTTTGATCCGGGAATTCATATCACAATTTTTTTAAATTAAAAAAATGGTTACAACTTATGATGAGGGTGTATAAATCATTCCATGATTCATAAACAAAACCAAAAAAAAAAAAAAAAATACTATTCCATATGAGCAGTAGAACTTCACGGCATTGTTTTAACATTAAAACAGCAGTAACATACAGATACATGGGTCAAAATGTAACATACAGCCAAAAAATCTAATTCAAGTCTCAAAAAGCATCACTTAAAATGCCTACCTGATTTATCTCCTCTTTATTGTAACTATAACTCTGTAGTGCCTTCTATGAGGTGGCCTCCAAAAGACAAAAAAAAAAGTTTGTTGGTAACCATGACAAATCTACTGTAAATCAGTAACTAAGAGTACATAATCATGACAAACTAGGCTATATATAAAGTTCTAAACTTTACACTAAACCTCATACTGATGCACAAGCATATAATTAGTTAAAACCAAAATAAAGAATGGTACATTGATTTTATGGCTGTCCACCAAAGCCTAAGAAAAGCAGCCCAAGTATTATAAAGAATTTAAAAAGCCCAAATTGTATACTTCTTAGGATTGCAAGAGAGAACGATGAGAAAAGAGAGCTTATCACTATATCAAACTCAGCAACTTCTACTAAGGACCCAAAAAGAAAATGTCAGTTCCTATAGACTTATGAGGAATAGAATTTTAACATGCCCTGAGAATGACAGAACAAATAAAATGAACTAGAACTACTATATTTTAGTAGAATCCAACAAATACATACAAAGATAAATCCTTATAACAAATCGTATGTATGATTGAAAAGAGAAAAAAAAAATCAAATTAGCCTTAATTAAAACACCACAAGTGAACCCCATAAATCAAACCCATACAAATACATAAATCCAGATAATGCAGACTGACAATACACACAATCCAGTCTCAAATTAAAAGAACACAAATCGAAATGTGAAATGTGTCCTTAAAAAAATTATAAAAATAAAAAAGCAAAAGATAACAAGAATAAAGAGTCAAGCAAAATGAACTAGATGCCAAACATGGTGCAACAAACGCCTTAAAAAGTAGCAACTTAATTTCTCTAATAAGATCGAAGAAATTGACTATCAAAATCATTTATAAAATGACCCATCTCAATTTTTAATGAACAACATAAATTGCTTTTGAGGAAGAGTAGAAAGATGCTCTATCAAAAAAAAGCTGAAGGATGGTAATGAGACTGAAGATACAATGTGACATTAAAATAAAAGTCATACAAACCAAAAAAACTCACATACAAACCAGCTTCAACAAATCCCAGAAGCCAAGTTCGACCCAAACTTCACACTCCAGCGCAACCAATCAATCTTGAACACACAAAACACAAAAAGACAAAGTTAGGGTTAGGGTTCCAAACAAACAAATTACCCACCGCAATTAGGGTTTAGCGTAACAGAAACCACAAAAACCCAAAGAAACTGAACACGTAGAACAAAACCCCTCCATTTCACCCCTAAATTAAAAAAACCCTAATTAGGGTTTCCTCCGCAAATTCAAAAAAAAAAAAAAAAAAACCTAGAAGAAACCAAAAAAGAAAAAAATAATAATCAAACAAAACCCAAAAAGCAGAATGAGAAATACTCACATTTTGATTAACTCGAAGGCCTTGAAATCTCTTCGTGTTCACAAATATCTGAACCTTATCATTAAGTTGAACCCTAGGGCTAAGAGAGAAAATTTCAGAGAGAGAGAGAAGAGAAATGAAAATATTGGGGGTGATAGAGCCGTTGGTACGTGTGCATTTAATTTAAATTTTCATTTATCATAATTAGGGATGGCTACATTTCCAATTATAAAGGGTCAGTATGTTTCTGAATAGTTTTTAGTATTTAAAATATGTTTTTTACATACTTTTTCATTTACATCTACTTTTAAAAAATATAAAAAACGTTACTAGAACAATATTATTAAAATAGCCAAAAATTACCTAAAGGGCGTGATGAGATTTATAAACAAAATTATTTCACCCAAAAAATGCCGAATTATTAAGAATGAAAATTATTACCATTTAGGGAAAAAAATTGGGTGAAATTAGCATTTTTTATTTTCAAGAAAAAGATGTGCACCAAGACCTCTTTGACAATATTTAACTTTATGAGGAGTCTTTTTGGCAATTGCTTTTACAATTACTAATTACAAACTCACGTGATGCATGAAAATAAATAATTATTTTGTAATTGTAATATAATGTATAATTTGTTCTCTAAAATTTGTTGAACAATTTGTTCTCCCCAAAAATTAAACAATTGTTATTCGGTCCAATTAGGTCTACTTCAGTCTACTTTGGTCCAATTTGATCCACTCGATCAATTTCAGTCCTCTTAAGCCCATTTTGGACTCATTTGGCCCTTAAATTAATTCTTTTCATAGGCTGCCTTTTTTTAATTCAACTCAAAAATTCTTCTTCTTTTTTTCCTCTTACTTTTTGGGTTGAAAATTATGAAATTTTATTATATATAGATTAAACTCTTTAGTTTTGAGTTAAAAAATATAAACAACATAGAGATTATTGTGGGGGAAGAAAAACTCCACAACTTATTGGGCCCAAAGCCCTGAATGAGGAACACTTTTCATCCGAGGAGGCGAGGCCTTTAGTCAGGCCCATGTCAAAGGGAAATGCCTTAAGATGAGCACGTGTACTATCCGAGGAGATTTTCATATGTCCGAGTAGTCCAACATCCTCGGATCCGAAGAGGTCTGACCCAACACAAGCATGGGAGGTTCGGGTGATCTGTTTGACAAGTGTCAAGAGAGAAAGGAACCTCGGACGCACATAAAGCTAACGGGAACAGAGAAATATCAAGGAGACATACTTCAACCACCGCATTTAATACACTGCACCTGCCTTCCTGGCCGCATTTATGTGGATAAGACCCCTGAACAGTGCTTTCTCAGCTACCGCCACTCACATAAGGCTGAAAGTGGGGTGATGGGACATGCACTCAAATGGGTGCCTGGATGATGAACAAGTGGACGGAGGAGGTGTAGGGAGGCAGTGCTATATAAGGAAGGGGGCCTCTGATAGAAAGAGAGAGGAAAAAGAGAATATTTTTGATTCCTGTAGCTCCTGAAATTGTAATCCTAGATTATTAATGAAAAGCACCTCTTCGGACATGGCACTCATATCAGTCCGAGAACACATTAATCCAAACTTTCCCATTGGTGTTGCCGTTTAATACTGTTCTTTTCATTATTAGCCTAGCTCTTTCACCCACTCTCTACAAAATTTATTGATTCGGGCTCGGTGAGCTCCAAATCCATACTTCCTTGGGCTTGGGCCGCAAAAACTGACCCTACAATTGGCGCCGTCTGTGGGGAGAGCTTGTGCAAGAGTGAAAACAACAGTTGATGATGGCAGGACAAGGTGAACAGCAAGCGGAATCCAGGGCATCCCAACACGTGGACTATTTTGCCAACCTAGAGAGGGGACAAAATCGTGAAGGTAGCGTACACACAGTGCGCCTTAGCCAGGGCCAATCACAGAGCGGAAGTCACATGTCTCATGCAAAGAAGAACCGCGACTTGCAACTGGAAGTAGAAAAACTAAAGAGAGAGCTGCGCCATGCAAAGAGGAGACGGGACTCCTCATACTCTGAGGATGATCTTGATGATGAGCAGGATGTCTCTTACCAGCACAAATCTAAGACACCCGCCAGCGAGTCCTACACTTATGAGGAGGAATCCCATCGTAAGAGGCAACGTAGAAGTCCATCACACGAGGACATGGAGAACGATGCCATGAACAGGGCTCTGAACCAGATATCTAAGTCGCCCTTCACGCGCAGGATAGAGGAGGCTAGACTCCCTCGGCGTTTTAACCAGCCAACGTTTACCATCTATAATGGTAAGACTGACCCCGTGGAGCATGTGAGTCATTTTAACCAAAGGATGGCTGTCTACGCCAGAGACGAAGCCCTGATGTGCAAGGTTTTCCCTTCCAGTCTGGGGCCTGTGGCCATGAGGTGGTTTGACGGCTTGAAGGCAGGCTCCATCAACTCCTTCAAAGAGTTCACTCAGGCGTTCGGCTCCCGTTTTGTCACATGCCGAAGAGCGGCCAGACCTTTCTCTTCCCTGCTATCCTTGTTCATGCAGGAAGGTGAGTCCTTGAAGGCATATTCAGATAGGTACTGGGAGATGTTCAATGAGATGGAAGGTAACAATGATGCAATGGCCCTCAGCACATTCAAGCTCGGCCTCCCTACTGATCACGGTTTGAGGGCATCTCTATCTGGCAAACCGGTCACAAACGTGCGTCAGCTAATGGACCGCATAGAGAAGTATAAGAGGGTTGAAGAAGATTAGCAGCAGGGCAAGGGAAAGGACAAGGTTATCTCTCAGGAGAGGAGGGATTCGCGGTCGGACCGTTACAATTATAATAAACCGCGGAGGGATTTTACTGGGCAATCAGGATCGATGAATCCTCAATCGGTCAACACCGTGTTCAAAGAGCCAGTACACCAGGTCCTGGAAAAGATCAAGAACGAATCATTCTTCAGGTGGCCGAACAAGATGATTGGAAACCCTGAGAAACGCAACTATAATCTCTACTGCCAGTACCATCAAGACCATGGGCATACCACGGAGGATTGTAGGAGCCTGTGGGATCACCTGGACCAACTGGTCCGCGATGGTAAATTGAAACACCTCCTGCACCCCTCCAGCGGCCGAGGGCAGACGGGATCTGGGCCACGCAGAGATGACCCCCCAAAGCCGCCGTTAGGGACTATAAACGTCGTCTTCGCCACGCCAGGAAGAACAGGATCCTGGCCATTGAAAGTTATGTCAGTAGGTCGACCACCCGTAGGGGAGCCAAGCCGAGGACCTAAGAGAACTAAGTCTGGTGCCCCGTTGGTCATGGGATTCTCGGACGAAGACATGATTGGCACCATCCAACCCCATGATGATGCACTAGTTATCACCCTCAGGATAGGAGGGTACGATGTAAAGAGGGTGATGGTGGACCAGGGCAGTGCTGTGGAGGTAATGTACCCAGACCTCTACAAGGGGCTAGGCCTAAAGCCCCAGGACCTGACGCCGTACGATTCCCCCCTCTTGAGCTTTGAAGGAAGGCCTGTCGTTCCGAAAGGCCGGATACGCTTACCAGTGCAGTCTGGTACCGAGGTGGTGGAGTTAGATTTCATAGTCGTGGATGCATATTCGCCCTATATGGCACTCGTGGGCAGGCCTTGGATTCACGCACTTGGGGCTGTTCCCTCTACTTTGCACTAAAAGGTCAAATATCCGTCAGAAGGGCAGATACGCGAGATCCGAGGAGACCAGTCTGCTGCTCGTCAGTGCTTGGTAGCTGCCATTCAGCATAAGACCTCGGCCGAATCCTCGGACGTAGCTGGGAGGGATTCATAGCAACTACAGTCTCGGGGATTGCCCTTTGAAGAACCAGATGAAGGCACTCGATGTGAGGATCTAACAAAAGTGGTCATTGGAGATGATCCTGATAGGTTCTTTCAAGTCGGATCTCAGCTGCCTCTTCAAGAGAAGGAAGAGCTGATAGAGTTCCTTAAGCGAAATCTCGATGTGTTTGCCTGGAGTCCTTATGAGGCCCCAGGGGTAGACCCGGAGTTTATATGCCACCACTTGAAGGTGAATCCACTGATCACCCCCAAGAAACAACCCATTTGGCGCCCATCCAAGGAGCATGCTGATGCAGTTAGAGACGAAGTAGCGAAACTCAAAGTGGCCGGGGCTATCAAAGAAGTTTTTTATCCCGAATGGCTAGCAAATACGGTGGTGGTGAAGAAGAAGAGTGGGAAGTGGCGAGTATGCGTAGACTTCACGGATTTGAATAGGGCATGCCCCAAAGATCCGTTCCCAATGCCAAAAATAGATCAGCTGGTCGATGCCACTGTCGGCCACCCTCGGATGAGCTTCCTAGACGCCTTCCAAGGCTACCACCAGATACCATTAGCCCCAGATGACCAGAAGAAGACTGCATTTGTCACCCCTATTGGCAACTACCACTACAAAGTAATGCCGTTTGGCTTGAAGAACGCGGGAGCTACCTACCAGAGGATGATGACGAGGATGTTCGAGCCACAGCTGGGCAAGAATATCGAGGTTTACATAGATGACATGGTGGTGAAGAGCAAAGTTATAGCCGAGCACGTGAAGGACCTTGAAAGTACCTTTGAGATTCTACGAAAGTACAAGCTACGATTGAATGCTTCTAAATGCTCGTTTGGGGTAGGGTCCGGAAAATTTTTAGGATACATGGTCACGCACAGAGGAATCGAAGTCAACCCCGACCAGATAAAGGCCATCAACGATCTACGAGCTCCTCGGAACCCCAAGGAGGTTCAGAAGCTAACTGGAATGACCGCTGCCCTCAATCGGTTCATCTCTAGATCAGCAGACAGGTGTCGTCCCTTTTTCTCCCTACTCAACAAATGGAAAGGATTCGAATGGACTGAGGAATGTGCCTCTGCATTCCAGCAACTCAAGGATTATCTGGCTCGGCCACCTATTATGTCCAGTCCTGAGCCTGATGAGGTACTGTTCGCCTACATCGCTGTGGCTCCCTATGCAGTGAGCCTGGTGTTGATACGATTAGATTCTGGTGTGCAAAGGCCTGTTTACTACGTAAGCAAGTCGCTGCATGAGGCCGAGATTCGCTACTTGCCTCTGGAAAAGGCTATCCTAGCAATAGTGCTGGGCACACGGAAGCTACCTCATTACTTCCAAGCCCACACGGTTATCGTTCTCACACAACTCCCACTCAAAGCTATACTCCGAAGTGTTGATTACACAGGTCGAATTGCCAAGTGGGGTACAATCTTAGGGGCTTTCGATATAAGATATATGCCCCGCACATCGGTCAAGGGACAGGTCCTCGCAGATTTGGTGGCTGAATTCACGGAGCCCCAGTTAGAAGAAGTAAAGCCCACGTCAGGCATGGATGAGAAATCAGTTGGCATGATCTCCCAACAACATCCCTCCCATTGGGAAGTGTACGTTGATGGCGCGGCAAACCAAAGAGGATCTGGGGTTGGGCTGGTACTGATATCCCCCGAGAAAATCACCATCGAGAAGTCACTAAGGCTGGACTTCTCAGCAACGAATAATGAGGCGGAGTATGAGGCCCTACTGATGGGAATGACAATGGTCCGTAAAATGGGGGGGGAAATCCGTGGAACTGTTCTCGGACTCAAGGTTGGTAGTAGGTCAAGTACAAGGTGAGTTTGAGGCAAAGGACGAAAGAATGCAGGGGTACCTGGGTCGTGTTAAACAGCTGCAGTCGGGGATCGACTTTTTCAGTTTGCTGCACATCCCCAGGAGTGGCAACTCACATGCTGACTCCCTGGCCACGCTTGCCACCTCTTCGGCACAAGACCTGCCGAGGATCATCCTCGTCGAGGACTTGCACAGGCCCACGGAGGCGAAGTCAGGGGCAGTCCAGGTTCACCAGGTCAGAGCCGGGCCGTGCTGGATGGACCCCCTAATCAGATTTCTCAAAGAAGACGTATTGCCTGAAGACAGAGCAGAAGCTGATAAGATTCGAAGGAAGGCGACTAAATTCTGGTTATCCGAGGACCAGAAATTATACAGACGCTCCTACTCGGGGCCATACTTGTTGTGCATGCATCTTGAGGAAACCGAGACGTTGCTAGAAGAGCTGCACGAAGGAATCTGCGGGAGCCACACGGGGGGCAGGTCCTTGGCACACCGAGCCCTCACACAAGGCTATTGGTGGCCTAACATGCAAAAGGAGGCACATGAATACGTTAAAAAGTGTGATCAATGTCAGCGCTTCGCTCCAAGCATTCACCAACCAGGGGGAAACCTTAATCCGCTATCTAGCCCATGGCCTTTCGCCCAATGGGGCTTGGATATTGTAGGACCCTTCCCCAAAGCTGCAGGAAACAAGAAGTATCTCCTGGTCGGAACGGACTATTTCACCAAGTGGGTTGAAGCTGAGCCCTTAGCCAACATCAGAGACGTTGATGTGCAAAAGTTCGTGTGGAAGAATATTGTCACCCGGTTCGGAGTTCCTCACACTCTCATCTCGGACAACGGTTTGCAGTTTGATAGCAGGGCATTCAGGAACTACTGCAGTGAGCTGGGAATTATGAACAGATACTCCACTCCAGCCTATCCCCAGGGTAATGGACAGGCAGAAGCCGTCAACAAAGTCATACTGAATGGCTTGAAGAAGAGATTAGATGATGCGAAGGGCAAATGGGTAGACGAACTGCCGCACGTACTTTGGGCTTACAGGACTACGCCTCGTAGGTCTACTGGGGAGACCCCCTTCTCAATGACCTATGGGGCTGAAGCTGTCATTCCTTTGGAGACCGGGTTCCCAACAATGAAAACTAGTTCATTCAGTCCGGCCGATAACGATGAGCAACTGCAGAGGAGCTTAGACTTGATTGAGGAAAGGAGGGAGAATGCAATGGTTCGTCTAGCACATTATCAACAGAAACTCAGGCAAAGCTATGATGCTAACGTAAAGCTAAGGCCACTAGAGCCTGGTGATGTAGTGTTGAGGAAAGTTGTAGGCACCGCAAAGAACCCGGCTTGGGGAAAACTTGGACCCAATTGGGAAGGACCATATCGTATCACCTCAGGAGCAGGCATTGGGGCATATTTCTTAGAAGACCTAGATGATCATGTAATACCGCGCCCATGGAATGTAAATAACCTCAAGAGGTACTTTTATTGACCGAATCTCTTCTTCAACCGACGTGTCAATTCCTTGCGTAAAGTATTCCCTCAAGTGTTTAAACTTAAATCCAATCATGCCTGTAGTCCTCGGACCAGATGATTTGGGTTAGTTAGCACTCAGTTACAGTCCTATAGTGTTTAAACTTAAATCCAATCATGCCTGTAGTCCTCGGACCAGATGATTTGGGTTAGTTAGCACTCAGTTACAGTTCTATAGTGTTTAAACTTAAATCCAATCATGCCTGTAGTCCTCAGACCAGATGATTTGGGTTAGTTAGCACTCAGTTACAGTCCTATAGTGTTTAAACTTAAATCCAATCATGCCTGTAGTCCTCGGACCAGATGATTTGAGTTAGTTAGCACTCAGTTACAGTCCTATAGTGTTTAAACTTAAATCCAATCATGCCTGTAGTCCTCGGACCAGATGATTTGGGTTAGTTAGCACTCAGTTACAGTTCTATAGTGTTTAAACTTAAATCCAATCATGCCTGTAGTCCTCGGACCAGATGATTAGGGTTAGTTAACACTCGAATACAGTTGAATCCTATAATCCTTGAACCAAACGATAGGTTTGTCGATTCCCCCCCCGCGTAGCTGTTGTCACTGAGGTTTAGTGCTAAAGTTCCTGATTGCGTTTAAATTAATCCTAATTTATAAATGTCTTCCTCCGTCATGTTTAATTCGAAACCGAGGGGAAATAACTCATGTTTTACTTAGAAGGACATGCGAAACTCGCGTATACACTTATTCTAATCATTACCCATCAATAACTCTTATTCGGCCTATCCTTTTCAATTTTAATTTTGATTACTCACACCACCAGTATGATGTATCAGTCAAGTTATTTACATTATTATGTCACAGTTGCAATGTATGGTTGTATGTACGGCAATAGTAAGTGATAAAGCACGTATTAAAAACATCAAAGATAAATAGGGAGCCATTCCATTCAAGGAAAAATATATACTTAATCGGCAAAACACGAAAGGAAGAATTACAACTTCTTAAAACAAAAGTACAAGTGCAAAATAAGAACCCTATATATCTATTCTATCGCTGAGGGAAGCACGGGGTCAGCAGCCTGGTTCGTCCGAGCAGTAGCTTCAGGAGGCTTGTTCCTTGGGCTCCGAAGAAATTTTCTCTCCGACTGACCCTTGGCCTTTTCCTTTGGCTGGATCAGCTGGCTTATCTTTGGCGCCTGGCTGACCAGTTTCCTTGCTTGCACCAAGGGTGGACGGAGGATCTTGGCTGATCTGGCTTGGCCGAGAAGCCTCAGGAGGCTGGGGGGCAGAGGGGTCATCCACTGGGATCTCTTGGATATCAGGATCATAGTAGATGCTCCCAGGTAACCTCAGAGGAGAGTCCGAGGGTACCCCAGCTGCGTCCAAGGCTTTTTCCCAAGTTTTGTCGCAGTACTCGCGACAAACTGAGGCAAACTGCTCAGTGAGTTGCTGCGCTGTCACATCTGCCCCCAACTGGTACGCTGCCTTCTTCTCGGTTTCAATTGACTCCTTGGCCAATTGAACCTTTTGTTCGGCTGCTTTGGCGTTCTCTCTAGCCTTCTGCAGCTCGGCCCTGAGGCCTTTCACCAGCTCCCGTTCGGTCGCCAAATTAACCTCTGAGGCAGTCAGCAGTTTTCGCTGATCCTCGACCTGTCTTTCAACATTTTTAAGCCCAGCATCGAGGCTTCGCTTCTGGGAGATCACCTCTTTAAGCTCCTCGGACATCTGAAAATGCTCCTCCTTCAGTTTTCCAAGGGATGCCTCTGCCTCATCCCGGGACTGGGTTGCTGCTTGGGCTTTGATCCAGGACTCCTTGTTCAACCCCTCAGCCACATAGACTTGTTGAGTAATCTGCATGACAACGTCTTCAATGTTAAGAAGAGAAACGAAGCCAATCAGGTATAAAACTTACTCTTAAATGGTGCACTTACCATGGCTAAGTCCCTCTTGAGAGACATGAAGAGCTCCTGCTGGTTGAAGCGCCTGTAGGACTCCATGTCGTGGGGAAGGAGGAGTGGTTACTGCAGGGCTTCAGCGACATAGCCTGCCCTCCCTCCGTCATAATTCCTGAGGGAGGTATCCCACAGGATTGGAGCGCCATCCAGCTCCAACTTGGGAGACCAGACTCGTGGTCCTCCCCCTCGGCGTACATCTGCCACAAAAGCCTCTTCTCGGCTTTCAGTAGATGGGGCCCTATGGGCTCGGCCGTCCTTCACCACTTTCTGCTGCTTAGCCCCCTTGTCTGGCGGCACTTGTTTCTCCCCGACCTCAACGTGGGGCCTCTTCTTCCTTAAGTCTGGAATGGGCTTCAGACTTGGGTCAGGAACATGCGTAGGCACTGGAGGCAGTGTCACTACTACTTTTGATGTCCCAGCTTCTTTCTGCTCGGACTTTTTCCCCCTACCCTTCATCAAATTCCTTAGGTCCATATTGTCGTCCGAAGAGCCTTCAGAATGAGCAGCCAACAGATTGAGGTGAATGCCCGATTGCCTGTCAGTATCCTCCTCAGCGTCTGAAACCTCTATCACTCGATCGGCCCTTGAACCCTCACCCCCAAACTGGAATCTATCTATCTGTTCCTCTAGCGAGGAGGCGGAAGAACCAACCCCTTCGCCTTCAGCTGCCTGTCCGAGAGGGACTTGCTGGAGTGGTTGGACGAGAGGGGGTATAGCTTGAGGGCGTGGATGTGGTACGGGTGCTAGATCATATGGCGCCAAAAAACCCTTCTGACCAACGTCAATGCGGGCAAGGCGGGGGTCTCCTTGAACAATTGCGTTACCGACTGGTTGGAAACCCTTTGGATTTCCTGTGTAGCCCAGAATAAGAGGAGCCGATCGGAGCTGTCCGTCCTCGCTTACGAAAATCTCAGATCTTAACAGGAAATTGAGGGCGGCGACGTTCGTAAGACTTAGCCGAGGAGCTACGAAGTTTTTATCTGTTCAAGGCACAGCAAAGCTATGTTAGAGACTCAAAAATAGTAGTACAAAAGGAACCAAAAACGATTAAAAGACGAGGACCCTAGGCCTATGGTTAGTCTGCCTAAATCTAACATGGCCCACCTGGTTTTCCAAGCTTGGTTGGGCAGTGATGGCCGTCATGCCATGCGCCCGAGACGATCACATAGTCGTCTTTCATCCCCTTGTTGGATTTGGGGAGGCAAGAGATGAGCCTGACCACGTCCGACCGGGATTTTAGGTAATATCCCGCGTCTCGCTGGCTGTGGCATTCGTACAGATGTACTACATCGAGCCAGGTGAGGCCCAATCCTAAGTGAAGGTTAAGGTCCTCAATGGCCCCTAGAATCCTAAACATGTTGGGTGCACACTGCCAGGGAGTGAGCCTATGGTTTCGGAGATAGTTAATGGTAATGGGACCCATGGGGATAGTCATTCCCCCTTCTTTGAAGGCGATAAGGGGAATAACCACTTCTCCCGTCTTCCGGTCTGTTAGAATCTTTTCTGGGGGGCAATACCTCACACCCACGTTGGGAGGTATGCGGTACGCGGACCTAAATGCTTCTAGTTGCTCAGGGGTATCCACCATGTACTCGAGCTTTCCCATGGTGCTTAGATGAAACTGTTGGCCGAAGAGAAAACTAAATGGTTTGGTGAACGATGACTCACCGGGACTAAATCGGAAAGAGGATTTCAGGCTTGTAGGAGGGTTCTTGATGACTTTGGTGAGGCCTGAAAGCAGCGACTGAGAGGTTTGGACGGAGCGGCGCGTCTGTTCTCTCTGGAGCGTCTGAAGATTTGCAAAGTGAGGAAATAATGTCCTCTGAAGCTTTATACGGGGTCAAACGAAGGGTCAGGGGCACTCCCGCCCAAATTTCGAAGAAAAACCACAGCCGTTGGATCAGTCAGTCACCATTGGATATAAAGGACGAAGCGCCACCTGGTGCAATTAATGCAACGCCTAGGGAATAAGGAAACCGCAGCGGCATTAATGAAGCGACAGTTCCTATACTTATGCACGTGCCAGTTCAAATTTGCCTGTTTACAAACTTTTGCTCCGTGGCAAGTCAAAATCCTACTTTTTCTCTTCGGATACGAATGAAAAACTACAATTTTGAGGGGCTAATGTGGGGGAAGAAAAACTCCACAACTTATTGGGCCCAAAGCCCTGAATGAGGAACACTTTTCATCCGAGGAGGCGAGGCCTTTAGTCAGGCCCATGTCAAAGGGGAATGCCTTAAGATGAGCACGTGTACTATCCGAGGAGATTTTCATATGTCCGAGTAGTCCAACATCCTCGGATCCGAAGAGGTCTGACCCAACACAAGCATGGGAGGTTCGGGTGATCTGTTTGACAAGTGTCAAGAGAGAAAGGAACCTCGGACGCACATGAAGCTAACGGGAACAGAGAAATATCAAGGAGACATACTTCAACCACCGCATTTAATGCACTGCACCTGCCTTCCTGGCCGCATTTATGTGGATAAGACCTCTGAACAGTGCTTTCTCAGCTACCGCCACTCACATAAGGCTGAAAGTGGGGTGATGGGACATGCACTCAAATGGGTGCCTGGATGATGAACAAGTGGACGGAAGAGGTGTAGGGAGGCAGTGCTATATAAGGAAGGGGGCCTCTGATAGAAAGAGAGAGGAAAAAGAGAATATTTTTGATTCCTGTAGCTCCTGAAATTGTAATCCTAGATTATTAATGAAAAGCACCTCTTCGGACATGGCACTCATATCAGTCCGAGAACACATTAATCCAAACTTTCCCATTGGTGTTGCCGTTTAATACTGTTCTTTTCATTATTAGCCTAGCTCTTTCACCCACTCTCTACAAAATTTATTGATTCGGGCTCGGTGAGCTCCAAATCCATACTTCCTTGGGCTTGGGCCGCAAAAACTGACCCTACAATTATAAATTAGAAATAGGAGTCCTAAAAATGCAATAAAAATGATACATATTCAAAAGTCATATTCAGTCAACTTCAGTCCTAATCAGTCCATTTTGCCATCTTCGGTCCACTTTAGTTATATTTGGTCTACATTGGTCCTATTGGGTCCAATTGGTCCAATTTTATCCACTTCAATCCTCTTCAGTCCACATTAGTCTTATTTAGTCCATTCAGTCCACTTTAGTTCTATTCAGTCCACATTGGTCTCATTTGGTCTATTTTGTCCATTTCAGTCCTATTCAGTCGACATTGGTGCCATTTGGTCCACTATGATCCTGTTCGGTCCAATTTTGTCCTATTTGTTCCTATTCAGTCCATATGTCCACTTCAGTCCTAATCTGTCCATTGATTCTTATTCGGTCCACCTTATTCCCATTCTGTTATATTATGTCCATTCGGTCCATTTCGTTCCATTTTGTCCATTTGTATCCACTTTGGTCCATTTTTATGCACTAACATTTAAGGAAACAATATGTTTGGGTTGAAAGTACCTATTCTAAATCCAAATTTATTGAAAAAAATATATATAGATATCAAACTCGTAATATCTAAAATTTTAAGCATAATATTTATTATTACTACATTTTTGTTAAACCACATTAACATAGCATTTCAATCCACTTCAGTCTAGCTAAATTTAAGTGAAAGTCTTTCTAAGCCTTAAGGCTATGAATATACAAATCTAATCTTTAGGGCAATTACTCATTTATTTTAACATTGTTACTTTTAAATGAATTGTATGAAGTTAATTATACATTCAAGCAAAATAATATATACGTGTGTGTGTAATTTTAATTAAATAAATTATTCAAATTCTTCATTTTCTTAAAAAAGATTTTATGATAATTAAAACTCATAACAGACTTATACTTAATATGTATTTTTTTTCTCTAAATTTTATTCTAAATAGTTTGTTCTCCCTAAAAATTACAAAAAGTAATTTCTATCACTCTATTTTTACAAATATATAATTTTATCATTTTTTATGTTTTTTATTGACATTATTCTTTTATGAAATGGTTATGTTATTCTAACTATTTTTATTATGCATTATATTTTCTCAATTTCTTTGATACAATTAAATTTTTTAAGTTTCAAAGTTATTATTCAAATTCTCATTCTCTCGAGGAGATTATTAGAATTTGCAATGAATGCACCTCGTTGGCAAAAATTTGAAGTGAAACGGTTACTGTTAGTGTAGGTGAAATGGTTATTGCATTCTGACACAATTGTTCAGTTAGACACAATTGACTAATAATATTTGGTGGTGTAAAAGTACACAAGTTGGCTGCAAAAGAACACAATTTGAATATTGCACTCACATGGGATTCACAATTAAGCAAATGTACACAATTTGAACAACAATATGGGATGGCCCAAAAAGAATATTCATTAACCCTAACAACTATATTAGGGCATTCATTAACCCTAACAACTATATTAGGGCATGTTTGGTAGACTGTAATAGGCATTGTAATGTAATAGTTATTCCTATGGTTTAGTTATTCTTTAGTTTGGTTATGTTTTTATTACAAGGAATAATCATTACTTATGAATAGCTATTCTTCAAATTGAGCAATAACTATTCATCTTTAAAAAGTTGTATTAGTTATTCCTTAGTAAGAGCAATAATTTCAAAATTTAATAAATTTCCAAATAAACAAACTTTTCATATACATTTAACAATTATAAAAATAAAAAATCATAAAAAAATAACACATATCTCTCTTAAATTTAAAAATAATAATTTTTAAGGAGATATAATTGTATGAGTAAGAAATTTCTTAAAATAAATTTTAAGCTTCATTCTAATATTATAACTCACAACCAAACTAATAAATAGGTTTAGTTATTACATTACAACACATTTTATTCCTAGTAATAAAAATTACAATTCCTATCGTAACCCTTATTCAGTATACTAAACGTACCCTTAAAGCACCATGCACACACAAAATGTCACACCCCAATCTGGGATGGACCAGTGTGCTAATACCAAGTCTGATATTAACACAAACCAACTACAAGGAGTATAATTTACTTTTATTTTATTTTATTTATTATTTCTATAATCTTAGTAGAACTAATAAGTCAACAAATTATACTTCGTTGCTTTGTTAATTCCTGCTTGGAAATTTCTATAACATTATAAGACATACTCCTTATCAACTCAAAATATACAGATAAGCTTGTCCGTTTACAGGAAGTGATTGTAATTAGAGCATCTTTAAACTGTTTATACAAAACCATAATATCATATGGACAAAATCATCCTAATATAGCAGGATACTATTTATACATATATATCACTTCTGCTATATATATACAAAATAGCAGGGAGACTATGCAAAACTAGTTATATGTACAAAAACATGTAACTATACTTTATCTTTGAAATTTGGCCTCTCGTGACCTAATGGGTTGCTTGTCTTCAAAGATCCGAAGATCCTCTCGTGGCACTAATGGTTGCCAATCTTCAAAGATCTGAAGATCCTCTCGTGGCACTACTGCTTGCCAGTCTTTAGAGACTCGTCGATCCCCTCGTGGCCTAGGTTGCCATGTCTTCAGGGAATATAACCTCAGTGGCCTAAAATGTTGCCGGTCTTCAGGGAATAAAACCCCTCGAGGCCTAAGGTTTCCAGTCTTCAAGGATCACTGTCCCCTCATGGCACTGTGGTGTCAATCTTCAAGGCCATTACACTCAAAACATTGTTCTTTGTTTCTAAAATAAATCATGTCTTTATCTTTAAATCTCTCTCTTGCCTTACTAGGCTTAAAGTTCATAGCATATCCACAACTGATTTCTAAAAACTGTCATAACTGAAATCTTGCTAAGTCTATTTCTGAGCATAGTATTCTTTTGTAAAAGAGTATCAATTCTGAATTTAGTAAACGCATTGTTAAAACATACATACATATACTATACTGAAAACATGAACTATTAATTTTCATGGCATATCCCTTACCTCGATTAGTAGCTGAGTACCAAGAGTCTCAAGTAGTGTATGGACCTTTCCTATGCTCTCTTGCTTCTAGAAATAATTAATAAAAGCTAATTGACACTTAACTCAAAAGCCTTAGCTTTTGATTTAACTCCAAGTTAACTAGCCGTTCTAAGCCCTTACTAAATCCGACACAACATGTCCAAGGCATCCAAAACAAACCAACATGGTAATTACAACTCAACATACCAGCACACGTTGTTTCAAGATTAGTATAGAAACTGTATTTACAAGGTTTATATCTTTCCTCTACTTACTAAACAGTAGAATCAAGACATACAAAAATTCATCCATGAAATACACATGCCATTTATCTAGCATACATAATTCCAATTTAACCCAATTATTCTACTTCATAAATAAATTATCTAAAGTTTCATCATTTATAGATTACTGTAAATTTGTTCCCTGCAGGTCAGCCCTCTTCTAAATTTCATTTGGCCTACTAATAGGAGGCCATTATCTTGAAATTACACAGGGACACACCTATATAAGTGTAGCATATATCATAAAATATTCAACTTGAGATATGTTCTCTATCATTTATAGGAATTCCCACAAGTCAGTAAATTCAAATCTCGCCTAACAGAAATTCAGCCAACTTAGAATTACACCACTATTTCTATACTCATCCAATTGTTATGAAACCAGTTCGGTAACAACCACAAGTATCTTAGCTTTCATATGAAATATCCCTAGCATCCAAATTTACAGTATACAATTTATTGCATAATTTATCATGTTTGAACACAGAATCTGTCAAAGTGTCAGCTTTGCAACATTTTCTTGTAAATTCACAAACAATTTTCAAACGGTGGTATTTTCATATGAAATTTAATACTCACTTAATAGATATATTATATAATAATCTCCCACGAACCCTTTTGAAAGTTCAAAATGGGTATGAAATGCCCTTGAACGTTTAGACCCCAAATTACAAAATTACTAATTCAAGCTTTATATCAAACAATTAATGTGCGAAACATGATAACAAGCTTATAACAGAATTGATAAACAATCTAAGCCAAATATAAACACATCCACAACAGTAAATATAAGGTAAAGATAAAGAGAAGGAAGATGCAAACACACGGACAACACACGATGTGTTATCGAAGAGGAAACCGAAATCCTCGGCATAAAATCTCTCTGCCGCCCTCCAAGCGGTCAAATAATCCATTAAAAAATGTAGTTGGGATACATGAACAGCAGAAGACCCTCCAAGCCTAATCTACCTAAGTACCTAAGCCATCCAAGCTTCTTGCTCCAACGAGGTTACGCCGAACCTATTTCTTCTTTAGCTTCCCGGATTCCGCTACTAGACCATAGCATCAATCAATGTATATTGGTTCCTTCCAAACTGCTTCCCTTAGCACCAAATAAGCATTCTCACAAACGTAGGTATGGTGAGAAAATGATTTGGTCAAAAACCTCTCAAGGATATTATAATGGAGAGGAAGAGAGTAGAGGAATTTGTAGAATCTCTAAGGTAAAGATTGGGGATGAGGCAATCTTGTTTTTCTCTAGGGTTTCTCTCACAAAAATTCTCTCTGGAAGCTCTCTCAATTTAGTGGGTATAAGGGTCTATATATAGTGGTGTGTGTTTGGAATACGAAGAGACAATTTTTGCCAAACAGGGCTGGTTGGCGGCTTGACCTCGCGGCTTGTCCAAATCGCGACGTAACGGCCTGGCTAGCGTGGGACTTTTGTCCTGTAGTGCGACAGCTGGCGCGACCCTTCTGCTTCTCACGTGCACATCATTTGGCGGCTTGCAAGCCGTGAGCCACCCGCGAGTCCTAGTCGCGAAACTCTGCTTCTTTGCACAAAGATGAGTTTTTCTTCACACTCTCTTCACACACTACCCTTACAATGATCCCACCTAAATACAGAGTTACTAAGTGCTTTAAATTACAAGCAAATTGCCACGGAATAAAACCAACAAGATGGTTGATAAATTTCAACCTTACAATCTCCCCCTTTGGCTATTCCGTGACAAAATCTTAAAACAAACTCTGAACTTAACGCGTGAGTTGGGAACAGTTGGAAAACTTACTCACACCTAACTCTAGAATCTGTGAAGTTTTAGAACCATAAGAACAAGTAACTCCTAAAACACAACAACACAATAAGTTCATTGTATGCAGAAAACTTGTAATGCAAATGGAGCAAGCATAATGCGATCAAGCACAATGGAGTAAAGCAATAAATTAGGGCAAGACCAAAACATGCAATCACTATAACCAAGTGATCACAATGCTCATTCACACTTGGAATGAACATCCGGACATTCAAGTTGACAAAGACAGGGCAAATCACTTGAATGACCAACACTCAACCAATGCACAATACATGAAGTATATGCATCTAGGAAAAATCCTACACGGGCACAAGAGTGACAGTACTTAAAAAGGAATGCATAGCATTAGGTTAGAAGTACTGATTAAACAACACACAAAGGCTGCATAAAGCATAGCACAAACCACAAGGGCCTACAAGTGCATAAGAACAAACCCTTAAAGCTTACAAAAGCAACATGGGTACAAGCAAGATAAACCTTAAAAAAAAAAAAAACTACAGAGGTAACAGGTACAAACAATAAAGTACTTCCCTATCATATCACTCCCCCTATCATGAATCATAGGAGCTGTGATGAACTTGAAACATATATACCTGTAACCTGAAACACTTGCACAAAACACATTAGACCTTCAAGGTAAAGCAAGTAATAAACGGACAAGTAATGTAACAAGTAAATTGCGATCAAGAACATGATGTGAAACATGTGAGCAACTTGATCAAATACCAAACACCAAGACAAAGTTTTCTTATTAACACAATGTCTTCTTTCCCTTGGTATATGCATCTCCCCTATGGAATATCTCTCCCCCTACAAGTATGCACGAGAAATAGAATTACTCCCCCTAAGAGTGTGCACAAGGGTCATATAGAAATGACAAAAACTCTCCGGTATACTCCCTAGAGTATACTCTCTCCCTTTTTGTCAGGAATAGACAAAGGGTCAAGGAGAAACGAAGGCAAGAGATGAAGGCATGAACAATGACAATGATGCATGGGGGGTGCAATGATGTAAGAGAAAATGAAACTCAAACCTAAGATGAAACGAAATGCTACAAAGCATAAGGTAAACATGACATGCTAGGATGAAGAAACAAGGTATAGACAAATGCATGACAAAGGTAGCAAAGGTGTGTGCAAGAGGTGGCAAGTGCAATGCATGACCAATGCATGGAAAATGCACATGTGGGGCAAGGTGTGTTAAATACACAACCAATGAACCAAACATGTTCCTAATAAGGAAACATGAGAAACCCCAAAATTTGGTACTCATCAAAGTCCAAATAAGTGAGAAAATGCCTAAGAGGCATTTAATCAAACACCTAGCATGCACACTATGAAGAACAAAGTGAAACAATGCATGAACATCATGAAAACCACCCTTAATACATGTTCTTTTTGCCACAAGGGGCCAACATTCAAAGAAAATCATTAAAAGAAACCAATCCCATACAAAAATTTGACCAAAAAATAAGTTTTTCCAACCCCTATGATGAAAAACTCAACCAAGAGCACAAAAACTCTCCAAAACATAGTCTAAGGATAAAAAACAATGAAAAGAGTTCATAATTGCATTAGAGATGTTAAGGAAATGAAAAACCATTCAAATTGATTGAGTTTTGATGTAAAAATAGTGAAAGAGGGGTTTAACAGAGGATGGGAGAGGTTTAAAACAGATTTTCCACAAAAAGCCCTTTAAAAAGCTGTTTTTGGGCGTTTCGCGACTAGGCGAGTCGCGAAGTTCAGTCGCGAAAATTTCGCGAGTCGCGAGCAAGTCTCGAGTGAGTCGCCAAAGCTTCTGGATGAAACTCGCGACTAGGGTTGGCGACTGGCAAGTCGCGAGTAAGTCGCAAGTGAGTCGCGAGTAAGTCGCGAGTAAGTCGCAAGTGAGTCGCGAGTAAGTCGCGAGTGAGTTGCGAGTGAGTCGCGAAAAACTCTGACACCTGTTTTTCAACACAAAACATGTTTAAACACTGAAAAACAATGTAAGCACTAAACATGAATACAAAGAGTGATAAAAATCACTTCCAAAAACATATAAAATGATCAAAAATCTTTTTCGATTGATCCATATAAAGTTGAGCACACACACATCACATTTAAACAACTAAAATCGAACAAATGAATAAGGCATTCATTGAACATTAGGCATGTGTGTTGTGTGTGTGTATCAAGTGTGGAATAGTCCATAGTCTAGAGTGAAACTTCAATGATCAATTCAATCAAGTCATACACAACTAGTACTAAGTCAAGTAGTCTATCTCAATTATAGAAATGAACATATATGACCTCTCACAAGAAAATGATTACATATCTTTGAAACTTTTCATTTAGCTTCTTTACAATTCATATCATTTGATTTTTTTGAATCAATACATCTCATTTTAGAGATCGATGCCTGAAATTTTTGATATTTCAATTTGATGAACAAGTCTTTGGTTTTTTGGGGCATCATACATTTTATTTTGGTCGCTTTTCCTTTTTCCTAGTCAAATACTAGTATGTGCGACAAGCTTTTGCAGCTCAGTATCTCTTTTCATTTGGAGATTTACATTTGATGAGCTCTTTAAGCAAAAACAACAAAATAAAGAGTGGGAAAATATATAGGAACAAGTCTATGCATGTCTCAAAACCAACAAGACTATTGACTAATCATTCATGGCAAGTTTGAAGATCAATTTACAACAATCATACAAAGATGTCAAGATTTTTCCCACAAAGATAAAAGTGCATTAAGAACAAGCTAAGCTCGTAAATGCATAAAGCCATTTGTACGAAGGTACAAGGCAAAACTCACATGTGATATGTGCTCAAATATATACGATCAAACTTTTTGAATTTTCCACTTTTTATGTGGTTTTGGATTTTTACTCACATAAAACAAAGACATAAAAGTAAGATAAAAAAAAAAACAAACCAATGCAGAAAAAAATGCATGATGCACAAATGCATGACAATGAAGCATCAAATGCATGAAGGGTCCTACAAAGATCGAAAGAATTAGATCAAGGACCAAAAGAGAAAAAGTTCAACTATAGGAACCCTTCCTCATCCAAACAGAACGATTGTTTGGAATAAGTGTCTCAAGAGAAGTGAGACGAGGGTTGGAAGAATGAGAACCGGAGATGCACATAGTCAAGGAGTTAAGAGTATTAAACATTTTCTTAATCAACATGTTATTTTCACTCAAAACCGATTTACCCTTTTTAGCATAACTTCCAAGAAGCCCAAGTTTCTCTTTTCTTTTGAGAGTATAAAACTTAGAGCAATGTGGTCTTAGATGACCAAAAGCACCACAATGGTGACACACAATGTGTTTAGGTCCACTAGGCTTTTTGGGAATGGATCTAGCAACATAGTTTTGTTCTCTCTTCAACTTATAACATTGAGGTCTTATATGACCACTCACACCACAATTGTGGCAAGTTGGAATAAACTTAGATCTATCCAAAACCTTAAGTTGAGACCTAAACGAAGGCTTTGACTTAACACCTTTCTCTCCACCTTTTGATTTCTTTTATGTGGAGGAATTACACCGATTTGTCCTTTGGGATAGAACACGCAATAGGCACAAAATCAGGTTCCACAACATGATTGCAACAAATAATTTCATCCCTTTTAACAATAGGTTCAGCAATCAAACACTTGGCATGTATCTTAAGAGATTCATTTTCACATATTAGCTCATCAACAAGTTTGTTAGACAAAACAAGTTTAGCATCCAAGTCCATATTCAAACATTTAAACTCTTTCAGCTTTTCAACAGAATTTTCAACAAATTTCTTATATTTTTCAACCAATTTATTGGATTCATTAAGTTTAGCAATCAAATCATCATTTTCACAAAATAACTTGTTCAAATCCTTATTAAACTTCTTAGTCTTTTTCTTTAAGAGTTTGATGTTAGGAATATCAATAACATCCAAAGATTCATGTAACATAGCATCACAATCATGAGGATTCACACTCATAGAGGCATTTTCACAAACACGTGGCATGTTACAATCAACACCAACCAAATCATACAAAGATGCATACAAAGCACAATCCATGGCAAATAAATACAAGGGGTCAAGGATCACACTCAGGTATTAAAACCACAACAAATGTACCCGCTCTGATACCAATTGAAAGTTCAAAATGGGTATGAAATGCCCTTGAACGTTTAGACCCCAAATTACAAAATTACCAATTCAAACTTTATATCAAACAATTAATGTGCGGAACATGATAACAAACTTATAACAGAATTAATAAACAATCTAAGCCAAATATAAATACATCCACAGCAGTAAATATAAGGCAAAGATAAAGGGAAGGAAGATGCAAACACACGGACAATACACGACGTGTTATCGAAGAGGAAACCGAAGTCCTCGGCGTAAAACCTTTCCGCTGTCCTCCAAGCAGTCAAATAATCTACTAAAAAATGTAGTTGGGATACATGAACAGCAGAAGACCCTCCAGGCCTAATCTACCCAAGTACCTAAGCCCTCAAAGCTTCTTGCTCCAACGAGGCTACGCCGAACCTATTTCTTCTTTAGCTTCCCAGATTCCACTACTAGACCATAGCATCAACCAATGTATATTGGTTCCTTCCAAACTGCTTCCCTTAGCACCAAATGAGCATTCTCACAAACGTAGGTGTGGTAAGAAAATGATTTGGTCAAAAATCTCTGAAGGGTATTATAATGGAGAGGAAGAGAGTAGAGGAATTTGTAGAGTCTCTAAGGTAAAGATTGGGGATGAGGCAATCTTGTTTTTCTCTAGAGTTTCTCTCACAAAAATTCTCTCTGGAAGCTCTCTCAATTTAGTGGGTATAAGGGTCTATATATAGTGGTGTGTGTTTGGAATACGAAGAGACAATTTTTGCCAAACAGGGCTGGTTGGCGGCTTGACCTCGCGGCTTATCCAAGTCGCGACGTAACGGCTTGGCCAGCCTGGGACTTTTGTCCTGTAGTGCGACAGCTGGCGTGACCCTTTAGCTTCCCGCATACTTCTCACGTGCACAGCATTTAGCAGCTTGCAAGCTGCGAGTCCTAGCCGCGAAACTCTGTTTTTTTGCACAAAGATGAGCTTTTCTTTACACTCTCTTCACACACTACCTTTACAATGATCCAACCTAAATACAGGGTTACTAAGTGCTTTAAATTACAAGTAAATTGGCACGGAATAAAGCCAACAAGATGGTTGATAAATTTCAACTTTACACCTTTAACCATAACTATTCTAGAAAAATAAAGGATTTAGAATGACCAACTAAGTTAACCAATGAGTGCAACTTTTAACAAGTTTATGAAGTGCCTATTAACTATCTCTCAATAAGCTTCAATTACTGAATCAACTACACATTTAGCACCTCAATTAGAAATTCCACAAGTTCATTTAGCCATTTTACTCATTTTAATACTTACCCATAATAGATTCTATCTTAGTCTATCATCTAAGAGCACATGCAAGCATAAACAATAACTTAATTCATATTCGGGCAATCAATAGTCTCTAGAATCCAACATACCCATAGACAAATTCATATAACTATCACTTAAGTTTAAATGGACAATAGAATAAAAGAATTGGATTTCCCCCTTACCCTAGGCACGGGTTCTTAGAGTGATAGAGATAGAATCACTCTGGCTTTAGTCTTTAAGAGCAACAAAGTGAGAAAACTTGAAGGAATTAACCCCCCTTATTGCTAGACCTGTGGGTATGAGAGGGAGAGAGCTTGAGCTTTCTAGTTCCTTCTAATTCTTTTGGTGAGACAAGAGAAGTCAAAAGCGTCTTGGTTCTACGAATGGCCGGCTAGGAGATTAGTGGGGTGGGGTTAGGTGGTTAGTAATGGCATTACCACATGTCTCATATGCATGGCAAGGAGGGCAAGTGTCCTAACAAGAGTGGTCCAGGTGTTGGTCTTTGGGTTTAAGAGAATAACATGTGCTGAATTTCAATTGGTTGCATGTATAGGTGAAATTACCACTATATCCTCCTCTTGACTGCCTATTTACTACATACATATATATATATATATATATATATATAAAACATAGGTATTACATTATTGTAACTTAATATCCTATTTGGTGCTGGGCACCACACAAAATACCAACTTTAATGCACTATCTGAGCTATCCAATTAAAACTACAAAAGTATGAACTATCAAATAACAAATTAACACTAACATATAATGTCAAATACAATAACACTTATTTCACTTGTCTGCCACTTACACAAACCCATCAAATATAGTAATTCCAAATCTGGTTTTTTTATCCCCAACAACACACATTACAATATTAAAATATACTCTACCAACGATTTGTGTCTATATTGTATGTAATGCAAGAGAGACAGACATGTTGGCAGTAAATGAAGCCCTTAGAGAAACAAGTGGAGAGTGAGTCAGGACAGTTACTTTAAGCCGTAAGAAACATTTTGCGTATAGTAGTGCATAGACAAGAACACGTGAGAAGCACATGGGTAGTGATAATTATGCCTCACATGAAGTCATTCAAATAAAGGAGACACATGACAAGCATGTGAGTATCAATAGTTACCTCGAAGACGATTTTTAGAGGATTCTTAAGAAAGGATTATGGAAATCATTGCAAACATGACATGTGGAAGAGGGAACAAAATTAATTGTCAGAGCTTCATTTATAAATAGGAAAATACTTCCTTAAACAAGGCATGTACACTCACCTATCAAAACCAGAGACATTATTTTTGTCATGTACTTGGAATCCAGAGGTTATCACTTTATGTAATGGTGTCAGATTCACCTTGCATGAATTAGGCTTTGTAACTTATACATTACAACTTAGACTTTTGTAACTTAGGTGTTGTAATCTTGTTACTCTTATATATAAAGTGTTCTTTCTTCTCAATTTTAACTTATGCATTTCACAAAAAAAGTCCTATTCAACTTAGGCCATACTGAATCCATCCCTCTTTTGTGTGAAGTGGTGTTTAATCACTTCGAGTGAACTAAAAATAGGTTTGCACTCAAACAATGGGTGGGATTCAAAGTAGAATCTTTTATTAGAATCTATTTTCCCCCCACTTGTGATTTTATTAATCCCAATATAATGTTCTAGTGAAGTTTGGGGACTAAAAAATTTAATGTTCTTTTTATATGTTAGAGATATGTTAGCCTAATGTAATAGGAACAAGTCAGATCCTTCTAGTCTAGGCTATAACCTACTATATATACACATGTTATGATTCATTGTAATATAGGATTTGTACTACACTCTAATATCTTATTGATGTAGCCCTTTAGAGTTTTTTCCATGAACGTAAGCCGTTAGGCTGAATCACATAACTCTCGTGTGTTCTTTTGTTCTATACTTAATGCTTCCGCTTTTGTATCTATACTAATATATTCAACATGATATATCAATGCTAATATTTAACATGATATCAGAGCCAAATTTCGTTCTTGGAATCTAGCAAAATCGATCTCTAATTTCTATATCAAGCTTACTCCTTCTGCCTTCAATCCTTAGATCTGTCACGGCCTCTTTTGGCCATGTCTTACTGCTGCCTCGTCGCTGTCACCATCGACATCTCCTTACAACTGCCACGATCTCAAAATTCTCAGGCAAGTCATGTCTAATCTTCTCAAATATGTGTCTTTCAAGCCTTTGTTTGACAAAACCAATCACAATGTCGAGCTTTAAGGTGTCTTATGAGTAAAACACAGGAATCCCACCTCCAAAATCATCTACACACGCCACCAAGTGCAACCTACATATTTTGTGCCGATTCATGCACCTCTTGGATTCCTCACTCGCATCTCCTTAGTTGGTCACACACACCGCTTGAACGGCTTCTTAGTCTCCCGATCTACAAAAACACAGAATTCAGCACTTGATGGACCTTTCACGCATCGATGGAAGTATTGGTGAGACAGCCCATGTATTCCATGCGCCACCACTCGCCACCAAGAGAACTTCCTGGTCAGCCACGCGTTGTACTCTTTCTAATAATGTCATCCATGGTGTCATCATTAGCTACACGTTAGCATCGTGTTAGCGCTTCTTGCCACGTCAGGCCTAGTTGACTTCCAATGTTGACTTTAACCTATGTTGACTTTATGGGTTGACTTTTGACCAAAGGTAAAAATTTTCAATAGAGTATTCAATGCCTCGCAACGGTTGACCATCCATCGCGGCAACGCTCATGCCCCTCCCCTATTAGGGGACGACTTGAGCTCGGGTGCTGTGAAAAAGGAGGGAAAAAATCTCTTGTGTGTGACTGAATTGAGTAAATTTTAACCTATTATTACCAAAGGTAAGTGCAATCGTCACCAATTATTGGGTTTTTTCTAAGGTGTGATTAGTCACTTGATTCTATTTGATTTTATTACCAATCCTAAATTAATAAAAATGGTCGTTTTTAGTAATCTAATGCGGATGGCAAAAAATCTTTGATTCTTTAGTTCGGAAGTCTGGTTACGTATGGGGAAGGTGTTAGACACCCCATAACGTCTGTTTGGAGACAATCCTTTGTTTTTGTAAAATCTTAATTTTTGGACATTGGCAGTTAAAAACAAGCTATTGGCATTAGCTTTCGAGGCTTGAAAAGAATTAGGCTTTGAGGTTTGATTTTGGAAAGGGTGTAGCCTTTATCAATGCTTTGCTTGCACATTTGGAATTGTTGCCAAATTTTCATGATGAAAATCCAGTAGCATAGCATTTCACCTTAGGTGTGTCATAGCACACAAAACACTATCCTCACCAAGATTTCATAGTGAGAATACAGCAAAAAGATACCCCATTTTCACGGTGAAAATTCGATAGAGTTTCACATTTGGTGCGCTATGGCGCACCGATAGGGTTTCGTGCTTGTGTATACGGCGCGCGTTAGCATGTTCATACTAGGGCGAGCTGAAGCTCACCAAAACATTAAACAAATTGATGCGTGTCACATACACGGGGAAACCAATGTCACTAACTGACATGGATCGAGATAATCAAATCGTAACGATCATGCACACAATGATCATGAGAGGGTTGCTATCCTAACCACATATATATATATATATATATACCATGCATAATGCATGCACACAGAGTAGGAAAGTAAACTAGGCATTGCCAACGTTCCTAGGGTATGGCCTAACAAGGTACAAGAAAAGTAAATCAGACAATGTCATACCCAAGGAATGCGGCCCAAGCAAGGTACAGAAGATAAAATAGACATCGCCTACATCCAAAGGGTATGGCCCAACAAAGTACAAGAAATGTAAATCAGACATTGTCATACCCTAAGAATGTGGCCCAAACAAGATATAAGAAAAGAAAACCCTAATTTAGATGTAAGGTTCAAATAAAGGGCTAAGAGATAGGAAGAGATAACCAAACGGAGACGCTAAGCGTCTTATCTACTGAACATTGCCCTTTTTGGGCTTGCGTCTACTTGCATTTTGCTCTTTTTAGCTTACGTTTGGAAGTTGTGCCCTCGTTCCAAGTGTGTACATGTAACAACCAAGAAAACACAAAACCAACAGACAAGTAAAAGAGATAATAAAGAAACAAAGGATGCACAGAAAGGGGCAAACAAGGTATAGAAAGCACAAAGGGGCAAACAAGGTACGAAAGCACACAAAGGGGCAAACAAGGTACGTAATTGATTTGTTTATATTATTTGTTGGTATAGTTTATATTATTTTAATGAGTATATGTAAAAATAGAAATTGGAATGTTTACTGAGTTGTAAAATGGGATGGTAAAATAAATAAAGTAGGTTTTGAGGATGTATAATAGACGCTGTGGGGCCAAAGAATCCGAGGATGACCCCATCGTCGGACGACCGAGAACTCGAGGGACAAGCTCGTGACAAGCAGTCACCTCCACATTAAATGTACCTGACTACCGCCCTTGCCGCATTAATGATGAAAGGACCCTGCACCAACGTCACCTTGGTTGCCGCGACTCTCAAAGAGACTGAAAAGGCGGCTGATGGGACAAGCATCTGAGTATTGTCCAAATCACCCAACACGTGTAGGGCTAGAATTGGTTAGGTAAAGAGTATATAATGTAAGGAAATCCCTCTTGGGGGGGGCGAAACAAAAAGGGAAGAAAGCCTCCTCGGCCGGGGGCCGAGGAGCATCCCCCAACTGTAAAGATGCTCTAAGTATTTCTTCAATAAAAAGAGAACGGCATTCACGCCTCGTGAAACGCCGGCCAGCGTCTAGACCTTCGAACCACTCTCTACAAATTCATTGTTGTGGGTTCAATGGGCCCTTGACCCATACCCTTTGGGCTCTGGGCCGCAAAAGCAGACCCTATAATTGGCGCCGTCTGTGGGAAGGATTAGTGCGCCGGTCGGCGAAACAGGCGACTGTTCTAAATAGATATTCTACAGAAGATCGGCGGTGATGCAAAAAAAAAAAGAAAAAGAACTACCAAGCAAACATTGCAGAAAGATAAAAGCTCGAGACAGAAAATTCAACAGCAAAAAAAAAAAAAAGAGACTTGATATTATTTCATAAAAAGAAAAAGGGTTACAGATTACAATCAGAGGCTCAGGCAGGCTTGCTTTACAACTGTTCCTACTAGCTAGTCCTACAATCAGAGGCCCAGGCGGACCCGTCCTAAAACTAGCTAGAGGGAAGTGTCAACCCGTGCTCTTACTGGCATCAAGAGAATGGGAGAACTTGACAATAAGAGGACAGAAGGGGGCTGGGGCTAGCTTGTTTCAAGGCCACCAACAACTCCTTCTTCAGAGCGGCGGAGCTTGAACAAAGCGAGGAGCAGATGCAGGGGCTCCGGGACGCCCTCCCCGTGATGTTTCCTTGATTCTTTCCAACCCTCACGAGCGTTAGCCGTTGGTGACGGCAACGCTCGGGCACCGCCCATGATGTGAGTTCGCACGTCTCCTCCGTCGGGGGTGCGCTCGGAGGAGAGACGTTAGGTACTTCAACGGCATCCCTCCGGGCCACCGTGCATGGCACCATCGGGGCTACGCCTAGACTCTGCAGCACCGGAAGCCCAGTGGGGGCTGCGGCCACCACGGCTCTTGGCACGGATGTCCTCACACCCGCCCAAAGCCGCCTCATACCAATTAACTCCGGTCGCAATTCCGGCGGGGTTATTAAAGGGGCTTGGGGAGTTGAAAGGGTGTGTTCTTTCTGCTTGTGTTGGGAACTTCATGGAGTGTGGAGAAACCATCCCCCCGGAAAGCTTTATATAGAGGATGAGGGTTGGTGAGAATTAATTCACGCAGAATTCGAAAAGAGCGTTACCGAAGCGTTGGATAATAATGAGGCTGCCAGATTCCAAGGGGGCCGCAGGTAGTTGGACTTATGTTGATTTACGAGGCTATTAATGAAGGCGCGTCTCGCGTACCGAAGCGTCAGGCGCGGAACACGAACGGCCAAGAGACATTTCGCAAATGAAAGAGATGGGGGCTCTAGCCGGAGGCGAGACCAACGCCACGTGTAAGATCATGATCCGTCCGAAGGAGGAATCGTCCCCAGTAAAGCGATCCGAGGACAAGTGTTAGACAGAACCAAGGAACTGCATGGTCCTCGGACTCAGGCCTTTGGGGAAACTAACCGCTCCAGAAGGACAAGCGTTAGACAGAACCAAGGCACTGCATGGTCCTCGGACTCAGGCCTATGGGGAAACTAACCGCTCCAGAAAGCCAAGCGTTAGACAGAACCAAGGCACTGCATGGTCCTCGAACTCAGGCCTATGGGGAAACTAATCGCTCAAGAAGGACAAGCGTTAGACAGAACCAAGGCACTGCATGGTCCTCGGACTCAGGCCTATGGGGAAACTAACCACTTCAGACGAACAAGTGTTAGACAGAACCAAGGCTCTGCACGGTCCTCGGACTCAGACCTATGGGGAAACTAACCACTTCAAAGACCAAGTGTTAGACAGAACCAAGGCTCTGCATGGTCCTCGGACTCAGGCCTCTGGGGAAACTAATCACTTCAGAAGACCAAGTGTTAGACAGAACCAAGGCTCTGCATGGTCCTCGGACTCAGGCCTATGGGGAAACTAACCACTTCAAAGAACAAGTGTTAGACAGAACCAAGGCTCTGCATGGTCCTCGGACTCAGGCCTATGGGGAAACTAACCACTTCAAAGACCAAGCGTTAGACAGAATCAAGGCTCTGCATGGTCCTCGGACTCAGGCCTATGGGGAAACTAACCGCTCTAGAAGGACAAGCGTTAGATAGAACCAAGGCACTGCATGGTCCTCGGATTCAGGCCTATGGGGAAACTAACCGCTCCAGAAGGCCAAGCGTTATACAGAACCAAGGCACCGCATGGTCCTCGGACTCAGGCCTATGGGGAAACTAACAACTTCAAAGACCAAGTGTTAGACAGAACCAAGGCTCTGCATGGTCCTCGGACTCAGGCCTCTGGGGAAACTAATCACTTCAGAAGACCAAGTATTAGACAGAACCAAGGCTCTGCATGGTCCTCGGACTCAAGCCTATGGGGAAACTAACCACTTCAAAGAACAAGTGTTAGACAGAACCAAGGCTCTGCATGGTCCACGGACTCAGGCCTATGGGGAAACTAACCGCTCCAGAAGGCCAAGCGTTATACAGAACCAAGGCACCGCATGGTCCTCGGACTCAGGCCTATGGGGAAACTAACCGCTCCAGAAGGACAAGCGTTAGACAGAACCAAGACACTGCATGGTCCTCGGACTCAGGCCTATGGGGAAACTAACCACTCCAGAAGGCCAAGCGTTAGACAGAACCAAGGCACTGCATGGTCCTCGGACTCAGGCCTATGGGGAAACTAACCGCTCCAGAAGGCCAAGCGTTAGACAGAACCAAGGCTCTGCATGGTCCTCGGACTCAGGCCTATGGGGAAACTAACCACTTCAAAGACCAAGCGTTAGACAGAACCAAGTCTCTGCATGGTCCTCGGACTTAGGCCTATGGGGAAACTAACAACTTCAAAGACCAAGTGTTAGACAGAACCAAGGCTCTGCATGGTCCTCGGACTCAGGCCTCTGGGGAAACTAATCACTTCAGAAGACCAAGTATTAGACAGAACCAAGGCTCTCCATGGTCCTCGGACTCAAGCCTATGGGGAAACTAACCACTTCAAAGAACAAGTGTTAGACAGAACCAAGGCTCTGCATGGTCCACGGACTCAGGCCTATGGGGAAACTAACCACATCAAAGACCAAGCGTTAGAAAGAACTAAGGCTCTGCATGGTCCTCGGACTCAGGCCTATGGGGAAACTAACTACTTCAAAGAACAAGTGTTAGACAGAACCAAGGCTCTGCATGGTCCTCGGACTCAGGCCTATGGGGAAACTAACCACTTCAAAGACCAAGCGTTAGACAGAACCAAGGCTCTGCATGGTCCTCGGACTCAGGCCTATGGGGAAACTAACCGCTCCAGAAGGACAAGCGTTAGACAGAACCAAGGCACTGCATGGTCCTGGGACTCAGGCCTATGGGGAAACTAACCACTTCAAAGACCAAGTGTTAGACAGAACCAAGGCTCTGCATGGTCCTCGAACTCAGGCCTCTGGGGAAACTAACCACTTCAGACGAACAAGTGTTAGACAGAACCAAGGCTCTGCATGGTCTTCGGACTCAAGCCTATGGGGAAACTAACCACTTCAAAGAACAAGTGTTAGACAGAACCAAGGCTCTGCATGGTCCTCGGACTCAGGCCTATGGGGAAACTAACCACTTCAGACGAACAAGTGTTAGACAGAACCAAGGCTCTGCATGGTTCTCGGACTCAGGCCTGTGGGAAAACTAACCACTTCAAAGACCAAGTGTTAGACAGAACCAAGGCTCTGCATGGTCCTCGGACTCAGGCCTCTGGGGAAACTAATCACTTCAGAAGACCAAGTGTTAGACAGAACCAAGGCTCTGCATGGTCCTCGGACTCCAGCCTATGGGGAAACTAACCACTTCAAAGAACAAGTGTTAGACAGAACCAAGGCTCTGCATGGTCCTCGGACTCAGGCCTATGGGGAAACAAAGCACTTCAAAGACCAAGCGTTAGACAGAACCAAGGCTCTGCATGGTCCTCGGACTCAGGCCTATGAGGAAACTAACCACTTCAAAGACCAAGTGTTAGACAGACCAAGGCTCTGCATGGTCCTCGGACTCAGGCCTCTGGGGAAACTAATCACTTCAGAAGACCAAGTGTTAGACAGAACTAAGGCTCTGCATGGTCCTCGGACTCAGGCCTATGGGGAAACTAACCACTTCAAAGAACAAGTGTTAGACAGAACCAAGGCTCTGCATGGTCCTCGGACTCAGGCCTATGGGGAAACTAACCACTTCAAAGACCAAGCGTTAGACAGAACCAAGGCTACGCATGGTCCTCGGACTCAGGCCTATGGGGAAACTAACCACTTCAAAGAACAAGTTTTAAACAGAACCAAGGCTCTGCATGGTCCTCGGACTCAGGCCTATGGGGAAAGTAACCACTCCAGAAGGACAAGCATTAGACAGAACCAAGGCACTGCATGGTCTTCAGACTCAGGCCTATGGGGAAACTAACCGCTCTAGAAGGACAAGCGTTAGACAGAACCGAGGCACTGCATGGGCCTCGGACTCAGGCCTACGGGGAAACTTACCGCTCCAGATGGCCAAGCGTTAGACAGAACTAAGGCACTGCATGGTCCTCGGACTTAGGCCTATGGGGAAACTAACCGCTCTAGAAGGACAAGCGTTAGACAGAACCAAGGCACTGCATGGTCCTCGGACTTAGGCCTATGGGGAAACTAACCGCTCCAGAAGGCCAAGCGTTAGACAGAACCAAGGCACTGCATGGTCCTCGGACTCAGGCCTATGGGGAAACTAACCGCTCTAGAAGGACAAGCGTTAGACAGAACCAAGGCACTGCATGGTCCTCGGACTCAGGCCTATGGGGAAACTAACCACTTCAAAGACCAAGTGTTAGACAGAACCAAGGCTCTGCATGGTCCTCGGACTCAGGCCTATGGGGAAACTAACCACTTCAGACGAACAAGTGTTAGACAGAACCAAGGCTCTGCATGGTCCTCGGACTCAGGCCTATGGGGAAACTAACCACTTCAGACGAACAAGTGTTAGACAGAACCAAGGCTCTGCATGGTCCTCGGACTCAGGCATATGGGGAAACTAACCACTTCAAAGAACAAGTGTTAGACAGAACTAAGGCTCTGCATGGTCCTCGGACTCAGGCCTATGGGGAAACTAACCACTTCAAAAACCAAGCGTTAGACAGAACCAAGGCTCTGCATGGTCCTCAGACTCAGGCCTATGGGGAAACTAACCACTTCAAAGACCAAACGTCAGACAGAACCAAGGCACTGCATGGTCCTCGGACTCAGGCCTATGGGGAAACTGACCGCTCCAGAAGGACAAGCGTTAGACAGAACCAAGGCACTGCATGGTCCTCAGACTCAAGCCTGTGGGGAAACTAACCGCTCCATAAGGACAAGTGTTAGACAGAACCAAGGCTCTACATGGTCCTCGGACTCAGGCTTATGGGGAAACTAACCGCTTCAGAAGGACAAGTGTTAGACAGAACCAAGGCTCTGCATGGTCCTCGGACTCAGGCCTATGGGGAAACTAACCACTTCCGAAGAACATGTGTTAGACAGAACCAAGGCTCTGCATGGTCCTCGGACTCAGGCCTATGGGGAAACGAACCACTTCAGACGAAGAAGTGTTAGACAGAACCAAGGCTCTGCATGGTCCTCGGACTCAGGCCTATGGGGAAACTAACTACTTCAGATGATCCTAAGTGTTAGACAGAACCAAGGCTCTGCATGGCCCTCGGACTCAGGCTCACGGGGAAACTAACCACCTTAGATGATCCTAAGAGTTAGACAGAACCAAGGCACTGCATGGTCCCAGGACTCCGGCCTATGGGGAAACTTACTCCTTCAGAGGATTCCATGTGTTAGACAGAACCAAAAGCACTGTATGCTCCCAGGACTCTGACCTATGGGGAAACTAACTCCTTCAGAGGATTCTAAGTGTTAGACAGAACCAAAAGCACTGTATGGGCCTCGGACTCGAGCCTGAAGGGAAGCCAGCTATTTCAAGGGGATCCTAAGTTCCTACCCAAAGAATTTCCTACCTGGCCCTTAGGGAACGATGAGTCCACCTAAGCATGCATGCCCTCGGTATAATAACTGATGCCGCGATTGGCCGAGATGCAATTGAAGTTAAAATCATACAAGTAAAGAAAAAAAAACGAATAGCGTGCAAGCAAGCAAGCGCCCACAACCAGCAGGAAAAGAAAGAAAACTCGTATTTCATTAAGCCCAAAAAGAGTTACACAATAGGAATTACATTACAATCTAAAAAAAAAAACAACCACAAAAAAAAAGAAGAAGAAAAATGCAAAAGACAAGAGAGACGACGGCGTCGAGGGGCCTGCCCTGCCCACTTATTTTCCTCCCTCGGCAGGGGGCTGGACCACAGCAGTTTCAAGGCCTTCTGAGCTTTGGCCAGAAGGGACAGCCTGCGAAGGCGCGGCAGGAATGGTTGCCTCCTCAGCAGCAGGAACCTCAGCTTCAGAGGTAGACTTCGCAACCTCCTGGGGCGCCTCCTCAACGGGGCCTTCACCTGATTCTGCTACCTTAGGAGGGTCACTTCCTTGGACGAGCCTCCCCACGGGCTCAGCAATCTAGGTGTCCTCACCCGTAGCAGCACCGGCTTCCTCTGCGGCCTCCTCGGCCTCAGCGCCACTTGGAGTTGCCCCGCGGATGGCAAGAGGGTAGTACACATTCTCCTCCTTCCACAAATCGGACGAGGCCTCGACCTCAGCCTGTCTGAGGGCCTCCCTCCAAACTTCAGCGGAGTAACGCCTGCACAACCCGGGGACTTGAGCCTTAAAGGCTGTGGCTGTCTCTGCCATCCCCGCAGCATAAGCCTCCTCCTCGGCTTCCTGCTTAGTGGCCAGGGCTTCCTTTCTACCGTGGTCAGCCTCAAACCTGGCCCTAATGGCCTCGTCCCTAGCCTCCTCTGCCGCCCTCTTGGCTTCCTCTGCAGCAGCCACCTTCTTTGGCAGATCGACAAGAAGCTGCTTTGCAATCCCCAACTGCTCCTCCACCTCGCCCAGGCGCTTTGTCTGATCTTCGGCCTGCTTTTGGAAGCCAGCGAGGCTGGACAAGGCATTATCCCGAGCGCTGGTCATCGCCCCCAGCTCCTCCCGGGCCTTGGCAAGGTCAGCCTTGGAGTTTCTAAGGATCCGTGAGGCCTCCAGGTGCTTCTCACGCTCCACGTCCGCGGCTTTCCCCTGGTCACGGGCCACGTCCTCCAACCTGTAAGTGGCCTGAATGGCCTGCCTAACAAGATAAACGCACGGTTAGCCGAGGCCAGAAAAGGGACAGAGGAAGCTAAAACGAGAAAAGTCATAAGTGTCGAGAGGCTTACCATTCCCAGATACCGCTTGAGGCAGAGAAAGACCTCCCTGCTCCTCATAGCTCCCAGCTCCGCCATGTCAGCTGGGAGTAGCAGGCACCTTTCCAGCGCGTCGGCCACGTACGCGCCTTCGCCTTCTTTGAAGTCCCTCAGGGAGGAGTCTTCCCTCACAGGCCCCCCATGGAGCATTGGGCTAGGAAGCCAGGCCTGAGGCTCGGGCTGGTCGTCAACCTATTTATCCTGGCCTCGGGAGCCTATCTTCAGCTATTTGGATGACCGCCGATTATCATCCTCCTCCCGTGGGGACCCGGACTTTTCCTCAGCCGGCCTTTTACCCTTATCCTTTTTCTGCTTGGGATCGGAGGGCTCATGCCTAGAAGGCAGACTTGTCTTGGACGGAGAAGGAGGAAGCCTTGACTGGGTAGAGGCCAACCTGCCCTGAGCAGAACGAGTTTTTGGAGGAGGAGGGGGAAGCTCTGACTTTGATTTCCCCGGCTGGCCTTCAATCAAGTCCGATAGGCTAGGTTGGGGCTTTTCTTGTAACCCATCTCGTGCCGGGAAGAGGACTTTGACACTGAGAAGTCTGCTTCAGTCAGACGAGGGTCACCCAAGTCTCCTGGAGGGTCCTCAGACTGGTGAACTTGTTCAAACACGTCAAATTTGTCCTCGGCGGGGCCAAAGTCTGCAACTTTCACTTCCCTCTCTAGGCCTACTTCGGCGGGCTCCGAAAGTCTAAAGGAGGAGGAAGGACCCGCAGGTGTTACGCCTTCTAATGTGGAGGGCACCTCGGGGAACCGAAACCCGTCCTCGGTCACTGTTATTTTTCAAAGCCGAGGATCCTTTGCTCTAATCACGTACTTCGACACCGCAAATGACTTGTGAGCCGGGTCGTATTTCAAGATCTGGTGAGCGGCCCTAACCTGATTGTCGGCCTCGTTCACGAAAACCTCTGCCCTCAGCGCCTTTTGCAAGTCTTCCCGGTTGATTAGGTTGAAATGGCGCGTGAAGGCGTGCGGATCTGCAAGAGGAAACACATTCATATCAGAAATCAGACGATGCAAAAAGAAATGGACGAATGAAAGGATGGAACTGATTAGAGTCTTAGAACTCTCTCTCCATATTCCCATTGCCCCACCTGGGGTCCCCTCCGTCGTCGGGCAGTGAAGGCCATCATGCCACTCTCCAGACACGATGAGGAAGTCCTTGTTCAACCCCTTGCTAGACTCAGGAAGGTACTGAATGAGCCGGACCCTGTCATCCCTGGTCTTCAGGTAGTAAGTTTCGCCCTTCAGGCACTGGAGGTTATAACACCAGTTGACGTCATGGTGGGTCAATCTCAGTCCCATCTTCTCATTTAAGGCATCCACACTGCCCAGAATCCTAAAGACGTTGATGGCACACTGGGTGGGGGCTAGCCGGAAGTGCATCAGGTAGTCCCTCATCACTGGCCCCATGGGTATCCTCATGCCACCTTCAACGAAGGCAACGATGGGAATCACCACCTCACCCTCCTGCCTCCGAAAGCGCCACTCGCCCTCCGCACAATACCTCAAGCCCACGTTGGCCGGTATCTTATAATCGGCGATGAATTTCTCCATCGCCTCCTCAGTGAATACATGCTTCTTAAATATACCCATCCCAAATGATGCCTAAGCGAGCTAAGAGAGAGCAAATGAAAAAGAGGCAGAGATGGAGAAGGAAAAAGTTCGAAGAAAGATAGAGTGACTTACGGAAATGAGTAGAAGCTCCTCGGACAGGCTTTTTATGCTGGAGATGTAGACTCTTGAGTGCGAGTGAACAGAGGAACCGGGCTTTAGAATGGGTATTTATACCCCAAATTAAGGAACCGGGCGGGTTTTCCCGTCCTTAACTGCTAGACGAATCCCCACCGTTGGATTATCATCCTCCCGTTGGGCGTGGGGGGCACGGAGCCGTCATGATCTAATGAAAGGCGCATTGCGCGCTTCGAGGCGCCATTAACGCGTCTGGGGTAGATGAAAAGGCTCCAGTACTGACAGAGGACCAGACTCAATGGGACGCGTGGCAGAACCGAGGACATCAAAATCTTCCTCTCCGCCCGAGGATGCGAACAGCAAAGATTTTGAGGGGCTATTGTAGGGCCAAAGAATCCTACGGCCCAGCCCACTTCGTTCCTGGGCCGAAGGCCCGGGCCGAGGAGGCACCTAAGTCCGAGGATGACCCCATTGTCGGACGACCGAGAACTCGAGGGACAAGCTCGTGACAAGCAGTCAACTCCACATTAAATGTACCTGACTACCGCCCTTGCCGCATTAATGATGAAAGGACCCTGCATCAACGTCACCTTGGTTGCCGCGACTCTCAAAGAGACTGAGAAGGCGACTGATGGGACAAGCATCTGAGTATTGTCCAAATCACCCAACACGTGTAGGGCTAGAATTAGTTAGGTAAAGAGTATATAATGTAAGGAAATCTCTCCTGGGGGGGCGAAACAAAAAGGGAAGAAAGCCTCTTCGGCCGGGGGCCGAGGAGCATCCCCCAACTGTAAAGATGCTCTAAGTATTTCTTCAATAAAAAGAGAACGGCGTTCACGCCTCGTGAAACGCCGGCCAGCGCCTAGACCTTTGAACCACTCTCTACAAATTCATTGTTGTGGGTTCGATGGGCCCTTGACCCATACCCTTTGGGCTCTGGGCCGCAAAAGCAGACCCTACAGACGCTTTTTTGCATTCCCAGATGCTAATGCTCTACGGTCTCTATACAAAATAAGGATGAGCCTAAGACCCAACAAAGGACATGACGTAGTTATAGATAAATGAGGATGAGCATAAGGCCCAAATAGAGAACAAGGTGGGCCTAAAGGCCCTTAGACAAAAAAGGGCGGGCCTATGGCAAAACAAGATGGGCCTAAACTCCTAAAAAACACAAGGATGGGCCTAAGACCCCATCAGAGAACAATGATAGGCCTAATTCCCCTAGACAAAGACAAATATATGCCTAAGGCCCAATGACAAAACAAGATGAACCTAACACCCCAAGACAAACAAGGATGAGCCTAAGGCACAAACAAAGAACTAGGCGTGCCTTAAACCCCCTAGATGAAGGACGAAAAATAGATTTAATTCCCCTAGACAAGGTAAATATAGATTTAATTCCCAAACAAAACTAGAAAACAAAATAAACACAAGACTCCTTGACAAAACTAGAAATGAAAGACTTGAATCATCAAACAACTTGGGCCACTAAAAAAAAATATTTTGATAACACCTTTGAAGATTCATTTGAAAGTAAAGATTTTTTTTTCTTAAAAAAAAAAAAAAAAAAATCCTCCATTTGAATCTTTTGGGAAAAGGTTAGTTGCAAAAAACTCTTTTTTTTTTTCTTTGTAAAACTGTTTTTAAAAAATTATTTGAGAAAAGATTTAAAAAGCTTAATTCCTTTTTGGAAAATTTGTTTGAAAAAAAAGTAAATTTGAAAACTTCATCATTTTTAAAAAAACCTCGTTGGGAATTTCTTAGGAAAGAAAAATCCATTAAGAATTTAAAAGATTTTGTAAACTTTTTTTTTTTTTTTTTTTAAATTTATTTGAGAATTTGTATGAAAAGTACTTTGAAACCTTCACTTTTTTTCTTTTTTTTTTTTGTAAAAATTATATATTTTTTAATAGTGGTTGCGGACGCCCAAAAAAGAAAGAAAGAGAAAAAGGCTTGTTGAACGCCTTTCTTTTTGGTTTATCGCACATTGAGTCCTTAGCAACGTGACTCTTTATGTGCATATGTTTCTAGGGTGAGGTGTGTGTGAATCTCTTTTTCTTATTTATTTTAAGAGTCGCCACCAATCATTGGTTTTGTATTGGGTGTAATTGGTCACCTATTTGTCTAATTCTTTTTTAGTTACCTAATTAACTAAACCAATTTTAAAGGTTTTTTAATTAAGGTAAATCAAAAGTCTCGAACCAAAGATTTTGGACTTGGGAGTTCGGTTATGTGTGGGGAAAGTGTTAAACACTCCACACCGCTTATCCAAAAGATAATACCCCATTTTAATTTTAATTCTAGCATTATCCTTTTGATGAAAAAATTAAATACTTGGCATTTTGCTTCTTGAAAATGTTTTGTACAACAATACACACACACACACACACATGTGAGTATTCATTTATAATGCAGCATGCGAATATTTATTTCAAAGATTTATTAACAAACAAAGCATGTGAAGTATTTATTTATAAGGAATTTACCTTTTAGCGATGGAACATGTATGTTCCCACAATCCATCCCATTGCCACAAACATAACCAAGAATTAAAGGAAAATTTTGCAAAAATTCAAAAGACGAAAAACCCTGTGGACGCTTGATTTTTCCGGTTGTCACACATTGAGTCCTTGACGACGTGACTCGTGTGTGATTGTGTATCTACAGTGGGGTGTGTGTGTGTGTGAGTCCATTTTTCTTATTTTTATTCTTGGAGTCGCCACCAACTATTGGTTTTGTTTTAGGTGTGATTGGTCACCTAGATGTCTAATTTATTTTAAGTTACCTAATTAACTACACCAAATTTTAAGGGTTCATTAATTGAGGTAAACCAAAAGTCTTTGAACTAAATATCTGAGACTCGGAAGTTTGGTTATGTGTGGGGAAAGTGTTAGGCATCCCACAACGCCTATCCGAAGATAGTACCTCATTTTAATAAAATCCCAACGTTAACTTTTTACTAAGAAATGGAATTCTTGGCATTTTGATATTTTTTGAAAAGGTTTTTGCACACAATGTACATATATATACATGTGAGTGAATATTTACGTATAGTATTCATGTGAATGATAACTCCATCAAAATATACAAACAAGGCATGTAAAAGATATATACATAATTAGCATGTGACAAGGGTATCCATATATACTATACAATAACATGTTAGTATCTATTTATCATGTAGCTAGCATGTGAATACCATAACTATACAAAGAAAAACAAGAAGGAATAAAAAAAGAAGGTTGGAAGAATAGCACCTTGTTGTCATCCACCATTTTTCTCATTTGTATTCATACAAAAAAGAATGACAAAAGGACAGTCATTAGTGCCAAATTTATTAGGAACAATGTATGCTTATGGGATGTTCAAGAACTCAAGAAAATGAGCCTTGTACACAAGTCCACAAACTACCACTATTCTAAGAAAAAGGCTTAAAAAGAAAGGGTTATAACATTACGGTTATTATTTTAGAAAAGCACTTTTTGAAAACATTTTACTTGGCAAAAAGGTTTATGAAAACATATTTTTTTTGAAAACCTCTTTTTGAAACCTTTTCTTTTTTCATCAAAAACAAACTCTTAAAGAAAAATGTTTTTTGAAAACATTTTGGAAAACATAAAATAATAATAATAATAATAAAATTGAAAACATTTTTTGGGTTTTGGAAGTTTTGGCCCTCCCCTAAAAAAAGGAAAAATTAATTATTTTCTTGGAAAAAAAATTTTGGACAACCCCCTCTTTTTTAGAAAACAGTTTTTTTTTTTTTTAGTTTGAAAAGGTTTTGAAAACAATTTCCTTATAATTTTTTAAAACAGATTTTAAAAACAACTCTTAGAAAAACAGTTTTTTTGAAAAACAAATTTTATTTCATGCAGAAAACAATTTTTGTTAATGCAGAAAACAGTTTTTTATACAGTGCAGAAAACTGTTTTTATACCGTGCAGAAAACAGATTTATACAGTGCAGAAAATAGAAAGGCAAATTTGAAAAACAGTTTTATAAAACAGATTTTTGTTTTTGAAAACAAACTAAAAAAAACAGCTTTATAAAAAAAAAATAAAAAACAGTTTTGAACCCTTTTAAAAAAAGAGTTTTTTAACACTTACTTCTTAGGGTTTTGGGTTTCACATTTTTTTAAAAAGGAACTTCCTTTTTTTGTTTTCAAAGACTTACTTGAAAAGATGGGAAAAAACATAAAAAGAAAGTATTTTTCTTAGAACAGGGGTGTAGGGGAGATTTACACCCAAGCATCTTACTTTATGGCACATTATCAATAAAATAAATAAAGAGAAAATAATAAAAAAATAAAATGCAGAAAAATAAAACTAAGCATCTTACTTTATGGCACATTATCAATAAAATAAATAAAGAGAAAATAATAAAAAATAAAATGCAGAAAAATAAAACTTGGAAAGTAAATAGCTTGAAATTTAAAAGACAAGAATGTAAAGACTTGAAATGTAAAGGCTTGAAAGTAAATGACTTGAAAGTATTAAATGACTTGAAATATTGTAAAGTTGATTAAAATGTTTTTTTTCCTCTTTAAATAAAGTCTAATCCCCTTCAAGCCTTATGGATCCTTCAACACAAAGAAGTGGCCTGGAGTTCTTACGCCATCACCACTGTTTTAAAAATCGGACCGGACCGGCCGGTCCGACCGAGAACCGGGGGCCAATCCGGTCCGGTTAAAAGCTCCAAAACCGGTCAACAACCGGAAAACCGGCCAAAAACGGGGGTTGAACCGGAAATTACAAAAAGAAACGGTTCTATGACCGGTTCGGTTTTTAAAACCATGGCCATCACCACTCTTGTGAGACATACCCATATTGTGCCCTAATGGGGGGTTTAGACGCCATTTAAAGAAGAAGATAATATATATATATATATATATATATATATATATATTGGTGTTTAGATATAATACATACATATAGGGGTGTTCACCAAACCACAAAAATCGCACCAAAACCATCCGCAAAATGGAATAACCGCACCACATAGTGCAATGCAGTTTGTGATTTTATAATAAGAAAACCGCTTCGCCCCGCACCGCACCCTTTCTATATATTAATATGTTTATTTTTAAAAAATATTATTAATAGTTTAATAACCCTAGCAGGTATTGATTAAGAAAACCAATCTAAAATAAGGAAAAACTAGCTCAATAGTTTAAAACTTGGCCCAAAACAGAGGGAAAAATCAATTTTGGGCTAGGCAGGAAAAACCCAAATTTTGAAAAATATACCAGTTTCAAACCGCATCTTGTACATCGCATCACACTTGTGACCGCGAAAATGAGGTGCGGTATAGTTATGATTTTGAAAAAATTGCACCGCAAAATGTAGTGCTAAAAATGGTCTAAAACCGCACCACACTGTGAACACTATTGCATACATATATATGTAAAACTCTTTTTTGTTTTGTTTTTTTTTTTTTTTTTGTAAAACTGTTTTTAAAAATTATTTGAGAAAAGATTTTAAAAAATTCATTCTTTTTTGACAATTTATTTGAAAAAAAGTATTTGAAAACTTCATCATTTTAAAGGAAAAAAAAAAAAAAAAAAGCTCATTGAGAATTTCTTTAGAAATAAAAATCCATTAAGACTTTAAAAGATTTTGTAAACTTCTTTTTTTTTTTTTTCGAAAACTTATTTGAGAATTTTTTTGAAAAGCAGTTTGAAACCGTCACTTTTTTTCTTTTTTCTTTTTTTTTTTTGTAAAAATTATATATTTTTTAATAGTGGTTGTGGACGCCCAAAAAAAAAAAAAAAAAGAGAAAAAGGCTTGTTGAAGGCCTTTCTTTTTGGTTTATCACACATTGTGTGTGAGTCTTTTTTTTTTTTTTTTAATAAATTTTACGAGTTGCCACCAACCATTAGTTTTGTATTGGGTGTGATTGGTCATCTACTTGTCTAATTCTTTTTTAGTTACCTAATTAACTAAATCAATTTTAAGGGTTTGTTAAAAAGGTAAACCAAAAGTCTCGAACCAAAGATTTTGGACTTGGAAGTTCAGTTACGTGTGAAGAATGTGTTAGACAACTCACACCGCCTATCCAAAGAAAGACAACTCACACTGCCTATCCAAAGAATAGTACCCAATTTTAATTTTAATTCTAACTAACATTTTGATGAAAAAATTAGATACTTGACATTTTTTTTTTTATGAAAAATGGTTTGTACAAACAACACACACATGTGAGTATATTCATTTATAACGTAGCTTGTGAATATTTATTTCAAAGATTTATTTACAAACAAAGCATGTAAAGTATTTATTTCTAAGAATTTTAACTTTTAGCAATGGAACATGCATGTTCCCACAATCCATCCCACAGCCACAAACATAACCAAGAATTAAAGGAAAATTTTGCAAAAATTCGAAAGACGAAAAACCCAAACTTACAAGACTTTTCCAATTATGTACAGGAAAATTCCTATAATCCTACCAAGATGTACTTAATGGTTAAAAGAACGAACACCAGTTTTTCAAAGCCCAAGTTCAAGTCCAAGCCCAAGCCCTTGTTCCCACCCAAAAAAAAAAAAAAATGTACAATAGCTCTGCTACAAGCCCACAGCCCCATTGGCATCTGCCTTTTGATCCACAATTTCTCTTAGGCATAGCACCCATTCTCACGGTAACTATAAAGCTTAGTTTCAAATGGATCTTTTCGAACTGTATTCCTCCAACTCACCATGTGATAATTGAAGAAGTCATTTATGTATAAATTTAGTTAAATATTTTTTTTAATAAGTCATATAACTTATTTAAATAATATATAAAAAATCTTATAAATTATCATATCGTAAGTTATAAAAGATTCCTTCAAACTAGTTTGAAACTAAATTTTTTGTCCATGGTCACTATACATTAAAAAAAAAGAATATAACTTTTTAATTTTTATTACATCAATATTGTAAAATAGAAAGCAGAAGCAAACCCAACCAAAGAAAAAAAAGATATCAAAAAAAAAAAAAAAAAATTCAAGTCTTGAAACTCACATAGTAAAATAATCATAAAATTTGAGCCAGCTAGCCACTAAAATTCTTGGATCCTATTGCTTTTCTTTTTTCTTTGTTTGACATAATCTACCACTTTTTTTCTCATAAAGTACATTACTTCTCTTTGTCAGAAATTTGTGTTGGCTAACGTTAAAAATTATCACCATTTTTTTTATTGTAATTTTTATAGCAATGATCGTGGAAAGTTTTAAAAATAACATGTACATGATAACTAATAATAAGTAGGTTTTTTTTTTTAATTTTTAATTTTTAATTTTTTTTTTACATTGAAAAAATAAATGGGTAAGAAACATGATTTTGTTATTTTTTTTATATATATATAAAAAAAATACAAAATCAATCATTTTTCGTAATTTTAGGAGTTTTTTTTTTTTTTTTTTTTTTTAAATGAGAAAAAGATATGTATATTTTACAAAGACGTAAGAGTGTGTTTGTTTTGATTTTTGATATAATTTTTTTTGAGAATCGAATTTATAAGTGGGTAAGCTATTTGATAAGAGAGTGGCCCTATTATATAGGTAATATTTTAGTGGGAGTTAAAATATATTTTTACCAGATTGTCTTCTAATTTTGTCTGTGCTTAAAAGTAGAGTGTAAGGGTATTTTTGAACCACATAAACGTTCATCCCAGACAAGGGAATCCTCTAAAATAAATAGTAGTATATAAAATAATAATAATAATAATAATAATAATTGTGGGAGGGAAGGATCTGAATACAACCTAAAGCCCATGGGCCTAGTCTGAGGATGAGCAAAGACCCATTTGTACATCAATCTAGACTTGACATGTGGACAAAGGTTCGAGGATGGAAAATGGACAGACCCATCATTTGAGGAGCCCAAGGAACGAATGCACCTCGAGCTTGCCTCACTTGACCACTTGCACCAAAAGACAGAGCACCGTGAAAAACATTAGAGACATGCAAGTAAAGAAGAGAGGAAATATCTGGGGAATGTAGCCATCACCTCCACATTTAATGCACTGCACCAACTTAGCTGGCTGCATTTATGAGGAAAAGACACCTGAACAGTAGTTCCACAGCTCACAACACTCTCTACCACCTCCAACAGGGTCCTGATGGGACAAGCATCCCAATTGCTACCCATAGATGTATAGGTGGAGGGCTCAGATGCATTAGGAGGGACTATAGAAAGGAAGGGAACCCCTCCAGGAAAGAGGTTGGAAAAATAGAACTTGACTGAAAAGATAGAGAGTATCAACTTGTACCAAGTTTTGAGCAAATAATATATGAACATTGCTTGTTTTGTGTTTCTCTCCATCGTATGAAGTGTCTTGACTTCATTAATTTCATACTTGGATCATAAAGAGCATTAATTTCATACTTGGATCATACAAAATAGATATTATTATTTTATATATAACCAATTCAATGAATTATTCCTAAAATAAAAGTTCACATTAGAATAGTGCTAATTGATAAGAGTTACTTTGGAAACACACAAAAAAGTCAAATTCATTTGGGTTATCCTCTCAATTTCAATCAAGGAAATGAATTGTACATAATACCCTTTTTTTTTTTCCCCGTTAAGTGGGCACCTACTATTATTAGACTATTTGTGTTACTATTATACATGTGTTATTGTTATACTTTTGTATTTCATTCCTCTACTACTTAGTATTTAAATTAGTGTTAGACGTTTCGTAGTGTAGACGTGTAGTCGTAGATGCTTTTGCCTTTTGCATTTTTTTTCATTTTAATTAACTTTTTTTTAATAAATGGGGGCATGGCCACTGCCATGAGTGGCTACTAAATGGCTATAGTGTCAGTGTAGTGCTTTGTGCCTCGTGCCTCTATATCTATGTACCTGGCACCTTGGCATGTAGTCTAAATATTTTTTAGAAAAAAAAGGTTTAAAATTGGTTTGGGTCATGTTGGCCCTAAACATGGCCAATGGTCGGGTTGGGTCGGGTCAATCGCGTTGCGAGCAGGTTGGGTTAAGTTAGGTCAATCGCATTGTGAGCAAACTGGGTCAAGTTGGGTCACCTGCATTGCGAGCAGGTTGGGTCGAGTTGGCCCATATTTTTCACATTAAAAAAAACAAATAAATGCCAATTTTTTAGTGCACAACGTAGATTCCACTTTCTCAGAAAAAAGATGTGATTGATACGGAGTAAGAATTTTTTTTCCTATCCTAAAACTTGATTCAAATGCAACAGTTGTTATAGGAATGCTTGGGAGAGCCCGCAAAAAAGGGCGGGCCGTGGATTAGCCCATATTTAATTCGATCAAGCCAAAATGAAAGGATTCGGGCCTGGCCAAAATAGACGGGTTCGGGTCGGGTTAGTGAATTTTGGCCCGTTTTATCATGTCTGCCCGTAATGCCCCCAAAATTCCTTTAGGATTTGTTTGGATTGAGGGGTGGGGGGGGGGGGGGGGGGAATAGAGGGGAAGTAGAGGGAGTAGAGTAGATTTGATTAAAAATTGGCTAATTTTTGACTAACTCTACACTATTCTCCTCTACTCTAACAGCTCAAGATTAATTTTCCCTTCAAAATTAATTTCCACTTGTCACCCCTCCAAGCGGTAAGAATAATAAATTATTAATAATTAAAAAAAAAACCAAAAACACAAATAAATAACATATAATGATTCCTATCAAATAAATAAATAAATAACATACAATGATTCATGGTACTTTTGTTCTTACAAAAATTTGAAGGCTCACAACACTTTAGTCTTTTACAACAACTAAAATTTAATTTCTGATATCCTGATTATTTTTTTGGATACTTATTAGGTTCAAATAGAATTCATTTTTCGCACTACCTTATAAATCAAAGTAATGGGTCCCATATTTTAAACTTAAAATAACTATATAATAAAAATGGAACTAAATCTTTATTGTCATTATCCCTCTTCCCTCCACTAATCTTTTTTTTAATCTCTGAACTCTTTCATAATATCAAATTCTAGATTTTTGCTATAAATTTAAATTTTAAACAATTCATAGAAGAGAGAATGAAAGTTGAATTCTACAAATTTTTAAAAAACAATCAATGCTGTATATCCCAATTATTTTAAGTAATTAAATTAGGTGTATAAACTTTATGTACTCATTTTAATCTTTAAAATTGATTGCTATTAGCTGTTAATTGATTATTTTTATTCTTTATTTAATAAAAATTAACGAGTAGATGGCATGTCATGCCAGAAAATGTAATGTTTTTAATAATTTAAGGACTTACAAAAAAGGAATTTTAAATTTTAGGCATGCAAAATAAAATTCATGCGAACTAGACAAGAAAACAATATTTTAGGTTTCCACATGCTATAGCAAAATGTAATCCATGACTAGAACTCCAGTTTGACTTGAGATGGAAGTTGCAATCTCTGGTCCATTCATGGCCTAAAAAGCTTACTTTGCTAATAAAATGTGTAAATTTCTAAATCTATGTCAATTCGCTAATCTAGCCAGATTTTCTTCTATCGTTTTTTTCTTTCAAGAAAGAGGAAAATTAGCTACAATTAATGGAGTTACAAAGTTTATTATAAATCCGGCCTCCGATACCAGCTGATTTATAGTCCATTTAGAGTACACATTTCAGCTATCAAACCTCCAAAAATGGCACGTATATGCTAACCAAGAAAATCCTCGGGAAGATCTCCTTGTTCAATACACCTCAAGATAACCCTCATCTTGAATTATCTGCATTCATAACAAATTTGGCCAAGTTTGTGTATTACTTTAGTTGCTTTTGAAGAGCTGAAAGGCAAATTTACTGGTACAACAAATTGTAAGCTGGAAGATCTTGTATCCTGTAAATGTCTTCTAAAGACAGCTCTCTTTCCAACTGTGTCCGAGTTACTTGTAATACCTCCTGAAGAAGTGGAAACAACAAACAATTAGTCAATTACCACAATAGGGTGCCAGCTGAAAAGAATAAATGAAGTAGCTTAAAAGTATTTTGGGATGTCATGTTAGTTATACTAATTATTTAGAAATAAATTCATTGGCAAAAATCAATGTGGAAGAAAGCTGAGAAGCTAGTTGCCATGAAAAAAGAAGGGCAAGAATTTTGGGACAGACTAACAAGGGACAGAAGAAAATTAGACCTTGTTTGGGGGGAGATGAGGCAATGTCTATAAGGGGCAAACTGGCAAAGAGTAAAGGCATTGTAGTCATTATGAAATTTATATAACAAACAGGTTGACACCAATTTATGGACCTTTTCAGACAGTTCACGCAACAATGATGCTAAATATATTGTTCTAAACACTTAAACCTCATTTCACTTGGTGGAAATATTTCCACAAAATGGCATGGCTTCTTCTACTCTTTCTTATTTTCTCTTTTATTATCCTTCTGATAAACCTCTGGAGATGCAGGCCTGAGGCTGTATAATGTTGTGCTGCTTTCAAACTATAAGAGTATTCATAATGTGATACAGTTAAGGACATTACCCTACATAATTTGAAAGGATCTGCGCAAGATTTCAACAAGAAGCTACAATTATGGTGCTTAGAAAAGATATATTAGCAGCATCTTAAAGTGGTAGACATGGCTTTGAACTACTTAAATAATTTTGAGATTTCAATGGAGAGAGAGAGATTGTACATTAAACTCCATGTAGGACGCATGCATAGCAAGCCATTGAGCATCCATCATTTCAAAAGCAATACAGTATAGTACATCAAAGGCTTCTTCATCCTCTGCAGTTGAGAACATGCAAATCATGAGTGGAAATCATCGTGAAGGCCAGAATTAAAAACCTGAAAGCAAATTTTTTATAAATTTTTTGACCTTTGAGTGGCACCTAATTTGAGCTCTAATAGATTTACCTCCTAATAATTTAGCAAAATTGATTCCTGGAAGACATCGTGGTTTTACTGCAAAAGAGACCAGAAGAATGATTAACATTTGATCTATGTTTTCCAAGGTCTTAATGTCACAAAAAATGAGTATACAGTCCAATGCAGCTTTAAAGTCCTAATGCTACATTATTAAACCAAGGAAAAATATACTCAATTAAGAGCTATGAAGAAAATAAGATAAAATTAGGTTGTCTATATTTTGTACCCAAATCAGCACAATTTCAATGGACAAAAAAACAGAAAATGGTATCAGATGATGACTAAATTTGTCTACAAACCTGAGCTTAGATCCAGCATCCGAATCAGCATAAATGTTACGTTAATGCCAGCAACAGCAAATGGGTATTCCCAATCTGCTCGCGTCCCCTCTTGCTTGAATAATAACCTATGAAAAGATGCCTTCATTTTGATATTTACTATGATTAGTTATAATCCATCTTTAGTGCAAAGACAGACTAGTAAAAAGAAACACAGAACACAAGAAATGAAAGAGAACACAGAGAGATTTTGTTAATATAATTTTCAGGAGCTGAACAAATAGGTAGAAGGCATACCGGGTAAGTCCTGGAGAAAAACAGCAAATTCTCAAGGGAAATAAAACCGCAACCCCTAAGGAGAGCAGATCAATATGAGACAAAATACTTTTGAATTGCAGGGTGGGGGAAAGAGGAGCAAGAGGAAGGATAATTGGATAAAGCATAGAGCTACTGTCTAAAATGGTTTTACTTATTAAATTTATTTATTAATCAATAAAAAAAACAGATTCAGTTAAAAGATGCCAAGGTTGTGCCTGCAACATTTTCATATTATTTCATGTATTTTCTACCTATCATGTGGTACTTTAACATCATGTACAACCAAAATCCACATATGAAGATGTTTAGTCATCTCTAGCAAAACCACAGGAAAGCTATTACCAACTTGGATCATAGAAGACGAAAATCAAATCATGTCTCGAAATCCATGAAAGAATAAATTTCACAGAACAAGTGTCAATGGCAGTGAGTAATTATATGGACTCTTTAAAGTGCTATGTAGAGAATTAATGGAGTTAATACATTGGATTTGATTTACCTCCAGTACTTTTTTCACAGAAATTTCTTTTTGTTTTAATAAGAGACTGTCACGTCACCCACTAACTAAATAAAAGATGTAGATTAAAACACACTACCGCTTGGCAAGATATATTTAAAACAAAAGGACATATCTAGTTAAAAAAGTAATGGAGGTAAGCCAAACCCATACATTTTCATGTGCTGTCCACTTACTATGGAACATATCTCCTATTCTTCCATTGAATATGATGATTTTATGTAATGATGAACAGGGTAACACAATCGGTTGATGACCACTCCTCATGAAGTGGAGGCTACTAGTTTGAATCTCCCATTCCCACTCCCCTTCATTCCAGAGTTATCAAAAAGATATAGATAAATGACCAACTAAAATATAACACAAACTACCAATAAAAGTGATGTAACTCGTACCTGAAGTCAGTTGATGGATTAGGACCTTGCCAACCCATCTCTTTCCACTGCTCAGAAATCAAACCATTGAGAGCAATATTTGGAAAGGCAGCATGCCACAATGCTCTAAGGGCTTCCTGTTAATAAGAAGGAACATTATTGACATAGCATTAAACTGCGATGAAAACTAAATAAGATAAAACTTATAACCATGTGCTTTAGTTGAAGAAACTGTGTGAGAAGAAAAAATAAGTGGATGAGTTAGCGCAGTGATTGTAGCTAAAGTCACTCCAGAAACAGCCACAAAGATTTAAAATACAAACCGACAAAATTTCATTTGCTGATTTTATATCCATAGTGATGAAGACCTATATGAACCATGGATTTGTAAACCTAGTCATAAAAATGGTAACTAAGGAGAGAGAGAGATTTGCCTAAGAAGGTCAAGTTTCTTGTTGATGGAGCACAAATGAAGATCATACTTATAAGAAACACTAAATTCACATCAGATTTACATATAGCTCAAGTTCATTGAACTCATCACAGACAGAAAAGTAGGAAAAAATATTAAGAAGAGACAGAAATAGCCTCAGACTGAAGAAAAATACTTGATGATCTGGGCGAGTCTCATCAAATGGTACTTGCATTCTTTCTTGAAGCCTCTGAAGTCTTTGTGCCTGGGAAGAAGTTTAAGAACAGAAAAGTTTAGTGAGGCTGAGAATGCCAACTAAAGTGACATCAGGTCATATCATTGCAAAAACCATCCCCAACTACAAATTGATTATTTTAACTAATGCAAAACCAATTCCATAAATTATTTCAGTGAGATGTCTTCACACTAAAGCCCTCATGGACAGAAAAGGGATTTTGAAGTAAAAATCTATAGAGAGAGAGAGAGAGCAAACAGATGGAGGTGTGTCTTTGTTAACAACTACAAGATCAGAAGCAAAGGTGGGCCAATCAAAGAATGCAAGGAATACTATTACACTGCAGTAACGTCCCATTTACCTGAAGAGGACTCAAAGGGTAGTCGCTAAACTTCTCATTGCGTTTGTTGCTTGAGCGATTAAAGAGTGCTCCTACCCACGATCGTGGTCCAACCATAGCATTAGCTACAACCACCAAATGCTGATCAGTGAAATAAGAGAATTCTTATCAAATGGAATGACATAGGTTAGGTCATAAAATAACATTGGAAAATTAGTTAAAAGATGATCTTAAATTAATAATTTTACATTCTATAATTTGTTCCAAGCTATAAAGTCTAACATGGAAGATGGAAAAGCAGAAATAGAGTATCTTGCATTTGAAATTTTCAAGAAAGCGATGATAGTAGCTTACCGAAAAGATAATGAGCCCACCAGTGGCCGGGGTTCAAAACAGAGGTAGCTCTCTCACTTTCCAAAACCCACCAAAACATTGGCAGGTATAACAAAACAATCATCCATAGAAATATAGTCTGATTTTTTGTGTTCCAATAAATTGAAATTGGTTTTTGAAAAACATAATCGTGCTTGAACTTGAACCCTAATAATGTGAGTTGAATTTTCAAGAACACTACTGAAATTTTTTCTTTTAAAAATAAGGTATTCCCGAAACTACTTCTAATAGTTGGACATCATGAACATTCCTGAAACTTCACTTGAACCTAATAGTCCATTGCTCGGTTAGCAGTAAGAAATATCATTTCCACAAAGGAGAGACAATATGAATGGTAGTAGTACTATGCAGGTCAAGTTAAACACATGTCAAGCAGATTAGCCGTAAAACAATAGAGACCAGTTATTCATTGGCTGTGATTTCGAGTCTTTGTTCGTTTGGAGTTTGTTGGCACTTGTTCTAGACTTCTTTTGCATAGTTATTCTTCTGAAGAAGTCTCATTCATCAAAAAATGGATTGGCAGTTTTTGGGGGGGAAGGGAGGTTCACCTTACAATTTGTCCATGTTTTAATTAGCAAACTAAACATCATCAAAAAGTAGATTGACTGTTAGAAAGGCATGAATTAGAAACCTAAGGCATCTTGTAATTCAATATGATAGAAAAGGTTAACAATCCTACTTATCCTGATCTCTTAAATTTGATTGCCAATCAAGGAACTAACGCCATTAACTGATTAAGAGAAAAGATTCTTGTTAACCAAATCAGTTTGTGGCCCTTGGTTTCATTTTGATTGCCTAGACATTTCCAGGAATTTTTCTATGTACTGTTTGCCAGGAAAATTCATTTTAAAATTATAGTAATAATCGTGCTATTATCCTTAATGTCTTGGATTTAACCTAGCATGTATAATGTATTGGAAATGAAAAAGTAGGAATTAATTAAATATTGAAATTCTATGACACTGAATTGGAGAAAATTATAGATTACTAATGCATGGATTTTCTGTACAAAAAATAAAACCTAAAAAGAAGAGTACAGGAAACTCTACTTACCAAAACATTGAGTAAACTGTGATATTACATGAGTGGAACTATGTGACCATTCCAACTCGTCATCACCCTTCTTCTGTCTCCAGTATATTTCATCCTCATCAACCTACATTTGAATTTTGAATGCGCCTTTAACTATAAAGTAGATCCAAGATACAAGACTATAGACAATGGAGTGACCTGCCCAATTCATTGACATCTTTAACGTAGCAAGTTGAGGTTTCATTATCTAAATTAGTCAAAATGAACCAATTTTCTGGGCCAAATAGAATGAAGGGCTACAAATGTAGCACTCGTATGCCCTGGTTTATCAACATTGTGCATGTACATGGCTATAAAGTTAATAAAGCACACAAATAAAAATGATAATTTAACTCATGATAAAGATATAAACGGCTTCAAAACTTCTTAAGTACTGACTTTCTACTTCTAGTATTCATGACATATAGCAACTCAAGGTTAGCAATAAAAAGAAAAAAGATACTAAAAATATAACTTGGAAGTACTACATGGTAAGTGAGAAAAACCCGGTTAGCATTACAGGCAGAAAAGCTTGCAACAACCAATAGCAATGTCAATTTTCATCACAATGTGCAAAATTTTTACATCAAATGTGTAATAGAGAGATTGTAAGTTAGTAGGCATTCCTAGGAATCACCATCTAAGAATCATATTAGGCAGAGGCAGAACAAGGGGGAAAATAAAGGTTCATAAATGAACTACAAAACTATAAGCAACAAAGAATTGCAAAGCTGATTATTGTAATTAAGAACTATTTTAATCAGAGGGCACAAAAGCATTCTTAATAGATAAGATTAACAAAGGCACATTTTAAGCTAATGGTCACTTCTAAGAGGCCTCTAAGTCCTAAACCATCAACATTGGCTTGAAATTAATAATCTTGATAGAGGAGGGGTTGGATTTACTCTGTGAAGAGAAGAGCAAGAACGAAAGCATTGCCTACGCCTCCTTAATCTCATGAGGGGACCAAACCAAAATCAAGATTGAGATTCTTTCACCCTTTTTAACCTAAAGCAAAAGGCATAAAGACAAGTATGTTTTTTGAAGAAATGGGTGACATATAATTGCACCCAACTCATGCTCTCCTATTTTTCAACTCCCATCATTTTGGTTCCCTCTCTCTTTTCTCTCTCTCTCTCTCTACCCCTTACAAGTAAGAGAGAGAGAGAGAGAGAGAGAGAGAGAGAGAGTCTCGAGAAAGAAATGTAATAATGGTATACATATACAGGCATACCCAGAAGCCAAAAAGACACAACCTTTTTTTTCCTGAAAGGTTTTAGATTAAAACAGCGCAATTAGAGGCCTCCTTTTGTATTAGTCTGCATTGTAATATAAAAGAAGATGGAAAAAGTGGAGGTGGGTGTCTTTGCTCTTCTTCATAAAATCAACATTAGCATACATACAAGACAAAACTAACATCCCCACAAAGAAAGGTGGAGAGAGAGAAAGAGAGAGAGAGAACGCAATCGAATACAAAAAAAGTCAAAGAGAAAAGTACCTGTTATGGTATCTAATGAGACTTGGTGCCGATATTGATGAGGTGGGATCCACTTGGAGAAAGTGGTGGGACCAGAACTGAAACAGGCCTAGGAAGAAGAACAAGAACATCAAGAAGAAGCAGAAGAAGAAGAAGAAGAAGAATGTCATTTTTCATTTTTTTTTTTTCCTTTGTTCTTCAGGAGTGATTTGGCATACAATACAAACAAACAAACACACACCGTTGAGGAAGGGTTGAGTTTTGTGTTGTGTTGTCTGTCTCCTTTTGTGCAATGGCGTTGAAAACCAGCCAATTTCCTATAAACAAGGCACAACCGTAGCTCTCGGGGTGCTTTTTTTTTGTTTTTGTTTTGCTTTGTGTCTCCCTGACCTTTCTTTGTGGCCCATCCGCGTGCTCTGAATGCATAATAGTCAGCATCTGAGTTGGTCATTCATTCCTAGTACTCTAAAAAAGAATTTTTGAGGTGTTCACGATGGAATTTACAATAATTCTATTAATTCATTCATTTTTGGTATTGAGGATCTGACCAAATGTGATAATGGTAATCTTGATTTTAACAAAAAAAATTTGATCATTGTACTCATTTTCTTATGATGGAAGAAGAATTTGATTTTTATTCTTCCCTTTGACCTAATGAATTCCAAACGAAGTTATTGCTCCATTGTAAGTAATTGATGTATACTTATGGTGTTTATTTATTGATGGTTGCTCTTTATGTTCTTATTAATATATCAATTGATTTTTTTTTTTTTTGGTATAGATTATATTTGGGTCTAGGTGCCTTTTTAGACGAGGGCTAACTAGAACCTATTTTTAATCTTTTAAATTTAATTAGCCACACACTCACGTGATATGTGGGAATATATAAATATTATGTAATATGAGTTGTAATATATAAAAAGTAACAATTACTTCAAGTATTATCTTTAAAAAAAAAAAAGATTTCTACAAGTATTTTTTTTTTAAATCTTTTTATTTCTACAAATATATCATACTATTTTATTTTTATTTTTATTTTTATGTTTGATTACTCTTTTTTAAGGTGAATCATATTCGTTTAACTTTTGTTTTGTGTGTTATATTTACTTAATATACAACTAAATTTTATAGTTTTCAAATTTATTATTTAAATTTCTCATCTCTTAAGGAATAATGAGATTTTTATAATAATAATAACTCATCATAAAATAACAATATTATCTTAAATAAAATTAAAATAAAACCGTTGGAATAAAAGATAGACTTTATAATAATTTATTACTCAAAAAATTGGTAGACATATTCAAATTCATAGCCATGTAGATTGTGTTTTGATATAAACTCAAATTCCTATTTTCAAAAAAACTAAATATTAACCCAAACCAAAATTCAACCAAAGCAATAAAAAGGAGAGAGAAGACTTTGTGATGAGAAATTAAAAAAACACAATATCAAAACACATATTAAAAAAAAAAAAAAACCCATCAATCTTAATCAGAGTTATAAGAAAGAAAAAAAATCCACCAAAAGAAAGTAGAGAGAGAGAGAGAGAGTACTCACAATTTGTTTGTCGGAAAAATATGGATTGAATGAGAGAAATGATATTGAATTTATACAAAATAAAATGGAAAGAAGGAGAGTAAGAAAGACAAAACGATAAAAGTGTAACAGTAAAGTAGAGAGTAGTGGAGAGATAAAGAGGCAAAAAGAAAAGGAAAATGTTGGAGAAAGTGTAACAGTAAATGTGGGCTAATAGGGAGAAGATGAGTTTTTTTTATTTTTTTTTTATAAAATTTATAATAGGAAGAATAAAAGTTTAAAAAGAGAAAATAAGAGGTAGAAAATAAATGGATGATGTGGCCGTTAATATGGCTCAACAGGAGCATAATAACAATAAATATTACACTTCAACTTTTATATATATATATATATATATATATATAAATATGGGGGAGATGAGAAAAAAATGCACGAAACCTCTCCCAAAAAAAAAAAAACGTTTAGCATGAAAGAAATAAAAATAATTAGAATTATTTCATTAATTGATGTATAATTCAACATTAGCATACAAATTCATCTTTTGTCCTTAAGATGTATTTTTAGAAACTTTTTATGGGAAAAGAAAAAAATAATTAATTAATTTTACGATTTTTTTATATTTTCCATAAAAGTAGTGTAAAAAATTTTCAAAAATGGTTTATTAATAATTGCCCTAAAAACAACCGTTAACATGGCCCCTTTTAAAATAATCTACCTATTTGATCATTTTACAAACTCAAATATAGGAGATATGTGGAATTGGTGATGCAAGCGTAGTTGAACAGATTGTGGACTTGTGGTATTAGAGGTTAGAGCACTAGCATTAAATGTGCTAAATGCTAAATTTTTAACATTTATCATACCAAACACCAAAATCCATGCTTCATGAGATTTGCTAAATCCTTTTTTTTTATTTTTTTTTAATATACTACCTAGTAAAGGGTAAAAGAGTATTGTGGCATATTGTAAAAAAATTTAAATATGTTTTTATTTTTATTTCATTCTTCTCTCTTCTCTCATTCATGTCAGACTCTCTTTTCTCTCTTTTGTTGCTTCTCTTTTCTCTCTCTGCCATCACATTTATTTATATTATTTTAATGTGTTGTATATTAAAATAGAAGATGTGCTGTAGTGTGCATTGTTAAGTAGTGTGTTAAAATAGATAAAACAACTTTTTTTCTGTACCAAAATAGGACAAAATTTAGGTACAATACTTTAAGTGTTATTACTTAGGTTCATCTCTTAAGATTCAGCCATGTGACTACTTAATTAAAAAATACACTTTCATCCCATGAGAAAAAATTCACATGACGAAATTATAAAAAGGAAACCTAAAAAACAGTACTTAAGTACTATACCTAAGTCTTGCTCACCAAAATATCATATTTTTATAACATTTGATGCATAATGCTCTTAGCATAGTACACTGTCACTAAATGTAGAGAGAGTGCATAACTAAAAAAATACTCTCATTCATGTCAGACTCTCTTTTCTCTCTCTGCCATCACATTTATTTATAATATTCTAATGTGTTGTATATTAAAATAGAAGATGTGTGTTGTAGTGTGCATTGTTAAGTAGTGTGTTAAAATAGATAAAACAACTTTTTTCTGTACCAAAATAGGACAAAACTTAGGTACAATACTTTAAGTGCTGTTCCTTAGGTTCATCTCTTAAAATTCAGCCATGTGACTACTTAACTAAAAAATACACTTTCATCCCATGAGAAAAAATTCACATGACGAAATTATAAAAAGGAAATCTAAGAAACAGTACTTAAGTACTATACTTAAGCCTTGCTCACCAAAATATCATATTTTTATAACATTTGATGCATAATGCTCTTAGCATAGTACACTGTCACTAAATGTAGAGAGAGTGCATAATGCTACCATAAAAGTAGAGTAGACTGAACATCACACTTGATTCTAAATCCAATCTAGACTGAACCTCGCACTTGATGATGAATCCAATCATTTTAGGACCGCAATTTTTTTTAAAATATAATTCTAACGTAGTAAACTATAAATAGTTGTTAACCATTTTTACATGTAGTCTATTTTTTTTTTCCACCATTTATAATCTATCATGTTGCAGCTGTGGTAAGAAAGTCATTGTACTATATTTTTTCTTTTGAATCTGAAACACACATTTCATACCATGTGTTGTGTGTGAGGGTGGTCCTCCCCTCGCTTATACGATTTTTATGAACAGCAGAAACAACACATGATAATCGTTACGTGCCAGCCAGTTTGTCTTATGTGTGCGCACTGTTCCCACGGCATATAATACATAAATGAATCGCTTTATGATAAACAGGGTAGAACTAAAGTGGGCCTAATCCTATAGTCAACGAAAGCTTTTTAGCTTGGCCCAATTACGTTTACTCAATCCACGTTAAGTTGTAAAACTGTTATAGTCATTAGTCAGGTCTAATGTCAGACTTTGGGATCTGAGCCTTGCCTCCTAGCCCATCCATCACTTTCTTGTCAGCAATGTCCAAGCCGACAGAGCCTTCACAACCAAAAGCAAAAGAGTTTGAAGCTTGGCCAGTAATGTCTAATAAGTTAAGCCTAGGCCTACGTTATGAACGAACCACATAATTTTGTCATCTAAACACTAACTGAACCGTACTAACCAATTTTTCACTTTCTGGAAATTACAGCACTTGAATGCTAGAATTTTGTCGATTCGATTACATTGTTCACTAACTAGAAACTCTCTGATTACACATACGAAGTCATGTCTAGCTTACAAAGAAAATTTTTTTTTGGGGGGGGGGGGGGGCCGGGGTGGGCAAAGGGAAAAAAGAAAAAGATGAGGACCACTATGTTACAATGTTACATAATTGGGATGAGCTGATACTCTTTCAAAGATTCAATTCCTAATTTGACTATGCCTCCATAACAGTCTTCCCACAGCTCATGTGCGCGGTTCAAGAGGTTTAAACCTCGATACAATGTGTAAAGTGTGTAACAGGAGTTTTGAAACCATAGAGCACTTGTTCAGAGGATGTGAGTTTGCCCTTCAGTTCTGGATGCAAGTTCAGGTTCCCCATTGTTACAGACACTCTTTCAATCTTCCCTTTAATAAGTGGCTGTAATACAATGGCAAAGATGTGATGAATACAACAGTCAAAGGGATGCCTTGGAAGGTGTTATTTCCTATGGGTCTGTGGCACTTGTGGATTCACAGGAATGATTTTTTGTTCAGGACGGGAACAATTAATTCTCAGGTTTGGAGAAAATGTATTCAAGGCAGTGCTGAATTCTTTTCAATTGGGCTGGTGAATAGGACCAAACAATTGAATACAATGGTTCTTGTGGGTTGGGAGAAGCCACTGAGAGGCTGGTTGAAGCTCAACACGGATGGTTCAGCTAGGAAAAATCCGGATAGAGCTGGTGGAGGGGGTTTGATCCGAGATCATGATGGGGCTTGGCTGAAAGGCTTTGCAAGGGGGCTCGGGTACACTAGCAGCGCCTTGGCTGAATTGTGGGCACTTAGAGATGGGTTGATTCTTGCTAAGGAGATGGAGATTCAGCAGCTAATAATTGAACTTGATGCTTTGAGTGTTGTGATCCTTTTGAACAATGACACTGAAAATTCATTAATGGAACCACTTCTAACCGATTGCATGAACCTTTTGAAGGAGTTTCCCTGCAAGTGCGTGATCTATGCTTTTCGGGAAGCAAACCAATGCGCTGATGCAGTGGCTAAAATGGGAGCGCAATCATTGTATAGTTTTGATGTTTTTTGTAACCCAGCGGAGGCTATTTTGGCTGCTGATAAAACTAATACGTATTGTAATAGACTTGTAAATCCTTAGTTTTAATTTTAAATCATGGTTTACCAAAAAAAAAAAAAAAAAAAAACATAATTGGGATGGAATATATATATAAATACATACATATATATATATATATATTTATATATATATAAGATAAGATATGGGATTCATGGAACAGGATAAGACTTGTTATTACACATGCACTTGTAAGCCATAGGACACGTCTCAGCCTCTTCAAGTGATGAACAAACGAAGCTCACCATGACCAATCGACATGGTGAGCATGCTCCACAAGCATGAGAGCAATCAGGCAACCTTGACCCGGCAATTTCGAGCGTATCGGCTCCCATTCGCATCGTTGGCCTTCTTTCCCAATAGAAACCGGATTTTGCCACCATGCCATCGTTTGTTTTGGGCTTTGTGGAATGGCCATGGCTATGACCTGTTTAACAAAGACAAATTAAGGAAAATAATTTAATAAGTTGATATGCAATTATCATTAAAATTAAATACCTAGCTCTTAAACATCAAACTTTGACCACAAATCTAATATAAATGGCATTTGGACATTTAGAACTTTTTAGGGTCTGTCTAGAGCTATGTTTAGCATAGCCTACTTTATCTCTAAAAAGATAATTTAAAAAAAAAAAAAAAGTTTTAAGTGACCCTTAAAATTAAAAACATTTTTATGGGTAAAGTTGAAACTTGGAACTTTTAAGAAGAAACTCTACTAAAACTTTAAGATATTATTTCCTATAATTTGACAAAAACTCAAAAGTAAAAATACTCCAAAAAAAGAAAAAAGTTGCGGCTTTATATAATTATATAGACCCAAACTCTATATTTAAAACCTACTTCCTAATCAACCCGAAAACATATAAAGTAGTTAGAAACTTATTAGTGAACATAAAAAATTAAGCCTGAGAGAGAGAGAGAGTCTCGTACGTGACCGTGGCCGGCCAATGTGTCTCACGGAACTAACTTCTTCTGGGACTAAAAGGAGAACAATGAGAAGAAAAGCAACACAAGCAAAACCCTTAATCTTCATGGCTTTCTCTTTCTCTCTCTTTCTTGAGTGAGCTAGCTATTGTAAGAGCAAGATAAATATTGAGATGGAGATGGTGTGAAAAAAAAAGTGAGAAGGTGTTCTATATTTAAAGGGGTGCTTGAAGGAATACGGAATTGAAGCAAATCACAGGCAAGAGTAGGGGACTAAGGAGTGTGTGATTAGAGAAGGTCACATGAAAGAGGGTGCACAAGAAGATTGCTCACAGTTTGTCACAGGACTCAAGCTTTTTAGTTCCATGAAAGAAAGGAAGATGTTTATGGAAGAGTTTACTGAATTGAAAGAGCTTCTTTTACGTGAACTCTGACCAGCACTTGGGTAATATACCTCGCCATAAATGCAGAGTTGCTTGGTAAATTTTATTGAAAATTTTAAGCTAATAAATTTGGTACGTGTCTCTGATGTGACTACCATTAATATTGCTCCTCTCTATGTCTCTCACCTCTAGTGATTTTACGGACCACCTCGGGATCTTGTTTGCGGTATATATTGTACACTACTTTCGTAAAAATCATCCATCTTTATTCCCAAAAAAAAAAAAAAAAAAATAAATTGTAAAGATTAAGAGGCTGTTTGGCTTCAAAAATTTCATTACTCAATTTTCGTCACTCAATTTTCATAACTCATAACTCATCACTCATAACTCATCACTCATCACCCATCACTCTAAATACTACACACGTTTGGCACCATCACTCAATTTTCATCACTCAATATTTTTCACACTATTTATGGGTCTCATACCTGTCATTTGATCAGAAAAAAATTGTTTTGTGGGCCCCACAATTTTTTCTGTTCTCATTTCCCCTCCTTCACCCCTGTTACTTTCCCAAAACACAGACCCGAACCCAGCTTCAACCACAATAACAAAAACAGCAACAGCAACAGCAACAGCAACAACAACAACAACAAAATGTGGCCAATCAAGAAAAAAAAAAAGAAAAAAAAAAAAAGAAAAACGGAAGAACTGAAGACCGAACCCAGTGAAAGAAGAAGAAGAAAAAAAAAGAAAGAATAGAAACCTAGTGAAAAGGAAAGAAAAGAAGAAAAAAAGAAAAAAAGAAAAAAAAAAAAGGAAGAACCCAAGCCCAGAAACCAAACCCAAAAACCAACGTGAAAATAAAAGAAAAGAAAGGAGAATAGAAAAGAAAAGAAGAAGAAAAAAAAGAAGCAACCCCAGAAAGTGAAAAGAGAAGAAAAGAAGAAAAAAAAAAGAAGAAGAACCAAGCTCAGAAAGTGAAAAGAAAAGAAAAGAAAAAGAAGAAGAAGAAGAAGAAGAAGAGGAGGAGCAGAGCTGTGTACCAGACCACGTGAAAGACAAAAAGAAAAGAAAAAAAAAAGAGAAAAGGAGAGAAAGAGGGAGCAAAAGTCAGACGGTGGGACCAGATTTGTAATAGTATTTACAAGTTTGCTATTGAAAACTGAAAACAGTCAAAAGTTGTTTTCAGTTTCCATAACTCATAACTCAAAAAGTAGAGAATTGAGTATTGGAAATAGAGTTATGAAAATAGAGTATTGGTGCAGGCAAACGAGTATTTTGCTATGGGTCCCACCATTTTTAAGAATTGAGTTATGAAAACTGAGAATTGAGTCATGAGAATTGGCCATCCAAACAGCCTCTAAGCCTTGACCTATAAGTACAATACGTACTTTTAAAAAAATTTCTGAATAAAAAATAGGTTTTTGGTGTGGACTTACTTATTCCATATCTCGCGCTAGCAATATATATATATATATATATATAAAATAATACAAGTGCCACCCGAATAACAAGTGCCTAAATGTATTTTTGGTTCTTATATTTTGATTTTATTTTGATTTTAGTCTTTACTTTTTTATTTTATTGTATTTAGTTTTTAAAATGAAAAATGCGTTTTATTTTGATTTTTACTGTCATTTAACTAATGGAAAATATCTTACGTGGTAAATGGAATGCACAGTTAGCATATAAAATGCCACATGACCATTAAAATAATAAAATAATTTTTTACTTAACAATTAAGTAACGCCACATCAGCATTTAAAATATAAAAAAAAATCCATGTCAGGAAACAATTAAAACAAAATTATAAACTTGTGATTTAAAAAATAATAATTAAAATAAAATTCTTTTCTTTTCATTATATTTTTTGGAAGAACATGTGGCTAGAACATGATTGTTCATGTTCTTCTCCAATTATCTTGTTTGGTTACCCAGAAAATTAATTTAGATTAATTTTTTTTAAAATTGCCTTATCACTTTTATAAATTGAGAAAAATAAATTTATAGTAAATTTCTCAAGTTTTCTTAAACTTTTTTTTGACAACCATTGAAAACCCACAGTCAATTTAGGGGTGTGCATGGGCCGGGTTGGGTCGGGTTAGGGAGATTTTTTGACTCAATCCACCATGGTGGGTTAAAAAAAATTCAACCCAACCCAACCCATCACATAAGTCCAACTCAATCCAACCTAACCCACATGGGTCGGGTTGAACAATTTTTTTATTACTATTATTATTAAATTGAGCAGAAAAAAATATATCACACCTACTACCTGAGTTGATAAACAAAATATACATTAATATATGAACTAATATTCCAACTTAGTTATACATTAATATACGAACTAATATACATTAATATTGGATTTTATATAGGATAGGAGGAAGAGCTAGTTATTTAAAAAAAATTATTAATTATATAATATATTTTAAATATATATTAAATATACGGGTGGGTCAGGTCGGGTTTGACGGGTTTGTAATTTTATGACCTGAACCCAACCCAACCCAACCCGCTATAAAAAAAAAATTTGTAACCCAACCCAACCCAACCCACCAAGCCCTAAAAACCGATCCAACCTGGCAGGTTGGGTTGGGTCGGGTGAGTTTTGGTGGGTTGGCGGGTTGGTTGCACACCCCTAACAGTCATTCTTAAACTTTTCTTTTGGCCTTTCCTATATCTCCCTCTGTCTCAAGTCTCATCAAGAACTCTCTCTAATTTCCACAACCACCACACACACACACAACGAATGGCCTATGATCCTGTATGTTCTTTATCGTACTTTTAATAGGTGAAAATATACTTTTGGTCTCTACATTTTGGGCCGATTCCTATTTTGGTCCCTTGCTACTAATGTAGTCCCTAAAAAAAGAAAATTGATTCTATTTTGGTCCCTGCTATCAACCCACTAACAGAAACCTCTTATGTGGTAGACGAAGTGCTATGCTTGCTAACATGGCGCTGACGTGGTCATTAAAATATTATTTAAAAAATTATTTGGCATTTTTAAATACCACATCAGCATTTTAATTAATAAAAAATTTAAAAATACAAAGCCAAATTTCTCAATTTTAATTTTAATTAAAAAAAATAAAAAACAAACAAAAAAAATTTACTTTTTTTAAGTTGTAAAGATTGAAGCTCAAGCTTTCATCGTTCGCATCTCTCACTCTCTCACACACTATGAACCCGAGCTCTTCCATTCATTCCCAACAAGAACACCTCTCTCGGTCTAAAGACCCAAACAACATGACCACTTAAAATCAAGATCAAGAGAACCCATAATCAAACCCCAGCAATCCAAGACGAACCAACCCCACTCTTTGAGTCGGTTCGTGTTAATCTCAATTGTGCCGATCTGGCTCGAGCGTTGAGGTTGCCTTTTTTGGTGAAGAAGAGCGCCGCCGCTTCGGTGGTTTTGGTGGACTTGCTAGGGTCGGCGGAGGAGATTGGGTTTGTGGAGGATTTGGTGTCCAATTGGATTCTTCTCCACCGCGCACTGTCAATTTGACCCAAACTCTCTAATCTCAAAATCTCATCTTCGCTTAAAACCTTACACGTGATATCGACCAACGGCGAGCAGATCAAGAGGCTGATCTTCGAGGTTTTGATCATTGAGGCCATGGGGTCTTGATGCGGTGAAAACAATGAGAAAAATTTGGAGTCTTGCATGTGGGTGTTGTGAAACATGGATCGGTGGTTGGTGGCTGTGGTGTTGTGAACCCCAGGTGGTGGTAATTGTGGATTGGTTTGGATTCGCTGGTTGTGGTGGGTTTGTTGTTGGTGTGGGTCGATTGGCTTGTTTGTGTTTGGTCTCTGTTTGGTTGGTTGGATCCGTTGATGATTTTGGCTTGGGTTGTGATCTGAGTTTCATTTGTGTTTGATCTATATTTGTGATCTTGGTCTCTATTTGTGTTTGGTCTCTTTTCTTTTTTTTTGGTTCGTTTGTGTTCTTGTGATCTGGGTTTGAGTTCTTGATTGTTGGGTTTGTGTTCTTGTAATCTGGATTTGAGTTCTTGGTTGCTGGGTTTGATCTAGAAAGAACATGAAGAACAAGTTATAATGGTCTTATGAAAAATAATAATGAAAAGTAACAATTTTTAAAAAAAATTAAATTAGACTTAAGGATTTTTTAAATTTAATTTCTTTTTTTTATATAAATTTTCTGACGTGGCTTTGTTTAAAAAAATTAAAATGCTGACATGGCATTTAAAAATGCCAAATAATTATTTTTAATAATATTTTAATGACCACGTCAGCGCCATGTCAGCAAGCATAGCACTCCGACTGTCACATAGTAGGTTTCCGTTAGTGGGTTGACGGCAGAGACCAAATAGAATTGATTTTCTTTTTTTAGGCACTACATTAGTAGCAAAATCAATTTAGGGACCAAAATGAGAATCGGCCCAAAATGTAAAGACCAAAAGTGTATTTTTACATTTAATATATTGTGTTTTCATTGTTCTTTTTGGTCTTTATATTCCTTTTGTTTTGTCTATAACAGATTGATTGTTTTCAATTTTTGTTCAAGACCGCTTTATTTTACCAATACATTTCTAAGAGCAGCATCATCTGGTGGGTCTCTTTCTTTCTTCTTTCTATCTCTTAGATCGGTGGGTCTCTCTATTTCATCTCTCTATCTCTCAGCTCGGTGGTGGAGATTGCGGTGGAGATAGGTGGTGGAGGATTCTGATGGTGGGTTTTTAGGTTGTGATTTTTGTTGATCTGGGTTTGTGGGTTTTTAGCGAATTTGATTTTTTGTTTTCCAAGTTGGATATGATTTTTTGTTTCGGTGGATTGGTGAGTTTCCAACTTGGAGATTGGGGTTGATTTTGTGAACAAAGAGGATGTAAATATATTGATTTTGGTTTGTGTTTGTTGAGTTCAAATTTCTGGGTTTAGTTTTTGGTATGTAGATCTGTTGATATTGGTTGATTATATTTTGATCTCAATTTTGAGTTTTGATGTTTTTGGTTATAAAGAAAGTACAAGAAAGACAAAGAAAATAAGGATTAATTTTCTAAGAGAACATGAACATGAACAGACATGTTCTGGGGAAAAGCGAACATGAAAAGAAAAGAACATAAAAAACAAAAAAATAATAATGAAAAGAAAAGAATATTTTACTTAAATTTTTTTTTTAAATCATATGTTTAGAATTTTGTTTTAATTGTTTTTATGATGTGGCTTTTTTAATATTTAAAATGTTGAAGTGGTATTATTTAAATGCTAAATAAAAATTTATATTATTATTTTAAGAGAAATGATATGTCCACAATATTTTTACAACAAATCCTAAGCGGTAGGTTGTTACTGGTAGGGCAAAAAAGTAATCTTAGTATTAGGTTAAAATTTGAACCAATAACAACTAACCATCTATGATTTGTTGTGAAAATGTTGTAAAAATATTGTGGACGTAGCACCTCTCTTATTTTAATGGCCACTTGGCATTTTATATGCTAATTGTGCATTTCGTTTGCCACATAGGCTATTTTTTGTTAGTTAGATGATGGTAAAGACCAAAATAGAACGAGTTTTTCATTTTGGGGACTAAATGTGGTAAAATAAAAAAAGTAGAGATCAAAATAAAAATATGGTCAAAATGTAGGCACCAAAAGTGCATTTACGCGAATAACAATGGAGCATGCAACTTCTCAAATCCAACAACTCATACAAGCACAATCTATAAAATATATACTTATCCAAGTCAATGGCGGCTCAATGTTTTTTTTTTTCCAAGGTGGTTGTTAAGAAACTTAAATTATAAAAAATATAATAAAAAGAGAACTTCATATATTGACAAAAAACACACGCAAATATATAAAAAGTTTTATAATTTCCTTCTACGAATTTCCTTGAAATCGTTGCATGATAGTCTCATTATCAATGCTGTAAGTTACATCTATTTCAAAATTTGTGTTCAATAAAATTTTTCTTGGGCCTTTTTTTTTTGGTTCATAAGGTCCTAATATATTGTTAAGGGGACTAAAGTTTAAAGACAAATTTTGGATACAAACTTATTTGTAGTCTAAGGTTACAACTCTCATTAAAAAAATTAACATGACTACATATTTCGAAATTTGAACCGTTGAATTGCATGTATTTTATGTTTTTAAAATACATGTCAAATTTCATATTAATTATGTGTTATTTACTATTTGATCCATAAATTTATATTTTATGTATAATTTTAGACTACAAAATTTAAAATTTAAACATTTAATTGATGACATAACTATTAATTTTTAATCTTCTTAAAATTTTGCAAGTATGGAAAATAAAAGAAGGAAAATGTAATCTAATGGTGGATTTGTTAAAATTCACATATAATAAAAAAATATTGAGTAGAGTTATAGTCTTAATTTAGAACCAAATTTGTGGGCGAAAAGAAAAAATTGTTAGCTAAAAAAAGATTTTTATCTTAAAAGATAAAGAAATTTTAAGTAATATGCTACCGATGCTCTTAATATGGTATAAGAAAGGTGAAGTGATCTGATCAAAAAAAGAAAAAAAAAAAGAAAAAAAAGAAAGAAAGGTGAAGTGATGTAAAAAGATGGTGATTCATTACTGCATTGTGTTGGTAATGTTATTTAAAGAATTTGTGAAGAATTAAAGAGATGGAGGACGGTATATATCCGAAGAATAATCAGGTATTTACAGAATTCCGCACACATCTCATTCTTTTTGTGTAAAAAGATCATCAGATATCAGCTAGAAATTAAGTTGGTGCCAGAACCATGCATTAATTTGAATAATCAAAGTATGAAACAAAAATGAGAGAGCATCATGAATTAGTAATGTGTAATTACAAACATTTACTGAATCCGTTCTTAAAAAACATTTACTGAATCCTAGTTGTGGGCTGTGGTTGTCATGAATTTGGTACAAATAGTGGCTGGATATAGAATACATCAATGCAAAGGAATTATTGTCTTGAAGGCGAGGAAGTACTGCATGCCGAACAGTCTTTTCACATGCAACACAATTATGATTTTTTTTTTGGTTTTTGTGTTCTCTTCCGGTTACAAAAAATCAGCGTTCTTTCTCTGCACAATCTAGCCGACATGACTTGTTCAGCCAGCACTTTTAATGTGGGGTACCGGGTACTAGTACGACCCTCCTCTTCATTTTTTTTTTTAATCAATTTTTTTTTATTTTTTTTATTCATCTCTCAATTTTCGTCATTAATCACTCATTTCTCATCACTCAAAATATTATAATTTTCGCCTCAAAAAAAAAAAAAAAACTATAATTTCTATACCCCACCCATTTGGCAAATATTTTCAGGATTTCATCACCCAATTTTTTGTACTTTTTGTAGAACTCACTTTTCTTAAAACCACTAAACACAAAGCCAACTACATGTTCAATTCCAACAAATAAAAAATATTAAAGGCCACCCAAAAAATAAAAAAAAATCTCTCTGCCTCCTCCTCTTCTTCTTCTTCTTCTCTCAAACTCTCTCTCTCTCTCTCTATGTGGTTCGTGGTCCAATAGATCGAAAATGGGTCCGATTTTTTTGACTTAGTTAGCAAGGGGTTTGGGTGTGTTAGTCGGAGCGGCCCTGGTCAAATCGGTCATGGACCAGAAGACCATGGCTGGCCCATTTTTGAGGTGCCCAAGTTCCAACAGTAGCAACATCAACAGCCGATCGTTTCTGACGTTCCGCTCCTTAAAAACTTCGAAACCCACCACAGCCACAACAGCAGCAGCATCAACATCAACATCAACAGCAACATCAACATAAAAAATTGGAGATTGTTTGAGAAGTGTGGGTTTTTTTTTTTTTTTGGGGAGAAATCTAGGTTTGGTGATGCTTTTTTTTTTTAATTTTTTTTTTATTTTTTATGATTGAGAAGTGTGGCTGATTGTTTGCAACCAAACCCAGAAACCCAATGTGAAAAGGAAAGAAAAGAAGAAAATGAAAAAGAAAAAGAAAAAAAACCCAAGCCCAGAAACCCAGTGAAAAGAAATGGAAAAACAGAAAAAGAAAGAAAAGGAAGGAAAAAAAAAAAGAAAGACAGAAAGAAAGAACGAACTGAGATGAGAAAGGCGAAAAGGAAGAAAAAAAAAGAAAGAAAGACCGAACGGAAGAACAGAGAAAGAAGAAAAAAAGTGGAGAAGAAAGAAAAAAAAAGAAAAGAAAAGGAAAGTGAGTCAAAAGTTGCGACTGGTGGGTCCCTTGGTGTATGTTTAATTACGAAAATGCCATTAAAAATAGAGTTATGGAAACTGAAAACAGCTAAAATGTGTTTTCAGTTTCCATAACTCATCACTAAAAAAATCAGAGAATTGAGTGATGGAAACAAAAATTGAAAATAGTGTTATGAAAATCCAAGCGGACTTCTTAGCCATGGTCTCACCATTTTGAGTTATGAGTTATGGAAACAGCAATTCCAAACAGTCCCTTAAGTTTTCAAAACTCCGAATGCTATGGTTAGAGCTACTGCATCAATTGATGCATAGTATTGTAAAATAGAAAAAGTGGCTCATTTTGTACATTTTAAGCAAAAAAACACCTACATCAGCGGGTGTAAAATTGTATATTTATACACAATTGTTACAGTAACCGTGCATATATGCATAGTTACTGTAGCTGTGCATATTATTATTTTATATTTTTTCTCTCACCTCTCTTCTTTCTCCATCTGACTTCTCTCTTTCCCTCTGCCTCCCCCTCTTCCTTGAATGAAGACACGCTTTGCTCTACCTCTCTCACCTCACTCTCATCGATCAACTCTCTTAGATCAACTCTCTCATTTCATCAGATCACCTCACTCTCACCGACCCATGCCGCCAACTCAAGCCCCATCGCCGATCTAGTTTTATTCCTTGCAATGATACAAAAACTCAATCTAAAAGAAACGAGGAATAGAGGAGATTTCAGAAATTGAAATCTAAAAAGCTTCTCTCAGTTCCAACAATCGCGAAAGATCTGGTGCTAGACACAGCGATCAGAGATTGGGTCCTAATCCCTCTCTCCGTGGTCATGGTCCTCATCAGACCACCTCACTCTCACCTCTCTCTTTTTCTCCCGTGGAAGTGATTGTGGATGTGGGTTGCCGATTTGTTCTTTTCTTTTTCTGGGTTTTTCTGCCGTGATAGTGATTGTGGGTGTGAGTCGTCGATTTGTTCTTTTTTTTTTCTAGGTTATTCTGCCATGATAGTGATTGTGGGTGTGGGTTGCCGATCTGTTCTTTGGTTTTTTGGTTGAGCTTGAGGCTGCCGTGATTGTGATTGAGGTTGTGGTGGGCTATTTCTGGTGATTGTCAATCTGTTCTTTGGGTTTATTTTTTACTTTTTTTTTTTGGATGCCGGTATCGATCTTGTTGCTTAGTGGGAGGCTGGAGGCTGAGTTGATGATGGTGGTTGCTTGATGATGGTGGCTATGCGGGTTGTGTTGGGTTTGTGAGAGAGATGACAATATTAAAGAAATGAATATTTTATTGAATAAATGTGTAGAATAGATAAACTGATGTCAGTGTTTTGTAAAAGTGAGTGTGTAAAATAAAAAAAAAGTAGGTTTTCACTTACAAAATAGATGAAATTTTGCACTAACTAATGCAGTTGCTCTTATACACTTAGGGTTTGTTTAGATACTGTTTATTGTTGAAAACTGAAACCATTGTAGCAAAATAATTTTTAAATGTGTAAATAGTGCCGTGGGACCCAGTTTTAAAGAAAAATTTGTTGAAATCCGTACTTGCGGGTCCTGTAAATAGTGTATGGGACCCACACAAAAAACGCAACCTCCAACACAAATGCAAACGCGTTTATATCTAAACTAACGCTTATACTTCTTTTTTATCATCACAATGGGAACAACATAGCATACTTTTTTATAAACAGTATTTAGTCAATAATGTTAATGTTATAATGGAGTTATATAAGTTTATCTTGTATTAGTAATGTAAAATTTATATTATAGTTTAAATAAATGTATATAATGTTATATACATTTGTAAAACAAAAATTATATTCATGTTATGACTATTCTTTAAAATGCTAATATGACATGTTAGGTAATAGTAATACAATGGCGACAAAAGCTAAATATATGTGGATACACGTGAATTTCGCCTTTAAAACGTACTACAGAGTACATACTAGAAGGTGAGTTTGATTGGAGAATAACTGTTTGAAGTGTGCACATTTTACCCAACTAGTATGTTCACACAAGTATACCGTATAGGTTAGTCAGACTTTAGTTCTTTACCAGCGTCTTTCACTTTGAAAATAATACAATATTGTCCAAAAACAATACAATATATGCGTATTTTTTTCTTTCTAAATAATGCATCTAAACGTGTGTATATATAGGGTCTGTTTGGTACTGTTATTTAGTGAAGTTGTGATTTATAATTATGTTTTATGTTGACTTTATTCCATGACAAAAAATGTTGTAATTGCATTAATTTATTTCTTTGTATTTTGTATGATTTTATTGTATTGGATTTAGTATTAAGTTGGTGTAGAATCGAGCATGAAATGAAGATCAGTGTAGTTTCATGACTAGCTTGCAAGAAGTTCGCGAGAAAGGTTCTTGGGAAAAGGGCATGTGAGAAGCACATGCTGGAAGCTGAAGAGTTAAGTGTCATGCTGCATTTCGTGGGTACTTCGCGAGACAGGTTATCTCAAGAGGTACCTGCGAAACTCTTTGCCTGGAAGTTTTTAAGTGTGACTTTCTTACCCTTCACTCGTGCTATATATACCCTCATTACCCACAAAAGTAGAGGAGACTAATATTCAGAGAGAAAATCCTAGATAGGTTTCTACAACACAACACATCCATCTTTTAGAGAGAGAGCTACTCATCCTTAGTGAGAAATCATTGTAGTCTTTTCTCCTTCCCTCTCCCATTGTCATACCTTGAGAGGATGTTTGTACCCAAACACAACCCACACCTATTCAGAGTGTAGTGAGTGTTTTGGAGTTTGGGAAGTTTTGAGGATTTTCCAAGAGAAGCCGGTGAGGCTTGGTGGATGCAATCAGGTATATCGCGGGATCTGAAAAGCCAGTGAAGATAAGACTCTGAGAAGTCCGTTGGTAGCAAGAGCTTGGAGGGCTCAAGTACATTGAGTAGACTAGACTTGGAAGGTCTTTTGTTATTCGTGTACTCCAACTTATTAACTAATAGATCGATTTTGAATTGGAGGGTCGTGGAGAGGTTTTTCACCAAATTTTTCGGTTTTCTCCTCGATAACACGTCTTGGTGTTATCTTGTGTTTGCATCTCTCTTCTCTTACTCTTGTGCTTTACATTTATTGCTTATTGTTCATGTTTGTGTACTAGAGTAGTTTCGGTGATTGTGTTTCTTTTACTCTTGTTCTGCACTTAGATAAGTTAGAGTAAAAGTAATCTAGTCATAATTTTAAAATTAGGGTCTAAACAAACTTGTGTGTTTTAGCACAAATTTGAGTTTTTATATTTAAATAACAGTTTTCAGTATTTAAACACCACAATATGTATTTTTACGGCACTTTTTAACCCACACATATTTCGACAATACTTAAATAACATACTAGAAATCTCTTACAAGGTCCATAACATACATATTTCATATTTACTATGCTTCGGGGGCCCTGCCTTTTGGGCGACAAATACAGAATATTTCTTTTATAACTTGTGCCGACAATAAATTATAAGACCTTTTGGTCAATGGTCAATAATGAGAGTTTAAAGCTATTTCATTCTTGTTCATCGTCACTAATTAGCTACACTGGTTAAGTCCATGTAGACGTGTGTGCTACTGCTAGACACAACGGTGAGACTCAAACCCAAGATCTTACATATGGTCAAAATGAAATTTCAATTTTAGGTACCCCAACTTGGTTGTGAGACAACATGGCATCCAAACCGTCCATTTTGATCCTATCAATACTTACCAGTACAGCCAGCATTTTCCTCCAAATAACATCCATTCAATATTAGTACGTGCAGTGGATGCTTACCACGTGTAAACTAGCGTATCGCAGAGTCCTGATTTATGTGTCCCTCAAATACACTGAAATTCTCTTGGTGTAGCAGTTGACTTCGCTACACAAGACAAGACAATAGGTGTACAAGCCTATGAGTGCCCGCCAAGAAAGAAAAACAGTCATACCCAAATATTAAATTTCATTCAAACCAATTAAAACGTGCTAACATAAAATTCAGTGAAATAAAAAAAAAAATATATATATATATATATATATATATATACACATTTTCATATATATATATATGAGCAACCTCTGCAAGCTCCAAAAGTGTGTGAACTGTGAAGCTAGCTAGCCATGATGAACACCCTTATACGCAACACCACCAAGTCTTTCAACAGAGAATTGGATGGATATGGATATGAGCAACTTGATCAAAGTGAAGAAACGAGGGAAGAAAAGAATCATGGACGAAGAACATTTTCTACGCGCAAGAGTCATAACAACATGGTGCATTCTTTAAGCTATAAACGTGACCGAGCCAAGCAGCGGCGAATTTTTCTGAAATCATACAAGCTGGCATCGATGGACTCATTGAGAAGGTCAAGGTCGACTCGGAAACTAAGGAAGACGGTGATAAAGGTGAAGAAAGTTGTGGTGTCGATAGTTTCATCCATTCGAATTGGCTTAACAAGGTCTTGTAATTGTCGATTGTCAATACGTGCATCCTCACCAATATTGCATAGGAAATGAAGATTACAAATGTTTTTTAGTGTGAACTCTCTCTTCTTATATTTAGCATGATTGATCATTGGCATGCTAAAATTCATTGGGGTGAGTCTTAATTTGGAGCAAGTTATGCAGGGTTGAAGCAAATTAAATAAAGTATATATGAGCAAGCAGTACTGATGAATTAACATATATTCCAGTATGAGATTTCCTGCTGGTCAGTATTTCTATTATGATTTCGAATCATCATTTTCATTTGTAAATAAAGTCTTCATGTAATGTAACACTTTTTTGTTTTTTGGCTAATGTAACTCTTCATATAAATAATTGCTATTGTAGCTACATACTTAATTAGTCACCCACACCACCCCCCCCTTCTTCAATTAAAGATATCTAAGCCTAGCCCATTGACCACCACAACTGGAATATATGTTAATTTACTCCTAAAGTAGTTTCGATTTGGTGGCCAAAATGTTATTATAGGGACACACACACACATATATATTCATTCATTTGATTAGAACCACTCTTAACTTGCTTCCGCCTTGGCCTATACCCAAAGTGAAAAGTTACGCAAAAGAGACAAAAAAGTATTCTTGCCTAATTACAGTTATTAACTCTTGAACTTAGCCAAAGTCCAAAAGGCGGAGAAAGATTTAATTATAATAACCATCACACAAGATACAAGGATATTCCAAGAGAACAATAACGAGAATTATAAAAAAAAAAAAAAAAAAAAAAAACTAAGAATAAGAACAAAATCAGTGTTTCTAAATTGCCATATGTTTTGTATTCTATTTTTCGTATTGTAACGTTTGAGGACATGCAATGTTATTCATTTAAATTTAAGTAAAATATTGTACGCTTAATATTTTAAAATAAAAAATGAAAGAAAATATAAAAAATTTATTGATATAGAGGATGTGGTTGAATTTAAATGTTGGATAAAATAAGATGAGAATAAAAAGAGAAAAATAAATAAAAGATATAGCAATAAACACCAAATTATTCAAGTTATGCTATGTAATAGAATAACATTATATTCTTAGATACTATTTTTTATAATGAAATATGATAACATTTGACAAACAAAGACAGAGAGAAAAAAAAAATTAAAATACAAAACTAAATCGTATCACCCAAATTAAAATTTAATTAACACAAAAATTCATTAACCTAAAGAAGGGATGTGAGAAAAATAAAACAATTCATCAAAAAATGAGAGAGAGAGAGAGAGAGAGAGAGAGAGAGAGAGATTTTTTAGGTGGGAAAACTATGCATATATAGAATGGGAGAGAGAATGATAAATTTATAATAAGAGGATGAGAATAAGAAGAGCTAAAATAAAGGAAGATAAATGGACAAAGAAAGAGTGATATTAAGATAGAGTGAGTAGTGAGAAGATAAAAAGGAAGAAGGGATGAAGAAACATCTAAAAAAAGGTCGAAAAAAGGGTAACAATAAGTTGATAAATTAATAATAATAATAATAATAAGAAGAGTTAAAAATAAGAGAAGGATCATATATATATATATATATATATATATATATATTGATAGGAAAAAGAGATCGTATTTTGATTGTTAAATAATAGATTTTTTAATTCACCTTAAATGAGTAAATGTTAAAAAAATTATAAGAAAAATTGGAAAGAAAAATGATAATAACATAATCGCTGATGTAGTAAAAATAAATGCTACGCTTCAACTTTTATATATATATATATATATATATGGATATAGATAAAACTGTAATATTATCGATCAACACAAATCTTTTTATAATATTTTTACAAATTATTGATGTAGCAAATTTTTATTGGTTCTCATTTGAACCCATAATTGATATCGCTTTTTTACTTCCAAATAACCACTCACCACATCAATATTTTGTAAAAATAAATTGTAAAATTATTTGTAACTTTGGCATTTTCATATTAAAACAAATTAAAATTAATTGAAAAATGCAATGCAACATGGTTTTTGCCTAAATTTAGAAAAAAAGAACTAAATTGAAGGTACTAGCAACGACAAATGCCAAAAAATAGAAAGAGAGAACCAGTTTTACTGTTAGATAAACAACTGGACAGTAGTGTATGTCCACACACATGTAACAATAGGCCTTTAACCAATGGAAGCCATGAATGTTTCCCTCTCCTTCTCCAACGACCTTCCCTCAAAAAAATAGTTGGAGAAGAGAAGAAAGAAGAGCCTCTCTTTCTTCTTCTTCTTCGTCTTCTTCTTCTCCATTTGTCAATGGCCAATGCCCACCAAAGTGTCCACCATTATTCCACCTTTCACACATTCACCTAGCTATCTTCATAATAATAATAACTCATAATTATCATTCATCATGGAGCTGCCTGTAAATTCTCCCTATGCACCACCAAAATATGTCATGCTCTCAGGGAATAATGATAACCAAGGCAACCTCAGGCCCCCTCCTTATCGCCGTAACATTCCTCGGTACCATTCCAAAAAGTCACGCGGTAGTTGTCTCTTTAAGTGCATATGTTGCTGCTATTGCTGTCTCTTCCTCCTCACTGCCCTCTTCCTTGGCCTCACTTTCTTGCTCTACAAAATGTACATGCCCAAAGTTCCATCCTACAATGTTGATAGCTTCGGTGTTCATGCTTTTGAACTCCAATCTGATATGAGCCTCTTCACCAAATTCGCTGTGGTTGTAAAAGCTGAGAACCCAAATTCATATATGGGCTTCCTATATGGCAAAGACAGTCAGGTTAACGTGTCCTACTCGGACTCTCAGCTTTGTTCTGGGAAAATACCAAGTTTTTATCAACCAAAAGAGAATACAACAATGATAAATATTGTGTTAAAAGGCACTAGTCCATTTGGGTCAGGGCTACAACAAGCCCTTTTGGAAAACAGGCATACAGGGAAGATACCTTTGCTTGTGAGAGTGAAGGCACCAATTAACGTTGTGCTGGGACGTTTTCCATTGAGGCGGTTTGATGTCTATGTAAACTGCTCCTTGGTCATCGATAACTTGTCACCCAACAAGAAAGTTGAGATTTTATCTGCCAAATACGATTATGACTTTGACTTTAATTGGTTCAAAAAACCTTGACCTTGATGTTTGTGAGTTTTTCGATAATATATACTGGCCGTGTGGAACTAGAGGCGCGCAGCAGTGGAAGCATTTGAAGGTATATACATATCTCGGCTTCTTTTCTGAGGGATCTAAGTCAAGAGTTGAATTTCTACATGTTCCCCCTGTAATGTTTTATATATAGTTGCATTTCAAGAAAATATATGCTAACAAATATTAGAGGTGTTTGCAGTTCTAGATTTGCGTAATATTATAGGCTTTTATTCGATTTGGATGTGAGTTTTCTTGTAAAAAGAATTCCCGGAAAACATCGTTATGTTTCCTTAATGTCTCATTACCTTTCTTTTTCTTTTTTTATTAATTATTTTCCCCTACAAATTCTTGTTGCATTCGTTTTGGAATGGATTCCAAGGGAATGTAATGTGAGAAAATGTACCCCTTTTTTAATGAAAATTTGCGTTTGTTATTTTTGTTTCTATGAACATGAATTAATTAATAAAAATATATTTGATAGTTTACAAAATTAATTATATTTTAAAATTGAATATTCACAAAAGTTGTATTTCACCTCAAGAAAGAGAAAAAATTTCTTGAAAATTAGGAGATAATTACCTCATTGGTGTATCGTGTGTGTGTGTATATATATATATATAATATAAATTGTTACCATAAATTCTATGAAATTAAGGGTGACCAAGTTGAGGTCTAGACAATGTTACTCTCTTGAGATTATATGCACTATTTGCAAGATATGTTTATTAACCGATACATCTAACATTTTAGGCACGCCATCATCTCTAAGATACAACAATACAACAATACAACCACTCTTAAGTCCGTTACTGTTATCTTACTAGTCTACGCTATTAAGCAAGATAGGAAGCTTTAAAATAGTACTCACCTCCATACCCACGTAATATAGTTATAGAAAGTACAGTACTATGTTTATGTAAAGAACAAGAGTAAAGAACACAAAGAACGAGAATGATTTTTTTTCTATATAATCTAGTGGTGTGTATATCCAAATAGGTAAAGGATGAGAATCAATTTATAGACTTAGTAGATTAGTAAGTTACAAAAAGATTAAATAGACTAAATAAATCTAAAATAATGGACATAAAATTATGGGTTTAATATGGTTATAAATCTCAATTAAAACCCAATCAATGAATGAAAATTCATTGTCAACAAAATATGACTATATAATTAATGGGGAAATAAATTGTAAATATCATTTTTTTTTTATATTCAAATATCCCAACAATAATGACATTTATTTATCATAATTTATGCATTAAGCAGTTCCTACTAGGTATTTATACTGAAACTTTTACTAAAAAGTAATTATTCAAAAGGAATTTATGTTTGGTTATATTATTGGAGAATATATATATATATATATATATATTGACTAACAAAAAAAAAAAAAATGTTGCCTTTGCTTTAAATTAATTTTGTCACAACCTAGTTTTGTCCTCTGAAAGCATTATAGCGCTTAAATGCCAAAACCAAGAAAATAATAATTTAAACCATAAAATGAATAGGGATCACGAAACCATCTCAAGCACCTTAACTTGTTAAAATTTGGTCAAATTAGGATAAACTCGAGAGTTTCGTGGTAAAAAATAAGGTTGGACCAAGTTTGATCGACCATAAAATATGATTGTTGATCAAGCTCAATCTTGAACTAACATGGATATTTCAATTTCTTTTGAAACCAAATCAGAAAATTGAGTAAGTATAGAAAATTTTTTTATCTAATTTTGATTTCGTTCTAATGGTAGCCAAACGATCTTGTAATCATTTGAGTCATATATCATTGGAAATCTCATACGAAAAGCTTCATTTTGAGGGGTCTCGGTGGCTAAAATTACAAAAAAACAAACACACACATAGAGTCTTGTGCATAATGAAACTTCTAAACATGTAAAAACTAACCCTTTCACACGCTTGTAATTCTTATGACGAAGTCCAATTTTCTCAAAATAAAGAATAAATATAAAATTAGTGCCACATGCTTACCAAAGAAATTTTGGATCACTCAATTCCTAGTTTGGAAATGCCTCAAAATGCGAGCACAACTCGCATAATGCTGAAACGGAAATTCCAAAAGTTTGGAATATATCAACTTTCAAAGAGCATAACTTTTGATCCAGGCTTCCGATTGAAAGCAAACTTGGTACCATTGGAAAACTTGTTTCATAAACTTACAAACATAAGCTTGGTTTCTCAAATTCATGACCCAGAAGACCTTCAAAAAGACCATCAAAGATAGAGGCAATAATGCATATTGTTAGGCCAATTCCCAAACTTATGTGTGGGGATTATAAGCTTGCATGTGAGGCATTTAAGTCAGCATATTAGAATTATGCGTCGACATTTGATGCTTACGTGCTGGCTAAAATCCCTCACATGGCAGTGTTGATGCTCATTTTGGGAAGCCTAGTAGAAGGAAGAAGCCCAACAACATAGGCAGAAAGGAGTTAGTAATTGGATAGAAAAGCCATTAAAACAAAGCGGCAGGAATAATAGATCATAGGTCCATAAAATAGACAAATGGGCCTTGAGGAAGCAAACAGGCCTAAAGGAGCCTAGAGAGAGAGAAGTAGCAAACTCATGGGCAGTATGTGATGTAGAAAAGTGAGAATGGACCACAGCAAGCTCGAAGTAATGCAAGTAAAGAAAGTAAGGGGTTGATGGAAAGTCCATAAGCCCTAAGGATGAAGGATAAAGTAATTGAGTCAGGGAAGCCCAAAAGGAGTTAGTAAAAGCCTATGGGAACGCAGAATTAGAAAGGGCCGAAGATGCCCAAGGAAAGTAAATGGGTCAAGGATGCTCAAGAGGAAAATAAATGGGACACAGGAGCCCGCAAGTAATGTAATAAAAAGCCCAATGATCATACTGAGTCATTGAGAGAAGAATAAGCAGCAGACCCAAAGAGGCCCAATAGGTTTAGGTCAAATGACATCATAGCAGGAATGGAAGAGTGGTGTAGCAGGAAAATGGTAGCAAGACTGCAGAAAGGAGTAAAAGAGTAGGCTGAAGAAAGAAAAGCCCACAATCAAGCAAAGCCCAGCCCCTAAAGGGAGCAAGCCATAAAGAATGGGAAATCAGAAAATAGCTCGCGCCATAAGAAGTCAAGGATGGACGACAGAATGTGCATACGAGCCTCAAGACCACGGTGAACGCATGAGCAGCAGGCAGGTTTTGGACGTACACAGAAGTGAAGCAGGCGTAAGGCATAGACATCACCAGCTTGTACCCACCAAATACTAGAAGTGGTGGATCATAGGTCAGAAGTAAGAGGGCATGGTCTGACGGTGGGGAGAGAAAAAAACCTATTCTAGGGTTCCTGTTTAGGCTCTTTTGGGGGAAATGTCCTGCTAGGATGACATACCGCCTAAAAGAAGCAAGGATGAGTTGGAACCACTAGGTGCATGCCATGAGGGATAGGGAGAGAGAGAGCACCCACACTGTAGCAGGTAAGAATGCCACGACAAGCAAACAAACAAAATAGTCTTCTTTATCTGGTGATGGGGACTGGCACAGCCAGCATAGGTAAGTGGTGGTGGCTGGGCGATTGACTGACCAGTGATGGTCGGTAAGGACACCCAGACTAGACAAATGTGGTTAAAGGCTAAAATAGTAAAAGCCAGCCACGACAGACATTATAAAAAGGACCATTGCCGTGCACAGTGGAGGGATCACATATGTAGTAATAGTAATCTCTAAGAAAAAATTACAACAAATAAGCAAGCACTGAGAAAGAAAACGAAGAGAAAAGAAAGGAAGAATTAGAAAGAACGAAAAACCAGAGAGCATATAGTGGCAGACATGCACCAATAGGTTGATCCCCTTTCTCTCTCTAAAGCCCTGATCTCTGCTAAAGGCAAAAGATTCTTCTGGGCACAAGCTATTTAGCTCCGTTCCCTCAAAGCAATTAATTTCCTTCAAGGGAGATTATTTGCATCAAGAAAATGGTTCCCTTCTTGGTTTCAGCCTTGTAATATAATTTGGCACGGCAGGCTGATATTTCCCTCTTTGATCCAACGAACTCATTACTATTTCTATTGAAAAATTTAGACCCCGGTTGATATAATTAACAAGTTTTAAACCCAAGTTGTTAATTAGATTTATTATGAATAAAACTTGTTAAAACAAACAAACATCAATATCATGTCAAAATCATGCAAAAAAAAAATAAATAAGACAAGATATGATGACTCAGGAAAACTAATAAAACAAACTAGTTTCACAATAAAAAACCTGGGGGCAAACCTTCCCGAAATGCAATCCACTATAGTAAAGAGAAGTTTTAGATCTAGTACAAAATTTTTGTCCCTAGACTCTACAATCCCCGTAGATGAACTCACATCATAAACCTTCTACTGCTTCAGAAACTTTGAACTCTTTAATATATGAACGCCACCCTTTTGATGATGCACGAATCCCAGTACGTGACTAACTAATTGCGCGGATCCCAGTATGCGACTTAATCACCAACTAGAAGAAGATTGTTGGCCGTAAAGTTCTTCACTTCATCAACAATGAAGATCAAGAAGCACTTGGTTACAAAACCCTAAGGCGCAAAAACGTAGTAGCTTCTTTCAAAGAGAATAAGGCATTGGTCACCTTTTGCATATGTTCTTCTTATATTCTCTTATGCAACGGCCTCTAAAATAAGTCTTATATAGGTATAGGGTTGTGAGAAAAGAAACCCAATACAAATACAAAAGTCTGGCCCAAAAATTAGATCTGAAAATTCTGATTTTCGTAACCTCAATAGATACCTCGATAGATAGTATCTGTCGAGCCTCATTAAATCTCGATAGATAGCTAGGTGTCGAGGGGACAAGAGCTTTCTCAATTGATCCACCAGCTGTCGAGAATGTGTCAAGATTGTAATAAGAAACACCTTAAGAGCTTGATAGATAGCCTAGTTGTCGAGAGGTGTCGAGCAGTTGTCGAGATATCTGTCCGCAGGTGTTGAGCTATCTGTCCAGCTTTAATGAATAGCTTTTCTTCACTTGTTTCTTGGTCCAATCTTTATGGCTTTAATACTAGACTTGAACAACATGTTTCTTGAAGTATTAAATATATTCTAGATCTACTCAAATACAAGTAAAGTGCGTTTTGTCAAAGGATTAGCCAACTACATAAAAGAATGACATATGTTCTTAACAAGTGAAACACATATGTCCTAACAATTTCTTCCCCACTTATTTCTGCTGTTTTATGTGCCGGGTGTCTTTTGTCGCTCTCCTTTATTTATTTTGTCTAAATAGTAAACGCATTTCTTTTGTTATCTTTATTACATCTGCTTGCCATAACTTTCTCATAGTAGCTCCGCCTATCATGGGCATGTGATCAAAGTTTTGGCAAGCGGGGCATAGTTTGTGTACAAGCTGGACCAAGGTGGGTTACAATTGGACAGGTCCCAACTCCTTAATGCAGAACACTTAGGCCCAGTACAGTAGGAGGCAGCCTAGCTCAACATTACAAAAAGGCCCACCACATGTAGCTCTCATCTCTTCATATATGTTAAATATTAGCATTGATGTGTATACCATGTTGTATTTGCTATAGTAGATGCGGAAGAGAAAGCATAGACAGAGACAGAGCCAAGACTTAGAGTTAGGAGGGGCGGGTTTGTTGTTGGCTATGTGCAGCGACTTCGACCTTTAGCTCTACTACTACTTAGCTGTTTGAATGATTTTCTTTTTTTTTTAGTGTGTGTGACTATGATGTAGGGCAAGGACAAAATAAATTTATTTAAAATTTTTAAAGGGCCAGGTTTTTTGTGTTGTGTAAAATTGGTTAATTGGACTTGTTTTGTTTTAGATTTACTATTGGTAATTTTTGTTGTTGTGCTAATTTTCTGGGCTTGTATATTTTGTTTTAGATTTTAGATCTATTGACTTTTTTATGGTCTTTACGAGGAGAAATGCTAGAGTTACAAACTTTTTTATAAATTACTGATGTAGTTAGTGATTATTGGTAAGTCAAAAAGTAGTGTAAGTGGTGGGCCAAGTGCAAACCAATATGAATTTTTTACTTCAACAGTTTGTAAAAATATTGTAGAAAATTTTGTGGTAATAACATTATTTTTAAAAGAATTAATGATATTATTAAAGGGAGACAAAGTGTAATTTTATAGAAAAAATTGCTAGAATTAGTATCCAAATATATACTAATATTTTTATTAAAAAATTTGGGGGTGGGGGGGGGGGGGGGCATTACCTCCCAAGTCAAAGCTTGCCTTCGTCCCTGAGCATAGAATAGAAACACGAGAACACGAGGGTTACGTGATTCAGTCTTAATGGCCTACATCCACGGAGGAAACCTTAAGGGTCACATCTTTATTATATAAGAGTGTAGTACACAACTTGTGTTATAATGAACCATAACATGAGTATATATAGCAGACTTCTAGTACAAGTAGAAGACTTTTCTTACACATAAAATAGACGAGTTTGGGCCTATTAAATTGGCTAATATGTCTAATATATTTCTAACACCCCCCCTCAAATTCAAGGTAGAAGCTCGATGAAAGCTTGAGGTTGGATAAATTTGAGAAAATCCCTTGAAGAAGCCTCGAATAAAGTCTTGAAGAAACCACAATTATAAATTGGCCAATTGAGTAATTTTGGAGTTTCATATGAAGAAACATAGTCCAAAATCGAAATCTACACGGAAAATTAAGCAAGATAGGCTATTTCGAAAACTTTGACTTTTGGTCAAAGGCAATCCAAAAGTCAAAGTCAAAGTCAACGATCAGCAAGTTCTAGGTTGGTCCAGGTCGGGTCACAAATCTAGTTGGGAACATATGACATGGCACGAATACTGACGTGGGCAGACGTGGCAATGACATCGACTAGGGCTAACGTGCCACTTGTTGACATCATTCGATGACGTGGCTCTGCTGGCGTAGCATGATGATGTCATGAATGACTTCATAAGCAATTACCATTGAGTGGAAACTCATGAAGAAGAACGTAGCGATGTAGTGGTTTGTGGAAGCGTGTGCAGACTTCGTTGGTTGCCAAGTTTCTAGGTTTGGTAGATTGGAGTCTAGCCAGGACGTTGGAGTGGTGTGTGTGGCTAGTTGATTAGCAAAGAGTGAGTAACTAGAGAGGCGAGTGGGAACGATACCGAAGCCTCTTGCTGCACGTAGTGGCATGTGCAATAGAGAGGTAAGATTGGGAAACTTGAGTTTTGCTCGTAGGAGGCCATAGAACTCACCTTTGTGGTTGTTTTCATCAAGTGAAGCCTCAGTTTGCACAAGTTTGAGAAGTGAGTCACGAATTTCTTGTGTTTTTGAATCTTGGACATGGGTGCGAGCGACGGTGGTTGTGTGATGCTGTGGAGTCCAGATTTGGAGGCAAGCAGTGGCACTGTGGTGGATCTGTGTTTTGCATGTGGGAATTTTCTTTGTTGTGTTGTGTAGAGATATTTCACTTGAAGCCAAGAACAAAGTTTGGCTCTGATACCATGTTAAATATTAGCATTGATGCGGATAACATGTTGCATATGCAATAGTAGATACGGAAGAGGAAGTATAAAATAGGAACACGAGAACATGAGGGTTACGTGGTTTAGTCTTGACGGCCTACATCAACGGAAGAAACTCTTAAGGGCTACATCTTTATTATATAAGAGTGTAGTACAAAGTCTGTATTACAATGAACTATAATGACATATCTGTGTAGCAGCCTGGAGATGGGAGCACTTTTTCATGCAATTTAGTCCAAACCTTGACAACCTTACCATTAGAATCTCTATCTTTGTGTTATGGCAAATATGGAAGGCACAAAACAAGCTTCATTTTAATAAACTGAAACATACAACTTTACAAGTAGTAAGAGAAATGGAAATCCTTAATCCCATTTTTAGTGTTTTATTTAAGTACAATGTACTATTGTATGCCAAGTGTTTGATTTTTTTTTAATTATTAATTTCAGTTATTTTATTGGAAAATACTAAAAATATTAGTACAAATTTTATTACATAGTTTACAAATTAATGTGGCAATATGATTGATAGATTTCAATAACATAATAAATAAATATCAAAATTGCTTTATTTATTTATTTATTTTTTGAATCCTCAAAATTGCTTTATTATGATTGGTGACACATTTTTTGTAAAGGATATGTGGTAAAATTTTTAGTATTTTTAACATCACAATGGGCTAGGCCGGTCGGCCTGACCCATTTTTACTTGGCCCATGGGTACAATGGGCTAGGTATAGTGGGTTATTAACTAGTTAACAGGCTGGGTCGAAAGAGAAAACCCCAGTTCATGACCCTGCCCATGGGCAATGCCCATTTTGTTTTTAGTGGGTTGGGCCTAATGGGCTACCATGTGCTTGTGTTAGCATCTTATTTTATTATTTCTTATAAGGAAAGACTCAATTTTTTATAAAGAAATAATTAATCTATTTTTTTAAAGGAAAGAATCAAAGAATTTAATACTTAATTAATTTTTTTTTTACTATCAAATTTATTTAATTTTTTGTTTTGTTGATGGAAACCTATTTAATTTTTTTTAATTAAGGTTTTAAATGATTTTTTTTTTATCTATAATAAAAAAAAAAGTCAAATGGTTAATTCAAAGTTGCTAGACTACTAGTAAAATATATATTTAGTAAACTAATATCTTAGTGGTTGAGGGGGTTCTTTTAAGAAATTCTTTTATAATGTCTCAAGATCAATCCTCCATACTCTTCATATATATTTTTGTTATGAATTCTAAGTTATTGAGTTGGGCAATAGGTTGGGCTAACGGGCTGGGCTACAAGGCTAGCTTATTGGACACCTATGGGCATAAAAATTAGTCCACGGTCTGACACTTTGAGAGACCGCAATAGTGCCTCTCAAAAAAGAGAGATTTTTGAGTGCTTTTAAGGGCACCTCTCTTTTTGGGCAAGTGGCGTGGAGTAGCCACTTATTTTTTATACAAAAAAAGAAAAGAAAAAACTAACAACAAAATACATGATTGAAATAGTTCATTGTCATTGATTGAAAAAATAAGAATACATATTTGATATATGGCTTTGGGTCCTAGTTACAAACTAGCAAATAATTACATGCCTTTTTGTCCTAATTATAATCTACCAAAAATAAAAATAAAGATAAAGCCTAGATCTACTTATCTAAATACACTAAATTCAGAGGCTAGGTTACGGAATGGGAAGGTGTTAGACACCCATTCTACCCAAACAGAGTCTAGTCTTCTAGACTCTTGTGACCAATGTACCCCTTTATGCATGACATAAATGACATGTTGCACACATGAAAAAAAAAAAAAAAACTAAAAAGCTAAATCACACAAGTTTATTTATGAATGCATCCTCCTCTTTATTAAACAAAATTCAGATCTGTTGCTGTGATAAAAAATTGAATTGGGTTTAGAAAAATTAGATTTGTTTTTTGAGAACTAAAAAAAGTGGTTTTGATGAAAGAAAAATTATATCTGTTTTTGGGAAATAGAAAAATTGGTTTTTTCATAAAAGAAAAATAAGATATATATATATTTTTTTATATGTATAAAAAATATGAAAAAGATTTCTTGAGAAGAGGATTTCATTCATGAAATAAATTTGTGCTATATGCACTAAATAAAACAAACACAACAAACACAACCATTCATGATCTTTTTTTATTTCAAAATCTACTATGTTAAGAAAAATCAAATCTGTATCTAAGGAAGATACAAATAAGTTTTTATTTAAAAAAATTTAGATCTACATCTAATGAAGATGCAAATCTGTTTTTGATTTGAGAAAAATTTGGATCTGCATCTAATGAACATGTATATCAGTTTTTTATTTGAGAAAAATTCAGATTTGCATCTAATGAAGATGTAGATCTGTTTTTGATTTGAAAAAAATTCGGATCTGCATCTAATGAAGATGCAGATCCATTTTTTAATTTAAGAAAAATTCAAATCTGCATCTAATGAAGATGTAGATCTGTTTTTATTTGAGAAAAAGAAGTGATAACATGTAGGTTTTTGAAACTAAGAAATAGATCATAACAATAACAAAAAGAATCAAGAACATGTTTCAACAAAACAAATCAACAATTCATGATATGAATATTTGAAACAACTAAACTAAAAAATATATAAACATGCATCATCACAACAAGAGAAACATAAGAAAAAAAAATTGGTTAATAAGAAACAACCTCTTGCATGGAGCACTCTTCTCCTTGAGGGGATATTTTAGGGTTCAAAAAATTTATGCAATTATTTTTGAAACCTAAAAACCCTAGCTTTAGAGAGAATATCAAAAAGGGAGATCAGAAATATGAGAAATTTGAGATTGTGAGAAAGTGTCTCCCCTAGAGCGTAAAAGAGTGTCTTGAATTTTGAGATCCAGTCTCTATTTATAGAGGCTAGAATGCTTAAAAAATAAGTAACGACGATTAGAATGTGAATCGGGATGCATCCTTCTGCGAAAAAGTTGAAAATGATGTGTTTTATCGTCACCCGAAGAGAGTCGGGCGAAAGCCCTTATAGGTGCCATTTGGCACTTTGAAAGTGCCGATCGGCACTCCAAAAGTGCCGAATGGCACTCTTGGATGCCAATAACGCTTTTGTGTTCGGTGCGTTTTAGACTCATTTTTTAGGTTTTCTTGAGCCGGGTCTTGCACTTAGACATGTTTTTAATCCGTATTCTAAGATTTTTATCGCTTTTCTGGATAATTCAGGTCTTTTCAGTAACAATTATCTTGTAGATAAATATTCAAAAATAAATCTTGAAAAAGTTCAGATTATCCACAATTTTATTATTATCCAATTATCCTCTTTATTCTCATGCAAGCAATCCTATTTTAGACACTAATTATCAACCAATCACAAAATTATTTAATTAATTTTAATTGTTTAACCAATTAGAATTAATTTAAATTAATCATGAGTGGTTGACTCTACCTAAACACAATGCATGTTGACCGTGCAAACTTGATCATGTGATATCTTTCGATCCGACGGTCCGATTTGGAAACCAGACATACTATCACAACCATTAGAATCTCAAGATCATTTTTATGATATGCAATGAATAAGTTAATGCATGTAATACAATCATGATTTTTGGGGTATATGAATGGTCATTCCAGTAATTTTCTTTGATTAAATTATGGGTGTAAAATCGAGTGTTTACAGACCTATTGGACTAGTGGGCTACCCATGCACCTTAATAACAGTGGGACGAGCCATCCATTAGCCCGATGGGCAGTTAGACTATTGGGTTGGGACGTGGGCAATGGGTTATTTGGTGATCTTTACATCACTCTATGGAGTATATAGTGGAACATTCAAAATGAGACTAGTGATTTTTATTCATAGAGAGAGAAGCAACATTATGCAACAACACACGACACGTGGTTTGTTGATTTGCTAATAAGTTATTTATGAAGGGGAGCAGGGTTGACTTTGGTTTGGTGCTTGCCTTGCCTCCTTTACATGGTATTAAATTGTATTACGTTGCTGAATTTTGAGTTTTACCAATGGAAAAGTTAAAGATGGTCTAAAGGCATTAGTTTAAGAATTATTATTAGAAATTTTTATGGAAAAAAAAGTAACAACTTTATTAACATCTTTTATATTTTTCATAAAAGTGATATTAAAACTTTTCTAAAATAGTCCATTAGCAAATGCCTTAATGACACTCCTTAATAAGATCCTTTTCACGATAATAAAATTTAATTTTATATAGCAATTAGGATTTTGGAATGGCAGATAATTATGAGCCCCTCATCAAGATTGTGGACCTTCTGGCCTTAAGTACCTATCAATTTTTTTTTTTTTTTGAGAAAACACCAAGTACCTAGCTTGTTTATGTGCCAGGCTGCCAGCCCCTCTTCATTTAGAGCTTGCATTGGATTGCAATACACTACAGTTAAAAACAGTCATATAAAACGTGTAGCAAAAAATAAAATAAAAAACAGTCATTTAAAACGAAATGCTACAGCATGCACATAATTTTTTTTATTTTTATTTTTTATATTCTAGAAATCGTTTTATGATCACCAATTCACGATGCAGTGATATCGAGGGGTTTGGCATTTGGGGCCTATATTAATTAGCTAAATTGACATCTTGATGCAGTTCCAAAGAAAGAGCGAAAGGGAAGGAGGTGATTGTGGAATTGCTGTCTTGGAAGTTAATATAGAGCTAAATACACACAAGTGGCAATCTCTCAACCTGTGAGTTTCTAAATTTTAGGGAAGGGCTACATTAGCTATACTAGTTCCAGCAATAACACCAAAAAGCTTGCCGGGTAACCGGTTCATCAACTCTATTTGGTCCCTAAATAGAAGATATTTTGGAGGTGCTGCTCCTATTTTCTAACTAGAGTATCTGCATTGCAACATTTTCTTTCTGGGAACTTGGCCACATGTCTCTTAGTTTCTTTCAATGGCAATGTACTTGCGTGTAAGCCAAAGATATTGTTGCACCTGGTGATTTTTCTTCACTAGCTATTTCAATTTTCTTTTTCTTTGTTGTTCACCGAAGTCTTAGTTTCGATTAGTCATCTGTGCTCTTGAATGTCAGAAACTATCTAAAGTGTAAATTGCTGGGTGATTAAAGTTTTGAACATCATCCTCTGCCAAAAAAAAAAAAAAATAGCACTGGAGTTAGAGATGGCGACTGGATTATTTGCTGCAGCACCATTGTTTTCCCGTTGCAATTTAAGCAGAATCCAGGTAATCATGAATATACATGGTTCTCTTTTGTCAACTTCATATTTTCTGTTGCACGCAATTTTATTTGTTTTTATAACGTATGGAAGCTTTCTAAAGAAGAGCCATGTAGACATGTTGCACAAAAAAAAATTTTAATGTTGAAACCTTTACACATCGTAGTAGGATAAATCCCACAAAAGATGAGCATTTGAACGCTGAACTCAAGACAGATGCAGAACTTGCTTAATCATTACAAATTGAATAATTTACTTCACTTATGACACTTGAGCATGTCAGAATGTGCTTCACTTCATGATGTTTGTGAGCATGAATTTTCTTCACACTTCCCGGATCATGGCCAAAACATGTCTCACCTTACTTAGTCAGTACATCTACTATAAAGTAAAGAGAATTTTTTAAAAACAAAATGATTAAAAGAAATGGAAATCTAAGAAAAACTATTTATGCCACCTCCTGCGTGTTCCTAGTTTCAGCTTGTTTATTAAAGATAGCAACCTAAAATATGGAAAGATTTTCTTGGGGTACAGAGAAATTGATTAAGCAGATCAAGAATCACTTTGTTTTGCAAAATCCTAAATCCTTGAAATACTTGATAACCTATAAGAGTTCTTGCAATCACTGTACTATTGATTGAAAAAGCTTTTCTTGTAACAGTCAGTAAATTTCATGAAAACAGAGAAAATTTTGACAATGTGAAACCAAATTTGTGAGAGTTACATAAGAATACATTGAAAGATACTAGATGCATATATTGTCATTTGAAAAAAAGAAATGTTTGTTCCTGCAGGCAACAAGCTTAGATGTATCCAACACCACAAAAGATGTAGAAACGATGATAGACAGTTCAAGCGTGTGCAGACAAAATTTAATGCTGATGATAGAGCTCCGGAAGAAGATACTAACCTTTAGAGACATCATTGACCTTCCTCCTTGTGAGTGTTCAAGCTCCATTTATGAGGTATTCAACTCTTTACTTGAGCAGCACGCCATTACCAGAAAAGACATTTATCTGAAATTGCATTTCATTTCTTATCTTGTTTTTATCTTCTGGCAGTTGTTGATGGGAACCATAGAGGATCTCCATAATCTGTACCCTAATGTTGTTCCCTGCAATCTGAATTCAGAAAAGAAAGGAACTTCAATAAATCAGGTTCACTTACCAAGACCATAAATTACTCCAAGACACTAGCAATTATTATTCCTGATTGCATGAATCTATAAACTAATAAAAACAACTTACACAGGGATTGGCCCAATTTTATAATGCTTTGAGATGTATTGGAGATTCATGGGAAAAGAACCACAAGTGGATAACCAATGCCGGGGATGAGACCAAAGACAGCTTGGAGAACATCAGTTTGGAGCAACTTGGTAGGATAACTTAATTTCTGTGAAAACTAGTGTCAGAAAATGTAGAAACTCTCTTATTGGAAACTGATAAGTTTATTGTATTGAAGGTGGACTTGTGCAGGCAAAGCTCAATTCCATGACTAACATAGCAAAAAAAATGTTTGATGTGATGGAAGAAGACGAGGACAATAATGAAAGGTTACAAGAATCCACAATTGGGGATGGTTTACATAAATCCTATTCACAAAACAGAAGCTACTGCCCTTCCCCAGATACCCCAACTTCAATTCCTCCTGAGATGACCTATGCTATCAAACTTGGTAACTTTGCTAATGTCTCCAGCTCCCGACCTCTTCTTTTGCCTCTCAGACTTCAAGCAGTAGGGAGTTTGATGTCCACTGACATGAAGAGTCTCTCATTCAAATTGTCCCCTAGTGTATCAGCTCAAGGTTCCAGCCCCATTGAAGGGAAAAACAAGGCTGCCATTGACCATAATTCAGAAATGAAAGAAGTTGTTGAAGAATCACCAGAAAGAGAAAGTCATGAGAGGCCAAATAATTCCAAAGAAACAAACACCTTGCAAGATATTTCAAATATTATGCCCAAAGCAAGAAGGTCAATAGCAGTACCACCTCCAACCCCTCCATCAACACCACATTACAATGCACCTCCAACTTTTCCATCACCACCAGCTAGTTCATCTGTAAATCCTTCTGCAACCCCACCTCCACCACCAAATATTATGCCCAAAGCAAGGTCAGCAGCAGTACCCCCCCCAACCCCACCATCAACACCACATTACAATGCACCTCCAACTTTTCCGTCACCACCAGCCAGTCCATCTGTAAATCCTTCTGCAACCCCACCTCCACCCATTCCACCTTCTAAAGGATCTGTGCCAATGCCACCACCTCCTATGCCATTGACAAAGGGAGCTGCAGCACCACCTCCTCCACCACCCGGTGTCATAAAGGCCTTACGCCCAAAGAAGGCAACTACCAAACTTAAGAGATCAACCCATATGGGCAACATGTATCGGGTTCTGAAAGGAAAGGTTGAAGGCTCAAGTTTAAAGGACAAACTTACAAGGGGGAGTAAAACTCAGGAAGGAGGTTCTGCTGGGGGACAAAAGGGAATGGCTGATGCACTAGCAGAGATGACAAAAAGGTCTTCTTTCCACAACCCCAAACTACAAATGCAGCCTGGTCCATTGGTAGTAGTTATAGTCTTGACCAGACAAAAAAGATTAGTCTCTTTCCTGCCACTAATTTCCTTCTTTATTTTCTTAGGTCAGCATATTTTCAACAAATTGAAGAAGATGTTCAGAAGCATGCAAAAGCAATTGTGGAAGTTAAAATTGCACTTAATTCCTTTCAAACAAAGGACATGGCTGAGCTTATTAAATTCCACAAATATGTAGAACAACATTTGGAGAAATTGACTGATGAGACCCAGGTGAGTTCTCATTTCATATAGTTCAATCTATTAATCCTGTTCCATCTTGGTTATTTGAAGCTAAAGCCCTCTATTTCTTGTAATGCAGGTGCTAGCAAGGTTTGAAGGTTTTCCCACGAAGAAGCTCGAATCATTGAGGATTGCAGCCGCACTATACATAAAATTGGAAGGAATAGTTACTACACTGCAGAACTGGAAAATAATGTTTCCTTTGAACCAGCTTCTTGACAAGGTTGAATCATATTTCAATAAGGTAAACTCTTAGGACTAAGGATGAACCAAAATTTTACTCAAGGAACTTTCTTCACGTACCTGATAAATTTATTGCAAACAGATCAAGGGGGAAGTGGATGCATTAGAAAGAACCAAAGATGAAGAGTCCAAGCGGCTGCAGAGTCACAATATTCATTTTGACTTTAATATTTTGGTGCAAATTAAAGAATCTATGGTTGATGTTTCTTCAAGCTGCATAGAGTTAGCACTTAAGGTAAAATGTTCAACTTATTAGTTATTACTTAGGTTATCAAATTTATAAGTTAAATATTAATTTGTATATGATATTTTGGCTTTTGCTATAGGAAAGGAGAGATGCAAATTCAACTGCCAAGGCAGAAAATAGATCCAAAACTGAAAACCAAGCGAAGGCACATTTAAAGATGCTCTGGAGGGTTTTCCAACTTGCATTTCGGGTCTACAGCTTTGCAGGTGGACAAGATGATCGGGCAGACATGTTGACCCGGGAATTAGCAAAAGAAATAGAAGCTGATCCACAACAGGAGTGATGTAAATATAATCACCCTCAAACAACAATACAATACAATACCCCAGACTGAGCAATGTGATTTGCATAATCAGAACCATTTTTGGGTAATAGTAGCAAGCATAATATTGCAGCCTGCAGGCACTACTTTTCTTTGGGCACACAACCGATCAAAATGTAGTGTGCCATTGTATTGTAACAGTTTAATGTTACAACTTATAAGAGCGAGACTTGTTAATATAAGAGTTATTAGTGTGGAATAAATGGAGCTGAATAAGCTTATTTGACTTCCATTACTTCATACTTGCCCCTCTCTCTCTACTGATGCGCAGGAAACTGTCTTAGATATAACACAATGAAAACAAAGCAGAATCAGCAGGGAATCAATGGAGAATAATAGAGATTTAGTGACTGCATCCATAAATGCGGACTACAGAGACTAGATCACAATTTATGTGCAATGAACCTATGACCCAGTGGTTGAATAAAAATTATACAATACCACTTCTAGCTTATGGATTGGAAAGACCAAGCCAAACCCAGCGACTTATATAAATTGTCAGTAAAATGTAACCCATGAATTTATTTATTTTAAAAATAAATACAAAAAAAAAAATTATTTGTAATAGCATGAATAATTATTAAAGCAATCAGAAGATTCTTTGCAACAGGGTAATAATTATTCATACGAATTTTCTTATTTTTTTATTTGTTTGTTTGTTTGTTTTGGTTTGAGTCACGGAATCTTCAGCTATGGTTAAAAAAATAAAAAAGCTTAAGTATCTCCAAGTATGTTCATTGGATTTATGGTCCAGCCCACATCTCCTAGGAAGGGCACATCTATATTCAGAGTGAATGAAGGTCTTTACATTAAATTCCTTAAGAGAATATATCAGGCAGTTCTTTCTCTTTGATGGAAAAGTGTTATATGTAAATTAATTTTTGTGTACGTTCTAATTTATACCTTGGCTTAGTAATTTTAGTGATAATATTATTTGGGGATTGATTAAATATTTATTGATTGATTTTTCTTATGACCCAACATTTTGAAGGCTTGGACTACCTATGACCAATTTTTTTGTTTGTTTGTGAGAATGAGACATTATAATATGATTTGTAACATAGTCATATTGAATATGTTAATATTACAATATGGGTTGTTATACACAATGATGATTTATTGTTAATATTAAGAGTAGTGTTTATTACACACTTTGTTTCACACAACCAAACACATACGTAATCTGCAATGATTTTTCTTTTTTTTAGAGATTTTTTTAACCTATGGCATTCGCTCTTAATAATAGCTCTTTATTATCAGATTAAGATATCAATCGGTTTTTAATGTAAGCTAGGATTGAACTCCAGATTTCTTATTCAACCATTAGAGATTTTAGCAATCAAGTTAATTGGAACCCACCATTAATTATAATTTAAATTCAAATTGTGTGTGTATGGTAACTACAGTTGTGTATAATAAGTTTTGGCTTAATATTAATATGCTTGATGTTAAAAGGTACATTTGGTTTATCACCATGTAACTGCTCCATATTTGGGATACTATTCTGATTCTTATATTATTGGTTGGTCTTTTCATAGATAGAGTTAGTGATTTACACACTTCTCTAATGCTTAGGGAAAATTTTCATCCTACTGGTGGATAACCCCTACTCCTAACCTACCTAAAAATCCAAAATACAAGTAGTTGACCAAAACTAAGAAAACTTAAACAGTATTTACATTATAAAGGTAATCCCTTGTTATAGGCCTTTTTTTTTTTTTTTTTTTGATTAATTTGTTATAGCCAATTATTCCATAATTAAAACAGTAGGACATCATTCAATGATAAGATAAATATATATAACTGGTCGCTTGCCAACATCATGTATTATGTATAGAGTCTGGTGAGACGAGGATATTGTACTTGTACCTACGTAAACATTTCTCGACTTCCTAGCATATTTAATTGGGATTTCCATTTTTTTTTATTCGCTGATATCAAAACTTTGTTAGAAATATAAGTATCATAGTTTGCATACACATAACTAGGGGTGTTCGCGGTGCGGTGCGGTTTTGGGCCATTTTTAACACCGCACTTTGCGGTGCGGTTTAACTAAAACCATAACTGCACCGCACATTATTTTTGCGGTCGCATGTGCGGTGCGGTGCGGTGTGGTGCGGTTTAGAGTTTAACGAAAACCATAACCGCACCGCACCTCATGTTTGCGGTTATATGTGCGATACTATGTATAAGATACGGTTTGAAGTCGGTAAAATTTTCAAATTTTGGGCTTTTCCTACTCAGCCCCATACTAATTTTTCCCTTTTTTGTGCCAAGTTTTAAATTATTGAGCTAGTTTTTCTTTATTTTGGGTTGGCTTTTCTAGTCAACACTTGTTAGGGTTATTAAATTTTTTTTTTTTTGGGTTGAAAACTAGGGTTATTAAACTATTAATATTATATTTAATATTAAAAAAAAAAAAAAATATATATATATATATATATATATTAATATATAGAGAGGGTGCGGTGCGGTGCGGTTTGTGCGGTTTTCTTATTATAAAACCGCAAACCGCACTGCACCATGCGGTGCGGTGCACTATTACTTGCGGTGCGGTGCACTATTACTTGCGGTGCGGTGCGGTTATGCCATTTTGCGGGCGGTTTTGATGCGGTTTTTGCGATTTTTGCAGTTTGATGAACACCCCTACACATAACATATAGGTATCATAGTTTCCGCATTCAGCAAAAAAAAGGTATCATAGTTTCCGCTACTAGGGTATTATGATTAATTTTCAATATCCAAGATTGCTGCTAGGGTACTACGAGTCTACCATTCTCATAAGCATAGCAACCACCAAAAGTGCTACTTCAGAACTTTTCACACATACACAAGCACACAGTGACACAGCCACACACCTTTCAATTAATTATGCTTGCTCCTTATAAACAAATGGGCGATAATTGGGTCATTGTGCAATAATGATTACACATTCTCTTATGTTTCTCATGAATGAAACAATATAAAATTCAGTAAGTCACTTTTGTTTTTTGAGAAAGTTGATGTTTACAACAAAAATTTAGGACTTGGCTTAAGACCTCCACCACAAAATTTTTTTACCTCTAAAAAAAAAAGGCCCGTCTTCTTTGTGAAAGACCCAAAATTTTATAAAAAATATGAATTTTTTTAAATGGTTGTGCACTTTTCTATTTTATTTTATTTTTTTTATATTATTGATGCTAGGGATACCGCCTTTTTTAATAGGCTTACAAATTGACATATAACCAATTACAAAAATGTAATTTTCTTCTGGGGTAAAAAACAAAGAGGTAATTCAAACATTCATTAATTACGTTATTGGAATTCATCAAACACATTTATTGTCACATCATGTTGTGAATATTTTGTATTACCTTTAGCACTTTTTTTTTTCCCAACAAGACTTTCAAAGTATAAGACTAATAAAAACCTAAACCAATTGAAACTCTAAAATACTTTAAAAAAAAAAAAAAAGTTGCATATGTGTTAAATCATCAATGATGATTAACCTACCCTAATAGTTTGAGAGTTTTTTTTTTTGGTAAACTAATCTCCTACAAAGCCACACACCAAATAATATCTAGCTCTTTCTCTTAAAAATTAGATTACAAATTTACTTAACTATGTATCATCATATATATATATATATATATATATATTTAGAAAGTTTCAACATATGACATTCGCTTTTGATGATAGCTCTTTATTATCAGACCAAGACACTAATCATTTTTGGTGTAGGCAGGGATTGAACCTCATATCTCTATTTAACTATCAGAGACTTTACTAGTTGAGCTAACTGGAACCCACTGTATCATCATATATCCAAGATAAAGTAATTTTAAAAAAAAATTATATATATAATTTATTTTTTGTTAAAATTTATGCTTCAACTATGATATTCAATTCTTTATATGAAATTAACCTTAGTTTTAATTAGTATTATTCATTAAATTATGTATTTAATGCATCAAGATAACCTCAATTTGATTAATATTAAATTATTTTTTAATTAATATTTATATATAAAAGGCCCCAAAGAAATCTTTCATCTTAAGTATTGGCCAATTTTGATTTTAGGAAATAAGTTGTGTAACGACCCAAGAAAAAGCACTAGTCACATCTGCGCTATACCTCAAAAGGATTAGTCACAATTGAGGCTCCTTGTGGTTATTAATAAAGCCCAGATCTATCCAGTAAATACCCGATGTGGGACTCATCACACACACACTCATACACATCACACAATCAATCAAATTGGGGCATCACAATCTCCCCCACTTAAATTTCTAACGTCCTCGTTAGGGCCCACTTTGTGGGGTAGTGTCTCTGAGCCCACACGAGGTTATCGACCCGCTTTGATACCATATGTAACGACCCAAGGAAAAACACTAGTCACATTTGCGCTATACCTCAAAAGGACTAGTCACAATTGAGGCTTCTTGTGGTTGTTAATAAAACCCAGATCTATCCAGTAAATACCCGATGTGGGACTCATCACACACACACACACACCCACACACATCACACAATCAATCAAATTAGGGCATCACAAGTTGTTATTGGTTGTAACTAGTGGGTGTCCAATCCAAATTAGAACCAATCACAAGTTCACAAGAATCACAACTAGTCACTTAAAATTTATTGAAAATTATTGTTGTTAACAAAACTATAGACTTGTTTTTTTTTTTTTTTTCTTTTTGGGGTGGAAAATGGGAGGTCTTATTTATATAATATAAAGTTTATACATCACAAACATCTGAGCTTTGAGCACATAGTCTAGTCACTCCAAGGCCAGCTAAATCCCTTACATAGCATACATATACAAAACTGGGACAGTCACTATAACCAGTTAAAAGGTTTCGTTGGTGAGTTCTTCGCTTTGCCAGTGCGTCCGCACATTCATTAGCTTCATGGTAAATGTGCTGCACTCGCACTTCCCAATTCTGGTACAAGAGGCTCCTGCAATCACAAATTAAAGGCATCATATTAGTAGGGTAACTCGCATTGTGATTTTTTAACTGATAAGTAAAATTATAACATGCAAGGCGCTCCAGATTTAACCCGTCAGCTTTGCTCGTGGAATGGATCCTACAGCTTAGGCTGACGGGATAAGTTATGGAAAAACTGAAGACCCTAAAGCTGACAGACAGTGATGTGATAGGGTCGTGGAAGGAAGTTGGCAGAGCACATCAAGGGGCTGACACCATCGAAAGGCTGACGCCGATATGGCTGAAGGGAATAAGATAAGTTGACGGTCCTGAAGCTAACGATTCTAATAAAACCTTTGCTTGGCCACCACACATGGGTATATAAGGAAATGACTTGTATCCCACACTCAATGTTAGTCTCCTACAAGGAAAGGATTCCGTAATATACACCCATGAGTTTTCCTATAAGGAAAGGACTTCTAGCCCAAGGAAGAGATGGTCAACCCTCTACTACTATAAAAGTTCCAATACCATCACAAATCAAGGTATGCATAATTAACCACTCTTTAGCACTCTAGAGTTGTAAGAAGTTCTAACTTAACCTTCGGAGGGTATATGGCCGGCACCACACCAGTGCTCTCTATTCGGTTTTCTCTTTTTGTCGTGCAGGAGGTATTTCGAGTGTGCGAGTATTGTGTGGCTCACTGGTGACATTTTTTGCATCATCAGTTGGCGCCGTCTGGGGGAACTCATTGTACGAAACACTTTGTTGTGATTCTAAAGCCATACTGTAGTTTCCCTGACAAAAGAGTTGCTTGGTGCTTACTCGCTTGATGGTAACCACAAACGACGTTCGAGAAGAGGAACCCCCCACGACTGCCCTCGAGAGACAAGTTCATACTCTCGCTGTTGCCGTGGAACGCCTCACCAAACAAAACCACGACTTGGAAGAACAACTGCGCTAGAAGAATGCAACATCGAATAACCAAAGAGATGATCAAAAAGGGACCAGCGCTGAAAGAAGGAACTAGGAGGGACCCGAAGGTAGCAACGCTTCAAACCAACAAGAGCAACAAGAGACCAGCCGTCCCTTCGGCTTTGATACAGCCCCCGCTTACATGGTTGGGGAGATGCAATTAATGAAGGAAAGAATGAACCTTATGCTGAATGCCCTCAAAGGACGGGTGTCTAGCGACCTCGGTGATTTGGTCCACCAAACCAATTCGCCATTCACCACCTTTGTCAACTCCTTCCCCCTACTGCAGAAATTTCGCATGCCGCAGATTGAGAGCTACGATGGAGCCAAGGACCCGCTTGATCACCTAGAGACCTTCAAGACCTTGATGCATCTTCAAGGAGTAGCAGACGAGATCATGTGTAGGGCTTTTCCTACAACGTTGAAGGGCCCTGCAAGAATTTGGTTCAGCCACCTGACACCCAACTCCATTAGCACCTTCAAAGAGATGAGCGCGCAGCTCACTTCGCACTTTATTAGAGGACACTAGTACAAGAAGTCTATAGCATGCTTGATGAGTATCAAGCAACGAGAAGATGAAACGCTAAGATCTTACATAGCTCGCTTTAACAAGGAAAGCACTCTCGATTGACGACAAAATACTCGTAGCAGCATTCACGAATGGACTAAGGAAGGGTAAGTTCTTATTTTCACTTTATAAGAATGACCCGAAAACTATGTCGGACGTTTTACAGGGCCACCAAGTACATGAATGCCGAAGACGCTCTATTAGCTCGCGAAGAAAAACCCAAGAAGAGAGAAAGGTAGGAAGATACCTGACAGGAAAGAGGGTGGAAGATGGTGAGAACCGGAGAGCGAAGGGACGATAGGCACTCCAAGCCCCCCACGGGGAGGTTCACAAGCTTCACTCCACTAACCACCCCAATCGACCAAGTCCTAATGCAAATCAAGGACGAAGGGGCATTGACTTTTCATGGGAAGCTGAAGGGAGATCCCAACAAGCGGTCCAGAGACAAATATAGTCGCTTCCACTGCGACCACGGACATGATACGGCTGACTGCTATGACTTGAAACAGTAGATTGAAGCCCTCATTAGGCAAGGGAAGTTGCAGAAGTTCGTTAGCAAGGAAAGAATTGATCCACTCCCTCAAGAGCAAGCTCGCCGACGAGACAACGAGCATCCAAGACAGCCCTTGGGAGACATAAGGATGATCTTAGGGGTGCAGCCGCCAACAGCTTATTAAAAAGGGCTCGAAAGACTTATCTTAGGATGGTCCAGAATGTCCAGTTCACAGGCGTAACCTCGAAGATGCCGCGAGTCAACAACCCCCTTATTGGCTTCTCGGAAGAAAATGCCTGACGTCTCCACCATCCTCATGGCGATGCGCTTGTCGTTAACATCCAGGTAGGAGACTATAACATGTACCGGGTCTTAGTCGACAACGGGAGCTCTGCGGATATTCTCTACTACCCAGCATTCCAACAGATGCATATCAGCAGAGAGCGACTAGCCTCGGCCAACGCCCTACTCGTCGGGTTTGGAGGAACCAAGGTATACCCCCTAGGCGCAGTCACATTGCCGGTCAGCATTGGAGATTACCCTCAACAAATCACTAGGGATGTTATGTTCCTTGTGGTCGGTTGCTCCTCTGCCTACAATGCCATTATAGGGCGACCTACCCTTAACTCCTGAAAGGCTGTAGCTTCGACCTATCATTTAATGATTAAATTCCCCACTGAATACGGAGTGGGGGAATTGTGAGGGGACCAAATAGCCGTGCGCGAATGTTATATTGCGATGCTGGAAATGGATCACCATTTACAAACCATGAGCATAGAAGAACAGTGGACGGGTGTAGAACCCATAGAGAGGCTCGAGGAGATACCCCTCGATAGCACAAGGACGGACAGGACCACCAGGCTCGGTACTATCGCCAGCTCGGTGGTTCGCTCAGCACTCGTAACTTTCCTTAAGGAAAATCAGGGCGTGTTCGCTTGGAGCCATGAGGATATGCCAGGAATTGACCCTTCAGTCATGGTACATAGGCTGAATGTATCGCCATCCTGTCCACCCGTCCGACAGAAGAAGCGAGTCTTTGCCTAAGAACGAGACTGAGCGATAGCAGAAGAGTTCGGTAAGCTACAAGAAGCAGGCTTCATTAGGGAGGTGTACTACCCTGACTGGTTAGCAAATGTAGTAATGGTTAAGAAAGCTAGTGAAAAGTGGAGAATGTGCGTGGACTTTACCGACTTGAACAAAGCATGCCCCAAAGATAGTTATCCCCTCCCACAGGTCAACATTCTAGTAGACTCTACGGCTCAGCACAAGCTATTAAGCTTTATGGACGCTTTCTTAGGTTACAATCAAATCCGAATGCATGAAACTGATCAAGAAAAAACTTCGTTCGTAACCAGCCAAGGCTTCTTCTGTTATAAGGTGATGCCCTTCGGCCTGAAAAATGCAGGCGCGACATGTCCAAGTTTACGTCGACGATATGCTGGTGAAAAGTCGAAGGGAAGAGGACCAATTGGAAGACCTCAAGGAAACATTCGACACTTTTCGCTCCTACAATATGAAGCTTAATCCAGGAAAGTGCGTCTTCAGAGTAACGGCAGGAAAATTCCTAGGATTCATGGTGTCAGAGAGGGGCATCGAGGCCAACTTGGACAAGATCCGGGCCATAATGGAGATGGCACCCCCAAAAAATGTGAAGGAGGTACAAAGCCTCAACGGCAAAATAGCGGCACTGAATAGATTTGTGTCAAGGGCAACGGATAAATGCTTACCCTTCTTTTGCACACTGAAGAAATCTTTTGAGTGGACCGACGAGTGTCAGCGAGCAATCGAGGAGTTAAAAACTTATCTCTCTTCCTTACCGTTACTAAGTTCCTCGCAGCCCGATGAGGAGCTTTTCCTCTATCTGGTCGTTTCCCCTGTTGCCGTCAGCGCCGCCTTGGTTAGAGAAGAAGAAAGAGTGCAGAAGCCCGTGTATTACACCAGTCGAGCACTTTGCGGTGCCGAAGAAAGATACCCGCCCATGGAGAAACTTGCCTTTACATTGGTACGGCAGCACGCAAACTCAAACCGTATTTTCAAGCCCACACGGTGATCGTCCTAACCGACAAGCCTTTGCGGCGGGTAATGAGCAACCCTGAAGCTGCTGGCCGAATGGCATTATGGGCCATAGAGTTGAGCGAGTTTGACATCCAGTATCGCCCACGAACCGCCATTAAAGGACAAGTCGTCGCAAATTTTATAGCTGAATTCACAAATGGCGAGGACAAAGGGGCAGAGGAGTCTCCCCAGTGGAGCATACGTGTAGACGGATCATCCAACAGGTAGGCTGGGGGAGCTAGCATCGTACTACTATCACCCGAGGGGGACGCAGTCAAATGTATGGTCCGCCTCGATTTCCCTACCTCCAACAATGAAGTAGAGTACGAGGCTTTAATAGCAGGGTTTGATCTCGCCAAAGCTGCAAGAGCCACAAACGTAGTCGTTCATTGCGACTCCCAGGTCGTCACCAACCAAATAAACGGGGACTATGAGTGTTGGGACGAAAGAATGAAGAAGTATCTAGACCAAGCAAAGAAGAGGGTAGACGAGCTGAAGGCCAAAATCATACAAATCCCCGGGGAGAAAATGAGCAAGCCGATCGCTTGGCCAGAGCCGCCTCAGCTGAACATATGACCACCCTGGATAATGTATTCTCTTTTGTTCAGCTCTCTCCACTGATAGATTCCATCGATATGCAGGAAATAGGCTCCGAAAGCAATTGGACCACACCGTTAGTCTCTTACTTGAAGAACAGCGTATTGCTAGACGGAAAGGAGGCCACAAGAAAGCTGAAGGTCCAAGCAGCGAGATTCGTTTTAATAAAAGACGTCCTATACAAAAAAGGTTTCTCCCGCCCATACCTAAGATGCGTAAGTCTTGAAGAAGCAGACTACATCATGAGAGAAGTACACGAGGGAATCTGCGGGAACCACTCAGGGTCAAGATCATTAGTGCACAAGCTAGTGCGAGCAGGGTACTTTTGGCCCACCATGCAGAAGGATGCCGAGGCTTATGTCAAGACTTGCGACAAGTACCAAAGGTTCAACAATATCATTAGACGACTAACCGAAGAATTAACCCCAATAACGGCCCCATGGCCGTTTGCTCAATGGGGAATAGACATTATGAGACCATTCCCTACAGCAATACGACAGGTGAAGTTCCTGATAGTAGGCATCGACTACTTTACAAAATGGGTGCAAGCTGAAGTCTTGGCCACCATTATGGAGAAGAGCGTGCAGAGTTTCGTTTGGAGATGCATCATATGTAGGTTTGGCATCCCTAGAGCCTTAGTCTCGGACAACGGGAAGCAGTTCGACAACGATTCTTTTCGAGACTTTTGCTTGCAATTGGGGATACGGAACCACTACTCCTCCCCCACCCACCCTCAAGCTAATGGACAGGTCGAAGTCACAAACTGATCCTTGCTCAACATTATCAAGACTCGGCTCAAGGGGGCAAAAGGTATATGGCCTGAAGAGTTGCCAAGCATACTTTGGGCATACAGGACAACGGTGAGGACGCCCATAGGAGAGATACCATTCCGACTAACATACGGGAGCGAAGCGGTCATTCCAACCGAAGTTGGACTTACAAGCTACAAGGTGCACAACCATGACGAGAGCAAAAATGAAGAGGCTATACGTCTACAGCTCGATCTAGTAGACGAAGTCAGGGCGACAACGGAACAAAGGCTCGCAAGGTACCAGGACCGCATGGCCAAGCATTACAATTTTTGGGTCCGACACAGAAACTTCCAGGTTGGAGATCTCGTTCTAAGGAAAGTCATGGGCACTGCAAGAGACCCAACCCAAGAAGAACTCGGTCCAAATTGGGAAGGGCCTTACCGAGTCACGGCATGGCAGAGGAGGGGCACCTACCACTTGGAGACGCTAGACGGACGGAAGTTGCCACATCCTTGGAATGCAGAACACTTACGGAAGTACTACCAGTAGAGATGACGACGTGAAGAACAACACCTCCTTTCATTTATAGTTTACTGCAGCAAATTTTAGTTATACTCCTTAAATTTATCGTTTACTTTAAGTTCTTGCTACAATAAGCCCAAAGGGCAAGTTTTTTACTTTAGTTTTTGCTACAATAAGCCCAAAGGGCAGGTTTTTTTTAGAGCTACTTTTTTCTATTAATGCATGGCAATAAGAGGAGTTTATTCAGAATGGTTGACGTTTTTTATTTACAAGTTCGCAAAAAATGGACGACCTCAAGTCCATAAAAAGTAAAAAGATTCTAAGTCTCTAAAAAGTGGACGACCTTAAGTTTGCAAAAATAGGCGACTATAAGCCCGTAAGACAGACGGATCCATCCCAAGAGGATGAAGCATGGTTGAAGCCCTTGAATGGGCAAGGAACCAGGTTCAAATACAGATAAATCCATAAGAAGCAGATGACTTCACTATCCAAAAACTACATAGCATCAATTTATCCCAAAAGGATGAAAAAATATCGGCCAACTAAGCTGACGGTTTCATCAAAGTGACGAGATTGTAAAAAGATAAGCTCACCAAGTCCATAATATGGACAAGGCTATAAAATTAACGGTCCTAGTGACGGGCTCATCAAAGTGACGGGCTCATCAATAGTCCAGTCCATAACGAATAAAAAGGTTATGAAGTCAACAGACTTATCATACCCTTAAAACGAACAAGTCCAACATTAGCCCATGACGCGGACAACTGCACCCCAGAAGAATGAAAAGATGAGTAAAATCCCTTAAAGGGAAAAAAGGGTTCATTAGTCAATAAAATAGACGAACCCATTACTTAATAAAGTAGACAAGGTCACTGGACCTGACGGCTCCACTGAGAACACCCTTCACATAAAAATGGTTGCTGAAGCTGACGGCTTCACTAATCTAACGACGTCATAAATAGACACCCATTACTTAATAAAATAGACAAGGTCACTGGAGTTGACGGCTCCACTGGTGTATCCTACATACAAAAATGGTCATTGAAGATGACGACTTTAATAAGCTGACGGCATCGTAAAAATAAACAAATCCATAATCATGCATAAAAATGGCAAATCAGTACCATTAAATCATTATCCACGACTAGGTTGATGGGCCCAGCCTACGACTACGAAATAGCTATTGAGTCTACAAAGCAAACACCCTTCAGAAAGAGAAGCACAAAGATAAATGACAATACATGTTAAAAATGACGGTTACCAAGCATCAACAAACATATCACTTACAAATAGACGCCCTAAAAACAAAGGAGCACTTAGAAACATTGTTTGCAAATTAAAAAAAATATATAAAAAGAAAAGAAAAAGAAGAAGAAGGATAAAAGAAGAACTAAGGCCGGGCAGTAGGAGCATCACTCGAGGTCTTTTGAATAGAAAGATTTTCCACGTCTAGAACCTCAACAGAAGGGTTGGAACTAGTGATGGGAGGATTCGCAGCAGGCTGAGTCAAAACGACACCACTATCTTCAGGAGGGGCATCCTCGGAGTCGTCACCTTCAACAGCAGCGGCATCATAAGCAGGTGTCATCGGCGGGGGATCATCCAAGGTGATCCCAGATAAATCCAACTCAGGAAAAGCTGATGCAACTTGCTTGAGGAAGTCATCAAATCCAGTACCGTAGTATCAGACACAGGAATCATTGAAGGAATCTGACACCTTGAATCTTTAAACTGCGTCAACCCCAGCCATCTCTACCTGCTTACGAAGGGTCGTCAGCTCTTGTTCTAACTTCTCATTCTGACGACCCGCCTCTTCTAACTTTTTCTTTGTCTCTTTCAGTTCAACGTTCAGGAGACGGACGGCCTCCTTGTACTGCGCCTGCTGGTTCAACAAGTTAGTATTATGGTTACTAACGCGAGTGATGACACCTTCCTTGGCCACACACCGGTCCTGGAGCGCTTTCACACGTACCAAGGCCTAAGAAGGACACAACTGTCAGTCAATAAACAAGAAAAAGATAAGAGAAAAGCTAGCTAAGGGAGACAACTTACCCGTGCTAGGTCAAACAAAGCTGACGCCCCCAAGTCCTCTGTCCCTAACAAAGCACAAGAATTTATATCCGTCGAGTTTATGAACGATTCTACCTCTTCGACAACATAATCCTTGTGCGTTAGTAGGCAACGGGGCCCCTCAAGGACAGGACTGAAAGAAGTCATCACCCCCTTTCCTGCTCCATGGCCTGATTTGGGGGGTGACTTCTCTGGGGGCTCAATTCTAGAAGTGACAGCCAACTTTTTAAGGGGACGACCATCCTTCCTGTCGGGTTTCCTCTTCAACAGACCCTTAGTGACGGTTTTGGGGGCTAACGAGGATGTCAACTCCCCCTTCGCCCTCTTCTCCTCCTTTTGACGGGTAGCAGGGGCCCTTATCCGTTGCTTAGCTGCCTCCATCTCTGCAAAAATAACAGACATATATGAGAAAAATTGACGGCAAGAGCTAAAAGTGACGGGACCATAGGAAAAAACTACTCACGACGGCGAGAAAATTCTTCTAACTTGCGAGCTTCAGGCGTCGGTTCCGGAGCCCCGCAGTATGCGTGAAGAGTGTCAAGAGTAATTAAATCCCGACACTTTCGATCCTCTAAGGGAATCTCTAGAACCCGACAAATAAAATCCCTCTGCTCTTCAGTGATAAGAGGGCGAGTGTTGGCTGAAGAGAAAAACAAGTTGACGGCATTAAGACACTTCAAAAAATAAATAAACAAATATATGTATAAGCTGACGGGGCTAAAAGCTGTCAGCTAAAACCTGAATCCCTGACGAAAGCCCAAGTATTATCAAAATAACCACGGGGCATCGTCTCCCATTCTTCTTGACGGCACACCTAGTCTGTCCCTTTAACAAAAAAGTACCTATTCTTCCAATCTTTATTTGAATCTGGCATCTCAGACACTAATCTCAAATCCCTCTTCCTGACGGCAAAATGGTACATCCCCTTAGAAGAAGTAAGGTGCTGGGGTCTATAGCAGTAGAAGAATTCATCTAAAGAAAGTTGACGGTGTCCTCCACTTAGACGACCCCATAAGATCTCAGCACTTATAAAGATCCTCCATGAATTTGGAGCAATCTGGCTAATGGACAACCCCAGAAAGCCAGCCAGCTGACGATGTAAGGCCGTCAGGGGTAGTCTGAGCCCCGCAGCGAATATGGCATCATACATACCGATGTCTGTGGTTCTCCCCGTATAGCATTTTTCATTTTCCCTGGGGAGACGGATAGGGATGTGGTCTGGGATTTGGAAATGAATGTGCAACTCTTTGAAGACCTTATTACTCATTTTTGGTAAAAATTTATTGACGGCCCATTCCTCGGGAAGGATGAAGGGACGGTTACCACCAGGACTTCCTGAAGTTCCCTCACAAGACTCCTCGTCACCTTCACCTCTGTCACAATCCCTCTCTTCTTCCAATTCAACTTCACACTCCTCACCTACTACCTCCTCCTAACCTTCGTTTCCGGGACTCCTTACCTCCTTGTCAGGAGATTGGGTTGACGTCTCCCTCTCTAACGACCAGGAAAAGCTCCCAGACTCATAACCTGAACCAAATACCTCGTCATAGCCCGCTCTATCGTGGACCGACGACTGATCACTCGACGCGTCACTTGACATCTGATTACCTACAAGTGACAGATTTATTCTAAGCACCTAAGATGATGACCTCGCTATAGAGAAATCAATTGAAACAAAGCATATACAAAGAAAGAAAAAAGAACTTACGAGTTCCTTAAAACGGGTGACGATTTTGGAAGCGACGGTAGCAACAGAGGCGACGATGTAGGAGAATTGACGGAACAAAGGCGACGAGTCTTCTCTCCAGGAATCAGTAAAGATGAAATAGGAAAAATGAGGGGAAGAGATGGGTTATATATAAAGGGGAAATGCACAGAAGACCAAGTGACGCCCTCGTCCAGAAGCGGAGCCAACCAGAATGCGCCACGTGTCCGGGCATTTAATAATGGCTACTCAAGGAATTGCCTTTGAATCATTTTCTCTCTCCTAGCCAAAGTGAAAGTTAGCAACAAAAAGTATAACTCCATAACCCATCAGTTTAAACTGACGGGGAGTTAGAGTAGGGGGCAACTGATAAGTAAAATTATAACATGCAAGGCGCTCCAGATTTAACCCGTCGGCTTTGCTCGTGGAATGGATCCTACAGCTTAAGCTAACGGGATAAGTTATGGAAAAAACTGAAGACCCTAAAGCTGACGGACAGTGATGTGATAGGGTCGTGGAAGGAAGTTTGTGGAGCACATCAAGGGGCTGACACCATCGAAAGGCTGACGCCGATATGGCTGAAGGGAATAAGATAAGTTGACGGTCTTGAAGCTGACGGTTCTAATAAAACCTTTGCTTGGCCACCACACATGAGTATATAAGGAAATGACTTGTATCCCACACTCAATATTAGTCTCCTACAAGGAAAGGATTTCGTAATATACGCTCATGAGGTTTCCTATAAGTAAAGGACTTTTAGCCCAAGGAATAGATGGTCAACCCTCTACTACTATAAAAGCCCCAATACACTCACAAATCAAGGTACGCATATTTAACCCCTCCCTAGCACTCCAGAGTTGTAAGAAGTTCTAACTTGACCTTCGGAGGGTATTTGGCCGGCAACACACTGGTGCTCTCTATTAGGTTTTCTCTTTTTATCGTGCAGGAGGTATTTCGAGTGTGCGAGTATTGTGTGGCTCACTGGTGACATTTTCTGCATCATCATTAACCATGTTAGGACCATTTTAGAATCAAGTTCAAGCTGAATATATTTAAATCCCATAGACCACGCCATGGCCAAACCTTGCTTGATCGTGGCTAATTCAGCCATATTATTTGTTGCTAGACCCACGTGAAGATAAAAACCTGATATCCAGTGTCCTAAGTGATTTCTCAATATTCCCTCAGCACCGGCTATACCTGGATTACCTAGGGCACTACCATCAGTATTGATTTTAATATAGGGGTTTGGTGACGCGTGCCATTGTATAATCTGGGGCAGTCTGACCTGGGTCCGTCTGGCGGTGCCAGCTAGGAAGTAGAATTCCGTAGCAGCTTGCACAGAGGAGTAGATAAGGCCATGTTGGGATTGAGATTAATTCCTGATAATCCGCTCATTGCGAGCTAACCAAAGATTCCAGCAAGTGAAAGGAAAATAGACATGCCAAGGGAGTTGCTGGGGTAGGATAACAGCATTCATCGTTGCATTGCCCCATAACCAGTCTTGCAACGGCATTCGAAAAAAGGACAGGGGCAAAAGTCCTAGGGATTGACTCCAGACCTCTTTTGCCTAGGGGCAATCATGTAATATATGTATGCAATCACGAGGATGTCCAAATGCTAGGAAATGTTTGGTGGGTAGCCGGTTACGCATAGCCTTCCAAAAGAAAATTTGGATCTTTTTGGGGCATGTCAATGTCCAAATCCAGTTCCACACCAGTTTATCCCAGGGTGCTTGTTGTTGGTGATAAAGAAATTTTGAAGCGGATTTAACAGAACAAGCACCATTATTGTGGGGCCATAAGAAAGAATCAGCGAGTCGAGCAAACCGTGCCACAAGGATACCCTGAATAAGGTTTTGAAGTTAGGGGGGAAGAGAGATGTTAAGAGAGTCGAAAGACCAAGAATGAGTGGTCCACAATGAAGTAACCCTACTGTCTTCATCATAGGGGAGGAGGGGTCCCTCCACATAATTACGAAGGGAGCAGTGGGGGAGCCAAGGGTCCTTCCAAATACAAATAGTTTGCCCATCGCCTACGATCCACCTTATGCCTTTAAGAAGCAATTTTGCTCCTAGTGAGAAAGCGTCCAAATATGAGATCCTCGTGGATTTCGAGGACTAGTAAACAAAGTTGCATGTGGAAAGTATTTGGCTTTTAGCACCTGGGCCCAGAGTTTAGTAGGATTGGTATAGAGGCGCCATGCTTGATTTATGAGAATCACACGGTTTCTATGCCGGGTGGAAGGGATGCCCAACCCCCCAGCCTCCTTGGGTAACGTAACAGTCTCCCAGTTAACCGTGTGGCAGCACTTACATTGATTAGTATCCCCCTAAAGGAAGTTACAACTCATTTTATCTATTTGATGACTAATTTTTTGCGGAAGGAGCGTCGTTTGCATAGCGTAGATTGGGATGGAAGTTACAGAGGCTTTTATAAGGGTGGCCCGGCCAGCCATTGATAAATATTTGGCTTGCCATCCTTCAATTCGCAAGAGAATGTTATCCACTAAATATTGATAAGATTGTGTTGTGCGGTAGGAGGTGAAAATGGGCGTGCCTAGATAGGTACCAATGCGGTCAGTGGTGGGAATCCCAAATATTCCAGCCACTTGCTCTTTAATACGCCTAGGGGTACTAGGAGAAAACCATAATCTTGATTTGGTAACACTTATAAGCTAGCCAGACGAATCACAAAATTGTTGTAAAATTGTGCATAAATTCTTGCAGTCCCTAGTCGTGGCCTTAGTGAAAAGAAAGATATCATCAGCGAAAAATAGATGCGAGAGGCGTATCCTAGCCCTAAAATTTATAGGATGGATAAGTTTACCACAAACAGCCTCTTCCAACTAGATCGACAACCGTTTAAAACAAAGGATAAACAGATATGGGGATAGTGGGTCCCCCTGATGAACTCCCCGACTTGGCACCACTTCCGGGAGAGGAGTCCCGTTCCACAGAATATGGAACTGCGTTGAGGAGATCATATTCATTATAAGAGTAATGAGGTTTGGTGGCATCTAAAAAAATTCTAAAGTTTCCCGAATAAAAGGCCATTCTAAGCAATCATAAGCTTTTTCAAGATCCAATTTAAGGGCTACGTAGCTAGCCCGACCCAGTCTGGATTTTAAAGTCTGAATCACTTCCTGGACGAGGATAATATTGTCGCTCGTTCGATGACCCGGCACAAAACCGACTTGACAGGGGTTGATAACCTCAGCAATATAAGGTTTGAGTCGTTGCACAATGATTCGAGAAAATAATTTATAGAGGGTATTACAAATGCTGATTGGACGAAATTGAGTAATCAATTCAAGATGCGCAACTTTTGGAATAAGAACCAAGTTCGTAATGCCCCAGTTTGGAGGTATAGTAAGAAGCTCAAAAATTTCCTGAATGACCTAAATTATACTCGAGCCTAAACTGGGCCAATTTGTTTGGAAGAAAAGAGCATGATAGCCATCCGGCCCAGGTGCCTTTAAAGGCGGGAGATCCCTAAGGTTCCTAAGGATTTCAGCAAGTTGAGGAATACAAGCTAGAGACTGGGTGTGAGTAAGAAAAGGACTATTGTGACTATATTGTATCGTATTCCTAAATGTAGGGCGCAGATGAGGAGACGTAGCTTGAAACAGTTTTTTGAAAGCATTATTAATATGTTGGGTTAAGGTCTCTCCAGTCAGCCATAATCCCGTGTCATCTTTTAAAGTAGCCACCTGCAAATGGCTTCGTCGTTGAATGGTTTTGAGGTGAAAATATTTTGTATTGGCATCCCCATAATTTAGCCACATAATTCGCGATTTGAGTTGCCAATATAAATATTCTTGATGGAGAACAATGTTATAATCCTGCGCCAGCTGTTGCTCAAGCGAATATAGAAAGGCCGAAGGTTTCCTAATTAAAGCCAACTGGAGCCCTCGAATTTGAGCTAAAATACGATTTTTGCGCTGGAATAAATTGCCAAACTAGGTTTTCTTCCAGGTATGAATGTTATTGGTTAGAAAATCAAGGCGCCGAGGGAACCTAGATAAGGAGGAGGAAGCAGTGGGGAGTGTTTCTGATGCTTTCCAGCTATCCTCCACAAGGGAAGGGAAGGTAGGATCAGTGAGCCACATTTGCTCAAATCTAAATGGCTTAGGAGACTTCGGCTCTAAGGGGTCAGTGATAAGCAAAATGGGACAGTGGTCAGATTTTACTCTAGGCAGATGGTGAATTTCAGCAGCAGGAAAGAGCATTTTCCATTTGGCATTGCCCAACCCTCTATCCAACCGTTCTTTAATATTAGTTTGTCACCTCGGGCTTTTATTAGTCCACGTGAATCGAGGCCCTTGAAATCCTAGATCCATGAGACCACACTTATCGATGCAATTTCTAAAAGCAGATATATGAGTCCTATTTACATGCAAGCCTCCCATTTTTTCGTCACCTGAAAGCATATCATTAAAATCGCCCAAGAGAACCCATGGTAAAGACACAGCTTCAGCTAGATTTTGCAAATAATCCCAAAAACATTTACGCTTATTAAAAGTGGGAGAGGCATATACAGCAATAAGTAAAAAGGAATAAGAGGGAGAAGATACCTTCACAAGTGCATGGATGCTATACTCACTATGAGTGATAATTTCAACTTTGAAGGAGGGACTTTCATTCCATAGCAACCAGATACCGCCGGAGAACCCAGTAGGGTCCACTCGTCGAGAATGATTGTAAGGGAGAGTGTTAATCACCGCTTGGGCCCTTGCTTCGGCAATGCGGGGCTCGATAATGATCAGAATATTTGGGCGATGCCTATGATGGAGCTCATAGGCATGGTTACGAAAGTCATACTCAATAGAACTTGTTTTTAAACTTTAAAATCTGCTAAGTTTTCCAATTCCCTGAATGCTTTTTTTTTTTTTTTTTTTTTGCCAACCTTCAATAGTATTTTATTAAAAAAGATCAGAGCAGAAGGGGAAGTCTGCCTTACATACTTCAAGTAACTCCACTGGCAGACTATCCGTAAGAAATGACATAAAGCAATGGGTCCTAAGAGCTAGCTTGTACGCCTAAGCAAAGACCCACCTCATTCTTTCTTTCACATTTGCATGCTATTCCATCAGTTGGTCACCAGCCCATTGAGAGAGAGAGGTGGGTTTGATTACCTGTTCCTTTGACTGAAATGCTAACAACCACGCCGCTATTGTTTTGTTGGAATACTTGTTGTATGTCAGGGTATATTTTTTGTCACTTTCACCTGACATAAAGAGATTGAGCAGGTTGGCTCGCTGTGTCAGTTCGTCAATGTTAAGGATCGGTAAAATTATATACGTCTGCCTCCTTTTAGTGTGCTCAAGGCTAAGTTTTTCTTTTATTTAACCATTTTTCAACATTTTCTTCCAACTTCAAGTGGCCCACAAAAAGAAAAATAAAATCTAAATACATAATATAGAAGACTAAGTTGGGCTTTTATAATTATTGTTGGTCCATCGACTAGGAACCTATAAACTCACCATCATTCATTTTAACTTCTTTTTACATTGTATGATTGCACTTTGTGATCCTAATTTTTCATCAAATATTCAAATGATTTTATTCGCACATCTTATTCTTATCCACAAATATTGTGCACACATGGTTTATACTAGCGGCTAATTTCATAAATCGGATTAACATGTATGATAAGCGCCAAAAAAAAAAAAAATTTTATCTTTCTTCCGTCTAATTCGCGAGTGGGGAATCAAACCCGCAGTCTCTTGACACCGCGAAGCGTGGAATGTCATGCATTGGATTTTTATTTTTATTTTTTTTATTTTTTATTTTTAAGTAGTCAAATTTTATCCCTATTAAGATCACATTATCAAAAAATGTGTAATTATTCAGTATTTCGGAAACATAATAAACATGTGTTTTCTCATCTCATAAATAGAATAGGTCAGTCTTATTATGAAGTGAATTAGCAAAAATGTGGAACTCACTTTTTATTGTGCTATCGAAGCACTGAAGTAATTACTCTCCTATACATTACCAAATTGAGAATATTTTGCACATCAATCTAGTTTTACCCAAGTTTTTCTTTGTGGGTTTGCACACGTAGGTGTTAGAAAAAAAATCTCGTCCCCATGTCCTCCTATGCCGTTTTCAAAGAGTTTAGTGTGAATGTTGACAAGTGTCCCAAAAACTGGTGTAGTGGATCAGTTTTTGATGGGGACCAGAAGTGTCTGCGCCCCTCACTCTCTCCCACTCCCTCTATTATCTCTCCACCTTTTCAAACACCACTTCTACATTACATACATACTTAGTCTAACTGTCATGCTACTTTTGTCGCCTTTTTTCTTCTCAAATCTTTCACTTTCACTACTTATAACCATTCCAATAATACTATCATGTAAGCCAAATTTTCAGTCTCATCTTTGTTTATTCTCATCCAAAGGGCTTGTATATAGCCAACTCTACCGGCTTTACTAGCTCCAAAGCAAAGAGAAACCCAAGAATTTCTCTGAGATTTTAGACATGTTTGACATCTTGTTCGGGTGGCGAAAAGCTTCAAAATGGTAAAAACCCATTAAGTTCAAAGAGTTTTTAAGGTTGGTTTGTTTGACAACCGTGTAAATTTTATGTGTTTCTTTCTTGTTGCAGCAAGAAACTGATTAAACGAGTTCAGTGCCGGCTAAAGGGTCTGAAGAATAAGAGGAATTCAATTGTGAGGCAGATACGTGGAGACGTGGCCCAACTGATCAAAACTGGGCATGAACAAATTGCCTTCACCCGGGTATTCTAATGAATTTTCCACTATGAGTTTATTCAAGCACTCCTCTGTTGTTTCCTCTGTTTTCTTTGTTGATTATAGAATTTCTCTGTTTTTAAGTTTTATTGCTTGCCTAAAAGTTTCTATAGGATTTGTATAAAGTACTATAAACCAAGTTTCCATGATAACTTGATTTGCAATCTTTGGTCCTGTTTTGTTGTTATAAAGTTAACCAATCATTCAGGATAAGTTTAATCATTGATGATAAAACCTTGAGTTAGGTAATGATCATTTCTTGACACATAAAGTGCTGAATTACACAAAGATTGAGATAGAGAGAAACTTAGAAACAGGAAAGAAAAAGTTATAGGGTACACAAAATTAATTGTGTTCTTAGCCAGATTGGCAATTATGATTGAGGATGTGGTCCCATTCATGCATACAACAATAATAGGACTTAAATAGTATCAACTCCAACTTCAATCTTATTGATAATTGAAATTTATGCCTGGTTTGGTTTTGAAGAGTCAGAAATGTAGAAGTTATACCTAGAAAATGGTGGTTAATTGCACAGTTACTTAGCAAAAGTGCCTGCAATCTCTTGTGAAAGATTATCAAAATATGTTATAAAGGTAATAACATAGAGCTTCAAATGATTTCTTTGTTTTTCTTAAGTGATTGGTAAAACTTGAGAGCTAACAATTGTGAAATTTTGGGGTTTGAGGTAACGTGGGTATGAAATCATGACTTTTTGAGTTGATATGCAATCTTTTGCTCTCTTTTTTTTTTTCCTTCTGTATTTAATTGAAGGAATTCAATTGTGGAGTATCTGAATAGCATCCTATACTTACCAATGCTAGGATTGTATTTACTTTCTTGTTTGTGGAATTGGTTTCTATTATAGTTACCAAATTTTTATTGCAAATTTTACTTATAGCTTTAGGAATTTGTTTCAGCAGGCCTGCTTATGTGATCATTTTTCTGCTTTTTCAGGTTGAGCAGCTCATTAAAGATGAAAGCGTAGTGGCATTGTATGAATTGTTGGACCATTTCTGTGAATCAATCCTCGTAAATCTTTCTTATATCCGAAAGCACAAGTATGGGACTACAACAACCTCTTTCTAAAGTCACCCCTCTTCCCGCCCCCACACCCCCCCCCCCCCCCCCCCCCCGCAACCCTCTTCTTCTTTTTTCCCCTATTTTCTAAGTTCTTGTGATCTAAAACAATGATCTTTTATTGTAATTTTCCAACCTCAGGGACCGTCCGAATGATATTAATGAAGCAGTTTCAAGTCTTATATATGCCTCTGCCAGATGTGGGGATCTACCTGAGCTTCTGGTGATCCGGAAGCTCTTTGGAGAGCGGTATGGTCAGAAATTTGCATTGACTGCTGTTGAACTACTTCCTGGGAATCTTGTGAATCGTGAGGTTATTATTTTCAACAATAGCAATATAATTTGATGGGACTTATTTCTGTTTATTCAAGAAAGGATTTGTCACTAATATATGCATGCAAATCAATAAAATCTAATTCTACAGATAATAAAGAAACTCTCCCAAAAGTCTATACCAGAAGATGTAAAGCATAGATTGATGGATGAAATAGCTAGGGATTACAACCTAAAACCAGAGGTTTTAGCACTTGAATACTATCCTGAATGGAAACAAGAGCAGGTGATTCTTTTTACTTGAATCAAAATGTTACAGCACATTCATGATGTTTTCATTTCCCAAAATTTATATAATGTACTTCCATACTATGCAACTACAGGTGAAAGAAAATAGTGGACATCAAGTATTGGATACAGATGTTAAAGCTTATTATGATGCAACCAACGGATCTGAAATGCAAGCTTCAAGTGTCGAAGAGATAGAAAGAAATGTCATATATGTTGATTCATTATCAACGAGCAATAAAATTTTGACAGAACCGTGCAACTCTCTGAGTCACCAAGATTCTGATATGAGTATTGCTTTTACTAGTTCCATTGTTCACTCTGCAAACTCCTCTATTGTTTATCAATCATCCTCAGGTGTAGTGGAATCTTCTGTGAATAACAAAGCACATGAAGTAGAAAATTCCAAACTGAATTCTCCATACAAATGCAAAATTTCTGGTTTGGAGCATGAGGAAGTGAGAAAGACTCGAGCATCTTCTTCAGAAAGTTTGCCTCAGTTTCCTGAGGAAACAGTAGTTTATCTTGATGACATAGATGAGTTTCAGTCTTTGACTAAAAATAATAGAGCTTTCCCAGACCAAAGAATATTTAAGTTCAAATCATCTGTCCTGCCTAAGAGTGAAAAAATTGAGGGCAGTGGTGATCAAAGTAATATGAATCACTATGAATCATGGAGTGAGAAGTCTGGCTCAAGGAGCTCTAGAAAGAGAGGGAAGGCATCAGGGAAAAGATTGAGGAGGAGATCAATGTCTTGGGAAAGTCAAAGTGTTAAAGATATTGAATGTCTCTTATATTATGATAATCTGCGCAAGAGTTCTCCAACTCATCACCACATGAAGCATCATAAGCAGAATCCTGGAGTAGGAAGGCAACGATCATATTATTCTCAGAAGAGATTCAAGAATCCTTGTTGTTTGGATTTAGGAAGTAACTTCGAGTCGTGTAACTGCAGTCTGAGACATCCAATTTTTTATTTTTGTACCTATGATGATGAAGAGAACGGGGAAGTTTTGCCGTGGAAGCAAAAGAGAGGGAGTACAACTTTGGTAAGCCTCCCAACTCGTGGTCCTGAACAAGAGCTTGTGTGTAATGAATGTTACCATCACCACTGGTCCTGGAATAGAGAATTAGATAAGGAAATGGAATGGAATACCTTCACCAAGAAACCTAGAAGAAGAAGAAGTTATGACAGTGGTGCTGCTGTGTATGATGTTTTCACCTACCCAGGTTTCCAGCCTAATAAGCAGAACGAGGAAATGAAAGGCAAAGCAGACAGATCTTATTCACCAAGCAGTGTTTCTTCCAACATTTCCAGTCAAAGGGTGACTAGTTCTTTTACAAGAAAAGAAACTCTGCTCCCTTACTCCAGAGCTGAGACAATGCCCCCAGAACGGCTTAAAGAAGCTCGCAATGAAACTATACCAAGGTCCAATTCTTGCCCTTTCCAACATCCCAATCATGTTCATCCCAAATTGCCTAACTGTGATGATATAGAAGCTAAATTCAGGGCTCTTAAGAAAGAGCTTGTACAAAATAAGGGCTGTGGCAGAAACAAACAACTCGTGTAAGATACAAAGCTATCTGCATTTTATAGCACTAGGCACTAGCTCCTGTGACTTTTCTGGTTATCTGTTTGAAGAGCTCCTCATTGAATTTTCTCATGTAACATGTTTTCATTACTACCTTTTATAGTTTTTTTTTTTTTTTTTGAGAATCTACTACCTTTTATAGTTATTTGTTAATTGTGATTAGTATGTATATACAATTTGGAAATAGTACAAAGTTGTCCTTGATTAGTATTGTTTTTTTGTTTTGGGTGGTGGGGTGTGGGGGGGTTTGAAACCCTGAATGCTTCTATTAGAAATACCAAGAGGTGCTAATTGAGTTACAACCACAAGATTCTTGGTCTTGGAGATTAGTATTGCTTATTACTTCAAAAGTAGATTATGAATCAAAGAACTCTGAGAACACAAGGGGGCTTCCACTAGGATATTGTTTATTCTTTCTTTTTTTTTTTTTTGGGAAGAAAAAGAAGGCAAGAATATAAATTGACTTATGGCAGTCCTCAGTCCTCACACGAAACCAAAGAAACTGACATCTTGGCAGGATTCAGAGCATATTCCTCAATCTGGAGTTCCACCAAATGTAATGCCTTCTTTTGAATATTTCAAAAAAAAACAATCATTTTTAGGAAAAGCTTCAAGATGTCATTCTCATGGATTTTAAGGCTTAAAATCCTTTGGTTACAAAAAACCTGATTCCCTTTCTCTTTTTACCTTATTGTGACAGTTGATTTTAGGTTCTTGTTGCTTGATTAAACTGTTCTTTAAGTTGTGAAAATTTATCAACAATATATGTGGTTTTCCATGAACTAAAGCGCAAGGAAGAAATGGTAAAACCAAGATGGTGATGAATAACTCAGCATGAGACCATCGATTTAATCAAATGGTTCAATTTACTCCTGCAATTAGATGTAGCAGTTGTATGTGTGTCTCAAATATTAGCTTGCAGATAGCTCCTGAAAACTAACTAATTAACTTTTGTATTTTCCCCTTGAGTTTTTTATCGACTAAAGAAAGGGTAATTGAAGTCATAACTAATTTGTTGAGTAAGCTTCAAATAATTTACCACAAGTGGATTGACGAAAATCTGTGTACAAAATTTTATGCTTGTGACTTAATGAGTTCCACTAAATCTAATGGAATCACCCAAATATTTTTTTGATCCAGGAATTATTACTTAAATGTCATTTTAGACCTTTCTTCCGTCTAGGGTTTCCAGATGGATAATATCCTTAACCACATCAAATATTTGTGTTTATGTTCAGGAACAGAGCCAGAACTTTGAGTTAAGGGGGCGGCTTTACTACTGTTAGCTGTGTGCGGCAATTTCAACCTCTGGTTCTGCTACTTAGCTGTTGAGAATTTTTTTTTTCTGTGTGGGTAAGAACAAAATTATTTTTTTTTAGAAATTTTTAAAGGGCAAAATTATTTATTTTTGATAAAATTAGTTAATTGAGCTTTTTTTTTCAGTTTTATTGGTAATTTTTGTTGTTGAGTTTTTTTTTTGCTAGTATATTTTGTTTTAAATTTTAGATATATAAATTTTTTTATGGTCACTAAAATGAAGAAAATGCTAGCTACAAGGTTTTTATAAATTACTGATGTGATAAGTAGTTATTGGTAAGTAAAAAAATGATGTGAGTGGTAGGCCCATAGGCGAACCAATAAGAATTTGCTACCAAAACAGTTTGTAAAAATGTTATAAAATTTTTTGTGAGAATAACATTTCTCTTAAAATAATCAATGATATAGTTAAAGGGAAACAAAATGTAATTTTATAGAACAAAATATCTAAAATTAGTACACATATATATAATAATATTAAAAAAAAAAAAAAAAAATAGGGGGGCACTAGTCCAATGGTGGTTCCGTCCATGTTTGTGTCATTATTCCTCATATTTGCATTAGCCAGAAGACAATGCAATTTTATGAAAGATCTAAGAAGAGCTCAGCAAGTGATGGAGCTCTGGGTAGTTTATGGAGATATTTCATGAAATTATGGAATTAGAATAGTCACTCTTTTGCCTTTCTCAAGGCTGTAGTGGGCAAAATTGTGGCAACATAGATAACTCATATCCGTAATTTTGAGATGCAAGTAAGGTAGGTTTACCTTATGCTCCTGAGATGCAAGTAAAGTTGTTTTACTGTGCATATATACGTGTTTGTGCCAAGTGTCATATAATTGTTCATAGTCAATCCTAAACCCGGGAAAAAGAGGAGATTACGGTAGGTTAACAGTTAGCGTAAAATTTAGTCACTCTCGAACCATCAATAGAACCATCAATAGAACTATGATGTCTTCCTTTTGGCATGACAGGAAAAGCGGGCGTCTTGGTGAATTAGCATATCTTGTCTTTGATGACAAAGCCCCTCCTTTCCACATGGATCGTCTTGCACGACTGTCACCAACAATAATTAGGATCTACCATGGGTTACAATGGCTAAATGAAATGTTCATTGTGGCCGTTCTTTTTATTATGCTTTCCGCCTCCTGATTTTGCACTTAACATCTGGTTGTTCCCATGTTTCTATAAGGTCCATAGTATAAGAAGCTGCATCAACAATATTTTTACAATAAACAATAGGTGGTAATTACTGATTCTAATTTGAACCAATCATTGGAATTATTTTTTTGCCTACTAATAATAGCTAATAATAACCTGTCACTTGGGATTTATTATAAAAATGTTGTGAACATAGTATTTCTCTCTATAGTATTGCATAGTATTCTATTGTTGCAATTTTGCACAAACAATGTTCCATCTTAGTACTCAAGGAACCTAGTGAGCATTTTGAGTGCAAACCAAGTTGAATATAGTTCGATCGAATTTTTTATTGTGATGCAACCCACAATGCTAGAGCAAAAAATAGGTTCTCTCTCTCTCTCTCTCTCTCTCTCTCTCTCTCTCTCTCTTATATATATATATATATATATATGTGCTCTTGATTGATAAAAATAAATTATTGTTAGCCTAAGAACATTCTATCAAATGTTCTAAAAAATTTAGCTTTTAACAACTCAAAAAACTACTTTATCTATTTTAACATATTACTTTAACAATACATACAACATCAAATACTTCATTAATTCTTTTACCATTTTATTTAAATATTCTTATTTTATTATTTCTTTTATCACTGAGTTTCACTCTCTCTAACTTTCATTTAAATAATATATATATTTTAAGGTTTTTACCACCAAGCTACAGTAAAATGCCAAATCTGTGGCAAAGTGTTAAAAATTTGACTTTTGACATCATTTATGTAGTGGGGTTTTTTAGATTTTGGGTGCTAAAATAGTTTATTTATTTATTTTTTATTTATTTTTTTTATAAGATAGAATTCTACTCTATCCTAATCTAAGTGTATATGTATGTGAAACTCTCTCCTGGAGACTTGAACCTCGGCCCTTGCCTCCCATACTCCACAAGCACTTGTACTTGTGGAGTAACCATCGCATCAAAGGTGTGCGGTGGTTTTAAATGTGAATGCTATTGTATCTATTGGGATGGACGAATTTTGTTGAAACTAACGAAGAAGCCTTCACAAATATATGTGCGACTCTCCTCTATGTGATGCTATAGGAGTTGGGGCCGGATCTAGGATTTCAAGGTAGGGGGTCGAAGCGTAAGAAAAAAAAATCCAAATAGGTATCTATATAGTACTAACAAAATATTAATCAAGATAAATACACAAAATTATTGTTTCTTAATACATTAAAATGTAATCATCTACCAACAAAGACAAAATAATATAAAATAATATAGTTTCTTAAGAGCATCAGTTGTAGCAAAAAAAATTTATTTTTACAAATCAAAACTTACTTTTGCTACTTTAATATAACATTTAAAATGTCTTGTATAGTAGTGTTTTTGGCATTTAGTGTTTTAAATACTAGCCTGTTTGGTACGTTTGTTTAAATAATAGTTTTCAGTTTTTTTGAAAATACGTGTGGGTGAAAAAGTGTGTAAATATACGTGTAATATTGTTTAAAAACTGAAAACATGTGTTTAAGTTTATGGACTAAACGGGCCATTATATTTATTATTTAGAACACCTGATGTTAGTACTCTAATATTCAGCTAATTAGGATTTTTTATTTTTTATTTTAAGGTTTTGTTTTTGTTAACTTTTTGAATTTGATAGTTGCTAGCTAATTAAAAAGGAGTTCTAAGTTGTTAGAAGATGAAAGTGCAGCTCTAGAAATTAATATATATATATATATATATATAACCAATAAAAATTTTTCTCTTTTTTTCTTTGGGTAGGGGGCCCAAAATTTTGTTTTTCCTTTTTTTTTTGGGCCAAGGGGGGCCTGGGCCCCCTTGGGTCCGTCCCTAATAGTAGGGTTACTATCTTAACAAAAATAATAGAAAGCTTCAAGTGATGGTGGGATTTTATTACTAAGGCCTGTTTGGATAGAAGGGGGGGAAGAAGGAAAAATAGAGAGAAGTAGAGTAGAATTGGTTGAAAATAGACTAATTTTGGGCTAAGAATGTGTTTGGCCCATGTTTTTGGAATAAAAACGGGTGTTTTGGAATCAAAACACCAGTTTCAGCCCGTTTGGCTATATGGATTTTAACGTTTGTGATTTTAAAACGCATGACTTCAAAACGAAAGTATTTTCAGCAAATTTGAAAACACCATTCTGAAGGGTTGTAAAACGCATTTTTTAAAGTACAATTTACCACAAATACCCCCATCAAACTTGAGCAAAGAACCCAAATAAGTATTTCTCATTTTTTTCCTCCATCGTACCTTCACTTCTGCTTCACCTTCCATTTTGTTTCCGCCCTTCTCTTACTCTTGCCATAGCCTGCTAAATCCTTAATAAGCTGGAGCACTCATATTCATCTTCTTTCTTTTCTTTAAGCCTCAAATGGAAAGTATCATGGACAACAAAAGGATGGGTATTTGATTGGTGAGGATAACTGTTAGTGTTACTTGAGGATAAGTGCAAAAGTAGGATTGTAGGAGAAAAATGAAGTTAGTAAAGTGAAAAGTGTGCAGGTGATAGGAAAACTTTGTTAGGTGAAGTACTTCATGTGGAGTGGTGATTTCACCCTCCACGTATAGTTTTATTTATTTATTTAATAAATGGAATACTTTGATTTTATATATATAATTGAATTTAAAAATGTTGGTGTATATAGGTCTTTTTGGTAATTTATAGCTAAAATAACAATTGAAAATCATACTTTTTACAAATTTTGCTAAACACTCTAAAATTGCATTTTCAAGATGCACATTTTAAAACCACTACTTTTAAAAAAATACAATTTACAAATAGCTTATCCAAACGGATCATAAATCTACTCTACTCTCCCTCCCTACTCTTCAATCCAAACGGACCATAAAGGTCTAAAACTAAGCTATTGTTCCACAACTAATGAAGGAAATTTAGGAAAAATACACGGCTAGCTAGGATTAGGATTTTTCCTTATTACATCCCACTCTTTTATTTTATTTTTTTTGCATTCTGATTGGAAAGGCGAGCTACTCCAGAAAGACAACTAATTGTATGAGCTTGTATCACAAAATTGTTATAAAAAATTAATATTTAAATTATTAATAGAAGTAAAAAAGAAATAAGAAGAATTTATATTAACAATTAAGCTTTTTGTGTTTATTTAAAAAATTGATAAAGCAGTCCAGGAAAAGTTGATATAAGAACAATTAAGGTTTGATGTAACTACAACTCAACTTTTATTATATAGTATATAGTATATGATAATATGATGTGAGCAGATAATGTATTCTATGAGAGAGAAAACCGTGCACAATACATAAACCATAGAACATCATTTGTTGATGAACTTTTTGTATTCCTACTCTTTTTTTTTTCTTTTTTTATAAGTTTTGTTTTGTTTTGTTTTTTAGAGAGTTTCAACCTATGACGTTTTCTCCTAATGATACCTTTATCATCAGACCAAAACATCAATTAGTTTTTGTTATAGGTGGGGATTGAATCCCAAATCTATTATTCAACCATCAGAAACTTTACAAGTTGAGCTAACTGAAACCATTTTTTTTTATAAGTTTTTATTCTTACTTGGTTGTAATTGGTACTTTATTTATTTGCTATAAGGTTTGGATGATCTTCCTTGGAATACTTGAATAATGTTAGAGATATAAACTATTTTATAAAAAATTCTACAAACTGCTAATGTGGTGAATGATTATTATTGGTAAATAAAAAAGTGATATTAATAGTGGGCCTAGATGAAAACCAATAAGAGGTTGGCCACATCAACATTTTGTAAAAATGTTGTAAAATAATTTGTGACTGTAACATTTCTCATCTTTTTAAATACGGGTATTCTAGACTAATAACTCTTCCTCATCATAAGGATGTTTTTGCTGAAATTGTTGCACATTTTTCCCTTTTGAATACATGAGGAACTTACTACACTGATCGGGCTAGAGAATAATTCGGTAGCGATAAGGTTAACCACACGAACTAGATTATAGCATTGAGAATTTTAGGATTAGAGAGGTTGTCCTTATAACTAACACTTTATTTTCTCGCTATAACCAAGCACATCCCACAAAAAAAAAAGAAAAAGAATTTGATTCCTAATAAATTTTTCTAAAACTAAATTTTTTGATATATTACCTTTACTTTTGTTTGAGAAATATTATAGCTGTAATTTGATATGTTGCCCCTTTTTTTTGTTGCATTGTTACCTTGAATCATGTAGCCCTGCTTCTAACATATGCGCACAACCAGAACATTTTTGATAAAATTTCAACTCTTGCTAGCTTTACTCCCTATTTTTCTTGACTGGCATCTAAAAGGATCTAGAGACTAGAAAGGAAGAGTGGGGTGTTCGTCTATAGGACACATCCAAATTTACACTTAATTTTACAACATGTTTAAGTGTTAACTTACAATTAAATTCATCACTTACACATGAGTTCATCATTGGTAATTGGTAAAAAAAAATCATGGTTTATACAGTACACCATTGGTAGTTGGTAAAAAAAAATTAAAAATTATAATACACCAATTATAAGTTGACATCCAAGCATATTATGAAACTGAGTGTACATAGAATTCTAAGATGACTTTTGCTTCCTTGCAACTTATCAATATTTTATAATACATTATTCATTTAAGTTATTTGGAGATAAGTAACCCCAACTTAACATGGTATATCATTTTCCTTTTTATGTTAATCATGTAGCTTCCTAACAAACTCCCCTATCTTTATCTTTGCAAACATGCGCATATATCCCTTGCCATATCTTATAGTCCATGAGAAAACTCCTTTGGTTTCTTCAAAGACACACACACAGTGATCATGGCTTCGAAAATACAATTGGTTTCGCTTGTCTTCCTGCATTTCCTCATATTTGGAGCACTCTCCTACGCTCTTGCTTATATGGCTAAGAAACGCAGTAGTGTTAGTATTCAAGAACCCACTTGATCCTCTCTTTTTCTTTTTTTCTTTTTTTTCCTGTTTTTGGTAATTGATGAGTTTTGTGGTACTTCTCATTATTTGTGTTACACTTCATAGTATTTCACATTGGCTTCGATTTGCCAACTTAATTATATGTGGTTTGTTGAAAGAGAATAGCTTATGTTTTTGCATTGCCTCTAGGATTTTTTGATCAGTTTGATAGTGTGGCCAAAAAAAAAAAGGGAAATCTTTTGTAGGAACTTCAATTGTTGTTAGCAAGAACACTTGCATACTAGCTAGCGTAGGCCACGAACCAAATATACTTCACGAAATACACAAATTCTGCAATATACTCAAATGTTCATGTGCTTGTTTATATGAAAAATACGTTCTAGTAAATTACTAGATGCATCTCATAGGAAAATCCTTAGTATCAGAAAAATAATTAATAACCAAAGTTCACTTTCAAATCTTTCTAAAGTATGAGAATATTAACTTTAAAAGTGGTACTCCAAAATACAATACCAGAGGCTCTTTTATTTGCGAACTCATCTAATTAGTGCTAAAAATGATCATTGGCTGCATGATGTTTTTTTTGTCAAAATGTTTATATTAATTCAATAATCCATCAACCTCTTCTTGATTAGGCAACGCTGGTGCTCATTTCTGATACGAAATCTGCCTACTGTGCCTACGCTTATGATGGTGCTTCCTGGTTGGGCATGTTCTCCAGTATATCACTCATGTGTGCTCAAATGATTGTCATGGTTGCAAGCAGTTGTTTTGTTGGGAGGAATCTGAGTCCTGGTTGCTCTAAGGCATGGGCATTTGCCTTCTTCATTGCTTCATGGTGAGAGTTCTCTTCTTCCTCTTCTTTTTTTGCCCTACCCCCACCCGCAACTTAGTGTGTCGATTAATTTGTTACTTATATAGTTCTCGAATTCGGCATAATCAGTAACCTTGTAACATTCACTTGTATTCTTTTCCATTTATCTCTATATATGTTATATAGAGAGAGAGATAAAGATACGATCTAACTTTGGCAGCCTAGTCCCAAGAAAATATAACATAATTCATCATATGCTACACTTACTGTCAGACCCCTAAATTGGGTCACTAAATTAATTTCTGTAAGATCTTATGCTCATATACTGTCCAATTTGGTTTCATTTAATCTGTCTCAGGGTTTCATTCTTCGCTGCAGAGGGAATCCTTCTTAAAGCTTCCATTAGAGGAGCCTTTTTGTTTGACTATGTGACCATGTTTGGATACATGCCAGTTGGTTGCCAGGACATGAGAAAAAAAATGTTTGATGATGGAACAATTTATATTCTGTTTACTTGCGTAACCTCCCAGATCTACCATTTGGTATATTGGAAAGCCCAACATAATGTCTAGTGGCAATGTCACAATCATAGTGGATATTGAGATTAAAGAAAAATCAAATACAATGTCAGGGGCTAGCTCAGGGCTTAGATGATGCAATAGATTTACTACAATTCTACTATAGGCTTCATTTTCCATCCAGAATATTCAAAAACCATTGTAAATTCTTGCATTAAAAATCATATACAATGTCAGGGCTTAGACGGTACAATGGGTTTACTACAATACTAATATAGGCTTCCTTTTTTTTGTCCATTATTCTCAAGAACCAATTTAATTTCTGGCATTGCCTGCGCATATCTATAATAAAGCAGGATTTACTAAATTGAAGGGGTTTCATTTTTTTCTACTTTCTCCCTCAATATTTCAGATATTTATTCTGGCTTTAAATTTATGTGATAATGGAGATTGTTTTATCTGATAGTAGTAAATGCATCCGATTCGCTTAATGATAAACTAAGATGGTTGAAAATGCCTAATTTTCAACAAGTTCTCCTAAATGAAAACAAGAGATGCATCTTGAAGTAAGGAGAGCTTAACTACATTGGGTTCGTTTAATTAGTCCCATGGAATTCATGAAGGGGGCCAAGTCTTTTAGTCAACATTTTAGAGCCACCCCAAGAGGGGAGTAGAAAGCAACTTGCATGGATAAAGAAATAGTAATACATAACATGGTGCTGCTGCAAATAAAACTAACATCAAGAATCCATGCTTTCCCATTATAACATTCAAAACCCATTAAAACAGTTTAGGGAACAAGGAATATACTATAGGACTATGCGCTACCTCAAATACCACCACTACTGTTAACGGGTGAGGATAGAGCAAAACATGTCAGTAAGGTTTGATATGCATGTCACAATTAAAGGTATATGACCCATTGTACTATCTTAAATCCTTTGTGTTATCGAAATCCAAATTCATAGTATTAACTATTAAGAATCATGTTCGTATTGCAAGTAACATAACCCTAAAATTAGTTCATGATTAGCTTAAGGTTAGTAGTATTATAGCTATCTCTCTCCCTTATGTCAATATGAAAGGTTGAATGGCATCAGTTGGAAATGAAAAATAATGGATCGTACACTCCTTTCTTTGCATGCGGGTGTAGGGGTGGAAGTGTGTTTATACTTTATATATTCCAAGAGTACCACGTACAAATGATAATTCCTTTTCATATAATAGTAAATTCTATAACTTAAATTTATGGTATGATCCTACATTCATATGAATATCTAATAATTTTCGGTTCATATGTGTGTTTTCATTAATCTAACAATAGTATTACTGCATTTATGTTGAATATTGTATCTTCCTTTGGGAATAGAGTTAATTACGTGTAATGAAATGCCTAGAAATTAATATTTGACAAAATATGAACATAAACACAAAATAAAAATTGCTTTTAAGTAAAAATTAGAAACTTTTGAGATAGAATTTGCATTTTGAACAAATTTTTGGCATTTCAGCTGACTACTAAACACAGGAAAGTTGAAGAGAATTGAAATTCAACCACAACCATCAATCAATCCATCACTAACAAATTAATTTTATTTGTCCGCGTCAAGAAGCCATGTCACCCATGTGAATGCTCATTTGAAGCATAAATGGAAGCCTCCTAATTGCATGCCGTACGATTCCAATTGAGCAAAATTAGAACCAACTTTATTTAGGCAACAAGTCTATGTGAAATAGTTTGATCTTTACAAAATAATATAAAAGCTTTGGTTTCTTAATACAATAATCAAATGCTTAAAGTTCATCAAAATAATCAAATGCTTAAAACTTTTACATAAGATACGACAAAGTAATAATTATTTTGCATTTCCCTATAATAAAACAAAGGGGGTTGCTTTATTTTTGCTCATAAATTAATAAATATACTATTATTCATATGGTAAAATTTCTATTAATTGAATATGGGATATATGATATCAAAAGGAATTCTGTTAATGTGTTGACCTAATAATAAAGTGCAATTGTCGTGAAGCACAAGTCATAGGTTCAAATTCTATTATATCCCAAAAAATCATTTTGGCATTTTGATCCATGAATTTGAAAAGAAAATTACATGTCTATCCGTACTATATAATATATATAATTATTTTTTACAAATTTCATCTATCATGTATATAAATATATAAAATAAAATAAAAAAGAAGTAAAAGAAGAAGGGTGAGGCCACATCAATAAATACCGTCTTATCATAGTTTTTTTTTTTTTTTTTTTGAGAAACAAACACACACACACACAAGGGAGATGGAAAGCTTATCATAGTTTGTATCCTTTAATGGATTATTTTTAATGTTTATTGATACAGTAGTTTTACAAGTCTGAATAATTTGATAATAAATCTCATGATTTGAGTACATGTGATGTGAACCCTTGCGTGCAATTGGACTAGGAAGTCTAGAACACTTATAATTCCACAATACATCCAATCATGGGTTTTTTTTTTTCTAGCCTCCCCTTTCTTTTTACCCGTGCATTTGCGTTGTGGATGCTTTTTTTTTTTATGCTTGGTATGTAATTTCGTATTTACTAATTTACTAAGGATTGGATGCTGTTCCGTAAGTTTTAACCTTTAATTTTTAAATTTGATTATTCTTGGACTAATAACTTCATCGGAAAGATGCATATATGCTTGTGGTGAAATTGTTGTACTTACTATGGTGATCGAGCTAAAGAATAATTTGATAGCAATCAGGTTAATCACATAAACAATTCCTCAACCAAAAAATAAAAAGGTTAATCACATAAACAGGTTATAGCATTGAAGATTTGAGGATTAGGCTCGTTGTCCTTTTGCCCAACCAAGAGAGATTATATATTATAGGAAATTTGAAATATGGATGAAAGTGAGAGATTTGAACCCTAAAAGGTCACCTATTTGGCATTTAGCACAATGTCTTAATATAAATAAACTTCTTTTTACTGATCAAGCACTACCCACTCCATTTGGTGGTCTTATATATTTATGAGATTTACTATATATATATACATATACAAGATACATTTCATAACGATTGTATAAAGTGTTCACACATTAATATTGTGGGGGGTAAAAGCCCAGACCTACCTATTGGGCCTGGGGCCCTGTTTTGAATATTACTGTATGTCCAAAGAGGAATAACGGGTTGGGGTAGAGTTCATCTGGAGGCAACAAACCCAGAAATAGAGGAAGAGTACCATCCGAAGATGTCACCCTTTGTCCGAAGAGGTTTTACTCCTAGGATACAAATAGTCTCGATTAAACAAACGTATGGAAGGTCCGAATGACCTTCCTGGCAATCCCAATGACAAAGATAAGTTCTGGGTATAGCTGGGGATGATAAGGACGAAGAAATATCTCAAGGAAAAGCTGCTACCACCGTATTTAATGCACTGCAGCAACTTTTCTGGCCACATTTATGTGGAAAAGGCCCCTGAATAGTGCAACCTCAGCTACCGCTACTCCCAAAAAGCTAGAGAAGATGCTTGATGTGACTTATACTCAAGTATGTACGCAGATGAAGGACAAATGGACGACTAGGATGATGATGGAGGAGGCTATATAAAGAAGAAGAGTCCCTGATAAAGAGGGGGGACAAAAAAAAAAGAGAAAGAGGAAATAACTTTACTGTAGCTCTAAGAATTGTAACCAACTTTCATTCAATAAAATGCCTCTTCGGACATTCACGTTTGCCTTTGTCCAAACATGATTGCATGTTAGTTTATCCGTAAGTACCATAATCAACTCTTGTTTAATTCACATCCAGCCCAGTTCTTTCACCCACGCTCTACAAATTCATTGTCTTGGGTTCATAGGGCTCATAATCCATATCTTTTGGGCTTGGGCTACAAAAATTGACCCTACAAATATTATAATTATAATTATAGAATTGTATTCTTGATAGTTTTAAAAATTAAAATATTAAAGTGGTCTTTTTGATATGTTTCCTTCTTCTTCTAATTTTTTTTTTTATTTTAATAAATTTTATAGCTGTATTTGATGATATACGTTACCCTTTATTCCATGGTTACCTTGAATCATGTAGCACTACTTATAACATATGGATACAAGTCACAATATTTAAGTAAAATTTCAACTCTTGTTAGCTTAATTTGTTTCTTGTTTTACTTTAGTGAAATTTTAATATATTATTATTTAACTTACTTGGAGAACAAGTAACCACAGCTTAACATGGTGTATCACTTTTCCTTTTTATGTTAACCATGTAGTTTTCTAAGGAATTCCCTTACCTTAATTTGTCTTTGCAAATTTGCGCGAATGTGTGTGTATATATATATATATATATTAATATATATATATATATATATATATCCCTTCACCTATCTTATAGTCTATGAGAAAACTCTTTTAGTTTCCTCAAAGACAAACGCAGAGTGATCATGGAGAAAACTTTGGCTTCTCTACTCTTCTTTCTTTCCCTCATCATCCTTGCTGAAGTGATGTCCTACGCTTCGGCTTATATGGCTCAGAAACGCAGTTTTGTAAGCATTGAAGAACCCACTGATCCATTCTTTTGTTCTGTTTTAGAAATTGATGAGTTTTGTGGCACTTCTCATTATTTGTGTTACACTTCAGAGTATTTCATATTGGCCTCTATTTGCTACCTCCATTATATGAGGTTTATTGAAAGTGAATAGCTTATGTTGTTGCATTGCCTGTAGGATTTTTTGATCAGTTTGACACAGTGGCCAAGAAAGAGGAAATCATTTTTAGGAACTTAAATTGTTGATAGCAAGAACACTTGCATAGTAGCTAGCGTAGGCCCCCAAAAAAATATGCTCAAGAAATGAACAAATTCTACAATATTCTCAAATGTTCATTATGTAAATATATGAAAAAAATTACGTTCTAGTAATCAATGCATATCCTAGAAAAATCCTTGGTATGAGAAAATTAATCAACTACCAAAGTTCTCTTTTAAATAATTAAGTCTCTTTAAAGTTTTAAGAATGTTAACTTTAAAGTAGTAGTACTAAATATCAATACCTTTCTTGCATTAGCCAACTCATCCAATTAGTGCTAAAAATGATCATTGGCTGCTTGATACAAGTGATTTTTCTATTGTTTGTCAGAATGTTTATATTCAATAATCCATCAACCTCTTCTTGATCAGGCAACGCTGGTACACAATTCTGAGACGAATTCCGCCTACTGTGCCTACGCTTATGATAGATGAAGCTTCCTTGTTGGGCATTTTCTGCAGTATATCACTCACGTGTGCTCAAATGATTGTCATGGTTGAAACCAGTTGTTTTGTTGGGAGGAATCTGAGTCCTGGTTGTTCTAAGGCATGGGCATTTGCCTTCTTCATTGCTTCCTGGTGAGCGAGTTCTCTTTTTCCTCTTCTTTTTTTACCCTAAGCCCACCTGCAGGTCAGTGTGTCACTTAATTAATTGCATATAGAGTACTCAGGTCCTCGGGCTTAATCAGTAACATGTAACATTAACTTATATTCTTTTCTATTTATCTCTACATAGAGAGAGAGATATAGATATGGCTACCTTTAGTAACATATTCCCAAGAAAATATAACATAATTCATCATATGTGCTGCTTAGTTCAATTGGGTCACTAATTTAATTTCTGTAAGATCTTATGCTCATATGATTTCCAATTTGGTTTCATTGATCTGTCTCAGGGTTGCATTCTTCGCCACCGAGGGAATCTTGCGTACAGCTTCCACTACAGGAGCCTTTCCGTTTGACTTCATGAGCATGCTTGGCTACATGCTAGATTGTTGCGAGGACATGAGGAAACAAATGTTTAAGGATGGAGCAATTTGTAGTGTGTTTACTTCCATAGCCTCCGTGCTCTTCCTTATGGCATACTGGATAGCTCAACCAAACGTCTAGTTACAATGTCATACACATAGTGGAGATTTAGATTATAAAAAATAAAAATAAAAAATACTATGGGTTTACTACAATACAACTATAGGTTTCCTTTTTCATCCATTATATTTAAAAACCAATGTAAATTCTGGCATTTCCTGCATATATCTATAATAAAGGAGGTTCTACTAAATTGAAGGGGTTTCCCTTTTTTTTTTTTTTTATCGTACTTTAGTTCTCCCTCATTTTTAAGATAGTTATTCTGGCTTTAAATTTGTATGTGATAATGGAGATTGTTTTATTTGATGGTAGTAAATGCATCCAATTCTCTTAATGATAAACAAAGATGGTTGAAAATGACTGAAATTTCAAGAAGTTTTCCTCAATGAAAGCGAGAGACACATCTTTAGAGAGGTTAATCCAATTGGGTTGTTTTAGTGGTTTCCAAGTTTAATGTAATTAATGAAGGGGTAAATTGGTAAAGTCTCTTGATCAATGTTTTAGAGCCACCCTAAGAGGGAGACTAAACACACCGGAGGGATTAATCAAGTGCTCTAAGAGTCTTAGACACCCATGTTAGTAAAATAATAATAATAATAATAGAGATGAGTTTGAGTTACACCTGGTGTAACTCTAAGAGTTACACTTTTTTTAAACCGTTGAATTTAAGTAAATCCAACGGTTTAGAAAAGACCTTCATTATTATAAATATTCTTATTAGGATCTCATTAATTACTCTTATTTATTACATTTTAAACCTATCTCTAAACCCAAAAACTTTTGACTCCCTCTCTTTCTACGTTTCTCTCTCTGTCTCCTCCACCATTGTTCCACCTCTACAGGTTGCCAGCAGCAGGAAGAAGGAAAAAAAAAAAAAAAAAAAACCAAGCCGAACACTAACCAAGCTGAAACAACATTATGAGAGAGAATGATATTTGCTCTTTTAGCCATAATGTTGGAGCTGGTTTTAGTTTCTGTGTTTAATAAAAAAATAACATGAGATATTTAGTTACTTGTAACAATTATATTACTTGTTCAAAAAAGATAGCAATCAGAGTACATGAGACATTTAATTTTTTTACTAGTCTGGCAATATAGAGATTAACTTGAATTGACTCCCTACTTTTTACTTTTATACTTTGAAAATTCTGAAAAATTGCTTACTGTATCGAATGGATTTGAATACTATCTTTATTCTTCTAATAATGAAGTTGCATAATCTAATCTTTGGCTTGCTAATCAATGTAATCATTGATGTGTATTTGGTGCTTATTTCTCTCTTGAACTTGTGGATTCCCAATTATGATATGAGATTGAAAATACGTTTCTAAAACCTTCAATTGTTTATATGGAAGCATATGAGCAAAAATCTCTAATGTCAGTGTGCCATGGGTTTTTTTTTTTTTTTTTCCCTTCTTCTGTTGGCAATCTATCCATGCAGGTGGAACAACGGTGGAGGAGAAAGAGATAGAAAGAGAAACGTAGAGAGAGTAAAATATAACACTTTTTTTGGGTTTAGAGAGAGATATAAAATATAATAAATGTGGGATAATTAATGAGATCCTAATAAGAATATTAGCATTAGTGAGGGTTTTTTTTTTTTACCGTTGGATCTACTTAAATCCAATGGTTTAAAAAATGTGTAACTCTTTAGAGTTACACTAGGTGTAACTTGAACTCATCTCATAATAATAATAATAATTAAACAAATTAGGCAAAAAAAAAAATAAAAATAAAAAAGGTAGTTATCCTTGAAATAAACGTTGAGTCCTTGATGAAGAAAAATTAATTGTACACATAAATTGAATGGATAATACCATTGAAGCAAGATGGAAAGTGTGAGTGTGGGATAATTATTGGGTACTCCAGAGTACTATAAATGCATACTCTCCACTCTCACATAACTGTGAGTCATACTAATTAAATTTATCTGTGAGTCCCACTAATTAAATTTATGGTGGAACTCACAATGGACTTGGTTTAGGTCCAGTGCATCAGTGCACTGAACCCAATCAGATGGTGACACATGTCTAAAAATAGACACATGCCATTATCTCAATGGGTCCAATATTACTTGACACTAGACCTAAACTGGACCCATCCATAATTTATGTGAGAGAAGGAGTATGTATTTATGGTACTCTTAGAATATTCAATAATTTTCCGTTTGTGTGACTTTACTATAAATGCATGGGAATTATTGGTCCACACTCCACAGACACAGAATTCCTCCTTGCAAACGTTGTGTGCCATGTGTGAGCCTATACTTCGTCGTTTTATGAACTAGACTAGCTTGGGCTTCACAGATAGGAGCATCTACAATAGATAGTCTATATCTATTTTTTGGAGAGAAAACTCCACTGTTCACCCTCCAACAGATTCTCTAAATCCAAAATTTTTCCAAATATTTTTTGAAGTTGCTAGAGTGCTTCTCTAGATACAGAGAACACTGTAGCAACTCCAAATGAATTTTTATACTTAAAAAATTCATACATCTCAATAATAATAAAAATTTATTTCTCTCTCCTCTCACAGCTACAAACACAACAATCTTTCTCTCAAATATCTCTGTTGAGGTTCAAAATTACCCACAGTTTAAGGTCCAAAGAAAATAGCATGTTGGGCCAATTTCATGGAAATGAAGTTAGAGGAAATAAGGGGCTGGATTCACGTGATGAAGAAAAGAGAAAAAGAAAGAAGAAAAGGGTGGGAGGTCCAAAGGATTGGGATCCAACGATCCATGGAAGAACAGAATTTAAAATACATTAAGCAAAAGAAAGGCCCAACCGGCCAAGATCAACAGAACCAAAGGCGCCCAATAAAGAAGAGCTGGGCCGAGATCCCAGAAGTCACCAGAATCCAGGGATCTCTGGAAAGAACAACACAGTATAAGTAACATTGAAGCAGGATAAAAGAAAAAGAGCATGCGGGTCTCATACGCTTGGACAGACAATGGAATCAGAAAAGTACAGAAGCAGAAAATGCATGAACGAAGGAGTTGTGCCACAAGGTCCCCAGAATGAGAAAAGCATAAAAGAGGTAACTGGAAGAGAGCTTTCAACTCGGCAGTAAAAGATTCCAACTATTCAAGAAAATGACAAGAATGGAGTGCAACCAAAAGCTGGAAGGGTGAAAGAGAGGACTGAAGATCAGCAGCCTAAGGGGAGCTTGAAATGGAAAATCAGCTATGAGGCTTTCAGCTTGGTCGCACCAAAAGGAAGAAGTTATGAGAAAAAAGGAAACGACCAGCCCTTGAGCAAACTGACACAGCACAAACTCTGAGGGGCAAAAGGGAGAAATCACTAGTATCCCTGGAACCCTAGAGCTGCACTATAAAAGAAGGAGGAAGTCCCTGCTAAAGGGCATTCGGAGATAGAGGGACTCATTGATTTTTATTTAGACACTCATCGCCATTTTTGGGATTTCTAGAAAAGACACAGAGTCATAAAAGGACTCTGTAAAATTTAAGGGAAACAGAGGAACCGCTTTCGGTATCCTCTGGACAGCCATTATAGCACGTACTCGGATTCAAAAAATTCAAACTTTGCAAGTCTTTGAAGCTTGAGTAGCTATCAAAGTCTGTAATTTTTGAACTTAGTTGAACCTTGTATCACGTCTTAGTGAGCATTGTAATCATAACTAAAGAAAATTTATAAAATGTCTCTCATTGATTTAAGGATCCCTAACCCCTTTTTCTTTTACCATATTTTATTTGTTGCTCATTTCCTTGCTGTTTGAACTATCATTCAATATGAATATTTGCGTTTGTTAGTTTATTTGTGTTGTAGGAAGCTTGTTTTGTGCACCACTTAGTTCTTAAACAGCCTATTAGCTGCGGTGAACTAAGCTCAGTCCACCAAGAACAATTATTTGGCCCAGGATCTTTGGGCCACTGTGCTGAGAAAAAAAGGCACTCTCACAATCTCTAAAATCAAACATAATCAAATTATCAGAATACAAACTCAAAAACACAATTTTAAAGTTAATCAAATCATAGCAATAAAAGCAAAAAAGAAAAAGAAAAAGAAAAAGACAGAAGACAGAAACCATTTGACCCATCTGGACTATGTTGGGGACAAAGATGAGCGACAGCTCTAGGCTAGGCCAACTGCTTTGGGACGAAGATGACCCATCTGGACTGCGTTGGGGACGAATGTTCTGGAATCAAGTTTTAAAAAAAAAAAAAAAAAAAAAAAAAAAGAGCGAGAGATCTGTAGAAAAAAAAAAAGAAAAAAAGAAAAAGAGAATGAGAGCTGTTGGAATGTTCTTGAATGAGGGAGAAGAAGAAAATAAAAGGGGGGGGGGGGGGGGGATAGAGATAGGACAACGTGTGTGAAGGAGAAAAACAAGAAAAAAAAAATGAAACGTATAGATGAAATGAAATGAGAGAAAGGAGAAATAATATAAAGAATAAAAAATCCTAATTGAGAAATGTTACCACAATATTTTCACAATAAATTTTAAGTAACAGATTGTTATTAGTTAATATTGGTGAGTAAAAAATAATTTCAGTGGTGGGTTCAAATTAGAATTAGTAACAACTTTTCACATAAATTTTGTTGTGAAAGTATTACGAAATATGTTATGGACGTAACACTTTTCATTGAAAAATATAATTGTTGGGATGAATATAAGAAGAATAAAGAATGAATGAAAAAATAATATTTAAATGAGATTGAAAATGGGATAGAGAATCTGTTGGAAAGTATATTTAAAAAAGTGAGTAGTTAAAAAGTAAAAATCACTGTTCATTCTCCAAACCATACAATAAAAAATCTGCTGAAAATGCTCTAACAAAACTCACACAATCATAGTACTGTATGAATAATTGAAATAGAGTTGAAAAAAGTCAACACACAATAAATAAAAGTATCTTATTCCTACATTCACAAAAAGTGAGAACTACTGATTTTCCTACTCTCTCACGAGAACTTCTTTGGCCAGATATTTATAGAGATTATACATGAATTATTTTAGCTAAGTAATTCCCTAATTCTCTTACAAGATAATTAATCAACTAAATTTACAATCAATGAATCCAAATAGATAAGAACTATGGCAGAGTCATGGCATGAGTTATGGCAAGATTATGGACCAAAAAATTGAAGAGAGATGTCATGGAAATGATCATCTTCAAATCCCTTTAGTCAGCAGAAGTTAAGACAGCAGCCAATTTAAGATATAACGTGTATGCCTCGTCAAAGGCTCAAGCAAGGCTACTACTATTATAGGTATTGTACTATTATTACCAATCAAATTCTTGGCAGGTGAATCCTAGACTGTGATAATCCTTTTGTCTATTTTGGGCGGGGAGTTTGAACTTTTGAAATGTAACAAATTAAATTCTAGAGTCAGAATTGTAATATAGTTAAGAGAGAGAGAGAGAGAGAGAGAGAGAGAGAGAGTACAAGGCTCAATTCTTGCTTCTTTTCCTAAAGTCAACCCACTTAAAGGCCACATGTCCCTTTGTGGAACCAACCCACCTACCACCCCAATGGGTCGAATCTAATTTGATACCATTTAGTCATGTCCCAACTCATCACTAGCATGAAATTGCCCTTCACAATTTTAAAAGGTCTAATACCATTTAGAGTCCAAGCTCTCCATATAAGGCACATAAACTCCCCAGCCTCTACCTTGGTGATGTGGGAGAGAACTAAGTTTAACTATTTGATACATATGATGAGCTTACAAAAGGCTTGGGGTGATCTCTCTCTCTCTCTCTCTCAATGTTTACTCAACAGTGTTATACCAATTTTTATTCCAAATTTTAATTTATTACCTCTCAAAAGTTTAGGACTTAATTTTGTACTTTTAAAACTCTAGGATTTAATTTGTATTACCCCTAAACTATAGATTTTAAGGTGAAATTCGCCTCTTTTTCTTCTTCTTTTTTAAAAATATTTTTTTGGGTAATAGTCCGTTTGGATAGAACTTATTTAGCTGAAAACTGAAAATTGAAAACTGAAAACATTGTAGTAAAATAATTTTTAAATGTGATAATAGTACCGTAGAACCCATTTTTAATATTTATTTCTGAATAAAGTGGTTGTGGGTCCTATGAACAGTGCATGAACAGTGAAATTTGTCTCCTGCACAGTGAATTCATATGCATGAACAGTGCAGTTACTGTTCATGCATGCTAAAAAAACAAAAAAAAAAAAAAAAGGAAGAAAACGTAAACGGGAAATGCAAACGCAAATCCAAACCCCACCTAAGTGTGATAGTCCTTCATTCAACTTTTATACGGGACAATAATTTTTTTTTAATTCAATGATGCATTTAAGTCAATGCACCTACTTCTAAAGCATTAATATTAAAATTGCACATCACATAATTTATTTAATTATTTAATGATGATTTGTTTAAATTACTTAACGAGTAACTTGATTAAAATAAAATGTGAAAATGTAGAATGTCATCTCATAAATGAGTCAAAGGAGATTCTTCTAATTCAATTTGAAGGAAAATTTTGTTCAAATAAAAACAAAGAATAAAATAATAATCTGTATATTTCTATGCCGGTAAGACTACCTATATATACAGGCATTAGAGTGCCATATAAGCAATATGTGTGCACAACAAGTAATATATCGTACAAGTAGAGTAGACTGGACTTGAGCACACTGGGTTAGGCGTGTATATTAACATCCCCCTCAGACTCAAGATGGTGAAGAGCCATCTGGAGTTTAAAGAGAAGATCACGATGATGACAACCAGGTGAATAAGATTTCGTAAAAAGATCTGCAAGTTGGTCGATAGAAGAAACAGAATAAAGGCAAAGATTACCCGTATATACATTAGCACTTTTTAATCCAAGTATTCTCTTCATCATATTTTAAACAAGAGTTTTGTAATTGAATAACATAACCCAATTTTTTTTATGGGAAAAGTTCAAATCCCATGCTGCCACCCATAAGTCTAAAAAGTAAAACCTATGGAAAAACGTTCTGACTTTCCTCTTCATACCGGGGGGGGGGGGGGGGGGGGGGGGGGGGGGTGTGGAAATGAATTTAAAATTATGCATATACCTTTGACACACTGTGGTGGGGAAAACTGCATTCATGGCTATTCGATAAAATGTTTGGTGCACTCAAATTCTTGAAAGGGAAACGTGTGGACCATCCCTGGCCGGGCTAAGCTCAACGAGTCCAACACTACCAACATAGTTGGAGGGAGTGGAGATATTATTGGAGCCATTACTAAAATGGGCCAACGAGGATGATGATGATGATGATGATGATTATCATATATAATAATCATGTCAACGCATTGACTTCCTCAACCCAATTAGGGTAGTTGACTTTAATTAACCCTCACACCTTTCTTTTTTTGCTGATTAATCTTTCACTAAGTTTCATATAAACCAATTCTTTTCGAGGAAATCTATGTTGCTTCAGCCAATGGTAGCACAACAACTAGTAGGAAGTGTTCTCATTCACTTGCATAAACACTATCAACCCAGTATAAACTATAAAGTATTTAGAATGGTTTGCTTTAATAGAGGTGTATTTTGCTGCATACTTACGTGTTTAAGCTAGATTGCATTTCAGTGAATTCACCTGTGCTTGTGCAAAAGTTCTGGGAACCCAATAATATTGGAAAGAATATGATAATTTTAATTGTTATGTGGGTTTTCTTCGTTCTAGTTTTCCACCACAATGCCTCTGATGTGAAGCATCTTCCGGGTGCTCGCCACTCATTTTTATATTGATCAACCTTATCTTATGCTTATATTTGTATAATACTAGTTTGAATTAGCCGGTGAAATCATTGAAATGTGACATTGATAATATATAGTATATACTATACCATAATTTATTTTATCTTGGAACATGATTAAATTTTTTTTTAATAAACCAAACCATGTTAGACTTCGCAACAATCCATAAAATAGAGTTAATAAATAAGCTTGCATGTGAAAAATTGATACTAAAATGAGTGTGCGCCATGTCATGGTTGCATTTCACGTTGACCCGTATGTTTTGTATGTTATTTCAAGGGAGTCCCCCCTCTTTTTATGTTATTTCCTTCTTTCCACTTTCGTTTATATGAAATATTTTAATATACTTTTTCTTATAAAAAAAAAAGGGAAGCTACCAATCACAACCTAAGCTTATATATGGATATTTACATCGCACTATTATCACCAATTGGTGAATATGATTTGTGCGAGAATAAAATATCACCTAATTAAAAATATATAATAAGTTTTATTTGGTAGAATCGTGTATAATCTAATAAGGGTCTTTGATCGAATCTTATTTATACAATAAAAACAATACATTAATGTTTTGGCCTAATAATAGAAAATAATCATCACGAAATGAATAGCAGAAAAAAGAGTGAGAACACGAGTTAGCCGCTGAAGTGTCTCTTAATTAGGTGGTGCTTTATCATTGGACTAGCCAGTCACATTGTAGCGATGGTATATGAACAGATTAGAATTGATATGCTCTCCAATTACATGACATCTCATAAAAGTTTATGGTTCAGAACGTTAGGACAAGCAACAACAACAACAACAACAACAAATGCTTTTGACGTTGAGCATTTTCCACCCTTCGAAAGTTGAAACTAAGAAGCATACATTTACACATGTTACTTTCAAGAAGATATGGCATGTAAACTTGTCATTCCTTAGATAGGAGACTTAGTCGCAATAACATAATATGTGGAAGACAAGAGTTCGGTGGATGGTACTCAATGATTGTAGACTACAAATATCTATGTTCCATCAATCACCTTAGCTTCTTCGCAAGGAGAAAATACATGGTGTTTCCAATGCATGTATCTTTCCTCTCACATAAAAGTAGACTCCACATGCATGCATCGAAAACACCATATACCACCTCCCCCGTAAGAGAGCACTGACTCAATATAATTTGAGGCCTACGACAATAGTTTTAAATGGGTTTTATTTATTTATTATATTTAAATATCACTTTAATATTAATTGCCAAAAAAATTTACTTCAATAATATTTAATTAATTTTTTATACAATAATTTTTAATTTAAAATCCATTATTCTTACTTTTTAATTTGATTTTTTTTTTTTTACTACAAAAAGTTTACAAAGGGAGATGGCAATGAATGTGGATTGGTGGAACCTCAACAAGATAATATAACAAGTGAGTATTTGAATTATTTCTTCTGATTAGTGACACATCAATTTATAAGAAACAGCCAAACAGAGGTATTTAGACCTCTTCAAGTATCTAACTATTCCTTCGGGCATGTACAATCCCCCTATTCCACACACGCACCAAATTATTACAATGAGGAATCTCTTGGAGATGGCTTCAAGATATTATCAAGAGGTTTTGAACCCATAATCTCGTATAATAATATCACTAATGTCTCTAACATCACTCAATTTTTTAGGCCTTCTTAAGAGTGGAGGAAAAATGTACAATCCCCCTATTCCACACATGCACCAAATTATTACAATGAGGAATCCCTTGGAGATGCTTCAAGATATTATCAAGAGGTTTCGAACCCATAATCTCGTATAATAATATCCTAATGTCTCTAACATCACTCAATTTTTTAGGCCTTCTTAAGAGTGGAGGAAAAATGTACAATCCCCCTATTCCACACACGCACCAAATTATTACAATGAGGAATCCCTTGGAGATGGCTTCAAGATATTATCAAGAGGTATCGAACCCATAAGCTCGTATAATAATATAACTAATGTCTCTAACATCACTCAATTTTTTAGGAATTCTTAAGAGTGGAGGAAAAATGTACAATCCCCCTATTCCACACACGCACCAAATTATTACAATAAGGAATCCCTTGGAGATGGCTTCAAGATATTATCAAGAGGTTTCGAACCCATAATCTCGTATAATAATATCACTAATGTCCCTAACATCACTCAAAATTTTAGGCCTTCTTAAGAGTGGAGGAAAAATAATATAACTCAAAAATTTTAAAATAGTAATAAAAATAAAAAGCAAAAAACGTATCCCATATATGGAGCCTTTTCCTAATATGGGGCTCTAAGCCATGGCCTAACCAAAGGATTGGAACTGGTTATGGCGCTTTAAAGCCCTTACGAAACTGGGAAATTATTGTGTACTCCTAGAATACCTAATAATTTTCCTACAAAACTCATATACTTATCGTGGAAAAGCACTCATAATCAACTCCCAATTAGATTCTCCTATTAGCACCAAACCCACTCAACAATGTCACGAGTGTAATCAATGATAAACCTCACTCCATGCCTTATGGGACTTCTACTATAGGCAAGTGTTGTAGTTTTTTTGTTTTTTTTTTTTTTTTTTTTTTTTTTTTTTTTTTTGGTTTTTTTTTTTAAAGATATTTACTATATATTGCTAACTCGCAACTTGAACCCTTTCCCCCTAGGGAAAGTTCTTAGGTACTCATAGAGTACAGCAAAATTGTGCTCCCTCCTCTCACGCTCACGGCGGACCTCCTCATGAATTTAAAGAATGGAGCTCACCATGAATGTTAGAGGAGGGAGTATCATTCTTTGTGCTCTAGGAGTACCTAAGAATTACTCCCCCCTAGATCCCTAAGCAATTTGTGCATCAGAAGGTGTTAATTATGATACAAGGCCCTTGGCAAGCAAGTGTTGTAATTTGATGCAATGGATTAGGGAGGTTGAAAAAAATTTAAAAAAATTATTTATAGTTCTTGAACCCTTTCCCCCTAGGGAAAGTTCTTAGGTACTCATAGAGTACAGCGAAATTGTACTCCCTCCTCTCACGCTTACAGCGGACCTCCTCATGAATTTAAAGAATGGAGCTCACCATGAATGTTAGAGGAGGGAGTATCATTCTTTGTGCTCTAGGAGTACCTAAGAATTACTCCCCCCTAGATCCCTAAGCAATTTGTGCATTAGGAGGTGTTAATTATGATACAAGGCCCTTGGCAAGCAAGTGTTGTAATTTGATGCAATGGATTAGGGAGGTTGAAAAAAATTTAAAAATATTACTTAAAGATTTTCAACTCTCTCCCCCCCCCCCCCCCCCAAATCATTTGATTTTTTTTTAATTAAAAAGATTCCTTCTTTTTTTAATGAATTTCTTTTATGTACTTCTTGGTGACATATTTCCTTTTTATCCTAATTATAATCAATATACTATTATTTTAGTATATGTTAAAATTATTTCGTAAATAGAAAGAAAATCTTTCACATTTTATCATGGAAAATACTAAAACCACAAACTATTTTACAAACTTTTTTACAAATTGCTGATGCGGTGAGTGATTATTGATAAGTAAAAAAGTAATATCAGTGGTGAGTCCAGATTGGAACTAGTAAAAATTTGTCATATAAACAACTTTTAAAAATGTTGTTAAATAATTTGTAAATCTTTTATCACAATCTTTTAACTTTTAATTTAAGGTTCAAATTTTAGAAAGGACAATAAAGAAGCTAGTGAGAAAGGGGAACAAAATAACATTATTGTTACATTCCAAAAGTGATATAAAAAAAATAATAATTTATTCAATTACATAACGGCATAAATTTACCTAAGTTATACTTGGTGTCTATCTAAATATAAAAAAGTATTTCATTTCTAAATGAAATAAATTGAATCAATGGAAAGGGGTTCTAAAATCTACCAAACATGGAAAAAAAAATCAAAATTTATTCCAAAAGTAAATAATAATCTAAAGCTGATATCTCAAAATTTTATTCAATTTAAAGTCAAATAAGGTTAATGATAAAATACTGCAAGTTGACTAAATCTTGCAACCTTTATTGAGGCTAAGATTATGAGATTAAATATATGTTAATTTTACTATAAATGAATGTTTATAATAATAAATAAATTGTAGACTTTAATCACCTAAAAAATGAATATTTGAAATGTTTTTCACTAATTAGTGACACATCAATTTATAATTGCATATAATAAAAGTTGTATTACTCCTAGAATTATTTTTTTTTTTTCTTTTTAAAAAGGTCATATATGTAAAACTAATAACCTTCTTAAAATATCTCTAGTTGAAGTGAAATTAGTAAATTACACTTTTACCAAAACAAATTATACTCTCTTGTAGTGCTTGAATGTTTATGTCTAATTCCATGTTCATGATTTGAAATGATTTAATAAATAAAAAATAGCTGCTTCAATTCCCCGTCAGAGCGGAAATGATAGTTGGTTTTGAATTGCAGATGTGAAGAGACTAGAGAGTCCTGTAACTTGTGATACACAATTATGACTCATCACTACTCATGCATGTTTTCCATCTGCCAAGAACTATATACCATCGATGTCAAATTTGAGTCCTAAAATATATTATTGACATATTCATGCATTTGGTCTCTGAACTTGTGAAGAAAAAGCCAGAGAAGTTGGTGAATTTGTATCGGGGTCAAATTAAGCAGAGGACCTTATTTTTGTCCCATATACTTGAATGGCTCTGACAGCCACTGGAGATTTTTCCAATTTTCTAGATAGATATTGCGGCAACCACAAGGCAGGAATAGAAGCCACGTGTCTATCACATGGCCCCACCAAACTTCAAAGGAAAGGTTTTGTTTTTGCTCTTAACTCTAGGGTGGACTGATATTATAATCCTCCCATAAACAAGAAGGGAAAATGTTACAATGAGCTTGTCTTAGTATAAGCTTGTGAGCTTTCCTATATCTTGTGTTAAATCTTGCATGCATCAGGATTTATTTACAGGACTAAATCAATAAATTGAGAATTGTCTTATAGTTTCACGCCATAATATTAATTTCAAGTAAAATTCTTGATTGAATGATAGAAAATAGATTCAATTAACGGATATTCTTATGACATTTGTTAATGGACGATTTTTGAAAAATTTTGATACAATTTTTATGAAGAAAAAAAAACTATAAAAAAAAAATCAATTTTTTTTCTTTTCATATAAAAATTTTCTTAAAATAATTTATTAACAAATACTTTTAAGACATTTATTAACAAAATCAATACTATCAAAATTGAAATTGTTTAATGGGTTGATTGTGTTTGAGAAGCTATCAACTCAAACCAACACAATGAACACATACATACAATTGAATCTCATTGTTTCCTGATCTTTTGAAACTCCATAATGAAGTATGTTAAATTGTTCTACAGGACATCATACTTTAATTTTACATGCTTGAAAGGTTGTGTTAGTAAAAGAAGGGACCGTGATAAAACTCATGAGGGTGTCCGTATGATAGCGTAGCTTTGCTTATAGGGGGAGGGGCTAGCTTGATATTTTGTACTCAAAGCTAATGAACTTTCTGCGATGGATTTGAACAAAATATTAAAGAAAGAATAAAAATAATGATGAGAGTTAAATGTGGACCACCGACACGTGCCGATTCCCACCGACACCGTTATGTTTTTGACTTTTGCAACGACAAACGGATCTGACATTTTGTGAAACCATCCACCGAAAGTGAAAGTGAGAGAACCTAACGTGGATCACTTCTGTGACACACCAATCACACACAACTCTTTACCACTCTATCTAAGCTTTAAAAAAAAAAAATTTAAATAACCAATATCTTGGTAAAGGGTGCAAGCCCAAACCCCATGACACACCAAGCTTTACCAGTGAGACTCAAGCTTGAAAAACCTTCTCACACTGTGGCCGAAAGAGAAAGGGAAAAAAAAAAAACCATGCACATGTACATACCAATAACCAGTTTTACTTAACAAACTTTTTTTTCTTTTTTGGAATGGAAATTTTATATGACAAACTAGATCTTAGAATATTAGCTTTCTCAAAAAAAAAAAAAAAAAAAAGTCTTAGAATATTAGTATTGGGCTGTAAAACCTCCCAAATTGTTATTATATAACGACACACCTAAAACCAACTTTATTAGGGCATGTATTGCTAAAAAAATTTGAATACTTACTATGGTAAAAGTTTTTACTTTTAAAATTAACGTAGTTAGGTGAAACTTAAAACTTATTATTTTATTCACTTTTTCTTTCTCACTTTTCTTTCTCACTCTCTGCCTCTCTCTCTTCTCTCTCCCTCTCACTTTCTGACTCTCTCTTTTATCTCTCGACGTGGATTCGCATTTGGGTGGGTGAGTGGGTTGTGATTTTGGGTGGCATTGGATTGGGATTTCGGTGGTGGTGGTTGCCTTGTTTGGGTTTGCTTGGTGGTGGCTCAGTTTCCATGTTTGTTGGTGGTTCATTTTTTTTTTTTTTTTTTTCTTCAGATTTGGTGGTGGTGGTGATTAGTTATGGTTTGGTGTTTTCAACGGTGGTTGTTGGTTATGGTTCGGTGTTTCAATGGTTGGTTGGTTCAATTTTTGATGTTTCAATTGTGGTGGTGATGGCTAAGTTTCGGTGGTTAGGTTGAGTTCCGTTGGTAGGTAGTTGTTGACGGTAGTGGTTTTACTAGATTTGGTGGTGATTGTTGGGTGTGTGGGTTTTTTGGAGAGAGAGAGAGAGAGAGAGAGAGACAGAGATGAAGAGAGAGAAGTGAGAGATGGGAGAGAAGAGAGAGAAATGGTTATGCTTATAGTTTATATTATTTTAATGAGTTTTATGTTAAAATAAAAAATAAGATGTTGAGTGAGTTGTGAAATGATATAGCAAAATAAATAAATTAACTTTTTAGAATGCAAAATAACAAATTTTCTAAGAATTCGATGCTAATGCTCTTAGATTGTTATTTTTGAAGCTATGTTTATATTTCCAACTTGATGATAAGGTTCAGGACTTCATGTTTCATCATTTATAATAGGTATTCTTATTGCTAGTTTGCAAGCTTCTTCCCTGTTTGCCAGTACAAAGTCAAAAGGATAATCTAGGGTCGGCTCTGGTTTGACCTTTCCACTTTGACCCAAATGGACTTTGGTCGGTTCTCAAGCCAGGTTAAGCACGTTGTTTCTAACCCCTAATTGAAGTAACTCTAATCCTACCCAACAAGGTATGAAAAATAAAAGAACTTAGTTGGCTACACACCTATACCATAAATAATCCCAAAGTTCTGTCCTCGTCCGGCCCTTTAGACATCCACCTGTGGAAACACGAGTCTTTAAGATTAAAAAAAAAATAATAATAATAATAAGACTCTTTTTTTGAATAAGTCAGCTGTTTTTTAAAACAAGCCCTAATAATTTTGAAAACAAGTTCATAATATTTATACTCCCATTCTGAGTTCATTAATGCATCCGAACCCTAAAAGTGTTTAAAATTTTATGGTACTTGTAATTAAATTCATCTTTTTAAAATTTTACAGTAGGCAAGGAGATCATTTTTACACATATAACGCAATAATAAAAGAGAGCCAAAATTTCCCTAACAAAGAAAGAAGATACCTTCCATGACATTTTCTAGCTTATCAAAATTGTGCTTCATATTCTTATCCCACTTTTAATTTCATTACCACAACGATGGATTTTTTTTTTTTTTTTTTGATAGGATAACGATGAGGAATTTAATGATTATAAATTCAGAAGACAATCTACATCATATAAAGTAAGAAGTTATTTATAAAACTACACCTTGCATAAGAGAGTATACATTAGAAGACTTACAAGAAACAAAAAATTTTCATTTCTGCTCATTTTTATTATTTTTATTTTTATCTGCTTTTTGCTAAATGATAGGAAAACAAGGGTTTAACATTTTTGAATTTATGGGTGCTACCGGGATTATTTTCCTGATGAATGAAATATGATTATTTTATTAGTTTTATATTTTTCCATAACTTTTTTTTTCATATATAATTTTCAATATATTGGCCAAGAATCGCAAGATGTTTGAGGAGGTCATTTTTTTCTTTCTGTTTTATTTTTTATTTTTCATCAATATTTTATCAATATATATATATATATATATGTTAATATATTTCTATATGATATTTAAATAAACAATTGAAATATTGCAATATATAGAAAAATTCTTTTCTTTTCTTTTCATTTTATAATCAACATCTAGAAAAACTATAAACCATTAGCAATTGATATTTAAATAAACAATTGAATAAAATGCTTTTTGGATCTACATAGATGATAGACCTACATGCACTTGGTGTGTCCCAAGCCAGTGTCATTAATGGCCTCATCAATTTAACTATGTTATCTCTTGTTCAATCTTTCAACACACTGATTGCTTCTCTCAATGTATATAAGATGACACAATTTTATAATACTCTATTCTACAGTATCACCTTAGATATAGTGGGTTAGTCTCTAGTCTTGTAAAACAACATTGTTTAACCTCCTTTGTTATAAGAACTATTTTTTATCACCTGTGCATGCACGGGTACAATACACCTATACAAACACATATATAATATATAATATATTTCTACTTAGTAATAGACTGTATATGGTCATAGTATATTACATAAATGACTTATAAATTTAAATTATTTTTAGTTACACAAAAAAATGGATTATAAAAGTAAAATCATTCGAACTCTCTCTTTTTCTATTTTATATATAAAGTTAGATATATAATTAGGTTTTTATGGTTTATTTAAATTGGACTCCTCATTTTTTACATTGAGTTAACTCACTTAGTAAAAAAATTAAAAAAACTTAAATTAAATAGAACAAATGATATAAAATTAGACTCTAATTAAATATATAGACTAGAGTTCAAATTTCCCTCCTCACTTATTGTAGCCATTAAATTATATATATATATATATATATATATATGAACTCTGAACATTTTCGATCGAAGCACCAAAAGGTGCCGATTGAATTATAAAACTCTTTTTATGTGTGTATTCTTATGTAGTAAAATACAAATGTGCATAAAAATATTATTTCCACAATTTTAATTTATTTTTATAATTCAATAATTTCAAAAAAAAATTTAACTTAAATATCTTTATTAGAAACATCAAAATGTCAATTGAATTACAAAGCATTTAAGAATTTTCAGAACAATTAAATTATATGATTAATCAATGGTTTGTTTTTTAATTTTTTTAATAGGGAAAAAAGGATTGAACCGCAACATAGGGTTAGGGAAGGAAGTAGGGTATCACTGGACGCAGTGAAAGTGCATTGGCATTAATTGATATGATTGACATTTCTTTTATGTGTTGGTAGTTGAAACAGTGAGAGCCATTTGGAACAAACCAATGTGAACATTAATGGTATGGGAATCAAGGGGTACCCTCCCTCTCAAGTAAATAAAACATGAAGAAATGGTCAATATCTTGAGCATTAGGTAAGAACTTTGCAGTTGTAGGGTACCTGCCGCTATTGTTATTTTGTCAGTTATAAAAGAACCTAGTACGCACGAAATATGCATGTGTTTTTACAGCTAAAGCTCCCAGAACCTTTTATTTGTTTTTCTTTTTTTGCTGAATAATTAAGAAGAAGAAGAACCTTTCATTTGTTATTACCTGACTGGTAGAGAAGCGAGAGAGCAGAGAAGCAAATTGTTGTAGGAACCAATCAAAGCCTTCACAGTGAAATAAACAGTTGCATAACAGATTTTTGATTCTTAAACCCCACTCAATATCAGAGAGACAACAAAACCCTCTGATTTTGCCACAGTTTAAAGTTACTTATTAGACAGACACACAGATATTTTCAATCAGCCAAAAGAGAGAGAGAGAGAGAGAGAGAGAGACAGAGGAATTGGAGTGGAAGCAACGAAACAAAGAAAGAAAACCAAGCCGTGTGGGTCCCAAACAGAGCCAACCAACCATAAGACTTGTAAATATTCTCTAAATTTCTCTCTCCAAAATCAATTTCTGGTCTCTTATAAACCCCTCCTCCCCTGCCTCTCTTTAACTCTCAGTCTCACAAAAAAGAAAAAAAAAAAAAAACAAACAAACAAACTTTTAGCTCCCCTGCTCTGCTCTCTGCTCTCACCTCCTCATTCTGCTCCAAAGTCTCTCTCATATTCGCACAACACCAACCTCATCAAATATCATCAACACCCCAATTGGTATTTCGTATTTCTTCGTCAAGGGCTCGCTCTCTCTCCCACTCCTCTGCTCCATATTCAGAGATTTTGGGATGGGTTACTTGCACTTAAATGCTTTTGGTATCCGATTCTACTTTTTTTAGTTCAATCCGATTAGCTTTTGAAATCAAACCCAGATTCCAAAATTCCTTCTTCTTTTTTTTCTTTCTTACAAGAAATATATATTCTTTGACTAGTTTTGGATCCGCGCATTGAATTTTCCTTGCTTTTTTTTTTGGATTTGGGATATCTATTCATTTGATTCGAATATAAAAAAAAATGCTGTTCTGATACCTATTTGCTTTAGTGACCCATCTCAAATTCTCTTCAATCGGTTTGCATATAGAATTATCACCAGGTTTTATTTATTGGGAGCTTGAGAGAGCGAGTAGTATCCGATGGCTGCAGCTAAGAATAGTGGGAAATCCAAGAAGGGTGTTGATGAATCACATAGTATGATACAAAATTGGGATATTGACAAAGGCAAGGATCATGATTTTGGCACCGAGAGGCGGCAATGGAAGCCGTTTTTTGATGAAGCTGCCATGTCCAATAGGCCTCTCAAGAAGATCCGAAGCCCTGAACGTCAAGTCCCAATTCAGTCCTCTGCCTCTTTTGCTCACCAAACACCTCCTTTCTCAATTCCTAGCCCTCTAACTCCTTCTACACCTTCTTCAAGAATTGTGTTTCCTTTTGCTTTTGATGGTTCTCAACAATCTTTTCCATTTACTCAACAATATGGAACCACAACTTTGCCTATGTACCGTCCACCGCTGCAGGTACCACAAATTAATCAGCAGCAGATGATTTCTTTTGGTACAAACCAACAACTACAACAGCAACAACATAGCAATGCTTATCCACCACCATTACTGGGCGGAGACATGGCCTTAACACAACAACAGCAACAGCAGCAGGTTCTTCAGTATTGGAGTGATGCACTGAATTTAAGTCCAAGAGGAAGGATGATGATGATGAATAGGTTGGGACCTGATGGTCGGCCATTGTTTAGGCCTCCGGTTCAGCCTATAAACACTACAAAGCTTTACAGGGGAGTGAGGCAACGACATTGGGGCAAATGGGTCGCTGAAATCCGTCTCCCTCGCAATAGGACTCGCCTTTGGCTAGGCACCTTCGACACAGCTGAAGACGCTGCCATGGCATATGATCGCGAGGCCTTCAAGTTGAGAGGGGAGAATGCTAGGCTCAATTTCCCTGAGCGTTTTCTCAATAAGGATAAAGCAGTTTCCACAGCTCCTAGTTCAACTACCTCTTCTCCCCCAACTCCACATGAAAGTTCAAGGCCAAGTCGGTACTCAAAGCAACCTGAACAAGCTCCAGAAGTGTTTAATTTGCAGGATTTAAATATGGAAACTATGCCACCACCACAAACGCTGCTGCCACTGCCACAGACTCAAGAAGATAATCCTGATAGTGATTCGGGATTGGGGTCGAGTGAGGCTATGACGAGCGACGAAGTTCAGGCTATTGCAGGGGATGGTGATGCAGGGGAAGGTGTTTCAGAGTCACAGGAACTGGTTTGGGGAGAAATGCAAGATTCCTGGTTCAATGCAATTGCATCAGGTTGGGGGCCTGGTAGTCCTGTATGGGATGATTTGGATACCACCAATAATCTTCTGCTGCAGTCACAACTTCCCTTTGGCAATCCAAATCAGCAGGAATTCAATGACTCTAATCTTCAAAGGCAGCAAGAGAACTTAGGCTCAACCTGCTCCTCCTCCTTATCATCTTGTCCTATGAAACCCTTCTTCTGGAAGGATCAAGATTGAAAAGTCATTCGTTGGATTTGACTTTGCAATTGGTCCTTCCAATCCCCCCCTCCCCTTCTTCTCTTTCTAAAACAACCAAAACGTTTTTCACTCTAGGTTCTAGAAGAAGTTTCCAATAACCCCTCAAAATCATTTTTACACTTTCCAATTTGCGTATTAGGAGAGTTTACATTTCCTTGTCACTGGTTGCACATTTTTCACAAACAACCTGTGATTCCATTTGGAGCTTTCATGAGTTTATTAGGATCTTTGAAGCTTCATACTTCAAACTCTCTTTTGCTTTGACTTCTTCTGAACTTATAAACACTTCTCAACCCCAATTATTCCTTAGATTCTCCTCCATTCCATCTGCTACAAAAGGCTGCATATTACAAGACCTTTCAGCGGTGGAAGTCTTATTCCTTGTGGACCGTGCCTTTTGCTCCTAGTTATAGTAGTATCATGTATGTCTTTAGACTATAGGTAGTGTCATTATGTGTCTACAAGAACCTCTTAGCTTTTGATGCTGTTATGGACATGCAGTAGTTGGAGTTGATCATTTGCAGGACCAGCACAGGAGGAGACGGTTTTGTGATCTCCTTCAATGGTCCGTCCGTCCGTTAAGAGCCTTGTTTTTCAGCTCTCATGATGGAAGCAATTTGTGATTTTGTACATTGTGCAGTTTTCTTTATGGTACCATTGTAATGTTATCCCTTTTTTGTTCAGTTGTAGTTGTAATGATAGATCAAGCAATGGGCAGCATTCTCATTTTTATTATTATCTACTGGCGATGCTCTACTTTTTGTTGTTTACTACTTATCCATAAGCTTCTTAATTCAAACTAACATGCAGTGCAATTGAGAATGAGTTATGGGCTTGTTAAATATCAAGCTTTTAGCAGTGATTTTCCCACTTGATAAAAAATAGCTTAGATCAATGACAGTGAATAACTTTTTCCTGTAAAGGGGTTTTAGTGCACTTGTATTCTTTTATTACTTTCTTTCTTAACAATAAGAAACTTGAGTTGCCTTAGATATTTTCTTGTTCCACACTTCAACCTATGAAAGACAGCATTTTTGTCTATCAAGTCTGCTTTGAGATAAGAAAAATCTAATGCAGACAGCGTTGTTGCAGAACAAGAATTAGGAGTTCAACTTCTCGGACCAATATCAGCACAAACAAACTAGTTTTGCTTGACCCTCAAACAAGATAGCATAGCATGGCAAGGTTAAGTCAGTGTAATCATTCTTCACTAGCATCCCTAAATGATGATGTGGCAATGGTAGTTTGACGCCATACTCCACATTAATCTGTGTCATACTTACCTAATAATTTTCTATTTTGAAATATGTACAAGAACCGGTAAATTTGATAGTATTTTCTAGGGTTGTAAATGAACTAAGTCAATCATGAACAACTCGGGCTCGGCTTGATAAAAAGATTGTTTATGTTTGTTTATTTATAAATAAGTCAAGCTTGAGCCTTAGTTTTAGGCTCGTTTAATAAACAAGCCGAGCCCAAGCAAAAAAATTTGTTCCCGAACAAGCTTGTGAACTATTAGGCTTGATACACAACAATTCAAGTATAGACTCATTTATAAGTTTATATGTGTTAGCTAAATATACTCATTACACATATCTTAATAATGACATGGCCAACATGAGATCACTACATATATTACCTTAATTTTTTTCCTTCCCTTTAAACTGATGAAGAACCACTTTAGACTATAGTTAAATTTAAAAATAAATAAATAATTAAGTAGGCCACGTATGATTCTTCCCTATCAATTATCTAAAGTAAAGTTATGAAACATGTTAATATTTTCTCATTCATAATAGTTACAAACATGTATTTTTCTAGTCCTTCACCATCTAACGTGAATGTAAAAATTGTATTTTGAACAATTGCTGAAGCTGTAGACAAGGAATGATGAATGAATGAATTTAATTTTGTAAATTATTAATTTGAATAATGGGTAATCATAAGTAGGACTAGATGCATGATAAAATGAGTATAATATTTTCTTTTTCTTTTTTCTTAATTTTAGAGATTTAAGCATTTAATAATGTAATTTTTTTAAATCTCAAGCTCAAAAACTTGACCTAAGCTCTAGTTTGAGCTTAATATTAAGCTCGAGTTTGGCTTGACTAATTAATTAAGTCAAGCCAAACCAATCTCAAGCTTTTTGGCTTTCCCACGAGCTCAAGCTCAAACACTATTTTTAGGCTTGTCACAAGCTCAAGCCAAGCTCGAGTTTTTAATTTTTTCTGACGAGCCAAGCTTGAACATGCACTACTCGACAAAATTCGACTCGTTTACCGCCCTAGTCTTTTCATTGTCAAGGAAGGACAAAGGCAATAACTGCATAATTAAAAATGACCTAGACTTGGGGATATTATATATATTTCTGTACCACAATGTTTTTTTATTTTATAAGCCAAATGCAAAAAACAAGTAGGAAAATGAACCGTCCACTCAATTGCACATATGGTTTAACAGAATTTGTAGTTTCCACCAATCCTATTCTCCAGATAATGTCATGTGAAAGGCACCTGCCACAGAAACATAAGTTGAATTCCTCAAATTGACAAGCAACAGAATTTAAAGTGTAGACAATTAGTCAATTCCCATGTTCTGCTTAATGTGATATCAATAAAAATTTGCATCGTTTGCAGGAATCTTCATAATTGGGAATGTGATAAGCATTACTATTTTCTTTGTAGAAAATATGTCTTGTGGAAGTTTAAAGAATTGTTTATCACATCTCCAAGATATAACTATTTATATTCCAGTGGAAAGAGTAATCAAGCACATACTTAAGGGACAAACTTTCCACATTAACTAATGTGAGCTACTAATATTTGATCACAACACATTGACTGCATGATAAGGAAGGTGGGGTCAGTCGCCGGCCCATGAGATCATCTACATTTCTTATTTGTGACGGCACGATAACAATAACTAGTGATAAGAAAATGGGCATAATTAGAAATGATCAAAGATGATATACTTATAAATGATACAGTTGATTAAAAAATTTAAATATCTAAGATGATGGTGAAGTAGTGTAATGGATTAATTAATTGATCCTTTCTTTAAACCAAACCCAATATTTGATGTCACAGTGTGGCTGCTATCATTTTCTTGTGCATTAAAATAATAATTAAACTTGTAACTTAGTAGCTAATTGTCTTGGATGGGCATGGATGTTTTGATTATAAAATTTATGCTGTAGTTATAGAAAAATTTGGATTTGGTATGGGCGAGTATATAAAATTCAAGCTGAACATGACTAATTTATAATTCAAAGTTTTATAATAATGCAATTCAGCCGCTTTCCAAGTACTTAGGGCATAAACAGAATATCCAGCCAATGTTCAGTCGACACCTAATGAAACTTGTAAAAACTTGGACCAAGTATACCAAAACTAACAAAAGGCAAAGTCACAATTTGATTCATAATTTTAAGCCAAATAAATTTTATTTATTTATTTATAATTCGATAGTTAGAATCAGGGGATGGGGGATAAAATTTTCAGAAATAGTATTAGTGAACACAAAAATACACTAAGGAGCAATTGATCAATTTCAAACCAAGGGTCATAGGCTGGGTTGGGAACTAGAATAGTGGTGGGGGAAGAAAATGATGCAATGTATTGGGGAGGAGCAGTTGTTGTACCATCAATGTGGTGGGAGATCTTATTGCCATTGAGGTAGGGAATAATTGCAATTTTCCAAGAGATAATTGTCCTTTGTAAATTTAATTTGGAGATGATTTGAGGGAGTAAGAACGGGGAGATGGATGAGGATGGGTAATTGGATCGGTTGTAGAAGTAGTAGAAGAAGATGACATGGTTTAACTTGAGTCCATTGCTCTGATACTATAAAGAGAGAATAATAAGAGTTTTTGTTTTGGTTTGCTTCCTTGAAAATATTTTAAGAGTTGCTACTTTTATATTTATATATAATAAAAATACAGATAAGGTTTTTTTTTAAAGATAACAGATAACTATGTTATCGTACTTGGATTACATGAAAACTCCTAGATACTATTAGATTGCTTTGGAGGTATTTGGATTATAAGAAAACTCTTAAATACTACTAATGGCAGGGATTGATGATCATCCAATGCCTTGATTTTACCATCTCAATAAGAAAAGTAGGGTAAGTTACAAGATTCTTATAAGTTTGTTTTGTTACTCGTTATTTATATGATTATATATCTATACTACTATAAAGGTAAACTAATTCTTCTGCTATCATGTAATGATTGTTAAAATTACTCATATTCAAAATGATAATCACTTTTAGTAGATTTTAAAAAATAAATAAATAAATAAAAATTAGAGGCTTCTCAAGATCTTATCTACCTAACATACGATTTCTTATTATAGGGACGGCGAAGAAAGATCCATGCAGGCAAATCCAAGTACTTGGAAATACTCTACTAAAAAAAAAGTACATGGAAATATGACAAAAAGTAAAGCTGGTACGTTGTTGCATCAATATATTCCTAAACTCTATGGTATGAAAGCTTTCTTTGTGTCATATGGTTGTCGTTAAGCGTCTTCTACTGGTACAGAGAAGTGCTATGATAACATAGGAATGGAATTCTCGTCTTAGGGGCAGCTCAGTGACTTTGAGGAGGTGCGGGAGTTGCCAAACGATCCTAGGTTTGATATCTGTGTAGAGCTACTTTATTTGTTAGAATGACGTGATTCCATGATTAAATTTATCAAATTCTAATAGTTTAAAATTTTGGGACAATTAGTAATTTAACATACTATGAGGTCTAAGTTCGACCACTATCACTTTCACTCTATTGTGTCATATTTTTCTAGTCTTTTTGTTTTTATTTTTTTATTTTTTATTGAGAGATTTTATGGATGCTTTGTTAATATATATTGATTTAATTTGTTTCTAAAAAAAAAATTTTGATTTATTTTGGCTTCATTTCTTTGTTAATACTCATATTTGATTTCTAAATACTTGGGCGCGTGTATTATTTTTATTCGATACACCATAAATAGAGATATAATTCATTCATTCATATCTATTTATATGTTTGTATCACCAAGAGCCCTGTAACTCAATTTATTGGTACTTTTTTGTGTTTCTAATAGAGACATTCGATGAGTTCTAATTAACTCAACTGGTAAAATTTCTAATGGTTGAATAAAAAATTTGGGATTCAATCTCGTCTACACCAAAAACCGATTGATGTTTTGGTATGTTAATAAAGAGTTATCATCAGGAACGGACGTTATAGATTGAAACTCTAAAAAAAGTTTCAATTCCCTTCTCCCATATTGTAATTATGGAATTTTATATATAAATAAATAGTTTGTATTTATGCCTTTTTGTGCTACCATCCCCCATAATTTATAGCATTTTATAAATGATTCTGATGACATATTCTTCTTTTTTTATGCTCCATGTCTATGTTCCATGTCTATTGTGGTAAGTGGCAACACCCCCTCCCACCATCTTCCTATCTACCAAAAATATACCTATCTAAAAAAAGTCTCTACTAACTAAAAATAATAAAATTTTACATTTGTTGTGACTAAAACTTACCTAAACACACAAAAAAAAAAAAAAAAAATTTCTTTTATGTGAAACTATAAGGCCTTAAGGATGGTATATGAAAATTGCGACTTTATATGATAATCAATTATCTAATTATTGTCACAAAAGCCATTTATAATAAAATTATAATTATATAAGCTCATATCTAAATCACATCATATTATAATTTGTGATACCACAAAATAAAATATATGTTTTACATGATATGGTTGCTCCAAGTGTATGTGTACTCCTTTTTGTCACTAATTTATTTTTCATTATTTTATAAAATATAAAAATTATGTTTTATATTTTGTTCAATAATTTTTAAATCACACACGTATCAAACCAACAAATTTCACTCACACGTATATCAAACTACAATTAGAGTAGTAAAAGTTAGTAAAATGAAAGTATATTTATAAAATAATAATTTGGAAAAAAAAATTTATATGTGCTTTATACTTTTAATTATAAAAAATAGTTTTTTTTCTTTCAAAATTTTTTTGTTTCTTATGATAAACAGGATTATTTAAAAAAATATTTACCTCTCACTCATTATTTTTAATATCTCTTATATTGTTTTTTTATATCTTCAGATTTCATTTCTTTCTTTTTTTTTCCTGTCAAAGTTATTATAATCAATTTAAGGAAAATCTAGAATTGTTATAATTTTAAAAATATAAGAATATTACATTAATTCTAGAATAAGAATATTACATAAGCACTTCCTAAACTAGTTTTAAGTGCTTTATCATTTGAATTAATAATGATAACATCACAATACTTATTGAAAATAGGGTTAAATCTTAAATGCAAAGATACCCCACGTGATATGGGTCATTATCAAACATATCTCCTATACTACCCAAAAAAAAAAAGGACTTTTTAAATCATTGTAGCATTTAAAATGATGCAATTAACCCTTTTATTAGATTTTCATCATCATCACTTTTATCGGACGAAATGACCACTCGGAGATATGTATTAAGTGGGAATATCAATTAGTGTGAATGTATTTTGACTCTCGTGATGCAGACACGGTCATGTAATTGTCTAATGAAAATAACATAAATCTAATTAACGCAAGGGTCAAGTGCATTATTTTATGTACTACAAAGATCTTAAAAAGTCGATTTCATAGCACATAGGTAGCCTAATTTCATTTAACCCTTGAAAATAATAGCATCACAAAAATGACAATTTTTTTTCCCATTTCTTTCCTAGTTATCTTCCATTAACTTAAGAAAATATATACTAAATTTTTTTTTATGAAAATACTTATCGCATGGTCCTACATGAAATATATTACTTAATACTTCTTAAGCAACTTTAATATTATAAATAAATAATGAATTAATTTTAAAAAATCTTAAATAACTAACAATGAACATTTTAATAATCTAATTATAACATTTTAATAATTTATTTAGCTTCTATACAGAAAGTATGGATGAAAAGTAGGGGTGTTCATTGGCCGTGTGGTCAGTTTTAGGAGGGTTTTTTTTAGCCACATCAACATCGTTGGAATCTCATAAGCACCAACCATCGCCTCCACCATTGGATTAGCTTTCCAATGATCTAAACAAACAGATACATTCTCAAGACAATATCAATTTAAAATGCATAAACACCACCACATAGCAACATAAACATTGCGTTTCATGGAAATTGCATCCCAAAACTATTACATACTAATTTCTATCATATGATAACAATGATCTAAATATACAGATACATTATCAATTTAAAATGCATAAACACCACCACATAACAATATTTTATGTGGAGACAACATCCTGTTTCATGGAGATTGCAACCTTGTCCATGGCCCCAAAAAAGAGAAAATCATATATAAATATTACCTTGCAGCAACTAGTAAAGAAATATTTTATTAAAAAATTTACATTTGGGTGTGTTTGAATACCGCTTATTTTACTGAAACTGAAAAATTATCACTGAAAGTGCTGTAGATAAAGGTAAAAATTGGTTAAAATAGTACAGTAAACCCATGAATAGTGCCAAAAAGTGCAGTGAAACCTATAATAGTAGCAAAAATAAGCTAAATAGTGAAATAATTTTTATTTTTCATTCTCACCCAAACGCACAATTAAACAATATTGTTTAAGTCTTATTCTTTTTCTTTTATTTATTTATTAGAGCTTAAGTCTTATTCATTCATTTACATGACTTATGGATAAGTGAAACACATTTGCATCTTTACAGCAAAAGGTTCTTTTAGAAGGCCAATCTAGAAATGGAACATATAATTTCAGTTTTTTTTTTTTTTTTTTTTTTGGGATAAGTGAACACATAATTTCAATGCATTTAATTTAATGAAAACACGCATTTAATTTAATAAATTTGTCTTATTTAATGAGTTAGCATTAGAGTTCAAATCTTAGTAACAACTTATTTTAATATTTTCTATCTTTTTCTTCAAAAAACTATCTTTTAAATTTCAACTAACCAAACATGTTTTTGATTTCAAAAATACAAGAAAATTGTTTTTTCTTCATATTCCCAAAAACAAGTTTTTGAAAATAGAAAACAAAAATTGTTACCAAACATAGCCTAATTCTTCTATTCTCTTCTCTTTTTCTTAAGAATTGTTGGACCAAACGTTTTCTTTTTTCTATTTATTTTTTCCTTTTTCTAAGGAAAAAAAATATAGTAATTATTATGCGTTACGATTCACATCATCTTGCGAATTTTTTTTTTTTAATTTCTTTTAACATAAAAAGACTCATGTCCAAAAAAAAAATTATGGGAATGTGAGATTATTTATTTTAAATTCTATTTCATTAAAATCAAATTTCCTTGGTTATTTTAATTGATTCTTTTTTATAAACAAAATAATTACTATTTACTCTCTTCTTTCATTTTTAAAATATGTAAACAAAAAATATAAAATAAAATATAAAATAAATGATGTTAATGTAAATTTACATGAGTCCGTGACCATACTTGGAGGGCCAGCCCATAGGTTTTTGCTAGAAGGCTCTGGATAACCCAAAAATCACCCACCAAATTGCACATGTAAAACCCAAGCTAAACGTTTTGAAGAGAATCCAAATCTCAAACACCTGATAGGTTGATATAAGTCCACGTGGCAGGCTAGTCAGCAATACCCTTACCACCTTATCTCTCCTAACAGGAAAGAGAAATAAATGTTCCTCTTACAACATTTAAGTTCCAGTTAGCAAATTACATTTTTTAACAATTCTAGTGTCTCATGGCTCTGCAAGCAGCACTTTCAGTTCCTTCTGCTATCTCCATCCACAAAGAGGTACACTCTTCTGTTTGCCTTATTTTTTGGCAAATCTTGTGGGTACCGTTTTATAGCTTTTGGGTCTTTCCTTGTTTTCTTCTACTTTTAATTCATGTTTCATGCAATGAGATTTTCTTGTTCTCTTCCATAACAGGTGAAGTCTAATGTTTCTCTCAAGGAGACAGGTCTATTTGGAGTTTCCATCTCAGACCCCCTCAAAGCTGAAATCAAGTGTCCTCTGAGAAGGAAGCAGGTGCTAAATTCATCACTCTTCCTAAAATTTTCATACCTTCTATTCCTGTTCCACTTCTAAGATTAAGCTGAAAATGGCTGTCTAATTCTTATTGTTGAACCATGGGAATTCAAGCTATTCCCTTGTTTCAGATGCTGAAAAATGTTAGGCAGAAACAATTCTTAGATTGAATTTAAATAAAAACTTATTAAAAAGACAACAAAGATGACAGGAACTGTAGATTTCATAAAATGATTTTCTTCTCATTTTAAATGACTATCTAAAGTTCTAAACTATTATAAGTTTTTTTGCATTTTCACTAATCTCCAAGTATGGCATCAAAAAGTGGGGATTGTGTATGGATAACATAGGTTTGAATTCTCAGTTGTACACTGATTACCTTTTACTGAAAGTTATAAAATGTAGTTAGTAATAAAGAAAAAAAGCAATACTTAATTTTTACCAACTTATTTTACTATCCGTTTAGTAAAAATTATTTTTACTAATTTATTTTATTATTTAGATTATTTTTACTATTATTCATAATCCCTACTACACTTTTTAGTACTATTCATAAGTCTCATTATAATATTTCAACTAACTTTTACTATTATTTATAGTATTTTTAGCAAAAAATTTTCAGTTCCAATAAAATAAACAGATCCCAAATCTACTTTAAGTAAATAAGCTACTAAACAAAAAGGCTAATGGCAAATAAACACTTTTTCTGGATGATTTTAATGCCACTTCCTAAAAGCTAAAATGACTTCATAAAATCCAAATAATGACATTGTGCATTGCAGAATATACTCGTTTCAAAATGCTAATTACAAGATACACAAATGCTGTGCAGTACATAATAAGATGAACTTCTGGTCAATGGGAATATGTGATTTCGTAGGTGCTCCTGGTTTAAACAGATGATATACTTAGCCGTGAATTCTCAACATTTTCAAGATGTAGTTTGTATTGAATAATCAATTGGCTCCATTTGCAGGAATTTGGAAAAAGGAAAGTACTTGTTGGAACCATTAGAGCCCAAACAGCAACCACAAGTCCAACAATTGGCCAGGCAGCACCAGAAGCAAAGAAAACCTTGAGAAAGGGCAATGTCATAATTACTGGAGCCTCCTCTGGGTTAGGACTGGCCACTGCCAAGGCTTTAGCTGATACAGGTAAATGGCATATAATTATGGCATGTAGGAATTTCCTCAAGGCTGAGAGAGCAGCTAAAGCAGCTGGCATTGCCAAAGAGAACTATACAGTTATGCATCTTGATCTTGCCTCCCTGGACAGTGTCCGGCAATTTGTAGAGAATTTCCATCGATTGGGTAGGCCACTTGATGTGCTGGTTTGCAATGCTGCTGTCTACTTACCCACAGCTAAGGAGCCATCTTTCACAGCCGAGGGGTTTGAACTGAGTGTTGGGACAAACCATCTTGGACACTTCCTCCTCTCTCGGTTACTGCTTAATGACATGAAGCAATCAGATTTCACTTCCAAGCGTATCATCATCGTTGGTTCCATCACAGGTACTAACTTCCAACCACAATACGAATTCCAAATATGTTCACTTCAGCATTTCTCAATCAAACCTCGGTAACCAATTTGGACCTACATGTTATAAAGGGAGAGTATTTAGAAGCTTCAAAATCTGGAAAATAATTTTCAAAGATCGAAAAAGGTTCCTGAAAAAAAAAGAAGAAGAAGAAGAAGAAGCAGCAGCATATGCAGAAAGCATTACCTATTGTGGCATTGTCAGTGTGTGTGTGTGTTATATATTGGCAAAGGAAATTACTTGCAGCATCCTTAAGTGACAAGTTAACGAATGAAATATAACTGATTATATAAGAAGTGTACCTTAAAAAAGAAGGCCCATAATAGTCTACATGTATGATAAAAGCAATCTAGAATTAATTGTTACAATGACAAGATACATATTATAAATGTGGTTTTGCAATGAATTTGATTCTAGGTAATACAAACACCTTGGCTGGGAATGTACCACCAAAGGCAAACCTTGGGGACCTGAGAGGTCTTTCAGGAGGGTTGAATGGGCTAAACGGATCACCCATGATAGACGGAGGAGATTTCGATGGTGCCAAGGCCTACAAAGACAGCAAAGTCTGCAACATGCTCACCATGCAAGAATTCCACAGGCGCTACCATGAAGAGACAGGAATTACCTTTGCTTCTCTCTACCCTGGTTGCATTGCTACAACAGGCTTGTTTAGGGAGCACATACCCTTGTTCAGGCTTCTATTTCCACCCTTCCAGAAGTACATCACTAAAGGCTATGTTTCTGAAGAGGAAGCTGGGGAAAGACTTGCACAGGTCAGTTGAATTCTATAAAATGCAAGAATGAATACATAAATAAATATGCATACATAAACATCTATTTACTTGTATGTGTGTGAAAAATGAAGTTCTATGTTGAACATAAACTAAATGAAACCTTGGTCATTCAGGTTGTAAGTGATCCAAGCCTGACAAAATCAGGTGTTTACTGGAGTTGGAACAAGAATTCGGCTTCATTCGAAAACCAGCTCTCCAAAGAAGCCAGTGATGCTGAGAAAGCACGAAAAGTTTGGGAGATTAGTGAGAAACTGGTTGGATTGGCATAAATAAGCATCAAAACAGAAAATTTTCCTCAACAATGTGCCTTTGTCAAGGAAAAGTGAAGCTTCGAGGATCTCTAATTTGGAAATACCAAGGAAATGTTTTACCCTTGTAATTGTAGAAATTTTTAGTTGCATAAGACGGTAGAAGTTCTCCCCTATATATACTCTTCAACTATGCAAGAAGATAAGTTAACTATATGGAGCTCAAAATTTTAAAACCAGCAATATAAACCTCAATATGGTCCAAAACTGAGACTAAAATTTTGTTACTTTTTTTAAATACACCATTTCTCAGGACAGATTTTTACTTCGATTGGTATGCGAGGCATGCATTGAGTGGCCTTGAACAGCCAAAGCTTGAGAACCAATTGCCTCCCGATGCATAAATAGCCAAACCCAAGTCTGAAGTACACAAATCCAAACATCTGGGTACCACATATTGTTGAAACAAGAAAAGATAGTGATTTTTTTTCCCCTTGTTTTTTTTGTTGAGTGGAAGCAAAGTTATAGTTGAGGGATTATAACCTGCACAATTATTCAGACAGAGCATACAACATACCACATTTTTCTAGAGAGCGAGAGAGGAAGGATTGTGATTTTTATTTTCTTTCTCTTTTGGTGAGCAGAAGCATAGTAATAGTTGCAGGATGATAACCTGGACAATTATTCAGACACAGCACACAATACATCCACCTACTATCCGTTTAAAGATTCCCCTTAAAGCATGGATGGTCTACCTCATATTAAGACAAGGTCCTATCAATAAGGAACTGAACAAGCAATCTTGCATAGCCCCAACTAAGCCATTCCAGTGACAAACAATGACCCAAAAAGCTGGCCGAGTGTGGCACCAGCACAATGAACTCAAACAATCTAGGACCTGACTGATACAAAACAAGTTAAATATGTACCAAAATCTAAACAGACCTCTCCATCTATTATATCCCTTTCTCTTGCCTGAGCTTAAGAGATTTTTATTAAATTAAGCAGAGAAACCTTCAAAGAAGTGAAAATTCCCATCAAGACCTACATTTTAGAAATACTTAAAAATACCTAATAGTCAAAACAAATAACAAATAGACCTTAAATAAAGGATTAATTCCATACCCAAAGGAAGAGTGCAACTCTTACTAACACGTAAAACCATCCATGGTTATCCCATTCTGCAGAATATGTAGAATCGGCTGGGTTAACATCAACCTTTTGTTCCTCCCTTGAAGTAGAGGATGTAGCCAATGAACCCTAGACAAGGACGAGAGAGAGAGAGAGCAAATTAGTGTAGGATGAAAATTGAATCAAATTTAGGGGGGGAGCAAGCAATCATAAAGCAATTATCATGAGATTCTATTCTTACCTTCAATTTGGATGTGGAATATCCAGCTAATGAAGAAGGCCATAGAATAAAGAATAAATCAAGTGATGCACTAAAAAAACCAATGGGGCAATTATTGTATAAACTCACCGCACCTATATGCTATTATGATCAGATTTTACAATCAAAACAAGGGGGAAGAGCAATAACAACAGAGCATATTACAATAAGTCACATAATAGGGAAAAATGCCCTGACACCCCATGAACTTTGGGGTAGTTGCATTTATATCCCCTGAACTTATATTTTAGCCAATTTAGTACATAAAATTTTGTACGGCAGCAGATATACCCCCTTAATTTTATCTTTCACCAATTTAGTCCATAAACTTTGATAATGTCACTGTAAGACCCCTTTAATTCCCCACCCCCCCCCCCCCCCTCTCTTTTTGTACTAAACCAGTATGGAGGAAAAATTAAAATGAACATAAAAGTTTAGGGGCTTTATTGGTACATTTTCAAAGTTCATGTACTTGATTGGCTAAAGTAAAAATTTAGGGGGTCTATTTGTTATAGTACTAAAGTTTATGTACTAAATTGACTAAAATAAAAGTTCATGGGGTGTAAGTGCAACTACCCCAAAGTTCAAGGGGGGTGTGGGCATTTTACCACATAATGATAATACACAAAGTCATGTTTAGAGGATAAGGTGGATAAAAATCACAAATTGTTTGACAATCGGTTATGGAAAGCCCATAAATTTGATTTGGGATAGCATAGTTAATACTCTCAAGAAAACAAAAAACTGATTATAGATATTACAATCAATAGTCTGACCCAATAAAACCATAACATTGCACATTGACAGATTCTAAGCATGTTCTGCACTACCTAGTTTACACACGCAGTATGCATTGCCCATCACATGACTCCATAATTACTTGGATTTTTTACATGCCAAAAAAATTCATTTAACATTGCCAAGCTAACATTTATATAGTTCACCAAATATCATAATCCTTTTATCATAATCATTATCGAGCTCAGCATAATCAATGTACATCTCATTTACATTCACCCACATTGTATAATTTCTCTTCATATATATATAGAACCATGAAATTCATCCCAAACTAAAACTTCTATTTATGATATGGCAATCCATACATTTACAAAGATCCAACTCCATTACCCATCTTATTTTTTGCATTCATTTCCCATTCCTTTCTTAAAATTTATCACAAAAAAAAAAGTGGGTCATTCACAAAACCAAGCCAAGAAACTCATACACATGAAAAAAAAAAAAAAAAAAACCTTTACATCTCACATATACTAATTATAAAGTGGGGTTCATACATACCTTGCCTTTGAAAAGATTCAGCAAAGAGAAACCAAGAGTGGAAAGTGGCGCAACCATCATCATGCAAATTATTAAACCAGAATCAAAATAGAATTCATTTGGCATTCTAACCCAAACTCAAGACAATCAACTTGCATGAGCAGGAAAAAAAAATTTTGATTATCATGAGATAGAACTGATACTTGAGATTGATTTGGAAGATAATTGATACTTGAGTTATTAGGGCCTCTATTGGGCTTCAAAGAGACTGATAGAGAACATGTAGGGGAGAGAGAGAAAAAAAAAAATTAGCCTTGATTTTCCGCATAAACATTCACTTCTGCCCATGATTTTCCGCATAAAGTCTGAGTGAATTGGGGAAGTCATGTCAAAGCATGGTGATATAGGAGTAGATTTGTTCGTTCATCACATTTATTTCTGCTCACCCCTCCCTCCCTCCCTCACTCTCCTTGTACCTTTCTTTGTTTCTTTCCCTCACTGATACTCTCTCTTTCTATAGCCAAGACCAGCACGTCGTTTAGCCTCTCAAGATGTGTTTTATTACACCACAAAGAAAGAGGCCAAGACTCTCCTTTTTTATATATTGTAAGAACCCTTTTTAATATATTGTAAGAAGATAGCTTCACTAATCCCACATGGTTGCCCAAACTTACACCAAACAGTCAGCCCCTCAAATTGTATGGGAGCTTCCATGAATGATGGTCCAGAATATCCAGTCAAATGTTTTGGCACATATGAAAGACCTAAATGCCCTAAACGGGTTCCATTTACTATTGAATCATGCACTATTATTTTTAGGCATATTGGCACAAACCATCAGAGAAAATAGAAACAAATAAGAACACAATGACTAACAAATACATACAAGACAAGAAGATGATAGCTTTACATTCCCATCCCTGCCAGCAGCACGCACACTAGTAAGTTCTTCAATCCTAACTGAATAATCTGTGCACAACAGCAAACATTGCAAATTAAGTCAATAGTCTTTAGCATAATGGATTATGTGAAAGGTAAAGACCCGTATCCCATGAATATTCACCAACAATCATGCCATCAAATGTCTGTACACCAAAAGAATCAATCGCCTTGGCTTCATACAAGAGAACGGGAATTGAAGTAAGACACCTTATATATTAAAGCAGCTGTTGATTTCCATCCTCCTTAATTTTTATAACCTCATTTACTAAAATGACACGCCAAATAACATCCATATCATCCTTTTGGAGGATGCCAGGAGGGGTCAAGAGGACAAATTACCCTGGTCATCCATTTTGAGCCAACTAGCGCAGAACAAGCAGTCAGTCAATAATGCTGCCCTTACCTCTTCTCATTGCTATCTCATCATAAGTGGGATTTGTGGGACAAAAGAAGAGTCCCACTTGCATCTGGACTAAGAAAGTATGGAAACACCGGCAAAACTAACAGCATTGCAGCAGAGACATGATCAAGACCACCCCACATATAGCAAATAAAAAGTGCAATGGTACTGTCAATCAAGGCATATATTGCAATGTTATGGAAAACTTTATATAAATTTAGGACTCAATTTAGTTTCATAGTTTTATTATATCTATGATCTCACCCTCCACCTTGTTCTTACAAAGGCAGCACCATTTGAGCTACAGTCATTGGCAGAATGTGCATGATTTTATTCAGAGGAATTTACTGTAGTTACAGATTTTCATTGCCTATAATAAAATATAAAAGCAGGAGACCTACACCAGTCACATTTAGGTAACAATTAATGGAAGTTAGGAAGCAGAGGGACAAACAGAAATACAGAAAAATTAACAACCCCCATCCCAGGGGTCATAAAGAGAGTTCCACAAGCTTCTAAACTCATCAGTGCATGAGCTGTGATTGTACCATGAGCCCATTTGTACCCGTTCAACATACAACATAAAATACAATTGGGGTTCATGACTGAAAAATGGATACAGCTAAGCAAAATCAGCTTCAAGATCTACTTCGATTAGCAAAGCATCTCATGAACATCATTGGTATATATCTCCAAAGCCTAAAGTCACCAAAACCATTGCCAATAAAATCAACCTACTCTTTTGGGGCATGAATCAGAGAAATTAACTGAGGCTGTTCAAACCGGCACAGGTCAACTAAACAGTATTTCCATTATCCCAGCAATTGTGGTTATGGATTTTCAGATTATGGGGAGCACTGTGGGGTCTATAGTTGGCGAATTATAGCATTTATCTACTCTTTTCTTTTTCTCTTTTTTTTTTATTTAATATTTTTAATAAAGTGAAAGCTAATATCCATAGTATATAAATACTTGTAAATAAATAAATAAATATATATATATATATATATATAGATAGATAGATAGATAGATAATTGACGACCAAGAAAATAACAATGTATAAGTCATGACCAAGTGAAGAACATTTGAGATGTTATCTAGCATTGCTGCAATCAAGGGAGAGAAAGAGACCCTCTACACAAAACAGTTTCTACTTTGAAGAAAAAGTCCATGAAAAAACTAAAGATCTCATTTCTCACAAAGCAGATATGTAGGAAAGCAATACCTGCTAATGCAAGAAAAATGCTTAAGAAAGTAGCTAGAACAACTCATACCAGTATATCATTCTCAACTAGTGTCCATAGAAGCATCAGTGGGATCTGGCACAAGTACACAACAGTGTACTATCTAAACCACAATTTTCTTTTTCTTTTTTTGGCTAAGTAGAGGTTTTGAGGAGATTCAACTCTCAGACATGTCCCACTGCTGGGGTTGATGTGCCAGTTGGGTAAAAGACCATTGACACTATCTAAAACACAATCTTGCAGACGCTAATATCTAAAGCAATGAAAAGAAAATCTGTAAAACTGAAAAAACATTAATAATTGCTGTACGACCTAATGATATCATTAAAAACAATGGATCTTGATATGATATTAGTTAAAAAGTTTGGTATGTCTGCTACTGTGGTAGTTCTTCAATTTTGGATGCTCAACATTTATACTTAACACAAAATGTATATTTAAGAACCTAATGACTGTCTTCATTTGTTGACATTAGGACATTCTATTGATGAACCTATGCACTTGTTTATCTTAATGGGGAAAAAAAAAAAATTATAAGTAACAAAATTTATTCAAAATGAAATCAACAAGTACACAGGAAGTATACTATCTGAAGGTAAGAGATTCATGTGCCATGTAGGATATCCTACAACCAAATTCGAGAAAATAAATTCCACTTTCTCCTGTGGTAGATAATATAAAAGGCATATTCACCAATATAATGACCACCTCTCTATATGGGGCAAGAGGAGCAACAGCAATAACCCACAACTTTTCCTAAGTATATAGGCCTGTCAAGCTTATCTGCATCCATTTTGGTAGTATTTACACCTATTGAACCCAAAAAACAACAATTTTGACACAACAAAAATAAATCAATGAGCCCCATAAATCACAACATCAGTTTTCTCTGAGCCATTACCCAGATAGAGAGAGGGAAAAAAACAAACCAGCAGCAACAACAACAAACCAAAAGAAGAGAAAACAAAGCCAGTCCACGAACCTGAAAGAATATATCTGAGGTGGTTGGAGCATGTACACATGAATCGTAAATAATCATGAACTGATTAAGTATCAAGTTCAATCCGAAGAAAAATAAGAGAAAAGGCTTAATCAGGAATAGATCACCAGAAGATGCACAGTGCTTTAAAATCTGAAAACGAACGCCAAATATTTGGAAGCATTATGATATAGAACAGCATAGGAAAATAAAGATAAAAGAAGATTAAAAGGATAAACAGGACAACCCCTAGGCTTCACCACCTAGAATCTGCCTGCAGGCCCTAGGCATCACCACCAAACAAAGAGAAAATCATTGAATTATTCTAACTCAAACTGTACTGCCTTTCACAATTACAAGAGCACTACTTTAATAGGGTTTAGGGATTACACCAATATGGAGAAGTACTTAATTAAATCCCTTAAAACCCTCAACATTAAAAAAACCAAAAATTCAAATTCAAAAACAAAATTCATTTCACAATCAAAAATAAAATGATTGTGGTGCTCCCTGCATCACATGAAACTCTAATTAAATTGCAAGGTACCAATAAGATGCTGATGCATATTTTTGGCTAATGTCTGCTAGCTGGCTAGTGAAGCACTTCGGAGGAAAAACAAATAAAAGGCATCCCATCCTCAACTTTGCCTTATAATTTGTTGGTTTCTTCCCTACAAGCTCTGGTTTGTGCAAATTTTAGAATTCTAGACCAGGTTGGCATCCAAAAACTTGACTCAAGAAAAACCCTTTACTTTGTTTTGGTTTGGGAGATGGGTGGTAAAGATGACGAGAAACTATTAGCTTAAGTAGAATCACAACTTAGGGTCTGACAATAAAGAGTTATAATGACTGTCAGCTGCCCAAAACCTATCCTTTAAGCACCACAATAAATAAATAAAAAGCCCCTGATTAAAATAAGCAAAGTAAATGATAATAAGTAACCATACAATGGAGCAGCAGGAAAGTGATATGGCATTGAGATGAATGATAATAAATGTCAGTCATACCTAATCTATAAACTGAGGCAAAGAAACATATAGAAGCAGGGAATTAAAATATAGAGAAAAATAGTGGTTCAGTAATAAACAAAATCTAGGGATTAATCATCAAATCAGTACACTAAAACATTCTTGTGAGGAAATAAAAAGGATACTATCATCAGAGCCACTAAGTAAGAAACATATGCTAAAAAAAATAAGAGGCAGGCTGTGCAAGTCTATCTCAAGATTAATACACTTATTTTACCACCAAAACAAGAAGAGAAGCTTGCACGACTACAAGCTGACTTATAACTAGTGTTTGCTATTCTCAGCTGCACTCTCTTCCTTCCCAAGTGCAACCACTAATTTTTTCAGGATGGCTTCAGTTGGCTGGTGTGAATTCTCTACAGCCTTGGATATTGCCTGCCATTTCTCACCATGCTTAGGTTCTGCAGCAATGCATCTCTTTAACACATCTTTCTGGATCTCTTCACTCCCATGCTGAAGTTCGAATTTATAATATAATGCCCAGAAATCTCCAATATCCGGGGCAAGTGTGACTGCCCTGTTAAGCCAAGTTCGAGCTTTATCTACCTTCCTATCATGCCAGAATAACTTAGCCACAGCAGCAATCACATGGGGATCATGATCACATTTCTTGAGAGCATCCATACTCTTGGATTTTCGTTGTGGACGGGGGACCATCTCAATTGATGCTGCCCATAATATACCACTGTTGGGACACTCCTGCAACGCCTTTGCCATCAAAATATCAGATTCCTTCTTATTACCATGCCTCATTTCAGCTCGGACAGCAGCAAGCCAGAGCTCAGGGTTCTGAGGATTTTTCTTCCTTGCCATGGTGAGGACAGCTCGAGCTTTACTCAATCCATTCATCTTCTCTTCCAGATTAGCAAGCGAAAGCCAAAGGTGTATACAATGAGGGCAGCGCTTCAAACCCAACTCGTAAGTTTCCTTGGCTTTCTCCAAGTGACCAAGCCTCTCCTCTAGCTGTCCAAGCATCAACCACAGTTTAAAGAATGCAGGGAAGAGTTTCAAACCTTCATCCAACAACATCCTCTCCTCATCAGTATTCCCCAATTCTCTCTCTACAATAGCAGATTTCATCCATACTCTTTCGGTGCCACCTCTCTCTCTAGCCTTAGCAAGAAGCATTCTAGCTCTCTCGGGCTCATGATTCTCGAATTCAAGCTTAAATGCTGCGAGCCAAATCTCCTCAGAGTTAGGAATGGCAGCATAAGCTTCTTGAAGGATTGCTCGTGCAGCAGGCACGTCCCCTGCAAGCCACTTCTCTTTAGCACCCATAAGCCACAAAACCTCAGCTTGTGGCCTGTAAGTAACTGCCTTACGAAGCAAAGCATCAAGAGACTCCCTAGTCCCATGACTCTTCTCCAGCTGTGCTGCCTTAAGCCATATGCTCTTCTTTGTCAAGAACACACTCAATGCATGAGCATAAATAGCTCTGGCCGTCTCAATTGAACCCCTCTTCTTACACTCCTCCGCATCTGCCACCCATGTCCTCTTCCTATCCTCTTCCTCCACACCAATCCCAATTGTATTCTTAACAATGGCTTGACAAGTCACCACAGAACCTGCCCGTTCTGCAGCTTCTGCCTCTCTCATCCATGCCTCCCTATCAATTGCCAAACCCTCTCTCTGCAAGGCCCTTATACCCCTCTCAATAATCTTCACCACCATTCCTGTATTCCCATTTGCTTCTTCCAACTTCGCAGCAGTTATCCAAATAGCCGGTTCCTTTGGCAGCCTCTCCCTCGCCCTATTCAATACTTTCTTTGCATGATCATACGTCTCTAGTCTTGCCAATGCCAACCACAATTCAACGTGCAACGGACAACACTCCACAGCCCTGTGCAGTAACAGTCTGGCATCCTCCTCACTGGCCAACTCTACAACTGCCTTCCAAAGCCGAACCGAATCTGGAATATGCTCTAACCCTTTCCTTAACACTCTGCTCTTGTTCATCTCATCATGCTCCAATTTCGCTGCCTGTAACCACAGTTTAACTGAATTCGGTATGGATTTCACACCTTTTGCAATAACTGCCTTGGCCTCATCCGGGCTTGCTAATCTACAAGCCTCCAACCACACATCCTCGCTCTTCGGACATTCTTCACAACCCTTTTGAATCAACTGTCTAGCTGCCTGAATCTTTCCAGCCACCTCTTCCAGCCTTGCCGCAGCAATCCAACCCGGTGGATGCTTCGGATTCGTTTGAGTCACACTCTTCAACAACAGTCTCGCCTTCTTAATATCAGAAATCTCCGCATCACTCGTGATCTTCATACTCTTCAAATCAGTGAGATAACCTTTTGGATCCACCACAGTTTGTCCCGAAACCGAATCCGATAACCTATCCAACTTCAATGACAACACAGTACCTCTTCCTTCACCCACAGCAGTCAAATCCGTGACCGGAGTTTGCGCCCACGGTGTCTCAGTACCACCAACAGCTCTACTCTTCGGGTCCAATGCCGTAACATGCTCTTGCTCTTGCCTAGCTTTTTCCAATAGCGTATCCGGCACAGGCACGAAGCTCTCAAACCGCTTCTTCTTGTTTCGAAGCGAATAATCTCCAATTTCGGGAATGCTATCCCACTCTTGAGTCGACAAAGTATACAATTTCCTCTTCAAATCGGCAAATTGCTCTGTAATTTTCGGATTCGACGCACGGTACTTCTCGATTTCCTGCTTCAACCTAGCTTCTCTCCTATCCTTCCGCCGCGAATCCATTCGCTTATCAATCGCTTCCCAAACAGCATCAGCCTCCTTGTCATCTTCATCATACTCACCATTAGCGAACAGACCAACATCATTTCCTTCAAACTCGTCAAACTTCTGATTCTCATCATATCCTTTCTCATCCGCCTCGTCGCCATCTTCATCTTCATCGGGCTTTCCGCGGCCCCGGCCCGCCCCAGAGGGCCCGCCGATGGTAGTGGCGGTGCGGTCAGGGAGGTCAGGGGCAGCACGGGCAGGACCGATATCGGAACGGGTAGTGAATCCAGTGGCACCACGGCCGAGCCCGGCGACGTAGTTGGGCGGAGGCTTGGAGTTGAGGAAGTCGAGTTTGGGCTTGGACGGAGGAGGGATTGGAGTTGGAGTTGGGGTTAGGGCTGGGGTTGGGGTTTGGGCCTGGGACCCACCGAGGAGAGGGAGGTGGAGAGAGAGAGTGGAGTAAGGGGTGACGCGGAGGCGGGAGAGGAGGACGGCGTCGTTTTGAGATGGGAGAGGGTGGGATTGGGAGAGGTAGAGCCGGTGGAGGTGGTGGATTGGGATGTGAGTGTGGTGGTGGAGAGAGAGTTTGAGGGAGTGGAGAGTGGTGGTGTTTGGGTCTAGGGTTAGGGATAGGGTTTTGTGGTTTGGGATTGTGATGAACACCATGGTTGATTGGTTGTGGTGTGATTGTTTGAATTTTGAGATTTGGGAGAGCAGAGATGGATCGAGAGAAACAGTTATGTGACAATGAATTGAATTGAATTGAAAGAGTCTGGGGGGTGATGTTTTGTTTTTGTGTACCGTTCGTATGGGATTTGGATTCGGGGGAAGGGGAAAGGAAAAGAGAGAGTTAACCGACTCTGGTTAATGGAGAAAGGATTGTATAATACGACACTCACTCACATAAGTATATATAGTTGGTGAGACTGCACAATAAAAATAAGACACGTTTACTTATTTCAAATAAGACACGTTTTCCTATCAAAATAATAATAATAAACCTAGGAGGTTGGCTGGTCCATGAACAGTGTCTCTCCCAAATGCAAAACGTGCAAACATCCTCTCCCAAACACACGCCAAGTTCTACTTCCTTTCCGATATTCATCAAAAATAATCTCAAATATAACAAATATAAGCATAATAACAATAAGGGGAAATTGCATACTACCCACTTGTAATTTAGCCCGTTTTAACAGTGTCTACCTGTGGTTTAAAAGTTGTCACTTAATCCACCTAAGTTTCAATCTGTTAGCAGCCGTTACCCACCTCTCCCTTTCCACCGTTAAAAATAGGGCTAAATATGTCTTTTTCATTATATTTTAGGTCTCTCTCATCTTTTCTATCCTTCTTCTTCTTCTTCTCCACATAAAACAAAAACAAAAAAAAAACCAATTATCCTAAAATCTTCTAGATTAAAATTTCACAAATCTCATATCTCATCTCCAATTAAAAGAAATAGAGAAACAAGTCAACAACAATAGATAACGTACAAAATGGATTCGTAAACAAGGTAAGTGGAGTCAATGTTATCGTAAATCATCTTCTTCTTCCTCTGCATGTTCTTCTTCAAGTTCTTCTTTTTCCCTCTTCATGTTCTTCTTCAAGTTCTTCTTTTTCCTAAGGTTAGGGCTATGATTACAACAAGAAATGGCTTGAGTGGGATTCCATTTCCACTAAAGAAGTAAAAACACAAAACCCAATTTCATTTGGAGGAGAAATGGTTGAAAGAGCAGAAGAAATTGAAGTACATTTGAATTTTCTGGATTTAATGGATTTGTGGGTTCAAATTTTTTTGGGTTGGTTTGAATTTCTTTTTGGTTTGATGATTTTTGAATTTGCTTCAATGAGAAAGTCTAGACCAAGTAATTTCTTTTCGAGTCATTTTTAAAACCCAGGTGTTTGAATTTTCTTTGATGGGAAAGCCTAGGCCAAGAAATCTGGGGTTGGGGCCATCTAATTATTTTATTTATAATTTTTCAATTGCAACAAAAAACTCTAGGTCTCTGGAAATTTTAGGAGAGCAAAAATTGAAGTTTCAAATAATGGGCCATCATGTAACCAAGAGGCTCTCAATATCTTTGTGGGTCTTCATCATTCGAGTTTACCTATTGATGGGTCGACCATGTCGTGTGTGTTGAAGATCTGTGGATGTTTGTTTGATCAAAATGTGGGCAGGCAGGTGCATGGTCAATGTATAAAATCTAGGTTTGTGGATGATGTTAGTGTTGGGACTGCTCTTGTTGATATGTACATGAAAACTAAGAATGTTGGAGATGGGAGGAGAGTTTTTGATGAGATGGGTGAGAGAAATGTGGTGTCTTGGACTTCATTGCTCTCCTGTTATGCATGGAACGGGTTGAACAGGTTGGCCTTAGAATTGTTTTTTTTAGAGGTGCTTGATCTGATTTCTTTTATGTTTTTGAGATAAAATGTGTTTTTCTAACGGCAATGGGAGAGGTGGGTAACGGCTGCTAACAGATTAAAACTCAGGTGGGTTAAGTGACAACTTTTAAACCACAGGTAGGCACTATTAAATCGGGCCAAACCACAAATGGGTTAAGTCCAATTTCCCCTAACAATAACAATATCACCGCACACCCTTGGTGCAATGGTCACTCCATAAGTATAAGTGCTTGTGGGGTGTGAGGCATAAGGGCCGGGATTCAAGTATCTAGGAGAAAGCTTCACACATATATACATTTAGATTAGGGTGGAGTAGAATTTTTGTCTTATATCAAAAAATAATAATAATAAATAACAATAACAATAATTGATTAAGCCAGATTTAGCTCGTCGAAACTTCACACATATATACGCTTAGATTAGGCTAAAGTAGAATTTCTATCTTGTATCCAAAAAAAATAAATAAATAACAATAACAATAACAATAGTTGATTAAGCCAAATCTGGCTCGTTGAAACTTCATACATATATATGCTTCGATTAGGCTAGAATAGAATTTCTATCTTGTATAAAAAAAATAATAATAATAAATAACAATAACAATAGTTGATTAAGCCAAATTTGGCTCGTCGAAGAGAGAAAAGAGGAGAGAGGATACATTACAGATTGGGCAAGTGACTTTGAGAGCAACGGCTCTAGCCTCAAACTGAGACCCTTTTGCCTTTAGATTCTTCTCCACATTTCATTTCTACGTTTCGATCTTCTGCTTTCCCCGAGTCATCTTTCTCTCTCTTTCTTCTTCTCTCTTCTTTCTCTATCTGTGTTTTTTTTCCCTTTCTTAAATACTTCAGAATTACTTGGGTATATGACTTTATGATAGAGAGTGATTAGTTTTACTATCAGTATTAGTTTTACTATCAATATTATGGGGTAGTGGGAAGTTTTATAGAACATGGGGTAGTTTTATAAACATGAGTAGGTTTTTTAATTTTTTATCAATTTACAATTTTAACCTCATTTTTATGTTTTAGGAATGAGGATAAGTTAATTAAATGAAGGGTATTTTTGAAATAAAAAAAGATAATAACTAACTTTCTGAATCCTCTTAATATATAGAGATATATAAAATCGAACCCTTTGACTTATCATTTGACTTTTTTAGAGCCCCCACATTTTTTACACATTAGAATTATTTAAATAAATAAATAAAAATTCTAATTTTATATTTTTAAAACCCGATAGTTAAAAAAAAAACACAAAATCTAATTTTATATTTGTAAAACCCGATACATAAACGCAGACTCATGGCCAAACCTGCTCTCAAACTGTAGGGACAAGGGGCCCAAAAATATATATTAGGCCTTGGGCTTGGCCGAGGAGGCTCAGTAGTCCGAGGACAAATCAACAGTACGGAAGATGTAAAACTTTGAACTTCTTGAGCAAGCTATGACTGTGAAAGATAGGGGAAGTATGCTAAGGAGGAGTATTTCCTCAGCTAACAAGGTGGAGGTCAGAAAGTGTGTTCTATCGTCCAAGGTGACGTTCTAGGAAACTCTATTGATGAGGATATGCTTCGTGAACGTACAGGAAAAATGGGAGCTAGGAAATATTTAAGGGAAAGCTGCTACCATCGCATTAAATGCTCTACAGCTAACTCTCTGACCGCATTAATGAGGAAGTGATACCTGAACAGTAGTTTTCAGCCTTACAGCTACTCTCTAGAGACTTAAGGAAGTTGCTGATGTGACAAAGATCAACACCAACAATCTAATCTACATGTGGAGGGCAGAGATGAAGGCAAAGAAGGAGTATAAAATAGGAAAGAGGCAATGAGAAAGGGGATCGAGAAATTAAGAGAAAAATATTGTAGCAATCAAGAATTGAGCTTGTAATCAAACTTGAGAGAAATATATAAGAACAGATCTCCTCGGACTGTGCTGGTGACGATTTTCTTTAGAATAAACCAATCTATATTCATTTACTTATCATCTGAATCCACTTTACTTGTTGTTTGATTCATTAAAACTCAATTTTCCAACCCACTCTCTACAAATTCATTATATTGGGCTCTTTGGGCTTAAGTTCATACATCCTTTGGGTCTGAGATCCAAATTGTGACCTTACAATTGGCGCTGTCTATGGGAAATTCTGGTGCTGTAGTGATCTTTACGTCCAACTATGGTAGGTTCAGGTCCGAATGTGGAGGAATCTATTGGGTCCTAACGTCAAGATCATTTTGTTAATCTTAAACGTAGGAGGAACCGAGAGGTTAGTGTGCATACCACCCATACTAGCAGGAGTCATTCTCGAAGCAGAAGTCACCTTTCTCATGAGAGAAATACCAAAACCATGCAACTAGAGATTGATCACTTGAAAGGGAAGTTACGCCACAAACAGCGAAGGCGAACTCCCTCCAATTCTCACTTCACCTCTAACGATGAAGAGAATAGTAGTTATAGGCGCAGGTTAAGGACTCCTCCTAGTGAGTCTTTCTTGTATGATAAAGACTGCCACCATGAGCGTAGAAACAAAAATTCATCTTCCAAAGGCTTGGGAAATGATGCGATGAGTAAAGTGCTCAACCAAATTTCCAGATCACCTTTCATGCACAGAATTGAAGGAGGGAGACTTCCTCGACAGTTCACCCAACCCACGTTCACCATGTACAATGGTCGAATAGACCCTATGGAGCACGTAAGCCACTTCAACCAAAGAATGGTTGTGCACTTCAAGAATGAGGCCTTGATGTGTAAGTTGATCCTTTCCAGCTTAGGGCCTGTGGCGATGAGGTGGTTTAACTACCTAGGTGCAGGTTCCATTGGTTCCTTTAAGGAGCTCACCGGGGCGTTTGGATCTCGTTTTATCATGTGCAGTAGGGTTTCTCGGCCCTTAGATTCCTTGTTATCTATGTCCATACGAGAAGGGGAGACCCTGAAAACATACTCGAACAGATACTGGGAGATGTTCAATGAGATTGATGGGGATTTTGATGACGTGGCTATAAGGACTTTTAAGGTCGGCCTGCCTGCCAAGCATGATTTGAGAAAGTCTTTGACCAAAAAGCCTGTAAGGAGTGTGCGTCGGCTTATGGATTGTATTGACGAATACAAGCGGGTTAAGGAAGACTAGCAATAAGGGAAGGGAAAGGCTAAGGTTATCCCTTAAGACAGGAGGGATTTCAAGTCGGACAAGTATAATAATTGATGAACACAAGGAAATCAGTAGGCTGAATGTCTTGGGCGTTGATCTCAAAGTTAACTGGAATGTCCTAAAAGATAAACACAAGATCAGAGAAGACCGGGGAAGACCGGCCAAGGATCCTCCGATGATAAAGTCAGTATTCTTGGAATTCCAATTTGTATGAAAGTGTCAAAATGAATTACCTCTTCGTAAGGGAATGCTTATATAGTGCACATGGAATGGTTATTTGTTTAATAACAGTTCCTATTGTCGAGAAATTCAGAAGATTCGGAGGTAACTTCCATAACTGCCATGGAAGTTGTTTTATTTGTACTGGTGTTCCATAACGGTTAGTTGGAGGACTTGGCTTATTATGGTGCAATTCGTCTCTTACGCCTGGTGGAAATCATGCTCGTCAAAAGATCAATATGCTCATGGTCCAATGGACTCGTCCGTCCTTTATTAAGGATGGACGAGCTTGTTAGGGACGAGCATGCTTCTCATGTCCCATCTCTCCATTCTTCTCTGACGGACGACCCATATCGACGAAATAGGACTTGTGCACTTTCATTACATCATCAGTTGCCCCCTTGTCCACAAGAGTCGTCCAAAGGGGGTAACTAGGCATCATTTCCTTTGGACGCATATACTTGGCGTCAAAGTTGATGTGCCACATGTCATCATTTTATTAGTGACTAGTCCCGTCGATTCGTTCTTTCAAGGTGAACGCCACGTATCATCTCCTGATTGGTTGTGTCGTTTCATATGCTCAGGTCAGCTGCTTATAAATAGTGGAATACCTCTACTACCCTTCACATTTCTGAAATTTTTCGCCTTTGACATTCGTCTTCTAGAGCCTCGTCTAGGAGTTTCTTCGCGTCCATAGCCTCCGTCCGTCTTAAAGCCAGGTATTCCCTCATTTCTCGTCTTTTAGGTTTCTTTTCAATTTTTTTTCAAAAATGTCGGAAATAGCTATTTCCTCGTCTAGTAATAGCACAGAGAAAGCCATAGACGAGTATAACGACAAGAGTTGTTATAGTAGTTCTAGTGGCATTAGTAATAGTAGTGGGGGGAACACCACGGACGAGGAGTATGTTTTTGGCGTCCCTGGGTTTCCTTTAGAAGTCATGCAAGAACAGCTTAGGCAAGCCTCAGGGTCCCAGGCAGGCACCTCGTCCAACATCCCTCCGTCTAGTTCTTTGGACGAGGCTGAGATTACTGTTTATAGTTGTGCGATAGATATTTCTTCCAAAACGGACGAGCAAAGACTTAATAATCTTAGGACGTGGTACCAGATCCCGGACGAGTTTAACCCTAGGTTGCCTGTTCGTGGAGAATGGTGTTGTAATCCTCATTTTGGGATAGGTGTCTATGAAGCTTATCTTTTGGGGGGGGTCTAAGATTTCCTTTAAACGCTTTTACTAGAGAGTTATTAGTTAGGCTAGGTTTAGGAGTATGTCAATTCAATCCTAATGCATGGAGATTGATCATCTCTATGCAAATTTTGTGCAGGGAAGTATTCGGAGGGGACCGTCCTCTTACTGTGGACAAGTTCCTTTATTGTTACAAACCCTCAGAAATACACCAGTCCCTTGGCTTTTACCAATTCACAGCCAGGGGTACAGACTGTAGATTGATTAGGTCCCTGGCCTCGTCTGACAGAAAATGGAAGACGAAGTTTTTCTTTATCTCCAGCTTTTGGGCTGGGAATCTTGTGAATGTTGGCCGGGACACGTTTGGTCGTTACACTGGGGACTTAGGAAACCTTCGTCTTGAAGGTAAGTCCCTCCCTTTTTTTTTTTTTTTTAACCTTTACTTGTTTCTTTTTAGCCACTGGACGACCCTCTTTAAGCAAATTCCACCGTGACCGCATCCACAGGGCTCATCTACATATAGATAGAGACTTCCATTCCTTGGTCACACTCAGACAACTTGCCAAGTGGGGATTAGGCCCTAATCCGCCCGAAGAAGCACTTGCACACGAAATTACAGTAAGAAGAAGTAAGTTTTAAACTCAAACACTCTTGACCTTGTTTACCTTTTGTTTAGTTCTAAAAACTCTTCCTTCTTTTCTTTTTTTTTTTTTTTTTTTTAAGGAATGGCCACAATGAAGGGAAATAAGGGAAAATAGGCTATTGGTGAGGGGGATCGTCCTGAGGCCCAATCTCAGGATCGTCCATCGACTGGGGATAAAAGGAAATCCCTGCCAAAGAACATTGATCTGGGAAGCCTTCCCAGTCGACGAGATAAAAGAGTTAAGCGTGGGTTGTCACAAATAGCCAAGCCCAAGCTTCCTCAGTCCCAGCCTCCTATCCCCATAGTCGATGTTGCCTCGTTTATACCAGTAGAGACTACCCCGTCCAAGACTTTTCCACTAAGGACGACTGCGTCTGTCTTGTCCCAGCCTCTTCCAAAGGTTCCCACAAATATTATTGAAAATGAAGACTTAGCCTAGGAACGCTTCGGGGAAGCTATAAGGGACGAGGACATAAACGTCTGTTATAACATGTCCCCAAAGGATTTTGAACACTCAAGTGTTCATGATCTTTTTAAGGTAACTTTATTTTCGTCGTCTTTATTACTTTGTAACTTTCCTCGTCTAACCAACATTTTGGTGTTTCTTTTGTAGGCCATGTCAAAATTCATTGCAGAGTCCAGACAAGCCACTGACTTAGACAAGACGAGGATCTTGCTGGAGACGACGATCCAAAACGTGAGGGACGAGAGTAAAAAATGGGCTGAGGTAGCTGGCAAGGCTAAGGAGGAAGCGACGGAGCATCAAAACTTGAGCGAGGAGTTGAAAGCTGATGTAGTGGAGAAGGATACTCGTCTTGATCATTTGCAGAAGAAGAACGACGAGTTGAGTACCTTTCTCTCCAAGGCAAAAGAGGATGCAGTTGCTGAGTTCAAAGCATCCAAAGACTTCACAGACTTATTGGATCGCAACTATGCAGCAGGCTTTGAGGATTTTAGGATAGACGCTGTTGAAAACTTCCTTGAAGTGGACTTTAGCTCCATTAAGCTTAACCTAAATGCTGCTACCAACTCTCTTCTCCAAACCAACTCCAAGGACGTTAACGTTGAGGACGACGCTTCAACTCTGCCCCTTCAGGACGATCCTAACGTAGATGCCCCCCTTGCTTAGAAAATATTTTAATCTTTGTATTTTGGTCCTTTTTTTATCTGGTCCACTGTTTGGGACCTTTATTATGTAATTCAAGTACATTAAGCTCGTCTGTGGTTTTAGGACGAGTTGTTACAATAATTTTAGGTTTTATAAGGGTGTTTTGGACGTTGGTCGTACGCCCTTAAACAACTAAATGTTATTATTTTCTACTATGATATGGACGAAAGTTTCTATTTTCATGAGATATCGATTTTTGGCTTGTCCACAAGTGGAACTTTGGCTCGTCTATAGAAGGAATTTCTCCCTTTTAAACATCAACATACTTTCATTTCTTGAATTTCATCAAGTATGATTCTTCTATGTGAAATGGTAATTATCAGCCTTACTTGTCCTTAGACTTAGCTGATTTCCACGTTTTATGAGGGCCCAACCTTTCACTCGTCCATAGGTCGGATTGTTTGGTTGGTGTCCTATCAATAGATTAAGCATTTTCTCATGCATTTCCTCGTCCATGGATTGAACTAATGCAACAATGGTTTTAACTTGTCCATTGTTTGGACGGTTTATGGTTTCACTCGTCTAAGGCTTCAGTTCGTCCATGGTTTGGACGAGTATGCCTTAGTTTGGTTTACCCTTACGAGAATCTACAGTACATCCCTACGTCTAGAGAATTTACTCGTCTTTGGCCTTAGCCTTTTTGGAACTGAAATTATGGAGAATTTATATATCACATGCATTTGAGAATTCAAACCACATTCATAATATAAACATTGTTCACAAGTATGGTACATGCTTAGAAGCTAGTGTCAGAAAGTGTTAGAAAACATTGTTCCATGTGCACTATATAAGCATTCCCTTACGAAGAGGTAATTCACTCTAACACTTTCATACAAATTGGAATTCCAAGAATATTGACTTTATCATCGGAGGATCCTTGGCTGGTCTTCCTCGGTCTTCTCTGATCTTGTGTTTATCTTTTAGGACATTTACTTTGAGATCAATGCCCGAGACATTCAGCCTACTGATTTCCTTGTGTTCATCAGTTGGTGCCATCTGTGGGGAATAGAAGTTTGTTAGATTTCATCTTTGAAGTTCTACAATTCCTTTCTTCGACAAAAGGCTGCAATGGTTCGGATGAGATCGAGGGCTACTAGTTCAGGCCATAAAGAGAATAGAGATGCCTTTAGTAATCCTCACCGCGATCGTCAATCTGCGCCTGCCATGCAACCATCCTCTGTTCAACATGTACAATTCATGGCAGCCGCTATGGCAGAGTTAACCCTCCAAAACCAAGAATTGACTAGAGAGATCAATCTTAGAAGGTAGCGACATGAGGCCTATGGAGAAGAACAAGGCCAGAACCAAGGAGATGGAAGAGACGCAGAGCTTGAAAGCCAATGGAGGGGTATCACATCAAGAAGGATGCCATACTTGGAGAGGGAAATGGATCAAATGAGGAAAGTTATGGATGAGATGAGGGAAAACATGAGGAGAACAAATCCCGTAGAAGATCTAGTTCACCGAACAAATTCCCCTTTCACGGCTTCCATCAATGGTCACCCCTTGCCTCAAAAATTCAAGATGCCTTCCTTGGATTCGTTTAATGGAACGCGTGACCCGTTTGATCACATTGCTACTTTCAAGACTACAATGCACGTTCAAGGGGTCCCAGATGAAATTATGTGTAGAGCCTTCCTGAGCACCCTTAAAGGTCCGGCGCGAGTCTGATTCAGCAAAATACCCCCGAATTCGGTAAGTTCTTTTGAAGAGTTGAGCAAGTTGTTTGTTAATAACTTCATTGGGGGACAGAAACACAAGCGTTCCTCGTCTAGCCTGCTAACCATAGAGCAAGGAGAGAATGAAAGCATGCAGTCTTTCATCACTCATTTCAATAGGGAAGCCCTGACCGTGGACGAGGTGGATGATAAGCTACTATTGGTGGCCTTCCATAATGGGGTTAATTCTGACTTATTCATACACAAGCTTTACGAGAAAGAGCCTTAGTCCATGGCTGAACTCGTCCATTTGGCTCAAAACTTTATGAACACAGAAGATGCTATTATAGCTAAGAAGAGGAAGAGAGTTGAGGAATAGAAGCAAACCCCACTCGCCACTCCGAGCAAGGTCCTCATCCAAAGAAGGGACGAACATAAGAAAAGAGGGACCGAGATAATAAGAAGCCAGGCTCTTCAATGTGTAATCAACAATACACCCCCTTGAACGTGCCACTTGAGCAAGTTCTTATGCAAATCAAGGATGATCCTTCCCTGAAATGGCTAGAGAAAATGAAGGGAGACCCTAATAAGCGCAATAGGAATAAGTATTGTTGCTTCCACAGAGACCACGGGCACAACACAGACGAGTGTTTTGATTTAAAACAGCAGATTGAAAATCTTATCAGACAAGGAAAACTAAGAAGTTTCCTTAGACGAGATCACAAACATGAAAAATTGAAGGGGAAGGTGGAAGAGACATCATGGCCTCCACTAGGAGAAATAAGAGTTATTATAGGAGGTGGTTCAACGGTTCAGTCGTTTAAGTCAAGAAAGACGTACCTGAAGGTAGTGCAGAACGTCCAACTCTCTGGACGATCACCAAGGACGAAGACCACTGAAGAACAAGCTATCACATTCATAGATGAGGATGTTGACAGAGTTAATTACCCTCATGATGATGCCATTGTCATTACATTGCTTATTGCTGACTATACGACGAGAAGAGTGTTGGTAGGCAATGGGAGTTCGGCAGACATTTTGTATTACCCTGCCTTTCAGCAAATGAAGTTTGGACGAGATCAACTTCGTCCAGTGAACTCACCCTTGGTAGGTTTCGGTGGAATGAAAGTACAACCCGTGGGCATTGTCACATTACCTATGGTGGTAGGAGCATATCCACAACAAGTAACCAAAGACGTGAATTTTCTCGTGGTTGATTGTTCGTCTTCCTACAATGCCATAATTGGAAGACCAACTTTAAATAGTTGGAAAACAGTCACGTCCACTTACCATTTATCAGTCAAGTTCCCTACAGAGCATGAAATAGGACAAGTACAAGGAGATCAACTTGTAGCCAGAGAATACTATCTAGCTATGTTGGCCATGGACGAACAGGTTCAGATGATGAGCATTGAGGAAAGGAGGGTTGTGGCAGAGCCCACCGAAACGTTGGAAAACATTTCCTTGGACGAAGACAACCCGAGAGGTGTACCAAGGTAGGAACAAATATAGAAGAAAAGACAAAGAAAGACCTCGTCCGTTTCCTGAAGAAGAATATTGATGTGTTTGCATGGAGTCATGAAGATATGCCAGGTATAGACCCCAATGTCATCACCCACCGTCTGAATGTGTATCCTACCTCTAAGCCTGTACGACAGAGAAAAAGGGTGTTTGCTCCTGAGAAGGACAACGCCATTAAAGAAGAAGTACGGAAGTTGACTACAACAAAGTTTATTCGAGAAGTTTATTATCCAGACTGGTTAGCCAATGTGGTAATGGTCAAGAAGGCAAGTAGTAAGTGGAGAATGTGTGTAGATTTCACCGATCTAAACAAGGCTTGCCCCAAGGACAGCTACCTGTTGCCACGCATTGACCAGTTGGTAGATTCCATTGCGGGTCACAAGTTACTTAGCTTTATGAATGCTTTCTCTGGATACAATCAAATAAGGATGGACGAGGCAGACCAAGAGAGGATATCCTTTGTTACCAGCCAAGGCTTGTTCTGTTATAAGGTGACGCCCTTCGGTTTGAAGAATGCAGGGGCAACATATCAGAGGTTGGTCAACCACATGTTTCGTCCACAGATTGGACGAAATATAGAAGTCTACGTGGATGACATGCTGGTAAAGAGTCAGGACGATGGAAAGCATCTAGATGACCTGCAAGAAGCATTTGACACGCTTAGGCAGTACAACATAAAGTTGAACCCCAGCAAATATGCTTTCGGAGTATCATCAGGGAAATTTTTGGGGTTTATGGTTTCACATAGGGGGATTGAAGCAAATCCAGACAAGATCCAAGCGATACTAAAAATGGAGCCTCTGCGGAATATCAAAGAAGTCCAGTCTCTTACTGGACGAGTTGCTGCTCTTAACAGGTTTGTCTCTAAAGCTACCGACAAATGTTTGCCATTTTTTAAGGTTCTTAAAAAAGCGCTTGAATGGACCGACAAGTGTTAGAAAGCTTTTGAAGATCTGAAAACGTACCTCACCATGGCTCTTTTACTAAACCCGTCCATGTTGGGAGAGGAGTTATATTTGCACTTGGCAGTCAGCCCACATGCTGTTAGTTCATCATTGGTGAGGGAGGAAGGCAAGGTACAAAAGCCCGTGTACTATACAAGTAAAGCATTGAGAAGAGCGGAAGGACGATATCCACAAATGGAGAAGTTGGCTTTTGCATTAATAACAGCTTCCAGGAAGTTGAGGCATTACTTCCAAGCTCATGTCATCAATGTCATGACCGATTATCCACTCAAGAAAGCAATGAATAAGATGGAAGTTGCAGGACGACTGATCCAATAGGCTGTTGAGCTTAGTGAGTTTGACATCAAATATCAACCAAGGCATGCCATAAAAGCTCAAGCCCTAGCAGACTTCATTGCGGAGTTTACCCAAAACTATGATAATTTGGATGAGATGGAGTACAGTGAGAAGTGGGTCGTCTATGTGGATGGCTCATCTACACAATATGCAGGAGGAATAAGTGTGGTTCTACAATCCCCAGAAGGAGATAAATTGAAACACAAGGTTCGTCTACAGTACCAAACAACTAATAACGAAGTTGAGTATGAAGCCCTCCTTAAAGGGCTGGAGCTGGCTAAGTCTGTGGAAGCAAAGTCAATACTCGTCTTGGGAGATTCCCAGTTGATCATGGGCCAAATAAATGGGACATATGAGGCTAAGGAAGAACGGATGAAGAAGTACCTTAATAGGGTGATGCGCCTCATGAAGAAATTTGAGGAAGCTGACTTCGTTCAAATCCCAAGGGAAAAGAACGTGGAAGTAGATACCTTAGCAAAGGAAGCATCAGCTAATGAAGCCGTGGACGAGTTTGATGAGATTCAATACATACCAAGTATAGATATCCCAAAAGTGCAACAGGTGGAGAGCGAAGGAAATTGGATGAACCCCATTATGTCATACCTGAAGGACGGACGACTTCTAGAAGAGAGAGATGAGGCTAGAAAGCTCAGAGTAAGATCAGCCAGGTACGTCCTTATGGATGAGGTGTTATATAAAAGAGGCTTTTCTCAGCCTTATCTTAGGTATTTAGCCCCAGACGAGGCGAACTATGTATTAAGGGAGATTTATGAAGGAGCATGTGGTAATCACTCAGGAGCCAGGTCGCTCGTCCACAAGGTCGTTCGTGTAGGATATTACTGGCCGAATATGCAAGCTGATGCCAAGGCATATGTCAAGGTCTGTGATCAATGCCAACGGTTTAGTAACATCCCCAGACAATTATCAGAGTACCTCACCCCAATGATGGCCACATTACCCTTTGCCCAACGGGGACTAGACATCTTGGGTCCTTTTCCCCTCGGTACACGACAAATGAAGTTTTTGGTAGTTGGCATTGATTATTTCACAAAGTGGATAGAAGCGGAACCCTTAGAGAATATCACACAACAAAATGTTAAGAATTTCGTCTGGAAAAACATCGTATGCAGGTTTGGAGTGCCTAGAGTGTTAGTATCAGATAATGGACGACAATTTGACAATGCACTCTTCAGAGACTTCTGTGAACACTTTGGGATTCAGAATTATTACTCTTCACCCTCCCATCCACAAGAAAATGCTCAAGCCGAAGTTGCTAACTGATCCTTGTTGAAGATCATCAAGACTAGGCTTGAGGGGGCAAAGGGAGTATGGCCAGATGAGCTACCAGGTGTTCTGTGGGCATACAGGACTACAGTGAGAACCCCTACAGGGGAAACTCCTTTCAAGTTAGCTTATGGAAGTGAAGCAGTCATACCTGCAAAAGTGCATATGGCCAACCACAAGGTCATGATGTACCAAGAAAAGGATAATGAAGAACAACTACGTCTGAGCCTTGATTTGATAGATGAAGTAAGAATGGATGCAGAGCACAGGACAGCAAGGTACAAAAACCTCATGGCCAGGCAACATGATGCAATGGTAAAACCCAAGCATTTCAACATATGAGACTTCGTCTTAAAGAGGGTTTCTTTGGCAACTAAGAACCCAGCTCATGGGAAATTTGGACCTAATTGGGAAGGACCCTATAGAGTTATCAACTGTAAAAGGCAAGGATCCTACTACTTTGAGGCCCTAGACGGAAGGAAATTGGAGCATCCTTGGAATGTTAAACACTTGAGGAGGTACTATCAGTAAAATGCCAACAGTCTTGGACGAGACTTGCCGTTCTGGATGAGCCAGAGTTATCTTGCTTTCTGTTGTTAATATTATATGTATGTTTTAACTTCTTAAAAATGTATTAGTTTTAAGTTAACTATCGGGGGGCGTCTTGAATTTTGGAGGTAAGGGGTGACCATTAATGGAAGCCGTGAAAGGGGAATCCGTTCGGTGAACTAGATCTTTTACGGGATTTGTTCTCCTCATGTTCTCCCTTATCTCATCCATAACTTTCCTCATTTGGTCCATTTCCCTCTCCAAGTGTGGCATCCTTCTTGATGTGGTACCTATCGATTGGCTTTCAGGCTCGTTTCTTCCATCTCCCTGGTTCTAGCCTTGTTCTTCTCCATAGGCCTCATGTCGCTGCCTTCTAAGATTGATCTCTCTAGTCAATTCTTGGTTCTGGCGGGTTAACTCTGCCATAGCGGCTGCCATGGATTATACATGTTGAACAGAGGATGGTTGCATGGCAGACGCAGATTGACGATTGCGGTGAGGATTACTAGAGGCATCTCTACTCTCTTGATGGCCTGGACTAGTAGCCTTCGATCTCGTCCGAACCATTGCAGCCTTTTGTCGGAGAAAGGAATTGTAGAACTTCAAAGATGAAATCTAACAAACTTTTTTTCCCCATAGACGACGCCAACTGATGAACACGAGGAAATCAGTAGGCTGAATGTCTCAAGCGTTGATCTCAAAGTTAACTGGAATTTCTTGTAAGATAAACACAAGATCAAAAAAGACCGGGGAAGACTAGCCAAGGATCCTCCGATGAAAAAGTCAGTATTCTTGGAATTCCAATTTGTATGAAAGTGTCAGAATGAATTACCTCTTCGTAAGGGAATGCTTATATAGTGCACATAGAACGATTATTTGTTTAATAATCGTTCCTATTGTCGAGGAATTCAGAAGATTCGGAGGTAACTTCCATAACTACCATGGAAGTTGTGGGGCCAGCAAGTCATACGGCCTAACCCACTTCGTTCCAGGACCGAAGGCCCGAGCCAAGGAGGCATCCAAGCTCCGAGGATGAAAATGAGAAGCCTAGGAGCCCAATAAGCCACGCCGAGGACGACCCCGTCCTCGGACATCCGACACCTTAAGGTAACAGACAACACATTCAAGGGAGCCTTCCTGACTACTCAAAGAGCAGAGAGGAAGTACTACGCGCCAGCAATGGAAACATGGTGGAGGAGCAAGTTCCTGACAAACCGTCACCTCCGCATTAAATGCACTCAACTACCATCCTGGCCGCATTAATGAGGAAAGGACTCCACAACAGTGCCACCTTGGTTGCCGCAACCCACAAAAGGAATGGGAAGGCGGCTGATGGGACAGGCACTTGAGTAATGGCCTGATTGCTCAACAAATGTAGGGCTAGGATCGATTGGGGGAAGGGTATATAATGTAAGGGACTCCTCCTGAAGGAGGGTGGGACGAAGGCCAAGCTCCTCGGATAAATGCCGAGGAGCAACTCTAACGAGGAATCTAGGCACACAGCCTTCAATGGTGATGAGTCCATGGTTAGGTTCTGTTTGCCTGTAAGGGCCAATTTCTTCAACCCACTCTCTAGAAATGTATTATTCGGGGCCTACAGGATTACTTCCCTTCTAAATTCAGAGGGTCCTTCCAAACTGAGTCCCTACAATTGGCGCCGTCTGTGGGAAGAATTTGTGCACTAGCAGGCGCAACGGACAATCGTCCCCAGGTAGTCAGTTGACGGAAAGTTCACAAGAACGCGTTTAAAAAAAAAAACACCATTGCAGAAAAGTAAAGGATTCAAAGGAAAAGAGAGGAAAAACAGCAGTATTTTATTAGATAAAAAGGAGCTACAACATACAAATAAAGGCTCAGACAGGCTTGTTTTAAAGCCAACTCTACAAACAAAGGCCCAGATGGGCCTGTTTTAAAGCTAACTAAAGGGAAGGGGGTTGAGGCAGGCCTGTTTCAAGGCTACCCACCGCGCCTAGGCCGGTGGGGTGGCGCTGGCGCGAAAAGAGGAGCAGATGCAAAGGCGTCGGGCAGCCCTTCCCCATGATGTTCCCTTGATTCTCTTCCAACCCCACGGTGGTTGGCCGTTGGAGACGGCAACACTCGGGCACCGGACATGACGTATCCTTGCACGCTTCCGCCGGCATGGCAGCGCCCCGGGGAGGAGCGTTATGTACTACAGGGACCTCCCTTTTGGCCGCTGTGCGTGGCACCATCAGGATGACGCATGGATTCGGCCGCACCGGAGATCTGACGCAAGCTATTACTACGACGGCTCTTCGTCGAGGAAAGAGGATTTTGGGCCTATGCACCCTCACTCCCATCCAAAGCCGTTCCATTTCTCCAAACTCTTATCGCAACTTTGGCAGGGTCATTGAGGGGGCTCTGAAAGTTGGGAGGACATGTTTCCTGGTAAATTGGAGGGTTCGTGAAGAGTAGAAGGTCATTTCCCCTACGTAGCCTTAAATAGAGGGTGAAGATTGATAGGAATGGAACTACGCAGAATTCGAAAAGTGGATTATTGGTGACATTAATCCTGACCAAATTCCAAAGCGCCTATCAATCGTTCGATCTGCATCAGTCCAAGAGAACATTAATGAGAGCGCGCCTCGTGTGTTGAAACGTCAAGCGCGAAACGCGAACCGTCAGGGGGCGCCTCGTAACTGATGACTGCAGAAACTTGAACTGAAGGCAGCGTTACTGCCACGTGTAGGGTTAAGAGTCCCAAACCAGCCTCGCTTGGGGCACTGCGGGGTCAATGGTCCGGTACGCATGATGCCCCACTTCCGACGAGGCAGGGCTGAGGCCATCATCACGCCAAAACTAGTATGGCCAACGCTGAGGATAATCTCCTTCACCACATACCTAAGTGTTAGACAGAACCAAGGCATTGCATGGTCCTCGGACTCAAGCCTATGGGGAAACTAACTACTTCAGGAAGCGCCTAAGTGTTAGACAGAACCAAGGCATTGCATGGTCCTCGGACTCAAGCCTATGGGGAAACTAACTACTTCAAGAAACGCCTAAGTGTTAGACAGAATCAAGGCATTGCATGGTCCTCGGACTCAAGCCTATGGGGAAACTAACTACTTCAAGAAGCGCCTAAGTGTTAGACAGAACCAAGGTATTGCATGGTCCTCGAACTCAAGCCTATGGGGAAACTAACTACTTCAAGAAGCGCCTAAGTGTTAGACAGAACCAAGGCATTGCATGGTCCTCGGACTCAAGCCTATGGGGAAACTAACTACTTCAAGAAGTGCCTAAGTGTTAGACAGAACTAAGGCATTGCATGGTCCTTGGACTCAAACCTATGGGAAAACTAACTACTTCAAGAAGCGCCTAAGTGTTAGACAGAACCAAGGCATTGCATGGTCCTCGGACTCAAGCCTATAGGGAAACTAACTACTTCAAGAAGCGCCTAAGTGTTAGACAGAACCAAGGCATTGCATGGTCCTCGGACTCAAGCCTATGGGGAAACTAACTACTTCAAGAAGCGCCTAAGTGTTAGATAGAACCAAGGCATTGCATGGTCCTTAGACTCAAGCCTATGGGGAAACTAACTACTTCAAGAAGCGCCTAAGTGTTAGACAGAACCAAGGCATTGCATGGTCCTCGGACTCAAGCCTATGGGGAAACTAACTACTTCAAGAAGCGTCTAAGTGTTAGACAGAACCAAGGCATTGCATGGTCCTCGGACTCAAGCCTATGGGGAAACTAACTACTCCGAAAGATTCTAAGTGTTAGAATGTTGGGGAAGCAAGAGTCCTACCTAGTCCTTGGGACATAAAAGGTCTGCCTACGCATACGTGCCTTCACGTTATTACAATCACTGCCATGACTGGCCGAGGTACAATTGATGTTAAAATTATACAAGTAAAAAAAAAAAAAGGAGGATGGGAGAAAACGGATAACGCGTAAATGTGCAAATAGCCAGAACAAACAGAGAGAGAAATAAGAGCCACATTACATTAAAATCCATAGAAGTTACATGATAAGCATCACATTACAATGTAAAAAAAAAAAAAAAAATAGAAAAGACAAAAGAAATGACAAAACAAAGTAGATAGGGGCGCCGAGGGGTCTACCCCTCCCACTTAATCTCTCCCCCCAGTAGGCGGCTGGTCCATGGCAACCTCAGGGTCCTCTGAGCTTTGGCCAAGAGGGACGGCCTGCAAAGGCACAACAGGAATGGCTGCCTCCTCAGCGGAAGAAACATGGGCTTCAAAAGGTGGCTTCGCAACCTCTTGGGCCACTTCCTCGTTGGGGCCTCCACCTGATTCAGCTACCTCGGGAGGGTCACACCCTTGGACAGGCTCACCAGTAGGTCCAGCGACCGAGGCTCCCTCACCCGGGGTAGCATCAGCTTCCTCAGCAGCCTCCTCAGCCTCAGGGCCATCTGGGGCAGCCTCGCGGATGGCAGGGGGGTAATACACTCTCTCCTTCTTCCACAGGTCGGACGAGGCCTCAACCCCAGCTTGTTTGAGAGCCTCCTTCCAAACCTCGGAGGAGTAGTGCCTGCAAACCTCGGGAACTTGAGCCTTAAAGGTAGCTTCTGTCTCGGCCACCCCCGCAGCATAGGCTGCCTCCTCGGCTTCCTCCTTAGTGGCCCAGGCCTCCTCCCTACCTTGGTCAGCCTCAAACTTGGCCCTCACAGCCTCATCCTTAGCCCATTCAGCCACCTTTTTGGCTTCCTCGGCAGCAGCCACCTTCTTCGTCAGATCAGCAAGCAGCTCCTTTGCGATCTTCAACTGCTCCTCTGCCTCACCCAGACGCCTTATCTGATCTTCAGCCTGCTTCTGGAAACCAGCGAGGCCTGACATGGCGTTGTCCCGAGCCCTGGTCATCGTCTTCAACTCCTCCCGGGCCGTGGCAAGATCAGCCTCGGAGTTCTTGAGGGTCCGAGTGGCCTCCAAGCATTTCTCACGCTCTACATCCATGGAATTTCCTTGGTCATAGGCCGCCTCCTCCAACCTATAAGTGGCCTGAACGGCCTGCCAAACAAAACAGATACATAATGAGCCGAGCTTAGAAAAGGGGAAGAAAAACTGAAACCAGAAAAAATCACAAGTGTGGAAGGTCTTACCATTCCCAAGTACCGCTTGAGGCAGAGGAAGACCTCCCTACTCCTCATGGTCCCCAACTCCGCCATGTCCGCAGGGAGTAACAGGCACCTTTCCAGCGCATCGGCCACATACGCACCTTCGCCCTCTCTGAAATCCCTGAGGGAGGAGTAGTCCCTCAGGGGCCCCCCATGGAGCATTGGGGTAAGAAGCCAGGCCTGAGCCTCAGGCTGGGCATCAACCTGTCTATCTTGGCCTCGGGAGCCTATCTTCAATTGTTTCGACAGCCGCCGAGTATCGCCCTCCTCCTGGGTGGACCCAGACTTGTCCTCAATTGGCCTTTTGCCCTTATCCTTTTTCTGCTTAGGATCAGTGGGCTTATGCCTAGAGGGCAGACTCGTCTGAGGCGGAGGAGGAGGAAGCCTGGACTGGGTCGAGGCCGACCTAGCTTGAGCAGAATGAGTCTTGGGAGAAGGAGGAGGAAGCTTTGGCTTGGACTTCCCCGATTGGCCTTTGATTAGGTCCAGTAGGCTGGATTGGGGCTTCTTCTTGTAACCCATCTCAAGCCGAGGAGAGGGCTCGGTCGTTAGGAAGTTTGCTTCGGTCAAGCGAAGGTCACCCAAGTCTCCTGGTGGGTCCTCGGACTGGTGGACTTGTTCAAACACGTCAAACTCGTCCTCGGCAGGGCCAAAATCAGCAACTTCCTCTTCCCTCTCTGGGCTTTCTTCTGCGGCTTCTAAGAATCTATGGGGGAAGGAGGGGCCTGCTAATGCTACGCCTTCTGATGTAGAGGGCTCTTTGGGGAATTGGAACCCGTCCTCGGTCATAGTTATTTTCCGCAGCCGAGGGTCTTTTGCTCTGATCACGTACTTCGGTGCTGCAAACGATTTTTGAATCGGGTCGTATCCCAAGATCCTGTGAGCGGCCCTAACTTGATTATCGGCTTTGTTCACAAAAATCTCTGCCCTTAGCGCTTTCTGCAAGTCCTCCCTGTTGATCAGGTTGAAGTGACGCGTGAAGGCGTGCGGATCTGCAAAAAGAAAACACATTCATGTTAGTAACCAAACGGTGCAAAAAAAAAAAAAATGAACGAAATAAAGAATGAAACAAACTAAAATCCTAGAGCCCTCCCCCCTTATTCCCACTGCCCCACCTGGTGTCCCCTCCATCGTTGGGCAGTGGAGGCCATCGTGCCACTCTCCGGACACGATGAGGAAGTCCTTATTCAGCCCTTTGCTGGACTCAGGGAGGCACTGGATAAGCCGGACCCTGTCATCCCTTGTCTTCATGTAGTACGACTTGCCCTTCAGGCACTGAAGGTTGTAACACCAGTTTACGTCGTGATGGGTCAACCTTAGCCCCATCTTCTCGTTTAGGGTGTCCACACAACCCAGAATTCTGAAGATGTTGGTGGCACACTGGGTGGGGGCTAGCCGGAAGTACGTTAGGTAGCCCCTCATCACCGGCCCCATGGGGATTCTTATGCCACCTTCAAGGAAGGCAACGATGGGAATCACCACCTCGCCCTCCTACCTCCGAAGGTGCCACTCCCCCTCCTCACAATACCTCAAGCCCACGTTGCTGGGTATCTTATAGTCAGCGATGAATTTCTCCATCGCCTCCTCGGTATAGACACACTTCTTAAACCTACCTATCCCAAGTGGTGCCTAAGAGAGCTAAGAGAGAGCAAATGAAAGAGAAGAAGAAAACTCGGAGAGAGATAGAATGACTTACAGAAATGAGGAGAAGCTCCTCGGGTAGGCTTTTTATGCTGGAAGATGTAGGTGGAAATTTAGCTGGACTCAGGATGTATGCGCAAGAGCTCTTGGTTGCGAGTAAACAGAGGGACCGATATTTCGAGTGGGTATTTATACCCCGAATTGAAGAGCCGTGCGGGTTTTCCCGCCCATAAATGTTAGGCGAATCCTCACCGTTGGATTGTCATCCTCCCGTTGAACGTAGGGAGCACAGAGCCGTTAAGATTTAATGGAAGGCGCGTTGCGCACATCGAAGTGTCAGTAACACGTCTGGGGTAGATGAAAAGACTCCAGTACTGACAGAGGACCGGACTCGATGGGACGCATCGCAGGCCCGAGGATGTCAAAATCCTCCTCTCTACCCGAGGATGCGGACAGCAAGATTTTGAGGGGCTATTGTGGGGCCAGCAAGTCATACGGCCTAGCCCACTTCGTTCCAGGACCGAAGGCCCGAGCCGAGGAGGCATCCAAGGTCCGAGGATGAAAATGAGAAGCCTAGGAGCCCAATAAGCCACGCCGAGGATGACCCCGTCCTCGGACATCCGACACCTTAAGGTAACAGGTAACACATTCAAGGGAGCCTTCCTGACTACTCAAAGAGCAGAGAGGAAGTAACACGCGCCAGCAATGGAAACATGGTGGAGGAGCAAGTTCTTGACAAACTGTCACCTCCGCATTAAATGCACTCAACTACCATCCTGGCCGCATTAATGAGGAAAGGACTCCACAACAATGCCACCTTGGTTGCCGCAACCTACAAAGGGAATGAGAAGGCGGCTGATGGGACAGGCACTTGAGTAATGGCCTGATTGCTCAACAAATGTAGGGCTAGGATCGATTGGGGGAAGGGTATATAATGTAAGGGACCCCTCCTGAAGGAGTGGGGGACGAAGGCCAAGCTCCTCGGATAAATGCCGAGGAGCAACTCTAATGAGGAATCTAGGCACACAGCCTTCAATGGTGATGAGTCAATGGTTAGGTTCCGTTTGCCTGTAAGGGCCAATTTCTTCAACCCACTCTCTAGAAATGTATTGTTCGGGGCTTACAAGATTACTTCTCTTCTAAATTCAGAGGGTCCTTCCAAACTGAGTCCCTACAGAAGTTATTTTATTTGTACCGGTGTTCCATAACGGTTAATTGGAGGACTTGGCTTGTTATGGTGCAATTCGTCTCTTACGCCTGGTGGAAATCATGCTCGTCAAAAGATCAATATACTTATAGTCCAATTGACTCGTCCGTCCTTAATTAAGGACAGACGAGGTTGTTAGGGACGAGCATGCTTCTCATGTCCCATCTCTCCATTCTTCTCTGACAGACGACCTATATGGACGAAATAGGACTTGTGCACTTTCATTACACCATCAATAATAACAGGCCCTGAAGGGATTTTGTTGGGCAATCTGGGTCTACGGCTTCTCAGGTGGTTAATGCGATATTCCGAGAGCTAGTACATTAGGTCTTAGAAAAGATCAAGAATGAGCCATATTTCAAATGGCCAAACAAGATGGGAGGAGACCCAATGAGGCACAACCAAAGACTTCATTGCCAGTACCACCAGGAACGAGGGCATACCCCGGAGGACTGTAGAACTCTATGGAATTATCTGGAGCAACTGGTTAGAGATGAGAGGTTACAACAGCTTTTGTATTGGCCCAATAGGCAAGGAGACCAAGCTAGGTCAGAGGCTCAGGGGAATGCTTCTTCGAGGCCCCCTTTGGGCACAATTAATGTCATCTTTTCTGCTCCTAGGAAAACCGGTTCTCACCCCTCCAGGGTGATGTCCGTAGCTCCACTACCCGCCAAGAACTCTAATTCTAAGCCGAAGAAGGCTAAGGTGCAAATCCGACCGGCTTTGAGCTTTTCGGATGAGGATAACATTGGAATCATCCAGCCACACAATGATGCTTTAGTGGTCACCCTCAGAATAGAAGGGTATGATGTGAAGAAGGTGCTGGTCGACTAGGGCAGTGTTGTGGAGATTATGTACCCTAACTTGTACAGAGGGTTAAACTTAAAGCCTATGGATTTGACAGCCTATGATTCACCTTTAGTGAGCTTTGATGGAAAGTTGTCATCCTAAGGGGTCAGATTAGATTGCCCGTACAGGCAGGTTTAGAAGTGGTGGAGGTAGACTTCATTGTGGTAGATGCTTATTCCCCCTACACTGCCATTGTGGCAAGGCCCTAGCTCCATGCCTTAGGGGCCGTTTCTTCAACTCTGCACTTGAAGGTGAAATATCCCTCAGGGGACCAAATTGAAGCTTGTGGGGAGTCAGTCCATGGCTAGGCAGTGCCTCGTGGCTACAATTATGCATCCGCCTGAAACTGAGTCCTCGGCCTTTGCTAGGGGGCTCATAGCAATCAAGGATTTTGGTCCTATTTATGGATGTGGTGTCAGAAGAGGCAAAGTGTGAGATGTTGGAGGAAATTTCCATAGATGGTGATCAAGAGAAGTTTTTTCAGGTTGGAGCTCAATTGCCTCATTGGGAGAAGGAAGAATCGTTAGTGTTTCTAAGGAGAAATATAGATGTGTTTGCATAGAATGCTTATAAACCTCCAGGGGTGGATCTAAACTTTATTTATCATCATCTGAATGTCAACCCAACTGTCCTCCCTAGAAAGCAGCCACCTCGGCGCTCATCTAAGGAGCATTTTGATACTGTCAAGGAAAAGGTGAACAAGCTTAAGTAGGCTTGGGCTATTAAGAAAGTTTTCTACCCTGAGTGGTTGGCCAATACAATGGTAGTGAAGAAGAAGAATGGGAAGTGGCGGGTATGTGTGGACTTCACAGATCTGAATAAAGCTTGCCCCAAAGACCTTTTTCCTATGCCTCGAATAGACCAGTTGGTAGATGTCACTGTGGGCCATCCTCGGATGAACTTCCTAGATGTCTTTCAAGGGTACCATCAAATATCTCTGACTTTGGGTGATCAGGAGAAGACAACTTTTGTCACCCTACTAGAAATTACTACTACAAGGTGATGCCCTTTGATCTGAAGAATGCAAGGTCTACTTATCAGAGGATGATGACCAGGATGTTTGAACCACAGTTAGGAAAAAACATTGAGATTTATATAGATGATATGGTGGTTAAGAGTAAGTTGGAATCCTAGCATGTTAACGATCTCGGGAATATTTTTGAGATCCTGAGAAGACACAAGCTGCGACTTAATACTTCTAAGTGTTCTTTTGGTGTCGGATCAGGGAAGTTCTTAGGGTACATGGTTACACACCACGGAATTGAAGTCAACCCTGACTAGATTAAAGCAATCAACAATTTACAGCCACCTCGAAATCCCAAAGAGGTCTAGAAGCTAACATGGATGACTGTTACTCTAAACCGATTCATATCTCAGTCAGCAGACAAGTGTAGACCTTTCTTCCAGTTGTTAAACAAGTGGAAGAGATTTGAATGGACCAATGAGTGTGTCTTGGCCTTCCAACAGTTGAAGGAATACCTATCTTGGCCACCTATCATGTTTAGACCCAAGGTGGATGAGGTTTTTTTTGCTTACATTGTTGTGGATTCTCATGCGGTGAGCCCGGTGCTTGTGCGGGTTGATAGTGGTGTACAGAGGCCAGTTTATTATGTGAGCAAGTCACTATATGAGGCCGATGTCCGTTACCTACCATTGAAGAGGGCCATTTTCGCAGTGGTACATGCTACGCGTAAGCACCCCCACTACTTCCAATCACACACAGTTGTTATCCTAACCCAACTTCCGCTCAAATCTCTACTTCAGAGTGCTGATTACATAGGGAGAATTGCCAGGTGGGGTACGATCCTAGAGGCTTTTGATATCAAGTACATACCTCGCACCTTTGTAAAGGGTCAAGTCCTCGCTGATCTAGTGGCCAAGTTTACTAAATCCCCACTAGAAGAGAGAATGAAGCAACAGAGCATGGATGAAAAATCGGGTGGCGTGGTCTCCATACAAGAACCTTTGTCCTGAAGGGTATACGTTGATGGTGCAGCGAATAACAGGGCATCTGGAGTGGGGCTAGTTCTGATATCCCCCGAGAGGATCACAATTGAGAAATCCTTAAGATTGAGCTTCTCGGCCACAAACAATGAAGCTGAGTATGAAGCTCTGTTAGTGGGGATGACCATGGTTCAGAGAATGGGTGGAAAAACAGTAGAAATATCCTCGGATTCAAGGCCGATTGTGGGCCAAGTTCAGGGTGAATTGAAGGCCAGGGACATGAGAATGCAAGAATACTTATGCATTTATAGTCAAGGTTTGAGTCTTTCAACTTATAACACATTCCTAGAAGTGGAAACACCCATGCTGATTCTCTGGCCATGCTTGCAACCTCCTCGGCACAGAGCTTGCCTCGGGTTATCCTTGTTAAAGATTTGTGTAAGCTTATTGAGATGAAGGGTGGGTGGTCCATATCCATCAAATTAGGGTGGGACCTACCTGGATGGACTCTATAGTGTTATTCCTTGAGGAGGATATCTTGCTCGATGAGAAATCAGAAGCTGACAAGGTGCGAAGAAAGGCTCCTCGGTTTTGGCTGTTAAAGGACCAAAAATTGTACAAGCGCTTTTTTTCTGGGCCGTACTTGCTATGCATACACCTTGAAGCATCAGAGCTACTCCTCGATGAGTTACATGAAGGGATTTGTGGAAGTCATACAGGAAGCAGATCCTTGTCTCATAGAGCTCTCACTCAAGGATACTAATGGTCGAACTTGTAGAAGGAAGCACAAGAGTATGTGAAGAAGTGTGATCAATACCAAAGATTTGCAGAAAACATTCACCAATCGGGAAGAGTCCTTAATCCTCTGTCCAGCCCTTGACCTTTTGCTCAATGGGGCTTGGACATTGTAGGTCCCTTCCCTAAGGCAGTAGGGAATAAGAGATATTTGCTAGTCGGCACGGATTACTTCACTAAGTGGGTTGAAGCTAAACCATTAACAAATATCAGGGACGTGGATGCCAAGAGGTTTATTTGGAAAAATATTGTCACTCGGTTTGGAATCCCCCATACCCTCGTCTTAGACAATGACCTTCAGTTTGATAGCAAGGTTTTTAGGAGGTACTGTTACAACCTAGGATGGAAAGAAAATAGAGATGGAAGTGCCTAGCTCTTTCCCTTGTACATAATAGAGATGGAAAGAAAATACACATATTTTTGGTATTTAATTTGTCTATCTTGATATATACTAACTTTTTATTTGTTATGAACTTTAAAATAATTTTTAAGTTTGAGATTTTGAATGTTATGAAAAAAATCCATGCATTTGGGTTTCCCCTTTAGTTGATATAAAAATTTTAGTTGTCAATAGTTGGCAAGATATTTTTTTAGTTGTTTATGACTAAAAATATTTAGTTATTATCTTGTCAATTGAATTATTAATATTACCTCATGTATTTATTAAAAACATTACTAAAATTAAAATGTAGAAGGATTAAGAAAAATAATAATTAAAAAATATATGTTGGAGCATTTTAATGTTAATTAATTCAAAAGAATAAATATTACAACATAAATGTAAAGATGTGGGAGTGAATATGGAAGATGAGGAGTTAGTGAAAATGTTTAATCCCACATTGAAAATGAGAGATACCATTTTATTCTTTTTAATTGTAGTGATTAATGGGCTAATATGAATTATCTCAGATATTGGGCTAGATACGTGTGCAAGGGGGAGGTGAAGGGTGGATGTACTATTCAGTTTCTCTTTGTGTTATTTTCATTATTATTGTGTTTGCACCAACAATATATTTTATTGATCTTAAATCCAAATCTAAATTTAGGTATTCAAACAATGGAATTCCAAATGATTTTTTTTTTTAGAATACTAAATATTTTTAACACACACACATAGGGAGATGGGAGAAGGTCTTAAAGAAACTGACAGTGGTGGATATCCAAAAGAGCTTAACTCTTGGATGCACAACAATTTCAAATGATGAATTTTAAATCATTATTTGTTTTAAAAGACCCAAATAAGGAATTTTAAAATCAAGGGATTTCAAATCAAGGCATTCTAAATCAATGAATTTCAAATCCAAATCCAAATGTTGTCATCCAAACACAACCTTAGTACCAATATGGATACCAAAAATCCCTTTGAATGTGAACCATAGGAGGTATTTTGGCATAGTTTAATGAAGATGTCATTCTTTTTTGAGATTTTTGCACTGAAATTCAGCTTGATGTTCATAGGATGGGTCTTTTAATGTCTAGTTAAGTCTCACGTGCAAAATAATTGAGATTTTGTTTCTTTGAGATAATAGTGACTCACTAGTCTAGGAGGGTAAATTGAAAAAATTTTGAAATTCAAGGTTTTTTTTTTTTTTTTTAATTTATTTTTTATGTATGACCATCCCAAACTATTTGGGAATTATGTAACTTACCCATTATTGTTTGAATACGTTTTTATTTGCATTAGGTTGTTGTGGACCCAAGGCATCTATAATTGCCATTCCTTGCGTTAAAATTGAATCCAAATCCTGAGAGGTTGTCGTGGTGGAAGGGGTTATGTGTTTTCTGCCTTAATGATTTTTGAAAGAGAACAATACATGGCAATAAAGAAAAGTAAAATATATTTTATGAAAATCCTGGAGGTGTTGGCACGGACGAAAATCACATATGGAAGAGCTTTCATGGCACAAAGGTACAAAAGCACGTATGAAAATGGGAGTGTCTAGCTCTTTCCCTTGTAGGGGCATTTGAAAAGCGAGCTCCACTTAGAGTTGCTTTTTTCACTTGAATTGTAGTATTTGAGGAACTTTCTTACTTCGAATAATTTGAGAAAATGAAATAAATTGCAGATTGATGTTGCATGTGGGGATCTAATGGGGTCTCTGTGATTATCTTTTGTTAAATTTCATTATTGCTTAGAAGTTGTGAGATAGTTTTTTGCATTTTTGGAGTTAGTCACTTAGTTAGTTAGGATTAGGGTTCAAAACTCACTCCATTGTAATTATCGAATTATCATCTAAGAATAATTTTTTGTTAGATTTATTTGTTACCTAAAATTTGTTTGTAGATATATTTTAATTCGGGTTTTCATTTTTAATAGATTTATTCTATTTCTTTTTATTCTAATTAATTATTAAATTAATTATAACACCAATATGGTTCTTCCTCTAAAGATCTCTAGATCGACCTCAAAACTTTGAATCTTTCCATTTTCGATTTTGTGAACAATTCTGTTTTTGTAAGAAAAAGAAAAAGCTTAACAAGTTATTTTATTATTTATTTTTGTTACAACAGCAGTAGTTAAGTTTGTGGGAATGTGCTAGGCCATTTACTAGTGGGTTTAGTTGGCAGTGGCTATTTTGAGCCCAAAATCGAAAAATTAAGATTTGGGTAGGCTAGGCCAGGTATAAGTATGGAATGAATAAGTTCTTATGTTGTAGGCCTCAAGTGCTTTTGTTGAGCCCAAAATCGTAAAATTAAGATTTGGGTAGCCTACCCACTAGTAAATGGCCTAGCCTACCCACCAGATAGGTTAAGTGATTATTGAGACTAAAGAAAAAGGGCGAGATTTGGGTAGGCTAGGCCATTTACTAGTGGGTTTAGTTGGCAATGGCTATTGAGAGCCCAAAATCGAAAAATTATGTTGGGCTTGATTTCGTGAGTTATATATACTTATAGTTATAGATTGCATCAACAAAAGCACTTGAGGCCTACAACATAAGAATTTGGCAGTTCTTCTCATTCGACTCTCAAGTCTCAAGTCTCAACTCATAGCAAAATTGCACTAGGGTGAAGTAAGGTTGGTCCTTTTGTTGTTTTTGTCCATTTATTTTTCTTTCTTTTTTTCTTCATTAAAAAAAAATTCATTAAAAAAAAAAATTTATGATTCAGTTTAAATTTTACAGATCTAAATATATACAAGTTGCCATTACATGTAATGAAGTAAATGACAATGTAATTTATATATTGTAAGCTTTAGAAAATAAAATTTTAACCATATAATGAAGAGCACTTAAAAATGGAGAGGATGTTTCTAAGATATCTAATGTTTAAATATCTCTTCCCATTGTAACCGTTGAATTATAAAATAACATAAAAAATAAAATAAAATGGAGGGTATGTTGTCATTGTTTTTTTTTTGGTCAACTGGTATGTTGTCATTGTTACCACCTACCATTCTTTTTTTTTTTGGCTTTTATTACATTAATAAATCTCTAGAGGATTATAGTATTTAAAACATATATTTTAAAATCACGGATTAACTGGACATAATGTAAGGAGCACGACAAGCGTAGACTTTTATGTACTCCTTTTCCCCGTGATGTATGGTATTATTTGGTTCATAATTTTTCATTAAAATTCATTTAGTTATTCTCTTTGTAATAATGATAATTACTAGAAAATTTGTAAATTTTGAGGTCAACATAGTTTGGATGAATTTTCAAAGACTATGTGTACGTTTGGTTTGTGCGTTTTGCGTCCATGTCTGGACGCAAACGCGTTTCAGACTTTTTTTTTTTTTTTTTCTTTCTCAGTTGTGCCGTGATTGTTGACTTTGGTACCAAACTTATTGCACACCTCAGCAACTTGTCAGCACTTTAATCAACTTTTCAGCATTTAAAAATTATTTTAATCAACTTTTCAGTACCTTTTACACAATTTTTTAGCAACTTTTCAGTCATGGGACCCACAAATCTCATTTTTTAACAACTTTTTTATTAAAAATGGGTACCACGGTACTATTCACACATTTAAAAATTATTTTGTTACAGTGTTTTTCAGTTTTCAGTTTTCAGCTTTCAGCTGTATCTAAACAGACCTTATGTATTAGTTTGGATTCAGCTGAATCCTGCGGCACGTTTTCTCTTCTTTTTTTTTTTTTTTTTTTTTTTTTGCTTTCACGCGTTTAGGGACAAAAATTACTGTTCATGAGACAAAAAACACTGTTCACGTACTATTCCGGTACTATTTACGCACTGTTCATGGAACCCACAGCCATTTTATTCAGAAAAATATATTAAAAATGGGTCTCACAGTACTATTCACATATTTAAAAATTATTTTGCTACAGTGTTTTCAGCAACAATAAATTGTATCCAAACGGACCCTAATATGTTACATGTTGATTAATCTTTCTTTCAAGATATGGTAATCTTTTATTATAATTTCAGATTTCTCTAATTAATATTATGTCCAATATGCTAATCATTATAGATTCCATCGCCATAGTGCACATACATGGGACCTACTACCAGTATTGAATTTGAGCAAGAAGCAAGCGACAAGCCAACAACATTAAGGTACTGATGTAGGCCTTTACAGCTAGAAGTGTCCACACCTTGGAATGTCGGTGCATCATATATAATTTTACAACATTGAAGCTTTAAGCACAACTACTGTAAATTTAATGGATTGAGTATCAAGTTCAGGAATCTATTTATTTAAAAGAATGTGGTCTAACTCAAAGATTAAAAAAAAAAAGTGGTTTGAGTTATATCTGCCATAAATAATATAATTTCATTTTCTGTAACAATTCATGCAACTGTGGCATGCATGAATGTTTGATCACTTGAAAATTCAATTATTTTATTTGAAAATTCAATAATTACTTGTCATTTGTTTTATTTGTGTTCGAATAAAAGAAGGTAATTTAGAAGACCATGCAATAACGAACGATGTTTTCTTGTGAAATTTTTTTAATTAGATGAAACGATTTGAGACTGAGGAAGTGAAAGTAAATTAGGTGATTAAAATGATATAATACAGATTACAGAGTTGATTTTTAACGTGGTCATTTCCCACCCAGAGTGCATGAAGAGCATGGTGCTCAACCCCAAGTTAGTTTCATACTACAAATTTCACTTAGCCGTGGTGTAATTGTAATTGGAGTCCAAAAGTCCCGAACGGGAGGGCATGTCACGTAACCTCCTCTAAAGCTGTCTTCACTCAAAAGTCAAATCACGTTGTTGTAGAAAAATCAACACAAATTTTCAATATGGTTTGTATGGACAAAGTCATTGTTTTTTTTTTTTTTTTTTTTTTTTTGGATATGTACAAAGTCATTGTTGATGTCCATTCAATACAGTCGGCTCCAATTCTAAATTCTACTTGTACGCAATGAGAATATTTCTCCAACACCACGACACATTTCCTTAGACATGAATAATTCCCCTTAAAAAAAATAATTGATGAATAGCACAGATTGAAGAAGCTTCTTAGGACTGGGTTTGCTTGACTTTTAGTGTTGAAGAGAAGAGGATATTTTAGTTGGAAATGTATTTTATCGATTTTAATCATTAAAGTATAATCCTGACCCTTAAAATTTAGTATTATTATTATTTTGGCCTTTTATGTTTCAAAAATTTTATTTTTACTTTTCTTGTTTGATTTCGTTTTGATATTGACCTTATTGTCCATTTCCGTTAGTAATCTAGCGACACTTGATATGATCATATGAGTGACTAATGTTAATATGGATGACATTTATCTGTCATTTAACAAATCATATTAGTAACATAAATGGATGGAAAGGGTCAATCTGGAAATGAAGTCAAATATAAAGGGATAGTATAAAAATTTTGAAATCTAAAGAGCCAAAATAAAAAGAACTTTAAACTTTAACCACAAAAAGTGTACTTTTGTCTATTTTATTCTTATGAAATTAAATACTCCGTTTATTATTAACTGACTAAAAATTTATCATTTTCACTGAAGATATTGGACCTTTTGATTTAGGAGGCTTTTCCTCCATGAAAATCCTAAGCCTTATTGCCGTGGGCTTGGGATCTTAGAGGTGGTTCAAGATGTTCCTTTGCTCAAGCCATTTGACTTCAACCTCCTTTTTGGAATTCATTCCGGTTTCCTTTGCATACTTAGTTTGTTGAAGTTATAGATGTTGCCATTAGGGGAATTTATAGTCAGTTTGTTCAAGTTATTGGTAAATCTCTTGAACTTGGATAGGAGTTTCTCTTTGGAAGTGGCTTGGATTTCGGAGGATATCCTTTGTTACGGTTTCTTTAAAATGATGAAAGTTTTTGCTAGTGCTGCAAAAGAAAATGAGGAAGTTATTGTTTGGTTAAAAGAATGACCATCTTTCTATACATAGAAGTATGAAGATCCACAATTTGATAGTAAAAATTAAATTTGGAGATCTCTAATCAAAATATTGTGTTTACGCAAAAACCATTTTCAAATCATACACCTGACATTTCCAGTGCACAAAGAGGTATGCATAAGTACATTTATAAGACTCAAGCCTAGTCAGTACAGTACCAACCAACTCCATGGTAAAATATTCTATCGGAATCATAATATAAAATCAGGATCAAATTCAATTTTAAAAATTGAGGGGCTGCTGTGCAATATAACATGCCTTGAACCCTTCTCAGATGATATATGTAGCAAAAGGCAAGCTTAGAACAAGATTATGCAAAGATGAAAGAAAAAAGAGTGTACACTTGAGACACAATTGAGTCTGATATCATCAACATAAGAAGGACATATATATTTTATGATAAATGACACTATAAAAAGTTTATGAAATAAATAAAAATTTTACCATCATCATCATCTAACTAAATATATCAATTTAAAGTGACTTTATAATATCTACAAATAAATAAATAAATAAATAAAAATTTGATGACATTAAAAGGTTATGTTTCGATTGTATAGTTGTATGTATCATATGCTAATAACCATGCACCAGAAAACATCCCTATTGTTGGGTAGTCTACAATGAAATTAATACTATAACTTACTACTATTCAAGTCGAATATAATTTGCTTCTCAGAAGAAAAAAGTTGAACATAATTTTTTTTTATTATAATTATTATGATTAAACGGGAAAGATGATCTTAAATATTCACAAAAAAGAGATTTTACTAACTGGTATATGATGAAGTTACTCATACTATAATGTAGTGTTTTAAGTTTTTAACTCATCAAATCAACCAATACCCAAATTTTTTAAGTTTGGAATTATATATATTATTTTTCTATTTATGTGTGCTAATAAGTATTTCTATTCTATTGAAAAAAAAAAACCCTAATTGTTTTTCATGGGTCAGGTTTTGGGTTATAGCCCATTCTTCTATGGGTCAAAAAAACTCTTCTACCCATAATCACTTTTGAGTTTTGACCTTCAAATTTGGACGAGTTGACGGTTCCACCATGCGTTCCCAAACCAATGTTTATTGCTCTCAATGGCAATTGAGTTTTTGTTGCAAATTTAGCAATTATTGTCTAGTTAATGTGTTCCCCTACTTCGTGGATGCTGAGCTTGAGATTTGATAACATTAAATTTAAAGTCACAAAAATTTTGCAATTGTTAAATTGGTAGGTTGTAATTGATATAATAAGAGTAATGTCAATTGTAGTTTCATACGAAAACCATATTATACTAATCACAATTTGTTTTCTCAATAGTTGTGAACTTTATTGTGTTTATAAAATTGTTGATTCAATTATGCTTAATTTTATACATATTCCTCAAGTAAAAAAGGGCAGGGGGACGGTTAATCCGTGAAGGACATTAATCATTGCAACATCTACCTATTGAGGAACTAATGCTTGAATGACATAACATCTATACTACTATTTAAAGGGCTCATCTGTTTAGACTTTAGACTATAACTTTTGGATGTTCAAAATATTCTTTTTCTACTCACTTACAATTTTTTCAACTAATAGGGATAAATATTTAAAAATAAAACCTCTAAACTTTAACCACCCACTAAACCACATTTGCTTAGGCAGTTACAAAAAAAAAAAAAAAACAACACAAGTACAATTATCATTCTTTTCTCTTCTCTTTTTAATTGAAAAAAACAAATTCTCTCAGGTTTTTCTGCCCCTAAAAATTAGCCCATAAGTTTTATAGCACCAAAATTTCTGGGAAACTACCCTAAATTTAAAAATCTTTTTAAGTTTGATCCTTCAAATTAAAAGATTCTGAAGCTTTTTGCAAGGCTGGACATGATATGCATTTTAGTCACAAAATGGGCACTGCATAATTTTTTTTTGAGAACGGGCAATGCATAATTTGATTATGTGTTACATCTTCTTTATATATTAAAAGGATTCGGATAGTTAGTTATGCCTTTAGAAAATGTCAAAAATACCCCTAAACTAATTAGATAATCCTTATTCTTAAAAAATAAAAAATAGGGTTAAAATTGTAATTCAATAAAATTAAAATAAAATAAAAACTACTTGAGAAAATTTTTTCCTAAAAATTAGCATACTCTCTATTTAAATATGAGAAATGATATGTGCACAACATTTTTACATTATTTTTACAAAAAATTCTAAATGACAGGTTGTTATTGTTGGGTTAAAAAAGTAATCTCAGTGCTAAATTCAAATTTGAACCAATATATCTCACGTTTGATATATTTTCTCCTAAACTATCTGTATATATTAAGAGGATTCAGAAAGTTAGTTATTGATTTTTTTCCTATCAAAAATACCTCTAAATTAATTAACCAACAACTTAAAAATGAGGTTAAAATAGTAAATTGAAAAAAGAAAGTTAGTTATTGCTTTTTTTACTGTAAAAAATACTTCTACCTAAAACTTAAAAATGAGGTTAAAATAGTAAACTGACAAAAATAATAAATTCCTACTTCTACGTTAAAATGCCTTTTTACTTCTAATAAATTCCTATTTCTACTCAATAGCTTAAAAAAACTCCCCATGTATTTATCTTCTCCACATTTTTTGAATAGAATTTCTCATAAAAAAGAAACGTGTACAATAAAACTTCCCCACTTTTCTTCTCAAAAAAAGAACTTCCCACTACTCACGTTTGAAAGAAAATAACTAACCCCTCCAATACAATAAGGAAAAACTATCCCACACTAAAAAAAAAAAAGTGTCAGACTAAACTATCCCATGTTTCTTTTTCAAACTATTATATTATCATTTTTTTTTTTGGATTTATTACATTATCAAATTTTTTTTATAACTATTACATCATCAATTGGATTTGGATAAATACGCAAAAACTTCTAATTGAAAAATGAATCCTATTTGCTTTGAAAAAAAAAATCTTATCTATTTTTTCAAATTGTGATGAAAGAAAAATTATAATACTAAATCCAAAAAAAAAAAAAAAAAAGCCTCATCGTATGGGCAAAGCGTGTGTGATGAGGCTAGTTATATATTAAGAGGATTCAAATAGTTAGTTATGTCTTTAGAAAATGTCAAAATACCCCTAAACTAATTAGATAATCCTTATTCTTAAAAAATAAAAATAGGGTTAAAATTGTAATTCAATAAAATTAAAAAAAAAAAAACTACCTGAGAAACTTTTTTCCTAAAAATTAGCATACTCTCTATTTAAAAGAATTCAGTGTTGTCGAGTCATCCCACATCGGTAAGGTGTGATATTGAGAAGGGGTTTATCACTTGCTCCGCGACACTAACTGTTGCATGCAATTTTGGTGTTGGCGTGTGAGTGTATTCCCTTATCTCATCCCCCTTCCCCTATATATAGGTGTGTGTGTGTGTATTTCTCAAAAAAAAAAAAAAAAAAAGAGAAATAATATGTTCACAACATTTTTACATCATTTTTACAACAAATTCTAAATGACAGGTTGTTATTGTTGGGTTAAAAAAGTAATTTCACTAATAATAGATAAATTCAAATTGAAAAATTACATAAATAAAAAAGAGTATCATTGCACGTGCAGAGCGTGTGTGATGAGACTAGTTATAGTTAACATTGTGGATTCTTTAAACTTATTAATTTACATTGTATTTTTTCATTAAATTTGGTTGAATTTGTGGTTAGATTTCATGACGTTTGCCTATAGGAGTTTTCAAATGGAGTGGTTGGTTACCACTAATTTCTTTTAACAATTTCAAAGTTACAAAATATTACCTTGTAATATGATTTAATAAATTCATATTAGTTGTCAATGTCATTTGGTGTGGTGGCAGAGTCAGATAATTTTATCCTAATTCTAATTTTTCTTTTTATCCAGCACTAAGAAATGGGGAAAGAAAAGCCAAAATGAGGAGGAGGGAGAAAATAAAGTATCTCCCAAAAAAAAAAAAAAAAAAAAAAAAAAGGCTTGAACTCCACGCTATTCTTTGGTATAAAGGGATTTATTATGTTAGAACACAAGGACAAAATGAAACTTCAAAAAATAAAAAATAGATAATGGAAATTAAAAAAAAAGGGATAATCTGATAATCTCACACACACACATAATGTCTTCTAACCTTCATCTTTCCGTTCTCTTCTTGTGCCCAAACTTCATTATATATTCTTTTATAAGTAATGCTAAATATACAAATTATTTTACAAAATTTTTACAAATTGCTGATGTGGCTTTAGTAATTTTCAAATAATTGGTAGTTAACATAAATGTGATGTTAGTAGTTGATCCATATTAGAACTAATAAGAATTTGCCACATTAATAGTTTGTAAAAATGTTGTAAAATAGTTTGTGGTTATAACATTATTCTTCTTTTATTACGGTTGTTTACCATTTATATGAACAGTCCTATAGTCTATTTAATTATGATGAGCAAAACTAGTGTTTATGAGGGTATTGAAAGTTTGGGCTGCATTTTTTTTTGGGAAGAAAAGATAGAAAAGGTTTGGGCATTTTTTGAATGCATTACATAGAATCTTTGGATTCGATCTTATCATAGCGAAAAATTTTCTTGTAACTCAAATCTCATCGATTTAGAAGAATAAAAGCATCTAATTTTCTTAAAAATTAGTAGAGGTTCAAAGCCGTACATTTTTAGTGCAATAGTCACTTTACAAGTATAAGTGTTTGTGGGGTGTGGGGGTAAGGGCTGGGGTTTAAGTCTCTAAAAAGGAGTTTTACATACATATATACTTATAATAAAAAAATTAGTAGAGGCTCATTTCATTGTCAGAGAAGTGACACAATAACACATCTTGAACCCACCAAATTTATCTCCTCCTCCTTTCAAGTTTTGTCACAGACTCGTAATTTTCTATTATCGACTACGACTTGCTGATGGGGAGTACTAGCCTACTAGGTTAAAACTAGCAACTATATAATGCTAAAGTACTAACTAACCAATACAAATCTTCTGTGGTTTTTTGGTGTACCACATTATAGTTTACCGGTTAAATACAAATTTTCGTACTTTTTTTTGTATTTTATTTTATGTTCTATTAATCATAACTTAGATAATTGATAAGGAAAGTAAACAGTATATATATATATATATATATATATATGAAACACAGTAAATAATGCTTTCCCTCATCTCATATTCATGGTGAGAAGTGGAAATATCATTTTATTATATTCCAGAAGTAAATGTAGTAAAAAAGTTTAACTAAAAAAAAGATTTTATAGGTTTCTCAAAAAAAAAAAAAGATTTTATTAATTAACTTTCCAAACCTTTCATGCTAAAAAAAAACAAATTAGAAGTCATTAAAACTCAAATCATTCCTTAAGAAAAGGAGAAGATTTTATTTATTGGCCATAAGTTGTGATTTTTGACTTCTATTTTTAAAGACCAAGATGCAAGATACCAACAAAATTAGACATAACAGGTGTTTTTTTTTTATATAATCAGAGTCAGACACAACAGGTGTTACCTTGGAAAGAACCACTAAAGCTTATTAAGTAGGACGTCAGGGTTTCGGTGATGCTTACCGTTTACACAGGGAAATATTATTTCAAGTGGGTTTGCTTGCGTGATAGAAGGAAAGGTCCCACATTCTTTAGTCTTCTTCTAGTTCTTCTTCCCTCTGCTCTCTCTCAGATCTAAAACCCAATCCATGGTTTATAACCTTATATAGCTTTAGCAGTCAAAACCTCCACCTAAAACAACTTCTGGGTCTGTCTTGTTTTTCTGTTTTCTGGTTGAAAAACAGGCAGAGAAACAGAGAAAAGTGAGATGGGGTTGGTGGGTGTTCAAGAAAATGGGAATGTAGAATTGGGGTTGTCTAGTCTTCCATTGGGGAGTAAGAATAAGTATAGGAGGATGAACTCTGAGCTCACAGAGGATAACGATGATGCTTCACACCAACAACATCAAGAGGACAGGAATAATAGTACCAGGAAATATGTTTTGGCTTGTGCTGTCTTTGCTTCTCTCAACTCCGTTCTTCTTGGCTATGGTATATATGCTTTTATCTCTGACTCTGAGTAGGTTTTTATTTTTTTTATATTTATTATTATATTAGAAATTCAGCATAACCATTTTTTGCTGTGAAAATTTCGCATAACCTTGCAGCATCACTTTTGGTAAGGTTTTGTTTGACATTGTTTTTGTTGTTGTTTCTTTTATGAATTCTCTCTATGATCTGCTATTTTTGGTTGACCGTCTCTCTTATTTGGCCATAGACTCGTCTATAACACGTAAATTTAATTAGAATCAGTCATATGTGCTTTGTTTGATTTTCTTTTTAATATATTTCGTAAAAGATTAAATAATATTTGTGGTGGGAGATCTTATTGCCATTGATGTAGGGGATAATGGCAGTTATCCAGGAGAGATAATTTGAGGGAGTAAGAATGGGGGAAGGATGAGACATAATAGTTGAATTTGTTGCAGAAGTAGAAGACACATTTGACTTGAATCTATGGCTCTGATACCATAAGAGAATAAATAAGATTTTGTGTTTTGGTTTTGCTTCCTATACAGACAGTGCAGATAACATTTGTTTTACAGAAAAGAGATATCTATGCTAATGTATTTGAATTACATGACAAAATCCTAAATGCTGTCAAACCCTTTTGGAGGGAGATCTGGCTTCTGTTGTAGACTGTTGATAATGATAATCAGCTAGTGCCGTGGATGAGGTTGGCTCAACGTTTCGCTTTTGATATTTGGATGATTAAAAGAGAAATAACGGATTAGCAGAGAACGTTGACCTTGGTATCCTACGATGATCAATCCAAAGATAACATCTTTATATGATTCCAATGTTTTATATCATATCTTTTGCTCTTTTGCCAATCAATTTAAGGAACACAGAGAGGGCTCTTTATCACGTTTTGCTCTGTATCACGTTTTTTGTAAATTTGAAATTATTAAGGTTGTTGTTTTGATGGTTCATTGTTCTTAATTAAACATAACCGCGTGCATCAAAATGAAAAAAAAAAAAAATTGGTTAGCTTTTGGATTCATTTAGAATTCTCAATCAGGGCTAGTGGTGGAATGCGACTGACCACCAACCCTTGTTATTTTTTAATTTTAACTAGTGATAATCTGGAACATATTATATAGGTGAGTAGTGAAAATTAATCTGGTATTTTGCATGAGCCATGCTTTCTATGGATTTCAGAAATTAATTGCACATATTTATAGACCTTGATGCCCGTGGGAATAAGAACCTTTTGAAGTGATTAGATATAACAGGAGTGGAAAATGATCAAGCCCAAAAATATATATATATATATATAATTTATTTTATATAGGACAATACAATTAAATTACTTGCATATATTCTTTTTTTGGTAAATAAATATAAGATTCATCCAAGTTTTGCTTTAAGTTATGTTATGCTTTTCATGATAATTACAATTTTGTGGTAAAGTGCAAGAAGCAATTAGGGACTTTGCAGATAGTACTGTCCCATTCATACAATTGATGGCATGTATTTATGCATTGTTTTTGTCAATATGTAGATGTAGGGGTCATGAGTGGAGCAATTATATTTATTCAAGAAGATCTAAAGATAACTGAGGTGCAGGAGGAAGTACTTGTTGGAATTTTGAGCATTGTTTCACTTTTTGGAAGTTTAGCTGGTGGTAGAACATCAGATGCTATTGGTAGAAAATGGACAATGGCTTTAGCTGCTGTCATCTTTCAAATTGGAGCGGTCATAATGACTCTTTCTCCTTCATTCGAAGTATTAATGATTGGAAGACTCCTAGCTGGGATTGGGATTGGCTTTGGAGTCATGATTGCCCCTGTCTATATTGCTGAGATATCGCCCGCCATTGCTAGAGGCTCGCTAACCTCATTCCCAGAAGTTTTTATAAACTTTGGAATTCTACTTGGTTATGTCTCGAACTATGCATTTTCTGGGCTTCCGGCACACATAAATTGGAGGATAATGCTTGCTGTGGGAATCCTGCCTTCAGTCTTCATCGGGTTTGCACTTTTCGTAATTCCTGAGTCACCAAGGTGGTTGGTGATTCAGAACCGAGTTGATGAAGCAAGATCAGTGTTGCAAAAGACTAATGACAATGAGAAAGAGGTGGAGGAGAGGCTTGCAGAAATACAACTAGCTGCTGGAACTGCTGAAGAAAATCATGAAGAGAAAGCTGTATGGCGTGAACTGTTGAGCCCTTCTCCTTCAGTTTGCCGGATGCTGGTCACTGGTTTTGGGATCCAATGTTTCCAACAAGTCACAGGAATTGATGCAACTGTGTATTACAGTCCTGAAATCTTCAAAGATGCTGGAGTTGAGGGGAACACAAATCTCCTTGCTGCTACTGTTGCTGTTGGTGTTACGAAAACTCTTTTTATATTGGTTGCTATTTTTCTTATTGACAAACTTGGTAGGAAGCCCCTGCTCTATGTGAGCACAATTGGAATGACTATTTGTTTGTTTAGTTTGGGACTCTCTCTCTCTTTACTGGGGCAAGGACAGGTTGGGATTGCCTTGTCAATTTTGTCTGTTTGTGGGAATGTAGCTTTCTTTTCAGTGGGAATTGGCCCTATTTGCTGGGTTTTGACAACTGAAATCTTCCCTTTAAGACTACGTTCCCAAGCAGCTGCACTTGGGGCTGTGGGAAATAGGGTGTGCAGTGGCGTGGTTGCCATGTCTTTCCTCTCTGTTTCCCGTGCAATTTCTGTGGCCGGAGTCTTCTTCATCTTTTCTGCAATTTCTGCTCTTGCTGTTCTCTTTGTCTACACTTGTGTTCCAGAAACTAAAGGAAAATCATTGGAGCAGATTGAGTTGCTATTTAAGGATAAACATGAATGGCAAGTAAGTGAAGTGGAGATGGGAGATGCTGAGAATCTTGTGCAGAAAGAACAAGGAAGTGAAGTGGAGATGGGAGATGCTGAGAATCTTGTGCAGAAAGAATGACTGGTTGAGGAGGTTTACAAGATGATCCAAAATCTTTGAGGTCTATTGACTAACTGGTTTGAATGAGGATGAGGAGCGATTTCCATGTGATTGGAATCTTCCAATAACTACTGGAATTGTTGCTGTGTTAATTTGTGCAGGATGTGGGTTTTCAGTGGAACCTTTTCTGGCATGAATAAGCCTCTGCATCAAGAGAAATTCAGTATCTATCAGTTAGCAACCGAAGGGAGTACATACCACACTATATAAATTTATTCTTCTTGTTCTGCTGAAGAGTGTATTGAGAGCTAATGAATTGTTCATCTATTCTTGTTTGATTAATTTACCTTAGAAACCATGAGATAATTGTATTCAGATTTGGGAGATTAAGCTGATCTGATTTTGCTGCCTTTATTACTAATACTAGAAATATATACATAAATCTTAATAAAGTGTACCCTCCAAGGGATGAAAGGTAAGGAGGGATCGTGCAGCAGGAGTAAATTACTACTACTATTGTTTATCTACCTGCAAGATCTCCAGTTTGCTATTTTTATGGGCCTGTTCTTACATTTTAATCTTTTGGTTTTTGCTCAATAAACATTTAAGAAAGAAAAAAAAAAAAATCATAATGTATCACTGGGATTATTTGGTTTCTGTATTTAGTGAGAACCTAGTTGGCTTCCTCAAGTTTAGGAACTTGCCACTTGGTTCTCTTTTCAGATTTTGGGGAATCAAACTATCAATCCTAGAGCATTCAGCAAAACAAGTCTCAAAACAATATGGTATTTTAATAATGTACCGTTAATTCTCGGTATAGAAGCAGATTTATGGACAATATCCGGAGCAGCCTAATTACCTAAAGCCATATATATTCTTTGCCAAGAAAATGATAGCAGTTGCAACTGAGTAAAGTTATATGTGTGGTTCTTTAGTTCCTAGTTTTTGAGTTTTTCCATTTTTTCAATAAATTAGATCTTTCATTCAAAACAAAGCACAAGAAACACATTTGTCAATAAAAGCAACTCGAGCTGCAAGACTACAAAGATCTCTGTTTTGAATGGAGTTCTAAACCTTCTAGCAGCAAGTCTACATTTGACATCCATTTTTAGGTGTTAACTACCTGACTTGAAACAAGCCTTGTACTGTCTTGGCCTGCCTTACATTACATACCTATCTAACCACAGGTGGTAATTGGTGTTAATCCCAAAAAAAAAAAAAAAAAATCACTTAATATGACTTATTTTAAGTTACAATTATAAACAACTCTTCAACTAAATAAAGCTTATTTTAGGGAATCATATAGCATTTTGCCTTACTTAATTAAACCAATGCATTTTCCTCCATCTTAAATCATATTGTTATATGATTGAGTATAATTATTATATAAGCTACATTTAAAATGTCTCATTTTAATTTGCAAGAATCTATTTTCGTTCTATGACTTGTCTTCTCCATAAAATCAAAATTTGGACAATAAATTCCACATAATATTCTAACCATATATGTTATAATTTCATAAATGAGTAGTAGGACAATTTGAACTGGATATAATCTAATAAAACATGTTTGTCATGGTTTTCAAAGCATACTATTATGACGATTAGACCATCCTTCCTCATATGTTCACATTTTGAACTCTTTTGAGTATACTTGAGTTTTGCGAACAATCACACATTTAAATAAAATTTATAATGAAACTTTCTGACCTTAGCTAAAAGACATTACTTAAACTTAAAGTAACTTAACTTAAATGTTCTTATACCTCAAAAATTTACAATTCTTAAACCACACCTTTTGTTATTAAAAAAAAAAGTTTTTAAGAATAAATTAGTTTATATATTAAATTATATTTACTATAAAGGTGTCTAATCATTCAATTTTATACAAGGCACAAGGGTTTAAACGTCAATTTTTATTCTGAATTTAACTTAAATATGAAAAACTTTCTAATGCGGAACAAAATTGATGTTTAGGAGATTTTTTTAGAAAATCTATGGTGATGATGATAAAGTTGGTTATCCTTTTTCTCCTCCTGGTAGGAGTCTCTCCCTCTCGTTTTCATAACAAGTCTATCTCCCTTAGGTTGTCCTAAGGGTTTGAGTTTTTATTTATTTTTCCTTTCTCCCCCTCTCATCCTCTCTAATAGTATCCTGGTGTATCTTTAGTGCATCATGGCTGAAGGTGTCTCTGATATTTTAGATAAGCTAAAACTCACGTCCGAGGAGGAGGAAGTTATCGAGATTGCGGATGATAGGAGGGTCAGTGAGATTGAAAGTTGTGTGCTTAGTTTGGTTGGAAAGTTTTTAACTTGTAAATCGTATAATAAGAGAGCGGCTTTGAGTACCTTCAGGAGAGTTTGGGGTTTGGATTCTGAGGTACAAATTGTGGAAGTTGGTGCAAATCTATTTCAGTTCAAGTTTAGGATTGAATTTCAGATGACTCGGATCCTTAATGGTGGGCCTTGGTCTTTTGATAATCAAATGTTGTTACTTAAGAGATGGCAACGTGGAATGTCTGCTGCAAATGTTGTTCTTGATCATGTTTCGATGTGGGTGCAAATTTGGGGAGCACCATTTGATATGGTTTCTCCACAAATATCTACAGATATAGGGGGTCCGATTGGCACGGTGGAGGAAGTGGAAAAACGGAGGTCTTATGACTCACTAAGCCTGTTCATGCGAGTGAGAGTGTCCATCTCTGTTTCTAAACCATTAAGAAGAGCTTGTTTCATCTCAGACTCCGACGGTAACTGTACGTGGCTAAACTTTAAGTATGAGAGACTTGCGATGTTTTGCTACTTTTGTGGATTTGTTGGGCACGATTTGAAGCACTGTGCGGGGTTCTTTGCTGCAGAAAAGAATGGTGCTTCAATGGATCTCCAATACGGGGATTGGCTAAAGGCTATGAGGGGACGGCAAAAAACATCAAGGGCTGAGGGAGAGCCGATGATGGACTCCCAAAACAGGCCGATGCAGAGGGAAAAGGGTGGTTCCAGAGAGTTGGCTGTGCAGAATAGAGAGGAGTAGAGAGAAGCAGGTGGGACGAGCAAGTTGGCTGCGCAGTGCAACTCCGGATTTCGTGTCACAGGCCCTACTGTTCCTGAGATTATCCTAAGAGAAGATATGGAGTCTTGGGATAAGGAAAGTGATCAGAGAGTTAGTCATGGGACGCGGGCTGGGGCAGATTTTGAAAAGGTTTTTGAGGAGATTGATGTGACAATTGAGGGAGAAGGAGTTATTATCCTTGACTCAAGTAAGACGAAAATTTAGGAAGCTCTCTGTGGGAAGGGACTGATAGACGTGGCTGTGCAGGAAGTGACGAGTAATCCTAATTTAAATTTAGTGCTTTCAACGCATGATACAAGGACCGGGCTTGATGTGGGCTTGCCTAAATTGGGCCTTACAGTTGGGGGCGGACTAACTGATGCCAGTAAACAAAAAAGGCCCAATAGAATTTCAGGCAAAGGAAATAAGGGTGCTAAGTTAACAACCAAGACTCTTAATGTGGGGAAGAATAGTGGTCCATGTAGGGGCAAGTCTAAACAGGGTACCTGGAAAAGAAAGGATAGGAGACCCGAAGAGGAGACTTTGAGCTCATGCATGGACATTGATGTTGGGCAAAAACGCAAATCAGTTTTGAGAGTCCTGATGGTATTGAATCAGGCCGTAAGAGAGGTAAGATTATTGACAAGTTTGAACTTATTTCAATGGCGGAGGTTGCTAGGCAGCCCCGCCGAGCACAATGAGTATTATAAGTTGGAACTGCCAAGGGCTTAGGAACCTCCGGACAGTTCGTGCCTTGGAAAAGGTGGTGAATAAGGAAGAGCCCAACATAGTTTTCCTAATGGAAACTAAGGTTGATAAAAAGGAGTGGATTGATAAAGTTAAAGAGAGATGTAAATTAAAACATGGAGTGTTTGTTCCGAGCAATGGTAATAGTGGTGGTCTGGCATTATTTTGGAAAGATGGGGTAACTATTGATGTGCAATCTTTTGCTTATGACCGTATTGATGCTTGGATTGATGGTGGTTCGGGTATTGGTTGGTGGCACTTTACGGGGTTCTATGGCAGCCCGGAAATGGATAGGAGACCGAAGTCTTGGGCTAAATTGAAGTCTTTGAAGAACTCCTCTTCTCCCCCTTGGTTGGTGATTGGGGATTCCAACGAAATCGTGGGATTATCGGAAAAGGAAGGGGGTCGGTTAAGGCCAAAAAGACAAATGGAGCTAATTCTGAAGGTGATTAGTTTTTGTGCTCTTAGAGATTTGGGGTTTGTGGGGCCTAAATTTACTTGGTTATATCAACAAAAAGATGGTTTTCAGATTAGAGAGTGTTTGGATAGAGCCTTAGGGAGTTCGGATTGGATGAATCTTTTCCCAAGGGCAACACTACGTCATCTATCCTCCTCGGTTTCTGACCATTCCCCTTTATCCCTACACTTAAAAAATCGGCCTTGTAAGAGACATAAAAGTAGGTTGTTCCGTTTTGAATCCATGTGGCTTAAAGATGCTCGGTGTGAGGAGGTTGTAAAGGTGGCTTGGGAGGAGGGGGAATTGTTGGGTTCGGATGGGGCTATATTGAACTGCTTGGATAGATGCAAAGCTGAATTATTGAGATGGAACAATGAGGAGTTCGGCAATGTGGGAGTAAAGGTGGCTGACCTACAAGCTAAGTTGGCTTTTTTGGAGAACCAACCTACTTCTCATAACCAAATTCATGATTTGAGAAAAACAAGGATTGAACTTAACCATTGGTTGGATAGGGAGGATGAGATGTGGAGGCAAAGGGTTAGGAAAAATTGGTTCCAAAGTGGTGATAAGAACACGAAGTTTTTTTCATGCAAAAGCTTCGAATCATCAAAGCAAGAACCATATTGACAGTATTTTTGATAGAAATGGGGTGTGTCACAAGGAAGAGTCCGAGATAGCGGGAATTTTTGTGGAGTACTACACGGATCTTTTTTCTTCCTCCTTCCCCACGGATTTTGAGGAGATTCTTCACACTGTTGGGCCGAAAGTCTCAAGAGAGATGAATGATGATTTGGCTCGTGTGTTTCATGAGGGAGAGGTCCAGCAAGCTCTAAAGCAAATGTATCCCCTAAAGGCACCGGGCCCGGATGGTATGCCACCTTTATTCTACCAACATTTTTGGAGCACATGTAGACGTGTGGCATGTAAAACAGTCTTGGACTTCTTGAACCATGGTATCTCTCCCCCTAACTTTAATCAAACTCATATTGTGTTTGTTCCTAAAGTTAAAGAGCCAAAACATGTGACTAATTTTAGACCTATTAGTTTATGCAATGTAATCTATAAGATTGCCTCGAAGGCTTTAGCTAATAGATTTAAAAAAATTCTTCCATCTATTATTAGTGATTCTCAAAGTGCTTTTATACATGGTAGACTTATTACTGATAATGTGTTGGTAGCTTTTGAAACTATGCATCATATTAGCAAAAAGAAGGGGGGGGGGAAGGTGGGGGAAATGGCTCTAAAGCTTGATATGAGTAAGGCTTATGATAGGGTGGAGTGGGTATGGTTGGAAAAAATTATGGAGAAGCTTGGTTTTGCTGAAAGGTGGAGAGGTCTTGTTATGAAATGTGTTACCTCGATCAACTATGCAATTAAGGTTAATGGGTGCCCCGTGGGAAGCATTACCCCCTCTAGGGGTATTCGCCATGGGGTCCCCTTGTCGCCTTATCTATTTCTCCTATGTGCAGAGGGTTTATCATCGCTTATTAAGGCCTTTGTGGCTAAAGGTGGTCTGAAAGGGATTTCTGTGTGTAGAGGGGGTCCCGAACTTTCCCATCTTTTTTTTGCTGATGATAGCCTTATATTTTGTAGAGTTTCTTTGGAGGATTGTGATGAGCTTCAAAGGGTGTTAGGAGTCTATGAGAGAGCCTCGGGTCAGCAACTAAACTGGGCAAAAACTTCTCTTTTCTTTAGCAAAAACACTCCAAAGGAAATCCAAGGAGAAATCCAAAGATTGTTTGGTGCCCAGGTCATAAAACAACACGAGAAGTATCTTGGCTTACCTTCACTTGTGGGGAAAAATAAGCGGAATACTTTTAATGACATCAAGGAGAAGCTTGGTAAAAAACTGGCGGGTTGGAAGGAGAAGCTATTATCTAAAGTGGGCAAGGAAATCCTTATCAAAGCTGTGGCTTTGGCAATACCAACATATACTATGGGGTGCTTCAAAATCCCGGTTTCATTTTGTAATGATTTAACGAGCTTGATTAGGAACTTTTGGTGGGGCCAAAAATTCGTAGAGAAGAAAATTCCATGGGTGTTGTGGGAAAAGATGTGTGAGCCCAAAGCTGGTGGTGGGTTGGGTTTCAAAAACTTGAAATGCTTTAACTTGGCTCTACTTGCCAAGCAAGGTTGGAGATTGCAATTAGCCCAGGACTTTTTGGCTTTCCGGGTTTTGAAAGCCAAATATTATCCAAGATGTAACTTTGTCCAGGCTTCTCTAGGCAATAACCTGTCTTATACTTGGAGAAGCATCATGGCGGCGCAAGATCTAGTGAAGGAAGGTATTATGTGGAAAGTGGGTAATGGGAGGGATGTGAAGGTTTGGGGTGACAGATGGCTGCCTGGTTCCTCCTCCTATGGGGTAATTTCTCCGTGACTGTTCTTGCACGAGGATACTTGGGTGGGTGAGTTGATAGATACTGAAGTCATGTGTTGGAAATCTTCAGTGGTGGACTCTATTTTCCTGCCACATGAGGCTGAAGCAGTCAAAAGTATCCCTTTGAGTGTCCGCGCCCCTTTAGATAAGTTGGTGTGGGTTGAAATGGCTAATGATAAATTCTCTGTCAAAAGTGCTTATCACTTGGCTGTGAGGATTTCTTCCTCGGGTACTAGAGGGTGTGTCTCGGATTGTAGCCTGTTGAGAAGATTTTGGAAAAGCCTTTGGAGGCTTCCTATACCCCATAAGGTAAAACATTTTGCTTGGAGAGCATGTAGGGAAGCGTTACCCACAAAAGTAAACCTTAAGAGAAGGAAGGTATTGGCAGATGATTCATGTGATTGGTGTAAGGTGTTGCCCAAAACAGCTGGTCATGCTTTGTGGGGTTGTTCGAAAGCTCAAGAGGTGTGGGAGTGCTCTAAATTGGCCGTAAGCTTAGCTGGAAGTGATGTCTCTTTTATGGATATTCTGTGGCAGTTGTTGGTGTGCGAAAATGTGAATGTGGATTGTGTATCTCGTCTGGTTATGATTGCTTGGAAGATTTGGCATGGACGAAATGAATGGCGCCTCAATGGTGTGCTGCGTTCTAGTAAGCAGCTGGTGTTTGAGGTAGTGCAATACTGGGCTGTGTTCAATGCGGCTAATGAGGGTGAGGTGCGCTCCAGCTCTGCTGTCCAGCCGCAATATTGGTTTCCTCCCCCTCCAGGACTGTACAAAGTGAATGTTGATGCTGCAACATTCAAGGATTTAGGCTCAACGGGAATCAGGGTTGTAATCCGTGACTGCGCGGGGTCTGTTGTAGCAGCTTTGTGCAGAAAACTGGAGGTCCCTCTCGATCCTCTTGAGGCTGAATCAAAAGCTTTTAAGGTGGAAATTTTGTTTGCCTTGAGCCGTGGCTGTTCTGTAGTGGTGTTGGAGGGTGATTCACAGGTTGTGGTAAATGCTTTGGCGAGCTTTTCCCCCTCCCCCTCTGCTGTGGATTCTGTTGTTCAGGGCATCCTGAAGCTTTGTAAGGGGTTTAATCAACTTCAGTTCTCCCATATAAAGAGCCATGGGAATATGCCAGCCCACTTGGTAGCAAAAAATGCTTATAGCATTGTAAATGACATTGTATGCGTTGAAGAGGATCCTTGCTTTGCTAAGCAAGCCCTCATCCATGATGTAAAATTTATGTTGTCTTAGAAATGAATTGTTTATGCATTCCCTATCAAAAAAAAAAAAAAAAATCTTGCAATTACCCATAGCCATCCCTCTAAACTCGATATTGTTCAAATAACATTTATAAATTGCCTTGTACTAAAATTTGAGTATTCTTATGAATTTTATAGGGAACACTTGTTTTCCCTTATTGATTGTGCTTATCGGAAACTTGAAGACTGCAAGTATGAGCACGAGTTGTCTTTTGACCACCCACTGGTCAATGTCGCACTAGGGTGCATAAAATCTTGCATCAATAAGAGTCGTTTGGAGGCTTGTTTCATTCATAATTTGTTATGAAGAACATATGAAACATCATGGAATGCACGAATGGCAAACCAAAAGTCACGGAGAGTATGCCAAACAACATTGAGATTTCTATTATATGCAAAATCCAGAGCTAGCTCTGAATTTAGATTTGGTAAACTGATCATAAACTCTCTCACCCTGCAAGAATGTGCATACCAAAAAAAAAAAAAAAAAAAACTATTCTGAGCAACCATGACCTTTTCATAGGTCTAAATCACTCAATTTGGTGCACAACATATCAATTTTCTTATATATAGAAAAATAATACACTTAAATTTTCTATTATTAGGTTAGCCATAAAAGATTCTCTATGAATCACTAATTTTCATTCGCCATAGTTGAACATTGTTTCTTCTACAAGAATCTTAGTATTGCAATAACAATTTATATTTAAGTAGTCATTTCAAAATTAGAAGAAAAAAAAAAGATGCTAAATAAATTTGTAACACTTTTATAAAATACTGATTTCTCTTTTTTAAGTTAACTAAAAAAAACCTCTAAACATTTTTCCCATTTTTTGGCCAGTTCAGCCATGTAAGGATTTTTCTTATGGTCTTACCTATTACTAACAACCTTAGTTTTTACTTTTTAGGAAACTAAAATCTTAATTTTAATCTTTTTTTTTCTCTACCCTAATTATAGTTGGATTAAATAACCTTTTAGTCTCTTTATATTTGCTAGTGCCTAGTGGTTTTTGTGGGAGGACGAGAATCCGAGTATAGGGTCAAAAGAGAGAGGTCCAATATCAGAAAAATAGACCTCGGAAGGCATTGACAGCGCTCCCTTAGGAAAAATATAAATAACACATCACAAAGCCTAGGGAAACTATAATATCTGAGGACCCTGAGGATACTCTTATGTCCTCGAAAGAGCTGAGGACCAGTTCTGAAGACCATTGGGCATAAACCGAGGAAGAGGAGGAAGATTCATCGGTAAGCAAAGAAGGGAAGAGTGTAGATAAATCACTCATCACCTCCAAATTCAATACTCTGAACCCACTTAGCTGACCGCATTGATGAGGAAATAACTTCTAGACAGTGTCATCATAGCTTATAGCCTGGTGTAGAAGCCTTCTAGTGAAGTCCTGATGGGACAAGTATCAAAGGAAACATACCTAAACCCTCAAAGTGGAAGGCTAAGATACAACTTGGGAGACCATATAAGGCGGAAAGAATTTTGTAAAAAAGGGGGGATTGAAGATTATGGAAGAGAGAAGAACATAAGAGTGTAATTGTAAGCCAAGAACAAGTGTAATTAACACCTCGGATCAAACTCCATAAACATAATATAAGTCTTTTGAGACTATTTTTGATCAAGTTTCTTTTTATACTCTTACACTTAGTGCTGACCCTTACAGTTTCAGTTAATCAAACATGTCTAAATAGGGGTATCAAAGGTTGATTAGCATCCCACATCTATAAATTAATTATGTAAGGAAAAAAGCAAGTTTGACTTATCTTTGCCCGCCACATTTCAATTTGACGCTTATGTTACTATCCTTAATAAGCTTTCATATATTGTTGTAAACCATTACATTGTAATCCAAGTAAGGTTCTTAAATTTTACAAGGTGTCATGTTTTTATGGTGTGGCACACTCACTTCCTAATGTGGCATTAAAAGTAGGTTGATAGAGTATTATTGTACATGACTTGTAAGCCATCAACTTCGGTGGACCATGTGGCTATTGCCGTATATCTCAATAGGAATTAAGAACTGTAAAACAAAAAAATTAAAAAAAAAAAAAAGCTAATTCGTTTGAATGGTGTTCGACAACCCCTTTTTTTTAGAAACAAATGCGCACACACATAAGGGAGTGGGAAATATGTTCTAACACAAATACACATCACAATTCTACTCAAAGGTCATAGTAACTTTTAAAGGAGGGTGAGACAACTTATATGGTGTTCGACAACCTAACCGTCACTGCCAGTGTTGGCCCTTTCAGCCCATCAACCACAATAAAACTCCAATCCCCATCTCTACAATCAAAAAACCCATTCCAACCAACCGATAGAGTAAACCTCTATCAATTTTTTTTGGGACTAGAAAATAACACATAAAGCTAAGTATAAGTTATATAATACAATATGAAAATCTTAAATCAGAATGAGATTACCATCTCCAAATTATTATAAATTCTTCAATAAATTTAGAAGTAAAGCTATACAAATTTTAAAAATATATGGAAAATTTTTAAGACACATGCTAAAGAAACTAACCAAAAACAAAAATTAGCCACAAAATCATAAATATTTTTTATTATAAAATATAGTAAAGAAAATTTATCAAAAAGAGAGAGAGAGAGAACAATAAGGCCTCTTTCGCTTGTAATGCTCTTGTCATGCCTAAAGATCCACTTGTGCAAAAACAATATTGTTTCATAGCCAAATCCTCATCAGCCACAACATCAAACCCTGGTCCCCTCACCTTTTGTCACAAGGCATATTTTTTTAGGTTATATTGCAGAAAATTAATCTATTTTTGTGACAATGCAAACAAAAGCAACATACAAATCTCACAAACAAGAATACATGTAGATTCAATAGGCAAGACCATAAATAAGAAGAAATCTGTAACATAATTAAATAACCTACAGACTAGATGCGTGAATAATGAATGATGTAAAACTGAATTTTAGGGCATTACTCCTAGTAGTATCCATGAAGTGACAAAGAGAAAGAATGCGAGAGAGGAGAGAAAGTAAAGGTAAAGATAAAAAATGAGGGAGAAAGAGTGTAAGTGTAACACATTGTTAGGGGTGTCCAAGCCACACGGTACCCAATTGCCACACCCTATTGGACCCGAACTGTCCACCACTCGAACCGATTACTTTAGCGGTTGGTGGTGGGTCCTCACCTTAAAAAATTGACCCTAGCTAGTAGGTTGGTGGGTTTCTTCATCCAAAACTTGGGCCACCCAACTCGATTGTGAAAACCACCAAATATGACAACATCCACGTGTTTTTTGGTGACAATTCAATGGAGATCCACTAGATACGATGAGATCTCCGTCGAATCTGGGCAATTTGTTGTTGTTGCTAGGTTCGATCGAACTGATTGCCACCCGACCCATGATCCAACCTATCCAAATTGAATTCCTCATCAGTCGGCAGTTGGTCTGAAACTTCTCAAATCTGATTTAGTTGAGTTGGTTGCGAGTTGAGTACAAACCTAATCCAAACTGAATCATAAATACCTTAAGCTCATAGATTTATTTTGAGAATAACATTACATAGGAACCACTATTGCATGGCTCATAGATTTACTACAACTGAATGGTTCATAGGTTGTTAGATGCATGATTGTAAAATCCTAAACTAGAAGGGTCATGCTTTGAATACTTAGCAAATTTTGAAGCCATGAGTATCATCTAATCAACCATGTATTCCGCACAACATAAAAAGGGGATTATAATTAATTAATTATTTTTAATTAAAAGAGAGGAGGCCTATTGTGCATTTACTTGAGAAAATTTTGGGTCCAAGAGTTTAGATGAAGTAATTAGTTTTTGGGCAAAGTAACTTAAGAGATAATAAATAAATAAATGGGGCTTGATAGACTAAAAACACCCTATCCCATAATCTAATTAAAACAAAACTTTTAGGTAGCCCTTTACTATTTAGTTGTCACCCATAGCAGCCCCTTCCCTTTTCCCTTACTCATCTCACACGTTGCACAACCCTTCCCTCCTTAAATGAAAACTTGTTGTCAATTTTGAAGGTAAATTTAGACCAACTGGTAGCTCTAGATAGGGGACATTGCACCTTTGATAGCTCCAAAGCGGGGGTTTACTAGTCGTAGTTCAAAAGAGGAAGTCTGGCCAACTTTAGTTTCTAAAGAGGGAACCGCCCTCAAAGAAGGGGTTCTAGTGTCAAGTTTAGAGGGGACTGCACAACCTTGCCAAAGGGGCATCAATGTTGACCACAAGTCAAAGGCTTAGGCCTTAGGAAATTGTTTTGTGTGATTTTATTCAATTTATTATGATGTAATTGCAATGTGGCGAATTGAAAGTCCGAAAGATCTCTTAAGTGGGGTGAGGTTAATTAGGGAGAGTTATATCCTAACTAATGCTATTGCCCACAGAAAACGATATTTTCTTATACAATCTTTTCTCATCTATATTTGATGTTTTGAGATATCTACCTACACTGTTGTTTTAGAAATAATTCTATTTGCAATGTCATATGTTTTTGCAAAGTAGTGAAGTTATCAGAAATGTAATATTGTAATAAAATGGCTAATTTCCAGTCCTAGATTAGCAAGTCCTACTTATTAAGTTATCTCACCCCTATTTATATTCTCTTTTCAGATTCTTGAAGAAATTGTGAATTAGAGAGTTCTAAGGTAAAGGTGGTTGCAGTTATGTTGAGATTAGAACTTTTACCATTGAGCTCTGATTGTATATTTGATGAATTTTAATTTTGTGTCTTTGCGAAGGATCTTTTATTTTGGAGAATTATGGATGTAATAAAAGTCTGAGAAATTTAGACTCTATGGAAATGGATTGTTTTTGTTGGAACCTCCTTTGGGTCAGAAGAATTCATTATCGTTGTGGTTGGGAAGATTTTATTTTATATATAGGTTAGAAAATTTGAGGATTCAAGCGCTCTAGGCACTGATTGGGTTTGGGGTATGACAATAATAGTTTCCAAACCTTTCACACTCCCTCCATAGCTAACTATTTTCAACCACCATCACTATTTTCCCACATCTTCTAGTAACTATTGTTAGGCCACAGTAGCCAAAATTTATTAAGAAATTTGATACTAGGTTTGGCTTCCGTCAAATCTTAAAGGTAAATTTGAAATTTTTTGCAATGTATTTTGTGGGGGGGCTCGGGCCCGGGTGATTAGTACCGACCCACCAAACTAAGGCTCAAGATCGGCCTGAGTAGCCAAGGCTAGCCTAGGGGATTGAAGCTGGCCCAAACCTTGTAGGAATAGGCTCGGCCCAATGATAAGTATGTCAGGATCTAGAGAGTATTGTTCGGGGAATTCTACAGTGTTCGGGCTGGTCTCGACCCACTACTGATTGATAAGACAGTGGGAGATCAATAAGGAAATGGTTAAATTCAGGTTGGCCCCCAAGTACTATTAGTGCCTTTGGGGAGTTCACTACCGAATGCCATTTGGTGCCAGGAACAAGTTTCGAGAGAATTATCAGAAAACATGGTTATTTCTAGGGATTCTAGGTAAAATTCAGGTCAGCGAGTACTATTAGTGCCTTTGGGGAGTTCCCTGCTGAATGCCATTTGGCGTCAAGAACAAGTTTTGAGAGAATAATCAGAAAACATGATTATTTCTAGGGATTTTGGGTAAAAGTGGGATTGCATGGGAACTGGTGAAAAAAGAAATTGGACTATCCAGGCTGCATTTGAAGCAAAACTTGTAGAGCTGTGAGGAAACCCACAGACAAATAAATTGAGAGCCCAAATCCACTATCTTAGAAAGCATCGTTCACAGGTTTGGGCACCACATATTTTATTTAAGTATTGCACTTGTGTGAATGCTTGTGAAATGTTGTCCAGTGTGCTATGGCTTGCATGTAGCGGTTTTTGAAATAGTTGATGAAGGACTCGTTGTGTAGAATGTTTGTATATGAATGTATTTGAAGGCTAGAAAGAAATGACATTGCAAGAGCAACCTAATATAACCTCTAAGCCCTTTCTCTTAGAATTTCTGTAGAACCTCACTACTCTACATTTTCAATAACTATATGGTTGTACTTGTACCATTGTAGAAGGTTTTTGAAATTGGAACTCCTGAATCCTTTAATTTGATGGTGGGGTGTTATTTATAGAAGGAGAATGGAATAGATAGCTTAGTTTAATTCCACTATTTCCCACTAGGAGTTAGGAACCTTTTTTTTTTTTTTTTTGTGATATGAAATTAATCCAATTAAGGACCAATCAAAATTAATCACCCATAGTCACAAATTTTGTGCCATGAAATGTAATAATGCATATTAACTGTTAAATTCTTGATGTGGCTCAATCTTTTGATTGGATGGTCTGATTGCCATTTTTTAATGTCGTTTTAATCATGGTGAACTATTTTTGTTTTTTGTTTTTTAGAGTGATGTTCAAGTTCATTAGATGGTTCAAACGACATTTTTACTCTTGAATTATTTTAAAATTATGATTTTAAAATATGTTACTAGGCTATAATAAAATCCTAAATATGTTACTACTTACTAAGCATCAAACAAAATTGATTAAACAAATAGGAAACAAGAAAATAATCAAACATATATTTCTAATTCTAGGTGATCCTGCGAGTGCATCCCTAGAACCTACAATTATTCTACTTGTAGAGCATGTTCCTACTAAATAAATAAAAAACAAAGCTAAGGTACAAGAAAATATTCAAAAAAAAAAAAAAAAAACTAAAAACGTACCTCACACAAAGTTGAACCTTGATTCTTTACTACTTATCTCACTCAATCTAAACAAAACCAACACAACCTAGAGGCTTATGAATTTTTAAACCAGAGGGAAATAAAACTTAAAAGAATAACAAATCTCTCTCTCTCATCACTTTTTGGTGGTGATTCTAGAATGCCTATGGGGCTTTTATAGTGCTCAAGATGTGGTGTAAGGTTGTTCTTAGTCAATGTAAGATCAGTCTTGCTTCATTTTCAACAATAAAATTTTCATGCAAAGCTCCATCAACTTCAGCCTACGTATGCGAGCTCGATATTCTACACACACAGCATTGAGGCTACGTATGCAACAATTGAAGCTTGTGTGCGTAAAGTTAGGGTTTTCAATGGCTCTTTCATCCATTTTGAAAATCTCAATTTAATAAACCCTTCTTTCTTGGCCATGGAATCTTAAGAATTGGTCCTATAAGGTCTCGTCATTAGGAAATGAGAGTTTAGCTTGTAAGAGCATTCGCATCTTATATCTTCAATCTATTCTATTTTACCATCTCGAAAAGCTACTTTATCTATTATACCATACCATTTTACAATATACCCAACATCCAAACTTTTATTTTAAAATACAATACATTAAAATAATATAAATTATATAATAAAATAATAAAAAAATAAAAAAATTCTCTGTCTCTCATCTGACTTTAATTTCTGTCACAGCTCTCTATCTCAAGCACACCACCACCACCAATAGAGGCACCACCACACCAAAACCACCACCACAGCAAACTCGTCGTGACCCAAGAACCAAGAAGCAAACCCACCGTGACCCACCCAAACAAAACCCAAAAACCACCTGCCACCACCATCACCACTGTGAACCCACAAATGACCCATAACAAAAACCCACCCCCACCACCACCATGATGGCAACCCCCACCTCCACCACCATGAACCCACAAAAAAATCCAATCCAAAATCAGCATCTACCTTGCATTTGAAGACCAATTAGAATTCAAAGCCAAAAATCAAGCAAAAAAAAAAAAAAAAACACAATCAACAAGTGCACATTGCATGATCAAAGACCAAAAAGAACAAAACCCAGATGAAATCACAAAGAGAAAATAACAAAAAGACATGTAGCGATTTCCCCAATGGGTATCCGAAACCAAGTGAAGCTGGCTTGGTTTTGTTGGCTTCTCCAAAAGACCATTGGTGAGTGCTAGTAAGCCTCTTGAAGAAGAATGTTGAGTTAACCCACATCGGAATCCATCCTTCACTATAGAGAGGGCGATTAGACAGAGAGGGAGGAGAGAGAGCACGATCCGGAGAAGTGGAAAGAGAAAAGAAGAGAGTAGGGAGAGAGAGGAGATGAAATGCTGAAGAGAGAGAAAGAAGAAGATATTTTAGGAAAAAAGAATAAAAAATTATTATTTTGGTTTTGCAAGTTGCTACAGTAGATTCTAAATGTAGAATACTACTATAGCTCAATTTGGTTTATTTTTTTTACAATTGGCATGCCAGGTAAGAGCATCCGCATCCGGTTTTCCTATCTCATCTTATTTTACCATTCCAAAAAGCTACTTTACCAATTATACCATACCATTTTTCAATACACCCAACATCCCAAAATTCTATATTTTTCCCCATTTTATTTACATATTCTATTTTATTCTTTTTTTTTTTACTATTTCTCATTTTCTATTCCTTTTCCTCTCTTTCTCCCTCAACCTCTAGCAGACTAGCACCGGTTTTAACACAGAGCCACACACAGAGACCCATGATACATCTATCCAAACTCATCACCACACACACAGAGCCACACTCACACAAACACAGGTAATCACTCTTTTGAAACAAACTATTTCATTCTTGAAAAACCACAACAAAAAAGATTAAGAATCAAGATTCATAAGTTTCATTTTCTCTCTGTTCTTCCTCAACTTTCTAGGAAACCAAACAATTCGCAAACAACAACAAAACCCAGAACCTTCTCTTATTTTCTTTCATCTTCACACCAAACAAAAATAGAACACAATCCAAGAGTTTCAAACCCAAAAAAAAAAAAAAAAAAAAAAAAAACTAATCAAACATGCAAACCTAGTCAAACCGATTCAAACCCACGATCTCACACCGATTCAAACCCAGTCAAACCCATCAGAGCCCTCGTCGGAATCACTACCGGAGCCATCGGAGCTCCAATTCAAACCCATTGGAGCCCTCACGCTGACCCATCTGATCCACTGTTGAGGAAGCCACGGGGTCTTGGGTCTGAAGAGAGCAGAGAGCAAATGAGAAAGAGAGAAGAAAGAGAGAGAAAATAAGAGAAATAATGAGAGAGGAGAGAGAAATTCCCGGTTAAAAATGAGTTGAGAGTATTAAAAAATTATTTTTTTTATACCATTCAGCTACAGTACCATCTTACATTTGAGATGGTACTGTAGCTAAATCTCAAATTTTTTTTTGCATATGGGATATGGCCTTCCCATTGCTGATCAGTTTTGGGGCTTAAATGCCAAATGTTCCTAACATTTGGCATATACAAGCCCCACTGCTGATGCTCTAATAGGACGTTTTTGTGTTTTGATGGTAAAATATATCTACATTTGGCATATGGCATATGGCATTCACAGATGTGAATGCGCTAAGGAATACAAAATGGGGCGTCCACAGATGACGTAGATGAAATTTGACTTTGCATTTCCAAGATTGAGCATCAATTGACACTTCCTCCTGATGCTACTATTTGATGATGATGATGACACCTTTGCCCTTCATGACAAAAAGGGAGAGTGAGTAGAGTAGGGAGAGAGATAGGAAATGATTCAAGGGAAGAACAATTTATTTTGTTAATCTCTGTTTCAAAGGGAAAACAATTTACTTTTATTTTGATACTCTTTGATCATATTTTCTATTTGGAAGCCTTTTAATTTTTGTTTGTACAATTGGGTTTTGTACCCGTTTGAGGTGCCTTGAGTTTTCATGATGATATGTTAACAATTGGTATCTATTTTTTGATTAATTGTTTAATTGCTTAATCTTTTGCATTGTGAACATTGTTCTTTGTGTTTTTTGAGAGCTTTAATTTTTAATTATCCATCAATTTTTTTTTCCTAAATGGTGTGCATAATATCTCTGTAACGTGCTTTCAAGAATGAAATGTATGAAAACAATCAAAGACAATTGGTCCTAGTTTAGACAGTAATTTCTGGGGACCAGTTGTCATTCGGTTAATCTTGTTTCATTTAGTTATGTCATATCATTGTAATCTTGGGATTATAATTGCAATGGGTTTTATTTTACAGATTGTCAGAGGCTGATATTGTTAGGTTGGAAAATCGTGAACAAAAGTGTGTGTTTTGTGTTAAACAATGTGTTTTTAAGTATAAGACTTAAGATCCGTTTGGATACAGCTGAAAGTTGAAAACTGAAAAACACTGTAGCAAAATAATTTTTAAATGTGTGAATAGTACTGTAGGACCCATTTTTAATGAAAAAGTTGATAAAAAAATGAAATTTGTGGGTCCGTGAACAGTGCACAGTATGCACTGTTCACAAGAAAAGTCAAAAAAGTAAAAAAAAAAAGAAAAATGTAAACGCGTCTGGGAAGCGCAAAACGCGCTTCCCAAACGCACACTTAGTCCCAGAATAACTCAAGAAGAAAGGAAGTAATTGGATTCTTGACAGTTTTGTCGATAGCTTGTCAATCCATCGAGATTGATCGTGTGCTATGGGCTTTTGACAACTAGTCGATTGATTGAGAATCAAGATACATGATTCTTAATCAATCCCATTAAGTAGACCCATGAGTTGGAATCCAAGCCCTACTTGTCAGAGAATAAACGGGATCATTAGGGGTTGACTAAACAACAAAAGTGAGAGCATTTCATGTATATCTAGGGTTTGTACCTTCTCTCTCAAGTTAACCTACATATCGAAGACACAAAATTATATTTAAAGAATAGTATATCTGCTACTTGGTGATTCAATTGACAAACATAATCAAATTGTTTTGAAGATTATTATTATGATTTAGTTGAACCCTAGGGGATTAAGTGTTTCACAATTAATGGTTTACACAAAACAATATCAAGAGGTTAATTTTTACCGTCAAAAACTTAAAAGGGTTTTGTGTTTTATGAAAAAACCACAGGGGTAAAATGTTACACTCAAAACCTCACGGAATTCCATATTTTCTATATGAAATAAATAATGAAACTTCTTTCAATAAAATCTAGAATTCTTAGTAGTAGGATTTTTATCTAAATAGGTTTTAAACTATTTGAAACTATGTTAATTATTTTCATGTATCTATAGCATATCACATTGCTTAAGGAAAATAATAATAATCAATGATTATTTTTCCAAGATTTATATAAGAATTCTGATTATGAAATGGAGAAATATAATTGATTTATAATATTACGTTCTTCTTCATGCAAGAATTGAATAAAAAAATAAAGGAAAAAAAATCAAAAGGTAAAATCAAATTTAATAACTCATGCAATAAAAAAAAATTAATTTTATGCTTAAATTAGTTGAAATAATTAAATTTTTGTGAACTTACTAAAGCAATATATTCATATTTTTTATTATATTAATCTTAAAATTTTTCATTTTCTAAATACAACTAATCTATATATATATATATATATATATTAATAGGTAAAGCTCAGAGAAAGTTCAATTAGAATTTGAAATTATAATCCAATTAGAATTTGTAAGGACCACACCATAATTATCCACTTAAGTTTTTTAATCCTTGTTTCGAGTGAGTTATTGAATGCAAAATACTAAGAATCTAATATTAATGAACTATAAAATTAAAAAAAAAAAAAAAAAAAAAAAAAAAACTAATCACTTATACTCATTACAAATCATCACTCAATAAAGATCACAACACATTCTATCTTAATAAAAATTAGAAAAAAAAAATCATAAGTAGTATTAAATTTGGATAAGAATTTTAATATATGACTAATTACGTTTAATTTTTTTTTAAAATAATTTGACTAATTATTTATATTTTTATAATAGAAATTGTGTTTAATTTTAAATGTATACATACTGTAGGGTCTGGGTTTTTGGTTGCCCAAACCCAAAGGATATGGGTTAAAAGCCCAACGAACCCTGCAATGAATTTGTAGAGAGTGGATCGAAGGTCTAGGCGCTGGCCGGTGTTCATAGGGCGTGAACCCGTTCACTTTTATTTAAAGGAAAACTTAGAACAGTTTACAACTGGGATGTGCTCCTCGGCCCATGGCCGAGGAGGCTTTTGCCCTTTTCTCTCTCTTTTCCTTTTTCTTTTCTCATCCTATCCCCGCATCCCCCGTTTTCAAGAGGGATTCCCTTACATTATATACCCTTTTTCCAATCGATCCTAGCCCTACACTTGTTGAGCGATCAAGACATTTGCTCAGGTGCTTGTCCCATCAGCCGCCTTCCCAGTCTCTTTGGGAGTCGCGGCAACCAAGGCGACGCTGGTGAAGGTCCTTTCCTCATTAATGCGGCCAGGGCGGTTGTCAGGTACATTTAACGTGGAGGTGACTGCTTGCTACGAGCCTGTCCCTCAAATTCTCGGACGTCCGATGATGAAGTCGTCCTTGGACTTGGATGTCTCCTCGGCTCGGGCCTTCGGCCCAGGAATGAAGTGGACTGGGCCGTAGGATTATTTGGCCCCACAATAGCCCCTAAAAATTTTGCTGTCCGCATCCTCGGGCGGAGAGGAGGATTTTGATGTCCTCGGGCCTGCCACACGTTCCATCGAGTTTGGCCCTCTGTGGGTACTAGAGTCTTTTTGTCGGCCCCAAAAGCGTTACTGACGCCTCGAAGGGCGCGACGTTCCCTTCATTAAATCCAGACGGCTCTGTGCTCCCCACGTTCAACGGGAGGATGTCAATCCAACGGTGGGGATTCGCCTAGCAGTTAGGGGTGGGAAAACCCGCACGGTTCCTTGATTTGAGGGTATAAATACCCATTTGAAAAGCCGGTTCCTCTGTTCACTCGCACCCAAGAGTCTACATTTCCAGCATAAAAAGTCTGTCCGAGGAGCTTCTTCACATTTCTGTGAGTCACTCTATCTCTCTTTGAACTTTCTCCTTCCCTATTTCTTCCTTTTCTTTCATTTGCTCTCTCCTAGCTCACTTAGGCACCATTTGGGATGGGTATTTTTAAGAAGTATGTCTTTACTGAGGAGGCGATGGAGAAATTCATTGCCGATTATAAGATACCGGCCAACGTGGGCTTGAGGTATTGTGCGGAGGGCGAGTGGCACTTTCGGAGGCAGGAGGGTGAAGTGGTGATTCCCATCGTTGCCTTCGTTGAAGGCGGCATGAGGATACCCATGGGACCGGTGATGAGGGACTACCTGATGCATTTCCGGCTAGCCCCCACTCAGTGTGCCATCAACGTCTTTAGGATTCTGGGCTGTGTGGATGCCCTAAACGAGAAGATGGGACTGAGATTGACCCACCATGACGTCAACTGGTGTTATAACCTCCAGTGCCTGAAGGGCAAAACTTACTATCTGAAGACCAGGGATGATAGGGTCTGGCTCATTCAGTGCCTCCCTGAGTCCAGCAAGGGTCTGAACAAAGACTTCCTCATCGTGTCTGGAGAGTGGCACGATGGTCTTCACTGCCCAACGACGGAGGGGACCCTAGGTGGGCAGTGGGAAAATGGGGGGAGGACTCTAGGACCTCGACTAGTTCCATTCTTTACCTCGTCCGTTTCTTTTGCATCGTTTGGTTTCTGATGTGAATGTGTTTCCTCTTGCAGATCCGCACGCCTTCACGCGCCACTACAGCCTGATTAACCGGGAAGACTTGCAAAAGGCGCTGAGGGCAGAGGTTTTCGTGAACGAGGCTGACAATCAGGTGAGGGCCGCTCACCAGATCTTGAAATACGACCCGGTTCACAAGTCATTTGCGGCGCCGAAGTACGTGATCAGAGCAAAGGATCCTCGGTTTTGGAAAATAACCGTGACTGAGGACGGGTTACGGTTCCCCGAGGTGCCCTCCACATCAGAAGGCGTGACACCTGCGGGTCCCTCCTCCTCCCTTAGACTCTCGGAGCTCACCGAAGTAGGCCCAGAGAGGGAAGTGGAGGTCGCCGACTTCGGTCCTGCCGAGGACGAGTTTGACGTTGTCGAACAAGTTCACCAGTCCGAGGACCCTCCAAGAGACTTGGGTGACCCACGCCTGACTGAAGCAGACTTCACAGCGTCCAAGTCCTCTTCCCGGCACGAAATGGGCTACAAGATGAGGCCCCAACCTAGCCTGTCGGATCTGATTGAAGGCCAGCCGAGGAAATCAAAGCCAGAGCTTCCTCCTCCTCCTCCAAAAACTCGTTCTGCTCAAGGCCGGTCGGCTTCTACCCAGTCAAGGCTTCCTTCTTCTCCGTCCAAGACGAGTCTGCCTTCTAGGCATGAGCCCTCTGATCCCAAGCAGAAGAAGGATAAGGGCAAAAGGCACACTGATGAAAAGTCTGGGTCCCCACGGGAGGAGGATGATAATCGGCGACCATCCAAACAGCTGAAGATAGGCTCCCAAGGCCGGGATAAACAGGTCGATGACCAGCCCGAGCCTCAGGCCTGGCTTCCTACCCCAATGCTCCATGGGGGGCCGCTGAGGGAAGACTCCTCCCTCAGGGATTTCAAAGAGGGCAAAGGCGCGTACGTGGCCGACGCGGTGAAAAGGTGTCTGCTACTCCCAGCTGACATGGCAGAGCTGGCGACTATGAGGAGCAGGGAGGTCTTCCTCTGCCTCAAGCGGTACTTGGGAATGGTAAGTCCCTCGTCATTCATGGCTTATTCTAGTTGTAGCTTCTCTCTCCCCCTTTTCTGGGCTCAGCTAACCGTGGACTTATTTTGTCTGCCAGGCCATTCAGGCCACTTATAGGTTGGAGGACGTGGCTAATGACCAGGGGAAAGCCATGGACGTGGAGCGTGAGAAACGCCTGGAGGCCACACGGGTCCTTAAGAACTCTGAGGCTGATCTTGCCAAGGCCCGGGAGGCGCTGAGTGCGATGACCAGTGCTCGGGATACTGCCCTGTCGGGTCTCGCCGGCTTCCAGAAGCAGGCAGAAGATTACTCAAAGCGCCTGGCTGAGGCTGAGGAGCAGCTGAAGTCTGCAAAGGAGCTGCTTGCTGATTTGCCAAAGAAGGTGGCTGTCGCCGAGTCGGACAAGTGGGCAACTGAGTGGGTGAGGGACGAGGCCGTGAGGGCCAAGTTTGAGGCTGACCAGGTCAGGGCGGAAGCCTTGGCCACTAAGCAGGAAGCCGAGGAGGAGGCTTATGCTGCGGGGATGGCAGAGACAGAAGGATCCTTTAAGGCTCAAGTCCCCGGGTTGTGCAGGCGCTACTCTGCTGAGGTTTGGAGGGAGGCTCTTAGACAGGCTGGGGTCGAGGCCTCGTCCGACTTGTGGAAAGAGGAGAATGTGTACTACCCTCCTGCCATTCGCGAGGCACCTCCAGGTGGCGCTGAGGCCGGAGAGGCTGCAGAGGAAGCCAGTGCTGCTGCGGGTGAGGACACCTTAATTGCTGAGCCCGTGGGTGAGCTCGTTCAAGGAAGTGACCCTCCCGAGGCAGCGGAATCAGGTGAGGGCCCCATTGAGGAGGCGCCCCAAGAGGTTGTGAAGTCTACCTCTGAAGTTGAAGTTCCTGCTGCCGAGGAGGCAGCCGTACCTGCCACGCCTTCGCAGGCTGTCCTTTCTGGCCAAAGCTCCGAAGGCCTTGACGCTGCAATGGTCCAGCCCCCTGCGGAGGGAGGAAAATGAGTGGGCGGGGTCGGCCTCTCGACGCCGTTGTCTCCCCTGCCTTTTGCGTCTTTCTTTTCTTCCTCTTTTTTTTTAGATTGTAATGTGATGTCCATCATGTACTCTTTATGGATTTAATGAATTATGAGTTTTGTTTCTTTTCCTGCTGGTTGTGGTTGTTCGTTTACTCGTTCGCTATCTGCTTTTTCTTTACTTGTATGGTTTTAACTTCAATTGCATCTCGGCCAATCGCGGCATCAGCTATTATAGCGAGGGCATGTATGCTTGGGTGGACCCATCGTTCCCTAAGGGCTAGGTAGGAAATTATTTGAGCAGACACTTAGGATCCCCTTGACGTGGTTGGCTTCCTCGCAGGCTTGAGCCCGAGGACCATACAATGCCTTTGGTTCTGTCTAACACGTAGAATCCTCTGAAGGAGTTAGTTTCCCCATAGGTCTGAGTCCTGGGATCATGCAGTGCTTTTGGTTCTGTCTAACACCTGGAATCCTCTGAAGGAGTTAGTTTCCCCATAGGACTGAGTCTTGGGACCATGCAGTGCCTTGGTTCTGTCTAACTCTTAGGATCATCTGAGGTGGTTAGTTTCCCCGTGAGCCTGAGTCCGAGGGCCATGCAGAGCCTTGGTTCTGTCCAACACTTAGGATCATCTGAAGTAGTTAGTTTCCCCATAGGCCTGAGTCCGAGGACCATGCAGAGCCTTGGTTCAGTCTAACACTTGTCTTTCTAGAGCGGTTAGTTTCCCCATAGGCCTGAATCCGAGGACCATGCAGTGCCTTGGTTCTATCTAATGCTTGTCCTTCTGGAGCGGTTGGTTTCCCCATAGGCCTGAATCCGAGGACCATGCAGTGCCTTGGTTCTGTCTAACGCTTGGCCTTCTGGAGCGGTTAGTTTCCCCATAGGCCAGAGTCCGTGGACCATGCAGAGCCTTGGTTCTGTCTAACGCTTGGCCTTCTGGAGCGGTTAGTTTCCCCACAGGCCTGAGTCCGAGGACCATGCAGTGCCTTGGTTCTGTCTAACGCTTGTCTTTCTGGAGCGGTTAGTTTCCCCATAGGCCTGAGTCCGAGGACCATGCAGTGCCTTGGTCTGTCTAAAGCTTGGCCTTCTGGAGCGGTTAATTTCCCCATAGGCCTGAGTCCGTGGACCAGGCAGAGCCTTGGTTCTGTCTAATGCTTGGCCTTCTGGAGCGGTTAGTTTCCCCATAGGCCTGAGTCCGAGGACTATGCAGTGCCTTGGTTCTGTCTAATGCTTGTCTTTCTGGAGCGGTTAGTTTCCCCATAGGCCTGAGTCCGAGGATCATGCAATGCCTTGGTTCTGTCTAACGCTTGTCCTTCTGGAGCGGTTAGTTTCCCCATAGGCCTGAATCCGTGGACCATGCAGAGCCTTGGTTCTGTCTAACGCTTGGCCTTTTGGAGCGGTTAGTTTCCCCATAGGCCTGAGTCCGTGGACCATGCAGAGCCTTGGTTCTGTCTAACGCATGACCTTCTGGAGCGGTTAGTTTCCCCATAGGCCTGAGTCCGAGGACCATGCAGTGCCTTGGTTCTGTCTAACGCTTGTCTTTCTGGAGCGGTTAGTTTCCCCATAGGCCTGAGTCCGAGGACCATGCAGTGCCTTGGTCTATCTAACGCTTGGCTTTCTGGAGCGGTTAATTTTCCCATAGGCCTGAGTCTGTGGACCAGGCAGAGCCTTGGTTCTGTCTAATGCTTGGCCTTCTGGAGTGGTTAGTTTCCCCATAGGCCTGAGTCCGAGGACTATGCAGTGCCTTGGTTCTGTCTAACGCTTGTCTTTCTGGAGCGGTTAGTTTCCCCATAGGCCTGAGTCCGAGGATCATGCAGTGCCTTGGTTCTGTCTAACGCTTGTCCTTCTGGAGCGGTTAGTTTCCCCATAGGCCTGAATCCGTGGACCATGCAGAGCCTTGGTTCTGTCTAACGCTTGGCCTTTTAGAGCGGTTAGTTTCCCCATAGGCCTGAGTCCGTGGACCATGCAGAGCCTTGGTTCTGTCTAACGCATGACCTTCTGGAGCGGTTAGTTTCCCCATAGGCCTGAGTCCGTGGACCATGCAGTGCCTTGGTTCTGTCTAACGCATGACCTTCTGGAACGGTTAGTTTCCCCATAGGCCTGAGTCCGAGGACCATGCAGTGCCTTGGTCCTGTCTAACGCTTGTCCTTCTGGAGCGGTTGGTTTCCCCATAGGCCTGAGTCCGAGGACCCTGCAGTGCCTTAGTTCTGTCTAACGCTTGTCCTTCTGGAGCGGTTAGTTTCCCCATAGGCCTGATTCCGTGGACCATGCAGTGCCTTGGTTCTGTCTAACGCTTGACCTTCTGGAGCGGTTAGTTTCCCCAGAGGCCTGAGTCCGAGGACCATGCAGTGCCTTGGTTCTGTCTAACGCTTGGCCTTCTGGAGCGGTTAGTTTCCCCAGAGGCCTGAGTCCGTGGACCATGCAGTGCCTTGGTTCTGTCTAACGCTTGGCCTTCTGGAGCGGTAAGTTTCCCCATAGGCCTGATTCCGTGGACCATGCAGTGCCTTGGTTCTGTCTAACGCTTGTCCTTCTGGAGTGGTTAGTTTCCCCATAGGCCTGAATCCGTGGACCATGCAGAGCCTTGGTTCTGTCTAACGCTTGGCCTTTTAGAGCGGTTAGTTTCCCCATAGGTCTGAGTCCGTGGACCATGCAGAGCCTTGGTTCTGTCTAACGCATGACCTTCTGGAGCGGTTAGTTTCCCCATAGGCCTGAGTCCGAGGACCATGCAGTGCCTTGGTTCTGTCTAACGCTTGTCTTTCTAGAGCGGTTAGTTTCCCCATAGGCCAGAGTCCGAGGACCATGCAGTGCCTTGGTTCTGTCTAACGCTTGTACTTCTGGAGCGGTTAGTTTCCCCATAGGCCAGAGTCCGTGGACCATGCAGAGCCTTGGTTCTGTCTAACGCTTGGCCTTCTGGAGCGGTTAGTTTCCCCACAGGCCTGAGTCCGTGGACCATGCAGAGCCTTGGTTCTGTCTAACGCTTGGCCTTCTAGAGCGGTTGGTTTCCCCATAGGCCTGAGTCCGAGGACCAAGCAGTGCCTTGGTTCTGTCTAACGCTTGGCCTTCTGGACCGGTTAGTTTCCCCAGAGGCCTGAGTCCGTGGACCATGCAGTGCCTTGGTTCTGTCTAACGCTTGGCCTTCTGGAGTGCTAAGTTTCCCCATAGGCCTGAGTCCGTGGACCATGCAGTGCCTTGGTTCTGTCTAACGCTTGGCCTTCTGGAGCGGTTAGTTTCCCCATAGGCCTGAGTTCGAGGACCATGCAGTGCCTTGGTTCTGTCTAACGGTTGGCCTTCTGGAGCGGTTAGTTTCCCCATAGGCCTGAGTCCGAGGACCATGCAGTGCCTTGGTTTTGTCTAACGGTTGGCCTTCTGGAGCGGTTAGTTTTCCCATAGGCCTGAGTCCGAGGACCATGCAGAGCCTTGGTTCTATCTAATGCTTGGCCTTCTGGAGCGGTTAGTTTCCCGTTAGGCCTGAGTCCGAGGACCGTGCAGTGCCTTGGTTCTGTCTAACGCTTGTCTTTCTGGAGCGGTTAGTTTCCCCATAGGCCTGAGTCCGAGGACCCTGCAGAGCCTTGGTTCTGTCTAACGCTTGCCTTTCTGGAGCGGTTAGTTTCCCCATAGGCCTGAGTCCGAGGACCATGCAGTGCCTTGGTTCTGTCTAACGCTTGTCCTTCTGGAGCGGTTAGTTTCCCCATAGGCCTGAGTCCAAGGACCATGCAGTGCCTTGGTTCTGTCTAACGCTTGGCCTTCTGGAGCGGTTAGTTTCCCCATAGGCCTGAGTCCGTGGACCACGCAGAGCCTTGGTTCTGTCTAACGCTTGGCCTTCTGGAGCGGTTAGTTCCCCCATAGGCCTGAGTCCGAGGACTACGTAGTGCCTTGGTTCTGTCTAACGCTTGTCTCTCTGGAGCGGTTAGTTTCCCCATAGGCCTGAGTCCGAGGACCATGCAGTGCCTTGGTTCTGTCTAACGCTTGTCCTTCTGGAGCGGTTAGTTTCCCCATAGGCCTGAATCCGTGGACCATGCAGAGCCTTGGTTCTGTCTAACGCTTGGCCTTTTGGAGCGGTTAGTTTCCCAATAGGCCTGAGTCCGTGGACCATGCAGAGCCTTGGTTCTGTCTAACGCTTGGCCTTCTGGAGCGGTTAATTTCCCCATAGGCCTGAGTCCGAGGACCATGCAGTGCCTTGGTTCTGTCTAACGCTTGGCCTTCTGGAGCGGTTAGTTTCCCCACAGGCCTGAGTCCGAGGACCATGCAGTGCCTTGCTTCTGTCTAACGCTTGGCCTTCTGGAGCGGTTAGTTTCCCCAAAGGCCTGAGTCCCAGGACCATGCAGTGCCTTGGTTCTGTCTAATGCTTGGCCTTCTGGAGCGGTTAGTTTCCCCATAGGCATGAGTCCGAGGACCATGCAGATCCTTGGTTCTGTCTAACGCTTGACCTTCTGGAGCGGTTAGTTTCCCCACAGGCCTGAGTCCGAGGACCATGCAGTGCCCTGGTTCTGTCTAACGATTGTCTTTCTAGAGCGGTTAGTTTCCCCATAGGCCTGAGTCCGAGGACGATGCAGTGCCTTGGTTCTGTCTAACGCTTGTCCTTTTGGAGCGGTTGGTTTCCCCATAGGCCTGATTCCGAGGACCATGCAGTGCCTTAGTTCTATCTAACGCTTGGCCTTCTGGAGCGGTTAATTTCCCCATAGGCCTGAGTCCGTGGACCATGCAGAGCCTTGGTTCTGTCTAACGATTGGCCTTCTGGAGCGGTTAGTTTCCCCATAGGCCTGAGTCCGAGGACTATGCAGTGCCCTGGTTCTGTCTAACGCTTCGCCTTCTGGAGCGGTTAGTTTGCCCATAGGCCTGAGTCCGTGGACCACGCAGAGCCTTGGTTCTGTCTAACGCTTGGCCTTCTGGAGCGGTTAGTTTCCCCATAGGCCTGAGTCCGAGGACTACGTAGTGCCTTGGTTCTGTCTAACGCTTGTATTTCTGGAGCGGTTAGGTTCCCCATAGGCCTGAGTCCGAGGACCATGCAGTGCCTTGGTTCTGTCTAACGCTTGTCCTTCTGGAGCGGTTAGTTTCCCCATAGGCCTGAATCCGTGGACCATGCAGAGCCTTGGTTCTGTCTAACGCTTGGCCTTTTGGAGCGGTTAGTTTCCCAATAGGCCTGAGTCCGTGGACCATGCAGAGCCTTGGTTCTGTCTAACGCTTGGCCTTCTAGAGCGGTTAGTTTCCCCATAGGCCTGAGTCCGAGGACCGTGCAGTGCCTTGGTTCTGTCTAACGCTTGTCTTTCTGGAGCGGTTAGTTTCCCCATAGGCCTGAGTCCGAGGACCATGCAGTGCCTTGCTTCTGTCTAACGCTTGGCCTTCTGGAGCGGTTAGTTTCCCCATAGGCTTGAGTCCCAGGACCATGCAGTGCCTTGGTTCTGTCTAATGCTTGGCCTTCTAGAGCGGTTAGTTTCCCCATAGGCTTGAGTCCGAGGACCGTGCAGTGCCTTGGTTCTGTCTAACGCTTGTCCTTTTGGAGCGGTTGGTTTCCCCATAGGCCTGATTCCGAGGACCATGCAGTGCCTTAGTTCTATCTAACGCTTGGCCTTCTGGAGCGGTTAATTTCCCCATAGGCCTGAGTCCGTGGACCATGCAGAGCCTTGGTTCTGTCTAACGATTGGCCTTCTGGAGCGGTTAGTTTCCCCATAGGCCTGAGTCCGAGGACTATGCAGTGCCTTGGTTCTGTCTAACGCTTCGCCTTCTGGAGCGGTTAGTTTGCCCATAGGCCTGAGTCCGTGGACCACGCAGAGCCTTGGTTCTGTCTAACGCTTGGCCTTCTGGAGCGGTTAGTTTCCCCATAGGCCTGAGTCCGAGGACTACGTAGTGCCTTGGTTCTGTCTAACGCTTGTATTTCTGGAGCGGTTAGGTTCCCCATAGGCCTGAGTCCGAGGACCATGCAGTGCCTTGGTTCTGTCTAACGCTTGTCCTTCTGGAGCGGTTAGTTTCCCCATAGGCCTGAATCCGTGGACCATGCAGAGCCTTGGTTCTGTCTAACGCTTGGCCTTTTGGAGCGGTTAGTTTCCCAATAGGCCTGAGTCTGTGGACCATGCAGAGCCTTGGTTCTGTCTAACGCTTGGCCTTCTAGAGCGGTTAGTTTCCCCATAGGCCTGAGTCCGAGGACCGTGCAGTGCCTTGGTTCTGTCTAACGCTTGTCTTTCTGGAGCGGTTAGTTTCCCCATAGGCCTGAGTCCGAGGACCATGCAGTGCCTTGCTTCTGTCTAACGCTTGGCCTTCTGGAGCGGTTAGTTTCCCCATAGGCTTGAGTCCCAGGACCATGCAGTGCCTTGGTTCTGTCTAATGCTTGGCCTTTTAGAGCGGTTAGGTTCCCCATAGGCTTGAGTCCGAGGACCGTGCAGTGCCTTGGTTCTGTCTAACGCTTGTCTTTCTGGAGCGGTTAGTTTCCCCATAGGCCTGAGTCCGAGGACCATGCAGTGCCTTGCTTCTGTCTAACGCTTGGCCTTCTAGAGCGGTTAGTTTCCCCATAGGCCTGAGTCCGAGGACCGTGCAGTGCCTTGGTTCTGTCTAACGCTTGGCCTTCTGGAGCGGTTAATTTCCCCAGAGGCCTGAGTCCGAGGACCATGCAGTGCCTTGGTTCTGTCTAACGCTTGGCCTTCTGGAGCGGTTAGTTTCCCCACAGGCCTGAGTCCGAGGACCATGCAGTGCCTTGCTTCTGTCTAACGTTTGGCCTTCTGGAGCGGTTAGTTTCCCCATAGGCCTGAGTCCCAGGACCATGCAGTGCCTTGGTTCTGTCTAATGCTTAGCCTTCTGGAGCGGTTAGTTTCCCCATAGGCATGAGTCCGAGGACCATGCAGATCCTTGGTTCTGTCTAACGCTTGGCCTTCTGGAGCGGTTAGTTTCCCCGCAGGCCTGAGTCCGAGGACCATGCAGTGCCCTGGTTCTGTCTAACGCTTGTCTTTCTAGAGCGGTTAGTTTCCCCATAGGCCTGAGTCCGAGGACCATGCAGTGCCTTGGTTCTGTCTAACGCTTGTCCTTTTGGAGCGGTTGGTTTCCCCATAGGCCTGATTCCGAGGACCATGCAGTGCCTTAGTTCTGTCTAACGCTTGGCCTTCTGGAGCGGTTAATTTCCCCATAGGCCTGAGTCCGTGGACCATGCAGAGCCTTGGTTCTGTCTAACGATTGGCCTTCTAGAGCGGTTAGTTTCCCCATAGGCCTGAGTCCGAGGACTATGCAGTGCCTTGGTTCTGTCTAACGCTTGGCCTTCTGGAGCGGTTAGTTTGCCCATAGGCCTGAGTCCGTGGACCACGCAGAGGCTTGGTTCTGTCTAACGCTTGGCCTTCTGGAGCGGTTAGTTTCCCCATAGGCCTGAGTCCGAGGACTACGTAGTGCCTTGGTTCTGTCTAACGCTTGTATTTCTGGAGCGGTTAGGTTCCCCATAGGCCTGAGTCCGAGGACCATGCAGTGCCTTGGTTCTGTCTAACGCTTGTCCTTCTGGAGCGGTTAGTTTCCCCATAGGCCTGAATCCGTGGACCATGCAGAGCCTTGGTTCTGTCTAACGCTTGGCCTTTTGGAGCGGTTAGTTTCCCAATAGGCCTGAGTCCGTAGACCATGCAGAGCCTTGGTTCTGTCTAACGCTTGGCCTTCTAGAGCGGTTAGTTTCCCCATAGGCCTGAGTCCGAGGACCGTGCAGTGCCTTGGTTCTGTCTAACGCTTGTCTTTCTGGAGCGGTTAGTTTCCCCATAGGCCTGAGTCCGTAGACCATGCAGAGCCTTGGTTCTGTCTAACGCTTGGCCTTCTAGAGCGGTTAGTTTCCCCATAGGCCTGAGTCCGAGGACCGTGTAGTGCCTTGGTTCTGTCTAACGCTTGTCTTTCTGGAGCGGTTAGTTTCCCCATAGGCCTGAGTCCGAGGACCATGCAGTGCCTTGGTTCTGTCTAACGCTTGGCCTTCTGGAGCGGTTAGGTTCCCCATAGGCCTGAGTCCGAGGACCATGCAGTGCCTTGGTTCTGTCTAACGCTTGTCCTTCTGGAGCGGTTAGTTTCCCCATAGGCCTGAATCCGTGGACCATGCAGAGCCTTGGTTCTGTCTAACGCTTGGCCTTTTGGAGCGGTTAGTTTCCCAATAGGCCTAAGTCCGTGGACCATGCAGAGCCTTGGTTCTGTCTAACGCTTGGCCTTCTAGAGCGGTTAGTTTCCCCATAGGCCTGAGTCCGAGGACCGTGCAGTGCCTTGGTTCTGTCTAACGCTTGTCTTTCTGGAGCGGTTAGTTTCCCCATAGGCCTGAGTCCGAGGACCATGCAGTGCCTTGGTTCTGTCTAACGCTTGGCCTTCTGGAGCGGTTAGTTTCCCCATAGGCCTGAGTCCGTGGACCATGCAGAGCCTTGGTTCTGTCTAACGCTTGGCCTTCTGGAGCGGTTAGTTTCCCCATAGGCCTGAGTCCGAGGACCATGCATTGCCTTGTTTCTGTCTAACGCTTGGCCTTCTGGAGCGGTTAGTTTCCCCATAGGCCTGAGTCCGAGGACCACGCATTGCCTTGTTTCTGTCTAACGCTTGGCCTTCTGGAGCGGTTAGTTTCCCCATAGGCCTGTGTCCGATGACCATGCAGTGCCTTGGTTCTGTCTAACGCTTGGCCTTCTGGAGCGGTTAGTTTCCCCATAGGCCTGAGTCCGAGGACCATGCAGTGCCTTGGTTCTGTCTAACGCTTGGCCTTCTGGAGCGGTTAGTTTCCCCATAGGCCTGAGTCCGTGGACCATGCAGTGCCTTGGTTCTGTCTAACGCTTGGCCTTCTGGAGCGGTTAGTTTCCCCATAGGCCTGAGTCCGAGGACCATGCAGTGCCTTGGTTCTGTTTAACGCTTGGCCTTCTGGAGCGGTTAGTTTCCCCATAGGCCTGAGTCCCAGGACCATGCAGTGCCTTGGTTCTGTCTAACGCTTGGCCTTCTGGAGCGGTTAGTTTCCCCATAGGCCTGAGTCCGAGGACCATGCAGTGCCTTGGTTCTGTCTAACGCTTGGCCTTCTGGAGCAGTTAGTTTCCCCATAGGCCTGAGTCCGAGGACCATGCAGAGCCTTGGTTCTGTCTAACGCTTGTCTTTCTGGAGCGGTTAGTTTCCCCATAGGCCTGAGTCCGAGGACCTTGCAGTGCCTTGGTTCTGTCTAACGCTTGGCCTTCTGGAGCGGTTAGTTTCCCCATAGGCCTGAGTCTGTGGACCATGCAGAGCCTTGGTTCTGTCTAACGCTTGGCCTTCTGGAGCGGTTAGTTTCCCCAAAGGTCTGAGTCCGAGGACCATGCAGTGCCTTGGTTCTGTCTAACGCTTGTCTTTCTGGAGCGGTTAGTTTCCCCATAGGCCTGAGTCCGAGGACCATGCAGTGCCTTGGTTCTGTCTAACGCTTGTTCTTCTGGAGCGGTTAGTTTCCCCATAGGCCTGAGTCCGTGGACCATGCAGAGCCTTGGTTCTGTCTAACGCTTGGCCTTCTGGAGCGGTTAGTTTCCCCATAGGCCTGAGTCCGTGGACCATGCAGAGCTTTGGTTCTGTCTAACGCTTGGCCTTTTGGAGCGGTTAGTTTCCCCATAGGCCTGAGTCCGAGGACCATGCAGTGCCTTGGTTCTGTCTAACGCTTGGCCTTCTGGAGCGGTTAGTTTCCCCATAGGCCTGAGTCCGAGGACCATGCACTGCCTTGGTTCTGTCTAACGCTTGGCCTTCTGGAGCGGTTTGTTTCCCCATTGGCTTGAGTCCGTGGACCCTGCAGAGCCTTGGTTCTGTCTAACGCTTGGCCTTCTGGAGCAGTTAGTTTCCCCATAGGCCTGAGTCCGAGGACCATGCAGTGCCTTGGTTCTGTCTAACGCTTGGCCTTCTAGAGTGGTTAGTTTCCCCATAGGCCTGAGTCCGGGGTCCATGCAGTGCCTTGGTTCTGTCTAACGCTTGGCCTTCTGGAGCGGTTAGTTTCCCCATAGGCCTGAGTCCGAGGACCATGCAGTGCCTTGGTTCTGTCTAACGCTTGTCCTTCTGGAAGTAGGGGTTTGTGCTCAGATTGCTTTACTGGGGACGATTCCTCCTTCAGACGGATCATGATCTTACACGTGGCATTGATCTCGCCTCCAGCTCGAGCCCTCATCTTTCTTATTTGCGAAGCGTCCCTTGGCCGTTCGTGTTCCGCGCCTGACGCTTCGATGCGCGAGGCGCGCCTTCATTAATTGCCTCGTAAATCAACATAAGCTCAACGGTCTGCGGCTCCCCTTGGAATCCGGTAGCTTCATTATTGTCCAATGCTTCGATAACCCTCTTTTCGAATTCTGCGTGAATTAATTCCCACCAACCTTTATCCTCTATATAAGGCCTTCCGGGGGGATGGTTCCTCCACACTCCATGAATCTCCCGAGACAAACAGAAAGAAACACCCCTTCAACTCCTCTTGCCCCTTTAATAACCCCGCCGGAATTGTGACCGGGGTTAGGAGATATGGGGCGGCTTTGGACGGGTATGAGAACATCCGTGCCAAGAGCCGTTGTGGCCGTAGCCCCCACTGGGCTTCCGGTGCGGCAGAGTCTAGGCGTAACCCCGATGGCGCCATGCACGGTGGCCCGGAGGGATGTCGTTGAAGTACCTAACGTGTCTCCTCAGAGCGCACCCCCGACGGAGAAGACATGCGAACCCACATTATGGGCGGTGCCCGAGTGTTGCCGTCTCCGACGGCCAGCGCTCGTGGGGGTTGGAGAAAATCAAGGGAACATCATGAGGGAGGGCGTCCCGGAGCCCCTGCATCTGCTCCTCGCTTTGTTTAAGCTCCGCCGCTCCGAGAAAGGAGTTGCTGGTGGCCTTGGAACAAGCCAGCCTCAGCCCCCTTCCGTCCTCTTATTGTCAAGTTCTCCCATTCTCTTGATGCCAATAAGGGTACGGGTTGACACTTCCCTCTAGCTAGTTTTAGGACGGGTCCGCCTGGGCCTCTGATTGTAGGACTAGCTGGTAGGAACAGTTGTAAAACAAGCTTGCCTGAGCCTCTGATTGTAATCTGTGACTTTTCTTTTTATGGAATAATATCGAGTTTTTTTTTTTTTTACTGTTGAATCTTCCATAGAATGGTTGCTTAGAACAGCCTGTTGCGTCGGCGGCGCACTAATCCTTCCCACAGACGGCGCCAATTGTAGGGTCTGGGTTTTTGGTTGCCCAAGCCCAAAGGATATGGGTCAAAAGCCCAACGAACCCTGCAATGAATTTGTAGAGAGTGGATCGAAGGTCTAGGCGCTGGCCGGCGTTCACAGGGCGTGAACCCGTTCACTTTTATTTAAAGGAAAACTTAGAACAGTTTACAACTGGGATGTGCTCCTCGGCCATGGGCCGAGGAGGCTTTTGCCCTTTTCTCTCTCTTTTCCTTTTTCTTTTCTCATCCTATCCCCGCATCCCCCCTTTTCAGGAGGGATTCCCTTACATTATATACCCTTTTTCCAATCGATCCTAGCCCTACACTTGTTGAGCGATCAAGACATTTGCTCAGGTGCTTGTCCCATTAGCCGCCTTCCCAGTCTCTTTGGGAGTCGCGGCAACCAAGGCGACGCTGGTGAAGGTCCTTTCCTTATTAATGCGGCCAGGGCGGTTGTCAGGTACATTTAATGTGGAGGTGACTGCTTGCTACGAGCCTGTCCCTCAAATTCTCAGACGTCCGATGATGAAGTTGTCCTCGGACTTGGATGTCTCCTCGGCTCGGGCCTTCGGCCCAGGAATGAAGTGGGCTGGGCCGTAGGATTATTTGGCCCCACACATACATATGCACATGTTGCATGCTTTTTTTTTGAGAAAATACATGGGTTACATGCTAGTGATACTTGATGCTGAGTTGAATACTTATTATTAGATGGAACAAGCAACACAAACATAAAATTTTAATTATATATATAAAACCAAAACTTGGAGAAAATCCAATAAGATTTTAATTATACTCTCAATTTTGCGCCACATGTCCCATTTAAATTTAAATTTTGTGCCAAGTGAATTATTGAGTGTAAAAATCAAAGAGTCTAAATCCAGTTAGATTCTAAATTGGTTTTTAATTAAAGCTTAATTTTTCTACCACATGTCCATCTAAGTTTTTAATTTTTGTGGCAAGTGAATTATTGAATGCAAAATCGAAATCCAATTAAATTTTAAATCATATATATATATATATATATATAATGTAAAACAATTACATATTTTAGAAATGTATGGTTTAAAAAAAGTGTAAGTTAATACCATGTATAATTTCAACGTCTTCTAAAAAAAAAAAAAAACTAATTTGAACTGTATAATTGTGATTATTTTTAATTGTATCTGTGCATATGCACGGGGCTACACAATCTTGTGGCACATGTCCTATTTAAATTTAAATTTTGTGCCAAGTGAATTATTGAGTGTACAAATTGAAGACTTCAAATCCAATTAGATTCTAAATTGGTCTTCAATTGGAGTCTACTTTTTTGCCATGTGTCCATGTAGGTTTTTAATTTTTGTGGCAAGTGAATTATTGGGTGCAAAAATCAAAATCCAATTAAATTTTAAATCACACACACACACACACACACACACACACACACACACACACATATAGACACACACATATATATATAATGAGAAATTATTACATATTTTAGAAATATATGATTTAAAAAAAAGTTTAAGCTAATACCATGTATGACTTCAACATCTTCTAAAAATATACTAATTTGAATTGTATAATTGTGATTATTTTTAATTGTATCCGTGCATATGCACGGGGCTACACACTAGTGACAATTAATACACACATAGTAGTAGTCTAAATTTTGCAATATATAATTAAACTGAGTATTACTTGGGTAAACATTTTTTTTTCATATATTAATTATTTAAAGGTGGTGCAAATATGAAAAATAAATTTTTATGATTAATTTAATATGATTTATATAAGTCACAATAAATTTTGACTTCTTTGGCAACAATTGAACCATAGAATAGCACAAAATAAAGGCAAATTTAATTACAAGCAATCAAAAATATCAAAGATAATTTTACACTCAAATTAGAAAAAATAATTATATATTTATCAATTCACTCAAGCATTTGGTTTATATCTTGATTATCATCTCTTTCTATTGACATGTAATATAATTAAATTTAGTCGATTTTCCAAATATTATAATACATCAAAAGTATTATATATGAGACATTATATGATTGTTTACACCAATAGTTTTGTAACTCAATTGACATTTTCTAGTATTTTCAACAAAAATTTTAAAGTTCAAATTTCTCTCCCCCAACTATTATCATAATAATAATAATAATAATTGTAAAGACGCAATTTGAGTCCCTAGCCCAAAGGTTAAATGAACTTAGGCCCAAAAAGCCTAATACAATGAATTTGTAGAGAGTGGGTTGGAAAACTGGGTTTTAATGAATCAGACAACAAGTAAAGTGGATGATGACAAGAAAATAAAGATAGACTGGTTTATTCCAAATAAAATCGTCATCGGCACAATCCGAGGAGATCAATTCTTATATATTTCTCTCAAGTTAGATTACAAGTTCAATTCTTAATTCCTGCTACAGTGTTTTTCCCTTAATTTCTCGACCCCCCTCTCTCAAGGTATCCCTTCTATTTTATACTATCTTCCCCTTTCATCTCTACCCTCCACATGCAGGTTAGATTGTTGGTGTTGATACTTGTCCCATTAGCACATTTTTGAAGTTTTTGAGTAGTAGCTGTAAGGCTGAAAACTACTATTCAGGTATCACTTCCTCATTAATGCGGTCAGAGGGTTAGTTACAGAGCATTTAATGTGGTCGTAGCAGCTTTCTCCTTAGATATTTTAGGACTTCCCTTTATCCTATGTTTCTATGATGCTCATTCGTATCAACAGAATTTCCTGGAACGTTCTCCTGGATGGCAAACCACCCCTTTGGACCTTGACTTTGGTTATCCGAGGAGGCATTCATCCTCGGACCACCCTCCTGGACCCCTATGACCAAAACTAACTTCTTAATTTACTAACACGGACTCCCCTGATAATGTTCACCCATCCTCGGACGACTTCACATCCTTGAATTGGGCCCCAGGCCCAATATATACATAGATATGAGCTCCCGGGCCTAACACACTACAATAGCCCCTCAAGATTCTTCTTTTTGGCTCCTCGGGAAGAAAGGAGGATTTCGATGTTGCTATAATTACCCTGTGCTCATTACACATCACCTCTGACTGCGTAGGTGCCTTTTTAACTGCCTAAGGCATGCTCCTGACGCTTTGGCATACGAGACGCGCCTTCATTAAATTTTTACGGTTCCATGTTCTCCATGTTCTAGGTGTGATGCGGATCCAATGGCTAAGGATTTTGCTGGAACTCGGGTGGGAATTTCCCACTTGTAACTCTCTTTTGATATAAATACTGTTCAAATCAATAATTCATCTCACTTTAGCACTCGTACACTAAACCTGCAAACTTACCCAACTTACTCGTGTCTTCACACCTATTAAGAGCCAGTCTGAGGAGAGTTTTTTTTCCCTTTTTTATGTAAGTCTTCATAAATCCTTTCATTTATTTTTCAATCTATTTTTCTTTCTCTGTGCCTTTTTCTCTTCAGCTCTTCTTCCTTCTCATTATCTTCTTAGTACATCCAAGCCTCTCTTAGGAATGGGTAGATTTGCCTATTTAGTAGACTCCGAGGAAGGAATAGAGAGTTTTAGAGTTCTGTATAGGATTCCTCGATGAGCGTCCATTAGCTATTGTAAGGAAGAAGAATGGCATGAGAAAAGGCAGGAGGGAGAAGTGGTAATCCCAATGATTTCCTTTATAGAGAGTGGGATGAGAATTCCCATGGGCATCGTAACCAAAGACTACCTTAGGGCTCATAGGTTAGCTCCCACCTAGTGTACCCCAAACATGTTTAGGATTCTAAGGAGTGTAGACGCCCTTAATGAAAAGATGGGCTTAGGGCTTACCCACCATGATGTCAACTGGGTTTACAACCTCCACCACCTAAAAGGGCTAGGGTATTACCTAAAATCTAGGTACCCCGAGGTTAGGCTCATTCAATTCCTCCCTAAATCCAACAAAGGCTTGAATAAGGATTTCTTGATCATGTCAGGGGAATGACACTATAGCCTCCCCTGTCCGACGAGAGAGGGGCAACCAGGTGGGGTTTTAGGTCTAAGATGATTATTTTAAAGTTACCCCCTTCCCCTTTATTTGTTCCACTCCTGTTTTTGACATCTTTTTTTGTTTTCCTGATGGTTTTGTAGATAGGCACGCTGCCGAACCAAACTTCAACCTGGTTAACAAGGAGAGTCTAGACAAAATGCTCAAGGCCGAGGTTTTTGTACACAAGGATGGTCAACTACGAGTGACCCACTTAATCCTAGGATACACGCCGATCTCGTCTAGCTTCCCGGAACCTAAATGCATAATTAAAGCAAAGGACCCTCGCCTACACCGGATAAGTGTCGCTGCTCTGGGTTTTCTCCTCATCGGTCCTATCCCAGAAGGCGTCCTCACCACTGACCCTATTCCCGAAGGCATACCTAAGGTAGTGTTGCCATCTTCACGAGCTGTCGAGGAAGAGGCCATACCATCACAACCTGCCATGAAGGGGGAGGAAGAGGTAGTTGACATCTCTGAATTCGAAGACGATTTTGAAGCTTTTAGTTGCCTTCAATCCTTAGAAGTTCCTACTGAGGGTTTTAGCTACTCCCCCTCTGCCCAAGTGAGTCAGATACAAGAAGATATGGGGATACAACGCAAAACTGGGGCCAACCTTATGGAGGTGATGGAGTTCCAAGTTGGGGGAAAGGCGCCCGATGCGGCCGCTCAAACTAAACTCCCCCCTTTTCCCACTCCTTATGACCCCCAACAAGAGATTGCCAATAAGAAGAGGAAACAAGAACAAAAAGGGAAAGAGGTGGTGGAAAAGGGCTGAGGTGGCCTCCCCAAGGGGATGAAGCCTCAAAAAGGGGCCAAGGTAGCCAAAACTGGCCAGACAAAGTTCTTGGGCAATGGGGTGCTCGGAGATAAGGGACGAGATCTTTGTGCCAGGGTTCCAAACTGGAACCCCCCTTTGGTGCTAGATGGGTCCCCTCTCCCTTCGAACTCATCAATCAAGGACTTTAAAAAAACACGAGGTGTTTCTAAGTCTAAAAAGAGGCCTCGCTATGGTAAGCCTTTTAAGCTAAGTTTTTTGATTTATTTATTTATTTATTTTTTTAATACTAACTTCCAAGTTTCCTTTGTAGGCTGTTTAAGCCGCCTTTAGAGCGGAGGAGTTGGTTTACGCCTTCCACTGACAAATGAAGGATGAGGAGGGCAGGCGAGTTGCTGCTATTGAAGCCTTCAAGGTGGCTGAGAAGAGATTAAATGAGTTTGATGCTAAGCTTATCGAGGCAGAAAGGGGTAGGAAAAATGCCGAGGTAGCAGTGGATAATGCGGAGAGGCAGGCGGAGACTTAGCGCAAGCAATTCTGCCTGACCAAGGATGATCTCGCTACTGCCAGGGAGCAAATCAAGCTGCTGAAGAAGAAACTAGAGGATGCTGAGAAGGCCAAGGATCAGGCCGAACAAGAAAGCTAAGACATGGGGGTAGTTGAGACCGAGGAAGCCCTCAGGGCCGAGGTCTCAGGGGTATGTAAAGCATATTGCCTCTAAGTGTGGAATGAGGCTCTTAACCTAGCAGGGGTTGAGGCCTCCTCGGCACTTAAAAGAGCGGAGAATGTGTATTACCCCCCTGCAATCAGGGCGCTAGGCTCCTCAGCCTCCCCAAATGATGCAGCCTCCAATGTTGCATACCCTATTGAAGAGGCTTTGTATAAGGACCCTCTTCACTCCAACAGTCCTCTGGAAGTGGCAGAGCAAGCCGACCCAGCTGATTAAGAGGAAGAAGTCTCTAAGGAGGTCGCCCCCGAGATGATTAAGCCCTCGGATGCACCCAAGGATTCTTCCAAGGAAGGAATGGTTTCTCAAAACCTAGAGTTGGTTTTGGCAACTCTCCCCATTCCTGCTAAGGAAGACCCCAAGGGTAAGGGTCCGGCATCCTCGGTAGCAGCAAACACCCAGCCCACTAAGACTCCAAAAGATAAACTTGTAATAAAGATGAAACCATGAATTGTCTTTTTTTTTTTTTTTTTTTTGTCTGTTTGTTTTAAGTTGTTGTTTTTGTTCCGAGAACTTGTAATTTAGTTTGATCCTTTGTAATCAACTTCACCTCTTCCCAAGGCTCAGATCAATGATAATGATAAGTTTTTCTTTCATATTTGTGATGTTTATATTTATATTAACACAATTTCTGTATTATCTAACACTTAACTAACTCGGAAATGAGATATGACTCCATTTAGTTATTTGCATAAGTGCCAGCATAGTTACTGCACCCCACATGATTGTCAACAGAACAAATTAAACCTACTAAATCCATAATCTCAACAAAGTGTAACTTTAACCTCAAAAACATACATAATGGTCTATTCATACTAGACTCCCCGTAGCTCTCCACTTACCAATAAGTCTAAGGAGCTTGGGATGATAATCAGTTCTTAAACAAACCATAAATATACTTTCAAATGCTTTAAGTGATGCTTATAAGTGTCTATTTGATCATGTCACTGCAATCAAGATCTTTGCCCTTCAGCATGGTTGGACTTGTTTAATACTTAAATAAATAATAGAAAGCGTTAACTTACTCAAGGCATGTGGTTTGAGGAACCAGCATAAATAAGGTTCTGTTCAACATTTTAGAAAAGTGACTTAAAATATCAATTTACCCAAGGTATGTGGTCCGAGGATCCAGGCATGACCAAAGTTCTGTTTGATACTTAGAAGGATAGAAGGATGCCATAAAGTATTAATTTATCCAAAGTATGTGATTCGAGGAACCCAGCATAACTAAGGTTTCGTTTAACACTTAGGAAAATGACTTAAAATATCAATTTACCCAATGTATGTGGTCCGAGGAGCCAAGCATGACCAATGTTCTATTTGATACTTAGAAAGATGTCATGAAGTATTAATTTACCCAAAGTATATGGTCCGAGAAACTTAGCATGACTTAGGTTTTGTTTAACACTTAGAAAAATGATATAAAATATTAATTTACCCAAAGTATGTGATCTGAGGAGCCCAGCATGTGGTCCAAGGATCCATGCATGACCAAGGTTTTGTTTGATACTTAGAAAAACAAGGAGAATAACGCATAGTATAATAAACAAAAATATGGCAAAAAAGACTTTCATTAATAATAATACTTTTGTAGGTTATTTACATTCCAAGGCCGCAATACACCTTTTTCATCTAAATCTTTTAGATATTATGCACCTATTCCAGCCACCGAGGTGATGCGATATGACCCTTCCCAGTTAGGGCCTAACTTTCCCCATGCTGGGTTCTTCGTAGTTTCCAAAACCTTTCTTAACACCAAGTCTCCAGGTGCTAGCGGCCTTAGCTTCACATTGGTATCATACCCTTGCTTGAGCTTGTGTTGATAATACGCCAATTGGACCATGGCCTTCTCTCTTCGCTCTTCAATTAAGTCTAAACTTTTCTCTAATAATCCATCATTGTTGCTTGGAGTGAAAGAACTCATCCTCAGTGTTAAGAATCTAGTCTCTAAAGGATTACAGCCTCAGCCCCATAAGTTATTGAAAATGGTGTCTTTTTAGTGGACCTACAAGGTGTAGTTCGATATATCCAGAGGACATGTGGCAACTCTTCCACCCATTTTTCCTTCGCACCATTTAGCCTCTTCTTGAGTCCACTCACTATAACCTTATTAACAACCTCGGCTTGTCCATTTTCCTGTGAATAAGCTGGGGTGGAATATCTATTCGTGATGCGCAAGTCACAGCAATACCTTCTGAAGGTCTTGCTATCAAACTGAAGACCATTGTCTGAAATGAGTGTACAAGGGATTCGAAACCGTATGACAACATTTTTCCAGACAAATCTCTTTGCATCTATGTCTCTGATATTCGCCAATGGTTCAGTTTCAACCCACTTAGTGAAGTAATCCGTGTTGACCAGCAGCTATCTCTTATTCCCTATTACCTTGAGGACATGCCCTACAATATATAAGCTTCACTGAGCAAAAGGCTAAGGGCTAGTTGAGGATTAAGGACACCCCCTGGTTGATGAATGTTTGGAGCAAACCTTTGGCACTAGTCACACTTTTTCACATACTCTTCTGCTTCCCCTTGCATATTCGACCACCAATATCCCTTAGTGAGAGCCCTGTAAGACAAGGATCTGCCTCCTATGTGGCTTCCACAAATACCCTCATGCAACTCTTCCAATAGTAGTTCAACTGCCTCAAGGTGTATGCATAGCAAATACAGCCCAGAGAAAGAGTGCTTATACAATTTTTGGTTCTCAGACAGTCAAAACCGAGGAGCCCTTCTTTGTACCTTGTTAGCCTCGAACTTCCCCTTGGGCAAAATATCCTCTTTAAGGAATAGTACAATAAAATCCATCCAACTAGGTCCCACTTTGACTTGATGAATAAGGACCATCACTTTCCTCATTTCAATAGTTTTACACAAGTCTTCCACAAGGATAACCTGAGGTAAATCTTATGTCGAGGATGTGGCGAATGTGGCAAGAGAGTCAGCATGTGTATTTCTGCTTCTAGGAATCTGTAATAAAGTGAAAGACTTAAAGCCTGACCATAAGTGTCTAACCTGATTACTCAAGTATTCCTGCATTCTTGGATCTCTAGCTTTCAACTCTCCCTCTACCTAGCCTACTACCAATCTAGAATTTGAAAACGTTTCTACTGGTCTTCCTCCCATTTTCTGAACCATAGTCATCCCTACCAGTAAGGCTTCATATTCGGCTTCATTATTTGTGGCCGAGAAACCTAACCTCAAGGATTTTTCAATAATGAACTTCTTAGGAGAAGTTATAACTAGCCCCACTCCAGATCCTCTTTAGTTTGCTGCACCATCAACGTAAACTCTCCAAGATAGAGGTTCCTACAAGGAGATCATGCCAACTGATTTTTCATCCATGTTTTGCTTCTTCGCTTTTCTTCCAGTGGGGATTCAGCAAACTCGGCCACCAAATTTGTGAGAACTTGACCCTTGATAGAGATGCGAGGCATGTACTTGATATTGAAAGCCCTTAGGATTGTTCCTCACTTGGCAATCCTTCCAGTGTAATCAGCACTCCGAAGAAGTGATTTAAGCGGGAGTTGGGTTAAGACAACAATTGTGTGTGATTGGAAATAGTGGGGGAGCTTACGTGTAGCACGCACTACTGCAAAAATGGCCTTTTCTAATGGCAAGTAATGCACCTCAGCCTCATGTAGTGACTTGCTCACATAATAGACTGACCTCTGCACACCACCATCAACACATACCAGCACCAAACTCATGGCATGGGAAGCCACCGCGATGTAAGCAAACAAAACCTCTTTCACCTCGGGCCCGAACATAATGGGTGGCCGAGATAGGTATTCCTTCAACTGCTAAAAGGCTAGGACACACTCCTCGGTCCATTCAAATCCCTTTCACTTGTTCAATAACTGGAAGTATGGCCTACACCTGTCTGCTGACCGTGAGATGAATTGGTTTAAGGTTGCAGTTATTCTTGTCAACTTTTGGACCTCTTTAGGGTTCCAAAGTGGCTGTAAATTGTTAATTGCTCTAATTTGGTCAAGATTGACTTTGATTTCACAATGCGTATCCATGTATCCCAAGAACTTCCCTGATCTGACACCAAAAGAGCATTTAGACGCATTAAGTCGCAGCTTGCGTCTCCTCAAGATCTTAAAGATATTCCCGAGGTCGTTAACATGCTCGGATTCTAACTTACTCTTGACCACCATATCGTCTATATAAATTTCAATGTTTTTTTCCAGCTATGGCTCAAACATCCTGGTCATCATCCTCTGGTACGTAGCCCTCGCATTCTCTAAACCAAAAGGCATTACTTTGTAGTGGTAATTTCCAGTAACAGTGACAAAAGCTGTCTTCTCTTGATCACTCAAAGCAAGTGGTATTTGGTGGTTCCCCTAGAAGGCATCCAAAAAGCTCATTTGAGGATGACCTACAGTTGCGTCCACTAGCTAATTAATCCGAGGCATGGGGAAGGGGTCATTTGGACAGGCTTTGTTCAAGTCTATGAAATCCACACATACTCGCCACTTTCCACTTTTCTTCTTTACTACCATTGTATTGGCCAACCATTCAGGGTAGAACACTTCATTAATAGCCCAGGCCTGCTTAAGCTTGTTCACCTCCTCCTAAACAGCATTAAAATGTTCTTTAGATGAGTGCCGAGGTGTTTGCTTCTTAGGGGGGACAGTTGGTTTGACATTAAGATGATGGAAAATGAAGTTTGGATCCACCCAGGAGCTTCATAAGCATTCCATGCAAACACATCAACGTTCTCTCTAAGAAATGCTATCAATTTTTCCTTCTCTTGAGGAGGCAATTGAGCTCTAACTGAAAGAACTTCTCTAGATCACCATTTATAACAATTTCTTCCAGCTTCTCACACTTTGCCCCTTTTGAGACCATGTCTGTGGATAGGACTGAAATCCTTAATTGCTATAAGCCCTTTTTAACAAAGGCCGAGGACTCAGCTTCAAGCTGGTGCATAATTGCAGCCACCAGGCACTACCTAGACACGGATTGGCTCCCAACTAACTCTTCAATTTGATCCCCGGACGGATATTTCACCTTTAATTCAAGGTGGAAGAAACAGCTCCCAAGGCATGAAGCTAGGGCCTTGCCATAATGGCGGTGTAGGGGGAGTAAACATCCACCACGATGAAGTCAACCTCCACCACTTCTGACCCTATTTGTACTGACAACCTACTCTGACCCTTTGGAGTGACAACTTTCCTATCAAAGCCTACCAAATGTGAATCATAATGTGTTAAATCCTCAAGTTTCAACCTCAACCCCTTGTACAGATCAAGGTACATGATCTCTACACCGTTGTCCTAATCTATCAACACCTTCTTCACATCATACCCTCCAATCCTAAGGGTGACCACTAAAGCGTCGTCATGCGGTTGTATGGTGCCCACCTTGTCTTCATCTGAGAAACTTAACACTGGTCGGATCTCCACTCTAGCCCTCTTCGGCTCAGGATTAGAGTTCTCGGTAGGTGGCCGGGCCACGGACATCACCCTAGAGGGGTATGAACTAGTTCTCCTCGGAGTAGCAAAGATGACATTAATCGTGCCCAAAGGTGGCCTTGAAGAAGTATCTCTTTGAGCCCTGGGCCCTGCTTGGTTCCCTTGCCCATTGGGCCGATACAAAAACTGCTTTAGCCTTCCATCCCTAACTAGTTGCTCTAGATAGTTCCACAGGGTTCTACAGTCCTCGGTAGTATGTCCTCGTTCCTGATGGTATTGGCAAAAGAGACTTTGGTTGCGCTTCTTGAGGTTTCCTCTCATCTTATTTGGCCATATGAAGTATGACTCATTCTTGATCTTCTCCAAAACTTGATGTATTGGTTCTTGGAACACCGTATTAACTACCTGAGGAGCCATAAACCCAGACTGCCTAGCAAAATCCCTTCGCGGTCTGTTACTATTATATCTGTCCGACCTGAAATCCCTCCTGTCTTAAGGGATAACCTTAGCATTTCCTCTCCCTTGTTGCTGGTCTTCCTCACCCCACTTGTATTCGTCAATGCAGTCTATAAGTCGACGCACACTCTTCACTGGCTTCTTGGTCAAGGACTTTCTCAAATCATGCTCGACAGGCAGGCCAACCTTGAAAGTCCTTATGGCCACGTCATCAAAGTCCTCATCGATCTCATTAAACATCTCCCGGTATCTATCTGAGTACGTATTCAGGGTCTCTCCTTCTCGCATGGACATAGATAATAGGGAATTTAAGGGCCGAGGAAATGACTGCAAATAATAAAACGAGACCCAAACACCCGGATGATCAGATAGAACCTTCACCCAGGCCATCAAACCACCTCAAAGCCATAGGCCCTAAGCTGGATGGGAATACCTTACACATCAATGCCTCATTTTTGGAGTGCATTGTCATCTTCTGGTTGAAATGACTTACATGTTCCACAGGGTCTGTATAACCATTGTACATGGTAAACGTTGGCTATATGAAGCGCCGAAGGAGTTTTCCTGCTTCAATCCTGCGTGTGAAAGGTGATCTGGAGATCTGGTTGAGCACTCTGCTCATCGCATTATTCCCCAGGCCTCTAGAAGATGAGATCCTATTTCTGTGCTCAAAGTGGTAGTTCTCATCATACGAGAAAGACTTACTAGGGGGAGTCCTTGATCTGAGCCTGTAACTGCCATCTCTTTCCTCACTGGAAGAGAAAATAGACCTTAAAGGAGTTTTCCTTCGCCGTTCACGGTGAAACTTCCTCCGCAGGTGATCAATCTCCAATTGCATATTTCTAGCATTCTCTTTATGAGAGATGTGGCTCCCACCCTAAGACTGGCTCCTACTAGTAGGGGTAGTGTGCACACTTCCCTCCCTGTCTCTTCTTTGTTTAAGATTATAGGAGTGATCTTGACGCTGAGATCCCATAGATTCTGCTTGATTCGGACCTGAACCTACCATAGTTGGACGTGAGACTCATTAGAACACCAGAATTCCCACAGAAGGCGCCAATTGTAAGGACGCAATTTGAGTCCCTAGCCTAAAGGATAAATGAACTTAGGCCCAAAAAGCCCTATACAATGAATTTGTAGAGAGTGGGTTGGAAAACTGGGTTTTAATGAATCAGACAACAAGTAAAGTGGATTCAGATGACAAGAAAATAAAGATAGACTGGTTTATTCCAAATAAAATCGTCATCAACACAATCCGAGGAGATCAGTTCTTATATATTTCTCTCAAGTTAGATTACAAATTCAATTCTTGATTGCTACAGTGTTTTTTCCTTAATTTCTTGATCCCTCTCTCTCAGGGTATCCCTTCTATTTTATATTATCTTCCCATTTCATCTCTACCCTCCATGTGCAGGTCAGATTGTTGGTGTTGATACTTATCCCATCAGCACCTTCCTAAAGTCTTTGAGTAGTAGCTGTAAGACTGAAAACTACTGTTCAAGTATCACTTTCTCATTAATGCGGCCAGATGGTTAGTTACAGAGCATTCAATGCGGTGACAACAGCTTTCTCCTTAGATATTTTAAGATTTCCCTCTATCCTATGTTTCTGTGATGCTTATCCGTATCAACAAAATTTCTTGGAACGTTCTCCTGGATGGCAGACCACCCCTTCAGACCTCGGCTTTTGTTAGCCAAGGAGGCATTCATCCTTGGACCACCCTCATGGGCCCCTATGATTAAAACTAACTTCTTCACTTACTAACACGGACTAACCTGATAATGGTCACCCATCCTCGGATGACTTCACGTCCTCGAATTGGGCCCCAGGCCCAATATATACATAGATATGAGCTCTCGGGCCTAACACCCATACAATAATAATAGTGATTTGATATCTTAAAAAATATTTCAAAATAAGAGTATGCAATTATACAGCTTATTTTATGGTGCAAATGGGTTTTGTTTCTTCGACAAAGAGATTTCAAGTACCTTCTTTTTTTTTTCTTTTTTTTTTTGACTTATTAGAATTAGAAAGACAGATTCCCTGAACAAGAATCATGTTTATTTTGTTAACTAGTTTGGGTGGTACATACAAGTCACATGCTGCTACTTAAGTGAGAAAATTAAGATAGAACTTCTATTTAATGAAATATGAAATAATGTACTTGATCTTAGAATAACTATTTAACTTATGAATATCTATTTGCTATATGACAATTTATTAGAACCTGTTTGCTAAAAGCAATATTCACTTATTAAAAACTTCTAAAAATGATGACAAATATTATTGTCTTCCAACAATAAGAAATTGAGTTTTGCTAATATTTAAATTTTCACAATTAATGATGACATATGCTAATTGGAGGTATTTATCAAATACCTACAATTATCCATAATGAAGAATTTTTTTTGAGAACAGATCCATCACTCAATCATTTATATGTAAACGATCATGATGCAATGCATCTACATCAGGTATGGGCTCATCTTCCATCCAATACTGATCCTCCACAATGTTCCTAGCAAATCTAGCTAAAGAATAAGCCACCATGTTTCCTTCCCTTTTAATACAACTAAAACCAACAGATTGCCTACCCGAAATAAAATGTCTAATGTCATCCACAATATGGCCAAAGAAAGAATTATTTGGTATAGTACTCGAAATAGCTCTTATCACATTTGAGTTATCACCCTCAATCAATAGATTTTGGAATCTGGCCTCTACAGCAAATTCCAAGGCCTTTTGACATGCCAAAGCTTCTGCGTCATCGCTATTGTGCACATATTCCCTCCTTACTGCCATACCAGCCATCACCTCACCATTAGAGTTTCGAATGATCGTGTCAACTCCATAACAATTCAAGTCCGAGAACACTGCAGCATCGAAGTTCAGCTTATAAACATCCTAAGGCGGAGGCTTCCAGTAGTTGCTACCTGTTGCTGCACTTGAAATCCCCAAATTTGTTTGAACTTTTTTATAATCTTCTAGCAGTTCAGCTGCACGATTTGTCAACCACCGCGGGTTCTTCATTTGTTCTCGATGCACCACCACATTGTCTTGATTCCATATGAGCCAAGCTTGAACAAGGAAGAGCTCCATCTCAGTTGTTGATAATCTATCCATCAAAGCTTTAAATAGCTGCAAAAAAATCAAAATGGTTAGTTTGAAATTTCTGCAGCACATGGAGACTCCCTGCCCAAACATCTTGGGCTGCACCACAACCCCATATGGCATGTAAGACATCCTCGGGTATACTCCTACGGCATTGGCACAAAGAATCTGAAATAATTTTGCACTTTGCAAGATTCACCCGGGTTGGAAGGATTTGTTATTCATACTTTGTTACCATTTTACATTTTATGAGTCTAGCTATAATGTTTAACTTAGTTTTTGATGAACACCCTTTTAAGTAAGAAAAGAAATAAAATGACAAGTGTTATTGAAGTTTCCATTAGATAAAATTATAAGTCTAGAAGTTTAAATTTAGTAAATCAACGTTCTCTATGTAACAAAAAGTACAACTTAAATCACCATTTGAACTTTCCAAGGATAACTACCAAATAAAACTCAAAATAGACAAAATTGTTTTTTGGGATATTAAAATTTAGTAGAGGTATTTTAGATATTTCACAATAGAATATTCTAGGAATCATAAGATTTCATTAGTAGATGTGAAACTATTATGATAACAACAAAATGTCATGATATTTTTACAATAAAATACATTTATTTTCAGTTGTGGTAGATCATGGTCTAATATTTTATTTTTTTATTTTATTTTGATCTATAAGGAACTAACACCTATGTCATAAAATTTTCACAATATCTTTATTTTTAGCTGTGGTTGGTCTAGTCTCATATTTTATTATTTTATTTTGGGATAGAAGGAATTAACACCTCAACAATTGTGACAATTTGTTGTATCCATATATATATATATATATATATATATAAACTTCTAAACCAAAATAAACATATAAATAAGGACAAAGTTTAGCTGCAAAATTAGTTGTAGCTTATGCCTATAACTTTACTCTATCTTTTTATTGGATTACATGTTCTTCTTATATTCTCCATGCTTACAAAATTTCTATAAAATTAAATATCAATAGCTATGTTATCAATAAATTATTTAAATTGCAAGTTTTTGTAGTTTAAAAATATGCATAAAATATAAACTTATAGATCATATAATAAATAATATCTGATCGACACAAAATTTAACATGCATATTAAGAGAGTAAAAAATATATAATTCATCGGTTAAATTTTCAAATTATCTAGTAATATTTATTTTATTGAGTAAGATTGTAGTATTAGGCTACAACTAATTTTTTAGCTAAACTTTGTCCTATAAATATTTTTAAAAAATAAAAAACAAACTAATGTACTTAAAAAAAAAAAGCCAACTCACCAAATTGACCAAACCAAAGCCCCCCAATAAGTATGAAACAATGTGTTTTTTAGTAACAAAAATGAGTCCAAAACTTGACTAAATCAAAAATACTATCTTAGCCTCTTGGTTCTTTTTCTGTTGTCAATAGGAATAGATATAGATAAAGAATTGACACCTCAAAAATTGTGACAATTTATTGTATTCATATAAAAAAAAAAATCCTAAACCAAAATAAGCATATAAATATTAAAAAATGACAAAACTTAGGTATAGTACCTTAGGTGTTTTTTCTTAGGTTCTCTTTTTAAAATTCAATTACGTAATTATTTAATTAAAAAAAAGACGCTTTCATTCCATAAGAAAAAAATTCACATAGTAGAATATTAAGAAGTGAATGTAAAGAACAGCACCTAAGAATTATACCTAAGTCTTACCCATTAAAAATACAAAAAAAAAAAAAAAAAAAAAAAAAAAACTGAAGGACTTGAAAAAAAAAAAAAAAAAAAACCCAGCTCACCATATTGACCAAACCCAAGCCCCATAATAAGTATAAAAAAAATGTGTTTTTTAGTAGCATTAGCACAGAGTCCAAAACTTGCCTAAACCAAAACTCTATTCTTTAGCCTCAATAATTATGACAATTTGTTATATTTGTATAAAAAAACTCCTAAAAGAATAAGCATATAAATATTTTAAGAAATCGTCGTACTTGATAAATAAAATAAAAAATAAAAAATAAAACCAGCTCACCAAATTGCGCAAATCAAAGCTCCCTGTATGAAACACGAGTCCAAAACTTGAAAAAACACGAGTCCAAAGCTCCCTGTATGAAACACTACTCCTTATCCTTTCAGCTCTTTTTATATAGTCAATACAATTAACTTTCTCATTTGTCATTACCACCCCCTCCCTTGTTTCTCACCTCTCTCCAAAATGGAAAAGATCCAGCACAGTCATGTAGAAGTGAGAGGACTAAAGCTTCATGTCGCCCAGATTGGAAGTGGTATATCTGATACCAACATGTTCTTTTATTTCCCAACTCCATTGGTTTTTAATTTTTCCTTTTTATCCTTCCAAATTTTGATTTTCTACTTTCTCTAATCATGAATGTTTGAGCAGGTGATAAGGTAGTGGTGTTCCTGCATGGATTTCCTGAAATATGGTATACATGGAGGCACCAATTGATTGCTGTTGCAAATGCTGGCTACCGAGCAATAGCCTTTGATTTCAGGGGCTATGGACTATCTGATCAGCCACCGGAGCCAGAGAAAGCAAATTTCAATGACCTTGTTGATGATGTTGTCGGCCTTCTTGACTCTCTGGGCATCAATAAGGTAGTACTTGCCACCCAAACCTCTTCCCCTTTAGATATACATACAGCTTGAATGTATGACTCAAAAAATGCAAGATTTCTATGTTAATCAAAGTGATAAAGTTTTAGTTTTGGTCTCTAAGCTTTAGTGGGTAGGTGATCAACCCCATTCATACTTTGTTAAATTGCCATTTCAACAAAAATCTCGTTTTCATCTCTCCGTTTCACACCTGTCTTTCGCATCTCACTCTCCTACTATTGCTCAATTTCGAAGACTTCTTCAAAGTTTAAAACAATTTTACTTCTAATCTAGCCCTGGTTCAAACAGGTATCCCCTCCAGTTGCCCAACTTTCAGATACTCTTTTTGGGTTGGCAAGACCTATGTTCGTTCCTAGGCAAATACTCAAGTCCACAATCCTTCCAATTTGATCCATTATCCTGAAATCAGAGCATTTTCTTCTTTTTTTTTTTTTTTTTGGGGGGGGGGGGGGGGGGGGTGGTTTTCTTAACTGTAAACAAATTATAAATTGGAGTCATCCTTCCAAAATTATTATAATCAACAAAACACAAACTAGCCTGCCAAATTGTCATATCTGATCACCTACTATTGTACTACATCCACCAGTTGAATTAGCCCCACATGGTGAAACTTTAAACTTTGAAGGGTTACCATTAGTTTTAAGGATGTGGCTAATGATTTCTCCCAATTGGAACAATGTAGATATTGTTTCCAAAAAAAAAAAAAAAAAACAATATTGTAGATATGACAGGTGAGACTATAAATAAGACAGTTTGACAATAACAGGATATTTTATATCCATTTTACGTAATATATCATTTCGACGGTTAGGTTAGACTTAAAAGACAGCTAGATAGGATTAGAAAAGAATATTCTTAGTCTATTTTACCTAAAAAATACGACAAATTTATGTGAGACTTTTTTATTTATTTATTTATTTATTTATTTATTTATGTGAGACTTGAGGCAAAGTTTCACATGGAAAAAATAAAGTATTTTGCATCTATATACTACCTCGACCAATAAAAATCCTCCTTATTCTTATTATTATTATTATTATTATTATTCCACTTCATGCTTCATAACATGCACTTGGGATAGGTATATTGCACTGGACGCTAACTCAATGCCGGCTTTATATTAAAAGCAAATGAGGAGGTCGCTTTAGGTAGAAAAAAGGTCTCCAAATTTTAGTTGATAGGATTATTTTTTTTAATATAAAGTTAAGCCCAAATATTAGCTAAAAAAATAAAATCATATTTTTTATCAAATGAAAAAAAAAGAAAAAAAAAGAAATAATATGTCCACAACATTTTTCACAATACTTTTACAATAAATCCTGATTGACAAATTGTTACAGGCAATTATTGATGACAAAAATTAATTTTAATGATAGGTTTAAATTAGAACCGGTAACAACTTAACACCTAGAATTTTTTGTGAAAATATTGTGAATGTAGTCATTCTAAAAAAAAGGGGGAAAAAAAGAAGAAGAGAGCAATACATTAAAAAAAAAAAAAAATCACAACATTTTTCACAAGTTGAGTTGGCGAACTTTTATTAGTTTTTATCTATGTCTACCATTAACATCACTTTTATACTTACCACTATCAATCTAGTATATTAACAGTTGTAAAATGTTTTGTCAAATTGTTTGTCTATAGACTTTCTAAAAAAAAATCTATGTGGTTCATATTAATTAGTAGTAATTATGCATCTAAAACAAGATAATAGAGTTTAAATAATATTTAATTTAAAAAAAAATCATATTTGAATATATAAAATGCCTCAATTTCATTTTTTGCCTGCATTAAGTTGCCTGATTGGACCCAAGCCTTACCCATTAACATAATATGTTATTACATTCTATATTTTTTTTTTAACTTTAGTTACTTTGTAAAGGAAAAAAAATTATAAATTATAATTGGTGGGGCATAAAGTAAAGAAAAATGAAAAATGCTATATATATATATATATATATAACATTTTCACAACAAATTTTAAGTGATAGGTTGCTATTGGCTACTATGGGTGGATAAAAAAGTAATTTAGGTTGTGGGATCAAATTAGAACCAATAACAACTTTTGCATAATTTGTTGTGTAAATATTGTTAAAATATTGTGGATGTAACACTTCTCTAAATTAAAACATTTAAAGTGAGATAAATGATTTTTACTCCTACCTCAACGACCTTATATAAGTGAAATAAGAAGAGATAGTTCACAACTTCACAAAGTACAATATTCTACATCTATTTTAGCTAACAATTTCATTAACCTCTTTCACTTTACCTTGACCTTTGATCCATATTTCCTTCACTCTACCTCCAATTTAAAATCTCATATTGGGCCTCACTTATTAAAAGGTCATTTGAGCTCACGGGTGAGAAGGAGAATAAGAATTATGTGATTAAATAATTAAATTTATCATTTCTCAATAGCTTAAGTATTTGGAAGAATTGATAATTTAATATTTTATTTGTCAACTATAAAGATTCTTTTAAATTAAGGTGAAAAAAAAGAAAAGAAAGAATACTGTTTGTGGCATTCCATACATTGTTATTATTTGCTGTGATATGGTAAAATAAACACACTACTGTAGAGTGGGATCAAACCCAAGGTCTCTTGCCACCATCAGGAATGGAATGCTATTTGGGTTACATTGATACCATTGACCATACTTATCAATTAGTTAATTTTTTTTTTTTTTTTTTTTTTTTTTTTTTTTTGAGAATCAACTAGTTAAGTTTGAATCATTAAAAAGTGATCATAAAAATGCGTTCCGAATTTCCCACAACATCAACATGGATATTCTTGGTGCCAGGCTTTTCTTATTGGCAAGGACTTCGGAGCTTTCCCAGCATACATGGTAGCAGCGGTCCATCCAGAAAGGGTGTCAGGCGTTATAACACTTGGTATTCCTTTCATGTTACCTGGTCCTTCTGCTGTCCAAAATCAACAACTTCCTCTAGGCTTCTACATAACTAGGTGGCAGGTAATATAGATTTTGATTTTTGACACAAACATGAAACATAGTCATTTACTTGATAGCATTTTTCCTACTTTATTATTTCGCCAGGCACTATAATGTTCAATTTATATGTTAATAGTATTGTTACTGGATCTTATGTAGGAGCCAGGGAGAGCAGAAGCTGACTTTGGCCGGTTTGATGCGAAAGCAGTGGTAAGGAACATCTACACTCTCTTCTCAGGAAGTGAGGTCCCAGTTGCGGCCGAGGATCAGGAAATCATGGACTTGTTTGACCCTTCTGCTCCTCTTCCGCCATGGTTCTCCGAGGAAGATCTCTCAGTCTATGCTTCCTTATATGAGAAGTCTGGATTCCGTTTTGCATTGCAGGTTCCATACAGGTACACAAAATTCCCCCCAAGTTGCTGGAAGAAATGTGAAAGCTTCTTTTTTTACCTTTGAAATTGGCTTTAACACCATCCAACCCTTTATGATTTAAGAACCAAATACTGGGTAAGGAAAAATGAATTAGGAATCCTCTAATTGGCCTTATAGTGATTTCCATTAATGTAAATAGTCATTTTGGGTGAAGTAAGGTAAGGCATGACCTCAACCAAATGGTTCAAATTATTTTAGTCCAAGGGTATGAGGCTTATTTTTTGTAGTAAAATCCCAACATGCACCTAAAAAATGATTAATTATTCAGTATTAAGAAACTAATCTCTTCCTCTTATATAATAATAGGTCTTACTAATTAAATCTATGATAGAATTAAACATTCATGTGAGAGTAGAGAGCATTGCTCTGGCGCTAGAAGAATATTGTACAATTTTCCTAGCGAAACAGATCACCTAACTCTATATAAAGTTCTGATGAAACCAATAAGATCTTCCAAAAGTATGACATTCCTTGAGGTAACTATACATTTAACTGGTTGGTCCATTGGGCAGGACTTTAAATGTGGATTGTGGAATAACTGAGCCGATAGTCAAAGCTCCAACGCTGCTGATTATGGGGGAGAAGGATTATGTACGGAAATTCCCAGGGATCGAGGACTACATAAGGAGTGGAGTCATGAAGCATGTTGTACCAGATTTAGATATCATATTCATGCCTGAAGGGAGCCATTTTGTCCAAGAGCAACTTCCAGATCAGGTGAATGAGTTCATCATCACCTTCCTTGGAAAACATAGCGCCTGAGGAGGGTGCTATATGAGTACCCCAGGTGTAAGAATAAAATCTATGCTAGAAAATATTGTATCCATGGGCAGCGAGGACTAAATCTTTCTTATGCAACTTTGTCGTCTCCATGTGCTTAGCTTAACAGATATTCCAAATGGTTTTAAATACATATGGAGTTGGATTTCTTGCATTTTGGTCATTTGGTGTCAATTTCGGTCAGATTAATATACTCCTGCTTATGGAATTCATTCAATCAAGTTAGTCCCACTGATTCTGCTGGGCCAAACCAGACCATGAACCATTATCAAAATCGTTAAAATGGAATTCATTCAATCAAGTTAGTCCCACTGATAGTGGTGGCCCAAGCCAGTCCATGAACCACTATCGAAATTGTTAAAATGGAATTCATTCAATCTTGTCCCACTGATAAGGAGAATTGCTTTTTTCTTCTCTCTTTTTGGGTAAGGGAAGGGGTAGGCAGGTTGAACCCATGACATGAGATTAGGGGACGGGGTAGGTGCTAATCAGACTATAAACCCATTTGCAACTGCTACATTAAGCTTAGAATTGTTTAAACGAACATGGTAAGGTATTGATAATTGTTTGGTCAAGTCATTCGTCCAGTCATCTCCTCCCAAACAAAACTCAAAACCAGCTTGTTTCAAGAAGAAAATTTATCGTCAGATTCCCAGTAGGAAATGACAAAATAGGAACAGAAAGCCAGCAAATTCTCGAATACATTACACGATGTGAGCTACTCTAAGCACAATAAATTTTTATGCATAAGGCCTACCTTCCAACCTTCCATTGTAAAAATATTTTCAGAGATCATAAGCCGGAAACTTACCCTCAGAGGGATCGATCATGTCAAGAAAAAGATAAGCCATACCTCCCATACCTTCAAACAATGAGTAGGGGTTATCACCTCCATGCATCTCTCCCTCTGATATAAGCTTGTGAGCTCTAACAAGTAGAAAGCAAGCAAAAGCTTTGGCTCTGTATAAGAACTCCACATTTCCTGTAAGTTGGTAAAGTGAGAGGAAAACATATGCATTCCCACTAATGCCATGGCAAATCCCGACTCGCTTGACCAGTCCGCAGTTCCACACTACCTCTGCTGCATCTGCAGCTGCTTCCAGAAATTCCTTATCTCCATAAACCTGCGCATTTGACACAGTATTTATTCAATACATGCAATCAAGAAAAAAGATCTGAGAAAAGAAATATATATATATACATATGGTAAAGAGACTGAAAATTTAGTTTCACTAAGTAAGAGAAGTACAACAGTTCACATTTTCTTAATTAACTACAACAGTAGTCTTCCCTTGAATATAACTGACATACTTGGGCTGCATGCCCTCAGCATTTTCTAATTAACTTATCCAAAAAAAAAAAGATATACGCCTTTTCCCATTTCACCACATGATTAATGCAACACAAAATGGTTCTCTATTATCTTTAAGTCTCAACAGAGAAGAAATTTCAACACATTCTAGTCAGGACTGTCTTAAGGAGAACAGAGGAAAAATGACCAATTATAAAGTTATTTTAAGTTAATGAAACACATTTTCTGCATTATCAGGCCACTGGAAATAATTCCAGTCGGAAACGGAAGTCATTCCATGGATTCTTAGCCAATCAGACCAACTTCCAACCCCAACCCCCCCCTTTTCTCTTTCCTCTTTTTGCAGGGGTTAACAAACATATAATTACTTACCTACTTTAAGGTTCAAGAAAAAGATTTAGAAAAGCATTAGGTATTATATTATTGAAGATACCCAACCTATGATTATGGAAAGCGAAAGCAAAGCTTATGAAACAGCACTGTGAGAACTTCCTTAAGTTGTTCAATGAATTGCGCCAACGACTGTAATCACACATGGCACTTTGACAGTCAAGGATACAGGGAAACAAAATTACAAATGGTTTGCACAAAAAGAAAAGAACTGCCCATCAAAGAGATCTTACCCTAGCTGCTTTGACGAGTGTGAGAGCAACTCCTGGAGCTCCATGACACCAATGCACAAGAACATCTCTCTTTTTATCCTCTTCACTTGCGGGGTAGTTCCCACTGGGGAATCTATTGTTGATCATGTACCTGAGAGTGCCCTTGACATCCTCGACCTCATCTAGTTTCAAATGTCCATCAAAACATGCATTATCCCTGCCAATCCATGTGCTGCGCCCCAATACTTTTCTCCATACCATTCAATCTGATGGGATCAACGAACTCCCAGGAGATGAGAATGTGGCTTCAACAGGAGGAGAATTGGTCTAGGTCGAATCAGGAGGACGACGGGGATAGTCATAGAAGGAGTGACCGTCGAAGGCCAGCCACTCCAAATGGATCAAACTCAGATCTTCTCCGGGAAATGAGAAAGGAGATGGATGAGCTAAGGAGTGACATTAAAGGGAAAACGGATCGAAGCCTAGATAGAATGGTCAGGACAACGGATTCACCTTTCACGGCTGTCCTGGAATGCCCAGTGCCATCAAAATTTTGCCTGCCTCAGCTTGAGCCATTTGACAGGCTGAAGGATCCCCTGGACCACCTCAACACTTTCAAGATGACCCTAAGCCTTCAATAGCCTTCTGACGAAATATTGTGCTATTCATTCCCCACCACTTTCAAAGGAGCTGAAAATGAGTGGTTTATGAAGTTACCAACATCGTCCATCGATAGCTTCGAGCAGTTGGGCAGTTCCTTTTTACACTACTTTGTCGGGGGACAACGCCCAAGGAGGCCAGCCGACCACTTACTTACCATCAGACAAGGAGAAAAGGAGACCCTGAGGTTGTACGTGAAGCATTTTATTCGAGAAACGTTAGAGGTTGACGAAGCTGATGACAAGGTGCAGCTAACAACCTTCAAAGTTGGATTGAAATTCAGGGAGTTCGTGGTCTCACTCGTGAAGAATCCCCTGAAGATGATGGCAGAGATGCTCCTGAAGGCGCAGAAGTACATGAATGCCAAAGATGCCTTAGTAGCAATAAAAGACATAGAGAAGACCAATGAAAAGGGAAGGAAGGAAGAGGATCGGAGAGGAGGAAAAAGGGATCGTTTAGATCGTCAGAACAGCGATGGGGGCAAAAGGAAAGACGATAAAGCTCTTCGGATGGTAAAATTCACACCTTTAGTTATGCTTGTTAACAGAATTTTGGCGCAGATTAAGGATAACCACTACCTCAAATGGCCAAGGCCATTACACTCGTCACTCAATGTACATAACAAGAAGAAATATTGTCATCTCCACAAGGATCACGGTCACTACATAGAGGATTGCAAAGTTCTGAAGGAACAAATAAAGGAACTCATATGAAAAAGGAAAATTGCAGAGGTATGTAAAGCAGGGAGAACCCAGTAGGTCCAGGGATGATAACAAGGGCAAGCGCGAGACATAACCAAGGGATGAAGACATCACCTCCCAACGTCCGCCAAGTGTGATCGGAGAGATAAAGACGATCACAGATGGGTCATTCAAATCCCTCAGAAATCATATCAGAGGCAGGTAAACAGCATCCACAGGATACCACCCTTGAAGCAAAGATGGACGGACAGGGACATGTTTTTCTTGGAAAATGATGCCAGATGAGTGAAGCAGCCTCATGATGACCCCTTAATTATAATGCTCACGATAGAAGGGTTCAATACCATAAGGATCCTCGTGGATAATGGTAGCTCCGCAAACATCATCTACCTCTCCGCTTTTCAACAGCTAAAGTTAGATCCAGGGAGGCTATGCCCTTTTGAGTCCCCTCTCATCAGCTTCAGTAGGGACAGGGTGTATCCCAAAGGCATAGTGACGTTGACGATCACAGTAAGGTCTTATCCATGATAGCTAACTCGTCAATTAGACTTCCTAGTAGTAGATTGTCCCTCTTCATACAATGTGGTCATTGGGAGGCCCACACTCAACCGCTGGAAGGCAACCACGTCAACCTATTGCCTGAAGGTAAAATTTCCAACAGAAAATGGTGTAGGTGAAGTAAAAGGAGATCAAGTATTGGCTAGGGAGTGCTACTAAGTAGTGTTAGCAGCAAAGGAAAACCATACATAGATGATCGAGGAAAAAGAAGAGGAGAAGGTGGAAGCCTTAGAAACTATAGAGCTGGTAGACTAAGAGCCAATGAAGACTACAAGAGTAGGGATGACCATTAGTACAGACATGAGGAAGAAACTAGTCCAACTCCTTAAGGAGAACTTGGACATCTTCGCCTGGAGCCACGAGGACATGCCAGGCATATCCACAGAAATCATCCAGCACAAATTAGAAATGGACCCCGAGAAAAAGCCTGTCTAGCAAAGACGATGATTATTTGCTCTTGAACGAAACCAGGCAATCATGGACGAAGTAAATAAACTACTAGTAGCAAGCTTCATCCGTGAGGTCTACCCAAACTGGCTGGCCAACGTCGTCCTAGTAAAGAAGGCAAATGAAAAATGGAGGATGTGCATGGACTTCACAGACTTGAACAAGGTCTGCCCAAAGGATAGCTTTTCTCTACCGAGGATAGATCAGCTGGTGGATTCTACAGCAGGACACAAGCTCCTAACTTTTATGGATGCATTCTTGAGGTACAACTAGATAAAAATGGCAGAGGAAGACCAAGAGAAAACTGCCTTCATCACAAGCTAAGAGCTTTATGCTACAAGGTGATGCCCTTTGGGCTGAAAAATGCAGGAGCAACCTACCAGAGGTTGGTAAACAAAATGTTTAGTAAACAGATCGGAAGGAACATAGAAGTGTACGTGGATGACATGCTCGTCAAGAGTAAAGAAGAGTCTACTCACCTGGACGATTTCCAAGAGACGTTCGCCACTCTCAGACAATATCAGATGAAGTTAACCCCAATAAGTGTGCCTTTGGGGTGGCGTCCGGGAAGTTTTTAGGGCTCATGGTGTCCTAGAGAGGAATAGAAGTGAACCCAGAGAAGGTACAAGCCATACTAGAGATGGCGTTGTCCAAGATCGTGAAAGAAGTCCAGAAGCTCATAAGGAGAATAGTAGCGCTCAACAAATTCGTCTCGAAAGTGACAGAAAAATGCCTACCCTTCTTCAAGACATTGAAGTAGGCCTTCGCTTGGACGGACGAGTATGAGAAAGCTTTCTAGGAACTCAAGTGCTATCTGAGCAATCCACCCCTCATGAGCCCATCCAAGGAGGGAGAAAACCTATATTTATACTTAGCAGTGTCAACTATAGTTGTGAGTGCTGCCTTGATTCAAGAAGAGGACAGAAGGCAGCTCTCAGTATATTATGTCAGCCAAGCCTTCCAAGGGGTAGAAGCTAAATACCTACACATAGAGAAGATTACATTCGCTTTGATTGTAGCCTTATGCAAGCTGCACCCCTACTTCTAGGCGAATCCTATCTTGGTGATGACGGACCAACTTATAAAGAAATCGATAAGCAAGCCTGAGGCTGCAGGAAAGATGATCCAGTGGGCTATCGAGCTCAGCTAATTCAACATTAAGTACCACTCTAGAACAGCTATTAAGGTGCAGGCATTGGCAGATTTCATCTCTAAATTATAGTCCCCAATAAGGAGGGAACTATAGACGAAGTGAAAAGATGGACGATTTAGACTGATGGTTCGTCAGTCCGAAAGAGGGGCGGAGTAGGGGTCATTATCATCACCCCAAAAGGAAAGATGCTCAAATACGAAGTCCAACTAGCATTCCAGCCACCAACAATGAAGTTGAATATGAAGGAGTACTAACGAGACTAAGGGTTGAGAAGGCACTAGGAGTCAAAAAATTGTTTCTCCAGAGCGATTCGAAGCTCGTCGTAGGTAAGATAAAAGGGGAATTCAAAGCAAATGAGGAAAGGATGCAAAAATACCTAAAGTTGATGAAACTTTTGTCACAGGAGTTTGATCAGGTGGAGTTCACATAGATCCCTAGAAGCCAGAATATAAGGGCAGACGAGTTGACGAAACAGTCGTCGTCAGAAGCAGGACCAATGAAGTCCAGAAATGCCCTAGCATCGAAGAGGTCCACTCTTTCACAATCCAGAGCGAAAACAGCTGGATGACCCTAATCCTATCCTTCCTTTAGGACGGACGACTTCCACAGGATGTCAAAGAAGCCAGGAAGGGCAGGAAGAGGGCAACAAGGTTCACGATCCTGAATGACACCTTGTATAAAAGGGGCTTCTCCATGCCTTACCTGAAGTGTGTCAACGAGGAGGAAGCCAAATATATTCAGGAGGAGATCCATGAAGGAATTTGCGGAGACCATACAGGCCTGAGATCCCTGTTCAGCAATGTTATCCAGATGGGTTACTTTTGGCCTACCATGCAGAAGGATGCAAAGGAGTTCATCAAGAAGTGCAACAAATACTAAAGGTTTGGGAATGTTCAACGCATCCTATCTAAGAGACTGATGACAGTAGCCTCCCCGTGGTTGTTTGCCTAGTGGGAACTTGACATTGTTAGCCCATTGCCCCAAGGTAAAAGACAGGTAAAATTTTTACTAATTGCCATTGATTATTTCATAAAATGAGTTGAAGCAGAAGCACTATCAACCATAATAGAGGCGAAGGTCCAGAACTTCGTGTGAAAGAATATAGTTTGCTGATTTGGGATACCACAGATGATCATATTAGACAACAGGTGGCAGTTTGATAGTCAAGGTTTTAGGGACTTCTGCTCGGGGCTAGGAATCAAGAACCAATTCTCATCCCCTGGTCACCCCCAAGCAAATGGCCAAACGGAAGTGACGAACTGGACTTTGCTCACGATCATCAAGGCTCGGTTAGACGAGGCAAAGGGCGTATGGCCAAAAGAGTTACCCAACATTCTGTGGGCGTATAGGACTACAACGAGGACCCCAACAGGAAAGACCCCTTTCAGTCTCACTTATGGCACCGAAGCAGTAATCCTAGTCGAAGTAGGGATCTTCAGCATGAGACGAGAAGCTTTCTATGAAGGCAGCAATGACGATCAACTAAAAATCGACTTGGATTGCTTGGATGAATCCAGAGATGGAGCATCCCGCAAAATGGCAGAGTACCAGGAGAAGATGGCTAAGTACTACAACAAGAGAGTGAAGTTTAGATGACTTAACATAGGAGATCTCATCTTGCACAAAGTCACACCGGCTACCAAGGACCCTACCCAAGGGAAGCTTAGCCCAACTTGGGAAGGACCCTAGAAAGTCACCCATTATTCCAGGCAAGGCAGCTACCACCTGGAAACCCTGGACTGGAGGAGACTGCCGCTACCATGGAATATCGAACATTTGAAACAATACCATCAATAAATGTAATGGACGATTGTATTCATGTTTGAAATAAAGCAATAAAAGAATTATTTAGCCAGTGTGAAACATGTAAAGCCAAAAAAAAAAAAATGGCTAAGTAATAAGATTCCGCTTAGACGGATGTAAGTTACTGACAAAGCAAAAAATGACAAAATCCCTTCAATAGGTGTAAGTCACAAAGAATTTGGCTACATAACAAGATTTCACTTAGACGAATGTAAGTTACTGACAAAGCCAAAAATGACAAGATCCTTTTAATGGGTGTAAGTCACAAAGAATTTGGCTAAGTAACAAAATTCCGCATAGACGGATATAAGTTACTGACGAAGCCAAAAATGGCAAGATCCCCTCAATGGGTGTAAGTCACAAAGAATTTATAAGTAACAAGATTCCGCCTAAACGGATGTAAGTTACTGACGAGATAGTCATAAAAAATTGGCTAAGTAAGAGATAAATCACTAGAAAATTGACCAAGGAAAATCCGCCCAGACAGAAACAAACTATTGACGAATGCAGATCATTTCATAAACAAACAAACCCCCAAACTGTGGGCAGACAAACAACGAAGCAGATAGAGATCACATATAGTCAAAAAAATATCATGCACGGCAATGCAGGAAAGTAAACAGGTAAACACAGAATAGTCAATAGAATTAAAAGTCCAAAAACACTGGGCAAGAGACGTTGTTCTTAAATTAGAATAAAAATATTGTTCTGAAAGTAGAATAAAAAAGCCCAAAAAAACACAATGGGCACCCAAAGAAAAAAAAAACTACAAAAAAGAAGAAGTAGGCAAACATAAAGCAGGTTCAAGCAGCGACTACGTCATCACCATCAGAAGGAGGTAGAGGAGCATCCCCAGGAGCGTTGCCAGCAAGAGCAATGGACTGGGAGGCCTCGTCTGCTGCCATCTCTTGGTCTACCTCTTCCAGGTCCAAGTTCTCCAGGTCCACTCTAGAGGGGTGCTTGACTAAGTACCGACGAAGGAGCTCAAAGCCCTTGTAGTACCAGTTGAATAGCACAATGTTGTACCCCTCAGTTTGCGGAAAGCCTCAACGGCCTTGGCAGCAACAGTCTTTACCTTCTCCTTCGCGGCCTGGAGTTGCTCGTCCTTCTCCAGGGTCAACTACCTTTCAGCTCTGAGGTCGTCCCCCAAAATCTTGACCTTTTCTTTGATGGTATTGGCCTTGTCCATGGCAGAAATGGGATCCTTCTTCAGTTTAGAATTCTCTGCCTCCACCCTAGATACCGCCGACGCAACCTTTGCTTCGTGAGTAAGATACTTCAAAGTAATATGAAGACTATCCCCCAGTACCTGAAAAGAAACTCCAACATTTAGAATGATGCAGAAAGAAGAAGAAGAAAAGATTGAAATTACACAAGTACACTATCTGGACGAGTTTGTGGATGTGACGACCCATAACCTCTTTAGAGGACATGCCAGAGAAGAACCTCAGCTCCTCAGTAGTGAAAGCCTCTTGTGCCTTCGCCAGCGCAAGGCCAACAACGTCAAAAACGCTGGACAAACGGGAATTAGCCTTATCTTTCCCCTTGTCGTCCACACGTTGCTTCTTCCGGAGAGGCCTAATTTCTTCCAATGAGGTAGCCGGGGAAGCCGTCCTTGATGGCTTAGTGACGAGGGCAGGAGGAGTGACGAAAACCCCCTTCTCCACAATGCGCACCATCCTCTTTCCGAGGCTACAAAGGGGCTCATTCTTCTTGGCCCCCATCTTTGCGTACATTCCTTGGTTAAATTTTGTTGTCATCTCTGCAAAAGAAAAACACTTTAAAAAAGAAAAAAAAAAAAAAAAAAAAAAGAGAGAAGAGTAGTAGTGACGAACTTAGCAAATACTTGCTCTTCTTCTCCTCAATTTCTATAGTACGCAAGACGTAAGCAGAAGGCTCTGGGCCGAGGCAATGAAGAGCTAGTGTTCGCGGGTCGACCAGATCCATCAAAATCTTCAATCGTCCTCGCGTACTCAATGGCCGCCTCAACACGTTGCCTGTATCTACTCTTGAGCCTCGACCGCTTCTTAACTGTGCACGAGACAACAAACAAGAGAGTTAAAGGTGATAAAATATGTGCAAAAGTATGAATGATGAAGGACTAGTAAAGAAAGGATGCACTAAGACTCGGGGTTCCCCACCGACGAAGCAACCTAGGGACATCTCCCCAAACTTCACCAGAAGGGGTCTCCAACTCATCCCTAGAGACAAAAAAGAACCGAGACTTCCAATAGCGGAACGATGAGGGTAGGCCCCTGACGATCCTAGCTTCCCTGACCCAAGGCACTAGCTCGTAGTACCCGTATTCCTTGGATTCCTTCAGACGATACAAGTAAGTAAACTCGTCTACCCTGATCATATCTCCCTCAGTGGTAGCCAGCCATATCTCCATACAGCTGATCACTATCCTCTGCGAGTTTGGCATAAGTTGCCTAGGAGCAATTTTGAAATGGTTTAAAAGCTCCATAATAAAGGGGTGGATGGGGAATCTAAACCCACTCAGGAAGGCAGCCTTATAGAAGCACACCTCCCTGGGCGAAAAATGAAAGGCTCGTTCCTCTTTACAAGGACAACGAACCTTAACCCTTTCTAGAAACTGGAACCTATTGCTAAACCTAAAGAGGGTCTCAATGTCTAAGCCACACTCTTCCCCAAGGGCAGAGAAAGCCCTGACCTCCCTTGGGCCAGATGCCGCAGTGTCCTCGTCCACTTCCACAGGGTCGTCGCTAAACAATAATCCCGTCTCAAGTTCACTAGATCTCACCTCCGACATCCCTCTTCACTCACCCACCAAATCTTCGAACCAATCAACAGATTAAAGGAAGCAAAGGGACCAGATTAGCTAACACCACACCCAAACTACTACCCTCAAACACAAAACCTTCAACTGAGGGGCAGAAAGTATGAAAAGCGCTTAGAGAGGCACCCAAACGTGTGAAAAGAAACGAAATAGAGGGGTAAAGTGTCCTAGTTTCAAAACTACCAACCATGGAACCCAGAAAACGAAAAAGGGGGGACAAAATCTTAAAAACTTAAAACGGGAACGAAAATCAGAAATTTGTATAAATTGCCTATGCTACGAAGAATAAAAGAGGTGAAAAGGAACCATACCTTCAAAAAAAGGCACCCACAAGAAGGAAGAATGCAAGAAATCACAGGGAGAACAGCTCGGAGAAAGAAAGGCATAGAGTAACAATGGCGGAGGAATAGAAAAAGTGAACAAAGGAAAGTGAGAGAGGGGAAGTTTAAAAACCAAACACAAAAAACAGAAAACCAGCGGGAAACCTAAAAAGCCACACAAGTGGAGCATTAACTCCACCAGCCATTACATGCCATGTGGCCACGATGTGTACAGTGTTGCCACTTCGCATTAATGCACCGCCACTTCACATTAAACGCGGAACAAAACCCCAAGAGTCATGTCTAGGCAAACAACTTTTCACCTTCTGGTGGTCATCACGACACACAATGACGACCACAAAACCTGAAGGGCAGCTGATGGGATCAACGAACTCCCTTACCTAGACGACTTCACCAAATACCTCCGTTTACCTAGCCACGGCAATGATGAGGAAAAGCAAACCATTAATGAGAAGCTTCAATGCCTCGGATCGTTACCAATTAACTATCAAACCGTTGACAGCTCTTCAAAACCCGCATTAACAAGTCCTGAGACATTATGGAAGGAACACTAAAACCACAATTAAAGCCCCAACGACTAGAAACTACAAAACTATATATGCATCCAAAATACACAAGCAGAGGTAATTCTAATACTCTAAACTCTATTATTTCCCCAAAAGTTTCTATATATTGACTTTGGCATCAGAGGCATTGTGGCAAGCACCGCACTGGTGACCACCTAAAAAGAGCCTTTATGCTACATTTGCAGGTATAGTGACGAGCATTCAGCTCCATTTGGACGACAACTGACGATTCCCACCTCATCACAAACATTAATGGGCATCTTCCACTCTTGGCCAATTCTCTTCCATTCTTGATGATTTCATTCACAACTGAACACTACACACATGTTTACTAGAATATCAGTGCCACTTTTAATGAAACAAATAACAATATCCAAGATCATTTAGTAACTCATGATGCAAGTCTTACAGTGTAGGTAGAAGGAATCGTCCCTGTGCCCATATGTTTGTTTATGAACAAACATGCCCATAAGTATCCAACTCTCCCATATAACAACTCATCAGGAAGATTTCTGGGAAGCTTAATCTATACTAATAAAACCATGAGTTAACACCGACAAACAAGTTCTGAGCAACCAATTAATGCAACTGTTATTTAACAAATGCCATTAGAATACCTTTCTAAATTGAACTAACTAGTAATTTAGCAACTGTTCATCACCGGCATGCTTTGCCAACACAGCCCCAAGAGCACATGCACCAGCTCACCCGCATAGAAAAGTCACATCCCTACCATCAATGCATCACACGAAGCACCCTAATTCAGGTGAGCATGCTATCACCCAAAAAAGCCATAATAATGAGTGTTTGACTATGAGTGGCGGAGAAAAAATAGTAGTTGCATGAGTGTCAATTGTGTTCACATACTACTCGCAGCCAACCACTTTAGCAAAGTAGAATTTATTATGAAAAAAGTTGTGTCCGTAGCCTTACAGATATTAGATGCACACAAAGCAAGAGAGTAAGTGAGGAGAGTACCCTGAATTAAAAGAAGCGGTGTCACAAGCCTTAACAATCTGAGAGAAGAGAGCAAGATCATTGTTGTTGCTAGTGAGTAGGTAAGCTCTGAAGAGGAAAAAACCGTCCCAAGAGTCCCACAATACAGCGTAAAGTCTTGAACTTGTTGCCCAGTCATACCCCACGTCTCCAACGTTATCTGAAACAAATCCACAAAAAGTTCGTAGGCATAAGAGTAAGTAAACTCGTACATGCACACACAGAGACAAAGAAAGTAGTGAGTGAAAGAGATGGATACGGTTTCTTTGAGGTCCAAAGCGGCGCGTTTGAAACGCTGAGAGAGAGAAGAGTAAGGCATAGAGAGGAACTTCATAAGAGAATCTTGGGTGACAACTACTGGCTCTTTTCCTTCTTCGTCTTGGGTTTCAGCTGTTGCTTCTGCTACGAAGTCTGGCATTACGTTTGGGAAGAAACGGTCTGGCTTCAAAACTCAGTGTCAGTGGCTCCGTTACGAGGAGAGAGAGAGAGAGAGAGAGAGAGGTGAAGAGTTGGAAGAGCTAAGGTAGGTGATTGACTTCTTCGAACCACGACATAGTCATCGGGGTTGAGAAGCTAAGCTGATCAGAGCATGAGCTCGCTACACGTTGAATAGATTTTGCACTACAGGGCAGACTTTAAGATTTCTCACCTCCAAGGTTCTTTTTGTCTTCTCGCGAAAAGAATTGATACATGGCCCGGACCAGCCCAGTCTAATTGTAGTCGAATTGCTTGATGATTTAAGAATTTTTCCTTCTTCTCCCCTCTTTTTTATTTTTATTTTTATTTTATTTTTATTAATATTTACGGGCTAGGTTGTCCATGTGTTTGAGATGGATCAGGTTTGGGCTCAACCTGGATCTAATTAGACCTCATCAGGCAGAGCATATTTCAACCTACAATGATCGGAGAGGTTGATCAAATCGGATCTTCAACAGATGGCAGTCGATTCCATTGAGTTTGTCACGCAGGTAAGTCTTCGGGTGGGTTGGATAGCCCTTTTTGTAGATGACGATTTTAGATTTTGAACCCTCACGTGAGAGACTACAAGGTTAATATCTCTGTAACGTGCTTTCAAGAATGATATGTATGAAAACAATCAAAGACAATTGGTCCTCGTTCAGATAGTAATTTCTGGGGACCAGTTGTCATTCGTTTAGTCTTGTCTCATTTAGTTATGTTATATCATTTTAATCTTGGGATTAAATTGTAATGGATTTAATTTTATAGATTGCCAAAGGGTGATATTTTTAGGTTGGGAAATCGCGGACAAAAGTGTGTATGTTTTATGTGTTAAACAATGTGTTTTTAAGTATAAGACTTAGTCCCAGAATAACTCAAGAAGAACGGAAGTAATTGGATTCTCGACAATTTTGTCAATAGCTTGTCAATCCATCGAGATTAATTGCTATGGCCTCTTGACAACTAGTCGATTGATCGAGAATCAAGATACATGATTCTTAATCAGTCTCATTAAGTAGACCCACGAGTTGGAATCTAAGCCCTACTTGTTAGAGAATAAACGGGATCATTAGGGATTGACTAAACAACAGAAGTGAGAGCATTTCATGTATATCTAGGGTTTGTACCTTCTCTCTCAAGTTAACCTACAAATCAAAGACACAAAATTGTATTTAAAAAGAATAGTATATCTGCTACTTGGTGATTCAATTGAACTCACCATGACAAACATAATCAAATTGTTTTGAAGATTATTATTATGATTTAGTTGAACCCTAGGGGATTAAGTTTTTCACAATTAATGGTTTACACAAAACAATATCAAGGGGTTAATTGTTACAGTCATAAACTTAAGAGGGTTGTGTTTTATGAAAAAACCACTGGGGATAAAATGTTACACTCAAAACCTCAAGGGAATTCCATATTTTCTATATGAAATAAATAATGAAACTTCTTTCAATAAAATCTAGAATTCTTAGTAGTAGGATTTTTATCTAAGTAGGTTTTAAACCATTTGAAACTATGTTAATTATTTTCATGTATCTATAGCATATCACATTGCTCAAGGAAAATAATAATAATCAATGATTATTTTTCCAAGATTTATATAAGAATACTTATTATGAAATGGAGAAATATAATTGATTTAGAATATTACTTTCTTCCTCATGCAAGAATTGAATAAAAAAAGGGAAAAAAAATCAAACGGTAAAATCAAATTTAATAACTCATGCAATAAAAAAATATTTTAATTTTATGCTTAAATTAGTTGAAATAATTAAATTTTTGTGAACTTACTAAAGCAATATATTCATATTTTTTATTATATTAATCTTAACATTTTTCATTTTCGAAATCCAACTAATCTATATATATTAAAAGGAAAAGCTCAGAGAAAGTTCAATTAGAATTCGAAATTAGAATCTAATTTTGTGTTATGTGTCTAAATTTATATAGGAACCACACCATAATTATCCACTTAAATTTTTTAATTTTTGTGCCAAGTGAGTTAATGAGAGCAAAATATTAAGAATTTAATATTAATGAACTATAAAATTTTTAAAAAAAATTAATCACTTATACTCAATACAAATCATCACACAACAAAGATCACCACACATTTTATCTTATTAAAAATTAGAAAAAAAAAATGATCATAAGTAGTATTAAATTTGGGTAAGAATTTGACTAATTATTTATATTTTTATGATAAAAATTGTGTTTAATTTAAATGTATTTGTACATATGCACATGTTACATGCAATTTTTTTAATAATTTGACTAATTATATATATTTTTATAATAAAAATTGTGTTTAATTTTAAATGCATTCATGTGTTTACATGAGTTACATGCTAGTGATACTTAATACTAAGCATAATACTTATTATTAGATGGAACAAGCAACACAAACATAATATATATATATATATATATATATTGTAAGGACTAGATTTGAGTCTCTAGCCCAAAAGGTGGATGGACTTAGACTCAAAAAGCCCAAAATAATGAATTTATAGAGAGTGGGTTGAAAAAATTGGCTAAAATGAGTTGGACAACAAATAAGGTGGATTCGAATGACAAAAAAAAGAAGATGGACAAGTTTTAACTACAGAATCGTCATCGACACGGCCCAAGGAGATCAGTTCTTATATTTTGCTCTTAAATTTGATTACAAGTTTGGTTCCTGATTGTTAGTGTTTCTTTCTTGATTTCTCGATCCTCTTCTCCCATTGCTTCCTTCTTCTTTTATACTCTCTTCTCCTCTCATCTTTACCCTCCACGTGCAGGCCAAATGGTTGATGTTGATACTTGTCCTATCAGCACCTTCCATAAGTCTTCATGTAGTAGTTGTCAGGCTGAAAACCATTGTTCAGGCTGAAAACCACTATTCAAGCATTACCTCCACATTAATGCGGTCAAAGAGTTAGCAGCAAAGCATTTAATGCGGTTGTAGGAGTTTTCCCCTTAGATATTTTAGGACTCCCCCCTATCATATATCTCTGCAATACTTATCCGTACCAACAGAACTTCCTGGAATGTTCCCCTGGATGACAGACTAACTATTCAGACTTCGGCTATGGTTAGCCAAGGAGGCATTCATTCTCGGGCCACCCTTTTAGGCATTATGACTATAACTAACTTCTTCTTCCACTAATACGGACTTTCTTGACAATGTTTACTTATCCTCGAACGACCCCTAGTCCTTGGCTTGGGCCCTGGGCCCTAGGCCCAATATATACATAGAAAATGAACTCTTGGGCCCAATACCCCTTCATATATATATATATAGCCAAAATTTAGAGAAAATCCAATTAGATTTTAATTACATTCTCAATTTTGCACCACGTGTCCCATTTAAATTTTAATTTTGTATCAAGTGAATTATTGAGTGTAAAAATAGAAGAGTCCAAATCCAATTAGAGTCTAAATTGGTTTTTAATTGGAGTCTAATTTTCTGCCATGTGTCCATCTAAGTTTTTAATTTTTGTGGCAAGTAAATTATTGAGTACAAAAATCGAAATCCAATTAAAATTTAAATCATATCTATATATATAATAATAGGTGAAGCAAAGAGAAAATCCAATTAAATTTCAATTAAATTCTCAATTTTGCGCCACTTGTCCTAACCAAAACTCAAAAAAAAATCTAATTAGATTATAAATTTAACTCCAATTTTGTGTCATGTATCTTATCTAAATTTTCTAATTTTTGTGCCCAAATAAATGATGCATTAACATTTAACACGGAAGTCAAGAAAACCACAATAATAATGCTCATTAGCCTAAGCAAGAACATCTTACATGTACACTTTTATGGAGATTATAAATTGGACTCTAATTTTGTGTCATGTATCTTATCTAAATTTTCTAATTTTTGTGTCCAAATAAATGATGCATTAACATTTAACACAGAAGCCAAGAAAACCATAATGATAATACTCATTGGCCTAAGCAAGAACATCTCACCTGCACACTTTTATGAGTAATCTCAATAGAGTCTGGAGTTCTTCTAACCCCACAACTAGAACTAAGGAGTACAACGAGAAAGACTATAAAAGTAAAACATCGTCTCCTCCTAATTCCATATCGTCATCCCATGTCTCCTCCTCTCTCAACCTCTACCAACTAAATCCACACACTACCATCTCCTCCTCCTTATGGATTTCTCAGAGCAAGGCCGGGTTCAAACACAATGTTCAATCCCACTCTTCCTTACTTTACACTCTCATACATTAGCGCTTCATTGGCGCCTCCAAGAAGATTCCAAGCTCAATTATCAGTTTTTATTTTTTAATGTCCCTTTATATATTTTAAATAATAAAATGCAATATTCTTTTCTTCACTGTAGCATCACTTAAATAATAAAATGCAATATTCTTTTTTTTTATTCGTTGTTTTATCTAATGCTATCCTATGTATGATAAACCAAAAAAAAAAAAAAAAAAACCAATAGCATTACTTAAATAATAAAATGCAATATATATTTTTCATTGTTTGATTTAATTCTATCATCCGTGTGATAAACCCAAAAAAGCAAAAACAAAACAAAAACAAAAAAATTGGCCAATAGCATCATTACAATTAACCAGTCCCGTGCGGTAGCACGGGATTACATACTAGTATATGTAAAATGAAAAACCATTACATATTTTATAAATGTATGGTTTAAAAAAAGTGTAAGCTAATATCATGTATAATTTTAACATCTTCTAAAAAAAATACTAATTTGAATTTTATAATTGTGATTATTTTTAATTGTATTTGTGCATATGCACATATGCACAAAGCTATACAATTTTGCACCATGTGTCTCATTTAAATTTAAATTTTGTGTCAAGTGAATTATTGAGTATAAAAATCGAAGAGTCCAAACCCAATTAGATTCTAAATTGGTTTTCAATTGGAGTCTAATTTTCTGTAATGTGTCCATCTAAGTTTTTAATTTTCGTGGCAAGTGAATTATTGGGTGCAAAAATCAAAATCCAATTAAATTTTAAATCATATATATATAATGAGAAATTATTATATATTTTAGAAATGTATGGTTTTAAAAAAATTTTAAGCTAGTACCATGTATAATTTCAATGTTTTCTAAAAAAATACTAATTTGAACTGTATAATTGTGATTATTTTTAATTGTATCCGTATATATGTACGAGGTTACACACTAGTGACAATTAATACACACATAGTAGTAGTCTAAATTTTGTGATATATAATTAAACTGAGTATTACTAAGGTAAACACTTTTTTTTTTCATATATTAATTATTTAAAGGTGGTGCAAATATGGAAAATAAGTTTTTATGATTAATTTCACATGATTTATATAAGACACAATAAATTTGGACTTCTTTGGCAACAATTGAACCATACAACAGCAAAAAATAAAGGCAAATTTAATTACAAGCAATCAAGAATATAAATGATAATTTTACGCTCAAATTATAAAATAATTATATATTTAGCAATTCACTCAAGCATTTGGTTTATATCTTGATTAACACCTCTTTCTAGTGACATGTAATATAATTAAATTTAGTTGATTCCCTAAATATTATAATACATTAACAATATTATATGAGACATTATATATATATATATATATATATATTTGAGAAGGATATGAGACATTATATGATTGTTTATGCCAATAGTTTTGTAACTTAACTGACACTTTCTAGTATTTTCATCAAAAGTTTAAAGTTCAAATTCCCCTCCCCCAACTATTATCAAAATAATAATAATAATACTAATAATAATAATAATAGTGGTTTGATATCTTAAAAAATATTTCGAAATAAGAGTATGCAATTATACACTTACTTGATAAATTATAAAAAATTATTAAAGTGCAGTTACTGGGAATAGAACTTTGGCCGAAGTGGGTTAGCTTTAGAGTCTTACCACTAGGCCATACTGAAATGTTGATGCTCTAAGTGAAAACTAAATAGCCTTAAAGTAAACTTAACAGAATTCATACCAATAAATTAAATAAACTTTCATTACTACTTTTATTTTATATTATAACTAATATTCATAATATTATATATTTTAATTAGCCATCTCTAAAAGGGAGTATATAAATATATTCATAATTTTATACTTCAAAAATTAATTATAACTTTTAAAGTATTTTTTCAAGCTTTATTATTTTACTTTTATTAAATTTCTTTAAAATATGCTTCAAAATCATTTAATTTTCCTTATATATATATATATATATATATAATTTTATAAATATAATATCAATATTTGTATTTAATTAATTAATAAGGTAATTATGACATTATTGCAGTCGAATCTCGGTCCGACCTTAAAAACCTTGAACCTCTCCCCTTATTAGTTCTGTGAACGGTCTGGATTTGAAAACCATGCAACCAAATGGGCTTTGTTTCTTTGACATAGAGATTTCAAGTCCCTTTTCTTTTTTTTTTCTTTTTTGACTTATTAGAATTAGAAAGACAGTTTCCTAAACAAGAATCATGTTTATTTTATTTACTAGTTTGGGTGGTACATGCAAGTCACATGCTGCTTCTTGAGTGAGAAAACTAAGATAGAACTTCTATTTGAAGAAGTATAAAATCATGTACTTAAACTTAGAATAACTATTTAACATATGAATATCTATTTACCACATGACAATTCCTTAGAATTTATTTGCCAAAAGCAATATTCACTCATTAAAAACTTCTAAAAATGATGACGAATATTATCATTTTCCAGCAATTGAGTTTTGTTAAGACATTGTCACAATATTTAAAGTTTCGTAATTAATGATGACATATGCTAGAATCGGACGTCTTCATCAAATAACTGCAATTATTCATAATGAAGAATTTGTTATTCATACTTACTTTGTTACCATTTTACATTTTATGAGTCTAGCTATAATGTTTAACTTAGTTTTTTATGAACACCCTTTTAAGTAAGAAAAGAAATAAAAAAAAAGACACGTATTATTGAAGTTTTCATAAGATAAAATTATAGGTCTAGAAGTTTAAATTTAGTAAATCAACTTTGTTAGGTTCTAAGAAATTAGGAACTAATGTATTTAGAACTCCAATTTGTATTTTGTTAGCAAACCATGATCAAAACATAGAGTCTAGGTTTAGGCTTGCTCAAAGTATGTTTATTTGTAAAATTGGAATTGAGTGATTGCAGAATTTATTGGACTAAATTTGCCTGGCTCAATCGATCGAAAATCAGGCTCGATAGATCGAAAGTTGTGCAGATTTATTTTTCTGCAGAGTTCCAGTTCAGCCCAAACTCTACTTAAATGTCTTGGGGTTCAAGTAAAACACTCCTATATATAAGGAAAACCCTAAAATATTTTTAAGTGATTTTTAGAGAGATTAAAGTGCCATCTTGTGCCTCTTTTTGTAGATCTACGGTTTTGTGCCCAAAGCTCTCTAAGGTTGCTCTTTATGCTGTGTGTGTGAATCTCTTGTGAGATCTAGAGGTGTTTGCCTTCACATATACTTAGGGTTTCCAAGATTTAAGATTATGTCAAGAACTTGGTGATCATTCAGTTGCAGATTCAAGAACTTAAAGATACACAAGCAGGGGTGCTTGTACTTGATTGAAGAGTCCAAGAAAGAAAGAGTCCGTGGATTCGGAGCTTGCACGTGGTTGTGTCAGTAAGTTCTACTGGTGGGTAGCATTAGGAAGTCAAGCGGGGAGCTTGTAAGTCCTTTTGTATGAACTTCGATTCTTTCAGATAGTGGATTCAAGTTTACCTTGAGGATAACTAGGTCAAATCCTCCCCAGGTTTTTACCGTGTGGTTTCCTGGGTCATCATATCATTGCGTTATTTATTTTTCCGCTGCTTTATTTCTTGATATGATTATTTGATTGTGTTAACCTAGATTTTCATAATTTGACTAAGTTAATCACTTGGCTAATAAAGTAGGTTAATCTGGTTGGGTTAAGGGGTCTAAAAACTGTTCAAACTTTCTCTAGGTAACAAATAGAACACCTGAAAGTTCAATGTGTGTCTAAAACACCCTTGAACGTTTAGACCCCAAATTACAAAATTACCAATTCAAGCTTTATATCAAACAATAAATGTGCGAAACATGATATCAAACTTATAACAGAATTGATATACAATCTAAGTCAAATATAAACACATCCACAGCAGTAAATATAAGGCAAAGATAAAGGGAAGGAAGATGCAAACACACGGACAACACATGATGTGTTATTGAAGAGGAAACCGAAGTTCTCGGCATAAAACCTCTCCGCCGCCCTTCAAGCGGTCAAATAATCAACTAAAGAATGTAGTTGGGATACATGAACAGCAGAAGACCCTCCAAGCCTAATCTACCCAAGTACCTAAGCCCTCCAAGCCTAATCTACCCAAGTACCTAAGCCCTCCAAGCTTCTTGCTCCAACGAGCTTACGCCGAACCTATTTCTTCTTTAGCTTCCTGGATTCCGCTACTAGACCATAGCATCAACCAATGTATATTGGTTCCTTCCAAACTGCTTCCCTTAGCACCAAATGAGCATTCTCACAAACATAGGTGTGGTGAGAAAAGGATTTGGTCAATAACCACTCAAGGGTATAACAATGGAGAGGAAGAGAGTAGAGGAATTTGTAGAGTCTCTAAGGTAAAGATTGGGGATGAGACAATCTTGTTTTTCTCTAGAGTTTCTCTTACAAAATTCTCTCTGGAAGCTCTCTCAATTTAGTGGGTATAAGGGTCTATATATAGTGGTGTGTGTTTGGAATACGAAGAGACAGTTTTTTGCCAAATAGGGCTGGTTGGCGGCTTGACCTCGCGGCTTGTCCAAGTCGCGAATTCAAGTCGTGACGTAACGGCCTGGCCAGCCTGGGACTTTTGTCCTGTAGTGCGACAGCTGGCGCGACCCTTCAGCTCCCTTGTGTGCATCTCACATGCCAGCATTTGGCGGCTTGCAGCCGCGAGCCACCCGTGAGTCCTAGCCGAGAAACTCTGTCTCTTTGCACATACTTGAGTTTTTCTTCACATCTTCTCACACACTACCCTTACAATAATCCCACCTAAATACAGGGTTACTAAGTGCTTAAATTACAAGCAAATTGGCACGGAATAAAGCTAACAAGATGGTTGATAAATTTCAACCTTACAATCTCCCCCTTTGGCTATTCCGTGACAAAACCCTAAAACAAACTCTAGACTTAACACGTGAGTTAGGAACAGTTGGAAAACTCACTCACATCTAACTCTAGAATCTGTGAAACTTTAGAACCATAAGAACAAGTAACTCCTGAAACACAACAACACAATAAGTTCATTATATGCAGAAAACTTGTAATGCAAATGGAGCAAGCATAATGCGATCAAGCACAATGGAGTAAAGCAGTAAACCATGGCAAGACCAAAACATGCAATCACTATAACCAAGTGATCATAATGCTCATTCACACTTGGAATGAACATCCGGACATTCAAGTTGACAAACACAAGGAAAATCACTTGAATGACCAACACTTAACCAATGCACAATATATGAAGTATGTACATCTAGGAAAAATCCTACACGGGCACAAGAGTGACAGTACTTAAAAAGGAATGCATAGCATTAGGTTAGAAGTACTGATTAAACAAAGCACAAAAGCTGCATAAAGCATGGCACAAACCACAAAGGCCTACAGGAGTGCATTAGAACAAACCCTTAAAGCTTACAAAAGCAACATGGGTACAAGCAAAAACATAAACCTTAACAACCTGCAAAGGTACCAGGTACAAACAATAAAGTACTTCCCTATCATATCACTTCCCCTATCATGAATCATAGGAGTTGTGATGAACTTGGAACATATATACCTGTAACCTGAAACACTTGCACAAAACACATTAAACTCTCAAGGTAAAGTAAGTAATAAATGGACAAGTATAATGTAACACGTAAAATTGCGATCAAGAACATGATGTTAAACATGTGAGCAACTTGATCAAATACCAAACACCAAGACAAAGTTTTCTTATTAGCTCAATGTCTTCTCCCCCTTGGTATATGCATCTCCCCCGTGGAATATCTCTCCCTCTACAAATGTGCACGAGAAATAGAATTTCTTCTCCTAAGAATGTGCACAAGGGTCATATAGAAATGACAAAAACTTTCCGGTGTACTCCCTAGAGAATACTCTCCCCCTTTTTGTCAGGAATAGACAAACGGTTAAGGAAAAACGAGGGCAAGAGATGAAGGTATGAACAATGACAATGATGCATGAGGGGTGCAATGATGCATGAGAAAATGAAGCTCAAACCTAAGACAAAACAAAATGCTACAAAGCATAAGGTAAACATGACAAGCTAGGATGAAGAAACAAGGTATAAACCAATGCATGACAAGGGTAGCAAGGTGTGTGCAAGAGGTGGCAAAGTACAATGCATGACCAATGCATGGAGAATGCACATGTGGGGTAAGGTGTGTTAAATACACAACCAATGAACCAAGCATGTTCCTAATGAGGAAACATGAGAAATCCCAAAGTTTGACACTCATTGGAGTCCAAACAAGTGAGAAAATGCGTAAGAGGCATTTTATCAAACACCTAGCATGCACATTATGAAGAACAAAGTGAAACAATGCATGAATATCATGAAAACCACCCTTAATACATATTCTTTTTGCCACAAGGGGCCAACATCCAAAGCAAATAATTAAAAGAAACCAATCCCATACAAAAATTTGACCAAAAAATAAGTTTTCCCAACCCCTATGATGAAAAACTCAACCAAGAGTACAAAACTCTCCAAAACATAGTCTAAGGATTAAAAAATAATGAAAAGAGTTCATAATTACCTTAGAGATGTTAATGGAATGAAAAACCATTCAAATTGATTGAGTTTTTATGTAAAAATAGTGAAAGAGGGGTTTAACAGAGGATGGGAGAGGTTTAAAATAGGTTTCCCACGAAAAGCCCTTTAAAAAGCTGTTTTTGGGCGTTTCGCGACTAGGCGAGTCGCGAAAATTTCGCGAGTCGCGAGTAAGTCGCCAAAGCTTCTGGATGAAACTCGAGACTGGGGTTGGTGACTGGCGAGTCGCGAGTAAGTCGCGAGTGAGTCGCAAAAAACTCTGACACCTGTTTTTCAACACAAAACATGTTTAAACACTGAAAAACAATGTAAGCACTAAACATGAACACAAAGAGTGATAAAAATCACTTCCAAAAACATATAAAATGATCAAAAATCTTTTTCGATTGATCCATATAAAGTTGAGCACACACACATCACATTTAAACAAATACAATCGAACAAATGAATAAGGTATTTATTGAACATTAGGTATGTGTGTTGTGTGTGTGTATCAAGTGTGGAATAGTCCATAGTCTAGAGTGAAACTTCAATGATCAATTCAATCAAGTCATACACAATTAGTACTAAGTCAAGTGGTCTATCTCAATTATAGAAATGAACATATATGACCTCCCACAAGAAAATGATTACATATCTTTGAAGCTTTTCATTTGGCTTCTTTACAATTCATAACATTTGATCATTTTGAATCAATATATCTCTTTTTGAGAGATCGATGCCTGAAATTTTTGATATTTCAATTTGATGAACAAGCCTTTGGCTTTTTGAGGCATCATACATTATATTTTGGTCGCTTTCCCTTTTTCCTAGTCAAATACTAGTATGTGCGATAGGCTTTTGTAGCTCAATATCTCTTTCATTTGGAGATTTACATTTGGTGAGCTTTTTAAACAAAAACAACAAAATAAAGAGTGGGAAGATATATAGGTACAAGTCTATGCATGTCTCAAAACCAACAAGACTATTAACTAATCATTCATGACAAGCTTGAAGATCGATTTACAACAATCACACAAAGATGTCAAGATTTTTCCCACAAAGATATAAGTGCATTAAGAACAAGCTAAGCTCGTAAATGCATAAAGCCATTTGTACGAAGGTACAAGGCAAAACTCACATGTGATATGTGCTCAAACATATACGATCAAACTTTTTGAATTTTTCACTTTTTATGTGGTTTTGGATTTTTACTCACACAAAACAAAGACATAAAAGTAAGATCAAAAACAAAAAACAAACCAATGCAGAAAAAATGCATGATGCACAAATGTATGACAATGAAGCATCTAATGCATGAAGGGTCCTACAAAGATCGAAAGAATTAGATCAAGGACCAAAAACCAAAAGCTCAACCATAGGAACCCTTCCTCATCCAAACAGAACGATTGTTTGGAATGAGTGTCTCAAGAGAAGTGAGATGAGGTTTGGAAGAATGAAAACCGGAGATGCACATAGTCAAGGAGTTAAGAGCATTAAACATTTTCTTTAACAACATGCTATTTTCACTCAAAACTGGTTTACCATTTTTAGCATAACTTCCAAGAAGCTCAAGTTTCTCTTTTCATTTAATTCTTTTAAGAGCATGAAACTTAAAGCAATGCGGTCTTAGATGACCAAAGGCACCACAATGGTGACAAACAATGTGTTTAGGTCCACTAGGCCTTTTGGGAAGGGATCTAGCAACATGAGTTTGTTCTCTCTTTAACTTATGACATTGAGGTCTTATATGACCAATCACACCACAATGGTGGCAAGTAGGAACAAACTTAGATCCACTCAATTCCCTAGGATGGGACCTAAACAGAGGCTTTGACTTAACAGACTTTCTCTCCACTTTTTGATTTCTTTTATGTGGAGGAATGTACACCGATTTGTCCTTTGAGGTAGAACACACATTAGGCACAAAATCGGGTACCACAACATAATTGCAACATATATTTTCATCCCTTTTAACAATATGTTCAGCAATCAAACACTTGGCATGCATCTTAAGAGATTCATTTTCAGATTTAAGATCATCAACAAGTTTGTTAGACAAAATAAGTTTAGCATCCAAGTCCATATTCAAACATTCAAACTCTTTCAGCTTTTCAAGAGAATTTTCAGCAAATTTCTTATATTTTTCAACCAATTTGTTGGATTCATTTAGCTTAGCAATCAAATCATCATTTTTACAAAATAACTTACTTAAACTCTTTTGAAACTTCTTAGCATTTTTCTTTAAGAGTTTGGTGTTAGGAATATCAACAACACCCAAAGATTCATGTAACATAGCATCACAATCATGAGGATTATCACTCATAGAGGCATTTTCACAAACACGTGGCATGTTACATTCATTACCAACCAAATCATACAAAGAGGCATACAAAGCACAATCCATGGCAAATAAACACAAGGGGTCAAGGATCACACTTAGGTATTTAAACCACAACAAGTGTACCCGCTCTGATACCAATTGAAAGTTCAATGTGTGTCTAAAACACCCTTGAACGTTTAGACCCCAAATTACAAAATTACCAATTCAAGCTTTATATCAAACAATAAATGTGCGGAACATGATATCAAACTTATAACAGAATTGATATACAATCTAAGCCAAATATAAACACATCCACAGCAGTAAATATAAGGCAAAGATAAAGGGAAGGAAAATGAAAACACACGGACAACACACGATGTGTTATCGAAGAGGAAATCGAAGTTCTCGGCGTAAAACCTCTCTGCCGCCCTCCAAGCGGTCAAATAATCCACTAAAGAATGTAGTTGGGATACATGAACAGCAGAAGACCCTCCAAGCCTAATCTACCCAAGTACCTAAGCCCTCCAAGCTTCTTGCTCCAACGAGGTTACGCCGAACCTATTTCTTCTTTAGCATCCCGGATTCCGCTACTAGACCATAGCATCAACCAATGTATATTGGTTCCTTCCAAACTGCTTCCCTTAGCACCAAATGAGCATTCTCACAAACGTACGTGTCATGAGAAAAGGATTTGGTCAATAACCTCTCAAGGGTATAACAATAGAGAGGAAGAGAGTAGAGGAATTTGTAGAGTCTCTAAGGTAAAGATTGGGGATGAGGCAATCTTGTTTTTCTCTAGGGTTTCTCTCACAAAATTCTCTCTGGAAGCTCTCTCAATTTAGTGGGTATAAGGGTCTATATATAGTGGTGTGTGTTTGGAATACGAAGAGACTGTTTTTGCCAAACAGGGCTGGTTGGCGGCTTGACCTCGCGGCTTGTCCAAGTCGCGAATTCAAGTCGCAACTTAACTGCCTGGCCAGCCTGGGACTTTTGTCCTGTAGTGCGACAGCTGGCACTACCCTTCAGCTCCCCTGTGTGCATCTCACGTGCCAGCATTTGGCGGCTTACAGCCGCGAGCCACCCGCGAGTCCTAGCCGCGAAACTCTGCCTCTTTGCACATACTTGAGCTTTTCTTCACATCTTCTCACACACTACCCTTACAATAATCCCACCTAAATACAGGGTTACTAAGTGCTTAAATTACAAGCAAATTGGCACGGAATAAAACCAATAAGATGGTTGATAAATTTCAACCTTACAACACCCTATATCACCATTTGAACTTTCCAAGCATGACTACCAAATAAAACTCAAAATAGACAAAATTGTTTTTTGGGATATTAAAATTTAGTGGAGCATTGCACAATAGAATATTCTAGGCATCATAAGATTTCATTAGTAGTTGTGAAAATATTGTGATAACAACAAAATGTCACGATATTTTTACAATAAAATACATTTATTTTCAATTGTGATAGATCATGGTCTAATATTTTTTTTTTATTTTGATCTATAAGGAACTAAAACCTATATCATAAAATTTTCACAATATCTTTATTTTTAGCTGTGGTTGGTCTAGTCTAATATTTTATTATTTTATTTTGGGATATATATAAGGAATTGACACCTCAACAATTGTGACCATTTGTTGTATTCATATACAAAAACTCCTAAACTAAAATAAGCATATAAATATGGACAAAGTTTAGCTACAAAATTGGTTGTAGTTTAACACTACAACTTTACTCTATCTTTTTATTGATTGGATTACATGTTCCTCTTATATTCTCCATGCTTGTAAAATTTCTATAAAATTAAATATCAATAGCCATGTCATCAATAAATTGTTTAAATTGCAAGTTTTTGTAGTTTAAAAGTATGCATAAAATATATTCTTATAAATCATATAATAAATAATATTCGATTGGCACAAAATTTAACATGTATATTAAGAGTGTTAAGAACATATAATTCAACGGCTAGATTTTCAAACTATGTAGTAATGTTTATTTTATTGAGTAAGGTTGTAGTCTCAGGCTACAACAAATTTTGTAACTAAACTTTGTCCTATAAATATCTTTAAAAAATAAAAAACTAACTAACGTACTTTAAAAAAAAAAAAAAAAAAGGAAGCCCAAAGCCCCCCAATAAGTATGAAACAATGTGTTTTTTAGTAGCAAAAGCATGAATCCAAAACTTGACTAAATCAAAATAGTATCTTAGCCTTTTGGTTATTTTTCTATTGTTAATAGAAATAGATAAAGATAAAGAATTGACACCTCAAAAATTATGACAATTTGTTGTATCCGTATAAAAAAAATCCTAAACCAAAATAAGCATATAAATATTAAAAAATGACAAAAATTAGGTACAATATCTTAAGTGTTGTTCTTTAGGTTCTCCTCTTAAAATTCAACCATATAGTTATTTAATTAAAAAATACACTTCCATTTCATGAGGAAAAAAATTCACATAGTAGAATCTTAAGAGGTAAATATAAAGAATAATACTTAAGTAATGTACATAAATCTTACCCATTAAAAAAACAAAAGAAAACAAAAACAAACTTATAGACTTGGAAAAAAGAAAAATAAAAAATGAAACCAGCACACCAAATTGACCAAACCCAAGCCCTAGAATAAGTGAGCGTTTGGGAAGCGCGTTTTGCACTTCCCACGCCTGATTTTTATTTATTTATTATTATTATTATTAAACCAGCGCTTATTGCATTGTTCATGTGACATGAGAGCATCTCCAGCAGTTTCAGCAAATTTTTGTACTGTTTAGAGAATGAACAGTGACATTTAGCTTTTACCTACTCACTTTTTCAAATACAGTTCCAACAGATTCTTTTTCCCATTCTTTATCTCATTTAAATATTATTTATTCATTTTTTCTTTTCTTTTTTTATCATCATTTATTCTTTTTTTAACAACTGTATTTTTAAATGAAAAGTGTTACATCCACAACATTTTATGCAATACTTTCACAACAAAATTTATGTGGAAAGTTATTACTGGTTCTAATTTGAACTCACCACTGATTTTTTTTTTCTCGCCAATATTAACTAATAACAATCTGTTATTTAAAATTTATTGTGAAATATTGTGGTAGAATTTCTCAATTAAGATTTTTTATTTTTTATTTTATTTTTTATTCTTTCATTTCATTCTCGTCCACACACATGTTCTCTATCTCCCTTCTTTTATTTCTTTTTCTCCTCAAGAACCCTCCAACAACATCTACTTTTCACATCAGAGAAAAGAGAGAGAGAGAGAGAGGAGGAGGATAGATCGGCTTGGGCCTCCACCGCTACTCCAGCATCTCCACCGCCGCTCTTCGTCCTCCCCACCGATCAACTTAGGTCAGATCGGCTTGTTCTTTTCTTTTCTTTTCTTTTTTCATATTTGCTTGTTCTAGTTCAACTTTATTTTAAGAATTGGATTTTGTTTTGTGTTTGGATTAATTCTTTTGCTTATGAACAGGTCTCTCTCTTTTTTATTTTTTCTTTTTTTTTTCTTTTATTTTTCTGATTTCATTTGGTTTGTGAGAAAAAAAGAAGCAACGGCAACGAAGAGAATGAGAGAATGAGAGAAAAAAAAAGAAGCAACGAAGAGAAGGAGAGAAAAAAAAATCCGGAGGAGGAAAGAGAAAGAATTAATATAATAGAACTATTGGTAATATTTTAATCCAACAAATTTAATAGCTAATGTACAGTAGCCCATCAGACTTTTTTTTTTTTTTTTTTTTTTGAGAAAGAAACTTATGAATTTTATTAATAAAATTCAACTACATCCAATTGTAAAATCGAACCAATATGAGATGGGACATCTTCCATCTATGCTTGAAAATCTAGTATGCATAATGCATTTTTAGCCAGATTATGAGCAACCCCATTGTCGTTTCTCTTAATGTGAGAATACAACAATCCTTCTCTACGAACATGTGAAAACCTAATACAATGAAATAACCTTGCAAAACATTTAACATCACGACTAAGTAAACCAAAGGATTCTAAAGACTGCGAATCTGCATTCAAAGCGTTCATTGCAATCTCTGAAACTCCCTCTGGAGTGACATCTTCCAAACTCAAATCAGCATCCAACTGTAAAGCCTTCGATATAGCCAAAGTTTCAAGCTCTGTGACAGTTAAGGGGAGAGGGATGATTCCGACCATGTGTGCCAAGCCTTTTCCTTGGCATTCTCGGATGATCACTCCAATTACTGCCTTATCTTCTACTTGAAACATTGTATCGATATAATTTTTGGCTATGTTTGTGAGCTGATTTGGATTGCACCAAGGTTGGTTTATTCTGACTTGAATCCTATATGTCCATATTGACCAAACCGTGACCGAGAACCACTCTATATTCTGTTTCGTTCTGATCATCAACGACAACCCCTCTTTGAAGTCTATGAATGCTGCTTCCACAGTAGAACAGTGAGGAGAGAGACTGCACATTGAAGCATTTATTTTTCCTGCCACTTCATGAGGGAAGTTATGAATTTTCTCACGTTCCCCTTCACTGCTAACTATGCTCGTATGTCCTGCCTCCTTAGTACCCGTTATATCAAACTTCCTTATTTCCTTTTCAAAAACTGAGAGTTGTGAGAGGAATAAATCACCTTGGCATTTATTTTCGGAACGTGATTGAAGGAATAAATGATCATGGCAATTAATTTCGGAAATTGATTGATAGAATAACGGATTTGGCTTCTCTTGGTTTAGCACGTTTCCTGCCTCAGATTCCCTTTCCTTATCAGTTACGGATTTTGAATTTGTAACGGATTTGGAATTAATGTCATCCCCTGAATTTTCGATTTCCATAATTGCTTCACCTTCTCCAGTTTGATCAACCACTGTGCCTGAAAATTCGCCTTCCTGTTGCTGAACTGGCGGAGGTCTCATAGGACTCCTGAAAATTCTCCTACCTATTGTTTCACAGATACTTTCTGCCACAGCCTTATTCATGAATTTGTAGGGGACATCATGTACCCTATGGCTGCCACAAAGATTGATTTTGAGACCATTTGTAGAACGCCAGATTCTTTTGTAGAGCACCATTTTGAGGAATTTGCTCATGAGAAATTTTGCTACTAAGATAAATTCACCGGACCAAGCACACCGGTTTGTCTAGCACTCTGTTCGTGAAGACTTATTCTCCCCCCCTGAACCAGTACCTTAATCCCTCAAACTGGACTGCTTTATCGTTTGATTAGAGTTTAAATTCTCCAAATGATATGAAAAAAACTGAGAGAAAAACTTAAAGAGGATACTGCAAAAAGGAACACTGAAGTGTTTCCCCACCCCACAAAGGAAAAAACCCAACAAACCTTAAAATAACCTTGTTATTTTAAGGAGTACAAACTCACCTTCTAAGAGAAGGGACAACTATTCTACTGTTCTAGGAGAAGCACGGAGCTTTCTTAGAAACAGAGAAACCCATGGCTACTTAGAACCATTGATATTTTTGATTGCTCTGTTTACTACATAGAGAAACAGAGCCTCTCCCTAGCCCATTAGACTTGATGAGCTACTGTTCATAATCCAAAAAAAAAATTGGGTATAGAGAAGCTGCTGGAGTAGTTTTTTTGGGTCCTATTCTCTATTATAGCTAATATTTTGATTATACATGTATTGCTGGAGATGCTCTGAACAATGCATTTAGGCTAATGAACAGTAACCGTAGTATGAACAATAACTTTTTTATTATTTTTTTTATTGTTTTTAGTTTCCAGCAAAATAAACGGTATCCAAACAAACCTTAAGTATTAAAAAAATGTGTTTTTTAGTAGCATTAGCACGAGTCCAAAACTTTTCTAAACCAAAAACACTATTCCCTAGCCTCTCGGCTCTTTTTATATAGATAATAAATAAGGAACTAACACCTCAATAATTATGAAAATTTGTTATAGTTGTATTAAAAAAAAAAAAAAAACTCCTAAAAAAATAAGCATATAAATATTTTTTAAAATTTTTGTACTTGATTAATAAAAATAAAAATAAAAACCAACTCACCAAATTGAGCAAATCAAAGCCCTTATATGAAACAATGTGTTTTTTTGTAGCATTAGCATGAGTCCAAAACTTGGAAAAAATTGCAAACTAACACCAATCTCCAAACAATTTCATTTGATTAGCAACATTTCCAAACTATATAGGAAACTAACATCTCGAATCTAAGAAACTCGATTTTGCTCTTAGAACTCAAGTATGATAGAGTCGAGTTCCATGGAACTCAGGTCTTCAAGACTCAAGATTACTAAAGCAGATCCACAACAAAAACGCAACAACCTAGCAACTCCCAGCAACAAAAATGAAATACCAACAACTCCATGCACTAGGTTTGACAATCTTGACACCATAGTGGCTTGGGTTTGACGATCTCAGTATCAGAGTGGCTTGGGTTTGTTGATCTCGACACCAAAGGTTTGTTTTCTGGTTTGGTTTGTCTCTAGATTTGTTTTCTATGTTCTCTGGGTTGGTCTGTCTGCGATACCAGAAAGACACTTAGTTTGATTCAACAATACCAGAGAGACACTAGTGCCAAGATCAACAAACCCAATCTAAAAGGCTAGTGCCAAGATCGAAACTACCATGGGTCTTCATGGGGTTAGGTCCGATTCTTCTTCTTCTTTAGGAAACAACCCCCTTCGTGGATTTGGGTCTTCACGGGGTTGTGTTTTGGTTTGGTTTTTAATGAACTGCAGAACTGGAACTCATAGATTTAGGTCTTTGTGGGGTTGTGAAGGTTTGGTTTTTGATGAATTGCAGAAATTGGAACTCATTTGATGAACTACAGAAACTAGAACTCGTGGATTGGATTTGGGTCTTGGTGTAAAACTCGAGTTCCACATTGATTTTTCATGGAACTCGAGTCTCAGAGACTTGAGTTGCAATTGTGAAATCAAGTTTGTGAGCCTCGAGATGCTAGTTTCCTAAATAATTTGAAAACGTTGCTAACTAACGAAATAGTTTAAAAGCAGGTGTTATTTTGAAAAAAAAATCCCCAAAACTTGAATAATCCAGGACTGTTCCTTATTTTTTCAGCTCTTTCTATATAGTCAATACAATTAACTTTCTCATTAGTCATTACCACCTCTCCCTTGTTTCTCACCTCTCTCCAAAATGGAAAAGATCCAGCACAGTCATGTAGAAGTAAGAGGAATAAAGCTTCATGTCGCCCAGATTGGAAGTGGTATATCTGATACCAACATGTTCTTTTATTTCCGAACTTCATAGGTTTTTAACTTTTCCTGTTTATCCTTCCAAAATTTGATTTTCTACTTTCTCTAATCATGAATGTTTGAGCAGGTGATAAGGTAGTGGTGTTCCTGCATGGATTTCCTGAAATATGGTATACATGGAGGCACCAATTGATTGCTGTTGCAAATGCTGGCTACCGAGCAATAGCCTTTGATTTCAGGGGCTATGGACTGTCTGACCAGCCACCGGAGCCAGAGAAAGCAAATTTCAATGACCTTGTTGATGATGTTGTCGGCCTTCTTGACTCTCTGGGCATCAATAAGGTAGTACTTGCCACCCAAATCTCTTCCCCTTTAGATATTCATACAGCTTGAATGTATGACTCAAAAAATGCAAGATTTCTATGTTAATCAAAGTGATAAAGTTTTAGTTTTGGTCTCTAAGCTTTAGTGGGTAGGTTATCAACCCCATTCATACTTTGTTAAATTGCCATTTCAACAACAATCTCGTTTTCATCTCTCCGTTTCACACCTGTCTTTCGCATCTCACTCTCTTACTATTGCTCAATTTCGAAGACTTCTTCAAAGCTTAAACATTTTTACTTCTAATCTAGCCCTGGTTCAAACAGATCTCCCCTCCAGTTGCCCAACTTTCAGATACTCTTTTTGGTTGGCAAGACCTATGGTCGTCCCTAGGCAAATACTCGAGTCCACAATCCTTCCAATTTGATCCAGTATCCTGAAATCAGAGCATTTTCTTTTTGGGGGGTCTTAATTGTAAACAAATTATAAATTGGAGTCGTCCTGGAAATGTAAAATGTTTTCCAAAATTATTATAATCAGCAAAAAACAAACTAGCCTGCTAAATTGTCACATCTGATCATCAACTGTTGTATTACATCCACCAATTGAATGCATCTGCAATTGTATTCAACGGCTGAAATTAAAATTTTAAAAAGTAATTTTTAATCTTAATTATTAAATAAAATATATTAAAAATATTAAAAAGTAAGAAATATAAAAAAAATTTATGAGAAAAAAATGAGTAAATTACACCAATGTAATACAAAGTATTCTCAATCCAGTGAATTAGCCCCACATGGTGGACTACCAGTGAACCTTTAAACTTTGAAGGGTTACCATTAGTTTTAAGGATGTGACTAACGATTTGTCCCAATGGGAAAAATGTAGATATGACAGGTGAGACTATAAATAGGATAGTTTGACAGTAACAGAATATTTTATATCCATTTTACATAATATATCATTTCGACGGTTATGTTAGACTTAAAAGACAGCTAGATAGGATTAGAAAATAATATTCTTCGTCTATTTTACCTAAAAAATACGACAAATTTATGTGAGACTCCAGACAAAGTTTCACATGGAAAAAATAAAGTATTTTGCATCCATATACTGCCTCGACCAGTAAAAATCCTCCTTTTTATTATTATTTATTATTCCACTTCATGCTTCATAACATGCACTTGGGATAGGTCCAGTGCTGGACACTGGACTCAATGCCGGCTTTATATTAGAAGCAAATGAGGAAGTCACTTAAGGCCTTAAGTAGAAAAAAAAATCTCCAAATTTTAACTAATAGGATATTTTTTTTCAATATTATAATAATATTAAGTTAAGCCCAAATATTAGCTAAAAATATAAATTCATATTTTTTATCGAATGAAAAAAAAAAAGAAAAAAAATATCTCCATAACAACTACCACATAATTTGTTGTGAAAATATTGTAAAATTGTTATAGATATAACACTTCTCTAAATTAAAACATTTAGCTAACAATAATCTTCATCTATTTTAGTTCACAACTTCACAAAGTACAATATTCTACATCTATTTTAGCTAACAATTTCATTAACCTCTTCCACTTTACCTCGACCTTCAATTCATATTTCTCTCACTCTACCTCGTATTTAAAATCTCATGATAGGTCTTACCTATTAAAAAGTAGTTTGAGCTCACGGGTGAAGAGTAGAATTAAAATTATGTGATTAAATAGTTAAATTTATCAATTCTCAATAGTTTAAACTTTTGAGAGAATTGGTAATTTAATATTTTATTTGTCAACTATAAAGATTCCTTTAAATTAATGTAAAAAAAAGAAAAGAAAAAAAAGGGAAAAAAGAAAAGAAAAGAAAGAATACTGTTTGTGGCATTTCCATAGTATTATTTGCTATGACATGGTAAAACAAACGCGCTATAGTAGAGTGGGATCAAACCCATGGTCTCTTGCCACCATCAGGAATGGAATGCTATTTGGGTTACATTGATACCATTGACCATACTTATCAACTAGTTAAGTTTGAATCATTAAAAAGTGATCATAAAAATGCATTCCGAATTTCCCACATCAACATGGATATTCTTGGTGCCAGGCTTTTCTTATTGGCAAGGACTTCGGAGCTTTCCCAGCATACATGGTAACAGCGGTCCATCCAGAAAGGGTGTCAGGCGTTATAACACTTGGTGTTCCTTTCATGTTACCTGGTCCTTCTGCTGTCCAAAATCATCAACTTCCTCAAGGCTTCTACGTAACTAGGTGGCAGGTAATATAGATTTTGATTTTTGACACAAACATGAAACATAGCCATTTACTTGATAGCATTTTTCCTACTTTCTTATTTCCCCAGGCACTATAATGTTCAATTTATAAGTTAATAGTATTATTACTGGATCTTATGTAGGAGCCAGGGCGAGCAGAAGCTGACTTTGGCCGGTTTGATGCGAAAGCAGTGGTAAGGAACATCTACACTCTCTTCTCAGGAAGTGAGGTCCCAGTTGCCGCCGAGGATCAGGAAATCATGGACTTGTTTGACCCTTCTGCTCCTCTTCCACCATGGTTCTCCGAGGAAGATCTCTCAGTCTATGCTTCCTTATATGAGAAGTCTGGATTCCGTTTTGCATTGCAGGTTCCATACAGGTACACAAAAGTTCCCCCAAGTTGCTGGAAGAAATGTGAAAGCTTCTTTTTTACTTTTGAAATCGGCTTTAACACCATCCAACCCTTTATGATTCAAGAGCCAAATACTGGGTAAAGAAAAATGAATTAGGAATCCTCTAATTGGCCTTATAGTGATTTCCATTAATGTAAATAGTCAAATTGGGTGAAGTAAGGTAAGGCATGACCTCAACCAAATAGTTCAAATTATTTTAGTCCAAGGGTATGAGGCTTATTTTTTGTAGTAAAATCCCAACATGCACCTAAAAAATGATTAATTATTCAGTATTAAAAAACTAATCTCTTCCTCTCATATAATAATGTCTCACTAATTAAATTTATGGTAGAATTAAATATCCATGTGAGAGTAGAGAGCATTGCTCTGGAGATAGAAGAATATTGTATAATTTTCCTAGGAAAACAGATCACCGAACTCTATAAAGTTCTGATGAAACCAATAAGATCTTCCAAAAGTATGACATTCCTTGAGGTAAACATACATTTGACTGGTTGATCCATTGGGCAGGACTTTAAATGTGGATTGTGGAATAACTGAGCCGATAGTCAAAGCTCCAACGCTGCTGATTATGGGGGAGAAGGATTATGTACGGAAATTCCCAGGGACCGAGGACTACATAAGGAGTGGAGCCATGAAGCATGTTGTACCAGATTTAGATATCATATTCATGCCTGAGGGGAGCCATTTTGTCCAAGAGCAACTTCCAGATCAGGTGAATGAGTTCATCATCACCTTCCTTGGAAAACATAGCGCCTGAGGAGGGTGCTATATGAGTACCCCAGGTGTAAGAATAAAATCTATGCTAGAAAATATTGTATCCATGGGCAGCGAGGACTAAATCTTTCTTGTGCAACTTTGTCGTCTCCATGTGCTTAGCTTAACAGATATTCCAAATGGTTTTAAATACATATGGAGTTGGATTTCTTGCATTTGTCATTTGGTGTCAATTTCGGTCAGATTAATATACTCCTGCTTATGGAATTCATTCAATCAAGTTAGTCCCACTGATTCTGGTGGGCAAACCAGACCATGAACCATTTGCAAAATCGTTAAAATGGAATTCATTCAATCAAGTTAGTCCCACTGATACTGGTGGGCCAAGCCAGTCCATGAACCATTATCGCAATCGTTAAAATGGAATTCATTCAATCAAGTTAGTCCCACTGATAAGGAGAACTGCTTTTTTCTTTTTTCTTTTTGGGTAAGGGAGGGGGTAGGCAGGTTGAACCCATGACATGAGATTAGGGGACAAGGTAGGTGCTAATCAGACTATAAGCCTATTGGCAATTGCTACCTTAAGCTTAGAATTGTGTAAACTAACATGGTAAGATATTGATTGTTGTTTCATCAAGTCATTCGTCCAGTCATCTCCTCCCAAACAAAACTCAAAACCAGCTTGTTTCAAGAAGAAAATTTACCGTCAGATTCCCAGTAGGAAATGACAAAATAGGAACAGAAAGCCAGCAAATTCTCAAATACATTACACGATGTGAGCTACTTTAAGCACAATAAATTTTTATACATAAGGCCTACCTTCCAACCTTCCATTGTAAAAATATTTTCAGAGATCATAAGCCGGAAACTTACCCTGAGAGGGATCGATCATGTCAAGAAAAAGATAAGCCATACCTCCCATCCCTTCGAACAATGAGTAGGGGTTATCACCTCCATGCATCTCTCCCTCTGATATGAGCTTGTGAGCTCTATCAAGTAGAAAGCAAGCAAAAGCTTTGGCTCTGTATAAGAACTCCACATTCCCTGTAAGTTGGTAAAGTGAGAGGAACACATATGCATTCCCACTAATGCCATGGCAAATCCCGACTCGCTTGAGCAGTCCGCGGTTCCACACTACCTCTGCTGCATCTGCAGCTGCTTCCAGAAATTCCTTATCTCCAAAAACCTGCGCATTTGACACAGTTTTTATTCAATACACGCAATCAAGAAAAAATATCTGAGAAAAGAAAAAAAACTATGGTGAAGAGACTGAGAATTTAGTTTCACTAACTAAGAGAAGTACAACAGTACACATTTTCTTAATTAAGTTAACTACAACAGTAGTCTTCCCTTGAATATAACTGTCATACTTGGGCTGCATGCCCTCAGCATTTTCTAATTAAATTATCCAAAAAAAAAAAGATACACGCCTTTTCCCATGTCACCACATGATTAATGCAACACAAAATGGTTCTTCTTTATCATTTTTAAGTCTCAACAGAAAAGAAATTTCAACACATTCTACTCAGGACACTCTTAAGGAGAACTTTAGAGGGAAAATGACCAATTATAATGTTATTGTAAGTCAATGAAACACATTTTATGCATTATCAGGCCACTGGAAATAATTCTAGTCGGAAATGGAAGTCATTCCTCCATGGATTCTTAGCCAATCAGACCAACTTCCACCCCCCCCCCCCCCCCTCTTTTTTCTCTTTCCTCTTTTTGCAGGGGTTAAAAAACATATAATTACTTACCTACTTAAAGGTTCAAGACAAAGAGTTAGAAAAGCTTTAGGTATTATATTATTGAAGATACCCAACCTATGATTATGGAAAGCGAAAGCAAAGCTTATGAAACAGCACTGTGAGAACTTCCTTAAGTTGTTCAATGAATTGCGCCAACGACTGTAATCACACATGGCACTTTGACAGTCCAAGGATACAGGGAAACAAAATTACAAATGGTTTGCACAAAAAGAAAAGAACTTCCCATCAGAGAGATCTTACCCTAGCTGCTTTGACGAGTGTGAGAGCAACTCCAGGAGCTCCATGACACCAATGCACAAGAACATCTCTCTTTTTATCCTCTTCACTTGCAGGGTAGTTCCCACTGGGGAATCGATTGTTGATCATGTACCTAAGAGTGCCCTTGACATCCTCAACCTCATCTGGTTTCAAATCCATGTCCATCAAAACATGCATTATCCCCGCCAATCCATGTGCCGCACCCCAATACTTTTCTCCATACCATTCAAACATTAATGGGCATCTTCCACTCTTAGCCAATTCTCTTCCATTCTTGATGATTTCATTCACAACTGAACACTACACACATGTTTACCAGAATATCAGTGCCACTTCTAATGAAACAAATAACAATATCCAAGATCGTTTAGTAACTCATGATGCAAGTCTTACAGTGTAGGTAGAAGGAATCGTCCCTGTGCCCATATGTTTGTTTATGAACAAAGATGCCCATAAGTATCCAACTCTCCCATATAACAACTCATCAGGAAGATTTCTGGGAAGCTTAATCTATACTCATAAGTCAAACCATGAGTTAACACCGACAAACAAGTTCTGAGCAACCAATTAATGCAACTGTTATTTAACAAATGCCAATATAATACCTCTCTAAATTGAACTAAATAGTAATTTATCAACTGTTCATCACCGGCATGCTTTGCCATCACAGCCCCAAGAGCACATACACCAGCTCGCCCGCATAGAAAAGTCACATCCCTACCATCAATGCATCACACAAAGCACCCTAACTCAGTTAAGCATGCTATCAGCCAAAAAAGTCATAATAATAAGTGTTCGACTATGAGTGGCGGAGAAAAAATAGTATTTCCATGAGTGTCAATTGTGCCCACTACTCGCAGCCAACCACTTTAGCAAAGTGAAATTTGTTACGAAAAAAGTTGTGTCCGGAGCCTTACAGATATTAGGTGCATACAAAGCAAGAGAGTAAGTGAGGAGAGTACCTTGAATTGAAAGAAGCGGTGTCACAAGCCTTAACAATCTGAGAGGAGAGAGCAAGATCATTGTGGTTGTTAGTGAGTAGGTAAGATCTGAAGAGGAAAAAAGCCGTCCCAAGAGTCCCACAATACAGCGTAAAGTCTTGAACTTGATGCCCAGTCATACCCCACGTCTCCAAAGTTATCTGAAACAAACCCACATACACTTGGTAGGCATAAGAGTAAGTAAACTCATACGTGCACACTCAGAGAGACAAAGAAAGTAGTGAGTAAATAAAAGAGATGGATACGGTTTCTTTGAGGTCCAAAGCGGCGCGTTTGAAACGCTGAGAGAGAGAAGAGTAAGGCATGGAGAGGAGCTTCATGAGAGAATCTTGGGTGACAAATACTGGCTCTTTTCCTTCTTCGTCTTGGGTGTCAGCTTCTGCTACGAAGTCTGGCATTACGTTTGGGAAGAACCGGTCCGCCATTTTCTCCAATTCGGGCTTCAAAACTCAGTGTCAGTGACTCTGTTACGAGGAGCTAAGGTAGATGATTGACTTCTTAGAACCGCGACATAGTCAGCAGGGTTGAGAAGCTGAGCTGATCAGAGCATGAGCTCGCTACACGTTGAATAGATTTTGCACTACGTGGCAGACTTTAAGATTTCTCACCTCCGAGGTTCTTTTTGTCTTCTCTCGAAAATATTTGACACGTGGCCCGGACCAGCCCAATCTAATTGTAATCGAACAGCTTGACGATTTTAGAATTTTTTTTTTTTTTAATATTTAATATTTATGGGCTAGGTTGTCCATGCGTCTGGGACGGACCAGGTTAGGGCTCAACCTGCATTCAATACGACCTGATCAGGTGGAGCATATTTTAACCTATCAATGATCGAAGAGGTTGATCAATTCGGGTCTTCAACGGATGGCAGTCGATTCTATTAGGTTTCTCAGGCAGGTCAAGGCTTCGGATAGGTTGGATAACCCTTTTTATAGATAACGATTTTAGATTTTGAACCTTCGTGTGAGAGACTTTAGGGTTATCTTATTGTGAGGCACGTTGACCATATGGTAAATTTAGCTTGGTTGGGACTACGTGGTCTATTAGTCTAGTATGAATATTTATTCAAAAAACAATAATGGAAAAAAATTACATTTCTATGTGGTCTAATTCTTAGGTAGTTTTGATTCAAACTTAGGCTTCTTTTAATTTTATTCCATTTAGGCTTTATTTAAACTTATTTAGTCTAATAATGTGATAGTTAGTACTTAGCAAGAACACAGCTGCGCAAGCTCAAGAGGCTATTAAAGTGGCACTGAATGTCTTGGCCATCTAGCATTATGAGAAGTACTTGGGGCTGCCATCTTTTGTTGGTAGAAACAAAAAGGCCTGTTTTACACAGATTAAAGAAAGGATCTGGGCTAGAATGCAAGGTTGGAAGGAAAAGCTTTTGTCTTAAGCTGGTAAGGAAGTGATGATCAAGGCGGTGGTCCAATCTATACCGGCCTACTCTATGGGTGTCTTCAAGCTTCCGGTTGGTTTATGTAAAGATATTGAAGCAATGATTCGTAAGTTTTGGTGGGGTAGTGGTGACTCGAAGAAAATCCATTGGGTGAAGTGGAGCTCTCTTTGTTCCTCAAAATCAATTGAAGGGATAGGGTTTCGGGATCTTCAGAAGTTTAATAATGCAATGCTAGCAAAACAAGTGTGGCGTCTTATTCACCAAAAGGTGACCCTTCTTTTTAAAGTGTTTAGTGCAAAGTATTTTCCAAATGGCTATGTTCTTGATGCTCCTATTCACCCAAAATGTTCCTATGCATGGAGGAGTATTTTGCAAGCTCGTGATGTAATTAATCAAGGAGTAATTTGGAGAGTTGGGAATGGGGAATTGATTGATATTTGGAGGCATAGGTGGCTGCCTGACCTGCACCATAGCAAAATTATTTCTCTACAGGCCAATACCCCTGTTAATCGGGTTTGTGAGCTTTTTGTTCCCCACACAAAAATCTGGGACCCGAGTAAATTGGATCTTTGTTTTTTGCCTTGGGAAGCTGAGATAGTTAGCCAAATTCAGGTTTGTAGGGATGGGGAGGAGGATGTGTTGATATGGCCATTGACCGCAGATGGTGAATATAGTGTTCGAAGTGCCTATCACTTTCTTGTTACTGTTGAGGACTGTCTTGCACCTAGCTCATCCTCGTTGCCCCATGATCATGCTGTTTGGAAGAAGATTTGGAAGATGAAGGTTCCTAATAAAATCCAGCATTTCATCTGGCGTGCAGCGAAGGACCCGCTTCCTACAAAGGTGAACTTAAAGGCTTGGCATGTACCTGTGGATGATGTTTGTGAGGGGTGTGGGGATTATTCGAAGTCAACGATGCATTCCCTGTGGCTATGTGATCAAGCTCGGGCTATTTCGATGTCAGGTCCAGAGTTTCAAATTTTGATTCGGAAAGGATGCAGGTCGTTTATTGAACTGTTAGAGCATTTGTTCAAGGAAGGGTTGGGATTATAGGTGGCTGTGTTTGCTACGATTTACTGGTGTCTGTGGGAGCGGCGAAATAGGATTAAAGTGCGTGAAACCTCATGGCAGATTCACGAGATTGAAGGCCGAGCGAGAATGATGGTCCGTGAATTCTGGGATGCCAATGATTAGGAGTAGCAACAGTCTATGCATCGCCCTCAAGCTCGTTGGTTCCCTCCACCTGCTAGTACTTACAAAGCTAATTTTGATGCTGCGTTATTTGAAGAGCTACATTATGCAGGACTTGGCGTCGTGTATCGAGATCATTCAGGCCAAGTTATTGCTACCTTGAGTCAAAAGATTGGTCTACCTCGTACAGTGGAGATGGCTGAAGCCTTGGCTGCCAGACGAGCTGTGGAGTTTGCCAGAGAACTCAGCCTTTTTGATGTCATATTGGAGGGTGACTGCCTACAGGTTGTGAGAGCTCTAAACGCTTCTGGTGGGTGCAATACTTTGTATGGTCATGTAGTCAATGAGACTAAGAGGTTAGGGGCTGTTTTGAGGCACTGTAGTTATCAGCATGTTGGTCGGGAGGGGAATAAATTAGCTCATTGTTTAGCTAGGAGAGCAGTTTCAGCTACATATATTGATGTTTGGGTAGAAGATCTACCTGGGGATTTGGACATTGTGCTCTAATCCGATTTGTCTTAATTTTTCTTTTATCTTTAATAAAACTACGCTTACATTCTTCTCAAAAAAAAATAATAATAAATAAATAAAGAGTTTGCTGCAAACCTGTTTGTTATATTAGCTTATCGCTTTACGTGAAGAGAACTACATTCACCCAAACCTGTTGTAACCATCTTAGGCTTCTTAGCATCTTTGGTGATGTGTCTGCCCATGAGATGTTCTCTGTAGGTTCCTATGGTGCTATTATGACATAGAGGCAATCTCCTTGAAAGAAAAAAAAACAAAATAACATAGGGTTTCAAAAAGAAAGGAGGCGGCTACAAATAGTTTGAGAAGTATTGAGTGTTTACAATTTGGTGTTTTCTCCTTTAAAAAGAAATTGGTTTGTAAATTTTAAGAAAATAAATTAATTCTTAAATGAAATCTTGCAAATTTAGAGATAAATTACTAACATTTGAGTTTGAGTTTAAATTAGATTTGTTAGAGAAATAGAGTTTTACTCCTTATCAAGTTTGTTTTAAAAAAATAATTTTAAAAAATAATATAATTTTAAAAATAATATTTTTTTTAATAAAATTTTATAATTTTATTTAAATATTCTGCTGACGTGGAAAATTATGAGAGTTTCAAAGGTTTCAGTTATATATATATATATATAATAGATAATGGTATTTAGTGATATATCAGAGTATTGAATACTATAAATAGATGTGATAAACAATGAAACATGGAATACTGCACAAATATGCAAAATCAAAAATCAAAGAAAAATGTTTATTATAAAGGAAAAAAATCATTGCAATAACTTGTGAGTAGTGGTACACTAACGCAAGCTCCAGAAGCATATAAAGCGTTAGTGGGGGGCTCCTCCTTCCGATGTGGGACTCCAAGTCCTGGGGCTGAGACTATGAAACCCCCCTTGGCTTGCCTGAACTCGGCCGAAGAGGACAAAAACTGCATCGCGCCTGGCACCGCGGTCGGACAACAATTAGATGTGGGGTGGAACAAATTCTTACCTTACATTTATAATATAAACAATTGTAATTGTCATACATATCTAATATAACTATAAACAACAGTATATATTTCATATCATTATCATGGTCAGTATAAATTTCATAACATTAAAATAAATTAATAAAGAAAAAAAAAATCATTCATAATTATTAACCGTCAAAGTAAGATATTAATCTAAATACATAAATTTTAGAAATCTAATTTGATTTCTTAAAATAAATTGAGAAAATATATCAATCTAAAATTATTAAGAGTATAAAAGCATACCTATAAAGTTGTATACACTATACACATCTCACTCCTTGTTTGCTTTAAAAAAATGTAGAACTCAACATTTCTTTCTTTGTTCTTCTAAGTTTATAAAATTTAAATTTATAACAAAACTCCAGAATTTGAAACTGAAAAGTCAAGAAATGGTGGGGGGGAAAAAACAGTGGCTATATGGTTTTAATTCTGTACAAAGACATTTAGTAGTTTCTTTTATAATAATTATTTAGAGTAAAATATAAGACTTGATAGGCCCAATAAATGTCATTGTCTAGACGAACCCATTAGGTACCTTTGTCCACCCAGACCCAGCATGGACGAAGGAAAAGAAGCCATAAAGGAGCATAAAATATCTCGGACAGTTACAAATCAGCTAGAAGACTATTGAGAGGCACATCAAAGCACACATTGAATGAGCCCAAAGGCGTTACAGAAGAGGCACTAAAGCCATCATAAATAGGGTACAACCACTAAAAGAAGAGGAAATATATATATATATATATATATATATATATATATACCTTTCAGAACTAAACAAGGTACAAACACACTGAACTACTAATACTTTCATTATTTACTCGAGCTCTCATAAGCCTCTCTGCCAATTTCATTCACTGACTTTACCATCGGAGACTCCGTGGCCGGCACCACTGTGACCACTCGAAGAGGACTCTGTTCTTAACCTTGCAGGTGAAAAGGTGAAGCCTGTGCTGAACTATCTCGACGAACCTGATTAACTGTTGATCTCGGCATCATCAAACCCATATTTTAAATGCCCAAAAAAAAAAAAGAATATACACTAAAACACAAAAAGTGTGGTGATGTCTATTCTTGCCAAATAACTGCTGTGATGATTTTATGTGAATAGTGTAAAGCTAAAAAACTTGAAGAAAATAAAACTCAAAAAGTCTTTGGTTGACGAAACTTTTTTCCATTAATAGAGTTAGTTAGGAAGCCTTCTCCATCATTTTTTGGTTGCCAATTAAGTTTTCTTATATTTGGAGAATGTCTTTTATTTCTCTTCCTATGACAGAGGGGACAAATGGCTAATCATTCAAGACTTGGTTACTAAATGGTAAAAACTAGGAGATATAAATTTCTTTAAGAGGAGTCAAGGGGGGCAATTGCCCCCACTCAACCACCATGGCTCCGCCCTTGCAATGATATACAAGTTATTATAATAAAGTATGGACAAAGTTTAGTTACAAAATTGGCTACAACCTTACTCAATAATATAAACATTACTACATATTTTGAAAATCTAACTGTTGAATTGCATGTTCTTTATACTCGTAATATATATGTCAAATTTTGTGTTAATCGAATATTATTTACCATATGATCTATAAGCTTATATTTTATGCATAATTTTAAACTACAAAAACTTGCAATTTAAACAATCTATTGATGACATAGCTATTGATATTTAATTTTCTAGAAATTTTATAAGCATGAAGAATATAAAAAGAAAATGACATCCAAAGGTGGATTTGTCAAAATTCACCTACAATAAAAAGATATTGAGTAAGGTTGTAGTCTAAGGCTACAACTAATTTTGTAGCTAAACTTTGTTCATAAACTCTTTACAGCTTTGAATATATAGTAGCAATAAACTATTATTTCCAGTGGCGGATTTGGGGGGTCGCTAGGGGGGAGGGGGGGGGGGGCGGGGAGTTGCACCCCTGGGTCGCCCAAAAAATACCCTTAGTTATTGTAGCTAATACTTATTAAATACTCCTGCCTACTTTTTTTTTTTTTTTGGGTTTATTAAATGCCACTATGTTTCTTTGGTCTTGAAATAGAGCACAACTTCTAAATGAACCATTGAGGAACCTTAAGTCCTCCACTAGCATGTCTTGCACTGAATTTTTTAGTTTGTCCCTACCATATTATAATTTGAACCTTTTATGGGTCCACATTACCAAAATAATAGAAATTCACATATATTACACTCAGTATTTATTTAACTATAGTTTCATTCATAACTTGAGTTTTGGCTCTAAAAACAATTAAAAATAGATCATTCATGTGAGAAATATCTGAAATAGATAAATACAATATTATGAATAAGCATTTTTTTTAGAGTTTTTTTTTTTTTTTTGGGGTATAATTACATTAAATATCACTTAGTATTTAAATGAATAGCTTTTAATTTTTCAAATTGATCTCAAATATTATATATTCATATAATGTGTGTAAGTGCGTGTATCATATATAAAATTTGCTCCCCCCCCCCCCCCCCTCCCCTCAACTCAAATCCTGGCTCCACATCATGAATTTTATTACAATAGGTTGTAAATAACTAACAAAAATAATTAGGGTCAAATTATTGCAACAACATCTTCATTGTAATAGATAATTCGTTTATGTTTATCATTGTAATAAATTGTAAAATAATTAATATCAAGTTATTGTAATGATATCTGTAAAGACATGATTTGAGGCCCAAACCCAAGATATATAGGATATTGGCCAAGTGAGCCCAGTAGAATGAATTTGTAGAGAGTGGGTCAAAGAACTAGGCCCTAATGAATTTAACAACGGCTAGTACAGATTTAAAAGATGATCAAGCAAGAACAAGTCACGTAGGACTGAATGAATTCACTGTCTGAGGAGGCAAACCTCGGTATAAATCAATAAAACTTATTACAAATGCAACTTTTGATTGCTATAGTATTCTTTCTCTATTTTTCCGATCCTCCTTCCTTCAGGGGTCTCTCACATTATATATCTCCTTTCCGGTGATCCTAGCCCTCTATTTGTCAATTGTCCAAGCCACCACTTGAGTGCCCGTCCCATCAAACACTCTTTCTAGCTCTCTGTGAGTAGTAGTAGCCAAGGAAACACTGTTCAAAGGTCTTCTCTACATAAATGCGGCCAAAAAAATAGCTGCAATGCATTCAATGCGGAGGTAGCAGCTTTCCCTTAGATATTTTTGGGTTCCCTACCTTCTCGTGCATTCATGAGGCACGCTTCTAACACTGGAGCTTCTACGGAGGTCATTTTCGTCGTTGGAATATGTGTCTAAGCTATATTTGTCATAGCCGAGGAGGAATTTCTCCTCGGACTGCCTTTTACTCATTTATTACTTATGAGACTCTAAACTGGAATCTCTCATATAACTACTTGTCCCTCCTCGGACATGCCAACATTCTCCGATGAGGTCCAAGGCCCAATATATAATTTTGAGCCCTTATCCCTACAATATCTTTGTTACAATTTCACGTTTGTCATTGTAATAGATTGTAAAATAGTTGATACCAAGTTATTACTATGATATCCTCGTTGCAATAATCTATCACTTTAAAATTTTCGTTGTAATAAATTGCAAAAATAATGGGTATTGAGTTATTGCAATAATTTCTTCATTTTAAGTTATTGCAACAAATTTTCCTAATGCAATAAGGTATTAAGGCCTCTATTGGAACCGAAAATTATAAATTACTTCAACTAATTATTTATTAGTGTTTAGTTGTTTTAAAATTCGAAATGATATGACATGCATGGTTTTGAAACCCGAACCGTTCGTTGAACCGTAAAAGGGAGAGGTTCAAGATTTTTGAGGTCCAACCGAGGTCAAACCGGGGTCGAACCGTGATGATGTCATAATTAATTTAATAATTAATTAAAATACAAATAAAGGTATTTTAAATATAGAAATAGTAGCAAAATTGACTAAAAATATATAAAAATAATTGAAACATAACTTAAAATAAAATTTATTGATATTATAAGATTAATATAAAATAGTACAACATAAATAAGCATTAAAAAAATATTTCATAATAATCCTACAAGTCTAAATTATTTTGATTAAATAAAAAAATAACTTTTGATTATTTTAGTAAATTCACATGCAAATGCATTATTCTTTAATCAAAATTGAATTAATCAAAGGAAATAAATTTAGTAATATTTAATAAATTGAGAGAGAGGTGGTAGAATAAGTTGAAAAATTAAAACTGACATAAATCTATAATAAATATAATACACTTCACAGTTGTTCACAAACAACATGTGTGGTGCGTTGGTCATGATGCTGGACATGAGTCTCAAATAAGGCATAGGTCTCAAGTTCTAAACTCCACAGCTCCCTTTTCCCTATTTTTTAAAAATAAAAGTCAACTCTTTGACCTGTTGAACCGGCTCACGGTTCGGCCGATTTTCTGGGTTGAACCCTGGTTCAAGAGGTTCACTAAAAATATTTAAATGCCCGGTTTTCACATACAAAAAATCAAATTTGTGACCGGTTCACGGGTAATCGGTCCGACCGGCCGATCCGGTCCGGTTCTGATAACCCTGATGACATGTTTAGTGGGGGGTTCATTTGGAATTCGAGTAATTCTAGTGTCACACCCAAAACCACAACTTTGTTCACAACTTTCATACGTGGCAAGCCACCTCATTACTTTGGACCCCCCAACATAACACAACACTTAAACCTTAATTATCCCAAATTTTCAATTACAAATCCCACCGTAACTTTACTCCTCTAGTCTTCTTCTCCTTCCCAAAACCCATATGTGAAAATGCTTGAGAGCCAAAACAAATTGCAGCGGCTAGAGTACTGGAATGACGATGCGAAAAAGGAAAACTCACTCATCCCATGCCAAAAATAAAACCCAACTTTTAGAAACATTACCTCTCTACCTAAAAACCAAAACCTGTTGCTCCCTAAACCCGCAAAAAACATCATTCATCTCATCTCCATCTATTGTGAAAAAAAAAAAAATTTATCTTCCAAATCTCAGTGCTAATCACCATCTGCCATCCAAGGATGTGATCGCAGCTACATAAGTTCATTCCGCTTTGTCTAGTAATTTCTCTATATATCTATGTTAGTCTTTGATTTTTTGTTTTCCATGCATTATTGCTCTCATTTGGTAAAAATTATTGTGAATTTTTGTTAGTTCACTTTGAACTACTGTGTTGTTAGTTTACTTTGTCAATTACTTGTTGTGTTCACAAATAAATTGTTGCTGGGTGGTCCCCTATTTCAGGGTCCTCCACTGCTTTATATATGGGGTTCAACACTTCAACTTTTCCCGTACAGTTGTACTCTATTTTGTTTCAATGAAATTTCAATGAAATCTAAACTGGACTATAAAAATTAAATTTTTTTAAAAAAAATGCAATCTTGAAGTTGTGAATTTGGTGTCTGTAATCAATGAGTTTTCAATTTTTTTTTATTGCATTTGGAAATGTGATTTTTTTTTCTTTTGTAATAATGGCCAAAGGATAGACAACAAAAGTAATCCATCATTTGCTTTACAAAATAAATGTGAATAACACATTTATATGAAGCACAAAATTTTTGAAAGGATAAATTATAATATTTAATTTAGAGTTAATAATTTTCTTATGATTAAAATGATTTTATATTTTGATAATGTGTTATGAATTATATTGTATAGTCATGGCAGATGAAATATCAAATGTTTTCTCACATGTGAAATTAAACAAAGGTAATATTGAGAATGATATGGTGGAGGGGGATTCAAATGAAGATATTGATATGGCAGATGTGGAGTCGAATGAAGATAATATCGAGAATAAAATGGTAGAAACAAAAAGTGTAGAAAACAAAGTAGAGGACCTTGGGAATGATGTTTAATTCCAATGTTGATATTGTGATATATTATAGAAGATATGCTAAAGAAAAAGTGGTAGCTAAAAGAACTTCTAAAAATGGGGATGATGGGGTGTTGAGGTATATGACCATTGCTTGTAGTTACACTGGAAAGCCAAAGATTAGATTAAATCATCTTGGAATTAAAAGGACTAGATCTACCAATCCAATTAAATTGAAACCTTAAGCAAAAATAGATTGCAAAGATCAACTTTGGTTGGTTCTATGTCCAAATGGAAAGTGGTAATTTAGATTCATGGTACTTGACCATAATCATGGTTTGTCTCCAAGTAAGACCTAATTTTACAAGTGCAATAGAATAGTAGAATCACATGTGAAAAACAGCTTGAATTAAATGACAAAGTTGGTATTAGAATGAACTAGCGTTTTAATTCATTTGTTGTTGCAGCAGGGAGACATAAGAATTTGTCTTTTCTAGAAAAAAAAGATTGTAGAAATCATATTGAAAAAGTTAGACATTCACATCTTAGGGAAGGAGATACTGCAATGCACCATTACTTTTTGAAAATGCAAGCTGACAATTTTGAATTCTTTTATGCAATGGATTTTGATGATGATAGTCAGTTAAAGAATGTATTTTAGGTTGATGCAAGGGGTAGGGCAGTGTATAAAGAGTTTGGTGATGTAATTACATTTGATACTACATATATGGTTAACAAATACGAAATGCCATTTGTTCCATTTGTTGGGGTGAACCATAATGGGCAATCAACATTGCTAGGATGTAAATTGATCTTAAGAGAAGGCACAAATTCATTTATATGGCTATTTAAATCTTGGCTTGCATACATGTCTAAATGTTCTCCCAATGCAATTATTATGAATCAAGACAAAGCTATGAAAAAAGCGATAGAAATTATTTTTCCTAATGCACGACATTGATGGTGCTTGTGACATATCATGAATAAGCTGCCTGACAAATTTAAAGGGTACAAAGACTATGAATCAATAAAAGTCTATATGAAAAATGTTGTTCATGATTCATTAACAAAGAATAATTTGAAGAAAGTTAGGGTAAATTCATTAAGATATACTAACTTGAAAGCAATGAATCGTTACTTAGGTTGTATGATAAGCAACATCGTTGGGTGCTTGCCTTTGTGAAAGATATGTTTTGGGTAGGAATGTCAATAATACAGCGAAGTGAAAGCATGAATGCTTTCTTTGAAAAATACATTAATAAGAAAACTACTTTATAACAATTTGTTGAACAATATGAAAATGTTTTGGCAGCAAAGGGGCATAATGAAACTATTGAAGATTTTAATTTTTTCAATTCACGCATTTCCTGTATAACTATTTATGAGATGGAGAAACAATTTTAGATTGCTTTCACTTTGGGAAAATTTACAGATTTCCAAAATGAGATAGTTGGAAGTATTTGTTGTAGTTTGTCTTCATACAGGGAACATGGCAACTTTTCAGAGCATGAAGTATGTGAAGATGTATCATGTGGAGAAGGTCAATAGAGTGTAATTTTCCATGCGTATTTTTATGAGGATAACAATAAAGTTAACTACAAATGCCGATTGTTTGAGTTCAAGGGGATAGTAGGCAAGCATCAAATATTAGTTTTCATTCATAGGAAGATTTATTGAATACTAGAAAAGTACATCTTAAAAAGATGGAATGAAAATGTCAAAATGAGGCACACTAAAGTTCGAATAAGTTATGACAAATGGTCTTTGAAACTTGAAGCATCTTGCTATGAAAAGATGTTTAATGCCTTTTACAAGGTTGCTAATTTTGTAGCAGATTCTGAGAATGCATATAAGAATGTGATAACACAAATATGTGAAATGAAAGGGGAGCTCAACAAAGGGGGAAATGCTTATGGTGGCAATAAGCCTATTTCTATAAATATTCAGAATGATTCCACCTTATGTGGCAATGGTCTTGTAATATCAAAAGAAGCTAAAAAAATTCTTGATCCAATGGTTGTTTGTCAAAAAGGGCGACCACCATTTAAAAGGAAGATGTCAAAGGTCGAACAAGCTATTAAGGAAAAAAAAAAGGAAAGAGAAAAGAAAATGAAAATGAAAATGAAGATTGTAACTAACAAAGGGAATGTAGTTAACCAAGTTGAGACTTCAATTTTTGAGGAATTTTTTAGAAGGTTAGAATATAATTATTATTTGCTTATTTTTTGGAAAATTAATCATTATTATTACTACCAAGGTCGGAAATGTGTATAGTACAAATTCTACTATGGGATTTGGTATGCTTGAAACACATGAGAGTTTTAACTTTAATGTAAAACCTTTTGTTTTCTATTACTAGGATATTGCTAATAGGTTTAAAGTATACTAAAATGTTAATTATATTATATATAAAATGTAGGATTTTGAAATGTAATAGTCACAATCACAACATATTAATGATAAGAGTTGTCAATTTTTTCACCAATCGCTCGTGTGGCCAAACATGAGTGAAATTCTTAATATCACTGGGATATTTCCATATTTTAGCCAACAAAATATGTTACAAGGAGAAACTTATCCATTTCAAACAAGTATGATTGATCAAAAGTTTAGCATGCACCATTTTTTTTACCATGATAATGTACCTCAGGTATGCACTTTTTCAATTAAGCTACTTTTAAATTTTTAGTGAAATTTACATTGCAAGTTTGAGTGTATTTATTATAATATATACTATCATTCATTTTATTTTGTAGGGTCATCACTATCAAAAGGTTGGTATGAATCTCATGAAAAAGTTAATAACGAATCTTAGGTATAATTTTTCCCCCTTAACTATTTCAGAGATTTTAGAAATTTATAGCAAATTTGAGTGTATTTATTGTAATATATATTATCATTAATTTTTAGTTTTTAGGGTTCTCATTATCAAGACATCAGTATGAATTTTGTGGAAAGAGAAAAAAAAAAATCCAAGCTTGCACAAAGATGGTTCTTGCGATACAAGTTGACATGGTACTACTATATAATTTTTGGTGATCTCATGGAAAAGTGGAAGAAATTAGTTTGCTTTGAATAGATAGGACCATAATTATGTACAAGTATTTTAGACATTGTTGATACCCATTTTCGCGACACATTTTCTACAAGCCTGATTCAACCAAGCCCGACTTCCTTGTGGGCTCAATTAATGTATTATATTATTTTTTATTCTTTTAAGCATGGTCCAAGCCCATGCGACTTATTGGGGAAATTGAGGAAGTGTGATTTGGAGGGTATGGGTCGATTCCTTTTGGACCTTTTGCATGAACCCAACACATGTATGCTACCAAGTGGACAAGGGACACTGCTGGCATCTCAGGCTCATGAAGGAGGTCTTGAACCTAAAATTTTCACCTCAAAGAGCTTTTATACTTTGGCTGACTGTGGCCCAAAGTTTTTACCTTAACGTAATTTTGCTACCATATTTTCTTTTCCACCTAAAACACATAGCTGACCCTAAACTAATTAGCTAGCCTATTGTAGCCACCAAATGCAGCTGTCAAAAACCTACAATGACAAGGAAACAATAGCTAATGGAGTCAGCCACTTTATTTCCAAAATCATGCTAAAAGCATACCAAACTCTTCCCTAAACAAAAACAACTCAAGCCAAAACACTAAATTAGTATCATGGAAGGTAAAAGCCTCTTCCATTACTCAAAAACCAGTCATTAGCAATACCCCAAACTCAATATAAAAGTCTCTCTTCAGCTCAAAAATTAAGGAACCACGTTTTCCCCATGGACCTGAAATTTGAGAGCAAAAACCCACTGAGCCAGGAAACATTCTCACAATTTTGAACCTTAGGGGTGGAAATGTGGGTACAGGGGAATCTTCCCTCTCTTTCTCACAACCTCTCTCAATTTCCTCTTCTCGTTGACTGTGGGTCGAACTTTCAGACCTATTATGTTTTTATACTTTTTTTGCACTTTTGTTAAGCCCATTCAGCCAACTAACATTCTTGTAATTCTGAAGTATAAGGGTGGAAATATGAGTACAGGGGAACCTTCCCTCTCTTCCTCATAACCTCTCTCAATTTCCTTTTCTCACTGACTGTGTGTCGAACTTTCAGACTTGTTATGTTTTTATGCTTTTTCTGCACTTTTGTTAAGCCCATTAAGCCAGCTAACATTCTTGCAATTCTGAAGTATAGGGGTGAAAATATGGGTATAGAGGAACCTTCCCTCTCTTCCTCACAACCTCTCTCAATTTTCTCTTCTCGCTGACTATGGGTCGAACTTTCAGACCTGTTAAGTTCTTATAATTTTTTTGCACTTTTGTTGTTAGCATTTTGATTCTCTCTTGTCAGAGCATTAGCATTGGGGAATGCTAATGCCAAATCAAGGGAAATTTGGCATTTCAAACCCCAAAACCATCTGCATCATAGAATTGTAAACCTAGGAATTGCAAATTTTTTTGCAATACTACTACAGTGCAATTCTACATGTAGAACTGCATTGTAGCAGTATTGTAAAAAAAAAATTAATATTTTATCTCTGACTCTCTCTCCTCTGTCTCTCATATCTCTCATTTTTTCTCTTCTCTTCTCTTTCTTCCTTCTATGTTTCTCCATTTGCTCTCTCATCTCTGAAGCTTTATCGCCATCCCCTAGGTTTTGGATTTCGGAGGTTGGATCAGCATGGATTGGCGAGCTGGGTTTGGATCGGTGGGCTGGGATCGGTTGATGGCGAGCTCCGATGGTGGCTTCAGTGATGATTTTTTTTTAATGGGTTTGCTCCGATGATGATTTTTTTTTAATGGGTTTGCTCCGATGATGATTTTTTTTTAATGGGTTTGCTCCGGTGGCTCCGTGATGATTTTTTTTGAATGGGTTTGCTCCGATGATGATTTTTTTTGAATGGGTTTGCTTCGGTGATGATTTTTTTGATCGGTGGCCTGGGTTTCAAATCGAATGCGTGGGTTTCTGATCGGTGGCTTGGGTTTGCTGATCGATGGCTTGGGTGGTGGGTGTGGTGGCCGTTGTTGGCTCCAACTGGTTTAATGGTTTGTGTGCATGTGGCTCTGTTGATGGTTTGATGGTTTGTGTTTGTGTGTGTGTGGCTTTGTTGATGGTTTGTATTTTTTTTTTGTGTGTGTGTGTGTGTGGTGATGGGTTTGGATAGGTTAATCGGTGTATCATGGGTCTCTGTATGTGTGTGGCTTTGTGTGTTGAACCAGTGCTAGAGGTTGAGAGAGAAGGAGAGGAATAAAAATGACGGTTGAAAAGCCCAGGAAAATGGGACTGAAAACGGTTGGAAAGAAATAATAAAGAAAGGTTAAAAAATAATATTTTAATAAAAATAGAGTTTTGGGATGCTAAAGGTATTGTAAAGTAGTATGGTATAATGATAAAGTGGCTTTTTGGAATGATAAAGCGGCTTTTTGGAATGATAAAATAGAGTAAAATTGGAATTTTCTGATGCTAATGCTCTCAAAGCACCATTAGCCTTTTGTTCATTATACTTTTAGAATTTTAGGCTTGATTCTCCACAATAAACACTTCTAAATAACTTCAGGGGAGATTTGGGTCATTTTCGCATTTTCAGTCCTTGTCGCAAAAACGTCCCCGACAAACATGAAAACATGAGTGCTTATGTAACTTGTTGGATATCTTTTTGTAATTAGGTGGGAACCTTTACCATCTCCCCTGTTTTAAGTTTTTTTTTTTTTTAATCTTTTAATTTTTTTTTATTATTATTATTACTCAAGAGAAGAAGGTTTTGGTTCCCAATTGTAATTTGCTTGTTTTTGTTTCAATGAAAGCAATTCATAAATCCAAACAAAAATTTCATTTTCCAAACAAGTATCTCACCAATTTTTTTTTTTTTTTTTTGGGTGTTTTGAGCCTTTGGTGTGTTATATTAACTTTTTGAGAGTTTTTATTTTGGGTAAAATTCAAAACTGACCCTCTAAAATTTTTTTGATTTTATTTTAGTCTTCTAACTTTGCTTTTGTTCGTTTCAGTCCTCTAACTTTCAAGTTTATTCAATTAAGGATTTTCCATCAACTTTTGTTATATGTTTTGATTAATTTTTTATAAATTTTTCTTCAAATTCATTAAATTAAAAAAATTCAATTAAAGATTGAAAAATATTTTCCAGAATTTTTTTTTCAAAAAATTTTAACAAAAGTTAACGGAAATGCCTTAATTGAATAAATCTAAAACTTAGAAGACTAAAATGAACGAAAGCAAAGTTAGAGGACTGAAATGAAATCTGAATAAAGTTAAAAGACCAGTTTTGCATTTTAGCCTTTTATTTAAAAAAAAAAAAATTGAGGTTGAAGAGAGGAACTAAGGATTTTGAAGTTCTTTTGTAGCAATTGACAGTCAACAACAACAATTTGTGTATTTGTACAATACACAATACTACAACATCCTTGCATAACACTTTGAGCAAATCAACATAACAACAAGCAATTGAGCCATAAACTCCTCACACAAAGAACAAACAAAAGGAATGTTTTACAAATTACAAAGAACAAGTTTTAATATTTTATCCAACTTCCTTTTATGCCAAAGCAACCTTATAGTTGATATGCAACCGTTTTCTTCCTTTAAGCTTGTTAATGCCCAGTCAAGATCATAAGAGTAGCAACAATCTGTCCAAAAGTTGCTAAAAAGTTAGTTCAATTGAAGTTATTCCTTTACTTGGATGGAATTTAAAACACAAAAAAGATTTGTAAGTCCATTGGATGAAATTTAAAACACAAACAAGATTTGTAAGCTCATTGAGCAATGGGTTTTTGTTTTCGGCGGTGGGTTAATGTTTCACAAGGATAGGTTTTCATTTTCCAATGTGGGATGGCGTTTTTTGGTGTGGGCATTCTGTTTACAAGCCACCATGCCAATACTCCAGCAGCTGCAAATTTGAGACGAACTATGGTTTTGTGGGTTTAGGGAGTAGTGGGTTTTGGTTTTTCATTAGAGAGGTAATGTTTCTCAAGGTTGGGTTTTTATTTTTCGGCGTGGGATGGTGTTTTCCAGAGTGAGTTTTCCTTTTTCACACCGTCATTCTAGTACTCCAGTTGCTGCAATTTGTTTTGGCGCTCAAGCTTTTTCACATATTGGTTTTGGGAGGGAGAAGAAGACTAGAGGAGTAAAGTTACAATGAGATTTGTAATTGAAAATTTGGAATAACTAGAGGTTTAAGTATTGTGTTATGTTGGTGGACCCAAGGTGGTGAGATGGCTTGCCACGTATAAAAATTATGAATAAAGTTGTGGTTTTGAGTGTGGCACTAGAATAACTCTTTGAAAGTGGAGACTGATGGTATAACCTATACCTATTGTTAAATATCATTGTAGGCCTTAACCCTAAATTGTTGTAGAAGGCCCAAGAGTCTAAAGATCCAACAAATGAAAATGGGTTCTTTATTGGGTTTGTGTTAGGCTAATAGTTTTCTTTAATGGGTATGAGTTGAGTTTTTTATTGGGCTTGATGTAGTATATATTTTGTTATTTGGTTAGGATGCTAGTAGATTGGGATCATTGGACTTGATTTATTGCTAGGTATTGGGTTATAGCTAATGGGATTGAATAATGGGTTTTGGGATTTGGATAAACAAGTTGATTAGAGCACTAGCAATAGTGAAGCTAAATAGCTATATTGCTATTTTAGTTTCACCAAAATACAAAAATTGCTCCACAATAATGAAGGCATAGCTAAAAATTTTAGCTTTAGAGCTATAGTACGTAGCTATTTTTGGCTGCATACTATAGCTGGAAGCTAAAAAAAAAGTATTTTTTTTATTACACTTCTCTCTCTTCTCTCATTAAATAGACATTTCCTCTTCTCTCTCTCTCTCTCTCTCTCTCTCTCTCTCCGACTTCTCTTCTTTCTTCTTTTTTCCTTCTCAAATTTTTTTTTCTCTCTAGCTCGTTGGCCAGCTCGCCTACCACCGAGACCCATCTCCCCAAACCCATCTCGCCAAGACCCATCTCCCCAAGCCCCATCGTTGAGACCCCATCTCCCCAAACCCATCTCGCCCAAACCCCATCTCCCCAAACCCACCTCGCCGAGATCCATCTCCCTAAGCCCCATTGCCAATCTGTTCTGCCGACCCACCCCTTCCACTGACCCAACTCGCCGACCCACGCTGTGTTTGTGCTGTGTTAGTGATTTTTTATTTTGTTTGTGATTGGTGATTTTGTTTGGTCTAGGTTGAGGAAAAAGCTTAAGGATTTGAGTTGGTGGTTTTTTCTTTCCTGCTGTGGATTGGTAGTGGTGGTGGATGTTTGTGCTGTGTTGGTGTTTTTTTTTTGCTATGGATGTTTTTATTATTAATTTAATGAGTTATTTGTATTATTTTAATCAAGGCATAAATTCACTTTTAGTCCCTACATTTTGGTTTTTTTTCCATTTTGGTCTCTACATTTTCATTTTACCACTTTTAATCCCTAAACTAATTAACGCGTGACATTTAAGTCCTCACCGTCACCCAACAAATGGAAAAAGTTGACGTGGCTGATGGCACATTAAAATAATAATTAAAAAAAAATATTTTGGCATTAAAAAATGCCACAGTATCTAAATTAAAAAAATTAATTTATTAATTTTAACTAAATTAAAAAAAATTAAAAACAAAAAATCACATGAATTGAGATTAAGAGTGCCTTAAACAAGAACAATAAGAACATAAATCCTTTCCTCAAAAAAAAAAAAAAAAAGAACATAAATCTAGATTTAAGAACAAGAAGAACATTTTCCTTTATTTGACATTTTCTTTTTTTTTTTTTTTCCTTAGAAAACAAACCCAAGATTAAGCAAGAACACAAACACAAATCCTGTAAGAACACAAACACAAACACAAATGCAGACAAATCCAGCAAGAACACAAACACAAATCCAACAAGAATACAAACACAAACCCATCAATCCATCTTCAGCAAAACCAGCAACACCCCAATTCGCTTACCTCCATCTACACAAACTCCTAGTACAAACAAGCTCAAATGAAAAAAAAAAAAAAAACCCAATAACAAAAGCCAAATCCTAAACCAAAGATATGGGTAATCAATTCTAGTGGAAGCAAAATCGAGAGGCTGAAGTGCTGAACCAGAGAAACCAAACACAAAACCCACCACTAAAACTAGATCCCCAAATCATAGATCTAAACGACCAAACCCAAATCCTAGATCCGAAACCCGTCAGCAAAACCTAATGATCCAAAACCTCTAAACCCAGACCTCCATCGATCAGCGACCTCCATCTGATAGAGGCCCACTGAAAAAGGAAAATTTAAGGAAAATGGAAGAGAGTTTGGTTTCTCAAAAAAATCTTCAAATAAATTGAGAAAATTTGCTTATGGGTCAAGAAATTTGAAGAATTTTAGTTCTGGGTTAAGAAGATCTCCAAGGTTGAATAGTTGCGCAAAAGTGTTTCAGAGTCTTAGACAGTCTCTGAGGTTTACTAATCAGCAAAATATGGTTAATGCACGCGTAGATTGTGGGGAGAAAGTTTCAATGAAAACAAGGAAATTTGATGTTGGGTTGAGTAGTTGTGGGAATATGAGTTATGGGTCGATGGAGGCTTCAAAATTGAATGGTAGTGATGAGGGCGTTGTAGGGCTTAGACGATCTCCTAGGGTTTCTAGTCAACAAAATTTTGTTGATGAACATGTGGAAGAGAGTAGCAATGGTAACTCTTTAGATGAAGTGGGTTTAACAAATGATGAAAAGTCTTTGGATGAAGTGGATTTAACAAATGATGAAAAAGCTGACAAGGGTGTGTTCTTACTGGATTTGTGTTTGTGTTCTTGCTTAATCTTGTGTTTTAAAAATTTTAAAAAAAAAAAGAAAAAAAAAAAGAGAAAATGTCAAATAAAGGAAAATTTTCTTCTTGTTCTTAAATCTGGGTTTGTGTTTTTATTGTTCTTGTTCAAGGATCTGAGATCTCAATTCATATGATTTTTTGTTTTTAATTTTTTTTATTTAGTTAAAATTAATAAATTAATTTTTTTAATTTAGATGCTGATGTGGCATTTTTTAATGCCAAAATAGATTTTTTAATTATTATTTTAATGTGCCGTCAGTCACGTTAGCTTTTTTCGTTTGTTGGGTGATGGTAAGGACTTAAATGTCACGCGATAATTGGTTTAATGACTAAAAGTGGTAAAATGAAAATGTATGGACCAAAATAGAAAAAAGCCAAAATGTATGGACTAAAAGTGCATTTACGCCTTTAATCAAATAGCTAAAAATATAACTCCATTGATGTTGGGTGTGAAAAGGTAAAATAGATAAAATGACTTTTATAGGTGCCAAATAGCTATATTTTTTGCTCCACTATTGTGGATGCTCTTATAGTTTATAAGTTTTGGTTTCATTTGGTTTCTAGCTCGAGTTGGACTTATGTCTGGGATTTATGGGTCTTGTTCTTGGGTAGTTTTGATTTAAACTTAGGCTTTTCTTAACTTAATTCCATTTAGGTTCTATTTAAACTTTTTTAGTTTAATAATGTGACAGTAAGACTAAAAAGAATTATAAAGACTATAAGAATTTGGAAACAATTGGTTGTACATTTAGTGTAATAATTTTAGTCATAAAATGAGGTTGAAAACATACTAAACTTTAGAGCACGAAATCAAATATAGTATTTAACATTAATAGTTGCATATGTAGGCTACATAAAAATAGAAGAAGGCACTTCTCTCCAAAAAAAAAAAAAATATATATATATATATATATATAGAAGAAGGCACTTAAATTGATTAATGTTAGCTAGTATATTGAATAATGGTTATTATTGATATGTGATTTATGCAACTCAGAGATCGTTTAGCTGGGTTTCCAGTTTTCTTATAAAATAATGTAGTGTATAGAAAGTTGGGTCAGGTGTTAGTGTGTTACTTTCTTATCAACAAAAAATAACTCTTATGGATTACCATTTTATATTGAAAATTTGTAACATTTATTAGGGAAAAATTACATAATTCTCTCTATAGCCTGAGACTGGTTCAAATTAACCCCAAATTTTAAAAATTCTCAATTAAAATGATGAGAAAATATTGTACCAGACAAGTGAAGGTTATATTTTACAAGTTTCTTCTCCTGCAATAAAATATCACCTTGTGTTCATGAAACAGGTCTGTCAATGCATGGATAAGTGCCAAGCATAAATTACTTGATGTTTGGTTAATTTTAGTTAACTATAATGAATGGACCAACTTTTTTTTTTTTTTAAGTAAACAGTAATACTTATTAGAACACGCACAAAAATAATAATTTTAGTATTTTAAACCGAGTTTATATTATATTATTTAACCAGAGTACAATTACAAAAGGGTCATTGTAGTTATAGACTAGAGTGAATGGACCAATTTAAAAAATGATTAAACAAAATTTAATTGATTTTTAAAAAAAATGCGGAGTATTATTTGAAACCATCCAGGCATGGACAGGCTTTAGTGAAAAATATATAATATATATCCATTTATATTTATTAGTTTATAGAATTCTGTCGATATATTTTAGGAAAAATTATATAATATAATTTATTCATTTATTTACTATTAGACAACAAAATCAAGCCTAACTGATAGTAAAAACCTAGAATCTTATAATTTTTTTAAAATGATTTTTATTAATAACCAGTTTTGAGGCACGTATAATGCACGTGACAAATATTATCAAAAAAAAAGGTTCATAATAAATAATACTGCAATTCTAGAACGATTGACTTTAATTAAAAGCTTATAGAAGATAATTAAAAACAATAGAAAATAACAGAGTTATTTGAGGACATTGAGAAAAGAAAATGAATCTATGACCGAAGTATTGATGTCCTGTAAGGATTGAATTACAAGGCTAGAGCATCATACAAATGTGATCTATCATGTGGAGGACATGTTTCCATAATTCAAGTGAAAAGAATACATAATCATTCTTTCGAGTTGGATTTTCACATCAATCTTCTTCCTCTATCTTCTTGAGACAGAATAGAAAAATATATAAGGATACTAATGCTACAAAATATCTGACCAGAACTTATACAAATAAAATCGCCCACAAAAAACTAACCAAAATGAATTTCAAATCATAGACCAAAAGGTTGTAAATAGTTAATACAATGATAGAGACAAGTCATACAACCCTTAAACGAGAAATGCTATGTCCACAACACTTTCAAAACAAATCCTAAATGATAAGTTGTTATTGGTTGTTATGGGTGGATAAAAAAGTAATTTAAGTTCTAAATTCAAATTAGAACCAATAACAACTTACCACATATGATTTGTTATGAAAATGTCGTGGACGTAACACTTCTCTAACAATAATCATTGCTCATACCACTCTAGCAGAATCCTTCTTCTTTGAAAGAAGAGAAAGGAATAAAGACAACAATTAGAGGAGAGAGAGAGAGAGAGCCAGAAGTCAATTTTTTTTTTTTTTTTGGTTTAGAACTAGGTCTAGAAGGTAATAAATGAGAGTAGTTAATTAGATTCTAATCAAAATATTTGTAATAATTATAGTCTTTTTTTAACCGTTGGATCTACTTAAATCCAATGATTTAAAAAATATGTAACTCTTTAGAGTTACACCTATCTCATATATGTGTGTGTGTGTGTGTATATATATATATAGAGATGGGTTCAAGTTACACTTGGTGTAACTCTTTAGAGTTACACCTTTTTAAAACTATTGGATTTAAGTAGATCCAACAATCAAAAAAGACTCTCATTAATGCTAATATTTTGATTAGAATCTCATTAGCTACCCCTCATTTATTATATTTTATACCTATCATTAAACCCAAAAAAAGTGTTGTCTGACTCTCTCTCTACGCTACCACAGCCACAAAAATCAAGAAGCTGCCTGGTGGTTCTGCACGAGCTTTCCTAGTCCCAGAACCATCCTTGACAATGATCTTGCTCTCACATGTTTCTGTTGAAGGAATATGAAGAAAGGCTTGGCTTGTGGACGTGAAATTCCATGACAAGGCGTTGTGGATTTGAGTCAAATTGCCTGTGGAAGCTGAAAATCCTATGAACATGTATTCATTGAGAAACGGTGAGAGATCAAGTTGCTCAGAGAAGATTATTTTTGTTGGGTAATCTTCATCTTTTGATCCTAAACGAATGTCCATCCAACGACGTGAACCATCGCAGGTGATCCAAGCTTGATGAACCAAACCATCGTTTAGGACAATACCAACATCGGACACATTGATTATCATCATAGATTGCATTACTGTCTGTGAATGAGAAAAATACAAAGATATGATAGACACATCTTCTGAAGGGACAAAAAACCTAACAGAAATTAGATTAGCACTAGTGGCATCGGATAAATTACAAGCTTGGTCGGTCATTAGATTAAAAACTGTTAAGGGAAGTACAAAGTACATTGGTCTCGCATTGTCTCTGTGAAGATTAAATTCTATTTTAGATCAAAAAATTACAAGCTTGGTCAATCATTAAACAACACTTAGCCATTTATTTATTTTTAAGGAGACAGGATATATATTCACAATTGATAAGACTATAAGAGAATGACAGAGTCTATTTGGAATGCAAGAAACAGAGTCTATTTTGACAAAGTCCAAGCACAGCCAAAGAAAATTGTAGAAGAGGCATTGCAGTTACTGGAAACATATCAGAGAGTTGTATCTTTTCAAGCTAGTGTATAGGTCTGGATGAACTGGATGAAAAGATTACTGTGTTTTGTTTTCTTATAGCTTGTTTAACAGAGTAGCGGACCTCTTTCTTTTGTAGGATGGATGGTGTTTTTTTGTCTGAGTGTGTATTAAGTGGATGTGGGTCTTTGTATTTCTTCTCTTATTTGGAGGTAGTTAGTTTCTGGAGGCCACGTTGTTTGGTACCTCATTCATGTGTATGATTAAAATACTATTATCAAAAAAAGTTTTCTATCATTTACCTTTCAAAAAAAAAAAAGAGTATGGCCGTCTTAAAAGAAGAAAAATAAAAAATAAAAGAGTAGTACGAACTCCAAAAAAAAAAAAAAAAAAAAAGGTATTGCAAATATATTTGTAAAGTCATTGGCAATAAAAGGAATATATGTAAAATGTTTTAAATAATAAATAAGGAGAGAGAAACAAAATTTCTATTAATTAAGTGAATGAGATGTAAGTCAATTAGCATTTAATACTATTTTTTTAGCCATTAGATCAATTACAAATCTACGGTCTACAAATGGTGTAACTCTTGTCAAGTTACACCAGGTGTAACTTGAACCCATCTCATATATATATATATATATATATATATTACTAAAGAGATGGGTTCAAGTTACACCTGGTGTAACTCTACAAAAGTTACATCTTTTTTAAACCGTAGATTTCTAAGAAATCTAATGGTTAGAAAATCATTATAATCAATGTTTTCTTTAAAATTAATTACTTTCCATATTAGCCAACCTAATTAATTTAAGAAAATATTATATTATTTTCTTTTTAACTTTCTTTCTCTCTCCTAATCAATTCATCCCTAACCTCACACAAAAGCATATTCTCAACTTTCTTGGGCATGGAGGCCGTTGTGGTGGACTTTCAATTGTTAAAGAAGCCATTGATTAGGGATTGTGTAATGACCAAGTCTGCATATTCAAACAAAACCCTTGTATTATTGCTCTCTTGATTTATCAAAATTAACAAATACTTTTGCTGGGAATCTTTCTCAACATACCCATTATAGCTTTTGAATGTCACATCGCTAAATCCACTTGAGAGCAAGGACACTGAGGATTTTTCACCAAATTTATATTGAACGACATCATCAACTGCAAAAAAATCAAACCTTTATCATTCGCAATTACCTAGGGCTACATCACTAATAGCTCCAATGCTAGGCTTAAATTACAAAAAATCCTGCAACAATGCAATGGTCAGAACTACAGCTAAGCACCACCAGTGTGACATTTATTGCATTGCTGATTAACATTCTCCACAAATTTCTAACGACAACCAGGTAGATTGATAGTATAAAATTTAGTTAAATCTCATATTCTCGGGAAACAAGGATTGTGTTCATAAAAAATAAAAGCCAATTCACCCCAAAGTATACTTTCTTCTAAACAACTTCTTCACGCCAATCATTGGGCATGTTTCACAATCAAAGGATAGTTTTTAGGAAGTATTTACAAGAACACGAGTATGTAGAAGCCATTTGGCTTAACCTTACATGTTTAGACCCCTAAGGCTAACCAAGTAAAAAACTGCTCAGGCATGAATCTTCTGGCTACTAAATTTTAAACCTAGCTTAATCTCAGTTGTACAACAGGCAAGCCTGGACGAAGAATTAATTGGCTGAGTTTAGACAACCATTTCAATCCAGTGCATATTTCCATTCCCAAGAACGTTGAGAATATGCTTTTGTGTAAGGTTAGGGATGAATTGATTAGGAGAGAGAAAAAAAAGTTAAAAAGAAAATAATATAATATTCTCTCAAATTAATTAAGTTAGCTAATATGGAAAGCAATTAATTTTAAAGATGACATTGATTATAATGATTTTCTAACCATTAGATTTCTTAAAAATCGATGGTTTAAAAAATGTGTAATTTTTATAGAGTTATACCAGGTGTAACTTGAACCCATCTCATTACTAAAACATCACTTTAAAAAAAAAAAAAATTTGAGTTGAAATAAAAGAACTTGAAGGTGTAGAAAACTTGAAAATTAAAGGTTTTGATTAACCATGCATGTCAATCAGGTAAGGCTATGATTCATGATAAATGAAACAAAAATGAATATTTTGCAAATCAGCATATCCATTAGCACTACAAACCAACAAGAAAATGTATTTCAATACTTGGGTTATACTAACTAAGTACATAAACACTACATCAATGGTTCAACCAAATTCTTCAATGCATAATCATGGCTTTTGAGTAGAGTTGTGGTGTATCTTTATGTTAGAACTCATTTTCCTCTCCCTTGTGTGTATGTGTGTTTGTTTCTCAAAAAAAAAAAAAAAAAAAAATTCTTCAATGCAAAATTCCAAGACCCATAAATATGAAATCTCAAATTTATAACAAAGTCTTCAATCCAAACCCTCAACACCGATAAATCCCAAATCAACCACGTGAATGAATTTCCAAGTGATCAATCTATACATAAGCTCCAAAAACCAAAATTTATAATCAATTTCCAAATTATTTGTAAATCTCATACCAATTAATTAAGATTTAAGCCCAAAAAATAGCTACAAAATTTCTTTCTTTTTTCTTATCTCTATCTCTCGTGTCCTATGTTTATGTCTATCAACAAAGCTACCGGTAGAACAAAAAGTTAACAAAGAGATAAGAAGATGCAGTGGTCTCATGGGGCTGACATGTAAAATACCAACAAAAAAAAATATCCCACAACACTTAAGACTTCACTACTTTTCAAGGATAAATAAGTAATTACATTTTATATAAATAGGAGCCTGCGGTTTAAGTCCTTCATAAGTCATTTTATCAAACACAAGCAACTGAACTTTCATTATTTACATAGATGTATAGATATTTTATAAGGATTTTTTTTTATTATATAAATTAGAAAGGTTTAAAAGGATTTTAACAACTTAAAAAATGTTTATTCAGCCAAAAAAAAAAAAAAAAACACTTAAAAAATGTTTGTTTTCCTCGTGTACTTTTTTCTTTTTCACTAGACAAGATTAAAATATTAAAATATATAAAATATAAGATAAGTTCAAATCCAACCAAAAGGGTAAAGTTTAAAGTTTAAACCTGTCCATTGTCAACGTACCCTCAAATCGAAAAGTACAAGTTGTAATCTTTTTTTCTTTTTCTTTTTTGGGGGATCGATTTTATTTTTATATATTCCTTTTAAATCCCAACATAATAAGCCTTTTGTTTTTGGATATTTAATATTTTAACTTAGGACAAAAATCTTCTTTAAAAAAAAAATCTTAGGAAAAAATTCAAATAATGGGGCCATGATAGCATAGAATTCTAACCCTAGGTAGGCCATTCAAAATTTGGATAAGCCCCTCAAAATGGCATCTCTCTCATTGTCCCATTTTATTTTTGTTTCGTCCATCTAACGTTTCCACCATATGGTTTCTTCTTCAACAATCTACATCAATCCCTACAAGCATTTTTAATGATATTTAACAAGTTCCACTTTCATCTAGAAAAAAGACTTTTCATCATATTTCCCAACCAACAAACAAACAATGTTCTCACCGCAATCCGAATAGACCGCTCTTTTTCCTTAGACCAAGACAACAATAACAACAAATAAGCCCTCATTCTTATACAGCACAACCCAACAGAAAAATCATAAACCACCACCAAATTCACAAAGAAAGAGAGGGAGAGAGCTGAAATGGCGTCGTTTGACTTTAATTAAAAAGCTTATAGAAGATAATTAAAAACAATAGAAAATAACAAAGTTATTTGAGGACATTGAGAGAGGAAAATGAATCTATGACCGAAGTTTTGGTGTCCTCTAAGGATTGAATTACAAGTTTAGAGCATGATACAAATGTGATCTATTATATCGAGGACATGTTTCCATAATTCAAGTGAAAAAAATACATAATCATTCTTTTGAGTTGGATTTTCACATCAATCTTCTTCCTTTATCTTCTTGAGACAGAATAGAAAAATATGGAAGGATACTAATGCTACAAAATATTTGACCAGAACTTATACAAATAAAATCACCCACAAAAAACTAACCAAAATGGATTTCAAATCATAGACCAAAAGGTTGCAAATAGTAAATACAATGATATTTAGAGACAGGTCATAAAACCCTTAGCAATAAGAGAAATGCTATGTTCATAACACTTTCAAAACAAATTCTAAATGGTAGATTGTTGTTAGTTGTTATATGTGGATAAAAAAATAATTTAAGTTGTGAATTCAAATTAGAACCAATAACAACTTACTACCTATGATTTGTTGTGAAAATATTGTGAACATAGTACTTCTCTAACTAAGTACATAAACACTACATCTATTGTTCAACCAAATTCTTCAATGCAAAATTCCGAGACCCATAAATTTGAAATCTCAAATTTATAACAAAGTTTTCAATCCAAACCCTCAACACCAATAAATCCTAAATCAACCATGTGTATAAATTTCCAAGTGATCAATCTATACATAAGCTCCAAAAACCAAAATTCATAATCAATTTTCAAATTGTTTGTAAATCTTATACCAATTAATTAAGATTTAAGCCCAAAAAACAGTTACAAATTTACAAAAAAAAAAAAATTTCTTCTCTCTATTTTTCGTGTCCTACGTTTATGTCTATCAACAAAGTTACTGGTTGATCAAAAAGTCAACAAAGAGATAAGTAGATGCAGTGGTCTCGTGGCTGACATGTAAAATACCAAAAAAAAAAAAAAACGTAAATGAACTTTTAGTCCCTATATTTTATTTTTATCACTTTTAGTCTCTAAACTAATTAACGCATTTTATTTTAATTCTTTCTGTCAATCAACCGATGGAAATAGCTGAGGTGACAACCGGAGCAATTAAAATATTATAAAAATGTCACATCATCCATGACACATCAGCATATAAATTTAAAAAATTAATTTATTAATTTTAACTAAATAATAAAAATAAAAACAGAATTAAAAACCAAATCTTTTTTTTTTTTTTGAGAAATAATTAAAAACCAAATCTCATTGTTCCGTCGATTGCTCTTTTTTGCTGAACCAGATCTCATTGTTCTTTTCTTCTATGGAAATTATTATAACACCATATCAAACATATTGAAGCAAACCCCAAATCATAAATTTACACCCACAGCAACACAAACAACAAAATCTAAGAAAATTTCAAACCAAAATCCACCATACCCGTTGATTCACAGAATCCAAACCCAAGAGAAAAAAAGAAGAAGAAGAAAGTGAATAACCTTGGTGGCAGTTGTGGCGGTTGTGGTCCGTTGTTGTTCAGCTGTGGCTAACCTCGGTGCAAAGCAAATAAAGAGAGTTGGGTGAGATCAAAACGGGCTTTACGAGATTTTGGTGGGTTTGGGGCTGAGGATTGTGGTGGATCGGTGTGGTGGGCCGTGGGTTTCTGGCGGTGGAGATTGGTGAGTTCTTGTGGGTTTCAAGCGATGGAGATCAGTGCGTTCTTGTGGGTTTCAGGTGATGGAGATCAGTGCGTTCTTATGGGTTTCTAATGGTGGAGATCAGTTGGGTTTCTAGGTTTCTAGAACGGTGTGTTGTGGTGTTGGGTTGTGGGTGATGGGTTTTGGCGTGGATCGGCATGGTGGTGTTGGCTGTGGGTGATGGGTTTGCCTCTTGAGTCTCTTGACTCCTTTTGTTATTATCCCTCAAAGCTTCCATGGCCAGACCTTGACCAAGATGATCTCGCCTCCATAATCGTCCCTACAAAACTCTCCTTCACCGCTGCTCTAACACCTTTTATTGATGGTTTAGGTTTTGATTTTTGTGGAAGAACACAACACCCATTTTTTATTTAATTTACAATTGATTTTTGGTGGAAGAATGTATACAAATTTTGGAATAGAAATTTTTTTAGTACTGTTCTTGTTATCTGGGTTTGTGTTCTTATGCTCTGGGTTCGTATTCTTATGTTCCTGATCTAGGTTCATGTTCTTGTGTTCTTGATCTGGGTTTGATGATCTCTGAGGAGTTGAATTTGGATTTTTTCTTCTTGTGTTGTTGGGTTTGAGTTCTTGGGTTGTTGGGTTTGTGTTCTTGTGATGGGTTTGAGTCGGATTTAATTTGGCAAGAATATGAATAACAAGTTGTAAAATGAAGAACAATTTGAAGAACATGAAGAACAATCTTAATTTATGTGAATTTTAATTTTTAATTTTGTTTTAATTTTTATTATTTAGTTAAAATTAATAAATTAATTTTTTAAATTTATATGTTGATGTGTCATGGATGACGTGGCATTTTTATAATATTTTAATTATTTTGGCTACCACCTTAGCTATTTCCATTGGTTGACTCACGGAAAGGACTAAAAAAGAACGCATTAATTAGTTTAAGGACTAAAAATAGTAAAAATAAAATGTAAAAACCAAAATAGAAATAAAGTCAAAATACAAAGACTAAAAGTGTATTTATGCAAAAAAAAAAAATAAAAAAAAAAAAATCTCAGCAACACTTAAGACTTCACTACTTTTCAAGAATAAACAAGTAATTATGTTTTATATAAATAGAAGCCTGCTGTTTAAGTCACTCATAAGTCCTTTTATCAAATACTAGCAACTGGACTTTCCTTATTTACATAAATGTATAGATATTTTATAAGATTTTATTATTATTATATAAATTAGAAAGGTTTAAAAGGATTTTAACAACTAAAAAAAATGTTTGTTTTCCTCTTGTACTTTTTTTTTTTCCCTTTTTTACTAGACAAGATTAAAATATATAAAATAAGTTCAAATCCAACCAAAAAGGATAAAGTTTAAACCCGTCTATTGTCAACGTACCCTCAAATTGGAAAGTACAAGTTGTAATCTTTCAACTTTTTTATATATCTTCTTTTTTTTTTTTTTTGGGGGGTGTGGGGGGGGGATAGATTTTATTTTCGTATTCCTTTTAAATCCCAACATAATAAGCCTTTTGCTTTTGGATATTTGATATTTTAACTTAGGACAAAAATCTTCTTTAAAAAAAAAAATCTTAGGAAAAAATTCAAATAATGGGCCCATGAAAGCATAGAATTCTAACCGTAGGTAGGCCAATCAAAATTTGGATAAGCCTCTCAAAATGGCATCTCTCTCGTTGTCCCATTTTTTATTTTTGTTTCGTCCATCCAACGTCACCGCCATATATGGTTTCTTCTTCAACAATCTACATCAATCCCTACATGCATTTTTAATGATATTTAACGCGTTCCACTTTCATCTAGATAAAAAGACTTCTCATCATATTTTCCAACCAACCAACAAACAAACAACGTTTTCACCGCGATCCGAACACATCGCTCTTTTTCCTTAGACCAAGACCACCACAACAACAAATAAGCCTTCATTCTTACACAACACAACCCAACAGAAAAACCACAAACCACCACCAAATTCACAGAGAAAGAGAGGGAGAGACAGAGCTGAAATGGCGTCGTTTGATTCGTTCAGCAACGAGGTTGACGAGCAGAACAACCACGAGTCATCCACCACCACCAACACCACCACCACGCGTCCTTTTGACGACGATGGCTACGACCCTCGCCTCGCTTCTCAGCGCTACGAAGACTCCTCCGCTTTCGTCTCCTCTGACGACTACGCCGGAGATCCACCGCCACCGCCTATTCTATCTGACGATGTTGCAACGGGTTACGAGGAGAACGACGACGTTTACGGGGTTCCCACAGCTTCCAACCCGGACTACGTCTCGCCATTTGAGGCCGGTGCCAATGGCGGAGACGAAGATGATGGTGGCGGTGCGGTCTTCTCTTCTGAAGGCCCCATCTTGCCACCTCCCGAGGCGATGCGTGAGGAAGGCTCTAAGTTGCGCGAATGGAGGCGGTCAGTTCTTTAACTTTGTTCTTCTTCTTCTTTTTCTTTTTTGTCAATCTTTATAATGATTGTGTTGTATTGGTTGGTTGTGATCTTTGATTTATGATTGCATAACTGGGTTTCTAGACAGTTGGATTTGTTGTGGATGAGCTTAGGATCTTTGAGTTATGAAATCGTAAATGGGGTTTCAATTAGTTAATTGGAATGAAAGTTGGGTTAGTTGATGATGTGGGTAATGGGAAATTTTGAAGAGTATTGCAGATTTGAGCTGGTTGACTTTTTTTGCTATCAATGAATTTTATTTAGGTTAAGCTGGTTAATCTAAAAATGGTTGTATTTGCAATGTGTAAGATTAAATTCTACATTAATTTTCATTGTCCATTCTATCCTCCAAATTAGTGTCCAAAGTTAATTGATCAGTGGGTTTCATCCATCCCAAACTATAGCAATGTGCACTCTAAGCTACACAAAATTTTGCTACACCTTAATTCGGGATTAATTTTCCTACTAATTGGTTAATTCAGTCACTAATTTTGACTATGGGCTGGACATTGCAAATAAGTCTCAAATAAGGATGTTGATAAGAAAGTTTTGTAATTTAGGGTGCACCTTTCAAATGTTCCCGTAGTTTGACTTATATAACTACAATTAATCCTTTAATTTATCATTGTGAACTGGGACCATTATAGCAAATGATAACTGTGATCATTATTAGAAAATTTAAATGGTTTCAATAGAAGCAGTTTCTAAAACCTTGAATAGCTAGTCTTGTAGCATAAGTTGTGACGGTGGCTCTGATGTTAGTTGATCCACTCCGGATTGTTCGATATTTTTTCTTGTAAAATGTGCTACTGCTATATAGAACTAAGTTACCTGGAATGCTAATTGTTGTGTTATGCAGATGGAGATTGTGGTATTGTATGTTATTTAGCCAAAAATGTGGAACAATGGGGGTTTAGCGTTATACATAGCTTGTATAAATTGTTTGATCAGAAGCTAGAATTTGATAAAGCTAGTTTTAAGCTGGAATACTCATCCGCAAAATGGGTGAGATTTTTGGTTTGTAAAAATTGGTTTATTTAAACAAAAAGTGTGTCAGGTTTCAGATTGATGAATCTTGGAACAAGGTGGCTGGGATAATTGAGAATTAGGGTTATGCTAGTTCAGAACTTGCCTGAGCTTTAAAATTATAGTTTGTGTCTAGCCAAGAGTTTTGTAGCTCAACTAGCACCTACCATTGTTTTTAACAGAAACGTTCAAAGTTCAAATCCCCCCACCCCCAACTATTGAATTTAAAAAAATTATAGTTTGTGTCTAAATATGATTTTGGGTCAGTGCAGTACAATCAATCATAAAAATTTCATTCAGGAATCTGAACATCTACCTTCTAACAATCAATCACAAGAAAGTCATGACATGTATACAAAAATTATTGAGTTAACTACAGACAAGTCTACCAACATTAAAGTTCCATTAGATACATCATTTAAATAAAAAAATAAAAAACCTGCAGCTAGCAAAAAATCAATTGAGACAAATGAATGCATTGGCTGCAATGTAGCAGGAGCCTAATTTATCTCACTTGTTTTTATTAGGATCTTACATCCACATCCACGTGGTTCTCTTCTTTGTATAATTTATCTCACTTGTACATACAAAAAAATGGTCCTTTAATGCAGTAATTATATACTCTTGGGCCTTTTGGAATGTGGATTGTAGTACAGTAAGTTGAGTTTCTAGACTGGCTCAGATAAATTGAATTCAAGTAATATTTTCATCTGTTTGTTACATCTTGAGAATGTGGAAATATGCTATAGCTGCTATTTAGTGCAGCCCTATGTATTTTTTTTCAATGAGCCCTTGCTCAAATGGTATGTCCTCATAGCAAAGTAGTGGATGCTTGTGTAACTTACCAATAAGGGGTAAAAAAGGTACAGCGCCGTGTATTTGGTAATTGTATATCCTTATTTATTTATTTTCTTTTGCTTTTGTCTCATTATGGCTATGTATCTTAGAATAGTTTCTTAGACATTCTAAATATAGGGATGGTACTTTTGGTATATAACAATCATCAGATGTTTCTCAGTTGAGATGGACAAATCCATTTGTTGGCACTGCTCTACCTAATAGCACAGAATTTTTTTTTTTGATAAGTCTATTAGCACGGATTTTAAGCGGGTAGTTTGTGTTCTGAAGTCAAAGATCTGAATTATGTTGAGCAACAGTGCATATATTGTTGAAAGCAGAGCCATTGCTGGTTAGAGTTTATCTTGCTGGCTTGGGATGTGATTATTGAAAGTTTATAGCTGCATTTGAGCATTAGGCATGCTATGCAGTCATGTAGAATAGGTCCTCCTTATTACAGGAAAGGGGATACAGAGATTAGATCCTATTAGTGAATTGTAAGTTTTATCTATGGGTTTGGGATGGCCTTTGAGATTGATCTAAATAATGATTGTTGCTTTACTATTTACTGCTTAAGGTAACATTTCACTTCAGATTTCATTTTGATCCTCATTTTTGTCTACCTTTCTTGCTTTTTATTTCTATTTTTTATATTTTATAGATTTTCATTTCTGGCAGAGAAAATACTACTGTAGATTGAGCCAAGAATGATTTACAGAGAAAGCTAACATTCCTCTGGTGTATTTTGTTGGCCAATGAAATAATGAATTCTGTTGTTTGCTTGCATGATCTTTATGAAGTTAAAGTGGTTCAAAAATCATGTTTGACTCTTGTTTTTAGCCATAGACTTCTGCTTGGTCATTAAATTTGTGCATTGTAAAACCTTTGACATTATTGATGCAGTCAAAATGCCATTCATCTTGAGGAAAAGGAGAAAAGAGAGAAGGAGATGCGGAATCAGATTATTGAAGAAGCTGAAGAGTATAAACGATCTTTTTATGAGAAAAGGAAGCTGAATTGTGAAACAAACAAGACTAACAACAGAGAAAGAGAGAAGGTACAAGTTGCAAATCTCATTGTTCTTTCCCTTCCAGGCCACTCCTCCCAGCTAATCCTCTCTGGTCCTACCTCTCTCTCCTCCGAGTGGCATTTATTTCCATGCTTCATAGTTTAAGATAAATGAATTTGAACTTTTTTTTTTGCAGATTAACTTGGCTAACCAAGAGAAGTTCCACAAAGAAGCCGACAAGCATTACTGGAAAGCAATAGCAGAGATCATTCCTCGGGAGGTCCCTAATATTGAGAGGAAGCGAGTGAAGAAAGATGCTGATAAGAATCCTTCGATTGTGGTTGTTCAGGGTCCCAAGCCAGGGAAACCTACTGATCTTTCTAGGATGCGGCAAATTCTCTTTAAGCTGAAACAAAACCCTCCTCAACACATGATGCCTCCCCCACCTGCACCTGCCAAAGATGGCAAGGATGCAAAGGAAGGGAAGGATGCCAAGAATGGGAAAAGTAAGACACCAACTACAGCAGAGGCTGCAGGAGGAAATGCATCTGCATCACCTGCAAAAGATGCTACCACTAATGGTACTTCTGACCCATCCAAACCAGAGGCGGCTGCTGCTGCTGAGAGCGATGCAGCTGCTGGAACCAAGCCAGCCCCTGCTGAGTAATGACACGCTATATTCATTTCTTCTTTCTTAGATTGCTTCTTTTTCACATACCATTTGTTATGAAGAAATAAGCACGACTATCTTATGATCCCTTTTGAGTCCACGAGATGGGTTCATGAAGAGGTTTCATCCTTTCTATTCATTTTTGTTTCCCCTTAGGATATGCTAGGCTTTACATGTAATTTTTGACTCTCTCACTCCCCTTGTTATGACATCTGTATTGTAACTAAATATTCACTCTAAATTTTTATCTAACTTAACAACGATTACTATTTGTATGCCATCCTATGCATTAATTCTATTGCTTTTTGTTGCTTGGCATGATCATTTGTGGTTGAAAGGAGAATGGTTTGAGCATTTGACGTTCAATTTGGTTCATCCATGATTTCTAGAATCTTCTCTTTGCGTATTGTAAGGTCATCCTTTTTAGTGAGGAAGAATTATTTGTTTTGAGGCTTGAGATATTACAAAATGTATAAGGATTTTTTTTGGTTTGTGATGGAAACTATATTGTAAAAGGTTATAAGAGGAAATTATTTACCTTGACTTGTTGCCTTAAGTAGACTTTTAAATGTCAAAAACAAAAGAGCTCGAATAAATTCTCTGGCTGGTGATCTTCCTTTGTGTTTGAGAAGGGGTGGTTTATGATAAACTTGAAATGATATACTAGAATAGACCGGTATTGAAATATTAATTTCCAATGATGTACACACGGCTTACTAATTAGTCCAGATTCAAGTTAGGTTTTCTTTGGGCCGTAGTCTAGAAACCCAACATCCAAATTGAACATGTCAAGTGCAGGAATCAGTTTTGATTGAATGCTGCATCAAAACTGTAAAGTTGTGATTTCTAACTAGTTTTTGTTGGCTTTAATTCTGTGCCAAATTTGATTGTAATTTATTCAATTATTTTCTTGTATTTATGTGGGTTTATTTGTAAGGGATGAGTGTGAGAGATTGATAAAGAATCAAGGTTCAAAGAAGAAATAGTGCAGTGCAGTTTGCGACTCGCTCGCGAGAAGAGTAACCTGTGAAAGGCCACTTGTGAAGCACATGATTAGAAGCTGAAAAGTCATGCCAAGCTGTCAAATTCACCAGTACTTTGCGAGGAAGGCCATCTTGTGAGGTACCCGTGAAACATTTTATTTGGCAAAAAGATAGTGTTTTTTACTCATACTATATATACTCTCATTATCCACAAAATGTAAGGAGTGCTTTTTAGAGAGAAATCTCTAACAAAAACACTTGAGAGTTAGAGATTGTTATACCCACAATAATTTACACATTTTCTTTTGGTTTTCCTTTACTCCTACCTCTCCATCTCTACATCTTAGAGAGGTTCTTAGCCCAAACACTTATCTCATCCAATTTGAGTGTTGAGTCAAGTTTTGGTGCCTTTGGGGAGCATTGGAATGAGCCATTAAGTGGCAGATGCAATCAGGTTGAATTGCGGAATCCAGAAAGTTAGTGAAGACAAGACTTTGAGAAGTCCGTTGGTAACAGGAGTTTGGAGGGCTCAAGTACATGGGGTAGACTAGGCTTGAATGGTCTTTTGTTATTTGTGTACTCCAACTTATTCACTAGTGGATCGATTTCGATTTGGAGGATCGCAGAGAAGTTTTTCGCCGAGTTTTTTGGTTTCTTTTTCGATAACACGTCTTGGTGTTATCTTGTGTTTATATCTCTCTTTCCTACTCTTTAAGCTTTCATTTTATTGTTCATTGTGGTTGAATATGGCTTAAAGTAGAGTTACCAGTTTATTACATATATTTACTCTTGTTCCGCACTTTGTTAAGTTAGAATAAAAGTAATCTAGCCGTAATTTTAATTTTGGGGTCTGAACAAGTTTTAGTATTTTCACACTAATTTGAGCTTTCAAAAACCAACCCAACCCTTTTGGGTTGAGTCAGGCCGATTGGTTCCAATGGTCATTCAATGTTTTGATCACCCTGAATCTGTAGCTATCAGGTTCATAAGTTTGCAAAAAGAAGAAGTTGACTTGAGGAACATGATTACTTGGTGAATGATATACCATCTCACATAAAAGGGTTCAAATTGCAGACAAATACAAGAAAGATTTCATTGCCGAGCATACAAATCACGGTTCCGAAAATTTGGAATTGAACTCTTGTTGGGAACCTAATTGTCAAAAAGATTTAAAAAGGAAAAAAGAAATTGGAGAAAAAGTATATATTTCTAATAGAATTAATTCATAGCAACATCAAGAGTGTTTTAAGTGCATTTTTTAAGGAAAGACTTATGATTGTAATCATTGGCTGATTGACGATGGTAGAGATGATTGGAGGAATTCTATCATATCTATGGAATCAAAACACAACACAAGACAATTCACATGTGATCAGACAAGTGATGGGCCAATTTAATGGGACCGCCTCCACGCTTGGTGGTCACAACTTTGTCACTCAGCACCAACTAGCTAGTTGTGAAGAAAGATGTAAAAATCTGTGTGCATGTGACTGATTATGTAATCCACAGCAATCCTACAATTAGATTAGAAGCACTGACAATCTTTGGCTCGTGGTCGTGGTCGGGGGATCCCCCAAACTTGTGGAGCTTTCACTTTTGATTTTATAATAATAAATTTCTGGCATCCAAAAGATCTATAGGAATAGGATTCCTAAAAATAAATTCTTTCAACCACAAAGGGTTATTTTCTTGTAGTCATATAACTCATGCCAGCGCAAGGAGTTGCTAGGTGCATTGGTTCTTGTCTCTTAATATACTTAAACCAAATCAAATCAGAATAAGTGTCTACTTAGTATTTTCAGGATTTGTTTCGTATGTAAGGTATTTAGCTTTTGAACCGATTTCCATTCGGATTTTCTAAATAATTATACATCACCGTATTGTCAAGCCGTCTTAGCTCAGCCGGTAGAGCGCATGGCTTTTAACCATGTGGTCGTGGGTTCGATTCCCACAGACGGCGCTCTTGATTTATCTTATCTTTTTATAATATTAGTTTAAGCTTTGAAATGAATTTTGTCATTACCAAAGATAAAGACAAGCTTAGCCTTCAATGACTTTTTGACCTTTTAGTGTTTTGAGATAATCATCTTCACGAAACCATGCAAATACGAAATAGCTACCAGCCAAAATATAATAAATAAAAACAAAGGAAATAACTTCGGTAAATAGTGTGTAAGACCGTAAGGTACACCAGTATCTTGAGGGTTTATTTGTTTTGCAAAATGACAACAGAAACAAATGCTGCATTCAACGGTCCAAATTCATTAAAAACTACAGGACCCCACAAATACAATCACAAACTCTCACACCATCTGGCCAACATTAACATATAAAAACTAAAAATACGCTCTCTCTCCTTTGGAGAGGGCTACACATCTACTACACCGTTAAAACACAATACGAAAGTAAAGAAAAAAGAAAAGAGCATTGGATGCCAAAAGATGCACTCCAACTGCTACTTTTCTTTCAAAAAAGAACAAGACCAAATAGACAACGGTTACTTTTTTGGTCATGGGGACTAGGGGTGGGGGGAGAGATCGAGCCTTTCTTGGCATTAAAAATGCTCAAGAAAGTGATTATTATTTTATCTCCCTGCTTTGTCAAAACACCATTAATATTAGGAGAAGAAATTTAGGCGAGAGGTGTATGTGGCTTTTGGTGACCAATTACTTGGAATGACATCTTTGGCGGAGAGAACTTTTCCTGTTGATAGTGTTGTTAGCTTTACAGAAAATGGCCCCTTTATGGGTCCTCCATTTATGCACCAGTTTGCACCCCATATATGATTCAACGGCAGCCACTCTGTAGAACCTCCCTGCCCACATAAAGATAGAAAGAGATTAAATTTTATTTAATCTTTTATAATTATTGACTTGATCTGTTTTTATTAGTATATAATAAAAATAGTATCAACAATTGCTCTAATCACGACTTACATTTTTAATGTATTGTGAAAAATATTATGTCCAAAACATTTTCCTTTAGATTTTCGAAACTTGGTTAAGCCACACTATTAAAATTAAATAAATATATAAAAAAAGTTGGGCTTCAAAAGATGTGGGGCATAGTATGCAACATGTACACACATTTGTCAAGGAAAAAGAAAATGGAGCTGTTTATTTTTACAGAGTATGTATCTTGTATCGAAGCTGGTCAACAGTCGGGCTATAAAATTGTAACCATGGCAGAAAAATATCATTTCGAACATGCTTTTAGAACGTGACTTTTAAGATCGTGGCCCCTATCCATTTCACATGCTTTGATTCAAGACTCAAGTGAATGGTTGAATAGAAGCCTAAATAAAAAACAAAAAAGAAGGCTAAAATGTGCTTTTGAGCACATTGCACATTGGCCCCCATCAACAATATCTAACTAAAAAAAATGTAAAAAGGCAAGCGAATTAGAATAATACCACATGCTTACAATAATTTCATAATATATCTTACGTGATAAGTTGTTATTGGTTCTAATTTAGACTCATCATTGACATTACTTTTTTATTTATCAATAACAAATTATTATAAAAAATATTATGAATTGATGAGTAAGATGGCACATGATAAAGGACCGAGACATCCGTGATATTAGGAATTGTCTACCGCTAACAAAGTGACTAAAGTAGTAAACTACCAATAATTCCATGGAATGAAAATCTTTATTTGAGCGCGCTTATGCATTACTTTTTAGGTAAACACTATCACTTTAAAGTTGAAAGTCGAGACATATTTATTAAGTATTAACTTCATTGATTTGAGAAGTTAACTAATCATATGCAATTTTGTGGAGCGTGAAGACTGAAGAGACGTGCCCTTTTACTTCTTCTTCTTTTTTTTTTTTATCTCTTTTTGTTAGGTGATCAAGTACGAAAATACTGTAGATGGTGGACTAGAAAAGAGGAAGGAAACAATAAACAAGATAAAAACTTAGCAAAAGAAGAAAGCTACATACTTCTTTTATATGTATTGACCCCACGTCTCCATCTCCGCCCTCAAATTCCACTAGAAGTGATAGCCAATACTCTGTTGAACCTTCATTGACATGGAAGGCAATGTTCTTTCCACGATACTTGCATGGTGTCCTATAGGTACAGAAACATTTCCCATTTATTGGAGAGTTTTTTTGTATAAAGGCAAGCCAGTGTAGAGTAAAGCATAATCTTTTACGGAGAATAAAAGAAAAAGAAGCAAAAGCCTGATCCATTTATCAAAAAGAGAGAAGAAAAGAAAAGTAAAAGCAAACCCTTTTATTCTGTAGCGTGCAGTTTTCCGCTTGATATACTACCATTAATCTTAAAAGAAAAATACTAGAGTTACCAATTTTTTTACAGACTATTAATGTTACAAACTTTAATAATGGGCTCAGAAGATCAGATCCAATATATATTTGCTACAACATCAGTTCCGAAAGATGTTATGAAGTAGTTAATTTGTGGATCGTGTATCATTACTTATCCTTAAATCTTAAACAACTAAAAAAAGAGAAATTTAATCAGTTAATCATTATTTCAACCTATCTTTTCAGCCTAGCCTTAGCACTGGAATTTAAGGGGGAAAAAAATGATGACTTAAGAGAATAGAATCTTAGGCAATGACTTTATGAACATGAAGACAAACTACGATGAGGTTGTTTTTTTTTTTTTTTTTTTTGGTTACCGAAACTTCGTTGAGGTTTGATTCTCCAAAAAAAAAAAGGGAGAGAGAGAGGTTAATTTTGTTTCTATTTTTTTTGGCCGAGTAAAGACTAAAGAGACGAGGTTAATTAATTAATGCTATAGTTGCAATGCAAGAAGATGTGGGCAATAGTCAATGCATGGAACTATGAAAACGAGCCGGTCGCATAATCTTGGTAAAAGAAAAGGAAAATTAATGTGGTAATCTAAAGACAAATTTCCCTCATTCTCAAATTTAAGAAATAAAAATCACACAAGTCATGCCAAATGTTAGTTACTAGTTGGCCAGAGATACAGGAATCAATGAAATAAAATATAAATTAATTAGCAAACAGATAACCGAAAAGTGACAAAATTGCAAGTGACCAAAACAGAGGCAGTTAAAAACTTAAAAGGTAAAGACATACTACACAGTACAAATTAAAACACATACCTTCGGTAAAGGACTGGTACTTCACCTCGGTTCCTGAGCGGACCACCCTCACCGGCTACAGCCATGTGTCCAAAGGCTGCGCCACTGAGGTCAAAGTGGCGCCCATTGGAGCATCCGGGACACTCGTCTGTGACTATTATGGTCACGGCACGTCTCGAGCATATGCTCTTGTCTTGGCACCTAACCTTGTAACATGCCCCACACCCTTCACCATTCTTGAACAGTACTGGGTTCACTGCACCAACCCTGGCCCTCAATGGCTTCACGTCCACTAAGGACCCGTAACCACATGCCCCACCTATAAAAATAACGTACCCAATTAAATGATGTTACATATATTTACATATAAAATAAATTTGCCAGCATACACACATTTAATTTTTTTTCTTTTTTTAAGAGATTCAATTTATGGCGCTTTCGATGGTATCTCTCTATTATTAAGTCAAGACACTAATTAATTTTTGTTGTACATGATGATTGATCTCAAAATTTCTTATTAAAACATCAAAGATTTTATCTGTTAAGCTCAACTATACTTTTTTTTTTTTTTTTAGACTCTTTTTTTTAAAGATAAAAGACACACACAGTTAATTACCTAAACTAGGCATCATTGGTCCCACCATCCTTAGATTCTTTGTGATAAAAATAAAGTATTCGGTCTAAGCTGAATATAATGATTTTCACTCCCTTTGAGAACCAAAAATTTTCTTACAAATTAGAAAAGAGTATAACCAAAATGCTAATCCTACAATGTCAATTAAACTAAAACTGATTCACTAAATTAAATTGGGAACTTGGCAAAGAAGAATTAAAAAAAGAAAAAAAAGAAAAAAAAAAGAGAATCTGAAAACCTCAAAGAAGCAACATTGGAAGTAGGAAACTAGCTAATGTGGTTGGGGTGAGTGGGACCTACCGGTGCTACCATCGCCCTCGGGGTCGCCGTACCAGGTGGCGGTGGCGGGGTACCAATGTAGGTCCGAAACACGTTTCTGAACCTGAGCTGAAACAACCAAACACTTCAACAAAAACCAAATGCTAAAAAACTTGCGGCCAAAGCTACCGTGACGCAGCATTGTGTGGCTCATAAGGGACGGTGGCGCCACCAGTTCAAGTAGCTCACAATGTCAGTTTTCCGACAAGCACAAGGCCCAAGAAGAGAGCTTTTTTTGCCGACACTTTTTTTCTGTGTAGTCTAAAGTGGGAGAGCTTGCAGTGTTTTCTTGCTTTGAAGGTGGGATGTCTTGGTTATATTATTGGAGTAATTTATAGAGCACAGGAAAAGCTATGTTCTTCTTTAATGACCATGTGAGCCATTGTTCTTGGTTTTATTTTAGGGAATGCCATTGGCAGTTGGGTCCCACGGACAGTTAAGGCGTTAATTCCGCTCGGCCGTACTTGTCAGATTGAATAGTGAGGGAGAGAATTGGAGGACATAACAAATTTACCTAATTGTTAGTGATAAGTAACAAATTTAGCTAATGGTTAGTGATAAGCAAAAAATCTCTAAACAAAATTTGTAACTGAAATGCTATTATTCAAAAGTATTTTTACAATAAATTTTAAGTAAAAAATTGTTACTAGTTGTTATTGGTAGAAATAAAAATAATTTTAATAATAAGTTTAAATTAGAATTGACCATAGCTTATCAGTTATCACGTAAGATTTGTTAGGAAAGTTTTATAAAAATGTTATATGTGTAACACTTCTCAATTGGTAAAAGCTTTTTTTTTTTTTTTTTAATTTACATTAAATGATCAAAAACACTCTTAATTGTTGTTGTTGTGAAATTTTTGTAGCATTAGCCTAATGAGAAATGAGAATAGTGAGGTAAGGGTGTTTTTGGTCATTTCATGTAAATTGATGTTTCTACCGTTGGTCTTGTTCTCTATTGGGGGAAAGCAAACGGTAATGTGTCATGTGGGAGTCACTGAGTTTGTTGAGACTTAGAGGAAGTGACGTCGGCAACGTAGTGTCTGAGAAACGATACCGTTTTGTGCAAACAGGTAAAAACCTTGGAAAGTGTTTCTGTACAACAACTAGGGTCAAAAATGTGAAAGGGCTTTGCAGGTTTTGTTGACCTATTTGGTCTATTTGGTTGAGAAATGTGTATCCTCGAAGTAGAAGACCATTTTCTATTTCAGCTGTTGTTTTTAATATTTCTCTTTTTCTGCTACTCAACTATCTGTAGTTTTAGTCTTTATTTCAATCAATGTGTTAATTCTTACCTTTTTTTTTTTCTTTTCTTTTTTTTTGAGAAACAATCAATTAATTCTTACCTTAATGGCAAGGTTAGCTGTTAGCTTTTATTAGTTACTATTACTTTCATTAAGAAACTATGTTACAAAGCTTCTCTCTCTGCCCAAATTAAAGAGGCCAAACTATAAATGGATGCATTAATTTTGGAAAAAATACTAATATAAAATTTCAATGAAGTGTCAAAAAGATGTACTTGAGAACATTGCGGGGCTAAAGTTCTGAATTACTGGCCAATGTGTGGTCCATTGAAGCAATATTTGTTTAGTGTTGGTATCTTGTATATATCTTATCTATTCAACCAATAAATGGACCGCCCATTGGATAGACCAAATCAAAGAACTATAATTGGTAATGTCCAGATTCCAGATGAATGACCAAAGCCTCAAATATGCACAAGTGTGACATGACTCGCGTAAAATCAAAGATACAAATTGCAGTGTTTTCACTCTAATGGTGTTGGTGCCTCCACTAAATAGTGGGCAATGCAGACTGCAGATCATACAATGGTCTAAGAAGTTTGTTGTTTTTAGCACTCTTTTGTTTGTTCCTTTGAATGTGGATGGTAAATGTGAATGATCCAAGGCCTAACAGTTCTAGAAAAAAGATGGTGATTACCATAATAGAAGTAAAATCTCCACCAATTTCGATGCCCGTGCTGGGTGTTTACAATTTTTCTAATTTGTCTGCAAGCTCTAACAAAACATGTGACTAGGCAGACGAATCTAATCCGTATCTTGCATTCAAACCATCAAACTTTGTATAGCTATAGTTTCCGTTGGTATTTTAATCCTAAATGTACTTGATTATTATCGACATTTCACATCAGCATATAGGCATGTTGCTCGTGTTTTCTATTATTAAAACCAAACCTCCCACTCACTGTGCCACTGTGGGATAGGATAGGACCCTAGCTGTATCAAAATTCTAAAAAAAATTTTAATAGGAAAATATCATTTTGACCATTACATTTTTAAGTTATTGTCAATTTGGTCCATACATTTTGGTACAAGTCAATTTGCTCTTTATAAGTTTCAACTTGCAATCAATTTCCTTTAGTTTCTTCTCAAAAAAAAAAAAAAAAAATCGTTAGTGAGTTGAAAATAATAAAATCCAAATTAACTGCTACTGAAATGTAAGAAACCAAATTAAAAATGACTCAAAAAAATATATAGGAACCAAAATGATATTTTTTGCATTCTCTTTATTGTCTAAACTTGCTTTACTAGCGAAGGTGGTAATGTTATTCTAAAATTTTCAATCTATTTATGTCATTTTGTTGGAGAACTTCTATTATTATGTTATGTATTTGACCAAATATTTTTCATCCAACCCCAAATATAAAATATAAAAAAAATGTTAAAAAAGAAATCCATTTGATCAATGAAGCAACTATTTTGAGTTTACTCAATGCTTTGAGTATATATTCTCTATCTCATTTTTTATATTTTACTTTATACTTCACAAATTATAGTATATCATGTGTCTAATAAATTTTATTTTTTTCCATTTTAAGTTTTTGTTATTTTAGAAGGAAAGTAAAAAAAAAAAAAAAAAGTATAGCAAATTGTAATTGGTAAAGTATAAAGTGGAACACACAAAAAATGAGACAAAAAAATTTGTATTCTTCAACTCCAAGAATCATGCTTATGTCATATAGATCTAGCATCCTTGTTTACGCTACACATTATTGTTTATACTAGTGCTTAAACCTAAATCATGTGCTATGTTTTTTTCTTAATTATCAATATACTAGTGCTTAAAACTAAATCATGTGCTATGTTTTTTTTCTTAATTATCAATATACTAGTGCTTAAAACTAAATCATGTGCTATGTTTTTTTCTTAATTATCAAAATATTAACTTAGTACTATTTTTTCTACATATATTAACAAGTGATTATGACTAGTATAATTATTGGTAATGAGAAAAATATTAAAGTTACTTACAAATTGACACGACAATAAATATGATTAGTGTTACTTTAACAACATAATAAATAATTATCAAAATTATTTTTTGTTTGTTAACAGATCAATTTGCAAGTTTATGCAATTTGTAATATCTCCCCCCCCCCCCCCCCCCCCCCCCCCCCCAAAAAAAAAAAACCACTCATATCATAAAGCCTGAAAATAAGACATCCAACCGAACAACTAAAGGCCAGTGGCCCTAGTGGGTGCTTAAAAAAAGAAGAGGATGATATAACTTTTGTCTTTCTTTGACTATCTTGAAAATATTGTAACAGATCTTTTAAATAAAACACGTAAAAATCAAATAATTGAAAAGGAAAGCATTTTTCGCGCTCTACCACTTCCCGCTCTCCTCCATGATTGATCAAAATTTTCTCCTTCTGACGTCTGTGGAGGGTAAGCATATGAAATAAGTGCACTTCAAAGTGCCTAACAAACATATATAATAATACTTTTAACGAAAACACAAACATATATAATAAGATACACAAAGGCCCACGACGATTGATATGTTAAAAGAGGAATGCCTTAAAAGTTATTATTAAAATTTCATCTCCATGATGTTTTAATAAACTACTATGATTATCTAGAAGTTAAAGTAGCTACCGTTGAAGATTATACCTTGTGAATCCAATCAGCAAATAACACAAAGCTGTCCCAATTATTATATTGAAATCAAAGCCAATTTATTTTATTTTATTTTATTTTTGCATGTTACTGTTTTATTTTATGTATTCAAGAATATATAGCATGGGTGTCCACAACAGAATCGAGTGTCCGAATCATGCTTTTAAAAGGCAAAATCAAGGGAGAAGAGAAAAGGCTACAAGAAAAGTGTAGTTTAATCACTTTATTTCCTTTCATTTTACCTTCCTCTTTCCCCACCTCGTGAGTTAGAAGTTGTCAAGGAGCTTTACGGGTTGTATGAATATTCCATGCTAGGGTGTGCCGATTAATTTGATGAGTTGGTAGCCACATGCAATTTTATTGTTTACTATTTTGAGTTTTGGTTCTTGTTTGAACCTAACGAAAATATGTGTTATCAACAACAATATTTGATACATTGAAGCTCTCTGGTTGCAGAGAAAAAATAGAAGATCCAAGAGTACATTTGAGATCTGCTTATTTTGCTGAAACTGAAAACTTTTTGCTAAAAGTACTGTAAATAAAGGTAAAAATTATCAGAAATAATATAGTGAAACCTATAAATAGTATAAAAAAATACAGTGAGATTTATAAATAATAATAATAATAAGTTAAATAGTAAAATAAACTGGTAAATATAATCTATCCAAACGCAACACAACTATGGTAGAATATCTCTGTTAGTGTCACTAATCGGCAAGTGATGCACTTCATCCCAATCTTTTTAGACAAAATAATGCGCAGCGTGTTGGGATTTTAGTGAAATGTGTTGATAACGACAGACAAATGAAAGCGACTAGTGTTGATATTTTACAATTATTGATTACCAATTTGGACCTCAAATTTAAGGCCTTAAGTCAGTTTTAAGCTTAGTAGAGAAATTAAGCCTCATTGTTCAAGTTATTAGCCAATTGACATAAACATCCATAGATAAGCATACAAACAATCCTAGTCACAAAAGAGTAATATTACTGTCATAAACTATTTTATAACATTTTTACAAATTGTTGATTATCTAAGCACATCCTTAGTATCACTTTTTTATTTACTAACAACTACTCATCACATCAGTAGTTTATAAAAAAATTTATAAAAAAGTTTGTATCTTTAGCATTACCCATCACAAAATTCTAACACCGACAAGAACATTGAAGTGCTTACGGAGATAAAAACTCAAAGTGGAAAAATATCTTTGGGGCTTCTAGCACCAAACAATTCACTAATCAAGAATAGTTGCAGTAAATATCACTTCCAAAACCCTTGAAGTTAAGTAATGTCTATATTCTTGAGCTTACAGTTCTTGCCAGCAATCGATTACATGAATCCCTTCTTTTTTATCGTCTCCAAATTTGCCAATTGAGCCTCCAATTGCAATGACCAAGTCTCAATGTGTGTGATGGTTTGAATCTCCTTTTATAGAATTTGGCAATTTTAGAGGGAGAAGATAGAGAGAAGAGAAGGGTCTTACTACTAAATATTTTAAAATTTTATAGTAGTTTTTTGTTCAATAAAAAATTTTAAAAAATATATTTCTCCAATAAAGGAATATTACAAAAAGTTCCAAGAAATTCAATGATTTAAATTAAATTATTTTAATTAGATGTCATATCTTAATTATGGGTTGGGTTCAAGTTACATCTGGTGTAACTCTAAGCAATGTTAGACCACTTAATAACTTGTTATTGAATTCATATTTTGAAAATCCAATTGTTGAATTACATGTTCTATATGTTCTTAATATGCATGTCAATTTTCATGTCAATCAGATGTTATTTACCATTTAATCCATAAACTCATCTTTTATGCATTATTTTAAACTATAAAAACTTGAATTTAAATAATTGATTGATGACATAACTATTAATCTTTGATCACTTTGAAATTTTGTAAGTATGGAGAGTAAACAAAGATAATGTAATTTAACGATTGATTTGTCAAAATTTATATCCAATTAAAAAATATTAAATGGTGTAACATTGCTCTTGAACCCAACCCTTTAATTATATATAAGAAATATGGATCTTATAGATTGCATTCCAATTTCCTTTTACGCACAAAACTTTGGATCTTAACTATTGGATTCCAGTTTCTTTTTTTGTAAAAAATTGAACCAAAATGTTCAACATCATGATTCTTTTTTTTTTTTTTTTTTAAAGATGTTTAACATCCAGATTACATCTCTCTCTCTCTCTTTTGAAATATTAAAAAAATAAATAAATAAATAAATAATTGGAATCCAGATCTTGGAGATCCTAACTCCCTTTGGAAGGAAGAAGAAATGGAATACTAATGATGAACATCTGGGTTCAGTTTGCCCCCCCCAAAAAAAAAAAAAAAAAAAAAAAAAAGGGAATCCAATTTTGAAGATCCAGATTCCTTATTTGTATAAACTGTTCCATTGCAACTCCAAATATTGGAATGTTTCCCCAGTAAAATATACAGATCTTGACAAAAGAGATACATTATACATAATTCATATTTTGTAAATAACTATTTAGATATATTATGCATAGCTGAAAACCTAAAAAATAAACCATATAACATGTAATTTCATTCTTATGAGGTTTTGGCATTAACAGTTGGACATTATTGAAATATGTACATGATTTCACCATCAATCCCTCTGAAAGTCCTTCGGTCTTTCTCCATTTTCAACCTCCATTGGTCAAAACAGATAACAAGCTTTTTGTGCCCCTACACCTTCGATCCATCCACAAGTCAGCTCCTTTCTGATGTGAATGCAGTTACCTGGTTGTCTAATTCATAAACAGGAAAAATGAAGTAAAGAAAACTCATAACAACCTATCTTAGATATAACGATGATTTTTTTGTTTGTTTGATAAACTAGAAATAACAATGATAGTAAAGTAAGTGTGAGTCTGCTTTCCAAAAAATGAAAATTTGAAAAAGCTATACCTAGAAAAAGTGAGGTTTAAAAACACTGTACTTTGAAAAGATGCACCTTCATACCATTGTGCTGGCCGGGCGCTATATAGATAAAGTTGAAGACAGAATAAGTGAAAACAAAAAATGATGGCAGAAATCTCATCAGAGTTCTTCGATCTCATAAATCTTGCCTAAGTTATAATGCTCCAAGCTATAAAGCATGGACACTGACACAGGACACAATACGACATTACACCATTTCTTGAAAAAGTAAGACAAACAGGGCAGGGATACAACAATTAATAAATGAGGGTAAATTTAAGACTCGACGATACACCATGCTTACCCTTGACACTAAAACTATTTAAAAAGTCAATACCCCATTTTTATTAAAGTTTAAATTAATGAGGGTAGTTTTAGAAACTATTATCTTTTTGGTTTAAAGACAACACATGAAATTATAATTCCTTAAAAAGTAGAATTTTCTAAATACAACCAACAAAATGGGATAGGAGTAGTTATAAAAAATGATTAAAGCATTTATACCTTGTCATTAATTTTTATATTCCATGCATCACGGTTAGACCCATAGACAGGGTCACCGACAACAACAGCATTCCTCAAGAGTGGAACTCTATCAGGAGCATAATCATCATCACTGTCATAATATTGATGTGGCCCAAGAGCTTTGAGAATCATTGCCAATAATAGAGACAGTCCCTGAAAACAAAATATAAAAAAAACTTAATTCTTAAGGACCCAAAGACTTTTGTATCTTATTACTGTAGAAAACATAACTATCTAAAAAATGTGCCTAGGAAATTAGGGGGAAAAAGAACACCATACTGAGGTTTAATCACAACAGCTAAAACTTTTGCAATTGATATAGATAAGAATCGATGTAATGGTTGATTGTGACAAAGCAAAGTGCATTTTCTGGGAGAACAATTACTAGATCAAATCCCTAAATGATAGGATTTATATATCTCAAACCTCATATGTAGGAAAGATGCATCTAAGACTGTAATAAGGAATATATTAAAAGTTTCTACTGGTTTCACTACTTATGGAGAGGTAAATAGTGTCAATTAGTAAATCCTTTGAGAGAAAAAAAATATTAATCTAAAAGTGAAGGGGGATCCCAGTAAAGGGGACAAGATCCTCAGGGATTGAACCTGTGCCAACTGCCCTCTCATTTACCACTTGAGCCAAGGGCTCCATATCCTTGCTTATAAGTAAATTCCCTCAAAGGGTGCCAAAATTCAGAGAGAGAGTGAGAGATACCTGGACAGACACAATGGACAAGCCTATCCACTTACAGATCTCAAAGTTTGACCTGACAAAATCTTTCAACCGAGCAAAGTTCCCACTTGGATCCACTGGAAAGTCCTGCTTGCCAATTGAATCAAATCAGTATCATTACCACATAAAAGCATCTTTCCTAGGTCAATCACCTCATGAGTAACTAAATAGGAAATAACAGAATGAGTTTGTATGCATAATATACCTCCTCCCAGTTACGGTTTAGAAATACATCCGCAGTCACTCCAGCTTCCAACAGGAGGAGCAGAAAGAGAAGCAGCATATACTGTCTCTGTTAAGGACAACTATGAAGTATGAACGGATTATGCCATACGCTTTAGTTTAGCATCAAAATATCCCATTCTGGGGTGAAAGAAGAGCGTTCAAAAGGTTATTAATGAGCAAGCAGAGAGCATTTTCAAGAATGGTAAAGAAAGCAAAGCCATAAGCCTTGTTCTAGAAAATTTACATATTTCACTTTCAAAAACAATGCTGATGGGTTAAAAGATCTCTTTTTCTTTTAACATAACTCTAGGATTACAGGAATCAGCCACTCCAAAAAAAGAGAAAAAGAGGGGGGGGGGGGTGTGTGTGGGGTTGGTAAGGCCGCCAACCAATCACCTCTTTCAAACCCTGCAAAAGTGAGAGTTTCGTGCACTAGGTGCAACAATGACTAAGGATTCAAAATAAGGGTTATTGTAAAAAGATCAATCCTAATTTTAAATGGACAGATAAAACAATTGTACAGTCAGATATACATGTCAACCCAAATTAATAATATTAATTAAGTTCAATTGAAATTCTGACTTTGAAACTCCCAAGCACAACACAAAAATGTATGAAACAAATACAGACTATTAAGAATTATATTACAATAAGAAAAGAAATGGAACAATCTGGTTCTATAATAATACAGCAATCAAGGTTGAATTATAGGATCAACTATGGTTTTTCTAAGAATGGACGGAACTACTAAAATTTAGCCAACCAAGATTGATCATACTAATAACACTCCCAACTTGAAAACAGAATCCAACTGTCCTATACAGAAATGAATTCATTGCAACTTACTGAGGCTTTCAAGTTGAGGATTAAAATACTTAAACATGTTACTTAAATAGTTGATATTATAGTGAACAATATATTCTAAACACAAGTAAAAGACTTTGTAATGTAAATCCTAGCTCTACATTTACTTTAGGAAGAGGAGAAAAGTTGGAACGTCAATATTCAACATAATTCATTAAAGAAAAGGATACCAAATAAAGGCAACAACCGTTAGCAGTTTCTGCAGCAATGTGACCTGTGCATGTGATCGCACATAAAGTGACCCCAAGGCCAAGGAAAGTGTAAATGAACCTGCAATTCATACAAAAGAAGCAATTTAAATTCTTGAAAATTTTAAATTCACGACAGCCTAAGAAAACATTATTCTATGGGGCAAGAATCTTCCTTTAATTTTTTTTAATCCTTTTTCCTTAATTGATTTACAAGAAAACTAACTAATAAGTAAGCAAATTCCAACCAAAAGCAACTGTTACAAATCCTTAGAAGAGTAAAAACAATTAGATAGTAGTGGTTAACAAGCATTTCGAGAGAAAAGGACAAGCAAATGTCAATTCAAGACCCCCTTCTTGATTGTCAAGGACCTATAGAAACAGAAAGGGGTCACAAATTTTCTGAGCCTAGTAAACTAGTACATGATCTAGGAAAGACCAATTAACCACCAAATTCCATTTTATTTATGTTTCCTCCTCTTCTCTCAACAACTATATGGAAGGCGAAATAAAGAGATAACTGAGAAGAGAAAACAAATGCTAAACAATAAAGAAGCAAATAAAATGCAGCTCTTATTGCAAAACACAAAATTTCTCAGCCACAAAGGGTCAATACACCTAATAAAAAAACACTTAATTACTCTCCATTTTCTGCAATGCCTCATCAACCAGGAACCACCAATATATCTTTTCCTTTCCCACATTTTCTCAATAACCAAACAAACCCAAAATGCAATATTTCAAAACCAACCAAAAAAAAAAAAAAAAAAAACCTAGGAAAAATTAAAATTCATACCATGGAACTGGATAATCAGAGCCACCACCAAAAGGCAAGTCAGCCATGTGCCTCTGCCAAACCCTAATCATCCATAGAGCATACAAAATCATGGCCATCCCAACCATCCCAATCAATGAATTCACCAGCTTCAGTATCGATTGCATGCAGCTCCTCACCAATCTACCCATTTTCTGCCCAAACCCAATTCACCAATAACACTAATAATTCCAAAAAAAAAATTGCAGGAAAACCCTAGATGGGGACCTAGGGCTCAAAAGCCTGTGGGAGGTACGCAAAGATAACGATTAACCGACCGAAGAAAATTCTGGTTTAAGGTTTTTTTTTTTTTTTTTTTTTTTTTTAATTTTGATGATTTTAAGGTTCCCGAATTTTAAGGAATTATTTTTAGAGAAATGATTTTTATACGCTTCCATATAAAAATTTTAATTTCTGTTTTTTCTAAGTGCTTTTGTCTGAGCGAATATTTTCATTTTCGATAATATTTTCATTTTCAGTTTATTTAACCAGACTTGCTGTTGATAAATTAAAACTATTGGCTATACATTGTATCGACGTTGCTGTGGTGTAGTGGTTATCACGTCAGTCTTACACACTGAAGGTCTCCAGTTCGATCCTGGGCAGCAACATTTCAAACTAATTATTTTAAAGCTTTTTTTTAAGAGGAAATTTTTTTTACATTTAATTCTTTTTCATGCTTGTGGAGTTTTCAAAAACTAAAAAGGCCTGTTTTGAGTGGAGTTTTCACGACTCTAGAGGATTCAAACATCAAAATTTATTATATCTGATATTTTTATTGAAATTATTGTTTCACTATTTTTATTAAAAACTATTTTGGACAGAGAATGCCATCTCTCAGCCGATGAGTTCTTGACTTGTCAGCCAAACTACAACGAAAGGTACGGTGATAATACAATTTCATTCCGGACAATATTTCAGATGCATTTTGCTTGCATATCATCTTCCTATATTATTCTCAATAAAATGACATCCTGATTACTTTTCCAAAAGATTATCATCATATGCTCCTAAACAGGGGTAATTTGAGCAAATTTGTATGGCTAGAACTACAAATTTTCTTGTGTTAACTTGAAATTTTTTCTTTTGTTCATACCCCATCTACTTCAGGTTCCTAGCAAAAAAACAAGAACCTCCCAAATTCTCAGCTAAGAAATACTACTGGATGTAAATTATCAACATGTGCAGTCATGCTATTCTTGTGTTGAGGCAGACAAATAATGCACTTTATGTGAGAATAAGACAATGAAATTGTCTATGTTTTGGAACTATTAGTCTTCTCAGAAGTCATGATAGCTATGTTTCAGCAAATACACAACATAAGGGGAATTATTATGCAAACACACCATGCGCAAATGTACAGTACATGCACTGATATATTCAATTGGAGTGGCTCAACAAGGAACTAAATTTTTACACCTGTGTAATTAACACATCACTTAAGAAGATATCCATAAAGTGACAAAACACTGGATAATCTTGTCACTGAAACTCTTTTTCCTTTCATCAAAGTGCATTGTTTTAAGATTTTACAAATCTTGGATTCACTAGTACTTCTCGGCTCAAATATTTGTATACAGACAATTCAATGCTCACAAAAAGTCTATACGATTGTTATGTACAAATTAGCATGAGTTCTTTTTGTCTTTTTTAATCAACTGCACAAGTGAACCTGATTTCATGCTCCTGAAATGGTAGCAAGGTAGCATAAAATTCGGGATCTGTATGCAAGTCATGTGACCATTATGAAGACAGGAGTTGATAGAACAAATAACCTAGGAAGCACGGACATGGATACAGGTACAAGTATGACATGGCAATACGAGCAATTTTTGAAAAATTATAACATGACATGACAAGTATGACACCGTATGACACAGATATGACACCGGTACGACATGGGTATAGCTCCCTAAATGAAGAGTTCGTATTTTCTAGCAAACAACCCTTTTTTTTTTCTTTTGCACACAGACACAAACAAGCACAGAATGGGGGCAATCAAGAAGCTAACCTAAACGTCTAGTTGCATTATGCAGGCAAGCCCAAGCTTGCAACTTGAATGCATGTTGACAGGCAAATACATTGATTTCTTAAAGACAATAAGAACTACAGTTACAGAAAACAGAGTATTTACTTCATTTATCCGACACTTCTCATCACATCACAACCTTCAATATCGCACTGAGATTCATTGAATGATCCTGTTCAGCAATCTCAAAATGCGGCTACTAATTTTTTTTTTTTTTTTTTGAAGGGCTACAAAATATTAAATTAAGAAAATTGCTGCAAAACTTTGGACCAGGTTTTGATCTCTATTTCACTAATCAGCATCAAAATCCAAATACATTCTATAGGCATTTCTATCAGAAGAGTAGTAACCTTCTATCAAGTTATCAACTTGGAAACCATATTTCTTGTAAAGATTCATAGCAGGAGTTCTCAACGGATCAACATGAAGTGTTATACGGTGAACATTTCTGGTTCTACATTTTTGAATCGCTGCTTTCAACAATGCCTCTCCATGTCCTAGCCTCCGAAAATTCTCCTTCACTGAGTTTGTTTTCAATCAAAAAGAACACCCAAATTTAAGAAAATAGGTTATCTTCAATAAAGACAAAAACCTGAACAATAATAAATAGTTTCACCAATTTAGGAATTTAAGGATTTGCCAAATCAGTCTCATTTCCACTGAATAAACCAGTTCGAAGGATGAAGGGGGAGCATGCGAGCACATATTTTATTCTCATTTCTTTTATTCTTGGCTTAAATATACTCCTCGTCCCTAAAATTCAACCTATGAGCAAATTTAGTTCCTAGAGTTTATAGTGATTGGTTTTAGTACTTAGATGATGTGGTCAAATTAAAAACTGACACATCATCACTTCACCGGAACTAAAAGCGATCACTTTGAGTTTGTTAGGGGCTAAAACTGACCACCTTAAATTTTTGGGAATTACAAGCAATCGCTTTAAGTTTGCCAAGAAGTAAAATTGCTCATGAGCTAAAGTTAGAGACCAACAATGTATTTTGGCCTTTATTCTGTTTTGGTACTTTCATCAAATGGGTGACAAGCATATTTGAAGTTTCACCAACTCACAACCCCACAGTAGGGGACACAAAACTTTAGCACTTCAACTATTCAGACATGGATAAAAATCATGAATTTCAGACAGTTTTAGCATATGGGCCTCTAAGGGTCATCAATTTCATATTCAAAGAACAGAACCAATCGACAAAAGAACCAATCGACAAAAGAAACAATATATTGAAATTATCAAATTTCATACGATGAAAACTTGGTAAGATTGAAAGAAGGAAAAGGGGTTGGGAACCTGCGAGCTTGGTGATGGAAGCGTATAAGGAAGAAGGCCAAGAATACATGACATAGGCTACAACTTCACCATCGACCTCCACGTAAAGCAATCCAGAGTTCTTCTTTCTCATCTCATCATCAAAGGATCTAGCAAGTGATTCGTGTTTGGGAAATATCTTTCTCTCCAATTTCACAATCTCATCCACCACTTTGGCCCAATTTCTGGAGTTTCTTTGCAGTTCCGCTATTACCCCACTCGACGACATTGATGAGTTTCGGCCTTCTTTTTTCTTCCTTTGCTCTGTTTCAACTTTCGATTCGTATGCTTTGGTTTCACTCTTAAATCTAAATTAATGATGAAAGTTCCTTTTCAAAATAAACTAAATAAAAATAATACGTAATAAGTCAACAATACATCCAACCGGCTGGTTCCCCGAATCACCACACCCCCCCCCCCCCCCCAAAAAAACAAATAATAAAAGTAAATTTTATTTCCAAATTTTATGACTATGGTCTTTAGTAATATATATTTTTACACTTATTCTATTTATTTCCTAGAAAACTTTGAGCAATAAAAATTGTGATCATTTTTAATATCAACACCGATTTACTATTTTCTATAAAAAAAAAAACACTAATTTACTAAATTTTAATTTTTAAGACTTATAATCTTAAATAATGGAAACTTCAATAATACATATATACCTTTATTTTCTTTTTCTTTTTCCTTTCTCCTTTTGGTTAATAGGGATTTCATATAAAACTAAGCTAAGATCCAAGCTAGATGCAAACAAAAAAAAAATGTAAGAAGATAAGAAGATAAACAAATATGTATGAATAATAAAATCTTCGTTGTGGATGGTTCTAGGTGTTTGATGAAGAGTCCCAATAGAAGCATATGGTATCATTACTTTCATAAATATAACTATCATGACAATGGTTTAATAAAACTTAGCTTATTACTATTGGAATTAAGATAATTCTATTGGTGATCATTATTGTTTTTTGAAAATTTTTGTAGAATAGATTGTACGTTTAGGTCATATAGGTTTTTATAAATTATCAGTCAACTGGATATACATATATGTTAAATGGGTTGGATTCAAGTCACCACTCAATATGTTTTGGGCAAATTACAACATACCTGCTTGTAGTTTGGCAAAAATTTAAGTTGTCTACCCGTGGTTTGAAATTTGACACTTTATCTACCTGAAGTTTGACTCATTAAGGTTCCATAACCAACCTTCTCACTTTCTCCATTATAAACAAGAAAAACATAACAAAATTAATGAAAACAAGATCAAAATGAGACACATGTAAAAATTTAAAACCTTGTTGGTGAGAAAAACCTCCCTACATCAGCATGCCGATTGTCTCCTAAAGGTGGGAGCGGTCGACTCAAGAACTTCAATAGAAAACAAAAGTCACTCAAACATCAGCTTGTACCATCAAATCAGCTACTTGAACAACATTTTTGGTATTTAGTAAAGAGGAAAATGCCCATACTAGTCTCTCTCTCTCTCTCTCTCTCTCTCCAAAGTCTAGATCCATGGTTGAGCTCCATCGAACCACGGTATGAGTTAATCTAACCACTACTTCTCATCTTCACTCCAAGGTCTCTCTCTTTGGCCCATGTTTGAGCTCCATCGAACAACGATATGAATTAATCTAACCACTTCTTCTCGCCTTCACTCTAAGGTCTCTCTCTCTGGCCTTCCAAACTTTTTTGCTCCTTTGTTTGGTTGTTGGGAAATTGAATTTTAAATTTTGGGTTTTTATTTGTTTAGTCTTTGGAGACCATAACAATACAAGGGAGAGTAAAAATTCTTTGCGTTGTGCTTGGTTGAATGGTTTTGCATGCTATGATTTGGATATTTTGGTTTTTTTTTTTTAGTAGGGGTTGTGGAAAATTTGAGTTGGCCTTTATAATTAAGATGTGTTATGGTGGTTTTTAAGTAGTGGAATTTAGGAATTAATAGTTTAAGTTGATTGTTGCTAGGAAAGTATGGGAAAAGGAACAAAATTCAATTTTGAATTCTAGGTTTAGCTTTGTTCATTTAGAAGTTTGTTCAATAGGTGTGTGGAAAATCTGAGTGGGACTTTGAATTGAGTAACTGAGATGTGTTATGGTAGTTTCTAATTCTAAGTTGCAAAATTTGGGTTTTAGTGGTTCAAGTTGATTGATTCTTTTGAGAATCAAGCAGAGTTATTAATGGTCCGTTTGGATTGAGGGAGAGGGAGAGAGAGTAGAGTAGAGTAGAGTAGAGTAGATTTAGCACAAAATTGGCTTATTTTTAGCTAACTTTACTCTACTCCCCTCCACTCCCCCTCCTTCCCCCCTCCATCCAAGCAGGCCATAAAGAAATTAAGGATGATTTGTTGAGATTCAGTATTCTATTGATGTTTTTGAGAAGACATAATATATATATATATACATACACACATACACAAATGCCACATTTTAATCTTGTTTTCATTCGCCTCACCTCATTGCTGATCGTCGCACTAATTTTGTTATGTTTTTCATGTTTATAATAGAGAAAGTGAGGAGGTAGGTTACAAAACCCTAATAGGACAGATCTCAAGTAGGTAAAGTGCCAAATTTCAAATCAAAGGTAGGCCCAATTTAAATTTTGGGCAAACCACATGTGGATAAATTGTAATTTGCCCTTTTTTTTAATAGATGAAAATTTTAAACAAATTCATTGTTGAATTAGATTTTCTTCTTATACTCTACTTACAAAATTGCAAGATGATTTGAGATTATTAGTCATGTCATTGATCAAATATTTAAATTTCAAGTTTTTGTATATATTTAATATTGTGCATAAGAGATGGGTTTCTAGATTGAATAGTAAATAACATTCGATTGATACAAAATTTAGTATGTGTGTAAATGTGTTAAGAACGTAAGAAACATGTATATATATATATATATATATATATATATATATTGAGAGAGTTTCAAAGCTCTTTATCATCAAAGCAAGACACCAATTAGTTTTTGGTATAGGCGGGGATTAAACCCCAAATTTCTTATACAACCATCAGAGACTTTACCAGTTGAGCTAATTAGAACCCACTAGGGAACATGTATATTAATTCAATAAAAAATTATTAGATAGCATATTATAGCTTATAGTTACACTAAGTGTAATTTAATCTCAACTTTGGTTATTGGATAGCATATTATAGCTTAAATAGGTACTCTTTATTAGTATGTAATCAAAATTCCTATACAACAGAAGCTTTATAGCCTTTATCTTTATTTTTTCACTTAGATAATATCAAATGCCCTACAACTACAAGTGCCACCACTGAAATTAGTTATAAATATGGGAAAACCCCCCAAAAAAAAAAAAAAACAAAACAAAACAAAAAACAAAAAACAAAAAAAAAAAAAAGAAGAAGAAGAAAAAGTTGGTAGTCCACTAGAAATACGAAATTTCTATAAAAATAGCATGAGATACAAATACAATTTACATATATATAATAGTTAGTTTATATAGTCTTTTGAGTTTTGACAACTCAATTGGGGAAAAAAAAAACAGTTATAATTAAATTCCAAGTCATAATGATGGCAAAGAGTACAAGATATACATTATTGGAAAAGTGGTAGACAGCGGACTGCACATCTACTCAAGGCATCAAGTATATTACTCTTCAAAATCGTTATCATCAGTAGCACTTCCAGTCATCACTAGCAGAAGACAGAAGGGATAGTAAGATATGTAACGCATTATTCGGTTCCTTGATGACATTGGGAACCAAAGGAAGAAGTAGAGTGATATAAGAGCCACCAAGAAGACCAAGCCCATGATCATAATAGCACTAGCAAGCCAACTGAGTTTGCTCACAGAGGATAAGTATCAAGAAGGAAAAGGACAAAGGAGAGCTATGAAATATCTAAGAAAAAGCTGCTAACATAGCATTAAATGCTCTGTAGTTGACTGAACAATGCTTTATAGCCTTACAGCTACTCCCAAAGACTTTAGGGAGGGGCTGATGGGACAAGTATCAAGACTATCAATCCAAATCTACACATGGAAGGATGAAAGAAGGGGAATGGGAGTATAAAACTGGAAAGTAACAATGAAGAGAGGGGGGGGGGGGGGGGACTCTGTGAAATGGATTGATAGGAACACTTGCCTCCTCGGACAAGAGGTTCGTTGATGTCAGTATTCCTTATTTGTGTATGATGGCCATCCAATTCCATATTAGCCGTTGTCCAATTTACTAGGGCCTAGTTCTTTGACACACTCTCTACAAATTCATTGTTTTGGGCCATTTGAGCATAAATCCATTCATCCTGGACTGAGCCACAAATCTGGTCCTTACAATTGGTGTTGTCTGTGGGGAGAACTTATGTAATAGTGAGTGCAACGCTTAACTATGGTAGGATCAGGTCCACACCAGGCAGAGTCTTTAGGATCCCAACATGGTGACCCTTTTGTCAGCCTTGAGCAAAGAGGTGACCGTGAGGGAAGTATGCATACCGCTCATACTGATAGGAGTCAACTTCGATGAACACAAGGAGGATTGCTTGAGGGGGCACAGTTCTAGGGGCTTTTGATGTCAAGTACACGCCTTGTACCTCTGTCAAGGGCCAGGTTCTCGCGAACCTGGTGGCCAAGTTCACTGAACCTCCGTCAGAGGAAGTGGCAGTGACATAAAGCATGGATGGAAAAATTGCAAATCAAAGGGGCTCCGAAGTGGGGCTAGTGCTGGTTTCTCCTGATCTTTATAAGTGTTCAAACAGAACCCAAGTCATGCCTGAAGTCCTCGGACCAAATGCTTGGGGGAAATTAACACTATGACATCTTTATAAGTGTTCAAACAGAACCCAAGTCATGCCTGAAGTCCTTGGACCAGATGCTTGGGGGAAATTAACACTATGACATTTTTATAAGTGTTCAAATAGAACCCAAGTCATGCCTGAAGTCCTCGAACCAGATGCTTGGGGGAAATTAACACTATGACATCTTTACAAGTGTTCAAACAGAACCATAGTCATGCCTGGAGTCTTCGGACCAGATGCTATGAGGAAATTAACACAATCTAATATTTTTAATAGTGTTAAAACAGAACCTTAATTAGGCCTGAAGTCCTTGGACCAGATGCTAAGGGGAAGTTAAAACACTGTGACATCTTTTATAACTGCTTAAACTGAACCTAAGCTATGTACAACTCCTCGAACCACGTGCCTTGGATGATTTGACATTTTCTATTTATTTTTTCCAGGTATTAAAATAGGTCCCAGATTATATCCATCTCCTCGGATCGCTTGATTTGGGTTCATTATTTTCCATTGGTTGCATAGTTTGCAGTATAAGCACATAGTCATTTTCCTTATTAGTTTTGCACAGTTAATTTATCTAAGCTAGCGGCAATGCATCACTGTTGGCATTGACAGAGTTAGGGTGACAATGTTTCGTTACTATCAACAACATTAGTTTAAAGTCCCATTGGAGGGAAAAGTAACAACACCAACATCCATGAAATAGTTATTGCAGAGTAAAGAAAGATTCATAAAGTAAAAAAAATGCAACCCTTTTTATTAAATAAAGGAAAGGTACATTATACATAGTACCAAACTTCCACCACAAAAGGGGAAGACCAGGGTGATGAAGAAAAGAGAAAATCACTCGTTGAGATCCTTTTTCTCCTAGCTACAAGATGTTCTGCTATCAAGGCTGAAAAATGGGAGACCTGTCCATCCTTTTTCTCCTAGCTGCAAGATGTTCTACTATCAAGGTGAAACCTAAACTTTGTTGCACCAAAAATCTGATGCGATCCGGACTTGCCTTGGGCCTTGGCAGGAGAAGGAGAATCTTTTTTCTTGCTCGATTGAAAAACAGGAACATCTTTGGCGTCCGCTTCCTTCGCCTTGACTACATCCTCCTAGGTCTTGGTGGCATCCTTGGTTTCCTTGCCCTTGCCTTTATCCTTGGCCATCTCATCCCCTAGATCTTGATCACCATCTTGGTTGGATCCTTTTGGAAGCCCTGAAGGTTTGAGAATTCGAAGTTTCCGGAGAACTAAAAAATTTGCGAAGTGAAGAAGAACGATTCCCCAAGGGTGCCTTATATAGAAAGCAAAGTCCACTGGGAGTTATCTCGCTCGAAATCCAAAGAGAAAGTTACAAGCAGGAAAAATTCCGCTCAATTTCAACAAAATCTTCAGTAGTTGGATCTGCATCACGTTGTAGAACATAGGGAACATGGAGCTGCAAGAATTTATGAAGGCGCGCCTCATGTACCGAAGCGTCAGGAGCGTGTTTTGGGCAGTCAAAAAGACACCTATACAGTCAAAGGTGATGAAAAATGGGTGCAAAGGAACTATCATCATATTGAAATCCTCCTTTCTTCTCGAGGAGTCAGAAAAGAAGAATCACGAGGGGCTATTGTAGGGGGGAAAGGCCCAGGAGCCCATATCTACGTATATATTGGGCCGTTGGCCCAACCCGAGGATGTAAACAATCTGAGGACGAGCAAAACACTTTCATAAGGATCTACGTTAGTAAGTGAAGAGAAAAATCCTATTAAAGCCACCCATGGGGGTGCCCCAAGGAAGAATCCCTCCTCGGCTGGACGAGGTCGAGGTTAGAAGGTATGGTCTGCCATCAAGAGCAATGCTCCGGACCATTCTACCATAGAGGATAAGTATCAAGAAGGAAAAGGACAAAGGAGAGCTATGAAATATCTAAGAAAAAGCTGCTAACATAGCATTAAATGCTCTGCAGCTAACTGAGCAATGCTTTATAGCCTTACAGATACTCCCAAAGACTTTAGGAAGGGGCTGATGGGACAAGTATCAAGACTATCAATCCAAATCTACACGTGGAAGGATGAAAGAAGGGGAATGGGAGTATAAAACTGGAAAGTAACAATGAAGAGAGGGGGGGGGGGGGGACTCTGTGAAGTGGATTGATAGGAACACTTGCCTCCTCGGACAAGACGTTCGTTGATGTCAGTATTCCTTATTTATGTATGATGGCCATCCAATTCCATATTAGCCGTTGTCCAATTTACTAGGGCCTAGTTCTTTGACCCACTCTCTACAAATTCATTATTTTAGGCCATTTGAGCCTAAGTCCATTCATCCTAGACTGAGCCACAAATCTGGTCCTAATAGATTTTAACTACTAATATGAGAATATCTTAATAATCAAGAATTATTTCATAAAAGTTTGTTCTTATTAATTTTTATTCAGCCCCCAAAAAAAATTCATAGCTCCGCCACTAGGTAGATTTATCAAAATTCAAATCTAATTAAAAAATATTGAATGGTATAACATTACTTAAAGTTAGATAAGATATAACTTGAACCTAAACATATATATATATATACACACACACATACATATATATACATAACTATGTTCTTACTTGAAAATATATCAACGAAATATTTCATGCTTTATAAGAAATAAGCAAACTAATTAACATCACCAAAAAAATTCTTGTTTCAATTCCTCTTTTGGACTTCTAAATGAAAAATTATCCTACCTTCTTGAAAATTATAAATACTCAAGACTTATTTATTTATTTATTTAAAGCTTATGTGTATTTGACATGAACTTTGTAAACACTTATAACTAAGGATGGTAATGGGGCGGGGCGGGGCCGAAGGATGGGGTCTTCGTCCTCACTCCGCATAGTTTTGTCTTGTCCCATCCCCGCCCCGCCTTGCATGACAGGGAAAACTTTCTCACCCCATCCCCACCCCTTGGGGCCACACGAAACCCCGCCCCACCCCGTAAAACGTAACTTTTTTTTTTTTTTTTTAATTTGCCCTACAACTAGTACAATTTTTTTAATGAAACCTATTTCATGAATAAAAATATACTTGAAATTACAACTAAATTTATCCCATCAAATCAAATCAATTTTAGAAAAAAAAAATGAATAATATATCCAAGGCTCCAAGCGTATAACAAGACAATCACCAAAAAAAAAGAAAAAACCTCTTAGTATAACACAACAAAATAAAGGCAAAACCACATTGAGTAGAATAAAATAAGCTAATATTGATATGTTTGTTTAAATAGTTGGGTTTTAGAGTACAAAAAATTTACAATTATAACCCTTAACAACGTGAGGCGGGGCGGGGAGGGGAGGGGATGTGCAGGGCGGGGTGGGTCTAAAAAGTCTAAACCCATCCCTGCCTCGCCCCATGGTGTGGGGCTAAAATCTTGCCCCATCCCCTCCCCACCACCTTTATGGGGTGAGGAAAACTTGTGCAAGGCGAAGCAGGAAGGGGCGGGTTAAGCAAGGCAGGAAAAATTGCCATCCCTACTTATAACCCTTTTTTTTTTTAATAGAGAAGATAGAAAGTAAACACTTAGAACTGTATTCTTATTTATATGATAACACTTAGAAGTCGAGATGTTCTTCTGCATCATGTTGGCTTCCTCCACCTTTGGGTATGTTCAAAGCAAACTTTGTCAGCGTTGTATTTAAAGAAATATAAGCAACTGGCATGGGTGTTGTGATCATGTTTTTAAAAACCGGATTGAACTGACCAGTTCAACTGCGAAACGAATCCTCAATTGGTCCAATAAAAATTGATGATTTGACAGTAAAAACCACTAGTGCAAACTGTAAAAATTAGGAACCAAACCTTTTCCGATTTTTAAAACCATTGTTGTGATAAGAGATTCTAAAGGTGAAATTAATTATTGAATGTCGCGTGGGTTCCAGGTAGCTCAACTAGTAAAATATCTGATAGTTGAATAAGGGATCTGAGGTTTAATTCCCGTCTACACCAAAAAACTGATTGGTGTTTTGGTCTGATAATAAAGAACTATTATCAGGAATAACAAAATTATTGGATGCTACTAGTCTACTTATGGCTATGTAATAGATGACATGAAATGTTCCGTGAACACAAGACAAGTTTTCACTACAACAAAAGTGGGCTATGGTGACGGAATCTAGTGAGGATAAACAATTTCGTCACCAAATGATAACATTTAGTGAGGAAAAGAAGAATTCGTCACCAAATATTATAAAAAATTTAAAATTGGTGACGAAATCAATATTTCGTCACCAAAGATGTACCAATTGGTGACGAAATCAATATTTCATCACCAAAGATGTACAAATTGGTGACGAAATATTTATTTCGTCACTATAGGTCATGAAAAAATGGCAAACCTAGGGTGACGAAATATTCGCGTCACCAAAGACTTACCAAAGATGACGAAATTCTAAATTCGTCACCCAATATTAGGATGTAGGTGTTTTTGGTGACGAAATAAATTTTCGTCACCTATTGTTTAACCAAGGACTAACCGGAGGTGACGAAATTTCAAATTCGTCGTCCAATATTAAGATGGAGGTGTTTTTGGTGACGAAACAATCAAATGTAAGTTGATATCCCTATTACGTTTGGCCTTATTGTACTTAATTTTTCTCATTGCCTTGTACTTAATTTAGAATAGCAAGATGTTTACATGGCCTTATTGTACTTAGTTTTTCTCATGACCTTTACTTAATTTAGAATAGCAGGACTATGGGTTATTCACTGTCAATTGTGTCCTTAACATGCCCTTTTGTGGAAGCAAGTCGCTTGCAGTTAGGGTGGATGAGGAGGTGTGTTATTTCAATTTTTCAAAAGCATAGTATATTACTTGTTGTAATTAATTAACTTGTCTTCTAACATTGGAAAGCAAACTGATCAGAGATGGAAAAATGGAGGTCATATTCCTAAGCTGGCACAACTCTATTATGATACCCACTTCAATTCAAAGACAAAACAGTGGGTACACCCTGATTGTGAACATACATATGTATGTATATTAGTACATGCCTTGAGTTTGCAAAACTAGAATATATGTATTTTTATTCTATATATGTTTGCAAAATTAGAACATATATATTTCTAATGGTTTCTATTATTTGAAATGACAGCAAGAGATGTTGAGAATACAAGATGAGCATTATAGCACTCCTGAAGCACAGCCTTTGACCGAAGAGGAGATATCTATGATGGTTCTTAAGCTAAGATCTGGCTATGTAAAGGAACTTGGCATGAGGCCTTTCTCATCTCTCAAGACTCCTGCCTCATCTTCCTCAACTCAGTATACTCAACAACTTGAGGGTCGAGTAGAAGAGCTCCAGGATGCAAACTATAGGCTGGAGGGTCAAGTAAAAGAGTTTCAGGATGCAAACTTCAAGTTGGAGGAGAAGATGGATTGCATCATACAATATTTGAGGAGCAAGGGTAACAGTGACATTTGTCGCAGTGGGGGGAGCTCATCTACTAACTAGAACACACCTTGGTTAGTATTTTATTTTTCTGCCTAAAAGCATTAGTATTGGGGCTTGTATATGGTATATGTTGCTATATTGTTTAATGGTGGTGGTGAGTTTTTTGTTTATGGTGGTGGTTGGATTTTTGTTTAATGGTGGTGGTGGGTTTTGTGTTAATGATGGTGGCTGGATTTTTTGTTTATTGTGTGGTTGTGTTTTTGTGTTTATGGTGGTGGTTGGGTTTTTTGTTTAATGTTGGTAGTGGGTTATTTGTTTATTATGATGGCTGGTTTTTTGTTTATGGTAGTGACCGTGTTTATGGTGGTGGCTGTACTTTTTGTTTAATGGTGTTGGTTGTGTTTTTTGTTTAATGGTGGTGGTTGGGTTTTTTATTTATGGTAGTGGCTGAGTTTTTGTGTTAATGGTGGTGGCTGTGTTTTTTTGTTTAATAGTAGTGGAGGGTTTTTTGTTTATGGTGGTGGCTGAGTTTTTTGTTTATTGTGATGGCTGGGTTTTTTGTTTATGGTGGTGGCTGTGGTTTTGTTTAATAGTGGTGGCTAGTTTTTTTTTTTTTTTTTTTTTTTTTTTAATAGTGTTGGCTAGATTTTTTATTCATTGTGGTGGTTGGGTTTGTGTTTATGATGGTGGCTAGGTTTTTGTTTTGGATTTTACTTTATTTGTTTTGTTTTTAATTGGGATTTTTCTGCATTCTTTATGATTTCTCCATGGTTTGTAATGTGGGTTTGGTTTTTATTTGATGAGAATGTTGTGGGTCTTCTTTTTTTGATAGTTTGGCTTCATATGATATTGCATTATGATTATTTTGTCTAGTTTGTTATTGGGTATTCTGTGAACTTTTTTTGCATTGTCTTACTAATAATAATCTTTTTTTGTTGTAGTACATCTTATCAAGGATATAGATTTGTAGTCTAGTTAGTTGTTAATGTATTTTCCTTTATACTTGAGCAGATATGGGATTGGTGGCAAAAAGATAGCTTTTGAGGGACTACTTGAACTCAAATAATTTTCTGTAAAGTTTGGAAGCTAAGACATCATTTGTACATAAATGGTTGTAATTACTTTGTGATTATCTTTATTGCATTTTTAGATTGTATGGATTTTTTTTTTTCTTTTTATGGATTTGGTTAGAAATGAATGAATGTTTGTTTTTATGGATTTGGTTAGAAATGAACAGGTTAATGTAATGACAAGTAAATGTAACGAATATTCATAAAAAAAATAAAATTGGTGACGATAATTTTCGTCGTCATATCTGACTATAAGCAGAAATTGGTGACGAAATAATTCGTCACCTAATCTATTGAAATTTAAAAAAAAAATAAATAAATAACAATCGGTGATGTAAAACTTCGTCACCTAATTTATTGAAATTGGAAAAAAAATACATTTGGTGACGAAATATTCTGTCACTGAAAATAAGGTTTAGTGACAAAAATATTAGGTGATGAAAAACTTTTATCACCTATCATTTTTTATTGGTGACGAAAAAATTTCGTCACCTATCATTTTTTTTATTGGTGATGAAACATTTTCGTCACCAATACATTCTGTGACGGGGCTTAGGTGACGAATGCTGTTTCGTCACCATGTCGTCACCATATGTATTCGGTGACGAAATAAGGACATATTGTGACGAAAGGTTTCGTCACCATAGTCCACTTTTGTTGTAGTGTTTTATGGGTTAGGGTTAGGCCTTAGTGAGTTTGGGTCATAAACAGGTTAATCCAAAAGTGACATGATAAGAAATGTGTCATAAGCGGATCAACCCGCATGACTCATAATAGACACATTTGATAGCTAATTTATTTGTGTCAACCCAAAATGACCCATTTAACATAACCCGTTTAACTCGTATAACAAATAAATATTCATTTTATTTTATACTTGTCAAATACCTTTTATATCTAACCTATATTTTAAACTTGAAAAGAAAAGTCAGTAATTACAAAAAATTATAATTTATATAATTTTAAATTGAAACTTTACAAACCCTAGATCTCTAAACCTTCTTATAAATATCTAATTTTATTTTTTTATTATTATTCTTAAAATATTATTTAGTTCTTGTAACATTGTTGAGGCATGATCATTTTTTGTAACAACTAATACTTATATATTTTTTTGGCATAGAACTTACACAAATGAAATTGAATGAGCTTGTGGAAGATGTTATGAATTTGGACATCAACAAAGAATTTATGGATGATACTAGTAGTCATAGTCATGATTAGTCTACTGTCTACTCCAACTCTTTCAATATTGATACTTAACATTTGGCTAGTTCTATGGATGTTATATTTTTGTTGAACTATGTTATTTTGAATTTAGGTTGAAGTGTATGCACTTCTTTTGGATTGTAAAGAACTTATTTCTAGATAGATGTTATATTTTTGTGGAATTATATTATTTTGAATGTGGGTTGAAGACTTGAAGAGTATGCATTACTTTTTGGATGTAAAGAACTTATTGCTATATGGATGCTATATTTAATATTAAGTGGGTTGAAATGGGTTATGTCACATTTGTGTCAATCAAACACGGCCCGTTTATTAAATGTGTCATGTGGGTTGAATCGTGTCAACTCGCTTCATTAACAGGTCGGATTATGATTTAAGGGACATGAAACGATTATTAAATGTGGCGGGTTAAAGTTGAGACATTTAGTTGAATATCTCTACTTTGACATGACACAAATCAGACATGCTAACCCGAATTGACACGTCAACCAAATGATATGTAGCTCCTATTGTAATAAGGGATGTTCCCTAGCCCTTTTTGCTTATTTGAATTGAACTTCATTTTCTAGATAAATAAACAAATAAATAAATAAAAGTCCAATGACTTGAAGTTTTGAATTAAATATCAAACTTTTTTTTCCTCTTTTAAAAGGGAAGCTCAGGAAATTTTTTAATTATTTTTGTAAAGTGATTATAATTTATTTTTCCCATAATTGTGGAGAGGTCATGGCTCTCACCTCAATACCTAGCCTTGCCCTTAATTTCTCATAAAATCTAATGTATCTTTTCCAGTTAAATTTATGACAAGACTTATTACTCATGTAAAAGGAAGTATTTTTTTGGATGTGACATGTAAAAGGAAGTTTTTCTCGTAGCCCAAGCCTCATAAGTCATAATCTAACATTTCTCCGACATCAGTGGTGGTGTCATATCGAAACTAGTCAAGTTTTTAGCAAAGTTGGGACATTCTGGGCTTTTGCCCTTAAAATTTTTTTTATTTAGCAATTTGCCCCTATTTCAAAAATATATAGGGATATGCCCCTGTTTCGATACTCGATTACCATAAAATCGAGTTTCAATGAAACACTCGATTTGTAGAAAATCGAATATGCCCGATCAAACTTAAAAAAAAAAATGCATGGAACTCAATTTTACAGAAATCGAGTTTTAAAACGCCACTATAAGGATAAAAACCTCACTATAGGGCTTAAAAACGCCACTATGGGCTCCTAAACTTGGTATGGGGCAATCAGACTTACAAAATTTTTTTTTGTAGGAAAACGCCACTATAAGGCTTAAAAATGTCATTATAGGGCTCAAAAACGCCATTATAGGGCTCCCTAAATCTGGTATATAGGGCAATCAGACTTGTAAAAAAAATTTGCAGAAAAACGCTGCTATAGGGCTTAAAAACGTCACTATATGGCTTAAAAACGCCACTATAGGTCTCCCTAAACCTGGTATATGGGGCAATCAAACTTATAAAAAAAAAATTTGTAGAAAAACGCCGCTATAGGGCTTAAAAAGGTCACTATATGGCTTTAAAACGCCGTTATAGGTCTCCCTGAATATGGAGTGATCACACTTATAAAAAATTTTTTGCATGGAACTCGATTTCCCTAAACTCGAGTTCCATGCGATTTTTTTTTTTTTTTTTTTAAAGTTTGATTGGGCATAACTCGATTTTCTATGAATCGAGTATTTCATTGAAAATCAATTTTAAGGTAATCGAGTATCGAAACAGGGGCATATCCCTATATAGTTTCAAAATAGGGGCAAATTGCTAAATAAATAAAAATTAAGGGCAAAAGCCCAAAATGTCCGCAAAGTTGAAAGGAGAAGGATTCAAGGATTAAGTTTAATACCACAATTTTTTTCACAATTTTGTCATAATTTTGTTATGTGATGACTCATAAATAGTAAAATTATAGACATATTATTTTATTTTCACCACTTACGTACAACTTGACACGTCGCAAAGTTGTAGCAAATTTATAAAAATATTTGTGACATTAAACTTACTCAGATTCAAGAATAAACATAATATTAATATAGTTAGGGATTTCATTATTTAAGTAGATATAAATGAATACCTATCAAAAAAAAAAAAAAAAAGTAGATATAAATGAAAAAGAACTAATTGTAATCCAAATGTGAAAAAAACAAAACAAACAAATGTTAACACAATACTACAAAAGTTAGTACACAGTGTACATACAACACAAACTAAAATAAGGTAGAGAATAATAAGTTTAGAAAGTAGCTAGCAGCACTACTTTTACCTGTGTTCCGCTTCATAATGGCAGTGTGAACAGGTGACTTTCCTCTTAGCCTTCCAGATTGGTTCTCAAACTCAGTTATTCGTTCCAACATAAGCCGGAGACAAGAAGAGGAACGAGTTTCAGTGGCCAGGTACAAGGGTGACTTCTCTTCGTTGTTTAAACAAAACAGCGGCGTCTCAGGTTCTAGCTCGATCACCATTAGAAAAAGAGAGGAGGCCAGCTCTTCGTGTCCATGAATCAGGGCTTCGTGCAAACCAGTGTTTCCCTCCTAATTTTGATCCTTCAACAACAACCTAGTTAAAGTTTCACTGATCTCAGTACTATCAGGCATGTGGCCATTCCCAAAAGATGAATGTTCAGCACGTTTTAGAAAGGAAACCAAGCTCCTAGTGTCTTCGTATCCAGCTCTCGCAAGAATATGAAATGGCGTATTACCTTTTGAGTTTTTCTGGGAAAGAAGCCAGGGTGCGTGGTCAGCTATTAGCCGCACCGTCTTACGATTATTCACGCTAGCTGCTATATGCAGCAAAGTGTTCCCAGAGGGGCTTACTTGTTTAAAAATGGCACGTAAAGGTAGTTCCTTGTCCCTTGAAATCCGTTCAAGAGCATCAATGAAACCATCAACATCGTCTTGTTGCAGCTCTGTACAAATCAAGATCAATGAATCTATGTGTACTATTCTGTTCTTCCAAGGTTGACTGCGATGAACTTGCCGCCTGATTGGGATCATTTGTATGATCAGGTAAAGGACTACTTGGGTTGAATGTTGCCCTTAATTGCTTCATCCTGCGTATTCTCTCCTTTCTTTTCTCCATTCTGTTTTGCCTCTCTACATCTATCTTAACATCTTCTGACACCATACTTTGTTTAACAGCCGTACACTTGTCGTCGCTGGAGTAGGACATGATGAGATCGAATAGCAAACAGAGAAATGATTTTTTTATTAAAAAAAAAAAAAATTCTACAAATTACCAGCCCAAAAGGAAAAGAAATTTTTAGACTTGAGGAGACTTGAAGAGGGAACTAAAATTTTCCTACCAATAATAATTAATAAAGAGGATGAATGGTGAAGAAAGAAAAAAAGAAAGGGAGAAAGAGTGGCGTTTAGACAAAGAAACCAGAGAAAGAAAGAAAAAAGAAAAAGTGAGAGAAGAAAGAGAAAGGGAGAAAAGTAAGAGAGAGAAATACATAAACTCTTTGGGTTTAGGATTTAAGGTTTGGATTTAGTGTGCACAAGATCCTGTCAAAATTGGTAAACTCCGACGGTTTTTAAGCTAATCGTGTGACCCAACTGGGTTATAATGACCCGACTAGGTTTGTAAATTATGCAAAATTACGTTAATAAGTCCATTTTCATTGACTTTTTTATTATTTAATGTGTGATAATATGGTAATTTAAGTGTCCATTTGGCACGATTAATTTTGTCAATTTATTTTACAATTCAGCTTATTTTTGCTATAATTCATGAGTCCCACAACACTTTTTGGTATTATTCATGGGTTCTACTATACTATTTCAACTAATTTTTACTTTTATTTACAGTATTTTGAGCAAAAAAATTTCAGTTTTAGCAAAATAAGCGGGTTCCAAAACAGACCCTAAATAAGAAAAAACCTAAAGAAATATAAAAAATACATCGTTCTCTCACTTCTCTGCCGATTCACACTGCTCGACCAATCACTTTTCACCATAGCATCAATTTTCAATTTTTAGTTCCCCAAACTTGCAATTCTGCATCAATTTTCTGCTATGAACAGATCACTTTTTAGTTTCACGTAGCTAGTTAGTATATATGTATGAGTATATGAGCATATATTATATATTTTATTTCTTAAACCTTTTTTTTTTCTTCGTTTGTTTACATTTTTTGTGTTTTATTTGTTTAATGCTTTAAGTTTAAGTCTTTAACATTTTTTTTCTCTTCTTTTATTTATGTAGTTTGAGATTTATCTTTTTTTTTTTAATATATTGAATTTAAAGACATGTAATAAAATTTTATTTAGCAAAATGGCAAGATTTAGGTACAGTACTTAGATATTGTTCCTTAGGTTCTCCTCTTAAAATTTTGCCAAGTAGTTTTTTTCTCATGAGATTGAAGTGTATTTTTTAGTTAAGTGGTCACATGGCAAAATCTTAAGAAGAGAACCTAAGAAACATCACCTATAGCACTATCCATAAGTTTAGTCCTTAGCAAAAACTTTTTTGCAATCTTATGACATTTGTTTATTTTTCTTGTGAATTTTATAGAATTTTTAATGTTATTACTTGTGAAACCTTGATTTTGAAGAGTTGAGGAAGAATAAAAAATAATACTTAAATGAAGTAGCTAAAAAAAATTTAACCATTGATGTTGGGTGTGTTGTGAAATGGTAAGTTAAATAGATAAAATGTGCATACTCTTATAAGACTTAATGTGCATACTTTTTATGGTACTAAAAAGCTAAAAATTTGCCTTCACCAATGTGCATACTCTTATAAGACTTAATTAAGAGGCCTACTTTTTGACCAATTTTGCTGTGAGGGCTTACAGAGTTTTGCCAAATCCTAGCTAATTCAAGTCTTTAGCTCCAAATTCAACACTCGATTGCATTTTTTCATACATAACTGCGTTACATCACTTATGTGCCAATTCCAGTCACGAACTAATGTTACCAAACCTGGCAATTGGTTGGATTCAATTTCGGGTCAAACTCAAGTAAACTATGGATCATCATATATATATTTGGTTTGTCTGGAACAAAATTATTCAAATTTCAAGCAATTTCCACTGTTAACTTTGCCAAATATTATTTTAATCTTCCAAGTTTAAAATTGGTTATTTTAAGCCACTAACGTTACTTCAAGTTCAAAATTATTTTATTCCTTTAAATTGGAAAATTGTCATTTTAATTGGTAAAACTTTAAATCATTTCAATCCTTTAAGTCAGTAGTTTTGAATGATTTTTAAACAAAGTTAGTGAACTAAGGGAGTCATTAAAGACCTAAAATGACTTTTTTGGCAACTTCAATGTTCAAACTTAATTTTTGGATAAAGCTATCATACTAAAATATAACTAACTTCAAATTTAAAGGACCTCTTTCTCAAAAAATAATAATAATAAATAAAGAACCAAAATGATTTTTTCAAAATTAACATGTGTAAATTATATTTTTGCCTTTTTTTAAAATTTTATTTGGGCAAATTACAACTTACCAAACTGTGGTTTGATTGAAATTTAAGTTGCTTACCTGTGGCTTGAAATTTGACACTTTACCCACTTAAGGTTTGACAAAAATTTAAGTTTCCTACCTATGGTTTGAAATCCCATGATACAAGTTTTCCGTTGGATTTTATTTATTTTTATTTATTTATCTTTTTTGATCTTGTATTTTTATTTTTTTGCCTTTTTGGAGGAGATAGACATAAAAGTGGAGCAAAATTACATATTTAGTCATGTTTTTAACAAAGGTAGGTTGCAGAACTCTAACTGAGCTAACCTCAAGTAAGTAAAATGTCAAATTTCAAATCATAGGTAGGCAACTTAAATTTCAGCCAAACCATAGGTGGGTAACTTGTAATTTTCCATTTTTATTTTCCTCTGTCCTTAATCTCTTCTTTGTATTTCATTCCATTTCCATTTCGAGTTTCAAGAATGTTAAGTTCTAAATATTTAGATATAAATGTTTAGGTTCTAAATACTTTATGTGTTGGCAAACTGAGAACATACTTGTCTAGGAATTGATCTTAGGGCCTATGAAGTGTTTTAGACATTGCTCAAAGTGCTACAAGTCAAGATTCAAGAATGTACAAGCTACAGAAAGAAGAATTGAAAAGCTGACTAGCTCGACCAATCAAAACAAAACTTCGATTGATCGAGACACGGATCTAAAGAATTTTCATTCAACATAACAACTCGCCAAACGTTTAGGGTTTCAGTCTAAACTTACTAGGTATATAAGGAAAACCCTAGAGCATGTTTTTCAAGTCTAAGAGAACTACTCTTTTGAGATCTGTGACATTACCGTACCTTTTACTCTTTCAAGCACCTACCGGAGATCACACTCATGTTGCTAGAACTAGTGGAGTAAAGTTGTAGCCAAGCTTCAACTATGAAGCGTACTGAAGATCAAAGATGTGAACTAGAGGTTTATGTAGGAGCAGATCCACATCAAAGAAGTCTGAGGGGTTCAGAGCTCAGTTTGGTAACTGTAGTTAGATTTACTACGAATTGATATTCTTGACTGTAAATCTCAATTTGATATAATGGATTATTCTCTTGGGATTATTCTCCCTAGGTTTTTACCTTGAATCTAGTTTGTTTCATTGGTTTTCCTAGATCATCGTATCTTATGTTATTTAGTTTTCCGATGTGTGTGATATGTGTAATGAATGTTGAACCTAGATCTATAAAATTGACTTAAGTAATAATTTGGCTATTAAATTAGTTTAAACAAATTGTGTTTTCAGAGGTCTAAAAACTGTTGAGGGGGAAATTTATGCCTCTGAATGAGATGTTGGGAAACCAAACTGAAACTCAACTACAGGCTCTTGAGTTGTGGCATTTGTTGTGCCACTTTATGTGGCACTAGAAGCACTAAAAGTCAACTTACGACTAAATGGTTGTGCTTAGCTAATAATCATTATGATGACTAATTTATTTCCTTCACTTTTCATGATCCATAAACTTATTTTATTTCATTTTTCTTTTGAACACTACATTAGGATGATAAGTATATAGAGAAGTGCAACATCCACAACATTTTCACAACAAAACTTGGGTAGAAAGTTGTTTTTGTTCTAATTTGATCTCACCATCGAATTTACTTTTTTGCCTACTAATAACAAACCAATAATAATTTGCTACTTAAAATTTATTGTGAAAGTGTTGTGAAAATGATGTGGACTTAGTGTTTCTCTAAGTATATAACATCAGATACACCAAATATACACTAAAAAACTGAATTTTTTTTAGAAGGCTTAAAAAATGAAATTTACACATCATATATCACTGCTTCACATTATTATTTCTCCCTAAAAAAATAAAGATAACAAAATGCTAAACTAGTAGTACTAATGAATAGACACCTTCACAATTGAATCATGAATAAATTTTTTTAAAGGGTATAATTCATATTCTTTTTGCATTTCTTTGTGTATTACGAGTCTAACTAGTATGTAGCCCGTGCTACCGCACGGGAATGGATATATTATTAATCATGAGTTTATTCATGTTTAAAAGGCTCAGTTAAGTCTAAATTCATATTATTAACCAGAAAATTTCATTAACAAAACTTAGCAGTATATATATATATATATATATATATATATATTTGTTGATGAGAATGAGTGGTGGGGTAAGATAGAGCAGATGAAAGGAGGAGGGGAAGAGGAGATGATAATTAAACACAATTTCAGTCGAGCAGGCCAGCAAACCTTATATGATATGGCTTATCAACTGGGGCTTTACTTGTAAGTGCTTATAAATAATTGGCATAAGAGTGGTTTGTGTGCATAGGTGAATTGTGCGTTGGGCGTATAGGGAATGTTGTTTTTATTGTCTATCTTTTAGCTTAGATGAGTATAGTTTGATTGAATTTGTATAATTTATTTGTGGGAGCTATGTGATGTGTCATAAGTGGATGGTTTACTTTTATTTTATTATATTGTGTGCTTCCACATGAGTATGGTTCACTCTCATCACAGTGACATAAAATATGCTTTGGACAAGAAAGATTGTGCTTTATTATTTAGCAGGTATTGTTTGGTAGATTAGATGTAGAAATGCGGGGATTTTTAGTTAGAAATGATGGCTCTAATTTATAATTTAGCAAACTTTATTAGAAAATGCAGATGATTCAAATTTTATGGGATGAAAATTTGAAATCTTAAAAATTATTATTATTATTATTATTATTTTTTTTTTTTTGGTTTTTATATTCAATGAGACGTAACGACAAATTTTTGATAATCACAAGGATAAGGTTCATCACACTTTGAATTTTCCACAATCGATAATCATTCCTTTTGGCAAACCAATATGTCAGTTATATTTGTTGTTTATGCAATACAATTTATATTTTAGGCATATTCTAGGCATATTTGTTGATAGATCAATTAGGTATTTGTCAATTATATTATAGGCATGTAGTTTATACAATACAATTAAATTTTAGTAATGGCATATTACAAACCTTAATCAAACTAACAACACCTTAAAAATGCTAGGTTTAAAATGGTCTAAATGAATGTATATGATACTGATAGAGTTACTGGTTAATAAGAGAAAGCATCGCTGATAGCTCAAAAGAACTTTAATCTACTTATAAGTAGAGTATAAGATCTTTTATATACTTAGCAGTGATCAGCAGAATCACTTACACACCTGCTAGGGAAGCCCTCAATTGGATGTGGATGCCAAAGATTGATGTACTGATCTAAATAGATAAAAATTACATAGAATGTTGTTAACAATTGTATTTGCCAATTAGTTATACGTAATAGAATTTTTTAAGAACACTGGTAATAAACATGCATAACAGAATGAACAACACATATTCATTACAGAACAAACAGCATCAAAACTAAATTGCTAAGAACAGAAACTTAAATATCAGCACAATGTTCAATATTATACTGATTTGATCCCCACAACATCTTTAAAATTAGTTACATATAACTGTTTTTAATTCCGTTCATTTACATTGAAGACCCAAAACTGTAACCAATCTTTTTGTAATTTTCATAATCTATAAAAATGTCTAAGTCCAGCGAGGGAATGGATGGTGGTCTATATCTGTGTCATAAGGTTTTTCTTTTTCTTTTTCTCCTTCTTTATCTCTGTATCGTAGGTTTTTTTTTTCCTCCTATATTGCAAGCATTTGCTATGTATTTCAAGCAGTTAGTTTTCTTTTTATTGAAAGAACTATAAAACAAAACGGTGTTTTAATATTGTGAAACAGTATAATTTATCGTTTTTTAATATAAGCCTATGCACCATAGAACTATGTTAACCACAATATCAAATTACAATAGTTACAATACAACTTAAGAGATGAATGCAATAGAAAGTAAAGTACACCAAATCAAGATTAAAGCTTAATTTTAACAGTTATCTCAATTGGTAACACTGTGGAAAAAAAAATATAGTGTCTTCCAAACTTAAGACTATCACCATTCATCTCTTAAGAAAAAGGAAAAGAAAGGCATGATTGTGTTTCTTTTTCTCTATTTTAAAAACATCATTGGCAAATACCCAAAACCAATTAACCCAAATACTCTAAACAAAAGCAAACAAAATGTGACACAAATATCCTAAACAAAGCAGCAATAAATCTACAATAGCACATGAGAATAAAAATATCATTGAAAACACAAAACATGGTAGGTTTATTTGAAGTAAACAGCAAGAAATCTAAATGTCTAATAAAACCAAATTGAAGTTTAATAACACTAAAATAATTCTATGTCCTATTTTGTATATAAGTACTCAATAAGGAATAGTAAAAATAGGGGAATAGTGTAAAGAGAGACTACAGGAAAAAGTCAAAAATAGTCATTAAAAGGAAGTTGATAATAGTTTCTAATTTCGATAGCAAGAATCAAGATTAATTACACAAAGGTTCCTCAAATTTATTAGGCTTTACTTCAAAACTACAGAAAGAGATATATTAGATTATACGCACACCCAAGTTATGGAATTCATGAAACTTTCCACCCATTATTATGTAATCATCTATTCATAAAATAAATAAATAAAAGTAAATCATCTATAAGTACTCAAATCCAAGACACTAAGACATACACAATAAAAATAAATGAATAAACAAAATAAGCAAAGCTAACAACAACAACATTAAAAAAAAAAAAAATGCCAATAAACTGAGCCTAAAAGCCTGAGCAATACAAAAATTAACAGAAACCAAGTCAAATAGAACTCGGGTAATTACTGAATATTTGATTTAACCAATGTCTGTATTAGGAATTTAGAACAATAATACAGTGTTTCTACCTTCTAGGCATCACGGAGGCCACTTTCTTCCGTAATATTGGTGGACTGTGCAGACTATAATTGGCAAGAAAATCAATTTGGAGCAACAAAATTCGATTCTATTAACAACACTGCTATTATACTAATAGTCTTTAACCCGCTCAATGCGCATAATCATTTAATTGATGTATTAGGTATCTCATGTGCTAGTCTAGTCACAAACATTGAAGTTAAGATTATAATTCTAGCAAGTTTATGTCGATAATGTATCGGTTTGTTGTAAGCTTTCCCTAGTAGGTTATTCTTGCATTTCATTATAGTATTTGTAAATCATAAGCTCATAAAATAGTGGCCTTCGAAATTCTAGAAATTGTATTACAAAAAGTTACTATTGTGAAACCTACAGTTGGTACACTCCTCCATGGATCTCAATCAAAAAATACATTTGAGTAGTTCAAGGTATTTTAAATATTGCAAGAATTAATTAGTCAGACTTAACAGAGCAAATGACAAATATAATAAATGAGCAAGTAAAACCTAATATGTGACCCCTTCTTTTGATTCAAAATGTTGTATTGCTAAAGCACATCCCTGAGAATTCCATTACTCATCTATAGAAAATCAACCCACTGCCTTCTTTTTATCTTTCCATTGGGTTGCGAAGCAAAATTCTCAATAAAAACTCAAGAACTAACACCAAAGGGTGGGTGCACGCACATATGAAAAATTATGTGAATTATAAAAATCAACGGTTACAGTACATGAAACACTATGCTAGAGACCACAAACTAAATATACAAAACTGGCTTGAAATTGAGTAAAACCTCACAAACACAAATAAGTCAAATTGATTACAAAGCATAGTGAACAAAAATTTAAGGAGAATTCCAACCTTCTATAAGGCTGCTGGAAAAAGGGTAACAAAAAAAAATTAAGGCAATTCCAAATTTCCAACAATTTTAAGGACTAATCTATAAAAATAGAATGATACCACATAAATTAAGCCAAAAGGTGCAAAACGATGAAAATATATATATCAATAGAGACATATATCAATAGAGAAGTAATAATAAAATTAATAAATCTCAAAAAAAGAGTAAAAGTCATAATTTCAAAAACCCAAAAGCTGGGACAAAAACCCAAAATCAAATTTGCCATTTCTAGCAAAATTTGACAACGCAAACCAAAACCCTAACTGGGAATGGTCAAAACGTTGAATTTTTTTATCCGACCACACAATCAAGGTAAAGTTTGGACCATATTGAAGGTCATGAAATTCCCTTTGAAACGACAGTTCACAGGCCAAAATTGAAGTTAAAATGGATGAGCTATCAAAAAAAAAAAAAAAAAAAACAAAATCCTAATTAAATGTATTATTATTCTCATGTCAAAAGGAACTGTTTTTTGGGCATTTTTGAGGAAAAAAAATGTACCGATTTAGCCACAACGGGAGTAATCTGCTTGAACAAGATTGAATTATGATATGTCATCTACTTTCCATAAAAAGGACTCAACAATATCTACCATGGATTGGGAGAATGAAAATTTTCAAAAATAGTGCTACTAAATTTCCTGCACTATGTCATCTCCCTTCCAGATGCGATGTATCAGAGACCGTAACTCCAAATCCAACACGGTCAAAACCTTGAAAACTAGACATCCAGACCTTTCCAAGGATACCAAGTTTTAAGAAATCTAAGCTCGAGAAGGCCACCAAATAGAAGCACGAAAATCAAACTAGAAATGGGAAAAAAGATGAAAAATTATAAATACCCCAACTATAAATATGCCCTCCCTTCCTCTTGAAAAATTACACACACAAAATCAGAAAATATGCATAAAATTCTCTTTTCTATCTCTCTTTCTCTTAGAAATCTCTCTAGCCTTAGTTTCCTTCTTTTTCCCTAAGGGAACCCATCTCTAAATAAAACCATTTCCATTCCTCCAAAACCCTTAGGTAAGCTTGGTAAGCTATGTAACAAAAATGGGTTAGCTTTGTTTAAAACTATACCCATTTCTTTCCTTCTTTCCTTGTAAATACATCATTATATATATGAAATGCTCTTCATTTTTATATTGATCATCTATTCTCTTGTTCTTTACATTTCGTTCTATATCTCTCTATTTATTGTTTTGATCTTTATTTAAAACTTTCCCTGCACTTGTAAAAAATTGTTTTCTACCATTTTTCTTTTGCTGTCTTCTCCTTTGAGAAAATAACTCAACACCTATGATAAATATTCCTAACTAGAAGGTATGCAGAGGATTTTTCCTCGTGTGCAACCAATCTTAGTGGGAATATGGTGATTTACCACATATAGGTTTCTCTTAAATGTGTTGGGTGCACGTGACACCCTTTGGAGTCCAGCACACACATTTTGTCAAAGCTCATTTATGAGCTTGTTCCAAAAGTCTTCAAAGCAACTTTTTCATTTATTGAGAAATGACCAAAGCATGGGAGTGGTCTGACTTCTCTTGATGAGAAGTGATGCAAGGCGTGTGGGACATGCTGAAGGAAAAGAAAAGAAGAGAAAAAAGGCTAAGGCCATTTGGCCTTGAGAGAGTGAGCTGAAACAGAGAGCCATATTCGGCCATTTTGTGTGAGTTCTAGAGTGAGCAAAAACACAAAGAGATATTCAAACACTTGAGAGGTGCAGTCCATGTGAAGAGATAGAGAGAAACACAGTGAGAGCGTGAGAGAGTGAAAAAGAAAAAGGAGACATTTTGCTTTGCTCAAGTTACACACAAGGAAGATAAATTGGTAGAGTTCTCATGGAGTTTTTGAGTGCTACAACCATGGAGAGTTAGAGTATTCAGAGAGAGATTTTGCTACTGGCTTTGTGGTGAAATTGTATTTACTCCTTGAGATTTATTTGTTGTATATCCAATTTATTGTGGACACAAGTTTAGCATAAACTTGATAGTTGTAATCTCTATTTCATAGTGGATATTTTTCGGAGTTGCCCTGTGGTTTTTCCTTCTACACTAGAGGGTTTTCCACGTAAGATTTGGTGTTCTTGTGTGGCTGTGTTTATGTGGTGCTTGCTAAAAATTTTTTTGTTTCCATAATATTTCTATTGCTTGGTAATCATTAATTTTAATTCACACATAGACATTGGGGGGATTGGGATTTTTCCCTAACAAGTGGTATCAGAGCTATTGGTTGCTTGGGTTTTGACTGTCTTGTGTTGGATTAAATGGAGAATATGAGTATGAATACTATGGTTAAACTCTCGGTGACGAATTATTCAATATGGAAGCCGATGATAGAGGATGTCCTTTATTGCAAGGATTTACATGACCCTATTGAGGGTGATAATACCAAGCCTAGTGATATGTCAGATAGAGACTGGGAGAAATTAAATAGAAAAACTATTGGGTGTATTAGATAATGCATCAATGTTAGTGTTTTTCACCATGTGTCTCAGGGAACAAATGCAGAGGCTCTTTGAGAAAAATTAAGGAGTCTTTATGAAAGAAAGACAGCTCAAAATAAAGCTTTTATTGCTAGAAAGCTTGTGAATTTGAAGCTTAAGGATGGTAAGTCCATTGTCGAGCACCTTAGTGAGTTCCAAGACTTGTTAATCAGATGGTTACAATGAAGCTAGTAATAGATGATGAGTTGTAAGTTTTATTGCTTCTGAGTTCCTTACCTGACAGTTGGGAGACTTTGGTAGTGTCACTTAGTAATTCTGCTCTGAATGGTGTGTTACAACTTGCCATGGTTAAAGATAGTTTGCTTAATGAGGAAACTAGAAGAAAGGATATGGGCAAGGATATTGCACATGCTCTTGTCACAAAGAACAGGGGGAGAAGTAAGAGTAGAAGTTCTAAAGGGCGATGTAAATCCAGAAGTCGGTCAGAATCAAAAGGAAAATTCAAGTGCTTTTACTATGATAAAGAAGGTCACATAAAAAGGAACTGCAAGGCTTGGAAGAACAAACAGAAAGATGATAAAAAATAATAATAAAAAGGGTGGATAATGAGAACACTGCTGCTGTTATAGTGTTGGAAGATGAGGTCCTAGCCATAGGACAAGATGATTATTGTACAGTTTCATATCCTTATGTTGAATGTGTGATTGATTCAGCTGCTTCCTGCCATGTCACTCAAAGAAAGGAGTTATTCACTTCATACAAAGCGGGAAACTTTGGGAGAGTGAAGATGGGCAATGATAGTTATGCGGACATTGTGGGAATTGGTGATATTTGTGTTAGGGCTAACACTGGATACAGCCTGATTTTGAAGGATGTGAGACATGCTCCGAATATTCGCCTAAATTTGATTTCCACTCATGTTCTTGATAAAGAAGGTTATGGCAATTATTTCCGTGATGGAAAATGGAGGCTTAGCAAAGGACCATTGGTGTTTGCTAGAGGGAAGATTTGTTGTACACTTTACAAGACACAAGTAAAGTTGTGCAAGGATGTTGTTAGTGCAGCTTAGGAGGATTCTTCGCCTAACTTGTGGCATAGGTGGCTGGCTCACATGAGTGAAAAAGGGTTGCAGATTTTGGCAAAGAAGTCTCTCATTCCCTTTGCCAAAGGTATGTCACTAAATCCTTGTGACTTTTGTTTATTTGGTAAACAACATAGAGTTTCATTTAATATACCCTCTATGAGAAAACCCAATGTATTAGATCTTGTTTATTCTGATGTATGTGGTCCCATTGATGTTGAGACTTTAGGTGGCAATAAATATTTTGTTACATTTATTGATGATGCTTCATGAAAGGTGTGGGTTTATGTTTTGAAAACTAAAGACCAAGTTTTTGAGTACTTCAAGAAATTCCATGCCATGGTAGAAAGAGAGAAAGGAAAGCCTTTGAAGTGTCTCTGTAGTGATAACGGAAGTGAATAAACATTTAATGAATTCAAGAGTTACTGCTCTGAGAAAGACATTAGACATGAGAAGACAGTTCCTGGTACCCCACAGCAAAATAGTGTGGCAGAAAGGATGAACCGCACTATTGTTAAGAAGATCAGATGTATGTTAAGAATGGCTAATCTGCCTAAGTCATTCTGGGGTGAAGCTGTTGTGACTGCATGCTACCTAATTAATAGATCTCCATTAGTTCCTTTGGATTTTGATATTCCAGAAAGAGTATGGACAGGGAAAGATGTTTCTTACTCTCACTTGAAGGTATTTGAGTGCAAGACATTTGTTCATGTGCCTAAGGAACAAAGATCAAAACTTGATAGCAAATCCACTCCTTGTATATTTGTTGGATATGGAGATGCAGAATTTGGCTACAAGCTATGGGATCCAAAAGAAAAGAAAATGATCAGAAGTCGAGATGTAATTTTTCATGAGAATGAAAACTTGGCAGACTTTGAGAAAATTGAGAAGCCTAAAGCTATAGTTGAAGGTGTTCCTGATCTTACACCTACCTCTTCTTCCTTAGATAATGCCACAAATAGGGAAGAGGTACAAGATGAGAATTATAGTGATGAATCAACTAAATTTGATGTTGATGAGCCAGCAAGTGTTGATGTGATAGATACAGATGGTGTTGAGCATGGGGAGCAGCCTCCTCCACTAGAGATGGTAGAACCTCAGGTGAGAAGGTCTACTAGAGAGCGTCATCTATCGACTAGATACCCCAATTTTGAGTATACTATGATTACTGAAGAGGGGAGCTAGAAAGTTTTCAGGAAGTACAGTCTCATAAGGACAAGAAGAGTTGGTTGAAGGCTATGCATGAACAGATGAATTCTTTAAATAAGAATAAGACTTATGACTTGGTGGAACTTTCTAAAGGCAAGAAGGTATTGAAAAACAAATACGTGTTCAAGCTAAATAAAGATGGTGACAAGTTAGTGAAGTATAAAGCTCGATTAGTGGTCAAGGGTTTTAGTCAAAAACAAGGGATTGACTTTGATGAGATATTCTCTCCAGTAATCAAGATGAGTTCCATTTGGGTAGTTCTAGGATCAGTAGCTAGTTTGGATCTTGAGCTTGAGCGACTTGATGTGAAGACTGCTTTTCTTCATGGTGATTTGAAAGAAGAAATCTACACAAATCAGCCAAAGGGATTCAAAGTGAAAGGGAAAGAACACGTGGTTTGCAAGTTAAAAAAGAGTTTGTATAGCTTGAAGCAAGCTCCAAGACAGTGGTACAAGAAGTTTGATTCATTCATGGTGGGTCATGGGTACACAAGGACCAATGCAGATTATTGTGTGTATATTAGAAAATTTCCCAATGGTAAATTTGTTATTCTTCTGCGATATGTAGATGATATGTTGATAGTAGGACAAGATGCAAGTGTGATTGGAAATTTGAAAAAGGACTTGTTCAAGTCATTTGATATGAAAGACTTGGGTCTAGCAAGACAAATTTTGGGTATGCAGATTCTATGTGACAGGAAAGCTAAGAAGCTATGGTTATCACAAAAGAAATATATTGAGCGGGTTCTTGAAAGGTTCAATATAAAGCATGCCAAGCCAGTCTGCACACCTCTTGGTTCTCATTTCAAGTTAAGAAAGAGATCTTGTTCTTCATCAAAGAAAGAGAAAGTAGCATCAACTATTTATTTGTCAGCAGTTGGGAGTTTGATGTATGCTATGGTTTGCACATGACCAGATATTGCACACGTAGTTGGTGTTGTCAGTAAGTTCATGGTTAATCCTGGTGAAGATCATTGGGAAGCAGTGAAGTGGATCTTCAGGTACTTGAGAGGTAGCTTTAAATTGTGTTTGACTTTTGGTGATTCTAAACCAGTTTTGGAGGGTTATGTAGATGCAAATTGGGCAGGTGACCTTGATGGTAGGAAATCTACATCGGGCTGTTTATTTACTTTTGTAAAGGGAGCTGTATCATGGCAGTCAAGATTGCAGAAGTGTGTTACCTTATCTACAACTGAAGCTGAGTATATTGTAGCTAATGAAGCAGGTAAAGAGATGCTTTGGTTGAAACGGTTTCTCCAAGAATTGGGTTTGAAGCAAGATGGGTATGTAGTTAATTGTGATAGTCAGAGTGTTATAGACTTGAGCAAGAATTCTATGTACCATTCACGCTCGAAGCATATTGAGGTGAGATACAATTGGTTGAGACTAGTTGTTGAACAATAGTCATTTGAATTAGAGAAGATTCACGCAGATGAAAATCCAGCTGACATATTGACCAAGGTTGTGTCTAAAGAAAAACTAAAACTTTGTGCCAAGTTGGCTGGCATGAATTCTAACTGAAGACTTGGGTTGAAGATCTCCTCCGTAGTGTGCTGGAAGGGGAGATTGTTGGGTGCACGTGACACCCTTTGGAGTCCAGCACACACATTTTGTCAAAGCTCATTTATGAGCTTGTTCCAAAAGTCTTCAAAGAAACTCTTTCATTTATTGAGAAATGACCAAAGCATGGGAGTGGTCTGACTTCTCTTGATGAGAAGTGATGCAAGGTGTGTGGGACACGCTGAAGGAAAAGAAAAGAAGAACAAAAGGCTAAGGCCATTTGGCCTTGAGAGAGTGTGCTAAAGCAGAGAGCCATATTCGGCCATTTTGTGTGAGTTCTAGAGTGAGCAAAAACACAAAGAGATATTCAACCACTTGAGAGGTGCAGTCTGTGTGAAGAGATAGAGGGAAACACAGTGAGAGTGTGAGAGAGTGAAAAAGAAAAATAAGACATTTTTCTTTGCTCAAGTTACACACAAGAAAGATAAATTGGTGGAGTTCTCATGGAGTTTTTGAGTGCTACAACCATGGAGAGTTGGAGTATTCAGAGGAAGATTTTGCTACTGGCTTTGTGGTGAGATTGTATTTACTCCTTGAAATTTATTTGTTGTATATCCAATTTATTGTGGACACAAGTTTAGCATAAACTTGATAGTTGTAATCTCTATTTCATAGTGGATATTTTTCGGAGCTACCCTGTGGTTTTTCCCTCTACACTAGAGGGTTTTCCACGTAAGATTTGGTGTTCTTGTGTGGTTGTGTTTATGTGGCGCTTGCTGGAATTTTTTTTTGTTTCCATAATATTGCTATTGCTTGGTAGTCATTAATTTTAATTCACACATAGACATTGAGGGGATTAGGATTTTTCCCCAACAAAATGGACTCTAAACCTTGTTCCTAAGCACAATATGAGAATGTTTCCTAGAAAATGGTAGAAGTCTCTAAGACTCCCATTTCTCAACATGGAAAAGAACCCATAAGTTTGGATGTGACAAGGTTAGAGCTTATTTAGAAGAAATTTCTTAAAAATAATTCCTAATTAACCCTTTACATTGTGTCTTGTCTTTAAATTCCTTTAAATTCAAGCTTTTACATTATGTCTTGTCTTTAAATTCTTTTACATTCAAGTCTTTAAATATTATGCTCTTTAAATTTATGACCTTAAAGCTTGCTTTGTTTTCCATTTTCCATTTCTCATGTGTAATAGGGTTTAAGAGTGCTAACTTTCTAGCTAGCACCATAAACGCTATATTACCATAGAGTAAAAAGTTTAGGTAAAAAATCTCTAAAAAATGTGTTTTCCAAAAGATAAAAATGGTTCCAATGGCCATCTCCTTTTCTAAAAAATGAATGTTTTCAGAAGAAAGTTTCTGTTAAATCCATAATAGCAGGGACGGAATCAAAACTTGAAATTAGGGGGGCAGCTTTGCTACTGACTACATGCAGCTGCACCAAGTTGTAGCTCTGTTGCTTAACTACTAATTTTTTTTTTAAATAATTATTTTTGTTTTTGTTTTTTATGTGTGTGTTTGCTATTGAGTGGGGACAAAATTATTTTGTTTAAAATTTTTAAAGGACTAAATTGTGTTTTTTTTTGTTGAAATTGGTTGATTGAGCTTAATTGTTTTTAAGTTATTATTAGTAGTTGTGGCAGGCCAAAATTGACTAAGTTAGATTCCAACTCGCACGATTAATTTATAGAGATGGGATGTCAATCAATCTTAATTACCCCTTTTTTAACAAGTCAATAGAATGGTATTGGAATGCGTGCTTGATATATATGTAAGTTAGGAAAAGCATAACAATATATGTCTAGGATTAATATAACAATGCACCTCGGTTTTAGGCCGAGGTGAAAGTTAACACTTGTTCTTGCATTATAATATGCTTACTCTCTCTCTCTCTCTCTCTCTCTTTGCTTGTTTTTCTCACTTCTCTCATTTTCAATCCTTTCTCCCCTCTATTGTAAGGATCTCTTTCCTTTATACAGTCATCCAGATTGCATCTTGGCCTTCCACTTGGAGGGCCAAAGCTTTTTTCTCAGATACTTGTCCCATTAGGGCCTTACTAGAAAGTTTCTTTGTTAGGTTTGAGTTGTGATGACACTGTTCAGGGGTATTTCACCATTAATGTGGCCAGTTAAGTGGGTGCAGAGTATTGAATGCGGAGGTGATGGATGCTTTATTTGTACCGTTTCTTCATCCGCTTAATAACAAACTTTCCTTCCTTTCCTCGGTTATGTGTCTAGTAGTCTTCATAACTAGACCTTGACCCTTCCAGGGATGTATCAATATTCTCAGGTTTTGTGGTTGCATTAATCATGTTTGCTTTAAGGGCTTCTTAACAAAACTTCCCAAGGTGTGCCCCTATTGTCTTGACCTCTTCTCCTTCATTCTTGTTCTTGGTCTCCATGCTCTTGTCCTCAGTTTCCTATCCTCCCACACTAATTTTTGTTGTTGGGCATGTATATTTTGTTTTAGATTTTAGGTTGATAAAATTTTTTTATGCCCTTTAAAATGAGGAAAATGCTAGAGTTACAAATGAGGAAAATGCAAACCAATAAGAATTTAATATCTCAGCAGTTTGTAAAAATGTTGTAGAAAAGTTTTTGACAATAATATTACTCTTAAAAGAATCAATGAGATTATTAACAAGAGCAAAGTGTAATTTTATAGAAAAAAATTGTTAAAATTTATACCTATATATATACTAATATTTTCTTACAGAAAAATAAGGGGGGGCCATTGCCCCCGTGGTCAAAGTTTCCCTCCGTCCATGCATGAAAGCCTTCCTAAGGGGCATTTTTAAAGTCTTTCTCTCAAAACCCTTTTTGTTTCTCTTTCTTCCAAAATGATTTTAACTTAAAAAAAGGTTTTGGCCTCGTCTTTCAAAAAATATGGAAACCCCCTTTTATGAGATTCTCTTAAATTGGTTTTAAACTTTGGTAGAAGTCTCCAAGACTGTCATTTCTCAATATAGGAAAGAACCCACAAACTTGGATGTGATAAGGTTTAAGACTTGCTTAAGAAAATTTCCTTTTAAAAAGATTTTTCTTAAAACAAACTTCTTACATCATGTTCTTCAAAGATGAATAAAAACCATAGATTTTTAGCTTAAAGCTCCCACTTTCAAAAGAAAACCCATGAAAACCATTTTCTCTAAATCAATCATTTCTCATGTTTTAATTAGGGTTTCAAAACCTTTTTCCCAAATAAATTGTTGCTTTCTTTGTTTTAATTTTCTTTACAAATGATTTCTAAATTTAAACTTTGTTTTCTTCAAAAAAATTTTGTTATCTTTTCACAGAAAAAACACAAAGTTTAACCCTTCAGCAAGGGCGGAGGTGGGGGGCTTCAAAGGGGGGCAGTTGCCCCCTTTGACCTCGCAAAAAAAAAATCCTATATAGTATTGCACCTGCCATTTTGACCTCAAACCAGTCAAACGTTCCATACTCAAAAGAACAAATAACACTATTTTGTCTTTGTCCCATAGGTTCATTTGTCTTTTTAAACAAAACAATGTTTGTGGGTCCCACTTAAAAACCAAATTCCTTTTTTTCCTGCTGCATGTTCTTAATTTCTTAAGCGACTGCAATTTTTTTTCCCCTTGGTGCCTTTGTCACACAATTATTTCCTTTGAATTAGGCTCTGCTTGGGAGTTCATAAGGGAAGGGAATGGAATAGAATGGAATGATCATAAGAGAATGGAAAAGAATGGAATGGAATGGAATGTATTTAAGTAAGGGAAAAGAATGGAATGAAATGGAATTAAGTAACCTTGATTGGATGTTTTAAAATAAAGGAATGGAAAGGAATGAAAATGAATGGAATGTAAGTAATCTTGTTTGGGAGCAGCATGGAGAGATTGGAATGGAATCATTTTATGACAATATTACTATTAGACCCCTATTTTAAAATAAAGAGTTGAATATATAGGGGTATTTTGAGAGTTTTAGTAAAAAATCATTAAATTTAATTCCATTCTCTCCCATTCCTCCCAATTTCGGGGGGAATGAAAATTTGAGGTTTTAAGGGAATAGAGAGAAATGAGTGTTCCCTCCTACCCATTCCATTCCCTTCTACTTAAACTCCCAAACAAGTCCATTTCTTCCATTAAAACTCCCAAACAAGGGAATGGAAGAATATTCTAAAATGATTCTTTTAATTCCTTTCCATTCTCTTTTCATTCATTTCCATTCCATTCCATTAGGGTATCCACATAATTATAATAATAATAAATAATATTTAAGATCTTTTATATGACACTAAAACCCTAGCCTCCTTATTGTTTTCTCTTCTATCTTAATTTTTTCACAATTTCAAACACTTTATTTTTGCCATAGACCAAAATTTTAACTTCTTAGTTCTTACCACTTAAAAGAATAGAGAAAGAGATTCTCAAAAAAAAAAAAAAAAAAGAATAGAGAAAGAAATGTTGAATTCTATATAACTTTTTAAGAGTATTCAAGGCCATGAAAGTACAACTTCACAAGTATATTACTATATTCTTAACACTTTTACATTGATTTATTATAAGGAATCAAACCACATGTTTGAATTCTATGTCTTTAAATTAATCTCTTAATTCGATTGTTATTAACTATGAAGTGATTTTATTTATTTTAATTATATAAAATGTGTAATTGTAAGCAATTAAGATTATGACAAAGCCTAATCACAATAATGATTTTCAAATCAAATTCTAAACAAACTTGCATCGAGGTATATTTTGCAAATCTTCCAATTGAGTAAATTAAAATAGGTATGCAAATATAAATTAAAACTTATATTATATTCATCTTGTATGACAATTACATTAGTATATAATTTTTTTTATATATTTTGTTATTTATATTGATTAGTAATATTTAGATTAATTTAACTTTCAATCTAGTCTTTCAATTTTGCCCCCTCTGAAGTAAAATCCTGGCTCTGCCACTGCCCTCTAGTATTTGCCAACAGTGCTTTTGATGAGGGTTGTTTTAGTTTAATTTCATTCTTTCTTACATATACATATAGCATGAAACCTAATTCAAGTCGCGAATACATTACAAATCTAGCAACAGGTTCAAGTCCGACTCAAGTATGAAGTACGGGTCATTATATAAAGAAGTGTTATATCCACAATATTTTCATAACAAATCATAAGTGGTTAGTTGTTATTAATTTAAATTTGAACCTACAATTGAAATTACTTTTTTGCCCCAACAATAATAACCAATAATAATCTGCTACTTAAGATTTGTTATGAAAATGTTGCGGACATAGCATTTCTCCATTATATATGGTTTGTGTCAAAATTTCACAAATAAATTTAACTTAAAATGCAAAGTTCACATTCTAGGCTTAACTAAAATTCATTTTAGTCCTCAAACTTTATTTTTATTCAATTAACTTTTCTAAATTTCAAAGTTATTCAATTTAAAATTTTCATCTAATTCCATTAAAAAAAATTACTATTAATTATGCAATTAACTAACAAATTTTTTTTTTTTTTTTTTTAAATCTCTCAGAAAGATACTAATCGAATAAATTTAAAATTTAAAGAATTTAATTGAACAAAAATAAAATTAAAGGCATGAAATGAATTACAGTTAAACATAAATGTTACAATTAGTATATAAGCCTAGATTTAATATGGTCGTTAATTTTGGGAATATTTCCATTCCTCTTTGGTCCTTCGTAATTTCCTCTTTCCATTTTCAAGTTCTATAAAAAGCCTATTTTGTATTTTTACGTTTTCGGCTGCCGAAAAGCCGAAGTTCGAAGGGGAGAGACTAGACAGGGGTAAAAGGAGATAAAAGCAGAAGACCAGATAAAAGGGCCATTCTAACGCTGTGGAGTGAGTAGCTGAGGAAAGCGTTTTGAGTGAAATGATATTGTTACACTTACAATGCTATCCTGTTTATCCTACGCCACCTAAATTTAGCCAAGAGTTAAGCAAAAACCCAACTTTATATCCATCTTCAAGTGTTCTTCTCTGTTCCTCGGAATGCAAACTCAAGCTAAGATCCAAAGCTTCTTTCCAGTGTTATTGCACCGAAAATGAAAACACCCATGACCATGAAGCCTCTTCTCAGGTTGATTCTAAATTACTAATTGCTTTATCTTAATTTAATTCCATTCGAATCGTATGCTGGGTTTATCCGAAATTTTGTTAAAGGTTATTTTTTTTTTACATTACTTGATAAGTAATTCTAACAATTCTGACATACTAAAATACAGACATGGGTGTGCAAGACTTTGGTTGCCAAGGTTTTTCTGTTAATAGAAGAAAAAAAAAAATTATAGGCTATATATATTGTGAATGTGAAATGGGGGTTTAAGTGTTTCAATTACTTTTTTTTAGGGGCCAGTACATAATCAATACAGAAAATGTGATTGTGACATATATGCTGAATAATAAGCATGCATTAACTACCATTTTCAATTATGTGTATTTTGTTACTAATACGGGGATGGGGTCTTTTGTGATCCTTGATTGTAGGGCTTCTCGGCGCTGGCAACAGATATTCCATGGGATAGTGGGAGTATATGGAGCACCATGGCTTTTTATATGTTTATTTTGCACATTCCTTTGAGTTTTGGAGGGTTGTCTGTGGTTGCTGAGATTTTGCATAAACCTCATCTGGATCCACAGACTGAAGTGAGTGCACTTGATCTTTCTGATCAATAGTTGCCGTTTATTACACACTGTTTGGTTACTGGAAACAATGAAATAGGAGAGAAGAAAATGATGAAAAGTGATTTACAAAGGAAACCAATCATCATTGTGGCTTTGTTTTTTTTTTTTTTTTTGATAAGTAACAAAAAAAATGTTATTAAAAAGAAACTAGCCAACCCGAGTACATTGGAGATGTACTGTGGGGGCAAAAGTCAAGAAACAAAATAACCAATCATTGTTATTTTATTTTCTTTTAGTATTTGTTATTATTATTATATAAAACTCTCTTTTTTTGGTTAAAAGGAAACTTAAATTAAAAATTAGGAAAACTCTCTTTGTTTCTCATAAAATGCAACTTATCTAGCTCGGAAGGTGCTTTTGGGTGGGGTTTATATTGTTTGAAATTGGACAAGTTTGAATAGGCATCTGCAATTAAGGCTAATGACACACCATGTGATCAAGTACTCGCCAAACCCTTGCTGTTTTTTTGGTAAAAGGGACAATGATTACTTAAAGGCAATGAGTCTTGTTTTCATGCCTCTCGCTCTATAATGTGGAGACTCAGATAAAACAAGAAGCTAAGCAATATGGTGTGGTAATCTGGGCACTGTGTAACCTAATTTTTTTTTATCTCATGAAGGAAAATTCTTCATTTAATTTTAATTTTAATTTTTTCTCTTTTCTTCAATGATGGTGCTGAGTGCATCAGTCTAACTCTTTTGTGGACTCTTTTTCTGATTACATTCTTGCACATTGTGTTCAAATTAAGAATCCCAAGTTGCTTTTTGCTGCACTTGTTTGTTCAAACTCTCACTTTTGCCTGTGATTCTGATAATGAATTTGCTCACTGATGACTAACGTTTGACCCCCTTGCAGATATTATCACTGCTTGCAGTTCAAATTCTAGAGCTCATTGGGACTCTGTTTCTACTACAGTGGACTGCTAAGCCACAATATAAGTTTATAAACTTCTTTAAAGCTAACAAGTTATTGAAAGAGCGGAACTGGTTGTTGGTATCAGTACTAGGATGTGGGTTTCTGTTTCTGTTGGTTTTCATTACATCAATCCTTGCCGACAGATTGATTGGGCCCAAGGTTGGTGCGTTACAGTTTTCTGCTGATCCACACCAAATTTTGTGATTAGTTTTTTCCTTTTTGTTCATGAGATTATCTTTAGTTGTTGAGTAAGCTAATCTTTTGAATGAATAAAAGACTGATCTGATCCCAAGATTTTTGTGATATTTATGTCAAACAGCTGAGGAATTTCTTTCTCATTTGCCTAATGCATACATGTTTATTATTGGAAAACTGGATAAAGATACAGTGAGCCAGTTAGAGTGTTAGTATACTTAGGAATTGATCGAAGATGAGTTTTGGTAGTTGAAGGGGTTGTATTCTTTGCATAGAGCTTGATAAAAATTTTCAGATGATGAAAATTTCATTGAGAATTATAGGTTGTACAACTTGTATTATGATGTGCATAGTTCTTCAGACAACTAAAGCATGTAGAAGAGGTTTTCAGACCAACTTCAGCTTCATGAGCTGTGGTGCCTAGCCAATTGTGCTACACCTTGGGGATCAATTAAAGGAAATTTTATAGGTTTAATTGAACAATTAGAATTTCCAGGCTGATGCATTAAGTAGCAAATCACATCTGTTTTGCTAGCAGTTAAAAAGGAATGCTTTCAAGAAGAAGATGAACAATTAATTTAGGTTAGAAGTCTCAACAATCATTCATACGTTTCTTAAGCAATCACTCATATACTCTGTCAAAGAATTCAATCACACCCTCAAAAGGAGCTTCTGAGCTGCTGTCTGCACTTTTTTTAATTGAAGATTTGATAGATTGGATTGACGTAATTAGGTAATTGGCACTTCTGATTCTAACAGAGACTAGGACTTGAAATTAAAGTTATAGTCCATCGGACCTGAGACCAGAGCACATTATTGCGTCTGTTCTCAAAATCTAGAAGTTAACAGACATTCTTGATTCCAGAAACCTATAGAACATGGGTTAACTCAACATATAACCTTATAGAAAAGATATACTATTAGACATAACTTGGTAACTAGAAATTCCCCAAGTGGGTCTCACATCAAATTTAGATAGTATTTTTACGGTATCTTATGCCTGTAATTTTATTTTTTCTTTAACCTCTTCAAACGAATGTTGTAATTGCATCTTTGGAATTCAGCCATGCTGATCAAGAGTTGCAAAGGTTGGAGAATTTGCACTCATAAAAAATCTTAATTGTTATTTTTTAATCTGGAATTTATTATAATTTGGAAGCTGGATGGTGAAGGATCACCTGATCACCATTCCTGGTTATGGATGAATTTCTAAGACTTTATATTCTATCTAAATGCTATGGGGAACAAAAAGAAGTCGTTTAATTTCCACAGTTGTTTAAATGTTATCTCACTATATTTTATGGAATAAGGAAAAAGAGTGATGAGTTTGGTGGCATCTATACTTCAATCTATAGTGTGGGCTAAAAGAGTTCTTGATTTCTTGTCTTAGAACTTCATCTTAGGGCATTTGATTGGGTAATAAGCTTCAAGGCTTTGGTGTATGCATACAACACCTTATTGCTTTAGAAGGAACTCATAAATTCTCACCTCTTGCATCGTTTTGTTGAGTTTCTAGTTTTATTTTTTGGGAGGGGGAATTTGGGGGTTTTATTTCCTCCATATTTATGTGTTCCTAAATATCTCATAAAAGAGATATGTTAATCAGTGGAGGCTGGGGTTTCACAGTACTTGAAGCTCTGAATCTTGGGAAATGCAGCTTTCTTTCAAGTAACTTCTCTTATGACATTTGCATGCAGGCTGTGAACAACCCTGTATTGAAGGAGATCCTCCTAGGCAGCAACATTTCAAAAGCAACTTGTTTCCTTGTTTACTGTATTACAACTCCCCTTTTGGAAGAAACTGTTTACAGAGGGTTTCTGTTGAGATCAATTTCAGCCACAATGAAATGGCAGCGAGCAATCTTCATAAGCTCAGTCATCTTTAGTGCAGCTCACTTTTCCGGTGAGAACTCTTTACAGTTATTTATCATTGGGTGTGTCCTTGGATGTTCTTATTGCTGGACTGGAAATTTAAGTTCCTCCATTTTAATACATTCGCTGTACAATGCCATGACACTATTATTAACATTTTTGTCCTAAAAATTAAATTTGTCATTTTGATAGCCAGGGATTTTGTGCAAGTTGGACCTACTTTTTTCCTCGGGTCATTGATATTAAATCTAACTGTAATATGCTATGCGCACTTACATTCAGTTATGAAATTGGACCTGTAAGCATCCACAGGAGGAAAACTTCATGATCTATTCTCCTAACGGATCTCTCTTAAGCCAGGTCAATATATGTCTATATGTTTTGAGTAATTTGTTTTAAAATCTCCTAAGTCTTATTGTTTTTCCTTCTTAATTTTTTTTTTTTTCATATATCATGTTTAATTGCTCTTGTAGCAAACTATTTAGTATGCTATTTTGGGATAGATATGTTGTAAGATCATCTACGTTTGGAAAGCATGACAAGATGTATGCTGCTTGAACTCAATTGACAAACTCTTTCCTTTGTTTTCCATAGCTCAAGGATTCTTCAAACCCAAGATTTTCTTCTACTCATTAATTTTTTATATTCCTTTTATATACATCAAATGTGATAACAAGGGAGGCTTTCTACATTGCCCCTATACTGTAATGTATGTAATATACACAACATATGCATTACTATCTTCCGAGTAATGTATATAAATATAGGTATCTAGCTATCAGTATTATTTGTTTGGCTATACGATAACGGCATGCAAGAAAGACAAGAAAATAAGAGAAAAAGACAACGGTTAATAGATTCTCTTTGGAACAAAGCCCAGAGAGAGCCTTTTTTTTTTTTTTTTTTTTTCCAGGAGAGAGAGCCTTTTTGATAGGGCAGGAAATGGCTCTTCTAATGCTACTGTATGATTAGAATTCTTTGGATCTATGAATCCACCATAGCTTGGACGGAGAGCTTTACCAATATCATAGTCAATTGGATTGTGGACCCTCCTAGTGCCTTGATTAGCACCTCGTGAAATTCTATTGAATCGCCCAAGTACTGCAACATGAAGCAATTTTTGTAATCTTAAGCATATGCTTCCTGTGAGCTGAATTTGTCGCGAGTGTATGATCATTACAATTTACAAGGCTTCCTTTGTAACCCCTTACAGCAACACCAAGAGCAACTTAGTAAGAGATTGTGTTTGCTTTAAAGCCAATCTTGATGGGACCGAACTAATCCACATAAACCATTGGTGTTTAGTTGATTTTAGAACCCTGGAACTGCAATTTAAAGTGATCACACATTACGTTATATAGATGATAGATCATTCTCTTTCAAGTTTTTTTTTTTTGTAAGAGTGGGGATTTAAATCCTAGATATATTAGAAATATCACGAGGTATCAATTAGTTAAATTACAAAGCTCTTAGCATATTCTTTCAAGTTGATCAAATCTTGCTCAACAACTCAAGCACAAAGAGAAAGAAGATAGTAGAATGCTGCAATCAGCGTCCTTGTTCCTTTTACATAACTAGCAATTAGCATGCGATAATTTGTATACAAAATTGTGGACAAATAACGGTAGGGTTTATTTTATTTTATTTTATGATGAGTAATGTTATTGCCATATATTATTTTATAATATTTTTACAAAATGTTGTTGTGGCAACTTTTTACTGGTTTTTATCTAAACTCACAACTAACATCACTTTTTCATTTACCAATAACTACTTACCACTTTAAGTGTTCGTAAAAAATTTTGTAAAAAAATTTGTATCTCTAGCATTACTTTTTTTTTTACCTTTCCTTTTTTTACTTTTTTTTCTTTTCTTTCAACCACCTTTTTAGTTTTGCGATGACGGCCCCAAGTTAATATTATTCAATTTCTGTTGTCAGTACAAGTAATGCTACGTTCATAATATTTTCATAACAAATTTTATGTGGCTAGTACAAAAAAAAATAATTTTAATGGTGAGCTAAGATTATAACCAATAATAACTTGTTACTTAAAATTTATTATAAAAATATTGTTAACATAGCATTACTTATCACTACTATCATGGGTTCCTGTAAAGATAGCATTACTTATTATTACTATAGACCATTTTCTATAATATTACTTTCTTAAAAAATATAAAAAACTCTACGATAAAAAATTTCTAAAATTATTACACAAATCAATACCTCCGTTAACTTTTCCCTCGTTACTATTGCCAATTTTGAGGCTATCTAAATAGATGGTGGGAATTATCACCGAGTTGGAATTAATATGCACTTATCCACTTCAAGGTGGTTGCTTGATAATATTAATTGAGCAAGAACTGACTTATCCCATTCCCACCTACTTTGATCCCACGTTTTATACCATATTGGCTTCAAAATTAAATGCCCACTACTTTTTTGACGTTACCTATTTCTTGGACATGGTGGGAATCAAGAAGCTTTTTCAAGTGCCCATGGGCCCATTAGAAGGAGACGGATCTACTTGGCAGTCTGAATTTGGGTTCATCTCCTCATTCTTCTAGTCAAATCTTTCTTGGTTATCTAAAGATAAATAAATTTCTAGAGAATTCTTTCTTCGTCTTGGACACAACACTCTTTGTCACCCACTTATTTTCTCTGTGCCACCAAGTTATTGTGATGCTTTTACTAATTTGACAGGAAGGCCAATAGGCCCCACTCTTAAGAAGAATTCTTAAAATGATTCTGGTCCCAACGTCAAACATTAATACATTATCCTCAACTTGAATTGACAGGCACATTTAGCTGGATTACATCAAACCAAAATTAACATTAAGTTTTGAGCCATGTGTATTATGCACACCTTAATATACAAGGAAAAAAGAAAAAAAAAAAAAAACTGAAATCAAATCATGATTTCCAAGTTTTTACCTAATGTTTTTTACGCATTTTCAAAATTAAACTACTAAATCTAATAACGCACAGGTACATGGTAATTTACAAACTTTAACTTTACTTTCCAAGTCATTGATGTACTTTTTTAATGACCTTAAAGTATCAAAAGGCTCATCTCTGACTCCTTAAGCTCATTTTCCAGCTGGTGAAAATCTAAAATACTATAGCTGTGTCTGTGTTGGCATTAAAGTTGCAATTATTTTAGACTAAAAAAGTAGCCATAATATTTATAGTTGATTAATCATTAGCCCATGGTGTAAAGCTTTTATATTTGACCGTTGTGACGCGTTTCGTCTTTGGATTGTGTGGCAGATGGATATGCATTTACAAAAAGATAAGTTTATAGGATATCTAGTGTTCTTAAATTGATAAGTTCACCAAAAATTTTGTAAAATCTTATTCCTTCCTTTTGAAAGGAGTGGATAACATTCTATATCCTCATCGATATTTAAACAATACTAATCATATTTTGTGTTTTATTTTTAGAAATAGTTTGTTATTTATTTGAAATATTGAGGATGATATACAAAAATCCAATTTATTCTCCAAATGATAAGTTTTAAAAAATTTATTGTATAATTGCCATTAAAAAAAAAGTTTGAAAATCTCAAAATTCTAATTCATCTGTGATAATTTCAAAATATCGGGCAGTTTGGTGTTGAATGAAATTCACGAACCATATATATATATATATATATATATAAAAGAACCATTGAATTTGATTTTAAGAACTCGCTTTTATAAGTCATTATTGATTGTCCATGAATTCATCATTTTAAAAATGCTAGAAAGTGACCGTATGACATACCTAATAAAGATACAAGGGTTTTAAAATGCATCAATCAATTTTTACAAATTTCTATTATATATATATATAAAGGTTTGGATTCAAAATGCACCTAGGGTAACTTTAAAAATGCTAGAAAGTGACCGTATGACATACCTAATAAAGATACAAAAGTTTTAAAATGCATCAATCAATTTTTATAAATTTCTATTATATATGTATAGGATTAGGTTCAAGATATGCTTAGATAACTTTAAGCAATATTGCATCACTTAATATTTTTTTAATTTTATATGAATTATGACAAATCCACTATTAGATTACATTATTTTTTTATATTCTCCATACTTGCAAAATTTCAAAGTAATCAAAGATTAATAGCTATGTCATCAATCAATTATTTAAATTCAAGTTTTTGTAGTTTAAAATAATGTATAAAAGATAAGTTTACGAATCGAATGGTAAATAAAATCCAATTGACATGAAAATTGATAGGAATGTTAGTAACATTTAGAATATATAATTTAACGGTAAGATTTTCAAAATATAAATTCTATAACAAGTTATTCGGTGATATAACATTGTTTAGAATAACATCAAGTGTAATTTGAACCTAACTCATATATATATATATAAAAAATAAAATATCAACCATCAAATTTAAATAATAAAAATCAATTGGTGTCTTGATAAAGATTTTAATAATTGAATAAGACATTTGAGGTGGACGTTTGAAACTCTAAAACAAAAAAATTTCAAATAGCAAGTTGTTTTTTTAATTATTCTTGCCCTGTTCTGGGGCCAAGTAGAGTGGGCCCCGCAGACATTAGCCAATTAGGTATGCTGAGTTGGGCCGAGAAATAAAAAGGCTACATTGGTCGTGTGGGCCCAAATAGATACCCCACATCCACATATGCTTATTCCGCAATTAGCGTGAAAATTCAGCAAGAAAACATCAAAAACCCACGAAAACCAAGACAGCTACTAGATCTACGACACGTGTCCCTAAATCGCTGGATCCCACGAGGTCATCGTTTTTAAAAAGAACCTAGGCTACCGCAAGCAAGAAACTACTTCCTAGTTTTTTTTAGCAGCTCACGCACCACCTAAAAACTAGAAATAACAAAAAAGCCTAAACGAAGAGCCTTTTAACCTCTCTCTCTCTCTCTCTCTCTCTCTCTATATATATATATATATATAAATTCAGAATTCATATCTCTCTCTCTCTCTCTCTCTAAAGAATTCTATCTCTCTCTCACTCTCTCTCTCTATTTCAAAAAAAAAGAAATGGCTGGGTTTGAGCATCAGGTGAAGGAAAGGGCCAGGGAGCTCAAGATCTTTTTCAAGAAAGGTGTGAAGATTGTGGGAGATTCATGCAAGAAAGGCTGGAATAAAGTCAAGCATATCAGACGCTGATATTATTTCAACCACCTCGTTTTCATGCGTGCCTAGTTTTCTTTGGTATCGTTATTACTACTATCATAGCTAGGTTTTTTAATGTAAAGATCTGAGTCCATCTTTGTTTTTCTTTTTTCTTTCTTTTTGCACTTATTTGATTGTTTATCTATCTATCTATCTATCTTTTCTGTTTTTAATTATGGGTTAATTTCGAACGCTCAAGTGTTGGGGTTTGTATTATTTTTCTTTTTGATATATTATATTTGTTGGGTTGGTCTTTAATTTTGTGGATTGGTTTCTTCTGTTGGCTTTATTTACAAATTATTTGTTTTTGGAAAGCAGAGGACTAGTTTTTTCTATTGGGAATCTCTATAAGATCTTATCCTGTGGTGACGCCACGTCACATCATGGAGTATGGTGCTTCAACTGATGATAGGGATCTAGATCTGGGCAGAAGCAACCCAAATTGGGGCTCTGAATCCGAACTACCACCAAACACTGGTCCAAACTACACCCGATTCCAGCCTACCTTTTCTTTTCTTTTTGGGGGCCATTGTGTCCAACCAACTACCATAACTTAACTTATCTCAGTTTGAATAGTGTCAATTGTCAACCATGGAATTTGTTTTAGGTTCAAATTTTCTGAGATTATTTTTATAGTTACTCTATAGTCACAAAATATATGTTGATAGTAGATATAAGTGATTCGATACCATTTTTTTTTTTTTTTTTTTTTTTTTTTTTTTGAGAAAGAAGTGATTCGATACTGGTCTGGCTAAAATCCAATAAAAACTTCTTAACTCAATTATTGTCAATTGTGTGCCGGAAGCACTACTCATTTTTAATATTTTTTTATTTGGTGGTTGGGTTCCGTTAGCTCGATTAATTAAGACTTTTGTTGAGAAATTCGAATTTCATTTTAAGCAAAAATCGATTAGTATCTTAATTTAATGATATCAACAAAAGGTTGACGTTATGGGATGAATTTCTATCCTATCTATCAAAATGATAATAATAAAATAATTTTTTCTTTGGAATAAGTCCTAATCAATTTCGCTGATGCGTTTGTTGAAGTTTAGCATGCTAGAAAGTGAGAGGTTTAATGGATCTATATTTTTTTTAATATAATTTTCTCTCTCTTTCTTATTTTTGTCCAAGCGAAAAAAACAAAATGTCAATGGATTGTTAGTTTTTCTAGGAAAAAAGAGTGCTGAACAATGTGAATGAAACATGAAAACAAAGAACTCCAGGTCACAAACGAAAAGAAAATTCGCAAGTGATGTACACCATATGGTTGAAATTTGTTACCCCTCATGATCTATATTAGTGCTAATTAATAATTAAATTTTAGTTAAAATTTATTTGAGTCCACAGGTAAAATAAATTTTTTTTTTATCAACTTATAATAGTAATTAGATTTACAAAGCATCTTATTGCTCCAAGGCCCTTGGCATATTATTAATGTAGCGACAAGTCTGGGGTTGATTCCTTCTATAAGAGCATTTTCATTAGTTGTTTTATAAAATACTATTTTGACACATCAAAAAATCAACTTTATTATTTTAACACATCATTTTACAATTCACTGAGCATCACATCTTTTATTTTTCAATTCTATACATTAAAATAACATTAAAAAAAAAAATGAAGAGATGAATCACCTCCATTTATACAACCCAAATCACATGGAATCAACCCATCTCCACCACCCACCCACAATCACATGGAATCCATAACACACACACACACACACACAAAAAAGGGCCAAACTTACATGCGATCTCTACCAATCGACTTCATCAATGAGGCCAAACTCCATGGCGACGGCCAATCTCAATGGTAATGATTTAGGCGGAGAAAAAACAGAGAGAGAGAGAGAGAGAGTGACAAAAAAAGAAAAAGGGAGAGGTGAAGATTCTGGAAAAGAGAGAAGAAGAAAAAAGGGAAGAGAGAGTGACAGAAGAAAAGGAAGAGGCGAAGATTCCATAGAAAGAAAGAAGAAAAAAGCAAGAGAGAGAAGAATGAAAAGTCATAAAAGAAAAAAGAGAAAATGAATAATTTTTTTTTTTTTTTTTAGCATTTCTATCCGTATCGTTTCAAAGATGGAATGGTACCGTTCACATGTGCCAAATATTATAGCATTTAGAACATCTCATGAAAGGGGTTTATTGTAGGGGTGGTAAAATTTGACACGATCCGTGAACCCGACACGACACGACACGAAATTAGCAGATTATGAGTTGAGACTTAACGGATTCGTGTCATATTTGAGTTGACACGGCTGACTCGTTTAATAAACGAGTTGGGTTAGGGTTGAACACATAGAACCCGTTTAACCCGTCTGACCCGTTTAATTAAATGACATTTTACTAGGTATATAAACTTATTAGTTGTTATGATTTATTTTCTTTGACATATTGTGATTGATTATTTGTGATATTGAGATATGCTTTAATTTTGAATAATTATTTGTGATGCAGCTACTCGTTAATTCTGAATTTTATATTAAAAATATTTATTTGTTTGTTTTTTCATAAATTTTTTTTCTTTTCATTTTGATAAAATCTGATAAACAGGTCGACACGACTGACCCGTTTAATAAATGGGTCGTGTTAGGATTGAAAAGTTGTGCTTCAACCCGTTCCAATAAACATGTCGGGTTAGTGTTAACATATGTAGTTGAATACTCATGACTTGACACGACATGAACCCGACACGCGAACACAAATTTTCACCCCTAGTTTTTTGGTGTTTGGTGTGCCAAATGCCAAATATTTAACATTTGGCATACTTGATGGAAATGCTCTAACAAAGTTAATACTTCTTCTCAACTCCCAAGTGCTCAAGTTTTTGGTTTCATATGACAGGATTGACGAACTCACGTCTCATTAACGAAGTCAACGATACTGACGAACTTCCCTAGACAAGCAAAGACTCCAACATCACTGACGAAGACAAAATCCACCATTCAATGCAGGGCGGTTACAAGGCCAACTGTATGAACCGTTGGAGCTCATTAAGGGCCATTACACAGCACCAAGCGTTACTAAAGGGAGCATTTAGACCCCTATAACTGCTCCAATGGCTAGAAGCCCTAAGAATGTATATAAAGACCACACGTCGCCAAGCAGAAGGTACACACACAGAAAATAGATAGCAATTTATTTTATCTTGATATACTGCATTTTTGTCCAAAGATATCCATATACTGACTTTGGCATCGGAGGTGCTGTGGCAGGCACTACACCGATGACTATCTTTGAAGCTGCACTCACGCAGGCTAAAGGGTACTTCCATCTGATTACCTCGACTGACGAACTTACGCTTCATCATCATACATCACTAATTACGTACAATTTCTAATAATTATAAGACAATTTTTAAAATTTGAGCCCCAATGGTTCCAATTTCCAAAACCTCAAACCCCAATGCCCTAGAATCTTGATCTATTCTTGCCCACAATTGTTTTGCCTAAGTCACTATTAACAAATATTTATGCCCAAGAATATCTTAAGATTCATGTACTCATGAAGATCTTGTAACATCAAGACCTAAGGAAGCACACATATACATAGCACACTCAAGTCTCAATACATTATTTTTCTTTTAAAAAAAAGTCTCAAGACATAATTGTGTTTCTAACTATCATACAAAATGATTAACAGAAAAGGCTTTCACGGTAGTGGTGAAAATATGAAAGTGGAAAACATTGGTGGATTTGGATAGTAAAATTTGGGTATTATGGATGTTAAATCCACCAATGACATAAGATCTTAAAATTCTTGAATTTGAAGTAACATTAAAGTATCCAACTCCCTGGAATTTCATAAATCTTTGGCCCTAGAAGCTCCAAAATAAATAAAATACCCCTAAAGCACTAAAAAGACCAACATGCTCTGAAAACCTAAAAATAACTTAAATATCCTTAAATATTTAAAATAATATAAATACCTCCCTAAAGCTCCAAAATAGCCAAAATATACTCCAAAAACTAATAAAATGACCAAAATACCCCTGAAAGCTCAAATATGACTAAAATACCTCCAAACTTCTAAAATGACTAACATACCCACAAAATCACAAACAAATAAATATAATTCCTATCTTACCCCCTTTATTTATTTAAAAATTTAGTACTCTTGTTTCGCTATAGTTTAAATTAATAAGGACAATTTTGAAAATTTGTACATTTTTAACTAAAAAGCAATGCATTAAATGATGTTCTCATATTTCGTAAAATACGGTACATATACAATATAGTAAGTATATGGATAGATATAATTTGACATCTTTAATAGAAGTATGTTTCAAAAAATTGGCAAAAAAAAAAAATGGAGAAATAATGGCACACGTATAGTATGTGTATAATACGTTTATGTATTGAAATTTTGCCACAAAAATACGAAAAATATTTTCTATATGCTTTTAGAAATAAATACATTGATTCAATAAATTACAATCATATAGAAATTTTACAACAATTTAACTTAAAATAATCCACTTAATAAAGAAAATTGTTTTCTTAATCAAGAATATTCGCTCTTTTTATTTTAATGTAAATTTTTTTTTAATTTTTTAATATTTATTTTACAGTAAAATATTTAGCCAAACATAAAATATTTCCAGTCAACCAAACCAACCTAAATATATTTATGTAAAATATTTTACAGTTAAAATTTTGTTACATTTACTCGATCCTTTGCACCCCGATACTTATCACTCCCGCACTTTCGCGCTAAAACTCTCCCTCTCGTATATCTCTCCCAAAAAATCCAGCCACCCTCTCAGATTTCTCTCCAAATACCCAGCCACCTTCGGTCCCCTCTCCCGCCAATCTCCGGCTCCAAGGTCCAAGGCACCACCGGCTAGCTCTAGCTTCTGCCGGCGCCGCCCATCGCCGGAAAACCAGGTACTTTTCTGCCTTTTTAGATTAGATTTCTCTTTTTCTTTTCGTTTTTCTTCATCCCTAACCCTTCTCTGGTTTTTCTTAGGTTCGATCCGTTGTTTTATTATTATATATCTGTGTGTGTCGTATGGTTTTGTTTCATTTTGGCTTTTCTGCTCGCTTCTTGTTACTGGGTTTTTGGTTTTTGATTTTTAGTTAATACTATGTGCGTGCCTGTTTGAATTTTTCAATCTAAAAATGGATTGGTGATCAGTGGGGTTAGAGTACAACTGATTTAGGCAAATGGGTTTTTTTTTTTTTTTTTTTTTTGAAGCATTTATAATAGAAACATTTGCTTCCATTTATTCTTTGATTTTGTACGTTTTGTTAGCAACTGGATGTGTGTTATATAATTGGTTTTGCATTGTTCTGGGCACGGTTGTTAAACTGGATGATTGCTTGATTTTGGGTTTGCCATAAGATATAAAGCTAGTGGCTTTTGTAACAATTCTGAGAATTTGGGTTTTGCTATATGATGTATATGATTGGCCACAAGAGTAGGTTATAATTGATTTGTTCTTAATGGCATAAACTTCTCTCAACTGTGGTTTTATGTTCATTTCTTGGTAAATATATGTAAGGTAAAGGATTCATTGATTATAAAACATCATTGTTGGCAGGACACAATCTATTGCCAAATAAAATTTAAGAACAAACCAGGTTGCATATATTTATTGAATGTTTCATACTTGATTCTGATATATTTTTCTTTGTGTGTGTGTGTGTGTGTGTGTGTCTACTTCTTTTTGCATATTTGCTTTGTGTGCTAGGCCCTTGTTTTAGTCATTGATATGGTTATTAAAATATGTAGCTGCAGCAATGGTGCGAGTGAGTATTATCAGACAAGAATGATAATAATTAAATTTAATGGGAATGTCTGCCACACTTCACACTCTGTTCAGAATTATCCACACTAATCTTCCTAACTTTGTGTCTTGGTTGCTGCCTTCATTAGGATATGTGTGTTTTAAACCATACCAACTAATAACTACTCATCATGTAGTCAATCATTTTTTTTTTTTTTTAAAAGTAAAAATCTACAACCACTCACCTTTGATCGCTAATTTGGTTGCTGCCTCTGCTTTTTGGTTGTGTGGTTGGCTTTAGCTATCTTGTTTTAGTTTTGTGTGGCTAAAGAAAAGTTAAAAGAGCCCATTATCTTGGTTTTGTTATGTAGATGGATAACCAAAAAATTCAAGCAGCAGTTCTTGCCACAATTGCATCTGTCCTTGCTGTGGGAGCTATAATATTAGAAGATATTAGGTCTAGGAGATTTATAATTAGGCAACCTCGTGTGAACCGGGATTATGAAAGAGAAGGTTTTATAAGTGATATTCTTCATCGAGGTGACCCACGTTGCAGTTTTATGATAAGAATGAGACCTGTAGCTTTCTATGAATTATGTAGAATTCTTGTTGAGAGAAACTTGGTACGTGAGACTATCTACATGCCGGTTACAGAGCAGGTGTTGATGTTTTTGCATACTATTGGCCATAATGTTAGGTTTCGAGTCGTTGTTGCCAGGTTCCATAGATCGATTGAGACAACTTATCGATATTTTAAAATTGTCCTTAAAGCAGTTTTGCAGTTATATAGGCATGTTGTTAGATTACCTGACAACTCTACACCCCCAGAGATAAGGAATAGTAGAAGGTTCTATCCTTATTTTAAGGTAAACTTTTCAAATTTTGTTTGTTGTTTTTTTATTTGTTAGGTAATTTTTGAAATGAACATTACTTAATATTGGTCATCATTAGGATTGTGTGGGTGCAATTGATGGATCTCATGTTCATGCATCTGTTCCAATTGAAATCCAAGGAAGGTTGTGATTCATTAGATTGTCCTTTTGGCTATAGCAATGTCCAAGAACAAGGGGAAAGAACTAGGATCTCAACTTAGGCAGACACAACTGAAAGTTCAAAATGGGTATGAAACACCCTTGAACGTTTAGACCCCCAATTACAAAAATACCAATTCAAGTTTTATATCAAACAATGTATGTGCGGAAAATGATAACAAGCTTATAACATAATTGATAAACAAACTAAGCCAAATATAAACACATCCACAACAGAAAATAAATGACAAAGATAAAGGAAGAGAGATACAAATACAAGGACAACACGCGATGTGTTATCGAAGAGGAAACCGAAACCCTCGGCGTAAAACCTCTCTGCCGCCCTCCAAGCGGTCAATAATCCACTAGAAAATGTAGTTGGGATATATGAACAGCAATAAACCCTCCAAGCCTAATCTACCCAGGTACCTAAGCCCTCCAAGCTTCCTGCTCCAACGAGGTTGCGCCGAACCTTTTTCTTTTTTAGCTTCCTGGATTCCACTACTAAACCATAGCATCAACCAATGGATATTAGTTCCTTCCAAACTGCTTCCCTTAGTACTAAATGAACATTCTCACAGACGTGGGTGTGGTGAGAAAAGGATTTGGTCAATGACCTCTCAAGGGTATGACAATGGAGAGGTAGAGAGTAGAAGAATTTGGAGAGACTCTAAGGTAAAGATTGTGGATGAATCAATCTTGTTTTTCTCTAGGGTTTCTCTCAAAAATTCTCTCTGGAAGCTCTCTACATTTCGTGGGTATAAGGGTCTATATATAGTGGTGTGTGTTTGGAATACGAAGAGTCAGTTTTTGCCAAACAGGGCTGGTTGGCGACTTGGTCTCGCGGCTTGTCCAAGTCGCGAGTTCAAGTCGCGAAGTAACTGCCTGGCCAGCCTGGGACTTTTGTCCTGTAGTGCGACAGCTGGCGTGACCCCTTCAGCTCCCCTGTGTGCTTCTCACGTGCCTGCAGTTGGCGGATTGCCAGTCGCGAGTCAGCCGCGAGACTCTGCTTCTTTGCACAAACTTGAGCTTTTCTTCACACTCTCTTCACACACTACCCTTACATGAATCCCACCTAAATACAGGGTTACTAAATGCTAAATTACAAGCAAATTGACACAGAATATAGCCAACAAGATGGTCGATAAATTTCAACCTTACAACAACCAATGTGTGACATGCTGTTTAAAATGTTGGTTGTTGAGGCTGAACAAGGCAACAAGCCCTCAAACAAATATAGGCCTCAATCCCTTGACAAAGTGGCAAAAGAAATTGGTGTGAAGTTTAATGTAGAGTGTCATGCATCACATGTGCATAATTGTCTTCGTACGGTTAGAAAAGAGTGGAAACTCATTCAGGATATTCGAAAAAAAAGTGGATTTGGTTGGGATAATAATTTGAAAATGATCACGTGACAAGCAAACTTATGATGCTGAAGTGCTAGTATGAAATTTATATAAATGAGCTTCACTTTTGTTTTTTTTTTTTATGAGGATCAATAATGATTTATACATTTATTATATTAAATCATCCAATTTATTGACATTGTCGTATTTTTTTGAATAGGCTCATCCCGCTCATGCGCCATATTTAAATAAAAAAATTGAACAGTATGATGAGATGGCTATTGTTGTTGGTAAGGACATGGCAACTGGTGGCTTTTCAAAGCAATGGAGTGAACGTTCTCCATTGGTTGAAAATGAGACCCCACAGAATGACATCCAAAATCCAGAATTTGAAGGCAACTTTGATACATTGCCAAAAGATGCCCATGAAGCTTCCAATGGAACTTCATCTAAGGGAAGGAGCCATAGAAAGAGAACTTATGCAGCTATGAATGAAGATAGTCCTTTTAGTGAGATGATTGAACAACTCAAACAAATTGCCGTAGCTGTTACAGCTCTAAGTCATGGCCCAGTTAATACAAATGAGCTTCATAAAATAGTGATGAATGTTGAAGGATTTGAAGAAGACATGCTTGATGAAGCTTTTGATCATTTGGTTAATGATGAAAAGGCAGGAAGGGCCTTTATGGCTAAAAATGATAGGATGAGAAAGGTTTGGTTGGAGAAATTTTTCAACAAAACCTTCTAACTTGAAGTTGCTGGATGTGTTGTGTGAAACATGTTAGTGGTACCATTGTATTCTTTAGGTCATTAATAATTATGGAACACTGATTGATATGTTTTGGAGTTATTATGGAATAATGTTATATTTTGGATTCATTAGTATTTTGATAATGTTATATTTTGTCCAGATATATTTTGCAAGTTTTGCTGTATTGGTTGAGAAATATTCTGCAGGTTCTTTCATTTTGAAATAGGCCATTAAGGACATGATACTCTCCTTGGATTACCTGAACTATCAGGTTGAAATATTGACTGCTGATTCTGAGCTTTCATTTAACAATGGGGTGATTGTTAAATGAAAATACTAACAGATTTTCTCTCTCTCTTCTTTACTACTACTTTATTAATTTTTGTTGGCCCTTGAGTTGGTTGCAGAAAATTTTCACAGATTGTGGTTTTGGTGATTTGGCACTTACCTTCTACAAAAGTAGTAGCAGGAAACCTTTATCGAGGGGCTTGTACCTGGAATGGAATGCCTTTGCCAAGCAACAATTATATTGAGTTGAATTCTGCTGGTTCATGGTCTGTAGACTGTAGAGTTAGTATTGAATACTGTTATGGTGTAGGGGGTGAAGGTCGAAACTGGAATGGAATGATTGAAGTAGTTTGACTTAAGGGTGGGAGTCAAAAACTCAAAGGGATTTTAACTTTTCCATTCCGTCTTCTCTTATCTTACCAAAGCAGTGGGAATAAACATTGTTCCAGAGGCTACATGTATTGGAATTATGCCAAAGTGATGATTTTGCTAAGTTCATCACGCAGAATAGCAGCTGAACTCTGCCACTTCCGCCTTTAATCTGGGGAAATCGGGGTTTGGGTTTGATAGAGAAAGGGCTAGAGACAATTACAGTTTGCTAGTGGAAATTATCCGGAATAAAATTAAGAGTTTAATTGACTTATAATTTATTCATAGATCTGATTTAATATAATCTTTAGATTGATGAGAGAGAGAAAGATTAAAGGGGCAAGTCAGAGTAATAGAGAGATGGTAAGGAAATCATATGATACCCTGAGCTGTCAATTCTCAATAATCTATCTACCACATACAGTCAGTTACCTTGGAGGTTTATTGGCATAATCGTCTTATTGAATTGAGTAGGGGCCAAAAGACTAGTTTTGGGGTACAATTGTGCATACCACTCAAATAAAAAATGTGGCTGGAATTATGATGATGCAAGGATCCAACAGTTAATGGTCATTTTGTGGTCACTGTTTTGATTTTACCGGTTTTTTTATTTCCATTTTACGTTGTGTCAAACATTGAAAAATATTTTACACAACATTTTCATATATACTGTTAAACACTGTAAAATGAAAATATTTTCTTATAAATATTTTACATGTAAAATATTTTACCTTTGCAAATATTTTACATCAAAACAAACAGAGCGTGACTAAATAGTAAATAATACTAGTAGAATAGAATCAAAAGATATTGCATAAGCAAATAATATTATATAATACTATAATAGACACATGAGATTTAGAAAAACAAAAATCAAAATTTGACGTTGAAACTTGAAAACCGTGAGCACAACCTTTAGCCATCAGGAACAATGAAAAATTGATTAAAAAAAAATAAAGGAGTAGGGAACTAGGGTAGTAGGGACTAGGGTGCAGATATATATATATATATATATATGGGGTTTCACAATGTGTAAATGATAAAGTGTTTCTCTATGTGAAAGTTTTTCTTTTACAAATTGTCTAATCTTTGGGTAAATTCCACTGAGTTATCTAGAGATTTGAGCTAATATCAATCAAATCTAAAGACATTTTGAGAGTGTTTGGTCATAGAGTTTAAAACATAGTGTTCAGTGTTTAAACATTGAACATTAGTGTCTAAAAACAAAAAAAATTACGTTTGGTGGAGCATTCCTCTTCAGCTGATGTTTGAAAAACGTTGTTCAAAAGTCCATGTTTAAAATGATGATTTTGAAACATACTCCGGCCTGTTTTTAAACAACAAACACTATGTTCAGTGGCACTTCGGTAATAAACTTGAAAACTATTATTCGCCCACTTGGTCAGCCTTTTTCAATTACTGTCTCCTCTCTTCCTATCATCTCTTCACGCCGAATCCGCACCTGGTACCAAGAGATCTCCATCTCACCCACACAGTCAGAGCAAACCCAGCAAAATTTATCTCACCCACCTTCATAACTCCTCTCACTGACCTAACGCCATTAAACCCATTGCCATTAATCCTCACCGACCCATCATAAACGCGTCTTCTCTACACACTCAGCTTACACCGCATCACCAACCATTTCAGTCAATCACATTAACCCCTTGCTCAGACCATCATAATTCCATGCCCAACTGCCCTTAATCCGAGGAAGAGAACCCACCCTCCATCACAAAGCTTGGGTGCTAACCAAAAGCCAAACAATGCGAAGGGCTTGGTTAGGTAAATCCTTGTAGAGATCCCACCCTCACCTACAAAGCTTTGGTGCTAACCAAAAGCCAAACTCACACAGTGCGAAGGGCTTGGTCAGGTAAATATTTGTAATTTTCTTAAGTACTTGTTGCAGCTTTCTTTCACATCCCAATCTAACTCAGATCAGTTCACATTAATCCATCTTAGGGCTTATTTAGTCCCACATCTTCATTCAGATGGAAGCCTCATCCTCATCCTCCTCCACCTCTCTCGTGCTATACAGAGCATCTGCTTCCTCCAACAGATCTCACCGTGTTCCCTTACTGGTAGGTCTGCCTAAATGTGGTTTGTTCTAATTTTGTAGGTAGTGAATCATTTGTTTGCTTGAATTATTGTAATAATTTTGTACCTAGGTCATGCATTTTGTCTTCATTGGGCTGTTTATTTTCAAAACTAAAGACTTCCTTTTATGTAGTCAGAAGAGGTTCTCCTTTTATTACACTAATAATACACTAAACTATCTGTAAGTTGAAACTGTGGAATGAATAATCTTAGCTTTTGTTTACTATAAGATTAAATAACATGAGTCCTGCCAAGGAATTATAATAACAATTGTTGTTGATATGAGTTACTGAGAAATTATTGTTGTTGATATGTAATTTATGTCTGTACTACTCCATTATAATTACTAGACTTTTTATATGTTCTTCAAATTCACCATTCTTGTTAATCCACTTTGTTAGCAACCTTGCAGCCACTTAAATTATTGGGTTCTGCTATCATATATGATCATTTATGGTCCTTGGCCTTGCTTATATTAAAATTCAGAAAATCTATCTTAAAATTTCCAGATTTAGACCTTAGTTTTTATTATATGCATGCTGCTTGGTACTTTTAGTGAGTAGGTAAATGTTTTTTAATCTGTATCATACAATTTCAAATGACAAGTCTATGTAAGTATACCAAAATTTATTTAGATGGATGAGAGAACGACTGATGCCGAGGATAGGAAGTTGTGGCCTACTGCAGTCGAGAGGCATTTCATTGAAGTATTGTTAGAAGAGGATGCAAAAGGGAATATGCCCCAAGGCCAGTTCAAGACTGGAACTTGGACAACTGTTATGAATGAGTTTAACAAATGCACGAATAGAGATTACAACACGACACAACTTACACAAAAATATTAACGACTGAAAGGTCGACACCGCACATTCTCCCAGCTCATTACACGTACAGGAATGGGATGGGACCCCATTTCAAATACTGTGAAGGCCAGTGAGGAAACATGGGCTGCTGCATTTGCGGTAAATCCTTTAACATACTCCAAACAAAATTTATTACAATTAACTATATGCATGGTTTATGGTTGTAAATAAAATGATGCTGAAATCTACCTTGTGTTCATTATAGCATGGCCCATCTTTTAAACACTGAATGTATTCACAACTATAAAAAGATAAGTACTTCAAAAACAAAGATGTTTACCAGCACTATGTTGTAAGTGTATAACTATTGTAGTTTTGTGAATTATTCTTAGTTGTATTGTGGTTGGTTGGATCTATTGGTGGTAATGTGAAATGAGCTTCGTTTATCCAGCTGCAAAATCTCATATATTTGTGCTTGTCCTTCTTTCTTTCTTTTCTTTCTTTTTCTTCTTTGTGTGTGTGTGTGTTCTCATGGATCTATTGGTACTATTCATTGTTACAAAGAAATATGTTTGTGTTTGTGTGTTGTTGTTCATAATGTTTGTCCCTTTGAGGCGGTGATGGTGGGTTTGTTCAAGGGTTCAAGGTACTGTTACTGTTGGTTTGTGTTGCAAACTAGACTGGAACTGAATTAAGAATAAAACCTATTACACTCTATTTTCAACTCATAATTTTAGATCAAAAAATTGATGTGTAATAACGTTTTTTGAAGCATCCAAAATTGTTGTCTCCATCATGAAAGTGATGGGCTAGGAAAGTGATGGACTGTGGTATGATTTAAAATTAAATGGAAAGTGAGTTGCTTAGAACATATTAATAAGTGATTAGGCACCTCACAAAGAACACAAAGTGTTCAAATAAAGGCTCTTAAGGCTTATTTTCAGTCATATATACAACTGATCTACAAAGTGCTTATTTAGCCCTTATATTTTGCTACTTATGCTAGTTGTTTGGCATTAAGAGCCTCTAGATGGTTGACAAATGTCTAAATCTTATTGACCAATGCTTGAGCAACTATCTTATTAACTAACTAATTAGTTAAAGAGCACTGGGATATAACTATTTGAAATGCCCTGCATCACTATTCCATTGCTCATATGTGTAACAATACGTGTAACAAACACTTCCCTTACATGAAATTACACTTTTTAGGCTTACAGCATCCAAAATTATTGTCTCCACACCCCATCCTATCGCTCAAGCTTCATGTGATGGTTGATAAGGTGACAACTGACAAGTGATAAGGGTTGTAACATGGAATCCACAATTTTTTTATATTAATAAGAAATATTATGAAATTGGAAGTACAAAATACTACGCTATGACTATGATAACAATATGGCATTATATGTGGATGGATACCCCTAGAACTAGGCATATATATATAGTCAATGGTCGATTGTACCTTGTAAATGGGTTTTGCTTGTTTTATGCTAGTATTTCAAAAGCTTTATGTATCTGAAAAGCAGTTTGCTAAATCTTTGTTTACCTTTCCCTGCATATCAAGAATATGCCATTTATTAAATGGTGTATTAATAAATAGTGTGCTGAAATAGTTTTTTTTGTAGCATTTTCTCATGATGATGCTTTTAGAAATGGAATAAAATCTGATCAAAGGGGTTTATTACTGTTGAATATATGTGAGATTTTGGTATAAAGTTAAATTTTGATGAAATGCTGTTACTCTTTCTGTTTTTGGTATCTAAGAGTGGATGGTTATTATAGGGTTATTATAATTACCCATCTGATTTGTATTGGGTTTTATATGAACTAGCTGCGAACCCGCGCGTTGCGCGTGATAATTATTTTTATGGTGGTTTTATTAAAAAAAAAATTTACAATTTAAACTAATCTAATAATGAGTAATGTATTTCGTAATTATATTTTTTATTTATTATAGGAACAATCATAAATGCAAAATATGAACAATCCAAAACACCAAAAAAACGTAAACTAAAAAAAAATGATAAAACTTAACAATGATTAATTGAACCAATATTAGGATAAAATTTTGTTTTTGATAATCTATTAAGGGTTTTTTTTTTGTAGAAATTATAATTTCGGCCACCCAAAACATATTATCAAATAAACAATTATTAGCAAAATCTAAGAATTAAATTTCTATACATGCATTGTTATAAAATAATAATAATTAAAATAAAATTGCAAAAGTTAAAATTTGTCACCTATCCGATTATTTTCGTTTGGTTAACCTTTACTTTTCTTTAAATGAATAGCATTATAGAGTACGTCTAATACAACTATTAAGAGTACTTTGTCCACCACAAAATATTAGAAAATAAACAAAAATTAGTAAAGTCTTATAGTTTAACATTTAAATTGAGCACTATAAAAAATCATGCATGTAACAGAATAAATACCAAATTATCAAAATTATGTTATGTAATAGAATAATATTATATTTTTATATGCTATATTTAATTCTTTAGAATGCAATAGGATAACATTTAACCAAAAAAAAAAAAAAAAACAACAACAACAATTTAAAAAAAAAACTAAATCGCATTAACCCAAAATAGAGTTTTAAAGAATATAAAAAATTATCAACCTAAAGTAGAAATGCAAGAAAAAAAAATCCACCAAAAAATTTAGAGAGAGAGAGAGAGAAAGAGAGAGAGAACCATTTTTTTTGTGAGGTGCATAGAATAGAAGAGATAGTGACAAATTTATAGTAAGAGTATGTGAATAAGAAGAGACAAAAATAAAGGAAGATGAAGGGAAAGAGGAAGAATGGTATTAATGTAGAGGGTAGTGGGGAGATGAAAAGGTAAGGAAGGGAGAAAGATTAAAGAAGTAGTGGGGAGATGAAATGGTAAGGGAGAGAGAGAGGTTGGAGAGGTGTAAATATTAAAAATAAATAAATGTTAAAAACAACTATAGGAAAATTGGAAAGAAAAAAAAAAAACCCTAAAACTTGAAATGCTTCAACTTTTTTTTTTCTTCCTTTAAGTTGAAAAGGCTCACACAAAACCCTAAAACTGAACTGAAAAGGCTTTGAGTTGGGTTTGATAGTAGAACTAAATAAATAAGAGGTGGGTTGAATTAATTATACAGATTTATTATAGGGTGATAGTGGAAGTAAATAAATATGTAGTGGGCTAGATTTATTATAGGGTGATAGTGGAAGTAAATATAATAAGTAGTGGGCTGCATTTATAGGGCTGAAAATTGTAAAAAGTATTTTAAAATTGTAGAAAAAATTATATTTATAAAAAAAAAATGACGTGGCAGCTAATGTGGTGCAACGTGAGAACAGTAGTATTAAACGCTACGCTTCAGCTTTTAGTAATATATAGATGTAATAGAATAATATTATATTTTTATATGCTATATTTAATTCTTTAGAACACAATAGGATAACATTTAACCAAAAAAAAAAAAAAAAACAACAACAACAATAATTTAAAAAATAAAACTAAATCGCATTAACCAAAAATAGAGTTTTAAAGAATATAAAAAATTATCAACCTAAAGTAGAGATGCAAGAAAAAAAAATCCACCTAAAAATTTAGAGAGAGAGAGAGAGAGAGAGAAAGAGAGAGAGAGAGAACCATTTTTTTGGTGAGGGAAAACTATGCATAGAATAGAAGAGATAGTGACAAATTTATAGTAAGAGTATGTGAATAAGAAGAGACAAAAATAAAGGAAGATGAAGGGAAAGAGGAAGAATAGTATTAATGTAGAGAGTAGTGGGGAGATGAAAAGGTAAGGAAGGGAGAAAGATTTAAGAAGTAGTGGGGAGATGAAATGGTAAGGGAGAGAGAAAGGTTGGAGAGGTGTAAATATTAAAAATAAATAAATGTTAAAAACAATTATAGGAAAATTGGAAAAAAAAAAAAAAAACTCTAAAACTTGAAATGCTTCAACTTTTTTTTTTCTTCCTTTAAGTTGAAAAGGCTCAAACAAAACCCTAAAACTAAACTGAAAAGGCTTTGAGTTGGGTTTGATAGTAGAACTAAATAAATAAGAAGTGAGCTGGATTAATTATACAGATTTATTATAGGGTGATAGTGGAAGTAAATAAATATGTAGTGGGCTAGATTTATTATAGGGCGATAGTAGAAGTAAATATAATAAGTAGTGGGCTGCATTTATAGGGCTGAAAATTGTAAAAAAAAACATTTTAAAATTGTAAAACAAATTATATTTATAAAAAAAAATGACGTGGCAGCTGATGTGGCGCAACGTGAGAGCAGCAGCATTAAACGCTACGCTTCAGCTTTTAGTAATATATGAATAAGTCATCTAACCCAATATGTATGGCTGTTAATAGTTCAATCATAAATTCAAGGAGTTCAAAAAAACGGGGTTGAAACACTACAATCTATTGGGCAAGCTTTTCAATTCAAACACGGCCACGGGTTTCCTCCAAATTTCATCTGCCCAACCAGCTCCTAACAATGATGAAGAGAGAGAACTTGATGCAGCCTTCCTATCTGAGGGGGTACATGTCAATGTCAACATCGATGGTGTGGATGACGTGGAGGAGCTGCCCACATCGAGTGAAGCCCAAAGCTAGAGGCAAGCTGAAAAGCAGCCAGCTGAACCATCTCATTCAAGTGGAAAAAGGAAGAAAGGGCACTCCCTTGAATCCATGACTGAGGCAATATGGGGGTTTACTGACATGAGGAACCGTTGGAGGAGAAAGTCCACCGACACTGCAGAGTCTGGTGTGGGGCTGACTCTGAGTCAATTACACAAGCTGTAACTCTGCTCAACCAGCACACCGATGTGGATCATGTCACATATTGCAAGGTCGTGCAGGAGCTTCATAACGCCAAGAGTAGAGCCATTTTTTTTGCTATGATGGTTGATAGAAGAAGGGTCTGGATTGAGTTTATTGGGGGTGGATTGCAGTAGTGGTGGTTGTGGTTGACAGCCTAGGAAGTTAATTGATGATGTGCGCCGTGTAGATAGCCTAGGAAGTTAATTAGTACTCTTAGTTTGCTTTAATGTGAATAGGCAAAGTCTGTATTATTTATTTATATTGAACAATGTTTGCATGCTGCCTTCCTTCATTATGTTGATTGCTTTAGACATCTATGCTACTTATGTAAGAAATATGTTTTGTGGTTGTCGTCTCTTCTATGAATTTCTTTGTTTGGTGACATATATATATATTTTATAGAAAATCTGATGTTTTCTTTACGGAATTTCTATGGTACACACAGTAACATCTATATATATATATATATATATAGTGCTTCTAGCAATATATAGAGTCACTTATATATACATGCAGAATTATATATACTCACTTATGTAGATATATTTTCTCACTTATGCAGAAATATATATTGACTTATATATGCATACAACTTATATATATATATATATATATATACTCACTTACTCAGAATTATAAATACTATTATGCAGAAATATATATACTCACGTATATATACATACAGCCATATATACTCATTTATATATATACTAACTTATATATATACATACAGCAATATGGCCATATATACATATAGCAATATATATATATATATATATGTATGTATGTATGTATGTATGTATGTACTTCTTTATAGTGGTTGATGTGAACTTATTGGCTACCCATAGGTGTGATTCAGTTATGGCCGACACCAATTCAAATCGTGATTCAGTCATGGCTGACTCCAATTCAAATGAATACGATAGTGAGGTGGAGCTCGAGATTGCCACAACCTACGTTCAGCTATGTAGAGTACGTGCAAAAGTACTACATGAAGCGACCTATGTGCACTAGTATCCTGAGTGGGAGGTCATATGTGATTGAAGTACTAGAAGGAAATCCCCAAGTGTGTTATGACATATTCTGCATGGACAAGACCATTTTTAGGCACTTGTGTAATGAGTTGAAGTGGTTGCACCTATTAGAGAAGGACACTGGTATTGTTTCAGTTGATGAGGTCGTTGGGACAGTGCTATTTATCATCGGACACAACGCTGACTATCGGCTAACTGCCAACCGCTTCCAACATTCTCTCGAGACCATTTAAAGGAGGTTCCGGCGTGCCTTGCGTGCTGTCCATGCTCTGGGATGTCTCATCATCCAGCCTGACGCTGATGCAGCTGAGCTTCCTTATTCACTTCTAGGGAATGAGAAATATTATCCATGGTTTGAGGTATGCTTTTATTTTTATTTTTTTAGTTCTTAGATAAATTATCATTTTGATTCATTAAAATGTGAAAGATCTGTAATAAAGAATAGAAAGAAAACAATATGAAGTATGAAAGAGTTCTAAAGTATTTCTAGTTTTTATAATTTGAGGTTAATTGAAAAATATTAAATAAAGTAGACAAGTTAACATAACAAAGTTGACCTAAACAACTGACTCTGATGAGGTCCTAGAAAGTTCATCCAACCATAAGTAAATTTTTGTTTATTCCCATTTTACCAAGCTAGGAAGATGATGATATTCAACTTCTTACATTGATTGGTCACAAGATTTTGATATTTCCCATTTAGCAAAAAAAAAAAGATTTTGATATTTCCCTAACTATTTTTATATTTTAACAAATAATCAAAAAATATATATCTTTGAGGGAAACCAGGCCAAGACTCCTAGTAAGGGAAATAATGGTGGTTTTCTTGTTCTATTTCTTATTATGAAAGAGTGTTGTTGCTAAGACATTGCAACAAATATAAGATGTATTTTTTTACTGTTGGTTTCTATGAATTGTTCAGAATGTTCCAATATCTCTAGCTACGTACCTAGCTAGTTGGACAGAACTGTTCAGCCTGTAATAATTGGAAATATACATTTTTGTACTTTGCTACACTTCACTTTGGTGAACTTCATATTGTTCACACTATATTGCACATAAGTTTAATTTATTAATTAGAGCTACCTATTTTTTTAACAGAAATGTGTGGGGGCTATCGATGGGACGCACATAAGTGCTTTTGCCCCATCCGGTAGGACCACCGCATTCAGAGATAGAGAACTTCGACATGCAGTTTACGTATGTGCATTCTGGATGGGAAGGGAGCGCAAATGATTCACGAGTCATGTAGGACGCACTTGGACATGCCGAGTATGAGTTCCCTTGGCCGCCTAGAGGTAAAAAAAAATTAACAAGTTTAAAGGATTATGCTGATTGCCAAAGTCTAAAGGAGATGATTATGCTGATATTAACAAGTTTTTGTGTCCTTGATGATTATACTAAATAAAAAATTTCAATCCCTAAAACTCATATAGAATTTCCTTATTTGAAAACTATGTTGTTTTCTGCTATCTGTCTTAAATCTTAATGCAAATCCATGGCATGAGTGTGTTAAACAATTGATGTTTACAGCTCATATGTGCTTTTGTTTCTACCTTTATCACTGAAATGTTTTCTTTTTTTCATTGGCTGAAGACTGTACGTGTGTGGCAAGAGTCTAATAATGGGAACTATAACTGTAGGCTTGCTTTATGTTTGATTGCCATGCATTAAAGTTTCTCACCTCTTTATTAACTTCATCTTTATTTGTAGTTTATGAATTTAGATTCTGTATTTGCATCATCACTTCATCTTTATTTTTATTGATTTATTGGTAATAAGGAGCCATAAAAAATTGTCTTTTGCTACTTGGGTCTTAGTGACTGTATGGTGATCCTTTGCAATTTTTACTTGATTGTCACTTAAAAATAGTTGTGTTGGGTAACATTAATTGCCAATGGTTATCACTCTTATTACAGGATCGTACTACCTCGTTGACTCGGGGTACGCAATAGGCAGTGCATTCCTCCTCCCACACAAGTCCGTACGCTACCATGCCCAAGAGTTTCGAGGTGCGAACTGGCAGCCTACTACCCCACAAGAGTTGTTCAATTATAGGCATTCCTCATTGCGGATGGTGATTGAACGATGCTTTGGCGTGTTGAAGGCGAGGTTCCCGATGCTGACAGGAATGCACTCCTTCTCCATCTCTAGACAACGCCTATTTGTGACCGCTTACTGTGCACTGCGCAACTTTATCCGCATGTATAACTGGGTGGATGAAATGTTCCATGTGTGGGAAGGATCATTTGTGCATAATAGCGACGCAAACCCAACGGGAGCTGCATGCGTAGGTAGTGGGGGCACTGAAGAAGCTTTTAATGCTCGAGCACAATGAGCAATGTCGGAGTATCGTGATGCAATAACTGCTGCTATGTGGGCAGATTATACAGGCAACCGTGATTGAGCTTTTTGGGAATAGATTGTAAATGTGGATAACATGGAACTGTAATTGTTGTTGACATTGTTGGCTTGTTTTCCTTGCTTGTTAGTTCAGATTCAAAACAGACTCCCCTGTGTTTTGGTTGGTCTTTGAAACAGTTGTCATCACTGGGAACATATTTGTGTTTGTTTTTGTCATTTCCTCATGTTTGATACGATGGTAAACTAATTCTTGTGTTTGGTAGATTATGATGAAAGTTGGGATGAGTTCAGCTTTAGTAGATTATTTGTTAGCCATCTCTGATGGATGAAGCTCTATGCCTTTAAAAATGAAGTTGTTTCTTGCACTCTAATAGCCCAGGAGAGATTCACCCACTGTTCTCTTCGAGTGGGAACACCATTTTCATTTTATAGTGTAGCAGTTGATCATGTTGGTTTTATTTTATTTATAGGTATTGTGGCAATTAACTTGAGACTATTTTTTGGACTGAAATTGTTGGTAAAAGATAGTATTGTTGGCCAATTATTTTGTATTTTTGTACATATACGTGGCAGAAGCCCACATGAGAAATCATTGTCTCTACTCCTAACACAAAACTCCTGGAATCTGCCACCATGGCAGATCAACTATGAAGAAGAAGTAGAAGCGCAAGAGCAATAGACCTATGAAGCATACAACTGCTACGCCAAAGCCTCAAAATGCAGATTCAAGCTAGACCAATTCCACCATTGTGGGTTTGCAAATTCTTGCTATTCTACATTTCTAATACCAGCTATGGAGTTGTTACACCACATTTGTTTTACTCCTCATAATGGAACTGGAGTCATCATCATTTGCTGAACAAGGTAGCTAGCAATATAGACCCAACTACCATTCTCAGACCCTTTAAATGTATTATTTTCCAGGAAACAATTTCAAGGGAATATAAAACAATTTCAACTTCAATAAAAAGGTCAATGAAAATTGGAGCATTCATAGAGTAACTTTACTGACTATTAACTATTAATCCAATAACATACTATTATAAAAGTACTATTAAGCCAATAACATACTATTGTAAGAGTCAAGAGTCAGCCCCATACATATACCTAGCACTAGCAAAGTGGATGACTCAAGATTGTCCAAAAATAATACACCGCGCATCAAGTTCATGAGGAGTCAGTAGTACTTAATAAGATAATATGGTTACATAGCAAGAATGAACACATCATCATAACAGTTTGGTTTACACCATTGTCATAGTTAGCAGTAGTGCAAGCACGGTGAATAACAAACACCATCCAATGAACATAATCTTGACCAATTTTTTTGTTTGATCTAAGGGGTGGACCTTGTCATGCATGACCCTCAATTCCTCTAGCAATACACACAACTCTTCTTGTAGTTGCTGGAAATCCTCCACATATGACAATGGCGTCTTCAAGGGAATACACCATTGAAAAAACCTACATGTGTCCTTTGAGCAACATTGGAAAAGCATGTACTGGTTCTCATTTCGCTTATCTGAAATCCTCATGCTTGCTCTCAAGCCACAGAAACAGTTGGAATTTTGGAACCAAAGGCCATCGTCAATATCCTCATGCATTGCGTCCGACATCTGCAAGAAGAAGCCACAAACCTACTCACTTACACATTACAAAACGTAATCAACACTATTAAACAACCATTTCAACATGCTATCAATTCGTGCAAAAAAAACTATGGCAACATATCCTGGCAGACCGTATGGCTATGCAATTTCCTATAACTATTTTCAGAATTTTGGTGCAAGATTAATACAAACTTTCAAATTTTTGAATTAGGAAACCATCATTCATAGAACTAGAACAAAGAAAACCAAAAGTACTCCTAACCTCACAAAACCTTTCTTTTGATCACTATAAATGAGGAATTGGCCTTAACAGCATCACATTATATCCATTATATCCAAATTGAGTTCAACAAAATTCAGTCAAACCTACCACAAAATCATCAAATCCACCAAGCTTAAAATTCATGAATAATTAAACTAAACTCAATCAACTAAAACTAATAGTAAAAATTCACTAATGAATTAAGAAACTTATTAAACCTCAAATTTTATAAGCCACATGAGACCTAAAAATCACTAGACCAATCCCTTTGGATTAGAATTAAACTTTTGATATATTTAACGATGAGCAAGATGAAAGTGACAATCATTAAAGATAAAAAAAGATACTTTTACGTGTTTTCTGATTGTGCCAAATCCCAGTGGATGATTCTAAGGAATTCTCATTGTCAGCCACTTTCCTGGTAATGCTAATGATAATATGTTATTTAAGAAACTTAAACCTCAAAATAAATAAATAAAATAAAATGATAATGATAGCTTTCACCAACATGAATTCCCTACAGTTACATAGACCAATCGTGGGACATGTTTGAATTAATTGCAAAAGATTAAAAAAAAGCTCATGCACATATTATGGCCTAAGCACATAATTATTTTAGTAATATAAACATATTCAACTATTTTATTATTATTTTTATGAATTTAATTGTTACAAGTGATAAAAAGATATTCAAATCCTATTCACTTTATAGAAAACTAAACAGTATGAATGAACAACATAGGCAATTAAATAATCCCATACGGAGAATTTCATATTAGCTTCAAAATCACACTCAAAAGACCCTCAAATTTCAAACAGCAAGCAAGCAACATTGGAGTTTAGTAGCTGAGAAACCCTAGGAAAAACCACAAGAACTTATTAATTTTAGAGTTCATTGGATTTGTTAGCCTTTTTTTATTTATTTTTTATTTTAATCTTTCGACACTTTCTCAGCAACCAAACAGAGTGTTAAGAAAAATGAAAAATCGAATGGGTTGTAAATCAAATATTGTTTCAACAGCAAAAGATTTCGAGAAAACCCTTCCAGATTTCGAGAATGTAGGGTGTGTATGTTTGGATTGTAAATCAAATATTGTTTCAACAGCAAAAAAAGAACAGAAAAAATGGGTTTTCCCGATTGGTGAGGAAAACCAAAAAAAAAAAAAAATCAAAAAGTGAGAAATCTGTGAGTGAAGAAGGAACTGTTCAGTCTTTAGACAAAAACCCATTGATAAGCAAGGAGAAAGTGAGATTTGAACTTGGTTCTTGGAGTGATGGGTCGACGGCGACAAAACCTTGATTAGTTGCTGGGTCTTGGAGTGCTGACAGTGGAGATGAGATCCGAGGAACGTGAAGCCCAGCCGTGGATCTTCTGAGGAGTCGATGGAGATGAAGACGGTGCGTGGGTTCAGTTTTCTGCTCTCAGGGAAGAGAAAGGATAAAGAAGGAAAGAGAGGAGCAACGGGAATATGATGCACTCTCTCTCCTGATTCAAAAAATGTTATTTCGTACTTTAGTCGGCTTTTTTTACAAAATTAAAAACACATACCAAACACATATTTATGTTTTTTGAACACTAAAAACATGTTATTTAAACAATGATACCAAACACATTTTTTTATTATTTTATAAACACTAAAAACACGTTTTTCAACAACACTTTTTAAACCACAATTTTCACATCTTTTTAAACAACAATTTTTAAACTCTATGACCAAACGGGCCCTTTAAAATTGACCAACTTGATTTCTAAACTCAACTTAGTCTCTACACACCAATAGCTCTATTAGTCATTTTTCTCATTTCTCTCAAACTTGTCTCCTCTATCTCTTTCACGCTCACTAGTCTCTTCCCACATTCTCTTCTCCTTGTGACTCTCTACTCTTATCTCTGGGAAAAAGACAACTCAAAAGAAATCCATTCCAAAACCCATCTAAACTCATAGCAACAAAACTTAAATAAGATTCTCAAAAAAAAAAAAAAAAAACTTAAATAAAAAAAAAAAAAAAAAAACCCAAAAATTTTACAGCAAACCACCATCACAGTAAAACCACCACTACCACCCCCAATGGAACTCACAACCACTCCATAGCAAATCCACCACCACCAAAAACCCAAATCCAAAAAAAACCCATAATAAACTAGAACCCACAATTGGTGACCCACCACCATTACAACAGAACCCACAACCACTCCATAGCAAATCCACCGCCACCAAAAACCCAAATCCAAAAAAAAAAAAAAAAAAAAAAAAACCCATAACAAACTAGAACCCACTACCGATAACCCATAACTACTACAAACAACCACCCACAGCAAACCCAAACCACCTAGCCACTGTAGATCTAAAAAGGCACCCATCAAATTCAAACCTAAGCCACCAAACCCACACACTACCACCATCGCCTGAGAGAGAAAGAGACAGTGAATAAATGAGTCAGAGAGAGAAGGGTAATGGTCAGGTTGAAGAGAAAAAGGGACGAGACAAGACGAGAGAGAGAGAGAGAGAAGGACGCGAAAGTTTAAGGGAGAAAGAAGAGTCAAGATTGAGAGAAAGGAGGAGAGACAAGTTTGAGAGAAAAATGACTAACGAAGCTAACAGTGTGTAGGGACTAAGTTGGGTTTAGGGATCAAATTAGTCAAATCTGAAATGTTTTAGACTTGGTTGGTATTAGCTAAAACCTTATGATAACTTAGTGGAATTTACCTTTAATCTTTTACTGTTGTGGTTAATGGCCTAATAGCAACATAATCTCTATAGAGTTTTATCACTTTCTAGTTTCTAGGCGCTGTATTTATCCACCATTTTTAACTCTTGTCCGTAACCATAGTTGTCAAATCGTGAATCAATTTTTAATTTTTTTGTATTGTGTATCGTATCGAATCGTGTATTGTAAGATACACAAACACCTAATAAAATTATAAAATAATTATAGATATACATATAAGAAAGGTATATTCATTATAAATTCAAAATATATTTAACCAATGACCAATTTAATCATTACTTATGTAATAAAATTTAACAAAGCTGACTAAATAAATCAAATTAACTTATGTTTATAACATGCACATTCAAATTGATTAAACTCAGAAGTAATACATGATATATGAACCAAAATAATAATATCTTTTTGTCATCTTGGCTAATCAACTCCATCTAAGTCAATGTTATCATCATGTTCAGCATTTTGCAAAATTAATTTTTTCATAGACATTTTCTTTATTATTATCAACATTTACTTTTTTTTTGGTTTCTTTATTCTAATAATTTTTCTTTATATTTTTTCTTGGCATTCTAGCTTTTTAGACTCAAAATAATAATAACAAAATAAAAAATAATTATATTTTCATTTAATACATTATTAATAGCATAGAAAATAAATTTGTACATATGAAAGTGAGTGTAATGATTATAGTCTAAATTTTGTAGAAGAAAGAGAAGGGAGGAAAAAAACTCATGGACTTACTATTTCATTAGACTCAATTAAGTTTCTCAATAATTTTTTGTTAACAAAATCTAAAAACTTGTTTAAATCAAATAAAATCACAAATTTTAACAAAAAATACCATTTTAAACCCACATGTCTATGTATTGTATGATACGTACGATTTACCGATACGATACGATTCATACGATACGCACCTATGTATCGGACGATTTATGAGCACTTACGATATGCCCTTATGATATGAAACTTTTTGTACACAATACGATACATATCGTATGATATTGACAACTATGTCCGTAACTAACGTAATGAAACTCTCCTTTAAAAAATACAATGAACTTTACCCTAAAATTGAGAACCAAAAGGCAAACATGAGTTTTTTTTCATTGTGTCATACGTATGCATTTTTATCAATCATGTTCCTTTAAAAAGTTGATTTTCTAAATAAAATCAACAATTTGGGATGAAGAGTTTAATAAAAACCATAAATTTTGAAGTATTAAAAAGGGGAAATTGACCTTTAGTTAAACAAGACAAGTTCAAACTTCAAATTGGTTTCGCGTGTCAAACCCAAACTGACTTGTTTATTGAATGGTCAATTAGTATCAACCAAATATGACACGAATTCATTAAGCATAAACCTCCATATTTGTAGGTTATGTAAAATATTTCCACCCTTACCCTTTGACAACCCAAAACCTGATATCTAAAATGTTTTCGTAAATGAACGAATGTCAAAAAAAAAAAAAAAAAAATCGAATAATTTGCATTGAACTTTCTCTATCTTAAAAGTCAATCAAATGAAAAATTCTATCAAATTTGACAACCACATGGGCCCACATTTTTTGCCAAAATTTTTATATTTGGAATAATGCCCATTCTTTATACGGTTATACCCAAATCCACACCTTATTCAAGTGTTATACCCAAATCCAATTTGTTTGTGAGAATACAAACTATCTTGAAAAGAACTAATTGCGAGACAAGACTTCACACCAAATTGTTGGGCTCTGCCATTGCCTAAACTAATAGGACTTCAAAAGTACAAAAAAATCAACTAAGAAAAATAAGGGAACAAGCAATGTAATCACAATATGTTGATATCTTAATTCCAAATTCAAGATCATACAAGTAAGAAAGATTTAAATCACACAAACTCCTAAGTAAATTTACAAAAAACTATTCCTAAATAATTCATGTGAGGCAAAGCGCACTTACGAACATGAAGTTATCCTTCCGTTGATTGGGTATGTGAGTCTAGTTTGTCAGATTTTTTGTGTTTCTTCTATGATAATACCTTAATCTTTATTTATAGTAGACCAAAAACAATTACTGCATTCCTCCTCATATTCTAGTAATTTCTCCTATACATTGCTCATGTGAAAGTTGTAACAGCCTACACGCTCTGACTAGTTGATAACTGATCCGCATGCTCTCACATGTGAAAATAATTATTTTTATCCTAACACATGCCCCGTGCATGATCGGTGTAAATTTAGGCCAATTGTGCATGAGTTAATACAAGAAAACAAGAGGGTGCAAAGAAGATGAGGATATATTTGCTAAAGCTCAAGCCATACTTGATGCCCCTGAATATAGTACCTTCAGCTTCTACACATTTGATTTCGCCTTATTTCACTTGTTATACATCTTAGATACTTTTTGTTTTTGTACAACAATAGAATCTAAAGCTGCCATACGAGCCTCATCCATTTCATCGAGTTCTGCAAACAGCGCATCCTGATAATCCAAATGAGTTAATTCATTTTGCTGTGTAACCCTCATTGATCTCACGGTAATCTCCATGGGTAAAACTACATCATGGCCAAAAACAAAAGAATATGTGGTAGTGTTTATGATCATTCTTTTAGAAGTTCTATATGCCCATAATACTTCAAACAATAAATTGTCCCAACTTGTAGGATTTCTAGCCACTACTTTCCTCAAATTATTCTTGATAATCTTATTAGTGGTCTTTGCTTGACCATTTGCCTGTGCATAATATGGTGTGGAATTCAAAATTCAAATACCATATTCTTGTGTGAAGGCTTTTATTCTGGTTCCATTAAAGATGGTTCCATTGTCCACCGTTATAGATTAAGGAATTCCAAACCTATGGACTATCATTTCTTTTATAAATTGAATAACATCGAATTCACCCACCTCCTTATAAAATTTTGCTTCAACCCATTTTGTAAAGTAATCAGCTGCAACGATTATGAAGCAGTTTTTCTTTCTTGAGATTGGTATGATTTTTCCAATTAAATCCATTGCCCATCCTCTAAAGGGCCATGGTTTTATTATCGCATGAAAATTTGAAGCAGGAATCCTAGGAATTGGACCATGTTTTTCGCATTCTACACAATCCTGTGCATATTTAATGCAATCTTTCAATACACTTGGCCAATAGTAACCATATCTATGTATCAACCATTTCATTTTTATACCTCATTGGTGTGAACCACATATGCCTTCATGGACTTTTGCTAAGATTTGCTTTGATTCATCATCACTGATGCATTTCAATAGGATACTGTCAACTCCTCTTTTGAATAAAGTTTCATCTTGGTTTCCCGTTAAAACAAATTTCCTAACTTTCAGTTTTAAAGCATTATTTGTACAACCAGTTGGGTTTTTTAAATAATCAATGATTGGGTTTCTCCAATCATTAACTTGGTATCAAGATGAAAAACCTGGGTCCCTAATTCCTTATCAATAATTGATTGGAGTATCCTTTTATTTAAACACGTGGGACTTTGTGCAACCTGATTGGTTTCTTTATGTCCAGAAGCACTCTGTGCCATGCGATTGGCTTCCTCATTCTTACTTCGAGGAACATGGTTTAACTTAGAGTCGCTAAACTGTTCTAGCAGATGTCTCGCAGCCACAAAGTATGGTGCAATGGACGAATTGCAATATTTAGAATCACCAGTGAGCTGCCTAATTACTAATTGTGAATCACCATAAACCTCCACACTTTTTATTCCCATTTCCAATAATATCTCTAACCCAATGATCAAAGCCTCATACTTAACTTGATTGTTAGAGTAATTTCCTTCTAACTTAAGGGCCATTTGGGTTTTAATCTCCATCAGAGATTCTAAAATCACACCAACACCTGCCCCCTATGTGGTACGTGAACCATCAAAATTTAATTTCCAAGGGACTAAAGCTATAAACATGGTTTCATTTATATCTGTTACTTCATCGCATGGATGATTAGCCAAAAAATCAGGTAATGCTTGACCTTAATTATATTGCTTTCTGTGATACATAAACTAAGTAAAATTCAACTAAAGCTAAACTCCATTTACCCATTCTAACACGCAAAATAGGTCTAGATAACATATATTTCACTACATCAGTCTATGCGATAATATAAGTTACATGAGAAAGCATATAGTGTCTTAACTTAGTAGCAGTAAAATACAAAACCAAACATAGTTTTTCTATCATTGAATAATTTAATTCTGCTTTATTTAATAATCTACTTAAATAAATAAATAAACAACCTGTTCAAGGCCCTTATCATTGTCTTGAGCCAGCAAACTTCCAATCAAATCTTGGGTTGCAGATATATGTAACTTTAAAGGTTTCCCAGTTCTTGGAGGAATCAACACTAGTGGTGTGGACAAATATCTCTTAATTGTATCAAAGGCCAACTGATGCTCTTCATTCCAAGTAAAATCTTCATGGTCTTTCAACCTTAATAAAGGAGAAAACACCTTGGTTTTACTTGCAACATTAGAAATAAACCTTCTTAAAAAATTAGCTTGGCCCAAGAACCTTTGTAATTCTTTTTTTATTGGAAGGAGGTTTAACCTGCATGATTGCCTTGGCTTTGCCTAGAAAATTTCATGCTTGCACTCCAAAGGCACATTTAAAAGGATTCATTTTCAATTGATGTTTTCTCATCCTCAAAAAGGCTTTCTCTAAGTTTTTTAGATGGGTATTAAAGTCTTGAGATTTAACCATCACATCATCTATATAAACTACCATAAACTTTCCATTCAAATCATGGAAAATTAAATTCATGGCTTGCTGATAAGTCGCACCAGCATTTTTTAAGCCAAATGGCATTGCTAACCATTCAAATGTTCCAATAGAACCTGGACATCTGAAGGTAGTTTTGTGGACATCCTCTTCTGCAATGAAGATTTGGTTATAACCTGAATGCCTATCCATAAAAGACAATAGTTTATGTCTTGCCACTCCATCTACCAATGCATCTGCAATTGGCATAGGATACTCATCTTTGGGTGTTGCTGTATTTAAGTTCCTAAAATCTATGCATACACGTAATTTGCTATTTTTCTTAAGAACTAGCACTATATTAGCCATTCTATGTACCTGATTGGCCTTATGAATCCTGCTTGCAATAATCTTTTGATCTCTTCTTTTTCTTTCAAAATAACCTCATTCGCCATCCTACGAGGAGGTTGTTGGTGTGGAAGGTGCTCTTTCTTGATTGGAAGTCTATGCTCTACCAGTGTTCTATCTAAACCTAGTAATTAAGTGTAATCCCATGCAAAGCAATCCTTAAACTTCTTCACCACAGCTAGCACTTCATCGAATTGTTCTTGTGTAAGGTGACTACTAATATACGTCACTTTCTTTCTTCTTCAATTCCAAGATTCACTTCTATCAAAGGGTCTTGAACTTTTGCTTTCAAGTCATCCATTTGGATAGGAGCTTTATTGAGAGAATTCAAACCATTTTAATCTGGTTTCCTATCTCTCTTTCTTCTTCCAATAAACATTCTGTAAAGAACATACTTTGTTCTATTTTAATCTCAAGAGTGTGGCTTATTACTTTGTCTTCGGCCAGTTTAATGGCCCTTAATTTCCCTGGAGTAAGTGAACTACTCATCCCTAATTGGTTCCTCAACTACATATGGCATTTGTGGCTCTATGATGTTGTCGTCAAACCATTCCTTGCCAATTTCTTGGTCAGTAACATCTTCTCCAGCAGAACATGGTTGTTCTTCAGCCATTTCCTATAGTGACCCAAAAGGGGAGTCTTGCATTCCATGGAATCCCACATTGCTTAGGGAAGCACATGGGAATGTGTTAATAAGGAATGACCTCCCTTTAATGTGTAGAGGCCTTTTCCCCCACTGCTGTGTGCTTTGAGAGAGAACAAAACCATGAGGGGTATAAGGCCCTAAAGCAGACAATATCTACACAGGTAGGGTGGGGTCGTAACAGATGGTATCAGAGCCATGTCCTAACTAGAAGTGTGGGCCCCACACGCGAGGACGCGTGTGCCCATAAGGGGGGTGGATTGTAGTGACCCAAAAGGGGGTCTTGCATTCCTTGTAATCCCACATCGCCTAGGGAAGCACATGGAATGACCTCCCTTTAATGTTTAGAGGCATTTTCCTCCACTACTGTGTGCTTTGAGGGAGAACAAAATCATGAGGGGTATGAGGCCCAAAAGCGGACAATATCTACACAGGTGGGGTGGAGTCGTTACATTTCCACCCTTGTTGGCTTGCCATTGTAATCAAACCCTGTCAGTTTCAAAATTCCAACATTTTGTTATATAATTGAGCATCAATTGTATTATTTCATGCTTCGAATGGCCTATTATCAACCTTCACCATCTCAATAGAATTATCATCATTCCAAAACATTAGAAATTGATGTAGGGAGGAATAGATCACTCAATTTGAATGTATCCATTCCCTTCCTAGCAAGGCATTATAAGTTGCCTTAGTATGAACAACAAAGAAGGCAACATTTGTAATCTTATTCCCCACCTTTAATTCTATAGGTATAATACCTCTAGTTTTAGTAGGTATAATACCTCTAGTTTGCCAGCAAAACCATTGACTAAAACATCTGATTGAATTAAATCTGCCTTTGTTTTATTGAATTTTTTCAACATTCCCCAAGACAAAATATTAACTGCAGCACCATTATCTACTAAAACTCTATTAATAGGTATTCCATTAGGGATGACAAAATTCCCCTAACCTGCAGGTACCCGACTCGACCCGACCCAACCTTACCCTAATGGGTCGGGTTTTACCCGACCTGTGAAACACTAGGGTCAAATTTGGGTCTTAATTATGAAACCCGAAGCATGTTCGGGTCGGGTACTAATATTAGGAATACCCACCTTAAACTCGACCCGTGTAGACAAAATTACAAAAAACCCCCCCACATATATATATATATATATGTGTGTGTGTGTGTGTGTGTGTGTGTGTATGTACCACTTATACCAACCCTAACCCTAACCTTTTCAATTCTTCTCTCAGAGTCAGCTACTCCTCACCTTTACACTCACTCTCATTCCCTCACGCCCCACCAATCCACCCTCACTTTCACTCTCTCAGTCTATCGCCAACCACACCTTCAAGCCCTCCCTCCTCCCTACATCTCCACCTCGACGTCAAGGCCAGCTCCCCCTCTGTGGCTTTATCACTGTAATTTGGGTTCGTTGTTCTCCATTTTTTTTTTTTTTTGGATTCGTTACTCTTTTTTTTTTTTTTTGGATAACTTTGGGTTCATTACTTGGTTTCCTACATGTATATTTGTGAATTGTGATTGTCCAATTAATAGATTATCGTTTTAATGCAAGTTTATGTTAATTTTAGTGTTAGCATATTGTTTAATGATTAACATATTTCTTTTTTAAAGACGGATATATGAAATCCAACCAAAAAACTTTAGTTGCTAAAGATTGAGGCAACACATAATTTTTTATTAGATTGGGCCACAAATTAGGGGCCTTTAGAATAGGCCCTAAAGTGGCTTGGTGGAGCAGGGCCCACGGGGCTCACCAGGGCCTGGCGGGGCAGGTTTGGAGGTTGAAAAAACCGGTTAAGTTAATAGGGCGGGTTTGGGATTTGGGGGGTGGGTGGAGGTGGCGAGTCGGGTTCAGGCATAAAGAAACCTGCCCCAAACTCGACCCGTTGCCATTCCTATATTCCATCCATGTGAACTTTAATGAATAAAGGCTTTAAATGCTGTGACATTCTTTTAGATGGTTTCTCAAAAATAATTTTACCCGATGGTAATTCTAGCTTCGCCTCTACTTTAGGTTCCAAATTCTCCATCTCTTCATCTGTTAGTAGGATATGACATGCCCCCTGAGCATTTGAGCCTTCAGAATTAAAGTCTTTATCTTTGGTAATGTTCTGTTTTGCCATAAACTCTATTGGCAATGTGACCACATTACATTCCACATTATTGGAATTTTCTATTCTTTGTTCCATTTCAAGTTCCTCTCCAAATTCATTGAATGCTTCCAGATCATCCAAGTCTTCAATATCTTCAAGGCCTTCCATCATATATGCATCTCTAAGTTCCTCCAAAAACTTGTTTCCTTTAATCTCCTCAACTTGAATGATTGAATTCATTCTACCTTTGCCTTTTTCTTTAGTCTCTAATTCATTTAATTTCTCCTTTTGCATCTCTTTTTCTTTAGATATTTCTTTTCCTTTTATTTCATTTTTTTGGCCTTCTTGCAATGTATACAGTGACCGTGTTATCATCCATTCGATCAAACCCCAAATCACTTGTACATCTCTCTAATCTCTTGTGATCTTGTTGCATTAGTTCTTGGTTCCCTTTTTTAGGTAAATCCTGAACCATTTTACTTTGTGCGAGTTGTTTTGGTTCAAACATTCTTTGCTGCATATTATTGTCACTTTTGGCTCTTCACATACTCGTTTCATTTTCTATCAACCGAATAGCACTCGGTGACGTCTTCACATATTTAGAAGTTAATGTGCCTCCTTTTTGCTGTATTTCAACTTTAGTCTCTATCTCCTTGTTAAGCAGTGCATCATCAGTGTAGATACTCAATTTTGCACCCATAATTTAATCTTGGAAGATGGCTAGAATGACCATTCATATACCCAAAAAAATCATAGTTGCATTACATGCATTAATTCATTCATTGCATATCATAAAAATGATCTTGAGATTCTAACGGTTACGACGGTATGTCCGATTCCCAAATCGGACCGTCAGATTGAAAGGTATAATGAGATCAAGTTTTCACAATCTGCATACATTGTATGGAGTGAAGCTGATCAAGTGTGATTAATTAAAATTAATTTTGATTGGTTAATGATTAAAATTAATTAAATGAATTTATGTGATTGGTGGAGTATTTTTCTTAAAATGAGATTTGTTGCATGGGATTAAAACAAATAAGCTGATAATATTTAAAGATTGTAGATAATTAGGCTTTTAGAATAATTATATTCAAAATAATTATTTTAAAAATCCTAATTATTGCTTTCGAATGAGGTTTATCATGAAAATAACTCTTAAATTCATCCAAATACAGTAGGACTAGGCTATTTCTGGGAAAGTTGTAGAGAATCGAATTTCCCTTCAACTGTCAAAATTTCATCTTAATTTGAATTTTGAGTAAAACGATATGATCAAAATACTGAAGCTGGTCTTGATTTGAAAAAATCAGCTTACTTTTATCCAAATCTCCTTTTTTTTTAGGATTTTCCCCATATGTTTTTTGCTTTTTTTTTTAGGCACCTCTATAAATAGAGGAAATAAATCAGAATTAGGGGCTCTTCTTTTCTGACTTTTCAATTCCCCTTACGTTAAAGACATTCTGGAGGCTTTTGCTTTAGTGCTTTAGGGACTTCTTTTTTGTAAGTAATGTATTTTAGACCTCAAAGAGGTGAACAAATTTCTTTGATTTCTAAAATATTCATTCATTAGAAGAGCTAGCTCATGCAAGAGGTATTCTATCTTTCTTTCTTTTTTTTTTTTTTTTTTTTTCTTTTTCGTTAATTAGCATGTTTTTGTGTTTGATGCATGAATATGATTAGTATGTTTTATTATAACTCGTTCTTAATATATGATTGCCATGATTAGATGCTTTAGATGATTGTTTATTTCAATTCTTTCTCTTTGACTTCAAAATCTGTAACAACTATCAAAACAAAACTGATCTGTATTTTCAGATCTAATTTTTTTTAAAACAAAACTAATCTAAATTCTCAGATTTGATTTTTTTTTAAACAAAACTGATTTGTATTTTCAGATCTGATTTTTTTTTTCAAACAAAACTGATCTAAATTCTTAGATCTGATTTTTTTTCAAAACAAAATTGATCTGTATTTTTAGATCTGATTTTTTTTAAAACAAATTTGATCTGTATTTTCAAATCTGATTTTTTTCAAAACTAAACTGATTTGTATTTTCATTAAATACAGATCTAATTTTTTCTGAACACAAAAACTGATCCGTATTTTTATTAAATACAGATCTGATTTTTTTTAAACCCAAAACTGATCTGTATTTTCATTAAATACAGATCTGAAAATTCTTCTTTTGACACAAAATTGCAGATTTTAAAATTTAAAAGAAAGGATTGAAAGCTAGGTTAAAGTTTTTATTTTATTTTATGTGATGCATGCATAAGGAATTTGTTTTATGAATGTGAATCCTCCTTCAAGAGTCCTTTTTATTTTCTTTTTAACAACAAATTTTTTTTTTTTTAACTCCAGAAACAACAGATCTAATTTTCACAAATCAAACCTCATCTTTTTTAACTTTCCAAAATAGATATGATTTTTACAATTCAAATCTCCTTTTTTTTAACTTCACAAACAACAGATTTTTTTTTTTTTTTTTTTTTTTTATAAAATCTCTTTTCTTACCCTTTACAAACAACAGGTTTGAATTTTCTTTAAAAAGAGGACACATCATTCATAAGGAAAATTTATTTAAATTAATTTTGTCAAGTGTGTGTCGTGTGTGTTCAACATATCATTCAACATCATGCAAAAAATGGTATATTGGTCATTAGAGTCTAGAAGACCAGGCTCTGTTTGGGCAAAATGGGTGTCTAACACATTCCCATTCTATAACCTAGGCCCCGAGCCTAGGATTTTTGGATAGATAGATTAGTGTTTTGTCCTTTTAATTTTGGTAGATTGTAACTAGGACTCGAAGTCTTGTAAGGTTAATTTACCAAAGTTGTACTTTTCTTTATTCAATCAATGACAATGAAGTATTTTGACCATGTAACGTGTATTTATTTTTTCTTATTTTTTTGTATAAAAAAATAAGTGGTGACTCCACACCATTTACCCAAAAAGAGAGGTGCCCTTAAAAGCACCTAAATCTCTTTTTTTTAGAGCACCCGATTTTTCTAATCTCTCACAATCAGAACTTTCAAGAATTTGTCTTGGGTCTTATGACTTATACATTTGCTATCTAAGCTAACGTCTCCTTTGGGTTCTTGTCATTTGTGGAAAATATGGGTTATATCCATATTTAAAATGACACTTTTGTGGTGCTTTATCACTAACAGATTCCATGGAGTACCATTTATTTGGCTCCCCTACTAGAGGTTTGAAGGTGCAAAGTTGTTTTGGCCTCTCTACTCTTGAAAACACTAATTCAACTTTTCCAAGTTCGACAATCGGCCCAAAGTCAATATCACTTAGAGAAGGGTCTATCCCAACAGCCACTTTTCCAAAAACTCGCGCCACTATGCGACTACAACGCTCACACAAGCAATCATCTTCATCAGAATTAAAAACTTGATCATCTGAAAAAGAATTATGCCTTTGTAAGGCTTCTTTATAAGTTGTAGGCCTTGGTTGTTCAACCATTTTATCATTTCCCTTGTTTGTTTGGACATTCTTGCCCTGAAAGAAGTTTTCTTTACCATGCGAGCCATATTTATTTACTTGCATAGAAGATCTTTCATTGATTTTCAGTCTCCTTATCCCTTGGGTGAGGTGCAATGATTGTTTACCCTGCACATTAACACATTGATATACATTAAACTTTGAGTTCTCATCATTTTTGAAGCTATTAATCAAAGATTCCAAATCAGCTGAAATTATATTTAAATCATGCATAGGTGGAAAGGGATCAATATCCGCTTTCATCTGCTCTTTAAACTTTTTAGGGAATTTCAAGATTCCTCTTTCAATTTTATCTTGAATAACATTCCTAAAAGTTACACAATCTTTTGTTTGATGTGTAAAAGCATCATGCCATTTACAGTAATCCCTACCTCGTGTTTTTGCCTTTATCAACTTGGCCTCTAACAACTAATCAAAGATTTCATCAGACTTCTCTATGTCAAATGAGTAATCTCTAATAGGTGTTGAGAATTTATTTGCTGACTTAGCCTTAATGTTTTTCTTATGTAGTGCATTACATACTTGGGGATTATGACCTATAAACTCTGCAATGTCTACTTCGTAAATAACATCATGAAAATAAGTCCCATATGTAGAATTATTCATGTTTCTTTCTTCTTTAATGAGACTCTAATACCTAGAAATCCCTATCAAACAATTCATATAGATCAAAGAATATCACCCCTTCGAATTTTTTTCTAAATTTGAAATCTAAACCATCTGCTGCAAACTTGACATATTCTCTCTCTGGGAGAATAATTTGACAATGAATGCGGGTTCTTTTAAAATGCATGATAAATTGTTCTACAGTTTCATCTAGCCTTTGTCTTAATCTGGCCAAATAAGCACACTCTCAAATTTGTGTAAGAGAAATGGGTTTGGAATTTGCCCTTTAATTCAGCCCATGAATTTAGAGAATTAGGAGGTAAAGATGCATACTAGGCAAATGCCTATCTAGTCAAATAGCTTGGAAATAGCTTCATTTTACAATTTTCATTGTTTGAGACCTCCTTACATTATATTGTGAATCTGGACATATGTTCCAATACAATCTTATCATCTTAAGACTTTAATACCCATCTAAAAAACTTAGAGAAAGCCTTTTATGAGAAAACATCAATTGAAAATGAATCCTCTCGGTGGGTGTACATGCCAGTCCTTACAAGAAAAATGGCCAATAGTAACCATATCTATGTATCAACCATTTGGCAATGGCAGAGCCCAACAATTTGGTGTGAAGTCCTGTCTCGCAAGTAGTTTATTCCATTAAAGATGGTTCCATTGTCCACTATTATAGATTGAGGAATTCCAAACAAATGTCCCTTCTACTGTGAATCCCCTAAGAATGGAGAGTATCCAAGATTCTATTGGAAGTTTTCTGGCTCAAGACAATGATAAAGGCATTTTTCTATCATTGAATAATTTGATTATGCTTTATTTAATAATCTACTTGATTTCTGAATTAAGATATCAACATATTGTGATTACATTGCTTGTTCCCTTACTTTTCTTAGTTGCCACTACTTTCCTCAAATTATTCTTGGTAATCTTATTAGTGGCTTCTGCTTGACCATTTTCCTATGCATAAAATGGTGTGGAATTCAAAATTCGAATACCATACTCTTATGTGAAGGCAAATGGGTAAATGGAGTTTAGCTTTAGTTGAATTTCACTTAGTTTATGTTATCACGGAAAGCAATAAAAGGTAAATGTTTTTGGTCTACTATAAATAAAGATTAAGGTATTATCATAGAGGACAAATGGGAATAAAAAGTTTGGAGGTTTATGGTGATTGACAATTAGTAATTAGGTAATTTGTTGGTGATTGGACATTTCCTAATCCTAAAGGAACTTCCATATTTTGGACATTCTTAAATAAAGTTAGTGGAATGGGTCCAGGGGTGAATAATAATCAAAATGGGCATTAATGATTAAAATAATGGATCACGGTGCAACGAATGTATATAGAAGAAAATTTAAAATATGGAAGGGTTTTATTTGATGGAAGTGGATTGAAAGATTATTGCAAGCAGGAATCATAAGGCCAGCCTGTGTGCAGGCAGTTACAATTTTCACACGAGCAATGTATGAGAGAAGTTACTAGAATATGAGGAGGACTGAAGTAACGGGCATTCGGGTTATAACCAAATCTTCATTGCAAAAGAGGATGCCCTTAAATCAGCCAAACATAAGAACAACTAATGATTAAAACCTAGGTCTCTAATTCCCTCTCAATAACTGATGGGAGTATCCTTTTTACTTATACACATGGGACTTTGTGCAACGAAGTATAAGTTGACACAACATCCTTAAGTACTTGTGGTGAGCTCACGTCAAAAGTGTTGAAATTCAATCACAAATTGGCATATAAAGATAACATGAATTTGGGTGTAAGAAAGATAATAATCACAGGAGACATTTCACATATGGGAACATTATATGATTCCCACTTCCGTCATCATTTGGTGTATCTTCTTCTATCATTATAAAAATCTACTACTTTATATTAGGAAACGTTATTAAAGAACAAAATAATATTAAAAAAAAAAAGCAAAACTAGCACATAGTAAAGCAAATGAGGACGCCCACAAAATATCCAGCCTCAATTCTTAAATCTTAAATAAACTTGCAGATGCAGCTAACAACTAGCTTACGTAATAAATAATTAATCAATTATCTTCCCTTTCTCCACCTAAAAAAGCATCCTCTCACCAAAATCCGAATCTACTTTTCTCTCTCTCTCTCTCTCTCTCATCCCCAACTATCTTATCCTCTTAAACTCGATCCCCATTTCCCATCTCAACCGTCCATCACATCCAGTCCCTCATCACCACACATCCAACTGTCCACAGTCCACAATCAGCATCTGAAATCATTACCATACTCTCACACTTACACAACACTTAAATCGCTTTATAAAGTTAAAAATGTTCATAACTAACACGAAAGAGAACCTCTTGAAATTCAGTTAAAAGATTTATAAGTTTTTTTTGTTTTCTCATCACTCTCTGAGATATTTTTTTATTTTCCCTCACTTTCTCTCCCTCCAAACAGGTTTCGAAAGCTTTTTTAATTTTTTTTTAATTTTTTTTTTTTTACTCTTTTCGCTTGCGAGAAATGGAGATGGCTATGGAAGATTCGCACTGCTCGCATGATCTTCTCCTTCTCTCCATGGCTCGTGCGGCGGTGATTGTCAATGGACGGAGCCCTCTGTTTCCGACGAATCCTATACAGAGTACGCAACGAATAAGTAAAGCTGCTTAGGGTTTGTTAAACCTCTCTGTGTTTTTTTTTACAACTTTGAAAGTGTGCTTTTCTTTTGGTTTTGTGTGTTTCTCTGTTTTGGACCTGAAATTCGTGGAATTGAGTTCAAGAACTCTAGGGTTATGGTGAATTTCACTCAGTTTGTGAATTTCATTTTCTGAATATTAGTGATTTTCTTGAAGATTTGGAGTTCCAGGGCTTCTGGAATGTTCTTGTGAAATTTGAGGTCCTTAGGGTTTCACATAGTTCGTGAAATGTTTGTAGCTTGGGATTTGTGGGGGAAGTTTGAGTTCAATTTCTAGGGTTTGAAAAGAATTTCTTGTCAAACATTGAGTTCTTTAGGGTTTCATGTGGTTCTTGTAAGTGTTCTGCTTCTGAATATCCAAGAATTTATCAGGAATTAAGAACATAATTCTGTGTAGTCTTTGAAGGAGTTGGGTGGGTATTTGAATTTGAATTTGGGTTTTTTTGGCGGGAAAATTTGAATGGCTAAAAGGTGGGAATTAGGGTTTCCGAAGTCTAATGCTTCTAGTCTTAAAGAACAAGTAGCAAGAACCATTCTCCGGAATGTGAGGGCGCAAGGGCATCCATACGTTGAGATTCGGGAAGATGGGAAAAAGTTTATTTTCTTCTGTACTTTGTGTCTTGCACCATGTTATAGTGATACTGTGTTGTTTGATCACTTGAAGGGGAATCTTCACACTGAGAGGTTATCTACTGCCAAGGTTACACTTATGGGACCGAATCCCTGGCCCTTTAATGATGGTGTTCTTTTCTTTGATAATTCAGTGGAAAATGATAAAAATTCGGGGGTTTCAAATACTAGTAAAAGTAGGTTGTTGGAGTGGCACAACGATGATAACAATCTTTCTATTGTCAACTATGATGGAAATTCGAAATCTAGTGGTAATGGGTATGTTGTTGATCATTCAGATACTGAAATTAGTTCTGATGATTTGACTTTGAATGCTAATGGGGAGAATGGCAGTTTGGTAATTCCTGGTGTGCGGATTGGGCATGAAATTTCTGATATAAAGGGGCAGGAGGTTGGTTTTGGACTAATTGGTGCCAGGTTCTGTGAGAAGGATGGCGTTTCAATTGGAATTAATAGAATATGGTGCGAGTGGTTAGGGAAAAAGAATCCTGGTGGAAATAACGATAAGTTCAAGGTTCCAGAGCATGATTTTGCTGTTATTACTTTCAATTACAATTTAGATATGGGTCACAAGGAGCTGTTTGATAATGTGAAGTCATTGCCCTCATCTAGTCCGACAACAAAATCAGAGATTGGGAATGGCACTAGTAGGAAAAGAAAGGCAGCGTTTTCTGACCCTGAGGATGTTAGCGAGTCCTTGAGTAACCAATATGATTCGTCTGTGGAAGATACTTCAGCATCAAATGATTCCTCTTCAAGGTTGCTTTTGACTCACTTTGATGATCAACTTCTGCATACGAGGTTTATTTCAAATAAGTCTATAAGGCGGGAATTGAGACGGCAACAGCGTGTAGCGGCAGAAAGGATGTGTGACATCTGCCAACAAAGGATGCTTCCTGGGAAGGATGTATCAGCACTTATGAATATGAAGACTGGAAGGCTTGCATGCAGCAGTCGAAACGTGAATGGGGTAAAATTCTCTTTGCAACTTGTCTCTTTTTTCTTTTGGCTGTGTTTCTTTGGAACTTTATAAGTCTTGATAAATTTTGAAGTATGATGTACTCATTATGGTCTATTATTGCTCTGTTTAAAGTTACAACTTGGAAATTGTTTACATTTTGCAGGCGTTTCATGTTTTTCATACTTCCTGCGTTGTACATTGGATACTTTTTTGTGAGTTTCAAATAATTACAAAGGAGTTACATAACAAAAGAAATGCAGCTAAATACGATGAAATAGGAAAAGATGGTGAGGAAAAAGCCACAAGAACACAAGATGATTCTGTTTTCTGCCCAGAGTGCGAGGGCACTGGAATCATAATTGAAGGAAATGAGCTGGAGACACCAAATATCCTTCCTTCTGAGGTTTGTTCACTATGGGATAATTTTAAATTCATTCAAGACTTCATCTTGTTGGACGTGTCATTCCATTTTTCCCTTTGCTTATGTACACTTAACAGAGTCTATTACAGAATAGGCTTAAATATTATTCAAGATGAACTAAAGCTATGATGAAAAGTATTATTCACCCGGAATTTTTCGGTTACTATTTTGTGTAACAGTTGTATACAACATCTCTCTCACATGGGTGTGGGTCCCACACTTGTGGGGTTCACCCCCATATGAGAGGGATGTTGTATGCAACCGTTACAAAAGATATCACCCCGAAAGTTTGAGAGTCAATTTGTTGTTATAAGTTCTAACTAAAGTACCGAGTTACTTTTGTCTCTTATAGATCACTGAGAAATTTGCATATTCTAATTGATTTTGGTTATTTTCTTTTTACCATCAGATGTTCAAGTGTAAAATAAAGGCAAGTGATGGACGTAGAGCATGGATGAAAAATCCTGAAGTGCTGGAGAACTGCTCAACAGGTTTTCATTTCCCCTGTCAGTCGGAAGAAACAAATCAGGTATGTTACAGACTTGTGCAAAAATTATATTTCTTTTCTAAAGTAAATATTAATTGCTGTTGTTAATTCTAGGATGTTATTTCTTGATCATAGGAAAAGGCAAAACCCCTGAAATTGCTGCGTTTCTATGGATGTGATGTATAGATCAGCCACAAGATCCTCTGAACCTTGTACCGATTTTAGTCTCACAGTAGCATGTAGATTTTGCTTTTAACATGTAAGTTCTTGTTCATGTAAGTATCATGACTCTAGTACAAACCATGGGTAGGATTTTAAATATAACCAGGATTTCGTAAACATTGTATATACCTGTTGTTGGACAGAGGAGCATACATTCAAGTATACATTGCTGAGATATATCTGCATGGTAAATGAATTGGATTTGCTCTTAATGGATGTAAGTGGTAACCTGCATTTTGTCATTCATAACAAAATTTGTGCATTTTGTCAACCCATGTTTACTCTGATAAAGGATTTATTTTTATTTTTTGATTTAATGCTGAAGACGGAAGTCAATGGGCTTGTCAGATGAATTTTGGTATTCCTTTCCACTTTAAGGCTTCTAAGAAACTTGTACATTTTATTTGTATTAAGTACAGGAAACATGTTTTTGTTTTGTTATTGTTAACAAAGTGAATAGATGTGAGAATAAGATGGCTAGCTGTGCACAAGCATGACTTTTGAAGCCATGAACTTGCATTTTTCAAGGATGCATAGGTGACAGTCTAACAGGGCAAGCTGGAAAGCTGCATGTTATCAAGGGAGTAACTTGAGATCTTTCTTTGGCATCGTGACAGACTTCTTTGTGACTTTGATTGAAATAAAGAGTATAATCAGTATATTATTTTTGTTCGATATATAATATAATTATGAGAAATTTGGGAAGATATACTTGCCTGCTATTTCATAGGCAGCATGACTATATTCGAAAGTCTTCCAAGTTTAAAATTCTTAACCAGTATCTTGGGGTGATATTAAGGGATTCTTTCTTGTAATTATCTAATATGTGTGAGATGGGGAGCCTCCATCTACTCTCCTACTTTCTTCTCAAATCATGGAAAGGATTAGCAAATATTTTTTGCTAGAGGAGGTTGGGGGATTGCACTTTTATCATACACATGGCATTCTAATTTAGGCAAGACTAATTTAGAAAAAAGGTTTTCCAAAGAAACAATCTGAAACTCATGAAAAAACCAATTTTCCTGTAAAGAATGAGAAATGCTATGATCATAACATTTTCATAACATATCATAAGTAACAAGTTAGGATTGGATTGTTATTGGTAGGCAAAAAAAGTACATTGGTAGGTTTAAATCAAGACCAATGACAGCTTATCACTTGTGATTTATTGTAAAAATGTTGTGAATGTAGAACATCTCATAAATGATGAGTTCGAATTTTAAGTGACTCTAGAGTTTAGACCATGATCATATGATCAAATAGAAATGAAATGGAAATTTCCAACGTTAAGAAAAAAGTCACGCATGCAAGCCGTGCACATCACAAGCAGCTTTTATGATAGAAAAAAGTCAAACAGATGTTTCTTTACCAACCTAAGAAAAATCCTGCATAAATATCTCAATTTGAGTTTGAGAATTGGTATGAATAGAAATCATATAAGAAAATCACTAGCCGGCCCACTAAGATCTTTCGTTTATACATGAAATACATTTCCGTCACAATCTGCCGGCTCTTTCGTCCAACAAAAGATGACCTGTAAAAAAATCTCAATTCACAAGCCGGCCCACCTATCTTCCATGAAAGATTTTGTCATTGTTAGAAATACTGTGTGATTGTATTGTATTTCATAATCAAAGAATATACATGTGTGCCTTTATATATAGGAGGCATATGTGTATGGTACAAGTAAGCATATGTGTGCGGTACAAGTAAAGTGTAGTACAAGTACAAGTGTGCTATACAAGTAAACTAGCTGGGCCTAAAGCCCATAACATAATATACATTAATAGCCCCTCTCAAACTCAAGGTGGATGTGAGACCAGCTTGAGGTTGTCAACCAAATCACGAGTGCGTCCCTTAGGAAGTGACTTGGTGAAGATATCTGCAAGTTGATCTTTGGAGGAGACGGAGAAAAACTTGAGAGCACCATGGACAAGATGATAACGGATAAAATGACAATCAATCTTGATGTGTTTAGTCCGTTCATGGAAGACATCATTGTGAGCAATATGAATGACACTCTGGTTGTCACAATAAAGGGGAGTAGCAGAGGCTGTGGACACACCCAAATCCTTAAGAAGCCATCGTAGCCAAATGAGCTCAGATGTGGTATTAGCAAGAGCACGATATTCTGCTTCAGTATTGGAGCGGGCCACGAAAGTTTATTTCTTACTTTGCCAAGAAATCAAAGAAGAACCAAGGAGAAAGCAATAACCTGTAGTGGACCTGCGATCAGTGGGATCTACTGCCCAATCAGTATCAGAGAATGTACGGAGTACAAGAGGAGATTGAGCTGAGTAGAAAAGGCCATGAAAGAGAATGCCCTTCAGGTATCGAAGAATACGCAGAACAGCAGCATAGTGAGTTGATCGTGGAGCAGATAGATACTGGCTCACCTGATGAACAGCATAGGAGATGTCTGGACGAGTAACTGTGAGATAAACTAGGCTGCCAACCAATCGTCTGTAAAGAGAAGGATTAGACAATGGTTTCCCCCCCCGAGGGTGTCAGATGCGCATTAAGCTCAAATGGAATGTCAACAGTTTTGCTGTCAGTGAGTCCAGCTCGAGACAGAAGATCAGAAGCATACTTGGCTTGAGTAATATAAAGACCATCAATGGAATGAGTAATTTCAAGACCCAAGAAATAGCTGAGATGTCCAAGATCTTTCATCTCAAACTGCTGACTGAGAAAATCCTTGAGTTCTTGAATGCCACTGAGGTCATTACCAGTTATGATTATATCATCCACATATAGAAGAAGCAAAATGGTGCCTTTATCAGTACGACGAAGAAATAAGGCAGAATCATACAGACTGGCAGTGTAACCTAAGCGAAAAATAGTGAAGCTGAACTTGGCAAACCAAGCTCGTGGAGCTTGTTTAAGGCCATAAAGTGCACGTCGAAGGTGATAGACTTTGTTTGATTCAACAAAGAGACCAGGAGGAGGTTGCATATAGACTTCTTCACTCAGATCCCCATTAAGTAAGGCATTTTTAACATCCATCTAAAAAAGATCTCATTTACTAGTAGCAACAACAGCTAAGAGGGCACGAACAGATGAGATACGAGCCACTGGAGCAAAGGTCTCTTCATAATCAATCCCAAACTCCTGTGTAAAACCTTTTGCAACAAGACGAGCCTTGTAGCGCTCAATGGACCCATCAGAGCGAGTCTTGATCTTAGAGATCCACTTACAACCAACCACAGACTGACCAGGAGGGAGAGTGACCAGATCCCAAGTATGATTTTTGGTTAATGCATCAATTTCCTCTTTCATTGCAATCTGCCATAAAAGGTCAATGGAGGCCTCACGATAGGTTTGAGGCTCGTGAAAAGTAGCAAGGGCAGTGTAACAATGATAGTTAAGTAAATGTGCAGGAATAGATCTTACCCGGGTTGAGTGGCGAGGTGGAATGTCTTGAGGAGGATCTTCAGGCAGAGCAGGAGTAGGGGACTCAGGCTCAAGCTGGGCTAGTTTGTCATCAACCTGTTCATTTTCAACCTGTCTAGGAAAAGTATAAAAAATATCTAGGGAGAAGTCCAAAGGAGGATCAAAAGTATTTGTAGAAGGAACAGGAGACTCATCTGGAAAGATTTCTGAAACAGAGGAGGTAGTCAGGGAAGTACGAAAGTGAGAAAGTTCAACAAACAATCAGTGTTCCCAAAAGACAACATTACGAGAAACACGAAGACGATGAGAGACAGGATCATAACACCTATACCCTTTTTGAGTTTCACCATAGCCAAGGAAACAACAAAATCTAGATCGAGGCTCAAGTTTGTTGTGCTCATGGGATTGAAGAAGAACGAAACAGGCAGATCCAAAGGAGCGAAGGTGATGATAGTCAGGGGGTGAACCAAACAGACATTCATACGGAGTCTGATTATGGATGACAATGCTTAGAATATGATTAATCGCATGAACAGCATGAAGAGCAGCTTCACCCCAAAATGGGGCAGGAATTTTGGCAGAAAGAAGGAGAGCACGAACAGTGTCAAGAATATGACGAAGTTTTCTTTCGGCTCGACCATTTTGCTGAGAGATACCTGGACAAGTTAGATAATGTATAGTGCCATAGGAATGTAACAGAGCTTGAAATGCATATTGAGTATATTCAAAAGCATTATCAGATTGAAAAGTTTTGATACGTTTGGAGAATTGTGTTTCAACCATTTTTGCAAATTTGCTATATATTGGTAATATTTCAGAACGAGATTTCATAGGAAAGATCCAACTATAACGAGAATAATCATCAATAAAAACAACAAAATATCGAGATCCACCAATACTAGCAACAGGAGAAGGTCCCCAAACATCAAAATGAATTAACTCAAAAATACTATTAGAAATGGATTCACTGTTATTGAAAGATAAAGCTGGTTGTTTTCTTAACTGACATGAAGTACAATCAAAATTGTCTTTGGACACAGAACCCAACAGACCCTTAGAAACTAACTGTTGTACCCGAGAAGATGGTGCATGACCAAGACGAGAATGCCAAAGTGCGAGAGATGGTAAGGAAGAAACTGCAACAGCAACAGAAACAGGAGTAACAGGTGGAAGATGAAGATTGTACACGGGAAACATACACCCAACTCTAGGACCGGTCCCAAGCTCCTGCCCCGTCCTCGGATCCTGCACAATACACCCAAAATAGTTAAAAATAAGGCGATAACCTAGTTCAGCTAATTGTCTCACAGAGCACAAATTATATGATAGGTCAGGTATATGGAAGACTCCAGGAACAGAGAGGTTAGAGGTTGAAACAAAACCTAGACTATTCCTATGCACGGTGAAACCATCAGCTATATGAATATTTAGAGGATGTGGTGCAGGGTTAAGTTTGGAGAATAAGGATGAGTGAGGTGTCATGTGATTGCAACAGGCAGAATCAAAAAGCCAAGTTTGAGACTTACCAGGTGGAACTGAGAGAGCAGTGGAAAGAGATGCATTACCAGCCATACGAACAGCCTGAGCTATGATCTCCTGTAGTTCAGTGGGGGAGAGGTTGATAGTGGATCCAGAAGATTGGGACTCAGCTGAAATGGAAGCCATCGGCGGAGTAGGCTCAGTGTTAGCAACAGTAGCAGTAGATTTGTTGCGACGGTAACAAGTCTCAATGGTGTGGCTAGGACGCTTGCAATAATTGCAGAATTTTTTGTTGGTCTGCATACGACGATTGCTAGAGCCAAAGGAATCACCTGATTTCTGAGGTTGTTCTATGAGTGGAGCAGAAGGAGTAATAGCCAAAACATTGAACTTATTCTGAGCTTGAAGGGTTGCAAGACGAGCTTCTTATCTAACCAACTCGTTCACAGTAGTATTAAGAGAGGGAGCAGGATTGTGATTTAGAAGCTGACCTCGAATGGGTTCAAAGTCCTTATGAAGTGACATCAGGAATTCATAGAGACGAAATTCATCTCTAATGGAAGCATATTGCTAAGCATCCTTTGAGCATGCCCAAGTTGGATCAGAAAGGTCAATTTAGTCACAAATGAAGCGAAGCTGATCATAGTAGTCATTGATGGATTGCCCTGGTTCTTGCTTGAGTTGATGCAATTCAACCACTAACTGATATTTCATGGATCCGTGAGTAGTGGAGTACCTTTTGGCCAACATATCCCATGCTGATTTTGCATCATCAAAGCTGCGCAACAGATTGGAGATGGAGGGAATGGAAGTGTTCCGAATCTATGTGAGGATCATGTGGTTGTGACTATCCCATTCAATCATGCGACCAAGAAAGGCAGCATCTTCTTCACTTGCTCCCTTGACAGGAATGGTAATTGCACCAGTACAGTAATGCCAGATCATGCGACCTTTAAGAAAACTGCGCATAGCTTAAGACCAAGATAAGTAATTCTTGTTCCCCTCCAATACAGTATTGATGGGGCGAGGAAGAAAAACATCTTTTTTTATCCATTTAGAAACACAATATGCAAAAATAGACTGCAAAAATGAAATCTACGCGAAAAACTGGGTAAGGAGAACCTGGACTGAAAAAGTCAACGGTTAACGGTCAACGTAGATGACGTCAGCAGGATGACGTGGCGTTGTCAGCAGCAGGTGACTGGATGCTGACGTAAGCTAGGGCTGACGTGGCACTGATGACGTCAGCCTGAAGCTTAAGACAGCGCATGGGGGCGCGTGTAGCGTTTGGGCTGCTGAAACAGAACCTCTAGGCGGCGCGTGAGGGCTCGTGGAAGCTCTAATGGCTGCAAGGCTTTCACCAGCTTGTAGATCGGAGGAAGACGATCTTAGTGATGCTTGTAGAAATTTGATTGGAGCAATATTCACGGTGGTGACGGTACGTGCAGTGGTCTGTAAGGTGTGGGACTCCTCAACGGCAGCGGCTGCAGGTCCGGAACCCAAAGAAAACGGCTGGAAGACGTCAGAGGTTCAACATCAAAAGGCTGTGGCGACTGTTGTGACGGCGGAAGCGTAATTGAGAATGGAGTAACACCAATAAGGACAAGACTGCTAAGAAAAGGGTCAGAGCAGTACTCTGATACCATGTTAGAAATACTGTGTGATTGTATTGTATTTCATAATCAAAGAATATACATGTGTGCCTTTATATATAGGAAGCATATGTGTGCGGTACAAGTAAGCATATATGTGCGGTACAAGTAAAGTGTATTACAAGTACAAGTGTGCTATACAAGTAAACTAGTTGGGCCTAAAGCCCATAACATAATATACATTAACAGTCATTTTCAGAAATCACACTATATAAACCATTTACGCATGAAACAAAAGGTAATCAAAGAATGAGGTATTTTCACCTTATAAGCATGATGTCCCTGCTAATAGTTCTAGCCATGGTTCTTTCTCTAATGGTGGGATCAGGCTCTCAGGCTCGGCCACTATCTGGCTCTGGGGTAGAAGTTTTAGGAGCCGGAGTTGAAAATACATATGAAATTAACCTTGGGGCACTTGCCACGATGCTCCCCAAAGGTCCTGTTCCACCATGAGGTCCGAACCCTGACATAAACTGATTCAAGCTTTCTTTGTATGGTGAAAAAAGAACTAAAATGCCAATGTAGTTCTTGTGATACATAAGTTAAGGTGACAGGATTGACGCAATCACTTTCCATGGACGAAGTCAATAATACTGACGAACTCATACAGACGAGCAAAGACTCCCACATCACTGACGAAGACAAGATCCGCTATTCAATGCAGGACAGTTACAAGACCAACTGTACGAGTCATTGGAGCACATTAAGGGCCATTACACAGCACCAAGCGTTACCCCAAGAAGCATTTAGACCTCCATAACTGCTCCAACGGCTAGGAGCCCTAAGAGTGTATATAAAGGCCACACATCGCCAAGCAGAAGGTACACAGAGAAACTGATAGCAATTCTTTTTATCTTAAGATACTGCACTTTTATCCATATACTGACTTTGGCATCGGAGGCGCTGTGGCAGGCACCACACCGGTGACCATCTTCGAAAAGCATTCTCGCACAGGCAGAAGGGTATCTCCATTTGACTACAACGACTGACGAACTTACGCTTCATTAGTTTGGCGTCGTCTGTGGGGAACCGCTATTTTCGTGTTCAAGTTCGAAAAAGTAGTTTTCGATCAATTGCTACCTTCAGATGGAGTCCCATCAAGATTCTGCGACCTCAGCTCAGCAAGTCCAGACTCTCATAGCTACCGTTGAAGAGCTCACTAGACAAAATCAGGAAATGAGACTGCGACTTCAACAAGAGGAGAATCGGTCCAAAAACAATGCTGAGGACGATGGAAATAGCCATAGGAGGAGCGACCACCAGAGGCCCACCACTCCAGCAGAACAGAATTCGGATCTCCTTCAAGAAATGAGGAAGGAGATGGATGAATTGAGAAACGCCATCAGAGAAAAGACAGACCAGAGTGTGGGTAGGCTGGTCAGGGCAACAGACTCACCTTTCACAGCGGCAGTCTTAGGATGCCCAGTACCGTCGAAATTTCGGCTGCCACAACTTGAGCCGTTCGACGGGCTCAAAGATCCTCAGGATCACCTCAACACCTTCAAAATGACATTAGGGCTTCAGCAGCCCCCTGATGAGATATTGTGTCGTTCCTTTCCTACCACCTTTAAAGGAGCTGCAAGGGAATGGTTCACCAAACTGCCTACCTCGTCCATTGACAACTTCGAGCAGTTGAGCAACGCTTTCTTGCGTCACTTCATTGGAGGACAACACCCGAAGAGACCAGCTGACCATTTACTCACCATCAGACAAGGAGAAAAGGAAACCCTGAGATCTTATGTGAAACGCTTCACTAGGGAAACGCTGGAAGTGGACGAAGCTGACGACAAGGTACAGCTGACAACTTTCAAAGCGGGGCTCAGATCCAGGGAGTTCGTTGCATCACTGGCGAAGAATCCCCCAAAGACGATGGCCGAGATGCTCCTGAAGGCACAGAAGTACATGAATGCTGAAGACGCCTTAGCAGCCATAGGGGACACAGAAAGAACAGGAGACAAAAGGAGGAAGGATGACGAGCGCAGGGGACAAAAGAGGGATCGTCATGATCGTCAGATCAGTGACGGGAGCAGAAGGAAAGACGATAAAGCCCCAAGAACAGTAAAATTTACCCCTCTTGTTATGCCTGTTGACAAAATCTTAACGCAGATTAAGGATGAATACTACCTTAAGTGGCCGCGGCCATTGCACTCATCTCCTAACGTCCGCGACAAGAATAAGTACTGCCGATTTCACAAGGATTATGGCCATTACACGGAAGACTGTCGGGACCTAAAGGAACAAATAGAGGAACTGATACGGAAGGGGAAATTACAGAAGTTTGTGAAGAATGGAGAGTACGTAAAATTTCGAGACGAGAATAAGAGCCAGCATGAACCCTCGTCCAGGGACAACGACCGTCAATCTCAACCTCCACAGAATGTGGTCGGGTAAATACAGACGATCACAGGAGGACCCGTCATCGGAGGATCATTCAAGTCCCTGAAGAAAACATATCAGCGACAGGTGAACAGTGTCTACGCGACACCCCCGTTGAAGCATAGACGAACTGAACATGACATGACATTCAATGAAGGAGATGCCAGAGGAGTGAAGCAGCCTCACAATGACCCCTTGGTCATAATGCTCACTATAGAAAGATTCAACACCAAAAGGGTCCTCGTGGACAACGGTAGCTCCGCTGATATCATCTACTTCCCAGCATTCTAGCAGTTGAGGCTGGATCCAAAAAGACTGCGTCCATTCGATTCCCCCCCTCATCAGTTTTAGTGGTGACAGGGTATATCCCAAGGGCGTGGTAACGTTGACAGTAACTGTGGGGGCCTACCCGAAGCAATTGACGTGTCAACTGGGGGACTTCTTGGTGGTAGATTGCCCCTCATCCTACAATGTAATCATAGGAAGGCCATCACTCAACAAGTGGAAGGCATCCACATCAACTTATTGCTTGAAGGTAAAATTCCCGACGGAGAACGGTGTCGGTGAAGTTAGGGGGGACCAAATTTTAGCTTGAGAGTGCTACTGGGCCGTCCTGGCCGCAAAGGAGAATCATGGATGGACAATCGAAGAGAATGAAGAAGAAAAGATGGAAACCCTGGAAACAGTAGAATTGGCCGAAGAGAAAGCAAATAAGATGACCAGAATAGGGACTACTCTAAGTCCTGAGATGAAAGAGAATCTCGTCCAGCTTCTCAAAGAAATCCTGGACATCTTTGCCTGGAGTCACGAGGATATGCCAGGCATATCTCCAGATGTCATTCAACACAAGTTAAATGTAGACCTAGAGAAAAAGCCCGTCAAGCAAAGGCAAAGAGTCTTCACACCAGAAAGAGACCGGGCAATCACTGACGAAGTTACCAAACTCCTAGCCGCGGGCTTCATCCGTGAAGTATACTATCCAGACTGGCTCGCAAATGTCGTCTTAGTAAAGAAATCAAATGGGAAGTGGAGAATGTGCGTAGACTTCACAGACCTGAACAAGACCTGCCCGAAAGACAATTTCCCTCTTCCAAGAATAGACCAGCTTGTAGATTCTAAAGCAGGACACAAGCTTCTGACGTTCATGGACGCTTTCTCAGGGTACAACCAGATAAAAATGGCTGACGAAGATCAGGAGAAAACGGCTTTCATCACTAGTCAAGGGCTCTATTGCTATAGGGTGATGCCCTTTGGACTGAAAAATGCAGGTGCTACTTATCAGAGGTTGGTGAACAGAATGTTCAAGAAACAGATAGGCAGGAACATGGAGGTTTACGTTGATGCTATGCTCGTCAAGAGTAAAGAAGAACTTGCTCATTTGGACGACCTCAAGGAGACATTTACTACCCTCAAGCAATACCAAATGAAGCTGAACCCAAGTAAGTGTGTTTTTGGCGTTGCCTCGGGGAAATTCCTGGGATTCATGGTGTACCAAAGAGGAATAGAAGCAAATCCGGAGAAGGTACAAGCCATAATCAACATGACGTCACCCAAGACCGTCAAAGAGGTACAAAAGCTCACGGGAAGGATTGCAGCCCTCAATAGGTTCGTCTCTAGGGCTACGGACAAGTGCCTCCCCTTTTTCAAAACCTTAAAACAAGCTTTCGCTTGGACCTACGAATGTGAGGCAGCTTTCCAGGAGCTCAAACGATACTTAAGTAACCCACCCCTTCTAAGCCCGTCAACGGAAGGTGAGAACCTATATTTGTACATGGCAGTATTAGCTACGGCCGTCAGTGGAGCCTTAATCCGAGAAGAAGACAGGAAGCAACTTCCAGTCTATAACATCAGCCAAGCCTTCCAAGGAGCTGAGTCCAGGTATCCTAAGATCGAAAAGATCACATTCACGCTGATAATAGCTTCACGCAAACTCAGGCAGTACTTCCAGGCGCATCCTATCCTGGTGATGACAGACCAACCTATCAAGAAGTCCATAAGCAAGCCCGAGGCGGCAGGGAGAATGGTCCAGTGGGTGATTGAACTCAGCCAATTTGATATTGAATACCACCCCAGGATGGCCATAAAAGCACAAGCTTTAGCAGACTTCATCGCGGAATTCACCCTCCCGGACGAGGATGACTTCACCGTCAAGCACAAGCAATGGACAATACAGACCGACGGCTCGTCAACCCATAAGAGGGGGGGAGTAGGGGTAGTCATAATCACCCCCGATGGAGAAAAGCTAAAATATGGAGTTCGGCTAAAGTTTCCAGCGACCAATAACGAGGCCGAGTATGAAGGGATTCTGACGGGATTAAGGCTTGAAAGAGAGTTTGGAGTTAAGAATCTGTTGATCCAAAGCGATTCAAAGCTGGTAATTGGGCAGGTCAGGGGAGAATACGAAGCAAAAGAAGAAAGAATGCAGAGGTACCTCAGACTGACGAAGCATCTGGCTCAAGAGTTCGAAAAGGTGGAGTTTGTGCAGATTCCCAGAAGCCAGAATGCAATAGCAGACGAAGTCTCAAAGATAGCCTCGTCAGATGGAGGGGCATTGGAAGAAGGCCTGATGATGGAAGTCCAGAAGAACCCCAGCATTGAAGAAGTTCCAACATTCGCAATCCAGAGCACAAACAGCTGGATGACACCCATTGTATCCTTCCTTTAGGACGGGCACCTCCCACAGAATACAGAAGAGGCCAGGAAGATCAAAAAGAGAGCGGCCAGATTCATGATCCTCAATGACGCCCTATATAAAAGAGGCTTCTCCATGCCTTACCTAAAGTGTGTTGACGAGGAGGAAGCAAAGTACATCCTGGAAGAAATCCACGAAGGTGTTTGTGGGGATCATGCTGGTCCCAGATCCCTGGCAAGTAAAATAATTCGAACAGGCTATTTCTAGCCTACTATGCAAGTAGACGCGGCAGAGTTCGTCAAGAGATGTGACAAGTGCCAATGGTTCGAAAATATTCAGCGACTTCCAGTAGAAAAACTGACGACGATTGCATCCCTATGGCCGTTTGCACAATGGGGAATCGACATCGTCGGCCCACTGCCCCAGGGCAAAGGTCAGGTAAAATTCTTACTAGTTGCTATTGATTACTTTACAAAATGGGTTGAAGCAGAGGCGCTGGCGACCATAACCGAAGCAAGAATCCAGAGCTTTGTATGGAAAAACATCATTTGCAGGTTCGGGATTCCAAAGACGATCATATCAGACAATGGACGACAATTCGACAACCAAGGCTTCAGGGAGTTCTGCTCAGGCCTAGGCATCCAAAATCATTTCTCGTCCCCAGGTCATCCACAAGCGAACGAACAGACGGAGGTGACGAATCGAACATTGCTCAAGATTATCAAAACGAAGCTAGATGATGCGAAGGGAGCCTGGCCAGAAGAATTGCCCAATGTCTTATGGGCTTACAGGACAACAGCAAGAACACCAACAGGAGAGACCCCCTTCAGACTCACCTACGGCACTGAAGCAGTGATCCTGGTCGAAATAGGAATAACCAGCATCAGGCGAGAAGTATTCATTGAAGGAGTTAATGACGATCATCTGCGACTCAACCTGGACTTCCTAGACGAAGTAAGAGATAAAGCTTGTAGCAGAATGGTGGAATATCAACAGAAGATGACTGACTACTACAACAAGAGGGTAAAGCTCAGACAACTTGATATTGGTGACCTCGTCCTTCGCAAAGTAACACCGGCTACCAGGGATCCTACTCAAGGGAAACTCGGCCCCACATGGGAAGGGCCCTACCGGGTCATCCATTACTCTAGGAAGGGCAGCTATCACCTGGAGACCCTAAACGGACAAAGACTCCCTAGGCCGTGGAACATAGAACACCTGAAGAAATACCATCAATAAACGCAATTGTGAAATGTATTCATTATTCATTATTAGCACTAATAAATAAATTATTCAGCTAATGTCTCTCTACAGGCAGGTGTATTTGATCACAAGTCATAAAAAGTCAAAAATGGCTAAGTGGCAAGATTCCGCTCTGACAGATGTAAGCTACTGACGATGACAAGATCCTTGAAAAAAGGCGTAAGTCATAAAAAGTTAGAAATGGCTAAGTAGCAAGATTCCGCTCTGACGGATGTAAGCTACTGATGATGACAAGATCCTTGAAAAAAGGTGTAAGTCATAAAAAGTCAGAAATGGCTAAGTAGCAAGATTCCGCTCCGATGGATGTAAGCTACTGACGATGACAAGATCCTTGAAAAAAGGTGTAAGTCATAAAAAAGTCAAAAATAGCTAAGTAGTAGGATCCCGCTCTGACGAATGCATGCTATTGACGATCACAAAATTCGGAAAAAGGGCTAAGTAGCAAAATTCCGCCGTGACGGGTATGAGCTACTGATGTATATTATTCCAAAAAAGGATATATCCCACAGAAACGAAAAATGCCAATGAAGAAAAGGAGATATAAGAGCTTCACTAAGCACATCACATAGGCAACTAAAAGCATGCAAATTACAAACACGGGTAAGTGCAAGAAGTAAATTAGAACCAAGAGCAAGCAAGCAAATTACCATTGTTTTTACAAACCCATAAACACTGGGTTAAAGCATTGTTCCCAAAATAGATGAAAGAGAAAATGTTTCAAAGTAAGATTTACAGAAAGGCCACAACGGGCAATGACCAACAAAAGAAAAATAAAAAATAAAAAATATTTCTTTCAAAACATAAGTAACAGGTTCAGGCTTCAGATGCTGGAGGGGCATCACTAGTAGGAGCCTCGTCAACAGGAGCATTCTCTGGAGCATCAGCAGCAGGAACTGTAGACTGAGCAGCTTCATCAGTAGCCATCTCTTTATCCACTTCTTCCAAATCCAGGCTTTCCATGTCAACCCCAGTTGGATGCTTGACCATGTATCTTCGAAGAAGCTCAAAGCCTTTGAAGTACCAGCTGAAGAGCACAGTATTGTACTCGTCAGTGGTTTGAAAGGCCTCAACAGACCTAGCCGCGATCGTCTTCAGCGATTCCTTGGCACTTTGAAGCTGCTCATCCTTCTCCAGGTTCAGCTGGCGCTCAACTCTAAGGTCGTCACCTAGAGCCTTGACCTTCTCCTTCAGAGTAGTAGCTTCATCCATTGAATCGATGAGGTTCTTCTTCAGCTTTGAATTTTCACCCTCCAGGGCTTGCACCCTTGATGTAAGAGATGCCAGCTTGGCCTCTTGAGTAAGATACTCAAAAGCAATATGCAAACTTTCTCCTAACGCCTAAAAAGAAGTACCAAGTCGTCAGTAAAAAAAAAAAAAAAAAAAAAAAATGGGGTTGCTCACAAGAGAAGTAGAAACACTTTACCTGAACAAGCTTGTGGACGTGACCACCAGCGACGGTATTAAACGGAACCCCAGAAAAAGCCCTCAGATCATCGACCGTCACGATGCTGTGGGCCCTTTCAACTGCCAGCCTCTCGTTCCCCCAGATTGAAGTGTGACGAGAATCCCCTTTCTCCTTCTCCTTCTCCGTCAGGCGTGGCCTCTTAGAGACGGGCGTAGGGAGCTCCTCCACCGAAGTAGACGGAGAAGCGGTCCTCGTCGTCTCAATGCCGGAGACAAGGGGAGTGACGGAGGTTGGCGGAGTGGCAGAAGGACCCCTCCCGGTCACATGCACAGTCTTTTTCCCTATGTTCGACAAGGGCTCATCCTTCTTTGCCCTCATCTTCGCATACATGTCTTTATTAAATTTGGACGTCATTTCTGTCAAAAGAAGAACATTAGTCCCGAATAAAAACACAAGAATGAAAGGGGAAAGGAAAGAAGGCCAATACTGACGAAGCTGGAACTTACTCTTTTTTCCTTCTATATCTAGGTTTCGCAAGACGAAGGCAGAGGGTTCTGGCCCGAGGCAGTAAAACGCGAGAGTCCTGGGATCAACGAGATCGTCCCAGCTCTCGATTGTTTGCGCGTACTCAATAGCCTTCTGCACCCGCTCTCTGTGCCTACTCTTGAGTTTCGGTTGTCTCTTGACTAAAAAAAAAAAAAAATTTAGCAGCCATAGTTGTAAGCACGACCGAATTCAAGAGACGAAGAAGAAATATTGACACACCTAAAGTCGGGGTTTCCCACCGACGACGTAACCTTGGGAGGTCACCCCAAAACTCGCCAGAGGGTGTCTCAAAATCGTCCCCAGACACAAAGAAGAATCTGGACTTCCAATACTTGAAAGAGGACGGCAAACCCTTGACGATCCTAGTCCTCCTTTCCCAGGGCACCAATTCATAGTACCCATGCTCTTTAGACGCTTTCAGACGGTAAAGATAAACAAGCTCATCGACCCTGAGCATGTCCCCATCATTGGCAGCCAACCAAATCCCCATACAACTCACCAGAATCCTCCACGAGTTGGGCATAAGCTACTCGGGAGCGATACCGAAACGGTCCAAAAGCTCCATAAGGAAAGGATGAACCGGGAGCCTCAATCCACAGACGAAGGTAGACTCGTAGAAGCAAACCTCACCGGGAAATAAGTGACAAGCCCGATCTCCCTCACCAGGCAAACAAACCCTAACCCTGTCTGGGAACTGAAATCTATCCTTAAATCTACCCAGCGTATCAGCGTCCAACCCACACTCCTCCTCGAGAGCATAAAAAGCCCTAACTTATTGGGGATTAGAAAGGGCCGTATCCTCCTCCACTGGGTTACCGCTAGACGATAACCCAGTCTCGAGCTCACTGGACCTAATCTCTGACATCGTCTTGCCCTCCCTCACCAAATTATCGAACCAATCAATTGAATGATGCAGTAAAGGCAGTAAATCAGCCAATACAGCAGCCAAACCACTACCCTCGTAAACAAAATTTTCAAGGTATGAAAAATTTCCTAACGACCCCCCTATTCGAGCAAAAAGAAACGAAATTGAGGGGCAAGTTAATCTGACCTTAGAACTACTGACCATGGGAAAACTAGAAAACGCAAAAAGAAAAAAATCTAGGTACCCCAAAATCAAAAGGAAGCCAAACAGCAACAAAGGGAGAAGAAATGGAGAATCAGAAGTCTACACCAATGCATAGAGGCAAAATGAAAGAGAAGTAAAAGGAAGAACATATCTCAAACAAGACTGCTGCACTACACACCGGTTGGAAGAAAAAGTTGCAGAAGGGAAGGATGGCGAGGAAGACACTCAGAGAAATGATTGAGAATTTTTGAGAAAAGTGAAAAGGGAGAATGAGAAGGAAAGAGGTTTAAAAACCAAGGCTTTAGAAACTGAAAAAGCAGCAGGAAGACCAATCGCCCCAACAAATGGTGCGTTAACTTCCCCAATCAAGGTATGCCACGTGGGCTGCAACCCGGAAAACGCTGCCACTGCGCATTCAACAAGGAACGAAAACCCAAGAGTCGCTCACCTTCAACAAAACCTTTCACATTCCATGGTCGTCATTCCTTGACGACCATAGAATCGAGGGGCAACTGACAGGACTGACGCAATCACTTTCCATGGACGAAGTCAATAATACCGACGAACTCATACAGACGAGCAAAGACTCCCACATCACTGACAAAGACAAGATCCACTATTCAATGCAGGACGGTTACAAGACCAACTGTACGAGCCGTTGGAGCACATTAAGGGCCATTACACAGCACCAAGCGTTACCGCAAGAAGCATTTAGACCTCCATAACTGCTCCAACGGCTAGGAGCCCTAAGAGTGTATATAAAGGCCACACATCGCCAAGCAGAAGGTACACAGAGAAACTGATAGCAATTCTTTTTATCTTAAGATACTGCACTTTTATCCATATACTGACTTTGGCATCGGAGGCGCTGTGACAGGCACCACACCGGTAACCATCTTCGGAAAGCATTCTCGCACAGGCAGAAGGGTATCTCCATTTGACTACAACGACTGACGAACTTACGCTTCATCATAAGGTACTACTAGCTTTGGATAGTTATGGCAGTCGGTAGATCACTCATGTACTATTGAAAGAATCGCATATGTATGTTTGAGTTTTTATTCATTTTTGTTCCTCTACAAGATTTTATTCTTGTATCAGTTATCATACATTATAATTTTTATAGTGTGATTGGTGTCACGTGGCTGTTTGGGATATACTATATATGTTAAGAAATACTTGGACAAGGTCTCAAACATCTAGCTATGGTTCCATCAATTGGTTGTCATTTCTTGCTAACGATCGTCCAAACAAAAGCAAAAGACTCGCTTCAGTCGCTTGCGATATGATTGATCCAAGTATCCAACTAGTCCCACAACACTCCGAAACATTTTAAAAAATCAAATAATTAAAAAAAAACTTTTTGCTGAATAGCTTATTAAGAGCTACGGTCAAGGACATAAACAACCCTAATTGAGTCGAGCACGAAGCTGCAATTTTTATGTTTAAGCTTCTTGTTTCAAGAACGAGATCCATTAACATCCACGAATTTTGTTTAGTAAATCAACCAACCAGCTATAGCTTTTACGTAAAGAAACCAAGGTAGTAATACCATATTGGTACCATAACCATTCAAACCGGTAGTATCATTTTTTTTTTTTTTTTTTTGGTTAAGAGGGATCTTTATTAAACTTAGATAGCCATGAAAAGCAAAGTATTGGCTACACGCCTTACATAGTACAGACCAGTGGCATCTTCATTAACAAAAGCTACATTATCAGGTGTAGGGGGATAAAACAAAATAACAAAATCTTCTTGCTGCATACATCCCTCCTTTGCCAGTCCATCAGCTGCCCTGTTTGCTTCCCGATAGGTGTGATTTACCCTGGTTTGTTGGAACCTGCTGAGAAGGTACCTATTGTACTGGCCAATATATTGACAACGGTACTATTCTAAAATGTATTGAATGAAATACTACATTGTACTAGCCTGTACCCATTGTACCAGAATTTTTTGTGTGCTTCAACGGGCACAATAAAAATTAATAAATTATTTTTTTTTGCAAAAAGGTTATAAGCATGTTATTATGCTAATACATTGGGTTAATGTAATTAGACTAATATTTGAGCTTATAAAATATGTGAATTTTAAATTATATATTGTTGTGAAATACAAGCAAAACAATAAAATAATAAGCACGACAATGCACAAAAATTGGCATGGTTAGGCTAACTCCAAGCCTTCCTCTTCAGGCATTGCCAAACACAATTCACTATTAATAATAGAAATTACAAACATACAAACTCTCCAAAAAACAAAAAAACAAAACAAAACAAAACAAAAAAAAAAAACCAAAAAAAACTAAAACAAAACAAAACTCTCAAACATAAACTAAATGATAGCACCCCCAATACACTCAAAGGAGCACTCAAACTAACTCATTAGGCAAAACTTAATCTTCACCTCTCTCATACGGCAAAGCTTTGCTCCTAACCTTGACACACGAATAAACATCACAAATCTATACCATCACTCTTTTTATAAGGAGTGACACTTCGTCTTCATTTTAGGGATGGCAATAGAGTTGAGCACTTGAGCGAGGTCGAAGGTTGAAATATGTCTTGCCCTGTCCTCGCCCCACTCCGCATGATGGGGCACACTACCCTACCTAGGGATAGAGCTATGTTTTGACTTGGGGGGCAATGGCAACCTCAACTTTTTAAAAAAATCGACTTCCATATATATATATATATATATATTTAAAGAGTTTGAACCTATAACGTCCGCTCCTGATGATAGTTTTTTTTATCATCAGACCAAGACGCCAATTGGCTTTTGGTATAGGCGGGAATTGGACTTCCATATATATATATATATATATACACACAGAATTGGGTTGCTGAGATCTCTTGTAAATGATTTGATATTATCTAATCAAGGTTTGAAACAAGAATAAATGGTGGATTTGAACAAAACGTGTTGTTGACACTACCGCTAATGCTAGGTTAAGTGTCTTCATCTTTTGCTTCATAGTTCAAGCCATTACATTAGCAAGAACATAGAGAGAGAGACTTTTATAGAGAAGAGAGAGGTGTCAATAGAAAATGTCAGTAAAAAATAGAGATCAGGTTCACTGAGATTTCAAGAAAGAGAAATAGAAAGATAAAACAAGTGAAACAAGAAAGATTAAAAAAAAAAAGGCTCGTTTAATATATACATTAATCATCCAGTTTATGAAACTTTTCATGAAAATTTGAAAAAGTCATCAACTTTTTTGATAACTTTTTTAATTTTTCATAAAAAAGTTTTTTAAAATGGTTTACTAATATATGTCCATACGTTAGTAAAACCCAAAAAGTAAATTAAAGATAAATTTTTGTTTTTAAAATAGTTTACTAATATATGCCCTAAAGACATACATTTTTTTTTTTTTTTGGGTTAAGGAGGATATAAATTAAACAAACACAAACAAACAATCACTGCCTCACCACAGGGCAAGGCTAGCGTTCACAGTTCTACAATAATATATATCAGCTACATCCGTATTGACAATAGAGAGAATATCAGAGCTAGGGGGCAAGTCAAAAATAACAAAATTCTCTGACACGGTTGTGCCCCAGATCGCCCATCCTGACCTTGGCATCGGCCTCAATTCGAGAAAATTTGTTTCCATTAGAGATGACTCGCGAGCTTCCCAGAGAAGAACAGCCCTGGTTATTCTAAAGCTTGGTATCAGGATTAGAAATATGGCGTTTCAAGGACTTACTGGCTTTAACCCCCAGTTCTTTATTGGCTTTCAGTTGCGAGCCTTGTGCTCGCTTAGCTCTAGTCCCATCACCCAGTAACGTTCTCTTCATCTCTGCCGTATCTGGTCTTGGCAAATCTTGGCATCTCCATTTCACACGCAATCTCCATTGCTTTAGCTTTGTGAGATTGATTTGTCAAATTATCACGTGGTTGCGTGGATTGAGGTACCTCAAGCTCCTCAACAAAAGGTGTGTTGGAGATGTCATCTTCCACTAAGCCTTGGTCAGAATTACTTTTATGCCCATCCTCCACACGCTCAAACTTTTCCGAAGAGCGCACTCGTCCATTCTTGGCGGGACTTTTCCTCCTTGTGACTAGCATCCAAGGTTTGTAGTTGGGATCGGGTTGGTCTCCTTGACTATTTTCCTGGGGAGTTGGCACTTCCTTATCTGCTCCACCCTTTTCCTTCGGTTTGACCCGATAGCAGCAATTATCCTGCTTATGCCCCAGTCTCCCACAGCAAAAGCATAGGGAAGATATGCCTTCATACAAAACGGCTTGCCTCAATTTACCAATTCTGATCACATAAATAAGTGGTTGCTCCGAGTCCACTTGTACGCACAGTCTGGCGTAACTGCCCCTTGAGCCTGAAGCAGTGTATGAATTTACCCGGAGGATAGGTCCAATTGCACTGCCTATTTCCTTGAGTACTGATTTATCATAAAATTCAATAGGCAACTCAGGAAATCGTACCCACACTGCAACTGATGATAATCTGGCCTCTGAAGCTTTGAAATAAGGCTCCCATGGCCTGATTGCTAAGAAATGTTCCCCTACAAACCATGGACCTCCCTTCAGGACTCTATCATAATCATCATTGCAACTGAACCTAATAAGATAATAATCTTTCCCTAGGTTGACACAGTCCATTCTAGCCACTGATTTCCATAGAGCATTGATTTTGAAAGTGAGGTAGCTGAAACCCACAGTTCTACCAAACACTTTCACTATCAAAGCTTTGGACCAAGGCTCTCTTATACGTGACTTAGTCTCCTTGGACAGTTTCACCTCTGCCATGCCCTCCGTCAAAGGTTCCACCTCCTCATCAAAGTCTTCCTCATCATCATATCTAAAAGTATCAAACTTAAAGGCTTGCTCATAAGCCTCTGGTATATCTCCTACTAGACTGTCTTTGTAGCTCACAACTGCACGAGGCTGGGAGAATTGCCTAGCGCCTGAGGTCTCCTTGTATTTCTTGACACTGTGTCCTAGTTCATCTTCTTCTTCACTTGAGCGAGGGTGTTCCGAGGAGTACTCAGCTTCCATGTTAACTTTTTGCTTCACTTTGGTATTTTTTTATTGCATAGTATAAAGGCATAGTAAAACCAAAAAGTAAATTGAAGTTGAGTTTTTGGGGGTGTTTGGTTAGTGTTTTCAAACAACCATTTTCAGTTTTTAAACAATATTTCACGCATTTTAATGCATTTTTTTACCCACACGTATTTTCACAAATGTTTTCAAACAATAATTTTCAGTTTTTAAACACATGTACCAAACGGGCCTTTGTTTTTAAGATTTTCTTATGTTTTAGAAATTTAATGTGTGGCTATCGTTAGAGGAGTTAATGGGCATTGCATACTAATGGCAAAAGAGAAAAATTGAAATTGATGGTTTGTACTTTGTTCGATTTTAGCGGTCCTACTCAGTAGAAAAATTATCTCTTTGTTTGTACTTTGGTTGTGGGTTTCGTTAGCTTAATTGGTATTGGTAGAGTCTCTTGGACACCTTAGGTTGAAATTTATCTCTAAAGAAAAAAAAAGTTTGTTGTGGTTTGTAAGATAGGTTTATTTGGCTTTTTGTATAGGTTTATTTGGCTTTTTGTTTGAGACTAATGTTTGTGGGGCATATTGTGGATTTAGGTGTGTAGTTGATGTGTCCCTAGTATTATTCAATATTCATAAGCTAATATTAATGATTTATTTTTTCCAATCTCTAATGTTGATTTCCTAATTTATGAAAATCTTAAAATTAAAATTTGAAAAATCACCATTGATGATATTGGTATTAGTTTATTGCAGATCTCAGATTGCATCGACAAATATAAGATTGTTAATGAATGTGATGAAATTTCATAAGCTTACATTAAACTTTGACCCCCCGGTTTGAACTTGGCTCCATAGTCCATCCTTGACCCTACCCCACCCCTTGGGTCTTCACGAGGCCCCACCCTACCCCACAAAACCCTACTTCATGTTAATCCATCTCACCCCCACCCCACATTCGTTACTCATTAATATTAATATACTTGAAATTATAATTAAATTTATCTCATCAAGTTCAACCAATTTTTTGTAAGAACTTAAAAATATTATTTAAAATATTTAACAAGATAATATCACAACAAAAACCAGAAGTCCTAATATCTCATCAAGTTGATGCAGGATTCCAAAACCAATAAAGAATTTATAAACTCCTTCTATCATAAGCCGGACTCAACATATATTTATAAACATATAAGTAAATGTAGGGACTGGGCTTAAGCACTTCTACCGTTGAGTGAGTGGACTCAAGCCTAACTAGCTCAATACAATGAATTTGTAGAGAGCGGGTTCAAGAACTAGGCCCTAGTGAGGGATACAACGGCTAGGCATGGTTGCATATGGATTGAATAGCATGAACGTGGGTTAAAATGTGCAATGATGTTCCTTGGCCCTCCTCTTGGGAGCTTGAAGTTCTTATTATTTCTTTAGTAATTGGTTACAAAGGTTTCCGTGATGATACAGGTTGCTACAGTGTTTTATACTTCTAATTTTCTCCTTTTTTACGGTCCCCTTTCAAGGGGATTTCTTACATTATATATCCCTTTTTTCGGTTGATCTCAGCCCTACATTTGTTGATTAAGCAGGTCACTAGTTGAATGCTTGTCCCATCAGCCGCCTTCTCACTCTTTTTGTGGGTTGCAGCAACCAAGGTTGCACTATTCAGGGGTCATTTCCTCATTAATGCGGCCAGAGCGTTAGTTGTGGGCATTTAATGTGGAGGTGACAGTTCATCTGGGTCTTGCTCCTCCACCATGCTTCCATGGCTGACACGTTGTACTTGTTCTTTCTCTTTAGATGCTTTAGAAGGTTGCCTTTGGTGGCCCATTACTTCCTTCTCCTATGGTCTTGGTCGGCCGAGGACAGGGTTGTCCTCGGCAAGGTTCCTGGGCAATTTGGACTTTCACACTTCTTCCTCGGGCGTCTTTTCCTCCTCGGCATGGGCCTTGGGCTTGGTACAAAGTGGGCTGGGGTTACCAAATTCTTTGACCCCACAATAGCCCCTCAAAATCCTGCTGTCCGGGTCGTCGGGCGGAGAGGAGGATTTTGACATCCTCGGGCCGTCGTAATGGCTTGTCACGTCTTATCCTCTGTCAGTGCCAGAGTCTTTTCGCCTGTCCAAGGCACGTTCCCAGCGCTTCGGTATACAGAGCGCGCCTTCATTAAATTCTGGCAGCTCTGTGCTCCCCATGTTCAACGGTGTGATGCCAATCCAATGGCTGGGCTTTTCCCAGCTTTATGAGCGAGGAAACCTGCACGGTTATCTTTAATTGGGGGTATAAATACCCGTTTGATCCGATTGGCCTCTTTACTTTTGCACTCAAGAGTTCTTGCGCACGTACATTGAATTCGGTCAAATCTCCAACTACACTCACGCCTTTTTCAGCACAAAAAGCCTGTCCAAGGACCTTTTCCTCATTTTTATAAGTCTTCTTCTCTCTCTAGCTCAAATTTCCGCTCTGATTCCTTTCTTTCCTTCGCCCTTTCCTGAGTCTCTTAGTCGTTGTTAGGGATGGGTAGATTTAAGAAGTTAGTTGATTCTGAAGAGGCGATGGAGAAATTCATTGCCGATTATAGGATACCCAGTAATGTGGGCTTGAGGTACTATGAGGAAATGGAATGGCACATTCGAAGGAAGGAGGGTGAGGTCGTGATTCCCATAATCGCCTTCCTTGAAGGCAGTATGAGAATCCTCATGGGGCCGGTAATGAGGGGCTACCTTAGGTACTTTAGGTTGGCCCCCACTCAGTGCACCACCAGCGTGTTCAGAATCCTGGGTTGTGTGGACGCCTTGAATGAAAAGATGGGGTTGAGGTTAACCCATCACGATGTAAATTAGTGCTACAACCTCCAAAAGCTAAAAAGTAAGTCTTATTACATGAAGACGAGGGATGATAAGGTCCGGCTTATCCAGTGCCTTTCTGAGTCCAGCAAGGGGTTGAACAAAGACTTCCTCATCATCTCTGGGGAGTGGCACGATGGCCTTCACTGTTCGATAGAGGAGGGGACACCAGGTGGGGTACTTTGAGTAGGAGAGGGTTTAGTCTTTCGGGTTGTAGGTCTGCTTTGTTTGGTTGCTGATAGGAACATGTTTTCTTTTCTGCAGATCCGCACGCTTTTAAACGTCATTTTAACCTGGTCAACAAGGAGGACTTGGAAAGGGTCCTCAGGGCGGAGATCTTTGTGAACGAGGCTGATAACCAAGTTAGAGCCGCCCATAAGATCCTCGAGTATAAGTCAATCCAGAAGTCGTTCTCGACTCTGAGGTACGTGATCAGAGCCAAAGATCCTCAGCTTCGCAGTATAACTGTAGCGAAGCAAAGGTTTCTGTTTCCTGAAGGGTCTCTTGTTCCGGAAGGTATTCCGTTGGCAGGTCCTTCTACCTCCCCCCAAGCTGCGGAGGCCGAGGGAGAAGAGCAAGGAGAAGAGGAAGAAGTTGCTGATCTGGGTCCATCTGAGGATGAATTTGGCGCATTTGACCAAGTACACCTGGCCGAGGATCCCTCTGGTGACTTGGGCGACCCTAATTTGACCGAGACGGACCTCTTCTCTGCAAGGACTTCTCTCTAGGTCGAGATGGGCTTTAAAAGGCAACCCCAGACCAGCCTATTTGACCTGCTTAAAGGTCAGCCAGGGAGGGACGAGCTGGGGAAGTCCCAATCCAAGCTTTCTCCTCCCCTACCCAAGTCTCAGCCTATTCAAACCAAGTCATCTTCTTCCTAGTCCAGGCTTCCACCCCCTCCACCTCAGCCGAGTTTGCCACTAAGGCCCGAGCCTACTGATCCTTAGCATAAGAAAGGCCCTAAGGGTAAAACGCCTATGGGAGCCGACAGGACTCGTCCTTCCCAGGAGGAGGATGAGGCTCGGCAGCCCCCTAAGCAGCAAAAAACTGGGCACCAGGGCCAAGGAAGAGAAGGGGTTGTGCAGTCCGAGGCCCAGGCTTGGCTCCCTGCCTATAGGGAGCCTTTGATGGATAACGCCTCCCTCAGGGACTTTAGAGGGGGTGAAGGCACGTACGTGGCTGATGCATTGGAGAAGTCTCTGCTACTCCCCGCCGATATGGCCTAATTGGAGGACTTGAGCAGGCAGGAGGTCATCCTCAGCCTGAAGAGGTACTTAGGCATGGTAAGACATTTGACGCCTAGGACTTCGTTGATTTTTACTCTTCAGTTCCAAACTTATCGTCTGTTTGTTTCGATTTGTAGGCTGTCCAGGCCACTTATAGGCTGGAAGAGGAGGCCAATAGCCAGAGTAGGGCCATGGATTAGGGACGCGACAAGCGCCTAGAAGCCATGCGGACCTTTAAGAACTCCGAGGATGATCTCAAGAGGGCAAGGAAGGATCTAAAGGAGGTGATGAAGGCCAGAGACAGCGCGGTGTCTAGCTTAGCCGGCGCTCAAAAGTAGGCCGCCGACCAGATGAGGCGCCTTCTCGAAACTGAGGGACAACTGAAGATTGCCAAGGAGCACATCACTGACTTACAGCAGAAGTTGGCCGAGGCAGTGAGGGCCAAGAACGTCGCGGAGTTCGCCAGGGATGAGGCCTTGAGGACCAAAGCGGAGGCTGAGTTTGCGAGGACAGAGGCAGAAAGCTCTAAAGAGCAAGCGGAAGAAGAGGCCTTTGCTGAGGGAGTGGCTAAGACCGAGGCTGCCCTTAAGACTCAAGTCCCTGAGGTATGCAGGCGCTACTGCTCCCAGACTTGGAATGAAGCCCTCAACCAAGCTGGGGTCGAGGCCTTGTCTGAGCTTAGGAGGGCCGAGAGAGTGTCTTACTCTCCTGCTATTCGAGAGGCTGCCTCTGCCACCTTTGAAGCTGACACCGCCCCGAAGCAGCAGACGGGGACTAGGCCGATGTTGCCAAGGATCCCACTTCTACTGATAGGCCTGCCGAGGAGGCTGAGCATCAAGGGGTGCCAGAGAAAGAAAAAACCAGTAACCAGGAAGCGCCTCCGGATGTGGTAAGGCCCCCTGTTAGTCTTCAAGTCCCTCCTGCTGACTCCTAGGCTCTTCTTGCCGAGGAGGACCTCCCCAAAGTTGCCCCTCCAGCCAAGGAGATAGCTCTCATGGTGGTGCCTCTGCAGGCTATTCCCCTAAGTCGGAGCTCCGAGGACACCTCTGGACAGCCTCTCAAGGGGGGAGGGGTAAAGTTCAAATTGAAGAAATAGGTTGTCTTAGCTAGCTTTTATCTTATGTTTTGTTTTTTGTGCTTGTCGTTTTTGTTTCCTTTTTTCTTTTAAGCACTGTAATGCTACTTTTAAGTTGAATGCATGAATCCTCTTTTTTTAATTAGTGTTTATTGTTATTGTGATAGGTTATGCTACTTATATAACCTGGGCTTTAATTATTAACTTCACAATCTCAGAAGCTCAGCATGTTTTTCATTCTAAATTGGCAGCCAAAAAATGTAAAGCCCATAGTGATAGTTTCCACTTGGACCTTGGTCGATAATTGATCCACCTTGACATCACGACCTATTTTTGCTGAATTGAATACTGAGGGAACAACTTCACAATATTGGTTATACATCTCATGAATTGGTTACTGTAAATAGTAAAAAATGCTGAGCACACAGCATCCGTAAAGATAATCCTTTAAATTCTAGGAGCAAACACCACAACACAATGTACAAAGGTGCTCGTAAGTGTGCTTTAAAAACTTACTGACCTTAAGAAAGCTGTTAGTTGCTTATTATGCTAAGGGGTTAGGTTCAATGTGCCTCAAAATGCCTTAAGTGATGCTCATGGACTTGTGTTTGTTTACGCCTTTGCTGAATGTAGCTAGTCTCTCCAGAAACCTGAGTCTGAGGGCCATGCAAGACCTTGGTGCTGCCGAACCCTTAAGTTCTTCTCTAAGTAGCTAGTTCCCCCGTAAGTTTGAGTCCGAGGACCATACAAGGTCTTGGTTCTATCTAACACTTAGATTCTCCTGTAAGTAACTAGTTTCCCCATAGGTTTGAGTCCGAAGACCATGCAAGACCTTGGTTCAGTCTAGTACTCAGGTTTTCTTGAAGAAGTTAGTTTCCCTATAGGCTTGAGTCCGAGGATCATGCAAGACCTTGGTTCAGTCTAGTACTTAGGTGGCCACCAAAACACAGGATATATAATCATAATAGACATAAAATTCGAATCAAAAGGGGATGTTTTCATTAATAATAATACATTCTCAGGTTATTTACATTCCATGGACGAGGTACAGGTTCTTCATCTAAGTCTTCTAAGTAGTATGCATATATCCCCTCCATTGAGGTAATTCGATATAGCTCCTCCCAGTTGGGCCCTAACTTTCCCCAAGAAGGATTCTTGGCAGCCCCCACAACTTTCCTCAACATTAGGTCCCCCGGTGCTAGTGGTTTGAGCTTCACATTGGCATCATATCCCTGCTTGAGCTTTTGGTGGTAATAGGCCAGCTGGATCATTGCCCTTTCCTTTCGTTTATCAACCAGATCTAGACTCATCCCCAGTAGTTCATCATTACTGCCTGGAGTGAAAAGTTCGTCCTTAGCGTTGGGAAGTTTGTCTCTAGAGGGATAACAGCCTCGGCCCCGTAAGTCATGGCAAAAGGTGTCTCCCCTGTTGACCGCCGTGGTGTAGTCTGGTATGTCCAAAGAACGTGTGGCAGCTCTTCTACCCATCTTCCATTGGTATCATCTAGTCTCTTCTTAAGCCCATTGATGATGACCTTGTTGACAGCCTTGGCCTGTCCATTTCCCTGAGGATAAGCTGGACTTGAATACCTGTTTGTGATCCCAAGCTCACAACAGTACCTCTTGAAGGTCTTGCTGTCAAATTGGAGTCCGTTATCCGAAATGAGGGTATAAAGGACCCCGAATTGCGTGATAATGTTTCTCTAAAGGAATTTCTTAGCGTCCACATCCCTGATGTTAGCCAACAGCTCAGCTTCGACCCATTTAGTGAAGTAATCTATGGCAACCAACAAATATCTCTTATTCCCTGGTGCCTTGGGAAAAAGGCCTACGATATCCAGGCCCCACTGGGCGAACGACCATGGGCTGGACAAAAGGTTGAGGACCCCTCCAAGCTGATGAAAATTTAGGGCGTACCTTTGGCATTGGTCACACTTTTTAACATACTCTAGGGCCTTCTTCTGCATCCTCGGCCACCAATATCCTTGGGTGACTGCTCGATGCGATAGGGATCTTCCTCCTGTGTAACTCCCACAGATCTCCTCGTGCAGTTCTTCAAGCAGTAACTCTGATGCCTCGAGGTGAATACACAGTAGGTATGATCCAGAATAAGAGTGCCTATACAACTTGTGGTCTTCGGACAACCAGAACCGAGAATCATTCCCTCGTATTTTTTCAGCCTCTGACTTCTCCTCAGGCAGAACATCATCTTTGAGGAACCTCACTATGGGGTCCATCCAGCTGGGACCCACTCTAACTCGATGGATGTGAACCGTGCCCTTTTCCACCTCATTTTCTCTTTCCAAATGCTCTATAAGAATGATCCGTGGCAAATCCCCTGCCGAGGAGGTGGCAAGTGTGGCCAGTGAATCGGCATGAGTGTTTCCACTCCTGGAGACATGTGACAAGCTGAAAAGATCGAAATCAGACTGCAAGCGCTAGACCTGGCTTAGGTACTCTTGCATCCTTGAATCTCTGGCTTCCAGTTCTCTCTTTACCTGGCCTATCACCAATCTCGAATCCGAGAACATCTCCACTGCTTTTCCTCCCATTTTTTGCACCATGATCATCCCTTGTAACAATGCTTCATACTTAGCCTCATTGTTTGTGACCGAGAACCCGAGCCTCAGGGATTTTTCTATGACAGACTCCTCAGGGGATACTAAGATTAGCCCCACTCCAAACCCCCTCTGATTTGCCACGCCATCAATGTATACCTTTCAAAATTGTGGCCCTGGGAGGGAGATTGCCCCAACTGATTTTTTGTCCATGCTTCTCTTCTTGGCTGCCATCTCTACTGGCAGTTCGGCGAATTCGGCCACCAAATCAGCCAGGACCTGGCCCTTTATGGAGGTCCTAGGCATGTATTTGATGTCAAAAGCCCCCAGAATTGTGTTCTACTTGGCAATCCTTCATGTGTAATCAGCAGTCTGAAGTATGGACTTCAAGGGTAGTTGGGTTAGGACAACCACTGTGTGAGCCTGGAAATAATAGGGGAGCTTTCGTGTAGTGTGGACCACAGCTAGTATGGCTTTCTCTAAGGGTAGGTACTTAATCTCAGTTTCATGTAGTGACTTGCTAACGTAATAGACTGGTTTTTGAACGCCATTGTCGTCCCGAATCAGTACCAGGCTCACAGCGTGAAGTGCCACAACAATATATGCATATAGGACCTCGTCGGCCTCAGGATTGGACATGATAGATGGTCGGGATAGGTACTCCTTGAGTTGCTGGAAGGCCGCGACACAATCCTCGGACCACTCAAATCCCTTCCACTTGTTGATCAGGAGATAGAAGAGTCTGCACCTGTCAACCGACCTGGAAATGAATCGATTTAGGGCCGTGATCATTCCAGTAAGCTTTTGGACCTCCTTGGGGTTCTGCGGAGGCTTTAGATTATGAATAGCCTTGATTTGGTCAGGATCAACCTCGATTCCCCTGTGGGTAATAATGTCTCCTAAAAACTTGACAGATCCCACGCCAAACGAGCATTTAGAAGCATTTAGGAGCAGCTTGTGCTTCCTCAAGACATCAAAGGTGCAGCTGAGGTCTCCTAAATGTTCGGACACCGCTTTACTTTTTACCACCATATCATCAACGTAGACTGCGATGATCTTGCCCAGCATCGGCTCGAACATTCTTGTCATCATCCTTTGATAGGTGGACCCTGCATTCTTCAGACCGAACGGCATTACTTTGTAGTGGTAGTTCCCAATGGGCATCACAAAGGCTGTCTTCTCTTAATCCTCCAAGGCTAGTGGTATTTGATGATAGCCTTGAAAGGCGTCTAAGAAGCTCATCCGAGGATGGCCCGTAGTTGCATCCACTAGCTGGTTTATCCGAGGCATGGGGAATGGGTCTTTTGGACATGCCCTATTCAGGTCGGTGAAGTCCACACAGACCCTCCACTTTTCACTTTTCTTCTTGACCACCACAGTATTGGCCAACCATTCGGGGTAAAAAACCTCTTTGATAGCCCCTGCATTTATTCACCTCTTCCCTAATCGCATCAGCGTGCTCTCTCAATGGGCGCCGGGATGGCTGTTTCTTGGGAATTATGGACGGATTGACGTTGAGATGGTGACAGATGAAGGACGGATCAATCCCTGTGGCATTACAGGCATTTCATGCAAACACGTCAATATTACTTTTGAGGAACTCAATTAGCTCCTCTTACTCCTTGGGAGGCAGCCGAGCCCCGACTCAAAAGAACTTCTCCGGGTCATCACCAATCACCACTTTCTCTAGATCCTCACATTTTGCTTCCTCGGCAGCTGCATCAGGAGGCGCCGCCGGGGTCTTTAATTGCTATAAGCTCTCTTCAGCAGTGGCCAAGGGCTGCGCATCGAGCCAACGTGATGTGGCAACTACCATGCACTGCCTTAATGTGGATTGGCAACCACAAATTTCGAGAACTTAATCCCCTGACGGGAATTTCAGTTTCTGGTGCAAGGAGGAGGCAATAGCCCCTAAGGTATGGAGCCATGGCCTTCCTACGATGACTGTGTAAGGGGAGTAGGTGTCCACTACTATAAAGTTCACCTCCACCACCTCTGGGCCGATCTAGATGGGCAGCCCGATCATGCCCTTTGGGATAACAAGCTTCCCGTCGAAGCTCATCAAGGGAGAGCTATAGGGAGTTAAGTCCTCCGGTTTCAACCCCAGCCCTTTATAGAGGTTCGGGTACATGACCTCGGTCGCGCTGCCATCATCGACCATCACTTTCCTCACATCATAGTCCCCAATTCTGAGAGTGATCACCAGAGTATCATCATAGGGTTGGGTGGTCCCAATCTTGTCTCCCTTCGAAAAACTCAAGGTTGGGGGAAAATTCCTTCTGGCCCTCTTCGACTCTGGCTGGGAATCCTCGGCAGGCATCTGGGCCACAGACAACACTCGTGAAGGGCGTGTGCCTGTTCTTCCTGATGCGGCCAAGATTACATTGATCGTCCGTGCGGGCGCCCTTAGGGTGTTATCTCTTTGGGGCTCTTGATGGGTCTGGCCTTGATGGTCACCGAGGTGATGCAGAAGGTGCTTCAGCTTTCCTTCTCGGACTAGCTGGTCTAGATAGTTCCAGAGATTCATGCAGTTCTTTGTAGTATGTCCGTGGTCTTGGTGGTACTGGCAATAAAGGTTCTGATTGCGCCTCGTGGGTTCCGCCACCATCTTGTTCGGCCACCTAAAGTATGGCTCGTTCTTGATTTTCTCCAACACCCTGTGTACTGGCTTTCGGAATACGGCATTGATCGTCTGTGCGTTGGCCACTCTAGATTGCCCCACGAAGTCCCTCTTCGGGCGGGTACTGTTGTACCGGTCCAACCTGAAATCCCTCATCTCCTGAGAGATAGCCTTCTCCTTTCCTTTGCCCTGCAGCTGGTCTTCCTCTACTAATTTGTACTTTTCAATCCGATCCATTAGTTGGTGCATGCTGGTGGCTGGCTTGCCAGTCAGAGACTTCCTTAGGTCGTGTCTAATCGGGAGACCATTTTTGAAGGTACTGATGGCAACATCATCAAAATTGCCCTCCAGTTTATTGTACATCTCCCAATATCGGCCCGAGTAGGCCTTTAAAGTCTCTTCATCATGCATAAATAGAGACAGTAGCGCGCTCAAGGGCCGAGGAGCTATGCTGTTTGTAATAAAGCAGGAGCCAAAGGCCTGGGTCAGCTGTCTATACGAATCTATGGAATTCATCTTCAAGCCATTGAACCACCTCATCGCCACTAGACCCAAGCTAGAGGGGAAAACCTTGCACATCAACGCCTCGTTCTTAGAGTGGATAGCAATCCTCTGGTTAAACTGGCTCACATGCTCTACGGGGTTCATTTTGCCGTTATAAATGGAGAAGGTTGGCTGCTGGAACCGCCGAGGAAGGGTAGCCCCTTCTATGTGGTGCGTGAAAGGCGACTTGGATAGTTGATCTAGTGCCCTACTCATGGCATCGTATCCTAAGCCCTTAGGAGATGGGCTTTTATGTTTACGCTCCTGGTAGTGCTCTTCTTCATGAGAGAAGGTCTCGCTTGGAGGAGTTCTCAATCTTTGCCTATAATCATCGTCGCTCTCATCATCGGAGGGCAGGTCAGGGCTAGGTTGAGATCGCCTTCGTTGTGCATGGCGCAGCCTCCTCTTTAAGTCATCTATCTCTCACTGCATGGCCTGCTTATCATTCTGCCCCTGGGTCACGCGGCTCCTAACCTCCTTTAGTTGTATGGCCCGGTTGTTGTTTTGTCTATAGAGCACATGACTGTCTCCACGCGAGTAGCTTCTGCTGGTTTGAGTGGTGTGCACACTCCCCTCTCGAAATCTTCCATTCTTTTCATTTTGATCGCGCTCGGGGTCGGCGAAGTTACCTTGATGCTGGGATTTGACCGGTTCAGGCTAATGAGAGCCTGCTTGATGAGGGCCTGATCCTACCATGCTTGATCGTTGCCGTTACTAACACACAAGTCCTCCCTACAGATGGCGCCAATTGTAGGGATTGGGTTTGAGCACTTCTACCGTTGAGTGAGTGGACTCAAGCCCAACTAGTCCAATACAATGAATTTGTAGAGAGCGGGTTCAAGAACTAGGCCCTAGTAAAGGATACAATGGCTAGGCATGGTTGCATATGGATTGAATAGCATGAACGTGGGTTAAAATGTGCAATGATGTTCCTCGGCCCTCCTCTTGGGAGCTTGAAGTTCTTATTATTTCTTTAGTGATTGGTTACAAAGGTTTCTGTGATGATACAGGTTGCTAAAGTGTTCTATACTTCTAATTTTCTCTTTTTTTTTCAGTCCCCTTTCAAGAGAGATTTCTTACATTATATACCCCATTTTGGTTGATCTTAGCCCTACATTTGTTGATTAAGCAGGTCACTACTTGAGTACTTGTCCCATTAGCCACCTTCCCACTCTTTCTGTGGGTTGCAGCAACCAAGGTTGCACTGTTCAGGGGTCATTTCCTCATTAATGCGGCCAGAGCATTAGTTGTGGGCATTTAATGTGGAGGTGACAGTTCATCTCGGTCTTGCTCCTCCACCATGCTTCCACGGCTGACACGTTGTACTTGTTCTTTCTCTTTAGATGCTCTGGAAGGCTGCCTTTGGTGGCCCATTACTTCTTCCTCTCATGGTCTTGGTCGGCCGAGGACAGGGTTGTCCTCGACAAGGTTCCTGGGCAATTTGGACTTTCACACTTCGTCCTCGGGCGTCTCTTCCTCCTCGGCATGGGCCTTGGGCTTGGTACAAAGTGGGCCGGGGTTACCAAAATCTCTGACCCCACAGTAAATAAATACATACATACGTACAAACATATATATATATATATATATAAGGATTTTGAATTTATGTTGACCTTTTTATATTTTGCTGTGTAGACCTCTTCTTACAATGACAAGTGGCCGAACAAAACACTAACTACAACAACAAAAAAATATTTTTCTTCTAAAATTAATTCAAAAAAAAAAATTAAATTCAGTTATCCAAACTTCAATAGCATCGTTTCACCACATACATGTTGGTAGTTATGTTTCTTGCTTCAATTATCTCTTTTTTTCCTTTAAACCTCACTTCATTTTGCCCTTCTTATTCTACCTTCTTTTTAATTTCTATAAGAATTGTGAAAGCAAATTTCCCAAAACAAGGTTTGGCTTTTCTGTAAGAAAAAATATTAAGGAAGCAAATTCTTCAATTTTCTGTAAGAAAAATCACCAAAGCAAGTTGAAAGGTTAGGATAGCGCCATTAATTGTTTTCCTTCTCACTTAATTTTATTTATTCATGAAATGTCCTTTTGTATGCTATTGTTTGATTTTTTTTTTTTTTTTTTTTTTTTTTTTTTGAGAAAGAGACTTATGGATTTTATTAATAAAATTTAACTACATCCAATTGTAAAATCGAATCAATATGAGGTGGGACATCTTCCATCCATACTTGAAAATCTGGTATGTATAATGCATTTTTAGCCAGACTATGAGCAACCCCATTATCGTTTCTCTTAATGTGAGAATACAACAATCCTTCTCTACGGACATGTGAAAACCTAATACAATGAAATAAACTTGCAAAAAATTTAACATCATGACTAAGTAAACCAAAGGATTCCAAAGACTGCGAATCTGCATTCAAAACGTTCATTGCAATCTCTGAAACTCCCTCTGGGGTGACATCTTCCAAACTCAGATCAGCATGAAACTGTAAAGCCTTTGATATAGCCAAAGTTTCAAGCTCTATGACAGTTAGGGGGAGATGAATGATTCCGACCATGTGTGCCAAGCCTTTTCCTTGGCATTCTCGGATGATGACTCCAATCCCTATCCTATCTTCTTCTTGAAACATTGTATTGATTTAATTTGTGCTCGAACCCTCCACAATTACATCAATAATCGATCTCCAAAACAACACTAATCCACCTCCCATATCCAAAACAACATCCACAGAATTTTGTTCCCGGAAAATCGCATCATTAGAGTTCACCTTCAGGATCGGCCATAGAGGTGGTTTCCAAATGGCACGGTGTGGAGGCTGATTGGACTGATCTAGCTCATTACCCTTCATTGTTGTTGTTGCGCTTTTTTCCTTGTCTAGAATATTGACCATATTAAACACTTGTCGTTGGGATTGCTGGGAATTAGAGTTAATAGGAGCAATAATTGGTGAGCTGTCATCATTCCCCGCATTTAACTCCATATCAATGCCCTTAGGACAGCTTAAAAGCCCATTAATTGTGGGAGATAATGGCAGCAAAAATTCCAGGCTACCATGATTAGTGAGATTTGTATCACTCCAATCGTTACTCATTGAAAGCTTGTCCCCTCCCTGCCTCTAACGTTCAGCTCCGATTGGCTCACCGGTTGGCTCATGCACCGGCTCAAAAAGCTTCTCGATTTGGTTCTACTGAGTCGGTGGCTCCTCTTCCCTTGACTGAGAAGCTTGTCCAGCTTTGTTGTTCATCTTTCTTGTAGAAGAGAATCCCGGCACCGTAATTGATTTCTTCTTCGAAACCACAAATGGAGGCGCACGTAAATTGGGGCCAAACTCCATTGAGATTGCCCGAGAGTCCAAAAACACTACCTTGAAATCTGTTTCCAAACACCCTGAAGAAAAACCCACAAGCCTAGCAATAAACTTGGTATTCCTAAGGACCTAACACCACCTTTAGGTGAAGGGACCAACCACTTCTACAGTGCAAGAGAGTTCAGAGGTACACACTGAACTCTCGGGCATTGTATTGTTTGATATGATGCTATAATTTACAAAAATGAATAGCCAAAGAAGGTTCAATGCAACAATGCACAACGCACAAAAGCAGAAAAAAGAAAAAGAAATTTCATAATAGAAAACAAATAGAAAGCCAAAAAAAAAAAAAACCTCAATTATTTTTACATAAAAATTAAATTGATTCTAAAATAACAAAAAAAAAATTACTTTGCAATTAAATTGAATTGTGATAGGATTGACGAACTCACGTCCCATTAACGAAGTCAATGATACTGACGAACTTCCCTAGACGAGCAAAGACTCCTACATCACTGACGAAGACAAAATCCACCATTCAATGCAGGGCGGTTACAAAGCCAACTGTATGAACCGTTGGATCTCATTAAGGGCCATTACACAACACAAAGCGTTACTAAAGGGAGCATTTAGACCCCCATAACTGCTCCAACGGCTAGAAGCCCTAAGAATGTATATAAAGACCACACGTCGCCAAGCAAAAGGTACATACACACAGAAAACAATTAGCAATTCTTTTTATCTTGATATACTGCATTTTTGTCCAAAGATATCCATATACTGACTTTGGCATCGGAGGCGCTGTGGCAGGCACCACACCGGTGACCATCTTTAGAGTTGCACACACGCAGGCTAAAGGGTACTTCCATCTGACTACCTCGACTGACGAACTTACGCTTCATCAGTTTAGCGCCGTCTGTGGGGAAGTTTCTGTGATATTTTCGTGTTTACATACGAAAACATTGCTTCCAAAACCTCTATATTCAGATGGAATCTAACCCAGACTCTGTAGTCTTGGCTCAGCAAGTCCAAGCCCTTGCGGCCACTGTGGAAGAACTTACTAGACAAAACCAAGAAATGAAGCTGCGACTCCAACAGGAAGAGAATCAATCAAAGGGCAACTTAGAGGATGAGGAAGATAGTCATAGAAGGAGCAATCCACGCAGACTCAACACTCCTGACGAGCAGAATTCAGATCTTCTGCGAGAAATGAGGAAAGAGATGGACGAGTTAAGAAATGCTATCAAGGAGAAAACGGACCGGAGCGTAGACAGAATGGTCAAAGCCACAGACTCCCCGTTCACAGCAGCCATCTTAGAATGCCCCATACCAACGAAATTTCGCCTTCCTCAAATTGAGTCGTTTGACGGGCTCAAAGACCCTCAGGATCATCTCAACACCTTCAAGACAACACTGGGCCTCCAGCAGCCCCCTGACGAGATACTATGTCGTTCCTTCCCTACCACTCTAAAAGGAACTGCAAGAGAATGGTTTACCAAGCTACCAACGTCGTCCATTGACAACTTCGACCAATTGAGCAACGCCTTCTTATGGCACTTCATTGGGGGACAGCGTCCCAAGAGGCTAGTAGATTACTTGCTCACAATCAGGCAGGGAGAGAAGGAAACCCTGAGGTCATACGTTAAGCGTTTCACTCGGGAGACCCTAGAGGTGGACGAGGCTGATGATAAGGTATAGCTGACGACTTTCAAAGCAGGGTTGAAATCCAGAGATCTCGTGGCTTCGCTCGCTAAAAATCCCCTAAGAACGATGGCAGAAATGCTCCTCAAAGCACAGAAGTACATGAATGCTAAAGACGCACTAGCAGCCATAAAGGATACAACAAGGTCAGGAGGAAAAGGAAGGAAGGAGGACAAGCGAAGGGGACAAAAAAGGGAGCGCCCAGATCGTCGGGCCATTGACGGTAACAGAAGGAGAGACGATAAAAATTCCCGTACGGTAAGATTTACCCCTTTGATTATGCCCATTGACAAAATTTTAATGCAGATTAAGGACGAGCATTTCCTCAAATGGCCAAGGCCATTGCATTCCTCTCCCAACATTCGAGACAAGAACAAATACTACCGTTTCCACAAGGATCATGGTCATTACACTGAGGATTGTCGGGACCTTAAAGAGCAAATAGAAGAGTTGATAAAGAAAGGAAGACTGCAAAGATATGTGAAGAAAGGGGAATTTAACAGATTCAGGGACAATAACAGAATTCAGAAAGAGCCCTCGCCTAGAGATAAAGGTAACACCCCCCAGCCTTCCTAGGATATTATTGGGGAGATTAACACCATAGCAGGAGGACCATTCCTAGGAGGGTCATTCAAGTCCCTCAGAAAAGCATGTCAAAGGCAAGTGAACAACATTTACATGATACCTCCGTCCAAACAACGACGAACGGACCAGGACATGTCTTTCAATGAGGCAGATGCCAAAGGGGTGAAGCAGCCTCACAATGACCCTTTGGTAATAGCACTGACTATTGAAGGATTTAATACTAAAAGGGTCCTCGTAGACAATGGTAGCTCCGCAGATATCATCTACCTCCCTGCATTCCAACAGCTGAAGTTGGATCCAAAAAGACTGCGCTCATTTGACTCTCCTCTCGTCAGCTTTAGTGGAGACAGAGTGTATCCCAAGGGGATAGTAACGTTGACGGTAACAGTAGGGACATACCCAAAGCAGTTAATCCAGCAAATAGACTTCTTAGTGGTAGATTGCCCCTCATCTTACACGTGATTATTGGAAGGCCCTCACTCAACAAATGGAAGACAGCCACATCTACCTATTGCCTGAAGGTGAAGTTCCCCATGGATAACGGGGTCGGAGAGGTAAAAGGGGATCAGGTCTTACCTAGAAAATGCTACCAAGCCGTCGTGGCTGCAAAGGAAAACCACACCTGGATGATTGAAGAGAAAGGGGGAGACAAAATGGAAGCCTTGGAAACAGTGGCACTAGACGAAGGAGATGCAACCAAGACGGCGAAGATAGGGACGTCGTTAAGCCCCAAAATGAAATCAAGGCTAATCCAGTTTTTAAAAGAAAATCAAGATGTCTTCGCCTGGAATCACGAGGACATGCCAGGTATATCCTTAGAAGTCATTCAGCACCAGTTGAACGTGGATCCAGAAAGGAAGCCCGTCAAGCAAAAGCGAAGAGTCTTCGCTCCAGAACGGGATCAGGCGGTCACAGACGAAGTTACCAAGTTGTTGACGGCAGGGTTCATTCGGGAAGTATACTACCCTGAGTGGCTTGCCAACATCGTCCTTGTGAAGAAAGCAAATGGGAAGTGGAGAATGTGTGTGGACTTCATAGACCTGAATAAAGCATGCCCAAAGGATAGTTTCCCCCTGCCAAGAATAGACCAGCTCGTAGATTCCACCGCTGGACATAAGCTATTGACGTTCATGGACGCATTCTCAAGATACAACTAGATAAGAATGGTTGAGGAAGATCAAGAGAAGACTGCTTTCATCACCAGCCAGGGACTCTATTGTTATAAGGTAATGCCTTTTGGATTAAAGAATGCAGGAGCCACTTACCAGAGATTAGTGAACAAAATGTTTAGCAAATAGATCGGCAGGAATATGGAAGTGTACGTTGATGACATGCTCATCAAGAGTAAGGAAGAGTTCGCCCACCTGGACGACTTGAAGGAGACGTTCGTCACCCTTAAACGGTACCAGATGAAGTTGAATCCCAACAAATGTGTCTTTGGCGTAGCCTCAGGAAAATTCCTGGGGTTCATGGTGTCCCAAAGGGGAATATAAGAAAACCTGGAGAAAGTGCAGGCCATAGTCGACATGGCATCACCAAGGACCGTCAAGGAAGTTCAAAAGCTCACGGGAAGAATTGCAGCTCTTAATAGGTTCGTCTCTAGAGCAACAAACAAATGCCTCCCCTTCTTCAAGACTCTGAAATAGGCATTTTAGTGGATAGACGAATGCGAAGCAGCATTTCAGGAACTAAAACGTTACCTGAGCAACCCACCCCTCTTGAGTCCTTCAAAAGAGGGGGAAAACCTATATTTGTACCTGGCGGTATCAAACACAGCCGTGAGTGTAGCATTGATTCGAGAGGAAGACAAGAAGCAGCTCCTAGTATACTACGTCAGCCAAGCTTTCCAAGGAGCTGAGTCCAAGTATCTGAAAATTGAGAAGATCGCATTTGCATTAATAGTTGCCTCACGAAAACTGAGACAGTACTTTCAGGCAAACCCAATCCTGGTGATGACGGACCAACCTATCAAGAAGTCAATGAGCAAACCTGAAGCAGCTGGAAGAATGGTCCAGTGGGCAATTGAACTTAGCCAATTCGACATTGAATACCACCCAAGAACAGCTATTAAAGCACAAGCCTTGGTGGACTTTATTGTCGAGTTCACTGCCTCGGACGAGGATAATCTCACCGACGATACAGACTGATGGTTCGTCAGCCCAAAAGAGGGGAGGAGTAGGGGTTGTTATAATTACCCCAGACGGAGAAATGTTAAAGTATGGAGTTCAATTGAAATTTTCGGCCACCAACAATGAGGCTGAATACGAAGGAATCTTGACGGGATTAAGACTCGGAAAGGCATTGGAGGCTAAGAACTTATTAGTCCAAAGCGATTCAAAACTGGTAATTGGACAGATCAAGGGAGAATACGAGGCAAAGGAAGAGAGAATGCAGAAATACCTCAAGCTGACGAAACATCTAGCTTGGGAGTTCGATGAAGTGGAGTTTACGCAAATACCCAGAAGCCAGAATATGAGGGCAGACGAAGTTTCAAAGATGGCATCGTCAGAAGAAGCGACGACCAACACAGACGTGATGATAGAAACCCAGAAAAACCCCAGCATTGAAGAAGTTCCAACTTTCGCAATTCAGAGCACAAACAGCTGGATGGCGCCCATCATGTCCTTCCTCCAGAACGGGCACCTACCCCCGAATACTAACGAGGCCAGGAAGATCAATAAGAGGGCAGCCAGATTCACTATCCTCAACGACATCCTATACAAGAGGGGCTTCTCCATGCCTTACTTGAAGTGTGTTAACGAAGAAAAGGCTAAGTACATCCTGGGAGAGATACATAAGGGAATTTGTGGGGACCATACTGGCCCTAGATCCTTGGTAAGTAAGATCATTCGAACAGGTTATTTCTGGCCTACTATGCAGGTGGACACAACAGAGTTCGTCAAAAGGTGCGACAAGTGTCAGCGGTTCAGGAATGTCCAACGACTTCCAGCAGAGAAACTGACGACTATCACATCTCCGTGGCCATTTGCATAATGGGGAATTGACATCGTTGGTCCCATGCCTATAGGTAAAGGTAAGGTAAAATTCCTACTTGTCGCTATTGATTACTTTACGAAATGGGTTGAAGCAGAGCCACTGGCAACCATCACTGAAGCTAGAATTCAAAGTTTTGTGTGGAAGAATATAATTTGCAGATTCGGGATTCCAAGGACCATCATATCTAATAACGGACGACAGTTCGACAGCCAAGGCTTCAGAAGCTTCTGCTCGGGACTGGGCATCAAGAACCAGTTCTCGTCGCCAGGACATCCATAGGCGAATGGACAGACGGAGGTGACGAACCGGACTTTACTCAAGATCATAAAAACGAAGCTAGACGACGCAAAGGGTGCCTGGCCAGAAGAGTTGCCCAATGTCTTGTGGGCATACAGAACCACAGCGAGGACCCCGACGGGAGAGACCCCCTTCAGACTCATCTATGGCACAGAAGCAGTAATCCCAGTCGAGATAGGGGTATCCAGCACCAGACAAGAAGTCTTTAGTGAGGAATCTAATGACGACAATTTGCGACAAAATCTGGATTGTCTAGACGAAGTAAGGGACATAGCCTGCAGCAGAATGGCGAAGTACCAGCAGAAGATGACTAGCTATTACAACAAAAGGGTAAAACTCAGGCGGCTCGCCGTTGGTGACCTCGTCCTACGAAGAGTAACCCTAACGACCAAAGATCCTGCTCAGGGAAAGCTCAACCCCACTTGGGAAGGACTTTACAAAGTTATCCATTACTCTAGACAGGGTAGCTATCACCTGGAAATCTTGGACGGACAGAGACTCCCGAGGCCATGGAACATTGAACACTTGAAGAAATACCATCAATAGACGTAGCAGTTATATGTATTCATTATTGAAGATTAATAAAGAATGTATTCAGCTAACGTGTCTCTGTGAGTAGGTCTATCCAATAAAAAGCCAAAAGATGGCTAAGTGGCAAGATTCCGCCCTGACGGATGTAAGCTACTGACGATGACAAGATCCTTGAAAAAAAGGTGTAAGTCATAAAATGGCCAAAGATGGCTAAGTGGCAAGATTCCGCCCTGACGGATGTAAGCTACTGACGATGACAAGATTCTTGAAAAAAAGGTGTAAGTCATAAAATGGCCAAAGATGGCAAAGTTGCAAGATTCTGCCCTGACGGATGTAAGTTGCCGACAATGACAAGATCCTTGAAAAAAAAAAAAAGGTGCAAGTCATAAAAATCTAAGTGGCGAGATGACGCTCTGACGGATGTAATCTACTGACGGATGTAAGCGTGTATATAAGTCACTGACGGGAGTTATTCCTAAAAGGACATATCCCACAAGAACAAAAAATAATATACCGGTTAAGAAAAGGGGAAATAAGAGCTTCACCAAGCTCACCACATGGGCAATTAAAGCATGCAAATCACAAAGACAGGTAAATGCAAGAAGTAAATTAGAACCAAAAGCAAACAGGCAAGTTACCATTGTTTTTACAAACCCATAAACGCTGGGTTAATATATATTGTTCCCAAAATAGATGAAAGAAAAAGTGTCTCAAAATAAGATTTACAAAAAGGCCACGACGGGCAATAACCAAAAGACAAAAAAATAGTTCTTTTAACACAAGTAACAGGTTCAAGCGTCAGATACTGGAGGGGCGTCACCAGCAGGAGCATCGTCAGCAGGGGCATTCTCTGGAGCGTCACTCGCAAGATCCACGGATTGAGCAGCTTCGTCAACAGCCATCTCTCTATCCACCTCTTCCAAGTCCAAGCTTTCCATGTCAACACCAGTTGGATGCTTGACCAGGTATCTTCGTAGAAGCTCGAAGCCTTTGAAGTACCAGCTAAAGAGTACAGTATTGTACTCGTCAGTAGTTTGAAAAGCCTCGACAGACCTGGCTGCAATTGTCTTAAGCGATTCCTTGGCGCTTTGAAGCTGCTCATCCTTTTCCAGGTTCAACTGGCGCTCGACTCTAAGATCGTCACCCAGGGCCTTAACCTTCTCCTTCAGGGTAGTAGCTTCGTCCATTGAATCAATGAGGTTCTTCTTTAGCTTAGAATTTTCGCCCTCCACAGCCTGCACCTTTGATGCAAGAGATGCCAATTTGGCCTCTTGAGTGAGAAACTCAGAAGCAATGTGCAAGCTTTCTCCCGGCACCTAAAAAGAAGTACCGAATCGTCAGTAAAAAAAAAAAAAAAAAGAGTAAGAAAAATGGGGGGGGGGGGGGGGGGGGGGGGGGGGTGTTGCTTATGAAAGAAGTAGGCACCACACTAACATTTCAGATTTTCTTTGGACGGAATGTGCTTGCATGACTATCAATATTTTTCGCTTCACTTCATTGATGGTTCAGAGAGCTGTTATGCCAACAAAATTTTGGTGGTTAATATCGACAAGTGAGAGTGGTTATCTCACTTGTCTCATCATTATGCTGGTTTAGAAGAAAGTGTAAAGTGCCTACAGCCTATCCTACTTGTGTAAATTAACTGCTTGGCAGCTTTGCATCTTTCCATTTGGTTGTATGAAGACTACAAATTCATTGTAAATAAATAAAAGGAAAATGAAAAAGAAGAAGAGAAGATCAAGCAGATAACACGAAGTTTAAATGCAAACATGTGATAAATCCATACCAACAAACAGGTCGATATCAAAATACAACTAAAGTGCCATTCAGTCAAAAAAAAAAATGGCTCTTAAGAGTCTTCAGTAAAATGTTAATAAGAAAAGATAACCTTTGAAGCAGAGCACAAAATCTGCTACATGCTCAAAGGAAGAAATCTGTAAACAATTACACCTTATTATGCCTGAAACAGTGAGATTACCAACAAAACAGTGGTTTGTCAAAACTCAAAAGACTCAAAACACTTTTAAGTATGTTACTTCTTTTTACAAGCAAAACTTTCTTTAGTTTCGCTGTCATAGTAAAAATAGACTTACAACTAAAGGCTAATTATTAAAAGTTACAAGGAGAGGTCAGGCAATGAAAACCGCACAACCTCTTACATTACAAGGAAAGTTCAGGTATATAGTACATTCAGCCTTACCAGTTATCTCCAGATGCTTTGTTCTCATTCTCAGCTCCAAAGTTGATGGTTTTGGATTTTTCAAAACCTGCTGGAATAAGATGTCTAGTTTCCATCTCACTGCATAACATCTTTGCCAATTGACTTTTTCCACAATAAAAAAGTCCAACAAAAACTTCAGATAAGATGCCTGAATCAGGAGTCATAGATCTCTCAATCATTTCCCACAAGACTTGAACTGCTCCATCAAAATCCTCATTCCTGCAGAAGGTTGGTATCAACATCTTGAAAGTTTGTTCATTCAGATGACAACCACTCCTTACCATGCTTTTATATAGCTGAAACTGAAAGGCACGCTCAGAGTTCTTCCTCACACACTGACCTCTAATAACGGCAGAAAAGGTCAAGGCATTTGGTACTAAGTTCTCCTTATCAAGTTCTTTAACCAAATATGCTGCTTTCTTTGTCTTACCCTCCTTGCATGGTCCCAAAATCAAGGCATATATTATTAGTCAAGATAACAGCCTTAACTTGACTCCTCAACATCTCATCATAAAGCCTACCTCCCTTCTCACTGTTACCCACTTGGCTATACCCATTAATCAAGGCGTTGTAGGTCACAGTATTAGGAGAAACATTCACTGCTTTCATCTCATTGAAAACCTTACAAGCTTCACGTAATTTTTCTTCCTTGCAAAACCCATAGATGAGTGTCTTAAATGTAACCACATTCAGATGGACCCCATTCTTCCCTGTTGAGTTTTTAAGCTTTATCGCAAAGCTCAAAAGAGCCTTATTGCAATATCCTGCAATCAGCATATTATAAGCAATATTTAGAAGGACACTTAAACAAGACTAGAATTTTGTACAATGGTGTTGAGATCAGAAACTAGGCCTCCACCAACTCATTCTCCAAGACAGATTGCTCTATCTGAAAAGAAAAGGAAAAAAGAAAATTTTCTACCATCATTCCCAATATCCCAAAATAAGATGAGCAGTATGAATGAAATAAATAAACACACAAAATCAACACATGGAGTCCATCAACCAAGTTGAGTAGGTTGATTCTGTTGCTGATCCCCTACCCACTTTGTGCCTGTTTGGTACAGTTAATTTTCAGTTTTTTTTTTATTTTTAAATAAGGTTGTTTGAAAAAGCTGTAATAAGAAAAAGGTGAAATTTGAAAAAGTTTTATTTCAAACAGCATTACCAAATGGGCTTGCCATTAGCTAAATCGACTGAAGGGAAACAAACACACCCAAGCCCTCTGAAATCTTTACCCCTTATTGTTGCTACATACAAGAACTTCAAAATTCCATCTAATAATTTGATCAAAGTGGAGAACAAATAGGTTTCCACACACCCCCATTTATAAAACTCAAAAAATTCATTGACAATGAACAAATTGTTCTTACACAGAAACAAAAAGCAACAGAGCTAACAAACATAATACAGTGAGAGGATCAGCAAGAAGGTTTTGATCAATGCAGAAAAATTCCTTGATCAGCACAAGAAAAATGTGCAATTGTTAAGACACAAACAAAAACAAAACAGAGCAAACAAACATAGTACAGTGAAAGGATCAGCATGAAGGTTTGATCAATGCAGGAAGCACATTGGTAGCGGACAAAATGTTGAAATTAGACTGTCGGGAGAAGTCTAGATTAGCATTCCATACTAGAATGTAACCCACGCCTTTTCGTACAACCCGTTGCTACGCTTAATAAAATAAGCAAAAGCATAATATTTTTTTGTTGTAGAAGAGGTTGCGAATGTCACAATGCTATAACTTTAACAAGGACTAGGGCCCTCTTCCTTTTTTGCAAATTGTCACTACTACCAACATAATCTTCTTGCTCATACCTTTTACTTTATTGCCATCATATCCAAATCACTTCAAACTAAAACATGCAAAGTAATAATTAAACAAAACCAGAAAATCCAATGCTCTCATTAATAATCAAACACAATTCATTCATGGAAAAAAAAAGTAACTATTTGAAATATAAGAATTCCACCACATTAATCTACAACACTACAAATTTTTACAAAACAAATTGAAGGAATAAAAGGAAGACCAACCCTCAAAAAATGCAGATCTTTCTGTGTTCATCTGTGAAAGGGTTGTAGTTTTGACCAGTGGAGCGATGAACAAGAGGTGGTTTTGAGCGGCAGAGCCTGGGTGTGCCGGCAATGACAGGTGATATTGGATTCTATTTTATTGAAGACTGTTATATCATACACATGTGAGCATGCACGCATCACAACTCACAAGCTATTATGATAGAAAAAAGTCAAATAAATGTTTCTTTTTTATGTAGGATTTTTCTTAGCTGAACTGCTTATGAAGAGCCACGGTCAAGGACATAAGCAATCCTAATTGAGTCGAGCAAGAAGAAGCAATTTTTATGTTTAACATTCACAATTTCTACTTCTACTTCTACTAACTATATGAAAAGCGTGAATAGCTTTTCTACAATAAGTTTGGTTTAGTGTAGTTTTTGTCTTTTATTGAAGTTTGGTTTGGTATAGTTTGTCTTTTATTGAACCAAAATGGTGAGTTTGGATGAGAAAGAAAAAAAAATTCATATAAAGAAATGTTATGCCTATAACATTTTCACAACACTTTCACAGTAAAATCCTAAGTGGCAGGTTATTACTGACTATTATTGGTGAGAAAAAAATAATTTCAATGGTAAATTCAAATTAGAACCAATAACAAATAAGAAGAAACAATTCATAGACTGCCAAAGCAATATCCATCCTGTGCAAATCAAGCAAAGAATTCATGTATGCATTACATGACTCAATAGTAGGAAAAAACCCATAATCTATCATTCGACAAAAAATATCAGTGGCATTCCTAAACTTCTTCATGTGTGCAAGAGTCTTGAAAAGTGATTCAAAAACATGAGATGAAGAATCACACAAGTGGTACAAGTGCAACATTTCTTCAAACAGATTCAATGGCACATCTATTGAACCTGATACAAGAATCTTCCTCAAAATGGACTCTGCAGACTTGAATTTCTGGTTTTTAATGAGAATGTGGAGGATTATCGAATGGGTTTCGAGGTAATGACAACATGGTTTCTGAATCCCAACCCAATTAAAAAACTCCAGGGAAAAAATATGGTCCTTCTGAATCTTTAACAATATATGTTTCACTCTAAGGGGTGTTAGACCGGTTGGTAAGGAACTGAGCTTAGACCAATCAGAGTGAATTAGATGGCTGTGTGCAACATTTATGAAATCAAGATCCTGACCTCTGGGTTCAGGGATTTTTCTGTGGGGTATTGGAACTGGTTTCCAATTTCTAACTAAATCCACAGGGATGCTGGGCTTTATAGTGCTCTGAGTTTTAGCTACAGAATTATGGAAAGTAAAAAATCGACAGAATGGAAAACCATTATTCATAATTTCCTAATAAAACAAAGAAAGTGGCTTTTCTTTTTTGTTTGTGAAGAAGCAGAAAATTTTGGTGTAAAACCAAAGTGATTATTTCCTCCCAATTCAGCAAAATGAAAATGAAATGGAACTGGGTCTTGATGAAATTAAGAGGACTAAAAGGAATAGCAAAGGAAAAATGTACATGATATTTAAGATCCGCTAACTTTGGTTGAATACAGAGACCAAAGGAAATGTTTACCTTTTGGGTTCAATTTACTTTGTTTATGAGCTCTGACGCTTCACTGGGGCATTATAACAAGCAACGCCTGCATGTAGACTTCTCTGAGCTTCTCCAACAAGTAAAAGAAGAAAGGACAGAGTTTGGAACTTATAGTGGCGATGAAATAGGGGAGGACACGAGTGGATGTGATGACGACACATGGGGATGATGTTGGCGACAAAAATCATGATAGAGGAGAGAGGAAATTGTTATGATTTGTTTGAAAGAGTAACGTAAACTGGTAACTAGTTTATGCAGATTATATGATTGGTTAAGATAAAGTGGGCAACAAAATTATAGGTACTTTAGAAGGACACTTAAACAGTACTAGAATTTCATACAATGGTATTGACGTCAGAAACTAAGCCTCCACCAACTCATTCTCCAAGACAGATTGCTCTATTTGAAAAGAAAAGGAAAAAATAAAATTTTCTACCATCATTTCCAATATCCCAAAATAATATTAGCAGTATGAAATTATGAATGAAATAAATAAACAGAAAAAATCAACACATGGAATCCATCAACCAAGTTGAGTAGGTTAATTCTGTTGATGATCCCCTACCCACTTTGTGCCTGTTTGGTACAGTTAATTTTCAGTTTTTTTAAATAAGGTTGTTTGAAAAAGCTGTACTAAGAAAAAGGTGAGATTTGAAAAGGTTCCATTTGAAACAGCATTACCAAATGGGCTTGCCATTAGCTAAATCAACTGAGGGGAAACAAACACATCCAAGCCCTCTGAAATCTTTACCCCTTATTTTTGTTACATAAAATAACTTCAAAATCCCATCTAATAATTTGATCAAAGTGGAGAACAAATAGGTTCCCACACACCCCATTTATAAAACTCAAAAAACTCATTGACAACGGAAAAATTGTTCTGACACAGAAACAAAAAGCTACAGAGCTAACAAACATAATACAGTGAGAGGATCAGCATGAAGGCTTTGATCAATGCAGGAAAATTCCTTGATCAGCACAAGAAAAGTGTGCAAATAAGATGCATGGAAATGTGAAATGTAGCAATTTGCCATAATAAAAAAATAAAAAATAAAATAAAAGCACGTGCAGCTATCCACTTCGGCCATTAGCTAATTCAACCAATCGTACCACCTTAATGTACTCAAACACCACATTTATAAAAACAAAACAAAAAAAACAAAACAGAGCTATCAAGCATGGTAGAGTGAAAGGATCAGCATGAAGGTTTGATCAATGCAGGAAGCACATTGGTAGCGGACATAATGTTGAAATAAGAATGTCGGGAGAAGTCTAGATTAGCATTCCATACTAGAATGTAACCCACGCCTTTTTCATACAACCCGTTGCTACGCTTAATTATGCAAATAATAAAATAAGCAAAAGCATAACATTGTTTTTGTTGTAGAAGAGGTTGCGAATGTCACAATGCTATAACTATAACAAGGACTAGGGCCCTCTTCGTGTTTTTTTGCACATTGTCACTACTACCAACATAATCTTCTTGCTCATACCTTTTACTTTTATTGCCATCATATCCAAATCACTTCAAAATAATCTTTAAACTAAAACAAGCTCAGTAATAATCAAACAAAACCAGAAAATCAAAAACACCCATTAATAATAATAAATAAATAAATTCATTCAGGGAAAAAAAAGTAACTATTTGAAATATAAGAGTTCCACCACATTAATCTACAACACAAGCTCCAAATTTTTACAAAACAAAGTGAAGGAATAAAAGGAAGACCAACCCTCAAAAAAAATGCAGATCTTTCTATGTTCATCCGCGAAAGGGTTGTAGTTTTGACCGGTGGAGCGGCAGAGCGATGAATAAGAGGTGGTTTTGAGCGGCGGAGACTGGGTGTCATGTACCCAACTCAAGGACATAAGCAACCCTAATTGAGTCAAGCACAAAAGATGCAATTTTTATGTTTAACAACGTTCACGCATTTTGTTGAAGTAAAGAAAAAAAAGTTATAGCCATGTAAAGAAACCGACGGTACTCATTGGATGGATTTTATTAAAAAATAACCAAATCCTTCGAACTATATTATTAGTTAGTAGTTAAGTAAGGTTTGAAACATATTTGGTTTATAGCAATTCGACTTTTTTGGAGTCGATTTCGCCCTTTGAAAATCAACTAGGAAATCGAGTGTTAGAAAATCGATTTCCAAAATCGAGTTTCTAACACTCGATTTTCCAGTGAATTTTCAAATGACGAAATCGACTCTAGAAAAGTCGAATTGCTATAAATCAAATATGTTTCAAACCTTGCCTAACTAATAATATAGATTAAAATTTATAGTTATTTTTTTAAAAAACCCTCATTGGATTGAACAACATTTTTACAATAATTTTGTAATAAATTATTAATATTATTTATTAGATTTGAATTCTTATATGGTTCCTAGTTCTCATTTCTCTCACATTTATAGTAAGGTTCACTCGTTAAAATCATGGTGGGATCTACCATAAATGTAAAAGGAGGGAATGTTATTTCATCGAATACCTAAGGATTTTCCATTACATGTAATATAAATCAATCACTAAAATTATTTTTACTTATCAAAAACAAATTACTGCATAAAATTTTGTTGTAAAATTGTTATCAGTACTAAATATTAAATTGATACCAACACTCTTCTAATATATATCAAATAAATACTACATTGTAGTGGCCTTTCTTTTGGCACCAAATTTTGCCTAATATGTGCCAAAATACCAATTTAAGCCCAAAAATGCCAATTTTTTTTTTTAACATGAAAAAAATGAGAAATTTCATGAAATAATTTTTTTTTCCTAGTCGGATGTTGGATAAATCATTTTGATGATCCAAGAGTTTAAAATCTCAAATTTGTCATTTTGGCTACGTTTGACCAACCCTAAATGAGATTAGTCAAAGTTTGTCCAAAAATTCGACTACTCGATCCTGATGAATTTTGCTCATTTTAAAGATCGTGAATTTACAATCAAAACAATAGTCCACATGCCCATATTAAAGTTGAAACGGATGAGATATCACAAAAACATCAAAGCCTTAACCTTTTTGCGACGTGTGATTATAATTTAATTTCGATTAAATTATAATCAAATTACCACCAATTAGTTTGAGTAAGGAGTCATTAGAAAGTTTATATGATGAATTTTTGATTTGATATGCTTCAATGCCCCCCCCCCCCCCCCCCCAAATTAAATAAAAAGGATTTACAAAAATATTAAAGGTGAAATTTTATTTTAAAACGTGGTTTTTCCACTATTTTTTAAAGACCTCCCATATAGGGATGGCAATGGGGAGGGGTGAGACCAGAAAATGAGGTCTTCACCCCCACCCGGCATGATTTTGTCGTGCCCCATCCCCGCCCTACCCCGTATAACCGGGAAAATTTCCTTGCCCTATAAAATTCTTCTTAGTAATTTGCCCTACAACTATTACAATTTTTTCAATAAAATTTGTTTCATTAATATAAATATACTTGAAATTTCAACTAAATTTATCCCATTAAATCAAAACTAAATTTAAGCAAAAACTAGATAAATATTATCAAAGTGTTTAACAAGATAATATCGCAACAAAACAAAAATATTGATATACATGCATGTAAATAAGCTAGTATTGGTTTGTTTGTTTAAATAGTAAGTATTTAAGGTATGAAAATTTTACAATTATAACCCTTAACAAGGCAACGTAGAGCCAAAAGGAGCTAAAATGTCTAAATACATTCCCTCATCTAGAATCTCACCCCATTCCTACCCCACCACCTATGTCGGGCATGAAAAATCCGCTTGGGGTGAAGTGGGGAGGGCAAGTTAAGGTGAGACAAGGCAAAATTGTCATCCCTTAGTTTAACTTATTGCTCTGTTAAGTTTCTTGTTAGTGCCTTTTAAATGACATGACAAATTTTAAGCCATGTATTGGTTTTTTAAACCAATCTACACTCCATTTTGTAGAAATGGAGAGGATCTGTATTTGATTCAAATCCGCCACCTGACAATGTTTTTAAATGAATAAGAGTATTCACAATAGTGGTGCTAAAAAATTTAACTTTGAGCAACTTAAAAAGCTATTTTATTTATTTTAACACATTACTTTACAATATACCAATATCAAATGTTCTATATTTTTTACCACTTCATTTAAAATATTCTTTCTTTATTCTTCCTCTCTCTTCATCTCTCTCTTTCTCTCTCTGTGTGTGAAACAAGCCAACCAATAAACTCAACCCTTTTTCTTCTCAACCAAGCAAACCCACACCGCCAACCACCACCACTTAAAAAAAAAACCAGCTACCACCAACCACAACCCACTAGCCAAGAAACCCACTCAACAACCAACCACTCAACCACCGCCATAGCCACCATTGCTATCGTCATCACCACCTACAACCACAACCCCCAACCACCAAAATCACAACCAAATCACAAACTTAAAACCAAACCACAACCAAATCACAAATCCAAACCCACAACTGCATTACCACCACTAGTTGGGAGAAGGAAAAAAAAAATTAAAATAAACTAGTCACCGAAGAAATCAACAATCCACTGCAAACCTATTAAAATCCACAAAACCATTGCGACCCACAATGCACATGTTAGGAACCTATATTCCAATTACAGAGTAATTGTACATGTGGACTTTATTGATTGTAATAGATAGATAGTTATTAGTTAGTTACTTTGAGGTTAAGGGTTACCACACTAGTTAATAAGGTGAAGAGTGGTTAAGAGGGTGAGTTAGTTGTACTGTGAGTTAGTTAGGATTACACGGGTATAAGGAAGGAACTGTGTAACATAATACATGGATTGTTTTGATGAATAATACATTTGTCATTCTCTCTTTCTCTCTCTCTCTCTCTCTCTCGCTCTCTCTCTCTCTCATCTTCCATGGAGGCCAGGTCCCCTTGAAGTGACCAACCCATTTTCATTCAAATTTACTAACAAGGCCTTAACATTTGGTATTAGAGCATCTGATCCTTCCATACCACCATGACAAAAACTCATTCCACTTCCCAAAATTCCAATTCACAAAAATCCAAGAAACAGAATTCAGAGAAAATTGCAGCTTTAGCTAAAGTTTTTGAAAATCACGAACATGCATTACAAGAAATCTAGATGCAATTTAGACCATTACCGCGTTTATGCAAAGAATTGCTGAATCAGAGGATAAGCGCCAAATTCTCAATTCAAGTTCTCGAGCTCTTCTCATCAACAGTAATGGAGGAAACCCAGAGTCCTTGCCTCTCAATTCCCTCAAGAATCTGAAGTTGGATTTTCCAAGGTTTCATGGAGAGGACCCAACTTGTTGGGTTTATAAAGCTAACCAATTCTTTTCCTATCGCAATACCCTTGAGCACTAGAAGGTGATGATGGCTTCGTATCATCTTGAGGAAGAAGCTCTCATTTGGTTCCAAAATGCAAAGCAAGCAGGTGGTTTTCCTAGCTGGGAGGTCTTCATCAAAGCATTGCAGACTCATTTTGGTGTCACAACTTATGATGATCCTATGGAGGCACTCACCAGACTCAAGCAAACATCTACCGTGATTGCTTACAAAGGTAACTTTGAAATCTTGTCTAATAGGATTTTTGGGTTATCTGAGTCACACAAATTGAGTTGTTTTCAAAGTAGATTGAAGGATAAAATTAGACTACCAGTTAGGATGTTAGTCCCTAAAACTCTTAATGAAGCTTTTGTGTTGGCAAAAATTCAAGAAGAATACCTAACTAATGGTAGGAAGGGATTTAGGAATTTAATGGATACTGGTAAAGTTTCAGTTTTGAGAACACCTAAGTTGGAGGCTAGAGTGGAGTCTAGGACTAAAGTTCCTTTACAAAGGTTGATTGGAGCACAAATAGAGAAACGAAGGAAACTGGGGTTTTGTTACAATTGTGATGAGAAGTGGCAGATGGGACATAAATGTAAAGGTGCTAAATTATTTTTATTGGAAGAAATAATGGAGGTGGAACCTAAACCTTATGGGGTACAACTGGTGGAGATTAATGAGGATGAAGTGTTGCTTGATAATCAGGATGTCAGTTTAAGGAGTGAAGTGGACCCTGCTGAGATTACATTGTATGCATTAGTCGGGAATCCTACTTCTAATACCATAAGGATAAAAGGTAGGATTCAAAATCATGATGTGGTGTCTCTTATTAACTCTAGGAGCACCCATAATTTCCTGGATGCTACTGTGTTACCAGTTTTACATTTGCACCTGGATACCTCTCAGATATTGGAGGTTAGAGTAGCTGATGGCACAGTTCTTAAGACCTTAGGAAGCTGTCATGGGATCACTATCACCTTACAAGGGCATAGGTTTGTTGTGGATTTTAATATCTTGCATTTGGTTGGTTGTGAGGTGGTTTTGAGTACACAATGGTTGAGTACTTTGGGGGTAATCAGTATGGACTTTCACTTGTTAACTATAAGGTTCCTATATACGGGTAAGAGTTTATTTCTCCAAGGGTTGCAGCTTGCTGCTTCTTCAACCATTTCTAATGCTAACAAGCTTTTTAGTGGGTCAACTAGAAAGGGCTTGGTGTTGCAAATCACTGCTATAGATTATGTTGCTTCTGTCTAGTCACATCTTCCATTAGAGTTGGCTGCCTTGTTGGGTGAGTTCTCCAAAGTTTTTGCTGTTCCTACTGGCCTACCTCCCATCAAAGGTCATGAGCACAACATTAATCTCAAGGAGGGCACCAACTCGTGTGTGAGAGGCCTTACAAGTACCCTCATTTCCAAAAGTCTAAAATTGAAAAGATAGTGAATGAATTGTTGGAAGTAGGGTCAATACAGCCTAGCTAGAGTCCATTTTCTTCACTTTTTTTGCTTGTGAGGAAGGCTGATGGTAGTTGGCGCATGTATATAGATTATAAGGTTCTTAATAAGGCCACTATTAAAAATAAATTTCCTATACCAGTTGTGGATGAGTTATTGGATGAATTGGTAGGTGCTTCAGTTTTTTCTAAGTTGGACCTAAAACTGCTTTTAGAACTCATGAAGGGCATTATGAATTTTTAATCATGCCCTTTGGGTTGACTAATGCACCATGCACTTTTCAGGCTTTAATGAATTCTATCTTTAGACCTTATATAAGGAAATTTGTCCTAGTGTTCTTTGATGACATTTTGGTTTACAGTCAGTCCATGGATGCTCATTTATCTCATCTTAGGACTGTTTTGGAGGTTTTATTGTCACACCAATTATTTGCTAAGCAATCTAAGTGTGTGTTTAGGTGTCCTGAGGTGGAGTATTTGGGTCATATCATTTTTGGTGAAGGTGTTAAGGCAGACCCCAAGAAAATATCAACTATGGTGCAATGGCCAATACCTGATTCTGTCAAGGCTTTGAGAGGTTTCCTAGGGCTAACTGGCTATTATAGGAAATTTATTAAAGGTTATGGTACCATTGCACAACCCTTAACTGATCTCCTAAAAAAGGATTCTTTCCATTAGAATGATAAGGCTTTGGAAGCTTTTACAAGGTTGATGGAGGTTGTGACTCATCCTCCTGTGTTGGCTCTTCTTGATTTTTCTAAGCCATTCATAATTGAGTGTGATGCTTCAGTGAGGGGCTTAAGGGCTGTACCAATGCAAGATTAGATATCTATTGCTTTCTATAGTCAAGCATTGAAAGCCAAATACCTTCATTTATCCACTTATGAGACTGAATTGATGGCTTTAGCTTCTGCAATAAAAAAATGGAGATCTTATCTGTTAGGACGGCCTTTTGTGGTCAAAACTGATTGCCAGAGCCTTAAGTTTCTGCTTGAATAGAGAATTGCTACCCCATCTCAGCAGAAGTGGCTTGCTAAACTCTTGAGATATGCATTTGTGGTGGAATATAAAAAGGGTAGTGATAATAGGGTAGTTGATGCCTTGTCTAGACAGTTTGGGACTGATTCTGACTTACCTGCTTCTAGTTTTGATTGCTGGACAAGTTGCTTGATGCTCTTAATAGTCCCTGACCCTACTTGGTTGGATTTATTGAAGGATAGCTATTCATTAGATGCTTCTGTCCAACAGCTTATTGCTGCTGTCCAAGCTGGTACTCCTCCTAAAGGCTTCACTTTTTAGAATGGGTTATTGTTTTACAAGGGCAGGTTCTTTATTGGTCCATCTTGTCCCCTTAAGCTTCAATTTTTGCATCATGTTCATAGCAGCCCCTTGGCTGGCCACTCTGGGTTCCTGAAGCCTTATCAGAGGGCTAAGAGTGACTTTTATTGGCATGGAATGAAGTATGACCTCAAGAAGTTCATCAGGGATTGTGATAACTGCCAAATGATCAAGTCTGATACATCTTCCCCTACTAGACTACTTCAACCACTATCTATTCCTACTACTCCTTGGACTAATGTGAGCTTAGACTTTGTGGAGGGTTTTCCTAAATCTATGGGGTATGAGGTTATCTTGGTGGTGGTGGATAGATTAACCAAGTATGTGCATTTTGTTCCTGTTTCTCATCCATATAATGCAGCCAAGATGGCCTTTCTTTACATGCATTATATCTTTAAATTACATGGCATGCCCTCTTCTATTGTGAGTGACAAGGATGCTACCTTCACTTCGCTGTTTTGGTCTGAATTGTTTAGATTGCAAGGCACTGTTTTGGCCATGTCCACTACCTATCATTCTTAAACAGATCGGCAGACTGGAATTGTGAATAGGAGTTTGGAGCAATATCTAAATGCTTTCACTAGTGATAGACCTCACCAGTGGGCTTCTTGGCTACCATTAGCTAAATTTTTGTTTAATTCCTCCTTTCATACTAGTTTAAAGCTAACTCCTTTTGGAGCTTTGTATGGTTTCCTCCCCTAAGCTCTAAGGTTATGTGCTTGGTACTGCTAGGGTGGATGCTTTGGATTCATTGTTAAGTCAAAGCCAAACTATTTTGGACACCTTAAAGGTTCATTTGGCTGCTGCTCAAGCTAGAATAAAGACCCAAGCTGATAGGCACAGGCAGGAGAGGTCTTTTGCAGTGGGGGATTGGGTTTTCCTGAGATTGTAGCCCTATAGACAGCAGTCATTGGCTTCCAAGGGCAGGTGGAAGTTATCTCCAAGATATTTTGGACCATTTCAAGTATTGCAAAAGATCAGTAGTGTCTCTTACAAGTTGGATTTGCCTTTTGAGTCAAGAATCCACCCTGTTTTCATGTGTCATGCCTGAAGCTAAAGTTGGGCCAGCATGTCACACCCCTACCTATTCTGCCTCCTGTTGATGAGTCTGGTCAAGTGGGGGATTGGGTTTTCCTAAGATTGTAGCCCTATAGACAGCAGTCATTGGCTTTCAAGGGCAGGTGGAAGTTATCTCCAAGATATTTTGGACCATTTCAAGTATTGCAAAAGATCAGTAGTGTGTCTTACAAGTTGGATTTGCCTTTTGAGTCAAGAATCCACCCTGTTTTTCATGTGTCATGCCTGAAGCTAAAGTTGGGCCAGCATGTCACACCCCTATCTACTCTACCTCCTGTTGATGAGTCTGGTCAAGTGCTTACTAAACCTATGGCTGTTTTGCAGAAAAGGACTAAGTCTTTAAGGTCTAGGGTTATCACTGAAGTCTTGGTGCAGTGGTCAAGTGCTTCTCCTAATAATGCAACTTGGGAATCCCTTCATCAACTACAACTTTCTTTCCCTCACCTTGTGGGCAAGGTGCTTTGAATGGAATGGGTAATGTTAGGAACCTATATTCCAATTGCAGTGTAATTGTACATGTTATTAGTTATTTACTTTGGGGTTAAGGGTTACCACTTACCACACTAGTTAATAAGGTGAAGAGTGGTTAAGAGGGTGAGTTAGTTGTACTATGAGTTAGTTAGATTTACACGGGTATAAGGAAGGAGTTGTGTAACAGAATACATGGATTGTTTTGATGAATAATACATTACTCTCTCTCTCTCTCTCTCTCTCTCCATGGAGGCTAGGTCCCTTTAAGGTGACCAACTCATTTTCATTCCAATTTACTAATAGAACCCTAATAGCACAACCACTGCTACAACCCCAACAAACCCATAACCACACAACCTAGCAAACCCAGACATCTCACTCACACAAGCCCATACCTGCTGCTATAGTTTACTATAGCGAGGTTAAAAGTAAATAACTTTCATACCCATGATGCAGTTGTTTTTTGTGTTTTAAGGTGCTAAAAACTAAAAAGCCTAAAATAAGATTAACTTTCCAAATATGAAAATATATCCCCTCGTTGTGAAGGGGTTTCTGTTTGCCTCTCCGACCTTCGCTTAAACCCCAATCTTCATTCCAGCTTAAACCCTGACTATAATTCCCTCTCTCTCTCGCTCTCTCTCTCTCTCTCTCTCTCTCTCTCACACACACACAGAAAATGAGGCTTCGCTGCCTGAACAATATCATTCCCACTCTGCCTCAGAACCCTCCAAGTCCTTTAACTTTAGCTTCACTTTTCTCCACTAAAACCTTAGCCCCACCTTCCTCCTCCTCCTCTTCTTCTTCTTCTTCTTCCAGTTCTCTCTACGATCGCATCCAAGTCATTCGAGATCCCAAAGTCTCGGTAGTTCCAGTGCTGGAACAATGGGTCAATGAGGGACGACCCGTTCAAAAACAACACCTCCGATCACTGGTGCGACTCATGAAAGACTTTAAGCGCTTTAATCACGCTCTCGAGGTCTCTCTCTAAACCCATTTCTTCTTCCTTTTTTCCCTTTTCTTATATGTGGATATTGGATTTTATTTCATTGAATATTATGTTATAGTATCTATTCATACCCAGTTCGATTTACTCAATTTTGTGTTCTTGTAATTCTTTTTTGTGCTTGATTTATTCATGAAAGCAATATGTACTTAAGTTGGTTTCTGCAAATAATTTTGTTTGTTTTTAGATGGACTTTACCATTTGAGAATGTAAATTGTGTATATATGGCTGAAATCATTTTCAATTTTTTTTTTTACCTTGAGTTACTTGTAATTTCCAAAGTATTCCATTGCCCCGTGATTGTCTATTCAAATTCGATACAATCTTATTATTTTTAACATTTTGGGTATGTGAATTATTCTTGCTATTTGATTCTATGGAGAAACTTAGGTAGTCTTCAGAGTCTACTTTCTGGCTTTAAGATTGCAAATTTTGCCCAATTCTAATCTGGATTTTTTTTTAACAATAATGAATAATCTGATTTCAATTCTTTGTTACCCCTTTGTTGTTTGATCCATTTACTGTCATATAATGGTTCGTGCAGCATGATAACAATATGAGAAGACTAAAGTATTGCCAAAAAATTCTGATTATTTGTATGACGTTTCAATTAATTGTTGACTACATGTGAAGTAATTAATTTCTCCCTCTCTCTCTCTCTCTTTTTTTTTTTTTTTTTTGTGATTCAGATATCTCAGTGGATGACTGATCGTAGGTATTTCACATTATCACCAATAGATGTTGCTCTTAGGTTGGAATTAATTCACAGAGTTCGTGGACTAGAGCATGCAGAAAATTACTTTAATAATATTTCAAGTAATCTAAAATCGGTCAATGCATATGGTGCTCTTCTCAGTGGCTATGTTCGAGAGAAATCTGTTGAGAAAGCCGAATCCATTATGCAAAAAATGAAAGAGATGGAGATGGCAGTCTCATCCTTTCCTTACAACATGATGATTAACCTTTACACTCAAACTGGAGAATATGATAAAATTGACATGTTGATGCAAGAGATGGAAAGGAAGGGAATACCTCAAGATAAGTATACCATGCTAAACCGAATGGCTGCTTACATTGCAGCATCTGACATTTCTGGAATGGAAAGGATTTTGAAGAGGATAGAGGAGGATAGGCACTTTTCTGTTAACTGGAAAGTGTGTTCCATGGCAGCAAGTGGATATCTGAAAGTTGGGATGATTGAAAAGGCTCTTGCAATGCTGAAGAAAATGGAGGGAAATATTCCCCTTCAGGGAAGGAAATCGGCCTTTGACTTTCTTCTTACACTCTATACAAACACTGGCCATAAGGAGGAGCTTTACAGAGTGTGGAATACGTACAAGCCATCAACCAAACAAATAGATGGATCATATGCCTGCATGATTTCATCTCTTGCAAAGCTGAATGATTTGGAGGGGGCTGAGAGGATTTTTGAGGAGTGGGAAGCCCAATGCACTGTGTATGACTTTCGGGTGTTGAATAGCCTTCTTTCAGCTTACTGCAGAAAGGATCTCTTCAATAAGGCAGAATCAGTTTTAAAAAAGAATATGGAAGCAAGAACACCTTATGCTAGTACCTGGAATGTGTTAGCTTTGGGGTACATGGAGCATGAGAATATGCCCAAGGCAATTGAGATGTTGAAGAAGGCACTATTGGTTGGAAGACAAGGTTGGAGACCAAATCCCATCATTTTGTCTGCCTGTCTCAATTACTTAGAAGAGCAAGGTGATGTTGAAGGAATGGAGGAATTCTTGAGATTATTAAAGAACTTGGTTCCTTTGAGCAGGGAGATGAATCACAGATTGCTGAGGACTTGTGTTGGAAGTGGGAAATCAGTTTCCGAGGTTCTTAGTCAGATGAAATTGGATGGTTTTACTACTGATGATGAAACACAGAAGATCCTTGAAATAAAACCAAGTTTATAGCTTAGAGGAACTCTATAAATGTGAGCTCTAAAAGGTTATAGCTGGCTCAAGGGACCTTGAACTTACTGTGATCCATCAAAATTCAACTCTGGATGCCATTTTACATTTGACCTTTTGTTGGCTGGATCTTTCATTTGCACTAAGAAATCATAATGGTATGGTTGGAGATGAGGAATTGATCTCATAGATTTTGAATCTCTTTGGGAAAAATTACATCTTAAACCCTATGGTTCAGGGATGTAACAAATTAAATCCTTTAGATTCGAAAGTAACATGTTAAACCCTGTGGTTTCAAAAAGTAACAATAAAACCTCTACCCATTTAAGTGGAATCTCGTTGTGCTTGAAGTTTAATTTGTTACCTTGCCAAATCTCAGGATTTAATTTGTTACTTTTGAGACTATAGGGTTTAAAATGTAATTTACTCTGATCTTTATTATCAATCACAAGTCCTAGTATCTTGGACTTTCATCAATGTATGATAAAACCATAAAACTTTGTTATGTATTGTAGCATGGTTTCTGCTTGTAGATGAGTTCTCATCCTATGCTTTTATGCTACAGGAGTTTTTCCCATAGAGAACTGGATGATGGTGTCTACTCTCTAAATTCAGACTGGGAGCTCGTTTAGGACAGGACTTAACAGAACATTTACAAAGAGGATGCTGAAATTGAAGGAAAAATCTTGAACCTTAGCCATAAAGACCATAATTTATCTTTAGATTAAACCTCTGCCAAGTGATGTTGCTCAATTATTCTTGATACTATTGCATATCTTCTAGTAGTAGTACTTTTATTTAGATTTGCAGATGCTCTTTAAAATTATCTGATCTCTGCTCTCTTACGAAAACACCAAAAGTTTAAGAATTTCAGTTGGATATTCTAATTAAAGATGTTGTTTGCTTTTCTCGCCTGAACTTGTTTGTTTGGTTAGACCATATATGCGTGTATGTATTTATAAAAATAAATAAATAAATAAGGCCCCTCAAATATGGGATCTTGTTTAATTTTGGCTCCTTAATTTAAAAGGTTCTGATTAAATTCTTTAAATTGAAAAAAGGGAGCAATTTTATCCCTTTGTTTAATTTTCATACATCTTTTGCTTTCATTTTTTTCCCCTTAAAATATGAAAGTTGATATGATTTTAGTTCCTTCATATAAGATGTCTAAACATTCTATTATGATCAAGAAATAGACAGAGGGATAAAATTGAAAATTGTTACATTTTAAAATTTTAAAATTTTAAAATCAAATGTTTTTAAAATATGGGACCAAGATCAAACTGATGTAATTTTTAAGACAAAAAAAAAAATACAAAATACAAAATACAAAATTTCCCCTATTTTAATAATCTTATTTCTCATATATATAGGCATATGGATTGAGGGTTCCATCAATAACATCCTTTATGGTTCTTCATGTATATGATTCGAACAAATTATAAAGCACATTCTAATGCATTAGGATGGCATTTGGATTTTAGAGTGGAGGGTTGGGTTCATGAGTCAATTCAAGTCACAACTTGTTGAAATGGTCAATGGTAAGTGATGAACAATTGCTTTTATATGAACCAATTAGTTTTTTATTTATTACTTGCATTGGATCATATTAGAGTTGTAAAAATTATGCCGCTAAACTCTCTCTTACAAGAAAGTAGAACTCCACATTGTATTGAGTTCCATATATTTTAAAAATACACGAATTAACATTTATATGTTCCAAATCAAGCTCTACAAAAAGGACAATTCCTGAATTATGTACTAAACTTAGACAAAACTTTTTCATTTTATCAACAATTGGGATACGTATTTGATATTTCATTAAAATTTTTCAAAATGCCAACCAATTAAAAATCCATGGGCTTCACCAAAATAGCCCATTAAAAAACCCTTAAACCCCTAACCTCTCAAAAAAAAAAAAAAAAAAAATCCCTTAAACCCTGTCTCAAAGACTCGAACCCAGTATAAAGGTTTCAAATACTCAAGCCCATTTTCTCTCTGGTTCATTGACCAACCCACAAAATCACTCCTAAAGTCCTAATAATGAAGCTTCTTAGCTCAAATCCATGGCGTGGCTATGGCATTTCAAGGGTTTTGGGTGTGTTCTTCTACTCCACAAGAACCCTAGCAAGACCTTCACCCCCAATCGACTCTCTGTACAGCCGGGTATCGCGGGCCGGAGACCCTAAGGTTTCGATCATTCGAGTCATCGACCAATGGCTCGAAGAAGGACGACAAGTCCAACAATCTGATATTTTAATGATGATCAAACAGCTTCGCAAATTCCGTCGCTACTCACAAGCTCTTCAGGTTTCATTTCCCTCAAATCTAAATTTCTTTCTATATAAATACATACATGTGAATGTATGTATGATTGTCTATATGTATATAACTATGTATTTTGTAAATGGGTATGTGAATTTGGTTCAAAATGTATGCATAATAGGCTGTAAATGAAGTGATGAATGTATGATAGAGGAGCCATTATCCAAAATTTTGACTTGTATTTTATATTTGTATATGTGTAGTATAAGCTAGAGGTATGGGGTTCAATACCTGCGTTTCCATGATGTTTTTAACTTATCAAAAAAAAACTTATGGGATGGAGAAAATGAAACTTATTTTTAAGGCTCACTGAGTAAAGATTTTATGGGCTTTTAGAATTGTTTGTATAATTGCGGGTGGATGTGTTTTATAGGTATGTTTTTGGTCTGTTGATTTGTGAAACAATTTACCAGATTCTGGGAAAATCAAGAAACATGAAATTATGTCTTTTGAATATTGGAAAGAAGGGATAACAAAGTGGCATGCAGAAGGAGTTTATGTTAAAATCACAAATACACTGATGGGTTTAAGAAATTCAGAAGTGGTTTCTATCATTACCTTTCAGTTACTACTACTGCCAATCTTTACTAATTGCTATCACTTGCACCATCACTAGCGGCAGCATTATTACTATAACCACATTGTTGCCATTGCAAATATTTACTAAGCTTTATGTAACCACCTACATTAATTATGAAAATTTTATATATTTAACTGGAAATAGATTTTCAATATTTTTTTATGCTTTTTTTTTTAAAATATAAAGCTGTTTAATGATCTAAAAAGTTGAAGATAAAACGAGAGCCATTTGTTGGTTTCCTGATTTCAACAGGCCCTAAATATAGAACTCTTAAATTAGTTTAAGAGAAGGATTAGTGTAACAAAACCTAAAATATTTGGGTTAAGTTTGGATGATATTGCCATATTGTAGACTTTATTGCAATATTTGGCAAAACGCTGAACCTTGGAAAATAATGCATGATGTAAAAGCAACATCTTCTTATAGAAAACTGAACAAAGAAAAGTTAGATGGAAAAACTGTGGTTTATAACATCTATCAGGTCTTATACGACTTAAACTCTAACTTATTTCATATGTCCAGACATGCCTATACTAAAATACTGACACATTATTAACTTCCACCATTGACTTAATGATTGCTGACATAATCTCTGTTTTTCCTTCTCCAATTATTTACTCTCATACTTCTGCTACTTGGCACTGTGAGTCTGACATTTTTTTTATAAGTAATAAAGTTTCACAAAGTTAATGTCATTTTACAAAAATTTCATAAGTTTAGTATAGCTAATTGGAAATTGGTTTCCATTATGAACATTTGCCACCCCTTTGTGTGTGCTATTTTTTTCCATGGTTGAACAAGTTAGTTGGCAGAAAAATTGTATAGGAAAGTGATTTTCTACTCAAATTATCTTAGTTTGGTATAATTTGATCATATTCTTCATATTGATGCTCCCGAATCTTGTTTTGTGTCAGATATTTGAATGGGTCAGTGACCAAAGGCACCATGACCTGTCTCCTGGAGAAATTGCAATTCGACTAGATTTGATCTCAAAAGTTCATGGCCTAGAAGAAGCAGAGAAGTATTTTGATAGCATCCCAAACACTTTAAGAGTCTATCAGGTATATGGTGCTCTTTTAAATTGCTATGCAGAAAATAAATCTTTGGATAAAGCAGAGGCCACCATGCAGAAAATGAGGGAGCTAGGTTTTCTGAAAACATCTCTGTCTTTTAACGTTATGTTAAACCTCTATTCTCGGATGGGTAAAACTGAGAAACTACACATTCTAACGAAAGAGATGGAAGAGAAGGGCATTGATTGGGATATGTTTACATTTAATATCAGGTTGAATGCTTATGTAGCCATGTCTGACATCAAGGAAATGGAGAGGCTTCTAACAAAGATGGAAGCTGATCCTCTAATCACCATCGATTGGAATTCTTATGTTGTTGCAGCAAATGGCTACTTGAAAGCCGGCCTGCATGAAAAGACTTTGGAGATGCTGAAGAAAGCGGAGCAACTCGTTAGCAATAAAACAAGGAAGAGTGCTTATGAAATCTTCCTTACTCAATACACTGCTATTCAAAATAAAGACGGGCTTTACCATATTTGGAATTTGTACAAAAATATGGGGAGATTCTACAACTCTGGCTATCTTTGTATGATAAGCTCATTACTGAAGCTAGATGACATTGATGGTGCTGAGAAGATCTTGGAAGAGTGGGAATCTGAGAATACATTCTTTGACTCTCGGATTCCGCATCTGCTGATCTCTGCTTATTGCAGGAAGGGTCTTCTTGAAAAGGCTGAAGCATATATGAACAGGCTTATAGAGAGTGGGAAGGAGACAGAATCAACCAAATGGGGTCGACTTGCAACTGGATATCATGTACATGGTCAGATGGAAAAGGCAGTGGAAACAATGAAGAAAGCAATCTTGGCAAGTCAGCCAGGATGGATGCCCAACCGTTTTACTTTGGCTGCATGTCTTGACTACTTGAAAGGGAATGGGGAGGTGGAAGTGGCAGAGGAGATCTTGAGGTTACTTAGAGAACATGTTCATTTCTCAACTGGAATTTATGAAAGATTACTAAATTATATTCACAGTGAAAATACGGATTCCGGAGCCTTTGATCATATGAAAGCAGATGTTCGGACAGAAGGGGATGATCAAGATCAGGAGGGTGAGATTCAAGGGGGTAATGGATCTCAAGCCTGATGGCAGCAGCTGAGTTATATGTAAAGCTATGTGAAGTATTCAAATGATTGCTAGCACAAATGATGAATTGTCTAATCTATAGCACTCTGCTTAGCAAACAAATACACCCCATTAGGTTCTAGTTAGTTTTACTAATTATGCATTTTGCAAAGAGTCTTCCCCCTCATATTTCTTCTCGTAGTTGTCACAGTGATCAATGCTAGTTAGGATTGTTCCCGCTTAACCTAAAAATCATCCTCCTTCGATTGTTGGTCATCTCGTTACTATAAGCAGGATAAGAACCAACACTTTCTGCAACACCACAAGGTTTATTGCTCTCATTTGATGAGCAGTCAAGTAGATGGCCCTAATCTTCAAGATTCGAGTTCTATTTCCCCTCCTTCAACCGGCTTAGATTTAAGTTCATTTACCAATGTTGTTGAATTAGATGATCACCTATCCATATTACAGATATCTCTCTGCCTAGTGACTAGGTAACCCCTGCCTTTGCATCCAAAGATATAAATGCAAATGTTTATTCTTATTGAGATTTAAAGATTTTCGTAATGGTTCACTGGTATAACACTATAGCTCATGGAAAATCGTAGTCATCACGCTAATTCACCACCAAAAGAATATTTTTTTTTACTTGGTATATAATTTCAAAGCATATTGCTTTAAAATGAATAAAAATACTAATCTCAGATACCATTTTGAAAAAAAAGGAGCAACTGCTAAATGCTACTTGGTGTAGTCTCTCCACCCCACACACCCCCCCCCCCCCCCCCCCCTTCTCTTCTTCTTATGGGTTGACTATAAAGCTATCCTTCTTTTTGTTTTTGGTTTTTTCATTTTCTTATTAAATACTAATTTATTAAAAAAAAGAAGTTAATATCATAAAAAAAACACAAATAAAAGAGAAGGGCAAAAGAAAGTCTCATTGGGCAAAGTTTGAGCGCTACAAAAAATGGGCCTTTCTAAGGACAACAGAAATGTTCCATCATCGCAAAAAGGAATTGTTCAAAGGAAGTTATAACCTGTGAGTCTTCAACACTAAGGACGAAGTTATAACTTGTAAGTCTTCAACACTAAGGGCTACATGGCAGTGGATTGAGCTCATTTTGCTGCATCATTTTCCTTCTATAATGATTCTTGTGTGGGATGCACACTATATACGAGCTGACTACCAGGACTGGTGGCATTTCAGCTACAAGCCTACAACGATAAACATCTTCTGCGGCATAATATTTCTTTTAAAATATATATTTGGCTTTATATTTGAAATACTGGTTGAAGAATTATTATTATTATGCTAATTTTATTTAGAATGCCCCAATTGGCAAATTCAGTCATAATTTGGCAACTTGATAAAAATTAGTCAGTTTATGTATAGGTGTGGCACATGGATTTTACATAGTAAAATAAATTTATTATACCGTATATTGTATGTATGTATGATTTAAAAATAAATGAATAAAAAGAAAAATCCCATTTACCATATGAAACAAAAATATTCAAAATAATACATGCTTTTTTTTTTTTTAATAATTAAATGTATAAAACACGTATTGAACGTTTTCTAAATTATACTTATAACAAAAATACTGTAACTTAACTTAAGATCAATACTTTTACTAAGAGTATAATTGTTTATTTTGTTAAGGTATGTCATTATGTACAAAAATTAAATTATAAAAATCAATATTGTTAGTTCCATTTGCTATCCATATTAAACATAAATATTTCTTTTTTATTATAATCTTTATTATTTTATCTCTCTCTATATATATATATATACACACACACTTTGTCCCTTAAATAATACTTGTAGAAGGTTTTTTTTAACTAGCACGTAGTGGATTGCATAAAAATTCTTGCAATCCTATTGCATAAAAACTTTGCTCTTGCGAATTTGAACAAAAAGATCGGGACTAAAAGAATGACTATATGCAAAAATAGAAATTATTTCTTTTATTATATTATAATTTATTAGCATACTTGTCCAGTTTTTTTTTAAAAATGACAGTTTGATTACAAATTTGGTTTTATCCTAATGCTACAACTTCCTTTAAAAAAATTAATATTGCTAAATGTTTTTAAAATCTAATTGCTGAATTATATATTCTTTATGTTCTTAACACACATGTTAAATTTTGTGTCAATCGGATGTCATTTACTATATGATCCATAATCCCTTTTTTATGCATAATTTTATTCTACAAAAACTTGCAATTGAAATAATTGAATAATGACATAGTTATTGATCTTTGATCTTCTAGAAATTTTGCAAATATAGAAGATATAAGAAGAAAATGTAATTCAATAGTGGATTTGTCAAAATTCTCATCCAATATAAAAATATTAAGTGAAGTTGTAAACTTATGCTACAAACTTGTTCTTATTTAAATAAGTCACATAAATCATTAAAAATGTTATGTGAAACTATAAGTACACCTGGATGGTTTTTTTAACAGCCACATAGTGGGTTGAATAAAAATTCTTACAACCAAAATTGCATAAAATCCTATTTAAGTTTTCTATGCCATATTTTTACAGCATATTTTTAACTACAAAATTTAGCTCTAAGCCTCCAAACCAATTTAGAGAAATCACCTCTAGCCTATTATACAACGATTTATAAGAATATTCATGTATATTATTCAAATTGGTTTGGTGCTAAATGTTTTTTTTATTTTCTTGTTTGTTAAATGGTAAGCTTTTTTCCTACTTTGAAAGGACAAAGTTCCTTGATAAACAATGTGTTAATCCTAGAACTCATTTTCTACATGTAACTACATTTTATGGCCTAGAGTTGCTATTGACATTGCAGAAACCGATGGAAAAGCTATCTGAACATACTTCAGCAGTTCAGCGATAGAGGTTTAGAAGAACAGTCAACAATGTGTTAATCCTCAGTCTTAAAGGGCTTGAACACCAAATTGTTCACATTTGAGCATGATCAACATGCTCGATTCATAAACTTGCAGTAATGCAGTTTACATTATCATCATGGGCCTTGCTTGGGGTTGGGGACAAACAAATTGACCAATGTGAAAAGCAAGAGGAGCATGTTTTGACTATGTCGGTGGTTAAGATATTTCTATGGTTTAATTTGGTTGTACCATATGAAATGTCCTATCGTCCTTACAAAACAGTGCACTGCAAAGTGCAAACACATCTTGGAAATTTGAAAAGCTTTAAAGGTAAAAAACAAAGATAGCTTTAAAGGCAAAAGGCAAGAGACAAAGCGTGAAACACATTTGATTAATAAGATCTTAAACTGAAGAATATTTTTCATCCAAAGAATCCGTGGAGCAATTTGCTTAGATTATTCAGTTAAAGAACATTTACAACAATCGCCGTTTTATTTTTTTGTGTGGAAAAAGGAATTAATGTGTTGTAAACGTGAGAATTTTTATGACATTTCAACATGGATCAACTTTTTTTTTTTTGGAGAAAGAACATGGATCAAGTTGGATTCGAAAGTTTTGGATTTTTTATCTATTGAAATAACAGCTTTTCGTACTTTATCTTTTTGTTTTTGTCTCCAATAAAGTTGTTTATCTTTTTCTTTCTCTTACACCTTCCCAATATTCCACATATTAAGACAAAGACATATTGTAGTCAATTATTAGAATTATGAGCTTTTTAAATATTTATAACTATATTTTGATGCACGAAGCATCGTGGGATCCTCCTCCTACTAGGAAAAGAGAAAGAAACATTATGTATAACTTAAATATTGAGACTTACTGTGGAGCTTTTGGAAAGAATAATTAATAAGAATTAGATGTGCTATCTTTTCAAGTCTTGGAACAGATATGGTGGCCTTTATCATATATACTGTCTATGCTTTAAGAATTAAGATATTAGTTTATGAAGCAAATTTCAATTATACTTTATTTGCTTGATGCCAAAGCGATCCACTATGGTAAAAGTTTCTTTCTTTACTTATGGGCAATATTAAAATGAAGAAGAAAGGCATCCTCCTGTATAGTTACTTCGACCTAGGACACGAAATGAATCTATTGCTTCTAACTGTTTGATCAAACTAAAAAAAAAAAATCAAAGATTAAAACATTCCCAAGTCTAAAACAAATTTGGTTTAGGATAACCTAATAAATTCCCCAACAATCTTTTACTTTTGGGGCTAGTGAACTGTCATTATTCCACCAAAAACCAGACCTAAAATATGACCCAATAATATTTAATCCAAAAACTTGACCCTCTACCAGTTTTTCTCAGCCGTATGAGACTAACCATGTTTACATGGTAGCGAATGCTTCATTGCCAAGATAAAAAATAGGTGAGTGAATTAATGAAATGACAAATTGACAATTGACCAACTAGTAGGTCGCTAAGGTTAGAAACTTTGAATCCGTAAGAACCTTGACACTCTACCAGTTTTTCTCAGCTATATGAGACCAACCATGTTTACATGGTAGCGAATGCTTCATTGCCAAGATCAAAAATAGGTGAGTGAAATAATGAAATGACAAATTGACAATAGACCAACAAGTAGGTCGCTAAGGTTAGAAACTTTGAATCCGTAAGAACCTTGAATTCAAAATTAGGACAGCTCATTAGAAGGAAAGATTGCTTTAGCTTTGTTCATACTTGAAATTATTAATTATCACAGCCAACAAAAATTAAGAACAATTCCAACAAATAGAAATGCCAATGCATTAGAAGTTGAAAAAATTGCAAAAGCATGGAGAACATGAATTTAAGCGATTTAGATTTGACAAACTGACTAAAAGCTAATGAATTAACCATATAATATCAAGTTCAAATTACCTCAAAGTCATAAAACACAAGATTATAAAGCGGTTAGAATTGACAAAGAGACTAAATGCTACGCCGGAGGCGGATAAAGGGCAAGCCGAAATTCATACTAGTAAATAGTAACTCATGAAATTAGGAATTTAGGAGTAGTGTGCATTGATTTACTTTTAAAAATTCAGCATTCTAGATGGAGTTTCTAAATAGAGGCCCCACTATTGAAATTTAATCAGAAATTAATTCAACTTTTGATTAGTAAACCGCGACTCTTACAAATACAAATGATGTCATGTCACCATAATCTATTGAAAGGATATGAATAATTTGAATTCCTATTCTGAATGTGAAATGAGAGAATGTATAAGAACTTACAGCATTTTATTTAAGAGGAAAATGTTAAGAATGCTTAAAGGTATTGGTTTATAAACAATTTTTAAAAATATTTTATAGGAAAATGATAAAACAATTAATTTTAAGGAAATGCTAACGAGTGCCCTAAGTACACTAGTTAATAATCTATTTAAAGAAAGTTTTTATGGGAAATGAAAAAAAAAGTAATTAATATTGGGTCATGCTAATGAGTGCCCTAAATTAATAATTCATTTTAGGAAAGTTTTGATACCACTTTTATAGGAAATGAAAAAAGCTGTCAAAATATTAATTACTTTTTTTTCATTTCCCATAAAAGCTTTCTTTAAATGGATTATTAACCAATGCCCTAAGGGCACTCGTTAGCATTTTCCATTAATATTTTAATAGCTTTTTTCATTTCTCATAAAAGTTGTATCAAAATTTTCTTTAAATGAATTATTAACCAGTGCCTTAAAAACACTCGTTAGCATTTTTCTTAATTTTATTGACAACTTTTTATATTTTTTATAAAAATTGTGTCAAAACTTTTCTATTATAATTTATTAATAATTGCTCTAGAAACACATGCCAACATGACTCTTGACTCTTTATTTAATGTCACTGTGACCCCAGAGATGTTAGAAGTTAAGACACCTAAAATTAAAGGGTTTTTACAAATGTTTGCTCTTAGGACATAAGTATTAAACCATTTTAGAAAATTTTTATTGAAAAAAATGAATTGTTTTAACAATTTTTTTAATTTTTCGTAAAAACTTTTTCAAAATAAACCACACGTTAACCGACCCAAACCCTAGCCGCCTCAGTAGAAAGTCGTGCCTACCCTAGGGTTAGGCTTTTCTTTGTTCTCCTCGCTGGTTTGAGATCACGAGTGTGAGTGTTTCGTCTAGTGCTTCCTGGTTTTTTAAGACTTCATGGAGGAATTATCAGTACGATGGAAAAAACTTTCACTGTCAGAGGGAGAGGGGTGTGAGTACAGTGGGAATACGGATGATATGATTGGGGGCAAGACCGTAGCGGCGAAATTCGTTACTCGCCGTCTATTAAATATGGAAGCTATTGCACGTACGTTCAAACTTCTGTGGCAAACGAAGAAGGGTTTTGAGGTGAAGGATATGGGGAATCATGTGGTCCTTTTTGTCTTCTCTGAGAAAGCAGATGCGGATAGGGTGTTAATGGGTGAACCTTGGAGTTACGACAAGTATCTAGTATTATTATGTCGATTGGAGAGGAGTGTTGCTGTACGGGATCTGGTCTTTGATAAAACGTTCTTCTGGGTACAGTTACACGATCTCCCAGTGGGAGAGATGAACCAGGAGGCTGCAGCAAGAATTGGTGAGGTTATTGGAGAAGTCCAGAACGGGTATAGAGAGTGGGGTAACTACGATGGCAGTAGTTTCATGCGGATTAGAGTTAAGGTTGACATTTCAAAACCACTCTGTCGAGGTCGAAAGATTAGGTTGCAGGAAGGGAAGGTTGGTTGGATCAGTTTTAAATATGAACGGCTGCCAAACCTGTGTTATTGGTGTGGCAGATTGACCCACAGTGATAAAGATTGTGAGATCTGGATCAGAAGCAATGGTTCCTTAACTGTGAAGGATAGACAATATGGCGTATGGCTCCGAGCTCCAATGTTAAATAGCAGAAAGTGTGCAGTGGTTCGAGTAGAGGGCATGGATGATGATTCAAGGGTGCATGGTAGACAGGAAAGTCAGAAAACCAGGGAAAGGAGCACTGTTGGTCAGACGGAGAATGAGGGTGGCGAAACGGCCCACGGTGGTGAGGTAGTTACTCCGATAATCCAGCCAAGCATTAATCACGATTCCGAGATTTTAGAAGTTTCAAATGATATGGCGCGTATCTCGGCTAGGGAGGTTGAGTTCCAGGATATTCTGAATGACATTGACTCAAATATTTCCAAGTTTGACTCAACGGAGGGAGGTCCAAGTACTAATGGGCCTAGTGGGAATATAGACAGGGTAGTGGGCCAAAATATCCTCACCTCTTTAAAGGATCCGGACAAAGACAATATAGAAGTAATGGGCCAGGAGTGTAGGCCGCAAGAACTAGAAACGAAGGGCCGTGGTTGGAAAAGATTAGTTCAAGAAAGACAGCCCAGTGATGTCCAAATAACTCCTATGCAGAAAAAAAGATCATGCAGTGACGTAGATGAAGTGCAACATATTTCTTCCATAGGAAAGAAACGCTGTGTCACCTCGAACAAGCAATTTACAACGGCGGAGGTTGCTGGGCAGCCCCGCCGAGAACAATGAGTTGCATCGCATGGAACTGTCGTGGGCTTGGGAACCTACGGACAGTGGAGGAGCTTGAAGAACTTATTCGAGCACAAGATCCCTTACTGGTCTTTTTATCAGAGACCTGGTCTGAGAAGAAGGATCAGCTAGAAAGGTTACGGTGTAAGGTGAAATATGCTGGCCTTTTCATTGTTCCTAGTCAGGGTAGGAGTGGTGGTTTGGCACTTTTATGGAAGACAGACAATGCCGTGTGGGTTGATAGTTTCTCAAAAAATCACATCGATGCGGTAGTGAATGGTGGTACAGCTGAAGCTTGGCGCTTTACCGGATTTTATGGGGAGCCGGATACTAACTATAGGGAGGAATCTTGGGGTATGCTTCGTATGTTATGGGCTAAGCCACATCTGCCTTGGTGTTGTATGGGCGACTTCAACGAAATCCTCCATACCGATGAGAAGCGAGGAGGAAGAATCAGACCAAGTGTACAAATGGAGGCCTTCAGAGATGCTCTTGACTTCTGTGGTTTTGTTGATCTGGGGCATATTGGGCCGGAATTTACTTGGCAAGGACGACGGCACGATTATGTCATTTGGGAACGCCTGGATAGAGGCGTGGCAAATTATGATTGGGTTTCAAGATTTCCAGCAGCCACCGTAAGACATCTCCACTGCTACTCATCTGATCATCGCCCTATAAGTCTGGTTTTTAATCCGAATAACGAGTCTCAACGGTGGTTTCGCAAGCCGTTTCGCTTCGAAGAGATGTGGCTCAGTGACAGTGGATGTAGTGATACGGTTCTGAGAGCTTGGCAGATTCAACAAAAAGGCTCACCAATGTTTAAAGTGGCAAAGAAGCTGAAGAAGTGTAAGAAAATGCTGAAGTCCTGGAGTAAAGAACACTTTGGTAGTGGTTAAAAATCAGATAGCCAAGAAGAAGGAGGCATTATGGAAGGCAGAGGAAGCTGCGGCCAGGGGTGGGAGTTATGAGGTGGTGACTCAGCTTCGCAGTGAGCTAAATATTCTACTTGACAAAGAAAGTAAGATGTGGAGACAACGATCCAGAATCCAATGGGTAGCTCAAGGTGACAAGAAAACAAAATATTTTCATGGGGTGGCAACTCAAAGAAAAAGAAAAAATTTTATAAAGGGAGTCAGAGACTTGGAAGGACAATGGCAGTCAGAAGACGAGGTGATATCTAGTGTTTTTGTGGATTTCTACACTAAGCTCTTTTCCTCTTCAGGGGTTACAGATATAGACCGTGTATTGGAAGGAGTCCAAACGGTGGTGACAGATGATATGAATGGTGAGTTGCAAAAACCATATAGCAGGGAAGAAGTGGATGTCGCTATTAAACAAATGGCACCCTCTAAGGCACCTGGGCCGGATGGGATGCCCCCTCTTTTCTACCAGTCCTTTTGGCAACACATTGGTGGAGAAGTGGCCGAAGCTGTCCTTTCTTGCTTGAATTCGGGTAAACTTCTTAAGTCTATAAACCATACTTTCATTACCTTGATTCCTAAGGTTAGCAATCCTGAAAATGTCTCTGAATATAGGCCCATAAGCCTGTGTAATGTCATATATAAAATTCTCAGTAAAGTTATTGCCAATAGACTTAAGCCCATTCTTAATTCTATAGTGTCAGAAGCTCAAAGTGCCTTTACTGCAGACAGACTTATAACAGATAATATCTTGATTGCTTTTGAGTCTCTGCACTATATGAAGACCCAATGTTCAGGAAAAGAGGGTTATATGGCCTTGAAGCTGGATATGAGTAAGGCTTACGATAGGGTGGAGTGGCTTTTTTTGGAAAAAATCCTTGTAAGGATGGGTTTTCAGGAATCGTGGGTAGCTATGATAATGGAATGCGTGTCAACTGTCACTTACTCAATCTTAATCAATGGTGAACCAAAAGGATTTATAAAACCATCAAGAGGGTTGAGGCAAGGAGATTCGCTTTCTCCTTTTCTTTTCCTGTTTTGTGCGGAAGGTCTTAATGCACTTTTAAAGAAGGCATCGGATGAGGGGGAGATAAGAGGGCTAGCTTTGTGCCGTAGAGGCCCAAAAATTACTCACCTTTTCTTTGCAGACGATTGTCTCCTCTTTTGCAGATCCAAGACAATTGAGTGTGCCAAAATTCAACAACTTTTGGAGTGGTATGAGGTAGCTTCTGGTCAACAAGTGAACAAGGACAAAACCACCCTATTCTTTAGCAGAAACACTCCGGAGGAGGTGCAGGAAGAAATCAAGATCTTGTTGGGAGTTCCAGCCATCAAACACTATGAGAAGTACCTGGGTTTACCATCCTTTGTTGGTAGACAGAAAAGAGCGTGCTTCAATTAGATCAAGGAGCGAATTTGGTCCAAAATGCAAGGGTGGAAGGAGAGGCTACTTTCCCAAGCAGGCAAGGAAGTCATGATAAAAGCAGTTATCCAATCTATCCCCACTTACTCCATGAGTGTGTTTCGCCTACCAGTGGGGTTATTAAAAGATATTGAGGCCATGATACGTAAATTTTGGTGGGGTAACCAAGTCAATGGGAAGAAGATGCAATGGGTTACATGGTCTACCTTATGCTCCCCAAAGTCTCTTGGTGGGATGGGATTTCGTGACCTTAGAGATTTTAACGATGCTCTCCTAGGGAAACAGGTTTGGAGGTTGTACCATGAGAAAGACACCCTGCTCTATAGGGTTTTCAAACCTAAGTATTTCCCCAATGGAAGCATTTTGGATGCTGAACTCACTCCTCGCTGTTCTTTTGCATGGAAGAGTATTTTGCAGGCTAGAGCAGTGATTTGCAAAGGAGCTAGGTGGCGGATAGGAGATGGAACCACAATTGACATTTGGAGTCATAGATGGACTGATGATACGGGCAGTGGATTTATAGTTTCACCACAGAGAGATCTTTCCTTGAAGTTTGTCCATGATTTGTTTATCCCTGGCACACGGCTCTGGAATGTAGAATTAATAGACAGAAATTTTATTCCCTCGAAGGCGAACTGCATCAAGAGTATCCCGGTGAGCATTCACGCTTCTGAAGATCTGCTTATATGGCCTAAAACCCCAGACGGATCCTATACGGTGAGGAGTGCTTACAGGATGTTAGCCATGGCCTCTCACAATGCACGGCCTGGTACTTCCAATTCAGATGTCTCAAAAAGGTTATGGGAGGGTATTTGGAAGTTGCAGGTTCCAAACAAGGTTCGGCATTTCGTGTGGCGGGCTTCAGGTGAGACTCTACCTACCCGGTCCAACCTGAAGTACAGGCACGTGCTTGTTGATGATACTTGTAATCTATGTGAAGACCACCCCGAGGATGCCATGCATTGTTTATGGATGTGTGACTACGTCAAATGTATTTGGCTCTCTGACCCCACCTTCAATTTTCCCAGAGCAAAACACTTGAATAATTTCGGTGATCTAGTCGGGTTTGTACTGTCAGAAGCGACATCGAACACGGCGGCCTTATTTGCCATGGTGGCGTGGTGCATATGGGTCAGACGTAACAAGCTCAGGGAGGGTCAACAGGTATGGGATGTGGGTGTCACCATTTAGAGGGCTCGGGAACTGCTGCAGGAATTTCGAGATGTCAACTTCCATCATCACCGGTCTGTCATCACACGGGTAGCGACGAAGTGGCAGCCACCTCCTCGGGGTCTGTACAAGATCAACTTCGACGGTGCGGTTTTTGCCAACTTGGGTTGGGCAGGACTGGGCGCTGTCATCAGGGACTCCGACGGAAATGTACTTGCTGCCCTTAGTCAGAGAATCCGCCTTCCAAGCTCCGTAGATATGGTTGAAGCCTTGGCTGCGAGACGTGCTCTCACATTTGCGCAAGAAATCAGTATTTTTCGGGCTGAGGTGGAAGGGGACTCCTTGAACGTAGTATTGGCTATCAACAATCCTGCACTGAATAGGTCCCACCTGGGTCATATTATCCAAGATATACAAAATGTTTGTCAATGTATGCAATTCTGTCATTTTATTCATGTTCGTAGGGGGGGCAATAGACTAGCCCATGCCCTTGCTAAGAGAGCAGTTCAAGCTGCGGATACTGATGTGTGGTTAGAAGAGCTACCACCTGATTTGGAGGATGTACTCTTGTCCAATTTTCCTTAATAATATTGACTTACCTGATTCTCAAAAAAAAAAAAAAAAAGATAAAAGGATGGTAGCTGGATTTTGATTGAGGTGACTCAACAATAATGGAATTCCAACCCAACAAAATATATGGTTAAAATAAACTACACGTTAATCTTAAATTTTTCGATAGAGGGATGGTAGTTGGATTTTGATTGAGGTGACCACACTGTTGGAATATTAACTCATTGTTTCACACTCCATTATTCGAATCCACACGGTTGGAATGAACAAAGTTTTTCTCCAAAACAATTTAGAGGGAAAATTTTCAAAATTTTCATATATTTTTTTTTTAATTTTAAAAATTTAATCATTAAATTTTATATTTCTTATGTTTTTAACATGTATATCAAATTTCGTTCAAATTGAATATTATTTACTATTCAATCAATAAACTTATTTTGTATACACAATTTAAGATCATAAAAATTTGAAATTTTAATATTTGTTTGATGAGAATTGAAATTTTACATGCATGAAGAATATAATAAAAACGTGCAATCTAACAGTTAGATTTTTAAAGTTCACACTTAATATAGAAATATGTGAGAAGTTTATAAAGTTCCTCTCTAAACCTAACTAGTTTGGAGAGAAACTTTGAATATTGACTCATTATTTCACACTCCATGATTTTTTATTTTTTATTTTTTGCGAGAATTTTTAGTCCATAAATATGATTGGATATGATTAGGTTTGGAGAGAAACTTTGAATATTGACTCATTATTTCACACTCATGATTTTTTAATTTTTATTTTTTGAGAGAATTTTCAGTCCATAAATATAATAGGATACCAAATTACCGATATTCATTTATGTTACAGAAAATATGATAGGATATAGTTAGGTTTGAAGAAAAACTTTGAATATTGGCTCATTATTTCGGTCCATAAATATTATAGGATATCAAATTACCGAATACCGATATTCATTTATGTGACAGAAACAGGATTGTCCTTCCTATACGGTCTTTAGATGCCTATGCAATTAATGCCTACGTTTCACTTTCTCGTGAATAATTGAATATCAGTAACAAAATAAATAAAATAAAAAATCCTTTCATGTGTATAATGAATATAGGATTTTACTAATGTGTATAGTTGTTTCCTGTGCCATAAAATGTCTCCGACAAGATATTTCAATGACATCTCTGTATTGATAAATAGGGGCCTCCAGGCTCCAACAACAACCAAAAAAAAATACACACAAACATAATTTCATTGCCCAACTATCTGAAAGCTGACATTACACGAAATGATTTTGCTTCTCTGAACTTTATGTTCCCTATACGATTACTACCATTTATGAGGAAAACTTTATATGATTGAAAACCTAGATTAATATCAAAAAAAAAAAAAACAAACAAGATTTCCATACTCAGCTGGGAAAGAAAATGAGAGGCTACCTGCCTGGCCATAATGTTATCAAGAAAAACCATGTCACATCATCTTCGTGGGAGTTTTTTTTTTTTCTTGAGAGGAGAATAATATCTATTGACTGGTTCAAAAATTATATATATATATATATATATAAATTAAACTAAATACATTTTCTTAAAGATTTACAAATTTTTTTTATAGACAAAACTAAAAGTTAAGACTCTTCACGGGTCAAGTTTGTGCTAAACCCGAACTTGACTCAATGACTACGGGTCTCCAAGAATTGGACTTGCCACCAACTAGGAAAAGGAGTTGGTTCAGGGAAGTTGGATCTCCGCTAGTGGCGGTCGATTCTCAGTCAGAATTGAAGAAAAGCAGACTGGCCGAAACTCACTAAATTTGATTGAAATTCTGCTGGATTTGGCTATATCTCAACAAGATCTCGCTGAATTTGGCTAGGTATAACCAGAGACTACCTAATATCAGTAGAGAATTGTGACTTTAGAGCATGGAGATTGGTTGATTTAGTTAGATTCAGGTTTTTATGCAACTTGCCGGAGTTAGTTTCTGGAAGGTGAAGACCCGCTGCTGAACCCCATAGGCGTTAGGTTGTCCGATTTTAGAGTCAAAGCAGAGACGATTTGGACTGGCGGGTTGGGTCCACAGTTTGGAGGGACATCCCTACTAAAAGGCAAAGGCACTAGAATTAAATCCCCCAATTGATGTCCAATTACTACCAAACATCCTTAGCTCAATTGATGCATCTTGGAATCTTCAACAATGACGCTCAAGATTTGATCCCCATGCCCAACTTGTAGCAATAAAGAAGAGTCATTTGAAATCTAACCTATTATTGAGAGTTCAATTGGGGCTTTCTATCGTTTTCAAACAATGACTTGTAGCTAAAAACAAGGGGCACTGCCTCAATGGGGGCTTGAAGGAAGTAGGTACGAGTTATACTTAGGTAGTCTCGGAGCAGTGCTCCGGGCTCTCACAAAGTGGGTGGGCCCCACACGTGGGTCCCACCATGGGGCCCACCCACTCTGTGAGAGCCCGAAGCACTGCTCCGAGACTATCTAAGTTTTTCCCAATAGGTACTATGATATAAAATCTTACTATTGAAAAAGCTTATTACTCATCTCAAAGTTCCGTATAAAACAAACCCACGTGATTGAAAATTGAAAAACAAGTTTACTTTACTCTATAGTCTTATACCTATACCAAAAGAACGAAAAATTACTTGTTTTGATGAGAAAGATAGGGAGGTGGCTGCTAAAAGTAACAAAATGAAGTTGGACTGGGCAGTGAATTGCTTTGGCTGCTTTCCCAAACCTGAGCTGGAGGCGTCAAAAGCAATAGCGACGGCCATGACATATTGACCTCTTTAGTCTTTTTCTTGTAACGTTGTCTTTTCAACCTTCCCTATTACGGACGCCACATGGTCCACCACACCACCACCACCTTCGACCCATCTTCATCCATTTGTTTATTACAAAAATGCAAATAAAATAGCCATAGATGACAAAAATTTAAAAAAAAAAAATTGGAAATGACATTGTAGCGTGACCATCATGGCCTATTGGTTTCGAATTTGGACAGGTCCTTTTTAGATAACCAATTAGCCTACTTCTATAATCGAATCTTTAGACTAGTTGCTTAATTGCTTTTTTTGAATATTAACCCTTATTAGTCCCTTATCAAAGTTGACAATACAAACTTATGTCGGCGATTAGTCTTCATCTGAATCAAGCTTTTCTAGCTATGGTGGGTACCCCACTCCACTCCTATACACAGAAATGTGGGATATGATATGAAAGAAAGATAACTAAATCTTATCATCAATCCTCCTTTGAAGTACCTGACATCATTGTTCATAATTAGTCGTAGACGTGTCGATAACTAGGTTTAGACGACGTACGTAAGGATTACTTGCAAGCATTGGTCTCCACTTTCCAACGTATGCAATTCTCCATTTGAGTGTAACCGTAGCGGCTTTCCCATACCTAAAACCAACCATACCCAAACTAATTGAAGGTGAAGTCATGCACGAAATAAGGAAGAAATTTTATAAAATATATATATATATATATATATATATATGGAGTTTTAACTTATGATGTCTATTTCTAATTATTGTGTCTTTTATCATCATACTAAAACTTTAATCAATTTTTAACTTTATTTAAAATTGAACTACAAATTTCTTGTTAAGCTATTTTTACTAATTAAGTTAACTAGAACTTACATTTTATAATATCTTATCAACAAAAAAAAATACATCTCTTCTTTTTTTTCTTTTTCTTTTTTGAGAATGATCTCTTCTTCTTAAATGTAGATAAACCTATAAGAAATAATTAAGTTATGAGTTATTGAAGGTAGAAATCACATGCACATTTCACTTGACGTTAATTCCTAGATAACTACAGTGAACTTATTATGAAAATAGTTACAGTTGGACTTGGGGAAATATGGTTTGAAGAATTTTATACATTTCCGTCAAAAACATCAAGACAGTTGAGTCCCGAGGTTCTGGCTGAAACACCCATTTAGGATTAAACAATTTGGTTAAACATCTGTATAGGATTTGGTTATTTTGTTGAAATTAAAATTTTTTTACTAAATATAATGTAGATAAAAGTTAAAGTTAATTAAAATAGTATAATGAGACTTATGAATAGTACCAAAAAGTACTATGAATTCTATAAATAGTAACAAAAATAAATTAAATAGTAAAATAAATTGACAAAAATAAGTGTTATCAAACGCACACTAAAAATTAGTGTATATTTTTTGCCAACTTATTTTATTATTTAACTTATTTTTATTACTATTTATGAATCCCACAGCACTTTTTATTACTATTCATAAATTTCATTGTATTATTTTAGTTAACTTTTACAATACTTCAACAAAATAAACAAATCTTAAACATATATGTGTTTAGCAAAAATTATTTTTGTCAACTTATTTTTTTATTCAGCATATTTTTGTTATTATTTATAAGTTACACTTTTTAGTACTATCCATATATCCCACTTTACAATTTCAATTAACATTTACTTTTATTTACAATTTCAATTAACATTTACTTTTATTTAAGGATTGCAAAAAAATTTTAGTTTAAGTAAAATAAGCAGATCTACGTCGCACTGTTAGTATTTAGACATGCACCAAAGAGCCAGGAGTATATTATAAAGCACAGAAAAAGACCGGTAATCACATTATTGCAGCTCTGGAAATGCAACATCTCTAACAACTACTACATCCGGCTGAATAAGCATATCGTTCATCTCAGACATTCGTATTTTTTTACAGGTATACAACGGGGAAAGCAAGAGACTCAGAACAAAAGTAGACACAGAATTACGCAACAGAAGAGGAAAAAACAGATTCTGTTGAGTGACCTATCAGCCTGCATTACATGCCTTCTGACCCTTGGACTATTGCTCCCTGCAAGATTGTACGAATTTGGATAGGTATATAAATTTGTCATGGTGTTTCCAAACACCCTTGCATAAACCATTTCTCCGAACACACCAATCATTGGATCGAGCAAATTTGTCACCGTACCACCTGGAGTCATGGACGAAGTAGTATAACCGCCTGAGTTGGGTTGGTATAGTTGTGATTGATATGAATAATTCCCATGATAAAGTTGCTCAGTTTGGTGGGGACTTGTTGTTGGGCTAGTTGATCTTGGTGTACCAACCCAACAAGCAGGACCAAGAGGTCTTCGAGGTATGACTATACCAAGATGGGGGGCCTTGGTTTTAGAAAGCTTTGTGGTTTGGCCCTTGCCATAAAGTGGGACTAGGGAAGATTGAGAGATTTCAGCTTTGCATACGGGACACTGCTGTTGCTGCTCTTCGTTTTCAGTGGATGCATTCTGGGAATGAAGCCACTTGTAAATGCAAGGCCAACAGTAAAGGTGACCACAGAGTGTAACCACTGGATCTTGCACAAGTTCAAGACAGATGCTGCAGTCAAAGCCACTGGAGGCATTATTTTCGGAATCTGGGATTGTATCCGAGACAGATTTCCACTTATCTTCACCATAGGAATCAGTTTGAGTCATGGTCTCCTCAAAGTACTGTTCTATGGCCATTTATCTGTTGCACAATTGCGTTTTTCCTTTGATGCCTAAATCTGAGATACATAAGCAAAAACAACGTTAGTAACAAATACGTTTAATTGCAGATCAGTAGTATGTTTAATGAAGAAAATTCAATTTCAAACTACTTTTAGTTGTTGATTTCTCACACATACAAAATTTCTAGATGCTGACAATCTATTCAAAAAAACAATGGACCCCACTAACACGACTCTTGTTATGGCACTCTTTTAACATTTCCAGACAGAACTCAAACATGGAACTGTATTCCAGCGGCAACCAAAAGCACATCTACTGTAATCTATACAACCACCAACTCATGAAATCAGACCCATATGTTTATTCTTAACATCTGAAGGGGCGCAAAAAGAAACAAAAATCTCCATCCACCAAAGGGAAAGTTAGATAAAATAATGAATACATGAGGCCCACTGAGTTAAATCTAATCAAATTGCAATAAATTATGCACTGATGAGAAATGGCATAGAGGCAGAATATTGGAGATTGAGAAGCTGTTTAGTATATAATTTTAAACACATTTTTCAGTTTTTAAACAATATTACACGCATTTTTATACATTATTTTGCGCACACATATTTTAAAAAAAAACTGAAAACATAAGTTTGAACACGCGTACCAAACAGAGCCTGAAGCACTCAGCAATTGGTTCTTCTAGAACGTTTTCATTCATAAAACTATTCTATATTGCTTTTAATATTCTAAGAATCCAATCTCCACGAAAGCGAGTTCATTAGCATTAAAAGACTAGAGATAATTAATTGGAAGATGGCCTTCTAGAAAAGCTTCCATAGAGATTCAATCACGGTTTAAGTCCTAGATATCATAATTATTAAATATTTTTTAGGCAAATAAAGGGAGCGGAGCAGGTGGGGTAGATAGGTTAATTAACTTCTATAAACATTAAAAAAATCCCAAAACCATCAAAACAACAGCAATACCTCTAATTTTTTTTGAGAATTAATTATTCTGTTTAAGGATACAGCAAACAATTTCCTGTGTCTTCTCTTTGGATCAAGTGAGCCTAACAGTTTTTGGCAGGTTAGAATTAGCCTAAACGTGAGGTCCTCCATCCATTTTTATAAATCCTTCCAACATAAACTTGACGAGCTCAGCTCTCATCCAACGACTGCCCAATTCATCTTCCAATTCAATGTGTGGGCCACCTAACAGATATCTAAAAGCCTGACATAATTTAATTTGCCAGTTCAAAACTAGCTGCAAAATCACCTTGCAAGAAATAAAGGTCTCATTTGGAAGACTTGTGAACTTTAAACAATAATTTTTTTTAAGCAATAGAGGTCTAGGTTTACGGAGGAGCTGTACTAGATTGGGGAACCAATTTAATCATTGACCCAATAATATCTACTATTTCAGACTTCATAACACAACAGAAAATAACAAATATTGATCACTTGTAACATTCCCAACTATCATGTATACAAAGAAGATTACTAAATCTAAACATTTAACAGAATTTGTGATCCTATATCAAAAAACTAAGATCTCAAACCTTTTATGCGTGCCAGTAGAGATGCAAGTTTCATATTCTGCATCAAATCATGTAACTTGGAGACTTAATAGTGCACGCAAAGCTAAGGATGAGTCTAATTCTTAAGCAAGGCACTAGATCCTCAACTAGTGAAGAACAAACTTCTACAAGTGCCCTCTATAGCTGCCTATAGCTAGAATCAAGGAGACAAATAACAAGAACAACAAAAGCTCCTACTATTCCTAAGTTGTACACCTTTATATACACGGATACACATACACAAGTCCTTATGCATAAGCAGAGCAAAAAGTTCTAAGGAATCGCCTATAATAGCAAGAATTTCCAAGTGACAAGGCCGACCAAACACAAATGACAAACCAAAGGATTCTAACACAGCATATAAATTACTTTATGGAAACATGAAAAACAAGGCAACCGGCCATAGACTTGAAGCAGACAAAAAGAGTTGATTGCAGTCTGAAGTTTATCCAGACTAATTAGAAAGGACAAAATCACTTTTGATTTTTTTGGAGTAAAAATTAACTCTTTAAATCATTAAAGGAAAATATAGCAGAAACCAGAACAAACCCAGAAAGCAAAATCTTTTTTTTTTTTTTTTTTTAATTCTCGAGGTTTTATATTCTATAAAATAAAATAAAAATTCCAACAAAGTTATTTCCTTTAACGTTCCATCGAAACAAACAGAACCATAGGAAACTTAAAATAATGGTATAAAATTATGGGAAAGACACAAAACCCGGATCCGAAAAATCATTTTAAAAAATTGAATGTTAAGAAGTGTACTTAAAGATTCAGCAACAAAACTTGGTTAACTGAATTTGGAGGGGGGCACTTATGAGTAAACCAAAGAATCAGATTGTCCATTTAACCCATTCAAGAAGAAAAGGCACAGAGGTTTTATTTAAGCTTAAACCCAGAGACAAGCAGAGAGAAATAGAAAAAGAAATTAAAAGGATTTCATAGGCAGATCTAAACTCATTAGATTTTCTAGAGAAATACATAGAAAAAAGAGAGAGAGAGAGAGATTGTGAAACATACCAATGGTAGAGAGTAGAGACTGGTTTTTGTTTGTGATATATGCCTTTGAGGCTATCTAGCTATAGCTTTTTTTGCCAATGGCTAATGTGAGAGAAAGAGAGAGAGCAGTTGCGTGGGAATTGGGTGAAAGGTGAGGCGAGAGAAAATGAATGAAAAGTGTGGAGGTAGAGACGATAAGAGCACTGGCTATTTATAAAAACTACTACCACTACACTACTCACCACTACTACTTTATATTTGTATTTCTTTTTATTTTTTTATTTTTCCTACTATATTTTTATATTTATTATAATTTATAGAAAGAGAAAGGCCACGGCACACGACACAAACCCACTGCTTTAGCTTTCTTTTATTTTTATTTACTTATTTATTTGATGAATTTATAGTTTTTAGAAATTGTTTGGAGGGTTTGGTTTGTATTTTTAAACAACTATTTTTAGTTTTTAAATAATATTTCACATATTTTCACACACTTTTTTACTCAACTGTATTTTTATAAATATTTTCAAATAAAAATTCACATATTTTTACACACACATATTATTTATTTATGAAGATAAACATTGCACTTCATCGTTCTCTGCCTCTGCCGCTGCCTCTGCCTCTGCTTCTTTCACATCCACATGGCCACACGTCACAGCCCTTCTCCCTCTCTCTCTCGCTAGCCTCCTGACGTGGCACAAGTACTTCCCCTTATCCTTTTTATTTTATTTATTTATTTATTAGTATTATACTAAACTTTATTTTACCACCTTATATTTGTGTCACAAGGACACATACTTTAACACAGTAATATCACTTTCCTAAGCACTTACAATTAGTTAAGTAATTTTTAAATATTCTAAAAAAAAAAAAAAGTATGATTATTACTCTCATATTTATAGTGAAATTCAATAATTAAATTTATTTTAAGATTTATCACAAATGTGATAAGAGTAATCATAATTTATTCTTATAAAAAAAACCATAATTTATTTATGTCCAAAATTACCTTTTTTTATTAACCTCATTTTTATATTTATATTATATATTATTATGCTCCTGTGATGCAAAACTTATTTAAAAATTGTATGTAGAGTAAACATAATAAAATTTAACTTACGATGAATAATCTTAATAATTAATTAATGAGAATGTATTAGCTTCTTCTTCTTCTTTTTTTTTTTTTTTTTTTTTGGGAGAAATGAGAATGTATTACTCTGAAACTTTTGATAATATTATTTTAGTTGAAATAAAATTTTAAATTTCTAATAACTTAAATAATACAATTTTATGTAGAGTAAATTATTGGTAGTAAAGTTTAATTTACAATAAACAATATCTGTCACAAAGTAAAGATAGTCACTTTAAGTAACCACGGCTTATAAAACTCAACTTGTATATTACTCTGAAACTTTTGATAATAGAATTTTAGTTAAAGTAGAATCTAAAATATCTTCAAACTTAAATAATAGAGTATTAGGTGGAGTAAATTATTATAATATCTTCAAACTTTTTTTTTTATATATACAAGATAGAAATTACACTCTACTATAATTTACGTGTTTATGTGTGTGAAGTTCCCTCTTAGAGACTTAAAACCCGGCCCTTAACCCCCATACCCCACAAACATTTATACTTGTAGAGTGATCATTGCACTAAGGGTGTGCGGTGATTAATTGCATTATCAACAAATTTGAAAATTTTTCTAGTAGTAGGTTTTTTTTTTTTTTTTTTTTTTGAGGGGGTAGTACTAGATTTAGTGGTTTCAAATTACATCATATTCTCTTCCTTGATTAAATTAGACATTGACCACCTTTCTTAAAATAATATATATTATAAGTTTTCATTAACAAAAAAAAAAAAAAATTTAAAAAGTGTTTAAATGTGTAAAATACTTGTCTTATAATTAGAAGTGCAACAGGTTAAGTTAAATAAGCTAGTGAACAACTGGAGGACAGTGTGTGTAAGCTTTCTCTCCAAATCATCTGATAGCCACTTTTTGTTCATATCTTCACCAAATTGCTTGCTCCAAATCGCTTTCACACCCTTCTTTCCAAGCTCAAAGTTGTCTTAGATTTGCCACATGAGTCTGAGGAGAATGTTAGACCCATTTGATCCTACGCCTATTGTAGTCATAAACTTGTAAAAGAAGTCATTTGACTATACTTGCAAAAAATAACAAGTAAATATTACGGTTAGTCTAGGTTATTTCTTGTAACAAAATTCTACGATGTACAGTTTTTTGGTTTAGACATCAATTCAATGTTTCTCTTTTCACAATATGGACTAATTATTACGAACATTAGCAAATAGAAAATGCTTAAGCCACTAAAATAAAATTTGATTCCATTCGCAGTTCTTAGTGATGGAATTATTATTATTATTATTATTATTTTGGGTTGAAAAGTTTATTTGCTAAAAATTGATAAAAATAAATTTTTTTTTTTTGTGAGACAAACGATAGAAAATATAAAGAAGTGAGATTCAAAAAATAAAAATTTTAGATAAACAAATAAACTAAATAAAATAAATTTTTTTAAGAAAATAAATATAAAAAGCAATTTTGGGCATCAAATATGAATTTTCAGTCCATTCCGTGTTTATGGAAAAGTAGTTTATACGTCGATTTAGCTTGGGAAGGCGTTGGGGCTAAACTGATTTAGACATTCCTAATTTGCTATTGTCATGTCATAACTCATGTAGTTTTTTTTTTAATTTTTTATTTTATGGGAAATACTAGATTTTATTAAATATCAGAATGTTCAACTACAAGTCTGCAAGACTCACGTCGTTAATAGTAATTATTTGCCTCCCAGAAGTAATTGTGGACAAAAAAACACAATCCACGCAGCTCAATTAATTTCTGGGACCTGGGTTTCTAGAATTAGACAATTTGTACGGGCACGCGTCTTCTCAAAATTAAAAATATATTTGGATTTCCTTTTTCATCAAGCACTCGAAGGTTCTTAATGGAATTGACCCTTGACAGCATCGTTTAACAACTGTAAACCAGAATCGTGACCATTTTTTTCTCCTTTCATACACACCATTTATTTTATTTTATTTTTGGTAAAATACACACCATTTATTATAGTGCAATAAATGAGAGATCTATACTGTTGTATCTGAAAAATAAATAAATAAATACCTATACTATTCTCAATATTTAGCATTTTCCCTTCATTATTATTTTTTAAGATTAAAAATAAAAAAATAAAAACTCCTATGTGTGGTGATTGACCCCGGCATGTTAGGAACATAGTGGTTCCCAACAAGAATGGATAGGAATTGTACGGGAATGTATGTAAATAGTAAAAAAATTGACTTAATTCAAGATAGTCAGAAAGAAATAAATTAAGAAATTGGTGTATTATTCAATAATGGAAATGTGATTACAAGTAGGTATTTATAGAAGAGTAATGCTACAGACACAAATTAATTTAAAATTTTTTTACAAATTGCTGACGTGGCTTTAGTAATTTTCAAATAACTATTGGTAAACATAAATGTGATGTTAGTGGTGGACCCATATTAGAACTAATAAGAATTTGTCATATCAATAGTTTGTAAAAATATTGTAAAATACTCCCTCCGTCCCAATTTTTTTGTCCTGTTTGAAAAGTCAAATTTTTTAAGGGAACATCATTTATTATCTTGTCTATCTTTTAAAAATGTATAAGTTTCTAAAATTACCCTTAAAAAAATTTATTAAAAAATTGAATTAGTAAATTAATAGGGGTATAATAGGAACATTAGTAAATTAATGACTTTTATTTTTAGAAACAGGACAATATTTTGGGACATCTTAAAATGGAATAGAGGACAAAAAAAAAGGGACGGAGAGAGTAGGTTGTAACTATAGCATTACTCTTTATAGAATCATAAAACTATTCTATTAGCCCACGTGGCCTTATCCTAATGGTCATATTATTCTATATGCATTAATAATTACACCATGTGTTAAATGTAGTTAACATGCTTGGAAATATAACTAACTAATCAAATGCAATATTACAACAATTCTTATCTATATGCTTATGGGGATTCCTAACACGGCCCACTTAATTTTTATTCATGAATGGCGTGAGACTACCCATGTAATGGGTAGAACTTGTCATTTCTCATACCCACAATCTCGGACTCATAAGGTGGACACAAGGACTTTCTATCACTAGACTACCTTGGTAAATAATGCATTTTTCCTTTAGGGTCCGTTTGGTTGGAGGGGTGAAAAAAGTAGGAAAATAAAAAATATTTTAATTTTCCTTATTTTTGTTTCATTGAGAGTGGAAAAGTAAAAGGGTGAGAAAATTGAGTTTGTATAAATTTACACATATATCATTATTAAAAAATGATGCTCGATTAAAACCAAAAAAAGGATAAACAACTAAAAAAAAAAAAATCAATCACCTAAATTTATTAAAAAATAAAAATCATGTCTAGAAAAAAAAATCACATCTAAACAAAAACACAAAAACAAAAAGACACAAAAGAAAGCAAAAGAAAAAATATATATGAACACTACAAGTGATGCGAACCTCAATCGACACGCTTTGAGACCCAACAAAAATATTGGAATACTTGCCCAAGAAAGCTAAAATTCATATTTTTGATAGAAAACCCTGACCCAACATTTATAATCGAAACGCGAACCAAAGGTATAAATGTAACACCTTGACCCAATGATTATAATTGAATCACGAACCAAAGGTATAAAGTTTGAACACCACAAGGAAGAATCTCTGATAAGTTCACAGTTCTTGAAGAACCAAAAGAAGAGCAAAGCCTCACCTTTTTCTGATTTTTATTCAATAATCTCTTATTACAATGAGTGCATACTATTTATTAGGTATGACTGAAAATAGAAAAATATAAAAAACGTACTAAATAATAAAACCCTAAATAAAAGTTGATTTGGTCTGAAATTAGCATATCTCAAATAGGAAAAATAACTAAAAACGTTCTAAATAATAAAAGCCTAAAATTAAGGTAGATCTGGTCCAAAAATAGATGCTCCAGACTAGGAAAAATATCTATTAACTGATATGGAGCTGAAAAATCAATCAGCCATTAATCCACGCCATAAATCGCGCCCAATTAAGCCAAATCATCCCTCAATAGCTTGGATTAAATTTATTACGCCTTCATCTTTCTTTGGGCCAAGCTTGGAATGTCCAGTGTTAGAATCAACCCAAATCTCTTGAATCAGCCCATTAAGTGCTTCTTTGATTTTCTTGGATCTTGCTTTAGTAATAGGCCCAACTAGAACATGCAATGGATCCTTGAATGCTTGTTGATTCTCATCAACAAGTGTAGGAAGCTTGCCCAAAAAAGGGGGGGGGGGGGGGGGGGGAAGAAGAGGCAATGTCCAGGAAAAAAGATAAAAGATAAAAAAAGAGCAACGTGAACAAGCCCATGTGCAACTGCACATGGGCATTTCTATTTAAAAATAATATCTAATTTTTCACTTCAATTTTCTCTCTATTTTGGAGAGAAAACTTTTTGGTGAGTCTAGGGAGAAAATACTTAGATCCCACCATTTATTTTTTTTTCCTCCCCATCCAACCAAACACACTCCAAAAAGTTTTCATTTCTATTTTCTCTTCAAAGTTTTCCACCCACTCTATTTCACCTCCAAACAAACACACACATCTCTCTCTCTCTCTCTCTCTCTCTCTCTCTCTCTCTCTCTCTCTCTCTCTCTCTCTCATGGCATTCCACCACAACACCAATAGGTTGTTGGTAGGGCTAATATGTCTCTCTCCCTCTTTTTCCACTTTCAATCCTTCTGTTGCATGCAACTTTATACATGTATATAACAGCATATTGGAATAGTGGCATACTATTGAGCCAACTTCTAAACTTGATGACTTGATGTCTTAATTAATCAACTTCGGTTGGCAACCCTTCAAAATAGTTACATTAAGTGTCTGCTTGGCAAGATGATTTTTGCCAACTTATTTTACTATTCAGCTTATTTTTACTACTATTTATGGATCTCATTACACTTTTTGGTACTATTCATAGGTCTCACTATATTATTTCAGCTAACTTTTATCTTTATCTACAGTACTTTCGGCAAAAAGTTTTCAGTTTCAGCAAAATAAGCAGATCCCAAACAGACCCTAAGTGTGTGTTTGGAAAAAATTAAAAAACCAACTTATTTTACTATTTATCTTATCTTTGATATTATTCATGAGCCCTACTGCACTTTTTGGTGCTATTTATGGATCCCACTATACTATTTCAACTAACTTTTACCTTTATCTACAGTACAGTGAGACTCATAAATAATACCAAAAAATGCAATGGGGTTTATAAATAATAGAAAAAATAAGCTAAATAGTAAAATAAATTGACAAATTTCACCACTTCAAACGCACAATAAAATAAAAATAAAGACATATTGTAGTTGATGAAACAACTTAAAATGAGATAAAAGGATTTATCCTCACCAAATTATAATTGTTGTCAGATTCCCGATGAAGTGAATAGGAGAAAGATTCTCCCATACAAAGGAGGGTCGTTTAACAGGCCACGGGGTCTTTGTGCATTGATACACAAAACAAAATAACGAGCAGCCATGGTTTTATGTAAATCTACAAGCATGAAAATCTACATTTTGACACATCGTGGTTCACATAAAATGTACCATAAACCATGTTCAAATTCAAATTGGACAAAAACTTGAGGAGTACAAACTGTTGGCACGCCCACGAGAAGTTATCGTGGTTCACACTTCACATAAAATGTACCATAAACCATGTTCAAATTCAAATTGGACAAAAACTTGAGGAGTACAAGGTACAAACTGTTGGCATGCCCACAAGAAGTTAGAGAACAATTATTTTTTTATTTTTTGATATCGTTAGAGAACAATTATTATTTTTTGATAGGAGTTAGAGAACAATTATGTATTGAGCATTGACTGCTGTCCAAATTTGAACAGAAAATTTTCATATTATTGACGTTATAGTAAACAACACCTTCCTCGAAATTTCTTCCTGACGGAAAAAATAGTGCTTTATTATTAACCACCCCCCACCACCCCCCCCGCAAAAAAAAAAAATCTCACAACATTATGGTGGGTGGCAATTCTTTCACATGCTCGTTAACTTAAAAGAATAATTCTAGAAAATACACCCAACCTCATATTCAATTTCATAACATGTTGATATGGTGTGAATGGTGAACTCAATGTCACTCCCAAATTTTACAAGTATGCACTTAATTTAGCGAAATGATCGAGATGGCCAACAAAGCTAATAATAAATTTCCTTTTTTTATAAAAAAAGGGTCTTACGTGTGTGATTATTGACCCGACCTACTTAAACCCGCAAAACTCATGACGTGGGGCACCCTTGGGTGCGTTAGGACTATCTTCATTATGGTACAGCATTTTTGCGAAATGCACAACTTGAACCAGGTAACTTTTAGATCCGCAAGTGTGATCCAGTTTGAAACTCCTACTAAGGCACCACGGCCGGGCAACAAAACTAATAAATTAAGAATAATGAAAGCATCACATTCTTGCCACATGTGATAAATAAATGAAATTTTAAGTGTTTGTTTGGATCACGGCGTGTGCGTCCACGTTTGGCATTTTTGGCTTCTTTTTTTTTTTTTTTTTTAAGTCCAAAGCCTCTTGCACTGTTCATGGGTGCACTGTTCATGGGACATGAACAGTGTAAATAGGCAAATGCACAATAATTTCATTTATGAACAGTAACCAAAAAATCATTTTTTAATATTTTCAGTTTTCAGTTTTCAATAAAATAAATAGAATCCAAACGCACACTAAAGAATAATGCTACAGACACAAACTATTTTACAATATTTTTATAAACTGCTAATATGACTTTAGCATTTTCCAAATAGTTATTGTAAGTAAAAATGTGATGTTAGTGAGAGACCCATATTAGAACTAGTAAAAATTTGTCACATCAACAGTTTGTAAAAATTTTGTAAAATAATTTGTGTATGTGGCATTACTCAATTTTAAATGCTTTGTCTACTTTTCCGGAGGCTTAAGAGTGATACTTACACTGAGTCACCCACACCACAGCCTGCCTAAATTAATTTTCAAATGCTTATTGACATATTTTTTTTCTTCTCCCTGGAGTTAAGATAAAACGCACGCTCCCTGGGATTAGGGATGACCATGGGTAGGGTATGGGTATATCCAACCCAATTAATTTATTCATGGATACTCAATTACCTTACCCAATTAGTATCCATACCCAATTGTTACCCAATTTGTTTACCCATGGATATCCATACCCTACCGAAACCCAATTTTTATAAAATCACCAAATATGCTCAAAAACCACTAAAAAAACCAAAATATCCTCAAAATCTCTAAAATGAGCAAAATGCCCATGAAACCTCTAAAATCACTAATTATGCTCAAAAACTACTAAAATGACCAAAATCTCTCAAAATCTCTAAAATAAGCAAAATACCCATGAAAATCTCTAAAATGACCAAAATACTCCCAAAATCTCTAAATATGCTCAAAAACCACTTAAAATTACCAAAATACCCCTAAACCTAGAAAATGACCAAAATACCCCCGAAACCTAAAAAATGACTAAATAACCACGAAACCTAAAAAATGTCCAAAATGCCCTTGAAACCCAAAAATTACCAAAATACCCCCAAAACCTAAAATTTGACTGAAATACCCCCCGAAACATAAAATTACCAAAAATACCCCCCTAAACCTAAAAAATGACAAAAATACCTCCAAAACCTAAAAACTAACTGAAATACCCTTGCAACTTGAAAATTACCAAAATACCCTCGAAACCTAAAAAATGATTGAAATAACCCCTAAACCTAAAAAATGACCAAAATATCTCCGAAAACTAAAGACTTACTAAAACACCCCTAATACTTAAAAATTATCAAAATACCCTCGAAACCTAAAAATTAACCGAAATACCCCGTAAACCTTGGGAATTACCAAAAACACCCCCAAAACCTATAAAATGACCAAAATACCCCTAAAATCTATAAAATAATAAAAATGCCCCTAAAACCTATATGATGGTAAAAATACACGATAAACCTAAAAAATGTCTGAAATACTCTCAAACCTATAAAATGACCAAAATATGCCCTAAACCTGTAAAATGACCAAATACGCCCAAAACCTCTGAAATGACAAAAAATAACCCCAAACCTCTAAAATTACCAAAAATACCCCAAAACCTATAAATCAACCAAAATAGCCCTAAAGTGACTAAAATACCCTCAGAAAATATCTAAAATGACCAAAACACCCTTGAAACCTTTAAAGTGACTAAAATACCCCTAAACCTTTAAGATGACCAAAATATATCTGTAACCTCTTAAATTACCAAAATAAAGGTTTGGGGTATTTTGGATGTTTCGAGGGTATTTTTGTCAAGATTAAAGGTCCTAAGAATATTTCAGTCATTTTGGAGGTTTTGAGGGAATTTTGGTAATTTTTTAGGTTTTGGGGTTATTTGGTCATTTTTTAGATTCTAAGGGTATTTCAGTCATTTTTTAGATTACGGGGGCATTTTTGTCTTTTTTTTTTTAAGGTTTTAGGGGTATTTCAAAAAATTTTATATTTTGGGGCTATTTCAGTAATTTTATAAGTTTCAGAGGTATTTTGGTAATTTCAAGGTTTCAGAGCTAATGTTTTATGTTTCAGGCATATTTTGGTCATTTTTTAGGTTTTGGGGGTATTTCGGTTATTTTTATGTTTTGGGGATATTTCGGTCATTTTTTAGGTTTTGAGGGTATTTTGGTAATTTTTAGGTTTCGGGGGTATGTTGGTCATTTTTTAGGTTTCAGTGATCTTTCGGTCATTTTTTAGGTTTAGGGGTTATTTTGGTAATTTTTAGTTTTCGAGGGTATTTTGGTCATTTTTTAGGTTTCAGGGGTATTTTGGTAATTTTTTAGGTTTCGTTGGTGTTTCGATCATTTTTTTAATGTTTCAGGGATTTTTTTTGGTAATTTTTAGGTTTCGGGGGTATTTTGGTCATTTTTTATGTTTCGGGGGTATTTCAGTCCTTTTTTATGTTTCGAAGGTATTTCAGTTATTTTTTAGGTTTTGAGGATATTTTAGTAATTTTTAAGTTTCGGGGGTATTTTGGTCATTTTTTAGGTTGTAGTGGTCTTTCGGTCATTTTTTAGGTTTAAGGGTTATATTTTGGTAATTTTTAGGTTTTGGTGGTCATTTGGTCATTTTTTAGGTTTATGGGGTATTTTGGTAATTTTTAGTTTTCGGGGGTATTTTGATCATTTTTTAGGTTTAGAGTGCATTTTGGTAATTTTAGAGGATTTTAGGAATAATTTGGTCATTTTCAAGTTTTAGGGGCAATTTGGTAATTTTGATTATTGGGTGAATTGAGGTTTACCCATAATAATTTGGTTAAGTTGGGTTTGAGTTAGATCTAATTAGTTAAATGGGTAATATCCAAACCCTACCCAAAATATTTAAATAATATCCAAATCCTACCCAATTACCTTCTACCCATTAAGAACTGGATATTACCCAAAATAATTGGATCGGGTATGGTTGGATATCCATTACCCAATGGGTGTGGCCATCCCTACCTGGGACTCTAACCCGACGCGTTTGGCTAGTTACCTTCCTTCTTTTCAGAGGGGTTAGGAATTAGGATTACTCAGCTTATCTTATTTTAATTAGCTAGCTTATAACTTTAAGTAAAGAAGTTAGCTTATTTAAAAATTTATATATATATATATATATATTCTAACAAAAACAAATGAAAAATAACTTTTTATCTTACGTGTAAACAAATAAACTAAGTTAACTAACGGCAAATAAATGTTACCAAACACACTTGAATGCAAAATGTGGGGTATTTTTTTTATTGTTTGAAAAAAAGGGTTGCAACTTTTACATGTACATCTCGTACATTGGGAAGACAGCAAACAACAAATGATATATAACAGGAAGAGAGACCTTCCCAAAGAATTAAAGGGATATTTAATCATAAATTAGATTTTTTTTTTTTTTTTTTTTTTTTCAGATTGTTGAATACAAGCGACAAAAATAATTTGGAAGATGAACTACGTATTTTTGAAGATTGGGAGAGTTTTTTTTTTTTTTTTGAAATCAAGATTGGGAGATATTAATTGTTGTCAAATGATCTATTATTTGTGTGTAAAAAAAAAAAAGTTGAAAATTGTAAGGTCCGAGTGATAGTTTAGTAGTACCTACATCCTTTATAATGTTTAGTATATGAGATTCAAGTACCTAAACCACCCCCCTCCCCCAAGTTGAAAATTGTAGAAAATGAAGGAAAAGCAAATTGATGGTTGGGACTTGGGAAATGAAGATGTTCAGCATCATTAATCAATGCAAAATGATGGTTGGCAAAATAATCATGGAATGTTAGTTTATTTAGCTTCCAAAGCCTGTTGACTTCTTTCATTTTCCTTATTAATTTATTGTATAAAAAATGAAAATCACGTTCCCGAAGAATTCACAATTAGGAAGGACCACCAAACAAGGCTGTAAGCAAAGGAACCCTAAAAGAAAAGCATAATATGATAACATGACTTTTTTTTTAAAACATTTATAATTAATAAACTTACAAACGTGTGTTCATCACTTTTTGCCTGACTTCAACTTCTTAACCGACATTTGGTTTAGTATCTTATCATCTTCGTTTATTCAAATAGTTCTAGACCCTATCCTAAAGAATATCAATTACATAAAAGAAAACCAAAGCCAAGATTATAGGCTTTAATTTAATTATCCAAAAAATAAATCTTTTTTTTCTTTTCTTTTTGCTTAGACAAGAAAGGAGTTTACCTTCACAAATACACCGCCAAATTAATGAATTATTCAAGTCCACCGCCAAAATTATCATGTTATTTTAGAGTTCTTATTCGTAGATGAGTGTTGTGAGAAGCATGAGTTATAAAGAAAGGCCAAACTCCAAAGTATTAAAAAAACAGAAATGCTATAAGTAGGTCCAACCGAAATTTAAATTCATTGTATAAGAATAGCAGTGGATTGTTCCATGCAAAAATATACTAAATCTTTAAGGCTTTTTATGTAGTTGACGTGCTGATCAGAAAGGATTTCATAATTCCATGAAAAAATTATTGGAATCATGCATTCCTTCTTTTTTCCCCTATTGTGGTTGTTGTTTGCTCCTACCTTTTTCTTTTTCTTTATAGAATCTACTGTTATTTTGCCCTATCATATCATGTCATATATATTTGATAACATATCATATTATATATTATCTATAGTACTAATAATAGGATTTTATGTTGGGGTTTAATCATTTTGCGTAGTGAAATATACTCATACAAATTCTTAGGGCCCGTTTGGTTTGTGTTTTTAAACAACATTTTTTAGTTTTTAAACAGCATTTCACGCATTTCAACACACTTTTTCACCCACACGTATTTTAAAAAACTACAAACAACAATTTTTAAACTACTCTATCAAACACCCCCTTAAACTCTCTAAATACTCCTATCTTTTAGTTAAATAATTTTAAATTTAAAAGCACAAACCGGTTAAAAAAGTAGTTTACTACTCCCTCCGTCCCAATTTTTTTATCCTGTTTGAAAAGTCAAATTTTTTAAGGGAACATCATTTATTGTTTTGTTTACATTTTAAAAATGTATAAGTTTCCAAAACTATCCTTAAAAAAATTTATTAAAAAATTGAATTAGTAAATTAATAGGGGTATAATAGGAACATTAGTAAATTAATTACTTTTATTTTTAGAAACAAGACAATATTTTGGGACATCTCAAAATGGAATAAAGGACAAAAAATATGGGACGGAGGGAGTATTTTTTTTTAAAATTCCTAAGTTTTATGCTTTTTTCTTTTCTCTTTTCTTAAACTCTCTAAAATACCCCTATCTTTTAGTTAAATAATTTTAAATTTAAAAACACAAACTGGTTAAAAGAGCAACTTACTATTTTAACAAAAGTTCCTAAGTTTTAGGCTTTTCTTTTCTCTTCTCTAATCTGGATTACAAATTTTTATTTTAAATTAAAAAAATTTCAAACTTTTATCAGACTCTCATGTAGAGAAAGATCCTAAATATTAAAACACTATCTCTATCTCACTTTTAAACATTATTCCACATTACCTTATCTCTTTCTTTAAAAAAAAAAAATACTCACCGTTATTTTATATATTCTTTAGATAGATGAGAGTGTGAAAAAAAAAGTACTATAGCTAACCTATTGTCGCGTTTTTAAGATACGCGGCTTAAACTACTAACCTATAGCTACGTTTTTTAAGCGTTGCAGTAAGTTAAGTCTATAACCGCGTTTCTAAGGGTTTTTAGCTGCATTTTTGTGGAAATAACTATTGCAGTATTTGAGAAGCACGGCTATAGGTCCATCTGTAAATTAAAAAAAAAAAACAGTCGACCTATATATTACGGCTCTTTTAAAGGGCCGCAATAGGTCTTGTGGAAAATTTAGAAGCATGACTGTAGACCTGTTTTTTTTGTAGTGTATCACCAAAATTTTAGAAATTTAAGGTACTATCTCTATTAAATTCTATTACAAAGTTTTAGTAAAATTAAAAGAAAATTTATTATTATTATTTTTTTTTATACAAGATAGAAATTCTACTCTAGCCTAATCTAAGTATATATGTGTGTGAAGCTCTCTCTTGGAGACTTGAACCCTAGCTCTTACCTCCCACATCCTACAAGCACTTATACTTATGGAGTGAACCACCGCACACCCCCACATCCCACAAGCACTTATACTTGTGTAGTGACCACCGCACCAAGGGTGTGCGGTGGTTAATTATTTATTTAAACTATTGCAAGCATTTATCATAATTTATGATTTTAATAAATTAAATAAAAAAAAAATTGGTCTTACAATGTGTGCTTACATCATGTAACTTAAGTTTTTTTTTTCTTTAAAAAAATATTATCTATTTTTTTTGTTAAGTTTTAATGATATTATAGGGAAAAAATTATATCAAAATTATATCATATTATAATAAAACTCATGCACCGCACAAGTATTTTACTAATAATATACCATAAATTTTATAATATACTTTGATTTAAACTCAATTATTAAGAGTTTATAAAAGTTTTGAAAAATAATTGTTTGTTCTAAATTATTTTTATAATAAAATTTGGGAATTATTTAAACTCAATATAAGTATTAAATGTTGTATATATGATCATATTTTCACCACTTGGTGTACTCTAAGTATATTAACTTTATATATTAACACAATTTTACTAATTATATTATGATGTTTATGAAAGAATGGAATAAAATATGATATATTTTTCTAATTTTTTTGGGAGTATATAAAAGAAAAAAACATATACTTTCACTACTATACCTTTTACATTCAGCTTTTTTTTTCTTTTTTTTCCTTTTCTTTTTTTTTTAATGACAAAGTTTGGTAGCAAATTTGGTTGTAGTCCAAGACTACAACTTTACATAATATCTTTTTATTAGATGTGAATTTTGATAAATCCACCGTTGAGTTACATTTTTTTTCTTATATCCTCAATGTTTGCAAAATTTCCAGAAGATAAAAAATCAATAACTATGTCATCAATCAAATGTTAAAATCTCAAGTTTTTGTAGTCCAAAATTATGCATAAAAAATAACTTTATAGATCAAATAGTAAATAAAATCCGATTGGCATAAAATTTTATATGTGAACATAAAGAACATGGAATCTTACAGTTAGATTTTCAAAATATGTAAGCATGTTAATTTATTAAGTGAAAGTTGTAACCGTAAGCTAAAACTAGATTTGTAGCCAAACTTTGTTATTTTTTTAATAGAAATAAAATAGGTATTTCACCTAGATTTAAAAAAGAAAAAAGAAAAAAAAGAATGAGTGTTTTTTCCATTTGCGAGGAATAATTAGGCAAGAAAGTACATGCACTCATTTTTATTTAATTATTTTCTACTAAATTCCAAACAAGAAAATAAATGAAATATCATTTTTATTCCATTCCAGTTTACTAATTTAAAACAAAATCATATTACTAAAGTTTCAAGAAATTACAACTAAAAATGAATTTTAAAGAAATTTAAAATACTATTAAGATCAAAACTTAATTAATGAAAATTTAATTAAATTTAAATAGAATTTCTTTATTATTAATTGTGGGGGTAAAAGCCCAACATTATGTATTGGGCCTAGGGTCCTATTTGAAGATTACGGTGTGTCCGAAGAGATGAAAATGAATGAGAAGAATTCCATGGGGAGAGATATACCTGGAAACGATTAAAGAATATAGTCCGAAGAGAGCATCGGTAGCCCGAAAAGTGTATTCTCCTCGGATATAAAGAGTCTCGGTCAAGCAGATACCTGGGAGGTTCGAGTGATCTCCCTAACGATTCCAATGATAAGGATAAACTTCAGACTTGTATGAAAATGATAAGAATGGAGAAATATCTAAAAGAAAAAGCTGCTACCACCGTGTTTAATGCACTGCAGCAACTTTTCTGGCTGCATTTATGTGAAGAAGACCCCTGAACAGTGCAACTTTAGTTACCACCACTCATGGAGAACTAAAGAAAATACCTGATGTAACATACACTCAAGTGAAGGCATAGATGAAGAACAAGTGTACGGTGAAGATGGTTGAGAAGAAGGCTACATAAAGGGAAAAGGCCTCTGATGAGAGGGGATCGGAAAAAAGATAATAAGAGGAGGATAAAATTTTTACAGTAACTCTAAGAACTGTATTCACTGTTCAATCAATAATATAACTCTTCGGACATCAATTTGTTTAGTTTTTAAGTGTGTTTTTACGTTGGTTCATTCTTGGATATCATAGTTAACAGTTGCTAAATTCACAACTAACCCAGCTCTTTCACCCACTCTCTACAAATTCATTGTTTTGGGCTGGGGCTACAAATCCTGACCCTACAATTGGCGCCGTCTGTGGGAAGAGCTTGAGCGAAAGTGGAAGCAACAGTTGATAATGGCTAAACTAGGGCAACAACCAGCAGAATCTAGGGCATCCCAATATATAGACCCTTTTCTTAATTTAGAGCAGAGACAAGATCGTGAAGGTAGTGTGCATACTGCGCATACTGATCGAAGCCAGCCACATGGTGGAAGGCAGAGAAGAACCAGAATATGCAACTAGAAATTGAAAGGCTAAAAAGGGAGTTGCGCCATGCAAAGAGGAAACAGATTTCTTCGTATTCTGATGAAGATTCTGATGACGAACAGGACGTCACTTACAAGCAGAGATCTCGAACACTAGTCAGTGAATTCTTTTCCTATGAAGAAGAGCATCATCGTAAGAGGTAACCTCGAGGCCCATCACGTGGAGGCGTAGAGAACAATGCTATGAGCAAGGCTTTGAATCAAATCTCTAGGTCACCTTTTACATGTAGGATTGAAGAAGCGAGACTTTCTCGGCATTTTAACCAGTCGACGGTCACCATCTATAATGGTAAAACGAACCCAATGGAACATGTGAGTCACTCTAATTAAAGGATGATTGTTTACTCCAGAGATGAAACTCTGATGTGCAAGGTTTTCCCCTCCAGTCTTGAACCGGTTGCAATGAGATGGTTTGACAGCCTGGAAGCAGACTCCATCGATTCCTTCAAAGAGCTCACTTAAGCATTTGGTTCCCGTTTTGTCATATGCCGAGGAGTTGCTAAGCCCTTGTCTTCACTGCTATCTTTAAGCATGCAAGAGGACGAGACCTTGAAAACATATTCAGATAAGTACTAGGAGATGTTTAATGATATGGAGGGCAATTTTGATGGAATGGCCCTTAGCACGTTTAAGCTCGGCCTCCCCACTGACCATAGTTTAAGGAAGTCCTTAACTGGTAAGCCAGTTACTAACATGCGTCAACTCATGGACCATATTGAAAAGTATAAAAGAGTTGAAGAAGATCAACAGCAAGGGAAGGGAAAGGATAATATTATCCCCCAGGAGAGGAGGGATTTCAAGTCGGACCGTTACAATAGTAGTAAACCACGGAGAGATTTTGTTGGGCAATCAGGATCAACAAATCTTCAAACAGTCAACGCTGTATTCAAAGAGACAGTACACCAAGTTTTGGAAAAGATTAAGAATGAACCATTCTTTAAGTGGCCGAATAAGATGGTGGGGAACCCTGAGAGGCGTAACCATAATCTCTATTGCCAGTACCATCAAGACCATGGGCATACCACAGAGGATTGCAGGAGCCTGTGGAATCATTTGGACCAACTGGTCCGCGAGAGTAAATTAAGACACCTCTTGCACCACTCCAGTGGCCGAGGAAGTCAGATGAACTCAGAGCCCCGAAGAGATGACTCTTCAAAGCCTCCATTGGGAACTATTAATGTCATCTTCGCCGCACCGAGGAGAACAGGATTCTGGCCGTCGAAGGTTATGTCGGTAGCTCGGTTACCCACAGGGGATTTCGGCCAAGGTCCGAAAAGAGCTAAATTAGATGCTCAACTGGTTTTAGGGTTCTCGGATGAGGACAAGATTAGAATCATCCAACCCCATGATGACGTTTTAGTAATCACACTCAGAATTGGAGGGTATAATGTGAAGAGGGTAATGGTAGACCAAGGTAGTGCGGTAGAGCTAATGTATCCTGATCTCTACAAAGGGTTGAACCTAAAACCTCAAGACCTAACACCATACAATTCCCCTCTGGTGAGTTTTGAAGGAAGAGTTGTTACCCCTAAAGGCCAAATACGATTGCCTGTGCAGACCGGCTCAGAGGTGGTAGAGGTGGATTACATAGTTGTAGATATGTATTCGCCCTATACGGCAATTGTAGCCAGACCTTGGCTTCATACGCTAGGGGCTGTTTTCTCTACTTTGCATCAGAAAGTTAAATATCCATCTGAAGGACAAGTTTGTGAAATCCGGAGAGATCTGTCCTCAGCCAGATAGTGCTTAGTGGCTGCCATCCAACATAAACCCAAAATTGAGTCCTCGACCAAGGTCGAAAGGGGTTTATAGCAGTTAAAACATCGGGTATCGCCCGCCGAAGATCCAGGCAAGGGCGCTAGATACGAAGATTTGATAAAATTTATCATCGGAGATGACCCAGAAAAGTTCTTTCAAGTTGGATCTCAGCTACCTCTGTAAGAGAAGGAAGAGCTAGTAGAGTTCCTTAAGAGAAACCTTGACGTATTCGCCTGGAACGCTTACGAAGCCCCAGGGGTGGATCTAGAATTCATATGTCACCATCTGAAGGTCAACCCACTGATTACCCCCAAGAAGCAGCTTCATCGGCGTCCATCTAAGGAACACGCTGATGCAGTAAGAGAAGAAGTAACAAAGCTCAAACAAGTTGGAGCTATTAAAGAATTTTTTTATTCGAAGTGGCTAGCGAATACTGTGGTGGTGAAGAAGAAGAATGGGAAATGACGAGTATGTGTAGATTTCACTTATTTAAACAAGGCTTGTCCTAAGGATCCATTCCCTATGCCAAAAATTGATCAACTAGTAGATGCCACTGTCGGCCATCCTCGGATGAGTTTCTTGGATGCTTTTTAGGGTTACCACTAAATACCGTTAGCCCTGTATGATCAGGAGAAGACTGTTTTTGTCACCCATATCGGTAACTACCATTACAAAGTGATGCCATTTGATTTGAAAAATGCAGGATCCACTTACCAAAGAATGACGACAAGGATGTTTGAACCACAGTTGGGTAAAAGTATCGAAATTTATATAGATGACATGGTGATGAAAAGCAAGGTCGTTTCTAAACATATAAAGGACCTAGAAAACATTTTTGAAGTTCTAAGAAGGCACAAGCTAGTCTAAATGCTTCCAAATGCTCATTTGGTGTGGGGTCAGGCAAGTTCTTGGGGTACATGGTGACTTATAGGGGAATTGAAGTTAACCCCGATCAGATAAAGGTCATCCACAACTTACAATCTCCTCGAAATCCTAAAGAAGTTCAGAAATTGACTGGAATGACCGCTGCCTTGAACCGATTCATCTCTCGATTAGCAGATAGGTGTAGACCTTTCTTCTCGTTGATCAACAAATGGAAAGGATTTGAGTGGACTAAAGAGTGTGCTTTAGCCTTCCAACAACTTAAAGACTATTTGGCTCGGCCACCAATTATGTCCAGTCCTGAACCAGATGAGGTCTTATTTGCCTACATTGCGGTGGCTCCTTGTACTATAAGTTTGGTACTAATACGAGTGGATCAAGGTGTGCAAAGGCCAGTTTATTATGTGAGTAAGTCATTACATGAGGCCGAGATTCGGTACCTGCCGCTGGAGAAAGCCATCTTGGCAATAGTACTTGGTACACGGAAGTTGCCTCATTATTTCCAAGCACATACGGTCGTTGTGCTCACACAACTTCCGCTTAAAACCATACTTAAAAGTGCTGACTACACGGGAAGAGTAGCTAAATAGGGCACTATCCTAGGAGCTTTTGACATCAAATACATGCCTTGCACTTTAGTCAAGGGCCAGGTTCTCGCAGATCTGGTGGCCGAGTTCACAGAGCCTAGTTTAGAAGAGGTAACGGTAGAGAAAGACATGGATGAAAATTCGGTTGGCATGATTTCTCAACGAGGCCCGTCATCCTGGGAAGTAGATGTAGATGGTGCAGCAAATCAGAAGGGTTCTGGAGTGGGGCTAGTGTTAATATCTCCAGAGAAGATTGTTATCAAAAAGTCAATAAGGCTAAACTTCACGGCCACAAATAATGAAGCCGAGTACGAAGCGTTACTGATGGGAATGGCTATGGTTCGAAGAATGGGAGGAAAGTCAGTGGAGGTGTTCTCGGACTCGAGGTTAGTCGTTGGTCAAGTACAAGGTGAGTTTCAGGCGAAGGATGAAAGAATGCAGGGATACTTGAGTGAGTTAAGTGTCTGCAATCGGAGTTCGACTCTTTTAATCTGCTGCACATCCCCAGAAATGGTAATCCACATGCTGATTCTTTGGCATCGCTCGCTACCTCTTCGGTGCAAGATTTGGCGAGAGTTATCCTAGTCGAGGACTTGCATGGGCCTACAGAGGCAAGAAGAGAGGTAGTCCAGGTTCACCAGATCAGGGCCGAACTCAGCTGGATGAATTCTATAATTAAATTCTTGAAGGAGGATATTTTTCCTGAAGAAAGGGGGGAAGCTAACAAAGTTCGGAGGAAGGCGACCAAATTCTGGCTATCCGAAGACCAGAAACTATATAAACGCTCCTATTCAGGACCGTACCTATTATGCATGTATCCTGAAGCAATTGAGTTACTACTAGAAGAACTACATGAAGGAATCTGTGAGAGCCACACTGGAGGTAGGTCCTTGGCTCACCAAGCCATTACTCAAGGTTATTGGTGGCCGAATATGCAAAAAGAAGCCTATGAGTATGTTACGAAGTGCGATCAATGTCAACGGTTTGCCCCAAACATTCATCAACCAGGGGGAACCCTTAATCCACTATCCGACCCATGGCCTTTCGCTCAATGGGGCTTAGATATCATGGGTCCATTCCCTAAAGCTGCAGGAAACAGGAAATACCTTCTGGTTGGCACAAACTATTTCACCAAATGGGTCAAATCTAAACCTCTGGCCAACATCAGAGACGTAGATGTGCAGAAATTTGTGTGGAAGAATATTGTCACTCAGTTTGGGGTTCGTCATACTTTCATCTCGGATAATGGCCTACAGTTCGATAGCAAAGCATTCAGGAATTATTGTAGTGAACTGGGAATCATAAACAAATACTCCACCCCTGCTTATCCCCAGGGTAATGGGCAAGCAGAAGCTATTAACAAGGTCATAGTAAATAGATTAAAGAAGAGATTAGACGACGCGAAAAACAAATGGATGGAAGAACTGCCACATGTACTTTGGGCATACAGAACTATGCCTTGCAGATCTACTGGAGAGACCCCATTCTCAATGACTTATGGGGCTGAAGTTGTCATACCTTTCGAGAATGGGTTCCCAACATTGAGAACTAGTTCGTTCAATTCAACCGGCAACAATGAGCAGCTAGAAAAGAGTCTGGATCTGATTGAGGAAATGAGGGAAAATACAATGGTCCGATTAGCTCATTACCAACAAAAGCTCAGACAAGGCTATGATGCCAACATAAAGCTAAGACCTCTAAAACCTGGTGATTTGGTGCTCAGAAAGGTTGTGGGCACTGCAAAGAATCCAGCTTGGGGAAAGTTAGGACCTAATTGGGAAGGGCCATATCGTATCACCTCAGGGGTTGGCATTGGGGCGTATTTCTTGGAAGACCTAGATAGCCATGTAATACCACGCCCTTGGAATGTAAATAACCTCAAAAGGTACTATTATTAATCGAATATTTTCTTCCATCAATATGTTAATTTATTATATAAAGTTTTCCGATAAGTGTTTAAACTTAAATTCAATCATGCCTAAAGTACTCGGACCAGATGATATGGGTTAGTAAACACTTCTTCACAGTTCTCCTAAGTGTTTAAACTTAAATTCATTCATGCCTGTAGTTCTCAGAACAGATGATATGGGTTAGTTAACACTCCTTCACAGTTCTTATAAGTGTTTAAACTTAAATCCATTCATGCCTGTAGTCCTCGGACCAGATGATATGGGTTAGTTAACACTTCTTCACAGTTCTCCTAAGTGTTTAAACTTAAATTCATTCATGCCTGTAGTCATCGGATCAGATGATGTGGGTTGGTTAACACTCTTTCACAGTTCTTATAAGTGTTTAAACTTAAATCCATTCATGCCTGTAGTCCTCAGACCAGATGATATGGGTTAGTTAACACTTCTTTCCAGTTCTCCTAAGTGTTTAAACTTAAATCCATTCATGTCTGTAGTCCTCGGACCAAATGATATGGGTTAGTTAACACTCCTTCACAGTTCTTATAAGTGTTTAAACTTAAATTCATTCATGCTTGTAGTCCTCAGACTAGACAATATGGGTTAGTTAACACTTCTTCACAGTTCTTATAAGTATTTAAATTTAAATCTATTCATGTCTGTAGTCCTCAGACCAGATGATATGGGTTAGTTAACACTTCTTCACAGTTCTTATAAGCGTTTAAACTTAAATACATTCATGCCTGTAATCCTCGGACCTGATGATATGGGTTAGTCAACACCTACATACAATTATTACTGAGGCTTAAATTTAAAATGAATCATGCCTGAAATCCTCGGATGTATTTAAATAAACTCTAACTTACGATAGGCCTCTTTAGTCATATATTTAACTAAAAATCAATGCTCAGTAATATTAAATGTTCGAGAAGACCTGTGAGACTTCCATATCATCCATTACTTTCATTGTTTAATAATAACTCTTATATAAACTACTCGTTTTAGTGTTGATTTAAGTTATTTGCATCATCAGCATGATATCGTGGTTAAGCCTGCCTATATTACTGTAGTTACAAGTCATAATTATTTGCAACAATAATGAGTCTCATAAGATGGGCAACGAAAATACTAAAAATAAAAGAGAAACCATTTCATTGATCAAAAGAAAGTAGTTTACAATCCCTTACATAAAAAATAAATTAAAAATAAAAATAAAAACTCCTAAACGTTTAAGCCTTCATCTGAGGGGCCAAAGGTTCAACAGCTTAACTAGACTGAGTAGCAGCAACTTCTGGGGCTTAGTCCTTAGATTCTGAAAGGGTCTCCTTTTTTCCCAAGTCTTTGCCCTTATCTTGAGGAGCCTTAGCTTGCTTGCCTTGACCACCAAGCTGACCAGACTCCTTGGGATCATCAGCTGGCTTGCCCTGATCACCAGGTTGACCAGACACCTTGGGTGCCTCAGAATTGACAGGAAGGCCTTGGCCGATCAAGGATTGCTCCGAAACCTCTTGGAGTTGTACGGGGGGAGAGGAATCAGAACCTAGGAGTTCGCGAATATCAAGATCGTAGTATATACTCCCATGTTGTCTCAAGTCAGCTTCCGCAGAGATCCTAGTAGCATCAAGGGCTTTTCCCCAAGTTACATCACAGTAATCTCGGCAGACCGAGGCAAACTGCTCAGTAAGGCTGGCTTGGGTCTCCTCCACCCCCAGCTTATACGCTGCCTGCCTTTCAGCCTCGACCGCCTTCTTAGCCAACTGAGCATTCTTCTTGCCAATTTGGCAGTCTCCCTGGCTTTCTGAAGCTCAATCCGAAGATCCTTTACCAGCGGTCTCTCTGTTTCCAGATTAATCTCGGTCATGTTCAACTGCTGGCATTGGTCTTCGGCCTGCTTCTCGACATTTTTAAGACCTGCATCTAGACCATTCCTCTGCTTGGTCATCTCTTTTAACTGCTCGGATAGATGAGCATAGTCTTCCTTCAGACTGCCCAGTGATTTTTCTGCCTCAGACCGAGAGTGGGCCTCCGCTTGGGCTTTAGTATAGACCTTTTTGTTCCACTCCTCGGCCACATAAACCTGCTGGGTGATCTACATAGCAGAAAGAAAATTTTCAATATAAAAAAAATCATCAGCATCTTAACTAAAGAAATGGATTAATTCACTTACCATGACTAAATCCCTTTTTAGGGATAAAAAGAGATCATATTGGCTGAAACACCTGTAAGAATCCATGTCTCGTGGAAGGAGCAGTGGTTGCTCCAAGGTCTCAGCAACGAGACCTACTTTCCCCCCATTATAGTTTCTAAGGGAGGTCTCCCAAGGGATAGGAGCACTATCCAATTCCAGCCTAGGGGACCAGGTGCGATGCACTCGGTGCACGTCAGCTACGAGAGAGTCATCTCGGCTCTCTGTAGACGAAACCCTTTTGCTCTGATGGTCTTTGACCACTTTCTGTTGTTTGGTTCCTTTCGGAGGCGCCACCTCCCTTTCTTCATTTCGGCGAAGGGCCTCTTCTTCTTCGGATCTGGCAATTGCTTTGTGCCAAGATTCAAAGGAACCTGGGGAGGTGGTAGAGGAAGACTAATAGCTGGTTAAGACGTACCGGTCTCTTTGGGCCTAGCTTTTTTATTCCTATTCTTCATCAAGTCCTTCAAGCTTGCCATGTCTTCTTCTTCCAAAGAGTCCTCTAAAAGAGCAGTTATCAAAACAGGTGGGTGAACACTAGACTACCTGTCAATCTCCTCCTCGGCGTCTGAAACTTGTATCATTTGAACTCCTTCTGAAGCCTCTCATTCAAATTTAAACTTATCAATTTGTTCCTCAAGTGAAAAGGCCGAGGAGGCGACTCTTTCCTCTACTGCAACCGGTTTAAAAGGAACCTATTGAACTGGTTGGACGAGTAGAGGCACACCCTGTGGATTTGGATGTGGCACGGAGACAAGATCAAACGGAGCTAAAAAATCTTTTCGAGCAACGTCTATGCCGTTGATGCAACGGTCACCCTGTCTTATTGCGTTGCTGACCGGCTGAAAATCGCCCGATTTTGGCGTAAAGCCAAGAATAAGAGGAACAGCTCGGAGTTGGCCGTCTTCACTTACAAAAATTTCTGACCTTAGTAAGTAATTGAGCGCGGCAATGGAGACCGTCATGCCACGCACCCGAGACGATCAGATAGTCGTCTTTCATCCCTTTGTTAGACTTGGGGAGGCAGGAGACAAGCCAAACAGTTTCGGATCGGGATTTAAGATAATATCCCGCTCCCTTTTGGCTATGACATTCGTACATGTGTACTACGTCAGGCCAGGTGAGTTCGAGTCCTAAATAACGATTCAAGGCATCAATCGCTCCTAGGATCCTAAAGACATTGGGTACGCACTGATCAGGAGAAAGCCTATGGTTACAAAGATAACTTTGGATAATAGAACTCATAGGGAGAGTCATTCCTCCTTCTATGAAGGCTATCATAGGGATTACGACTTCTCCCTCTCTTCGGTCAGTTAATATCCTTTCTTGGGGACAGTACCTAAGGTTTATTCCCTGTGGTATGCCATATGTTTTCTTAAATGTCTCTATTAAGGCAGGGCTATCCATCATATACTGAAATCTACCCATCTTAGTTAAACAAAAAAGAGGAAACACTAAGCGCAGTGACTGGGGAGTGGCTATTCGAAGGCCGAGGAAGCTGGCCAAAGAGAAGATGAAAGATTTGGATAAGGGAGAACTTACACTAACTAAATCGGAGAATGGTCTTTAAACTCGTAGGGAGATTTTTACAGATTCTGGGAAGAACTAGGATTGATGATTGGAAGAGCTTGGTGGATTTGAGTGCTCGAGTTCGCTAGAGAATCTGAGAATTTGCAAAGTAAAAGAGAGAAAACCTTCTTTGGGGCTTTATATAGGGGCCAGGAAGTGGGTGGGAGTTATCCCACTCAAATCTGAAAGACATCATCTGTTGGATCGATGGTCAACCGTTGGATGCAAGAGACAAAATGCCGCTTGGAGTAATTAGTAGCGCTTCGTGAATACTGAAACGTCAGCAGCAATGATGAAGCACCTAAATCTACGCCCACACACGTGTAAATTCAGGTATTTTTGTGTTTTAAGCTTTTATTTCAAGACAAATCAAAATCCTATTTTTTCTCCTCAGATGCGAGGGAAAAATTAAAATTTTGAGAGGCTATTGTGGGGGTAAAAGCCCAACATTATGTATTGGGCCTAGGGCCCTATTTGAAGATTACGGTGTGTCCGAAGAGATGAAAATGACTGAGAAAAATTCCATGGGGAGAGATATACCTGGAAACGGTCAAAGAATATAGTCCGAAGAGAGCATCGGTAGTCTGAAGAGTGTATTCTCCTCGGATATAAAGAGTCTCGGTCAAGCAGATACCTGGGAGGTTCGAGTGATCTCCCTAACGATTCCAATGATAAGGATAAGCTTCGGACTTGTATGGAGATGATAAAAATGGAGAAATATCTAAAAGAAAAAACTGCTACCACCGTGTTTAATGCACTGCAGCAACTTTTCTGATCGCATTTATGTGGAGAAGATTCCTGAACAGTGCAACTTCAGCTACCACCACTCATGGAGAACTAAAGAAGATACCTAATATGACATGCACTCAAGTGAAGGCATAGATGAAGAACAAGTGTACGGTGAAGATGGTTGAGAAGAAAGCTATATAAAGGGAAAAGGCCTCTGATGAGAAAGGATCGGAAAAAAGATAATTAGAGGAGGAGAAAAATTTTACTGTAACTCTAAGAACTGTATTCACTGTTCAATCAATAATATACCTCTTCGGACATCAATTTGTTTAGCTTTTAAGTGTGTTTTTACGTTGGTTCATTCCTGGATATCATAGTTAACAGTTGCTAAATTCACAACTAACCCAGCTCTTACACCCACTCTCTATAAATTCATTATTTTGGGCTTGGTTTACAAATCCTGACCCTACATTAATTATTTCAAAAAATTGTTATAATTTTTTATTTTGATAAAAGAAACCAATCCTACCTAACGTATGTTTGATACCTAACTTAAGTTATTTTTACTATATATTATATTATTGAAATATTTTTTATATTACTTATTATTTTTTATTAATCTGTGTATTACACAGGTGTATAATGCTAGTCAACTTGAAAATTAAAAGAAAAAAAATTAATTGCTTATATATATATATATATATTGTAAGTGAGTAAGACTTTATACATGTAGTCTAAGATAATGCAAGCTAGGTATATCTTTCTAAAGGGGAAAAAATATTTAGAAGATAATAAAATCAATCATTAAGATTACATTTGGTACAATGAATATAGATTACAACAGAAATGGTAATTTTTATTATCGGGAATAAAATGTGTTGTAATGAAATAATTGAACATATTTATTAGTTTGGTTGTGAGTTGTAACATTAGAATAAAACTTATGATTTATATTAGGAAATATCTCATTCATACAATTATATTTCCTAGAAAATAATATATTTTAAATTTTAGAGAGATGAGTTATTTTTTGATGATTTTTTTATTTTCACAATTGTTAGGTGGACATGGAAAATTTATTTATTTGGAAATATATTAATGTTAGAAATTATTACATCTATTAAGGAATATGTATTACAACCCTTTTAGGAGGAATAGTTATTCCTGATTTTAAAGAATAGATATTCATAAGAAATTACTATTCCCTGTAATAAAAATAGAGAAATGCTACGTTCACAACATTTTCACTATAAATCACAGGTGGTTAGTTGTTATTGGTTCAAATTTGAACTTAATACTAAGATTACTTTTTTACCCCAATAATAACAACCGGTAACAAACTTCCACTTAGAATTTGTTATAAAAATGTTGTAAAAATGTTGTGGACATATCATTTCTCATAAAAATATAACCAAACTATTAAATAACTAAATCATAGGAATAACTATTACATTACAATGCCTATTACAATCTACCAAACATGCCCTAAGAGTTTTTTGTTTCTCAAAAAAAAAAAAAAAAAATCATTACGAGGCCGGCTAGAATATCGAAATGAAAATTCTAGGCTTCATTTGAAAGTTTATAAGGAAATGAAATAAAATGGAATTGAATGATGATAAAGAAATAGAATGGAATGGAATGGAATAATCATAAGGGAATGGAAAGAAACAGAATGTATTTAAGTAAGAGAAATGAATAGAATTAAGTAAACTTAATTGGATGTTTTAAAATAAGTGAATGAAAATAAATGGAATGTAAGTAATCTTGTTTGGGAGTAACATAGAGATAACAGAATTGAATAATTTTATAACAATATTACTATTAGACTCTTATTTTAAAATAAAGGATTGAATATATAGGAGTATTTTGGGATTTTTAGTAAAAAAATTCATTAAATCTAATTTTATTCCCTCCTATTCCTCCCAATTTCAGGGAAATGAAAATTTAAGATTTTAAGAAAATAAAGAGGAATGAGTGTTCCTTCCTATCAATTCTATTTCCTCCCACGTAAACTTCCAAATAAAGGAATGAACTTTCCATTCCCTCTATTAAAACTCCTAAACAAGGAAAGGAAAAAATATTATAAAATTATTCTTTTCATTTATTTCTATTCAATTCCATTACTTCCTTCCCAAACAAGGGCTTAACCAAAGCATAATATAGTTTAAATTGCAATTCCTTCTATGGTTGACTATTTGGAAAGGCATTTCGGCGCCTGAAACTTCGCTAATTGTTACGCATGAATAATGTGGATCATACATTGTTTTTTGACAGATGGATCATAGATTGTTATGCATTATACTGACTCAAGGAATGTCAATGGCATTTGATAATGCTATTATGCTACCCAAAATGTATGAGGGTTGACCCCAAAAAAATAAAAATGCAGTTTATATGTCAATTGTATTGTTTTGTGAAAATTTTATATTTAATGTGGATCGGTACTATTGAGTATTGACTTTGAATAATATAGTCTGTGCACGCATAAAATTCGATGACTCATAAAGCATAGCAGTCCAATTAAACTTAAAAAAGAAAAAATCAAGAAGCAAATAAATACTAAACAAAGAGGGACATAATTCTAATACAAAAGCACACTACAAATTTCACCCAAACTTTACCCAAAAAAGATATGATAATTTTTAAGGGACAGTGAGATCAGTTATACTACATACAATACAAATATACTTTAAAAAACGAGATATAATAAAAAGTCATACATGAAGAAAGATGATATTTAATTAGCATTTATGTTTAAATTTGTGACATTCTAATAAATTCTTTTTTTTGGGGGGGGGGGGGGGGGGGAGAATTTGCAGAAAATAGGCAAGACCCCATTTGGTTTATCTGTAAAAACACGAAATTTTGAATATAATATATAACCTTCATATGATATAATTTTTATGTGTATACCATCAAATATATCCGCTAAAATTAATAGTTAGAGCTACATTATCGCATAAAATAACCACAGAGGGGTTTTATATTACAATTTAAAAAAAAAAAAAAACCTTAGGTATTAGGTATTACATCATTAATGATGTACACATAAATGATTTTATAGAATGTTCAGTGTTATACTCAAAACCTTAACCACACGAGGAAGGTGTATTTTTCTCTTCTTCTTCTTTTCCTTCTCAAATGACTATACCTTTTAAAATTGAATTATCACTCCAAAATAAATGATGGCTATTTGTGAGTTTGAATATGTTATATATAAAACATTCAAAAAAAATATTTGAAAATGTTGTTTCTAAGAAATTGATTTTTGAATCCTACAATGTGAGAACAAGTAGAAACATCAAAAGTAATTTCCTATCGCTACAAGTTTGTATCAAGATTCAACATGAAGTACATGGTTTTTTTTTTTCTTTTTTGATAGACATGAAGTACATGTTAGAAAAGTGATGAAAATGCCCAATCAATCCCCAAATTCGCAAATCAACACAAAAGGCCAAAACTTATCTCTATCGACTTACGAAAATACTTATACACATGCTGAGGTGATCCTACCGACAACATTGGTGCGGTAGAAGTTAGAAAAGTATGAAGTTTTAGCTACGTATAATTTAACCATTGATGTTAGCGTAAATGTTCTTTACTAAAATTTATGTGGACTTCTTATCCAAAAAAAATAAAAAATTTATGTGGACTTCTAAGTAAGAGTAGCGCTAGCAATTTTATAAATTTTACAGATTTCACAAAATAATAGTAGCGAATAAGATATTTATTTATTAGGAAAAGTGAATGGATACCTGAAGGCAATAAATTAATAATTTAGGAAATTTTTTTTGTGAGAAGAATTTTTTTTTTTAACAGTTTTTTATATTTTTCATAAAATTGGTATCAAAGTTTTCTTAAAATAATCCATTAACAAATATCATAAGAACACACATTAACATGACCATTTATTTATTATATATTGAAGTGATACAAACTACATTCTTTATCACATCAATTTATAAGTTTGAAAAGATAATTTGCATTTTTTTTTTTCCAAAAAATGTATGATCTATTATTATATCATATATAATTTATGATAATTTGATAGTTTTCCTTTAAATAAAACACACTCTTGAGCATTTACATCCGCTAGTGCAAGATTTTGTCTCTTTTAGCACAAGAACCTACTTTATTTTATTTTATATATTCAATTTTCAAAACACTTCACAACAGATTATCTATTTTACACTACATTTCATTAAAATATAAATATTTTTATTTTTATTTTTTTAATTGTTTATTTTTCTTTACATACAACAAATATCATCTATCCTTTTTATTTGTCCTTGAGATACATAAAGGAAAAAAAAATCAAATGCAAATGAATAATGTCAAGTGTAAATTTTACATTATTACTATAGCAAACATGTAAATTAACATAATTATAAACTAACAAATATATGTCAATATTCGGCAAAATCGTATAAATTTAACACATTTTTTAATGTGTCTTGCTAAGTATTGCTCTTAAGGTAATTATTAATAAACTATTTTAAGAAAGTTTTGACACTATTTTTAAAGAAAATATAAAAATTTTTAATTTACTTTCTTTTTTCATAATTTTTTTCCTCTTATTTCTATACTACTATTTAATAGGCTTTTCTTGTTTGGGATTGTCATGTTTTTTGTTTAAAAATATCCTTACACTCCTATGTTTAAGTAAAGATAAAACTAAAGGATAATCCGGTAAAAATACAACTCTAACTCCCACTAAAATATTGCCTAAAATTTAGGATTACTCTCCTGTTGATTTTCAAATTGTTTTATCAAGTTATAAATTAGATTCTTAAAATAAAAATTATATATAAAAAATAAAAACACAGTTTTTTTTTTTTTTTTTTTTTTGGCTATAAAATAGAATCACTAAGCTCAACGTTTTCAATTTTTTCTTCTTCTCATTTTTTCCCCTTTATCAAGACTTAAATGTTACTCTAATTTTTTTTTTTTTTTTTTTGGTTTTTGTTTTTTCAAATCTCTTCTTCTTTATTTTTGAATTATTAAAAAAAAGTGATTTTTAATGTACTCATTTTTCTTTTCTTTTTAATGATTTATTTATGCTGGTGTTTGAATTGTTTTCACTTCACATTTGCTTGTACTGCTTTTATTTTCATTTTAATGAATTTATTTTCTATGTCTAAAATAAAAATTATTATCTGTATGGTTTAATTGAACAGAAAAGAGAAATGTTTTAAATTAAAATGAATGAAAAATTATTCTAATCACTTACGCGTGTGTGATGCAGCTAATTATTACCTACTGATGTGGGTGATGTAAATGCCGAGTCAGGCAAGAAGTGCAGTGAAGTGAACCAACCAAGCAAGGGGCTCCCAAAACCAAAACCATTCACGGCTCAAAGATTAGACCTTCTAGATTGAAGGACCAAATAATGACGTGGCACATAGAGAGGCGTGGCAACAGCTGCGCATGCATGATGATGGTAATTGATAAAGCCACCGCCCACTTTTTTTTTTCTTCTTTATATTAGTATAATTTTTCTAAAGTGTCTTTTTGGATAATTGACATTCGTCCAATCTACCCTCAAACAAAAAAAAAAAAAGACATTCCTCCAATTATCAATTTATCACTAACTCAAGTTAGACTAACAGTTCTTTGTTCATGTATCTCAAGGTCAGATATATTTTCTGTTTTTTCTTTTTTTTTAAGAATGTACAAAATACATTAAAAAAATTCAATGACTATATATTCTATATTGTGCATTTTTTATATAGATTTTAATAATGAATACATGTTAATAAACATGGAATGAAAGTTCTTTGTATGATAATAACAAAAAAACTATGTTAGAAATAGAAATTAAATATATAAATAGGTCAACAAATTATTTATTATTTATTTTTACTAAAATAGACCAATCTAAGACTAAGAGCATTCCGACCTGGTAGGGCAATTTTAGAGACAGCATATAAAATATCTATAACTTACAAGCTAGTTTTTAATAAATATCTTCTCAAAAAAATTAGTTTTTAATATTGATATAAGAATTCTGGATCTAGTTTCTTTGTCAAATCACATAACAATCCTGATAATCATGTTAACTGGGCTATCGATAACCAGCTAAGCTCCAAGCCTTCCTTTTAGTTTTTCTTTCTCTTAGATTAAAAAATTAAAAGTAAGGTTCTCAAAATCGGAATCGGACATAGGATTGTGAGAGGTAGATAGAATCGTGAATCGTAAAATCCTACATATTTTTAGATTTAAAGCAAAAAATACATTAATAATGATTTTGTATGTTGAATAATCACGTAAATTATAAATTCATCCAATATATATATATATATATATATATATTTGCATATATGATGTAATTTACTTGTCATATATCGCTATGTCTGTATTAACGAAACAAATATGTTTAAGTTTTGACCCAATGTATTTAAAAAGTTCAATAAATATTTAATTATCAATCAAATACCAAAATATTTACTAACACATATGGAAAATATTTTCCAAGTTCTAATTACTAACTACAATATGAAATCCAAAAACAAGATGAATATTAAAATGAAGTAAATATTTAATTATTCTCATTCTAAGGTTCTTATAACCACTGTCCTAATCATCATCATCCATTTTATTATCTATGTAGACATTGTATGTTTGTATAATAGAGTTGCAAAAGACCTCAAGATACAACTATACACTCAACTATTCAAGTTATACCACTCAATAACAATTACAGAGCATGCTAAAAAAAATCAATCAATCAATATACAAATACAAGCATAATTGATAAAATTATATATTAAAAAAACCTTTTAATAATATTAGAACACAAATTAGTATATTGGTCAAACAAATTTAACAACATTATATCTTAAAAGATAGCAAGCCAACATCAAATTCTTCATTTAGAAATGATGAAGTATCATTCATTTTGATTACAAGTGAACTAGAAATTAGAAAATATTTGCTTAGGTTAACATAATTTTATAAAAATAAAAGGTCATACCATCACAACATGGAAAAATAAAAACCTTTAAAACTTCATCAAAACCAAAAATTTATCCCATAAAAAAACCAAAAATTTATGTTTTGGTAGGATCAGTAGGATACCATACAATCATACACGACCCTACATACGATCCTACCATTTTTACGATCCTAGTGCGATCCTAAATGATTTGGTGAGATGAAATCGTAAAATCGTGTGGTCGTACGATTCAAATTGCAATTTTGACGATCATGATTTAAAAGAGATCTTAACTTAGTGGCTTATAATCTTGTCAAATGTTCATGTGGTGTTTGCTTCACCATTGGTGGTGGTAAAATAGCTTTTACCACATCAAACTCCAATTAGTGCCCAAACATTGGTGGAGAGAAAGTGCCCAAATTTTTTTTTTTTTTTTGCTTTCTTGTTACAGTGAAGACATAAAAAAATTACGTCTAATTAGGTTTTGTGGCAGAGAGAAAGTGAGAGAGAAATTAATAAAAAAATGAATAGTATTTGGTTGATGGGAAAAATAAGAGCATTGATGTAGAGTTTGTTGTGAAATTGTGTATTAAAATAGATAAAATAACTTTTTGAAATATTAAATATTAAAATTTTTAACTCCACCGATGTAGATGCAAAGTATGCTTTATCTATATGACTGTTTAACGAAGTTTTTGGTTTTAGGAAAATAAAAAATACAAGTGATCAGCTAAGTAGAGCTCGTGTGTATGAGTTTGTGTGTGTGTGTTTTTTTTCCCCAAGATAAATAATATAGCGAAAGATATAATTGAAATTCAGTTTAATCTCTTCTAGATGAGAGATTTTCATTTTTTATTTTTGTTCTTTTTGAAGTTGAAATTCTAGAAGAGAAGCGGTAAAGGGCAAATAAAGCGGCACAGTGCATTGCTTTTTTCCTCCACTATGTGATGTGACGCTGCAGAGTGCTGAATCTTTATGCGCTCTCTGTATCTGGGGTCACGCTTGTCTAGGCCAAAATAACTTTGACAGTAAGCCTAAAGTGTTTGACAAATTGATCACTATGATGCCCTTCCTTCAACTTGTCTGGAAACTTTTTAAACCAACCCCCTTCCATTATAAATATGTTTAAGCGGTGGAGGTGGTTGAGTATTGTTATTAAAAATGATGTGAAAATTTTGCTTTAAATAGTGTTGTAAAAATATATATTTAAAATAAAAAATGTGTTCAATATTACATTTCTAATAATATATTTTTAAAAGTAAAAAAACATAATTGTGTTCAGTAACTTAAATATTAAATTCTCTTGTCATTGAATAAAAAATTTGGAATTCGAATTCTAATAATACCAAAAATTAATTGTTATTTTATTGTGATGACAAAGAACAATCATTATAAACCAGAAGTCACAAGTTAAAATCTTATCTCATTTATAAAAAGTTAATGTTTATTCATATTATATGCATTAGAGTGGGTTCCAGACTTCTGGGCAGATCAAATATTAAATTCTCTTGCTATTGAATAAAAAATTTGGGATTCGAATATGACAATACAAAAATTTAATTATTATTTTATTCTGATAATAACGAGCAATCATCATAAATCAAAAGTCATAAGTTGAAATCTTACCTTATTTATAAAAAATTAATGTTTATCCATATTATATACATTATTGTAGGTTCTAGGTAGCTCAAATATTAAATTCTCTTGTCATTGAATAAAAAATTTGGCCAACGGGGGGCTTGGCTAAGTGTGTATGGTTCGTTCAATTCGTGCACCACACCTAGGTTCGAATCCCGCTGTCTGCAAGAGTCCGTTGGTACGCATTCTTAGTGGGGTAACTCCCCGCACAGTGGTACAGAAAGGCCCCCGAGATCGGGCTACCCCGACCGAGGTTACTGGCGCCCTGCCCGGGGGTGTAATATAACCATAAAGGCCCCCATTTTTCATTCTCAAAAAAAAAAAAAAACAATAAAAAATTTGAAATTCAAATTACGACAATACAAAAACTTAATTGTTATCTTATCCTGATAATAAAAAACAATTATCATAAATCGGAACTCATAAGTTAGAAATCATATCTTATTTATAAATATATATATATATATATATATATATGAGAAATGATATGTCTACAATATTTCTACAACATTTTTACAACAAATCCTAAGTGGCAAGTTGTAACTGGTTGTTATTGTTGGGGCAAAAAAGTAATCTTAGTGTTAGTTTCAAATTTGAACCAATAACAACTAACCACCTGTGATTTGTTGTGAAAATGTTGTAAAATTGTTGTAGACGTAACATCTCTCTATATATATATATATATATATAAAATAAATTATCCCATTTCTGAGTGAAATGTTGCTTTCGAATCAAATCCAATCATATCAATATTTATAAATGTTACTAACTTACTATTTAGCTAACAACAAAGGTAGTGGCAGCACAATTGGCGCGACCTATGAACACAAAGTAAACCCTTGCAAGATTCTCCACAAAAAAAAAAAAAAAGGGAGAAGAAAAAGAGTAAACCCTTGCACCCACTTCACGTGAAGGACTTAATTAAGTTAATATGGTCATTAGTTAATTTAAGGTATGTTTGGAAATTGTTTATTTTGTTGAAACTGAAAATTTTTTGTTAAAAGTATTATAGATAAAGGTAAAAGTTAGTTGAAATAGTGCAGTGAAGTCATGAATAGTATCAAAAAATGTAATGGCGCCCATAAATAGTAGCAAAAATAAGTAAAATAAGCTGACAAATTATAATCTATGCTAATGCATACTTAGCGAGCGTTTGGGAGGAAATTATTGTGCATTTGCCTTTTTGGCTGGGTTCCATGGCACTGTTCATGACTCAGCCAAAAACTCAGCAAAAACGCAAATAAGTGGCACTGTTCACGACCCATGGCATTATTCATCATTAAAAATTATTTTACTATAATGTTTTCAATAATAAGTTTTCAATTTTCAGCAAAATAAACGGTATCTAAACAAACCCACAGTATCACTGAATGTTTCATTTCCTGCCAAGGTCAATGTCAAAGATAAAAAAATATTAAAAAAAAAAAAATACTGGCTGGTTATACTCTTTCAGGAACTGCAGTTTTCTTTAGAAACCTTTGCAATTTCAAGAGTCTCATAATTCAAGGGCCAAATGGCAACTAAAGAGAAGAGGAGAAACAGTTTTAACATATATATATATATATATATATATATAAAATATAATTAAATAAATTAACAAAGGATACTGACCTTAATAGTAAAAAATATGGCTTCTTTATAATTTCTTTCAGCATGCTAGTGCAAGTGCTAGAGTAGCAACATTTTCGAGTCTTCTAATTTCATTTTAAATATGTAAATTGTTATGTGATTTGCCAAACTGGTATCAGCAGCAATCATTATCATCCTCTAAATTAAAGGAGTTGGTGTTCTTTTTCTAGGCATGGATCGCCCGATGATGTGATATTTAATATTTGGCGAGAATATTAAAGAGTAGTATGAGAATGTTAAGTTAATCCTGCACCAAAAGCTTCACTTATACTCTCTAATGAGAAATAATATATCTATAATATTTTTATAATACTTTCTAAATAGCAAGTTCTTACGAGTGGATAAGAAAATAATTTTAGTGATAGAGTCAGATTAAAATTCATAATAACGTACCACTTAAAATTTGTTGTGAATCGCAGGATAAAGGAGTAGGTGTTCTTTTTCTAGGCATGGATCACGCGTTGATGTGATATTTAATATTTGGCGAGAATATTAAATAGTAGAATGAGAATATTAAGTTAAGCCTGCACCAAAAGCTTCACTTCTACTCTCTAATGAGAAATATTGTATGTATAATATTTTTATAATACTTTTTAAATAGCAAGTTGTTACAGGTGGATAAAAAAATAATTTCAGTGGTAGATTTAGATTAAAACTAGTAACAGCATACTACTTAGAACTTGTTGTAATAATAGAGTTTGGCTTACCTCCGGTATTTTTTTAATTGGACATGTTTTTTTGTTTTAAATATACAATGACAAGTGATAGTGAGTTTTAATCTTCACATTTTATTTAGTTAGTGGGTGATGTGACAGTCTCCCATTAAAGAAAAAGGAGATTCATTTTTAAAAAGTAATATAAGTAAACTCGTGAAAATATGATTAATATTGCACTTCTCTTTGTTGAATAAGGGTTTTTGACTTTTTTCACATCCAATCATAGTAATAGTCTAATAGATAGCTTTCCAATTTAGTATGAAAATAACTCTCCAATTCATTTGAAGCAGAAAATGGGCACCTTGTCAAGTCGTCATGATCATAAAAACTAGATAAAAACAGAGCCACTTTGAGAGTTGTAAGTTATACATTTTAGTGTGATGAAAATATTTAAAAACAAAGAATGTAAAAAATATTTACTAGTGAAAAGAAAATGCCCTCCAATCCCCATATGTGTGCATGCATTCAAATGCTGGGTATAACGAATATGAAAATAAAATTATGACTCTATTTAAATTCTTAATTTTTTTGAGAAATAAATTTAAGTAGGGGTGAAGAGATTCAAAAGTTGGTCCTGCCCATAGAAAGAAAGAACTGAATAATGACATTGAGTCACAAGTTTCAGGCTTTCAAAGTTAAATAATTTACATTGCATTGTTGTATCCTTCTTCTCACGGCAAAGTTAATTTTAAGTATTTTTAAAGTTTACATGACATTCAGTTTTTGTTTTTGTTCTTTTTGTTTTATGCGAAGCAATTGGTTCATTTAGTGATCTCCTCCAACACAATGCTTAGGTGACATTATTTAAAGATTATTTCTAACACGGATCATAGGATATTTAAAAAATAAATAAAAAATCAAGTGGCACGATCTGCTTGGTTACACACAACAATAAGAAATTAGAATTAAAAAAAAAAAAAAATTGTTTTTGTGAGGACTTGTCACAAGAGTCCTATAATACTATAGTATAATATAGGTTATTCTTTCTATCAACTTTTTATTTATTTATTTTTATATATTTAGCTTCACCGTTGAAAAATTAATCTGACTGCAACTACATACATATATCATATGGCTCTTTTTATGATATACTTCCAATATTTTGTTTTGGGGGAGAGGGGAGGAGCAAATTAAGAAGTATGTTACTTACTGTTGAGTTACTGTTGAATGTGAATTACTATTGAATGTGAAAAAGTTACTGTTATGTCTAATTATTTTATGTTATTGTATATTAAAAAAAAAAAAAAAAAAAAAAAAAAAACGTAAGTTATCATGTGATGTGGCAAAACTTATCCGTGTGGGATGTGGCATTGCTAGGCACGAGGTGTTGGTACAGTGAGGCTACACTGAGGGTCACTCTCGTGGGGTATCGTACCGCAGTGATTGATTCATGTCATTGTCTTGTGACATTGCAATGGCCAGCCATAGCTAGTTGATTGGTGTCATCGAGTTCTCAAGCTGATTGAAGTCTCGTTGAGGGATCAAGGGGAAATTTTTTTTTTAAAAAAATTATGATATTTTAATAGGATGCACTGCAAAATGAAGAGTGAGATATATGATGTATATAAATGTCAGGTTAACCTGCAATATGCACTTCTAAAGTTTGTGAATGCTTAAATTTTATATCTTAAAATTTTATTATGTTTGCATCAATAATTTTTTTTTCATACTTTCTGTTAAGTGTCACGTAACCTTGTTACATATAATTAGTTCGTCTAATAAAATAATGTAATATTATTTTTTGTAACCTAAAAAAATTAAAAATGACGTTGCATCATTTTATTGCATGAGCTAATCATGTGTGGCAAGTTTATGTGGCATTTAGCAGAAAATATGAATAGAGAGGCTACTGATGCAAACAAAATAAAATTTTAAAAGGTAAAATTCTCTAAAATTTTAGGATATAAAATTCAAATATCCTAAACTTTAAGGGTGTAGTTTACAATTTAGCCTTCCATTTTTAAAAATATTTGATGAAAAATTACGAAATTATTCACTCCTACCGGTGGGTCTCCTTCCTTAGAAGTGAAGAATTTTATCTGCAATAAAGGCATCATTATGCTAACGACTATAGAAATTAAAACTAAGTGCACAAATGTGAATATCTTGTTGATTTATTACAGCTCTAGATGGATGTATTATAAAATATTAGTATGTAATCCATGCAAATGTATGAATACATTTAAAATTAAATACAATTTTATTATGAAAATATAAATAATTAGTCAAATTATTAAAAATATAGCATGTAATACATGCATACGTATGGATACATTTAAAATTAAACACAAATTTTATCATAAAAATATAAATAATTAGTCAAATTATTATTTTTAAAAAGTAAACATAAATAGTTATATATTAAAATTCTTACCCAAATTTAATACTACTGATGATCATTTTTTTCTTCTAATTTTTAATGAGATAGAACGTGTGGCGATTTTTGTTGTGTGATGATTTTTGTTGAGTATATGTGATTGGTTTTTTTATTTATTTATCAATTTTTTTAGTTCATTATTATTAGATTCTCAGTATTTTGCATTCATTAACTCACTTGACACAAAGATTAAAAAATTTAAGTGGACACATGGCACAAACTTAAGTGGATAATTATGGATCAGTCCCTACATAAATTTAGACACATGACACAAAATTGGATTTAATTCAAATTCTAATTGAATTTTCTCTGAGCTTTACCTATTAATATATATATATATATATATATATATATATATTATTCATCCAAAATGCATAAGAGATTTCATTGTGGGTGACTATGTGGTTCACATTCCCTAACTAAGTAAATTGATGATGTTTTAGATGACATTGGTGGATAGTTTGGAATGTAAAATTTTGAAAGCTAAGCTAGAGTACAGTAATCTCGTAGTTCCTCCTCCCACATAATAATAAATCTTATTAATTAAATTCATTGTATTCTTGAAATACTATATAATTTTCCTAAAACTAACTTCTACGAATATCCTTAAATATGAGAATTTTCTTTATTATCTTAAGCAACATTAAAGTCTAGTTTCGCATCGGTTTTCAAGAATTATCAGAATTTGTGTTTTCGGTCGAGATGATAATGACCCAACTATTGCTAAGAGAAATTTAATGGGTCGAGAGTGTGAGTTTTATTCAAGAAGGGTTTGCCAATTTATACACCACAAGCCATCTTGAAGCAAAACTCCAACCTGGTCCCATCTCCCCATGGCAAGCGGCCCTTTCTGATATGGAGAGAGACAGTTTCTATGATCCTATATTTGTGGAAGAAATTAAATTGGCTCTCTGGTCTATAAAGGCTTTCAAAGCACCTGGGTCAGATGGCCTCCACACTGGGTTTTTTCAATGCTTCTAGATGATAGTTGGCAGATCAGTTGTGGAGGAGATAAAGAAATGCTTTGAGACAAAAAAATTTCTTGAATTCCTTAACAAAACTAATGTGGCCGTTATCCCTAAAATTCAAGGCCCTGAAACCATTGGGAAATACCGCCCCATCAGTCTTTGCAATACATTGTACAAAATGATAACAAAAATCATAGTAGCCAGACTTAGACAAATGTTGGACAAGCTAGTGTCTCCTATTCAATCGGCTTTTATGCCAAGGGGTAAAGGAGTCGACAATGCAATCATAGTGCAGGAGATTATCCATACAATAAGTAAAAAGAAAGGAAGAGTGGGCAACATGGCAATTAAAGTGGATCTTGAAAAAGCCTATGATAATCTCGAATGGAGCTTTATCTAGGAAACTCTCTTGAAAGCAAACCTACACAGGGTTTTGGTAGATCTCATAATCAATTGTGTGTCTTCCACCACCACTTCTGTGCTATTTAATGGGGGCAATCTCGAATCATTTTGGCCATCTCGAGGCATTCGGCAAGGGGACCCACTGTCCTCCTATATCTTTATTCTTTGCATGGAAGTGTTGGGCCACTTGATTGAAGAAAAGTGCAGAGATAAGAAATGGATCCCTGTCAAAGCTTCTAGAAGCGGTATAGCTTTTTCCCACCTATTTTTTGCAGATGACCTTGTGCTCTTCGCGAGGGCGGATGGCAGCAATTGTTCAACTATTAAGGATGCTTTGGATGAATTCTGCACCAAGTCTGGCCAATCCGCCAATGAAGGCAAATCCAAAGTCTTCTTTTCTCCTAATGTTGATACAGATACTCGGGAATCTCTTTGTGACATCTTGGGGTTTTCTTCAACTCCTAATCTAGTCAAATATTTGGGATTCCCTATTAGGCATCGTGGATCCAGTAGCCAAGACTTTAATTTTGTTCTAGAGAGAGTCAAGCAAAAACTACCAGGTTGGAAGGCCAATCTTCTATCCTTTACAGGTAGAACAATTCTTGTCCAGGCTTCTTCTTCTACCATTCCAGCATATATCATGCAATGCAATGCCCTTCCGGGTAAGCTCCTGGAAAACATTGATAGAGTTAATATGAATTTCCTATGGGGATCCTTAGAATTGGTGAAGAAGATGCACTGGGTGGGTTGGCAAAAAGTCACACGACCTACAAATGAAGGTGGGCTAGGCCTACACACAGCTAAGGGCAGGAGTCTCTTTCTTCTTGCTAAGCTTAATTGGCAATTTCATTTAGAAAAATATTCGCTATGGAGTAAGGTCTTAAGAAGTAAATATTGCACTAGGTATTGACTGAATGCCATAAATCCTACAAAGCTGCCTTGTTCCAGAGTGTGGTCAGCAATGAAAAAAGGTGAAGTTATATTTCGTAAAGGAACAAGATGGATATTGGGCAGGGATAGTGATTTGAGCTTCTGGTTTGATAATTAGTGTAGCATTGGGTTGCTAAGGAGGCTGGTGCAAGGACCTTTGGCTATGGAAGAGGAGAACCTCAAAGTTAAGGAGGTGGTATCAGCTAATGGATGAGATTGGTCTAAAATCTCCATTCCTATCCCTGATAGTGTTAGCATTAAGTTAAAAGCCACCCCGGTTTCCCTCGCAGCCAGAGGCCAGGACAGACTAGCTTGGGGTATGTCCACTCATGGAGACTTTGAGCTTAAAAGTGCAGATCAACTTGCCACTGGGGGTGAGGAAGTGGTCACTCCTTTTCCAGGCCAATAGGTGTGGAAAACTAGCATCCTCCCTCATATTCAAACCTTTGTGTGGATGTGTTTGCATAATAGCATTGGCGTTAAGGAGTGCCTTACAAAGAGGGGGGTACAGGTGGATCCCAGATGCCCTTTATGCCTTTCTGAACCTAAATCTATAATCCATGCGCTAAGGGATTGTAGAATGGTAAGAAATTTTTGGGCTTAGTTGGGAGTCGAGAAGGTCAGCACCTCATTCTTCAGTGGTAATTTGCAAGACTGGGTTACTACTAATGGAAAGGCAGATGGGAAGAAGCACAGAGATCATCCCCCATGGAAAACCTCCTTCCTTTTCGCAATCTGGCGCATATGGAAGTAGAGGAACTATGTTGTGTTTCACAACAAGCCCATCCAACAAAACTTGGTCAAGAGATTTTTCGAGAAGCCATGGAGTATGAGCATTGTGTAAAACTCCCTAGAACAATCGCAAATAAGGTGGTTAAGAGAATTAAGTGGGAAAAGGTAGAGGTGGGGTGGTTCAGACTTAACTCGGATGGCTCCTCAACAGGTAATCCAGGTCCAGCTAGAAGCAGAGGACTCATTAGGAATGATGAAGGCGAATGGGTTTGTGGGTATGCTAGGAAGATCGAGATCACAACGAGCTTTGTAGCAAAATTGTGGGGCCTCAGAGGTGGACTCCTCCAATGTTTAAATCTCCATTTACCAGCTATTGAGATTGAAATTGACGCCAAATCCATAGTTGATCTATTGAATAATTCTAGGAATGCTAACAATGTTATTTCTCCTTTGGTGGATGACTGCAGGTACCTAATCACTCAACTCCCCTCGGTTCGAATCAAGCACTACTTCCGAGAGACTAATAGATGTGCAAATGCCTTAGCAAGACTGGGCTCCAACCAAGCAAATGATTTTTCTGTCTTTAGTAGTTTGCCTGTGGACATTATTGATTTTCTAAATTCTGATACTAATGGATTGTACTTAAATAGACTTTGTATTGAGCCTATTTTGGCTATTTAGCTTTCGTAATATATCCTTCGTCTACCAAAAATAAAAAGAAATTTAATGGGTGGGTTTTGGGCCTTCTAAGTCTAGGAAGAAGAGAGAGACAATGGGTACAAAAGAAAAACAAGTTAGCTAGAAAAATAAATTATATATAAGTTTGAAAATCAAAAAGAATTTCATTTTCATATACAATATTAGTCAGTATCCTGAATATTTAACAAAATTTGATCTATTCTCAATATTGTTTTTGTAATTATGAAATTAGATAATTATGGTAGTTATTAAGAGGAATTTTTTTTATGATTTTGTTTGTATATTGAAATATCTATTCTACCATTTAAGAAAAATACAATGTGGTAAGATTCATGAAGTGTGTGTATCGCTTTTGCTTATTTTTGGTAGTTTATTTGCATAGTATTTATATAAAAAATATAATCTTTGGGTAACTTTTATGTTAAATGTGTTACAAAAATCTAAAATTTAATTTATTTTAAAAAGCTAAAAAATAGAATATTTGTGCGCGCGCGCACACACACACACACAAACTACTAAGAAAAAAAGGCAAAAATCATATAATAGGTCCCTTAAAGGGATTATATTCTAAGTTTGGAAAAGAAATGGGTTTCTTTAAAATATATTAAGTTGATTAAAGATATGTATGACAGAGTTATAAATAATTAAATAGTGTGAGAACAAGTGAAGGCTTCAAAAGTTAAAGTTTCCTATCACTACAGGTTTGCATTAAGGATCAACATTAAATCTTTATCTCTTTTGCAGATGATATAATTTAGTGGATTAAACTACCAATGGAGTTGTTGTTGAGTTAGAACTTCGGCAATGATGATTTAAATTTTTTTTTATTAAGTAGGACTAAATTAGAGTACATGGAATGCAAGTTAGTAAAAATAGAAATAAAAATGAAGAGGTGGTAAGACTTGATGCTCAAGAGATACAAGAAAAGCCAAATCTATCGATATCTTGGATTAATAATACATAAAAAATGAGAGATTGAAGAGGACAAAGAATAAAGCAGGGTGGATGAAGTAAAGAAGTGTATTAGGAATCTTGTTTGATCATAAAATAACTATTAAGTTAAACGAAGAATGTAATCAAGATTATCTATGATTTATGGACCTAAATTGTTAAGAAGAAACATATTCATAAAATGAGTGTAATTGAAATGAAAATTTTAAGATGGATAAGTAGGAATACATGGCAAGATAAAATTCAAAGTGAGAAAATCCACTTAAGAGAGTTTCAACTTATGGTATTTGCTCCTGATGATAGCTCTTTAGCATCAGACCAATACATCAATTGGTTTTTGGTGTAATCGGAGATTGAACCTTAGACCTCTTATTCAACCAACAAAAATTTTACTAATTGAACTAACTGAAATCTACTGTTTGAGGTAGTTTGGTTATATACATAGTAGAGCAATTAATTCACCAATAAGAAAAAGTGAGTTTATTTAAGTTAAGAGAAGCCAAAAAAAAAAAAAAAAAAAAGGCATTGGAAGATAAAAATAGCATTAGTAGGAGTAGTTAAAAAGACTATGTCAACTTAGGAAGTAACAGATATTGAATTTTGGACAATATAGAATGTTGGAAAAGATTGAAAAGAATACACATAATTGGCCTTAATTAATCACGTTGAAGATCCATTGTTAACTTAAAAAATTTGAGACTAGGGCACTGTGGTTACTATTATCGTTAATTTCGATACTATCATCATTGTACTTGTTGAGGACATATTTTATGTAATTGGCTAATCCTTTGACAAAACGCACTTTACTTGTATTTGGGTAGATCTAAGTTGTGTTTAATACTTGAAGAAACATGTTGTTCAAGTCTAGTATTAAAGCCCTGAAGGTTGAACCAAGAAACAAGTGAAGAAAAGGTGTTCAACAAAGCTGGACAGATAGCTCGACACCTGCGGACAGATAGCTCGATAGCTTCTCGACACCTCCTCGACACCTGGCTATCTGTCGAGATCTTCAGCTAATGCTTATCGCAATCTCGATAGCTTCTCGATAGCTGGTCGATCGATCGAGAAAGCTTCTGTCTCCTCGACACCTTCTCGATACCTTCTCGATAGCTGTATCTGTTGAGATTCATTAAACCTCGACACCTCCTCGATAGCTGCTATCTGTCGAGGTTACGGAATTTCAGCTTTTTGATTTTTGGGCCATGCTTATGTATTTGTGTAGGGTTTCTTTTCTCACAACTCTAGACCTATATAAGGCTTATTTTAGAGGCCGTCACATAAGAGAATACAAGGAGAACATATGTAAAAGGTGACCGATACCTTATTCTCTCTGAAAGAAGCTACTGCGTCTTTGCGCCTTAGGGTTTTGTAACCAAGTACTTCTTGATCTTCATTGTTGATGAAGTGAAGAACTTTGCAACCAACATTTTTCTTCCTCAAGTTGATGAGTGAGTCACGTACTGGGATTCGTGCAAAGGAGTTAGTCACGTACTGGGATCCGTGCAACAAAAAAGGTGGCGTTCATATATTGAAGAGTTCAGAGGTTCTGAAGCGGTAGAAGGTTTCTGCTGTGAGTTCATCTACGGGGATTGTAGAGTCTAGGGACAAAGGTTTTGTACTAGATCTGAAACTTCTCTTTACTATAGTGGATTGCTTTTCGGGAAGGTTTCCCCCCAGGTTTTTTACTGTGAAACTGGTTGGTTTCATTGGTTTTCCTGGGTCATCATATCTTGTCTTATTTATTTTTTCCGCTGCATGATTTTGATATGATATTGATGTTTGTTTGTTTTAACAAGTTTGATTCATAATAAATCTAATTAACAACTTAGGTTTAAAACTTGTTAATTCTATCAACTGGGGTCTAAATTTCCCAATAGTACTCAAAAAAGAAAGAAAAAAAAAATATATATATATATATATATATAAACGAATCTTTTGAATCTCTCACAATTTTCCACGTCAGCACAATATAAAAAAAAAGAAAAAAAGAAAAGAAAACACTTTTCTAAAACCCGACTCTGCCTTTACCTTACACGATACTATGCATTCTCTTCTTGCCTTCCGTCTACCAGCTCCTCCTCGATCAGATCCACGGCAAGCCAATCAGACCCACGGCAAGCCAACATTAAAGCATCGCATCTGAAAACCCCCCATACCCACCAACAGACATCTTCTTCCTAAGAATCGTGTCATCAAGAAGAAACCGTAATATATCTTTTACGCTTTACTTTTGTTGTTGTTTTGTTTTCTCTTTTATTGACTATTTTGTCTTAGCGAGTCGTCAATTCTCATCTGATCGTGGAGAAGCACTAAGTCTAAGACTTGGTGAAACCGTAGTGTAAAGTTGGTAAATTTCATAGCAAATTCAGGTAGTTGACTGGTATTCTCTCTGTTTTTCTTATATATTATGTGATATATATTTTAAATAAGCAATTTGATAAACTGTCATTCTCACTTTCTCTCTCGGTCTCTCTCTCTCTCTCTCTCTCTCTTTCACTCTTTTGGGCTTATTATTGCAAAGACTTTTAGGTTTTCAGGAGAATCTTATAAATCTTTTTTCTCTTCTTTGGTTTATTAAAATCCTTTGCTTTCTCCCTGATATTTCTTTATTTTTTACTTTTTTATTTGTTGTGTCTTTTTTATTTTTGGGTTATTCTCTGATTGGAAGTTAAAAACCTGGATAATTTTGGATTTTCTTTGTAGTTTTGTTTTGTGTTTTTCATGAGCAAGAAGATTGTTTTATCATTGTACTGTTGTCCTACAAAACTATTCTTGATTGTGTATGCGAGGGCCGCGTGGAATATATTTTGAAAAGTTCAAATTTTGTTTGTGATGTGCATGAATTTGAGGGAACTGCAGCGGTTTAAGGGCGGAGTTGTGGCTGTTTGCAAAGTAGGAGTCTTTTTATCATAGTGGTCTGAAACTGAAAGATACTAGGAAGTGTTTTGAATTTAAGTGGTAGGGAAAAGTTGGTAAGGCTGCTACAAATTTGTCCATAGCATATAACCAAATTTATTGGGTTCTGCGAATAGCATTTTTTAAGATGATCCACAAATTTCTTATGTTTCTAAGAAAGATGAATGAAAAGAAGTTACTAAATGAATATGAACCATTATTTATACCAAAAAAATAATCACTCTTTAATAGGCACATTTTCGGTGAATAGACAATTTTTCATTCAATAAACATATTTTCAGTCATTAGACACATTTTTGTTCAATAAGCACTTTTAATATATATCTAATATAAAAGGTTATGACCTTTTAATAGGTACCTTTTGGTATATCCAATTTGAAGAATTATGATATTTCAATATGCACCTTTTTGGTATATATTACAACCTATCTTGTATATACCTATATATACAATACAAAATAAACTAGAGACGCAACGTTTTGCCTCTAATATTTAGTTTGTTTCTAATAAAACTTTGTGCTATTTCTTTCAATATCATTTTTATTTTTTAATTTCATACATTTGTTTTTACACTCTAACTAAAAAATAATGGTTTTTTTCCCCTTAAAACTCATCCAGTAGCTATTCCCGTGCATTACACGGGTTAGCAACTAGTAATAATAATAATAATAAAAATAAAGAAATGCTACTAGCACTTCACTTCATGTGTTTTTTGAGAATTGCTGTTTTATAGGGTGTTTTGAGAAATAATTTTCAGTATTTAAATAACATTACACATTTTTTTACACACATATTTTTAAAAAATTTTAAAAACGTTACTAAAACAATATTATCACACCGCACTTGATCAACAAATTTCGTTTTAGTTTGTCTTTCTCTAGTCTCTATGTACTTATTCTTTCCCCTGGCCTCAAAATTCTCCAAAGATGAGTAAAACAAGCAAAGCATACGAAGCTTAAAGTCTTTTTCTTTCGATTGCCGATGCGAGTCAAGTCATCGATTCTAGAGAAACGGTAATTTTATATGCTTTCAAGTTGAATCCATCAACATCATGAAAAGAAAGCGGTTGGTAAAAGAATAGGACACAAAAAAGAGTTGTAAGATCGTCCGAATTCAAATCTACTTATTCCTGCCCTGAATTCTATCTTCAACCCAGCAATTGAAAAAGAACTATTGGTCACCATTTTTTTCAGCCCAATTCCCTAAGTTCATCATACGACTTTCATTAAATCCACATGAAGATCCAGTCAATTCAAAACTTCTAGATTTAATTAAAAGTCATGAAAAATATGTTTTTGTGTAGATTGAGAAGACTGAACCAGGGTCTAAGGTTGAAATGCAAATTTCAAGTCATCACATTGACAAAAATTGTCATACTTTTCCTCTAAATTTTTCACAACATTTTTATTGGGTGCAATTTTCAGCACGGCTAACATTTATATTGGAGAAGTTCAAATGTTTAAAGTGCAAAAGACGAATAATCATTGTCTAAAGAAAAACTGATACATGAAACTTCCAAAATTATACAAAAGGTCAAAAAGATTTTCAACCTCAACATGAAAAACTCCCAAAAATATAACGCGGTTTTGTGAAAGAAATACATTCTCTACAAGAATTTCTCAATGCTGGCAGTTAGTGTGGTTTTGGGCACAGCACCAATTACTGCGTCTTTCTTCTCAAAGTTGATGAAGATCATGATGGTTGGGATGCTTCGAATTCCATATTGGGTTGCAATTGATGGACTATCATCAGTGCTCAATTTGAAGCACTTGAGCTTCCCATCATATTGCTTTGACAGTTCACCAATTACTGGATGGATCATACGGCATGGCCCACACCATGGAGCCCAAAACTCAACTAGTACAGGCCCATTAGCCTTGGGGACAGGTTATTCCCACGTAGGATCAGTCACAAACAATATTACCTAGAAGGAATATTAGGACATATGTGGAATTGTTAGAAACATATTTGATGTAATTGGCTAATCTTTTGATAAAACACACTTTACTTGTAATTGGGTAGATTTAGGATGAATTTAGTACTTCAAGAAATAAGTGTTCAAGTTTAGTATTGAAGCCATGCAAGTCTAACCAAGAAACAAGTAAAGAAGCGATGTTTATTAAAGCTCGACAGATGTCTCAATAGAATCTTTTTTGTCGAGGTTTATTGTTGAAGCTTGACAGAAGCTGAATCTGTTGAGAATTACAAAATTAGAATTTTCAGATCTGATTTCACGCATATCATTGAGTATTTGTGTATGGTTTCTTTTCTCACAACCCTAGACATATGTAAGGATTATTTTAAGGGCCGTCACGTGTGATGCAAAGTGATGCAAAAGTTGTTGCAATTGTTGTTACACATATATTGTGATCGGAGATAGAAATTGCCCTAGTTCATCATATTCTTGTGCTACTACGTCTTTGTGCTAAGGGTTTTGTAACCAAGGAGCTTCCTGATCTTCATTGTTGGATGAACTAAAAAACTTTGCAACCAACATCTTTCTTAAGTTGGTGTGTTAGTCACGTACTGGGATTCGTGCATCATTGGTTAGTCACGTACTGAGAGCCGTGCATTGAAATGAGAGATTATCGCTACAATACAAGTCCAATTAGGTATTGGGGTAAGGATTCAACTGTGGGTTGGTATTAGGTACTGATATATATTTTTTTGATAGGTAAGTAAAAATATATTCAAAAACTGCTGGATGCCAATTAGCACCAGCACAACACAAGTACAAAGAAGAAGGAAAAGCAAAAACATAAAAAACTATAATTACAAAGAAAGAGAGCTAAGGAAAAAAGAAGAGAGTCACTAGATGTGAGTCCTCAAGCCCTAGCCCAATCAAATAGTGAACTAGAAAAGATAGCAAGCATTTGGTCCTTAGATCTATCAAAATCCTCAAATGTCCGCCGATTGCATTCCTTCCAAATACAACACATCAAACACAACGAAACTAAGTTCCAAATGTAAGATGAATGCTTCCCCAACCAATTCCACCAACTAAATAGAAAATCTAACACCGTACATGAGGAAATCCATGAAATCCTAAAGACAAAGCACCATAGCTGATAAGCCTTTTCATAATGTAACAACAAATGATCTACTGTCTCACCACAGCAACGACACATAATACACCAGTCAACAAAATCAAAGCCTCTAAGCCACAAGTTATCACCCGTGAGGATCCTATCCCATGCGGTTGTCCAAACAAAGAAAGAAACAAGCCAGGGTGCCTTAACCTTAACCTTCTAAATACATTTCCATGGAAAAACAACAGAAGAAGAGCCATGTATCTTATGATAATATGAGCGGATAGTAAAATCCCCGTTTTTAGTCAACTTCCATCTCAACCGATCACTATTAGTCCCTAAAGGTAAATTGGTTGCCAAGAATCGAAAGAAATCTATCGCCACAGCTGCCTCACTATCATTAGGACATCAATTAAAACGAACATCTCAAGTTCTCCCATCCCTTGCTCCTTGACTTATCAAAGATAATACTACAGAAGCCTCTCTGTTTGCAACAAAATTGTACAAGAATGGAAAAGCCAATTGGAGAAAAAGATCTCCACACCACCTGTTTGTCCAAAATTTCACTCTATCCCCCCACCTCAACCTTATACTAGACATTTTTGTTGAAAACTTCCCAGCCCTTCCTGATACTTCTCCATAAACCACAACCATGAGCTCCCCTACACAACTTAGAGGTCCACCCCCCCATTCTTCCCCAAATTTCAAAGCTCACTCTCCTCCAAAGCCTATTCTCCTCAATCCCAAAACGCCAAAGCCACTTTCCTAGCAAGGCTTTATTGAAAGTAGTCAATTTCCTAATACCCAAGCCACCATTAGCAATAGGCATATACACCTTATCCCATCCCAATAAATGAGTCTTAGGGTTTCCCCACAGGAAATCTCTTTGGAGCTGCTCAATATTGTTTGCCACATGTGTAGGGATGGTGAATAGAGATAAAAAATATGTGGGAAGGCTGGATAGTGTGCTCTTAAGCAATGTCATCCTACCTCCTTTCGAAAAATACAACTTCTTCCACCCAACTAGCTTCTGTTCGAGTTTTTCCAAAATAGGGTTCCAAATAGAGGGGGACTTATGGGATGCCCCCAACGGCATACCGAGATAAGTCATTGGCAAGGCCCCAACCCTATAACCCAATATCTCTGCCAAAGCATGCATATTATTTAACTCCACCGACTGAATTTAAGGTCATCACTACTGAAAATCCACTATTATCAAAACAAGCGATTACAAGCATAATGAATGAACTGGGATTCATTTTACTTGTAATTGCTTGTTTTGATAATAGTGGATTTTTGGGAGTGGTGACCTTAAATTCACCCGGTGAAGTTTTGCCTCGGTGGTTTTTCCCATTTATAAACAAATCACCCATGTCAAATTTAATTTTTGCTGCATTTAGTTATTTGGTGATTTGTTTGTGCTACCACACTATTGCATGTTAAATTGACTTAATTAATTCACTTGGGTAATTAATTAATTAATTTGTCAAAGGGGTCAATACATTCTTGGCCTAATTAGGGTTAATCTTTAATTAGGGTTAATCTTTACTGTGTGATCCATTGACCCCTGTTTGCCATGGATATAGGAAAATCTCTTATTATACCTCATTTATTTGATGGTATTAATTATGCATACTAGAAAGTATGCATGAGAGCTTTCTTACAGTTTTTAGATGAGAAGGTGTGGCAAGCTTTAGAGACTGGCTAGACTAAGCCAAAGGAAGTGTCGGCTGACTGGGATGACGCAAAGATCAAAGTGGCAAACTTCAACAGCAGAGCATTGAACACCATTTTCAGTGCGGTTACGAATGAAGAGTTCAAGAAAATATCCTCAATTGAAGCTGTAAAGGAAGTATGAACCATCCTTTAGACAACCTATGGAGGGACTAAGGCTGTCAAGGATTCAAAACTCCAAAGGCTTACTACTAGCTTTGAGGAGATAAATATGGAGGAGGATAAATCATTTGATGAGTTCTATGCCAAGCTGAAGGACATAGTCAACTTAGCCTTCAATCTTGGGGAAACTGTTCCTGAACCTAAGGTTGTAAGAAAGGTGCTAAGATCTCTGCCTGAGAGATTTCATGCCAAGATCACTGCAATTGAAGAATTAAAGGATATTGACTCCATTCTTTTGATAGAGCTGGTTGGCAACTTACAAACGTATGAATTGGGTTTAACTAGAATTGGGAAAGGAAGCAAAAGTAAGAGTATGGCACTGAAGGCCAGAAGTAATGAGATTGATGAGTCTTCAGACAATGAAGATTCTAAGATTAAGTCCTACATCACTAGGCAGTTCAAGAAGTTCATGAAGAATGCCAATGCGAAAGGATTTGATAAGGACCGTAAGCAATCCAATTCTTCTCAGTTCAAAAGCCAAGACAGAGGAAAGAAGAATGCTAAGAATGGCGGCCAGTACACTATTCCTTCTGGACCAAAGTGCTTCAGATGTCAAGGTTTTGGACACATGAAACAAGAATGTCCAACATATCTCAAGTCTATTGGGAAAAGCAAGGCTTTTGCTGCTACCTTGAGTGATATCGAGCCTGAGATTGAATCAGATGACAGTGATGACAAGGGAATCTTGAGTGCTTTCACTGCTACAGTTGATCCTACTGAAGGGTTTACAGAAACAGAAGATGATGAAGAGGACTTGGTGGTATCTAAGTTTGAGAAAATTGATGAACAAGATGACATCTATACAGCCTATGCAAAATTGTACAAGATTTCTAAGAAGCATGAGAAACTGTATAGGCTGGCCACCAAGAAGCTGAGTGATGTGGAGCTAGATAGAGAGGAACTCTCTACAAAGGTTGATGAAGCAAATCAAACCATTGGAGCTTTGCGTTTCGAGAACATCTTTCTTGTTGAAAGGACAAAGAAGCTTGAAGCGAAACTGTTCTAGGCTAGAGCTTAATTGGAGAGGACTTCCAGTGTAATGCTCAATGAGATCTTAAGCTTTCAGAAAGCTGCTTCTAATAAAACCAGTTTGGTGTATGATTTTTCTTCTTCTAATAATGCCTCATCTAGTACAACTGTTTTTGTCTTACCTGCTGATAATGTTAATTCTAAGAATGATGAAGCTAAAATTGAAATAGCTGGTGAGAACTTAAATAAAGGAAGATCTATTATAGAAGTACCCCCTAAGGTTGAAAAAAAAGAGACTAGAAACCCTAAGACTAAGAATGTTGACAACAAAAAGTCTCAACCGAAGAAGCCGCATCTCTGTCATTACTGTGGAGCTTTAGGGCATACTTGTCCAAATTGCTACAAGTGGTTAGCCACTCAACAAAGTAATAGTATGCTTTCATCCAGAAACCAAAATCAGTTTCCATCATCTTTTGCTCCTCTTAGAGATCTTTTCAAGGCTCTCATGTTCTTTTCAAACTTGAACGGTTTCAATTCTTCCCTCTCACCATCGAATCAAAGGTTTACGCAAAGGAAAGGTTCTTCCAAGGTGTGGAACGAAAAAGGCTCAAAGTGATTTAGTCACTTTTTCTCTCTCTTCCCTTTATGGTTATGCATTACATGTTTGTTTGCTTTCCTGTTTTTGAGTCAGTCTAGTTTTATGCTTTGTTTTGTTTAACATGTATTTTTTTTTTTCCAGTTTTGCTTTATTTTGTTTTTCATAAAAATAAAATAAAATTTGAAAAATCAGAAAAATAGAAAAATAGTGTATGTTTGTGTATATTGGTACTTGTGTACCTTGGATGGCTATTGAAACAAAGTTTTCTAAACTTTGTATCTCTTGTAGCTTAGATGAGCATCTCAATGCACAACTAAGCAAGTGAGTCTTGTGGCTCGTATTTATGATGAGTACGGTTAAGTAATCTCTTATACTTAACACTCATATCACTCTTTTTGACGGGAATGACTAAAAAATTCTATGAGAAAGGCATAAATAAGCATGTCACCACTAAAACCCGTCAATCATGTATAACATCTGTGTGTTTCGGCATAGCAAAATTGTGATGTTTTTGGCTTAACATAATTGGGTATTTCCTTTCTCTCTTATATGCCTATTCATGATATGTTCAAAAAGAAAAATATGCAAAGAAAATCAAAAGTAAAAAGAATTAAAATGCTTTTAAATATGGTTGCAAGCATGTTTCTAGGAGATGTGGGAGTTATAGGATGTACCTTAAAAGTGATAGTCTCCATCAAACAGTTATGATTGTGTGATATTTGATTTTCTCATATACCAAATTGTCATAATGTGAGACATTTATGCACCCTTGCTATGTTTTCACTAAACTGTCTTAACTTGTTTTTGAAATATAAAATTGGTTAGACTTGTTTAGTATGTGTGTGTGTGTTTTGGATCCATGAATGCATTTCATTTTCTTGTTGAGAGATGTTTTTGAGAGCTTAATATGTTGATTGGATCTATGTTTGAGTAGCTTGCTTGTTGCATTCATCTCTTTGTGTTTTTCCCTTCTTTGAAAACACCTTTTCTTCAAGCTCGACAGCTTCTTGACAAATTCCAGACAGATTCATTTTTATTGAGCTCTTCTTTCTTCTCTTCTCGACAAAAGTTAGTGCAATTTCGATCCATCGAGGTTTCTGTATTTCTTCTCGATAGATGCTCGACAACTTCTTTGATCTATCGAGCAACTTTCTATCTGACCGATAGATTCTCAACAACTTCTCGATCCATTAAGGTGTTTTTGCCATCGCAAATCCTTGACAAATTCACTTCTGATGAGATTTAGTGCTCGACAGATCTCAATAGCTCCTCAATCCATCGAGCTGCGATTTCTATTTATATGTTGACAACGAAATTAGATTTCATTTTCTCACCTCTCTTTCGACAGAAACTTCTTTCTCTCGCCCAAACACTTCTCACTTACTCACATCTTCTCGCCCACTGCATTTTCTGCCTGTATCAAGCTTAGATTACTTGGTATGTGTTCTAATCCCTTCATTTTCATGCATTCATGCATTTTAAACCTAGGTTTTGGGTTTTTTGAAAAAATTTTGGGATTTTTGAGATCTTTGTGAAATTTGTGGGTTAGGTTGTGCTGATTTGATTCTATATGCTCATGCATTACATATTCCTTGCATTTTAACAATGTTTCATGCATTTAGATGTGTGTTGGTAGGTTTGGATTGGGTTTTTACCCATGATGCAATTTAAACTTTGCACGTCACATGTTCAGGCATACGTATTCTTTTCTTTCTCTTGTTCTAGTTTTGATGTGTTTTATCCTTCTCTCTCTCTCTCTCTCTTGAATAGACTACGCTATGGCACTTAAGTGCAAATCTACTCTAGGCCCGAATCATTTTCAAGGTTCCAGTTCTTTTGATCCTTTTCCCCCTTTTCACATTCGGTTCTTTGATGAGAAGGCCCATCAGGACTTCTCGGAGAACTTTCAAAAATGTGGCATTCATCTGGAGTGTCATGTTATTCTATTGGACTTTTCTAACACTCCTCTCCCCTCCATCATTCGGACTTGGGGCTAGGAATCTCTACTTGAGAGTCCCTTGAGGTGTCCTGTCGTGTTTATACTAGAGTTTTACTTCAACATACAGAGCATTGATACCTCTGTCCTTGTTTTGCCATGACATTTTGAGGTACACGTAGCGTAGTTACCTCGGATCTTATATCCGAGGTACTACATGTCCCAAGGGTATTGCATCCTAATTGCCCGACTATGAGAGTTTTCGAACTGTGTCCAAAGATGAGCTTATGTCTCACTTCTGTGAGACACCTTCCATATAGGGTGGGAAGCAAAACACCCCATGCTCAGGCTTTGCAAAAGGTCCGAGATTTCTTAACATGGTGATGACATTCACTCTTGCTCCATTGTCTCACTATAACTCTATCACTAAACCTCGTGCTCGCTTTCTTTTGTCCCTTCTTGAGAATCTTTCTATCGATTTCTCCTCTCACTTTATCACTTTTATCCTTGATGTCTATCAGGATATGGCAACTCGTGATAAGCTCATCTTCCCTTCAACTATCATAAGAATCCTTCACCATTTTTCCATCCCCATTCCTGACTTTTCTTACTACACCACCTTGGGTGCCATAGATGTCGGTTCTGTTCGGTGGAGCGAGGCCCAGTTTCAATCGAAGCGGCCACTTGTGGAGACTATTGATCCTGCAACTTTTGATGTTCCTTCCTCCTCCGCTCCTTCTTCCTCGGCTGGTGATATGACCCTCGAGGCTATCATAGCGCAACTTTAGCGCATGGATGCTCACCTTGACACTCTTTCTGATGAGTTGTGTCAGTGAACACCCGTGTCGGTCGTATAGCACGACGACCGGCTCACCTTGGTGGTTTCGCCGCTTCTTCTTCCCCTTCTCCAGAGGTTTCGGCAAATGAGGATGGTGAGGATAGTGATGATGGTGATGATGAGGATGCTAACTCTTCCAGTGATGATGAGATGATGACCTCTCAGTGACTTACCCTTGTCATTCGTGACAAAAAGGGGAAGTAGTTTTGGGATGAGAGTAGTTTTTTACTTAGGGGGAGAGTTAGTATATGACATTTTTTTGTTAGGGGGAGTGTCTATACATTTTGAAGGATGTAGTGAGATTCTTATGTACTTTTCTTTCTTTAGCCACATGTATACTGGTCTTGTGACCATTCATTTATTGACATACATTGTACTTATCTTTTGATATATATATATATATATATATATATATATATATGATGGTGTATGCTCTTCACCCATCTCTGCATGTGTTGTTTCTTTTCTCTCTTTATACACATGTTTCTTTATGTATGCAATCTTTTTTTCTGTTTCACACTAAGATGCGTTAATGAGTTTTGTTTAAAGTGTTTCAAAAATACAGGTTGTGAAAATTTATCATGCCATAAACTCTCTTCTTGCAAAAATTTTCAAGAGTTTGTGTTAGGGTTAAATTTGTTTTGTATTCCAACAAGTGGTTATAAGTTTAGTGATTTAAGACTTCTCTGATAATTCATTTGTTTGCTGTGGTTTTGTCACAGATTGCTAAAGAGGGAGATTGTTAGGACATATGTGGAATTATTAGAAACATATTTGATGTAATTGGCTAATCATTTGACAAAACGCACTTTACTTGTAATTTGGTAGATCTAGGATGGGTTTAGTAATTCAAGAAACAAGTGTTTAAGTTTATTATTGAAGCCATGCAAGCCTGACCAAGAGATAAGTAAAGAAGTGCTGTTTATTAAAACTTGATAGATGTCTTGACAGAATCATTTCTATCGAGGTTTATTGTTGATGTTCGACAGAAGCTCGATAGAAGCTGAATCTGTCAAGAATTACGAAATTAAAATTTTCAGATCTGATTTCACGCATATCCTTGAGTATTTGTGTAGGGTTTCTTTTCTTATAACCCTAAACATATATAAGGATTATTTTAAAAGCCGTCACATGTGATGCAAAAGTTGATGCAATTGTTGTTACATGCATATTGTGACTAGAGACAGAAGAAGCTACTGCGTCTTGGCGCCAAGAGTTTTGTAACCAATGAGCTTCCTAATCTTTATTGTTGTATGAACTGAAGAACTTTGCAGCTAATATCTTCCTCAATTAGTGTGTTAGTCACGTACTGGAATCTATACATCATTGGTTAGTCACTTACTGGAAGCTGTGCATTGAAATGAGAGATTACCACTACAATACAAGTCCATTTGGATATTTGGGTAAGAATTCAACTGTAGATTGGTATTAGGTGCTGAGATTTCTTTTACTTGTAATCGCTTGTTTTAATAATAGTGGATTCTCGGAAGTGGTGACATTAAATTCACCCGGTAGGGTTTTGCCTTAGTGGTTTTCTCCATTCGTAAACAAATCACTCGTGTTAAATTTAATTTTTGCTGCATTTAGTTATTTGGTGATTTGTTTGTGCTACCACGCTATTGTATGTTAAATTGACTTAATTAATTCACTTGGGTAATCAATTAATTAATTAATTTGTCAAAATGGTCAATACATTTTTGGCCTATCAAGGAACTGAAACAATCTGCCAAAAATATAAGTTCACATCTCCCAGTCAGACAAAAGGGGGAAAAAGGATATCAGAAGCCAGCAGCTTAAGTAAAATATGGGAAGTAAATTTGAATAATATATTCAACAAGAGAATTAAAATACCGAGCATCACTATACAGATCACTTTCTGAAAGAGAACTAACTAATGTCGATTTTCCCTCGTTACCAAAATAATGTAAAAACATGTCAAAAGAAAAAAAGTAAACATATCTTGTTTAGATGACGTGCATAATAGCTAAGAGGACCGAGTATAATTAGATTTAGACCACCTACTGCATTTGTGGACCCAATTACAGCTACAGTAGCTAAGCCCTGACCATCTGAACCTCCATGCCCCTTGAGAGCAGCACGTTGCAAAGCTCGCGACGACGAACCTCTTCAATTTGTGATAACAGATAACTTCTCCGGTCTAGAATTCTGCAATTATAGTGCCATTAAGTGGACTTATGAATAAATGCAAGTCGATAGAATCAGTAAACCAAAGATGGAAAATAAACGAGTCTCATATTTCATTAACCAGATAGACTATAAAGTCAGTAAGGCTCCATCTGAAATGCTAAACATAATGCTGCTGCAGGATAAGTTTTAGGAATTGATAACTGAACCAAATTCATATATGTTCTTGGCAACAAGTTCGAGGTAGATATCATAGGAACGAAACTCCATAAGGAGGAAATCTAAATAAATCGAAGGCTGTAAATTCTTTCAAATGAACATCGTCAAACATTCGGTAAGGTGAAGCAAAGGTCTTTGACCAGCTTATGTTCCCACATGAAGATGCAAGCATCTGCTTTGATGTTACTATGAAATGTCTGAAGTTTCAAGCAGATACCTTCCACAGTTCCCAATAATGAGCACATTCATTTGGATTAGAACTTTCATCAGGCATAGGGTAGCAGCCACCACTCAACCATCAATAAAAGGGTACAATATATAGCACCTAGGAATTGTTATAAATTTAAGAGAATAGTATCATGTGGCAAACCTTCATCTTTGAAGCTGAAGTTCTTCTGTTTCTCCTGCACCACTTATAAAGCCACGCCCCCCACTTCCTCCCCTGCAATTGTACCCCATTTAGATCAAAAGTTGTTCCAAGATTCAAAGATAAACCAAATAAAACACACGGAAATGTGCATACAAACAGAATATGGGAGAGAGATGTCAAGAGTGATTGTTTATATTTAGCACCAACCACGTGGCATCTTTAGGTGAGCCTTTGTGTGCATCCCTTATACTTAAGGTCTCCCCTTTATTTTCAATAAGATTTACCATACAAAAAAAAAATGTAGCACTTTGACCTTCAAAATTGCAAAACTGACAACACCCCACCCACACCAGCAGCCCCCCCCCCCAAATAAAAAAAAAAAACTCTTGAATGTAATACATTAGGCCCTAAAACTTAAGAGACAAAGGGTTACATCAAAAGCGCATGAAGCAACCAAAAATTATGTCAAATAAAATTAAGAGTGAAAAAAAAGGGATAAACTTTACAGCTTAGTTGATGAAACAAAGCTTTAGAGAAGTGCAATTGGAGATCCTCTTGTACCCCATTTGATTTTTTTTTAAATCAATAAATATATTTCAAGTTGCCACAAAGAAACCTAGATTTGTCTGCCAAAAATAATACAATACAATACAACCAAACAAAACAAAACAAAATAAACAAAAATGAAAGAAGGAGAAGACAGATCGAGGACCATCGAGTGAGGGGTAAGATAATCTAAGCCACACTTTTGAGAGGGGTAACAGATTCTATTTTAGCCTAGCTTTTCCAGTTAAGTGAGTGAGAGTAGGAAATCAGCATAAAGAACTATAACTAGAAGTCATTCCAAATTCAACCCAAAGTAAAATTTCTAACCTGGTCAGTTTGTCTAAGACCAATATCCCCATGTTTATAGGGAATTTTTTTTTTTTTAATTAATTAATATTGGTAAGTTATACACGCACCCAATAGGTCTTGAACCCATAACCTTATCCTCCACTGAGCACTTGCAAGGGGAGGAGGTGCCAGTTGAGCTATAGCTCATTGGTCCCATGTCATAGGGAAGATTGGGACAAAAACTGCAACTTTTGATCATAGGTTGCAATTTACACAGAGCAGGTGAGTCCAAATAGTACAGTTAGTTTACATTAAACCATAAATGCCAATTACTTCAAATTTTCTTCACATCAAGCAAAATGAGCATGTCCATTTAGAATGTATAAGACTAATGGTGCGGACACAAGGTACAAGCCCTCAATTATACGCATATATAGGAGGAAGAGCAAAAAGAAGACAGCCCAACCTCTGGCCTTATGGATGGAGCCTATTATTTATTGGGCTTGAGATTAAGCAAGCCCGAGCATTTAATAATTAGGGTTTCTTTATGCATTTTATTGTTAGCTATTTAAGCACTTTTTTTATTATTGTAAGACAACTTTTGAGAATTATTAAAAACGTGTGTTTACTCTAGTTTTGCTTGGTGCTTACTCCAAGCAACCCTTAGGTGCTGACTCCTAGGGTTTATCTTTTTGTTCTATTGTTAGTCTGTTTGTCTTATTTCAGTTTTGGTATCAGAGCCAGGTTCCGGTCCATACAACACAACCGTAGACAACCACTTGAAAGCAAAACCATCAAAAGAGCAAGCCAACCAAATATGACAGTACCTTTCAAGTTTTTGCCCCATAAGATCTTGAACAAGCCTAAACCAGCCCCTGCAATCCGTATATTCCCCCAAGCCGCACATGAGTTTTCACCCCCAAGCCAACAGAGAAGCCAGCGACACCTCCCAAGCCGGTAACCACCATCCGTGCCCGCCTCTGATCACAGAACCCACACCCACAAACTGAAAAAAAAAAAAAAAAAAAGAAAAAAAAAAAAAGGAGACCCACGCTGAGACCCATTGGCAACCTCGATCCACCATCGCTGAAATTAACCCATCAGCCGCCGAAACCCACAGATCAGCACTTAGCCAGCGCTGACCCATCAGCCACCTGCCGACGACATCGTCATCACCGTCGACCACCGCCGCTGAGGACGTCGACCACCACCATGTCTCGTGCTGCCGCTGCCTTCCCTGTCATCGCGCTACCACAGTCGTTGATCACTAGCATCGCCGTCCATCGCTGAGCCGATTATGTTGTCTCTTTTAGTTTTTGTGGTTTTCCCTTTTTTTAGTCTGTACTTTGAGTTTCTTTTAAGTTAGTGTCTGTAGTTTCTTTTAAGTCTGTTCGAATTCTTTTAAGTCTGTGTCTGTAGTTTCTTAAAGCAGCAGTGTATTTTATTATTTTTGCAAAAAAAAAAAATCAGAAGGAACGAAAAGAAAGAAAGTATTGTTACTGTGACAGCCCATTGCATGTATTGGGCCTTTAAATTGTTCACCCACAAGTTAGGCCGTCTTCTTTTTGCTCTTCCTCTTATACGTGCGTATAATTGGGAACTTGTACCTTGTGTCCGCACCTTTCCAAGTCTAAGGATTTATGCCAACACAAAAGTCAAAACTCTTAATTAGCTTTGCTATATACATGAAATCATTTCACATGACACCACAGAATTCATGTTAGAGTATATAGAAACTATAATGGCCAATCACCATAAAACATTTATCAAATAAGCTGTCTCAAGAAACCAAGAAAGTGACTTCACATTGTAATATCACCAAATGTGTGTATGGTTAGGATCAAGTATATGATGAAATCTACAACACATGCATTTTCTGGTCTATCGCCATTTCTAAGGTCTATCGCCATTTCTAAAGTCCCTCCAAAATAGAGGATAGGGTTGCCTATCAACCATCCTTCCTAAACCCTGCAGAAGCAAGAACTGTGTGTACTGGGTATGACCTGTTTATTGTCTTGTTGAAGCACTATAAGTAAACAGGTTCCACAGATTATTCTTAAAATCCAAAATGCTAATTAAAAAATATTTTCAAAAGAAAAAGAAAAGGCTCTTTGAACGGCTATTAAGTAGACAAGAGTGCAAGTAACATCTACTCAGTAGCATCGTGAAATATATATTTTTTTTAAATTTAAAATGTATTACTCAGCTTTGTTTCACTACATTTTTCCCAATGAGCTATAGTTTAAATGACACCTCTTTCCCCTCTACAAGCAACATGCAAGATGAGGCTATGGATTCAAGATCTACCAGGTGCAACTGTAATTAGCAATTTTGTCACTACAAATTTTGGCAATGTACTAACCCTCTGGCACTCACGACTTCAGCTTCACCCGCTGCTCCAAAAGTTAAGCGTCCATCAGCGCCACGTACTCTAACAAGTCTTGGTTTTCTTATACATTAGAGCTGCTAATTCAGCCTGTAAAGATCAAAAGAACACCAAAACAAAAAAAAAAAAAGATCTTTGAATCTGTTCTTCCCACACAATCAAATTGAAACCTAACAAAAATATTCAAAACATTAAAGTAATTAAAAAAGCTACCTAGAATACCTGTAGGTTGCCCTCCTTCGTATGAGCATGAGCATTAAATATCTCTATTATAAGACCCACACGATCAAGTACAGGTTTATCCCATGCTCGCGGCCATTCATATATAAAAAGAAATGTACAATCAAAACCCATCTTTATAGAAAGATAAGCAAGGCACTACTAAAGCTCAACTGTACTTGGACCCAACTTGCCTCCAAATTCCGCTGTTGAATCCCAGACACTACGGTATAGTATTTACAAAAACAGCATCCACTTCAGCCTGCAATTCATATATATAATGCTTATGTTTACAAGTTGAGAACTTCATCGATCGCCATGAATCAAAACCGAAAATCAAACAAACAAGGTGAAAATTTTAAAGTCTCTTGCCTTTGTTCGATTCAGTATTATAAAGATGGCGTGTCCACTCCACTGTCCCTGGTCCAAAATACGTGTCTGAAACAAAATAAACAAGATAGAAGCACACATTTGCAATTGAATACACAAACAAACATTCAATTTGACCGAAAGCGAAAAGATGGGCAATTTTCAATCTCAGTCAGAATCAGAAATGACACTATAACAACGTTAGAGAGAGAGAGAGAGAGAGATACCAGACCAGCACGAGGCTGGCAGCAGGGTTTTGAACGAGGAGGAGATGTGGAGGCAAAGACTGACTTGTCGAAGAAATCAGAGAGAGAGAGAGAGAGAGTTTGCGAGGCACAGAGAGCTTCGTTGAGCTAGCTTTGCCTGCAACTGCAAGTAGGTATCGGGTCGTTTAAGTCGGGGCTGGACTACAAAAAGAAGAGCTATCTGGGTCCCTGTTGAATAGAGATACGACTTCGTTTGCTTCCTCCTCTTACTCTTTCTCTTTCTTTTGCTGCTGATGCTTCGACGACGAATTGAAGAAGAAGAAGAATAATGCGAGTTTGGTTTGAACAGAATGAGTGAGGTTAGAGACCTCAGACTCAGGCTTAAGGTCACTGGGGTTCCTTCCTGAGCTTATGACCATTTATTTGAACACTCACACTCACACTCACTCTCCACAATTTCTTCTTTCTTCTTCAGTGCGTGGGAAATAGGAAAACAGATGTCGATGTGGTTTCAAAATTTGGATCCGAACCCGATTACTTGCCCCAACCCAAACAAGAAATAAGGTATGCATGGGTTAATGGATAATAATTAGAAATTTAGGCTATGTTTGGTTTGCCCTAGCAACAGTGGAGCCAAATTTTTAGTTTTTTAGATCTACAAAAAATTATTTTATTTATTTTACCTTCTTACATCCAACAACAATAGTTTTATTTTAGTTTTTAATACAATAAAATAAAATAAACACTACAATAAAATAATATTTCATTCAACCATTAAAACACAACCACAACCAAAAGTAGTGTGAACGCATGGTGGACATTGTGAGAGACGGAGAGGTAGTGAAGAGAGAGACAAAAGCAGTATGAACGCAATATATATATATATATATATATATATATATATATATATATATTTTACATTTCAGTTATAGTGCACAGCCAAAAGTGCTTTCAACTATAGTGCACAACCTGTGGAGCCAAAAAATACAACTTTGGTTCCATTGTTGCAGGGTACATTTTGATATTTAGTGGTGCTAAAAATAGCTATGTAGCTATTTAGCACCGCTATTACTAGTGCTTATCATCTATCAATCACTTCTCATGGGCCTACATCATTTCAACTTATTTGGCTTGATCCTCATTCTCAGCTTCCATCACTCATGACTCAAAATTTTGATTTTGATTTTTTTTTTTGGTTGAATACATGGGACAAAAATTACTATGAGACTCAATTTTTGTGTCTCCAGATCACCAAAACTGAGTCCCATAGTAACACAAAATTGGTTGTAGCCTAAAGATACAACTTTACTCAATATCATTCACATTACTACATATTTTGAAAATCTAATCGTTGAATTATAGGTTTTTTATATTCTTCATACACATTAAATTTTGTGCTAATTGGATATTATTTACTATATGATCTATAAACTTACATTTTCTGCATAATTTTAAAATACAAAAACTTGTAATTTAAACAATTTATCGATGACATAGTTATTAATCTTTAATTTTATAGAAATTTTGCAAGTATGGAGGATATAAGAAGAAAATGTAATCCCATAGTGAATTTGACAAAATTTATCTCCAATAAAAAGATATTGAGTAAAGTTGTAACCTTAGGCTAGCTAAACATTGTCCTTTCTTTCTTTTCCCTCATTTCTCTTAACCTTTCACCTGGACTTGTGCTTTTTTCTCAACCTCCATTATTGTTGTTTTCGAAAAGGTGAGAATGCTCTCCGAAATCTCCATGATCCAGTTAGTGTGATCACTGATCTCCCTCTTCTTCTTCTACAACTCTCGGCCATGCACGCCATTTCCCTTGGTGACAGCTCCTAGGTACTAGATTCTACTACAAAGAGAAGAGAGTCTCTCCTACAAGTCATGGGTGTCCAAGCTCAGGTAGAACCAAATCCATGTGTATTTTTTTGGGTCTCTGACTATTGTAGTGGGTCAAGTTTTCTAACCTTTTTTTTTTTTTTTGGGTTATAATTTTTACTCTTTGGAATAGTTATCTGTGATGTGGCTTTCATGGTAATCTTTGGTGAGAAGGCCTCAATGATTTATACTATTGTCGAAAACTAACCAAGTTCATTGATGTGATTGACAATTCATCTGAGTTGTCTTTCTTTAAATATCATTGAGAATTGAGAGCCAAACACAAAAATAAGAAGAGATATGAGAAATTTTGAGTTAGAGTTATGAGAATTGGCTAATGAGTTTGAGCGATGAGATTTGAGTGGTGAGTGTTGAGATATGAGTGACTTCCAAACTATCTTTTTTAGTAATGGTTTTTACTTGTTGAACCACTGATTTTGGCCTTTTTGTCGGACCGATTTAGGGTCTAATTATCGGTTGAATTGGCCAACCCAATCCAATTTTTAAAAGAATATTTTAGGTCAGTAAGTATTTTACCTAAATCTAATATGATCTGAATCCAGCTGGTTTGTACTTGTATTCAATTCGCTTATGAAACCTTAATTATAAAATTTTAAACTTAAATATTTTTTGCTGCCCACTTCTAAAGTATATTGTTTATTAAAGTTACATTAAATTTTCAATATTATAAAGAAAAACACTAAAGATATTATTTCTCAACTTGACAAGTAGTTCTGAAATACTAAGTAGTTTATTGTCGAATTTACTATTAATATTGAGTGGTTTTTACATAAGATCATTGTAGTTTTTTTAGTAGAAATACTGAGTAGTTTATTGGCAACATTACTTGAGTTTTTTTAGTTAAAAGAGTATTACAAAATACTAAAAGAGCAAGAATAGGGATATTACAAGTTTACTACATAGATCTTGCAAAATAATATGTCATCAATCACAAAATTATAGTTAAAACATGTCTTTATCATATGTTGAAATGACACCTGATAAGGGTAACTCTAAAAGTTTGATAAACTCATGAACCAAAGCTGATGGTCCTAACAAACCCAACAACCTTGCTTGTGCCTTCATAAACGACGACACCATAAAGCCGACGGTTCCACCAAGAGGCTGACGGGTGCACCTCAAGATCAACGACACTTGAATAAGATGACCAGAATGCATAGACAAAATAAGAAGCTGACAGAAGGAAGTTGAAGGGGATAAGTAAACCTTTGACGAGTCTGACATGGCCTTGCTTGGCCTCCACACATGAATATATAAGGAAATATTTTGTGCTTCATGACTAACCCTAATCGAGGGAATTCCTATAAGGAAAGGATCCCATAAGATAGACGTAATAAAGAAGATCTTCCCTACAAGGAAAAGCCCTCTATGCCAAGGAACGAATGTTAACCCTACCTACTATAAAAATCCCAAAACTCTCACAAACCAAGGTACGCATAATTTTCCCCAACTCTAGCACTCTAGAGCTGTGAAAGTTCTTTAACTTAACCTTTGGAGAGTCTTTGGCCGGTACCATATTATTACTCTCCTAAGGTCTTCTTTTTTTGTGTTGTGCAAGTGTTGTCTTGAGCACGTGAGAACTGTGCGACTTACTGACGATTTTTGGCATCATCAGTTGGTGCCATCTGGAAGAAATGCTGACTTGTAAGCCATACTATCACTTCCTAGACAAAGAGTTGCATGGTGCTTACTCGCTCGATGGTGACCACCAACAATGTTCAAGGAGACGAACCACGCACCACCACCCTCGAGAGACAAGTTCAAACTCTCGTCGTTGCCGTAGAACGCCTCACCAAGCAAAACCATGATCTAGAGGAACAGCTGCGCCAAAAGAACATGGAGCTTAAATCTTAAAAGGAGGACCAAGAAGGCACCGGCGTTGAGAGAAAGGACCAAGAGGCGCCAGAAGGTAGCAACGCTAGAAGCAGACTAGAACAATAGGACACGAGCTGTCCATCCACTGCAGATACAGCTCCACCTCAAATGGTTACGGAGATGCAGATGATGAAGGAAAGGATGGACTTCATGATGAACACCCTCACAGGACGGGTGTCTAGCGACCTCAATGACTTGGTCCATTGAACTGATTCACCATTCACTACATTCGTCACTTCGTTCCCCTTTCCATCTAAGTTCCGTATGCCGCAAGTGGAGAATTACGACGGATCTAAGGATCCCCTAGATCAATTGGAGTCTTTCAAGACCCTGATGCACTTGAAAGGAGTGGCAGACGAGATCATGTGCTGGGCCTTCCCCACTACGTTGAAGGGCCTTGCAAGGGTGTGGTTTAGAAGGTTAACGCCCAACTCCATTAGTACCTTTAATGAGTTAAGCACCCAGTTTGCCTCACACTTTATCTGGGGACACAGGTATAAGAAGTCCACTGCATGTCTGATGAGCATTAAGCAGTGGGAAGATGAAACGCTGAGGTCCTATACATAATCCGCTTTAACAAAGAAGCCCTCTCAATCGATGAAGTTGACGACAAGATACTCGTGGCCAAGTTCATGAATGGGCTACGGAAGGGTAAGTTTCTACTTTCTTCATATAAGAACGACCCAAAAACCATGTCGGATGTGCTTTACAAGGCTACTAAGTACATGAATGCGGAAGACACACTACTAGCCCGAGAAGAGAAGCCTAAGAAGAGAGAAATACAAGAGGACATTGGTAGGATAGAGGGCGAAAGATGGCTAGGATCGGAGAACGGCGGGAGGACAAGCACTCCAAGCCCCTCACAAGGAGGTTCACAAGTTTCACTCCACTAACTGCCCCGATCGACCAATTCTTGATGCAAATCAAAGACGAAGGAGCCTTGACATTTCCCGACAAGCTGCAGGGAGACCCCAATAAAAGGTCCAGAGACAAGTACTGTCGCTTTCACCATGACCACGTTCATGACACAGTCGACTACTACAATTTGAAGTAACAAATAGAAGCTCTTATCAGGCAAGGAAAGTTATAGAGGTTCGTTTGCAAGGAAAGAGTGGGCCTACCACAAGAGTGGGTTCCCTAACGAGAGAATGAACGTCCTTAGCCACCTATAGGAGATATAAGGATGATTGTGGGAGGCACAACGGCTCTGGCTTGTCAAAAAAGGCCCGTAAGACTTACCTCAGGATGGTCCAGAACGTCTAGCTAACATGATTCGTACCAAAGATGGCGCGGATCGACAACCCCATCATTGAATTCTTAGAGGAAGATGCTCAACGTCTCCACGACTCGCATGACGATGCACTCGTCGTCAGCATACGAGTAGGAGACTACAACACACACCATGTCCTGGTTGACAACGGAAGCTCTGCTGGCATCCTTTACTACTCGGCATTCCAACAAATGAGGATTGACAGAGAACAGCTAGTCCCTACCAAAGCCCCGCTCATTAGGTTCGAAAGGACAAAAGTATACCCCCTCAGCTCAGTCATGTCGCCCGTGATGGTTGGTGATTATCCTCAACAAATCACTAAGGATGTTACATTCCTTATTGTCAACTGCTCGTCTACATACAATACCATCCTAAGACAATCTACCCTCAGCTCGTAGAAGGTTGTAACTTCAACCTACCACCTGATGATCAAATTCCCCATCGAATACGGAGTAGGAGAGGTATGTGAAGACCAAGTAGCTGAACGCGAGTGCTATATAGCAATGTTGGAGATGGACGATCATCTATAAATGATGAACATAGAAGAGCAGCAGATGGTGGCAGAATCCGTTGAAGGACTTGAAAAGATATTTCTCAACAACTCCAAACCAGATCGAACGACTAGGTTCGACACTCTTACCAGCTAGCTAGTCAGCAAAACACTTAAGACTTTTCTCAAAGAGAACCAGGATGTATTTGCCTGGAGCCATGAAGATATGCCCTCATGGTGTACAGGTTGAATGTGTCATCCACCTATCCGCCAGAAGAAGCGGGTGTTTGCCCAAGAACGAGATCGAGTTATAGCAGAAGAAGTTCGTAAATTGCAAGAGGCAGGCTTCACTAAAGAAGTTTACTACCCTGACTGGCTGGCGAATGTGGTGATGATCAAGAAAGCGAATGGAAAGTGGAGAATGTGTGTGGACTTTACAGACCTAAACAAAGCATGCCCCAAGGATAGTTACCCCTTCTCGCGGGTTGACATCTTGGTAGACTCTACGGCTTAACACCAGTTACTGAGTTTCATGGACGCTTTCTCTGATTATAACCAGATAAAAATGGATGAAGTGGATCAGGAGAAGACTTTATTCGTCACTAGCCAAGGCCTCTTCTGCTACAAAGTGATGTCGTTCGACCTCAAGAACATGGGCGCGACATGTCATTTGCACATCAGATTAGAAGAAATGTCTAAGTCTACATTAACGACACGTTGGTAAAAATTCGAAAGGAGGACGATTATTTGGATGATCTCAGGGAAACCTTCGATACCCTTCGCTCTTACAACATAAAGCTCAATCTGAGCAAGTGTACATTCGGGGCGACAGCTGGGAAGTTCCTAGGGTTCATGGTGTTTCAGAGAGGTATCGAAATCAACCCAGACAAGATCCAAGCCATAATAGAGATGGCACCCCCAAAAAACATGAAAGAAGTACAAAGTCTGAACGGGATGATCATGTGGTATGTTGATGCGGCTTTGGCAAGACAGTTGGCTTGCTCATTCTCTCCACTTGGGACTTGAACAATCTTCGCCTGTAAGTCGTCCACCTTTCTCTTTACTTGCTCCAAGTACTTCTTCATCCTCTCACCCTTACATTCGTAGTCGCCTTTCACTTGGTTCGTGACAACCTATGAGTCACAATGAACAACCACACTCTTGGCCCCCACCGCTTTAAAGAGATCTAATCCTGCTACTAAAGTTTCGTACTCCACTTTGTTGTTGGTCGTAGGGAAGTCGAGACAAACCATGCATTCAATCTCATCCCCTTCTGGAGAACGAAGTACAATACCCGCTCCCCCTGCCTATTTGTTGGATGATCCATCTGTGTGGATAATCCAATGAGGATGATCTTCTGCTCCCTCGTCTTCCACGTTAGTGAATTCCACAATGAAGTTAGCGTCCACCTGTCTCTTAATGGCGGTACGCGGGTGGTACTGTATGTCAAATTCGCTCAACTCTATTGCCTATAGTGCCATTCGCCTGGCGGCTTCAGGATTGCTTATTACTCGCCGTAAGGGTTTGTCTATCAAGACAACTACCGTGTGGGCCTAGAAGTAGGGCTTTAGCTTGCGAGTTGCTGTAACTAAAATGAAGGCGGGCTTCTCCATTGGTGGGTACCTTTCCTCAGCACTATGGAGTGCCCGGCTAGTGTAGTACACAGGCTTGTTCCGAAAGCAACTGGACCACACCTTTAGTCTCCTACTTGAAAGACGACACACTACCCGACAGTAAGGAGGCTGCAAGGAAGCTAAAGGTCCAAGCAGCACGATTCGTCCTGATAAAGAACATCTTATACAAAAGAGGCTTCTCTTACCCGTTCTTAAGATGCTTAAGCCCTGAAGAAGTGGACTATGTCATGAGAGAAGTCCATGAAGGGATTTGCGAGAACCACTTGGGGTCGCGGTCATTAGTACACAAACTGATTCGAGCGGGATACTATTGGCCTACTATGCAGAAGGATGTCCAAGCATATGTCAAAGCTAACAACAGATGTCAAAGGTTCAGCAATGTCATCAGACAACTGACAGAAGAACTCACCCTAATGATGGTCCCATGGCTTTCGCTTAATGGGGACTGAACATCATGGGCCCATTCCTAATAGCAATACGACAGCTAAAGTTCCTTATAATCGGCATAGACTATTTTACCAAATTGGTAGAAACTGAAGCCTTTGCCACCATCACAGAGAAGAATGTGAGAAGTTTTGTTTGGAGGAACATCGTCTGCAGGTATGGGATCCCTAGGGTCTTGGTCTCAGATAACGGGAAACATTCGACAATGACTCCTTCAGGGACTTTTGTTCACAATTGGGAATCAAGAACCATTACTCCTCCCCTGCCCACCCTTAAGCCAACGGACAGGTTAAGGTCACGAATCGATCCTTTCTTAAAATCATCAAGACTCGGCTCGAGGGGGTAAAGGGTATATGGTTAGAGGAGCTACCAAGCATACTATGGGCATAAAATGATAGCCAAAACACCTACGGGGGAGACACCATTCCGACTAGCATACTGGAGCGAGGTAGTTATCCCAACTGAGGTCGGACTCACCAACTATAGGGTAGACAATCATGACGAAAGGAGGAATGACGAGGCCATGCGTCTACAGCTTGACCTAGTGGACAAAGTCAAGGTGACAACTGAACAAAGTCTCCTGCGATACCAGGTACTTATGGCCAAGCACTACAACTCCAGAGTTAGACACAGAGACTTCAAGGTTGGAGACTTTGTTTTGAGGAAGGTGATGGGCGCCATTAGAGATCCCACCCAAGGAAAGCTCGGTCCTAATTGGGAGGGACCCTACAAAATCACTTCATGGCAGAGGAAAGGCACCTACCACCTAGAGATGCTAGACGAAAAAATTTACACCATCTATGGAACACCAAGCATCTCAGGAATACTACCAATAGATGATAGTAGAAAGAGCAACACTCCTCATTTTCAGTTTATTTCTTTTAGTTAAATGTTGCTTACAGTACTTTCTAAGCCCAAAGGGTAGTTTTTTTTTAATCCTTTTTAAGAACAATTTTTTACTTATGATTTATCATAATAAGAGGAGTTATTCAGATATGGCTTGCGTATATATTTGTCTCTAAAAAATTGCTTTTGTCAGTCCACAAAGTGAACGAATTCATCCCATGAGGATGCCTTGAAATTATAACACAAGTGGATGAGTTCATTATTAAGTTCACAAGAGGACAAGTTTATTACAATCCACAAAGTGGGCGAATTGAGATTGTTTAAGTCCACAAGTGGATGAGTTCATTATCAAAGTCCACAAGGGGACAAGTTTATTATAAAGTCCACAAAGTGGACGGATTAAAATTATGAAGTCCAAAAGTGGACGAGTTCATTCTATTGGTATACCATAAAATGATTAAGTCCACAAGTGAACGGGTTTATTACAAAGTCCACAAGTGGACAAATTCAACCTTGAAAATACCAAGTCCACAAGTGGACGGGTTCATTATTAAGTCCAAAAGAGGACGAATTCATCCCATTAGGATGCCTTAAAATTGTTAAGTCCACAAGTAGACAAGTTTGTTACATAGTCCAAAAGTGGACGAGTTCATCCTTTAAATTACCAAGACCACAAGTGTAAAGTCCACAAGGGAACGAGTTTATTATTTGGCCCTCAGACAGGACAAGTTCATTGTTATGCCTAAAAAAGGACGAGTCCACCAAAGCAGACGGATTCGCACATGATACCCGTCAAACGGACATACGCATACCAACTAACAAAGAACACACATGCTAGAAGCGACAGATATACAATAAAAAATAATATATAAATAAAGTAAAATATTTACAAACAAGGCCCAAAAAACAAAAGGGCACTTAACATTGTCTAAGAATTGGACAAAATACATTACAAATTATCAATGAAAATAAAACAACTAAACTAAGGGGTCCTAGACATCCTGAGCTGGAGGGTTCCCGTCATCCTTGGAAGGAAGGTCATGGATGTCCTGAGGAGGGGGGTTTGCAGTGTCTTAAGCTTCAGCAGACGGGACCAACGGAGTGATGGGCTTCTCCACGGCAGGCTGAGCAAGAACAACACCATTATTTTTTGGATCCCGCTCTGACTGGGTGGAGTTGTCAATCTCCTTAAAAATAGTGTCTCCAGCTAGAGTCGATGGCAGGGGGTCGTCTAGGGTAGACGGACTTAACCTGCTTCAGGCAATCCTCAAACCCGTCACCATAGTAGACGGCACAAGAGTTGACAAAAAGCTGCGAAACCTTAAACTTTGTCACGGCATCAGCCCTGACCATCTCTACCTACCTAAGGAGAGCCGTCAGTTCCTTTTCTAAGGTCGCCTTTGCCTCTTACTCCTTCTCCCGCTGACAGGTATCCTTTTTCAACTTCTTATTTAACTTCATCACCTCCTTGTTGAGAGTACGAAGGGCGTCCTTGTATTGATCCTGTTCATTGGTCAACATTTCATTGGGCTTCTTGAGATGACTAATTACCCACTCCTCAACAACGCATCGATCTTGGAGCACCTTCATGCACACCAGTGCCTGAAAATGGAACGCAATCGTCAGCTAACGAATAAATAGTAAAATAAAAGTGATTAGGAGGAAAACTTACCCTGGAGAGATCAAAAAGACCCGACGCCCCCAGGTCCTCCGTCTCCTGCTCGAGACAAGGATTCACGTCCGTCTCCTTGATGATTGATTCAACCATCTCGACGGCATATCCTTTATGCGTAAGAAGGCAACGAGTTCCCCGGGTGACGGGGCCCGACGACGTCATTAAGCCTTTGCCGGTTCCATGGCTCGGCTTGGGAGGTGATGGCTTCTTGGGCTGCTTCTCCCCAAGGGTGATTGATGGCTTTTTAGGAGGACTGTCGTCCTTCCCGTTAGTTTTCCTTTTTAGCGCCCCCTTCCTGGCGACCTTAGGGGTTGACGAAGACGCCTCCTCTTTCCCCTTCTCCTTCTTATGCACCGCAGCTGACGCTCTCACCAACACACTCTTCCTAGCTGCATCCATTTCTGTTAAGGACAAAGGACGGGAAGTTAAACACAAGGATGACAAAGAAGAGACGAAAAGAAATAAGGAAGGGAAAACTTACGATGACGGGAGTATTCATTCAACCTATGAGCTATAGGCGTTGGCTCTAGACCCCCACAGTATGCGTGCAATGTGTCGAGAGTAATCAAGTCTCTACACTTTCGCTCCTCGAATGGAATATCAAGAACCTGACGTATAAAAGCCTCTTGCTTGTCAGTTATGCATGGGCGAGCACTAGCTAAAACAAGGAACGACGACATTAAATACTTAACAAATAAGCAGGGAAAGAAGTAAAAGAAAAAACCGACGGTGCTAAACTTGAATCTTTGATAATACCCCAAGTATTGTCAAAACCATGAGGCATTGTGACCCACTCCTCTGGACAGCATACCCAATCTGTCTCTTAAACAAAGAAGTATCTACCTTTCCAATTCCTATTAGAATCAGGCATATCCGACACCAGCCTAAGCTCTTTCTTTCGTACAGCAAAGTGGTATATCCCTTAGGACGAGACGATGTGCTATGGTTTATAGCACCAAAAGCACTCATCCAGCGAAAGCTGACGGTTCTTGCCATTTAGACGACCCCACAGAATCTCAACTCCAATAAATATGCTCCAAGCGTTGGGAGCAACTTGGCTGACAGATAGCCCAAGAAAATTGGCCAACTGACAGTGCAAGGCCATCAGTGGCAACCTTAGTCCTGCCACGAACATGGCATCATACATACCAACGTCCGCAGTCTTCCCCGAGTAGCACTTCTCAAACTTCCCATGGAGACGGATTGGGATATGGTCAGGAATTTGGTAACAGTCCTTTAAATTCCACATTAATAGTCCACATTTTGGGAAGAATAAATGGACGAGTGTGGCCATTCCAGGGGCTTCCTGAACTTCCTCCTTCAGAGGTTTTCCTATCAACTTTACCCTCGTCCTCGTCATCCTCTCCCTCTTGTCTTCCCTCATCACCTTTTTCCTCACCCTCATCTACCTCTTCTCCTTCCTCTCCATCATAACTTTCCACTTCCTCTTTAGGAGAATGGGCAGGCGTTTCCCTCTCTGACGACCAGGAAAAGCCCTACTTGGGCTCATGACCTGACTGGAAGATTTCGTCGTAAGCCACTCCCTCACGGACTGATGACTGCTCACTCGTCGCTTCTCTAGACATCTATTCACCTACAAGAGACGGAGGTATTCTAAGAACCTAAGTTGACGGCCTCTCTAGAGAATTGACTACCAACTAGCAAAACAAAGATAAAAGATAGAATGAAATAAAAGAAAAGACTTACTAAGTTAGTATATGTTTCCTTAAGAAGTGACAACCTTAGCAAGATGACGGCAGCAAAGGCAACGGGATTAGCAAATTGATGGAAGCAAGAGAGACAAAGTAACGAGCTCTCTCTCTCAAGATCAGCAAGGATGAAATAAGAGGAATGAGGGGAGGAGGTGAGATATATATAGAACAAAAAGTGCACGGAAGACGAAGCGATGCCCTTGTTCAAAAAATGAGGCCAACTAGCTTGTGCCACGTGTCATAGCATTTAATAATGGCTGCTTGAGGGATCATCCATAAATACCCCTTTCTTTTGTCCTGAATAAACAAAAAATAATAATAAAAAAGCTACAAATCATACTCCATAACCCGTCAGCTAGAGCTAACGAGGCTATGGAGTAGGGAGCAACTGATAAGGGTAACTCTGAAAGTTTGATAAACTCATGAAGCAAAGTTGACGATCCTGACGAACCTTACAACCTTGCTTGTGCCTTCATAAATGACGACACCATAAAGCCAACGGTTCCACCACGAGGCTGATGGGTGCACCTCGAGATCAACGACACTTGAATAAGACAACCAGAATGCATAGACAGGATAAGAAGCTGACGGAAGGAAGCCGAATGGGATAAGTAAACCTTTGATGAGTCTGACATGGCCTTGCTTGGCCTCCACGCATGAATATACAAGGAAACATCTTATGCTCCACGACTAACCCTAATAAAAGGAATTCCTACAAGGAAAGGATCTCGCAAGATACGCGTAGTAATGAAGATCTTTCCTACAAGGAAAAGCCCATTATGCTAAGGAACAAATGTCAACCCTACCTACTATAAAAACCCCAAAACCCTTACAAACCAAGGTACGCATAATTTTCCCTAGCTCTGGCACTCTAGAGTTGTGAAAGTTCTCTAACTTAACATTCGAAGAGTCTTTGGCCGATACCACACTAGTACTCGCCTAAGGTCTTCTTTTTCTGTGTTGTGCATGTGTTGTCTTTAACACATGAGGACTGTATGACTTACTGATGATTTTGGCATCATCAGCACCAATCACACTCATAGATACATTACTTCGTAATAATTTATATTAAAATTTGTAAAGATTAAAACCCAATGCCGCATCATTTTATCTTAAGCAGAAACTAACAAAACAACTATACTATTTTCATTTTTTTCACATCATTTTCATTTTTCACTTAACAAAAAAAACATATTACAGGCATGGTTTCATACGGTCCGATCCGGTTAACCATGAACCTCTCATAAATGCGGTTCTTTTAACCCTAAGAACCTGTCTATGCTAAAAAAAAAAGTAGGGAACCATTCAACTACAGTCCAACCACACGATTCTGAGAATTGTGACAGGTTTCAATAGTTTCCTACTTCCCTTTGAATCTATACATCCAAAACTTCCACAAAAAAGGGAACAAACATACTTATATAGCTACAACCAAAAAAAAAAAAAAAGTAATGGTGAGAAAATTGAAAGTGAAAAGTCAAAAAGAAGCACCGGTAGTCTACTAGTACTAGGTTGAAGATAGAGAGCAAAAGAATAACAAAGAGGAAGACAAAACATAAAAATGATAAAAGTGAAGATATAGATGAGAAGAAATTCAAAAGTGAGGAGGGTAGAATTCGAAGAGTCAGAGACTAGAAGTTGTGGATGAGAAAATACGAAATAAAAGGGAAATAAAGTGGTGTTATGAAACTAAAATGTCGAAATAGAGGCAAAGAAAGAAGTGGGGGTAGGTGGCGATATTTGATGAAATGTCATGTTTCTCTTTTTCATTGGTTGATAGATTTTTTAAATATATATATTTTATATATATATATATATATATATATATATATTTTCATTCAATGTGTGTTGTCTTTATTGTGCCACGTTGTTTGCAATCAATACAAGTTGTATTTAACCTTTTTTTTTTACAGAAACAATTTGTATTTAACTATTTACACCAAATACCCGTTTAAATATATAAACATTAGTAATTGGTATTTAAAAAAAAATAAAAAAGCAATTCAGCATTTCATTTCATAAATTTAAATTTAGTTATAAATGACTAAATAATTATATATTATATGAAAAATACATTTAATTGGATTATTTTAGTCAATTTTTCTATTTGTACTAATTTAATATATTTATTTATATTTTATATAATTATTAAATTAATTATGATATCATTACAGTTTGATCTCGATCCGATCTCCAAAATCTTGAATATCTTTCTTTAAAGGTTCGTTGAATAGTTCAGGTTTGAAAATCATGATTACATGCATGTGACTAGTGGTTATTAAAGATAATATTGGTTATGTAGCTACCTCAAAGGGAGAAGCTGCTTGCATGGAATAATGTCCTCACCCAATCACATTTCCACTTGTCTGGATCATATTCTCCGCAATATGATTGAATTTATGGATCTATAAATTGGCCATTCTGGGCAACGCTTTTGGTGGAACATAAAAGTGGATCGATGATTTGGATTCTCCTCTCTCAGTCTCAGTCTCAGTCTCATGCCTTCTATAATTCAACGTCTGGGCCTACATACAATCTATTTTGACAGACATGTTACCTCAACACGTACTCCTCCTCCTTGACCTCTATGCCTTCATTTTAAGTTCAAGAGTCGAAGGAGCTCTCTCTTCAAACAGAAGCAAAAATAAAAGAAGGAAAAAGTAATTTCCAGACGTTTCAATCAAATTAAAGCGCCCAAAAGAAGAGTGAGTCGAATCTGATTTCATTCTGGCCTTGTGCAATAAGTAGAATATGTTTGGACAAACTTACACTATGCCATTATATATGGTTGTCTTTAAGAAGACACTGTGTCTTCAAGGGTCTAAAACCAATTTATAAAGCTCAAAGAATAAGAAGAAAAAATTGAAGAGGAATTTATAAAAAGGGAATTGAATGGCTGTAGAGTATAGCTGTTGTGAAACAGTGTTTATCATTCGGATAATACTTATAACTTTGCTAGTATTGTTTGCTGGGCTCATGTCTGGGCTCACGCTGGGGCTCATGTAGACGAGCCTGGTCGAACTTGAAGTTCTTGTCAAGTCTGGAACACCCAGTGTTCGTAAACATGCTGGTAATTCATTCCATCAATCTACATCCCTCTTGTAATAATTCTCTGAGCGCAAAAAAAAATTACATTTTACAAACTTTTTCTTCTAGTGCTATATGTATTTAGCCAGTATGTAAGTATCACATGAGACATTGATACTTCATAGTAATACTTTCAACTTTCAAGTTACGAGGTATTGTTAGTTTCATCAGTTTTATATTGAATTCACTAATAGCTAGCACTATGTCATCACAGCGAAGATATTGCCAGTTGTGAGAAGGCAGCATTTATTGCTTTGCACCCTGTTTAATCTGCAATGCTGTTGTAATGGAGGTAAGTGCTACCAGAAACAATGTAAACAACATATATTATAGACTTAAAAGCTAGAATCATAAATGTACTTGATGTCTTATTTTTTCAGACGCTTCCTATTTTTCTGGATAGTTTGGTCACAGCCTGAGGTGCTATCGTTATTTCAGTAACTTTGGTACTTTTGTTTGAAGAGGTTAGTTTCTTATCTTGGGGTATGTAATAAGTTATGTGGGGCAAGAAAATATATGTGCGCAAAAATGCATGTCCCCGAACAACAAGTAGACCAAAGGATATGTAGAAGTTTTGGTGAGTTGATATGCACTCATTAATCATCATGCAAAATATCATTTTAATTTAACATTAATTGGGATCTGAACTTTTTATAGCAGATTTTACCCCAAGCTGTTTGCACTCGATATGGTTTGGCAATTGGTGCAACAGTGGCTCCAGTTGTCCAGATACTTGTTTGGATTTGTTTTCCTGTTGCTTATCCAATAAGCAAAGTGATATTCTTTGGTTCACTATAAATCCCTTTAATGTTTTTCAAGGTGCTAATATAATGTTAATTCAATACATATGTCGTTGTCTTCATGAATGATCCTTACTCTTGGTGGAATTTTACCAGCTATTAGATCGCTTTTTGGGGAAAGACCATGATGCACTTTATCGTCGAGCTGAACTGAAGACATTGGTTGATTTTCACAGTAATGAGGTATTTTATTTTCACATGCATCAACATTAAAGGATCAATTACAAAAATCATTTACTACTTGTTTTATCAGTCTCTTCACTAAATGAATCAAAATTTCTCAATGCATTTTAATCATTTTTTTTTTTTGGGGGGGGGTGTGGGGGGTTGGGGTTGGGTTTCTTCTTTTAAACCACTGCAACTCTTTCTTTTCTGCCTATTGATTTAGTGATTGTCTTCTTGTTAACTGGTATGCAGGCTGGAAAAGGTGAAGAACTGACACGTGATGAAACAATGATAAGTGCAGAAGTGCTTGAACTTACTAAGAAAACAGCAAGGGACGCAATGACTCCTATATCTGAAACTTTTGATGAGTCTTTGTAAAGGAAAAATAAATTATATTTATCAGTCTCCTCATGATGATTAAATGTCTTTCTCTATCTTGCGATTATTTAGGGATTTGATGATGCTAATTTTGGAGAAAGGGCATAGCAGAGTGCCAGTATATTATGAGCAACTGAGAAACATCATTGGACTTATATTGGTACATGTTTGTTGCTTTACTTGGAACAGTTTATCACGAGAATAAAAGTAATTTGTTTTTGTTCTTTATGTGATATAATATAATAGCTAATGATTTGACAAATCTGTTAATTATCCTGTATCCTTGTCTCCATCTGCAATACTGCATTTTTGAACCATCATTTGGTTTTGATTCTGGAATCTGGATACCAAATATCTGTACTTGTGTAGTTTCACTAACATCATCATTGTTTACTCCATTTTTCTTATATTTTCCTTATTTAGGCAAAATTTTAGGTACTGTTATCTAACAATCTCTATGCAGTTGTTTATTCAGCAATTTATACACTGTTAGGAACTTGCCCCTTGTATTTACCTTATGCCTAAAAACAAAATAAGGAGCAATAAATTGCTCACTGTAGATGTCAAGTCTCAATCACTATGTATATTTTTGAATTATAGGTGAAGAACTTATTAACTGTCCATCCAGCTGATGAAGTACCTGCAAAGAATGTCACTATTTGCAACATTTTGAGGTATTTTGCCTTTAATGAAGAGTAAGATACTATATGTACAACATATCACATGCATATGTACATATTCTGTATCTATATGTGTGATGCAGCAAAATGACTACTGTAATGCTTTTCGCTAACCGAAAAGTAAGGGATCTCAAACTACACAACAGAGTGAAAAATCTAGCAAATCTTAATGGACTAGCCTATTTAAAATAAATAAATAAACAACAGTGGAGGATGATGTTGATCTAGGTTGATAAATCTTTTTTAAGTATTTAAATATCTTGTTAGGTTACCAAAAAAAAAAATCTTGTTAGTCTTAAGAGTGATATAATATTCAAATATATCCCTTGTTCAGATTCTAAAATCTATGAAGTTGATGTATAACGTACAAGGTATTGCCCACCAGGGTGTCAGAAAATATGCCTCTATATGTCTTACTAAATGAGTTTCAAAAAGGTCATAGCCATATGGCTGTTGTTGTTGGAGAGCACAGCAATCACATAGAGCATCCATCAACTGAAAACCCAACTGATGGTAAGCGCCAACTTCATGCAATGGTGTGCCATGTTTACGCTGTCCATAGTTCATATTAATTTTTCCCACAGGGCTAATTTGCATTACTTGAGTATACAATAAATTTAGTAAGAGAAGTGAGGGTGGACATTCATGTTGAAAGGCATCCTCAAGAGAAAAGTCTAAAGAGCAAGAGAGCACTTAAGAAGTTGAAGAGTCTATCAATGAATAGAGGATTATCCAAGACCAGGAGCAAGAAGTGGTCAAAGGACTTCCACCCAGAAGTCCTGCATATCAATGATGAGCCACTTCCAAATTTCAGCAAAGAAAGGGAAGCTAGCTATTGGTATCATAACACTAGAAGATGTCATTGAAGAGGTCTTACAGGTATGAGGAACTTTGTTTTATTTAATTCTTCTCTTCTCATACCCTCAAGAAATTAATACCCCTATCCATTTTGTTCTTTTAGAAGGGAATCTATGATGACACAGATCATTGTGATGGGAGTTTTTTTTTTTTGATAACACATTGTGATGGGAGTTGATAATTGAAAAGCTTCTTTTTCTACAGAGACATACAGGCATACAACAAGCTTCTTTTACTACAGAGACACAAACAGGCATACAACAAGATTCTTTAAAAGCTTCTTTTACTAAGAGGCATATAGGCACACAACATTGTTCTAACTATAGGAAGATGATAAAGATTTGAACTATGACTCCATTAGACTTTTGAAATGAATGATACATATAATTGAAAGGACAAAGCAAAGAATATCATGACCTTGGAGCAAAATTTGGATTTTTTATTTTTATAATTTCCTTTTCTTTTTTGATACTATTGAAGAACATAACAAATACATGCCAAAACTTAATAAGTTACAAGCCCATATAGTATTTATATAATATCTAAAAGTTAAAGCGTAGTATTTATTGTTGCTATGTTCTTGTTGAGCCACATGAGTGTAGCATTTTGGTCAATTTTGGTCCAGTTCAGTCTACTTTGGCCCTTTTAGACATATCGGTCCAATTTGGTTCATTCAGAGCCCGTTTGAGATGTGATGTAAGTTTCAATTTATTTGAGTTTTTAGCTTCTTTTTGGTAATTCGGTGATACTTTAAGATGAGAGGTTTGTGTAGAATAAGGAGCTGCGTCATTGACAATTATGTCACATAGCATAATTTTGGTAGATTTTCGATAAAATTACATTTTTCATATATTATTAAAGTTCTTTTATTTTTCTTAATATAGGCGAAAATTCAAACCCTCTAACCTCTGCCATAACCGAACCATCAATTGAAATCCCCAAGCTTTGAATTCCATCCATTAGACTGAAACTACGACTCCTCCCATTGGTCTTTTATTTCATATTTTCAATTTAGCTAATCCTCGATGTTTCTGTGTTTGGATTGCAAGAAAATAAACAAAAATAAAAGGGAATTTAATTTTCTATTTTGGTCTTTAGCAAATCTTCATTTTCTTTTATCTTTGTTGTTAGCTCATGATGTGGCATTTTATTTATTAAAATGATGAGGTGTCATTTTTATATTATTTTATAAACTGCATAAGTTTTAAGTGCGGATGCAGTGCACACCATTTGCCATGTAGACATTTTCAATTAGTGAGTTGATGATGGAGACTAAATTGATTGCAAGTTAAAAATAACTGGGACTAAATTAACTACTGCCAAAATGTAGGGAAGAAATTGATTGTAACTCCAAAATGTAGAGACTAAAATGGTATTTTCGCCTTTAACATTAGTGATGAATTTAATTATATTTGTTCTCTCTTTAGGCCATTCAAGACGTATAGAGGATGAACAGTTAGTAAGGAATACTAAAAAAAAAAAAAAGTTCTAATCATACATTACATTATTCACAAAAGATCTCGTCATATATAATAACTGAATGTAAAATGCATTATGTTTCATTGAAAAAAAAGAAACTTATAAAATATAAAATACTTTCAAATAACATATATAAATAGCTTAATTTCGAAAATCCAATATATTATATCAACTATACTTTATTAGAAAATAATGACATCATTTTAAGAAGGGTTTGTGCCTAACACTAAGTCTCATCTATTATTTTCATTTGTCACTTAATAAAATAACAAATCATCTGCGACAAGTTTATATAACAATTAGAGCCCAAGGTTATATAACAATTAGAGGCTAATTTGGCTAAGATGCAAGCCTCTACAAAAACTACACTCAGAACCACAAAAAAGCCATCTGCAGCTTCAAACCTCCTAGAAGACAGATGTCCTCCAACACGGATGATGCTTGCCACGGCCAACATTCCCTATTTACAACAAAAATTTTGATCTCTTTACAAGGTAATAGAAGAATAATCTTTAAATCCCTGCTCTCTTAGCTTGTAGCAGTGCCCACATAAGCCAACAAACTAGTTATCTTCCTACTGCAAGGTTTGAAACTTATGAAGCCACCAAAAATTTAAGTTCCTGTGGTTGACTTAGCAACAAAACCTGTACCACTCCACATCCTGCTTCACTTCTAGACACCCTTCGCTATGATTAGGATCTGCCAATCCATCAACCTCCTCTCAAATTTGGCTTTTCCTAGTCAAACTATTCAACAGTTTTTCTGAATACTCTGAGGAGCACTTGAATGGAAGAGAGCTTGAATCATTGCTGTGACTGCAGGCCTCACTACTCCCCAGTTTTTTTTTTTTTTTTTTTTTGGATAGGTAGATATGTGGGGAGGGGGGTTCAAACCACATATATGGAGCACTACAAAGGATATTGTTACCACTAGGCTATCACATGAACTCCCATAAGCTTTGATAAAAGACCGTTGATAGTCTATCCAGTCCAGGAGCTTTGATTGGGCCTGATTGAAACACAACTGCTTCTATTTCTTATTGTGAAACTAATCCAAAAAACAAAAAATTTCTTCTTATGAAACTGGCCTGTCTAGCTCTGCTTTTCGATTTTCAGTGAATGCTGGTAGATCGAGGCCTTCAGGCTGTTGCAAAATCTCACACTATTGCATGCTCTCCTATTGCCCGTAAATTCCTTTGAAATGCTGCAATGCTCCATTTGGCTGGAACCATCATACCATTCTCCATCTTCTCCCTTCAATTGAACAATTGTTTTGACCACTCTTCTTTTCCTTACCATAGCTTAAAAGAACTTGGTATTTCTGTCCACTGAACGACCCAATTACTCCTGACTTTCTAATCCCACATAATGTCTTCCTTTCGCATCAACTCCTCTAGTTGCTCCCTAATTTGTTGTCCACATACATCCTTTTTTTTTTTTTTTGGAGAAGGCATACATCCTCTTCATTGCATATGTTTGCTTGAATAGCTTGCAAATCATCTCTCTTCTGGGCAATGGCTTTGTCAACCTGTCCAAAAACAGCCTTATTCAGTTATTCCACTCTGTTAATCTTTTTCTAACCTCCTTCAGTTTTCCCAATAATTGAAAAGCATAAGAACCTGGCCATTGTAAGATCTGATCATCGTCCTATGCTTTTGGATACAACAGAGGTTTATCCCCCTTTCAGCCCAATGCCTTTTAGGTTTAAAATGATGTGGCTCACACACCCTTATTGTCCAGAGATGGTAAAGAAGGCTTGGGGGGTTAATCTCTGTGTCCCAGACCAAGGCCTTTCAGGTTTGAAATAACGTGGCTCACACACCCTAATTTTCATTCTTTAACTGTACTTTTTTTCTTCTAAATCATTCTTTAACTATGCTTGCAGTTAATGGGCAATACATGATATAGTTTTTGGGGTACATAGGGCAAACATGGATACATTGCACCTAATAATTAATGACAGCCATCATTCACAAAGTTAACATCCCTTTAGATTTTGAGCAAGATTGAGTGCTTGGGAAAATACATATAGCTCCTTTCTATGTTTTCGAATAATAGATTGTGGTTATGCATTGGACAAAAATTCCCATATGAACAGGAAATATACAATAGACTGCATGCACAATTATATAGGTTCTTCTACTCTAAATCCCATACTTAGTGGTGAAATGTGGCCTCCTTATTTAGAATTACTATTATTCATCATAATGATATGGGAATAGCTACAACATCATACAACCATACTCATCCCACAATGGCATACCAACAGTGGACAGAAATCTCCTGTCTGTAAGCACCAAAGACAACCTAAATTATCTTACCATCCAAATATGCTGCATAAAAATCAAAATTGTTATCCTTTTTCTGATCAAATAAAAGCATAATTCAAATACAACTTCAGTTGAAGCAGCATCCACCTTCCTTTAATGTGGAATGGCATCCAAAAGGTGGGCACAGCACAAACAATAGGGTATTTTGGAATATTCTTTCATGAATCATTCTAATTAAATAATAAGTCATACAATATCCCTCTCATGGGAGAACAATTAATCATACACCATAGCCATCACTTTGAACAAGTAAACCCGGTAATGAATGCTGAATTGTTGGAGTTGGACATTCTTTTTTTCTTTTTTCTTTTTTGATAACCAAAAAGGGTAGGAGGGAGCGACCAAAATGGCTTCCCTACCTGGGCATTACCATAGTAATTTAAAGTTGGACAGTCACGAACACCAAAAATTTGGAATTGACATTGAAAGGCCATAATTACTTGGTTTCTGCTGTGTTATCTCCACCTACTCAATTTACAGAAAAGCTCTATGATATGCGGGAAACGTTATATGAACTGACAATGACTACAGAAAAAGAAACAGAGTAATACCATCTTTTAATTTCTTATGAAAAGAATACCAACTTTTTTTTTTTTTGAAGGCTAAGTATTCAACCTTTTAATTGCTGGGAATAGCATAAATGCACCAGCCAATAGTAAGAAAGGAATAATATTCAAATATTCTCCATTTAAGAATGAGAAAGCTATCACAACCTCAGATGCTCAAGTGACAAGTGTAATTCTCTATTTTAAGCATAAATAAAGGAAGCAAAGCCAACTTATGGTGAGCTCCATTGAGTTTATCAACAACATCAAAAGTTCACGGAACTGAATAAGTTTTATCCCATCTCATAGACAGACTGTTTCTAAGACACACACAAAAGTTAGCGTACAACCCAAACAATGAGAGTGAACAAATGGCTAAATCATTCTATCCATCAAACGTTTGGTCAACTAATAGGGGAGATCATATCGGAAGCTTAAGTTCCTTTACAAGCATGTAAAGCAGGGGTTTGATTGTTATTTGATGGGATCTAATCCAAGCATAAGAATGGCTAGATTTATCAACCCCCAGGACAGGTACCCCAACCTACATCCACATAGTGCCATCTACAATGCAGAATGGTTCAAATTCATAATATTATGGATCATGCAGTATGAGACAATAATATAGCCAAATATAACTATTAAAGAAAGAAAAGGACAAAACATACCAGATTTTTATGAAAAGGAGATGCCAATTATGAAACCTGCAATGTAGAACCCAACTACTTGAGGAGGGGATTTAAGAAGATCGAATAGCCACCAATCTTAACACAGAATCAATTCTGAGGCACAAGAAATTAAGACATGCTTATTTACCTTCCTTGTGTAATAATAAGGACAAAAAAAATCTACTGTAGGTTGTACACCATATGATATATTTCCGATGCCACTGCCTGCAAAAGTGCAAATAGTCACAACAAATACAAAGTAGATTAATAATATGCAAATAAATCATCAGTGTAACTTGTTCACTAGTCACTAGACTAATTTAGCAGTAAATGATAGTAGCAGGATAACACGGCAAAGCAAAATTTGTACACTGATAACTCTCAAGTCTCAACCATGTCAAGCAATGAAAACTTTATCCAGAATAATTGTTATTAACCTATTATAGTTTGACCCTTATGACCAATTGCCCAGAAACAGTATGTCTCAGGCTTCTTTTAGAATTTGACTCAAGTATGGGATACTATTTGCACCTCATGGTTGCATAAGCAACTGTCCGGAAAAATTGTGATAGCCTTAAGTGTACGTAATGCTCTTGGATCTCCCACTTTTCTCAAGCAGGAGGATATAAGAAGTTGTCTTTCAGTGGCAGTGTGAGTGTTTCGATCTAGATACCAGAGTGTCATAGTTTTTTGCCCGAAATCAAAACATCCCTTGTTCTTGAAGAGGGCTGGATTTCCTCTGTAACACATGAATTACATCTAGCCAAGAACAGAACATTATTCTAGTGAATAGGAGAACCCAATGTAATAAATAGCACAATATAACAAAAATGAAACAAATTGATGGAATATACGGGCAAGAAAGAATGCTAGTGAAAATAAGCTGCTCTTTTCCGTGTCCATTAGCAAAGCACCCATTGCAAAAGTTGCATCCCAAACACATCCAAACAAATTTTTTCATATAAAAAAAGAAAATGAAAAGAAATAGGTCCAGTCCTATAAGTATTCATGACCAAGTGCATTACCTAAATACTGACTGGCAACATATCACCTGCGCACAATCTGCTAACTAATTGATTTACTTCATGGAAACGCTCTCATTCAAACTACTAAAGTTTAGCTCTATTATGCCCTCCACCCCACTGGCGTCGGCGAGCCCTCCTTTTCCTCCCATCTTTTTTCTCCTTGACTTTTTCTTTCAAGTCCCTCTCTCCTCGCCGTTTATACATCTTGAAAGTGATCTGTCTATCTGCAGCCATCTTCCTAACCTTCTCCGTTATCTCAGCCGCAATCTCTCTGTTATAAAGTTTCCTTAAACCACGTATGAGTTTAGCAAAGGTATCTGCCTGTGGCATTACATCTGCATCCATCATTTCCAGACAGTATGAACAAGCCTCCTTCACATGCCCATTCTTAAAGAGCGCATGAATCCAAATTGTCCATGCAAACACATTAAGCTCAGGACCTTTACTAGTGATGCAACACCATAAATCTTTAGCCATCTCAAGCTTCTCAGCTCTTAATAGAGAATTCAGGAACTCCTTCAAGGTACCATAATGACGAGCAGATAGAAGACCTCTCCCAACCATTTCTTTGAAGTGCTCACAAGCTTCAACCAGACAATCTTGCCCAATAAACCCATGAATCATTATGATAAAGGTATCTAGCCCTGGACTAAGTCCACTTCCCTCCATTTCGTTCCAAAGCTGAACGCCTTCCTTAACCTCTCCCAACTTGCAAGCTAACCTAATCACTGTATTGTAAATACTAAGATCAGGAATGCAACCAATCTTCCGCATCTCCTCCATGAGTTCCATACACTCTTCTAGCTGTTCCTTCTTCTCATGAGCCAACATAATGTGCATACAAGTCATCTGATTCGGAGTAAGTCCTTGCTGTATCATAGAATCCAAAAGCTCATAACCCTTATCAATCTTTCCCCACTTGCAAAAACCACTTATCAATGTAGTGTAGGTCACAACATCAGCTTCACAACCATTTCTCTGCATCTCAACGAAAACCCGCATTGCCTCTTCCATTCTCTTCCTCCCACAAAGTGCCTGAATCAAAATAGTATACGAAGTTGCATTCGGCTCACAGCCCTTCCTCCTCATCTCCTTCAAAAGATCAAAGGCATCGGTCATCTTCCCTAATTGAGCATACCCACTAAGCAAATTGTTATAAACCACAATGTCGGGCTCAAACCCCGCCTCCCTCATATGCACCAACACAAACTTGGCTTCCATAAGCTGCCCTTCCTTACACCAACCATACAACAACGATGTAAAATGCTTAAGCGTAGGTGTAAACCGAACCCTCATATCCTCAAATAACAATGCAGCTTCCTTAACACTACCATTCTTACACAAAGCATCTAACAAACACCCAAACACATACTCGTCAGGCTCACAACCATACTTTGGCATCTCATCCAATACTTGAATGGCTTTCTTAACCATTCTATCTGAGGCGAAGCGTCTCATCAGAACAACAAACAGTTGTGGGGATATCAACTGGGGATTATCCCTCCTCATCTCTTCAATCAGTGCCCAAACAGCACCAAATTGCCTCATTTTCCCTAAAATCTTAATCATAGATTTGTAAACCTCATAGCTATGCCTATAACCGGGTTGTTTGGAAGCCCAAATGAAAAAACTGTACCCCAAGTTCCCGGCATCGCCGCAGCGATCCAATACACGTTCGGTTAGACCAGAACGCATAATAACACCAGATTGTTGCAAAGCGAGTTCCAATTTGGGAACCCTTGAGTGGAATTTTTTTAAAACTCTGTATACCTTTTCGACATCACCAGCAAACTCGTCGTGGCTGTGATTGTAAAGGGTTTGATCATCAGTTTGAAGGTGAACTAGCCCAAACCCAGTTCTTGTATTGTCTGATAGAAAGTTGTTGTTGTTGTTGATGCTCTCAGTCTGAGACTGAGAGGGATCGGTTTGAGGGATTTTGTCTATATGGGTTTCGACATTTGAAGTTGTGTGAAGAAGGAGGAAACGAGTGTATTGTATGTGTTTGTTGAACAAAGTGGTGTGTTTGGTGAAGAAAGTAGTGGTTTTTGAAAACACTCTCTGCATTTTTTTTTTTTTTTGAGAGTCTGTCTGAAACTACACAACAGCTCCTCAACTACTTGGCTTCCGCTTATTCATTAGTCATTACCCAGAGAAGGAGATAAAACAAAATCTCTCGGAATGTCCAAGGGGTCACCTTGGTGTTGTCTTGTCTTGTAGGATCGATTCTAGGGCGTTGAAGGCAATTGTCAATGTTGTTGGTATGACATAGATGACTCCTCCTATAATTTAAGGATTTGCTTCCTAGATTGGCACCAATTTTGAGAAGAGAAGGTCCAGGAGGAGAATTATATTGACCTTTTTGGACCAATTTGCTAACCGTGGTACTGAGGTATTCGGCGAGACAGAATGTACACTGCAGCGGAACCGTGTGTGTTTGTGGAGCAAAATTTCCGGAATGGTAACTTTTTAGGAAAATTGTGGGCGAGTGGTATACGATATTTAGTTAATTAAAGGTTGTATAGATGAACTGTTTTCATAATTCCCTTTCTGCATAACTCATAATTCAAAAATAGTAAGACCCATAACAAGAAATCCTTTTGGAAGTACCATAACTTTGTTTACATTACTCAATTTTTTGATTTTTGAGTTATGAGTTATGAAAACTGAAAACACATTTTAGCTGTTTTCAGTTTCCATAACTCATAACTCAATGACATTTTTGTAATTAAACACACATGGGAGACCTATTAGTCATAACTCAGCCGCACCTTTTGACCAATCTACCTTCTTTTTCTTTTCTTTTCTTTTTCTTTTTTTTTTTTTCATTCTTCTCTTGGGTTCGATCTGGGTGTTCTTCCTTCTTCTTTTTTTCCTTTCTTCTCCTGGGTTCGGTCTCGGGTGTTCTTCCTTTTTTCTTTTTCTTTTTTCCTTTTCTTCTTTCACTGGGTTCAGGTTTTTGAGTTTCTTCTTTCACTGGGTTCGGGTTTTTGTTCATGAACAAGCTCGTGAGCTATTAGACTTGATACACAATAATTCAAGCATAAACTCATTTATCAGTTTATATATGTTAGCTAAATATACACATTACACATATCTTAATAATGACATGGCCAACATGAGACCACTACCTATATTACCTTAATTTTTTTCATTTCCAACTAATCAAGAACTACTTTATACTATAGTTACATTCAAAAATAAATAAATAATTAAGTAGGCCACATATGATACTTCCCTATCAATCATCTAAAGTAAAGTTATGAAACATGTTAGTATTTTCTCATTCATAATAGTTACAAACATATATTTTTCTAGTCCTTCACCATCTAACGTGAATGTAAAAATTGTATTTTGAACAATTGTTGAAGCTGTAGACAAGGAAATGATGAATGAATGAATTTAATTATGTAAATTATTAATTTGAATAATAACTAATCATAAGTAAGACTAGATGCATGACAAAATGAGTATACTATTTTCTTTTTCTTTGTTCTTAATTTTAGAGATTTAAGCATTTAAATTTTTTAGATCTTCAGCTCAAAAACTTGACCTAAGCTCGAGTTTGAGCTTAATATTAAGCTTGAGTTTGGCTCGACTAATTAATCAAGACAAGCCAAGCCAAGCCAAGCTCAAGGTTTTTGGCTTTCCCATAAGCTCAAGCTCAAACACTATTTTTAGGCTTGTCACAAGCTCGAGCTTTTGATTTTTCCTGACGAGACAAGCTTGAACATGCACTACTCGACAAAGCTCAGCTCGTTTACAACCCTACCCAAATGGAACTTGAGTTGACTAAACTCAAGTTCCAATCAGGTAAATTTTTTTAAAATGAAACTCAAGTGTAGCAAACTCGAGTTCCAAACTAGTAAACCTAGATTTTGTAATTTTTTTTTCCTAAGTCACATAACAACGTCCCTCTCTATCTCCCTTCGATCTCTCTCACTCACACAGTACCGCTGCTTCTCACTCTCGCTCTCCTCCCTCACTCTGACTCATCTTCCGCAATCCCTCGTCTCCCTCAGTCTCTCGTCTCTCTCAGTGCCTCCTCCCTTTGCCTCTTTTATTTGCTATGCCACTGTGTCATCCCTTACCTCTTGCTCAACGGACGACAGCCTCTCAATGGCGGTGACAAGCAACAACACTCCATTAAAAAACAAGGCAAGCGTGATTTTTTTTTATCGTACTTATTTGTGAAATTTTGTTAGGGTTCTATTGTAAATATGTTTGGGTTATGAATAATTTGTTTAGGTTTTTTAAGGAATCCTTCATGTTTGTTTAGTATATAATTGATTGAATGGGTTATGGACTAAATATTTGGGTACGCTATTCTGTTAAATGAATGTGAAGATTTGTGGTTTTTTAGTGTGGAAAATTAATATCTGGGTAGTATAAAGTCTTGAGTGTTTGGATGATTTTGATTATTTTGACAACAACAACCAAGCATTTTAGTCCCAAATTATTTTTTTTTTTTTTTTTGGGTCGGCTATGGATCCTTAAAAGATTATGCAAGGTCAGCCATATGCATTCTTTTCAGTTATTACTTGTTCTAAATTTAAAGGATCTTTGTCAATATTTTATATTGTATGGTTTAAATTAAATCCTTTGTCTTCTCTTTTTCCTCTCATACTTGGCTTATTTATGCATATATCCTGTGTCTTCTCTTTTTCCTCTCTTTTATTTCTTTAATTGTTCCCATAATGCTCCTCTATCTGATGTGATATAAAAGTTTTTTGCAACATGAAGGTAGATCCTGGACCCATTGATCGAAGCATTTTGACGGAACAAGTGAATCATCGATTTGAGTTACTTTGGAACCCTAGAGGCCAGGTACAAATTTTCACATAATGCTATTTGGTGATTTTATTTATCAATATGGTTGCATCTCAACAATAAATAAAGCCAGTAGTCCAATTATTGTTGGTAAGACCATAAGAGTATGATTGGGCAAGACCAGGGGATAATTTATTAAATTTTTTGTGAAGTGATAGAAGAAACTTGGCATGGATGACCTATAGGAGATTTAATTTTATTTTCTTTACGACTTTGAAATTATATTTTACATTGTTTTGCTATTTTGTTTGGCGCCGGGGATTTTAACATTTTGCTTCATTGTGAATCTATTTGGTTTAAGCTTGTGTCCACATCCATGGAAACTAACAAGGAGTAGGTAGGATATCATTTTGTGTCTGAAGTAGCACTATTTTCAAGAATACACCTATCAGTTCACATCAATCACATGTTCATAGTATGTTTCCTCATACATGCTACATTTTGAAACTGTTGGTCTATAGATTTACTTCCACCATCTTCCCTTTCCCTCCCAAATTGGTGATGTACCTTAAATTCCTTTTAGACTTGATATGTGATCTTCTCATTTGACCTTTGTTCCTCCCCATGCTATGATAAATCTGAGTAGTTAAGTACTATGGTTGTTTAATTTATCACTACAACATAGTTTTTGTGTGAGAAGCTGCATAGCTTCAAAGTTCAAGACAAAGAATTCCATCATGAATTTTGTGCTTTGTAGCCCTTGAAGGAGTAATCTGTTTGGTTAGATTGTATTGAGTAATCTGTTTATAGTTAGTGCTTCTCTCTGTGATTAGCAGTTGTTGCTACTCTCCTACAGTTTTATTGGTAGTGTGTTCTGTATTTTGATAGTTAAAAGTTGCATCTTAGTCTCTGTATGTTTGCTACAGTGTTGCTGTTTTTTTTTTCCCCTTTTTCTTCTTTTTGTTCCAAATTGGAGTTTAATTTTACACCACATGTGTCCATCTAATTTTTTACTTTTACATGAGCATATGCACGGGGTTACACACTAGTTTTTATAAATTTAAAGCAGTAATAAATAAATTAATCACAACTGAAATTGATTCGAAAATAAACTTATAGATTATACTATTGCTTTTGGATGTTGAGTCATTCTTTAATGGCATATTATGTACTTGATTGAAGTATAAGATATTTATATATTGTTATAACATTTGCAGTATCCTCCTTGCATACTAGGTTGTTGATGTCGCCATAAAGAGTTGACATGTCGAGATCCTATGGTAGATGATTGTGTGATTGCCATTGTGAGGTTGCTTGGTTTAGAGGGTCTACACATGGTCCCATCCATAAAGCTTGATCATGCATTGATCACTGCATTTGTAAAGCGTAGTGATTAGAGACTCGTATATTCCACCTTCCATATGGTGAGATGACAATCACACTGCAAGATGTGAGTTATAACAGGGATGGCCATCAAGGGTGAGGCAATGGTTGGATCCACTAAAAATGAATGAAAAGATGTGTGTGTTGAAATGCTTGGAATTCAAATTCCAAATGGCCCTCAAATCGTGCTAGACAATTAGAGGATTCAGATAAAAACGCTTGTCAATCGAATTGGACAATCGTTGCCTCCAAATGCCAATGAGATGCAGGTTCATCAATATGCTAGCTGCTATTGTATATGTTGACAAGTTTGGAGATAGAGTCCATCTCATGTGGTTGGAGTTCATGCAGAACATTCATAATCCACCCAAGTAAAGTTAGGGTAGTGCAAACTTATTATGGTTGTACAAAAATTTGTGTAAGGCAACTGAAAAGAAGACATAGCAAATTGGCGGACCATTGATTTTGGTCCAATTGTGGATATATGCCAAGTTCTCACATATGTCCCCACAAAAGGTGTACCCACCAAAGGGTGTTTATGGTCCACCACAACCACCAATTCCTCTTGCCATGAAGTAAGTATATATTGCATAATTAGTGTGCTATCATTAGATGTATTATGCCATGATTGTTTCATCGTTCGAGTTTTATGTAAATGACTAATGACCATGCTATGTTACGTGTTTGTAGGTGGGCAGGGGCTAAGTGTACAAAGAACACTCCCACACACGTGCTTTGAGCATATTGCAACCAAATTGCCATGACATGGCCCGACTAAGTATAATACTTTTTTTATACAATGTTTATAACAATTTATGTCCTTGAAATTACATCCATCATAATCATAATCATAAAAAAGTATTTCATTGCCCACTATTGTACTACTTGTTATGAAAATTATGGGAAAATTGCTTAATGTGGTTGCTTTTATTGGTGGCTACTGTAGGTTAAGTGGGAGTCATATGCGGATGGATTGAGCTGCCTTCCTCCTAGTTTTCGCATTGAGGGAAGTAATGTGTGGAGGTTGAAAATTTCACTTATATGTTTTTGACTGTAGAGTTTCACCTACCTAATTGTGTCCTCCGATAATTTAAGCTAAAGCGGGAACAACCTGAAGATGTTTATATTGATCACAAATTGCATAAAATAGATGCAAAGGGTAAGGTAGAAAAAAATTGGAGGGTGGAACATGCAGTCCATATTCATAAATGGAATGATCATTCCAAGTATGTCTGTCATGCAGACAGGATAGAGGAGGTGATGTCACGTCATCATCCATATATGGTGTGGTATCGTAGGATCACTCAATTGTATATCGACCACGATAGCCATTGCAATCAACAACTTTCCTTTTATATTTTCCATAAAGATGAGTTCTATCAATACTAATTACTGGCCTACAATGTGCAAATCCAGCAATGGAAGGAGTGAAAGCCCAGAACACATGCTTGAATATAGTAGTATTTGGTGTCTCCTTGTTGATCAGCTGATAAGACACTTGTGTACCTAGATCGCTATCCTTATATGCCAACAACAACTTCTGCAACTTTTGGTATGACTCTTCCCAATTTCCATGTATGTTTGCAATGGCCTTTTGTTTCGCATCCCATATCTTGTAGTGCAATATTTTGTGCTGAAACCTTTCCTTCATTAGGTTTTGTAGATCCTTTATTTTGCAAGTGTGATCTTTAAGTATATATTTATGAAGTTCTTTGGCAAGAAAATTCGAATTTATCATTCTACCATCTTTGTTCACCCTAACTGATGGACAAGTGTGAGGACCGATATATACTGTGATGGCCCATAGTCCGTTAAGTTTCTGTTGCGAGAATGTTCGGACTTTCCATGCACATGATTCATTCACACACAATCTCTGTTGGTTGGACCACTCAGTTATATAACTCTTGTTGTTGTTTATAGAGTAAACTATTAATGCCTGCCTTACTGCCTCTTTATCAGGGAAAATCAACCCTGATAATAGCTTAGTTTTTCATATTTATATAATTATTAGAAAGTATTATCATAATTATTTTGATTTAATTCATGCATTTTATATTTGGTTTTGGAATAATGTCGAATAATCAATTTTTTGCTTAATTGAATTTTAATGGTGAATTTGTCTTTTGTAGGAGAATAGAATTAAATAAGTGGATTTGTGCAAAGAAGAAGGCTAATGTACTTTACTTTTACAAGGGTCATCATGAAGTTAAAGTAGGTCAACCCAATGAAATTTGAGTCCAATTGGAGCACGGAATCAAAAGAAATTTGCATCAAATCCAAGTCTAATTCGGATTAGGATTCTAGCTTGCGCACCAGTTAGTATTTTGGGTATAACTTTTGACTTAGATGTCCAATCAAGATGATTTAAGTTAAGTTGAAAATTTAACTTAAAGGGCTACAACTTTGTAGTTTATCAAAATTCCTAATTCTGAAGTTAAATGGGCTAAAAATGTCGGTTAAGTGAAGCCTAAAAACCTGATATTTTCTCCAAACGGGAATTCAACTTGTAATAGGATTCTTTGACCTATTTAAAGGCTCTTTAGTGCAAAATTCAGAGGGGAGCTGCCGTAGAAAGTAATTTAGGTTTTCTTAAAGTCTCTTTACAGTTTTTAGAGTTTTATTTGTGTTATGGCTTGCTAGAAGCCTTGCTAAGACAAGGGCTGAAACCCAATTGTTTATTGGTATATTCTTAACAATTATTTTATGATTTTAATGCTTATATTATTATGTTTTTGATTGATTTAGTCATTTAGAAAAGTGTCTAGTTCTGTATAATTCTTTGATTTATCATAAACTCCAGGCATGTTAAATGCTTAGTATTCTCTTCAAACTAATTCACTAGTTTTGTTTTGCCTAAAATCAATTAATTTCATGAAACTACCTTAGACAATTAATTCTTGAGTTCTTATTATTAAATCATCCAACTAAGATCATCCTTCGTATGAATTTTAGTTGAGTTATAAAATAAATATTATTAAGACTACCAATAGATGTGTTGTGTGTAGATCCCTAAACCTTAGCGCCTTAATGTATTGTTATTTTTCTCTCAATTTAAATTATCTTTACTAAACCATCAAAATCTCTTCAATTAAACGTTATTGTTTTAGTTTTATTATCTTTTGGTTTGCTGATAAATTCCCTTTTCCCTGTGGATTCGACCTTATACGTACCGAGTTATTACTTCGTGACAATCCTGCGTCGCAGCAAACCCTTTGCTAAAATTCATTCCCCACATTCAACTTGATGAAAATGGTATCTCAACATTTGAAGGATCAACTATATTATCCCAAATGTTTGCATGGAATGACGAGCCATGAGCTTCGTAGGTAGGGATTGTATTCATAACATGTTGCACACACATATTATTACCTACATCATCATCATCATCCACAACATCATTATGAACATTGTCAACATCTTCATAGTGATCAACATACTTATGGAAGTCATCTCTCTCAATCATCTCTTCATACTCATCTCTACTATGATCAACATCAACTTTGTCTTCCACCCTTAGAGATTGAATATATTCATGTTGATAACTAGATTCATAAACCTCCATTGGAGTTGGTGTCTCATGACATGATAGTGTATAACCTCCAACTGTGGTGCATGGGGGTAAGAGATGGATGACCATCCATATGTAATGATTGTAATTCTTCCCCTCCACCACCCTCCAAAGTTTTTTGTTGCACATCTTCACCGCCAACTTTTGTATGAGGCTCCACACTTTTATACAACGCAACAGCTTTTAACTGGGGCATAGAGTTTATCCTATCAAAAATAATCTTAACATGCTTGTCTCCTTTTATTTCAATAGGCATGAAGATAATGTGGTCACTAAAAACAACATGAGGAGTACGATATTTAATTTTTATGTCATGAAACCAATAGTCCAAATCCAGCTTTTTCATAATTTTCTTTTTCAACTTTTTCAAATTAATCTCCCGCCGTTTTTTTAGTTGAATAATCTCTAACTTTTTACCAGGCCCTTCATACGTCACTCCATGAGTCATGTCACTACGGAGTTCCCCACCTTAATATAGATATAAATCAATTGAACTTATTACAAGCCTATTCAAAGTCAAATAAGTTTATTAAAAGTTAGTGACAAATATAACACTTTTATCTGATATGAACTATAATATATTGTCTTCAAGCAAATATAAAGATAACATTGTATGATCCACCAAACAGTTATAAACAATTGAAATTTTCTCTCCAAGCAAATATAAAATATAAAATATAACATTGTATGGTCCGTCAAGTAAAAATAACATTGTATGTTCCACTAAATATAACATTGTAGATAATATTTTTGAAATTTCCAAGCAATTTTTTATTAAATATAACATTGTATGATTAACCGAGAAAATATAAAATACTGTCTCCATGCAAATATAAATATTCGAATTTTTACACTCAAGCAAATTTTTATATGGTTACTAACTTTTAAAAATTAAAACATGTTACACCTTACAAATAACAACCCATTACAAATAAAAACACATTGCAAATAATAACAATATGTTAACCATACACCTTACAAATAACAAACCATTACAAAGAAAAACCCATTACACATTGCAAAGAACAACCCATTACAAAGAACAAATAACAACCAATTACAAATACCAAGAAAAAAAAATACATTACAAAGAACAAATAATACATTACTCATAAACACTATAAGTGGTATGTGTATATATCTACCAAATGAAAACTTATATTAACTAGGTCTATCAAAAAAGAAAACATTTGAAAAAGGTTTAGATGTTTACCTACAAATTGAAGAAGAATGAAGCTTTTAATTTTGTAGAATGATCAATGAAAGTTGCTGGGTGTAAAGTAAATGATGATGTGTCATTTTTAATATTATTTTATAAACCACATAAGCTTTAAGTGTGGTAGCAGTGCACACTGTTTTCCACGTAAGCATTTTTCATTAGTGAATTGATGATAAAGAAAAAATTTACTGCAAGTTAAAAATATAGAGACCAAAATGATATTTTCTCCTTTAATATAAGTGATGAATTTACTAATATTTGATTCCTTTTTAAGTCATTCAAGATGTATAGAGGGGTTCCAATTACACATTACATTATTCACAAAATATCCCACTTTATATAATAATTGAATGTAAAATGCATTATATTTCATTGGAAAAAAAAACTTACAAAATTCAAAACACTTTCAAATAACAAATAATATATATATATATATATATATATATATATATTTTTTTTGAGAAGAACAAATATAGATAGTTTAATTTAGAAAATCTAATATATTGTATCAACTATACTTTGTTAGAAAATAATCACATCATTTTAAGACTGGTTTGTACCTAACACTTATAAGTATCATCTACTATTTTTATTTTTCACTTAACAGGAAAACAAATATAACAATGACAAAATTTGGCAACAAACTTGATTATAACGTAAAGCTACAACTTTACTCAATATCTTTTTAATGGAAGTGAATTTGACAAATCTACCGTTGGATTACATTTTCTTTTTATATCCTCTATGCTTGCAAAATTTTTAGAATGTCAAATATCAATAGCTACGTCATCAATCAAATGTTCAAATTTTGTTAAATGTTAAAAAGCGGAAATAAATTTTTTTTTATAAAAAATTAAACCTGTTCAAAGTGTGCAATAATTGAATTTTAATAATCAAACATTACATGTCTTATTCTAGTAAAAAAAAAAAAATATATTTTCATGTCTTATAATCAAATTTACTTCAATTAAGTTTAGGACATATCTTTTACCACAATTTGTTGAAATGGTTGATTATAAGTGATAAAAAATAGGTTGGGTCCATGTAAAAGAGATTGTCTATCACTCACAATCGGGTAATTAGTGAGTACTCCCGAAGTACCAAAAAATGCATACTCCTCTCTCTCACATAATTATGGGTCTCACTAATTAAATTCATGATGGGACCCACAATTCACGTGAGAGAGGGAGAATACACATTTATAGTACTCCCAGAGTATTCAATAATTTTCCTAATCAATTAGTTCAACAAGTTATGCACAAAATTATGACAACAAATGTGTCATAGACTTATTGAATTTATTATTGCAAAACTAGTTAACTTAGGGCTAGTTAGCATCAGGACGGTGATGTAGCCTTTTAACTTAATCAAGAAACCTTAGCTTCTTCTGAAAAAAAAAAAAAAAGAAGTCCAATTCGCCGAAGTTATGGCAATTTTGGCGGCTTAATTGAACTTAATCACAAGGGGGTAAAGGTTTTTTTTTCCCCCCTTTTTTTTAAAGCTTGCTGAAAAGTTATACAAGGATCACAAATCTAAGATATCTAACCCCAAATTTCATCAAGCAATTGGTGAAATTATTTACTCCGATGGGAGGAGTCTCCTTCTGTAGGAGTGAACTATTTACCAACAATTCGACATCATAATGCTAACAATTATAGAAATTAAAACAAAGTGCGCAAATGTGAATATCTTGTTGATTTCATTTTGGGTGACTATGTGGTCCCAACTCCCAAGTCCCTAAATAAATTGATGATATTTTAGATGACATCGGTGGATAGTTTGGAATGTAAATTTTTGAAAGCTAAGCAGGAGTACAATAACGTTGTACTTCCTCATTCCATATAATAATAAATCACACTGATTAAATTCATTGGAGAACACTCTATTCATATAAAACAAGGAAATACGGTGTTTTTTGTACTCTTGAAATATTTTATAATTTTACTAAAACTAATTTCTAAGAATATCTTTAAATACGGGAATTTTCCTTACTATCTTGAGTAACATGTAAAGTCTAGTTTTGCATCAATTTTCAAGAATTATCAGAATTTGTGTTGTTGGTCGAGATGATAATGACCCAACTATTGCTAGGAGAAAATATTATTGGATGGGTTTTGGGCTTTCTAGATCCAGGAAGAAGAGAGAGACAACGGGTACAAAGGAAAAACAAGTCGACTACATAAGCTAAATTATATATAAGATTGAAAATAAGAAAAGGATTTCATTTTTTATATATATTATTAGTTAATAACCTGTATATTTAACAAAATTTGATCCATTCTCATTATTGTATGTGTAATTATGAATTTTTATAATTATGGTAGTTATTAATAGGTATTTATTATAATTTTATTTGTATATTGAATTATCTATTCTACCATTTAAGAAAAATACAATGTGTTTTCTGGTAACTTTTATGTTAAATGCGTTACAAAAAGTCAAAAGCTAGTTTATTTTAAAAAGCTAAAAAATAAATTATTTGCAAAAAAAAACTTAGACAAAATGTTAAAAAGCATATAATAGGGTCCCTTAGGGGGTTATTGTGGGTTTGGAAAAGAAAGGAGTACCTTTAAAATATATTAACTTGATTAAGGATATGTATGACAGAGTTATAACTAGTGTGAGAACAAGTGAATGCATCACAAGTTAAAGTTTCCTATCATTATAGGTTTGCATCAAGGATCAACGTTAAATCTTTTTCTCTTCGCACTAGTAATGCATGAGCTCACTAAATTGATTCAATAGAAAGTTCCATGGTGAATGCTTTTTGCAGATGATATAGTTTTAGTAAATGAAACTACAAGTGGAGTTAATGTTGAGTTAGAAATTTGGCAAAATGCTTTGGAGTGCTTTCGATTAAGTAGAATTAAAACAGACAACACAGAATGTAAGTTTAGTAAAAGTAGAAATAAAGATGAAGGGGGTAGTAAGACTTGATACTCAAGAGATACAAAAAATGTGAGAGCTTTTGATATATTAGATAATTAATCTATAAAGATTGAGAGATCAAAGAGGATGTGAATCAAAGGATAAGAATATGGTGGATGAAGTAGAGAAGTGCATTAGGAGTCTTGTGCGATTGTAAAATACCTATTAAGTTAAAGGGAGAATGTTATCAAGATCAACTAAGTTCTATAATACTGAATGTTGGGTTGTTAGGAAGAAATAGATTCATAAAATGAGTGTAACTGAAATAAAAATATTAAGATGGATAAATAGAAATACATAAAAAGATAGAATTCAAAATGAAAGAATCCACTTAAAAATATGGGTGGCTCCTATTGATGAAAATGTGAGGGAAAATTGCTTGAAATGTTTGGTTATATGCAAAGTAGAACAATTAATTTATTCAAGTGAGTTTATTTAGGTTAAGGGAAGGAAAAAAAGGTATTGGAAGATAAAAATAACATTAGTAGTAATTAAAGAGATCATGTCAATTTAGGAAGTAACAAAGACCATGATTTTGGATAGAATAGAATGTTGGAAAAGAATATAAATAATCAACCTTAATTAATCTTGTTGAAGATCCATAGCCAACTTAAAAATTTTGGGACTAGGGGGCGTTATTGTTGCTATTATTGTTAACTTTTTTTTTTTTTGAGACAGTTTCAACCTATGGCGTCCGCTCCTGATAATTGCTCTTTATTATCAGACCAAGACACCAATCAGTTTTTGGTGTAGGCGGGGATTAAACCCCAGATCTCTTATACAACCATCAGAGACTTTACCAGTTGAGCTAACTGGAACCCACTATTATTGTTAACTTCAATGCTAACATCATACTCAAAAAGGAGAAATAATAATAATAAAAATAAACATAAACAAATGCTGCCACCACTTCAATTCATGTGTAGTTCATGTGTTTTTCGAGAATTTTGTTAGAAAAATTTCGTTTTAGTATGTCTTTCTCTGATCTCTATGTACTTTCCTTATTCTTTCCCCTGGCCTCTAAATTCTCCAAAGATGAGTAAAACAAGCAGAGCATGTATAGCTTAAAGTCTTTTCTTTCCATTGCTCAAGTCCTTGGGTTGAGACAAAGTCATCGATTCTAGAGAAATGGAAATTTATACGCTTCAAGTTGAATCCACCAATATCACGACAAGAACCCAATATCACGACAAGAAAGTGGTTCGTAAAAAAATAGACACAAATCGAGTTGTAGAATTGTCTGAATTCAAGCTACGCATACCTGCCTTGAATTCCAACTTCAACCCAGCAATTGAAATTGAAAGATAAAAGTCACCGTCTTTTTCAGCCCAATTCCCCAAGTTCATCATAAAAATTTCATTAAATCCACGTGAAGAACCAGTCAATTCAAAACTTCTAGATTTTCAAGTCACCACATTGACAAAATTGCAGAATACTTCCCTCTAAATCTTTCACAACTTTTTATTGAGTACAATTTTCAGCATGGCTAACATTTATTATTGGAGAAGTTCAAATGTTTAACGTACAAAAGACGAATAATCAATGTCAAAAGAAAACCTGATACATGAAGCTTCCAAAATTATACAAAAGGTCAAAAAGATTTTCAACCTCAACATGAAAAACTTCCAAAAGAATAACACAGTTTTGAAAAGAAATACCGTCTCTACAAGAATTTCTCAATGCTGGCAATTAGTGTGGTTTTGGGCACAGCACCAATTACTGCGTCCTTCTTCTCACCGTTGATGAAGATCATGATTGTTGGGATGCTTCGAATTCCATATTGGGTTGCAATCGAAGGACTATCATCAGTACTCAATTTGAAGCACTTGAGCTTCCCATCATATTGCTTTGCCAGTTCACCAATTACTGGATGTATCATACGGCATGGCCCACACCATGGAGCCCAAAACTCAACCAGAACAGGCCCATCAGCCTTGACGACAAGTGATTCCCATGTAGCATCAGTCACAATGGGAACTGAAATTTGAAAGCCAAGCAAGAGGTTAATCCAGTTGGTTGCATTTCATGAAGAGCAACATAGATATCCACCATTCATCATTTTCACTAGTCTTATTCTAGTAATAGACTGATAACACAATTCACAGCCAAGTTAATTTAAACAATAGCACCAAATGAATGGAACCATGGCATGTTCTAGAAAATCCTACATAGAAGTCAATTAAATATGTATAATTTATTCAATTTATTGTGTTGTTCTCATTGTGGCTGTAGTTTTCCTCCTTTTTTACCAGTATTTTTTTACCTCCATTGCCACTATGCCTTTCATGGGCACTGCTTGCTGAGCTTGCAAGTTCTCTCCTTCTTTGTGTGAGGGACAGTTGAGCTTGTTGAATAGCTCGATAAATCTTTCCATGACCTGCCTGCATCTGTTCTGAACAGAGATGAGAGAGCTAACCTTTTGCTACAACGTTTCCACTCACTGGTCCATGCGCAAACTCTAATACCAATTATTGCGTAAACTAATTTTTATGAGTAGCTTCAAGGAAGCCAACTCCCCTCCAGTTTTATTTTTTATTTTTTATTTTTTATTTATTTAAAAAAAAAAAAAAAAAAAAAAAAAAAAAAAAAAAAAAAAAAACCTACTTTGAGTGAATCCTAACCTCATACACTAAAGTGTTTCTTTGAAGAATAAATGATGATATTTTTTATTTATGGTACATTTGGTACACTGAATATAAATTGCATTAGGAATCGTAATCTTTATTACTAGAAATAGAAAACATTGTAATAGATTAACTATTACTATTCATAAATTTGGTTGTTACATATGGAAAGCTTGTAAAAGATGATGTATAAGGAAATTTTATATTTTTGGAAATATATTAATATTAACCATGTAATAAAGATGCAACCAAATAACCGAATTGCTATTCCAATGTAATAACTATTCCATGTAAACTCACAAAAGCTAGGAAATATTTACATCTTAAAATCTACATGTAAAAGCCATAACAAATTGGACTCAACAAATAGGTTTCGGTTAACTCAATCGGTAAAGTCTCTTAACGTCAACTCTTGTGCTCAAGGGTGGATTAGGCCCAAGTCCCTTAGAAAGGGGCACCGGAGAGGCTAAGAGCAAAGTTTTGAATTCCATTCTGGAATGGTTATTGGAACGAAATATTTTCAGCACCAATGTATACCAATGCACCGTCTTGGGATTACACACCAGATGTGTATATACACACTTATTTCTATTATTAGGCTGAATGATTTAAATTAATTAATCTAATTTAGTGTTTTTTTAAATAAAAAATGATATTTTTGTAAATAAAGAAGTATATAGGGGTGTATTGAGGACTATGATTGGAAGGTTCATTTCTTTCAATTTATAAACATCTCACATGAGATTGACCTTTTTTGTGTCTCACCTTCCCAGCTTTCCCTATTTCTTCATTCATTTCCTTTCTCATTTAACTTTACCTTCAACATTCCTTCACCTTGTCTGTTTAGACTGTGCCTTTCTGTATCTATCTTCTCATATTCCATTTTTTTTTTCACCGTGCCCTCTCTAATTTCTAACCTCATCTTCTTCTTTGTCTTTTTGTTTTGTTTTTTTCATCACCTCCCCTGTGCTTTACCAACCAGATCGACTGATTCACTGCACAACTCTATACTTATGGTTAAAGAATTCATGCGCTTCCCTCTTTCTCTCTTACAAAATGCATGGAAAAGAAGAAAAATCACAAGGAAGTGAGCCTTCTAAAATCCAGTTCAGAATTCTAGTTTTGCTCAAAATGGCAAAATTCCGCCTAGAACTCTGGTTTAGGCCAGAATAGACAGGAATTTGGGACGATACAGAATAGGGGGGGGTCACCAACACTAGTTTATCCACCTGAATTAAAAAATCCGACCGGAATGGAATGAGATTTAAAAAATTGCTTGAGAGCCCCTTCGTGCCCAAACCTTGTTGCACCACAAGGTACCGCCAAAATTGTCATTGCATTTGGCCTGATCAAGAGTTATGAACAACTTTTCAGAAGGGCCATGAATATTTTTCCCTAGAATTAATCACTACTTCATCACTTTTTACTTTCTAGACAATAGGGGACCATTAAGCAAGCAATTGTGGTAAATATGAGACAAACTTTTTAGGAAGGCTGTTTAATCAAGTTCTAGTCTTTTACTTTCTTTAAAAAAAAAAAATAAGTAAGCAAGTTTTATTCATATAAAAATAATTCATCATACAGTACTTGGGATATATACTGCAGACACATCAAAAATCATGAGAAAGTACAATTATCAGTGAACTCCAATATACTAGAAGACGAATGACCACATAAAGAGATTATCCAACTATACAAAGTATGTAAAAACAGGAGTTTCACATCCGTTATAGATTGTTCCAAGCCTTCAAAAGCCCTTGCATTCCTCTCCTTCCATTTGATCTAGTCTTTAACTTTCTTAGGTGAACGATGTAGAGGTACAAAGAAAGGAACTTTTTTACTGTTTCCTGACTATACTTATCCACCTTTTGAGACTTTTTTACTACTCTCTAGTCGCACTGACCTACAATCCTTGGAGGCTGTTTTATGCTTCTGTGACACTCTAGTTTCCCACTATCCCTCCTTTTGTGCTCGTATTTCCATTGCCACCATGCCTTTCATGGTTGGCCCTTGCATGAGCTTGCAAGTTCTCTCCTGCCCTATATGATGGAGACTTGCTGAGCTCGTTGGATAGCTCAGTGATTCTTCATGACATGTTGCATATGTCATTGACCAGAGATGAGGGAACTAGCTTTTTGCTCCAATTGCTCCACTCATATGTTCATGCACCAACTCTAATACCAATTTTTGTGCACACTAATTTTTACCGGTTTCTTTGAGGGAATCAAAGCCTCCAAGTTTGATAAAATCAACACCTTTGAGGAAGCCCTAAACTCCAAGTTTTGAGGGATGTGAACGATCTATCCTTGAAATTAAAGCCTTTTCTTTCGTACCTTGTTAGATTGGAGTGTTGCCTTTTGTTCTCCTCTTTGTTTTACTTTTCTAGATTTTTTTGAACATTGTAATTTGAGAGATTGATTGGTCTTCTCTCCAGTACACTCTGGTGTACTTGTTTTGTTTCATTTTAATAAAAATTTCCATTACTTATCAACCAAAAAAAGAAGTCCTAACCTCCTATACTTCAGTGTTTCTTTCAAGAATAAACAATGATAATTTTCATTCAGTTATGTTTCCCTTTTGTACAACTTGAGTAACAATAAAAGCAAAAAGGTAAGACATGTTAATTAACACAAAATGTAAGGTTCGCAGTTTGCCTATGTCCTATCTTGGCATGCCTCTAGGGGCTTCTCATAAGTCCATTACCATTTGGAATCCTATTTTGGAGAAATTTGAGCATCAGTTAGCCGGTTGGAAAAAGTTGTACCTCTCAAAAGGTAGTAGGTTGACTTAGCTTGGGAGCACGCTCCCGAACCTTCCTACTTTTTACCTATCTCTTTTCACTCGTGTGGCAAATAGGATTGAAAAGATGCAAAGAGATTTCTCACGGGGTGGAATGGGGGATGAGTCTAAAATACATTTGGTGGGATGGGATAAGATTTGTGTTCCTATGGAGAATGGCAGTTTAGGGATAAAGAAGCTTACTACCTTTAATAAAGCATTATTGGGAAAATGATTGTGCCGGTTTGGGATTGAGGAGACAAGGCTTTGGAGGAGGGTGATAGCGAAGAAATTTGGGGAAGAGTGGGGGGTGGGGGGGGGGGGGGGGGATGAACTTCCAAGTTGGGTAGGGGTTCACATGGTTGTGGTCTTAGGAGGAGCATTAAAATGGGTTGGGAAACCTTTAGTCGTTGCACTCAATTTGAGATTGGGTTGGGTAATCAGGTACAGTTTTGGCATGACTATTGGTGTGGTGATCAACCACTTAAACTGGTTTTCCTAGTTTTGTATGTGACTACCACTGATAGGGAGGCTTCCATAAAGTCTTCTTTGGTGAGGTAAGGGGGTGGGGGAGAGGAGTTGAGATGTGAGGTTCCTACGTGATTTTAATGATTGGGAGGTGGAATCAGTGGTAGATTTTCTTCAAATCATGGAGTCTAATATTATTTCTATAGAGAGTGGAGAACGTGTGAGGTGGAGGTTGAAAAAGAATGGAAACTTCAATATCTGCCCTTACTATAATATGCTTTGAGGTTCATTTTCTGTTGTCTTCCCTTGGAAAGGCATTTGGGGGTTAAGGCTCCTAGACGAGTCTCCTTCTTTGTTTGGATTGCGGCATGGGAAAAGATACTCATTAGTGATAATTTGAGGAGAAGAGGTTATCCTATGGTAGATTGGTGTTGTATGTGTCAATGTAGTGGGTAGACATTGGATCATCTTTTGATTCATTGCGAGAATGATTATCAATTGTGGTGTTTTGTCTTTAGTTCATTTGGGGTTTCTTGGGTTTAACCAAGAAGGGTGATAGATCTACCATTTGGTTGGGAAAGCATTCCTCCAACGTTTAGCATTTGGCTCCTTTGTGTTTGATGTGGAGCATTTGGAGGGAGTGCAATAACCGTGTTATGATCCTAATGTCCCACATGGATTAAATATAAGCTTAACCAAGTGTTTATAAGCTCTTGAGCACCCTCTCCTTGCAAGTTAGTTTTCAAGGGTGAGTTCTACTTTCATCTTTTTTGTACTTCTTGGCTACTTCGTGATTTTCTCGCATGAAGTAGTCTTTTCTTCAATGAAACCTATCCAAAAAAAACAAAACTCACTAAAGACGAAAGACTCTGTAACAACTCCCGTAAGTCTAGACTCAACTAGATAAGCTCCTTAACATTTTCAAATAATTGGATATATAAACATATATATATATATATATATATTTGAAGAGATGAATATTTTTCTCCCTAAAATGAATCACTCGTTCATCATTTCAATTTTTAGTCAACAGGAGACCATTGAGTAGCACCTATATTAAATATGAGTTCACTTCTTCCACCAAAAAGTACTACTCTTTGGTTTCTTAGGTGTCACCTCGTTGGATGTGATATACTTCCTTTTCCAGCCTTCTTTAAGTATTTTATTTGCAATGACATGCATCTAACTTTCCGATGTCAACGACATAGAGGTACAGAGGCTGAAAGTTTGTACAGTTTTGTGACCATACTTTGTCCACCCAAATTTGAGACTTTATTACTAGTTCTTAGTCTCACAGATCTGCAATCCTTGGAGGCTTTTTTACGCTCATAACTTTTGCGACCCTCCAATTGTCATTATGCCCTCGATTGAGGGCCCCTCTTGCATGAGCTTGCAAGTTCTCTCCTCTATATAATGGATGCAAGCTCTATCTTCCTTCTCTGTATGATGGAGACATGCTGAGATTGATGAATAGCTTAGTGTATCTTTCCACAACCTGCAGTATCTGCTGCTGACCAGAGATAAGGAAGCTAAATTTCTACTTTAACTACTCCACTCACAGTCACTAGTCCATGCCCAGACTCTGATACCAATTGTTGCGTACACTAATTTGTACCGGTTGCTTTGAGAGAACCAAAGTCTCTACTTTGAAGGAGTCCTAACCTCCTCCACTTGCTTCTTTGGAGAATAAACGACAATACTTTTTATATACCTTTTGTTGCCTTTTTATACCAATTGAATAACAACAAAAGAAAAAAAAGTAGGACATGTTAAGTCACACAAGCTAGAAAATAAGAACCAAACACTACATGTAGAAGTCAATAACAAATTGGAACAAACTTGGACTCAACAACTCACAGAGGACTCAGTAACCCCTTCCCTAAGCCTAGGGCCCTAGACTCATAACACATTGCCCAGTTTTTCTCATGACGAGAACCTAGGTTCAAGTTGTCCTCTCCCACTTGTTGTAAAATAATAATTATGCTTCAACCCTGCCTTGATTGAAAAAACCTCGAGACAGTATGGAGAAACTTTTTGGTTCAAGAAATCCACTCATTAAAATGCCTTGCTGTACATATTTGTTATGGATGCTGAGAATGTAGAAGTGATCGCTATCAAGAGGATTCAGATTCATCAATTTTAAATTAAAAAAAAAAAAAAGCTTCCAATATGACTAATCTGCCCTTAACTCGCTTCCATCTATGCATCCATTACTCATTCAAATGATGGGACACAGCAAAAGCAACATGCCGACTTAGGCATATTGAATATATATTTTGAATGGTCACCCCAAAAGGGGAGTGTCATTTGAGACCGAGCTCATTGGCCGTGTTGTGAAATTGAATCTCATTGTAAAGACTTGTCCTTTGAATTCAACCCATATATCATTTAAAAAAAAAACTGCAAATCTTCAATCAAACATACAATTTGATGAATGCATTAATACGAAATCCTTAATTAACCAAAACCCAGAAATCTAAATAATCTCAATGCCCATATGAAAATTAAAGCATAAATAAATAGTGCATGAATAAAATTCAAAATTTTATATAATAAAGGGATATTTTTTTAAGAGAAAAAAAACTTACTATCAAGAGCGGTTTCCTGAGCTTCACAAGAAACGCGAGCGCATCGGCGAAGAACGCTAGGGTTTCTGGAGCTGAACGACGAAACGGATCGGTGTGAAGGCAATTGGATCCTGAGGCCGGTGAATTGGGGCAAGGCAGTAAGTTTCCGGTGCGCGGAGAGGGAGAGTGACGGCGGTGAGGTCAGAGACGGCGAGAGTGAGGGTCTGAGATTGGAGAGAGAAGAGAGAGCGAGGGATTCGGATACGGTCGCCATCGAAAAAAAAAAAACTGAGAATTAGGTATGTGAGATTGGGATCTATATGTGATTATTATGCATACCTATAAATAAAAAATATAGGTGTAGAGAAGAGAGAAGGAATGGAAAGGAAAGGAAAGTTAGATGAGAGAAAGAGAGGAATTGGGGATTAGTGTGGAAGTGAAAGTGTAGGACGATGGATTGAAGAGTAGTTCATGCTGAGTGTGTGGTATAACAGTATCATTCCTGTGTTTTTTATTATTATTTTTTCTTCCAGAAGGCCAATCAGTAATCAAATGGGTAATGACTGTACTTCTCAATTTGCATGTTCCTCTCTCTCTCTCTCTCTCTCTCTCTCTCTCTCTCTCTCCGCTATTTTTTTTTTTTTTTTTTAGACACTGCCTTTTCTGTATCCTTCTTAGAAAGAAAGATCATAATAATGATCTTAACATTTTTAAGAGAAGGACTTAAGGGATAATATTTAAGGTATTGCACCTAAATTTTGTCTATGAAATAATATGAAAGGTGGGATGGTTAGTTAACTAGGGTAAGAATGTGATATTTTTTTTTTTTTTGGACATAGGATAAATAATATTTTCATTAAAACTCAAGGAGTTGATCTAGTAGTTCTCAAGAAAAAAGTATCTAAGGGTCTGTTGGTTCGTGTAAAATATTTTCCGAAAAATAAATATTTTTCGGAAATGCTATTTTTCGGAAAAGGAAAATGCTTTCAGGTTGTTTGGCTGTCTTAGAATTCGTTTTACGAAAAATCAATTGCGGTGTTTGGTTCGTTTAAACATTTTACGGAAAATGCTTTCTATTTTTCGGAAAATCAATTCCCATGTTTGGTTCGGTCAAACATTTTACGAAAAATGTAGGACGTTTTTTTACGGAAAATCAATTCCCGTATTTGGTTTGTGGATCATTTTACGGAAAATATGAAATGCCTTACAAATTCCTGCACCTGCATTACCTAGACAAACCTGTAACAGTACAAAACTAATCATCTACTTCAACATCAAAAATAATCATCCAAATTCAAACACCTGCATTGCCTAGACATATCTATAACAGTACAAAAATAATCATTCACTCCAACATCAAAAATAATCATTTAAATATACCCATAATATTTATATAAAAACAGCCACATCAATCGTTCACCATTGGCATTACGCCTCCATGGTGTACAAAAATGATACCTACTCGTGGTATCTGAACAGTACAAATACATAATTTGGGCAATTGTATCGTCCCAATAATACAAAAGACTACATATTTAATACAAATTTAGTACTACAACAAAAGTTAATTCCTAAAACTATCGTCACAATCAACATGAAACAGACAAGTCAAAGTTGTGCGAACAAAAAACCATCCAACCACAGCTTTCTCAGCCTAGCATTCTTGGCTAGAAATCCTCGTGCTGATTTCTCATTTTCACAAAGATGGTCAAACGCAGTTGCAAGCATGTATTCGCTATACCCATCCGCCATCATAGCCATGACCTCATTGTAAAGAGCTGTGTAATCCACCGGGCCCCGGTTGATTTCTTTCAGAGCCACAGCTATTTCTTCAGCTGATCAGACAGATCACCTATATACCTAATGCACCTTCAATTAAGGTTTAAGCACACACATATTCTACTACAAGAAAATAATAACACCAAATGATGAAAATAATCATACAATTTAGTCATGTCTCAAGCTTGAAAGTATATGTAACCCAATAGGCAACTACATAACATTTGCTACATCAAAGTATACATATCAAGCTCCAAAACTGTATACACAAAACCCAACTAGCCAAATTCAAAAAAAAAATCACAGCAAAAGTTCTACACATAACCCAACTAGCCAAATTCTTAAAAAAATCACAGCAAAAACCAATCATGGGTCAAGCTCCAAAATTTCATACGGTAACCCAACTAGCCAAATTCTAACCAAAAGCACAGCAAAAACATTGATCACCCTAAACCCAATCATCAATAATACACAGTTTAAATAAAAAAATGAATAATTAAAAAAATTAAATCAAAACAGTAAATAATTATATAAATAAATAAATAAATATTTATATATATATATATATATATATATATATAAAATGCGATCAGATCCGAGAGGTGGGTCGGAAGGATGGGTTGTGAGAGGGTGTGGATTGGAGGAACGGTGAACCGGAGAAGGAAAACTCATTGTGGGTCTGCGTTTGTGCTGGATCGGTGTGGTGGCTAGATCGGTGGTTGTGCAAAGGCAGAGCTCTCTTCTTTTTCGGTGTGAGTGGCTGGATCGGTGGTTGAGGTGAGGTGAGCTCTCTTCTTTCTCTAGCTCTCTTCTTTCTCGGTGTGAGTGGCTGGATCGGTGGTTGTGCGAAGGCTGAGCTCTCTTCTTTCTCGGTGTGAGTGGCTGGAATGGTGGATGAGGTGAGCTCTCTTCTTTCTCGGCTGAGCTCTCTTCTCTCTTCTTTCTCTGGCTCTCTTCTTTCTCTAGCTCTCTCTTTTGCGCGTGACCCGGAAATGGTTTGAAGTGAAAATGAATGTGTAAAACCATTTCCGGGTCAAAGGAGTAAATTACTGGTCAAATGAAGCTGATTTTCCGGAAAATTCTATTTTTCGTAGTTGCCAAACACGTGGGTCAGGTGGAAAATGATTTCCTGAAAGCGTTTACCACCAAAACAAACGGACCCTAATGTTCGAGTTCATGTAACGTCACATTCACAACATGTGAGCCTTAACCATGAACTTTTGTTTTGTATCACAGGGACATACATACACCCAATTCATATAAGGGTTGACCCCACAAGTGTAGGACCTTGGACCCAACCCATTGTGAGTTGGGTGTTTTATATTCCCATGATACAAAATACCACATTTTCACCCACCTATGAGGCCTATATGTTGTGAGTATAATGTTGCATGTATTCAAAACACAAGATATCGTTAGATTCTCAAGATCTTAGGTTTGAATCTTTTAACTAACATCTTAGAGTCACTCTCAACATATGAGCTACAAAAGCTGTAAATTGCATATCGTTTTTCAAAACTATGCCAATGTGCCACAATGTAAAACTTTCAAGGTGGGACAAAGCAAGCAAATTTCATTCCGACTCCACCTTTCTAGAAAAATTTATTTTATGAGACTAGCTCTTACTGTGTGCCCCTCCAATAGCACGCAGGGCCCACCAAATGTGAAAGTAACCACAAGACAATCTCATGGGATACTTTATCCCTATTAGAGCAAGAAAAGAAAACCTATATAGGTTAAATGAGTGGAATAATACATTTTTTTCCATCCCACTAAAAGTTGAAAACTTTTGTTGTCACCAATCGTCTTGTAACTAAACTAATTGACACATCCTAGTATTTCTAATAGAGATATCTAAGATTTAAATCTCCCTTCCTTGTTTTAACTATCGAATTATAAGGGAAAAAAATTATATGTCTTAAGTAGGTCGACTAGATACTGTGATGGTCAGTAGCGGGTCTCCGCCTCCAAAAACCTATTCTAGTTGTTCAATTTACGGGTCTTTACATGAAAACCTGATTCCAACTGACCCAACCGATCTCCACACTGAAACTTGCCATTCTCCGACCAGTTTTAGTTAGATCTGACGCAATCCAGCGACATCTCTCTCTCTCTCTCTCTCTCTGAGCTAAATGGCGTCTTATACACTAGAATCAATTTACTCTAGCACTGGCGGCTCCAAGTTAGAGTCAGGTTGGTCACAGGACCACCCTGACTTGGGAAAAAAATCATTATTATATATATAACTTTAAAAAATTTATGATTTTTTTACCTTAAAAAAAATGTGTGACGTGTGACCACCCTAAATTTTTTTAGGTCCAATTATAATTAAACTTTGGACAAAGTTTAGCAATAAACTTGGTTGTAGATTAAGGCTACAACTCCACTCAATATTTTTTTATTAGATATGAATTTTAACAATTCCACAATTAAATTACATTTTTTTTTATATCATTCATGCTTGCAAAACTTCAAGAAGATTAAAGATAAATAACTTATGTCATCAATCAAATGTTTAATTTTCGAGTTTTTGTAGTCTAAAATTATATGCAAAAAATAAGTTTATGGATCAAATATTAAATAATATCCGATTGACATGAAACTTGGTGTGTGTTTTAAGAACATAAAAGACATACAATTCAACGGTTAGATTTTCAAAATATGTAGTCATGTTAATTTGTTTAGTGAAATTTGTAGTTTTAAGCTACAACTAAGTTTGTAGTCAAATTTTGGTTCTTTCAACAATATATTGGGCTTTTACAAACAAAAAGAAAAATCCAAGAAAAATTTTATTAAACTAAAATTTTGAAAAAGATATAGCTTGCAACATTGATAATGAGATATAGCTATTTTTTAATTAAATATTGTATAATTTAAATTTCTTAATGACCACTCTGGAAAAAATTCCTGGAGCCGCCATTGTACTCTAGACAATCTTGGATCCAGTGGAATTCATTCCAATCTGTGGCAACAATGGCATTACGACTACGGTATCTTTGCTGTTTTGACATCTCCCTTATTTCTTTCCTCACAAGTAACAGAACCAAATGATCCATTTTTAGTGTCCTACAATGAAGAATGTCCATCTCCTAGTGGCCACACATTCACAAATTTTCAATCCTTACAAGAATAATGCCTATATGGTGAAGGCCTCTCTTGAAAGTTTTATCATTCAGGTGGGTGAATCGGCTGATATCATCTCGAAAGGAAAACTAGGCTCAACCCTTCACTGTGTCTCTAGACCATGCTAAGTTAGGAAGTTTGAGTAAAGAAACTGTTGTTGTTTTCTTGCAGTCTGCATGGAATAAAACCTTTTCTATCTCAGATTATCCCATGAAACAATTTAAGTCACGTGGTCAGTGCTTCAAAGAATTTGTTGGAGTATGTGTGTTTCAAACTCTTAAACTGTGCTTGTGTCCCACATTGGTTAAAGATGAGTTCTCATGTATGTTTATAAACCATAGCACCACTTAAGTGATAGCTTGAAAGATAATGGACTAAGGTTTAGAGTTGGACTTAAGCTTGTCTCTATCTCTCTTGGGCCTCATTCATTTTCCCTTTCTTTTCCTTTTAGCCCAATTTGGTTCTGCCCGTTGGGCATTAAACAAGCAGCCCATTGGCATGCACAGTGACCGTTGCAGCCCATAAGCCCTCACATTAGTTGGTTTATAAAACCCTCTATTCCCCTCTTTATTCTCTTTAGTTTTTTTTCAGCTACACAGCAACCTCTTCCCCTCTGGTTTGCTCTATTTTTTATGCTCATCTCCAATGAAAATTTCAGTATCAATTTTTAGTTTTGAGGAAAGGCAAATTAAGGTTGTTCTTAGTTCTTCTTGATTGAATGCGTGATCAACTTGAAGAAATCACTATAGTCTAATCTTGGGGGGTTGTTTGGTCAATAGAGCCATTCACACCAAGTTCTACTCCGGGTGGCACGAATCAACCTTTAAAGACAACGCATATTGTGTGGTTCTATAGTTTGTGAGATCTTTCTAACTCTATCTATTTATTTTTGTCATTGCTAATTTTTTAGGGTTTGTATTGTTGAATCAAACTTGTTCATTTAGCCTTATTTTCCTACAATTTTAAAGGTTGATTAGTGTGTTTTAAAAATGAAGAAACAAGTTGTTGATTCTCTTAATGTCATTTCAGAAATTACAAAGCTTGAGACTTTTGATGGAAATAATTTTAAATGGTGGAAAGAAAGGGTTTTGCACATCTTGGAATTTACCGAAATTGATCGAGTTCTTTATGAGCCTAAACCCGAAGATGATCCTAAAAATATAGCAAAGTGGGAAAAAACAAATAAATTATGTGTTCATACTATTAAGTGTGGTTTATCTAACAAGTTGTTTGATAATTATTGTCATCTTACTTGTGCTAAAGATTTATGGGATGAACTTAATGGTCATTATGGGTTTGAGGATGAGGGTGGTAAAAAGTTTGCTACGGCTAAATTTATGTCTTTACAAATGGTTGAGGAAAAAAGTGTTTCTAGCTAAATTAAAGATTTTCAAAAATTAGTATCCGACCTAGCTAAAAAGGGTGATGTTTTACCCGAGAGATTTATGGCTCATGGCCTTGTGTTTAAGTTGCCGGACTCTTGGAAAGAGTATAAACATCGGTATAGCCACCATAGAACCTATTTGAATCTTCAACAAACTATCGTTGATATTTAAATTGAAGAAACAAATAGGATGTCGGAAAATGTTTTTAGAGCTAAGGAATTTACTTCCAAGGCTAATGTTGTAGAGGGAGGACCCTCTAGACCTCCACAACATAATAAGAAACATGATTTCAAGGGAAAAGGAAAATTTCATAATAAAAATGGCTCAAATCCTCAAATCCAAAAGAAAAAGGGTAATTGTTTTATTTGTGGCAAAGTAGGTCATTATGTGACAACATGTAGGGAACTTCAACAACAATAAGAACAACAACAAAGGCTCTACATCAAATAAGGTAAATGTGGTGTAAACCGAATAAATCATTGCGGCGGTGGTGTGTGAGGCACACTTGGTGACAAAAGTGAAGGGATGGGTAGTTGACTCGGCTTGCACAAGACACATTGGCGCATTCAAAGAGGAGTTTAGTTCCTACACTCTTATGGCAGAAGGCACCGAATGTGTCTATGTTGGGGACAATAGGTCTGTGCCGGTGAGTGGTAAAGGGAAGGTACTCTTGAAGCTAACTTCCGGTAAAACTCTTTCACTCAATAATGTCCTTCATGTACCTCACTTTCAACACAATCTCATTTCGGTACATTTGCTTGGTAAGGCCGGTATTAAAGTTTTATTTGATGATGGCATAGTTACTTTAACTAAGAATGAAGTCTTTTTTGGTAAGGGCTATGATGATGAAGGTCTCTTTGTACTTAATGTTGATCAAGTTATTAATGAAAAAGGTTCATCTTCTTGTGCATTCTTAGTTGATTCCATTGATGTTTGGCATGGTAGACTTGGACATGTTAATCTTGGCTATATAAAGAAAATGAAAGAATGTGGAATTATTAACTCACTAAATGAAGCAAATATGGACATATGTGAAATTTGTGCTGAAACTAAAATTACCAAGAAACCTTGTAAATCCATAACAAGAGAAACCGAGCTTCTTGGATTGGTACATATTGACTTGGGTGATTTAAAACACACCATTACTAGAGGTGGTAAAAGATTTTATGTGATCTTTGTTGATGACCACTCTAGATTTACTAAACTTTATTTACTAAGAACCAAGGATGAAGTTTTGGAGATGTTTTATAAAGTATAAAAGTGAAGTTGAGAACCAAAAGAATAAAAGGATTAAAAGACTTAGAACCGATAAAGGTGGTGAATATGAGTCTAATCCTTTTAAGGAATTTTGTGAACAAAATGGCATAATACATGAGGTAACTCCACCTTATTCACCGGAATCTAATGGAATAGCCGATAGGAAAAATAGAACTCTTAAAGAGATGATGAATGCTATGCTTGTTAGTTCTAGGCTATCTTCCAACATATGGGGGGAGGCCATTCTTTCGGCTTGTCATATTCAAAATAAGGTACCTCATAAGAAAACCGATAAAACTCCTTATGAACTTTGGGAAGGGCGTAAGCCTAACTTGGAATACCTCAAAGTGTGGGGGTGCTTAGCTAAGGTCATGCTACCCGAGCCTAAAAGGAGAGAGCTTGGTTCTAGAATATGTGATTGAGTGTTTATTGGTTATGCTTGCAATAGTTCATACTGTAGATTTCTTGTCATCAAAAGTGATATATTAGAATCATACACTATTATTGAATCCAAAAATTCCATATTCTTTGAGCAAGTGTTTCCTTTGAAAAATAAGGAAAAAGTATTGCATGATTCTATTGAAATTTCTAATGACTTTGTTGATGATGTGCAAGAAATAAGAAGGAGCAAGCGAGCTAGGAAGTAAAAGGATTACGGTAACGATTTCCTTGCCTATGTCGTTGAAGATGAACTTGTAAGTTACTATGATGCAATTAAATCCGTAGATGCACCTTTTTGGTTGGAAGCAATTAATAATGAATTAGAATCTATTATGTCTAATCATACTTGGGAATTATTTGAGCGTCCACCCAAGGTTAAACCTATTGGTTACAAATGAGTGTTTAAAATGAAATTAAAACCGAATGGTACAATTGATAAGTTTAAAGCTCGCTTAGTAGCCAAGGGCTATAAGCAAAAACATAATATGGATTATTTTGATACTTATTCTCCGGTTACTAGAATTTCATCTATTAGAATTTTATTTGTCATTGCTTCTCTTTACAAACTTGTAGTACATCAAATGGATGTTAAAACTGCTTTTCTAAACGGTGATTTACAAGAAGAGATTTATATGGAGCAACTTAAGGGTTATGTAGTTCTTGGACAAGAACATAAAGTTTGTAAGTTGGTTAAATCTTTATATGGTTTAAAACAAACACCTAAACAATGGCATGAAAAATTTGATAATGTTATGCTTACACATGGGTATGTGATCAATGGTGCCGATAAATGCATATATAGCAAGTTTATAACTAATGAAGGTGTTATTATATGTTTATATATTGATGACTTGCTTATATTTGGAACTAGCCTTGATGTTGTGCATGATGCTAAACACTTTTTTGCCTCCAATTTTGATATGAAAGATTTGGGTGAGGGAAATATAATCTTGGGCATCAAGATCCTTAGAGATAATGATTGCATTACACTGTCACAATCTCACTATGTAGAAAAAATTATTAAAAAGTTTGAACACTTTGATATGTCACCTATGTCTACTCCTTTTGACTCAAATGTGCACTTGTTTAAAAATTGTGGTGATAGTGTTTCACAAGACAAATATGCACAAATCATTAGTAGTTTGATATTTTTGACAAACTATACTCACCCTGATATTGCATATGTTGTTGGTAGATTGAGTAGATGTACTCATAATCCTAGTATTGAATATTAAGTAGATATACTCATAATCCTAGTTTGATGTTTTTGACAAATTGTACTTGCCCTGATATTGTCATATTGTGGTTATCTTGCTATACTAGAAGGATATTGTGATGCTAATTGGATCTCTGATACAGATGAGGTAAAACCCACTAGTGGATATGTGTTCACACTAGCTGGAGGGGTTGTCTCTTGGAAATCATCCAAGCAGACTTGCATAGCGAGATTTACCATGGAATTAGAGTTAATAGCCTTAGAGAAGGCTGGGTTCGAAACCAAGTGGCTTAAGAGTTTGTTAATTGATGTACCATTGTATATTTACTCTATTGCCTCTATTTGCATACATTGTGATTGTTAGGCTGCCATAGCACGTGCTAAGAGCAGAATCTATAATGGAAAAAGTTGACATATCTGATTAAGGCACAATATTATGAGGCAGCTCATTGATAATGGTGTAATGTCCTTGGACTTTGTGAGGTCAGAAAGAAATTTGGCTGATCCTTTGACCAAGCCACTAGTAAGAAGGCTGGTGAGTGAGACATCAAGGGGGATAGGACTAATGCCCAAATTGTGACACTATGGATGCCCAACCTCTATGATGGGTGATTCCACGCAAGGGGTTAAATGGGTAGAGGTCATTTGTGGTCCATATGAGGACTGTTAGTTTTTATGTCTTCCGCTATCTCATTGAGGAGATTAGTGATGAGTCCATCCCAATGGTGTGAGACAGTGCTAAGTTGTAGATTATTGGAGGTTGAGCTCTATCTCTTAATGGATCCATAGTCCTTACTTGTTGGGATGGGGTGTACTGCACACACTCTTGATGGATGCCACTTATGTAGGAGTGGAAGTTATGCCACTTCCTATGAGACTTGGGGTAGGTCTCTAGAGCTCTCATGAAACCTAGTGGCACATGGCCTGTATAAGGCGCCAACTCACTTATGGAACAACCTTGGTAAAAAAAAGTATGTGGGTGGTAAGTTTGGTTATCTAATAGCTTGGTTAAAAGAGTCTAACTCTACCATTGTCCAGTAGTTTCTACTTATTTATCCTAAGTATGGTTGAAACCTTATGGTACCATATTGATGCATGCCTTCTTGAGTTTATTACCTTTCCTAGTTTAGTGTTTGTAACATGTGGGGGATTGTTGGAGTATGTGTGTTTCAAACTCTTAAACTGTGCTTATGTCCCACATTGGTTAGAGATGAGTTCTCATGTATGTTTATAAATCATAGCACCACTTAAGTGATAGCTTGAAAGATAATGGGCTAAGGGTTAGAGTTGGGCTTGGGTTGGACTTAAGCTTGTCTCTATCTCTCTTGGGCCTTATTCCTTTTCCCTTTCTTTTCCTTTTAGAACAATTTGGTTCTGCCTGTTAGGCATTAAACAAGCAGCATGTTGGGGCATTTAATGTGCTACCCGTTGGCATGCACAGTGATTGTTGCAGCCCATAAGCCCTCACATTAGTTGGTTTATAAAATCCTCTATTCCCCTCTTTATTCTCTTCAGTTTTTTTTCAGCTACACAGCCGCCTTTTCCCCTCTGTTTCGCTCTGTTTTTTCTACTCATCTCCACTGAAAATTTCAGCATCAATTTTTAGTTTTAAGGAAAGAAAAATTAAGGTTGTTCTAAGTTCTTCTTGCTTGAATGTGTAATTAACTTGAAAAAATCACTATAGTCTAATCTTGGGGGGTTGTTCGATCAAGAGAGCCATTCACACCAAGTTCTACTCCGGGTGGCACGAATCAACCTTTAAAAACAACGCATATTGTGTGATTCTATAGTTTGTGAGATCTTTCTAACTCTATCTATTTATTTTTGTCATTGTTAATTTTTTAAGGTTTGTATTGTTGAATCAAACTTATTCATTTAGCCTTATTTTCCTACAGAATCTAATGAGGAAACAAATCATTCTGAGTAGGACCATAATAAACTAACTCAAGAAATTGGAAAAATAATTCCCCTGCTATCATCACGGTTAAAGTATGGGATGACATTTGCAGAATTCTCACGTGAAACCACCAAGCAATACTACTATGGTGGCAGTGGTTTGCAATCTAACAGATATTGTTATTTTGGTATTATTTGTGTAGATTAATGACAAATCATATTTAGTACTAAAATAGTAACATTAAGATGTAATTTCATGCTCACCGAATTACAATCTAAGAGCATGTTTAGTACATTGTAATAATTATTACATGGGAATAGGAATAAGTATTACAAGGAATACCACCGCACACCCTTGGTGTGGTAGTCACTCCACAAGTATAAGTGCTTATGAGGTGTGGCGGGTAAGGGCCGGGGTTCAAGTCTCTAGGAGGAAGTTTCACACACATATACACTTAGATTAAGCTAGAGTAGAAATTCTATCTTGTATTAAAAAAAAAAAAGTATTACAATGAATACATTAAGTTGGAATGTAATAAGTATTACTATTCATTAGTTTGGTGACCATTTAGGAATAGAATCCTGAATATGCATCCAATATTTAGTAGAGTATAAAAAGAATGTGTAATTAAATCATTTTTAAGTCAAATTTTCTAATATACACTTAATTTAGGATGTTCAAAATAGAGATAATAATTAACAATAAGGAAAATTTATCTTCTTTCCTTTTGAAGATGTGGCAACTAATAATTTTTTAGGAAATTTTTTTTAAAAGTTATTACATAAGGTGAATGAATAGATATTCAGTAATTTTGATAAGGAATAGTTATTCCTCATTTTAAAGAATAGCTATTCATAAGGAATAATTAATCATTGTAATAAAAACATAACCAAACAACCGAATAGTTATGCCATAGGAATATCTATTTCATTATAGCGTCTATTACAGTCTATCAAACGTGCCCAAAGGTTTCTTGTTGTTACATTGGATGAGCAGAAGTTTAAAAAAAAGTTTCTTCTAACAATTAATTATTCAAATTAAAAACTTCAAGATCAGAATGAAAGGAATTTTTTTTTTATGGATTGATCCACATATTGCACACATTCAAATTGTAGCTTCTAAAGTTGTAGTACTTGGAGTTCTAAAAAAAAAAAAAAATTGTAGTACTTAGTGTTGTAATTGCTCTTCATCAACAAGACATCAGAACCATGCAAAGTGACTAAACTAATAAAATAGTCCGTAAGTTCAGTACTTTGATTCTCATTGTTTGTCTCCAACTCCACGTGGACTCCGAGTAATCTTCCATCACCCACATGTACTTGTATAATACCCTCTCTCTCTCACATAATGCATTGCCTTTGATTGATACTCCACAAGTTTCATGATTAAACAATTTTTTCTTACATAGTTAGAGGTAGAGCGATAATTTCTTTTTCTTTTTTCTTTTCATTTTTTTTTTTTTTCCAGGGGGTCAAATTAGAGTCTTTTGGCTGAATATTGCTGAATTTGGAGTTTTTTTTGTATTATGGGTACTGTTTCAACTTATTTAGGGAAATGAGAAGAAAGAGTGAATTTCGGCAATGGTGTTGCCGAAATTCCAACAAAAGTATGAGAGAGAAAGAGAAAAAGTGGGAGAGAGAAAATGTTGAATCTTGGCAATGGCATTACCGAAATTCCTGTTACCCAAACATGCTGCCCGAGTGGGTGTGCGCGGGTGCCCAAAGGAAACCAATTGTGGCAATGGCATTGTCGAAATAGGGGGAAAAAATTTTGTGGCAATGCCATTGCCGAAAATGAGGGGGAAAAAAAAGTGGTTGCCGAAATTTGGGGAGGAATTAAAAAAATAATAATGTGCTACGTCGTCCACAATATTTTTACAATATTTTCACAACAAATCACAGGTAATTAGTTATTATTAATTCAAATTTGAATTTAACACTGAGATTACTTTTTTAATCCAACAATAACAATCAATAACAACCTGCCATTTAGAATTTGTTGTAAAAATATTGTAAAAATTGTGTGCACTTATTATTTCTCAAAAAAAAAAAAAGTGTAATGGATTTGTGGCAATGGCATTGCCGAAATAGGGGAAAAAAAATTTGTGGCAATTGTGGCAATGCCATTGTCGAATATGGGAGGAAAAAAGAAAATTGTTGTAATTGGTTTGTGGCAATGGCATTGCCAAAAAAGGGGTGGGGGGGGGGGGAATTTGTGGCAATTGTGACAATGTCATTGCCGAAAATGGGGGGGAAAAAAGTGGTTGCCGAAATATGGGAAGGAATTAAAAAAAAAAAAAATGTGCTATGTCCACAATATTTTTACAATATTTTCACAACAAATCACAGGTAATTAGTTATTATTAATTCAAATTTGAATTTAACACTGAGATTACTTTTTTAATCCAACAATAACAATCAGTAACCACCTGCCACTTAGAATTTGTTGTAAAAATGTTGTAAAAATTGTGTGCACTTATCATTTCTCAAAAAAAAAAAAAGTGTAATGGATTTGTGGCAAATGCATTGCTGAAATAGGGGAAAAAAATTTGTGGCAATTGTGGCAATGCCATTGCCGAAAATGGGAGGAAAAAAAAATTTGTTGTAATTGGTTTGTGGTAATGGTATTGCCGAAAAAAGGGGGGGAATTTGTGGCAATTGTGGCAATGCCATTGCCGAAAATGGGAGGAAGAAAAAGTGGTTGCCGAAATTTGGGGAGGAATTAAAAAATAATAATAATGTGCTACGTCCACAATATTTTTACAATATTTTCACAACAAATTACAGGTAATTAGTTATTATTAATTCAAATTTGAATTTAACATTGAGATTACTTTTTTAATCCAACAATAACAATCAGTAACAACCTACCACTTAGAATTTGTTGTAAAAATTGTGTGCACTTATCATTTATCAAAAAAAAAAAATGTGTAATGGATTTGTGGCAATGGCAGTGCCAAAATAGGGGAAAAAAATTTGTGGCAATTGTGGCAATGCCATTGCTGAAAATGGGAGGAAAAAAAATGTTGCAATTGGTTTGTGGCAATGGCATTGCCGAAATAGAGGAGAGAGATCAAAGAAAGTACGCATATTCTTATTCTTCAGTATTCACCTCAACTCCTCAGAGTACCTTTTTTGTCATATTCACCTAAACTCCCCATAGTACTTTTTTTTATCATATTCACCTCAACTCCCCAGAGTACTTTTTTTATCATATTCACCTCAACTCCTCAGAGTACCTTTTTTGTCTTCTTATTCTTCAGTATTTTTTTGACCAAAGCAGTTTGGTTTGTGTGTATGTCATGTTCTTTCATTTCGTATTGTAAAAGTACCCTATGAAACAAATAAGGATAGATTCAAGTACAAAACAACTTGATTCTTATTCTAAAAAAAGTACATAGACAATACAAAATGAAAGAAAAAAATAATTGATGTGCATGTTGTAAATAAAAACAAAAAAAAGTACATAGATTCTTATAGAAGAAAAAAATGATTGATGTGTACGCTGTAAACCAAAAAAAAACAAAGAAAGTATATAGATTCTTACAATAGGAAATAAAAAAAATGATTGATGTGTACACTGTAAACTAAAAAAAGTAAAGAAAGTACATAGATTCTTATAATATTGAAGAAAAAAATGATTGATGTGCACACTGTAAACCAAAAAAAGCAAAGAAAGCACATAGATTTTTACAATACGAAAGAAAAAACCTACAATTAATGTGCACACGGTAAACAAAAAAAAACAAAGAAAGTACGTATATTCTTATGTGCACGCTGTAAACAAAAAAAGCAAAGAAAGTGAACAAAAAAACAAAGTTTCAATCAACCAATCAACTCAACTCCTCATCTCATCTAATTCTTATTCTCTGCATGCATCGAATATATTCACCTCAACTCCTCAGAGTACCTTTTTTGTCTTTTTATTCTTCAGTATTTTTTTGACCGAAGCAGTTTGGTTTGTGTTTCTTACTGAAATTTCCACGGTTCTTATTTTCTACTCTTTTTCCCCTATAAATTCCATCAACCTTCTTCTCCACTCTTATTCCCCTCATAATTTTACCAACCATTTTCAATTCATGCATGCCATACATTCTACAAACAACTATAAGTAACAACACTTGCAAATATCTATCCGTTCTTTATCTCTTAGAATGTGAGTTACATCTCTTAAATAGTTATTTTTCTTTTTATAATATTCATGTTGATATGTTTTTGGGCATAGCTAAGCATGAAAATCTTGTTTTTGTTAAATTATTTGTTTATGCAAATCTTATTTTTGTATTATGTGTTTTGCAACATGAACTGATTTGTATGATATGTTTTAAATTATTTGTCCATGAATTCTTGCCTAAAATTTCCTATAGTAAAAACATATTTCAACATAACAGGCTAGTTTTTCCTTAAAGAAATACTTAGTTTGTTAATATATTAATACTATTATTATGTTTTAGTGTAGATGGTAGAAAAGTTGTTCATTTTCCTCATCTATTCCGGCGGAATAATTAAACATGGAGAAAATGGGGTTTATTACGAAGGGCCACCTCCTTCTATGCTTCCATTAAGCCAGGGTGTTACATTTGAAGATCTATGTGATGAAGTAGCACCCACGTTTCATATAAACAGAGAAGATTCAAAACTGACTATTTGGTATAGATTTCCTTTTCAATGTCATCCACATCCTGTGACTTACCAAAAAGTTTTGGTAGAAGATGATCATGGTGTCAATGCAATATTCAATATGTTAGACCGCCAATATGGATTTGTAGGTGCAGAGTTATATCTGGGTGTAGAGCCCATAAGAAGCCACCGAGATGTTTTTCCCATTCGATATGCCAACGAAGGACCAAGTGCATCGTATAATTATTCACATGGCGGGCACTTCCATGATCCATATGCCACTCATATCGGTCATTATTTTGAAGATGCGGCTCATTCCCCAATCAACATTGGTGGTGCTGACTATCATGCTCCATATACCCATGTTGCAACTGAGGACCAACATGTTCCTTATCGGCTAATGAACACCAGTGATGCTGACTATGATAATCTAGCTGAGCATGTCACACAAGAGACTACTAATGATCCCAATGATACACATCGCATAGCTGCTACTACTGAAAATGCGGTCCATACATTATCAGAAAGGAGGCGAGCCATGGATAATGATGACCAACTTGATGACGACGAGGTCCTTGATGATGTTGGAGATGAACAGGAGCCTCTAAATGAAGGTAATCGTGAAAGCAGTTCAGCTATGGCATTCCATCAACCTTCATCACTAAGATTTTCACAGAACACGTGGGATAATATGATTGATCCAACCCCACCATTTGAAAAGCCCACTCAAAGTATTTGGGACCCTACCCAAAAGTTTTATGTGGGCTTGCTTTTTGCCGATAAGGATGAACTACAAGCTGCTATTAAACACTATCACATCAAGAGGAACCAAACATTTTGTGTAAGAGAGTCAGATCCAGCATGTGGGTCTGTAAGGTGCAAACATTGTTCTTGGCATCTTCGAGCATGCTTCTAGGCTACACATGGGTTGTTTGAGGTTAGGAAATACAATGGTCCACACACATGTACAGAGTCCACACTCACACAAGATCACGAGCAATTAGACACCCGTGTTATTGAGAAAGAGTTGAGGGATGTTGTCAAAAATGATCCAACCATAAAGATTTCTTCACTTCAACAGACTCTTTACAATAAGTACCAATACCAGCCTTCTTATTTTAAGGTGTGGGAGGCGAAAGAAAAAGAAATTGGTAGAGCGTTTGGCGATTGGGACAAATCTTACCAATTATTGCCAAAATGGTTGAAAGCTTTGACTGATTCAAACCTGGGCAGCAGGGTTATTTGGAGAACAATACCTGCTACTATGCCAGGCTGTGCAATATTCGAGAGAGTGTTCTGGGCTTTTGGTCCATCAATTGAAGGTTTTCAACATTGTAGGCCAGTGATTAGTATAGATGGAACTTTCCTATATGGTAAGTACAAAGGTACGTTATTGATTGCATCAACGTGGGATGGTGAGAACAGACTTTTCCACTTGCCTTTGCCATTGTGGAGAACGAAATTGATTATAGCTGGTATTGGTTTTTGCGTTGTATTCAGATTAATGTCACTAATCAGGAAGGGTTATGTGTTGTATCTGATCGTCACCTTGGTATAATGGCAGCAATACGAACTATATGTCAATCGACACGTTGGTATCATCGTTTTTGCCTTCGCCATGTGGCTAGCAATTTCAATCAACAAATTGAGAATAAAAACTTAAAGGCTATGGTAATGTGGGCAGGCATGGAGAATCAGTTACGAAAGTATCAAATAACTAGGGATAAAATTACTCAATTAAGTGCAGATGGTGAGAAGTATTTATCGGAAATACCGGTGGACAAGTGGACGTTAGCACACGATGGTGGACATCGTTATGGGGCAATGAGGACAAACTTATCTAAAAGCTTCAACGGAATTCTAAAGAGTGCTAGAAATCTGCCCATAACTGCGTTAATTGAACTTACATACTACCATTGTGTAGCCTACTTTGCCGATCGGTATACTAAGGCACACGCAGAGGTTACTGCCGGTGAACTCATTACAGCCTATGCAAAGAATAAATTCAATAAATGGGAAAAAGAGGCACCAAAGCATTCAGTTACTGTGTTTAGTCATGAAGATGGTCTGTTTGAAGTTAGAACACCAATAAACCCTAACTCTGAATATAGGGGTAATCATCGTCATGAGGTAAATTTGAGGCAGAACACTTGTAGTTGTCAAAAATGGTAGGTTTATAAGATTCCATGCTCACATGTCATTGCCGTGTGTAAATATCAAGGCATCTCTGCAATGTGATATATCGACTATTGCTACCATTTGGAAGAACAAGTTGCTTGTTATGCACCTAGATTTCGCATGGTTCCAGACAATGTACATTGGAATAAGCCTAATTTTTCTCGGTCTTGTATCCTAATGTCAAGCTGCGCAGTGAAAAAGGTCGACCAAGAACAACTCGGCTTTGAAATGAAATGGACGAAGGGGCAGAGCATCAACCAAGGCCATTGTGCAGTCTCTGTAGGCAAGAAGGCCATAATAGAAGAACATGCCCCACTCGAACTGTGGCTGGCTCCACTAGTGGCCAAACTGAATGACCTAACATAAGTATTCAATCTACTTCAGTGGATTGGTTGGACTGTTTTTATTTTTTTTATTTTTTTTTTTTTTAGGAGTTGGACCATATTGTTAGTTTGTATTATTTGAAAGAACATGGTACTAATTCCATATGCTACAATGTTTTCTATCACTACAAGTTGGATTGGGGTGTACGTTTATTTATTTTGTGTCTGTGTGTGTGTGTCTATATATATATATATTGTGTATTATAGTTTAGGGTTTTGATAACACCTTCAAATTTATACTTTTTATGGAGTGCTTGGTTCATTTACCATGTTTGAAAGTTTCAAATAAGGAAAGAAATCAAAGGGCCACAATCTGAAGAGGAAAAATCAGATTTGGGTACTAATCAGTGTTTTAGACGTATCTCTCTCTTCAAAAATCCAATTGACTCAAGGCTAGATGGGCTGGAACCATGACTTAAATATCTACAACTTTTATTTTTTGAGTTTTTTGAAATTCACAAAATTTGTTGGCCGAAATTAACTCACAAGTTGCTGCTGTAAATTTGAACGAAAATTAGATGGTGAAAGTTTTATTTTTCTTTGACACTTTTACGAGGGTTTGGAAGAGAGGCTGTGGAGAATGAAAATAAAAATGTACACCACAGTAGCCATCATGCAAAGGAAAAAAGATCAACTATAAAAATAGAAGTTTGACCAATTTTTTTTTCCGCCTATTATGCGTCTACAGTTGTGGCTACACATATAGATTCTATGTTGGATTTGTAGGAATGGACAATTATAGTAAATAGATGTATGATTAGATTAATTGGGCACTAAATTCAAATGCCAAAAAATGTGTACACATTTCTTATTTTTGCAAAGGTCATACGGTTAGTAGTATAATGTGCTATGTATACTATTTAGGCATAATATTTTTTACTACAATGATGCATAAACAACGATAATACTTTAATATATTCTTAATAAACAGTCATTTTACATTGATTAGTCATTGCGACGATAGGGTACATGAAGTTTTTGTTGTGTTCCACAACATGGAGGATGCCTATTTACTCGTTGTGGGTACCTTCGTGCTTGCACAGGACTTTTCCCCATGCACCTCGGCTACATTCTAATATCAACATCTATTTGATAATTACCACCTTCGTCACTTTCATTATCTGAAGACACCTCCATATCTCCTGCATCTTCTGCATCTTCCCCACTGTCCTCATTTGAGGCATCTTCCACAGAGTCTGTTACGAAGGCCTCTTCCTCACTGTTTGGAGCACATGCCCATGTATTTGGTGGCGTGTAGAAATCACCAACATGAGGGGCTGGTTGGGAAGGTTGTGGTGTGCAGAAATCATAGATGTACTGACTATCTTGGCCATAATTGTATTTCCCAGCATAGGATGGAGGTGGCGATGGGTGATAGGAGGGAGGTGTTGAACTAGGTTAGGGATAATGGTCATAGCTAAACAAACCCTCAAATCCTTGTCCTATGGAAGTGGATAATCCAATCTGTTGATATAAATTCATACTGTGCTCGTTGACATTAATTGGATTATACTCACTAAAGGTGGTTGGCTCATTACCGGCAGATGTTGATAGCCCAGCTTGGGTAGAGCTGTACATATTATGTTGTGTAGAGGTGGATGGTCTGGCTTCATCATTTCTGGCTTGTGTAGAGGTGGATGGTCCGGTTTCAATTTGGGTTTGCGACTGTCTTCTTTGGTGCCTTTGTCGTCGCCCGAAGTGTGTCACCCTCTGAGTAAGGACCGAGGAAATATTTGCTTCCATCAATAACTTCACTCGGGTAAGGCCCTCTACTATTGGTGGAAGGACTTCCTGTGCAATGAGATCATTCCTCTGTTGGTTTGCAACAGCCAAATTTAACATATTATTGATCTCAGTTTGCTGCCACAGAAAAAAAAAAAACATTTATTAGTGAAATAATTTGTTATTGAAAAAGCTAAAACAATAATTTGTTATCAATATTAGTGCAGTATTTTGTTTGTGTAAATAATTTGTTCTAATATTAGTGCAGTATTATTGAAAAAGCTAAAATAATTACCTGGTACACATGGGCAGCCACCTCTGGTGTCGTGAATAGGTGACCATGTTGTGTAGTCCACACCTAAATCGAAATTATCATCCCCAACTACATGTTCAGCTCGCGCGTTCCAAAGCTGGTAGTATTGTGCATGCTGTGTAAGCCAATTGACACCGGACTTCCCTGTCAACTTTACACAATGCACAGATTTATCCAAATTGTCAGTAGGCCATTTTGGACATCTTTGCAACAACCCAAACTGTCGCATGACTCTTTCTGGATGGTAATACTCCACAATTTGGAAGCATAGCAATGGTGCTGTTGTAGTCCATATATGTCTTTCTGCAAGACACCATGGATGCAAATAATTATCCTATGGTGTCCAAACAACCTACAATTCCAATTACAATAACTATGTTATAATCAATCAAATTAATAATATAACTAATAAACTAACCATTGATGCATTGTGATATATTACCTGTTCATTATATTGTGTGTCGTGATTAGAACGTTATGCACGCAGAACATGCGTTGGTGTGTGAGTAAACGTTCTCCTGGTATCCCACCTATACACAATTAATGATTGCCACTGATTTTAGGGTTTGGAAGTATCAAGGATAAACGCTATAGTATACAATATTGTATAGAAATAGAAAGTAAATATTATACCTACAACCGTATGGTTCGTCGCCATTTAAATTTGTTGGATTTATTGGAATTGGGGTCAAACATGGAAGATGCTCCCATGCCCATAATTGTAATATGAAAACAGGACCTGCAATCTTCGTACTTTTTTGAATAGCAGCAGTACACAACTCTTTATAAAGGAAAGCAAGTGTGGCACTACCCCAGCTATATTCCGCAACTACACCAAAGTCGCCTAACAACTTGAGAAAACAGCAATGCAATCTACTTTGGCTCTTATTTCCAAATAGTAAAGCCAAAACTTGGAACATGTATGCCCTAGCATACTGTTGGGTTGTTATAGCATTGGCACCCTCTGGTAGGTTTGAGAATGTATTCCTTACCCATGTTATTTTAAGGCCACCATATGCCAATGCTGTTGCAGGTGGTGCCACCCCAAGTAAATTAGCACAAACTTGTTCCCAATTCAAATTAGTGGGCCCACACATTGCTTTGCCATCAATAGGCAATCCTGTAAGGATTGCTATATCTTGTAGAGTGATTGACATTTCACAAGTAGATAGGTGAAATGTATGGGTATCAGATTGCCACCGCTCCACCAAAGAAGTGATAAGACCCTAGTCAATATCTATACGTGGTAGGCGGGTAACACGGTATAGTCTACATTGCCGCAAATATGGGATAATACGCTTGCCTAATTGCGCGCCGGGGGGGGGGGGGGGGGGGGGGTGCAAATGGTTGGGGTCGCACTCGTAAGGTGGAAAACTGATTTTTTTCAAATGTACAATGTTATATTACTAATGTTGAAATTATTTTCATGTAAATTGAATAATTGTAGATATTATTAGGAAATTAATAAATTTGGATCTCGCAACGTACATTGCCTTCCATTGCATCATTAGAGATGTGATATTGTTGTTGCTCCATTTCAAATATATCCTACATTAAATGCTACAATGAGTTAAACCATGCAACTTCCATTTGAAGGTATATTTTTTACAAACCATCTATATAAAAAATTACAAACTAAGAAAATAATTTCCAATTAAATTAGGGGGCCGAGAAGCTTACTACAATTGCGATATGAAGTGAAGGAATGTAGGAATTATATAGTGCTACTTGCAAGAAAAGAAAGAAAGAACAAAAAAAACACAATCAGATATTCATAAATATCTTCTAAAAAAATATAATCCTAAATAAAAACAAAAAAACAATAATAAAAAATAATAAAATTAATATATACTGAATACTACAGTTTTTTATGCTAAATATTAAATATAACTTACAATGCTTGTAGTTCATAATAAAATTGAAAGAAACTCAAATAAAGGATTTATGAAGCATAATTTTAAATAATAATAATAATAATAGTTTTAGCAAAAATAATCATACACACAATAATTAGTATTAACTATAATATAACCATATATAATATTTATAAAGCATATAATTAATTTTCATTTCCCAGCCTATAACCACCCTAAAAAGTAAAGATTCAAGAAACTTAATAAATTTTTATATGGACTAAACTTTAAAGAAAAAGAAACACAAATGTACAATTTATTGTAGTAAATAATAATAATAATAATAATACACATACATATCTTTATTATAAACCAACAAACATATTATGCAATATATTTTTTCCAAGTAATAGATGTAATAATTGATAATAACAAAACACATATTGATTATAAAAAGATCACAATAATATAATTTATTACAATTTTTGTGGTCATGTACTAATAATAACAATAAATAATATTAAATAATTTCAAAATTAACAAAACACATACATAAATTTAATTAGAGATTTGAGATGCTTACCACAACTGTGATACCAATTGAAAGAGTGAGAAAATACTTGCAAAAAAAAAACACAATCAGATAACCATAAAAAATAATTCATTAATCTAAAATTTGAATAATAATAACAACAACAACATATACTAATAATAACAATAAATAGTATTAAATAATTTCAAAATTAACAAAACACATCCATAAATTTAATTAGAGAGTTGAGATGTTTACCACAATTGTGATACCAACTGAAAGAGTGAGAATTATAGAGTGGTACTTGCAAAAAAAAAAAAAAAAAAAAACACAATCAGATAACCATAAAAAATAATTCGTTAATCTAATATTTGAATAACAACAACAACAACAACAATAATCATAATCATAGGCATACAAATAATATTAACTACAACTACAACAATACATAATATTTTACAATGTATTAGCTTCTAATATTTACAAAGCACATGTTTATACCATAATAATAAATATGTTAATTTCTAGAGCTGTAAGTTAATAAACAAAGCAAAAAAACTTACATTAACAAAAAACTTACACTCCTTAGTTGTTCACACTGAAGCTAACTGAACAATCGGAGGACTTACAATCCTTTGTGAGGAGATACAATTCTTCAGCAAAGGAAAAGAAATAAAAAGACAAGGGCACTTGCCTTGCCTTTTATTACAATACTGAAGAATAAAAAGACAGAAAAGAAGGTTGAGATAGATTTAGGCATGATAAGAAAATATTCAATGCATGCAGAGAATAAGAATCAGATGAGATGAGATGAGGAGTTGAGTTGATTGGTTGATTGAAGCTTTGTTTTTTTGTTTACTTTCTTTGCTTTTTTTGTTTACAACGTGCACATAAGAATCTACGTACTTTCTTTGCCTTTTTTTTTTTGTTTACAGCATGCACATCAATTGCAGGGTTTTTCTTTCGTATTGTAAAAATCTATGTACTTTCTTTGCTTTTTTTGGTTTACAGTGTGCACATCAATCATTTTTTTCTTCAATATTATAAGAATCAATGTACTTTCTTTGCTTTTTTTGGTTTATAGTGTGCACATCAATCATTTTTTTCTTTCCTATTGTAAGAATCTATATACTTTCTTAGTTTTTTTTTTTTTTTTTTTTTTTTTTTTTTTTTTTACAGCGTGCACATCAATGGCATTGCCACAATTGCCAAAAAAAATTTTCCCCCCTTTTTCGGCAATGCCATTGCCACAAACCAATTACAACATTTTTCCCCCCTCCCATTTTCGGCAATGGCATTGCTACAATTGCCACAAATTTTTTTTTTTTTTTTGCCTTATTTCGGCAATGCCATTGCCACAAATCCATTACACTTTTTTTTTTTTTTTTGAGAAATGATAAGTGCACACAATTTTTACAACATTTTTACAACAAATTCTAAGTGGCAGGTCGTTATTGATTATTATTGTTGGATTAAAAAAGTAATCTCAGTGTTAAATTCAAATTTGAATTAATAATAATTAATTACCTGTGATTTGTTGTGAAAATATTGTAAAAATATTGTGGACGACGTAGCACTTTTTTTTTAATTCCTCCCCAAATTTCGGCAACCACTTCCCCCTCCCCCCCCCCCCCCCCACCCCCCCATTTTTGGCAATGGCATTGCCACAATTGCCACAAATTTTTTCCCCCTATTTCGGCAATGCCATTGCCACAATTGGTTTCCTTTGGGCATCCGCGCATTTCGAGCACTTCTCACACCCACTCGAGCAACGTGTTTGGGCAGCAGGAATTTCGGTAATGCCATTGCCGAAATTCAACATTTTCTCTCTCTCACTTTTTCTCTTTCTCTCTCATACTTTTGTTAGAATTTCGGCAACATCGTTGCCGAAATTCACTCTCTCTCCTCATTTCCCTAAATAAGTTAGAACAGTGCCCCATAACGCAAAAAAACCCCAAATTAAACAATATTCAGCCAAAAGACTCGTCAAATTATGTATAACAAAATTTTAAGTATTTTTTATTTCATTACTTAAATTTGGCTCAATACAATCGTAACATAGATTCTTTTATGGTACAAAAATTGATCATCAATTAAATTCTATAGAAGTCTTTTTCTATATACACTGTTACACAAGAACTTAAAATCAATTTTCATCTTGTTTTATGCATTTTGTAGTTGTTGAAACAAAAAGAGTAAATAATGCATATTTTTGGACTCTTTAGAGTATTCACATCAGTCTTTTTAGAATTTTAGCTAAACTAACTACAAAATCTCCTCTTTTGCTATTTTAACAAATAGACACTACATCAATCTCAATATTTATTTCTCTACTTTACTTAAATATTATTTTTTCTAAGTAATTTTTTTTCTCTTCTCCATCCCACGGTAGCACATAGTCACTTTTACATCTTCAACACCACAACAAGAAAAATTTGCTAAATTGCATAATTTTAGGAAAAAATTGCTAAATAGTACTTGACCAAACTTATTTAGTTATATACCATGTTTTTTGGAACTTGAATTTGTCAAACTTGAGTTCCAAAAAACATGATACATAACTAAATAAATTAAGTTTGACTTAGTGTTTTTTTCCTAAATATTTCCAAAAAATCATGTTGTTTGGCAAAAAAGGCCGCCAATCACCACCAAGTACCAAACCACAACAAATACAATCACAAGCCTAAACCACTCATACAACCAATCACTAGAAACCACCAAAGATCAGACCCGTTAAGCACCAGCAATTACAGGCCAAACCCACCAAGAACCACTAATCACAAATCAAGCACAGCCAAAGCCAAACCCATCACCGGCCAAACCCATCTTCAACCACCAAAACCCAACCACTGGCCAAACCCACCAATCACTAGCCAAACGTAGGACCCAAAAAAATACAAAGAAATTTCACAACAATCTTAAACCATAAACCAAACTCAAATCAAACCCCAATTTCTTTTTCAAACTTGAAGTTAGCCGTGGATAAACCAAGATTAACTATCGTTCTTGGTGGTGGTGGAAGTATGGAGGTCCAACCCGTGAAAGAGAGAGAGAGAGAGGTGGAAAAAAAAAAAAGGAGGTGCAAGGACACAAACGGACCTACGACCCAAGAACAGTGGCCCAATGAGCCCACTACAATAAATTTGTTAGAGAATGGGTAGGAAATTGATTACTTGATGAGCTAAAGTTAATCACAATGAGAAGAAATGCTAAAGAAATGACAATGATCACACAACTACAAAGAAAAAGGGATCCTCGGTCAAGCCCGAGGAGTATCTTTTATATATATGGGTTTTACTTTCTCTTTTCTTACAAGTCTTTCTCTCCTCTTCCTTTTTCCTTTTTTTTTTTTTTTTTTTTTTGATCCCCTTCTAAGGATCTTCATTTTCCTTTTATATTTCCACATAAATTATCTTAATCCTACACTTGGAGGGCTGAGATTGTATCCCCAGGACTTCTGTCTCATCTAGAACATACTAGTAAGCTTCTGCCTTGCAATCTGAGCTGTGTTACCACTGTTCATGGTCATTTCCTCATTAATGCAGCGAGAGAAGTGGTTGTCTTCATTTAATGCGGAGGGGTATAGCTTCCACACCCTTTTTCTTTCACCCTCCTCGTATTCTGTGCCAAGTCCACTTCTTCCTTCTGCGATATTTTAACTTCATGCATTTCACCTGGTTACTACTCGTCGCCAACGTCAACTGGTCCTCGTCCCGTGGTTATACAATGCTCGTCCTCGAGGTCCGAAGTGCACTTTCCAAAATCCCTCTAGCAACCCGTTTAAATGGAATCTGGGGTCCTCGGCCACACAATAGCCCCCCAAAACCTCATTTTTCAACCTCGACCATGAAAGATGAGGTTTTGGCTAACAAAGTCAATTATAAGGGTACGCTGGTAAATATGCCCCTCCCACGAGCACGTCTTTTCAACTGACTGCAACACGCTCCTGACGCTTCAGAATCCCTAACTTCGTAATAAATGCAACTGATGGCTTGTTGTTTCCCACGTTTTACGGTGAGATCTTGATCGAATGGTCCAGGATTTATCCTTAGAAGGAGCGGGAAGGTTACCGCTCCCTCTTTTCCCAGCCTATATATAGAGAAAGGTGAAACCTTTCTCTCCATTTGTCTCCTTAGAAGCAAAAAAGAACTTAGACACATTCCTTTCACCTGATAATCTCGCTTGAGGAGTTTCCCTTCCCTGAACTTGTAAGTGCGTGTCTCTGCTAATCAACGTTCTTCCTTTACTCTTTTGCATTAGTTAATTTTTTTTTTCTTCTCCTTATTTTCCTCTTTACCAAATGGGTAGATTTTTCAGTTTAGTTTAGACTCCCCAAAACCGAGAGGAGTTTGAAATATACTATGGGATTCCCCATAATGTATCCATACAACACTACAACCAGGGCGAATCGCATGAGAGGAGGTCTACTGGTGCAATTGTAATTCCTATGATTGCCTTCGTTGAAGGAGGTATGAGGATTCTCATGGGTAGAGTTACTAGGGACTTTTTAAATCTCTTTAGATTATGCCTGACCCAGTGCGCTCCCAATATGTTTAGAATACTAGGTTGTGTAGACGCCTTAAATGAGAAATTGGGTATACAACTCACCCACCACAACATAAATTGGGTGTACAGTTGCCAAAAAAGCGCTAATGGGGGGGGGGGTTATTACCTATAAACTAGGGTTCTCGTCATTAGACTAATTTCTTGTCTCCCCGAAACGAATAAAGGCATGGACGAAGACTTTCTCATTGTGTTAGGGGAGTGGCACGACGGTCTCCATTGCCCTACCAAGGATGGAACTCCAGGTGGGATGGCTTAAGAGTACATAATAAAGATTAGTACTAATTTAGAAGACTATAAACAGTTTTACTTATGCTCGTTTATCTTCTACTTGCTTGGATTGAAGCTTACTCGACCTACTGACTAATGTTAACCTTTAATTCCTTTGTTTTAGAGAAGAGAGCCACCGCCAAGAGACGAAGCTTGGTAAATTTCAAGCTGTTGAATAGAGTCCTGAGATTCGAGATCTTTCTGCATAAGGATGGCCATCTCTGCGCGGTTCATGTGATCCTTGGCTTCACCCCTATATCAAACCATTTTCAAAAATCCAAACATGTAATCAAAGCCCAAGACTTTAGACTCGCACTGGTTGACGTGGCCATAGAAGGTTTCATAAGCAAACCTCCACCAGAAGGAACACAAACAATCGAGCTCTCTACCTTCACGGACCCTGAGCTTGCTGAACTCCCTGCCCTTGTGAAGCCTTAACTTGCCATAGAGAAGATTACATCCTTGAACGAAGGAGAGGACACATCAGAAGACATCACCTTGGAAGAAGATACTGAAAATCCTACTCAAGACGAGGATTTTGAAGTCTTCTACCAAACCCACATGTCTGAGGAAGAAACACTTAGTCCCCAACAAACTACAGCTCTTATCAGCGAAGACCGAGGGCACAGTGAAGCTCAAGAAGGCATGGTGATAGAAAAAAGACTTCGAGACCTCCTTTCCCTATTGGAATCCCATACTAGAACCACGGTTCCCGAGGTTCCAGTTATTCCAAGACCTCCAACTCCTATTATTCCAGCCCCATCCAAACAAAATCGGCCAATAAAAAGCGAAAAAGGGACAGGAGAGGGGGCAAAGGAGTTACCAAAGAGGGTGAAGTTCAGGAAGAACTTCCCCAGAGATTACCAAGGTGGTCAAAGTGACTCGCACTTAATAAAGAAAGGGTGTAGAGAGCTCTAGCACCGTCTTCGAACGTAGATCTAAGGTTCCCATCTGAAACCCTCCCTTTGTCTTAGATGATTCATCTCTTCGAGAGGATGCCTCCATCCGAAATTTTGATGGTGGACGAGCCGGCTACATAGCCAATACTATTGAGCAAGCCCTTTTGCTCCCAAGGGATATGGACGAGCTGCAAAATTTAAAGAAGCACGAGCTCTTCCTATCCGTGAAGAGGGACTTAGCCCTGGTAATACCTTTCCCCTGCATTACTATTTAATAACCTTTTTGCACTGGTTCTTCCACTAACTTTAATGTAAATTGTTTGCACCCAAGCTACCCAAGCAGCACATGTAATGGAGGAATGGGTTAACTAGGCCTTCTGTGACATGAAGGAAAAGAAGTCCAAACGCATCTCAGTGCAGAAGGCCCAGGCAGCAACCAACAAGAATCTGAAGGAGACCTTCCTTAAATTGGCCGAGTGTGACGAGGCATGAAAAAACGTTGAAGCTTCCATAGAAAGCTCAGAAAGGCCGGCCAGGGAGTAGTTAATGTAGTTGAGGGAAGCTAAGAATCAACTTGCCCTTGCTCAGACAACCATTACGAAATTGAGGAAGGAGCTCGTCCTAAAGGACAAAGAGATGGAGAAGGTTGAGCAGACGGCTTACGACCAGAGGCAGAAGGAAACGGGGACTCACCAGAAGTCCTAACTCCCTGTGGTATGCCACAGCTTCTGCCTGCAAACATGGATCGAGGCTTTGAATGCTGCTAGGGTGGACTCCAACTCAAAATTGAGGAACCCTGATAGGGCCTTCTACCCCCCAGCAATCAAAACTCGCGCTACTCTCCAGTCCTCTGTCAGCACCTCCACTTCAGCCCCAACGAGTTCCACAAAGGTCCCCTAACCAAAGCCCAGCACCACTGCTCCTGCCAAGGCCAAGCTAAGCAAGCAGAAATCCAAAACCATTACTCCAGCGAAAACCAAGCCCAGCAAACAATAGCCCAAAGCCATTGTATCAGCCCAGGCCAAGCCAGGTGAGCAACAGCCAAGCACTCTCGTTCCTACCAAGGCCAAACAAACCAAGCTAGTTATTTCCAAACCTGGCACAACTACTGGCCAAGGCATTGAAGGAGCTCCCCAAGCACCTTCCTTAGCTAGAGACTCTTCCACAATTCCTCCATCAACTACAGTGGCCTTTTCTGCCCCCACTCCAACTCCGAAAGTGCCAGCCACAACAGAGACTGAAGCCCAGAAGACTACTCAAGCTTAAAGAACATGGCAGTGGACCTTCGTTTTTTTTTTTAAAGAAAAAGGAAGGTATTTTGTAATTTCCTCCTTTGCGTTATGTTTCCCTTGTAGTTTGGACTAATGAAAAACTCTTACTAGCTTTGGTCATTTCATCTTTGTACTTAATGTTATATATTTTTCTTTTTATGATCCTAAGCTCTGTTTAATACATGCTCGTGTAAAGAGGTACTCATGTTATGTGTTAATTTCCCAAAGTAAGTTATCCAGGAAATAGAACATAATCAAGGTTATATCAAATGTCACAAACACAATGCAAGTATTGATGTGCTCTAGGCAAGTGATTAAAGGAGTTTATCTTAGTAAAGGCTTTGTTTAATACACAAAACAATCGAAGCGTTAACTTACCTGAGACAGACCTTTCATGGGATTAAATTTCGGCAAGGTGTTACTTATCATCAAAATGATTTTGATGACAATTCAAGGAGTTCAATCTAACCAAGGTTCTGCTTAACATAGAAAAAATTACGTTGTGCTCTTATACCCAAGGTCTGTGGTCCGAGAAGCAATGCATTATGAAATTATGCTTATCACCAAAGAATATTTCATGGATATACTTTCAAATGCTTTAAGTGATGCTCATGGAGATTTCCCCAAATACAGCACTGCACTAAAAGTCTCTAGCATCCTTTACTAGTAAATCAGGTGTTGGTTTACCCAAGATAGGTGATCCATGGACTCAAACCTGGCCAAGATTCTGTTTAGCCCTCAACAATAAGTTAAGTGTTAATTTACCCAAGGTGGGTGATCCGAGGAATCAGGCATAACCGAGGTTCTGTTTAATACTTAAAATAATAAGAAACATTAATTTACCCAAGGCACGTGGTCCGAGGAACCAAGCATAACCGAGGTTCTGTTTAATACTTAAAGCAGTAAGAAGCATTAATTTACCCAAGGCATGTGGTGTGAGGAACCAGGCATAATCGAGGTTCTGTTTAATACTTAAAGCAGTAAGAAGCATTAATTTACCCAAGGCACGTGGTTTGAGGAACCAGGCATAACCAATGTTCTGTTTAATAATTAAAGCAGTAAGAAGCATTAATTTACCCAAGGCATGTGGTCCGAGGAACCAAGCATAACCGAGGTTCTGTTTAATACTTAGACGAATGATGGAGAGCATTAATTTACCCAAGGTATGTGGTCCGAGGAACCAGACATGACCAATGTTCTGTTTAATACTTAAACGAATACTGAAGAGCATTAATTTGCCCAAGGTATGTGGTCCGAGGAACTAGCCATGTCCAAGGTTCTATTTAACACTTAAACGAATAATGGAGTACAACCCATAACAATTGAAATAAAAAAGGGCATAACTACTTTTCATTAATAGTAATACCTTTGCAGGTTATTTACATTCCACGAGCGAGGTACAACATTTTCATCTAGATCCTTCAAAAAATAGGCATCTATTCCAGCTACTGAAGTGATGTAGTATGACCCTTCCCAATTGGGTCCTAACTTTCCCCATGATGGGTTCTTGGCAGTACCTACCACCTTCACCAGATCTCCTAGAACTAGTGGCCTTGCCCTCACCCTAGTATCATATCCTTGTTTGAGCTTCTGCTGATAATACGTTATTTGAACCATGGCTGTTTCCCTTCTTTCATCAACCAGATCTAGGCTTCTCTGCAAAAACTAGTCGTTACTATCCGGGGTAAATAAGCTCGTCCTTAGTGTGGGAAACCCAGACTCTAAGGGGAGTACAACTTCAGCACCATAGGTCATTGAGAAAGGTGTTTTTCTCGTTGATCGACAAGGAGTAGTCCAGTACATCCAAAAGACATGTGGTAGTTCTTCTACCCATCTACCCTTTGCCTCATCTAACCTCTTCTTGAGCCCATTTACTATTACCTTGTTAATTGTTTCAGCTTGTCATTTCCTTGCAGATAGGCTGGTGTTGAATATCTATTTCTGATGTCGATTTCGCAACAATATCTCTTGAATGCTTTACTGTCAAACTGGAGTCCATTGTCCGAGATAAGGGTATGGAGGACCCCAAACAGAGTAACAATGTTTTTCCAGATTAATTTTTTTGCATCTACATCCTTGATGTTGGATAATGGCTCGGCCTCCACCCATTTCGTGAAGTAATCAGCTCCGACTATGACCCACCTATGGTTTTCCACAGCCTTGGGAAATGACCCCACAATGTCCAAACCCCACTGAGCAAATGCCCATGGGCTAGACAAGGGATTAAGTACCCCCCCTGGTTGATGGATGTTCGGAGCCAACCTTTGACACTGATCACACTTTTTGACATACTCTTGTACTTCTCTTTGCATGTTTGGCCACCAATACCCCTGAGTAAGTGCTCTATGGGATAGCGACTTATCCCTTGTGTGACTTCCAAATATTCCTTCATGTAACTCTTTAAGAAGTGGCTCCACCACCTCAAGATGGACACAAAGCAAATATGGTCCAAAGAAGGAACGTTTGTACAACTTCTGCTCTTCAGACAACCAAAAACGAGGAGCATTCCTCCGTACTTTATTTGCCTCGCCCTTTTCATCAGTAGGGTGCCTTCTTTAAGAAACAAGACCAAAGGATCCATCCAACTAGGCCCGACTATGATTTGATGAACTTGGACCATCTCCTTCCTTACCTCGGTGGGCTTATGCAAATCCTCAACAAATATAACCCGAGGTAAGTCTTGTTCAGAAGAAGTTGCCAAAGTAGCCAGAGAATCAAAATGTGTATTTCTACTCCTCGAGATTTGTTGCAAAGTGAAAAACTCAAAACCTGATTGCAAGCGCCGAGCTTGCTTCAAATACCCTTACATTCTTAAATCCCTAGCTTCCAACTCTCCATTTACTTGGCCTACCATCAACCTTGAGTCTAAGAACACTTCTACTGATTTTCTTTCCATTTTTTGAACCATGGCCATCCCTACTAATAAAGCTTCATACTCTGCTTCATTGTTTGTGACCGAAAAACCTAACCTTAGAGATTTCTCAATAATTATTTTGTTTGGGGACACCACAACTAACCCCATTCCAGATTTTTCTGATTGGCTACACCATCAACATACAATTTCCAAGACAAAGGCCCTTGTAGAGAAATCGTCCCAACCTGTTTTCCTCTACATCTTGCTCCTCGTCCTCTTTCTCTACTGGGGACTTAGCAAATTCTGCCACCAAATCTGCAAGAACTTGTCCTTTGATAGAGGTCCTGGGCATATACTTGATGTTAAAGGCCCCCAAAATCGTTCCCCACTTGGCAATTCTCCCTATATAATCAGCCGTTCAAAGTAGTGACTGTAGGGAAAGTTGGGTTAAAACCACAACTGTGTGAGCTTGAAAATAATGGGAAAGTTTCCGTGTAGCATGTACTACAGCTAATATAGCCTTCTCTAAAGGCAAATAATGAACCTCGGTTTCATGTAGTGACTTGCTCACATAATAGACTGGACGCTTTACTTGGCCTACCACCAGCCTTGAGTCCGAGAACACTTCTACTACTTTTCCTCCCATTTTCTGAACCATGGCCATCCCTACTAGTAAAGCTTCATACTCTGCTTCATTGTTTGTGGCCGAAAAACCTAACCTTAGAGATTTCTCAATAATGATTTTGTCTGGGGACACCACAACTAACCCTACTCCAGATTCTTTTTGATTGGCTACACCATCAACATACAATTTCCAAGACAAAGGCCTTTGTAGAGAAATCGTCCCAACCTGTTTTCCTCTACATCTTACTCCTCATCCTCTTTCTCTACTAGGGACTTAGCAAATTCTGCCACCAAATCTGCAAGAACTTGTCCTTTGATAGAGGTCCTGGGCATATACTTAATGTCAAAGGCCCCCAAAATCGTTCCCCACTTGGCAATTCTCCCTATATAATCAGCCTTTCGAAGTAGTGACTGCAGGGAAAGTTGGGTTAAAACCACAACTGTGTGAGCTTGAAAACAATGGAGGAGTTTCCGTGTAGCATGTACTACAGCTAATATAGCCTGCTCTAAAGGCAAATAATGAACATCAGCTTCATGTAGTGACTTGCTCACATAGTAGACTGGACGTTGTACTCTATTATCTACCTTTACTAATACTAGACTAATCACATGGGAAGGCACAGCAATATAGGCAAAAAGAACTTCTTCCTCTTCGGGTCTAGACATGATGGGTGGCCGAGAAAGATAATCCTTCAACTGCTAAAAGGCCAAGGCACATTCTTTAGTCCACTCAAATCCTTTCCGTTTGTGCAACAGTTAGAAGAAGGGCCTACATCTATCTACGAACCGAGAAATAAATCGGTTCAAAGCTGCTATAATTCCTATTAGTTTCTGGACCTCTTTGGGATTCCGATTAGGTTGTAAATTATTGATGGCCTTAACTTGATCAGGGTTGACTTCAATTCCACGATGGGTGATAATTTAACCCACAAATTTTCCTGAACTGAAGCCGAAAGAACACTTAGAAGCATTAAGGCATAGTTTATGCCTTCTTAACACCTCAAAAATACTTCCGAGGTCACTCACATTCTCGGATTCTACCTTACTTTTCACCACCATGTCATCTATGTAAACTTCAATATTCTTGTCAAGTTGAGGTTCAAACATTCTTGTCATCATTCTTTGATAAGTTGATCCTGCATTCTTTAGTCCAAAGGGCATCACTTTGTAATGGAAATTCCAAGTAGGCGTAACAAAAGCAATCTTCTCCTTATCGTCCAGAGCTAATGGTATCTGATGGTACCCTTGAAAAGCATCCAAAAAGCTCATCCGAGGGTGACCAACTATTGCATCCATCAACTAGTCTATTCGAGGTATCAAGAAGGGATCTTTGGGGCAAGTTTTGTTCAGGTTTGTGAAATCCACACACACTCGTCACTTCCCGCTCTTCTTCTTTACCACAACCGAGTTGGCCAACCATTTGGAGTAGAACACTTCTTTTATGTCTCCCGCTCGTTTAAGTTTGACCACCTTATCTTTAACAGCCTTAGAATGTTCTTTAGAGGAATGCAGAGGTGGCTGTTTCCTGGGGGTAACCATTGGGTTAACGTTTAGATGGTGACAAATAAGGTCTGGATCCACCTCGAGAGCCTTATAAGCGCTCCAAGCAAGCACATCAACATCCTTCCTAAGGAAGGCAACCAGCTCTTCTGTCTCCTATGGAGGTATCTAAACCCCCACTTGGAAGTACCTATCACCATCGTTGCCTATGATAACTTGCTCTAACTCTTCACATTTCACCTTCTCGGCTGCAGCCTCCGAGGACATTTCCACCTCCTTTGGTTGCTATAAAGCCCTTTCTGCAGGGATCGAGGATTCACCTTGAGATTGATGTCTAATTGCCTCTACTAAGCATTGCCTGGCCATGTCTTGACTTCCTACTAGCTCCTCAACTTGATCCCCAGAAGGATACTTCACCTTCAAATGCAAAGTTGAAGAAACAGCCCCTATGGCATGAAGCCACGGCCTCGCCATGATAGTAGTGTAGGGGGAATATGCATCTACCACCATAAAATCTACTTCCATCACCTCAGATCTTGCTTGACCATGCAGTCTAATCTGGCCCTTTTGTATAACTGTTTTCCCATCAAACCCCAATAGAGGGGAGTCATAGCTGGTCAAATCCTCGAGCTTCAACTTAAGCCCCTTATACAAATCAGGATACAAGATTTCAGCTCCACTACCCTGATCCACCAGGACTCTCCTCACATCATATCCCCCTATTCAGAGGGTAACCACCAATGCGTCATCATCGGGCTGAAAGGTTCCTACTTTATCCTCATCCGAGAAGCTTAAGGATTTTCGGATCTCCACCTTTCCACGCTTAAAGTCAGGGACCAAATCATCAGCATATGGCCTTACTATAGACATAACCCTTGATGGGCATGAACCAGTCTGACTTAGGGCCGCCAGAATAACACTAATTGTTCCCAGGGGTGGTCTTGAGGAAGCATCCTTCTGGTAGGCCGACCTATCCTGATTTCTCTACCCAGTGGAATGGTACAAGAACTGATTCAGTTTTCCAACTTTGACTAACTGCCCAAGGTAGTCACGCAGAGTCCTACAATCTTCTGTAGTATGTCATCGGTCTTGGTGGAATTGGCAATAAAGATTTTGGTTTTGCTTCATAGGATCTCCTCCCATCTTATTTGGCCACTTGAAGTATGGCTTGTTCTTTATTTTCCCCAGGATTTGATGTACAAGCTCCTTGAATACAATGTTTACCACCTGGGCAACAGTATGCCCAGCACAATCCCTTCTAGACCTATTATTGTTGTATCTCTCTGACCTAGAATCTCTTCAGTCCTAGGGAACTATCTTTGCTTTCCCCTTTCCTTGCTGCTGATCCTCCTCTACTCGCTTATATTTATCAATTCGGTCCATTAATTGCCGCATGCTCAAAGCAGGCTTCCTAGTCAAGGACTTCTTCAGGTCGTGCTCAGTGGGCAAGTCGACTTTAAACATCCTTATGGCCACATCTTCAAAATCTCCATCTATCTCATTAAACATCTCCCAATACCTATTCGAGTAGGTTCTCAAAGTTTCACCCTCTCTCATAGTCATAGACAATAAAGAGTCCAAAAGGCGAGGAACCCTACTACAAGTGACAAATCTAGCCCCAAAAGCCCTAGTAAGCTCTTGAAAAGAGTTGATTGGCCCTTCCCCCAAATCGTCGAACCACCTCATCGCGACTGGCCCCAAACTAAATGGGAATACCCTGCATAGTAAGGCCTCATTCCTCGAATGTACGGCCATTCTCTAGTTAAAATGACTGACATATTCCACCAGGTCTGTTCTACCATTATATATGGTAAACGTGGGTTGTGTGAACCGTCAGGAAGGTTTACTCTATCAATCCTCCTAGTAAATGGAGACTTCGAGATTTGGTGCAAAACCCTACTCATAGCGTCATTCCCTAAGCCTTTATAGGTCAGGCTTTTGCTTCTCTGCTTATGATGGTGCTCTTCCCTGTAGGAGTAAGACTCACTAGGAGTCGTCTTTAACCGAGGTCTGTAACTTTCATCGTTGTCTGACAAAGCTTCTGTGCTTGATGATGACCTTCTTCTTTGTTTCCGACGCAACTTCCTGCGTAAATGATCTATTTCTTTCTGCATGTTCTTGGTTTCCTCCCCATGAGACACATGACTCCCACTAGTTTGGGTTGTATGAACACTAACCTCACGATCTCTCCTATGCTCAAGATTCACAAACTGATCTTGACGTTGCGACCCCACCGACTCATCTGAATTCACCATAATTAAATTAACTCAAGTATGCTCAATATTCCCACATACGGCGCCAATTGTAAGGTCACAAATGGACCTACGACCCAAGAATGACCAAACAGTGGCCCAATGAGCCCACTACAATAAATTCGTTAGAGAATGGGTAGGAAATTGATTACTTGATGAGCTAAAGTTAATCACAATGAGAAGAAATGCTAAAGAAATGACTATGATCACACAACTACGAAGAAAAAAGGATCCTCGGTCAAGCCCGAGGATTATCTTTTATATATATGGGTTTTACTTTCTCTTTTCTTACAAGTCTCTCTCTCCTGTTCCTTTTTCCTTTTCTTTTTTTTATCCCTTTCTAAGGATCTTCATTTTCCTTTTATATTTACATATAAATTATCTTAATCCTACACTTGGAGGGCTGAGGTTGCATCCCCAAGACTTTTGTCTCATCCAGAACATACTAGTAAGCTTCTGCCTTGCAATCTGAGCTATGTCACCACTGTTCATAGTCATTTCCTCATTAATGCGGTCAGAGGAGTGGTTGTTTTGCATTTAATGCGGAGGGGTATAGCTTCCACACCCTTCTTCTTTCACCCTCCTCGTATTTTGTGCCAAGTCCACCTTCTTCCTTCTGCAATATTTTAACTTCATGCATTTTGCCTAGTTACTGCTCGTCTCCAGGGTCTGTTGGTCCTCGTCCCGTGGTTATACAATGCTTGTCCCCAAGGTCTGAAGTGTGCCCTCTGAAATCCCTTTGGCAACCCATTTAAATGGAATCTGGGGTCCTCGGCCACATAGGACGTATTTTGTATTATAAAAAAAAAAAAATGAAACTACACCATTGATCTCTGAAGTTTATTTGATGTGCACAATTGGTCCCTTAAGTTTCAACTGAATGCTATTAGTCCCTCAAGTTTTAAAACTGAGTGCTATTAAACCTTTGTTAACTGCCGTTAATATTTTTGTCTATATGGCTAACGAAATAGTGATGTGGCATTTTTTAAACTGATGTGGTATTTATTTTTATTTTTAAAAAAATTAGACATACTATGAACCCATAAAAGAAAATATCTAACCCGGTTCAAGTGGGCCAAATCAAACCAAAAGTCCCAATAAAATTAAAAAGACCCCAACATCGTCGTCCTCCTCCAAGCAATACTGCCTTCCTTTGCTGGCGACAACATCTCCTCCCTCGAGTGTTAGCAGCATCATCATCCTCAACATCCATTTTGATTCATGGTTGTGCTCACACAGCAAAAGAACTAAGGGAAATTGGTCAAAAGGCTGCAAATTTAATTGACCTTCAACAAGGGGATCTCCATGAATAAACCCTCCATCAACCACCGCCTTATCCAATACAATGAAAGTCTTCTCTACAAAATTCACTTCCAATTATAGTTGGTGCCACAAGGAATCAAAAGCACATATGTACATAGCAACTACAATCAAAATGGAGCAAACCCAATTGAATAATCTACAAAACCCATGTCCAGAACTTTAATCATCAATCGAAAAATGCAACAACAGATTGAGTTGGTGCACAAAAAAAAATCATATGTTGCACAACCAATATTAAAATCATGGTGCTCTAGAAATTTCCTCATCAACACTCATCACCAAAAGAGTGCTTCGGATCATGTCCCAACTGCCTAGTGACAACACAAACTAAATGGGTTGGCCAAAGATGAGAGTGGAGGTGCAAAGCAATGGCTATGCGAGGTTGCGAGCACGACCATGAATCAAAGTGGTTGTCAAGGATGATGGCGCCGCTATCGCGTGGAGAAGGACGATGGTCTTGGGCTATCACTCTCTTACATTAGTTTTAGATTGATAATTTTTGTTTGATTCAGGTATTAATCCACTTGAACTGGATCAAATATTTGCTTTTATAAGTTTATGACATGTATAATTTTTAAATAAAAATAAATAGTAAATACCACATCAATTAGGACAATGTTATGTCACTATTCCATTAGCCACATAAGCAATAATACTAACGGAAGTTAACAAATGATCAATAGTGCTTAATTTTGAAACTTGAGGGACTAACAGAACTCAATTGAAACTTAAGAGACCAATTGCGCACGTCAAGTAAACTTCAAGGACCATTAGCAGGTAATTAACCAAAGGAAACTACCAAAGATCATTCTGCAGGTAACTCAAAACTGTACAATATTATATAGAAGACAAAGAGGGAGTGAGAGAAAGAGAGCGATACCACTACCAGTGAATAAGTCTGAATTCTGGCGTGCAGAAACAAACATACTGATGTAGTTACCGTAAGACAGCTTTGGGTTTTTTATTTTTTTGCTTTTATACTGGGTATTAGGGTTTAGGGATTTGTTGAGGAAGACGGATTTGGGTTTATTTATTTGGAGAAAAGGAATTAATTTGTGCATGTATTACTTATTACGAATTGGAAGAGGAATCGGATAGATGTATTATTGTGTTGGGTATTACGCAATTATATTATCTTACAAATTAAGTTCTTTTTAAATTTTATTTGTCTAATTTAATGTTTGTAAACTTGGCTTAATAATAATATTTTTAAATATAAAAAAAAAACCAATATAAAATTTAATTTGAGATAAAATATTCTTTTTTATGACACGTAAGGTAAGGCGGTGATTGGTCTTTCCCTTTGTGAAGAGTATTTGGACATCCCCCGCCCTCTCCTACCTATATAAATTGGCCTATTCCTATTCCTATTCCTCGTAAAAAAAAGCAAAGCGAAGCAAAGTTAATCAGTGTTTATTTCTTTCTTTGGTTTGTTGATGGTCTCCCAGCAGCAAAACGCAACTACTACTACCATGACAAACTACTTCGACTTCTTTCCTCTGCCATTGAATAATGCTGCTGTTCATTCTGATAGTGAGCGCGCTTGCGCTGCTGCACTCAATGCAGCCAACAATACTCAATCGCACCCTCCAATTCCTAATACTAATGGTATTTTACTTCTTATCATAATTTTTTCCTTCCTTTTTAGAGTTTATTTTATTTGTATGTACTGCAAGCTTACAGAATTTCAACCATGCTCTTTTTTTCTTTTCTTTTTTCTTTTTTTTGCTTTGTAGATTGGTCAGTTGTGTATTAGCTTGAGAATTTTATTGCTCTTTGTTTTGTGTTGTTTAGGTCTCTGTTTTATTTTATTGTAACTTGGAACTAGCCTTGTTTCTTCTAATAAATAAATCTTTCTGATTTATCAAATTAAGAAAACAATCCTATTATATGTTTATTTGCATTGAGAATAGAGGCTTTTTTTTTTTCTTTTTCTTTTTTTTAAGTTTTTCCGATTTAGCATGATGTGTTAAATAGTTATTTGATTATTGAATAGTTACAACAAAAATTTGTGTTGTGCTTGTGGGTGTCTGCAATTCACTTGTCTTTGCATCACTTACTGAATTTGCTCTCTTGACTGTATACAGTTTTTCAATTTACGGCAAAGATCACTGACAATTCTGATGAGGCAAAGTGTCAAAGGAGGTTGGTAACAAGAAATTTTTTGTTTTTTCAAATATTGTTCAATGCTTCTCAATTTGTTTTTTTATATTTAAAATGGACTACATCTCAATTTGAATTTTTTTTTTCCATATTAGGAAGCAAGCAAATATAGAATCAGCTAAACGGTCTAGAAAAAGAAAACAAGACTTGATGAAAAACCTTGAGAAAGAGGTAATGCTTTATGTTTTTTGTTAAAGCTAAATACTCTCACCAACAATATCCTTATATGAATGATAATTTAAGTTTTCATGGTTTTATATAGGTTGAAGTTCTTAAGAATACAGCCTTAGAATCATCACAGGTTCACCGGGAGCTTAAAGAAACGTGTGACAAAGCTCATTTTGAGAATAGAATTGCAGTAATTGATTATGTGACAATATCTTTACTGGTAAGTCTGAGAAACAAATCATGGAAGTGTCAGGGTGTAAAATTACTTTCACTTTATTTCTTTCTTTCTTTTCTTTGTGGTTTTGCATTCATATAGAATATACTGTTTATATATCATATGGATTTTTTCAGGTCTATAAGACTGAGCTACAACTTATGAGAGTGACAGGGTGCCACCCGCTTAATGACCCAGTTTTTATATCTATGGCTAACAATGCGGGTCTGAATTTGTCAGATGTTAGAAGAAGCCTGCTACGTGCACCTACATATCCAGGCAAAGTTGGCATGCAGCAGGGTCAAAATCAAACTTTTCCAAATAGTGGTTTGCATGGGGCCATGCCTGGTTGGGACAATAACCAACAGAATAAGTATTAGTTCAGATTTATTGATGTTGATTTGTACAACATCTTTCTAATTGTTATTATGATTTAGTTAAATCACTATTGGTTGATTTGGACGTGAGAACTTATAAATGTAGGATTTGGGTTTCAATTTCTAGTTGAAATGACTTGAATGATATGTTAAATTGCCTTTTCTTTTGATGAAATTTATGGATGATTGAGCTTTATTAATTTTTTGAGTTGAAATTATTATGGAGGCTATCACTAATGTTTTTGTTGGAGCAACATGCCTAAAGTTCAAATATTCTGTTATTAAATTCATATTAACCAATTTATGGTAGCAGTTGTTCTCTAGATCACTTGATCTTAGATTTTGAAGTCCAAATGCAACCTTGGTGAAGATACTTTGTATGTTCTCAATCTCAGTGTTGAAGTTTATTGCCCTACATCTGTACTGTTCTCCCATTCCTTATTCTATATCTTGTTCCTTGCAGCACTTCACTAGCTTCTATATACTTCTCCATGAAAATAATGCATTATGACCAATATTTGCTTCTATTTGCTTTTATGGTTCTTGAGTAAGTACTTGTGTAATTCATCTTTATGATTTAAGAAAGTGGATATGCCTCATTAGAGAATTTATGCTTTAATGAGGAATTGTAGTTTATCATTCCATTATGATAGTGCAATAAAATTTGTAAGTTTTATCGATTTTTTTTTTCAGAATAAACAAGTATCCAAACCGAGAACTTAATTTCCTGATCTCTCATAAAAGGACTCTATACCCGACTTATACGAAGAAGTCGTGTCTAAGCTTTTAGAACAGTGGTGAAAAATAAATTCTTTTAGCAAAAAGGGAAATAAAATTATATCATAACCACATTTATGGTGATGAGTTAACTGATGATTCTTTTGAATGCCATGTAAGCTTTGTTGTGGTCACTGGTGCATATGCGTTTGTGAGTGATCAAGTGTAAACTCTTCTTCTAGAAATTAAAGAGGTAATTTGTCTACTTAATCTCTTCTCGCGGCCTCGCCATCCAATTAAATCTCTTATGATAACTTTTGAATGAGTTTCAAGTCCTAACTAAAGAGAAAAAAAGGAGTTTTCAAGTTATTAATAAACCACAAACAATGAATATCATAGTAATTGGTGGATTGGAATCAGCTATATGCCTCTAAATGGTATCTATATTTAGGAAGTAAAAGTGTCTAAAATCTAATTGTGGTTGTGCTAGGTGTGTAGATAGTAGACCGTTTCACTAAGTTTATTTTATATACCTATGAGTTCATTATGTGAGTATTGTCAAACTATTAAGATGCTTAGAATGTAGCAAATACCCCTTACCTAGCATGATATAAAGCATGCTTAAATTTCTTATTTTGGCGAGTGGTCTGAGAATTTGAGATGGGTTCTTGACTATTAAGATGGTTGGAATGTAGCAAATACCCCTTACCTAGCATGATATAAAGCAAGGAGTTCTTTTTATAGAAATTAATCTCAGATTCTCATAAATTTGGTTCAATTTCTATAAAAACATGGGTCCTTGACTTAATTTTCTGAGATTATTGTGGGGGCCTTTTTCGTATTGTTAGGCCTCAACTCCTTCTACTACACCATGGCCCGTTGATCTGAGGTAGGAGAGTTGGGACTGGCCTTGTTAGGACTGCACTTCAAGCCAGCTTGTGCACAAGTCAGGCTTACCCAATGTAGACGTGTCCTAACATGAGTGTTATGGGTTGGACATAAGGTGTGGTCATAACGAGAGTGACTATTACAAGTATTACGGCAGGAATACACTACAATAGGATAACTATGATAATAAAACGTGCTAAATAAAACTAACACCGTGAATAAAGTTAATAGAGTTATAGCAGAATAAAATAGCAAGCAGAAATAACACTATAGCAGAAAAAGACAAATAACTTAGTAACTTCTAGTCAAGCAGTAAGGAAATCATCCTGATAAGTATAATTACCAAAGTAACTCGTCTTTTGGATTATGGGCTAAGCCATTCAGCAGAAACGAACCCAAGAAGGGAACCAATCTCCAAGGTGGGTAACCTTAACAGAGGCTCCTGCCATAGAAGTTACTCACTCTGGAGAAAGGGCCTAAGTGGTTTGAGCTTCAATTTACAACCTTCAGAGAGTGGGTATGTCAAGAGGGAGGAAAAATGTGGTCTATTGATGCATGCCTCTATTCCTACTGCCTTATTTTCTCTCCGGTTTTCTTTTACTTGGTCTTTCTATCTTTTCTTTCTCTCTTCGTGTTTTCTCCTCCCTATTCTTTCTTACCTCTTGCTTCTTCTTTTTCTTTTCCTGCTTTTACTATTCATGTCTACCCCATTTTATACCATCTTCCATTATAGAATTTACCCATTTTATCCCTCAACCGCTTTTGGCTTCTTGTTGACATCTCTCCAAGATTACCCACTACCCTGCCGGTTGTCCAGTTGTTACCTCTGCCCAGAGTGTGTTGGTTGTACCACTCTTCATTTTCAGACAAAATTACTTGTCTTGTTTCTTACCTCTCTCTGTTTCTATTTTACCCCAATGGATAAGGATTAAGCTACTTCACCACCTACCTTTATGGCATGCATCAAGTAGTTGTAGCTCACACTTACCTCTTATGGGTGAAATGTCATCCCAGCTGAACATTCCCCAAAAGAAACCTGGGCGGGAACCCCAAAATAGACTCCCTTTTCTCCCCACTGCCAAACTACACCCTCTAAATACCTTGACCCGTGGCCCACCTCCCATGTATTGATTGGGTACAAGTAGGTGGTGCCTTGGTCCTTTGTGCGAATTTCACTCCGTCTGTGTTTGTCTCCTTCTGGCCTTCACGCCATTTCTGCTGCTCTTGCGTTGTCTGGTTTTGCTACACATGCTGGTTTGTGCTTATCCTTTGTAGAATGAAGGATGCGTGGGCTTTTGGGCTTCTGTTTCCTTCCTTCTATCCCTTCCTGGGCTGGGTATTGTCCAGGCGAAAGCCTTTGTCTCCATAGCCTGCTGGACCCATGTTTTTGTCTCTCTTCTTCTTAGTCGTGGGCCTTTTAGCCATTAATCATGCCATATTGCTTCATTGTGTTTGCTATGGCCTTGTCTTGTTTTTACTTCTTATTACCCCCGTGGGCTTGTTGGCTGGTGTTCCTACCATGTTAGCCCATTGACTTATTAATTCTTTCCTTCGAGCTTCCTCGGCCCATTTACTACATTTTTACCTCTTATCACTCATATGGATTTGTTGGCCATCATTCCTGCCATGTCAGCCTATTGAATTTACCACTTTATTCCTTGGGTTTCCTCTGCCCATTTACTTCTTCTTTACCTCTCATTGCTCCCATGAGTTTATTGTCTTATTCTTTGGGCTTCCTCAGCCCATTTACTACATTTTTACCTCTTATCACTCTTATGGGCTTGTTGGCCACTACTCCTACCTTGTCAGCCCAATTAAGTTTACCACTTTATTCCTTGGGCTTCCTCTGCCCATTTACTTCTTCTTTTACCTCTCATTGTCCCTATGGGCTTACCATTTCATTCTTGGGCTTCCTCGGCCCACTTACCTCTTTTTTACCTCTTGTTACTTTCATGAGTCTACTGGCTATCAATCTTGCCACGCCACCCCACTGGCCTTGTTACCTCATTTCTTTACCATTTTGCCCCTTGTCTTCCTCTCATCTCCCTTATTGTTGGGCTTTTCTACTATTGGGCCTTTTGTCAGAAATGGGCATCAACAATTATCAGTTACCAAAGAATCCTTTTTCTGTTTTTGTCACTTAATTTTATACTATGTGAGTATCATTAAACTATTAAGATGCTTGGAATGTAGCAAATACCCCTTACCTAGCATGATATAAAGCAAGGAGTTCTTTTTATAGAAATTAATCTCAAATTCTGAGACCACTCATCAAAATAAGAAATTTAAGCATGCTTTATATCATGCTAGGTAAGGGGTATTTGCTACATTCCAAGCATCTTAATAGTTTGACGATACTCACATAATGAACTCATAGGTATTAATCATGAGATTAATTTCTCAAAAAAATGATTAATTTCTATAAAAACATGGGGTCTTGACTTATCTTGAGATTAAAATAAATTATCCCATCCAAAAACAAAATTAAGTCAATGCTTAATTAAATACCAAATATTTGACTTAAATATCCCTCATTTAAAATGGACAAAATCATATTTGAGGATTTAAATCTAAAACCTCAATATTAAAACTACAAATTGGCTTGATCCCCGACGAGGGTATGTAGGCAACCTAAATACATTATGAGGTGTAGCCACAAATAAATAAAAACACATATCCCCTCAAACATGAAAATAAATAAACTTATATACAAATGCAACGTGATTGGAATCAAAAGGTCTTCCCTTGAAATAAGGGATTGTAATTAAGAGATACATTATCTTAAATAGGCACTACTCACATCAATAAAACTCATATGCCAAAAGGCCTATGTGTGAAATTATGTTTGATGAATTTTACTAATTTAACCATTTTTGTTAAACATCATTTGACGATTTTTGTTAAACATAATTTAACAATTTTCGTCAACAAGGACATCACAGAAACAGAGAACTAATTACATAATAACCATGATAATGCAATTTCAGTGACTAAGGAAATCAGGGTGCTACAAATTTAGGAAAATACACGTATCATCTCTAAGGTTGAGTTTGTTTCAATTGAAAATATTTTTTTGGAAGATATTCTCTCCATTTTTGGGTGTTTGATTTGAAGTGGTTAACTTAAAAAATATTTTTAGATTGATTGATTAATGATATATTCAGAGGCACAAAACAATTTATGCCTCACAACAAACTCCTCACCACTACGACCTAGTCAACTCATTGTGGTACACTACAATCTATTGCAACCCACCTAGGACAAGATCGGGACCTAAGAGTCTCTCTCTCACAGATTGGGACTGACGATGATGACAAACCCATGGCCACCATGACATGGTTGACAAAACCATGACCCTCCAATGACCATTTTTTGATTTGGTGACCCATTAGAACCCATTTTTGTCTCTTTTTTATTATTATTATTATTATTATTTAAATAGTGGATTTTAATTACGTTTTGTAAATCACAGTGAATTTTTGGTGTTGGGGATTTGTTAGTATTGTGGATTTTGTGGGATTATACTGTAGGTATAATGAATTTTGTGTTTATGAAAATTTTGTGTGTTTTAAAGTGTATTCATCACCAACCAATTAAATTAAATTTCAACTATGTTACCAAACAATATAAAATAAATTGCTTTTCAAAAATTTTATGCTGAAACAAATGTAACATAAAAAGCCATCCAATATGATTGAAACAACCCAATGTGCGAGGACAAAATATTTTACAATTAACAAAAGGACTCAATTCTCCAAAATAAATAAATAAATAACAAAAGGACTCTAATATGAAATATAGAATCCCCACCCTAACTATTGAAGATTATTATTATTTATTTAAAAAAACAATATTATTATAATTATTTTTTTTTTGGAAAAATAATAATTATAATAATATTGTTTTTTTAAATAAAATGACACAACTTTTACCATAACTCAGGGCGAAACTATGTTTATATGTAGGGATGGCAAATATAACCCGACCCTCGGGTACTCGACCTGACCTATCCCTAATGGGTCGGGTTTTACTCGACCTGCTAAACAATAGGGTCGGGTTTGGATTTTAAAAATCAAACCCAAAGCGGGTTCGAGTCGGGTTCGGGTTTTATGTATACCCAGCCCGAACCCGAACCCGACCCATATACATATATAATATTAAAAAAAATTTAAAACCTTAGTATAAATACTCAATTTCATTTCAGATTTCATTTTCTAAACCTAACCCTCACCTCTCAGCCGCTCTCTCTCTCTCTCTCAAGCTCTCACCGCCGGCCACCCTCTCTCGCCCTCAAACGCTCCCCTCACAACCTCACTCAGCCTCACGGCCCCATAATCTCGTTCAGCCTTACGGCCTCATTCAGCCCCATGGCCTCACTCAGCCTCGCTGCCCCTTACCTCTCACTCTCACTCTCGTTTTCTCTCAGCCGCCCCTTACCTAGTCACCTTCACTCTCATTCACTCACGGATCCACCCTCACCCTCACTCTCATCACATGGTGGTTGCTATTTGTCACGGAGGAGCACGGGATTGTTAGATCGGAGCATGGGATTGTTAGATCAGAGAGAGATGAGATGATCGGAGGACGGGATTATGTTTCTGTTTATGATTTTTTTTTTTTTTTAAATAAGCAAAAAATCTGTATTAACAAAGAAGAGCAAAAAAAAAAAAAAAAAGCTAATTTGTATTTCTGTTTTGTGGTTGTGATTTTTGGTTGTAAAATCGATTTTTTTATTTTTTATTTTTATTTAAGATTGGGTCGGATTGGGCCATGGATTTAGATTAGGCCTAGAAGTGGCTGGATGGGACCCGCAGGGGCCCGACGGGGTGGGTTTGGGGTTAAAAAAAACCTATTTATCAAACGAGCCGGGTTTGGGTAACAGGGGAGGACCTGTGGTTCAGGTTTGGGCATAAAAAACCTGCCCTGAACCCTACACGTTGCCATTTCTATTTATGTGTGGGGGGGCCATGGCCCCCACAAAATTGTTTAAAAATTGTCTAAAGCTACTAAATTTGAAGACTTGAGCAATCATTTTAGGAGCTGCCCACCCAAAGAAAAAACAATTGGCTCCCCCTAACTTGACTTGAGTTATCCACATTTTTCTTCCATTAAAACTTACTTTTCATTTTTAATATTTTCCACTAATTTACTATTACAATATTAGTCTTTCGCCTTTACTATTGGAAACCCTAACATGTTAGCCAATTACCTTGATATAGAAGTTTTACTTTTTCGATTTCCAAGCTTCCATATGTGATATGTTGCTCAAAATTCCCACCCTTTCAAATTGCTCTTCTACCACCAGCTGTTCAAGTTCCACTAGTGTGCTATATGCTCACATCTCATTCTCATTTAGTATTTAGATCATCTATTTTCCTTAAGAAGAGTAGCAAAAATGACTTAAAATATTTAGAGGTACTAAATTCTTATTCACCTTCTTTTTACTTTTTCTTTTTTTCATTTCTATGTATTTATTTATCCAATAGTTTATGATTTTATTTTCCTTTAATTTATTAAACCAATTGATATGCTTTGTTCAGAATTTCATTTTGACTTTTATTCTACCCCAATAACCTAATGTGAAAGTCATCTTGGCTTTTTATATATAGTTTCATATTGGTTTATACTTATTTTGTTATATTTAATTTCTATTTATTGTATGTCTTCTCATAGATGTAGTCAAGTGTTGTTATTAATATCTTGAATGTTATGAACTCATGGTTATTAAAGGAATAAGAGAAACTTAGGGGGAAATGACCTTAAGATATTCAATTGGTCATTTAGTTTTGTTAGTTGCTAATAAAAATTATATTGATTAAACAATGGAAAAAGTTTAGCTATAAAATTGGTTCTAGCCTTAGGCTACAACCTAACTCAATATCTTTTTATTAAAGGTGAATTTTGACAAATCCACCGTTAAATTACATTTTCTTCTTATATCCTCCATTCTTACAAAATTTCTAGAAAATTAAAGATTAAAAATTATGTCGTCAATAAAATTTTTAAATAGCAAGTTTTTGTAGTTTAGAACTATACATAAAATATAAGCTTATAGATCATATAGTAAATAATATTTGATTGACATAAAATTTGATATGTATATTAAGAGTGTAAAGAACATGCAATTCAACTGTTAGGATTATAGTTTTAGGCTACAACTAATTTTATAACTAAATTTTATCCTTAAACTAATACACAATGTCATTTTTCTACTTTGAGTTTTTCTTGAATTGTGACTCAATACTCAGCCCCCAAAATCAGAAATTCCAAGTTCCGCCCTGCCACCCACAACCCGTGAACCCAGTGGACAGCCCTAGACTCTTAAGCACTTTTGGTAACAAATTTTGTCAATGTTTCCTTTCTGTTAAGGCGATACGGTGCGCTTTAAGAAGCTCAATTCTCGCTGCTACAATTACTTTTAGAAACGAACAACAAAATGCTCTCTTTTGGAAAAGGCAAACAACGACGATTCCCTTTGTAGCTTGCTTGTACACAAAATAAAAACGCAGTCAAACAGGCAAAGATGCTAAAGTGACGGACACCATGCTCGCCTCCACAACTAGCACTAGGGCCTTCACATTCGCATTCAAATACTCTCTTTCTTCGTCTCTCGCATTCAAAATAAAGACCCACTTCCACATTATACACTCTAAACCCAGAAGAATAACCCTCTTCCTCCTCAGACCCATGTCAAGCTCAGCCTCTCGCTCTCCTCCTGCCAATGGGTCTGTTACATTGCAGGAGTGGCAGGCCTGGGGCACCAACTCTCCTTTGCCAACTCTGGTCACCGATATCGTTGACCAAATGAAGGCTTTGGAGATAGATATTGACGCCCACATGACCTTTGGTGGTAGCGGTGGCAAGCTCCAGGTCCTTCTTCTACTTTGTTTTTATTTTATTCTTTGTTTGGTTTCTGGGAAAGCTAAGGAAAGAAGCACTCACGAATTCGAGCTGGGTGTTGGAGAACACTGAGCATCACTTTTGTTTGTTGAAAAAAAAAAAGGAGGAAAAGAGAAGAATAAATCTGTTGGGTTCATTTATTTATTTACTTATTAATTAACCACAAACATCAAATTCAAAAGGGTCTAATTAATTGCGGTGGGTACCAGGAAAATAGAAGAATGGTGATGATTTGATGGAATTTCTATCAGCATTTTTCATCCTTATGTCAATAGCATTTCAGCTTAGTTCTGTGGGAACCTTTAAACGACTGTAACTAATTTCTCATTTGTTAAGTTTCTAAACCATAATGTCATGGACTTCTATGTCAATTGTTGTTCTTTTTTTTATTTGTTATATAGCTACATTATTTGCAAATTATGATCATGGAATAGATGATGAATCAGCTATGAATTAATACTTTTTCTAATATAAAATGGGTATATAAGTGCAGAGGCTGTCTCAGTGTTATTATTTCCTTCTATAATCATCAAGCAATATTTCAAGCATATCTATTTTCCACTTGACATTTGATTTCATGACTATTTTTAGCATATTGCTTATGTTGAACTATATATATTAAATTATAGCTGAGGTGGGGTTTTTCCTTTTGGAAACCAAAGCAAATGAAACATTGGACTTACATTTATTTGAAATCTTGGATTTTTATCAATTGATTAAGTGTAATTGTTGAAAAACCAAATCCATATATGTATGATGAAGAGTTTAGACAATAGTATTCATTTATAGTTTGTCTTTCACAATGTACAATGATCCTCTACTCCCAAACACCTGTATCTGGAACCTGCCATAAGGGGTGTTAGATCAATGCAAAGGGAGTTCAAATTCCTCATAGTTATACACACATGACGCTGACTTTAATTTGGTTAAAGAAAGAGTTGTCTTATGGGGAAAAAAAGGAAGTTTCTGTGTATTAACCATGGCCACTGGTGGTTCAGTAATCACTGTTTACTTCTAGTTCTATTGGGTTTGCTCCGATTTGTAGAAACCATATTTGTAATCTTCTATTTTAAATTCCAGGGCTATTTTAAGGTTCAAGAGGATAAAAAGCACCGAGCAACATATCAAGCTTTAGGAGATTCTGAAAAAAAGCTTCAATTTTTTTCAGCTCGACAAATAGCATGTCGCTTGCTTGGGAGTAGGGGTTACCTTTGTCAGAAGGTATTTGTTTGCTGTATAGAATCATTGCAATATTTTGCTGGTGTTACTTTCCATTTTCTTTAATAATTTGGTTGGTAGCTTGGCATTTTTGAGGGCCAAGATGTGTTTGATGCATATCAGAAGAGGATAAAATGCATTTTCATAGTTTCAAAATTGTTTCATATTTTCATAATTATGCAGTGCTGGCTTCCTTTTGAAGACTGTATGTGTTCTAGAGTCATGCCCTGCAGTCTATGGCGTGGAATGCGGTTCTGGTTGTATATGCATCCAAAGGTTTTGCTATTTCTGCTCATTTTGTGCATCAGTTTTCCTGATGCAATAATATCTTTCAAAGTTCATTTGACTGACAGTAATAAAATTGTAGGATTTCCTTCGCCAGAACAACACTGGAAAGTTGTTATGGCAAGTATTTGGTGTTGAAGCTGCAACTTTGTGCCTCTTTGGCATTACTGAACAGGAAGAAATCATGTGGAACACTTTCAAACATGCAGGTCACTTGCAGTCTTCTTGCTTTATTGTGATTATGAAATTTTACATTAGTTGATGGCAGTATGGTACTGTTAAAATGTGTAACTTTTGTATATGGAAGTTGTTTATTGTGCTTTTAATATCAATTCAAATTAAGTTCTAATTTCAGTGTGGTGAAATTTTATTTTTATTTAAGTCCTCCTACGTCCAACACTTCATTATTGAGTTTCCTACTTGAAACACGTTCAACTATTCATACAGAATGTTTGGGTTTCTAGTGTTGGCATGTTTCATTCCAAATTTCATTGTATTGTTCTACAAATGATTTCATGTATTTGTACAATTTTAGCCTGAATTGTATTTGAGATGAGAGGTTCAATTGCTGGAAGTGGAGTTGCTGCATCAAGATTTCGCTCAAGCAAAAATGGCATATCAAGCAGATTTCGAGTGAAATGGAAGTTTTTAAAATATCGTTGGGCAAAGTGTTTCGTTTGAGACTCAACTTTCCTTTGAGTGAGTTTCAGAACTTGAGAGAATTCAGTTACTTTCCTTCCCCGCCGTACCCATTCAATTACCCCTCTCTACTATCTCATATATGTCTCATATTAAACCCTAATTTTCAGATTGAAGATTGAGAGAGCTACCCATTTCCTTAGAGCAAAAAACCCATGGTAGCCTCACACCTTTACCATCTCCAATTGCCATATCCATTGAGAGGAGACCCAAGCCATCTATGATAGATACCTTGAGTGATCTTTGATTGAAGCTTGGTGCTAGGAATCACAGGAGCAATCCCTACAAATCTTCAAGTGGCCTTGAGGTGTTCAAGTGCTTGGACTTATGGTTGGTGTCCCAACTTGAGGAATCGGAAGCTAGTAAGGAGAAAGGATTGGTACAATTGGTTGCTAGGAGGAGCAGGGAGCTTGGATACATCTACTCTTACTTAGAACTTGGAGTTTTTGTAAGTGTAATGTGTTGCAACTATCCTTATTAGTGGATGGTCCTATAGGCCCCCGGAGAGTTTTTTGCCTATTGTGGGTTTTTCCTCTCTCCGTAAACACTTCAATGTGTTTGTGTGCATGAGTTATTGGGATTTGCTATTTTGTTGTTTTATTTTATGCAATTAATCAATTGGCTAATTAAGTTACCGGACTTAATTGTGAAATTTGTTTCAAATTGGTAATTAGCCATGATTGGGGTCAAAACCATTGTTTCTCACAAAAGTTTATTATTCTTTTGTTCTTGCAGCTACTGATACAATGGTTTTTAAATTGCAGATGGAGTCATTGATGTGATTTTCTTTGTTTGTTTGAATGTTATTGTTTCATTGATTATGGTTGTAATAAACTGCATGTTGAATCTTAAGGATGGGCATTTAGCAAAGCTAACATATTAAAGTTGATTGACCTCATTCTGAGCATTTTGATTTCACACCGTAATAGTATTGCATTTTAATCCTGTGGTATCACTTCTTCTGCCCGTATTATATTAATTTTCAGGAAAAAATAATGTTTGGTGCCTTTATCCCAACAAGAATGCCACATCAAAATCTGTTCAGGATGCCTTTGGTCAAGAATCTTCAGCAGATCAGAAATGCACACAATTGATGGTACTCTTTACTTTTAACACAATGTACTTTGCTAGATTTCTTTTTGTGGCTTTTACATATAACTGTTGCAAATCTTGAATTATATTTGGGATTATCATGAATTAATAGTCATTAGAACTGAAAGTAAAAGTGCAGAAACTAATAAATTTGTTGATCATGTCTCACCAAGTCACCATATGAATGCACCGCGTGAAAAATTAGGATGATCAGTTATTACCGATTGTTTTATTTATCATGTTCTTTTAGGCTGTGTTAACTTATAATGTTTAATAATAATAAAATACTTATAAAAAAAACTTATAATGTTTTATTCAAAAAATTTGTATGGCAATATATTGAGTTGCTTGCTTGCTTCCTGTCTTGCTGATATGTTCTATCTGAATTAATTTCTTTTGTTTAAGTCATTGTCTATTATGACACTTCTCAGGATACACCCATGTTCATTTTGGCTTTCCCATGACCTTGCAGATCCTTCAATCTATACCATCTGCCTTTATTGCTGCAGTCTTAGGCCATCCATTTTCTAAATACGTGACAAAGCAATTAAACTGAAACCAAACAGTACATTTTAGATCTTCTTTTTTTTTTTTTTTTTTTTTCATTTTAATTAACTGGCCACTTTGAAATGGAAGAAAAAGGCATTATTTTGGATGAATGTGAAAATTAATTGTATGATAGCAGACATATTCTAAGCTCAGAAAGCATTATCATGCTCAACAGAAAATTTGCAGGAACACAAAAGCTCTAATGTGGGAGAATCCATATGATATCATCAATCCATTGTGACAACAACAGAGTGATAGAAAGAGAATAATTTTGTGAAGAAAAGCAAACAGCAGTTCTGTCATTTACTAGTGTAGTACTGTAGTGTGCATGGCCATTGCCCCTTGGCATTCTTTTAGAAAAACTACTTGTCGCAAAACGAAAAAGGGGGGGCACTAATCTTGGAAAACCTCAGCCAATCCTTAATCCATTGTAAATGGAAAAAGAATAGAAAGATGCCATTCTCTTTGCATAACAACATAATTCAACTTGTTATTGATTGCCACCTTTTTCTTGATGTAGTTTTGGGTGTCTTAATTTGAAATTTATTATTTCTTCTTCCAGTTGAACAAGGTGGTAATTTTCATGTTGGTTCTACTGCACAGACAAATGGAGATAAAACTCTGAATTTCATTCTAATTGATGGTACCTGGAGCAATTCAAATGCAATGTTCAGCCGTCTTAAGGTGACCCTATAAAGCAATATTTTGTTCCTATGATTTTGTTTAACACGTATGTTATGAATAGTTGGGTTTACACTTTTCATTAACAAATAGCATACAATTATTTTCTTGTGTGAGTTATGCCACATATGTTTGGCCATGGAGGATGCAAGATGCAACTACTTATTAGTCAGTCCCTAAGGGTGTCTCTTATACTTATGTTTTAGTCTTAGTGATTATGATGAAAAGCAGATCAGACCTATGGTTAGGATATCTGCCTCTGGGGAACAGAGAGACACTAAAAATCAGGAATCTCAGTTTTGTGTATAGTTTTTGAATATTGGCCTCATTGTTATAGGGACATTGTCCCTAGATCTGGATGATGCTATGGAATTTAATTTATGCTACTATGTCTTTTGCCTGTGCAGGCAGATATATATATATATATATATATATATATGGTATGCAGCTATTCCTATGAGATCAAAACATGATTTTTTTTTTTTTTTTGAGCCACAGATCAATTCTCTAGAATTGTTTATAGTTTTTTTTTTCCCCTTAATTAGAATTGTATATAGTTAACATGGATAAAGTGTTGACTAAGCATTTATTTAAAACTTCCTCCCTATTGTCCCACTTGAAATGCACAAGTTTTTGGCAAACCAGTAAAAAATGAGTTTCATGCTTTCACCTACTGACCTACCTCAATATTTACTTTTCAATATTACATTTTTTACTTCTGCCTTGAAAAGAGAAAAATTAATCATATTTCTTGTAATAAAATACAATTGACAAAGGTTATGTGGAAGTGTAAAATATTATTCTTACATTTGGAGGCAATGGACAAATATTATAGGGATGAAAGACTAATACTTTGAAGAACCGTCATTTATAAATAATAATAATAAAAATACTTTGAAGAACTGTCCAACCTTCTTTTACTTATGTGGACAACCCCCAAAGAATAATTTGAAGCTGACGACTCAACTAAACAGAAAAATTGTAGACAAATATTTGATTTCTGCTATTGAAAGTTCATTTATTTATTTGTTATGATGAGCAAGTGTCAAGAAGTTTATTAACATACTGTTTCTATGTGCAGGAACAAGCAAAGTCAATTTGGGGAGCAGAAGACCTTCCTTGTATTTCTCTGGCTACTGGAGCATCTGCTATGCATAAGCTTCGGTGAGAAGTGAAACAGGACTTTAAAATTCTTCCACTCTCTGTTTCTTTGTTCATTCATCACTTTTCCATCTATGTTAAGCTCCTTACTCATTAAACTTGCTTGGTAAATGGTAATAAATTATATTCTTTTGAGGGCAGGCCCCAACCATCTTGGGATCGTACTTGTACAGCCGCAGCAGCCATTGGCCTCCTCTCTGAGCTGCAACTTCTCCCAGAGTTTACATCCTATGGATTGGATAAACGAGCTGAAGCAGTAGAAGATGCTTTAGTGGCATTATTAGAAGCACTCACCACTAGGCGTCTTCGAATGGGCAGGTCCATCACACGTAAAGTAAGACACAGCAGAGATATCTGTTAACCAACTAGGCAAGAATGAGATTGATAGTAGCCATCCTGATCACTTTGTTGTGGTGTTGGTGCAACCATGGCTTTGATGTTGAAGGAACTCTTTGTGATTGCTCCGAAGGGGATTGTTTTCAGGTAGTGCACACTAATTGGCATCAAGTCCTATTACCAAGTCTCTCAGACTCCCTAAGATGATGGTGCACACTAATTGACCAGTGATGCTCACATCACGTATAAATTAAATTCCATTCAAACATGGCTGTTTTGAGAGAAAATTTCTGTTTTTTCTGACCAACACATTTTTTTTGGGTTGTGTCAGGCCCTCCAACTTCAAACTTGAATGCATGGTTTTCCAGAGGATAGGGGATTAATTCAAACACTCATCTAGATGGAAAATTCTTACATAGTGCTCCGGGACTATGTAATTATTACTCCATCTTGATGGGTCTTACACTCTTACTTTTGCTGATTCTTTGTGCTTTCTACCTCAAAGTACATTGAAATTTAGTTTTGCCAAATCTGATACCTTGGTAAACTAATTCAAAATTGAAAGTTTTGATTATGGAAGTGCAAAGTTCTTTGCGGATGACCTGCTCTGTTTTTTGCCAAAGTCAATGTGCCAAAACCACAGAGATGTGAGAGAACGTTTTGGACTATTTTTGTGTTGCTTGGGGCTAAAAATTAATTTTAGTAAGTTTTAGACTTCTCTGTGCCAATGTTAATATGAACTGGGAGAGATTGTCTTAAGTTAGCTACCAATTTGGGTAAAAAATTTTAAGAGATTTGAGTTGAACGTGGAGGTCGTGCGTTGTGGTTCATTAGTTAACGAATGGCTCTAGAACCAACTCCCTATTTAACCAATTGTTAATGATTGCATATAGCTCCTAAATCAGTTCCAAGCTTTTGAACTTTCCCATTCTAATCGGGAAGCAAACAAGCGTGTAGATATTCAGAGACTGGCCAGAGTGAAATGTTATTAATCGGAACTTTTGTTATCTTGGATGATCCATCAAACCGTATGTCGTGGTGCTTTCTTTTGGTGTATCTAATGCCGATACCGTTTGTACAATTTCTTGTTAGTGTTTAATGTCATATACCATGACTATCACTTAAACCCCCTAGTATTAAATCTTTTGACAAGTGATAGCTTGACCGGGCAAAAATGATCGGTAGTAACTGTTCTTGAGTAGAACAAGTTTGGAGCAAAAACCAGTTATGTGTAAACAGTAGTTTTCTTTTTTTGGTAAATATAAAAAATAGTTAGAGGGGGCGATCAACATGGCTTCTCTACCTGAGTGTAACTATAGTAGCACTTTAACTGCTCTCGAGTTAAGACCCTACACCACAGTCACTAATGAGTTAGGTGAACAGTTTACAGATGAGGTATAAAGAGCTACAACATGCTGCTAGTGAGGGAACTCAAATCCATACTCTAAGTCGTGTTGGCCCAAGCCCTTACCACTAGATCAACCAACGTGTTAGTTAAGGATTAGTGTTTATTACATACATATTAATGCACACACCTTTACAAATAAAGTCACAATTTCAATTGTTTTTTCGCGTGTGTAAAATGTACTAGAACCCTCTCAACTTTATATTGGTCATTTGAAATTAGATCTCCTCATCCTCTATTTTCATCAATTTAGACTATTTAGTACATGAATTGAACTTTAATCACAGTGCCAAATAGCCCATTCCCAAAAATATATAACATCCGGTCCACGTGACGCGCACATGCCGCCTCATTCAAACCCAATTTATAAAAGTTACTCCTCATTCTCAAACCTCTGTCTCGCTGACTGAACCACATGCATGTATGCAATTAGGATAGCTTTTGTGTTTTCCAGTGGGCATTGGTCTGAGATTGGGTTTTGTTTGGGAGTGACAACAAAATCGAGTTTGAATGAGGCTTCGGCATGTGCGTGTCACGTGCACTGGAGTCTGGAGTGGAAGTCAGATTTTGGAGGGCAAGGGATTTATTTGGCAGTGAGTGGCACACAACAATGCAGATGCTAATACAGTTTAAAATGTACACTTACTAAATTTGGCAAAGATGATCCCAGAAATGGACAAGTGGATTGAGTGGTATCAAATCTAAAACCTTAAAGAAACCAACGTCTTACGTTGTTGTTGTAGTAATAACATTAACATACAATAATAAGGGGCTCTGTTTATCGCTTGCCCGGGCCCTTAACAATAAAAACTTACGCGGTTTTTTCCCACCACATTTCCTGCACTCTTCCGCAACTCTCTCCTTCAAACAAAAACCTTACAAAGTGTTGCCGAATTTGTGGGAAAGGCGGAGATTGTCGCCTCCACAGCCCGATCTTCCAAGCAACCATTGAAAAACCCCAAAAAATAATGGCATCTTTGAGTCATTTTCTTCTTTATTTCTTCCTCTTCTCCTTCTTCCTTATCACAGGCTTGGCCTCTTCTAATTCCTCTTTCCTTTCAGGTAATCTTCTTTTCCTTCCCCCTTTTTGTGTGTGTGTGTGTGTGTGGAGTTTTTGACATGTTCATTATGAATTCTTGAATTACATTAATTTGGGTTTTTTTTTTTTTTTTTTTTTTGGTTTAATGTTGCAGATGAAATATTTGAGTCACGTGATGAATCGACTGGCCGTGTCCTCCTTCAGGCCAAGAAAGGTATTACTTTGATCTCTTTTTCCTCTTGTGGTCTATTGCTTTTGTTCTTCCATTTTTTTTATGCTAATTGGTAATGCAACTGAAAAAATGAAAAATGTGCTCTAATTTTTGTCGATGCTGCTTTTCTTTCCTGGATTTCTCTTTGATCAACGTATCACATTGCAGGCTGATGTCTGAAATTTTAACAGTCATAATGGCATTGATTCCTAATAAATGGTGTAACATTTCTTTTAATCTGTTTCTGTTTCTTTTCCTACTTCATATTTTTGAGCTTTTTATATAATTTATTTTCTCATTTAAGAAGATGGGAAAGAGGATGTAGAAATATGGTTGTTTCTTGTCTATTTTATGATTTGCATCTATTCAATTCTATCGGAAATTCTAAAACTTTCTGCATAGCATTCAATATATTTTTGAGAAGCCCAAAAAAAAATGCTAGAAGTTATGGCTTTGAGGATTCATACATTATTTACGATCAGCACTATGTCATGCCATATACATGTCATTTTCTAATAAGAAAAGTACCTGCAACAATCTGTTTTTACACCTTCTTTCATTTTGCAACCATAAAGAATGAAAGAAAAAAAAGAAACCTTTTTTTATTAATAGTAAAAGAGAAGAAGAAAGAAATTAAAATCAAAGAGAGTGTTAACTCCGAATTTATAATGTCATTTTTACATGATTGAGTTAGACGTGGAAGAGTTGCGATATGAAATTATATATGTTTCATTATGTGCAGCATGCACTGAAAACTTTGAGAACAAGAACTATACAATCCTCACAGCCCGGTGCAAAGGACCACAATACCCACCTGTGGTTTGTTGTAACGCTTTGAAAGACTTTGCTTGCCCTTTCGCGGATGCCATCAATGACTTGACAACTGATTGTGCTTCAACCATGTTCAGCTACATCAACCTCTATGGAAAATACCCACCAGGCTTGTTTTCCAACCTGTGCCGGGAAGGAAAGCTTGGTCTAAATTGCACTGATGTAGGACCTGATCCTGATGACATTAGTTATGGAGTTCATACAACTGTGACACACTCTACATTGCTAATCATCACTGCTGGCTTCATAGTCTTCTTATTATTCCATTGGTTCTGAAGGATGAAATTTATGAGAATACATAGCCACTCCTTACTATTTATTGGTTTATTTATTCATTCCCTGTCCTAAAATATCTTTCCATTCTGTCTAACCTGTGATTTTTTATTCTTTTTGTCAATTTCTCTAACAAGTCCTTCCTATATATCCACTTTTTGGCATGCCCTCTGGTCTGGTTTCCTAGCTAAGTTGTGAGCCTGTGACATTCATAAATCAACCTTTTAATTTTTTTTCTTAATTTCACATGATGCAAAGTGACATACTGACTGTAGCTTTATGTTTGAGAAATATGAAAAGTACCGAGTTGAATTGTTCTGAAGCAAGTTAATTGGATTAGAGGGAATATATATAGATCTAGAGAGAGCTTTGGGTGAGTTTTTAATTAGATTAATTTCTGATGCTGAAGTTTGACCAGAAATTAACTGGTTAAAATTGGTCTCTCATAAGTGCAAATTAAACCATGACCTTTTTAAGGACATTACATCATTCTCTTTTGGGGTCAATTGCACGAGTGTGCATTTTTAGGTACGGTTTTGAAACGTGTAACCACAATGCAATGCATCTAGTGGTGCAAGAATTTTTTATTATTTATTTATTTTTTATATTGTGTGGTCTTTCTAAAATAGATGGGAATAAAGAGTGGAAAGGTTGGTGGTAATGCGCCGGTCAAAATGTTATCAATCAATATATATAATTAAAAGCTCATTGGGTTTTAGAGATTTCTTTAATGAATTGCTATGTCAATTGTCAATGCTCCGGAACAATATGTTATATGTTACATGTGTACCATCAATAGTTGGCGAGCCTGATTGTCATTAGTCAAAAAAGAATCTCATTGTCAAAATAAATTATGACTCTTTTCGTTTACATAAATCATGTGCCAAGATTTTTGATTTTTTTTTTTTTAATTTATATCTTAAGGGATATGGTGAGAACCATTATAAGACCAAAGAGGGCCATGGCCCAATAAGAAATTAAATAAGGGCCAAATTGTGTTCCTAAATTCACTCCTAAATTTTAGAGAGGGTTTTCAGCAATTGGTTTGGCGTTTCAAGCATTTTATTTTATTTTTTAATATTTATGATTTTTTTCTATTTTTCGGCTTTCAAAAATCATTAAAAAAGTGTTAAATCTGGTCTTGAAATTTTTACCACTTCAAGGTTAAATTTTTCTTAGTATGTGTGCAAAAAATTATGACAAGATTTGAAAAGTTGCCCCAAAAAATGCCATTATATTTCCTCAACAAATTAATGCTTTCTAGTGCCCAAGGTCCAAATAACGATTCATTAAAAAATAAAAATGCCTACCTTGCCCAAATCTATAGTCGTTGGCCCCTCCCAAAACAAAATCAAAAATTTCATTCTTTTTTTGTAACCCAAAAAAAAAAATCCTAAAAAATAATATCTTAATTCAAAGAAAAAATAAATGACTTATGACTGTGTTAGACACGACACTTTTCTTTTGACCTAATGTTGAAATTTGGTTTTTGGAGATTTGGATCATGTAGCTCCACCTAAAAAAATGTTTGGTTTTTTTTTTTTTTTTTTTTTTTTAATCATCAAGATGACTTTATAATTGAATATCATTAACAATTTGATATTTTCTATGACAATTACAAGGATTAAATAGTTGATTAGTAAACATGCAATTTAGTTGCTTATTCTTAACTCATCTTTGGATTCTCAAGAGACAAATGAATATTTTAGAATTGATTATGTGTTTGTTAGCAAACAAGTTTACAATTTATTTATAAGGCTTCACAAATCATAAAATTAAAAAGACTACTGTTGAAATAGAAGTATAGAACCATTTTTATGAGCATAATGTAATTTGACATATCTACTTCATAATTTTTTTTCCTCAAAAAAAACTTCATAAAATTATTAAATATTTTTTAATTATGTTAATAATTATAAAAGACTAAAATATCAATATCTACCAACATAATTATAGAGTGGTGTACTTGTTCTTGTACATAATATTTCAATTTTAATGACAATTGTAGGGGTATTGGGCCTAGGAGTTCATTATCTATGAGTATATTGGGCCTAAGGCCCAAGCCGAGGACTAGAGGATGACCGAGAAGGAGTAAACACTGTTAAGGGAATCCATGTTAGTAGATGAAGAAGTTAGTTTTTTTCTTGATGGCCCAGAAAGGCGGGCCGATGATGAATGCCTCCTCGGCTAATCAAGGTCGAGGTCCAAATAGGTGATCTGCCATCCAGGGGAACGTTCCTGGGAGTTATTGGTACGGATAAGAATTGTAGCAACATAGGACAGAGAGGAATCCTAAAATATCTAAGGAGAAAGTTGTTGTCATCGCATTAAATGCACTGCAACTAACTCTCTGACCGCATTAATGTAGAGGTGATACCTGAACAGTGATTTTCAGCCTTACAGCTACTACATGAAAACTTATGGAAGGTGCTGATGGGACAAGTATCAACACCAACCATCTGGCATGCACGTGGACTAAAAAGACGAAGGGGGAAGAGAGTATAAAAGAAGAAAGGAGTAATGGGAGAAGGGGATCAAGAAACTAAGTGCCCGTTTGTTTCCACGTTTTGAGCCCAATATGCGCGTTCAACAAAAAGCTGAAGCATTATTTGCGTTTGGTTCAGCCCAAAACGCAACTTTTTGAAAAAAGCTGCATTTTGGGCAAAGGCAAAAAATGCTCTGGGAACGCGCAAGGAATATGGAGCTGAGGAGGTCCATAAACAAAAAGCTGAATGAGCGTTCTGTGATGTATCCGTTGGCTCTTCCACAAATTACCAAATTACCCTGAAGGTCCATAAACATCAGTTCTCACGCTGTCCCTCCCTCTCTGCTCTGCCGTAAATTCCTCTCATCTCATCTCTCTGCTCTGCCATAAAGCCCTGAAGCTCACTCACGCTCATCTCTTCTCTGCTCTACCCTCTCCGTGGTAAGCCATCCGTGAACCTTCTTCCTCTTCTTCTTCTTTCTTTCGTCTTCTTCAACACGCACAAAATCAACAAAATCAAACCAAACCCAACTCAAAATCAACTCAAAATCAAACCCAAACCCAAAATCAAAATCAAACAGAAAATCAACTCAAAATTAAACCATTAACTGAAAATCCATAACCCAAACCCAAAATCAAAATCAAATACAAACCCAATGTTTCAATCATCTTCATCTTCATCATCTCTCTTCCTCTCGGCTTTCGAATTGTCAAAAAAAAAAAAAAAGAGCTCAGCGTACCAGAACGTTCTGGAGGAAGTGAAAGGTTTCAATCATCTTCATCTTCATCATCATCATCTTCTGCTCTATTCCTCTCGGCTTTCGAATTGTCAAAAAAAAAAAAAAAAAAAAAACAAGAGCTCAACTGACTGGAATGTTGTGGAGGAAATGAAAGGGAAAAAGGGAAAGAATGAAGACAAGAAATGAGAAGTGGAATGTTCTGGAGTGGTAGGGAAAAAGGGATAAGAAGGGAAAAAAAAAAAAAAAACAAGAGCTCAACTGACCGGAACGTTGTGGAGGAAATGAAAGGGAAAAAGGGAAAGAATGAAGACAAAAAATGAGAAGTGGAATGTTCTGGAGTGGTAGGGAAAAAGGCATAAGAAGGGAAAAAAAGAGAAGAGAAGGGTACGTGTGTGAAGGAGAAAAAAGAGAGAGAAAAAATTGAAAAAAAATAAAGAAAGAAAGAAGGAAATGTTACCGTGATATTTTCACAATAAATTTTAAGAGGTAGGTTATTATTAGTTAATATTGGTGAGAAAAAAATAATTTTAATAGTACGTTAAAATTGAAATCAGTATCAATTTTTATCACAATATTTTCACAATACTTTCACAATAAATCTTAAAGGATAGGTTATTATTAGCTAATATTGGTGAGAAAAAAAAAATTTGGAAAGAAAAAAATTGATTTAAGTATAAGAAATAGTTGATTTAAGTATGAAATAAACTCACATTAAAAAAAAAAGTATGAAATAAACTCCCTTATATATACATTGTCCTTTTTGGTAATTTATTCTTTAAACTGCCACTTTTATAAATGCTAGCCAAACACTCAGCTTTTTCAAAAAGCACTTTTTAACAGTTTTTACCAAACACTCAGTTTTTTGAAAATGCACTTTTTCATTATGCACTTTTTGAAAACACCACTTTTTCATTATGCACTTTTACAAAAAGCTGAACCAAACTCACCCTAAGAAAAAAAACACTGTAGCAGTAAAAACTGACTTTGTAATCAAAACTGAAAGAAATATATAAGAACATATCTCCTCAGACCTTGCCAAGGACGATTTTCTTCAGCATAAACTTGTCTATTTTCATTCTATGGTCATCTGAATCCATTTTTGTGCTTGTCTGATTCATTAAGGCCCAGTTTTTCCAACTCACTCTCTACAAATTCATTGTTTTAGGCTTTTTGGACCTGAGTCCATCCACCTTTGAGTTAGGAACTCAAATCTGGTCCTTACAACAACTATGGAAAAACAAAGCTAATAGTCTATATATATATATATATATAATTAAAGCCAAAGTCAAGAAAAAATCTAATTAGATTCTAAATTGGATTTCAATTGTTGTCTAATTTCACGCAATGTGTCCTATTTAAGTTTTTAAAATTTTTGTTCTAGATGAATTAATATTGTGCAAAAGACAAAGAAACAAATATAAATAAATCAAACTATCAAAAACTCAATAATAAAAAAAAGAAAAGTAAACTCATTTGTATACAATAATAATAATAATAATAACAAAAGAATAAAACTCATATATATATATATATATATATATATATATATGTATATATATATATATATATCTATGACTTAAAAAATGTGTAACTCTTACACTATGTATAATTTGAACTCATGTATGTGTGTAATTGTAATTATTTTTAATTGTACCATGCATGTGCACGAGTTATATACTAGTTATATTATGATAGTTACCCCCCTTCGATTATAATTTGATTTTTTTTCCTTAATTTTTGATGAATTATTTTATATATATCTTCTTTCTATATTTATTTTTATCATATTTATAACCAAATACACTTTTTTCTAACAAACTTATAATCAATAAAATATTATCTCTTCTATACATCAAAATTCATTAAAAAAATAAAGAAAAATGTTTCCCATTTTATCATTGTCTTCTAATTAAGGTTACAAACTTACAGTAAAAAGACAAAGGAAGGTAGAGAACAAAAAAAAAAAAAAAAAACAAAAGTAGAGTTTTAACAGGGCCGTGGGGGAGAAGAACGTATTATCTTTTAAATTTAATATTAAAGACAAACAAGCTAACAAGACCTCAAATTCTTTATATGATAATTTATCCTCCTTCACAAAATTTGTGTAATAGGCAAGAAAACTATGGTATAATTACATAATGACATAGATTTATGTAAATTGTACTTGGGTGCCCATCTACCTATTAAAAATAATTTCATTCATGAGTGTAAATTTGAAAAAAAAAAAAAAAAATCCTTACAGATAAATAAAAAATACTAATGAATACGTTATTGTTTTATGGATTCTTAGTGTAAAATATCACTTGGTAAAAACATGAATGGTTTTTTATATTTCATATGGTCTTAACTCTTAAACAGTATGTATATATGCACGTATATGCATACATGGGTATGTTAATTATGTTTCCCTGGAAATTAAATCAAGGCTAGCTCCACAACTAGTTCGAATGGGTGAAGCTGGTGCACCTCCTTTACCAACAAAATGGTTCAGTTATCTAATTTCACATACCTTGGCAAACTAATTCTTATCTGATTATGAGGAAAAGTTAATTGTGTGGTCATTTGGAAAGATAAATGCTGTCCCTGTGTAGCACTATGTGTGCCACTCCATTTCCATTTCCACTAACTTTACAAACTTTTAATCCTCCTATCCAAAAGGAAAAAATCAATTATAAAAGAAAGGCAAAGCTCGTTAACAAAGCACATACTTTTCATCAATCACACCTTGCATAGTGCAGGAAAGTGCTTGGTGTTAATATAGAAAAACACAGCTCGTTAGCAAAAAGTATGAAAAGGATGTGAGAAAAATTGGCCACCGAAAGAAACCAAACAAAAAAAAATGTAAAAAAATCAACAACACAAGCACACAAAAAGGTAAGCACAGAAAGTGTAATTCTAAGTTTGTAACATCTATTTCTTTGGGCGCCGTATCGCATTATTGTAGGAATAGATTGGATGGGTAGTGTGTAGAAAGTAGAAAAATAAAACAAAGCATGTGAAGTGTGAAAGGCAAGTTGCACACTTGAACAAGTGGGGGCATGTGCTCCGAGTCCGACCGCTTTCAATCAAAATCTTAACAGAATGGTTGACAATGCTTTTCAGAATGAGGCATTAAATTGTGCCCATGAGTCATGACTTTATGATTCATATCATATGATGTTTGTCTGACTAAACAAGTGTTTTGGCATCATGGAAGTTTCAATATCCAAACCTTAAGAGATTTTTAATGCTCGTCTAATCATCAAAAGGAATTAGAGGATTTCTAGGACTCCTTTCTTTTGAGTGCATAAGGAATTGGAGATTCTACATTCTACTATCATTGAAACAAGATCCCCCCCTAACTATTCAAAGAGAGAGCTCTAGTCATGAAGAACTCAGGACACATTCTAGCCTAGTGCAGAATAGCACCTCTTTTATAATAGCACCTCAAGTAATTTTAATACTTAAATGTATTGCGAAGTCAATGAAATGGTGCATAATAGAGTAAGAACTTGAAGTTAAACAGAATCAAATTGGAATAACTGTTTTTGTAGTGTTCATGTTTGTGGTTCAAACCTCACTTTGTCCCTTCCCTACTATCTACCTCTATTAAAAAATTAAAAAGATGAAGAGATAAGGGTTGTTGCCGAATTGGATTTGAAAAAGAACATTTGGGATCATCTCCAACTGAGTTTAAGAATGAAGACCAATCAAATTCCAAAAAAAAACAAGCTTATCAGTATAATAATCAGATCAGGCAGTTTCTAGAATTGTCTTCTGGGGCTTCATTGAGGATGAGGCCCTGAGGTTGTTGTGGATTGGTCATAGCACTTACCTTTTGCCAAATTTTGGAGCAGTTCAATCCCTCCCAAATTCCCAATTCATAGCAATTCGCCTAATTCTCTAGTTACTTTTGTTGACTCTTGTATGAGCCACGTTTCACGTGAAAAAAAAGATTATAAAAGTCATTAATCATGTCTCAATTTTAAAATGAGACTAAGAAATTGTTTTTTTGGGACAATCTCGTTGCATGCCGTCATAGATGGCTGTCTTTTGTGTACTATTTTTTTTTCCCATATTCTACTGCACATAACATGGACTGCTAAAGGTATCACTTTGACAACCTTTATTGGCAATTGAATGCTGAAAATTACGCTCCTTTAAAAGCAAAACAAAAAAATAACACCACGATATAAAGAAAGGCTTAGATATATAATTTATTAGAGAGAGGGAGAGAGTTCTGAACAATAACAAGCATAGATCTGACCAGTAAAAAAAAAACTACCACAACACCTGAAATATTACAGTTCCTTCATTTCTCAACTTAAAATCTGATCTACCAAAAAAGTTGAAATTTCTTCAGAATTGCCTTTTTTTTTTTTTAAATAATAAAAGACAAATATGGATAGAGGTCATGACTCATGAGCATGGAACCCTGAAAGCTTGATGATGAAGCTTATCTGTGAGCAGTGACCAGCGTTTCAATGAATCTTAGACCATCAAACCTCGGCGCAAATTTATCAGTCGAAGATGACCTTTGATGTGAAGAGTTTCCTTGATTTTTGTTCAATTCAGCCCCCTGAAAAATCATAACATCAATTAAAAAAAGTTAGCCTTGAAAGTTGAAACTAGGATTAGAAAAAAAAAAAACAGAGACAAAAGGAAAACGTAACACCAAAATTAATCAATTACCGAATCTTCGAAAACTTAAAGAGAGAGAGAGAAACGAATTGAAAAAAGGGAAAGCTAGAAGAAAGGAAGAAAGGAAAGAAAAAAGTTGGGATTTTTAGGCTATGGCCTTTTCAAATTGATTTCTTGAAATACAGGTCAAACCTTATTTTCTAGGAAACCAAACAGGGTAGAACACCAAAAAGAAGGGTGAAAAAAGCAAAATTGGAGAAACCCATTTGAAAAATAAATGAGAGAGATCAAAAGGAAAACAACCCAGAAACAGATTTAAGGTTAATTACCTGTTGAGTAGTATTACAGACAAAGCTTGGGGAAGAAGCAGAGATGGTAGCAGAAGCTGCGGCAACTGAGGCAGCAAAGAATCCTGGTTTCTTCATTTCTTTTTGTTTCTTTTTTTTTTTTTTTTCTGTTTGGAGATGGAATAGTAAACTCTAGTTCTGTAGAGAAGAGTCTGAATGGAATGAATGGAAGAGATAGTGAAAGAAAAAGTTGGGAAGTTGAAGTTTTTTTTTTTTTTTTGGGTTGTTGAAGTTGAAGGTCGTTGACAGATCATAAACATATATTTATAGAGATATGGTCAGTGGTGGTTCATATTCACAATATTTACGCGGCAACTATCCTTGCCATTTCTTTCTCCAATGAAAATACGACTATGGCCCTTAAGATTCTTCTTTGGAAATATTGTGTTTACCAAAGTGCCATCTTGCGTAGTGAAGACATTTCAACATTTTCCTTTTGCCCTCTTATTTATATAGAGGCTGCAAATCCCAAAGGGATAATTATTTATTAAAATATCTGAGCAATTTAACAATTAAAAAAGGTGCTACAAATTGTATAAGTCTTTTTGAAAGCTAAATTGTATAATTATTTGACTTGAGTAGTTAATAGTTTTAGCTTCTTCTTTTTTCTTTTTTTCTTTTGATACTTTTATTAATATGTTGATCTTTGCTGAGACCGTAAATTATTTTTCTTCATTAAATTGCAACTTTCATTATTTATTTGTTATTTCGATTTTAGAAAATAATTTTTCTTGCTTATAATTGATTTTTTTATTATTATTATTTAACAATGACAATCCCCACCTAATTCAACTAAGCTAACAATACCTTAGTAGTTATTAATTAGTTATTACCTTTCAAAATAAAAACAAGCTAAATGGGTGAACTAACTACTTTGGTGTGTTACCAAATTATCAACTCAATAAAGGATGGCTTGTGGGATGGTCTTTCTAAAGTTTAAGGTTATAGCTTTTATGCATGCTTCTTAATCTTCAAACTTTTGACTTAAAATATTTCAAGTTTTCAAAAATCATACGGACACACTTTATTTTGATCCACCATTAACATTATTTTTATTATATATTATTCATAAATTCACAACTTGACACATTAGTTATATGTGAAATTGGGGTGTGGCACTAGACTTATTGAATACTAATTTTTTTTAATAAGATCTTGTTTTAACTGGTAGACTTTATTCCACTGTTTTTCTTAAACTCCATTCCATTAGACAAAATTAAATCCCAAGATCTTTGTAGACCTACTTACCTTGTTTGTTGACCAGTTGCAAAGCTAACCCTTGTTTTATTTGATGGTCTGAATTTTTTTAACCACCTTAACAAAGAAGGTGAACTTCAAAACCTAATAACATATTTCTCATATTGCAATAGTTAACAATTATCTTTAAAATTGATAACATAGTTCAAAATGATGTCATCAAAAACGTAAAATATAATGATTTGTTTTTTAATTACAATGTCATTTTTTATATTTGAAGAAACATTTGTTTTTTTTTTTTTTTTTTTTTTTAGGGATCTAAAGAATACCGACAAGTAAAAAATTTTGACTTTTAAAAAGTAAAATTTACTTCAAGGAATTTTTAAATTTTGGAACAAGTCAAAATGAAAAGCACATAATTTTTTTTTTTTGAGGCAAAAAGAAAATTAATTATGAAACAATTATTTAAAAAAATTATGTCCTCATAAATCATCATGACAATAACATAATTTTGAAGCTTTAGCTAAAGTAATTTTATTTTTATTCTTTTTAAATGGTAAAAAGAAGGCTTCAAATAAAAATAAATCAAATGGGGTTAATTTAGTAATTAGGTGAATTTCTTTCTAGATTCTGACATAATTCCAAAGGGACAATTTCGTGATAGTGGGAATTACTTTATTGGTTATTTCTGTCTACGTGGAAGTTGATATTTTCGAGACTAAATATTTTAGCAGTTAGTCGGTTCTGATAGGCTGATCTTTTCAAGTAGACAGTCAATTATCTCTGGCACGTGTATGGACGTGATGATACCACGCAATCAATACCAATTTCACAAGCTATTGTATGGCCCTAGATATTAGGAATTAGCTGGGCGGATCAATGGAGTGGCTGAGTGGGAGAGGCGCAGCACCACCTTCCAATATGTATATATAATTACACTTTTAATTTTGACTTATTTTCACTTCAATATTTTTATGTTTTATTTTAGTCTTCTCTAACTTAAATATTTTTTAAATTTTAATCATTTTTTTTCTTGCTTTGTTAAATCTTATTGTTAGTTTTAGTATTATTCATTTTCTTAACAATGTTGATTTGGTGAACTTAAAACAATGCATATTGGATTGGATGTAAGGATCTAATTGAAAACAAATTGAGTTAAAGGAAAAATAAATTTTCAAAAATGGAATTGAAAACTTGTCAAGGTTAGAGGGTATAATTTATAATTTAACATTAAATAAATGATGTTAACCTCATGAAGAAGTTATGCATCCTTGAAGACTTCTTTTATTTTTGGATTTGATTGAATAAATTGTTAGATGTGTGTAACAGGATTTGAAGGAGCATGAGACCAAGATACAGGAGACATTACCAATAACTCTAACTGAAAAGTAAAGTATACATTCTAATACATAATTGAATATATCCCTTAATTTTTTACGACACTTTTATTTATTATTTTAAAGAACAATAATATAACTACAATAGAATTAGATGTCTTCTTCTTCTTCTTCTTTTGTGCATCACAATGTTCCTTCATAAGATATAATATAATAGATTAATATAACCATTAATCAACATCTAATAATGTTGCCTTTTGAGGTTGGGAAGGGTTTTGTCATCTAAGAAAAATAATTCTATAAAAGTTGGTAAACTTACATAGGATGGCATGATTACATAACGGTTTTCTACTCTTTTCTCAAAAGAATATTATACTAATGCCAATTTAGCATATAAAAATGAATTTAATTACGTTAAAAGTAGAATTGTGCTTATCAACCTTTCAAAATTTCCATAAAATAAATGAATAACTTTTCAAAACACCAATGGAAAACATAAGCGAAATTAAATATGTTTTTAATAATTTAATGTACAAATAGGAGTTATATCAATGCTGACATGGTAGACACTGTAACAATATTGAAGCAAGGCTTTTTCATGGCTCCATTACATCATCATATAATGTGTGAAAAAAACTAAATATTTTTTATATTAAAAAAAAATACAATGAGGATACATTTTTTTAATAATTTATTAATATAGAACATTATTTTTATATGGACTTATTATTCATACAATTATTATTATATACCAAACACAACATATCAACCTAATAATTATTATAAAAAAAAATTACATCATAAGACGTTAAATGTGTTTGAATTAGATTTATTATTGAGTATATTTATTTGTTTAAAAAACAAATCTTAAAAAGAAAAATTAAATTAAATCAACTCATGAAGGGCATAAATGTGATTTAGCAGGTGTAGTTAGGTTAGTTGGGTGGCTGCATGAAACAAGGTTATGGTTATTCTGAACTCTGAAGTAAGAGATGATTATTATCTGGGTGTTTGACACGTGTAATGCTAACTTTATTATGAACCACCCATTTATATTAACAAAACTTTAAACTAGCAATATTTAATTTTATTCATAAAGTTAATTATGTGGACTTGGGGCGCAGTTATCCTAGTTGATTGAACAGGGTCTGAGTCTGAAACCACCACACAAAAACAAAGAGATGACTTTCTGAAACAAAGGACTAGAAGTGAAGCGAAGTGACAAACCAAACTTTCCTTCCCAAAGGTAGAGAAGAGGAAGCGTGTTGAGGTTGTCATTGTTTCTTACTTTGTTTCTCTTTCTGACAATATTCTCTGCTGACATGTGAATCCTAGAATCTTCTACCTATCCTCCTGCTCCAATAATTCATTGAACTTGTTGGAGGGTCAATTATTGTGGGATTGGGAGCTTCATTAAATTACTTTCACTAATGGGAATATGGGATGGTTATGAATCTTGGCTTTTATTGTAAGAATGTAGGAAGTATGTTCTTAATTGGAGGGATATGAATTAGAGCACTTGTATTTTTTTTTTTTTTTTGAAGCAAATAAAGCACTTGTATTCACACTCGTATAATGGAAAAATGATTACATTTTAACCAATTAAATCTAAAATTTATCCCTATCAGACCATACAAAATTATGTAAAAATATAATATTGTTATAGTAATTGTTTAAAAATTTACTCTAATACTATTTATTTTGCATTTAGTTTATTTTATTTTTTATGTTTTTTGAGAATGAATGAAAAAAGTGGATATGGTTGTTATGTGTGAAGAAAGAAAAATAATTTTACAAAATTAAGAAAATTTTATATTATAATGAAATGTAGTATATAATAAATAATCTGATGTATGATGTTTTGAAAATTGAGTATGTAAATTTGAAAGAGCATGTTTTTATGCTAAAATAGAAGAAAAAAATTGCACGAACTGATGCAAATGTTCATAACTTTCTCTCTCAAAAAAAAAAAAAGAAAAAAAAAGGGATATGCTGCAAATGTTCTATAATATCCTTAAAAAAAAAAGTACTGTAATTGACAAATTGAGTGTCTAAAGCTAAAATTTGTAGGTTTACTGTTTGAGAAAGTTTGTAGTCACAAAAATTTTTGCAACTGTTGATGAGACGAATTATTTGTAATAGGTAAAAAATTAATGCTAGTAGAAAGTTCAAATAAAAACTAGTAAAAATTTGTAATTCAACCGTTGTAAAAAAATCGTTTTTGTCTATAACATTTCTCTTACCTTTTACTTGTGCCTCTTTCCCTTTGTCTTTTCTAAATAGAAAAAAGGATGGTAGATTCGACTTTTTTCGTTAGGTTATTAGTTTATTGTTTCTATTTTTTATGTACTTAAAAATCCATATTTTTTAGGTCTAATTATAATTTATGAACTTCCAATAAATAATATTTTTAGCCAAAAAAAAAAAATCATCTATACACACCATGTTTTTCTTTTAATGGAATATATATATAGCCAAAATTAACATTAAGGCAAAATTTTAAATTTTTTTAATATACAAAGAGCCTTGTAGCTCAAATGACATTTCTTGGTCTTTCTAACAAAGCATACAAGATTCAAATCTCTCATCTCTAACTATTGAATTTTATTTTTATTTAAAAAAAAAAAAATCAACTTGATGTAAATTATGAGTTTGGCTACTATAGAAGGTGGAAAATTAAAATTTACTCAAAACATTTATGTGAAATTTGTAAAGCCAAAATACTAATTACAAATTCCACCTAAGGGTGAGTTTAGTTCAGTTTTTTGATATTGTGCTTTTTGAAAAAGTGAGGGTCTTAAAAAGTGCGGTATGAAACTGAGCTTTTTGTAAAAACTGAGTGTTTGGTAAAAACTGAGTATTTGGTAAAAACTGTTAAAAAGTACTTTTTAAAAAAACTGAGTGTTTGACTACCACTTATAAAAGTGGCAGTTTGAGAGCAGGGACGGAGCCAGACTTCGAACCTAAGGGGGGTAAGCTTAATGTAAGCTTATCAAATTTTATCATGTTCATTAACATCATAATCTCATATTTGAAAATGCAATCCAAAATCACACTACAATATATAAACTAATACCAATTTTATTGTTGGTGATTTTTCAAGATTTTATTTTAGGATTTTCAAAAGTTAGGACATCAACACTACAAGTTAGCAACACTAAATCATCATTATTAAGCTGGGTTTGGATCTGCGTTTTGCTCTTAGCGATTGCGTTTTTAGCTTCTTCTTCTTCTTTTTTTGGTTAAGCCGCAAATGTTTACTTTTCAACTGTGAACAGTGCACCAGTGTACTATTTACAGACCCACAAATATCACTTTTTAGCAATTTTTCATTAAAAATAGGTCTCATAATACTATTCACACATTTAAAAATTATTTTGCTATAATATTTTCAGCTTTCAGTTTCCGCAAAATAAGTTCTATCCAAACGAACCTTTAGTTTATGAATTATTTATAACTTTTCTTTGAATAATGCTAGAGACACCCAAATTCATAACATTCCACACAAAATTAATCCCAAACAAAAACCCAAATAAACATGCCCACATAACATAACAAATTTAATATTAATAATTTATTGATAATAAAGTCACAACAATATTAATATTAACAATTCATTACAAAACATTAAATAAACAACTTTTCTATTGTCCTAAGACTACAAAAGTCAAACAAACAACCAATTTCCCTTTTTTTTTATTTTTTTAGTAGTCCCTACAGACTACAGCACTACCCAGTACTCTGGTCCTCTAACGACAGCCACAAGTTTGTTTTTATTAAAAACCTTTTCTTTTCTTTTTTGGTCTAAATATTAGATGCCACACCTTTATACTTGAATATTGAGAAATATCAGTTACTACCCAGATCGCTACTAGTCGTATACTTTGTCACTGCACACAAGCAGAGAGAGAAGCAAGAGTTGGGAGACAGAGACTAGGTTTCATAAAATTTAAAAAAGGGGCAGAGCAGCTAGAGTCTCTTCCTCACACAATGACACAACACATCGCAGAGAGAGGACTATGATTTGTTTTTCTGGTTTTAAGGTTTTGTATAAAGGTTTTTCAATTATTCTTGGGGCAATTGGGTAAAAAGGAAGGTTAATCGATTTTTATTTTATTTTTGGATGTTTCATGAGGCAATTTGTAAATATTTTGGAGAGGGGCTAAGTGTATATATTTTGGAGTCAAATATTAAACTTGTGTCTATATATATATATATATATATATATATGCATAAATCAAATTTCCAAAAAAGTTGGGGGTGGCCATTGCCCCCCAGTGCCAAAGCATAGCTCCGTCCCTATTTGAGAGGTAAATTATCAAAAAAGACAATGTATATATAAGGGAGTTTATTTCATACTTAAATCAACTACTTCATATACTTCAATATAAAACCTCAAAGTGACTTAAACAGAGAAAGGGGGGTTGGACGATTTTTTGTCATAAATTAAAAGGTGACTTGAACATGGAAATATATAGAGCACGTAAAGACAAAGCATATACCCACAAAAGAAAAAAAAAAATACAGAGCATGTACCCACAAATTTTCAGTACCCAAAAGAGAACAAATAGATCGTGTAAATAGTAAGAACAAATAAAGCATGCACAGATCTAAAAATTTTTCAACAAATATTTTAGAATCTCTGATGGTACCTGGTGGTTTTTGGTAGCAGATCAGTGTTACTTGGTGTTTTGTTGATCAAAAACTCTACCTTTAAAATGTTTTTTTCAGATCGGATATATAAGACATAAATAAAATTTATATAGAGTTGATGAAGAAGACTTACTTGCAATAGCATGGAGAGGATAGCTGTTCTGTAGCAGAGCAAAGAGATGAGATTTCTGGCATGAACTACAGAGATGGTGTTATCCTTTAATTTATCAAAGAGTAAAATTAGGTTTTCAATAAAATATGTGGCCAATTTGGTAATTGACCTTCAGATCCAACAATAATATTTATTAAATGCCCTTTGGCTTTTGCAAAAACGGCTAAGAGCTATCCACACGTTAAAGTCCTTTCCTTCGCATTTTAAAACACAACTTTTTTAAAAAAACACCTTTTAAAACCATTGCCAAATGCACATTTTATTTTTTTGGTCTCAAAAACGTTTTAGCTTCTAAAAGCTTAAACAAATGCACACTAAATAGATGTTATTTTACAATTTCCAACGCGACAAATCTTCCTTCATCTTTCTTATCACTTTTTCTTTTTCTTTTTGTCATTTTCACTATCTACCAATATGTTCATCTATATCGATTTGGTGAGCTTAATCAGGAATATAATGCTTGCTTTAGGTTTAGGGATTCACAGCCCACGTATTCCAATAGGACTGATTTTGCTGTTGTGATCGAACATATCATGGCACTTCACCATTGTGAAGGATCTTGAACTTTCGACATATCTCGCAAAGGTCCCATGGGTTGGTGGAATACTCGATAAATGATGCCATTAACATAAAGCCAACCTATGGGTTGATGGATTACTTGATAGACAGTACTGTCGTTGTCTCTCCTAACAACTTTATAGACAACACTACTGCTAACAAGAAGTGGATGACCATGAAATTATTTCTGCTACTAGCATTGTATTTGTTGTTAGCGTTGTTGTCAAATTGACTTGATAATGTAGCAGAGCAGTTGGAGGAAGAATTAAAGGAAGATGAGGAAGCGGGGGGAACAATTTTACAGCTCTGTTTCTTTGGTATTTTATATTCTCCATATACACCAAATTATGAATTTTGTGATTGATGGGGTTTTAAATAATGGGAATGTAAATATCATCATTTGTAAATTTTTGTGTAATTAAAATGTTCTTCATCCAAACACTCATTTATTGGGCTAGTCCTTGGTGACGAGTAGAATATTAAGTGTCATCTGTGAAATCAACGACACTACAAGATTAATTTCAAGGAAGTAAACGGCTTCATAACCGACGGATTGCAATGGTTAGGTGAGCAATCATGGGATGATTAATCATCATGAATGACCTGAAAGATATGCACACCCACCGAGAAAAAGATACGCACACCCAAATAACTACAATCCTTTCCTTTTTACTAAAGCTATACGAAGAAGCTTTATTATTGAATCATCAGAGGACCTATGGCTGATGCCACTCCGATGTAATTCTCTTCTTTTTGCAGGAATTATTACCTTGTCTAGCTAATAGATGAGGTTATCGACTGACGACCATTTTTGGTATCATCACTTGGTATATACAAAATTTGTATTTTATTAATATGTGCATCAAAGTGAGATGGTTCAAAGAATGGTCTCATTGATTAGACAAATTTACAGTTTAAACTTTAAATACAATGAAGAGAGGGAGAATTATTTTGCTAAGTAAATAGGATAAGGAGATAAGTAGATGAATGCCTTATGATGTAACTCCCAAACCCACCTCAAAGCATCTCAAAACTCTAAAGGTTTATTCATCAATTTGTGAACACAAAACAGGGAAAAAAAAAGGGTTTATTTATCTTATTGAAGTACCAACCTTCAATAGAACTGCTAAGTCAATTTGTAAAATTAATATAAAAAATTAAAATGATATATTATGATCCATATAATTAACCCTGCGGTTTTTCTTTATTATTATTATTTTTTTCCCAAGTGATTTGAAAGAGAGAAGTGAACGGGGCTGTTCATTTATTCAAATATGAAATGATAAAAGGCATGAATCTTCTCATGATTATAAAACTCAAGCAATCAAAGAAAGTAGGAATCTTTCATATGATTGCTCATTAAGGATAGATCCATCCTATACTGGAGCACTATTATCTTTTTCTAACCTTGAAATATGACTCGTATAATCTGACTTTAAGCCTGTGTTTGGATTGCAAAAAGATTTTTGAGTTTTGCTGAAAATTTGGTGGGTCTCATTTTATTATTCATATACATTTTGATACTATTTATTAGGCTGTACTATTTTAATTAATTTTTATTTTTATTTACAGTACTTTTTATAATAAATTTTCAACTTCAACAAAATAAACAGTATTCAAACAAACGGAAGCATCTCAAAAAGAAAATAATTTCTACCGTATCTTTTTGGTCAAAAGCCGCATAAAGCATATCTTTTTGGTCAAAAGCCGCATAAAGCAAGCACACCGCACCCATATTGATATTGTGGCAATAGCAGAGGAGAGGACCTCACAAACACAATGTCATTGGGCATTTAAGATTTCTCAATTCAGTTGGTGTATCACTATCTTGGTATGCTCTTGTGTTTATTCTATTGGCACATACGAGGATTGTTATCTCAGAAATTCAATATTGTAGATCCTAGGTAGATACTAGATAGTGAAGACATGTTTTCAGCAATTAGAGTGACGTAAATCTAAATCATTTTAACATAGAAGAAGATGCTCTTCGTTTGAAACAAACTCTCTCTACTTTACTCTTGTTCCGATCAAGTTGAAAATTCAGTTAAATTATTAAAGAATAAATTGCGATATACATCCTTAAATTGTGGGGGTAATTTTGACTTTATCCCCTATAGTTCAAAATTTTGGATCTGTATTGCATTTTGATTTCAGTTCTTCCATCTATGTCTATTATTGATGATTGATATATCCTTTACGTGTCACATAAGCCTAGGAGACATTTGTTGAAGGAGGATTGCATTATGGTGGGAAAGAGGGGAAAAAAAAAAAAAGGCCAAGCTGGGATCGTAAAGGCAACTGACGAAGAGAGAGAGGAAAGTAATGGGAAATTAGAAAAAATAATTTTTTGTTTACTGAATATAAAGTACGTTGACTTACTTAATGAACTCAAAATGACATAATTTTGAATAGAAAAAATTATGTGATTTTAATTTTATATTCCAATTTACAAACAAATCAGAAACGAATATGGATAGAAAGACTTTAGTCTAAACACTAGATAATGTTAACTGTATGAATCCAAAATTTTAAACTTCAGGAGACAAAATCAAAATTATCTTCAAACTTATAAAAATCCAAAAATCCACATAACACGTGGATAATGTATGCAAATACTATATAGGCATACCAATACAAATCACCAAGTACAAACCACACATCCCCACCCCTATAAACAAAGAGAAAAACCCATTTATTAAATAATCAAAATGGAACATGAAAAAAAGGTCAGTAATAATGTCAAATCATATAATGGAAATCCCCCGGGGATGGCATTTTTAAAGGGGGAAGATGTATACCAGGAAAGATGGGGTCGCATGCTGCATGTGGTGCTGGCAAGAGAAAACTCCAAGCACTGGTAGTGAGCTCTTGACTATTGTATGCAAGAAGTGATAGGCCACCACGATCCTACTGATTAGATCACAAAAGTTTCGAAAGAAGTTTATCCATTGGCCTCCTGCAAATAACCCGGCCACCAAATTTTTTTTTTTAAAAAAAGGAAAGAAACAAAGATGCTAATGCAGACAATGATGATGATGGAACAAGCACATGAATATTTAACATTAAAAAACTAGTAAAAGCAGAAACTAGCATTGAGTAAGAGAGTGAACGAAATTATTCACACCAAATGTGGTGTTTACGAGGTGAATGAAATTCTGACTTGGTAAACCAAACAATGAAAAATTAATATAAAAATAAGTTCATCAAAAGCTTTGTTGCATTAAGCTTATATAATAACATGTTGCAGTTAATCTTCTGTAGTTATCCAATTGATTAGTTTAATAAATCATGCAAAATTATCGTGCACTATTTTGTCTTTGTCCCCTTTGTGTGACATATTTGGGACTTGAAGCAGAAAAGTTGGGACCCAAGCTTCGTTATGAACACACACAAGCAGCCTCCAAGAGATGCCTTCCTCTTTCAAATTTAAGAGGTTGTGTATAAAAGTAAAATTGTTTTTGTTTTTTAGTACGGTGCACGTCTTCTTATCAATAATTTAATGTTGTTTCTTTTCCATGCGTTTGTTCTATAAAAAAAATCGTATCTTTTTTCACTAAAGTCAACACACATGCTCCTTGGCCATCTCAATAGCCAGTGATCACATGCTCCTTGGCCATCTTAACAGCCAATCCACATGCAATGTTTTGTTTAGAATATCTGAAACGGTGAAACCAATCAAGCTTCAAACGGAGCAAGAAATAAGTCCTAGAGTCTAGCATAATTAAGTAATTTTTGTTCTTTTATTTATACTAATACTATCCAAATTTCAATTATGTTATTAAAATATTTCATTTAGTTTACTTATGATTTTATATTTGGCACAGTGCTAATTACATTCCAAATTTTCATCTCTCTCTTGGAAAGTTACACATACACTTGGTAGGTCCCAGAATCCACAACCTCCCCTCACATTCCATCCTATTATTATGAAGGAATGAAGTGTCATTTGAGAAAGAGTTCATGGGCACAAATATTTCATTCCTCCCAAACTTCACTTCTGTCTCCTCGATAAGTGAAAGAATATAGCAGATTAGAAACATCATAATGAGTATCAATTACATGATAAAAAATGTATGGTAAAATCATTTATCATGACTTAAGATTTTGTGTATAAGCAACTGTCATGATCTACGAGTTGAAAGGGAAGGGCCCTGCATCTGCAGCAGATGAAATGTAGTTTGAACTTTCAAGAATATAAAAAATATAGGAACTGGGAGAAAGAAAATTGATTGTGGCAGCAAGAAAATATACAACGCGAAATCCTTGTGATCACAAATCATCTAATACTGATTGTCACCAAAGGAAGGAAACCTAGTCCTGACTCATATTCTCCCAATGTTAAAACATCAGACTTGCATTTAAGGAGTCTACATCTGGAATTAAGCAAAAACAAGGAAGAATGAAGACCATTTAGAGCATAAATACATGACCAGAGTAATAGACGTGTACATGAGCTCTAGCTCAAATGGCACCTCCCCTCTAAGAAGTGCAAAGCAGATGGTGAGGCCATGGGTTCAAGCCCACTAGGTGCATGAATAACTTACCAATAATTTTAATATATATATACACACACATGAGGCAATGACGAGCTTCTAGAATTCAGTAGATACAAAGGATTAAGTCAGACAATTCTAAAGAATTTTTCCCATCAGAACTTGTCTATGGTGCCTCACTTATACAACTGAATGAGGCTTGAAAATAATTATTTTAAAGAAACTTAAAGTAAAGCAAAGGGTTTTTTCCTGAAATTTTGCGCTGCTATCGATAGGAATTTAAGCAAATGAAAGAGAAAAGGAGTGTTAATCTACTATGAGAACCATGAAGCCAGAGGGCACAACATACAACAGATCAATGACACAGAAAATCAAAGGTAGACAGAAGCAATATGTTTCCAAAATGATAAACCCTCATTTAATTCATTTATAGTATCCACCCTACATATGATTCCTCTAGTGGAAGAAAGATAACCTTTTGGAATAGGTAATGGGTCAAGTATCTGAAATTGCAAAATGTGCATCCCTATAACGCATTTTTGGGTGCAAAACGGCATAAGGAGCATAATTGGTTCTTATGTTACACTTTTATTCAGACACATACAGTATCTTGCATAGGGCTAAACTCATCCTTTTTCTTAGTTGAATCTTCACTATATGAAAACAGGATTTAGCTTGTCATAATCAAGGTGAAAACTGTGTCAGAAGTGGAGTTTGCAGAAGGTATCCATACTATCAAATAAATAAGTATTTAAAAGATATGTCAACATCAATGAGGCCAAAGATCTTTTTTTTTTTTTGATAAATAATGATAGTTCATTAATCAAAATAGCCAGGTACACCAGAAGTGTACATGGATAGGAGTACATCAAGCTCGTAAATTACAATGATTAAGCATATCTAAAAGATTAGAACATGAAAAAGAATTAAAAACAGAACTCCAATCAAGCAAAGAGTGGAGGAGGAAAGATTTAATCTCAAGAATCAACCGTTACTTTCCCTCAAAGCATCTAGTGTTCCCTTCTCGCCAAATACACCATAAAACACAATGTCGGACATCCCTCCACAAGTCTATGTTACAATGTCTACCAAAAGGGCCTTGCCAAGCTATAAATAAATCCGTAACACTTAGTGGCATAACTCAAATCACACCAAAAAGGGCCCACACCATAGACCATAGCTCGAAAGCAATGGGACAATAAAGAAGAAGATCATTTTCTGATTCCCCACTCCTTTTACACATATAACACAAATCCATGACAGGGACACCCTTGTTCCATAATCTATCAAGAGTCAAAATCTTACCTAAAGTGGCAGTCCACAAGAAGAAAGCAACTCTAGGAGGGATCTTTGAGCGCCACAAAGGTTTCCAAGGAAAAAGAGTGTCAGAGGTCAAGGAGAGGACAGCTGGAAATCTACTGGCAGAACAAACTTGAGATTTACCATATCATTAAGGTCCTCCATCCCGTTGATGCTCTGAGGAAAATTTTATAGTTTGAGAGACAACCAAATAAACTTGCCACTCAGATATTTGTCTTTTATCATACCCTACAGCATCCCACTTGTCATTGGTTTTCATAAGATCAACATCAGACTACATATTAGCTCTTAATCAACAACACGCATGGATGTGGTGTGGAAATCTTAGTCTTTACAACAAGATATCTAAAGCAATAACTAAACTTAAGTCTGGGTGTGGACCAACTTTTTAAAACAAAAGCAACACTTAAAAACATATTTTTCAAATTGCTCACCATTGCTACACAAAGGTCCCGTAATTGTGTACAAGGTGAAGCGGAACATACTTTAAGCTGCCCTTTTCTTTATTTGTTGTTGCCTTTTCAGGTAAGAGATAGCTAAAGCACAACTCAGCTTAACGAGGCTTTATCAAAGCCAACTTGATACATCTTTAATCATAACTGCCAGCAGTCATGTATAAATGCAAAATTCTCACCGTTCAGCAAAATCTAGGGCCACATACTTCTTTCATTTCAGATATTCATGGCTTTTTAAAAATATATATTAACAAGGGGTGCAAAACTCTTTGAGCACCTAACTAATCTGCGGAGTGCGGACATACATAGTCCCCTGTCTCACACACTGTACTCCCAAAGAGTTGCTTGGATTCTAGTTAGAAAAGTCAAACTCAATACTCCATTTGAGAGATCATGAGTTCAAGGAACAGCTAGACCAACCCCTAAAAGAGTCATGGCTTTATCTACTGCCTCAAACTCAATGCCATCAAATTCTCACAATCATCACACAACCATTTTGACTTCAAGTGTTGGTTTTTCCTAGAAGATCCAAATTTAGCCACATTTTCACTTAAGGAACCTCCTACATGATGATTGATGCACTTCACATGATCATATATAACAGGCAAGTCTAAAATAACATTCTTTCTCTATAATACAGTTATAGCATCTTCCCCGTGAATATACAGAGAGTAAAAATAGCAAACCAAAATAACACAGTTCTTTCTTATTCAAACAAAAACAACATGCATTGCAACAAACAATGATGCAATCACAGAAACGAAAAAACATCATTAAGTACCTTTCTGTCATGAAGATTTAATAGAATCAACAAACCCACTACTCAGCAATCTCTCCACATACTTCCCTAATATATCCACCTCCAAATTCACCTTCTGCCCAACATTCTTCAAAGGAATCACCACCTTCTCCTGAGTATAAGCTACCAACATGAAATTAAAGCATTCCTCATCATCAAACACATCCACAACTGTCAAACTAGTCCCATCCACAGCAATAAACCCTTTGGGCACTATATACTTCAACAACTCCTTCCCAGTCTTTACCTTGATCCACAAGGAATCCCCCTCAGGCTCCTTTGACACTATCTCCCCAGTCCCATCCACATGCCCCTGCACAAAATGGCCCCCCATTCGGCTCGTGGGCTGCACCGCCCGCTCCAAATTCACGAGCGAGCCTGGCCCGAGCTCGATCAACGAGGTCTTCCGCAGTGTCTCCGGCGCTAAACCGACAGTGAATTCGGACAATTGGGTATCGAATTCAGCGACCGTTAAGCAGGTACCATTAACAGCAATGCTGTCACCGAGATTTACTCCTTCAAGAACGGTCTTTGCGGCTATTCTCATGTCGAATCCGCCATCTTCGGCGATACCCAGTTGCTTAATCTCGCCCACTTCTTCAACTATGCCGGTGAAGAGGCAACAGATGTGGGATTCGAATCGAGTTCTGAAATGGGTTTTTGGGTTTTTTTGGATTGGGAGGAAGAGAGAGAGAGTGGAGGGTTTGAAAATGGGGTTGAATTTGAGGTGGGGTTTGGGTGAGATAGCAGGGGGAGTGAGAATTGTGGCTTTTGGAAATGTGGGTTTTGCGATTTTGGAGAATGAGGTGAGAGAGAAACAAGAAATCGCCATTGAGGAGGTGGAAAATTAGGGAAGATCAAGCAATGAAAGGAGAAGAAGAAGACGAGCAAAACTCTGAACCTCGGTGGACAAATAGTCAACCTTAACCAGTGTCGGAGCCACTATGTTCCGATGGATTCGTTTTAAGAAAAATAAATATAATAATAATAATAATAACAACAACAACAACCACGACAAATACTATTGCATAGGAGATTTTAAAATTTTATTTTAAAGTAATATTTGGTCATTTTTGAGCATTACAGGGGCAAAATTTTATGTTTATTTTAATATAAAAATCTTTTTTTTTACACTATTGTTATCAAAAACACATATATTATATATTCAAATTATCTACTTTATACTACATTTTATTATTAAAATATTATTTTTTATCAGTTTTTTTATTATTCTCTCTATTTCTTTATGTATATAACTAAATAATTATTAAAAAATAATTTTTTTTTTAAGGAGGATTAAAAAAATGAATTTGAATATAAATAGTAACAACGTATATTTATACGATTAAATGGGCAAAATTAATAGTTATGTTATTTTACCCATATTGATTTGATGTAAGTGTTCTTAAGAAAAAAAAAATTACTCCCATTTTTTTTTTAAGGGTAAATAGACAACTTTCATTAAAAACTAAGCAGTAGACAAGGAGTTTTGAGGACAATTCCTCTCATAGTACAACCCAATATTGTCATAATATAAAAAGCATAGAAATGTCCACAGGCAGACTATCAATAATAACAAAGTCTTGTTGGATGGATGGCCCTTTCCTAGCTAGAGCATCCGCGCACTTGTTGGCTTCCCGATAATAGTGGCTCATCTTCAATTTGGAAATTGGTTGATGAGGGTCTTGCAGTCCATAATAAGAGAGGAATGGTTAAGATTACAATTGGACTCACTAGAAATCCAGTCAAGAACAATTTTTGCATCAATTTCTATTTCCAATGCCAAGATATTGAGAGCAATGCATAAAGTTAGCCCATCCCTTAAAGCTCATAATTCTGCATCTACACTAGTGGAATGCCCAATAATTCGGGTAAATCCTTTAATCCACCACTCATTGGAGTCATGGATTAATCCCCCTCTGCTAGCCCTTCTAGGATTCCCCAAAGCCAAACCATCTATATTGAGTTTGCACCACCCATTGCTAGGCCCGTTCGGTTGTTCCACCTGAACTTAGTCACCTTGTAAGAAATAGTATGAACTATGAATAGATAGCAATGTGGCATAACATTGACCCAAATCATTTGTAAGCCCTAAGAAATAGTTTGTTATCTCCACTCCTACTCACTCATTACAACCACATCTTGTTGCAGTGCAAGGCCATGCTTGGAATTTCCTGTCAGTTTTTACCTTTTTTAGGGTTGATTAATTGATTTTCCCCTAATTGTATTGATTTTTTTTTTCTTTTATTGGAATGAATTGGATTAAATTTTTTTTTTCCATACAACACTTATTTTCAAACAGACCAAACTGGTTTGAAGGAAGATTTCTCTAACTCATTAAATGGCGAATGATAAAACAATTCATAGGGTTCAATCTCTACCTACCTATAACAAAAACTGATTGTGATGTCTTGGTTTAATGATAACAAGCAATCATTAGGAATATATATCATAGGTTAAAACTCTAAAAAAAAAACCGTATTTTAAAAATGATGAGCCAAAAATTAACAAATTCTTGAAAGTTTATGTTGAAATATATGCACAAATAATCTACTTTTGTGATTTTGTGAACAAGATCAATAAACAATATATGCTCAAATCTATATGTGTGAATGTAGAGAAAATAAAGTAAAACTTACAAACCAAATGAATGAAAAATTGTTGATACAAAACTAATTAAGGATAGTGTTTGACACACAATCCTTAAGATAGAGATTTCGCCCCTCTTACTATTTATTTAGTGATGCTTTGAGTCTTTTAGACATCTACCTCTCAAGATGCAATAATCAACAACACGCAGAAGAAGCACTACAATCTTCATGCACAACAAACAATTATGTGTGTGTGTGTGTGTGTGTGTGTGTGTGTGTGTGTGTGTGTCTCTCTCTCTCTCTCTCTCTCTCTCTCTCTCAAGACTCTTGTGAATGAATGTAAAAAAAGTTTTTGAAATAAAATGAGGGATGACCATTTATAGGTACACTTGCACCATTTCAGAATAAGTGCAATAGTGAATAGACATATTGTTACACACTCGTATTAGATAAGAAAATGTGCAATAACGAATAGACATATTGTGTTGGAATTAAGTACAGTGCACACAAAAAAACATTAAAATAAAAAATGATTGAAAATTTGATGGAAAAAACCCAACCCACATGAGCCGGAGCTTACGGAATCAATTTTTCATTCATACCTTACTGGTTTTTGATAAGTGTGTATGACGTTAATATATTTTTCCCAACAGTTTAAAGTCACAAAAATTATTTGCTAAAAAAAAACTCACAACAAATGTTCTAATCTTTTATCAAAAACAAACTCACAAAAATTAAAATTTGCGATAGTTAACATTTAAGTTGTTCGGATATCCTCTAAAAAAAGGATGGGATATGTTTAGAAATTGAACTTATAGTCTTATATAGCGTATTTTTGGACAATTTTTTTTTTTAGAGAGATTTAGACAAAGTTAGTTAAAAGATATAGATCTTATTTGTTTAAAGTAATCTTATATATTCTTCTATAAAAAAATTAAATTAAAAAACTTAAATAAACTCATAATTTATGCTTTTGACCATTATCTATAAATTTAAAATTTTACATTTTACAGGACGAAATATATCCTTGAACATAGATAAACATCTTAATTGAATAAAAATACATATGTTCTTTTCAACAAATTTAAAAAATACTGTAGAATTTAAGTGTCATATTCACAATTCTCACAATGTTAGGATATTCAAGAATTGACATGTCCTACTTATAAGATGAGAATTTTAATTTTTCCTGTTTCATAAAATTTGATATTGTCGTGGGATATGAGTCTCGAAATTTTATTGTCAAATGAACTATTAAATTTTCATGAATTAACAATTTTAACTAAAAAAGACAACCTTAAAAGATAGTTGATGAGGTTGGTAGCGAGGTTCCCAAACCTTTTGTTTTTAGGGTTTGGCTTAAGTCCTTACCTAAAATGTTTGGTGTTAGGAATTTGTAAAGTTGGCTCTAGGCTAGGCTAAGGCCCCACCCATTTGTAAAAGATACATTATTGTCTCACACTAAGAATGTTCACATTTTGTGTGCAGAGGCAGAGCGTGGAAATTCTTGAAGTGAGACAATTATAGTCATTTATATTTATAAAAGGAAAAATGTTTCTCTTTAAACTAGTTTGGAATTTTTCAAACTCTCTTTATATCTTATTGGATGTAAATTTTGAAAATCTAACCGTTAAATTACATGTTCTTATTATATTCTCCATACTCGCAAAATTTTACGAAAATCAAAGATCAATAGCTATGTCATCAATAATAAGTTTAAATTTCAAGTTTTTAAAATAAAAAATTATGCACAAAAAATTAGCTTATTGATAGAATAGTAAAAAATATCTAATTTAAACAAAATTTGACATGCATGTTAAAAATAATATAAATAACATGTTATCCAACAATTAGATTTTCAAAATTCACATTTAATTAAAAAAAAAAAAGTAATACTATGAGCATATAAAATGGCACAACTTGTACCATAACTCGGTCACGTGACGAGTTGTGAATGGTAGAGACGTGTCTCTATATGGACCCACCATTACACCTCATCAATGACAATTAACTTCCACTAACAACTTAAGGCTTTATTTTTTTTAATCCAATAACCTACACAATACATTGTCAACACAAGTCACCTAATGTCCTACATATTTACTTACCGAACAATCTCTATCTCTCACAAAATCAATATTAACTTCACTTAGGGTCCATTTAGTTGGGTGGATTTTAAGAATGATGGAAAAAAAAAAAAAACAAGAAAATGGGGAGGAATCCGAGGAAAAGAAATTTATTAAAGTATTTGGTTAGGTAAATTGTATCAAATCAGTAAAAACAGTAATTTTAGGACCACACTTTTTACCACTCAATTTTTCACATCTATCCTACATGAGAAATTGTAATTGACTGCATATCATTTTTACATGGACTTACTACTTTTTTTTCTATCACTCACAATATACCACGTCAAGTTGTGGCAAGGTTGTGACACAAAAGGGTAAAGTCCTATCTTTTATTTTTCCAAGTGAAAATGCACGTGTTTACAAGTTTTCCCCACCCAAAACAAAGAAAAAGTAGATTCAGGCATATCTAATTCCTCCTTCTTAGCTGCCTAATTCGTAATTACCAACATCAAGAAATACAATAGAACCCCAATATAAAGGTCCACAAAGCAGAAAAATTAGAAAATCTATAACTGGGCGGTAGCGGGGACAGTTGAGAATTTCAACTAACAAAGCACAAAAAAGTACGAATACAAGTGCACCACCCCTCATCTGTCTTCCTAACACTCTTTAACCCTTTAGGTTTCCCATCCCCAGCAGTAACATTCCATGTTTTATATTAATATTTCAACCTTTATTCCTTAGAATCCCATTTCCCTTGTGCACCTAATTGAGCTCCAACGATATTGTAGCAGCCATGACCAAAACCAAGAGACTATGCACCCTTCTGTGTAGGCTTATGGCATTAGGTGCCACCGTTTCAGCTGCAATTGTCATGGCTACAAGCCATGAGAAAGCTAACTTCTTTTCAGTTTCTTTCGAGGCAAAGTACAGCCACATGCCTGCCTTCAAGTAAGCGATTTGTCGAAGTCTTTTAATTTTGTGCCACTAAGACTTTTCATTGTGTTCTTCCTTGTATTGGTTACTAAAAGCTTGCCATGTATAGGTACTTTGTGATCGCAAATGCTATTGTCAGTGTTTATGGGGTTTTGGTTCTTTTTCTTCCTTCTGAGAGTTTGCTCTGGCGATTAGTCGTTGCCCTGGACGTGGTAATTGTTTACAAAGCCTTTTCTTATATATACCTGTGTTTTTACTTTGGTTTATTTCATATTAGTACAGCATGCAATGTTGAAATGTGGTTCTAATTAAACCATACACCAGAAATCCACCAATAAAGATATGTGGCAACTATTGAGGTTTTTGGCAATCCGAATGTGGCTTTGTTTTCTATTTCCATTTCTTAAAATAGTTAAAATACATGTATTAATCTTAAGAAATAGCATAATGGGTTGAGGATCACGGAAGTCATTAGTTCGAAATTTCCATTTCCAATCTTTTAGGATCATTCATATATATAAAAGAACCCCATAGAGGTAATGTACTAGGGAAATGAAATTGATAATAGGCCATTATACCAATGGTAGCTGATGCATTTCATTATTTGGACTATAGGTTTTCACCATGTTGTTGACTTCAAGCATTTCGGCGGCCTTGGCGGTTGCTCAAGTGGGGAAGCACGGAAACACTTATGCAGGTTGGCTACCCATCTGTGGCCAAGTTCCCAATTATTGTGGCCACGTTAAAGGAGCTCTTGTTGCTGGCTTCATTGGAGTCATTCTTTATGCGCTGCTTCTTCTCTATTCCATACACAGTGTCCTTGATCCTCTTCTCTTAAGAAAGAATTAGATGATAAAGTCTCTAGTCCAGCGAGTTCCACCCTTGCGATAAATGTTTCTTAACAGATTAATCTATCAATGTTCTAGGCCTTCTATCTTCTCCATTTTTACTGGTGTGGCATGGGGATCAAGTCTGGTGACAATTGACAAATACTATGTTCAATTTTTTTTTTTTTTTTTTTTTTTTTGAGAATAAATATTATGTTAAATGATTGTATGGACTATGGCACACCTTTTTTTTTTATTGCTAGTGCATGTTTTTGACTTGTATTGTCCTCCATGGTGTTATCTATAGCTCGGATTATAAGCTTCAGCTTTATCTGGACTAATTAATCAACTTTTTAAATTTATCTTGGCATTGCAATAAAATTTTTTTTTTAATAGAAGTACCATAATAAATTAATAATCAGGTAAATGAACAACATCAGGAGAGCTAATCTTAAATTGGGCTCAAGACAATTTTGTCCTAAGCTTATTCCAGAGGGGTTATAAACTTATAAGTTATAATCATATGCACTGTGACAGGACACACAATTCAATTGATTCACAGAATATGATCCCTAGGGGCATGTAAATGTCATTTCCTGGGGTGGGCTTAAGATTGGGAGTTATAGTACTGTTTTTACTTTTTAGGATGGGTTTGTGGCTAACATCTAGGCCTTCATTTACACCTTTCATTCTTCTTAGTGTGCGTTTGTTTCAACTTTTTCAGCCCAAAAAAGTTTGTTTTGAAAAAAGCCAGCCCAAATGTCCATTTGGTTCAGCATAAAACGTAACTTTTTTCAAAAGTTGCGTTTTATACTTGTAAAGAGAATGCACAACACTGAAAGGAGCTCTTGAGGTCCATTTTGCCAAAAGTCCATGCGCGTTCTAATATATCTGTTGGACAATCTTGAGCATTTATCAAATTACTCTTCAATAAATAATCAAAATACAAACTCAAAAACATAATCTTAAAATTAATCAAACCACAACAATAAAAGCAAAAAAAGTCTTGCTCTCATAAAACTGATATAATTTAAACAACAAATCTAAAATCAAAACAACAACAACAGCAGATCAAGAACAGAAAAAAAAAAAAAAAATAGAACAACAATAAATGATCAAGAAAAAAAAAAAAAGCCGATCTAACAAATCTAAAATCAGAAACAACAACTAATCAAGAACAAAGAAAAAAAATAGAAGCCGATGACCCCTAGTTGCATGCACTCCGCAATGAGGAGGAGGAGCAGCGGTAGCGGTGTGGTGGAGCAAAGGTGATTTCTCCTTTCTTTCCATGCATGTCTGTGTGTGTCTGTGTGTGTTTGAAGATAATGACACCAAAAGACAAACTAGATTTATGTGAGACGTATCACAGAGAGAGCTAGAGAATTTATGGAATCAAGTAGAAAAAGAAAAAAAAAAAGAGTAGAAAATGAGAGAGCTGGAGAAAGAAAGAGTGAGGGAGCTTCTGGAATCAAGTGGAAGTAAAGAAGAAAAAAAAAAGAGAGGATGTACTAATGATGGGTATACATGTATGGTGGACAAAATGCAAGAGAAAAAAAAAAGGAAACGTATGGATGAAAGAAAAGGCAAAGAATAAGAAATCACGCTTTAAAAGTAATACCGCAATATTTTCACAATAAATTTTAAGTAATTAGTTAATATTGGTGAATAAAAATATAATTTCAGTAGTGGGTTCAAATTAGAACTAGTAACAACTTTTCATATAAAATTTTGTTATGATTCTTGTGAAAGTATTGTAAAAAATATTATGGATGTAACATTTTTTGTTGAAAAATATAATTGTTGAGAATAAATAGAAAAAATAATAAATAAAGATTAAAAAAGAATAAATTTGATTAAAAAATAAATATTAAAAAAGTAGGTAGGCAAAAGGTAAATGTCACTGTTGATTGTCCAAACAGTACAAAAATTTGCCTAACCTGCTGGAGATGCTCTTATATATACATTGTCTTTTTTCGTAATTTATAACTCACAATGCTACTTTTATAAGTTCTAGCCAAACACTCAATTTTTTCAAAAAGCACTTTTTAACAGCTTTTACCAAATACTCAATTTTTTGAAAAGACACTTTTTCATTATGCACTTTTTGAAAACTCCATTTTTCATTATGCACTTTTACAAAAAGCTGAACCAAACTTACCCTTAAAATTCTTAGTGGGCTTTGTCACATATTACTTTTTTCTTTTTCTTTTTTTTCTTTTCTTTTTTTTATAGGATTGTCCCATATTATTAAGAATGAAGTTGAATCTTAGCTTTATACGTGTCTAAATTACCTTGGATAATACAGTACTCTTTTTTAGGGGGGTTTGGGGGTTAACACTTAACACCCGCTAGTCTTTTATCTATACTTCTCAACATAAGACAACTGGATTAAGTACATATCAAGAACATCACAAATTTCATTTCCATGCCTTTATTTGAAAAACAAAAGTTCAACAATGAGGAAGGGTTCAAGTGATAGGTTAGTGATAGTAGCATTTTTTGTGATGTTTCATGTTTATAGTTTAAACTCAATCACCTTCCCCTTCCTCGCTATCTATCTTCTTCTTTCTTTTTTTAATAACTTTAAAAAAAAAATCACTAAAGAAATAACTTCTTTTTGGCTTCCAATCACACAACAATAAGGATTGGACATCAACATTTTGTAAGGAATTAACCTGAAATTCCCAACTTATAAGAAACAAAAAAAAAAAAAAAAAAAAAAAAAAAAAAAAAAACACACGCCAAAGAAAGAAAACAATCACACGTACAAGACAATATTTACGTGGTTCGACAATTCGCATACGTCTACGGAGTTGCAGGGATTTCACTATTATCAGGGAAAAATACAAAGTGCGGCTATAGTGTTTTCACTCTCTCAAAAACAACAATAAGACGAAACCATAATCACCAAAAACGATTTCTATATCCTGCGTACAGGATTCACAATGGGTTACAAAACAGGCCAAAAAATTTTCCCGGAGGCAGCATTCCGGCTTGGGCCTGTTGGCCCAAGCCTTCGCTCCATGGACTAAGCCTCAAAAAATCTCCTATTAAAAACCATGCAACATTATTTCGGGTCAGGTCATCAACCGGATCAAACACAACTAGGCTCCACAAAACCCAATACATTTTACCAATGTGCCAAGAAGATCACGCCAATGTTTTGTTTATCATATTTGGGGGAATGCAGTGGAAAAAGTTCCTAAAAAGAACTATCAAACTCTTCTACAAAGATTTGTGCAATTTTTTGGTCAATCACCAATAAGCAAGTCGTCCTTATATATATTTTTTCATAATACAAGATTTACTAGAGTTCATATATATATATATATATATATATATATATATATATGAGAAAAAGTCAAGGCTTATATGAATCACTACATGATATATAAGGGTGTCTACGGAGTGGTTTAGATCAGGTTTGTGCTTAATCAGAATTTGACTCGACCACTTTGAGTAAGGGAGAACAGAACCTGCCACCTACTCGTCAAATTAGGCCCCATTGGATGGCAGTCGAGTGTCAAGTTTGTAAAAGGCAAATAAGATTTTGTCGAATTTGACTAAAATCTGGTCGGATTTGTTGAGATATGATTGAATATGTCGAGATCTCCTTGTATTGGTGGAGAGAGGAAAAAAAATTATTACTGGAATGAGGCAAAGTAAACGAAATCTGGTTGGAATATTGATGTGAACTGCAAAGGAACCTTCAAATGGGTGAAGAACTCGCCAAAAAAGGGTAGAATAGAAAAGTTTCAAACTAGTCAAGTTCATAAAGTTTCATGCCCTCTCACCCTTCACTCAAACTGACTTCATCGGGAATACACTTTTCAAAACCACCGCTGACCGACAGGCTCTTCTGATCTATCGAACTTCGGATCAAATGACAATAGGTCAGTCGATTTCTCGGGTTCAATTCTCCTTGGACAACCCTAATGATATAAGACAATTAACTACTTGTGTGGCAAAAATAAAACGAACTATTTTCATGAATGTAATTAAATTAAAAGAAAAAAAGAATAACCGGCAAAATTTAAAATTGAAAATTTTCCCTTGGATGTTTTCTTTTTCATTTAAAACACATGAGTATAAAGTTAATTAATATATATATATATATATATATATATATATAGTCCGTAAAATTTAACTATGGAGCGCTGCGCTTTTAATCTCAAAAAGTTTGAAAATGAGTATTGTTGGCCTTTTGGGTTTGGGCTTGAATTGAAGGAAAGAAACAAGTCACGTTTAGAATTGCATATATGTAATGTTTTAATAAATTAAACGGTCATGTCATTAAAAAAGAAAAAAATCATTTCATTGCTCCATTAGGCACATAGTAAATAAAACTACAAAAAGTGAATTGAGTGACCAATAACGCTCATTTTATATTTTAGGATGCTCAACAGTTACACTTTGACTAACAGTGTAGGGTTTTTTTTTTTTTTTTTTTCCCCTGTATAATAATAAGTATTGAATAGAAGAGAAAATATGTAAAGGGAAAAAAAGAAGAAAAGAAAAGAAGATAAAATATCAACTATGCGAGCGAGGCCCAACCTATCTGGATCCTTCGATACATAAATCCAAGAAGGTAGGTATCCAAGAGATGGGGGGCTAAGTGCAAAGCCCATTTGGTTAAGTTGTACACAATCTCAAGAGCCCACTTTCATCTTCAAACAAGCATGCATGAATATTGTAAATTGCAATAGGATTCCCTTGTGCATCCCGCCGCATATGAGTATTACCTTTTGTATTGCTTCATTTTGCAGCCTCTTTACTTTACCCAAGTCAATGGAAACATACTCCATCTCCATGCTCATCATAACCTCAGTTTTTTATGGACTCAGCAAGCTGTTTTGAGCTATACTCCAATTCATTTTACATCTAAACCTGTTAACATATGGTCCCCAATATCTTAATTTAATCACCATTTTACTTCTTTATTGTTACATATCATACAACCAGTCTTTCTTCGACTCATGTCACACACGTATTGCACATACATTGCACGTGAAACAATTCCACATCCATTAAGCAATCTCTCTCATTATTATTCCTATTTTTTTTTTTTTTAAAAAACACAAATAAAATAATATTAGAATCATAATCAATATAGATATGGAAAGATTAATTAAATCAACAGTCCCCAAAAGAATATAAAAAAAAGGGGGACCATATTTATAGGGTAGTAATTGTTGCAGGTTACACCTAGGTTTACCCACCTTATTTTTTAATTGAAATTAAAACTTAAAATCACGATTTTCAAGTTCAAAATTGTGATTTTATTTTCAATTCATAATTTTAGTTAAAAAATAAAATGTGTGTAACAACTTGTATGTAATAAACACAATTTTATTCAGTAATATTTTTTTTTTTTTTAGAAAGTTTCAACCTATGGCGTCCGCTTCTGATAATAACTCTTTATTATCAGACCAAGACACCAATCAGTTTTTGGTGTAGACAGAGATTGAACCCCAGATCTCTTATACAACCATCAGAGACTTTACTAGTTAAGCTAACTAGAACCCACATTTAATAATATTAATACAACACACAAACACACACTATTTACCACAACTGTCTTACGTAGAAGATTATGAATGATAAAAAAAAAAATATAAGTCTATATAAAAATGACTGATAACTGATCACAATATGCTTTCACTGTTTTGGGGTAAAGTGTATATAGTAGTGAATCATTGGAACATATTTAAATACACAAAAGGCAAAGGGCATGGCTGCAAAAAGCATGGTCGGTGACTGTCATCCTTATCTGACCCGCAAAGCTAACACAACACACAATGTGTCACCATTCTCTATAAATATAAAACTACCAAGTACCAACAATATTAAAACAAAACAAAAAAAACGTTTTTCACTTAAACCCTGCAAACCCGCTAAGTAAAAAATCCACGAAACTTCATTTCCAAACAAAATCTGAGCTAGTCCCACGGAATCTCTCTCTCTCTAGGGAAAAAAAAAGAAAGAAAGTAGAAACCCTAACTTTCTCTCTCTACAAATATCTCTCTCTCGATCATTCTCCATCGATGGCGTCCGGATCGTCGGGTCGGGGCAACCCGGGCTCAAAGGGGTTCGATTTCGGATCCGATGACATTCTCTGCTCCTACGAAGACTACACCAACCAGGACTCTTCGAATGGGAACCATGGCGACCCAGTCATCAGCTCCAATTCGGGAAAGGTACTTCACTGTTAGTCTCTAGGGTTTCACTGAAAATTGGTGTTCAGTGTAATTTAGTATGTTTTCTGAGGGCATCTTTGGAATCTGGGTTTGGGAATTTTTCGGAAATGTGGATAGGGTTTAAGATTGTGTAGATAATTGGATAAATTCAGTTGGGTTTTTCTTTTTTTCCTTGTTTGTATTGTAAAGATTGCTTTTTTTTTTTTTTTTTGGGTATTCTATTTATGTTTTGTGGATTGTTATAGCTTATAAAACTTGAAAGCTTTTTGTTTTTACTTTGTATATATGGAAAGAAATTAAATTTCCAACCATAGATTTTGTTTTAATTTTATAAAACTTTGCGGTACAGATTACTTTACCCATAGTTGAGCTTAGTAGTTAGTAACAGCTTGGCTTTCTGGTCTTTTTGGCTACTCCAAAGATGGGTTTTCATTTTGAGCAAAGATAACATTGCATTATGTCTTGGTTTGCTTATAGTGTGTATATACATTCATATGTGTAAATGAATGCCTGCATTTGAATGGGTAGCAAGCTCTGCTGAAAAACCCCATTTGAAATTTAGTCATACTATATTTGTGCTGCAACTTTTTCATACTTTGGTAGTTTTTACTGGTTGGGATCTTTGAAGATTTTGCTCACAAGGTTGTAAGAATTTCATTTTAACTATTTAGTTGACTTGGGAAGCTCAGTTTGAGTATTTGGTAATTGTTTTAGCTGCTACTTGGGGTTATCATTTTTTACTTTTAATTGATTATAAATGGAGCTTTATCGTATACACTTGCTCACAAGGAGTTGCTTTGTCCCGTTTTGGTGCAGGATTTTCAGAAAAGCAGAATCTCAAGATCAGCAATGTTTCCTTCTGTCTATAACCAGCCAGAAGATTCTTTCGGCCAAGATGTGATTGCGACTGTGGAAAAAAGTATGAAAAAGTATGCTGATAACCTTATGCGCTTTCTTGAGGGAATCAGTTCACGTCTGTCGCAGTTGGAATTATACTGCTACAATCTTGATAAATCAATTGGAGAAATGCGGTCAGAGTTAGGTCGTGATCATGGAGAGGCGGATTCTAAACTTAAATCTCTTGAGAAACATCTTCAAGAAGTGAGTCCAAATTTTAAATGTTTATATTTCTGAAGTGGAGGAGGATATTCTTTAATTTTTTTGTTATGAGATATGAAATGCAGCAGCTTTACACATTCACATTGTAGGACCTTTATGATATTATAGGCTTCCTTAGGTTTTCTGAAAATTTCCTGTTTGCATCAAAGGATGGTTAGGTTCTAAATTTATTCTATTGTGTGCGGGTAAATAGAGCTGTTGGGAAAACCTTGTCCTTTGGCATTCAGCAAGTGGTCAATAAATACTTAAAGAGACATCTTGAAGTGTTTGAATTACTCTTCTATTGGTTTTCTGCAGAAATTCATGGAATTATAATACTTGCTGCAGGGGTTTGTGGGAGTGAGGGGCTGTCAGGTTTGAAAACTAGTAGCATGCAAGAGGATGCATGGTTATTAGAAGTCATTGTATTTGTATCAATACATCTTCTGTATGTATCCAAAATTTAAAAATATAATTTCTGTAATGGGAATGGCACTGATATGGGAGGCTCCTATTGATGAATAGATAAGGGAGAGTCACTTGAGATGGTTTGGTCATGTTTAAGGATAGTAGTTAATGCACCAGTAGAGTGAGTTGATTCAAATTGAGGGAATAAAGAAAGAAAGGTAGAGGAAGATTAAAAACAACATTAATATAAGTAGTAAAAAAAAGAACATGTCAATCAAGGAAGTAACAAAGAGTATGAATTTTGATAGAATAGAATGGTTGAAAGAATACATGTGGATGTGGTAGACCCTCACTATTTTGTTGGGAATTCATAGCGGACCCCAAAATTTTGGGTCTTGATTCTTCTTGTTGTTGTTGTAATGGCACTGATACAGTGAGATATAGATGGATGGTAGCCAGAATATGGCATGGTTAGATTTTGGGGATTATGATACAATGTTCTATGCCTGTTAATGTTTGTCATTTATCTTTAAACAAAACATTTAACGTAATGTCAATATAACATTTTACCATATAATAATTAATTAACGCATCTGCTTTATTGACACATGGGGTTGGATATAAATAGAAGCATCAGATTATTTGTGATCATGGTCTTGTTCTTCTGTACAATTAACAGAAAAATGTTCCTATCAAAAAAAAAAAAACAGAAAAATGTTGAATATTTTCTTCCATGTTCTTCTTTAGAAGGTTTTGTAGTGTTGACTAGTGTCATTTTTCTTTCCTTTCTCCCATTGTTAATTTCTCATTTCTGCATAGTCTCCGGGGTTCCTCATCATAAAAAAAATGTTTATTTCTCATGTAATCATCATCATTTTGATTATTATTTACATGTTCCATTTTCATTTGTCGAAAATAATTAAGAACCTCAGTTCTTCCCTATATTGTCTAGTTTAGAATACAAGTTTGCCCATTGAAAGTGTAAAGGCCAGTGATTTTTAAGTTTTTTGGGGTTCAATGAGAGGTTCTTCATGAACATCAACTGGTAAAGTTTCATGTCATTGGATAATGAAGGGGTTTGGGTTTGAATCTCGCATACGCAAAAAAGAAATCTATTAGTGTCTTGGCCTCATTGTAAAGAACAATCATCATGAAGTGGATGCAATATGTTTAAAATTTTATTGAATTTCCGGGAGGAAAAAAAAAAGCAGTTTGGTGATTGCATTATGTTTGTGTTCCTCTGCTCGTGTTTTTTTTGTTTATGCCTTGCGGTCCACTGAGCTGGAGAGGGTTGTTGCTGGTATAAATAGTAGGGGTTGCCAGAAGTGTGTTAATGAACTTTTTTGCTCCCAGAAAGTATTTTGGTTCATTTAAATTGCGTTGTATTTTTAATTTAAAAATTGAATAACGTCTGAGTGGGTGGCATGCTATTCTAATTAATACCCTGTGGTTGTCATTGGACACATTAATGGATGTATATCATCAAAATGTGTTTGAAAGAGTCTTGTGTGACAGCAACTATGGAATTTGGGATTCCATTTCAAATCTACTGTGATGATATCCAAATTTTTCAAATTTTTATTTTCCAGATAAAGTCTGCTGGTGCCATTCTGAGTCTTTTTACATACTCACTATTGCAAATTATTAAGTCTTTTCTTTGCCTATTTCGAGCTGATATGGAGTGGTAGATAATTTATAACTTCTGTGTTTGGGAGGGAAGCACTTTGATTTGCTGTTAATATGAAGGCTCAAATAACCTCCACTGACATGCTTTACAGTTATCATTTATTGATTATATGCAATGATCTTCAGTACAATGTCTTCTTCATGCCATTTGCTGCAAGAGATTAACTTATTTATATTGCCCACTGCAGGTCCACAGGTCTGTACAGATCCTAAGAGACAAGCAAGAACTTGCAGAGACCCAGAAAGAATTAGCCAAGCTTCAGCTTGCGCAAAAAGAGTCATCTTCTTCAAGCCACTCCCAATCCAGTGAGGAGAAAACTTCATCAGCTGCTGCTGAAGCCAAAAAGACTGATAACACATCTGATGCACATAACCAGCAATTAGCTCTTGCCCTGCCACACCAAGTAGTGCCACAGCAACAGCCTGTGGCACCTCCTCCACAAGCACCACCACAGAATCTAACGCAGCAACAATCCTATTATCTCCCTCCAACTCAGTTACCAAATCCACCAGCCCAAACCCAACACACACACAGTCAATATCCACCCGATTCTCAGTACCGAACACCCCAACTGCAGGACATGTCTAGGGTGGCACCACAGCCAACGCAGTCTCAAGTAAATCAGACGGCACCAGTCCAACCATTCCCTCAGTATCAGCAGCAATGGCCCCAGCAATTACCTCAGCCATCGCAACAGCCCTCAATGCAACCCCAGATCAGGCCCCCGTCGACAACGGTTTACTCGTCCTACACACCAAGTCAACAAACAAACCCATCACCTCCAGAGACGCTGCCAAACAGCATGCCAATGCAAATGCCATTCCCAGGGATTCCTCAACCTGCGTCCAGCCGTGTTGATGCCATGCCGTATGGGTATTCTGGAGCTGGTAGAACTGTTCCACAGCAGCCCCCGCCTCAGCAAATGAAGGGCACTTTTGGAGCACAACCAGGTGATGGGTATGCAGTTGCTGGACCCCAGCCTGCACTTCCTCCAGGGAGTGGATATATGATGTATGACAGTGAAGGGAGAGCACATCATCCACCTCAACCGCCTCACTACACTCAAGGTGGATATCCTCCAACGAGTGTTGCTCTTCAGAATCCACAACCAACAACAGGCCCTAATCTTATGGTCCGGAATCCAAGCCATTCACAATTCTTTCGCAACCATCCCTATAGTGAACTGATTGAGAAATTGGTGAGCATGGGTTTCAGGGGTGACCATGTTGCAAGCGTGATTCAGAGGATGGAGGAGAGTGGGCAGCCTGTTGATTTTAATGCTGTGCTTGACAGGTTGAATGTGCATTCTTCTGGAGGTTCTCAGAGAGGATGGTCAGGGTAAAGAATTTATTCAGTAATTTGAGTTCCATATTAGTGACAATCATGCGTGTTTTATTATGCATTGAATAAAAGGTTGATGTAATGTGCACGGTGTATTGTATATGTGGTTTGAGAGATACAAAGATGGTGTATATCTGCGACCTCATTCCAATACTTTTGTCTTCTGTTGTTTGATGACACTTCTAGCAGTAGAAAGACTTCCATTAAATGGCTTTTCTTTTCTTTTAAAAAAAAAAAAAAATATATATATATATATATATATTTCCCTTCTTCGATTGGTAGAAGTCCCAGAGTCCATTGCACACAAATAGTTTTTCGAGCTTGTCATCTAATTGCCAATTTGCCATTACTCAATGCGTCTCCGGCCAACTACACTACCATATAGTTTCAAAACCTACTGGTAAATCAAATTTAAACCCTAACTCCAAACTCAGCCCCTAAATCCAAACTAAGCCGCTATCATGCATGGTTTTTTTTACTTTTAACAATGCAATAAGGTTACATAGTGTCTATGTCTATTATTCGTTGATTAAATGGGTATTTCCATGGGTTTTTGCCTTGGTATTGTGTTCATACTGTCGTATTGAATGATTCGGGTGGTTTGATTTCTATTCATAATACAGCTCTAGTTATTGGATTTCTATTCATGTAATGCATACAGCTCTAGTTGCTGGTTAGGCCGGTTTGATGCTCTATCTTACATGGTCACAATGCCACGAAACACCTTTGGTGATCATATAATTTTCTTGATCAAGTTTACAGATTTGTACTACCCTCTAGCAACCTTCTAATTTTTATTGTACTCATAAAGTTGGAAGGTTTAAGATTGGATTTCAAATGAAAAGAATTTAAACCTATCTATTTTGAGATAGGTAGAAAGTGAGAGAGGTGGGTTTGAATTACAGACGTGAAACAAAATAAAAGATGTTATTACCACTGGAATATCATTGAACCCCTGAATTCATAATTATCTATCCATATGTTGCTGATCTTTAGAAACTCATTTATTCCATTGTATGCAAAGCCATGCGGACAGTCCTTTTCAAGCCTGATTCTTGGAGTAAAGGACCTAATACATGTAGGGTCTAAAATCAAATGTTTAACTTAAAACAATTGAATTTAATATGCACAAGTAAAACCCTGTCCAGAAAAGAAAAATGATGAACATTACAATTTTTATTTTTCAAATCCAGGATTTAAAGGACAGCTTACATGAGATCGCTTCAAAAAGGATGCCAATTTTTGTTATTTTGACTTGAACAAAATTTGAGAAATTAACTACCTTCATTAACGCAACAATATAATCAACCCAAAGATGAAATTTATAAATAAATAAAAAGGTGATGATGATATGATGAAAGGCCCAAACCAAAAATAAGAATAATAACAAAAGTAATCAATTAAAATGTTTGATCTTATTTTCTTTGTTGTAAATTGTTTAGTAGTGTTGTCTAAATTGGGCCAACAAATAAGCAACCCATTACAAATGAAAAAAATTTTAAAAAACTTTCCGTTGCCGGGACTTGAACCCGGGTCTCTCGGGTGAGAGCCGAGTATCCTAACCAACTAGACTACAACGGATAATTGATTCTAATGTTTAGTAGTTTTATCTAAATTGGGCCAACAAATAAGCAACCCATTACGACTGAAAAAAATTTAAAAAAATTTCCGTTGCCGGGACTTGAACCCGGGTCTCTCGGGTGAGAGCCGAGTATCCTAACCAACTAGACTACAACGGATTATTGATTCTAATGTAAAGTATTATTTATTTTGTAACTATTTTTCAACCCCAACATTCTCAAAATCCTGAATTCTCTCAAATACAGAAGCAAACTAGGGCTAACCTTTTCCAAAATTATCAAACCATTCCAATCCCTTATTGCACCCCAATGCCCAAGTGAGTCCTCTCCTAGCAGGAAGATATCCACATATCAAATTCAATAGATTCTCTTAAAGGGAAAGTCCACTCTCATCTAAACTTTAAGAGCAAGACTTTCACAAACTCTTTTTTTATTTTTTATTTTTTGAGAGAGTGTTTCAACCTATAGTATCCGCTTCTAATGATAACTCTATATACAAACATTTGATTCTCTTTTCTCATAATTTATTAGGACTTTGAAAAGTTGAAACTTGAAACAGACACATTTGCCTTACTTGTATAATAGCCATAACAAAAAGGTTGAGGCAACTTATTTTATACACAAATAGGTGGGGTTTTATGTGCCCTTTGTAGTCCCAATCCTCCATTTGGCTTAGGCTTAATTTCATCCCAACTCAATATAATTTAATTTGCAAATGCAAGGTCTGGAACAACTCATATGTTCTATAGAATAGTTGCTCCTAATTTTCCATTTTATCTTTCAAGGCACACCAAATTTAGGTCTCAAAAAAAAAAAAAAAAAGGCACACCAAATTTATAACAAAAGATTTACAAACTAACATAATAATTGCTGTGATACATTCTTTTTTCTTTTAATCATGAAAAGATGCTCTTTTAGGAGAAGAAGAAGTCAAATATGCATTGCTTTCTAAATTATCAAAATATTTTCTTTCAAAGAGTGTATCAATAGTTTTTAACTTGGACATATTTAAATTTTAAAAGTTAAAGTACAATGATTAATAAATCAAGAATTTAGCAAAAATATATTGAAAATAATAACGTTATTTTGAATGGAATCAAATATGAATGAGATTAAAAATAACAGTTTTTTAATCCACACACGGTAGTTTGAATTGGAAAACTTCCTCAACCCCGGTCCATACACACCATTTACTAATCAAAACAAAATCCACAGTATTAAACTATCCATCATCTTGTGTGATTATAGTGGATTTGTCACTAAATTCATAATTATCCACAGTATTAAATTCATAATTATCTATCCACAGTATTAAACCCGAGAAGGAAACCGGTAATCTATTCGGGGTAGGTTTCTCCTGGGACATCTGGAGTCTGAACCCAGCAACAAAGAAAAGTTGGAAGTTGATGTTGATGTTGCCCAACTATAATAATCTCTTCCTTTCCTTGTGCATTGTCCTTTATTAAAGTCTAAAAAAAGGGATAATTACATGATTTGGACTTTGTTGCTTGGACATGTATGGTTTACGGCCAATAGATCTCACGTTGTATTAACATTTAACATATACAAAAAAAAAGTGTTAAGTTAACCTTAGTAGTGGACCCATAGCTTTTTTTTAAATCATTTATTAAGCTCCTCAAAAGAAAAAACATCGATTAAGTTATTAAAATAGAACAACTTCTATAAAAAAAATGAAAGTATATTAAAAAAGAGGGAACAATGAACACTACTAGTAATATTGGATGCAATATTCTAGGAGTGCCACTGGGCATCACATGTCTTAGCCGCCCAACTAATTATTGCTTAACATTTTAACTCAAAAAAAAAATTTATTGCTTAACATTGAAACCTTTTTTTTTTTTTTTTTTTTTTGAGAGAGAGAGAAACTTAACGTTGAACTTGCACTTGATTAACTTTAACAAAAACATTTTATATGACCGGATTGTAACCTAATATATATGATTAATATGTCAATTTTTGGAAACAAAGTCCTTTGAATTTGATACACAACCATCTCTTTCTCTTGCTTAGTCCTTATTACAAATAGAGCAAGTTCTTCAAAGTTCAAAGGCCCAAACTGACTCGTTCCTAATGGGACGATTTTCATGATGTTTTTTAACATGTAAGCAGGATTTTTAATTTTAAAAAAAATTATTCCAACATGTTAGAAACAGGCTAATTTAGATTTTTATAATGTGATCGTGGTTGGTTGAATTAGGATACTCCATGCTCTTCATAAGTTGAATTAGGGTTTGAGATTGTCCCATCTCTATTATCTAATATTATTTCCCCTTGAAATGCATTTCTAAATATTTAGAGATATTAGGGTCAATGAATAATTTTAAGAGAGTTGAACTATTTTAAAAAGTTTTGACTGTAGATGATATATAACTATATAAGAATAAAATTCTTTTTCCCCCACCCTCTCTTTTGGGATGAATCTTTTCTTCCCTATTATTCCTCTCTTACTTTTTCAAGCTTCATTGTCTCTTTGCCCTTGTTGAGACATGAATCAGGGTTGAGTTTTTCTTCTTAAGTAACTCAGTATATAAATTTAGAAATAGAAACGCATTTCCCTGGTATGCAGTGAACTATCTCAACTGGACATATCAAGATTAAAGAAAGGGTGAAGAGACAATGAAACACATGGTTTTAATTGAATTCAATTGTATTTGGACAAGATATCACTTTTTGTGTTTTATTGGTCAAATCAACCAAGTGTTTGAATTTAACTTAAGTTTTTTTTTTTTTTTTTTTTTTTCTGGGAGTTAACTCTATGATTTAGACATGTTAATATGAAAAATGAATCATACTTTCGTAACATATTTATAAGTATATATAGTAGAGTTGTCTACGAGTTGTTCCATGTTGGTTTTGGACTCAACTTGAAACCAACCCACTCAAGTTGGGTGGAAGATGTTAAGACCCACCATCGACAGCCAATCACCATAGGTCGAGTCAGATTAGGCATGGGGAAACGATTGATCAATTCAGGTGAAACTAATTAAGGAGCGATGGTGGGTGGTGATATGTAGATCTTTGCCAGATCTGAGTGCAAGATTTAGTTGGAATTGAGAGGAGTAGAGCATCACATCGTTGAATCTGAGCTAAGGAAAGCCAAACTTGGCTAGATTTGAGTAGAGAAGGGCCAAATGTGGCCAAATCTAAGCAAAGGAGGCCTCATTGTCATCAAATCTAGGTAGACTTAGCCTTAATTTGAAGGGTTTCTCGATCGGGTTGTGTGGCTTGGGTTTTAGAAGAGGAAACCTGTCATTTGACCCACCGGAGTCGATTTCTGAGGGCTGAGACCCAATGCCCACTGTTGAAGGAGTCGGATTTGTCCGCAATGGGTTGGTTCCAATCGGTTTGTCAAGTTGCTTGGGCAGCCCTAATATATAGTGACATGGAAATGATACTCAGTTATAGTTTCTTCTTCTTCTTTTTTAGAAAAAGTAAGAAAGTACTAAGAGTTTAAGATGTGTATTTTTTTTATTTTTTTATTTTTTTTATTTTATAGAGAGATGTGTACTTTAATCTATGGGAAAGTGTGTCACTTCCTATGATTTCCTTCAATGATTTATAAGATTTAGAGAAAATGCAACTTAGGTGTATCTATAAATAGTAATATAATCTTTAAAGTTTAGTATGCAGCATAAAACTAAAGCTAACCCATATAATTTGCCAAGTTGAATCTGGCCAAATTTTCTATTGACTTGTTGCTTTTGGAGGTTGTTGGGTTGGCGGCGGTTTAGTTTAAAAATTTTCCCTTAACTCATCAAATCCAACTTGTGCATAATCCTAACCCCAACTAAGACAATTCAAAAAGAAAAAAAGGAAAAAAAAAAAAAAAGAGTTTATAATCTAGAACAAGATCTTGTTACCTAGACTCTACGACTCTGTAAATGAACTCATGGTTGCAACCCACAACAATTTCAAAACTCTAAACTTTTTCATACATGGGACCTCTTCGCAGTGCCTATTTAGGGTGAGTTTGGTTCAGCTTTTTGAAAAAGTGCATAATGAAAAAGTGAAGTTTTCAAAAAATGCATAATGAAAAAGTGTTTTTTCAAAAAGCTGAGCGTTTGGTAAAAGCTGTTAAAAAGTGATTTTTGAAAATGCTGAGTGTTTGGCTAACACTTATAAAAGTGACGGTTTAAGTGGTAAATTACCAAAAAGGACAATGTATATGTAAAGTATTGTGAAAATACTTTCTAATTTTTTTTTTTATAAAACTTTCTAAAATTTTTTTTTAAAAAAAGAACTTTCAAAATTTCTAAAAAAATTATTTTTTTCACACCAATATTAATTAATAATAACCTATCACTTAAAATTTATTGTGAAAATATTGTGATTGCATTTCTCAATTTTAATTTCTCATTCTTTATTTTATTTTCCCCTTATTTCTTTACTTTTTTTTTCATCCGTATTTCCTTCCTTTTTTTCTTTTTTTTCCCTCTTTTTTTCTCCTCCACCTACCCTTCTAATTATTATTATTATTATTTTCCTTTCTTTCCCCTTTTTCCCTACCCAGACACTCCAGAACATTCCTTGCTTCTTCTTTTTTTCTTTTTTCCTTCTTTCCCTTTTTCCCTTACCACTTCTTCCTCCCAGAACGTTCCCCTCTCTTCTTCTTTTTTTCTTCTTTTTTCCTTCCTTCCCCTTTTTCCCTACCACCTCCAAAACGTTCCCACTTTTCTTTTTCTTTTTCTTTTTCCTTATTTCCCCTTTTTCCCTACCACTTCCTCCAGAAAATTCCAGTTGTCGCAGAGCTCGGGTGTTTGGTCTAGTCGAGTAAGCAACTGAAGAAATTTCATATACAGAATTATAGGATTTCAGTATTAGAAAGGTCTAGGTGATTGCAGTATATTCGAACCTGTAGTTAGCTCCGCTTGGGCAGCACCCCCATTGTGAGAAGCTACAAGGAAGAGAGAAGATCCCTTAAGGTCTCTGCCACCATTGGGTTTGTATTTGATTTTGATTTTGGGTTTGGGTTATGGGTTTTTAGTTGATGGTTTAATTTTGAATTGATTTTCTGTGGATTTTGGGTTTGATTTTGAGTTGATTTTCTGTGGATTTTGGGTTTGATTTTGAGTTGATTTTGTTTTGGGTGGATTTTGAGTTGGGTTCGGGATGGGTTTTCCAATGGGGTTTGAGTTGATTTTAAGTTGTTTTGTGTTGATTTTGAGTTATTTTTGGTTTGGTTTTGTTGATTTTGTGTTTGGATTATCAAATGTTGAAATGGGTTTTGTTGATTGTGGTGGTAGACCGAGTGGCGCTGTGTTTGTAGCAGCACGGTGAGGGCAGAGTAGATAGAAGAGATGAGAGGAATGAGTAACAGGCGTGAGAACTGAGAACTGATGAAGGGTAATTTGGTAATTGCTCAACTCACCCCAACAGATATATCAAAACGCGCACGGACTTTTGGCATTATGGACCTCCAAGGCTCCATAAGTTTTGCGCGTTCTCAGCCTTGGCCCAAAACGCAACTTTTTTCCAAAAAGTTGCGTTTTGGGCTAAACCAAATGCACAAAACGCTCCAGATTTTACAGAAACGTGCGTTTCAGCTCCTAAAAGCTGAAACAAACGGGCACTTAGTGTTAGCGACCAGGATCTTTGTCTGACTCCAAGGCACATCTTTGAAGGTTTGATATTGTTGTGAACTCACTAGGATGTAACACTTTGTGATCTTAAGCTTTTAATCATGTGTATGGGTGATAAAATAGCATGATGTTTTCATTAACACACTAATGATAAAGGCTAGGATTTTCTCTTTGAGTACTTTTGTTTGAGCTTATGCCTCCCTCAACCCTTTCTGAAGCCAAGTTAATAAGTCCTTAAAGAGTTTGAGAGCGCAAACAAACACATGGCTTCAAGATCTTGTTCTTATTATTAGGAGAAGAAGAAGATATTTGATTATTAAAAAAAAAAAAAGTATGAAGAATTTCTCGCCTTATCATGTGAACAGGACTTTTCCCTTCAATGCTTGTCAGTAAGTAAGGAACTTTGTGATTTCAGTTTGGTTTTTATTTTTTCATTTTTGGTCTGTTTTTATCTTTTTGGTCTGTTTTTATTTTTTGTCTTCGTTAACATCTTTTGTGTTTTTTTTTTTTTTTTTAGAAATCTATATATCTACATCTTCTTGCAACCTTTGTTGTCAATTTGTGTTTCTTCTCTGAATTTTATAACTGTCTTGTCAATTAAGCTTATTCTCTTCCATTTTATCCTATCATTATTCCTGTTGATTCATAAATATCTTTTTTTTAATCTCTCTCTATCAATCTTGTGTATCGTTTGTTACATCTATGTTTTTCCCGTTTTAATTTATAATATATAATTTTCAATTGTCCAATTGTTCATGGGAGAGATTTTCATGATTCCTCCCATTTGGTTGTGATGATGCACAAAAATATTCAGTGAGCTGATCCTTCACACGCACCAATTAGGGCACTTGAAGAACAAGAGAATAGAGAACTAACAGAGAGCACCAGTGGGGTGCCAGCTAAAGACCCTTCGAAGATTAAGTCAGTAATAGAAGAATCTCCAAGAACTCAATAATGTGAGAATTAGGAATTTTCACGTACCTTAAGGAAGAGGAGACTTGGTACTTATATAGTAGTGTAGAACTAACCAAGATCCCTTGAATGTAGGAGCTTTCCCCATAGAGAAGGCCTGGAGTTAAGGATTTGAAATCTTAGGGTTTCTTTTCCCATACGGGGAGGATATGAATGAGTACTAAGGTCTTTGGGCGTGGTGTGGAGTTAAGGGTTTGAGATGTTAGGATTTCTCTTCCCATACGGGGAGGATATGAATGAATACTAAGGTTTTTGGGCGTGGTGTGCAAATTATTTTCATATGAGTGAGGAGCACGTAAAAGTTTGTGGGACCTAATGTACTCAAACGTCGGTATGCAAATGGAGGATGAGGTGCAAATCCTCCGTCAAGCACATTCGCAAGTCACTCGTTGAGACCAAATGTATGATACCCAACGGGTCTCTAGAGGTTGACAGGTCTTCAAGGGGAGTGTGGCAGACGTGAAGTTTGATCCTTATACTGTCGGGGCTTGAAGAGGTGAAGTGTTCAATCCCGACGGGTCAAAGAGTTAGGAAATTTCTCCTCGGTCAAAAATACTCTTATCAGGTTGAATCATGTGTGCAAAGCTCTAAGTTGTAACAACGCTTGCGCAACGATATCACAGTTCTAAGAATGGTTTTTTTTTTCCCCCTTTTTTTTTTCTTTAAATTCCATCTGTAAGTTTGATGCGGCTCATATAGGCATAAATTGACTAAGTTGTTCGCCTCACATGCTATGTAAACGTTAATATTTGATGACATGATATACTCTTTTTTTTTTTTTTTTTTATTGTTTTAATAGATGTTGTACAATCACTATTTAAAATTTATGAAGAAAATTTCAAACATTTTCTAAAGAATAATAATAGTATTATAATAATACTACTAATCTCTTGGTTACCCACCTTTACCTTGTCAATGTTTCTTTTTTCTTTTTTAGGAATGGCAACAGGTCGAGTTTGGTGTAAGTTTTTTTATGGCCGAACCTGACCCGCGGGCCTGTTTAATAAACAGGTCATTTTTTTAGCCCCAAACCCAGCCCATAGTGTCTCTGCGAGCCCTGCGAGCCCAGTCCAGCCATTTCTGGGCCTAATTCGTGGCCCAATCCGCCCCATTCTTTAAAAAAAAAACACACACACACACACAAATAGCAACACAAATCAATCAGCATTGTTATCAGTCTTGTTGAAATGAGATTCTTAGATAGAAAATAAATAATAAAATAACACAAAAAATAGAAGAAACAAAACTCCATTTATGGACCGATTTTTACATTAACACAAACATCAACTCCGATTCACATTCTTTGAAGTTATCTTAGGCGCTATAGTCAACTAAACCAACACAAAATATACACATGCATTACATTATATAAAATTGAATCCTCAAACAAATACCCAAAAACAAAACTACTGAGAGAGGAAATGATCCCCAAAAAAAAAATGAACCAAAAAAAAAAAAAAATGAAGAACTCAGACCACTAACAGGGGCGGCGCTAAAGCATATTCAGGGGGTTCAAATGAACCCCCTGACTTCAAAAGAAAAAACTATATATATATATATATATACATATTGTTAGCTTAATACTTTAATTTATTTTTAAAAATATATTTTTTGCATACTCTAACTTAAATTTTGCACATTTTTATTATAAGTATTTTCGACTTTAAGAATAAAGAGTAAGTTTTTTTTTTTTTTGAGAAATCGAATAAAGAGTAAGTTTTTGTGAATTGTAAGTGTAATTCTTTTTTATAAATTTATATTAGGTGTAAATGCACTTTTAGACCCTATATTTTGCAATTTTTTCATTTTGGTCCCTACATTTTATTTTTACCACTTTTAGTCCCTAAACCAATTAACGCGGGACATTTAAGTCCTTGAAGCACTATTCCATCAGCCAACTAACGGGGAAACTGATGTGGGCATTAAAATATTATCAAAAAAAATATTTGCATTTTTTAAATGCCAAAATTAAAAATAAAATAAAAAATTTAATTACTCAATTTTAAGAACATGAAGATCAAACCCCACCGAATCAAAGAATATGAAACCCAGCAAAGAATTGAAACCTAGCAAACAAAAACCTCATACTTTCTCTCCTAATTCTCTCTCTCTACATTTTGGTCCTTACATTTTATTTTTACCACTTTTAGTCCCTAAACCAATTAACGCGGGACATTTAAGTCCTTGAAGCACTATTCCGTCAGCCAACTAACGAGGAAACTGACGTGGGCATTAAAATATTATTAAAAAAATTATTTGCATTTTTTAAATGCCAAAATTAAAAAAAAAAATTAATTAATTACTCAATTTTAAGAACATGAAGATCAAACCCCACCAAATCAAAGAATATGAAACCCAGCAACCAAAAACCTCATACTCTCTCTCCTAATTCTCTCTCTCTACCCTCTCTCACTCACCACTCGCCCTTTCGTCTTCATTCTCTCTCAAGACGATCTCAAAGATGCCACTTCATCCGACGACGACGACTCGCCCCCCAATCCCACCACTCCCCATGACTCGTCTGAGTGGGATGAGTTTGGCTTCGAGTCCCATTCACCTCACAAGTCCGAGGACAAGCTCGACCTTGGCTCCTGGCGCCCGATCTTCGAACCTGACTCCTCTTTCTCCTCCGCCTCGGCCCCACCCGATCTAGTCCCCGCCTCAGAGTCTGATTCGCTTTACTTCTCGGGAGTCTCGAATATGGTATCGGCGGCGAGTTCGGGCGACGCGTGGACGAAGTGGCCGAGGAGGCAAAACAGTGGGGTTTGACGGCATCGTTTTGGTGGAGTTAGGGTTGGTGGTGTGAAACAATTTCATTGGATTTGAGGAGGTAGAAATGATGCTATTGGATCTGCTCCAAACCCAAAAACTCAGATCTGCTCCAAACCCAAAAACCATAGAATTTTTGTTTGAGTTTTTTGTTACTTGTTGCTGTGTTTGGTTGCTAAGAGATGGGTTTGTTTGGTTGGGTTTGACTTGCTCTTAATCGATGGTGGTGGTGGGTTTGATTGTGAGAACATGAAGTTTTCTGGGTATTGTTGCTCTTGTTCTGGGTTTGATTGCGAGAAGGTGAAGTTTGATTCTAGGTTTGCTCTTGTTCTCTTCGACATGCACTGTTGGTTTCTTTGATTTGTTTCTTGTTTTTCTGGATTTGATAGAGATTAGATTTGGTTGCTAGATTTTTTTTTAAATGATTTGGTTGCTGGATTTAGATTTGGGGTTTTTCATATATTGGTTTGGGTGCTGGGTTTATTTCTCGGATTTGGGTGCTGGGTTTCTATTCTTTGCTGGGTTTCATATTCTTTGATTTGGTGGGGTTTGATCTTCATGTTCTTAAAATTGAGTAATTAAATTTTTTTTTTTAATTTTGGCATTTAAAAAATGCAAATAATTTTTTTAATAATATTTTAATGCCCTCGTCAGTTTTTCCGTTAGTTGGCTGATGGAATAGTGTTTCAAGGACTTAAATGCCCTGCATTAATTGGTTTAGAGACTAAAAGTGGTAAAAATAAAATGTAGGGACCAAAATGAAAAAAGTGTAAAATGTAGGGATTAAAAGTGCATTTACGCCTTTATATTATGTGTGTGTGAGTGTGTTTAATATTGATTGTGTGCATTACTTTTTGTTATAATGTTATGTATTTGTGTAAATTATGATGTGTGTGGATGTTTGTATGTACAATATAAATATAATATAACTTTATATAATTTAATAATTAAGAAATAGAGAAGTTTTTTTTTTTTTTTTTACATGTGTGTGTATTGTTATCATATTATAATAACTTTTTGTAATAAAGTTAGTAAAATTCAAAAAAACAATTGTAAAGTTAATGATTGTTCAAGCATTACCACCGCACGCCCTTGGTGCAATGGTCACTGCATAAGTATAAGTGCTTGTGGGGTGTGAGGTGTGGGGGGCAAGGGTCGAGATTCAAGTCTCTAGGATGGAGTTTCACACATATATACTCTTAGATTAGACTAGAGTAGAATTTCTATCTTATATTAACAAAAACAATTTTGATTGTTCAAGCATTTAATTGGTTAAGTAGACACATCTATATATATAGTAATAGGTGAAGCAGAGAGAAACTCAAATTAGAATTCCTAATTAGAGTTCTAATTTTATGCCATGTGTCTAGAATTTGAAATTGAAGTTGAATTTTGCATCATGTGGCTAAATGTATGTGAGCTCATTCTCATTAAAACCACTTCTATGTATCAGGTCAAGTGAGTTACTGTACTAATTAAGTTTTTTCTTGATTTTGCAGTCAAACGTGAAAACCAAAGAGATTAATATCGGTGATAAGAACTTGTTTTGGGTACATTGCATAATTTCCAAAAAGATAGTAAAGCCAGAGTTTGCATCTTTGTTATAAATTGCTTACAAAGTTTGCATCTTTACATTTGCACTGAGTTTTGGATTAAAGTGCTTTCTTCTTAGTTCTGACACTGAGTTTTGTTTACTATTCACTTACAAAGTTTGCATCTTTACATTTGTTATAAATTGCTAATATGTGATTAGATGCACATTATGCCTAAAATTCACTATCCTTATATTTGGCTTTTTGTTCAGGTTTGGCACCTATAACAATGAAGGAAGCACTGTTGTGGACCGATGGATGATACTTTTTGCAGGCTGCAAAGGAACTTAGTGATCAATGGAATCTCATGCGAATTGGAGAGGACCCGGCTGTAAATGTCTGGATGACAGATGTGAGTCATTATATTTTTAAAATTTTCAGTGAAGGTAAATGTTATGAACAATATAAAATTTCCAGAGAGAGATTTATTATTCTATAGTTACGCAAGTTTGGTCGCCTTCTTGGAGTGAATCACTCCACCCTGTCTTTCTACTGGAATTTTTTATTCAGATTGTTACAATTTAATCCGAAATTTTATTTGAATTTTCCTATTGTTGTTACTATCATATATTATCATTCCAATTGTTCAATTAGAATCTGAAATTGGAGTCCAATTTTACTATACACGTGTACAATCTAATTATTTTTAATTTTGCTGTCATGTGCAGAAGCCAATGAGATGAAATTAATAACACATTAAACACTCATGCTTTGGGAATCGGTAGTACCAATCTAAATTCATTGGACCTGTTTCGTGATAATACAACTATGAAGGATGTATAAAAACACGCACAAACCCATCTCTCTATAAAAAGAGATTTGAGAGAATTTCTTTTATCAGCCATGGAACTTCGGAGGTTTTTTCTTTACACAAATGTCCAACAAAATGACCCATCGTAAAACTACAAAATGAGTACAACTCTGAGGGTTTTTTTTTTTTTAATTTTAAATTTTTTAAGCTACAAAAATTTCAATCACTAATAGAGATTGAAGATTCAAAAGCGTGAATGGATCTTTTGGATAAACACTGTCACCAAGGTTCATCTTTCTGTGTAAAATATATATACTGTTAAGTTTTGTTAATGAAATTTTCTTGTTAATAATATGAATTTAGACTTAACTGAGCCTTTTAAACATGAATAAACTAATGATTAATAATATATCCATTCCCGTGCGGTAGCACAGGGTTACATACTAGTAGTGTATAATTTATGTATGAATAAGTGTGATTATGTGTGTTAATAATTTATACGGAGCCAATGAGTTGAAATTAGTCATTTAGTCTAAAATATTTTTATGAAAACAAAGTCAAATAGATAATGTGGGGGCCAGATAGCCAGAAGGTATTGTTAAAACTGTATATATTGGGCCTATGGCCCAGTCCGAGGACATTTACTTGTCCAAGGATGGTCAAACAATGTTATTATGGGAATGGTAGAAGATGAGGAGATAAGGATTGTACATGATAGCCCAAAAGATGCCCGATGAGGGAAGTCATATCGGGAATGTGGATCCGAGATCAGTAGGAATGGCCTACCATCTTGAACATCCTACCAGGTTGCATCACAGTTAGAAGTCGGACATTGGATAAGAGAGGAGTAGAGGAAGGCAACAAATATCTACAAAAGCTGCTACCTCCGCATTAAATGCTCTGCAGCTGACTCCCTGGCCGCATTAATGTGGAGGTGATACATGAACAGTACATTTCAGCCTTACGGCTACTACATGAAGACTTATGGGAGGGGTTGATGGGACAAGTATCAACACCGACCATCCTGCATGCACGTGGAAGGTGGAGATGAAAAAGAAAGGGAGTATATAAGGGAAGGAGGGCAACCAGAATAGGGGATCGGAAAAAAAAAAAAAGATTATAGAATCAAAAAACCAAACTGGTAACCTAATTCGAGAATAATATACAAAAATAGTGCACCTTGGATTCTGCCAAGGACTATTTTCTTTCAATATAACCCTATTTATGTTCATTCTCCAATCATCTGAGTCTATTATAACGTTTGTTTGATTAACTAAAGCCCATTGTTTTCCAACCCACACTCTACAAATTTATTGTTTTGGGCTTTTTGGGCTTGAATCCATCCAAGCAGCAAGGCTATAAGTTCAAATCTGGTCCTTACAGATAAGAACAACTGTATAAAGATAAAAATGTTAGACAAACTAAACAAAATAAAATGATTATAGACTCATAGCTACCCACATTGGTAATAAATATTCATGATGAACTATCATGTAACATTCAAAATTTGAAAACTTGTAGAATAAAATTGTAAAACTTTATGTATTATTATTATTATTATTATTATTTGATAACTCAATATATTCAAGTTCTCTTTTTATTAAAATTTTGTAGTGACCCTCCTAAACAAAATTTCTGGAGCCGCCACTGACTACTAAAGCTCCATTGGCGGTGGTTTCAGCCATCAATCCCACCCCTGGGCTACGCCTGACCTCAACACAACCAAGAGCTCCTCTGATCATCACATTTCTCTCCGATCTAACAATCCCATGCTCAAATCTATGGATCCTGTGCTCCTCCGTGACAAACGGAAATCACCACAAGATTTGTGCTCCTCCACAAGGGTGAGGTTGGGTCGGTGACTGAATAAGAGTGAGGGTAAGGATGAGATGTGAGTGAGAGTGAGAGCCAGTGAGAGGCGGATGAGATGTGAGGTGAGAGAAGCGACTAAGTTGAGAGAGAAATGAGTTTTAGGGTTAGGGTTGTGATATATATATATATATATATATATATATATAGGTAGGTAGGTAGGTTTTTTTATAATTCTACATTAGCTAATCGGGTCGGGTTTGGGCTGAGTTTTTACCAAAACCCGAACCCGACCTAGACCTGCTTCGAGTTTTTTTTAAAACCAAAATCCAACCCTATTCTTTATCAGGCCGGGTAAAATCCGACCAATTAGGGTTGGGTAGAAATTGCTATCCCTATTCTTTTCCTTTTTGGTTGTGTAAAAAAAATGGGTTTTTCTTATGTGGACTCATTGGTTTTACACCACATGACAACAGTAAATAATACCACATGTACTATTGAGACCTTAATAAGGTTATTATCGTGAGTACAACATATTCGTTAAAGCATCACTATTTGAACTGTTCATATGAACTGTAAAGCAATACTAATAATCTTGCACCAAACCACACGTAGTGGCTTGTCAATGTTTCTAGATTAAGCTGGTGCCCCTCGCAGATGTACAAGTCATAGTTAAATCAGGACCGTTACATTCAAATATGTTTAAATCTATACCGTTCATCACGTAAGTAGAAAGAAGACCCACCAACTTGTGGACCAATTTGTGCTGACGTTGAATCTAAAGAGTAAAGATGGTCCCCAATCCCATATATTCCCATCTGATCTTGTCTGTCTGACTCTCTGTATGAAAATTTGAATAGGCAAAAAGCCAAAGCGTGAGTTCAGATTTCCTTTTAAGTCGAAGCTTTCAATTTTTAAATGAGCGCGTTTGACTTCAAGCCGTAAGATGAATCTACACGTTAAAGAAATCGGCCTAGAAAGGTCGAATTGCTTTGGTCCATTTGTCATTGTCTGTGAGTGGGAAGGAAAAAGCCTTAAAAATAATAGAATAATAGCACTATTATCTTACTTTATTATATTTTTATTATTATTAAAGTTACAATTACTTTATTATATTAAAGTAAGAACGTTCTTTCTTGCAGGGACCTAATTAATAAAATCTTATTGCACAAAAAAAAAAAAAAATTTAATAAAATCTTTGCACCAAAGGTGGATTCAAATCTCTTTTTTTTTTTTTTTTTTTGAAAGCGAAGGGTAGTAAAAGTAAAACATTGGAACCTTCTCGTCATTTCTCTTGTTTTGCTATTGATGTCACTCTTTTGTTTTAGAAATACTAGCATTTATAGTACTGAGTCTACTGACCCCATTTTTTGGTTAAGAAAAAAAAAATTTAACTAGGACCTCTTATTTTTAGAAGATTGAGAAACCAGTTCAATTTGACCCGAATATACTCCTATCTTTTAATACAACTTGAAAAAGAGAAGGAAACTCTTAAATCTTTTGAATTGTTCTATTCATTTTCATGCAAGTTTATCTTATGAGTATTTCTAATTTCGGTTTGGAATTTGATTTTTTTTTTTAAAGCAATTTTGAACAAACTAATGCTAATCTTATCCAAATTTTTATCAAGTGCTATTATTAAAAGTGGACGTTATAAGTTAAAACTCTCTAAAAAAAAAGTTACTAATATCTTGAATTTGATTTTAATGTCAAGAGTATCGTAGCTTAATTAATTAGCACCTTCTAATTTTTCTACATTAACGGAAACATCCACTACTCTAGCAATTTATCCAAAAACAAAAATCATTTTAATAACATTTGAATTAATACGTTAAATTGTTAAATTTCTCAATAATTTCTACACTTTTTTTTTCACTATTCAAATGTTACAATCAACTAATAATCTTGTAGTTCAATTGACACAAGTCTCAGTATTTTAATGAAAACATCTAAAGTTCAAATCTCTCTCACTATTATAATTATTAAATTATCAAAAGGAAAAAAAAATGTTACAATTAATGGAAATAGGAGATTCGAACCATGTATATCCTCATAAATAAGACAAGACAATAATACTGAATTACAAGACTCTTGACCTATACTTTTTATTTATTTATAAAGTTGACTAATACTTTTCAATCTTACTTTTCGTCTTTTAAACCCCATAATTGGGTATAAAATTTTAAATTTCACTACATTAAGGAGACAAAATGAGTTTACGAGGCACAAACCGATAGTGCACCAAAATCATCAAAAAAAGTGAAACCAATAGTTCTCCCTTACGTGTAAGTGCTAATTATTTGACTTTAGCAATTTATTCTCTTCATAATTCGATAGTTAGGGGAGAAGAAATTTGAATACTATATTTGTTTTTGAATCAGTAGAATACTAGAATGTGCTAACCAGTTAAGTTACAAGACTTCTAATAATTGACTTCACATGCTAAAACAATAATAAATCTATACTATTTATAAAAGGATCCCCTTCTTTAAGTTGAAATTTTTTGTGGTTCAAAAATACCCCTATACCATACGTTTAAGAGGGACAAAACTTGGGAATAACCTAATAAAAATATATTTCTAACTCCACTTAAAATGCCTAAAAAATAGGACACTCTCCTATTGATCTATGTTTTCCAAACAAACTTATCCAAAATTATTTATAAAAAAAATAAAAAATCTCAGTTCACTTTATATATTTCCTTCAAGATCATGTTACAACTTCTTCTTCTTTTTTAAACATTTTTATCCCGGTTTCTTTTATTTAATTTTTAGGTTGTGTCATAATCTAAAAACTGAGATAAATGGAAAATTATAACACTAGATCAACAACAACAACAAAATAGCCTCATCACACGCGCAAAGCACATGTAATGAGGCTAATTGTAGTATAAGAATATTATTATAGTACTATTTAACTTATTTTGAAATTCATAAATATCTCATCTATAAAATATTTAGGTCTTGATTGGTATAAATTTTTTTTCCTGTTTTCAAAGCAGTATGAACTATGAAAACAATTTTCAAAATGCTGAAAACAATAAAATTATATTTGGGTGTCCATTTTTACTTTTGAAATTTTTATTTATTTTTACAAAAATAATCTGTTGATACCCTTTTTTGTTGGATAATTATAAGCTTCAAAATTGAAGCGTGAAAATAAAGCTCATGTACCTTTTTTTTGTTTTTTTTGGGGGGGGGGGGGGGGGAGGATAATGATAAGCTTCAAAGTTGAAGTGTGAGAATTTTTTTTTGTAATAAATAAATAAATATATCTATTTTTTTTTTTACATAATGGGTAGATACCCTTTTTTTGTTGGATAATGATAAACTTCAAAATTGAAATACAACTGATGTACCTTTTTTTTTGGGATAATGATAAGTTCCAAATTTGAAGTGTGAGAATTTGTTTATAATAAAGATATACTCTTTAATTTAAGAGATAGAAGAGTTTGAACAAATCTGTGGGGTCCATTGTTTTCAGTTTATTTACAACTATACCATTAAAAACATGGGATAATTATACTTTACCCACATGTAGTTTGCCTCTAATTTGACTTGCCTACCCATGGTTTCAATTTTAACACTTTATCCACCCGAGGTTCAATCCGTTACTGCTCCGTAACTCACCTCCCTATCTGCCGTTACTCTAACATGTTTTCTTTCAAAATCAAAACACAAAACAAATCAAAAATTTAGGGTTTTTGATTGCTTAAAACTTCTATGAGAACATATGCCCAGAAAAATCAAATCTAAGTCAACCACTATAAATATCATATTGTCCTTCTCTACTTGTCTCTTTCCTCTCACCTATTCTTCTACAACATTCTCTATTGTGTTATTGATGTTGATTTCTCTTCCATGTGAGTCTGAAAGTTTACCAGTTCGAATAGCCTGAGACAAACTATTTTGAGTCAGTACATCAGCATTATCTACGTTTTCAAGGAAGGCAATGGACAAGGGTTTCTTGGTTAACTCCTCAGCAAGACAATCAACAAGAGTTTTCCCCCTGAACTTTATATCACAACCATTCATTCCTTGGAGACCAAAGATTGTGTTTGAATTAATCATCCCATCTTAGGAACTCAGATCCATAGAAATAAAATGTTCTTGGCTTCCATGTAATTTCTCAGCAAGAGCAAGAGCTATTTTCTTCTTACCAAGCCTATCAGGTCCAACAAAATTTAACCATATATATGCTTTCAGACTTGCTCCCTGGCATTTTTTACTTCTTGTTTGGCAGCTGGCTATTGTTTGGCTAATAACACAAATTGCTTCATCTTGCCAACCGACCTTCTCAGTCAGTGCTCTAAATAGTGTCTTTAGGTCTATTTGGTCAAACTGCCCACCATAGAGAAGGAAAATATGATATTTATTGTGGTTGACTTAGGTTTAAATTTTCTAGGCATATGTTCTCATAGAAGTTCTTAAACAATCAAAAACCCTAACTTTTTTATCTATTTTGTGTTTTGATTTTGAAAGAAAACGTGTTAGAGTAACGGAAGACATGGAGGTAGGTTACGGAGCAGTAACGGATTGAACCTCAGGTGGGTAAAGTGTCAAAATTGAAACTACGGGTAGGCAAGTCAAATTAGAGGCAAAACCACAGATGGGTAAAGTGTAATTATCCCAAAAAACTTTTTTTTTTTTTTTTATCTTGAAAATATTTTCTCAACTGTTCTCAAAATTATGTTTTGAACAAGAAAAATAGGAAATATTTTTTTGAAAATTGTTTTTTGAAAATATCAGCCAAACAATAGATTTAGGTGTGAGACCCACTATTTTTTGGTTTCTAAAACAAAAATTTGTATTTAAATCCTATTACTAAACACGCCCTTAAATTCTAGATTTTTATATTTTACAATGATGCATAAAATGTGAATTTTTTAATCGAATTGTAAAATATCATCAAATTAATACGTAGTTTGACAGGCATGTTAAGAAGAATGAGAACTTACAACCTAATGGTGAAAATTTTAAAATATTAATTTAGGCTGCATTTGTTTTGCCTTCAAATGATTTTAGGAAATCATTTTACACTAGTCTTCGTGTTTGGTAGGTATAGAAAATTGGGTCAAATGGAATTCATTTTCCGCGTTGACTGTAAAATACCCTGCCTCACCCGTAATTCATTTTAAGGTTTTATTTTACCTTCAAATGATTTCCACCCCAGGAAAATAGAAGAGAGAGAGAAATAGCAAGGATATCGCACTAAAAACACCAGCCTTGTCGCACCCAGCACTTGCCCCAACCCCATATCGCACCGGTCATCGCACCCTAGTACTGGCGAGATTGCGCCACCTGAGCACTGTCGAGATCGCACCCCAGCACCGTCAGATTGCCGTCCTCGACCCCAGCACACCAGATCGCCGTCCTTGTCCCTTTCGCCAGTCTGATCGTGCCGCAGGTTCATGCCTCAACCTCACTGGACCGTCATCGTCTTCGCCACAGGTCTACATCGCTGGTCAAGGAAGCTTTCTCTTCTCTGTTCCTCTTTCTTTGCCTCTGACCAACCAAAGCCGAGAAGCTATCAAACCCACCCACGATCTCTGATCTACAAACCAATCTCGTCGTCATCACCTCCTTCAGACCCACCTGCTGATCTTGCCGCTGTCAGACCTACTCGCCGATCTGTGGTCCTATACCAATATTTTCTCTCAATCTATCTCTCCCTCTCCCTCTCTCACGATCGGTGCTTACATTTGAGAAAGACTGAATTTTTTTGGGTTATGTGTTATTGTTGATTTGGTTTATATATTCAAATTTTCTATTATAATATTTGTTTGGAAGATGAGAAAATGTGTTTTCTAGAGAATTTTCTTAAACACAACCAAACACCTTAAAATATTTTCCAAAATATTTTTTGTGATGAGACAAAACACCTGAAATCATTTTCATTTCTGGAAAATATTTTTACTTAAAAATATTTTACACTTTGAAATCATTTTACATTGAACCAAACACAGCCTCAGTTAGCAGTTTGATCTTGTTCAAGTTAAAATGGTGCAACTTTATGAGATGTTACACTACTTCATAACTTCTTATTTAAGTAGTATTTTGATAAATCAACTATTAGATTACATTATCTTTTTATACTCTCCATGCCTGCAAAGTAACAAGATACTTAAAGATCAATATCTATCTCATCATAAAATTTGTACCTTTTTAAAACTTTGAAATTATACACAAAACATTACTATATGGATTATATACTAAATAATTTATGATTACAATAAATTTGACATGCATGTATAAACAATGAAAATATATAATTCAATAATGAAGTTTTAAAAATAGTAATCCAATAAAAAAAAATTAGAGAGATATAACATCACAAATAGTCACATCAAGTGTAAATTGATCTCAACTCTCTCTCTCTCTCTCTCTCTCTCTCCATTGGATTCCTTGTTCACTATATTATTAACATGATTGTCAAATTTTGTGTTAATCATGGGTTATTTACTATACTATGAAATCCAAAAACTCATAAATATGCATAATTGTTTTTTAATTAATTATTTTCTTGCATTATTCTAAAATAAAAAAAAACTTGAAATTTAAATATTTTAAATATAAGATAGTTATGCTCAGAGTTTTGTAACTCAATTGGCTAATACATTTTGATATTCCTTAAGATTTAAATCCCCCCTCTTTTCAATTAGAAAATTGTGCTAGTATTGGGGTGAAAATTAGGAATGAGCTTGGTCAAGGAATGGACTCTCTATCCCAACGTATTCCCTTGCCGTTTACAGCCATTGAGTTTGAAGCTTTGGCAGCACGACGAGGTCTTGAATTGGCTATGGAAACAAGTTTTGAAAGGTTTATCTTGGAAGGCGATTCACAAATCCTTATCACAGCACTCAAAGAAGACTCTCACTCATTATCCAACTTCTGCCACATTGCAAAAGATATTCAATACCTTGCCTCTCATTTTTCAATGTTAGATTATTCTCATATTTGTAGGTATTGTAATACTGTAGCTCACTAGCTTGCGAAACGAGCAATTTCCATTTTTTAACTCCAAGTCTAGATGGAAGATGTACTACCAGACATTACTACTATTTTACAGGTTGATTTTACCGGCCTTCATTAATGAATGTCATTGTCTTTCTTAAAAAAAAAAAAAAAAAAAAAAAGATTTCCTCCTCTCACAATTACAGAATTATATATATATTTTCTATATATATAAAATATGAGACAATTATTGATTTTTTTTTTTAATTTCCAAATAAGGAAGATATAAGGAAAAACATAATCCAATAAAATACATATACAAGAAAAAAAAAAGAATTATAAAATATCATAAAATTTTACACCAAGTTCCCAATCCGTATATATATATATAATGGATTTTTTTTCGAAAAGAGGATAATGCATTCACCAAAATCCAATCAAATTATTGTCTTTAATCTGATAATCACGTGACACTAACGTTTTGGTCATGTTCATGATGTGGACCAAACGACCAAGTGTTTTTTTTTTTTTGAGAAGATGTCGAGCAATTGTTAAAAGTTAAAACCCGTCAAATATATAGGAATCGTTGGACAATAAAGGTGGAAACAGAGTTCGTTTTAGATTCGGGTTCAGCGAATGGAGATTCAGAGAATTCCACTTTGACTGCATTTATTATCTTGTGATAACTTTAAATCTTAAATGCAACAAGGGTCTCTGGTTCCGGATTCTCAAAAAAATAAAAATAAAAATAAAAAGCAACAATGGAATGATTACGGTAGTATCTGTAGCTTTGTGTGCCTGCCTTTGGGGATGGATACCGTCCCCTCTCTCCCTTTCACTTATTTATTTTTTAATAAAATGTAGTTACAAAATTAGTTGTAGTCTAAAATAATATTTTTATTTAATAAAATACTACCTCTGTCCCAATTAGTTTGTCCTCTATTTTATTTTGAAATATCCCAAAATATTATCATGTTTTTAAAAATAAAAATTATTAATTTACTAATGTTCCTATTATACCCCTACTTTATTTTCAAAACTATTTGAAAATAAAACTAACTAATATTTTTTAAAAATTAATTTAATTGGGACACCTTTTTAGTTGTCTCATTAAGAATAAATTTTTCTAAAAAAGCTAATAAATTTATTTAAGGGTAGTTTTGTAAACTTATACATTTTTATAAGACAGACAAAATAATAAATGATATTTCTTTAAAAAGTTTGATTTTTTAAATATGACAAACAAATTGGGACAGAGAGAGTAAATATGACTACATATTTTGAAAATCTAACTGTTAAATTGTATGCTCTTTACATTCTTAATACATATGACAAATTTTGTATCAATTGGATATTATTCACTGTATGATCTATAAGTTTATATTTTATGCATTATTTTAAACTACAAAATTTGCAATTTAAACAATTTATTGATGACGTAGTTATTGATCTTTAATTTTCTAGAAATTTTTTAAATATGGAGAATATAAGATGAAGATATAATCCAATAGTAAATTTGTCAAAATTCACTTCCAATAAAAAGATATTGAATAAGGTTGTAACCTAAGCCTACAACCAATTTTATAGCTATATTTTGTCCTTTATTTTTATCCAAAAAAAATAATGAAAAATTCAGTAATTTGCGTTTATATTGGGTAATATTTGGGACAATTGCACTCACACCCCTAAAATTTTGTTTTAATAAATATAATCCTTAAAACTCCACATATGTCACAAATAACTCATAATTTTTAATGTTGGAAAATTTAGACTCCGATTGATAAAATTAACAAGTTTTAAACCCAAGTTGTTAATTAGATGTTTCTCAAAAAAAAAAAAGTTGTTAATTATATTTATTATAAATAAACTTTGTTAAAATAAACAAACATCAATATCATGAAGCGGAATAGTAAATAAGACAAGATATGATGACCTAGGAAAACTAATGAAACAAACTAATTTTACAGTAAAAAACCTAGGGGAAATGTTTCCGAAAAGCAATTCACTATAATAAAGAGAAGTTTCAGATCTACTACAAAACTTTTGTCCCTAAACTTTACAATCCCCGTAGATGAACTTAACCTTCTATCGGTTCAAAACCTCTGAACTATTTAGTATATGAACGCCACCATTTTACATGGATCCCAGTATGTGACTAAATCCAGCAACTTGAAGATGTTGTTGGCTGTAAAGTTCTTCATTTCATTAACAATGAAGATCAAGAAGTATTTGGTTATAAAACCCTAAGGCGCAAAATACGCAGTAACTTCTTGTAGAGAGAATAAGGCATTAGCTCACTTTTTGCATGTGTTCTCCATGTATAACGGCTTTTAAAATAAACCTTATATATGTATAGGGCCAAAAATCAGATTTGAAAATTCTGATTTCGTAGATCTCGACAAATTCAGCTTTTGTTGAACTTCGTTCTTAAATCTCGATAGATACTGTTTCTGTCGAGATATCTGTCGAGTTTTAATGAAAGCTTTTCTTCACTTGTTTCCTAGTCCAATCTTCATGGTTTTACAGTTAACTTGAACTCTTATTTCTTGAAGTACTAAACTCATCTTAGATCTACCCAATTACAAGTAAAGTGCATTTTATCAAAAGATTATCCAATTAAATAAAATATGTCTTTAACACTTAAGTACTCCTGGAATACAAAGAATGATGCTCTCTCCTCTCACATTTATGGTGAGATCCACTCATTAAATTTTTGGTGAGATCCACCATAAATGTGAGAAAAGAGAACACTATTTCTCCATGCTCTAAGAATATCTAAAAATTTCCCTATCACTTTGCCATCCAAGAAGCTAATGTCCCAATCATGTGATATGCATGTGGGCCATAAAATTGACAAAATAATTTTGGGAGTTACTAGATTGAAACGAAAGCCTTGTACATACCAAAAATCAATGATAACTGCTTTGAGTACAATTGAGGCAATAAATCTTGTCGACTAAGGCACCGCCATTATCACCACCATAGCCACGACCTCGATGTGGGACAAGATTCACAATCTTAAGGACTAGCAAAATCGCTAACTATGAAGGCTATATGCGAATGGGGTACTAAGGAATCACCTAAACGATTCTTCCCCCTTTGCCCCTCATGGTGGTCTTTTGATTGTCACACATAGGGGAGGGAGCTATGGAGAAGAATGGTGGGGCAGTTATTGGAGTTGGTGATAGTGGAGGAAAGGGAGGGACATTGAACTATTGAAGGGGCAAATAGGCATATGTATGTGTCAAATTATTATTTTTTGAATAACACAACATTTATCAATTTTTTATTCTTCATTTTTTTGGGCTCTTAAAAGAAAAAGTCAAATTAGGAGAGAGAGAGAGAGAGAGAGAGAGAGAGAGAGAGAGAGAGAGGGGCAGAGTGTGTGTGTCTTGTGACTGTTACTCTAGTGATGTTGCAATTCAATTGAGAGAGAGTGTGTATAGTTTCGATTCTCCCTCTCCTACCATAAAAATTAGGTTTCTATCTCACAACCCCTTTTTCCCTTGTTTCTATCTAGTTACTCCAACATTAATTTAGCCAATTTTATGTCCCATGTGACTTGGACATTAGCTTCTTGGATGGCAGAATGACGGAAGGAGCTATTTGACACGTATATGAAGTTTAAGGACTAAGTTGGTTAAAATAAAAGTTCAAAAATATATATATAACTACCTCAAAATTTAGGGGAGAGAAAATGCGTTTTACAAAAAAAAAAAAAAAAAATTGCAACAATCACACATTACCACTTTTACTTAAAGCCAAAAGGTGAGCTTATATGGCTATTCCCTCAGGCTTGGCCTCGTATTCCTTGGAAAATGCTATTCCCTCAGGCTCTTTGGCTTATATGGCTCCAACAGAATAAGGTAATTTTTCGTAATGGAAGTTTTGATGCGAAGATACTTGGTCATTGCATTAAAAAAGGAGCTGAGTTCTTTGCTATTGTGCCTGAAAATCCCATAAAACCGAGAAGAGTGTTGACTTGGGTGTCCTGGACTAAACCCCAAGAGGGATGGGTGAAGTTGAACTCGGATGGATCGGTGTTAGGAAACTCAAAGAAGGCTGGTGGAGGAGCTATGATAAGAGGTAGTAATGGGGACTGGATTGTGGGCTGCTTAAGGAAACTTGGAACACGTCTTGTATTTTGGCTGAGTTGTGGGCGCTTAGAGATGGGTTTCTTTTGGCAAAACAGCTTAGTTTAGATAATATTTGTGTGAATATGGATGCTGAATATCTTGTTTATTTGCTTTCTAATACTTTTGTGGTTAATCTTAGTCTTGAACCTTTATTATCCGATTGCAGGAACCTAATGAAGACGTTCCTTAATTGTACTGTGGTGCATGTTTTTAGGGAGGCGAATAAGTGTGCTGATAGACTTGAACCTTTATTATCCGATTGCAGGAACCTAATGAAGACGTTCCTTAATTGTACTGTGGTGCATGTTTTTAGGGAGGCGAATAAGTGTGCTGATAGATTAGCTAGAATGGGGCTGATTTGCATTCAGACCACCTTATTTTGTATAATCCACCGCCTGTGGTGGAAGATCTCCTGGCTAGTGATAAAGCTGGCCATTTTTGTAATAGACTTGTGGTGCCTTAGTTGTATAATACTTGCATGGTTTACCCAAAAAAAAAAAAAAAAAGGTGAGCTTAACTTCTGTTCCAAAGAAGAAGCTGTCGAGTGCATTTGGGTTCAGTTCAATGGATAGCACAAAATAAAGGCTAATGTATTTTTATTTATTTATTTATTTTTGAGAGAGTTTCAACTGTATTTTTATTTTTAAGTACAGACATTGCCTAACTGATGCTTGTAAAACAGTAAAAGAACATGCAAGTTGAAGTCGCAAAACTCGCAGCTATTGCCATCATTTGATAGATACTCCACTTTATAAGCGATGCCCCCAACCGAAAAAAAATATTATCTATTTTCAACTCACCTTTACTTTTGGTGGGTTCCGAATCCGAATTTGGATAGATTTCAGTTCCGATACCTGACCTCTTCATGTGCATCCTTAAATAATAGCCCATTAACAAGAATTATTTATTATGAGATGGAAAGTTTCACACTAATTTTGGCTATGGATGTAAATGAGTTAAGCTTTGTCAAGTTGTGCATGTTTAAATTTGGCTTGTCAATACAAGTTAAAAGCTCAAGCTTGGCTCTTGAGACAAGCCTAAAATAATGTTTTTGTTTGAGCTCGTGGGAAATAAAAAAAGCTTGAGTTTTTTATTATTAATTAGTCAAGCCAAGCTTGAGCTTAATATCAAGTTCATTTTTGAGCTTAGGTCAAACTTTTGAGCTTCAGATCCAACAAAATTACAATATCAAATGCTCATTCTATCATGCTTCTAGTCCCACCTATGATTAGCCATTGTTCAAATTGCAACTTTACATAATTAAATCCATCCATTCATCATTCCTTGTCTATAGCTTCATCACTTGTTTAAAATATAATTTTTATATCCACATTAGATGGTGAAGAACTAGAAAAAAAATACTTGTTTGTAACTATTGTGAATGGAAAATGACTAACATGTTTTATAACTTTACATTAGATGATGGATAGGGAAGGACCATACATGACCCACTTATAAATAAATAAAATGTAACTAAAGCCTAAAGTGGTGCTTGCTTAGTTTAGAAGGAAGTAAAAAATTAAGGTAAAGGGTAATAGTCCCATGTGGGCCATTTTATTATTAAGACATGAGTAATGAATTTATTTAACAAACGCATATTAAGCCTATAATTGAGTCTATATTTGACTTATTTTGTATCTAGCCTTATAGTTTACAAACTTGTTTATAAACAATTTTTTTTACTTGGGCTCGACTTGTTTATTAAGTAAGCCTAAAACTAAGATTCAAGCTTGGCTTATTTATAAAGAAACTAACATGAACGAGTTTTTTTATCGAATCGAGCTTGAGTTATTTATGAATAGCTTGGTTTATTTACAACCCTAATCTTTACCCTCTACACATCTCAACCTTAACATTTGACATTTAGATTCGTAATAATGATAATATTTGACATTCATAGGGATGAATATTTTGATCGCCTACCTTTGAAGAAGTCGAAAATTCACAACCCTTGAAAAAACATTATTTATGTAAATAAATATAACTTCCATTCCCGATCAATTAAGGCAACCTTCTTGTCCTCCTGTATTCGTCCTTCTATTTCTTTGGTGAAAATGATATTATATCCGTATTTTAAAGTCCTACTCTTTTAGCTAGATATATACTCATATTAATTAGATTATTATTATTATTTTTTTTGCTAGGTAATTGGTTATTGCGGGGGCTCGAACTCTCGAGCTAGCGGTTTCATGGTAAACCAGACACCACTTGGACAACAAGGCCCAGTATTAATTAAATATTGAAGATACACACGTATTTTAAAATTTAAAGTCATTCTCTTAGCTTGATATTTACTCATATTAATTAGATATTCAAAGATATAAATGAATCCATGACACATATTCAATAAAAAAAAAAGGAAGCTTTTGACAAAAATGGGGAGAAACAACCTTACAATTACATCACATGGACAAATCCTCTTACACTGTTTCACATACTGACGTACATTTGTTGCCACCTGCCAATTCAATCGTAACTGTCTTCTTAAATCTTAACGGCTAAGTGAGCAGAAATTCAGGAAAAAATAATAATAAAAAAAAATTATACAGACCTGAAATTCCGGCCGGAGATTGGAGATCATACAAATCTAACTTTCAACTAAAAAAAAAAAAAAAAAAAAAAACCAGAAAATTTTATAATAATAAAAAGTTCAAGGAGCACAACAAAATTTTGTAGTAATATTTTAGTAAATTAATTTATTTTAAAGACTCAAAACTCTTCTTCTTTGTTAAAAAAAAAAAAAAACACGCTTACTTGTAAGATTTTGTTTCGTGTCTAAAAGACTAAAAATACATAAATAAAAGAAAACAAATTAAAAAAACGAAAAACAAAACCCCCAACGCGTAAACGCGCCCATTCCTCTTTTCTAATTCTATTTGCCTTTTCCATTTCCCCCCTTCTGTTTTTGATTCGCTGTGCACGTTCTGCCCATCTCTCTCTCTCTCTCTCTCTCTCCAAACTAAAAACCAACCTCGATATTCACTAAACCCGAACACCATGAGCTACCACCGGCAACGCCCACCTCCGAGCCCGAACCCGAGCCAAACCCGGCCCAGTCCAGCCGCACCGCCATTAGAATCCGAACCATACAACATAATCCCCATCCACAACCTCCTCGCGGAGCACCCGTCGCTCAGGTTCCCGGAGGTCCGAGCCATTACCACCGCGCTCCGGGCCGTCGGCGACCTCAGGAAGCCTCCGCACAACCAATGGGCCCCGCACATGGACCTCCTGGACTGGCTCGCCCTCTTCTTCGGCTTCCAGAACGACAACGTTCGCAACCAGCGCGAGCACCTCGTCCTCCACCTCGCCAACGCTCAGATGCGCCTCTCTCCTCCGCCGGACAACATCGACGCCCTGGACGCCGCCGTTTTGCGCAAGTTTCGGAGGAAGCTCCTCAGGAACTACACCAACTGGTGCTCCTATCTCGGCAAGAAATCCAATATCTGGATCTCCGATCGCCGCGAGGCCGCCGCCGATCACCGCCGGGAGCTTCTCTACGTGTCGCTCTTCCTTCTGATTTGGGGTGAGTCTGCTAACCTCCGCTTTGTTCCTGAGTGCATTTGCTTTATATTTCATAATATGGCCATGGAGTTGAACAAGATCCTAGAGGATTACATAGACGAGAACACCGGTCAACCTGTGCAGCCCTCATTCTCCGGCGAAAACGCGTATTTGAACTGCGTCGTGAAGCCGATTTACGAGACGATTAGGGCTGAGGTGGAGTGCAGTAAGAATGGCAGTGCGCCGCACAGTGTGTGGCGCAATTACGACGACATTAACGAGTACTTTTGGAGTAAACGGTGTTTTCAGAAGCTCAAATGGCCGATTGATTTAGGAAGTAATTTCTTTGTGACGAGTGAGGGTGGCGCGAGAAGAAAACATGTAGGGAAGACTGGTTTTGTGGAGCAGAGATCCTTTTGGAACTTGTTGAGGAGCTTTGACAGGCTTTGGGTGATGCTTGTGTTGTTTTTACAGGCGGCGATTATTGTGGCGTGGGAAGAGAGGAAATATCCATGGGATGCTCTGCAGACTAGGGATGTCCAAGCCAAAGTTTTGACAGTGTTTTTCACTTGGAGTGGGATGAGGTTTTTGCAGTCTCTGCTGGATGCAGGGATGCAATACAGTTTGGTTTCGAGGGAGACGCTGGGGCTTGGCGTGAGGATGGTGATGAAGAGTGTGGTTGCAGCCATGTGGATCTTGGTTTTTGGTGTGTTTTATGGGCGGATATGGGCGCAGAGGAATCGCGATAGGAGGTGGTCTGCAGAGGCTAATAGGAGGTTGGTTACTTTTCTTGAGGTGGCATTGGTTTTCATTTTGCCGGAGCTTCTCGCCGTGGTGCTGTTTGTGATTCCGTGGATCAGGAATTTCCTCGAGGAGACGAATTTGAAGATCTTTTATATGTTGACTTGGTGGTTTCAAGGGAGGACCTTTGTGGGTCGTGGGTTGAGGGAAGGTCTTGTGGATAATATCAAGTACTCTTTGTTTTGGATTGTGGTGCTTGCTACCAAATTTTTGTTCAGTTACTTCTTGCAGGTTAAACCGATGATTGCCCCAACGAAAGCATTGTTGGATTTGAAGGATGTGCAGTATCAATGGTATCAGCTTTTTAACAATAGCAACAGATTGGCAGTGGGCTTACTGTGGCTTCCTGTTGTTCTGATTTACCTCATGGATATTCAGATTTGGTATTCAATCTACTCGTCTTTTGTTGGGGCAGGTGTGGGATTGTTTCAGCACTTGGGTGAGATTCGAAATATTGAACAGTTGAGGTTGAGGTTCCAATTCTTTGCAAGTGCTATTCAGTTTAATCTCATGCCAGAGGAGCAGCTGTTAAATGCAAGGGGGATGAGGAACAGGTTTAAGGATGCCATTCATCGATTGAAGCTGAGATATGGGCTTGGTCGGCCTTATAGGAAGCTTGAATCTAGTCAGGTTGAGGCGAAGAGGTTTGCTTTGATATGGAATGAGATAATTTCGATTTTCCGGGAAGAAGACATCATCTCTGACCGTGAGCAGGAGCTGTTGGAGCTGCCCCAGAATTCTTGGAATGTCAGGGTCATTCGATGGCCTTGTTTCCTCCTCTGTAATGAGCTTCTGCTTGCGCTCAGTCAGGCCAAAGAGTTGTTAGATGCTCCGGACAAGTGGCTCTGGTATAAGATATGCAAGAATGAGTACAGGCGTTGCGCTGTGATTGAAGCTTATGATTGTATCAAACACTTGCTGCTTGAGATTATCAAACGCAACACAGAAGAGCATTCCATTATGACCATATTTTTTCAAGAGATTGATCACTCCATTGAGATTGAGAGGTTCACTAAAACATTTAACATGACTGTTCTGCCCCAGCTTCATACCCAGTTAATCAAACTTGTTCAGCTATTGAACAAGCCAAAGAAAGATCCTACCCAGGTAGTGAACACTCTGCAAGCCATTTATGAGATTGCTAAACGGGACCTTTTCAAAGACAAGAGGAGCATTGACCAGCTGAGGGAGGATGGTCTGGCTCCTCGTAGTCCAGCTTCCACACAGGGGCTGCTTTTTGAGAATGCTGTTGAATTGCCTAATTCAGATAATGAGACATTCTATAGGCAGGTTCGGCGGTTGCACACAATTCTTACCTCTCGGGACTCAATGCACGATATCCCAATAAATCTTGAGGCAAGACGCCGAATTGCCTTCTTCAGTAATTCACTTTTCATGAACATGCCTCATGCCCCTCAGGTTGAGAAAATGATGGCCTTCAGTGTTCTGACCCCTTATTACAGTGAAGAAGTAATCTATAGCAAAGAACAACTCAAATCTGAGAATGAAGATGGTATTTCGATCCTGTACTATTTGCAGACAATTTATGCCGACGAGTGGAAAAATTTCATGGAGAGAATGCGCCGAGAAGGGATGGTGAAGGATACCGAGATATGGAATACTAAGCTGAGAGATCTCAGGCTTTGGTCATCATACAGGGGTCAGACACTCTCCCGAACTGTTAGGGGAATGATGTATTACTATCGGGCTCTTAAGATGCTGGCATTTCTGGATTCTGCATCGGAGATGGACATTCGGGAAGGATCACAAGAACTTGGTTCGATGAGGCGAGACAGCGGTTTTGATGGTTACTCCTCGGAAAGGTCACCATCTTCTAGGAGTTTAAGCAGAGCAAGCAGTTCACTGGGCTTGTTACTCAAAGGCCACGAGTATGGGACTGCATTGATGAAATTTACATATGTGGTTGCCTGCCAGATATATGGAACTCAGAAGGCAAAGAAAGATCCGCATGCCGAGGAAATCTTGTATCTAATGAAAAACAATGAAGCCCTTCGAGTTGCCTACGTTGATGAAGTTTCCACTGGGAGGGATGAGAAGGAGTTTTATTCTGTTCTTGTGAAGTATGATCAACAATTGGAGAGGGAAGTGGAGATCTACAGGGTAAAGTTGCCTGGTCCCTTGAAGCTTGGTGAGGGAAAACCGGAGAATCAAAATCATGCCATCATTTTCACTCGTGGTGATGCTGTCCAGACTATTGATATGAACCAAGACAACTATTTTGAAGAGGCACTCAAAATGCGCAATCTGCTGGAAGAATTCAGGCGTTATTATGGTATCCGGAAGCCTACTATCTTGGGAGTTAGGGAACACATATTTACAGGTTCTGTTTCATCACTTGCTTGGTTTATGTCGGCTCAGGAAACTAGTTTTGTCACCTTGGGGCAGCGTGTTTTGGCGAACCCTTTAAAAGTTCGAATGCATTATGGCCATCCAGATGTGTTTGACAGGTTTTGGTTCATGACTCGTGGTGGGATCAGTAAAGCTTCCAGAGTGATTAATATCAGTGAGGACATTTTTGCTGGCTTTAACTGCACATTGCGTGGAGGGAATGTCACTCACCATGAATACATCCAGGTCGGCAAGGGAAGGGATGTTGGGTTGAATCAAGTATCCATGTTTGAGGCCAAGGTGGCTAGTGGAAATGGTGAGCAAGTTCTTAGCAGAGATATCTACAGGTTGGGTCATAGGTTGGACTTCTTCCGAATGCTGTCATTCTTTTACACTACTGTGGGATTCTTTTTCAACACAATGGTGGTGATTCTGACTGTATATGCATTTCTGTGGGGCCGACTCTATCTGGCTCTTAGTGGTGTTGAGGCTTCTTCTGAGGCAAGTAGTACTAATAACAATGCAGCACTTGGTGCAATCTTGAATCAGCAGTTCATCATCCAGCTTGGTCTGTTCACTGCCCTTCCGATGATAGTGGAAAACTCTCTTGAGCATGGGTTCCTTCAAGCTATCTGGGATTTTCTGACAATGCAGCTCCAGCTTTCATCCGTATTCTACACGTTCTCAATGGGAACTCGTGCCCACTACTTTGGCCGTACTATTCTTCATGGTGGTGCAAAATATCGGGCTACCGGGCGTGGTTTTGTTGTAGAGCACAAGGGTTTTGCCGAGAATTATAGACTCTATGCTCGTAGCCATTTTGTGAAGGCAATTGAACTTGGGTTAATACTTGTAGTTTATGCGTCACACAGTCCTATAGCTGGCAACACATTTGTTTACATAGCCTTGAGCATCACTAGTTGGTTCCTGGTTGTGTCATGGATTATGGCCCCCTTTGTGTTCAATCCTTCTGGATTTGATTGGTTGAAGACAGTGTACGACTTTGATGACTTTATGAGCTGGATTTGGTTCCGTGGCAGTGTTTTTGCAAAAGCTGAACAGAGTTGGGAAAGATGGTGGTATGAGGAGCAAGATCATCTCAGGAACACTGGCATTTGGGGTAAAATAATGGAAATAATCTTAGACCTCCGATTCTTCTTCTTCCAGTATGGGATAGTATATCAACTAAATATTGCAGCTGGAAGTACCAGCATTGCTGTTTACTTGTTGTCTTGGATCTATGTATTTGTGGCTTTTGCGATTTATGCGGTAATAGCATTTGCTCGGGATAAATATGCGGCAAAAGAGCACATATACTATCGTCTAGTCCAATTCCTCGTGATTATACTTGCATTACTTGTGACAATTGCTCTGCTGCAATTTACGGCTTTCACATTTATTGATATTTTCACTGGCCTGTTGGCATTCATCCCCACTGGGTGGGGCCTGATATTGATTGCCCAAGTACTCCGGCCCTTTCTGCGGTCTACTCTTGTTTGGGATAGTGTTGTTTCTGTGGCCCGACTATATGATATAATGTTCGGAGTAATTGTCATGGTTCCTGTGGCATTACTGTCATGGTTGCCTGGGTTTCAGTCAATGCAGACAAGGATCCTTTTCAATGAAGCATTTAGTAGGGGCCTCCGCATTAACCAGCTTGTTGCAGGAAAAAAATCCAATGACTTATAATTTGAGGTAATTTCCTGATTCCAGTTTCTAACCCTATTCCTTTTCCTTCCTTTGGTAGAATCATTTTTATTCTTGGCATAAGCTATGTATTTTTCTGTATAGTATGGATTTATTCTTCTTCATGGATGCACAAAAAATATGGGAGTATTGAGTAGAGTAAATTTGTTGACAGACCTTTGTTTTGTGTTAAAGTACTCAACCTTCCTTTTCCTTAAAATTTGATCGGTACGCAGTGCTTAGCTTACTGTGTCTGACATGAAGGTTCTTTTCCATGATTGCTAGCTGGTCTGACTGATATGAATTTTGTTGTATTTCTAGCATGTTATCAGACAATGGGCAAATGGCTTATTTAAAGGGTGGCTGTCTAATAGAATCAAAACAATGTTTGGTTTAATGTCAAGAACAATGGATGTTGTTTACTTCTCTGAGAGGGCGAAAATTATATGTTGTACCCGGCATATATGCCGGGTCTCTCACACATAGGCAGGCCCCACAGTGTGTGGGACCCGCCGGTGTGTGAGTGTATATGCCAGGTACACCATATACCAGCTCCTGAGAGGGAGAGGGGGGCGTATGATAAGCATTTAGTTTGTCTTGTTGCTATTGGTGTTTACTTGTTGACACTTTCTCTAACATTGCATGTACAAGTTTTGCCTTGATTTTATTTATTTATTTATTTTGTGTGTGCGCGCGCTTGCCCCTTTGCTCTCTGTTATTGTCTGCTTTCCTTGTGGCCTTCTAAAATTGTCCTTATTTTTTCGCTCAAAAGCTCCAGAATAGTTTGATTTGCTATGAATTCTGTTCCATGTGACACTTGATTAGATACTTGACTCCACAGTAAAGCTTATAAAATTATTCCATACACCCGGTACATACTGTCTCCTTGTCACATAAAGGTAGGTCCCCTGTGTGGGATCCATAGGTGGGAGTATCCTTATGTAAGAGGAGGGTGCAATACACCCGATGCACTGAATAATTTCACGTAAACTTGGCCATTTTGAAGTCATGGTTAATGATGATGTGCGTATGTTTAAACCTTTTAATTATTTAATTGGGTTTATTTATTTTGAAGAGATGACTGGGTTAAGTTAACTATTATCTAATATATATCCTACGGAACTTCCAGCTGTTACTCAAGAGAGTTGCATCTTGTTTTGCAGGTTTGATTTTAGCACGAGGTGTAGAGAAACAATAGAAATGGAGAAGATTGATTTGTTTTTGCTTTGTGGAGGTTCTTATGTGCACGTCAGAGTGGACTTCCATTTTATTTCATTTCAATCTCAGCCAGGAGGTAAAGGACAATACGATGTGATTCTTTATTGCAGGCTTCATTTTACCTTTAGTAATGTAATTAGTTAAAATTTCTCATATTTGAACTGATATTTGGTCGCGGGGCTCTTATTTATATGTGCCCAACTTCCCACTTCCCCCATATTTCTAAAGGTACAGCTCTTGGCATAGTGTTTATACAGAGTACAGAGAATAGTGTGGTTTTGCTCAGATTTTTAGAGTATTTATTATTCTTTTTTTTTTTTTTTTTTGAGAAGCGAGTATTTATTATTCTTTTGTCAGAAATTGAGGTAGTATTTAATTTATTCAAGCTTAAGCCGTACTTTCTTGTCCTAGCTACAACAAGTCACGCTTTACCATTCTATATTTGCCATTTTAGTAGCGGAGGAAAAAAAAGAAAATAAAAACATTGTGGAGACACTCTTTTGCAGTGTTGTTTTCTATTTTATGGTTTGTTTTATTTCTTTAGTTCTTCATAGATATAACTAATAAATAGGGCTCTGATGATCTTTACCTGTCATTTGCCTTTTCTCAAATCCTTGAATGCGCTTCCTCGGCTTAGGTAAGATAGGATGAAATATGGCTTTTGAGCTAATAAGATTTAAAGCAAGAACTTTGGAGGCTGATGTTCTTAAAGATTGGGATGCCGTTTGGGTGAAATGAATTTTCCGATCCTTCTTTTGGTGCTAAAATGTCCAAGTTTTGAGCGCCATTTTAATTCCTGGGTATTTGTAGTCTTTCATGGTCCTGTACTCGAATATGTAAGGAACGTTTCTCAACTGAATCAATGGAATATTTTTTTTTCCTTTTGAATAGGAATCATTGAAACGTTACCAAGAGTGACAGTTGTCATTTATTACCTTTTCTTTTCTTTTTATACATGTAAAAAGAACATAAGAAGATTAGAAACAAGACTATCCCAATGAAAGTTGAGAAAATGATTTATTTAATTTAATGGGATCCATGTCAATGGAAGCAGGTGATTTGTTACTGTGGGAGAGACTCTGGGCTTGAAGCCATTGGTTTGAGACAGTGAAGGCCAAGCTATTGCAACTCTTTTTTCCGAAAATTCTTTGTTCTTGTTTGTACTTTGTAGTACTAGAGTCTAGTAGATATGATGAAGAAGAAAGAAAATAATTAATGCTTTTTTGACTTTTTGTTTTTGAGAGCGTAATAGACGTGGTCGAGGGCCGCGTCGGTTGTATTGTCAAACTCAAATATATACAAATGGGTCTTATGCTGGGTTTGGATACGCGTAGGGATGGCAATTTAGATTCGACCTGCAGATACTCGGCCCGACCCGACTCTAATGGGCCGGATTTTACCTAGCCTGATAAAGAATAGGGTCTGGTATGGGTTTTAAAAAAAAAACTGGGAGCGGGTCCGGGTCGGGTCCGAGTTTTATCAAAAAAACCTGAAACTCGACCTGGTTATATTATATATAAAATTACTAAATTACCCTCATATATATATATATAGTTAAAACCCTAAACTTTCGATTCCTCTCCTCATTTCAGCCTCTCGCACCTCTCATCTCTTCAGCTCTCTCACTCACTGCCTCTCATCTCTTCATCTCTCAGCGATCTCACACGCACAGCCACAAGCCGTATGTATAGCGTGATGAACATCATGAACTCATCAGACAAGAGCTGGCGGGACTCTCATTTCCGACAGATGGAAGTACTGATACCAGAAGAGCTAACCGTCCTCGCCGTTCCGGCAGATTTAAGAAGGGAAGTAGGCAGTTTTGTCCTTGCCGTTCCCGTTTCTATCAAGTCTCAACTCCGTTTCGTCCTCGCTGTCGCCGATCTCGCATTGTCTCCATTTTTTTTTCATTTTTCTTTTTTTTTTCTTTTTTTTCTGGGTTCAGTTCGCCTCAATCATGTGAATTTGTGTTTGTGTTTGTGTTTATGATTTCTGAAAGGGAAAAATGAAAATCATAGATCTGAAATTTGTGTTTGGATTGTGATTTTGAAAGGGAAAATGTAGATTTGAAATTTGTGTTTGTGTTTATGTTTGTGATTGTGATTGTGATTGTGTTTGGATTTGTGTTTGTGTTTGTGTTTGGATCTGAATTTTTTTTTTCTTTTGGTTGGGCCACGAATTGGGCCCAATCCTTTAACGGAGCCCGGGAAAAAAACCCGCTTAGTTAACGGGCCAGGTTTGGGCCATGGGTCTTGACCTGCGGGTCGGGTCCGGGTATAGAAAAACCCGACCCGTTGCCATTCCTAGATACGCGTTGCGTTTTAGTGTTTGCACGTTTTGAGTTTTTTTTTTTTTTTCCCATGCGTTTCAGTGAGTAATGTGGCTACTGTGTATGAACAGTAGTCACATTATTTGACTTTAAACCGTGCACTGTTTATGGGTTTCACAAATCACACTTTTCAACAACTTTTTCATTAAAAATGAATCCCACGACACTATTCAGACATTTAAAAATTATTTTGTTATTGTATTTTCAATTTTCAATTTCAGCACAAAAAGTTCAATCTAAATGGACCCTAATTGTTTTAAATAGAATGGCACATAGATGGGCCATATAAAAGGGAAGCAGCTGTGTCCCCGAGGCCATCTTTATATCCATTTGGAACAGTCTAACAATATTTGTGGGCAGCAAAACTTAATTTGAGAGTTACTAATAAAAAGGATATGATAATTTTGTTTTATTACTGTACAAATTTAAATGGAAAAAGTTAAAAGAGTTTTCTACTTCAGTCGTTGGAAATATCTATGACTCAAAATTTCCTTCCCCACTTGTAACTATAATAATAATAATAATAGGAAAAATTTTAGTTTTAAACAAGTTTGGAGCTATTATTTTTTTAATCCATTATAGTGATTTATGAGATTATCCATTTTTAAGAGTGATGCTATGAATGGGATAGGACATCCCTAATTTTCTTAAAACGTGCTTTCTTATATATTAATATTAAAATTTAAAACTGAAACTGTTAATTCTAATGTTTTTTTATTATAAAACAAGTAGCAAGAGGCTGTAATCCCAATAACACTTGGTAAATTCTAATTGTGTTTGTTATCTATGAATTAAATTACTAACAGAAAAAAAAAGTGTTTTGGAAAAGGCATAAGAAAGAATAATCTAAGCCTTAAAATTATAAAATTAGAAGTTAGAATAGACTGTTTTTGACAAGAATCAATCAAAACTGATAATATATAAAAAGAAAGGGGGAGGTCATGAAAAGCAGGTGAGGGCGCACAGTCCCAATCCATTCCTTTCGGCCAACTTACTTTCCAATTTTCAGGTCGGCTAGGACAACTCCGTATCAATTGATCCAAGTTTATCACTCAACAGAGCTATCTACATCCAGTCATCCAGAATCTTCTTCCACATTCCTTACTAAAAAGCAAAAAGCTACACACTTGTATTTTAAGAGAATGATAGTATGAGGTCAATTTTATGATAGCTCCAATAAGATCGCTTCAATGTTAGGAATTCATTGGGTTAATTATTGCTTTTCTTTTATTTCTCTTTCTTTTTTCACGAAATGGTTAATTACTTAATTGCTTTCATTGATAGTAAACTAATCATAGCATGCAATTCTTGAATGCTTGCATCATTGATTATTATTATTATTATTATTATTTTTAACATAGTAGTGTTACATAAGTACGCTTGGAGAAATTTCTTTGGTGGTCAAATGACCATTCATGAACACCACGTGTGTGATGGTCATTCTACGAATACAAAGTTTTTGCAGGGTGTAGGGGACAATGATCAAGATTCAAGTTTTCAAGAGAAAATTTCACACATATAAACTTAAATTAGACTAACGTAGAATTTCTATCTTGTATAAAAAAGATGACCATTCATGGCACATGATTAAAAATAAATAGTTTGTCAAATTATATTTATTATTTTATGTTAATTAAATTTAGTATAAGGCAACATAAATAGAAATAATGTAATCTAATAATAGATTTGTTAAAAAGATACCTTAAACTCTTAGTTTTCACCTCCCAAAGTTTTGCTTTTTATCTCACATTTCTTCTAAAAAAGCAACAAAATTAACTTTTAAAAAAATATGTTAACTTAAAATTTTTGTTTCACTTTTAACAAATAAGCCATAGAAAATTAAGCGATACTAAATAGATGTCATTCACAAGAAACTTTTTTAACTAGTTTCATTCTTAAAAAAAAAAACTAGTTTCATTTCTTTTTGATGCTATAAATATGTAATTCAATAAAGGCTAAATATGTGGGTTTCAATTAGTTCAATTGATAAAATTTTTGATGATTGTATAAAAAATTTAGGGTTCAATTTTCGTTTATATCAAAAATTAATTGATATCTTGATCGGACATCATACGTTAAAATTCTAAAAAAAAAAAAAAAAGTCTAAATATTAGTGCATGGAGTATTTAATTGTTGCACGCGACCGTACACACACTTTACGGTAAACACAGTGCAGTAAAATCTTGGCTGACACGACTCATCGTAACCCGACACTGAAGCCAAAGTTGAAAGTTTACACATTTGAGATATTTTATTAATGGTAACGAAGATTCATTTCACAACTGTCTTCACTACTACGTCTCGGATCAAAGCCTTTATTATCTTCACCACCTCTCTCTGTGTCTCGGTTTCTCTGCTTTTGTTGTTTTGAAACCAATTGTCATTTTGGTTTCAGTTTTCATTTGTCTCTTATAGATGGAGAAGCCTCTGCTAAGCGGAGAAAGCAGTAGAGCTACTGCGGCTGGTCGCAAGAGAGAGCACCATAATCGTTCTGAGGCCATTGCTTACGGCTCGAATTTTGAAAAGGCTGCTGCTCTCGTTGATCTGGTTCGTTTCATTCTTTGTTTCACTTTTTTTTCACTTTTTTAAGGTATCCAATAATTCATCTTCTTTCCCTTTTAAGAAAGTGTTTGTTTTTTGGGGTGTGTTAAGATTAGAGTTTTGGTGAATGTAGTTGTGTTTTAATGGTGAATTTGATAATGGGTTTTGTGTTTGGTAATTATGTAACTATGTAATGAATGGTTGTAGTTATAGTTGTTTAGGCTTATTTTATTTGTTTTGGATGTGGAATTTTGGAGGATTTAGATGTGATTTGGTGATGTTGATGTGAATTTTCAAATGGGTTTGTGTTTGATAATATATGTAGTGGGATAAAAATTAGATATAGTATCTTAGGTGCTGTATATTAGGTTCTCAATTGCATTCAAACACCTGGTTGCATTTGCCAATAAGACATAAATAGCATTATGCTTCACTTATAAAAAAAAAAAATAGCATTATGCTTCTTGTTAATACTGATTTTTGAAGTCTATTTCATAATGGGCTTGTTTTTAGAATTTCAAAGTAGGTTTCCATGAAGACAAGTTAGATTGAGCTTTTACCATAGAAGAAAATGAAAAAGAAGAGTCATATGAGAATTCAAATTGATTTTGAAAAAAATTAATATCTTGTAATGTGTGGTGATAGAATCATAAAAGGGGTGGCACATTAATCCGTTTGACATTTACTATACATTGGTAATATATGTTTTTTTTTTTTTTTTTTTTTTTCAAATATTGTCCTTCCATTTTATAATTGCAATCTTTCGTGATTTTGTTGAAAGCCTTTAAAGTACATGATGAAATCAGGGATATATTTCTGAAGTTTCTTTTTAATAAGTCTTTTAACGTGTGTACCTAACCAAAGAAGAAGTTCATTGATGTGCATCTCTTTTTTAATTTTAATTTTTTTTTAATCCTCATAAGGTGTCCTTTGTTTTCCGTTGGATTTTGTGATATTTGGAAGACTTACAAATTGTATAACCAAGAAAGAAACAAATAGAAATTTTTAGCCTTGTCTACCATTTCTCTCTCTGAACAACTATATAACATTATTTGAGATTTTCAGTCATTACTTCTTTAATATTCTTATTCTCAAAATTTTCTAACAAATGATTACTTTTTATTGGTTATTGGCTGAAAATGCTTTCTGCAGGCTGCAGATGGTATTGGTTTACCCGAGCAAATTCTTGATCAATCAAACTTCCAGAGTGCTGCAAAATCCTACTTCGTTTTTATTCAATTTGATTTCATTTGGTCCCTCAATTATTTTGCAATGATAATCCTAAATTTCTTAGAGGTTGGTTCCGGGCCCCCCCCCCCCCCCTCTCTCTCTCTCTCTCAATTTTGGTAAACCATGGTATTTATTTATTCTGAACTTTCTAAACACTGTGCAGAAACCTTTGTGGTGTACCAACTATTCTACAGATTCTTGCAATGATAGGGATTACTACTTTCTTGGGCAGTTGCCGTACTTAACTGGTGGGGAGTCTCTTATTTATGAGGTAAGAGTTAGATATTTAGAAGAATTGTATATGACCTCTAATTTTAATAATAATTATTTAAATTGGAAATGTTTGAAAACTATTTAGGAATCTAGTTTATAGGACAAAGCCACTTCTGTTTAGCATCTGTTTGCTATCTTTGTGCCAAGTGGTTACCTTATATATTTGAAATGATTGGAGTTTCTTGTTGATGTAGGATCTTTAAAATTTTTGCACCAAATTAGGATTATTAATGATATTTTGAAGGGTTCTTGAATAGGGTTTGATGTTTAAAGGTGTAGGTAAGGTTAAGTAATAAAAATATTGGATCTTGAATGAATTTGAAGGCTTTTTGGTGTCAAAATGGTGAATGCAACATGAAACAAAAATAGATAAAGTCTAAGCAACCGCACCTAAGTTTCCTAAGAAATCACACCCTTAAGGCTTAAAAAAAAAATTGGGGTCAATCTCTTTATCTAAATTTTATTGTCTACATAGTACATAGAAGGCTATTACAAAACCCAATTGTAGAAAGGACTACTAAGTGCTAATAACCTCTTTTCTAGAAGGACCAAGAATCCTAATAACAAAGCAAAGTAATTAAGTACTTCTAAATCAAATAGAAAAAGACTCAACATATAATTAGACACATGGGCCTGTAGTACAGCCCATTCTGAAAAATCTAGAAAAATACTAGATTCCCCTTATTCTGATAAATCTTAATTAAAACTGATATAGCAACTTTCTAACCTAAATAAACTTAATACTCTAATACAGTCACTAATAACTAAAGTAGCCTATGAAAGGATCCAATAGGCTCCACATCAAAACCACATCATAATTCTAGAATATTTTGATATTTACTCTTGTTTTTTTCTTGAACTATTTGTTGGTTGCATCAGGATGTGTGGTGTCAACATAAATTTATTATTCATGGGGTAATATATATATTATATAATTTAAATTAACCATGATGAACACGTGTTTAGGAAATTAATGGGCACATAGTAATATGGGGCCACAATTTAGAAATTTGAATCCCTCACCTATCCCACCCTAAAGAAAATCTCTTTGATTTTTTATTCAACCTTTTTGTAACTCTTACAGACAATGGGAATAAATATAAGAAATAAGTTGGATGGCTAGATAACGTACTTTTGATTAGAGAGAGTCTCCCCCCTTTTGATAAGTACAATTTCTTCTGGCTAGTCAATCTCTTGTGCTTTTGATCTATAATGAAATCAAATATGTGCCTTGAAGTGAGATCCCAAAGGCAAAGGTATTTCATCAGAATGGATGAGACATGTAATCCGAGATTACTTGCCAATTCCTTGACATTCATTACCTCTCTCCAATTGGCACATTTTCATATATACTTAAATTGATCCTCAAGCCTGAAACCGCCTTGAAACAAATGAGGACGCATCTTAAATAGCAAAGTTGGATTGAGTTTACATTACAGAAGATAAGTATATCGTTAATGAAAAGGAGATAGGATATCACCATTTATGCCTTGTATTATTAATAGTAAAGACATTCAAACATCCCCTTGACACAGCTTTGCTAACATCCTTCTCATGCCTCAACCACCACAAACAATAATGGGAACAATAATGGGAAAGGGGATCTCCTTGACATAAGCCACCATTGCTATTGAAAAAACACTAGGGGTGCTATTCACCAGGATAAGAAATTTGAATGTGGAAATACAAAATTCTATACACTTCCTCTATTTTCCCCCAAAGCCACATCTTTGTAACAAATAAATCAAAAAATCCCAATTGACATGGTCATAATTCTTTTTCAGATCAATTTTGCACAAAACCCACAGACTGACAGATTTCAAATGACCATTTAAACATTCATTTGCTATCAGGGTAGTGTCAAGTATTTCCAATGGAGACTGCCCCCCATTGTCATAAAAATGGTTATATTTGGATGGCTACCCCCTATTGTTTGATGTGGTGCCTTTGGAGGGACAGGAATAACCAGAGCTTTGAGGATTCTGAGAGAACTTTGCTAAATCTTAAATAATTTTTCTTCAAAACCTTGTTTAAAAATCTGTCTTAAAGGAACAAAATCCTCAGTTTGTCTTCTTTGATCAGAAGTCTCAGGTTTGACCCATTATGAGAAGGGTCTGTAGTTTGGTTAAGCACAGAAAAGAAAAAATAAATAAAGAGCATGTTCATTTGTTGTATCTTTGTTAATGGATGTTGGATTGTGGGTAGGTGATCATTATCAAATACTGATAACCTGTTAATGATGTTTTCTAGGGGGGCTTTTTTTGGTTATTCGATCATATTAGGTCTAGTGTTAGAAGGTGTTGATTGAATACATAGCATGTCAAGGATTTATGTTATTTATAGTCTGGTTAGTCTTAGAAATGATACATGGTGTTGAGGTGGTACATAAATCCTGTACTCGAACTACAGAATGTTTAATTTTGGGCGTGTTGCTAGATCCCTAAGGTTTATTTGAGCATCTTAGCTTAGTTTTTTTGTACCACTAGTTTCCTTGGTTTGATGTGTTATAGAGACATTCTTTTGCAAGTTTCATTAATTTCTGCTTTTTTATGCAGGGCATATCTCTATTCATACTTGTGATACATACCTTCTTTCCAATTTCATATGAAGGGTACCGTCTTTATTGTGAAAGTCTTCTTAATCGACTAAAGGTACTTCCTGATTCTTTCTCGTGTAGTTATTTTCTGACTTACCAAAAAGTGAAAGAAAGGGATTTCTTGGTTTTTAATTTTTACCAAGAAGCCTTTTTTGATAATCAGAACCTTCTGTATATGTCTTATACTAGGTATTTAAATTTGTGACTCAAATAACTGATAAGTTCACCAAAGAAAGTAAATCTTTCATGAGATTGACCTCTTTATTTATTTAGCTGATGCTCTCTTAGTTGTATTATTAACCACTTATCTTTTCATGCTGCTTCAGTGGATTTTCTCTTTGGTTGTCATTCTGATCTTCTTTCACCTTTTGTTTGCATTGAAATGCTTCTAGATGTTGTTGCATTTTGGTTCATTGAATATGTTCTTAATATTGAGATGACTTAACCTCATCCTTACTTGTATTCTTCTCATCCATGTTCATATTCTTATTTTGGTTGCATTTTTTTAAGTGCACATGTTGCTTCTTGAGTGACCATTTTGCACCTTTATGCACTTTTATCATAACTTTGTTTGCATTTCTTTTGTATATTTCCAGTTCCGGTGTACTAGTTGTGCCCTGTTTTTGTAAAATCTTTACTTACTTAAAAAAATCTGATTTCTTCATATGATAGTTACTTGATGATAAATGCATATTAAATGTAGTTTGAAAAAAAATAAAAGGTTGGCAAGTGGATCTAAGAGAAAGAGTTCCTAGCAGGAGTTGGTTTGATCAAGGTTAAAGTATTGACCATGGAAGACAGCCTGAAAATGCCTTTGATATATAAAAAAATTATATATTGTTTTTTCTATGATTTGGATGAAGGCCCAAAACAATGGTCTATGATTCAAGCTGTGAATAGATCGAAATGCATATTTTGTTGATAATGAAAAGAAGTCTTAAGCAATGAAATATCCTTGATAGAAAGTAAAATGTAGCCTTTTGATTTCTAAATTTTCTTTCCATTAATTTTTGGATTAGTTTGAGTAGTGGCACCAACAAAAACATCAATAGCGTCCACAATGATTGGACCGGAATAAGAAACAGTGTATCTTTGAGATCATATGATCTTACAGTTTATAATGCAATTCATATGTTGGCCCTTTTATATGTAGGCCAGAGAAGAAAAAAGTCTGGTGCTGACGTATATCTGATTTATCTGTTGAAAGTTCAATGTTGTGATATTCTGTTCCTTTAGTCTGATTGTGAAATTTCCATTTTTGTTTTTTTCAGGTGGCTTTGCTGTTAATTTGGGTTGCTGATATACTGGTTTATGCTCTCTATTTGTCTTCAGGGGGCTTTGATTATCTTCCTTTTAGAATTGCACCATATATCAGAGTTGTGTTTTTCATGCTGAACTTTAGGTACTGTGTGATAAAACCCCTTTTTTTTTAATTACTCATATCTTTGTGTGTGTGCTCATGCCTAGAATTTAGATGTAAGGAAACATGGGCTCAGACACTGATTTTGCAGAGTTTAAGTCTTATGAACTTATACTTCCCGAGGTACATTTAAAAAGTTATGCTTTGAAATGAAAAAATTGCAGTAGGGTCCTCTAAAACAAGAAATCAAGATAGTCCATTTTTCATGGTGAGAAAAGAAAGAGAATGAGGACAATAAGAAAGAAAAGAATGAAGATGAGGTGACAGCACAATGTGACTCCTCTACTTATGATATATATAGGAAGAGAGAGAAGAGGAGGGAGAGAGAGATGGGAGGAGAAAAGCTCTTTCAAAATGCCAGTCAGCTTATTGTTAAGGCTGATTCTGTATTATACTTATACCAGAACTATTAATAGGCTTTAGAAGCCCTAGAAACAGCTAGGAACCTTCTAGAACTTTCCCAAGAAATATTATAGTATGCTAAGACTCTAATTTCCTTGACAAAGACTTCCCAAAATTAATAATCATGTCAATCTTTAATAATATACATCCCCTGTTCAGGGATCATATATCCTTGACTCAAGAATAACCAAATAAAATATAAAAACTTAATTAACTACCATGGATACTTATTCTTGGGCTTTGCCTTAGCCTTAGGCTTCCTAAGAGAATATCCTTTCTTTAACCATGTTATGATTCCGCCATCACAAATGTTGCCAAATCAATTAAATAGCTAAATTAGCTTCACCTCACCTAGCTGCTAATGGACCTCAAATGCCTTTCGATGTCTCTCTCCCTCTAACATCTTCCTCTTCAAGGTGAATGGTGAATCTGTTGACCATCTCTTCATTGTCTGGTGGCTAAGGATCTGTGGTCTATGATTTTGGGCTTATTTGGAGTAATTTTTGTTATGCCAAAGTCTGTTGTTGAGCTCCTAGCTTCCTAGCAAGATTGGTTTGGTCGTCATCGAAATGGACATATGTGGATGGTCATTCCCCATTATTTGATGTGGTGTCTTTGGTGGGAAAGAAATAGCAGATGCATTGAAGATAAAGAGAGATCCATGCCAGGCCTAATTATTCATCTTTAGAACCTTATTGGACCGGTTGTCAGCTTTGGGAAACAAATCCTTATCTTATATTCTTGATTTACTTGATTCATGTAATTTCTGTTCTTGATTTGTTTACCCCTGTATACTTCCTGTGTACTAGGTGTCTCTTTTATTTTATTATATCAATAAATCTTAATTACTTATCATAAAAAAAAACCTACCTCTTCATTCATTCTCTCTCCTGTAGCTGGGATTGAGGAATTTTATGGTGGTGTCTCTTTTCTGGTGGTTTCTTTGATGGTGGGTGAGCATGAGACCATTATTGGGAATGTTATCATTTTACAAGTCCTTGGAATTCAAGAGCTTTCAGTTGGTCGTGTGTCCGAAGATTTGTTTATTACTCTCTTTCCACGCCTTGGTGGACAGTACTGATTGCAATTTTGATAGGTAGATTGCTTACCTTGAGATAGTGGTCATTAGCTTTATCTCTTGTGGGACATTGGTAACGGTCATTAGCTTTATCTCTATTTGAGATGCAATGGGTGGTCCCAATGAATATAGATGTTTGTGGGTTGGAAAGGGAGATCTCTTTGCCATTTGAGAAGTGTAGTTTGGGTGGTAGTTTCACTTTGTCTAATGAGGACAATTTGGTGGGAGAGAAATAACAGTACATTTCAAGATTCCAAGTTTAATGGAACATCTTTATAATTCATTTTTGTATTATCCTTGTATGACTGGATGCTGATCATAGGTAGATATCATTGTGATTCTCTCTTTTTTAATTTTTTTGGTTGTAATTTGTTGAGGAGGATTTAATGTTTTCTCCATTTTGTACTTGTTCTACCTTTTCTACTAAGATTTTTATCACTTATTAAGAAAAAAAATTCATTGCTAGTCTTCAAGTGAATGGAGTTATAATCAAGAAGACCTAAGAGGAGTTAAATGAAAAATGAACTATGGAGTAAGGGTTATTCCTTTATAGAGCAAGATTTGGAATTGTATAAACCTGTTTTATTTGAAGACCGTCTTTGCTTAGGACATATATGCATGTGAGGTGATAATCAATAAAAGACTGCTAGGTGAAACCTGAAGGGCAGACACAACCATCCAAATACACAAGAAATTATTCATCATATCTTTAGAGCTGAGATGATAAAAGTTTTGAAATTGTACTTTGAACATAAGACATTATTCTGTTGAACTGAAAAATCTGTGAAATGGAATTTGCTGATAGTTTTAGTTCTGTATCTTTGCTAAGGCAGTTTGTTTCTTTGGTACTAATGAATAAAGTTTTCATTTATAATCAATTCAGTGCAAAGCTCTACCCAAAAAAAAAAAAAAAAAAAAAAATCCATTGCAAAGAAGTATCTTGGTAGGGTGAAATGAACTGACAAATTTTCCCAGAATCATTATGGCAATATCATGCCCCATACTTGAACCTTACCAATAGGTATAAGACTTATTCAGTTTGAGATATGCACTCAATGCTGACAGTGAAGGGTAAAAAAAACCTTTAATACAGAGAACTCCCTGATTAAAAGGAGTGGGACCTGTGATACATACTCAGAGGCCATAAATTAAGTCTTGATGGTCTGAAGGCCAGAATATTAATTAAATGCAGCTACAAACCATTGGCAACATCAAATTTTTGGGATCAGAACTTGCATAATCACTGTAGATAGCTATACATGTTACATGTCATGATGTGCATGCATGTCTTTATACTTTGCTTTTAACTGTTAAACAACTTATGTTAAATTAGTTTGATGTTTTCTCATTCTTTTTTGTTCGTAGGGAATTACGAGCTACCATCGACATCCTGGCTGGAATGCTTAGCACCTACTTAAACGTCGTGGTATCTTTACTATCTTATTGTTGTACGTTATCTTTACTGTTGTTGAGTTTACAATTTTTTCTAGTTTATAAACAATTTGTAGAGATAAATAATCATAAATTCAATGGTGTGAAATTTGACTACATCAGTTTTACTGTGTGAGTGGTCAATTGCTATTGGCAGGACTCTGTTCCTTTTGTAGATTTTATAGATGTTGTTAGTCTTACAATGTAATTTTTTAGTGGACTCTTGTCTATTTCATCTGTACTAGAAGGTCTTCTCTCTCTAATAAAATTTCTTACAAGAAAATTTACTTTTTGCTTGTGACTCTGGGAGGATCGTTCACTTTCATTTGCATCTGTTCCATTTTAATGCATTGTTTAGTTGTGAAAATACGTACTGCTTAATGCTTTTAGTTTTCATGCTTATTGCTGACTGCTTTTCTTGAATTGCAGGCTTTAGGGCTTTTGTTTCTTCTGTTTTCCAGTTGGTTAGCCTATGTCATGTTTGAAGATACCCAACAAGGGAAAACAGTATTTACTTCGTATGGCACCACACTGTATCAGATGTTTGTTTTGTTCACCACATCCAACAATCCAGATGTTTGGACTCCAGCGTACAAGTAAGTAGGAGTGATTTAGATACCTTTTTTCCTTTTATATTTTTGCAGTGTTGTTCAATTTCTGGCTTGCTATTACTGAACTGGAACATGTCCAATTGTTGCTGTTCTTTGCATGAAAATAATGCATCATTTTGAAGCTGTTAATCCCTTCTTTGATATATCATTTAAAAAAAAAAAAAATTTGTTGTCCAATCTAATTGTACAAGGGTCTTCCATGTGGCACACTCTGTTCGTGATGGCACGACTGGTTGATTTATTACTGTAGGATCTTTTGCTATCAATAGCTGCCAGAATAGTTGACAGAGTATAAAATCTTTTGTATTGTCATCAATTCGTAAAATAATGTCATTCCTAAATAATAAAGGGAAAAAACCTGTAAACTAAGCTGGAAACTGAACCAAACAGGAATCACAGCATTAGAATAAGAATCATGTCTGCTGTTACAACCTATTCCAACAACTCTGGGCCCAGCTTATAACCCTCAAGGAAACATAAGCTAAGATCCTTAGACACAATTACAAACTAGGAAATTCCAAAGATGGCCGTGTGTTGAATGTAAACCAACTTTCTGAATTTCTTTGGTCTCTGAACTTGGATTTTCCTGAATTTGTTGCTGCCTGTGTCGTGTATTTTCCTTTTATCTGAATTCACGTGTGTATTTACTTTAAGAACTTTCATTCGTTATACTAATTTGAATGTTGAGCATTTTCCAAGTGAAGAAACTTACGTAGCGTTAGTACTACATGATTGTTTATCTTTTCATTTATTGTGTTCTTCATGTGATTATCATTTGAGAATTAAATGATGTGCCTAGGCATCAACGTGACTATTATGGTATAGAATCTAAGCAACATGAGAGAAACCCATTAAGCTGCCAAAAGATTTGATTTTAGGATACCACTGGCAGTTTTTCCTTGAAGAATTTAGTCTTGTAAAGTTATCTAATCTTGAACTGTTTCGAATCTTGTAGGTGTTTATGGTTTTTTATTACTAATGTTACTGTGGTGGTCATCTTGAGGTTGCTCCACTAGTACGAAATTGAGTGATTTGGTAGGGAATAGTATTTTTATTATAGAATTCCAAATATTGGAGTGCTGAAACAAAATTAGAATATGACAATTGTTATGTGTAATAAATATTTTTTATTTTTTGATAAGTAACTTGTTATGAGTAATATTGTTTAAGTTGGATGGGTGATTGTGTCATCTTCTATTGTGGAGTTAACCCTATAAATGATACATGTGTATTAGGGTTTATTAATTTTTAACCCTAAGCTTGACATCTTGGTTTTCATGGTATTACCCACAATCAACCATTGCCGACTACATGATGTCAGAGAAACTATGTAAATTGTAATAACTTCTCTCTTTTTAGGGGTTTGAGAATAGAATTTCCATCTTGAAGGTCAAATCTCCTTATGGATTGCATTTACTAATTTTTACATTAAGCTTTATTTGTTCATGTAATAAAGGGTGTTTTAAAGTCCTACTCCTTGGAAAGCTATTTCCATATTGTTTGTAGGGTTTCTAGCAGGAAGGAAATAGCTGGACTTTTGAGAGTATCTAGCTATCTCAATATAAGCTCCCCCTCCCTGGTATAAACTTAAAATTTGTTTGATTGGCTGTTTGCCTTATGTGGTATCCTTTTTCTGCTTTTTTGGACTTTTTAAATTTAGGATTATACCCTTCTTTGGGGAAATTCCGTATACTTGCCTTGCACTGAATTTGTTTGTCCATTTTTTGCTATTTATAGTTTCATAATTCATTAAATGTGGCCAGGAGTAGAATGATTAGTACATATTTAAGATAAGAAAAGTCAGCAGTCGGGGTGGTCAGTGTAGGTCAACAACCTGGAGGGTATCAGAATTTGTTTCAAAACCTTGAGGGAAGTCTTGTCTTATTATGGTAAAATGTGCCATTGTTACTCTTCAAAACATCAGAAGGCTTTCTGTAATTTGCCCACCCTTTTGCCCTTTTAAAAGCACTTATAGTCCCCTAGCATTTCCGGAAGTTTTATTATTGCTTTTACTTGTTCTGTTTCCACATTTATGTAATTTCCTGGGGACTTGTTGGAACCATGTCACATCCCCATGGTATTTCTCTATTTTGAAGTCTTGAAATTTCTGTTGATGACATATAAACCTTGATCTAATGTATCATCAATTTATATTGTCTTGAAGGGCTTCGCGTTGGTTTTGTCTGTTTTTTGTTCTTTACATCCTATTGGGGGTTTACTTCGTCACCAGCTTGATTCTTGCTGTTGTATATGACAGCTTCAAAGGTCAGGTATGGTTTATTTCATCTTCTTAAGCTGCCTCTACGCATGGACAATAAGACACAGCTATTGTATCTGTGTTCATCTATTCATTTCAGCTGCTGGTATATTTTTTACTACTTAATGTTCAAGAAACAGCTATGTTTAGTTTCTTCTTGTTTCCTCAAGAAAGAATACAAATGCATATGTTCACATCTCTTATTTGTTGTAGCTTGCAAAACAAGTTTCTGTGATGGACTCTACAAGGAGACGAATCCTGGAGAAAGCTTTTAATCTCATAGATAAAAATGTAAGAACAGTTGTCTCTAAAGGCTAAATCTTCTCTAAGCATGCTTCAACAACAAGCTTTTCCAATTTTCTTGATCTGCTTCTTTTGAATGATATGTCTTGCTTATGTCTTTGATTAAAAGTTTCATCTCTGTACTTTGTTTTTGACTTTGAGAGAATCCTATTTAGATGGTACTCTTTATACCTTTTTGATAAGTTAATAGACTCTTTAAATCTTAAAAGGAATTTTGCTTCCAAACTAGAGGGAGATATATTCTTACTTAAATACAAAAGAAAATAATATTTGTCTTGTGTCTTCTTTGAAATAACATCACTGGAATCATAATGTTCAAGGGCTTGGATTATATGTAATTTATATAATTTTATGGAGTGTTTTGGAAAACAATTAGCTGCTATCAGGAAGCAGACCAACAATTTAATTTGAGCTCATGGATGGTCAGACATAGTAACACTAACACTCTTCTTTGCATGAATTACTGCCTGACGGTAGTGAAGGAGTGTGCAGGCCTTGCACATGTAGAACAAAAGTAATTAATCACGGGTGGAGATTAAGGATTTCCAATCTATCAATTTGATTATTGGGGTTTATAAGATCCTTGCTTGAATAGGTTGAAAATGGTGCTAGACAAGAGGGTGTCAGAACCCCAAAATGCCTGTGTAAGATGGAGACAGATTCTGGACTCTCTATTGATTACCAACGAATGTTTAGTTAGTCACATAAGGTACAGCATACCAGGGGTTTTGTGCATGTTAGATTTGGAGAAAGCCTACAATCATGTGCATTGGAATTTCCTCTTGTATATGCTTTAGGAACGTGGGTTTGATTCTAGGTGGAGGAAGTGGATTTTTCCATGGTTTGCTTTTCTATGCTTGTGAATGGAATCCCAAGTGGCTTTGTTCAAAGCTCACAGGCTGAGACAGGGAGTGCCTTTATCCCCTTTTTTGTTCATCATTGTGATGGAGGCGCTTAGTAGGTTGTTAGAGATAGCAGGGGGAGGCAATTACATATCAGGGTTTTCAGTTGGTGATCTTTTTGCTAATCAATTAATGATCTCACATCTTCTATTTCCGGATGATACTTTGATCTTGTTTGGGGCTCATCCAGAGCAATTGTGGCACTTGAAAGCAATTTTTGTGTAGTTTCAAGTTATATCTGAATTGAAGATAAATTTGGGGAAATCCAAATCGGTTCTTGTTGGTGATGTGTCGGATATTGAAGCTTTGACCAGTATTTTGAGATGCAAAGTAGCTTAAATTCCCATAACATATTTTGGTCTTAGGTTCCAATTTCAAAGAAAAATCTGTGTGGAATAGCATAATGGAGAGGTGTTTGGCTGGTTGGAAAAGAATGTACCTTTCCAAGGGGGGCTGACTTACTTTGATAAAGGGCACTTTATCCAACCTTCCTACTCTAAATCCTTTACGGATATGGTATATTCTGGATTATTGAGACGAGGTGGAGTGGATAAGCTAATGCTAGAATCCTTTCACTGGAGGTTTTTGGAAATTAGATCCTATAAGGTGTTACACTCCATAGCTCAACGGTCTTTTCCATGGAAGAATTTGTGGAAACCTAAAGTGCTAACAAAGGTCAGTTTCTTCCTTTAGGAAGCAGTGTTGGGGAAAATCTTAACTACTGATAACTTGCAGAGGCATTGGATAGTTGTGATTGATTGGTGTTGTATGTGTATAAGAGGGATGGGGAAACTACTGATCATTTACTTCTACATTGCCTTGTTGCTCGAGAGATGAGGAATATGGTATTTTCACTATTTGAGATTAAATGGGTCATGCCAAGAGGTGTTGGGGAGCTCCTAGCCAATTGGCCTAGCAAGTTTAGCAAGCACAACAAAGTAGTGATTTGAAACATGATCCCTTATTGCCTCATGTGGGTATTTGGCGGGAGGGGAATGCTCAGACTTTTGAAGGGAGTGAGAGATCGATTCCTGACTTGAAGCTTTTGTTCCTCAAAACTTTTTTTGAGTGAATAATTTCTTCAAGTGTTTATACTTTGCTTCTTTGTCTGATTTACTTGATAGTTGTACTTTTCATGCATCTTTTTGATTGACTTTTTGCTGTGTCCGTAGTACATTTTCTATGTATGTTGGTTCATTTTACTCTTTCATTTTATTTTCAATGAAGTATTATTACTTATCAAAAAAAAAAAAAAAAAAAATTATGAGTGGGGAAGTTTGGATGACAGGTCCTTCTTGCCTAATGTGGTATATTTGGAAAGAGCGAAATCCCCTTACTTTTTAGAGAAAGGAATTTCCCTTGCCACATCTTGAATTTCTCTTTTTAAAAACGTTATATGAGTGGACTTACAATTCCTATACCCTCTCCATGACTACATTCTTGGGCTTTTTAGATGATTTACCTTTCGGTCGTTCAATTTTTTATTATTTATTTATTTTAAATGCTCTGTTTCTTCTTGTTTTTCTGCCATTCTTTCGTATACATCCCTGTAATAGGATAGTGCTTTTTTAATGAATTTCTATTACTTATATATATATATATAAATAAAAATTTTTGAAGAAATTTTATTTGAGCCCTCAATAGCCTCTTGTGTTATCCTTGGTGCTTATAGAAGTACCTCAACATTTGAGGTTAGGAGTTCAAAGTTCAAAGCACCCTGTGTTTCATTAGTATAACATTTAGATTTAAGGATAAGGTAACTCTTTCTGCCATGTGCAATGACAAATAATGAATGCTTTGGTATAGAGTGAGTTTCAAAATTGAAGGGAGCAAAAGGGCAAGAGGAAGGCCCAAGAGGCTGTGCTAAAATACGATTTCGAAGAATCTGATAGAGGATGTGGCTCTAGTTAGAGCTGATGAATACCTTGGTAGTCTTTTTAGGTGAGTTGAGTTGAATGTAAGATCCTAAATGTTTATGAAAGCTAAATGAATGGTACAGAGTGCCAGTCACTTGATGATGAAACTTTGGGATAGTGTTTCAGAAAACTATAGTTAAAACAGAAGGAAGAAAAAATTGGTGGATGTCATGCCTTGGAACTGGGTATTCTATTTTCTTTGACAAGTGTTGATTTTCGTGAGTGATAATGCTGAAGGTGTTTGAAAGACATTTATTTTGAAATTGTCACAACAGTCTGTTTCCTAGCCAGAAATAAATGGTAGGAGAGGCATGCCAATCTCAATTACAAATTTTAAATTAAGAGCTTATTTTGAGCCTTGTTTGTGGCTGTAGTTGATGGAGCTCAGGAAAAGGTTTCATGGAGTTTATTGAATGACATTATTTATCTAACGAGTTTGTGTATTGTATAAAAGATAGTTGACAACACCTGTTGAATCCATTGACATATCAATAGACATTAACATGCTGGTGCTCTCTGAATTTATAGTTTGTATGAGTTCATATTTAGATTGAATGAGTTATAACACCCCCACCCAACCCCCCCGTTTTTATTTTTCAAAATACAGCCCTTGTGCTGTCATCCTTGTTTTATGGCATTATGACTTCTTTTTTTAATTTTTTTATCATAATGATTTTGGGTAGTTTTTTATACATTTAAATATAGTTGCATTTGTTATTGTTGACATTACATTTTTATTTATTTTTTGGCCCCTTTTTTATGCTTTAACAGAATCATGGATTTCTTGATAAAGAGCAATGCATTCGACTATTTGAGGAACTGAATAAGTATAGGTATTAATGGCACCACTATCTTTAACATGATTTAGTAGCTATTTTCTTTTATCATACATTGTTGAATGTTTTCTGAAATTCTGTTGGTTAATAGGAAGAAATGGAAGGCTCCTGTGTCACTGAACTTGGCCCTATGCAAAATTGCCTTCTCTCTTAAATAAAAAAATAAAAAAAAAGGTATCAGGATACAATGACACCCTAAAAAGCATGGGGCAATGGAATTTTATGCAGATGTTTGGTTTTGACTTTTTGATAATATTTTCTCACTTTGTGTTGTATCTCTTTTGCTCGGAACTTCTTTCTTTCATCTTTTACTAGAGGGATGTGTGAACATTGCATGCTAGTGGAAAGTAGATAACCCAAAAGTCTGGCCGTGGGCAGGAAAATATATAGTATGTTAATTCAATGTTTTTAAAAGTGCTGCAGGTGGGAACCATAAGTTCTTTGGAATCTACTATACTGTCCATGGTAAGTTGCAAGAGAAAGGACAATAGGGTCGTACGTTCCTATTATAACTATATTTTTGGCTGCCTTACTGCTTCTTTCCCATGGAAGAGCATTTGGAGTGTAAAGGGCCCTAAAAGGGCGTTGTTCTTTTTTATGGGCAGCAGCTCCAAATTCTTACAATCGATAACCTTGTTAAGAGAGGACTCCCCCTGGTTAATTGGTGCTGCATGTGTCAACTGTCGATGCTGTGGGGAAATTGTGGAGCATCTTTTGCTTCACTGTGAGTTTTCTCATGCTTTGTGGAGTGAAGTTTTCCTGATGTTTGAGATTCAGTGGGTGATGCAAGAAAAGGTAGCATCTTTTCTGCTTAGGTGGCAGAACTGGTTGGGGAAGCATTCCTCAAATGTTTGGAATTTGGTACTAGCATGTTTGATGTGATTACTTTGATGGGAGTGTAACAGCCCCACTTTTGAGGATGCTATGAGCTCTATAGATCATTTGTAGTCCTTGCTAATCCGGATTTTGTTTGATTGGTCTCGGGTTTGGGGTTTTACGCATTTTACTTCCATTTTTGATTTCCAATATTTTGCTATAATTTCTATTTGATTTGCTTGTAATTGTTTTAAACACTATGTGTTCATCATCGTGAACACAAAGTGCCTTTTCTTTATAAATAGAATTTCTATTTCTTATCTAAAAAAAGAACTACTCTTCATTTTAATCCTTTTTTCAACACTGGATCTATGATCTAACAAAGAAACTATTAACCTGTGCATTTCAAATGTTGTTGCATTGGTTCTTTCCTCAAGAGATCAGCTTTTTGTATAAAATCAAGGTTCTTGTATTTATCATAGGTTTCATTTATTGTGCTGCTAGCTTGTTGATGTGGGAAGCACAAACAAAGATTTATTTTAATTTAGTTTTATTTCTTATTGGAGTCAATTGAATTTTATTTTAGGCCCTAGTAGTAAATTAGGTTTGTTAGTATTTCTATTTAGTCTAGGGTATTTTTGTAATAAGTCAATCAAGGTTACCTATGTTAGTTAGACTTTTGTAGTCTATATAACAAGGTGTTGGAATCTTTTTGAGGAGGATTATTTTGATGAACAAAATTTTAGTTGAAATCATCCCAATGGTCTAGTGCCGACTCTAGCCAACCCGAAGTGCTGACTCCAACCAACCTTAGGTGCTGAGTCTAGAAGTTTTCTCATGCTAGGTGCTGATTACTAGAAAGTCTAGGTGCTGACTCATAGTTTCTCTATCTTTATGTTTCTAGTTATTTACTTTTGTTGTTGCATTGTTCTGGTTTGTGCCACGTCACTTGTGATGATTTGTGAATCTTGAAGGATATGTTATATATATTTCTTGTAGGACTTTGCCAGAAATATCAAGAGAAGAATTTGAGTTGATATTTGATGAGCTGGATGATAGTCATGATTTCAAGGTATGTCCATTTACTTAAGCTCTTGGTTAGACTAAACTAAATTCTAGTGATATTTATTTTTATTTTTTGTTAGTGTTCAAAACTTTTCTTTGTCATCTGTTTGAACAATTCATCATTGGTGTAAAAAATTTTCATTTAGTCATTTTGCTAAATTTAATCATTTCTGTTTTTGTTGTCATGGATATGTTTGCTAGCAAATGTATACAGCACCTACTAATACACATAAGACTTCAATATTTAGTTTGTAATTTTTATGAATATAAGGAAGAATACACTTTGGTTGTAGAGTGCTTCTTGTATTTCATAACAAGCAGATTTTGTTTCCATTTTAGGCAAGATAATATCCTTGCCTCCCATATCTAGAAATACATAGAAGGAAGGCATTTGGTTTGGGTCATCTTTCAAGATTCCTTATTGGAATGCAAATAGCTCAAGGGAATTTGGATCCCCATAAAACCCAACTTCTATAGGAATATGGATTTACTTGAAAAAATGTGGGTATTCACATTCCCAAGACCAGGATAGTTATCTTTTTTTTTTGGATTAGTAAGAAAAAAAGGAAACTTTTTTTACAAAAGTGACAATGATACCCCATTTAATACTCTCTGACTATCCAAAGTATAACTTTTTCATCTTACACATTCGCCCTCCTATCTTTTCATTCTCTGTCTGATTTGTTGCTATGCGACTCTCTCTCTCTGTGCTAGAACACGATTGCTTGACCATTACCAATGTGGTGAGTATTGCTCTTCCATGCCTAGGTTTTCTTTAATCCATTGCATTTTTTACGTTTTAGATTTGTTATGATATCTCAATTTTGATAACCTTTTTGGGAAGTATGCATGGCCTAGACTTCAATTTTGAGAACCAGCTTCCATAACCCATTGTAGTCTTTCCTGCATTGTCTCCTTTTGGGACTGAGATGTTTTTTGCTCTAGTTATTATTTTAGATCATTTTTATTTTATAATATAATAGGGATAGAGAATGTGAGATTTACTTTTTTTGGTTTAATTTTGTATTCTGTTGTTAATACTGTTGGTTCCTAGACAATATTTTGCATCTAAATATTAATGCACCTTATGCTCAAAAACCTAAATGCTGGGGGGCATATCCACCCCCCCACCCCACCCCCTTTCAGGAACTTTGTTTATTTTTAGTGCTTAGTAACTAGATCAAATTCTTTTATTAAAATTATTAGTTGCCTAGACATCCAAATAAGTAAAAAAAAGGTGATCCTTAAATACGTTCTAACCTTATGATAGAGTTTCATTATCCATTCTAGATCCTAGACATCGGGAATTAACACTTTGCTATATGTTAATGATCTCTAGCCTTTTCTGATTACTGATTAGTGGTGGGACCTAAATTTTTCTGTTTTGTAATAAGGATTAAAATGTGTAAGGACAAAGTTAGAGACAGAGATGTCACTTTCCCTTGTCTGGTACTGGGGATGGAAGCCTGGAAGAAGGATGAAACTTGCCCTTGATTGTTAGAAGAGAATTATTATAAGGAAGAAAGAGAATTTTAATTATTATTATACCCTTGTATTAATTTTTTTGATATATGATGCAGATAAATTGGTGAAATTGCAAAGACCCTTTGTGTTCATCTCATTATTTGGCCTCCCCATAATAAATCCAAAAGGAATATTTAATTCTGAAGAATTATCCTTTTGTTTGAGTAAGGTAATCTGAGTCCTGTGTTAACAGAGATCAGATAGGATCCTGCTGTGATCCTCGATCTCTTCCTGAATTTTGGATCAATTGGATGATAGTGGGGGTAGGTGAAACTTATTCATTCTTTTTTTCCCCAACTACAAAACATGAAAACTGGTTATCTACTAATGTTTCTTCCTTTCTGTTTGCTTTGTTCATTTTCTTCCTTCCTAACATAGAGGCTTCAATAAAATAAAATTTTGACACCCTGATATTAAATTTTGATCTTCTAGTTGTGCTGGAAGGGTAAAGAAAATAGTGTGATAACTCAACCTGCTTCATCATTCACACAAGTCTACCATTTGCTTACCACTGCCTGACCCTTTTTGCCTTTGCTTGAGATTCAATGTTCTCACATCATTTATCTTTCAACAAAAACAATTCTAGAATGCAAATCATTACAAGTGGCAAACAGATTATTTTTGGTCAACGGGATTACAAGTAGTGCAACCTAATAATTTGAAAGAACAACAAAATTTGGTTTTCTTTTCCTTGTATTTTAAACTGTTTTTTACTAGAGATGGACATTGTAGAAGAAAAATGTTATGGTTACTATCATTTGTTGTATGTGTATTTTTCTGATTTGTTTGCTGAACTTCATCTTTTGACTTGTAGATCAACCTAAATGAATTTTCTGACCTTTGCAATGCCATTGCTCTAAAATTCCAGAAGGAAGAGTCTGTAAGTCCGAAATGCCCTAGATCTGAAACATCAGTAAGCTTCTTTTTGAGTGACAAAGAGCTTTATATTGCATCTTTGATACTATGCATTTTGGTTGCAGGAATCTTGCTTTGAATATTTTCCATCAGTCTACAATTCACCCAGCTCTAAAAAGTTGAAAGACTTTGTGCGGAGTCCTAGATTTGGATACATTATATCCTTCATTCTGATACTGAATCTGTTTGCTGTTATTGTGGAAACAACGGTATGACCTCTATTTTAATAGAACTGGTGCTTTACACTTGCCATCCTGGTGGGGTCAACATATAGGGTTCATTGCCTTGGATTTATTTGATATTTATGAATTAAAGTTCGCTTTAATATTCTTGTTTGATGCCTTGTGGTATGATCTTAGTGCTTATGAATAAACTTGCATTGACTCAATAAGGATGTAATTTCTAGATGCTATTTGTTGTCAAAGTTCATCATTGTGGTGTAAAAATAATTTATTTTTCCATCACTGCATGTTTCAAATGAAATAGAATTCAAATGGTCATAATTATTTTTCTGTGGTGTTTGTCATTTGGTTCTTGATTGGCTTTCCCAGCCCCCTTCCCCTACCCCATACCTGAGGGGACCCCTTTTAATTATTCCATGCAAATGGAATTGAGAACATTTTCAACAGGCAGCAGCTTTCGGGGATCTTTATTAACTGCCCAAATGGGAAAGAGGAATTTACAATTTCTGGAGATAGATGCAACTGTCAATTTTATTATGGACATAGAGTGTTAACACGTCTCTGTGAATTTATTATTTTGAGTATGTATATTATTCTTTGTTTTAGGGTTTTATACTGGTAGAATAACCGTAGATACTAAAGATAATGAGATAAAATGAGGATGATGATTGCTATGAGCAGTGTTTACATAGGGCACATTTGGCACACTAAATGGAGTTACAACAGTGATGATAATCTTTATTACTAGAAATAAAAGGTGTTGTAATGAAATAGCTAAACATATTCATACATTTGATTGTAAGTTGTAACATCAGAAAATATCTTAGTTATTCAATTATTTTTCCTAAAAAGGAATAATTTTTAAATTTGAGAGAGAGGTTATTTTTTATTTTTGTAATTGTTATGTGTATATGGAAAATTTGTATATTTGTAAATATATTAATTTTAGAAATTATTACACCTAGTCACCTACTAAGGAAAAGCCATTACAACCCGTTTAGTGATGAAAGTTATTCATCTTTTTAAAAAATAGTCATTCATAAAGAATGACTATTCTTTGTAATAAAAACATAACTAAACTACAGAATAGATAAACCATAGGAATAATTATTACATTACAGTGTCTATTACAGTCTACCAAATATACCCATAGTAAGGGGTAAATGTGTAATAATGTACTAAGGTTGACAACATGAAGTAAATGATGATGATGATGATGATGATGATAATAATAATAATAATAATAATAATTTGCAAGTTTCTTGGAAAAATTGTATTACATCCTCATAATTCTCCATATTCCTAGGATAGTTGGTGAAATTTTACTTGTTTCTACAAATTAATAAACAAGTTGTAAGTGTCATGACATCAGGTACTGATCATGCCATTTTCAGCTGAAGCGTCCTCTAAATTGTACTTCTTTTTTGGCCTAGATTGCAACGAGTTTGCAGCTTGAGTTGCCCATGATTACAATGCTGGGTAATTCTTTTTCCCATATTTTGTCAGCTGTGGATCTGTCACTGTTGAATGATTAAATCCCAGACCCCACAACAATCGAGTCTTAGAAGAGGAATGCTTTTACATGTTAACTAACAAAGGCACCTAGTTAAGTGCTAATTGCACATATGATGTCAGAAATATTCTACCGGACATTTTTGTCAATTGATTCTGGGTCAACATCCTGAATGATGTTAATGTTCTAGATTTATTTACCTTAAGAACAGCCATTTCCACTACTCTTTACATGTCATCATTTTCAGTTAGGTTTTAGAATAAGAAAATTGATGATACGTCCTACCATCTGATACTTGGTCTATTTGGTTTCAAACTATAATACCAATGTCCATTCTTTAGGATGATGAAAGGCTCCAGCACACTTACTAAAGTGAGAGATGAGGCCATTCATAGGGATATTTTGGCATTAAAAGGAAAGTAATATTTCCCTCTAACGTTCTCAGAAAGGAGTGAGGAAACCTTTCTAATCAATGTTGAGAGAGAGAGAGAGAGAGAGAGCCCATTAATATGAATCTTTTGGCATTAAATGAAAAGTAATATTTCCCTCTAACATTCTCAGAAAATACTGAGGAAGCCTTTCTAATCAATGCTTCATTAATGGAGATACTCTTTGACCTTCTTGCAAGTCAAAACAAAAAATCTGACAGAACCAAGAATCAAATATTTAAATTCATTTCTTGAACACTTTGATACTCAATGGCACTCCAAACTAGTAATAGAGTTGTTTTTGTAATAGAGTTGTGCTTTTGGTTTCTTGATTACTGGATCCAGAACAATTAATTGGCAAGTGGCTCATGTATCTTTATCTTGACATTTATAAATTGTGCTAATGTGGAATGCTTATTTTGTTGCAGCTTGATATAGAAAATAATTCTGCTCAAAAGGTGTGGCAAGAGGTAGAGTTTGTCTTTGGTAAGCGCTTGCTGAGGATCAACTTATCTTCATATGTACACGTGTGAATTATTGCTAAACTAACAATCTATAGTCTAAAGATGTTTATGGCGTGCTTCTGAGTTGATGCAAGTCGTAGATTCAGAAAATTAAGACAACATAGATTTTTCAGCCTCTATTCATGGTTGGCTGCTAAAATTGTCCATTAAAGGATTTTCATTGTTACAATTAGCTTGTAGTGGATTAATATATTAAAAAGGCAGTTAGTGACCTTGGTAGTTATGTCAGTGATGAGAGCTTGAAATGATCCATCATAACTATGTATATATTCAATGATTGAGATGGTCAATTCTGTTCTAATGATCAGCATTGATGTTTGGAACCAATATTGATGGCCTTCCTGAATGTTGATACCTTTTCGGGCGCAAGCCGGAAGCATAAGTGTATTATATTTGAACCAAGGCTATGCTTAAGGTCTTTTAGATCACATTTGAGGGAAAGTGCAACATATGAATGCTAGATGAGAAACACACTGAAGCATGACAAGCCAGAACTTTGGAACAATAAAATTAAAATAAAGGATAGGAACCTAGGAATCAACTCCTAGGCTTGCTTGGAGTCAGCACCATGTGAGAAAAAAAACCACTAGGAGTCTGCACCAGACAAAAAACCAAAAGAAACTTTCATTCATCGAAATTGCATCTCCTTGAAAGGAGTACAATAGTTTGCTTATACAGGAATACTAAATCCTAATTCTAATTAGCATAGGAAACCCTACTTATTGAATGATAGAAGTACACTAAGCTTTAAATAAAAATACTAAATAACCTAATTGAGTACTGGGGCCTAAATAAAATAAAATTTTAATTAATGTCCAAAAAGAAATAAAACTAAAACAAAATAAATTGTTGCTTGTGGTTCCTGCATCATCAACAACACACACGCACATGCTCAGGCAAAGGAGCATTCTGAATAATAGCTAAACTTATTGATGGCAGTGTTGGCAGTCTCTATTGCTGCTAGACTGACTATTAGACTTATTGATGCATGCTCGCTTAACAGGAAATACTTGATAATCTTGGGTAATAGTTTTTGGTAGTGATGGCAAGTGAAAAAGTAACTACTATACATGTTCTGACTTGGGCTAAAAGTCTGTTTTCTGCTTTGAGAGTTTTCAGTGTTGGTACTCCTTTAGAAATGTTGTACTTATTAACTTGCTCTTTATTACCTGTTTGGTCTCATTACTCCAAATTATGTGTGCTATATAGACTAATCTTAGTTTCTGTTTCTGAAATTAATAGGTGGCTTTTTCTTCTTCTTTTTCTTATTTTGTCTTTTTATCCCACAGGTTGGATATATGTGCTGGAAATGGCTTTAAAAATATATTCATTTGGATTTGAGAATTATTGGAGGGATGGCCAAAACCGCTTTGATTTTATGATCACTTGGATAATAGGTAATCAGATTGGAAAATAACATCCCTTTGTAGTACTATTTATTGCAATTTCTTTACAAATCAATCTTATAGGCATCATAACAATATTGCTAAATTTGATAAATGGAATTGTCTATAGAAACAACTTTTGCTATTGCTAATTGGCCCTTTTGATTATTATATGGAATAAACATCATTTACTTCTTTGGTTTGTGTTATTCTCTGTTCCATTTATATTACTATTGATTGATGATTCTTATGTCTGCAGTTATTGGAGAAACCTTGACTTTTGTGGCCCCTCAAGGACTTACTTTCCTTTCCAATGGCGAATGGTAGGGAATATTTTTCTTAAAAATATTTTTCTTCTTTACATGAGAGTTCGTCATTTTCCCTCACTGTGTTTGTCCTAACTATTTGCTATTGAGTTTTTACATAATAGGAAAATCTTTGAAGAATATAAGTTTCTTAGTCTAGGCATGATGACAATTTTTTGGATGATCTTTACATGACCTCCCCATTGACTTCATCAAATTGCTCTCAATGTAGGATACTTCTTAATGATATTTACAAGTTTCTTATAGGAAAATACCAGTGATCATACCACAGACCTGTGTTTCCTCTGATGTCCATAGAACATTAAGTTGATAAATTTGATACAGGAATTTTATGGTTTATCATAGCTTTTAAAGCACTTCCTCATCTACAATTCTTTCTCCTTTGTTAATGTTAACAGGATTCGCTACCTTCTCCTCATAAGAATGTTAAGATTGATAAGGCTGCTGATGTACGTCAAGCGTTACCGTGCCTTCATTGCCACTTTCATAACCCTTATACCAAGTTTGATGCCATACCTTGGAACCATATTCTGTGTCCTATGTATTTATTGCTCTCTTGGTGTACAGGTAAATTCTTTTCTCCTGCTTGCTTTCAACGAAAGTAATTAACTAATATAAAGATGCTCTTCTTCTTTCTTCACCAATCCGTGCTTCCCTATTATATTAAATGGAAGTACATGGAAAATGTCTAACCTGTACTTATACAATTTTTCTTCAGCATATGTTTGGAAATACTCAAGTTTCTGTTGTGTCTTCACAGATTTAAAATTTAATATATAGTGTGGAGGGTCAATTTTATACCTAATTGATTTAGGCCTAGTTTCAAAAGTTCCATCAGTCACATTTTGAAGGTTGATAATTCTAATCTATAGGTCATTATTTGATACAGCATGTCTTTTAGACATCTGATAGCCATATCCATGTATAATATTGAATATTTCCCCATTTATGTTACTGTTAAAACATTCTCCAATTTTTTTTCTTCTAATTTTTAGATCTTTGGTGGGATTGTCAATGCTGGAAATGCCAGTTTGGACGGGATTGATCTTTCAGATGATGAGTATCCTTTATTCCTTAATAAACTATTTTCTAAGGTTTCATTTTATCCAGCCATGGCATGACTGTGATATCTTTCTGTTTTATATTGATAATAAAAGGCTATTATAGGAAAATTCTATTAGATATTAATATTCATTCATTTTGTAAATTGTTTATTGCTTCTACAAAGATTTAATTGCAACAAATGTCAATTTCTTCAGACAATTTTCTTAACAAAATCAGCTATTTACTTTTCAATTTCAATGACTATCCGAATGGGATGGTGACACTTTTCAATTTACTGGTCATGAATAACTGGCATGAATGGATGCAGGTATAACTACTGTTTTATTTGTAATTTTTGTTGATTTATATTATCCTGAATGATCATCTTTCTCTACATAGTGAATGATACTGTCTGTTTGGCTATTCTTCTATGATTTATGTCCTCATGGAATGCTTGCTGGGATTTTCCCTTTTTTTTTCTCTCTTTTTTAATTGAAATGTGATTATGAGAAGCTAGGCTTTCTTGACTGTACCTCCATGTTGACAGAAGATTTGGGGTTTTTTATGAGGGTGCTGTTAATGGGTTGGCTACTCTGAACCTTTTTGATAAGTAACTTATAAGATTAAAGAAAAAACACAGCCCCGTACATAGGAAATGTACGAAAGAGGCAAGAACATCAAGGAAACAAAGTACAATGATCAAGCAACCTAGTAAGGGAAAAACAAGAAAAAGAAGGTAAAACCAAACACCATTCGAGAAGAGTAGAAAATAAAAAAGACTTAAACTCAAGAATGGACCGCTCACGATCCTCAAAGCTTCTCGAATTTCGTTCCCGTTCACTCGAATAAAAAATACTCTGAACCTACCTGAAATACAAATTGGAAATCTGCAAACTACAACCACTAGATCTGTAATGCATTGCAAAGATTGCATGAATGTAGACAATCCATGCATTTTGATCCCACATGGGACCCGTGGATTTTATTTAGGCTCTACCTAGTGGATGGTTTGTAGAAACTCCCACGTAAGAGAACTGATCTTGTGGGAACCTATCACAACCCAAACTCAATCAGACAATTGGTTCTTATGAGTCACAGAGATGCAACCATATTCTTGGGCACATTTTTGTTCATGCATGTCCTGCCATGATGGGAAAGTGTTGTATTTGACATGAATTCTCTCTCCTTCAAAGTGTTCAAGTTACTTGGTATGATCCACGTCATCGTGTCTGTCCCAGCATCAAGGCTTTAATCCTTTTTTGGTTCAGTAGAGTTACTAGCTTTGCACAAAAGCATTTGTTTTCCACCCTACAGAATATCTGTTCATTTAAAATGTCAGTAACCTGCATGTAGTGCATACAACTAATATTTGGACTATAGAAGAGGTTCAGGCATATTTAAGTTGTTATCAGCAGTTCTCCATTAATCCTGTGTTATTACTTTTATGGTTCAATTAGTTAAAATTGAACTGTAATTGTGACCTACACTTTGTGTCATTCTTTTAATTGCCATTCATCATTTCAGAGCTACAAGGAATTAACAGGAACTGCATGGAGCCTCACTTACTTTGTCAGCTTCTACTTAATAACTGTGTTATTGCTTTTAAATTTGGTAAGTTTTATTAACTTTTGCTCCATTTTTTTTCCAACCATGTTGCCTATATGTTTTTTAAAATTAATAAGTTACACAAGCACTTAGTGTGGTCTAAACCCACTACAGGAGAAGGAGGTGCCATTTGAGCTAAAGCTTATTGGCCCTTTCTCCATGTGTTGCAGAAGCAAAATGCCTGCCATTTGATTGTTTTGCAATTTATGAGGTAGAGCAACTTCGTTTCTTGAATAAGATGCTGCAGAAACAGATTTTCAGTAATTGACTAAAACCAAAGTTGAAATATGTATTTTTTTTGCTAAAATTTCACAGAGAGTGACAGTAATTACCTTTATGTATGAAGCATTCATACATAGTAACTTCACAAGGGTCAGCCCATAACAAAGAACAGTTTTGGTTTGGCTAAGTTAGGGGCCCTGATTCCATCCTAAAGATTTTACATGTGACTCCAGACAGGGTTGTTGAGAATGACTTACTTTTAACATTTTAAGGATTTTCTTATCGGGAATTTGGAATATGAGAAGCCTTTGCTGCTGTGGCATTGTTGTCTTAATCTTAAATTTATTTGTTTAGTAAATGAAGAAGCTCTACTTGGAAAAGATGCCCCTTTGCTTAATGTGGGTAATTTTGAGAGAAAGAAACAATTATACATTTTAATGATATTGAGCTATCAGTTATCAATCTGATATCATTATTTTTTAGGCAGTTGTAGTTTGAATTGGGCTTTAGAAGCATGCTCTAATGTAGAGTTTATTTATTCTACTTCTTTTAGGTTGAAATTTTTGTGAATTGTATTCCTTTAGGTTTGCTTTATAATGTCCTGTTGACATGATGTGTTCCTCTTTTCAAAACAATTGTGTATTAATTACCCAAACAAATGAAGATTAACTTTAGATTTTGTTTTTCATGTAATTTCAGATTGTAGCTTTTGTATTGGAGGCATTCTTTGCTGAAATGGAACTCGAGTCATCAGGAAATTTTGAAGAACGGGATAAGGTTGGTAGCTGTTCTGCACTTATTATTACAATAGAAAATTAAAGTTATGCAGCCGGGTCCATCTCTTGAAAATGTGAGCATGATGCAGATATATGATTTCCCTTTCACTTAAGAAAATTACATAAATCCTCCTATAATTCTAGGGTGATTTTCAAATTAACTCTTGAGTTTCTCATTCCATCAATATCCACCCTTTAGTTTCAAAATTGTTGCAATCTAGATCTTCATTGAGGTTTAATTAACTAGAGATATTGGAAATTCAAGCAAACTGCACTTGAGAGCTATTTGGAGGCTAAAGGCCTTTCACATGAACAATAAAATGACAGTACAAACTTACAAAATGATGGCATCCTCATTAAATTGTGTTTATTGATTAGGTTTTACATATAAATAAACTGTTTTCTGAATTTTGTTTTGTGCCAAAATACCATCTGCATCTCTTGTGTAGAATTTTTTTTGCTTAGATAAATTCTAAGTACAACTTATATGGATTTCCATTATTTTTAGTTATCAAATTCAAAGACTTACTAAGAGCACATTGTAACATTTTTAAGATTATAGGGTTGACATTAGTGCAATCAAAACTTTTAGGTTTAGTTTGACGCTAATACCAAGCTTTGGGGTTTATTTTGTAATTACTTATAAATATATTTTGAAAATTGTTTGATTATCATGTTACTGGGTTGTGAACTCCTATAATTGGTTAAGATGAAGACACTACTCAAGAAAAAAATATATTGCATCATGATTTGATTTTAGCATCTAACTTGTCATTTTTAGGTTTTCATTAACTATCTAACTAATCAATTTTAAAGGAACGTTTTTTTTTGAAAAGTTACATGGGTTGTAGTGCATACAATCTCAGGATACCTCTTGATTTGCCTCCTACTGATTTGGATTATTAATCCACTTGTATGACAACGCTGCAGAAATAGTGCAGGCAATTCAAAAGTTTTAAAGAAATTGCAATTATTTCCTAAGTCAGGTTGTTTTGCATGTTGCTCAAATCTTCAATGATGTTAATAGGACCATGTTAGGTTATCTATTCAGGCTTCAGAAATGATTATGATGGAAGTTTGCCCACATTGCTCAGCATTGCCATATATATGTTCTGAAAGTTACTTGATATCTATATTTTTGCAAAACAAAATTGGCAGAGTAATGGCTTCTTTGCTTTTTATTAGCAATAGATAAATCATTATTGTTATCCACAGGACTTATCACCTCCATTAGAATTAATTTCCTAAACTAATCATCTGTTGTTGTTAGTAGGAGCCTCGTTTTTTTTTATACTTTTTTTTACCATCATACATTTAAGCTGCACCAACCCTCAATATTTGAAATGAAATCTTATTGACCATAATTAGAGTTTTTCTTGCTTTGAACTGGTTGTTGTTTGTGGCGGTCTTTCTTTCTTGTCACCATAGTCTCCAATGTTTTTGATCCCCTCACCAGTTTATACTTATAGTTCTATGAAAATATTTAAATCATATAATTATTTTATTACCTTTTCAATCTAGGAAGTACAAGGTGGAAAGGATCGTCGACGATCTGTTGGGTATGTATGGTGAACTAGTTAAAGATTTGGAAAGATCTATTTGCATCCATTTTTGGACGTTAACAGCTACCTTGTCTTGTTTTTTTGGCTTGGTGCAGTACAAAATCACGGAGCCAGAGGGTTAATCTCCTTCTTCATCATATGTTGAGTGCAGAGCTCGATAAAGAGCCCCCCAACCCATAGATTTGCTTCATTCCACTTGTGGTAACTGAACTAGACCTCACAAAATCTTCTTACCAAGATTTGATCACTTTATAAGACTGAAAAGCGACATTTTGTTTTCCCATTGGATTTGCTATTGTGAATTACAAGTTAGAACTTCACAAATTTCTTGTAACTCTGCTTTTGACAATTTTTTGCTTTCCATTGCAATAGCTAACCTGTTACCATTTTATGTCTTTGTGAACTATAGAGAAAAATTCTGAAGCCGTTTTGCCCTTGCTTTGGGGTATTTAGCCTTTACTCTTTAGTGGTTAGCAAAGCAAAAGAATTGTTTCAAGTGACTTGTCCCGGAAGGAACCATGCAATTGCTTTAAGTAGTGAGCAGCAGACACACTCTTTGTTTTTCATGCCATTGGTACCAGGTTCTCCTTTTTGGCGGGCAGCTTAATTTCTGTTAGCCTACACAGCTTATGTTCTCCAAAAGCGGCACCACCACCCCCCCCCCCCCCCCCCCCACCCCACCCCCCAATTTTTTTTTTTTTTTTTTGGGTACAGAGTTTGATTACAAGAAGTTGTGCAACTACATTTTGTTTTTGTTATAGTTTTATATTGTATTATTATTTGTACATGTGAGCAAAGTATATTTAGCAGTGGTAGGGATTATTGTTTCAACTTTTGAGGGTAGACTACGCAAAGCCTATAAAGAATAAAGGGATAAAGGGAAAGGAAATTCACATAATGCCATATGCGGATGCCACAGCTTTTTTTGTATGCCTATATTATGCTATCCAGCATCTTAATCTTATTTTATTTGAATGCAAATTATAAAGTGGGCTGTCTAACTTTTTGGAAAATGGTCCAACTTCTTATATATTCAAAGATGTTGTGCTTGATCCATTATTCACTAACTGAGCTATATAATTTTGGTTTTAAAAATAATTAATGGTTTATTATATCAAGTCAAACCCATGACGAGGGCCTTATAAAGCTTGTAGCTAGCTGGTGTGGTAATATTTCCAAATGGGCAAGACTTAGCACAGTACTTCTGTTAAGATTCTGTCATGTGAGATTTTTTTCATGGGATGGAAGTATAATTTTTTTGTTAAATAGCCACATGGCAGAATCTTAAGAACGGAACCTAAGAAACAGCACTTAAAGTACTGTATACAAGTTTTTTCCTTTCCAATTATACGATATTTTGACTATATAAGAATTGAGCCCACCACTGCTTCATTTGGAGTCGGGATCTCTCTAAGAACTAAGTGCTTGGTAGAGTGGGGGGAGGGCACGGGTTTGAGCTGAGCTGCAAGGGCAGCGTATTTAGCATGTAAATCATTTTTTTTATTTATAAAAAAAATCCTAAATTCTATTTTATATTCTTGGCTTCCTTTTCTCTTTTAAATTATTTAAAAGAGGAATCTTTTTTTTTTTTCCTCCTCCAAAAGCTTCTACGAAATGATTTTTACTTTTTTTGTTTTTAGCCACTAGAGGAAACTGACTCCATGAGATTAGAGGCGTTTTTATACTATATATATATATATATATATATATATATATATATATATATATATATTCAATACAAATTGGAAGGGGCCAACGCATTATTGTCAATTATTAGAAAATTAGTGGAATCCCTTCACGTTCACTACACCACACAAGGCTTGGAGCATCAATTGTTTTTTTTTTAAAAGTATAAGTAGATATGAAGGTTAGCATCTACTTTTGAAATGAAATGACTCCGTTTGTTGAAATTTGCTTTTTTGCATATCCGTATTTTGTAGGACGATTAAGAGAATCTATAGGCACCAACTCCTATATCTCATGATTTATCAATAAAACACCTTAGGATAACTAGCTAAAAGAATCTACATTATGTTGACCTTTGTCTTAAACTAATAAATCTTGATGCTTCAATAACAGTAATTTAACCTATAGTTTTAGGGGAGAGGTTTAGGTCCGGTGCGTCCAGTGTAGTGGACTTGATGGGATGTTGCCACATGGCACTTCCTAGACACATGGTAGCATCCTATCGGGTTCAGTACATAGGACACTAGACTTAAACAAAACCCTAATTTTCTAATTGTTTGCAATTCGAACTCTTAATAGGTCTATTTCTACTAAAAAAATAAAGATAACAATATATATATATATATATATATATATATATATAAACTATCTAGAAATTTACAATCCCTATATGTGAATGGTGGGTAATACTATATCACTAAAATCATAAAAAGTTTACAAAAAGCCTAAAAAAAATCATAAAAGAGTTAACATAATTTAATCAAGATGTCATTGTTCTTGTTTAGTACATATGTGTCGAGTCTTTTAATATAAAAATGATTTTTTTAATGAATTCCCTAAGCGTAGTGGTTAAGATACATTCAATGATTTATTAAATAATATTTTTATACATTTTAAAAATAAATAAAGTCAAACTGTACACATATTAAAAAAAGAATAAGAAAAGAGAGAATAGTCCACGAAGTTTCCATGGAAGTTGAATATTCTGAACCTCCTCGCTCAAGTGAAGAAGAAGACAAGTTAGGGCATAGTGTGAAAAAGTTTAAAGAGAACGTTGGGGTAAGGCATTCTGACCAGTATTGTGCACTTATCAGCTACAAGGATTCTCTAGTGGGCAAGATTCCAGGCGCATACGAACAGACGAGGAAGAAGATGAGACGGAAATGGAACCTCTTATTGAAGGTATGGTTGATATCACTTTATCTAGAGAGACTATGGTGCGTATTAGGGAGCCTTGGTCCAAGGCGTTGATTGTAAAAGTCTTTGGTAGAACTGTTGGGTACAACTACCTTACCTTTAAACTCAACGCATTGTGGAAACCAGTAGCAAAAATGGTCTGTGTGGATTTGGGAAGAGATTTCTTTTTGATAAGGTTTAGCTGTGATGATGACTTTGATAAGGTGCTGAAAGGGGGTCCTTGGTTTATTGGGGGTCATTTTCTTGCCATTAGACCATGGGAGCCTTATTTCAAAGCTTTTGAAGCAAAACTTACTTCTGTGGCTATGTGGGTGAGGTTCCTAGAACTCCCTATTGAATTTTATGACAGATCGGTTCTTAAGGAAATTGGTTGTGCCATTGGACCTGTCCTTTGTATTGATGCTTATACAGCCTCTGGTTCAAGGGGTAGTTATGCAAGACTATGTGTGCAGGTGGATCTAGAAAAACCTCTCATTAACATGTTAAGAATTGGGAAATGTAAGCAATCTGTATTATATGAGGGTATTTCAGCTCTCTATTTCAGCTGTGGACGTCTTGGTCATACCCAAGATAAATGTTGCTACAGTATTAAACAAAAGGAAATGAATGGGGAGGTTGGTGAAGTCTCCACAGCCCAGGAAGTTAGTCAAGTATCCCAACAAAATCCAAACTATGGGCCGTGGATGTTGGTTACAAGGAAACATAGTTTGGTTCGCAATGGACGAAGGTCCACGCAAGCTAAGGACATTTCGGGTTTAGAAGGACAAAAAAGTAAAACCAAAGTCCAAGTAGTGGACAATGATGTGACAACCAAATCCTCCTTTGGGATTTTAGAAGCAAACTAATTTGACCAAGCATGTGGGGATGAGACTTATCTAGTGTTAGGTGAGGAAGGCTTTAATATGGAACATGACAAAATGACATTCCAAGCGTGCCTAGGGGATGTTGTGATGAATACTCAAAATAAACAATCAGAGGCACCTCTCAAGAAAGTGGTTCAGAGCTCCAAAACACGGCTACCCAAAAATCTTGGGGTTAAAAATGCCAAATCTCTGAAGCGTCAGGTTGCATCACTAGGAAATAAAAGTACGTATAATCAAGCTTTATCTCCTTCAGTAAGCGCTCAAGCTGAGTCCAATGGAAACAAGTTTCCTAGGTTTGATGCCTCTTCCTCGGTTAGGACGGGCAATCTGGCATAGGAACAGGGTGGTGATAATCTCAAACGAAATGATTGCTCAAATAAGAGCTGCTTCGACGGAGACACCGGGTTGGTTCGACCCAACACTTTGCAATGCATGGAAGCACCTTTTTCCTATAACCCCCATCAGTATCAGAACTAGGGAACTAGCTCTAGATCACCTAGCGTGGACTCAAACGCCTAATCCGTGGTGGAGGTTCATCACCGATACCCCACTGCTGTCTTGGGAGGAGGCAGAGAACTTAAGCAGGCATCGGCTTCGATGCACATGGGGAATCATCCTATGTTGAAGTTGATTCAGATTCTAGTCCCAGTCAAAGAATGCGATTTGTTGATTTGCTGCAGGGAGGATACAATGGGGATTCTCAAGTACATGATGATATGGAAGTCAGAGTGGGTCTCTTCCAAGGATCTGCTGAGGAGGCTAGGGTGGTCCATGATGGATGCTGCAATGATGAATCCTAACCCAGTGGAGGTGCCGTTGGGTCAATTTGTTGCAATAAATATTTTAATGTGGAATTGTAGGGGTGCCTTGAACCCCGATTTCAAAAGACGCATTTTTGAAATGGTTGTCAATCACAATCCAGCTATTATGGTGATCACAGAAACTAGAGTGGGTGGAGATAGGGCTGAAAGGATTATTGCTAATCTCCCTTTTGATGGTTTCATTACTACATTATGCGGGGGGTCTTTGGGTGTTATGGAAAAAGGAGGAAGTTGATGTTGAACTTCTTGCAGCTACGGAGTAAGAGATTCATGCCACAGTAAAGGTATGTCGTTCTAATTTGACATGGTTTATTTCGACTATTTATGCTAGTCCTCGTCTGGTTGAGAGAAGGCTTGTTTGGTCTAATCTCTCGGAAATTGCTAAACTCCACAATCATCCCTGGCTAATGCTTGGTGACTTTAATGAAGTTTTGAGTAGTGAGGAGAAATATGGAGGCAACCAGATAAATTTAAATAGGGCTTTAGAATTTAAAGAATGTTTAGATAATTGCAACTTTTTGGATTTGGGCTTTGCAGGCCCAAAATTTACCTGGACCAATAAGAGGCCTGTGACTAGTCTCATTCTTGAAAGGCTGGATAGAAGTTTTGCAAATCCTAGTTGGAGAATATTATACCCTGAAGCTAATGTAACCCATCTTCCTAGAACTTTTTCAGATCATTGCCCAGTGTTAATAGAGCTTTTGGGGAGTAGAGTCAATTCTACTAATAAACCTTTTTGTTTTCACACTATGTGGTTACTACACCCTGAATTCCCCAAGGTGGTTGAGGAAGCTTGGGCGGGAGATAGATCTCTTCCTTCAGCTATTTCTGATTTTACCATTAGAGCGAAAAAATGGAATTTTGAAGTATTTGGGAATCTTTTTGTGAGAAAAAAAGGGTGTTAGCTAGACTGGGTGGAGTCCAAAAAGCTATTGCTTGTAATCCGAGTGAAAGCCTCCTTAGGTTGGAGAAAACATTGATCGAGGAGCATGCCATGATAATGCTTCAAGAGGAGGAGTTTTGGGCCTTGAAGTCTAGGCTGAATGCTAATAATTTTGGGGATCGAAACACCTCATATTTTCACATCACAACTGTGGTTAGGAGGCAGAGAAATAAAATTAGATGCATAATGGATGGGAATGGAGATTGGATATATGATGAGGCAAAGATTAAGGAGCATATTCAGTGAGAGTTTGCTAAACTGTATACATCAGAATTATGCATGTCTTATGTTCACTCCCCTGTATCCAATTTTTCTTGCTGTATGCTATCTGATCTGGAGAGGTGCAGGGTGGGAAGAGAGGTGAATGATGAGGAGATTAGGGCTATTTTATGGTCTCTTAAGCCTTTTAAGGCCCCTGGTCCTGATGGGTTGCATGCTGGATTTTTTCAGTACTTCTGGCATGATGTGCGAGCCTCTGTTTGCCATGAAGTTAAGCAGGTTTTCGCTCTTGGAAGCATTCTTCGCTCTTTGAATACCACGTTGATTACTCTTATTCCTAAATGTACTAATCTTGAGTCTTTGGCCAACTATAGGCCGATTAGCTTATGCAATTCTGTGTATAAAGTCATCTCTAAGGTGCTTGTTGCCAGGATTAGACCATTGCTCAGCAGGCTCATCTTTCCAATTTAGACTGCTTTTGTGCCGAGGAGAAGAGGAGTTGATAATGTAGTAATTGCTCAAGAGCTACTATACACGATGGATAGAATAAAGGGAAGAGAGGGTTATATGGTAGTGAAGGTGGATCTAGAAAAAGCTTATGATAGGTTGGAGTGGAGCTTTATACATAAAGTGCTTCATGCTTTTCGGTTTCCACAGAATATCATTAAGTTGATCATGAGTTGTGTTTCGACTTCCTCATTGTCTGTGTTGGTGAATGGGTGTGCTCTTGATTCCTTTTACCCTTCAAGGGGCATTAGGCAAGGTGACCTTTTGTCGTTGTATCTATTTATCATGTGCATGGAGTACTTAGGATATCTTATTGAAGAGAAGTGCTCCAATGGATTGTGGTGTCCTCTTAAGGCATCACGTGATAATATTAAAATCTCGCATTTGTTTTTCGCTGATGATCTCATCCTTTTTGCTAAAGTCAATGAAAAGGTTGGCGAAGTTATACCGGAGGTTTTACGGGCTTTTTGCATGGAGTCCGGCCAAAAAATTAGTTGTGCCAAATCTAGAATATGTTTTTCCCCAAATGTTGTTGTTGATTTGAAGGAGAGAATATGTGAGAATTTGGGAATGTTTGAAACACAAAATTTTGGAAAATATTTGGGGTTTCCTCTTAAACATAAGGGAGCTCCAAGGAGACAGTTTAATTTTGTAGCTGATCGGGTAATGAAGAAATTGGCGGGATGGAAGACTAAATTCTTATCATTTGCAGGAAGAGCAGTTTTGGTGAAGTCTGTGATGTCTGCCATTCCAAACTATGTCATGCAAGGAGCCACCTTGCTAGTTCATTTGTGTGACAAACTGGATAAAATAAATAGAGAATTTTTGTAGGGATCAACAAATGAGAAGCGAAGATTGCATCTTGTTGGGTGGGAGAAAGTAATAAGGCCCAAGGAAGAAGGTGGCTTGGGGATTCAATCAGCCAGAGCAAAGAATATAGCCCTTTTAGCCAAGTTGAATTGGCATATGTTTCATGAAAAAGAGGCGTTATGGGCTAAGGTGCTCTTGGCTAAATATTGTTCCAATGCTAGAATTAGATCGAATAACCCTGATGGTCTTCCTTCCTCTTCAAATTGGAATACCATTAAGGTTGGGTTCCCTATTTTTTCTAAAGGAATTTGGTGGAGGGTTGGGAGTAACTCTAGGAAGTATGTATGGATGGAGAGTTGGATCCGTGGACAATCCCTAAGGGAGCTCATTCAGGGGCCTTTAACAAGGGAGGATATGCAATTTACCATAGTTGACTTTTGGGATACTAATGATTGGAAATGGGAGTGCATGTCATTTGTTTTGCCTCCTTGCATCAAGGAAAAAATCCGAGCAATTCCAGTCCAAGAGTTTGGAGTTGGTAATGATGTTTTAATGTGGAAGTATACGAAGGATGGTGAATTTTCTACCAATTCGGCTTACCATAGTATCAAGGCTGATTCTGTAATGGAGAACAATTTTAAGGGTGCTTGGATACGGAAGTTAAACACTCTTCCAAAGATCATTAGTTATTTCTGGTTATGTATGCACAACAGTGTCCCTGTTAGGGAGATACTTGTGGGTAGAGGCATTAATTGCTCCCCAATCTGCCTAATTTGCAAAAATCAAAGTGAATCTTTAGATCACTTGTTTAGGGATTGTGTTTTTGCTAGACAGTTTTGGGAAAAGATTCGGACTCCCCATGTTATACCTCCCCTACACACTCAGAGTTTGGGTGACTGGTTTCATGTAAATTGCCACAGTAAACGATTGCATCACAGCAATGTTCCTTGGAGTGTAATTTTTCCTTTTGCTATATGGAACTTATGGACACATCGTAATAGAGTTGTGTTTGATAATGCTCCATTAAACATTAATCTTCATGGGCTTTGTCTAAGTCAAGCTGTGGAGTTCATTTACTGTGCTGGAAAGATGAGGAAGATAAACCAGAGAGTGTTAATGCAGGTGAAGTGGTCCAAACCTCCTCAAGGGTGGTATAAACTTAACTCGGATGGAGCTTCTAGTGGAAATCCAGGAAGGGCAGGAGGCAGTGGTTTAATCAGGGACTGCAATGGAAATTGGATTAAAGGATTTGCTAGATCCATTGGCTTTGCCACTAGTGTTACTGCTGAGTTTTGGGCCTTAAGGGATGGTTTAAAGCTGGTTTTTAGTGAAGGAGTTCAAAGTTTGATTGTGGAGTTGGATGCAAGAGTTGTGGTTGATCTGCTTAACTCTGATGTGGACACTAACAAGCCATATTCTCCTCTCTTATGCGATTGCAGATGTTTGTTGAGAAGATTCCTGCGGGTTCAAGTAATGCATGTGTACAGGGAAGGTAATCGTTGTGCAAATGCACTGGCAAGATGGGGAAGCAGCATGGACAGCTATTTTGTTGTTTTTAATTCTCCACCAAGCCTTGATATTTTGTCCTTAGTTAACATGGATATGGATGGCATGTATATTAATAGACTCATTAGAACTAGACTCACATCCAGCATGAGTTAGTGTTTGTATTTCCTTTCCTGTTAACCAAAAAAAAGAGAAAAGAATAAGACTTGGGTACAGTACTTAGGTGCTGTTACTTAAGTTCCCCTTTTAAGATTCTGCCATGTGGATTTTTTCTCATGGAATAAAAATGTATTTTTTAGTTAAGTAACCATATGGCTGAATCTTAAGAGGGGAATCTAAGGAATAGTACCTAAGTTTTGTCCTTAAAAAAAACAAAATACACACAACCATAATGAAATTGTGCGTGTAAACCAATGAATCATTAATATGTGTATTTTATTTTTTGAAAAGTGTGCATTACAACTCATATTTAAATATTTATTAATCTTTAACTTAGAAACTTGTTGACGAAACCTATATAAAAAATAAATCTCAAATAAATTTTACTATCTATTTAACTTATTAATGACTACTCATTATGGGAACAAGTTAAAACAACTTAGAAAGTCAAGTGATTATATAGTTGAAGTATATAATTGAGAGAGAAAGAGAGTGAGTTACGTGGCTTCATTGAGTGGTACTTTTAATTATTAAATCTCCACCTGGAGAGAGCTTCTCTTAGTCATCTGTCCTTATATAGACCCCCATCCCATCCCATTCTCATCATAGAACAAGACAAACCTCAAAGAGAGAGAGAGAGAGAGAGAGAGAGAGATGAGGAGCATGAAAGGGGAAGTGGTGCTCAACATCCCTGCCAAGAAGGCATGGGAAATGTACAGAGACAATTAAGTTATTAGCAAAATAAATCTTGAAATGCTTGCACGAGTTGAATGAGATGGCAGCCCCAGTTTGAGGCTTTTTAAGCTTGGCCCCGGTATATATAAATATATATGTCTTTCTCAAGCTTGAATTTTATGTCACTCTTTCTAAAAGAACCGAGCGAAGTTGCTTGAGCGCATTAACAAACTAGATTATATATGCAATTTTGGTTCATTTTCTTGTTGAACTAACTAAAATTTGTTCATGAACTATTTTGATTACCATATTCTTTTTTCATATGTAGTAAAACCACTTCACAAAACTATACTAGTAATTAATAAATAAACTATACTTGAAATTATATTAATTGAATTAAGTAAATAAAATGATTTTGTGTATGAATTAAAAAAAAAAATTAGATTCATAAAAAATGAAATAAGTTATTTATATTATTAATAAATTAAAATAATAATTTGATATTTATGAATTTACTTACTAACTTAAAAAATCTAATATCAAGTATATATATATATATATTAAATGTCTATATAAGTATATTTTTATACATTTATTCATTTAAACATATAATTAATGTTGTAATATAATTTAATCAAGCTTTATATTTACAACTTTATTGATGAATACATTATTAGATTTGAGGTTGGATCATGTAATAGTCAAGTTTAAACTTAGACTTAAACTTGAGCTTGACTTGTTTACTAAATTAAAATAAATAAATAAATAAACAAGTTATTTCTCAAGTCAAGTCCATACTACTAAAATAACAACTAAGTTCATATATAACCCTATACACTCCCTTTTGCATTCTTGATGTCCTATTCATATCCTATTTGTCCCCAAATGAAAGTTGCTTCAGAACTTGCCTTAAATTCTATGTTTGACTTAATGTTTATATTTTTAAAATTTTCTTAGTAATGAGGAAAAGTAAATTTAAAATATAATCTATCCCTTACTAATAGTTGTTGAGGTACAAATTTTCGGGGCCTAATTTCATTAGCCCACTCACAAAAATACCCACACAAACCCAAGAATTATTTTGAGCCCACATAAATATTTTCCACATATTACCCAAATATTCTCCATGTTATTGGGCTCCCATAATATTCCATATATAAGCCTTATAAATTATCTTGGGCTTTCTCAAAAATATTACCAATTATATCCTACATATTATCCAACTTAGATTTTCCACAAATAATACTTATCACCTTACTACCAAAATTGGGCCACAAAATTACACTATCTCCACAAAAGGCCCAAAATCATTTAACTTATGGGCAAAGCCCAAAAGCCCAACAAAACCTTCTTACAAAGCCCGTTACGATGCAGCATCTCTAAAGCCCGTTATGACACGACATCTCTAAAGCCCGCTTCGATGCGGCACCTCTAAAGCCCGTTATGATATGGCACTTCTACTAAGTTTGTTGCGATAAGACAATATTTTTACAAAATCTTACAAAGCCCAAATATTAATTTGGCACTATTTTACAAAGCCCAAATACTAATTTGGCACTATTTTACAAAGTCCAAATACTAATTTGGCACTATTTTGCAAAGCCCAAATTTTATTTTGGCAACTATTTCATAAAACCCAAATGCTATTTTGGCACATATTTACAAAACTCAAATATTATTTTGCACTTGTTTCACATATACAAAATCCCTCACTCATGGGAAATATAATTACTCATCTCTCAAGAATATTTCTCTCAATAAAACTTATGGGAAATTATGCTTATTTCTCCATAATCAACTAAACTACAAAAGTCCATGTATATCACCCATGTCAAAACTCTTCATTTTGTTGGGATAACCAAGCCCAAAGGAGCTCAACTACAAAGCCCAGCTTAGCCAGCCTAGCTCATACACAAATCCCAGCAGCTGAAGCTTACGTGAGCTGACCAGCCAAATTTCAGTACAACTTAACAGTTGGAGCCCACTGCCATCAAGTTCCAACTTGTCCAATTAGATAAGAAGGAGACACATGTCCATCAGGGGTTAAACCCTTCCTTCACAAGCTGAAATTCCATCATTTCTCATGTGACGTAAAGCTGAAAGTGAAGTGACAGAAAGCTGGGAAGCTTCAGCCAGCTGTCTTTTCTTTCTTCTCTAGCCCGTCCAGTCAAGAACCAAGAGTAGCCATGAGCAGGCCATTAAAGCTCCTAAAACAACATGAAAACAATTCATTTTCATACTAAAAATGTGTATTCTCTAGTTCATGGACCAAACACATGAACCCCAAATGGGGAAACTTAGGGAAATGTGGTTTGGAGGGCACCAAGGGGATCCCAGCAGAGTTCCCAGCAAGGGCACCAAGATTGACACCTGGCTTGGGGTGATACAATCTGCCATAGGGAGCTCTGATTCTAGCAGCAACATAACCAAGATCATTAGCCTAAAGCATGCTTTAATCCCATCAACCAAGGCCAATCAGCATTCACTGCCAAGTCAAAATCCCAGCTATTATTACCCAAAACAGCAAAAACCTTCTAAAAGTGAGCTTACCACTCTTAGCTAAAATCCTAGGAACGATTCTTTAAGGATTTTCTAAAGATTGAGGGAGATTTAGCATAGATTATTTGATAATTACTCCCTAAAACCCAACTATAAATGGAATTCTCCATTAATGCTTCAGGGGGGACTAAGATATACACCAATAGAGAAGAACCCTCTCTTAGCTTCTCTATTTTTTTAAACGCTAGCAAAGTTCTGAGTTACTGAGCTCTTAGCTTCAAGCATAGAAACTAAGTTCTCCAGCTCCTAGCTCAAAACACCCCTCATACTTCCACTTAAAAAACACTCAGCTACCCCCTAGCAGAAGGTCCCAACAGTCTTACTATTCACTCTCACTCATACTACTCACAAATGACTCTCTCTACTCACTGCATATACTACATTGACGAGCATGCCTTGGCACCATAATGATCTTGCTGCGATAGCTGGGATCTCTCTCTCCCCCTTCATCTCACACTAAGTTTTTTTCATTATTTGTTATAATGGAATCCATGATATTTACTTATTCATTTACTATTGATGGTTATGATGTAACTGTTACTATAACATTTTTCCCTCATATTGTTGTACTAGAAGACTCTTCTCCAGAGCTAACAGATGATGAGTCTGAAAATGTGGATATTTTCCTTAATCTGTAAAATAGCTAACAGCTAGAGGTTTACCCTATTTTATCTTACTTTATCGCAGAAACATTTTACCGTTGGGCTATTTTCTGTAAAAACATTTTATCGCTGGGCTATTTTCTATAGAAACATCTTGCTGCTGGGCAATTTCTTGTAGTATGCTTTATAACCATGCTGACGTGTCTGTTGTAGGGATTGTTCATGGGCCATTCTTATCAGTCTCAATCTAGGCAGCATAAAATACAGTGGATTCTTTGGATTTTCACCGACAGCCTTTGGGTCGTACATCAAGCCCATCGTCGAGTTTTGGTTTAGACCCCTAACCCAATATAAATCTCATTTGTCAGAAGGAAAACTTCTTCGCCCCCGACATTTTGGTGACTCCACTAGGGAGTTTACTGAAGCCAAGAGTTCAACATGCCTCCTAGGTTGCGGAATAGCAAGCAAGAGGGGACTAGAAACACCAGTCTCCCAGCAGCACAAAGCCATCATAGTCCATCTCCACAAGGAGAACAAGCTGACCAACATGAAATTAACCAAGAGGGTTCTGATCACCGATTCTCTTTTCTCTTGGAGACATTACAAGGAGTGCAACAAGCTCAGTTTGAACTTGCTGAATCTTTGAGAGTTATGAGAGAAACTCAATGGCTAACGCCCCAGCTGTTACATGAAGGACCAGATCTTAGAACACAGCAGGAGAGGGGATTAGCCACTAGGAATCCCCAATCTGGTAAGCAAAATGCCTCTCTTCCTTAGTTTGTTACATTATCTGATCTCACTGCTTTGCTGGAAAGGGAAAGACTTAGTTAGCCAATGGTACAAAGGCACTTTGTTCGTAGGCCACCTTGCCCAGCTGAGTTGCTAAACAAGCCATACCTGGAGAAATATAAGACTCCCACCTTCACTCTTTATGATGGGAGGAAAGGGAATGCAATTGAGCATGTCAACAAGTTTCTTGATTCTAAGGGTCATTTTGCTGGAAATGATGATCTTTGCTTAAGGGAATTATCTCTTACCAATCGTGCTTACACATGGTACTCCACTCTACATCCAGGTTCCATTGCCACATGGGATGACATGGTTGAAAGTTTCTGCTCAAAGTATTTTCATGGAGAGGAAAAGGTTACCATCCTTACTCTTCACAACACTAAGCAAAAGTCCTCTGAAGGACTCCTTGATTTCATCCGGAGGTTTAGGGATGCTGCTCTTGATTGTTATGGGCAGTTCAAAGAGCAAAAGCTGGTTGAGAGTTGCATTGACAACATGTCTCATGAGTACTGGGCCTATTTGGAGAATTTTGATATTATTCAGTTTGCCCAGCTGCTCTAGAAGGCTCGTAAGACAGCCGTATCAGTCAAGCCTTCCACAGTTGAAAAGCCTAAGTTAGAAAAGAAAAATGCTGCTCAAGCTTTTGTAGTCTCCACCAATGAACCAATAGTTAGGGAGAAACGGAAAAGGGAAGAAGAGGAAGAGTATCCTCCCATTCCATGCACCGATGAAGAAATGAATGCTGTCATTGACAAATGGGTGGCCGATGGAGTGCTTAGGCCCTTTAAACCTATCCAAGAGCCTACCCCCGAAGATATGTGAAAACCCCTTTATTGTCGGTATCATCAATATATGGGTTATGGAACTAGAAATTGTAGGGCAGTCTGGAGAACATTTCAAAAGAAAATTTCAGATGGCACTTTGAACCTCACTCATGAGCAAGAGGTCTAACAGAACCCACTGCCTCAGCATCACAGAGGGAAAGCTATGGTAGCTGTACTTTTTCATAATGGGGCTGATGAGTATGAGACAGCCAGCAATACAAGCATGCCCCCAGCAGCTATCACTGCTCTTTAAAGAAGCCCTACCTTTTGGACTTTGTTCAATCAATTGGGGCTCAAGGAAGAGTCAAGGAGAGCAACAACCGAAGCTTTTGTATCCATCACTGCCAGCTCTAGAACACACTGCCTCACAACTAAAGCTCATGCTAGCCGTGCCTTCCTAGAGTCTACTAATGTCATCACCTTCACCAACGAGGATATGGAGGCACAACACCCTGACCATTGTAAACCATTATATGTTGCTGCTCAAATTAATGATGTTCACATAAGAAGGGCACTAGTTGACACTAGTGCATCGCTTAATCTTATTCCAACCAGCACACTTAAAGCAACTGGGATCCCACTCAGCAAAATAGTTAGGGCTCCTATTGAGGTTTTTGGCTTTGTTGGAATTCATGAGTGCACTATTGGGAGTATGCAATTAGTTATTAAAGTGGGGCCCATTGTTGCTCTCACCAGATTTCATGGTATCGATTCACTCGTTTCTTATCATGCTCAACTTGGGAGGCCATGGCTCCACAAACACAAGCTTGTGCCGTCCACTTACCACCAATGTGTTAAGGGAAGATTCAATGGTAAGCCTATACGCATCCTTGCTAATCCTACACCATTTGATCTATCCGAAGCACACTACTTTGAGGCTACTTTCTATGATGAGCTAACCCTAAGTGGGGAAGATTCTACTTCAAGGCCTATTGGGATCCCTTTACTCAGCTAGCAAGACATTGAGAATAATCTAGAAATAGACATGAGGTCTTTCCTTGATCAAAGGAAAAAGAAAATAGAATGTGGCGAAACCCCCAGTGGTGTCTCACAGCCACGTTGTGAACAAGTCCAGCTGCCAGATGGTCATTTGTGGTATCGTTTATGACGGTACGCGGGGCCTAGCTGTCTCAAATAGAAGGGTCCCAGACTGAAGGAAGCAAGCACTACACAACATGCTGTTATGCTCAAGAAACAAAAACCCCAGCGGTAGAAGAAAATATGCCCAACAGTTTAGCAGAACTGTTTGAAGAACCCCCAGTAGTAACCAATTTTTCACCTAATGTGGAGCTAGAAACCATTAATCTCAGTGATGATCCTAATGTCCAGCGACCAATTTCAGTTAATGCAACTTTGCCAAAGCTGGAAAAGGCTCAGCTCATTTCACTACTAAAGGAGTACATCGATGTCTTTGCTTGGGAGTACCATGAGATGCCCGGTTTGGATCCTAACCTAGTAGCACATGCTCTTAATGTGGAGCCAAGGGCAAAGCCAGTAGTACAACCCATGCGCATCTTCCACCATGATGTTGAAGCTCAGATTATTCAAGAAATCCAGAACCTTCTCATAGTTGGGTTCATTAAGCCCATCATGCACCCGAAGTGGCTTTCGAACATTGTACTAGTCAAGAAAAAGAATGGACAAATACGATGTTGTGTTGACTTCCAGAATCTTAATAAAGCATGCCCCAAAGATGAATTTCCACTTCCTAACATGGATATGCTCATTGATTTAGCTGTTGGGCATGCTATGTTTTCATTCATGGATGGCTTCAGTGGCTATAATCAGATCAGAATGGCACCTAAAGATGCACCAAAACAGCCTTTCGAACTCCTATTGGCAACTTTTACTACACCGTCATGCCATTCGGTCTCAAAAATTCCGGAGCCACGTATCAAAGGGCTATGACCGCAATCTTTCATGACATGATGCATAAAGAGATTGAGGACTATGTGGACGACATTGTTATGAAGTCAAAGACAAGAGGAGATCATCTTACTATCTTACGAAAGGTCTTTGAAAGGTGTTGACTCTACAAGCTTTGCATGAATCCATTCAAATGTCCCTTTGGAGTTACGGCTGGGAAATTTCTGGGATTTCTTGTCCACCAAAGAGGCATAGATGTTGATCCTAGCAAAGTGCAAGCCATTGCTACTATAAAGCCACCTGCAACACTTACACAGCTCAAAAGTTTCCTTGGTAAACTCTCATACATCCGGTGGTTTATTCCGGGTCTTGCTGCCCTTATAGCTGCCTTTACACCACTACTGAAGAAAGGAAAACCCTTCCATTAGGATTCTAGGTGCCAGCAGGCATTCCTCCAGCTGCAGCAACTCATGACCAAACTGCCATCTGTATGTGCACCCATACCGGGGAAACCACTCAAGCTGTATTTGGCTACCAATAACGAAGCAATAGGGGCGCCCATAGCCCAAGATGATCAAGAAGGGATTGAGTAATTGATTTATTATGCTAGCAGAAAATTAAAGGATGCTGAAACCTGCTATCCAAGGGCTGAAAGGGCTTGTCTTGCTCTGATATATGTTGCCCAGCGACTGCGTCATTATCTGCTAGCTCACATGGTACAGCTCTTAACAAAATCTCATCCAATCCACTCACTCTTGAGGCGACCGGTTCTTTATGGAAGGCTAGCACAATGGCTCTTGCAATTATTTAAGTTTGAGATCATAGCAATCACCCTAACGGCTGTAAGGGGTCAAGCCATCACTAATTTGTTGTCAAATTTTTCTGGTGAGGACAGTTGGGACATTTCTGATGATGTACCCGGAGAGTTGCCAGCAGTTGCACTGGTGGAAACAGCTGGGGCTGTTTGGAATTTACATTTTGATGGATCCTCTACCACTTCTGAAGGAGGGGTTGGAATAGTCCTATCCAAAAGTATCAGAGAAATAGTAGGTATGTCATTCAAGCTTGATTTTCCATACACTAACAATAGGGCTAAATATGAAGCATATCTTACGGCCCTAGCGGTAGCTAGTGAAATGGGTATCAAACATCTTCAAGTAATCGGAGATTCAAACCTGGTTGTTTGCCAAGCTAGAGGAGATTTTGCACTCAAGGAACCATCTTTATTTCCATATAGAGCTACGACTCAAAGGTTGGAGGACTCTTTTGAAGAATTCAATATTGAACACTCCCTAAGGTTCGACAATCGCTTTGCCGATGCTCTAGCCACATTGGGATAAAAAATCAGATTTGAAGGGTAACTATAGATGTTACTATTTTGAAAAGGCCAATCCTAGTGGTACAGATGCTGAAGGAAGAGTTCTCTGATCAACCGCTGGGCCATACAGATTGGCGGTCTTCCATTAAAGAAGCACTATTATCACTGGATGAGAAGGATCATTTGAAAGTACTAAAAGATTATGCTCTAATGGCAGGAGAGTTGTACAAAAAACTGCCTGGAGGAGTGCTAGCTAGATGCTTAAGCCCTGGTGAGTCCACTAAGCGATTGAAAGAAGTTCATGAAAAATCTTGTGGCCACAGCGGTTCTGTCAGTCTCTACAGACGCCTCTAGTGGTTAGGCTATTACTGGCCATAAATGAGCAAACAAGCTGCCACTGTCCAAGAGCAATACACCAATTGCCAAAATGCTTTTGATTGGATGGAATTATGTGTAGTCCTTACCGCTAGCGATTGGCGTGTACCCTTCCTTGAGTATCTTATAGAAGGCATCTTGCCCGACGATCATGAGGAGGCCTACCGCTTGAAAAGATTGGTTATTCAGTATTTTGTGGAAGAAGGTATTCTTTTCAGGAAAGGATTCAATGGGGAGCCTTTGAGCTGCCTAGGGACCTCCGAAGCACAATCGGTTATGCAAGAGGTACATGCGGGAGAGTATGGTGACCATCAAGGCAAAAGGCGACTTCTCCAGTAGCTGCTCAATCTGGGGTATTTTTGGCCTACAATGAAGCAAGATACAGCTAAATGTGTGAAGACGTGCCATACTTGCCAAGTCCATGGGAATCTCATACATACTCACCCCACCAACCTCCAAAATATGATGTCTTCTTGGCCATTCCAGACTTGGGGGCTCGATTTAATAGGCCCAATCAATCCACCATCCAAGGGTCATATTTGGATACAAGTGGCCATCGAGTACTTTACAAAGTGGGTTAAGGCCATTTCCCTAAAGAAAGCTACAGGCCCAGCTGTTGCCAATTTCATCCGAGAGCACGTAATTTGCAAGTTTGGTATTCCTCACAAGATTGTTATTGATAATGGTACTCCTTTCGTCAACAAAGATGTCCGAAAATTACTTGACCATTGCCACATCAAGCACTGCAAGTCCACTCCTTATTATCCATAAGGCAATGGTCAAGCGGAAGCTACCAACCGAGTGCTATTAAGAATTCTCAGCAAGTTGGTGTATGAATATGAAGGTGGCTGGACAGAACACCTGCTGGAAACTCTGTGGACGTACTGAAGCTCAAGCAAAACAGCCACCGGACTTTCACCATTCTCCCTTGTATATGGTACCGAGGCTATATCTCCAGTTGAGCTATTGGTGCCCATTCCAAGGGTTGTTCATGGACAAGAAACAGACATAAATGCTGCCACTTGTGTAGAAATCAGAACTACAGAACTTGAAACCTTGGAAGAGACGCAAGACCTTGCCTATAATCGCACCCGGCGTTATCAGCAGCAGATGGCCAATGCTTACAACAAGGCCACAAAATCCAGGGTTTTTGTCAAGGGACAAATGGTTTTAAAGGCAGCTGATCATATCAAGAGGAATCTCTTAGCACCCTTTAATTTTGCCCCAAGTTGGGAAGGGCCCTATCTCATAAGGGAAGCTAGTGCCAGCGGTTATTATCATCTAGCTACAGTAGAGGGTGAAAGCCTCACGGAACCTATCAATGGCAAATGGCTTAAGTTGTACTATGCTTAACTCAACTTTCAAGTATGTACCAAGTAACTCTCTTTTGTATGATCTTAAACTACTACTACTATGTGAATAAGAACTAAGCATTGTATTTTGCCTCAAATATGAACTTCTTATATTTACATGTACTCTAATATTACTTTCCATACATAAACGTACATGCTTTAAACTGTGAATAAAATTACAACCTTAACAGCTGGGCATCTTGAACCAAAATAGTCATGAACGCAATAAGTATTTTCAAAATTATGTATATGATTTCCGTGACTATATTTTAGCTTGAATATACTATTCTTTGATAAATAAATCATTTCTCACAAAATAAATTCATGTACTTGTGCATAAACAAAACACAGCTTGTACAGCTGGGGAAATATCAAAACTACCACATAAGGTTCATATGGCTAGTGCACCTCTGCACAAAACACAGCCTACATAGCTAAATAAACCCAAAGTACATAACTGGTTTCATTACATCACAATGTAAAAACAAACTGTCCAAAATACCAAGCTACTAAGTGTTAGGATATATGTGTTTCACTTGTTAAAGAACATATGTCATTCTTTTATGTAATTGACTAATCTTTTGACAAAACACACTTTACTTGTAATTGGGTAGTTCTAGGTGTTTTTAATACTTCAAGAAACAAGGTTTTAAGATCAAGTGTTGAAGTCATCAAGTCTGTCCAAGAAAACAAGCTGATAGTGCAAATTCATTAAAACTCGACAGCTGCATCTATCGAGCTTAAGAAAGCTGTCTCAAGCCCGTAAGCTCGACACCTGCTCGACAGCTTCTTGACACCTCCTATCTGTCGAGATTTAAGAAATTCAGAATTCTGATATGATTTCTTAGGATCCGTGAATGTGTCTTTGGGCCTTCTTTTCTCCTAACCCTAGACATATAAAATGATTGTTTTAAGGGCCGTCAAACAGTACACAAGTTGCACAAGCATTGATCTGTTGAAGCAAATTGTAACCAAAGACGAAGTTCTTGCCCTAGTTCATCTCTTCTGAAGAAGTTGCTGTGTATTTGCACCTTTGGGTTTTGTGACTAAGCATCTTCTTGATCTTCATCGTGTAGGATGAACTGAAGAATTTTGCAGCCAACCTCTCTTTCAGTTGGCGTTGAAGTCGCGTACTGGGATCCGCGCATTGGTTAGTCACGTACTTGGGAGCCGTGCAACAAAAAGGGGGAACTGTCACTACAGAACAAGTCCAATTGGGTATTGGGGTAAGGGTTCAACTGTAGGTTGGTAAGGTACTTGGAATTTCTTTACTTGTAATCGCTTGTGGTGATAATAGTGGAGTTTCAGGAGTAGTGACCTGAAAATCACCCGGTGGGGTTTTTACTGTAAGGGTTTTCCCCATTCGTAAACAAATTATCGTGTCATTTAATTTCCGCTGCATAATTAGTTTATTGGTGATTTGTTTGTGCTACCACACGTTTGCATGTTAAATTGATTAATTAATAAATTGGCTAATTAATTAATTGGTTTAATCACAAGGGGTCATTCAGTTTGTGGCCTATCACTAAGGATGATAAAAAAAAAAAGCTAGTCAAATAAGCCATCGCCAAAGGTTTCCACCGAGAAAGAAGCACCTCTAGCTGACAAAGACCGCATCATTTCATCTCTCTGACTTAACAAAAGTTAAAGCTCAGCTCTCTTTGTTGCAATTTCTCTCTCAAGATCAACTATCTTTACTGTGAACTCATCATCTTTAACAATACAAGTCTCGACAGTAGCTCGAATCTTGTCAAAGATGAATTGAACTCCAAACTTCATGAACAACAAGTCCTTAAGAGCATTTTTCCACTCAAGTGCTTTCTTTGAGTTTGAACTCTCAAGCTTTGTACACTGCATATCTAGCAGCACTGCAACGAGCAATTGAAGTTTGGATTTCCTCAATGAAGCACCTAGCTTGCATCTAGCCATGAAGTGTGGGTGTTTCCTTACAATTGCTGCCAGCAGTGGTTGACCTTTTGTAGGAATTTCAAACTGCTGGAACAGGACAGTATTACTTGAAAGGGGATAGAAGTCAGTTGCCACTTTTTCATTCTCTTAGTCTTTTGCAAATTTCTCTAAGAATTCTTCAAGGCTCATTCCCTTGATAGCAAAACTAGAAGACTCGACCAGTAGCTCTACAAAAAAGAGGCATAGTTATGTCCCCGGCAGTAATAGAAAAGTATTCACACAGCCAAGTGTTATTGAACAAGAAGCTTACTTTAATATTTACATGAACGATTCAAAGTTATCATGAACAGTCGGAGAAGCAACACGCCCTTGGCTGGGCACACCAGCAGCAACTTTTCCAGCAATAATAGTGACATCAGGGTCCTAGCCAGCAGACTCCTTGCTGGATTCCCCAGTTGCAGCTTCTCCAGCAGTGACAGCAGCTGTAAGACTTTCGCTAGCCATCTCTATATCTTCATCAGTTGGACCTATAGAACAAAGGACGTTAGCAGAGGAAATGCGAGAAGAAACTGAAGCGAGGAACAGTAGTTTATCAAAGTCAGTAGTCGTATGTTCAAAGTCATATCCCTCCGATTGTGTCTCTTCACACTCACCAGACTGTTGCAGCCATGAAAACACATAATCAGCACCAAAAAATGAAGGCAAAGAAGAAAAGAAAAAGCAAAGAAGGATAGAAAGGGTGTAAGAAGATAAGGGCTCTGTAAGGATACCTCTTCGGAAGTCTCAAGCATCGGCACTTTGCCAGCACTGGTCTTCCTTCTGTATTGCTTTAAAGGTGAGGATGAACTAGCAGATGCAGCAACTAGGACATTGGACTTAGTTGCTGGAGCTGCACCAGAACCAGACTGGACAAAAGCTGGGGGCTTAGGACTGCTAGCCTTAGATTTCTCAGCACTTGCTCTCTTTCGTCTTACTTTTTTAGGCTTGTCTTCAGAGGAGGGTGATTTACCACGAGATCTTTTGGGTGCACCAGTGCCTGGGTTAGACTCGGGGGCTTTTGCTATGACATTTTTCTCACTCCATTCTATAGGAACATCACCCCCATGAACTACCCAGCCATTAAGGTCAGCATGCCATTCAGCAAACCCCAGATTCTGTCTGGTGGCCCATGCTGAAGTTGCCCTTGTGTTTGGAATAAGCCGAGTGTTAGAGGAAAGTTCCTTCAAATGAGGATTTATTACAACTTCCTTAACCTCCCGGCTGCTCACATAGTCCACAAAAGTGCTCATCACTCTTCTCCAATACAACTTCATATTTGTGGTAGTGTACCCCTCACGATGTCTGCTTAACCAAAACCCTCTCTACTTTGCTAGCCCAATACTCTGTTGCTGTATCATGAACTAGTGGCTGCATTGCATCACCTAAAGGACAGAGTGTGGTATTAATATTTGGAACGTCTTGGTCAAATCCAAATTGTCTCAAAACTTTATGCGGGTTGTATTGTCTCAAACCAAACCCGGCACCATTTGGATACGGAATGAATGAAGGGGATGTAATGAGCAAGAAATTGATAATTTTCGCATGCTTGTTCAACCCAAACTCTTGAGATCCGGGTTTGGCATTTGGAAAAGGGTTTGGGCAGCGAAACTCAGTTGCAACATAGGAATAAGGCTTCCAGGCAAAATGAGTCCCATTATCCAGCAGTGTAATGGAAGGGAGATTCCACACCTTCAATCCAATCCATTTCATTAACAAGGGAAGGCCGTCTTCAAAGCCAAGAAATTGGAGCTCGCCGTTGGGACTAGCAGCTCCGACCACCCAATTGGTCGCTTTCACATCACTCACATCCTTACCTACATCAATGTAGTCTTTTGAATGTTCCTATATGAGGGTTTGTAACAATACTGCATTAATACTGGACTTGATAATGTGGTATGGTGGCCCTTCAAGCTTATCATTGTGTAACTTATCAAGCTCAAAGTAAAGAGTACCTAAACATAAAGTGCCTAAGGGCAGGGACGCACCTCGGCACAGCACTATAGCTAAAGGAAAAGTAAAAGGTTTTATAAATTGAACCGGGTCAGAATTGAACACACACTTACTCATCCACAGGGCTAAAAAAGCAGCTCTTCTTATATCAACATCCTCAGACTCCCTAAAATCAGAAATCCAAAAAGAAAATCAGGCTCTATTACCTCCCCAAGATGCAGAGGCACCTCAAAAAGTCTCCAATAGCTTTTCGTCAATCACAGACTCCACATGAGACAGTCCTAGCTCTAGTGGGTTCACCTCCCCCATGCTAGGCAGCTAACATATCCTTTCTACTTCTTCAAGGGTGATCGTAACCTCACCCTAAGGAAAAAAGAAGGTATGGGTATCGGTATTCCAGCGGCGCACTAGAAAGCGGAGTGCTCTCACATCCTTGTACATATTCCATCCACGGGACAAGACCACAGCTTCAAAAATTTTGGCATCCTTCAAAATCTGACAAAAGCCCTCACCGGCAACTTCTTGCTCCACCCAATCCGACCACCCAACAATAGTGCCACAAGGGCACAAAAACTGAATAAGGGCTGGCAGAATCTCCTTTCGCTGAAATCGCAGGTCAAGTATGCCAGAAGCAACTGGGACCCACATCGCCTCAGGAGTAGGGGCTTCACCTTTTAAAATCCACTTCTTTGGCACCCTGGGTGGGCTGACCTCAAGAGCCCCAACTATAGAGAACAGAGAAGATGAGCAATACTAGGGGTCTTGCAGTGGCAACAAGGACTCCCCTGGCCTAACCTCCACATCATCACCCCCAACAACTGTTTCAGTCGCACCCTCAGCCGTAGCCTCAATTTTTGGCACAGCTACCCTAGCAGCACTAACATCACCAGGACCCAGCGGTTCTTCTCCTAAAGTCATAACTTACAGCAGCAGGAACACTACTTGCCCAAGAACAAAATGAGGCAGAAAAACACCCACTGCCACAGCAAGAAGCAAAAGAAATTAAGGGTTCTTCTCTCACTTGTTCGAAATCAGCAAAGAAAGAAAGAAAAACTCAGTTTGCTCCTCAACCCTGGCCGAAGCTCTCTATCTCTCTCACTCTGGGTTGAAAACAAGAAAGAGGGAAAAGAAAAAGCTCTGCTTCTCTCTATTTTGCCGAAAATCTCAGTCACTCTCTTTCTACCTTGGTTGAAACTGGTGTTACTCTCTCACCCTTGGCCGAAAATAGGAAAAGGAAGAAGAAAAGGTGCTCTCTCTGCCTTAATCTCTCTATTTCTCAATCCAAGCAAAAAAATAAAAATAAAATAAAAGAAGAAATAGCCAAGGCCAGCCTTTTATTGGTAAACGTGAAAGGTGCAAATGACGAGATATGGGAAGAAACCAGCATTTAATGCACGAAACCTGGGGAGTAACTGAAGACCCACTAAGTGCTAAACGTGGGAAAGTGCTAGACATGGGGAAGTTGCAAAAGCCCACTATTCATAACTGTCACCAAATTTCAAACTCGCACGTGTTACGATACGGCACTTCTACTTAGTCCGTTGGGATATGGCAATATTTTTACAAAATCTTACAAAGCCCAAATATTAATTTTGCATTATTTTATAAAGCCAAATACTAATTTGGCACTATTTTGCAAAGCCCAAATATTATTTTGGCAACTATTTTATAAAGCCCAAATGCTATTTTGGCACATATTTACAAAACTAAAATATTATTTTGACACTTGCTTCACATATACAAAATCCCTCACTCATGGGAAATATAATTACTCATCTCTCAAGAATATTTCTCTCAACAAAACTTATGGGAAACTATGCTTATTTCTCCATAATCAACTAAACTACAAAAGCCCATGTATATCACTCATGGCAAAACTCTTCATTTTGTATGGATAACCAAGCCCAAAGGAGCTCAACTACAAAGCCCAGTTGAGCCAACCCAACTCATACACAAATCCCAGCAGCTGAAGCTCACGTGAACTGACCAGCCAAATTTCAGTACAACTTAACAGCTGGAGCCCACTGCCATCAAGTTCCAACTTGTCCAATCAGATTAGAAGGGGACACATGTCCATCAGGGGTTAAATCCTTCCTTCACAAGTTGAAATTCCATCATTTCTCATGTGACATAAAGCTGAAAGTGATGTGACAGAAAACTGAGAAGTTTCAGCCAACTATCCCTTCTTTCTTCTCCAGCCCGTCCAACCAAGAACCAAGAGCAGCCATGACCAGGCCATTAAAGCTCCTAAAACAACATGAAAACAATTCATTTTCATACTAAAAATGTGTATTCTCTAGTTCATAAACCAAACACATGAACCCCAAATGGGGAAACTTAGGGAAATGTGGTTTGGAGGGCACCAAGGGGATCCCAGCAGTGTTCCCAGCAAGGGCACCAAGATTGACACTTGGCTTGGGGTGATACAATCTGCCCTAGGGAGCTCTGATTCTAGCAGCAGCATAACCAAGATCCTTAGCCTAAAGCATGCTTTAATCCCATCAACCAAGGCCAATCAGCATTCAATGCTAAGTCAGAATCTCAGCTGTTATTATCAAAAAGAACAAGAATCTTCTGAAAGTTAAGCTTACCACTCTTAGCTAAAATCATAGGAACGATTCTCTAAGGATTTTCTGAAGATTGAGGGAGATTTAGCAGAAATTATTTGCTAATTACCCCCTAAAACCCAACTATAAATGGAATCCTCCATTAATGCTTCAGGGGGGACTAAGATATACACCAATAGAGAAGAACCCTCCCTTAGCTTCTCTGTTTTTTTAAACTCTAGCAAAGTTCTGAGTCACTAAGCTCTCAGCTTCAAGCATAAAAACTGAGTTCTCCAGCTCTTAGCTCAAAACACCCCCATACTTCCACTTAAAGAACACTCAGCTACCCCCCAGCAAAAAGTCCCAGCAGTCTTACTATACACTCTCACTCATACTACTCACAAATGACTCTCTCTACTCACTACATATACTATATTGATGAGCATGACTTGGCACCATAATGATCTTGCTGCGCTAGTTGGGATCTCTCTCTCTCCCTTCATCTCATATTAAGTTTTTCTCATTATTTGTTATAATGGAACCCATGATATTTACTTATTCATTTACTATTGATGGTTATGATGTAACTGTTACTATAACATTTTCCCCTCATATTGTTGTACTAGAAGACTCTTCTCTAGAGCTAACGGATGATGAGTCTGAAAATGTAGATATTTTCCTTAATATGTGAAATAGCTAACAGCTGGAGGTTTACCCTATTTTATCTTACTTTATCGCAGAAACATTTTACTGCTGGGCTATTTTCTGCAGAAACATCTTACTGCTGGGCTATTTCTTGCAGTATGCTTTTTGACCACGCTGACGTGTCTGCTGTAGGGATTGTTCATGGGCCATTCTTGTCGGTCTCAATCTAGGCCCAAGGCATAAAATACAATTGGATCTTCACCGATAGCTTTTGGGCCGCACATCAAGCCCATCGTTGAGTTTCGGTTTAAACCCCCAACCCAATATAAATCTCATTTGTCGAAAGGAAAACTTTTTCACCCCCGACAATAGTTATATATAGAAAATAAGAAAAAAATTTAACTTCAAAAATATTTTGAGCCTTATAAGTTTCAACCTCTAATAGTAGGAAGATGACATGTACAAAATCAATTCCTTAAAAAAAAAAAAAAGAGGAATATGAATTTTATCCAAATCATAACTATCGAAAGCTCCCTAACAAGATTATTGCAAGTTTGAATTCAAGTTTAATACCAGAGTCACCTTCCACCTTTGACTTAAACTTGAGAACCAAAAAAAGAAAAACTATTTCATGCATGAAAAAAAAAAAAAAACAAAAAAACAAAACAAAACCCGTATATAATTTTGTGCACTTACATTGTTATATAAAAATGGATGCAAATTCTGATGCAAAAGTGGTGGACGCAAGCAGCCATCAGCAACTACGAGAAAGAATCAACTGAGAAGATAGAGAAGGTGGAGATGGGGCAGTCCGTGACATACCGTGTGATCGGAGGTGACTTGAGGAGGATGTACGATCCATATACTGTCACCTTCTCATTCATTCCTGTGGAAGGAAAAGAGAATGAGATGTGTCTCGCTGAATGGAAGGCTGAGTTTGAGCCACTCACTCCAGAAACGCCTCCAACATTGAAGGCAAGAGATGCCGCTCTAGGATTGCTCAAGTGGTTTGAGAAGTTTGAGCTAGCCTGCTAGCTACAAATTAGCTTAGCTAGCTAGGTCAATACATGAGCTATATATTGTGAATAAGAATAAAAGATGGGGATGCTGTGTGTGTTTCTTTATATATTGAAGTCAAATTAGGATATATTTATGTATGTCAAAATTTATGAAGGTGGATCAGTCAATGACTACTTGGGATTTCACGTACGGTTGTTAAGTTTGTATTTGTGTATACATATATATATATATATATATATATATATATATATATATCATACAAATGACTATATGAGTTTGTAATTCAAGCTTGACAAACCCAAATAACAAATAGATATTCTATGTTTGGGCTTCTGATAATAATTGAATTAATATCATTTTTTTTTTGTGTGTATCTAAGTGATCATAGTGGAAGAGCGGAGACCCGGGGGTCCTAGAGGTTGATTTTGGATCAAATTTGAAGATATGCATTTTAAATAAAGTATAAAAAATTTCCATTCCAATTAGGCTACTCAATTATTCCCCTGCCCACTTGCCCTACTGCCTACAATCCATGTAGACAACTCTCTAATCACTTTAAATCCCCATTTTAGTGACGGAGCAAGAATTTTGAATTGGAGAATTTTAAAGGGTACTACAAGTTTTACTTAAAAAAAAAAACTGAAAAACTTAAGTGACAATGAACATTATTGTTGTAATTTTAACAACATAATAAATAGATGTTTAATTAATTTTTGTGAATGGTAACATATCAATTTATAAAATTTATGAAGTAAAATTTGTAACATATCTTGCATTACTCAATCAAATCTGTTTGGTCCAAGAGGTAGGGGTCACATGTATTGAAGTTGCTTGAGTAATTATTTCAATAACAATACACCATTCTTGCACATAATATTGGATCCCAATAAAAAAATCTATGATAGTATATATGCGAGGAAGAGGATTCAAAAAAAAAAAAAAAAAAAAAAAGATATGAGAGGAAGAAGCATTAATTCTAAAATATTGAAAATTTGTCCAAGTTTATTTGATCTAAGTGTATATGAATGGCAAACTCTTTCTTGGAGACTTGAATTTCGGTCCTTGTCCCCTCATATCTCACCAGCATTTATATTTGTGAAATAATCATCGTATCAAAGGTGTGGTGTGGTGTGATTTTATTTTTATTTTTATAATTTATAATTATTATAATTTAGTCTTTATCTCCATCCAAAATTTTATCATTTTATTTTGATTGGATAACGAAACAAGATACATATAAAGTGACAGTATCTATAGTATACTATAGTTTTCCGAAGTAGGCCAGTTGGCTGCAAACATTCCCACTTCAAAAGAAGTTAGCCAAACAATTTTGTGAAGGTTACTAACAGCTTTATTAATGTTCACATGCCATAGACAGTCACAAACTTGTCGAATCGTTTGATGGAGATATTTTGGTCAGAACATTTGGCATCACGACACTAGTACCCTACAAAACTTAAAAATGGTATTCTTATATCTCACAACTTCAAGATGCCAACAGACATACTAAAATATGATTCAGACACTCTCATAACTCAACTTACATTATGTAATGTTTACAACACAAATGTTCAAAGTTCAAATTCTTCTTCCAGTAGTAATTATCAATTTTATATAATAAAAAAGTATGATATATTTTTAGAATTTTATAAAAAAATATAATTATATTTCTATAAAAGAATTAATTTTTGGACAAAGTTTAGTTACAAAATTAGTTGTAGCATAAAGCTACTACCTTACTCAATAAAATAAATATAACTACATATTTTGAAAATCTAACCCTTAAATTGCATATTTATTGCGCTCTTAATACTCATGTCAAATTTGATATCAATCGGATATTATTTACTATATGATCTATAAACTTAAATTTTATACATAATTTTAAATTACAAAAACTTGCAATTTAAATCATTTATTGATGATATAACTATTTTTTTAGTAAACAATAATACTTATTAGAACATACACAAAAATAATAATACTAGTGTTTTAAATCGGGTTTATAATACCTTACATAACCAGAATACAACTACAAAAGAGTCTAACCTTTCTAGTTGATTACATGGCTATTAATCTTTAATTTTCTAAAAATTTTGCAAGCATGAAGTATATAAGAAGAAGATGTAATCTAATGATGAATTTGTCAAAATTCACCTTCAACAAAAAGATATTGAGTAAAATTGTAGTCTTGAACTACAACCGATTTTGTATCTAAACTTTATTTTTAATTTTTTTAGAAATTTGGAGGGCATGGCCCAAGACTCCAACTAGTGAGAAGACCTGTTAGGAACTCCCCCCTCCCTCAAAAGATAGAAAAGAAAAGGAAAGTTTAGATTTCTTAGATTCAAATATTCACAAGGTTGAAATTTTCAAGAAAACAATAATTATTAATATATATACACACATATGTATCAAATTCAATTTAAAATAATAAAAGTTAATTTTTTTTTTTTTTTTTTTTTGTATTTAAGGGTCTGTTTGGTAAGAGGATTTATATGTAGTTTTTTTTTTTTTTGCAAACCATGAAATGTGAGTCCCACACTTGAATATATTGTTTGACTGATGTTCTCTAAATACAGTTTTTGGAAAATTGTATCCTAGTTTCCTTGTTCAAGCCAGGATTTTGAAAACAGCAGAGATGGTGTTTTCAAGATACAGAAAACATTTTTAATGGCATAGTTGTAAATAAAATGAAAACAATTGACCCCATAAATTTGTCCAAATTCTTCTATCTCTTAAATTAAAGAGTTTTTCTTTATCACCAAAAAAGGAAAAAAAAATCTCATGCTCCAAATTTGAAACTCATCATTATCCAAAATAATAATAATAAAATACATGAGCTCTATCCCTTATCACTAAAAAAAAGAAAAGAAAAAAAAGGAAAGGTAATCTACAAGTTCTACGTGTTACTTTTTGTAAACTTAAAAAAAAAAAATATCAAAAATAAAAATAGACTTCCCAACAACGTTTTTTGTTTTTAGTATTTTGAAAATTGTTTTTAAAAGTGGCCGACTCTATCTGGCTCTGAGTGGTGTTGAGGCTTCTTCTAAGGCAAGTAGTACTAATAACAATGCAGCACTTGGTGCAATCTTGAATCAGCAGTTCATCATCCAGCTTGGTCTGTTCACTGCCCTTCCGATGATAGTGGAAAACTCTCTTGAGCATGGGTTCCTTCAAGCTATCTGGGATTTTCTGACAATGCAGCTCCAGCTTTCATCGGTATTCTACACGTTCTCAATGGGAACTCGTGCCCACTACTTTGGCCGTACTATTCTTCATGGTGGTGCAAAATATCGGGCTACCGGGCGTGGTTTTGTTGTGGAGCACAATTATAGACTCTATGCTCGTAGCCATTTTGTGAAGGCAATCGAACTTGGGTTAATACCTGTAGTTTATGCGTCACACAGTCCTATAGCTGGCAACATATTTGCTTACATAGCCTTGACCATCTCTAGTTGGTTCCTGGTTGTGTCATGGATTATGGCCCCCTTTGTGTTCAATCCTTCTGGATTTGATTAGTTGAAGACGGTGTACGACTTTGATGACTTAATGAACTGGATTTGGTTCCGTGGCAGTGTTTTTGCAAAAGCTGAACAGAGTTGGGAAAGATGGTGGTATGAGGAGCAGGATCATCTCAGGAACACTGGCATTTGGGGTAAAATAATGGAAATAATCTTAGACCTCCGATTCTTCTTCTTCCAGTATGGGATAGTATATCAGTTAAATATTGCAGCTGGAAGTACCAGCATTGCTGTTTACTTCTTGTCTTGGATCCATGTATTTGTGGCTTTTGCGATTTATGCGGTAATAGCATTTGCTCAGGATAAATATGCGGCAAAAGAGCACATATACTATCGTCTAGTCCAATTCCTCGTGATTATACTTGCAATACTTGTGATAATTGCTCTGCTGCAATTTACGGCTTTCACATTTATTGATATTTTCACTAGCCTGTTAGCATTCATCCCCACTGGGTGGGGCCTGATATTGATTGCCCAAGTACTCCGGCCCTTTCTGAGGTCTACTCTTGTTTGGGAAAGCGTTGTTTCTGTGGCCCGACTATATGATATAATGTTCGGAGTAATTGTCATGGCTCCTGTGGCATTACTGTCATGGTTGCCTGGGTTTCAGTCAATGCAGACGAGGATTCCTTTTCAATGAAGCATTTAGTCGAGGCCCCCGCATTAACCAGCTTGTTGCAGGAAAAAAATCCAATGACTTATGATTTGAGGTAATTTCCTAATTCCAATTTCTATCCCTATTCCTTGTCCTTCTTTTGGTAGAATCATTTTTATTCTCGGCATAAGCTATGTATTTTTCTGTGTAGTATGGATTTATTCTTCTTCATGGATGCGCAAAAAATATGGGAGTATTGAGTAGAGTAAACTTGTTGACAGACCTTTGTTTTGTGTTAAAGTACTCAACCTTCTTTTTTCTTAAAATTTGATCAGTACACAGTGCTTAGCTTACTGTGTCTGACATGAAGGTTCTCTTCCATGATTGCTATGTGGTCAGACTGAGATGAATTTTGTTGTATTTCTAGCATGTTATCAGACAATGGGCAAATGGCTTATTGAAAAGGTGGCTGTCTAATAGAATCAAAACAATGTTTTGTTTAATGTCAAGAACATTGGATGTTGTTTATTTCTCTGAGAGAGAGAGGGGGGCGTATGATAAGCATTTAGTTTGTCTTGTTGCTATTGGTGTTTATTTGTTGACACTTTCTCTAGCATTGAATGTACAAGTTTTGCCTTGATTTTTTTATTTTTAATTTTATTTTTTTTTTGTGCTTGCCCCTTTGCTCTGTTATTGTCTGCTTTCCTTGTGGCCTACTAAAATTGTCCTTATTTTTTCACTCAAAAGCTCCAGAATAGCTTGATTTGCTATGAATTCTGTTCCATGTAACACTTGATTAGATACTTGACTCCACAGTAAAACTTATAAAATTATTCCATACACCTGTATAAACTATCTCCTTGTCACATAAGGGTAGGTTCCCTGTGTGGGATCCATAGGTGAGAGTGTCCTTTTGTAAGAGGAGGGTGCAATACACCAGATGCACTGAAGAATTTCACGTAAACTTAGCCATTTTGAAGTAATGGTTAATGATGATGTGCGTATGTTTAAACTTTTTTATTTATTTAATTGGGTTTATTTATTCGAAGAGATGACTGGATTAAGTTAACTATTATCTAATATATATCCTACGGAACTTCCAGCTGTTACTCAAGAGAGTTGCATCTTGTTTTGCAGGTTTGATTTTAGCACGAGGTGTAGAGAAACAATAGAAGTGGAGAAGATTGATTTGTTTTTGCTTTGTGGAGGTTCTTATGTGCACGTCAGAGTGGACTTCCATTTTATTTCATTTCAATCTCAGCCAGGAGGTAAAGGACAATACCATGTGATTCTTTATTGCAGGCTTTATTTTACCTTTAGTAATGTAATTAGTTAAAATTTCTCATATTTGAACTGATATTTGGTCGGGGGGCTCTTATTTACATGTGCTCAACTTCCCACTTCCTCCATATTTCTAAAGGTACAGCTCTTGGCATAGTGTTTATACAGAGTACGGAGAATAGTGTGGTTTTGCTCAGATTTTTAGAGTATTTATTATTCTTTTGTCAGAAATTGAGGCAGTATTTAATTTATTCAAGCTTAAGCCATACTTTCTTGTCCTAGCTACAACAAGTCACGCTTTTTTTTTTTTTTTTTTTGGCTTTCGGATAGTGTATCTTCGATAGCTTTCAACCAGAGACTAATTATTGTTTGCGCCGGGTAGGCCCACGAAAGAGTAAAGCGCTGGCCTAGAAAATTCTTTTCAAGAACCAACTCGACCAACCCCCTGGGTTCAACAAGTCACACTTTACCATTCTATATTTGCCATTTTACTATGTCGAAGTGGATGGCGAAAGCGGAGGAAAAAAAAAGAAAAGAAAAACATTGTGGAGACACTCTTTTGCAGTGTTGTTTTTTGATGATGCCGAAAAATCACCAGTGAGCCACACGGTTCTCGTACACTTGAAACAACACCTACACAACAAAAAAAGAAGACCTAACAAAGGGTATCGGTGTGGTGCCGGCCAAATACCCTCCGAAGGTCAAGTTAGAACTTTTCTCACAACTCTAGAGTTCTAGAGTGGGGGTAAATTATGCATACCTTGATTTGTAAAGGTCTTTAGAACTTTTCTCACAACTCTAGAGTTCTAGAGCGGAGGTAAATTATGTGTACCTTGATTTGTAAAGGTCTTGAGTTTTAATAGTAGTAGAGGGTTGACCTTCTCTTCTTGGGCTAGAAGTCTTTTCCTTATAAGAGTCTTTATGAGCGTATTTGGCGGAACCCTTTCCTTGTAGGAATCTTTTTGATTAACCCTAAACGTGAAGCGCAAGATGTTTCCATATATATATGCAACTGTGGAGATCAAGCAAAGCCATGTCAGGATCGTCAGCTTCTCCTGATCCCTTCAGCTTTATTGGCGTCAGCTACTTGATGGCGTCAGCTCTGAGGTGTGCCTTGTGGACTCTCTAACGTCGTCTTTTTCCAATGGATCCTGTTAGGTTTATTTGGAGTGTCATCTTATACCTTTTCAAGGGTGAGTATCTACTACAATTTTACCCATATCAGCTGCCCCCTACTCCATATCTTCGCTAGCTTAAACTGATGGGTTATGGAGTTGAAATTTTATTGCTAATTTTTCCTTTTTTTGGTTAGGAGAGAGGAAAACCATTTATGGTCAGTTCCTTGAGCAACCTTTATTAAATGCTCGGACACATGGTGCATTCTGACTGGCTCCGCCTCTGGATGAAGGCGTCGCTTCGTCTTCCGTGCATATTTTTCCTTATATATACTTCGTTTCCTTCCCTCATTTCTCTCATTTCAACCTTGCTGATCTCTGAGAGAGAGCTTGTGGCCTTGTGATTTTCATCTCTGTCAGCCCGCTGATCCGTCACTCTCATTATACCTGCAACGCCGTCCCTTTTTCTTGAGGAGACTTTTACTTGTAAGTTTTTCTTTTTTCTTCTTTTGCCTTATATTTTTCATTGATTCAGTAGTGAGGCCGTCAATCTTAGGTTCATAGAATGAATCCATCGCTTGTAGGTAGTAAGATGTCTAGAGAAGCGTCGAGTGAGCAGTCGTCAGTCCACGAAGGAGCGGGCTATGACGAGGTCTTTGGTTCAAGTCATGAGTCTGAAAGCTTTTCCTGGCCATTAGAGAAGGAAACGTCAGCCCAATCTTTTGACGAGGAAATTGGAAGTTATGGAGAGGAAGGTGAGGAAGAAATAGTAATTGAGGAAGAAGTGGTAAGTGGGGAAGACGAAGTTGAGGAGGGAGAAAAGGTTAGTGATGGAGACGGAGATGAAGGTGACAAGGAATCTTATGAGGGAACTTCCGGAAGTCTTGAAGGCAACCGTCCCTTCATCCTTCCCAAGGATTGGACCATTAAATTTTTTTTACCAAAGATGAATGATAGGGTCTTTAAGGAGTTACGTACCCGTTACCAGATCCCAGACCACATCCCAATCCGTCTTCCTAAAAAAAATGAAAGATGCTACTTGGGGAGGACTGCACACGTCGGCGTGTATGACACTATGTTTGCTGCGGGACTGAGACTACCATTGACGACCTTGCACTGTTAGCTGGTTGATTTTATGGGACTATCCGTCAGCCAGATTGCTCCGAACGCCTAGAGGATCTTTTTAATTGCTGAGATCCTTTGGGGTCGTCTAAGTGGTGGGAACCGTCAACTTTCACTGGACGAGTTCTTCTTCTGCTACAGACCCCAGCACATCGTTTCTTCTCAAGGGATATACCATTTTGCTGCCCGGAAGAAGAATTTGAGACTTGTGTTCGATATGCCAGACTCTAATAAGAGCTGGAAAAGCAGATACTTTTTTATTCAGGGGCTAGATTGGGTATGCAATCCAGAAGAATGGGTTACAATGCCCCGTGGTTTTGACAATACTTGGGGAATAGTTAAAGACTCAGGTTTTAGCCTCGACAGCTTTTAACCTCATCAGCATTTGCTTATATTATTTCATTCATTTTTGAAGTGCTTTAATGTCATCATTTTGTTTCTCTTTTCAACCAGCGCTTGTCCCCACATAACTGACGAGCAGAAGGAGTTCATTCGTCGGGTTTTAGACATCCCATTTGAGCAACGAAAGTGTAGGGACTTAATCCTTGAAACTCTTCATTCGTACTGCAGAGGCCCAGAACCGATGCCTGAAGCTCGCAGATTGGACGAATACTCTTATTGTCATAAGTAGACTTTCTACCATCCCCGTCAATTGTATTCTTACCGTCTACTTTTCCAACGTACGTTTGCTATCTTCTGCAGAAATGGAGGCAGCTAGGCAAAGGGTGAGAGCAGCTGCTGCTCATAAGAAGGAAGAAGAGAAGAAAACTAAGACGGGGGAGTCCTTGTTAGTGCTTAAGGCCATTGGTAAGGGTGCGGCCAAGAGGAAAAATGACGAGAAGGACGACTGTCCGTCGAAAAAGGCGTCTGTCACTCCTAGAGAGAAACCTCCTAAGAAACCATCACCTCTAAAGCACGGGGCTGGTAAGGGGTTGATGACGACGCCCGGCCCTGTCGCTCAAGATTCCGAGTGTCGTCTCCTTACCTACAAGGATTATGTTGTCGAGATGCTTGAGTCCATTATCAAAGATAAAGACGCAGATCCTTATGTTGGCCAGGCGACGGGGGAGCTGGGGGACTCAAGCCTCTTTGACCTTGCTTGGGTAAGTATTTTTCATTCTTTCTTTTACTTATTCATTTTCGTGCTAGCCAGTTGACGGTTGCTTTGTCTTTGTAGGCACTGGTTCGCGTGAAAGCTTTACAGGTCAAGGGTGCTGCCAACGAGGGAGTGATTGCCTGACAGGAAAAGCGTATCAAGAACCTGATAGACGGGCAAGCTCAGTACAAGGAAGCCCTCCATACTCTTAACAAGGAGGTGAAGAAGTTGAAAGAGAAATTGGAGGAGGAGGGTCGTTAGAGGAAAAAAGATCACGAAGCCAAGGAGACGACAGAGAAGGAGTTGACAACTCTGCAGGACCAAGTGGAGACAGCCAAGGCTGACGCTGTAAAAGAGTTCAAGGAGTCATAGGCGTACATTGATTCCTACGCCGAATATTATGGTGTGGGGTTTGAGGATTGCCTTAAACAGGTCAAATCCAATTACCTCACCTAGATTTGGTGAAGGTCTCAATGGATGACCCTTTGCCAACAACACCTATAGGTGACGCTATTCCTGAAGAGGTTGACGACGCTACTGAATCTGAGTAGGATACTCAAGATGATGACGTCATCCTTGCTTAGCCTGCTGTGAATCCTCCTGTCACTCCTCTGACTTTGTCGGCCAATCCTCCTATTACTGACAACCCTTCAACTCAGGATGCTCCAGATCAGACCAAGGGTGATGGGACCCCTTAAGACCTCCTGACTTCCTGAACTTTGCATCTTTCTTTCCTTTTTATTGTAAATGTAATCTAATTTTTGGGTTTTGTTTGCAAAAACTCTACTTTATTTATGGTATTTTGTATCCGTCATTTTTAGTATATGTGTTGCTTTTGATCTATATGCCCATTCCTTGTGCTTGTATGTTTTCATAATTTTAGAAATGAACCCATCTACTTTGAACTTATAGGCTACGACTTTCAAGTGCCCTTATGACTTGTTACCTTTGTGCTTTCCATTGAACCCGTCTACATAGATACAGGTCCAACCGCTTATAATATAAACCCATTTTTACGGACTTAATCATATGCCCATCTGCTTGGTTAAGTTCGTCCACTTGTTATGGATCTGTCCATTTTCTTGTGGACTTTATTTTATTAATCCATCCTCATGGGATGAACCTACTTTAAGGATTTCATGGACCCATCAGTATTTAGGTCCGTCTACTTGTAGTAGATTCGCCTATTATCTTGTGGACTCTATAATGGACTTATCCATTTTGTGGATTAAATTCGTCCTATTCATGGAAAAATTTATGAACTCGTCCACTTTATGGTCTTCACAGTGAACTCATCCATATTATGGATTTATTATTAAACTCATCCACTTCATGGGCAAACTAATAAACTCGGCTGTTTTACAGACTTAATAATGATTCGTCCTTTTGGGATGGGGTTGTCCGCTTTATGGATGTTAATAAACTCATTGACTTTATGGAAAATAAGCTCGTCCTCTTTGTGGACTTGATAATATCTCATCCTTCTGGGATGAAGTTGTCCATTTTATGGACTTCAACAAACTCGTCCATTTTATGGACAATTATAATAAGCTCATCCACTTTGTGGACTTGATTTTCATTCTTTGGGGTTGAAGTCGTCCACTTTATGGACTTTAGCAAACTCGTCCATTTTATGGACAATTTCTTGTAGATGAACACCTTTGCCATTTCTGAATTAACTCCTCTTATTATAATAAACCATTCATTCGTAGATAAAGTAGTTCTTTAAAAGCAGACAACCTGCCCTTTCGGCTTTAAAAGAGTTATTGTAGCAAAACTAAAGTAAATAGAAAAACCGAGGAGTATAGCTGAAATTAACTAAGATAAACTAGAAATAAAGGGGTGCTGCTCTTCATGGTGTCCTCTCTATTGGTAGTACTTTCGTAGGTGCTCGGCGTTCCATGGATGGTGTAGTTTTCCATGACGTGATTTGGTAGGGTTCTTCCCAATTAGGGTCGAGCTTCCCCTGGGCAAGTTCTCTAGCGGTGCCTATGACCTTCCTTAGAACAAGATCTCCAATCTGAAAATCTCTGTGTTGGACCCAGGAGTTGTAGTCTTAGCCATGCGGTCCTGGTACCGTGTGAGTCTTTGTTCGGCTATTGCCCTGACTTCGTCAACTAGATCGAGCTGTAGACGCATAGCCTCGTCATTCTTGTGTTCATCATGATTGTCCACCCTGTAGCTTGTGAGTCTGATCTCGGCTGGAATGACTGTTTCGCTCTCGTATGTTAGCCGAAATGGTGTCTTTCCTGTAAGAGTCCTTGCTATTGTCCTGTACGCCTATAGTATGCTTGACAGCTCTTCAGGCCATATACCCTTTGCCCCATCGAGCCGAGTCTTGATAATTTTGAGCAAGGATCGGTTCGTGACTTCAACTTGTCCATTAGCTTGAGGGTGGGCGGGGGAGGAATAGTGATTTCTTATCCCTAATTGTGAGCAAAAGTCTAGGAAGGAGTCGTTGTCGAATTGTTTCCCGTTGTCTGAGACTAAGGCTTTAGGGATCCCAAATTTGCATACGATGAACCTCCAAACAAAGCTTTGTACGTTCTTCTTCGTAATGGTGGCTAAGGCCTCAATTTCCACCCATTTTGTGAAGTAGTCTATGCCCACTATCAGGAACTTTAGCTGTCGTACTGTTATTGGGAATGACCCCATGATGTCTAATCCCCACTGAGCGAACGGCCATGGGGTTGTTATTGGGATCAATTCTTCGGACGACTGTCTGATGATATTACTGAACTTTTGGCACTTGTCACAGGCTTTGACATAAGCTTAAGCATCCTTCTGCATGGTGCGCTAGTAGTACCCTGCTCAGACGAGTTTATGCACCAATGACCGCAACCCTGAATGGTTTCCACAGATCTCTTTGTGTACTTATCTCATGACATAGTCTACTTCTTCAAGACCCAAACACATTAGGTATGGGCAGGAGAATCCTATCTTGTACAAGATGTCCTTCATCAAGATGAATCACGCTGCTTAGACCTTCAGCTTTCTTGTGGCCTCCCTCCCGTCTGGTAAGACTCCATTTTTTAAGTAAGAGAATAATGGTGTGGTCCAATTGCTTTTAGAGCCTATCTCCTACACATCGACAAAATCTATTAGTGGAGAAAGCTGAACAAAAGAAAGTACATTATCAAGGGCGGTCATATGTTCTGCTAAAGCGGCTTTGGCAAGGCGGTCAACTTGTTCGTTCTCTCATCTGGGGATTTGGATGATCTTAGCCTTCAGCTCGTCTACCCTTCTCCTTTCTTGGTGTAGGTACTTTTTCATCCTTTCACCTTTGCACTCATAATCCCCGTTTACTTGGTTGGTGACGACCTGAAAGTCGGAGTAAAGAACTACACTTGTGGCTCTTGCCGCTTTGACGAGATCAAGTCCTGCCACTAAAGCTTCGTATTCTGCTTCATTATTGGTGGTAGGGAAGTCAAGGCGGACCATACATTCAATCTTGTCTCCTTTAGGAGAGAGGAGCACGACACCTACTCCCTCGACCTACCTGTTGGACGACCCGTCTATATGTATACTCCATTGAGGGCATTCATTTGCCCCCTTGTCTTCCCTGTTGGTGAATTCTACAATGAAGTCAGCGATGACCTATCCCTTGATGGCGATACGCAGGCGGTACTGAATGTGAAACTCACTCAACTCTATTGCCTATAGTGCCAATCGACTAGCAGCTTCAAGGTTGCTCATTGCCCATTGTAAGGGCTTGTCGATTAGGACAATCACCGTGTGGACTTGAAAGTACGGTTTGAGTTTGCGGGCTGCTGTAACTAAAGCGAAGACGAGCTTTTCCATGGGTGGATACCTTTCTTCTACACCACGAAATGCCCGACTAGGGTAGTATACGGGCTTTTGAACCTTGTCTTCTTCTCTGACCAAGGCTGCGCTGACGGCTACCGGGGAGACGGCCAAATAGAAGAAGAGCTCTTCCCCTGGTTGCGAAGGACTTAGCAGTGGTGGGGAAGACAGGTAAGCCTTTAGCTCCTCGAATGCTTGCTAACACTCGGCAATCCATTCGAAAGACTTCTTCAGCGTGTGAAAAAGGGTAAACACTTATTCGTCGCCCTTGATACGAACCTATTCAGGGTGGCTACGTTTCTGTTTGAACTCTACACTTCTTTCACGTTCTTTGGGGGGGGGGGGCAATCTCTACTATGGCACTGATCTCGTCTGAGTTGGCCTCAATACCCCATTGAGACACCATAAAACCAAGAAATTTTTCTGCTGTCACTCAAAATGCACACTTACTTGGATTGAGCTTCATGTTGTAGAAACGAAGGGTGCTGAAAGTTTCCACGAGATCCTTCAAATGGTCCTCCTCTCTTCGGCTTTTGACCAACATGTCATCGACGTAGACTTGAACATTCCTTCCAATTTGGCTTGCAAACATTTTGTTCATGAGCCTTTGATATGTCGCACCTGCGTTCTTAAGGCCAAACGACATCACTTTGTAACAAAAAATACCTTGGCTAGTAACAAATGAAGTCTTTCCTGGTTCGCTTCATCCATCCAGATCTGATTATAACCTGAAAAGGCGTCTATGAAGCTCAGCAATTGGTGCTGAGCTGTAAAGTCTAGCAGTACGTCAACTCTAGGGAGATGGTAGCTATCCTTGGGGCATGTTTTGTTCAGGTCTGTAAAGTCTACGCACATCCTCCATTTCCTGTTGGCTTTCTTGACCATTACCACATTTACTAGTCAATCGAGGTAGTACACTTCTCTGATGAAGCCTGCCTCTTGTAGCTTGCCAACTTCTTCTGCTATTGCTCGGTCTTGTTCTTGGGCGAACACTCGCTTCTTCTGTCGGTCGGGTGGAAAAGAGGGCGATACATTCAGCTTGTGTACCATGACTGAAGGGTCTATTCCTGGCATGTCTTCATGACTCCAGGCAAATACGTCCTAGTTTTCCTTGAGGAAAACTATGAGTGCTAGGCAAACCGTTGGGCTAGCGAGAGTGCCGATCCTTGTGGTTCTGTCTAATCTGGAGCTATCGAGGGGTATCTCCTCGAGCTTCTCTACAAGTTCCGCCCTTGTCGGTTGTTCTTCTATACTTATGATCTATAGATGGTCGTCCATCTCCAGCACCGTAATATAGCATTTGCGTGCAGCTATTTGATCTCTTCACAATTCCCCTACTTCATACTTAGTGGGGAATTTGATCATTAGGTGGCAGGTAGAAGTTACGGCCTTCCATGAATTAAGGGTAAATCGTCCTATGATAGCGTTGTAGGCGGAGGAGCAATCGACAACAAGGAATGTGACATCCCTAGTGATTTGCTGAGGATAATCACCAATTGTGACGGGCAACGTGACTACACCGAAGGGGTATACTTTTGTTCCTTCAAACCCAATGAGTGGAGCGTTGGTTAGAACTAGACATTCTCTGTTGATCCGCATTTGTTGAAATGCTGGGTAGTAAAGAATGTCTGCAGAGCTTTCGTTGTCAACCAAGACATGATATGTGTTATAGTCTCCTACCTGGATGCTAACGATGAGCACGTCATCATGCGGATGATGAAGACGTCGGGCATCTTCTTCCGAGAAACCAATAATGGGGTTGTCGACCTGCGGCATCTTCTGGACGGTGCTCATTAGCTGAATGTTTTGAACCATTTTAAGGTAAGTCTTTCAAGCTTTTTTGGATGAACTGGTGATCGCCGTGCCTTCCACAATCATCCTTATGTTTCCTAAGGGTGGTTTGGGTCGCTTGTTGTCTCGTCGGGGAGCCCGCTCTTGAGGAGGTGGATATGCTCTCTCCCTACTGACGAACTTCTGTAACTTCCCTTGCCTGATGAGGGATTCGATTTGCTGTTTCAAGTAGTAGCAATCGGTTGTATCATGGCCGTGATCATGGTGAAAACGGCAGTATTTGTCTTTAGACCATTTCTTGGGATCTCCCTTCAGCTTTCAGGGGAAGGTTAAGGCTCCCTCGTCCTTGATCTGCATTAGGACTTGGTCGATTGGTGCAGTTAGTGGAGTGAAGCTCGTGAATCTCCCCGTAGGGGGCTTAGAGCGCCTGTCATCCTTTCGTTCCCCAGTTCTTGCCATCTTCCACCCTCTGTCTTGTCGGGTATCTTCCTGCCTTTCTCTCTTCTTGGATTTCTCCTTTCGGGCTAGAAGCGCATCTTCGGCATTCATATATTTGGTTGCCCTGTAAAGCACATCTGACATAGTCTTTGGGTTGTTCTTATATAGTGAAAATAGGAACTTACCCTTCCACAGCCCATTTGTGAAAGCGGCTACGAGTATCTTATCGTCGGCTTCATCAATTGAAAGTGCTTCTTTGTTGAAGCGGGCTATATAAGACCGTAGGGTCTCATCCTTCCACTGCCTGATGCTCATCAAGAATACAGTAGACTTCTTGTACTTGTGCCCCCCGATGAAGTGTGAAGTGAATTGGGTGCTTAGCTCCTTGAAAGTGCTGATGGAGTTAGGCGTCAACTTGTTGAACCAAATCCTCGCGGGACCCTTTAGCGTGGTAGGGAAGGCCCTACACATGATCTCGTCTGCCACTCCTTGAAGGTGCATTAGGGTCTAGAAAGATTTTAAGTGATCTAGGGGGTCCTTGGCTCTGTTGTAGCTTTCTATCTGTGGCATGCGAAACTCCGGCGGGAGGGGGAAGGAGTTGATGGACGTGGTGAATGGCGAATCAGTTCGGTGGACCAAGTCGTCGAGGTCGCTAGACACTCGTCCTCTGAGGGCGTTCATCATGAAATCCATCCGTTCCTTCATCATTTGCATCTTTGCGACAATGTGAGGTGGAGCCGTATTCATGGCGAATAGGCGGCTCATGTCCTGCAGTTCTGGTCTGCTCGGGGCGTTGCTACCTTCCGACCCTTCTTGGTCTCTTCTCTTAGTGCTGGTGCCTTCTTAGTCCTCATTCTGAGTGTTGTGCCCTGCGTTTTTTTGACCCAACTGCTCTTCCAAATCATGATTTTGCTTCGTGAGGCACTCCATGGCAGCAGCGAGAGTCTAAACTTGCTTCTCAAAGGCAGTTGTGCGGGGTTCATCTCCCTGAACGTTGTTGGTGGTCGCCGTCGAGCAAGTAAGTACCATGCAACTCTTGGTCTGGGAAGTGTTCATATGGCTTACAGGTTGCTAAGAATAGTGCAAAAAGAGGTGTTCCTAAAGACAGCGCCAACTGATGATGTCGAAAAATCACCAATGAGCCACATGGTTCTCGCACGCTTAAAACAACACTTGCACAACAAAAAGAGTAGATCTAACAAAGGGCACCGATGTGGTGCCGGCCAAATACCCTCTGAAGGTCAAGTTAGAACTTTTCTCACAACTCTAGAGTATTAGAGTGGGGATAAATTATGCGTACCTTGATTTGTAAAGGTCTTGGGTTTTTATAGTCGTAGAGGGTTGACCTTCTCTCTTTGTGCTAAAAGTCTTTTCCTTATAGGAGTCTTTATGAGTGTATTTGGCAGAACCCTTTCCTTGTAAGAATCCTTTTGATTAGCACTAAACGTGAAACGCAAGATGTTTCCTTATATATGCAATCGTGGAGATCAAGCAAAGCCATGTCAGGATTGTTAGCTTCTCCTAATTCCTTCAGCTTTATTGGCATCAGCTACTTGATGGCGTCAGCTCTGAGGTGCACCTTGTGGACTCTCTAACGTCGTCTCTTGCCAATGGATCCCGTCGGGTTTATTTGGAGTGTCATCTTTATACCTTTGCAAGGGTGAGTATCTACTACAATTTTACCCATATCATTTTCTATTTTATGGTTTGGTTTATTTCTTTAGTTCTTCAGAGATATAAGTAATAAATAGGGCTCTGATAATCTTTACTCATGATTCTTTTTTTCTTTCTGGGCCGGATACTATGAGACCTCAGTTTCAACTTCCATGCATGTTACCTGTCATTTACCTTTTCTCAAATCCTCGAATGCGCTTCCAACCTCGGCTTAGGTAAGATAGGATGAAATATGGCGTTTGAGCTAATAAGATTTAAAGCAAGAACTTTGGAAGGCTGATGTTCTCAAGATTAGGAAGCCGTTTGGGTGAAATGAATTTTTCGATCCTTCTTTTGGTGCTAAAATGTCCAAGTTTTGAGCGCCATTTTAATTCCTGGGTATTTGTAGTCTTGCATGGTCCTGTACTTGAATATGCAAGGAACGTTTCTCAACTGAATCAATGGAACATTTTTTTTTTACCTTTTGAATAGGAATCATTGAAACATTACCAAGAGTGACACAATTGTCATTTATTAGTAGGGGTGGCAAAGTAAGCCCAAACCCATTTGCCTACCCAAACTCACTCACTCTAGTTGAACCTAAACCCACCTAATTATTAGTTGGGTTAAATAAGCATTAACCCAATTAGACCCAGTGATTATTAGGTTTTAACTAAAAACCCATTGAGCCCCATTTAACCCAAAAATAATATATCCAAATTCAACCTAGCTCTTCCCATTAAAAAAAATAATAATAAATAAATAAAGCAGTATATGAATAATCAAAGTATAAATTTATATTTTTCCTAGGGATTATTTTCTCAGCAAACAATCATAGAAATTGAAAAAGTAAAGTAGAGAATTTTAGAACCTTGAACAACGCCCATTTCCTTCTCGACCTTAGCTTGCATTTCACAGAGAGCGGCAGCTTCTTCTTCCATTTCCTTCAACCGCTTCTTCATCTCATCCAGCTCCTGCAATCAATCTGATAATCAATAATGATGATGATCGAATCAGCCATGGCCGTCCGATTCCCCACCAGCGCAAATGTCTGCTCCTCCACCGCCTTAATCTGTAACTCTTTCTCTCTCTCTCTCTCTCTCTCTCTCTCTCTCTCTCTAATATACAGAAATGAAGTTTTAGTTTCCTTTACTCTTTCTTCCATTTTCTCAATTGCCAAACGGAGGATAGCGTAGAGACACCCCTTTCAAAAAAAGAAAAAAAGGGGAGGACCTTGACGGCGTCGTAGGCGGCGATGGACATATCGACATCGGTGGCGTGATTTATTTTATTTATTTTAAATTTGGGTAATTTAAGAATGGAGCTTGAAATGAATTTTTTTTGTATTTGTTTGGTTGCCAAGAAAGTGAGAGAAAATAGAAAAGAAAAGAAAATATTTTTTTATTTGGATTTTTAATATAATTACTGATGTGGACGTGCTTATGTGGAATTTTTTAATCTGGAGACTAGAGAGAGTGGAAAAGGGAATCCAAGAAAGTGTTGGGGTTTTCACTTTAATGGCATTTTAGTAATTTTCATAATTTGGTGAGTTGGGGTTTACCCATAATAATTGGGTTGTGTTGGATTTTGGTTAGAAACAATTAGTTAAATAGTTTTTAATAGGTAAATGAGTTTTATATACCCAACTCAATTATGCCCACCCCAAACCTACCCATTTGACACCCCTATTTATTACCTTTTCTTTTCTTTTCTTTTTATACATGTAATAAGAACATAAGAAGATTAGAAACAAGACTATCCCAATGAAAATTGAGAAAATGATTTGTTTAAGGGGAAATTGCACTTTACCCACCTGTGGTTTGGCCCGTTTTAACAATGTCCACCCGTAGTTTAAAAATTGTCACTTAACCCACTTGAGGTGGCTTCCGTTAGACCCCCGTTACCCACCTCTCCCTTTTCACCATTAAAAATAGGGGTAAATGTATCTTTTTCATTATATTTTATGTCTCTTTCTTCTTTTCTCTCCTTCTTCTTCTTCTTCATATAAAACATAAAAGAAAACCAATACACCTACAGTCACAAACAAAGCCACAAATCCATGTGAACATACACCCACAAATTCGCTAGCCTTCCATTGCTAAATCCATGTGAAAATTGACTACTTAATTCTTCATAGAACAATCACAAAATAAAACTCTAACCCTCTTTCTTTTGCTGTGTTCTCTAAAAAAAACCCAAATTTGCAAGTAAAAAAAAAAAAAATGCAAAAAAAAAACCCAGCAATCTATTCAAATTGAGTACTTAATTCTTCATAGAACAATCACAAAATAAAACTCTAACCCTCTTTCTTTTGCTGGGTTCTCTAAAAAAAACCCAGATTTGCAAGTAAAAAAAAAAGTCTGCAAAAAAAAAAAAAACCAAGCAACTTCATAGAACATCACCTTAAATGAACACAGTCCTTTGCACACACAAGTAATTTTACAACCTAATTTGTAAAACAATTTCTGAAGCCTTGGTAGTCGCAACCCACTTATTGAACTCCATAGGATCAAAAATCTCCAAGCTGTAAATTTCCCCATCAACCAAAATCAGATATAAAGTACTTCTCACAAAACCGCCATCAACAACAATTAAGAATGAAATTCATTTTTATACAAATCTATACCCCTGCCCCAAAAAAAGATAAGAATCCAGATATATTTCTTTTTTTGAGGAAATCTAGCTTGATTTCTAATTATACAATAAAAGCGCCACCTTTATAGGGTATAATCTTCACAAAGTCCTCAAACAATCTTCACAAAGTTCTCTAACCCTCTTTCTTTTGCTGGGTTCTCTAAAAAAAACCCAGATTTGAAAGTAAAAAAAAAAAGTCTGCAAAAAAAAAAAAAAAAAAAAAAAACCCAGCAACTTCATAGAACATCACCTTAAATGAACACAATCCTTTGCACACACAAGTAATTTTACAACCTGATTTGTAATAAAATATTCACTTTACTTATTCTTTTCGAATAGACGAATACATTCTCACCAATCAAACAAGTACAACATCTAACAAATTTCATTACATAATAACCAAAAGGCAGGAAAAAACTAAAAACCCATTTCATTCAGGTCCCAAATAAAGTAAAAAAAAAAAAAAAAAATCCAGATCCCTAAATTTTTGAAATTTCTTTTCTTTCCTATATTTTCAAAACAACCAAACAGCACTTTGAAAAAGTAAACAAAAAAACCCAAGCTTCAATACACCTCCTTGCTTGCAACTGTTCAGATTTCACTTGAGCAATCTAAATGAAGAGAGAAAGGGATTATGGGTTTGGGGATTTTTAGGGATTCTAAGGTAGAGAGAGGGAGAGAGCTTGTTCTTCTTTTTAGGGTTCTATTTGGATTCTAATTTTGGCTTATATAGTAAAGGGGATTTTCTAACGGAAATGACAGAGGTAGGTAACAGGGGTCTAACGAAGGTCATCTCAGGTGGGTTAAATGACAATTTTTAAATCACGGGTAAGTATTGTTAAAACAGATCAAACCACAGGTGGATAAAGTGTAATTTCTCCTTTATTTAATTTAATGGAATCCATGTCAATGGAAGCAGGTTTGATTTGTTACTGTGGGAGAGACTCTCGGCATGAAGCCATTGGTTTGAGACAGTGAAGGCCAAGCTATTGCAACTCTTTTTTTCCGAAAATTCTTTGTTCATGTTTGTACTTTGTAGTACTAGAGTCTAGTAGATATGGTTAAGAAGAAAGAAAATAATTAATGCTTTTTTGACATTTCGTTTTTGGGAGCGTAATATACGTGGTCGAAGGCCGCGTCGGTTGTACTGTCAAACTCAAATATATACAAACGGGCCATATGAAAAGGAAGCAGCTTCTTATCCAAAAAAAAAATTTAATAATAATAAAAAAATAAAAATAAAAAAAAGAAGAAAAGAAAAGGAAGCAGCTGGGCCCGGGGGCGCCATTCAGAACAATCTAACAATATTGGTGGATAAAATTTAATTCGAGGGTTACTAATAAAGAGGATATGATAATTTTTTTTAATTACAGTATAAATTTAACAGGAAAAAGTTAAGAGTTTTCTACTTCAACACTTTCTAGTGTTTCCAACAGAAATATGTATGACTTAAAATTTTCTTTTCCACTTGTAGCAATAATAATAATAGGAAAAATTTTAGTTCCAAACAAATTTGGAGCTATTATTTTTAAACCCGTTATAGTGATTTATGAGATTATTTATTTTTAGGAGTGATGCTATGAATGGAATAGGACGTCCTTATTTTTCTTAATACGAGCTTTCTTATATATTAAAATTTAAAACTGAAAATGATAATTCTAATTTATTTATTTTTTTACGCAAGAAGCAATGGGCTGTAATCCCAATAACACTTGGTAAATTCTAATTGTGCTTGTTATCTATGAATTAAATTACTAAAAGAAAAGAAAATTGTTTTGGAAAAAGCATAAGAATGAATAATCTAAGCGTTAAAATTATAAAATTAGAATAGACAGTGTTTTTGACAAGAATCAATCAAAACTGATATATAAAATAATAAAAAGGAAGGGGGAGCTCATGAAAAGCAGGTGAGGGCGCACAGTCCCAATCCATCCCTTTCGGCCGACTTACTTTCCAATTTCTAGGTCGGCTGGGACAACTCCGTATCAATTGATTCATGTTTAATCGCTATCTACATCCACAATCTTCTTCCGCATTCCTTGCCAAATGCAAAAAGCTACCCCCAAAAAAAAAAAAAAAAAAAGAGCAAAAAGCTACACTCTCGTATTTTAAAAGAATAATAGTATGATTCTCAAAACAAAAGAGAGAATGATAGTATGAGGTCAATTTTATGATAGCTCCAATAAGATCGCCTCAATGTTAGGAATCCATTGGGTTAATTATTGCTTTTCTTTTTTCACGAAATGGTTTATTAATTAATTGCTTTCATTGATAGGAAACTAATCATAGCATGCACGATCTTGAATGCTTGCATCATTGATTATTATTATTGTTATTAATTTTAACATAGTATTGTTACGCAAGTATGCTTGGAGAAATTTCTTTGGTGGTCAAATGACCTTTCATGATTATGCGCATGATGATCGTTCTACAAATAAAAAGTTCTTATGGGATATAAGGGGTAAGGGTTGAGGTTCAAGTTTTCAATAGGAAGCTTCATATGCATATAAACAAATTAGACTAAAGTAAAATTTCTATCTTGTATAAAAAAGATGACCATTCATGGCACATGATTAAAAATAAATAGTTTGTCAAATTATATTTAAGATTTTATGTTAATTAAATATAGTGTAAGGCAACAAAAATAGAAATAATGTGTCTAATAATGAATTTGTTAAAAAGATATCTAAAATCTTAGCCTCCACCTCCCAAAGTTTTGCTTTTTATCACATTTTTTCTAAAAAAGCAACAAAACTAACTTTTTTAAAAATAGGTTAACTTAAAATTTATGTTGCACTTTTAACAAATAAGCTACCGAGAACTAAGCTATACAAAATAGATATAGTGAGTGTTTGTACTCCGCGTCCACGATTTGCATTCCGCGTTTTCTCTTCTTTCTTTCTTTTTTTCCCTGCAAGTGAACAGTAAAATTACTGTGCAGGGAACAAAAATTACTGTTCATGCAATGTTTATTACTGTTCACATACTGTTCACGCAATAAAAAAATATTAAAAATGAGTCCCACGGTACTATTTACACATTTAAAAATTATTTTGCTACAGTGTTTTCAGTTTTCAATTTCAGTAATAATAAATCCAATCCAAACGGACCCATAAGCCAAACTGACGTTATATGTAATTCAAATTCAATAAAAGCTAAATATTAGTGCATATTTAATTGTTAAACGCAACCGCGCACACGCTTTGCAGTAAAATCTTGGCCCCATATCACAATTTGAGCTCAATAAACATTGCTATTCAAAGAGAGTAAGAGAGAGTGCATTGAAGGAGGCGTGAGGGATAGCTCATGGGAACCCGACTCACCGTAACCCGACACAGAAGCCTCTATTTGAGATCTTTTATTAATAGTAACGAAGATTCATTTCATAACTGTCTCATTACGTCTCGGATCAGAGCCTATATTATCTTCACCACCTCTCTGTGTCTCGGTTTCTCTGCTTTTGTTGTTTTGAATTGAAACCAATTGTCATTTTGGTTTCAGTTTTCATTTGTCTCTTATAGATGGAGAAGGCTCTGCTAAGCGGAGAAAGCAGTAGAGCTACTGCGGCTCGTCGCAAGAGAGAGCACCATAATCGTTCTGAAGCCATTGCTTACGGCTCGAATGTTGAGAAGGCGGCTGCTCTCGTTGATCTGGTTCATTTCATTCTTTGTTTCACTTTTTTTAATGTATCCAATAATTCATCTTCTTTCCCTTTTAAGAAGATGAATTATTGGGTTTGTGTTTGATAATATATGTAGTGGATAAAACTTAGATACGGTAACTTAGGTGCTATACACTAGGTTTTCAACTGCATTCAAACACTTGGTTGCACTTGCTAATAAGACATAAATAGCATTATGCTTCTTGTTAATACTGATTTTTGAAGTCTATTTCATAATGGGCTTGTCTATAGAATTTCAATGTAGGTTTCCATGGAGACAAGTTAATTTGAGCTTTTACCATAAAAGAAAATGAAAAAGAAGAGTCATATGAGAATTCAAATTGATTTTGAAAAAAATTAATATCTTGTAATGTGTGGTGATAGAATCATAGAAGGGGTGTGGCACGTTAATCTGTTTGACATTTACTATACATTGGTAATATATGTTTTTTCCCTCAAATATTGTCCTTCCATTTTATGATTGCAATCTTTCGTGATTTTGTTGAAAGCCTTTAAAGTACATGATGAAATCAGGGATATATTTCTGAAGTTTCTTTTTAATAGTTCTTTTAACATGTGTACCTAATCAAAGAAGAAGTTCATTGATGTGCATCTCTTTTTTAATTTTTATTTTTTTTAATCCTCATAAGGTGTCCTTTGTTTTACATTGGATTTTGTGATATTTGGTAGACTTTCAAATTGTCTAACCAAGAAAGAACAAATAGAAATTTTTAGCCTTGTCTACCATTTCTCTCTCTGAACAACTATATAACATTATTTGAGATTTTCAGTCATTACTTCTTTAATATTCTTATTCTCAAAATTTTCTAACAAATGATTACTTTTTATTGGTTATTGGCTGAAAATGCTTTCTGCAGGCTGAAGATGGTATTGGTTTACCCGAGCAAATTCTTGATCAATCAAACTTCCAGAGTGCTGCAAAATCCTACTTCGTTTTTACTCAATTTGATTTCATTTGGTCCCTCAATTATTTTGCAATGATAATCCTAAATTTCTTAGAGGTGTTTTTTTTTTTTTTTTTTTTTTTTCCCCTTTAATTTTGATAAACCATGGTAGTCCTGTCAAGGTATTTATTTATTCTGAACTTTCTAAACTCTGTGCAGAAACCTTTGTGGTGTACCAACTATTCTACAGATTCTTGCAATGATAGGGATTACTACTTTCTTGGGCAGTTGCCCTACTTAACTGGTGGGGAGTCTCTTATTTATGAGGTAAGAGTTAGATATTTAGAAGAATTGTATATGACTTCTAATTTTAATAATAATTATTTAAATTGGAAATGTTTGAAAACTATTTAAGAATCTAGTTTATAGGACAAAGCCACTTCTGTTTAGCATCTGTTTGCTATCTTTGTGCCAAGTGGTTACCTTATATATTTGAAATGATTGGAGTTTCTTGTTGATGTAGGATATTTAAAATTTTTGCACCAAATTAGGATAATTAATGATTTTTTGAAGGGTTCTTGAATAGGGTTTGATGTTTAAAGGTGCAGGTAAGGTTAAGTAATAAAAATATTGGATCTTGAATGAATTTGAAGGCTTTTTGGTGTCAAAATAGTGAATAGAACATGAAACAAAAATAGATAAAGCCTAAGCAACCACACCAAAGTTTCCTAAGAAATCACACCCTCAAGGCTTAAAAAAAAATTAGCTGCTGGAATTTTATTAAAGTCAATCTCTTTATCTAAAATTTATTGTCTACATAGTACATAGAAGGCTATTACAAAACCCAATTGTAGAAAGGACTACTAAGTGCTAATAACCTCTTTTCTAGAAGGACCAAGAATCCTAATAACAAAGCAAAGTAATTAAGTACTTCTAAATCAAATAGAAAAAGACTCAACATATAATTAGACACATGGGCCTGCAGTACAGCCCATTCTGGAAAATCTAGAAAAATACTAGATTCCCCTTATTCTAATAAATCTTAATCAAAACTGATCTAGCAACTTTCTAACCTAAATAAACTTAATACTCTAATACAGTCACTAATAACTAAAGTAGCCTATGAAAGGATCCAATAGGCTGCACATCAAAACCAGATCATAATTCTAGAATATTTTGATATTTACTCTTGTTTTTTTCTTGAACTATTTGTTGGTCGCATCAGGAATGTGTGGTATCAACATAAATTTATTATTCACGGGTTAATCTATATTATATAATTAAATAAACCATGATGAACAGGTGTTTAGGAAATTAATGGGCACATAGTAAGTTGGGGCCACAATTTAGAAATTTGAATCCCTCACCTATCCCACCCTAAAGAAAATCTCTTTGAAATATTCATTCAACCTTTTTGTAACTCTTACAGACAATGGGAATAAATATAAGAAATAAGTTGGATGGCTAGATAACGTACTTTTGATTTGAGAGAGTCTCCCCCCTTTTGATAAGTACAATTTCTTCTGGCTAGTCAATCTCTTGTGCTTTTATCTATAATGAAATCACATATGTGCCTTGAAGTGAGACCCCAAAGGCAAAAGTATTTCATTAGAATGGATGAGACATGTAATCTGAGATTGCTTGCCAATTCCTTAACATTCATTACCTCTCCAATTGGCACATTTTCATATATACTTAAACTGATCCTCAAGCCTGAAACCGCCTTGAAACAAATGAGGACGCATCTTAAATGGCAAAGTTGGGTTGAGTTTACATTGCAGTAGATAAGTGTGTCCTTAATGAAAAGGAGATGGGATATCACCATTTATGCCTCGTATTATTAATAGTAAAGACATTCAAACATCCCCTTGACACAGCTTTTGCTAACATCCTTCTCATGCCTCAACCACCACAAACAATAATGGGAAAGGGGATCTCCTTGACATAAGCCACCATTGCTATTGAAAAAACACTAGGGATGCCATTCACCAGGATAAGAAATTTGAATGTGGAAATACAAAATGCTATACACTTCCTTTATTTTCCCCCAAAGCCACATCTTTGTAACTAATAAATCAAAAAATCCCAATTGACATGGTCATAATTCTTTTTCAGATCAATTTTGCACAAAACCCACAGATTGTTAGATTTCAAATGACCATTTAAACATTCATTTGCTATCAAGGTAGTGTCAAGGATTTCCAATGGAGACTGCCCCCCATTGTCATAAAAATGGTTATATTTGGATGGCTGCCCCCCATTGTTTGATGTGGTGCCTTTGGAGGGACCAGAATAACCAGAGTTTTGAGGATTCTGAGAGAACTTTGCCGAATCTTAAATAATTTTTCTTTAAAACCTTGTTGGATTGGATGTCAGTAGTGCATAGTTATTCTCTATGTTTGGTTTGTGATTTGATAGATCTTTGTAATTTGCGTGCTTGATTGTATGGCCCCCTAGTTTTATACACCTGTATACTTGGGTGACTCTATCAGTTTGATCTCAATAAAATTCATTATTTAAAATTGAAAAAAAGATTTTGAGGAATTGCTGGATATTTGTAAGTGATGCAAACTGTGTTGGATATTTGTAACTAATGCAAATTTAAGTATCTGTCCTACATGGCTACTATTTGGATAAGAAACTTCAATGTTTAATATGAATTCATGTTCCAAAAAAATTGCAACTAAAATTTCATTTTTTGATAAAGATTTATTTTTTGATTGGTGAGTTAAATACGCACGGTAGGTTTTGAATCCATGACATCACTGTCCAGCCACAACCCTCCAGCCAAACTTCTGAAAGACGGAAGTTCCATTTGAGTCGATGGTCATTGGACTTGATAAGAAAATTACAAGTGAAATTTTGATCTTTTGAAAAAGATTATGATGAATTGTTGAAAGTTTCTTTGATAATGGCAGTAAGCCCTGTTTAAAAATCTGTCTTAAAGGAACAAAATCCTCAATTTGTCTTCTTTGATCAGAAGTCTCAGGTTTGACCCATTATGAGAAGGGTCTGTAGTTTGGTTAAGCACAGAAAAGAAAAAATAAATAAAGAGCATGGCCATTTGTTGTATCTTTGTTAATGGATGTTGGATTGTGGGTGGGTGATCATTATCAAATACTGATAACCTGTTAATGATCTTTTCTAGGGGGGGCTTTTTTTGGTTATTCGATCATATTAGGTCTAGTGTTAGAAGGTGTTGATTGAATACATAGCATGTCAAGGATTTATGTTATTTATGGTCTGGTTAGTCTTAGAAATGATACATGGTCTTGAGGTGGTACATAAATCTTGTACTCAAACTACAGAATGTTTAATTTTGGGCATGTTGCTAGATCCCTAAGGTTTAATTGAGCATCTAAGCTTAGTTTTTTTGTACCACTAGTTTCCTTGGTTTGATGTATTATAGAGACAATCTTTTGCAAGTTTCATTAGTTTTTGCTTTTTTATGCAGGGCATATCTCTATTCATACTTGTGATACATACCTTCTTTCCAATTTCATATGAAGGGTACCGTCTTTATTGTGAAAGTCTTCTTAATCGATTAAAGGTACTTCCTGATTCTTTCTCGTGTAGTTATTTTCTGACTTACCAAAAAGTGAAAGAAAGCGATTTCCTGGTTTTTAATTTTTACCAAGAAGCCTTTTTTGATAATCAGAACCTTCTGTATATATCTTGTACTAGGTATTTAAATTTGTGACTCAAATAACTGTTAAGTTCACCAAAGAAAGTAAATCTTTCATGAGATTGACCTCTTATTTAGCTGATGCTCTCTTAGTTGTATTATTAACCACTTATCTTTTCATGCTGCTTCAGTGGATTTTCTCGTTGGTTGTCATTCTGACCTTCTTTCACCTTTAGTTTATATTGAAATGCTTCTAGATGTTGTTGCATTTTGGTTCATTAAATGCATATTAAATGCACCATTGTTGGGTAGTTGTGGAAAGAGATGTCTTCGCCGTGTTTGAAGAGTTTTATCAACACAGTAAGTTTGAAAAATTTCTTAATGCAACCTTCATAGCCTTAATCCCTAAGAAGAATGTTGCTTCCAATATTCGAGATTTTAGACCTATTAGTTTGGTGGGGAGCGTTTACAAGATTTTGGCTAAGGTGTTGGCAAACCGCCTGAAAGAGGTTTTGGATCAGCTGACATCTGAGTCTCAGAATAGTTTTGTGGGTGGTAGACAGATACTTGATTCAGTTATCTTTGCTAATGAGTGTGTTGATAGTAGGGTAAATAGTAAGATTCTGGGGGTTATTTGTAAATTAGATATTTAGAAAGCCTATGATCATGTGAACTGGGAGGCTCTTCTTGATTTGTTGAAGAGAATGGGATTGGGGTGAGGTGGTGTAGGTGGATCCGCACATGCATATCTATAGCCCAATTCTTTGTCTTGTTTAATGGGTCTCTAGCTGATTTTTTTGGGAGCTCAAGGGGATTGAGACAAGGTGACCTGCTATCCCCCATGTTGTTTCTAGTTATGATGGAGGTCTTCAGTAAGATGATGAAAAGAGCTGAAGGGGCTGGTTTGTTTCGAGGCTTTAGGGCCGATGGTAGACGGGGTGGAGGGGTATGTGTCTCGCATCTTTCGTTCGCGGATGATACGATTTTGTTTTGCAATGCTGATGAGAAGCAGATTCTACATGCTCGGATGCTTCTTCTTTGTTTCCAGGCAGTGACAAGTTTAAAAGTTAATGCGCTGAAGAGTGAGATGGGTCCCATTGGGAAGGTTCCTAATGTCCATATCCTGGCAGAGATTTTGGGATGCCAGATTGGGTCTTTGCCTACGACCTATATTGGTATGCCATTGGGGGTGTCCCACAAGTCCCCTACTATTTGGAATCCTATTTTGGAGAAAATTGAGTGTAAGTTGGCCGGTTGGAAGAAGATATATTGTCAAAAGGTGGAAGACTAACGTTGCTTAAAAGTACTTTATCTAGTCTTCCCACCTGTTTTTTGTCTGTTTTTACCATCCCTACGCATATGGCCAATAAAATTGAGAGGTTGCAAAGGGATTTCTTGTGGGGGGACTCCAAGTTACATTTGGTAGGATGGGACCAGGTGTGTGCATCTTTGAAAAACGGTGGGTTAGGAGGAAGGAAATTAACTACTTTTAATAAAGCCTTACTAGTGAAGTGGTTATGGCAGTTTGGGATTGAGGAGACAAGGCTCTAGAGAAGGGTTGTAGCTCTCAAGTTTGGGGAAGAATGGGGGGGATGGACTTCAGGTAGAGGGGTGCATGGGTGTGACTTGTGGAGAAGTATCCGCATGGGATGGGAGGATTTTAGCAAGAATACTCGCTTTGAGGTAGGGGTGGGAGATAGAATGAAGCTTTGGATAGATCAATGGTGCGGGGATTCTCCACTTCAATTGACTTTTCTGGGTGTGTATGGGATTGCATCCAATAAAGAGGCATCATTGGCCTCTTCTCTTGAACGGTTGGGAATAGAGGAGCGGAGAAGTTGGGATGTTCATTTTAATCGGAGACCAAATGATTGGGAAATGGGTGGTGTGGATGATTTTCTCCGTACCTTGGGCTCAAATCTACCTCCTACTGAGGACGGAGATCGTATGCGATGGAAGTTGACAAAGAATGGGGACTTTGATATTCGATCGTTTTACAATAAGTGGAGAAGCCCCTTGCCCATTATTTTTCCTTGGAAAGTTGTTTGGAAGGTTAAGTCTCCTCGGCGTGTTTCCTTCTTTGTGTGGACTGCTATATGGGATAGGATCCTTATAGGTGATAATTTGAGGGGTAGAGGGTTGGATTTTGTTGATTGGTGTATCATGTGTTGTAATAATGGGGTGACGGTGGATCGTTTGTTACTACATTGTGGAAAGGCTTATCGGCTGTGGAGTTTGGTGTTTAGATCTTTTGGATTTTCGTGGGTCTTGCCAAGATTGGTTGCAGATACTCTACTTGGTTGGTGGAATTGGCTTGGAAAGCATTTGTCTAGCATTTGGAATTTAGCTTCATTATGCTTGATGTGAGCGAAATAGGAGGACGTTTGAGGACATGGATAATTCGGATGACCAGCTATTGGCCTCTTTTAGTGGCACTCTATTTGACTGGTCTAGGGCTTGGGGACTCACCTCTAGTGATTCTCTCCCTATGTACCTTAGCTCTCTCTTGTATACTTAGTTTCTTTTCCTTTCTTTATCTTTTTACTCTTTCTTTTCCCTTTGTATTTTTCTCTCTGCCTTATGTTTTTTGGCATAAGGTAGTGTTCTTGAATATATATCTTTATTACCTATCAAAAAATAAAAATAAAAATAAAAGGTTAGCAAGTGGATCTAATAGAAAGAGTTCCTAGCAGGAGTTGGTTTGATCAAGGTTAAAGTATTGACCATGTAAGACAGCCTGAAATTGCCTTCGACATAAAAAAAAATTATATATTGTTTTTTTCTATGATTTGGATGAAGGCCCAAAACAATGGTCTATGATTCAAGCTGTGAATAGATCGAAATGCATATTTTGTTGATAATGAAAAGAAGTCTTAAGCAATGAAATATCCTTGATAGAAAGTAAAATGTAGCCCTTTGATTTCTAAATTTTCTTTCCATTAATTTTTGGATTAGTTTGAGTAGTGGCAGCAACAAAAACATCAACAGCATCCACAATGATTGGACCGGAATAAGAAACAGTGTATCTTTGAGATCATATGATCTTACTGTTTATAATGCAATTCATATGTTGACCCTTTTATATGTAGGCCAGAGAAGAAAAAAGTCTGGTGCTGACGTTATCTGATTTATCTGTTGAAAGTTCAATGTTGTGATATTCTGTTCCTTTAGTCTGATTGTGAAATTTCCATTTTTGTTTTTTTCAGGTGGCTTTGCTGTTAATTTGGGTTGCTGATATACTGGTTTATGCTCTCTATTTGTCTTCAGGGGGCTTTGATTATCTTCCTTTTAGAATTGCACCATATATCAGAGTTGTGTTTTTCATGCTAAACTTTAGGTACTGTGTGATAAAACCCTTTTTTTTTTTTGAATTACCCGTATCTTTGTGTGTGTGTGCATGCCTAGAATTTAGATGTAAGGAAACATGGGCTCGTTCACTGATTTTGCAGAGGTGAAGTCTTATGAACTTATACTTCTTGAGTTACATTTAAAAAGTTATGCTTTGAAATGAAAAAATTGCAGTAGGGTCCTCTAAAACAAGAAATCAAGATAGTCCTTTTTTCATGGGGAGAAAAGAAAGAGAACGAGGACAATTAGAAAGAAAAGAATGAAGATGAGGTGACAGCACAATGTGACTCTTCTACTTATGACATATAAGAGAAGAGAGAGAAGAGGAGGGAGAGAGAGATGGGAGGAGAAAAGCTCTTTCAAAATGCCATTCAGCATTTAATTATTGTTAAGGCTGATTCTGTGTTATACTTATACCAGAACTATTAATAGGCTTTAGAAGCCCTAGAAACAGATAGGAACCTTCTAGAACTTTCCCAAGAAATATTATAGTAAGCTAAGACTCTAATTTCCTTGACAAAGACTTCCCAAAATTAATAATCATGTCAATCTTTAATAATATACATCCCCTGTCCAGGGATCATATATCCTGCATTTTACTGTAGTGCAATTCTTCCAATATAGTCCAGTTGGCTTAATCAAATTGATGTAGGAAAAATTAGGGATTTGTCTATGTTTAGTTGTGGTGGGTTTAGGGTAGAAAAGAAGAAGAATTAGAGAGAAGTTAGGGCTGTATAGGGGCTGTGTGAACAGTATCCGTGAATAGTAACCCTAGAAAGAAAGAAGAGAAAATAAAGAAAAGAGAGAAAGAGAAAGAAACAATAAAGGCCAACGTGCCAATCGCTCAAAACACTCAATTTTATCAATCAACTCATTCTACTCCTTCCGTACATTGAGCACCCTATATATATAAAGACTCTTGTACTAGTAGTATTAGGATTCCTTATAGTACAAGGACTACTATTTAACCCTAATAAATTAAACCAAAGCCCATACATAAAGACCCATAATTAAATAAGACTCATTAATAAAACCTATGGCCTATAACTATGGCCCATATCCAACAATTGTAAAATTACTAAAATATCATTGACTCAAGAATAACCAAATAAAATATAAAAACTTAATTAACTACCATGGACACTTATTCTTGGGCTTTGCCTTAGCCTTAGGCTTCCAAAGAGAATATCCTTTCTTTAACCCTGTTATGATTTTGCCATCACAAATGTTGCCAAATCAATTAAATAGCTAACTTAGCTCCACCTCACCTAGCAGCTAATGGACCTCAAATGCCTTTCGATGTCTCTCTCCCTCTTCAAGGTGAATGGTGAATCTGTCGACCATCTCTTCCTTCATTGTCTGGTGGCTAAGGATCTGTGGTCTATGATTCTGGGCTTATTTGGAGTAATTTTTGTTATGCCAAAGTCTATTGTTGAGCTCCTAGCTTCCTGGCAAGATTGGTTTGGTCGTCATCAAAATGGACATATAAGGATGGTCATTCCCCATTATTTGATGTGGTGTCTTTGGTGGGAAAGAAATAGTAGATGCTTTGAAGATAAAGAGAGATCCATGTCAGGCCTTATTATTATTCTTCTTTATAACCTTATTGGACCGGTTGTCAGCTTTGGGAAACAAATCCTTATCTTTTATTCTTGATTTACTTGATTCATGTAATTTCTGTTCTTGATTTGTTTACCCCTGTATACTTCTTGTGTACTGGGTGTCTCTTTTATTTTATTTTATTTTATTATATCAATAAATCTTAATTACTTATCATAAAAAAAAAAAACCTCCCTCTTCATTCATTCTCTCTCCTATAGCTGGGATTGAGGAATTTTATGGTGGTGTCTATTTTCTGGTGGTTTGATTGATGGTGGGTGAGCATGAGACCATTATTGGGAATGTTATGATTTTACAAGTCCTTGGAATTCAAGAGCTTTCAGTTGGTCATGTGTCCGAAGATTTGTATCTCTCTCTCTCCATGCCTTGGTGGACAGTACTGATTGCAATTTTGATAGGTAGGTTGCTTACCTTGAGATAGTGGTCATTAGCTTTATCTCTTGTGGGACATTGGTAATGGTCATTAGCTTTATCTCTGTTTGAGATGCAATGGGTGGTCCTAATGAATATAGATGTTTGTGGGCTGGAAAGGGAGATCTCTTTGCCATTTGAGAAGTGTAGTTTGGGTGGTAGTTTCACTTTGTCTTATGAGGACAATTTGGTGGGAGAGAAATAACAGTACATTTCATGATTCCAAGTTTAATGGAACATCTTTATAATTCATTTTGACTGGATGCTGATCATAGGCAGATATCATTGTGATTCTCTCTTTTTTAATTTTTTGGTTGTAATTTGTTGAGGAGGATTTAATGTTTTCTCCATTTTGTACTTGTTCTACCTTTTCTATTAAGATTTTTATCACTTAAGAAGAAAAAAAATTAATCTCTAGTCTTCAAGTGAATGGAGTTACAATCAAGAAGACCTAAGAGCAGTTAAATGAAAAATGAACTATGGAGTAAGGGTTATTCCTTTATAGAGCAAGATTTGGAATTGTATAAAGCTGTTTTATTTGAAGACCGTCTTTTCTTAGGACGTATATGCATGTGAGGTGATAATCAATAAATGACTGCTAGGTGAAACCTGAAGGGCAGACACAACCATCCAAATACACAAGAAATTATTGATCATATCTTTAGAGCTGAGATGATAAAATTTTTGAAATTGTACTTTGAACACATTATTCTGTTGAACTGAAAAATCTGTGAAATGGAATTTGCTGATAGTTTTAGTTCTGTATCTTTGCTTGAAGGCAGTTTGTTTCTTTGGTACTAATGAATAAAGTTTTCATTCATAATCAATTCAGTGCAAAGCTCTACCCAAAAAAAAAAAAAAAAAAAAAAAAAAAAAAAAAAATCCAGTGCAAAGAAGTATCTTGTTAGGGTGAAATGAACTGGCAAATTTTCCCAGAATCATTATGGCAATATCATGCCCCATACTTGAACCTTACCAATAGGTATAAGACTTATTCAGTTTGAGATATGCACTCAATGCTGACAGTGAAGGGTAAAAAAAAACCATTAATACAGAGAACTCCCTGATTAAAAGAAGTGGGATACATACTCAGAGGCCATAAATTAAGTCTTGATGGTTTGAAGGCCAGAATATTAATTAAATGCAGCTACAAACCATTGGCGACATCAAATTTTTGGGATCAGAACTAGCATAATCACTGTAGATAGCTATACATGTTACATGTCATGATGTGCATGCATGTCTTTATACTTTACTTTTAACTGTTAAACAACTTATGTTAAATTAGTTTGATGTTTTCTCATTCTTTTTTGTTCGTAGGGAATTACGAGCGACCATGAACATCCTGGCTGGAATGCTTAGCACCTACTTAAACGTCTTGGTATCTTTACTATCTTATTGTTGTACATTATCTTTACTGTTGTTGAGTTTACAATTTTTTCTAGTTTATAAACAATTTGTAGAGATAAATAATCATAAATTCAATGGTGTCAAATTTGACTACATCAGTTTTACTGTATGAGTGGTCAATTGCTATTGGTAGGACTCTGTTCCTTCTGTAGATTTTATAGATGTCGTTGGTCTTACAATGTAATTTTTTAGTGGACTCTTGTCTATTTCATCTGTACTTGAAGGTCTTCTCTCTCTAATAAAATTTCTTACAAGAAAATTTACTTTTTGCTTGTGACTCTGGGAGGATCGTTCACTTTCATTTGCATCTGTTCCATTTTAATCCATTGTTTAGTTGTGAAAATACATACTGCTTAATGCTTTTAGTTTTCATCCTTATTGCTGACTGCTTTTCTTGAATTGCAGGCTTTAGGGCTTTTGTTTCTTCTGTTTTCCAGTTGGTTAGCCTATGTCATGTTTGAAGATACCCAACAAGGGAAAACAGTATTTACTTCGTATGGCACCACACTGTATCAGATGTTTGTTTTGTTCACCACATCCAACAATCCAGATGTTTGGATTCCAGCGTACAAGTAAGTAGGAGTGATTTAAATACCTTTTTTCCTTTTATATTTTTGCAGTGTTGTTCAATTTCTGGCTTGCTATTACTGAACTGGAACATGTCCAATTGTTGCTGTTCTTTGCATGAAAATAATGCATCATTTTGAAGCTGTTAATCCCTTCTTTGATATGTCATTTAAAAAAAATTGAAAAAAAAAATAATTGTTTTCCAATCTAATTGTACAAGGGTCTTCCATGTGGCACACTCTGTTCGTGATGGCACAACTGGTTGATTTATTACTGCAGGATCTTTTGCTATCAATAGCTGCCAGAATAGTTGACAGCGTATAAAATCTTTAGTATTGTCTTCAATTCGTAAAATAATGTCATTCCTAAATAATAAAGGGAAAAAACCTGTAAACTAAGCTGGAAACTGAACCAAACAGGAATCACAGCATTAGAATAAGAATCATGTTCGCTGTTACAACCTATTCCAACAACTCTGGACCCAGCTTATAACCCTCAAGGAAACATAAGCTAAGATCCTTAGACACAATTACAAACTAGGAAATTCCAAAGATTGCCGTGTGTTCGATGTAAATGAACTTTCTGAATTCTTTGGTCTCTGAACTTGGATTTTCCTGAATTTGTTGCTGCCTATGCGTGTATTTTCGTTTTATTTGAATTCATGCGTGTATTTACTTTAAGAACTTTCATTCGTTATACTAATTTGAAAGTTGAGCATTTTCCACTTGAAGAAACTTACGCAGCCTTAGTACTACATGATTGTTTATCTTTTCATTTATTGTGTTCTTCATGTGATTATCATTTGAGAATTAAATGATGTGCCTGCCTAGGCGTCAACATGAATATTATGGTATAGAATCTAAGCAACATAAGAGAAACCCATTAAACTGCTAAAAGATTAGATTTTAGGATACCACTGGCAGTTTTTCCTTGAAGAATTTAGTCTTGTAAAGTTATCTAATCTTGGACTGGTTTGAATCTTGTAGGTGTTTATGGTTTTTTACTACTAATGTTACTGTAGTGGTCATCTTGAGGTTGCTCCACTAGTACGAAATTGAGTGATTTGGTAGGGAATAGTATTTTTAATATAGAATTCCAAATATTGGAGTGCTGAAACAAAATCAGAATATGACACTTGTTATGTGTAATATACATTTTTTATTTTTTGATAAGTAACTTGTTTATGAGTAATATTGTTTAAGTTGGATGGGTGATTGTGTCATCTTCTATTGTGGAGTTAACCCTATAAATGATACATGTTTATTAGGGTTTATTAATTTTTAACCCTAAGCTTGACATCTTGGTTTTCATGGTATTACCCACAATCAACCATTGCCGAATACATGGTATTAGAGAAACTATGTAAATTGTAATAACTTCTCTCTTTTTAGGGGTTTGAGAATAGAATTTCCGTTTGAAGGTCAAGTCTCCTTATGGATTGCATTTACTAATTTTTGCATTAAGTTTTATTTGTTCATGTAATAAAGGGTGTTTTAAAGTCCTACTCCTTGGAAAGCTATTTCCATATTGTTTGTAGGGTTTCTAGCAAGAAGGAAATAGCCAGACTTTTGAGAGTATCTAGCTATCTCAATTTATGCTCCCCCTCCCTGGTATGAACTTAAAATTTGTTTGATTGGCTGTTTGCCTTATGTGGTATCCTTTTTCTTCTTTTTTGGACTTTTTAAATTTAGGATTATACCCTTCTTGGGGGAAATTCTGTATACTTGCCTTGCACTGAATTTGTTTGTCCATTTTTTGCCATTTATAGTTTCGTAATTCATTAAATGTGGCCAGGAGTAGAATGATTAGTACATATTTAAGATGAGAAAAGTCAGCAGTAGGGGTGGTCAGTGTGGTCAACAACCTAGAGGGTATCAGAATTTGTTTCAAAACCTTGAGAGAAGTCCTGTCTTATTATGGTAAAATGTGCCATTGTTACTCTTTTGCTCTTTTAAAATCACTTATAGTTCCCTAGCATTTCCTAAAGTTTTATTATTGCTTTTACTTGTTCTGTTTCCACATTTATGTAATTTCTTGGGGACTTGTTGGAACCATGTCACATCTCCATGGTATTTCTCTATTTTGAAGTCTTGAAATTTCTGTTGATGACATATAAACCTTGATCTAATGTATCATCAATTTATATTGTCTTGAAGGGCTTCGCGTTGGTTTTGTCTGTTTTTTGTTCTTTACATCCTATTGGGGGTTTACTTCGTCACCAGCTTGATTCTTGCTGTTGTATATGACAGCTTCAAAGATCAGGTATGGTTTATTTCATCTTCTTAAGCTACCTCTAAGTATGGACAATAAGACACAGCTATTGTATCTGTGTTCATCTATTCATTTCAGCTGCTGGTATATTTTTTATTACTTAATGTTCAAGAAATAGCTATGTTTAGTTTCTTCTTGTTTCCTTAAGAAAGAATACAAATTCATATGCTCACATCTCTTATTTGTTGTAGCTTACAAAACAAGTTCTTGTGAGGGACTCTACGAGGAGACGAATCCTGGAGAAAGCTTTTAATCTCATAGATAAAGATGTAAGAACAGTTGTCTCTACAGACTAAATCTTCTCTAAGCATGCTTCAGCAACAAGCTTTTCCAATTTTCTTGATCTGCTTCTTTTGAATGATATGTCTTGCTTATGTCTTTGATTAAAAGTTTCATCTGTGTACTTTGTTTTTGACTTTGAGACAATCCTATTTAGACGGTACTCTTTATACCATTTTGATAAGTTGATAGTACTCTTTAAATCTTAAAAGGAATTTTTGCTTCCAGACTAGAGGGAGATATATTCTTTTTTTCTTACTTAAATACAAAAGAAAATAATATTCATCTTATGTCTTCTTTGAAATAACCTCCTTGGAATCATAAAGTTCAAGGGCTTGGATTATATGTAATTTACATAATTTTAAGGAGTGTTGTGGAAAACAATTAGCTGCTATCAGGAAGCATACCAAAAATTTAATTTGAGCTCATGGATGGTCAGACACATTAACACTAATACCCTTCTTTGCATGAATTACTGCCTGACGGTAGTGAAGGAGTGAGCAGGCCTTGCACATGTAGAACAAAAGTAATTAATCACGGGTGGAGATTAAGGATTTCCAATCTATCAGTTTGATTACTGGGGTTTATAAGATCCTTGCTTGAATAGGTTGAAAATGGTGCTAGACAAGAGGGTGTTAGAACCCTAAAATGCCTTTGTAAGAGGGAGACAGATTCTGGACTCTATTGATTACCAATGAATGTTTAGATGGTCACATAAGGTACAGCATACCAGTGGTTTTGTGCATGTTAGATTTGGAGAAAGCCTACAATTATGTGCATTGGAATTTCCTCTTGTATATGCTTCAGTGACGTGGGTTTGATTCTAGGTGGAGGAAGTGGATTTTTCCCTGGTTTGTTTTTCAATGCTTGTGAATGGAATCCCAAGTGGTTTTGTTCAAAGCTCACAGGCGAAGACAGGGAGTGCCTTTATCCCCTTTTTTGTTCATCATTGTGATGGAGGCGCTTAGTAGGTTGTTGGAGACAACAAGGGGTGGCAATTACATATCAGGGTTTTCAGTTGGTGACCTTTTTGCTAATCAGTTAATGATCTCACATCTTCTATTTCCGGATGATACTTTGATCTTGTTTGGGGCTCATCTAGAGCAATTGTGACACTTGAAAGCAATTTTTGTGTAGTTTCAAGTTATATCTGAATTGAAGATAAATTTGGGAAAATCTGAATTGGTTCCTGTTGGTGATCTGTCAGATATTGAAGCTTTGACCTGTATTTTGAGATGCAAGGTAGCTTAAATTCCCATAACATATTTGGGTCTTTGGTTCCACTTTCAAAGAAAAATTTGTGTGGAATAACGTAATGGAGAGGTGTTTGGCTGGTTGGAAAAGAATGTACCTTTTCAAGGGGGGCTGACTTACTTTGATAAAGGGCACTTTATCCAACCTTCCTACTCTAAATCCTTTAAGGATATGGTATATTCTAGATTATTGAGATGAGGTGGAGTGGATGAGCTAATGCTAGAATCCTTTCATTGGAGGTTTTTTGAAATTAGATCCTATAAGGCTTTACACTCCATAGCTCAACGGTCTTTTCCATGGAAGAATCTGTGGAAACCTAAAGTGCTAACAAAGGTCAGTTTCTTCCTTTGGGAAGCAGCATGGGGAAAATTTTAACTGCAGATAACTTGCAGAGGCATTGGATGGTTGTGATTGATTGGTGTTGTATATGTATAAGAGGGATGGGGAAACTATTGATCATTTACTTCTACATTGCCCTGTTGCTAGAGAGATGAGGAATATGGTATTTTCACTATTTGAGATTAAATGGGTCATGCCAAGAGGTGTTGTGGAGCTCCTAGCCAGTTGGCCTAGCAAGTTTAGCAAGCACAACAAAGCAATGATTTGAAACATGATCCCTTAATGCCTCCTGTGGGTATTTGGTGGGAGGGGAATGCTCAGACTTTTGAAGGGAGTGAGGGATTGATCCCTGACTTGAAGCTTTTATTCCTCAAAACTTTTTTTGAGTGAATAATTGCTTCAAGTGTTTATACTCTGCTTCTTTGTCTGATTTACTTGATGGTTGTACTTTTCATGCATCTTTTTGATTGACTTTTTGCTGTGTCCGTAGTACACTGTCTATGTATGTGGGTTCATTGTACTCTTTCATTTTATTTTCAATGAAGTATTATTACTTATCAAAAAAAGAAAAGAAAATAATTATGAGTGGGGAAGTTTGGATGACAGGTCCTTCTTGCCTAATGCGGTATATTTGGAAAGAGCGAAATCCCCTTACTTTTGAGGGAAAGGAATTTCCCTTGCCACATCTCAAATTTCTCTTTTTAAAAACGTTATATGAGTGGACTTACAATTCCTATACCCTCTCCATGACTACATTCATGGGCTTTTTAGATGATTTACCTTTCGGCCGTTAAGGTTTTTATTTTTTATTTTTTATATTTTAAATGCCCTGTTTCTTCTTGTTTTTCTGCCATTCTTTTGTATACATTCCTGTAATAGGATAGTGCTTTTTTAATGAATTTCTATTACTTATATATATATATATATATATATATATATAAGTTTTTGAAGAAATTTTATTTGAGCCCTCAATAGCCTCGTGTTATCCCTGGTGCTTATAGAAGTACCTCAACATTTGAGGTTAGGAGTTCAAAGTTCAAAGCACCCTGTGTTTCACTGGTATAACATTTAGATTTAAGGATAAGGTTACTCTTTTTGCCATGTGCAATGACAAATAATGAATGCCCTGGTATAGAGTGAATTTCAAAATTGATGGGAGCAAAAGGGCAAGAGGAAGGCCCAAGAGGAGACGGATAGATTCAAGAGGCTGTGCTAAAATACAATTTCCAAGAATCTGATAGTGGATGTGGCTCTAGTTAGAGCTGATGATTACCTTGGTTTTCTTTTTTGGTGAGTTGAGTTGAATGTAAAATCCTAAATGCTTATGAAAGCTAAATGAATGGTACAGAGTGCCCAGTCACTTGATGATGAAACTTTGGGATAGTGTTTCAGAAAACTATAGTTAAAACAGAAGGAAGAAAAAATTGGTGGATGTCACGCCTTGGAACTGGATAATCTATTTTTCTTTGACAAGTGTTGGTTCTCGTGAGTGATAATGTTGAAGGTGTTTGAAAGACGTTTATTTCGAAATTGTCACAACAGTTTGTTTCCTAGCCAAAAATAAATGGTAGGAGAGGCATGCCAATCTCAATTACAAATTTTAAATTAAGAGTTTATTTTGAGCTTTGTTTGTGGTTGTAGTTGATGGAGCTTAGCAAAAGGTTTCATGGAGTTTATTGAATGACATTGTTTATCTAACAAGTTTGTGTATTGTATGAAAGACAATTGATAACACCAGTTGAATCCATTGACATATCAATAGACATTAACATGCTGGTGCTCTCTGAATTTATAGTATGTATGAGTTCATATTTAGATTGAATGAGTTATAACACCCCCCACCCAACCACCCCTCCCCCCCGGTTTTTATTTTTCAAAATACAGCCTTTGTGCTGTCATCGTTGTTTTATGGCATTATGACCTCTTTTTTTTAATTTTTTTATCATAATGATTTTGGTTAGTTTTTTATACATTTAAATATAGTTGCATTTGTTATTGTTGACATTATATTTTTATTTATTTTTTGGCCCCTTTTTTGTGCTTTAACAGAATCATGGATTTCTTGATAAAGAGCAATGCATTCGACTGTTTGAGGAACTGAATAAGTACAGGTATTAATGGCACCACTATCTTTAACATGCTTTAGTATTTATTTTCTTTTATCTTACATTGTTGAATGTTTTTTGAAATTCTGTTGGTTAATAGGAAGAAATGGAAGGCTCCTGTGTCATTGAACATGGCCCTACGCAAAATAGCCTTATCTCTTAAATAAATAAAAAAAGGTTTCAAGATACAATGACACCCTAAAAAGCATGGGGCAATGGAATTTTATACAGACGTCTGGTTTTGAGTTTTTTATAATAATTTTTCACTTTCTGTTGTATCTCTTTTGCTCGGAACTTCTTTCTTTCATCATTTACTAGAGGGATGTGTGAACAGTGCATGCTAGTAGAAAGTAGATAACCCAAAAAGTCTGGCTGTGGGCAGGAAAATATATAGTTTGTTAATTCAATGTTTTTAAAAGTGCTTCAGGTGGGAACCATAAGTTCTTTTGAATCTACTATACTGTCCTTGGTAAGTTGCAAGAGAAAGGACAATAGGGTCGTACTGGGGCACAGGAAGCATCTCACATGATTGTGTAGATTTTTTGGTCTAAAGTTTTTCAAATTACAATGATAGGTTGTGGTTTTTTTATTGAGGGAAATGATCTTGAAAAATATGACTAACTCAAGAAGAGGATTTTTTGATTTTCTGTAAATGAACTTGTAGGTGAACACAACTCATGCACACACATGGAATTGAATTTGTGATTCCACTCTCCACCCTTAGGGGAAGGAGATGCCATTTGAGATCTTTAATGAGTTGCTTTCCAGTGTTTTAATGGTTGGGGTGGGAGTGGAACACAAGTTCATACACTTGTAGTTCAAAGTAACTTATCCAAGAGTGGGAAGCGCTTAGTTGTTGTTATTTTGAGAAACTTTCAGCCAAATTCTTGTGCTTATTGAGATTGGAGATTCTTGTGCAATTGTGCCTTTCTAACTACTCTTAGTTATCCAATTACAATTTCCTGATTCCTCTGAAAAGATGAAATTGAAATTAATATGCTTATTTCTTGCCAATTTATATGATTGGTATTATCATTACCTTCATTATGTGTGTATTGCTGATTTTGAAAGTAAAAATGCACAAGGAAATTGTAGTCAAAGCTTTAATTGCTTTCTTCAATCTTTATTCTACATCTACCTATTCTCTCATCTAACGTAGATCCAAAACCCTTATCAAAACTCTTAAATAAATAATGTCTGAACAGCCTCTTGACCTTCTGTTGTCCCATTATGGAAGTATTTTTTTAAGCCACTTAAAGTGTAAGGATAAGTTTATGTTTGAACCATTTATTGAATCATTTTTTAAACCTTTTATTCTAATAAATGAAGTTTAACTGTAAAAATGGGACAGACAGCGATATACCACCGTAGAATTGAGAAAGGATCTAGGAGGCAGCCTGAAGGCAAGACATCCCACAACCACTAGCTGTTGCTTTTTAGCCTTGACATCCCTATAAGTGGACAGGGAGCTTCAAGAAGCTCCAATGAACTACTCATCAGGAAAACTATCATAGAGAAAACTGAGAGGAAACTTTCTGGTAGGAAACATTTATATTTGTTGAAGGGTCATAGACTAACTTTGTTAAAAAGTACTTTTTCGAGCTTTCTGACCTATTATCTATCCTTGTTCACAGTTCCTAAATTTGTGGCTGATAGAATAGAGAGGATTTAGAGGGATTTCTTGTTTTGGGGGGGGTGGGGGGGAAGAGGAAGAATTCAAACAGCCATTAGTGGCTTGGAGCAAGATTTTCTCTCCTGTTGAGTTTGGGGATCCAGAGGATTGGGGTTTTTAATAAAGCTTTACTGGGAAAATGGTTATGGTGTGTTGCGAATGAAGTCAACCATTTGTTGTGTCAGGTAATTGCATCCAAATATGGTTGAGATAGAGGGGGTTGGTGTACTAGAGTTGATATAGAGACTGATGGTTGTGGGTTGTGGGGGAGAATTAGAGCTGGTGGGGAAAGCTTCTTCACACCTGCAGTTTATGAGGTGGGAGATGGCAATCATATTTGGTTTTGGTACAATCCTTTGGGAGTGGGCACCTTCCTCCAAAGGATCTTTACCTTGATCTGTTTGTGTGCTCACACCTCGTGCAAAAAGAAAAAAGAAAAAAAAAAGACTAACTAATGCAAATCTTCTTCATTTGGTGATTTCCCCTTTTGCCCTTTTGTTTTGTTTGTGTGTGCATAGGTTAGTGATTTCCCCCTTTTGCCCTTTTGTTTCGTAAGCGTGTGCTTAAGGTTAGTCCAACTTCTTTTTAAAATTTTCTTTTATGAGTTTTAACTTTTTATTATTCTTTTTTCATTATTTAGGTAGACAATAAATATATGTATATATATATATTGGCTAGGCTTTAATATACTTACAATAGATTTTTTAACAATTATTTAAAAACAAATAATATTTTTGTTATAAAACTAATTTTGTAAACTTTGAAATTATATATATATATATATATATATATATATATATGTATGTATGTATGTATGTATGTATGTATATTAAATTATTTATACATGTGTCCTTGCCGCACCCGTATCCTAATTTTTTAAAAACTGCCATATCGCCGTACCCATATCTGTGCAGGTGCATCCTAGGTAGTAGCTAGAGTTTACAATTTCATAGAGCTTTTCACTATTGGGAGTTGGAGGATGTGTTTTTCTTTTTTTAACTTCTTTATTCTAAGTTTCCTAGGGGGGAAGAAGATGATAGGTTGATTTGGAGTTTGACTAGTAGTGGTTATTTTCATTTACGTTCCTATTATAACTATATTTTTGGCTGCCTTACTGCTTCTTTCCCATGGAAGAGCATTTGGAGAGTAAAGGGCCCTAAAGGGATGTTGTTCTTTTCTATGGGCAGCAGCTCTAGATTCTTACAATTGGTAGCCTTGTTAAGAGGGGACTCCCCATGGTTAATTGGTGCTGCATGTGTTGACTGTCGATGCTGTGGGGAAATTGTGGAGCATCTTTTGCTTCATTGCGAGTTTTCTCATGCATTGTGGAGTGAAGTTTTCCTGATGTTTGGGATTCAGTGGGTGATGCAAGAAAAGGTAGCATCTTTTCTGCTTAGGTGGTAGAACTGGTTGGGGAAGCATTCCTCAAATGTTTGGAATTTGGTACTAGCATGTTTGATGGGAGTGTATCAGCCCCACTTTTGAGGATGCTATGAGCTCTATAGATCATTTGTAGTCCTTGCTAATCCGGATTTTGTTTGATTGGTCTCGGGTTTGGGGTTTTACGCATTGTACTTCCATTTCTGATTTCCAATATTTTGCTATAATTTCTATTTGATTTGCTTGTAATTGTTTTAAACACTATGTGTTCATCATTGTGAACACAAAGTGCCTTTTCTTTATAAATAGAATTTCTATTTCTAATCTAAAAAAAGAACTACTCATCATTTTAATCCTTTTTTCAACACTGGATCTATGATCTAACAAAGAAACTATTAACCTGTGCATTTCAAATGTTGTTGCATTGGTTCTTTCCTCAAGAGATCAGCTTTTTGTATAAAATCAAGGTTCTTGTATTTATCATAGGTTTCATTAATCGTGCTGCTAGCTTGTTGATGTGGGAAGCACAAACAAAGATTTATTTTAATTTAGTTTTATTTCTTATTGGAGTCAATTGAATTTTATTTTAGGCCCTAGTATTAAATTAGGTTTGTTAGTATTTTTATTTAGTCTAGGGTATTTTTGTACTAAGTCAATTAAGGTTACCTATGTTAGTTAGACTTTAGTAGTCTCTATAACAAGGTGTTGGAATATTTTTGAGGAGGATTATTTTGATGAACAAAATTTCAGTTGAAATCATCCCAATGGTCTAGTGCCGACTCTAGCCAACCCTAAGTGCTGACACCAACCAGCCTTAGGTGTTGAGTCCAAGAAGTTTTCTCATGCTAGGTGCTGATTACTAGAAAGTCTAGGTGCTAACTCATAGTTTCTCTATCTTTATGTTTCTAGTTATTTACTTTTGTTTTTGCATCGTCCTGGTTTGTGCCACGTCACTTGTGATGTTGATTTTGTGAATCTTGAATGATGTCTTATATATTTTTCTTGTAGGACTTTGCCAGAAATATCAAGAGAAGAATTTGAGTTGATATTTGATGAGCTGGATGATAGTCATGATTTCAAGGTATGTCCATTTACTTAAGCTCTTGGTTAGACTAAACTAAATTCTAGTGATATTTATTTTTATTTTTTATCAGTGTTCAAAACTTTTCTTTGTCAACTGTTTGAACAATCCATCATTGGTGTAAAAAATTTTCATTTAGTCATTTTGCTAAATTTAATCATTTCTGTTTTTGGTGTCATGGATATGTTTGCTAGCAAATGTATACAGCACCTACTAATGCACATAAGACTTCAATGTTTAGTTTGTAATGTTTATGAATATAAGGAAGAATACACTTTGGTTGTAGAGTGCTTGTTGTATTTCATAACAAGCAGATTTTGTTTCCATTTTAGGCAAGATAACAGCCTTGCCTCCCATATCTAGAAATACATATAAGGAAGGCATTTGGTTTGGGTCATCTTTCAAGATTCCTTATTGGAATGCAAATAGCTCTAGGGAATTTGGATCCCCATAAAACCCCACTTCTTTAGGAATATTGATTTACTTGAAAAAATGTGGGTATTCATATTCCCAAGACCAGGATAGTTATCTTTTTTTTTTTTCTTTTTGGGGATAAGTAAGAAAAAAAAGGAAAGTTTTTTTACAAAAGTGACAATGATACCCCATTTAATACTCCCTGACTATCCAAAGTATAACTTTTTCATCTTACACATTCGTCCTCCTATCTTTTCATTCTCTGTCCAATTTGTTGCTCTGCCTCTCTCTCTCTTTGCTAGAACACGATTGCTTGACTGTTATCACTGTGGTGTGTATTGCTCTTCCATGCCTAGGTTTTCTTTAATCCATTGCATTTTTTACGTTTTAGATTTGTTATGATATCTCAATTTTGATAACCTTTTTGGGAAGTATGCATGGCCTAGACTTCAAGTTTGAGAATCAGCTTCCATTACCCATTGTAGTCTTTCCTGCATTGTCTCCTTTTGGGACTGAGATATATTTTGCTCTAGTTTTTATTTTAGATCATTTTTATTTTATAATATAATAGGGATAGAGAATGTGAGATTTACTTTTTTTGGTTTAATTTTGTATTCTGTTGTTTATACCTTTGGTTCCTAGACAATATTTTGCATCTAAATATTAATGCACCTTATGCTCAAAAACCTAAATACTGGGGGGGCATATCCGTCTCCTTACAGGAACTTTGTTTATTTTTAGTGCTTAGTAACCAGATCAAATTCTTTTATTAAAAGTATTAGTTGCCTAGACATCCAAATAAGTAAACAAAAAGGTGATCCTTAAATACGTTCTAACCTTATGATAGAGTTTCATTATCCATTCTTGCCTAGACCCTAGACATTGAGAATCAGCACTTTGCTATATGTTATTGATCTCTAGCCTTTTTTGATTGCTGATTAGTGGTGGGACCTAAATTTTTCTGTTTTGTAATAAGGATATGTCACTTTCCCTTGTCTGGTACTGGGGATGGAAGCCTGGAAGAAGGATGAAACTTGCCGTTGATTGTTAGAAGAGAAATATGATAAGGAAGAAAGAGAGTTTTAATTATTATTATGCCCTTGTATTAATTTTTTTGATATATGATGCAGATAATTGGTGAAATTGCATAGACCCTTTGTGTTCATCTCATTATTTGGCCTCCCCATAATAAATCCAAAAGGAATATTTAATTATGAAGAATTATCCTTTTGTTTGAGTAAGGTAATTTGAGTCCTGTGTTAACAAAGATCAGATAGGATCCTGCTGTGATCCACGATCTCTTCCTAAATTTTGGATCAATTGGATGATACATAGTGGGGCTAGGTGAAACTTATTCATTCTTTTTTTCCCCAACTACAAAACATGAAAACTGGTTATCTACTAATGTTTCTTCCTTTCTGTTTGCTTCATTCCCTTTTCTTCCTTCCTAACATAGAGGCTTCAACAAAATAAAATTTTGACACCCTAATATTAAATTTTGATCTTCTAGTTGTGCTAGAAGGGTAAAGAAAATAGTGTGATAACTCAACCTGCTTCATCATTCACACAAGTCTACCATTTGCTTACCACTGCATGACCCTTTTTGCCTTTGCTTGAGATTCAATGTTCTCACATCATTTATCTTTCAACAACAACAATTCTAGAATGCAAATCATTACAAGTGGTAAACATATTATTTTTGGACAAAAAGATTACAAGTAGTGCAACCTAATAATTTGAAAGAACAACAAAATTTGGTTTTCCTTTTCCTTGTATTTTAAACTGTTTTTTACTTGAGATGGACATTGTAGAAGAAAAATGTTATGGTTACTATCATTTGTTGTATGTGTATTTTTCTGATTTGTTTGCTGAACTTCATCTTTTGACTTGTAGATAAACCTAAATGAATTTTTTGACCTTTGCAATGCCATTGCTCTAAAATTCCAGAAGGAAGAGTGTGTAAGTCCGAAATGCCCTAGATCTGAAACATTAGTAAGCTTCTTTTTGAGTGACAAAGAGCTTTATATTGCATCTTTGATACTACGTATTTTGGTTGCAGGAATCTTGCTTTGAATATTTTCCATCAGTCTACAATTCACCCTGCTCTAAAATGTTGAAAGGCTTTGTGCGGAGTCCTAGATTTGGATACATTATATCCTTCATTCTCATACTGAATCTGTTTGCTGTTATTGTGGAAACAACGGTATGACCTCTATTTTAATAGAACTGGTGCTTTACATTTGCCACCGTGGCGTGGTCAACATATATAGGGTTCATTGCCTTGGATTTATTTGATATTTATGAATTTAAGTTCCACTTTTATATTCTTGTTTGATGCCTTTAGTGGTATGATCTTAGTGCTTATGAATAAACTTGCATTGACTCAATAAGGATGTAATTTCTAGATGCTATTTGTTGTCAAAGTTCATCATTGTGGTGTAAAAATAATTTATTTTTCCATCACTGCATGTTTCAAATGAAATAGAATTCAAATGGTCATAATTATTTTTCTGTGGTGTTTTTCATTTGGTTCTTGATTGGCTTTCCCAGCCCCCTTTCCCTACCCCATACCTGAGGGGACCCCTTATAATTATTCCATGCAAATGGAATTGAGAAAATTTTCAACAGGCAGCAACTTTTGGGAATCTTTAACTGCCCAAATGGGCAGGAGGAATTTACAATTTCTAGAGACAGATGCAACTGTCAATTTTATTATGGACATAAGAGTGTTAACACATCTCTGTGAATTTATTATTTTGAGTATGTATATTATTCTTTGTTTTAGGGTTTTATATTGGCAGAATAACCGTAGATACTAAAGATAATGAGATAATAATGGGGATGATGATTGCTATGAGTAGTGTTTACATAGGGCGCATTTGGCACACTGAATGAAGTTACAATAGTGATGATAATCTTTATTACTAGAAATAAAAAGTGTTGTAATGAAATAACTAAACATATTCATATATTTGATTGTAAATGAGATAATAATGAGGATGATGATTGCTATGAGTAGTGTTTACATATGGCACATTTGGCACACTGAATGAAGTTACAACAGTGATGATAATCTTTATTACTAGAAATAAAAGGTGTTGTAATGAAATAACTAAACATATACATACATTTGATACATATGATTGTAAGTTGTAACATTAGGAAATATCTTAGTTATTCAATTATTTTTCCTAAAAAGGAATAATTTTTAAACTTGAGAGAGAGGTTATTTTTTTATTATTTATTATTTTTGTAATTGTTATGTGTATATGGAAAGTTTGTATATTTGTAAATATATTAATTTTAGAAATTATTACACCTAGTAACCTACTAGGAAAAAGCTATTACAACCCGTTTAAAGATGAAAGTTATTCCCCTTTCTAAAAACTAGTCATTCATAAAGAATGACTATTCTTTGTAATAAAAACATAACTAAATTACAAAATAAATAAACCATAGGAATAATTATTACATTATACTGTCTATTATAATCTACCAAACATACCCATAGTAAGGGGTAAATGTGTAATAATGTACTAAGGTTGACAACAAGAAGTAAATGATGATGATGATGATTATGATGATGATGATAATAATAATAATTTGCAAGTTTCTTGGAAAAATTGTATTACATCCTCATAATTCTCCATATTCCTAGGATAGTTGGTGAATTTTTACTTGTTTCTACAAATTAATAAACAAGTTGTAAGTGTCATGACATCAAGTACTGATCATGCCATTTTCAGCTGAAGCGTCCTCTAAATTGTACTCCTTTTTTGGCCTAGATTGCAACGAGTTTGCAGCTTGAGTATCCCATGATTACAATGCTGGGTAATTCTTTTTCCCATATTTTGTCAGCTGTGGATGTGTCACTGTTGAATGATTAATTCCCAGACCCCACAACAATCGAGTCTTAGAAGAGGAATGCTTTTACATGTTAACTAACAAAGGCACCTAGTTAAGTGCTAATTGCACATATGATGTCAGTAATATTCTACCAGTCATTTTTGTCAATTGATTCTGGGTCAACATCCTAAATGATGTTAGTGTTCCAGATTTATTTACCTTAAGAACAGCCATTTCCACTACTCTTTACATGTCATCGTTTTCAGTTAGGTTCTAGAATAAGAAAATTGATGATACGTCTACCATCTGATACTTGGTCTATTTGGTTTCAAACTATAATACCAATGTCCATTCTTTAGGATGATGAAAGGCTCCAGCACACTTACTAAAGTGAGAGATGAGGGCATTAATAGGGATATTTTGGCATTAAAAGGAAAGTAATATTTCCCTCTAACATTCTCAGAAAGGAGTGAGGAAACCTTTCTAATCAATGTTGAGAGAGAGAGAGAGAGAGAGAGAGCCCATTAATATGAATCTTTTGGCATTAAATGAAAAGTAATATTTCCCTCTAACGTTCTCAGAAAATACTGAGGAAGCCTTTCTAATCAATGCTCCATTAATGAAGATACTCTTTGACCTTCTTGCAAGTCAAAACAAAAAATCTGACAGAACCAAGAATCAAATATTTAAATTCATTTCTTGAACACTTTGATACTCAATGGCACTTCAAATTATTAATAGAGTTGTGCTTTTGGTTTCTTGATTACTGGATCCAAAACAATTAATTGGCAAGTGGCTCATGTATCTTTATCCTGACATTTATAAATCATGCTAATGTGGAACGCTTATTTTGTTGCAGCTTGATATAGAAAATAATTCTGCTCAAAAGGTGTGGCAAAAGGTAGAGTTTGTCTTTGGTAAGCACTTGCTGAGGATCAACTTATCTTCATATGTACATGTGTGAATTATTGCTAAATTAAAAATCTATAGTCTAAAGATGTTTATGGTGAGCTTCTGAGTTGATGCAAGTCTAGCATTTGCATATCTGTAGATTCAGAAAATTAAGACAGCATAGATTTTTCAGCCACTATTCATGGTTGGCTGCTAATATTGTCCATTAAAGGATTTTCATTGTTACAATTAGCTTGTAGTGGATTAATATATTAAAAAGGAAGTTAGTGACCTTGGTAGTTATGTCAGAGATGAGATATTTAATGGTTGACATGGTCAATTCTGTTCTAATCATCAGCATTGATGTTTGGAACCAATATTGATGCCTTCCTGAATGTTGATACCTTTTCAGGCACAAGCCGGAAGCATAAGTGTATTATATTTGAACCAAGGCTATGCTTAGGGTCTTTTAGATCACTTGTGAGGGAAAGTGCAACATATGAATGCTAGATGAGAAAACACTGAAGCATGACAAGCCAGAACTTTGGAACAATAGAATTAAAATAAAGGATAGGAACCTAGGAATCAACTCCTAGGCTTGCTTGGAGTCAGCACCATGTGAGAAAAAAAACCACTAGGAGTCTGCACCTGACAAAAACCAAAAGAAACTTTCATTCATCAAAATCGCATCTCCTTGAAAGGAGTACAATAGTTTGCTTATATAGGGATACTAAATCCTAATTCTAATTAACATAGGAAACCCTACTTATTGAATGATAAAGTACACTAAGCTTTAAATAAAAATACTAATTAACCTAATTGAGTACTGGGGCCTAAATAAAATAAAATTTTAATTAATGTCCAAAAAGAAATAAAACTAAAACAAAATAAATTGTTGCTTGTGGTTCCCGCATCATCAACAACACACACACACATGCTCAGGCAAAGGAGCATTCTGAATAATAGCTAAACTTATTGATGGCAGTGTTGGCAGTCTCTATTGCTGCTAGACTGACTATTAGACTTGTTGATGCATGCTCGCTTAACAGGAAATAATTGATAATCTTGGGTAATAGTCTTCGGTAGTGATGGCAAGTGAAAAAGTAACTACTATACATGTTCTGACTTGGGCTAGAAGTCTGTTTTCTGCTTTGAGAGTTTTCAGTGTTGGTACTCCCTTAGAAATGTTGTACTTATTAACTTGCTCTTTATTACCTGATTGGTCTCATTACTCCAAATTATGTGTGCTATATAGACTAATCTTAATTTCTGTTTCTGAAATTAATAGGTGGCTTTTTCTTCTTCTTTTTCTTCTTTTGTCTTTTTATCCCACAGGATGGATATATATGCTGGAAATGGCTTTAAAAATATATTCATTTGGATTTGAGAATTATTGGAGGGATGGTCAAAACCGCTTTGATTTTATGATCACTTGGATAATAGGTAATCAGATTGGAAAATAACATCCCTTTGTAGTACTATTTATTGCAATTTCTTTACAAATCAATCTTATAGGCATCATAACAATATTGCTAAATTTGATAAATGGAATTGTCTATAGAAACAACTTTTGCTATTGCTAATTGGCCCTTTTGATTATTATATGAAATGAACATCATTTACTTCTTTGGTTTGTGTTATTCTCTGTTCCATTTATATTACTATCGATTGATGATTCTTATGTCTACAGTTATTGGAGAAACCTTGACTTTTGTGGCCCCTCAAGGACTTACTTTCCTTTCCAATGGCGAATGGTAGGGAATATTTTTCTTCTTCACATGAGTGTTCGTCATTTTCCCTCACTGTATTTGTCTTAACTCTTTGCTATTGAGTTTTTACATAATATGAAAATCTTTGAAGAATATAAGTTTCTTAGTCTAGGCATGATGACAATTTTTTGGATGATCTTTACATGACCTCCCCATTGACTTCATCAAATTGCTGTCAATGTAGGATACTTCTTAATGATATTTACAAGTTTCTTATAGGAAAATACCAGTGATCATACCACAGACCTGTGTTTCCTCTGATGTTCATAGAACATTAAGTTGATAAATTTGATACTGGAATTTTATGGTTTATCATAGCTTTTAAAGCACTTCCTCATCTACAATTAAATGTTCATAGAACATTAAGTTGATAAATTTGATACTGGAATTTTATGGTTTATCATAGCTTTTAAAGCACTTCCTCATCTACAATTATTTCTCCTTTGTTAATGTTAATAGGATTCGCTACCTTCTCCTCATAAGAATGTTAAGATTGATAAGGCTGCTGATGTACGTCAAGCGTTACCGTGCCTTCATTGCCACTTTCATAACCCTTATACCAAGTTTGATGCCATACCTTGGAACCATATTTTGTGTCCTATGTATTTATTGCTCTCTTGGTGTACAGGTAAATTCTTTTCTCTTGCTTGCTTTCAAAGAAAGTAATTGACTAATATAAAGATGCTCTTCTTCTTTCTTCACCAATCCGTGCTTCCCTATTATATTAAATGGAAGTACATGGAAAATGTCTAACCTGTACTTATACAATTTTTCTTCAGCATATGTTTGGAAATACTCAAGTTTCTGTTATGTGTCTTCACAGATTTAAAATTTAATATGTAGTGTGGAGGGTCAATTTTATACCTAATTGATTTAGACCTAGTTTCAAATGTTCCATCAGTCACATTTTGAAGGTTGATAATTCTAATCTATAGGTCCTTAATATTTGATACAGCATGTCTTTTAGACATCTGATAGCTATATCCATGTATAATATTGAATATTTCCCCATTTATGTTACTGTTAAAACATTCTCCAATTTTTTTTTTCTTCTAATTTTTAGATCTTTGGTGGGATTGTCAATGCTGGAAATGCCAGTTTGGACGGGACTGATCTTTCAGATGATGAGTATCCTATATTCATTAATAAACTATTTTCTAAGGTTTCATTTTATCCAGCCATGGCATAACTGTGATATCTTTCTGTTTTATATTGATAATAAAAGGCTATTATAGGAAAATTCTATTAGATATTAATATTCAATCATTTTTTTAATTGTTTATTGCTTCTGCAAAGATTTAACTGCAACAAATGTCAATTTCTTCAGACAATTTTCTTAACAAAATCAGCTATTTACTTTTCAATTTAAATGACTATCCGAATGGGATGGTGACACTTTTCAATTTACTGGTCATGGGAAACTGGCAAGCATGGATGCAGGTATAACTACTGTTTTATTTATAATTTTTGTTGAATTATATTATGCTGAATGATCATCTTTCTCTACATAGTGAATGATACTGTCTGTTTGGCTATTCTTCTATGATTTATGTCCTCATGGAATGCTTGCTGGGATTTTCCCTTTTTTTTTTTTTTTTCTCTCTTTTTTATTTTGAAATGTGATCATGAGAAGCTAGGCTTTCTCGACTGTGCCTTCATGTTGACTGAAGATTTGGGGTTCTTTATGAGGGAGCTGTTAATGGGTTGGCTACTCTGAACCTACTTGAAATACAAATTGGAAATCTGCAAACTACAACCACTAGATCTGTAATGCATCGCAAAGATTGCATGGATCTAGACAATCCATGCATTTTGATCCCACATGAGACCCATGGATTTTATTTAGGCTCCACCTAGTGGATGGTTTGTAGAAAGTCCCACATAAGAGAACTGATCTTGTGGGAACCTGTCACAACCCAAACTCAATCAAGCAATTGGTTCTTATGAGTCACAGAGATGCAACCATATTCTTGGGCACATTTCTGTTCATGCATGTCATGCCATGATGGGAAAGTATTGTATCTGACATGAATTCTCTCTCCTTCAAAGTGTTCAAGGTACTTGGTATGATCCATGTCACTGTGTCTGTCCCAGCATCAAGGCTTGAATCCTTTTTTGGTTCAGTAGAGTTACTAGCTTAGCACTAAAGCATTTGTTTTCCACCCTACAGAATATCTGTTCATTTAAAATGTCAGTAAACCGAATGTAGTGTATACAACTAATATTTGAACTGTAGAAGAGGTTCAGGCATATTTAAGTTGTTATCAGCAGTTCTTCGTTAATCTTGTGTTATTACTTTTATGGTTCAGTTAGTTAAAATTGAACTATAATTGTGACCTACACTTTGTGTCATTTTTTTAATTGCCATTCATCATTTCAGAGCTACAAGGAATTAACAGGAACTGCATGGAGCCTCACTTACTTTGTCAGCTTCTACTTAATAACTGTGTTATTGCTTTTAAATTTGGTAAGTTTTATTAACTTTTGCTCCATTTATTTTCCAACCATGTTGCCTATATGTTTTTTAAAATTAATAAGTTATACAAGCATTTAGTGTGGTCTAAACCCACTACAGGAGAAGGAGGTGCCATTTGAGCTAAAGCTTATTGGCCCTTTCTCCAAGTGTTGCAGAAGCAAAATGCCTGCCATTTGATTGTTTTGCAATTTATGAGGTAGAGCAACTTCGTTTCTTGAATAAGATGCTTCAGAAACAGATTTTCAGTTTTTGACTAAAACCAAAGTTGAAATATGTCATTACAATTTTGTTTGCTAAAATTTCAAATAGAGAGTGACAGTAATTACCTTTATGTATGAAGCATTCAAATATAGTAACTTCACAAGGGTCAGCCCATAACAAAGAACAGTTTTGGTTTGGCTAAGTGAGGGGCCCTGATTCCATCCTAAAAATTTTACGTGCGACTCCAGACAGGGTTGTTGAGAATGACTTACTTTTAACATTTTAAGGATTTTCTTATCGGGAATTTGGAATATGAGATGCCTTTGCTGCTGTGGCATTGCTGTCTTAATCTTAAATTTATTTGTTTAGTAAATGAAGAAGCTCTGCTTGGAAAAGATGCCCCTTTGCTTAATGTGGGTAATTTTGAGAGAAAGAAACAATTATACATTTTAATGATATTGAGCTCTCGGTTATCGATCTGATATCATTATTTTTTAGGCAGTTGTAGTTTGAATTGGGCTTTAGAAGCATGATCTAATGTAGAGTTTATTTATTCTGCTTCTTTTAGGTTGCAATTTTTGTGAATTGTATTGCTTTAGGTTTGCTTTATAATGTCCTGTTGACATGATGTGTTCCTCTTTTCAAAACAATTGTGTATTACTTACCCAAACAAACGAAGATTAACTTTAGAGTTTGTTTTTCATGTAATTTCAGATTGTAGCTTTTGTATTGGAGGCATTCTTTGCTGAAATGGATCTTGAGTCATCAGAAAATTTTGAAGAACAGGATAAGGTTGGTAGCTGTTCTGCACTTATTATTACAATAGAAAATTAAAGTTATGCAGCCAGGTCCATCTCTTGAAAATGTGAGCATGATGCAGATATATGATTTCCCTTTCACTTAAGAAAATTACATAAATCCTCCTATAATTCTAGGGTGATTCTCAAATTAACTCTTGAGTTTCTCATTCCATCAATATCCACCCTTTAGTTTCAAAATTGTTGCAATCTAGATCTTCATTGAGGTTTAATTAACTAGAGATATTGGAAATTCAAGCAAACTGCACTAGGGAGCTATTTGGGGGCTAAAGGCCTTTCACATGAACGATAAAATGACAGTGCAAACTTACAAAATGATGGCATCTTCGTTAAATTGTGTTTATTGATTAGGTTTTACATATAAATAAACCGTTTTCTAAATTTTGTTTTGTGCCAAAATACCATCTGCAACTCTCGTGTAGAATATTTATTGCTTAGATAAATTCTAAGTACAACTTATATGGATTTCCATTATTTTTAGTTAACAAATTCAAAGACTTACTAAGAGCACATTGTAACACTTTTAAGATTATAGGGTTGACATTAGTGCAATCAAAACTTTTAGGTTTAGTTTGACGCTAATACCAAGCTCTGGGGTTTATTTTGTAATTACTTATAAATGTATTTTGAAAATTGTTTGATTATCATGTTACTAGGTTGTGAAGTCCTATAATTGGTTAAGATGAAGACACAACTCAAGAAAAAAAAAAAATATCGCATCATTATTTGATTTTAGCATCTAACTTGTCATTTTCAGGTTTTCATTAACTATCTGACTAATCAATTTTAAAAGAACGTTTTTTTGAAAAGTTACATGGGTTGTAGTGCGTACAAGCTCAGGATACCTCTTGATTTGCCTCCTACTGATTTGGATTATTAATCCACTTGTATGACAACACTGCAGAGATAATACAGGCAATTCAAAAGTTTTAAAATTGAAATTGCAATTATTTCCTAAGTCAGGTTGTTTTGCATGTTGCTCAAATCTTCAATGATGTTATTAGGACCATGTTAGGTTATCTATTCAGGCTTCAGAAATGATTAAGATGGAAGTTTGCCCACATTGCTCAGCATTGCCATATATACGTTCTGAAAGTTACTTGATATCTATATTTTTGCATAACAAAATTGGCAGAGCAATGGCTTCTTTGCTTTTTATTAGCAATAGATAAATCATTATTGTTAGCCACAGAACTTATCACCTCCATTAGAATTAATTTCCTAAACTAATCATCTGTTGTTATTAGTAGGAGCCTTTTTTTTTTATACTTTTTTTTACCATCATACATTTAAGCTGCGCCAACCCTCAATATTTGAAATGAAATCTTATTGACCATAGTTAGAGTTTTTCTTGCTTTGAAGTGGTTGTTGTTTGTGGTAGTCTTTCTTTCTTGTCACCATAGTCTCCAATGTTTTTGATCCCCTCACCAGTTTATACTTATAGTTCTATGAAAATATTTAAATGATGTAATTATTTTATTACCTTCTCAATCTAGGAAGTACAAGGCAGAAAGGATCGTCGACGATCTGTTGGGTATGTATGGTGAACTTGTTTAAAGATTTGGAAAGCTCTATTTGCATCCATTTTTGGACGTTAACAGCTACCTTGTCTTGTTCTTTTGGCTTGGTGCAGTACAAAATCACAGAGCCAGAGGGTTGATCTCCTTCTTCATCATATGTTGAGTGCGGAGCTAGATAAAGAGCCCCCCAACCCATAGATTTGCTTTATTACACCTGTGGTAACTGAACTAGACCTCACAAAATCTTTTTACCAAGATTTGATCACTTTATAAGACTGAAAAGTGACATTTTTTTTTCCATTGGATTTGCTATTGTGAATTACAAGTTAGAACTTCACAAATTTCTCATTGTAACTCTGCTTTTGACAATTTTTTGCTTTCCATTGCAATAGCTAACCTGTTACCATTTTATGTCTTTGTGAACTATAGAGAAAAATTCTGAAGTTGTTTTGCCCTTGCTTTGGGGTATTTAGCCTTTACTCTTTAGTGGTTAGCAAAGCAAAAGAGTTGTTTCAAGTGACTTGTCCCGGAAGGAACCATGCAATTGCTTTAAATAGTGAGCAGCAGACACACTCTTTGTTTTTCATGCCATTGGTACCAGGTTCTCCTTTTTGGCAGGCAGCTTAATTTCTGTTAGCCTACACAGCTTATGTTCTCCAAAAGCGCCCTCTCCCCCCCAATTTGTTTTTTTTTTGGGGGGTACAGTGTTTGATTACAAGAAGTTGTGCAACTACATTTTGTTTTTGTTATAGTTTTATATTGTATTATTGTTTGTTCATGTGAGGAAAGTATATTTAGCCGTGGAAGGGATTATTGTTTCAACTTTTGAGGGTAGACTACGCAAAGCCTATAAAGAATAGAGGGAAAGGAAATTCACATAATGCCATGTGCGGATGCCACAGCATTTTTTGTATGCCTATATTATGCTATCCAGCATCTTAATCTTATTTTATTTTAATGCAAATTATAAAGTGGGCTGTCTAACTTTTTGGAAAATGGTCCAACTTCTTATATATTCAAAGATGTGCTTGATCAATTATTCACTAACTGAGCTATATAATTTTGGTTTTAAAAATAATTAATGGTTTATTATATCAAGTCAAACCCATGATGAGGGCCTTATAATAAAGCTTGTAGCTAGCTGGTGTGGTAATATTTCCAATTATACGATATTTTGGCTATATGAGAAGAGCTGAGCCCACCACTGCATCATTTGGGTTGTAGGGATCTCTCTAGGAACTAAGTGCTTGGTGGAGTAGGGGGAGGGCGCGGGTTTGAGCTGAGCTGCAGGGGCAGCATATTTAGCATGTAAATCGTTTTTTTATTTATAAAAAACTCCTAAATTCTATTTTATATTCTTGGCTTCCTTTTCTCTTTTAAATTATTTAAAAGAGGATTTTTTTTTTCTCCTCCAAAAGCTTCTACGAAATGATTTTTACTTTTTTTTTTTTTTTTTTTTTTAGCCACTAGAGGAAACTGACTCCATGAGATTAGAGGCGTTTTTATACCATTGGAAGGGGCCAACGCATTATTGTCAATTATTAGTAAATTAGTGGAATCCCTCACGTTCACTACACCACACAAGGCTTGGAGCATCAATTGTTTAAAAAAAAAAAAAAATTGTAGGTAGATATGAAGGTTAGCATCTATTTTTGAAATGAAATGACTCCATTTGTTGAAATTTTCTTTTTTGCATATCCGTATTTTGTAGGACGATTAAGAGAATCTATAGGCACCAACTCCTAGATCTCATGATTTATCAATAAAACATCTTAGGATAACTAGCTAAAAGAATCTACATTATGTTGACCTTTGTCTTAAACTAATAAATCTTGATGCTTCAATAACAGTAATTTAACCTATAGTTTTAGGGGAGAGGTTTAGGTCCAGTGTAGTAGATTTGATGGGATATTGCCACATGGCACTTCTTGGACACATGGTAGCATCTTATCGGGTCCAGTACACAGGACACTAGACCCAAACAAAACCCTAATTTTCTAATTGTTTGCAATTCGAACTCTTAATAGGTCTATTTCTACTAAAAAGTAGAGAGAGAGAGAGAGAGAGATATATATATATATATATATATATATATATAGAAATTTACAATCTCTATAAGTGAATGGTGGGTAATACTATATCGCTAAAATCATAAAAAGTTTACAAAAAGCCTAAAAAAATCATAATAGGGTAACACAATTTAATCAAGATGTCATTGTTCTTGTTTAGTACATATGTGTCGAGTCGTTTAATATAAAAAAGATTTTGTTAATGAATTTCCTAAGGGTAGTGGTTAAGATACATTCAACGATTTATTAAATAATTTTTTTTATACATTTAAAAAAAATTAATTCAAACTGTACACATTTAAAAAAAAAAATACACACAACCATAATGAATTTGTGAATATAAACGTATGAATCATTAACATTTGTATTTTATTTTTTGAAAAGTGTGCATTACAACTCATATTTAAATATTTATTAATCTTTAACTTAGACACTCATTGACGAAACCAATATAAAAAATAAATCTCAAGTAAATTTTACTATCTATTTAGCTTATTAATGACTACTCATTACGGGAACAAGTTAAAACAAACTTAGAAAGTCAAGTGATTATATAGTTGAAGTATATAATTGAGAGAGAAAGACAGTGAGTTATGTGGCTTCATTGAGTGGTACTTTTAATTATTAAATCTCCATCTGGAGAGAGCACATCTCTTAGTCGTCTGTCCTTAAATAGCATCCCATCCCATCCTCATCATAGAACAAGACAAACCTCAGAGAGAGATAGATGAGGAGCATGAAAGGGGAAGTGGTGCTCAACATCCTTGCCGAGAAGGCATGGGAAATGTACAGAGACAATGAAGTTATAAGCAAAATAAATCCTGAAATGCTTGCCCGAGCTGAATACATCCAAGGAGATGGCAGTCCCGGAAGTTTGAGGCTTTTTAAGCTTGGCCCCGGTATATATATATATATATATATATATGTCTTTCTCAAGCTTGATTTATATGTCACCCTTTAATTGTGGTTCATTTTCTTGTTGAACTAACTTAAAGTTGTTCATGAACTATTTTGATTACCATATTCTTTTTTCATTTGTAGTAAAATCGCTTCACAAAACTATACTAGTAATTAACGAATAAACTATACTTGAAATTATATTAATTGAATTAAGTAAATAAAATGATTTTGTGTATGAATTAAAAAAAAAAATTCGATCCATAAAAATGAAATAGGTTATTTATATTATTAATCAATTACAAATAATAATTTGATATTTATGAATTTACTTACTAACTTAAAAAATCCAATATCAAGTATGTGTGTGTATATATATATATATAAAATGTAGGGATGGCAATTTAGATCCGACCCGCGGATACCAGGTCCGGCCCGACCTAATGGGCCGGATTTTACCCGACCTGATAAAAAATAAGGTCGGGTATGGGTTTAAAAAAAAAACCTGGAGCGGGTCCGGGTCAGATCCGGGTTTTATAAATAAAAAAAAAAAACCTGAAACCCGACCCGAATAAGACCTGGTTATATATATATATATAATTACTAAATTATCCTCACATATATATATATATATATATATATAGTTAAAAACCCTAAACTTTTCTATTTCACTCCTCATTTCAGCTCACACCTGCGCCTCTCCCTCTTCATCTCTCAGCTCTCTCACATGCACAGCCACAAGCCCACAACACACACAGCCACAGTCAGTCCTCTGCCCCTCTCATCTTCCTCACGCCACCGCCGCACAGGCTTTACCCCACGCCGACGCCGCACAGGCTTTACCCCACGCCGACGCCGCACAGGCTCTCTACTCTCTCAACTTCGTTTCATCTTCCTCGCCCATGGCCACAAATACAAGCATGACACGGCCTCACTCCACCTTATTCTCCATTTTTTTTTGTTTTTTTTCTTTTATGGGTTCAGTTCGCCTCAATATGTGAGTTTGTGTTTGTGTTTATGATTTCTGAAAAGGGAAAAATGAAAATCATAGATCTGAAATTTGTGTTTGGTTTGTGATTTTGAAAGGGAAAATCGTAGATCTAAAATCTGTGTTTGTGTTTGTGATTTTGGGCCGAAAAATCATAAATCAAAATTTTTGTTTCTGACTTTGGGCTGGGCTGGTCTTGAGGGACGGGGCCCGCAGGGCCCGGTGGGGTAGGTCCGGGTTCTCGAAAAAAAAATCCGTTTAGTAAACGGGCCGGGTCCGGGCTGCGGGTCTTGGCCCACGGGTCGGGTCTGGGTATGAAAAAACCCGGCCCGAACCCGACCCGTTACCATTCCTAATAAAATGTCTATATAAGTATATTTTTATACATTTATACATTTAAACATATAATTAATGTTGTAATATAATTTAATCAAGCTTTATATTCATGACTTTATTTTATTTTTTTTTTAGAGAGAGTTTCAACCTATGACGTCCGCTCCTGATGATAGCTCTTTATCATCAGACCAAGACACAAATAAGTTTTTGGTGTAGGCGGGGATTGAACCCCAGATCTCTTATACAACCATCAGAGACTTTATTGATGAATACATTATTAGATTTGATGTTGGATCGTGTAATAGTCAAGCTTAAACTTAGACTTAAACTTAAACTTAAGCTTGACTTGTTTACTAAAATTAAAAAAAAAACCAAACAAACACAACAACAACAACAACAACAACATAACCAAATTATTTCTCAAGTCAAGTCCATACTACTAAAATAACAACTAAGTTCATATATAACCCTATCCACTCCCTTTTTCATTCTTGATATCTTATTCATATCCTATTCGTCCCCGAATGAAAGTTGCTTCAAAACTTGCCTTAAATTCTATGTTTGATTTAATGTTTATATTTTTAAAATTTTCTTAGTAATGAGGAAAAGTAAATTTAAAATATAATCTATCCCTTACTAATATTTATATATAGAAAACAAGAAAAAAGTTTGACTTCAAATATATTTTGAGCCTTATAAGTTTCAACCTCTAATAGGAAGATGACATGTAAGAAATCAATTCCTAAAAATAAATAAAAAAAAGTAAAAAAAAAAAAGAGGAATTTATCCAAATCATAACTATCGAAATCTCGCTAACAAGATTATTGCAAGTTTGAATTCAAGTTTAATATCAGAATCACCTTCCACCTTTAACTTAAACTTGAGAACCAAAAAAAAAAAACCATTTCATGAAGGAAAATTAAAAAAAAAAACCATATGTAATTTTGTGCACTTACGTAGTTATATAAAAATGGATGTAAATTCTGATGCAAAAGTGGTGGACGCAGCCATCAGCAACTACGTGAAAGAATCAACTTCGAAGATAGAGAAGGTGGAGATGGGGCAGTCCGTGACATACCGTGTGATCGGCGGTGACTTCAGGAGGATGTACGATCCATATAGGGTCACCTTCTCATTCATTCCTGTGGAAGGAAAAGAGAATGAGATGTGTCTCGCTGAATGGAAGGCTGAGTTTGAGCCACTCACTCCAGAAACGCCTCCACCATTGAAGGCAAGAGATGTTGCTCTAGGATTCCTCAAGCGGTTTGAGAAGTTTGAGCTAACCTGCTAGCTACAAATTAGCTTAGCTAGCTAGGTCAATACATGAGCTACATATGGTGAATGAGAATAATAAGATGGGGATGCTGTGTGTGTTTCTTATATATTGAAGTCAAATTAGGATATATTTATGTATGTCAAAATTTATGAATGTGGATCAATCAATGACTACTTGGGATTTCACGTACGGTTGTTAAGTTTGTATTTGTGTATACATATATATATATATCATACAAATGAGTATATGAGTTTGTAATTCAAGCTTGATAAACCCAAATAACAAATAGATATTCTATGTTTGGCTTCTGATAATAATAAAATTGATATCATTTTTTTTTTTTTTTTGGGTATCTAAGTGATCATAGTGTAAGAGTGGGGACCCGGGGGTCCTAGAGGTTGATTTTGGATCAAATTTGAAGATATGCATTTTAAATCAAGTATAAAAATTTCCATTCCAATTAGGCTTACTCAATTATTCCCCCGCCCACTTGCCCTACTGCCTACAATCCATGTAGACAACTCTCTAATCCCTTTAAATCCCCATTTTAGTGACGGAGTAAGAATTTTGAATTGGAGAATTTTAAAGGGTACTACAAGTTTTACTAAAAAAAATATGAAAAGCTTATGTGACAATGAACATTATTGTTGCAATTTTAACAACATAATAAATAGATGTTTAATTAATTTTTGTGAATGGTAACATATCAATTTATAAAATTTATGAAGTAAAATTTGTAACATATCTTGCATTACTCAATCAAATCTGTTTTTTTTTTTTTTTTTTGCTAGGTAAATGCGGGGGCTTGAACCCCCGAGCAATAGGTCACTTACATAACCGGGTACCAACTCGCCTAGAAGTGGTGGTGGTACTCAATCAAATCTGTTTGGTCCAAGAGGTAGGGGTCACATGTATTGAAGTTGCTTGAGTAATTATTCCAAGAACAATACACCATTCTTGCACATAATATTGGATCCCAATAATAAAATCTATGATAGTATATATGAGAGGAAGATGATTAAAATAAATAAATAAAAAAAAAGAATAAGAAAAAGAAAAGATATGAGAGGAAGAAGCATTAATCCTAAAATATTGAAAATTTGTTCAAGTTTATTTGATCTAGGTGTATATGTATGTGAAGCTTTCTCCTGAAGACTTGAATTTCGGTTTTTGTCTTCTACACCTCATAAGCACTTATATTTGTGGAATGACCATCGCACCAAATGTGTGGTGTGGTGTGATTTTATTTTTATTTTTTTAATTTATAATTTATAATTATTATAATTTAGTCTTTCTCTACATCCAAAATTTTATCCTTTTATTTTGATTGGATAACAAAACAAGATACATATAACAGTATCTATAGTATACTATAGTTTTCCGAAGTAGGCCAGTTGGCTGCAAACATTCCCACTTCAAAAGAAGTTAACCAAACAATTTTGTGAAGGTTACCGGCAGCTTTATTAATGTTCACATGTCGTAGACAGTCACAAACTTGTCGAATCGTTTGATGGAGATATTTTGGTCAAATCAATTGACAACACGATACTAGTACCCTACAAAACATAAAAATGGTATTCTCATATCTCACGACTTCAAGATGCCAACAGACATACTAAAATACGATTCAAACATTCTCATAACTCAACTTACATTATGTAATGTTTACGACACAAATGTTCAAAGTTTAAATTCTTCTTCCTCTTGTAATTATCAATTTTATATAATAAAAAAATATGATATATTTTTAAAATTCTATAAAAAAAAATATAATTATATTTCTACAAAAAAAAATTAATTTTTAGACAAAGTTTAGTTGCAAAATTGGTTGTAGCATAAGACTACAACTTTACTCAATAAAATAAATATTACTACATATTTTGAAAATCTAACCCTATATTCATTGCGCTCTTAATACACATGTCAAATTTGGTATCAATCATATATTATTTATTATATGATCTATAAACTTATATTTTATACATAATTTTAAATTATAAAAACTTGCAATTTAAATTATTTATTGATGACATGACTATTTTTTTTGAGTAAACAATAATACTTATTAGAACATACACGAAAATAGTAATACTAGTGTTTTAAACCAGGTTTATAATATATTACAAAACCAGAGTACAACTACAAAAGAGCCTAACCTTTGTAGTTGATGACATGGCTATTAATCTTTAATTTTCTAAAAATTTTGTAAGTTTGAAGCATATAAGAAGAAGATGTAATCTAATGGTGGATTTGTCAAAATTCTCCTTCAATAAAAAAATATTAAGTAAAATTGTAGTCTTTGACTACAACCGATTTTGTAACTAAACTTTGTCCTTAATTTTTTTATGAATTCAGAGGGCATGGCCCAAGACTCCAACTAGTGAGAAGACATGTTAGGAACTCCCCCCTCCCTCAAAAGACAGAAAAAGTAAAGGAAAGTTTAGATTTCTTAGATTCAAATATTCACAAGGGTGAAATTTTCAAGAAAACAATAATTATTAATGTAGGGACAAAAGCTCAAATTTATATATTGGGACTTGGGCCTTATCTGAGGACGTGGGCATGTCTGAGGAGGGGTAAATAATCGAGAGAGATCCCAAGTTTAGAGTCACAGAAGGAAGGAGCGGATGGAGGCCAGCCCTAGGGGGAACTGCTCATCGGATGTGATGAATACCGTTCAAACCCGTATCCCAGCAATCTAGGTGACTTTCCAAGAGATTTCCACGATAAGGATGAGCTTTATGCATGTATAGGAGTGATAAGAACTCAGAAATATCTAAAGGAAAAGCTACTACCACCGCATTAAATGCACTGTAGCTACTTTTCTGGCCGCATTTATGTGGAGAAGACCCCTGAACAGTGCAGTCTCAGTTACCACAACTCACAAAAAGCCAAAGAGGATGTCTGATGGGACATGCACTCAAGTGAAAGCTTAGATGATTAAGAAGTGTAGGATCAAGATGGTCTGAAAGGAACTATATAATGTGAGAGACCTCCCATGAAAAAAGAGGGAGAAGAAATACTGTAGCAATCAAAGTTGTATTTGTAAACAGTTATATTGATTTATACTCAGAATCGTCTCCTCGGACAGTGAATTTACCCAGTCTTATGTGTCCTGTTCTTACTTGATCATCTTCTAAACCCATACTAGCCATTATTAAATTCACTAGAGCTTAGTTCTTTAACTCACTCTCTACAAATTTATTGTACTGGGCTCACTGGGCCATCATCCCATTCATCTTGGGCTTCGGCCGCAAATTGTATTCCTATAATTGGCGCCGTTTGTGGGAAGAACTTGTTTGATAGTGAAGGCAACGGTTAACCATGGCAGAATTGGGTCCATAACAAGTAGAGTCAAAGGGATCCCAACACGGTGACCCTTTTCTCAACCTTAAGCAGAGAGGTGACCGTGAAGGAAGTGTCCACACCACACACACTGATAGGAGTCAACCTCGAGGGGGGAGCCATATCTCCCATGCAAAGAACAACAAGAGCATGCAACTAGAGATCGACCAGTTAAAGAGAGAGTTACACCATGCAAAAAGGAAGAAAGCTTCTCCGAACTCTGATGTTTCTTCTGATGACGAAATGGACGTTAATTACAGGTGGAGGTCTTGAACCCTGCCCAACAAGTCCTTCTCCTATAAAGAGGAGCATCATCGTGAGTGGCGATTTCGAAGCCCGTCACATAGAGGTGTGGGAAATGACGCTATGAGTAAGGCCCTGAACCAAATTTCCAAGTTGCCTTCCATGCGTAAGATTGAAGAGGCAAAACTTCCTCGGCACTTTCATCAGCCAATATTCACCATCTACAATGGTCGAACAGACCCTGTGGAGCACATGAGCCATTTCAACCAGAGGATGGCTGTCCATTCCAAGGACAAAGCCTTGATGTGCAAAGTTTTCCCATCCAGTATAGGACCAATCGCAATGAAATGGTTCGATAGCCTAAGAGCAGATTCTATAAGTTCCTTCAAAGAGCTCACCCAGGCATTTGTTTCCCGTTTTGTCACCTGTCGCAGGGTTCCTTGGCCCTTGGCTTCCGTACTATCCTTAAACATGTGAGAAGGCGAGACCTTAAAAACGTATTTGGATAGGTACTGGGAGATGTTCAACGAGATAGATGGGGACTTTGACGAGGTGGTCATCAGTACTTTTAAGCTCGGCCTCCCAGCCGAGCACGGTTTGAGGAAATTTTTGACTGGCAAACCTGTCACCAATGTGCGTCAACTGATAGACAGGATTGATAAGTATAAAAGAGTTGAGGAAGATCAACAGCAAAAGAAATGAAATGATAAGGTTATCCCTCAAGATAGGAGGGATTTCAGGTCGGATCGGTACAGTAACAACAAACCACGGAGAGATTTCGCTGGACAATCAGGATCAGCGAATCTTCAGGCAGTCAATGCTATGTTCCGAGAGCTGGTGCATTAAGTTCTGGAGAAGATTAAGAATGAGCCATTCTTTAAATGGCCAAATAAAATGGTGGAAAATCCCCAAGGCGCAACCACAACCTCTATTGCCAATATCATCAAGATCATGGACATACCACAGAAGAGTATAGGAGTCTGTAGGACCACCTAGACCACCTAGTCCGTAAGGGTAAGTTAAAACAACTCTTGCATCACTCCAGTGGTCAGGGAGGCCAGGCAAACTCAGAATCTCGGAGAGATGATCCTTCAAGACTCCCCTTGAGAACGATAAATGTCATCTTTGTTGCACCAGGAAGAACTGGGTCCTGCCCATCCAGAGTAATGTTCGTGGCTTGGCTATCCACTGAGGACACTAATCAAGAGCCGAAGAGGGCTAGAATGGAAAATCAACCAGTATTGGACTTCTCGGGTGAGGATAAAATCGGAACCATCCAGCCTCACGATGATGCTTTAGTGGTTACCCTCAGAATTGGGGGATATAATATGAAGAGGGTGATGGTAGACCAAGGCAGTGGTGCCAAGATAATGTACTCCGACTTATATAAAGGGCTGAACTTGACACCCGAGGACCTAACGCCCTACAGTTCACTCCTGGTGAGTTTTGATGGGAAGATTGTCACCCCGAAGGGCCAAATTAGACTACCCGTGCAAACTGGTTCAGAAGTGGTGAAGGTGGATTTCATCATTGTAGATGCTTATTCACCCTACAAAGCAATTGTGGCTAGACTCTGGCTTCATACACTAGGAGCCGTTTCTTCTACTTTGCACCCAAAGGTTAAATATTCATCCGAAGGCCAAGTTAAGGAGATTCTGGGAGATCAGTCTGTAACTAGACAATGCTTGGTGGCCGCCATCTAGCATAAACCCGAGGTTGAGTCCTTGGCCCATGTTGAAGAGGACTTATAGCAGTTAAAACCCCCAGCATTGCCTATCAATAATTCAACCAAGGAAGAGAAATGTGAAGACTTGGTAAAGGTTGTTATTGGTGACGATCCAGAAAGGTTCTTTTAGTTCGGATCTCAGCTGCCTCCTCAAGAGAAGGAAGAGCTGGTAGAATTCCTCAGAAGAAACATTGATGTGTTTGCATGGGACGCTATTGAGGCCCCGAGGGTGGATCCGGATTTCATTTGCTATCATTTAAATGTTAACCAAGTCATCATTCCCAAAAAGCAGCCACCTCGACGCCCATCTAAAGAGCATGTAGATGCTGTTAGAGACGAGGTGATGAAGCTCAAATGGGCGGGGGCAATCAAGGAAGTTCTCTACCCGGAATGGTTGGCTAACACCGTGGTGGTAAAGAATAAGAACATAAAGTGGCGAGTGTGTGTAGACTTCATAGATCTGAATAAGGCTTGCCCGAAAGATCCATTCCCTATGCCTAAAATAGATCAGTTGGTGGATGCAACTGTAGGCCATCCTCGGATGAGCTTCCTAGACGCCTTTCAAGAGTACCACCAAATACCATTAGCCTTAGATGATCAGGAGAAAACCGCTTTCGTCACCCTTGTTGGGAACTACCACTACAAGGTGATGTCATTTGGTTTGAAAAATGAGGGATCTACCTACCAGAGAATGATGACGAGGATGTTTGAGGCACAGTTGGGTAAGAGTATTGAAGTCTACATAGACAAAATGGTAGTGAAAAGCAAGATGGTATCTGAGCATGTGGGAGATCTCAGAAACATTTTTGAAGTTCTTAGAAAACACAAGTTGCGCTTAAATGCTTCCAAGTGCTCGTTTGGTGTGGGATCAGGCAAATTCTTAGGCTATATGGTAACCCACAAGGGGATTGAGGTTAATCCCGATCAAATCAAGGCTATTAGCAGTTTGCAGCCACCTTGGAATCCTAAAGAGGTCTAGAAACTAACCAGAATGGCCGCTGCCTTGAACCAGTTTATTTCTCGGTCAGCAGATAGGTGCAGGCCCTTCTTCCTACTGATTAACAAGTGGAAGGGGTTTGAGTGAACCAAGGAGTGTGCCTTAGATTTCCATCAATTTAAAGAATATCTAACTCGGCCACCTATCATGTCCAGTCATGAAGTGGATGAGGTCCTTTTTGCCTATATCGCTGTGGCCCCTTATGCTGTAAGTTTGGTGTTGATACGAGTTAATCGTGGCGTACAATGGCCAATTTATTATGTGAGCAAGTCGCTGCATGAGGCTGAGGTTCATTATCTACCACTGGAGAAAGCCATCCTAGCGGTAATGCATGGTACACGAAAGTTGCCCCATTATTTCCAAGCACATACAGTTGTCGTCCTCACCCAGCTTCCACTTAAAGCCATACTACAAAGTTCTGATTACACGAGAAGGATCGCTAAATGGGGCACGGTTCTAGGGGCTTTTGCCATCAAATACATGCCTCGTATCTCTATCAAGGGCCAAGTCCTCGCGAATCTGGTGGCCGAGTTTGCTAAACCCCTATTAAAAGAAGAAGTGTCAACACAAAACATGGATGAAAAATCGGTTGGCATGATCTCCTAACGAGGTTCCTTATCATGGGAAATGTACGTTGATGGTGCAGCAAATCATAAGAGTTCCGGAGTGGGGCTAGTGTTGGTATCCCCTAAGAAGATCACTATTGAGAAGTCATTAAGGTTAGACTTCTCGGCTACAAATAATGAGGTTGAATATGAAACTCTGCTAATGGGAATGACCATAGTTCAAAAAATGGGCGAAAAGGTAGTAAAGATGTTCTCGCACTTAAAGTTAGTCGTCGGCTAAGTGAAAGGAGAATTCGAAACGAAAGATGAAAGAATACAGGGGTACTTGAGTCAGGTTAGACACCTTCAATCAGGGTTCGAATCTTTCAACTTGTTGCACATCCCTAGAAGTGGAAACACACGTGCTGATTCTCTAACCAGACTTGCAACCTCCTCGACGCAGAACCTGCCTTGGGTTATCCTCGTAGAGGATTTGTACAAACCCGCGATGTGAGGAGAGAGACAATCCAAGTTCACCAGGTCAGAGCAGGGTCTAGTTGAATGGACCCTGTGGTATTATTCTTGAAGGAAGATACCCTGCCTGAAGAAAAGTCAAAAGCTGATAAGGTACGAAAAAAGGCTCCTCGGCTCTAGCTGTTCGAGGACCAAAAATTATATAAACGCTCCTTCTCAGGGCCATACCTGTGATGTGTACATCTTGAAGCAACTGAATTACTCCTCGAGGAGTTACATGAAGGAATTTGCGGAAGCCACACTGGAGGCAGATCCCTGATGCACAGAGCCATCACTCAAGACTATTGGTGGCCAAATATGCAAAGGGAAGCACAAGAATATGTGAAAAAATGTGACCAGTGCCAACAGTTCGCACCAAGCATACACCAACCAATGGGAGTCCTTAATCCTCTGTCTAGCCCTTGGTCATTCACTCAATGGGGCTTAGACATTGTAGGCCCTTTCTCCAAGGCAGCAGGAAACAAGAGATACCTGCTGGTTGGCATGGACTACTTCACTAAGTGGATCGAAGCTGAACCCTTGGCAAACATCGGAGATGTGGATGCCAAGAAGTTTGTCTAGAAAAACATTGTCACCCAGTTCGGGGTCCCTCATACCCTCATCTCGGACAACGACCTTCAGTTTAATAGCAAATCTTTCAGGAGATATTTCTGTGAGTTGGGAATTATATTTCTGTGAGTTGGGAATTATGAATAGATATTCTACCTTCGCTTATCCCCAAGGGAATGGACAAGCAAAAACTGTTAACAAGGTCATAGTAAATGGACTCAAGAAGAGGCTAGATGATGTGAATGAAAAATGGGTGGAAGAATTGTCACATGTCCTCTGGACATATCGGACCACGCCTCGTAGATCCACCGGGGAAACCCCATTCTCAATGACTTATGGCGCTGAAACTGTTATCCCCTTGGAAATCGGCTTCCCAACGTTAAGGATCAGCTCATTCAGTCCGAGTAATAACACTGGGTTACTAGAAAAGACCTTAGACTTGATTGAAGAGAGAAGGGAGAATGCAATGGTCCAATTGGCATATTACCAACACAAACTCAAGCAGGGTTATGATGCCAACGTGAAGCTGTGACCATTAGCACCTGGTGATTTAGTGTTGAGAAAGGTGCTAGGCACTGCAAAAAACCCAGCGTGGGGAAAGTTAGGGCCCAACTAGGAAGGACCATACCGTATTATCTCAAGGGCTGGCATCGGGGCATACTTTTTAAAAGATTTAGATGAGCATGTAATACCATGCCTTTGGAATGTAAACAACCTAAAAATGTATTATTATTAGTAAATATTTCCTTAATCAATATGTTCATTTGTTATATAAAGGCTTGGTACTTTCTATTTTTTCTTTTATATATAAGTGTTTATACTAAAACTCAATCATGCCTAAAGTGATTAAACTGAACCATAGTCATGCCTGAAGTCCTCAGACCAGATGATGTGGAAAAGTTAACACTCAATGACAACTTTTATAAGTGTTTAAACTGAACCATAGTCATGCCTGAAGTCCTCGGATCAGATGATATGGAGAAGTTAACACTCAATGACAACTTTTATAAGTGATTAAACTGAACCGTAGTCATGCCTGAAGTCCTCGGACCAGATGCTAGGGAAAAATTAACACTCAATGACATCTTTATAAGTGTTAAGCAGATCATAAGTCATGACAGGTCTCTCGGACCACATACTTGGATAAAATTAACATTCAATAACAGCTTTTGAAGTGTTTAAACAAAGCCTTAGCAGCGTGTGGTTTTTCAGATTGCATACTTGGTGGAAATTAGCACCCCATAATATCTATTTGTTTCCTACTAAATGTCAAAACAGGTCTAAGACTATGACTAAATCCTTAGATTGATAACTCTGAGTAACGTAGAGTCTTTAATTATTTATTCAAGTATTGAGCAGTGAGAAGGATATTGGTACTTATTTAAGTATTTATTCTTTACAAAGTTCATTACTTATCTTTTTTCGATTCGGCCTTTATTGGTACTTAATTAAATTTGCTTGTAGTGGTAACAAGGTATCATTGTTGGTTTTTATTGGTCTGTAGCTGGGCCAGATCCTTTCGAAGCCTTAGGAAGAGCAGGAATAGCTTGGCTGATCAAGGGCTGCTCAGATGCCTCTCGAGCTCGTTCAAGGAGAGAGGAGTTCGGACCTGGGAGTTCACAAATTTTTGGGTGATAATATATACTCCCAGGTTGCCTTAAGTCAGAGTCTGCAGGGACTCCTGCAGTGTAAAGGGCCTTACCCCATGATACGCTGCAGTAATCCTGGCATACCTTTGAGTGCTTCTCGGTAAGCCTTATTTGCGTTTCTTCCACACCGAGCGAATAAGCTGTTGACTTCTTAGCCTCCATTTCCTCCTTAGCCAGTTGAGTCGCTTCTTTGGCCTTCTGGAGTTTAGCCCTAAGATCTTTAACCAGTTGCTTTTCTGTGGCCAAGTTTATCTCAGTCACATATAGCTTCTGGCGCTGATCCTCGGCCTACCTCTTCGCAGTCTTAAGGCCTGCCTTAGCACTGTCTTAAGGCTTGCCTCAGCACTGTCTTTGGCCTGGATTGCCTTTTTCAACTTTTCGGACAGTTTAGCTTGATCTTGCTTAAGTGCCCCCGACACCTTCTCAGCCTTAGCGCGAGATTGGGCCTTTACCTTAACTTCGTTATGAGCATCCTTGACCCATTCCTCGGTCACGAAAACCTGTTGGCTAATCTGTAAGATAGAAACAGAAGAGTTCCATGTTAAAAAAAAAAAAAAAAAAAAATTTTACTAAGTATTTGTTGATTAGAAGAAAGTGTCCAACCACTTACCATAGCAAGATCCCTCTTAAGGGATAAGAAAAGATCGGGTTGTTTAAAGCGTCTGTAAGCATCCATATCTCTTGGCAGAAGAAATGGCTACTCCAAGGCTTTAGCAATGTGAACTGAGTGCCCCCCTTGAAAATTTCGGACCGAAGTGTCCTAGGGGATGAAGGCACCATCCACCTCCAGCCTGGGGGACCAAGTGTCCGGTGGTCGGCGCATGTTGGCCCCGAGAGGATCCTCCCAGTTTTCAACGGAAGTGGACCTCATGTCTTGAGAGTTTTTGGTCACTTTTTGTTGCTTGGTCCCCTTCCAACGGGCCCACTTCGCCTTCCTCAAGCGTTTCGTTTGGCCTTTTATTTTAATTTAGGAATTGACTTTAACCTGAGGTCGGCAGGAATCTGAGGAGGGAAAGGGGGAAGATTAGCTGGGACTTGGGACTTATTGGCCTCTTTTAAGGTTGACACTTGATTTCTCATGGCCATAAGTTCCTTTAAAGATTTGCTTCCTTTGTTCAGAGCCATCCCGTCTTCTTCTTCTTCTTTTTCTTCTAAAGTGTCGCCTAGACGGGCAACAACAGGAACTGGGGCGTGAGCACTGGAGTGTCTATCAGGTTCTTCCTCGGCGTCCGAGACTGATATTACTTGCATCCCCTGAGGCTCCTTCTCTCCAAAATGAAATTTATCAATTTCTTTTTCGAGTGAGGAGTTGGAGGAGGCAATCCTTTCTCTGAATGCTGTTGCTTCGAGATGAACTTGTTGGACTGGTTGGACGATCAGAGGAACGTTCTGTTGGTATGGGTGTGCTACTGGTGGAAGGTCGTTTGGGGCTAAAAAATTGGGCTTAAATATGTCGATTCGAGCTATCCATGGGTCACCCGCTCTTATGGCGTGGCTGACTTCTTAGAATATCTCCGAAATGGGCTGAAAATCCAAAATCAGATGAACGACCCACAGCTGCCTATCTTCACTTACGAATATCTCAAATCTCAGCAAGTAATTAAGGGCTTCGATGTTAGTTAAGCTAAGCCTGGGAACTACATGCCTCCTATCTGTTAACACAAATGAAGAACAAAACACAGTTAAAAAGTTGAAATCCAACATTAAGAAAGAGCAAGATAACGAGAAGCAAAACAGGGTCAAGGTTAAAAAGTCTAAATCTATTGTTAGGAAATCTAGTTCTAAGGCATCCCACCTGGCTCTCCCTCTCAGACTGGGCAATGAAGACCATCATGCCACGCCCCCGAAGCAATCAGATAGTCGTCTTTCATCCCTTTATTAGATTTGGGGAGACACGAGATGAGCCTAACCTCGTCGGATTTGGATTTCAGGTAAAATCCTGCCCTTTTTTGTTTGTGACACTTGTACATGTGGACCACATTGTGCCAGGTGAGCCTCAAGCCCAAATGCTCGTTCAGAGCATTAACACTTCCTAGGACCCTAAAAAGCTTAGGTGCGAATTGGTGGGGGCATATCCTATGGTTAAGGAGGTAATCCCTTGTTACCCTACCCATAGGGAGGGTCATTCCCCTTTCTATGAAGGCTATCATGAGGATTATGACTTCTCCCTCTTCTAGGTCTGTTACTATTCGTTCTGGGGGACAGTATTGCATGACGACTTCTTGTGGGATGTGGAATTTTTCCTTAAAAGCCTCTATTTTGGTAGGGGAGTCCACCAAATACTTAAACCTACCCATTTCAAATAAATTAAAGGGGAACCACCAAAAATGGTAACTGAAGAAATAAGAATTTGAGGGCTGAGGAGATTGGCCGAGGAGAAAAGAAAGGTTTAAAGAAATTAAAACTTACGCGTACTAAGATGTGTGATGATCCTTGAAACCTTTAGAAAAACTCTCAAAAATTTCTGGGAAAATAGGTATGGTAAGCTTAATGACTTAGCAGGTTTTGTGTGTTTGAATGCTGGAAATCGTTGGAAAGCTTGAGAGTTCAAAAAATGAGAGAAAAATGGTTTCACTCGAGGCTTTATATAGAAGGCAAAAATGAGTGGGAATTATCCCGCCCAAACCCCAAGGGAAAATATCAGCTGTCAGATTAATGCCTCACCATCAGATGCAAGGGATATAACGCTGCCTAAGGCAATTAATGATGCTTCGCAGTCTCCGAAACGTCATTAGCAATTATGAAGCACATAAAACCATACTCCCACATGTGTAAACTCAAGGATTTAATATTTCTAACTCTTAAAACAAATCAAAACCCCAATTTTTCTCCTTAGATGCAAGGGAAAAACCAGAATTTTGAGGGGCTATTATAGGAATAAAGGCCCAAATTTGTATATTGGGCCTTGGACCTTATCTGAGGATGTGGGCATGTCCGAGGAGGGGTAAATAATCGAGAGAGATCCCAAGTTTAGAGTCACAGAAGGAAGGAGCGGATGGAGGCCAGCCCGAGGGGGAACTGTTCCTCGGATGTGATGAATACCGTTCAAATCCCTATCCTAGCAATCTAGATGACATTCCAGGAGGTTTCCACGATAAGGATGAGCTTTATGCATGTATAGGAGTGGTAAGAACTCAGAAATATCTAAAGGAAAAGCTGCTACCACCGCATTAAATGCACTGCAGCTACTTTTTTGGCCGCATTTATATGGAGAAGACCCCTAAACAGTGCAATCTCAGCTACCACAACTCACAGAAAGCCAAAGAGGATGTCTGATGGGACATGCACTCAAGTGAAAGCTTAGATGATTAACAAGTGTAGGATCAAGATGGTCTGAAAGGAACTATATAATGTGAGAGACCTCCCATGAGAAAGGGATCAAAAAAAGAGGGGGAAGGAATATTGTAGCAATCAAAGTTGTATTTTTAAACAGTTATATTGATTTATACTCAAAATCGTCTCCTCGGACAGTAAATTTACCTAGTCCTATGTGTCCTGTTCTTGCTTGATCATCTTCTAAACCCATACTAGCCGTTATTAAATTCACTAGGGCCTAGTTCTTTAACTCACTCTCTACAAATTTATTGTACTGGGCTCACTGGGCCATCATCCCATTCATCTTGGGCTTGGGCCGCAAATTGTGTCCCTACAATTAATATACATAGTATGTATCAAATTCAATTTAAAATAATAAAAGTTAATTTTTTTTTAGTATTTAAGGAACTATTTGGTAAGAGGATTTAAATATAATTGTTTTTTTTTTTTTTTTTTTTTTTTTGCAAACCATAAAATGTGGGTCCCACACTTGAATATATTGTTTGGTTGATGTTCTCTAAATACAGTTTTCGAAAAATTGTATCATATTTTCCTTGTTCAAGCCAGGATTTTGAAAACAACTGAAATGGTGTTTTCAAGATATAGAAAACGTTTTTAATGGCATAGTTGTAAATAAAATGAAAACAGTTGATCTCATAGATTTTTCCAAACTCTTCTATCTCTTAAATTAAATAGTTTATCTTTATCACCAAAAAAAAAAAAAAAAATCTCATGCTCCAAATTTGAAACTTATCATTATCCCAAATAATAATAATAAAATACATAAGCTCTATACTAGTACTATAAAAAAGAAAAAAAGAAAAAAAAAAAAGGTAATCTACAAATTTCACACATTACTTTTTGTAAACTTTAAAAAAATATATCAAAAATAGAAATGGTCTCCCAAACATCATTTTTTGTTTTTAGTATTTTTAAAATTGTTTTTAAAAGAGGGAGCTAAACACATATAATGTAAAAATTATTATTTGAAAACTAGTTTTACTTTCAATTTTTTTTAAATTGTTTTCATATTGTTTTGAAAACAAAAACAAAAATCCTCCTACCAAACATGACCTAATATTGTTTACTCTTATACCTCCTATTTGGCATCGATATGTGCTTCAACTGTTATGATCATCAACTACATGGTTACCACATTCCTACTCAAAATTTAATAGTTACAAACCAAGTTCCCCTCTAGGGGACTAAGGATAAGCATGGGAGCAACTTAGTTACATATTGGTTTTGTTAAGTTGTTGAGCTCCTAATTCTATCATACTTAGCGTGTGTTTATTTGGAGGTGAAATAGGATGGATGGAAAGCTTTGGAGAGAAAATAGGAAGAAATTTTTTTTTTTTTTGAGTGTGTTTGGTTAGGTGTGGAGGAATGAAAATAAATGGTGAGGCCTAGGTATTTTCTCCCCAGGCCCACCAAAAAATTTTCTCCCCAAAATGGAGAGAAAACTAGAGGGGGTTCCAAAAACACCCTTGGAATTTACCTCCAAGTCTCCAACGTGTTGGCTGCTTCTTTTTTTCCTTTGATTTTTTTCTTTCTCTATTATTAACGTTTTGGCTTCCTCTTTTCTTTTTTCCTTTGATTTTCCTTTCTCTATTACAAACGTGTTGGGTTTTTTTTTTTTTTTTTTTGGACGTGTAGCTTTCTTCTTCTTCTTCTTCTTCTTCTTCTTTTAGTGCTCATATGTTTATTTTCTCATTAATTTTGGTTGGTTTTTGTTTTTGTTTTTTTTTTATTATTATTTTAGAAAACAGTTTTGGGTTAATTTCTTATGCTATATATTTTTTTACTTTAATGAAGTGTGGCTATACACAATTTTTATAAGAGTATCATGTGTTAGTTTTTATTTTATTTAATAGGGACATGATGGTAAATTTATACAAACTTTATTTTCAACCAAACAAAAAGGTTTTCCATCTCCCAACTTTTCCACCCTCTCAACCAAACACAAATGAGGGAAATTAAAATATTTTCTATCCTCCCACTTTTCCATCCTCTCTCTATTTTCTATCCTCCTACTTTTCCATCATCCCAACCAAACGGACCTTTAAGGATTTAGTAACTTTTGTGAAGCTTGGCCTGGGTTGGGTTAGAGCGGGAGAATAGCTTAGTTCCCCTAGGATTTTGTTAAGAAAGAACACTCCTAACTCTTACAGGTCCTTAAACTTGAATCAATCTCACAAGAATTTCTTAAATTCCTCTATGGGTAGGGCTTTTGTTTTTATTGTTATGAGTTTCGATCTATATGACCTCCACGCAATACAAAGAACACATTTTTTGTAGAGCAGTTATTAACCTAACTTTTAAATTAATAGAAAAGAGTTTGTTTATATTGTGTAGTGTGTACTATAAGAAAATGCTTTTACCCTAAGCATTGATCCCAAGAAAATCGGTAGAATTAGGTCATTGTCCTAACTTGAGCAAAGGAATGATCGACTTATGAGCTCATTTTTATCAATCACAATAAGAGATATCCATGCCAGGCCTAATTATTCTTCTTTAGAACCTTATTGGACCAGTTGTCAGCTTTGGGAAACAAATCCTTATCTTTTATTCTTGATTTACTTTATTCATGTAATTTCTGTTCTTGATTTGTTTACCCCTATATACTTCCTATGTAATGGGTGTCTCTTTTATTTTATTTTATTTTATTATATCAATAAATCTTAATTACTTATCATTAAAAAAAAAAAAAAAAAAAAAAAGACCTCCCTCTTCATTCATTCTCTCTCCTGTAGCTGGGATTGAGGAATTTTATGGTGGTGTCTCTTTTTTGGTGGTTTCTTTGGATTTTTTTTTTCCAAATAACCTTACTTTGCTAACAATTTCGTTAGTTGCTCGGTTTTGAAAGAATGTTGGAAACTAACATCTTGAGTTTCTAAAACTCGAGTTTCTAATACTCGATTTTGGGGTTTTTCATAAAATGACGTGGACAAAGTTTTCCATGTGGATATCGAGTTTATAAAACTTGATTTACAAACTTGAGTTTCTACTACTCGATTTGTAATCCACGTTTTTATTAAACTCCCTTCTAAAACCGAGTTTTAGAAACACGTTTTCTGACTACTTAAAACCTAAAATTTGGCCTCACTCTCAAACACTCTCAATCTCAAGCTTTCATCAAACACTCTCAAACACTCCTCACTATCAATTCTTCTTCTTTTTCTTTTTCTTCACTAGTTCTGCCTCCGATTCCAGTCCTCAAGAGAGCACTCAAGCACCCCAAACCCAAATCCACTGACCTATTCCCAGAACCAAAAGGTTACTATTCTTTCTTTCCCCACTTTGTTATTTGGAGCTGCTTTGCCTTTTTTTTTTTTGCAAAACTCAATTTTGGGGTGTTTAGTTCAACTCTTTAAAAGCAAATAATTTACATTTTTGGAAAATGGGTTTCATGATTTTCAATTTTGGGTGTTAAGTTCATCTCTCTGAAAGCAACAAAAATCACTTTTTGGAATATGGGTTTCATGAGTTTCAACTTGTCTTGCTTTTTTCATTGTTGTATTTGTCTTATTTTACTTCCCTATTTTGTTTGGTTGTTGAGAAAGCCAAAAAAGAAGAAGAAGAAGAAGAGTGTTTTGGGGTCTTAACATTGAAGATTGAATTGAGTATCTTGATTCTTTTGCTTGTGTTGCTTTTTTTGCATTAACTCAATAGGAGTACAGGTGTGTGAGAGATTTTGAGTTTGTCTGGGTTGATGTTCCAGCATGATGCTTGTATATGGACTTCAAGATGATATGCTTTCTGTTGAAGGTTTTGTTGAATTTGAATGACTATAGAGAATGTTTGGTTAGGAAGAAATTGTAGGAAAAGAAAGTAAAAGGATTTTCAAGCTTTGAACTTTTGAATGAAATGCCCATAATGAAAAATTTTATTCTAGAACAATCTTGATTGTTCCAATTAAAGAAGGAAAAAAAATTATCTGAGGGACACTAAAGAAAAATAGGGAACACAATATTTATCTATGTACTACAAATTTTTTTTTTTTTTGGTGAAACTGTAAATGTGGATTAAATTAAAGAAGAAAATGAATTTCTTACTGCAAGTAATGTCAGCCCAGTGCTTATCTTTATTAGGGGTGAGTTTGGTTTAGCTTTTTGTAAAAGTGCATAATGAAAAAGTTGAGTTTTCAAAAAGTCCATAATGAAAAAGTTGAGTTTCAAAAAACTGAGTGTTTGGTAAAGCTGTTAAAAAGTGCTTTTTGAAAAAGCTGAGTGTTTGGCTAGTACTTATAAAAGTGGCAGTTTGAGAGATAAATTACCAAAAATGACAATGTATATATAAGGGAGTTTATTTCATACTTTTTTTTTTAATGCGAGTTTATTTCATACTTAAATCAACTACTTCATATACTTAAATTAATTTTTCTCTTTCTAAAAAAATTATTTTTTTCTCATCAATATTAGCTAATAATAACCTACCACTTAAGATTTATTGTGAAAATATTGTGAAATTATTGTGATAATTGATACTGATTTTAATTTGAAAGTACTATTACAATTATTTTTTTCTCTTTTTAAAAAAATTATTTTTTTCACCAATATTAGCTAATAATAACCTACTACTTAAGATTTATTGTGAAAATATTGTGATAAAAATTGATACAGATTTTAATTTTAACATACTATTAAAATTATTTTTTTCTCTTTCTAAAAAAAATTTTTTTTTCTCACAAATATTAGCTAATAATAACCTATCCTTTAAAATTTATTGTGAAAATATTGTGGTAGTATTTTTAAATTGTGATTTCTAATTCTTTGACTTTCTTTAATCCATATGTTTCCTCTTTTCTTTTCTTTTTCTTCTGTTGCATTTTGTCCACCACACACGTGTTTCCTCTTTTCTTTTCTTTTTTCTTCTCTTGCATTTTGTCTACCACACACGTATACCCATAGATTCCTTCATCTCTTTTTTTTCCTTTATATTCCACTTGATTCCAGAGCCTTCTTTCCTCCTTATTTCCCCAGCTCTCTCATTCTCTGCTCTCTCTGTTTTTTTGTTTTTTTTTACTTGATTCTCTAGCTCTCTCTGTGATACTTGATTCCATAATCTTGCTTGCCATTTGGTGTCATTATCTTCAAACACACACAGACACGCATGGAGAGAAAGGAGAAATCGTCTTTGCTCCACCACACCGCCACCGCTCCTCCTCCTCCTCACTGCGGAGTGCATGCAACCAGGGGTCAGATCGGCTTCTTTTTTTTTTTTCTTGATCATTTATTGTTCTAAATTTTTTTTTCCTATTCTTGATCTGCTGTTGTTGTTGTTGTTTTGATTTTAGATTTGTTGTTTAAATTATATCAGTTTTATGAGAGCAATAATTTTTTTTGCTTTTATTGTTGTGGTTTGATTAATTTTAAGATTATGTTTTTGAGTTTATATTTTGATTATGCTTGAGATGAGAGGCGTGAGAGTGAGCTCGGACAGGCGTGAGAACTGAGGGTTTTTTATCAAGGGTAATTTGGTAATTGAATGAATTAGCAACGGATACTTCTGGAACGCGCATTGGACTTTTTGGTTATGGACCGAACTAGACCCATAACGCAAACGCGCGCTTCTTCAGAAAAATAAAACACCAACTTTTTCAGGAAAGTTGCGTTTTATACTTACCAAACGCGTGTTTTGGTCTGGCTTTTTTGAAAAGCCAACTTTTGGGCTTCAAACGCACAAACAAACGGGCACTAGATCTTCTTTGTTTTTTTCGGGGGCTAATTACTTTACAGATTGTCCAATTGGCAAGAACGTGTTTTGAAGTACTATTAACAAGTTTTTGTGCTTGGATATGCATTTACATATCATAGGAATTAGTTAGGTTCTGGGAATGGATAAAAAGCATTGCTTGTTGAAAAAATAGAATTATGTGATGTCATTTTGCAATTAAATGGAAACTTACACTTGATTTTGTCAACAGTATATATTTTTTGGGTAGATGGATCAGTTAGAATTTTATTTAACAAATCAAAAACATTGATTCAAGTGCAGTAAGCTTGAGATTCAGCAGAACACATACTGCAGAGCCAGAACTACTAAACAATGAACACAGCACAACAATGTTTGAGAAAAGCATAAAGCCACAAGACTTAACCCATCTAGCAACAACTACTTTAGGCAAGTAAAACTCAGCTACCTAGAGTCAATTGTACAAACTTGGTACCACTCAGCTTAACTCAAATGAATAAAAAATCAAGGGACAAAAAAGAGCAAGGTTGGATTGAATCCCCAATTACAGCAGAGTACTCTATTTATTCCTGAGTTATAGCTGTACTTCTTCTTGCTTACCATTCTTTTAGCATCCTTTTTTTTAATAATGCCAATAAGCTACTCTTCAGTAAGATTTTCCTTGCATGTAGAATAGCATTCCTTTGCTTCCAATTGGTAGACAGTAGCCACCAAGCCAGCTTGCAGAGGGTGGTTCAAATAGCAACTAGCTTACTTTTCCTTTTATTCATTGTGTGATACACTCATGTAAAGAGATTAGAGTTTATGTTATTTTTGCTTTTCCTTACATGAATTTGAATATGTGCATTTTTACAATGATGATGTTGCTTACATTAGTATTAGTCCTGAAAAGTTCTTGTTCTGATTTTGGGATATGCTCTATTCAATGATAAAATGCCAGTTGGTAAATAAAACAGAGAACCTGAATAGCATACAAAGGCATTTATGCTTGTATGCATATCTTTCTGTTTCTACCATTTGTAGTTGTTTTCTGCTAATAAATTCTTATTAACACTCCATCTGAACTAGGGAAATCCTTTCATCTGATTTATTGAAAGAATTCCACAAAACACAGGATGAATTGCTAGGTTATTATAACCACAAAACTTCTCACCACGTCAGGATTTCCCAAGTTATGATGACAATGATAATCAAATACCATAGCGTTATAGGCTACATACACCAATGACAAAACTTTATTAGAAAATAGCTAGGTCCATTGTGTAAGGTTGGCACTGGGACTCGAAGCTATAGGCAAACAAAGATAATAAGAATTCTCAAAACAATTTAGGCATAATGACGTTTTTCACTTTGTGTATGTAGGTGGTAAAAATGTATTTTAGTTGCTATATTTTTAAACATGTTTACATTTTGGTTTATGTCATCATCTCAATTATAGAAAATGCAATTTTAACCATGTTGTGTCTGTGCAATTCATTCATTACTCATATAGACGTTCTCTATAAGTGAAATGACATTAGGGATTAAAATGATAGTAAATTTAAAAATATAAGAACTAAAATAAAGTTCTAAAAACTTAAACACGAAGATAAAGTTATAAAAACTTAAACACTAAAATTTACTATCCTCGTTTTTTTTCATTGTATGTAATGAATTTGGCTTGTCCTGATCTCTATATTTCCTCTATTTTGGCATTTATTGTTGTTGTTGTTGTTATTATTTTTCCTCTTTGCTAGAACTTAGAAGTCTGCATTTGGTAGGTACTCTTGTATATGTACAATATTATGTGTACATATAAAGCCAAATTTTTTCCAGAAAACATAAAGCCAAGTTTTTTATTTATTTTTCAGTATATGACTAGTGTTACATAATGCCAACAAGTTATTTTCCCCCACACTATTAATGATCTCACAGTAGCACTCTTTGCATTATGGAGCCATGGATCGATGAGGAGCCAGAGATTGTGCACCCCGGTCCAGAAATTACTTCATTGCTGATGCAACAAACAAATCATCGATCAGAAATTATTTGGAATGGCGAGGTGAAATATATAGTTCTAACAACCGCTTTAAGTTTTTACAAAGCGAGTTTCACTTTTAGCAAGTTCTTTCAAAGTTGTATATCTAGTTCTAACAACCGCTATAATTTTTATCAATTTTGCAGGACCCGGGCCCACGTTAGTGCCGTGGTCGCTCTAAGGAGATGGAACACATATTGATGCAAGATAATTGGGTGATATACATTATCAAGTTGGTGGGGCTAGAAGGATTGTTTAAGGTCCCTTCCAGAGAGATAGATCATGGCCTAACATTGGCCCTAGTTGAGCGATGGCGGCTGGAGACTCATACATTCCATCTTCCACATGATGAGATGTTAATCACCCTACAAGATGTGGATGTCATTTTTGGACTTCCTATAGACAGTGAGGTTTTGGTTGGGCCGACTGCTGTCGGGGAGTGGAGCCAACTGTGTGTGGAGTTGCTTGGTTTTGTAGTTCCAAGGAATGACAAAAAAAACTTTGGTGGGGCAAAGAATTCTTATCAGCTACCTTGTTGATCGCATTGCAGAGCCACTGCCTCATGATGCAATGGAGATTCAAATACATTAGTATGCTTGGTGCTATATTTTAGCGCTACTAGGGGATAATATTTTCATGGACAAGTCGGGAGATAGAGTGCATCTAATGCACTCGGAGTTCCTGCGGAACCTTCGTGATCCGCCACAGTATAGTTGGGGTAGTGGTTGCCTGGCATGGTTGTACAAAGAGTTGTGCCGGGCAAGCCATAAAGAGACATTGCAAACTGGTGGGGCGTTGCAATTGGTCCAGTATTGTGCATGGGTGAGGTTGCCAGTCTTGTGCCCGAAGATAGAGCCCCCACCTGGAAGTGATTATGGCCCATGGCCAAAAGCTTCACTTGCATTTAAGTAAGTATTTTCCTGATATTCAATGTGTTATGCAATGTACTCTTCTTAGTAACTAAGTGGTATTATCTTATCTTATGTTATTCGCTCGTAACTGTAGTTGGGTGCAGGTGCCAAGCCCGAAGAGTAGGCCATCCGGCATGGCATTAATCCACTATCGTGAGAAATTAGTTAGACATCAAACGGACCTGGTAATAATATACGAAAATTCTGTTTGGTTATGCTAAATAAAGATTATTATCACATGTTCAATAGTTAAGAGCCTAGGGTGTCCGTGTCCGCTTAAGTTTTAGGAGAACTCCTTAAAAATTGTGTCATAGGGGAGGCAAGTGTGGAAGGTTTTTTAAGGTTTTGGAAGTCTTAAAGAGGTTGGAATATCGATCATGGTGATGATAGTTTTGGAAGTTTTTTGTTGGTAGCAGCAGTAGAGAAAATGAAGCCAAAAGGGTTTAATGGCAGTGGAGTTGTACTATGACCACTATCACACCATTATCTTGTACACCTTGCTGCCTTTAACACTGCCATTTCAAGTGTTAACCAAGCTATATCTTTGTTTCATCGTGCAACAACAACCAAACCTTAGTCCCAAAGATTTGCGGTATCTTTGTTTCATCATATTTATTTAATTGACTTCACTGATGTTTCATTTCTTTGTTTTTTTCTTGCCTAAAGATTGGATCCGTATGTATAATTTTCCTTAAGAATATGTTAAAATCATTGCTTTAACATATCTTCTATTTTAATTTTTGTTTTTCCCTTTATCTATGTATTCTCCCTTGTTTCACATTTTAAGATATTATGATAATTGTATTTTGTTTCTATTGTAGATTATGTGGGAGCCATATGAGACAAACTTAGGCCACCTTCCTGCCTTCTGCGTTGTAGGGAGGGATATGTGGATGGCAAGGGTGCCACTTGTGTGTTTTTGCATGGTAGAGACACACCACCCAGACCGTGTCCTTTGACAGTTTGGGTTGGCACAGGAGCAGCCCGACCATGTTGTGTACAATGATAGACTGTATGGAATAGACTTGCGTGGAAAGGTGGAAAAAAATTGAAGGGTGGAGCATGAACCGTATATCCTCTCATGGGGTACTCGACAACAACGACTTTGCCATGCACCTCCTCAGATTGGTGAGATGCCCCAAGATCATGCCTATACTGCTAGTACCGTCTGGTCACCCGAAAGTATGTCAACCGCAACAGCGCTAAATTTTTCTTTTCTTTATCCAGTGAACTAAATTTTGCAGGCAGAGCTCAATAAAGAGATTGCTGAAAATGGTTCAGTTGAAATTGAAGTTCAGACTGACGAAAAGAAAACAAAGGAGAAAACTACCGCTAAAAACTCTAAGCATCACTCACTCCTATTACAGGTTAGTAAAATCTGAAACTGCCCGTGGCTTTTTTTTTTTTTTTTTTTGAGGTTGGACAGAAGAGGGGAGGGGAGGGGCATCAATTTACTTTCATGGGTAGATATCGGAGCATGCATGTATTAGAGGTATGAACACATGTAGTTCAACTTTTAGGAGCATCTCAGCTTGATGATTCTGGGTATGCTTGTTAGTGATTGTGTTGGCAGTGGTGGTGGTGGCGGCTGCATTTGGCATTGGCTGAAAAATGCAGTTTTTTTTTACTGTATGTCACATTAATAAATTTGTTTTTTGTGTTTGTTCCTATTTTTAATTAATTTTCTTCCCACCAATGGCAAATGAACAAAGTTGTATGACCTCAGTCACATAATCTGAGCAATTAAGGCCCTTCATAAACCACTTGTTCACCTCTCCAATTGATTGGCTGGGTTAAATTTAAACTAAATGCAGCTAGCTACCAAGTCAAAATTTGCATGTTCAGCCTGTCTTGAGAGGAATAGCAGAGTGAAAACCGTTGGCTTATGGGCTAAAATGCTATATGATACTCTAAAAATGGGAGCCTCTTCAGCTATTAAAAATAAAAATAAAAATCAAAGGCGATAGAACCGATGTCAGTTATCCCACACAAGGCTCCTCCATTTATATTCGTGTTTGTTTGGGAACCGTTTATCTAGGTTTTTTGCTAATTTTTTTTTTATGAAAGTGGGCTACAATATACTTTGTACTTAGGAAAATTTTGAAAAAGATGAGAAAAAAGGGGAAATAAAAATGAAGTTTTAAAAAGTTGTATATAAAAGTTAAAAACTAAAGCTTAAAGCCATGTTTGCAATCTAAATGAGCATGATAGGGGTGTCAAAGCAATTTCTCAGTATTAGGCCCTTGATCCTTGAGGGGGGTGATTACATATGTGGCACCTTCCATCCATGCCAACCACAGAGAAACTCATGGACATGAAGGAAGGAAGCATATCATGGGCTGAGCAAGAGTCATTAAGGAAATAGAAGACTATGTTGCTTCACTCATTGTGGTGCATGCATACTCGTGTTTGACTTTAGAGCCAATGTGCTTGTTACCTTGCAAAGGTAATGAATTTGTGGTTATGGTTTGGTAGACTATAAGCTATGCGAGAGTTGTGCTAGTTTGATTTGATTGAAGCACCTTAAACTCTATGTAGGTTTATTTACATCCCATGATTCATGATGCACATGGGTGCAAGATGTTTAGGTCCTTGGGAAATGTCATTGATCCGCTTGAAGTAATAAATGGGATATCCTTGGAAGGTCTTCATAAGAAGCTAGAGGATGGGGTATCGTCAGTAGTGTAATAAATTGTGGAATGCTATATGATTTGCTATGACCAAGCTTGGGGATGATTATGTTCCGCCCACAAATGTAAATCCGGATGACTTGTCATTTAGCTGTCAATGGATACTCTCAGTATTAAACATAGCCATATTCAAAACTATTGCGGCTTTGGAGTCGTATAAATTAGCAAATACTATGTATTAATGGTGGCAATACCAACAGTGTGATGTTTTTATTGAAGCAATTAAGCCTTTCTTTGCTGGGAATGATCCAAGGTTTGAGACTAACAGGAGTTTTGCTCGAGACACACTTTGGTCATGTCTTGACAATGGGCTACGATTGCTTCATCCTTTTATGTTGTATGTTACAGAAGAATTATGGAAGCGTCTTCCTTCATCAAGGGACTGGACAAACAAGAGAGCTCTTGGAGAGCTCTCAAAGCTTTGATTTTACTTAATGTGCTACATTGTTTTCTATGTATAGCTGCCTTCCCCGGTGTTTTATTTTTATTTTTGAAAACATAGTGGTGGAGCCACATGCATCCTTAGGGGGTCCTTGGCCCCTCAAAATTTTTTAATGTTTTTTACAATATAGGTTTTTTTTTTTTTATATATATATATATATATATAAATATTTAAAGGTTATATGAAAAAAAAAAAAAGAATTTGGTCCCCCAAAAGAAAGCATTGATTAACTAATCTAGTAATCATTTCCCAAAAAAAGGGAGTTTAGTGTTGATATACAATTGCAGTAGAATGAAATAATTACATAGTAAGTTTTGTGAGTAAATCGTGGGACCCCTAATTTTTAGCTCAATTTCAATCCTATTAATGCATTCAAACCATCCAACATTGATAATATATGCAATTTGGTTAAAATTTTCTATTATCAAGATTTTATCAAGGAAAAAAAAAAGCTCATATGAGACTTCAGTTATAACAATATGATTTTGAATTTTCAAACATGGATGAAGTTTTGTGAACAGTTTATATATTAAAATGGAAATATGTATAATTTTGTTATAAAAATAATAATTAATGAAGTTTATTACGTGAAGTAGTATTGTCAAGCTTGACTTTGATGGAAGATACTATATTGGCCTTTTTTTTTTTTTTTTGTTCTTTATATTTATATGTTGTATACCCAATTATACAATGTTTGTATACATATTAGAGTTTAAGAAGATTATAAGTTTTTTTTTTTATAAAGAAGAACTTGTGTCTAGGTGTATATATATATACATATTAAAGTTGATAATTTGTGTATATGTATATAACTTACTTTAGAATAAGCAAATTAAAATTTATATTTTCATACACACATATATATTCCTCTCATTTTTAGGGTAGTGTCTATTTGTGATTTGAGTTTATCTTGACACAATAGTTCGGCCCCCCAACTCAAAATTTCTAACTCTGCCATTGCAAAAACATATACCCCACCATAAATAGCAATAAGCAACAACAACAAAAAAAGCTCATATGTACAAAAGAGAAAAAAGAAGAAGCAAGATTTTTTTTTAAAAAAAAATGAGAAAAACTCGAGTTCCAGCAAGCATCTAATCAAGAGTACCCAAAAAAAAAAGTGAGATTTAAAAAAATATATATATGAGAGGAACTCGAGCCTTTGAAACTCGAGTTCTAGTAGAACTCAAGTGTATGAAACTCAAGATTCAAAATCGAGTTTTAAAAACTCGAGATTCTATAGCATTTACAAAAATACTATGTTTTAGGCAAAGAGAATGCTCTGTTTTTTTAGTGTTCACACTAGTGGAACTCAAGTCTATGAAACTCGAGTTTCATTGGGAAATTTTTTTTTTCCCCCTGGACATGCAAGCAAACCAGAAACTGAAATGTGTGCATGCACCTGCTAAGAAGCTGAGAAACAGAGATAAAGAAGCTGAGAATGTAATCCATAAACACTCACTGAAAGGCAAAGAAGCTGAGAATGTAAATGCACTTAGATTACATCAAAATGCGTTCTCAATAGGCACCAAACTATAGAAACTGTTATGCTCTCTGCACAAACATAGTTTTACAATGTAAATGCACTTAAATCACAGCAAAAGACATTCTCAATATATCAACATTCTAAACATGCCCAACCACGCTTAATTTGCAGTTCTAACCATACTACTCAAATCACAATCTTCATAGAGGTACATTGGATAGAGAATTACAAGTACATTCAACAAAAACCAAAAAGTTAATTGTGCCGATACAACGTAGTCACTTTTCCTAAAATCAGCGGTCTACACAACAAAAATGTCGTCCATGGAAGCATGCCTAAAAACGTAGACTAATCACATTAGGAGACAAGATAGTAAACATTAGGTAAACATAGAATGAACAACCCAATCAAGAACTTTTTTCCATCTGTCACCTACCTAATTTGGAACGTGACCGCTTATGGAAGCGCCATAGGATTGCAAACATTTTCTGCGGTTATGCCCAGAAGCATGACATAATCCACATATCTGCTTGAGTTGACTCTCTATCAAATCTGCGTCCTTCCTCCGCCATCCCCGTTCTCGATCCTTATTCCTCAATCCATCCATCTCATTCCTTATTCTTGACTTCACTGGTTGACCTTTGGCATGCAACAATGCTGGATTAGGCAACCATTTTAGCCCCATGGGATCCCTCCATAATGACTCTGACTTAGGAATCACAAATGCATGTGAGTAAGTGTTAAAGGCATACTCCAAACTATAACATGGGTGAATATATGTGGTCGAATCAATCTTTAGCGCATCACATACTCTAATTGCATGTGAACACGAGATCTTGATGTTTTGTCATTTCCCACAACTGCGTGTTCTTTCCAACAATCGAACTTCATAACTGTGGTTTCCCCCTCCTGTGCTACACATGTTGAGTGTAGTAACTACTTGATATATCATATGTTGATTGCTAAATGCCCTGAGATAGTGATTCTCAGATTTACGCCTATTTTCCTCCCACGTGAAGAAGGCATATGTTCTCCATTTCTTACTCTCCAACAACTCATGAGTAATTTCTTTGTGCTGATCATGGAAATATTCAACAAGTTTAGACGAAGTGAACTCAACCATTGCGGCAATAGGATGGCCCCATGCACCTTTCAGTACACCATTGAAGCACTCTGATATGTTAGTTGTCATTGCCCCAAAACGTCTCCCACCATCATGTGACTGGGTCCACATACCCATAGACTCGCTCATTAGGTATGTGTATGGAAGAAAATCCTTTTCCTTGCCATCCTTCCTCGTCACCTTCTTCTTATTCCTAATGGCCTCAATTTCCAACTACTTAATGGATTCCATTATGGTATCGAATTTAACTGTCTGAAAATGTGTGTTAAAGTTGCTAGCAACATGTCAAAGGCAATATCTATGATATACCCGTGTTCTTCCACCATCCCTTCTAGGCCAATGTGCAATGGTGTTTTTGATACCTCCATGTTAGTCAGAAATTATGCAAATGCCTTTGTCAGGTATCACATCGCCAATCGTATCTCTGAGGCATTGTGAAAACCACCTCCAACTGGGCCTTGACTCACAATCCACAATAGTAAAGGCGAAAGGGAATACCTTGTTGTTAGTGTCAGTTGCCATTACGACCAACAACTTTCCTTGATATTTACCATACAGATGGGTCCCATCAATATAGATAATCGGCTTGCAATATTTGAATCCATCAATGCATGGACCGAAAGACCAAAACACATAATGCAAAAATATGATGTCATCTTCACCGGTGGGTGTGGTACGATAGAACACCTAGGTATTTGGATCTTGATCAATATATGCTATTAGAAACTTTTGCAACCTTTGGTAAGACTCTTCCCAATTCCCAAATATCTTCCCAATCGCCTTTTATTTCGCATCCCATACCTTGTAGTAAGAAGGCTTATGGGCCTCATATTTCGACTCTATCATAGATCTGCGATGCTTAATTGTGGTAGTGTGATCCTCACATAACTTCTTAAGGATGTCTGATGTAATAAAATTACAATTCATCATTCTACCATCATTTCGCACCCCAGTCGGTATACACGTGTGAGGACCCACATACACGGTGACCATCCATAATCCATGGAGATTGGGCTTCATGACTGCGTAGACATGCCACTTGCATGACTCATCCACGTAATTCGCACAAAGTTTGATTTTCGTGTACCTATTGATCAAAAAATATTTGTTTTCCTTGAGGGCACAAATTGTTAATGCGCGTTTCGCCTCCACTTTATTGGCAAAAGTCAACCCTTTGCACAAATTCATCCCCTCTCTCCAAGTAAACACAAATGGTTTCTCAATATTTGAAGGATCAACCATATTTTTCCAAGTATTTGCAGAAAATGACAAGCCAAGAGGTGCGTAGGCAGAGATTGTGTTCGTAATGTTTTGGACACTAATAACATTGTCTGCATCAAGTTCACTACCATCCAATGTCTCGTCATCATCAATGTCTCTCTCAAAGTCCCTAAAGTGCCCTCGTTCAATCCTCTCTTCATACTCATCTCTATTAACAAAATCTTCACCGTTAATGGCAGTAGTCTTATTAACATAGTCGTCGTCATCATCGTCGTCGTCATCATCATCCTCTACATGTGTAGAATACTCATATTGAGCATCTAGAATTGTAACCTGTAAACTTGTGATTGTTTGTTGGATTTCCTCAATACCAACTTCTGCATGCGGCTCTAACTGTATGTACAACTCAATACCATTTACTTCGGGTATTTTCTCCAACTTGTCAAACGTGATCTTTGCATGTTTGTCTACTTCTATTGCCATATACTTGTAATTAATCTGGTGTTTCAGGACTTCATGTGGCATACGATAAGTAATTTGTATGTTGTGCACAGCAGGATTCGCACACAATTCTTCTATAACTATTATCTTCAATTCATCAAGGGTTTTCAACCTATAATCAATTTGGGTATAATAGCTCTTTATACTCGGGCCTTCAAATGGCAATCTCTTGTTCGCATTGGCATTCTTGAGTGGACCACCATGGTATAAGATTATATCAATTACAGTCATTATGAACCTATTTGAGTCAAGTTACTGTGTTAGTTAAAAAACATTTTATCTAGTCAAACTACACAAAGTACAAATTCCAATTCATTCAAAGGGAATGAATTTCATTACACATTCGTTACACATTTCATACCCAAATCATTTTTCCGTTATGTTAAGACTACCTATTTCATACCCAATACAAAAAAAAAAAAATAAATAAATAAAGGCCAAAATCTTTGTAAAAGTATACAACATTTTATCTAATTTCATACCCAATACAAAAAAAGCCATTTTATTACACATTCAAAGGGCATGAATTACATAACCCATTTCATTACAATTCATTCGAAGGGAGTAAGTCACTCATTTCATTACATACCCATTCAAAGGGCATGAATTACATTCCCATTCATTACAATTCATTCACTACCCATTTCGTACCCAAAACAATGAATAGAGCCAAAAACCTTGTAAGATCATGATAAAAATAAGAGCCTAAAAATGATGAATAAAATTTTGATAACAAAAACCATGCAAATAAATACTCAAAAAATTAACACTAACAAAACAAAGTTTTATAATTCACAATATTGGTATCTTAACTAAGTTATATTAACCATTTACAAAATAAATAGTCAAACTCTTTAATCCACACCCAACTACAATGACAATCACATCAAAAAACCCTTACCTGAGATATGAATTTGTTAAGAGAGAGGAGCAGTGAGAGAGGCAATGTGGTGAGTGAGAGTGAGAGGCAATGTGGTGTGAGAAGTGTGAGAGTTATGGGTGAGTGAGGCAGTGAGAGTGTGAGGCTAAGTGTTATGGGTGAGAGAGTGAGGGATGAGTTAGTGACTGATGCGTTGTGTTTATAGAATTTCCCTTGCCACATCTCAAATTTCTCTTTTTTTAAAACGTTATATGTAAGGGTCGTCAATGGGCCGGGTCCATTTTTACGTGGCCCATGTGCACAATGGACTATTAACCAGTTAATGGGCCGGGTCGGGCTGGGCCGAAAGAGAAAACCTCAGCCCATGACCCTGCCCATGGGCAATGCCCATTTTGTCTTTAGCAAGCTAGGCTATCGGGTTGGGCCTAATGGGCTACTCATGGGCTTATATTAGCATATTATTTTATTATTTTTATAAGGAAAGAATCAATTTTTTATAAGGGAATAATCAATCTATTTTTTTAAAGAAAAGAATAAAGAATTTAATACTTAATTACAAATTTTTTTACAGTCAAATCTATTTAATCTTTTGTTTTGTTGATGGAAACTTATTTAATTTTTTTTATTAAGGCTTTAAATAGATTTGTATTTTTATCTTTGATAAAAAAAATGTCAAATGGTTAATTCAAATTTGCTAGACTAAAAATATATATTTAGTAAACTTAGTTTAGCACAATTATTTTGAGTATCTTAGTGGTTCAGGGAGTTGTCTTAAGAAATTCCTCTATAATATCTCAAGATCAATTCTTCATACACTTCCTATATATTTTTGTTATGAATTATGAGTTATTGGGTTGGGCTAATGGGTTAGGCCAACGGGCTGGGCAATGGGTTGGGCTACTAGGCTAGCACACCAGGTACCCATGGGCATAAAAACTAGCCCACGGCCTAATCCACTAGGCTAGTGGGCTACCCATAAGCGTCAATAACAACGGGCTGGGCCGCCCATTAGCTCGGTGGGCCGTTGGGTTTCTAGGCCGGGTTATGGGCTATGGGCTATGAGCTATTTGATGACCCTTAGTTATATGAGTGGACTTACAATTCCTATACCCTCTCCATGACTACATGCATGGGCTTTTTAGATTATTTACCTTTCGGTCGTTCAGCTTTTTATTTTTTAATTTTTTTATATTTTAAATGCTCTGTTTCTTCTTGTTTTTCTGCCATTCTTTTGTATACATCCCTGTAATAGGATAGTGCTTTTTTAATGAATTTCTATTACTTATATATATATATATATATATATATATAAATATATAAATAAAAGTTTTTGAAGAAATTTTATTTGAGCCCTCAATAGCCTCTTGCGTTATCCTTGGTGCTTATAGAAGTACCTCAATATTTGAGGTTAGGAGTTCAAAGTTCAAAGCACCCTGTGTTTCACTGGTATAACATTTAGATTTAAGGATAAGGTTACTCTTTCTGCCATGTGCAATGACAAATAATGAATGCCCTAGTATAAAGTGAGTTTCAAAAGTGAAGGGAGCAAAAGGGCAAAAGGAAGGCCCAAGAGGAGATGGATAGATTCAAGAGGCCGTGCTAAAATATGATTTCCAAGAATCTGATAGAGGATGTGGCTCTAGTTAGAGCTGATGATTACCTTGGTAGTCTTTTTAGGGGAATTGAATGTAAAATCCTAAATGTTTATGAAAGCAAAATGAATGGTACAGAGTGCCCAATCATTTGATGATGAACCTTTGGGATAGTGTTCCAGAAAACTATAGTTAAAACAGAAGGAAGAAAAAATTGGTGGATGCCATGCCTTGGAATTGGATATTCTATTTTCTTTGACAAGTGTTGATTTTCGTGAGTGATAATGCTGAAGGTGTTTGAAAGACATTTATTTCGAAATTGACACAACAGTCTGTTTCCTAGCCAGAAATAAATGGTAGGAGAGGCATGCCAATCTCAATTACAAATTTTAAATTAAGAGTTTATTTTGAGCCTTGTTTGTGGCTGTAGTTGATGGAGCTCAGGAAAAGGTTTCTGGGAGTTTTTTGAATGACATTGTTTATCTAACAAGTTTGTGTATTGTATGAAAGACAATTGATAACACCTGTTGAATCCATTGACATATCAATAGATATTAACATGCTGGTGCTCTTTGAATTTATAGTATGTATGAGTTCATGTTTAGATTGAATGAGTTATAACACCCCCACCCAAACCCCCCGTTTTTATTTTTCAAAATACAGCCCTTGTGTTGTCATCCTTGTTTGAGGAACTGAATAAGTACAGGTGTTAATGGCACCACTATCTTTAACATGCTTTAGTAGTTATTTTCTTTTATCGTACATTGTTGAATGTTTTTTGAAATTCTGTTGGTTAATAGGAAGAAATGGAAGGCTCCTGTGTCACTGAACATGGCCTTACGCAAAATAGCCTTCTCTCTTAAATAAATAAAAAAAAGGTTTTAGGATATAATGACACCTTAAAAAGCATGGGGCAATGGAATTTTATACAGATGTCTAGTTTTGACTTTTTGATCATTGTTTCACTTTGTGTTGTATCCGCTCGAAACTTCTTTCTTTCATCTTTTACTAGAGGGATGTGTGAACAGCGCATGCCAGTAGAAAGTAGATAACCCAAAAAGTCTGGCTGTGGGCAGGAAAATATAAAGTATGTTAATTCAATGTTTTTAAAAGTGCTGCAGGTGGGAACCATAAGTTCTTTGGAATCTACTATACTGTCCTTGGTAAGTTGCAAGAGAAAGGACAAAAGGGTCGTACTGGGGCACAGGAAGCATCTCATATGATTGTGTAGATTTTTTGGTCTACAGTTTTTCAAATTACAATGATAGGTTGTGGTTTTTTTATTGAGGGAAATGATCATGAAAAATATGACTAACTCAAGAAGAGTTTTTTCTGATTTTCCGTAAATGAACTTGTAGGTGAACACAACTCATGCACACACATGGAATTGAATTTGTGATTCCAGTATCCACCCTTAGGGGAAGGAGATGCCATTTGAGATCTTTTATGAGTTGCTTTGCAGTGTTTTAATGGTGGGGGTGGGAGTGGAACACAAGTTCATACACTTGTAGTTCAAGCCTTCAAAGTAACTTATCCAGGAGCGAGAAGCGCTCAGTTGTTATTTTGAGAAACTTTCAACCAAATTCTTCTGCATATTGAGATTGGAGATTCTTGTGGAATTGTGCCATCTAACTACTCTTAGTTATCCAATTACAATTTCCTAATTCCTCCGAAAAGACGAATTCGAATTTAGTATGCTTATTTCTTGCCAATTTATATGATTGGTATTATCATTACCTTCATTATGTGTGTATTGCTGATTTTGAAAGTAAAAATGCACAAGGAAAATTGTAGTCAAAGCTTTAATTGCTTTCTTCAATTTTTTTTATACATCTACCTGTTCTCTCATCTAACATAGATCCAAAACCCTTATCAAAACTCTTAAATAAATAATATCTGAATAGCCTCTTGACCTTCTGTTGTCCCATTATGGAAGTATTTTTTTAAGCCACTTAAAGTGTAAGGATAGTTTAAGTTTGAACCATTTATTAAATCGTTTTTTGAACCTTTTATTCTAATAAATGAAGTGTAACTGTAAAAATGGGACAGATAGTGATATACCACCGTAGAATTGAGAAAGGATCTAGGAGGCAGCCTGAACTCTGAAGGCAAGACATCCCACCATCACTAGCTGTTTGCCTGTTGCTTTTTAGCCTTGACATCCCTATAAGCGGACAGGGAGCTTCAACAAGCTCCAGTGAACTACTCATCAGGAAACCTATTATAGGAGAAATTGTAGAGTCCTCTGGTGGAGCACGTCACTTATCCACCATTCTACTAAAAAACTTCCACTTATTTAAAATTGCTGAATCAGTAATTAATTTCTGTTTAAAAAAAATTTCTAATTAACAATTTTAAACAAATAGCAATTTTTTAGTAGAATGGTACACCAAATTACTTATCTACCATGCGGATCTTATAATTTCTCTTGTTATAGAGAAAACTGAGTGTAAACTTTCTGATTGGAAACATTTTATATTTGTTGAAAACTGAGAGAAAATAATTAATGCTTTTTGACTTTTCTTTTTTGGGCGTGTAATATACGTGGTCTAGGGCCGCGTTGGTTGTACTGTCAAACTCAACTATATACAGGCGGGCCTTAGTGCTTAAATAGAAGGGAACATCGATGGGCCATATGGAAAGGAAGCGGCTGGGCCAACGGGGCCATCTTATTATATCAATTTAGAACAATCTAACAATATTTGTGGGCAAAATTTAATTCGAGGGTTACCAATAAAAAGGATATGATAATTTTTTTTGTTACTGTATAAATCTAAAAGGAAAAAGTTGAGTTTTGTACTTCAACACTTTCTAATATTTTCAATAGAGATATTTATGACTCAAAATTTCCCTTTCACTTGTAGCTATAATAATAATAGGAAAAATTTTAGTTCCAAACAAGTTTGGAGTTATTATTTTTTTAACACATTATAATGATTTATGAGATTATTTATATTTAAAGAGTGATGCTATGAATGAGATAGGACATCCTTATTTTTCTTAAAACGAGCTTTATTATATATTAAAATTTAAAACTGAAAATGTTAATTCTAATTTATTTATTTTTTAACACAAGTAGCAAGAGGCTGTAATCCCAATAAAAGAAAAGAAAAGTGTTTTGGAAAAAGCATAAGAAAGAATAATCTAAGCGTTAAAATTAGAAAATTAGAAGTTAGAATAGACTGTTTTTGACAAGAATCAATCAAAACTGATAATATATAAAAAGAAAGGGGGAGCTCAATGTTAGGAAACCATTGGGTTAATTATTGCTTTTCTTTTATTTCTCTTTCTTTTTTCACGAAATGGTTAATTATTTAATTGCTTTCATTGATAGTAAACTAATCATAGCATGCAATTCTTGAATGCATTATTATTATTATTATTAACATAGTAGTGTTACACAAGTATGCTTGGAGAAATTTCTTTGGTGGTCAAATGACCATTCATGAACACCATGCGCGCGATTATCATTCCACAAATATAAAATTCTTGTGGGGGTGTAGAGAGCAAGGGTAGAGATTCAAGTTTCCAAGAAGAAGTTTCACACGCATATAAACTTAAATTTGACTAAAATAGAATTTCTATCTTATATAAAAAAGATGACCATTCATGACACATGATTAAAAATAAATAGTGTGTCAAATTATATTTAGGTTTTTATGTTAAATAAATTTAGTGTAAGGCAACAAAAATAGGAATAATGTAACATAACAATAGATTTATTAAAAAGATACCTAAACTCTTATAGCTTCCACCTCCCAAAGTTTTGCTTTTTATCTCACATTTCTTCTAAAAAAAGCAATAATACTAATTTAAAAAAAAAAAAAAAGGTTAAATTAAAATTTTTGTTTCACTTTTAACAAATAAGCTAGTGAAAACTAAGTGAAACTAATCGGATATTATCCATAAGAAATTTTTTATACTACTTTCATTTCTTTCTAATGTTAAAAATATGTAATTCAAGAGGTTAAGGGCCCGTTTGGTCATAGAGTTCAAAAATTGTTGTTTAAAAAGATGTGAAAACTGTGGTTTAAAAAGTGTTGTTGAAAAATGTGTTTTAGTGTTTATAAAACAAAAAAATGTGTTTGATATCATGGTTTAAATAACATATTTCAGGATTTGAAAAACATAAATATGTGTTTGGTATATGTGTGTTTGATTTTTAAAAAAGTTGACACCTTATTCAAAATAAAATTTTTTATTTGATGAGGGCAGACGGTCTGATTTGAGGAAGAGAACTGAATACAGATATGTCACATCAAGTGGTCTCCATGATGTTTGAAAAACGTTGTTTGTAGTTTAAAAAGGCCATAGGTGATTTAAAAAGCATCATTTAAAAACCATATTTTCAACAACAATTTTCAAGCAACACTGAACACAAATATGTCGCCAAACGCGTGTTTTTATTTTTGAACACTAGTGTTCAGTGTTTAAACAACTCGGTGACCAAATGGCCTCTAAGGGGCTGTTTGGTACATCATTTTAAACATATGTTTTTAATTTTTAAACAATATTACACATTTTTTTACACACTTTTTTATTCACATGTAAAAATTAAAAATTGTTGTATAAATACGCATACTAAACGAGTCCTAAATATTAATGCCCATTGTTTTACTCACAACCGTACACACACTTCCCAGAAAAATCGTGGCTTCATATCACAATTTGAGCTCAATAAACATTGCCATTCAAAGAGAGTAATTGAGGGGTAGCTCATGGGAACACGACTCAACGAGTCAACGTAACCCGACACAGAAGCCAAAGTTGAAAGTTCACACATTTGACATTTAACGAAGATTCATTTCATAACTGTCTCACTACGTCTCGGATCAAAACCTTTATTAACTTCACCACCTCTCTCTCTCTCTCTCTGTGTCTCGGTTTCTCTGCTTTTGTTGTTTTGAATTGAAACCAATTGTCATTTTGGTTTCAGTTCTCATTTGTCTCTTATAGATGGAGAAGCCTCTGCTAAGCGGAGAAAGCAGTAGAGCTACTGCGGCTGGTCGCAAGAGAGAGCACCATAATCGGTCTGAGGCCATAGCTTACGGCTCGAATTTTGAAAAGGCTGCTGCTCTCGTTGATCTGGTTCGTTTCATTCTTTGTTTCACTTCTTTTTTTTTTTTTCACTTTTTAATGTATCCAATAATTCATCTTCTTTCCCTTTTAAGAAAGTGTTTATTTTTTGGGGTGTGTTAAGATTAGAGTTTTGGTGAATGTAGTTGTGTTTTAATGGTGAATTTGATAATGGGTTTTGTGTTTGGTAATTATGTAACTATGTAATGAATGGTTGTATTTATAGTTGTTTAGGCTTACTTTATTTGTTTTGGATGTGGAATTTGGGAGGAATCAGATGTGATTTGGCGATGTTGATGTGAATTTTCAAATGTGTTTGTGTTTGATAATATATGTAGTGGGATACAAATTAGATATGGTATGTACTTTAGGTTCTCAATTGCATTCAAACACTTGGTTGCATTTGCCAATAAGACATAAATAGCATTATGCTTCTTGTTAATACTGATTTTTGAAGTCTATTTCATAATGGGCTTGTCTTTAGAATTTCAAAGTAGGTTTCCATGAAGACAAGTTAAATTGAGCTTTTACCATAAAAGAAAATGAAAAAGAAGAGTCACATGAGAATTCAAATTGATTTTTTAAAAAATTAATATCTTGTAATGTGTGGTGATAGAATCATAGAAGGGGTGGCACATTAATCCGTTTGACATTTACTATACATTGGTAATATATGTTTTTTTTTTCCTTTTCTCAAATATTGTCCTTCCATTTTATGATTGCAATCTTTCGTGATTTTGTTGAAAGCCTTTAAAGTACATGATGAAATCAGGGATATATTTCTGAAGTTTCTTTTTAATAATTCTGTTAACGTGTGTAACTAACCAAAGAAGAAGTTCATTGGTGTGCATCTCTTTTTTAATTTTAATTTTATTTTATCCTCATAAGGTGTCCTTTGTTTTACATTAGATTTTGTGATATTTGGAAGGCTTACAAATTGTGTAACCAAGAAAGAAACAAATAGAAATTTTTACCCTTGTCTACCATATCTCTCTCTCTGAACAACTATATAAAATTATTTGAGATTTTCAGTCATTACTTCTTTAATATTCTTATTCTCAAAATTTTCCAACAAATGATTACTTTTTATTGGTGATTGGCTGAAAATGCTTTCTGCAGGCTGAAGATGGTATTGGTTTACCTGAGCAAATTCTTGATCAATCAAACTTCCAGATTGCTGCAAAATCCTACTTCATTTTTATTCAATTTGATTTCATTTGGTCCCTCAATTATTTTGCAATGATAATCCTAAATTTCTTAGAGGTTGGTTTTTTTTTCCCCCTTTAATTTTGGTAAACCATGGTAGTCCTGTCAAGGTATTTATTTATTCTGAACTTTCTAAACTCTGTGCAGAAACCTTTGTGGTGTACCAACTATTCTACAGATTCTTGCAATGATAGGGATTACTACTTTCTTGGGCAGTTGCCCTACTTAACTGGTGAGGTGTCTCTTATTTATGAGGTAAGAGTTAGATATTTAGAAGAATTATGACCTCTAGACTGTTGATGACATATGCTGCTATTGTATTATTCTTTTGAATACCATTGGAGTTGGTTGAACATGATTGGCATGGCAAAATTTGCAAAAAAAATATAATTTTAATAATAATTATTTAAAATGGAATTGTTTGAAAACTATTTAGGAATCTAGTTTATAGGACAAAGCCACTTCTGTTCAGCATCTGTTTGCTATCTTTGTGCCAAGTGGTTACCTTATATATTTGAAACGATTGGAGTTTCTTGTTGATGTAGGATCTTAAAAAATTTTGCACCAAATTAGGATTATTTATGATATTTTGAAAGGTTCTTGAATAGGGTTTGATGTTTAAAGGTGTAAGCAAGGTAAGTAATAAAAATATTGGATCTTGAATGAATTTGAAGGCTTTTTGGTGTCAAAATGGTGAATATAGCATGAAACAAAAATAGATAAAGTCTAATAAGCAACCACACCTAAGCTTCCTATGAAATCACACCCTCAAGGCTTAAAAATAATTAGCTGCTGGAATTTTATTAAAGTCAATCACTTTATCTAAATTGTAGTGAGTACATAGTACATAGAAGGCTATTACCAAACCCAATTGTAGAAAGGAGTACGAAGTACTAATAACCTCTTTTCTAGAAGGACCAAGAATCCTAATAACAAAGCAAAGTAATTAAGTACTTCTAAATCAAATAGAAAAAGACTCAACATATAATTAGACAAATGGGCCCGTAGTACAGCCCATTCCAGAAAATCTAAAAAATATACTAGATTCCCCTTCATAAATCTTAATTAAAACTGATCTATCAACTTTCTAATCTAAATAAACTTAAGGGTAAATTCCACAATCCATGTTTGCGGTAATACCAACTTAAGTCCAAAATATTTTAAAACTTACCAATTTCATCTTGAAAAGACAATTTTGTCCCTGAAGACATTTTAATCCCTAACCCGTTAGCTATTCCGTTAGTCATTTTACATTTTTTTATTTTTTTATTTTTTCAAACGTAACAGGTCTGCTCTCTCTCTGCCACTCTCGTTCTTCTTCCTCTGACCTCTCCGCGTTTTTTTTTTGCTAATCCTAACCTCTCTGCACTCTGCTCTTCTTTTCCCTTAGGCCTCTCTCTCCAACCTGACCCAGTCTCCTCTCTCTGACTCACCCTTCTTTTCATTTATCTCTTTCTTCTCTCTGCAACGGCAGTGGTACATGGGTTTGATGGTCTGGGTTGGTTGTGGATCGTGATTATGGTGGTTGTTGGTTGCCGGTGATGGGTTCTGATTTGTTGTGGGTATTTTGGTGGTGGTGGATTCCGATCTGTGGTGGGTTTGAGTTTTTTTTATTTGGGTTTTGTGGTCGGTGGTTGTTTAAGGTGGTGGGTCTGATTTGGTGTGGATTTGAAATGGAGGTGGTTATGGGTTTTGATATAGGGTGGATTTGCAGTGAGGTGGTTGTGGGTTACTAAGTGGTGATTGGAATTTTTGGATTTGGGTTTTATTGATGTGGGCTTGGTTGGGTTTTGTTGCCGGTGGTGGTCACTGGGTTTTGTGGCCAGAGCCAGAGGTGGTTTTTGGGTTTAGTGGCCAGTGATGGTGGTGGTGGGTTCCAATATGGAATGAATTTGCAATGGGGGTGGTTTTGGGTTTTGATGTGGTGGTGAGTTTTCTATGTGTTGGAGGATTTGGATATTGTTGGAGCAGATTTGACTGGGTTTTGGTATGGGTAGTAAAATTGTGTTGTGGCTTTTGTTGTAGTTAATCTGAGTGGTTGTGGAGTGGTTATGGCTGATCTGAGGAGAGAGAGTGAGGGAAGAGTGAAGAGTAACAGAGAGGGACAGAGAAGAGAGAGAAACTAACGGAAGTTAACGTTGTTTAGTGGTGTTTAGGGACAAAATAGTCTTTATAGACTAAATTGATCAATTTTGAATATCTTGGACCTAGTTGGTATATTAACCCAAACCTCAGAGGTAGTTTGTGGAATTTACCCTAAACTTAATACTCTAATACAGTCACTAATAACTAAAGTAGCCTATGAAAGGATCCAAGAGGCTGCACATCAAAACCAGATCATAATTTTAGATTATTTTGATATTTACTCTTGTTTTTTTCTTGAACTGTTTGTTGGTTGCATCAGGAATGTGTGGTATCAACATAAATTTATTATTCATGGGGTAATATTTATTATATAATTTAAATAAACCATGATGAACTCGTGTTTAGGAAATTAATAGGCACATAGTAAGTTGGGGCCACATTTTAGAATACCGAATCCCTCACCTATCCCACCCTAAAGAAAATCCCTTTGAATTTTTTATTCAACCTTTTTGTAACTCTTACAGACAATGGGAATAAATATAAGAAATAAATTGGATGGCTAGATAACGTACTTTTGATTAGAAAGAGTCTCCCCCCTTTTGATAAGTACAATTTCTTTTGGCTAGTCAATCTCTTGTGCATTTTATCTATAATGAAATCACATATGTGCCTTGAAGTGAGATCCCAAAGGCAAAAGTGTTTCATCAGAATGGATGAGACATGTAATCCGAAATTAATTGCCAATTCCTTGACATTCATTACCTCTCCAATTGGCACATTTTCAGATTTACTTAAATTAATCCTCAAGCCTGAAACCGCCTTGAAGCAAATGAGGACGCATCTTAAATAGCAAAGTTGGATTGAGTTCACATTGCAGAAGATAAGTGTATCGTCAATGAAAAGGAGACGGGATATCACCATTTATGACTCATATTATTAATAGTAAAACCATTCAAACATCCCCTTGACATAGCTTTTGCTAACATCATTCTCATGCCTCAACGACCACAAACAATAACAGGAAAGGGGATCTCCTTGACATAAGCCACCATTGCTATTGAAAAACCACTAGGGGTTCCATTCACCTGGATAAGAAATTTGAATGTGGAAATACAAAATGCTACAACTTCCTCTTTTTTCCCCCAGAGCCACATCTTTGTAACAAATAAATCAAAAAATCCCAATTGACATGGTCATAATTCTTTTTCAGATCAATTTGCACAAAACCCACAGATTGTCAGATTTCAAATGACTATTTAAACATTCATTTGCTATCAGGGTAGTGTCAAGTATTTCCAATGAAGACATCCAGGATTTAAATCCTCCCTCCCCTATTGTAACTGTCGAATTTAAAAAAGAAGAAGAAGATGATATTGTAAAGTATTTATCTTCCTTGAATACATGCATTTTGAGTGTTAGACACCATATCTCCCATTACCCCCTTAAATCTGTTTGCCCAAACTTTGACCAGAATTTTATAAATACTACTCTCCAAATTAGTAGGCCTAAAATCCTTCACTTCAAGTGCACCCTTTTATTTGTGATTGGAATGAGATTTAGATATTTAATTGACAAAATTTTAAGGATTTTGGTTGTCATAAAAATGGTTATATTCGGATGGCTACCCCCCATTGTTTGATGTGGTGCCTTTGGAGGGACAGGAATAACTAGAGCTTTGAGGATTCTAAGAGAACTTTGCCGAATCTTAAATAATTTTTCTTTAAAACCTTGTTGGATTGGATGTTAGTAGTGTGTAGTTATTCTCTATGTTTGGTTTGTGATTTGATAGATCTTTGTAATTTGCATGCTTGATTGTATGGCCCCCAGTTTTATACACCTGTATACTTGGGTGACTCTATCTGTTTGATCTCAATAAAATTCATTATTTAAAAGTAAAAAAAAGATTTTGAGGAATTATTGGATATTTATAAGTGATGCAAATTGTGTTGGATATTTGTAACTGATGCAAATTTAAGTATTTGTCCTACATAGTTACTATTTGGATAAGAAACTTCAATGTTTAATATGAATTTATAGTTTGTTCATGTTCCAAAAAGCATTGCAACTAAAATTTCATTTTTTGATAAGATTTATTTTTTGATTGGTGAGTTAAATACGCTCAATAGGTTTTGAATCCATGACATCACCGTCCAGCCACAACTCTCCAGCCAAACTTATAAGAGAAGGAAGTTCCATTTGAGTCGATGGTCATTGGACTTGATAAGAAAATTACAAGTGAAATTTTGATCTTTTGAAAAAGATTATGATGAATTGTTGAAAGTTTCTTTGATAATGGCAGTAAGTAAGACCTGTTTAAAAATCTGTCTTAAAGGAACAAAATCCTCAGTTTGTCTTCTTTGATCAGAATTCTCAGGTTTGACCCATTATGAGAAGGGTGTGTAGTTTGCTTAAGCACAGAAAAGAAAAAATAAATAAAGAGCATGGCCATTTGTTGTATCTTTGTTAATGGATGTTGAATTGTGGGTAGGTGATCATTATCAAATACTGATAACCTGTTAATGATGTTTTCTAGGGGGGCTTTTTTGGGTTATTCGATCATATTAGGTCTAGTGTTAGAAGGTGTTGATTGAATACATAGCATGTCAAGGATTTATGTTATTTATAGTCTGGTTAGTCTTAGAAATGATACATGGTGTTGAGGTGGTACATAAATCTTGTACTCGAACTACAGAATGTTTAATTTTGGGCATGTTGCTAGATCCCTAAGGTTTATTTGAGCATCTCAGCTTAGTTTTTTTGTACCACTAGTTTCCTTGGTTTGATGTATTATAGAGACAATCTTTTGCAAGTTTCATTAGTTTCTGCTTTCTTATGCAGGGCATATCTCTATTCATACTTGTGATACATACCTTCTTTCCAATTTCATATGAAGGGTACCGTCTTTATTGGAAAAGTCTTCTTAATCGATTAAAGGTACTTCCTGATTCTTTCTCGTGTAGTTATTTTCAGACTTACCAAAAAGTGAAAGAAAGTGATTTCCTGGTTTTTAATTTTTACCAAGAAGCATTTTTTGATAATCAGAACCTTCTGTATATATCTTGTACTAGGTATTTAAATTTGTGACTCAAATAACTGATAAGTTCACCAAAGAAAGTAAATCTTTTGTGAGATTGACCTCTTTAGTTATTTAGCTGATTCTCTCTTAGTTGTATTATTAACCACTTATCTTTTCATGCTGCTTCAGTGGATTTTCTCTTCGGTTGTCATTCTGATCTTCTTTCACCTTTAGTTTGTATTGAAATGCTTCTAGATGTTGTTGCATTTTGGTTCATTGAATATGTTCTTATTATTGAGATGACTTAACCTCATCCTTACTTGTATTCTCTATCATCCATGTTCATATTCTTATTTTGGTTGCATTTTTTTAAGGGCACATGTTGCTTCTTGAGTGACCATTTTGCACCTTATGCACTTTTATCATAACTTTGTTGCATTTCTTTTGTATATTTCCAGTTCCGGTGTACTAGGTGTGCCCTGTTTTAGTAAAATCTTTACTTACTAAAAAAAATCTGATTTCTTCATATGATAGTTACTTGATGATAAATGCATATAACATGCAGTTTGGAAAAAAAAAAAAAAGGTTAGCAAGTGGATCTAATAGAAAGAGTTCCTAGCAGGAGTTGGTTTGATCAAGGTTAAAGTATTGACCATGTAAGACAGCCTGAAATTGCCTTCGATATAAAAAAATATTATATATTGTTTTTCTATGATTTGGATGAAGGCCCAAAACAATGGTCTATGATTTAAGCTGTGAATAGATTGAAATGCATATTTTGTTGATAATGAAAAGAAGTATTAAGCAATGAAATATCCTTGATAGAAAGTAAAATGTAGCCTCTTAATTTCTAAATTTTCTTTCCATTAATTTTTGGATTAGTTTTGAGTAGTAGCAGCAACAAAAACATCAACAGCATCCACAATGATTGGACCAGAATAAGAAACAGTGTATCTTTGAGATCATATGATCTTGCAGTTTATAATGCAATTCATATGTTGACCCTTTTATATGTAGGCCAGAGAAGAAAAAAAGTCTGTGCTGACGTATATCTGATTTATCTGTTGAAAGTTCAATGTTGTGATATTCTGTTCCTTTAGTTTGATTGTGAAATTTCCATTTTTGTTTTTTTCAGGTGGCTTTGCTCTTAATTTGGGTTGCTGATATACTGGTTTATGCTCTCTATTTGTCTCTAGTGGGCTTTGATTATCTTCCTTTTAGAATTGCACCATATATCAGAGTTGTGTTTTTCATGCTGAACTTTAGGTACTGTGTGATAAAACCCTTTTTTTTTATTTTTTAAATTACCCATATCTTTGTGTGTGTGTGCATGCCTAGAATTTAGATGTAAGGAAACATGGGCTCGTACACTGATTTTGCAGAGGTTAAGTCTTATGAACTTATACTTCCCGAGGTACATTTAAAACGTTATGCTTTGAAATGAAAAAATTGCAGTAGGGTCCTCTAAAACAAGAAATCAAGATAGTCCTTTTTTCATGGTAAGAAAAGAAAGAGAATGAGGACAATAAGAAAGAAAAGAATGAAGATGAGGTGACAGCACAATGTGACTCTTCTACTTATATATTATAAGAGAAGAGAGAGAAGAGGAGGGAGAGAGAGAGATGGGAGGAGAAAAGCTCTTTCAAAATGCCATTCAGCATTTAATTATCATTAAGGCTGATTCTGTGTTATACTTATACCGGAACTATTAATAGGCTTTAGAAGCCCTAGAAACAGATAGGAACCTTCTAGAACTTTCCCAAGAAATATTATAGTATGCAAAGACTCTAATTTCCTTGACAAAGACTTCCCATAATTAATAATCATGTCAATCTTTAATAATATACATCCCCTGTCCAGGGATCCTATATCCTGCATTTTACCATAGTGCAATTCTTCCAATATAGTCCAGGTGGCTTAATCAAATGTTGCCAAATCAATTAAATAGCTAACTTAGCTCCTCCTCACCTAGCTGCTAACGGACCTCAAATGCCTTTCGATGTCTCTCTCCCTCTAACACCTCCCTCTTCAAGGTGAATGGTGAATCTATTGACCATCTCTTCCTTCATTGTCCGGTGGCTAAGGATCTGTGGTCTATGGTTTTGGGCTTATCTAGAGTAATTTGTGTTATGCCAAAGTCTGTTGTTGAGCTCCTAGCTTCCTGGCAAGATCGGTTTGGTCGTCATTGAAATGGACATATATGGATGGTCATTCCCCATTGTTTGATGTGGCGTCTTTGGAGGGAAAGAAATAGCAAATACATTAAAGATAAAGAGAGATCCATGCCAGGCCTAATTATTCTTCTTTAGAACCTTATTGGACTGGTTGTCAGCTTTGGGAAACAAATCCTTATCTTATTTTCTTGATTTAATTGATTCGTGTCATTTCTGTTCTTGCTTTGTTTACCCCTGTATACTTCCTGTGTACTGGGTGTCTCTTTTATTTTATTTTATTATATTAATAAATCTTAATTACTTATCATAAAAAATAAAAATAAAAAAACCTCCTTCTTCATTCATTCTCTCTCCTGTAGCTGGGATTGAGGAATTTTATGGTGGTGTCTCTTTTCTGGTGGTTTCTTTGATAGTGGGTGAGCATGAGAACATTATTGGGAATGTTATCATTTGACAAGCTTCCAGTTGGTCATGTGTCCGAAGATTTGTATTTCACTCTCTCTCCACACCTTGGTGGACGGTACTGATTGCAATGTTGATGGGTAGGTTGCTCACCATGAGATAGTGGTCATTAGCTTTATCTCTTGTGGGACATTGGTAATGGTCATTAGCTCTATCTCTATTCGAGATGCAATGGGTGGTCCCAATGAATATAGATGTTTGTGGGCTGGAAAGGGAGATCTCTTTGCCATTTCAGAAGTGTGGTTTGGGTGGTAGTTTCACTTTGTCTTATGAGGACAATTTGGTGGGAGAGAAATAACAGAACATTTCATGATTCCAAGTTTAATGGAACATCTTTAAAATTCATTTTGTATTATCCTTGTATGGCTGGATGCTGATCATAGGCATATACCATTGTGATTCTCTCTTTTTTATTTTTTTGGTTGTAATTTGTTGAGGAGGATTTAATGTTTTCCCCATTTTGTTCTTGTTCTACCATTTCTACTAAGATTTTTATCACTTATTAAGAAAAAAAATTCATCGCTAGTCTTCAAGTGAATGGAGTTATAATCAAGAAGACCTAAGAGCAGTTAAATGAAAAATGGACTATCGAGTAAGGGTTATTCCTATATGGAGCAAGATTTGGAATTGTATAAAGCTGTTTTATTTGAAGACCGTCTTTGCTTAGGACATATATGCATGTGAGGTGATAATCAATAAAAGACTGCTAGGTGAAACCTGAAGTGCAGACACAACCATCCAAATACACAAGAAATTATTGATCATATCTTTAGAGCTGAGATGATAAAAGTTTTGAAATTGTACTTTGAACATAAGACATTATTCTGTTGAACTGAAAAATCTGTGAAATGGAATTTGCCGATTGTTTTAGTTCTGTATCTTTGCTTTAAGGCAGGTTGTTTCTTTGGTACTAATGAATAAAGTTGTCAGTAATAATCAATTCAGTGCAAAGCTCTACCCAAAAAAAAAAAAAAAATCTAGTGCTAATAAGTATCTTGTTAGGGTGGAATGAACTGGCAAATTTTCCCTGAATCATTATGGCAATATCATGCCCCATACTTGAACCTTACCAGTAGGTATAAGAATTTTTCAGTTTGAGATATGCACTCAATGCTGACAGTGAAGGGTAAAAAAAAACTTTTAATACAAAGAACTCCCTGATTAAAAGAAGTGGGACCTGTGATACATACTCAGAGGCCATAAATTAAGTCTTGATGGTTTGAAGGCCAGAATATTAATTAAATGCAGCTATAAACCATTGATGACATCAAATTTTTGGGATCAGAACTTGCATAATCACTGTAGATAGCTATACATGTTACATGTCATGATGTGCATGCATATCTTTATACTTTACTTTAACTGTTTTTTTTATAAGTAAGAAATATATATATATATATATATATTCAAAAAATTACTAAACAACTTATGTTATGTTAAATTAATTTGATGTTTTCTCTTTTTTTTTTGTTCGTAGGGAATTACGAGCGACCATCTTCATCTTGGCTGGAATACTTGGCACCTACTTAAACGTCTTGGTATCTTTACTATCTTATTGTTGTACATTATCTTTACTGTTGTTGAGTTTACAATTTTTTCTAGTTTATAAACAATTTGTAGAGATAAATAATCATAAATTCAATGGTGTCAAATTTGACTACATCAGTTTTACTGTATGAGTGGTTAATTGCTATTGGCAGGACTCTGTTCCTTTTGTAGATTTTATAGATGTCGTTAGTCTTACAATGTAATTTTTTAGTGGAATCTTGTCTATTTCATCTGTGCTTGAAGGTTTTCTCTCTCTAATAAAATTTCTTACAAGAAAATTTACTTTTTGCTTGTGACTCTGGGAGGATTGTTCACTTTCATTTGCATCTGTTCCATTTTAATCCATTGTTTAGTTGTGAAAGTACATACTGCTTAATGCTTTTAGTTTTCATGCTTATTGCTGACTGCTTTTCTTGAATTGCAGGCTTTAGGGCTTTTATTTCTTCTGTTTTCTAGTTGGTTAGCCTATGTCATGTTTGAAGATACCCAACAAGGGAAAATAGTATTTACTTCGTATGGCACCACACTGTATCAGATGTTTATTTTGTTCACCACATCCAACAATCCAGATGTTTGGATTCCAGCGTACAAGTAAGTAGGAGTGATTTAGATACCTTTTTCCTTTTATATTTTTGCAGTGTTGTTCAATTTCTAGGTTGCTATTATTGAACTGGAACATGTCCAATTGTTGCTGTTCTTTGCATGAAAATAATGGATCATTTTGAAGCTATTAATCCCTTCTTTGATATGTCATTTAAAAAAAAAAAAAAAGAATTTGTTGTCCAATCTAATTGTACATGGGTCTTCCATGTAGCACACTTTGTTCGTGATGGCACAACTGGTTGATTTATTACTGCAGGATCTGTTAGGACATATGTGGAACATGTTAAGAACATATGTCATATAGAATTCGCTAATCTTTTGACAAAACGCACTTTACTTGTAATTGGGTAGATCTAAGATGTGTTTAATACTTCAAGGAACAAGAGTTTATGTCTAAGTATTGAAGCCATGCAAATCTGTTCAAGAATCAAATGAAGAAGTGTTGTTCATTAAAACTCGACAGATATCTTGACAGATGTATCTATCGAAATTTAATATTTGAAACTCGACAGATAACTCGACAGCTGTATCTATCGAGAATTACGAAATTCAGATTTTCAAATTTGTTTTTCATGCATATCCAAGCTATTTGTGTAGGGTTTCTTTTTTCACAACCCTAGACATATATAAAGACTATTTTAAGGGCTGTTAAAGGTGATGCAACTTGATGCAAAGTGATTATTTACTCAAATTGTGATCGAAGACAATTTGCCCTAGTTCATCTTTATCTGGAAGAAGCTGTTATGTTTGTGCGCCAAGGGTTTTATAACCAATGAGCTTCTGGATCTTTATCGTGTAGATGAATTGAAGAACTTTGTAGCCAACATCTTTCTCAAGTTGGTGTGTTAGTCACGTACTTGGATCTGTGCATCAATTGGTTAGTCACCTACTGGGTGCTGTGCATTGAAAGGAGAGATTGTCACTACATTACAAGTCTAATTGTGTATTGGGGTAAGGGTTTAACTGTAGGTTGGTATAAAGTACTGTGATCCTTTTACTTGTAACCACTTGTTTTGATAATAGTGGATTTTCGAGAGTGGTGATCTTAAATTCACCTGATTGGATTTTGCTTTGGTGGTTTTCTCCATTCGTAAACAAATCACCTGTGTTAAATTTAATTTCCACTGCATTTATCTATTTAGTGATTTCTTTGTGCTACCACGCGTATTGCATGTTAAATTGGCTTAATTAATTTACTTGACTAATTAATTGGTTAATTTACCTAAGGGATCAATACATTCTTAGCCTATCAGGATCTTTTGCTATCAATAGCTGTCAGAATAGTTGACAGAGTATAGAATCTTTAGTATTGTCATCAATTCGTAAAATAATGACATTCCTAAATAATAAAGGGAAAAAACCTGTAAACTAAGCTAGAAACTGAACCAAACAGGAATCACAGCGTTAGAATAAGAATCATGTCCGTTGTTACAACCCATTCCAACAACTCTGGACCCAGTTTATAACCCTCAAGGAAACATAAGCTAAGATCCTTAGACACAATTACAAACTAGGAAATTCCAAAGATGGCCGTGTGTTGAATGTAAACCAACTTTCTGAATTTCTTTGGTCTCTGAACTTGGATTTTCCTGAATTTGTTGCTGCTTGTGTCATGTATTTTCCGTTTATCTGAATTCATGTGTGTATTTACTTCAAGAATTTTCATTCGTTGTACTAAATGAATGTTGAGCATTTTCCAATTGAAGAAACTTACGCAGCCTTAGTACTACATGATTGTTTATCTTTTCATTTATTGTGTTCTTCATGTGATTATCATTTGAGAATTAAATGATGTGCCTAGGCATCAACATGAATATTATGGTATAGAATCTAAAAAGCAACATAAGAGAAACCCATTAAGCTGCCAAAAGATTAGATTTTAGGATACCGCCGGCAGTTTTTCCTCGAAGAATTTAGTCTTGTAAAGTTATCTAATCTTGAACTGGTTCGAATCTTGTAGGTGTTTATGGTTTTTTATTACTAATGTTACTGTAGTGGTCATCTTGAGGTTGCTCCACTAGTACGAAATTGAGTGATTTGGTAGGGAATAGTATTTTTAATATAGAATTCCAAATATTGGAGTGCTGAAACAAAATCAGAATATGACACTTGTTATGTGTAATATATATATTTTATATTTTATATTTTATTTTTTGATAAGTAAATTGTTATGAGTAATATTGTTTAAGTTGGATGGGTGATTGAGTCATCTTCTATTGTGGAGTTAACCCTATAAATAATACATGTGTATTAGGGTTTATTAATTTTTAACCCTAAGCTTGACATCTTGGTTTTCATGGTATTACCCACAATCAATCATTGCCGACTACATGGTATCAGAGAAACTATGTAAATTGTAATAACTTCTCTCTTTTTTGGGGTTTGAGAATATAATTTCCATCTTGAAGGTCAAATCTCCATATGGATTGCATTTACTAATTTTTACATTAAGCTTTATTTGTTCATGTAATAAAGGGTGTTTTAAAGTCCTACTCCTTGGAAAGCTATTTCCATATTGTTTGTAGGGTTTCTAGCAGGAAGGAAATAGCCGGACTTTTGAGAGTATCTAGCTGTCTCAATATAAGCTCCCCCTCCCTAGTATAAACTTAAAATTTGTTTGATTGGCTGTTTGCCTTATGCGGTATCCTTTTTCTGCTTTTTTGGACTTTTTAAATTTAGGATTATACCCTTCTTAGGGGAAATTCCATATACTTGCCTTGCACTGAAATTGTTTTTCTATTTTTTGCCATTTATAGTTTCATAATTCATTAACTATGGCCAGGAGTAGAATGACTAGTACATATTTAAGATGAGAAAAGTCAGCAGTGGGGGTGGTCAGTGTAGGTCAACAACCTGGAGGGTATCAGAATTTGTTTCAAAACCTTGAGGGAAGTCCTGTCTTATTATGGTAAAATGTGCCATTGTTACTCTTCAAAACATCAGAAGGCTTTCTGTAATTTGCCCACCCTTTTGCACCCTAGCATTTCCTGAAGTTTTATTATTGCTTTTACTTATTCTGTTTCCACATTTATGTAATTTCCTGCGGACTTGTTGGAACCATGTCACATCTCCATGGTATTTCTCTATTTTGAAGTCTTGAAATTTCTGTTGATGACATATAAACCTTGATCTAATGTATCATCAATTTATATTGTCTTGAAGGGCTTCGCGTTGGTTTTGTCTGTTTTTTGTTCTTTACGTCCTATTGGGGGTTTACTTCGTCACCAACTTGATTCTTGCTGTTGTATATGACAGCTTTAAAGATCAGGTATGGTTTATTTCATCTTCTTAAGCTGCCTCTAAGCATGGACAATAAGACATAGCTATTGTATCTGTGTTCATCTATTTATTTCAGCTGCTGGTATATTTTTTACTACTATATGTTCAAGAAACAGCTATGTTTAGTTTCTTCTTGTTTCCTCAAGAAAGGATACAAATGCATACGTTCACATCTCTTATTTGTTGTAGCTTGCAAAACAAGTTTCTGTGATGGACTTTACAAGGAGACGAATCCTGGAGAAAGCTTTTAATCTCATAGATAAAAATGTAAGAACGGTTGTCTCTACAAGCTAAATCTTCTCTAAGCATGCTTCGGCAACAAGCTTTTCCAATTTTCTTGATCTGCTTCTTTTGAATGATATGTCTTGCTTATGTTTTTGATTAAAATTTTCATCTCTGTACTTTGTTTTTGACTTTGAGACAATCCTATTTAGATGGTACTCTTTATACCTTTTTGATAAGTAGTACTCTTTAAATCTTAAAAGAAATTTTTGCTTCCAAACTAGAGGGAGATATATTCTTACTTAAATACAAAAGAAAATAATATTCTTCTTATGTCTTCTTTGAAATAACATCACTGGAATCATAATGTTCAAGGGCTTGGATTATATGTAATTTATATAATGTTAAGGAGTGTTGTGGAAAACAATTAGCTGCTATCAGGAAGCAGACCAACAATTTAATTTGAGCTCATGGATGGTCAGACACTGTAAAGTTGTGATTTACAACTATGTTTTATGTTGGCTTTATTCCATGACAAAAAGTGTTGTAATTGTCTTAATTTATTTTCTTGTATTTTGTGGGATTTTATTGTATTGGGTTTAGTATCAAGTTGGTGAAGACTCTAGTTTAAATGAAGAATCAGTGGATCTCGCGAGTGTCTCGCTGGAAGCTAACCTGCGAGAGAGCCATGTGAGAAGCACATGCTGGAAGCTGAAGAATCATGCCAGGCTGTCGTTTTCGCGAGTGTCTCGCGGGTAAGGCCTTCTCGCGAGATAGTTGCGAAACATTATGCTTGGAGGTTTTTAATGAGTGACTTTCTTACCCTTCACCCATACTATATATACCCTTATTACCCACAAATATTTGGGAGGCTATTCAGAGTAAAAAACCCTAGAGAGGTTTTCTAAAACACACACACCCATCTTTTGAGAGAGAACTACTCATCCTTAGTGAGAAATCATTGTAGCCTCTTCTCCATCCCTCTCCCATTATCGTACCTTGAGAGGAGATTTGTACACAAACACAACCCACATCTATTCAGAGTGTAGAGAGTGTTTTGGAGCTGTTGGGAAGCATTGAAAGAAGTCAAGGATGGCAAATGCAACATGGAACTTGTTGCGGGATCCGGAGAACTAAGACAAGATACGGTTCCGAGAAGCCTTGTTGGAGTAGGAGCTTGGAGGGCTTAGGTACATCGGGTAGATTAGGCTTGGAGGGTCTCTTGCTAACCCATGTATCCCAACTGATTGTCTAGTGGATCGATTTCCGCTTAGAGGGCGGCGGAGAGGTTTTTCGCCGAGTTTTTCGGTTTCCTCTTTGATAACACGTCTCGGTGTTATATGTGTTTGCATCTCTCTTCCTTACTCTTGTTCATTTCATTTTTACTGCTGTGTTGCTTTAAATATGGATTAGAGTAGTTGTCTTTCTTATACGCTTGTATTTACACTATTCCACACTTCGTATTAAGTTAGTGTAAAATCAACCAAGCCGTAACTTTAATTTAGGGGGTCTAAACTGCTCGTGTGTTTTCGACACATTTCCGAGCTTTTAGACACATTAACACTAACGCCTTTCTTTGCATGAATTACTGCCTAACGGTAGTGAAGAGTGAGCAGGCCTTGCACATGTAGAATAAAAGTAATTAATCACGGGTGGAGATTAAGGATTTCCAATCTATCAGTTTGATTACTAGGGTTTATAAGATCCTTGCTTGAATAGGTTGAAAATGGTCCTAGACAAAAGGGTGTCAAAACCCCAAAATGCCATTGTAAAAGGGAGACAAATTCTGGACTCTCTATTGATTACCAACGAATGTTTAGATAGTCACATAAGGTACAACATACTAGGGGTTTTGTGCATGATAGATTTGGAGAAAGCCTACAATCATGTGCATTGGAATTTCCTCTTGTATATGCTTCAGTGACGTGAGTTTGATTCTAGGTGGAGGAAGTGGATTTTTCCACAGTTTTTTTTTTCAATGCTTTTGAATGGAATCCTAAGTGGCTTTGTTCAAAGCTCACAGGCTGAGATAGGGAGTGCCTTTATCCCCTTTTTTGTTCATCATTGTGATGGAGGTGCTTAGTAGGTTGTTGGAGAGAGCAAGGGGAAGCAACTACTTATCAGGGTTTTCAGTTGGTGACCTTTTTGCTAATCAATTAATGATCTCACATCTTCTGTTTCCGGATGATACTTTGATCTTTTTTGGGGCTCATTCAGAGCAATTGTGGCATTTGAAAGCAATTTTTGTTTAGTTTCAAGTTATATCTGAATTGAAAAATTTGGGGAAATCCGAATTGGTTCCGGTTGGAGATGTGTCGGATATTGAAGCTTTGACCAGTATTTTGAGATGCAAGGTAGCTTAAATTCCCATTACATATTTGGGTCTTCCTTAGGTTCCCCTTTCAAAGAAAAAACTGTGGAATAGCGTAATGGAGAGGTGTTTGGCTGGTTGGAAAGGAATGTAACTTTTTAAGGGGGGCTGACTTACTTTGATAAAGGGCACTTTATCCAACCTTCCTACTCTAAATCCTGTACGGATATGGTATATTTTGGATTATTGAGACGAGATGGAGTGGATGAGCTAATGCTAGAATCCTTTCACTGGAGGTTTTTTGATATTAGATCCTATAAGGTGTGACACTCCATACCTCAACGGTCTTTTCCATGGAAGAATCTGTGGAAACCTAAAGTGCTAACAAAGGTCAGTTTCTTCCTTTGGGAAGCAGCATTAGGGAAAATCTTAACTACTGATAACTTGCGGAGGCATTGGATAGTATGATTGATTGGTGTTGTATGTGTATAAGAGGGATGGGGAAACTACTGATCATTTACTTTTGCATTGCCTTGTTGCTAGAGAGATGAGGAATATGGTGTTTTCACTATTTGAGATTAAATTGGTCATGCCAAGAGGTGTTGTGGAGCTCCTAGCCAGTTGGCCTAGCAAGTTTAGCAAGCACAGCAAAGCAGTGATTTGAAACATGATCCTTTATTGCCTCATATGGGTATTTGGCGGGAGAGGAATGCTCAGACTTCTGAAGGGGGTGAGAGATCGATTCCTGACTTGAAGCTTTTTTTCCTCAAAACTTTTTTTGAGTGAATAATTGCTTCAAGTGTTTATACTTTTCTTCTTTGTCTGATTTACTTGATAGTTGTACTTTTCATGCATCTTTTTGATTGACTTTTTGCTGTGTCCGTAGTACACCGTCTATGTATGTGGGTTCATTGTACTCTTTCATTTTATTTTCAATGAAGTATTATTACTTATATAAAAAAAATAAATAAATAATTGTGAGTGGGGAAGTTTGGATGACAAGTCCTTGTTGCCTAATGTGGTATATTTTGATAATAGGTCCTTTTTTTTTTTTTAATATTTTAAATGCTCTGTTTCTTCTTGTTTTTCTGCCATTCTTTTGTATACATCCCTGTAATAGGATAGTGCTTTTTTAATGAATTTCTATTACTTATATATATATATATATATATACATAATTTTTTGAAGAAATTTTATTTGAGCCCCCAATAGCCTCGTGTTATCCTTGGTGCTTATAGAAGTACGTCAACATTTGAGGTTAGGAGTTCAAAGTTCAAAGCACCCTGTGCTTCATTGGTATAACATTTAGATTTAAGGATAAGGTAACTCTTTCTGTCATATGCAATGACAAATAATGGATGCCCTGGTATAGAGTGAGTTTCAAAATTGAAGGGAGCAAAAGGGCAAGAGGAAGGCCCAAGAGGAGATGGATAGATTCAAGAGGCCGTGCTAAAATATGATTTCCAAGAATGTGATAGAGGATGTGGCTCTAGTTAGAGCTGATGATTACCTTGGTAGTCTTTTTAGGTGAGTTGAGTTGAATGTAAGAGCCTAAGTGCTTATGAAAGCTAAATGAATGGTACAGAGTGCCTAGTCACTTGATGATGAAACTTTGGGATAGTGTTTCAGAAAAATTTAGTTAAAATAGAAGGAAGAAAAAATTGGTGAGATTTCATGCCTTGGAATTGGATATTCTATTTTCTTTGACAAGTGTTGATTTTCGTGAAGTGGTAATGCTGAAGGTGTTTGAAAGACATTTATTTCGAAAGTGTCACAACAGTCTCTTTCCTAGCAAGAAATAAATGGTAGGGGAGGCATGCCAATCTTAATTACAACTTTTAAATTAAGAGTTTATTTTCAACCTTGTTTGTGGCTAGAGTTGATGGAGCGTAGGAAAAGGTTTCATGGAGTTTATTGAATGGCATTGTTTATCTAACAAGTTTGTGTATTGTATAAAAGACAATTGATAACACCTGTTGAATCCATTGACATATCAATAGACATTAACATGCTGGTGCTCTCTGAATTTATAGTATGTATGAGTTCATATTTATATCGAATGAACTATAACACCCCCACCCACCCCCCGTTTTTATTTTTTAAAATATAGCCCTTGTGCTGTCATCCTTGTTTTATGGCATCATGACTTCTTCTTTTTTTTTTTTTTTTATTATAATGATTTTGGTTAGTTTCTTTTACATTTAAATATAGTTGCATTTGTTATTGTTGACATACATATTTATTTATTTTTTGGCCCCTTTTTTGTGCTTTAACAGAATCATGGATTTCTTGATAAAGAGCAATGCATTAAACTGTTTGAGGAACTGAATAACTACAGGTATTAATGGCACCACTATCTTTAACTTGCTTTCGTAGTTATTTTCTTTTATCATACATTGTTGAATGTTTTTTGAAATTCTGTTGGTTAATAGGAAGAAATGGAAGGCTCCTGTGTCACTGAACATGACCCTAAGCAAAATAGCCTCCTCTCTTAAATAAATAAATAAAAAAGTTTCAGGATACAATGACACCCTAAAAAGCATGGGGCAATGGAATTTTATACAGTCGTCTGGTTTTGACTTTTTGATAATATTTTTCCACTTTGTGTTGTATCTCTTCTGCTTGGAACTTCTTTCTTTCATCTTCTACTAGAGGGATGTGTGAACAGTGCATGCCAGTAGAAAGTAGATAACCCAAAAAGTCTGGCTGTGGGCAGGAAAATATAGGCGAAAAGCACATTTTAGTCCCTACATTTTCAGGCTATTCCCATTTTAGTCCCTACATTTTATTTTTACCTCTTTTAGTCTCTATCCTGAAAAATGTTTCTTGTTTTGGTCCCTACCGTTACATCAGAAACGGAAAAAGCTGACATGACAAACGGCAGGAATAAATAATACTAAATTAATGTCGACGTGGCCTAATTTAATAATAAAAAATATTTTTTGACATTAAAAAATACCACGTCAACATTTAAATTAAAAAATTAATTTATTAATTTTAACTAAATAAAAAAAATTAAAAACTAAAAATCATATGAAATTAAAAACAGAATTAAAAACAAGAACACGTGCCTAGGTCCAAAGAACACAAACCTAGAAAAGAACAAAACTTTCACTTTCAAATTATTTTCCTGCGTTATCTCGGCAACCAAACAGAGAATGCTTTCATTTCTACTCTCTTTTTCCAAATTTCTCAGCTAACCCAGAAAGCTTCCTTTTCCGTTTCTGCTTGAGAAATCGATGAGCTGCTAGGACTCCATTCCAAATGTGCCATTGAAGACCCAACAAACAAACAACGTCGTACAAAGGAAAACAGTGAAGAAGAAGAAAATAAAACCCAGCAAACGAAAGCAAGCTGGTATCGGCGAGATCGGCGGCATTAAGGACGATGAAGGTGGTATCGGCGACGATGTGGAGGTGGATGGCGACGAAGCCGGCGAAGTTGCAGGCGGTGAGGTTTGGTTTGAGGCGTATGTCGTAGTGTTTCGGAACAGCGAATTTGGGAAGGCGAGATTGCCCTTTGAACTGCTCCATAGATTAAAGCAACAGCAAAAGCAAAAGCAAAGATAGAGATTTTGGATGAGGACACAAAATCCAAACTTGCACAAAACCCAGATTAGAAATCTTTCATCAGACCCACATGCACAAAATAAAAAAATTTTACCAAAAAAAAATCAAAAAAGATTGTACCTTGGATCGTTTTGGGTTAGGTGGAGGAGATGAGAGGCCACGCTTGGAAGCAGAGGAGCTACGCCTTGTTTCAACCATGGTGTTGTTGGGTTGTAGTTGGCGTTCTTGGACTTTGAAAGTTTGTTTGGTTTTTATAAATTTTTCATTTGGGTTTGTGTTCTTGAATCTGAGTTTGTGTTCTTGTTGTTCTTGTTTAAGAACACTTAGATCTTAATTCATATAATTTTTAGTTTTTAATTCTGTTTTTAATTTTTTTTATTTAGTTAAAATTAATAAATTAATTTTTTTAATTTAGATGCTGACGTGGCATTTTTCAATGCCAAAATTTTTTTTTTATTATTAAATTAGGCCACGTGGACATTAATTTAGTATTATTTATTCCTGCCGTTTGCCACGTTAGCTTTTTCCGTTTCTAATGTAACGGTAGGGACCAAAATAAGAAGCGTTTTTCAGGATAGGGACTAAAAGCGGTAAAAATAAAATATAGGGACTAAAATGGGAATAGCCTGAAAATGTAGGGACTAAAATGTGCTTTTCTCCGAAAATATATAGTATGTTAATTCAATGTTTTTTAAAAGTGTTGCAGGTAGGAACAATAAGTTCTTTAGAATCTACTATACTGTCCTTGGTAAGTTGCAAGAGAAAGGACAATAGGGTCATAATAGGGCACAGGAAGAATCTCATGTGATTGTGTAGATTTTCCAGTCTACAGTTTTTCAAATTACAATGATAGGTTTTGTTTTTTTTATTGAGGGAAATGATCTTGAAAAATATTACTAACTCAAGAAGAGGCTTTTCTGATTTTCCATAAATGAACTTGTAGGTGAACACAACTCATGGACACACATGGGAATGAATTTGTGATTCCACTCTCCACCCTTAGGGGAAGGAGATGCCATTTGAGATCTTTTATGAGTTGCTTTCCAGTGGGGTGGGGGGGGAACACAAGATCATACACTTGTAGTTCAAAGTAACTTATCCATGAGTGGGAATCGCTCAGTTGTTGTTATTTTGAGAAACTCTCATCAAATTCTTGTGTGTATTGAGATTGGAGATTCTTGTGCAATTGTGCCTTTCTAACTACTCTTAGTTATCCAATTACAATTTCCTGATTCCTCTGGAAAGACGAAATTGAAATTAATGTCCTTATTTCTTGTCAATTTATATGATTGGTATTATCATTACCTTCATTATGTGTGTACTGCTGATTTTGAAAGTAAAAATGCACAAGGAAAATTGTAGTCAAAGCTTTAATTGTTTTCTTCAATCTTTATTCTACATCTACCTGTTCTCTCATCTAACATAGATCCAAAACCCTTATCAAAACTCTTAAATAAATAATATAACAGCCTCTTGACTTTCTGTTGTCCCATTATGGAAATATTTTTTTAAGCCACTTAAAGTATAAGGATAGTTTATGTTTGAACCATTTATTGAATCGTTTTTTGAACCTTTTATTCTAATAAATGAAGTTTAACTGTAAAAATGAGACAGACAGTGATATACCACCCTAGAATTGAGAATGGATCTAGGAGGCAGCCTGAAGGCAAGACATCCCACAACCACTAGCTGTTGCTTTTTAGCCTTGACATCCCTATGAGCTGACAGGGAGCTTCAAGAAGCTCCAGTGAACTACTCATCAGGAATCCTATTATAGAGAAAATTGAGAGGAAACTTTTTGGTTGGAAATATTTATATTTGTTGAAGGGTCATAGACTGACTTTGTTAAAAAGTACTTTTTCGAGCTTTCTGACCTATTATCTATCCTTGTTCACTATTCCTAAATTTGTGGCTGATAGATTAGAGAGGATTTAGAGGGATTTCTTATGGGGGGTGTCAGAGGAAGAATTCAAACACCCATTAGTGGCTTGGGGCAAGATTTTCTCTCCTATTGAGTTTGGGGATTCAGAGGATTGGGGTTTTTAATAAAGCGTTACTAGGAAAATGGTTATGGTGCGTCGCAAATGAAGTCAACCATTTGTTGTGTCAGGTAATTGCATCCAAATATGGTTAAGACAAAGGGGGTTGGTGTACTAGAGTTGATATAGAGACTGATGGTTGTGGGTTGTGGAGGAGTATTAGAGCAGGTGGGGAAGGCTTCTTCACACCTGCAGTTTAAGAGGTGGGAGATGGCAATCATATTTGGTTTTGGTATGATCCTTGGGGAGTGCGCACTTCCTCCAAAGGATCTTTACCCTGGTCTGTTTGTGTGCTCTGTTTCTATGGAGGCTTTGATTTGTGATGTGCTGATTTCTTCTCCAGATGGGGAGAGTAGTAGCCTAGAAAGCATGGTCATGGCAATTTGCTTGTTGTGCCCGTGTTGTATGCGCACAGGACACGGTGTACACTTGGGACACAACTGCATGCGTCCTTCCCTTTTTTATTTATTTATTATTATTATTATTATTTAAATCGGACACAACCTGACACTTCCAGGACATGGCAAAGACACTGTTGGGACACACCTCATGCAAAAAAAAAAAAAAAAAAAAACTAAGAGTTCGTTTGGAAACAGCTTATTTAGCTGAAACTGAGAACTTTTTGCTGAAAGTATCGTAGATAAAGCTAAAAGGTAGCGGAAATAGTATAGTGGGACTTATGAATAGTACCAAAAAGTGCAATGCCAAACACAACCTAACTAACCCAAATCTTCTTCATTTGGTGATTTCCCCTTTCACCCTTTTGTTTTGTCTGTGTGTGCATAGGTTAATGATTTCCCCCTTTTTCCCTTTTATTTTGTACGCGTGTGCTTAGGTTAGTCCAACTTCTTTTTAAAATTTTATTTTATGAGTTTTAACTTTTTATTTTTATTTTTTCATTATTTAGGTAGACAATAGATATATGTATGTATATATATATATATATATATATATATATATTGGCTACGCTTTAATATACTTACAATAGATTTTTTAACAATTATTTAAAAACAAATAATATTTTTGTTATAAAACTAATTTTGTAAACTTTGAAATTATATACATATATATATATATATAATTAATTAATTAATTATATACGTATCCTTGCCACACCCGTATTCTAATTTTTTTTAAATTGCCATGTCGCTGTACTGCGTACCCGTATCCGTGCAGGTGCATCCTTGGTAGTAGCTAGAGTTTACAGTTTTATAGAGCTTTTCACTATTGGGAATTGGAGGATGCGTTTTCCTTTTTTCAGCTTCTTTATTCTAAGTTTCCTAGGGGGGAAGAAGATGATAGGTTGATTTGGAGTTTGACTAGTAGTGGTTATTTTTATGTATGTTCCTATTATAACTATATTTTTGGCTTCCTTATTGCTTCTTTCCCATGGAAGAGCATTTGGAGTGTAAAGGGCCCTAAAAGGGTGTTGTTCTTTTTTATGGGCAGCAGCTCCATATTCTTACAATCGATAACCATGTTAAGAGGGGACTTCCCCTGGTTAATTGGTGCTGCATGTGTCGACTGTCAATGCTGTGGGGAAATTGTGGAGCATCTTTTGCTTCATTACGAGTTTGCTCATGCGTTGTGGAGTGAAGTTTTCCTGATGTTTGGGATTCAATGGGTGATGCAAGAAAAGGTAGCATCTTTTCTGCTTAGGTGGCAGAATTGGTTGGGGAAGCATTCCTCAAATGTTTGGAATTTGGTACTAGCATGTTTGATGTGGTTAGTTTGATGGGAGCGTAACAGCCCCACTTTTGAGGTTGCTGTGAGCTCAATAGATCATTTGTAGTCCTTGATAATCCGGATTTTGTTTGATTGGTCTTAAGTTTGGGGTTTTACGCGTTGTACTTCCATTTTTGATTTCCAAAATTTTGCTACAATTTCTATTTGATTTGCTTGTAATTGTTTTAAACACTGTGTTCATCATCGTGAACACAAAGTGCCTTTTCTTTTTCTTTTTATTGATAAGTAATGTACGAAATTTTATTAAAAAAACCAACCAAGTACACTGGAAGTGTACTAGAGTAGCACAAATCAAGAGCCTAGATTACAACGATCTATAAGATCAGAGAGAGAAAAACAAGTATAAAAAGGCAAAACTACACTCCAGTCAAGGAGAGTACAGAAAAAGAAAGATTTAATATCAAGAATAAACCGTTCACAATCCTCAAAGCATCTAGCATTCTGCTCCCACCATAAGCACCAAAACAAGCAATGCGGTACAGATCTCCATAAATCTATATTTCGATGACTACCAAACTTGCTTGCCAAGAAGCTAGCAACTCACTAACTTTAAATGGCATAACCCAATGAATACCAAACAAACAAAAAAACCATGGACCACAACTCATAAGCTATAGGACAATGAAGGAGAAGGCGATCCACTGATTCCCCTCACCTTTTACACATAAAACACCACTCTATCATTGCATTATGCCTCTTCCAAAGATTATCCATAGTTAAGATCTTACCTAAGGCAGCAGTCCAAGAAAAGAACGCTACTCTAGGAGGAACCTTCGATTTCCACACCATTTTCCAAGGGAAATCAATAACAAAAGAAGGAGATAATGAGTGATAGAAATCTCGAACCTCAAAACCTCTACTTAATATTGGCTTCCTAACAAAGTTTGTCAACATGAGCACCCTGCACATTCGTGGAATAAAGCACATCCCAAAACAAATCGACCAATGCTTCCTCCCAATCCTGTGGAAGATGACGAAACCAAATATCCCAGTACAGCCGCCCATTAGAGAACTGCATAACCTCTGACACTAAAGACTCCTTATTCCAACTAATATTGTACAATTCTGGAAATGCTACCTTAAGGGAGTGTTTGTTTAGAGGTGAAACAGGGTGGATGGAAAACTTTGAAGAGAAAATAGGAAGGAAAACTTTTTTGTAGTGTGTTTGGTAAGGTTGGGAGGAAGGAAAATAAATGGTGGAGCCTAGGTATTTTCTCTCCGGGCCCACCAAAATATTTTCTCTCTAAAATGGAGAGAAAATTGAGTGAGGATGAATTTTTTCTTGATTGACAAAAATGTCCATGTGCATTTTCAAGTTGCCTTTATTTTTATCTTTTTCTTCTTAGTAACGTTGCCTTTGGCTTATGTTTTTTTTTTTTTTTTTTTCCTTCTTCTTCTGGGCAGTAACGTTGCCTTTTTTCTTTTTTCTTTTCTTTTGATTTTTCAGGCCTGGGCGTGCCTTCTTTCTTTTGATTTTCTAGGGCTTGGGCGTGATAGATGTTTTTTTTTTTTTTTAACTAGACGTGATTTTTTTTTGGGACATGATTTTTATTTTTTTAATAATTTGGGTGATTGCTCTTTTTTTTAGTTATTTGTCACTTTTTTGTTTTAATTGGGTACCATTCTTTAATAAGGGTATGTGAGTAAATTTATTCAAACCTATTTTTTTCATCTTTCCACTTTTCCACTCCCAACCAAACAAATAGGAGAGAGAATAAAATATTTTCTATCATCCCACTTTTCCATCCTCCCACCATTTTCTATCCTTCCACTTTTCTACTCCTCCAACCAAACAGACTCTAAGAGAACACTCCCTACACCATTCATCTTCCTAAAACTTTACTCTAGTACCATCACCCACATCAAACTGAAGGAATTTAGAAAAGTCCAGCCAACCACTTCTAATGGATTTCCACAAACTAACACCATAAGTCCTTGTCACCAGTTTGGTGCACCATCCACCCCCTCCATCCTCATATTTTGCCTCAATAACCTTCCTCCAAAGGGTATCTCTCTCCGATCCATATTTCCATAATCATTTTCCTAACAAAGCAGAATTAAATCGTCTCAACCGTCGAATCCCTAAACCTCCATTCTGTATTGGCATACAAACCTTAGCCCATTCCACCAAAGAAATCTTTGGAGCATCAATACCACTCCAAAGAAAGTCTCTTTATAGTTTCTCCATACGATTAGCCACCTTTATTGGAACAGGAAAGAGAGAAAGAAAATAAGTAGGTAAGCTGCCTACAGCCCAAGTATTTCAAGGGAAGAGAAGACTGCCTACAGCTCAAAATCTCCACTAAATCTTCCATATTAGGCATGATACCAATCGGTACCAATTCTGATTTCAACAAATTAATTTTTAGCCCTGACACCACTTCAAATCTAGCAAGAATCCCACGCAAAGCAGATAAATAATGTGAATCAGCATCATAAAAAATAAGTGTATCATCTACAAATAAAAGATGGGACACTGTAAGCAATGTACCAGCTGCATTACCTACTAAGAAGCCTGAAAACTGTCCCAAAATAGCAGCTGTATCCAACATTGCCTATATGACAATATCAAAAAGGAGTGGAGATAGTGGGTCCCCTTGACAAACACCCCTTGTGCTTCCAAAGATATCAACCGGGGTACTATTTAGCAGAATAGAAAATTTGATAGTTGATATACACCTCAAAATCCACCTTCTCCATTTTTCTGAGGAGCCACACCGCCTAAGTAAGTACATAAGAAAATTCCAATTCACATGATCATAGGCTTTCTCAATATCCAACTTGCAAATAACCCCCAGCACCCCTGACTTCAACCTACTATCTATACATTTAAAAGATTAAAACAGAATCCAAAATCTACCTACCTTTAACAAAGGCGTTCTGTGAATCTGAAATAAGACTATGCGCCACCCTATGCAAACAATTATCTAAAAAAGAACTACTCATCATTTTAATCCGTTTTTCAACACTGGATCTATGATCTAACAAAGAAACTATTAACCTGTGAATTTCAAAATTCAAATGTTGTTGCATTGGTTCTTTCCTCAAGAGATCAGCTTTTTGTATAAAATCAAGGTTCTTGTATTTATCATAGGTTTCATTAATTGTGCTGCTAGCTTGTTGACGTGGGAAGCACAAACAAATATTTATTTTAATTTAGTTTTATTCCTTATTGGAGTCAATTGAATTTTATTTTAGGCCCTAGTATCCAATAAGATTTGTTAGTATTTTTATTTAGTCTAGGGTATTTTTGTAATAAGTCAATCAAGGTTACCTATGTTAGTTAGACTTTAGTAGTCTACATAACAAGGTGTTGGAATCTTTTTGAGGAGGATTATTTTGATGAACAAAATTTCAGTTGAAATCATCCCAATGGTCTAGTGCTGACTCTAGCCAACCCTAAGTGCTGACTCCTAAAAGTTTTCTCATGCTAGGTGCTGATTACTAGAAAGTCTAGGTGCTGACTCATAGTTTCCCTATCTTTATGTTTCTAGTTATTTACTTTTGTTGTTGCATCGTTCTGGTTTGTGCCACGTCACTTGTGATGTTGATTTTGTGAATCTTGAAGGATGTCTTATATATTTTTCTTGTAGGACTTTGCCAGAAATATCAAGAGAAGAATTTGAGTTGATATTTGATGAGCTGGATGATAGTCATGATTTCAAGGTATGTCCATTTACTTTAGCTCTTGGTTAGACTAAACTAAATTCTAGTGATATTTATTTTTATTTTTTATTAGTGTTCAAAACTTTTCTTTGTCATCTGTTTGAACAATCCATCATTGGTATAAAAAAATTTCATTTAGTCATTTTGCTAAATTTTTAATCATTTCTGTTTTTGGTGTCATGGATATGTTTGCTAGCAAATGTATACAGAACCTACTAATGCACATAAGACTTTGATATTTAGTTTGTAATGTTCATGAATATAAGGAAGAATACACTTTGGTTGTAGAGTGCTTATTGTATTTCATAACAAGCAGATTTTGTTTCCATTTTAGGCAAGATAACATCCTTGCCTCCCATATCTAGAAATACATATAAGGCATTTGGTTTGGGTCATCTTTCAAGATTCCTTATTGGAATGCAAATAGCTCAAGGGAATTTGGATCCCCATAAAACCCCACTTCTATTGGAATATGGATTTACTTGAAAAAATGTGGGTATTCACATTCTCAAGACTAGGATAGTTATCTTCTTCTTCTTCCTTCTTTTTTTTTTTAACAAAAGTGACAATGATACCCCATTTAATACTCTCTGACTATCCAAAGTATAACTTTTTCATCTTACACATTCGCCCTCCTATCTTTTCATTCTCTGTCTGATTTGTTGCTTTGCCACTCTCTCTCTCTGCTAGAACATGATTGCTTGACCATTACCGCTGTGGTGAGTATTGCTCTTCCATGCCTAGGTTTTCTTTAATCCATTCCATTTTTTATGTTTTAGATTTGTTATGATATCTCAATTTTGATAACCTTTTTGGGAAGTATGCATGGCCTAGACTTCAATTTTGAGAACCAGCTTCCATAACCCATTGTAGTCTTTCCTGCATTGTCTCCTTCTGGGATTGAGATATATTTTGCTCTCGTTTTTATTTTATTTATTTATTTTAGATCATTTTTATTTTATATATTATAATAGTGATAGAGACTGTGAGATTTACTTTTTTTGGTTAATTTTGTATTCTGTTGTTTATACTGTTGGTTCCTAGGCAATGTTTTGCATCTAAATATTAATGCACCGCATGCTCAAAAACCTATATGCTGGGGGGGCATATCCCCCCCCCCCCCCTACCCCACCCCACCCTCTTTCAAGAACTTTGTTTATTTTTAGTGCTTAGTAACCAGATCAAATTCTTTTATTAAAATTATTAGTTGCCTAGACATCCAAATAAGTAAAAAAAAGGTGATCCTTAAATATGATCTAGCCTTATGACAGAGTTTCATTATCCATTCTTGCCTAGACCCTAGACATCGGGAATCAACACTTTGCTATATGTTATTGATCTCTAGCCTTTTCTGATTACTGATTAATGGTGGGACCTAAATTTTTCTGTTTTGTAATAAGGATTAAAATGTGTAAGGACAAAATTAGAGACAGAGATGTCACTTTCACTTGTCTGGTATTGGGGATGGAAGCCTGGAAGAAGGATGAAACTTGCCCTTGATTGTTAGAAGAGAATTATGATAAGGAAGAAAGAGAATTTTAATTATTATTATACCCTTGTATTAATTTTTTTGATATATGATGCAGATAAATTGGTGAAATTGCAAATACCCTTTGTGTTCATCTCATTATTTGGCCTCCCCATAATAAATCCAATAGGAATATTTAATTCTGAAGAATTATCCTTTTGTTTGAGTAAGGTAATCTGAGTCATGTGTTAACAGAGATCAGATAGGATCCTGCTGTGATCCTCGATCTCTTCCTAAATTTTGGATCAATTGGATGATGCATAGTGGGGCTAGGTGAAACTTATTCATTCTTTTTTTCCCCTTCTACAAAACATGAAAACTGGTTATCTACTAATATTTCATCCTTTCTGTTTGCTTCGTTCCCTTTTCTTCCTTCCTAACACAGAGGCTTCAATAAAATAAAATTTTGACACCCTGATATTAAATTTTGATCTTCTAGTTGTGCTGGAAGGGTAAAGAAAGTAGTGTGATAACTCAACCTGCTTCATCATTCACACAAGTCTACCATTTGCTTACCACTGCATGACTGTTTTTGCCTTTGCTTGAGATTCAGTGTTCTCACATCATTTATCTTTCAACAACGCCAATTCTAGAATGCAAATCATTACAAGTGGTAAACAGCTTATTTTCGGTCAACAGGATTACAAGTGGTGCAACCTAATAATTTGAAAGAACAATAAAATTTGGTTTTTCTTTTCCTTGTATTTTAAACTGTTTTTTACTAGAGATGGACATTGTAGAAGAAAAATGTTATGATTACTATCATTTGTTGTATGTGTATTTCTTTGATTTGTTTGCTGAACTTCATCTTTTGACTTGTAGATCAACCTAAATGAATTTTCTTACCTTTGCAATGCCATTGCTCTAAAATTCCCGAAGGAAGAGCGTGTAAGTCCGAAATGCCCTAGATCTAAAACATCAGTAAGCTTCTTTTTGAGTGACAAAGAGCTTTATATTGCATCTTTGATACTATGTATTTTGGTTGCAGGAATCTTGCTTTGAATATTTTCCATTCTACAATTCACCCTGCTCTAAAAAGTTGAAAGGCTTTGTGCGGAGTCCTATATTTGGATACATTATATCCTCCATTCTCATACTAAATTTGTTTGCTGTTATTGTGGAAACAACGGTATGACCTCTATTTTAATAGAACTGGTGCTTTTCATTTGCCTCCATGGCATGGTCAACATATAGGGTTCATTGCCTTGGATTTATTTGATATTTATGAATTAAAGTTCCGCTTTAATATTCTTGTTTGATGCCTTTAGTGGTATGATCTTATTGCTTATGAATAAACTTGCATTGACTCTTTAAGGATGTAATTTCTAGATGCTATTTGTTGTCAAAGTTCATCATTGTGGTGTAAAAATAATTTTTTTTCCATCACTGCATGTTTCAAATGAAATAGAATTCAAACGGCCATAATTATTTTTCTGTGGTGTTTGTCATTTGGTTCTTGATTGGCTTTCCCAGCCCCCTTCCCCTACCCCATACCTGAGGGGACCCCTTTTAATTATTCCATGCAAATGGAATTGAGAACATTTTCAACAGGCAGCAGCTTTCGGGGATCTTTATTAACTGCCCAAATGGGAAAGAGGAATTTACAATTTCTGGAGACAAATGCAACTGTCAATTTTATAATGGATATAGAGTGTTAACACGTCTCTGTGAATTTATTATTTTGAGTATGTATGTTATTCTTTGTTTTAGGGTTTTATACTGGCAGAATAACCGTAGATACTAAAGATACTGAGGATGATGATTGCTATGAGTAGTGTTTACATAGGGCACATTTGGTACACTAAATGGAGTTACAACAGTGATGATAATCTTTATTACTAGAAATAAAAGGTGTTATAATGAAATAACTAAACATATTCATACATTTGATTGTAAGTTGTAACATTAGGAAATATCTTAGCTATTCAATGTTTCCTAAAAAGGAATAATTTTTAAATTTGAGAGAGAGGTTATATATATATATATTTTTTTTTTTTGTAATTGTTATGTGTATATGGAGAGTTTGTATATTTGTAAATATATTAATTTTAAAAATTATTACACCTACTAAGGAAAAGCTTTTACAACCCGTTTAGAGAAGAATAATTATTTCTTATTCTAAAAAATAGTCATTCATAAAGAATGACTTTTCTTTGTAATAAAACCATAACTAAACTAAAGAATAAATAAACCATAGGAATAACTATTACATTACCGTGTCTATTACAGTCTACTAAACATACCCATAATAAAGGGTAAATATGTAATAATGTAGGTTGACAACAAGAAGTAAATGATGATAATAATAATAATAATAAATTTGCAAGTTTCTTGGAAAAAATGTTTTACATCCTCATAATTCTCCATATTCCTAGGATAGTTGGTGAATCTTTACTTGTTTCTACAAATTAATAAACAAGTTGTAAGCGTCATGACATCAAGTACTGATCATGCAATTTTCAGCTGAAGCGTCCTCTAAATTGTACTCCTTTTTTGGCCTAGATTGCAACGAGTTTGCAGCTTGAGTGGCCCATGATTACACTGCTGGGTAATTCTTTTTCCCATATTTTGTCAGCTGTGGATGTGTCACTGTTGAATGATTAAATCCCAGACCCCACAACCATCGAGTCTTAGAAGAGGAATGTGTTATGATCCTAATGTCCCACATGGATTAAGTATAAGCTTAACCATGTGTTTATAAGCTCTTGAGCACCCTTCCCTTGTAAGCTAGTTTTCAAGAGTGAGTTCTACCCATGGGTTTGTAACATTTGGTATCAGAGCCAACCACCACTTCGAGTAATCGGACGTAGCTCATTGAGTATGGGATCAAATGAGTTGCGGCTTTGCGGTCGGATCTTGGAAGGGGTGACCTAGAGGCTAGATTAAAATTACTGATAGGTGAGTGGAGCCACCAAAAAGAGAAAGGCTTACCGTCAGATCAGTGTCGCGAGCACCCTCTCCTTGTAAGCCTATTTTCAAGGGTGAGTTCTACCCATGAGTTTGTAACAAATGCTTTTACATGTTAACTAACAAAGGCACCTAGTTAAGTGCTAATTGCACATATGATGTCAGAAATATTCTACCAGTCATTTTTGTCAATTGATTCTAGGTCAACATCCTGAATGTTGTTAGTGTTCCAGATTTATTTACCTTAAGAACAGCCATTTCCACTACTCTTTACATGTCATCATTTTCAGTTAGGTTTTAGAATAAGAAAATTGATGATATGTCTACCATCTGATACTTGGTCTATTTCATTTCAAACTATAATACCGATGTCCATCCTTTAGGATGATGAAAGGGTCCAGCACACTTAATAAAGTGAGAGATGAGGCCATTAATAGGGATATTTTGGCATTTAAAGAAAGTAATATTTCCCTCTATCATTCTCAAAAAGGAGTGAGGAAACCTTTCTAATCAATGTTGGGAGAGAGCCCATTAATATGAATCTTTTGGCGTTAAATGAAAAGTAATATTTCCCTCTAACATTCTCCGAAAATACTGAGGAAGCCTTTCTAATCAATGCTCCAGTAACAGAGATACTCTTTGACCTTCTTGCAAGTCAAAACAAAAAATCTGACAGAACCAAGAATCAAATATTTAAATTCATTTCCTGAACACTTTGATACTCAATGGCACCCCAAACTATTAATAGAGTTGTTTTTGTAATAGAGTTGTGCTTTTGGTTTCTTGATTACTGGATCTAGAACAATTAATTGGCAAGTGGCTCATGTATCTTTATCCTGACATTTATAAATCATGCTAATGTGGAATGCTTATTTTGTTGCAGCTTGATATAGAAAATAATTTTGCTCAAAAGGCGTGGCAAGAAGTAGAGTTTTTCTTTGGTAAGTGCTTGCTGAGGATCAACTTATCTACATATGTACATATGTGAATTATTGCTAAACTAACAATCTATAGTATAAAGATGTTTATGGTGAGCTTCTAAGTTGATGCAAGTCTAGCATTCGCATATCTGTAGATTCAGAAAATTAAGACAACATAGATTTTTCAGCCACTATTCATGGTTGGCTGCTAAAATTGTCCATTAAAGGATTTTCATTGTTACAATTAGCTTGTAGTGGATTAATATATTAAAATGGCAGTTAGTGACCTTGGTAGTTATGTCAGTGATGAGAGCTTGAAATGATCCATCATAACTATGTATATATTCAATGGTTGAGATGGTCAATTCTGTTCTAACCATCAGCATTGATGTTTGGAACCAATATTGATGGCCTTCCTGAATGTTGATACCTTTTCAGGCACAAAACTGGAAGCATAAGTGTAGTATATTTGAACCAAGGCCATGCTTAGGGTCTTTTAGATCACATGTGAGGGAAAGTGCAACATATGAATGCTAGATGAGAAACACACTGAAGCATGACAAGCTAGGGGCCCGTTTGGTTTGTGTTTTTAAACAACATTTTTTAGTTTTTAAACAGCATTTCACGCATTTCAACACACTTTTTCACCCACACGTATTTTAAAAAACTACAAATAACAATTTTCAAACTACTCTACCAAACACCCCCTAGAACTTTGGAACAATAAAATTAAAATAAAGGATAGGAACCTAGGAATCAGCTCCTAGGCTTGCTTGGAGTCAGCACCATGTGAGAAAAAAAACCACTAGGAGTCTGCACTAGACAAAAACCAAAAGAAACTTTCATACATCAAAATCACATCTCCTTGAAAGGAGTACAATATTTTGCTTATATAGGATACTAAATCCTAATTCTAATTAGCATAGGAAACCCTACTTATTGAATGATAGAAATACACTAAGCTTTAAATAAAAATACTAATTAACCTAATTGAAAACTGGGGCCTAAATAAAATAAAATTTTAATTAATGTCCAAAAAGAAATAAAACTAAAACTAAATAAATTGTTGCTTGTGGTTCCAGCATCATCAACAACACACACACGCGCACAGGCAAAGGAGCATTCTGAATAATAGCTAAACTTATTGATGGCAGTGTTGGCAGTCTCTATTGCTGCTAGACTGACTTTTGGACTTATTGATGCATGCTCGCTTAACAGGAAATACTTGATAATCTTGGGTAATAGTCTTCGGTAGTGATGGCAAGTGAAAAAGTAACTACTATTTTTTACATGTTCTGACTTGGGCTAGAAGTCTGTTTTATGCTTTGAGAGTTTGGTACTCCTTTAGAAATGTCGTACTTATTAACTTGCTCTTTATTACCTGATTGGTCTCATTACTCCAAATTATGTGTGCTATATAGACTAATCTTATTTTCTGTTTCTGAAATTAATAGGTGGCTTTTTCTTCTTTTTCTTATTTTGTCTTTTTATCCCACAGGATGGATATATGTGCTGGAAATGGGTTTAAAAATATATTCATTTGGATTTGAGAATTATTGGAGGGATGGTCAAAACCGCTTTGATTTTATGGTCACTTGGATAATAGGTAATCAGATTGGAAAATAACATCCCTTTGTAGTACTATTTATTGCAATTTCTTTACAAATCAGTCTTATAGGCATCATAACAATATTGCTAAATTTGATACATGGAATTGTTTATAGAAACAACTTTTGCTATTGCTAATTGGCCCTTTTGATTATTGTATGGAATAAACATCATTTACTTCTTTGGTTTGTGTTATTCTCTGTTCCATTTATATCACTATTGATTGATGATTCTTGTGTCTGCAGTTATCGGAGAAACCTTGACTTTTGTGGCCCCTCAAGGACTTACTTTCCTTTCCAATGGCGAATGGTAGGGAATAGTTTTCTTAAAAATATTTTTCTTCTTTACATGAGAGTTCGTCATTTTCCCTCACTATATTTGTCCTAACTCTTTGCTATTGAGTTTTTACATAACATGAAAATCTTTGAAGAATATAAGTTTCTTAGTCTAGGCATGATGACAATTTTTTGGATGATCTTTACATGACCTTCCCATTGACTTCATCAAATTGCTCTCAATGTAGGATACTTCTTAATGATATTTACAAGTTTCTTATAGGAAAATACCAGTGATCATACCACAGACCTGTGTTTCCTCTGATGTCCACAGAACATTAAGTTGATAAATTTGATACAGGAATTTTATGGTTTATCATAGCTTTCAAAGCACTTCCTTGTCTACAATTATTTCTCCTTTGTTAATGTTAACAGGATTCGCTACCTTCTCCTCGCAAGAATGTTAAGATTGATAAGGCTGCTGATGTACGTCAAGCATTACCGTGCCTACATTGCCACTTTCATAACCCTTATACCAAGTTTGATGCCATACCTTGGAACCATATTTTGTGTCCTATGTATTTATTGCTCTCTTGGTGTACAGGTAAGTTCTTTTCTCTTGCTTGCTTTCAAAGAAAGTAATTGACTAATATAAAGATGCTCTTCTTCTTTCTTCCGTGCTTCCCTATTATATTAAATGGAAGTACATGAAAAATGTCTAACCTGTACTTACACAATTTTTCTTCAGCATATGTTTGGAAATACTCAAGTTTCTGTTATGTGTCTTCACAGATTTAAAATTTAATATATAGTGTGGAGGGTTAATTTTATACCTAATTGATTTAGACCTAGTTTCGAAAGTTCCATCAGTCACATTTTGAAGGTTGACAATTCTAATCTATAGGTCCTTATTATTTGATATTTAGACATCTGATAGCTATATCCATGTGTAATATTGAATATTTCCCCATTTATGTTACTGTTAAAACATTCTCCAAAAATTTTTTCTTCTAATTTTTAGATCTTTGGTGGGCTTGTCAATGCTGGAAATGCCAGTTTGGACAGGACTGATCTTTCAGATGATGAGTATCCTTTATTTATTAATAAACTCTTTTCTAAGGTTTCATTTTATCCAGCCATGGCATAACTGTGATATCTTTCTGTTTTATATTGTTAATAAAAGGCTATTATAGGAAAATTCTATGAGATATTTATATTCAATTATTTTGTAAATTGTTTATTTCTTCTGCAAAGATTTAGTTGCAACAGTAAGTGTCAATTTCTTCAGTCATTTTTCTTAACAAACTCAGCTATTTACTTTTCAATTTCAATGACTATCCTAATGGGATGGTGACACTTTTCAATTTACTGGTCATGGGAAACTGGCAAGCATGGATGCAGGTATTACTGCTGTTTTATTTGTAATTTTTGTTGAATTATATTATCCTGAATGATCATCTTTCTCTACATAGTGAATGATACTGTCTGTTTGGCGATTCTTTTATGATTTATGTCCTCATGAATGCTTGCTGGGATTTTCCTTTTTTTTTTTTCCCCTTTTTTTCTCTCTTTTTATTTTTATTGTGATTTTGAGAATCTAGGCTTTCTTGACTATACCTCCATGGTGACAGAAGATTGGGGTTCTTTATGAGGGACCTGTTAATGGGTTGGCTACTCTGTACCTACCTGAGTAAAAATTGGAAATCTGCAAACCACAACCACTAGATCTGAAATGCATCGCAAAGATTGCATGGATCTAGACAATCCATACATTTTGATCCCACATGGGACCCATGGATTTTATTAGGCTCCACCTAGTGGATGGTTTGTAGAAACTCCCACATAAGAGAACTGATCTTGTGGGAACCTCTCACAACCCAAACTCCATCGGACAATTGGTTCTTATGAGTCACAGAAATGCAACCATATTCTTGGGCACATTTCTGTTCATGCATGTCCTTCCATGATAGGAAAGTGTTGTGTCTCAGTGTCTGACATGAATTCCCTCTCCTTCAAAGTGTACAAGTTAATTGGTATGATCCACGTCATTGTGTCTGTCCCTGCATCAAGGCTTGAATCCTTTTTTGGTTCAGTAGAGTTACTAGCTTAGCACTAAAGCATTTTTTTTTCCACCCTACAGAATATCTGTACATCTAAAATGTCAGAAAACCGCATGTAGTGCATACAACTAATATTTGGACTATAGAAGAGGTTCAGGCATATTTAAGTTGTTATCAGTAGTTCTTCCTTAATCCTGTGCTATTACTTTTATGGTTCAATTAGTTAAAATTGAACTGTAATTGTGACCTACACTTTGAGTCATTCTTTTAATTGCCATTCATCATTTCAGAGCTACAAGGAATTAACAGGAACTGCATGGAGCCTCACTTATTTTGTCAGCTTCTACTTAATAACTGTGTTACTGCTTTTAAATTTGGTAAGTTTTATTTACTATTGCTCCATTTTTTTTCCAACAATGTTGCCTATATGTTTTTTAAAATTAATAAGTTACACAAGCACTTAGTGTGGTCTAAACCCACTATAGGAGAAGGAGGTGCCATATGAGCTAAAGCTTATTGGCCCTTTCTCCATGTGTTGCAGAAGCAAAATGCCTGCCATTTGATTGTTTTGCAATTTATGAGGCAGAGCAACTTTGTTTCTTGAATAAGATGCTGAAGAAATAGATTTTCAGTAATTGACTAAAACCACAGTTGAAATATGTCATTACAATTTTGTTTGCTAAAATTTAACATAGAGAGTGACAGTAATTACCTTTATGTATGAAGCATTCATACATAGTAACTTCACAAGGGTCAGCCCATAACAAAGAACAGTTTTGGTTTGGCTAAGTTAGGGGCCCCGATTCCATCCTAAAAATTTTACTTGCGACTCCAGACTGGGTTGTTGAGAATGACTAACTTTTAACATTTTAAAGATTTTCTTGTCGGGAATTTGGAATATGAGAAGCCTTTGCTGCTGTGGCATTTTTGTCTTAATTTTAAATTTATTTGTTTAGTAAATGAAGAAGCTCTACTGGGAGAAAATGCCCCTTTGCTTGATGTGGGTAATTTTGAGAGAAAGAAACAGTTATACATTTTAATGATATTGAGCTCTCAATTATCAATATGATATCATTATTTTTTAGGTAGTTGTTGTTTGAAATGGGCTCGAAAGTATGGTACTTTAGAAGCATGTTCTAATGTAGAGTTTATTTATTCTACTTATTTTAGGTTGTAATTTTTGTGAATTGTATTGCTTTAGGTTTGCTTTATAATTTCCTGTTGACATTATGTGCTCCTCTTTTCAAAACAATTGTGTATTAATTACCCAAACAAATGAAGATTAACTTTAGAGTTTGTTTTTCATGTAATTTCAGATTGTAGCTTTTGTATTGGAGGCATTCTTTGCTGAAATGGATCTTGAGTCATCGGACAATTTTGAAGAACAAGATAAGGTTGGTAGTTGCCCTGCACTTATCATTTCAATATAAAATCAAAGCTCTGCAGCCAGGTCCACCTCCTGAAAATGCGAGCATGAATTACATAGATCCTCCTAGAATTTTAGGGTGATTTTCAAATTAACTCTTGAGTTTCTCAATCCATCAGTATCCACCCTTTATTTTCAAAATTGTTGCAATCTAGATCTTCATTGAGGCCTATTAACTAGAGATATTTGAAATTCAAGCAAACTGCCCTTGAGAACTATTTGGAGGCTAAAGGCCTTTCACATGAATGATCAAATGACAGTACAAACTTACAAAATGATGGCATCTTCATTAAATTGTGTTTATTGATTAGGTTTTACATATAAATAAACTGTGTTCTGAATTTTGTTTTGTGCCAAAATACCATCTGCAACTCTTGTGTTGAATTTTTATTGCTTAGATAAATTCTAAGTACAACTTATATGGATTTCCATTATTTTTAGTTAAAAAATTCAAAGACTTACTAAGAGCACATTGTAACATTTTTAAGATTATAGGGTTGACATTAGTGCAATCAAATCTTTTAGGTTTAGTTTGATGCTAATACCAAGCTCTGGGTTTATTTTGTAATTACTTATAAATATATTTTGAAAATTGTTTGATTATCATGTTACTGGGTTGTGAAGTCCTATAATTGGTTATGATGAAGACACAACTCCAGAAAAAAAAAAATCGCATCATGATTTGATTTTAGCATCTAACTTGTCATTTTTAGGTTTTCATTAACTATCTGACTAATCAATTTTAAAGGAACGTTTTTTTTTTTGAAAAGTTACATGGGTTGTAGTGCATACAAGCTCAGGATACCTCTTGATTTGCCTCCTACTGATTTGGGATTATTAATGCACTTGTATGACAATGCTGCAGAGATAATGCAGGCAATTCAAAAGTTTTAAAATTGAAATTGCAATTATTTCCTAAGTCAGGTTGTTTTGCATGTTGCTCAAATCTTCAATGATGTTAATAGGGCCATGTTAGGTTATCTATTCAGGCTTCAGAAATGATTAAGATGGAAGTTTGCCCACATTGCTCAGCATTGCCATATATACATTCTGAAAGTTACTTGATATCTATATTTTTGCAAAAAAAAAATTGGCAGAGTAATGGCTTCTTTGCTTTTTATTAGCAATAGATAAATCATTATTGTTATCCTCAGAACTTATCACCTCCATTAGAATTAATTTCCTAAACTAATCATCTGTTGTTGTTGTTAGTAAGAGCCTTTTTTTTTTACCATCATACATTTAAGCTGCACCAACCCCCAGTAGTTGAAATGAAATTTTATTGACCATAATTAGAGTTTTTCTTGCTTTGAACTGGTTGTTGTTTGTGGTAGTCTTTCTTTTTTGTCACCAGTCTCCAATGTTTTTGATCCCCTCACCAGTTTATACTTATAGTTCTATTAAAATATTTAAATCATATAATTATTTTATTACCTTTTCAATCTAGGCAGTAGAGGGCAGAAACGATCGTCGACGATCTGTTGGGTATGTATGATGAACTAGTTTAAAGTTTTTGAATGCTCTATTTGCATCCATTTTTGGACGTTAACAGCTGCCTTGTCTTGTTCATTTGGCTTGGTGCAGTACAAAATCACGGAGCCAGAGGATTGATCTCCTTCTTCATCATATGTTGAGTGCAGAGCTCGATAAAGAGCCCCCCAACCCATAGATTTACTTCATTCCACTTGTGGTAACTGAACTAGACCTCACAAAATATTTTTACCAAGATTTGATCACTTTATAAGACTGAAAGCGACATTTTGTTTTCCCATTGGATTTGCTATTGTGAATTACACGTTAGAACTTCACAAATTTCTCATTGTAACTCTGCTTTTGACAATTTTTTGCTTTCCATTGCAATAGCTAACTTGTTACCATTTTATGTCTTTGTGAACTATAGAGAAATTCTGAAGCCGTTTTGCTCTTGCTTTGGGGTATTTAGCTTTTACTCTTTAGAGGTTAGCAAAGCAAAAGAATTGTTTCAAGTGACTCGTCCCATGTGATTGCTTCAAAGAGTGAGCAGCAGACACACTCTTTGTTTTTCATGCCATTGGTACCAGGTTCTCCTTTTTGGCAGGCAGCTTAATTTCTGTTAGCCTACACAGCTTATGTTCTCCGAAAGCCCCCCCTTTTTTTTTGGGTACAGAGATTGATTACAAGAAGTTGTGCAACTACATTTTGTTTTTGTTATAGTTTTATATTGTATTATTTTTTGTACACGTGGGGAAAGTATATTTAGCAGTGGAAGGGATTATTGTTTCGACTTTTGAGGTAGACCACGCAAAGCCTATAAAGGATAAAGGGAAAGGATTTTTTTTTTTTTTAAAAAATCATATAATGCCATGTGCGGATGCCACAGCATTTTTTGTATGCCTATATTATGCTATCCAGCATCTTAATCTTTTTTATTTTATTTTATTTTAATGCAAATTATAAAGTGGGTTGTCTAACTTTTTGGAAAATGGTCCAACTTCTTATATATTCAAAGATGTTGTGCTTGATCCATTATTCACTAACTGAACTATATAATTTTGGTTTTAAAATCAATTAATGGTCTATTATAATTTATATCAACTAAAACTCTTTTTTTTTTTTTTTTGAGGGTCGATATCAACTAAAACTTCATTTTTTTTTATAGAATATTTCCTGAAGTCAAACCATGTCGAGGGCCTTATTAAACCTTGTAGCTAGCTGGTGTGGCAATATTACCAATTATACGATAGCTAGTTATAAGAACTGGATGCCCACCACTGCTTCATTTGGGCGAGTTGGGATCTCTTTATGCACCAAGTGCTTGGTGGAGCAGGGGAGAGGGCGTGGATTTGAGCTGCAGGGGCAGCTTATTTAGCATGTAAATCGGGTTTTTTTTTTTTTTTTAACTCCTAAATTCTATTTTATATTCTTGGCTTCCTTTTCTCTTTTAAAATTATTAAGAAGAGGAATCTTTTTTTTTTCTTCCTCCAAAAGCTTCTACCAAAAGATTTTTATTTATTTATTTTTTGTTTTTAGCCACTAGAGGAAACTGACTCCATGAGATTAAAGGCGTTTTTATACTACATATATTCAATACGAATTGGGGGGGCCAACGCATTAATGTCAATTATTAGTAAATTAGTGGAATCCCGTCATGTTCACTATACCACAAGGCTTGGAGCATCAATTGTTCTAAAAAAATATAGAGGTAGATATGAAGCTTAGCATCTACTTTTGAAATGAAATGACTCCATTTGTTGAAAATTTCTTTTTTGCATATCCGTATTTTGTAGGACGATTAAAAGAATCTATAGGCACCAACTCCTAGACCTTCACGATCTATCAACAAAACATCTAGGTATAACAAGCTAAAAGAATCTACATTCCGTTGACCTTAGTCTTAAACTACTAAATCTTGATGCTTCAATAATAGTAATTTAACCAAAAATTTTAAGGAAGAAGATTAGGTCCAATGCATTTTATGCAATGACTTGATGCAACGGGACACTTTTTGGACACATGACAACATCCTATCGAGTTCAATGCACAGCGCACTAGACCCAAACCAAACCTTAATTTTAAAATTGTTGCAATTCAGACTCTTAATAGGTCTATTTCTACTAAAAAGTAAAAATAACCAAAAAAAAAAAAAGACCATATAACTATCTAGAAATTTACAATCTCTATATGTGAATGGTGGGTAATACTATTTATCACTAAAATCTATAAAAAAAATCATAATAGAGTAACACAATTTAAGATGTCATTGTTCATGTTTAGTATATATGTGTTAAGTCTCTTAATATAATGATTTTGTTAATGAATTTCCTAAGGGCCAAGGCAGTGGATATGATACATTTGATACTTTATCAAAAAAAAAATTATACATTTATAAAGTAAAAGTGTACATATATATATTTAAAAATCACACACAACCACAATAAATTTGTACGTGTAAACTAATGAATCATTAATACATGTGTTTTTATTTTTTGAAAAGTATGTATTACAACTTATAATTGAACAATTATTAATCTTTAACCTAGACACTCATTAATGGAACCCATATAAAAAATAACAATAATAAAGTCTCAGGTGAAATTTGCTATCTATTTAAGTTAGTAATGACTCATTTATGGGAACAAGTTAAAACAACTTAGAAAGTCAAGTGATTAATTTGAAATCAACATGAAGTATATATTGAGAGAGAGAGAGAGAGAGAGAGTTACGTGGCTTCATTGAGTGGTAATTTTAATTATTAAATCTCCACCTAGAGAGAGCATCTCTTAGTCATCTGTCCTTATATTAACCCCCGTCCCATCCCATCCCATCCTCATCATAGAACAAGACAAACCTCAAAGAGAGAGAGACTGAGACAGAAGGAGAGATGAGGAGCATGAAAGGTGAAGTGGTGCTCAACATCCCTGCCGAGAAGGCATGGGAAATGTACAGAGACAATGAAGTTATCAACAAAATAAATCTTGAAATGCTTGCTCGAGCTGAATACATCCAAGGAGATGGCAGCCCTGGAAGTTTGAGGCTTTTTAAGCTTGGCCCTAGTGTGTGTATATATATATATATATATATATGTCTTTCTCAAGCTTGATTCTATAAGCTTAATTGAGTTAATTAGATATAGTGATTCTGTGTATGAATTTGTAAAAATTAGATTTATCAACCTTATTTCGTTTTAAACAAAATAGGATGTTTATATTATTAAATATTAATAAATTACAAATAATAATGAATTTATTTACAAATGTTTATATATATATATATATATATATATTTAAATGTCTATATAAGTATATTTTTATATATGTATATATTTAAACATATAATTAAAGTTGTAATATAATTAAATCAAGCATTATATTCATGACTTTATTGACGAATACATTTAAACTTGATTTAAACTTATTTACTAAATTAAAAAAAAAAAAAAAAAACCCATAAAGAAGCTATTTCTCTAGCTAGACTTCAAGCTACTAAAATAACAATTAAGTTCATACATAACCCTGTATAATATGCACTCCCTTTTGCATTCTTGATATCCTCTACATATCCTATTCGTCCCCCAATGAAATTTGGTTCAGAACTTGCCTCAAATTCTATGTTTGATTTAAGGGTTATATTTTAAAAAAAATTCTTAGTAAGGAGGAAAAGTAAATTTAAAATATAATATATTCCTTACTAATAGTTATAAATATAAATAAGAAAAAAGTTTGACTCCAAATATGTCTGGAGTCTGGAGCCTTAAGCTTCAACTCCCAATAAGAAAATTACATGTGTGAGGTCAACAAAAAAAAGAAAACGAAAATTTCCAAAGTAATTCAAACCATAACCATTGAAAGCTCCCTAACAAGATTATCGTAAATTTAATTCAAATTTAATTTCAGAATCACCTTCCATCCTTAAACTTAAACTTGAGAACCAAAACAACCTCCAAAAAAAAAAAAAAACCATTTCATGCATGAAAAAAAAAAAAAAACCATATGTAATTTTGTGCACTTATGTAGTTATATAAAAATGGATGTAAATTCTGATGCAAAAGTGGTGGACACAGCCATCAGCAACTACGCGAAAGAATCAACTGAGAAGATGGAGATGGGTCAGTCCGTAACATACCGTGTGATCGGAGGTGACTTGAGGAGGATGTACGATCCATATTGGGTCACCTTTACATTCATTCCTGTGGAAGTAAAAGAGAATGAGATGTGTCTCGCTGAATGGAAGGCTGAGTTTGAGCCACTCACTCCGGAAACGCCTCCACCATTGAAGGCAAGAGATGCTGCTCTAGGATTCCTCAAGCGGTTTGAGAAGTTTGAGCTAACCTGCTAGCTACAAATTAGCTTAGCTAGCTAGGTCAATACATGAGCTACATATGGTGAATGAGAATAATAAGATGGGGATGCTGTGTGTGTTTCTTATATATTGAAGTCAAATTAGGATATATTTATGTATGTCAAAATTTATGAATGTGGATCAATCAATGACTACTTGGGATTTCACGTACGGTTGTTAAGTTTGTATTTGTGTATACATATATACATATATATATATACACACACACAAATGAGGGCCAAAATGGGTAAATGCCCATTTCTCCCAAACTAAGCAGCGTTTTGTCCCATTTTCCAAACTAATTAGCTAGGGAAATGCCCCTATTTTGTAACTCGATTTGTGATAAATCGAGTTTTTAAAAAAAAAAAAATTATGGAGCCCTATAGCGGCGTTTTTAAGGAGCTATAGTGGCGTTTTGTAACTCAACCTCCATAAAATTGAGATATAGGCAATTTTTTTTTTTTTTTTTACCTATAATTTGATTTCATGGAGGTCGAGTTACAAAACGTCACTATAGGTCATTTAAAAATCACTATAGGCTTCTTAAAAACGCCATTATAGGGCCTAACTCGATTTATCACAAATCGAGTTTCAAAAGTGGGACATTTCCATAATTAATTTGGGAAAGGGGGCAAAACGCTGCATAGTTTGGGAGAAAATGACATTTGCCCATTTTGTCCCACAAATGAGTATATGAGTTTGTAATTCAAGCTTGACAAACCCAAATAACAAATAGATATTCTATGTTTGGGCTTCTAATAATAATTAAATTGATATCATTTTTTTTTTTTTTTTGGGTATCTAAGTGATCATAGTGGAAGAGTGGAGGCCCGGGGGTCCTAGAGGTTGATTTTGGATCAAATTTGATGATATGCATTTTAAATCAAGTATAACAAATTTCCATTCCAATTGGGCTACTCAATTATTTCCCCGCCCACTTGCCCTACTGCCTACAATCCATGTAGACAACTCTCTAATCCCTTTAAATCCCCATTTTAGTGACGGAGCAAGAATTTTGAATTGGAGAATTTTAAAGGGTACTACAAGTTTTACTATAAAAAAAAAAACTTAAAAACTTATGTGACAATGAACATTATTGTTGCAATTTTAACAACATAATAAATAGATGTTTAATTAATTTTTGTGAATGGTAACATATCAATTTATAAAATTTATGAAGTAAAATTTGTAACATATCTTGCATTACTCAATCAAATCTGTTTGGTCCAAGAGGTAGGGGTCACATGTATTGAAGTTGCTTGAGTAATTATTCCAAGAATAATACACCATTCTTGCACACAATATTGGATCCAAATATTAAAATCTATGATAGTATATATGAGAGGAAGAGGATTCAAAAATAATAATAATAATAATAAATAAATAAAAAGAATAAGAAAAGAAAAAAGATATGAGAGGAAGAAGCATTAATCCTAAAATATTGAAAATTTGTTCTAAGGGTCTGTTTGTTTTGGCTTCAAATGGTTTCAAAAAATCATTTTCCGTAAAACCGTGTGTTTGGTTGACTTTGAAAATAGAATTTTTCAGAAATTATTTTCATTTGACCGTAAAACATAAGCCTTTGACCCGGAAATTATTTTCCATTCCTATTTTCACTTCAAAGCATTTCCAGAGAGAGAGAGAGAGAGAGAGAGAGAGAGAGAGAGAGAGAGAGAGAGAGAGAGAGAGAGAGAGAGAGAGAGAGAGAGAGAGAGGAACTTCAGACCGAGCTCCAGTCTGACGACCACAGACCGAGCCTCCACAGACCGAGCTTCGATCAACCCACGGTGAGTTTCCTTCACTCCGATCCACCTAAACCGATCTCATCAGTGCCGATGTTACCAATCTCGTTCTTGTTCTCGACCCAGTGCTTATTGGCGTCGCCGATCTCGTCGTCTCGATCTCATTGCACCAATGATCTCGTTGTCTCGATCTCGTCACCCAGACCGATCTCCTCCCTCTCTTAGTTTGACCAGATTGTGGAGTTCAACTGAATGTTGTTTTGATTTTTGATTTTTAAGTTTATATATTGAAATTTTCTATTATAAAATTTGTTTGGTAGCTGAGAAAATAGATGAGAAAATGTGAAAAACTAGAATTTTCAGAACACAACCAAACACTAGAAAATATTTTCCAAAGTATTTTTTGAAATGCAACCAAACACTTGAAAATATTTTTCTTTCCTGAAAATAGCATTTCCGGAAAATATTTTATATGAACCAAACTCAACCTAAATATATATGTATATAAAGCTCTCTCCTAGAGACTTGAATTTTGGTTCTTGTTCTCCACACCTCACAAGTACTTATATTTATAGAATGACAATCACACCAAAGATGTGGTGTGGTGTGATTTTATTTTTATTTTTATAATTTATAATTATTATAATTTAGTCTTTATCTCCCTCCAAAATTTTATCCTTTTACTTTGATTGGATAACGAAACAAAATACATATAACAGTATCTATAGTATACTATAGTTTTCCGAAGTAGGCCAGTTGGCTGCAAACATTCCCACTTCAAAAGAAGTTAACCAAACAATTTTGTGAAGGTAATCGACAGCTTTATCAACGTTCACATGTCGTAAACAGTCACAAACTTGTCGAATTGTTTTTTTTTTTTATAGGAAATCACACACTTAATATTAAGCAACATTAGAGTTTACATCATGAAGAATTGCAAGCTCTAAGAAACTAGGACAATTCTCCATCCACATACATTGATTAACTATGCCCTTGGCAACACGACACTAGTACCCTACAAAACATAAAAATGGTATTCTCATATCGCACGACTTCAAGATGCCAACAGACATACTAAAATACGATTCAAACACTCTCATTACTCAACTTCCATTATGTAATGATTACGACACAAATGTTCAAAGTTCAAATTATTCTCCCTGTTGTAATTATCAATTTTATATAATAAAAAAATGATATATTTTTAAAAATTTATAAAAAAAAAATATAATTATATTTCTACAAAAGAATTAATTTTTAGACAAAATTTAGTTACAAAAAAATATAAATATTACTACATATTTTGAAAATTTAATCCTTAAATTGTATATTCATTGCGCTCTTACTACACATGTCAAATTTGGTACCAATCGGATATTATTTACTATATGATCTATAAACTTATATTTTATACATAATTTTATATTACAAAAACTTGCAATTAAAATCATTTATTGATGACATGACTATTTTTTTTTAGTAAACAAAAATACTTATTAGAACACACATGAAAATAGTAATACTAGTATTTTAAACTAGGTTTATAATACATTATAAAATCAGAGTACAACTACAAAAGAGTTTAACATTTGTAGTTGATGACATGGCTATTAATCTTTAATTTTTTAAAAATTTTGCAAGCATGAAGTATATAAGAAGAAGATGTAATCTAATGGTGGATTTATCAAAATTAACATTCAATAAAAAGATATTGAGTAAAATTGTAATTTTAGACTACAACCGATTTTGTAGCTAAACTTTGTCCTTAATTTTTTTATAAATTTGGAGGGCATGGCCCAAGACTCCAATTAGTGAGCAGACCTGTTAGGAGCTCCAACCTCCCTCAAAAGACAGAAAAGAAAAGGAAAGTTTAGATTTCTTAGATTCAAATATTCACAAGTTTGAAATTTTCAAGAAAACAATAATTATTAATATATATATATATATATATATATATATATAGTATGTATCAAATTCAATTTAAAATAATAAAAGTTAAATATTTTTTTTTTAAATAGTTAAGGGCCTGTTTGGTAAGATGATTTAAATATAGTTTTTTTTTTTTTTTGGTGCAAAACATTAGAGATGGGTCCCACACTTGAATATATTGTTTGGTTGATGTTCTCTAAATACAGTTTTCAGAAAATTGTATCATAGTTTCCTTGTTCAAGCCAGGATTTTGAAAACAGCTGAGATGGTGTTTTCAAGACACAAAAAACATTTTTAATGGCATAGTTGTAAATAAAATGAAAATAGTTGATCTCATAGATTTATCCAAACTCTTCTATCTCTTAAATTAAAGTGCTTATCTTTATCAAAAAAAAAAAAAAAAAAAATCTCATGCTCCAAATTTGAAACTTATCATTATCCAAAAAATTAATAATAAAATACATGAGCTCTATCCTCTTATCACAATCAAAAAAAAAAAAGGGTAATCTACAAATTCTACACATTACTTTTTGTAAACTTTAAAAAAATATATCAAAAATAGAAATGGTCTCCCAAACATCATTTTTTGTTTTTAGTATTTTGAAAATTGTTTTTAAAAGTGGGAGCCAAACACATATAATGTAAAAATTATTATCTGAAAATTAGTTTTACTTTCAATTTTTTAAAAATTATTTTCATATTGTTTTGAAAACAACAACAAAAATCCTCCTACCAAACAGGACCTAATATTGTTTACTCTTATACCTCCTATTTGGGTTCGATATACACTTCAATTGTTATGATCATCAACTAAATGGTTACCACATTCCATACTCTAAAATTTAATAGTTACCCCCCAAGTTCCCCCTGGGGGACTAAGGATGAGCATGGGAGCAACTTAGTTACCTATTGGTTTTGTTAAGTTGATGAGCTCCTAACTTTATCGTACCTTTGCCTATAAGGGAATGTTTAATTCCTAGTTAGCTGAGACTTAGGGTGTGTTTATTTGGAGTGAAATAGGACCGATGGAAAACTTTTGAGAGAAAATAGGAAGAAAAACTTTTTTAGAGTGTATTTGGTTGGGTGAGGAGAAAGGAAAATAAATGGTGAGGCTCAAGTGTTTTCTCCCCGAGCCCACAAAAAAATTTTCTCCCTAAAATGGAGAGAAAACTAGGGGTTCCAAAAATACCCTTGGAATTTACCTCCAAGTCTCCAACGTGTTGGCTGCCTTTTTTTTTTTTTTTTTTTTTTTTTCTCTCTATTATTAACATGTTGGCTTCCTCTTTTCTTTTCTTTTCTTTTTTTCCCTTTTTCCCTTTGATTTTTTCTTTCTTTGTTACAAACGTGATGGCTTTTTTTTTTTTCCTTTGCTTTTGTTTGGAAGTATTGGCTTCTTTTTATTATTATTATTATTATTATACTTTGATGAAGTGTCCATCTATACACAATTTTTTTTAAGAGTATAATGTGTTACTTTTTATTTTATTTAATAGGGATATGATGGTAAATTTATACAAACTTTATTTTCAACCAAAAAAAAAAAAGTTTTCTATTCCCTCGCTTTTCCACTCTCTCAACCAAACACAAATGAGAGAAATTAAAATTTTTTCTATCCTCTCACTTTTCCATCATCTCTCTATTTTCTATTCTCCCACTTTTTCATCCCCCCAACCAAATGAACCCTTAAGGATTTAGTAACTTTTTTTGAAGCTTGGCCTAGGTTGGGTTAGAGCAAGAGAATAGCTTAGTTCCCCTAGGATTTTGTTAAGGAAGAACACTCCTAACCCTTACAGATCCTTAAACTTGAATCAGTCTCACAAGAATTTCTTAAATTCCTCTACGGGTAGTGTCACGCCCCAAACCCGATACTCGGATTTGTGACCATGACCGGCATGCTAATATCAAGTTTAAACCTAATATTAACAAGAACCAACTTAACTTTTAATGAGACTTTCACAAAAGCTTTTACAAAAGCTTCTCTCTTTATTAAAATCCTTGTTTCTTTACTTAAATGGTATAATTTTTCACTTGACATTCAGAGCATCTATACTGAACTCAAAGAATAACATAATTCACCAGTCTTTCAAATTTCATACTTTCACATAATACATCTTTTAATACCTTGAGGTACAACTTTCATTAGATCCTAAAATTTACAATACTGCAAAACTAAACATCAAATACTACTTTAGGATCTATACATATAAACTAAAACCAGCTCCTTCCAAAACTTGACTAAGGCTCCCTCTGCTCCAAATTAAAAACCTGCTAACTGAAAGAGTGGAAGGGGTGAGCTACACAGCTCAGTAAAGGTAAGATATATGAGAATTCAATAAGGATGCATGTAAATCAATTTATTTCATTTTATCAACGTTCGGATAGGAGAACATCATTTCATGCATAGTATTTTATACTATTTATAATAATAGCTTATAAGCTTTTCGTAGGAAAATAGTTGTTCTCCCTTTCCTTATCAGAATAATTTTATCGAAACCTTTCAGATTGAATTTCTTTCATTTCTTACAAAGTCACCATATATATTTTCATTACAAAATAATCATTTTAACTTAAATAAAATAATCGGTAACTTTGCCTTAAACTGGAAGCATCTTATAGGATAATAAAACTTTCCTTCATAAACTTCTTCTCGTAAAAATATTATAACTTCCATAATCGTAAAACTTAACGTTTCATAAGAAAAACAGATATCTGATGACTTCTTAACATGAACTTGTACTTTCTTCAGAAACTTTATCTTTATAATATAACAGAATTTCAGAAACTTTTATCTTTAATGAACAGCTCTCTTTTCATCAGAAACTTCTTCTTTTCATGAGAGCTTTTAACCTTTCCCAATGCATTTAAATAAAATAATTCTCTCATGATTAATAACATAACATAGCTGTTCATAAATAACTTGTTGGTTAGTCCCTAGCTGATAAGTCTGTACTTATTTGGGAGGCTTCTAGCACCACAGTGCTAGGCATCCAGCATTCCCCACAATGCCAGGTATTCCCGGGATCACATCATAATACATATCTTCCAACCATGGGGGTAGGTTGGCTTCCCCCACAAGTTGGCCGTAACCAACAAGGGGCGGGTACAGCAGAGCCAGTCCCACTTATAATGGCCAATCAGATAACGTTTTCCATGGAAAGCTAGTAATTAACCCCTACTAGCAGAGTTCAGATCACCAGAGGACATAACCCGAAAACATTTCATACTGACATTTCTTATTTTGCATAATATTTCATTATAATAGCATTTACATTCTTTTCTTTAAGCATCATGTTCGTGGAATTAGTAATAGCATTAATATGCTTAAATCATATACATAGGGTTTCGGAAGCCCACGAACATATCTTTGTCTGATAATGCTTACATGCCATATCTCTAATCAAAAACATTTTAATGCATAACATACTTTAAAATAACCTCATGACTTACCAAATGCCCATATAACTTATCCCTTACCTGATAGCAGAGGAACCGAGAGCCTAAAGTCGAAGGAGCTTAGACCTGGCGGCTGGTAACACCTAAACCGAAATCAAAACTTATTACTATCCATAACTTCCTCATAATAAACTTACACATTCATCGCAAAGCCTATCTCTTAAAATTAAGGAAATCCTAATCCCACCTCAAAGAGGTTCCCACAAACAAAAATACATTCATCAAACATCATTATGCACCAATCATAGAGAAACCAACATTTTCACATTAATAGCATATCTCTAGAAGAGCTAACTTCATTTTAAAAAGGTACTTTGAGCTTAGGACAATAATGCATGCATAACATAGAATCCTTTAAGCATGGTCATGTAACTATATACATTCATATGGTAACATACAACACGTCGGACAAAACAGCTTCATAAATACAACCGTCGAATGATTTAGAACCCCTCTTTTGAGTACTATACCTTAAACCAAGTTATAAGAATTTAGCTATGATCGAAACATACCACATGATGAGCATAATAAATTATAGCTCAAATCACTCACCCTAACTTTAGAATTAAATCTACAAAGTTAGGCATGTCCCTTAGTGTTCACTGTTTCATTCCAGCAGCTTATACTTTATTTATAAAATACAAACGGACCAACAAATCACATCCAAACCTCGTAAAATTTTACAGAGAGACTCCTCTGTATGTCCAGTATATACCATAAAAATTTCATAGTCAAAGCATAAAAGCATAATTTACTAAAAATCATACAATCCAGCATACTCAAATCTGTCCTGACAGAATTTCTTGCAACTTCAAAATTAAATAATTATTTTTCTACTCATCCAAATATTGTGAGACCAATTCCATAACAACCGTATATGTCTTAGCTTTCATAGAAAATAACCCTAGCATCCAAATTCACTATATATGATTTAATGCATAATTTATTATGCATGAACACAGAATCTGTCACAGTGACAGCTTTGCAACATTTTCTTGTAAATTCACAAACAATTATCAAACGATGGTACTTTCATATGGGGATTTTTATGCACTCATTAACCATGTTATAAAACACTTATATACAGTCATTTAATCATTTAGAGCAAAATTACATACAACCAAAAATCCCAGCAGTAACATGAATAGTACTCATCCTAACTTTTTCTCACTTCCATAATCATACACAATCCTTAATTAGTAAAAACCCTAAGTTACCTTCAACAAATCACCAACACACCCATATACAAAATCATAAAATCATCACTTAAGTTTAAAATGAACAATAGACTAAAAGAATTAGATTTTCCCCTTACCCTAGACATAGGTTCATGGAGTGATTGAGCTAGAATCACTCTAGCTTTAAATTGGGAGTAAAAGCTTGAGGAGAGTTTGAAGAAACTCTTGTTCCTTGCTGCTGGACCCGTAGGTGTGAGAGGGAGAGAGCTTAAGAGAGTTTTCTTGTTTCTTTGAGAGAATATGAAGAAGAATTAAGGTGGAGCTTTTGTCTTCCTTTTGGTTTGTGTGAACCGGTGGACTTGAGAGAAGACTTGAGAGTTTCTAGCTCTTTCCTTAATAGAAAAGAGAGCAAAGTGAGCTAAAATTTCTGACTTGTGTGACCCGTAGGAAATGAGAGGGAGTGATCTTCTTGGAAGTTCCATTTGCTTGAGAAAGTCAAAGAAGAAATAAGGTGGCACTTGGTGATTTGCATGGCCAAGTCTTGGTCTTGGGAGTTTGTCATCATGTATGAAACTTTGGCTTAATGTGTTGAATTTCCATTGGTTGCATGTGGGTGAAATTCTACTATACCATCCCATGCATCATGCTTAATTAAAACACCTACAACTATATATATATATATATCATAACTTAACCACTTAGTATAGTCCAACAATTCTATATATATATATATATATATATCTCATAACTCAATCACTTAATATAGTTTTGTCCATACTTAGTATATATATACATAATAAAATTAACCATTCAATTATTCATAATCTTTACAATTTTTATTCAAAGATATTATAAAATAATATGCTTATTAAATACTTTTTTATTAATTTAGAAAGTAAGTGATTAAAATAATAATTAATCACTTGAACAAATAGATTTATTATAAAATTGGGTCGGGGTGTTACATCCTTCCCTCCTTAAAAAATTTTCGTCCTCGAAAATTATAAACGTAAATATCTTTGTGTTACAACAATGTGAAATGATAAATTGAGAAAAACACAAAAATAATAGAATCACAGGCATGTCAAGTCATATATATATACATTACAACCCTCTATCTGATTAAAAATTTTCCTTAAGTTATGATGCATGCTTTCAACAATTTTCATGCTCAATTAAAAGATACAACCTTATATACACATGCAGACAAGTACTAAAAGCACATGTCACTAACATATATTCAATCTAAGAATACAATTAAGAAATTCTTTCATGCACCGATCAAAATTTATAATATCAATACTTATAATATCAATATAATCAGTGGATTTAATAAGAAAATATCTTAATTGTGACAAGCAGATATTAAAAATCACTCACTCGTCTAAATTTTAGTAACTTGGGCAACACAATAAATTTCAAGAGGTACAATAGAATAAATCAATCAAATAAGATCAATTCCACAAACTCAAAGAATTTCTTAGAAAGCATCCATTTAGCATATATCTCTCCTTTATTAAAAAAATGAGATATAACGTTATACATTATCAATAACCAAAAACTTATCAAAATTCACTTTGACAACATTTTTTTTTTTTTTTTTCCAAGATAAACTTCATCAAATAATATCATCACAAGTGATATTATGCTATACAAAAAAAAATTTCGTTGTCAATAACTTGTTTAACCACACGTGAGCTCAACGGTAGTTAACAAATTACCTGACCAAGGACTAGGCATAAAAATCATTTTATGTCACCCCACATAAGGTTAGTTGGCAAATGACTTAGCAGATCACACGTGGCCAGCGGTGTTCAACTAAATCAGTCCATACCAACATTAGGAAGGCTGACTACAATAAAATAATATATACAAATTCTCAAAACATTTAATAACTCACTCTTAAAAATTTTCTTTCTTTCTTAAAAAAATCTGATAAACAATTTCCAAATAAGCATTATAATCATTGATTTATATTTCAAAAACCAAAATAATCATTGTTTTACATTTCAGAAATCAAAACGGAATCCTCATCATTGAAGTATAAATATATCATCACTACACTATAATTTACTTGAGGTATCTCATAAGTTTAATTGCACTGGAAAAGAGAGAGGGCACAATTATAGTCTTCATAATAATCATAGCTTACCAAAACCCTAGTTATTCTTGAACCCTAACCCTAAGAGCACCACAATCATTCATAGACAGATTTTTTTTTTTTTCAATATGCCTAAAGCCACCGTTAACATGATTATCATAGTGGCCACAATTCATGCATACTACCAAAATTCTTTAGAGTCAAAAGAATCATATTAGTTTCAAGAAGATTACTAACTCTAGAATATGCAAGGTCAAGTTGCTTTTTAGATGCCAACCTTCACTTATTTCTAATACTTTTGTTTGTTTAGGTTTTTCATTTGAACGTTTTCTTTTCAATTGAGTTTTCTACCTTAAAGTTCGCAAAAAGGAAAGAAAAACCATACAGGGATTGAAACAACATAAGACCATAGGCGATACATGATCCTAGAAGCTTCAACCTTGCAAAATATGCATTAAAGTGAATTGCAGAACAAATTTCACAGCCAATCTTAATAGTGTTTAAATAAGGCCATAAAAGCACAATGTCCATGGCAATAATGCTAATTCAATGTTTGATATAGTAATTTCCCATGTAGCATTTACGAATCATCATATTAAAATAATAAAGAAGAAAGGAAAGGCAAAGGAGATAAGCACATCTTTAGATAGCACTAGCAGCCAGCAACATAATAATCTGGAACCTTATTTTCCCTTATTTCACCATTCAAACAATTTTTCCATTTGTAAGGGGAAACTTTGTCTCAACTCTACATAAAACTCAAAAATATAGTACCTCAATGGAACATGCAATTGTTATACAAGAACAGATGCATGTTAGCAAGCACAAATTTTTTTTTTTTTTTTTTTTCCTCTAAATATACTATGAACATATATACTTTCTAGAATCCTGGGCCAATTCTTAGTATATGTCCACCATGCACATCTAAAGTAGACTAGTTAAAAATTAATGCATTAGGATAGTGCTAGAAAATGTCATTATAAAAATAGCTTTGTCAAAGACTGGACACGTAATGGAGAAAACAGTGCAAGGAAAAATGAAAGAAATAATAAATAAAAACTTAACAAACCTGAGTCCATTTGAAAACTGACTAACCCCAAGTCATCAATTTGAATCATAGAGTACCAAACAATGATTATTGTATATCATACTTGAACAAGCCAACACTCATTTTGACAAAAATCATGTATCATACAACTGCTTAAACCTTCCGACACCTCAGAAATGTCTGTTGCACTGAATTTGCTAAGTTAATAGCAATTGTAATAAACAAAATCTCTGATGAAAAATTAATTTCTTTGGCTAAAAGTGGAACAAACTTGCTCTACCATGTATGCTTCTCTTTTTAAATGTCACAATAATACAAAGAGTCAGATCACCAAATAATAAAAAGATTGAAGTACTGTAGTTTTTATTTTATTAAGGGCTTTAAGATTTGGCTTCCATTTAGGTGATCAAATCTACTTTTTAATAAAATACATCACACGTTTGTGCTCCATTTTCATTTTTCTAGTCAAATAAAGAAGCTAACAACAATTTCTTTCTTTAGAGAAACACAGAATATATCAAACCTGAAGTTAGCCTACTATGATTCCATAGTACTCTAACCATGATGATTCCAATGGTTTCTATGGAACAAAAATGAAGAAAGTGATCTTTTTGACTTGTGTGAAACAACACAGACCTCAAAACACCGATGTAGCAAGCATCATAGTACTAATAACAAAATAGCTAAAACCATAGCAATACTGAGCATGCTTTCATAATTCAAGATATCCAAAATGCTAGTAGACATCAAATAATAAGCCAATGATCAAACAATTCAAACATCTCTGAAGAGACGTATCTTACTTGTCTACCCTTAACTACCCAATCTTAATATCTCACTCTGAAGATTGATACTTAGAGTCTACAAAATCATAACCTTTGCTCTGATACCACAACTGTCACGCCCCAAACCCGATACTCGGATTTGTGACCATGACCGGCATGCTAATATCAAGTTTAAACCTAATATTAACAAGAACCAACTTAACTTTTAATGAGACTTTCACAAAAGCTTTTACAAAAGCTTCTCTCTTTATTAAAATCCTTGTTTCTTTACTTAAATGGTATAATTTTTCACTTGACATTCAGAGCATCTATACTGAACTCAAAGAATAACATAATTCACCAGTCTTTCAAATTTCATACTTTCACATAATACATCTTTTAATACCTTGAGGTACAACTTTCATTAGATCCTAAAATTTACAATACTGCAAAACTAAACATCAAATACTACTTTAGGATCTATACATATAAACTAAAACCAGCTCCTTCCAAAACTTGACTAAGGCTCCCTCTGCTCCAAATTAAAAACCTGCTAACTGAAAGAGTGGAAGGGGTGAGCTACACAGCTCAGTAAAGGTAAGATATATGAGAATTCAATAAGGATGCATGTAAATCAATTTATTTCATTTTATCAACGTTCGGATAGGAGAACATCATTTCATGCATAGTATTTTATACTATTTATAATAATAGCTTATAAGCTTTTCGTAGGAAAATAGTTGTTCTCCCTTTCCTTATCAGAATAATTTTATCGAAACCTTTCAGATTGAATTTCTTTCATTTCTTACAAAGTCACCATATATATTTTCATTACAAAATAATCATTTTAACTTAAATAAAATAATCGGTAACTTTGCCTTAAACTGGAAGCATCTTATAGGATAATAAAACTTTCCTTCATAAACTTCTTCTCGTAAAAATATTATAACTTCCATAATCGTAAAACTTAACGTTTCATAAGAAAAACAGATATCTGATGACTTCTTAACATGAACTTGTACTTTCTTCAGAAACTTTATCTTTATAATATAACAGAATTTCAGAAACTTTTATCTTTAATGAACAGCTCTCTTTTCATCAGAAACTTCTTCTTTTCATGAGAGCTTTTAACCTTTCCCAATGCATTTAAATAAAATAATTCTCTCATGATTAATAACATAACATAGCTGTTCATAAATAACTTGTTGGTTAGTCCCTAGCTGATAAGTCTGTACTTATTTGGGAGGCTTCTAGCACCACAGTGCTAGGCATCCAGCATTCCCCACAATGCCAGGTATTCCCGGGATCACATCATAATACATATCTTCCAACCATGGGGGTAGGTTGGCTTCCCCCACAAGTTGGCCGTAACCAACAAGGGGCGGGTACAGCAGAGCCAGTCCCACTTATAATGGCCAATCAGATAACGTTTTCCATGGAAAGCTAGTAATTAACCCCTACTAGCAGAGTTCAGATCACCAGAGGACATAACCCGAAAACATTTCATACTGACATTTCTTATTTTGCATAATATTTCATTATAATAGCATTTACATTCTTTTCTTTAAGCATCATGTTCGTGGAATTAGTAATAGCATTAATATGCTTAAATCATATACATAGGGTTTCGGAAGCCCACGAACATATCTTTGTCTGATAATGCTTACATGCCATATCTCTAATCAAAAACATTTTAATGCATAACATACTTTAAAATAACCTCATGACTTACCAAATGCCCATATAACTTATCCCTTACCTGATAGCAGAGGAACCGAGAGCCTAAAGTCGAAGGAGCTTAGACCTGGCGGCTGGTAACACCTAAACCGAAATCAAAACTTATTACTATCCATAACTTCCTCATAATAAACTTACACATTCATCGCAAAGCCTATCTCTTAAAATTAAGGAAATCCTAATCCCACCTCAAAGAGGTTCCCACAAACAAAAATACATTCATCAAACATCATTATGCACCAATCATAGAGAAACCAACATTTTCACATTAATAGCATATCTCTAGAAGAGCTAACTTCATTTTAAAAAGGTACTTTGAGCTTAGGACAATAATGCATGCATAACATAGAATCCTTTAAGCATGGTCATGTAACTATATACATTCATATGGTAACATACAACACGTCGGACAAAACAGCTTCATAAATACAACCGTCGAATGATTTAGAACCCCTCTTTTGAGTACTATACCTTAAACCAAGTTATAAGAATTTAGCTATGATCGAAACATACCACATGATGAGCATAATAAATTATAGCTCAAATCACTCACCCTAACTTTAGAATTAAATCTACAAAGTTAGGCATGTCCCTTAGTGTTCACTGTTTCATTCCAGCAGCTTATACTTTATTTATAAAATACAAACGGACCAACAAATCACATCCAAACCTCGTAAAATTTTACAGAGAGACTCCTCTGTATGTCCAGTATATACCATAAAAATTTCATAGTCAAAGCATAAAAGCATAATTTACTAAAAATCATACAATCCAGCATACTCAAATCTGTCCTGACAGAATTTCTTGCAACTTCAAAATTAAATAATTATTTTTCTACTCATCCAAATATTGTGAGACCAATTCCATAACAACCGTATATGTCTTAGCTTTCATAGAAAATAACCCTAGCATCCAAATTCACTATATATGATTTAATGCATAATTTATTATGCATGAACACAGAATCTGTCACAGTGACAGCTTTGCAACATTTTCTTGTAAATTCACAAACAATTATCAAACGATGGTACTTTCATATGGGGATTTTTATGCACTCATTAACCATGTTATAAAACACTTATATACAGTCATTTAATCATTTAGAGCAAAATTACATACAACCAAAAATCCCAGCAGTAACATGAATAGTACTCATCCTAACTTTTTCTCACTTCCATAATCATACACAATCCTTAATTAGTAAAAACCCTAAGTTACCTTCAACAAATCACCAACACACCCATATACAAAATCATAAAATCATCACTTAAGTTTAAAATGAACAATAGACTAAAAGAATTAGATTTTCCCCTTACCCTAGACATAGGTTCATGGAGTGATTGAGCTAGAATCACTCTAGCTTTAAATTGGGAGTAAAAGCTTGAGGAGAGTTTGAAGAAACTCTTGTTCCTTGCTGCTGGACCCGTAGGTGTGAGAGGGAGAGAGCTTAAGAGAGTTTTCTTGTTTCTTTGAGAGAATATGAAGAAGAATTAAGGTGGAGCTTTTGTCTTCCTTTTGGTTTGTGTGAACCGGTGGACTTGAGAGAAGACTTGAGAGTTTCTAGCTCTTTCCTTAATAGAAAAGAGAGCAAAGTGAGCTAAAATTTCTGACTTGTGTGACCCGTAGGAAATGAGAGGGAGTGATCTTCTTGGAAGTTCCATTTGCTTGAGAAAGTCAAAGAAGAAATAAGGTGGCACTTGGTGATTTGCATGGCCAAGTCTTGGTCTTGGGAGTTTGTCATCATGTATGAAACTTTGGCTTAATGTGTTGAATTTCCATTGGTTGCATGTGGGTGAAATTCTACTATACCATCCCATGCATCATGCTTAATTAAAACACCTACAACTATATATATATATATATCATAACTTAACCACTTAGTATAGTCCAACAATTCTATATATATATATATATATATATATCTCATAACTCAATCACTTAATATAGTTTTGTCCATACTTAGTATATATATACATAATAAAATTAACCATTCAATTATTCATAATCTTTACAATTTTTATTCAAAGATATTATAAAATAATATGCTTATTAAATACTTTTTTATTAATTTAGAAAGTAAGTGATTAAAATAATAATTAATCACTTGAACAAATAGATTTATTATAAAATTGGGTCGGGGTGTTACAGGTAGGGCTTTTGTTTTTATTGGTATGAGTTTCGATCTATATGACCTCCATGCAATACAAAGAACACATTTTTTATAGAGCAGTTATTAACCGAACTTTTAAGTTAATAGAAAAGAGTTTGTTTATATTGTGTAGTGTGTACTATAAGAAAGTGCTTTTACCCTAAGCATTGATCCCAAGAAAATCGGTAGAATTAGGTCATTGTCCTAACTTGAGCAAAGGAATGGCCGACTTATGAGCTCATTTTTATCAATCACAATAAGTAAATTTTTTTCTTTTGCTAAGTAATTTAGAAATTTATTATTATGTTGTTGAAATGGCATCAATCATATTTATTATCACATCAATGTGTGAGTATTTAGCATTTTTCATTGAATTATCAATTTGCCATATTAGAATGACTTCGTCATTTTTATATTTACTTTTAAATAACCAAAAAAAAAAAAAAAAAAACCTTTAAATCTTCCTCCTCATCTCCAGTTTCTACCATCATCGCAGAACTATCTTCATGCACCTTATTCCATTTCATAAAAAATCTAGACAGAAAATGCATAAACACTCTATAGCAAAGAAATCCGGGGATTTCAAGATGAAACCAAATCCACATTTGTGCGATTTGGGAACCAAAAACCAAACCAATTCGAGGAATTCTTCAGTGACCATGCAAAATGATCTTGAAGGTCTGACATGCGAGGGAAGCCAATGCTTGCAAACGATGGGATTGAGGATGATTTCAAGTTGGTTGGAGAGACAGAAACATTGATTGTTAAATAGGAAAACAAATACAAAATATCTTGTCTGTTGACTGTCTTCTTTTTTTAAATGCAAACATCTTATTCATACTTTATGGTACATTTGTGATTCATGCCCAACAATATCGTCACCACCACCTAAAACCACAATCATTGAAACCCCACACCATAAGACCATCTTGATTCTTGTGTCTTGCATTTTATTGATTTGATAGTACTAATGCATTTGGTTACTGAGAAATTGACGGAAAGTGAAGGAAATATATTGCCTATTTGGGAATGAAAATTTCCTTTCCTTTCTTAAGGCATTAAACTTTATTCTCTTTGTTGATAACTTGGCCTGCATGATGTACCTGATTTTTAGCCTTTTAGGTGGCTAGCTAATAACGTGACAATCTTCATATAGACTGACACATCAGTTTGTGAGTCTGGTGTAGCCTTGTAGGGAAGGTCCGTCACACCTATAACCTTTTTCTTCTACTACATATGGTGTGGTGTGTGTATGTCCCCCCGCGAAATAAAGTGACTTTGAGGGACCAATCTTATGGGTTGGATTAAGATTTTATTGCTGGAGTGTCTGAACCCCCCAGCAAAAGTTAAAAAAGGGTTCATGTCAAGCATAAATCGGGCATATCTGGAAAGCTAAAAGCTCCAAACATCCCATGAATTTAGGATCATCATTCACACGAGCATATGAACATGAATGAATGCAACATCAATCACCCTCATGAATGAATGCAACATCAATCACTTAGAGGCGCAACAATCAACTTAATCCAATGAAAAAGTATTTCAGTCATCCTATTATATTTAGTATTTACAACTAGCTGGAATCCAAAAGATACTACTATATACTGGTGCTCCAATTCCATCAAAATTGCGATAAGAAAGGCACCTCCAACACGACATTCCCAACATTGATTTCAACCTGCCTGTTCATGTTGAGATCATACAGCCTTTCTCATGCTGTCAGCTTCTGTGTGTGATTTTATGCCGGAAGGTGAAACTGCTCAATATCTGTCGAACCATTCTTGGCGAAATTTGTTATCAGCATATTCATCATCTTACTTAATGTTGACTTGAAATCAATGGATTTGCGCTTCCCTGCCTTATCCTGGACTACATCTTCTATAACAGAACCTACAGCAGCTGAACCTACAGGAACACCCTCAGTATATGCTTTACACGCAGCCAAAATATTCCGTGCACAATCGCGGAAATGAGCAGCAACGAAGTCCTCAAAATGCTGCAAATAAACTCAAATACATTACGGAGCCAGATATAGAAACTTTTCAGCCCATCAGTTCCTGCTGAAGTATAAATGTATGTGTACATATTTCTAAATGTGCAATAACATATTATAATTAATGGAATTATCAAAGCTGATAAATGCATAGATGACCCCTTGGAAATATATCCAGAAAAGAAAGAGGTAAAAGAACTTTAAAATATATACACATATAGGGATATATGCTCAAGTTACACCTGGTGCAACTCTTTATAGATGGGTAACCTTACCAATCAATATATATATATATATATATATTGGATTAACATTAAAAAAAATCCCCTCTTGGATTATACCATTTAATTTGCTAACTAAGATGGTTATTATAATCGTACCTTTGGTGGCCTCCGTAGTGTGTACATCATTGTCTTCAAGGATAGAATAAAGACATTCTCATTGTAATCATTTGATCTCCTTTCCCCTTCTGCTCCGGTGTATGTTGATTCATAACCAGGCTCATTAAAGAAAGGCTTATCATTCAGAATCAGAGCTTGTATGGATACCAACACTTGTAGCATGGTTGATTTCTCTGGGATCCAATTCTCACTCTGTTTACCAGTCCAGGTCCCCAAAAGACTGAGGCAGACTTTCCCACAATCATACAAATTTGGGTTCAGTCGAAGGCCACCTGAATAGTAGTACACCATCTGAAAGAAGAAACTCCCAATTCTGTTATCTACAATACAAGATATTATGGTTATGAAAGTACAGACATTATGACCAAATACATACCGGTGGTGAATTGGGATAGCTAGTGGGAAAGAGGCAATCAAAGACAAAAAGACCATCATGGTAAGGAGTGCCTGCAGGTCCAATTATAACAGCCCTCAATAGTTCCATCCTTGCTTCATAGACTCTAACAAATATTGTCTCTGCAGAAGAAGAATTGGTGAGAGGCAGGGAAAGAGGAGTCATTTCAACAAACTAATAACATTTGATCACCAGAAAAGATGATTTTTTGAATTAATATAAAGAAAATTTTTTGGGGGGAAAAGTGGAGGGAGCTAAAAGAAAGGCAGTTAAGGGTGCAACAGCTTGCGAAAAGTAGAAAATCATCCATATTCTAGTATCATACACTTAACACCACAGTTAGTGCGTGTGAAGTGTGATATTAATTCTACCTTAAAACAGCCATTTTAAATGCTTTACAGATACAGTAGTCCAAATGATACAAGAGACCTGGACCAGTAAAAATGGTCCAAAAGATCATTCTTTCTGATGTGTAAATACCATAATAGCAAGTATAGCACAATTTACAATACAAAAAGGACAGAACTCACCTGGTAAATTCTTCTCTAACATTTTCCACTCATCCTGAATTCTCTTTGCCCAATTCTTTGGTGGCTATAAACAAAGAGACACAAACCAATTCATATGAGAAACACACAAATAATGACATACATACAACATGTGCATGTGTTTGTGTTTTAGAGAGGCGCGCACACACTATAAAGAGGAAACAGTCAAAATGTAAAATTTCATCCTTTTTTTAAGTAAATAACATAGAACAAATCTGTATGTAACTTAGGTCACCTTCCCATCTGAAAAGCCCATGCGGCTATAGTGATGATCGGAATAATCATCCACGACATCAAATTGCTTAAAAGGTTGAAGTTTTCTCATACTTGCATCCTCATTTTCTTGCACTTTCTCCTTTGAACTTGGCTCAGCAGGGACTGTTGAGCTGCATGTAGCTTCTGCCTGCTTTTTGCTTTCAGGAAGATCTGAAATAGTTAAAGTACTGGTTGAAGCTGGTGGGTCTGCACTTGATTTCGGGTCCTTCAACCAAGGAAGTGTTGCTTCTACCCCAGGAGGCAAATCAACATTATCAAATTGGGTTTGCATATTTACATAACTATCATCGTACAAGAAATTATCATTGTCGTCGTAATCAGAAACATAATCATCCTCATCGTAGAAACCAGTATCTTCATCAACAGCACCATTTCCATCCTCATCATCATCATGATATGATAAATCTGAATTGGAACTATTAAGATTGTTTGAATTGGTTGATCCTGATGTAGAATTCTTAAGGGGACCCACACTATCCAGTGATCCTAGCACAGTAGAATTTCCAAGATTGACGGCCAAAGCATCCTAGAGAAAGAAGAGAAATACAAAGCAAGTGGGACAAGTAATATTAACCAAGTGTAAATCTATTAGCAAAGCATACAGTTAATCCTATATACCTTGACTTTGTCTTGCTGTGTCTCATCATAGCATATTTTTGCTTTCCCCTTGCTGCCCATGGCAACCTAAACAACAAGATTGCTTCTTGAGCATGAAGGAAAATTTAAAGGATAACTTCTACATCAAGCAGGCAGGGAAACTAAGCATGTCCACAGAAATTACAGAAAGAATCCGGCCATCCACTGTAATTATTAACTCAGGAAATGGAAAAATACCATTGACAAAAATGTATTCTGCAAAAAATGAGCATGTATGCATTCATGTGTGATGATGTGCACATCATGTGTTTGAGAGAGAGAGAGAGATAAATAAATAAATAAAATGGTAATTGAAAATGAAAAGGCAAAAAAAAAAAAACTGTTTTCGTTGATCAACCTCCTTATCATGACCTTATTATCCAAAAAAAAAAAAACTGTTTCAGCAAAAGAGAATATGGTTTTGGAGTAGCTAAGAAATTTGTATGCTTAGAACTCATCCCACATGGGAAAAACACCAAAGAGTGGGTTGATTAACACACTTTAATTTCTCTAAATCCAAAAGGTAAATAAATCAGCCTCACTGTGCAAAACAGCTGGTCAAACTTCAAAGCACCATATATACTCAAGCAAGAACATTCACACTGGAACAGGAGTGATAATGTGATATTGAACTCTAGTGTAGGCCACTACAAGAATAATCAGCACTTAGCTGGCACATTTTGCACTTTACAGTTCATATGTGAGCATGCCTTAATCCATACTTTGATACAAGAAACAATTGAGACTCACTCTAGAGTTATTATTGGATGCCTTAATTTACCTTACATTTAAACCATTGCAAATAATGCTGTTTATATATCCATATAAACTAAACTTTAAGATCACAAGTAACACAAAGCCTAAAATGACATTTTGTTGTCTATATGCTCAAGTATACATTTGAAATTAAGCATGCTTAATGAGTATCCCTTGCTCTAAACTCATTCTTCGATATGGCTCCATGATACAAACCCAAAGCACTTTTTATTTATTTTTCCTGTATGAAGAAACAAAACACTGTTTGGAGGAAGAGAAAGTCGAGGGACAGAAAAGGGTTGGAAGGGGTTGAAAACCCAAGGTAACAAATTGTACAATGATCCGGGGTATCAATTCATACCTCCCTTTTCTTACAAACCAAACAACAAAAGTTTTCCTAACTTCCCCTTAACTTTCTCAGCAACCAAACACAATGACTTTTTTACTAACTTTTCCTCAACTTCCTCAGAAACCAAAATAAAAACTTTTAACAACAAATGCATGTCAATTATTGGAATCACCAAAGCAAATTAACAACAAAAAACTCACAAAACAATTACAGATCATACCCAGACCAAATCAACTACCCCAGTATCCAAGTACCCCCCCCACCCCCCACCCCCCCAAAACAAAATTAACAATCTTTACCAACCCAACAAAGAAAACTAACAAAAACCCACCAATCCAATTCCAAATCCCAACAACACAAAACAATCAAATCCCATCGAATTCATCAAAACCCAGAATATTTTTTCTTCTAAAGCAACCAATTAAATATAAATTACTTCAATCAAAAAAAAAAAAGTACCTCGTTTTGTTTGGGTTTCTTGGGGATCAAAGTCTGGAGAGCTTCAGAGGCGCAATCCCCCATATCCAGATCCATTATAACCCAACTCCTCTCTCAAATTTCTAGAGAGAGAAAAAAAAAAAAAAAAAAAAAAAACAAAACAAAACAAAAAGTGTGAGACCAAACTTTGAGAGAAAGAGAGAGAAAAACCAGCACTGTAAGTAACTCTAAGTACAAATTAGATTATTTTTTTCCCCTCTAAACCCAAAAAAAAAAATCAAATAATTAAAAAAACAAAAAAAAAAAGTATTTGGACGCGATCGATTGGGAAACCTGAAAAGTCTGGAATTGATGAATCTGTGTAAAACTAGTTTCAAGTGTTATAGTCTTAAATAGAGAGAGAGCTCAGTTGGGTGCCGTACGAGGCAAGGGAAATAGTATACTAGGAATTCTAATACGATGATATGAAACTCACCACGTGGGAGTATACAACTTGTTAGGTTCACGCTTTTGGAGCACGTGGATAAATATGATTGGTGGGCTTTTTAGAGTTAAGGTGGGGAGTTGGAGTGGTTGATTTTTTCTCAAGGGTACGCGGAAATATTTTGGCTTTACGATAAAGTACCCAAAGTACCCTTTTGCTTTTTAACAAAACTTTTGCTTTCTTGTGTCACGACTTTGATGCACTGTACTGTAACTATAGTATGTTATAATAATAGCGTTTTTTTTTTTTTTTAAATAAAATAATAAATAATGTTTTTGTAGATTATGATGATCATCTGATATGAATATGCATGCATACTGTATCTGTATGATGATAAGATAAAGAGACGTGTTGTAATCTGTCCTCGCTAGTTTGCAACTCTTCTGATTAGTGTTGCTACTTTTTCTAGTTCTCTGTTCAAATATAATAAATGGAATTTTTTGAAAGATTCTCAGAATTTCTCTTCATTTTTTTTAATAATTTTTTTTCCTAAGGATGCGCATGCAAGTCTAGAAAAGACTTTATATATATATATATATATATATATATATATATATATGTAGGGTTTGCTTTTGTTACCCAAGCCCAAGGGATATGGGTCAAAGGCCCAACGAACCCAAAACAATGAATTTGTAGAGAGTTGATCGAAGGTTTAGGCGCTGGCCGGCGTTCACGAGGCGTGAACTCCTTTCTCTTTTATTGAAGAAATACTCAAAACGGTTTACAACTGGCGGATGCTCCTCGGCCCATGGCCGAGGAGACTTTTCTTCCCTTTTTTTTACTCTCTTCCATTCATCCCCCCACAAGAGGGATTCCCTTACATTATATACCATTTACCCAACCAATCCTAGCCCTACACTTGTTGAGCGATTAGGGCATTACTCAGGTGCTTGTCCCATCAGCCGCCTTCTCATTCTCTTTGGGAGTCGTGGCAACCAAGGTGGCACTGGTACGGAGTCCTTTCCTCATCAATGCGGCCAGGGCGGCAGTCAGGGGCATTTAATGTGGAGGTGACTGTTTGTCATGAGCTTGTCCCTCCATCAGGTTTATATTACAGGCGCGTGGTATTCCCCCTCGGCCCTTTGAGTAGTCCTGAAGGCTTCCTTGGAAGTGTTTGCTGGTTGCCTTAAGTTCTCGGATGTCCGATGATGGGGTCGTCTTCGGCCTTGCCAACTGTGCGCCTGGGCTTCTTCTTATCCTCCTCGGATTTTGGGTGCCTCCTCGGCTCGGGCCTTCGGCCCAGGAACGAAGTGGGCTGGGCCGTAGGATTTCTTGGCCCCACAATAGCCCCTCAAAATCTTGCTATCCGCACCCTCGGGCGGAGGGGAGGATTTTGATGTCCTCGGGCCTGCGACGCGTCCCATCGAGTTTGGCCCTCTGTTAGTACTGGAGTCTTTTCAACGGCCCCAGAAGCGTTACTGGCGCCTTGAAGTGCGCGATGCACCTTTCATTAAATCAAGACGGCTCTGTGCTCCCCACGTTCAACGGGAGGATGATAATCCAACAATGGGGATTCGTCTAACATTTATGGGCGGGAAAACCCGCGCGGCTTGATTTGGGGTATAAATACCCACTCGAAGGGCCGGTCCCTCTGTTTACTCGCATCCAAGAGGCTATATCTCCAGCATTAAAAGCTTGTCCGAGGAGCTTCTTCTCATTTCTGTAAGTCACTCTATCTCTCTTCGAACTTTCCTCCTCTCTATTCTTCCTTCTCTTTCATTTGCTCTTTCTTAGCTTACTTAGGCATCATTTGGGATGGGTAGATTTAAGAAATACGTTTACACTGAGGAGGCGATGGAGAAATTTATCGCCGATTATAAGATACCCAACAACGTGGGCTTGAGGTATTGTGAGGAGGGCGAGTGGCGCTTTCAGAGGCAGGAGGGTGAGGTGGTGATTCTCATCGTTGCCTTCGTTGAAGGTGGCATGAGGATACCCATGGGGCCGGTGATGAGGGGCTACCTGTCGTAATTCCGGCTAGCCCCCACTCAGTGTGCCACTAACGTCTTCAGGATTCTGGGCTGTGTGGACGCCCTGAACGAGAAGATGGGGTTGAGGTTGACCCATCACAACGTAAACTGGTGTTATAACCTCCAGTGCCTGAAGGGCAAGTCGTACTACCTAAAGACCAGGGATGACAGGGTCCGACTCATTCAGTGCCTCCCTGAGTCCAGTAAGGGGCTGAACAAGGACTTCCTCATCGTGTCTGGAGAGTGGCACGATGGCCTTCACTGCCCAACGACGGAAGCGACCCCAGGTGGGGCAGTGGGAAAATGGACCCTAATCAGTTCTATTCTTTAATTCGCCTGTTTCTTTTGTACCGTTTGGTTATTAATGTGAATGTGTTTTCTTTTGCAGATCCGCACGCCTTCAAGCGCCACTTCAGTCTGTTCAACCGGGAAGACTTGCAGAAGGCGCTGAGGGCGAAGGTTTTCGTGAACGAAACCGATAATCAAGTTAGGGCCGCTCACCAGATCTTGGGATACGATCCGGCTCAAAAGTCATTCGCGGCGCCGAAGTACGTGATCAGAGTAAAGGATCCTCGGCTTCGGAAAATAACCGTGACTGAGGACGGGTTCCGGTTCCCCGAGGTGCCTTCCACATCAGAAGGCGCAACACCTGCGGGTCCCTCCTCCTCCCTTAGACTCTCGGAGCCCGTCGAAGAAGGGCTAGAGAGGGAAGTGGAAGTTGCCGATTTTGGCCCTGCCGAGGACGAGTTTGACGTTTTTGAACAAGTTCACCAGTCCAAGGACCCTTCAGGAGACCTGGGCGATCCTCGTCTGACAGAAGCAAACTTCCCAACGTCCAAGTCCCCTCCTTGGCAAAAAATGGGTTACAAGAAGAGGCCCCAATCTAGCCTGCTGGATCTGATCGAAGGACAACCAGGGAAGTCTGAGCCAAAACTTCCTCCTCGTCCTCCCAAGGTTCACCCTGCCCAGGGCGGGTCAGCCCCTACCCAGTCAAGGCCTTTTCCTTCCCCGCCTCAGACGAGTCTGCCTTCTAGGCACGAGCCCTCGGATCCCAAGCAGAAAAAAGGATAAGGGCAAAAGGCCGGCTGAGGAAAAGTCCGCGTCCCCCCGGGAGGAGGGCGGTACTCGGCGGCCGTCCAAACAGTTGAAGATAGGCTCCCGAGGCCAGGATAAACAGGTTGACGCCCAGCCCGAGGCTGAGGCCTAGCTTCTTGCCCTAATGCTCCATGGGGGGCCGCTGAGGGAAGACTCCTCCCTCAGGGATTTCAAAGAGGGCGAAGGCGCGTAAGTGGCCGACGCGCTGGAAAGGTGCCTGCTACTCCCAGCTGACATGGCGGAGCTGGGGACTATGAGGAGCAGAGAGGTCTTCCTCTGCCTCAAGCGGTATTTGGGAATGGTAAGTTCCTCAGTACTTATGATTCTCTCTAGTTTCAGCTGTTTCTTTCCCTTTTCTGAGCTCGGCTAACCGTGTACTCGTTTTGTTTGGCAAGCCGTTCAGGCCACTTATAGGTTAGAGGACGTGGCCCGTGATCAGGGGAAAGCCATGGAAGTGGAGCGTGAGAAACGCTGGGATGCCACTCGGACCCTTAACAACTCCGAGGCTGATCTTGTCAAGGCCCGAGAGGAGCTGAGGGCGATGACCAGTGCTCGGGACAATGCCCTGTCAGGCCTCGCCGCTTCCAGAAGCAGGCCGAAGACCAGTCAAAGCGCCTGGGTGAGGCGGAGCAGCAGCTGAAGATTGCAAAGGAGCTCCTTGCTGATCTGCCCAAGAAGGTGGCTGCTGCCGAGGAAGCCAAGAAGGTGGCCGAGTGGGCCAGGGACGAGGCCGTGAGGGCCAAGTTTGAGGCTGACCATGGCAGGGAGGACGCCTTGGCCTCTAAGCAGGAAGCCGAGGAGGAGGCTTATGCTGCGAGGATGGCCGAGACAGAAGCAGCCTTTAGGGCTCAAGTCCCCGGGCTGTGCAGGCGCTACTTTGCTGAGGTTTGGAGGGAGGCCCTCAGGCAGGCTGGGGTTGAGGCCTCGTCCGACTTGTGGAAGGAGGAAAGCGTGTACTACCCTCCTGCTATCCGCGAGGCAACTCCAGGTGGCGCTGAGGCCGGGGAGGCTGCGGCAGAAGCCGGTGCTGCCACGGGTGAGGACACCTCAATCCCTGAACCTACGGGCGAGCTTGTCCAAGGAAGTGACCCCCCCGAGGTAGCTGAGTCAGGTGAGGGCCCCGTTGAGGAGGCGCCTCAAGAGGTTACGAAGTCAACCTCTGAAGCTGAGGCTCCTGCTGCTGAGGAGGCAGCCGTTCCTGCCACGCCTTCGCAGGCTGTCCCTTCTGGCCAAAACTCAGAAGGCCTTGAAGCTGCTATGGTCCAGCCCCTTGCTAAGGGAGGAAAATAAGTGGGCAGGGCAGGCCCTTCGACGCCATCGTCTCTCTTGTCTTTTGCATATATATTTTATTTTATTTTTTATATTTTTTTTTTGAATTGTAATGTGACGTTCATCATGTAACCCTTATGGATTTAATGCAATGTGATTTCTATTTCTTCTTCCAATTGTTCTGGCTGTTTGTACATCTGCGTGTTATTCGTTTTCTTTTTTCCTTGTTGTCTCCTCTTTTTCTTTACTTGCATGATTTTATCACCCATTATACTTCGGCCAGTCATGGCAGCGATTGTAGTAACGTGAAGGTACGTACGCATAGGCAGGCCCTTTATGTCTCCAGGACCAGGTGGGGCTCTTGTTTTCCGAACATTCTAACACTTAGAATCTTCAAAAGTAGTTAGTCTCCCGTAAGCGTGAGTCCTGGGACCATGCAGTGCTTTTGGTTCTGTCTAACACTTAGAATCCTCTGAAGGAGTTAGTTTCCCCATAGGCCTGAGTCCTGGGACCATACAGTGCCTTGGTTCTGTCTAACACTTAGGATTATCTGAGGTGGTTAGTTTCCCCGTAAGCCTGAGTCCGAGGACCATGCAGAGCCTTGGTTCTGTCTAACACTTAGGATTATCTGAAGTGGTTAGTTTCCCCTTGAGCTTGAGTCCGAGGACCATGCAGAGCCTTGGTTCTGTCTAACACTTAGGATTATCTGAAGTGGTTAGTTTCCCCTTGAGCTTGAGTCCGAGGACCATGCAGAGTCTTGGTTTTGTCTAACACTTAGGATCATCTGAAGTGGTTAGTTTCCCCTTGAGCCTGAGTCCGAGGACCATGCAGAGCCTTGGTTCTGTCTAACACTTATCCTTCTGAAGTAGTTAGTTTCCCCATAGGCCTGAGTCCGAGGACCATGCAGTGCCTTGGTTCTGTCTAACACTTGTCCTTCTGAAGTAGTTAGTTTCCCCATAGGCCTGAGTCCGAAGACCATGCAGTGCCTTGGTTCTGTCTAATACTTTGTATTTGAAGTCGTTAGTTTCCCCATAGACCTGAGTCCGAGGACCATGCAGAGCCTTGGTTTTGGCTAACACTTTGTATTTGAAGTCGTTAGTTTCCCAATAGGCCTGAGTCCGAAGACCATGCAGAGCCTTGGTTCTGTCTAACACTTTGTATTTGAAGTCGTTAGTTTCCCCATAGGCCTGAGTCCGAGGACCATGCAGAGCCTTGGTTCTGTCTAACACTTGGTCTTTGAAGTCATTAGTTTCCCCATAGGCTTGAGTCCGAGGACCATGCAGAGCCTTGGTTCTGTCTAACACTTTGTATTTGAAGTCGTTAGTTTCCCCATAGGCCTGAGTCCGAGGACCATGCAGAGCCTTGGTTCTGTCTAACACTTGGTCTTCTAAAGTAGTTAGTTTTCCCATAGGCCTGAGTCCGAAGACCATGCAGAGCCTTGGTTCTGTCTAACACTTTGTATTTGAAGTCATTAGTTTCCCCATAGGCCTGAGTCCGAAGACCATGCAGAGCCTTGGTTCTGTCTAACACTTTGTATTTGAAGTAGTTAATTTCCCTATAGGCCTGAGTCCGAGGACCATGCAGAGCCTTGGTTCTGTCTAACACTTTGTATTTGAAGTAGTTAGTTTCCCCATAGGCCTGAGTCCAAGGACCATGCAGAGCCTTGGTTCTGTCTAACACTTTGTATTTGAAGTCGTTAGTTTCCCCATAGGCCTGAGTCCGAGGACCATGCAGAGCCTTGGTTCTATCTAACACTTTGTATTTGAAGTCGTTAGTTTCCCCATAGGCCTGAGTCCGAAGACCATGCAGAGCCTTGGTTCTGTCTAACACTTGGTCTTTGAAGTCGTTAGTTTCCCCATAGGCCTGAGTCCGAGGACCATGCAGAGCCTTAATTCTGTCTAACGCTTTGTATTTGAAGTCGTTAGTTTCCCCATAGGCCTGAGTCCGAGGACCATGCAGAGTCTTGGTTCTGTCTAACACTTGGTCTTCTGAAGTAGTTAGTTTCCCCATAGGCCTGAGTCCGTAGACCATGCAGAGCCTTGGTTCTGTCTAACACTTGGTCTTTGAAGTAGTTAGTTTCCCCATAGGCCTGAGTCCGAGGACCATGCAGAGCCTTGGTTCTGTCTAACACTTGTCTTTCTTAAGTGGTTAGTTTCCCCATAGGCCTGAGTCCGAGGACCATGCAGAGCCTTGGTTCTGTCTAACACTTGGTCTTCTGAAGTAGTTAGTTTCCCCATAGGCGTGAGTCCGAGGACCATGCAGAGCCTTGGTTCTGTCTAACACTTTCATTTCTCTGTAAGTAGGGGTTTGTCCTCGGACCGCTTTACTGGAGACGATTCCTCTTTCGGTTTGATTATGATCTTACACGTGGTGTTGATCTCGCCTCCAGCTCGAGCCCCCCATCTTTTTTATTTGCGAAGCGTCTCTTGGCCCTTCGTGTTCCGCGCTTGACGCTTCGGTGCGCGAGACGCGCCTTCATTAATGGCCTCGTGAATTAACATAAGTCCAACGGTCTACGGCCCCCTTGGAATTTGGTAGCTTCATTATTAGCCCTGCTGGTAACTCTCTTTTCGAATTCTGCGTGGATTAATTCTCACCAACCCTCATCCTCTATATAAGGCTTTCCAGGGGGATGGTTTCTCCATTCTCCATGAACCTCCCAACACAAACAGAAAGAACACACCCTTTCAGCTCCCCAAGCCCCTTTAATAACCCCGCCGGAATTGTGATCGGAGTTAGTAGATATGGGGCGGCTTTGGGCGGGTGTGAGGGCATCCGTGCCAAGAGCCGTTGTGGCCGCAGCCCCTCACTGGGCTTCCGATGCGGCAGAGTCTGGGCATAACCCCGATGGCGCCATGCACGGTGGCCCGGAGGGATGTCGTTGAAGTACCTAACGTCTCTCCTCGGAGCGCACTCCCGACGGAGGAGACATGCGAACTCACATCATGGGCGGTGCTCGAGTGTTGCCGTCTCCAACGGCCAACGCTCGTGGGGGTTGGAGAAAATCAAGGAAACATCACGGGGGAGGGCGTCCCGGAGCCCCTGTATCTGCTCCTCGCTTTGTTCAAGCTCCGTCGCTCCGAGAAAGGAGTTGTTGGTGGCCTCGAAACAAGCCAGCCCCAGCCCCCTTCTGCCCGCTTACTGTCAAGCTCTCCCATTCTCTTGATGCCAGTAAAGGTACGGGTTGACACTTCCCTCTAGCTAGTTTTAGGACGGGTCCGCCTGGGCCTCTGATTGTAGGACTAGCTGGTAGGAACAGTTTTAAAACACGCCTGCCTGAGCCTCTGATTGTAATTTGTAACTTTTCTTTTTTTTATGAAATAATATCAAGCTTTCTTTCTTTGCTGTTGAATCTTCTGTCTCGAGCTTTTGTCTTTCTGCAGTGTTTGTTTGGTAGTTCTTTTTTTTTTTTTTTTTCTTTTTGCATCACCACCGATCTTCCGTAGAATGGTTATTTAAAACAGTCACCTGTTGCGCCGGCCGGCGCACTAATCCTTCCCACAGACGGCGCCAATTGTAGGGTCTGCTTTTGTTGCCCAAGCCCAAGGGATATAGGTCAAAGGCCCAACGAACCCAAAACAATGAATTTGTAGAGAGTGGATTGAAAGTTTAGGCGCTAGCCGGCGTTCACGAGGCGTGAACTCCTTTCTCTTTTATTGAAGAAATACTCAGAACGGTTTACAACTGGGGGATGCTCCTCGGCCCATGGCCGAGGAGGCTTTTCTTCCCTTTTTTTTTACTCTCCTCCATTCATCCCCCCACAGGAGGGATTCCCTTACATTATATACCCTTTACCCAACCAATCCTAGCCCTACACTTGTTGAGCGATCAGGGCATTACTCAGGTGCTTGTCCCATCAGCCGCATTCTCATTCTCTTTGGGAGTCGTGGCAACCAAGGTGGCACTGGTGCGGAGTCCTTTCCTCATCAATGCGGCCAGGGCAGTAGTCAGGGGCATTTAATGTGGAGGTGACTGTTTGTCATGAGCTTGTCCCTCCATCAGATTTATATTGCAGGCGCGTGGTATTCCCCCTCGGCCCTTTGAGTAGTCCTGAAGGCTTCCTTGGAAGTGTTTGCTGGTTGCCTTAAGTTCTCGGATGTCCGATGATGGGGTCGTCCTCGGCCTTGCCAGCTGTGCGCCTGGGCTTCTTCTTATCCTCCTCGGATTTTGGGTGCCTCCTCGGCTCGGGCCTTCGGCCCAGAAACGAAGTGGGCTGGGCCATAGGATTTCTTGGCCCCACAATATATATATATATATATATATATATATATAAAGAGGTTGAGTTCATGTTATATCAAGTGTATGTTTGGATTCAATTAATTGCGTCTGCGTGTTTCACATTTGGCATTTCCTCTTTTTTTTTTTTTTTTTTTGATGCACACATTTCAGGAGACATAAAACATTGTTCAGTGGGTCTCGTGCACTGTTTACGGGACCCAAAAATTTTTATTCAGAAAAAAAAAATTTTAAAAATGGGTCCCACGACACTATTTACACATTTAAAAATTATTTTGCTACAATATTTTCAGTTTTTAGCAAAATAAGTTGTATACAAATGGACTCCTAATGTAACTTTAAGTAATATTACACCACCCAATAACTTGTTATAGAATTCATATTTTGAAAATTTTACCGTTGAATAACATGTTCTATATGTTTTTAACAATCATGCAATTTTCATGTTAATTGGATGTTATTTACCATTTGATCCATAAATTCATCTTTTATACATTATTTTAAATTACAAAAACTTGAATTTAAAAAATTGATTGATGACATGGCTATTAATTTTTTTTTACCTTGAAATTTTGCAAGCATAAAGAATATATGAAGATAATGCAATCTAACGATAGATTTATCAAAATTTGCATCCAATTAAAAAATATTGAGTGGTGTAACATTGCTTAAAGTTACACCATGTATAATTTGAACCCAACCATATAATATTAATTAAATACTAGTAAATAATTACCAAAAAAAAAAACTCCAATTAATGAATAATGATTTCGAGTTTTTTGAAAAATCTAAAGCACACACTTCCACCAATGTGCACATTTATATGGTAATTAGATTATGAGTAATATTGCTGTCACAAACTATTTTTATAATATTTTTACAAACTACCTAAGAGCATTGATTTATAAAATATTTTTAGTAATTTTTAATGAAAAAAAAATTCTAACAGCTTTTATATTTTTCATAAAAATAAGTATTAAAACTTTCATAAAACAGTCAATTAACAAATGAAGGGCACCCGTTAATGGGACCTTAAATTATTTTCTACCAAATACAAATGGTCGACTTATGTGTAAATAGTATAATCCAATCGCGAATTAATACATGGTGCAAGTTGTGACAAAGTGCAAAGTAAAATGTGTGTTCTTAAAAGAATTGTTAATTATTTTGTCATGCTTCAAATAAAAAAATAAAAAAATAAAAAAGAAAAAGAAAATTTTGTTTTCTAGCACTTTTATGGGATATGTTAAGCATTTAAAGGCTCTTAGGGCATACTTGGAAAATAAAAGGGGAAGAAAAAGCTCTTAGAGCTTGTTTGGATTATTTAATTCATCTTAAGAGAAAATGTCAACTCAACAAACCAATTAGGTTCATCCAAACACGTGAAACATGATCATTTTCATTACAAATGAATAAAGTTTATTTCACTTGAAATGAAGAGAGTTCATTTTACCATTAAAATTTAATTTCTTAGATTTGACAATGTATATAATACTGTGTAATTTGTTTTAAAAAAACGTGACAATGGATATACTTTTATATTTATAACATTTAATTCAAACCATAGAATGAATCCAACCCATGAATTCGCCCCTTTAGCCTTTTAGTATAGATCTCAGTTGTGAAGCTTTTTTTCACAATTTTAACATGACGTAGTACACCAATTTTGTCCCGATCTATACTCGAGGTCCTTGGTCTTGATAACGAAGAAAATCCAATCACTACCAAAGTGGTCAATACCACATATTGAGATTGACACAAAATTGCAAGACTCAAATTCATCTGCAATAGACAACCTGAAGTAGCATTCGCCACTCCCCTACTAGTGTATGCCAATGCGAGGGTCGTGCATGCCACTTAGAGATTGGAACCCAAAAATCACTCATTTTCATTTCCAATTGGTTATTTGAATTGATTAGCTCCCCAACTAGCCACTAACCCCTTTAGAGGATTGGCAAGTCTATAAATACCCCCCATTTCACCCCATTTTAGACAATCGAAAACACCCCTTAAGGACCATACCAAAACTCTATTGGAATCACACTAGACTTGTCATTTCTTTTATTGTCCAAAGTGATATGGCAGTCTCTTTGAGTGTTTGATTGAGTTTGCTAGTGTTTAACACTATTACCCTAATTATTTCCTCATGAATTCCAACTATAACTATTGATTCGTAATTTCCTTCCACTTCATCCTTATCTCAAATTTGCCATTTTCCTTTACCCAAATCCTGCTTAAACCTTTCCACCCATTTCTGTTTGGATAATTCACACATATGTGATAGCCATTTCAACCGAGAGACCAAAAACAAGATCACCTTAAATGTAGACATAAAGAGGCCTGGATCTATACCACAATCTTTATTCTCGTCCATAAAATTGTATTTTTCTTGTCATCTTATGTGTCATTTTAGTTTAGATACTTTCTCTTGTTAACATGTTGGATTGCATGGCGCGTATAATTTGCTTCCTTTGAGTTTTGCATAATTTGTAATTTATGTCTAAAGCAATGTACACATCATGTGGGAAGATGCCAATTTATAACTTGCGTACGCTATTATATAGAGGTGTACACCAGTTTGAGTTTCCTGATCCCCCAAACCAGTTCTTACTTGTTTGTACATTTTTCATGTTTATGGGAATCTGCTCAAAGACCAATGGCGTATGCAACCTTTGGCATAATCTATAATTTAACGAATTTTTCTTTATCAAATATATTTATAGTTATGCTTCGTTCGATTTCGTGTCTCGTAGCATGTGGGCTAAATCTTCAGAAGAGAATATAGATCGTGGAAAGGAATAAGCTTCAATGACTATGTTCCCATTTCATAGGAAATAAAATCGGAGTTAATGGAGACTTTGGGTTGCCTTTGAGCCCTCCCACTATGAACTACTATCCTCTTACAGGAAAGAATCAATTGTGGACATTGTCAACCTGCTACTAGGGGCGACGCCCTTACTCCATTACTGATTTTATGCAGTCATCGAGGGTTGGCGAATTCCTTATCAAGCTAGATAGCTAGAAGCAAACTAAATGTATACCTATTATCTCATAAACAAAGGAGCTCTAGCGGAGGGAATTCCTAACTCTCTATAAAGCTTCATTATTATTACAATGTCATCTGCGATTACCGTAGAGATATGGAGAGAGGGGATAGCCTTGTACCACATTCCCAAGAATCACACCCACTATTCCAAGATGTATGTGTCCTATAGCCTCCATCATGAAAATTACTAAAATTGTGGAGCAAGCCAAAGGCTTGATATATGTGGCCATTCTCGGGAGCTTGAGATGTATGAAAAAACACATTAAAACATCTGTTGTGATCGAAAACTTCGTGATTACTAACTTAAGCATTGGAAATTTTGAGATTGGAATCACATCGGTTTCAATATTGAGTTATCCAACCTTCCATTGGTGTAGGTCATGTTGAACCCGAGCAGGACATTAGTCATTGATCCTGTGCATCATAACTTTCCATTTGGTCAGGAATATAGCTCAGAGGGACCCACCAACGTAGGAAACAACCCTCTCATCATGACAATCCCACTAAGGGAAGTCTATAAATAAAGACCGATGGGTAGAGGAAAAGAGGTTGAAAAAATTAGGGGAGAGAAACACGAGAGTAGTGAGGAGAAACACATCCCGGGGGGAAAGAAGTCCAATTCGAATTTCATAGAGAGGGGTCAGTTACACTGTGATATTCTCGGGGAGGGTAAGAATATGAAAAAGGAAGACAAACCTAAAGAAAAACTTTCATTTGTCTCCTATAAAAACTACATCGTCATCTTTGGGGCCTCCCATTGTTGGATATTCCTAACCCATAATACAAGTAAATGGGGGAACTCAGCCCAAAACCACACACACATATATATAAACTCAACCCACCACCTAATTCAACTTATCGCTTTTAAACCTGCCCAATTCTCTTGAAAATCAAAATCATATACGTGCGGGGAAACGGATTGAATAGTTTGGGTGGATAGAGCAGGTTTATATAGAGGGCCTATTTGACCATTACTCCTCCAGTACTGAATCTACTGATGAAACACATTTGTTTCCAACCATCCACTAATGCAACATTATAACAAGTCATGAATAGGATAAAAAGGATGTAGACGGTCTCACTCTACTAAATTGGTTAAAAGCGATGGTGCTTTAAGCTCAAAGCAATGGAAGGAGACGGTGCTCATATGTGAGGAGACGGACTCTCCATGACGAACGGATAAAAAGTAGATGGACTCCAAGTGGACGATGGCATAATTCATTCAAGATCTAGCACTCTAGAGTTTGTAAGAGTTCTGACTTAACTTTCGGAGGGTATTCGGCCGGTACCACACCGGTACTCTCTGTAGGCTTTTCTCCTTTTTGTTGTGTAGGTGTTGTTTGGAGCATGTGGGAACTGTGCATCTTACTGACGATTTTTGGCATCATCAGTTGGTGCCGTCTGTGGGAAAGATCAAGTTTTGCAAGCCATACTATCGCTTCTCGAACGAAGAGTTGCATGGTACTTACTCGCTCAATGGCAACCACCAACAATGCTTAAGGAGATGAACCACGTACCACCACCCTTGAGAGGCAGGTCCAGACTCTCGCAACGGCAGTGGAACGCCTCACCAAGCAAAATCATGACCTAGAGGAGCAGTTGCGCCAAAAGAACGCAACGCTTAACACTCAGGAGGAGGACAAGGAAGGAACTAGCGCTGACAAAAGGAATCAAGAGGGGCTGGAAAGCAGCAACGCCCTAAGCAGACATGAGCGAATGGACACAAGCCGTCCATCCGCTGCAGATTCTGTTCCACCTCACATGGTAGCGGAGATGTAGATGATGAAAGAGAGGATGGACGTTATAATGAACGCCCTCAAAGGATGGGTGTCAAGCGATCTCGACGAACTGGTCCATCGGACGGACTCGCCCTTTACGGCACCAGTCACCTTATTCCCCCTTCCGCCAAAGTTCCGCATGCCATAGGTAGAAACTTACGACGGGTCCAAGGATCCTTTGGATCACCTAGAATCTTTCAAGACCCTAATGCACTTGCAAGGAGTCGCGGACGAGATCATGTATAGGGCCTTCCCCACTACACTGAAGGGCGCTGCAAGGATTTGGTTTAGCAAGTTGACGCCCAATTCCATTGGTACTTTTAAGGAGTTAAGCACCCAGTTTGCCTCACACTTTATCAGGGGACACAGGTATAAAAAGTCAACTATATGCCTAATGAGCATTAAGCAACGAGAAGATGAGACGCTAAGGTCTTACATAGCTCACTTTAACAAAGAGGCCTTCTCAATCGATGAAGCTGATGACAAGATACTCGTGGCCACATTCACGAATGGGTTATAGAAGAGTAAGTTTATGTTCTCTTTATAGAAGAATGACCCAAAAACTATGTCGGAAGTACTCTACAGGACTACTAAATACATGAATATGAAAGACACACTACTAGCTCGCGAAGAGAAACATAGAAAAAGGGAAAGACAAGAGGAATCCAAACAGGACAGGGGGCGAAAGATAGCAAGGATAGGAGATAGAAGGGATGATAGGCGCTCTAAGCCTCCCACCTGAAGGTTCGCAAGCTTCACCCCACTGAACACCTTAATTGATCAAGTCCTGATGCAAATCAAGGATGAAGGAACCCTGACATTCCCTTGCAAGCCGAAGGGAAACCCTAGCAAGAGCTCTAGAGATAAATACTGTCGTTTTCACCATGACCACGGTTATGACACATCTGATTGCTATGACTTAAAGCAGCAAATAAAAGCTCTTATCAGGCAAGGGAAGTTGTAAAGGTTCGTCGGTAAGGAAAGGACGGACCGGCCCTAAGAAACACCTGCACGGAGAGAAAACGAGCATCCCAGACCCCCACTAGGAGACATAAGGATGATCGTAGGAGGAACAGCATCTAGCTCATCCAAGAAGGCACGCAAAACTTACCTACGGATGGTCCAAAATGTCCAGTTGATGGGATTCGTCCTGAAGAAGGCACGCATTGACAACCCTGTCATTGGGTTTATAGAGGAAGATGTTAGGCGCCTCCACCACCTTCACAACGATGCGCTTGTGGTTAGCATTCGGGTAGAAGACTACAACACCCACTGAGTCTTGGTAGATAATGGGAGCTTTGCCGACATACACTACTACCCAGCATTCCAGCAGATGAGGATTGATAGGGAACAGTTGATTCCAATTAACGCGCCGCTTGTCAGATTCAAAGGAACTAGGGTACACCCACTAGGAGTAGTAACTTTGTCTGTAACAGTTAGAGATTACCTGCAGCAGATCACCAGAGATGTCACGTTCCTGGTTGTCGACTGTTTGTCTGCCTACGATGCCATCCTAGGCCGTCCTACCCTTAACTCATGGAAGGCCGTAACTTCGACTTACCACAGGATGATTAAGTTCCCGACTGAATACAAAGTAGGAGAAGTATAGGGAGATCAAGTGGTAACAGGGAGATCAAGTTATAGCACACAAATGCTACATTGCTATGCTGAAAATGGACGATCATTTACAAACCATGTGCATAGAAGAATAGCAGACGGTGGCATAACCCATCAAAGGGTTAAAGGAGATAACCCTAGATGATTCTAGACCTGACCAAAAAACCAAGATCAGCACTCTAGCAAGCATGCTGGTCCGCCAGGCACTCACGAAGTTTCTAAAAAAGAACCAGGACGTATTCACCTGGAACCATGAAGACATGCCCAGGATCGATCCTTCCATCGTTGTGCACAAGTTAAACGTGTCGCCATCATTACCCGCCAGAAGAAACAAGTATTCGCTTAGGAACGGGACAAGGCCATAGCCGAAGAGGTTCGTAAGGTACAGGAAGCAGGATTCATACGAGAAGTATATTACCCCAATTGGTTGGCCAACATGGTAATGGTTAAAAAGGAAAACAGAAAATAAAGGATGTGCGTAGATTTCACAGGCCTGAACAAGGCATGCCCCAAAGACAGCCACCTACTTCCACGGGTTGACGCTTTGGTGGATTTAATTGCAAGACAGCAGTTGTTGAGCTTCATGGACGCATTCTTTGGCTACAACCAGATCAAGTTAGACGAGGCCGACCAAGAGAAAACTTCGTTTGTCACCAGCCAGGGTCTCTTTTGTTATAAAGTAATGTCGTTCGGGCTCAAGAACCCGGGCACCACATATCAAAGACTGATGAATAAAATGTTCGCACAATAGATTGGGAGGAATGTGTAAGTCTACGTGGACAACATGCTGGTGAAAAGCATACGGGAGGACGACCATTTGAACGACCTCCAAGAGACCTTTGACACCCTTCTCTCTTATAACATGAAGCTGAATCCAAGCAAGTATGCGTTCGGGGTGAGACGGCAGGAAAATTCCTAGGGTTCATGGTGTCCCAAAGAGGTATTGAGGTCAACCCAGACAAGATACGGGCAATATTAGAGATGACGCCGCCAAAAAACATTAAAGAAGTACAAAGCCTAAACAGTAAGGTTGCTATACTAAATAGGTTCATATCAAAAGCAACAAATAAATGCCTACCTTTCTTCCGAACGTTGAAGAAGTCGTTTGAATGGACAGTTGAATGTCAACAAGCGTTCGAAGACCTGAAAGCATACCTCTCCTCTGCACCATTGTTGAGTCCCTCCAAACCTAGGGAAGAATTATTCCTCTATCTGGCCGTCTCCCTGGCAGCGGTCAGTGCAGCCTTGGTCAGGGAAGAAGACAAGGTACAGAAGCCTGTGTACTATACTAGCAGGGCGCTCCGAGGCACAGAAGAAAGGTACCCCCCAATGGAGAAGCTCGCCTTCACATTAATGACTGCAGCGCGTAAACTCAAGTCATACTTCCAGGCTCACACTGTGGTCGTTTTGACAGACAAACCTTTACGGAGGGCAATGAATAGCCCTGAAGCAGCTGGACAGATGACGCTATGGGCAATTGAGTTGAGTGAGTTCAACATACAGTATTGCCCGCGAACGGCCATAAAAGGGCAGGTCGTCGCTGACTTCATCGCAGAATTCACTAACACGAAGGGATAGAGGGCAGAGGCACAGCCATAGTGGAGCATCCACACAGATGGATCTTCTAACAGGCAAATGGGTGAAGCTGGTGTGATACTCCACAGACCGGAAGGGGATAAGGTCGAGTGCATGGTCTGACTTGATTTTCCTACAACAAACAATGAGGCAGAATACGAAACCTTGATAGCAAGACTAGATCTAGCAAAAGCAGTAGGAGCCACGAATGTAATAGTGTATTATGCCTCTCAAGTAGTCACCAGCCAGGTTAACGGCAACTACGAATGCAAGGGCGAAACGCATGAAGAAGTACTTAGAGCAAGTGAAGAATCGGGTGACCAACCTCCAAGTGAATTTCGTTCAAATCCTAAGGGAAGAGAATGAGCCAGTCGATCGTCTCGCCAAGGCTACATCAGCGAAGTCCATGATTATCCCTAGTCAGGTACTTTCCTTCGTTCAAGTCTCACCACTAATAGATGGCATCAATGTGCAGGAGGTAGGTTCTGAGAACCATCGGACGACGCCCATAACATCCTACTTGAAGGACGGAGTGTTACCTAACGGCAAGGAGGATGCAAGGAAATTGAAGGTTCAAGCAGCGCGCTTTGTTCTGATTAAAGACGTTTTATACAAAAGGGACTTCTCCTGACTATACCTAAGGTGCCTCATCCCCGAGAAGGCAGACTATGTCATGTGAGAAGTCCATGAAGAGGTCTGCGAAAACCATTCGAGATCACGGTAATTAGTGCATAAGCTAATCCGAGCGGGATACTACTAGCCTACCATGCAAAAGGATGCCCAAGCATACATCAAAGCTTGCGACAAGTGCTAGAGATTTGGCAACCTCATCAGGCAACTGACAGAGGATCTCACCCCAATGATGGCCCCGTGGCCTTTCGCCCAATGGAGTTTGGATATCATAGGCCCGTTCCTAACAGCGGTTAGATAGTTGAGGTACCTAGTAGTCGACATAGACTACTTAACCAAGTGGGTGGAAGCCGAAGCCCTGGCCACCATCACGAAAAAGAATGCACGAAGCTTCGTATGGAAGAACATCATTTGTAGATACGGTATACCTAGAATACTAGTTTCAAACAATGGGAAATAGTCCAACAATGACGCCTTTAGAGATTTTTGCTCGCAATTAGGGATCAAGAATCACTACTCGTAACCCGCCCACCCCCAGGCCAATGGGCAAGTTGAGGTCACGAACCGATCCTTGCTTAAAATCATCAAGACTCGACTCGAGGGAGCGAAGGGTATATGGCTGGAAGAATTGCCAAGCATCTTATGGGTGTACAGGACAATGGCTAGGACACCTACAGGGGAGACACCGTTTCGACTAGCATATGGTAGCAAGGTAGTCATCTTGGCTGAAGTAGGACTTACAAGCTACAGAGTGGGAAATCATGACGAAGGCATGAATGATGAAGCTATGAGCCTACAACTGGATCTATTGGATGAAGTTAGAGCAACGGCCGAACGAAGGCTAGCACGATTCCAAGACCTCATGGCCAAACACTATAACTCCAAAGTCAGACATCGGGACTTCTAGGTTGGAGATCTGGTCTTAAGGAAGGTGATAAGCACCACAAAGGATGTCTCCCAAGGGAAGCTAGGATCGAATTAGGAAGAACCATACAGAATCACCTCATGGTACAGGAAAGGAACTTACCACCTGAAAATACTGGACAGGCAAAGATTGCACCACCCATGGAACACAAAGCACCTGAAGAAGTACTACCAGTAGACAACAACATGGACAATAATACTCCTTATTTCTAGTTTATTGCTTTCTAGTTTAATTTTATTATCTACAGTTCCTTTTAAGCCCCAAAGGCAAGTTTTTTATCTTTTAAGAACAATTTTTATATGCATGTTTTCTACAATAAGAGGAGTTATTCAGAAATGCCATGTGTATGCTTTCTACGTTTCAACACATTCAAGTAGACGGGCCCACCCCAAGCGGGTGATTTGAAATGTTTAAGTCCAAAGTGGACGGAATCATCCCAAATGGGTGACTTGAAATGTTAAGTCCAAAGTGAACGGACTCATCCTAAAGGGGTGGTTTGAAATGTTAAGCCCAAATGGACGAACTCATCCCAAGGGGGTGATTTGAAATGTAAAGTTCAAGTGGATGGGCTCATCCCAAAAGGGTGATTTGAAATATCAAGTCTGAAGTGGACGGGCTCATCCCAAAGGGGTGATTTGAAATATCAAGTCCCAAGTGGACGGACTAATCCCAAGGGGGTGATTTGAAATGTTAAGTTCGAGTGGACGGGTTCATCCTGAAAGGATAACTTGTGCTTATTAAAATCCACAAAGTGGACAAGTTTAAAAAGATAACTAAGTCCTTAAAGTGGACGGATGGATGGATAACTAGTATTTAGAAAGTCCACATAGTGGGCGGGTTTGGCCAACACTTCATCCCATTAAACCAAAGGACACATCAAGATACTTAAATAGGCAAGAGAAATATTCAAAGGGATGAACAAAGTAAGAAGCAATAAATAAAAAGCCCATACAAGGCAAATTGCTTATAGAACCCCAAAAAAGGGGGTAATAGTTAGAATGATACCAATACTGTTCTTCCAAAATATCTTTACATTAAAAAATAAAATAAAATAAAAAGGCAAAAAGTGATAATGAAAAACTACTACTGAACGAGGGGAGTCTCCTCATTCTTCTCTTCCACAATTTGCACAACTTCAGGCTGACGGGTACCATCCTCGACGGATTCTTCATGACCAGCATGAATGGCCTCCCCATCAACCTGAGGAATAGGATTATCTTCATCAGCAAAAAGGTCTTCAGTTCCTTCTAATTCAACCGGACGGGCTGGAGTTTGGCCTTCGGTGTCGATGGAGATATGAGATAAGTCCAGGTCCGGGTAGGAAGCCTTGACCTGACGAAGGCAATCATCGAAACCATTGGCGTAGGAACCTCCCAACTCGGATAGAAGCGCGTCGGAGTCACGGTACTCCTTTACTACATCTTCTTTAGCCAAACGGAGTAGCTTCTTGGACTCGGTGATTTCATCATCCTTGTCCTTAGGAACTTTTTTCAGTGGCTCCGCCTGCTCTTCTGCCTCTCCTAGAAGCCTCTTCGTCAGGTCAAACCTTTTCTCCCAGATGGACTTTCGGGCCTTCAACTCCCCAAGCTCGGCCTCCGACGCCTCTGCCCTAGCCCTTACACGGTTGACCACCGTTGCCTAAGACACGTAACGGTCCATCAGGCCCTTCATCATGAGCACCCCATGCGAACACCCAAAACCATGTTAAAATCAATAATAATAATAAAAAAAAAAAGGGCAGACGGAGAGAAAATGCAGACGGAAACGTACTGAGCCAAGCTAAAGAGACCCGTCTCCCCCGTGGCCTCAATAGAATGGTTGCCTAAATCCTCATAGTCTTCATTTGTAAGGATGGCCGAAAGGTGCTTTAGAGCATACTGGGGGTCCTCACAAAGAAGAAAGAAGTGTTTTTCATCACTAGGAACTTGACCTGTCATCAAGCCCTTGCCTCTCCCATGGACGGGAGAAGGAGGAAGTTTCCCTTTAGCAGGAATGGCAACGACGGGCTCTTTTACCACCTTGGATTTTTTATGCGGACGATCGCTTTTGACGGACAGTTTCCTCTTCGTGGATGGGTTAGATGTACCCGTCCCCTCCTTCTTCCTAGCAACTACCTGTTGCTTAATATAAGCCCTTCTCCTACCATCTTCCATTTCTGTGTAAGACGAACAAAAAAGGAGTTAGAAGAAACTGCAACAAATTATAAGGAAAGGAATGAGAGAAACAGACTTACATTGACACACTAAACGATCGTGGTGATGGGTGGTTTTTGAGGGTTCAAGACCTTCGCAATACCAGTGGAGGGTATCCAAGGTGACGAGTTTCGTCCAAGTTCTCTCTGACAACTGGATTTTAAAAATCCGTTCCAAAAAGCTCCACTGTTCGAGAGAAACCTCCGGACGGTCTCGAGCTACGATAGGAGACGGTTAATACATTATATAAAAAATAATAATAAGCCAAGTTTATTGCCGATGGACACCTACCAGACGGGGGCATTATACCCCAAGTCTTGTCCACTGGCATGAACTCTTAGTCGTCTGGGTGACACATCCAGCTGTCCCCCTCAAGGAAAAAGTATCGACTCTTCCAGTTCCTATTTGAGTCAGGGCTATCACAGACTAATCTAAAAGACGGCTTCCTTGACAGGAAGCTGTACATCCCATAACTCCTCCATCATCATCCTACATGCTCCTTTTGAGAGGACCCCATACAGAACATTTGCTCCAAGAAAAATCCTCTAGGCGTTTGGAGAGACTTAGGTGACGGCCAACCCAAGATATTGCAGGAGGCGACGGTGGAGGGCACTTAATGGAAACCTAAGTCCTGCTTTGAGCATTTGCTCGTACACTCCAACATCGTCAACCCCCCGGTAGTAACATTTCTCAGATTTGTATGAAAGACAGATTGGTATGTTGTGTGGAATTTGGTATTTTTCCCTAAGGGTATCAAAGTGTTTCTGCTTGATAGTAGACCTGAAGTCGTTCATCGTCCACAATGGTAGGAGAATAAACTCTCTAAGGCCATCCGGTCCTATGACGTATTAGGGAGGGGGTTCGGCACTAACAAAGTTGTCATTGGAGTCACTCTTTGACCCATCCATGTCCAAATCCTCATCCCTTGTGGAAGGTGAAGAAGCCGACAGGTTCCTTTTGTCGCTTGAGGTGCCAGGGTCGTCTTGACCTGACGGATTCACCTCATCATAGCTTGCTCCCTCGCGGACCCACGATTGCTCACTCAACGCACTAGACATGTCACCTACACATGACAAATAAACCCTAAGACTCTGACGGTCTCACATAGACGACGGGTGTTCAAAATTTAAATAAGTTGCAAAGGAATTCAACATAAAAATACTTACCAATTGAAAAGAAATGCAAGGTGTGGTTGATGGTTGCACCAAGTAGATGGAAAACAGAGTCAATAAGGTAGACAGATGCACTCTGATTGAAAATTTGTTGTGAAAAGTAAAAATGAGAAGGAAGGAAGCGCATATATATAGAGATAACGTCATTGAAGACGAAGGGATGCTTCGGTTCGAGTGACTAACTGCTAAAAACACACCACGTGCCCCTACGACATTTATGACCCTAGGCTAGCCTATCAATCAGAATGCATCTCACAAATTTAAAATTAGACCGTCACTCCACGGATCCGTCCTAACATTATGCGACAGACACATGGAGTGAGGGGGCAACTGAAGAGGATGAAAAGGATGAAGACGGTCTCACTCAACTAAATCAGTCAGAAGCGACAGTGCTTTAAGCTCAAAGTAATGGAGGGAGACGATGCTCATATGCGAGGAGACAGACTCTCCATAACGAGCAAATAATAAGTAGACGGACTCCAAGTGGACGGTGGCAATGCCACGTGGCATCCACATGGCTTAAGTAATCTCCAAGGAACCCTACATGGAAATATCTTGCGCTTTACGATTGACCCTAGCCAAGGAACCCCTATATGGGAAGAATCTCACAAAATACGTACATTTATTAGGGTTTCCTCCATAAAAAAGTACCTTCTTGGCCAAGAAATAAAGGTCGATCCTACTCTACTATAAAAACACCAAGCCTTAAAAAAAAAAGGTACACATAATTCATCAAAGTTCTGGCACTCTAGAGTTTGTAAGAGTTCTGACTTAACCTTTAGAGGGTATTCGGCCAGTACCACACCCGTACTCTCTGCAAGCTCTTCTCCTTTTTGTTGTGCAGGTATTGTCTGGAGCACGTGGACTTATTTGACCATTATTCCTCCAGTACTGAATCTACTAATGAAACACATTTATTTCCAACCATCCACGCATGCAACATTATAACAAGTCATATCAAATATTAATTTTTTGGATGTGGATATCACTTTCAGTCACTGTTACAAACTAACATCCACTACGGCTCACAGTGTTAGGGCTTTATAAAATTAGAAGAGAAGGATAAGCAGTAATGAAGCATCAGTGCCTTACTATTTTTGGCCTTACAATGGTCGGGCGTGACCTTCCTAGTTCCTCCGTGGCCATTCGAGGCATTTTTAGCGAAGCAATTTAAAGCTTGGAATCTGAATGTTCGTCAATATCCTGTGGGGAGGATGCTCCTCTGTACTAGGTTTTGTTTCTTTGTGTTCTCTCTCTCTCTCCCTCTCTCTCTACTCTCTCTCTGTATGTCTAGTTGTCTACTTCTTTTTCTTATTGAATATACTTTCATTGTGGCAGAGAAGAAAAAAAATATTAATAATAAAGCACGAAATCTAACCCACGAAGCAACTTCTATTATCAAGTCGTTCATTGATTGGTTTTTTTTTTTTTTTTTTCATTGGCCGGTTCCACTGGATTCTCCATTGCCATCTAGTTAATATAATATGTGAGGCCTTGAAACATGACAAGAGTGTAATTTAATTAATTGCTTGTAGACTAATTCCGTTCACACTCACAAAACTCCAACAAGTACGCATGCGGAAAAATAGATTTGGAATTTAACTATTTGAGTCTCTCAAATGTATACCATGAGAAACAAAGATGGAAAAAGAAAAAGGAATCAATTAACTTGTGTCTTATTAGAAAAAGTGGTACAAATACGTACAACGACCTAAAAATACTGTATAGCTAATACAGAGTACATAAGTGGATCCAACTCTTATGATGGAGCACAACACTCTAAGCCGTGGATGAAGGTAGACTTGGGCATTGGGAGGCAATGGCCCCCTAATTTTTTTAATAAAAAATATTAGTATATATATAGCTACTAATTTTAGCAATTTTGTTCTATAAAATTACACTTTGCCCCTCTTAATAATGTTATTGATTCTTTTAAATTAAAAGTAATGTTATAGTCACAAACTTTCTACAACATTTTTACAAATTGTTGAGGTAGTAAATTCTTATTAGTTTACATTTGGACTTACCACTTACATCACTTTTTTACTTACCAATAACCACTCACTATGTCAATAATTTGTAAAAAAAAAAAAAAAAATTGTAACTCTAGCATTTTTCTCTTACTAAAGGCCATAAAAAAATTTATAGGTACAAGCTCAAAAAAAATTAGCTCAACAACAAAAATTATCAATAGTAAAATTAAAAACAATTAAATTCAACCAACCAATTTTACCCAAAAATAGATTAGGAATTTAACTATTTGAGTCTCTCAAATGTATACCATGAGAACCAAAGACAGAAAAAGAAAAAAGGAATTAATTAACTTTCCTGTAACCTATAACTGGCTAACTGGCATAAGAGCGTTATAAGCGCCTTCATGAACCATTAATAGTCGTCAATGAGTTAGAAGTAATGCCAAGGACATTGAGGGTTTCTCAAACATTGACATGAAACAGGGTTATATAAAGCCAACTCTAGCTAAAGATAAAGGTACACACTCTTAATCAGAAAATATTATTGAGATTACTTACGATATATATCTCATTTACCTAACTTAAGCATCGGAGGGTCCTTAACAAGCACCACCCCAGTGTTGTTTATAGTTTGCCTTTTGTCTTATATCAGGAGGTTAAAGTTCATCCATTCAATAGAGACGAGAAATCGACTGACAATATTTCCCAGTATCATCAACTACTAAAGTAATTGAGTGGACATTCCAAATTACGGAGACTAATATGTTAATTTTGAAATATTAATGCATCCAAGTAGTCAATTAACCTACTAATTTTTTGTAGGTTTCAATTAATTTAACTATTAAAGTCTCTTGTTGTTGTTAAATAAGAGATTTGGGATCGAATCCTGCTTACACTAATAACCAATTGGTATATTGGTCTGGTGATAAATAACAAAGCAAATATCAAAGGTTCAAATTCTATTATATGTATTAAAAAAAAAAAAAAACCCTTATTGATTTGTTGATTATGGAATTAATTTTGGGTGGTAAGATAGACCTTGCAAATTTATATTGAATTAGGGTATTACATAAAATTTGTGATTTGAATTAGACCTAGGAACGACAACTAAATGGGTTTGGGATGAAAAATGTCATTCCAAATCCAAACTCTCTGAATATTTTATATTCTAAACCTTATTACATTTTAGGAGTTCCATTACAAACTCATTCTATTTATATTTTTAAAACTTCTGAAGTCATTCTGAACCTATCCATTTATCTTATCATGAATTGGGTCAGCCCAATTGCATAAAAATGATGTTATAAAATGCTTAAGTTTGATTTTTTTGGTTGATTTTTCAAGGGAAAAATAGAGGCAAACTTTTGTTGTGTGGACCCAAGTTTGTTGAGTAAATTTAGAATTAATAATAAAAATATTTTATTAATATATATATATATATATATATATATTAATAGGCAAAACTTAGAGAAAATCCAATTAGATTTTACAATTGAAGTCCAATTTTGCGCCATGTGTCCTAAATTATTTATTTTTAAAGAGAGTTATATTTTTTAATTTTGGAGTCAAATGTGAGACCACATCATAAATATCCATCCAAGTGAGTTGTTGCACTTTCTCAAAAAAAAAAAAGTGAATTGTTGCATACAAAAACCAAAGAGTCTAGAATTAATTAACATAAAAAAAAATAAAAAAATGGAAAATTTATATTTTCTACCTAATAATAATATTCTTACAAGACTTTTTAAACAGTTAAAAAATATATAAGAATGACTATCAATAAAATTTAAATTATATATATGTAAGAATTATACTATGCATCTTAATGTATATCTTTTTAAGTATATCCATGCATATGTATAGGGGTTACAAGCTAGTTAAATAGATAACCGGATTAACTTTTCGTGCATAAGGTGTGAAACCCAAATTATTCCTTAAGTATTGAATTTACACTCAAACTCATTTAAACCAAATCCATTGACATCTTTAATGGGTAGCACGTAACAAAGTGGGTTCTAATTAGCTTGATTGGTAAAGTCTTTAATAGTTGAAAAAGAGATATGGGGTTCAATCTCCACCTACACCAAAAATCAATTAGTGTCTTGGTTTAATGTAGGGATTGCAATGGGGAGGGATGAGGGTGAAGATTCCATCCTTCGACCCCATCCCTGCCCCGTCCCGTATGACAGGGAAAACTTCATTACCCTGTCCCCACCCCTTGAGGCCCCGTGGGGACCCGTCTCGCCTCGTAAAATCCTACTTCATGTTAATTTGCCCCACAACTATTACAATTTTTTTAATAAAACATGTTTCATTAATATAAATATACTTGAAATTACAACTAAAATTTTCCCATTAAATCAAAATAATTTTTAACGAGAACTGAATAATAGTATTATTCAAGCTTATAACAAGACAATATCATGACAAAAATAAAAATCTTAATATCCATGCATTTAAATAAACTAGTATTGATTTGTTTGTTTAAATAATAGGAATTTTGGGTATGAAAAGTTTACAATTATAGCCCTTATCAATATGGGGTGGGGCTAAAATATTAAAATCCATCCCCGCCTTGCCCCGTGGCAGGGGCTAAAATCTTGTCCCATCCTCCCCACCACTGATGCGGGGTGGGAAAAACCTGCGCGTGTGGGCGCATGGGAAAGGGAAAAATTAAAATTGGAGCCACCACCTAGTTATATGGTCTACAAACCATGAATATAGCACCCTTCCGAGGAAGGACCTTTGATCTTGCTACCAGAATTTGGGTTCGGAGTTTAGATACGCTATTGGGAAGGTGTTAGGCACCCAAGATTGCTTAACCCTAGGTTGGCCTCCTATTATTATGTCCTATATCTTAACCCTATTAAAAACCATTTAAATACTTGTATTCTAGACTTACACACCCACTAACATGCATCTAGCAAATAACATGGCATCTTTAACCCTAAACACATACTTATCCATCTAAGCCAAACATATAAAAGAAAACCCTAGCATTCATCTAAAATAAATAGCAACTTAAACATGGCAACAAGCATATCATCAAACAAAACATATCAAAAACAAAATGTTAACATACTAGAAACCCTAATAATACATCTAAAAACCCTAACACAAATGCATGAACATTGCTAATGCATGGCTTACCCTTTACTTACCTCTCAGCAACATAGCACCTATGGCATCAATGCATGAACATGTGAATGAATGGCGTAGCATTAAAACTAAGAAAACCCTAACCTAAACCATAATCTAAACATGCGATAATAACAAACATGTTAAAAGGCAAACAAACGGTCATAGGGCTTGAAACATATGGAAATGAGGCTTATATAGAAAAACATGTGAAGGCAGAACAAAACAAACAAAAAATTAGGGTTTTTTGGGTAACGGCATCACGCACGCTAGAATACATCTACATACGCATGAGTTCAACCTACGTGCGTAGGCTAGATCATGCGTACGCAGATCCTTACCCAAAGACCCTAATCAACACAGAAATAAAGCAGAAACCAAAAACGTAAAATCTAGCAACCTATCATGCTTAAAGACAGAAAGAAAACCTAAAACTAACCTAAACAAACAAATATAAACATAAACTAAGCAAAAGAAACAAAGATCAAAGTAGAAAAGAAAAAGAAAAGTTTTAAAAGCATACCTTAAAGCAAAAGCTCATAGGCTTGATTTTTGACCGTTCCCCTCAATTGAATCTATCACAATTCAATGAATAGTGATTAGTAATCTTAAACTCAAAGGATTGGAACCAGAAAAGGTCCCAATCAACTAAAAAGAGACTTGAGGGTGTTTTGTGAAAAACTCCCTTTTGATTCACTATTTTCTAGTGAATTTTAGGTTTTTCTTGTGAGATTTTTGTGTGTTTAGAAAGTGTACCATGTAAGGCCATTTATAATTGAAAAAAATGGGGTTTGGAACGACTCCCAAACAATGTGGGATTCGTTCCAAACCTCAGCCATTATTGCAGAAAACTTGCTTTTCATATGCTTCTGAAACCCTAGCTGTGTACGCAAGAATGTGCCTACGTACGCAAGCACATACGCATGCTTTAGCTCGCATACGCAGGCCACGACTCACGTACACAGGGTGAGGGCCACTTTGGTCATTTAATTTTCCAAAAATAGATTTTTGCTCATTTAAAATGTTATATTTTCGATTTTAACACTCCTTAAGTCAACTTAATATCTGATTGGGGTCTAAACTAGCCTTGGGCTTTAGAGTTCAAGCATCATTGAGGAATGGGGGCCTGAGTCGTAAGGGGTACAAAATGCAGTGTCTACAGCACAGGGTGAAGCGGGAAGGGGCACGGGAGGGCAAAATTGTCATCCCTAACTAGTCTGATAATAAAGAGCGCAAGTATCAAAAGCGGACCCATAAGCCAAAACTTTATTAAAAAAAATTGCACCTAACAAATGACTTGTATTATTTTAATAAATGGTTGAGGATGAAGCACTGACAGCTCCACTTTAGAGTCAGGGTGGTTATAGGACCAATCTGGCTTGGAAAAAAAAAATATTATTATATATAAAAATTAAAAATTTTATATCTTTCTTACCTTAAAAAAAATGTGTGACCACCCTAAATTTTTTTTAGGTCTAATATAATTAAACTTTGAACAAAGTTTAGCAACAAACTTGGTTGTAGATTAAGGCTACAACTCCACTCAATATTTTTTTATCAGATATGAAGTTTGACAATTCCATAATTAGATTTTTTTTTCTTATATCCTCCATACTTGCAAAACTTCAAGAATATTAAAGATAAATAGCTTATGTCATTAATCAAATATTTAATTTTCAAGTTTTTGTAGTCTAAAATTATACGCAAAAAATAAGTTTATGGATCAAATAGTAAATAACATCTAATTGACATGAAACTTGACATATGTTTTAAGAACATAAAAAAAACATACAATTCAATGGTTGATCTGTGTTCATAAATGGGTATAGAGATGGGTATAGAGAGAGAGCAACAAATCAGGAAAATGGGTAGAGAGAGAGTGCGCGTATGTAAAGGGAGTAGTTGAGAGAAATAATAAAAAATTGAGAAAATTGATTATTTAAATAAAAGATATGATAAAATAGATAAATTAATGTGGGTGTTTTGTAAAAATGGATGTGTAAAATAGAAAAAGTAACTTTTTAATATAAAAGTGAAGGTGTAAAATACACTAGCTGATGTGGTTGTTCATATACAAAATACAATACATATCCTGACCATCCATACAAGTGGGCCACACGATGGCACAATTGATGAACCATTCAGATCTCATCTCCATCAAACAAACCAAAACTAAATCCCTCTCAATTCCATGGCGCCAAACTCTCCCGCCAAAACCCCACTTCCCGCCAATCCCAACCCTCCCTTTATAACCCCCAATCGAAACCCATCTCTATCATTCCTAAATCCCAAGCTTTTTCTACCTCTCTGTTCGACGAAATTCCTCACAGAACTCTCACACTCTTAAACCCCTTCAACCAAATCGTCAAAACTCTTTCTTAGCCATGGTAGTGCCATTGGGTCCAGGAAAATTCTACGGGTCCAGCCTCCCACGCCCTCGGATCTACACTGACGTCAAGTACAGCGACGAACGGGTCGACCCGCCAGTCCCGGTACTCGACCCATTTATGTCTTGGGCCAACGAGGCTCACTGGTCCATGGGTGGCCTCAGCTTCACGCGCCTCCGCTTCCAGGGCCGCATCGAAGGCAGCGTCACCAAGCTCCGGGCCGAACGCGAGAAGATGCTCAAGAAGGAAGCTAAGAACCCCAATTCGCCAGATGGGTCTGGCCCGAATCGGCCTATGAAGTCCGTTTTGGGTTCGGATTCTCCGCCGCCAGCTCCGATCGCGACGAAGAGGCGGAGATATTTAGCAATGATTGAAGAGGAGGAAGAAAAGGAAGAGGAGGTTGTGGTGGTTAAGAAGAGGAGGCTGGTGAAGAAGCTTGGGGATGATTTTGATAAAGTGGCTATGGAGAGTGAGAGAAACAAGAAGGTGGAGCCGAAGAAGGATTCGGGTCATGGGTCGGGTTCAGTGGCGATGAAGACTCGGAGCCGGGTAGAGGAGGAAGTGGGTGAGAGAGTAAATAAGTCGAATTCGAAGGGGAAGAAGTTGAAGGGTGGACCTGGACAGCCTGGTGGTGTAAACAGTGGGAATATTAGGACTTCTCCAAGACTAGCAAAGCGTGGGTCCCCTTAGATCTATAATTGGGTGTCTCTGCGGAATGTAGCTATGGATTATAGTTTTTATTTTTTCTTTATTGAGCTTGTATTTTGATTTGGTTTTTTTACTTGCTTGTTTTTTTAGAGTTTGTATTTGCTATTAGGTAGGAAATGGAAGGTTGGAAATCGAATTTGGGTTTGATGAGAAAACAAGATTTGGTTTGTCTTTGAACAAAATTCAGAGTAGATTTTATTGTGCCAAGGTGGTGACTTCATATACTTAAAAAAGAAAAAGTGTTGATTTTTTGGTATGGACTGGATTTACGTTTATCTGTAAATGAAGGTCAATCTAAACTTTGCTACTTGGATTTGTAATGTATAACAATATATGGTTGTGCTTAGCGTGCAAGTTATGAATTGTATTGGCTGTTTGTGTTTTCTGTAAATGATTGGGATCATAGCCAGCTGTCTAATAAGCACATGCAGCATGATACTAGTTGTAAGGGGTTTGGTTTTGAACCTGCCTAGTTTATTTTATGCACAAGAAAATCTAGTTCTGAAAATTTATATGCTTTTTTATGAGCAGGGAATTGATTCATCACTGGTCCATTGTGATTTGAGTCTGCCTGCCGTATCATCTTGACTCGTTAATTCCAAAGGGAAGCTTCGCTTCATATGCATTGCATTTCTAAGTTAGATTTTCTTCGCTCTTTTGTCCTTCTTAGGTCCATTTGTGGTTAGCCAATGAAGACAACACAAATGGGGCCCATAGTAGCTATGCCAGCATTATTCAAGTGTCGGTCAAAGTCTTGTGAGAGATAAATGGATGAATGGAAAATTCTCAATGCCCAAAAGTAGTTAAGCAAGCCAATCAGACAGAAATTTGCCCCACGACACAAGTTAAGCTTTCCCAAGATTTCTATAAATTCTCTATGAAGGCATCACATAAAGATGAGATGTTTGAATACTTTGCTAGGACTTTTCTTTTATAACCTATGGTACCACACGCATGGAAATTCTCTCATTACAGCCAATAATTTCCATTTTGGTCACCTTTTTTAAGTTTCAACATCATTAATAAGATCATTTCCCCCTTATTTTATTGCATCTTCATATTTGGACTTTACACCATTAATCAATGTCTAATATTCTGTTGATTACTGTATTGACCATAATTATTTGCATTTTTGGGTTAGTGGGAGATGCTGGCTGTGTTAGGTGCAAGGTCATACACCAATGCCCCGTGGCCTTGACCATGAGTGAATGCATTGTTAATTTACTGATAAATCACTTTCTTTGAATAATATATTTCAAATAATTCAAGCTCCTACCAGAGAGATAGAGAGAGAGAGAGAGAATTACATGGTGTTTATTGTATCACACCATCAAAGGGGTGCATCCGTTAACAGTATATAAAGGAAAACACTACTACTACAACACGAAAAGGGGCAGTACAAATGTCATCATGTCATGGTATTATGGTAACTCTCCATTAAGTTGCTGGAAAGCTTGGAAATGAACCTTGAAAGCTGCTTCCAAAAATATAAAGGGGGAAAGAACGATTGTAGCGTTCAGTTGTTCATTGTGCCTCTTCTTTATAAGCTTCAGTATAGAGAGGCTCCTCAAATCTTTTCCTTGGGTATTTGTTGATTACAAACTAAGAAACTTTCTGTACTAGCTATGTTTTTCTTTTCTGGATAACAAGCTCCAAAAAATTACCAGACTTCCTGTAAACTTTGCTTCAAGAATACTCTATACTTATCTAATTCACTTTAATCTCAAATAGATAATGTCAATGGGCATGAGACGAAAAAGGTAAGACAACAGCCAACTGCTTCTCTCCTTCACCAAACCACAAATAAGAACCCACATTTTCCCACAAACAAATCAAATTTTCTTATAAAAGAATCAGACTTTCAGTGTCCCTCCAAGCACAATTCTTTCAAATATCCCTTTAGTTGATTCAGTCCTCGGATTCTAGCCAAATTGCAAGATTGTTCTGTTATCAGACTATATGTTGACCGCCTTTCCCAAGGTACAATACCAAAATCATCATTATACTCTTCCATTCCTCCAACAAATAACTGCCAGACCAAAGCACCTGCCCCAGCCCGATTTTTCTTTGCAGATTTATAGATTACATCAAAAATGGTTTTATAAAACCTATCTCGCTGAGATGGTTGGTAGTCCTTGTTCAGGTTTGACAATCCAAATTCAGTGAACATAACAGGCTTCTTCAGTTCCCTGTCACCATCTTCAATGTGTGAAAGCATCCACTTTCTAACAAATTTAATTTTTTCGTCTAAGCCTTCCTCATGAAACCTACCACAAAATTAATGGATGAATTGAAAGCAGGTTAGGAGTACTATCAAGAAAAGACATAGCACCTTTTCAGGAATACAAGAAAGGTTTGAGGAGATATATATAGCCACTTTGAAGCTCGAACATAAAACAGTCCCAAAGGAAACATGAACATTTCATTGGATTTGCATCAACGGATAAGCAATAACAAATACCGGACAAAATGGAATTAAGCCAAGTTTATATGCAAAAGGTTTAATTATTTTGGTTTCCAAAATACTTCCAAGTTTGACTTCTTTGGCAATAACTAACACCAGACAACGTGGAATTAAGCCAAGTTTATAGACATCAGGTTTACTTATTTTGGCTTCCAAAACTTTTCAAACATTTGACTTCTTTGGTAATTTGACACCATCAATTTCATAGAGTTAACAATCATGTAATACTTACCAGTGGTCTGGGTAGATATGAACGGAGGCAAAATCAACATAAGAGATCTTGGAGTTGCGAATAAAATCAGCTCCAAGTCTGGATGCCCATTCTTCTGGGTTCATGGTCAAACTTTTGGAGGTTTTAGGACCATAAAATCCTTCCAAGCCAACAGTTAGTAGATGGTTCTTGTCAATTGATTTCACAAAAGCTGACATTTCTTCTATCCAATCCTGAAATTCCATGCCATGCAATAAATTCATACTCAAATATCAATCAATAACAGGTAGCAGAATCTCTCTCTCTCTCTCTCTTTTCTGTACACTGAGTTATTCAAAGATAAAGCTTTACTCTCTTTTATTTTTTAATATTCCCTCTAGATCCCAAAGCCCAAACTGGAAAGAATAAAGAAACAAAAATAAGGAGCAAAAGTGACTGAGTGAGTTTATGAAAGGTCCTCATAGAATTTGAGCTTCATCCCCAATAATTCATGCACTTTTTTTTTTTGGATAACATAGGGAACCTTTTTATAGAAGAGCCCTTTGGACTTGCCTCTATTCAGTAAAACCCCTTTGGACTTGCCTCTATTCAGTAAAACCGCAATTGAACCCACCTGCTAGAACCAGTTGTCGAGTAATCTAGGGGCATTCACCCCTAACGAGCTAAGTTTACACTCATGTCCAACAGCCCTAATAATCCATGTGCTTATACTAATATTTGCAGAAGAAAATTTTTTAAAGAACATGATGCTAGATAAAGAGACCTCATCATACAAATTAACAGAAGTAAATGTGGACCCTAAAAATGAGTTGCAGACCACCAACCCTCTTTTCTTTCTTCTAAAGTTGGCAAAATAACCAGTGCAATTCATCCTAGAATACATATTTATACTAGCATCCCTTTCCCCCCCCCCCCCCCCCCCCCCCCCCCCCCCAAAATAACCAGTAAAACCAACGGGCAAATGACCCCATCCACTAGAATCAAAATTGCTAGTTAATCTAGGTGCATTCACCCCTTACGGGCTAAGCAGTTTATAGTCATGCCCAATAGCAATATATATATATATATATATATTTCTTTATTTGGGGAAATATCTTGTTGCCCTAGATAGCACCTATTCTCAAACCTTAATAGATATAAAACAATAGTTAGAATCTCATTGTAGTTGAAAGTAGTGCTACATATTAGCCACTTTAAAATGGCACGTATTCTTTACTAGGTGGAAAGGAGCAGCTCTTGAGCAAGCTAAGATTTTGGTTTCTTATCTGTTGTTTCTGGTTCCTTTGTTAATAAAATCTGTTGATTATCAAAAAGGTGGAAAGGAGCAGAATCAAGAGTTTACGACTTACTTGAAGAGTATCGCCTGAAGCATCAGACATGCAACGAGGTTCATTTATCAATTCCCAGGCAAAGATGGTGGGATCATTTCTATATTCAATTCCAGTAATAGTGTTCCTCCTTGTCAGCACAGTCTGAAGAAGGACATATGTCAGAACTAACAAAAAAAATCAAAGCAATATGACTATTAAATATACAATATCAATCTCATGATGCCTGTAAATTGAAAAGTATGTGAAGTATTGGTTAAAAGAAAGAATTCTTGGTGATTTATGTTTGTGACATCAGGCAGCTGGGCTAAGGCTTTACTGTTTTGTCAAAAGATATATGTAGCTAAAAAATTCAATTTGACAATAGGATTTTTAGGGTGTGTTCTGAATCAAAGGGAGGGAGAACTAAAAAAAGGAGTTAATTAAAAGAAAGTAAGTTCAGCCAAAACATTCAGGGATGCCAAGAGAGCCCTGAGTTTAAATAATTTCAAAACATGCAATACTCTGCCCAACTGTTTTGGATTCTAAGAAAAGAAATCACTATACATGCCCATCTAGTAGCACCCAATGACCTGTTGGCCTAGTTTCTGAATATGGTTTAATTAAAAATACCAGTATTTAATTTACAGGGCCTCTAATTGTAGAAACAGTAAACTGAAAGACTACAGTGACATGCATGTACTGTGTACAATAGGACAAAAGATCATTCCCATACCCAGGTGTGTCAAGTCAACAGAGATACTTTTGCTTCAACCATAGACAAAAAAAATCCATTCTACAACCATTTTTTGGGTCATTTAACAAGAAAATCCAAGTTGAGTTGTAGATTTTGGCATTATGATGCTTTGGAGTGGCCATGGACATTTAATTATTTTAAAAAAAAAAAAAGTGGCCTTGGACATATCACTTTGAAGGAGCTTAAGCTAAATGTTTGCAAGTATTTATTAAAGTACCAAATGCTTGAGAGGCACTAAACCATTCTCAGGAGAGAAAGAAGTAGGTAGGGAGATACCTTGATGTAAGTCTTGAAATAACTGCGTATGGATGGATCAAAGAAGAAGGAATCATTAGAGGCACTTAAACCTATGCCTTCTTCCCATGCCCATTTGACGTACTGAGTTTTCCCACCATATGCTTGTAAGTTATTTACTAAGCTAAGCAGTAGCCTGACCCCATGCTGTCGTGCTTCTGCAATAACATGATCCAGTGCCTGCCACCCAACCCAGTAGTCAAAATGTAATACAAAAATGATTAACATAACTTTAGAAATTTGTACTTATCAAGGTTATAGAGGCACTAGTGAAATTGTAATAGCAAAAATTCTGGCATCTTTCATCAGGTATAGCATGGCCATTTTGATAATCCCTGGGCCTTAACTATGAGCTGTTACATTAAGAAAAGCTTGACAAAGTACATAAACATTTATACATATGTTAAACACAAATTTCATTATTATTCATATTTAGTTTGTTTAAAAAAAAAAAAAAAAAATCCTTTCAACATATAAATTTTTAGCTTCTTTTCGGCATAAGGGTTCTTTCTATAAATTACATGACCATGAACCACACATTTCTGATCACCGCACAGAAGAGGAGGATAATTTAAGAACACAATCGGAAAATAAGGAATGAATAATAATGAATTCATATAGAGAGACTTCGTGTTAGTTTGCTTTATTGACAAATATCTTTATCCTTTGTTTTTACTGTCTTACATTTTATTTTATTCTGGCTTAATCAGAGGACAACTTTAGGATTTTCTGCATTCTCAAATGCATTTAACCAAAATCTACAATCCTTAGTTTTTACCCTGATTCCCAAGAGCCATAATGTCTCTGTTAAGGACAAAGAAATTACAGTTAAGCAAGGTATGCATGCCATGGCTAATCACTAATGTTGTCATTAGAGGAAACCTTGATTAACAACGTTATAAACAGCCAAGATCTCTGTCTCTACCCTTGTCTCGTTTGATAGCTGTTTACCAATACCAATTGAAAAGCACAATTGGCTTAAAAAAGGCCAAGAATTCAAGCACCCAACAGTCTTAACAGAAATAATAAGAGCAAAATAGGACAAAACTGGCACAAATTATGAAATTCTAATACCTTGAAAACGTGCTCATTGAAGCGACCAGGGGAACTCTGGAGGGCATTGTAAGCACCATCATTAAATGCCCAAGTTCTGCACACAGTGAGACCCATCTTTGCACCAGCTTGCAGCATTGCCCTGACCCTTGGTTTTGTATATTCATCCGCAGCATGGTCCATTAACCAGTAAGAGTTCCACCCATTAATGTAAAAGGCACTTCCATCCAACATGAACTGAGTCCCATTCCTCTCCACAAAACCAAATTTTTGTTCTTTCTCATTATTGAGCATCAAGTCCCCAAAGGACAAGTAAATGAAAGTCACACATGATGCAAAACCAAGAATTGGGTAAAAAAGCCCATTTCCTCCTACCATTCTTTCCATGTGCAGAATGGGACCTGAAAATTGACAAAAGACACAAAATTTGCACAAATTGGAAAGAGTCCTTGATACCCTTTTAGCTTTAAGAGGTTTGCGGAACCACCGACACCCAGATGAAACAATAATATTTCAGACCCAGATTTGAACAAAAATGCATAGAACATCCAATTTCAAGGACACCCAGATCCCCCTTTGGACAGTTTAACCCAAAAAAATATCTTTGAAGACACCAAAATTCCTAGAATTGTCAATGACACTCAAAAAATTCACAGACCCATGTCAAAATGCAACTAAAGTTTGTAGCTTTAAGAGAGGGACACAGAGAGAGAGAGAGAGAGAGAGAGAGAGAGAGATTTGAATTGTATATTTGTATGTCGGTGTGACTGAGTTTTGGGGAGTTTTATAAGGGAAAAAATGAGCAAAATGAGGCTTATGCAAGAAATGAGGGAGGACAAGTCGATAAGAGATAGAAAGCAAGGAAAGCACAACTAATGAGTCATAAGAAAAGCAGTCAAAGCTGTGGTGAGAAGAAAGATGGGGTGAAAGTGAAGGTGAAAGGTGGTGGTGGTGGGTATGTGGTGGAGTGTTGATATCAGCCTGTTGGTTAATTAGATCTGAGCCCCTGACTGATTTGCACAATCTTCCTTTCCAATTTTCCTTCCCTTGAATTTTAATATTGTGCAAAACAAGTCTATTCAACACCCATGGGCCATGTATGTGATGTATCTCTGAATCTCTTTCACCAAACTTAAATAGGAAGAAGAAATGAAAGTGAAAAATTTATAGTGGGAATGTCTCACAGTCACAGTCACACCTCGTGTCTCATACCCAAATTCTGCACTAATGCAGTGGCTCTGTGTAAACTTTTCTTTCTGGCATTTGATGCTTGAGATTGAGAGGAATATTATATTAATTAACACAGATTTTCAGGACCGGTAGATCTTAAAACAACTCCCACGTGAGAGCCAGAAAACATGGGAACCCTTCTTTGGGAGTGTTTTTCTGTTCCTCTTTTTTTTTTTTTTTTTATAATACTGACTCTCTCTCTCTCTCTTTTATGATCTTATAATACTGTCTTTGCAATTGCAAGACTCAATTACCATATATGTAATTTTGTTTTCAAAAACATTACCATATATATATATAATTATGAACATATCCAAATATATGGCAGCAAATTTATGTGCTAAATTTTTTTTTTTTTTTTTTTTGGTTGACTGCATTTATGGGGTTACCTATTAGGCAAGTGATACATAAATTTTTTTTTAATTTTTTTTTATGAGAAGCGATACAAAAATTTAATTAGTAAGATCTATTATTATGTAAAAATAAAGTAAAATCTTCTAAACATATTTAGAAGTCCCAAGGCTGATATCATTAATTAGTACTTTGACATAAATCTAAACTTTGAAGGCCTCACACGGTTTAATTTTATACTCCCCACATTTGGACTTTCCTTTTATATATAAAAATGGTCTAATTAAAAGGTGTCTTTAGAACACTTGTTAATGTACATTTTTTTAGGAAAGTTTTAATACCACTTTTATGAGAAATATAAAAAATTTTCAAAAAAGCTAGTAACTTTTTTCTTTTTCCATAAAACGTTTCTAAAAGTGGTCCATTAACAAATAACCTTAGAATATCCTTTAATTTTTCCCTTAAAAAAAATATTGAATTGATTTCCCATGACAACTTGAGGACCAATATATATATAAGCAAGTCTTCCACATGATAGATTACAAACTTTAGTCACTTGATCTCCTATACCATCATACACCAAAATCTCTCTCTCTCTCTCTCTCTCTCTCTCTCTCTCAACACCAAAATCAAAAATGAAAATTAGATTTCCACTTTTCTTCACCATGCATAGCTAGCTTTACCCAAAGTAAATTAAATCCCACTGATTAAACAAACAATGTTTTTTTTTTTTTTTGGTTGAAAAACTTAAGACAAAAGGAGAGAAGAATATGCAAAATCTCAAATAGCATTTCTTGATAAAGTTGTTGTTAGAAAAAAAAATGACAAAGTTTAGCTACAAAATTGATTGTAGCAATCTTATTCAATATCTTTTTATTGGAGGTGAATTTTGACGAATCCACCATTGGATTACATCTTCTTATTATTTCCTTCATGCTTGCAAAATTTCTATAAAATTAAATATCAATAGCTATATCATTAATAACTTGTTTAAATTGCAAGTTTTTGAAGTTTAAAATTATGAATAAAATATAAGTTTATAGATTATATAGTAAATAATATCCGATTGATACAGAATTTGATATGCGTATTAAGAGCGTAAAGTACATGCAATTCACCAGTTGAATTTTCAAAATATGGAATAATTTTTATTTTATTGAGTAAGGTTGTAACTTTAAGCTATAACTAGTTTTGTAACTAAATTTTGTCAAAAAAAATATATATAACGTAAAATTTAAATGAAAATCTCACTATACAACAAAAACTCATCCAAAAGAGTTAAAAGATCATGAAATAATAAAAGGGAAAGATAAGAATGAAAATAATTATAATGATATGTAAAGTTGTGATTTCCAACTATGTTGTGTTGGCTTTAATTCCGTCTCAAATTTGATTGTAATTTCTTCAATCATTTTTCTCTGTATGTATGTGGGATTAATTGTAAAGGATGACTGTGAGAGATCGGTGAAGACTCAAGCTTCAAAGGATGAATAAGTGGTTTTCACGAGTGTCTCGCGAGAAGTTGACCAGCGAAAAGAACCACGTGCAGAGCACATGATTGGAATATGAAGAGTCGTGCTAGGCTAGATATTTCACGAGTGTCTCGCGGTTAAGGCCGACCCGCGAAGGCCTCACGAAACTCTCTGTTTGGCAAAAAGTTATGTTTTGCTTTACCATATCTTTACCCACACTATATATATACCCTCATTACCCACAAATTGTAAGGAGTGCTTTTTAGAGAGAAAACCCTAGAAAATACACTTGAGAGTTAAAAATTGTTATACCCACAATCATCTACACATTTTATTGTGGTTTTCCTCAACTCTTACCTCTCCATCTCTACATCCTTGAGAGGTTGTTAGCCCAAACACTTACCACACTCATACTGAGTGTTAAAGTGAGATTTTGGTGTTGCTGGGAAGTATTGGAAGAAGTCATTCATTGGCGGATGCAATCGAGCTAAATTGCAGGATCTGAAAGGTTAGAGAAGACAAGGCTCCGAGAAGTCAGTTGGTAGCAGGAGCTTTAAGGGCTCAAGTACATGGGGTAGACTAGGCTTGGAGGGTCTTTTGTTATTCGTGTACTCTAACTTTATTTTCTAGTAGATTGATTTCGACTTGGAGGGTCACGAAGAGGTTTTTCACCAAGTTCTTTCGTTTTCTCTTCGACAACACGTCTCGCTGTTATTTTGTATTTGCATCTCTGTTCCCTACTCTTTAAGCTTTCATTTTATTGTTAATAATGGATGAATATGGCTTAGGGTAGTGTTATCGGTTGTCCGCGCTTATTTACTCTTGTTCCGCACTTAGTATAAGTTAGAGTAACCATAATTTTTAATTAGGGGTCTGAACAAGTTCTTGTGATTTAGCATAAATCCGAGCTTTCATGATATTTAAATATAATATAACAATTATTGATTATATAAAAAGACCATTTTTTTCAAATACATTTACAGTTTATAAAATTATATTGATAGATTATAGTTGTTTTTGCAAAAAGAAAATTTCCAAAATTAAAATTGATAAAATTCTACGTAAAATTGCTTATGTTACAAGAAAAAGATTAACAGGATAAGTCCTATTATCAATTGTAAAGTAAATGTTAGAAAAAACCTAAATATAAAAAAACTTAATTAATAATTTTGTATCTCAAAAATTAAGAAGAATTAATTTTAAATAAAAAATTATAATGAGTTTTAAAATAAAAGGCCCCTACTTAATAAAATTGAGCCATAGTCCTTAGGGTAACTCCACCTTAGAATTTTTAAAAATCTTATCCATTAATTTTGAAATAAGTGGTAAGATTTTGTCAAATTATTGATATTGAAAAACAAAAATTGACTATCCCATTTTCGAGAGATGAGGTTCAAATTATAGACATTAGGGACTACAAAGAGTGTCACTACCACTTTGCTATCACATGAACCCCCATTTGGTAGCTATTCTAATTATTGATGATGTGGCAAATCCAATGTACTCATTTTAGACTGAATAGAGAAAAGATTTTAAGAGCTCTATGATGGACTAACCCTAAGAACTCTAGAAGATCCTAATTTCATGTCACTATACTTTTGAAGTACTAAATAATTATCTTGACTTAAAGGCAAAAGAAAATATCATGGAGTGGATGTCATAGGTTCAAATTCTATTGTAAATATTTAAAAAAAATGTAAAAGTGATGCATTCCATGATAAGGTTAGATTTCATTTCATTTAACATTTTCCTTTGAACACACTCGAGTGGTAGGCTTAATGGACTTAAAGAATATGCCATAAACCCGAAGGTCTAAAATTATATTCACCACACTATTAGCCCATTAGATTTTCGGATTATCTCATGGGTAGAGAGTTGAATAGCTTGGTCATAGGCGTAAAGTCTTGTGTCTGTAGAGAGATTTAATTGTGTCAAAATACAATGAGAGTCTTATATTTATAAGCAACTATACAACCCTCAAGAAATGTACATATATATCATTGAATAGGAGTCTGTTTGGATACCACTTATTTGCTAAAAACTGAAAACTTATTGTTGAAAATACTGTAGCAAAATAATTTTTAAAGGTGTGAATAGTACTGTGGGACCCAAATTTACCTAGAAATCTGCGTTTTGCTAAGTTTGGGTGATCTATGAACAGTGCCATGAGACTCACCATTTTTCAGCAAAAAGCACAAAATCTTCATCCCAACGCTTCGCAAACTTACACTAGATATAACTTATTAAAGAGTTGTAGCTTACCCAAAAGTCACATCTCTCTAGTGAAACAACACTAAAACTATAAAGTAACACAATCAATGAAATGGGGTTATTCCATGCATGAGGGTGCATTATTATGGTGTGATCACCCATCATGATTCATGACCATACATTAGCAATTCTTAGCAATTTTCACTTTGATTATGTGAAGGACTATGCTTATTATTAGATATTAAGATTCCATTATCTTTCATGAAATAACACATTTTTAAAAGTAGCAAAAAAAAAAAAAACTACTAACCATATATTTATGTTTAATAATTTATCAGATTTACTTTTTTGAGAAGATAACTTCTTAGGGGGTTTTCTTCTAAGTGCTTAATACAACATTAAGATACAATCATAATTCATAACAAATAACTTAGGCTTATGTTTAGTGGACACTTATCCTTACTTTAGTTGCGAAAGAGACCATTATTGGAGGGAGTTGTTCTAGTGGTCATGGGCTCACTCCTAAGGGTTTGGGATGTGAAGGTCCTAGGTTCGAATCCCACAATGGGAAGTGCCTGGAAAATAACTTCATACTCTCGGCTCATGCTTACTAGCGTCCTTGATGGGATTGGGTGCACAACTATGGTTTATATGGATCCTCTAATTCCATAGGCTTGAGGCCTAGAGTATTACTATGGTTACGCTCAAGTGGAAGACGCCAACTCAAGTCGCCTCCCTTTACCAATTTTTCTCTCACTAAAAAAAATAGTTGCGAAAGAGACCCGTCGTTACGCATAGATTTCCTCTCTAGTCCAATTGTGGAAGAGACTATACCTACTGCTTGTAGTCTATTATAAACATAGATTTACTAAGTCGTTATCTTATTTGGAAGGAAAATATAATTTTAAAAAGTTAAAAAAAAAGGAAAGAAAGTCCATCAAATATATAGTAATGATGAATAATGTATATATTTTTCTTTGTTAGGAAGATAATACTAGGGAGAATCGCCTTGCAGTTATAAGTGTTTAATACAAATTGTTGTGACACCATTTTAACCAAAAGATTATGCCTATTAGTTTTTAAAACCTACCATATATTAATAATTTACTTTTATGAATTCTTATTATTGTAAGACTTACGCTTATAATTAGCCGTGTATACTCATTTTAGTCATTATTCAACACACTTTATACCTTTTTTCTTTCCCTGTGTACACTCATGCATGAGTCATGACTCAACATACTTTATACACTTTTCTCTTTCAAAAGATATATATTTTAAAAAAGACCTGACTAATTTCATTAATAATTATATTGTTATGTTAATATGATTTGATCAAATTGCTATATTGCCTTTTTTTACATATATAGGAAATGTGATTTTGTGCTACCCTTGGAAGGTTTCTAATGTAATGTCAGATGGAGTATTTATGAGTATGTTTATTTAAGGAGAAAAATCAAATAGATACTTTACTACCTTCATGCTCAATTGAAAATTTTCTGGGTGAAATCCGAATCTCCTTACTCCTTAGATTCCACTGTGATCGATGCATACTTGTCCTTACTGAAATTGTGAAAGGGATTCTATCATATACCACATTCCCATTCCAAACTTAAAAACAAAACAAATCCTACTATAAGGAATAAGGGGTTCTTTTATTTTTTTGAGAGTTTCAACCTATGACATCCGCTTTTGATGATAACTCTTTATCATCAGATCAAGACACCAATTGGTTTTTTGTGTAGGTAGGAATTGAACCCCAGATCTCTATTCAACCATAAAAAACTTTACCAGTTGAGCTAACTAGAACTCACAAAACAGCTTGATAACTGAGATTCCTCATAGCTCCGGAACAAGGGGTTCTTTAGTTTGGTCATTATCAAAATATGATTTTAAAAATAACAAGTAAAAATCGTTGGCTAAATAAGAGCATTGTTTTAATTATGGCAAGGAAATTTAAGCCATTTATCTACGGCTCTGTTCCAAGCAAGCATCTCATTGGTACTGTAATTGTGGAAATGACGATGAATAATGTATATAGTTTACTATGTTAGGGGATAACACCGGGATAGTCTCCTTAATTGTATGGGTTTTAATATAGTATGTATATGTTCATAAACCATTTATAAAAATATTATGCTTATTAGTTTTGTGGTCATTCTCTAAATATGTTTTAAAAAATAACAAGGAAAAAGGGAAAGTCAACTAATCAGGTAGTAATGATAAAAAATTTACATGGTTTAATTTGTTAAGGTGATAATATACCTCGGGGAGTGTCATAGTGAGCGTTCAATACAAAATTAAGATACCTCTTCATCTTGTCATTCAAGCATGCATCTTGTTTCAATTTTGGAGAGGACAAACTTGTTATCAGAAATATATAGATTTCCTAAATCCTAAGTTGCTATCTAGCTAAATATATTTTTCAAAAATAGATAAAAGAAGAAAGTCCGCTTTACACAATGAATAATATATATGATATATATATATATATATATATTGTAGGGAGATAATACCTAAGATAATCTCCTTGTAAGGGTTTAATATAATGAGAAATTATTAAGTATTTCTAAAACACAGTGACGTGGTATTTTCTCTTCTAATATTCATGTTAATCTCATCATAATTTTAATTAGTGAAATCTATATGAATGTAAGAAGGAGCACTATAGCATTGTGTTCCGAGAACATCTAATAATTACTTATAATTCCACTTGCTATTGTGAACGTTTGATACAAAATTAAGAAATGTATTGTCATCTAAGAATGCAACTCCCTCTTTCTTTCTCTAGAATCAAAATGCAACTAATCTTTACTCCAATTAGAGAGGGTAGACATGCTATCAGAAATATATATATATATATATGTGTGTGTGTGTGTGTGTGTGTGTATTTTTTAAAGTGAAAATGGAATTCAGAAATATAGATTTCTAAGTTGTTATATATCTTCCTTGAAAGAAAAATATTTGTTTATAAAATATAAACAATTATAATTTTGCTTAGTATAATGATGAGAAATAATGTATATTATTTATTTTGTTAGGGAAATAACACCCAAGAGTCTCCTTCTAAGGGTTTAATACAACATTTTAGACTCCCTCAAAAAAAAAAAAAAAATTGAGATATAAAAAATACAACATTTTAGAAAGTCATTTTAATAAAAGCTTTAAGCTTATAAGTTTGACTTTATTATGTTATATTAATTACTCATGTTGTATCTCATTCATTTTAAGAGTTTATTACCATTCATTGTCAAAAGAAAAAGAAAAAAAAGAGTATATTACCATTCAAAATCACTCATTTATGCTCAATATACTTTATGCCCTAAACATTATTAGACTTTAATAAATCATATGCAGTAGAATAAAAGTTATATCTTACACATTGTGGTTACTCTACGAGAAAACCTTCTCTCTCTCTCTCTCTCTCTCTCTCTCTCTATATATATATATATATATATGTATATATATATTGTGAAACTTTATTACTAAAGTTCCAAAGTTAAATCAAAATTTGTAAGTAATATTTTTATGTATACGTGACATTCTTAATTAAAAGCAATTACTTTAGAAATGTGGTTTTGTGCTACCCTTGGAAAGGAGGAGAGGAAAGAGTTGGAGAATAGGGGGTTCTTATTTAAGGTTAGTTAGGATATGATTGGAGTATTTTTGGAGGAGAAAAAAAGCAAATAGATGCTCAATGGAGAAGCATTCAGGTTAAATTGAATAATTCTTTAGTCTCCTCAGAATCCATCATAACCCTCTTCGTAATGCACAAATTTTAGCAATGAGATATGTTTTATCTATACTATCTATAAGAGGATTCCCCTCTTTTAACTGGATTTTTATGTTGTTCAAAATACCCCTAGACCTTACATTTAACAAGGAAAAAAACTTGATAATAACCCGATAAAAATATATCTCTAATTCCACTTAAAATGCCTATAAAATAGGCTACTCTCCTACTAATCTATGTCTTTAGAAAAAACTTATCCAAATTTTTTTTTAAAAAAAAAAAAAAACAAAAGAAAAATTATGACACTAAACCAAAAAAAAAATCTTCATCGCACGCGCAAAGCACATGTGATGAGGTTAGTTTGTTTATAAAATTGCTACTTATTTCTGAATTTTCCAAACAAAAGAATAATCTTTCAATTTCCTCTATTAAAACTCCTAAATAAGAGAATCAAAAAAATATTAAAATTTTTTTTTCATTCCACTCATTTTTCTTCCCAAAGGTGTGTAAGTTCCAAGCATATATATCATGTATGCACGAAAATATCAAAAGCTTCCAAAAATGGAAATTGTTTGATGTAATTGACAGCCACAGATCCTCTGGAGTCTGGAGGCATAGTGAAAGGAGCCAAAAAGAGATTCTTTCAATAATTAAATATAATGCCATTGTGATTAAGGTTGAATTATATGTGGTCCAAACAAAAGGACCGAACTTAATTAAAATGCAAAGCAGAACAATGATGAGAATCAACTTTCTTCATTTTAAATGTACCTTCCAAGCTTCCATTGCATCGATTATTGTTCTATCCAATCCTAACCAATGGCATTAGTAACTTTATATATAAAATAAAAATATGATAACCCTGTTGTCTTAATAATTGAAAATTCACATTCAGACTCCTAATAAGTACGGTTACTACCAATTTGATTAAACTTGTAATTGATAGTCCAAGTAATTAATTAACAATTTCAGATGATATATGAATAAAGTTGTAATCAATCAACCACATGAATAACCACGTACATGAGACGAGGAACCGTTCACGAAGTGAAAACCGGATTGTGAGAAACACTTTGGAGCCTAACCCAACTCTTTAAATCTACTAAAAAGTTGTGATACAAGCTAACTTACAAGAGTAACAAGACCTCTAGTACAAGTAATCACTAATCAGACGTTGTATCTAAGCTCCTCGCTCTTACTGCAACTATTGATCCAGCCTATGTCTTCAAAGTAATCCAACGTTGCAAGTGATTGCCATCCGAAAAATCGATCTCTCTTACCTCAAGACCACTTGAAGATTTTGTTGTTTTTGTGGTTCCAAATTGCACTCTTAACACACTCAATAGATGATCTTAGTGTTTGGGTAGAAATATTCTCTCAAGAAAAATTCAATTGGAGAGGGTTGGAAGACAAAGAATGGTGTCTTTGTTTTTCAATAGTCATATTCCCTCTCACAAGTGAAAGCTCGGAAATGTGTTGAAAACACAAGAGCAATTTAGACCCCCAATTAAAATTACGGCTTGGTCGATTTTACACTAACTTAATATTAAGTGCGGAATAGGGTAAACACAAGTGTATATGCAAGACAACTACTCTAATCCATATTTAAAGCAACACAGCAGTAAAAAAGAAATAAATAAGAGTAGGGAAGAAGGATGCAAACACAGAAAACACCGAGACGTGTTTTCGAAGAGGAAACCGAAGAACTCGGCGAAAAACCTCTCCGCCGCCCTCCAAGTGGAAATCGATCCACTAGACAATCAGTTGGGATACATGGGTTAGCAAGAGACCCTCCAAGCCTAATCTACCCGATGTACCTAAGCCCTCCAAGCTCCTACTCTAACAAGGCTTCTCGGAACCATGTCTTGTCCTAGTTCTCCAGATCCCGCAACAAGCTCCATGTTGCATCTGCCATCCTTGGCTTCTTCCAATGCTTCCCAGCAACTCCAAAACACTCTCTACACTCTGAATAGGTGTGGGTTGTGTTTGGGTACAAATCTCCTCTCAAGCTATGATAATGGGAGAGGGATGGAGAAGAGACTACTATGATTTCTCACTAAGGAGGAGTAGCTCTCTCTAAAAGGATGGGTGTATGTGTTGTAGAAAACCTATCTAGGGTTTTTCTCTCTGAATAGCCTTTTTTACATTTGTGGGTAATGAGGGTATATATAGTATGGGTGAAGAGTAAGAGAGTCACTCTTAAAAAAACCTCCAGGCAGAATGTTTCGCGGCTGTCTCACGGGAAGGCCTTACCCGCGAGACACTCGCGAAAACGACAGCCTGGCATGACTCTTCAACTTCCAGTCATGTGCTTCTCACATGGCTCTTTCGCGGGTTAGCTTCCAGCGACACACCCGCGAGATCCACTGATCTTCAATAAAACTTGAGTCTTCACCAACTTGATACTAAACTCAATACAATTAAATCCCACAAAATACAAGGAAATGAATTAAAGTAATTACAACACATTTTGTCATGGAATAAAGCTAATATAAAACAGAGTTGTAAATCACAACTTTACAACAAGAATAGGGTTGATATAAGGATTTTATATAAATAGGGTTTGGGCTAGAGGTGGTTACAAAGCCGATTCTTGGAGAAAATTTTGTGGTTCCAAATTGCACTCTTAACACACTCAATAGATGATCTTAGTGTTTGGGTAGAAATATTCTCTCAAGAAAAATTCAATTGGAGAGGGTTGGAAGACAAAGAATGGTCTCTTTGTTTTTCAATATTCATATTCCCTCTCACAAGAATAGGGTTGATATAAGGATTTTATATAAATAGGGTTTGGGCTAGAGGTGGTTACAAAACCGATTCTTGGGGAAAATCTTGGAATTTCTATAACAGGGTTTTAGTTGACCGCAAGTATACCGAGAGTTTCTATTTGATCTCATACAACCAAGCTTTAACTCGCACAATTGAGACCTAGCTTGACCTTTGCATGACTGAGCTTGTCTTTCTTTCACATTCAACAAAAACTTTAACCTTTAGCCTTCATTACTGCTTTTTACATTACAATATCAAAACCCAACAATTACAAATAAATTTGTCATGGCATTAGTCAACACTTAAAGATTTTAACAAACTTTCCCTTTGGCAATTCCACGTCAAAACACCCTAATTGAAGTACTAAAATGTAAGTTCAAAAACACGTACCAAAGTAATTTAAACCTAGACTAGAGACCGATTTGATATATTCAACAAATATACTTGTCTTTCCTGAAAACCGAACAAACACATCAAACGCATGGGATACGGAGAATGTAATCAAACACATCAAACACATATCGATCAAGCAAGGTTGTCAAAATTGGGATCCTACGTAAGATCGTGAGAGGTAGGTGGGATTGTAGATCGTAAGATTGGATCGTGGATTATAAGATCTTATATTATTTGAGAAAAAAAACAAAAAATACACATTGGTATGTTAAATAATCACATAAATTATACATTCATTGATATAATTATCATACATTACTACATCCATTTGTAAGCATAATTTAAAGTTGCCAAAAACCTCAAAATGTGACATTCTATTGAGATATTTTTTGTTTGGGTCCAACTGACACCCTCTCTACATTAGAGTGGAAAAACTTGATCTATATATTGAGATTTTTTTTTTTCATTTAGGTCCAACTGAGCCTTCTATTAAGTTAAAGAAGATTACAAGAAAAAAAATGTCGTTTGATATCATCAGAATCATACGATCCTACCGATCTGAATGATCACAAAAATCCTTGAAAGATCTGAATCGTTTTGGACAGGTGGGATTGTAAAATCGTAGAATCGTAGGATCCAGATCGGGATTTTGACAACCATGCAATCAATTGTTCATTAGATATAATCATTAAACCATAGACTCAACTGTACATCAACAACCATTTGATTGATTACAATGATCAATCAAACATGGAATTGACTATCTGAACATGTTAAAAATATAAGCTCAATAACAAATAAAAATCCATTACATATCCAATTTAGAAAACATGGTTATACAGACTCAATTAGAGTGAAACCAAATAACAATGCATAACAAAGATAAACCGAATAAGCTCAATGGGTTAAACAGAAAAATCAATGTTTAGAGATTACATTAATTTTCTTAATAGAAAAGAAATCTTTAACATAAAAACAATTAACAATATCTAATTTCTCCGTCTAAATATGTGCTTCCCCTGCAGTGATATGGAAACAAAAAGCCATACCAAATATGCTTTTCTCCCTCTCATAGTAGTGTCAAATCATCAAAAATGTTCTCCCCCTTTTTGTCATTAAGTGTGCGTTTGGGTAGAAATTATTTCTACCCACGTCTGTGTTTCCAACGTTTTTTTTTTTTTTTTTCTCTGCTGTAGCACATGTTTCAGGGGGGACAAAGTTACTGCTCACACATTGTTCACGTACTGTTCATGCACTGTTCACGGGACCCACAACCACTTTATTCATAAAAAAAATATTAAAAATGGGTCTCACGGCACTATTTACCCATTTAAAAATTATTTTGTTACAGTATTTTCAGTTTTCAATTTTTAGCAAAATAAGTTGTATCCAAACGAACATGCCAAAGGAGAGATCAAGTGGCTTCACCAAAATGTGAATGCCTAAACTCATTAAATTCAGCGCGGAATTGAGCTTACTTAGCGCACAGTAATGTGCTCGTGGCCCTATAATAGCTACTATAGTAGAAGAATGACATTAGTTTCATCGATCTCAATTTCAACAATTTCACATTGTATTTGTGAACAAACTTATGAGTATAAGACTCGATTTATGTATATAATATTATTTATTAATATGTATACATTTAGGAAAAAATATACTTACATAAACTTGATATCAGATTGTATAAGTTTGTAATGAGTTCATAAGATATAAAATTACTATTTATAATGTGTTGATAGTATAATAAATAGTCTATTTTGTAATAAAGATTATATATAATTTTTAACAATATAAGGTTGATAAATTTAATTTTGATAAGTTAATAAAAGAAAAAATAAAATAATAATTTCAATTCTAATTTAGTTATTATTTTTATATGTTTATGATGGGGTAAAAACTATTAGTCGTGGTGTTTACTATTTAACACTCCGTTTTTTCAACGGAAAACTTTATGTGAAGATAGCTTACTCCTATGTTTGGTAGTACTAAAAAAAAATTGGTTAAGGGAAAATTATCTCTTAATTTTCTTTATTTAGCTTGGTATAAGATATAATTGCTTTTCACTAAAATTTTCTGAAAAATTATCTCTTAACTTTTGTTATTTAGCTTGACATGAGATATAATTGTTTTCCACTAAAATTTTCTGGAAAACAACTCTATCCACACTAAACTAAATAAGTGAAATCAAGAGATAATTTTTCAAACTCGTTTTAAAGTCACTACCAAATATAGGAAACTGAGATAGTTTTCTAGAAAATGTATTTTAGAAAATGACAAAATTTAGTTACAAAATTGGTTGTAGATTAAGGTTACAACTTTACTCAATATCTTTTTATTGGAGGTGAATTTTGATAAATCTACCATTATATTATATCTTTTTCTTATATTCTCTATGCTTGCAAAATTTTTAGAAAATTAAATATAAATAGCTATGCCATTAATAAATTGTTAAAATTGCAAATTTTTGTAGTTTAAAATTATACATAAAATATAAGCTAATAGATTATATAGTAAATAATATCCGATTGACACAAAATTTGATATGTGTATTAAGAGTATAAAGACTATGCAATTCAATGGTTAGATTTTCAAAATATATGATAATGTTTATTTTATTGAGTAAGGTTGTAGCCTTAAGCTACAACCAATTTTCTAACCTTAGACTACAATAAATTTTATAGCTAAACTTTGTATTTTAAAAAATTATTTCTTTTTCAAAAAATGTTAATGTCAAAAGAACCAGAATGTAAAAGAAAAGAATAGATTAATCATCTAGCTTCTGAATAAACTCAAACTTATTTGACACCAAATTGAACGAAGATATAATATAGTTTATTGTGGAGTTCAAATCACGACTCATATTGAGAATAAAATTACACAAACAATTTTGAACCTTTAATATTTGTCAAAGTCAAAGTAGATTTGTTTACTGCCTATCTATCTACTATCTCAATGTGCTTCTAGCAATACTTTTCCTTGGCGTGGTTTACTAACCACCGCTTGTAAATTTTGTCTGGTGTGCGCTGGATTTTGGGTGATGTCCCTACACCCACCATGTATCATGCAGCGACATAAGGACCAAGCATAATAGAACTCCCCTGATTGGTAGAAGTTCCAAGAAATTTAAAATGTTTTTTTAAATTGGAAAACCCCTGATTGGTAGAATTTCCAATAAATATAAAAAGTCATTTAATTAGACAAAAAAGTTGTATTAAACTTGTAAATTATCGGGTGACAAAGTCACAAAGGGACAAGCATAATAAAAATTTTTAAAAATGAAAAAGAGATGACCAATGAGATACGTCTTTAAAAGGTCATAAAGTAAAATTGCATTTTTCAAAAAAGAAATTGTTCACTTAATTGTCCATGATACATAAGAGAATGCGTTGTGTATAATATAATTTGCCTTATCATCTTTTAAAAGCTACGATAATTTTTTAGCAAAATTTATAGTGTACTTTTGTATAAAAACTTCGTTTCTTCTCCTTTGTTTGAATGTATGTTTGCTTCTTATTAAAAAAAAAAAAAAAAATTGTTTGGTCAGTATCCCATACCAAGCTGAAGTATCCTATACCAAATAGGGCTCCTCTAGCTTTAATAATTGTTTGGTTTAGTATCCCATACCAAATTTATAAAGTAATACCATTTCTTTAAAGGACGTAAAAACCATTTTTCCCTTCTTTAAATGAGCTCTAATTACTTTATGTATTTATTTTAAAGTGAGCTCTAATTTAAACCACACCTCCTCTTGCAAGAAGAAGAAAAAAAAAAAGAAAAAAAAAAGAAAAAAAGAAGAAGAATGCCACATACAAGGCTTTGCATTAAACTGAAGTAATAGGCCTATGATTCAGTTCATAAGAATGTGACCACTTTGGATTTGTCACCAGGAGATGGAAGATAGCTGTACATGTAACAAGTACTGTAGAAGGTTTGAGCTGTCCTTTAGAGGGCAGGTGAATTAAGATGAGCTGAGGAGTCCTTCAAAATAGGGGACATGGGGTTCACATAATCAAATGAATGACAGGTCGTCTTATGTCTTTGGCCAAAAGACAGTTATTGGTGTGCCGACGTTGGACGCAGAATAATGATCGATGCTTTGCAGATATGCTTGGGACCATCGATCTTAACTTGTTTGAGTGTAAGCTTTAACAAGGAATCTAGTTCGTTTATTTAATTTCAAAAGAAATTTTTACCCTTTCCCTTTTCGTATGTGATGTAGAACAGAATGTTATGGTCTTCTTGGACTCTCAAATGTGCTTGAAATTGCATAAGGTAAAAAGGCACTAGTAGAAATCATTTGGGTAACGGAGTTTGAGTCTTATGAAATTTGGCAGGTTAAAGAGAAACGGTCTTCTGAGCACTAGTCACGGCCTCACCATCAGGTACCCCTGATTTTGGCGAATTCCTCTCTTTAGCCCCGAAAACTGTAATTTTGCCCTTTTTATTAATTTTTGTTTCCTTAATAAATTTTTACTCAAAAGTTAGAATAAGGACCCCTTGTTTTGGAATGACCTTTGAGGTTAGTAGTTTATGATTTTGCATTTGACTCAACTTAATCATTTTTGGTAAAATTCAGTATTTTGCCACCTAATCTCGTAATTAGTGTGAATTAGGGTTTCAGATGTTTCCTAATTGTCCTAGGGTTTTACTTTTTCAGTATTTATATGTTTTGTAGCTTTCAAAGGTAAATCAGATTATTATCAATAAAATACAGACATTTTGTCAATTTCTTTCTCTAGTGGATTTTAGTTTTAACACCTTGTGGATTCAAGGTTCATTACCAGAAACTAACAGCTTAGTTTTTGTTCTATCAAAGAGAGTATTGTGTGTGCTTTCTTTAGGTTTTCTTGACATCAAAGGTAAATCAGATTATTATCAATAAAATACAGACATTTTGTCAATTTCTTTCTCTAGTGGATTTTAGTTTTAACACCTTGTGGATTCAAGGTTCATTACCAGAAACTAACAGCTTAGTTTCTGTTCTATCAAAGAGAGTATTGTATGTGCTTTCTTTAGGTTTTCTTGACATCAGTCTAGTATTATTTTTAAGCATCTTCAAACGAGTGCCCTAAGGGCAATTTTTTATTTTTTTTTATTTTTTATACATACAAGATAGACATTCTACTCTAACTTAATCTAAGTGTATATGTGTGTGAAGCTCCCTCTTGGAGACTTGAACCCCAGCCTTTGTCCCCCCTCCCCACACCCCACAAGCACTTATACTTGTAGAGTGACCATTTTAAGAAAATTTTAATATCGCTTTTATAAAAAATATAAAAAAATCATTAAAAAAAACTATTTTTTTTTTCTTTTCCCATAAAAAAAGTTTGTAAATATATATAAACCAATACCCTTAACGAATTGGTCTACTTTTCCCTTGTTTTTATTCAATGTGACAATGCCCTCTTCCTTTTTTGTTGTTGTTGTTGGCTAAACGTGACAGTGCCCTCTTTAATCTTTCTTCTTAGAAAGTGATAAACATGTTGCAAGACTCGAGAGTAAGACTTGCCCACCTTTCTTTGAATAACTTGATAGTTATAATAATAGAGGAGAAAGATTTAAATCACCAATGTTTTCATTGAAATACAAGAATAGTCAGTATTAAAATACTCTTGGCAAACTTGACTCCCTTCAGTTGTTATTAGGGATTTGGTTGTTTTTAACATAGAAGTTGTTATAAGTGTTGATGCCCATTTTAACAAAGGCCCAACGGCAGAAGAAACCCAACAATATGAGGAAGGTGGAGAACAAAAGCAGTAAAGGAAGGACCATTGGGCCAGGATGGTAGAAATGATGGTTCACAAGCCCACAGAAATAATAAGTGGTCTCAAAGAAAGTAAACGGGCCAAGGAAGCCCTAAAAAATGAAGTAATAAGCCCATGGGAATCATGAGAAATGGAAAGAAAGCAAAATGGGTCAAAGGAGCCCAAAGAAAGGAATTAGTAAATGAGATTGGTTCGAAGGCCAATAAACCCAAAGGCAAAGGATGTTGTAATTGGGCCAGGGAAGCCCAAAGGATTTAGTAAAAGCCTATGAGAATGTAAGAAGTAGGAAAAAATAAAATGATCCAAGGATGCCCAAAGAATGAAACGAGTTGAGGATGCCCAAGGAATGAAATGGGCCGAGGAAGCTCGAGATGTTGTATGAACTGGCCCAGTAGGAATACTGGACAGTAGAGACTAAAGGAAGGAATAATATATGAAACTGGCATAGCAGGCACTTTAGCCTGCAAGCCCAGAGGTAATAATAAGGTAAACAAGGGTCAATAATACCATAGTAGGAATAATGCAGTGGCGTGGCAGGAAGACCAGCCAGCCCATGAATAAGGGATGAAAGGAGACATGGGCTGAATTAAAGAAGAGAAAGCCCACACCTAAGCAATGCTCAACCCGAAGAAGAAATGAGACGCAAAGAATGAAGACCTAAGAACTCATTCACGCCATAAGAGTTAAACAAGTACCAAAGCGTGCAGTAGAGTTAGACAAACCTGTAGGCAATAGCAAACACATGAATGGTAGAAAAGCAATGGACTCATATGGAAGTGAAGCACGCACACAAGGCTCAGGCACTACCTACTTGTACTCAGCCAATACAGGGGAGGTGGGCCATGGGGCAAAGGTAAAAGAAGGTGTGGTTTGGCGGTGGGAAGAAGGGGGAGCCCATTTTGGGGTTCCCACTCAAACTATTTTGGGGAAAATGTCCTGCTGGGATGACATTCCACCCAAAAAAGGTAAACATGAGCTGGAATCACTAGGTGTATGTTATATAGGTTGGTAAGAGAGAAGCCCAACCCTTATCTAGATGGGAGTGCCAAGAGAAGTAGAAAACAAAACAAAACCATTTTTGTCTAGGAATGAGGAATAGCACGGCCAACACAATGTAATGGTGGTGGCTGGGTAGCAAGTAGACCAGTGGGCAGTCCTGGAAGGACACCCACAACAAGCCAAAAGTAGTTAAGGGATAAAAATGGTAAATCCTGTCACGATAGGCAGTATAAAAAGGTCATAGATGTGCACAGTGAACCAAAAAAAAAAAAAAAAAAGGAACAATAAGTGAACAACAACAACAGAAAAGAAAGAAAATAAGAAAATCGAGAGTGAGGAAGAAAAATATGAGTGATAGGAGTAAAAGCATGCACCAATAGACTAACCACTTCTCTCCCTCCCAATAGCCCACTCTCTAACAAGTCAAGAATCTGAGATCAAGCTACTTAGGTCCATTTTCCAAAGTAAGTAACTTCTACGACAGGATTTCCCTCTGAGATTACCCACATTGGAGATTGGTTCCCCTTTTTTGGACTTGAATCTACTGAAGACTCAAGCCTATTCTTTTAGCAGACTAATCTTCTTTTCCTTTGCCATGGCTAATTAAAAAACTAACGTGACTTCTTTTTGCTATTAATCTATTCCTACTATAATTATGTTATCATACTTTTCCTTTGTGGAACTGTTCAAGTATTATTGTTGTTAGTAGGAAATATTTTAGTTAAGATGTTTTAGTTATCTTGCTGTATTACGTCTTTCCCGCTATAACATTTTGTAATGGTATATCTTGCCATGAGCATGTGACACGCTCGAGATTCCTGCTTGGGCTCTAACTTGCATACAAGCTGGCTTAAGGTGAATTTCAATTAGGCTAGTCCCGACTCTCCTACCTTAGAATCATAGGGTCGTAGTACGGCAGGAGCAATCTAGCCCAAGACACAAAAAGGCCACCACAAAGAGATTTGGTTGTTTTTAACGAGATTATTCTTTAATTTTCATTATGTTATTGTTTTGCTTCAAAATACAAAAATCTACTTTATCCATTTTACCATCTCATTTTACAAAACATCCAATATTAATAATTTTATTTTAGCATTAAACACAATAAAATAATATATCCACTACAATAAACAACAACTACTACTACTAACACAATAAAATATTATATCTTTTAATAATTTTTTTTTGTTTTTTTTTGTTTTTAGCATGTGAGTTACAAATGCCCACACACAAAGATAGTTGTGCACTGTAGCTCAACAGCCAAAAAATTTGGCTTTTCCTCCACTGATGCAAGAGCATTTTGTTATATTTTGTTAATAAATTTAGCATTTTAGTAATTTACCTTTGCTAATACTAATAATTATGAACTAGATTTCCTCTTTTCAATTTTGAGAAAGATTCTTTCCCTTTCCTTTCAATTTGTTTTTGTTTGGGATTGTCATTGTAGATTGTGAAAAATGCCTTACCCTTCAAAAAGGGATTAAAAAGAGAGGAGGGGAAACTTATGGGTAACAAAACAATAAAAAGAGAGATGACGATTATTAGTTAAGGAAGGAATCCAATAGAAAATCAAATTTGATTGAATCTAGCACAGGTTATAGCATCAAATTCCCTTGATACCAAAATAAACTATCATGAACTGCTCTAATTTCTAAAATAAAATGGCAATGAGTTGGACCACCATTTTTAAAATTTCTAAATTAGTTTACCAACTCATATATGAGCTCACCAGAATCTACAATTAATTATTAAGTTGAGAATATTATGAAATTGTTGATTTGTTATGTACTTTTGTTGTAATAAGGACTGTTGTTGAATTTTAACACCCCAAAAAGCCCACTACTCCATTTGTTGTTGGACAATAACACAACGCATGTATAAAATCGTTTTTAAGCAGGAAGGCCCATGCAGGAAAGATACCCATATAACATAAGCCCTCCAACACAACAGCTTCACTTTGTGAGGAACATCATCGAGATTGTGTACCAAATAGCTCGGCGGGGTCGCAGGTAACGAGTACCTGCTTCAGCCCTGGCCCGATGGGTTCAGGTTTTTCCTTGCCCGATAAGGAATTTGGGGATGAGGTTTCTTTTGGGCTTTTTTTTTTTTTTGATGGACTAGGCAAAAATACAAATTGCATACTCTAATGTGGCGTTTGGTACAGGGTAATGTTTTAGGATTCCTAGGAATGTTTAAAGATTCCCATATTTGGTTGCAAATCATGCTAGGGAATCAGATGCCAAGGGAATCTGGATTCCCCCCTTAAACCCCTCTCAGTGAGAATGTGGATTCCCTTTAAAACAGGTGGGAATCCAGATTCCCAAGTTTAAAGGAAATTGTATATTTTATAAATTGACAATTTTAACCCTTTTTTTTAAATGACTTGGTAGTTCACATTCAAATCTAAGGATAGAATGAGAAAAATAAAATAATTCATTTAAGATTCCTGGGAATAAACCAAACATAGGAATAGCTACATTCTTAGGAATGTGATTCCTAGGAATCACATTCCTAGGAATCTGGATGCCAGAAGTAATGTGGATTCCCCCATACCAAACGCCACATAAGTTTAACAAAAATCCATTTGAGTTTTTTAACTTTACTTTCGTTCAATTTGAGTCATCTAAGTTTTAAGGTTATTCAATTAAGATCTCTCCATCAATTTTTCATAAATGTTGTGGTTAAGTGTCCAAATTTTAATTCATTTTTTCTTCAAAAATTTTTTAATTAAAAAAAATCCAATTAATTATTAAAAAAATCAATTTTTTTTTTTTAAATTTTAATAAAATTGATGGAGAAGTTTTAATTGAATAATTTGAAACTTAGAATACTTAATTGGGAGAAAATTGGCATATAATGCCAATTTTCAAACATATTAGTTAGTTAGCATCGTTTTCAAACTAATTAACAAACTAACATCTCGAGTTTGTTAGACTTGATTTCATTGTAGCAACTTGAGTCTCACAAACTTGAGTTTCATGTGAACTCAACTCTTTAACACTCAATTTCCATAAAACAAAAACAGAATCATGAAGCAACAAACCCAGTGAAATCAAAACAGTAACACGAAGTAATAAACTGAGGCTCCAGGCGGCGAAACCAGGCGGCAATCGGGATTGGGATGAGGTTTGAACCTAGGCGGCGATCGGGATCAGGATGAGGTGGTGATGCGTTTGTTGGGTTTGGTTTTCCAAGTTTTGATTGGTGTGTTTGTTGGGTTTGGTTTTGTAGGTTCTGATCAATGCATTTGTTGGGTTTGTGTTTGGTCTTGCTGGTGAAAACCTGTGAAGGATTTGAAGGTGAGACCTAGAAGGATGGAAATTGAAGGTGAGAGTGAAACTTGAAGCTCACGCGTGAAGAGCTGAAGTTGTTAGTGAATTTTGTTCTTTTAGTTTTGTTTTGAGGAACTCGAGTTTTTAATACTCGATTTCCACTTGCCAACACATGGAAATCGAATTTTCAAGACTCGAGTTGCTACAGTGAACTTGAATCTGAGAGACTCAAGATGTTAGTTTGCTAATAAGTTTGGAAACATGCTAACTAACAAATATGTTTGAAAATTGGTGTTATATGCCAATTTTCTCCTACATAATTGAATTAAAACAAAATTAGAAGATGCACATTGCATTTTTGCCAAAAATAACTAAAAGATTCAAAAAATTAAAAGATTATGAACTTAATAATCCCCGAGTGTTTGAAACTTTGAATCCCTAAAAGACCAACAGCCTCATAGGTGCATTGGTAGGGTTAACTAAACCCTTATTTAATCTTACTAAGGTTAGGGAAAAGGACCAATCGCCTCTTAGGATCATTGGTAGGGTTAACTATAAATACAGTTTTAGGTTATGGAAGATGGAGACTATCAATAGTATCACTTAGACTCAGGCCTAGAAGAATACACGTACCCACAGTAACCCACCACATTCAGGTCCACCTCTTCTTTAATCTCTCTTTCTTCTATCTTTGGAGGCTCCTAGTGTGTGATTTTGTTGAAAACTGATATTATTACTATATTCCATTATTTTTTTGGGTAAAATTCGACTTTCATAAACTAATTAACCATAACTAATAGATGTTTGAGGACAGCTACTCTCACAGTACAAACCCAAATTGTCATAAAATAAAAAAATGCAAATGTACAAAGCCGGATTATCAAAAATAGCAATAGTCTTGGTGAATTGCAGGTCCTTTCCTAACTAAGGCATTTACACATTTACACATTTGTTAACTTCGTTCCATTATTATGACTTTAGTTTATGTTTTTAGTTCGATCTGCTTAATACATTAGCTTATAAGTTTGGTGGATATCCTTCGTGGATGCATCCTAGTTTCGATACTATAATAAAATGATACTGATGTTTCTTTTCTGAGTATTGGATGGGCTGCGGCTTTGGTCCTTTACTTCTAAGCAAGTAAGCATTGTTGTCATGGGAATAAAAGCAAGGTATTGAAGGCAGTTCCTTAGAACCATTATCAAATAATTACACTATGCTAGTAAAAAGTTAAATGCTGCCGTGCAATTTTGTCTTGGTGTGGTTTAGCTCTCCTTTTTTTAGGTACACTTTAGCAAAAAGTAAATCAATGAAAATAAGCTATATCAAACAAAATAAATCAATGAAAATAAGATATATCAAACGAATGCTAACCAATTTAATAAGATAGATTGAATTGGGATGCTTATGGAATTTTTCGATGGGCTTTTGTGCGAACTAAAGTAGAATATATATATTTTTTATAGGCACTAAAAATTTTATTAAAAAGAGACTATATCATACAAAGAAAGGCATGAAGTAGTATAAACAACAACAACAACAACCAAGTTTTAGTTCCAAAATTTTAGAGTCAGCTATGAATTCTCAACAATTATATTGCTTTTGGCATTGAATAATTATCTATCTAAATTTATGCTTTCTGATAATTCCCTAATTGACATATCATTTTTTATTATTACTTCAATTAATGTTACTTTTGGCATTTCTCTACCTTTTTTTTGGTATCATTGACTAGGATCAAATCACTATTTCTTACCGATTCATTACTCACTCTCCGTTAAATATGTTAAAACCATCTTAAGAACTATCCCTATCTTTAAGTAGATCTCCTCATTTTGAATCTTATCTTTCCATGTATTCTTGTTTATCCACTTTAACATTCTCATTTCAGCTACACTTCTTTTACGGATATATTACTTCTTAACAACCTAACATTTGGTGCCATACCATAAAGCATAGTTGGTTGTATAGCAATCTTATAAAAAATTCTCTTTAACTTACAGGTATTCAACGGTTACACAATACTCCTATATGCTTCCCCACTTAGTCCAATTTGCTCTTATCCTATGATTTAAAATCTCTTGATCATCAAGTCTTATCACCCCTTTGTCTCTATTTCTACATTTATTAAACTTACATTCCATGTACTCTGTTTTATTCATGCTTAAACAAAAGTATTTAGATTCTAGGCATCTTGCCAATTTCTAAATTGGAATGAAATAGCCAAAGAATTACAAAATATACGAAAGACCTTACAAAGAGATAAAGACTCAATAAAAATAGAAACGGAATCTCTATTTGTGAGTCCCAAAACACGTACCCAAATCAAACAAAGTGCCCAACAAAATAAGCTTAGAGTTGGTCTATTGCTTTCTCCAAATCCTCAAACATTTGCCAATTCTACTCTTTGCATCTTTGTCAAAGAGTACCAACCGGACTAATAATGAACCTCATAAGTGGTTGGAGTTGGAATATATTTAATTGTCCTTTCCAATACGTACCCGTTTTCCATCCGGACCATCCCCAATCCGCAATTCGTCATTGAAATCTCTTTTGAAAGCATATATGCTACACCATGTGTATGAAGGCCAATGCCACAAGGAAGCATCCAAAAAGTTTCCACGTGAAATAAAGAGGAAGGCTACTCACTTTCAAATCTAAGGTGAAAACTTTAATACTTCTTTCTTCTCACACAAAATTATTTTAGTTTTACTAATATCTCCTTTTGAATTCATAATTGGTTAACCCAATCAATCTAAGTAAGATTATACCAATTTTAATTAAAAAAAATCTTAATCCTAACACAACACGTTTATTAAGCGGATTAGCATGACACAAGCCACGCAACCGACTTAATAAGATGGTCATGTTGGGTTGACCATATAATTAAGGTTAGCGACATCTGTACTTATAAACTAAAAGGACAAGTCAAATTACAATTTAAATTTTTCATAATCACTTATAAACTTAAGATATACACTTAATAAACACCCAAGGTGGGACTAAACATACACCCCACATAACACACTCAATCAATTTATACCAAAAAGGACACTTGCTCTTAGGTTAAGGGTTTTTTTCTTTTTGGGGTAAACTTAGGTTAAGGTGTGAGTTCTTGAATTTTTTTAGAAGTCATTATTTTAGGCGATTTTGCTAGGAGTATCAGTAGAACATCACACTCACAATTCAAGTCCAGTTATTGGTGTTCAAAAAAGAAAAAAAAGTGCAGTTATTGGTCCATTGGATTCCCATCCATCCCATCACACAATCAAATTATTAGCACTTGGTTCAGATATAAAGCATGTGACTAATTAAATTATAACACTCTGATTATTCGTTGTATAACAAATTCTATTAGAGAGTTGTTAACTTGTACTAGTTAGTTTGTTAGTCTGATTAGGCTTTTTTTTATTTTTATTTTTTGTTGTTGTTGAGAAACTTGTATAATTAGGCTCTAAAGCCTCAGTTTGTGATTGAGCTAGTTAGATATAATTAGGCTCTCAAGCCTCTCTCTTTTTTTTTTTAATGATAAAATTGGTAAGAACTAAAAAGGCATTGGACTTATCAAAAAAAAAAAAAAAGGAATTGGAGAACATTTTCTTTGGCACAAAAGGCACAATTTACCCCACACCATATCACAATGACCTATGAACTGATATTAATATATAAATAAAATCTGGCCCTTCTTATAAAAAAAAAAAAATGTTATTATTCTTTTTATAGAGAATACATCTGTAAAATGCTAAAATTGACCTATAAAAAAAAATTGCTAAAATTGGCAGGAACTAAAGAGGCATTGGACCCATAGAAAAAAAAAAAAAAAAAAAAGAGGCATTGGACAATATTTTCTTCCGCAAAAAAGCACAATTGACTCCACACCATAGCATAAGGAAGAGCAGCTCATTAGATAGATTAATTAATCACTAAAAACATACATTATAATTAACAAATCTAGAACTGCTAGTGTTACATACCCAGCCCCCACCAAAAAAAAAAAAGAGTTTCAAAAAAAGCCTACAAGAATTCTGAATTTGAAAACCCATCTCCCCAAAATCAAGATCCCTACATCACAAACCAACTCCATCAAAATTCAAATTCAAAATCAGAAACCAAACCCATCTAACTATTCAATAAATCACCCTCATTATTCCTCCTCACAAGTGCAAAGTAGCCCAAAACAGCACAAACAGCAGCCACAAGATTCCCCTCTTTCAACAAAATCCTGAGCAGAAACCCAACAATTTCCTTAGTAATCTTCCTTCCTTCCACAACTAAATCCCTCTTTGGCTTCCCAAAGAAAGTCAATAAAACAATAACTGTGATCCATGTGACCAAAGTGGCAGGAACCATCACTGCAAGGGCTGCAACCATTGAAAGCATCCCAAACACTGCCCCAAGAAGCACAGAGGCATAAAGGGCAGGCCACCCAGATGAAGAAGAAGAAGAAGATGGCTGGGATTGTGATTTGTACCAAGAAAGTATAGATTCAAGGAAATTCCATGAACAAGTTAAAAGGATGCCATAAACCGTAACAAAAATACATACCCATGTTCTCCTTTTGCTCATAACCCTAAGAAGTAACATGTACGATGTTGATGATACCTGTGTTGGTGAAGTGGGTACTGTTTCTTGGTCTTCTTCCATGTTTTCTGCAACTGAAAAAAGCTTTGATATTTCTCAAATTTACTATGTGGGTGTGTTTTCTAATTTATTTGATTGTTGGTTTTGGGTAATAGGTACTAATCCGTGTCAGTCTCTGAGAGAATAGATGATGAAAAAAGTAGATATAATAAGGTCGGTGAGAAATGAAAGGCGCGTGGATTGTACCTTCGGTTTCATTCAATGGGGTTGGAGTGAACGTGCGTGCACGCGCTAGGAAGGAAAGTGATGGGTTTGTGATTATTCTGGGATACATACAGATTCCAGGTAAAAAGTAAAAATCAATGTCTATGTGTAGAAACTAGAAGTGAGAATTGACAGTTGGGCTCTTCTTCCATTGTTCAGCTTTGTGATTTTGGGCTTTCTATGTTTTTCTTTTATAACAGTTTTGGTTGTTTTGAGTGTAGAAATGGGCAAAGCACATTGGCTTAAAACCTTCGGACCAAAAGTCCCAATTGGGGACTGTCCTTTGACTCCTTTTGGTGATTCCTTCGGTCTCAACTGGTTTCTTTTTTCAGTTGCTAATCTCTAACTTAACTTTACACCTTGCAGATTCTATTGAATTTCTTAGCACGCCAACCTTTTTTTTTGTTTTGTTTTGTTTTTTGGGCATTAATTAGGAAGGAATTTGGAATTGCTGAGTGAATGTGAACTTGTCAAAAAAAAAAAAGAAAAGAAAAGAATGTAAACTTGTCACACGTGAATTTGACTAAAACTTTTTTTTTTTTGGAGAATATGACTGGAACTTTGTAATTATCTTAGTTCGTACATGATATTTCTATTTTTTTTTTAATTTATGAACGTTATATAATACTCCTTCCATCTTTTTTTTTATCCTCTATTTTATTTTGAGATGTCTTAAAATATTGTCCTGTTTTTAAAAATAAAAGTCATTAATTTATTAATGTTCCTATTATACCCTTATTAATTTACTAATTCAATTTTTTGATAAATTTTTTTAAGGGTAGTTTTGAAAAGTTATACATTTTTAAAAGATAGACAAAACAATAAATGATATTTCCTTAAAATGTTTGACTTTTCAAACAGGACAAAAAAATTAGAACGGAGGAAGTATTTCTATCTTCTTTCTTCTTCTTTTTTTTTTTTTTTTTTTTGAGCAGGAGTATTTCTATCTTGTTGTGCGTGTTAATGACTAGTGTATTTTATTTCTATTGTGTAAATGGTGGGCTCAAGTCTGTCACATCTTATTAGCCCATAAAATAGTCCATCACACCTAGAAACTAGAGAAGAGACTAACAACTAAGGGTAGAGATTTCTTGGTAGTTTGGGCCCTCCTCTTCTGTTTCATTGTAAAGAACTGATATTATTCATCAAAAATAATAAATAAACGTCTCTACTCTCTACCCTCTCCGTTCCGACCCTTCTCAAGTATCCTAATTTCTTGTATTATAAATCTTTTTTTTTTTTTTTGAAAGGGAATATAATTGCATTGCAATAAGGAAAGAGATTACAAAGAGTGGAACCTGCAGAGTAGGGATTTAGAGCAGCATGTCTGCATTTACAAATGAAACTAAAAAAGGAGGAGTGACCCCTTTCCACAGCTGATGGGAACCATTCCTGCGGGCAAACTGTGCAAGCTCATGAGCTGCATAATTGAAAGCCCGGTTCAGGTGCCTAAAAGAGCAGAAAGAAAAAGAAGCTTGGGCCTGAATAACGTCCTGAATAATGTGCCCAAATGGAGTCCCAATGGCAGAATCGTATATAGCATTGATCACACTGAATGCATCACTTTCAAACATCACACGGGTGAGCTGCAGATCTTGGGCCAGCAAAACACCTTGTTCCAATGCTATGACTTCCACTAATTCTGCAGGAAAATGGGATTGAAGAGGTTTGCAGAGGGCAGCGATTGTTTCACCATTGCAGTCTCTGATGATGACTCCAATGCTAGAGGTTCCGTCAAGGTTTGATGAGGCCCCATCCACATTAATCTTGAAAACACCAGGAGGAGGAGGGGACCAGCAACTAGAGAGGGTCGGCCTAGGAGTGGAAAGGTCAGTAGTTGCTGCATCAGAAAAGTCTTCAATAGAACTTCTAGCCATCTGCCAAACCTGCAAGGGGGGAGAACATATGCCTTCATGGGAAGTTCTATTTCTATTATACCAGATTGCCCAAGCAACAGTAAAGAACAATTCTAAATCTTGAGAAGACTTGTGTGCAAGGATGAACAAGGCTATGTCAGAAAAAATCCAAAAGTTCCTTTGGATCAGTTGCAGTCCATCAGCCCAAAGACTCCAAACCCGAATAGCAAACTCACAATATAACAAAGCATGATGAATAGTTTCAATTTCCCCATTGCAAATTGGGCATTTGTTGCTAGTATTGATGCCACAAGAGCACAATTTTTCCTTAGTAGGCAGCCTGTTGACACAAGCCCTCCAGGCAAAGATTTTAATCTTGGCCGGAAGGTTGAGGAGCCATAAACGCTTCCAAAGGGGTTTGAGAGGATCCCCCAGTGAACTTTCCACATCATCTTTTTCTTCAACCAAGCAGTGGGCAATATGGTAGGCACTTTTTACGGTGGATTCACCCCGCTTATTCCCCATCCATATTAATTTGTCTTCAGGCAAACTTCGACTGAGAGGAATCCTTAGAATTGTTTCAGCTTCAAAGGGCAGAAAGGTTGTATTTATGACATCAGCTCTCCACCATTTTGTGGTCGGGTCAATGAGGGATGAGACCATGGGGAAGGTTAGGAGATTGTTTGGGGGAGTTATGACTTTGTGTGTGGTAGGGGTGGGGAGCCATTTGTCATCCCATATGTGAATTTGTTTGCCATTGCCCACATGCCACCGGGTTCCCTTTCTAATGACCTCAAGGCTGTGAAAAATGCTTCTCCAAGAATAGGATGGGTTAGAGCCAAGAGTTGCAGTAAGGATGTCTCCGGAAGGAAAATATTGAGCTTTGAGGACCCGGGCAATAAGAGAAGTTGGGTTTGTAAGGATTCGCCAAGCTTGCTTTGCCAACATGGCAAGATTAAATGCTTGCAAGTTGCGGAAGCCCATACCTCCTTTAGTCTTAGAAGAGCACATTCGCTTCTAACCGACCCAAGCCATTTTAGTTTCTTGATGCTTTTGGCCCCACCAAAAATTCCTCATCATGCTTTCAAGATCTTCACAAAGTCCCTGGGGGAGCTGAAAACAGCTCATAGTGTAGGTAGGGATCGCTTGGGCTACTGCCTTAATTAGGATTTCCTTTCCCCCCATAGAAAGTAACTTGCCCTTCCAGCAGGCTAGTTTTTGCCCAACCCGCTCCTTGAGAATGGAAAAGACCTGATTTTTTGATCTCCCAATGAAAGACGGGAGTCCAAGATTTCTTGAATGCCTTGAGTCTTGCATCGACCCCAAAATGGCAAAAATTTCATCCTTTGTGTCCTGATGAGCATTTGGGCTGAAAAACACCGAGGATTTATCGGTGTTAATTTTCTGGCCTGAAGCATCCCCATATCTCTGGAAAATTTGTACAAGCTCTTGACATTCTTCAGGTTTAGCCTTACAGAAGAGAATGCTATCATCGGCAAAGAAGAGATGGGTAATATTTGGACAACCATGAGAAATAGAGATACCCGTAAGGGAGTGATTCCTTGCCGCCTCATGAATGATAGCTGAAAGGCCCTCCGCACAGAGAAGAAAAAGGCTCGGAGAGAGAGGGTCACCCTGGCGTAGACCCCTAGAAGGGATGATGTTTCCATGAGCCACCCCATTTATCAAAACAGAAAAGGAGACTGAAGTAATGCATTGCATAATGAGACTCACCCAATTAGAGCAGAAACCAAGCTTCCCCATAACCCTTTTAATAAAACCCCACTCAACCCTATCAAAAGCCTTGCTCATATCAAGCTTGACAGCCATAAAACCCTCATTACCTGCTGTTTTGTGATTTAGGTAGTGCATTAATTCAAAAGCCACCAACACATTGTCCGTGATGAGGCAGTCCGACGTGAAAGCACTTTGGTTCTCAGAAATGATATGGGGGAGAAGGGTCTTAAGTCTGTTAGCCAAAGTTTTGGAGATAAGCTTGTAAATTACGTTGCAAAGGCTTATAGGTCTAAAATCAGTCATTTTCTTTGGGCTGCTTGTTTTTGGGATAAAGGAAATGTTGGTTTTATTGATTTCGGTCATGGGTAAGTTATTGTTGAGGACATTCAAGACCATATTAGTAACACTATTCCTAACAATACTCCAATATTTCTGATAGAAGATAGCCGACATACCGTCAGGCCCAGGGGCTTTGGTGGGGTGTATTTGCTTAAGAGCAGTAGCCACTTCTTCTCTAGTAAAAGCATGAGATAAACTCTCATTCATATCCTCCGTCACCTTGGTGGGGATGGCATTAACTACGTCTTCAATCCGAGTGGGGAAAGTAGTAGAATATATATTTTCAAAATAGTCTACAGCTGCCCGGACAATGGTTTCCTTCTCATCACACCACCTGCCATGTTCATCCCATAAACCCAAGATTGTGTTTTGTTTACGTCTTTCCGAGGCATGGGCGTGAAAAAATTTTGTGTTCCTATCTCCCTCCTTTAGCCAATGTACCTTGGCTCTTTGACCCCAATATAATTCCTCATCTTCTAACAGCTCATTCAGCTTCCTTCTAAGGTTTCTAATCACAATGCTCAACTCTCCATTTTTATCTTGCTGTGTAAGAGCGCTTAAGGTATTTCGTTTGGACTATATTTTCTTAGGGATATGACCATAAACCGTGGTGCTCCAGCTAGATAATTCTGAGGCACAACACTTTAAATTCTCCATAATACCTTCTGGTGTACTCAAATCCACCCCCATCCCCCATGAAGATTCAATAATGTTCTTGCATTCCTCATTCTTTGTCCACAAGGCTTCAAAGTGGAAGCGTTTAGCGTTGGATACGCGGTGGGGAGGAGTATCAGTAAGGAGTAAAGCACAATGGTCAGAAGTTGAGTCTACGAGATGGTAAACTCTCATCCCATCAAATTTCCCAATCCACTCAGTGTTGGCAAAAGCTCTGTCTAGCCTCAATTGGATTCTATTCTCACCCTCTTGCATATTGCACCAAGTGAAATCAGCCCCTCTATAGCCCAAATCCATGAATTCATAGAAATTAACTACATTCCTAAAACCCTCCATTTGTTGTTGGGAACGAGTGACACCCCCTTCTTTTTCAGTTATAGATAAAATTTCATTAAAATCTCCTAGACAAAGCCATGGTAGTTGAAATTGACTATGCAAAAAAGCAAGAAGGCGCTAAGACTCATACCTGCGGTGAGTTTCCGGGTGACCATAGAAGCCTGTAATCCTCCATTGAAAGTTTCCATCAGTCTCCCTGACAATGGCATCTATATGATTTCCCGAATAGCTGTTGATATCCAAGTTAACATCCCGGGTCCAAAACATAGCCACACCACCGCTACGACCTTTGCTAGGGACAATAAGGCCGTTTGCGAAACCAATTATGTTTTTAATTTTCTCCATCCGTTTTATTTTCGACTTTGTCTCCATGAGGAAGACAATCTTGGGCTTCCAGCATCACACCATATCGTGCAGCGCTCTGACTGACCAGGGGTTCCCAAGCCCCTGGTAGTTCTAGCTTAGCGGATTCATTGCTCCTGGCGGTGCTGCAAAGCAGCCACCACCGATCTCTCATCAGGGGTTGGATGAAATGTACCTGCCTCTGTGCATCTTTTCTTAGAGCAGAGATTTTCCACTTCTTCCTCAAAAGTTAGTTTACCCGTGCATTTAGAGCCTACTGGTATTAGTTGCACATTAGAAGTCAAGTCTTTGGCTCTCCCTTTTTCCCTGGCTATTTTTTTCAATTGGACCTTAGCCTTGGGTTTTTTCTCTGGTACTTGGCCCGTGCTTTTTGTCAAAGATCCCAATTCGAGCTTACTGATAGAAACAGGCTGAGGAGTGGGCTTTATAGGACTAGATACCTCCATAAATTCCTTTTCTTCTTGGACTTTCTGGCCCACAAGTGAAAAAGCGTCTTCATTTATCTTTGCTGGGCCCAAGTCATTTGAAGGCACAGTAGGGGGGGTAAAAGAAGCAGCACGTGCCGTTGAATTACCAGAGTCAGTTTGCCCTGCATGTGTAGGATAGTCCCCATCCCTTAGGGTTTCTTCAACTTGTTTCCTCTCCGATCTGGCGGCGCTAGCCCTCTTTGTAGATCCCTCGTCTCTTTCCCCTGTATTTCTTGGACCAACAGTGCTTCCACCACCATTACTTCCGTTACCGCCCTCCTTCACTGAGGTAGAAGAATTTCTTGCCGTAGTGTGGGTATAGTCTTCCATTTCATTTCCATAACGTCCTTCTCTGCCACCATCACTGCTAGTGGACCTCGATTTATCCCCCACGGCTTTTGAGTTTCCATAGGCGCGAAGCCAGTCACCATATTGCCTTGAAGCATTTTGGTAATCCTTCCACTCTTGGCAGTGTTTGTCATCATGTCCCAGCCAGCCACATAAAAAACAGAAAACGGGTAGCCTCTCATACTTGAAGCTAACCTAGAATCTTTCGCCGTCGGCACTCGCAACCTTTCCTCCACGTCTGAGTGGCTTATCTAGCTGAAGATCCACACGAATCCGCATGAATTTTGCTTGGTCCGAGTGCCCTGTTCTTCGGTCTGATTCGATGAATTTCCCCAGACTGTTACCAAGCTCTTTACCCACATCTAGGGACATATGCTCAAAAGGTAATCCCCATATCTGAACCCAAAAAGGAGAATGCGTGAAAATGATGTTTGAAGCTGACAAACCTTTCTACCATCTGCACAACAACAGTAGGTTATTTTCGAAGTTCCAAGGCCCATTTCGTTCAACCCATTGAAGCTGGAATTCGGAGTTGAATTTGAACTGCAAAATGTTGTTTCCAACTTCCACAATCTGCAGATCTGAACCCATTTTTGTGAGAAGACGACCAAAAAGGCTCAGAGAACATTCCTCTAGCAGGTCTGCTCTGCTCTTGGTTGTGATGGCAATTTCTTCCTCTTCCTCCTTGGTGAGGTGGAGGTTATGCAGTCCCTTAACCACTGAATGTTCCATGCTAGTGTCGAGGGAGAAAGAAGTGGTATAAAACCAAAGGGAAAACCCAAAGAACGGAGAGGCAGGGAGATAAGGCTCGGCAGAGGTTTCAGCGAGAGAAAAGAGCTCCTACAAGGGAAAGAAAGATTTGTTGTATGTGAAATGTCATGTAACAGACTAATGTTCTACATTATGATATACATAACTATGATAAATAGTTAAGAGCCTTGTAACTTATTGATACCCGTTCTTTCACAAATTCAAGCCCAACAAGACAAGGCTTAAAGGCTCACCAAGGAGGCCAAGAGCAAGAAGAGTTAAAGGGGCCAAACCCAAAAGCCCCAAAGGAAAAAGAATAAGTAAAGCCTAAGCTCACACTTAGGCTAAAAGAAAGTGTAAATAAGAGTAACCTACATCAAAATGCCCTAAGAATGGGGTAAAAAGTGTGACCCGATGATGACCCACTGTCCCTTTAATGGATAAAAAAACAAGAGGGATAATCAGTACAAAGGGGATCCTCCAAGAAGAGTAAAACTTGGGCTTAGCACGGCCTAAACACCAAGAGAAGAGGATAAAGCCCAAAAAGGGTCTTCTGCAAAACAATATGGGCATGTTAGAATAAATTGGGCCCAGGGCCATTTGAACCTAATAGAGAATATTTGGCCCGCAAAGGTCCAATTTCCTTTTGTATAAAAGGATAAGATCAAACCCTTCCCTCCAGTAGAGAGGCATGATGAAAGAGAAAAAAACGAGAAGAAGGAAAGAGAAAAAGAAGAAGAACGAGAAACGTGTGATTGGGAGTGGAACCAAAATCCTCAAGATAGACAAGCAAGGTAAGGTTGAGGCTTAGCCCTTATGCATCCCAACCATGCAATAGGAGTGGGGCTCACTATTGGTGATAGACCAAGAATGTATTGACCATTTGTGATGAATTAACCAATTAATTAGCTAAGTTAATTAATTAATTAATTCAATTAACATGCAATATGCATGGTAGCACAAACAAATCATCAATTAAGTTAATATGCAGCAGAAAATAAAGTTGGCACTGTAATTTGTTTACGAATGGGGAAAACCTTTAAGGCAAAACCCCACTGGGTGATTTTAAGGTCACCACTCCCAAGAATACACTATTATCACAACAAACGGTTACAAGTAAAGGAATCCCAGTACCTTATACCAGCCTACAGTTGAACCCTTACCCCAATACACAATTGAACTTGTTCTGTAGTGACAATCTCTCCTTTTCAATGCACGACTTCAGTACTTGACTAACCAATCGATGCACGGATCTAAGTACGTGACTAACCACCAACTTGAGAAGGATGTTGGCTGTAAAGTTCTTCAGTTCATCAACACGATGAAGATCACGAAGCTTATTAGTTACAAAACCCTACGGCGTACAAATGCAGCGGCTTCTCCAAGAAAAAGATGAACTAGGGCTTATGTCTCGGGTCACAATATGCTTGTGAAAAACTTTTGCATTAAGTTGCATTCACTTTCATTAGCTGTGACGACTCTTAAAATAATCCTTATATATGTTTAGGATTGTGAGAAAAGAAAGCCTAAACAAATATACATGGATTGGTGTGAAATCAGATCTGAAAAACTAATTTTTGTAAATCTCGGTAGATAAATTATCTATTGAGCAGCTGTCAAGCATCGGGCTAAAGATCTATTTTAAACCTCGATAGATGCTATCTGTCGAGCTAGCTGTCGAGCTTTAAAATCCAGCACTTCTTCACTTGTTTCTTGGACAGATTTCCATGGCTTTAACACTTGGACTTGAACTTTTGTTCCTTGAAGTATTAAACACATCCTAGATCTACCCAATTACAAGTAAAGTGCGTTTTGTCAAAGGATTAGCAAATTCTAGATGACATATGTTCTTAACATGATTCACATATGTCCTAACAATTGGAAATTAATGGAGGGGGGAAAAACCTTAGTTTTGGCATCCTGCTAAGACCTCTTTTAAGAGATGCTCTACTAAGAAAACATCTTTACCATAAATGAAAGAGTCAAGTGGGAGTCATGTAATGTATGCTTGAAAGTGTCGACAAACAACATTTATGAGCCCTAACACCGTTTTGGGGAAGAATGAGGTAGGTGGCCCTGCAAGCTGCAGCAGATTGATACTTAACAAAAAATGGGAGTTTATCTGTCATGAGGCCAAAATCAAGGCTCCCATAGTGGGATGCCTAGTACTCGTATCAATAGTCAGCAGGTAGTGCGAAGGGGAGATGAGTGACCATAACAGGCAAAAGAGTTAAAGAAACTCCCCAAGCCTGGGTATGAAAAGAGGAGTAATGCCCATGAATAGGTAGCATGAAAACCGAGGTGGATATAAGAGGAAATTGATAAGGAAGGAAGAGAAAAAGTGGAAAGTGACCTAGGAGAGAGAAAGAAGATTTATAATATCATGGCAAGAACATAGATAGTTAGTGCTAAAGGCATCTTTCCCTCCCTCATAAAAAGTCATGCCATCTACAGACCTTCCAATCATTAGGATGACTATCTTGACTCGTGTTCCAAATCCCACAATTTTACAGTCCTTAGTTGGCAGTATGGTTGTGTGAGTTGGGATTGAGATTTCTTTAGTTCATATCCTGTAGTGTGCATTTTTATTTATAATCACGTATATTAGTATATTTATTCGCTCCCTTGATTATGTGGACTAATAGTACTTGAGCTAACAATTATTGGGTTGTCTATATATATATTGTTCAATGTCTTGGGGTGTGTTGTTTTGTGTATAGATTGGTTTGCAAGGCCTATCCTGCATAGAGAACCATGCCCACCTCCCTCAACATTGAAAGACCTTAGCTTTAGTCTGCAAACAGCACAAAAAGGGTACCTACATAACTCAAATAGCACTTTCTGATGTTTCTAATGGAGACATTCAAGATTCAAATCCCTCATCTCTTGTGATAACTATAGATTTAAAATTTTTTTATTAAAAAAGAAGAAGCAAAACTCCTTTTATAAGCATCTGAGGGATTTCTTGAATAAATTCTTTTTAATGCTTGGAATGCAACAAAAAGGTATTCCTTGCCTACTACTTACTGTCATTCCAACAGCATCACCTTAAGGACAAGGTGCTCAAAAGGGGGATGGTTTGATAGGAAACCAACAGCTACCTAGTGCCTACTACTTTGTAAACCATTTGCTGATTGCTACTCTACATATTGTTGCTTGCTACCTTGTAAGTTGCATGATAGTGTTGTAGATACTAAGGTTGTGTACAAGTTGTTGTGTGCATAAGTGTATCAAGAGAAGAGACATGTTGCATGTGTGCAAGAGTGTACATGGAGATTAGATGTGACTGTAATTGATCCGTTTCTTGCCCATATGTATAATTGATGTAGCATGTGCTCAATTAGAAGCGTATTAGGTTGTTAGGAAGTTGTTTCCGGCCATTTGGCAATCATATTGAGAGTTAGTTATGATATTATTGGTTTTTGAACATGGCTAACACTTGTTTAAATAGGTTGTTCCGTCTTTTACTATCATTAAGTAGAATAATAACCAAGTTCTACTCTCTTAGTTCTTAATTCTTTGTCTCTTTATTGGAGGCCTAGCTCCCTCAAAGTAGCTAATCCTTAGACTAACTCACGATTTTTAACATTTGGTATTAAAGCCACTCTCTTGCCACCATGGCAAAAACAAGATCACTTTCATAAGTCAATGATTAGATTGCTTCCTTTAAAGTAATTTTACCACTGCAACAACTCCAAAATTTGTCACAAGCCAATCTTGTAGCTTCAAGTTCTAAAACCATCATTAGAGCAAAGTTGAAATTAAGTAAAAAATCTATCATGTTGTGGTTTGCTCCCAACAACCTTGGGATGATTTGGCCCAAGCCCCTAATTATTTTGTATTTTGGGTTGGGTGTAAACCACAATGGGAGGTCCCAGAAGTGGTTTGTATAGTAATGGGTGAAGTCCTAGTAGTACCTTGCTACTGGGCTGCTTAAGATTCAGCCTAACTAAGGAGGCTTTCAAATAGTGAAGTTCCATTTTTGAAGTCCAAGAAGGACTTCTCTATCCCCAAAACTGCGTTCTCCTTTTTCTTTCATGTGTCTCTCCTCAATTTTTGTTCCAACCCCTATTTTGATTTCCCTTCCCCTTTTTATATCATCCTCTTAATAGAGCCCTCATGATGGTGGAATATTCCACACGTGTGTGGTCCCCTCCACCCTTGGGACCTAAGTGGAACTGAGTCTATGCAACTATTCCTACCTGTCAAATCATTTACCAAAGGTTGGGTCCGAAATTTTTCCATTAAGAAGATCGCCTAGTGACTTGTGCTTGATGACAAATCTTATGCTCGGTAGGTAAGTTCCCCTAAACATCGACCCATATCCTTGGTGGAGGAAAGTTCTCGTCAGTAGGTTCTTTCGAGGTGATGCATCCCTAATCATGTTTCACTTGGTTAATGGATTGTAATTGGGCTGACTTGATCTCAGATGGGTTAGACCTGATCTAGGGATAGGCCTCCCTTTTTACCCCCACTACATATCACATACAACAACAAAATGTGGGTAAGAACCTAAATCGTAGCTCCATGATTCATATTCTTTGAAATCATGAACATTAAGAGAACCTTTCTTCATTTTACCAAACCTTTATATCCATCCTAAGCTCAAAAAAACAATAGCCTAATTCCACAAAATCTAAGTTGTTTCACCAAGCACACCCTTCCATAATAGATTGTCATAATAAAATTCTGTAGCAAATTTTTGCTAAAAATTGTTGGTGCAATAATATGAATTTAAGCCTTAAGATCGAATGTATTAAAAAAAAAGCCTTAAAATTCATATTATTTGACCTATAATATCCAAGATTCCCTTTCTCCACTTTTATACAACATTTAGGACACATTAAACCCCCACAAATCCAACATTAAGATACAAAAAACTTGACCTCATTCATAAGAAATGCATTGCTACCGTGAAGCCAATCAATATGCATACAGATTAGCTAGAATGGGAGCCAATCAAGTAGTTGACTTCATTTTGTATGACAGTCAGCCTGTGGACTTAGTCTCTGCTTATGGGGAGGACCTCAATGGGTTGTATCTTAACAGGCATTGTCCTGGAACCTTTGTTTTTCTTTTCTTTTGTTGTTGAATGCTATCCTTATTTACCAAAAAAAAAAAAGAAGAAGCCCTAAAGGACAGATCTTTCTTCCGAAGACCTGCTTGTGTTCTTTCCCCCTTGAAACCCCAATTTTGAACCTTTAACTCAAAGATTCATTGTACACACTTATATCTTATTCTTCTTATTCTTTAATATTCTTATTCTTGAAAATCAAATCAAAATCATAGAAACCTCTGTGTAAACTGAAAATTATTATTATCCCACCTTGTTGTACACTCTGTATTCACAATTTATTTTTTGAACTAAAATTGTGATTTAAAGTCACGGTTTCAGTTAAAAAACTAAAATGTTTGTAACTTGTGTCAGTTGTGTGTAACATGTTGTATGTAATAAACACATCCCTTCTCTACAATAATGCACTATAGAGAACACCAATGAGAGCACCATCACAATATCCCAACCTCTTGTCTTCTTTTTTATTTATTTATTTATTTTTTAATACAAGATAGAATTTTTACTTTAACTTAATCTAAGTATATATGTGTGTGAATCACCCTTCTGGATACTTGAACCCCGGTCCTTGCCCCCAACACCCCACAAATATTTATACTTGTGAAGTGACTACCGCACCAAGGGTGCACGGTGCCCAACCTCTTGTCTTGGTTAGTCCCAAGCCAGTACCTTCTCAAGCTTCCTCTCAAACTAAATTCTCCCAATAGCCAGTAAACTGTAAAAGATGAAGAACCACACACATTTTAGCAAAAGAGCTCTGGACCTTTCTGTCCCTTTCAAGTTTCAAGTGCCACCATGAACAGCAAAAGCCCAAGTATGAATAGAATTAACACCGCCATAGCGTTGGAGCTTTGGATCAGCAATTGATCATGTGGGGTTGAATCAGAAAGCTTTCGAGAAGTTTCAACGTCATAATTAAACACTGAGATCTCCTTGCCATAGAACCACTTGTCAATGCAATCAATGAGTGTAGAATACAGATAACATAGAACATAGACGATCCCATTGCATAAAAATTATCAAATCCAACTTGGAAGTTGTTCTATTTTACTATCCTCAGACTATAAAGGTAGTACTCTATGGTGGCTTATCTAACGAAATAAAAACAGAGAACAAAGGATAATTTCTGGATTGGTTTGAACTATGAGGTAATCAGGGCCTCCTTGAGAATATTTTGGATAATAATTCAGATGTTTTATAACTTTTATTCAAGTGTACTTGGCTGGTTTATATACCAGTTGCAACAACGTTAACAATAAAAAAATAAGGACTCCACAACATATAAAAGCTAAAGCAAGAGTCACTATTAAGCGAAAGACCCAATAGAAATCAAATTAAAAAAGAAAAAGAAAGAAAAAAAAGAAAAGAAAAAAGAAAAAAGCAACACTTCCAACAAATAAGCTTTGATTTACGCTACCAACCCACAAGCCAATCCAACAATTATCTCAACCAAGATATGTATGTAATTGAGAATCATTATGTCACAATGATATTTGATTAATCCCCATTCAAAATCCAGATCAATCCCATCAAGAACAAGCCTGAAACGAATGACTCTTTCTCGTTCCCTCGGAAAAAAAATTCTAGGAATGGAAGTACCCATTTTAAAATTTAGCAAAAAAAAAAAAAAAAAAAAAAAGACAAATCTCATCTATTCTTGGAAAAAAATACTAAGCCTGTAAGAAAAATTTTAAATTATTATTATTATTATTTTTCATTAAACAAAATTTGAGAAACAAAAAACAAGAACAACCGCCAAACATAACCTAAGGGACGTACTCATAATAAAATAATGAGATTTTTAGCAATTTTTTTGCTAGAAAACCAATTTTCTATTTTAACTACCTATTTTTTTAAATACACCTCTATTAATGTTCTTGTTATCTTTTTTATATTGAAGAAATTTTTTTATTTATTTGTTTTATTTATTTATTTTATAGCAAAAATGATAGTAGACTTTATTTAGATAGAATCACGTTGCAAGGTGGGAAAGTGAAAAGAAGAGCATTCTTCTAACCAAAAAATATCTTCTTTCTCCTTTGCAGCACTAGCCAAGGCTAGCGCAGAACGATTACATCGTAAAGGTAAGCTAACAAAAGAAATTAAAGAAAAACTATCCATAAGCAAAGTAATGTCTTCAAGGATCCAGGAAACTTCAAGGGCACAAATTCTATCTGACTTCAGTAGGTCTACCAACTCAGCAAAATTGCATTCCACTGTCACTTTGAGAAAACTCGTATTTTGGCAGAATTGAAAAGTTGTTCTCATCGCGTTAGCAGCTGTATAGAGAGGATTCAAATGCTTCTCCACCTAGACACAATATGCAACTAGAACCTCACTATTCATATTACGTATCAAGAAACCATGCCCCACCAAAGTGGATTTCTTTGATTGTTGATAATAGCTAAAGTTTGCATATTTATATCATTATTAGAAAGCATTATCATACTTATTTTGAGTTAATTCATGCATTTTATATTTGGTTTTGGAATAATGTTGAATAATTAATTTCGTGCTTAATTGAATTTTAATGCGTGAATTTATATTTTGCAAGAGAATGAAATTAAATAAGTGAATTTGTGCAAAGAAGAAGGCTAATGGACTTTAATTTGACAAGGGCCATAATGAAATTAAAGAAGGACAACCCAATTAAATTTGAGTCCAATTGGAGTAAGAAATCAAAGGAAATTTGCACCAAATCCAAGTCCAATTCAGACTAGGATTCCAGTTTGCGCACCTGTTAGTATTTTGAGCATAACTTTCGGCTTGGATGTCCAATCGAGATGATTCAATTTGGACTAGAAAGTTAACTTAAAGAGCTACAACTTTTTACACCAAAAGTCCAAATTCTGAAGTTAAATGGGCCAAAAATGTTGGTTAATTGAAGCCTAAAAACTTAAGATTTTCTCCAAACGAGAATTCAACTTGTAATAGGATTCCTTGACCTATTTAAAGGCTCTTTAGGGAAAAATTCAGTGAGAAGCTGCCATAGAAAGTAATTTAGGTTTTTATAAAGTTTCTTTACAGTTTTTAGAGTTTTATTTGTGTTATGACTTGTTAGAAGCCTTGCTAAGGCAATGGGTGAAACCCAATCGTTTATTAGTATGTTCTTAACAATTATTTTAGGTTTTTAATGCTTATGTAATTATGTTTTTGATTGATTTACTCATCTAGAAAAGTTTTTAGTTTTGTATAATTCTTTGATTTATCATAGACTCCGGGCACGTCAAATGCTTAGTATTCCCTGCGAACTAATTCACTAGTTTTGTTTTGCCTAAAATCAATCAATTTCATGAAACTATCTTAGACAATTAATCTTGACTTCTTAATGTTAAATCATCTGGCTAAGATCATCCTTCATATGAATTTTAGTTGAATTATAAAATAAATATTGTTAAGACTACCAATAGATATATTGTGTGTGGATCCCTAAACCTTAGTGCCTTAATATATCGTTATTCTCTTAATTTAAATAACCTTTATCAAACCATCAAAATCTCTTCAATTAAACTTCATTATTTTAGTTTTATTCTCTTGTGATTTGCTAATCAATTCCCTTTTCCCTATGGATTTGACCTCGGACTCACCGAGTTATTACTTCACGACAATCCTGCACTTTGGAGCATTATTTAAGTCACAACAAGTTTTTGGCGCTGTTGCGAGGGATTAGGTGATTAAAGAAGAGTTTCAATTTGTTTGGAGAGGTTTTTGGCATTAAATTTTTTCACATATTGGGTAATATCTCTCAAACTCTTTTCTTTAAAGTAGTTTAGTTTTCTTTTAGAGTTTTTCTTTTCTTTTTAATTCTTTTTATTGTTAAAGGTATTTGTTTTATTTTCATTTCTTTTTCTTTTTTTTTCTTGCTTTACTATTGCATGCGTGTTTGGTGTCGTGATAGTGATAATTGCTTGGTTAGATTTGAGTCTAATAATTCGATAGGCAATTTATCTGATTCTTTCACACATTCTCACATACTTGATATCATGGTAGACTTAGAGAGTAATCAAGGTGATGTGAATAATCTAAATAATGAAGACTTCCATAATCACCAACCAATTAGAACTCTTAGAGATTATTTGCAACCTACTAGGAGTAGTGCACCATTATGCATCATTTTTTGAACTAATGCAAATAATTTAATTTTGAGCCCGGTATGATTTCATTGCTTCCTAAATTTCATGGCTTAGATTTTGAAAATCCTTACCTACACTTTAAGGAATTTGAGGAGGTATGTGCTACCTTCCATGAACAATCATGAAATGAAGAGACCATTAGGTTGAAGTTGTTTCCTTTTTCTCTTAAAGACAAGGAAAAAACTTGGCTTAATTCTTTGAGAACTAGGTCAATTGGTACTTGGCAAGAGATGCAAACTGAGTTTTTAAAGAAAAAATTTCCAATTCATAGGACTAATGCACTTAAAAGACAAATAATGATTTTTTCACAAAAAAGATAATGAGACATTTTATCAATGTTGCGAAAGATTTAAAGATTTGCTTAATTCTTGTCCACATCATGGCTATGAAACTTGGCGAAAGATTCACACTTGCCCCAGGATCAGGCAAAACTTTCTCTATTTTTGAATTACCAATCACACATGAAATAGTGGGACAACCTGGATCTTTAAATATTGGAGGTCTATTGTTTTGAATGATTGCACTAACTTGTTCAGTCAAAAAAGCTTTCTCATGTACATTAAGCTTACGCTTAACAATACACAAATCTTTCAAAAATTTAGCATATGATGGAATTTGCTATATGGCATCCAAAAGAGGAATGTTCACTTTAACTTGCTTAAGCACTTCAAGGATTTCAAAATTTTGATTCACTTTTTGAGAGGGAATCAACCTTTGGAGAAAAGGAGTAGGGATAGGACACCTTTCAATTTCATTAGATTCACTACTCTTTATTTTGGAAGATTCCTCATGTTTATTGCTTTTAGGAATATCTTTTTAATGATTCTTCCACTATGAAGAGTAGTCACAGATTTAACTTGACTCACTTTATTTTCAAAAGAACTACAATCATCAACAAAAAATTGACCTTGGGGGTTTGGTTGTGGTTGAGATGGAAACTTACCCTTTTCTATTGAGCTCATGGATGTGGTCAATTTAGTAAGAGTTCTCTTAATGTCATTTATGGCTTGTAAGTTCTGAGTATTAATGATGGATTGAGTCTGCATGACTTGTTGCAAAGTGTTCTCAAGACTCTTCTTTGGAGGGGGATTGTAGGGAACAAAATTTGAAGAACCATGTGTAGGAGGTGCAGCCACATTATCATTCCTCCAACTAAAATTTGGGTGATTCCTCCACCCTAAATTGTATGTCTTTGAATAGGGGGAAGGGTATGATTTTTTCACCATGTTCATAACATTTGCTTGATTATGCAACACCTCTTTTAAAGCTGGAATTGTAGGGAATTCATTTGTAGGGTGTTCCATAGTCTCACAAATTTTACAAACTTCATTAATTTTAGGCACAGTATTGATTCCATTGACCTTTCTTAATTCCATGGCTTCAAGCTTCCTAGTTAGACTAGCCACCCTAGCACTAAGGTCATCATCTTCCCTAAGTTAGTACTTACCACCCCCAAAGGGGTTGGTGGATTCTCTAGACCTATAGACATTGCATTTTGTACCCCTTACGACTCGAGTCCCCGTTCCCCAATGATGTTCTAACCAAAAGGCCTAAGGCCAGTTTAGAGTCCAATCATATGTTAAATCGACTTGAAGAGTGTTAAAATATAAAATATAACCTTTTAAATGAGCAAAATAAAATCTATTTTTGGAAATAAAATGACCAAAGTGGCCATTATACGCGGGCCAAAGCATGCGTACGCAGGCACGTTCTTGCGTACGCAGGTTGGGTTTTAGAAGCATAAGAAAGGCAAGTTTTCTGTAATAATGGTTGAGGTTTGGAATAAATCCTAAGTCGTCTAGGAGCTGTTCCAAACCCCATTTTTTCAACTATAAAAAGCCTTACATGGTACATTTTCAAAACACAAAAAAATCCCATAGGAAAAACCTAAAATTTACTAAAAAATAGTGAATCAAAAGGGAGTTTTTTCACAAAACACCCTCAAGTCATTTTTATTTGATTGGGACCTTTTCTGGCCCTAATCCTTTTAGTTTAACGTTGCTAATCACTATTTTATTGAATCGTGATAGATGTTATTGAGGGGAACGGTCAAAAATCAAGCTCAAGAGCTTTTGCTTTAAGGTATTCTTCTTAGCTTTTCCTTTTATTTTCAGTCTTTCTTTTCTTGTTTTGATCTTGTTTTTAGTTTGGTTTATGTTTATGCATGTTTGCCTAGGTTAGTATATAGTTTTTTTTTAGGTTCTAAGCATGCTAGCTTGTTAGAATTAGGTTTTTCTTGCTATGCTCTGTTTTCTGCGTTTTTAGGTTTTCTAGGCAAGGACTTGCGTACGCATAATCTTGCCTGCACATGCAGGCTTAATTATGCGCACACAGGCCTGTTCTAGCGTGCGTGATGTCATTGCCCAGAAACCCTAATTTTTTAGTTTGTTTGTCTTATTTCTACTTCCACATGCTTGTTTGTTTAGTCTTTTTTCCATGCTTTTATGGTTTCAATGCCTATGTTTCATACACTTAATTGCTTGGTTTGCTATCACATATTAGAGTTAGGGCTTGTTTAGTGTTTTCCTTGTTTTAAATGCCATGAACATGCATTCACATGCTCATGCATAATGTCATAGGTGCTGAGTTGCTGCAAGGTAAGTAAAAGGTAAGTCATGCATTGGAAATGTTCATGCATTTGTGACATGATCTTGTTTTGGTGCTAGAGATGAATATGAGTGCTTGGATGAATCACATTTTACTTGGATCTTTCCTTATGTTTATGCTTCTGCCTTGATTTGATTATACATGTTGTTGCCTTGAATATGCTTTGATGCCATGTTAGATGGATGCCATGTTGTTTGCTAGATGCATGTTAGTGTATGTGTGAGTTTAGAATACAAGTACTTAAATAGTTTTTAATAAGGTTAAGACACAACGATGGGAGGCCTACCTTAGGGTTGGGCGATCTTGGGTGCCTAAAACATTCTCAAGAGCGTACCTAAACTCCGAACCCATACTCTAGTAGTAATATTAAAAGGTCCTTCATAAAAAAGAATGCTCTATATATGGTTCCTAGACCATTGCAAAAACTAGGTGGCAACTCCCCCCTTGTGTCTACAAGACTTATCTGTGGTATCAGTGGTATCCCAAGATTGGGCATTCTTAGCTAAGAGATCAAAATAATCAAAAGCCTTATCAGGATCTTTATTCAAAAACTCTCCATTGCACATCATCTCTACAAATTGGCGCATCTTTGGAGTAAAACTTACATAGAAAAGACTGATTATGCGCCAAGTTTCATAGCCATGATGTGGACAAGTATTATGCAAATCTTTAAATCTTTCACAACATTGATAAAATGTCTCATTATCTTTTTGTGAAAAATTCATTACTTGCCTTTTAAGTGCATTAGTCCTATGAATTGGAAAAAAATTCTTTAAAAACTCAGTTTGCATCTCTTGCCAAGTACCAATTCACCTACGTCTCAAAGGATTAAGCCCAGTTTTTGCCTTGTCTTTAAGAGAAAAAGGAAACAACTTCAACTTAATGGTCTCTTCATTATATGATTGGTCATGGAAGGTAGCACATACCTCCTCAAATTCCTTAAAATGTAGGTAAGGATTTTCAGAATCTAAGCCATGAAATTGAGGAAGCAATGAAATCATACCAGGCTTAAAATTAAAACTATTTGTATTAGTTGGAAAAATGATGCATGATGTAGCACTACTCCTAGTAGGTTGCAAATAATCCCTGAGAGTTCTAATTGGTTGGTGATTGTGGAAGTCTTCATTATTTAGATTATTCACATCACCATGATTACTCTCTAAGTCTGCCATGATATCAAGTGTGTGAGAATGTGTGAAAGAATTACATAAATTGCCAAACGAATTATTAGACTTAAATCTAACCAAGTGATTATCACTATCAAGACACCAAACACGCATGCAATAGTAAAGCAAGAAAGAAAAAGAAAAAGAAAAGAAAATAAAACGAATACCTTTAACAATAAAAAGAATTAAAAAGAAAAGAAAAACTCAAAAAGAAAACTAAACTAACTTTTTTTTTTTTTTTAAATACAAGATAGAAATTCTACTCTAACTTAATCTAAGTGTATATGTGTGTGAAAGCTCCCTCTAGATACTTGAACCCTAGCCCTTACCCCCCACACCCCACAAGCACTTATACTTGTGGAGTGACCGTCACACCAAAGGTGTGCAGTGGTGAAAACTAAACTACTTAAAAGTAGAAAGTTGGAGAGATATTACCCAATATGTGAAAAAAATTTAATGCCGAAAACCTCTCCAAACAAAGTGGAATGCTTCTTCAATTGTTTAATCCCCAGCAACAGTGCCAAAAACTTGCTACGACTTAAATAATACTCCCAAGTGCAGGATTGTTACGAAATAATAACTCGAAGAGTCCGAGGTTGAATCCACAAGGAAAAGGGAATTGATTAGAAAACCACAAGAGAATAAAACTAAGATAATAAAGTTTAATTGAAGAGATTTTGATAGTTTGATAAAGGTTATTTAAATTGAGAGAAAATAACAATATATCAAGGAGCTAAGGTTTAGGGATCCACACACAACAGATTTATTGGTAGTCTTAACAATATTTATTTTATAACTCAACTAAAATTCATACGAAGGATGATCTTAGTTGGATGATTTAACATTAAGAACTCAAGATTAATTGTTTAAGGTAGTTTCATGAATTTGAATGATTTTAGACAAAACAAAACTAGTGAATTGATTTGCAAGGAATACTAAGCATTTAACGTGATTAGAGTCTACAATAAATCAAATAATTATATACAACTAAACACTTTTCTAGATGAGTAAATCAATCAAAAACATAATAACATAAGCATTAAAACCCTAAAATAATATTTTTTAGAACATACTAATAAACGGTTGGGTTTCACCCCTGACCTTAACAAGGCTTCTAGCAAGTCATAACATAAATAATGTTAGGATATATGTGGTTCACTTGTTAAGAACATATGTCATTCTTTTATGTAATTGACTAATCCTCTTGACAAAACGCACTTTACTTGTAATTGGGTAGATCTAGGTGTTCTTAATACTTTAAGAAACTGTGTTTCAAGATCAAGTGTTGAAGTCATCAAGTCTGTTTAAGAAAAAAGCTGAGAAGTGCAAGTTTACTAAAGCTCGACAGCTAGCATGTGTCGAAGTTTAAGAAGCTGTTCAGCCCGTGTGCTCGACACCTGCTTGACAGCTGCTCGACACCTCCCATCTGTCGAGGTTTAAGAAAGAAACAGAAATTCTAATATGTTTTCTTAGGATCTGTGAATGTGTCTTTGGGCCTTCTTTTCTCCTAACCCTAGACATATAAAAGGATTGTTTTAAGGGTCGTAAAAGATGACACAAGTTGCACAAGTTTTGAGAAAAGTTTGTTCAAGCAAATTGTGACCGGAGACAAAGTTTTACCCTAGTTCATCTCTTCTGAAGAAGTTGCTGTGTTTGTACACCATAGGGTTTTGTGACCAAGCATCTTCTTGATCTTCATCGTGTGGATGAACTAAAGAACTTTGCAACCAACAATCTTCTCTAGTTGGTGATTGAAGTTGTGTACTGGGATCTGCGCATTGGTTAGTCACGTACTTTGGAGCCGTGCATCAAAAGGAGAAATTGTCACTACAGAACAAGTCCAATTGAGTATTGGGGTAAGGGTTCAACTGTAGGTTGGTATAAGGTATTAGATTCTTTTACTTGTAACTGCTTGTTGTGATAATAGTGGAATTTCGGGAGTGGTGACCTGAAAATCACCCGGTGGAGTTTTTGCCGTGTAAGTTTTCCCCATTTGTAAATAAATTACCGTGTCAAATTTATTTTCCGTTGCACTTAGATTAATTGGTGATTTGTTTGTGCTACCACGCGCTTTGCATGTTAATTGGATTAATTAATTCAACTTGGCTAATTAATTAATTTAATCACAAGGGGTCAATACGTTTTTGGCCTATTAAGTGTTATTAGAGCAGGCACACTCGGATTAGGTTTAATCTTTGCTGTGTTGATCCATTGACCCCCCTGTTTGTCATAGATAGAGGACAGTCGTTAATTATACCTCTTTTATTTGATGACACTAACTATGCATACTGGAAAGTATGCATGAGAGCTTTCTTGCAGTCTTTAGATGAGAAGGTGTGGCAAGCTGTAGAGATTGGCTGGACCAAGCCAAAAGAAGTGCCGGCCGATTGGGATGAAGCCAAGATCAAGGCGGCATATTTCAATAGCAGGGCATTGAATGCTTTATTCATTGCGGTCACCAATGAGGAGTTCAAGAAGATATCCTCCACTGAAACTGCTAAGGAAGCATGGACCATCCTCTAAACAACCTATGAGGGAACAAAGGCTGTCAAGGATTCAAAACTTCAGAGGCTCACTACAAGCTTTGAAGAAATAAAGATGGAGGAGGATGAGTCATTTGATGAGTTCTATGCCAAGCTTAAGGACATAGTGAACTCAGCTTTCAATCTTGGAGAAACCATTCCTGAACCTAAGATTGTGAGGAAAGTGCTTAGATCTTTACCTGAGAGATTTCAAGCCAATATTATAGCGATCGAGGAATCAAGGGATAATGACAAGATTCCTTTGATTGAGTTGGTTAGAAACTTGCGAACCTATGAGCTAGGGTTAATAAGAATTGGCAAGTCGGGTAAGGGCAAGAGCATGACTTTGAAGGCCAAGAGCAGTGACACTGATGAGTATTCAGATGATGAGGATTCTAAGATGAAGTCCTACATTACAAGGCAATTCAAGAAGTTCATAAAGAATGCCAATGGGAAGGGCTTCGACAAGGACCGCAGGCAATCCAATACTTCTCAGTTCAAGAGCCAAGACAAAGGGAAGAAGGATGCAAAGGATGGCGGTTAGTACACTATTCCTACAGGACCTAAGTGCTTTGGGTGTTATGGCTTCGGACACATGTAGCAAGAGTGCCCTACATATCTCAAAAGTATTGGGAAGAGCAAGGCACTTGCTGCAACCTTGAGTGAAATTGAGCTTGAGAATGATTCCAACAATGAGGATGACAGAATCTTGAATGCCTTTATTGCCACAGTCAATCCTACTGAAGGGATTGTTGAAGACGTGGACGAAGAAGGAGAATTGGTGGATTCTAAGTGTGAGAAGATGGATGATCAAGATGATATCCATACCGCCTATGAGAAACTATACAAGTTGTTTGAGAAACACGAGAAACTCTATAGGCTGGCCACCAAGAAACTCAGTGATGTGGAATTTGACTGTGAAGAGCTATCCACAAAGTTTGATGAGGCTAATCAGACTATTGGAGTATTGAGGTTTGAGAACAATTCTTTGGCTGAGAAGACCAAGAAGTTTGAAGCGGAGCTATTTCAAGTAAGAGCTCAATTGGAGAGGACTTCAAGTGCGAAGCTTGACGAGATGCTCAACATTCAAAAATCTACTTCGGATCGAACAGGTTTAGGGCATGGTCTTTCTTCCTCTAATATTGCTTCTACTAGTAATAATGTTTTTGTTCCTCCTGCTAATAATGTTGAAATTGAGAACAATGATGTTAAAACTGAATTAGCTAGTGAGAACTTGGACAAGGATAAATCTATCTTAGGAGCACCCCCTAAGCAAGATAAGAAAGATGTTAAAAACCCTAGGGCTAAGAAGGCTAACTCTCAAAAGCCTAAACAGAAATAGCAGCATCTCTGTCATCATTGTGGAGCTGCCGGTCATACTAGACCAAATTGCTATAAGTGGTTAGCCACTTAACAGAGCAACGATATGATAGCATCTGGAAGCCAGAATTAGCTTCAATCCTCTCTTGCTCCTCTTGGAGATCTTCTCAAAGCCCTCATGTTCCTTTCGAACTTGAACGGTTTCAATTCTTCCCCCTCACCACTGGTTCAAAGGTTTAATCAATGGAAAGGTTCTTCCAAGGTGTGGAAGGAAAAGGGCTCTAAGTGATTCTATCACTTTTCTCTCTTTCTTTGTGTGTGTGTGTGTTTTTTTTTTTTTTTTGCATAACTTGTGTGTTTTGCTTTACTGTTTTGAGTCGGTATAGTTTTATGCTTTGCTTTGCTTAACATGTTTTTGTTTGTTTATTTTCAGTTTTGCTTATTTTTGTTTTTCATATACAAATAAAAAAAAAAAATTTTGAAAAATCAGAAAAGTACAAAAACAGTGTATGTTTTGTGTACATTGGTACTTGTGTACCTTGGATGGCCATTGAAACAAAGTTTTCTAAACTTTGTATCTCTTGTAGTTTAGATGAGCATCTCTATACACAACTAAGCAAGTGAGCTTTGTGGCTCTTGTTTGTGATGAGTAAAATTAAGTTATCTCTTGTACTTAACACTCGTATCACTCTTTTTGACAGGTAGGACTAAAAAATCCTAAGAGAAATGCATAAATAACCATCTCACCACTGTTGCCCGCCAATCATGAAAGACATCTGTATGTTTCAGCATAGCAAAAGTGTGATGTCAAGGACATTTGTGTGCTTTGTTATAGCAAAATTGGAATGTCAATTATCATTGGGTATTTCTTTTCTCTCTCTTATATGCCCATGCATGATATGCTAAATAAAAGAAAAAATATACCAAAAAAAATGAAAAGCAAAAAGATCAAAAATGGTTTAAATATGATTGCAAGCGTGTATTCTAGGAGATGTGGGAGTTATAAGATATACCTCGAAGGTGATAGTCCCTATCAAACAGTTATGATTGTGTGTGAGTTAAAGTGATTTTCTCATATCTCAAATCGTCATAACATGTATACACTTATGCAATCTTGCGATGTTTTTCACACACAACACGCAATAGTCTTTGCTACTCTTGATACATGTGCAGGTACAATGTGATTTGGCCATCACAAGGTTTTACATGTGTTAATGTATGCTCACTAAACTGTCTTGACTTGTTTTTGAAATATAAAATTGGTTAGACTTGTTTTGTGTGTGTGTGTTTTTGGGATCCATGTGCTTAAAGTTATTTTTGAGAGATGTTTTTGAGAGCTTAATATGTTGATTGGATCATTGGTTGAGTTGCATGCTTAATTGCATTCATGTATATGTTTTTCTCTTCTCGAAAAATTGTTTTTCAAAGCAATCTCAACAACTCCTCGACATTTCCTCGTCACTTGGCTATCTGTCGAGATCCTCAGATTTTTCTTATCGCAATCTAGACACTTCCTCGATAGCTAGGTGGATCGATCAAGAAAGTTTATGTCCCCTCAATAGCTTTTCAACAGCTAATGGATCGATCGAGCTTCTGTTCTTGTGTCTTTGCTTGGTTCCTCGACCCTTCTCGATAGCTTCATCTGTCGACGTTGTTTTTCTCAACATCTTTCTCGACAGATGTCTCGACACCTCTCGGCAGATGTTTAGACACCTCTGTCTGTCGAGATTTACTGAACCTCTATATAAAGATTCTATGCGATTCGGTTCTTCATTTGTCTCAATCTCTCTCTCAATACCTCTGTCTTTTCTCCTCCCAAACCTCTCTCAATCACTCCAAATCCTTTCTTCAAGGTTTCTTCAAGCTTTTTCAAGTTTTCTTTCACTTGGTAAGCTTCTAATCTCTCATCTTCATGCATTTTCATGTTTTGAAACCTAGGTTTTGGGGTTTTTGAAAAATTTTGGGGTTTTTCAAAATTGATGAGTTATTGTTGCAATTTTGGGATGGGTTTTTGTTTTAATGAGTTTAAAATCTCATGCATTGCATCACATATACATTATAACAATATTATCATGCATTTAGATGTATGCAGGTTGAGTGTGTGTTGGTAGGATTGGATTAGGCTGAGCACATGATGAATTTTCTTTTGCATGTCACATGTTCATGCATTTTCCATGCATACGTACTCTCTTTTCAATATACTTGCTATATTTGAACTGTTTTGGAGCTTTTCTGATTGTTTCTCTCTCTCTCTCTCTCCCTCTCTTTCTGTTTACGTTATTAGTGTCTATGGCACCTAAGCGTAAATCTGCTCCGTCTCAGAACCCTCTTCGTTTGGAGGCATCTTCTTCATTTGATCCTACTCCCTCTAATATTCGGTTCTGTGATGAGGATGCCCGAAAGGCTTTCTCGGAGAACTTTTCCCGATGAGGCATTCATTCGAAACGCCAAGTCATTCTGGCAAACTTTACCGACACTGACCTTCCCGATGTCATTCACAATCGGGGATGGGAGTCACTGTGTGACGTCCCGGTCACCTGTCCTCTCATACTTATCCAAGAGTTTTACTCCAACATGTACGGGATTGATCATTCAGTACCTCTTTTCTTCACTCCCGTTCAAGATATGCGCATTCCTATCACACCGCAGCTTGTTGCAGATGTGCTTCGGGTTCTTAAGGTAGAGTTTCCAGACTATCCTAGTTATGAGCATTTGAGGACTGTGTCCAAGGATGAGCTCATATCTGCTTTCTGTGAGCGCCCTTTTGATTGGGGTGAGCGTTAGTTTACACCATGTCAGCCTTTTGCTAAAGGTCCTAGATTCTTGAACATGGTGATGACTTTTGTTTTGCACCCTCTCTCTCATTATAACTCCATCACAGAGCCTTGTGCTCGGTTTTTGTTATCACTCCTTGAGCATCTCACTATAGATTTCCCTTCTCATTTCATTCTTTCTATTATAGATGTTCATCTAGATTCGGTGTCCTGTGATAAGCTCATCTTTCCTTCTGCTATCACGAGGATTCTACGCCATTTTTTCGTCCCTTTTCCAGTGTTCGACCATTTCACTTTCATGTGTGCCATAGATGCCGCTACCATAAAATGTAGTGAGGCACAGTTTCAGTCACGACAGTCGGCTTCAGTAGCTCCTTCCTTCCGTTCAGCTCCTTCATCTCGATCTGCTCCATCCACATCCGCCCCCTCCTCTTCCATGGGTGATGTGACTCTAGGAAACACCATGGCGCAGATTCAACGCATGGATGCTTGCCTTGATACACTTTCTACTGAGTTGTATCAGGTAAACGTTTGTGTTGGCCGTGTTGCTAGGCGGTAGGTGACCATAGGTGGTATCTCTTCTGAGGCTTCTCCTCCACCTCATCTAGTGGCTTCTGATTCTACAGATGAGGGTGGTGATGATGATGGTGATGACGATGATGCTTTTGATGATGATGATGGAGATGCTAGCTCTACCGATGAGATGTCTACTTGACACTTTACCCTTTGTCACTCGTGACAAAAAGGGGGAGTAGTTTTGGGATATGAGAGTAGTCATTCTTAGGGGGAGAGTTAGTATAGGACTTTTTTGTTAAGGGAAGTGTTGATATGAGGGATGTAGTGAGGACATTTTGTATCTTTTCTTTTCTTTCTTTTATAGATACATTATTCTTGTACATTGGGTCTTGTGATCATTTATTGACATACATTGTACTTATTTTTCTCTATATGTGGATGTATATTCTCTTTCACCTAACCTTTACATGTATTGTTTCTTTTCTCTCTTTATACACATGCTTCCTATTAATTGTATGCAATCTATTATTTCTGTTTTACACTAAGATGCCTTGATGAGTTTTGTTTAAAGTGTTACATAAATACAGGTTGTCAAAGTCTACTTGCCATAAACTCTTTTCTTGAAAAGTTTTTCAAGAGTTTGTGTTAGGATAGATTTTATTGTATTCAACAAGTGAATATGAGTTGAGTGATTTATGATTTCTCTCATATGTTCATTTGTTTGTTGTGGTTTTGTCACGGATTGCCAAAGGGGGAGATTGTTAGGACATATGCGGTTCACTTGTTAAGAACATATGTCATTCTTTTATGTAATTGGCTAATCATTTTGACAAAACGCACTTTACTTGTAATTTGGTAGATCTAGGTGTTCTTAATACTTCAAGAAACTGTGTTTCAAGATCAAGTGTTGAAGTCATCAAGTCTGTCCAAGAAACAAGCTGAGAAGTGCAAGTTTACTAAAACTCGACAGCTATCTCGACAACTAGCATTTGTTGAAGTTCAAGAAACTGTTCAACCCGTGTGCTCAACACCTCCCATTTGTCGAGGTTTAAGAAAGAAATAGAAATTCTGATATGTTTTCTTGGGATCCGTGAATGTGTCTTTGGGCCTTCTTTTCTCCTAACCCTAGACATATAAAAGGATTGTTTTAAAGGCCGTAAAAGATGATACAAGTTGCACAATCTTTGAGAAAAGTTTGCTCAAGCAAATTGTGACCGGAGATAAAATTTTTCCCTAGTTCATCTCTTCTGAAGAAGTTGCTGTGTTTATGTACCATAGGATTTTGTGACCAAGCATCTTCTTGATCTTCATCATGTGAATGAACTGAATAACTTTGTAGCCAACATCTTTCTCAAGTTGGTGATTAAGTCGCATACTGGGATCCGCGCATCTATTGGTTAGTCACTTATTGGGAGCCGTGCATTAAAAGGAGAGATTGTCATTATAGAACAAGTCCAATTGGGTATTTGGGGGTAAGAGTTCAAGTGTAGGTTGGTATAAGGTACTAGGATTCTTTTACTTGTAACCGCTTGTTGTGATAATAGTGAATTCTCGAGAGTGGTGACCTTAAAATCACTCGGTTGGGTTTTTGCCGTGTAGGTTTTTCCCATTCGTAAACAAATCACCATATTAATTTAATTTCCGCTACATTTAGTTAATTGGTGATTTGTTTATGCTACCATGCGTATTTCATGTTAATTGAATTAATTAATTAAATTGGCTAATTAATTTGTTAATTCATCATAAGGGGTTAATACATTCTTGGCCTATCACAAATTCCTTTTAGCTTTTATAGACTTTATCATACCTTTTGCATTACGACTGCCCTACTAAAGAAGAGCCACTCTAACTGCTTTGATTTTTTGTGTAAGTCGAAACATGAGAGTACCCCATTGTAGTGAATCCCAGCTGGACCTGATGATATCCTCATAGTTAGAATCACGCATCCAGAATGCTTTGAAACCAAAAAAAAAAAATTTATGCTTCTTTACTGACTTAAGACCAAGGGAAGCTTGAATTTTTTCCATAAGTGCCATATGGTCAGAGAAACCGAAGGAAATATGAGATAGTTTAGAGTAAGGAAATAGATCAAACCACTTCTGATTATACAAGCCCCAATCCAATCTTGCATAAACAAAATTTCCTTCAAATCTTTAGTTACACCTTGTAAATTTTGGTCCACTAAAACCCAAGTCAAGCAATGAACAATCATCCACAACCCTAGTAAATTTTGCCATCGGGTTATAAGGCTTGAATTCATTACCCTAATACTCATTTGGGTGCAAGATTTCATTGAAGTCACCAAGTAAGAGCTAGGGAAAAGAAAACAATGTACTTAAATGGCGCAATAAATCCTAGGATTCACCTCTCCTTGAAGTTTCAAGATGTCTATAGAAACCAGCAAAGCACCAAAACAATGCCATTTTGGTTAACTAGGGCATCAATGTGATTTGGAGGGGACGATTGGACATCAATATCCAAATTATCCCACCATAATAGAGCCAATCCACCACCCAAACCACTTCTTGAGATTGCAAAACCTTTATTCAATCACAATTTCCTCTTTAATCTAGGAAACCCATCTCTATCCAGACAAGTTTATGATAAAAAGATGACTTTAGGACCTTCTTTACTCACCAAACAGCAAAGTTCTTCAACTACCTCTGGGATCCCAAGCCCTCGACAATTAAGGCTTAGGATTTTCATGTTGGAGATAGGGGATGACAAGGACCCCTACAGACAGGTTTAGAAATATTACCTATGTCCTTCCTAATGACTTGCTTTTGTCATGAAGGTGAGTAAGGAGTAGTGGGGGTTGTGGGAGGACTCTTTCCAGGAAGAGGTTGGCCAGTTGAGACCTCACTGGAAGGTTGAATGTTGGGATTCCGTAAAATCCGTTTCCAAGATCGTAGGGATGCTACGTTAAGCCCCGATAAGTTCTCAAGTAAATTCGAGATTCTCTCCATCTCTACATCAATATTTGAAAATTCCCCATTTAACTTTTGATTATCCATATCATGAAATTGTTTCAACTTTTCCTTCAAAAACTTTCGTCTAATCCTTCTCTCATAATAGAATTTGCCCAGGATTTAAAGATTGAGTCATATCTTTCCTATCAACAACCGGAGTATTTGTATTTAAAATACTTTCCTCCAAATTAGGACTTGACTTATCCGAATAAGAAACCATATGATCTTTGGAGATATCCAGGAATATTAGCTTTGAATTATCAAGTATGAAAGTCTGAGCTGATAAGGAAAATTGATTTTTAGCTAATGTGGGTGTAGATAGTATACTAACCTGCTCAGAATTTGAATTAAGCATCAGATTCAGAGAATTTGAAAATTCTTGCTCAACTGGATTTTCCTTGAGCTCAATCAGTTGGTGACAAATTGTCCTCGTACTAGATTTACTGATCAATTAGACATCATCCTAGATCTTTCAAAAACACATGAATTCAACCTAGATCTTTCAAAAACAAGTTTTTCAACCAATTTGTCCCCAAATCTCAAACATTTAACATATTTTGCATCAAAATCAAGGAACATATAATCTTGGATGGCCAAAACAAATTCACACACAATATCATGTACTAAGTTTAGCAAAGAATAACTTATGTAGTGTGTGCAACTAACAATAGCAAGAGATACATGTAAGGTGATATGTAGATAGTAATCAATTACATTTTCTACGTTACTCATCACATAAATTTGAAAGAGGCTATTACCTAAAGAGTTACATCATATAACTCTCACATCTTCTAAAAAACAAGCTTGCAATCATGTAAGTTTCTTGTTTTGCCTCATAATGTACATACCAATTTTATTTCATTGTGAAAGTATTTGATTAGCCAAATAATGTACACACCAATTTTATTTCATTGTGAATTTATTATAGCCCAAAAATGTACACACCAATTTGAGTATTAATCTGAGGCTACACCTTATGTTCTTTTTGTGCATGTGCTACACTTTCTCGAGCACAAAATCTTATGATATGCACTAAGGTGTTCACGATTGGCTAGTAAACAGTGGTGAGATGGTTATTTATGTGTTTCTCATTAAGTTCTTGTCCTAACAATCAAAAATATGTGATTTCAAAATCAAGATCATGTGATCAAAAACTATAAACAACTCCCACACAACATGCACTACATAGCTAAAACTAGCAAAGTGTAAAGGAAAAAAAAAAAACTCATCCAAGCTAAACAAGGTACACAAGCATGTTATGTAAAGATAAAAGGCCAACCTTAACTACACATCCATGATATGTAATACAAAACACAAAAATCTTTTTGGTTTTAAAAAATTTTATGACCAAAAACAAAAAGCACACATTATGCTAAATGAACAATGCAAAGCTATGCATGATAGTGCTTAACTAAGTTATAGAGGGTACACAAACAAGAAACATCAATTTCTTAATTAACCCATGAGTACATGTACAAACTAGTACATACTCATACAAAATCATAAATAGCTTAGCATTTATATAACAAATACTATTCAAATTTCTCTACAATGTTAAGCATGTTCTAAATCAAGAGAGAGATATTATAACTCATGTAATCCTCAAAACAAATAAACAGGACACAAAATAAAATATTTTTGCCTTTTTGAAAATTTTCAATGTTTTTGGATATTTTTTTAAAACAAAATAACCTAAGAAAATAAAACAACCAAAAACTAAAAGAAATCATGTTCACAATTAATTGAAAGAATTAAATCAAGGACAAGTAAACAACACTTACCTTAGAGAATCTTTTCTCACCCCTATAGCACGAGTCTTCGGTTTTGTAGGTGAAAATCCATGAGAAGCAGAGTGTATTTGAGGGATTACACCAATTTTCTGAGAAAAACTGAAATCCTGTAAATTCTTTTCACAAGCCAACAAGTTTAAATTTTTCAAAAGAATATGAAACAATTTGTATGGACTTATGGCAAGAGAAATATCATCACATATCCTAGATTGAAATATAGAATTTTTAAATTTCAATTTATGACAATTAGGATGAATGTGACTTGAAATACCACAAAAGTGACAAACAGGAACAAATTTAGGAACATCAGTATTCCTAACAACAAATCTAGTCTCAAATTTTGGTTTTTGCCTTAACAAAGAACAATTTGGTCTAATATGACCAACAACACCACAAAGGTGACAAGTAGGCACAAAAACAGATTATTATACTCTCTAACAGTATGTTTAGACATAGGTTTAGAAATTTCAGCGTCTACATCAGAACTTTTACCTTTGTCTAACCTAGCAAAATAAGCATTTTCTTTATTATTCCTCTTGAAAGGAGGGATATAAATGTAATGACCCAAGGAAAAGCGTTAGCCACATTTGCGCTATACCTCTAAAGGACTAATCACAATTGAGGCTTCTTGTAGTCGTTAATAAAGCCCAGATCTACCTAGTAAATACCCGATGTGGGACTCATCACACACCCATACACATCACACAATCAATCAAATTGGGGTATCACAATCTCCCCCACTTAAATCCTTAACGTCCTCGTTAAGGCCCACTTTGTGGAGTAGTGTCTTTGATCCCACACGGGGTTATCGAGCCAGCTCTAATACCATATGTAACGACCCAAGGAAAAGTGCTAGCCACATCTGCGCTATACCTCAAAAGGACTAGTCACAATTGAGGCTCCTTATAGTTGTTAATAAAGCTCAGATATACTTAATAAATACCCGATGTGGGACTCATCACACACCCACACACATCACACAATCAATCAAATTGGGGTATCACAATAAACTTTTTCAGTTTTAGGCTTAAGAGAAATAGAAACACTTCTGTTAGCAGGTTTGGTACTAGTCAAATTTTCAAGTTTAGCTTTAAGCTCAACTAACTCTTGTTCCAAGTTTTTCATCTTCTCATCTTGAGAAGAAATTTGATTTCTCAAAAATTCATTCTTTTTATTTGACTCATCTAATCTCACAATCAATTCCTCTTTTTCAAAATTAGCCAATTTTAACTCTTCCTTAAATTTCTTAGCAATTTTATACGATTTAGATAATTTCTTACGAAAAGTTTCACAAGCATCAATAAGATCAATAGAAGCAATAGCATCTTCTTTATTCAAATTGTCACAAACATGAGCAGAAAGACATTTCAAATTATCCATGATAGCAGGGATCAAGGATCAACTCTTAGATCAAAAGATCTAACACAAGAGCTAACCTGCTCTGATACCACTTATACGTTTTTAGACTCCTTAACACAAGTTGTTTAACCTAATTATTTATCCAAGTGATTACTTAGATAAATTATTTAGATCTAGGTTAACACAATAAAATCATATCATGTAAATAATGCGGAAATATAAAGAACACACGATATGAAAACTTAGGAAAGCCAAACCGGTAAAAAACCCAGGGAGGATTTAACTACCTATCCTTAAGGTAAAACAGATCTACTATGAAAGAATTGAAGTTTTTACAATAGAACTTAGACCACTAACATCCTATTGCTACCTTGAGTAGAAAACTTACTACCACAATCACGTGACAGCTTCGAGTCCACGGACTACTTATTTCCTTAATCTACTGCAATCACAAGTTCTCCTACTTGTGACTTTGAGACTCCACTCAAAGGTTTTGGATCTTCTTGAAAGTTCTTTATGTAGCAACTGAAACCACTATCAAGTTCTTGATGCAAATCTTGACCTTGATAGCTCTATATGTGTGTATGAAGGTAAACACATTTCAGATCTCACAAAAGATTCAACACACAACTCAACAAAGACCTTAAAGAGCTTTTGGGTACAAAACCCTAGATCTACAAAAGAGGCACAAGATGCGCTCTAATCTCTCTCTAAAAAGCCTTATAAAAACGTGCTTAGGGGTTTTTTTTATATACTAGAAGAATTAGATCTGAAACCCTAATTCTTAATGGGCTTGAACTGCTGTTTGGGCTTAATTCAAATTCTGCAGATACGATTCTCAAGCCTTACTTTCGATTGATCGAGCTTTGCAATTTTGCACAGTAAGTTTCTGCATTCAGCTTGATTCAAACTATAACAAATAAACTTTGAGCGAGCCTAAACCTAGACTCATTGTTTTAATCATGGTTTGCCAATATATACAAAGTGAAGTTCTAATACATTTACTTCCTAAAGTCTTAGAATCTAATGAAACCATCTAAAACGGACCTTTTTTTACTGGAGATAGGTGTTGCATCTAACTTGTTCAGACTTGCCATTTGTTCATGTCCTCATTTAAGCTAAATCAATTAATCAATTTTGCTACAACACTGAAAATTTGAGTGAGAGAGAGAGAGAGAGAGAAAGAAAGAGAGAATTTCAATGCCTATAAACTTATTGTTACTTAAAGGATGCCTCATGTGATGCGCAACTACATGATAAGTTCATATCAAAATATTATAAAATCTTGTTCTTGTAGTTCTTGTGTTATAATTCAAAATAGTATTATGTTTGTTTTGTTTAGACCTCTGTACACTCAAATTGTTTAACATAATTAGTTAACCAAGTTGATACTTAGGTTTATTATGAGATCTAGGTTAAACACAAACAATCATATCATAAAGTGCAGAAATATAAAAAAGACAAGCGATATGCTTACCCAGGAAAACCAATGAAACCAGCAATTTCAAGGTAAAAAATCTAGAGAGGATTTAATCAAATCTATCATCAAGATAACAAATTCACTATTATAGAATGAAAGTTTTATAGTCGATTTTCTCCTTAAAATCTAAAGAAACCTCTTCTAGTGCTTACTTACACGACCACGTGCAGCTCTAAATTCACAAACTCTTCTATCTAAATTTGTTGAACATAAACACCCACGTTTGTGACTCTGAGATTCCACTCAAAATTTTAAATCATTAACTATGTATAATCTTGTAGTAGCAACTTCAGATCTACCAGTTCTAATAATATATAGATGGAATTCCGATAGTGACTTTGACAGGAGAAGACACAATACCTTTTAGATCTCACAAAAGCACCTCCAAAGTCATAACAAAACGTGCCTTAAAGTTTCATTTAAATATTAGGAGAATTAGATTTGAAACCCTAATCACTTAATGGGCTTAATAGGTTGATGGGCTTTAATTAAATTTTGTAGAAACGCATCTCGATCGATGGAGCCTTCTTCTCAATCAGTCGAACTTGGCATGTTTCGAATTCCTGAACTTGCAACTTCTTTATTCTTGTATTCTGACTTATAGCACTTTGAGCATTGTCTAATCATACCTATAGACTTAGGAGTCCATATCTAGACAAGTTTGTATTCACAGTTTGCCAATTGTTTTAAACTTTTAGAACCTAACATATTATATTTAAGAATTAGTTAACATTACATGTCATTGAAAAGAGAAAAAATATGAATTATTATGATTGATATAATTCAATATAAAAACAAATTGTTTGAACAAAATCACAAATACTTAATTATTTTGATTAACTGAACTACATAATTACGGGTTCTATATTTTTTATTTGCATGTATTATTAAATTTTCTTTTGTATGATAATTGCTTTGAAGGGTTGTGATTAACAAAGTACAATAGAAAAGTCATGTTTATTTTATTTTATTTTATTTTTTTAGTGGATATGTTTTTTTTTGAATACTTCCATTGTCTTATTCAAACACTCACTTTTAAAGTTGCATTAATTTTATATTTACTATTTCTAACACAATTTCTCTAATATACTTCTATATTTTTTAATGGAATATTTTCTAATATAAAATGGGCATAAATAAAAAGCCATAAATTGAAATGTTTTTTTTTTTTTTTGACAGACATAAATTGAAATGTTAAAAGAGTTAAGACCGTGTGCATCAAAATAAGTACGAAAAGTAGCTCGCAAAAGTACTAGTGTGCTTGCCATGATTGATCCCTTAAATAATCTTTGCATAGTTGCATGACTTGGTGTCTTATTCACAGGGCTCAACAAATTTAAATCTAGAGTTTAGATGCGTACACAAGGTGTTTGTTGAGGTAGATGTGTTATATAATGTGTTGGGATAGTTGGAAAATATAGTTGGTGGTATAATTAATGCGAAACTACACTATTGATTCTTAAAGTTTACCTTATAAATGAAATTAGTCTCTCAAATTTCAAGTGAGTGCTATTGGTCCCTCAAGTTTTAAAAATAAGCGACATTAGTCATTCTGTTAACTTCTGTTAAGAAAATAATGACTTGGCATTTTTCTTCATGATGTGACAATTTTTTTAATGAAAAATTTACACAATTTATTTTACACATAAGAAACCCATTAACAAGAAATTTTGTACCTAATCAAACCTAATGATTAGGTTTGGCTAATGACAAACCCAGTGCTACGGCGTAGAACTTCAGGAGGACCAATGGCGAACTGGGTTTAATTGGCTAAATTAAACAAACAAACTAATGCTTGTTTCTTCAAGAGCTTCGTTATCTAGTCAAAATTCTCACCTGAAGCCTGATTCATCAATTCCACGCAGTTGTTGGTGAGCTGCCAAGTCATCGTCGTCGATTCGGTGGATATCTTATTTGAATCATGTAGACCAATTTGTTTGGGGACAATGTGGGAGAGTAATTCTAATTTTAAAATTTTGATTTGTCATTTTATCGTGATTAGTTTGTTTTCATACTTCACCTTTCAATATTTTTATATTTAAAGCTGAACACTGTAGTGGTGAAGGCCAATCTCCAATGAACCCACCCGTGTTCTTTCTTCTAATTTCTTGATTTTTTTTTTAATAATATTTTGGGGTTAATGGGTTTTTGACGTGTAAAATAAATTTTGCAATTTTTTATTAAAAAATATTATATCGTTAAAAAAAATGTTAAGTCACTATTCTATGTAAGTAATATTATTAATCGTAGTTAATAGAAGAAGTAATATTATTAATTGTAGTTAATAGAAGAACTAATAATATTTATTTGAAACTTAAGGGGCAGATTACACTTATAGGATAAACTCCAAAACTAATAATGTAATTTTACCTATAATTAATATAAATAGACCGGAAAAAATAAAAAGAAAACAATTTATAAATAAATAAACCTCCTGGCAGTCTAACCTAACTTTACAGCCACTATTAATATATATATATATATATAGACAGATAGATAGCAATGCTATTAATTAATCAACAATAATCTTCCCAATAGTCAAAAAAATCGTCCAACGACCAAGATATGGGCATTTATTTAAGACTTAAGAGCCGTTTGTTTTCCAGTCCCCTGCCCCATTCAAAGCAGACTACGGAAAATGCTTTTTTTTTTTGGTTTTTTTAATTGAAAGATAAGCATAAAGTCTTCAAATCGTTGTTTTCATTGATGAACCAAATCATAATGTTTAAGACGTTTCCTTTGTCTTATAGGGTTTAAGTTCTATTTTTTTTTTTTTTACCAATGATTTAAAGTTTTTGTATTCCATTGTTGTTTATGTTGACCATGCTTTGCAAGCACAATTCCATGATGATATTGAAGGTTAATACCTTTTTTTTTTTTGGAATAAAAATGAAAATATTACCTGTTGTTATCTATTTGAAGCGATTATGATTATAATATAGCTTCCTTCTTATTGAGAAATCAATGAGAGGCCTAGACAATGAGTAATTATTTAGTACTTTGGGAATACAATGATATGATATTATGTCCTCTGCTATAATATTAGGCTCCACTAATTAAATTCATGATGAGATTCATCATTCATTTGAGAAGATAGAACTTTAGTGACGGTTTGAAGGTTAATATATATATATATATATATATATATATTTGTTTGTGTGTGTGAAAATAAATAAGGTAATAAGACTTACTTTTGGTTATCTACTTGGTGTGATTATAGTAACTTCCTTCTTATTGTGAAATTAATGTCGGAGGGGTTTAGACAATGGGTAATTATTTAGCACTTTAGGAATATTGTGATGGGATACTCTCTTTCTTACATAATATTGGATTCCATTAATTAAAATTATGGTGAGATTTATCATTCATGTGAAATAAAAGAATACTATACATTCTAGGGCACTAGTGGTTTCAAGTAATAAAAAACAATAGTTCTATTTTTGTTTTTTTTTTTTTTTTTTGTTTTAAATAATTGGATAATTACAAGCACAAGAAAGGGTGGATTCGGATGGTGGCTCTCCAGTCTCCTCTTAAAGGATAATAAGAGGAGAATAAGCAACGCCACTAAATTTCAAGATTTTGAAGGTAACAGTCCTTAAACCATAACAAATTTACAACGTTATCCTAAATATTTAAATTTAAGAGTTATCACCGATGGCATGGTCAAGATTTGACTTAAAGGAGAAAAAATATATAATTTACATATGTATGTCTCCAGATACTCGTGGACCTATGTAATTTTAAACACATCATGATGAGCACAATGCACACACATTATATATATATAATGACACTAAAAACTAATTTGTACAATAAAATACTACTCACATAAATATTAAGTGATAATTTAATGTTAGATTAGCCATAAAAAATGGCATATCCATTTTATTGTATCTATTTTATTATTATTTTTTAAATTTAAATAAGTTGTGTTATAATTTTTTCCCATCAAAATTTTACTTTTAGTTCTTATGTGATGATTTTAGAAAAAATAGATAAACCATAAGTACAACTTATATCAATTTTTGTTAAACTCGTAAATTAATTAAACCAAAACAATTTTAAAGCTTACAGTAAGCATTTTGTGCATCTAAAATTTTAGAGTTTAACTTTGAAAAAAAAATCGAATTATGAATTTTATTATATAAGTATTTCCAAATTTTATTATACTTAATTTCATGAAACATAATTAGTTACTACATAAATAATTTAATGTCCTAACACTTTTGAAAGGTAGAAATATTTTTTGTATTTTTTCTCTTGAATTAAAACCTTTTTTTTTTTTTTTGCTTTTTTCTTTGCTTTTTTTGTTTTTTATTTTATAACTTTTGACCCTAAAATATAATATAAAGGGAAATATTTTCTTTATATCATATCATCATATACTATATAATAAAAGTTCGGTTTAGAAGCCGTGGTTGCGCCAAGTGGTTTTAACCAAATTGCAGAAATTTTTTTAAATTAAAAAAAATAGATATAAATTTTTTTGTTCTTATCTTCTTCTCCTATAATTTCTAAGTTGATAAAAATCTTAATTTGGTTACAAACCAAATTCTTCACCTAATTATTTTCTTATTATAATATCTAAGTTGATAAAAAAAAAATTTAATTAAAAAAATCGCAATCATAGTAGACGTAAAAAGTCCATCTAATCCTTATCCAAATTATCCTGATATTTATTTATTTATTTATTTACAGTTAAAAAAGATCCATCTAATCTTTATCCAAATTATCCTTATTTTTTTAATTTAAATTATATTACTACACATAAAAAGAAAACAAAAACATAGTACACGTAAGAAAGGTCTATTATAAAATTTTATTCAACTAACATTAGACTAACATCAGATTTTTTGTTCATATCGACTTCTTCAATATGAAGTATATATATAGATTATTTGTCTAATTATATTAATTGTATTATGTTACATTAATTGAAATCTTTTTTTGTTTTTTTTTTTTTAATAATAATAGAATGAAGACGGTGACAATATTATTTCAAGTACCATCATATGCATAATTGAAAAAACATACATCTTCCGAGCGCATACAATTTCTTCGTTCGCAAACAAAACTTTACAGTATCTAGAGTCATTAAAATTGAAGGAAACGGACAATTACAGATAACAATGCTTCACCTATACTTTATTGATGAAGTTATAATATTATCATTAATACATAATGACATATTGCATCATATCGATTATAGAAAACAACAAAAAGAGGGACTGGGAATGGAAATGAAGTACCCAAAGAAACAATTTGTGCTGAAGTAAAGAAAAAAAAAATTTGTGAAGAAGTAATCACAATTGCACAAATAAAAATTATTCGGTTCTTTTTAAAACTTCACACAATCTTTTTTTTCCTTAACAAGAAAATAACTTTGGTATTTTTTTTTTCTGTTTTGCACAGAGAGAGAGAGAGAGAGAGAGAGAGAGAGAGAGAGTGAAAACTCAAATAGAAGTGTTAGACAAATAGAGAATGTGGGGGGGGGGGGGGGGGGGTAAAAGCCTAGATCTACCTATTGGGCCTGGGGTCTTGTTTTTGGGGTTACTTTATGTCCGAAGAGTAATAACGGGTTGGGGTCGAGTTCACCTGAGGGCAACAAACCCGGAGGTGGCGAAACAGTACAATCTGAAGAGGTCACCATTTATCCGAAGAGGTTTTACTCCTCGGATACGAATGGTCTTGATCAAATAAACGTACAGAAGGTCCGAATGCTCTTCCTGACAATTTTAATGACAAAGATAAGCTCTGGGCATACCTGGGGGTGATAAGGATGAAGAAATATCTCAAGGAAAAGCTGCTACCACCGTATTTAATGCCCTGCAGCAACTTTTCTGGCCGCATATATGTGGAGAAGACCCCTGAACAGTGCAACCTCAGCTACCGCCACTCCCAAAAAGCTAGAGAAGATGCTTGATGTGACATATACTCAAGTATGTAAGCAGATGGAGGACAAGTGGACGATTGGAATGATTAGGGAAGATGCTATATAAAGAAGAAGAGCCCCTGATAGAATGGGAGGATGATCCAGAGAGAAAGAGAAGAACAAAAACAACTTTACTGTAGCTCTAAGACCTGTAACCTAACTTCATTCAATAAAATGCCTTTTCGAACATTAGGTCTACCTTTATTTTCACGTGATTGCATGTTAGATTATTCGCAAATACCATAACCAACTCTTGTTTAATTCATATCCGGCCCAGTTCTTTCACCCATGCTCTACAAATTCATTGTCTTGGGTTCATAGGGCTCATACTCCATATCTCGTGGGCTTGGGCTACAAAAATTGACCCTACAATTGGCGCCGTCTGTGGGAAGAGCTTGTGCAAGGGTGAAAACAACCGTTGGCGATGGCAGAACGAAGTCAATAACAAGCAAAATCTAGGGCATCCCAACATGCTGACCATTTTCTTAACTTGGAGAGAAGGCAAGATCGTGAGCGTAGTGTGCATACTGTGCATACTGGCCAAAGCCAGTCACATGGTGGGAGTTACGTGTCCTATGCAGAGAAGAACCGGGACTTACAACTAGAGGTTGAAAAACTGAAAAAGGAGTTGCGCCATGAAAAGCGGAAACAGATTTCCTTGTATTCTGATGAAGATTCCGACAACGAGCAAGACGTCACTTATCAGCAGAAATCTCGGATACCGGTCAGTGAATCCTTTTCCTACGAAGAAGAGCCTCATCGCAAAAAGCAATCTAGAAGTCCATCACGCGGAGGCGTAGGGAATGATGCTATGAACAGGGCCTTGAATTAGATCTCTCGGTCACCTTTTACTCGCAGAATTGAGAAGGCAAGACTCCCTCGGCATTTTAACCAGCCAACGTTTACCATCTACAACGGTAAAACAGACCCAGTAGAACACGTGAGCCACTTTAACCAAAGGATGGCTGTTTACTCCAGAGACGAAGCCCTGATGTGTAAGGTTTTCCCCTCCAGTCTGGGGCCGGTGGCAATGAGGTGGTTTGACAGCTTGAAGGCAGACTCTGTTAATTCCTTCAAAGAGCTCACTCAGGCATTTGGTTCACGCTTTGTCACATGCCGAAGAATAGCCAAGCCCCTGTCTTCACTATTGTCCTTGAGCATGCAAGAGGGCGAGACTCTGAAGGCGTATTCGGATAGGTACTGGGAGATGTTTAATGATATGGAGGGCAACTCCGATGCAATGGCCCTCAGCACGTTCAAGCTCGGCCTCCCTATTGACCACGGTCTAAGGACCTCCTTATCTGGCAAACCAGTCACTGAAATGCATCAGCTTATGAACCGCATAGAAAAATTTAAAAGAGTTGAGGAAGATCAGCAGCAAGGGAAGGGAAAGGACAAAGCTACCCCCTAGGAGAGGAGGGATTTCCAGTCGGATCGTTACAATAACAGTAAACCGCATAGAGATTTCGCTGGACAATCAGGATCGACCAATCCTCAAGCGGTCAATACTGTATTTAAAGAGCCGGTGCGCCAAGTTTTGGAAAAGATTAAAAACGAACCATTCTTCAAGTGGCCGAATAAAATGGTAGGAAACCCTGAAAGGCGTAATCATAATCTCTATTGCCAGTATCATCAAGACCACGGACATAGCACGGAAGATTGCAGGAGCCTGTGGGATCATTTAGATCAGCTGGTCGGCGAGGGTAAGCTAAGACACCTTCTGTATCATTCCAGCGGCCGAGGAGGGCAGATGAGTTCAGGGCCCCAAAGAGAGGATTCTTCAAAACCGCCACTGGGAACTATCAATGTCATCTTCGCCGCACCAAGAAGAACAGGATCCTGGCCGTCGAAGGTTATGTCAATAGTCCCATCACTGACAGGGCATTTCGGCCATGGTCCGAAGAGATCTAAATTGGATGCCCCCCTGGTTATCGGATTTTCGGATGAAGACATGATAAGGACTGTTCAGCCTCATGATGACGCTTTAGTAATTACCCTCAGAATTGGAGGGTACGATGTGAAGAGGGTGATGGTGGACCAGGGTAGTGCTGTAGAGATAATGTACCCCGATCTCTACAAGGGGCTAGGCCTAAAACCTCAAGATTTAGCACCATACGATTCCCCCCTTGTGAGTTTTGAAGGAAGGGTTGTCACTCCGAAAGGCTAGATACGCTTGTCTGTGCAGATTGGCCCTGAAGTAGTAGAGGTGGATTTTATAGTTGTGGACGTGTACTCACCCTATACAGCAATTGTAGCCAGACCTTGGCTTCATACACTGGGGGCTGTTTCCTCTACTTTGCATCAGAAAGTCAAGTACCCAGCTGAAGGGCAGGTTTAGGAGATCCGAGGAGATCAGTCCGTAGCTCGACAGTGCTTAGTGGCTGCCATCTAACATGAGCCCGAAGCTGAGCCCTCGCCCAGGGTCGAAAGGGGTTTATAGCAATTAAAGTCTCAGGAATTACCTAGTGAAGATTCAAACGAGAGTGCTCGATGCGAGGATTTAGTGAAAGTGGTCATTGGGGACGATCCTGAAAAGTTCTTTCAGGTTGGATCTCAGCTGTCTCTTCAGGAGAAAGATGAACTAATAGAATTACTGAAGAGGAATCTTGATGTGTTTGCCTGGGATGCTTACAAAGCCCCAGGGGTGGATCCTCAATTCATTTGCCACAATCTCAAAGTCAACCCATTGATTATTCCCAAGAAGCAGCCTCCTCGGCGCCCATCTAAGGAACATGCAGAAGTAGTGAAAGAGGAGGTGGCCAAGCTCAAACAAGCTGGAGCTATTAAAGAAGTTTTCTACCCGGAGTGGTTAACGAATACTGTGGTAGTGAAGAAGAAAAAAGGGGAAATTGTGAGTCTGTGTAGACTTCACTGATTTGAATAAGGCTTGTCCCAAGGATCCATTCCCCATGCCGAAAATTGATCAGCTTGTGGATGCCACTGTCGGCCACCCTCAGATGAGCTTCTTGGATGCTTTCCAAGGCTACCACCAGATACCACTAGCTCCAGATGACCAAGAGAAGACTGCTTTCGTCACCCCTATTGGTAACTACCACTACAAAGTGATGTCGTTTGGCTTGAAAAACGCAGGGTCTACTTATCAAAGAATGATGACGAGGATGTTTGAACCATATCTGGGCAAAAATATCGAGATCTATATAGACGATATGGTAGTGAAAAGTAAGATTGTTGTTGAGCATATGAAGGACCTTGAAAGTATCTTTGAAGTCCTTAGAAAGTACAATCTCCGCCTAAACGCTTCCAAGTGCTCATTTGGCGTGGGGTCTGGTAAATTTTTAGGATACATGATAACTCACAGGGGAATTGAGGTTAACCCCAATCAAATGGGTGGAAGAATTGCCGCACGTGCTTTGGGCCTACAGAACTACGCCTCGCAGATCTACTGGAGAGACCCCCTTCTCAATGACCTATGGAGCTGAAGCTGTCATATTTCTGGAAACGGGATTCCCAACCCTGAGGACCAGCTCATTCAGTCCGACCAACAACAATGAGCAGCTAGAGAAGAGTTTAGACCTGATTGATGAAAGGAGGGAAAGTGCAATGGTTCAGCTGGCACATTACCAATAAAAACTCAGGCAGGGATACGATGCTAATGTAAGGCTAAGGCCTTTAGAACCCGGTGATCTAGTGCTGAGGAAAGTTGTGGGTACTGCAAAGAACCCAGTTTGGGGAAAGTTAGGACCTAATTGGGAAGGGCCATATCGCATTATTTCAGGGGCTGGCGTTGGGGCGTATTTCTTAGAAGATTTGGATAGTCATGTAATACTACGCCCCTGGAATGTAAACAACCTCAAAAGGTACTATTATTAATCGAATACTTTCTTCAGTCAATATGTTGATTCTGTATATGAGAAGTTCTCTAAGTGTTTAAACTTAAATCCAATCATGCCTAATCCTCGGACCAGATGATTTGGGTTAGTTAACACTCGTTCCAAGTTCTCTAAGTGTTTAAACTTAAATCCAATCATTCCTGTAGTCCTCGAACCAGATGATTTGTGTTAGTTAACACTCGTTCCAAGTTCTCTAAGTGTTTAAACTTAAATCCAATCATGCGTGTACTCCTCGGACCAAATGATTTGGGTTAGTTAACACTCGTTCCAAGTTCTCTAAGTATTTAAACTTAAATCCAATCATGCTTGTAGTCCTCGGGCCAGATGATTTGGGTTAGTTAACACTCGTTCCAAGTTCTCTAAGTGTTTAAACTTAAATCCAATCATGCCTGTAGTCCTTGGACCAGATAATTTGGGTTAGTTAACACTCGTTCCAAGTCCTCTAAGTGTTTAAACTTAAATCCAATCATGCCTGTAGTCCTCGGGCCAGATGATTTGGGTTAGTTAGCACTCATTCCAAGTTCTTTAAGTGTTTAAACTTAAATCCAATCATGCCTGTAGTCCTTGGATCAGATGATTTGGGTTAGTTAACACTGGTCCCAAGCTCTCTAAATGTTTAAACTTACATTAGATCATAACTGTAATCTTCGGACAGGATCATTTGGCTTAAAGAGTATCTTCATATAGTTATTGTTAGTGTTTGAATTTATCGTGCTCGAAATCCTTGGATGCGTTTAAGTTTAAGTTATAACTAGACTCCTCAGCTTAAAACTTGCTCTGCACACTCACATGAAAGCCTGGGAAATTTTCATCCCACTCGTCGTCTTCATTACTTCTTAAATAACTCTTGCATAACCTACCCTCTTCGACATTGGTTTAAATTATTGGCCTTATTATCATGATATCATGTTTGAGTTTACCTTTACTACTGTAATCATATGGTTTAAGTTGTTTACTATAACAGCGAGATTTACAATTTAAGCAACAAGCATATTGAATGTAAAAGAGAGGATTTCATTAATCTGAACAAAGAGGTTTACAAGCCCTTACTAAAAAAAAAAAAATTAAAAAATTAAAAAAAAAAAAAAAAAAAAACAAACAAACACAACAAAACAAACGACTGAACTAAATTGTTTATAAATACAAAGTAAAAACTATCGGTCACATCAAGTCTCCATCCGAGCAGCCGGGGGATCAGTTATTTGGCTGGACTGGGCAGCAGCAACGTCTGGGACTTGTTCTTCGTCTTTCTCTTTTGTACCCGCAGACTCTTTAGTTGCTTCTGCGAGGGCAGGAGGGGCCTGGTTGGCTGGAGGCTGCTCCTGAGCTTCTGAGAGTACACGGATGTCTGAATCATAGTATATACTCCCAGGCAGCCTCAAGGGAGAATCTACAGGAACTCCAGCAGCATCTAAGGCTTTGGCCCATGTGATATCGCAATAGTCCCGGCCAACCGAGGCAAACTGCTCAGTAAGGCTGAGTTGGGTCTCCTCCACCCCCAGCGTGTACGCTGCCTGTCTCTCGGCCTCTACTGCTTCCTTGGTTAATTGGGCATTCTTTTCAGCCAATAGGGCAGCTTCCTTGGCCTTTTTGAGCTTAGCCTGAAGCCCCTTCACTACCTCCCTCTCAGTAGCCAAGTTGATTTCGGCCATGTGTAGCCGTTTACGCTGCTCCTCGGCCTGCCTTTCAGCGGTTTTCAGGCTAGCGTCGAGGTTGTTCCTCTGGTTGGTCATATCTTTGAATTGCTCGGATAAGAGAGCATATTCTTCCTTCAAATTGCCCAAAGATTTTTTAGCCTCGAACCGAGAGTGGGCCTCCGCTTGGGTTTCGATGTAGGACTTTTTATTCCACTTCTCGGCCACAAAGATTTGCTGGATAACCTACATAATGGAAATTCCGAGTGTAAAGCACAAAAAAAAAAAAAAAAAAAAGAAAAAAGAAAAAGGAAGGATTAAAAAGGCTCAGCGATTTAACTGAGCAGACTAAGTCCACTTACCATGGCTATATCCCTCTTAAGGGATAGGAAGAGCTCCTGCTGGTTGAAACGCCTGTAGGACTCCATATCATGTGGGAGGAGGAGTGGCTGCTCCAAAGCCTCAGCAACATAACCTGCTCTTCCCCCATCGTAATTCCTAAGGGAGGTGTCCCAAGGGATCGGAGCGCTATCCAACTTCAACCTCGGAGACTAGATGCGAGGCCTTCCTCGGCGGACATCTGCCACGACGACCTCGTCCCGACTCTCAGCAGACGAGCCCCTTCTGCTCCGATAGTCTCTTGCCACCTTCTGTTGCTTATTTGTCTTGGGTGGCACCACCACCACCTTCCTCTCCTCAGTTTCGAGGGGCCTTTTCTTTCTCAAGTCCAGTACGGGCTTTAGGCCGGGGTCAGGAACCTGAGGTGGCGGCGGAGGCAGATTCGCCACTGGTTGAAAAGTCCCAGCGCCTTTCGGCTCGGACTTCTTCCCTCTGTTCTTCATTAATGCCTTTAAATCTGACATTTCCTCCTCCTTCGAAGAGACTTCCGGAAGAGCAGTTATCAGAAGGGGTGGATGGACGCTGGATTGTCTATCGATCCCCTCTTCGGAGTCCGAGGATGGTATAACTTGTACCCCGCCCGAAACTTCTCCTCTGAATTGGAATTTATCTATCTGCTCTTCTAGTGAGGAGGTCGAAGAGCCAACCCTTTCACCTGCAACCACCGGTTCAAGGGGGACTTGGGCAACTGGTTGGCCGAGCAGCGGTACACCCTGTGGGTTAAGGTGTGGTATTGGTGCAAGGTCGTATGGTGCTAAAAATCCTTTCTGGGCAATGTCTATGTGATTGAGACGATAATCCCCTTGTGTTATCGCGTTGTCGATCGGCTGAAAATCTTTCGGTTTCGCCTTGTATCCGAGAATAAGAGGAGCCAATCGGAGCTGCCTGTCCTCGCTTACAAAGATCTCTGATCTTAGTAGGTAGTTGAGTGCGACAGTATTGGTAAGGCTAAGCCGAGGAGAAAAGTGGTTCCTATCTGTTAAAAATCACATCAGAGCATTATCAGAGACTCGAAACTGACAACACAAAGAGAATTAAAAAATGATAAAAGGCGAGGATCCTAACTCTACTGTTAGTAAACCTAAATCTAGCATGACCCACCTGGCTCTTCTGGCTTGGTTGGGCAATGGGGACCGTCATGCCATGCGCCCGAGACGATCACATAATCGTCTTTCATCCCTTTGTTGGATTTGGGAAGGCAGGAAATGAGTCTAACCTCATCGGACCGGGATTTGAGATAATATCCCGCTCCTTGTTGGCTGTGGCACTCATACATGTGCACCACATCGCGCCAGGTGAGGCCCAACCCTAGATGGCGGTTCAGATCGTCAATTGCTCCTAGAATCCTAAACATGTTGGGCGCACATTGGTCAGGGCTAAGCCTATGGTTCCTAAGATAATTATTGGTGATGGGACCTATAGGGATGGCCATCCCTCCTTCCAGAAAGGCAATGAGGGGGATAACAACTTCGCCCGTCTTGCGATCTGTTAATATTTTTTCTAGAGAGCAATATCTCACACCCATATTCAAGGGAATGCGATATGCGGCCCTAAATGCCTCCAACTGATCAGGGCTATCCACCAAATACTGGAGTTTACCCATAGCACTTAAACGGAAATATGGATGGCCGAAGAGAAGACTAAAGGATCTAACAGATGACCATTTACAGGAACTAGACCGGAGAATGATCTTTAAACTCGCAGAAGGATTCTTGAAGACTCTGAGGCAAACTGGGATCAGAGACTAAAAGAGTTTGATGGAGTCGTGTGCTTGTTCTTGATGGATTGTTTGAGAATTTGCAAAGTAAGGAAGAAGTAACTTCTTCTGAGACTTTATACCAGGTCAAACGAAAGGGCAGAGGTTACCTCGCCCAAATTCCGGGGAAGAATCGCGTCCGTTAGATCCACAACCCACCGTTGGATGCAAAGGACAAGACGCCACCTGGAACAATTAATGCAGCGCTTTGGAAATATGAAAACAACAACGGCAATGATGAAGCGCTTTTATCTATGCCTACACACGTGCCAGGTCAGATATGTGGCTGTTCTCAAGCTTTTTACTCTGTGACAAGTCAAAATCCCACTTTTCCTCTTTAGATGCGAGGGAAAAATTAAGATTTTGAGGGGCTATTATGGGGGGGTAAAAGCCTAGATCTACCTATTGGGCCTGGGGCCCTGTTTTTGGGGTTACTTTATGTCCGAAGAGCAATAACGGGTTGGGGTCGGGTTCACCTGGGGGTAACAAACCCGAAGGTGGCGAAACAGTACAATCCGAAGAGGTCACCATTTATCCAAAGAGGTTTTACTCCTCGGATACGAATGGTCTTGATCAAATAAACATACAGAAGGTCCGAATGCCCTTCCTGGCAATTTTAATGACAAAGATAAGCTCTGGGCATATCTGGGGGTGATAAGGATGAAGAAATATCTCAAGGAAAAGCTGCTACCACCGTATTTAATGCCCTGCAGCAATTTTTCTAGCCGCATTTATGTGGAGAAGACCCCTGAACAATGCAACCTCAGCTACCGCCACTCCCAAAAAGTTAGAGAAGATGCTTGATGTGACCTATACTCAAGTATGTAAGCAGATGGAGGACAAGTGGACGATTGAGATGATTAGGGAAGAGGCTATATAAAGAAGAAGAGCCCCTGATAGAAGGGGAGGATGATCCAGAGAGTGAGAGAAGAACAAAAACAACTTTACTGTAGCTCTAAGACCTGTAACCTAACTTCATTCAATAAAATGCCTCTTCGGACATTAGGTCTACCTTTGTTTTCACGTGATTGCATGTTAGATTATTCACAAATACCATAACCAACTCTTGTTTAATTCATATCCGGCCCAGTTCTTTCACCCACGCTCTACAAATTCATTGTCTTGGGTTTATAGGGCTCATACTCCATATCTCGTGGGCTTGGGCTACAAAAATTGACCCTACAGAGAACATATAAAATATTTTCATTTACTTTTTGTTTCTCAAATAAATCATGTATTATATAAGTTTATGTATAAAACAAAGGCTTTATTCCTCAAATAGTTCTATCTCCTAAAAGTGGTTAATTGTATGTTGCTTTGTCTAAAGATTTTAATAAAGAATAATGACAAAGAAGAATAAGGATACACTAAAAACATAATGTATAAAGAGGTATTCAACAATTTTCCAAAGGTAAAAACTACTTCTAACATTTTTTTAATCATTAATATTATTGTTAATAATACTGCAAATCACTTTTATTGCAGATTCATTAGATACAAAATTCATATGCAAATAGTTTGGTACATGTAACTACAAATGAATTTAATTATAGCACAATTGGTATGTTAGAAGATAATTTTGAATTGTTGTGTTATCGTTTTATATTTAATGGTTGTTATACCAATACAATTTATTTCTTTCATTATAATAATTAATATTATTTGGTTATAATAATTATTTATATATATATATATATTCAATAAGTTTTAACATAAAACCGTGCACGGGCATTTAACTAGTTTTTTCAATAATACTTTATTGAAAAAAAAAGTATTTAAGGGTATAGGGGGGCTGACAACACCATGAATATAAAAAAAAATTCCCAAAAAATAAGAAGAAGCAAAATCAACAAGTAATTTAATAATATTAACATATTTTTACGTGACACGAAAAATTTAGGTGACCCTTTCAGGAAAAAAAATAAAAATTAGGTGACGGAAAATATAAAGTTTCACACTTGTAGAAGTTGTTGTTGCTACTTGCTAATTGTTTACTTTCTTTTGTTTGAATATATGAGCAAAAAACAACTAGACTCTTCAATCTAGTTATACCAGGCCATCAAAGAATTAGGTCAGCTCGAATCCTGCCTGAATGCCTAATCAAAAGCAGGTCAAGTATACATGGATTGATCGAGTTTTTCTTTTTTTTAAAAAGGGTATAAATTGAGGGTTTTTCAATACAGACCTGTTTAATTGAACTTGCAATTTTGCACATGAATTTGGAACAAAATAAACATATATGGGTAAAGGATCTTTTGACCTAAGAAAAAGAATCAACCAAAATCCGAACCATTAACGTGCTAAAAGTGCTTCGAACAATAATTATTCACGAAACAATGAAAAACAATTCATGAAACCTTAATTAATTCGACCAAACCCGACTCTTTGATCTGTCTAAACATGATTTAGCAATAAGTCTACACATGACTTAATTTAGAGGCTATATTGTTTCGTGCAAGGCTTAGGTTGCCAAGCATAAATATGTAGGTTTAAATAATATTAAGAATTGTTGATTCTCAAAAAGAAAATAATATTAAGAATAATCACTTCATGAAGTGGCAAATCGAATTAGGCTTAATTAGTGAGGTTTAGGTTTGGGAATTAAATCCCTAAAACTTTCACTAACCCAATCTCTATCCTTTCCAAGCATACATACAAAAGAATAATCACTACTTCACCAAAAAGAATTATAATATTCCGTAATAAAAAAAAAAATCACTTCATAGAAACAATATTAAATAGTTTTTTTTTTTTTTTTTTGAGAAACAAACACACACAATATTAAATAGTTAAACGGTATGATTTTGGTCCATTTTATTATGATTCAACACAAGAAAAAACACTCTTATTCTAATGTCTCCAGTTTCCTAGCATGGTTAAAGCCTAAAGGCACAAGTTGTCACATTTAATTCAAATATGTAAATGAATCTTTTCAAGAAACAAAGTCAAACTTTCAAAAATAAGACATAAGGAAATAAAGTCAAACTCTACATAATTATCAAGAATAGCAAGCATCAATGTTAGTAAAATACAGTACATTATACGTACTAATTTATTTATTTTATATAAAAAGAAAGCTTTGGTTTCTCTTACAAATTATAATACCCTAAAAATACATATTTTTATAATTAAATATATAAAACACATATTAAATATTTTCGTATTATATTAGTATAATAAATTTTTAATACTTGTAACCAGAATATAATTATTTTTTTCTTAAGGCATGTTATTATCTATCTATACTATATATACTAGCCTCTGAGCACGCGCGTGAGGCTCTTATAATTTTTTTTTGAAAAAAAGTTAATAATTTACATCCATTATAATTTGAGATTACTACATTTTTCAATTACAAAAAAACCTAGGGGTGTGATGAGTTTTATGCATTTGTAGGTGAAATAATTTTTCATCACACCCCTAAGTTTTTTTGTGATTGAAAAAGTAATTCCACGCTTAAAACGCAATTTGAAGTATAGAAGAATAATGTTTGTAGTAATTCACTTGCAAATGCATAAAACTTATCACACCCCTAGGTTTTTTTGTGATTGAAAAAAAATATAATAATCTCAAATTATAATGGATGCAAATTATTATCTTTTTTTCAAAAAAAAAAATATAAGAGTCTCACATGCGTGCTCAGAGGCTAGTATATTATATTGCTTTTTTAACTGCTTTTTTTTTTTTTTTTTTTTTAATGTACAATTTTGTAGTTACAATCAAATTTAAGCTTAGGTTAGTCCAGTCCATTTTATAATCCCAAATAATAAGTGTGATAGAGTGCAAGGCCAATTGAAACGTGTCTAGTTACTCTTTATTAGAAGATGTTTATGCTTTCCAACACCTAATTGGATCCAGTCTACCTTCTAAAATATAAAATATACTTAAATAATAGTATTACTAAGTTAAAATTGTTAGTCCATATCTATTCCTTTTCTTATTTTTATTTTCGATACAATCTATTCCCTTTTAATATTAGTACTTATCTTAAATCCTAACATTTAGCCACTTACTACACATTCATAAAAAAACAAAGTACAAAATTTTAATAGTTTTTATTTATTTTTATTACGGGAAAAGGCTGCCATTTTTTTGTGTTAGTAAATTTTTTCTCTTTTTATTTTTGTTAAATGAAAAGCATCTAAGATCCATGTTTGTTTTTGTTTGGGTGTTGTTGTAGTTGTTAAATTTAAAATTTAACAACTATACCTTTTTGTTTTCTTTTTTACAGTAAATGGCTGAGATTTTTAAATTTTGGTGGTGTTGTTGTTGTTTTTGTTTTTGTTTTTTTTTTTTTAAAATTTTATTTATGACAGTTATCATTTTTTGTTTAATCCTAAAATGTAGTTTTTTAATCCTAAAATTTATCCACTTACTACACATCCATAAAAGAAGTAAATAAAAGCATAAATTTAAAATTTTGCAACTACTTTTTCTTTTCTTTTTTTCTTTTTTTTTTTTTACGATAAAAGGCTCACAATTTTTTTTTTTTTTTGGTTAAAGAAAAGGCTCATGGTTATCAATTTTTTTAATCCAAAATTTTAGTTTTTTAATCCTAAAAGTTAGCCACTTACTACACATCCATAACAATAGTTAAAAAGAACTTAGATTTAAAATTTATCAACTACCTTAAAAACTGAGAAAAGGTAAGTAAATTTTTTTTTTTTTTTTGGAATAGAGGTGCGTAACATTTTTTATACAGTAGTAAATTAATACTTATAAAAAAAAGTAAATTGAATTTCACATAGAATTATAAAAATGATAAATATAGTTTATGTTACAAAAGAAATTTTTTTACAACATTTCCTTAGATAACAACCTCTTCATTCATGTGAGGTTGAATCATACAATAATTCTTATAAATTCTTTCACCCAAACTTATCTAAAATTCCATTCCAATGCCTCCTCAATGCAATCCAATAAATTTGTGTGTATGTCAAACTAAGAAAAATAAAAAAAAATTAACGTTAAACCAAGTATTAAAAAAAAAAAGAAAAAAAGGAAACTTTAATCAACAAACCAAGTACCTAGCGTGCGTGTTATTAAAGAGTTTACTATAAATTCACTCTTTTTCTATGAATTTAATGTTCGTGTCATTAATGTGCATTTGAGTATTCCATATATTGGGTATGCAATTTAAAACTAAGAAAACAATTCAAAGGCAAAACAAATACAATGTGTCTATAATTCATTTTGAATCAGGTTTTTGGAAGAATTTACCAAAGAAAGTAGTGATGGTCTTGGTCAAAACTTATCCACCATCAATAATTTTGAGATACTTTATTAGAGTTTGTGTTTGATTAGGAAACCAAGTAGCAACATAATCCCTAAAAAAAATAACATATATTCCTAAATAAATAAATAAACCAAGCCTAGTAACGTAAAGTAATCCCCTTAGAAGAAAAAAAAAAAAAAGAACAAAAAAAGAGTTTGTGTTTGATTGCAAGCCAAAACAAAGAGAGAGAGCTCTACCAATATTCTTTCTTAAGTAGCCAGTTCAAGCAAAACCCCTATTTTTTGAAATTTCTAAGTCAGCCACGGGTAATAAGCAATTGTCAAACACCCTTAAGTCCTTAATCACATTCACCCAAAAGCAAGTACTCTTCAAATTATGAATACTTGGCAGCCATATTTAAACAAAACACAGGAATATAAAAAAAATTAACGTTAAACCAAGTATTAAAAAAGAAGAAGAAGGAAACTTTAATTAACAAACCAAGTACCTAGCGTGCGTGTTATTAAAGAGTTTACTATAAATTCACTGTTTTTCTATGAATTTAATGTTTGTGTCATTAATGTGCATTTGAGTATTCCATATATTGGGTATGCGATTTAAAACTGAGAAAACAATTCAAAGGCAAAACAAATACAATGTGTCTATAATTCATTTTGAATCAGGTTTTTGGAAGAATTTGCCAAAGAAAGTAGTGATGGTCTTAGTCAAAACTTATCCACCATCAATAATTCTGAGATACTTTATTAGAGTTTGTGTTTGATTAGGAAACCAAGAAGCAGCATAATCCTTAAAAAAAATAACATATATTCCTAAATAAATAAATAAATAAATAAATAAATAAACAAGCCTAGTAATGTAAAGTAATCCCCTCAGAAGAAAAAAAAAAAAGAACAAAAAAAGAGTTTGTGTTTGATTGCAAGCCAAAACAAAGAGAGAGAGCTCTTACCAATATTCTTTCTCAAGTAGCCAGTTCAAGCAAAACCCCTATTTTTTGAAATTTCTAAGTCAGCCACGGGTAATAAGCAACTGTCAAACACCCTTAAGTCCCTAATCACATTCACCCAAAAGTAAGTACTCTTCAAATTATGAATACTTGGCAGCCATATTTTAACAAAACACAGGAATATAAGAAAAGTGGTTATTAAAAAAAAAAAAAAAAACCGTGAAAATGTAACAAGATAAGAACTCTTATTTGAACAAAACATAGGAATATAAAAAATGTAGTTTAAAAACAAAAAAAGGAATATAAGAAACGTGAGTGTAACATGAATATAAGAAAACCTAAGAGTGTAGCAGGAATATAAGAAAATGTGAGTGTTTTTTCTTCATTTTCTAGACAAAAACTGGTATAGAAAGGATAATGATAACAAAGCAAGCAAACGAAATAAAAACCAGATACAGGAAAGTAAATAGTGAATGGTAACTCATAAAAGCAAACGTAATACAGAAAAGCCAACACACATGAGGCATTCTAAATAGAGATCATGAAAGATACTTGCATTTTTGCCTGTTGATTACACATTCGCTATGTAAGTCTCATAGCTGTAAACATCAAATTCCAAAAGAAGCTATAGAATAGAGATATTAAATAGAATTTGGTGACATAGATTCGAAAAACATAAAAGCTTAAATTATCTGACATGAATGGAAAGAAAATGATGAGTAAATACCTTTTTAAGTGGCTTCTTCTGGCATGTAGTCAGCTATTACTATTGTTCCTCTTAGTATAAAAAGTAGGGACTTGAGGATGGAGATGGGGAGTATTTTCTTTTTTATGGAAGAGATGAGAAGTAATTTGATAACATTATAATTGCTGGGGAGATTTGAATTTGTTAGGTAGAAGTCTGGAGTTGTGTGTGTGACTAAAATGTGGGTGTATGGCTGTTTTTTTTTTTTTTGGCAATAACTGTAGATGTGTTTAAACACCCACATTTTATCAGTACGTGTGTTAGTTTTTTTTCTCAGTACATGTGTTAGTTTTTCTTTTTTTAAATAACTATTAGTATGTGGGTTTTTTTTTTTTAATAATAATAAAGTATTTAAAAAAAAAAAAGGTTAATAGGAGAGTGTTCCTATTTTGTAGGCAATATTTTAGTGCACGTTAAACATGTATTTTTACTAAATTATCCTTTACTTTTATCTTTACTTAAACCTAGAGAAATAGGGGTATTTTGAAAAAAAAAAAAAAAAAAAATCCGGTCCAAACAAGTGCAGCTCCTTAAATAGTAGTATAGATAGAAGAAGATTCTTCTATTTCAACTGGACTTTTATGTGGTTCAAAAATACCCTCATTAATGAAGGGTAACTTCATTTAGAAATATGGCTATAAATGTCAAATAACAAATTTTATTTTGAATTCAAAAAGAGAATTCCTAAAACTTAGGATTTTTTCTTTTTCACGTTTAAAAAAGAAATTACAGTTACTACTTATCTCTAAAGTTTATCATTTTTATTTGTTTAAAAAGTAAAAAAAATATTTCTAAATTATAATATATGCAAATTATTAATCTTTACCTAAAAAAATAGAAGAATCTCTGAGTACGCGCGTTAAAAGAATATATTTTTCATATAAAAAAATATTTTTTAAATGGAAATTTCAATATTTGTAGTTCCATATTTTAATATTTATGCTAAATATAAACTTTTCTACAGTTTCATTATAATCTTAAATTTTTATCTACTAAGTTTTTTCTACAATTTGAATGATTAGATTTTATTACCGTATATCTATGATTCTAAAAAAATAAAAGAGGATTTTATTACCATATATAATTTGAATGATTAGATTTTATTACCATATATAATATGTATGTATGCAAATTAGATGTCAAATAAAAATAAAATAATTTTAAATTACAAAAATACGAGACAATAAATAATTTTTATAATGTTTTATTGTTTTACTAAGTAAGTGAATGAAGGAATATAAGAAACATTGTATCCTTCATTAACTTGTATTATATTTTTCTTTAAAATATAATTAAAAATTTTAAAAATACGTATACACTAAATTTATTAAACACTTAATTAGTTGACTTTTTATAAATATGATAAATAATATAAGTATGCTACTAATTTTTTTTTTTTTTGAGAAAGAAGTATGCTACTAATTGAATATAATAAAAGAAACAAATTAACCTATATTGTTCTTTTTTAGTCCCGAATATTTTGTTATATTCGTAATATATCTGTATGTACATGTAATTATGTTTTTTATTTACAATTTTATGTTATATTTTTATTAATGTTTTATGTATTTCGTACTTATATATATACACCATTCCATCCATTCGGAATGTTACTAACTAGGACAAACACAATCATTATTATAGATTTATGTGCATGATTTAATAAATAATTGACAACCTTATAAAAAAAAAAATCTTTGACAACTATTTTTTTATTCTAGAACAAATATATATATATATATATATATATATATCTATATATTCCTTCTTACTTTTGCTAAATCCCAAAATAATAATCAAAATATAAAAATCAGTAGTACCAAATTACAAATATTCTTTTCAAACGTTATATGTCACGGCGAAACTGGAGTTGAAAACCCAAAGATCTTATTAAACAGCTGTAAACTCAAATAGGGAAAAACAACCATCTTTCTTATATAGTTTGCTACTTTCCTTGTACCATTGTCAACCCAGCTGTGTAGAGAGAGAAAGGAAGGAAGAAAGAGAGAGAGAGTACTTGGCTTTGATTCAATCTGTTGACTGAGAAAAGAGCCGGCATAGGCCGACCATGTAGATAGTGCTATTATCATATGCGGGTGTCGTGTGTGTAAATATATGAAATATATATTTATATATATAATCAGATAATATAAAATGAATGCGCGTTGAACCAATAAACCAATCCAACAAAAGCCGTTCTTTCGTGGCAACGAAGTCTAAATACCCTCTCTTTCTCTTTCTTTCTCTCTCTATCTCAATTCTCAAATTCCTAATTGTATGGGCTTGGGCTTTTTCTTATCTTTGATTTTTGATTTTTGAAGTTAAATAAGTCTTTGCATATTTGAATGGAAGGGTGTTTTTGATTTTGATTGCTGAATTCTGAATTGGGTCAGTTTGAATTTCAATAAAAGAGCACCAGAAGTTTGAGTTCTTGGTTTTTATGGTAGTCAATTCTTTGAAAAGTTCGTGGTTTTTGATAAGGTCTTTTTTTGTTTTTGTTTTTTGTTTTGTTTATGAATTGGGTATTGGGAGAAGTTTGAATTACTGAATAAAGATCATATTTTTAGTTGGTTGTAGTTCATGGTTTTTCTTGATTGGTATACGTACTGAACAAAGATCATATTTTTAGTTCTAGGAGAATTGTGTTGGCGAAGGAGTAAAGTATTGTTGTTTGAATGGATTTTAGTGTTTTAGAAAGTTTAGGATTGGTTTTAGGAGGAGAATTGTGTTACTGCTGATAAGGAAGGAATTGCTGGTTCATTGAAATTGGGTGCTAGAGCACAACATGGGGAGCGCTTGTGCTAAAGCTTCTTCGGCTGTTCAAGACAGAGACAGCCAAGAGAGCACAAAAAAGAGATTGGCATCTTTGAGTAGACGAACATCGGATTCACGGGTGAATTCTTCAAGAAGACATGAGGGAGTGTTGAGATACCATGGTGATGAAGTGAAGGCTATGCGCTTTGATAAGAAAGCGAATGCTTCTATGCGAGTTTATGATGATCAGATTGAGAAGAGGAGGAGAGAGAGGAGTGAAGCCTCTGTTATGGAACACCCCTGCGTGGGAAGGGTACCGAAGGCTACACAGGGAGAGCAGGTTGCAGCAGGCTGGCCGGCTTGGCTTTCTAACGCGGCGGGGGACGCTATCAAGGGATGGCTACCGCGGAGCGCAACTACTTTTGAGAAGTTAGAAAAGGTGTGTTCCGTGCTTTAACCGATTATCAATTTAAATTCGTGTTTAAAGTTTGACTGTTGGTATTGCTTAGTGAATACTCTTGCAATATTTGCAGGAAATTAATATGTCCAAATAAGCTATTATTTTTATCCTTGAATTAGTTTTTTGCTTGAATTAATTTTGTTGATGCGACCTGATGGTGAATTTACATTCGTGTTCTAAAGTTTGACCAGTGGTATTGGCAAGTGAATACTCTTACAATTGAAATTAATATGTCCAATTTCATTGATGTGATATTGGTTAAATTACAGCTTTGGGGATTTTTGATTTGAATGTAAAAATTATAGTTCACTGTTTATTTCACACTTTGTTTTTTAGAAGTATGTGGTTTCTTGCAGTAGATGAGTATAATCAGATTGTGTCAGTCAAGATATTGTGTGAACAATCCGCCAACCCACCCGTGAAAATGAATGGACTATAACTTGTGTTTGTACTTTTTAGGATGTTGAAATTTCATGCCATTTACTGAACCTAAATTCTTTAAATAGTTTTAGGATTCTTTCATTCCTGCTTCAGTTTAACATGGTGACATCATCTTCTTTCTGCAGATTGGACAAGGAACTTATAGTAATGTTTACAAGGCTCGAGATGTAACTCATAATAAAATTGTTGCTTTGAAAAAAGTACGATTTGATAATCTTGATTGTGAGAGTGTCAAGTTTATGGCAAGGGAAATCATCATTTTGCGGAGGCTTGATCATCGGAATATAATAAAGCTGGAAGGCTTAATCACATCACAGATGTCTCGCAGTTTATACCTTGTTTTTGAGTATATGGAGCATGATCTTACAGGGCTTGCATCACATCCTGGCATAAAATTCTCAGAACCACAGGTATTTGTTATAATGTTTTTTAGGTTCTACCAGACTTCTGATTAATTTGGTATCTCATTGTTGAGATTGTTACATACAAAAGGTCATCTCTGGATGCAATGTATACCTTTCTTAGCCTTTTCTGAAATCAATTATCTGGAGGAAATCTTGGTGCAGCATTTTCCTTAATTCTGCCTAATACTATTGTGTTTGCTATGATGCTAAAATTCTAAACTTATACTTATTTTTATGTCAGGTTAAATGTTACATGCAGCAACTTTTAAGTGGACTTGATCATTGTCATAGTCGTGGTATCCTGCATCGTGACATAAAGGGCTCAAATCTTCTTATTGACAATAATGGCATTTTGAAGATTGCAGATTTTGGCTTAGCTACTTCTTATGATCCTCATCACAGTGTTCCACTGACAAGTCGAGTGGTCACTCTTTGGTATCGACCACCAGAACTTTTACTTGGAGCATCCCACTATGGAGTTGCAGTGGATTTATGGAGTTCTGGTTGCATTCTGGGGGAATTATATTCTGGCAAGCCCATTTTGCCAGGAAAAACAGAGGTACCATTTCTAGGAATTTGTTTTCACAAAATTCTTGCAATTGATGCCTTTTACTACCCGCTGGATCAAATTATTTTTAGGTATGTGCACGCATACTTATCATAAAATGCAGAAACATGAAAAAAAAAAAAAAAAAAAAAAATGAGGGAAGAAAAGATCCCATCCTTATGCTGCTAACAAATTTGACCAAATTCATATATTGGGGTTGTTTGAAGATTGGATTTCCATGTAAATGAACTCATCCCATATGGTTTGTTGCTAGGCAATCCTAGTTCTCCATATGTTCCATTTAAGTCTTGGTCAATTTCTGGATTGTAATAGACATTGTCAAGTTTCAACCCATCATTTACAAACTATTGTTGTCATTGCTGTTGTTACTAGTGTTATTTGTTGGGGGTCTTCATTGCCTGAATTTGATACAACTTATTTTTTTCCTGGTGCTTCACAGTGTTTCCTGTATGACACTTTATGGTTTAATTGAATCTCTCTTTTCTCCTCCTATGATAATTTCAGACATACATATTCTCTTGCAAATGTGTAGAAATGGGTGTTCCCAGTTTTCTTACATTAGCATGTTGGTATCATATATAATTGGTGCCTTACATGTGTTTGTTGGTGGTTGAGCTTTTTATATTTATACCTTGTAGGTTGAGCAGTTGCATAAGATTTTTAAGCTTTGTGGTTCACCTTCAGAGGATTATTGGCGAAAACTGAAGTTACCACATTCAGCATACTTCAGGCCACCACAGTCTTATAGACGATGTGTTGCTGAAACGATGAAAGATTTTCCGGCTGCTGCAGTGGGGCTTCTTGAGACTTTACTTTCCATTGATCCTGCACATAGAGGAACTGCTGCTTTGGCTCTCAAGAGTGAGGTATGTAGGTTTTATGCCTCTGAGAAATGCAGTAAATAAATAATTTGGTTGACATTGAATCCTTTATGATCTGAAACATGTTTCTGCACATCCTTCTTTATAATACACTCAGTGGCAGTCTTTTGGATTGCCGATTTATATGATTCTCCTATATTTTTAATTTTTTTTACTTCCTAAAATTCGTACTTTGTTTTACCTTCTCACTGCCAAAAAACAGTTTTCTCCCTCTCCACCAGTATCTTAAAGACCTGTAATTGATTAAGAGAAAAAGATAAAAGCTGGAAGAGAGGTCAGCTTGAAGAATACAGAGAAGGGGAGAAACTGACACTAACATGATAACTACATTGAAAGCAACTTCTGAGGATACAAAATATTAAAAACAGAAAAAAGAAAGCAAGAAAAGATAATAGAAAAGATTAAAAAAAAAAATGGAAAAATCTTTCACCATTTATGACCACCCTACCTACCCCTATCCTAATAAGATTCTAATCCTATCATCTAGAAAAATGAGATTATTTTCTGGGGAGTGTAGACTGCATACAGACCATTTAGTGTTTATAGATGCTTCTAGGCGGCTGACTATTAGATCCATTTTTGTAATCAATAATTGATGTTTCTCTAAAAACGGTTATTGCTATTTCTTTTATTCACAATAGTGGTTGTAATATCTCCTTCAAAACACCCAGGAATATTGGGAAAAAAGTGCTGCTAATGTGATCATCCTAATTGCAGACGGTCTATCTGATGTTTTAGATTGACCCCTTAGTCTGGAGATATCTATATGAGAATCAGTGAATAACATCCAAATAAATGTTAACCTTTTTTACATCCTCAGCATATAGAAACCTGAGGGGTTTGAAACAATTGATGTAACAACACTGGATCAGCTCTAGAACCTTTGTTAACATAGTCTATTATTGATTGTTGCAAGTAACCACCTTTCCACTGCAGATAGGGGACCACCTTTGGGACTAAATGCCGGCTATTGGCTACAGAGTTCCAATTAACATTACTAAGATACTCTATTGATGAACCTAAGGGGCCTATAAATGATAACTGAAATATCCATTTGATGGTCCAGGTTTTGAAGTTCCAACTAGATAACCAAATATATGGTTTCTTTATTAGTGAAAAGGTAGTTGTGGAATAGAGAAGGGTTTTTCTTTTGAAGGACCACTTGCCCTCAATTTTCATTTATGCTAGCATCTAATTTGATTTAAACTGCTGTCCCTACAAGTGCAATCTAATTATTTTCAATGATTGCCAATACCTAATATCTGAGTTAATATTTTCATGAGCTGCTTGCTGCATTTCTACTAATGTGAGGCCTTTGATATTTATTAGCTTATTTAATTAGTAATTATTTTACAGTTCTTTACAACAAAACCTCTTGCTTGTGATCCTTCAACTTTGCCCAAATATCCTCCTTGCAAAGAGATTGATGCTAAAGTGCGGGATGAAGCTAGAAGGTACATGTTATAGGTTCATGCTCTTTCATGTGAGAATACAAGATGATAATTTTACTGCTTTATTTTGTGTAAAACTAGAAACTCACATTGTGTAATGTAATAACTTCAATCCTTAGAAGCTACACGATGTCCCATTTTGCTTATCAGCGTTTTCAAATTTTGGTTTGCTCAAATGATTTGTTGGTCTTATTCCATTCAATTTTCATAAATGTTCTTTATGGTTTCTGCATCAGTTGATGTCTTGATTTGTGTCAAAGGTAGGCTTATTTGTTATCTAAGAGGCGGTGTTCATAATTTTTAACCTTTTCATTCCTTCATACGCAGGGAGCGGAAAGTTGATCTAGAAAGGAGAGGACAAAATGAATCTCGGGCAATTCCTGCATCAAATTCCAACATGCAGTCAGTCATGTCAATGCAGGTAACTAGAAATAGGGTCTAAAACCATTCCCTTGGCATTAATTACAGCCCTGGTTGAAATCAAAGTAAAAATTTTGAAGTTCCATTGGAGGACCCATATATGATACTTGAATTTGGTTTGAGTTTATTTTTAGCTACACATGCCTGTGCACACATTTTGGTTTGGGTTTTAAATGTGGGAACTTCTGAAATTTTGATAACTGCCCCATATGCATACATCTTGCTGACGTGTTATTGCCAAGGTTGAAAATTTTGTTTTAAGTTTGTTGTACCAACTGATGTTAGCCAATCAACTTATTATATTTTGGAATTTACATTTTCTCATTAATGGTAATTTTGATATATACTGATTTACCTTTTTTTTTTTTTTTTTGAGGATAAACGGCAGAATATATACTGATTTACTTGAGAGTTAATCAAGGCACAGATCACTGATTAGTGTTTTAAGCTTGCTGATTTCATCACCTTCCCCATGCTAGTTAAGCGTGTTGATTTTCTAAGTTAGAACAAGAAATTCTTTGGTATTTGTCTGGTGCCAGCATGAAGAAATTAATGTACTTTGCTCTGAGTTATTTTTTGTGTATCAACTAGAAATTGTTGGGGGGGTGTATAGCTTCCTACATAAGTGGCTTGGGTGTAATTTATGTTCAAGTTTCGATATTCTTTACAATAAAGAATTGCTTTTGTGAACATTTAGTGAATGTCTACAAATATAAAGTCTGTATCTTCTAGACTGCTACTGCTTTTGTCTCTTAGTTCTTTCTAACGTCACGTGCTTTCTGATTACAGAGAAGACAAAACCAAACCAGTTTGAAAAGCCAAAGTGAAGTGTTCAACCCTCGTCGTGAGGGAGCTGTTTCTGGTCTCTTAGTTGCTCCACCTAAACAGCCGCGACCTGTTAAAGAAGTTAGAGCAGACTACTCGGAGCGTCTTCGTAAGAGGTTTTCCCAATCAGGGCCACTGGCTGATGGGCCTGAATGGACAAAGTCTGGGAAGAAACTTGATGATCTACAAGCTGTTTCAACAGCTATTGACTTATCAAAATTATCTGGTTTGGTAGCAACCAGGACTCTGTTATCTGAAGGTCACCAAGAAAAAATTGGTCCTTCACAGTCACAGAAAACAGAACAACTGGGCAGGTTTTCGGGTTCAGTTAATGAATTGCAGTCCAAAAGAAAGCAGGACCAAAATTGTTACACACAGATGGTTGGAGATTTCCCTCAGATAGAAGATGGAAAGGCCTCTGCTAAAGAATCATCTCTGGTTAGTCATTTATAATGATTTTTTCTATTCTTATTTCTGATTACATGTCACTGTTGCTAAGCAACATTTTTGTCAGCATAGATAACTGATTTTCATTCCATCCAACACAATTTAAATGTTTTCCAAATAATGCTATGTGTTCTCTTTTCTTTTATTTTGCATCATTCCATTCATTCTTTGATTTGTGGTCAGCTTACAAGCCTTATGGCCTCAAGTGAAGATTGCAGGCATGCCATGTGTGTTGTCTAATAATTTATATCAATAAGCTTTCATACTTTTCTGGTCAACTTATGATTTTCTTCTGCTTATGTGCTTTCTGTTTTGGTCGTGCTCTAGTTAGTGTTCACTGTTCATGCATCTCAAAGCCAGTGTGGTTATCTAACTCGATGCCTTTTCTTTTGTTCTTTCAGCATGGTCATGGGTATAAGGGAAACAAGATCTATGTCTCTGGTCCGTTACTGAACTCATCAAACAATGTGGATAAGATGCTAAAAGATCATGATCGCAAGATCCAGGAATTTTCCCGACGTGCAAGACTTGACAAGACAAGAGCTGAGAAAGTTCATGCTCATGGGAAGCAAGTAACTGCTAATTAAAATGTCATATTGAATCCTGATGTGGATAAATCAGCAATGGCATCCAACATTGTCATGGATACACAGCTAAGGTCTTTGTAATTATATTACCTCATGCGTAGGGATGTTTTTATGAAAAAATTATTCTTTAAATTTTATTTTAATTTGACTCTTTTTACCATAGTAGCACCAGCCATTGTTTCTGAAAGCTTCTCTTTTAAGTGCTACCCGACATAGTCGAGGTGTTTGGAGGGTGTTGAAATGATTACGTTGTATTTTGTTTAGTACTACAGAATATGGCCGCCATTTCTTTCCTTCTGTTCTTATTTTTTGTTAGTATGGGATGCTTGGCTCCCCTACCTCTCTCCTTCAAAAAATTTTTTGGGTAATAAGATACTCTTCTTTTTATTTGCTTTTCTTTACACAATTACAATAAACCTTTTTTTTTTGGGGGTAGGGCGGGTTCCTTCCCATTTTTGTTTATTTGTATAGAAAATAGGGTCTTCTAGCCAAAACAAGGTAAGAAAGAAAGAAAATAAGAAAAGAAAAAGATGAGGATATCTTAAGATTTGAACAACCAGCCGTACTTTTGTTTAATGTGTATTACTTTGGTAGTATACCCTCACAAGAGAAGCTATTCATCCCAACAATAAAAGCTACTAAAAGCAACAAATGGTTGTGAAAGAGGTTTATCATTTTGCTGTTTTTGCAAAGCAATTTTATGGCAGAATGATCCATGAATAGACCATGCAAATAGACTTTGGTCCTTTTTTTTTTTTTGCTAGAATTGAAAAAAATCATTATTGGTCAGGTTTTGTCAGCTATTCTTATTTACCAACATGATCAATAACAATGAAAAGTCTCTGATTTTTCAGCCCAATAGGGTTAATATCAATAAAGTTGTGAAGGAGGAAGACCAAATGAAAATTGTATGCTCTTCTGACTGAATGAGAAATTGGGTTCAAGAAGAATAAGTAAACGAGAACCGTATGCTCTTCCACTTTCTCCATACAAGCTTTAAATGGATGAACCATTAGATAAGATTATTGCCTCAAATTTGAATACAATGTCAATGAATCATGTTAAACTAATAAACTTCATTTCCTCCCTCTCGCGGTTGGTTTGGAATTTTTGGAAAACGTCTTTGTCGCATATATAATTGTCAAAGTTTGTGTACAAGCTAATTGCTAACATTTCATGCCGTTATTATTATTATTTTGTTGAAAGCAAAATTAATTAATGCGCCATCTTCGTCAAGTTTGAATATGGTGCAAGCATATAATTATCTCTTTTTTATCTTATTTGACAATGTCAACACATCGATACAGGCTTTAGAAGAAATAAATAGTCTAATACATGGACAGAAATCTGAAACCCAATATTTTGTGACAAGTGTGGACAGAGCACTTTGGAACAAACAATGAAATATTAATATATATATATTGTGGGGCCAAATAATCCCACGGCCCAGCCCACTTCATTCTTGGGCCGAAAGCCCGAGCCGAGGAGACATCCAAGTCCGAGGGTGACCTCATCATCGGACGTCCGAGAGTTTGAAGAACATGTCCCCAGCAAGCTGTCATCTCCACACTAAACGCACCTGACAACCGCCCTGGCCGCATTAATGAGGAAAGGACCTTCACCAGTGTCGCCTTGGTTACCGCGACTCCCAAAGCGACTGGGAGGGCGGCTGATGGGACAAGCACCTGAGCAAAGGTCATGATCACTCAACAAGTGTAGGGCTAGGATTGGTTGGGCCAGGGGTATATAATATAAGGGAATCCCTCCTGAAAAGGGGGGGGGGGGGAGGAAGAAAAACAAAAAAGAAAACTCTGAAGAAAGAAAGGAAAAGAGAGAAAACAGGGCAAGAGCCTCCTCGGCCCATGGCCAAGGAGTCCATCCCATTTGTAAACTGTGCTAAGTCTTTTTCTTTAAGTAAAAGAGACCGAAGTTCACGCCACTCGAGCGCCGGCCGGCGCCTAGACCTTCGACCCACTCTCTATAAATTCATTGCGGGGTTCGTTGGGCTTTTGACCCGTGTCCATTGGGCTTGGGCAACCAAAAACCCAGTCCCTACAATTGGCGCCGTCTGTGGGAAGGATTAGTGCACCGGTTGGCGCAACAGGCGACTGTTCTAAACAACCATTCCATGGAGGATCGGCGGTGATGCAAAAAAAAAAAACTATCAAAAAGAAGAACATTGCAGAAAGATAAAAGCTTGAAGACAAGAGATTCAACAGTAAAAAGAAAAGTCTTTGATATTATTTCAAAAAAAAAAAGTCACAGATTACAATCAGAGGCTTAGGCAGGCTTGTTTTACAACTGTTCCTACCAGCTAGTCCTACAATCAGAGGCCCAGGCGGACCCAACTTAAAACTAGCTAGAGGGAGATGTCAACTCGTCCCCTTATTGGCATAAAGAGAATGGGAGAGCTTGACAATAAAGGGGCGGAAGGGGGCTGAGAGCTTGAACAAAGCGAGGAGCAGATGCAGGGGCTCCGGGACGCCCTCCCCCATGATGTTCCCTTGATTTTCTCCAACCTCCACGAGCGTTGGCCGTTGGTGACGGCAACACTCGAGCGCCGCACATAATGTGAGTTCGCATGTCTCCTCCGTCGGAGGTGCGCTCTGAGGAGGGACGTTAGGTACTTCAACGATATCCCTCCGGGCCACCGTGCATGGCGCCATCGGGGTTACGCCTAGATCCTGCCGCACCGGAAGCCCAGTGGGGCCTACGGCCACAACGGCTCTTGGCACGGATGTTCTCATGTCCGTCCAAAGCCGCCCTATATCGCCTAACTCCGGTCACAATCCCGGCGGGGTTGTTAAAGGGGCATGGGGAGTTGAAGGGGTATCTTCTTTCTGGTTGGGTTGAGAAGTTCATGGAATGAAGAGAAACCATTCCCCTAGGGGGCCTTATATAGAGGATGAAGGTAGGTGGGAGTTAATCCACGCAGAATTCGAAAAACTGGTCAACGAAGCGTTGGATAGTAATGAAGCGGCCAGATTCCAAAGGAGTCGCAAACCGTTGAGCTTATGGGGATTTACGAGGCCATTAATGAAGGCGCGTCTAGCGCACCGAAGCGTCAGGCGCGGAACATGAACGGCCAAGGGACGCTTTGCAAATGACAGAGATGAGGGCTCGAGATGGAGATGAGATCAATGCCACGTGCAAGATCATGAGCCGTCCGAAGGAGGAATCGTCCCCAGTAAAGCAAACCGAGGACAAACCCCTATTCCCAGAGGCCAAGCGTTAGACAGAACCAAGGCACTGCATGGTCCACGGACTCAGGCCTATGGGGAAATTAACCGCTCCAGAGGCCAAGCGTTAGACAGAACCATGGCACTGCATGGTCCTCGGACTCAGGCCTATGGGGAAACTAACCGCTCCAGAAGGCCAAGCGTTAGACAGAACCAAGGCATTGCATGGTCCTCGGACTCAGGCCTATGGGGAAACTAAACGCTCCAGACGCCAAGCGTTAGACAGAACCAAGGCACTGCATGGTCCTTGGACTCAGGCCTATGGGGAAACTAACCGCTCCAGATGCCAAGCGTTAGACAGAACCAAGGCACTGCATGGTCCACGGACTCAGGCCTATGGGGAAACTAACCGCTCTAGAGGCCAAGCGTTAGACAGAACCAAGGCGCTGCATGGTCCTCGGACTCAGGCCTATCGGGAAACTAACCGCTCCAGATGCCAAGCGTTAGACAGAACCAAGGCACTGCATGGTCCTCGGACTCAGGCCTATGAGGAAACTAACCGCTCCAGAGGCCAAGCGTTAGACAGAACCAAGGCACTGCATGGTCCTCGGACTCAGGCCTATGGGGAAACTAACCGCTCTAGAGGCCAAGCGTTAGACAGAACCAAGGCACTGCATGGTCCACGGACTCAGGCCTATGGGGAAACTAACCACTCTAGATGCCAAGCGTTAGACAGAACCAAGGCACTGCATGGTCCTCGGACTCGGGCCTATGGGGAAACTAACCGCTCCAGATGCTAAGTGTTAGACAGAACCAAGGCACTGCATGGTCCTCGGACTCAGGCCTATGGGGAAACTAACCGCTCTAGATGCCAAGCGTTAGACAGAACCAAGGCACTGCATGGTCCTCGGACTCAGGCCTATGGGGAAACTAACCGCTCCAGAGGCCATGCATTAGACAGAACCAAGGCACTGCATGGTCCACGGACTCAGGCCTATGGGGAAACTAACCGCTCCAGAGGCCAAGTGTTAGATAGAACCAAGGCACTGCATGGTCCACGGACTCAAGCCTATGGGGAAACTAACCGCTCCAGAGGCCAAGCGTTAGACAGAACCAAGGCACTGCATGGTCCTCGGACTCAGGCCTATGGGGAAACTAACCGCTCCAGAGGCCAAGCGTTAGACAGAACCAAGGCACTGCATGGTCCTCGGGCTCAGGCCTATGGGGAAACTAACCGCTCCAGATGCCAAGCGTTAGACAGAACCAAGGCACTGCATGGTCCACGGACTCAGGCCTATAGGGAAACTAACCGCTCCAGAGGCCAAGCGTTAGACAGAACCAAGGCACTGCATGGTCCACGGACTCAGGCCTATGGGGAAACTAACCGCTCCAGATGCCAAGCGTTAGACAGAACCAAGGCACTGCATGGTCCACAGACTCAGGCCTATGGGGAAACTAACCGCTCCAGAGGCCAAGCGTTAGACAGAACCAAGGCACTGCATGGTCCTCGGACTCAGGCCTATGGGGAAACTAACCGCTCCAGAAGGCCAAGCGTTAGACAGAACCAAGGCACTGCATGGTCCTCGGACTCAGGCCTATGGGGAAACTAACCGCTCCAGATGCCAAGCGTTAGACAGAACCAAGGCACTGCATGGTCCTCGGACTCAGGCCTATGAGGAAATTAACCGCTCCAGATGCCAAGCGTTAGACAGAACCAAGGCACTGCATGGTCCACAGACTCAGGCCTATGGAGAAACTAACCGCTCCAAAGGTCAAGCGTTAGACAGAACCAAGGCACTGCATGGTCCTCGGACTCAGGCCTATGGGGAAACTAACCGCTTCAGAGGCCAAGCGTTAGACAGAACCAAGGCACTGCATGGTCCTCGGACTCAGGCCTATGGGGAAACTAACCGCTCCAGAAGCCAAGCGTTAGACAGAACCAAGGCACTAAATGGTCCTCGGACTCAGGCCTATGGGGAAACTAACCGCTCCAGATGCCAAGCGTTAGACAGAACCAAGGCACTGCATGGTCCTCGGACTCAGGCCTATGGGGAAACTAACTGCTCCAGAGGCTAAGCGTTAGACAGAACCAAGGCACTGCATGGTCCACGGACTCAAGCCTATGTGGAAACTAACCGCTCCAGATGCCAAGCGTTAGACAGAACCAAGGCACTGCATGGTCCTCGGACTCAGACCTATGGGGAAACTAACCGCTCCAGATGCCAAGCGTTAGACAGAACCAAGGCACTGCATGGTCCTCGGACTCAGGCCTATGGGGAAACTAACCGCTCCAGAAGGCCAAGCGTTAGACAGAACCAAGGCACTGCATGGTCCTCAGACTCAGGCCTTTGGGGAAACTAACCGCTCCAGAAGGCCAAGCGTTAGACAGAACCAAGGCACTGCATGGTCCTCGGACTCAGGCCTATGGGGAAACTAACCGCTCCAGATGCCAAGCGTTAGACAGAACCAAGGCACTGCATGGTCCTCGGACTCAGGCCTATGGGGAAACTAACCGCTCCAGATGCCAAGCGTTAGACAGAACCAAGGCACTGCATGGTCCTCGGACTCAGGCCTATGGGGAAACTAACCGCTCCAGATGCCAAGCGTTAGACAGAACCAAGGCACTGCATGGTCCACGGACTCAGGCCTATGGGGAAACTAACCGCTCCAGATGCCAAGCATTAGACAGAACCAAGGCACTGCACGGTCCTCGGACTCAGGCTCACGGGGAAGCTAAGTACTTCGGATGAACCTAAGTATTAGGCAGAACCAAGGTTCTGCACGGTCCTCGGACTCAGGCTCACGGGGAAACCAACCACCTTAGATGATCCTAAGAGTTAGACAAAACCAAGGCACTGCATGGTCCCAGGACTCAGGCCTATGGGGAAACTAACTCCTTCAGAGGATTCCAGGTGTTGGACAGAACTAAAAGCGCTGCAAAATCCCAAGACTCAGAGCTATGGGGAAACTAACTACTTTAGAGGATTCTAAGTGTTAGACGGAACCCAAAGCACTGTACGGTCCTCGGACTCAAGCTTTTGGGGAAGCCAACCACATCAAGGAGAACTTAAGTGTCAACCTAAAGAATTTTCTACCCTGCCCTTAGGGAAAGATGGGCCCACTCGAGCATACATGCCCTCGCTGCAACAATTGATGCCACGACTGGCCGAGGTGCAATTAAAGATAAAATTACACAAGTAAAGAAAGAACGAATAACGTGCAAGTAAGTAAACAACCACAACAAACCGGAAAAGAAATAAAACTCGCATTTCATTAAGTTCACAAATATTACATGGTGAGTACCACATTACAGTCACAAAGCAAAAAGAAAAAAGAAGAAAATGCAAAGGGCCAGGGAGATAACAGGGTCGGAGGGCCTGCCCCACTCACTTATACTCCTCCCTCAGCTGGGGGCTGGACCATAGCAGCATCAAGGCTTTCTGAGCTTTGGCCAGAGGGGACGGCCTACGAAGGCGAAGCAGGAATAGTTGCCTCCTCAGCAACAGGAGCTCCAGCTCCAGCGCCAGACTTCACAGCCTCTTGGGGCGCCTCCCCAACGGGGCCCTCACCCGATTCTGCCACCTTGGAAGGGTCACTTCCTTGGGCGGGCTCAGCCACGGGCTCAGCAGTTGATGTGTCCTCACCCGTAGCAGTGCCGGTTTCCTCCGCAGCCTCCTCGGCCTCAGCGCCACTTGGAGCCGCCTCGCGGATGGCAGGAGGGTAGTACACATTCTCCTCCTTCCACAAGTCAGATGAGGCCTCGATCCCAGCCTGCCTGAGAGCTTCCCTCCAAACCTCGGCAGAGTAGCGCCTGCACAACCCGGGGACTTCGGACCTAAATGTTGCTGCTGTCTCTTCCATCCCCGCGGCGTAAGCCTCCTCCTCGGCTTCCTTCATAGCGGCCAGGGCTTCCTCCCTGCCCTGGTCAGCCTCAAACTTGGCCCTCACGGCCTCGTCCCTCGCTCACTCGGCTGCCTTCTTGTCCGACTCGGCGGCAGCCACCTTCTTGGGCAAATCTGCAAGCAACCCCTTTGCAGTCTTCAGCTGCTCCTCCGCCTCAGCCAGGAGCTTCGAGTAATCCTCGGCCTGCTTCTAAAAACCGGCGAGACCGGACAGAGCAGTGTCCCGGGCATTGGTCATCGCACTCAGCTCCTCCCGGGCCTTGGATAGATCAGCCTCAGAGTGCTTAAGAACCTGGGTGGCCTCCAGACGTTTCTCGCGCTCCACCTCCATGGCTTTCCCCTGGTCACGGGCCACGTCCTCCAACCTATAAGTAGCCTGAACGGCCTGTCCAACAAAACAAATACGCCATCAGCTGAGACCAAAAAACGGAAAGGAAGAGCTACAACTAGGAAAAGTCACAAGTATTGAGGGGCTTACCATCCCCAAGTACCGCTTGAGGCAGAGGAAGACCTCCCTGCTCCTCATAGTCGCCAGCTCCGCCATGTCGGCTGGGAGTAACAGGCACCTTTCCACCGCGTCGGCCACGTATGTGCCCTCACCCTCGTTGAAATCTCTGAGGGAGGAGTCTTCCCTCAGCGGCGCCCCGCGGAGCATTGGGGTAGGAAGCCAGGCCTGAGGCTCGGGCTGGTCGTCAACCTGCTTGTCCTGGCCTCGGGAGCTTATCCTCAGCTGTTTGGACGGCCGCCGATCATCACCCTCCTCCCGTGGGGGCTCGGACCTCTCCTCAGCTGGCCTCTTGCCCTTATCCTTCTTCTGCTTGGGATCAGAGGGCTCACGGCTGGAAGGCAGACTCGTCTTGGGCAGAGAAGGATGAAACCCTGATTGGGTAGAAGCCGACTTACCCTGGGCAGAACGAGTTTTTGGAGGAGGAGGAGGGAGCTCCGACTTGGATTTCTCCGGCTGGCCTTCGATCAGTTCCGCCAAGCTAACTTGCGGCTTCTTCTTGTAGCCCATTTTCTGCCGAGAAGAGGACTTGGACGCCGAGAAATCCGTTTCGGTCAGACGAGGTTCACCCAAATCTCCTGGAGGGTCCTCGGACTGGTGAGCTTGATCAAACACGCTAAATTCGTCCTCGGCGGGGCCAAAATCAGCAACCTCCACTTCCCTCTCAGGGCCTACTTCGGCGGGTTCCGAGATTCTAAGGGAGGAGGAGGGACCCGCAGGTATTGCGCCTTCTGATGTGGAGGGCACCTCAGGGAACCGAAACCCGTCCTCGGTCACAGTTATCTTTCGAAACCGAGGATCCTTTGCTCTGATCACGTGTTTCGGCGCCGCAAATGACTTGTGAGCCGGGTCGTATTTCAAAATTTCGTGAGCGGCCCTAACCTGATTATCGGCGTCGTTCACAAAAACCTCTGCCCTCAGCGCCTTTTGCAAGTCTTTCCGGTTGATTAGGCTGAAGTGGCGCGTGAAGGCGTGAGGATCTGCAAAAAGAAACACATCCACATTAGAAACCAAACAATGCAAGAAAGAGGGACGAGAGAAAAGATGGAACTGATTAGGGTCCTAGAACCCTCTCTCTCTCCATTTTCCCACTGCCCACCTGGGGTCCCCTCCGTCGTCGGGCAGTGAAGGCCATCATGCCACTCTCCAGACACGATGAGGAAGTCTTTGTTCAACCCCTTGCTAGACTCAGGGAGACACTGAATGAGCCGGACTCTGTCATCCCTAGTCTTCAGATAGTAAGTTTCGCCCTTCAGGCACTAGAGATTATAGCACCAGTTGACGTCATGGTGGGTCAATCTCAGACCCATCTTTTCATTTAGGGCATCCACACAGCCCAGAACCCTAAAGACGTTGATGGCACATTGAGTGGGGGCTAACCGAAAGTGCATCAGATAGTCTCTCATCACCGGACTCATGGGAATCCTCATGCCACCTTCAACGAAGGCAACGATGGGAATCACTACCTCACCCTCCTGCCTCCGAAAGCGCCACTCACCCTCCGCACAATACCTCAAGCCCACATTGGCCGGTATCTTGTAGTCGGCGATAAATTTCTCCATCGCCTCCTCAGTGAAGACATACTTCTTAAAAATACCCATCCCAAATAAAGCCTAAACGAGCTAAGAGGGAGCAAACGAAAAAGAGGCAAAAAAAGGAGAAGGAGAAAGTTCAAAGGGAGATAGAGTGACTTACAGAAAGGTGTAGAAGCTCCTCGGACAGGTCTTTTATGCTGGAGATGTAGACTCTTGAGTGCAAAGAAGCAGAGGAACCGGACTTTCAAATGGGTATTTATACCCTAAAATCAAGGAACAGAGCGGGTTATCCCACCCCCAACCGTTAGGCAAATCCCCACCGTTCGATTGACATCCTCCCGTTGAACGTGGGGAGCACAAAGCCGTCAGGATTTAATGAAGGGCACGTCGCGCCCTTCAAGGCGTCGGTAACGCTTCTGAGGCAGGCGAAAAGACTCTAGTACCTCCAGAAGGCCAAACTCAACGGTACATGACGTGAGCCCGAGGACATCAAAATCCTCCTCTCCGCCTGAGGACGCGGACAGCAAAATTTTGAGGGGTTATTGTGGGGCCAAATAATCCCACGGCCCAGCCTACTTTATTCTTGGGCCGAAGGCCCGAGCCGAGGAGACATCCAAGTCCGAGGGTGACCTCATCATCGGACGTCCGAGAGTTTGAAGAACATGTCCCCAGCAAGCTGTCATCTCCACACTAAACGCACCTGACAACCGCCCTGGCCACATTAATGAGGAAAGGACCTTCACCAGTGTTGCCTTGGTTACCGCGACTCCCAAAGCGACTAGGAGGGCGGCTGATGGGACAAACACCTGAGCAAAGGTCATAATCACTCAACAAGTGTAGGGCTAGGATTGGTTGGGCCAGGGGTATATAATGTAAGGGAATCCCTCCTGAAAAGGGGGGGGGGGAAGAAAAACAAAAAAGAAAACTCTGAAGAAAGAAAGGAAAAGAGAGAAAACAGGGCAAGAGCCTCCTCGGCCCATGGCCGAGGAGCCCATCCCATTTGTAAACTGTGCTAAGTCTTTTTCTTTAAGTAAAAGAGACCGAAGTTCACGCCACTCGAGCGCCGGCCGGCGCCTAGACCTTCGACCCACTCTCTATAAATTCATTGTGGGGTTCGTTGGGCTTTTGACCGTGTCCATTGGGCTTGGGCAACCAAAAACCCAGTCCCTACATATATATATATATATATATATATATACACACACACTAGTCGGAGAATGTCCTATTTTGTAGGTATTTTAAGTATAGTTGGAGATATATTTTTACTGAATTATCCTCAAATTTTTTCCTAGTACATAAGGTTTAAAAGTATTTCTGCACCACATAAAAGTTCAATTCAAAGAAAGAAATCTTCTTATAGATATATACTAGACTCATCACACGCGCTTTGTGCGTGTAATAATGTTTTTATTTTTTTATATATATATATATATATATATATGTATGTATATATTTGGTTTAGTGTTATAATGCTTAAAAGCGATATATATAAATAACCATGTGTACTTTTTATTTTTTTAAAGAATGAGGTAAGGTAATGTGGAATAATGTCTAAAAATGAGAAAGAGAACCGTAATAAGTTGAAACCCAATGAAATATTTGACTTTATTGATTGGGATAAAAATTGTGATAAGTAAAAAAAATTGAGATTTGAACAAAAGAAAGATGATATATGTTAGTGTGGATGAATAGAGATTTGTGATAACGGTGTAGAATTTGGATAACAAAAATTAATGTTTTAAAGAATTAAAAAAAAAAACCCATAGAAATTGCAGGATAAGAATGAGTAGTTTTTACTTTTTATGTAAGGTAGGTTTTTTTTTAGAAAAAGTAATTTTGTATTTTTTATAAAGATAATTGAAGTATTTGAATTCAAATAAATAACAAAAACAGATAAGAATCATACATTTGAATACAAATTGGTGGTGAGCAATTTTTTTTTCCTTTTGTACGTGAGATAGTATTACTATTTTAACTTTTTTTGCTTTTTTTTTTTTTTTTTTGTAGGAAAAAAAAAAAACTAAAAGGTATGTTATTTTAAAATTTGTATGTGAATATTTTGGTACGCTAAAAGTTGAAGACGAAACAGGGGAATCTTTTTATAAATAGTGTATATATGTATGTGTATGTGTATATATATATATATATATATATATATATATAATTTGATAGTTACAATAAGAGAGAGAGAATTGAATCCTATACGTTTTCGTTAAAAATACTAAGAGGTGTTAGTAGAGTTACAAAGTTCTTGGCAGCAACAAACAACTAATTTATTTATGTTGTTAATCTTTTTTTGGATGAATAAGTAAGATATTATTAAGCACAAGCACAAATACAACACAGTCAAAAGTCAAAACTGTACAAGGAGAAAAACTCAACTATCTCTTTACACTATTTAAACTTTGAAACATGAAAGCTCCACAAACTACACAAAACCTTGTTTTGATAGGTACACTTTAAAGTATTTACAACTGCTAATCTTTTAATTAACCTTCCAATTGATCTCTTGAAAAATGCTCACTTCAGACTTTTGGTACCATTGAGAATAGTCTAGCATTTCTTTGAGTCCACAGGTGACAGATTGTAGCACTCCAGGCTAGCCTCCATATTATTGCACGAATACCCCCTCCCCACCCACACCACCCCAACCCCCCCCCCCCCCCCACCCCCAAAAAAACCCGCGCGCGGGGCGCATTGCAAGATATCATTTCATGAACTCCTTCTTGGTTATTAAACAAAATCTTCAATTTGGTACCAAAATCTCTCTCTCTCTCTCTCTCTCTCTCTATTTTTTTTTGGTTACTCTACACCAAAGTCTCCTTGATATAGAACTAAATTGTAAATGGGGGAAAAAAAAAGAAGGCTTTGTTTTGTGGTTATGTATTAGGAGTGCGTTTGAATAAGTTTTACTGATTACTTAGGGTCTGTTTGGATACAACTAATTTTTGCTGAAACTGAAAACACTGTAGCAAAATAATTTTTAAATGTGTGAATAGTACCGTTACCGTGAGACCTATTTTTAATATATTTTTTTTTTGAATAAAGTGACTATGGGTCTCATGAACAGTACGTGAACAGTACCGGAACAGTGCATGAACAGTGACATTTGTCTCATGAACAGTAAATTTTGTCTTTTTGAAATGAGTGACAGCAAAAAAAAAAAAAAAAAAAAAAAAAAAAAAAAAAAAAAAAAGAATAAAAAATGAAGAGAAAAACGCAATGCAGGATTCAGCGTTTTTGCTGGATCCAAACCCACACTTATTACTTACTGAAAATACGGTAGAAAATAAGCGTTTTTTGTTTTTTTGTTTGTTTACTCTTTTTTGGTGGGTGTAGGACATGCCACAATAAGCTCAAAAAGCCTAAAAATCCGACTCTTTTGGGGCTTGTTAAATGCACTCCCAAATGTGTTTCAGCTTCTGAAATGCAGAAGTTGTATTGCATTTGGTAAAACAATACGTCTAAAGCACAATACACATGCAATCACAGAGCAACAAAGCCCACTCAAATGAGAGAAAATTTGCTGAATCAAGTACGTAGTTTGCGATGGATATTTTTATAAAAAATATTATATTTATTTTAATACTCGTTTATGTGTATCAATTATCCCTTAATATTAGATACGTTGATTGCTAAATTTTGAAATTCAAATATAATTCAAAATTTGAATAGTTTTTGTCAATAATTTTAATCAGGAAATTTATGAACATTAACGTGATATTAATGCCATAATTACTAGCATATTTGGTTTTATAACAAATATATACTTTCCATTCTAAACATTTTGTATTCAAACATTCTTATTTGAATATGACATAATAACGTCATATATGAAAGATATTTCAGCACTTAAATGTACAGCTATTGCTAAATTATTTTATGTTATAATAAGTTACCATATATACACAAGCGTTTACTATTTGGTTTAAGGAAAGTCAAAAACAAATGACAATATTTATGCATATTTGAAATTGTATTACATGTTTCTCAAAAAAAAAAAAAAGAAGAAAGAAATTGTATTACACGTTTTGGCTTTTAATCTTCAGCAACTTTATGGAACATTTAAATTTAATGTCATAGCATCATGATCCTTTCTTTTCTTGTTCTCAACATACAAAAGTGTGGCAAAGACAACCTCTTAGTCTTGATATCCGGTTTATATTATATTATATTATATTATATATATATATATATATATATATATATATGTAAAGAAAGCCATTGATTATATATATTAATTTCAATAACTTTATGACCATTTAATTGATATCAAACATATCAAACCCTTTTGATTCTTTGGTAGGCTAAGGACAAGTTATAGACCTGGCTATATATATGTATATATATATATGGAAAGAAATAAAAATAGAGACACATTATTTTTGAATTACAAAGCTGAAAACATTTCAAAAACAATTTTTTATTGTCTTAAACACTTACCATCTATTGTTTTTTACTACTCACAAAATATTCTATCTTTTACAAAATTTTCTGAGAAAAGAAAGTACTATAGAGAGCTTATATCCTACGAGTAGTGTAGGCTTGCAAGGATAATCAACAAAGGTGACTGGGTTATTGTATCTTGGGGACAACGTGCAGAAATTGTTTGTCTAACTACATCGAATATACCGTAAATGACACGATTTGTCTCAAGACAGTGACTTGGTCCACGTCTCATCTCTGCCACATCTTTTTTGGTAAAATCAAATTGTGTAATTTTCAAGAAAAATTATGGTATTATCTCCCTTTTATTTCCAACCGTTTGCCAACTACCCGTTAAATCTAAGTTTTTTCATTTTCCTGAAATACAACCTTTCTAGATGACTAAAGAAAATTTTATTTTATGTTTCATTTCCCCCTCATTCTTGGTCAAAACAATGGAGAGACAAGCAGTCTACAAATGAATGCTGCAATAACTAATTCATTTGACCAATATATATAATTGCATGGTTTGGATAACCGTAGGAGACCAACATTCAGAAAGTCAAAGGATGAATATAATTCTACAATTTAGACAAATTTTGAATTGAATCCAAATATCAAATAATCTATATTACAGTGTCCATTGCTATGCACCTTAAATCCAAAAATATGTTTAATCCTTTAAATACAACTTCATCTTAATAACAGCAAGCATCTCAAGATAAACCAGCATATTTATGTGAACTACTGATAGTAATTAAGCTTTAAAGAGCAATACAGCAGTCCTCTTGAAATAACCAGGTTCCTGGAGAGATTAACAGAACTGTTGAATTGCAATTTGTCAAGAGTCATCATGAGAAATCATCAAAATTGTCATCGACCTACTTGGATATCTGAGCTAGATTTTGTAGCAGACCAAGAAATTTCATCAAATGTAGGGTGTCCTATGCCACCAAGGTTCTGATTAAAATTAGACCACATTGCAATTGTTTCAATTCTATCAAGTAAATTCACCTCCATTACATCCCTTTCAGACTCAGTGCCCTCATTTGCTCCCTCCAATACCTTCACAGCTTGTGTCATTGTAGGCCTAGCACGAGGGTCTGGATATGCACATAACAAACCCAAATGAAGTACCCTCTCAACTTCCTCAATGCTAAAACCACCATTGGACCTTAACCTCTCATCAAGACCCAAATGCAATTCCCCTCTCTCCATTAGCCTCCATATCCAATCAACCAAGTATGGCTTCCCTTCTTCAATGGGTCTTTTCCCACACACCACTTCAAGAGCCAATATCCCAAAACCAAACACATCAGTTTGAGTTGAGGCTCGACCAGTTCGAACCACTTCCGGTGCCATGTACCCCACTGTCCCAACCACTCGAGTTGTGTTAGCCAATTGCCCATGATGGTGCATTCGGGCTAATCCAAAATCCCCTAGCCTTGCATTCACATCCTTGTCAAGTAACACATTGCTTGCCTTAATGTCCCTATGCAAGACTTTAGCTTCCCAACCCTCATGCAAATACAAAATTCCAGAAGCCACATCTTTCAAAACTTGCATCCTTTCCTGCCAATTCAACATTACACTCTCATCACACTCGAAAATCCTCTTATCTAAACTTCCATTTTCCATATAATCATAGACCAAAATCAATGTGCATTTCTCATTTTTGCACCAACCTCTCAATCCCACCAAATTCCTATGCTTCAATCTCCCCAAGCTTGAAACTTCAGCTAGAAACTCACTCATCCCATGTTCACTCTCGAGAGAGATTCTCTTCACTGCAACTTCTACTCCTTGCAAAGTCCCTTTATATACCTTCCCATGCCCTCCAAACCCAATCACATTCTCCTCAGAAAACCATTTCGTTGCTGCATAAATCTCTTGGTAACTAATCCTATGTGGCCAATACTCCATTTCCCAATCTTCAAGCCCTTCCCTTTCGTCCCCCCTCTTCCTCCTATACAAAATAACATATATCAAAACCCCACACCCCAGTACGAAAAGACTACCAACACTAACCCCTACAATAAACCCTTTTGATCGAAAAACTGACCCTTTTGGAGTCACAAACGAAGGAAAATTTGTTGTCACCAAAGCATCCCCAATCGAAAAATTTGAATTACTAAAGCTCCAAGCCAATATCTTATGACTTTCAACCAATTGTCCAGTTGCTGCGCAAAACCCTGTATACATTTCATCCAAAAGAACACTAGAGAGATTAACAAACTCACTTATCAAAGCCCTCCGAGGCCTTTCCATGCCTACAAGAGCCATAGTAACATTAATACGCGAATCCAAAAAGTCAATCCACACTTGATAGTTTTCCCCATTATTAAGCTTCAATACCTCAAACTTCTCATTCTCATTCTCTCCTTTCCAAAACCCTGCTTCATATGAAGTAAAAGACGTAAGCGAGTTCACGTCTACACCAACATGATTATCATTGATATCATTAAATTCTTGGTTCTTAAACACATCGAACTCGATAGCCAAGACATGATTATCGGTTTTACCGTCATTGGTTAAGTTGAAAAGACCCAGATGCTGACTTGAGCTTGTACCGTTTATACCTGTAGAGGGTGTAAGTATAAAGGCGAAGCCATGGCCGGGGAGGGAGTTCTTGACATGTGCAATGGAGAAAATGAAGGAGGTTGAGAAGGAGAGGAGAGAGGAAGATTTGGTGGATGTTGTGGGGATTTTGGAAGGGTATAAAGCACGGCCTATGGAAAAGGAGGTTTCATCAGTAACGCCGAGAATGGAGGATTGGATGGTGGCATTGCCAAAGAGGAGGAGATTGGTGGAATTGAAGTTGGTATTGAAGATGAACTCAGTGCCTGAAGTACTTGAGCTGAGGATTACAAGTGTTATGGTGATCAGGACGAGAGGGAGAGTAGGGGAAGACATTAGAGAGAGAGAGAGAGAGAGAGAGAGATAAGGCAGTGGTTATGGAGAAGATCTTTCAAAATCATGCTGAAATATTCTTGTACATTGTGCTGTAAATATTGTACCTATTTCCTAACTCGTAAAAACCATCAAAGAAATCAACGTTCTTGAATCAACATTAACTTATCTAATGTATAATAATCCGGTTGAACACGTATATTGAACATTGAACTTCACTTTCTAATTCTGAGAAATTTCCTCTTTGGTTATAAATGATGTGAATAGAGAGACGGTCAAAAGAGCCACTTCTTGTTTGTGTGGACCATATCGTATAAAATTATTGGTGTTTCGGCCGACAAGAAAAGTCCACATAGTTTGGCCATGTCCTGTGCAATTAGATAGTCAAGTTGTCCTCTAACTCTTCTTATCTGTAGCTGAGATTGTCTTGATTCTGATGTCGTGGAAGCCTGAAGAGAAGTACACACGATACTCTCTTGATGAAACAAAAACTAAACTGTTAGTTTCTGGTAGTAAACCTCGAATCCACGAGGAGTTTCCCTGAATCTACAAGGAGATAAAACTGGAATCCACCAGAAGAGAAAATTGACAAAATGTCTGTGTTTATTGATAATAGTCTCTTTTGCCTCTGACGGCTACAAAACATATAAATACTGAGAAAAAAACGTTAAGAAACCCTAATTCGCACTAATTAAGCGATTAGGTGACAAAATTACCGAATTTTACCAAAAATGGCAAAATTGAGTTAAATGCAGAATCATAAACAATTGACCTTAAGGGTCGTCCCAAAACAGACGGGACCTTATTCTGACTTTTAAATTAAAAGTTATTAAGGAAAAACAAATTTTACTATAAATAGCAAAAACACTGTTATCGAGGCCTTAATGAAGGAATTCGCCTAAATTTTGGCGACGATCATGGTTTGTCATGAATCTGGAACAGAATGTCGTTTCCCTTCAGCCTGCCAAATTTCATGCAATTCCGACAATGTTACCCCGATGGTCCCTACTGGCACCCCCCTTTGATCTTGCGTTGTGACTTTCTGCGCCCCTGCTGCTCAAGGAAAGCATGTGCTGTCTGTTCCCCCTTACTTGAAAAGAACTCGACCTCGAGTTCCCACTATCTAGTTCATCAGGAGGATGATAATCATACAAGTCAGCAACATTGAAGGTAGAAGAAATGCTCATGTCGGGAGGAAGAGCAACCACATAAGCACTGTTGTTGATCTTCTTAGTAATCTGAAATGGTCCATACTTCTTGTCCTTCAATTTGTTGTAGGTACCAACAGGAAATCTCTCCTTTCGAAGATAGACCAGCACTAAATCCCCAACATTGAAGATCTTCTCACGCCTCTTCTTATCAGCAGCTTCCTTGTACTTGGCATTTGTAGCTTCAAGTTTCTGCCTCACCTCCTCTTGCATGGCCTGAATACGGTCAGCCATATTCTCTGCTGCTTGACTCACTCCTGGAAGCTCAGGTAAAGGTACCAAGTCCAAAGCGTGTTTTGGGGGCACGCAGTAGACAATGGCAAATGGAGACTTACCAGTGCTTCTATTGACTGAGCTATTGTACGCAAACTCTGCTTGGGACAACGCAAGATCCCACTGCTTGGGCTTCTCGCCTGAGATACACCGGATCAAATTCCCCAAAGTGCGATTAACCACTTCTGTCTGGCCATCAGTCTGTGGATGACTAGTGCTGCTGTAATTCAAGGAAGTGTCAAAACGCTTCCACAAAGTCCACCAGAAGTGACTAATGAACTTGGTATCCCGGTCAGAGGTGATGGACTTTGGCACTCCATGCAAACGCACCACTTCTTTAAAGAACAGATTGGCCACTCGAGTAGCATCTAAAGTCTTCTTGCATGCTATGAAATGGGACATCTTCGAGTACCTGTCAACCACAACAAAAACAGAATCCATACCTCTCTGGGTTCGAGGAAGACCCAGTATAAAGTCCATAGACAGATCTTCCCATGGTGCTTGTGGAACTGGCAAAGGCATATATAAACCAGTATTCTGAGATTGACCTTTAGCAGTTTGGCAGATTGGACACTTCCTCACATGATTGCCAACATCCCTCTTGAGTTGTGGCCAATAATACCTCTCTTCCACCAGTGCTATAGTCTTATCTCTGCCCATATGTCCACCCAAACCTCCACCATGCAGCTCTCTAATAATCTGCTCTCTCAATGAACTTTTAGGGATGCATAATTGGTTACCCCGAAAAAGGAAACCATCCTAGATGTACATACTATTGATAGCAGTATGAGTTTGTTGACACTTACCCCAAAATATCACCAAAATCCTTGTCATGCTCGTACAGCTCCTTGAGGCAATCAAACCCTACAACTTCAGTACGTAGGGTGGTCAACAACGATGCTCGCCTGCTGAGTGCATCAGCCACCTTATTGGTGACACCAGACTTGTGCTTCAAAGTGAAATGAAAGCGCTGTATATAAGCTACCCACCGAGCATGCATCCTGTTAATGCTAACTTGACTGTTGATGTGCTTTAATGCCTGATGATCCGTGTATAATACAAACTCCCTCTAAATCAGGTAGTGCTCCCAATGCTTAAGAGTCCGTACTACAGCAAAGAACTCCAGCTCATAGGCTGACCATTTACTTCGAGTTTCACAAACTTTCTCACTGAAGAATGCTATTGGTCTGTTGTCTTGTGAAAGAACAGCGCCTATCCCGACCACAGATGCATCACACTCGACCTGAAACACTTTATCGAAGTTGGGCAACGCCAAAACCGGGGCTGTGCTCAGCTTTTCCTTGATCAAGGCAAAGCTTTGTTCTGTCTCTTTTCCCCATGAGAACCTCCCCTTCTTCAAACACTCAGTGATAGGGGCTACTATGCTACTGAAATCTCGAACAAACCTCCGATAGAAGGTTGCTAGCCCATGGAAGTTTCGCACATCACTAACTGTCTTTAGGGTTGGCCATTCCCTAATTGCACGGACCTTGTCCTCATCAACATGAATCCCATCTGCACTAACCACATACCCTAAGAACAGCAACTTATCAGTCAAGAAGCTGCACTTCTTCAAGTTGATATACAACTCATTGGCCTGCAACACTGCTAATACTTCTTGCACATGATTATAGTGGGCTGCTTCTGTCTTACTGTAAATCAGGATATCGTCAAAATAAACTACCACAAACTTTCCAATAAATGGTTTCAATACCTGATTCATAAGTCTCATGAAAGTGCTGGGAGCATTGGACAATCCGAAAGGCATTACCATCCACTCATACAACCCTTCCTTTGTCTTAAAAGCTGTCTTCCACTCATTTCCAGGTCGAATCCGAATCTGGTGATACCCGCTCTTGAGATCCAGCTTGGTGTAACACTTAGACCCACTCAGCATATCAAACATGTCATCTAGTCGGGGAATAGGAAATCGATACCTGACTGTGATCTTGTTAATGGCTCGACTATCCACACACATACGCCAGCTCCCATCCTTCTTTGGTGTTAACAGTGCGGGTACTGCACATGGACTCATACTCTCCCTGATCTGCCCCTTGCTCAAAAGCTCATCCATTTGCCTCTGTAGAATCTGACCTTCTTGAGGATTCATCCTGTAATGTGGCAGATTAGGTAGACTAGCTCTCGGAACTAAATCAATGCAATGCTGGATGTCACGCATTGGTGGTAAACCTGCAGGCAGCTCTTCTGGAAAAAGCTCTTCAAACTCCTTGATCAATGGTTGAATTACCTCAAGTATCTCAGTAACCTTCTTTGGCTCGCCATCTGTCACCACTACAGCGTATACCTATTTCGACTCCTTACACTCCCTGTCAAACTCATCTTCATTGTTCACTATGAGGAGTGCTGGCTTCCCCTCCACTTTAGAAGCTTTGGGTATACTGCCTTCCTTAATAGGACCAAGGACAATTTTTCTGCCATTCTTAAAAAACACATACACATTATCCTTACACCTATGAGTAGCATCTACATCATACTGCCAAGGTCTACCAAGTATTAAATGACATGCATCCATTTCAACAATATCACAAACTACTTCATCTACATAACATTTACCCATAGAAAAAGTAACATGGCATTGTTGAGTAACAAGAGTTTCCGTACTTTTCTTGATCCAACCTATCTTGTACGGAGAGGGATGCTTTTCTGTTTTCAGTCCCAGCTTGGTAACTAAACTCTTCGACGCAATGTTTTCTACACTGCCACTGTCTATGATCAAATCACAGACCCTTTTATTGATGGTGCATCGTGCTCGGAAGATCTCATTCCGCTGATCACTGTGCTCCACTCTTGGTGTGAGCAACAACCTCTGAATCACTAAAGACCGCCCTAGTGGCACGCCTTCCTCATCCTCTTGGACCTCATTGGGATCATAGGCATATGGATCCGCTTCATTATACACCTCTTCACCCTCCTGTTCACCTTCTACCTCGCCCTCTTCTGCCACCACCAAATTCACTGCGACTCGCTTAGGGCAAGTACTAGATCGATGTCCTGGTTCTCCGCACCTGTAGCACTTATTCCCAGTTGGTCTAGCATAGGGGTTGGCATTCGCTACTGGCTGGGCTGCGGAACCTGCTACTGCCACTGTGGATTGGTTGACACCACTATTCTCCCTAACCACGGGTTGTGACCGTGGTGTAAACATGGGCTGTTTACCTTTGTTGGCAATGGAACTAGAGGACTCCGAACTGCGGTTGGAAAACTTCGAACCTGTCCTGAGATGCTGAAATTCTATTTTCTTGGATAAGGTTACAACCTCATTCAAAGTATATAGGGTTTGTAAGGATACCTGATCTCGAATGGAAACTCGTAACCCGTGTACAAATCTGGATATCCGTTGATCTTCAGTTTCCTCCAAATCATTGTGATTCGCCAACCTGTCAAACTCCTCCATGTACTCATTAACTGTCCGAGTACCCTGCCTGCAATCCTGGTACTGTCTGAACAACTCCTGCTGGTAATCAGGTGGTAAGAACCGATCTGCCATTAACCTTTTCATCCTCCTCCATGACCGTATTGGAAGCTTTCGTTCCCGAGTACGGTTTAATTGAACACGATCCCACCAGGCAGATGCTCCTCCCTTCAATTTATAGGCCACCAAACACACCTGTTTGTCTTCTGCTGTACCCATATAGTCGAAAAACTTTTCAACCTCACTGACCCAATCCAGATACTCTTCAATGGAGACATTACCATTAAAAGATGGTAACTCTATTTTCATCCGATAGTCCCTCTACTCCTGATAATCTCGACCATTATCCCTTGTAGGACCACGATGATTTCCAAGGACTCTCTCTGCATACTCCTCATCTTCACTGTCTTCTTCGTTGTAGTCTTGCTGCCTGTTCCGGTTTGGACCCCGATAGGGAGGGCCACGCACTCGATTATCACGTCGCTCTTCATCAACGCGATTAGGGTTTCAGTTAAGCAAAGTGGCAAGTGCTTCTTGAATTTGGTCCAGAGTTTGCTGGGTTGAATCACGAAATTTTGATGTTCATCACGAAATTGTTGATTTTCATCACGAAAATCAAGGAACTCAGCCCTAGTGAGGACTGGGTTGTTGACGTCGTCACCGTCGTCATTGTTGTGGTGGTTACCGTCTCGCCGGTTAGCCATCAGACCAGGGTAAGTCAAGGCTCTGATACCAACTGATGTCGCGGAAGTCTGAAGAGAAGCACACACGATGCTCTCTTGATGAAACAAAAACTAAACTGTTAGTTTCTGGTAGTAAACCTCGAATCCACGAGAGGTTTCCCTGAATCCACAAGGAGATAAAATTGGAATCCACCAGAAGAGAAAATTGACAAAATGTCTGTGTTTATTGATAATAGTCTCTTTTGCCTCTGACGGCTACAAAACATATAAATACTGAGAAAAAAACTTTAAGAAACCCTAATTCGCACTAATTAAGCGATTAGGTGACAAAATTACCGAATTTTACCAAAAATGGCAAAATTGAGTTAAATGCAGAATCATAAACTACTGACCTTAAGGGTCGTCCCAAAACAGACGGGACCTTATTCTGACTTTTAAATTAAAAGTTATTAAGGAAAAACAAATTTTACTATAAATAGCAAAAACACTGTTATCGAGACCTTAATGAAGGAATTCGCCTAAATTTTGGCGACGTTCATGGTTTGTCATGAATCTGGAACAGAATGTCGTTTCCCTTCAGCCTGTCAAATTTCATGCAATTCCGACACTGTTACCTCGATGGTCCCTACTGGCACCCCCATTTGATCTTGCGTTGTGACTTTCTGCGCCCCTGCTCAAGGAAAGCATGTGCTGTCTGTTCTACGTCAGATTCAATCTCATCAGCAACAGTTGTCATTGTTTGTAGCACTTCATTGGAAATTCTTTAGACAAATTTTTACGTATCTAAATTCTTTTGATGGTGTAACTAAACCAAGCATTAAAAAGGGAAAAAAAAGAAGAAGAAGAAGAAGAGTGATACTAGCAGATTTAGATTTTGCTTACAACAATGTTCAGTCAAAAGATTTAGGTCTATCTAAGCATCACAGTAAAGCAGAAAATTTGATTCATGGTTTGGATACCAACATAATATTTTCCTATGTTGCACGGACACGCGAAATTTGGCCAAGTACCCGTGTCGGACACGGGTACTGGAAGACACGCCCAGAAACGGTACCCGACGCGCACCAGAGAGAATTTTTTTTTTTTTCTGGGTACGGCCCGGACACGGTTAGGCCGCGCTGGGTACGTCACAGACACGGCTGAGGGGAAAGAAAAAAAAGCATATTCAGCCTCCCTCCTTCTCTTATCTGAGTTTTCCCTCTCAGCCGTAGATCGTCGTAAATCAGTGAATATGGATGAGCGGCGGCACAGAGCCCTTTGCCTCTTTGGCAGGGTCTATGGCGAGAGAGAGAGTTCTAGACCATTTTTTGGGTTTAAACTTTAAACTGGTCTGGGTATATTTTTGCAGTGGGCTTGGCTTGAATTTCAGTTTGGGCTTTAGCGAGAATAGGCACCAAAATAGGTTGGCTTGCTGGCTCATGTGTATATAGCCCACTTTAAATCCAAAAATAAATCTACTAAATAAAAAAACCCAAACCCAAAATCAAAATTTCCTAACTAAGAAAAAACAAAAGCCCAGGAGCACAAACATAATTACAGAAGTACCCCGAACCTCCTTGAAATCACATAAATAATTAATTTTAGGTATGTTGTCAAGCATTTTTGGTTGTTAATTTTTTTTTTAGAGACTTTCAACTTATGAAGTCCGCTTCTGATGATACTTTTTATCATCAAAGTAAGATACTAATTGATTTTTGGTGTAGGCGGGGATTGAATCCCAAATCTCTTATTCAACTATCAGAGACTTTACCAATTAAGCTAAACTCGTTTGAAAGTACAAATTGTCAAATTAAGCGTCTAATACTCGTTTGAAAGTGCAATTGTCAAGTGTAAGAAAGGACCTTCCCCAAGATTCAACTGTAAAGTCGACTGTCTGGATTTTGGAATTGCTACACCTATATTTAAGTGTGTCTCAACAGTGTTGGCATGTCTGTGTGCATAAATTGTCTCTCAATTCTCAAATTTAGAGGCTCAAAACTTCGATCAGAACTTTCTATATGTTTCCAAACGATATTGATCAATTTGGCATCTTTTTAGAGTGCTTAGAACTAATCAGCTGCCTTTACTGTTAGTAAAAGAATAGCAGCTCTCACTCAAAGAGACTTTTTGAGTTGAAGCAGCTTTATCCTATTTATAATTTGATTCTCGTAAGATTAAAGATATAGAAGTATTTTTGTCCCAAAAAAAAAAAAAAAAGATATAGAAGTATTTTGGTTTGAGCCTTGTCACTTTAGTTACACCCATATAGTAGCACTGTCCTTTAACTTTAAATCTAAAAGACTTTTCTTCACCAATATAAAGGATTTTTCCTCATATACAATATATATGATTAATTACATGAACGAACATAAGATTATATGGTCATCTAGCGGTGCCGCGATTGGTTGCAATTGGGTGAATTGAAACCATTACTTAAATTATCAGCCCAAGACTTATTCCATGTTCAATACAACCAACTTTCAATTTTGAACATCAATTTTAAAATTTTAGAACATTGACAAATTTGTTTGTTTGTTTGTTTGTTTTTTTATTTTTGGAAAAATTTGACAAGTTTGTTGTAATGATTAGAACTAGAGTTGTAAATGAACGAAGCTGTTCATAAACCGTTTGAGCTTGACTCGATAACTAAGTCTATTCATATTTGTTTTTCTATGAGCCTAGGTTTGGTAATAAGCTTAATTTAGGCTTTGAAAAATAAAACCCTAAGGCCTAAGCTTTATAAGTACCTAAACTACATTATTGTACTCATTTTGGGAGTTGGGACCCATAATTAGGCCTTCATCTACTCCTTCACCTTATCTTTTTAATGAATTTACTCTATATATATATATATTAAAAAGAAAGAGAAGAGGATGTTATTCCATCTCTCACATTTGAGTCTAAAACCCAAGCTATAAGGGAGAAGATGATTAGAGACCCATCCCAATTACAAAAAGTAGCCAATTGGGATGGGCCGGAAATGGGTTAAATTGCGAGTACAAAATTTACATGTCTAGACAAAATCCCATAGAATGAGAGACTAAAAAAGAAAGAAAAAGAAAGGTAAGGATAAATTCTCATTAAATTGAACATAAAATGAAAGTGTTTTTGGATAAACTTTCAAGAATAGAGTATACCATTAGTCCATTACATGGAAATTAAATGGTTGTAGAAGGGATATCTTATTTGAGGATGGACCATGTTGAATAGCTTCTTATCCTCTAAAACCCTTCAATTGAAGGAGTTGAATTTTGGAATTTTTAAAAAGAAAGAGAAAAAGAGAAGTTTTTCTGTATATATTTTAGGCTAAAATGCAAAACTGACCTTCTAAGTTTCTTTAGATTTCATTTCAATCCTCTAATTTTACTTTTTTTCATTTCAGTCCTCTAACTTTTAAGTTTAATCAATTAAGGCCTTTTCATCAACTTTTGTTATATGTTGTGGTTATTTTTTCAAAATTTTTAAATTAAAAAAATTCAATAAATGATTGAAAAATATTTTCTAGATTTTATTTTTCAAAAAATTTTAACAAAAGTTGACAAAAATGCCTTAATTGAATAAATCTGAAATTTAGAAGACTGAAATGAAAGAAAGCAAATTTAAAAAACTGAAATGAAATCTAGAGAAGCTTAGATGATCAGTTTTGTATTTTAGCTTATATTTTAGGCCGAAAGCCATTTTTAGTCCCTACATTTTCAGGCAATTCCTATTTTAGTCCCTACATTTTATTTTTACCGCTTTTAGTCCCTATTCTGAAAAACGCTTTCCGTTTTAGTCTCTACCATTACTCATTTTACAGAATTATCTTACGTAGCAAACGGTCCAACAGTAAATGCTGACATGTTCATTAAAATAATATTAAAAAAATTATTTACATTTTTAAAAATGCCACATCAGCAATTTAATTTTTAAAAAAAAAGCCACGTTAGATAAAAATAATATAAAAATTTATAAGCTAATTATTTTTTAAAAAAAGAAAAGAAATTAGTTAAATTAATTTTTTTTTTCAAAACAACGATCAACCACATCGCCAAAGGCTCTCCTTTGCTCTGGATCCATTTCCTATTTGTCATATTCTTCCAAAAAAATAGTTCTAAGTTCTGAGTTCTTCATATTCTTCCAAAAAAAGAAAAAAAATTAATTTAACTAATTTCTTTTCTTTTTTAAAAAAATAATTAGGTTAGAAATTTTTATATTATTTTTATCTAACATGACTTTTTAAAAAAATTAAATTTCTGGTGTGGCATTTTTAAAAATGTAAATAATTTTTTTAATATTATTTTAATGAATACGTCAGTATTTACTGTTGGACCATTTGCGACGTAGGATAATTCTGTTAAATGAGTAATGGTAGGAACTAAAACGGAAAGCGTTTTTCAGAATAGGGACTAAAAGCGGTAAAAATAAAATGTAGGGACTAAAATGAGAATCGCCTAAAAATGTAGGAACTAAAAGTTGCTTTTCGGCCAAGCTTACAATCTTAGGTTAGTACATAATATTATTTTAAAACCACGGACACAACGTCAAGCACCAGTGGTCTAGTGGTAGAATAGTACCCTGCCACGGTACAGACCCGGGTTCGATTCCCGGCTGGTGCAATTATCAATTTTATTTTTTTTATGTTCTCCCTTGTTTGGAATATTAATATTGCCATCAAACTATAATCTAGCAAAGCCTCACAGGGCTGCTGAACATTGCAGACCTTTCTGGAGTTCCCGAACATTTTCATGAAGATTTTGACAATGAATTTAATTAGCTCATTCTCATTTTGTGAAGGACTCTTGTTCATAATATCTTGCGTTCAACGTTCTTTCATGGCTTGTTTAAGTCCTGTATCCTTTATTGAGTGCACATTATGTCATGTTAGCCTTTTATATATTCATAAGAATTTGGAAAAAACAAGTTTGTGACAGCACGAAGGTGGAATGAGCAGAAGACTATATCAACGCTGAAACACATACTGCTCAAGGAAATCAACTAGCTAGGATGCTTGCTGCTGCTCCAAGTTTTCTCTCTTGAGATGTATAACCGGAAGATCTTATCTGAAATGACATTTTTTTTTTCACCTAGTGGGCTTCAAATCAATCTGTCTGTAAAAGTTAATTATTTTTACATATTTTATTATTATCTCCAAAATATTCTCTCATTTTTAACCCTTACAACTTTTCATTTCCTTTATATTTCATCTTTACCAATTTTTCCTTCTTTAAATAATTTGACAGTTACAATATGAGTGGAGGAATTTAAATCCTTATGTATATCTGTTATGTATTAGTTGAGAGACAAAACTCTTAACATCTCTACCAAATTAATACCAAAGTCACCTTATTAAGGATGACAAAATACCTATAACCTACCTTGCTTCTGCCTCGAGTGAGTTTTCTAGCCCTAAAGAAGGGATGGCTCTCCCCTAATCTGACCTTGCCTCACCCTGCCAGCCTTGCAGCCATAATTTATTTTAGCTCCTCTCCTTGCTTGTGGCGGGCATATCAAATGTTTAGGCAAGCCAAATAGGTGTATAGCCTCTGCAAATTTGGGGGAGATTTAGAGAGGCAACCCACAACTGCAATGAATATGTTGAGCAATTGCTTTAAATTCTTATTTACCTTTTTCTTTCTTTGGTGAAGAGGAAAAATTGACTTTTACCTTTGCAGTTTTTTAGTGTGACTGAAAATATGACTTCTTTTTGGGTGTTTGAGCGAGATGAAAATTCTGGCTTGAGACTACCACGAGGGATCTTGCTCAATCTAGTATTGAAGGGTTAAGGGTTTGATAACCAAGGCATAACAATGAAGTAATCATTGTTTGACGATGACTAAGTTAATATGGTAATTGAATATAGAATCAAGATAAAAACAAATCAAGGTAAAATTAAAATCCACAGAGCTAACTCCAGGAGAAGGAAAGAAAAAAACACAAACAGCTTAAGGATATGCAAAAAAAGAAAAAAAAAAGAAAAAAAAGAGGCTACATTAAATTAAATAGGAATAATTACAGAATATTAAAGCATTGGTAGTTTGGTACAACTACATTTGAGGCTAAATGTACACTAAAAGAGGAAATTACAATATTGATAGACAAATAGAGTTCGATTAAATTGGTTTTGAAGATCGAAAAAGGTTAAATGAGATTTTATCTAAGAAGAATTTTTTAGTGCTGAAACAACTTAAGGATGTGCAAAAAAAAAATGAGGCTACATTAAATTAAATAGGAATAATTACAGAATATTAAAGGAGGTAGTTTGGTTCAACTACATTTGAGGCTAAATGTACACTAAAAGAGGAAATTACAATCATAGACAAATAGAGTTCGATTAAATTGGTTTTGAAGATCGAAAAAGGTTAAATGGGATTTTATCTAAGAAGAATTTTTTGGTGGTGAAACACAAAAGACTTGAAATATCCGGAGTAGAGATCCCAATTGAGTTTTTATTAATTCATAAAGAGGTGTCATACTATTGTATTTGTTGTGAACTCATTTTTTGGATAAATTTGATAAGATATTGTATTGATTTTAAATGGATTTATTTGGAGTGGTTTGTGATTTTTCCCTTTAAAGTTGAAAGGGTTTTCCATAGAAACATTTGCATTCTTGTGTGTAGTTGATTTACTTATGGTTTAACAATTTTAGTTAAATAATTTTTTTTAAGTCTGGTTAAAATTATTTATTTAAGTTTATTAATTCATGTTAAGACTAGTTTGTAGCTAACAGGATACATGTTTCTGTTGAACTACCTGGATGATTATAATTGTATGTAATGCATTTTATGGCTTAATTTGATGTCATTCTATTTTTGGAATCCTGAATAGCTTGAATTTCATCAACCATGGTTATTTAGGCATGGCTTGTGCTGGAACCATAAGTGTGATCATAACTGCAGGGTGGGTTTGGCAAGTCTAGTCAAGTAGCATTATTTTATTGTTGCGACTTCATTGTCATCTCTTCATGACAGTAATTACTTAGTGATAGATCGATTTTAAATTTTTCTTTGGGTAGGGAGTGCTTTAACTTTATGTGCATATTGCATTGATTTTTATTTATAAAAATCTATCCTCATAAAAATCTCAATTTGTTGACTAATCTGTGTAAAAAAAGAAAAAGAAAAAAAGAACAAGTAAATATTACTTTTTTGACACTTTTCATTCAAGATGGATGTAAAAAATTTGTATAAACTAATAAAGCATTCACATTCTTGTATACTTTTGGGTTTATCTTCTGGTGATCTCTTACTTTTGGATGGATGTGCTTTTGTTTTAGCCCAACTCTTCCCCATGAGCAGTTGTGCTTTAAATTATGCTTATATCACTTTCCTGTAAAATTATTTCATGCTAAATATTTTATTGTTGATGATGTATGCTTTCCTTGGCTACATAATTTAATGGGACAGACTAATATGTAATTCATACCTTGCTATGGATTCACCAACAATTTACCAATGTCATATTAGTCAAACACTACATAGAAGCCATGATGCATCCAGAACGCTCAAACAAGAGTAAAATTATTTGCAATATAGATACGATCAGAACATATAGATGATTACACTCTTAACACCTCAGACCACTGAATAGTATCGGACCCCATTTTTACTGGATAGGTCGGAGGTTGGTAGGTTGTTAAGACATATGTGGTTCATTTGTTAAGAACATATGTCATTCTTTTACGTAATTGGTCAATCCTTTGACAAAATGCACTCAACATGTAATTGGGTAGTCCTAGGTGTTTTTAATACTTCAAGAAACAAGGTTTCAAGATCAAGTGTTGAAGTCATCAAGTCTGTCCAAGAAACAAGCTGAAGAAGTATTGAATCATTAAATCTCGACACCTGCTCGATAGCTCCTCGACACCTTGCTATCTGTCGAGGTTTATAAAATCAGAAATTTTGATATGATTTCTTGAGATTCGTGAATGTGTCTTTGGGCCTTCTTTTCTTCTAACCCTAGGCATATAAAATGATTGTTTTAAGGGCCGTCAAAGTGTTCACAAGTTACATAAGCATTGAGAAAACTTTGTTAAAGCAAGTTGTAACTGGAGACGAAGTTCTTGCCCTAGTTCATCATTCTTGAAGAAGTTGCTGTGTATGTGCACCTTTGGGTTTTGTGATCAAGCATCTTCTTGATCTTCATTGTAGATGAACTGAAGAATTTTGCAGCCAACAACTCTTTCTAGTTGGTGATTGAAGTCGCGTATTGGGATCCGTGCAATTGGTTAGTCACGTACTTGGGAGCTGTGCATCAAAAGGGGGAACTGTCACTACAGAACAAGTCCAATTGGGTATTGGGGTAAGGGTTCAACTGTAGGTTGGTAAGGTATTTGAGATTCCTTTACTTGTAATCGCTTATTGTGATAATAGTGGAGTTTCGGAAGTGGTGACTTGAAAATCACCCTGTGGGGTTTTTGCTGTAAGGTTTTTCCTCATTTGTAAATAAATCACCGTGTCATCTATTTTCTGCTGCATAATTAGTTTATTGGTGATTTGTATGTGCTATCACGCGTTTGCATGTTAAATTGATTAATTAATAACTTGGCTAATTAATTAATTGGTTTTATCACAAGGGGTCATTCAGTTTGTGGCCTATCATAGGTTAGAGACAAGGTACTTGCCAAGCCTCTGAGGAAGAATACTGAAAGATATAGAGTTGTCCAAGGAAGCCGGTTGCAGCTTCCTGATAAAATAACAGTCATTATCACATTAATTAGATTCACTTGCTTGGTACAATTGCATTTATTGACGAATGACTGGCCTGAACAGTGCTGAAGACCCCAAAAGTTTTTCTTCATCATGAAAGTAGGGAAGTAAGAGTTTGATGGGATAAGGAACCCACCAGCTATGCAGAGACAGCACATTCCAGAGGAGAAGGCAGGTGAGATATAGGAGGAAGCAAAGCACAAAGAGAGGGGGACACAGAAAAAATTAGGAAGAGAATTAGAGAGAGAAAAGCACAAACCAAAGAGAGACTTTCAAGAGCATGTTCTTGAGAGATTATTTGTAAATGTGTATTGGATTTTCTTTTACATCAATAACATAAGCCTTTTGTCTTAATTCAACCAGTATTCAGTTCTTGTATAGATCTCCAATTGTAAAATCTTAGTAACTCTCCTCAATCAAATTAATTGTGACGTAAAGAGTCTTAATTCGTTTTCTGACCCACATAGTATTGATTCTAAATGGATTTATTTAGAGTTGGCTTGTGATTTTTGTTAGGTTTTAGACCCCTGAACAAACAATATTTAATTAAATTTTAAGGCTAAGTTGTTAATTAGATTAATTATGCAAGTCTTAGATTAACAATAAATCAAACATATCATGTAGTGGTTGTGTGGGCCTTTTTTGTGTTGTGCATTGGGCTAAGCTGCCTTTTGTGGTAATGGGCTCGAACGTTTTTGAGTAAGGGAGTTGAGACCGGTCCAACTGCAACTCAACTTGGGCCGGTTTGTGCACAAACTATGTCTCGTCTGCCAGGAGCGTGCTTATGGCAGGCAGAGCTGTTTCAGATTGAGTTACGGCAGGCAGATATAATGATAACAACAAAACAGAGTATTCTGACTATTTAATGAAAAATGACCAAGTAATCCCTATTTATAAGACATAATCACAATGATAACAATGATTTTTACAAAGAAAATGAAGGATTAAGTGATAATATGAGTTAAAAATAAATATCAAGTCAAGTTTGGGTCCGTAGAGGCGAAGACCAAAGAGGAAGAACGCCTCCTCTCAATGCAACTAATCTCCCAGGAAAAGATCCTACCGTGGGGATTAATAACTTTGAAGGAACCGGACCTGAATGGTTAGTGCCCGAAGGAATTCTCTTTTGTTTACTTGTCTCAAAGAGAGTAGGATTTCGAGGGGGAGAGAAGGAAATCGACCCACTGGTGCATGCCCATTGTATTATCTCCTTTCGTTTTCTGTTTTCTCTCTTATCTTTTTTTTCTTTCCCTTGTTTTTCCTTGTTTTCTTTTTACTTCCTGGTAGCCTCTGTTTTTCGATCCCTTTTTCAGGGCACAGCAAAGGTCTTTTTATAATGCCTGCCATGACCAAATTTTACCGGTTTGCCCTATAACCGCTTTTATCTGGTCTAGGCGTACTTGCCGACCACCAAAGGGTTCTTCTATGTGCCACTCACCCTTGCCAGACAAAGGCAGGTTTGTTTTATTTGTTAGTCTGCCGTGGTACTCTTTCCTGCCACGGTGTAAGTGTTTTCTCTCTCTTTCCCTCATGGCATGCACCTAATGGTTCCCCCTCAACCTTATCTCTTTTGGGTGGTCTGTCATCCTAACAGGACGTACCCCCCAAAAGAGCTTGAGTAGGAGCTGCAGAATAGATCTTTTTCCCTCTCCCCACCACCAAACCATACCTCCCTTACCTCTTACCTCTGACCCATGGCCTCATCACGTCCCATATTGGCTGGGTACAGGCTGGTGGCGTCTGGGCCTTGCGCGTGCTTCCTTTTCATGTATGTCCAAAATCTGCCCGTTGCTCATGCGTTTGCCACGGTCTGAAGCTGCGTTTGTACAGTCTACCGCTCTTCTTCGTCCTTTTATGTGAGCCGTTTTATAATTCACTGTTCCCTTTAGGGGCTGGGCTTCATTTGACACTGGGCTTTGCGTTTCTTCCAGCCTACTTCTTGATTGCCATCATGTCCTGCCATACTACTCAGTTATTCCTGCTGTAATGACTTGATCCTGCTGGGCCTTTCCAGACCTGTCGCTTATTCTTTCCCTAATGGCTTATCATGGCCATGGGTTTTCTTACTTATGGGCTTCTGCGTCCCTTGTGTTTTCCCTTGGGCATCCTTGGCCCATTTGCTTTGTCTTGAACTTCCTCGGCCCTTTTCCTAACTTTGTTTCTCATGGGCTTTTACTAACTTAATTGGGCTTCCCCGGCCCAATTACTTCATACTCTTCCTTGGGATTTGTGGGCTTGCCAACAATCCCTTACTCTCTTTGCTTACATTACTTTGAGTCTGCCGCGGCTCATTCTTACTTTTCTCACATCATACACTGCCCATAGGTTTGCTACTTGCTATTTCTCTCTTTCCAGGCTCTTTTGAGCCCATTTGCTTCCTTAAGACCCATTTATTTATTTTGTGGACCTGTGATCCATTATTCCTGCCGCTTGAGCTTAATGATTTATTCTATGCTTGTCATTTCTATTTGCTGCCTGCGTTGCTGGTTTGGGCTTCCTTCCATTCAGGTTTCACAAAAATGACCCTTAACAGTGGTAAACTAAATAACACAAGATATGATGACTCAAGAAATCCAATGAAACAAACTAATCTCAAGGTAAAACACCTAGAAGGGGGGGTACAATCCCAAGAAGACAATACATTATCAAATAGAAATTTATAGTCAAGAATATTTAATTCATAGTAAACTTAGCTAGAGTTATCAAACTTAAATTTGAATCCCACCGACTTATTTGATATGGATATGTTCCAACATGAACTTCTAGTTTACGCTTTGATTTCCAGTACACTTGATATCTAAAGCTTTGAATCACATAGACCTCCAATCTATGACTCCAAGACCACATTTGAAGGTTTAGATTCAGGCATTTAGCAACTTTGATAACTGGTTTGTAGCAGCTTCAGAGTTATTGGTTCTAATAGTATGTAGATTGATTTTTAGTTGTAACTATGAAAGGAGAAGACACATATTCTTTTAGATCTCAAAAGAGCAACTCCAAAGTTTTCTCAGGTTTTATTTTTTTTATTTTTTTTTTATATGCTTAGTGAATTAGATTTGAAACACTAATCATTTGATGGGCCAATAGATTGTCGGGCCTTAATTTAAATTCGGCAGATTCACAGTTTAATCAATTGAAGCATAGTCTGGATTGGTTGAAATTGTTATATTTTGAATTCTAGAACCTGCAAGTTCCTTGTTCTTGTATTTTGGCTTGCAACACCTTGAGCATTGTCTAATCAATTCTCTAAACTCTAAAATCTATACTTAAACAAGTTTGTGTTCACGGTTTATCAATTGTTCTGAACTTTTAGAACTTAACAATTTTTTCCTTTAAAATTGAAAGGGTTTTACACAGAGACATTGGTATTCTTGTGTCTAGTTGATTTACTTATGGTTTAACAATTTTGGTTAAATATTTTTTTGAGCCTGGTTGAAATTATTCATTTAAGTTTTTTAATTCATGTAAGACTAGTTTGTAGCTAACAGGATACATGTTTCTGTTGACTACCTGGATGATTATAATTGTATGTAATGCATTATGGCTTATTTTGATGTCATTCTACGGTTGGAATCCTTAATATTTTGATTTTCTTCAACCATGGTTATTTAGGCATGGCTTGTGCTGGAACCATCAGTGTGATCATAACTGCAGGGTGGGTTTGGCAAGTCTAGTCAAGTAGCATTATTTTATTGTTGGGATTTCATTGTCATCTCTTCATGACAGTAATTACTTGTGTAGATCGTTTTTAAATTTTTCTTTAGGTAGGGAGTGCTTTAACTTTATCTTCATATTGCATTGATTTTTATTTATAAAAATATATCCTCATAAAAGTCTCAATTTGTTGACTAATAATCTGTATTAAAAAAAAAAAAAAAAAAAAAAAGAACAAGTGAAAATTACTTTTTTGACACTTTTCATTGAAGCTGGATGTAAAAAATATGTATAAACTAATAAAGCGTTCACATTCTCTTACATACTTTTGGGTTTATCTTCCGGTGACCTCTTACTTTCGGATGGATGTACTTTTGTTTTATAAAAGCCCAACTCTTCCCCATGAGCAGTTGTGCTTTAAATTATGCTTGTGTCACTTTCATGTAAAATTATTTCATGCTAAATATTTTATTATTGTTGATGTATGCTTTCCTTGGTTACATAATTTAATGGGATAGACTAATATGTAATTCACACCCTGCTATGGACTCACCAATAATTTACCAATGTCATATTAGTTAAACACTACAGAGAAGCCTTGATGCATCCAGATGAAAGCTCAAACAAGAATAAAATTATTTGCAATATAGATATGATCAGAACATAGGAAATAGGCTAAGCAGTGTTTTAGACATTCAGAGAAATTTTTCTATGGACAGAGAGGTCCTACTAATTAAGAGCAAAATCTTTAATCCTCATGTATTTCCCAATGTAAATATCCTTAGTTATAGCCTTAAAATGAGATTTCTATATCCTTAATCCTTCCTGTATGACATATATCTAAAATATCTCTCTGAAAGAATATATACAAGTTAGCTGCTCTTACTAACTTTTCCATACAGTAACCATTGAAGCTTTTCACCTGCTCTCACTGCTAAGTTCACCATTCATTTGGAGACTTTCGCATCAGTAATTTGATAGTCCAATCCAATCCAATCCAATCCAAGCTGTCTAGTGACGTAACAGCAGCTCAAAATTATTTCCCACATATATGCTTCTAGAAAAAGCAAGTATATATCCTCAAGTGGATGTTAATTGCTTAGTCATGAATGGCTACTGATGGTTATCATGTTATATCTTAGTGTTCAGTCCACATACCATGGCATAATAATGAAAGATGTTTTCAGCCATTATATTCACACGGAGGATGTCTGCCTCATTTCTAGTATGTGGTATTTCTTGTTAAGGAAAATTTGTTTTAATCAGATACACATTGACAAATAGATCCAACATTTTTGCCCAATTTTCAAACTTTAAAAGCTTAATTTGGACATAACAAATCAAATCTAGGGGTATACTTTATAATTAACGTCTAGTTTTGTTGTTAGGTAATGAAGTCCTCAGTACTGCTAAAATTTCTTTCATATTGGTTTTTCTCTCATCCTTGTAGCTCCTTAATCCACATCAGTTATTCTCTGAGCTACCATATTATCCAACTTTGCTTCGTACTCATAATGGATATTAGTTTTTTAATCTCTTACTTCATAATTATCTATTGGAAATGATTCTGGAATTGTCATTTTGCTTTTCATTTTTTTTCTTGCTCAATATTAAGCCATTTTGGGGTCAACGAGAACTGAGCACTACCCGGACCGCATTCGCTCCTAATGTATTAAGCTATTTGGATGTAATGAGAATAACGTAGTCGAGGCCTTCACTATTCCTGTGATCTTTATGCACTGATATTTCACAGATATTTTGCTGATATTTTGATATTTAATTATTTATTCAGTACTGATGACTTCAAGCTTGTACGAAGACTATTATTTTGACTGTTTATGTACCCAGTGGAGTAAGCTGATGTATTTTTCTTGGGACGTGTCCATCATTTATTGGTGATAAAACACCAACACAGCTGCCAACTTGGTTTTACAGAAACATGATATACTCTCTCCTTACGGTAGCCAAACATCTGCTAACATCACATGGGCAATAAAATAATTCTCTGATCACTGAAAGAGAGAGAGTGGCAAGCTGTCCTCTCAGAAAGAATATATTAATATCAAAAGAATTCACTTCACCATTAGGAGATGTTTCCTAGTACATATCTCATCTAAAACAGTTTACCAAACAAAAAAATCTCATCTAAAACTTAAGCTTTCCACGTCCTTAGTCCTTGCCAAGAATTCAACCATATTCTCACAACGATATTGCACCCATATATATGTGGACCCCTATACATAGTTTAATTTTAAGTCTCTCTTTTCATCAAAATAAATAAATTTTTAGTCTTTTTCATCCATTGCCAATTCACCCAACTATCCTTATTCCTATTTGCCTTCATTTTGTTCTTTAAAACCAAACCTTTTGTCATTTCTAAGAACAATCATTAGGATTAGACCAATTAATAGATACGCTGATATTCCATTAAAAAAAAAAACACTGATACATATATACATGTCGTAATATACATATAAATGTAGTCCATTATATATATCACATGCATGTATGGTGCTGTGTATTCTACTCAGATCAATACGTATAATGCTAAATCAGGCGTTTTTCTTCCTACTCTGCATAGTTTATTAGGAAACTTAAACTAGGTATCAAGTTGCAAATGATATCTATATCTTCTATAGGATCTTATATTGTATGTGTATGACAAAACACCCCTCTAAAGGTGAAAAACCTTAGATTCTCTCTCTCTCTCTCTCTGCAAAGTTGTGCCTTTTAATTATCTTAATGTCTAAAGACAGATAATGGGAAAATATATACTAATGTAAAGGTAATGATGTGAGTTCCTTAGGTGTACCACAGACCAATACTTTATAAAAAGCACATTTCTTTATTCTTTTGTGGGTACGTATGTTTATTTAATGAAACATTGGATGTTTACTTTTACTATTTTGTCTTTTGAAATCTGGATCACTCCATCAGCAAGATTTTTAATCATCCTTATTCTAGGTTTTGTTTTTTAATTAGTTAAGATTAACTTTTTGTTATAGTTTAAGCTAGGGAGATCGCATTTACAAAATATTTTAATTTAATTTAATTTTGTATCCACATGCAATATTAATCTGTTGGTTAATTCCTCAGGCACCAGGCAATGCATCTCATATATATTAACTTATATAATGTGTTTGTAATTAATATTATAACCTAGCTATATATATCTCAGTGTGTTTGTCTCATCCTTTTTCCTCTTCTTACCTCCTGTCCCCATTTTCTCCATCCAAAAGTACTTAAAAGTATAAATTCAATAATAAATCATAGATAACAAATAATAGTAGTAGTAAGAAGACTAAGGAGGGTGAAACCAAACCTAACTTCGAAGTTCTAACTCAATGATTTTCATGAACTACTCCATTATCTAACAACTAGCAACAAATTTAAGGTCAAAATTTACATGAATTTCTTTCTTTTATCTTCTTTGTTAATATATATTTACTGTACACGTACACGCCTAGCCCATTGAACTAAGACTCAATTTACTTTACTTACTATGCACATCTATTACTTGAACAACACTTTCTCGTGCCTTTATATAAAGGTGCTCTATTATACAGTTACAGATACAAAAATACGCGGATTATTTTGTCTACATTCTTTATTAATTTATTTTAACAATGCCACTTGCCGCTTGCCACAATGCTGCCAAATTATCTATGATCCATAAAATAGTTCACTTAGCAACTTTGTAATATTATAAGGATAGATCACTCAGTAATGAGGGAGAATATGAGGTGGCGTGGGGTGGTGAAAACTTTCTTTAAGGCTAGCATGCCGCAAAGGTCTTGATATTATTTTCCTAATCCTTTTTTTAATTATTATTATTATTAATTGTCACTTTTTCATGATATGAAAAGGAATATAGATATATCTGTCGTTTTCATAACAGTGAAAGATTATTTTATTTTTGCAAAGTAGTAGGCGCATAATTATAAAATACGCTGCTACAGATATGGAAATGATGGAATTTGACGTTTACCCAGCCAAAATTCCATATGACGTTTACTCCATATACTCCAACTAATAGTACTTGTATTAATGTTAGTCTGGTGAGTCAAATTATTTTATGCCTCATCTACTGTAACAATAATAATATAGAATGAGAATATTGGTTTGTTTGTAGTGTAAAAGAACGACATATTACTTTTTATCTTTGAAAAGTTGTAAAAAGAGATGTAGAATTGTTGGGGATTTTGGTATTTTATCTTTATTGTCTATAATTTAATTTATTTCTTTCCTTCAAGAGAATTACAAGAGTGAAACTTATATATATGGTAATTTCACTAAATTTACAATTGAAATAGATATAGAACAACAGAATGGTCGAGAAAAGTGTCATTTCATCAGAAATTTAAGCAAAATGATTGTCATCATATCAATTTGTCTAAGCATAACACAAGGAACCGTGATAGAAAACTATGCACACTCTAAGACAGTGAATTATTACTAAAATTGTAATTTTCAGCTTATTAAAATAGTATTATTTTTAAACGCAATCTAACGACAGCTAAAGTTGTATTTTTCAAATGATTATGATTTATGAATAGTATGTTGTACATGTACATGCTTCTATTTGAAATGGAATCTATGTTGCTGAAAATGATATGCGGTAATGCCTAGCTACGCAGAAACCAACGTCTCTAACGCTTTCGATAATAGAGAATAATATCAAGTATTCACGATTTTTTTTTTTTTTGGTAAACGTCAAATATTCACGATTGATAGCTTGAATTAATAATTCATTAAAATAGAAGAATGGAAGATGATGTGAATTATATGATAAGAGCAGAGTATTGAATAAAATTAAGAAGCACATTAAGAATATTGTGTGATTGTAAAAAAAAAAAAAAAAAAGGAAAATTTTGTAAGACAATTATAGTACCTTATGTTCTGTGGTGTTGAATGTTGCAAAGGTTAAGAAGCAACATATTCATAAAATGAATATTGCTTAAATGAGATTGTTTAGTATATGGATAAGTTGAAATACATACATACATACATACATACATATATATATATATATATATATATATATATAGAGGATTCTAAAAGAGGAAATTTACTTCATTATATGAGTGGCCTCCTATTGATGAAAATATGAGAGGGAATAATATAGTTTTGTCATGTTTAAAGAAGAGCGCTTGTAACTTTATTTAAGTTAAGGGAATGAAAAAAATGTATAAAAAGACCAAAAATAACATCAAGCAGTAGTAAAAAAAAATTACAAATTAATTAATGAAGTAACATAGAATATTACTTTGAATAGAACAAAATGATGAAAAATAATATATATGATTGGCTTTAATTAGTATGTTGAGGATCCATAACTAAGTCCAAAACTTTATGACTACGGCTTGATTGTTGTTATTTTTATATTTAGGAAATCAAGAGTGAATATGATAGTATTAAAGACTCTTGTAAGAGTGATTCATGAATTTAGACCCATATATTGAACCAAGATATTCATAAATATTGTAGACTTGGATTATTTAAGTTTGTTAATAAATATAAAAGATATCAAATTGTTATTTGTAATAATTAATTGATAATATAAATAGTCAATTTTTTTAGTTAAAATTGTATATGATTTTTAAAAATCAAGGTTAGTTAATATAATTTGTACAATTTCATGGATGAAAATTTTTCAAAATAACTTTAATAATATAAACTCAAAAATAAATTAGTTATTAATTATTAACATATATTTGTTAAGGAGTGAAAATCATATTTTAATTTTTGTATAGGGAATGAAAAATTCAATCAATTAAGTAGCTCGTGAATAAGTTCGAGCTAATTCAACTAAGAAAATGAATTAAATTTGAACATATAATTTAACTTGGTGATGAACTCAATCTTGGTTTATGTTTGAAATTAAATTAAACAAACTAGTTTTGAACTTTTTAATAGTTAATTCAACTCAACTCATTTAAAGTTCTATTCATGATAAATGAGAGTACAATCAACTGAGTGCTGGCAGCTATCACAGCAATGGGATGATTTATAATCGAGATATAAGTGCTTGTTGTCATACTGAAGAAGGTGAACAATTAATTTGCATATGATTTTGCACAAGAATAAATTCCTCTTTTGGTAGACAGTCAGAAATGTAATGGAATATGCCAATGCCATTGAAAGAGTTCTTGGATTGAAAAGCTCACCTATTGTGAGTGATCTATGCTTTTTAATGATTTCATATCCACAAACAAAAGTTTTTATTAGCGTAGCTTAAATTATATAGAGCTGTGTCCTTCCGTGTCTCCTCTATACATATTCAATTAAGAATCATCAAGTTGCTGGTTTTCTGCAACGTTGGTGGAGCTAGGCTTAAAACTTGTATAGATCTTTTCAAAAAATGCAACTTTTGTGTGGAAAACATGGGAGTGTACATATAAACACAGTTATCATATAGCGACGTGTTTGATACTTTATTTGCGCTTTAACTATTTGTGAACAATATAAATCTGTTCTTATCTTTATGATCAGTACAGGTTTTATCTAGTTTTTTAGAGCTAATCGTGATTCACACTCAGCATTCTGGATATTCACTTATTACTGATTTCAAAGTCGAAGATGCCATGTAGTTTGTGTCATCTATTTGTTGGCTGGTAATCCTCCACATTTCTTGCTAATTTAATATAGGCAAAGGGTGAGGTAATCATGATATTTCAAATGTATCTCTAGAAAAAAGAGTAGAAATTGGTATAAAGGGAATAAAAGGGAAAAGACAAGTGAATTGTAATCTTTCAACTATATCAGCTTAAGATATGGTGGAAACAATTTTGTAATTTATTAAGGTTTTCTTTTCATGGGATTCCCTGTCATCAAAATTTTATAATAAATATCCCAATCCATGTTTGTACTCTGATTGTATTAGTATATCTTTCTTTCTTTCTTTTTTTACTTTTATAGAGATCTTTTTTATACTGCTAGTTGTCAAAGTGTCCTTTAGCAAGGCTCAAAAGTCCAGGAAATTTCTTTTATTAATGTGAAAATTGTACTTTATGCTGTTGAGGTCCAATCATTAAAGAGTTTAATTCGGCTACCTATAGTCTACATGCTTAGTTAATTAGAAAAGCTTATTTACAATAATCTATACTCAGCTTTTGTAACAGTATTCATAAATTATGTATCTCTCATGTCAATCCTTTTCTTAAAAATAAAGATAGATTAATATGTTTTGTTTCAGTACTGTAACTCTAATACATCATAATAACATTGTGTGTTGCAATGACCAAGGGATTTATTTTATTTCATGTATATCTAGAAGTAGAAAATGGTTATGTCAATTGTCAAGTTGTGTTGATCTAGATCAAATATCATTTTCCACAAGCTGGGTGGAAATTATATACACCCACTTTACGCAACATGAAAGAAGAAGCTCCATTTTAAAATTAATGCAGATAAGTTTTGTATCAAAGAAAATTATTTTTTTGGGGTCAATTGGGCTGTACTTCAAGCTACGAACTTTCAAATGGAGACAACATAAAGAATATAACAACTTCACAGACCTTTTTATGGTGCAAGAATGTGACATTTTACCAATAACAAGTTCGATCATAAGCTTTCCCAGGCTATGAATCTAGCTTCATTCATGTATTCTTGCAAATGCTGCATGCCATACTTGAATATCTATCTTTGTACAGGTTATATATGCGAATATGCCTTAAGAACAACACAGGCTGCCTAACTTCAATCAGAATCACAATCATGACTTACGACCTACAAGCTACAACATCTAAAGAAAGGTAAACGATAGGACGATTATATGTTTACTTAATATTGTACACATTTGTTTACTCTACGATGTAAAGTGTACATGAATAGTGAATATAAAAACATAATTTTCCTAAACGAAATATATGGAATATGGTCACATTCAATATAAGCGGCCCTTTTCAACAGCAGTCAAGCATCTATTCATTCTCTTTTGGGTCTCTCATTTTCTGCGGGAAGGCCATCAACATCAAAATGAGGTGAAGTTGGGGGATCAAAATATTATTACTGGCACTGATTTTTGAAAGTGGTCAATTCAGGTCTCTACTCCTGCGTAATCTGTAACTGTAGGTGCATGGTGACTGGACAACTTATTTGCTATCCCTTTATATTTATCTCATAAACGATGAATTGTTACTATTAGTATTAATAGCGAACTTGTTGACTTAGAAATTACTTCATCCACCGAAAAAGAACTGAAATTCTTTATTTTTCTGTTTTTGGAGAGGTTCAGAGTGAAACTATTAGATAAATTTTGTGCACATTAACCCAAAAGTGGATTTAAATAATTGTATGAATACAGACACGGACGCAGGCACTGGTATGGGTACGATACGGCGACACGAACAATTTTTAAAAAATTATAACATGATACGACAAATAGACATAACATAACATAGGTATGACACGAATACGACATAGACATAATATAGGTATGATATCTTAAATAAAGTGTCTGTGCATCCTAAATATTTATATATTCACAAGATTCTAATATGACATGCTTGAAATGTGGGATTTGATGGCTGCTATTCAGATGGACTCTTGGGTTTGTTAAAAATATTTGTGAATTGTGTTAAAAGATATTATAGTTCACGAGGTCAAGTGTATTGTAGGTGCGTGGTAGTACATTCATTTTTTGGATGGGAAATGTTAGTACTTAGAAGGAAAGTTTTTGTATATACCAATTTAGGGTCCATTTAAACAAATAGTTCTAAATATAAAAAAAATGTAACGAGTTTAGGCTTTTTGTAGAAGAGTTAGACATTTAGACTATCAGGCCAAATCACATTAATTCTTTACTTCTACTTCCTCTCCTTCTATATATCTTTTATTTATTTATTTATATTTTAAACATTGTATGTAAGTCACTTTTTTGTTTGGCCTTCACTAAGGTTATAGAAGTCCATTATCGACCACTACTCGACTCAGTCACCACAAATCATCATTCGGCTTAGTACTAGTACCAACCATTGTTCGAATTTGTCATTGTCAACCTCTGTCTTGACACTTTTTTCAGATTTGTTTTCCTCATATATTAGCCTTTAAAGCCTCTATTTTGCCATCAATCAAAGATTTTTTGATTGCTCCTGAATCACCGCTTTATAACACTACACGTACACACCTCCACATGCTGCCCAAATTTCTGGCCAAACGCTCATGGCTTCACACGTGCTTTCATGTGCCAACTGCCGAGTAGGACTCTACTCATGTCATGTGTTGACACGCATAACACGCTTACACGTGCCTAACCTTGACATATGCCATGCTAGCCTTAGTTCTCTGCCACATGTAAACTCTAAAGCAGACCACATCAATCTTAGTGCAACATCAACAAGACGTCATTTATTATCACCTCATCCCTAGTATTTAGACACAGGTCATCTCCTCAGCTGGCCACGTCTAATCTACTATTACGTCAGCACCACGTCAAACCCTTGCCATCGTTGACTATTGCCAGCTGTCATTGATAGTCACCGATCATTGTTGATCGGCATTGACCTCTTGACCATTGTTGACCTGTGCTTAGTATCATTGACCGACCGATTTGGGCCTTTATTTTTCTTTGAGTAAAGCACTTTCCTACTTTGTTAGTCACATAGATTTAAATTTTGAGATCCATTTTCCTATTTCAAGCTCAAAAGTCACACAAATTAGACCATCACTCATCCTTTTAGGGTTCAATTTATGTGAAATCAACCAACTCACTCACTTGTTTCATCACGACATTGTCCTTCACCATATTCCTCGTGCCATCAATGTAGTTGTCCTTTGGCCTTAGCAACCACTATTTGGTCACAAGTTTAGCCATTCTCAGGACTTTGTAGGCTATAGCTATATTCTAACATTCATTCATCTTCGTTGTCTATTGTCACTAGCATTGTTTTGCACTATTCATTCCAAATTGTGCCCGACCCATTATACATTCTATCTAGTTAGTTATTAATGGTTATCTTTAAGGCATCTTCACAAGCGCGTATTCCAAACTTCAAGCATCTTCAAAACTTCTATTTTGAGTTTTAAGGAGTACCAGTGTTAAAAATATTATAGGTTGTGCTAAAGATGCAATGGTCCAAGTATATTGCAGACTCATGCTAGTATTGGGTTAGCTCTTATATTTAGGGTTACTGTAACAAAAAGTTTATAATATCAAAGATGTAGCGACTTTGATTTTCTCATATGTTGTTAGGTCAAACTGTATTTATTCGTTACTTCTATTTACTCTCATTCTACACCTTTGCTTATTTTCTTATTATATTTTTGCCAATTTTTTTTTCATTAATTTCAATGCTAAAACAAAATACAAAGCTCATTTATGCCATTATGTTGGCAAAGCTCTTTATATGGCTAAAATAGAAGGATGGTGATTCAAATAGGGATTAACAATTAATACACACAATAAATTTGGAGTTAGATTCAAGTTATATCTGTTGTAAGTTTGTAACTTCTATCAATATTACATTATGTTATTTGATTTTATTTTTGACAAATTTATCATTGAATTATATTGTCTTCTTATCACCTCTTAGTTGCTTGCAAAATATCAAGATAATTAGATATCATTTATTAAAATGTGTAAACTTCAAAACTATGTACAAAATAACTGGTTATGGCCATATTGATTCCCCTAAAAAAAACTTATTAGTGCAAAAATTATGGATCATATTGATTCCCCTAAAAAAAAAAATCATATTAGTACAAAAAATTTTCATTCAATTTTATTACAAAGAGAAACTTGTAAGTAACAAAAATTTACATAGTGTGTAACACGATCCTGAACTTAAGATTTTATATTGTTAACTGTTACTTCTTTTAAATATATATATATATATATATATATATATATATATCTTGACCGAATTATAACTTGTAATCAACGTGAAATGTACAATCTAATTTTTAAAATGTCTTAACTCTTAAGATAACTGTAGATAGAAATACAAAAATAACAATAAGTTTTCATCATATGACGCCTAGGTATTAATAAATGGATATTACAGAAACATGTATACATATTAAAAGTAAAACTCTAGGTTTCCCTCAAAAAAAAAAAAAAAAAAAAAAACTCTAGGTATTAATAATTTGATGTTACAGAAACATGTATGGTTATTATATACCCCTCTCTCTCTCTCTCTCTCTCTCGTATATTTGAAGATCTTTACAGTTCACACGGGTATGCTTTCACACGTTGATCATTTAAAAAAAAAAAAAAAAAAAACTTATCCCGTTATTCATACCATTTGATAAGCATCAAACGATTATTTGGTACAAATCTCTTAACAATAATTTAAAACAAACACTAAATAAAGATTAAAAACTTGAAATATTAAAACCCAAAAACGAAGAAAGAAACTTCTAAGTTGGTTCGGTTTGTGCTTGTGACTCGGAGAGCGGTGGCCGCTAAACAACTTAACCCCAAAACCATTGGCGAGTTAAGCATCTAGGAATTGGTCAAATCCACGTGAAATATATGCTTTAATTAATGGTTGTTTTGGTCCTCATCATGAAATGAAAACATACCCATAATTTGGAATAACCCGTAATAATTATCTCAATGCTCACTATTATTATACTTATACATTCTCAAAAAAAAAATATTATATTTATAGAACAAGACATTATGAATGGAATATGCTACCAAACCAATTTAATTTGGACACTTAGTAGGTCCCCCTCCAATTGGATAAGCCAAGCCATTGACATTTACTGATAAGGCCCCGTGTCCTTCATGCCAATCATTCCAGCCACTTAACAATAATAGAGTAATGTTACTAAAAATATCATATTCACAATATTTTCATAATAATTTTACAACAAATTATAAGAGGTGAAATATTATTGGTCAATGAAAAAGTTTTATCAATAATAGACTCAAATTAATACCAGTAACTTTTATTATCTAAAATATGTTGTGAAATTAGTGTGCACTTAATATAACTCTCTAAAATTAGTAAGAAAAATGCTAATGAGTGTCCTTAAGGCATTGGTTAAGAATCCAGTTAAAGAAAGTTTTTATGAGAAAAGAAAAAAAAAATTAATATTTTGACAATTTTTTTCATTTTCTATAAAAATGATCAATACTCTTAAAGCACTCGTTAACATGACCTAATTAGTAATTACTCACTTCATCGGAGTTAGTCCCCACACACTAAGATTAGGATAAGACCTCGTCAATTTGTTAATCATCTAATCATTACTGTTGGGAAATTAAAAAAAGAAGAAGAAGAGACTGGAAAGGTGGAAGTAGTAAAAATTGTTAGGCATAAAAATAAAATATTCGGGTATTATCCGAATAGTTTCCAATCTAAAACATCATTGGTCATGCTGACATGGTACTAGCTGTATCATCTGCACAGCTATCTGAAAACAACCTAATCTTCTCCCAAGAGTGACTTGCCACGTAAGCATTAACCAGACATGTACATTTATGTTTGCGGCATCTCGTGTTGCCAACTAGGACTTGTGGGTCCCAAAATGAGGACCCAAAAACTCTCACTATAAATTGAGGTGCCATTTTTGGCGAAGAGTGCAGATCATCAGTCAACTTAAGCACGGGTTTTTCTCGGACTAGCGCAGAGTGATTCTTACATAATAATCCATGGCCTTTGAAATGGCTAGAATGAGGCCCACTCGCTGGAGCTCCGACGAGTTTGTCCAATCTTCCGATGAAGAAGCAAGTTTTGCAGACATGGTTTTTGGGTTTATGGAAGAAGGTCAGAATTTATCAGGAAATTCATCCAACTCTGACAACTATGATGATGAAGATGATGAAAATTCTTACAATGTTGAAGAGAATAAGGCTTTCTGGAAAGAACAAGAACAAACCCTCCAGGTAAATTTTTATATATGATATGTAGATTGTACCTTTTTATTTATGTAATTTGAGGGCCCAGAAGGGAGATTTGAATCTTGGAACTTCGTCTGAAACATTAAGAAGGGCCTTTTGGCATAGATTGTAATATATGTATTGTGAAGTGATAAGATTTGAGTTCATTACATATGGTTGTAATGGTTTATAATGAAAAATCTTTGTGTATTATGCAGGGAACATTGTATAGGACTAGTTCAATTGAGACCAAAATCCGGCAAGCTACAAAAGAGGCACTAAGGGAATTTTGTGCGGCAGATAATCAATGTTTGTGTTCAAGACCAGTGGCCAAAGGTTGCCGGAATTGCCTAAGAAGGGAAGTATGTAACCGGCTTATAAATGTTGGCTACAATTGTGCCCTTTGCAAGTCCAAGTGGAAGAGCTCACCAGATATCCCATCAGGTAAACATTAAATGAAATTCATGAATACATGAATTGCTTCTGAATTATCAAATACTGGTTCCAATTGATCACTAATTATGTTCCCAATGTGGTCCATTAAGTGGGACCAAAACTATAATGCTTAGATTAGATACCACCACCAATGGTTTCTCATTAAAAAAAAAAAAAAAAAAAAAAAAAAAAACACTACCAATGTGCTATTGGGTTATTAAGGTTACTTCAGGACTATACTTTCCTTCTCACGTAAGGGTGGATTTCACCTGTTATGGAGTCCACCTATATATAAGAGGAAATGAGTATATTCTCGAACTACCTAATAAATTTTCTGTGCTACTAGGGAATGGAATTTTGAAATGACATAAACATCCAAGTCTTTTAAATATCAAATACATGTTTTGCAATATTATTAATATGCTATGCTAAATAAATAAAGTGACTAATAAATTTTCTGTGCTACTAGGGAATGAAATTTTGAAATGACATAAACATCCAAGTCTTTTAAATATCAAATACATGTTTTGCAATATTATTAATATGCTATGCTAAATAAATTAAGTGACTAAATTTGGTCTTGCAATTTTCCAGGGGAGCACACTTATTTGGAAGTTTTGGACAACTCAAATCCTAAGAAAGGAGTTGTGAGAGTGGTAATTGAGTTAAATTTTCGAGCAGAGTTTGAGATGGCAAGAGCTAGTGAAGAGTACAACCAATTAATTAGCCGGCTACCGGAAGTATTCATCGGGAAATCGGAAAGATTAGGAGCCCTAATTAAGATTTTGTGCTCGGCTGCCAAAAAATGTATGAAGGAGAAGAAAATGCACTTGGGGCCATGGAGGAAGCACAAATACATGCAAGCTAAGTGGCTTGGTACATGTGAGAGAATAAAACCAACAACAATGCCCTTGGCATTTTCATACCGCCAGCCAAGGCCTAAGGCATCAATGCTAACCTTTGATTTGCTGGAGTCTTTGCCTGGCTTGCATTGCAGTACTGCAGTTGAAGTTGTTTGATCAAAAACAAAGTTTTGTACCATGTTTGCTTGTTTGTTTTTGTTTTTTTTTTTTAAGTTCTACTCCCTTTTTTTTTGAGTTCTACTCCCTTGAGTTGTAAAATATATGGCTTTTGTAAATTTAGGAAAAAATAAGTGAGTGTGTAGTAAGTAGTAATTAGTACGTACGGTTGAGCTTGTAGTATGGTTATTTTACCTTTCAAAGGGATGGACAAAGTAACCAAAAAGAAAAATTCGAGATTTCATAGTGCGAAAAATGTAATCATGAGTCTTTTTTGAGCAGTATGATTATAAAAATTGAAATTAAGACACATAAAAGAAGCAAAGGAGTTAGGATTAGCGAATGTGTTTGTTTCTAAAAAAAAAAAAAAAAAAGTTTAAGACTAGGAGTCTTGGACTAGCAATTTTTTAAATAGACCACTTATTACAATTTTCTACCATTAAATATAAAGTGTTGGGTTAAAATAGCTTGATCCCGAGTAATTAATTCAATTACCCAAATTGATTAATTAAGTTCAATTGCATGTAAATCATGAAGGCACCAACAAATCACCAAAAATACTAAGTGCAACAGAAAATAAATTAGACACGGTGTTTTGTTGACAAATGAGGAAAATCTCGCAAGGCAAAAACCCTACTGAGTGATTTTAAGGTCACCATTCTCAAGAATCCGCTAATCAACAATCAAACGGTTACAAGTATAAGGAATCTTACTACTACCCTGGTCTATCCTGAAATACCAACCTACAGTTGAACTTTTGCTCCAATACTCAATTGGACTTAATCTTGTAGTAGCCTTCTTTCCTTTGATGCACAAACCTCTAATTTGTGACTAACCTTTTGCACAGATCCTAGTACATAACTAACTCCAGCAACTTGAACAGATGCTGTTGGCTGCAAAGTTCTTCACTTCATCAACAATGAAGATCTGGAAGCACATAGTTACAAAACCCTATGGCGTATAAACGCAGTAGTTTCACACAGAGAAAATAAGTCTCTTGGTCTCTATATTCGCGTGTGACGGCTCTTAAAAACAATCCTTATATATTTTTAGGATTGTGAGAAAAGAAACCCTAAATAAGTACACAAGCCTGGGCCAAATTTCAGATCTGAAAATATTGAAATCGTAATTCTTGATAGATTGAACTACTATCAAGCTATCTATTGAGCTTCACATTAAGTCTCGATAACAGGCATCTGTCGAGCTATCTATCAAGACTTAACGAATAGCTTTTCTTCACTTATTTCTTGGACCAATTTTCATGTCTTTAATACTTGCCTTGAACAACATGTTTCTTGAAGTACTAAACTTATCTTAGATCTACCCAATTACAAGTAAAGTGCATTTTGTCAAAGGATTAGCCAATTACAATAAAATATGACCCTAACAATCTCCCTCTTTGGCAATTCGTGACAAAACCACAAACAACAATTATGAGAGAAGTCTAGCACAACTATCCCATAATTTACAAAAGTACATAAGTCTAACCCTACAACGAACTCTTGAAAAACTTTTCAAAAAGAGAGATCATGGCATGGTAGACTTGCAACCTATCTTAACTGAAACACTTAAACAAGATTCATCAAGGCATCAAGTGTGAAATATAGACAAGTTGTATACAAGAAACATGTGCATAAAGAAAGAAAAGAAATAACACATGTGAGACAAAGGTGAAGAAAAGAACATACATCATCATATATCAAAAGAATACAATGTATGTCAAAAGTGGTCACAAGACCATGGTACATGAAGTGAGAAACAATAAAACAAAATATCATTACATCCCTCTGTGGGGGCCTTTTTTGTTGAATTAGGCTGGGCTGCCTCCTGCGAAAATAGGCCCAAGTATTTCTGAGTACGAGAGTTGAGACCAATCCAATCGGAACTCGATTTGGGCCAGCTTGTGCACAAACTATGCCTCGTCTGCCAGGAGTGTGCTTACAGCAGGCAGAGCTGTTTTAGAGGAACTTGTGGCAGACAGATATAATAAATAAAACAGAATATTCTGGAATGACCAGATGGCTTAATGGAGAATGACCAAACAATACATAATCATAGTAATAACAGTGACTTTTACAGATAAAGTAAGAGGAGCAAATAGTAATATGGGTTAATTAAAAGATAAATAAGCTAAGTCAAGTTTAGTCCGCAGGAGCAAAACCAAAAAGGGAAAAACGCCTCCTCTCAACGCAATTAATCTCCGATGAATGATCCTGCCGTGGAAATTAATGGGTTTGAGGAAGGCAGACTTGAATGGTTGATGCCCAGGACAATCCTTTCACTCACGGAAGAGAGCAGGGATTTGAGAGGGAGAGAGGGGTCGAACTATTAGTGCATGCCTGCCGAGTTAACTCTCTCATTTTTCTTTCTTTTAGTTCTCTCTTTTATCTTTTCTTTCTTTCCTCCCCTTTGTTGTTTTCTTTCTTAGTCTTTTCTTGGTGGTTTTATCACCGTGGTTTCTATGTGTAGTGTTTCTTCTCTTTCTGTGAAATCGTTCTTCCCGTTGTTGCTCCCCTCCCCTGTACACGGCGAAGGCCTCTCTTTATAATGCCTGCCGTGACCGAGTTTTACTATTCTACTCCTTAACCACCTTTGTCTGGCTCGGGTGTACTTGTCGACCATCACTATTCCGTTTGCATGCCATTCCCCATTACTAGACAAAGACAACTATTTTGTCCATTAGTCTTCCGTGGCACCTTTTCCTGCCACGGCACTGATGCTCTCTCTCTCTCTATCCCTCACGGCATGCACCTGGTGGTTCCAACTCAGCCTTACCTCTTTTGGGAGGTATGTCATTCCAGCAAGACGTTTCCTCCAAAAGAGCTTGAGCAGGAACCCCGAATAGGTTTTTTTCCTCTCCCCACCACCAAACCATGTCCTCTTACTTCTGACCCATGACCTTACCATGTCCCATATTGGCTGGGTACAGGCTGGTAAGGCCTGGGACTTGCACGTGCCTGCTTTCCATATGCGTCCAAAATCTGCCTGCTGCTCATGCGTCCGCCGTGGTCTGGAGGCTTGCTGCACAGTCTTCCGTCCGTTCTTGACCTTTTATGTGAGCTACTTTCTTGGTTTCCTGCTCCTCTTAAGGACTGGGCTTTATTGGATATTGAGTTTTGTGTTTCTTTGAGCCCATCTCTTGATTGCCATGCTGTCCTGCCACATTACTATGTTATTCCTACCGTAATGGCTTAATCCTGCTGGGCCTCTTTAGGCCTGTTGTTTACTCTCTTCCTAGTGGCCTAGTATGGCATGGGCTTTCTTACTCATGGGCTCTTATGTCCCTTTACTTTTTTCTTTGGGCATCCTCGACCCATTTGCTTTTCTTGGGTTTCCTTGGCCCTTTTCATAACTCTGTGTTCCCATGGGTTTTTACTAACTTCATTAGGTTTCCCTGGCCAATGATCTTATTCTCATCTTTGGGGTTTGTGGGCTTGCCACTGACCCCTTACTTTCTTTGTTTACAATGTTTTGGGCCTGCCGCGGTCCATTCTCACTTTTCTACCTCATATACTGCCCATGGGATTGTTGTTTGTTATTTCTCTCTTTCTGGGCTCTTTTAAGCCCATTTGCTTCCTCAAGGCCCATTTACTTGTTTTATGGACTTGTGACCCATTATTCCTGCCGCTTGGGCTTAATGGTTTTCTATCCAATTTCTTCTTGCCCGAGCAACTGGGCTTCTTTCTGACTTCCAAAAAATGGCCATTAACACCCTCAAAGCACACTCTTCCCCTAACTAGTCTATCCCTAAGCTAGTGGTCCCCTTAACAAAAAGACTACTCTCATATACAAAACTACTCCCCATTTTTGTCACGAGTGACAAAGGTGAATCACTGAGAGGCAATCATCTCATCAACGGTCTCGGAACAAGAAGCATCATCACCATCATCATCTTCACCATTCGAAGAAGACTCAGCTAGCTCGGGTGAGTGAGAAGAAGCGTACCAAGGAGAGACTGGCAGTAAGCAATGCGACCAATCCTGGTGTTCATCTGACACATCTCATAAAAAAGATGGTCAAGACGACTACCAAAATTAGCACGCATGTGCTGAAGTTGCTCTATGATGTCAACAAGAGAGACATCTACCCTGAGGAGGAAGAAGGGGCAGATGAGGAAGAGGGTTGAAAGGTAGGAGCTACAAGGGCTACATCCATCGCTTCCATATGAGGCTGCTTTGCAGCAAGCTGTGTTGCACTCTTTCAGATAGACTCCTTACTTATGACACCCATGACATGGAAGAAAGGAGAATGAGGAATAATGACATGCATATGTGTAAGGATATGCGTGATAACCGAAGGAAAGATGAACTTATCAAGTGTAGCAGTGTCCTGATAGCAATCTAGAATAGATACTATCATGTGTGTTGGAAAGTCTATAGAAAGACCTTCCATGAGAGATAGAAGGAAACGAGCACGAGGCTCGATGATAGTGTTATAGTGTGACCGTGGAGTGAGTACAAAGGTCATCACCATATTAAGGATTTGTGGACCCTTAGCAAACTCGGCTATGGAGAAATTTAGGCTACCTCCTCACAACATGGCCTTCTCATAGAAGAGCGAGGCCAATTCGTCTCTAGAGATGGAAGAAAGACGACAATGACTAGGGTAATCCGGACGATCCACCCTAGGTACACGTAGTACCTCGGAAATGAGCTCTGGGGTAACTATAATAGGTGTACCTCAGAATACTGTAGTAAACCTAGGTACAGAGGTATCGATGGCGTGCATGTTGGAGTAGAACTCCTGTATGAACACGTCAAGACACCTCGAGAGTTTCTCACAAAGTGAAGCCCATCCCCAAGATCTAAATGCACCAGTTAGAGAATTGTCTAGGAAGTCAGACAGAATGACCTAGCGTTCCGAATGGATTTTCTGGTCAGAGAAGTTCTCAAAGAAGTCATCTTGTGCCTTCTCATCATGGAACCGAATGGAATCAGAAGGAAAAGAAGAAAAACCACGACGAATCAGGTTTTCAGACGGAACATATGGTTAAGTGCCATAATAAGGTGACTTAACGAGAGAGAGAGAGAGAGAGAGAGAGAAGAGAGACATAGAATCACAGCAAAAGGTAAGGCATAGGAAAGAAGAAACACAACGTGCAATGCATGATAATGCATGAACATGTTACGTGCTAAAGAAATTGCGTCATAGGGAGAAACCCAATCCAACCTAATATCATTCACAGGGTTTAATCAAGTACACAATTCTAGAATGCATGAAACATTGTTACAATGATCATAAAATGCAATGCATGACCATGTGAAATAATTTTAACAAAATCCAATCCACAAATTTTGACAAAAACACAAAAGACCCCAAAATTTTCCCAAAAACTAAAACCTGGGTCACAAAAATGCATGAATGCATGAAAAAAGATGAGAAAGAGGGACTAGAGAGACTTACCAACAAATCAAGACTTGGAGTAGGCCGAAAATGAAGAGGGAAGAAGGTTTTTTTTTTTTTTTTGGGTGAAAATAAAGGGTTAGGTTCAAGAGAGAAGAGAGAGGTATCGAGATATTTGAGATAGAAATGAAACGGATCGGACCTTAGGTATATATAGAAAAACGCAGCTCGATAGATCGAAAATGTATCGAGCTTCTATCGAGAACAAAAGCTCGATAGATTGAGAGGTATTGAGGAGGTATCGATGGCAAAAAATCTCAATAGATCGAATGAGGTATTGAGCATCTATCGAGCAAACAGAGACTCCAAAAAATTTGGCTTGATGGATTGGGCTATTTGTCGAGAGGTATCGAGAATAAACCCAGAAACTTCGATAGAAGAGGCATGTATCGAGAGGTATTGAGAAGCTATCGAGGAGGTGTCGAGCTGCAATCGAGATGCCTAAAAAGATATTTTTAAGGAGGATAAGCAACAAAAGATGAATGCAAACAAGATACACACCAAAATAAGCAATCAAAGATTAAATTAAACATAAAAACACAACCTCAACGCTAGATGCAAAGCATTCCTAGATAAAAACACACTAAACAAGTCCAACCAAATTTTATTTCAAAAAAAGTTTAGACAATTTAGAGAGCATATACTACTACATGTATTCCTTGTGATGGCCAAATCACATTGTACCTGTACAACAGTATCAAGAGTAGCAAAGAGTATGTGTGTTGTGTGTGAAACTCTTGCAAGAGAGCATAAGTATCTCATCATATGATAATAATGATATAGGAGGATCAAATATAATCACACACAATCATAACTGTTTGATAGCGACTATCACTTTCGAGGTACATCATATAACTCTCACATCTCCTATAAACATGCTTGCAACCATATTAAAAACATTTTGATTCTTTTTACTTTTCATATTCTTTGCATATTTTTCTTTTAAGCATATCATGCATGGGCATATAAGAGAGAAAACAAAGTACCCAATTATGTAAACTTGAACATCCTTATTTTGCTGTACAAGTGCTACACCTTACCGAGCACGGCTTTTATGAATTATACACAGATGTTTTATGATTGACGAGTTTCAGTGGTGAGATGGTTATTTATGCATTTCTCTTAGGATTTTTAGTCATTCCAATTAAAAAGAGTGATTTAAGATATGAAAGATAAGAGATCAACCAAATCATACAAATTACATAAAAGAGCCATAAAGCTTACATTGCTTAGTTGTGCATGACGATGCTCATCTAAGCTACAAGTGATACAAAGTTGAAAAACTTTGTTTCAAAGGTCATCCAAGATGCACAAGTATCAGTATACACAAACACACACCATTTTTGTATTTTTCTGATTTTTTTTTTTTTATTAAAAAAAAAACTTAAAACAAAGTAAAAACAAACAAACAAATCATCAAAACTAGATTGACTCAAACCACACCATGAACCATGCAAGAGATCAGAAAAGAGAATAAATCACTTAGAATCTTTTTCCTTCCAGATGGGAGACCTGGATAGGGATCCTTTCTTTGACATGAACTGTTGTTCAGATGGATAAGGAGGATAGTTGAACCCATTGAAGTTCGAAAGAAGCATGATCGCCTTAAGAAGTTCTCCAAGAAGGGCTAAAGAAAGTTGGAGTTGATTTTGGTTCCCTAGAGATGACACACTATTGCTTTGTTGAGTGGCAAATTACTTATAGCAATTAGGATGAGTGTGCCTAGATGCTTCATAATAGTGATAGAAGTGAGGCTTCTTTGGTTGACACTTCTTGTTGGTGAAGCGATGATTATTCTGCTTCGTTTCTTTCTTGCCAACCTTAGGGGGTGCTCCTAGAATGAATTTTCCTTTATCACTACTATTGTTATTCATATTTTCAGTTTTAGTCTCAGTTACCTTAGAGTTATCATCATTAGCAAGTGGAACAAAAATAACTCTATTTAAAACATTGGAAGATGTACTACAAGAGGAGAGAGAGTGATTATATCCGAGACCTGTTTTGTCAGATGCAGACTTCTAGAAGTTTAGCATTTCATCCAGCTTGGAACTTGAAGTCCTTTCTAGTTGTGCTCTAACCTAAAATAGTTTAGCATCCAGTTTCTTGTTCTTTTCAACAAGAAGATTGTTCTCAAATCTCAGTGCTCCAATGGTCTGATTAGCTTCATCAATCTTGGTGGAGAGTTCCTCATGTTCCAACTCCACTTCACTGAGCTTTCTCATGGCTAGCTTGTACAGCTTCTCGTGCTTTTTAGAGACCTTGTACAACTTGGTGTAGGCAGTGTCGATGTTATCCTGATCATCCATCTTTTCAAACTTTGATTCCATTAGCTCTTCTTCCTCATCAATTACGTCTACTACTTCCTTAGTAGACTCAACAGTGGCTGTGAAAGCACTCACTATCCCATCTTCGTCACTTTCATTAGAATTTGTTTTGGTTCCATATCAGTCAAGGTGGCAACTAGGGTTTTGCTTTTGCCAATGGATTTGAGATATATGGGACACTCTTGCTTCATATGTCTAAATCCTTGACACCTATAACACTTTGGTCTAGTAGGAACATTGTTGCCTTAACTAGCATCCTTGAATTCTCTCTTGCCTTTGTCTTGGGACTTGAATTGAAAGAATGCAGACTATTTGTGATCCTTATCACCTGCTTTGACATTCACATTTTTGATGAACTTCTTGAATTTTCTAGTGATATATGACTTTAACTTGGTATCCTCATCATCAAATGACTCATCGTTATCATCATTCTTAGTCTTCAAGGCCATGTTCTTGCCTTTGCCACCCTTGCTAACCCTAGTTCATAGGTTTGCAAGTTTCCTATCAGCTCTGTCAAAGGAATAGAGTCAAGATCCTTTGATTTTTCGATGAAAGTGATTTTGGCATGGAATCTCTCCGGAAGAGATCTAAGGATCCTCTTGACAATCTTGGGCTCTGGAATCTATTCTCCAAGATTGAAGATAGAATACACTATGTCTTTGTGCTTGGCATAGAATTCATCGAATGACTCATCCTCATCCATCCTTATTTCCTTAAAACTGGTAATGAGCCTCTAGAGTTTGGAGTTTTTAACAGTTTTTGTGCCCTCGTAGGTATTTTGGAGAATAGTCCAGACTTCCTTGGAATTGTCTATAGAAGAGATCTACTTGAATTCTTCATTGGTCACAGCACTAAATAGAGCATTCAGTGCTCTACTGTTAAAATTTGCAGCTTTGATCTTGGTATCATCCCACGTTGTAGGTGGCTCTTTAGGTTTCTTCCAACCTACTTCAACAGCAAGCCATACTTTCTCATCTAAAGACTGCAAAAAAGATTTCATGTGTACTTTTCGGTATGCATAGTTAGTACCATCAAATAAATGAGGAATAATTAGGGATTGCCCACAATCCATAACAGCAGGGATCAATGTATCACATAGCAAATATTAAAACCTAATTAGAGTGTGCCTGCTCTGATACCACTTGTTGGGTTAGGATAGCTTGACCTCAGTTAATTAATTCAATTACCTAATTTGATTAATTAAGTTCAATCGCATGCAAATCATGAAGGCAGCAACAAATCACCAAAAATACTAAGTGTAGCGGAAAATAAATTAGATATAGTGATTTGTTGACAAGTGGGGAAAACCTCGCAAGGCAAAAATCCCACTTAGTGATTTTAAGGTAACCACTTCCAAGAATCCACTAATTAACAATCAAGTGGTTACAAGTATAAGAAATCTTGCCAACTACCCTATTCTATCCCGAAATACCGACCTACAGTTGAACTTTTGGTCAAATACCCAATTGGACTTAATCTTGTAGTAGTCTTCTTTTCTTTGATGCACAAACCTCCAATTTTTGACTAATCCTTTGCACAGATTTCAGTACGTGACTAATTCCAGCAACTTGAATAGATATTGTTGGCTGCAAAGTTTTTCACTTCATCAACAATAAAGATCTGAAAGCACTCGGTTACAAAACCTTATGGCGTACAAACGCACTAGTTTCACACAAAGAAAATAAGTTTCTTGGTCTTTATATCTATGTGTGACGTCTCTTAAAAATAAGTCTTATATATTTTCTATGGTTGTGAGAAAAGAAACCCTAAACAAATACACAAGTCTAAGCCGAATTTCAGATATAGAAATACTGAAATCGTAATTCTCGATAGATCGAGCTGTTGTCGAGCTATCTATCGAGCTTCACATTAAGTCTCGATACTAGGCATCTATCGAGCTATTTGTCGAGACTTAATGAACAGCTTTTCTTTACTTGTTTCTTAGACCAATTTTTATGTCTTTAATACTTAACTTGAACAACATGTTTCTTGAAGTACTAAACCCATCTTAGATCTACTCAATTACAAGTAAAGTGCATTTTATCAAATAATTAGCCAATTACAGTAAAATATTACCCTAACATAAAGATTTTTCTGTGTGCACTATAAATTTTAAGATATTGCAATCAATATCTTAATTCGATATCACTTTGCAATGTCTAATCCAACTTCTAAATTAGTGTTATAAATAGTAAAAGACTATTTTGCCAGCCCTCTTTGGATTTGTACTATTAATATGCTAACTACCACTCCATATATGCAGAAACAAAAAGATTTTGCTGTGAGCACCATAAATTTTAAAATGTTTCAATCAATATCTTAATTCGATACCCTTTTGCAATGTCTAATCTAACTTATAAATTAATGTTAAATTAAATAAAAGGACTATTTTGCCAGTCCCCTTCGGATTTGCACCACTTATTTGCTAACTGCTGAAGATTTAACAAAAAGATTTTGCTGTGTGCACTATAAATTTTAAAATGTTGCAATCAATATCTTAATTCGATATCATTTTGCAATGTCTAATCCAATTTTTAAATGATAAATTAAAATCTGAGCGAGAATTTTCAATGAAAGGACTATTTGCCAGCCCTCGCTGGATTTGCAAACTAATCTGCTACCATCCCATCCTATCTCAGCCCCTTTTGCTCCAGTCCCAGAAAGTACTAGCCATATATGTTGCACTAAAATTTTGAGATACTGTATCATTCGTGGGTTCAAGTACTAGTCAGTTGATGCCCACACGTCTCATCCATATCGTTGTATATCTTGCTCGGTAAATTAAATATGATTATCTCTATAATTTTATGTTCTTTTTATTCAGAAAATAAAATAAAAGGATTTAATTTTTTTTTTTTCACAAATTTTTTTTAATAAATAAGAATACTTGTATTAAAAGGAAAAATAGAAAATGATCCCAACCCATGCAAAAAGCCCATTTAGGAAGGTAGGCCCAAGTTTTTTTTTTATAGATAATATTGGCCCAAGTTGTATGACAAAAAATTTACATGCCTATAAATAAAAGAGGTTGAATTAAGTTATAATTATCCTTCTGGCCAGATCATAAAGTAAATGGAAAAAGAATTCAAATGTCTGCCAAGTCATACTCTGCACTTTCTTATAATTGAACGAGTCCAAAATTGATTGCGATAAGGCATTAATTTATGACGTACAATAAGAGAACGTTTGGCCAGCGCTTTTGTGTCTGGCTTTTACGTTTTCAACTTTTTTTTTTTTTTTCACGTGTTTCAAGCTTTGTTCAGCCGCATTTTTACTGTGTAGCACTGTAGTGGTTACTGTTTAATGAACAGTAATCGTAATAATTGACTTTTCAATTCAAATTTTACTGTTTATAGACCCACAATTTTTACTTTTCAGTAATTTTTTCATTAAAAATGGACCATACGGTACTATTCATGCATTTAAAAATTATTTTGTTACAGTATTTTCAGTTTTTAATTTTTAATTTTTAACTGTATTCAAACGGACTTTAAAAGTTAATCCTAGTGTTCCTCTTAATTTATCTTATCATGGCGTCTTGTCAAAAAGAATTGAAATGACGTTAATGTTTTTTGGATGAACAAGAAACGGCGTAATTGTAAAAAATAAAGAGAAGGTAATTATATAGTCCGACACAATAGTGAAGAGAGAGAGTGAAAGACCCGGCTGCTTGAATTCTTTTTTTTTTTTTTTTTTTTTCTTTTTTTTTTGAGAATTGGCTGCTTGAATTCTAAGTTATAGCGTCTAGAAGAAGACTTCAAGATGCTAAATTGAGAGAATAATAAACAGTTGTACTTTAACAGAGAGCATGTTTCTAGATTCAAATACAACGTATAATTTTGCTAGGTGCTGGTAATAGTTTCTAAGTACAAAATTATACTGAATGTTCATCAAAAAAGGATGTTCATGCATCTTAAAGAAAACCGGCCTGAACGTTCATGCATCTTCAACAATATATTATATATATACATTCAAGCCGGTCTAAGTTTGAAACCTAAAAAAAAACATGTGCGAGCATTGATACAGCTTGTTTCTAGTTGTAATTTACATATGTTATTAGACTTGGCTCACAATCTAACTAGATACAATCCATAATTTCAGCAATAGTTTCCGAGTACTGCCATATAGTGGTCTTGGGTCTAATTAACAAGGGCGGTGCTAAAGCAAATTCAGGGGTTTAAATGAACCCCTGACTTCAAAAGAAAAAACTATATATATATATATATATATATATATATATATATTGTTAGCTTAATACTTTAATTTATTTTTAAAAATTATTTTTTTGCATACTCTGACTTAAATTTTGCACATATTTATTATAAATATTTTCGACTTTAAGAATAAAGAGAGTTTTTTTTTTTTTTTTTTTGAGAAACTGAATAAAGAGTAAATGTTTGTGAATTGTAAGTATAATTATTTTTTATAAATTTATATTATATGTGTGTGAGTGTATTTAATATTGATTGTGTACATTACTTTTTGTTATAATGTTATGTATTTGTGTAAATTATGATGTGTGTGGATGTTTGTATGTACAATATAAATATAATATAACTTTATATAATTTAATAATTAAGAAATAGAGAGGGGTTTTTTTTTTTTACATGTGTGTGTATTGTTATCATATTATAATAACTTTTTGTAATAAAGTTAGTACAATTCAAGAAAACAATTGTAAAGTTAATGATTGTTCAAGTATTACTGCATGCCCTTGGTGCAATGGTCACTCCATAAGTATAAGTGTTTGTGAGGTGTGGGGGGCAAAGGTCGGAGTTCAGGTCTCTAGCATGTGTGAGATCGACTTGATGGAGATAGCATATCGGCCAACTAATCTTGAAAGGAAATACCATGTGAGAGAGTGACTTCAATTTAGACAGATATTAAAAAATGTGAAAGCAGAGTATGTGTGAGATCGACTTGATGGAGATAGAATATCAGCCAACTAATCTTGAAAGGAAATACCATGAGAGAGAGAGAGAGAGAGAGAGAGAGAGTAGTTGGAGGGGTGGGAAAAGTGGGAGAATAAAAAATGGTGGGAGGATAGAAAAATGGGAGGATAGAAAAATGGGAAGATAGAAAATATTTTAATTTCTCTCATTTTTGTTTAATTGGGAGTGAAAAAGTGAAGGGATGGAAAAAGTGAGTTTGCATAAATTTACTCATATATCATTGTTAAAAAATGATGCCCAATTAAAATAAAAAAGTGACAAAAGAAGAAGAAGAAGCAATCACCCAATTATGTCCTCATTAAATAAAACAAAAAAGTAACACATTTATTTAGCAAAAAAATTGTGTATATGCAAATGGATGAAGGAAAAAAAAAAAGTAAACAAAGTGATTGGACAAAACGAAGAAGAGTAAAGGCACTGACATGGACAAAGCCCATGTGCAAGTGCACATGGGCATTTTCGTCCATTAAGCAGCCTCATTTTCTCCCTTCAGTTTTCTCCCCATTTCGGAGAGAAAACTTTTTGGTAGACACCATTTATTTTCCTTCCTCTCCGCCCAACCAAACACATTCTAAAATAGTTTTCATTCCCATTTTCTCTTCAAAGTTATCCATCTACCTAGGGGCGTAGTCAAGAATTTCCACATGGGGGGGGGGGGGGGGGGCGGATTATACATTCATATGTTAGCCGTTATTTTATAAATATATTATATATATAAAATTATCAAATTAAAAAAAATATAATATTTCTAAACTCAAATGAATATATAAAAATTATTTATTTTGCTATAAAGATGTACAAAATATTTTAATGAAGAATTTAGCATCTCTCATCAAAGTTATGCTTGAAAATGATCTTTCATTGAATAAAATCATCCATTATCATCTCCTTAATCTTTAATAAAATGGTTAAAAAATTAATCTAGAAAAAATCATATAATTTTACGTTAATTAATAATCCCTCTAATATATGGCTTTCACTTCCTATATTTAACTATTCCTTTAAGCACAATAAAAAAAAAATTATCTTTAATCTTAATCAACCATAACAGACAATTGAAAATTTAAGCAAATAAAATATATATTTTTAATACTATGTATAGCATACGTATTTATTAAAATCATTATACATAACTTGAGAAGATTCTACTGTAAAAGGGAAATTTTAGAAAAATATATATATTCTCTCTGCAACAAACCCAAATTATCTTTTATGAACAAATCACTATTGGAACAACTTATTTGGCACCAAAGTTCAACCCAAAAGAAAACAAATCAATTTTGAAAAAAAAAAATTTGACATATGATGACGACGATGATGAGAGAAAATTATATACAATTTAAAAGAAAAAAAAAATTATGATGACGATGAAGAGAAGTAAAGGGTGAAGTTTAAAGATTAAAAAAAAAAAAAAAAAAAAAACTCACTAAAGCCTAGTACACGTTTTCAGTGAGTTTCTTTTGTTTGCCCCTTATGATCATGGGTTTTCAGTGGACTTTTAGTGTGTTGCTGCATGGGCTATTAAGAAGAAGAACAAAATAAAGTTTGGTGTTGGATACTGCACGTTTTCACACTTGCACACATAGGTTAGACAAAAGTTAAAAAGTAAGAAACTTAAGTAAAATTTGGACGGAATTTAAACTATTTAGATGTAAAGTCCATACTTTGGGGGGGTCACCTAATATATTCTGGAGGGGCCAACTATTAAGTTTTAAGACCCCAACTAATGTTTTAGACCATATATTATAGAAATATTTTGAACTTTTGGCCCCCCCACCCAACAACGTGCCTCCGCCCCTGCCCCCTGCATCTACCCTATTTCACCTCCAAACAAACACACCTTTAGGCTTGGATCCAAATGAGGGAAGACAGAGAGTGCAAAAAATGTATTATGAAGGGTTAAAGTAGCATGTTCTATGGGTTGGATCGGATTGGGTTAAGTAAAAATGAGTCATCTTAAATGGATTACAGTGAGTTGGGTCGACGATCAGGTTAAAGGTCGGGTCAAGTTATCAATTGATTAGTATTTTCTTACATACAAAAATAAATAAATAAACATAAAAAATACTAAATGTCAAAAATAACAAAATATTAAAAATTAAAGTTAAATAATATATAGATTCTTATGTTTATACAATTCAAAATTCACTAATGATGTAAAATAAAAAATAAAAAAGCTAAATGTCGTGGATCATGTCAAGTTATTAGCCTTTTCAGGTGTACTCATTCTTATTGCTTGTATAATAATAAAAAGGTTATATTATAACTTGGAAAGAAAACTAAATAAAAAGGTTTTGAAATTAAAACATAACATATTAGGTAAAGAAGAATAAGTAAATATTAATATGAATTGCACTTTAGTCTACTCAATGTTAGTAATAGATCCAGCACTAAAAATTTTGATATCTGAGAATTGCAGCTCAAGTTCACAAGTAATTTTGTCACTATCTTCACCTATAAAAAAAAAAAAAAAAATTAATATAGCTTAAGAATAACATGAAAACAAGTCAATAAAGAATAAAATTCTTATAACTATGACTGTTTTATAAATAAATTAAATTACCTTCAAATGTGTTGAGGTTAAAAATTTCACAGCAAAGCCCATTCCATAAAAAAATAAAGAAGGCTCAATTCGTGTAGTAAGAAGAATCGACATCAACGCCCTATGTATGTTTAGATTTCTAGCAAAAAAAGCCATTAAAAAGTCCAGCAAATTCCAGTGAAAGAGCTGGGCTGGGATCCTCAGAGGCTGCCAGAGGCTCGGGATCCTCGGGACATGCAGCACAGGTAAAGTGGATTGAAGCAGGTTTAAAAGAGGGAAAAAAGACAAAGAGCATGCGGGTCTCATGCACCCAGACATACAGTGGGATCAGAAAGTATGAAGCAATACGCAGGAGCTATGCCTCAAGGAAACAACAATGAGAAAACCATAAAAAAAGAGGTAACTGGAAGGAGCTTTCAACCCAGTAGTAAAAGATTCCAACTATTTGAGGAAAATGACAAGGATGAAGTGCAACCAAAAATTGGAAAAGTGGAAGAAATGGCCAAATAGCTGAAGAATCAGTGAATGGAGGGAACCTTGAAATGGAAAACCAACTAGGGGCTTTTCACTTGGTCGCACCAAAAGGAAGAAATTATAAGAAAAAAGGAAACGACCAGCTCCTGAGTAAACTGACACAGCACGAGCTCTGAGGGGCAAAAGAGAGAAATCACTAGTACCCCGGAGCCCTAGAGTTGCACTATAAAAAGAGGGAAGTAGCCAATACTAAAGGGGCATGATGCAGAATAGAAAAACCAGAAGGGAATCGTTAAGATAACTCTGTAAAACTCAAGAAAAATAGAGGAATATCTCCCGGTATCCCCGAGAATAGCCACTATAGCACATACTCGGATTCAAAAGGATTCAAACTTTGCAAGTCTTAGAGGCTTAGATAGCCATCTAAGTCTGTAATTTTTTAGCTTATTTGGACCTTGTATCACGTCTTAGTGAGCATATTGTAATCCACAATCAAGAAAAATAATGAAATACCTCATATTGATTGGAGGATCTCTAACAATTATTTCGTGTATTTCTTTATTACATTGTCTTCCTTTACTATTTCTTGCTAAAATCTTTCTCACCTAACTATCTTGGAAGGCAAAGCCCAAGAAAAGCCACTCGGACTTGAGTTTCAAATCCCACAAGTCTTGTGCAAAAGCACCAAGTCTGTGAGAATTGGGGCTAGGATCCTCGTGGCTGAATCATTCTCATAAAACTCATTTACACATATGTATATGTATTAAAATGTATATCCTAATCTAAGAAACTAACAATTATTGGAAGATATATGTAGTGTATTTTTATGTATCACCCATAGAGGTAATGGGAAATGACAAAACTCTATTGCATAATAAACATGGAAAAGATCATATAGTTCAGAGAACCAGAGCATTCTAGGTTCTTACAGGCCTAGTATGCCCCGGGATCCCACGATAGTACGCCCTAGGGTAACAAGAGGAATTGCATTTTTCATCTTGAGGAGCTTTATGTGACTTGCGCACAACTTGGTTCGTAATCAGCCCCATTTAGCTGTGGTGAACCAAGGCCAGTCCACCAAAACAACAAGTATTTGGGCCTGGGATCCTTGTCTCTACTTGGGCCTGTGTGCTAAGAAAAAAAAGCACTCTCATAAAATGCATATAATTAATTTTTAGTGCACAACATAGCTTCCACATTCTTTGGCATAAGACAAGGTTAGGTTTGAATTTGACCCAAAAAAAAGGCCTGGTTCGAATCAAATCAATTTTACTCTAGGTAAAACATTCTTGCGTTCAAGTCGAACTAATGGGTCTGGGTCTAATTTTGCCAGGTCTAAATCGGCTTAACGGTTGTAGGTCCCAAGTTAAGTTAATTGTATGTGGAAAAAAATATATGTATATTATTTATATTTAATCCACACTATACTAAAAATAAAATATTAAAAAAAAAACATTTGCTTTCATTATTTTTTCCCACCTACACTAGGTTATGTATCTGTAGACACTCGATTTTGCACCCATGATTTAATCAAGGAGAATGACTAGAGTGACCATCCATGTACCCCAAAAATCATGATTGCATTACATGCATTAATTCATTCATTGTATATCATAAAAATGATTTTGAGATTCTAACGGTCGCGACAGTATGTCCGGTTTCTAAATTAGACCATCGGATCGAAAGATATCACATGATCAAGTTTGCACGGTCAGAATGCATTGTGTCTAGATAGAGTCGACCACGCATGATTAATTTAAATTAATTCTGATTGGTTAAACAATTAAAATTAATTAAATAATTTTGTGATTGGTTGATAATTAGTGTCTAAAATAGGATTGCTTGCATAGGATTAAAGGGGGATAAATGGATAACAATAAAATTGTGGATAATTTGAACTTTACCGAGATTTATTTTAGAGTATTTATCTATAAGATAATTGTTGTTGAAGAGACTTGAATTATCCAGAAAAGAGATAAAAATCTTAGAATACGGATTGAAAACACGTCTAAGTGCAAGGCTTGGCTCAAGAAAACCTAAAAAAGGAGTCAAAAACACACCTGAATACGAAAGTGCGATCAGCACCCAAGAGTACCATTCGGAACTTTTGGAGTGCCGATTGGCAATTTTAAAGTGCCGAATGGCACCCTTATAGGCTTTGGCCCAACTCTCTTCGAGTGACGATAAGGCGCATCCTTTTCGACTTTTTTGTAGAAAGACGCGTCCCGATTCGCATTCTACACATCGTTGCTTATTTTTTAAGCATTCCAATCTCTATAAATAGAAACTAGATCTCAAAATTTAGCACACTCTTTTATGCTCTCAGAGAGACACTTTCACACACTCAAAATTCTCATATTTCTGATCCCCCTCTCTGATATTTTTTAAGCTAGGGTTTTTAAGTTTGAAAGATAATTGCATAAATTTCTTTGAATCCTAAAATATCCTCTCAAGAAGAAGAGTGCTCCATGCAAGAGGTTGTTTCTTGTGACCCCTTTTTCTTTTCTTATTTTTCTCTTGTAGTGATGATGCATGTTTATATATTTATTTTAGTGTAGTTCTTTCAAATATCCATAACATGAATTGTTAATTTATATTGATAAATCATGTTCTTAATTCTTTTATTATTGTTTTGATCTCTTTCTTAGTTTCAAAAATCTGTATGTTATCAATTCTTTTTCTCAAAATAAAAACGGATTTGCATCTTCCTTAGATGCAAACTTGAATTTTTCTCAAAATAAGAACGGATCTATATCTTCATTAGATGCAAATCTGAATTTTTCTTGAAATAAAAACGGACCTATATCTTCCTTAGATACAGATCTGAATTTTTCTCAAAATAAAATCTGGTTTGCATCTTCATTAGATGCAGATCTGAATTTTTCTCAAAATAAAAATGGATCTACATCTTCATTAGATGCAGATCTAAATTTTTTTAAAATAAAAACTGATCTATGTTTTCATTAGATGTAGATTTGATTTTTTTAACATAGCAGATTTTGAAATAAAAAAGGTCATGAATGTTTGTGTTGGTTGTGTTTGTTTTATTTAATACATGTAGCATAAATTTATTTCATGAATGAAAGTCTCTTTTCGAGAAATCTTTTTCACATTTTTTGCATCTACAAAAACAAATTTGATTTTTTTATTATACAAATTTGATTTTTTTTTTTTTTTTTTACAAAACAGATCTGATCTTTTACAAATCGAAAACCTTTTTTTTTTTTTTTTTTTTAATTTTCAAAAACAGATTTGATTCTTTTGAGTTTCTACAAAACTAAATTTTCTCATTAAAAAAAAAAAAAAGATCTAAATTTTCTCTTTGGAAAAAAAAAAACATCTTTTTTACACAACAAAACCAGATCTATTCTTTTTCTAAACCAAAATCAATTTTTTTTACTCACAACAACAGATCTGATTTTTTTTAAACAAAGAAGAGGATGCATTCATAAATAAACTTGTGTGATTTATTTTTTTTATGTGCAACATATACGTAGGTCATGAGAGTCTAGAAGACCAGACTCTGTCTGGGCAGAATGGGTGTCTAACACCTTCTTATTCCGTAACCTAGCCGCTGAATTTAGTGTTTTTGGATAGGTAGACCTAGATCTTATCTTTGTTTTATTTTTGATAGTTTGTAACTAGGACAAAAAGTCATGTAATTATTTGGTAGATTGTAATTAGGACAAAAAGCCATGTAATTTTCAATTTTTCAAATATGTATTTTTTTACTCAATCAATGAAAGGAAACAATTCAGTCATGTACTTTGTATTTAATTTTTTTTTTCTTATTTTTTTGTAAAAAAAATAAGTGGTGACTCCACACCAATTACCCAAAAAGAGAGGTTCCCTAAAAGTACCAAAATCTCTTTTTTGAGAGTACCCTCCTAATTTTTGGCAGTCTCTCACAGTGGCGACTCCACTAGGGATGTCGAGAGCTAAGCTTTGTTGCTTGTTTGTTTATTTATGTTCGTTGAGATGTTGTATGATACTTTGTTGTATGATATGTTGTTGTATGTATTGTTTGTTAAAAGCTTTCTAACTGTCATAGTGTGTGTCATCTAAACAATATGTATGCACCCCTTTCAACAACTTGTGGTGGTAGTAACCATGGATCACCGGTCTTCATTAGATTCAGGTACCCAGTGGTGAACTCACCAACTCATAGCCTAAAGTCATTAGATCATTTCCTGTTGACTATAAAGGACAAACCATGCCATTTAGACCAACACAATGTTCATTACATTACAAGTTGGGAGGTGTAACGTCCTAGTTATGGGAAACAATTAAATAACAAACCCACCCTATAACGTAATGACTTAGAATCTACCCTTAGGTCGGTCTCGGTTAAAATTGCATTGCATGTTGTGTGTGTTTGTTTGGTTGATTGATTGATGTGGATGGGGACTTAGCTTTGATTAACCTGACCAAGCCTATCATTAGGGGAGAATTTGGTCAAGATCTGAAGGAAGTCTGCAAAGAGAACCTAAGCCCGATGTTCAAGCTAGTAGCTCTAGTTCCAAGCCCGTCACTCCCATTATGGTACTGAAGCCCTTAAGCATAGAAGAAACTTCGCTGTTGCAACATCACAACCCCATTTTCAACCTACAAGACATTTCAAGCCACAAGAAGTCTAAAGCTCCTAACGCTATGGCAGAAGAGGGAGAACACCCAAACACCGAGGAACTCATGAACACTCAAGAGCTACTCAACACCATGGTAGCTAGTCAAATCCAACTAAGGGAGGACATGAACCATACGGAGCAACAGTTTCAAAATCTGAAGAGTAACCAAGAGGAAGACAAGACTGGCCATGATCCGCCAAACATGGAAAGTGAGAAGAAGATTAACGAGAGAATGAACAAAATGGAGGAGATGATTAGAAGAGCTCGTAAGATGGAAGACCTCATGGACTACGATTCCTTCTCACTTTTCCCTAATGTGAGACTGCCTCCCAAGTTCACGATGCCAACCTTGGACAAGTTTGATGGGACCGGTTGCCTAAAGTCCCATCTGAAGATGTATATAAGGGCTATGCAACCCCTAGGCGTGACTGAAGAAGTACTTGCTCAAATGTTCCAAAACACACTGACTGGAGCCGCTCTTAGGTAATTCCTCAACCTGGATGATGCAAGAGCAAGAAGTTGGGAGGACATCTGCCGTGAGTTTTACAAGCAATACAAGTACAATATAGAAGTGGACATAACAAGGAGAGATCTTGAGACGACCAAGCAAGAGCCAAAAGAATCCTTCTCTACTTTCATTACCAAGTGGAGAGCCAAGGCAGCACAGATGATGAATAGGCCAAGTGAGGAGAACAGTTAGCCATGGTTGTAAAAAATTTATTACCTGTATACCATAAGTACTTGTTTGCACAATACTTTCCTAATTTTAAAGCTTTGATTGCTGTTGGAACTCAAATTGAGGATGCAATAAACAATGGCACTATAAAGAATGATGACCCACCAAGGTTTAAAAAGAGTGTAGGATCTAATTCTAAGGCTATAGAAATTTCTAATATCCATAAAAATGATCATTTTCAACTGATTGCACCCGTTGCACCTGTGCAAGTATCATAAGGACCTAGACCTAGGAGCGAGTTTCATGAGTTGTGGAAACTTTGATTTTAGATTTTGAGTCTTAAGTTAAATTTGTTAGTTCAATTTATTTTGGTATTTTAAAACTTTGTTTTATGACATTAGAATATTAGTCCCAATTGTGTATGTAAGGTCACAATTTGGTTCCTAAGCCTAAAAGGTAAAAGGATCTAGGCCTAAAGAACCCAATACAATGAATTTGTAGAGAGTGAATTAGAAAACTAGGCTCTAATGAGTTGGGTAACAATTATAATAGATCCAGATGAAAAGAAAGTAAAGATAAACTGGTTTTATCTAAAGAAAATCGTCATCGGCATAATCCGAGGAGATCAGTTTTTGTATATATTTCTTTTGAATTTGGTTACAATTCTCGTTCTTGTTCCTACAGTGTTTTTCTCTTAATTCCTGATCCTTTTTCCTCAGGGTCTTCTTTCTATTTTATACTACCTTCTTTTAGGGGTGTCAATTCGGGTTAGCGTGTCGGGTTCGTGTCGTGTCGAGGTAGGGGTATTCGACTAAATGGCTCAACCCTAACTCGACCCATTTAATAATCGTGTCATGATCCTTCAACCCTAACCCAACCTGTTAATAAGGCGGGTTGACCCGACCCAACCCATTTGACACGCTTAATAAACGAGTCGTGTTGGGTTGACACAAATGTAACACAACTCATTTCAACCTGCATAATATTAAATATAACATCTATCTAGAAATAATTATTTTTACATCCCAAAAAGCAATGCGTACACTTCAAGTCTTCAACTTACATTCAAAATAATATAATTCAACAAAAATATAACATTCATCTAGAAATAAGTTCTTTACACTCCAAAAGAAGTGCATACACTTCAACCCAAATTCAAAATAACAAAGTTTCACAAAATAAAATAACATAGTTCAACAAAAATATAATATTCTTGGAACTTGCCAAATGCTAAGTATCAATATTGAAAGAATTTGAGCAAACAGTAGACTAATCCTGTCTATGACCACGATTATCATCCATAAATTCTTTGTTGATGTCCAAATTTATAACATCTTCCACAAGCTCATCCTATTTCATTTGTGTAAGTTCTATGCCACAAAAAAAAAAAAAAAAAATGTATTAGTAGTTCTAAGGTTTGTAAAGTTTCAATTTCCAATTATATCCCTTGTAAATTTTTGTAATTACTCACTTTTCTTTTTAAATTTAAAATATATGTTGGATATAAAAGGTATTTGAAAAATCTAAAATAAAATAAATATTTATTTGTTATATGAGTTAAACGAGTTGTGTTAAGTGGGTCATTTCGGGTTGACACAAATAAATTGGCGTGTCAAACGTGTCTATTGCGGGTTACGCGGGTTGACCCATTTATGATCTGTTTCTTATCGTGTCGCTTTCGGGTCAACCCATTTATGACCCAAACCCATTAAGGCCCAACCCTAACCTGAAAAAACCCGTGTCAGGTTTGTGTCGTGTTCGCGGGTTGGGTTGAACATTAACACCCATACCTTCTTTCTTTCATCTCCACATTCCACGTGTAAATTAGATCGCTATTGTTGATCCTTGTCCTATCAGCACATTCCTGAAGTCTTTGGGAGCAGCTGTAAGGTTAAAAATTATTGTTCAGGTATCACTTTCTCATTAATGCAGCCAGAGAGTTAGCTACAAAGCATTCAATGTGGTGGTAACAGATTTCTCTTAGATATTTCATGGCTTCCCTCTGTCTTGTGCTTTCATGATATGTATCCTTATCAAGAAAATCTCCCAGATCGTTGCCCTAGATGGTCGACCACACCTTTGGACCTCTGCTTTGCTCAGCCGAGGAGACATTACTCCTCGAACCACTTCTTGGACTCTTATGACCAAACCCCACCTCTTCATTCACTAACGTGGACTCGCATGATAGCGTTTACCCGTCCTCGGATTACTGGCTGTCCTTGGACTGGACCCCCAGCCTAACATATATATAAATATATACTACTGGGCCTATCACACCTACAGTGTACATTACAATCATTGATTGAAATGATAAGCCTATGTATCAAATAATAATAATAATAAGCTTAGGGAAAATTCTCTTTAAACTCTATAATTTAAGAGTAGTCCAAATTAAACCCTATAATTTTAAAAAGTACTAAATTAATCATGAACTTTTGTAAGGTAAATTAAACCTTGGGGTCAAAATTGGTGTAATACCAACCCCCACCGCCAATGCACTCCATTGCAACAACAAGTTTTTTAAAATATATATATATATATATATATATAATTGCATATTTTGATTTGGTTAGATTTGTTTTTTTTTGGGTAATTTTGGTTAGTTTGGTTTTTTATTTAGGTATTTGGGTTCGATTCAGATATTACTTCAATTTCACCAACCCGAAAAGGTGTATAATCAAAGGCCACTTTGTCATTTGATGAATGCTCCTTTACACTCCTAACCTTCTAGGTTTTTTTTTTTTTTTTTTTTGATAGGAACCTTCTAGGTATTTGTGATACCAAAATAAATTTGAATATGACTGAGATATCAATACAGTTATTATTATTTCTTTTTTATAAATCAATAATTGAGATGAAATTTTTTGAATATTAGACATATCTTTTAATAAAATTAAGAGACAACGATTGAATTATAAGACTTTTTGTTTATTGTCGTGGCTCCAACCACATCAAAGTTAACTCCAAACCAAGACGAGGAAGCATTATTTTAATTATTTCCTTTGATGTGATGGGTGGCAAATAAGGAAGGAAAATGATTCAGCTACAAAATCAATCACAAGGCGTTCATTTAGGTCCAACAGAAACCCATACAAAAGTAACAAGACCAAATACCTAAGTAAAAATCCAATCTACCCAAAACAAATCTAACCAAATAAAAATTCTGAAATAAAAAATAAAAACAGGAAAATAGACAAGAAAACAAAGCTTACTCAGTAGGGTCGGTAGTGGTCCTGGTGGAGGCTTCTAGCGTCGACGCTGACATTACTTTGTCTCTCTCCTCCAAACTACTTCTCTTCTTCTTCCTTTTTTTTTTTTTTCGTTAATTATTGTTTGATAGTTAACGATTACTTGATAGTGTTACGCCAATTTTAACTCCATGTTTAATTTATTACCTTTCAAAATTTTAAGGTTTAATTTTGTACTTTTTTTTATAGAGAAATTTAGTAATTTTGAAACTACAAGGTTTAATTTGTGCTATCTATAAGATTTAAAGTGAAATTTACACTCTTAAAAAAAAAAAAAAATTTACACTAAACTTTTATTTATATATATAATTGGGGGTGGGGATGGGATTAATGGGATTTGACCCTGAATGTCTCTATTAAAAATAGGGAAAGGTTTTCCTGCATATAGGAGTATGTTGTAGTAAAAAGAAAGTGACATATGTTCAAGAGATATGTGCAATGCACACGATCAGATGGACCTTAGACACATGCCCCTTTCTTTTTGCTACCACATACCCCTGTATGTAGCAAAACTTTTCTCTTACAAATATCAAGAGATGTCAACATCAATTGAGATACAAGACTCTTAACTTCTAAACTTAAATAGTTGCAAGAATTTTTTTATTAGGCTTGACAAAATGACATTAACATGATCGTTTTGAATTGGATTAGGTTGGTTTTTAAAATTGTCTTGAATTGGGTTATCATTTTTCAACTCTAGCAGGTCAATGTCCATTTAAGAATTTTTTTTTTAAAACTTTTTTGGTAAATGTCCATTTGGGATTTTTTATTTTTATTTTTGGTAGATACATAGTATTTATCAAAAGATATAGTTTTTGATGACGTTTATGTTAAATGTGTACAAAATCTAAAAGAATTGTTTATTTCAAAAATGTTCAAAGTTGAATTCTTTATTAAAAAAAAAAAAAAAAAGAAGCTGAGACAAAAAAGAAAGACCAAAACATTTATATAAAATTGGGGGCGAGGGTGGAGGGATTTGACCTTGGATGTCTCTAGTGTAAGCATCAGGAGATGTCAATACCAATTGAAATACAATACTCTTAACTTCTAAACTTAAATGGTTGAAAGAAGTTTTTTTATTAGGCTTGACAAAATGACATTAAAATGATCATTTTGAATTGGATTAGGTTGGTTTTTAAAATTGTCATGAATTGGGTTATCTTTTTTCAACTCTAGCAGGTCAATGTCCATTTGAGAATTTATTATTTTAAGTAGATGCAAAGTATTTATTAAAATATGTAGTTTTTTATAATTTTTATGTTAAATGTGTTACAAAAAACTAAAAACTAGTATATACTCAAAAAGCAAAGTTAAATTAATTACAAAAAAAAAAAAAAAAAAACCTGATATATATAAAAAAAAAATAAAAACTTTTTGTTTTATTATTTATTTTGGTTAAAGGAAATAAAAGTGTATGAAGTGAGGGTGGCAACCCTTACACACCTATGTCAACATAAAGGAAAATGAGCACCAAAGTCTTTCAACAATTCTTAAATGCACGCTGAGTTGGAAAAATACTCAGAAACTCCATCCAACCGACACATGTACATCTCCTACTTGATATAATTGATAAACATTATTGAAGTTAGAAGTTACTTTTATAAGCCAAATCTAAAAACTAGTAAAAAATTAAGATGACGACAACTATTACCATTAAAAATACAAGACGTGGTTCGGGCGTTGATCATGCGCAGCGTGTTCTCTTCTTCGCCACATCTTCTCTACAAAACTATCATTATGAACTCTTGTTGGGGGTCATTTTATAAATTATCAAGAACAGATTTCTTCAACTACAAAATAAGATCCAATTAATTGAAAAGTTGAAAACAAACCAACCACGTCAATTTTCATCAATGACGTAGTTTTTATTAAATTTATATAATGTTGGGCATGGGTTTGGGTTTTCAAAGTAGAATCTTGAAGTCACGAATCAAAGTATCGATGAGTGAAACCCTACCCTATTTTCCATGAAGTTGCATAGAAACCATGAAAGGTACTTTGTCCTAGTGCCCTTGCCAATTTGTGTTAATGGTGGTGCACGCTAACAACCTTTCTATTGACTCGTTTAGATGACTCTCTCTCTCTCTCTCTATATATAAGAAAAAATAATGGGTCTCTGTGTGCTATAATGGTACGACTTGGGTAAAGTCCAAGTCCTTGACGGCCCGAAAGTGCAGCCGCAGTATCTACAGTTCTATACTTCTACTCATACCTCTCTTTTTCTTTTTTCTTTTTTTGGGTTTTGGTGGTGTGTTTTTATAAATTTTCGGTCGGACTTTCCCATTATTAAAAAAAAAAAAACATCAAACATGTAGGTTCAAAGACAATGCTCCGCGTCCCACACTCATATCACTGGAACTACCACGTGTCCATTACATGAGGATTGAGGTACCCAGGAAATTTACCAAGTAGGCTGACTGACGAGGAGCAAAGAAAAGCTTGTACTAAGGGGATTATCACCTGCTCTTTAACCCACCAAAAGAAAGCTTGTACGAAGCTTCCTGATCAAACCCATGTGTAACCACAGAGCCCACCTGGGACTTGATGGTGACTGAGATTTTTTTTTCTTTCATTCTCATGCTTACGAAATATATTACGTTCCAAAACATCTCATTCTTTGGTTGGCAAATAATTAATGAGAAATTTTAATTCCACCACCGATTCTGACAGTGAGGGATGAAAAAACAAAAAGGTTGGTTGTTATAAAATGGATTTAGAATAGACTATAGTCTTAGGATAACTTAATTAATGAGAAAATTTATGAACACAAAAAAATTTGTTAAAATATTTACAATTTTTAATGTGACAAATTATTAATAATAGGTAAAATAGTAATATTAGAAGTATTCTAAATGAAAATCAGAAAAAAAAAAAATTGTCATGAATTTTTTCTTTTTTGAATGTAGCTCTGCTCATAATTAAGAGCAACATGTTATTTTCTAAATGATAATTAATAAGCCGTTAATCCAATAGTACAATGACACAACAAATAATCTTGTTTGTTAATAGTTAAAAACATAAAATTAAAGATTATAAAATAATGATAGAAAATAGGTCAACTTTTCTTTATATATATATATATTTTGGAGAAAAGTTTAGAAAATTGTATTATATCTGATTAGTGAAATCACGTTTTTAGCTCTAATATACTTATTTATTGTATTTATATAAATGAGTATTTTAGATAATGAGTATTATTTTTTCCATAATTTAAAGCAAAAGAAAAAAAAAAGTTCAATATAAATTTCTGTAATTGACCCAAAGTATTTCTTGCTAATGTCAAGCCACTTTTTTGCTTGACTTTCTGGGATGCTTTCTTTATCTACGTAGAAATTCATTAAAGTAGGGAAGAATATAAAACCAGTGTGGCATAATTTTAGCTGTTTAATATGAAATAAAGTATAAAGAATCATAAAAGTCATCTTAGAAGTGAAGCAAGGGATATAAACATAACTGTTTTCACAAATGGTTGACATGGTCAATTGTTAGTAATTGTGGATAATTACTTTTAAATCCCACTACACATATCATTTTATTTTTCATCGCTTACAACGTGTTACTTCAACAAATTTTGAAAATTTGCCCTAGATTTATTCACAAACTTTTATATTATCTTTAAAAGAAGTTTTTTTTAATTTGTTCAAAACTTTTTTGGTTCTCCTCGTTTTCCATATGATAAAGTCTAAGAACACAATTTTTGCATCATTATAATTGAGAAAATTGATAAACATATGTGAAAGTGATTGTATCACAGGACATCATTAAGATACGGAAAAAATTGAGACAAATAAAAAACGTGGGAGGATTTTATTATTGAGATGATTTTGGAATTATCGATAAGATGGATTTTATATCGTAACTGTGAGACAATCGACTGTGAATATAATTGAAAAAATTGATAAATACATGTGAAAGTGTTTGTGTCATGCACATCATCAAAATACAGCAAAAATAGAGACAAATTATAATTTTGGAACCATCAGGCAGATTTTATATCGTAATTCTGAGAAAATTGACTGAATATAATTGATAAAATTGATAAACACATGTGAAAGTGATTGTGTCATATCATCAAAATACAGCAAAAATGAAGACAAATTATAATTTTGGGAGGATGGTTCCAATAGTATAAAGATGATTTTGGAACCATTAGATAGATTTTATATTATAATTTTGAGAGAATCAACTGTGAATATAATTGAGATGATTGATAAATACATGTGAAAGTGATTGTGTCACATCATCAAAATACAACCAAAATTGAGAAAAATGATAATCATGGGAGGACAATTGAGACATGCATGATATATAATCTCGGTATAGGATTGTTCTAATAATGCGTAATAAGATTGTTTTGGAGCCATTAAGAGATTTTATATCATAATTTTGAGACAATCGACTGTGAATATAATTAAGAACATGTGATAAAAAGATACTTGGGGGCGTGTACTGTTCTTAGATTATCAAGATGATTTTGGAACCATCAGGCGGATTTTGTAACCATTCAAAAAAAAAAAAAAAAAAAAATTTGTTGGAGATTACCGCACATATATGATATATGAAGCTCAATTTTATTGGAAGGTACAAAAGGAGTGTGTGGCCCATTAATAAGATTGTGGTTGCGCCTTCCTGGAGATCAGGCTGATAATCTGACAAAGCCACGTGCTAAAATTAGTTTTTCCAATTTGACGGCCAAAATGACTCATATGGCTGACGTTTACACATGACGACTCGTTCTTGGTCTCTCATTTCTCACTGTGGATTTCTTGCACTTTTTCGAGTGTGTTTATATAAGTGCCAAAGAAGGAAAGCTATCTCCACTGGATCTGAACTTTTTTCATGGGACATTTTTTAGTGATCAACTTACAAGAGAAACTTACAAGAGAAAGAAATGGATCAGCAGGGAAGTCAGTCAACTTCAACCAAGATTGAGAGAAGGATTATAGAGAAAAATAGGAGGAATCAGATGAAAATCCTCTACTCCAAGCTTAATTCTCTACTACCAAACCAGAATTCCAAGGTAGTATACATCTCTTTCTCTAATAATTAATTACAGTGTTTGTGTTTGTTTCCCGTGTTTATACATACATATATATATATATATATATATATATTTGATCTATTTGAGTATGTAACAGAGTATCAATATATTCTAATCAAGAAGACACTACAAAGTCTTTAATTTTTACAAAGTAATGAAAATTTTCCTTGACTCTTAACAATTTATGTGCTTTTGTATTTATAAATACTCGGAGCATACGTACATGGGCATGCACGTACGTACGTATATGTATTTGTAAAAAGACGATGATGAATAATCTAATTAATTCCATGTGAATGCAGGAGGCACTGTCACTACCTGATCAAATAGATGAAGCTATAAAATACATCAAAAGCCTAGAGACAAAGCTGAAGAAGTCCAAGGAGAAGAAGGAGAGCTTAAGTGTTAATGGCAGGAAAAGATCATACACTTGCACAAGTTTTGATGCTAAATCGAGCCTAAAATCGCCCAAAATGGAAATTCGTGAAATGGGTTCCACTCTAGAGGTTGTTTTGGTAACTGGGCTAGATAATCAGTTCTTGTTCTATGAAATTATTCACATTCTTCATGAAGAACAAGCAGAGGTCTTGACTGCGAATTTTTCAATTTCTGGAGACTCAATTTTCCATGTGGTGCATGCAGAGGTATGTGACATTATTTAGGCTGGATCTCTCTCTCTCTCTCTCTTTCTCTTTTGCTTTTCTGGATTACATATATCGATAATTAAATTTGTTGGCTTTCTTTTGTGTAGATAAAGTCTGGATCTTTATTCGATTTTGGGGCTGCAAAAGTAACTGAGAGACTGAAAAGATTCATTTACGGATCCACCAGTGATGTAGATTTGGAGCCAGAGCTTTGCTGGGACTTGGATATCCATCCTGAATCGTGGGATTTCCAAGTATAATAATGCAATGTGAAAGGTTTGAAATTCCGAGATCAGCTAGCTATATGGAAACTGTAAAATTAGGTAGAAAACTTGAAGTCTATATAAAGATCATGGAAATGTTATTAGTCATGTATTCCTACGAATGGTGACTAATTTAAAGAAAAGATGTTATTGATCTAATTTTGGATTCCATATGTTTTCAGCCCTAGCTAGCTATTCTTAAATTAATAGCAGTAAAAAATAAATAAATAAAAGGCATTGAATTAATTCAACTTCCATTAAGATTTAGCAAACAATTCTTCTTTAAACTCTATTACTTTTTGTGCCTCCTTGGATGTTGTCTTCTTCTTTTTCTTTTTTGCTGAATTTCTTGTATGTTGTGTTAATGATAAGAAATTTTTCAGATACAAAATTCATTAGGGAAACATGAGTTCCTCACCGTAATATATGATCAAAGATACAAAAATGGAAACAAACTTTCTTCAAACTCACAAGATCAACTATGTTATTTCAAGAAGCTAGCCTGTGATTTGTTCTTAATCTAATATTCCTACAACAGAACAAAGCTCAAACCCTAGATTCCTCCTATTCGAAAAGTAATAAGGCTTGATAAAATATGTACACATGAACACAAATAAAGAAAATTTAGTGAAGGAATATAGACAAATTAACCTCTAGTTTACATTTTATTTTGAATTTCATATCATCTAAATTGCCCTAACCCCCTGGAAAATAATGGATCCTTCATCTTGTTGGTTATTTAGCTCCCTCAACATGCCTCTCTCCCCCTCTCATAACAAAGGGAGAAAAGAAAAAAAAAAAAAAGCCCTTTTTCTTCAATCTAAACGGTGGGACTTATGCCTAATATTCTAAGTTATGTATTAAACTTATGATATAACAAATATATTAGAAATTTCTTATTCATAAATCTCAAAGATTAAGCAACCTTTGTTATTTAGCTATATATTTTATTTCCGTTTTTCAGTTTATCTTCATTTTAGATCTATCATAAAGGTTTTTATAATACTTATAAAAGTGAATAAGGCAGGAAACTTAAAACAACAAGTAGTTTTAGAAAGACAAAAAAAGAAAAAAAAAAAAAAAAGAGCTATGAAGAGAGATGGGAAAATGGGAAGAAAATTTGAGCTTAAACTTACAAAACATATGACAAATTCTACTATGTTGAAATGAAGATTTTTTAAACAGACTCAAAGTTATTAAAGATCAATTAAGATTTAGTTGGTTTTCTTTCAATAGATTAGAGCTATCATTAGAAATAGATTCTATAGATTGAGACTATCTCAAAAAATAATAATAATAATAATAATAATAATAAGAATTAATAAATTCTCTAAATCTGTTTGATTATTAAAGACTCTTTGTGCTGAAAATATTGAGTTTTATTATATAAATACGGATAATTGGATAATTTTATGATTAATCAGTGATTATTTACTGAAAAATTATGATGCCATATATACACTACTTACCCTTTTTCTACTACGGGTATAAAAAAATTTTTAACTGAAAATTACATATTTTATGTATTACCAAGAAATTAAATGTGTAAAAATTCTTTTGTGTTTTAAATGTAACTCTTTATTATCATTCTTTCAATATTTATCAAATAGGTTTAAAAATTTTGCCCCCTTTGAACCTAAATCTCTACCACTAATATGTGATTAATTTTAACTCATATGCAAAAGTATCTTTTTTATTTAGAAGGAGAAAATACAAAATATGGTAGAAGCAACAAGAATGATGTATTCATAATTCCTTTCTTAACTGTCAATAATAACTAAACCATAGTTTCAAAATTATGGATTCAGTTATGGGTTCTCGACAATTGGTCACACGTATTATTTTTTGATATTCTATTTAATGATTGTATATGTGTGGCAAGTTGTCAAAAGATATGTTGATTCAATAGCATAGGTTAATTACATTTAGCAATGACCTTGTAATTGGTATTAGTGCAGATTCCCTCTTATCTACCTATGCCTTAGTCACACTTGTTAGTATTATATTCTTCAGCAATGATATTAATAGAATGATTGCATTGATATTAATAGAATAATGGTTAATTATTTAACCATTATTCTAATAGCATATCACTATTAGAATAATGGTTAAATAATTAAATTTACATTTGAAGCTTGTTTACTGTTTAGTTATTGAGTCAATTGGTAGTTTATTAATCACATGCACTAACATAAAAGTGATATAAGAACTTCATCATGTATTCAAATGTCCTCTGCTTGGATTCTGTAAATGCTAATGTAGCTCGAGAATTTATGAATTAATAAATATTTACAATGAAATTATTTTTCCTTCAAACTAGTTTAAGAGGAAAGCAAATTCTTCTAATTCACTATGTGGCAATTAATAAAACTATCAATGTGTACTTTTAGCTACGATTTATTTAATGGGTCATGTGACTTATTTAAATAATACACGTGAATGATTTTATGAATTGTCATGTAATGAGTTAGAAGAGATTCTTTTAAACTAGTTTGGAGATAAACTTATTCCATTTACTACAATATTATCCTTCCAAAATCTTTGTATGAAAAAAAAAAAAAAAACAATTATTTTTCTGCGAGCAAGCTATCACAAAATTAACAATTTTAATTTCAAGCTGATTTATCTTATTATAGTAAGAAACAATCTAAATTTCTTTCAAAATGCTTCAAAGTTTTAACCCTAACCCTGATCCTAACCTTTATCAATCTAAAAGCTGAGGCTTCCACCCTACACCATAGTTGCTACTAGGTCTTTAAGGTCCAAACAATAAACCTCTATCTGATGAGCAACAAGAAAAAAGGAAAAAAAAAATTGATGGGTTGTAATATCTTTTTTTTTTTTTTTTTTGAGGAAGTGATGGGTTGTAATATCTAATTTGTTAAAAGATGTAAACTTCACTAACCTATAGCTATTGCTTAGGGATTTATAATCATCTAATGTGTACACTTCATTTCTTTCTTCTTCTTCTTCTTTATTATTTTTTTATTATTTTTTTTTATACATCAATAATTACAACAAGAAAAAAGGGTTTGAACTTTAAATATTTTCATTGAAAACACCATAATTTGCTAGTTAAGTTATAAAGTTCCTGGCAAGATGGGTTATGAATAATAATGAGAAAATGGCCATTTTACATGATTTGGAAATTTTAAAATTGACCACGGATTAAAATCGAAGTCATATTTGGTGTCAATGGAGTCTTTTTTTAATGAGAATTTGACTTTTTGACCAATTTTGTGAAAAAAATCAATTTTTATTGGCTTAAATATAGTATTAGGTTACACCAAATGGTACGTGTAGGATTAAAATATTTTAATTTGATTTATTATTGGGTGAACCAATAAAACTCAACCCAATTCTTGGTTCAATGGTTCAACCATAAGATTAATTGATTATATCCTTGCTTGTACTTGATACTTGATAAGTATAATTGCGATTGTTTCATAATTTTAACTTGGTAGGAAAAGGGAAATTTAATCATCTAATTTAAAAGTACTCCTATAAGATAATTATTAAATTAATTATTTTATTTTTAGATTAAATAATTCAATTGATAATTCTCAATAGCCCATTTCTCACTTGGAGTTAATCCTTTCCAGAAACCGTTGTACTTGGACTTAATTTTATGCTTTGATTAAGTTTGACTAGAATTTCCCCTCTCTTTTTTTAAAGATTTTAGTAATTATTATTTAGGAAATTTTTTGGCCTTTGGTACTCAAACACTCAATGAACACTTAATATAATTATTTAAGGTCCATAGGCAACGAAATGCTCCCTCATCTATAAATAGAGAGGGATGTAAAAAAAAAGTAAAAAATAAAAAATAAAAAGAACATATATTCTCTAGGTGACAACTTGTATTTACTTTACCAGAATTCCTCTCTCTCACCTACTCAAAATATCTAAAGAATCCAACCCACAAAACCTATCGTTCATCCAAAAAAATATCTCAAAAAATCTCTGCGTTTGAGAATCAAAACAAAGTCCTAATTTCTCTAAACACAATCTAGATCAAATGTCATTCCAGCATCAAATACAACAAATAAAGCACAATCACTCAAGGGAAATCATGAATATGACTCATAAATCAACATTCTAAGGAGAGGAGTCGTGATGGTTGCTAGAATGTACACTCAAAAAAAAAAAAAAAAAAAGTCATTGATGGGAGGTTTTCTGGCATCGTTCATGAATGAAGTTGTTTGAAATTTTGAATAAAGAATAAATTTTGTCATTATGCAGCATGTTCATAAAACCCAACAATGTGTTTTCTTAGTTTCTTACCATGTTTAAATCAAAATCTGTTAGTTGATAATAGAAGTAGTTCTAAATTAATTTCATGATGTTCATCTATTAAATTATTTTCCTCGTATGTTGATTTTTATTCTATGCATTATAGATCATAAAAATTGTCATTCATGATTTAGAAACATAGTACGGCATGCTAGTTCAGGAGTGTCACATGAAAATAATAATTTTTGCATATAAAATGATGATCTATTTTCTAATATTCTAGGAAATCATTAAATATGAAATTTAATGATTTTTGAATCATTATTTTCCTCGTATGTTGATTTTTATTCTATGCATTATAGATCATAAAAATTGTCATTCATGATTTAGAAACATAGTACGGCATGCTAGTTCAGGAATGTCACATGAAAATAATAATTTTTGCATATAAAATGATGATTTATTTTCTAATATTCTAGGAAATCATTAAATATGAAATTTAATGATTTTTGTATCATTTAGTTGAATGTAAATATTATCAATTAACTTATAGTTTTCTTTTATATGATATGATTATGTTTTGATTTTGTGATGGATTTTATGTTAGTCCTTTGTACTAGGAAGACTGATTAGTGGACTGAGCATGTTAAGCGCACGACACTTTCACATTTTGTAACTTAACTTTCAAACTTGGCCGTATATTAGGCATTATCTATTTAGATATTTTCTTTTTTGCAATAGTTTTTATTAGATTCTAACTAGAAAAATTAAGTCACATATTTTGTTTTCTTTTATTGCGTACTGATGACACAAAATTAGGTAAATTTCCTTCATTTTGAAGTTTCTTGTAATATTTTCATTCATTAACACAATTTTGGGTTTTCTTAATTTTAACCTTGTACACTACAAATTAAGTGACCGTCTCCAATATAAATTATTTAGGCTAGGAGGACATGTCGAAAGTTGAATCTCCATTGCTTTAATTACCACTGAGGGATGCTAAAAATATTATCTCCTTGGGTAGGAGTTCTCACTCCTATTTGATGGGAAATTCACAATTAGTATCATAGATAGTAGAGAATGATGATTTGAACTCTAAATAAAAATACTAAAAAGCATTATTTGAATTACAAATCTCTTAACACTTGAAAATATCATTTGAATTACAAAATTCTTGACAATTGTGCCGATATAAATATTACATCGTAAAAATGATACTATTTTGGCCAACATTTCTATTTTTAAAAAAGTAATATTTTTCTTCTTCTTGAAGACAACCATGTCCATCACTTTGCGACCTGATATTTCGCACTAGCTCTCTTTCAACGAACTTTCTTAAATTCTATCGATTGGGATTTGGTAAAGACTTACTCAAAGCCTAGCGTGGGTGATGCTTCATGAGTTCTCTTTTCTCACAAGATTCCTTTGACTTATACCTTTATCTAATTCATAATTGTTGTTTGTCTAGTCGATTCCAGGTTGCGTCCTTTTTACTTTTGTCTCAGATTGACAGACGAAAACAATTCCCTAACAGCTTCCCATTCACACACAAAACTCTGAAAATAGTCTCCTCCAAGTACCACAAGTTTTTATTGCTCTTCGTCTCCTCTGTAACCTTTGCTAGCATTTCTCTTCAGCCTTATATTTGAGCTCAAGTTTTATAATATCTTTACTGATCGAGTGATTTAAGGCAGAATGAGGTTAAAAGTCTAGCCAACACCCCAAAGCCCTAACCCTATTTCCACCACTTTATATATATATATAATATAGAAAGCAAGCTCTAGTTACATTTAGCACTGGAGCTGCTATGGGTCCATTTGGTTGGAGATTTCTAATATCGTTATTTAAAATAATGTGAAAACTGTATTTTAAAAAGTGTTGTGAAAACACGTATTTATAGTATTCATAAAGAAAAAAAATATGTTTGGTACCATGTTTCAGTGTGTGAAAAAACATGATTGTATGTTTGGTATGTGTGTGTGTGTGTGTGTGTGTGTTTTTTTTTTTTTTTTTTTTTAAAGGTGACAAGTGAGCCCCTTGGTTGGAATTGAAAAATGAAGTTTTATGTGTTGTCTAATCAAGTGGGTACCATTTTTTCAAAATATTTACAAAAATGCCATTGAATAACGTTGTTTGAAATCTAAAAACCGGTAAGAGAAGTTTTCCAAATTCAGTGTTTAAACACCCTAAAATGAGTAATGTAACTCAAACATTCCTAAAAAAACACTCTTACCAAATGCGTTTTTCTTTTTTCTTTTTTATAACCAGAATTTTCAGTATTTAAACACTGAAAATTGTTATTTGGAAATACATACCAAACATGCCCTACATATTTGTGATAAAGATCCTGTCATTCAAGCTTCTGTAGATTGGGAATATTATTGCAATAGAACTTAGACAAATATACCTAAACTCTTTTGGTGTGACCCATATTTAAAGCTACGTCAAGAAAAGAAATCATTTTTCACACTACAAAAAAACAGGCCTAAGCCAGCGTTTTGTGGCGGCATTTTCAAAAAATGCTGCTATAGGCAACCTATAATAGAGATTTTAACAAACGCAGGTACAAACCCTGACCTATAGCTCGAGTTATTTATTAGAAATTTTAATAACGTAATTGTAAACGTACTAACATATCAAATTTTGGAAGTTTAGAAATGAAAATGCTAAGACTACAACTTTTGCTACAACTTGCTCATGTGGCAAAGTCGTGAGTGGTGGAGTAAAAATGGTGGGTCCGCAACTTTACCTCTCATGACTTACTATATGAGCAAGTTGTGGCAAAAATTGTGATCCTAGTATTACTCATTTAGAAATCTAATCTATATGTATTTTTGTTCACCCCAAATTCATGAGAATCTCAAAAGTCAAGTCAAGAATCATAATGTTCAATATTTTTTATTACGTAGGCAATAAAACAGGTTAGTTTAAAAACAATTTTTACAAGTGTGTATATATATATATACACACACATATAGGTCCGGTTAAAACCATCCATTTTAGAAAACTTTTTTATGGAAAATTGAGTGCCACTTTTTAGGGTGTGTTTGGTAAAGTGGATTTTAGAGAGGATGGGAAAAAAAAGGGAGAGAAAATGAGGAGAGAACTTTTTTTTGGTTACTTTTTTTGTTTTAAATGTACATCATTTTTTAACAAGGGTACGTGAGTAAATTTATATAAACATACTTTTTTCATCCCTCTATTTTTCCACTCCCAACCAAATAAAAATGAGGGAAATTAAAACTTTTTTATCCTTTTACTTTTTCACCCTCTCACTATTTTTTATCCTCTCACTTTTCCACCACTCTAGCCAAACAAACCCTTCGTGCATAATGGAAATTTGAACGTAAGGAAAATATTGAAAGAGATTTATATATGACGTATATATTTGTGGTGTGAATGATGTTTTCTTTAAATCTCTAACTGGGATGCTTTTGTGAAAAATAATTACAATGGTGCAAATGCAATTCTTGATAATTTATAAAACACAACGTTTTAATTCTGCTCACAGTTACATGCACATTATCATTTCATGTACGAGAACTTCGGATTTCAAAATAACGGCCCACTTTGTACCCTACATACATATGTTGATATCAACTCTTTGTGGTGTCCACGTTACGGTAAACGCGAGGACTTTATGGACAGTGTCGCCTGATTGGGTGCAGACTGCAGACACGATTGATGATAGCAGTCTAGCAGATTGAGGATAGGAAATTAGAGCCTGTGGTCCTCAATGAGAATCGACCCCATGGTCAAAGTCCACAATTCTCCTTAGAGATTGAAGCATTTCAAGTGAAAATGTATAGCGTATTATTGGAGCTGCAAAGCTTTAAACAACTGGGTCCGTATAAATCTACGGTTGCTTTTTTTACCGTGAAGTTTATGGCGGTGCCTTTTGCTGCGTTAATATGAATGCTTTTTTGATATATATTGCATGGTCTGAAAACTGAAACTTCGATTTTTCTAATAAAAAAATATTTGTCTTTTAGAAGAGAGGACAGATTCAGTTCCGTAAACGGCCCGTGTGTGAATGGGGGCCAGGAATCAGGATCATTTCTTAATAAATAAAAAATTCAATGTTAGACTTTGGCTTCTTCAAGTGTTCGTTTGTGGACCTTAGATTGAAGGGGAGGACGAGGGGTTTTTTTTTTTTTTTTTGGAAAATGGATTTGGAAAATTCTAATATTCATTATAATTTTATTTAAAAATACTTATAAATTGATCTAGTGATGAATATGATTGATGTTCGCACCAATCACATAATAAATAAATTTCTGAATAATTTTTGTTTTATATTTAAAAGTTAACACATCAATATCTATATAAAGTTTATGTAATAAAATTTATAGTAATCGCAACATTACTCTTTTATTCCAATGATGAGCTAAGATTATAAAGCTGGCCGGCACTGCAGTGTGTGGAATTTCATCCATGAAAGTGGCAACAATGAGTCAAGGGAAGTAATTGTTAGAGAAAATCTAGTTAACATGACAACAAGTCAAGGTTTGCATGTTATTTGGCAATATACAGACATTTTATTCAATGACCACGTGGTTTGCAATTATATACTGCCAATGAAGACTAAACTCGGGTATTTTTAGAGAAAAATCTTATTTGAAATTTAGGGGAACTTACATTTTACCACCTTAAATTATATTTTTTACTACAATTATTAACATGCTCAAACTGATTATGAAATTAATTATAACTTCAAAATTATAATAAGAGCACAATAAAAATGTGTTAGAATTTTTTTATATGAATGTTAATACTTGATCACAAATGGGTTGGAATTGGAAATTACGACATTCAGAAATTTTTGGCACATATATAGAATATTGAATTAGTTAATTGATTGGACGCGGTTAATCTTGTTTGCTTTTTAGGAATGATAATTACAATTGCGTGAACTGGTCTTGTCTGGCTTGAATTTGTTCTACAGTTTGACGAAGAAACCATTGCTTGAGCTTTAATAGGTGTTGGCATCTCACATTGGTGGTTAGAAATGCAGAGGTTACTTGAATTATATTAGTCTCAGGATAACTATAAGAATTCCAGGACTTTTGCAAGCTCACTTTATGGACTTCCCACCAATTGAGCTATAACAATTATCTAAATAACAATAGTCAAAAGATAAAATGAATCAAATATATATGTAAGCATTGTACGTTAGCTTTCTAAAGCAACCATAACAATCGAAATAAATTATGCGTATCTTAACTAAGACTTTAAAAAACAAAAACAAAAATTAAAGAAGCAAATAAGGCTCCCTTTTAGTATATCCGTTAAAACCCCCAGGCCCCAGCCTTCAACATGATTCCACATGTTAATTATTAGCACAAGTTCAGTGACTTTTAGAAAAAACAGTTTCCGAAGTAGCAAAAACATGCAGGGAAAATTTTGTGTTTCATTTAGGGAGTTAAAGTGTTACACCTAAACCGAGTAAAAATATTAATGGTTTCTTTATTTTACGGGAAAACTATAATAAAGTTTTGTGTATTTTTCCTAAAACAAAGTGCTAAATAAGTAAATGGTCATGTTAACGGGTGTTTTTAGAGCAATTGTTAATAAACCATCTTAGAAAAATTTTGACACAACTTTTATGAGAAATAGAAGAAACTGTTAAAATATTAATTGTTTTTTTTTTTTTTTCTCTATAAAAACTTTCCTAAAATAGTTCACTAACAAATGCTCTTAGAGCATTCTTTAACATTTTCCATAACTAAATAACATTTCATTTCCTTAATCTGTTCTATATGTGAATTATTAGTGAAAGATGCAACAACCCAATTAACACGAGGTGAAAGATGTTTTCTTGAAATCTCTTGATAATTTATATATATATATATATATATATATATATAAAACGTTTACAATGTGCTAGCAGTTACATGCACATTATTATGTACGAGAAGCTCGGATTTCAATATATAAGTCCACTTTGTACCTTACATACATATGTTTGATATAAATTCTTAATTTGTGATGTCTACGTTATAGTTAACGCCAAGGATTTTATAGTCAGTGTCGCCTGGTTGGGTACAGCCTACAGATATGGTTGATGGGATGATTGAGGATAGGAAATTAGAGCCTGTGGTCCTCAATGAGAATCGACCTCATTGTCAAGAGCACAATTCTCCTTAGAGATTCAAGCATTTCAAGTGGAAATGTATAATGTATTATTGGAGCTGCAAGCTTTGAACAACTGGGTCCATGTAATCCTACGGTTGCTTTTTTGATTGTGAAGTTCATGGCTATGCCTTTTGCTGAGTTAATATGAATGACTTTTTGATATATATTGCATGGTCTGAAGACTGAAACTTCGATGCTTTTGCCTTTGGTCATTTAGAAATCTAATGACCAATATACTAGTCTTTTGGAGGAGAGGACAGATTCAGTTCCGTAAACGGCCCGTTTGTGAATGGGGGCCAGAAATCAGGATCATTTCTTAATATTAAAAAAAAAAATAATAATAAAAAAAAAAATTCAAAGCTAGACTTTAGCTGCTTCAAGTGTTTGTTTGTGGACCCTAGAATCTAGATTGAAGGGGAAGACAAGGGTTTTTTTCTTTTCTTTTTTTTCTTTAATTTGGAAATTCTAAAAGTTATTATAACTTTATTACAAAATACTTATAAATTGATCTAATAATGAATATAATTAATATTTGCGTAAACAATGTAATAAATGAATTTCTTAATCGTTTTTGTTTTATATTTGAAAGTTGACACATTAATATCTCTGAGGTGTGTCTGGTGAAATTTATAGAAATCATAGCATTATTCTTTTATTCCAATGATTAACCAAGAATGATAGAGCTGGCAACGCAATATGTGGAATTTCATCCTTGAAACAGCCAGCAATGAGTTAAGCAGTGAAGTTGTTGGGTTATAAATTGACCCTAGTTAATTAATCTAATTGCCCAAGTTGATTAATTAGTCAAATTATATGCAAATCAGATTAAGGCACAATTAAATCACCAAACTGAATTAAGTGCAACGAAAAAAAAGTTTGACACGATGATTTGATCACAATGAGAAAAACCCTTGCAGCTAAAATCCCACTAGGTGAATTTCAGGTCATCACTCCTAAAGAATCCATTAACAAGAAAAAACGGTTACAAGCACAAAGAATCTTACCCTACATGTCTATCCTGAATTACCTACCTACAGTAGAACCTATTGAGTTATACCAGTCTCTGTTCTAATCTCTAATTAGACTTGATTTTGCAGAAGACTTCTCCTTTGCACGAATCTCTCTATCTATGACTGACTCCACAACAACCTTCTCGATTGTTGTAGCTTTGCAGAGATCTTCAATCGACACTTGGATGAACTGGAAGTATCTTGGTGCAAAACCCTAGGCACAAACACAAAACATCACAGCAACTTCTGTTATATATGCGTGTAACTTTCTGTCTCTATGATAATGACTGTAAAATATGTCTATTATATGTTCTAGAATCCTAAATTAACCCTAGTGCATAAATTCCTAGAAAGCCAAGTCATCATAAGCCGAAAACAAAACTTATCATTCAGTTTACTTGAAACTCAATAGATCGAAGGGTGTCGAACTAGGTATCGAGATTCATTAAACTTAATAGATCGACAGGTATCGATACTTACAAATGCATTTTTTCTTAAGCAATTTCTTGAACAGTCTTGTGTTTTGAATAACACCACTTATTAATAATGCTTGTTTATCCAAATGAGGTCTTCGTGAATACACTAGAAACTAAATCTCAAATACATCTAAAGTGTGTTTTATACTAAGATATGTCAATAAATAAAATTATGTCCGTTACAGAAGTATTTGTTAGCAAAAATCTAGTTAACATAACAAAGAATTCAAGATTTGCATGTTATTTGGCAACATGCAGACTCTTTTTCAATGACCACATGGTTCGCACTTATGAAGTTCCAATCAGATTAAACTCAGGTATTTCTAGAGAAAAATCCTATTTGAAATTTGAAATTTGAGCATATGTAATCATCATTGGAATCTTAATATATAGCAATCAGAAGAAACATGATATATTATCATTGAGAATTCAGTTGAAGCAAGTGGCATGCATTTGAGATGGTTTGAGAATTCAATTAATCTATATTGTTGGGTTATAGATTGATCCCAGTTAATTAATTCAATTATTCAAGTTAATTAATTACATCAAATTACATGCAATATCGTGGAGGTACTAACAAATCACCAAATAATATAGAGTATAGCAGAAAATAAATTTGACATGGTAATTTTTTTACTAATAGGGAAAACCTTCACAAGGCAAAAACTCCAATGAGTGAATTTCAAGTCACCATTCCCAAGAATCCACGAATCAAAATCAAATGATTACAAGTACAAGAAATCTTACCCTCCTGGCCTATCCCAAAGTACCTATCTACAGTAGAATCCTTACACTAATCTCCAATTAGAATTGATTTTGTAGAGATGTCTTCAATCATACAAATCTCCAATCTATAACTAACTCCCAACAACTTGAAGCTTGTTGTTGGATCCAAATTTCTTCACTACGCACTTTTAGAAGAGAAAGCAACTTGGTTACAAAACCCTAAGCCGCATAAGAACGCAATAGCTTCATAGTAAGTATATAGGTTCTCTATGTGAGTTTCTATGTATTATGACGGCTGTAAAATAAAGCTGTTATATCATCTAGTAGGTTAGAGAATGAAACCCTAGAAAAGCCACGTCATCATGGGTCGAAAAACAAATCTAAAAATTCTATATCTGCGAAACTCAATAGATCGAGGGGTATCGAGGTTCATTTATTCTTGATAGAAGCAGGTATTGAGCTAGGTGTCGAGATTCTTGTTTTCAGCTTTATCACACTTGTTTATTTGTGCAATCTTCATGTCTTCACATCACAAGATCTACTCAAAAGTTATAATAACTTTTACGGGAAGACGTGACAAAATTATTATTATTATTGTAGTAGTTGTTGTTGTTATTGTTAAAAGGAACTTGCATTAAGAAACTAGCAAGCCAAAATAGGCATACTAGTAACAAAGAGAGTACACACTAGAAGCAACAAAGCTTAAAATACTAGAGAGTTCAATCAGAGGTGGTGTAGACACTGCATTTTATACTCCTTACGACTCAAGCCCCCGTTCCCTAATGATGTTGGAATTCTAAAGCCCAAGGTTGGTTTAGGGCTAAATCAGATTGAAATTGACTTGAGGAAAGTATTTTTGGAAAATATAACTCTTTTTATGAATTAAATAAGCTATTATCGGAAAATAAGACCACAAAAACCCTAGGGCATGCGTACGCATACACGTGTATGCGCATGCATGCTCAAGCTTTATGTACGCATGCTTCATGCATTTGTACGCATACACGGGCTTGCATACGCATGCTAGGGTTCCAGAAACTATGAAAGATAAGTTTTTCTACATTAAAGCTGGGTTTTGGAATGAATCCCACATCCTCTATGAGCTATTCCAAACCCCCATTTTTCAACTGTATAAAGCCATACATGATACCTTTTCAAAAAAACATAGAAAATCTTAAGGGAAAACAAAAGATTCACTAAAAATAGTGAATCAAAGAGGGAGTTTTTCACAAAACATCTTCAATTCAATATTTTTTTGATTGAAGCCTTTTTTGGCCTTGACCTTCGAGTTTCAAGCTTACTAATCACTTTTGTTTTTTATTGTGAATAGATTGGCTGAGGGGAACGATCAAAATCAAGCCAAAAAGCTTTGTCTTTGAGGTATAATGTTCTAGCCTTTTCTTCTTTTCCTTTTTTTGTTTTAATTTGTTTTCCTTGCTTTCTTTTATGTTATATATGTTTAACGTGCCTGTTTAGTTTAGGTTTAGGTTGTTTTTCTATTTTAAGCATGCTAGGCTGCTAGGTTTAGTTTCTGTGTTGCTGTGCTTTTATTTTCTATGTTAGGGTTAGGGTGTGTATGCGTACGCATGCTTCTTGCATGTGCACGCATACTCGAAGCATGTGTATGCATACAATTGGGCTATGTACACAAGCCCTATGTATGCGCATGCATATTCATGTCCAAAAACCCTAATCCAAACCTTTTTCTGCTTTTGTTTCTTTATTTAGTTATTTATTTATTTATTTTTGCATAAAATGCTTCTGTTTTACCCTATTTTCATGCCTAAGTCTCTGCCATCATGTTTTGTTTGGGTTTTGTGCCTCACATGCTAGATTAGGGATTCTTTTCAAATATTTCTTTGATACACCATGAACATGCATATGAATGACCATGCATTGGTGCATAGGTGTTATGGTGCAGTAAGGTAAAACATGCATTCACATGAACATGCATTTGGATGATGAACATGATGAATACGTTTCTTTGATGCCTTGATACTATCTTTGGATGTTTGGGATATTCTTGATGATTAATGCCTTGCTGCCATGTTTATGTTTCTGTTTGAATGTAATAATATGCTTGTTTGTATCTGCCATGATGTTTCTGCCCTTGGTTTAAATATGTTGCAATCCCTTGATAGATGTATGTTATGGTTTGGGATGAAATTCCATATTGTTTTCTTAGATGTATGTTAGCATGTGTGTGAGTCTAGAATGTAGTATTGAACATGTCTTTAATGAGATTAAGATGTAAGATACAATGAGCGGAAGCCGACCCACGGGTCGGGTGGGGTTGGATGCCTAACACCTTCCTATCCCCATACCTAAACTCATAACACGTGCTTTGGTAGTAAGAGCGGTCCTTCCACGAATGGCGTTATACATATGGTTCCTAGACTTAATCTAGGTGATTCCATCTTTTGTCCGCCTCAGTCCACTCGATTGAAACGTACTTCCCTAACTTGTTGTGCCCACAGGGGGGGTGGAAATTAAAAACAAACAAAAATCCTCATAAAGAGAATAGCCTTCTTGGCAAGAATATTAGTACACTTATTCAATTCTCAATAGACATGGCTCATTCTGACTTGTTAAAGCTTGGTGAGTAAGGACCTGCAATCAATAGGGAAAGAGGAATAAGCTCTATTAGTATTAGATCAATAATTGACCAAATCAACAATAATTTTTGCATCAAGTTCAACTTCCAAAATGCTAATATCTAGTCAAATGGCTAACAACAGTTTGTCAAGAAGGGCCGATAACTCAGCAATAACATTGGTAGAAACACTGATAAATCTAATCCAATTTCCAAAATGATGGGACAAGTTTTACTAACACAACACACTCTCTTAAGCAATATGGGACAATTACCTTTTTGAAAAGAAGAACACACACACAAGGGAGAGAGAGAATAGGGTACATGGCTCATTTATATGATGTGCAATAGGAGACATACTCGAATCTATATGTAGAGTAAAAAAATCCTTAAAAAATGATGAAGAGATTATTTTAGAGGTTATTGTTCCTAATATTTAGATATCAGATAGCTTCATGTGAAACATTGAAATACTTTACAAGTAATTGAAGACATAGTAAAATTGGTGTTCCACTTCCTATTAACTAGTCACAAATGGATAGGAACCTGCCTCTCCGTATGTCTAGTAAACTAAAATAAATTTATAACACTCTCAAACTGATTATGAAAGTATGACTTCAATATTGCAATAATAACACAAAGTGCTAAATGTGAGGTTAAAATAAATTGACTCTAGTTAATTAATTCAATTGCCTAAGTTGATTAATTATGTCAAATTACATGCAAATCGTGGAGGCACCAACAAATCACCAAATAAACTAAATGCTACTAAAAATAAATTAACAAGGTGATTTGTTGACAAATAGGGAAAACCTCTTGCAAGGCAAAAACCCCCACCAGGTGAATTTAAGGTCACCACTCCTAAGAATCCACTAATCAATAATCAAGTGGTTACAAGTATGAGAAATCTTGACACTACTCTGGCCTATCCCAAAATACTAACTTATAGTTGAACCTTTGATCCAATACCTAATTGGACTTAATCTTGTAGCAGACTTCTTTCCTTTGTTGCACAAATCTCCAATCTGTGACTAATTCCTTTACACAGATCCTAGCACGTGACCAACTCAAGCAACTTGATTGATTGTTGTTGGCTACAAAATTCTTCACTTTATAAATGATGAAGATCAAGAAGAACATGGTTACAAAACCCTCAGGCGTACAAACGCGGTAGTTTCACACAGAGTATATAAGTTCTATATATGTCTCTATTTCCATACTTGATGATTTTTAAAATAAGCCTTATATATGACTAGGATTGTAAAGAGAGAAACCCTAATCATTCAAGTCATCATGGTTCAAAGTTCAAATATGAGGTTTTTGAAATCGTAATTCTCAATAGATTGAGCTTGTGTCGAGCTTGTCCATTAATTCTCGATTGCAGTTTCTGTCAAGCTTTAATGAAATAGATATTCTTCACTTGTTTCTTGGATCAACCTTCATGTCTTTAATGATACCACTCGATATGTTTGAACAACATACTTCTTGATACATTAAACTCAACTTAGACCTACCCAATTACAAGTAAAGTGCATTTTGTCAAAGCATTAACCAATTATGTAGAAAATATGACCCTAACAATCTCTCCCTTTGGCATCCGTGACAAAACCAAAAGCATAATTATGAGAGAAGTATAAAACAACAACAATCTCCCTAATTATTACACATATAAGTACATAAGTCTAAATAATAAAATGAACTCTTGAAAAACTTTATAAGAAGAGAGATCACAGTATGAAAGACTTGCAACCTGTCTTAGCTGAAACACTCAACAAGATCCATTAAGGCATTGAGTGTGAAATATAGACAAGTTATATAAACCAAGAAACATGTGTATAAAGAGAGAAAATAAACAACACATGTGAGATAAAGTGAAAAACATACATCATCATTATATATATCAAATAAGTATAATGTATGTAAAAAAGTCACAAGACCAAGGTACATGTAATGAGAAATATACATCAAAAATCTCACTACATATCACAAAAAAACTCTCCCCCTAACTAGCTTTCCCCCAAACAACAAGATTACTCTCTCATAACCAAAACTATTCCCCCTTTTTGTCACAAGTGACAAAGGGTGAATCACTGAGAGATAGTCATCTCAACATCATGCCTAGAGCCAGAAGCATCATCACCATCATCATCTCCACTAGTTGAAGACTCCACTGAAGGATCACGCTCGGGAGAAGGAACGAAGCCACCAAGACAAGACTATCAGTGAGTGATCCGACCAATGCTAGTGTTCATCTAACACATCCCATCTGAAAGATGGTCAAGACGACTACCAAAATCAGCTCTCATATGCCAAAACTGATCCAAGATGGCAGCAAGAGATGCATCTACTCTAGAAGAAGAAGATAGAGTAAATGAAGAGGGAGGTCGAGAGGCATAGGTAACATCCTCGACAACTCGAATGTCAGCCTCCTCCTGCTGGGTGAGAGTAGACTCCTCATGAGGCCGCTTGGCCTTGGAAGCCAACTTAGCAGCACTCCTCCATATAGATTCCTGTCTAATAGCACCCAAGGTAGAAAAACGAGGGCAGGACAAATAGAAATGTGCATGTGTGTGAGAATGCGTGCGATAGCCGAAGGAAAGATGAGCTTATCAAGTGTAGCGATGTCTTGATAGATATCTATCATAGATACTATCATGTGTGAAGGAAAGTCTATAGAAAGACCCCCCAAGAGAAAGAAAAGAAAATGCGAACGAGGCTCAGTGATGGTGTTATAGTGAGACCATGGAGTGAGTACAAAGGTCATCACCATATCAAGGATCCTTGGACCCTTAGCAAAGTTATAGGTGGTGAAATTAAGAATTTCACCCATAACATGGACCTCTCACAAAAGCGTGAGGCCCTTGTCTTAAGAGATAGAGTGGAGACAAGGATGAATAAGATAGTCCAGATGAGCTACCCTAGGGACGTGTAGTACAACTGTAATGAGTTCCGGTGTAACTATGATATGTTTTCTTTGATATATCATAGTAAACTAAGGGATAGAGTTGTCGATAACATGTATGTTGGAGTAGAACTCTAGTATAAACATGCTGGGACATCTAGAGGGTTTCTCACAGAGAGATTCCCAACTTGAGTGCAAAACACATCAGGTAGAGAAGTGTCAGAATAACTTCTTGTTCTGAATGAATCGACCGGTCAAAAAAATTCTCCTTAAAATCCTTTTGAGATTTTGAGTCACGAAACCTATCTCGAGAATGGACAAAAGAAGAAGAGGAAGAACCACAACAAGATATTAGGTTCTTTGAAGGAGTGGATTTCTTGGGTGCCAAAGCAGGAAACTAAGGAAAGAGCAAACATAGAGACGCAACAGGAAGAAAGGCTCAGGAACAAAGGAAAATAAAAGAGCAATGCATGGTAATGCATGAACATGTTATGTGTAAAACAAATAGCATCATGAGCAAAAAAACTAATCCAAACTACAGCACTCACAATATTATAATCAAGCACACAACCTAGAATGCATGAATGCATGATTATAATGCTAGGAAATGCAATGCATGAGCATGTGATAACATTACTACAAAACCCAACCCAAAGTTTTCATCAAAAACTGCAAATTTTCCCAAAAATCTAAAACCTAGGTCACAAAATGCATGAATGCATGAGAAAAAAGAAATAGAAGAGTTTTAGAACACTTACCAATAAATTAGAGCTCAGAATAGGCTGAAATCTAGAAGGGATGGAAGATTTTGATGATAAGAAGAGGTTGGGATTGAGAGAGAAGAAAGAGAGAGAGATATTTAAGTATGAAATGAACTAGGTCAAACCTCGAGTATATATATATATATATATATATATATATATATATCCAGGCATCTCGGTATCGAGAGGTGTCGAAAACAAAAGCTCGATAGATTGAGAGGTATCAAAGAGGTGTCGATGGCTAAACTCTTCGATGTATCGAGGAATGCATCAAGGTTCTATCGAGAAATAGAAAGTTCAGAAATATGGCTCGATGGATTAGGCTATGTGCCGGGAGGTATCGAGAAAAACCCAGAAAACCTCGATAGAAGAGGCTTATGTTGAGAGGTATCAAGCAGCTATTGAGCCTGCTATCAAACTATTATTATGTAGCATAGAAACATGAAATTTCAAGGGAGAAATGACATGAAATGAATGCAAGCAAGATAAACACCATACCAAACATCAAAGCAGCATGTTAAGCACTCAAACACAACAAAACCTCTAGATGCAAAGCATTCCTAGATCCATAAACACTAAACAAGTCTAACCAATTTTATTTTCTAAAGCAAGTTAAGACAGTTTAGTAACCTTATACTACCACATGTATTCCTTGTGATGGTTAAATCACATTGTACCTATACAATAGTATTAAGGGTAGCAAAGAGTTACGTGTTGTGTGAGAAAACTTTGCAAGCAAGCATAAGTTTTTTCATCATATGAAAATAATGATATAAGTGAATCAAGAACACTCACACACAATCATAACCATTTGATGGGGACCATCACCTTTGAGGTACATCATATAACTCGCATATCTCTTGGAAAAAAGCTTGCAACCATATAAAAACATTCTGATTCTTTTTTCTTTTGATGTTCTTTGCATATTTTTTCTTTTAAATACCCATTTATGTTAGCCAAAGATCTTGTTCTCGCTGTGCAAATGCTACACCTTACCGAGCACGGTTTTATGAATTGCACACAGATGTTTATGATTGACAAGTTTAAGTGGTGAGATGATTATTTATGCATTTCTCTTAGGATTTTCTAGTCATTCCCATTAAAAAGAGTGATAAAGATATGAATGATAAAAGATTAACCAAATCATACAAATCACACAACAAGCCACAAAGCTCACATTGCTTAGTTGTACATGAAGATGCTCATCTAAGCTACAAGTTATACAAAGTTAAGAAACTTTTCAATGGCCATCCAGAGGTACACAAGTACCAGTATACACAAACACACGCTGTTTTTGTAATTTTTCAGATTTTTTTTTAATGAAAAAAAAAAAAAAAAAAAAAAAACCACAAACAAACAAGCATATTAAAAAGCAATAATGATAGGCCAAAAACGTATTGACCCCCTTGTGACGAATTAATTGATTAATTAGCCAAGTTTAATTAATTAATCAAATTAACATGCAAATGCGCAGTAGCAAAAACAAATCACCAATTAAACTAAGTATGCAGTGGAAAATAAATTGACACGGTGATTTGTTTACAAATGGGAAAAACCTACACGGTAAAAACCCCACCGGGTGATTTTAAGGTCACCACTCCTGAGAATCCACTATTATCACAACAAACAGTTACAAGTAAAGGAATCCTAGTACTTTATATCAATCTACAGTTAAACCCTTACCCCAATACTTAATTGGACTCATTCTGTAGTGATAATCTCTCCTTGTAATGACAATCTCTCCTTGTAATGTATGGCTCCCAGTACGTGGCTAACCAATTACGCGAATCCCAGTACGCGACTTCAATCACCAACTAGAATAGATTATTGGCTGCAAAGTTCCTCAATTCATCCAGACAATGAAGATCAATAAGATCAATTCATCCAGACAACTACAATAGATTGTTGGTCACAAAATCTTACGGTGCACAAACACAGCAACTTCTTCACAAGAATAATGAACTAGGGCAAAACTCTATCTCCAGTCACAATTTACTTGAACAAACTTTACTCAACACTTGTGAAACTTGTGTCCTCTTTGACGGCCTTTAAAATAATCCTTTTATGTGTCTAGGGTTGTAAGAAAAGAAAACCCAAACACATAATCACGAATTAGAGTCAAAACAGAACTGAAAATCTATTTTTCATAAACCTTGACAGATGCCTAGCTGTTGAGCTGCTGTCAAGCCACGGGGCTGATCAGCTCTTTAAACCTCGACAAATGGCTAGCTGTCGAGCTTTAATGACAGGCACTTTCTTGGCTTGAAACTTTGACGGACTTGCATGACTTCAACACTTGATCTTGAAACAAAGTTTCTTGAAGTATTAAACACATCCTAGATCTATCCAAATACAAGTAAAGTGCGTTTTGTCAAAGGATTGACCAATTATATAAAATAGTGACATATGCTCCTAACAAGTGAATCACATATGTCCTAACAAATAAAAACTAGACTGACTCAAAAACAATAAAAGCACACAAGAGATGCAAGATAAGTGAATGAATCACTTAGAGGAGTCTATTTCCTTCCAAACAGGAGATTTGGAGGAAGGAGAAGTTTTCTTTTCTAAGACCTTTGCTTAGGTGGATAAGAGGGAGGATTGAACCCATTGAAATTTGTCAAAAATAGAACAGCCATAAGAAGTTCTCAAAGAGGAGCCAAAGAGTCTTGAAATTGATTTTGACCTCGAAGGATGACACACTATTGCTTTGTTGAGTAGCAAGCCACTTATAGCAATTTGGACGAGTATGTCCCAATGCTCCACACTGATGACAAAAGTGTGGTTTCTTCGGTTGAGACTTCTTATTAAAGGAGTGATGATTGTTCTACTTACTCTCCTTCTTAACAATTTTAGGAGGTGCTCCTAGAATGGATTTACCCTTATCATGTTTTTCCTCACTAACTATTTCTATCTTAAACTCATCTATCTCAAATTTAGCATTAGTAGTAGAAGGCACAAATTTGACATTACGTACAACAATAGAGGAAGTACTACAAGAAAAGAGAGAGTGATCATACCCAAGACTAGTTTTATCAGATGCAGCCTTTTGGAAGTTAAGCATTTCATCCAGCATAGTTCTTAAAGCTCTTTCCAGTTGAGCTCTCACTTGAAACAATTTTGCATCCAATTTCTTGGTCTTCTCAGACAGGAAGTTGTTTTCAAACCGTAGTGCTCCTATGGTTTGATTTGCTTCATCAATTTTAGTGGAGAGTTCTTCTCGTTCTAACTCCATTTCACTCAGCTTCCTTATGGCTAGCCTATAAAGCTTCTCATGCTTCTCAAAATTCTTGTAAAGCTTTGAGTGGGCAGTATGGATATCATCATCTTCATCCATCTTCTCAAATTTTGACTCCATCAGTTCTTCTTCCTCATCAACTGGTTCTTCAGATTCCTTGGAGGATTCAATAGTTGATGTGAAGGCCATGAATGTTCATTCTTGACCACTATCCTCTGAATCTGCTTCTGGTTCAATATCACTCAAGGTGGCAGCTAGGGCTTTGCTATTGCCAGTTGACTTGAGATAGGTAGGACATTCTTGCTTCATGTGTCAGTACCCTTAACACCCATAACACTTTGGACCAACTGGAGTGTTGCTACTTTGTCCAAGTTCTTTAGATTCTCTCTTGAATTTATCTTGAGACTTAAATTGAGAGAATCCAAATTGTTTCCAATCCTTGTCATTTGCCTTGACATTCACATTCTTGATGCACTTCTTGACTTGTCTAGCAATGTAAGATTTAAACCTTGAGTTCTCATCTTCAGACGACTTATCTCCTTCATCATTCTTGGCTTTTAGAGCCATATTCTTGTTCTTGCTTCCCTTGCCAATCCTCACTAAACCTAATTCATAGGTTTGCAAATTTTCAATCAGCTCTGTCAAAGGAATGGTATTAATGTCTTTTGATTCTTCTATGGTGATGATCTTAGCATGGAATCACTCTGGAAGTGATCTGAGGATTTTCCTTACAATCTTAGGCTCTGAAATATTTTCACCTAAGTTGAAAGCTAAATTCACTATATCCTTGAGCTTGGCATAGAATTCATCAAACGTCTCATCACCATCCATCCTGATTTCTTCAAAACTAGTGGTAAGCCTTTGAAGCTTGGAATCTTTCACAGCTTTGGTACCTTCATAAGTGTTTTGAAGGATTGTCCATGCTTCCTTGGCACTCTCAGTGGATGAGATCTTCGTAAACTCCTCATTAGTCATAGCACTAAACAAGCCATTCAATGCTCGACTGTTGAAATTTGCAGCTTCGATGTTGTCATCATCCCAAGACACTGGCAATTTAGTTGGTTTAGTCCATCCAACCTCGACAGCCAGCCATACCTTTTCAACTAAAGACTGCAAAAAAGTTCTCATGTGTATTTTCCAGTATACATAGTTAGTACCATAAAAAAGAGGAGGTATAATTAATGATTGTACACGATCTATAATAACAGGGGTCAATGGATCACACAACAATTATTAAAACCTAATCAGAATGTGCCCGCTCTGATACCACTTGTTAGGTTAAAATAAATTGACCCCGATTAATTAATTTAATTAACCAAGTTGATTAATTAGGTCAAATTACATGCAAATCGCGGAAGTACCAACAAATCACTAAATAAACTAAATGTAGAAGAAAATAAATTAAAATGGTGATTTGTTAACAAATGGGGAAAGCCTCTCGCAAGGCAAAAATTCCACCGGGTGAATTTAAGGTCACCACTCCTAAGAATCTACTAATCAATAATTAAACTGTTACAAGTATAAGAAATCTTACCACTACCCTGGCCTATCCCAAAATATCAACCTACAGTTGAACCTTTGCTCCAATACCCAATTGGATTTGATCTTGTAACAGACTTCTTTCCTTTGTTGCACAAATCTCCAATCTATGACTAACTCCTTTGCACGAAGCCCAGTACGTAACTAATTCCAACAACTTAATTGATTATTGTTGGCTGCAAAGTTTTTCACTTCATAAACGATGAAGATCAAGAAGCACTTAGTTACGAAACCCTAAAGCGTACAAACGCAATAGCTTCACATAGAGTATATGAGTTCTAAGTCTCTGTTTCTGTACTTGATGACTTTTAAAATAAGTCTTATATATGACTAGGTTGTAGAGAGAGAAACCCTTAGGTCAAATTACATGCAAATCGTGAAAGTATCAACAAATCACCAAATAAACTAAATGTAGCGGAAAATAAATTAAAATTGTGTGTTGTTAACAAATGGAGAAAACCTCTCACAAGGCAAAAACTCTACCGGGTGAATTTAAGATCACCACTCCCAAGAATCTACTAATCAATAATTAAGCGATTACGAGTATAAGGAATCTTATCACTACCCTGGCCTATCCCAAAATATCAACCTACAGTTGAACCTTTGCTCCAATGCCCAATTGGATTTGATCTTGTAACAGACTTCTTTCCTTTATTGCACAAATCTCCAATCTGTGACTAATTCCTTTGGACGAATCCCAGTACGTGACTAACTTTAGCAACTTAATTGATTATTGTTGGCTGCAAAGTTTTTCACTTCATAAACGATGAAGATCGGGAAGCACTTGGTTATAAAACCCTAAGGCATACAAACGCAATAGCTTCACGTAGAGTATATGAGTTCTAAGTCTTTATTTCTGTACTTGATGACTTTTAAAATAAGCCTTATATATGACTAGGGTTGTAGAGAGAGAAATCCTAATCATTCAAGTCATCATAGGCTGAATTTCAGATTTGAGATTTTTGAAATCGTAATTTTGATAGGTCGAGCTTGTCCATTAATCCTCTATAGCAGCTTGTGTCGAGCTTTAATGAAACAATTTTTCTTCACTTATTTCTTGGATCAACGTTCATGTCTTGAATGATACCACTTTATATGTTTGAACAAAATACTTTTTGATACATTAAACTCAACTTAGATTTACCTAATTAAAAGTAAAGTGTATTTTGTCAAAAGATTAGCCAATTATATAAAAACTATGACCCTAACACTAAATAACATTACATTTCTTTAATCTGTTTTATATGAGAATTATTAGACAAAGTTGCAACCCCACCAATTAACATGTGTGAAAATGTTTTCTTGAAATTTCTAACAGGGATGCCTTTGTTAAAAAATTACAATAAGTTAAAATGGTGCAACTCTTGATAATTTATAAAAAGAACGTTTTTAATTCTGCCAAAAAAAAAAATAAATAAAGCCTTTATTCCTCTTGGTCAAGCCCACATTTCTCCTTAGAGATTCAAACATTTCAAGTGGAAACGTATAATGTGTAACAGTAGGAGCAGCCTGGGTCCATATAAATTTGCGGGTGCTTTTGACTGTGGACTATGGAGTATACCGCTGTGCATTTTGCTGCGATAATATGAATGCTTTTTTTGGTTTTTAGTGTCTTTTGCAAAAACTGTCGACCTCAGTCCACACATATGTGTATGGTCTGAAGACTGAAACTACGACGTTTTCGAATTTAGTCATGTCAATGGTGTCCTTTTCTGCGGGGTTAATGAACAATATTAGCCTTTTACAGGAGATGACTGATTCATTTCCGTAAACGGCACGTTTATGAATGGGCGGCAAAGGCCAGGACCATTTCAGTGATAAGACTTTAGTTGCTTTAAGTGTTCTTTTGTGGACCCCTAAAGTACTGAAGGGGAGGGCAAGGTTTTTTTTTTTTTTTTTTTGAAAAAATATTTGGAATATTCTAAAATTTATTATAATTTATTAAAAAATACTTATAAATTGATCTAATAAAGATTTTTTTTTTTTGAGTAAATCTAATAATGAATATTGAATATGATTGATTGCATCATCAACATTATAATTAAGTTTTTGGATTTTTTTTTAATATTTATAATTTGAGATATCAATATTTATGTATGAGGTTTATCATTTATATAATAAAATTTATAGAAATCATAGCTTTATTCTTTTACTCCCATTGATTAACCTAAAATTGTTGTTGAGGACAAATTTTTCACAAGACATGGAATTTATTTCATTAACAACTCGCACCACATCAACAAATTATGGATTTTGGAAAAACCTCTTTTAAAACCCAAAAGAGTCATATTAACAAAATGATGCCGAAGCCCATGGTCTAACACTCATGGCGATATTATCTCATCAAAGCCCATAGTTTAAGCTCATGGCACAACATCTTATTTTTGGCTCATGATCCAAGCTCCTGAGTCTCATCGAGAGAATTTTGGGAGTTATGGTTTGGAGGGCCAAGAAGTATGTTCAGTAAAACTCCAGCAATTCAAAATTGATAAAGGAAAACATGTTACTTGGCATGTTTTCTCCAATTCCTTGAACTCTGACGGGTCAGTATGCAATAGGTAACATCTAGTAAGCCTCTCATATCACATAACACTTAAAATGATAAAATTCCTTATGCTCTCTACATAAAAAATTAATGTTCATCATATAATATAAGTTTAAAAATGTAATCATATTATTTCATATAAACTATATTATCATTTTTATTTAAATCAATCTCAAGCACATGGCTAAATCTATATTAATATCTCATATCTAGCATTAAATGCTCTCCTTTCTCTCCAAGATTTGGTCAAAACACAAAGAAACCATAATTACATCTCTAAAACTTCATCAAATGTCAACCAACTAGTCTATTACTTACCAAAATTATATATGGACTAAACATATAATTTTCAAAAAAAGGAAACTTAGTCAAAAATACCAACAATAGTTCCAGCAGAAACTGCCTTAACTCCAGCAGAAGCAACAACAGCTCCAACAAAAACAACAGCAGCTCTAACAGAAGCTACAGTAGCTCCAGTAGCAATTGCAGTAGCTCCAGCAACAGCTTAGGCAACTGACACATGCCCAAAAGTAACATCATCAACCCATTAATGCCAAATCCCAGCAACTTGCTGCATACCCAAAGAAGTAAAGGTCCTATAAAAGAAATCATTCCATTTTAAGCTAGGATCCTTAGTCTCCAGCTGTAGTACCAGAAATAGGAAGATCCCATGAAGGTTATCTTTCTATTTTTAGCCAAACCCATGAATTTAATGCAAAATATTTTCTCCAGCAGAAAACCTCACACAGTTGACATCATCCAACTGTGCTATTGCCATAGACCTGACAGCTGCAACAGCTACTACTGTTATACTGCAACAGCAGCCTTAAAGTCTCAAATCTTCTTCTTTTAGCTAAAAACCAAAAACCCACTAATGAAACCACTTACTTTGTCAAAGACTTTTCTTTATTTGCTAAATTTTCCTTCAACTAATTCTAATCTAGTTACATACTTGGTTCTATATAAAGAGGACCAAGCCACACACTAAGACACACACTATCCATCTTTCTCTCACCCCCTTATTCTGAAACTTCATTTATTTTTCTACTATATACACATTTTCATACTTCTCCATCTCTCTTACAAAATCTCTCTTCTTAGATAACAACACAACACACATATTACAACACACCATTTTTTTCATTACCCATCTTTCCCACATTCTACTATTCTGAAATATCATTATTTTACTGCTCATAAACACATCTTCATCTCTTTCTCTGTTTCTCTTATAATACCTCTCTTCTTAGAAAGCAACATAACCAATATCATAACACAAAAAACAACTCTAGCAGTAACTATAAGCTCATGTATTTTGTTAGGACATATGTGATTCACTTTTTAGAACATATGTGATTCACTTGTTAGGAACTTATGTCACTACTTTATATAATTGGCTAATCTTTTGACAAAACGCACTTTACTTATATTTGGGTAGATCTAGGATGTGTTTAATATTTCAAGAAACTGTGTTTCAAGATCAAGTGTTGAAGACATGCAAGTCTGTCCAAGATTCAAGCTGAAGAAATGTCTGTCATTAAAGCTCAACAGCTAGCCATCTATCGAGATTTAAGAAGCTGTTCCAACCTTGTAGCTCGATAGATAGACATCTGTTGAGGTTTATGAAAAACAGAATTTCAGATCTTTTTTTATTCTAATCCGTGATTATGCGTTTGGGCTTTCTTTTCTCACAACCCTAGACATATAAAATGATTATTTTAAGAGCCATCAAAGAGGAAACAAGTTGCACAAGTGTTGAGCAAAGTTTATTCAAGCAAATTGTTATCAGAGACAGTGTTTTGCCCTAGTTCATCATTCTTGTGAAAAAGTTGCTATGTTTGTGCACCGTAGGATTTTGTAACCAAGCATCTTCTTGATCTTCATCGTGGATAAACTGAAGAACTTGCAGCCAACAACCTTCTCTAGTTGGTGATTGAAGTCGTGTACTAGGATCCGCGCAATTGGTTAGTCAGTACTGGGAGTCATGCATCAAAAGGAGAAATTGTCACTACAAAACAAGTCCAATTGGGTATTGGGATAAGGGTTCAACTGTAGGTTGGTATAAGGTACTGGGATTCCTTTACTTGTAACCACTTGTTGTGATAATAGTGGAATTTCGGGAGTGGTGACCTTAAAATCACCTGGTGGGGTATTTGCCGTGTTGGTTTTCCCCATTTGTAAACAAATCATCGTGTTAATTTATTTTTCGCTGCATACTTAGTTTAATTGGTGATTTGTTTGTGCTACCACGTGTTTGCATGTTAATTTGATTAATTAATTAAACTTGGCTAATTAATCAATTAATTCATCATAAGGGGTCAATACGTTTTTTTTTTTTGGCCTATCATATTTACTATATTTAACCTTCATATTATCTATCTCATACTTCCGTATATTTTACAAACACATTCCTCACAAACTATCCATACACACTTCTCACATATATTCCTCGTCTATCTTACAAACACCATATCTCACAAAACATATATATTTCTTACCATCTTCATACATCTTAAAAGATATCAAACACTCTTCTAAGAACATATTACAAAAGCCCTTTCTCAAGGAAGGCATATGAACATTAAAGACTAACAGTCCTTCTCTTAAAAGGCACAATGATTTCATATTAAAGTTGTAAGGTTGAATTTAATCAACCATCTTGTTGGCTTTATTCTGTGCCAATTTGCTTGTATATTAGTACTTAGAAACCCTGTATTTAGGTGGGATTCATGTAAGGGTAGTGAGTGAGAGAGTGTGAAGAAATGCTCAAGTCTGTGCAAGGATGCAGGAATTCGCAGCTGGGACTCGCGGGTGACTCGCGACTGGCAAGCCGCCAACTTCAGCACACAAGTGAAGCGTACGAGAAGATGAAAAGTCATGCCAGCTGGTGCACTACAGGACAAAAGGTCCAGCCTGGCCGTTTTGTTATCTTGCGACTTGAACTCACAACTCAGTCAAGTCGCAAGGCCAAGCCGCCAACCAGCCCTGTTTAGGAAAAACTGACTCTTCGCATTCCTTTCTCACCAAAGTATAAATACCCCTTAAACCCACGAAATGTAGAGAGCTTCTAGAGAGAATTTTGAGAGAGAAACCCTAGAGAAAAACAAGATTGATTCATCTACAATCTTCACCTAAGAGACTCTTCAAATTCCTCTACTCTCACCCTCTCCATTGTTACATCTTTGAGTGGTTCTTGACCAAATATTTTTCTCACCATACCCACGTTTCTGAGTAGGTCTTTTGGTGCTTAGGGAAGCAGTTTGGAAGGGACCAATGGTTATTGGTTGATGCTATGGGATATAGCGGAATTCAGTAAGCTAGAGAAGAAAAAGGTTCGACGCAACCTCGTTGGAGCAAGAAGCTTGGAGGGCTCGGGTACACTGGGTAGATTAGACTTGAAGGGTCTATTGATAGTCATGTATCCCAACTACATTTTCTAGTGAATTATTGACCGCTTGGAGGGCGGCGGAGAGGTTTTACGCTGAGGGCTTCGGTTTCCTCTTCGATAACACATCGCTGTGTTGTCTTTGTGTTTCCCTTAATCTTTACCATTTAATTTCTGCTGTGTATGTGATTTTAAATTGGTTTAGATTGTTTATCAATTCTGTCATTAGCTTATGTTCATGTTTTGTACATTTATTGTTTGATAATAAACTTGAATTGATATTTTGTAATTTGGGGGTCTAAACGTTCATAGTGTTTTCAACGCTATTTGAACTTTCAAAAGTCATTCTCATGAAAAACCTAAATTTCTAATACTAAAAGTCCTTATGGAGGCAATAACACTTATATTTGACTAAAAACTAAAAGAGTATTACATGAGAAAAATCATTTAACTGCATGATAAAGAGGATAAACTTAACCAACCTATGCACACGGCTAGACATGTTCTCTCTCCCTCCAGTTGCACCCATTTTTCCCCTTCAATCATGAAGTCACCATGAAATGACTCATAATATCATATTGTACCGCTGGACTCATTTTATCATGCTGCTAAAATGTCATAAGTCTACTGTTGTTATATAGCTAGAGCTACAAACTATGAAGATAAGTCATTATATTTTTATTTCTGAAATTATACTATTGAGTATATGTTAATTTATTATCAGTGTGCTATTGTACTCATATTATTCTACTGCTGGAATGTTATCAGCTCACTAACGCTATACGACTGAAGCCATAATCATATAAAGAACAAAGTGATATTGTACAGCTGGAGTCAGAAACATAAAAGATAAGTCAATGTTTTCTCCATCTTTGAAGTTACATTATTAAGTATATGTTAGCTCATTATTATTGTACTGCTAGATGCAAGTTACTTTAATATCATCTCACCATTTAATAAAACATGATCTCACTAATACTTCATTAATGAACATATATATTAATAAATTGATCTACCATTGCTGAACATATTATTCGGACATAAACCACCGATGGACAAATATTATTCAAACATAAACCACCGATGGACTTATATTATTCAAACATAAACCACCGATGGACATATATTATTCGGACATATACCATTGATGGACATATATTACTTAGACATGAACCATTGCTGGATATGTAATGTTTGGACATGAACCATGGCTGGATGCCATTGAACACCACTTAATAAACATAATAATAATGTTCAACTCACCATTTAATCAAATCTATTATGCCAAAAAATTTATTTATATATTTCAACCATTATCATGATTCTAAAACTTTGGGCTTTATCTAATTTGTATGCTTAAAATGCACTAGAAGCCATTGGTCTATGCGGCCCAATGTTGAGTTCCAGATTGAACTCCTCAAAAAAAATCCTTGTCTAGCAGAGTCACACCTCTAGCAGAAGACATGTGGCTATGCGCAAAAAACCGCCTCCGACAATTGTTGATCAATCAAAATACACCAAATCTAAAATTATTTTAAAATTAAACTAGTCTTATAGATAAATGTCTCTTCATTGAACAAAGTGTGGCTTTAAATATGCTTGAAGTCTTAGAGTATTCGCATCAACTCCTACAAATATTCATGTATATTTTAGCATAAAAATCTAAATTTTCTATTTTACATATTCATTTTTCAAAACTCTACATAAAATCATCTACTTTACACAAAATTTCTTAATATATTGATTTTTCTTGATTTTTTAAATTGTTTCTATTTCTTCAGACTCAACAACCACCATTCACACTCTTTCTACATCTTCCAAATACATAAAGAAAGAATAAAAAAAATTAAATATATACATTTAATTTTTTTTTTTTACTGACAAAACAATTCGTGCTTGATTTTTTTTTTTTTTTTTTAAATTGTCCCATCTGCTAGAGCTTGAAGAACTCCAAAGAGACTGGAGTATTCTAGTCTCTTTTGATTTGAGAATTGAAGGATTTTTGGTTGGGTTAATTCAAAGCAAAAAATAAAAATAAAAAGATTGTAATAACTAAATCAAAATAAATACAATTATCTTTAAGAAAAAAGAAAAAAAATGTTTGTTATGTTTAATATCTTTATTTTGATCTATATTTGTCTTAATTCTATCATTTCTTCAACTAGTTTTTCTTCTCAAATTGCCCAAAACTTATGCTTTTTTTAATCCAATAGTAGATTTTATGCTAGTAATATCAGTGCTCTTTTTTCTATTAGCATTTGTTTGGCAAGCTACTGTAAATTTTCAAAAAAATGAAGGGAAAATTGCAAAACACACACCTGAAGTTTGGGGGTTTTTGGATTTTACATATTGAAGTATCAAATTTTGAATTTTACATCATGAATTTCAATTCAATTTGGATTGTTAACCCCCCATCCATTTGTTGCTAGCTGATGTGTCTGTTAACTCACTACAAAAAAGATTGCTATTTGCAATGAAACCTTTTCGATGATTACAAAAACTGTCGGAAAACTTAGCTTTTTCGATGGCAAGTCTCTTTCATCAACAATCACTCGTCAAATATTAAAACATTTGTGACGGAAAAATGAGTTTGTCGAAAATGCCTATTATTTTTGTCGAAAATATGATTTATTTTGGAGGCAAGTGTTCCCGCCTTACTTTTTACGATGGGATAAAAATGTTTGTCATAAATAAAGTATTATTCACAATGACCAAATAAAAATAGTCGAAACTATTAACACTTGTGACGGCTTTTGCGTGTCAAAAATACAAAAAAATATATTTTTTTATGGTGTTATTATTTGCAACCAACATTCCTCCATCGTAAATATCAAAGAGTGTATTATTTACGACAACCGAAGAAAAACCATTGGAACTATTAACACTTGTGACGCCTTTTGTGCATCAAAAATAATAATATATATTTTTTATGATGTTATTATTTGCAACAAACATTCTTCTATTGTAAATATAAAAGAGGGTATAATTTACAACAACAGAAGAAAAATTGTCGAAACTAATAACACTTGTGACGGCTTTTTTGCGTCAAAAATAAATTTTTTTTTTTTTATGATGTTATTATTTGTGACAAACATTCTTCCATCATAAATATAAAAGAGGGTATTAGTCAAAGCCATGAAGCCATTGAAAACGGTAAAATATTTTGGAGGGAAAATTCCCCCCTTACTTTTCACATTTGTGACGACATTTATCCATTGCAAGTAAGTTCTTTTTATTTTTCCAATTGAGATTGTATTCGCAACGAACATGCTGACCATTGTAAATAGTTAATTATCTTTAAAAGAAAGAATGTGCTTTAAAAGAAAAAAAATGTATTAGTGAGGGAATTGGATCCCTCCCAATAAATAATATTTGCGATGGACCTAAGCCGTCGACAATGGTAATTTTTTTTAAAGAGGGAACTTATGCCCCTATTTTTTATTCTTTTGACGGTTTTTTCCATCACTATATACTGCATTGTTATTTGCAACGAATGTTTGGTCGTCATTAATAGTTAAAATTTTCTTAAGAAAAGAAGGTATTAGCGACAGTAAGGTAAATCTGTCACAATAAAGGTGATTTCCAACATACATATGGTCATAAAAATTATTATTTTATTTGAATGTAAAATTTTCCTCAATTTTGTCTTAAAATTATAGAATTTTTTCTTAATTTCAAAAATTGCAAAAAAAAAAAAAAAAAAAAAAAAAATCCTGCATACATCATTCACACAGCACAGAAGAACAAAAATCAAATGCTTATAAAGCACAAAGCAGAGCAACTAACATCGTTGAAACGCGTACGATGAACAAAATGAAGGCCTAAAGGCAGAGCAAATGTCTGAAAATAAAAGCCTAAAAAACAAGTAGGGCACCAAAAAAAAAGGATAAAGTATCATGTAGCAGGGGCATCATCTCCCACAATGGGCTCTGGGGCAACATCCATAGCCTCAGGCATATTACCTTCAGCAATAAAGGCCTCAACAGCCTCATCAGTTTCCATCTCTTTGTCTACCGCCTTGAAATCCAAGCCTTCCAAGTTAACTTCATGGTTGTGCTTCGTCAAGTACCTTCTTAAGAGTTCGAAGACTTTGAAGTATCAACTAAAAAAAATGATTTTGTCAGCTTGAAGTTGCTCATCTTTCTGTACCGTCAACAGCTTCTCCACCCGTAGCTCGTCTTTTAAGGCCTTGACTTGCTCTTTCATCTTATTCCCATTGTCCATAGCTGTTATAAGATCCTTCCTTAGCCTGGAACTTTCAGCTTCGAGCACCTCAACCTCAAAATTGGCCATGGCGACTCTTTCCTCGTTGGTGAGGTACTCGATGGTGATGTGAATCGTTTCCCCCAACACTTGACAAGAAATGGGAAAGTCGTTTATGAAAAAGAAGAAACACATGTATATGCTTATACAAGTATATATATGGATGAAGAATGCTTGAACGAGCTTATAAATGTGACGGTTCACCAATTCAAGAGAAGTGACTTTAGAGAGACCCTTAAGTTCGTTAGAGGTAATAACATTATGGACCCTCCCTAGGGCGGTCGCTACATCCTCCCAAATGCTAGCATGATCCTTACTTTTGTCTTTCTCACTACCTCGTGTCCTCTTTGGACGAGGAGTGAGTTCTTCGAGAGAAACGGTAGGGGAAGCAACCCTTCTTGAGGGATTGGTGCCGACGAAGTCGTTTCAACGACCTCCTTCTCAACCACCCTTGGCCTCTTCTAGCCAATAATAGATAAAGGCTCATTCTTCTTGGCATTTATCTGTGCTTACATCCCCTGGTTAAATCTAGTCGTCATCTTTGAAGCAACAATATGAATAAGGGTAAGCACGAAAAACTTCACACGAGCATAAAAAATTTCTTTGCAAGGCTTACTTTTCTCTTCTTTCTCTATGGCTCATAAAACGAAGGGGAAAGGCTCAAGACCCAAGAAATGGCGATATAACGTTCGAGAATCAATAAGCTCATCGAAGTCGTCAATAGTCCTTGCATAATCAGAAGCTGCCTTAACTCAATCCTTATACCTACTCTTCAACTTAGGATGAGCTTTAACTAAGAAAGAACAAAAGCACAAAAGTTAGAACCATATTTGGATGACAAATTGAAAAATCAGTAAAATATTTCTTATAAAAAAAAAACAACGCACCAATTTTTGGGGTCTCCCATCTATGCTGCAACCTAGGAACATCACCCCAAAGGTCGTCAGATAGAATCTCCCAACCATCACTAGAAACAAAGAAGTATCAGGACTTCCAATAGCGGAATGAGGAAGGGAGATCAACGACAAGCCTAGATTTCCTATCCCAAGGTACAAGTTCCTAGTACCCAAATTCTTTTGACTTTTTCAAACAATACAGGTGCACGAACTCGTCCACCCTGATTATGTCCCCGTCATTGACAATCATCCATATTTCCATGCAACTAATGACGATCTGCCAGGAGTTTGGCATAAGTTGTCCAAGAACTATGTTCAGTTGACCCAACTTGGGGGCGATAACCATTTGAAGACTCAAGAAAAGCCCCTAGATGAGCAAAGAAAAAAGAAACAGAAGGAGAAAGACGCCTAACCTCAGAATAGTCAACCATTAACGTATAAGAAAGAGTGAAATTCAAATAAAGGAAGAAAAAACTATACCTAAGAAGAAAAGCTAAGGAAAACTCGAGCTTGAAGGAAGAAGAATGGCAGAAAAATGGAGAAGAAATAGAAGGAATGAAGGGAAGAAGATGAAAATGAAAAGAGAAAAAAATTTAAAAGGAAGCCCTCAAAAATCATAGCTCAGGAAACCTAAGGGTTTCGCTGAGAAAAGCGCCATGTCCAACCAATCACCATGGGACCCGTGGCCACGACACATGCAGCGCTGCCATGTCGCATTAAATGCGAAAGAAACTAAATCTCAAAAGCCACACGGGGTGACCTTTCATATTCCCTCATATTCCCTGGACTGTCATTACTTCTAATAACGATCACGGAACATTGGACAAATGATGAGTCAGGAAATTCCCATCATCCAAAAAGGATATTGGACGACCCATGAGCCATTAAAGCATATTTAATTGATCTACCGTTATGAACATACGGACACGTAAACCTGACCGTTGGAAGGATTGTTAGGACATATGTGATTCATTGTTAGGAACATATGTTAATATAGAATTTGCTAATCCTTTGACAAAACTCACTTTACTTGTAATTGGGTAGATCTAGGATGTGTTTAATGCTTCAAGGAAAAAGGTTTCAAGTTCAAGTGTTAAACTCATGCAAGTCTGTCCAAGAATCAAGTGGAGAAGTGCTAGATTTTAAAGCTCAACAGCCAGTATCTATCGAGGTTTAAAAAGCTGTTTCAGCCTGATGCTCAACAGCTTCTCGACCGATATGGTATCTATCGAGGTTTATGAAATTCAATTTTTCAGAGCTGATTTCATTCCAATCCATGAATAGATGTTTGGGCTTTCTTTTCTCACAACATTAAATATATATAAGGATTGTTTTAAGGGCCGTCACAATGGATGCAACTCAATGCAAAAGTTTTTCACAAGCATATTGTGAACCGGAGACATATGCCCTAGTTCATCTTTCTATTCAAGAAGCTGCTGTGTTTGTACATCATAAGGTTTTGTAACCAAAGAGCTTCATGACCTTCATCATGTTGATGAACTGAAGAACTTTGCAGCCAACATCTTTCTCAAGTTGGTGAGTAAGCTGCGTACTGGGATCCGCGCATCGAATTGGTTAGTCACGTACTGGGAGCCATGCATTAAAAAGAGAGATTGTCACTACAAAATAAGTCCAATTGGGTATTTGGGTAAGAGTTCAACTATAGGTTGGTATAAGGTACTGGAATTCCTTTACTTATACCCACTTGTTGTGATAATAGTGAATTCTCAAGAGTGGGGACCTTAAAATCACTTGGTAGGGTTTTTGTAGTGTAGGTTTTCCCCCATTAGTAAACAAATTACCATGTCAATTTATTTTTTACTGCATTTTAACTTAGTTGGTGATTTGTTTGTGCTACCACGCTTATTGCATGCAAATTGAATTAATTAATTAACTTGGCTAATTAATTGGTTAATTCATCACAAGGGGTAAATACATTCTTGGCCTATCAAGTGGTATCAAAGCAGGCACACTCTGATTAGGTTTTAATCTTCATTGTACGATCCATTGACCCTTGTTTGTCATGGATAGAGGACATTCTCTTATTATACCTCCTTTATTTGATGGCACTAACTATGCATACTGGAAAGTACGCATGAGAGCTTTCTTGCAGTCATTAGATGAAAAAGTGTGGCAAGCTATGGAAATAGGCTGGACCAAGCCAAAGGAAGCGCTGGCCGATTGGGACGATGCTAAGATCAAGGTGGCTAACTTCAATAGCAGGGCATTGAATGTTTTATTTAGTGCAGTCACAAATGAGGAGTTTAAGAAGATATCCTCTACTGAAACTGCGAAGAAAGCATGGACCATCCTCTAAACAACCTATGAAGGAACCAAGGCTGTCAAGGATTCAAAGCTTCAGAGGCTTACCATAAGCTTTAAAGAGATTAAGATGGAGGAGAATAAGTCATTTAATGAATTTTATTCCAAGCTTAAGGATATAGTGAACTCAGCCTTTAATCTTGGGGAAACCATTCCCGAACCCAAGATTGTCAGAAAGGTGCTTAGATCTCTACCCAAGAAATTTCATGCCAAGATCACTGCAATTTAGGAATCGAAGGATATTGACAAAATTCCTTTGACAAAGTTGGTTGGCAATCTGCAAACCTATGAGTTGGGTTTGACAAGGATAGGGAAATCTAGTAAGGGAAAGAGCATGGCATTAAACGCCAAGAGCAGTGACACAAATGAGTCTTTAGATGATGAAGATTCTAAGATGAAATCCTATATCACGAGGCAGTTCAAAAATTTTATGAAGAATGCCAATGCTAAAGTATTTGATAAAGACCACAAGCAGTCTAGCTCGTCTCAGTTCAAGAACTAGGACAAAAGAAAGAAGGATGCTAGGGATAACGGTCAGTACACTATTCCCTCAGGACCAAAATGCTTTGGATGTTAAGGCTTCGAACACATGAAACAAGAGTGCCCTACATATCTCAAGACCATTGGAAAGAGCAAGGCACTTGCTGCTACTTTGAGCGACACTAAGCCTAAAGATGACTCCAACAATAAGGATGATGGAATCCTAAATGCCCTTACTGCCATTGTAAATCCTACTGAAGGGATTGTTAAAGATGTGGATAAAGAAGATGACTTGGTGGAGTCTAAATTTGAGAAGATGGATGAACAAGATAACATCCACATAGTCTATGCAAAATTATACAAGGTCTCGAAAAAACATGAGAAGATGGATGAACAAGACGACTTGGTTGGCCACCAAGAAGCTCAGTGAAGTGGAGCTTGAACGAGATGAAATTTCCACAAAGTTTGATGAAGCTAATCAGACCATTGGAGCACTGAGATTCAAGAATAATTTCACGGCTAAGAAGACCAAGAAGCTTGAGGCAGAATTGTTACAAGTCAGAGCTTAGTTGGAAAGGACTTCAAGTGCAAAGCTTGATGAGATGCTTAGCCTTCAAAAATCTGCTTTTGATCGATCCGGTTTAGGGTATGATTTCTCTTCTCCTAGTATTGCTTCTACTAGTACTACTGTTTTTGTTCCTCCTAGTAATAATGTTGAATTTGAAAACAATGATGTGAAAAATGTGTTAGCTAGTAAGAACATAGACAAGGGTAAATCTATCTTAGGAGTACCCTCTAAGCAGGATAAGAAAGAGATCAAAAACCCTGGGGCTAAGAAGGGAAACACTCAAAAGCCTAAACAAAAGAAGCAGCATCTCTGTCATCACTATGGAGCAGTTGGACATACTCGACCTAATTGCTATAAGTGGTTAGCCACTCAACAGAGCAACAGTATGATCTTATCGAGAAACCAGAATCAGTTTCCATCCTCCTTTGCTCCTCTTGGAGATCTTCTTAAAACCCTCATGTTCCTTTCGAACTTGAACGGTTTCAATTCTTCTCCCTCACCGCCGAATCAAGGGTTTACTAAACGGAAAGGTTCTTCCAAGGTGTAGAAAGAAAAAAGCTCCAAGTGATTTAGTCACTTTTTCTCTCTCTCCCTTTCTTGTTTTTGATTTTGCATTACTTGCGTGTTTTGCTTTCTTGTTTTGAGTCAGTCTAGTTTTATGCATTGCTTTGTTTAACATGTTTTTGTTTGTCTATTTTTCATTTTTTTTTTCCTTCCATAAAAATTTAAAAAAAAATTGAAAAATCAGATAAATACAAAAACAATGTGTTTGTATACATTGATACTTGTGTACCTTGGATGGCCATTGAAACAAAGTTTTCTAAACTTTGTATCTCATGTAGCTTAAATGAGCATCTCTATGCACAACTAAGAGAGTGAGCTTTGTGGCTTGTGTTTGTGATGAGTAAGATTAAGTAATCTCTTGTACTTAACACTCGTATCACTCTTTTTAATGGGAATGACTAAAAAATACTAAGAGAAATGCATAAATAACCATCTCACCACTGTTGCCCGCCAATTATAAAATGACATTTGTATGCTTCGGCATAGCAAAAGTGGAATGTCAAATGCTTAACATCATTGGGTATTTCTTTTCTATCTCTTATATGCCCATGCATGGTTTGCTTAAAAGAAAAATAAAAAGCAAAAAGAATCAAAATGTTTTATATATGATTGCAAGCATGTCTTCTAGGAGATGTGAGAGTTAAAAGATGTACCTCGAAGGTGACAGTCCCCATCAAACAGTTATGATTGTGTGTGAGTCAAAGTGATTTTCTCATATCTCAAATCGTCATAACATGTAGACAATTATGCAATCTTGCGATATTTTTCACACAACACACTCAATATTCTTTGCTACTATTGATACATGTGGAGTTACAATGTGATCTGGCCATCACAAGGAATACATGTGTTAATGTATGCTCACTAAACTGTCTTAACTTGTTTTTGAAATATAAAATTGGTTAGACATGTTTTGTGTGTGTGTGTGTGTGTGTGTGTGTGTGTGTGTGTTTTGGATCTATGTGCTTGGCATTTTTCTTATTGAGAGATGATTTTGAGAACTTAAAATGTTGGTTGGATCTTTGGTTGAGTAGCTTGTTTGATTGCATTCATGTCTGTGCTTTTCTCTTCTTTGAAAAACTATTTTTAAGCAATCTCGACAGCTGCTGGACACCTCTCGACAGCTAGGCTATCTATCGAGCCCTTTCAGCTTCTTTTTATCGCATTCTCTATAGCTTTTTGATAGCTACTCAATCCATCAAGGAACTTTCTGGATACTCGATAGATGCTCGATGGCTTCTCAATCTATCAAGCCCTTTTTGCTGTGGACACCTCTCTACAGATCCTCGATAGCTGCTCGATAGCTATTTCCCACGTTTTTATTCTCAACAAATCTCGATACCTCTCGATCCATCAAGAAACTAAAGTTCCTATAAATAAGGTCCGCACGATATTTTCTTCATTTCTCCTTGATCTCTCTCAACAAAAAACATCTCCTCACCTTCCTAATCACCTCTCTCTCACTCCAAACCTCATTCCCAAGAGATCGTCGGCCTCTAGATCATTTTTATTCTCTAGTATGATGCTTTCTCACTCATTAATCATGCATTTCATATCTTTTGACCTAACTTTTGGGGTTTTTGAAAATTTTTGGGATTTTTTCGAAATTGTTGAGGTTTTTGCAAAATTTTTGGGATGGGTTTTTGTTTAAATGATTTTAAATCATCATGCATTGCATAACATTTACATTTTAACTATATTTTCATGCATTATAGATGTGTGCTATATATGTCTTGCTGTGTGCTATTAGGTTTGGATTGAGCTAAGCCTATGATACTTTTTATGTTGCATATCACATGCTCATGCATTTTCATGTATACGTACCAATTTTGTTTCTATCATTTGATATTAAATTGTTTGGTGCTTTTCTGCGTCTCTCTCTCTCTCTCTCTCTCTTCTTCTTCTTCTTCTTCTTATGTTAGTTTGCTCTATGGCACCTAAATGTAAATCTACTCCGTCTCAAAACCCTCTTCGTTCTGGGGCATCTTCCTCTAATCCTACCCCCTCCTATGTCAGGTTCCGTGATGAGAAGGCCAAGTCAAACTTCTCGAAGAACTTTTCACAACACGACATTCATTCTGAACGCCAAGTCGTTCTATCAGATTTTTTCGATACTGACCTTCCCACTGTCATCTATAGTCGGGGTTGGGAGTCACTGTGTGGCATCCCCGTCACTTCTCCCTCCATGATCATACAGGAGTTTTACTCCAATATGCACGGATTTGATACTTTAGTACCTCATTTTATTACTTGCGTTCGAGGTACGCGCATCGTAGTTACTCCAGATATTGTATCTGAGGTGCTACACATTCCTAGTGTAGCGCATCTTGACTACCCTAGCTGCGATCATCTAAGGACTGTGTCCAAAGATGAACTCTTGTCTCTATTTTGTGAGACACCTTCATCTTGGAGTGATTGTCAAAACACCCCTTGCTGGGCTTTGTAAAAGGTTCGAGATTCCTTAACATGGTGATGACATTCATTCTCTATCTATTGTCTCACTATAACTCCATCATAGAGCCTCATACTCGATTTTTGTTATCCCCTTTTGAGGGACTTTCTATTGATTTTCCCTCTCACTTCATCCTATCCCTCATAGATGTCTATAGGGATACGGCGACGTGTGATAAGCTCATTTTTCCTTCGGCTATCACAAGGATCCTTCGCCATTTTTTTGTCTCTTATCCCGTGTCTCCTCATTTCTCAGTCATGCATGCCATAGATGCGGCTATTGTCAAACGGAGTGAGGCCCAGCTTTGACCGAAGCGGCAACGAACAGAGACAACAGCTCCTCCAACTTCTTTTGCTCCTTCCACATTCGCACCTTCTTCATCGATGGGTGGTGTGACCCTCGAGGCAGTCATGGCACAACTGCATCGCATGGATGCTCGCCTTAACACACTCAGTGATGAGTTATGTCAAGTGAACACCTATGTCGGCCGTATTGCTAGACAGCAGGCTCGCCTTGGTGGCTTCGTGGAGTCTCCCTCTCCTTCTCCAAAGGCATCTAAGGACAAGGATGATGACGGTGACTCTGATGATGATGATGATGATGAGGATGAGGATACTAGCTCACCTAGTGATGATGAGATGTCTACTTGATTTACTTACCCTTTGTCATTTGTGACAAAAAGGGGAAATAGTTTTGATATGAGAGTAGTCATATATATAGGGGGAGAATTAGTATAGGAGATTTTTGTTAGAGGGAGTGTCTATATTTTTTGAGGGATGTAGTAAAGACTTATGTATTTTTTTTTCTTTTCTTCTTTTAGAGATACATTGTTCTTACATAGTGATAGCAAACCTTGTACTTATGGTGTTATATATATGATAAGGTTGTTATTACAGTTCTTTCACCTATCTTTACATGTGTTGTTTTTTTTTCTCCCTTTATGCACATGGTTCTTATTTATTGTATACAATCTTTTATTTCTGTTTCACACTAAGGTGCCATGATGAGTTTTTCTTAAAGTGTTACAAAAATACAAGTTGTCAAAGTCTTCTTGCCATGAATCCTCTTCTTGCAAAGTGTTTTTAGAGTTTGTGGTAGGATAGATTTTATTGTATTCAACAAGTGAGTATGAGTTAAGTGATTTATGACTTCTTTCATATGTTCATTTGTTTATTGTGGTTTTGTCACGGATTGCCAAAGGGGGAGATTGTTAGGACATATGTGATTCATTGTTAAGAACATATGTCAATATAGAATTGGCTATCTTTGACAAAATGCACTTTACTTGAAATTAGGTAGATCTAGGATGTGTTTAATGCTTCAAGGAACAAGTTTTCAAGTTCAAGTGTTAAACCCATGCAAGTCTGTCCAAGAATCAAGTGGAGAAGTGCTAGATTTTAAAGCTCGACAGCTAGTATCTATCGAGGTTTAAAAAGTTGTTTCAGCCCGATGCTTGACAGCTTCTCGACAGATAAGGTATCTATCGAGGTTTATGAAATTTAGTTTTTCAGAGCTAATTTCATTCCAATCCATGAATAGATGTTTGGGCTTTCTTTTCTCACAACCCTAAACATATATAAGGATTGTTTTAAGGGCCGTCACTGTGGATGCAACTCAATGCAAAAGTTTTTCACAAGCATATTGTGAACCGGAGACATATGCCCTAGTTCATCTTTCTATTCAAGAAGGTGATGTGTTTGTACATCGTAGGGTTTTGTAACCAAGGAGCTTCGTGATCTTCATTGTGTTGATGAATTGAAGAACTTGCTGCCAACATCTTTCTTAAGTTGGTGAGTAAGCCGCGTACTAGGATCCGAGCATCAAATTGATTAGTCACGTACTGGGAGCCGTGCATTAAAAGGAGAGATTGTCACTACAGAACAAGTCCAATTGGGTATTGGGGTAAGGGTTTAACTGTAGGTTGGTATAAGGTACTGGGATTCCTTTACTTATAACCGCTCGATGTGATAATAGTGAATTCTTGGGAGTAGTGACCTTAAAATCATTTGGTGGGGTTTTTGCCGTGTAGGTTTTCCCCAGTCGTAAACAAATCACCGTGTCAATTTATTTTCCGCTGCATTTTAACTTAGTTGGTGATTTGTTTGTACTACCACGTTTATTGCGTGCAAATTGAATTAATTAATTAACTTGGTTAATTAATTGGTTAATTCACCACAAGGGGTCAATACATTCTTGGCCTATCACAGATAATTAAGGCATCTCATTAAAACCACTAATGGCATTACAAAGGTGATTAAGGCCTCCATTGAAGGCCTCCAATGGCTAGGAAAGCAAGGAACTATATAAACTACAATAGACCTCAAGCAAGGGTACATAAATATATAAGATATACACTTTGGGTCCTTATTATTCCCTCTCCCAAACACTTGATTTTGTCATCGGAGGCTCATTGGTTGGCACCATGTTGGTGACCTTTACAAGAGAACACCATTTCTGATCTTGTGTAGGAATACAAATTATTTTGTTCATACTCCATTTGGACAAACCTATCAACTAACGAATTTGGCTTCATCAGGTTCACACAAGTGTGCTCTCGTTGGAGCTATTGTTGTCCAGAAGGTTGGACGAGTGACCACAGAAGCTGGATGACCTGCATTTTAGGTCACCTATGATTAATGTTGGGTGGCTCAGGGCACGTGTTGGACGACTCTTATTTGTGTCAGACAAGGAGGTTACTCACCAGAAGAACAATAGTCCTTAATTATTAGCCATTAAGTAGAGGGTTCATTTCTACTAGTCTCTCTTGGCCAGGGAAACAGTGACACTTGTTGGACTACACTTCATGGAGAGTTTCCGTTCTTAGATGGAGGATACTGCGGTAATCCATGGGGTTGGAAGACTATTTTGATTCCTGGGAAAGGTCTTCAATATGTTACTACAGTCAAATAAAAGTGGTTCCAAAGCAAGGTTAGTAGCAGAGTTTCTCAACAGATGCACAATAGCTAAAGCATCTAATTCAACAATGAGGTTCTCAAATCCTAAAGAGGAGGCAAGATTCAATCCATCACGGAGCACCCAAAGCTCCGCAACACAGCTAGTAGTGAACCCCACACCCCTCGCAAAACCCCCTAGCCATTTTCCTTCACAGTTATGGTTATTGAAAGAAGCTATACCTACAAAATACATGTGCATAATTGTCAAAACATGAATCGTATCATGAATCGATATTTTATTTTTCCATATCATGTATCATAAGATAAACAAACACTTAATAAAATTTATAATTAAAAAAAAAAAAAAAAACTATAGATATACATATATAAAGGGTATATTCATTATAAATTTTGAATATATTCAACTAACGAGTAATTTATTCATCACTTATGTAATAATATTTAACAAACTAACTAAATAAATCAAACTAGCATGTTTTTATAATATACAAATTCAAATTGCTTAAATTCAAAAGTGATAATATATTACAAATTACCCAAAATAATAATTTATTTTCACCATATTATCTAATCAACCCCATCTAAGTCAATGCTATCATCATGTTTATCATTTTGCAAACTTATTTCTTCACAAAAAAAAATTGTCATTGTGATTAACATTTACGATATTTTCTTGTTCTTTTTATTTTAATAATTTAAAAAAAATTATTTCTTGGCATTCTAGTTTTTTCTCTTTTCTTTTCTTTTTTTCTTTTTTTTTCCTTTTTTTTTTTTTTTGGATAAAAAACATTCTAGTTTCTTGGACTTATAACAATAATTGTTAGGTTCTAAGAATTTAGGAACTAAATGTATTAGAACTTCAATGTGTAATGTGTTGGCAAACCATGATCAAAACTTAGTCTAGATTTAGGCTACTCAAAGTGTGTTTATGTGTAAAGTTGGAATCAAGTAAATTGTAGGATTTATTGGCTAAATCTGCAAAGCTCGATCGATCGAACCTCATGCAGATTTATTTTCTGCAGATTTTTTCCAACTCAGCCCAAGCCCAGTTTGACGTGTAGGGTTTTATATTTCACTCCAAGTATAAAAAGAAAAACCCTAGTTACGTTTTATATGTTGTTGATGTGTTGTGTTTTGAATCTCTTGTGAGATCTAGAGGTGTTTACATTCATACACACTTAGGGTTATCAAGATTCATGTCAAGAACTTGGTAATCGGTTCAGTTGCTGCATAAAGAATTTCATGAAGATTTGAAACCTTTGAGTGGAGTCTCAAATTCACAAGTGGGAGTACTTGTGGTTGTAGTGGATCAAAGAAATAAGTATTTCGTGGACTCGGAGCTGTCACGTGGTCGTGGTAGTAAGTTTTCTACTCGAGGTAGCAATAGGATGTTAGTGGTCTAAGTCTTATTGTAAAAACTTCAATTCTTTCATAGTAGATCTGTTTTACCTTGAGAATAGCTAGGTTAAATCCTCCCCAAATTTTTTTATCGATTTGCTTTTCCTGAGTTATCATATTGTTGTGTTATTTACTTTTCCGCATTATTTACATGATATGATTTAATTGTGTTAACCTAGATCTGAATAATTTATCTAAGTAATCACTTTGCTAAATAACTAGGTTAAACAACTTGTATTTTAAGGGGTCTAAAAACATCCAAATGGTATCAGAGTGAGTTAGCTCTTATATTTAGATCCTTTGATCTAAGAGTTGATCATTGACCCTTGTTGTCATGGAACAAGGTCACTCTCTTATGATCCCACCTCACTTTGATGGGAACATCTATGCCTACTAGAAAGTAAGGATGAAAGCATTCATGAAATCTATTGATGAGAGAGTTTGGAATTCCGTTGAATATGGATGGGAGAAACCGACTACTCCTGTAAGTAAGTGGCAAACTTCTCAGAAAGAAGCAATCGCTTTTAATAGCAAAGCCATGAATGCCATTTTTAATGTTGTTTCTATGGAGGAATTCAAAAGGATCTCAAATGTTGAGGTTGCTTATACTGCATGGAATATTCTCCAAACTGTGCATAAAGGCACAAAGGCAGTTAAGATTAACAAACTGCAGCAATTAACTACCAGATTTGAAAGTATTAGAATGTCTGATGATGAGTGTTTTGATGAATTCTATGCTAAACTGAATGAAATTGTTAACTCTGCTTATAATTTGGGGGAAATTTATAATCAACTTAAGATTTTTAGGAAGATTCTTAGATCCTTAATTGAGGATTTTAGACCCAAAGTGACTGTCATTACTGAAAGCAAGGATGTGGACTCCATCCCTATTAATGGGCTTGTAGGATCTCTCTAGTCCTATGAGCTAGACCTACTTAAGACAAACAAATCCAAATCAATGGCTCTTAAGTCAATTGATGATATTGATGGTAATGGATTTGATGATGAACTCTCTTCTATAGAGATCGCATATCTTGCCAAGAACTTTAGAAACTTTCTTAGGAACAACAATAGAAGGGCAAGAGGTAAAAACATGCTGAACCTAGGAATTTTAAGAGGAATGAACCCACTAAAGTGAACAATACTGATAAATCTAAAGAAAGAGTAGGTCAAACCTCTAATAAGTCCATGGGTCAACAATGTTTTGGATGTCAAGGGTACAGTCATGTGAAATCAGAATGTCCTACATTCTTGAGATCAAATGGTAAAACTATGGCTATAACCCTTAGTGATGATGAAATTTCTGATCATGAGTCTAGTAGTGATGAGGATGGAAACTTCATTACTTTCACAACTACTGCTATAGTTGATGAAAGTGTTGTGGTTGATGAGAACCCTTCTGATGGGAAACTCTCTGAGAATGCGGATTTGCACAAAACCTATAATAAGCTTTGCAAGGTTGCCGTAAAGGATGCTATGAATGTTGATATAGGTTTAAAGAAATTGCTTCTCTTGAACTTGATAAGGAAAATTTGTTGTTGAAATTGTTTGATGCTAATGAATTGATTAATAAGGTGAAGACTAAAAACATGCTGTTGTTTGATAAAGTTAAGAATTTGGAACTTGAATTATCTGTTGTAAGAGAACGAACAAATAGATCTGCTAGTTCTAAACTTGAACACATGTTAAGTATTCAGAAGTCTCCCTTAGACAAAACTGGTCTAGGTTTTGAAGATAGCATTTCTGTGTCTGAAACTCATTCCACAAACTTTGTTTCTTCTTCTGAGCCCCCCAAGAGTGTGATTGTCAAACTAGTAGAAGTTACACCACCTCCTAGGAAGATTAGGGTTGATCTTAAAGAGTCTAAGCCTAAGAATCCTGCTCTCCCTAAGGATAAGTTGCATGATAGACCTTTATAGATTTGTCATTTTTGTGGAAAGAATGGGCATATTCGTCCAAACTATTTCAAGTTGCAAGCTGCAAAGCGAGCAAATAAGCAAAAATTACATGTGCCTCAAGCACAAGATCCTATGGTACTTATTGGTGAGTTGGTAAAGGCATTAAACCTTTATTCCAATCCTGGAGTTGCTCATCATTCTAATATGAATAATAACTCCAATGCTAGAGTTGCATCCAAAAGGTTTTGGATGTAAAAGACTCAATCTAATTGAGTCTTTTTGACATGGTCCATGTGCTTCATCTCAATTTTCTTTTTGACCATTCTTCTTTTGCTGTTTTGTTTTTTTGTTTTTAGGATTTGCATTGCATAACATTCATACATTTCATGATAGGTTGTTTTTGTTTTTCCTTTTAAAAATAAAAATAAAAAAAGGGAAAGGAAGGAAAAATGTGTTTTGCATTATTTCTTTTGGACTTGTAATCAAGGATGACCATATTATCTTTACATATTATGCTTGTGTACCTTGTTTAGCTTGGATGAGCTTATTTTACTGCACTTTGCTAGTTTTGGCTATGTAGTGCATGTTGTGTGGGAATTGTTTATAGTTTTTTATCACATGATCTTGACTTTGAAGTCACATGCTTTTGATTATAAGGATTAAAAAATTCTAAGAAAAAGGCATAAATAACCATCTCACCACTGTTTACTAACCAATCATGAACACCTTAGTGCATATCATAAGATTTTGTGCTCGAGAAAATGTAGCTTATGCATAAAAAGAACATAAGGTATAGCCTCGGATTAATGCTAAAATTGGTGTGTACATTATTGGATTATAATTAATTCACAATGAAATGAAATTGGTGTGTACATTATGAGGCAAAACAAGAAACTTACATGATTGCAAGCTTGATTTCTAGGAGATGTGAGAGTTATATGATGTAACTCTTTAGGTAATAGTCACTTTCAGACTTATGTGATGAATTTTGTAGAAATTGTGATTGATCACTATTTACTTATTACCTCACATGTATCTCATGCTTTTACTAGCTGCACACACTACACAAGTTATTATTCGCTAAACTTAGTACATGATATTATGTGTGAATTTGTTTTGGCCATCCAAGATTATATATTCCTTGTTTTTAATGCAAAATGTGTTTTATGTTTGAGTTTTTGAGGACAAATTGATTCAAAAATGTGTTTTTGGAAGATCTGGGTTGAATTTAAGTGTTTTGGAAAAACTTTTAATCTTATACTCATGCATTTCATTCATGAAATATTATGCTTTAAGGTGTTCTTGCATTAAATTGCTCTGTTTCTCAAAAATTTTAGTTTTCCAAATTTTCGACCGATCAAAGCTGTTGCTCAACCAATTGAAAATGCGATAAAAATTTTGGTTACAATCTGTCTGGCTCGATCGGTGCTTGATTGATGTTGGATCGATCAAATATGTTTTTCGACCGATCAAAGCTAATTTTCGACCAATCGAAAATCGGTCAGTGAGTGTTTTTAAAATAGTTTTCTCATGTGTTCTTCATACTTTTCAAAACTTTTCAAACACTCTTTTCTCTATTCTTGCTCGACCGATCCAATCTAAGCAATTTTTTGTCGTTTTCTACCTCAAATCTTTCAAGGTTTTTGTCTTCTAGCTTGGGTAAGTCTCTTTAACCCTTCCTTTTTCATTAAAATCACATGTTTCATGCATTTTTATTAAAAATTTTGAACCTAGGGATTTTTGGGATTTTTGTTCAAATCAATTGTTTTTAATCAATTTTGTTTAATGGGTTTTTGTTCTTGGATCATGACTGCCATGCATTAATTTCATTAATTTTGTGATTTGAAAATAATTTGAAATTTTAGGGCTTGAAACTTTGTGAAATTGGGGATTTTGTTCAATTGGGCTAAAATTGGTAAAATTGACTTGTGTAATTGATTGATTAACTCATTATATGATGTCTTCTAACTAGTATGATGACTAATTGCTCAATTTGGTTTATTTTTTGAAATTGGGTTTTTAAAAAATTGGGGTTTTTGCTCTAAAACTATGTGTTCAAGTCAATTGATGGTTTATGAAGTATATTTGAACAAATGTCAATGCATTAGAGCATTCATTACATGCATCATATAGATTGTTATTTATTGAGATTTTTGTGCTCTAACCCTCTCTAATGTAGTCTGCCCTTATATTTCTTTCTTTGTTTCTGTTTTCCTTTCTTTCTAATCTCTTAGCCTCATGGTTAGGAAAACTAGAGCAAATAAGAAAACCTCCTCTTCCTCTAACCCTTTTTTTTAGAGTGATAGGTTTGGGTTTGAGAAAAACCAAGAGAACTATGAAAAACATATCTTTAGATCTGTTTAGGCTGAGCGTAGAGTTATCCTAGATAAGTTAGACCCTAAGATACGTAGGAATTTTGAGAGTCGGGGTTGGTTACCTCTTATGGAAAGGTTTCGGTTTGAGAAAAACCAGGAGAACTATGAGAAACTCTAAATCTTTAGATCTGTTTGGGCTGAGCGTAGAGTTATCCTAGATGAGTTAGACCCAAAGATACGTAGGAATTTTGAGAGTCGAGGTTGGTTACCTCTTATGGACATTAAGCACCCTATTCCTGCTACCTTGATTAGAGAGTTCTATTCGAACCTCTATGTCCACTCCAATGATTCCAACACTCAATATGTGATGAGTTGGATAAGGGGTGAAGAGTATGTCATTACACCTTAGGTAGTGGGCTCTGCTCTTGGTGTACCTTTGGTATGGCAGCCAGTCTATCCTTACTCCGAGGTCCCTCCCCTTGATGAGATCATGTCTCACATTACTGGTACTACCATTAGATAGGGTTCCGATCCTCGTATCACTACTCATGAGCTAACTAAGTTCAATTATTTGTTTTTCCAGATTGCTTGTCATTCTTTCTAGCCTATCTCTTACTTACACACCATTCCTATTGAGAGATGTGTATTTTTGTATGCTCTTGTGACTGATGCTCCTATGAGTTTTCCTACTCTTTTTATTCGATCTCTAGTTGAGGTTCATAAGAGTAGTTCTAAATCATATGGTCTTTACTTTGCGGCCTTTATTCATAGGGTTTTGTTATATTTAGGATTAGAGGATTTTCCTAAATCTGAGCCTGTCCATATCATCGCTCCCATAGGTGCCACCTTCTTTAGGCAAAGAGCAACTCAGATGAAAGCTAGCTCTAAATGCCCTAGAGTAGAGTCTTCCACAAGTGATGCATCTCAGCCTCCTTCAGGCGACCCCACTGCTGAGGAGTATGTCAATCCCACCGCCTCTGTTGATCCTCCACCTTCTTCTTCGAGTGATTTATCAATTCGAAGTATATTGGATACTGTCATGACTATTCAGGCAGCACATGGATAGATTTTGTTGGATGTGCTCACCGAGCTTCAGGCTTTGCGTGCTGATTTGGCTGGTGCTCGATAGTCTTCTCCACCACCTCCTTTTGATGATGAGTCCTAATTGCCTTTTGGTAATTCGTCACAAAAAGGGGGAGTACATATTGGTTTATGCATGGAGATAGAGGGAGTTTTTTTTTTGTTAGATTGTATCTAGGAGCTTCATGATGTATATTTTATTTTGGCTCATGATGTATTTGTTTTGGTGATGATGTATTTTTTATGAGTTGTATATGATAGGGGGAGACACTGTGCTTTATGTTTCTTTTCTTGTTTCTTGATTCACATGTGATACATTGGTTATAGATTTATATTATGAGGTTATTTATGGTATAAGTCTTTTATTTTCTGTTGTGTGAAATCAAGAATTTATTTTATTTTACTTGTATTTTCCATACATGCGTTTATGTGTTTGTTAAGTGTTTCAGGAATTTACTGGTTTATTCAGTCGTGCTACTGTCTACACTGGTAGCTGATAGATAGTAGTTAGGTTGAATTGTTTTTGGGCATTTTTATTTAATTGGCTATTTTGTAGCTTTGAGCATTTTATATTTGTGTTGTGTTTTGTCACGGATTGCCAAAGGGGAAGTTTGTCAGGTTCAAAGAATTTAGGAACTAAATGTATTAGAACTTCAATGTGTAATGTGTTGGCAAACCATAATCAAAACTTAGAGTGTAGATTTAGGTTGCTCAAAGTGTGTCTATGTGTAAAGTTGGAATCGAGTAAATTGCAACATTTATTGGCTAAATCTGCAAGGCTTGATTGATTAAACCTCATGTAGATTTATTTTCTGCAAATTTTTTCCAACTTAGCCCAAGCTCGGTTTGACATGTAAGGTTTTATATTTTACTCTATGTATAAAAGGTAAAACCCTAGCTACGTTTCATAGGTTGTTGATGTGCTGTGTGTTGAATCTCTTGTGAGATCTAGAGACGTTTACCTTAATACACAATTAAGGTTATCAAGATTCATGTCAAGAACTTGTGATCGGTTCAGTTGCTGCATAAAGAATTTCAAAAAGATCTGAAACCTTTAAGTGGAGTCTCAAAGTCACAAGTTGGAGTACTTGTGGTTGCAGTGGATCAAAGAAAGAATTAGTCTGTAGACTCAAAGCTGTCACGTGGTCCTGGTAGTAAGTTTTCTACTCGAGGTAGTAATATGATGTTAGTGGTCTAAGCCTTCTTGTAAAAACTTCAATTCTTTCATAGTGGATCTGTTTTACCTTGAGGATAGCTAGGTTAAATCATCCCCAAGTTTTTTACCAGTTTTTTTTCCTAGGTTATCATATTGTTGTGTTATTTACTTTTCTGTATTATTACATGATATGATTTGATTGTGTTAACCTAGATCTGAATAATTTATCTAAGTAATCACTTGGCTAAATAACTAGGTTAAACAACTTATGTTTTAAGGGGTCTAAAAATGTACAATAATGACAAAAATAAATATAATTATATTGTCAATTAATATCTTATACATAGTATAGAAAATAAATTTGTAAATATTAAAGTGAAATATAAGTATATACTATGCTCAATTCAAATTTTGTAGGAGAAAGAAAGGAAAAAAAACTTATGAATATGTTATTTTAGTACGCCAAATTAAGTAACCTAATAATTTTATGTTGAAATAAAAGTACAAATTTTAACAAAAATCTAATTTTAAAGCATTTTTTTATGTATTGTATGATTTTACAATACAATACTTACAATTCATATAATACGTACAATGTATCGTACGATTCATTAGCACTTGCGTTACGCCAATACGATACAAAACTTTTTGCACACAATACAAATCGTATGATACGTATCGCGTATTATATAATACTGACAACTATGATATGTGGTTCTCCACAATTATTATATAATTTTCAATTTCAGTTAAAATGACTTTAGTTGATCAAGCGCTCTTTGATATTGTTAAATCATCACAAAGATAATAACTTCAACAATGAATAATAAAAGAAAACAAGAATGACCGAGTGTCTAAATTTTTTTATTTTTTTATTTTCACCACCGCACACCTTTGGTGCAATGATCACTTCACAAGTATAAGTGCTTGTGGAGTGTGGGTGGAAAGGGCCGGGGTTCAAGTCTCCAAGAGAGAGTTTCACACACATATACACTTAGATTAGGCTAGAGTAGAATTCTATCTTGTATTAAAAAAAAAAAAATTTACTTTCTCCTACTCTTTTAAGAACATCGTAACAAAACTGTCAATATTGCATGCACCATCATACGTTAACGTCATATGAATTGACACATTTGGGCATTTAAAAAAATAAAATATTATGATATTAATTATACTTCTCTCCTCTTACATGGGATATCAAGTATCAGCCATTGGTTTCTTTGCACAATTATGTAATTTGATTACTTATATCAATTTTTTTTGGCTTTTTTCTATTTCTATGTCTCATATGTGTTGGTCTTTTGACTCCTTTTTTAGAAAATACAAGTAGAGGTTAGTTTCTTTTCACGCAATCTGAGAGTATTATAGTGAAGAAAATGAAAAAAGCAAGTGGAAGTTTTTGGTCCATGTTGCAGAACATATTTCTTGTTGCATTTGTTACACCTACTGTTCATTTTTAATTCTTCAAAAAATAGAGAAAATTTATACTCTTTAAAACTTTAACAATTTTTTTGTGGTTAGTTTTTAGTTTTTATTTTTTAAACATTCACCCTCAAAAAAAAAAAAAAAAAAAAAAAAAAACCTCAATAAAGCAAATGTTTATCTTTCTTCCAATCAAAATGGAAAATGATAGAGATATAAAAAAAATCATTATAAAGTTCTAAAAAACTATTTGGAAAAAAAAAAATCTAAATAGCTCTTCTTCTAAAAAAAAAAAAAATATATATATATATATATATATATATGAATAGCTCTTAATTAGAATTTACGAAAAAGAGTCTACAATAACCCAAAAAAAAAAAAAAAAAACAAATTAGTCACAGCAACATTGTCGAAGGATGCGGCTAACACTGAAACTTGGCTCAATTCCAAGACAACTAAGGTAAATTGGTATAGTATATCACTGGACATTCTGGCCTTTTGCCCCTCTTGGGCAAAATAATTGGCCTTATGCCCCTGTGCAGTTTCCTGCCACCCTGGTCGTCCAGCGTGGATTTTTGGGCAATAAAATATTCCTCCGTAACTGTTTAGAACTCGGCATTTTACAAATCGAGTTACTGACGAGATTTCAAATCAATTGTTAGTGTTACTTGACTTCACAGTAAGCGAGTTGTATCTGGTACGTTCTGACCCGATATCAAATCACCTATTTTGCATGTGAAGCTTAACTCGATTAGTTGGAAATCGAGTTATTAATGTTACTCGACTCTGGTATTGTCGAGTTTTTTCCATAAATCAGCTTCTCATCCACTTCTCCTCATCATTTTCAGATTAGTTCCTCCTCATTTTCAGAATTTTCTGTAAGAAGTTCATATTATCTCTGTAGGGACTCGATTTTTGGAAGGACCCTCTGAACTTAGAAGGGATATAATCCTGTAGGCCCCAAACAATGAATTTGTAGAGAGTGGGTTGAAGAAATTGGCCCTTACAGGCAAACGGAGCTTCATCGTGGATCCATTGCTATTGAAGGCTAAGTGCCTTAGTTCTTTGCTAAAAATACTCCTCGGCATTTGTCCAAGGAGCCTGGGCCTCTCTCCCCCCATCTCAGGAGGGATTCCCTTACATTATATACCCTTCACCCAACCAATCCTAGCCCTACACTTGTTGAGCGATCAGGACATTACTCAGGTGCTTGTCCCATCAGCCGCCTTCCCATTCTCTTTGGGAGTCGCGGCAACCAAGGTGGCACTGGTGCGAAGTCCTTTCCTCATTAATGCGGCCAGGGCGGTAGTCAGGTGCACTAAATGCGGAGGTGACAGTTTGTCATGAGCTTGTTCCTCTTCCAGGCTTCCATTGCTGGCGCGTGGTACTGCCTCTCTATTCTTGGCGTGGTCAGGAAGGTTCCCTTAAGTACGCTGCTGGTTGTCTGAAGGTATCGGACACCTGAGGACAGGGTCATCCTCGGCGTGGCAAGTTGGGCTCCTGGGCTTCTTGTTTTCCTCCTCGGATTTTGGGTGCCTCCTCGGCTCGGGTCTTCGACCCAGGAACGAAGTGGGTTGGGCCGTAGGATTTGCTGGCCCCACAATAGCCCCTCAAAATCTTGCTGTCCGCATCCTCGGGCGGAGAGGAGGATTTTGATGTCCTCGGGCCTACGACGCGTCCCATCGAGTTTGGCCCTCTGTTAGTACTGGAGCCTTTTTAACTGCCCCAGACGTGTTAATGGCGCCTCGAAGCGCGCAATGCGCCCTTCATTAAATCAAGACGGCTCTGTGCTCCCCACGTTCAACGGGAGGATGATAATCCAACGATGGGGATTCGCCTAACATTTATGGGTGGGAAAACCCGCGCGGCTCCTTAATTTGGCGTATAAATACCCACTCGAAAGGCCGGTTCCTCTGTTTACTCGCATCCAAGAGTCTACATCTCCAGCATAAAAATCCTGTCCGAGGAGCTTCTACTCATTTCTGTAAGTCACTCTATCTCTCTTCGAACTTTCTTCTTCTCCATTTCTTCTTCTCCTTCATTTGCTCTCTCTTAGCTCACTTAGGCATCATTTGGGATGGGTAGATTTAAGAAATATGTTTATATCGAAGAGGCGATGGAGAAATTGATCGCCGACTATAATATACCAAGCAACGTGGGCTTGAGGTATTATGAGGAGGGCGAGTGGCACCTTCGGAGGCAGGAGGGTGAGGTGGTGATTCCCATCGTTGCCTTCGTTGAGGGTGGCATGAGAATACCCATGGGGCCGGTGATGAGGGGCTACCTGACGTACTTCCGGCTAGCCCCCACCCAGTGTGCCATCAACGTCTTTAGAATTCTAGGTTGTGTGGACGCCCTGAACGAGAAGATGGGGTTGAGGTTGACCCACCACGACATAAACTGGTGCTATAACCTCCAGTGCCTGAAGGGCAAGTCGTACTACCTGAAGACCAGGGATGACAGGGTCTGACTTATCCAGTGCCTCCCTGAGTCCAGCAAAGGGCTGAATAAGGACTTCCTCATTGTGTCTGGAGAGTGGCACGATGGCCTTCACTGCCCAACGACGGAGGGGACCCCAGGTGGGGTAGTGGGAAAATGGGGGGAGGGTTCTAGGACCCTAACCAGTTCCATTCTTTACTTCGTCTGTTTCTCTTGCACCGTTTGGTTATTAATATGAACGTGTCTTCTTTTGCAGATCCGCACACCTTCACGCGCCACTTCAGTCTGATCAACCGGGAAGACTTGCAGAAGGCGCTGAGGGAGGAGGTTTTCGTGAACGAAGCCGATAATCAAGTCAGGGCCGCTCACCAGATCTTGGGGTACGACCCGGCTCAAAAATCATTTGCGGCGCCGAAGTACGTGATCAGAGCAAAGGATCCTCGGCTTCGGAAAATAACCGTGACCGATGACAGGTTCCAGTTCCCCGAGGAGCCCTCCACATCAGAAGGCGTAACACCTGCGGGTCCCTCCTCCTCCCTTAGTCTCTCAGAGCCCGCCGAAGAGGGCCTACAGAAGGAAGTGGAAGTCGCTGATTTTGGCCCTACTGAGGACGAGTTTGACATTCTTGAACAAGGTCACCAATCCGAGGACCCTCCAGGAGACTTGGGTGACCCTTGTCTGACAGAAGCAGACTTCCCAGCGTCCAAGTCCCCTCCCCGGCACGAAATGGGTTACAAGAAGAGGCCCCAGTCCAGCCTGTTGGCTTTGATTGAAGGCCAACCAGGGAAGTCTGAGCCAAAGCTTCCTCCCCCTCCTCCCAAGGCGCACTCTGCCCAGGGCAGGTCGGCCCCTACCCATTCAGGGCCTCCGCCCTCTCCGCCCAAGACGAGTCTGCCTTCTAGGCACGAGCCCCCTGATCCCAAGCAGAAAAAGGATAAAGGCAAAAGGCCAGTTGAGGGAAAGTCTGAGTCCCCCCGGGAGGAGGGCGATATTCGGCGGCCGTCCAAACAGTTGAAGATAGGCTCCCGAGGCCAAGATAAACAGGTTGACGCCCAGCCCGAGGCTCAGGCCTGGCTTCCTGCCCCAATGCTCCATGGGGGGCCTCTGAGGGAAGACTCCTCCCTCAAGGATTTCAAAGAGGGCGAAGGCGCGTACGTGGCCGACGCGCTGGATAGGTGCCTGCTACTCTCGGCTGACATGGCGGAGCTGGGAACTATGAGGAGTAGAGAGGCCTTCCTCTGCCTCAAGCGGTATTTGGGAATGGTAAGCCCCTCAACACTTATGATTCTTTCTAGTTTCAGCTTTTTCTTCCCCTTTTCTCAGCTCGGCTGACTGTGTACTCGTTTTGTTTGGCAGGCCGTTCAGGCCATTTATAGGTTGGAGGACGCAGCCCGTGACCAGGGGAAGACCATGGACGTGGAGCGTGAGAAACGCTTGGATGCCACTCGAACCCTTAAAAACTCCGAGGCTGATCTTGCCAAGGCTCGGGAGGAGCTGAGGGCGATGACCAGTGCTCGGGACAATGCCCTGTCAGGCCTCACCGGCTTCTAGAAGCAGGCCGAAGATCAGTCGAAGCGCCTGGGCGAGGCAGAGGAGCAGCTGAAGATTGCAAAGGAGCTGCTTGCTGATCTGCCAAAGAAGGTGGCTGCCGCCAAGGAGGACAAAAGGGTGGCTGAGTGGGCCAGGGACGAGGCCGTGAGGGCCAAGTTTGAGACTGACCATGGCCTGGAGGACGCCCTGGCCACTGAGCAGGAAGCCGAGGAGGAGGCCTATGCTGCGGGGATGGCCGAGACAGAAGCAGCCTTTAGGGCTCAAGTCCTCAGGCTGTGCAGGCGCTACTCTGCTGAGGTTTGGAGGAAGGCTCTTAGACAGGCTGGGGTCGAGGCCTTGTCCGACTTGTGGAAGGAGGAGAGTGTGTACTACCCTCCTGCCATCCACGAGGCGACTCCAGGTGGCGCTGAGGCCGGAGACGCTGCAGAGGAAGCTGGTACTGCTACGGGTGAGGACACCTCAATCGCTGAACCCACGGGTGAGCTCGTCCAAGGAAGTGACCCTCCCAAGGTAGCTGAATCAGGTGAAAGCCCCATTGAGGAGGAGCCCCAGGAGGTTGCGAAGTCCACCTTTGAAGCTGAGGTTCCTGCTACTGAGGAGGCAGCCGTTCCTGCCGCGTCTTCGCAGGCTGTCTCTTCTAGCCAAAGCTCAGAAGGCCCTGAAGCTGCCATGGACCAGCCCCCTGCTGAGGGAGGAAAATAAGTGGGCAGGGCAGGCCCCTCGACGCTGTTGTCTCTCTTGTCCTTTGCATCTTTCACTTTTCCTTTCTTTTTCTTTTTTTTTTTTTTTTTTTTTTTTTTTTTTTTTTTGAATTGTAATGTGACGTTCATCATGTAACCCTTATGGATTTAATGCAATGTGATTTCTATTTCTCTTTCCAGTCGTTCCGGCTGTTTGTACATTTCCTTTGTTGTTTTTTTTTTTTTTAACTTGCATGATTTTATCACCGATTGTACTTCGGCCAGTCATGGCAGCAATTGTAACAACGTGAAGGTACGTACGCATTGGCAGGCCTTTTATGTCTCCAAGACCAGATGGGACTCTTGCTTTCCCAACATTCTAACACTTAGAATCTTCTGAAGTAGTTAGTTTCCCTGTAAGCGTGAGTTCGAGGACCATGCAACGCTTTTGGTTTTGTCTAACACTTAGAATCCTCTGAAGCAGTTAGTTTCCCCATAGGCCTGAGCCCAAGGACCATGTAGTGCTTTTGGTTCTGTCTAACACTTAGAATCCTCTGAAGCAGTTAGTTTTCCCATAGGCCTGAGTCCTGGGACCATGTAGTGCCTTGGTTCTGTCTAACACTTAGGATCATCTGAGGTGGTTAGTTTCCCCATGAGCCTGAGTCCGAGGACCATGCAGTACCTTGGTTCAGTCTAACACTTAGGATCATCTGAAGTGGTTAGTTTCCCCATAGGCCTGAGTCCGAGGACCATGCAGTGCCTTGGTTCTGTCTAACACTTGGTCTTCTGAAGTAGTTAGTTTCCCCATAGGCCTAAGTCCGAGGACCATGCAGTGCCTTGGTTATGTCTAACACTTGGTCTTTAAAGTAGTTAGTTTCCCCATAAGCCTGAATCCGAGGACCATGCAGTGCCTTAATTCTGTCTAACACTTGGTCTTTGAAGTAGTTAGTTTCCCCATAGGCCTGAGTTCGAGGACCATGCAGTGCCTTGGTTCTGTCTAACACTTAGTCTTTGTAGTAGTTAGTTTCCCCATAGGCCTGAGTCCGAGGACCATGCAGTGCCTTGGTTCTGTCTAACACTTAGTCTTCTAAAGTAGTTAGTTTCCCCATAGGCCTGAGTCCGAGGACCATGCAGTGCCTTGGTTCTGTCTAACACTTAGTCTTTGAAGTAGTTAGTTTCCCTATAGGCCTGAGTCCGAGGACCATGCAGTGCCTTGGTTCTGTCTAACACTTAGTCTTTGGAGTAGTTAGTTTCCCCATAGGCCTGAGTCCGAGGACCATGCAGTGCCTTGGTTCTGTCTAACGCTTGGTCTTTGAAGTAGTTAGTTTCCCCAGAGGCCTGACTCCGAGGACCATGCAGTGCCTTAGTTCTGTCTAACACTTAGTCTTTTGAAGTAGTTAGTTTCCCCATAGGCCTGAGTCCGAGGACCATGCAGTGCCTTGGTTCTGTCTAACACTTAGTCTTTGAAATAGTTAGTTTCCCCATAGGCCTGAGTCCGAGAACCATGCAGTGCCTTGGTTCTGTCCAACACTTAGTCTTCTGAAATAGTTAGTTTCCCCATAAGCCTGAGTCCGAGGACCATACGGTGCCTTGGTTCTGTCTAACACTTAGTTTTCTGAAGTAGTTAGTTTCCCCATAGGCCTGAGTCCGAGGACCATGCAGTGCCTTGGTTCTGTCTAACACTTAGTCTTTGAAGTAGTTAGTTTCCCCATAGGCCTGAGTCCGAGTACCATGCAGTGCCTTGGTTCTGTCTAACACTTAGTCTTTGGAGTAGTTAGTTTCCCCATAGGCCTGAGTCCGAGGACCATGCAGTGCCTTGGTTCTGTCTAACACTTGGTCTTTGAAGTAGTTAGTTTCCCCATAGGCCTGAGTCCGAGGACCATGCAGTGCCTTGGTTCTGTCTAACACTTAGTCTTCTGAAGTAGTTAGTTTCCCCATAGGCCTGAGTCTGAGGACCATGCAATGCCTTGGTTCTGTCTAACGCTTAGTCTTCTGAAGTAGTTAGTTTCTCCATAGGCCTGAGTCCGAGGACCATGCAGTGCCTTGGTTCTGTTTAACACTTAGTCTTTGAAGTAGTTAGTTTCCCCATAGGCCTGAGTCCGAGGACCATGCAGTGCCTTGGTTCTGTCTAACACTTCGTCTTTGGAGTAGTTAGTTTCCCCATAGGTCTGAGTCCGAGGACCATGCAGTGCCTTGGTTTTGTCTAACACTTGGTCTTTGAAGTAGTTAGTGGACCATGCAGTGCCTTGGTTTTGTCTAACACTTGGTCTTTGAAGTAGTTAGTTTCCCCATAGGCCTGAGTTCGAGGACCATGCAGTGCCTTGGTTCTGTCTAACACTTGGTCTTTGAAGTAGTTAGTTTCCCCATAGGCCTGAGTTCGAGGACCATGCAGTGCCTTGGTTCTGTCTAACACTTGGTCTTTGAAGTAGTTAGTTTCCCCATAGGCCTGAGTCCGAGGACCATGCAGTGCCTTGGTTCTATCTAACAATTAGTCTTTGAAGTAGTTAGTTTCCCCATAGGCCTGAGTCTGAGGACCATGCAGTGCCTTGGTTCTGTCTAACACTTAGTCTTCTGAAGTAGTTAGTTTCCCCATAGGCCTGAGTCCGAGGACCATGCAGTGCCCTGGTTCTGTCTAACATTTGGTCTTTGAAGTAGTTAGTTTCCCCATAGGCCTGAGTCCGAGGACCATGCAGTGCCTTGGTTCTGTCTAACTCTTGGTCTTTGAAGTAGGAGGTTGTTCTTAGCGTTGGCCATACCATTCTTGGCGTGATGATGGGCTCGGCCTGGCCTCGTTGGAAGTGGGGTATCGTGCGCACTGGACTATTGACCCCGCCGTGCCCCGGGCCAGGCTGGTTTGTGACTCTTAGCTTTATACGTGGTAGTGGCGCTGCCCTCCGTTCAAGTTTCTGCATTCATCAGTTACGAGGCGCCCCTTGACGGTTTGCGTTCTGCGCTTGACGTTTCGAGACACGAGGCGTGCTCTCATTAATATTCTTTTTGACTAATAAGGATCGAACGGCTGATAGGCGCTTTGGAATTCGGTGAGGATTAATGTCACCGATAATCCACCTTTCGAATTCCACGTAACTCCGCTCCTATCAATCTTCACCGCCTATTTAAGGCTACGTAGGAGAAATGACCTCCTACTCTTCGTGAAACCTCCAATACTTTAGGGAACATGTCCTCCCAACTCTTAGAGCCCCTTTAATGACCCAGCCATAAGTTGTGATAAGAGTTTGGAGAAATGGGACAGCATCGGATGGGAGCGAGGGTGCGTAGGCCCAAGATCCTCCTCCCTCGACGGAGTGCCGCCGTAGTAATGGCCTGCGTCAGTTCTCCGGTGTGGCCGAATCCGTGCGTCATCCTGATGGTGCCTCGCACAGCGGCCAAGAGGGAGCTCTCCGTAGCACATAACGCTCTTCCCTGGGGCGCTGCCACGCCTGTGGAAGCGTGCAAGGATATGTCATATCTAGTGCCCGAGTGTTGCCGTCTCCAACGGCCAACCACCGTGGGGCTGGAAAAGAATCAAGGGAACAACATGAGGAAGGGCCGTCCAGCACCTTTGCATCTGCTCCTCTCTTTGCGCCAGCGCCACCGCACCGGCTTGGGCATTGTTGGTGGCCTTGAAGCAAGCCGGCCTCAGCCCCCTTCCCTTTAGTTAGTTTTAAAACAGGCCCGTCTGGGCCTTTGTTTGTAGAGTTGGCTTTAAAACAAGCCTGTCTGAGCCTTTGTTTGTACAATGTAACTCTCCTTTATCTAATAAAATAACGATGTTTTCTTCTTTCCTTCGAATCTTTTACTTTTCTGCAATGGCGTTTTTTTTTTTTTTTTCCTTTTTTTTTATAAACGCATTCTTGTGAGTTTTCCGTCAACTGACTTTCTGGGGGCAATTGTCCGTTGCGCCTGTTAGTGCACAAATTCTTTCCCACAGACGGCGCCAATTGTAGGGACTCGATTTTTGGAAGGACCCTCTGAGCTTAGAAGGGATATAATCCTGTAGGCCCCAAACAATGAATTTGTAGATAGTGGGTTGAAGAAATTGGCCCTTACAAGCAAACGGAGCTTCATCGTGGATCCATTGCTATTGAAGGCTAAGTACTTTAGTTCTTTGCTAAAAATACTCCTCGGCATTTGTCCGTGGAGCCTAGGCCTCTCTCCCCCCATCTCAGGAGGGATTCCCTTACATTATATACCCTTCACCCAACCAATCCTAGCCCTACACTTGTTGAGCAATCAGGACATTACTCAGGTGCTTGTCCCATCAGCCGCCTTCCCATTCTCTTTGGGAGTCGCGGCAACCAAGGTGGCACTGGTGCGGAGTCCTTTCCTCATTATTGCGGCCAGGGCGGTAGTCAGGTGCACTAAATGCGGAGGTGACAGTTTGTCATGAGCTTGTTCCTCTTCCAGGCTTCCATTGCTGACGCGTGGTACTGCCTCTCTGTTCTTGGCGTGGTCAGGAAGGTTCCCTTAAGTACGCTGCTGGTTGTCTGAAGGTATCGGACGCCCGAGGACAGGGTCATCCTCGGCGTGGCAAGTTGGGCTCATGGGCTTCTTGTTTTCCTCCTTTGATTTTGGGTGCCTCCTCGGCTCGGGTCTTCGGCCCAGGAACGAAGTGGGCTGGGCCGTAGGACTTGCTGGCCCCACAATCTCTCTATCATCTCAAGTGAGAAACTCATTTTCTTCTTTGAAATACATAGAGAATTTTATGGAGTAAGTAAAAGTAGTTGTAGATAATAGATATTAGGTTCTATTACTTGTGCTTTGGTATGTTCTTGAATGAGTTATGTGAGTAGATTAGGGTTATATTAATTGTTTGGTATTGTTATGTGAGTAGATTAGGGTTATATTAATTGTTTGGTATTGTTTGGTCCTACATGAAATGTACAATAATCTATAGAAACAGTGATGAGTGTTATGTGTGTGCATTGGGTTATATTGGGTCATTATCTGGTGTAAATTTCATTGACAAAAAATGAAATTCTTTATATTTGCTTAAACTAATGAATAGTTAATCTTTAGATTTGCAAAAGTTGAATGTACATACTCATCATTGGTCAAAACATTAACAACAACGTCTAATATTTATGGTCAAATTTGAGTGTTAGTATTTTATTTTTAGCATGTAATAATACACAAATTTATGAATGTTTTTGTCATGTACCATCTTATGCAACATTACATTATTTACCAACAGTTGATACACACTGTTAACTTGATCATTTGATGTTATTGTATTCAGCGTCAATGTCTGGTTCTAGCAACCCACAACTCTATAGGCCTCACGATGTGTTCACTGCTATGGGTCGTTGTTGGGTATTGGAAGATGAGTTCAGCTATCCAATCAACCCGAATTTGCGAAATAGTGCTTACGTTCACAATACCATGAGACAGGAGTGGACTTGGTTATTTCGTGAACAACAAATGTTTTATGATGAGTTGGTTGGTTTTAAGTTGCCAGTGCCTCGGCGACTCGCATCGCAAATGCCTAGAGACACGATCGACGAACTTCATAAAGCATTGAACCGCATAAGAGAAGAAAATAATCGAATGAAGATACGTCTTAATCGATATCGGACCCAAGTTGAGATTCGAGAGTCAGTGGAGGGAGGGTGGTACGAGCACGCACAATTCATGCAATCACTTCTTGCTGATCCCATTTATCAATCAGACGTGGAGATGTCAGATGAAGAGTAATTGTGTTGTCGTATAATTAGACTTTGTTGGAGAACTATTTTGCTTTAACTATGTTTTAAATGCTTGTGTGTCACTGTTGTTGCATTTGTACTATGTAAACCTTATTATTAATTGTAAGGAGTATGCACGTTATTCGTAATACAGATTATTCCCACACAATGCATAAAAGTTAAATATTCCCACACATAATGTTTTTCAATAAGCACCAATAATATAACACAGAAAACTTAAAATAACTTACACGAGGTCACCAATATGCAGGCATTGCATATTAAACAGTAACGCTACTAACATTATTAACTTAACCCTAGACATAAGACACATACCACATAGGCATTCACTCTGACAGGTAGTCCTCGTAGTTGAGGACATTGTTACATTCCGCCGGAGTGAGTTGCCTGTTCGTTGCAGCGGCCAGCTCTTCTGCTAGTTGTAGCATGTGATACCTTGACCTACGCAGTATCATCAAATTGTTCTCTTTTTTTATTTTTGTCACTGCACGCTCATATTGGTGCATGTTTTGCCGTGGCAATGTGACCGAGATACGGTCGACAAGAGGCGCTCCGAGTCGCACGAGATCATCGTGCAGAGCGTTGGACTCGTTCACGCGAAAGTCCCACTCCCGCCGCAATCCGACATAGTATTCCCTCTCGTCAGAATCTCTCTCCCTCCTATAATTATCTAGAAAACGAGGTAGCATCCAATTACGCATTGACATTGGAAAATGTGACTTCTGATTGATATGTGTAGATGTTTTGCAAGGGTAGATGTAAATGAGACTTTATATAGGAGCTTTGCAAGGGCAAGTATTCATGTGGATGTGACTATATGTAAGGGTAAGTATTCACGTGAATAAAGATGATATGACTCGACAGTGTATTGTTCAGCAAGGTGTTGAGGAGCACATGCAGATCTGCGAACTGCAGAACTGAGAAGTCGACAGTAGCACCTGTTGGTCCATGTGGTTCGCTGAGGCAGTTGTTTGATATGGCTATAGCTTGTGCTACAGCAGCGGGCTGGTGATGTGTACTGCAAAGGAGGTTTTGTATTTATTCACATGAAGACTATTCAGCATTCCTATGCTTCATCTGACATGACTTGACGAGACAATGCCAACCTGTGTTAAATGTATCATAAACTTTTTCAGGGATCCTTGAAAATGGTGCATTGCAAAAGGATGCATATCTGTGTATTGATGTGTGTGTAGGTGATATGACTAGACAAGGTTCACGCAAAGACTATTTAGCATTCCTGTGCTTCATCTAACATGATTTGACGAGACAGTGCCGACCTGTGTTAAATGTATCATAAACTTTTTCAGGGATCCTTGAAAATGGTGCATTGCAAAAGGATGCATATCTGTGTATTGATGTGTGTGTAGGTGATATGACTAGACAAGGTTCACGCAAAGACTATTTAGCATTCCTGTGCTTCATCTAACATGATTTGACGAGACAGTGCTGAGCTGTGTTAAATGTATCATAAACTTTTTCAGGGATCCTTGAAAACGGTGCATTGCAAAAGGATGTATATCTGTGTATTGATGTGTGTGTATTGATGTGCGTGTAGGTGATATGACTGGACAGGGTTCACGCGATGACTATTCAGCATTCCTGTGCTTCATCTGACATGATTTGATGAGACAGTGCTGAGCTGTGTTAAACGTATCAGAAAATTTTCAAGGATGCTCTGCATCCTTGAAAACGGTGCATTACAAAAGGATGCATATCTGTGTATTGATGTGTGTGTGGATGATATCACTGGACAGGGTTCAACAGTGCGAAGCACTTGAGCAGCACATGCCAGTCACTGCAAACATCAGTGTAGCAATGGGGGACAAGTCACCCCCAAAATCGATGCATACACTTTTCAAGGATGCTCTATGTTTTCACGTCAGTGTGGATGGGTACTTCCAGTCAGGGTTCAACAGTGCTGAGCTATCCACCGTAGCTACACTCACTGCTCCCTATAGTGGTATTTGCAAGTGGGATTGAAGAAAGCTGATAAGAACATTTGGCTTTGTAATGGATGGCAGGATTTCGTTGAATACCATTCTATCTGTTATGGTTATTTTTTAGTCTTCAGATATCCACTGAGATTCAATATCCACCCAGCAAGAACTGTAAATTGGAAGATCATAAGGTAGAAATAATAGACTTAGATGAAGATGAAACAAACATATCCCTCAGATGATTTTCCCATAAAACATGAAGTCGGAGAAAAGTTTGTATTCTTTAAAAATTATATTGTACATAAAGACGAAGAGAGAATGAGTGGTTAGTTTGGTTTGGATGAGTCTGTATGTAATGTATTTGTATAAAGTAGTAGCAGGGAAAAATTAAGCAAGTGATTTAATACACACTTAGCCAAGTAACGTGCAATAAATCTAAGTTGGGTGATAAGTGTTATGTGGGTAACATTTCAAATTACACAGACAAAATATTGGAAACATTAGCATATCTAAGGTTTTTCCTACAGTACAAAGCAGAGGACATTGTCCAACCAAAGCAAAAGAATCATACGTAGCAACAAAGAATAGCAGGGAAAAAATGAGCAAGTGATTTCATATACACTTAGGCAATTCATTGAACACATTGCAACATACTAACATAGCAATTTAAAACATTAGCAGTTTCATGTCATGCATGGTGGAAGGGAGTATTATTTTGAACAAATGTGAGTGTCTACACCTTGATGGTGATGGTCCCAGTTGGTCTGTGTGGGTTCGATGAGTTTGTATGTATTGAATCTATGCGTAAATATTCATATAAAATTTTCATATAACCTTAGCCAAAACTAATGGACAGTTATTCTTTAGATTTTCAAAAGTTTAACGTACATTATCATTTGTTGTCAAACATTGACAACAACGTCTAATGTTCGTAGGTAGAAATTTTTGGAAATCATCATTGCTTGAATCTGAGAAGTCTGAAATATCTCTGTCATCATCTAACGCAGTAATTTCATTAATAGACTTCATGGCTCGCTCTTGCGCCTTCCCCTTTAGATGCTTCCTAGCTTTTTGGATTGCGTGAAAATGATCTAGTTGCCTTTGCATTTGATTGTTCTCTTGTTGAAGACGAGCAAGTATGTTGGCAGGTTCATCTCTAGGTAACTCGGCTGAGCGTGCCTTAGGAACTCGTAACCCATGCCATTGAAAATACACCTCCAACTCACACCTCTTCTCGTATAGGGTTGACCATGGTGGTTCTGATACGGTAAACTCTATTGCGGTGCTATCTGTACTTAGTTTTGTAAGTTTGCCGACCACGATGTGTCCGACGCTTCCAAGACTCTCGTACGTGTATATTGGCATATTAAGGAAATCTCTTTTCTTTCCAACCCATTTTCCTCCATAGTGGTCTGTGTATGTCTGTAGTTGTTGATCTGCTGGAACTTGTGAAGATCCACATGCTGGAACTTGTGAATAGCCTTGTATCAAATTCCAAACTTTCAAGCATGCCACAAAATTGTAATGGGACATTGGAACCGATATCAACCTTATCCTTACAGTTATGCAAAATTTGTGGTTACGTGCAAAAGATGCTCAATCGACCTTGAAATGTTTAAGTTGGTGAACAGGCTTCTTTAACTCTATTTTTATTTTATTTCTTTTCCCTCATTGTAGCATCACTTAAATAATAAGATGCAATCTTCTGTTTTTTTTATTAATTGTTTGTTAAGCTTTGCAAAAGTTTTACAATTATGATTTCCTTAATGGTTTGCGAAAAGGAACGATTGTCAACTGTAGAAAATTGAAAGTGTAATGATTTGTTATCCTTGTGATTATCAAAAATTTTTACTTACATCTCATTGAATATAAAAGCCATACTAAAATCCTTTTTAAGATTTCAGCTAAACTCTCATTTCATCCCATAAAATTTGAATCATATGCATTTTCTAATAAAGTTTGGTAAATGATAAATTAGAACCATCATTTCTAACTAAAAATCTCTGCATTTATACATCTAATCTAGCAAACAATAGTACTAAACAATTAAGCAAAATGTTTCTTGTCCAAAGCATATTTCATGTCACTGTGATGATAATACATCTGACTCATGTGGAAGTACACATCTATATATTAGTAAAAGCTGAAACGTAGCGTTTAATGCTGCTGCTGTCACGTTGCGCCACATCAGCTGCGACGTCATTTTCTTTAAAAAAAAAATAATGTTTTCTTCAATTTTAAAATGGTTTTTACAAATTTCAGCCCTATAAGTCCTAGCCCTATAAATGCAGTTCACTGCTTTTTTATTTACTTCCGCTATCACCCTATAATAAATTTGTATAATTAATTTAGTCCACATCTTATTTTTTTAGTTCCACTATGAAGCCCAACCGAAAACCTTTTCAATTCAGCTTAAAGGAAAAAGAAATTAAAAATACGAAACGTGCAAGCCAGTTTGGAGGAAAGGGAAAAAAAAAATTCAAGGAGGCGTTCAAGGTTTTGCGCGACCAAAACGAAAGGTGAGCAGAGAGAGAGCTCGCAGATTGTAACGTAGAGGGAACTTAAAGGGAGGAAAAAAAAAACGTTGAAGCCTTCAGGTGAGAAAACAGGGAATTTTCATTTAGCTTAAAGGAAAAAGAAATTAAAAATACGAAATGTGCAAGCCGGTTTGGAAGAAAGAAAAAAAAAAGGGAGGCGTTCAGGGGTTTGCGTGACCAAATATAATCTAATTTTAACTATAAACTAGCCTTTAAGCATGCGCGTGCTTAAAAAGGCTAGTATCTGTTTAATCTACTTTTATGATCTCTTTTTCTTTTTTTGGTATAGCCATTGCAGAACTAATCGATAATGCAATGATGAGATAGGTCCCTTTCTGTTATCATTTCAATGATTGTAGGTTTTCTTCAAATATGCATATGTTATCAGTTAGGTTACCTTATCCACATTCCAGTTGAAGGGAAAAAAACAAAGAAAATGATCATGCAATATAAAATTAAAACCATGTTTGTGGACCTTGAGAGTAAATATAATAATATACAAATACTAGTAACTCACATTAAATTACTTTCATATAATCTACGTGATCGGTACAAAAACAACTCTCCCCCCTACACTACAATCCCTACTTCCCCTGTCTGTTATGCATTGCCAAAGGCAAACATTGAGGGTCAGAGGGTGGAGGAGGTGGAAAAGCACTCCTATACTCTGAAAACTCCGCTCTCAAAGCAGCAACCTCAGCAATAAGCCCATCTAAAAGTTGTCCATGAGCTGCTTGAGTTGTCATAAAGGTCTCCATCATAGCACGAAGAGAGTGAGGAGAAGGAATGGTGGGCTCTGCAGCTGCGCTGTCAACATGTACCTCATCGTCACCATCGTCAGCAACAGCAACTGTAGGATCAATAGGACTCTCCTCAGCACGAACATCTCCAGTAGTGGACTGTACTTGTGGTCTTTTTGATGAACCAACACTCGGTCCAACATTCTTCTTTTGTACACTCCGCTGTTTGAGAAATGTGGCTATAGGGGCTGTGATGTGGATCAACTCTAGGGAAGGAAAGCTTTGTAAATGTAAATACTTTAGAACCCTATAGACAAAACTGGAAAGAATAGACCATGCTTCTTACACTTGCTCCTATGCGCCTCAGTCATCGTTTGAATGAAAAGGGATGGAAAACAAATAGAGGCATCAGTTACAAGGGCGTACAAAAAGTAACATCTCTCTATAGGAATAGTATGGACATGGGAAATGGGGAAGATGTTGTGACAAGCTATCCTAAACAAGATATAATGAAGCTCGGTTAACTCACTCGAGTTAATTCTTCGGTTAGATCCCCATGTCACTGATCTTCCGCAAAGAAGAGTCATGACATCAGATATATTAGGCCGCTCCGAGTATGGATAAGTAGGTCTACGAATAATAGGTACATGAAGAGCCTCGGAAACATCGGCCTTAGTTATGATGAAACTTTGACCTCGAATCCAAGTAGTCAGATACCCATCAGAGGAGCGGATATCGAGATTGGAATAGAACTCTCGAATCAGGGCAGCTGGAGGGGGTTCTAAAACTTTACATAGAGACAACCAATTCCTACACTGTAGATTCCTATGGACAAAAAGAGGTAATTCATCTAGATTGATTTGTCGTTCCGCCCAAATATTCCAATGCCGAATTACATTTTCAAACCTTTGCCCGCTTGAAACTGTTTGAAATCTTATTTGATCAAACGCAGTTTCAGGCTTAGATGAGGAGGCAGACACTCTTTTGGCTTTGGTTTTAATGGTTTTAGACTTCTTAGGAGCCATAACTAGGATCTATAGAGACGGAACGAAAGCACAACAGAAAACCAATATTCAAAATTGCGTTAGAGACACATAAAACAACAAAATACATTTGCATGAGTATATAATATACATGATGCATGGATACAATTGGGGCATGAATGAATGCATTGTAATGATCAATTTTTGATTAACCCATGTAGTCAACTTATTTGAAAAACATGCGACACCCACACTATACATTGTGCAGTGGGTTAATTTCAAGCAATTATACCCAATTCAACAAAACATGCTAACCCACCAGTAACTACCAATCCATCAAATTGGCAATGTTTATCAAATTTTCCCAATTATACCGTATTCAACAAAACCCCAATCTAAGCTGTTATCAAAAGATGCATATAGAACCAACATGCATACCCAGATGTGAAATAACCCAATATAAATGATACAGAATGTGTCACCAACATGCGTAAACAACAACTCATAAACCAATTCAGATCAAACACTAGTCCTATTCATCAGAATCCCCAAATTCCCAATATGAATACATGAACCCAAATTTCATGGCATATTTCACAAATCATGAGTTCTTTGCAACATTAATTGGTACAAAACGTGTGTACAACATCCATACCAAAAAACCCATTTCATGCCAACATCAAATCACCCACACCCATGAAAATCCCCAAATTCCATATGAACACATGAACCCAACCATGCCCAGAACCATCCCCACGTCTCCTTGCTCTCACTCTCAACAACGGCAAACGCGAGCGGATAAGCCTCGTTGTTAGCATCCGTTGCCATTGCTATCAACAACTTCCCCTTGTACTTGCCATAGAGGTGCGTTGCATCGATGCTTATCACCGGCCTGCAATGCTTGAACCCTTCAATACAAGGACCAAAAGCCCAAAAGGCACAGTTAAACATGCAAGTGCCTAGCACGTTACGGTTGTCACACTTCAACTGTGTCACTGTGGTTGGATCTGCATCTTTTAACGCAGCCAGAAACCGAGGTAAGTCTGCATATAACTCATCGAAATCCCCGTAGATGGCCGCAACCGCCTTCTGTTTTGCATCCCAAACCTTATAGTGAGATGCCCAATGCTCGTGCTTTGCATGCAAAAGACTACGCAGGGTTGCTATTGTTCTTGAAATGTCTTCCCGCACGTATGACTCAAGTGTGATGGCAATGAACTTCAAATCCATCATCCTTCCATCATGATCCACCTGCAATGACGAGCAAGTGTGGGGACCCTTACATGTTGTGATCTCCCAGAACTTGTGCCTTTTGCTGTTGATAGCTCGAACTAACCACGGACATGCATCGTGTACACATGTTACAACCAGTCTCTCAGGGTCTGACTTCATGTACTTAAATTTCTTATTAACACCCACAGAAAACATGGTTAACGCATGCTGAACCGCAGCTTTATTCAAGAATAGCATCCCCTTGCTTGGTTCGTCCCCCGGTTGCCAACTCATGACACCTGTATCCAACGAAGGTGATGGGTCATGAATGGTATCCCATGTGTTTGACATGAACCAATCGGGGTTGGGGTTCGGATTGGGGCAAGCATCCACGTTGTTTTCAACTTGTAGTTCATTTAAAAATTCCGGATTGTCCTCCGGTCCATCATTATCAATGAACTCCTCATACACATCTTGAGTGTCATCCATTTCAATTTCCTCGTTGAAGTACATTTGGGTGTCTTCATTTTCTTGTGTATACCCTCGACCCTCAGGAGTATGGATAGACCCTAACACTTCGGCGGCTTCAATATTGTCCATAGCAACCGCATTGCGTGGTCCAACGTTGTATGGCAAACACGGCTCGGCTGTAACTGAAGGGTACATCTCGATTACAGGAACTGATTCTTGCTCCCCAGCTCTACTGGCATACTGTGAACCCCCGTCGACATTACACCCAACAGTGTCAACAATTACATACAAGTCAGAACCTATGAATTGTGGAGCCCGCTGTATCACTCCCCACATGATGTCCACATCATCGTCGCATTGTAACGGAATTGAATTGTACAAAACTTGGGTACCCACCAGTTGCTGAAGAGCTCGAAATGCAATGGAGATGTCATGGGAATCCTTGTCTAACCCCAGAGCTGACATTATCTTCCGTTTCAGTTTTCTCATGTGTATCCCACGTTTCACTTGAATAAGTGTCTGCTTTTGGTTCGCACCTCGGTATGATAGCCCATGCAAATCATTAATATATGCCTCCCTGTCGTAGTAAATGTAGAAGTAATAAGGACTCATAACGGACCTGAACCACAAATAGTAATAGTTGTATCATGCTGTGTAATATTGTGAAACTATAGGCTAGCTATATATGCCCTATGTTTAGGTGTTCATGCAGGTAAACAAACCTAATTCCCACGATGTGCTAAAAAACCCATCTTGTTTATCATAAATTTTAGGTGAGCCAAAAAGGATTGATGCTAAAAACACTCTATGGAAAAATTGTATGATCTAGTCCACCAAACACGTAAATTCGAAAATGAAAATGTTCACACAATTTGTTTGGGTTTCATGTAGGATATTGTTAATCAAATACGAATTATGAAGCATTGCAAATAAGGGGCATATTTCGTAGCATGCAACATGTAGTGCATTATTATGTTCAGATACCCCCCATTCTTCCAACAACATTCACAAATTTGTGTTATCATAAATGGACTCATGCATTAATATGTTCAGATACCCATGCATTATTATGTTCTGATGGTCCCAGTTCTTCCCACAACATTATTATTCAAAATTTGTGTTATTGTAAATAAATGGACTCATGCATTATTATGTTCAGATACCCCCTCCCACAACAATCACAGAATGTGTGTTACCTAAAATTCTAAACCTCATTCACTATTATGTTCAAATGCCCCAATTGAAGTCCCATTACATTCACTGACTTTGTGTTGTTATAAATTGTTATGAGTTGTTACCTATCAGGTGAAATGTTGACGGAACGGAGAAGACAATGACACAACAGAGAAATTATTGCACTTTACCCAGCTACTCAATTGAAGTTGAAACTGGCAGTAGTAGAAGTTGACACAATAGTAGATGCCACAGACCGGTCCACGTTCAGAAGCTAACCACACGAAGAAGTAAATGGCAAATGGTCAGTGGTCCCATAAGGTGGGGGAGGAAATGAGAAAATCTAACACAGTACTCGAAAATATGTAAATCGAGTTTATATAGACAGAGGTCGAGTACCATTAAGGCATGGTACGATTGTCTGAATAACTCGCTTACCTAAATATCGAGTATAATATACTCGCTTATATTCCTATCGAGTATAATTTATTTCACCTGTATTCAGTTGGGCAGCAGTTATTTGTACTCGTCGTTGTGTCAATCGAGTTTTATGTCCCTTACTCGATTAAGTCATTGTCGAGTATTGTACGCTTCATTTAAAAACACAGCTTCCTCTCATTCTAGTTGGGGCGTATGAGGAAATCAGTCAGAGATGGAGAAGAGAAGCCTCCTTTGCTTCTAAAGGTAACATGCCAACACATTTTACAGTTTTGATGGTACAATTATTTACCACTGTACAATTATATATTATGCAACTGTTTGTCAGATCTTGGAATAAGCAATGTGCATATTAGTTGCTGTAGTCTACCGGCACCTGTTGGTAGAGCGACATGGTACATGTTTTATCTAATAGCTCAGATTCAAAACTTGGTAAGTTCTAACTCCAGCACAGCTCATGCGGTTTTAACATACAATGCTATTGTGTGTCCTCTTTTAGGGTGGCAAATACTATGTTGTTTTCGTTGGTCGTGCTCCTAGCATATACGACAATTGGGCAGAAGCAAGTAGACAAGTTCATAAATTCGTAAATGCCGAACACAGGTCATACAAAGATCGACGGGAAGCAGAATCTACATACATGGAGTTCATGCAACGTAATGGTAGAAACGTGCAGTATGGTGCTTCCCCATCACGGACATTTCCTACCATGTCGACGTCAAGCCCAAGGGGAACGTCGCAATGCGAAGGAACTAGCTATTGCGATAGAGACGTTAGGAACAGATTGTTGAGGTATCAGTTAGACGTTGCCATTGAGGAGCGTGACCATGCAAGGAGGATTGCAACCTTGAGTACTAATATGCTGAGTGAAGTGGTATCCCATGTTATGGGAGATGATGAAGTTCATGATTCGACACAACAAGGAAGCGCAAAATGAAGGCGAAACTGAAGCTCATGGTTGTGGTAGTTATGAATCTAGTATTATTACCATGTGTGTTTGTGAGTTATATTGCCTCAAGTTTGCAGTACAATACATTGGCTGTAGAAGTTGTTGAATAGCCTGTTGGTTTCTCTAAGCACAAAGTTTATTTTGGAATCTATATTGACTTGTAATTGCTTGTACTCGTTGTTAACATTGGCTAGATTGTTTTGATAATTGTGCTTGGCCGTGGATAGCCTATAAGTACTTTGTTTATATCTTTGTGCCTAGAGAAAATAAAATACACTTGTTCTGAAGAAGTTGCGAAAATAGTAGGCAATTTGACAAGTCATAATTTGACAAGTCATAACGCTTACGTAATATACCTCCTGCCTATTATGATTTTGCAGCATGAAATGAAGCCATCTTCGAACAAAAAATCAAGAAATGAACACCACCTAGCAACGAAACAAAAAAGGCATTTGCCAAACTCTTTCATTACCTAATATGCTCTCATGTTGCACATAACCTAGTAACATATAGAAATGTACGTTTGCATTGCATTTAATGATATTTGTCATTTTACATTTATCATAGTGCCTTAGTAGAAGCTGTTCAAACATCTGTGTATAGAACCTAATGTATGCACATAATACTCATTCAACCGCTAGCTGTCACGTGTATGTGCAATATATTGTCTTCTAGTGACACTAACTGACTAATGAAACCAACTCACACCTGGAAATGCTGTATATCTCTTCAAGGGAGATTGGTACATGTATTCAACTCAAAAATATTCCACTTATTTAAATTGCAAACATTCTAATTTCTGGTATATTAGTAAGTTGTAACAGTAGAATGGCAATGAAGGAGAAACAAAATCCTTGACCATAACAAATCAAAATAAACAAAGATCATTTCCAGGGAACACAATGAAGCAAACTATCAAACTCACAACAAAGAGTAATAGAGTACATTACAAGGGGAATGAGATTAAGTTCCCATTCCAAGAATTCCATAAGTCACTTTCTCAACAAAACGACTACTTCTTTGCCGCTACAGGGGCCTTAACTGCCTTAGCATTTGCAGCCGGTTTTCCCCCACCCTTTTTCCTGGCTTCTAGAGCAACTACGACTTCTATCTCACTATCTTCATCCTCATCATGAAGGTTCAGGATAAACCTAACCTTGCTTTCCAACTTTTTCAAATTCCATTTCACGTTTGTTCAGTAGAAATTTCTGCACAAAATACAAAAATTGCAATTAATAATTGTTTCCCTAAGATATGGCCGAAATGATTGACTATCAGCTCTACTCTTTTGCTATTAGCATAAGTGAGCTTACGTCTGTTTTCTCGTAACATTCAAGTCTTAAATGAAAAAAATCTTCAAGAACTGCAGGAAGACATCAAAGTCTACTGTTACACCATCACAATTCATATAAAAGTCCTGCAGCCAGCATTAATTTTCATGAGAAACTGGGTACAACCACAAACATTGTGGTGGATAACATAATTCTCAAGGACTTGAGCAACTTTACCTCAATGGAGGGAACTTTGCATTCTTTATTACTAGAAGAAATAGATTCCAGGAATTCCTTGTAATATTGTGTCCATCTACAGATTGGTAGCTCTGTTATCCTTAGTGTCATGTCATGGACTAGCTCTATAGTTCCACAAATAGTGTAGCTATTCGCTCCTTCCTTTGCAGCAGTGTTCTCAACAGTTCCTTTAAACCATTTATACCATGGATCCATAGGCTCCATTGCATCACCTTGGCGAAGCACCTAACATTTGCTATTATGTCTCTTGGGTTGTAAGTAGGAATGTAAGAGCTCGAACCAGTCCCAATTCATTGACTACCATTGACAAGAACTGTTGGTATAATTGGCATGTACCTAAAATAACTAAAAAATTAAAGTATAAGCCTTATTTATATATAGGAGTTCTTCCTACAAAATAGATAGAAGAATAGGGAAAAAGATACCAAGTTGGTTCAATTGATTGCCCGTCTTCATTCAAGTAGTCAAGAAGGTCATCATCATCCTTATGGAACAGAAACCGCGTGATTGGAGAAAGCCGCGTATGGACATACCTAGCAATTGCATGATCTTTTCCTCCCTGAAATCAAACAAATCAGTTGTGAATTCAAAATGTGATAATAAGATTAGAAATAAAAATGCATACTGAACTAGATGCAATATTTAAAGAGTGACACGAGGCATGTTCATCTCACAACCTTTCTAGTGCCAAATTGGCCATTTGGTTGAAGCAGGTTAATGTTGTTGGAGCCCACATAGTCTTGTGCCATTCCGATGATGGTACTCGCAAGACTCTGCTCACCGTGATGATAAGGTGAATGCTTAGAAACAACCAGAAAACTACGCAACTGTTGCTCCCGTGACAAAGTTCCTCTTGAAACAGCAGAAAATAATTTTCCTTTGGCCAGGCTTCAGGCCATCAACCATGGAGGGAACAGACCTCTGAAGATCTGCCATTGAAAACAATATAAGCTCCTTGTTGACAAAGTCACTGTATTTTATGAGCTTGCCCGTCTGATCAAGGTGAGTACCAGCCTGCACATTCAAAAGATGTTATAGTAGACATATAGTAATTCACTTTATCTAAAAACACAAGAAGAAAGCATGGCAAAACTTTGACCTCAAACTGCCTAAGCCAGCTCGTCCTCTCTTCTATCTTCTTCTTACTAAGTGCCAGCTCAATGGCCTCCCCATCCTGTTCATCTTCCCAAATAAAATATTTCCTGTGTTTCTCAAGATTGCAAAAAGTACTCTCTTCCTTCCTTTGCTATGCTTGTTCCCAACCCCTAAAAAGACAAACAAATCAATATGCAAAAGACAGGAAACAGCTAATAAAATTAAAGGTTCTGTAATTGGTTCACATGTAACAAGTTTTCACATGTAACAAGTTTAACAATGCTAATATTTTAACTAGTTAACTGAAAATACCAACCTTCACTATAGGAGTGATAAACTCAATTAAGGAAGATGAAGCTTTTAACATGATCATATATACGAATGAATAAAATTGTTCAACAGCCCTTTAATGTGGGAACCATCATGATCCTGTACAAAAAATTAGAGTTAAAATTTTATATTTGTTGAAGGCTGTCAGTGTGCCTTGTAGAGAGAATTGTAAGCATAAAACAAGAACAAAACAATTAGAGAAACTTAAGGCGCACCTGATCAGTCATACTGTGTATAAAATGACCATCTCTCAAAGAGTTTACATTGTTGTATTTTTTATGCTGCTGGAGTCCAAGAATCTGCTTTATGTACCCAATTTCCTTATAGAAAGTGAGCTGTTTAGCAGTGGCCTCTCAGTTGAACTTTTACCATGCTTATGCTTGTTGCTATAGTTATCATTGGTTGTTTCTTTTTAATGCACCCTTCTCCACTTTTAGAAAATGTTCATAAGACCAACTTCTCAAGTGAGAGACACTTTTAGGAGGGCATCAATAAAAAGGACCAACTTCACAAGACCAACTTCACAAGACCAACCCCTAATCCACATCTACTCTATAGTTTCATTCAATCTTCCAAAAATAAAAAATAAATAAACGTCTTGAAAATTGTTGTTCCCATAAACATGTTAGAAATTAATCCTAGAGAGTAATTTATAGGTTTAGTGGATTATGTGAGTCACCACAAAAAGGAAAAAAAAAAGGGTCAAATCAATATGAAATAATGGGTCTAAAAAAAGGACATTAACATGGTTAATTGTAATTCTGAATTAAAACTAAATCAATGAGTAATTGTCAAATTTTTTACTTTAACCCAATCCAAATGAGACCTCTTCTTCTAAGTTATTAAGTGTGGGGTTTTATTGATCAGGTGCAGATGTTCAAATACAATGCAAGTTCAAACTGAACTCACCCAAAACCATAGAACAAATCACATTCTCAGTCAACAGAACAAGAAATAAGCATGGAGTATGTAACCTGGGTCTTTCAACTAAGCGGTAACAGCTAATGGTGCAAAGTAAGCTTAATAAGGAGCTCCTCTGCAGCCTAGAATGTGCCAGTGTTAAAGACAACGTCAAATGTGATTATAGTGAAGTCTAAGCAAGACAATCCCTATATATAAAACTTGAATGCAGTTTTAAAGACAACGTCAAATGTGATTACAGTGAAGTCTAAGCAAGACAATCCCTGTATATACAACTTGAATGCACTAAGTTATAGGCCATCGAAGAAGACTGCTAGTCTAAATGGAAATCAGTAGGAATTGTCAAGATCTTTGAATGCCTGAAAGTGCTTTCTTCCTTACTTCCCACCATATGGATTCCCTCTCCCTCAATTTCCATTCCCTCCATTGCAATTAACCCTCCATTACCCTTTCCTCCTCTACCACCATTTTCATCGCTACCCTTTCCTCCACTACCACCTTTTCCATCGTTGCCCTTCCCATTCCCAAGACTCCCTCCGTTTCCTCCAACTCCCTCTCATTTTTTTCCCACCTCCTCCACCTGCATTTAACATAAGAGACCCAAGAACTTCGATACCTTATTTTTTAGTCACTTTCTCCTCCTCCACCACCAACATCTAATCTAATATTGGAGACCCAAAAACTTGGATACCATATATCCCTCCATCCCCTCCATCCCCTTCTAACGACCCTCAAAATCAAAATCCATAGCAATTGCTTTATTTTATTTGTTATTCAATTGTTCCAAACATATTATTAGTGCTACTCGGTTACAAAACCTTCTATGTTAATGTTGGAAGACAGATGCATATAGAAACTACGATAAAATTTGCCTAACTACATTGCAGCTATAGAAAAGGATTTCCAAAATATTCCAAAATTTTTGTATGATTCTACAAAACAAGAAGAAGAAGTAACCACATATATGTACAAATTCTGTATTAAATTTGGGATTCCCTCACCCTAGCAATAATAAAAACAGGAAGAATTTATGAAGAGAATGTCAAAGAGACATAAAGATCACCTAATTTATGAGTGCAAGTTTTGTCCCCAAAGTTTAAGTTGATAAATTAGCAAAACCCATCTCATCTCACTAATTAATATTTAAATTGAAGAGCATCATTGAGTAGTATTATTTAATGGCTTCTTATATCAGGTAGAGGGGTGTTGCTTGTATGATATCAGCAATAAATTGGGCTACACAACTCAAAGAATAGAGAAAATTATAGTTCCACAATGAGTAGATAAAATTTGTAAAGCAAGACCCTAACCCTTTGTCCAAAAATTATAAAATCTAGTTCCAATGACACAACATCAATTCTTAACCCACCACAACACCTAGTACAAATCCTGCCACCCCCCCCCCCCCAATAAATAGACCTCATCCTATTATGAATTGGTCCTTAAAACCCTTGTGAACACCTACTGAAAACCATCTTCAACATATCAAAACAAGTTTGAATTGGTGGTCGTTGTTGTTAATTCCTAACAAAGTAAGAAAGAAACATAAGCCAAACCAATTGTGGCTGGAATTTTACTCCCATATGGTCCACATCATGCCGAGCTTCAGCGATCTTTTCGTTTCCTCACAGCTACCTTGGCAGGTCTCGTCTTACCTGAAATTGAAAACAGAGCACATTACTTGAATGCACACATTCCCTAACAGTCAAAATAGAGTTTAAACATAGGGATAGACCATGTTTTGTACTGTGTACATGTATGTGTCTTATTATTAATATTTTTAACCGAGTTTAATTATTGTTTTGGAATAAAAGTGCTTTTTACAAAGTAAAATTTCTGACTAAATAACCATATACACAACCGTAGTCATTCACAATTAATTCACAGTTATTGGCAATATTATATGCAACTACAACAATTGGCATATCTATTTGAACTATTAGCTCGACGTTAATGCAACATTTGGTGGGATGGAAGTCTACATGAACACAATATCTAGCTGCGCTATATGTACATGTACATTAGGTCATCTTCCCCTTGACATTAAATGCATTCACTGGTTGTGCTTCTCATCTTATTGTTTGATTAAATAACTTTGGAAGAAGGTAGCAGGGGAATGCATGGTATTTACCATGACCGGTCCCGCAACCAGGGGGGTGTATGTCAGTGCGGAGTGATCTTCGCAACCCATGGACCGGCTCAATATTTTCACTCCATATTTGTTCAATCTGTGCAGCTGGTTCGTCGGGGTTAGGAAGTGAAGGTTCCTGGGTGGGCTCAGCCTGAACTACAGGTGGGGTCGGTCGACCAGGTGTGGGTACAAATATACAGCCACCCGCATGGGCAGAGCCGCTGAACAATGGGGGAGACAGCGGAGTGGGTAGTGGGGATTGAGGGTGAGCCTGAGCATGGGATGCGTGTTCTGCACTATCATCATGGCCAGAGGGATGGGATGCCTGGGCAGTGGCGTCAGACGAGCATCGCGATGACCCGGCGCCATCCATGTACGTGTCCCAATCGGCCTCCAATGGCTCATCATCTGTACAAAGACAATTGTATTTATTAAGATGACAACAGAAGAATTGAGTCACTAAATAAATGAGATAAGTGAGAAACGTTTCAGTATTGGTAATAGAGTGGAGTTTGAGCCATTGAAATTTGTGAAATCAGAAGAATGGGATATCGTGTGTGGCTGTGATGAAAATATACTTCGCTACTATAATACATCCTCTAAATAAATTAAAACTGGAAGTACTAGAATTGGAAGTCAATCAATAAGCTAAGGAGGTGTTAGAGTTGGAAGTTACCCAAGTCATCCTCATCATCAGGACCAGGTCCACGACCTCCACGGCCTCCACTACGTCCACGCCCTCCAGACCCACCACCTCGCCCGCCATGGCTTGTGCCCTGTGTGGTCGCCTCACTCGCCATGGCACGCGCATTATCCAATGCCACTCGGTTCAACTCCCAAACAAGATCCAGCGTCTTCGTCAGCTGGTTGTAAATATTAGAACCTGGTTGGCATTGCAATAGCATTTCCACATTCGACTCAACCTACGGAATAAAGGAGTCGCATTAAAACTTTTATGGCGCCTTTAAACATTGAGAAAGTATAAAGATTTCAGGTCAAATCGTATGATATTTGAGTATATATCTTGGCAGGTAATTCAGGTCTGATTTGGAAAAAGATTATGCATGATGAGCTTATTCATATATATATGAACATTGAAATGGCATACCTGGTGGCAACAAATGCATATCTGGTGGCAAGAAATGAAATGTAAAAACCCAATGAATGTCGAAATATTGAATCAATGGCGCCACAAAACTTAATATTCATAATGCTCTTTGCAACACACGTATAATATCAATCCATAAAAGAAGCATTGAATGGTTGCCTTACCAGGATTTCCCAGTACGCCGACTCTCGCGTAATATACCATCTGGTCGACCTTCGGTACTCGGCCATGTATGCAACAAGGTACGTCGTGTCCCCATCCAAAGTGGGTGCGTTGGCAACACGTTCCCCTCTATGGGCCCATCGGTCAATGTAGATAGCATGTTCTCGCACCTAATCCCTCTCTAATTTACCTTGGAGGGAGATTTTGTGGAGTTCAACTGACGTATCCACCAAAGCCAGTGGCGCTTGCTTCATCCCAAACTGACGAAAGACACGTTCGAGATGATGATCCTCTACTATCCAAAAATAGATCAACGGCACTATGGCCCTCCACACATGTCGGCCAGCAGTGCAATATGGGGGCAGTGAGTCGAGGACATCCCTATACGGCTCCCAAACAACCTGAATAAATGTTCAACAAAAAAAAATTAAATACGTACTTATTTGTGGCAATCCTCAATTTAAGCAAAAATGTAAAAGACCATTGAAGAATCACTTCACTAAAAATCCTAAGTCATTATTGACCCTCTTATTGGATTTTACATGGTAAGATGCACCCGAATACTACTGGTTGCACTAGCTGAAACTGAGGGAGAAATTTGAAAGGTTCACAGCTAAATATGTGTGGAATAAAAACCACAAACATCAATTCAAAAGAAGGCCAATCAAGGTACTTTATATTGACTGCCCACGGTTGTGAAATGATTGTAACTAATTCCTTGTATATATATGGTCTACTTGACCAACGTTACATTATTAACTATACACATGCAGTAGTTGACAACCCACCAGGTGAAACAAGAAAACTAGGGAGAATTATATTGTCGTGACATGAAGTGGTAGAATACCTGGTGTGCCCGTATGCTCGAAAATGACGCACGATACGCAGCTAGCACATGTGTGGCATGCTCTGTCGTGCTCTTCGGCCCCTTCCATCTAGTAAACATACAATTGTGTTAAATTGATGTTTGTGAATATCAAACAACCATGCTGCCATAAGAGTAAAATGCTTACCAAAAATGAAGCCAGTAATTAGCTTTTACTTTTTCGTTGGAAAATACTTATTACATATAAGTAAGGAAATATGGTTTGTTTTTTTTTTCCTCCATACAACAGTCATGCAGCACAAAAATGATTATCAATTTCAGTTTGCATTTTAAATTTTTAACAGCTTACTCTTGGATAGCCAGCATTAGCAGAAAGGACAGAAGAAATCTATTTATCAAGCAACAAATTAATAGATGGATTAAGAAATCCACAACAAGCAAATCAAAGACACTCTCCTAAGATTCTACCAACAACATTCTTCCCTTTGTTTTTTTTTGTTAGTCAGAACCAAAAAACCATTTTTCTCAATCAAAGAATTGATTTGCATTTCATTCACTATTGTATTTCTCCCTAACAAAGCCCTCTTCTCTCTCTTGCAGATCTGTTCTTACTAATCAAAAGTCCCTCAGGTTCTCTCTAAGACTCTGTCTATAGATGTGTGTGTGTGTAAATGAAATGAAAGTTTTGATATTTTTGGGTTTTCGGTGTATATGTGTATGAAAGAATTTCTGGATTATGGTTGTTGTGGCACTGTTTATTCAATTTAGTTCGGTAAAAGGAGTGGTGGGTTGGTTAATTTTTGTGGGTTTTGCATGAAATGTATGAAGGGTTTAGTTTGCTTTTTGTTTGACTTTGTTTGCATTTGTGAGTAGTTGATGTAAAATCTTGGCAAATAGAGCATGGGAAAGTGCGTGTGATATTGCATTTAGGAGTGATAACAGTGGCAATGAGTTTGCTGTGGATGAAATTAGAGATGTTGTGATGCAAAAGACTTGAACTTTGGAGCTATATGAGGATTACCAAAAGTGGGTTGATGAGGTTTGTGTATTTTATGGCTATTTGTGCTAAGTAGTAATAGGTGTTTGTTACTTCTAAAAATAAAAATAAAAAGGTAATAGGTGTTTGTTTTCTATGATGCTTAGTCGTGCAAATGGAGTTATTGGACTGCACATTTTAATGGGTTTTTCTTGAAATGGTGAAATAGGTTGGTTTAGGATTTTTCTTACTTAAATGCAACTGCATTTGTATGCTTGTATGTTGAACTAGAACTACATTATCCCCCTATACCCTATAATAATGCAAAATATCAAGATGATCGGAGAATAATAAGTACGACATCTGAAAAAATGTTTAAAATTGAATTTTTTTCACATTAATAGAAGTACTAAAATCGGACGTGTCAATTAAGGGAGTAATGGAGTGTATGACTTTAGATTGGGTAGAATGGAGGAAAAGAATACATATGGTCGACCCTAACTAATCTATCAAGGATCCATAATAGACCCTAAAATTTTGAAACTAAGGATTTGTTTGTTGTTGTTCTTGTAAATATAGCATGTGAGTCTATAGATCAAAAAGTAAACAACATCCGATTGATATGAAAATTGGTGTGCATGTGACGAAGGACGTAAGCTTGATTGGGCTTTGATACCAATTTTGAGGTAGGATCTTTAAGTGGTTTGCACTAAATTAAATTTATTGATGAGATCTTGAAGGGTTCTTGAATAAGAATTGATGTTTAAGGGTTTAGGTAAAGAAAATATTGAATCTTTTTATGTGTTGATGGCTGTTAGGAGTCAAAACAGGGAAGAGAACAAGAAATTATATAGATAAAAGTAAAACACTAGGCAATCATACAACGGTTTTCCTAAGCAATCACACTTAGAAGAAGACAATCACACCCGCAAAGCTTAAAATAATCTTCTGGAATATTAATAATATCCATCTCACTGTCAATTTTATTGACCACAATAGCCTTTTATATAGGCTATTGTTAAATCCTTTCCTAGAAGGACGAGTACACTCTAAATAACCTATTCCTAGAAAGACTTATTAACATGTAAACCAAATAGGAAAAGGACTTAGACCGTAAAGTAAGACTCATGGGCCTCTAGATCAATAAGGTATTTTTGTACACGTCTCTTGTTTATGGGATTTGATATGGATGACGTGGTATTATTTGATACAACATACAGTTTCCTCTAGAACAACCCATTCCAGAAAATCTGAAAATTTCGAAATTGCCCATATTCTAGTAAAACTATTAAGAACCAACAACTTTATAACCTAAAAAAAAAAAATAAATAAACCTTGGTACCAAGACTTGATAATAACTAAAGTAACCAATGATAAGTGTGAAGAAAGTCCCACATCAAAACTAGACCACAAATCTTGAATCTTTTGGTATTTAATCTTGTTTTTCCTTAAACTCTTTCTTGTCCACATCAATGTGTTAAGAACATAGAGAACGTGTAACACAACTATGGGATTTCCAAAAGATGACTAAAAAACAAAATTTTTAGATGGTGTAAATGTAAGGAAGAATTATGCTAGGTGTAACGTGATTTGACCCCATCTATGTACATATACGCTCGTGCATACAGATGCTCATGTACAGATCCAGTCAAGAAGCCCATTTTTTGAATGTTCATTATTCAATGTCTATTGTTTTTGTGGGTTAACATGCTTTGTTGCTATAATAGGTTTGAAAGGTCATACATAGTTCTTGGGCTGATTTTGGTGTTTGATGCAGAGCTCCCTGCAAGTAGTAATTGGTTTTTGAGGTCTAATTATCAAGGTTCTTGGTGTTGTGGTGTTGATTGTGATAATTAATGTGTATTGATATCGCAAATGCAGAGTGCTGTAACATTCACTGTTATTAGTTATTAAATTCCTTATGGTTTGAGATCTATGAGATGATTGTATTTACTGGTGATGGGAGCTTATGAGTTTTGAAGTTTTAAGTCTTCTTTTTCTTTAGTCATTTCATTGATTGAATTAAATCTTCAAGGAGCCATGTATTCACTGGTCTTTGATAGGTAAACTTTTGTTCATTATTAGTGCTCAGTAATAAGAATATAATTCACATGAGTATATGATGGAGTGGCCATACTACAAATGAAGGCCCATCATAAACAACTTTTAACCTGTCAACCTTATTGGCATTAGCCTTGTTCATGATCTGAACATGAATGAGTCCTTAGTGGGAACCATTGCAAATTAAGGGAAAAAAGCATATTGTATATCTATTTGGTTACTTGGTTATGGTCAGAATGTAAATGGGTGATCAGAGCATAAATAGGTGATTTGGAAGATTTTAGTACGACCTTTAAAGCACTACGATAGGTATGGGTGATTCTTTTTGTATCTACTGATTATGTGCCAATTTTTATACGAGAGAGAGAGGGCGAATAAATAGATAACAATATTTTCTCTTCAACTTCCTGATCTTAGTACTAGTATTAAATTTGTATATAAAAGAAATTACTAGTATTATATTAAAAATTATAATATATGTTTCACAAAATGGATTTATTATTAAAGTCAACTATAGAGACATGCACGGTGAATGACAAATGCCATGACAATTGAATCAAACTAATCAGATAACATACCGACAAGCGAGGGGACCTGCATCCATCCGCGGTTGTGGTGGCCTCGTAACAGGGCATATCAATGGGAACCTTGAATACGCCCATAGCTGCACCAATATCAGCGCACCTCCAATCTGCTTCGCCTTCGTCTCCGATGCCTTGCATAGGTGCCTGCACAACCAGGCTAATGCTCCACTACCCCAACTGTACCTCTTCGCGTTGCTGATTAGGTTCAGTAACAGTAGAGGCCTCACCGACACCCGATCTGCTGACTTGTCCATAAATAGAATGGACCCCAACAACACGAGTATGTGATAGCGTGCGTGTTGCTGCACTGCCTCGTCAGTAGCATCCACAGCAAGGGGATCTCTAAACTGTCTCTTCAGCCAGCTTACTCTTAACCTCGCCCCAGCAAGGATAGACTTGTTTTCATGGGGATGCGGTACTGGGTTTGGAGGAAGGCGACCCAGTAAATCACGACACAATGTAGGCCAATTCCCCTTGGCACTCCCAGTGATGGGCAACCCATCAACAGGTACCCCTAGCATCACCTCAATGTCTTGTAAGGTGATACCCATCTCTCCATGCGGTAAGTGGAAGGTATGCGTCTCCGGACGCCAACGCTCAACCAGTGCTGTGATCAATGCGTGATCAACCTCCATGTTTGGAACCTTCGATAACCCTTCAAAACCTGCCTCAGCTATGTACTGTTGAATCCGTGGGCTTAGCCCACGGGGTAACTCCCAAGATCGGCGTCTACACTTTAGCACGCCTGGCACTACCTGCACACGAAAGAGCGTTGTCTTAGGATAGTGCACATGAAATAACTATAAGAACTATAAATATTGACAATAATATGCAAGAAACAGTATGCTAACTGGTTAGTTATGATCAATAGCATATCGAATCAATAATATGCAAGAAACAGTATGCTAACTGTTTAACTGGTTATTCACTCTACCTCAATAGCATATCGGATCAATTCAAGATCAATGACATTGTTTAAAATTAGCAATAAATGGGTATTATGTTTTGAACTGAATAAACACAGTGCTTTAATATGTCAAATGGAGTATAATAAGAATTAGAATTCAAAAGTCGGTTGTCTTATGTGTAGCCACGTAGGGTTTGTGTGCGCACCTTTGGGAAAATAAAGGTAGCAGATTTTAATTGATTACTATAGCTTTAAAATGAGATCTACTGACTTTGAATATACCTTCTCATTAGCCACTACTAATGTTTAATATTTTTTGTAGTATTAGTAGTTTCAATTTATCCGGAAATAAGACTAGATACTGTTGATGAAAGAGTGTTTTTAAATTCACGCTTATTTCTACTTCATACCATTTTCTCTTTTGATTAAATAAAATTCTGCCTAAACCAAAACATAAATGATACCAGTTCAAACATCTATTTACAAATAATCAAAGAACCCTACAAAAAGAAAATGAAACGATTTCGACACGTCCGAACTTCTATACAAGTATGTACCTGACCGACAGGTGTCTCCCACAGTGCCGTGGACCGATGCCCTGGCTGCTGCGTCAACTGTGTACCAACTGCGGGTCCAGGTTCCACACTTTGCAATTGCTGCATATCTGAAATACAATGGAGTCGATAAGGTTTCACAAACATATTCCATATAACAAAAGAAATTGAGATTCTAGTACTAGCAAAAAAGCATAACAGAACTAGGAACAAATCCTTCTTAAATATATTATGAAATTCATGAGTCCAAGTGATAGAGTAGGATTACAATAATTCTATGAAAACTAAAAAAATTAAGCACACGATAATCACATCACCAATGGATAAACACATTACACAAAGAGCTGTGATTTAAATCCAATGTAGAGTTTTACAATATGGATAAATTAGGTCAGTTCTAGCAAATTTCCATATTCTCTTTAACAAAAATCAGAAAAAGAGAAAAGTAAACATCAATTACAATGACAAACACGTTTTGGATACACGTTTTGGATACATAATACAAAAATTCCGTTCACAAGTCAGTATAATTCATCAAAACCTGACTGAAATGACAGCACATATACAGGGCATTTATGAGTTCAAATTAGTTCAGTGACTGTGGATGTCCATTATGTGCATTTTATGGTCTGTGTATAATTTGTGAATAATTTGTGGATAATTTCTGGAAGCGTGACATGCACTTTCAAACTATGTAAATTAAAAAGCAATTTTCCCTAATAATGAACACCATTGTCATGCCAAATGAACACCCTTGCCCAAAACCCAGTTCAAAATCAAACCCAGCAAAGCTAAAACAACAACAATAATAATGAATAGAGATAACTCTAACAGAGAAAAACTTAATAAGCCACACCCACACTCAAATCAGAGTACATGCATAAGCTACCCATAACTCAGATTAAATGCAAAGGGAAAAAAAATTGAACTCAGCATTTACAAATTACCTTAATAACTTTCTAATCCTTTAACTCTGAAGATGGATTGGGTTCAGTTTCGGCAATGGTGAGAGTTATGGCGATGGTGAAGGTATGGATGTGGGTTTCGGTTTAGGTTCGGAAAGGGTGAACGGTTTGGTTTGGGTACAGGTAGAAATAATAGAACTTCAAGATGAAGATGCGTTGAACTGAGGGTGGCTACTGATCGGACTGAGGAAGGAGGAAGACAGACTGTTTGGGAGACGGACTGAGGAAGGAGGAAGACAAACTGTTTGGGAGACGTTAGATTCAAAGTTGGGTAATATTCTGCGTATAACTCGGTTTCCTCATCAGCGAGTTATAAATAGTGAGGCGGGAATATTTTATTGCCCAAAATCCACGGTGGACGACCAGAACGTACCAGATACAACTCGATTACTGTGAAGTCGAGTAACACTAACAATTGATTTGAAATCCCGTCAGTAACTCGATTTGCAAAATGCCGAGTTCTAAACAGTTACGGAGGAATATTTTATTGCCCAAAAATCCACGCTGGACAACCAGGGTGGCAGGAAACTGCACATAACTCGGCTCTAGAATAATCGAGTATTTTAAGTAACTCGCCTATAGTAAGATCGAGTATTGAAACAGGGGCACGCCCCTATATAGTTTCAAAACAGGGGCATAAGGCCAATTATTTTGCCCAAGAAGGGCAAAAGGCCAGAATGTCCGTATATCTTGCCTTCCTCATTGTCCTTGTTATTAAACTCTATCTGTTGCATCCCATAGTTCAAGGCTGTCTGCACTATCTATTGCATCCAATAGTTCCAGGCTTTCTACATAATTATCCAAATAGAAAGATTCTGAAAGGCTATAAAGGTAAAGTTCCCAAGTTCTTTGACTAATTGGTTCATACAAAAAGCAAGTCTCCCCAAGACTCGCGCGTAGCCACTAGAACGTTACTATTTTTTTTTAGAGAGATGCTACGTCTACAACAATTTTACAATATTTTTACAACAAATCACAGGTGGTTAGTTGTTATTGGTTCAAATTTGAAACTAACACTGAGATTACTTTTTTGCCCCAACAATAACAACCAATAATAACTTGCCACTTAGGAAATGTTGTAGAAATGTTGTAAAAATGTTGTAGACATAGCATTTCTCTTTTTCTTAAACCTACCACCCATCCCATAGTTCCAGGCTTTCTGCACTGTCTGTTGCATCCCATGGTTCCAGGCTTTCTACATAATTATCCAAATAGAAAGATTCTGAAAGGCCATAAAGGTAAAGTTCCCAAGTTCTTTGGCTAATTGGTTCGTACAAAAGCAAGTCTCCCCTAGACTCGCGTGTAGCCACTAGAACGTCACCATTTTTTTTAAGGGTCCGGTTAATGTGTGCCCTAAGGGCACACATTAACCTTTCTACTTTTGGAAACATTTTCTCGAAAATTGAAAAAGCTGTCATTACTTTTTCAATTCTCGAGAAAATTTTTTCCAAAAATGGAAACTAATGTGTGCCCTAAGGGCACACATTAGTAAAATCCTTTTTTTAAAACCTACCACCCTTCTAAATCTTTCACCAAATCTTTCACCAATATCAATAGTATATAGTTTAGTCCAAGATTCCATAACACCGTACTCTTTCATCACCCATACAGAATACTCTTTCACCACCCATCCACGGTCGCCAGAATACTTTAATTGGCCTCCGTGTATAGCAAGTAATCCATCAAGTGCTGCAATAGCCAATTTCTTTCTTGGACAGCTTTCCTCTAAAATCTTCGGTAGAAGAACTTCATGAAAAAGCTCATCTCCCAAATCAAATGACAGAATCAAATTTTGAAAAAATATTGACTTTTCTGGGGTGCGGGCTAACCAGTGGAGTGCCCCATTCACTAATACTGACGTATTCCCAACAATATATTGAGGGTCAGGGCCGATAACAAAGCGCCACACACCACTGTGAAGGGTATAGATTTCAACCACAGGTGGAACAATATCATCAAAGTACACAAATTTGACCAATTTGTAATCAATAGTTGGAGCGTGATATCCAAACCCAAGAGAAAACATATATTGACCATAAGACTTTTGCCTAATGTTTGGATACGGAGGTAAGACTGATCTATTAATAGAAGGGTTCCAGAGATAATAGGCACCGTCAATGGTATAATTATTGGCGAGACAAATCAATCCATTAACTGAACCGACAATGTTGAAGTATGAGGGAAAGGTATATTTGTGCTTGTATGGGCAATGTAATTCGGTGAAATTTGAAGGGTATTCAAAGAAACTTCTTTTCTCTTGTACTTCATCCCCTTTTAAAAGTAGAGGAGGATGTATGGCTGGGTTGCTACAAGGGAATGGATCATCAGAAGGGTACAGTGTAAAACGTTCCTTATGATCGTAATGACGAAAGAGGTGTTGGAAATAAAGGAGAGATAATATCTGAATTTTCCTTGAAAATTACACAATTTGATATTACCAAAAAAGAGGTGGCAAAGATAAGGTGTGGACCAAGTCACTGTCTTGAGACAAATCGTGCCGTCTACGGTATATCCGATGTAGTTAGACAAATAGTTTCTACACGTTGCCCCCAAGATACAACAACCCAGCCACCTTTTACTGATTATTACTACTCGTAGGATATAAGCTCTCTATAGTACTTTCTTTTTCCAGAAAATTTTGTAAAAGATAGAATATTTTTGTGAGTAGTGAAAAGCAATAGATGGTAAGTGTTTAGGGCAATGAAAATTGTTTTTTGAAAAGTTTTCAGCTTTGTAATTCAAAAATAATGTGTAGCTCCTACTTTTATTTCTTTCCCCATATATATATATATATATAAAGCCGGACCTTTAACTTGTCCCGAGCCAAAAATTCAAAAAGATTTGATATCAATTAAATACTCATAAAGATATTGAAATTAATAATATAATTAATGGCTTTCTTAATATATATATATATATATATATATATATATAACCGGTCAACAAAAACTTATGTATGTTGAGAACAAAAAAAGATCATAAACTTTGAAATTAATGCCCCATAGATGACGTTGCTAAACAAGAAAAGAAAAGGTCATAGTGCCAAGCATTTAATGGCCTATTATTACAATACTTTTTCAAAAGTTTTCTTTCTGAATATATGTTAGCAATTTGCTAATGGTTTGACCACGGTCCATTAAACCAAATAATAAATATTTGTGTATATATGGTAACATAAAATAATTCAGCAATAACTGTATATTTAAGTGCTGAAATTCTTCCATATATGACGTTATTATGTCATATTCAAATAAGATAATAAAACTAAATATACTGGCAATTATGGTATTAATATTACATTAATGTTCATAAATTTCCTGATTAAAACCATTGACAAAAGCTATTCAAATTTTGAATTAAATTTGAATTTCAAAATTTAGTATTCAACGTATTTGACATTAAGGGATAACTGATACACATAAATGAGTATCAAAATAAATATAATATTTTTTATAAAAATATCCAACAATCCCCCACTTGTTTTTATAAAAAATAAATAGGTAAATATATATAAGAAATTTTCTGGGTTAAGTAGAACATTATGCATAATGGGAGTGCCAATGGCTTGAACCCTCATTTAGTGTTTCAACAACATTCTCCAAAGTTAATAGTGATCTAAGTCTTGAACTATAACTTTTTCTATGGATACAAAACATTACATCACACACATAATATTTCAGTACTCTACTACGAGCTTTTAAGCCAGCACATTACGGCCTTGTGCTTTATCCCAGCATCCATGAGCTATTTAGAGAACTAGCCCCATTCTCAAAGGAAGTGGCCTCACTTCCATGCTCACTTAGGTGTGGCTATCAAGGATGTTCTTGTAACTCTAACATCCCACTCATAAGAGCTATAGTCCACATTAAGAGTTTTTATAAAAACTCATCCTATATAACATTACAAGATACATGCACGCACACCATAGGGAGGGACATGAGTATTATTACTCATACATATATTTAGTGCATGTTAATCAAACTACTCTATAATTAGTTTTTCCCTTTGAACCTAGTTCTTGGGTTGTCCAGTCCCTAGGTAGGGTATCCTTATAGGTAGTTTATTCTTCTTTGGGCTTAAGTCCCATCCCCCTCGATGCTATCCAGATCTTTTCTCTAGCTAGAGCTTTAGTTAATGGATCCGCAATATTATCATTTGTACTAACATAATCAACATTTATGGTACCATTGTTTATGTATGATCTCACAGTACTATGTTTTCTTCTAATAGATTTGGATTTACCATTATAGTATTTATTGCGCACTCTACCAATAGTGGCAGTACTATCACAATGAATTAAGACGGGTGAAATAGGTTTCTCTCCCATGGGAATTTCAGATAATAAATTTCGTAACCAACCCGCTTCTTCACTAGCTGAAGATAAGGCAATTAATTCTGCCTCCATGGTGGATTTAGCAATAATCTGTTGTTTTTTAGATTTCCAACTTATTGCTCCACCACCTATTGTAAATACATAGCCAGTGATAGACAAAGAATCACCTGATAAGGTGTTCCAACTAGCATTACTATATCCTTCAAGAACAGCAGGATATCTTTGATATAACAAACCATAGTGCGCAGTTCTTTTTAAATATCTCATTAATTGAGTCATGGCATTCCAATGCTCAAAATTAGGTTTGCTAGTAAATCTTGCTAAAACTCCTACGGCATAAGCAATATCTAGTCTAGTACAATCAGTAGCATATCTCAGACTACCAATAATACTAGCATATTCCTTTTGATTGTAAATATCATTTTCATCTTTAGTAGGAAAAAGATGCACACTAGAGTCAAAAGGAATACTTGCAGGCTTACAATCAAAGTAATTATATTTTTTCAAAAAATTTTCTATATAATGAGATTGATCTACAAATATGCCATTTGAAGTTCTAGAGATTTTCATGCCAAGAATCACATTAGCTTCTCCTAAATCTTTCATATCAAAGTTATTTTTAAGAAGCATTTTGGCAGCATTTATAATATCCATATTAGGACCAAAAATTAGAAGATCACCAACATATAAACAAATTATAACATGAGCATCATCAAATGTTTTATAACATATACATTTGTCACTTTCATTTGTTTTAAAACCATTAGAAAGCAAACATTGATCAAATTTCTCATGCCACTATCTAGGTGCTTGTTTTAGACCATATAAAGATTTTAATAATTTACAGTGCTCATTACCTGGCATTGTAAAACCTTCTAGTTGGTCCATGTAGATTTCTTCTTCTAAATATCCATTTAGAAATGCCGTCTTTACATCCATTTGATGTATCATCAAATTATGAATAGTTGCTATAGCAATCAATAATCTAATAGATGTAACTTTAGTAATAGGAGAAAAAGTATCGAAAAAATCAATATCTTCTTTTTGTTTAAAACCTTTAGCTACAAGCCTTGCTTTGAATTTTTCAATAGATCCATCAGGTTTTAATTTTCTCCTAAGTACCCATTTACATCCAATTGTTTTACAACCTAGAGGTAAATCTACAAGTTTCCAAGTATTATTAGATATAATAGAATCCATCTCATCATTGATGGCTTCTTTCCAAAAACTAGAATCAGGAGAAGATAAAGCTTCTTCTAAAGAAGTAGGGTCACCTTGTAAATTATACACATAATATTCAGGACCAAAATCCTTTTCAATTCTAGGTCTTTTACTCCTCCTAGGTTCAATCTCATATTCATTAACATCTCTTGACTTAGATGTTGAACATTCAAATTTCTTTTGTTGTTCAAAACCCCCACTTTTTTTATATTTAAATGGAAATTTATTTTCATGAAAAATTGCATCTCTAGATTCAATTATTGTATTATTATCAATATCATAAAATCTATAAGTTGTGCTATATAAAGAATAACCCAAAAATACACATGTAGAAGCCTTTACCCCAAGTTTAGGTCTTTTGGGATCAGGTAGCCTCACATATGCTAAGCAACCCCAAACTTTGAAAAAATTCAGATTTGGTTTATATTTTTTCCATAATTCAAAAGGAGTTAAAAAAAAGTCTTTTTATGAGGTACTCTATTCAAAACAAAATTTGCAATTAAAACAGCTTCACCCCAAAAATATTTAGGAGCCCCAGAACTAACAAGCATAACATTAGTTAAATTTATAAGAGTCCAATTTTTACGTTCAGCTACTCCATTAGAAGATGGAGAATAAGGGGCAGTAGTCTCATGAACAACACCAAGAGATTGAATATAATTATTAAGACCAAGAGTATCATATTCTTTTCCTCTATCAGTTCTAAACCTTTTAACCTTTTTATCAAAAGTATTCTCAACCTCTTTTAAGAAAATTGATAATTTTTCAAAAGCATCACTTTTATTTTTCATAAGATAGACATATGAATATTTTGAAAAATCATCTATAAAGGTTATAAAATACTGATTACCTCCAAGTGTCAAATGTCCTTCAAATTCACAAATATCACTAGGATAAGTTCAAGTAATTTAGTATTTCTTTCAACTGATTTATGAGGCTTTTGAGTAATTTTAGTCATGCTACAAATTTCACATTTTTCAACTTCATTTTCAAGTTTAGGAATTAAACCTAAACCACTTATATTTTTCATATATTTATTATTAATATGACATAATCTACCATGCCAAACATTCACACAAGAAACAATATAAGCAAAACTTGAATTTTCATTCATCTCAACATTAAGTTTAAACATGTCATCACAAGCATAGCCTTTGCCAACAAACATGCCCTTTTTAGAGAGTACATATTGATCAGCCTCAAAAACTTGTTTGAAACCAGCCTTATTCAACAAAAAACTAGAAACTAGATTCTTTCTAATGTCAAGAACATGAAAGACATCTTTGAGAGTGACTTCTCTCCCAGAAGTAAATTTGAGAAGCACCTCTCCAATACCCACAACTTCAATGGTATGAGAATCACCGAGCATAATTTTCTTTTTCTCATCCAAGATGGTGTAGGTCTTGAACCAATTTTTATCATTACAAACATGTCTAGTTGCCCCAGAATCAATCCACCACCCTCCTAAGCCTTCGAGAACATTAATCTCGGTAACCATAGCCACGAGAGGCTCTTCAATGACATTGGCTTGAGCCATAGGCCCATGTTTTCGAAAATGACAATTTCTAGTCGAATGTCCAGGCTTTCCACATACAAAACATGCATAATTGCTATTATTAGTGTGGTTGCCATTATTTGGAGCATGCTTAGGATGGTGTGCTTGGTTCTTTCTTTGATTAGAGTGGGTCTTATGTTGAGGCTAATTTCCATTTGGCCTACGTTTGAAGTTTCTTTTCTTAGGCCTTACATAGTCATTATTTTTTACATTGGCTTTTGACATGTTTTCATTTGAAGAGATAAGATTTACCTTAGGACCATTTGCTCCATGGAATTCAACAGCTTTGTCTTGGTTCCTTGCCTCTTCCTCCACTCTCAAACGGGTGATAAGGGATTCAATGGAGAGTTCCTTTTGCTTGTGTCTCAGAACTTTGGCAAACTCCTTCCAAGATTCAGGCAGCTTGTCAATGATGGCTGAAACTAGCATTTGTTCATCTACTCGAATGCCTTCAGATCGAACATCTTGTGAAATCATTTGGAGTTCATAGGATTGTTCCACCACGGACTTGCCTTCAACCATCTGAAACCTGAAAAATCGGCTACATGCATATTTCTTGGATCCAGCTTCCTCTGTATCATATTTTTGATTCAATGCCTTCCATATCTTTTTGGCTGATTTGTAAGCTTGATCATAATAATCATACAAATCATCAGAAAGACAATTAAGTAAATAATTTCTACAGTAAAGATGATCCTTATCCCATTTCTTAACATCTTTTTCATGTTGAGAAAGTTCTTTAGTCAATTGTTCAGATTTCTTTTTCTTTGGTTTTTTCTCAGTTAACACATAAGCCACATTCAAGAGAGTAAGATAAAATAAAGTCTTTTGTCTCCACCTCTTAAAGTTAACACCACGGAAACGGAATGGCTTGTTAAGATCACCCGCTCCAGAGGAATTAGACATAACATTACCATTTTCCAAGGATGATTTTGTGTTCTCCATATCGATTTGTCTCAAATTGTTGGAAATAAAGGAGAGATAATACCTGAATTTTCCTTAAAAATTACACAATTTGATATTACCAAAAAAGAGGTGGCAGAGATGAGGCGTGAACCAAGTCACTGTCTTGAGACAAATCGTGCCGTCTACGGTATATCCGATGTAGTTAAACAAATAGTTTCTACACGTTGCCCCCAGGATACAACAGCCCAGCCACCTTTTGCTGACTATCCTTGCGAGCCTACACTGCTCGTAGGATATAAGCTCTCTATAGTACTTTCTTTTCTCAGAAAATTTTGTAAAAGATAGAATATTTTTGTGAGTAGTAAAAAGCAATAGATTGTAAGTGTTTAGGGCAATGAAAATTGTTTTTTGAAAAGTTTTCAACTTTGTAATTCAAAAATAATGTGTATCTCCTACTTTTATTTCTTTCCGTATATATATATATATATAAAGCCGGACCTTTAACTTGTCCTGAGCCAAAAAATCAAAAAGATTTGATATCAATTAAATAGTCATAAAGATATTGAAATTAATAATATAATCAATGGCTTTCTTAATATATATATATATATATATATATATATAACCGGTCAACAAAAGCTTCTGTACGTTGAGAACAAAAAAAGATCATAAACTTTGAAATTAATGCCCCATAGATTACGTTGCTAAACAAGAAAAGAAAAGGTCATAGTACCAAGCATTTAATGGCCTATTATTACAATACTTTTTCAAAAGTTTTCTTTCTAAATATATGTTAGCAATTTGCTAACGGTTTGACCACTGTCCATTAAACCAAATAGTAAACATTTATGTACATATGGTAACATAAAATAATTTAGCAATAATTGTATATTTAAGTGCTGAAATTCTTCCATATATGACGTTATTGTGTCATATTCAAATAAGATAATAAAACCAAATATGCTGGCAATTATGGTATTAATATTACATTAATGTTCATAAATTTCCTGATTAAAACCATTGGCAAAAGCTATTCAAATTTTGAATTAAATTTGAATTTCAAAATTTAGTATTCAACGTATTTGACATTAAGGGATAATTGATACACATAAATGAGTATCAAAATAAATATAATATTTTTTATAAAAATATCCAACAGAAGGTAAGATGGTCGGTGAGCCAGGTAGCGGGTTACGAAGCGATGGCTTGATATCATAGACCACCATGTCTTGCATACACACCTGAACTTTAGAACTGACTTTGCAAGTAATTGTAAAAGAATTTCAATAATCACGTCTTCCGGGAGATAGTTTGACATTTTTATGTTTCTCTACGTCTCAGAATTTGAGATTGTGCTATGGCTATATATATATAGTGCGAAGAAGTGGTATCACTGTGTCTTCTCTCTCCTTTTGCAGAATCAACAAAATTTCTTCTCCTTTTTATGAGAAGAAAACATTAAAACAAGAGAAAGTGTTGCCACGAAAACAGCTATAGGGTTCTGTATTTGTAGTAGGATGACTCCTACTCCTACTCCTACTCCTACTCCCATATGTTATCGGATTAGCGACTTGTTCTCAAAGACAGATAATAAAAAATAAATAAATAAAGTCGGCTTGGAAGCCTTGGCTCGAGTCTTAGTTAAAATATTTAAGAACTTATGTTCAACTGGCGGACCAATAGAAAGACCCACGGAGCACGGCCCATAAAAGTGACAAAACCCAATATGCCACGCTACCCGTCTAATCAAATAGATCAAATCTAATTTCCGCCAACCTCAATGTTGCCAATAACACTACTAGCAGACACCCGGATTTTTTAAAAAAATAACTATAAATCTCAAACTATATTATTAGTTAAGCAAGGTTTGAAACATATTTGATTTATAACAATTCGACTTTTCTGGAGTCGATTTCGCCCTTTGAAAATCCACTAGAAAATTGAGTGTGAGGCACTCGATTTCCAAACTCGAGTGTCTCACACTCGATTTCTCAGTGGATTTTCAAAGGGCGAAATCGACCCCAGAAAAGTCGAATTGTTATAAACCAAATATGTTTCAAACCTTGCCTTACTAATACAATAGTTTGAGGGATTTGGTTATTTTTTAATAAAATCCCAGATACCCATGTCAACCAATACCCAAACCTTTTAATTCAGTCCCATTTATTTTGGTCCAACCCAATTTTCAAACAAACTGAACCATTTCATTATGAAGTTTAACATAACAATGTTTCTCTCCAAACTTATCATATATTTTTATATTAAGTGTAAATTTTGAAAATCTAACTATTGAATTACATATTTTTATTATATCCTTTATGCATGCAATTAAATTTCAAGAAGATCAAAAATCAATTGCTATGACATCATAGCAATTGATTTTTAACGTCATAGCTCCCCTTGTGTCTCGTGACTCTATATAGTTTTGTTTCTTTTTTTTCAATAAAGTTGACCTTTGTTGAAGCTCATTTTGGAGAAGCCCAATAGCAAAGAGAAGCCCAACAATAGGAGCAGAAAAAATTTAGTGGATTCGAAAAAAAAAAAAAAAAACCATTAAACCTGAATGGCAGGAAAATGGATCATAGGCCCATAAAGTAAATAAATGGGCCTTGAGGAAAGCAAATGGGTCTAAAGAAGCCTAGAGAAAGAAGTAGTAAAGCCATTGATATTATGTGATGTAGAAAAGTAAGAATGGGCCACAGCGGGCCCGAAGTAATGAAGTAAGATAGTAAGGGGTTGATGGAAAGCCCATGAGCCCCAAGGATGAAGGATACGATAATTGGGCCAGGGAAGCTCAAAAGAGTCAGTAAAAGCCCATGAGAATGCAGAATTAGAAAATGGGCCAAGATGCCCAAGGAAAGCAAATGGGTTGAGAATACCCAAGGAGAAAGAAATGGGCCAAAGGAGCCCACAAGCAATGTAATGGGTCAAGAAAGCCTAAAGTAGCATGAGTATAAATCCAATGACCATACTAGGTCATTGTAACCTATTGAAAGAAGAACATGTAGCAGGCCTAAAAGAGGCCCAGCAAGCACGAGTCAAATAAAACCATAGTAGAAATAGCATAGTGGCATGGCAGGAAATGGGTAAGAGACAGGTATAGCTCGTCATTCAGTTGTCGTCCAGAGCACATAGGAAGCCACAACAAATGGGCCTACTCCAGTTCGTCCATTCATAAGTTGCCCTGATATAAAAATGTTGTCAAGCATAAGGAGGCTGTCCAAATTAAGGAAGGTTGTCCAGACACGGAAGCGGATGGACTACCCTCCAACACTTGGAATATCTTCAGAATGAATTTATACGCAAAAGACTTATATTTTGAACTACGTTATACTATGTTGGAGTATAAGCGAAATTCTTGCTTATCACTCTAACTTCTCACTAAACTCTTAACTTCCAATGGCAGTTATAGAAGATAAGATTAAATCTTCTAACTTCCATAACAGTTGTAGAAGTTATGTCTAAACCTTGTAACTTCCGTACGGTTTGAGGAAGTTACCATGCAAGTAACCACTCCAAGGCTCACTATATAAAGAATCATCCACATCAAATGGAAGTAAGTTCTCACTACTCCCAAAGTTGGAATTATAACGTTTCAGAAAAAAAAATTAACTTAAGCATTGGAGGGTTCTTGGCCGGTTCATCCCGGTCACCTTTGATCTTGTGTCTTTTTCTTTTCAAACCTCCCGAATAATCACTAGTTCATTGAAGCCCGAAGTATTCAGCCTACTGATTTTCTTTGCATCATCAGTTGGCGCCATCTGTGGGAAAGATTAAACTTACGTTTTGCAATTTATCTTTCTTTGACAAAAGGTTGCATGGTTTGGACAAGATCAATGGCTACTAATCCAGGCCACCAGGAGAGTGAGAATGCTTCTAGTCATCCCAACCGTGATCGCCAGTCAGCACCTGTCATGCAACCGCCTTCCATACAACAAGTGCAATCCATGGCGGTCGCCGTGGCCGAATTAACCCGTCAAAACCAAGAGTTGACCAAGGTGATTACTCTAAGGAGACAGCATCATGAAAGATATGTGGAAGGACAAGCCAAATTCAAGAAGTTAGAGAAGGAGAAAACGTTGAGTGTGAGAACCAGTCAAAGGGTACCGCTTCATGAAGAGTGCCACACTTGGAGAGGGAGATGGATTAAATGAGGAAGATTATGGACGAGATGAGGGAGAACATTAGAAGGGAGAATCTCGTAGATGATTTAGTTCATTGAACCAATTCTCCTTTCGTGGCTTCCATCAACAGTCACCCCCTACCTTCTAAGTTCAAGATGCCTTCTTTGGACTCGTATGATGGAACGCACGACTGTGTGATCATATTCCAACCTTCAAGAATACGATGCACCTTTAAGAGGTTCCAGACGAGATTATGTGTAGGGCCTTCCTTACCACCCTTAAGGGGCCAGCATGAGTATGATTCAACAAGATACCTCCAAACACTGTGAGTTCTTTCAAAGAATTGAGTAAGCTGTTTGTCAACAATTTTATCAAAGGACAAAGGCATAAGCGCTCCTCGTTTAGCCTGTTAACCATAGAGCAAGGGAAAAATGAAATATTACAACCCTTCATTACTCATTTCAACAAAGAAGCCCTGACGGTAGACGAGATGGACGACAAGTTGTTATTGGCAACCTTCCATAATGGAGTTAATTTCGACTTATTCATCCATAAACTTTATGAGCAAGAGCCTCAAACCATGGCTGAACTCATCCATTCAGCCCAAAACTTCATGAATGTAGAGGATGCAATCATAGCCAAGAAAAGGAAGAAAGTTGAGCAAATGCAAACAAATCTACCGCATCATCCAAAACAGGGTCCTCGTCCAAAGAAGGCCCAAACAAGAGAGAAGAAGGATCCAAACAATAGGAAGAGGGGTTCGTCCTCAGGAAGGAGTCAGCACTACATGCCCTTGAATGCTCCACTTGATCAAGTACTTATGCAAATCAAGGACAACCCATCCTTGAAATGGCCAGAGAAGATTAAGGGAGATCCTTATAAGCGCAACAAGAACAAATATTGTCACTTCCATAGAGACCATGGGCATGACACGGACGAGTGCTGTGATTTAAAGTAGTAAATAGAGAATCTTATCAAACAGGAAAAATTGAGGCATTTCTTTGGAAAAGATTATAAAGACGAGAAGTTGAAAGGAAAGGTAGAAGAGTCATCACGGCCCCCACTTGGAGAAATAAGGGTTATTATAAGAGGTACTTCAACAAAGCAGTCTTCCATTTCAAGGAAGACGTATCTCAAGGTGGTACAAAACATCCAGCTCTCTAGACGATCACCAAGGATGAGGGGGATAGATGAGCCAGCTATTACGTTCACAGATGAGGATGTTGAAAGAATCCATCTCCCACATGACGATGCAATCGTTATCACTTTACTCATCGCTGATAATACAACCAGAAGGGTGTTAGTGGATAATGGAAGTTCGGCAGACATCTTATATTACCCCGCATTGTAGCAAATGAGGTTCGGACGAGATCAACTTCGTCCAGTATGCTCACCCTTGGTGGGATTTGGAGGAATGAAAGTGCAACCTGTAGGCACCATTACATTACCTGTAGTGGTGGGATCATACCCACAGTAGATAACCAAGGAAGTGAATTTCCTTGTGGTGGATTGTTTATCTTCCTATAACGCTATCATTGGAAGGCCAACTTTGAATAGTTGGAAGGCAGTAACATCTACCTACCACCTATCAGTCAAATTCCCTACAAAGTATGGGATAGGACAAGTGCAAAGAGATCAGTTAACAATAAGAGAGTGTTATTTAGCCATGTTGGCTATGGACGAGCACATGCAAACGATGAGCATTGAGGAGAGAAGGATTTTTGCAGAGCCCACGAAAGTACTGGAAGACATTTCTCTGGACGAGAATAACCCTGAAAAGTTTACAAGGATTAGAGCAAGTATAGAAAGGAAGACGAAGTAAGACCTTGTCCAGTTCTTAAAAAAGAACATTAATATGTTCGCATGGAGTCATGAGGATATGCCAAGTATTGACCCAAGTATCATTACCCATCGTCTAAATGTGTATCTTTCCACCAACCCCGTATGTCAAAAGGAAAGAGTGTTTGCTCCTGAACGAGATAATGTCATTAAAGAAGAAGTCCAGAAATTGACCAAGGCAAAATTTATCCGAAAATTTTATTACCCAGACTGGTTGGCTAATGTGGTGATGGTCAAGAAGGCTAATGACAAATAGAGGATATGCGTGGACTTCACCGATTTGAACAAGGCTTGCCCCAAGGATAGTTATTTGTTACCACGCATTGTCCAGCTAGTGGACTCAACTGTGGGCCATAAATTGCTAAGTTTCATGGACGCCTTCTTAGGTTACAATCAAATAAGGATGGACAAGGTGGATCAAAAGAAGACATCATTCATTACTAGTCAAGGCCTGTTTTGCTACAAGGTGATGCCCTTCGGTTTGAAGAACACGGGGGCAACTTATCAAAGGCTGGTTAACCATATGTTTCATCCACAGATTGGTCGAAATGTGGAAGTTTATATGATTGATATGTTAGTAAAGAGTTTGGACGAGGAAAAGCATTTGGACGACCTTCAAGAGACCTTCAATACGCTTAGACGATATGACATGAAGTTAAATCTGAGCAAGTGTGCTTTTGGAGTTTCATCAGGAAAATTTCTTAGGTTCATGGTTTCACATAGAGGAATTGAAGCAAATCCTGATAAAATTCAAGCAATACTGGATATAGAACCTCCAAGAAATATCAAAGAAGTCCAGTCTCTCACTGGGCGAGTTGCTGCCTTTAACAGGTTCATCTCAAAAGCTACTGACAAGTGTTTACCATTTTTTAAGGTTCCTAAGAAGGCATTTGAATGGATGGACAAGTGTCAAAAGGCCTTCCAAGACCTCAAGAGCTACCTCACAACAGCTCCTCTACTAAGCCCGTCTATACCAAGTGAAGAATTATACTTGTATTTGGCAGTGTCTCCACATGCAGTGAGCTCAGTATTAACTGGAGAAGAATGGAGGATACAGAAGCCTGTTTATTATACCAAACCCTAAACTTTTAAATTTAAAACAGAACTATACCAGTAGCGATTCCAATTCCGATAGTCGGGTAGTGAGTGGAGGCTTACGGTGATGGCAGAAGATCTGGGTGGCGCCCTTCTCTCTATCTCTGCCCCTCTATTTCATTATTGACTCCTCTTCGTTCTTGATACTTGAGCGCTAAGAGGAGCGGAAGGACGATATCCCATGATGGAAAAGTTAGCCTTTGCTTTGATCATAGCTTCTAGGAAGTTACGACATTATTTTCAGGCTCATGTCATCAACGTCTTGACAGATCATCCAATTAAGAAGGCGATGAACAAGTTGGATGCCGCGGGACAACTAATCCAATGGGTCGTAGAACTTAGTGAGTTTGATGTCAGATACCAACCAAGAAGCGTGATAAAAGCTCAAGCATTGGCAGATTTCATTGCAGAATTCACTTTGAACCATGGAGGGTTAGATGAGGTCGATGGGGCTCAGAAGTGGGTCATTTGTGTGGATGGTTCATCCACATTATATGTAGGAGGAATTGAAGTTGTGCTAAAATCCCTTGAAGGGGACAAGTTGAAATATGCATCTCATCTAAAATATCAAACAATCAATAATGAAGTTGAATATGAAGCTCTCCTTAAAGGGTTAGAATTGGCTAAGTTTTTAGGGGCAGAGTCAATAGTCGTCCAAGGAGATTCTCAGTTGATCATAAATCAAGTGAATGGAATATGTGGAGTTAAGGAAGGTCGTATGAAAAGGTATCTTGATAAGGTGAAGAAGCTTTTAAAAAAGTTTAAAGAAGCTGATTTTGTTCAAGTTCCTAGGGAGGAAAACATGGAAGCAGATGCTTTGGTGAAAGCAGCTTCAGCAGAGGGGGCTATGGTCGAGTATGAAAAAATCCAATTTATGCCAAGCATAGACCTTCCAGAGGTACAGCAAATTGAAGGAGAAGAAAATTGGATGACTCCAATAGTAGTTTACCTCAAAGATGGAAGGCTTCTAGAGGACAAGGACTAGGCTAGGAAGTTGAGGATCAAAACTGCCAAGTATGTCCTCATAGACGAGTTATTATACAAAAGAGGCTTTTCTCAGCTTTACTTAACGTGTTTAGCTTTAGACGAGTCAAACTATGTGTTGAGGGAAGTTTATGAGGGAGCATGCGGAAATCACTCAGGAGCAAGAGCACTAGTCCATAAAGTCGTCCGTGCAGGTTACTACTAGCCAACTATTCAAGCAGATGCTAAAGCTTATATCAAGTTATGTGACCAATGTCAACGCTTCAGCAACGTTCCTAGACAACCATCAAAGTATCTCACCTCGATGATGGGCCCATGGCCCTTTGCACAATGGGGATTGGATATCTTAGGCCCATTTCCACTTAGAACTAGGCAAATGAAGTTTTTGGTGATAGGGATCGATTACTTTACTAAGTGGGTTGAAGCCGAACCCCTAGCAAAGATCACACAGAAAAATGTCAAAAATTTCTTTTGGAAGAGCATTGTATGCAAGTTTGGGGTACTTAGGGTATTAGTGCCAAACAATGGACGGCAATTTGACAACACACCTTTCAAGGACTTCTACGAGCAATTTGGAATCAAGAATCATTATTTCTCACCCTCCCACCAACAAGCAAATGGACAAGCAGAAGTCATAAACCGATCCTTATTGAAAATCATCAAGACTTGGCTTAAAGGGACAAAGAGAGTATGGCCAGACGAGCTACCAGGTGTTCTGTGGGCTTACAGGACGACTATGAGAACCCCCACAAGGGAAACTCCTTTCTAACTTGCCTATGGAAGTAAAGCAGTGATACCTGCAGAAGTGCATATGGCAAACCACAGGGTGAAGAAGTATCGGGACAAGAATAACGAAGAGCAACTTCATCTCAACCTTGATTTGATAGACGAGGCAAGGATGGATGCGGAGCAAAGGACAGAAATTACTAAGAATGTTTTCTCTTTTTTCCCTTAATTTTATTTCTATATATGGGTCGGTTTTGAAAATCAGCTCAGACTGTGTCACCGCACCGACGTCGGAAAGGTCATCAAGTTCCATTCGCCGGTATCTGCTCGTTCAGTCGGCCCAAAGCTCGATACGGTTTGGTCGATGAGGATCCGTTTTTCTGTGTTTTTTTTTTTTTTTTTAAGGTTCAGATTCAAAAGGAAGTATGGAACCGTGAGAAGCGGTCTGATCACGGTTCTCAAAACCGTGAGGTCTGGCCGCAATTCACAAGGGTCCCTGCTTTTTTCCCGTTGAACGATTCTTGAGGCTAAAAGAACCGCAAAAAGGAGTGGTTCGAGGTCTTTCCAGTCGGACCGTCCGGTCCGGTCTGGGTTTCAAAACCATGAGTAATATATGTTGTGTTTAATATATGTTATGTTTCAATTCCTTAAAGGTGCATCAATTTCTAAACTTTGCACTGTTTATGGACTATAGACGAAATCATGGACTTAGAGATCTATTTGTATGTGAGTATTTTCAATTCCCTAAAAGGTACTAGCATCTAAGCATGTGCCATGCTTGTGGACGATGCTTATGTTATGTATATACAGTTTGGATTCCCAATATGTATGATGTATGAATTTCTAATTTACATAACTTATCCACAAGAAGGCTAAAAGCCCAAGACAAATAAAATCTCTGGACGTAGAGACGTAACGTCTATAAGCTCTCCTTAAAATAAGGAGAAAGCAAAGAAGAATGAGCTTAAGGCATGTTCGTTTAATTAATGGAAGAGGAAGAAGGCTAAAGCCTATTCGTCTAACCAATGGACGATAAAATACGTGCACAAGAATATTCAAATCCATGGATAGATACCACCAGCTAAAACGATCCAACCTTTGGAGGAGTAAAAGCTGAAAACGTCTTGCATAAAGACGAGTGTAAATTGTCCAGCTTATGGACGAAAAGTAGAACCAGCTAATTCAAATCTCTAGACGAGTAAAGCTGGCAAAAGCAATGTCATTCATAAGACGATTTATACTTGTAAAGTTTAAAGGATGGTAAAAAGGTAGAACATGAGGAAATTATCTTAATATGGACAAGCTAAATGCCTTCATGAGTGGACGGACCACACTTAAAACCAGTATAATGGATGATGTAAATAAAGAAAAATTCGTCCATACAATAACGTTCAATAGTAAATAAAAAAGTGATGGAAAGACGACCACCGTCCAAAAACCCTTATAAAGTAAAGCCTAAAAGACAACTATTTGGAAGCTTGTCCTAAAGATTACGGACGAGTGAAAGAAGGGAAAACTATGACGGTAAAATTTTATGTCTACTGTGGGGGGTCATCTCTGATTATAGACTCGTCTTGGGGAGGCTGGGAGGAAGCATCATCTTCAATGTTAACATCTTCAAAACTCGTCTGGAGAAGAGAGCTGGTAGCACCAAGGTTGAGCTTAATGGAGCTAAAGTCAACTTCAAGGAAGTTTTCCATAGCTTCCATACGAAAATCTTCGAAGCCAGCCGCTTAGTTCATGTCCAAAAGATTAGTGAACTGTTCGAAAGCTCTGAACTCTACCACGGCGTCCTCTTTGGCGTTCTTAAGAAGTGTGCTCAGCTCATCATTCCTCTTCTGAAGGTGGTCAAGACGAGTGTCCTTTTCGACGATATCAGCTTTAAGCTCTTCGATGAGGTTCTTCAACTCCTTGACCTCGTCCATAGCCTTGCTTGCCATCTCAGCCTTACCCTACACTTTGCCAGAACTTCACTAATCTTTGCTTCAAGCCTTGCTCTATTCTGATCCATCTCAGTAGCCTGTCTAGACGCTGCTATGAACTTTGGCATGGCCTACATGTGCAATTGATTGAAGTTAGTTAGACGAGGGATGTGAAATATGACAAGACAAAATAAAAACAATACTGAAAACATACCTTGAAGAGATCATAAACAGCAGAGTATTCGAATTCTTTCAAGGACATGTCATAGCACACAGCCACGTCCTCGTCGGTCACAGCCTTTTGAAACCTTTCCCAAGCCAAATCTTCATTTTCAAGAAGGTTCATGGGAAATCTCCCAGAAGGATGGGACAAGATGGTTACCACAAGCTTAAACGAGGTAACTCCAGCAGGTGCAGACAAGTCCAAATCAAGAATTGGGATGGAAGGTTGAGAGGTAGGGGGGATAACTAAGCCAAACTTGGCAACCCCAGGTTTGGACGACCCATGCTTCGCCTTCTTATTTCCTCGACGATTGGGAAGATTTTCCAAATCAAACGTCTTGGATAAGCTTTTTCTTTTATCTCCAACAGAAGGACGAGGTTGGGACTCTAGTAAGGTCACCTCATCCACTACTCATTTTCCTTTGTTTTCCTTTACGGTTGCCATCCCTATAGAGAAGTGTTAGAGTCTGGTTAAAGCAAAAAAAAAAAAAAAAAATTAAGTAAAAACTTACGTCTGCGAGTGGTAAGCTCATGGGCTAGGGCTTCTAGGGATGGTTTAGGTCCAAGTTCCCAAGTAGCAAGACGTTGAAGAGCAACCAAAAAAATAAAAGCTCCTATTAGCAAATAGACGAGCCTTCTAGACGCGTTCAAGATGAAATCTATTTAAAGAAGGTTGTCTAGCAGCTATAAAAAATAAAATAAAATAAGGAAAAAAGGAAGAAAAAGGTTAGACGAGTCTAAAAAAGATTGAAAATATTGAATAGGAAAGAAACATACCTTCTGGACGAAGGTTCCCTAGTTCTCCAATATAGGGGGCGAATGGATCCCTGCCAACCTTAATAGGGTTTCCAGCCTAAAAACCAAAGATGAAGAAAAACTCCGTCTTCCAATTTCTATCAGATGTGGGGAAGGGACCTTATTGACTTACAATCTTTACCCCTGGCCGTAAACTGATAAAAACCAAGGGATTAAATTGGTATACTCCTAAACCTAGCTTAGTAAGTAACTTTCTAGCAAATGCATTGAGAGGCAACCTAAGTCCCCTCAAAAGATAAGCCTCATAAACACCTATTCCAAAATGAGGTTTACAACACCACTCACCACGGATGGCTAACCTAGGGTTAAGGTCGTCTAGAATTTGGTACCAACTTCTAAGGGAGATAAGCCTTTTCTAATCTGTCTTGGAATGAACACCTACAGCACAACTATACACAGTTTCTACTTCATCTAAATTAGTGGATGAGGGAACGCTCGTGAAGGTGCCAGCTTGTAACCTAGAAGCTATCCTCGTCCTGAGTGCTTCTTGAAAAACATCTAAAGGAACACTTGGAACTCCAGACGTGTACTGCTCATCCGTGGTGTTCCCTCCACTATTACTACTACCACTCCTACAACCACTGTTGCTACTGGAACCACTATCACTAGTGCTATCGTGATACTCATCTATATCCCCATTATCACTATCGCTAGACTAGGATATCACAACCTCAGACATCTGAAAAAACTTAAAGGAAAACCTAAAGATGAAGATGAAGAAAATACCCGGTTCTAAACGAGGAAGGCCTAAGGACGCAAGAGGACTTCTAGACGAGGCGCTGGACAACAAATGTTTGGGAAGAAAATTTTAGAAATGTGAAGGGTAGGAGAGGAATTCTACTATTTATAGGCAATGAGGCTTGGTATCTAAAACGACGCGACCAACCAGGAGAAACCACGCGGAATTTTTCTTGAAAGATGAAGCGACATAATTAAAATACACTAGATTGGGCCACATGTCCCAAAAAAAAAAAAAAAAAAGGAAGAGAGGAGGTGTGTTCTGATATTAAACAACACAAGGATAAGGGGGCAACTAATGGGGAAGAGACAAGTATAGCTCGTCCTTGAGTTGTTGTCTAGAGCACATAGGAAGCCACAACGAATGGACTTGCTCCAGTTCATCCATTCATAAGTTGCCCTGATATAAAAATGTTGTCTAGCATAAGGAGGCCATCCAAATTAAGGAAGGTTGTCCAGACATGGAAGCGGATGGACGACCCTCTAACACTTGGGATATCTTCAAAATGAATTTATACACAAAAGACTTATATTTTGAACTACACTCTACTATGTTGGAGTATAAGCGAAATCCTTGCTTATCACTCTAACTTCTCACTAAACTCTCAACTTCCAATGGCAATTATAGAAAAGAAGATTAAATCTTCTAACTTCCATAGCAGTTGTAGAAGTTATGTCTAAACCTTGTAACTTCCGTACGGTTTGAGGAAGTTACCAACCAAGTAACCACTCCAAAGCTCACTATATAAAAAATCATCCACATCAATGCTACATTGGAAGGAATAAGAAGTTAAGAATTACTTATCTTGCCTTACTTTCTCAAGGTCGCATGCTCTGGCAATATTGTGCTCATACAATAACTATTCCTATCAAGGGGGTAGTTGAAGAAGAAATTACCTTCATCACTTGCATATAATTTTTTTTTGAACCCAAATTATTGGAATTCTTAAGTCAATGTGCTCAATATTTTTTTTGGGGATTGACAAAATAGGTTAGCTTAATATATAATTTTTTTGCAAGGGTGTATAAATATATAGTTGAGTTCAAGTTACTAAGCAAAATTATATCACTCAATATTTTTTAATTAGATGCAAATTTTGTCAAATCTTCCATTGGATTAAATTATTTTCGTATATTCTTCATATTTGCAAAATTTCAAGGTGATAAAAAATCAATTGCCATATTATTAATCAATTATTTCAATTCAAAATTTTGTAATTTAAAATAATGCATAGAAGATAAGTTTATTGATCAAATGGTAAATAAAATACAATTGACATGAAAATTGACATACATGTTAAGTAAATATAGAACATCTAATCCAATGTTGGGATTTTCTAAATATGAATTCAATATAAGTTATTGAGTGGTGTAACATTACTTAGAATTATACCAAGTATAACTTGAACCCAATATATATATATATATATAATCATGAAGAATTGCACCATTTTCCCTTCCTTAAAAGTTATCAAGGGTTTTGAGTGGAGTTTGTGGGGTATCTTTGTGTTATAACCCCCTTTTCTCTACCTTGTGTGTATGTGTGTGTGTTTGTTTGTTAAAAAAAGAATGGGAATTTGTCCCATATTGCTTAAGAGAGTATGTTGTATATAGTATAACTTGCCCCACTCTCTCTTGAAAGTTACCGTAATTTTTGAGTGGAGTTTGTGGTGTGTTTTTGTGTTAGAACCCATTTCCCTCTCCCTTGTGTGTGTGTGTGTGTTTCTAAAAAAAAGAATTGCACCATTGTAACTTATGGTAAGCCTAGGCGAATACTAGGTTATTTCTTTTTGTACAGGTACATAGATTGTTGTGTTGGCTCATTCCATGGCATTTTCTTGTAATAAATTTTCAAGTTTATTGGTGCAATTTTTTGGTATAAAAGTGGGTTGAGTATGGGCCAAAATTTGCTTAGAGGAAATAAAAACTCAATATAGTCAAGATGTGGAGCTGATGACCTTTTATCCATAGCTTTTTCCTCATAATGGCATGGATTATCGAGTGAAAGTAGAGATTCACGCTTCAAAACGAACACAAATTTGACCCAATCTGTATTTGAATTAGGATAAGATATGGTCGTTCAAACTTCAAAGTTGAAATAGGAATGTTGAATTTTTTGGAAGCGCAAATTTTGGTTGACACTCGATTGACTCTCAATCAATCGAGACTTGCAGACTGTTTTTCACAAATTCATTTCTAATTAGGTTTTATTGTTCTATTTTAATTTTATAACCATAGTTTTAAAAACCGGATCGGACCAGTCAGTCCGACTAGGAACTGGCCTCAAATCTGGTCCGGTTATGATAAAAAACCAGAAATAGCTTAAAACCCGGTAAACAGTAAAAATCGGCCGGTTCAACTTGAGAACCGAAAAAACCGGAGGTCGACCCGATTAATGACCGGTTGGGGGTTTTTTTACTTTTCCTGCAAAACTACGTCGTTTTGGTATCCTAAAAACTAACCCTAAGCCTAAAGTCCTCCTCACCCTCAGACTCTCTCATCTCACTCACGCCTCTCAACCTCAGCCTCACTCCCTCACTCACTCAAGCTCTCAAATCTCAACTCTCTCATCTCACGATCAGTCAAGCAGACTCAAGCTCTCTCTGCCTCACTCACCTCAAGCCTCTCTACGCTCTCTCTGCCTCACGCCCTCACGCACGACGCACCTCTCTCTACGCTCTCTTCCGCACACTCTCACTGCTAAAGTTCACTAATCTGAGGTTTTCTTTTTCTTTTTTTCCTTCTTGGTTGGTCACTTGGTCTCACTGCGCTCTCTACTCTTTGCTTCTCGGCATCTAGGTTTTGGGTTTTCTAATTAGGTAATGATCTTTTCTTTTTCATTTTCTCGGTTCTTTTTTTTTTTTTTTTTTTCATTTCTCTCAGCTTCATCAGGTAATAAGCTAATAATTAATATTCTTCTTCTTTTTTTTAATGATTATGATTACTTGATTTTGATTTTGATTTTGATCATTTTCTCTGTTCTGTTTTTTTTTTTTTTTTTCATTTCTCTCGGCTTCATCTCAGATTCTCAATTCATGTTATCAGCTTCATCTCAGGTTCTCCTTCCGTGACTTCACTAGTAAGTGGTAACTTCAACTATTAGTTTACAATAGCATTTTAGTTTATTTGTGATTTTGTGTATGTTGTGGATTTGATTTACAGAGCATTATTGTTTGTGAAATATAGTTTACAGAGTATTATACAATTTATACTATTGATTGTGTATGTTGTGTTGATGAATTTATTTGTTGATAAAATGGTTACTACCAGTTTGAAATTGTTGAGTGAAATGGAGTCCGCCTCTGTACCATCTAATGAACATGCTTCTACAACCGGGTCTAATGCTAATTCTTCATCTGTGAGAGCGAAATGTGATCCCACATGGGATCATGTAACTGAAGTAGTGAAAGACGGAAAAAGTAGTTATAGATGTATACATTGTGGGAAAAGTTATAAAGGAGGGGGCATCAATAGGATGAAAAGACATCTAGCTGGACTTAAAGGAGATGTGGCTGCATGTATGGGTGTACCTTATGATGTTAGGTTTCAAATGGTTGAGAATTTGAAGGAAATTTCAAAATCTAAAGAACAAACAAAAAAGGATCAAGAAGCATCTAATTATTTGCCATTAGAGGACTCACCAGAATTTGAAGATGTCCAAGAAATTACTCCTAGAGGTAGGGGGCTAGGTAGGGGAAATAGAAGTGGTCCTAGTAGTTTTCCACCAAGATCCAATCTTGGCAAGAGAAAGGTTGGTGACATTGATAATTACTTCGCTCCTAGAACAACACTGGGAGCTCAACCTTCTATTAAAAGTGTGCTTGCTGGCAAAGAAAAGAAGTGGAGGGTTGATATATCTGTAGCAAGATGGATGTATGATGCTTGCATTCCAATTAATGCTGTGAATTCTAGTTATTATCAACCTATGTTCAATGATGTAGCTTCTTATGGTCCTGGATATAGAGGCCCAAATTATCATGCCCTTCGAGTGCCTTTGTTGAGAGACGCAAAAAGAGAAGTCCAATTGATTGTTGATTCTTATCGATCATATTGGACTGACACTGGTTGTACAATAATGGCTGATGGGTGGACTGATACTAGGCATAGAACATTGATTAATTTCCTTGTCTATTGTCCTAAAGGAATTATTTTTATACGTTCTGTTGATGCTTCTGACTTGGTTAAGGATGCTATTAATTTGAGTAACTTGTTTGATGAAATTGTTAGTTGGGTTGGTCCTGCAAATATAGTACATTTGGTCACTGACAATGCTGCAAATTATGTAGCTACTAGAAGAATTGTGTGTGAAAAATATAGGAACATTAGTTGGTCACCTTGTGCAGCACATTGCCTAAACCTAATTTTTAAGGAGATTGGGAAAATGGATCATATAGCTAAACTTGCAAAGCATGCATCCAAGATCACAGTGTTCATCTATAACCATGTGGCTTTGCAAGCTTGGTTGAGGACTAGAAAAAATTGGACGGAAATTGTGCGTCCAGGGCCAACTAGGTTTGCTACTACTTTAATTGCCTTAGGGAGTCTTAAGGAACATAAGCATGACTTACAAGCATTGGTGACTAGCAAATTTTATGTTGAATCAAGATATGCAAAAGATAAGAAAGCAAAGGCAGTGGTGAAAATCATTCTTGACAATCAATTTTGGAATGATTGTCATGTAATTGTGCATATTATGTCACCATTGATTCGTTTATTACGCATTGTTGATTCTGATGAAAAACCAGCTATAGGTTATGTATATGATGGCATGTATAGAGTAATTGATGGAATAAAAAAAAAAAAATTCAAGGACAAGAAGAGACTATGGGAGCCTTATGTTAATATTATCAAGGATCGTTGGGATAATCAATTCTATAGAGATATTCATGCTGCTGCTTATTGGTTGAATCCTGCATTCCAATATGACTCATCCACTCTTAATAAGAGGCTAGAGACACAATCTGTTGTGACAGATGTTATTGAATCAAAAGTTTCAGCTGGTCGATTGAAGTTGGTGGAGGAATTAAGGCTATTTCGAGAGCGTGAACAAACTTTTGGAACCCAACTTGCTCAAGAATCAGCCAAGACATCTCAGCCGGGTAAGATATTGTTTACTTTAGCTAATAATAAAATGAAAATATGTTTTAAAGATCATAGCTCATTTTTATATTTTTGGGATAAGTATAGCTATATTTATTGATTCATTGTATCTTTGTTTTGTGTTGATATGGAACTTAGATGAGTGGTGGAAGTTGTTTGGATCTTGTGCTCCAACCTTACAAAAGTTTGCAATTCGGATCCTTAGCCAAACAGCTGCCTCTTCGGGATGTGAGCAGAATTGGAGTGTTTTTGAACAAATACATACCAAAAGAAGAAATAGATTGGAGCATCAACGACTTAATGATCATGTGTTTGTTCATTATAACTACCGATTGAAAGAAAGGTATATATTATATAATCTCTTTGTTTCAATGTTTTTGTGGGGAAATATGAGTGATTCACTGATTTGGTCAAGTGGGTTCTTTGTGATTGTGAAATATAAGTGATTTGGTTACTAATTAAATTATTCATTATGTTCATCTTATGATATAGAGTCAAAAGGAAGAAGTTCAATTTTGATCCTATTGATTATGCAAGTATCGATAAAACTGAATTTTGGGTAGTGGAAGATGAGGAACCTCCATTTCTGGATCATGAGGAGATAGAGAATGCATTATATGAAGAGGGAGCCTATCCAATCGAAGAAGGGTCTTCTAGCCATGTACAAAGAGGTTAGCTTATAACAATTCTTTGCCTAGTTGCATATTTTAATTAGACTATTTATGATTTATGAGAAATGATTATGAGAATTGTTATTTCATTTATTGTTCTTTGGTTTTGGAATTTGTATAGATATGGACAATGAAGTGATTGAGGATGATGATGGCATCAATTTGGAATCATTTGGTGATGAAGATGATGCTCCTCCCGGATTTAGAGATAAAAATCATCCTATTCATGTTGAAGACGAAGAAGATGAGGATGAGGATGATGATAATGATGCTAGTGGTGGAGCATTTGGTTCACATGATGATATTGATTTCAATTGTCTTCATAACAAATGAGGCTTGGGTCTTAAAACTTAGTAGTTGTTTGTTTGAAACTTTAAAACTTATTTGCTATTTGGATGTAATGAACTTATTTGTTATTTGCCATTTGGATGTAAATGTAATAACTAATGAACTTATTTATTTGGTTTTGTTGAAAGTTTATTATGTTAAGGATGATTATTTTGTAATGTTATTATGTTAAATTATTTAAAAAGATGTTATATTATATACTTGTATACTTGTATTTTTTTTTAAAGGAAACATATTTGTTACTATTGGTTTGTTAGTTTTAGATTTTTAGTATATTAAAAAATTATTTATTATTTATATAATTTAAATAAATAATAATTAAATTATTTATGACGTCACTGGTTAGACCATCGGTCGGACCCCGGTCCAACCATAAAACCGGTATTTAGTTCCTTTTCCGGTTCTTTCACCGTACCGGTTTTTAAAACCATGCTTATAACACTTATATAATGCCTCGTAAACATGACTTTTCAAAGGTGAAGAGAGTCAAATACCCTGTGTTAAACAAAGAGAAAAATCATGCCTTCATTTTGTGAACTCTCGAGTATGAAAATCCATATTCTCATCACTTTAATTATTTGATTAAAGCTTGAAACCCCAGAGCCTTCATCCCAATGAAGTTTATTGTAGTTTCAAACTCTAAAATGGTAACTTGGAGCCCGTCATTGGTGCTAGTTATTAACACGGAGTGTTCATGAAGGGATTCATGTAGAGGAAGTTAGGAGTTTTTAAATCGTTGTAGAATGCAACAATGAGTCATCTACGGAGTTTACACAAATGTTTTATTATAGATTGTAAATCCTCCTTTTATTATGAATTACTAAGTTGCCTGGTCGATGCATGGATAATGTTGTAATGTTCTATGTAAATTTTTTTTGGAGAATGTTGTACATATATTATAGCGTACTTGTTATAAAACTTTGTTAGTAATGAGTTCATCATAAGAAGTAACAATTATAAATTACTCACACAAATCTATTATAATTATTTTGTTCAAGTAATAAGCAATAAAAAAAAAAAACAATTTTGGAGTAATATTGTATAATAAAAAAATTGATAAAAATATATTAATTCATTTCATATTATAGATTTTTATTATGTGATGTAATAAAGAGTTTTATTACGAAATATTTTTTCCTTTTTTTTGTTTCTTCAATGCTTTTTTATTGCAGTACAGTGATGCTTGTAAAGCTTGTTGAGGAGTATGTTATCATCATCTCTTTCTTCATCTTTAACGTTTGAAGTTTAATTCGTTCCTATTTGTTTAATTTTTGAGCTTTCATCACTTTCTCTTTTTGTTGCATCATATGTGTTAATCACTAATGAATTGGCATTGGAAGATTCTTGACTGGATCTTACAAAGTTTGGACTTGCAGATTTGTTGTCGCTAAGATTTTTCGTAGGTACTTGCATTCATATTAAATTTCAGTGATGTGATAGTTTTTTTTAAATGTTTATATATATATATATATATATATATTTTTTTTTTCTTTAATTTTGGAATAATGTAGCAAAAGAATTAATATAGCATATTGGATTGTGTTTTTTTTTTCTTCCATACCTTTCATTTGAAGTTTAAATTTTCAAAACCATTCTTTTTTCTTTTCTTTTTTTTTGAAGTAGGAAAATCTTTTTTTTTCCCCTAAAATTTTCTTTAAATCATGTGGGATTTCTCTCCAATATCAATAGTTTTACAATAATTTAATAATTTAAATAAGTTGTGTCTCAGTTTGTTTTACAGCAAGATCTATTGTAAATTTATTTGGGATTTTCTCAGCATCTCGATTAAATATCACAAAAGTTGTTTTGTTAGTTGCATCAAAACCTTCAATGTGAATCTCGTATTTGAAGTAGTTTGCAATTTATATAGTTATAGTGAGATAAATATATTATAAATATTTGAAGAGTATGTAGTTAATGTGATTATGTGAGTGCCAAAATGATCCTGATTGTGGTTTGACATTCCTTCCACAAAGCACGCACGAAATGTACTACCAACTTATCGTTGTATCAATGTTGCTTATTGTTGCAATACCTTAGCAGTTCGCATCCTACAATGAATTGCTAAGGTATTGAACTTGATAAAAAATGAAGACATGATTTTATGAGAATAAAATTTTCTAGAAGTATTATCTATACGTAGGGGAAGAGGAAGAGAGTTTGTAAGTAGGTAAGAGTTTTGGCTTTGATTTATGATTAGACTTGGGTCATAATATATAAGATAATAACTGGGTTTGGGTTTTTCATAAGATTTGGTCTATTTTTAAAATGTAGTTCATTTTGTAGAGAATAACATTTGGTCTAATTGCCAAAAGTAGCCTATATCTATATATCTATAAATATAATAATAGGTGAAACTTAAGGGTCATCAAATAGCCTATGGCCCACAGCCCGACCCAAAAACCCGACGGCCCACCGGGCTAATGGGCGGCCCAGCCCGTTGTTATTGAGGCCCATGGGTAGTCCACTAGCCCAGTGGGTGAGGCCGTGGGCTAGTTTTTATACCTATGGGTACCCGGTGGGCTAGCCCAATAGCCCAACCCGTTGCCCACCCCGTTGGCCTAACCCGTTGGCCCGGCCTAATAACTCATTATTCATAACAAAAAAATATAGAAAGTATATGACGGATTGATCTTGAGATATTATAGAGAAATTTCTTAAGAAAACTTCCTCAACCACTAAGATACTCAAAGTAATTATGCTAAACTTAGTTTACTAAATATATATTTTTCTAGTAGTCTAGCAAATTTGAATTAACCATTTGACTTTTTTTTTTTATTAAAGATAAAAATAAAAAAACTATTTAAAGCCTTAATAAAAAAAATTAAATAGGTTTCCATCAACAAAACAAAAAATTAAATAGATTTGACTGTAAAAAAATTTGTAATTAAGTATTAAATTCTTTAATTCTTTCATTTAAAAAAATAGATTGATTATTCTCTTACAAAAAATTGATTCTTTCCTTATAAAAATAATAAAATAATATGCTAATACAAGTCTACGGGTAGCCCATTAGGCCCAATCCGATAGCCCAGCTTGTTAAAGACAAAATGGGCATCGCCCATCGGCAGGGTCATGGGCTGAGGTTTTCTCCTTTGGCCCAGCCCGACCCGACCCGTTAATTAGTTAATAGCCCATTATGCCCAGACCATTGTGCTCATGGGCCAAGTAAAAATGGGTCTGGCCGGCCCATTGACGACCCTTAGTGAAATTGAGAGAAACTTAAATTAAAATTCCAAATTAGAGTTCCAATTTTCCGCCATGTGTCCCAAATTATTTATTCTTAAAGAGTTTTATTTCTTAATTTTAGAATCAAACTAGTTTGTAACCCCATGCATAAGATATACAATAAGATGCATAATATAATTCTTATATATATAATTTAAATACTATTGATTGTCATATTTATATTTTGTTAACTCTTTAAAAAAATTGTTAAGGATATTATTATGTATAAAACGTAAATTGTCCTTCTTCTTTTTTTGAATTATTGTGAAGCACTTTTATTTTTATTTTTTAATGATTCATTTATTTTAGACTTTTTGGTTTGCGTACTTAATAACTCATTTGGATGAATATTTATGATGTCGTCCCACATTTGATTCTAAAATTAAGAAATAAAACTCTTTAAGAATAAATAATTTAGAACACGTGGCGCAAAATTGGAACTCTAATTTGGAATTCTAATTTGAGTTTCTCTTAGCTTAACCTATTATTATATAACTAGCTTGTAACCCCATGCATATGCATGGATATACTTAAAAGATACACATTAAAATACATAATATAATTCTTACATATATAATTTAAATATTATTATTAGTCATTCTTATATTTTTTTTTAACTCTTTAAAAAGTCTTGTAAGAATGTTACTCGGTATAAAATGTAAATTGTCCATTTTTTAAATATTTTTATGTTTATTAATTCTAAACTCTTTGGTTTTTGTACACAATAACTCACTTGAATGGAAATTTATGATATGGTTCCACATTTGATTCCAAAATTAAGAAATAAACCCTCTCTAAAAATAAATAATTTAGGACACGAAACACAAAATTAAGCTTCAATTGTAGAATTTAATTGGATTTTCTCTAAATTTTACCTATTAATATATATATATAGATATATATAGATGACTTATAAATTTAAATTGTTTTTAGTTATACAAAAAAAAAAAAGGATCATAAATATAAAATCATTCAAACTCCCTCTTCCTCTAATTTTATATATATTGTTAGATATATGATTATGTTTTTTATAATTTATTTATATTGGACTTCTCATTTTCTATACTAAATTAACTCATTTGGCACACTAATTAAAATTTTTGATTAGATGAGATATATATATATATATATAGATAGATGATTTATAAACTTCAATTGTTTTTAGTTCTATAAAAAAAAGGCTCATAAATATAAAATCATTCAAAAATTATGTTTTTTATGGTTTACTTATATTGAACTCCTCGTTTTTTACACTAAATGAACTCATTTGGCACAAAAATTAAAAAACTTAGATAAAATGAAACACATGTCGCAAAATCAAACTCTAATTGAAATTCAATTTTTACATTGAATTAACTAACTTGGCACAAAAATTTAAAAACTTAGATTAGATGGACACGTGGCACAAAATTAGACTCTAATTGAATTTCAATTTGAAATCTAATTGGATTTTCTCTCAGTTTTACCTATTATTATTATTATTATTATTATTATTATTATTATAGATATAGATATATAGATGTGGGATCACATCATAAATATTCATCCAAGTGAGTTATTAAGAACAAAAATCAAAGAGTCTAGAATAAATGAATCATAAAAAAAAAAATGCTTCACAATAATAATAAAAAATTGACAATTTACATTTTATACCTAATAATATCCTTACAAAAAATTTTAAAGAGCTAATAAAATATAAAAATGACTATCAATAGTATTTAAATTATATATATAGGAATTATATTATGCATCTTATTGTATATCTTTAAATGTATCTATGCATATGCATTGGGTTACAAGCTAGTTTTCTATAATAGTAAAAAGAAGTTACTATGATCTATTGGGTTACAGTTAAAAAAAAAAAAAAAAACTTAATAAAAAGAGGTAAAAATGACTAAATGCAAAATTAGAGCGCCACATGGCAGGACTTCATGCTCTCCTGCATAAGGTCTGTGTGTGTGTGTGTATATATATTGATATTGATAGCCTTGATTGGGGTGAGATTGAGGTGTGTCACTCACTTAGTGGTCTTCCTAAAAATATTTTACTATTAAATAAACTAAGCCCATACCCTTGCGCTAAAACTTGAAAGTTCTCTAAATAATTCAACTCCATAATTTTAGGCATGGTTTGTTGTTTCAAATTTTAGGAATTTTTTTTACATGGTTTGAAAACTTTGAATGTCGTACGATAATTTTTTTTTTTTTTTTTTTTGTACATCATATATCTATGGATTCTATACTATTTATAAGAGGATTTCTCTCTTTGGACTGGACTTTTATGTGGTTCAAAAATACCTGAAAACCTTACGTGTAACAAGAAAAAAACTTGAGGATAACTCGGTAAAAATATATCTCCAACTTCACTTAAAATGCTTACAAAATAGGACACTCTCCTACTAATTCATGTTTTCAAAACAAATTTATTCAAAAATAAAAATAAAAATAAAAAAACGAAAATTATGATGACCAAAAAAAAAAAAAAAAAAAAAAAACCTCATCGCACAAGCAAAGCACTTGTGATAAGGCTAGTAGATAATTAAGAGTTTGATTAAAATAGTTTTCTAAAAACTGAATTAAAGAGGAACCATTTTCCTGCATTTTTGACTATATTTGCTTTGTGATATTAACTCATGTGGTTTATATTATGTAGTGCTTAGTTTTAGGCTCTGTTGGTTGGAGTGATTAAAGGGAGGATAGAAAATTATAGGGAGAAAAGTGGAGAGAAAATGATGTTTGTGGTTGTTTGGTTGAGGGTGAAAAATGGGAGAGATAGAGGATGAAGTTAAAATAGTAATTGTGTTGTGTCACTTTTATAATGCATGTATCAAATTATTTCGTATATATTTCCTAAAAACAATATTTTATATACTTAAAAAAATTGATTCTTGTATTATGTAATAAGGGTATAAGAGTAAGTTTATAAAAATTACGGGCCCATTTGGTAGAGTAGTTTGAATAATGTTGTTTGTATTTTTTTTGAAATACATGTGGATGAAAAAATGTGTAGAAATGCGTGTAATATTGTTTAAAAACTGAAAATATGTTGCTAAAATACTCTACCAAACGGGGCCGCCGTACATTTTTTATTATCTCATTTTTCTTTTGAACCTGACAAAAAAGTTTTTTATCCTCTCACTTTTCCACTCTTCCAACCAAATACAAATGAGGGAAACTAAAATATTTTCTATCTTCTCACTTTTCATCCCCTCTCCATTTTCTATCCTCCCACTTTTTCAACTCCCCAACCAATAAATTATGAAAGAATGCATGTAAAAGTGTACATGTTAAACCATTAACTCTATTTCAAAATAGAAAGTTGGAATAATATATATCTACTATCAGCTAAAATCAATTTACACTATTGATCATACACATAAAATTAGTGAGCCACTCTTTTGTTTAGGAGTGTTGGAAGACTCGAAAGAATAAAGAATGCTTTGGATGGCACCGGTTGGGTGCTTGCCTAAGCTTCTTTGCTCCATAAGTTAGAGACTTGCATTAACCCCCAAATAAGCTCAATGGCAATAGTTTAAAGTTTGTGTCTCATACCTTGGAGTGGAGAAGGCTTAGAGTTTATATAAGGGAAAATTATTAGGTACTCCCGGAGTACCATAAATGTGTACTCCCTCCTCTCATATGAATGGTGGGTCCCACCATAAATTTAATTAGTGAGACTCATCATTCATATGAGAGGAGGGAGTACACATTTATGGTACTCTGGGAGTACACAATAATTTTCCTTATATAAGAGTCTTGGGTTGACTACCTCCCCATGATTTCCTCTTCTTTCCATAATTGTTGCGTGATGGAAGGCATGGGAGTAATAGTAGCGAGATTCTCAAGATTTATTCCCATAATTAGAGGGAAGATATCTCGAAGTGATGCCGTAGAGTTTCCATTAATATGTTGACTCCTGAGCATCCACAGCAGTGGAGCTAAAAATTTAGCTTTTTAGCTCCACCAAAAGTTACTTTATCTATTATACCTACACACATGCTGCAGCAGTGGATCTATTTTAGCTTTCAACATAATAAAATAATATAAACATCACAATAAAATAATATATCTACTACAATAAAATAAAATATCTACTATAATAAATAACAATCACATCCACCTGTAACCGTCACCGCCACTGCTACAGCCGCCGCCCCGCCGCCGCCACCGCCATCGACTCTTCCACCACCGCCACCGTCGCCGCCGCCGCCACACGATAGCAAATAATCGTCTAATGTTAACAAGTAATTTTTTTAACCCCAAATTATACTTAATACATTTTTATTTTACTAAAACAATTTTTCAATCATCATGATAGCCTATTATCGTCTCAATTGTCTGGAAGTAATCTTGGAACAATGTGAACTATAAAATGCAAGAACTTTATAAAAAAACATATAAAATAAAACACATTTATATCAAAACTTACATTCCCAAACTTACATTTATATCAAAACTTAAAATACTTAGAATTATAACAATAGATCATGATTATGCATATCAAAACTCAAAATTTCCCTGCACACAGAAAATTCCCAAACTTACATATCCAACAAAATACAATGTCCAATTAAGATGTGCAACAGGACATATCCAATTAAAATTCCCAAACTTACATGATCATGCAACACATTCTTTCACCACAATAAGCAAACTCAAATACCATTTTTAAGGCAATAACAATAGCCGGAATCCCAATTCAGCTAAATTTACAGAATAAAACAAGAATCGTCAACCGTAATTGACAATCCTCATAGTCTCACAAAACAACCAGTCAGTCATCAACAACACTCATATCATCAATTTTCATCAAATGCAAATTTAATCACAAACACACACACATAATCATGATAACTGGAATCCACCCAAATCAGAGAACACCATCTTACCAAATCCATATCACAAAATCCATAATCATCATCATCATCAATGAGAAACAGAGCACTTACCAAATCCATATCACAAACATTAATCATCATCATCATATCACAAAATCCATATCACAAACATTAATCATCATCATCATCACTCACACTTACCAAACCATAATCATCATCAATCTACCAAAATAATGTACCAAAATCACCAAGCCAATAATCCAAAACAACAACAAAAAATCATATATCAAAAATAAAAAACAGAGACATCCAGTGGACCAAATCAAAAACCCAAAGTGGATTGGCGGATTGGCGGATCGGCGGAAGATTTTACCCAAATCAAAAAACCCAAAGCATCAAAAACCCAAACCCAAAAAACCCAAAGAATGAGAGTGAATGAGACCGGATTTGATAAAATGAAAACAAAAAAAAGAAAAGAAAAAGGAAGCAAGTTGTACCGGTGTGAGGTGGACGGAAGCTTGAAGCTTGAGGTGGAAGGTTGAAGCTTGAAGCTTGAGGTGGACGGTTGAGGTGGACGGAAGCTTGAGGTGGACGGTTGAGGTGGACGGAAGCTTGAGGTGGACCGGCCGGCGAATGAGAGGAGAGTCGACAGTGAGCTTGAGAGGAGAGGAGCCAGCAACGAGAGAGAGAGGGGCTGAGTGTTTGAGAGTGGTTGTGTTTGTGCAGAGAGTGGTTGAGTGAAATGAATAAAAAAAATGAGATGCAGCACGGGCTGAGATTAAAATATAATTTTTTTTTTAGCTCCAAGCTACAGTGCACATCTATTTTTAGATGTGCACTGTAGCAATTCATCTATAAATTTTAAGTTTACCTCCACTGCTGTATGAGGTTTTTTGTGTTTGTGAAGCTAAATTTTAGCATTTTAGCATTTTAGCTCCACTGCTATGGATGCTCTAAGAGTGCTCATTTTGAGGGTCGAACGAAGGGATCTTATGTCAGATGATTGACATTACTAGTGTATGTTGAATGGGTTCAAATGAGTGTGCTCGTTGGAAATTTTGTCGTCTTGAGGGTTGGACGAGTGATTAGAGAAGCTAGTGACCTGCACTTTGGGTCACCTATGATATATGACCTGCATTCTTTCTCACATACATTTATTGGCCTTTTGACTTTATTTGTAGAAAATACAAGTGGAGGTTTAATTTTTTCATGCAGTCTGAGATTATTATAGTAAGAATTTTTTTTTTTTTTTTTTTTTTTTAGAAACAAACACACACACATACAAAGGAGAGGGAAATGAGTTCTAGTACAAAGGCACACCATTTATAGTAAAGAAATTAATTGAAATAAGCAAGCAGAAGTTTTTGGTCCCATGGTGCGGATTTCTCCTTTTTTTTTTTAATTAATTAATTTTTATTTTGACTTCTAAGAACTTATATTTCTTCTTGGATTTGTTACACCTTACTGTTCATTATAAATTCTTCAAAAATAGAAAAATTCTACACTCTTTACCTTTTTTTTTTTTTTTTTTTTTGTGGATAGTTTTTAGTTTTTATTCTTTAAACATTCTAACTCAATATAGCAAATGTTTATCATTCTTCCAATTGAAATGGAAAATGATAGATGATAAAGCCGAAAATGTGCCTCGTCAGTATGTTCCTCGTCAGAATGATGGACGACCTCCAGACCTGTAATCAATACAAGAAGAAAGCAAAAAGGGTACCTTTGTCGGCTTGAGGCCAACTGGGAATACTCCGATGCTTAAGTCTGATTACACAGTCCAAAATTAACTTGCTCACAGTTTGCTATTTTCTAGCTTTTTATTCTACCTTCTTCTTCATACCGGGCTCACTTTTTATACCCTCCCCTGGGTCGGTGCAGTTACGTTCGTTAAATGCTGGGTTGAGCATTTCTTTCCTGACCGTTGCATTTAATGAACAATGATTGCCTCAGTTACGGTGTAACAGACGACCGTTGTGCCGCTCTTGTTCTCGTAACTGCTCCTGATGTAATTAGGGAAGGACAGCTATCCGGCGGGTGTTCAACTGTGCTATTAATGCATGTATTCCTTACTAATTGCGATGACGGGGTCTTTCCCCTATGTTCATCTTCTATAAGGATGCAGGATAGATCGTCTTCCTCGTCGACAATCAATCACAGGTCTTGTTGACGATCAATCTCTGGTCTCCGTCAGTTGCCCCCCCATTCCGTGATCGTCATAAGTTTAGACGATATTCGGAATGTGATTGGACACGACGATTCAGTTTTCTGCAATTTCCAACGCCAATTGTCCCGATTTAAATGCAACGCGACTGCCTCTTTGGGAAATGGGCACATGTTGACTCTTGGTTGGAGGTGTGTGCGATTTTTCCTTGTTTTTGGCATGCTTTAATTTTGGCTTTTCTTTTTAGAGAAAACCGTTCCCCTTCCTTCCTCCTATTTTGCCTGCCTCTCGAAGCGCCAAGTGATTCATCTTCAGAAATCCTGGTAAAGTTTCTTTGCTTTTGCTTTAATGGTTGGTTTTGAGCATCTTAGTCAAGAGTGCCCTTTGGTCTCTTTTTTCTTTGCCAGGTTGGGAGTTTTTCTTGAGCATTCTTCCGATCGACGTCCTCCCTTGGGTCTGTTTGTGTATCGTGACTCTGCTATTAGGCCCATTTTATTTACTCTTTATCCTTTAATCCACCACTCTTTAGTTAGGTATCACTTAGAGATGGATCCAATCGAGAATACGGCAGACGATGTTAGGTCGAGTGAACTGGAGACTGGGTTATCTTCCAACGCTGAGTCTTTGAATCAAGTGATTGATACAACAGTTTCTAGGCTACCCTCATCTTCTTCTTCTCGTCCCTTACATGCCCTTTCTGAGTCTTGTTGCTTGAAGGTGAGTCATTTGAAGGGTTTTAGGAAGAGGTTTCAGTTTCCCAAAAGCACTTCTGTCAGGTTGCCTCGTTTGGGTGAGAAAGCTTGCGACTTTGCTCATAGGGAGGTTTGTTTTTATGAGGCTCAGTTTTTGTGTGGCCTTCGATTCCCAATTCACCCTTTCATTTTGCACCTTTTGAACACACTTCAAGTTGCCCTTGGTCAGCTCGTCCCTAATGCTTGGAGGATGGTAATAAGTTGTATGGCCATCTGGGTATCTGCCTGTGATGGAGAAATGATTTCAGTAAATGAGTTTTTGTTTTTGTACCGTTTGAAGCCGTCTACCCATTATGGGTATTTTGAGTTTCTACCCTGGGATAGGAAATTCAAAGTAGTGAGGGATTTCCCTTCGTCTTTCCGTGATTGGAAATTGCGGCACTTTTTCGTCTCTAGATCAGGTTGGGAAACCTTATCCGACGATTTATAGGGGGAAGTCCCAAGATTACTTAGAAAATGGGAGGTTCCAACACTTGGTGCGTATTCTTGAGATCTTTTTCTACTTATTTCCGTGCCTCGAATGCTTATTTGACGTTGCTATTGTTCTTGTTTGCAGATCTTGATCGTCAAGATCTCGAAGATCAACATCGTCATCGAGTTCGAGCTGCACTTGATTATGCTCGTGGAATAGATGATTTTGACGATCTACTTGATCCTCGTCAATTGTATGATTGCTGCTTAGCTCCTAAGCCGTCAAAATACGTTTTAGAAAAAATTCGTCGGGAAGAGAAAAGTAAGTTCGTCTGTCAACTACTTTACTTCCTTTTACTTCGCTTGTTATCTGATCGTCTCTCTCTCTTTTTGCAGAAATGGCAACTCGATACAGTAAAGACAAATATGCTCGGATTAAGAACTTGAAGAGCGAACCTCTAGCCAACTTAACTTCAGGCTCAAAGAAGAGGAAATTAGGTGATGAGAAGGCTGAAGCTTCTCTTCTAAATCCTTCCGTTCATGTTGCTCCTCCCTCTCCAACTCCATCTTTGGAAGTGACCGCTATCTCTCCCCTGGTGACTCGTGCTAGGGGTAAGAGCAAGATTGGGATGAATATATGAGACGATCCTGCCACAGCCTTAGGTCGCACGCACAACGTCATCACAAGTGACAAATTGAAGAGTTTGTCATCCGTTCCTTCACACGAGCTCGTCAGTCAACACATTCACAAGCTGGTGTAGGTGTGTCACCTTGTTTTACTTATTTGCTATGGAATGTGTTTAACCTTCTTTTCCCTCTCTTTAGGTACTTGGAGAGTCTTTGCGTATCACGACAGACTATTTGAGTGCGGAGGAGAAGATTGTGATGGCCTCATCCAAGGCAGAATCTGTTGAGGCTGAATGTTCTCAGCTGAAGAAAGATCTGATTGCTGCAATGAATGAAAGGGACGAAGCTAATCGGAGAGCAAAGGAGCTCACTGAATCCTTACGTGTGGAGAAAGCTCTCGTCATTCAAAAAGATGAGGAGATTCAAGCTGCCTTGCTGAAGACTGACGAGGAGAGGGAGAAAGTTATTCAAAAATTCAGGCAGTCAGAAGAATTCTCAGACCTCTAATTTGTGCAATATTTCAAGGGATTTGAACTTTTACGTCGCTAGACCATGAAGCATCATAGCTCGGCTGTGGATTTTTCTAGTCTGGACTTTGAGAAAATTGACACTGAAGTCCTGGAAGACGAAGCGAGGAAATTAGAGGAAGCTGAATCTGGGGTGCCAGAGAAGGATAAAGCGACTGAAGACAGGGAGGAAGACGAAGCGGTTGGGGATAAGGTTGCTGACAAACCTCCAACCGTTCCTTTATAAATGTCTGTTTTGAAAACCATATATTTTCCCCTTCTATGTTTGGGGGTTTCTTTTGCTAACAAACACTGGTCGCCTCTTGTTTTGAGGTAGATATTTCTCTTTTTTGTAGTGACGGGTTTCCCCTTGGTTTTGGAGCCGTCTATTAAACTGCTTATTACTTTATTTATGCCGTCATATGCTATTGCTTCTCTAGCTGAATCTTTTGTTCTCGCAATCTTTTTGATACCAACCGAAGTCTATGCTTGATTTGGGCATGGAGTTAGTAATTGCTTTGATTTCGTCGCATGAGGTGAATTTCATCCCTGTGGAATTTTTATTCCGTGGTTTTCAGGATTTCAACCCTACGACTTAAACTTTAAGTTTTCACAACTTAGGTTTGGATTTTAATCTCGTCATTCTTACTGACGGGATTTCTATTCTTGTGATTTAAACTTAGAGTTTTTATCACTTGGATTTCTAAACTCATCACTAATTCTAACGGGTTTTTTAACCTTGGGATTAAACTTAGAGTCTAAGCTTGGATTTTAATCTCGTCATCTTTATTGATGGGATTCTTATCCCTTTGATTTGAACTCATAGTTTTTATCACTTAAATTTGGACTTCGACCTCGTCATTCTTATTGACGGGATTTCTGTCCTTGTGATTTAAACTTATAGTTTTTATCACTAAAGTTTGGACTTCAACCTCATCATTATTATTGACGGGATTTCTATCCTTGTGATTTAAACTTAGAGTTTTTATCACTTAAGTTTGGATTTCAATCTCGTCATTATTATTGACGGAGATTTTATCCTCGTGATTTAAACTTATAGTTTTTATCACTTAAGTTTGGACTTCAATCTCGTCATTATTATTGACGGAGATTTTTATCCTTGTGATTTAAACTTATAGTTTTTATCACTTAAGTTTGGACTTCAATCTCGTCATTATTATTGATGGAGATTTTTATCCTTGTGATTTAAACTTATAGTTTTTATCACCTAAGTTTGGACTTCCATCTCGTCATTATTATTGACGGAGATTTTTATCCTTGCCTCCTCTTTTTGTTTCAACGAACGTTGTTTGTCTTGGGGCGTTTGTCATGAGATACGATGAAAGTAATTGTGAAAACATCTGGTCTGTTTTATTCGTCCTTGTTCATAAAGATGAGTTACAAGGACACAAATTTATGAAAACACAAAAGTGCCATATGTAAAGTACTGAATAATAAATCAATACTGAATGGAAAACAAAACAAGTGCATAACGAAAAATAGATTTCCTCGCTTATCTGTATGTAAATAAATAGGATGTCCCGAATCCTGGAACTTATTAAGGCTGAATCTTCGTTCTCCTTACTGATGATATTTCTTGAAATGCTCTGCATTCCATGGATGAGGTAAAGGCTTCCACTTCTCATCTTCTAAGTAGTAACTGCCCCTTCTTGAAAAACGGATGACCTTGTATGGGCCTTCCCAGTTAGGGCCTAGTTTCCCATCGGTTGGATCTTTAGAGGCATGTGAAACCTTCCGCAGGACCATGTCTCCTGGGTTGAACCGTTTCAACTTGACCCTCTGGTTGTAATACTTCATCATCCTTTCTTGATATAGCGTCATCCTTTGTGCAGCATCGTCTCTGACTTCGGGTAGACAATCCAAGGCCAGCTTGAGACCTTCGTCGTTTCTCTGCTCGTCATACCAAGCTTTTCGAATGCTTGATATTCCAATCTCCACAGGGATCACCGCTTCAGTTCCAAAAGTCATCCTGAAGGGAGTCTCACCCGTCGGGGTCCTTGTCGTTGTTCTATATGCCCATAAGACTGCTAGGAGCTCGTCAGGCCATGCCCCCTTTGGCCCCTCAAGTCGGGTTTTGATCAGCTTAAGCAAGGTCCGATTTGTAACCTCTGTCTGACCATTGGCCTGTGGATGACCAAGTGAGGAGTAATGGTTTTTTATGCCTAACTCTCTGCAGAAGTCTCTGAACTTTTTGTTGTCAAATTGTCGTCCATTGTCAGAGATGATAATACGGGGGATTCCAAATCGGCATACAATATTCTTCCATACGAAATGCTATATCTTTGCCTCTGTTATAATTGCAAGAGGTTCTGCTTCCACCCACTTTGTAAAATAATCAATGGCAACTACGAGAAATTTTACCTGTCTCTTACCACGAGGTAGGGGGCCCATTAAGTCGATTCCCCACTTGGAGAATGGCCAAGGCGAAGTTATGCTGGTCAAATGCTCAGCTGGGACATGCTGCACGTTCCCAAATCGTTGGCATCTATCGCACGTCCGGACAATTTGAGTTGCATCCTTCTGCATTGTTGGCCAGAAATATCCTGCACGGACAACTTGACTAACGAGTGACTATGGCCCGGAATGACTCCCACACACTCCTTCATGTATTTCTCTTAGGACATATTCAGCATCCTTTGGGCCCAGGCACTTCAAGTAGGGTTGGGAAAATCCCCTTTTGTATAGCTCGTCGTTTAAGATTGTGAATCTGGACGACCTGATCTTGACTTTACGGGCTTCGACTGGATCTGACGGAAGGCTTCCAGTCTTGATGTAAATGACTATGGGATCCATCCAGCTTTCTTCTGAATGTACATAACTTATTTCTGGGCCTTCAATACTTTGAAGGTATTGTACTTCCAGTAGCAAATCTGGTCGTCTCTTGCTAGTGTCTGACGACGCCAGCCTAGCAACCTCGTCTGCTTCAGAATTCTCTTCCTGAGGCACCTGGATAATCTTGACATCATCAAAATTAGAAATTAACTGATTAGCCAAGGCCATGTACCTCTTCATTCTGTCCTCCTTAGCCTCGTATTCGTTGTTCAGTTGTCCAGTCACCAACTTTGAATCAAAGTTTAATGTCAGTCTTCTTACTCCAATAGCCTTTGCCACTCGCAGGCCCATCAAGACAGCTTCATATTCTGCTTCATTATTTGTCGCAGGGAATTGGAGTCTTACCCCATACTTGATGACATCGTTTTCTGGGGAGGAGAGAATCACACCTACTCCGCCTATGCCCAATGCTGTTGATCCGTCCGTGTGTATTATCCAGTGTCCTGACTCTGGGCCTTGCTCGGCCGTAGTGAATTCAGCAACGAAATCTGCTAGTGCTTGGGCTTTGATTGCTGTCCTGGGCTTGTAGTCAACATCGAACTAGCTTAGTTCTACAGCCCATTGAACCATTCTTCCTACTGTGTCTGGTCTACCCATGGCCTTTCGCAGTGGCTGGTCCGTCATAACCAATAGTGTGTGTGCTTGGAAGTAAGGACGAAGCTTCCTCGACTCAACGATCAAAGCAAAGGCTAGCTTCTCTATCCTGGGTATCTTGCTTCGGCCCCCTAGAAAGCCTGGCTGGTGTAGTATACTGGTCTTTGAACTTGGACTTCTTCTCTGATAAGTGCTGAGCTTACTGCTCTTTCAGAGACAGCTAAGTACAAGAATAAATCTTCCCCCTCGACGAACGGGCTTAACAACGGTGGTTTGGACAAGTAGCTTTTGAGAGCTTGGAAAGCCGCTTCGCACTCATCTGTCCAATGGAAAGCCTGCTTCAGAGTCTTGAAGAATGGGAGACATTTGTCCGTCGCTCTGGACACAAACCTATTCAAGGCTGCTATGCATCCTGTCAACCTCTGAACTTCTTTCACACTCTTTGGTGACGTCATATCTAATATGGCCTTGACTTTCTCGGGGTTAGCCTCTATACCCCTCTATGAGACCATGAAGCCCAAGAACTTGCCAGATGACACCCCAAATACGCACTTGGCTGGAATCAACTTCATTTGGTACTTCAAGGGATTTGAACTTTTATGTCGCTGGACCATGAAGCGTCATAGCTCGGCTATGGATTTTTCTAGTCTGGACTTTGAGAAAATTGACATCGAAGTCCTGGAAGATGAAGCGAGGGAATTGGAGAAACTGAATCGTCATGTCCAATCACATTCCGAATATCATCTAAACTTATGACGATCACGGAATGGGGGGCAACTGACGGAGGCCAGAGATTGATCGTCGACGAGACCTGTGATTGATCGTCGACGAGGAAGACGATCTATCCTGCGTCCTTATAGAAGACGAACATAGGGGCAAGACCCCGTCATCGCAATTAGTAAGGAATACATGCATTAATAGCACAGCTGAACACCCGCCGGATAGCTGTCCTTCCCTAATTACATCAAGAGCAGTTACGAGAACAAGAGCGGCACAACAGTCGTCCGTTACACCGTAACTGAGGCAATCATTGTTCAATAAATGCAACGGTCAGGAGAGAAACGCTCAACCCAGCATTTAACGAACGTAACTGCACCGACCCAAGGGAGGGTATAAAAAGTGAGCCCTATACGAAGAAGAAGGTAAGAGAACAAAAAGCTAGAAAATAGCAAACTGTGAGCAAGTTTAGTTTGGATTGTGTAATCTGACTTAAGCATCGAAGTATTCCCAGCTGGCCTCACGCCGGCGAAGGTACCCTTTTTGCTTTCTTCTTGTATTGATTACAGGTCCGGAGGTCGTCCATCATTCTAACGAGGAACATACTGACGAGGCACATTTTCGGCTTTATCAATAGAGATAAAAAATTATTTGGAAAACCAAAAAATAAATCTAAATAGCTCTTAATTAGAATATACAAAAAAGAGTCTACAATAACCAAAAAAAAAAAAAAAAAAGAAGAAGAAAACAAACAAATTAGTCACAACAATATTGTAGAAGGGTGCGGCTAACACTGAAACTTGGGTCAATGCCAAGACAACTAAGGAAAATTGGCATCATATATCTTGCCTTCCTAATTTTTCTTGTTATTAAACTTTGCCTGTTGCATCCAATAGTTCTAGGCTTTCTACGTAATTATCCAAATAGAAAGAATTTGAAAGGCCATGAATGTAAATTTCCCAAGTTCTTTGATTAATTGGTTCGTACAAAAGCAAGTCTCCACGAGAATCGCGCTTAGCCACTAGAATTTCGCCAGTTTCTTTTAAAACTTACCACCCTTCTAAATCTTTCACCAACATTAGTAGTATAGTTTAGTCCAAGATTCCACAACTCCATACTCTTAATCACCCACACACAATACTCTTTCACCACCCATCCACTGTTGCCAAAACATTTTAATTGGCCTCCGTTTATGGCAAGTAATCCATCAAGTGCTGCTGAAGGATATCTCGACACTTCTAAAAAAGCCTCGGGATATGGTTTCGAAACCACCGAGACCTATACCAGCAGTTTTAAAATCGCCGGTATAGGTTAGTCAGACCTATTGTCACACTAGTTGGATAGCGGTACAGAGTGCTAGGAAAAAAAAAAAAGTACTAGGATAGGGCATTTTGGTCTATACTGGCACTTTTTGGGGCTATAGTCGTGGTTTAAAAAAGCCAAGATAGCCCTAATTTTTTGTAGTGCCATCATACATTATGAGTTGACACATAACCATTTAAAAAAATAAAATATTATGATGTTAATTATACTTTTCTCCTCTTACTTGGGATATCAAGTATCAGCCATTGGTTTCTTTTCTCAATTATGTAATTTGATTACTTATATTATTATTTTTTTTATTTTTGGCATTTTTCTATTTCTATGTCTCATATTTGTTGGTTTTTTTACTCTTTTTTTTTTTTTTTTTGGAAGAAAAGACAAATGGAGGTTTAATTTCTTTTCACGCAATCTGAGAGTATTATAGTGAAGAAATTGAAAAAAGTAAGTGGAAGAGTTTGGTCCCATGTTGCAGAACTTATATTTCTCTTCTTGGATTTTTTACACCTACTGTTCATTTTTAATTCTTCAAAAAATAGAGAAAATTTATGCTCTTTACCAATTTAACAATTTTTGTGGTTAGTTTTTAGTTTTTATTCTTTTAACATTCTAACTCAATAAAGCAAATGTTTATCTTTCTTCCAATTGAAATGGAAAATGATAGAGATATAAAAAATCATTATAAAGTTCAAAAAAATATTATTTGGAAAACAAACAAATTAATCTAAATATCTCTTCTTCTCAAAAAAAAAAAAAATCTAAATAGCTCTTAATTAGAATTAAAAAAAAAAAAAAAAAAAAAAGAGTCTACAATAGCAAAAAAAAAAAAAAAACAAACAAACAAACAAACAAACAAACAAATTAGTCACAGCAACATTGTGAAAGGGTGCGGCTAACACTGAAACTTGGGTCAATGCCAAGACAATTAAGGTTAATTGGTATAGTATACCTTGCCTTCCTCATTGTCCTTGTTATTAAACTCTATTTGTTGCATCCAATAGTTCCAGACTTTCTACATAATTATCCAAATAGAAAGAATCTGAAAGGCCGTGAATGTAAATTTTCCAAGTTCTTTGACTAATTGGTTCGTACGAAAGCAAGTCTCCACGAAAATCACGCGTAGCCACTAGAACGTCACCATTTTTTTTAAATCCTACCACCCTTATAAATCTTTCACCAATATCAATAGTATATAGTTTAGTCCAAGATTCCACAACACCATACTCTTTCATCACCCACACAAAATACTCTCTCACCACCCATCCATCGTCACCAGAATACTCTAATTGGCCTCCGTGTATAGCAAGTAATCCATCAAGTGCTGCAATAGCCAATTTCTTTCCTGGACAGCTTTCCTCTAAAATCTTAGGTAGAAGAACTTCATGAAAAACCTCATCCCCCAAATCAAATGACAAAATCAAATTTTGAAAAAATATTGACTTTTCTTGGGTGCGGGCTAACCAATGGAGTGCCCCATTCACAAATACTGATGTATTCCCAACAAGGTATTGAGGGTCAGGACCAATAACAAAGCGCCACACGCCAGTGTGAAGGGTATAGATTTCAACCACAGGTGGAACAAAATCATCAAAGTACACAAATTTGACCAATTTGTAATCAGTAGTTGGAGCGTGATATCCAAACCCAAGAGAAAACCTATACTGACCATGAGACTTTTTCCTGATGTTTGGATACGGAAGTAAGACTAATCTATTAATAGAAGGGTTCCAGAGATGATAGGCACCATCGACGGTATAATTGTTGGCGAGACAAATCAATCCATTAACTGAACCGACAATGTTGAAGTATGAGGGAAAGGTATATTTGTGCTTGTATGGGCAATGCAATTCGGTGAAATTTGAAGGGTATTCAAAGAAACTTCTTCTCTCTTGTATTTCATCCCCTTTTAAAAGGGGAAGAGGATGTATGGCTGGGTTGCTACAAGGGAATAGATCATCAGAAGGGTGCAGAGTAAAACGTTCCTTATGATCATAATGACGAAAGAGAAGGTAAGATGGTCGGTGTTGGTTGCTGCGAGCCAGGTAGCGGGTTACGAAGTGACGGCTTGATATCATAGACCACCATGTCTTGCATACACACCTGAACCTTAGAACTGACTTTGCAGGTAATTGTAAAAGAATTTCAATAATCACGTCTTCCGGGAGATAGTTTGACATATTTATGTTTCTCTACGTCTCAGAATTTGAGATTGTGCTATGGCTTTATATATAGTGCGAAGAAGTGGTGCCACGAAAACAGCTCTAGGGCTCTGTATTTGTAGTAGGATGACTCCTACTCCTACTCCTACTCCTACTCCCACTCCTATGTGTTATCGGATTAGCAAGTTGTTCTGAAAAAAAAAAAATATATATATATATATATATATATCTCGTCGGCTTGGCAGCCTAGGCTCGAGTATTTTAGTAGTTATACATTAATATCTAAGAACTTATATTCAGCGGGCGGACCAATCGAAAGACCCACGGACCACGGCCCACAAAACCCAATAAACAACCCTACCCATTTAAAATAGATCAAACCTAATTTCCGCCGACCTCAATGTTGCCGATAACACTACTTGCAGAGACCCATTTCAACCAATACCCAAATCTTTTAATCCAGTCCCATTTATTTTGGTCCAACCCAATTTTCAAAGAAATTGAACTATTTCATTATGCAGTTTAACCCATGCCCACTTTTGAATTAAAGCCTGTCTCAATACAAACCCAATCAAACCCTTGAAATCTATCTATATCAAACCCAAAAAGCCACAAGTCACCTAGCCCTGGATTAGTCCAAAACCCTTCGGGACCAAACCAAAACCAATTTTAACCTAAGCCTAACTTGAACCTAAATAACTCGGGCCAACCCATTTCCAAATTACCCAAAGTTACACAACTACCTCATCTTTATTCTTTACCAATTGCCTCCAGTTTAGCTGAAATTACACAATTGCGATCAAAACTAAAATGCAGGTCCTAGAGCATTAACATCGGGTATGCCAAATGCTAAAAAATGTTAAATTTTTAGCATTTGGCACACCAAACACAAAAATCCTTACTTCATGAGAGTACTAGTATTAGCTGTGTTATGCTAAATGCTATTTTGACCAATTAAAACTTTATTTTATTTAAATTTTACCATATCATTTTACAATATACTTTACATCATATGTTCTATTTTAAAATTTCAAACACATTAAAATAATCTTAAAAACATCCTCTAAATAAAAAAAAGGAAAAAAAAATTACAAATCAGCTTTTTTGAAAGAGAATAATGGCGTGAGATAGAGAAGAAAGATGTTTCATAAAGTAAATGTGACACAAGAAGAGAGAAAAAACCATTAAAAAATTTATAGCATTTCGACCAAACCATGCCTTTTATAGAATATCACCGTAACTCTATGCAATTTCTTTTGGCATTTGGCACATCTTATGAAGTAAGGATTTTGGTGTTTAGTGTGTTAGATGCTAAAAATCTAGCAGTTGGCACACTTGATGCCAATGCTTTGAGATGTGCCATATGCCAAAAGAAATGGGATGGAGCTACATGGATGTTCTATAAATGGAATGGTACAGATAAAATGCTATAAATTTTTTAATAATTTTTTCTCTTCTCGTGTCACTTCTCTTTTCTCTTTTTTATCAAACATCTTTGATCTTTCTTCTCTATTTGAAACCACTATTCTCTCTACCGTGATATAATTTTTTTGTTTTTTTATTCAGATGAGTGCTTTTAAGATTGTTTTAATGTGTCTGTAATCTTAAAATAGAACATGTGATGTAGAGTGTGTTATAAAATGATGTGGTAAAATTAAAAAAAAAATGTAGGTTTTAGTGTGTCAAAATAGCATTTAGTATAGCACAGCTGATGCCTAGTGCTCCCTTTAAACCTTGGAACCTGTTCTGGATTCCCACACAATCCAAACACCCACGTGCTAGGAGAACGATGTTGCAAACAAACATGACATTGTTTGTCCAACTTAGTCTAAATAAATGCATTATTTGATAGAATAGATCTGCTTATTTTTGTTCCTACAAATTGAATTCCTCTATTATTACTATCTATTATTACTAAAAAAAAAAATTAGAACAAATAGTAATTCTTTCATTGAGAAAATCTATTGAAAAAGTGGATCCAGGGCATAGTTTTTTTTAGAAAACAAGAAAAGAAAACTTTTTTTTTTAACACCAACATTAGAAAACAAATATTCAACGTGGTAAAAAAGTTTTGGAAACATATTTTCTTTAAACAAAATTTTCGGACTCTTTTAAAAAAAAAAAAAATTGTTCTGAAAAATTTTTTGAAAGAAAAGGTTTATAGAAAAGCACTTCAAAAGAAAACCCTTTTTTTTTTTTGTGAAAGACTTCATTTTTTTTTTATAGAAAAAAAGGTTGAAGGGGTTTTGAAAAGCATTTTCTTAGAATAGTGTATAAAGAAGTGCTTTACCCAAAGCATATTTATTTTATGGCAATTTTATTAATGAAAAAAGAAAAGGAACAACAATAATAAAGTGCAGAAAATAAATTGCAAGTAAAGTAAAGTGCAAAAATTTAAATGACATATAAAATAAAGGGCTGAAATTTAAATGGCATAAAAGTAAAGAGCTAAAAATTAAATTACATTAGAGTAAAGGGCTGAAATATTGTAAAGGTTGATTAAAAAGTTTTATTTATTTTTTTTTTATTTTTTTATGTATCTCTTAGATAGACTTTAATCTCTTTCAAGCCTTATGGGTCCTTTATCGTAAAGAAATAGGAGTTCTAAGCCATCAACCATTCTTATGAGACATACCCATATTGTGCTTTATTTGAGGTTTAAAAACCATTTAAGAGAGAGGAAATAGAAAATCATTTTTTATTTAGGTGTCTATATATATATATATATATATAAGTGCGATAAAGTAAAGGGGGGAATGGGATTGTGCAAGAATGCCAAGAAATTAAAGGGGTGACATAAATTTAAAGGGGAAGGGGATTTGCTTGGAAAATAAAAAGGATGACTTAAATTAAAGGCTAAAATAGTAAAATCCCTAGATGTCTAGGAGGGATGGAATTTCTTCCCCCTAAGGGTACTTCCCATACAAGTCCTATGAGATGGTCCAATACCCATATAAGAAAACAAGCCCAACAACATAAACAGACAATAATAATATAAATATAAAGATAAAGGGAGAGATATGTACATAAAAGCATAGGAATATAAAGCAACTATATATGAACAATAAACTAGGTAAAATGAAGATTTTATGTATAGAAATGATGTTTATAAGATAATAAGAGAGGATGGGATGGGTGTAGTTATTAGAGAACCACCCCATCCCTACAAGCTTACCCACAATTATTACAAGCAAAAATGGATGAGGCTTTTTTGTGGTGAGTTTCCTAGAGATAGGAGAGAGAGAAATTTTTTGAATTTCTAGGGCTATTTTTCTAGAATTTTCTCACTTCTTTTTCTGACTTTCCTCACTTTTTATTTCTCTATTTACCACCTCATTAGCCTATTTTGTCTTTTTCTAATTTCTGGCCAAATCTTCTTGCAGCTTTTTGGAGGCCTTTCCAAGCTCCGTTTTCTTCAAAATTTATATGCTTGGAAAACTCTAAATGTCTAGTTTCCAACGGTCCTAGCCTCATTCAATTTTGAGTTACGGTCGTTGAGATATCATGCTTGGAAGAAAGGTGACGCAGTGTTGAAAAATTTTGTGACGTTTTTTTCTTGAAAAATTCATATCTTCCAATCCGGAGCAGATATTTTTGAGCCCTTTTGATGAAAATTAGAAATCTTATTCTTAAAGATGGTCTAGCCAACTCGTTCTAGTTCTCCCCCAATCGGTACAGTTTATTGTGCAAAGTCAGGTAAAAAACTGTTAGTTTTTCTTTAAAAAAAGTGAAGATTTTATTAGGGGTTCTGGTATTTTGATGATATCTCATATGTTTTAACTCCGATTTTGGCCCGTAAACTATTATTCCGAATGGAAAAATATGCCCTACGAGACAGTCTAAAATTCAACTCGATCTAATGATTGGATCAAGAAGTCAACCTTTTGACCAAACCCGGTTAGGATTCTGGTCTTAACTCTAAAAAAAATGGTTTTTAAATGTTGTGACCTTTTGATCCACCTTCATTCATGTTTTATTTATTGTTACCCTTTTTGGCTTTGAAATTCATGATTTTGCACTTTTTTCAATATTTTTTTGATTTTTGGTCTTTATTTTGACGTGTAAATTAAGGCCAGACAAAATACGGTATTGATAGTCTATATTAAAAAAATGTGTGCGATTTTTTTGATTTGGGCAATGGCCCAGCCTGTATTTTATCTGTAACCAAGTTGGAGGACAACTTGCTCTCTTTGTAATTATTTTGCTTTTGAATAAGAATTTTCCATTTCATTAAAAAAAAAAAAAAAAAAGTGGTGCCGGAAAATAAATATTCTATAAATTTTACTATGTAAACCGATGTCATCAATTATAGAACATTAATTTAGATATTAATTTATTAGTTATAGAAGTGACACCAATCATATTAATTGTCATATCAGTTTGTAAAACTTTGTAATAAAATTATTATTAGCTCTCACACTTTCCCTATTGAAAATAAAGCAAAACATGATTTGAAGTTTTGTAAATAAAGAGGAAGGATATGGTTTGAAAGAGAAAGTATATAGATACCAAAAAAAAAAAAAAAAAAGACAAAAACTTTCACATCTACTCATGTGGCAGCTTGTTAGTGGAACGGAAAAAAGTGATGTCAGTAGTGAGTTTGGATGACCTGAATGAGAACCAGTAAAAGCTTGCCAACTCAACTTCATATTTGGAGGATTTGTTATGCGTTGAAGTTGCATAAGCTGTTACTTAAGCAAAGTACGAAATTTCATACATCTTTTGTCCCCTTACTTAAGCAAAGTATGAAATTTCATATATTTAAATTTCCTCTTTTCAAATTTCCTAACCAGTGACCTCCCACGCACTTAAGACCTTTGTCCAGCACATTAACCATTAAATTGGTTGGCTTCCTTGTGTCATCCATAAACTTTATATTTTATTTATTTTAATTTTACAAGATTTTTAATTTTGCATTTAATTCTATTACTATTTACTTAATAGTCTTTTCTTAAGGCGTAAATGCACTTTTAGTCCCTACATTTTGACTTTTTTCCATTTTAGTCACTATATTTTATTTTTATCACTTTTAGTCCGTAAATCAATTTACGCATTCCATTTAAGTCCTTGAAGCTACCTTCCATCACTAATCTTACAGGCAAACTAACGGATGAATAAAATAATAAAAAAAATTTACTGTAGCATGCCACATCAGATTATAATTTTAAATATTTATTTTTCAATTTTAACAAAAGAAAAAATATGAGTTAAAATTTTTTTTTAAAAAAAAAGAAAAGAACACACCAGAAACATAAGAACAAGAACAGAAGGTGGAGAAGGGGATTTGGTCGAGCATGTTCCATTCAGGTTGGATGTCGATGAAGGATTTCAATGGCTTTCGGTGCATCATGTTGTTGTGCGCCCAAACCCTAAACTCCTCACAACCCGATTCTAACATGTACAAGAACTCTCTTTCCACATTCAAGGTCTTGTGGTTACCGTTCATGGTGATGACTTCGCAGCCAGCTTTCACTGCTTACCATCGAAGTCTCTCGAGAAAATAGAGTATTTTAATCTCATTGCCGCCGCGATCGAGTACATCACCAACTTAAACCACGATTGTTGACCCGCCGATCTAGTCGGCTTCGACTTCTCCAAATTGCCGATCGCGACGAGTCGACCCGTTGACACGTTGAGTTTGTTGTGGGTTTTTCCATTGTGAGATTTTTTTTGTAGTTTAGGTGTCTGTGTTTTTGTCTGGAGAGACTATGGAGACGAAAGAGTAGGGAGATTGAATGGACTTTGATGGTGTTGTCCAAATTTTTATTCTTTCATTTTCTTGACAACCAAACAAAGAATGAAAAAGAACTGAGAAATGATTTTGCTTGGGTTTGAGGATGGGGGCTTTGGAATTTATGATTTTTTTTTAATGGTGTTTTTATGCTGAATTTTTTGGGTTTATGAATTTGGTTTCTGGGTTTACGAATTTTATTTGCTGGTGGTTTCGTTGTTGATTGAAAGATGAGAAAATCTGGGTTTGAGTTGAGATTTTGTATATCTGGGTTTTGTGGTTTGAGAAAATCTAAGAAGAACTGTTGCTAGGTTTATGTGTGTTCTTGCCAGAGATTGATTTGTGTTTGTGTTTGGTTGACAAGAAAGGGCAAGAAAATGCAAGAAAAATCTGGGCATGTGTTTTTATGGGTCCGTTTGGATTAAACTTATTGTTACTGAAACTGAAAACTGAAAATACTATAGCAAAATAATTTTTAAATGTGTGAATAGTATCGTGGGACCCATTTTTAATATTTTTTAGTGCGTGAACAGTGATGAACAGTGCGTGAATAGTGATTTTTGTCCCCTGTACAGTGAACCCATGTGATGTTACTGTTCACGCACAGGGGGAAAAAAATGGCAAAACACGAAATCCTGAAACGCAGACACAATATCCAAATGGCATCTATGTTTAAAATCTCGGTTTGTGTTCTTTGGTGTTCTTGTTGAAGATGAACCTAGATTTGGGCAACTCATACTTTTTCTTTTGTTAAAATTGAAAAATAAATATTTTAAATTATAATCTGATGTGGCATGCTACAGTAAATTTTTTATTAATATTTTATTCATCTGTTAGTTTCCCTGTTAGATTAGTGACGAAAGGTAGCTTCAAGGACTTAAATGGAACGCGTAAATTGATTTAGGGACTAAAAGTGGTAAAAATAAAATGTAAGGACTAAAATGAAAAAAAGTCAAAATGTAGGGACTAAAAGTGCATTTACACCTTTTCGTAATCTATTTGTGCTCAAGAATTATGCTTTTACATCAATAAATGAATATGAAATTTGTAAATTTATGTTAAAAATAGTTTTATTTAATTAAAATTCTTTTTATTTGAAAGATTAATAAACACAATTTTTTAAAGCTTGTTAATATTTTATTATTTTCTATTCACGTTATAAAAAATAACGAAAAATCAGTTGAAAGTTTTTAAATTGCTTTATATTTTTTGGCATGAGTTTCCAAAGATGGCTAATTCTATTAATTTGATAGCTTTTTTGTGTTGCACCCAAAACTAACCAGTTCTTTATGAACTACATGTCGTTTAGTGCTTTTCTTCTCCCTTGCACATGTAGTTAAGTGCCGGTGCTATTTTCTTTCTTATAAAGAAAATATTCATCCTGAACTCTCATGATCAGTTATACAATCTGGAGAAAATGAATGAGACTAAAGTTGTGCATGAAATATCCCATTGGTGTTGTTGCTTTAGTATATTCATGATCTCTGGCCAATTTAGTGGAAGATGAAAAGAAAGCATAAATTAATTATGAAAATGTAATTGTATGTTAAATATTATTAATAAAAAATATAAAGATGTAACCCAAAAAAATTCAAGAAAAGACCACATGTGGATCAGTACACCTATGATTAAAATCATGCAATTCTTTCTTTCTTTCTTTCTTTCTTTTTTTTTTTTTTTTTTTTTTTTACATTTTACTTGGCTTGTTAATTAAAGTCATTTTAATCTGTCTATAAATATTCGAGCTATATGGAGGGGATGTCCCAACTTTTTTTTTTTTTCCCTAAATTGGCACTGTTTTTCTTGTCAATCAGTTCTGGTGGGTGTTGATTTGGACAAAGAGAAAAGCAAATTAGCACCATTTCAGTCCAAAGTGAAAATAACACTCTGTATTGCCAAAATTCTTTGAAATGCTAAAAATTGGCTGTACTAAATTTTAAGCACATCAAACACAAAAAATCACCTCCATTGAATGTCTCAAATGCCAAAAGAATTTTGGCATGAGTAGAAAGGTACTGTCGAAATGCCATTAACTAAAAATTCATTTTTAATTCAACTTTCAAGTTTCTCTCTTCCCTTTTTAATTCATTTGTTTTGGGTTATGTTTTGAGTTAATAATATTTTAATGTGTTGTATGCATTATTTTAATGGGTTATGATTTCTATCTCCTCTTTTTAATTTATTTGTTTTGGGTTATGTTTTGAGTTAATATTATTTTAATGTGTTGTATCTTGTATGTATTATTTTTAATCAGATGTAGGATATAATGTTTGTTGATGAAAATTGTTAACCAATGTTTAACAATAATTGTTAGATTATGTTTAACAAACGTTGTCAACTTATGTTTAACAAACGTCGTCAAATTATGTTTAACAAATATTGTTAAATTATGTTTAACAAACATTGTCAAATTAGTCAAACTCATCAAACATAATTTCACTCATAGGCCTTTTGGCGTATGAGTTTTATTGATGTGAGTAGTGCCCATTCAAGATAATGTATCTCTTAATGACGATCCTTTTTTTTAAGGGATTGACCTTTTGATTCCAACCATGTTGTCTTTGTACATAGGTTTATTTTATTTTATTTTTTTGTTTAAGGGAATATGTGTTTTTATTTATTTGTGGCTGCACCTAATAATTTGTTTAAGTTGCCTACGTACCCTTGACGGGGATCAAGCCACTTCGTAGTTCTTAATTTGAGGTTTTAGATTTAAAATCTCAAATATGGTTTTCTCCCATTTTAAATGATGGATCTAGTCAATACTTGGCTTTTAATTAAGTATTGGCATAATTTTGTATTTGGGTGAGATAATTGGTTTTAATCTCAAGGATAAGTCAAAGACCATATTTTCATGGAAATTGAATCAAGGATTCTCTTCTTTTGAGAAGTTAAAGTTCCAAGTAATTTTCCTTTTCTTTCATTTGCTTCATTGAAGAAATTTTAAATATTTTGATTAAGGGAAAGAAAACTCCTTTGAAGCAATTTTTATTTATTGTGAACATATTTGAAATTAGAAAATTTCCCCAACCCAATTTTATGGTCATTTTATTTTAAGAATTATTAACTCTAATTAATAATCCCTAAGAATTAGTCACAATTAATTTGGTAGAGTTAATGCCTCCATTAATTTAATGGTGGAATCAAGGATTCCATTAAAATGGTAGAGTCAAGGACTCCATTGATGGGATAGAATCAAAGACTCCAATTGTGGGGTAGAGTTAAGGACTCCATTGATGTGGTAGAGTCAAGGACTCCAATAATGGGGGTAGAGTCAAGAACTCCATTAACAGAGTGTTACACCACAACTTGAGAGAATTTTTATTTGGTAATTATCAAATACGATTTAAGAGTTAGGGACTCTTGTATAAAGCTTCATGTATGAAATTAGGAACTCTTCATGAAACCCAACCCTATTCGTTTTCCCAAACAAAAATTCAAATTTCAGGAAGAAGGAGAAAGAGAGATTTCGGTAGAGAAGAAAGGGGACTAATGAAATCCCATCTACAAACCTATGCTTCTGCTTGAAGTTACTCTCTCTATCCGTGTTTTTTTTTTTCTCTTCTCTCCTTGTCTTTGCTGTGTGTGTACTTGCTCTCTTTTTGTGTTTCCGGCCTTTTCCTCATTTTTTTTTTAACTTGTGCGTGCCTCCCTCTATTTATAGAGAGATTCCAAAGAAGCCATTCCTTTATTTTCCTCTGAACTAATCAGATCATGGAGCAATTTTCGTCAGTTTTTCCTCCATGACTCCTAATTTCATGTTGAGCCGTGACCCACTATTCAGCTTTTTGCTCTTTTTATTTGGAAAAAGTCTGGTAACATAACCTTTGTGCACAACTCGCCCACGTGGCGAGTTGTGGTTGGTGGAGAGGTGACCCACCACTATCCTTCCACCAACCACAACTCGCCACGTGGGCGAGTTGTGCACATAATTGTGACACTAGAACCACTCTTTTATTTGTTCCGTTGCTTTTTTAAACCGCCTCTTTGGTTTGTGACATCCCCACTTTTCCATTTTTCTGGCCCACTTTCATGAAACCTTGCTCCTTACTTTCTGGTATTGCCACTTTCCCATTTACTTCTCAGTTTTCATTTTTGTTTTACTTGATTAGTTACTATCTTTTTGCTTTTCACAGGTACTAGGCAGCAGGTTATGAACGTGGCTCATATTATATATATATATATATATATATATATATATATATTGTAGTATTGGCTAGATGCGGACCATACATGACCACATTTTTTTTGAACCTATGCTACTGATTAATCCTAGTTGCCGTGTAGATGCAACAATTTTTATAAAGTAATTTTTTAGTTTCAACAATGTTAAACCTTATGTTAAGAATAAATAAAGTAATTTTTTTGTGTGTTAAAAAATTTTTTTGTGTGTTAAAATAAAATTTTTTAACACACAAAAAATTCAAGCCAAGGTGGAGATTTGTTAAAGTAGAGGCGATGGAGGAGTTTGCTCCTGTAGCTTGATCAATTCAAGCCAAGGTGGAGATTTGTTAAAATGGGCCCGCATGTGTGGCTTGAATTGCCACAAGCCCAAGTCGATTACAAGTAAACCAAATACAACTTGTAATAAGAGACCACACCAACCAACTTAACATATATCAAAAAAAAAAAAATATATATATATATATATATATATGTTCATCAAAAAAATATATCAATATATATATGTTGTTAGGTGCGACAAATAAAAGGAGAAGAATCCTAATAACCTAGCAATGCAGCTGCATCAAAGAAAATAGAAAAAAGAGGTAGCTGCTTCTAGTCTTGTGTTTTCTTGTGAGAGAGTGTTAAGATGTAATTGGGATTTGGGTTTCTTAAAAGTGTTCTTGTACATTATTGTATCTCCCTATTTTTATAGTAAAATTTCTCCATTGCCGCCGTAAAGGTAGGTAGTTTGCCGAATCACGTAAATTTTTATGTTCAGTGTGTGTGCTTGTTATTTATTTTCAGCTTATTTACTGTTATTGGTTTAAGTTTTGGGGTGCTATTTGTTGGAAAAATAATAGTGAATAAACAAGTTTGATACAACAAACAATATCCCAAATAATTAGCAAGAATGTAAATAAGCAATGATAATATAAATTTAAATAAAATTAAGAACAATCTTACAGTGTTATAGAATCACGCTGCAAAAGCGTTGTCCTTAAAAGTTGATTCGTGCCACCCAAAGTAAAACTTGGTGCGATTGGTTCTCTTGGCCAAACAACCTCCTAGGATTAGACTATAGCGTCGACCTTTGTGATGTACGCACTTCCACTCACAAAAGGTTTAAGAACAACCCTCTATTACCTTTCCTTAGAACAAATATTCTTGTAGAAAAATATGTGGGAGAGAAAGATAGTAGAACTGTGTATATCTAAAACATAATGTAGTAAAAAGACCCCTTTAGAAAATGTGTTATGATGAGTATTATATAGGCTACTTATGAAGATAATAATCTATAGTTATTGGTTACTAATAACCCTTAAAAACTCAACGGCTATATTATCAATTATTGTCTAACGGCTATTTTTCTCATTATTGCCCAACGGCTATTTTTCTCATAAATTTTCAACGGTTAGAAAATAAATAAGAATAAAAGTGTTTGGAACACACACCCACACCAACACTATTTGCACATCAGTACATATGGTTTTTTTTTTTTTTTTTTTTGATGAAACAACAGTGCATAAGTTAGTTAGCTATTAGTGGTTGATTATCATGTCATGTGCTACAAAATTTTTAATCCCTTTATTAACTATGTGTTTTTTCGCTTTTTTAGCTTTCTCAAATGAATTGCTATTCGCCTTGAATGCAATGATTTTGAAGAGTTTCTTCTTTAAAAATTGTTATCTATTAGTTTGTTGCTAGATAATCTACAATTCTTTTGTAAAAGCGTGTCTTTGACTTGTCATCTCTTTTTGACTCTTTGATAGTTTTTGATGAAAAATTATTATGCATCACAAGAGGGAAAAAAATACATATTATTCAAATTCAAGTGTTCGTTTTGGTTCTTTGATATTGTAACATGTTCTAAAAACTTTTCGAAATTGCTTTATTTATCATAATGGAGATTTTCCCAGTTAATTTTATTCTTTTAACAACTTCTTATTAACACTACGAAACTCATACAAATTTTTTTTTTTAAATATATATTATATATATATAATACCTTTAAAAAAAAATTTTAATTGATGCATTGCATAGATTGCACAGTTAGAGGAAACAACTAATTTCCCGAACGGAGATCAAGCCAAATCTTTGAACTTCATTTCAAACTCAAATGGATAACCGGTTAACCACACGCATTTAGATTTTTATTGAAAAGAAATATATAAAAATTATAAGAGATTAAATTCTGTAAGGATGTGGTGTAGAACTTAAGTTTTACATCCTCCAATCCCAACATGTTATATCATCATATTACATATTAAAGAATACGCACAACCATACTTGATCAATTCTAATACTCATCTAAAAATCTAACTCAACTGTGAATTTATGGAGATGATATTAGATGTGGTATGATGTATTAAGTTTTAAGTAAAAATCTGATATGATAATTTCTTATTAGATAGTGTAAAACATGAGTTTTACCACTTATCCTTACCAAATTTGGACTCAAAGTATAAATCTTAAAACTTCAACATTCAATTATCTTAAAACTTCAAACCAAAGACAAAGAGGACCCTAGGAAAGAGATTATTAGAGAGAATTTTAATTAGTAACACTCGTATATTGTTTTTTTTTTTTTTTTTTAAATTACACTTGATGGGTAACTCTAAGTAATATTACACTATATTTAAAAGATTCTACTGCTATATTACTTGTTTTTTACGTTTTTAACATGCATGTCAATGTTATTTAATATTTCATCCATAAAATCATATTTTAGGCATTATTTTAAATTATAAAAAATTGAATTTAAAAAATTGATTGATAATATGACTATTATTTTTTGATCATTTTAAAATTTTACAAGCATAGAGAAAATAGAAACATAATATAACTGACGGTAAATTTATCAAAATATACAAAAAATATTAGATAATGTAATATTACTTAAAGATGTGTATGTTTTATCTCCTATGCCATTATTGGGTAAGGCTTAGGTAGACATTGAAGTCAAGCCTAGTCAGCAATTATTAATGACTTTATCAATCATAAAGAAGACCATAACATTCTAACTATAATAGTGATGGGAGCACACACCCTCATGTCGTCCAGCCCACATGTGATAGAGTTGCTCATTTAATGAACTTGTCTCCCACCAAAGTCTCAAAATTAAGTCAGCATGTCAGTATGTCATTCCTTGTGAGGTGACTCTGGCGGTGAGGGAAACGCTAAAGAGAAAAAGATGGCTGAAAAGAGAACTAAAAGGAAGATGGAATGAATATTTTTTTGGGGACAACTCTAAGAAAATGTTAATGCTATTTTATTTTAGAATTTTAAAAATTCACAATTTTATTATACTATTTAATTTTACAATACTTTTACATCTCAAAATTCTATTTTTATTAAAATATTATTTTTTAATCTTTTTTTTATTATTTCTTTCTAACTGTCAAACTTGGTTTTCCTAAACTTTCCAACAACCATTTTTTTTTCCCCTCACTTTCTCCCTCAACCTCTAGCACCAGTTCAACACACAAAACCCCACACACATAGAGACCTATGATACACCGAGCCACTGAGTCATCGAGCCATCGATCAGATCAGAAACCCACCGAGCCACCAATCAGATCGAAAACCCACGCCGCCATTTGAAACCCAAGCCGTAAAAAATACCCAGAAAACGCTGATGATCAATCCAGAATAACGTCAAAAAAAACCCAGCGTCACAACAGAAGGAAAAAAAACCCAAAAAAAAAAAACCCATCAGAAAGGCAGAACCCAGAAGAACCAGCCAAACCCAAAAATCATCACCGAAGCCACCATCGGAGCTACCGATGATCAACCCAAACGATCCACCCACCGATCAACAGATCCACCGTTTCAAACCCACCGAACAACCGATCCAAACCCACCATCAACCGATCCCAGCCCAACGATCCAACCTCCAACCTCAAAAATCCAAAACCCAACACCGGTGCAATGAGAGAAAGGCCGTGTGAAACTTCAGCGATGGAGATGGGTGAGGGTGAATCAGTTGAGCTACAGTGAGATGAGAGATGAGAGAGAGGCCGTGTGAGATGGGTGAGAAATTTCGAAAATGGGTGAGAAATTTCGGAGATGAAGTTTCAGAGATGAGAGAGCAAATGGAGCAACAGAGAAGGAAGAGAGAGAATAGAACAGGAAAATGAGAGGGACGAGAGAGAAATTTCGGATTAAAAAGGAGGAATAAAATTTTTTTTTTTTTTACAATACTGTGAACAGTACAATTCTATGTATAGAATTGTACTGTAGCACTATTGCAAAAAAATTTGCAATAATTGTGTTTACAATTGTCTGATGCAAAAGGTTTTAAAACTTAAAATGTCAAATTGTCTTTAGATATGACATTAGCATTCTCCAATGCTAATGCTCTAATGCAGCGCTTTGCTAATAGGATACACCATTTTATAATGGATCGATTCATAAGAGAGCTTGTAAATTTTAGGGTAAAGTCTCTTTACTACTCCTAAGGATTGAGCTAATACCAACTAAATTCAAGATAATTCAAAATTGACCAAATTGGTCCCTAAACCCACCTAAGTCCTTACACACTGTTAACTTCGCTAGTCAGTTTTTATTCTTCTCTCAAACTTGTCTCTTCATAGGCTCCTCTCTATGACTCCCTCCTCTCTCTCTCTCTCTCTAACCTCAAATCCACCACAACCAACTAAAAACTCAAAAGAAACCCATACCAAAACTCAACCAAACTCATGGCAATAAAACCAAAATACTCCAACAAAACCCAAAATGAAAAAACCCCAAAAATAAAATTACAGCAAACCCACCACCCCACAAAACCCACCACCACCACAACAAAACCCACAACCACCCCATAGGAAATCCACTACCTCCAAAAACCCATAACAAAACTCAACCAAACCCATGGCAAGAAACCCAAAATCTTGCCAAAAAAAACCCAAAGAACTTTCTCAATAAACAAATAGGGGGGAAAAAAAAAAGAGTAAATGGAACCAACAAGCAAATCTCAATGAAGAGGAAAACACAACAAATCAAAATTCATTTGAAGATTTAAACCCAAATCACAGAACATTCAATCAATAACTATGACAAAAAATCAGCCTTTCAACTCAAAATTCTAATCCAAACCAAACCCAATCAATCAAAACATCCACTTAACCAAACCCCCAAATTCATAGACCTGAAAAAAAAGGTGCTCCGATCTATATGTGGCTTTGTGACCATCCACCACCAACCACCCCCACAGCAAACCCATCACTGCCGATCAAAACCTAACCCACACCACGGCACCGCCATAAACACAACGAAAGAGAAAACCCAAACCCTCCGACGTCGATCCACACCACGAAACACCACTAGCCCACACTATGGCGCCGCCGCAAGACCACGAGAGAGAGAGAGAAAGTAAGGACTCCAACGCTGATCCACACCAAAACCGACGACCCACCACTTACCCAGACCACGACGTTGACGCAAAGACCATGTGAGAGAGAAGAGAGGGACTGGTGAGTAAGAGGAGAGAGGGACAAGAGAGTAAGAGAGAGGTCTGAGAGTGAGAGGGATTAGAGGATCAGAGCGAGAAGACAGAGACGAGAGAGTAGTTGGAATGAGAGAGAGATTAAAAATAAATAACGGTGTTACAAGTCGTTTAAGTTTTAGGACCAAAATGGTTAATCTCATAATGTTTTGGACCTGGTTGGTATTAGCTCAAATCCCAGGAGTTGTTAGTGGAATTTACACTAAATTTTATATTGGTCCTCTGCCTATTCCAACCTTCTCTTTTCAAGTTTGGACCGGTTGTTAACAAAATATATGATGCTAAACACAAACACATACAGCCTATAGATATAGCAAAATCTCTCTATTTTTAAGGTGAAAGTTCGATGTTGTTAGGATGTGAACATCTTACCAATCATAGAAATTGTTTTTTATTTTTATGTGTTTTTATTGTTATTTATTTTACTTCTAAAGTTCTATGGAGAAACCAAAATTGTTTAAAGGATCCTTATTTTATATATAAAAAAATCAATATTGTGTATGAATCTAGCATATACTACAATCAAACCCAATATATATCTACAATATATATATACACACACACTTACATTATAACCCAATTCACCATTCTATTTTCATTTTTAGTTTTTAAGAATTCATTTTTTGGAAAAAAAATATTACTAAAAGAAAAACAAATTAAAAAAAGGATTTTTTATTGATCACAATTCATGAGTATATACACTAAAAATTTAAATACTCTCGTATTACTACTTTGAACTTGCACTACATAAAATATTTGTGTTGATCCTAATTAGATTAGGTTCCGGGTATCATAGAATAAAAAGCTTTCAATTCCTAGCGAAATTGCATTGCATTAGATATATATTAATAATGATTTATAAAAACGATTGAGTGTTTAGAACATTACAAAATAAGTTTTATACTTTGTAAATTAGTTTCAACAACTTATTGGATTATATTATCTTCCGGGAGATAGTTTGACATTTTTAAGTTTCTCTATGGCTTTATATATAGTGCGAAGAAATGGAATCACTGTTTGCCTTCTCTTTCTCCTATTGCGGAATCAACAAAATTTCTTCTCCTTTTTTTGAGAAGAAAACAAGAGAAAGTGTTCTCAAAAACAGATGATAATAATGATAATAATAAATAAATAAAAATAAAAAAGTCGGCTTGGAAGCCTTGGCTCGAGTCTTAGTTAAAATATTTAAGAACTTATGTTCAACTGGCGGACCAATAGAAAGACCCACGGAGCGCGGCCCATAAAAATGACAAAACCCAAAATGCCACGCTACCCATCTAATAAAATAGATCAAATCTAATTTCCACCGACCTCAATGTTGCCAATAACACTACTAGCAGATACCCATGTCAACCAATGCCCAAACCTTTTAATCCAGTCCCATTTATTTTGGTCCAACCCAATTTTCAAACAAACTGAACCATTTCATTATGAAGTTTAACCAAACAATGTTTCTCTCAAAACTTATCATATATTTTTATGTTGAGTATGAATTTTAAAAATTTAACGGTTGAATTACATGTTCTTATTATATCCTTCATACATGCAAAATTTTAAATTTTAAGAAAATCAAAAATCCATTGCTATGACATCACAACAATTGATTTTTGATGTTATAGCTCCCCTTGTGTCTCGTGACTATATGTAGTTTTGTTTCTTTTTTTTCAATAAAGTTGACCTTTGGGTCTAGATTCTCAAAAAAAAGAAAAAAAAAATCAATTGCTATGACATCAAACAAATATTAAAATTTTAATTTTTTGTGATATAAAATTGTGTATAAAAAATAAGTTTATTAATTGAATAGTAAATAATATCCGATTTGAACAAAAATTAATATGCATGTTAAGAACATAAGGAACGTGAAATTCAACAGTTAGATTTTTAAAATTCACACCCGAAAAAGAGATATGATAAATTTAAAGAGTTTCTCTTCAAACTAGTTTAAAGAAAAGTTATTAATGCAGCGTGGGATGAGGATTTACTTGCTAATTCTGATTTTCCTTTTCTAAGGTGTATGGATGTTTGTCAATCTCGGCTGGATAGTTGGAATAAATCTGTCTTTGGGCATGTGGGAAAGAAGATTGATAATTTGCAACATTAGCTACAACCTACAATGGTTGGAAGAGCAACCTGCGTCCCCACACATTATTGTAGAATCCCGTGTGATTCGAAAGGAATTAAATAGCTGGTTGGATAAGGAAGAGGCTGTGGAAGCAACGGTCTAGAAATACTTATCTTAAGGAAGGTGACCGCAACACTAAGTTTTTTCATTCAAAAGCTTTAAGTCGTTATCGTAGAAATACTCTACAATTGAAGGCCTTTTTGATGAGGAAGATGTATGGCAGGAGGATGCTAAGAAACTGGAGCATATTGTATTGAGTTATTACTCTGATCTTTTTACTTCTTCAAATCCCACGGATTTCCAAGAATTGTTGGATGCTATTCCGCCAAAAGTTTTGCTTGAGATGAATAGAAAACTTATCAGGGAATTTCATGCAAGTTAAGTTTTTAAAGCTTTGAAACAAATGAATCCCTTGAAGGTCCTGGATCCGGATGGTATGCCATCACTATTTTATCAACATTTCTTGCCAAAAATTATCACAAAAACGGTATTAGACTTCCTTAATCATGGTGTTATTCCTCCCAAGTTTAATGAAACTCATATTGTTTTAATTCCAAAGGTTACTCATCCTGAGAAAATTTTTGAGTATTGACCAATTAGTCTTTATAATGTTGTTTATAAGTTGGCTTCTAAAACTCTAGCAAATAGACTTGAAAAAATTCTCCCCTTTATTATCAGTGATACCTAGAGTGCCTTGTGCATGGAAGGTTAATTACTGATAATATTTTAACTGCTTTTGAAAAAATGCATTATATTAGTAAAAAAACAAGATAGTGGGGAAAACAGGGAGAGATGACTTTTAAACTTGGAATGAGCAAAGCATATGATAGAGTTGAGTGGATTTATTTGAAAAAAAAAATTATGGAAAAATTGGGTTTTCATAAGAGATGAAGGAATTTGATAATGCAATGCATTTTTTCTGTTACATTCTATTTGAATATATGAGCAACCCCATGGATGTATTACCCCTTCTAGGGGTCTTCTCCAAGGGGATCCTCTTTTCCCTTACTTGTTATTAGTTTGTGGAGAGGGTTTATCTGCTTTAATTACGAAAGCTACATCAGATGGGCTTATTGAGGGTGTTAAAGTTTGTCATCATGGTCCTAGTTTGTCTCACGTATTTTTTGCAGATGATAGTTAGATATTTTGTTGAACTTCTATTGAGGAGTGTGAGTCTTTACAAAATATTTTGAAGGTGTATGAAAAAGTTTCGGTTCAACAATTTAATAGAGCAAAAATTTCGCTTTTCTTTAGCAGAAACACCACGGTAGAAGTTCAAAAGGAGATTTAGCAAAGGCTTGGTGCACAAGTTATTCGACAATATGAAAAGTATCTTGGTCTACCTTCTTTGGTTGGTCATTCTAAGTGCAATACTTTTAGTGATTTGAAGGAGAAGCTTGCAAGGAAGTTGGCTAGTTGGAAAGAGAAATTACTCTCAAAAGCGGGTAAAGAAATTATTATTAAAGCTATAGCTTTGGCTGTTCTGACTTAACCGATGAGCTGCTTTAAAATTTCAGATATTCTTTATGATGAAGTAACTAGTTTAATAAGGAATTTCTGGTGGGATCAAAGGCATGAGGAGAGGAAGATGGCCTAGCTTAGTTGGGACAAGTTGCGTATTCCAAAAGCTTGTGAGGGGATGGGTTTTAAACAATTAAAGGGTTTTATTTTAGCTTTGTTAGCAAAATAAGGGTGGCGCTTACAAACTAATCTCGATTCTTTGGTTTCTATGATTTTTTAAGGCCCGTTAATTCCCTAATTGTGATTTTGTACATGCTTCCATGGGTAGTATTCCTTCTTGTGCTTGGTGTAGTATTATGGCAGGTCAACACATAGTACAACAAGGGGTGCGATGGCAGGTTGGTAATGAGACAAAACAATTAAAGTGTGCCATGATAAATGACTTCCAACTCCTACCACCCATAAGATTGTCTCCCCTCAGCGCGGCCTTAATACAGATGTTAGAGTGTTTGATCTGATTGATCATGCCATTGCTGAATGGCATTCAAATTTGGTGAAACAAACTTTCCTTCCTTATGAAGCTGATGTAATTAGAGGCATGTCCCTCAGCTCTAGTCTCCTGGATGACAAACAGATTTGGACAGCTACGAGTAATGGTGTTTTTATTGTGAGGAGCACCTACGAAATTGCTATGAATAGGTCTTTGCAAGGTGGCTCCAGCTCCAACAGTTAGAATGGAAACATGAGAAGGTTTTGGAAGATTGTTTGGAAGCTTCATATCCCTTATAAAGTGCATCATTTTGCTTTAAGAGCTTGTAGAGATATTTTACCAGCAAAAGAGATCCTTACTCGGCGACATGTAATTGAAGATGGTATTTGTAAGGAGTGCAGAGAAGAGGTTGAATCCTCGAGGCATATGTTTTGGTCTTGTCCACAGGCAAGAGAAGTGTGGTTCAATTCTAAGTTACTTGATACCAATTGTAACTTAAGGTTCCATAATTTTCTTGACATTCTGTGGTATGTGATAATAATCAAGCAGAGAAGTTCAGAGGTGGTTGAAATGGTGGTGACTGTGGCTTGGGCTCTATGGAATAACAGGAATGAAGTTCGGAATGGGGAGAGGAAGAAGAGTGCAGCTGTAATTGTCCAGTGGGGTTTCAACTATATTGATGAGTAATAGGCCACAAATTCTAATTTCGTTTCTAGTCATACTCCTCCACTGCCATTGTTCAAAGTTAATTTTGACGGCCCTGTTTTTGCTACTCAAAAAGAAGCAGGTCTGGGGGTTCTTATCAAAGATGAAAAGCGACAGCTTGTAGCGGCTCTTAGCAAGAAAGTTCATGCTCCTTTAGGTGCTCTTGAGATTGAAGGAAAGGCTTTTGAAGCAAGTATTTCTTTTGCTAGAGATGTGGCCATCCTTAAGTTTATCACTATGAAGCACGGGTGCGTTTCCAGATTCGGGTGCGGGTGAGAGTACGGGTGTGAGACTCGACAATTTTTGAGAAAGTAGGGTGTGGGTGCAGGTGCGGCAGGATACGGCAATTTAAAAATTATTAAAAATATTTTTATTTATATTTTCTATATATGGCTAAGCATACATTTTCACATTATATAAACATATACCATATTTAAGAGCAATAATAGATGATAACTAAAACATAATGTTCATAAATTAAATACAATTCACAAGTTTGAAGTTAAAACATTGAAATTAGAATACATGGAGGGAGGTAGAGAGCAGAAAGGTAGGAGGCACTGATGGTTTTTTTTTTTTTTTTTTTTTTTTGTGTTTAAAGATGTTTTTGCACTCTTTTTTTTTTTTTTAAATAATAATTCTTACTTGAATTTCGGCCTGATTCAAAGCTGGTATTGGCCTAAATCGGCCGATATCGCCTGAATCGGTCGGTTTTAGCTGACCGATACAAACTGATTCGACCCGAATTGGTGCGAATCAGTGCGAATTGGCCTGAGTCGATGCGAATCCAGAAACGAAAAAAAAAAAAAAAAAACACTAACGCGCGGGCAGCAACGTCGCCCACTGCACCCTGCATCAGACGGCAGTGTGGCACCTCTGTAGCCACGTCAGTGCTTTCCTGGTTTATCATTGAGGGTGATTCATTGATAATGTCCCAGGCTTTGACTGAGAAGACTTCACCTCCTGCTCTAGTGGCCCCAATGATATATGGAATTCTTTCATCTTTAAATGATATTCGTAAAGTTATTTTTTCTCATGTGGGAAGGGTAGGAAATAGACCAGGTCACTTGTTAGCTAAATATGTTTTTAGCATTTTTTATTTTTCAACCTAGATTGAAGAGGCTCCTTGCAAGCTCTTATCCAAGATACAATCTCTATAGTCTAATAAAGTTTATGTTTTCAAATTTAAAAAATAAATAAATAAATAAATAAAAGGAAATATAGATATGAGGAACATGTTACCACCAAACTAGAAACAAATAAAATAAAATTTACGAAAAGGCTTTTGTTTTTGTTTCAGTAAAAGATAGTAATCGTAGGATAGAAGCGATCTTTATAAAACTCACCAAGGAATGATGTCATCGCCAGATGTTATTCCACAAAATCTTTTCTGACCTACAGAGGCACCCACACCCAAGATATGGAATTCGAATCTCTACTAACACCATCAATATTTTCTACGAGGCGCACAAAGAGAGGAGCTTTCTAAGATATTAAGTAGGGTAAAAAATAAGATTTGACTACTTTTTTTTTTTTTTTTTTAATTTGTTCGTACAGTGTCTCTTACCGTTCATAAAAAATGTTAATACTTTAGATATTTAATACTTCATACATATTAAAATAGAAAGGTTAAAAGACTTTATCTTAAAAGACACGTTAGATCCAAGACATACCAATTCACTTCAGATAAAACCTCAAAGACTCCCATATTATTCATTAAATACATGTATACAATGTTATAATTGTTATTTTTCATTCGCGAGGAGCTGGATGAAAAGAAACTCTCATGTCCCATTTAGTAGTAAAGATTGAATTGAAAAAAGAACCATTAACTTACCATCAGCATCTTTGAGGTTTGGGATATAGCCAAATAGGTCCGAGACATTTAACCGATTTGGTCCCCAAACCATATGCTAAATACAACATTTTCATTTCTAAGAGCATATGGTTTACAAGGTTAGGGACCAAATTGGTTATTTTGGAAATATTTTGAACCTGCTTGATATTAGCTCAAACCTTAGGAGTGTCGACTGTAATTTACCCTATTACCTAATATTTGGTGTAAAAAAGAACGACAATAAATTTTATGCCGAACCTAATTAAATTTTTTTTTTTTTATAGGGAGAAGAAAGTGAACTCTTATTAAGAAAAACTGATTATGTCAACTTGAAACATAGAATAAAATTGTGGTGGAACATCCTCCATCCACACAAGAAAAACTTGCACATTAATAGAGTATCTAGCCAGAGCATGAGCAAACTTATTGTCTTCTCTCCTAGTTTGAGAGTAAAGCAATTAAGAAAAAGACTGTGATAGTAACTTCACATCTTATATCAGAGGGGCATGGGAAGCCAAGGAACCGTCCTCATCGGCCAAAGCTTTAATAATCCTCCCCGAATCACCTTCCAAAATAGCGTGGCTAATACCAAGTTTTGTCCCATGCTCAATAGCACGGGCTGCGGCTAGAGCTTCAATTTCCACTACTTGGTAAGCTTCAGGTAATTTTTGGGATAGGGAGGCAATGATTTGACCTTGGCTATTCCGAATGACTACACTTGTAACGGCTTTTGTGCATCAAAAATACAAAATATATATTTTTTATGGTATTATTATTTGTGACAAACTTTCTTCCATTGTAAATATAAAAAATGGTATTAGCGACAACTATGAAACCATCAAAAATGGTAAAATATTTTGGAGGGAAAATTCCTCCCCTTACTTTTTGCATTTGTGACGACATTTATTCATTGCAATTATTATTATTTTTTTTTTCTAATTGAGTTTGTATTTGTGATGAACATGCTGACCTTTGTAAATAGTTAATCTGCTTTAGAAGAAAGAATGTATTGGTGATGAAATTGGATCCCTCGTAATAAATAATATTTGTGATGGACTTAAGCCGTCAACAATGTTAAATTTTTTTAAGGGGGGAATTTATGCCCTTATTTTTCATGTGTTTGACAATTTTTTTTCCATCACCATATATTGCATTCTCATTTGCGACAGACATTTTGGTTGTTGTTAATCTTTAAAATTTTCTTAAGAAAAGAAGGTATTAGCGATGGTAAAGTAAATCTGTTACAATAAAGCTGATTTTCAACATACATATGGCCGTATAAAATGATTATTTTCTTTGAATGGTAAATTTTCCTCAATTTTTTCTTAATTTTAAAATTTGCATAAAGAACTTCTTTCAAGACCCTCCAAGTACGCAAAGGTTATTTTGGTCATTTCAAAAGTAGAAGGTATTTTGATCATTTTGAAGCTTTTAGGGGAACTTTTGTCACTTTAGAAGTTTATGGGTATTTCGGTCATTTTATAGCTTTAACAGCAAATTTCAGTCATTTTGGATGGTCAGATTGTGTCAACAAGGTTAATCAAAGTATTGTTGGTCACTGTGTTTCATTGGTCCAATTAAAAATGACATCTCCAATCTGATACCACCCACAAGACCACCCAATTAAAGAAATCACTCAAATTTGAGACCACCTAGATCGAAGAGAAACCAAGTACCATTCGGGTTTGAGCCGATTTTGGGATGGGCAGAATGTGAGAGGGAGAGGAGACAAAGTGTGAGTGAGAGAAAGGGAAATATATTGAGACTAAATTTTTTTAGTGTTGAAGTTTTGTGGATTTATAATAGTTTATACGTGTGTGATAGGAGTTTGTGAATTTTTCATTTGTGTATGTTTTAGATCTTTTATTGTGTGGGTATTTATTTTTTATTTTTTTTTCCTGTTTATATAATTTTTAAATTTTAGAGCATAAATTTTATTTTTCATAAATTTTAAAATTTATTTAATTTATATGAAATCATTAAGATGACATGTCATTTTTTTCATTGGACCAATAAAATACATGTGGCAACAAATGGATGGGGGGGTAACAATCCAAACAGTATCAATCAGATGTAAAATTCAAAAATTAAAACTTTCGAGTGTAAAATTCAAACACTCCCAAACTTTAGAGGTGTGTTTTGCAATTTACTCATAAATGAATAGTATCATTGTAAATTTACAGTATTATGATAGGAAAACTGTAAATTTACATAATTATACACTGACTAATATGAGTCATTTTTAAGAAAAATTGGGTAAATTTTACACTTTTTTTTTATTATACACACACTTATGTGAGTATTCCCAATAAAAAAAAAAACACACATGTCCAAGTATAAAAACAAGCAAACATATCATCTTCCTATTGAAGGCAAAAACATCATCAAACAACATAAAGCTCATTTATAAAACCCTAAACCCAAACTTCTTCAAATTCCCAAACCCAATATCGCTCAGATCCATATTCACTCAAGGTAAAAGTACTCTGAACTCTTTCTGATTTTGTTCAATCAATCTGCTTCAATTTAGATATATCAGATTGAATCATAGTAACGATGGGCTCACTGCTTCAAAACCCAATCTGCTTCTATTTAAATACCTGTGTTGGAGCACTGACTTTTTTTTTTTTTTTTTTTTTTTTTTTTTTTTTGACAATCTGTTGGAGCACTGCCGTAGATTTTGTTCAATTAATCAATGCCATTCCCATTCGGCCTTTGTTAACCTTTTCAATTGTCTATACCAGATATGGCTCCAAATCCAATTGAATTGCCATGGGATGAAGTTAGAGAGTTCACCAATTTTGACATGAAAATTGGTGAAGGGGGTTTTGGAGACGTTTACAAGGGACTCTATGAAAATGGTTATGTGGCTGTGAAAATCGCTGACTACAACAGGACCACGGACCCCAAATTCAAACAATGGGAGGTAAGAATCATACTAAAAACATATTTTGTATCTTGCCTCCTTTATTTTTTGATAAATAACCGACTTCTTTTGAAAATAGCTTGTCTCTGTTTAAACTCAGTATCTTCTTCTCACTTTTAAACCACTAGTTTTGATGCAAGTAAAAAACTCTATTGTCCTATTATAGTTTGCTATAATTAAGAGCTAACAAAAGATAACAGAGTTTTTTGAGAACCTAGAAGTAGAAAAATGAATCTTAGCCGTTGGATTTTTAATAAAGTGGTGGTGCCCTTGGGGGATTGACCATGAGGTACACGTGATGCAGAGGACATGTTTACACACTCGGAAGTGAAAAGATCACTCTCTTATGTTGGATTTCATATCAGCCTTCTTATTGCCACACCCTGAAACAAAATTGGGAAACATGGAAGGATACTAATAGGTGAAACCTACCTCAATTTTATGCTTTAGCACATGCAAAGCTATGGGATTCATATGAGAATATATTTTGAGAGAAAATGTGTATTTCTTATTGATAGAATGAATAATACATTACTATATATACAAAAACATAGACTTATAACCAACCGTTAACAAACTAATTCCTATCTAACAAACCTAAGAAAGTGCATTAGGGACTAACTAATAATATCATGACAGCTGTATGTACATGTTAATTACACAATACAACTCAATATATTATAAATGATTTGTAGTAGGACTTGCGTTGTTGATCAAAACTATTGGTCGTATACGCTTGTCCTGTATTTTTGAGTAATATTTATGTACATGTCAATATTGATAACTATTAGCCTTGAGTAATATTTATGGCTATTACTACCATCTGACTTAGAGTTTTGTCTTAAAAACCCACTTGCAGCCAATTGGCTGTTTAGCAAGTGGTAAGGGAGTCGAGAACCAAGTTTTATTAGCTTCTAAGGCTGTGATTTCAGCATCCATTGCTGCTTTCCAAACAGGATCTTGGAGAGCTTGACTAAAGGATTTAGTTTAGTAGTACTAGATAAGGCTAGACTGTAAGACCTATGAATTGGTCATAAGTTGTGATAAGAAAGAGTAGGTGAAATTGGATGTGGCTTACCAGATGCAATGGAAGCAGCAGTGGAGAGAATGGGAGGAGAGCAAACATCATTTGAAGCCAACTTGCAGTGGTAATCTTTGAGATAAGCAGGTGCCTTGTGAAGTCTGGTAGAATGCCTGACAGGTTGAGGAATACTAGGACTAGAAATGTGATCTGCAGAATTACTTTTTACAGGATCAGATGGAGATTTAGAGATATGAGTAGGAGAAGGATCATCAATCTGGTCAGGGAGTTATGGGAAATAGGTGTGGAAGAGGGAGTGACATCATGTTCTGCAGAATATGAATTAGGAAATAAAGGGTAGGTATTATTGGACTGATTTGTATACCAAGCGTGATAGGGAAACTGTTTCATGAAAAATAACCTCTCTAGACAAAAAGACATTATGAGAGGTTAAATCATACAGTTTATAACCCATAAAACCAAAAGGATAGCCAATGAAAATGCAAGGACTTGCCCTTGGATCAAATTTTGATCTATGTCTAGAAAGAGCAGAAGCATAGCAAAGGCATCCAAAAAACCTGAGATGACAGTAAGGAGGAGACTTGCCCAAAAGTCTCTCATAAGGAGTGGAGTTATGAAGAGGAGGACTAGGAAGTCTATTTGATTCACAATCTCACCAAAATTTAATAAGGAGATTGCTTCGAACCTAAGGGCCCTAGCTACATTTAAGATATGCTGGTGTTTTCTTTCAATTACAGCATTTTGTTGTGGCGTTTCCCACAGCTAAGTTGGTGAGAAGCAAAGAAGGCAGGCATGCAAATTCAATGACATAGTCTTTTCTAAGTACTTTGATTTTAGTATGAAATTGGGTCTCAACTAAATGAAAGAAAGAGACTGAATGAGTGAGGTTGTGTCTGGATTGAATTTCTTCAAATTGACCCAAGCGCATCTAATGTGGTCATCAACAATAATGAGAAAATATTTGTGGCCATTCATAGGAGTGAAAAATAGTCCCCATATATATCAGTGCACAAGGTCAAAGATACATTCAGAAACGTGTGTAAGGAGAAAAAGAAAGTCTTTTCAGTTTAGATAAAAGGACAAATGGTACAAGGAATTGATGAATTCTGACAAGCTGTTATTTCAGGCATTGCATAAGTAAGAACTTGAAGCCTTCTTACAGAGAGATGTACAAGCCAATTATGCAACAAATGGCTTTGGACATAGTTCCAAGTCTTATTACGGTGCAAAGAAGTAAAAGATTGGGGAAACAGATACACTTGATTTTTGTAAAAAATGAGACAAGAAGGTTGAAAACTGGAAAGGAAGAGATATTTGATTGGAGGCACATTTCTGCAAAATGTAAAGATTACCAAGCTGTTTACCCATCCCAATCGTCCTCCCATTGCTCCAAGTCCTGGATGAAACAGTAAGAAGATAGAAAAATACAACATCTCAAAGAACTAGTCAATTTGCAAAAGGAAATGATGTTTGAAAGTAAAACTAGGAACACAGAACATTTTCTAGGACAATAGATGCAGAAAGTTGGACAGTGCCTGTATGAGTTACTATAACAGATTCCCCATTAGGCAATTTAACAGTGATGCGAGCAATAGATGTAATTTTAGTGAAAAAATTGATGGAATGGACCATATGATCAGTGGCTCCACTGTCAATAATCCAATCATCAGAATGTACAGTTGAAATATCAAAAGAATATGGAGAAAAAATAGAATGGTCATCAACATTGTGCTTTGGATTAAGGATAGAACACTGACTACCTGACATGTGTGAAATGGGACTAAAAGACTTGCTACTTGATGATTACCCTCTGGTATGCACTGATTGACAAGAAAAGTTTGTTAGTTCAGCATGTTGAGAAGTTGCTGATACCGAGATTAAGTCAATGCTACTTGAGCTAAATCTTCTCCCCCAGTGTCAAATGCTAAGCCTGAAGAGTTCACAGTAACTTGGTTTGCCACCACTGAGATTTGTCTTTGGTCCTGTAAGGCTGTAACCAGGAGGATTACCATGTATTTTCCAGCATTTGTCAACAACATGCCCAAGTAAACAACAATGTGAGCTCTGAGGTCTTTCTTTCTTAGGCTTGTTAGAGTAATTCCCTTTTGTTGTACTGTTGATACTGTGAATGCTGTGAGTTGAGCCTTAGCCATGAGTCCTGCAGATTCAGTTCCAACATTTAACCCACTCCCAACCTTTCTTTGTTTCTCTTCTTAAGACACAAGTGAAAACACTTTATGAAGAGGTGGTGAGGGTTCTAGGAGTAATATCTGACCTCTAATAGCACCAAAACACTCATTTAAACCCATCGGAAAAGACATGGTAATTTGGTACTCTTGATGTCCACAAGTGCAAGTATTATAGGCCTTTAACTCATCCCAAAACAGCCTTAAATTTCGTGTAATAGCCATTAACAGTCACATTATCCTGAGTAAGAGAACTTCCTTCTGTAACTCAAACATTCAAGGCCCATTGCCCTGTGAGAATCTTCACTTCAGATCAACCCACACCTCCCTAGCAGTATTGAAATACATCACACTTGAAGTGATGTCCTTCGAAATGGAGTTGAGAATCCATTAAAGGACCATTGTATTGCATTGTCTCCAGGAGTTGAATAAAGGATCTGTGGGATTTGTAGGCTGTGAAATGCTTCCATCAATGAAGCTAATCTTGTCCTTTGAAATCAATGCAAGAAGAAAGAAACTGTTCCTAGTATTGTAATTGTCCTCTGAGGAGTTGAGAGACAAGAACAGTGGCTTAGAACCTGGATTATCACCACTTTGTAAGTGATATGGATTTGAATCATCTTTGATATGAACTGTGCTTTAAGTAGCAGCCATTGTTGGAGAAGAAATTGAATCAGAGTCATTAGATGGAATAGAAGAAAACCAAGATAAAAAATAAATAAATAAATAAATTTACTGGATCGGAAGAAAGGACAAAACTTGATAGAAGAAATTTGCAAATTGAATTAAGAAATCAACAAATTTGAGGATTTGCTGTGTAAATTCAAGAGCAAATGAAGAAATTGTTGAACTGATTCAAGAAAGGAATCAAAGAGAGAAAAACATGAAAAAGATAAAATAAAATCTCTCTCTCTCTCTCTCTCTCTCTCTCTCTCCCCTGTTTACTAACAATGCTTGTTTTATTGAATTTGCAGGCAGAAGTACATGCCCTGAGTCAGTTGGTACACCAGAATATTATTAGACTCAGGGGGTATGGTCACAGCAAACACGAGAAAAAGCTGTTTCTAATCTATGATTTCATGCCAACCGATGTGAAAAAGGAGATTTCAGGTATGAAATTTTTCCATAATGCAATTTACTAGATACCTAAATACTCAAACTATGTATGTATAGCAAGCCAAAGTAATCTTCAAGCTAGACAAGAAACATCCATGCATGATAATCCAAAGAAAGCAAGTATTAACAAGTGAGATTGAAATATTCAACAAATATGGAATAAGGCATACCTTCCATATAGATGCTCATGACAAGATCCAACTCTTTTCTAAATTTCATTTTTGATGCTCTATGTTTTGATGTGTATCTATCCCTCTGTATGACAAGAAAAAATAGAGATTCAGCAAATATAGAACGGAGCATACCTTCCATATATATGCTCATGACAAGATCCAACTCCTTTCTAAATTTCATTTTTGATGCTCTATGTTTTGATGCGTATCTATCCTTCTGTACAACAAGAGAAAATAGACTGAATTAGAAATAAATATGGAATGGGGCATAACTTCCATATACATGTTCATGACAAGATCCAACTCTTTTCTAAATTTCATTTTTGATGCTCTATGTTTGATGTGTACTAAGCTGCACGAATAATTGAAACCAAATTCTTTCCTTCTCATCTTCCATAGGACTACAATGGCAACAGACTCTGAACATTCTCAAGGACACAACATCAGCCATTGTTTTCATGCACAACTTTGAACCCCAGTTCATTTATGCAGACCTCAAACCAGGAAATATTTTGCTTGATGAGGTAAGTTAGATCTATAGGAATTACAAACGTATGTTAATGATAAAAACATTTGCTATCTTTCACAAGATTTTTTATGTTATAAATCTTCTGATTTGCCTAAACTTTATTCCTCCATGTTCAGGGCAGAAAAGTGAAGATAGGTGACTTTGGCTCGGCCATGCCATATGGTAGAAACATACCTGCAACTACTCCTGGATATTCAGCACCAGAGATCACAGGTAACAAACTCCCAAATAAAAAACCAAACTTTGTGCATACATGTGTGTGTATTTGTGTAAACTAACTTATAATTTTACAATAAAATGCAGTGCATGCAAGTGCAGAAGCAGATGTATACAGCTTGGGCATCTTGATGTTGCAGCTTATCATGAAAGTTGAAGAAGTGACCTTTACAGGTGCTAACAAAAGAGAAAAAGATTTGATCACGTGTGCAAAGGAGAAGCAACTCATTAAAGGTCATGCAGTGCACAAAAATCTGCTAAAAGATGGATGCACTGTAGAAAAGGCTACCAAAATCACAGATTTAGCCTTGCTTTGTGCCCAAACTTCTCCTAGGGGGAGACCAATATTGGATGAAGTACTAACCCGCCTCAACCAAATTTCATGTAAGTATTGATTATCTCAGATGATGACTTACTGTTTAGACTATCACCATACCTATCATATGCTAATAATTCTTTTAAAATTACATGCTAATAAGTTTTTTGTTTTTAACAACAGGAAATTACGAGGTGCAGTACAAACGAGGTCTTGTTATTCACCTGCTCTTAAGTGCCAAACATAAATAGGGTGCAAGAAAGAACCTTTTTATTTTCTGTTATCATGTTAAAAAACATTGCATTCCGTTTCATTATGTTACTACCCTCTGTTTTATAGAGAATGTTGGAAAACAAAATCAAATTAGCTTATGCTCATGCACTTCATTATTTGCAGTGGTTTTAAAAGTTGCACAGTAGGCACACCTCTTAGTATAACAATATCACATTTCATTCACTTAAATTGTTCCCTAATGCATTGTAACAACTACTATATGATGATTTTACTGAAACTATCACCTAGGTGTCATTTGGACTTCCATTGCACTTCAGTAAACTCTCTTCCCTAGTCACCTTCAAATCTTCAACAATCATTACAATTATGGTTCTATGACATGTAACACAAACTAGAACTGGACCATTTAGGTGCATTTAGAGTGACAATACCTTATAATCACTCATCTCTAACACAAGTACGCAAAAGCCTACACTTTTGGCAAGAGAAATGAAACATTTTCTCCAAGGAAAAACTTGTTTGGTTTGCCATTGTGTAAAAGAAAGGAGGAAGATTGAACGTATACAATGGTAAAAACGTTTCAGGACTCTTGCCAAAAGCGTAGGCTATTTCATTGTTTTCCCTTTTTTTTCCAAGGAAATTTCAATGACTCCTGCCAAAAGGAAATTTCAATGAAACAAAGGCAAGGGGGCTCTGTTTCCCACCCATTTTTGTTCAAATATCCTCTATTTTTGGAGATAAGTGGTCACCATATAAAGTATTTAGCAATTCAAAGTATTTTATGATTTAAGATGTTATCTTTCTTATTCCATGATTTAAGATATTATCTTTCTTATTCCATTTCGGTTTATTGTCTAATTCCCCTCCAAACAAAAAAATTAATTTAGAAAAAGTGGGGAGTGGACATCTTAAGATATAGAACTACAGTTTGAGAAATATCTAATAAATTTTATTTAAAAAGTGAGTCCACTTCTCCCATACTAGCCTGGTTGAAAGTTCATTTTGATTTCTTTCAATCATAGTTCCTTAAGAGTGCATTTAGAGGGCAGGAAAGTGAGAGGATGGAAGATGGTAGAGAGAAAATGGAAGAAAGAATTGATACATTCTATCATTTGGCAGAGAAGAAAAATGGAAGGAAAGAAAAGAAAATTTATGGTTATTTTCCATCCAAGCTCTGTATTTTCAATCTTCCCAAAATGGCAGGAAAAGAGGAGAGAAAATGTACTATATAGCTGATTTAACAACTTTGTCCGTGAATTCTTTTATTTTTATTTTTTGAATAGGTAAATATAAGGATGAGGTTCACAGGGTTCGAACACTAGTATACAAGCACCAAAAGAGGTGTTGTAACCACTGGGTATTCCTCAAACCCCAATTTTTTTTTAAAGATAATTCAATACAAAGATATACTAGGAATTTATTTTAATTGGTAATTACACACGCAGCCAATGGTCTTGAATTGAACTCACGACCTCATTCTCCTTGTACTCTTATTATGAGACAAACTGCCACTTGAGCTAGAACTCAGTCACAGGAAATAATAGGAATTTAATACCAAAAAAAACATCCCTCCTACCAAACACCCATAATAAAATGAAAAGAATTTTAGAAGTTATCTTTTTTCTTCTTCATTGTTTTCCCATTCTCCTTATATTTTATCACAAAAGTTAACAAAAGCCCTAAAGGCATTGGTTTAGGAAATATTTTTATAGGAAATATTTTGAGACACTTTTTATGGAAAAAGAAATAGGTAACTGATTTTTTTTTTTTTTTGGACAGCTTTTTATATTCCCTATAAAAGTGGTATCAGAACTTAGAATACCAAAACACACCCTTGGCATGATGGTCGCTCCACAAGTATAAATGCTTGTGGGGTGTTTGGGCAAGGACTGAGATTCAAGTCTCCAAGAGGGAGACTCACACAAATACACTTTTCTAAAATGATCTATTAACAAATGCCCTAAAGGCACCCGTTAACTGGACCCATATTTTATTTCCTATTACTTGTCTATCCTACCTACCAGAAAAAACCCTAAAGGTCACCAAGATCTTAAAACAAAAGGGAAAAAATAGAATATGAAGAAGAAGCTAAGTGGGTTACTATTTAAAGGAGAAAAAATAATATAAAAAAATAGAAAAGAATTCGGAGGTTGTGGTCAGAACAAAAAACACTCAAAATTTTATTTTTGATAAGTAAGTTGCACTATAAATATGTCAAATCAATGGCTTATATCAATAATGTCAACATCCAATATTTTTAATTCAGCTTTGGCTTTTTTTTTTGAAAAATAAAAAAATTAAAAAAAAAGCACGCTTTAGGCGTGCTTCTTTGAATGAAGCCTGGCTTTTGAGGCAAAAAGCGTTGTAGCCTTGGGGCTTCGTGCGTTGAGCTTAAGCACGCTTAAAGAGCGCTTTTACCAACACAGATACAATGAACCAATGAAATTGCAAATCATGGGAGTACACTCACCTCCAAAGACATTCAATAAAATTAAGATCCCCTAAACCAAGGACTAGGTTCCTCCACAAAAAATTCAAAGTTTTTTTTTTCATGATTTAGGGAGTTCATTGAAATTCTAGAAGGAAAAACAACAAAAACAACACACATACACATACATGTCGCTCCCTTTGTTTTGATAGAAAACCTTATGTGAAGATAGTTTCCCTGTGTTTGGCAGCATTAAAAAAAAAAGGGCCAAATGAAAACTATCTTTAACCAATGGGAAAACTCTTTTTTTAAAGGTTGTTTTCTATGTAAATTTTTTGGAAAACAACTTTAGCACAAATAATGAAAGAAAGGAGTAAAGATTCATGTTTTCAAGTTCATTTTTAAGGTTGCTACCAAACGAAGGAAAAATGAGATAGTTTTCTATAAAAATATTATTTATTTGTGAGAAAAATGACTCATATTCCAAAAAACATTAATGTTGAAACAAAAAGAGTCTTATTGAAATTCTAAAATCATATTATTACCCTAATATTTATAGGAATTAGGGACTAACTACTGCTTCGGGAGAAATTTTCCTAGAGTTGCACTTTTGTTATGGTGAAAAGACAGATCAGTACACATTTTTGCTCTCTCAAGTCCATTCCCCAAGAAGAAGCCAACCAAGGTTGGTTACTTCTGAGTGATATTGCAACCACAGCAAGGTCCTAGGAGAGTAGTCTAGATGAAGTCTTAAGCCATAGCCCATAGGATTTTCATATGAAGCTGGGCCGCTCTTCAGCATTGATGAAGAAGCATGTAACGTGCTTGAAAGCCCAAAAACTCTTGCTATTGCGCCAAACAATCCAGATCTAGTGTCCCAGCCCCTCACAAAACTATCACTCCGACTTGAAATAAATTTAAAAAAAAAAATTATTGCAAAAATCATACTGGGAAAACCTATTCTAACAAAAGCACTCAATTAAAGAAACCCTATAAAAATTCCAAGCACCAGGCTCAGTTACCAGTCCAAGCCTATAAAGGCTGTAACTCCAGGTTATTGTTACAATTATTTGTTAAAACTAAACACATATTCTACCTACGGTCGAGAGAAACTAACGAGAACTGCATTTTTTTTCATATATTTATTAATGAATATATCAATGATCTTATGTACCAAAGCAAAACAAATCTTGCAATTTTAAGAAATAATGCTGTTTAGTTACCTCCACACAACAACAAAATATAGATAAAAATAAAACCAAATAAAAGAGTCTAATGTTAAAACTGATTAATTACCTCCATACAACAACAACAAAAAAATAAAATAATAATAATAAATAGATAAATAAAAGAAAAGGCTTTTTTTTTTTGTATTTGTTTTGGCAAAAGATAGTAATCCTCGAAAAGAATCGATATTATATAAAACTCACCAAGGAATGATGTCATCGCCGGATGTTATTCCACAAAAGCTTTTCTGACTTGCAGAGTCTCCCACACCTAAGATCTGGAATTCGGATCTCTACCAATAGCACCATCAATATTTTCTGAGAGACACGCACAGAGACAGAGACAGAGTGAGAGAGAGAGAGAGAGAGAGAGAGAAGGAGAGAGAAGAGGTTTCTGAGATATTACCTTCAATATTTTGGTTTCTGAGATATTACCTAATATGGTGAATAAGAGAGCGACAAATACTTTCGTGCCTGACCTAATTTGGTTTAAAACGTAAATTTACAAATTTTGGTTTTTTTTTTTTAACGTAGAGAATGAAAATCGCTAAATTCGTTGGGAAGTAAGCAACGGTTGAGATTCAAATTAGAAGCAACCACGTCACTCGTTATATAAGCAACGGTTGAGATTCAAAATCAATAAGATGAAACGAGTAGCTTCTGAAGTCAAAAGTCAGAACTCAAAAACTGCACACGGTAGGTACTTTGGTGGAACTGGGGGGGAACTCTTTAGATTTTGTTAAAGATTCTAATAAGTGGTCTAGGGTAGATGGTAGGACATCAGAGGCAAAACCTTGGTAACAAAGATGTACATTAGTCTTTATCAAATATAAATAAATAAATGTACGTTAGTCCTTCTGTTTCTTATTGTAATTCACTTTTTTTTAACTAAATTATAATTTACAATTTATCAAAGTTTTAAAAACCATCCATAAAAAAAAAAAAAGTTTTAAAAATCAGAAAATTGTTCAGTTCTGCATTTTGTCGATCTCTTTTAATTCTGAATTTGATTATGGAGATTTTTTTTTTTTTTTAATATAAGTTATAAATTTTATACTGTATATTGCATCTTTTTTGCAATTATTTAAGTGGGATTTTAGGTTTTAGTATAGTGCCTTGTTTGTAAATTAATTAAGTTGGAATTCTTTTTTTTTTTGGGCAAAAAAATTCGGATGCTAGATATTAGTCCCAATATAGATTCATCATCATCCTCATCAATAAAACAATTCACTTTTTTTTTACTATATTATAATTCACATTTTATGTCTTGTGACTTAAATAAAAATTAGACTATTTGGTAAATTACACCTTCAAAATTCGGGATAAATTTTATTTTTCTTCCTAAAATAGAAGATGTACATTTAGTCTTTGGATTTGCTCCCTTCCATTAATCTTCATTAATTAGTGGATAAATTTTTATCTTGTATTTTTAATACAAGATATAAATTTTACTCTATCCTAATGTAAGTGTATATGTCTGTGAGTCTCCCTTTTAGAAACTTGAACTCCGGTCCTTACCCCTACACCCTACAAGCATTTATACTTGTAGAGTAACCATCATGCCAAGGGTGCGCGGTTTTCTATGATAAAATTAAACTTGAATCTCTATAATAAAAATATTTTAAATAACATTTAATGACTTGTTTCATATTTAATATTTAAAAATGCCAAAAAATACTCCCCCTTTCTTTCACTTTGGTTGCACATTCTGTCTATCTCCATGAGAAAATTTATCATATATTTGGTATATGCATTCATCCTCTTACATGGGATAGGCTCTACAAGCGTGGGACCATCAAAATGTGAGAGGGTAGATACATGTAAGAGCATTCGCATCAAACTCAATAGCATTTTAGTTAAATTAACCAACAAACTCTACTTTAACAAACACACGCATACATCATCCTCAATATTTATTTCTCTACTTTATTTAAATGTAATTTTTTTTTCTCTCCAAATATATATATATTTTTAATTTTCTTCCCCAAACTACACCACATTTTCCTTCATAGTTCACAGATGCACCCTACCACCACCAAACACATACCCAAATTCCATAACAAAAAAATAATAATAAAAAGCATTACTACCACCACCAAATATATATGTGTGTGTGTGGTGTGTAGATTCTTCAACCAAAAGACAAACTTAGATGTCTCAACTAGGGATGGCCATACCCATTGGGTAATGGATATCCTACCCTACCCGATCAAATGTTTTGGGTAATACCTAGTTCTTCATGGGTAGGAACTAATCAAGTAGGGTATGGATATTACCCGAATAGTTCGTGTAGGGTATGAATATTATCCATACGCGGCCCATATATAAAAAATAAAATTAAAAAAAAAAACCATAACTCTCTCACTTTCACTCACACACACACACTCTTTCACTCTCACTTGAGTCTCCATCATCACTGTCACTCTCTCTCTTTCTCTCACCCGAGCCTCCATGGCCCAATACCTTGAACTCATCACTCTAATCACCAGCCCCACCACTACGGTGGTCTTCTTCATCTCTGAATAAACTCTCTCATCCTCGAAATCTCTTTGTAATCCTCGGATCTGAACATTCTCTCTATCTCAGACAACCATGCCCGAAGCCTCTCAAGCTCATCACTGCCACCATCGGCGATGGTTTCACATCTCAACCTCAACTTCTCTCTAAAACCAAATCATATAACCTCTCTCGATCCAGATCGATCTCACCCTCTCTTCGATCTAAACGAGGCACAACCTCCTAGCTCTGTCGTGAAGCCCAATCGCCACCACCAAGATGGTGGCTCCTAACCTTTCATCCTTTCTCTCTCTAAACTCGAGCCAAACACTTCATATTTATTTGATCTCTTTCTCTAAAATCTAGAACTTAACTTCTCGATCTACTACCTAGCAGAGCCCCAAACGGTGCGTGGAACATGAATCAATAAGATGAAACGAGTAGCTTCTGAAGTCAAAAGTCAGAACTCAAAAACTGCACACGGTAGGTACTTTGGTGGAACTGAGGGGGAACTCTTTAGATTTTGTTAAAGATTCTAATAAGTGGTCTAGGGTAGATGGTAGGACATCAGAGGCAAAACCTTGGTAACAAAGATGTACATTAGTCTTTATCAAATATAAATAAATAAATGTACGTTAGTCCTTCTGTTTCTTATTGTAATTCACTTTTTTTAACTAAATTATAATTTACAATTTATCAAAGTTTTAAAAACCATCCATAAAAAAAAAAAAGTTTTAAAAACAAGAAAATTGTTCAGTTCTGCATTTTGTCGATCTCTTTTAATTTCGAATTTGATTATGGAGATTTTTTTTTTAATATAAGTTATAAATTTTATACTGTATATTGCATCTTTTTTTGCAATTATTTAAGTGGGATTTTAGGTTTTAGTATAGTGCCTCGTTTGTAAATTAATTAAGTTGAAATTCTTTTTTTTTTTTGGGCAAAAAAATTCGGATGTTAGATATTAGTCCCAATATAGATCCATCATCATCCTCATAAATAAAACAATTCACTTTTTTTTTACTATATTATAATTCACATTTTATGTCTTGTGACTTAAATAAAAATTAGGCTATTTGGTAAATTACACCTTCAAAATTCGGGATAAATTTTATTTTTCTTCCTAAAATAGAAGATGTACATTTAGTCTTTGGATTTGCTCCTTCCATTAATCTATATATCTATATATATAATAATAGCAGAGAGAAAATCTAATTAAATTTCAAATTGGAATTCAATTAGTGTCTAATTTTATGCCACGTGTCTTATCTAATCTAAATTTTAGAATTTTGTACCAAGTGAGTTAATTTAGGTAAAATTGAATTTCAATTAGAGTTTAATTTCACGCTACATGTCCCATCTAATCTAAATTTTTAAATTTTTGTACCAAATTAGTTAATTTAATGTAGAAAACGAGGAGTCCAATATAATAACCCATAAAAAACATAATCATATAACTAAAAAATTCAAATTTATAAGTCATATATATATATATATACACACTAATAGCTAAAGCAAAGAGAAAATTTAATTAAATTCTAAATTGGGGTCTAATTTTGTGTCACGTGTCATTTAATTTTTAAATTTTTGTGTCAAGTGAATTATTAGGTGCAAAAACCAAAAGGTCTAAATTCAATTAGATTTTAGATTGAATTTTTAATTGGAGTTCAATTTTGCGTCATGTGTCTCATCTTATTTGTTAATTTTTGTGGCAAGTAAATTATTGTGGGCAAAAATCGAAAAGTCTAGATCCAATTAGATTTCAAATCATATATATATATATATATATATTATATGTAATTGCGATTGTTTTTAAATGTACCCGTGCATATGCATGGGATTACACACTAGTATATAATAATAGGCGAAACTAAGAGAAACTTAAATTAGAATTCCAAATTAGAGTTCTAATTTTGTAACATGTGTCCTAAATTATTTATTCTTAAAGAGTTTTATTTCTTAATTTTAGAATCAAATTTAGACCACATCATAAATATTCATTCAAGTGAGTTATTAAGTACAAAAACCAAAGAGTCTAGAATAAATGAATTGTAAAAAAAAAAATTAAAAAAAAGTGCTTCATAATAGCTCTGTCGTGAAGCCCAATCGCCACCGCCAAGATGGTGGCTCCTCACTATTCATCCTTTCTCTCTCTAAACTCGAGCCAAACACTTCATATTTATCTGATCTCTTTCTCTAAAATCTAGAACTTAACTTCTCGATCTACTACCTAGCAGAGCCCCAAACGATGCGTGGAACATGAATCGATTTTGCGGACGTTGAAGGCTTCATGGATTTGCCAAGAACCGTGGCTATGGTGGCGCGTAAGCGCGTGCACAACACAGGTATGACAGAGGATAAGCTACTAGGTACGTGTGAACAACCGTGCTCTTTGTTTGTGAGGCTTTGTGAGCATGTATCAGAGAGTGTACAATAAAATTTTATCTAATAAAATTTCTATCTATTTAAAAAAAAAAAAAAGGAAAAAAAAGAAGTAGATACATATGATTTCAAAGTTATTGATTAGTTTTTTTCTTTTTTAAGATAAAGTTATTGGTTAGTTTTTAAGTTAAAATGTTTTTGGATTTTAAAAAGAAAAATTAAATGGGTTTTGGGTAGGGTATGGATATCTATGGATAATAAATCCGAATAAGAATTGGGTATGGACAATAATGGGTATTGGTATCTGGGTATCCATGGGTAAACATTTCGGGTAGGGTATGGGTATACCCGATCCATACCCTACCCATGGCCATCACTAATCTCAACCACAAAAAACACTAACGACCCACAAAAAATGAAAACCCACCTCTCAACAACCGCACAGAAAATGTAGACCCACCTTAGCCTCTTTAGCCACAACAAAAACGCAAATCACCTCAGCACTAACAACCGCTACAACAACAACCCATATATGAGAGAAGTGGCCTAAAAAAAGAGAGGTTGAGGATGAAAAGTGTAGGATGGGTGAAAGAGCAAAAGGGAGAGAGAAAAGAGAGATAATAGATTTGTAGACAGAGAGAGAACAAATTTTAAGTTTTGGCAATTAACAATGTTCACTAGATGTGGCATGCTGTTATTCATTTCTAAATTTTTTGGCTTGTTTGAGGAGGCTGATGCATTTGATTTTTTAGGGTTTTTAGTTATATTTTTAACGTCATACTAGATTGACTATCCAAATGCAAATGCTCTAATATCACCTCCTTCCCCCCAAGTCACACAACCATTACAAGTCACATTACCCACCCTTTTTGTCCCTAATCAACCCGTCCAATGAGGGCTTCCAAAATGTACACTTTTTACCAAAATGTACACTTCCTTATTCACTCTTGAACTACAAAAATGTTAGACTGAAGACCGTCATGCTATGCTTGATCTCTTGCGCTTACCAGGGCAGGACAGATTTGCTTTACACATATAATTACTTGCTACTGGAAACCACAGCAACTATGCATGCTCAAGGGAGTCAATATCGTACCAGAGTTCATTTCAGTTTGGTTCAGGGAATCGAATATTTCAGTACTGGTCAATATCGGTGTACCGTTTTGAGATTAAAGAGAAATGCTTATACACCTCCTGAATTTTAGACTAGTGACAAAATGACAACCTCAACTTTTATATTAACCAATTTACTCTCTAAACTATTCACAACTGCTAAATTAATACAATTTAACTAGTCTCACGTTAAAAGACTAACAGAATAGGCACATAGATTCAGTTCACGTGACTTTTAAAAACTAATTCAATCATCCAAACCCAACTTAAAGAAGGGAGAAGAGGGACAGGTTTGACCAGCAAAGAGGAGAGAGAGAGAGAGTGAGAGAGAGGCAATAGAACAGATCCACCACAATGCTTATCCGCACCGAACCCAAAACCCAGCCATCAGCTCCATCTTCGACAACTCCATATCAAGCCAAGGCGGTGACGGCGACAACCACACTGACAGTGAACTTTTTTTTTTTTCCTCCCCAGCTCTCTCTCTCTCTCTTAGAGGGAGAGAGGGTGAGGTCTGGTCAAGTTTGATTGAGAGTTTTGTTTGTACTTCGAAATTTCAAAGATAATCATGATGGTAGGTGGTGTTTGAGAAGATAAGAAGTCGCCTTGTTTGGTTTTTTACTAACTAAACCATATCTGACTGAGAACTGAGAAAAATATAAAGGAAGAAATTTCTGAGTCTTCTTGTTAATAGTTTAAAGAGTGCAATTTTGATGGGGTACTGTAGATTTTGCAAACTCACATTGGAGGTCAGATTCGTTAGAAAATAAATAAATATTTTTTTTTTTTGAAGAAGAAGATGGGAATCAATGATGAAATGGTCCTTCACGTCTTTCTTGTGAAGATTATTGGGTCGAAATTCCTTTTTTTTTTTAATCTAATATAAGCACCAATGTCACAAGCACTTTGAAGCTTCTCTGATGGGTTTCCAGAAAAAAAATAAAAAATAAAAAAAATAAAAAACAAAAATAGACCCATCTCCCTTATTTCTCTTGGGTTTGGCTGATTGAGTTAGTTTTTAAAAGTCACTATTCAATTAGTATTTTAGAGTGGAAAATTATTAGGTACTACCGGAGTATCATAAGAGCGTACTCCTCATTCTCATATAAATAGTAAGTTCCACCGTAAATTTAATTAGTAGGACCCACCATTCATGTGAGATGAGAGAATATACATTTATAGTACTCCGGAAGTACACAATAATTAAAATATTGATTTGGTAACTATGAATAATTTAAGGAGTAAATTGGCCAATATAAAAGTTGAGGGGGTCTTTTGATCACTAGTTCAAAATTCAGGAGGTGTATGATCATTTTTCCAAATATATATATAAATATATATGCTAAATTTTATATAATTTGTTAAACTTTAAAGTTTTTAAAATGATACCAAGTTTAATGACAATAATATTATATTATATCCTTTTTTTTTAAATAGATATTATATTATATATTTAATAATATTTATAATACTTATTATATGTACTTACCTAGATATTAGAAAATAGGAGATTCCATGTAAAAAAAAAAAAAAAAAAAAAAAAAAAAAAAACTAGCCACGTTACCTATACTTGACCTGATGGCTTATATTCAACTTTTAAGCTTTCTTATTTACTCGTATTAATCGCTAATCCATGCGATGCATGGAAAAACTATTGATTCTAAAAAAAATAAAGAAATATTTAACTTTTATACTTTTTCATAATTTAGAAGTGTTGTCTAACATTGAACGTTATTGAGTTGCAAGAGCATAGTTATTGAAACCTACAAAATAATTTACAATTCTTAAATTAATAAAGAAAAACTCCCAATAGTTATATACACACCCACACTCAAAACTAATATAAATTGCAAATATATAAACAAAGGCCATGATATAAGGAAGACACACCAAGTTTCAAATTTGAGTAGCAATATGACTTTTTCGTAGTAATAACAATATAGACAATTCAAAATATGGAACAATATCAAAATTATAATACCTAATTCCATTATCTTTTATGTTGAATCCAAACAAATAATTAATTGAAATTAATCCAAACAAATAATTAATTAACCAAAAATCATAGCTTTTAATAAGAAAACAAAAAATCACACGAACCTAAATAAAAAGCATTTAAGGTGAAGAATTAAAATCAACCTACTGAGATGCAAATACCAAAAACTTCAAGACTTAAAACTTCAAAATTTATAAAATCTCCAAATTCTACTTCAAAACCAAACCAAATTCAACAAATTTATATATAACACTAAATAAAAATTTATCGTTCCCTAGGCTAGAAGACATAAGTTGCAGTTTTGATTTTTCTCCAAAAAAATAGAGATGTTTTATCTGCCATGTACAATAAAAAAAAATAACTAATAGAAATTTCAATCCAAAAACCAAACCCACGATAACAATGTCAATATAAATTTGGAGATTAACCTAAATGCTCAAAAAAAATCAATTCTAAATATAACAAAAGAATAAGATAGAAAGAAAATCTCACACACATATGAAAGCAAATAAAAAATTTGAATAAAAGATAAAATTTATTAATAACAATATAAACAAATATCCACATATGTTGAATTGAAATTTTATAAATAATAATAGTATAAACAAATTCGACATAAAATTCATTAATTAAAGAAGAAAGATGAATCAGATTGCTTGTGTTTTTTTTTTTTTTTTTTTTTTTTTTTTTTTTTTTTTTTTTTATCTTAAAGTGAAGTTAAGTTTAGGGTTTTAAGGTAGTAATTGCTAAGGTTTTGAGGAGGGAAAAGAGACTCCTAACAGGAGTCCTTCTCTCTCTCTCTCACTCTCTCTCTTTTTTTTGGAATTCTAAAGTGAAGTTAAGTTTAGGGTTTTGAGGTGGCAATTATTAGGACTTTGAGGAGGGGAGCAGGACTCTCTCTCCCTTTCTCTCTTTTTCTTAATCTAACGTGAGTCTTTTTTTTCTTTTCTTTTTTCAACGTGAGTCTTTTTTTTTTTTTTTTTAGTCCTATCAGAATTATTGTTTTTATATAGATTATCAATGTTTGAGTTTTAGTTTAAGTTGGACTTATTAGAGAGATAAAGTTTCACTTCTTATTAAGTTTTGATTAAACAAAAATAATTTTGTTTAAAAAAAATGATAATGATGAGTTTGAGTTTAAGTTGGACTTGTTAGAGAGATAGAGTTTCACTTCTTATTAAATTTGGACTAAACAAAATTAATTTTATTTAAATAAAATGAAAATTTTATTCAAATATAGTGCTGATGTGAAAAATTGTGAGAGTTTCAGATATTTCGGTTATATATATATATATATATATACAGATTATGTTGGTGCACATAGTTGCAAGGTGAACAAAACAATAAAAGGAGCAAATGAGAAAAATTGGAAGCGAACGCAAATAATAAAGACAAAGATGCAGCAACAGTTGGGGAGAGGGTGATCAACGACTTGAGAATGACCAGAGACATGGTTGTGATTGGCAAAGATGACAAAGACTCATGTTTGCTTTTTTCTTTTTTCTTTTTTCCTTGTTCCGGTCCAATATTAATTTTCACTAATACATCTGGTATAGTCTAGTACTAGCCGGTATTTTGAGTAGCACGATATGGGGGTGTTTCTGTTCCGGTTGACTGATCAGTAGGATAATACCGACCATTCCGGCTGGTACGGTACGATATTCACTCCCTTGTGCTTACTAGTTGCTGCCTTGACTTCACCTTTGGAAAGATAATATTACACAACAAGTATAGTGTTATGTAATGTTTTGAGACATAAATAAAAACTAGTTGTTAAACCGTGCTTTGCATGTTTTTTTTTTCTTTGTATTAGTTTATAAGCTTGTAAAAATTAGAAGTAGATTTTTTTAAAATGACAGTATTTATTATTATATAGAGAATTTTTTCTCTCATTTTGTGTTGATCTATTTTAATTCCTATCTAAATTTGGTTATAAAGAATCTTTTATTTTTTTAATTTCAAGTATTAGTTATAAATATCATAGTATATCTTGCATCTTTCGTACAATTTTTAAAGTTGGATGCTATTGTAGTGCCTTGCGTGCAAATTAATTAAGTTAGATTTTTTTTTTTTTGGGTAAAAAAGTTGGAGTTAGTCACAATCTTGATCCATCATCATCCTCATCAATAAAGCAATTCTATATTTTTTTTACTAAATTATAATTCACCTGAAATAGAATATGCATGTAAGGACTAGAAAGTAGAACTTCAGCCTACTAAGTACAGTGGATTGCAGCCCAACGAGCCCAAAACAATATATTTGTAAGAGAATGGGTTTGACAAGAAAACATCTCGGCAAATTAAGTCTGAGCCAGAGTTGATAGGATAAATATCAATAAGATTAAAAACACAAATTGATGGAAATAGTGTTCCTCTGTCAAGTCCGAGGATAAGATGTTTTTATATTTAACTCAAGCTTATGTGAATACACTGTGTTCTCCTTTTTTTCTTCCTTCTTAGGTTACATGCCCCATTTTTCATGGTGAACACTTCCTTATATAGTCCTTCACCCCTTCAATTCAGCCTTCCAACTGTTGATTTGGTAGAAAATCCCTTGGATACTTGTCCCATCATGATCTCCTAGAAGTTGTGGGTAGCTGTGAGTTGAGATACCATTGTTTATGTGTCATTTCTCCATAAATGCGGCTAGTTCATTTGGTGCAGTGCATTTAATATGGTGGTGACAGCCTTCTTCCCAGATATTTCGTCTTTTATAGTTGACTAAGTTTCTGCTACTTTCCCTAAAGCTAATCCTTCCATAATGGTTACCTCCCTAAAGCCCTCCTGAGGTAGCCTGGCTCCTCAGAAATCAGAACTGTCCCGTTATTCTTTTCCTTTGTCCTCGGCCCATTGACCCAGGCCTAGCAATCCCTTTGACCATCCTCGGGCTTTTGCTCGTCCTTGGGTACGGCCCATAACCCAACATTCTTGCTCAGATTTCCTATCCCCACAATGCACATTATAGTGTTTGGATTGCCCCCCTTCCATTAATCTTCATTAATCAGTGGTATATGTAGTATTTGAACCTCATTACAAGAGATTTTACTATTTAAACAAAAAATTCTATAATAAAATTATTTTAAATAACATTTAATGATTTGTTTCATTTCTAATTTTAAAAATGTCAAAAAAAAAAAAAAATACTCTCTCCCTTTCTCTATGGTTGCACACTTTGTCTCTCCCCATGAGAAAACCTATCATATTTCCAATGTATGTATCTACTCTCTCACATCAAAGTGTTTCTTAAAAAAAAACACTCTCACATGAAAGTAAACCCTACAAATATGGGACCCACCTCCTCCCCCAAGTCACACTACAACTACAAGTTGCACCACCTAACCTCCTTGCCCACTAGTTTACGTCCATGTTGAATATGAATTGTCCCTTCTTAATTTGTCCAATGAGGTGTTCCAAAATGTACACTAATTAGCAGTTCAAAATATATTCAGCTTTAGGTGGATTGTAGAGGATAAAAGAAGAAAAAGGAAAGAAGATGATGAAGAAGAAGAAGAAAAAGAAGTAACATGATTTAAGAATGTTAAGCCATATATGGTTAGCCTATGTCTCATATCTCATAACCCATCACTAATAATTCATAACCATTAACTCACATTTATAACTCAATTTTCACCTAATCCACACATCTATGTGAAGAGATGAAAAAAGAAGAGAAAAGAAAGAAAGAAGAAGCAGTAGATGTGAAGAAAGAAAGAAATGGAGAAAAAGAAAGAAAGAAAGAAGAAAGCAATAACAACGAATGTGAAGAAAGAAAGAAGAAGCAGCAAATGTGAAAAAAGAAAGAAAGAAAAATGAAAAGGGGTTGGTGTCTGATGTGATAACACTAGCAACTGAGTCCTACAACTCTTGTGTTATTGTACCAGTTTGGATAGCGCTTAACATCACTTAATTCCGCGTTCCACGTTTTGCACTGGGACCCACGCGCACGAGCTACTAAGGAAACGCAAATGAGAAAACGCAAGTTTTGCTTGTAGCGCACCGTTTCATTTAAGAAGATCTCTCTACGCATCGTTTCATTAAAGTTCTGCGCACCGTTTCATTAAGTTCTCTACGCGTGTTGCAAGAGCTGAAACAAATATCTCCACAAGCCTCTTCTTGCGTGTACTGTTCATGGATTTAGCTGATTTGGGAACCCTTGCGTGTACTATTCATCACAGAAGCTGAGAATAATCTCTGATCAAAACGGTGCGTTGCCTCTCAACGGCTAATTCCATTCTCTTCAAGCTTTCTGATTTTTCTCTCCAACTACCAAGGCAGAATGCCTTCAATCCCCTTCAATGCTCTGTCCGAATCATCTTCAATGTCTTGCACCTACCCACCAATCACGAAGCTATCAAAACAGAGCACTTCAGCAGTTGATAAACGCAAACCCATTACGCGGAATTTACAGAAAAGATCCCCTCTGTTCAACAAACGCTCGAGCTCACCTTCTCTCCACTTGGGACATCGTTGCCGCCACTGTCGGTGTCTGTATTCACAGGTAAGTGATTTTATCTTTCATGCTCTCTCAACTGTGCTTTTCCATGAGGCTTCATCAAGCTGTGGTTTTTTGTATTCAACGTTTGTGTGTGGTTTTTTTGTGTTCAACGTTTGTGTGTGGTTCTCTGTTGTATTTTCCATGAGTGTAGTATGTGGGTTTCTTGATCCTTCGTGTAATGCCATTGGTTCTCTGTTGTATTTGGATATATGTGAGTCTACTTTGCATTTGTCATGTGGGCATGCCTAACTGATTATTGATATGCATCCGAACTGTTTGTTGAAATACCTCAATATGAGTATAGGAAGTTGTAGCAAAAATGGTTAAGCAGAAAAAATCGATGGACGATGGTGGTAAAGATGAAAGAGCTGACTGGAAAGACCCTAAGGAACTAGAAGCTTTTTGTTGGTTCTGTGCTGTGCAAGTCATGGACGGCCAGAGGAAGGCCACCAGATTTTTGTCCAAAATTGGGGTGAATGAAGTGATTCGGCAGTTGGGTGAGATGGAAAAAGTGGTGACTTTCATGCAGATTAAAAACAAATGGGATAATCTGAGAAAAAGGTGGAAGATTTATAACAAATGTATGGACAATGAGACTGGTTGGGTTATGATGCTGGAACTGGGATGTTTGACGCACCTGATGAGTGGTGGAACCGAAAGATTGCGGTTAGTTCTGATCAATACATATAATTGTGAAAAACTTTACTGTCTAACACTATATTCTTGTGTTCTAACTACTGGTTGTCCACATGTAGGCATGTCCCGATGCTAAAACCTTTAAAATGTATGGTTTGCCGAATCGTGACCTCCTGAACATCATGTTTGGAGGCACGGTTGCAACGGGGAGAAATGCATTTTGCCCAAGTCGTCCAATACCAACAGAAACCAACGAAGGGTCTGGGGACTTCGCTGATAGCGTAGAATTTGTTGACCCCCAATGTGAACCCGTTGTGAATGTTGTCGCAATGGAGGTTGAAGGTCCATCATCGTCGAAGGCAGGACCAGCAGTGAATAAGGGGAAAGGCTTGGCAACCAGTGTCCACATTTTCAAACTAATTTCCAGGAAACCAAAAAAAAAGCGTTCAGCTGCGCAAGAGATGTCAGACTCTTTGAAGAGCATCTCAAATGTTCTTGTTGAAAGATCTAGTCTAAGTGCCCGTACACCATCTGCTCCCACAGCAATTGCTCAGGTTAAAGCAATTCTGGACATGGTGTTGAGTCTTCCGGGGGTGTACTCGGGTCATTACCTTCATATGTTCAGCACCATCTACTTCATGGAAAAAGAGCGGGGTAGGCACATGTTTGAAGCACTTTCCGATAACAAGGACGTCCAGCTGAAGTGGCTAGAAAAAGAGTACCAAAGGCACCCTGAATATCAATGACGTAGTGAAGGAACACTAGATTGTCTCGATAAGGTTGTGTAGGCTTGGTTTAGTAATCGAACTGTCAGTGTTGTACCTGTTGCACTATTATTTTTCTTTTTTCTTTTTATTGGTAGAAACTAATGCTTGTTATGGGTGTGTATGTAAGACAATGATCATCACTCCTATGTGTTTGAGCTATATTTATATATGTTTATCCAATGCTTCTTTTATCTGACTTTTTTGTATTTTTGATGGTTATGCACTGTTATTTGTGGTAAAATTTGATGATGGTTGTTTTTTCATTGCTTTGCGGCCAATGGTGTTTTCTACCATTGGTGTCATTTTGCCTTTATAATCTAGCATTTCCTACATTTGATTTTTATAGTCAATTGGCTATGTTAACTGGATTTTTATCAAATTATTGGATTCATGATGGTAACATCATCTGAATCTTGCAGGAGTCAAAAAGCAACTAGTTGACAATTAAATGTGCTGTACAACTCCTTGTTGAGGACACTGATACAGCCAAGTATTATTCTATTTGACTATAAAGGTAATAAGTTGCTGTTCTTTTTGTTCATTATTACTAAGAAACTGTGTTTGTTTGTATAATTTGTTATAGTTTTTGAATATTATTGTGCTGCTATGGTTTTGAAGTAAGGAAGATGTAGGAAAACAAGGTAAGTAATAAAATGTGAGAAAAGCCACTGGCTTCACTTATTAGCCAAAAAAAAAAAATTCAGAAAAGATGAGCTGACCATGTTATATTTGTAAGAATTTGAAATTTAATCATGAGAATTTGTCACAATGCATTTCCAAAACCAGATCAAAGTAGCATGTTAAATAAATCTCTTAGTGTATAATTTTATTGCTATATAGACTTCTTGAATTACTTGTGTGACATTATTGGATTGCTGGATAGTAGCATGGGTCATAGTTATGACATGGTTCTTCCTAGGCACTCGATACTCCTTATGGCAGTTATTTGGTGTAGCCCTCTGTTTATAGTCATTGGTTAGTGCCTTGACAGGGAGAGTATTCTATGCATTCGGGTAATGTTGGTGAGGTTGGTGAATTGTCTCAAATTAACTTGTTGACTAACTGAAGTATGCCATTAGCAGTTATTAAACAAGAAATTTGGAGTAGCTGAATGTTTCCCATAAGGCATAAGGCATAAATCATATTTTTTGTTTTTAATTGTGTTTACATGTTCTTATCAACTAGTAAATTAGTTTCTTCCATCTGATCCATGCATTGGTAGTGTCAAAACTTGTTGTATTGCTCTGCTATTAGTAGTTAATGGTGGTATGGTAGAACTAACTGAATTAGAATATGGGCCTTTTAAGAAAAGTAGTTAGGATAATTTGAAATCTTTGCAGTTTTAGGTTAGGTGATCGACTTTTGATGGTAGGACTGATAGTACTGCACTCACAGCCTAGAACAACATGCACATTGCTTCTCCGATGTTAAGATTATGACTTTGGGAATGACAGCATACCTGGCATTTTTTAGGTGCATAATTTATTTGTTTTTTGAGCCAGATTTGAGTGTGTTCCCACCTGAAATAGGAAAAAAAATAAAGGGAAGATTTGTGTTAGCTCTGTACTATTCTGCATTAATTCTTCACTCCAAGTAAGAAAAAGGAAAATAAATAAAATCATCTCTCCAAGTAAGGTTTTGTCATTTGAGTAATAAGTGTTATATATTCCATTTTTTTTTAATTAAAAAAAAAAAAAGGAATTTTGTGTGTTTTTTTCAAATATATATAACAGAATAAAAAGACAAAAGAGTATTCCTAGGTCGGCAAATATGATTGAACCCTACTAATTGTCCATGTTTGACTGGTGTGATGTCATTGTTTAAAACTTTAAATGTCATTGTTTAAAACTTTAAACTATGTGGAAGTGCAAATAATAAGAGTTGGTTATGAGTTGATAAATAGAAGATATATATTGGGAAAGGGAGCTGAATTTGTGGGAGTATGCACTATGCTGATAAGATATCCAGTAACCACACATATATATTTGTCTTAAGCAAAATACATATTTGCATTGTAGGAATATTTAGCACAAGTTTAATTTCTTAATTGCTATTGCAGGAACTTATATTTAGTACAAGCAAAATACATTTTGCAGGATCTTTAGTACAAGTTTAACATTTTGCATGGTAGGAGTACATTTTGCAGGAACTTATTCTTAATTCAAGTTGTTAGGAAGAACACTAATATTGTCAATCTAATCTACATTAACCGCGTAAACCACTCTATTTATTTTGTTTATTAGTGATCTTTTATGTCTAATCAACATCATTAGCCGCGTAAACCACTCTTTGTATTTATAGCACTGATAATCACTACTGTGACCCACTAATTTTGCTGTTTAAGTGCAGGAACTTATTCTTAATTCAATTTTATTTAAAATTTTTATTTTAATATTAAAATATTAATATGATTAACAAATGACCCCTTTTCCTAACTGAAAACAAACCTACAAAAGCCTATGATAAGAGTTGTATTGGCTTGACTGAAGTATGTACTGTGTGTGTGTGATTGTACCACTGTGTGTGTAATATGTGTAGTGCTTCTGTGTGTAGGTGTGTTAGTGCAGAAAAGTAGTTATAGGAGGTTAGTTGCTGTGCTAGTTGTATGTCCCAGCTAAAAGAGGACAGGTGATGGTTGTAACCAATTGTAACTACCTGACTGAATGGTATCAAACTGTATATACGGTAGAGAGAGAGAGGTATGGGAAGGATAAGCAGAAACAATAACAACTTTTACTGAATTCATTCTTTCTTAAACTCCTAATTTCCCTCTGTTCTTCCTATTCTTCATTTTCTTCTTTTCCTTAAAGGTTGGTTGCCTCGAAACAAACCTTGAACACCATTACCTTTTAATTGATTCTATCAGCCTATTAGTCCAATACTAACCCAACTTACACAAAACAAGTGCTTAAAAATCAAAAAGATTCATATGTGTGGGGGAAAAAAGGATGCAGATCTTACTACTTGTCACATCTTACTAAGACATTACTTTGAAATTGTTACATAAAACTGTAATCTCTCTCTATTTTTTGTTTTTTACTTTAATATTTGGTATACAGATTTCGAGGCTCTGAATTTAAATCTCGATATCTTGGACGATCATTGTTCAATAGCTGTAAAGCAGTGTCAAGGTATACAAAAGGATGGATTTGCTAAACGACTCATCTGATTCCCAGCACCAGTGAGTTTCTATACTTTCCCCTCTAGATGTGAATCTACAATTTTGAGAAATCTTGGATGAAATCGTGAAAGCATATGCTTAGGATTGTTAATTTATTGGTACGACCATAGTTTGAGCCTACTACTAATAAAGGTTCAATAAAATTTAACAACTTGTGCAGGGACGCAGACTTCGGCCTAAGCGACGATGAAGTTCTCGCAACATATCTAGGTGGGTGTGCATGTCTAGCTTATGTGGAGACCTATATGACCAAAGTACTATTGCATACGAATATACAAACAGGCTTAGAATGGGTACAGTATATATTAACTGGAAATGAGAAGAAATGTCGAAGAAATTTTAGAATGTCAAGCTATGTGTTTGGACAATTGTGTAATACACTGCGCCAGTATGGATATCACGGTACCAGAAGAGTTTGCGTGGAAGAGTCTCTGGCAATGACATTGATGGTACTTGGTCATGCTCACGGTAACAGAATAGTGCAGGAAAGATTTTAGCACTCGGGTGAAACAGTGCATCGACATGTGGGCACAGTAGTTAAATTGTTAGCCACCGTTATGGCACCGGACATTATAAAGCCTGCTGATCATACATTTCAGGACGTGACAGAACATATTCAGCATTCAGATCGATATTGGCCACATTTCAAGGTACTTTGTGAATTTGGTATCTTGACTTGATTTTATTCAAATTATCTTTATGGTCATACAACGTATTTCATTTCACATGGTATTTTTGTGGCAATGCTTAGGGTTGCATTGGTGCGATTGATGGGGTCCACGTCCCCGTGGTCATACTAGATGATGAGCAGCTCCTGTACTATGGCAGGAAGGGGACCACCACAACGAATTGTATGTGCGCATGTGACTTTGACATGAAGTTCACATTCACATGTGTTGGATGGGAAGGGTCAGCGCATGACACGAGGATTTTTTTTAGCTGCCTCAATAATGAGAGTTACAACTTTCCAAAAGCTCCAGCTAGTTTGTAAATTTGCAGTTTAATTACAATATTAAAGTATGTATTAATGTAGTGAAAATGCTAATGTAATAAACATATTCAATTGCAGGAAAGTATTATCTGGTTGATTCAGGATAACCTATGAGGAAAGGGTTCCTTGCACCATACAAGGGGGAGAGGTACCACATTGGAGAATTTCAGCCTTCTGAAGTGCTGCATCGTCCAGAGGAGAGATTTAATTATCTCCATTCATCACTCCGTTCAGTCATAGAACGAACATTTGGAGTTTGGAAAAACAAATGGAAAATTTTGAGAAATATGCCATCCTTTAAGGTTGACACTCAAAACAAGATCATTGTTGCTACAATGGTGCTTCACAATTTCGTTAGAGCACATGAGATAAACAATAACGGTGAATGTTCCAGATCTACAGGGGGCACATCTGCACATAGTGAGAGAGGTCATTACGATGCCGTGGCAGAAGCAATCTCAATCTTGGACGAACCTGAGATGAAACAAGTTCGTATTGATATCACAACATCGATATGTGCGGACGATAACTGATTTTTGTGAGGACCATAACTGATGGTTCAATTGTCATTGAATAATGTAAATGCATTTGTTGTTGTATTGGTGGTAAGCAGAACTGAGGGCTCACAAAACTTGATACTTTCAGGACACTTGATAGGCATATCCAAATTCACACTTTGGTCTCAATTTGTTATCTTGTACGTATTTAGACTTATAGCTTTCTTTGTTAAAGACTTCTGTAATCAAACTGAGAGTATCGAAGTTTTCATCTCTTACCAAAACAAACATTTTCTTAGCTTTATAGATTGGTCCCTCTTGTTTCCTGAATTTTACTTCCCAATCAATGCATAATTATTTTAATATAGGTGCTCAATATGTTTCTTGATTCTTGTAATTTTTGTACTTGAATTGGTGACCCCTTGTACACTCCCTGTGTACTAGGGTGTCCCTTTTTTGATATCAATAAAACTTATTACTTATCAAACATATATATATATATATATATATAGGTACTCAATATGGGTGATGCTGTGCAGGCTGTGTAATTCTGAAGCAACGTCATTTGACTCTAGTTTGAACTGCTTGTGCTCTCAGCTTTGCCTGTCAATTAAGGCATTTTGACGTATCTTTGGGAGATGTTTGATACAATTGCTGAGCTTATAACAGGGGTTTTTTCTGCAATATTAATTTAGGAATTTTGAGGTGGTTTTCAGAGCTATTAGATACATTTCTTGAAAGTTGGGTGGTCTTTATGCAGTGTCAATGGCTACAGTTTGCAATCGCCTATTTTTAATGACTTTCATTACATGGTCAATCACATCCACTCACTAAATTGGTAGACAGGCCATATATCACTTACAAATTTGTCGTGGTGCCTGAACTGTACTGGCATTGTTTTTCATGTACTGAATGATTATCTCAATAGAATTACAAATGCTGTACATTTTGCCTTTCTTGCCCATTCTGTGCGCTTATTGCATACTTCCTCATCATATTGCTGAGGACACATTATTTAACAATTCTGTTTTCCAAGTAAAGAAATACAAGATTTTAAAACTATCCTCAACTAGTAAATAAAAAAGTATTGATTTTTTAATTAAAATAAAAGATATGATAAAAAAAAAAAAGATCGAATTTTTATTCCAGAGTATTATATTTTGACATCAACATATATAAAAGAGTGTTTTGTTGTACTCTTTCCACTATTTCCAGTACCACTCTCTCTAACATTACACAGCAAAGCATCACGCCCAGTTAAAAGTACATGAAAAAAGCCATCAACTTCCTTTATAAGAAGATCTAGTCCCTGTGAAAGTCCCTCTGCTCTCCTTGCCAAATATGAAACAGAATTCTGGAATGCTTCCACTTCAATAGGGTCCAAGTAGAAGCTTGGATCATGGGATTCAATTTCTTTACGCTTGTATCAACTGCTTCGAGCTCTTTCAAAACTGTAAATCTTCCACTTGAATATAAATTTTTAATATCGCTATTAATGCTAGTTTGCAAACCGGTAAAAGCTTGAGCCGACAAGTATTTGTCATCAACATTCAAATCAAACAACTTTCTTGTAGAACCATAGAAGGCTGAAGCAAAGACACTGTAGATAAATACCGTCACCACCATAACCCCATACATAGCACGCATTAAAACTTTCCCTTTGACTGAGTTCAAAATGGTGGAACAGTTTTCAACTCTAGGGTTCTTTGAACTAATATGCTGTCTCCATGCATCAAGTGAAGATTGAGCCTTGATAAACTGCTTTGAAGAGCTGGAATCCAAATTGTGCAGCACACACTGAAGCAAGAGATGGCCCTGGTTCAACCTTGAGATTTAAGAGCTAAAAGCATTGCATATATCGAGCAAATTCACACTGAATAGGTGGAAGAAGGGATGGGGTAAGTCATGTGGACGACTCATGTCAATGAATTAACTGCACAAGAAAGTTAAAATGGGCAGGGATGACATTAGAAAAGCATCAAAAAAACCATAAGACAAAGCACCAATTTCCTGCACCATATGAAAATAATTAATACAATTTAGAATTTTTGCATGCAGCATAAACAATTCCTTGAGACAGCAGGAAAGTAATCATTTCAGCAAAGATGTTTCTACCAAAACACCTTCCTATGGATAATAACTAGAACCAAACAAAATACTCAATGAATTCCATTTCCATTTCGTGCATACTAGTGCAATTATCATTCTGAACTAAATAGAGTGAAATAATGTAATAGATACATGTTAAATTAACTACTGTGCATGTTTTGTTTAAGCATTTTTTTTATTAACGGTGTCACATAAATGAGTGTATGGTTTGCTTGAAAACATTTTTGAAAGTGTAGTTTTAATTTGAAACTTCTGAAAGTATGGGGTAATTTGAAACAAACCCAAAACTGTGAGTGTGAGGTTTAAAATGTATTTTCACTACTATTTATCTATGGGGAGTGCCTGCCACCAATATGAAAAAGAAACCTATTATCCATGGGAGACATTGGACTGAGTGCCTGCCACAGATATGAATAAAGAAGCCAGGTAACCAATGTAAGATCTAAGTTTTGCTTGCATAAGGACATCCAATTTTTACATTATTATGAGGAAATATAACTAGTAAATCACTTTAAAAAAAATAATATGGCTAGTAAGTAGAAAAGAAAAGAACCAGAAATATAACTAGTAATTTAACCATAAGAAGCTGAATATTTGTTTATGGTCATTAAAAATAAATAAATAAATAAATAAAAAACCACAGCAGTAAGAAGCACAACCTTTCCAGCGCAAAGAACCAGTCGTCGAAAACCTGGGTGGCCCTGGACATCATCAAACTCAGAGCAATTTGATTTGCAGTCCTTGTGACGAAGCAAGTTTTTAGGTGCCATTACAATGAGAGGCTTACGGAATTCCCTGTGTATCTGGGTAATGAAACAAAAAATCATACGAAATTATTTAAAAAAAAAAAAAACAAACAAACACAAAATCAAAAGTAAGTCATATTCCAATAAGTTGCCCTCACTTGACGCCGCAAGACATGGAAGTAATTGGCAGGAGTTGTGACATTCACAACCTGCCAATTGCATTCCTGAATTTGTGTTCGAAGAGTTGGGTCCATTTGAGGAATAACATAAGGGATTGTCATCACTCATCTGCCATAAAATTTAAGAATAAATATAAGCACAGGAACATCCTAGAGAATATTGGCAATAATTTTATGAAGGAAAATCCTTAATAAAGAGAAAAAAACAGTAACACACTCAATTGATATACATAAATAACAACACTTTGGGCAGAGTACCTTCTGAAAAAGCTCCAACCGTGCACCTAGAATGTTCAGGGCCCTGGCCATCATAACCATGAGGAAGCAACACAACAAGCCCTGGCCATCATAATGAGTTAGCACCACCACTAATTACGCTGTCACCTTTCCACCAATCAGCACATGGTACCTGAATTAACAAGAGAGGCCACCATATTAACGAAAACATTAGAATCTTTGCATTAAAGAAAAGATGAAACAGAGAGGCTAAATTTATACCTTGTCCATAACCGAAAAGAAATAATCCCTTGACTTCCTTCAAATCATATTCATACAACAGATCTAGATCTCATAATTTCCATTTTCATAGAGGTAGTCTCATGAACCCAGCTTTCAAGCGCAAAACCAAAACCAAAAAATTGAAAGAGAAGGCTTCCCTTCTCTTCTCCTACGTTTGTTACAAATTTACAGCAAACAATTTATAAAAAAAAAAAAAATGAAGATCCAAAACCCAAACCCTCTTCTTGCAAAACAAATTATATACATCAACAGCAAAAGGTTTTCAACCATAAATCGCTTGCATCCAAACATATACCATCAAAAATTAAAACAGAATCTATAAAATCATCCAAAACAAAGAGACAGAAAATCAAAATTACGAATAAACACATGCCGAAAAAATAAAAACTCATCTAACAGTAACATCTATGAATCAGAACCCAGATTAGGCCAATCTGACCCAAAAATTTCCTCTGGATGTTACCAAAAAAAAAAAAAATGTTAGCTAACAAAGTATAAATTTCCTCTGGATTAGGCCAATCTTGAAACCTGAGAATTCTTTGGGATTGTGGGGAAGAAGGAATAGGGCAGGTAGGTGTAGGCTGTGAGTTGTGTGATTCCTGTTCTGAAGGAAGAGTACACGCCGGCGTCAGACTGGGGTTTTCTTCCTTGTGGATTTCTCACCTGAGCTCTTCGCCGGTGTCGAACCGATGTAGGTCTTCCTTGTAGATTTCTCTGGTGGGCGTGGAACTAGGGATGGCAACGGGTCGGGTTCGGGCCGGGTTTTTTCATACCTGAACCCGACCCGCGGGGCAAGACCCGTAGCCCGGACCCGGCCCGTTTAGGGTACCGGGTTTTTTCCCGGGACCCGGACCCGCCCCAGCCGGGCCCTACGGGCCCCGCGGGCCCTGTTTAGAAATTGGGCCCGTTTGGGCCCAACCGGAAAAAAAAATAAAATTTTGAGCCCAAATTTTAATTTAAGCCCAGATTTAAGCTCAAATTTTGCCCAGATTTAAGCCCATATTTTGCCTACATTAAGCCTGCATATTCAAGCCTAAATAATTAACGTGGCCCAAATGCCAAATCAGTCCAAATCATAAGCTAAGAATACTAATCATAAATCAATAAATCACCTGTTAATTATAAATCTATAAATCAATAAATCATAACTAATATCATAATTCAATAAATCATAACTAAGATTTTAAATCAATAAATTACCTAGCTAAGATAACCATTTAATCATTAATCAACAAAATCTTAACTAAAATCACCAACTAAACATAAAAATAAAATAAATCCAACAAGTCCAAAAAATAAGTATCAAAAGTCCAATGAGTCCAAGAAATTAAAAAGTTACGAAATAAATCCCACAAGTTTAGAATAATTACAAACCAACAAATTAAGGAAACAAGTCTAAGAAAATAAAAAAGTTACTAAATTAATACAAAATGTTTAATCTTCATCAATTGTAATACAACTCCCATCAATTGTGGCACAACTCCCATCATCTTCATTTGGCTCCCCATCATCAAGAATGGATTGAAATGTACTATCTCCAGATATAATTGAAGAACCTACAACAACAATGAATTAAAAAATGGAATAAACTTCATCAAATTGTAACTAGCAAATATAAAAACACAATTTTGATTTTATAAATAGAAATTAGACAATTGCTAACCGTTGATTTCACTCCATAACCAATTCAAAGAAATCCATTTGATATCATAGCAAACTGGGCATCCCCTTTCAGCACAAAACAAAAATTAACATTTATCATGGGTCCACAAAAATTGCAGGATCAATCTGTTTATATATCTCCAAAGTACTTGCTAGTTTCTAGCAACCAAACAAAGGCAACTTCAACTAGTCAACAAAGTCCCTTAGAATGATTCTATATGCTTCTATTTATTTACCTTTTCAGTAAGTATATATTGCTTCTATATACAAAAAAAAATAAACCCATAAAATCTTGTTAATTGCTCTCAGTCTTCTATTACTTCTGATCCCAACCATATATAACATAAAAATAAAGCAAATGAAAAAACACTTGATAAGAAGCTAGTACATTAGAAATTCACACAAAGGTGACTTATTTACCAGAACTTCATAATGTTCTGAATTTCAGCTCTACTTAAACAAAGCAAACCCACAAAAAACCGCAACATGGAAAATCCCAAAACATCTATTTTCCTTTAATAACCTTTACCTTACAGTTTCTCAGCAACCAAACGTCAATCAAAACATAAAACAAGACAAAATTTTCATAACATTCAACTTCAGCTCAACCTTGACACGTCTAAACTTTAAAGAAAATTACTCTTTCCATTCAATTTTTCTCCTCCTTCCCAAAAGACCCACAACAGCATTAAATTGGTGCCATTAGAGGCAGTCCCTATTGCAAATCCCAAAAACTAAGCAAAATAAATAAATAAATTAGAAAACTGGAGATTATACTAAGGTAAAGTTTACCAACTAAATATATTTTCTCTCTATCTTAGTAATCAGATAGTGTTTCAAGTTCCAAGCCAAAATAAAAGTAAGTGTTTCAAGTTTCAACCCCTAGTTCAATAAATCAAGAAAAATAAAATGTAACGGTGCTGCGCTAGCATAGAGATTATCATCATTCTTCATGCTTTATTTTGCCCACTTTTCACTGCATCACCCCCAGCCAATATATATGACACTAAAAATATAGACTAATGCAAACCCATACATGAAAGAGTAAATCAACCTGAACAACAACATCCAATTATACCAACATAAATTGAATCACGTTAGCTTTTCCTAAAATATTATTAAATCCTTGAACAATACACATCCAAAGAAGAAATAGACCATGAATATGTAAATGTCTCCAGACAACTAAAATCTAACAAAAACCATAGTAGAGAAAACTGGATATTACAGGTTACATTCGAGACCAAAACAAATCAAATTTAATAACAAATATTATTAACACATAAAAACTATGGTAGTAAGAGTTGGAGAGGGCTCAGATTCTATGGGTGTTAATAAGAGTCTGTCATACTCATACCCAATTTCATATAATTGAGCATTCAGTACGAGAAATTTTTTATAATCATCGCCACCTCCAATCCAATCCCAAATTAAAAAAAAAAAAAAAACCCATCCGACAAAACAAAAAACACAAACATAAACACAACGAATTGAAAAGATTAATTAGGAGTTAAGGAAAAGAGTAAAGAGTAAAGAGCATACCTTGAGCTGAAGGCTGAAGGCTGAAGCTGAATCTGATGCTCTCCGATTTGGTTAAGCCTGAAGAAAAAACTGATGCTCCGATTTGGTGAAGAAAAGAGACGACAGCTCCGATTTGGCGAAGAAAAACGGCGACAGCTCGAGGTGAGGTGAGGCCGTCTGGGTTTTTGGTGGTGTTCACGGTGGAGTGAAGGTGAGGGAGTGTAGGGGCTGTGTCGGATTAAGAGGGAGGGAGTGTAGGGAGGCTGCTGAGTGAGTGAGTGCAGAAGAAATGAGAATTAGGGTTAGAAATTTTAGGTATATATATATATATATATAAGGGTATTTTAGTAATTTCAATTAATCGGGTTTTTACCGGGCCGGGTTTCGGGTCGGGTCTCGGGTTCTTTTAATAAAACCCGGACCCGACCCGGACCCGCTTCGGGTTTTTTTTTTTAAAACCCATACTCGACCCTATTCCTAATCGGACCGGGTAAAACCCGGCCCATTAGGGTCGGGCCGGGCCGGGTAAAAATTGCCATCCCTACGTGGAACCCTCTTGGCACAGGCGTTGGCTAGGGTACGGTGAGGAGTGAATAGAGAAGGAAAGGAAAAAAGAGTAGAACTTTGGTATTTATATGCTACAGTACTTTCAGCTCCGCTACAGTACCGCCTTTAATTACTTCCATCCACGTTTTTTCAATTATTTGTTACAGTACTTTCAGCAATAAGTTTTCACTTTCAGCAAAAATAGTGCTATCCAAACGGACCCAATATTACCAACTTGCCACTTAACTCATAATTTAGAAATCTAAAAACACCAAAAATTTGTTCTCAATTTTTATTACTCATTCTTACTATCTTGAATAATGAAAATTAAACCAAACAACCCAAGCACCGATGGAGCCCATGATTTTTGGTTGATGAGTGATGGAAATTGAGATTTAAGTGATGAAACCAATAAACCAAACATAGTTCTTTCTTATACCATTTTGGTTTATTGTCTGATTCCCTCAAGAAAATAAAAGTATTTCAGAAAAGTTGGCATACACAATTACATTTTGACAAATATCTAATACTTCTTGAACTTGCTTGTAGTAAATTTTATTTAAAATGTGAGTACACTTCCCCATACTAGCCAAGTTGGGAAAAAAAAAAGTTAATTTTGATTTCTTTCAATCATAGTTCCATTAGAGTGCATTTAGTGGGCTGGAAAGTGAAAGGATGGAAGAAGATAGAGAGAAAATTGAAGAAATAATTGATATTTTCTCTCAATTGGCAGGGAAGAAAAATGAGAGAAAAGAGAAGAGAATTGACGGTTATAATCTTCCCAAAATGGAAAGACAAGAGTAGAGAAACTGTATTATATTGGTGATTTAACAAAATTTTTCATGAAATAAATAAATAAACAAATAATATATTGTGCGTACCCAAAATAAGGTTATCAAGCTCGACCTTTATTTGGGCTCACAATCTATTTGTATTTTCACTCCTTTTCTCTCTTGGTTCAGTCGCTCTTTTCTTCTTCGTTTTCTCTCCCTCCTTTTTCCACCCCCATTCCTCCTTCTCTTCTCCTATTTATAGGCTAAGATAAGTGGAAGTGTTATTATTACTCCCCCTTACTAGTGCGAATGGGGGTCCAATTCCATCATCCCAAAGTGGATGTTCCGTCGGGAAAAGTGGTAATGGCATTGGAACTGATTCCCACCTCCAAAAGCCCGCTCGGCAACGATATTTCTGAAGGCATTACCGGGCAGTTGAGTACGGGGTTTCTCCAAACAATAACACCTCAGACCAGGTTAGAGACAATCGAGAGGGGCTTGCTTTGGGTATCTAGGTTTGCGCAGTCTCATTTCAACTCTTAGGCCCAGACTTGGCCTTGAGGCGTCTAGATCAAGGCTAAAGGTCTGAAATGGGGACAGAGTAGTATAATGTATCGCGAGGCTTGGGCCCAAGGCCCGTAGGGCCTGGGGCCCATTCCTGTACAGGCCTGGGGGGCCTAGGGCTCAGCCCTGTACATATATATATATATATATATATATGCTTGGCAAATAAAAGAAGGGGGTTGATGGGAATTGAATACTAGAACACAAGAATCCTCAGAGGTGTTGAAACTATTGGGTATCTCTCAAACCCTAAGTGTTTTTTTTTTTTTTAATTATTTTTTTTGGGTAAAATATTATTTTAAATTCAATACCAAGATTAACTAGGATTTTAATTTTGATTGGTAATTACACATGTACCCATTGGCTCTTAAATTCATGACTTCACCCTCCACCTTGCATATAATGAGAAAAAAATTTTCATTTTAGCTGGAACTCATTGGTAGGATATAATAGGAATTTAATTTATATGTACACACGCACATGTATCCCTCCTACCAAACCCTCATAATAAGAAATATTAATATATTTTTTTCATCTTTTTTATTTTATTTTATTTTATTTTCATTCTTCTTACATGTTATTTCCTCTTACTTTTCCATCAAACCTACCAAAAATAAAAGCCTAAAGCTCGCCAAGATCTTGAAAGATGTGATCAAATCTAGAAGTTTGAAATCTACTACTCCCTCTGTCACAATTTGTTTGATCTACTTAGAAAACCCAACTATTTAGGGAAATATTATTAAATGTCTTATCTTTTTTTAATTTATAAGTTTCCTAAATTACCCTTAAACAAATTTATCAAAAATTTAAATAATCTAAATATAAAAAAATAAAAAGTTTTCCAATATTCAATTTTTAAAGTTATTGTAGGTTACAAACTCTATTGGTGTACTACTCTTACAATTACAAACTCTATTGGTTGTAGATTACAAACTTATCTTCAAATTTAAATTCTATAGTATCCAAGCCACATCCAAATTCTATTTTTATCTTCAAATCAAATTTTAATACAAGTATTGATAAATTTTACATGAGTATAATGTGAATGTTAATAAAATAATGGGGTTTGAGTTTTTAAAGATGGCATAATTTTGGGACATCCTAAAATGGAATATAGGTCAAACAATTTGGTATGAAGGGAGTATAAGGCAACACTAACACTAAGATTGCACTAAGCTGTTAGTGCCTTTACATTCGCAAAAGTTCAATTAACGTCAAACATTCAATCAAGAAAGAATTCATAATTAGAATTATGGTTTTGAGATCCAGACTGTTTAAAGAACTGAAAAAGAAAGAATCAATGTTTTTGAGGTTGGATCAATGTCGAATAGAACGGAACAAAATAGAATCAATAACAATGTTTTTGAGGCTGGTACAAAATATTCCGGCCGTTCCGGCCAGAACAGAACGGAATCAATAACAATGGTTGGAACTTTTGTCGTTTGGAGGGTTGGACGAGTGATCAAAGAAGCTAGTGACCTGCATTTTGGGTCACCTATGATATATGACCTGCATTCTTTGTCACATATATTTATTGGCCTTTTGACTCTTTTTGTAGAAATACAAGTGGAGGTTTAATTTTTTCATGCAATCTGAGATTATTATAGTAAGAATTATTTTGTTTTTTTGAAGAAACAAACACACACGCATACAAGAGAGAGGAAAATTGGTTCTAGTGCAAAGGTACACCATTTATAGTAAACAAATCAATTGAAATAAGCAAGCGGAAGTTTTTGGTCCCATGGTGCGGATTTCTCCTTCTTTTTAATTAATTTATTTTTATTTTGACTTCTAAGAACTTATATTTCTTCTTGGATTTGTTACACCTTACTGTTCATTATAAATTCTTCAGAAATGGAAAAATTCTACACTCTTTACCAATATATTTTTTTTGATAGTTTTTAGTTTTTATTCTTTAAACATTCTAACTCAATATAGTAAATGTTTATCATTCTTCCAATTGAAATGGAAAATGATAGAGATAAAAAATTATTTGGAAAACCAACAAATTAATCTAAATAGCTCTTAATTAGAATATATATATAAAAAAAGAGTCTACAATAACCAAAAAAAAAGAAGAAGAAGAAAACAAACAAATTAGTCACATCAATATTGTAGAAGGGTGCGGCTAACACTGAAACTTGGGTCAATGCCAAGACAACTAAGGAAAATTGGCATCATATATGTTGCCTTCCTGATTGTTCTTGTTATTAAATTTTGTCTGTTGCATCCAATAGTTCTTGGCTTTCTACGTAATTATCCAAATAGAAAGAATTTGAAAGGCCATGAATGTAAATTTCCCAAGTTCTTTGATTAATTGGTTCGTACAAAAGTAAGTCTCCACAAGAATCGCGCGTAGCCACTAGAACGTCACCATTTTTTTTCTTTAAACCTACCACCCTTCTAAACTTTTCACCAAATCCAAGATTCCACAACTCCAGACTCTTTTATCACCAACACACAGTACTCTTTCACCACCCATCTACTGTTGCCAAAACATTTTAATTGGCCTCCGTGTATAGCAAGTAATCCATCAAGTGCTGTTGAAGGATATCCCGACACTTCTAAAAAAGCATTGGGATGTGGTTTCGAAACCACTGGGACCTATACTGGCAGTTTTAAAACCGCTGGTATAGGTCAGTCGGATCTATTGTCACACTCGTTGGACATCAGTACAAAGTGTCAGGAAAAAAAGTACTGGGATAGGGCATTTTGGTCTATACTGGTGCTTTTTGGGCTATAGTTGCGTTTTAAAAAAGCCAAGATGGCCCCAATTTTTTGTAGTGCCATCATTCGTTATATGAGTTGACACATATGGCCATTTAAAAAAATAAAATATTATGATGTTAATTATACTTCTCTCCTCTTACTTGGGATATCAAGTATCAGCCATTGGTTTCTTTGCTCAATTATGTAATTTGGTTACTTATATTATTATTACTTTTTTGGCATTTTTCTATTTCTATGTCTCATATTTGTTAGTCTTTTGACTCTTTTTTTTTTTGTAGAAAATACAAATGGAGGTTTAATTTCTTTTCACACAATCTGAGAGCATTATAGTGAAGAAATTGAAAAAACCAAGTGGAAGATTTTGGTCCCATGTTGCAGAACTTATATTTCTCTTCTTGGATTTCTTACACCTACTGTTCATTTTTAATTTTTCAAAAAATAGAGAAAATTTATGCTCTTTACCAATTTAACCATTTTTGTGGTTAGTTTTTAGTTTTTATTTTTTTTAATATTCTAACTCAATAAAGCAAATGTTTATATTTCTTCCAATTGAAATGGAAAATGATAGAGATATAAAAAATCATTATAATGTTCTAAAAAAATTATTTGGAAAAAAAAAAATTAATCTAAATATCTCTTCTTCTCAACCAAAAAAAAAAAAAAAAATCTAAATAGCTCTTAATTAGAATTAAAAAAAAAAAAAGTCTACAATAGCCAAAAAAAAAAAAAAATAATAATAATAATAATAGTCACAGCAACATTGTCAAAGGGTGCGGCTAACACTGAAACTTGGGTCAATGCCAAGACAACTAAAGTAAATTGGTATAGTATATCTTGCCTTCCTCATTGTCCTTGTTATTAAACTCTATTTGTTGCATCCAATAGTTCCAGGCTTTCTACATAATTATCCAAATAGAAAGAATCTGAAAGGCCGTGAATATAAATTTTCCAAGTTCTTTGACTAATTGGTTCATATAAAAGCAAGTCACCACGAGAATCACGCGTAGCCACTAGAATGTCACCATTTTTTTTAAAACCTACCACCCTTATAAATCTTTCACCAAATCTTTCACCAATATCAATAGTATATAGTTTAGTCCAAGATTCCACAACACCATACTCTTTCATCACCCACACAGAATACTCTTTCACCACCCATCCATCGTTGCCAGAATACTCTAATTGGCCTCCATGTATAGCAAGTAATCCATCAAGTGTTGCAATAGCCAATTTCTTTCTTGGACAGCTTTCCTCTAAAATCTTAGGTAGAAGAACTTCATGAAAAACCTCATCCCCCAAATCAAATGACAAAATCAAATTTTGAAAAAATATTGACTTTTCTGGGGTGCTGGCTAACCAGTGGAGTGCCCCATTCACAAATACTGATGTATTCTCAACAATGTATTGAGGGTCAGGACCGATAACAAAGCGCCACACGCCAGTGTGAAGAGAATAGATTTCAACCACAGGTGGAACAAAAACATCGAAGTACACAAATTTGACCAATTTGTAATCAACAGTTGGAGCGTGATATCCAAACCCAAGAGAAAACGTATATTGACCATGAGACTTTTGCCTAATGTTTGGATACGGAAGTAAGACTAATCTATTAATAGAAGGGTTCCAGAGATAATAGGCACCATCAACGGAATAATTATTGGCGAGACAAATCAATCCATTAACTGAACCGACTATGTTGAAGTATGAGTGAAAGGTATTTTTGTGCTTGTATGGGCAATGCAATTCAGTGAAATTTGAAGGGTATTCAAAGAAATTTCTGTTCTCTTGTATTTCATCCCCTTTTAAAAGGGGAAGAGGATGTATGGCTGGGTTGCTACAAGGGAATAGATCATCAGAAGGGTGCAGAGTAAAACGCTCCTTATGATCATAATGACGAAAGAGAAGGTAAGATGGTCGGTGTTTGTTGCTGCGAGCCAGGTAGCGGGTTACGAAGTGACGGCTTGATATCATAGACCACCATGTCTTGCATACACACCTGAACCTTAGAACTGACTTTGCAGGTAATTGTAAAAGAATTTCAATAATCACGTCTTCCGGGAGATAGTTTGACATATTTATGTTTCTCTACGTCTCAGAATTTGAGATTGTGCTATGGCTTTATATATAGTGCGAAGAAGTGGTATCACTGTTTGTCTTCTCTTTCTCCTATTGCAGAATCAACAAAATTTCTTCTCCCTTTTTTTGAGAAGAAAACAAGAGAAAGTGTTGCCACGAAAACAGCTCTAGGGTTCTGTATTTGTAGTAGGATGACTCCCACTCCCACTCCAACTCCTATATGTTATCGGATTAGCAAGTTGTTCTGAAAAAAAAAATAGTCGGCTTGGCAGCCTAGGCTCGAGTCTTTTATTTATTATACAGTAATATATTAGAACTTAAATTCAGCGGGCGGACAAATCGAAAGACCCACGGACTACGGCGCACAAAACCCAATAAACCACCCTACCCATTGAAAATAGATCAAACCTAATTTCCGCCGACCTCAATGTTGCCGATAACACTACTAGCAGAGACCCATTTCAACCAATACCCAAATCTTTTAATCCAGTCCCATTTATTTTGGTCCAACCCAATTTTCAAACAAATTGAAGTATTTCATTATGCAGTTTAACCCATGCCCACTTTTGAATTAAGGCCTGTCTCAATAAAAACCCAATCAAACCCTTGAAATCTATCTATATCAAACCCATAAAGCCACAAGTCACCTTGTCCTAGATTAGTCCAAAACCCTTCGGGACCAAACCCAAACCAATTTTAACATAAGCCTAACCTGAACCCAAATCACTCGGGCCAACCCATTTCCAATTACCCAAAGTTACACAACTACCTCATCTTTATTCTTTACCAATTGCCTCCAGTTTAGCTGAAATTACACAATTGCCACCAAAACTAAAATGCAGGTCCTAGTGCATTGACATCAGGTATGTCAAATGCTAAAAAATGTTAATTTGTTAGAGCATTAGCATTGGAGAATGCTAATGCTATATCTAAGGTGTTTTTAGAATTTTAACCCTTAAAAACTGCTGCATCAGGAAATGCTAAAGGCAAGAATTGCAAATTTTTTGCAATTCTTGCTACAGTGCAATTCTACATTTAGAATTGCACTGTAGCACAATTCTAAACCAAATAAATACTTTTTTATTCATCTCTCTTCAGTCCTCTCTCCCTCTCACTCCCACTCTGTCTCTCCGTCTCCCACTCCATCTCTCTGTCTCTCTTTCTCTCATCTCACATCTCTCTTTCTCATTCAAGGCTTGCACCGGAGATGGTGGGTTTGGATCGGCGTGGTGGTGGGTTGGGTGTGCTGGAGATGGCTCGTGGTGGTGGTGGGTTTGGATCGGCGTGGATCGGCGGGCTGGGTATGGGTTGATGGTGGGTTTGGATTGGCGGGTTGGGTGTGGGTTGATGGTGGGTTTGGATCGGCGTGGATCGGCGGGCTGGGTGTGGGTTGATGGTGGGTTTGGATCGGCGTGGATCGGCTCTGATGGGTTTGACAAAGGTTTGAATCGGAGAGGGTGTGGGTTGTTGGAGATGGCTTCGATGGGTTTGACAGAGGTTGAATCGGAGAGGGTGGGTTGCTGTGTCGTGCTTGGTCAGCGAGGTTTGGGTCGTGCTCAGTCGGCGAGGTCTGGGTTTTGCGTTTTGGTCGGCGTGGGTCACGGAGTGGGTTTTTTTTTTTTTTTTTTTTTTTTTTTTCCGGTGGGATTTTGGTGGGCAGTGGGCAGTGGTGGCGTGGTGGGCGTGGTAGAGGCGCGGTGGTGGTGACTGGGCAGTGGAGGAGCGGTGTAGAGGTTGAGGGAAGGTGGATTTCAAATAGGTGGATTTTTGAATGGGTTTGCTCCGGTGGGTTTCAAATAGGTGATTGTTGTTGATGGGTTTGCTCCGGTGGTTGTTGATGGGTTGAGGTGCCGTGGCTATGGTTGTTGATAGTTTGTGTGTTGCTAGAGGTTGAAGGAGAAGAAGGAGAGGAAAAAAAAACGGTTGGGAAGCGCAGGAAAAAAAAAAAAACAGTTATAAAGAAATAATAAAAAAAGTTAAAAAAATAATATTTTAATAAAAATAGAGTTTTGGGATGTGAAGGTATTGTAAAATTAGATGGTATAATAGAATGGTAGGATTTTAGAATTGTAAAATAGGATAGCATTAGCATTTTCCAATGCTAATGCTCTTAGCATTTCGCATACCAAACACAAAAATCCTTAGTTCATGAGAATACTAGCATTATGCTAAATGCTATTTTAACAAACTAAAACTGTTTTTTTATTTAAATTTTACCATATCATTTTACAATACACTTTACATCAAATGTTCTATTTTAAAATTTCGAACACATTAAAATAATCTTAAAAAATCCTCTAAATAAAAAAAAAAGAAAAAAAAATTACAAATCAACTTTTTTAAAAGAGAATAATGTCGTGAGATAGAGAAGAAAGATGTTTCATAAAGGAGATGTGACACAAGAAAAGAGAAAAAACCATTAAAAAATTTATAGCATTTCGACCAAACCATGCCATTTATAGAATATCAATGTAACTCTATGCAATTTCTTTTGCCATTTGGCACATCTCATGAAGTAAGGATTTTGGTGTTTGGTGTGCCAGATGCTAAAAATCTAGCATTTGGCACACTTGATGCCAATGCTTTGAGATATGCCATATGCCAAAAGAAATGGGATGGAGCTACATGGATGTTCCATAAATGGAATAGTACAGATAAAATGCTATAAATTTTTTAATAATTTTTTCTCACTCCTCATGTGACTTCTCTTTTCTCTTTTTTATCAGACATCTTTGATCTTTCTTCTTTATTTGAAGCCACTATTCTCTCTATCGTGATATAATTTTTTTGTTTTTTTATTCATATTAGTGCTTTTAAGATTATTTTAATGTGTCTGTAATTTTAAAATAGAACATGTGATGTAAAGTGTATTATAAAATGATGTGGTAAAATTAAAATAAAAAAAATGTAGGTTTATTTGTGTCAAAATAGCATTTAGCATAGCACAGCTGATGCCTAGTGCTCCCTCTAAACCTTGGAACCTGTTTTGGATTCCCACACAATCCAAACACCCACGTGCTAGGAGAACGATGTTGCAAACAAACATGACACTGTTTGTTCAACTTAGTCTAAATAAATGCATTATTTGATAGAATAGATCTGCTTATTTTTGTTCCTGCAAACTGAATTCCTCTATTATTACTATCTATTATTACTATAAAAAAAAAAAAAAGAAGAACAAATAGTAATTCTTTCCTTGAGAAAATCTATTGAAAAAGTGGATCCAGAGCATAGTTTTTTTTTTTAGAAAACAAGAAAAGGAAAACTTTTTTTTTTTTTTAACACCAACATTAGAAAAAAAATATTTAACGTGGTAAAAAAGTTTTTGGAAACATATTTTCTTTAAACAAAATTTTCGGACTCTTTTAATTTTTTTTTTTGTTTGTTTGTTTTGAAAAACTTTTTGAAAGAAAAGGTTTATAGAAAAGCACTTTAAAAGAAAACTTTTTTTTTTTTTTTGTGAACTACTTCATTTTTTTTTATAGAAAAAAAGGTTGAAGGGGTTTTGAAAAACATTTTCTTAGAATAGTGAATAAAGAAGTGTTTTACCCAAAGCATATTTATTTTATGGCAATTTTATTGATGAAAAAATAAAAGGAACAACAATAATAAAGTGCAGAAAATAAATTGCAAGTAAAGTAAAGTGCAGAAATTTAAATGACATATAAAATAAAGGGCTGAAATTTAAATGGCATAAAAGTAAAGAGCTAAAAATTGTTTAGTTCTGCATGCTCTCTCCCTGCTAACAAACTTCTGTAACTTCCCTTGCTTAATGAGGGCTTCAATCTGCTGTTTCAAGTCGTGGTAGTTGGCTGTGTCATGACCGTGATCGCGGTGGAAACGACAGTATTTGTCTCTTGACCGTTTGTTGGAATCTCCCTTCAACTTTCCAAGGAAAGTCAAGGTTCCCTTGTCCTTGATCTGCATTAGGACTTGGTCGATTGGGGTGGTCAGTGGAGTGAAGCTCGTGAATCTCCCCGCAGGGGGCTTAGAGTGCCTATCATCCCTTCGCTCTCTGGTTCTTGCTATCATTCGTCCTCTGTCCTGTCGAGTATCTTCCTGCCTTTCTCTCTTCTTAGGCTTTTCTTCGCGAGCTAGTAGCGCGTCTTTAGCATTCATGTACTTGGTGGCTTTGTAAAGCACATCCGACATAGTCTTTAGGTCGTTCTTATAGAGTGAAAATAAGAACTTACCCTTTTGCAACCCATTTGTGGAAGTTGCTACAAGTAGCTTGTTGTCAGCTTTATCAATCAAGAGTGCTTCCTTATTAAAGCGGGCTATGTAAGATCTCACCGTCTCATCCTTTCGCTGCTTGATACTCACCAAGCATGCAGTAGACTTTTTATACCTGTGCCCCCCAATAAAGTGCGAAGTGAATTGGGCGCTTAGCTCTTTGAAAGTGCTAATGGAGTTAAGCGTTAGCCGGCAGAACCAAATCCTCGCGGGACCCTTTAGCGTTGTAGGGAAGGCCCTACACATGATCTCGTCTGCTACTCCTTGAAGATGCATCAAGGTCTTGAAAGTCTCTAGGTGATCAAGAGGGTTCTTGGTTCTGTCATAGCTCTCTATCCGCGGCATGCGAAACTTCTGTGGTAGGGGGAAGGAGTTGACGGAGGTGGTGAAAGGCGAATTGGTTCGATGGACCAAATCGTCGAGGTCGCTAGACACCCATCCTTTGAGGGCGTTCATCATCAGGTCCATCCTTTCCTTCATTATCTGCATCTCCGCGACCATGCAAGGGGGGGCTGTATCTAAGCCGAAGGGACGACTGGTATCCTGTCGTTCTTGTCGGCTTGGGGCGTTGTTGCCTTCAGGTCCCTCTTGGTTCCTTCTTTCAGTGCTGATTCCTTCTTGATTTTCTCTTTTGTTATTTGGTGCTACATTTTTTTGGCGCACCTGTTCTTCTAGGTCGTGGTTTTGTTTGGTGAGGTGTTACACGGCAGTGGCGAGAGTTTGAACCTGTCTCTCGAGGGCAGTCGTGGGTGGTTCCTCTTCTTGAATGTCGTTAGTGGTTGCCATTGAGCGAGTGAGTACCATGCAACTCTTTTGTCCGGGAAGCGATAATATGGCTTACAAATCGCAAGTGGTCCCCACAGACGGCGCCAACTGATGATGCCAAAAAATCACCAATGAGCCACACGATCCTCGTACGCTCAAAATAACACCTACACAACAAAAAGAGAAGATCTAACAGAAAGCATCGATGTAGTGCCGGCCAAATACCCTTCGAAGGTCAAGTTAGAATTTCTCTCACAACTCTAGAGTGCCAGAGCTGGGGTGAATTATGTGTACCTTGGTTTGTGAAGGTATTGGGGTTTTTTATAGTAGTAGAGGGTTGACATCTCTTCCTTGGATTAAAAGTATTTTCCTTAGAGGAATCCTTATAAGTGTATATTGCGGAATCCTTTCCTTGTAGAAGACTAACACTAAACGTGGGGTACAAGACATTTCCTTATTTACTCATGTGTGGCAATCAAGTCAGGATTATGTCAGACCCGTCGGCTTTAGTGGTGTCAGCTTTCCATCCTCCATTCTCTGACCTCGTTAGCTTAAAGCCGTAGACTTCCTACTGCCTTCTTGATGGACATAAGCAAAGCCGACGGGTTGGGTTGGAATGTCATTCTATGCCTTCCCCTTGGTGAGTATATATTTGCAATTTTATCCTTATCATCTAACATTGAACGTTATTGAGTTGCAAGAGCATAGTTACCGAAACCTACAAAGTAATTTACAATTCTTAAATTAATAAAGCAAAACTCCCAATAGTTATACACACACACACACACTCAAAACTAATATAAACTGCAAATATATAAACAAAGGCCATGATATGAGGAAGACACACCAAGTTTCGAATTTGAATAGCAATATGACTTTCTCGTAGTAATAACATTATAGACAATTCAAAACATTGAACAATATCAAAATTATAATACCTAATTCCATTATCTTTTATGTTGAATCCAAACAAATAATTAATTGAAATTAATCCAAACAAATAATTAATTAACCAAAAATCATAGCTTTTAATAAGAAAACAAAAAATCACATGAACCTAAATAAAAAGCATTTAAGGTGAAGAATTAAGATCAACCTACTGAGATGCAAATACCAAAAACTCCAAGACTTAAAACTTCAAAATATATAGAATCTCCAAATTTTACTTCAAAACCAAACCAAATTCAACAAATTTATATATAACATACTAAATAAAAATTTATCGTTCCCTAGGCTAGAAGACATAAGTTGCAGCTTTGATTTTTCTCCAAAAAAATAGAGATGCTTTATCTACCATGTAATATAACAAAATAATTAGTAGAAATTTCAACCCAAAAACCAAACCCACAAAAACAATGTCAATATAAATATGGAGATTAACCTAAATACTCAAAAGAAAATCAATTCTAAATATAACAAAAGAATAAGATAGAAAGAAAATCTCAAGCACATATGAAAGCAAATAAAAAATTCGACATAAAAGATAAAATTTATTAATAACAATATAAACAAATATCCACATATGTTGAATTGAAATTTTATAAATAATAATAGTATAAACAAACTCGACATAAAATTCATTAATCAAAGAAGAAAGTTGAATCAGATTGCTTATGTTTTTTTTTTTTTTTTTTTTTTTTTTTTTTTTTTTTTTTATAAAAAAAATCTTAAAGTGAAGTTAAGTTTAGGGTTTTAAGGCAATAATTGCTAAGGTTTTGAGGAGGGAAAAGAGACTCCTAACAGGAGTCCTTCTCTTTCTCTCTCTCTCTCTCTCTCTCTCTCTTTTTTTTAATTTTTTTATTTGAATTCTAAAGTGAAGTTAAGTTTAAGGTTTTGAGGTGGTATTTGTTAGGACTTTGAGGAGGGGAGAGAGACATGGTATTATGTTGGTGCACGCAGTTGCCAAGTGAACAAAACAATAAAAGGAGCAAATGAGAAAAATCGGAAGCGAACACAAATGATAAAGATGAAGATGCAGCAACAGTTGGGGAGAGGGTGATCAATGACTTGAAAATGACCAGAGACATGGTTGTGAGTGGCAAAGACGACAAAGACTCATGTTTGCATTTTTTTTTCTTGTTCCGGTCCAATATTGATTTTCTCTAGTACATATGGTATAGTCTAGTACTAGCTAGTATTTTGAGTAGCACGATATGGGGGTGTTTCTATTCCGGTTGATTGACCAGTAGGATAATACATTCTGGCTGGTACGGTACGATATTCACTTTCTTGTGCTTACTAGTTGTTGCCTTAACTCCACCTTTGGAAAGATAATATTACACAACAAGTATAGTGTTATGTAATGTTTTGAGACATAAATAAAAAATAGTTCTTAAACCGTGCTTTGCATGTTTTTTTTTTCTTTGTATTAGTTTATAAGCTTGTAAAAATTAGAAATAGATTTTTTTTTTAAATGATAGTATTTATTATTATATAGAGAATTTTTTCTCTTATTTTGTGTTGATCTATTTTAATTCCTCACTAAATTTGGTTATAAACAATCTTTTATTTTTTTAATTTCAAGTATTAGTTATAAATATCATAGTGTATCTTGCATCTTTCGTACAATTTTTAAAGTTGGATGCTATTGTAGTGCCTTGTGTGCAAATTAATTTAGATTTTTTTTTTTGGGGGTAAAAAAGTTGGAGTTAATCACAATCTTGATCCATCATCAGCCTCATCAATAATGCAATTCGATATTTTTTTTTACTAAATTATAATTCACCTAAAATAGAATATGCATGTAAGGACTAGAAAGTAGAACTTCAACCTACTAAATACAGTGGATCGCAGCCCAATGAGCCCAAAACAATATATTTATAAGAGAATGAGTTTGACAAGAAAACGTCTCGACAAATTAAGTCTGAGCCAGAGTTGATAGGATAAATATCAATAAGATTAAAAACACAAATTGATGGAAATAGTGCTCCTCGGTTAAGTCCGAGGATGAGATGTTCTTATATTTAACTCAAGCTTATGTGAATACACTGTGTTCTCCTTTTTTTTCTTCCTTCTTATATTACATGCCCCATTTTTCATGGTGACCACTTCCTTATATAGTCCTTCACCCCTTCATCTCAGCCTTCCACCTGTTGATTTGGTAGAAAATTCCTTGGATGCTTGTCCCATCAGGACCTCTTAGAAGCTGTGGGTTGCTGTGAGCTGAGATACCATTGTTCAAGTGTCGTTTCTCCATAAATGCGGCCAGTTCTTTTGGTGCAGTGCATTTAATATGGTGGTGACAGTCTTCTTCCCAGATATTTTGTCTTTTATGGTTGACTGAGTTTTTGCTACTTTCCCTAAAGCTTATCCTTCCGTAATGGTTACGTCCCTAAAGCCCTCCCAAGGTGGCCCAGCTCCTCGAAAATCAAAATTGACCCGTTATTCTTTTCCTTTTTCCTCGGCCCATTGACCCAGGCCTAGCAATCCCTTTAACCATACTTGAACTGTTGCTTGTCCTCGGGTACGGCCCATAACCCAACATTCTTGCTCGGACTTCCTATCCCCACAATGCACATTATAGCGTTTGGATTGGCCCCCTTCCATTAATCTTCATTAATTAGGGGTATATGCAGTATTTGAACCTCATTACAAGAGATTTTACTATTTAAACAAAAAATTCTAAGCGTAAATGCATTTTTAGTCTCTACGTTTTGACTTTTTTCCGTTTTGGTCCCTACATTTTAATTTTACTACTTTTAGTCTCTAAATCAATTAACGCGTGTTATTTTCGTCCTTTTCGTTAGTCAACCAACGGAAATAGCTGAGGTAGCTGCCGAAAGAATTAAAATATTATAAAAATGCCACATCACCCATGACACATCAGCATATACATTAAAAAATTAATTTATTAATTTTAACTAAATAATAAAAATAAAAACAGAATTAAAAACTAAAATTCACATGAATTAAGATTGTTCTTCATGTTCTTCAGATTGTTCTTCATTTTACAACTTGTTCTTCATATTCTTCCCAAATTAAACCCAGCAACCAAGAACTTAAACCCATCACAAGAACACAAACTCAGCAACCCAAGAACTCAAAACCAGATCACTAGGATATAAATGAAAACAAGAAGAAAAAAACCTAAATTCAACACCTCAGAGATCATCAAACCCAGCACCATCAGATCTACCACAAATCAAGATCATCGAATTCTTCATGTTCTTCCCCAAATTCTAACACAATCAACACCGAATTCTCAGCAAATCAAACCCATAAACCCAGTTAACAAACCAACCCAGACTAAACCCAGATCAAGAAACCAATCACAACAAACCCAGATCAACACAATTAAACCCAAACCAACACAATCAAACCCAGATCCCACCATCAATGACCAACACAATCAAGCCACCACCAACCCGCCGATCAAAAACATTTCTTCATAACATGAACTTCAGTTCAAAAATCCACAAAAATTCTAGAACATGACCACCACTGCCACCGAAAAAGTCACCAAACCCATCGATCAGTCAACAAACCCATGCCAAGACAGTGGCCGAGATCAGCGAGCCCCATTATGGCCAAGACCGGGACGAAGGCCAAGACCGGTAAGCTCCATTGTGGCCGAGATGGTGGCCGAGACTGGGACGAAGGCCGAGATCGAGTTCCATTCTCTCTAAACCATTGTTGGCCCCCTTCCTCTAGATCTGCTCCAAACTGCCGACCTCATCTCATTCTCTCCCTCTCTCTCTGTAAACTCTTTTTTTTTTTTTTTTGGTAGAGCTCTCTCTAAAATCAAATCATGGTTTAAAAAGGTTTGATAAAAAAAAAAAAAAAATTGTTTGATGCTTTTGACTAACTCACTTAAAGAAAAGTAAATACACTTAAAACTTAATTGGTTTAAGGACTAAAAGTGGTAACATTAAAATGTAGGGACCAAAATGGAAAAAAGTCAAAATGTAGGGACTAAAAGTGCATTTATGCCAAAATTCTATAATAAAATTGTTTTAAATAACATTTAATGATTTTTTTCATTTCTAATTTTAAAAATGTCAAAAAAAAGAAAAGAAAAATACTCTCTCCCTTTCTCTATGGTTGCACACTTTGTCTCTCCCCATGAGAAAACCTATCATATTTCCAATGTATGTATCTACTCTCTCACATCAAAGTGCTTCTTAAAAAAAAAACTCTCACATGAAAGTAAACCCTACAAATATGGGACCCACCTCCTCCGCCAAGTCACACTACAACTACAAGTTGCACCACCTAACCTCCTTGCCCACTAGTTTACGTCCATGTTGAATATGAATTGTCCCTACTTAATTTGTCCAATGAGGTGTTCCAAAATGTACACTAATTAGCAATTCAAAATATATTCAGCTTCAGGTGGATTGTAGAGGAAAAAAGAAGAAAAAGGAAAGAAGAAGATGAAGAAGAAAAAGAAAAAGTAACATGATTTAAGAATGTTAAGCCATGTATGGTTAGCCTATGTCTCATATCACATAACTCATCACTAATAATTCATAACCATTCACTCACATTTATAACTCAATTTTCACCTAATCCACACATCTATGTGAAGAGATGAAAAAAGAAGAGAAAAGAAAGAAAGAAGAAGCAATAGATGTGAAGAAAGAAAGAAATGGAGAAAAAGAAAGAAAGAAAGAAAGCAGTAGCAACGAATGTGAAGAAAAAAAGAAGAAGCAGCAAATGTGAAAAAAGAAAGAAAGAAAAATGAAAAGGGGTTGGTGTCTGATGTGATAACTGTTAGGACATATGTGATTTACTTGTTAGGAACAAATGTCACTATTTTATGTATTTGACTAATTCTTTGACAAAACGCACTTTACTTGTATTTGAGTAGATCTAGGATGTATTTAATACTTCAAGAAACTTTGTTTCAAGATCAAGTGTTGAAGCCATGCAAATCTGTCCAAAATTCAAACTGAGAAAGTGCCTATCATTAAAGCTCAATAGCTAGCTATCTATCGAGCCTCGAAGAGCTGTTCTAGCCCGTGGCTCGACAGCAACTCGACAAATAGGGTATCTGTCGAGGTTTAAGAAAAACAGATTTTCAGTTCTGTTTTAACTCTAATCCGTGATTATGTGTGTGAGCTTTCTTTTCTCACAAACCTAGACATATAAAGGGATTATTTTAAGGGCCGTCAAAGAGGACACAAGTTGCACAAGTGTTAAGCAAAGTTTGTTCAAGCAAATCGTGACTGGAGACACAGTTGTCAAATTCTTTCCCTAGTAGATTCTACTTTATCTCCTTGTGGATTCAAGGAAACCCTACGTGAATTTGAAGTTTACTACTAAAAGTTAATAGTTTAGTTTCTGTTCCATCAAGAGAGCATCGTGTGTGCTTTTTTCAGGCTTCCATATCACATTAGAAATCTTAGAATAAAAAAAATCTAATGTAGGGTGTATTGTTAAATGATATGGTAAAAGAAAAAAAGGTTTTAGTATGCTAAAATAGTATTTGGTATGGCAAAGCTGATACTAGTGTTCTAAATATAAATGTGGGCAGCCTTCATAAAAAAGAAAATAACACAAATATTTTAGTGCACCAATAGAGAACTGCCACATAAGAAAATGGGTTGGCTTGAAGTCCATGATGAAGACAAGATGTCTTTTGTGATGGTTCATTAAACAAAGGACCGCTAAATTGGTCTATAGTAGCACACACTAGACTTTAACCCGGACTTGCAGCTCCGAACTAAAAATGCACACGCGTCAAACTTGAATTCAACTTGAGGTACGGTCCTCAGCTCTTTAGTGGAACTAAAGAAAGAGACTTCAGGATTTGTTTGGTAAGGTAATTCAAACAATAGTTTTTAGTTGTTTAAATACTGAAAACTCTAGATTTTGAATAAGCAGTCTAGAGAGTAGATACCGTCACACTATAAACTATGGCTATGATGGGAAAAAAAAAAAAACTGTTAATTTGTACGATGAAGATGTACTTTTACTATTTTCTCTAATAAGTTTCTCTCTGCTAGTGAAGGGTGGTTTCCAACCCTCTCCTAGAGTGTAGAACTGGTGTCCCTTCTTCGGAAGGTGTCTCTGTCCCTTAAGGTAACAAGTTTACCTTGAGGCTTTGTTGGTTTTTCTTTCGGGACTCTGGGAAACAGCTAATAGATTAGGATGGAAGAGCTCACGAAAACCTGGAACAGCCTAACCCTCTCGGAATGTGAAGGATCAAACTTTCGCATTAAGGAGGAGCAGGCAAAAACGGAGTTTATTTTAGCAGCAAAATTCTTGACTAAAAGAGCTCTCAACATAGACGCCATAGCTAAGACTTTCACTCCCCTTTGGAGATCGAAAAATGGATTCAGAATCAAAAAGGAAAGTGACCATGTGGTTTTATTTTCATTTGACGATAAGAGCGAGATGGAGAAAGTTATGGAAGTTGAGCCTTGGAGTTTTGATAAACGTCTAATGGTTTTGCAATGGTATGGAAGGGAAATGGACGTAGGTGATATGGAGTTTAGGAAGGTGACTTTCTGGGTGCAAGTTCACGATCTTCCAATCAGATTCCGGACAAAAAAGATTGCAGAACAGCTGTGTGAAGCGATTGGAGAGGTGAATGTAGGGATTGCTGAAGCAGAATCAGAGGGTGATAATTTCATGAGGGTCCGGGTTACAATAGATATCACCCAACCCTTGAGTAGGGAACGAGTGGTCTTACTTGACAATGGTAAGGAACTATGGGTGCACTTCAAGTATGAGAGGCTTCCAAGCCTTTGCTTCTGGTGTGGCTGTTTGGCGCATGAAGATAGGGACTGCGAGCTATGGGTGGAAAGTGAAGGAAGCCTCCTGCCTGAGTCACAGCAGTTCGGCCCTTGGTTGAAGGCAGCACCATTTGTTCCGTCCCGGAAGTACGTAGTGAAAGTGCCCGGAATTTTCACTACAAAAAAAGCTGATGCGACGACGGCAAAGCCCAGAACAGCGAAGCAAATGCCGGTGGTTGTGGTCCGTTCAGGTAAGCTTGCGCCGGAAATTGTTAGGCCTGAAAAAAGCAGTACAATATCAGAGAGTATAATGCTGGAAAAGGAAGTTTTTGAAGTTCACAATATAGAAAGTAAATAACCGGTTTTACAAGAGGAATTTAAACAAGAAATAAGGAAGTCAACAAAAGAAGGAAAAAAGGTGGATGTGACTATTCAACAAGCCGGGCCAGCTATGGAGATGGTGTCAGGACAACCTTTTGATGAGGTATTAGGTGAGATAGATAAAGAAATAGGAAAGTATGATTCCAAAAGGTATGAGGCAGCAGGGTCTGAAGTAAGCATGGGAAAGGAAAATCACATGGGCCAACAGAATATCAATGAAGCCAAGGTGTCGTGTTTGACCTCAATGCCAGCGCACTTGTCTCTTTCTCCTAGAGTACCTTTGGCAGAGATTCCAAACCCATTTGTTAGTCACGGGTATGTTGAGGGGACATGGAAAAGAATTACTAGAATTGGGGTGGCAGCTGATGCATGTATGTCTGAGGCAGTGGGGGGGAAAAGAAGTTTAGGCAGTGATACAAACCAATCTGAGTTACCAAAAAAAAGAAGAGTTTCACAGGGAGGTGCAACAAAAAATAAGATATTGGCGGAGGCTGGTAATCAGCCCTGCCAGAAGTAATGAGTCTATTAATATGGAACTGTCGTGGGCTTGGGAACCCACGTACAGAGAACGAGCTTGTTAGTTTGATACAGGCAAAAGATCACTCTGTCGTGTTTATAGCCGAAACATGGGCAGATGAAGCAAGGCTAGATCGTACTTTGAGCAAGATTAATTTTGATCAGAAATGGGTGGTTCCAAGGCAAAACAAAGGCGGTGGATTAGTATTGTTTTGGAAAAATTCGATTAATGTTGATGTGGTAGATTCTCACAGGTATTTTATTGATACGATCACTGATGGGAACACTGAAAATGCTTGGCGATTCACTGGTTTTTATGGCGAGCCCGAAACTCATAGGAGGAGTGAGGCGTGGAGCAAAATGAGAAGTCTAAATTCTAGAATGAAAATTCCTTGGATTTGTGGTGGAGATTTTAATGAAATTGTTCGTCAAGAGGAAAAATGGGGTGGGATCCCTAGAGATCACAATCAAATGCAACTATTCCGAGATGTGATCGATGAATGTCAATTTATGGATTTGGGATATGTGGGGTCTAAATTCACATGGGCGAAACACTACGTTGATGGGCATTCCATAAGAATAAGATTGGATCGGTGCATGGCTACAAATTCTTGGTTCCAAAAATTCCCAGGAACGAGAATCCACCATCTTAGCTGTATGTCATCGGACCATTCTCCTCTTTTGATCAATTTGTCGGGGTTGCCAGAACCTAGAAAGAAGAGATGTTTTAGATTCGAAGAAATGTGGTTGTCGGATCCAACATGTGGCGAAACGGTCGAGGAAGTTTGGAGTAATACAAGGGAGCCGAATCCAAGCATAGCCATTTTGAAGAAAGTGGCTAAATGTGAACAAGAATTAACATGGTGGAATAAGCACAACTTTGGGCACGTGCGAAGGGAGTTAGAGATTAAGAAGAACCAACTTGTTTTGGTTGAGAATGAGGACATGGTGAGTGGGAATAATACTCGGGTTAGAAGTCTGAGAGTGGAGATTAACTCGTTGCTAGATCGGGAATCAAGAATGTGGTGTCAAAGATCTAGGGTGTTGTGGTTAAGCAAAGGAGACAAAAACACGGCTTTCTTCCACAGTAAGGCTACAAAGAGATTTAGAAAGAATCTGATTAGAGGGATAAGAGACCGAAATGGAGCTTGGTTGACCGACAAAAAGGAAATAGGGCGCGTGATGGAAAGGTACTACAACGACCTTTTCTCTACCTCCAATCCGATCCTTGTAGCTGACTCTCTTGAGAAAATCCCATGCATGGTGACCGATGAGATGAATGAGAAATTGATGAGGGAATTTACAAAATTGGAAGTTAAGGATGCCTTGAATCAAATGGCACCCCTAAAGGCATCGGGTCCGGATGGTATGCCTCCGTTGTTCTACCAACACTTTTGGGCGACGATGCAGCATGATGTTACTTCAGCCATCCTCTCATGGTTGAATTCAGGTACCCTACCCGAACCAATTAACCATACACTTATTACTCTCATCCCTAAAATAGCTAATCCTGAACATGTGTCTGAATTTCGCCCCATTAGTCTTTGTAATGTATTGTAAAAGATTTATTCTAAGGTCTTAGCTAATAGGTTGAAGAAATTTTTACCTTCCCTAATAACTGAACATCAATCGGCCTTTGCTAAGGAAAGACTTATTTCAGACAATATTATGGTTGCTTTTGAGACCCTCCATCATATGAAGCAACATAATACAGGGAAGCATGGGTTTATGGCTATCAAGTTAGACATGAGTAAAGCCTATGATAGGGTGGAATGGGTGTATTTGAAGAGGCTTTTGGAGAAAATGGGTTTCTGTGATAGATGGGTTGCTCTTATGATGAGTTGTGTGAAAACGGTGTCGTACTCCATCATGGTGAATGGTCAGCCAACTGGGATGATCCACCCTAGGAGAGGAATTAGACAAGGAGACCCACCATCTCCTTTCCTTTTCCTTTTATGTACGGAAGGACTTCATGCTCTCATAAAACATTCGGCGAGGAATGGGGACATCAAGGGCTTTTCCTTATGCAAACGAGGTCCAAAGCTAACTCACTTGTTTTTTGCAGATGACAGCTTGCTTTTCTGTAGGTCAATCCCTGAAGACTGCCATAATGTGCTGAAGATATTGGGTGAATATGAGTCTTGGTCAGGGCAAAAAATTAACAAAGAAAAGACCGCAATCTTTTTTAGTAAATCTACTACGGATGAAGCAAAATCAAGCATAAAGAACCTCTTCCAAGTCCAAGAAGTGAAGTCCTATGAGAAATATTTGGGGCTCCCCTCTTTTGTTGGCAGGGGAAAAAAGGCTAGCTTCAACTACATAAAAGAAAGGGTTTGGAGGAAACTTCAAGGATGGGAGGGTAAATTGCTATCTCAAGCCGGGAGAGAGGTTTTAATCAAAGCTGTGATCCAAGCTATCCCTACTTATGCCATGGGGTGCTTTAAATTGCCATTGGGGCTTTGTGACGACATTGAAGCAATGATTAAGAAGTTTTGGTGGGGGCAAAGGGGAAATAGAAGGAAAATTCATTGGATTCGGTGGAGCGAACTAACTAAATCCAAAATGGTGGGTGGTATGGGTTTTCGCGACTTGGCTCATTTTAATGACGCCCTTTTGGCGAAACAAGCGTGGCGGCTTTTGCACAACAAAGAAACCCTTTTCTACAAAGTTTTCAAGGCCAAGTTTTTCCCTAACACTTCTCTCCTAGAAGCTAAGGAAACAAGTTCGGGGTCCTATGCTTGGAAGAGTTTATTATACGGTCGTGATGTTATCCTCGAAGGTGCTTGCTGGAGGGTGGGGAATGGAAAGTCCATAAAAATTTGGCAACACCATTGGCTGCCCCGAAAACACCCAACCAAGGTCCAATCTCCAATGGTGGAAACAATGGAAGAAGCCACAGTGGATTATTTAATTAATGAGGAAGCTAGAACTTGGAACGTTGAAATGATAGATGGAATTTTTGCACCACAAGAAGCTGAGGAAATAAAGAACATCCCGTTGGCTAGAGAAGAAACTGAAGACTCTCTATACTGGCCGTGGGAGCATGATGGGAGGTATAGTTGCAAAACGGGCTATCGCTTCTTGAAGGAAGATGAAGTTGGATTCCAAGTGTCTGGGCACCAAGACAATGAGGAAGGGTTATGGAAGAAGGTTTGGGCCCTTGATTGCCCAAATAAAGTAAAAAATATTATTTGGAGGGCTTGCCGTAACTCTCTTCCTACAAAGTGCAATCTATACCGGCGAACTATTATTACAGAAGAATGCTGTGATCGATGCAATGAAGAAACTGAAGACTTTTTGCATGCGGTGTGGAGTTGCAAAAAGCTAGATGGGGTTTGGGGTGTGAATAGCTTGTGGCATTTTCGGAACCAACAGAGATTTGCAAGTTTCAGTGAGCTCATGGCCTGGGTCTTTGATTATCACAGGAAACCGGGTCTGTTTGCCTTCAATATCTGGTCCATTTGGCATCAAAGGAACCAAGTTCGGACTCATCAAGCCCATCGCCCCCTGCATCAAATTTCCCAGTGGGCTCTTGATAGCTTCGTTGAATTCCAAGCGCTAAAAATGGCACCACCTCCAAGTAGACCGGTGAGAAGAGCAAGGTGGAAACCTCCAGACCAGGGATCGCTCAAAATCAACTTTGATGAAGCCATCTTCGCCGATGAAAACTGTTCTGGATTGGGAGTAGTGATCCGTGATGGGAAGGGGTTAGTTCTGGCCTCCATGGCTGCTCGGGTCCCACAGCAGCTCCGACCAGAGGAGATTGAAGCTTTGGCTGCGTCTAGAGCACTTAAGTTTGCTAGAGAGTTGGACGTTTCTGATGCAGTCTTGGAGGGTGATTCTCTAATGGTGATTTCGGCCCTGAAACTTAAAAACTTTGGACTTGCTCTGTTTGGTTTGTTGCTCCAGGACTCCTTAGCATTTTCTTCAGGTTTCACAAAATTGTCCTACTCTCACACTAAGAGAGAGGGCAACACAGTAGCACACAATTTGGCAAAGTTAGCTGTTAATTTCACAAGTTGTGTAATATGGATGGAAGATGTTCCACCTGTTGTAATGACTGCTTACCAAGCTGATTTAGCTGGTTTTTCATAATTTAATGTCAGTACTGTTTTCTCAAAAAAAAAAAAAAAAAAAAAAGATGTACTTTTACTCCATACGTATCTTATAATTCACTTTTTTTTTGCTAAATAATAATTTATACTTTTATGTCATTGGAAATAATTTAAAGAAACATGAATAAGTCCTGTAACATAAATAAAAACTAGTCGCATTGCACGTTTATAATATATTTGAATTTTGAACTATTCCCTTATTTTTTGCGAGGGCATTGATATTTTGGATGAACATTTTTAATTAAGATTTTTTTTTTCAATTTTGTGGACCCTAAAGGTGGTTTGGGGGAAAAAAAAAAAAAAAGACAAAAAAGAAGAAAAAGAATCATTTCACTGCAAAGAAATACATTGTATAGAATGAAACATTGAAGAAAAAAGAAGTGTATTATAAAAGACATAGGATAAAGTTTTCTAACTAATTTTGCTGTTAAACACTCCATGTCTCCATGGCACATATGAATCCATGATTAGACATTTTTAATACAAAGTTTTCTTCACTTTTGATAAAGTTCTATTTTTGTTGTTATAAACTCCATGTTTACTTGGTATTTGTTTCAAAGTAAGATACGAACAGCTTATTCTTCAACTCCTTAACTTGTTTTAACAATGTTTTGACATGATCTTCCAACCGAAATATATTATGCTCATACGAATCCAATAACATCTAACCATAGTTTAGTTCTTTGTAATTTTCCCGGCCATATAAATGAAGAAACCACACTAACAACATTTATATGGTAAAATACAAATGGATTGTTAATGTGTTATAGGCAATGAGCTTTTAGGTCCACTCTACCTTGTCTTGCACAAAACATATACTTATACTGCACATATGGTAATTGTATAACACACTACTACCCCTATATAAAGGCACTACTATATAGTATTTTATTATTCGTGAAATACAATATTATTTATTCAATATTTCTAACTTCATATTAGAGTTATTGCTCTAACATTTTAATGCACTCTTTTCAGTCTTATCTTCCTATGTGTCTTTCGCTGCCTCTGCCGGACCTAATTAAAAAAAAAAAAATTATAGGGAAAAGAAAGTGAACTCTTATTTAGAAAAACTGGCTATGTCAACCTGAAGTATAGAATAAAATTGTGATGGAACATCCTCCATCCACACAAGAAAAACTTGCACATTAATAGAGTATCTAGCCAGAGCATAAGCAAACTTATTGTCTTCTCTCCTAGTGTGAGAGTAAAGCAATTAAGAAAAAGACTGAGATAGTAACTTCGCATCTTGTATCAGAAGGGCATGGGAAGCCAAGGAACCGTCCTCATCGGCCAAAGCTTTAATAATCCTCCCCGAATCACCTTCCAAAATAGCGTGGCTAATACCAAGTTTTGTCCCATGCTCAATAGCACGGGCTGCAGCTAGAGCTTCAATTTCCACTGCTTGGTAAGCTTCAGGTAATTTTTGGGATAGAGAGGCAATGACCTAACCTTGGCTATTCCGAATGACTACACTTGTAACGGCTTTTGTGCATTGAAAATACAAAATATATATTTTTTATGCTATTATTATTTGTGACAAACTTTCTTCCATCATAAATATAAAAAATGGTATTAGAGACAACTATGAAACCATAAAAAATGGTAAAATATTTTGGAGGGAAAATTCCTCCCCTTACTTTTTGCATTTGTGATGACATTTATTCATTGTAATTTTTTTTTTTTTTTCTAATTGAGTTTGTATTTGCGATGAACATGCTAGCCTTTGTAAATAGTTAATCTACTTTAGGAGAAAGAATGTATTGGTGATGAAATTGGATCCCTTGCAATAAATAATATTTGCGATGCACCTAAGCCGTCGACAATGGTAAATTTTTTTAAAGGGGGAATTTATGCCCTTATTTTTCATGTGCTTGACGGTTTTTTTTCCATCACTATATATTGCATTCTCATTTGCGACGGATGTTTTGGTTGTCGTTAATATTTAAAATTTTCTTAAGAAAAGAAGGTATTAGCGATGGTAAGGTAAATCTGTTACAATAAAGATGATTTTCAACATACAAATGGCCATATAAAATGATTATTTTCTTTGAATGGTAAATTTTCCTCAAATTTTTCTTAATTTTAAAATTTGCAAAAAGAACTTCTTTCAAGACCCTCCAAATTCGCAAAGGTTATTTTGGTCATTTCGGTCATTTCAGAAGTAAAAGGTATTTTGATCATTTTGAAGCTTTTAGGGGAACTTTTGTCACTTTAGAAGTTTATGGGTATTTCGGTCATTTTCTAGCTTTGATGGCATATTTCAACCATTTTGGATGGTCAGATTGTGTCAACAAGGTTAATCAAAGTATCGTTGGTCATTGTGTTTCGTTGGTCCAATGAAAAATGACATCTCCAATCTGAGACCACCCACAAGACCACCCAATTAAAGAAATAACTCGAATTTGAGACCACCTAGATCGAAGAGAGAAACCCAGTTCCATTCGGGTTTGAGCTGATTTTGGGATGGGCAGAATGTGAGAGGGAAAGGAGACAATGTGCGAGTGAGAGAAAGGGAAATATAATGAGAGACTAAATTTTTTTAGTGTTGAAGTTTTGTGGATTTATAATAGTTTATACGTGTGTGATAGGAGTTTGTGGATTTTTCGTTTGTGTTTTAGATCTTTTATTGTGGTTTATATATATATATATATATATATATTTTTTCTGTTTATATAATTTTTAAATTTTAGAGCATAAATTTTAAAATTTATTTAATTTATATATAATCATTAAGATGACGTGTCCTTTTTTCATTGGACCAATAAAATACATGTGGCAACAAATGGATGGGGGGTAACAATCCAAACAGTATCAATCAGATGTAAAATTCAAAAATTAAAACTTCTGAGTGTAAAATTCAAACACTCCCAAACTCTAGAGGTGTGTTTTGCAATTTACTCAAAATGAATAGTATCATTGTAAATTTACAGTGTTACGATAAAAAAACTGTAAATTTATATAATTATACACTGTCTAATATGAGTCATTTTAAAGAAAAATTAGGTAAATTTTACTTTTTTTTTTTTTTTTTTTTTATTATACATACACTTATGTGAGTGTTCCCAAAAGAAAAATGCATGTGTCCAAGTATAAAAACAAGCAAACATATCATCTTCCTACTGAAGGCACAAACAACATCAAACAACATAAGGCTCATTTATAAAACCCTAAACCCTAACTTCTTCAAATTCCCAAACCCAATACCGCTCAGATCCATATTCACTCGAGGTAAAAGTACTCTGAACTCTTTCTGATTTTGTTCAATCAATCTGCTTCAATTTAGATATATCAGATTGAATCATAGTAACAATGGGCTCACTGCTTCAAAACCCAATCTGCTTCTATTTAAATACCTCTCTGTTGGAGCACTGACTTTTTATTTATTTATTTATTTTTTTTGATAATCTGTTAGAGCACTGCCATAGATTTTGTTCAATCAATCAATGCCCATTCCCATTCGGCCTTTGTTAACCTTTTCAAATGTCTATACCAGATATGGCTCCAAATCCAATTGAATTGCCATGGGATGAAGTTAGACGCTTCACCCATTTTAATTCCAAAATTGGTGAAGGGGGTTTTGGTGCCGTTTACAAGGGCCTCTATGAAGATGATGTTGTGGCTGTGAAAATCGCTGACTACAACAGGACCACGGACCCCAAATTCAAACAATGGGAGGTAAGAATCATACTAAAAACATATTTTGTCCTTTATTTTTTGATAAATAGCCGACTTCTTTAGAAAATAGCTTGTCTCTGTTTAAACTCACAGTATCTTCTTCTCACTTTTAAACCACTAGTTTTGATGCAAGTAAAAAACTCTATTGTCCTATTATAGTTTGCTATAATTAAGAGCTAACAAAAGATAACGGAGTTTTTTGAGAACCTAGAAGTAGAAAAATGAATCTTAGCCGTTGGAATTTTATTAAAGCGGTGGTGTCCTTGGGGGGTTGAGCATGAAGCACACGTGACGCAGAGGACATGTTTACACACTTGGAAGTGAAAAGATCACTCTCTTATGTTGGATTTCATATCAGCCTTCTTATTGCCACACCCTGAAACAAAATTGGGAAACATGGAAGGATACTAATAGGTGAAACCTAGCTCAATTTTATGCTTTAGCACATGCAAAGCTATGGGATTCATATGAGAAGATATTTTGAGAGAAAATGTGTATTTCTTATTGATAGAATGAATAATACATTACTATATATACAAAAACATAGACTTATAACCAACTGTTAACAAACTAATTCCTATCTAACAAACCTAAGAAAGTGCATTAGGGACTAACTAATAATATCATGACAGCTGTATGTACATGTTAATTACACAATACAACTCAATATATTATAAATGATTTGTGGTAGGACTTGTGTTGTTGATCAAAACTATTGGTCGTATAAGCTTTTCCTGTATTTTTGAGTAATATTTATGGCTATTACTACCATCTGACTTAAGAGTTTTGTCTTAAAAACCCACTTCCAGCCAATTGGCTGTTTAGCAAGTGGTAAGGGAGTCGAGAACCAAGTTTTATTAGCTTCTAAGGCTGTGATTTCAGCATCCATTGCTGCTTTCCAAACAGGATCCTGGAGAGCTTGACTAAAGGATTTAGTTTAGTAGTACTAGATAAGGCTGGACTTTAAGACCTATGAATTGGTCATAAGTTGTGAGAAGAAAGAGTAGATGAAATTGGATGTGGCTTGCCAGATGAAATGGAAGCAGCAGTGGAGAGAATGGGAGGAGAGCAAACATCATTTGAAGCAAACTTGCAGTGGTAATCTTTGAGATAAGCAGGTGCCTTGTGTAGTCTGGTAGAATGCCTGACAGGTTGAGGAATACTAGGACTAGAAATGTGATCTGCAGAATTACTTTTTACAGGATCAGATGGAGATTTAGAGATATGAGTAGGAGAAGGATCATCAATCTGGTCAGGGAGTTATGGGAAATAGGTGTGGAAGAAGGAGTGACATCATGTTCTGCAGAATATGAATTAGGAAATAAAGGGTAGGTATTATTGGACTGATTTGTATACCAAGCGTGATAGGGAAACTGTTTCATGAAAAATAACCTCTCTAGACAAAGAGACATTATGAGAGGTTAAATCATACAGTTTATAACCCATAAAACCAAAAGGATAGCCAATGAAAATGCAAGGACTTGCCCTTGGATCAAATTTTGATCTATGTCTAGAAAGAGCAGAAGCATAGCAAAGGCATCCAAAAAACTTTAGATGACAGTAAGGAGGAGACTTGCCCAAAAGTCTCTCATAAGGAGTGGAGTTATGAAGAGAGGACTAGGAAGTCAATTTGATTCAAAATCTCACCAAAATTTAATAAGGAGATTGCTTGGAACCTAAGGGCCCTAGCTACATTTAAGATATGCTGGTGTTTTCTTTCAATTACAGCATTTTGTTGTGGTGTTTCCCATAGCTAAGTTGGTGAGAAGCAAAGAAGGAAGGCATGGCAAATTCAATGACATTGTCTCTTCTAAGTACTTTGATTTTAGTATGAAATTGGGTCTCAACTAAATGAAAGAAAGAGACTGAATGAGTGAGGTTGTTTCTGAATTGAATTTCTTCAAATTGACCCAAGCGCATCTAATGTGGTCATCAACAATAATGAGAAAATATTTGTGGCCATTCATAGGAGTGAAAAATAGTCCCCATATATATCAGTACACAAGGTCAAAGATACATTCAGAAACATGTGTAAGGAGAAAAAGAAAGTCTTTTCTGTTTAGATAAAAGGACAAATGGTACAAGGAATTGATGAATTCTGACAAGCTGTTATTTCAGGCATTGCATAAGTAAGAACTTGAAGCCTTCTTACAGAGAGATGTACAAGCCAATTATGCAACAAATGGCTTTGGACATAGTTCCAAGTCTTATTACGTTGCAAAGAAGTAAAAGATTGGGGAAACAGATACACTTGATTTTTGTAAAAAATGAGACAAGAAGGTTGAAAACTGGAAAGGAAGATATATTTGATTGGAGGCACATTTCGGCAAAATGTAAAGATTACCAAGCTGTTTACCCATCCCAATCATCCTCCCATTGCTCCAAGTCCTGGATGAAACAATAAGAAGATAGAAAAATACAACATCTCAAAGAACTAGTCAATTTGCTAAAGGAAATGAGGTTTGAAAGTAAAACTAGGAACACAGAACATTTTCTAGGACAATAAATGCAGAAAGTTGGACAGTGCCTGTATGAGTTACTATAACAGATTCCCCATTAGGCAATTTAACAGTGATGTGAGCAATAGATGTAATTTTAGTGAAAAAATTGATGGAATGGACCATATGATCAGTGGCTCCACTGTCAATAATCCAATCATCAGAATGTACAGAAGAAATATCAAAAGAATATGGAGAAAAAATAGAATGGCCATCAACATTGTGCTTTGGATTAAGGATAAAACACTGACTACCTGACGTGTGAAATGGGACTAAAAGACTTGCTACTTGATGATTACCCTGTGCCCCCTCTGGTATGCACTGATTGACAAGAAAAGTTTGTTAGTTCAGCATGTTGAGAAGTTGCTGATACCGAGATTAAGTCAATGCTACTTGAGCTAAATCTTCTCCCCCAGTGTCAAATGCTAAGCCTGAAGAGTTCACAGTAACTTGGTTTGCCACCACTGAGATTTGTCTTTGGTCCTGTAACCAGGAGGATTACCATGAATTTTCCAGCATTTGTCAACAACAAGCCCGAGTAAACAACAATGTGAGCTCTGAGGTCTTTCTTTCTTAGGCTTGTTTGAGTAATTCCCTTTGTTGTACTGTTGATACTGTGAATTCTGTGAGTTGAGCCTTAGCCATGAGTCCTGCAAATTCAGTTCCAACATTTGACCCACTCCCAACCATTCTTTGTTTCCCTTCTTAAGACACAAGTGAAAACACTTTATGGAGAGGTGGTGAGGGTTCTAGGAGTAATATCTGACCTCTAATAGCACCAAAAGACTCATTTAAACCCATCAGAAAAGGCATGGTAATTTGGTACTCTTGATGTCCACAAGTGCAAGTATTATAGGCCTTTAACTCATCCCAAACAGCCTTAAATTTCGTGTAATAGCCATTAACAGTCGCATTATCCTGAGTAAGAGAACTTCCTTCTGTAACTCAAACATTCAAGGCCCATTGCCCTGTGAGAATCTTCACTTCAGATCAACCCACACCTCCCTAGCAGTATTGAAATACATCACACTTGAAGTGATGTCCTTCGAAATGGAGTTTAGAATCCATTAAAGGACCATTTTATTGCATTGTTTCCAGGAGTTGAATAAAGGATCTGTGGGATTTGTAGGCTGTGAAATGCTTCCATCGATGAAGCTAATCTTGTCCTTTGAAATCAATGCAAGAAGAAAGAAACTGTTCCTAGTATTGTAATTGTCCTCTGAGGAGTTGAGAGACAAGAACAGTGGCTTGGAACCTGGATTATCACCACTTTGTAAGTGATATGGATTTGAATCATCTTTGATATGAACTGTGCTTTAAGTAGCAGCCATTGTTGGAGAAGAAATTGAATCAGAGTCATTAGATGGAATAGAAGAAAACCAAGATAAAAAATAAATAAATAAATAAATTTACTGGATCGAAAGAAATGACAAAACTTGATAGAAGAAATTTGCAAATTGAATTAAGAAATCAACAAATTTGAGGATTTGCTGTGTAAATTCAAGAGCAAATGAAGAAATTGTTGAACTGATTCAAGAAAGGAATCAAAGAGAGAAAAACACGAAAAAGATAAAATAAAATCTCTCTCTCTCTCTCTCTCTCCTGTTTACTAACAATGCTTGTTCTATTGAATTTGCAGGCAGAAGTACATGCCCTGAGTCAGTTGGTACACCAGAATATTATTAGACTCAGGGGGTATGGTCACAGCAAACACGAGAAAAAGCTGTTTCTAATCTATGATTTCATGCCAACCGATGTGAAAAAGGAGATTTCAAGTATGAAATTTTTCCATAATGCAATTTACTAGATACCTAAATACTCAAACTATGTATGTATAGCAAGGCAAAGTAATCTTCAAGCTAGACAAGAAACATCCATGCATGATAATCCAAAGAAAGCAAGTATTAACAAGTGAGATTGAAATATTCAACAAATATGGAATAAGGCATACCTTCCATATAGATGCTCATGACAAGATCCAACTCTTTTCTAAATTTCATTTTTGATGCTCTATGTTTTGATGTGTATCTATCCCTCTGTATGACAAGAAAAAATAGAGATTCAGCAAATATGGAACGGGGCATACCTTCCATATATATGCTCATGACAAGATCCAACTCTTTTCTAAATTTCATTTTTGATGCTCTATGTTTTGATGCGTATCTATCCTTCTGTACAACAAGAGAAAATAGACTGAATTAGAAATAAATATGGAATGGGGCATAACTTCCATATACATGTTCATGACAAGATCCAACTCTTTTCTAAATTTCATTTTTGATGCTCTATGTTTGATGTGTACTAAGCTGCACGAATAATTGAAACCAAATTCTTTCCTTCTCATCTTCCATAGGACTACAATGGCAACAGACTCTGAACATTCTCAAGGACACAACATCAGCCATTGTTTTCATGCACAACTTTGAACCCCAGTTCATTTATGCAGACCTCAAACCAGGAAATATTTTGCTTGATGAGGTAAGTTAGATCTATAGGAATTACAAACGTATGTTAATGATAAAAACATTTGCTATCTTTCACAACATTTTTTATGTTATAAATCTTCTGATTTGCCTAAACTTTATTCCTCCGTGTTCAGGGCAGAAAAGTGAAGATAGGTGACTTTGGCTCGGCCATGCCATATGGTAGAAACATACCTGCAACTACTCCTGGATATTCAGCACCAGAGATCACAGGTAACAAACTCCCAAATAAAAAACCAAACTTTGTGCATACATGTGTGTGTATTTGTGTAAACTAACTTATAATTTTACAATAAAATGCAGTGCATGCAAGTGCAGAAGCAGATGTATACAGCTTGGGCATCTTGATGTTGCAGCTTATCATGAAAGTTGAAGAAGTGACCTTTACAGGTGCTAACAAAAGAGAAAAAGATTTGATCACGTGTGCAAAGGAGAAGCAACTCATTAAAGGTCATGCAGTGCACAAAAATCTGCTAAAAGATGGATGTACTGTAGAAAAGGCTACCAAAATCACAGAGTTAGCCTTGCTGTGTGCCCAAACTTCTCCTAGGGGGAGACCAATATTGGATGAAGTACTAACCCGCCTCAACCAAATTTCATGTAAGTATTGATTATCTCAGATGATGACTTACTGTTTAGACTATCACCATACCTATCATATGCTAATAATTCTTTTAAAATTACATGCTAATAAGTTTTTTGTTTTTAACAACAGGAAATTACGAGGTGCAGTACAAACGAGGTCTTGTTATTCACCTGCTCTTAAGTGCCAAACATAAATAGGGTGCAAGAAAGAACCTTTTTATTTTCTGTTATCATGTTAAAAAACATTGCATTCCGTTTCATTATGTTACTACCCTCTGTTTTATAGAGAATGTTGGAAAACAAAATCAAATTAGCTTATGCTCATGCACTTCATTATTTGCAGTGGTTTTAAAAGTTGCACGGTAGGCACACCTCTTAGTATAACAATATCACATTTCATTCACTTAAATTGTTCCCTAATGCATTGTAACAACTACTATATGATGATTTTACTGAAACTATCACCTAGGTGTCATTTGGACTTCCATTGCACTTCAGTAAACTCTCTTCCCTAGTCACCTTCAAATCTTCAACAATCATTACAATTATGGTTCTATGACATGTAACACAAACTAGAACTGGACCATTTAGGTGCATTTAGAGTGACAATACCTTATAATCACTCATCTCTAACACAAGTACGCAAAAGCCTACACTTTTGGCAAGAGAAATGAAACATTTTCTCCAAGGAAAAACTTGTTTGGTTTGCCATTGTGTAAAAGAAAGGAGGAAGATTGAACGTATACAATGGTAAAAACGTTTCAGGACTCTTGCCAAAAGCGTAGGCTATTTCATTGTTTTCCCTTTTTTTTCCAAGGAAATTTCAATGACTCCTGCCAAAAGGAAATTTCAATGAAACAAAGGCAAGGGGGCTCTGTTTCCCACCCATTTTTGTTCAAATATCCTCTATTTTTGGAGATAAGTGGTCACCATATAAAGTATTTAGCAATTCAAAGTATTTTATGATTTAAGATGTTATCTTTCTTATTCCATGATTTAAGATATTATCTTTCTTATTCCATTTCGGTTTATTGTCTAATTCCCCTCCAAACAAAAAAATTAATTTAGAAAAAGTGGGGAGTGGACATCTTAAGATATAGAACTACAGTTTGAGAAATATCTAATAAATTTTATTTAAAAAGTGAGTCCACTTCTCCCATACTAGCCTGGTTGAAAGTTCATTTTGATTTCTTTCAATCATAGTTCCTTAAGAGTGCATTTAGAGGGCAGGAAAGTGAGAGGATGGAAGATGGTAGAGAGAAAATGGAAGAAAGAATTGATACATTCTATCATTTGGCAGAGAAGAAAAATGGAAGGAAAGAAAAGAAAATTTATGGTTATTTTCCATCCAAGCTCTGTATTTTCAATCTTCCCAAAATGGCAGGAAAAGAGGAGAGAAAATGTACTATATAGCTGATTTAACAACTTTGTCCGTGAATTCTTTTATTTTTATTTTTTGAATAGGTAAATATAAGGATGAGGTTCACAGGGTTCGAACACTAGTATACAAGCACCAAAAGAGGTGTTGTAACCACTGGGTATTCCTCAAACCCCAATTTTTTTTTAAAGATAATTCAATACAAAGATATACTAGGAATTTATTTTAATTGGTAATTACACACGCAGCCAATGGTCTTGAATTGAACTCACGACCTCATTCTCCTTGTACTCTTATTATGAGACAAACTGCCACTTGAGCTAGAACTCAGTCACAGGAAATAATAGGAATTTAATACCAAAAAAAACATCCCTCCTACCAAACACCCATAATAAAATGAAAAGAATTTTAGAAGTTATCTTTTTTCTTCTTCATTGTTTTCCCATTCTCCTTATATTTTATCACAAAAGTTAACAAAAGCCCTAAAGGCATTGGTTTAGGAAATATTTTTATAGGAAATATTTTGAGACACTTTTTATGGAAAAAGAAATAGGTAACTGATTTTTTTTTTTTTTTGGACAGCTTTTTATATTCCCTATAAAAGTGGTATCAGAACTTAGAATACCAAAACACACCCTTGGCATGATGGTCGCTCCACAAGTATAAATGCTTGTGGGGTGTTTGGGCAAAGACTGAGATTCAAGTCTCCAAGAGGGAGACTCACACAAATACACTTTTCTAAAATGATCTATTAACAAATGCCCTAAAGGCACCCGTTAACTGGACCCATATTTTATTTCCTATTACTTGTCTATCCTACCTACCAGAAAAAACCCTAAAGGTCACCAAGATCTTAAAACAAAAGGGAAAAAATAGAATATGAAGAAGAAGCTAAGTGGGTTACTATTTAAAGGAGAAAAAATAATATAAAAAAATAGAAAAGAATTCGGAGGTTGTGGTCAGAACAAAAAACACTCAAAATTTTATTTTTGATAAGTAAGTTGCACTATAAATATGTCAAATCAATGGCTTATATCAATAATGTCAACATCCAATATTTTTAATTCAGCTTTGGCTTTTTTTTTTGAAAAATAAAAAAATTAAAAAAAAAGCACGCTTTAGGCGTGCTTCTTTGAATGAAGCCTGGCTTTTGAGGCAAAAAGCGTTGTAGCCTTGGGGCTTCGTGCGTTGAGCTTAAGCACGCTTAAAGAGCGCTTTTACCAACACAGATACAATGAACCAATGAAATTGCAAATCATGGGAGTACACTCACCTCCAAAGACATTCAATAAAATTAAGATCCCCTAAACCAAGGACTAGGTTCCTCCACAAAAAATTCAAAGTTTTTTTTTTCATGATTTAGGGAGTTCATTGAAATTCTAGAAGGAAAAACAACAAAAACAACACACATACACATACATGTCGCTCCCTTTGTTTTGATAGAAAACCTTATGTGAAGATAGTTTCCCTGTGTTTGGCAGCATTAAAAAAAAAAGGGCCAAATGAAAACTATCTTTAACCAATGGGAAAACTCTTTTTTTAAAGGTTGTTTTCTATGTAAATTTTTTGGAAAACAACTTTAGCACAAATAATGAAAGAAAGGAGTAAAGATTCATGTTTTCAAGTTCATTTTTAAGGTTGCTACCAAACGAAGGAAAAATGAGATAGTTTTCTATAAAAATATTATTTATTTGTGAGCAAAATGACTCATATTCCAAAAAACATTAATGTTGAAACAAAAAGAGTCTTATTGAAATTCTAAAATCATATTATTACCCTAATATTTATAGGAATTAGGGACTAACTACTGCTTCGGGAGAAATTTTCCTAGAGTTGCACTTTTGTTATGGTGAAAAGACAGATCAGTACACATTTTTGCTCTCTCAAGTCCATTCCCCAAGAAGAAGCCAACCAAGGTTGGTTACTTCTGAGTGATATTGCAACCACAGCAAGGTCCTAGGAGAGTAGTCTAGATGAAGTCTTAAGCCATAGCCCATAGGATTTTCATATGAAGCTGGGCCGCTCTTCAGCATTGATGAAGAAGCATGTAACGTGCTTGAAAGCCCAAAAACTCTTGCTATTGCGCCAAACAATCCAGATCTAGTGTCCCAGCCCCTCACAAAACTATCACTCCGACTTGAAATAAATTTAAAAAAAAAAATTATTGCAAAAATCATACTGGGAAAACCTATTCTAACAAAAGCACTCAATTAAAGAAACCCTATAAAAATTCCAAGCACCAGGCTCAGTTACCAGTCCAAGCCTATAAAGGCTGTAACTCCAGGTTATTGTTACAATTATTTGTTAAAACTAAACACATATTCTACCTACGGTCGAGAGAAACTAACGAGAACTGCATTTTTTTTCATATATTTATTAATGAATATATCAATGATCTTATGTACCAAAGCAAAACAAATCTTGCAATTTTAAGAAATAATGCTGTTTAGTTACCTCCACACAACAACAAAATATAGATAAAAATAAAACCAAATAAAAGAGTCTAATGTTAAAACTGATTAATTACCTCCATACAACAACAACAAAAAAATAAAATAATAATAATAAATAGATAAATAAAAGAAAAGGCTTTTTTTTTTTGTATTTGTTTTGGCAAAAGATAGTAATCCTCGAAAAGAATCGATATTATATAAAACTCACCAAGGAATGATGTCATCGCCGGATGTTATTCCACAAAAGCTTTTCTGACTTGCAGAGTCTCCCACACCTAAGATCTGGAATTCGGATCTCTACCAATAGCACCATCAATATTTTCTGAGAGACACGCACAGAGACAGAGACAGAGTGAGAGAGAGAGAGAGAGAGAGAGAGAAGGAGAGAGAAGAGGTTTCTGAGATATTACCTTCAATATTTTGGTTTCTGAGATATTACCTAATATGGTGAATAAGAGAGCGACAAATACTTTCGTGCCTGACCTAATTTGGTTTAAAACGTAAATTTACAAATTTTGGTTTTTTTTTTTTAACGTAGAGAATGAAAATCGCTAAATTCGTTGGGAAGTAAGCAACGGTTGAGATTCAAATTAGAAGCAACCACGTCACTCGTTATATAAGCAACGGTTGAGATTCAAAATCAATAAGATGAAACGAGTAGCTTCTGAAGTCAAAAGTCAGAACTCAAAAACTGCACACGGTAGGTACTTTGGTGGAACTGGGGGGGAACTCTTTAGATTTTGTTAAAGATTCTAATAAGTGGTCTAGGGTAGATGGTAGGACATCAGAGGCAAAACCTTGGTAACAAAGATGTACATTAGTCTTTATCAAATATAAATAAATAAATGTACGTTAGTCCTTCTGTTTCTTATTGTAATTCACTTTTTTTTAACTAAATTATAATTTACAATTTATCAAAGTTTTAAAAACCATCCATAAAAAAAAAAAAAGTTTTAAAAATCAGAAAATTGTTCAGTTCTGCATTTTGTCGATCTCTTTTAATTCTGAATTTGATTATGGAGATTTTTTTTTTTTTTTAATATAAGTTATAAATTTTATACTGTATATTGCATCTTTTTTGCAATTATTTAAGTGGGATTTTAGGTTTTAGTATAGTGCCTTGTTTGTAAATTAATTAAGTTGGAATTCTTTTTTTTTTTGGGCAAAAAAATTCGGATGCTAGATATTAGTCCCAATATAGATTCATCATCATCCTCATCAATAAAACAATTCACTTTTTTTTTACTATATTATAATTCACATTTTATGTCTTGTGACTTAAATAAAAATTAGACTATTTGGTAAATTACACCTTCAAAATTCGGGATAAATTTTATTTTTCTTCCTAAAATAGAAGATGTACATTTAGTCTTTGGATTTGCTCCCTTCCATTAATCTTCATTAATTAGTGGATAAATTTTTATCTTGTATTTTTAATACAAGATATAAATTTTACTCTATCCTAATGTAAGTGTATATGTCTGTGAGTCTCCCTTTTAGAAACTTGAACTCCGGTCCTTACCCCTACACCCTACAAGCATTTATACTTGTAGAGTAACCATCATGCCAAGGGTGCGCGGTTTTCTATGATAAAATTAAACTTGAATCTCTATAATAAAAATATTTTAAATAACATTTAATGACTTGTTTCATATTTAATATTTAAAAATGCCAAAAAATACTCCCCCTTTCTTTCACTTTGGTTGCACATTCTGTCTATCTCCATGAGAAAATTTATCATATATTTGGTATATGCATTCATCCTCTTACATGGGATAGGCTCTACAAGCGTGGGACCATCAAAATGTGAGAGGGTAGATACATGTAAGAGCATTCGCATCAAACTCAATAGCATTTTAGTTAAATTAACCAACAAACTCTACTTTAACAAACACACGCATACATCATCCTCAATATTTATTTCTCTACTTTATTTAAATGTAATTTTTTTTTCTCTCCAAATATATATATATTTTTAATTTTCTTCCCCAAACTACACCACATTTTCCTTCATAGTTCACAGATGCACCCTACCACCACCAAACACATACCCAAATTCCATAACAAAAAAATAATAATAAAAAGCATTACTACCACCACCAAATATATATGTGTGTGTGTGGTGTGTAGATTCTTCAACCAAAAGACAAACTTAGATGTCTCAACTAGGGATGGCCATACCCATTGGGTAATGGATATCCTACCCTACCCGATCAAATGTTTTGGGTAATACCTAGTTCTTCATGGGTAGGAACTAATCAAGTAGGGTATGGATATTACCCGAATAGTTCGTGTAGGGTATGAATATTATCCATACGCGGCCCATATATAAAAAATAAAATTAAAAAAAAAAACCATAACTCTCTCACTTTCACTCACACACACACACTCTTTCACTCTCACTTGAGTCTCCATCATCACTGTCACTCTCTCTCTTTCTCTCACCCGAGCCTCCATGGCCCAATACCTTGAACTCATCACTCTAATCACCAGCCCCACCACTACGGTGGTCTTCTTCATCTCTGAATAAACTCTCTCATCCTCGAAATCTCTTTGTAATCCTCGGATCTGAACATTCTCTCTATCTCAGACAACCATGCCCGAAGCCTCTCAAGCTCATCACTGCCACCATCGGCGATGGTTTCACATCTCAACCTCAACTTCTCTCTAAAACCAAATCATATAACCTCTCTCGATCCAGATCGATCTCACCCTCTCTTCGATCTAAACGAGGCACAACCTCCTAGCTCTGTCGTGAAGCCCAATCGCCACCACCAAGATGGTGGCTCCTAACCTTTCATCCTTTCTCTCTCTAAACTCGAGCCAAACACTTCATATTTATTTGATCTCTTTCTCTAAAATCTAGAACTTAACTTCTCGATCTACTACCTAGCAGAGCCCCAAACGGTGCGTGGAACATGAATCAATAAGATGAAACGAGTAGCTTCTGAAGTCAAAAGTCAGAACTCAAAAACTGCACACGGTAGGTACTTTGGTGGAACTGAGGGGGAACTCTTTAGATTTTGTTAAAGATTCTAATAAGTGGTCTAGGGTAGATGGTAGGACATCAGAGGCAAAACCTTGGTAACAAAGATGTACATTAGTCTTTATCAAATATAAATAAATAAATGTACGTTAGTCCTTCTGTTTCTTATTGTAATTCACTTTTTTTAACTAAATTATAATTTACAATTTATCAAAGTTTTAAAAACCATCCATAAAAAAAAAAAAGTTTTAAAAACAAGAAAATTGTTCAGTTCTGCATTTTGTCGATCTCTTTTAATTTCGAATTTGATTATGGAGATTTTTTTTTAATATAAGTTATAAATTTTATACTGTATATTGCATCTTTTTTTGCAATTATTTAAGTGGGATTTTAGGTTTTAGTATAGTGCCTCGTTTGTAAATTAATTAAGTTGAAATTCTTTTTTTTTTTTGGGCAAAAAAATTCGGATGTTAGATATTAGTCCCAATATAGATCCATCATCATCCTCATAAATAAAACAATTCACTTTTTTTTTACTATATTATAATTCACATTTTATGTCTTGTGACTTAAATAAAAATTAGGCTATTTGGTAAATTACACCTTCAAAATTCGGGATAAATTTTATTTTTCTTCCTAAAATAGAAGATGTACATTTAGTCTTTGGATTTGCTCCTTCCATTAATCTATATATCTATATATATAATAATAGCAGAGAGAAAATCTAATTAAATTTCAAATTGGAATTCAATTAGTGTCTAATTTTATGCCACGTGTCTTATCTAATCTAAATTTTAGAATTTTGTACCAAGTGAGTTAATTTAGGTAAAATTGAATTTCAATTAGAGTTTAATTTCACGCTACATGTCCCATCTAATCTAAATTTTTAAATTTTTGTACCAAATTAGTTAATTTAATGTAGAAAACGAGGAGTCCAATATAATAACCCATAAAAAAACATAATCATATAACTAAAAAATTCAAATTTATAAGTCATATATATATATATATATACACACTAATAGCTAAAGCAAAGAGAAAATTTAATTAAATTCTAAATTGGGGTCTAATTTTGTGTCACGTGTCATTTAATTTTTAAATTTTTGTGTCAAGTGAATTATTAGGTGCAAAAACCAAAAGGTCTAAATTCAATTAGATTTTAGATTGAATTTTTAATTGGAGTTCAATTTTGCGTCATGTGTCTCATCTTATTTGTTAATTTTTGTGGCAAGTAAATTATTGTGGGCAAAAATCGAAAAGTCTAGATCCAATTAGATTTCAAATCATATATATATATATATATATATATATATATATATATTATATGTAATTGCGATTGTTTTTAAATGTACCCGTGCATATGCATGGGATTACACACTAGTATATAATAATAGGCGAAACTAAGAGAAACTTAAATTAGAATTCCAAATTAGAGTTCTAATTTTGTAACATGTGTCCTAAATTATTTATTCTTAAAGAGTTTTATTTCTTAATTTTAGAATCAAATTTAGACCACATCATAAATATTCATTCAAGTGAGTTATTAAGTACAAAAACCAAAGAGTCTAGAATAAATGAATTGTAAAAAAAAAAATTAAAAAAAAGTGCTTCATAATAATTTAAAAAAAAAAAAACACGGACAATTTACATTTTATACCTAATAATATCCTTACAATTTTTTTTTAAAGAGTTAACAAAATATAAAAATGATTATCAATAGTATTTAAATTATAGGCGTAAATACACTTTTGGTCCCTACATTTTGGGTCATTTCTCGATTTGGTCTCTAAACTGATTTTGCTCCTAGGTCAGTCTCTGAAATCAAAAAATCGATTCTATTTTGGACCCTGCCGTCAACCCACCAACAGAAAAATCTGATGTGGCAGACAGAAAACACTGTTTGCTGAGGTGGCTAATAAAATAATAATAATAAAATATATTTAATTGCCACATCACATTTAAATTAATAAAAAATGCCAACTCATAAAATTTAAACCAAAAAAAAAATTAATCTAATTTAAAGTAAAATCATTTCTTAAAAAATAAATGAAACAAAAAAAAAAAAAATTAATCTAAGTTAAATTCTCTCTTTTTAAAATTCTTTTTCTTTCTCTTCTTATTTCTTTAACCTTATCACAAATATTTCTTTAGTCTATTTCTTTTTCTAATCTCAAATGTTCTCTCTCTTCACCGGCCATGGACGGGATCACTCTCCATTGCAACTCCATGGCTGGAGCTCACAAGCTTGATGTGGAGAAAACGATCTGCCATGGCCGGAGTTCACAACTCTATTTCTTTTCCTTGAGGGTTTTCACGTGGGAGGCTCGTTGGTGGAGGTAGTAGCACACCTATTCTCGATCTGCCATGGCCGAAGTTCACAACTCTATTTCTTTAACTTAAGGGTTTTCACGTGGGAGGCTTGTTGGTGGAGGTAGTAGCACACCTATTCTCGATCTGCCATGGACGAGCCACCCCAAGCCTTATCTCCTCCGCCTACGGCTTCACATGTGGTCCGATTTTCCTCTCCTTTTTTGTTGGGTAAAAGCAATTTTATGGGTTTTTTGTGAGTTGGTGATTTGGTGAGCGAGAGCAAAGAAATCGCAATTGGGTTGTTTGATTTTATGGGTTTTTTGTGTGTTTGTTTCCCAAGAAAATTTCTAGGTTTATGGGTTACTGGAGATTGGGTTGGTTACTGTGTTTATGGGTTTGTTTCTCGGGTTTATTTATGGTTTGGTTTCTTGGATTTATTTTTTGTTTTTCTGGATTTGATGGAGATTGGATTTGGTTGCTGGATTTGGATTTGGGGTTTGCTAGAGATTGGTTTGGTTGCTTCTTGTACTTGGGAAGAACATGAAGAATATTTATAGTTAGTATTTAATTTAATTTTTTCTTCTTTTCATTTGTGTTATTCTGATATGGGTTTGAGTTCTTGGTAGCTGGGTTTGTGTTCTTGTGATGGTTGAGTTCTTGGTTGCTGGGTTTGTGTTCTTGTGATGAGAGAATTTAACATTAGTTTCGTTTTTTTTCTTCACTGAGGCATTATAGTTTCGTTTTTTGTTCTTGTGATGAGAGAATTTAACATTAGTTTCGTTTTTTTTTCTTCACTGAGGCACTATAGTTTCGTTTTTTGCTGGGTTGCTGGGTTTTTTTTCTTCACTGGGTTTGTGTTCTCCAGTTTCGTTTTTTTAAGAAATGATTTTACTTTAAATTAGATTAAAATTTTTTTTGTTTAAATTTTATGAGTTGGCATTTTTTATTAATTTAAATGTGATGTGGCATTTAAATATATATTTATTATTATTATTTTATTAGCCACTTCAGTAAACAGTGTTTTCCGTCTGCCACATCAGATTTTTCTGTTGGTGGGTTGATGGTAGGGACCAAAATAGAATCGATTTTTTGATTTCAGGGACTGACCTAGGAGCAAAATCAGTTTAGGGACCAAATCGAGAAATTGCCCAAAATGTAGGGACCAAAAGTGTATTTACGCCTAAATTATATATGTAGGGACTGGGTTTTTGGTTGCCCAAGCCCAATGGACACGGGTCAAAAGCCCAACGAACCCCGCAATGAATTTATAGAGAGTGGGTCGAAGGTCTAGGCGCCGGCCGGCGCTCTCGTGTGGCGAGAACTTCGGTCTCTTTTATTTAAAGAAAAAGACTTAAAACAGTTTACAAATGGGATGGGCTCCTCGGCCATGGGCCGAGGAGGCCCTTGCCCTGTTTTCTCTCTTTTCTTTTCTTCTTCCCTACCAACCATCAAGTTCTCCCAGAACCTGCAAATTATTCCCGTCCTCCTTCCCTCAGAAAGGATTCCCTTACATTATATTCCCCTTGCCCAACCAATCCTAGCCCTACACTTGTTGAGTGATCATGACCTTCGCTCAGGTGCTTGTCCCATCAGCCGCCTTCCCAGTCTCTTTAGGAGTCGCGGCAACCAAGGCGACACTGGTGAAGGTCCTTTCCTCATTAATGTGGACAGGGCGGTTGTCAGGTGCGTTTAGTGTGGAGATGACAGCTTGCTGCGAGCATGTTCCTTAAACTCTCGGACGTCCGATGATGAGGTCATCCTCGGACTTGGATGTCTCCTCGGCTCGGGCCTTCGGCCCAGGAATGAAGTGGGCTGGGCCGTGGGATTATTTGGCCCCACAATAGCCCCTCAAAATTTTGCTGTCCGCGTCCTCGGGCGGAGAGGAGGATTTTGATGTCCTCGGGCACGCGTCATGTACCGTTGAGTTTGGCCCTCTGGGGGTACCGGAGTCTTTTTGCCAGCCTCAGAAGCGTTACCGATGCCTTGAAGGGCGCAATGTGCCCTTCATTAAATCCTGACGGCTTTGTGCTCCCCACGTTCAACGGGAGGATGTCAATCCAACGGTGGGGATTTGCCTAACGGTTGGGGGTGGAAAAACCCGCTCTGTTCCTTGATTTTAGGGTATAAATACCCATTTGAAAGTCCAGTTTCTCTGCTTCTTTGCACTCAAGAGTCTACATCTCCAGCATAAAAGACCTGTCTGAGGAGTTTCTACACCTTTCTGTAAGTCACTCTATCTCCCTTTGAACTTTCTCCTTTTCCATCTTTGCCTCTTTTTCGTTTACTCCCTCTTAGCTCGTTTAGGCTTCATTTGGGATGGGTATTTTTAAGAAGTATGTCTTCACTGAGGAGGCGATGGAGAAATTCATCGCCGACTACAAGATACCGGCCAATGTGGGCTTGAGGTATTGTGCGGAGGTGAGTGGCGCTTTCGGAGGCAGGAGGGTGAAGTAGTGATTCCCATCGTTGCCTTCGTTGAAGGTGGCATGAGGATTCCCATGGGTCCGGTGATGAGAGACTATCTGATGCACTTCCGGTTAGCCCCCACTCAGTGTGCTATCAACGTCTTTAGGGTCCTGGGCTGTGTGGATGCCCTAAATGAAAAGATGGGCCTGAGATTGACCCACCATGACGTCAACTGGTGCTATAATCTCCAGTGCCTGAAGGGCGAAACCTACTATCTGAAGACCAGGGATGACAGAGTCCGGCTCATTCAGTGTCTCCCTGAGTCCAGCAAGGGGTTGAACAAAGACTTCCTCATCGTGTCCGGAGAGTGGCATGATGGCCTTCACTGCCCGACGACGGAGGGGACCCTAGGTGGGCAGTGGGAAAATGGAGAGAGAGAGAGTTCTAGGACCCTAATCAGTTCCATCTTTTCTCTCGTCCCTCTTTCTTGCACTGTTTGGTTTCTAATGTGAATGTGTTTCCTCTTGCAGATCCGCACGCCTTCACGCGCCACTTCAGCCTAATCAACCGGGAAGACTTGCAAAAGGCGCTGAGGGCAGAGGTTTTTGTGAACGACGCCGATAATCAGGTTAGGGCCGCTCACGAAATTTTGAAATACGACCCGGCTCACAAGTCATTTGCGGCGCCGAAGCACGTGATCAGAGCGAAGGATCCTCGGCTTCGGAAGATAACTGTGACCGAGGACGGGTTTCGGTTCCCTGAGGTGCCCTCCACATCAGAAGGCGCAATACCTGCAGGTCCCTCCTCCTCCCTTAGAATCTCGGAACCCGCCGAAGTAGGCCATGAGAGGGAAGTGGAGGTTGCTGATTTTGGCCCCGCCGAGGACGAATTTAGCGTGTTTGATCAAGCTCACCAGTCCGAGGACCCTCAAGGAGATTTGGGTGACCCTCGTCTGACCGAAGCGGATTTCTCAGCGTCCAAGTCCTCTTATCGGCAGAAAATGGGCTACAAGAAGAAGCCGCAAGTTAGCTTGGCGGAACTGATCGAAGGCCAGCCGGAGAAATCTAAGTCGGAGCTCCCTCCTCCTCCTCCAAAAACTCGTTTTGCCCAGGGCAAGTCGGCTTCTACCCAATCAGGGCTTCCTCCTTCTCTGCCCAAGACGAGTCTGCCTTCTAGACGTGAGCCCTCTGATCCCAAGCAGAAGAAGGATAAGGGCAAGAGGCCAGTTGAGGAGAGGTCCGAGTCCCCACGGGAGGAGGGTGATGATCGGCGGCCGTCCAAACAGTTGAAGATAGGCTCCCGAGGCCAGGACAAACAGGTCGACGACCAGCCCGAGCCTCAGGCCTGGCTTCCTGCCCCCATGCTCCACGGGGCGCCGCTGAGGGAAGACTCCTCCCTCAGAGATTTCAACGAGGGCGAGGGCACATACGTGGCCGACGCGGTGGAGAGGTGCCTGTTACTCCCAGCCGACATGGCAGAGCTGGCGACTATGAGGAGCAGAGAGGTCTTCCTCTGCCTCAAGCGGTACTTGGGGATGGTAAGCCCCTCAAAACTTGTGACTTTTCCTAGTTGTAGCTCTTCCTTTCCGTTTTTTGGTCTCAGCTTATGGCGTATTTGTTTTGTTGGACAGACCGTTCAGGCTACTTAAAGGTTGGAGGACGTGGCCCGTGACCAGGGGAAAGCCATGGAGGTGGAGCGCGAAAAACGTCTGGAGGCCACCCAGGTTCTTAAGCACTCTGAGGCTGATCTATCCAAGGCCCGGGAGGAGTTGATTGCGATGACCAGTGCCCGGGACACGGCCCTGTCCGGTCTCGCCGATTTTCAGAAGCAGGCCGAGGATTACTCGAAACGCCTGGCTGAGGCGGAGGAGCAGCTGAAGACTGCAAAGGGGTTGCTTGCAGATTTGCCCAAGAAAGTGGCTGCCGCCGAGTCGGACAAGAAGGCAGCCGAGTGGGCGAGGGACGAGGCCGTGAGGGCCAAGTTTGAGGCTGACCATGGCAGGGAGGAAGCCCTGGCCGCTATAAAGGAAGCCGAGGAGGAGGCTTACGCCGCGGGGATGGAAGAGACAGCAGCAACATTTAGGTCTGAAGTCCCCGGGTTGTGCAGGCGCTACTCTGCCGAGGTTTGGAGGGAAGCTCTCAGGCAGGCTGGGGTCGAGGCCTCATCCGACTTGTGGAAGGAGGAGAATGTGTACTACCCTCCTGCCATCCGCGAGGCGGCTCCAAGTGGCACTGAGGCCGAGGAGGCTGTGGAGGAAACCGGCACTGCTACGGGTAAGGACACATCAACTGCTGAGCCCGTGGCTGAGCCCGCCCAAGGAAGTGACCCTTCCAAGGTGGCAGAATCGGGTGAGGGCCCCATTGGGGAGGCGCCCCAGGAGGCTGTGAAGTCTGGCGCTGGAGCTGGAGCTCCCGCTGCTGAGGAGGCAGCTATTCCTGCTTCGCCTTCGCAGGCCGTCCCCTCTGGCCAAAGCTCAGAAAGCCTTGATGCTGCTATGGTCCAGCCCCCAGCTGAGGGAGGAGTATAAGTGAGTGGGGCAGGCCCTCCGACCCTGTTGTCTTCCTGGTCCTTTGTATTTTCTTCTTTTTTCTTTTTGCTTTGTGACTGTAATGTGGTACTCACCATGTAATATTTGTGAACTTAATGGAATGCGAGTTTTATTTCTTTCCTGTTTGTTGTGGTTGTTTGCTTACTTGCACGTTATTCGTTCTTTCTTTACTTGTGTAATTTTATCTTTAATTGCACCTCGGCCAGTCGCGGCATCAATTGTTGCAGCGAGGGCGTGTATGCTCGAGTGGGCCCATCTTTCCCTAAGGGCTGGGTAGAAAATTCTTTAGGTTGACACTTGGGTTCTCCTTGATGTGATTGACTTCCCCACGAGCCTGAGTCCGAGGACCATACAGTGCTTTGGGTTCTGGCTAACACTTAGAATCCTCTGAAATAGTTAGTTTCCCCATAGGTCTGAGTCCTGGGATCATGCAGCGCTTTTGGTTCTGTCCAACACCTGGAATCCTCTGAAGGAGTTAGTTTCCCCATAGGCCTGAGTCCTGGGACCATGCAGTGCCTTGGTTCTGTCTAACTCTTAGGATCATCTAAGGTGGTTGGTTTCCCCGTGAGCCTGAGTCCGAGGACCGAGCAGAGCCGTGGTTCTGCCTAACCCTTAAGTTCATCTGAAGTATTTAGCTTCCCCGTGAGCCTGAGTCCGAGAACCATGCAGTGCCTTGGTTCGGTTGCTGCCTTCGAGATAAGTGGCTAGCTCCCCATAGGCTTGGGTCCGAGGACCACGCAAGGCCCAGGTACAGTTGCTGCCTTCAAGATAAGTGGCTAGCTCCCCATAGGCTTGGGTCCGAGGACCATGCAAGGCCCATGTACAGTTGCCGCCTTCAAGATAAGTGGCTAGCTCCCCATAGGCTTGGGTCCGAGGACCACGCAAGGCCCAGGTACAGTTGCTGCCTAGCACTGGGCATCTTGGAGCGGTTAGTTTCCCCATAGGCCTGAGTCCGAGGACCATGCAGTGCCTTGGTTCTGTCTAACGCTTGGCCTCTGGAAGTAGGGGTTTGTCCTCGGTTTGCTTTACTGGGGACGATTCCACCTTCGGACGGATCATGATCTTACACGTGGCATTGACCTCATTTCCATCTCGAGCATTCATCTCTCTCATTTGCGAAGCGTCCCTTGGCCGTTCGTGTTCCGCGCCTGACGCTTCGGTGCGCGAGACGCGCCTTCATTAATGGCCTCGTAAATCCTCATAAGCACAACGGTTTGTGGCTCCCTTGGAATCTGGCCGCGTTATTACCATCCAACGCTTCGTTAACCAGCTTTTCGAATTCTGCGTGGATTTAATTCCCACCTACCTTCATCCCCTATATAAGGCCCCTTGGGGGAATGGTTTCTCTACATTCCATGAACTTCTCAACCCAACCAGAAAGAAGATACCCCTTCAACTCCCTATGCCCCTTTAACAACCCCGCCGGAATTGTGACCAGAGTTAGGCGATATGGGGCGGTTTTGGACGGACATGAGAACATCCGTGCCAAGAGCCGTTGCGGCCGTAGCCCCCACTGGGCTTTCGGTGCGGCAGAATCTAGGCGTAACCCCGATGGCGCCATGCACGGTGGCCCGGAGGGATATTGTTGAAGTACCTAACGTTCCTCCTCAGAGCGCACCCCCGACGGAGGAGACATACGAACTCTCATTATGTGCGGCGCCCGAGTGTTGCCGTCACCAACGGCCAACGCTAGTGGAGGTTGGAGAGAATCAAGGGAACATCATGGGGGAGGGCGTCCCGGAGCCCCTATATCTGCTCCTCGCTTTGTTCAAGCTCTCAGCCCCCTTCCGCCCCCTTATTGTCAAGCTCTCCTATTCTCTTTCTCCCATTCTCTTTATGCCAATAAGGGGACGAGTTGACATCTCCCTCTAGCTAGTTTTAGGTTGGGTCCGCCTGGGCCTCTGATTGTAGGACTAGTTGGTAGGAACAGTTGTAAAACAAGCCTGCCTAAGCCTCTGATTGTAATCTGTGACTTTTTTTTTTTGAATAATATCAAGTACTTTTCTTTTACTCTTGAATCTTTTGTCTTCAAGCTTTTATCTTTCTGCAACGCTCTTCTTTTTGATAGTTTTTTTGCATCACCGCCGATCCTCCATGGAATGGTTGTTTAGAACAGTCGCCTGTTGCGCCAACCGGTGCACTAATCCTTCCCACAGACGGCGCCAATTGTAGGGACTGGGTTTTTGGTTACCCAAGCCCAATGGACACGGGTCAAAAGCCCAACGAACCCCGCAATGAATTTATAGAGAGTGGGTCGAAGGTCTAGGCGCTGGCCGACGCTCTCGTGTGGCGAGAACTTCGGTCTCTTTTATTTAAAGAAAAAGACTTAAAACAGTTTACAAATGGGATGGGCTCCTCGGCCATGGGCCGAGGAGGCCCTTGCCCTGTTTTCTCTCTTTTCCTTTCTTCTTCCCTACCAACCATCAAGTTCTCCCAGAACCTGCAAATTATTCCTGTCCTCCTTCTCTCAGAAAGGATTCCCTTACATTATATTCCCCTTGCCCAACCAATCCTAGCCCTACACTTGTTGAGTGATCATGACCTTCGCTCAGGTGCTTGTCCCATCAGCCGCCTTCCCAGTCTCTTTAGGAGTCGCGGCAACCAAGGCGACACTGGTGAAGGTCCTTTCCTCATTAATGTGGACAGGGCGGTTGTCAGGTGCGTTTAGTGTGGAGATGACAGCTTGCTGCGAGCATGTTCCTTAAACTCTCGGACGTCCGATGATGAGGTCATCCTTGGACTTGGATGTCTCCTCGGCTCGGGCCTTCGGCCCAGAAATGAAGTGGGCTGGGCCGTGGGATTATTTGGCCCCACAATATATATAAGAATTATATTATGCATCTTATTAATTATAAATTATTATTTATACTGGGAGGATTGCTATGTGGTCCTCCTTAACCAATGAGATAATGTCATCTATGCAAATGTATGTATAAGCTTCCTAATTAGCACAAGAAATAAAATATAAAAATTACCAGATGATGTCACATTTGCATAAATAACATCATTTTATTGGTTGGGAGGTCAAGGAGGACCACGTCAGTAGTTCTCCTGGTAGACCTAATGTACCTTGTCTTTCGAATCAAGCCCAAACAATAGAATTTTAAAAGAGAGTGAGAAAATAATTCAAGTGTAATTCTAAACTAAGGCCAAGTTTAAGGCTGAAGAGTCTAGAGTAACAGATAGGCGTAGCTTAAACAATAATTGGGGATAATGACCTCCTAGGGCAAGTTCGAGGATCAATTTCTTGTATATAGATATAGCTCAAGTTTTACACCAGGATATTCACTATTCTCATTCTTATTCTATTGGTTCTAGAAATGTTCATCCCCTTTTTTTGGTGGATTCCCTTTTTTTTTTTATAGCTTTTCTCCATGCATCTCAACCCTCCACTTGTATGTCCCTAAGCATTTCTCAGGATACTTGTCCGATTAAGACTCTGATGAAGGTGGTAGAAGGAAATGTTAGCTGTAAAGTTATTGTTTAGGGGTTATTTCTACATTAATGCAACTGATAAGGTTGGTGGAGGGCATTGAATATAGAGGTGGGAGGTATATCATTCAGGAAGCTTCCTCCCACCATCCTTGTCCTTGTTGGCATATCTTCTTCTCTTCTTAGGCCTTTAAGGGATATCAATTGTCCTAATTCCCTTACTCTCATTGGGTTGGTGGAGTTCTCGGAATTTGTTTACCCTCCTTAACCTGGGTTATGAAGATTATTCCTCGATTAAGACTCCTCGGTCCTTGGACCCCACACAATTGATGTACGGTGACGATTGTAAAGCTTGTTGAGGGGTATGTTATCATCATCTGTTTCTTCATCTTCACGTTTGAAGTTTAATTTGTTCCTATTTGTTCAATTTTTGAGCTTGCATCACTTTTTCTTTTTGTTGCATCATTTGTGTTAATCACTAATGAATTGGCACTGGAAGATTCTTGACTAGATTTTTCAAAGTTTGGACTTATGGATTTGTTGTCACTAAGATTTTTCGTAAGTATTTGCATTCATATTATATTTCAGTGATGTGATAGTTTTTTGTAAATGTTTTTTTTTTTTTTTTTAATTTTGAAATAGTGTAGCAAAAGAATTAATATAGCATATTGGATTGTGCTTTTTGTTTGTTCCATACCTTTCATTTGAAGGTGCATAAAAAATCTTAGCAACTATGTAAATTTTCAAAACCATTATTTATTTTTTGAAGTAGGGAAATCTTTTTTTTCCCTAAAATTTTCTTTAAATCTTGTGGGATTTCTCTCCAATATCAATAGTTTTACAATAATTTAATAATTTAAATAAGTTGTACCTCAGTTTGTTTTTCAGCAAAATCTCTTGTATATTTATTTAGGATTTTCTTGGCATCTTGATTAAATATCACAAAAATTGTTTTGTCAGTTGCATCAAAAACTTCAATGTGAATCTTGTATTTGAAGTAGTTTGCAATTTATATAGTTATAGTGAGATGAATATATTATAAATATTTGAAGAGTATGTAGTTAATGTGAGTGCCAAAATGATCCTGATTGTGGTTTGACATTTCTTTCACAAAGCACGCACGAAATGTAATACCAACTTATAGTTGTATCAATGTTGCTTATTGTTGCAATACCTTAGCAGTTCGCATCCTACAATGAAATGCTAAGGTATTGAACTTAATAAAAAATGAAGACATGATTTCATGAGAATGAAACTTTCTAGAAGTATCATCTATACATAGGGGAGGAGGAAGAGAGCTTGTAAGTGGATAAGAGTTTTGGCTTTGATTTATGAAGGGTTAGACTTGGGTCATTATATGTAAGATAATAACTGGGCTTGACCTTTTCATAAGGTTTGGTTCATTTTCAAAAGGTAGTCCATTTTGTAGAGAATAAATTTTGGTCTAATTGTCAAGAGTAGCCCATATTTTTTATAATAGTGAAAAGAAGTTATTATGATCTATTGGGTTACAGTAAAAAAAACTTAATAAAAAGAGGTAAAAATAACTAAATGCAACATGGCAAGACTTCATGCTCTCCCGCACGAGGTCTGTGTGTGTATATTGATTTTGATAGCCTTAATAAGGGTGTGTCACCCACTTAGTGGTCTTCCTAAAAATATTTTACTATTAAATAACCTAAGCCTATACCCTTGTGCTAAAACTTGAAAGTTCTTAGTTCTCTAAATAACTCAACTCCATAATTTTAGGCATGGTTTATTGTTTCAAATTTTAGGGATTTTTTTTACATGGTTGGAAAACTTTGAATGTCGTACAATAACTGTTTATTTTTTCTTTTGTACATCATATATTTATAATATTTATAAGAAGATTTCTTTTTTTGGATTGGACTTTTATATGGTTTAAAAATACCTATAAACCTTACGTGTAACAAGAAAAAAAAAGTTGAGGACAACCCGGTAAAAATATATCTCCAACTCCACTTAAAATGCCTACAAAATAGGACACCTTCCTACTAATCCATGGTTTCAAACACAAACTTATTCAAAAAAAAAAAAAAAAATTTATAATACTAGACCCAAAAAAAAAAAAAAAACCTCATCGCACAAGCAAAGCGCTTGTGATAAGGCTAGTAGATAATTAAGAGTTTGATTAAAATATTTTTCTAAAAACTAAATTAAAGAGAAACCATTTTCTTGCACCTTTGACTATATTTGCTTTGTGATATTAACTCATGTGGTTTATGTTATGTAGTTCTTAGTTTTAGGCTTTGTTGGTTGGAGTGATTTAAGAGAGGATAGAAAATTATAGAGAGAAAAGTGGAGATAAAATGATGTTTGTAGTTGTTTGGTTGAGGGTGAAAAATGAGAGAGAGGAAGAAGTTAAAATAATAATTGTGTTGTGTCGCTTTTTATAATGCATGTATCAAATTATTTCATATATATTTCCTAAAAACAATATTTTATGTACTTAAAAAAAATTGTTTCTTGTATATTATGTAATAAGGGTATAAGAGTAAGTTCATAAAAATTACATTTTCTATTATCTCATTTTTCTTTTGAACATGATAAAAAAGTTTTTTTTATCCTCCCACTTTTCTACTCTTCCAACCAAATACAAACGAGGGAAACTAAAATATTTTTTATCCTCCCACTTTTCATCCCCTCTCCATTTTTTATCCTCCTACTTTTTCAACTCCCCAACCAATAAATTATGAAATAGTGCATGTAAAAGTGTACATGTTAAACCATTATCTCTATTTCAAAATAGAAAGTTGGAATAATATATATCTATTATCAGCTAAAATCAATTTACACTATTGATCATAAATAGAAAATTAGTGAGACACTCTTTTGTTTAGGAGTGTTGGAAGACTCGAAAGAGTAAAGAATGTTTTGGATGGCACCGGTGGGGTGCTTGCCTAAGTTTCTTTGATCCATAAGTTAGAGACTTGCATGAACCCCCAAATAAGCTCAATGGCAGTAGTTTAGGGTTTGTGTCTCATACCTTGGAGTGGAAAAGGCTTAGAGTTTATATAAGAGTCTTGGGTTGACTACCTCCCCATGATTTCCTCTTCTTTCCATAATTGTTGCATGATGGAAGGCATGGGAGTAATGGTAGCGAGATTCTCAGGATTTATTCCCATAATTGGAGGGAAGATATCTTGAAGTGATGCTGTAGAGTTTCCATTAATATGTTGACTCCTAAGAGTGCTCATTCTGAGGGATCTTATGTTGGATGATTGACATTACTAGTGTATGTTGAATGGGTTCACATGAGTGTGCTCTTGATGGAACTTTTGTCGTTCGAAGGGTTGGACGAGTGATCAGAGTAGCTAGTGACCTGTATTTTGGGTAACCTATGATATATGACCTGCATTCTTTGCCACATATATTTATTGGTCTTTTGACTCTTTTTGTAGAAAATACAAGTGGAGGTTTAATTTTTTCATGCAATCTGAGATTATTATAGTAAGGATTTTTTTTTTTCTTTTTTAGAAACAAACACACACACACAAGAGAGAGGGAAAGATGTTCTAACAAAAAAGCACACCATTTATAGTAAAGAAATTAATTGAAATAAGCAAGTGGAAGATTTTGGTCCCATGGTTCGGATTTCTCCTTTTTTTTAATTAATTTATTTTTATTTTGACTTCTAAAAACTTATATTTCTTCTTGGATTTGTTACACCTTACTGTTGATTATAAATTCTTCAGAAATAGAAAAATTCTACACTCTTTACCAATTAAATTTTTTTTTTTTTGGGATAGTTTTTAGTTTTTATTCTTTAAAGATTCTAACTCAATATAGCAAATGTTTATCATTCTTCCAATTGAAATGGAAAATGATAGAGATAAAAAATTATTTGGAAAACCAACAAATTAATCTAAATAGCTCTTAATTAGAATATACAAAAAAGAGTCTACAATAAGAAAAAAAGAAAAAGAAAAAGAAAACAAACAAATTGGTCACAGAAATATTGTAGAAGGGTGCGGCTAACACTGAAACTTGGGTCAATGCCAAGACAACTAAGGAAAATTGGCATCATTTATCTTGCCTTCCTGATTGTTCTTTTTATTAAACTGTCTGTTGCATCCAATTGTTCTAGGCTTTCTACATAATTATCCAAATAGAAAGAATTTGAAGGCCATGAATGTAAATTTCCCAAGTTCTTTGATTAATTGGTTTGTACAAAAGCAAGTCTTCACGAGAATCATGCGTAGCCACTAGAATGTTATCATTTTTTTTCTAATCTTCCACCCTTCTAAATCTTTCACCAACGTTGATAGTATATAGTTTTTTCATTCCACAACTCCATACTCTTTCATCACCCACACACAATACTCTGTCACCACACATTCACTGTTGCCAAAACATTTTAATTGGCCTCCGTGTATAGCAAGTAATCCATCAAGTGCCATTGAAGGATATCCCGACACTTCTAAAAAAGCATCAGGATATGATTTCAAAACCACTGGGACCTATACTGGTGGTTTTAAAATTGCCGGTATAGGTCAGTCGAACCTATTGTCACACTTGTTGGACAGTGGTACAAGGCATCAAGAAGAAAAACACTGGGATAGGGCATTTTGATTTATATCGGCTATTTTTGGGGTTATAGTCGCGATTTAAAAATGTCAGGATAGCCCCAATTTTTTTGTAGTGCCATCATATGTTAAATGAGTCTACACATATGGTCAATAGGTCATTTAAAAAAATAAAATATTATGATGTTAATTATACTTCTCTCCCTTACTTGGGATATCAAGTATCAGCCATTGGTTTCTTTGCTCATTATGTAATTTGCTTACTTATATTATTATTAATTTGGCATTTTTCTATTTATATGTCTCATATTTGTTGGTTTTTTGACTCTTTTTTGTAGAAAATACAAATGGAGGTTTAATCTCTTTTCACGCAATCTGAGAGTATTATAGTGAAGAAATTGAAAAATGCAAGCGGAAGATTTTGGTCCCATGTTGCAGAACTTATATTTCTCTTCTTGGATTTGTACACCTATTGTTCATTTTTAATTCTTAAAAAATAGAGAAAATTTATGCTCTTTGCCAATTTAACAGTTTTTTGTGGTTTTTTTTTTTTTTTTTTTGAGAGGAAACAGTTTTTTGTGGTTCGTTTTTAGTTTTTATTTTTTTTTTAACATTCTAACTCAATAAAGCAAATGTTTATTGTAAGGACACGCTTTGCAGCCCAAGTCTAAGATGTGTGGAATCTTGGCCCAGTGAACTCAGTACAATAAATTTGTAGAGAATGGGTTGGAGAACTAGGCCACAATGAATTTGACAACGGCTAGTATGGATTTAAAAGATGATCAAGCAAGAACAAGGGAAATAGAGCTGAATCTATTCACTGTCCGAGAAGATATATTTTATATAAATCAATAACAATGGGGTACAAGTACAATTTTGATTGCTACAGTACTCTTTCTCTATCTTTCCAATCCTCTCCTCATGGAGGGTCTTTTACATTATATAGTTCCCCTTGGACCATCCTGATCCTACACTTATTGATCATTTGAGCCCTTACTTGAGTGCCCGTCCTATCAGACACCCTCTTTAGCTTTTTGTGAGTTGTGGTAGCAAAAGCAGCACTGTTCAGGAGTCATCTCCACATAAATACGGCTAGAAAAGTAGCTGCAGCGCATTTAATGCGGTGGTAATAGCTTCTCCTTAGATATTTTTGGGTTCCCTTCATTCTCGTATGTTCATAAGGCACGTTCCTATAACTGGGACTTCTATGGAGGTTACTTTCATCGTTGGAATACACATTTGAGCGACATCTATCATATTTGAGGAGGAATTCCTCCTCGGACCGTCTTCCATTCATTTCTTATTTATGAGAGTCTGAACTGAAATTCCTCATAACTGTTTATCTCTCATCAGACCTGTCAATGTTCTTGAACAAAACCCAAGGCACAATATACGATTTTAGGCCCTTATCCCCACATTTATCTTTCTTCCAATTGCAATGGAAAATGATAGAGATATAAAAAAATCATTATAAAGTTCTAAAAAAATTATAGCAAGTAATCCATCAAGTGCTGCAATAGCCAATTTCTTTCCTGGACAGCTTTCCTCTAAAATCTTAGGTAGAAGAACTTCATGAAAAACCTCATCCCCCAAATCAAATGACAAAATCAAATTTTGAAAAAATATTGACTTTTCTTGGGTGCGGGCTAACCAATGGAGTGCCCCATTCACAAATACTGATGTATTCCCAACAAGGTATTGAGGGTCAGGACCAATAACAAAGCGCCACACGCCAGTGTGAAGGGTATAGATTTCAACCACAGGTGAAACAAAACCATCAAAGTACACAAATTTGACCAGATTGTAATCAGTAGTTGGAGCGTGATATCCAAACCCAAGAGAAAACCTATACTGACCATGAGACTTTTTCCTGATGTTTGGATACGGAAGTAAGACTAATCTATTAATAGAAGGGTTCCAGAGATGATAGGTGTTAGAGATATATATTAGACATATATTAGCCCAATGTAATAGGCCCAAGCCCAGTCCTGCTTGTACTAGTAGTCTAGGGTTTAGTCGCCTATATATACTCATGTTAGGGTTCATTGTAACACAGGTTATTGTACTACAGTCTTATACATAATAAAGATGTAGCCCTTAAGGGATTCCTCCGTGGATGTAGGCCGTCAAGGCTGAACCACGTAACCCTCGTGTTCATGATGTTCCTATTCTATGCTTTCCTCTTCCGCATCCACTCTAGCATACACAACATGGTATAACACATTGCGTTTGATAATATTATCTATTTAACATAGTATCAGAGCTAATATTCAACATGGTATCAGAGCCAAACTTCGTTCTTGGCATCAAACAAACATCTCTACACAACAAAGAAGATCATCACGTGCACACCATCATCTAAAGTCACCTATGCTTGCTTTCAGATCAGGACCCACTGCATCACACAGCTCCCACGAAATCATCGTTGTTGTGTAACTGCTGTGCCAAAGATCACAAACTCGAGCAAACCCGTGGCTTCAATCTCAGATCTGTGCAAATCGATGCTTCACCTGATGAAACCAACCATACAGATGTGCTCCACGGCCTCTCACGATCAAAACCCAGGAACCTGGAATCTAACGACGGCTGCACGCGCCTCCACGCGCTAACAAAGCCGCCGTTTGCTCCTCCCACGCGCCGCCGAAATTCTGGAATTCAGACTGCATTATGGTACACGCGCCGCTCTTTCGGCGTCTTCACCCACCGATCTACAAAACCCAGGAAGCCCGGCAGCCGAAACAAAGACACGCGCCCACACGCGCCGCTAGAGTTTCTGGCATCTCGTTCACGCGCCGGTGGACTTGTCACGCTCCTCCACGCGCCGGAAAACTGCTGCTGACGTCATCCGATGACGTCATCTTGCCACGTCAGCACAGCCAGCCTTTGCCACGTCAGCCCTAATCCAAGTCATCAGCCACGTCGCTAGCCACGTTAGCAGTGTTGCCTCGTCAGCACCACGTCACCTAGCTGACCGTTGACCCGGACCGACCCGACCCGGACCACCCGGATCTGACCCATGAGCACTGACCGTTGACTTTGACCAAATCCGTTGACTTTCGTTGACTTTGACTTTTGACCAAAAGTTAAAATTTCCGAAATGGCCTATCTTGCTCAGTTTTTCGCGTAGATTCCAATTTTGGACTCCGTTTCTTCATTTGGAACTCCAAAATTGGTCAATTGGCACATTCTTCATTTTGGTTTCTCCAAAGGCGTTCTTCAAGGCAACTCCGAGTGATCTTCTCATGCTTATCCAACCTCAAGCCTTCATCAAGCTTCCGCCTTGAGTTTGAGGGAGGGTGTTAGAGATATATATTAGACATATATTAGCCCAATGTAATAGGCTCAAGCCCAGTCCTGCTTGTACTAGTAGTCTAGGGTTTAGTCGCCTATATATACTCATGTTAGGGTTCATTGTAACACAGGTTATTGTACTACAGTCTTATACATAATAAAGATGTAGCCCTTAAGGGATTCCTCCGTAGATGTAGGCCGTCAAGGCTGAACCACGTAACCCTCGTGTTCATGATGTTCCTATTCTATGCTTTCCTCTTCCGCATCCACTCTAGCATACACAACATGGTATAACACATTGCGTTTGATAATATTATCTATTTAACATAGTATCAGAGCTAATATTCAACAATAGGCACCATCAACGGTATAATTGTTGGCGAGACAAATCAATCCATTAACTGAACCGACAATGTTGAAGTATGAGGGAAAGGTATATTTGTGCTTGTATGGGCAATGCAATTCGGTGAAATTTGAAGGGTATTCAAAGAAACTTCTTCTCTCTTGTATTTCATCCCCTTTTAAAAGGGGAAGAGGATGTATGGCTGGGTTGCTACAAGGGAATAGATCATCAGAAGGGTGCAGAGTAAAACGTTCCTTATGATCATAATGACGAAAGAGAAGGTAAGATGATCGGTGTTGGTTGCTGCGAGCCAGTCAGCCAGGTAACGGGTTACGAAGCGACGGCTTGATATCATAGACCACCATGTCTTGCATACACACCTGAACTTTAGAACTGACTTGGCAGGTAATTGTAAAAGAATTTCAACAATCACGTCTTCCGGGAGATAGTTTGACATTTTTAAGTTTCTCTATGGCTTTACATATAATGCTAAGAAGTGGTATCATTGTTTGTCTTCTCTTTCTCCTTTTGCAGAATCAACAAAATTTCTTCTCCTTCTTTTGAGAAGAAAACAAGAGAAAGTGTTGCCACGAAAACAGCTGTAGGGTTCTGTATTTGTAGTCGGATGACTCTACTCCTACTCCTACTCCTATATGTTATCGGATTAGCAAGTTGCTCTGAAAAAAAAAAAAAAAGTCGGCTTCGCAGCCTAGGCTCGAGTCTTTTAGTTATACAGTAATATCTAAAAACTTATATTCAGCGGGCGGACCAATCGAAAGACCCACGGACCACGGCCCACAAAACCCAATAAACCAACCTACCCATCTAAGATAGATCAAACCTAATTTCCCCCGACCTGAATGTTGCCGATAACACTACTAGCAGAGACCCATTTCAACCAATGCCCAAATATTTTAATCCAGTTCCATTTATTTTGGTCCAACCCAATTTTCAAACAAATTGAACCAGTTTCATTATGAAGTTTAACCCATTTCATTATGAACTTTTGAATTAAAGCCTGTCTCAATACAAACCCAATCAAACCCTTGAAATCTATCTATATCAAACCCATAAAGCCACAAGTCACCTTGCCCTAGTTTAGTCCAAAACCCTTCGGGACCAAGCCAAAACCAATTTTAACCTTAGCCTAATTTGAACCCAAATCACTCGGGCCAACCCATTTCCAATAACCCAAAATTACATAACTACCTCATCTTTATTCTTTAACGATTGCCTCCGGTTTAGCTGAAATTACACAATTGCGATCAAAACTAAAATGCAGGTCCTAGAGGCTAGACGCTAAAAGCATTGACATAAGGGGTGCCAAATGCTAAAAATCAAACACAAAAATTCTTACTTTAGAGCACTAGCATCAGTTGTACTATGCTAAATGCTATTTTGGCACACTAAAACTTTTTAAAAAAAATTTTACCTTATCATTTTACAATACACGTTCTATTTTAAGATTTCAGATACATTAAAATAATCTTAAAAAACTCCTCCAAAAAAAAAAAAAAAAAACCGAAAACAAAATTACAAATCAAATTTTTGAAAGAGAATAGTGGCCTGAAAGAGAGAAGAAAGATGTTTCATAAAGGAGATGTGACACAAGGAGACAGAAAAAACCATTAAAAAATTTATAGCATTTTGACAAAAGTATGCCATTTATAGAATATCACTATAACTCCATGCAATTTCTTTTGGCATTTGAAACATCTCATGAAGTAAAAATTTTGGTGTTTGGTGTGCTAGATGCTAAAAATCTAGCATTTGACACACCTAATGTCAATGCTCTGAGATGTGCCACATCATAAATATTCATCCAAGTGAATTATTAAGTACAAAAATCAAAGAGTCTAGAATAAATGAATCATAAAAAAAAAAAATGTTTCACAATAATAAAAAAAAATGGACAATTTACATTTTATACCTAATAATATCCTTACAAAATTTTTTAAAGAGCTAATAAAATATAAAAATGACTATCAATAGTATTAAATTATATATATAGGAATTATATTATGCATATTATTGTATATCTTTAAGTGTATCTATGCATATGCATTGGATTACAAACTAGTTTTCTATAATGGTAAAAAAAAGCTACTATGATCTATTGGGTTACAGTAAAAAAAAAACTTAATAAAAAGAGGTAAAAATGACTAAATGCAAAATCAGAGCGCTACATGGCAGGACTTCATGCTCTCCCGCATAAGGTCTGTGTGTGTGTATATATATTGATATTAATAGCCTTAATTGGGGTGTGTCACTCACTTAGTGGTCTTCCTAAAAATATTTTACTATTAAATAAACTAAGCTATACCCTTGCGCTAAAACTTGAAAGTTCTCTAAATAATTCAACTCCATAATTTTAGGCATGGTTTGTTGTTTCAAATTTGAGGAATTTTTTACATGGTTTGAAAACTTTGAATGTCATACGATACCCGTTTTTTTTTTTTACATCATATATCTATAGATTCTATACTATTTATAAGAAGATTTATCTTTTTGGACTGAACTTTTATGTGGTTCAAAAATACCCTTAAACCCTAAGTGTAACAAAAAAAAAAAAAAAACTTGAGGATAACTCAGTAAAAATATATCTCCAACTTTACTTAAAATGCCTACAAAATAGGACACTCTCCTACTAATCCATGTTTTCAAAACAAACTTATTCAAAAATGAAAAAAGGAAAATTATGACACTTGACCAAAAAAAAAAAAAAACCTCATCGCACAAGCAAAGCACTTGTGATAAGGCTAGTAGATAATTAAGAGTTTGATTAAAATAGTTTTCTAAAAACTGAATTAAAGAGGAACCATTTTCCTACATTTTTGAATATATTTGCTTTGTGATATTAACTCATGTGGTTTATGTTATGTAATGCTTAGTTTTAGGCTCCGTTGGTTGGAGTGATTAAAGGGAGGATAGAAAATTATAGGAAGAAAAGTGGAGAGAAAATGATGTTTGTGGTTGTTTGGTTGAGGGTGAAAAATGGGAGAGATAGAGGAAGAAGTTAAAATAGTAATTGTGTTGTGTCACTTTTATAATGCATGTATCTAATTATTTCGTATATATTTCCTACAAAAAATATTTTATATACTTAAAAAAATTGTTTCTTGTATCATGTAATAAGGGTATAAGAGTAAGTTTATAAAAATTACAGGCCGTTTGGTAGAATATTTTGAGTATTGTTGTTTGTATTTTTTTGAAATATGTGTAGGTGAAAAAGTGTGTATAAATGTGTGTAATATTATTTAAAAAATGAAAATATGTTGCTAAAATGCTCTACCAAATGGGGCCGCCGTACATTTTTTATTATCTCATTTTTCTTTTGAACCTAGCAAAAAAGTTTTTTATCCTCCCCCTTTTCCGCTCTTCCAACCAAATACAGATGAGGGAAACAAAAATATTTTCTATCTTCCCACTTTTCATTCCCTCTCTATTTTCTATCCTCCCACTTTTTCAACTCCCCAACCAATAAATTATGAAAGAGTGCATGTAAAAGTGTACATGTTAAACCATTATCTCTATTTCAAAATAGAAAGTTGGAATAATATATATCTACTATCAGCTAAAATCAATTTACACTATTGATCATACACAGAAAATTAGTGAGCCACACTTTTGTTTAGGAGTGTTGGAAGACTTGAAAGAATAAAGAATGCTTTGGATGGCACCGGTTGGGTGCTTGCCTAAGCTTCTTTGCTCCATAATTTAGAGACTTGCATTAACCCCCAAATAAGCTCAATGGCAATAGTTTAAAGTTTGTGTCTCATACCTTGGAGTGGAGAAGGCTTAGAGTTTACATAAGAGTCTTGGGTTGACTACCTCCCCATGATTTCCTCTTCTTTCCATAATTGTTGTGTGATGGAAGGCATGGGAGTAATAGTAGCGAGATTCTCAAGATTTATTCCCATAATTGGAGGGAAGATACCTCGAAGTGATGCCGTAGAGTTTCCATTAATATGTTGATTCCTAAGAGTGCTCATTCTGAGGGTCGAATGAAGGGATCTTATGTTAGATGATTGACATTACTAGCGTATGTTGAATGGGTTCACATGAGTGTGGTCGTTGGAACCTTTGTCGTCTGGAGGGTTGGACGAGTGATTAGAGAAGCTTGTGACCTGCACTTTGGGTCACCTATGATATATGACCTGCATTCTTTGTCACATATATTTATTGGCCTTTTGACTCTTTTTGTAGAAAATACAAGTGGAGGTATAATTTTTTCATGCAATCTGAGATTATTATAGTAAGATTTTTTTATTTTTATTTTTTTGAAACAAACACACACACATACAAAGGAGAGGGAAATGAGTTCTAGTATAAAGGCATACCATTTATAGTAAAGAAATTAATTGAAATAAGCAAGCAGAAGTTTTTGGTCTCATGGAGCGGATTTCTCCTTTTTTTTTTTAAAATTAATTTATTTTTATTTTGACTTCTAAGAACTTATATTTCTTCTTGGATTTGTTACACCTTACTGTTCATTATAAATTCTTCAGAAATAGATAAATTCTACTCTTTTTACGAATTATTTACCTTTTTTTTGTGTGGATAGTTTTTAGTTTTTATTCCTTAAACATTCTAACTCAATATAGCAAATGTTTATTGTGGGGCCAAGAAATGGTCAGACAATCCTAGCCCACTCCCAACCAGACCCAAGGCCCATGTCCGAGGATGCGCCCATTGACCGAGGACTGAAGTGTGGCACCCAGCCACCCTCTAAACAACGCCAAGGATGACAGCATCCCCGGAAGTCCGAGGTCCTAGGACGCGCAAGCAGCACTTAGTCAAAGGGAGCCTCCCCAAGCATTCAAGGAATGAATAGCGGGTACCAAATACCGGACATGAAAGCATGGTGGAGGAGCGCACCCCAGATGAACTGTCACCTCCACATTAAATGCTCCCAACTAACGTCCTGGCCGCATTAATGAGGAAGGGACGCCTCAACAGTGCCACCTTGGTTGTTGCCACCTACAGAGACAAGGGGAAGGTGGCTGATGGGACAGGCACTCAAGTGATGCCCTAATCCCTTTACAAATGTAGGGCTAGGATTGATTGGAAGGGGGATATATAATGTAAGGAACTCCTCCTAAAAGGAGGAGGACGGAAGGATTATGGTAATCTGCATGTACTGAGAGAACTTCTTGTTCATACTTAGAGAAAGAAATTATTAGAACTCCAAGTTCTGGAAAACACGTCCGAGGAGCATTTTTACTTATCCCACCGCACGCTCAGCTTATCCAACCCACGTACAACTATGCATGGCCGTTGCATTTCTCGCTAGCGCCTAGTTCTTGAATCCCTCCTCTACAAATTCATTGCGGGGTACGTTGGGCTTTTGACCCGTGTCCACTGGACGTGGGCAACCAAAAACCCTGTCCCTACAATTGGCGCCGTCTGTGGGAAGAACTTGTGCGTTGGTAAGGACAATAGTCAAGCATGGTAGGATCGGGCCCTCACCAAACAACTCCCAATCGACCTGAATCGGCGAAGCCACGGCATCATGGTGACTACGGCGACCCCGGAGGCGGTCAGAATGATAACGGACGATTTCGAGAAGGAAGCGTGCATACTTCGACGGCGAGCGAAAATCAAGCCCAGAAGCGCGATGCTGTCCAGGCTACGCAATCGGAGGAGGCCCATAGTCACGCCTCCCAGGCGAAGGACGATAAGGTGGCCATGCAGCGCGAGATAGATGATCTGAAGAAGAAACTGCGCCGTGCACAGCGAAGACAGCCTGAACCCAACCCTGACTTGTCCTCTGACGACGAGAGTGACGACGAATACAGACAAAGGTCGAGAACGCCCCCCAGCGAGACTTTCTCCCACGAGGAGGAGCGCTACCAGAGGCGTAGGCGCGCCGACCGAACCTCCCGGGGCGTAGGAAGTGACGCCATGAGCAAGGCGTTGGACCAGCTCTCCAAGTCGCCCTTTACGCGTCGCATAGAGGAGGCAGAGCTTCCTCGGCGGTTCCAACAGCCAACCTTCATCGCCTACAACGGCAAGACGGATCCCGTAGAGCACGTGAGCCAGTTCAACCAGAGGATGGCTGTCCACTCGAAGAACGAGGCGCTGATGTGCAAAGTTTTTCCATCTAGCTTGGGACCTGTGGCGATGAGGTGGTTCAACGGTCTGAGGACGAATTCCATAGACTCGTACAGACAGCTGACCCAGGCTTTCGGCTCCCGCTTTGTCATGAACAGCAGGCCTCCTCGGCCCATGAGTGCGCTGCTGTCCCTATCCATGCGTGACGGGGAAACCCTTAAGGCCTACTCGGACAAGTACTGGGAGATTTACAATGAGCTGGACGGCAAGTATGACGCCGTCGCCATCAGTACGTTCCAGAATGGGCTACCAATGGGGCACGGCCTGAGGAAGTCCTTGACCGGAAAGCCCGCCACCAGCGTGCGGCAACTGATGGATCGGATTGACAAGTACAAGCGGGTGGAGGAAGATATGCTGCAAGGCAAGGGGAAGGATAAAGCCTTCCCTCAGGAGAGGAGAGACTTCAGGTCGGACCGGTACAACAACGCCCGACCGAGGAGGGACTTTGGAGGAGAATCTGGAGCGACCAATGCTCAAACCGTCAACGCAGTATTCCGAGAACCCGTGCATAGGGTGCTGGAGAGAATAAAAGACGAGCCGTATTTCAGGTGGCCGAACAAGATGGCCGGGGAACCTGAGAGGCGCAATCGGAACCGCTACTGCCAATACCACCAGGACCATGGGCATACCACGGAGGACTGCAGGAACCTCCGGAACTACCTGGACCAGCTGGTCCGGGAAGGAAAGCTGAAGCACTTGCTGCTCAACGCCGACAATCGCCAGGGGCAAGCGTATCAAGAGCCCCGGCGGGACGCCGCCATGGGACAACCCGCGGGCACGATTAACGTAATCCTGGTGGCTCCGGGGAGAACGGGCGCGGGCCCATCGCGAGTACTGTCCGTAGCCCAACCGGAAGCTGGGGAGTTCCAGGCTGGGCCGAAAAGAGCTAGGAGGAAGTCCTGCTCTCATTTGAGCTTCTCAGAGGAGGACAAGATCGGGACCATCCAGCCCCATGATGATGCCCTAGTGGTCACCCTTAGAATTGGGGGCTACGACGTAAAGAGGGTGATGGTAGATGGTGGCAGCGCGGCAGAGGTCATGTACTCGGACCTCTACAGGGGGCTAGGGTTGAGGCCGGAGGACTTGACGCCGTATCACTCCCCCCTAATGAGTTTCGATGGGAAGCTCGTCATCCCGAGGGGCATGATCCGGCTGCCTATACAGACCGGCCTAGAAGTGGTAGAGGTGAACTTCATAGTGGTGGACACATACTCCCCCTACATGGCCATCGTGGGAAGACCCTGGCTCCACGCTTTAGGGGGCGTAGCTTCCTCCTTGCACCAGAAGGTGAAATTCCCCTCAGGGGATCAGGTTCTGGAAATCCATGGATGCCAGACCACTGCGAGGCAATGCACGGTGGCTGCCATCTCATGTCAGCTCGATGCGCAGACATCGGCCATCACCGACGAAGGTTTATAGCAATCAAAGGCCACGGTAGCGTGCTCTAATGAAGCCGCCGAGGAAGTCAAGTGCGAGGGCTTGGAGAAGGTGGTAATCGGTGACGATCCCGAGAAATTCTTCCGGGTCGGGGCTCGGCTGCCCCCCAACGAACAAGAAGAGTTGGTTGGTTTCCTTAGGAGCAATATCGACGTATTTGCATGGGACCCCTGCGACGCACCAGGGATTGCCCGTCCTTCATCTGCCATCATCTCAATGTTAACCCATCTGCGGTGCCCAAGAAACAGCCGCCCCGACGCCCTTCGAGGGAGCACGCTGACGCCATAACGGAAGAGGTGAATAAGCTCAAGCACGCTGAGGCTATCAAAGAGGTTTTCTATCCCGAATGGCTAGCCAATACTGTGGTGGTCAAGAAGAAGAGCGGCAAGTGGAGGGTCTGTGTGGACTTTACCGACCTAAATAGGGCATGCCCAAAAGACCCGTTCCCTATGCCTCGGATCGACCAGCTGGTAGACGCGACAACGGGCCATCCTCGGATGAGCTTCCTAGACGCCTTTCAAGGCTATCATCAGATACCGCTGGCCCTGGAGGACCAAGAGAAGACTGCATTTCTGACACCCGTCGGGAATTATCACTACAAAGTAATGCCTTTCGGTCTGAAGAACGCAGGATCCACCTATCAGAGGATGATGACGAGGATGCTCGAGCCGATGCTGGGCAAGAGTATGGAGGTCTATGTTGACGATATGGTGGTAAAGAGTAAGATAGTATCCGAGCATCTGGGAGACCTCGGCCGCACATTTGACGTCCTAAGAAAACACCAACTGCGCCTAAACGCCTCAAAATGCTCGTTCGGGGTGGGCTCGGGCAAGTTCCTTGGGTACATGATCACCCATAGGGGTATCGAAGTTAACCCTGACCAAATCAAGGCAATCCATGATCTGAAGCCTCCGCAGAACCCCAAGGAGGTCCAGAAGCTTACTGGGATGGTCGCGGCTTTGAACAGATTCATTTCCCGATCGGCTGACAGGTGCCGACCCTTCTATCTCTTGATCAACAAATGGAAGGGATTTGAGTGGTCAGAAGACTGTGTCGGAGCTTTCCAACAACTTAAGGAATACCTATCCTGACCGCCTATCATGTCCAATCCTAACACCGATGAGGTCTTGTATGCATATCTCGCCGTGGCGCCCCACGCAGTAAGCCTAGTACTTATACGGGATGACAGTGGCGTACAGAAGCCAGTTTATTATGTCAGCAAGTCGCTGCATGAAGCGGAGGTCAGATACCTGCCTCTGGAGAAGGCCATATTGGCCGTGGTCCACGCCACGAGAAAGCTCCCCCACTACTTCCAAGCTCACACAGTGGTCGTCCTGACCAAGCTGCCCCTGAAGTCTGTACTTCAGACCGCCGACTACACCGGGAGAATCGCAAAGTGGAACACAATCCTTGGGGCTTTCGACATCAAGTATATGCCTCGGACTTCCGTAAAAGGACAGGTCCTGGCGGATCTGACGGCCGAATTTACCAAACCCACTGTGGAAGTAGCCCCCGGGGAGAAGAGCTCGGATGAAAAGCCAGTTGGGGCAATCTCCACCCCGGAATCACCGCTTTGGAAGGTATATGTTGATGGCGCAGCGAACCAGAGGGGGTCTGGAGTGGGGCTAGTGCTAGTATCCCCCGGGGGTCACGTCGTAGAGAAGTCCCTGAGGCTCGGATTCTCGGCTACTAATAACGAGGCCGAGTATGAGGCGCTGCTACAGGGGATGGTCATGGTACGGAAGATGGGAGGAAAATCGGTAGAGGTGTTCTCGGACTCGAGATTGGTGGTGGGACAGGTCAACGGACAAATGGAAGCCAGGGACCCAAGAATGGAAGAATACCTGAACCAAGTCCAGCGCTCGAAGTCGGAGTTTGGTCTCTTTACCCTGTCCCATATTCCCCGGAGTGGGAACAGTCATGCGGACTCATTAGCCACGCTCGCAACATCCACGGCAGAGGGTCTGCCCCGGATTATACTTGTGGAGCACCTAGAAAGGGCGAATGAAATGACTAGGGGATCGGTCCTCGTCAACCAGATCGGAGCGGGGCCCAGCTGGATGGACCCCATAGTGAAATTCCTCAAAGACGATGTCCTGCCCGAGGATAAGACGGAAGCTGAGAAGGTACGGAGAAAAGCTCCTCGGTTCTGGCTATCTGAGGATCTCCGATTATACAGGCGCTCTTACTCTGGGCCGTACCTGCTGTGCGTCCACCCCGAGGCAGCGGAGTTATTGCTCGAAGAGCTGCACGAAGGAATTTGTGGGAGTCATACCGGAGGGAGATCCCTGTCACACCGAGCTGTCACGCAAGGGTATTGGTGGCCGGGAATGCAACAGGAGGCCCTAGAATATGCCAAGAAGTGTGACCAGTGCCAGAGGTTCGCCCCGAACATCCACCAACCAGGGGGGGTCCTCAACCCTTTATCCAGTCCCTGGCCATTCGCCCAGTGGGGCCTGGACATTGTAGGTCCCTTCCCGAAGGCACCAGGGAACAAGAGGTACCTGCTGGTGGCCACAGACTACTTCACGAAATGGGTCGAGGCCGAGCCCCTGGCCAACATTAGGGATGTGGACGCCAAGAAGTTCCTCTGGAGAAACATTGTTACGCGATTTGGGGTCCCTCATACCCTCATCTCGGATAATGGGCTCCAATTCGACAGCAAGGCCTTCAGGAGGACCTGCTGTGAACTCGGGATTACTAACAGATATTCGACGCCCGCCTACCCCCAAGGAAATGGACAGGCGGAAGCCGTCAACAAGGTTATCGTCAATGGGCTGAAGAAAAGGTTGGACGACGCCAAGGGAAGATGGGTCGAAGAGCTGCCCCATGTCCTGTGGACGTACCGGACTACCCCTCGGCGGTCAACAGGAGAAACGCCTTTCGCCATGACTTATGGCGCTGAGGCGGTGATCCCCCTAGAGACGAATTTTCGGACACTACGAACGAGCTCTTTCGCTCCCAGCAGCAATGATGATCTGCTGGGAAGGAACCTGGACTTGGTGGACGAACGGAGGGAACAAGCGATGATCCAGCTGGCCTCTTACCAGCAAAAGCTCAAACGAGGATATGACACCAACGTGAAATTCAGGCCGCTGGCACCAGGGGACCTGGTGCTGAGAAAAGTTGTCGGGGCTGCCAAGAACCCGTCCTGGGGGAAGCTGGGGCCCAATTGGGAAGGCCCCTACCGAATTACCTCGGTAGCGGGGATAGGCGCATACTATTTAGAAGATTTAGACGAAAAACCTGTACCTCGCCCCTGGAATGTAAATAACCTGAAAAGGTATTATTATTAATGAAGCAGTCCTTTTCGAATTCTAACTCTAAACCTGTTTCAATTTTGGGATAGCGCGTCCAGCCGGCAAAGCCTAAGTGTTAGACAGAACCAAGGCACTGCATGGTCCTCGGACTCAGGCCTGTGGGGAAACTAACTACTTCAAGTTACTCAGTGTTAGACAGAACCAAGGCACTGCATGGTCCTCGGACTCAGGCCTGTGGGGAAACTAACTACTTCAAGTTACTAAGTATTAGACAGAACCAAGGCACTGCATGGTCACTACTTCAAGTTACTAAGTGTTAGACAGAACCAAGGCACTGCATGGTCCTCGGACTCAGGCCTGTGGGGAAACTAACTACTTCAAGTTACTAAGTGTTAGACAGAACCAAGGCACTGCATGGTCCTCGGACTCAGGCCTGTGGGGAAACTAACTACTTCAAATTACTAAGTGTTAGATAGAACCAAGGCACCGCATGGTCCTCGGACTCAGGCCTGTGGGGAAACTAACTACTTCAAGTTACTAAGTGTTAGACAGAACCAAGGCACTGCATGGTCCTCGGACTCAGGCCTGTGGGGAAACTGACTACTTCAAATTACTAAGTGTTAGACAGAACCAAGACACTGCATGGTCCTCGGACTCAGGCCTGTGGGGAAACTAACTACTTCAAGTTACTAAGTGTTAGACAGAACCAAGGCACTGCATGGTCCTCGGACTCAGGCCTGTGGGGAAACTAACTACTTCAAGTTACTAAGTGTTAGACAGAACCAAGGCACTGCATGGTCCTCGGACTCAGGCCTGTGGGGAAACTAACTACTTCAAGTTACTAAGTGTTAGACAGAACCAAGGCACTGCATGGTCCTCGGACTCAGGCCTGTGGGGAAACTAACTACTTCAAGTTACTAAGTGTTAGACAGAACCAAGGCACTGCATGGTCCTCGGACTCAGGCCTGTGGGGAAACTAACTACTTCAAATTACTAAGTGTTAGATAGAACCAAGGCACCGCATGGTCCTCAGACTCAGGCCTGTGGGGAAACTAACTACTTCAAGTTACTAAGTGTTAGACAGAACCAAGGCACTGCATGGTCCTCGGACTCAAGCCTGTGGGGAAACTGACTACTTCAAATTACTAAGTGTTAGACAGAACCAAGGCACTGCATGGTCCTCGGACTCAGGCCTGTGGGGAAACTGACTACTTCAAGTTACTAAGTGTTAGACAGAACCAAGGCACTGCATGGTCCTCGGATTCAGGCCTGTGGGGAAACTAACTACTTCAAGTTACTAAGTGTTAGACAGAACCAAGGCACTGCATGGTCCTCGGACTCAGGCCTGTGGGGAAACTAACTACTTCAAATTACTAAGTGTTAGACAGAACCAAGGCACTGCATGGTCCTCGGACTCAGGCCTGTGGGGAAACTAACTACTTCAAGTTACTAAGTGTTAGACAGAACCAAGGCACTGCATGGTCCTCGGACTCAGGCCTGTGGGGAAACTGACTACTTCAAATTACTAAGTGTTAGACAGAACCAAGGCACTGCATGGTCCTCGGACTCAGGCCTGTGGGGAAACTAACTGCTTCAAATTACTAAGTGTTAGACAGAACCAAGGCACTGCATGGTCCTCGGACTCAGGCCTGTGGGGAAACTAACTGCTTCAAATTACTAAGTGTTAGACAGAACCAAGGCACTGCATGGTCCTCGGACTCAGGCCTGTGGGGAAACTGACTACTTCAAAAGCCTAAGTGTTAAGAAGAACCAAGACACTGCATGGTCCTCGGACTCGAGCCTACGTGGGAAACCACTACCTCCAGGGGGCCTATGTTGTAATAATTAATGCCGCGATTTGCCGACGTGCAATTGAAGTTAAAATCGTACGAGTATGGAAAAACGGATAGCATGCAAGTAAGCAAACAACCACGAGAAGTAGAAAAAGAAACAAAGCTCGCATTTCATTGAGTCCAATAGAACCACACGATACGGATTACATTATAAATAAAAAAAAAGAGATAAAAAAGGGGCCAGTAAAGTAACGCAAGCAGAGGCGCCAGGGGGCATACTCCTTCTGCTCAATCGCTTGCTCTTGTGGGTGGCCGGACCAGGGCATCTCCGGGACCCTCTGAGCTCTGGCTGAGTCGGATAGCCTGCAGGGGCGCAGCGGAAGTAACAACTTCCTCAGCAGAAGGAACCTGAGTATCAGGGGGTGGCCCTGCAACCTGCTGGGGGGCGTCCTCGTTAGAGCCATCGCTCACTTCTACCACCAGGGAAGGAGTATCCCCTTGGTCTGGCTCGCCAGTGGCCTCAGTATCCAAAACCCCCCCGCCTGGGGTAGCAGCAATTTCCACGGCAGCTTCCTCGGGCTCAGAGCTGCCTGGACTGTCTGGGGCGGCCTCGCGAATGACAGGGGGATAGTACACGCTCTCATCTTTCCACAGCACAGAAGAGGCCTCCACACCAGCTTGCCTAAGGGCTTCCATCCAAGTCTCGGAGCAGTAGCGCCTACATAACCCAGGGACTTGGGATTTGTAGGCAGCTGCTGTCTCGGATGCCCCAGCAACATAGGCAGCCTCCTCAGCCTCCTCCTTGAGGGACCAGGCTTCCTCCCTACCCTTCTCCGCCTCGAGCTTGGCCCTCACGGCTTCGTCCCTAGCGAACTCGGCCACTTTCCTGGCATCCTCGGCAGCAGCTTCCTTCTTCGTCAGGTCTGCAATCAGATCCTTTGCGATCTTCAGCTGCTCCTCTGCCTCACCCAGACGTTTCGTCTGAGTCTTGGCCTGCCTCTACGCACCCTCGAGGCCTGACAATGCGCTGTCCCGAGCCTGGGTCGCGGTCTTCAACTCCTGCCTGGCCTTGGCAAGGTCCTCCTCGGAGTTCTTGAGGGCCTGGGTGGCCTCCAAACGCCTCTTGCGCTCTTCCTCCATTACCCTTCCGTGGTCGTGGGCCATCTCCTCCAGCCTGAAGGTGGCCTGGACAGCCTGCCAAAACCAAAGCAGATGCATGATAATAAGCCGAGCTAAATAAAAAAAAAAGAGGGGCACAAGTGTTGAGGCCTTACCATCCCCAAATAACGCTTGAGGCTGAGGAAGACCTCCCTACTCTTCATGGTCCCCAGCTGCTCCATATCCACGGGAAGTAGCAGACATCTCTCCACGGCGTCGGCCACGCGCGAGCCTTCGCCCTCTCTGAAGTCCCTGAGGGAGGAATCGTCCCATAGGGGAGCCCCACGAAGCATTGGGGCAGGCAGCCATGCCTGGGCCTCGGCCGGGGCATCCACCTGCCTATCCTGAGACCTGGAGCCTATCCTCAGCTGCTTCGAGGGCCGCCGACCGTCATCCCCCTCGCGGGTTGGCCCAGATTTTTCCTCAACGGGCCTCTTGCCCTTGTCCTTCTTCTGCTTGGAACCAGAAGGTTCGTGCCGAGAAGACGGACTCGTCCGAGGTGGAGGGGGAGGAAGCTTGGATTGGGCCGAGGTAGACCTAGTCTGAGGAGGACGATTCTTTGGGGAAGGGGGAGGGAGCTTCGGCTTGGACTTCCCCGGTTGCCCTTTGATCAGCTCGGATAGTGTGGGCTGGTCCTTCTTCTTGTAGCCCATCGCAAGCTGGGGAGAAATCTCGGGAGCCGAGGGGACTGCTGGGGTCGGCTGAGGATCCCCCACGTCTCCGGTAGGGTCCTCGGACTGATGAATCTGCTCAAAAACGTCAAAATCGTCCCCTCCAGGACAAGGGTCTGTAGCCTCCCTTTCCCCCTCAATGTCCTCTTCCGCGGCCTCTGAGAATGTTTGAGAGGCAGAGGGTACTGCTACTGTGACGCCCTCCAAAGTGGGGAGATCCTTGGGAAGCTCGAACCCGTCCTCGGTCACTGCTATTTTTTGTAGGCGAGGATCCTTTGCTTTGATCACGTGCTTCGGGGCCGCGAATGACTTTTGGAGCGGCGTGTACCCCAAGATTTTGTGAGCGGCTCGGACTTGGTGATCTGCTTCGTTTTCAAAATCTGCCGACCTGAGCACCTTCTGCAAGTCCTCCCTGTTGATCAAGTTGTAGCGAGGCGCGAGGGAGTGCGGATCTGCAAGAAGAAAATGCATTCGCAATTAGCAACCAAAACAGTACAAAAAGAAATAACGCATAAGATAAGTTAGAGTCTCTGAACCCCCTCCTATTCCTACTACCCCACCTGGTGTCCCCTCCGTCGTCGGGCAATGGATACCATCATGCCACGCCCCGGACACGATGAGAAAGTCCTCGTTCATTCCCTTGTTGGACTCAGGGAGGCACTGGATGAGCCGGACCCTGTCGTCCCTCGTCCTCATATAGTAGGACTTGTCCCTCAAGCGTTGGAGATTGTAGCAATAGTTCACGTCATGATGGGTCAGTTTAAGCCCCATCTTCTCGTTCAGAGCGTCCACGCTGCCCAGAATTCTGAACATATTGGAGGCGCACTGAGTGGGGGCTAGCCGGAAATATGACAGATAGCCCCTCGTCACTGGTCCCATAGGGATCCTCATCCCTCCTTCAAGAAAGGCGATGATGGGAATCACCACCTCCCCCTCCTGCCTCCGGAACTCCCACTCCCCCTCCTCGCAATACCTCAAGCCCACATTGGCCGGTATCCTATAGTCAGCGATGAATTTCTCCATCGCCTCCTCAGTAAAGACATACTTCTTGAGTCTACCCATCCCAAATGACGCCTAAGAGAGCTAAAGAAAGAGCAGATAAAAGAAGAGAAAGAGCAAAAGGAAGAAAAGCTCAGAGAGGGATAGAGCGACTTACAGAAATGAGGAAAAGCTCCTCGGACAGACTCTTTATGCAGGAGATGGTGGTGGAAGTTTGGCTGGACTCTGAGTGGAAGCGCAAGGGCTCGTGATCATGGAATGGAAAAAGGTGGAAGCGGTTCGAACGGGTATTTATGCCTTGGATAGGAGAGCCGCGCGAATTTTCCCGCCCATAAATGCTAGGCGCATCACAGCCGTTCGATTGCTAACTGCCCTCCGAACGTGGGGAGCACAAATTCGCCCGAATTTAATGCAGGACACGTTGCGCACACCGAAGCGCCAATAACGCACCTTGGGCAGACGCAAAAGCTCCAGCGCTGACAAAGGACAAGACACGATTGGACGCGGGGCAGGACCGAGGATATCAAAATCCTCCTTTCCGCCCGAGGAGGCGGATAGCAAGATTTTGAGGGGCTATTGTGGGGCCAAGAAATGGTCAGACAATCCCAGCCCACTCCCAACCAGGCCCAAGGCCCATGTCCGAGGATGCGCCCATTGACCGAGGACTGAAGTGTGGCACCCAGCCACCCTCTAAACAACGCCAAGGATGACAGCATCCCCGGAAGTCCGAGGTCCTAGGACGCGCAAGCAGCACTTAGTCAAAGGGAGCCTCCCCGAGCATTCAAGGAATGAATAGCGGGTACCAAATACCGGACATGAAAGCATGGTGGAGGAGCGCACCCCAGATGAACTGTCACCTCCACATTAAATGCTCCCAACTAACGTCCTGGCCGCATTAATGAGGAAGGGACGCCTCAACAGTGCCACCTTGGTTGTTGCCACCTACAGAGACAAGGGGAAGGTGGCTGATGGGACAGGCACTCAAGTGATGCCCTAATCCCTTTACAAATGTAGGGCTAGGATTGATTGAAAGGGGGATATATAATGTAAGGAACTCCTCCTAAAAGGAGGAGGACGGAAGGATTATGGTAATCTGCATGTACTGAGAGAACTTCTTGTTCATACTTAGAGAAAGAAATTATTAGAACTCCAAGTTCTGGAAAACACGTCCGAGGAGCATTTTTACTTATCCCACCGCACGCTCAGCTTATCCAACCCACGTACAACTATGCATGGCCGTTGCATTTCTCGCTAGCGCCTAGTTCTTGAATCCCTCCTCTACAAATTCATTGCGGGGTACGTTGGGCTTTTGACCCGTGTCCACTGGACGTGGGCAACCAAAAAACCTGTCCCTACATTTATCATTCTTCCAATTGAAATGGAAAATGATAGAGATAAAAAATTATTTGGAAAACCAACAAATTAATCTAAATAGCTCTTAATTAGAATATACAAAAAAGAGTCTAAAATAACAAAAAAATAAAAATAAAAATAAAAAAGAAGAAAACAAAAAATTTGTCATAGCAATATTGTAGAAGGGTGCGGCTAACACTGAAACTTGGGTCAATGCCAAGACAACTAAGGAAAATTGGCATCATATATCTTGCCTTCCTGATTTTTCTTGTCATTAAACTTTGTCTGTGACAGGCCAAAAATGAATTGACCACTTGTGATGAATTAATTGATTAATTAGCTAAGTTTAATTAATTAATCAAATTAACATGCAAACGCGTGGTAGAACAAATAAGTTACCAACTAAAATAAGTATGCAATGGAAAACAAATTGACACGGTGATTTGTTTACGAATGGGGAAAACCAACACGGCAAAAACCCCACCAGGTGATTTTAAGGTCACCACTCCCGAAATTCTACTATTATCACAACATGCAGTTACATGTAAAGGAATCCTAGTACCTTATACCAACCTACAGTTGAACCCTTACCCCAATACCCAATTGGACTTGTTCTGTATTGACAATTTCTCATTTTGATGCATGGCTCCCAGTACGTGACTAACCAATTGCGCAGATCCTAGTACGCGACTTCAATCACCAACTAGAGAAGTTTGTTGGCTGCAAAGTTCTTCAGTTCATCCAAACGATGAAGATCAAGAAGATGCTTGGTCACAAAACCCTACGGTGCACAAACACAGCAACTTCTTCACAAGAATAATGAACTAGGGCAAAACTTTGTCACCGGTCATAATTTGCTCGAACAAACTTTGCTCAACACTTGTGCAACTTGTGTCCTCTTTGACGGCCCTTAAAATGGTCATTTTATATGTTTAGGGTTGTAAGAAAAGAAAGCCCAAACACATAATCACGGATTAGAGTCAAAATAGATATGAAATTCTGTTTTTTCATAAATCTCGACAGATAGCCATCTATCGAGCAGCTGTCGAGCCATGGGACTAGAATAGCTCTTAAAGCTCGATAGATGGCTAGCTGTCAAGTTTTAATGACAGACATTTTTCAGACTTGAATCTTGGACAGACTTGCATGACTTTAACACTTGATCTTGAAACACAATTTCTTGAAGTATTAAACTCATCCTAGATCTACCCAAATACAAGTAAAGTGTGTTTTGTCAAAGGATTAGCCAATTATATAAAATAGTGACATATGTTCCTAACAAGTGAATCACATATGTCCTAACAGTCTGTTGCATCCAATAGTTCTAGGCTTTCTACGTAATTATCCAAATAGAAAGAATTTGAAAGCCATGAATGTAAATTTCCCAAGTTCTTTGATTAATTGGTTCGTACAAAAGCAAGTCTCAACGAGAATCGCACTTAGCCACTAGAATGTCACCATTTTCTTTTAAAACCTACCACCCTTCTAAAATTTTCACCAAATCTTTCACCAACATTAATAGTAAAGTTTAGTCCAAAATTCTACAACTCCATACTCTTAATCACTCACGCACAATACTCTTTCACCACCCATCCACTGTTGCCAAAACATTTTAATTGGCCTCTGTGTATAGCAAGTAATCCATCAAGTGCGCTGAAGGATATCCCGACACTTCTAAAAAAGCATCGGGATATGGTTTCGAAACCACTGGGACCTATACCAGCAGTTTTAAAACCGTCGGTATAGGTTAGTCAAACCTATTGTCACACTCATTAGATAGCAGTACTAAGTGCCAGGAAAAAAAGCACTGGGATAGGGCATTTTGGTCTATACTGGCACTTTTTGGGGCTATAGTTGTGGTTTAAAAAAGCCAGGATAGCCCCAATTTTTTGCAATGCCATCGTATGTTATGAGTTGACACATATAACCATTTAAAAAAAAAAAAAATATTATGATGTTAATTATACTTCTTTCCTCTTACTTGGTATATCAAGTATCAGCCATCGGTTTCTTTTCTCAATTATGTAATTTGATTACTTATATATATATATATATATATTTTTTTTTTTTTGGCATTTTTCTATTTCTATGTCTCATATTTGTTGGTCTTTTGACTTTTTTTTTTTTTTTTAGAAAATACAAATGGAGGTTTAATTTCTTTTCACGCAATCTGAGAGTATAATAGTGAAGAAATTGATATAGTGAAGAAATTGAAAAAAGCAAGTGGAAGATTTTGGTCCCATGTTGCAGAACTTATATTTCTCTTCTTGGATTTGTTACACCTACTGTTCATTTTTAATTCTTCAAAAAATAGAGAAAATTTATGCTCTTTACCTGTAGGGTTAGTTTTTGCAGCCCAAGCCCAAAAGGTTTGGATTATGAGCCCAATGAACCCAAAATAATGAATTTGTAGAGAGTGGGTGAAAGAGCTGGGCTGGTTGTGAATTAAACAATAGTTAATTATGGTCTTAAGGGATAAACTAATGTAGAAACACACTTGAAAACTCAACAAATGGATGCTCGATGAGGTGTATTATTGAATGAAAGGTGATTACAACTCTCAGAGCTACAGTAAAATTATTCTCTTCTGCTTTTTCCTTTTCTTCCAATCCCCTCTCATCAGAGACCTCTTCCCTTTATATAGCCTCCTTCTCAACCATCTTCACCGTACACTTATTCTCCATATATGCATTCACTTGAGTGCATGTCACATCAGGTATCTTCTTTAGTTCTCCATGAGTGGTGGTAGCTGAAGTTGCACTGTTCAGGGGTCTTCTCCACATTAATGCGGCCAGAAAAGCAGCTGTAGTGTATTTAATGTGGTGGTAGCAACTTTTCCTTTTAGATATTTCTCCGTTCTTATCATCTCCTAACATGCCCAAAGCTTATCCTTATCATTGAAGTTGTTAGGAAGATCATTCGGACCTTCCAGAAAATTGATTGATCAAGACTATTTGTATTCGAGGAGAATGGTCTCTTCGGACCACTGGTGCCCTCTTCGAACCACTGGTGCCCTCTTCATTTCCAGGTATCTCTCTTCCACATGGACTCCTTCTCAACTGCTTTCTTCTTTTCGGACACACAGTAATCTTCAAATAGGGCTCTAGGCCCAATACATAAGGTTGGACTTTTACCCCCCACAATAGCCCCTCAAAATTTTAATTTTTCCCTCGCATCCGAGAAGAAAAAATAGGATTTTGATTTGTTATGAAATAAAAGCTTAAAGTACAAAAATATCTGAGTTCACACATGTATGAGCATAGATTAAAGCGCTTCATCATTGCTGCTGCCGTTTCAGTATTCCCAAAGCGCTATTAATTACCCCAAGCGGCGTTTTGTCTCTGGTATCCAACGGTGGACTATTGATCTAACGGACATGGTTCTTCCTCAAAATTTGGGCGAGATGACTCCTACCCCTTCGTTTGTCCCTACATAAAGCCCCAGAAGAGGTTATTTCTCCTTTACTAGATTTTCCAGCGAACTAGAGCATTCAAACCCACCAAGCTCCTCAATCATCAAACCCAGAGTCTGTAAGAATCTCTCCACGAGTTTAAAGATCATTCTCCGACTTAGTTTGTGTAAGTTCTCCTTTATTCAAACTTTTCATCCTTTTCTTGGCCAACGTTCTCAGCTTTCAAATTCTCCTTCCCCAGTTATCATTCTTCGTGCCTCCCTCTAGTTAGCCAAAAAATGGGTAGATTTCAGTATCTCGTCGATAGTCCTGCTTTAATAGAGACATTTAAGGAAACATACGACATACCGTCGGGAGTAAACCTGAGGAACTATCCCCTAGAAAGGATAATAACTGACCGAAGAGAGGGAGAAGTCGTAATCCCTATGATAGCCTTCATAGAAGGAGGGATGACTCTCCCTATGGGTTCTATTACTCAAAGTTATCTTCGTAACCATAGGTTTTCTCCTGATTAGTGCGCACCCAATGTCTTTAGGATTTTAGGAGTGATTGACGCCTTGAATTGTCATTTAGGACTCAGACTCACCTGGCTTGACGTAGTACACATGTACGAATGTCATAACCAAAAAGGAGCGGGATATTATCTCAAATCCTGATCCGACACTGTTCGGCTTGTCTCATGTGTTCCTAAGTTTAACAAAGGGATGAAAGACGACTATCTGATCGTTTAGGGCGGGTGGCATGACGGTCTCCATTACCCAACCCAACCAGGAGAGCCAGGTGGGACCTCCTAGATTTAGGTTTACTAACAGTAGATTTAGGATCTTCGTTTTTTAACAATCTTGTCTTCTCTTTGTATAATTATTTTCGAGTTTTTGACTAAGTTCTGTTATGATGTTAACAGATAAAGATCACGTTTCTCCTCGGCTCAGTCTCACTAACGTTGCCGCTCTCAATTATTTATTGCGATCAGAAATTTTTGTAAGTGAAGACGGGCAACTCCGGTCGGTTCCTCTTATTCTCGGTTATACGCCAAAACCGACCGATTTTCAGCCGGTCGGCAACGCGATAAGACAGGGAGACTATCGTATCAACCGCATAGACGTTGCTCGGAAAGATTTTTTAGCTCCGTTTGATCTTGCCCCCGTGCCACATCCAAATCCACAAGGTGTGCCTCTCCTCGTCCAACTAGTTCAGCATGTTCATTTTCAACCAGTTCAGCAGAGGAAAGAGTCGCCTCCTCAGCCTCTTCACTTGAGGAACAAATTGATAAGTTTAAATTTGAAGGACGGGCTTCGGGAAGAGTTCAAGTGATACAAGTTTCGGACGCCGAGGAGGAGATTGACAGGCAGTCTAGTGTTCGCCCTCCTATTTTGATAACAGCTCCTTCAGAAGACTCTTTGGAAGAGGAAGACATGGTGAGTCTAAGGGATTTGATGAAGAATAGAGGTAAAAAAGCTGGGCCCAAGGAGACTGGTACGTCTTAACCAGTGGTTAGTCTTCCTCCACCACCTCCACAGGTTCCTGCAGATCTCGACTCAAAGCAACTGCCAGATCCAAAGAAAAAGAGGCCCTTCACCAATAATGAAGAGAAGGAGGTAGCGCCTCCAAAAGGAACCAAGCAATAGAAAGTGGTCAAGGACCACCGAAGCAAAAGGGCTTCGTCTGCCTGAGAGTTGAGATGACTTTCTCGTAGCAGATGTGCATCGAGGACCTCACATCTGGGCTCTCAGGTTGGAATTGGATGGTGCTCCTATCCCCTGGGAGAGCTCCCTCAGAAATTATAGTGGGGGAAAAGTAGGTCTCGTTGCTAAGGCCCTAGAGTAACCACTGCTCCTCCCACGAGATATAGAGTCATATAGGCGCTTTAGCCAATATGAACTCTTCTTATCCCTTAAAAGGGATTCAGCCATGGTAAGTGACTTGATCTATTTCCTCAATTTAAGATGCCAGTTTTTTTTTTTTTTTTTTGTTGTTGAAGTTTTTCATTCTGCTATGCAGCTTACTCAGCAAGTTTATGTGGCTGAGGAGTGGAACAAAAAGGCCTATATTGAAGACCAAGCAGAGACCCACTCTCGATCTGAGGCAGAAAAATCTCTGGGCAGCTTGAAGGAAGATTGCGCTCATCTGTCCAAGCAGTTAAAAGAGATGACCAATCAAAGGAATAGCCTTGATGCAGGCCTCAAAACTACCGAGAAGCAAGCCAAAGAGTAATGCAAACAACTGCGTATGACGGAGATTAACTTGGCGACAGAGAAAGAGCTGGTGAAAAGCCTTCGGGCTGAGCTTCAAAAGGCCAAGGAGACTGCTCGATTGGCTGAGAAGGATGCTCTGTTGGCCAAGAAGGCAGTCGAGGCTGAAAGGCAAGCAGCATATAAGCTGGGGGTGGAGGAGACCCAAGTCAACCTTATTAAGCAGTTTGCCTCGGTCTCCCGAGATTACTGCGATATAACTTGGGGAAAAGCACTTGATGCTGCTGGGGTCTCTGCGGAATCTGACTTGAGGCAACCTGGGAGTATATACTATGATCTTGATATTCACAAACTCCCAGGGTCCGATTCCTCTCCCCCCGTACAACTCCAAGAGGCTTCGAAGCAATCACTGATCGGCCAAGTCCCTCCTATCAACCTTGAGGCCCCCAAGGAGTCTGGTCAACCTGGTGATCAGGGTAAGTTAGCTGAAGATCCCAAGGAGTCTAGTCAGCCTGGTGGTCAGGGCAAGCAAGCTAAAGCTCCCTAAGATAAGGGCAAAGACTTGGGAAAAAAGAAAACCCTTTCAGAATCCAAGGACCAAGCCCCAGAAGTTGCTGCTCTTCAGTCCAGTCAGGCTGCTGACCCCTTGGCCCCTCAGGTGAAGGCTTAGATGTTTAGGAGTTTTTATTTCATACTTGTATTAGTTTTTCTTTTGTTTAAGGGATTGTGAACTACTTTCTTTTGATCAATGAAATCGTTTCTCTTTTACTTTCAGTGTCTTCGTTGCACATCTTATGAGATTTATTATTATTGCAAGTAACAATAACTTGTAATTATGGTAATATAGGCAGACTTAACAATGATATTGTGCCAATGATGCAAACACCTTATTCAAATACTGGAAGAAATAGGTCGTACAAGAATTATTAACAAACGTTGAATGCAATGAATGATGTGAAGGTATCACAGGTTTTCTTGAATACCCATAAAGAACATTGCTAAGCACTGATTTCCGATTATTCAAATACTCATGACTATAAGACAAAGTTATTTAGGCATGATTTGTTAGGAATGGCAACGGGTTGGGTTCGGGTCGAGTTTTTTCATACCCGGACCCAACCCGCAGGCCAAGACCCGTGGCTCAGACCCAGTCCGTTTATTAAATGGATTTTTTTCCCGGGGCCCGGACCCGCGGGCCCCACAGGCCCCGTTAAAGCCAACCAGATTTGGGATCAATCTGCTGCCCAAATCGTGGCCCAACCCCAAAAAAAAAAAAAAAAAAAAAAGAAGAATTGAAGCCCAAATTGGGGCATCAAGAACACCCTAGTTTAAAGCAAACCCAACAATACCCAGAAACCAAACTTGACAAAATTTAAATAGAAAATCTCAAATTTACAGTACAATTGAAGTCAAATGCACATAATTGAAATCACAAAAACACAAACTTCGACACAAACCCAACAATACCCAGAAACCAAACTCAACAAAATTTAAACAGAAAATCCCAAATTTATACTTCAATTGAAGTCAAATGCACATAATTGAAGTCACAAAAACACAAACTTTGGCACAAACCCAACAGTACCTAGAAGCCCAAACTCACCAAAATCCACAACTAAAGAAGCTCTTTTCAAATCAAACTTCCCTATGCTGACTTGCTCCCGTCATTATTTTTTTTGAGAATCCGTGTAGATCATCATTTGACTAAAGGTTTAGACAAAGAAAACTTTGAATACAAATGCAAGAATGCTTTAAAGCTAACCCAAAAACTAACTGTCGCTGGACAATACCAAATACATCAAAATAAATAAAAAAAGAAAAAGAAAAAAAGAAGAGAAATAGAGAACAGAACAGATCGAGACCGGCGGCGATGACACTGACAGAGCAAGGGCGACGGTCCGGCGTAGAATGATTAAGTGTGAGAGAAGAGTTTGGAGAGATTGAGTCCGTGTGAGATGAGAGGCGGCTGAAGGAGTCTGAGGTGTGAGCTGAAGAGTGAAGACTGGCGTGAGGGAGTGTGGGAGTGAGGGTCTGAGGGAGGGAGGCGTGAGTGTTGAAGAAATGAGGGATTAGGAATGGATTTAGGGTTAGATTATAGGTATATATATAGAGAGGATATTTTTGTAATTTCAGGCTATCGGGTTTTTATTCGGGCCGGGTTTCGGGTCGGGTATCAAATTTTTTTTAATAAAACCCGGACCCGACCCGGACCCGCTTCGGGGGGTTTTTTTTTTTTTTTTTTTAAAACCCATACCCGACCCTATTCCTAATCGGATCGGGTAAAACCCGGCCCTTTAGGGTCGGGCCGGGCCGGGTACCCGCGGGTCGGGCAAAAATTGCCATCCCTATGATTTGTTAAATTTAAACATTAATAATGACTATAAGACGATGTTAACTAACCCAGATCATTTGGTTCGAGGACTTCAGGCGTAGGTGGATTTAACTTTAAACACTCAGGGGAAGTGTAAGAGAGTGTTAACCAACCCAAATCATCTGGTCCAAGGACTTTAGGCATGATTTAATTTAAGTTCAAACACTTAGGAAAACTGTGAATGAGTGTTAACTAACCCAAATCATCTGGTCCGAGGATTTCAGGCATGATTGGATTTAAGTTTAAACACCTAGGAGAACTGTAACAGAGTGCTAACTAATCCAAATCATCTAGTCCGAGGACTACAAGCATGATTGGATTTAAGTTTAAACACTTGGAAAAACTGTGAATGAGTGTTAACTAACCCAAATCATCTGGTCCGAGGACTTCAGGTATGATTGGATTTAAGTTTAAACACTTAGGAGCACTGTAACAGAGTGTTAACTAACCCAAATCATCTGGTCCGAGGACTTCAAGCGTGATTGGATTTAAGTTTAAACACTTAGGAGCACTGTAATTGAGTGTTAACTAACCCAAATCATTTGGTCTGAGGACTACAGGCATGATTGGATTTAAGTTTAAACACTTAGGAAAACTGTGAATGAGTGTTAACTAACCCAAATCATCTGGTCCGAGGACTTCAGGCATGATTGGATTTAAGTTTAAACACTTAGGAGCACTGTAACAGAATGTTAACTAACCCAAATCATTTGGTCTGAGGACTACAGGCATGATTGGATTTAAGTTTAAACACTTAGAAAAACTGTGAATGAGTGTTAACTAACCCAAATTATCTGGTCCGAGGACTTCAGGCATGATTGGATTTAACTTTAAACACTTAGGAAAACTGTAACGGAGTGTTAACTAACCCAAATCATTTGGTCCGAAGACTACAGGCATGATTGGATTTAAGTTTAAACACTTAGGAGAACTGTGAATGAGTGTTAACTAACCCAAATCATCTGGTCCGAGAACTTCAGGCATGATTGGATTTAAGTTTAAACACTTAGGAGCACTGTAACGGAGTGTTAACTAACCCAAATCATCTGGTCCGAGGACTACAGGCATGATTGGATTTAAGTTTAAATACTTAGGAAAACTGTGAATGAGTGTTAACTAACCCAAATCATCTGGTCCGAGAACTTCAGGCATGATTGGATTTAAGTTTAAACACTTAGGAGAACTGTAACGGAGTGTTAACTAACCCAAATCATCTGGTCCGAGTACTACAGGTATGATTGGATTTAAGTTTAAACACTTAGAAAAACTGTGAATGAGTGTTAACTAACCCAAATCATTTGGTCCGAGGACTTCAGGCATGATTGGATTTAAGTTTAAACACTTAGGAGAACTGTAACGGAGTGTTAACTAACCCAAATCATTTGGTTCGAAGATTACAGGCATGATTGGATTTAAGTTTAAACACTTAGGAGAACTGTAACGGAGTGTTAACTAACCCAAATCATCTGGTCCGAGGACTACAGGCATGATTGGATTTAAGTTTAAACACTTAGGAGAACTGTAACGGAGTGGTAACTAACCCAAATCATCTGGTCCGAGAACTACATGCATGATTGAAGTTAAGTTTAAACACTTGGGAAAACATTTCATATAACGAATTGGCATATTGATTGAAAAAAAAATTCGATTAATAATAGTACCTTTTGAGGTTATTTACATTCCAAGGGCGTGGTATTACACGACTCTCTAGATCTTCCAAGAAATACGCCCCAATACCAGCCCCTAAAGTAATACGATACGGTCCTTCCCAATTTGGTCCTAACTTTCCCCAAGCTGGGTTCTTTGCAGTGCCCACAACTTTCCACAGCACCAAATCCCCAGGCTTTAGAGGCCTTAGCTTTACGTTGGCATCATAGCCCTGCTTGAGCTTTTGTTGGTAATGTGCCAGCCGAACCATTGCATTTTTCCTCCTTTCCTCAATCAAGTCTAAGCTCTTCTCTAGCTGCTCATTATTGTCGATCGGACTGAACGAGCTAGTTCTCAATGTTAGGAACCCAGTCTCTAAAGGTATGACAGTTTCAGCCTTACAGGTTATTGAGAATGGGGTCTCTCTAGTAGATCTGCGAGGCAGAGTTCTGTAGGCTCAAAGTACATGTGGCAATTCTTCCACCCATTTGCCCTTCGCTTCGTCTAGTCTCTTCTTTAAGCCATTTACTATGACCTTGTCGACAGCTTCTGCTGGCCCATTACCCTGGGGATAAGCAGGGGTGGAATATCTGTTCACGATTTCCAGTTCGCTGCAATAATTCCTGAATGCTTTGCTATCGAATTGTAAGCCATTGTTATAGATGAGAGTATGAGGAACCCCAAACCGAGTGACAATATTCTTCCATACAAATTTCTGCACATCTACGTTTCTGATGTTGGCCAGAGGCTCAGCTTCGACCCATTTGGTGAAATAGTCTGTGCCGACAAGAAGGTATTTTCTGTTTCCTGCAGCCTTAGGGAATGGACCCACGATATCTAAGCCCCATTGAGCGAAAGGCCATGGGCTGGATAGTGGACTGAGAGTTCCCCCTGGTTGATGAATGTTTGGTGTAAACCGTTGACATTGATCGCACTTCTTAACATACTCATGGGCTTCTTTTTGCATATTCGGCCACCAATAACCTTGAGTAATGGCTCAGTGAGCCAAGGACCTACCTCCAGTGTGGCTCCCACAGATTCCTTCATGTAATTCTTCTAGTAGTAACTCAGCCGCCTCAGGATGCATGCATAATAAGTACGGTCCTGAATAGGAGCGTTTATATAGTTTCTGGTCCTCGGATAGCCAGAATCTGGTCGCCTTCCTCCAAACTTTGTCAGCTTCCCCCTTTTCTTCAGGTAAAATATCCTCCTTCAAGAATTTAATTATAGGATCCATCCAGCTGAGTCCAGCCCTAATTTGGTGAACTTGGACTACCTCTCTTCTTGCCTCTGTATGCCCATGCAAGTCCTCAGTGAGAATAACTCTCGGCAAATCTTGCGCTGAAGAGGTAGCGAGCGTGGCCAAAGAATTAGCATGTGCATTACCACTTCTGGGGATGTGCAGCAAATTGAAAGATTCGAACTCCGATTGTAGACATTTAACTCAGCTCAAGTATCCCTGCATTCTTTCATACTTTGCCTCAAACTCACCTTGTACTTGACCAACGACTAACCTCGAGTCTGAGAACACCTCCACTGACTTTCCTCCCATTCTTCGAACCATAGCCATTCTCATCAGTAGAGCTTCATACTCCGCCTCATTATTTGTTGCTGAGAAATCCAACCTTAACGACTTTTCAATGATGATTCTTTCTGGGGATACCAGCGCTAGCCCCACTCTAGAACCCTTTTGGTTCGCTGCGCCATCCACGTACACTTTCCAATGTAAGGGGCTTTGTTGAGAAATCATGCCAATTGATTTTTCATCCATGTCCGGTGCTGGCGTTACTTCTTCTAATTGGAGCTCCGTGAACTCGGCCACCAAATCCACAAAGACTTGGCCTTTGACCGACGTGCGAGGCATGTATTTGATATCAAAAGCCTCTAAGATCGTGCCCCATTTAGCAATCCTCCCGGTGTAGTTAGCACTTCAGAGTATGACCTTGAGTGGGAGCTGGGTGAGAACAATGACTGTATGGCTTGGAAATAATGAGGTAGCTTCCGTGTACCAAGCACCACTACCAGGATAGCCTTCTCCAGTGGCAAATAACGGATCTCGGCTTCATGCAGTGACTTACTTACATAATAAACTGGCCTTTGCACCCCACAATCTGCTCGTATTAACACCAAGCTCACAGCATAAGGAGCTACAGCAATGTAGGCAAACAAGACTTCATCTGGCTCAGGACTGGACATGATTGGTGGCCGAGCTAGATAGTCCTTAAGTTGCTGAAAAGCCACAGCACATTCTTCAGTCCACTCAAATCCCTTCCATTTGTTGATCAACGAGAAGAAAGGTCTACACCTATCTGCTGATCGGGAGATGAATCGATTCAGGGCAGCAGTCATTCCAGTCAGTTTCTGAACTTTCTTGGGATTTCGAGGAGCTTGTAAATTGTTGATGGCCTTTATCTGATCGGGGTTAACTTCAATTCCCCTGTGAGTCACCATGTACCCCAAAAATTTGCCTGACCCCACACTGAATGAGCATTTGGAAGCTTTCAAGCGCAGCTTGTACCTTCTTAGAACTTCAAAGGTACTTTCAAGGTCCTTCACATGTTCAGCAAAAATCTTGCTTTTCACAATGTCATCTATGTAAACTTTGATATTTTTACCCAATTGTGGCTCAAACATCCTCGTCATCATTCTTTGATAGGTAGATCCCGCATTTTTCAAACCAAATGGCATTACCTTATAGTGGTAATTACCGATAGGGGTGACAAAAGCAGTCTTCTCCTAATCCTCTAGGGTTAGCGGTATCTGGTGGTAACCTTGAAAAGCATCCAGGAAACTTATCTGAGGATGGCCGACAGTGGCATCCACTAGCTGGTCAATTTTTGGCATAAGGAATGGATCTTTAGGACAAGCCTTATTTAAGTCTTGAGGTTTTAGGCCTAGCCCCTTGTAGAGATCAGGATACATTATCTCTACCGCACTACCCTGGTCCACCATTACCCTCTTCACATCATACCCCCCAATTCTGAGAGTGATTACTAAAACGTCATCATGGGGTTGGATGGTCCCAATCTTGTCCTCATCCGAGAACCCTAAAACCGGTTGAGCACCTGATTTAGCTCTCTTCGGACCTTGGCCAAAGTCCCCTGCGGGTGACTGGGCTATAGATATAACCTTCGATGGTCAGGATCCCGTTCTCCCCGGTGTGGCAAAGATGACATTAATAGTTCCCAATAGAGGCTTTGAAGAGTCATCTCTTCAGGGCCCTGAGCTCGTCTGCCCTCTTCGGCCACTGGAGTGGTGCAAGAGGTGTCTCAATTTACCTTCGTTGACCAGTTGGTCCAAATGATCCCACAGGCTCCTGCAATCCTCTGTGGTATGCCCATGGTATTGATGGTACTAGCAGTAGAGATTATGATTACGTCTCTCAAGGTTCCCCACCATCTTACTCGGCCACCTGATGAATGGTTCATTTTTGATCTTTTCCAAAACTTGGTGTATTGGCTCTTTGAATATAGTATTGACTGCTTGAGGATTTGTTGATCCTGATTGCCCAGCAAAATCTCTCCGCGATTTGCTGCTATTGTAAAGGTCCGACTTGAAATCCCTCCTCTCCTGGGGGATAATCTTATCCTTTCCCTTCCCTTGCTGTTAATCCTCTTCAACTCTTTTATACATTTTGATGCGGTCCATGAGCTGACGCATGTTAGTAACTGGCTTACCAGTTAAGGACTTCCTCAAATCATGGTCAGTAGGAAGGCCGAGCCTAAATGTGCTGAGAGCCATTCCATCAAAATTGCCCTCCATGTCATTAAACATCTCCCAGTACCTATCTGAATACGTCTTTAAGGTCTCACCCTCTTGCATGCTCAAGGATAGCAGTGAAGACAAGGGTCTGGCCACTCTTCGGCATGTAACAAAACGGGAACCAAATGCTTGAGTGAGCTTTTTGAAGGAATTGATGGAGTTTGCTTTCAGGCTGTCAAACCACCTTATTGCAACCGGTCCAAGACTGGAGGGGAAAACATTGCACATCAGAGCTTCATCTCTGGAGTAGACAGCCATCCTTTGATTAAAGTGGCTCACATGTTCCACAGGGTCTGTTTTACCATTATAGATGGTGAACGTTGGCTGGTTAAAACGCCGAGAAAGTCTCGCTTCTTCAATCCTGCGTGTAAAAGGTGACCTAGAAATTTGATTCAGAGCCCTGCTCATAGCATTGTTCCCTACGCCTCCACGTGATGGGCTTCTAGGTTGCCTCTTACGATGAGGCTCTTCTTCATAGGAAAAGGATTCACTGACTGGTGTTCGAGATCTCTGCTTGTAAATTACGTCCTGTTCGTCATCGAAATCTTTGTCAGAATACGAAGAAATCCGTTTCCTCTTTGCATGGCGCAACTCCCTTTTTAGCTTTTCGATTTCTAGTTGCAAATTTTGGTTCTTCTCTGCATGAGACACGTGACTTCCACCATGTGGCTGGCTTTGACCAGTATGTGTAGTGTGCGCACTACCTTCGTGATCTTGTCTCCGCTCCAAATTAAGAAAAGGGTCTACGTGTTGGGACGCCCTAGATTCTGCTGGTTGTTGCCCCAATTCAGCCATTATCAACTGCTGCTTCCATTCTCGCTCAAGCTCTCCCCACAGACGGCGCCAATTGTAGGGTTAGTTTTTGCAGCCCAAGCCCAAAAGGTTTGGATTATGAGCCCAATGAACCCAAAACAATGAATTTGTAGAGAGTGGGTGAAAGAGCTGGGCTGGTTGTGAATTAAACAGTAGTTAATTATGGTCTTAAGGGATGAACTAACATAGAAACACACTTGAAAACTCAACAAATGGATGTCCGAAGAGGTGTATTATTGAATGAAAGGTAATTACAACTCTCAGAGTTACAGTGAAATTATTCTCTTTTATTTTTTCCTTTTCTTCCGATCCCTTCTCATCAGAGACATCTTCCCTTTATATAGCCTCCTTCTCAATCATCTTCACCGTACACTTGTTCTCTATCTATGCATTCACTTGAGTACATGTCACATCAGGTATCTTCTTTAGTTCTCCATGAGTGGTGGTAGCTGAAGTTGCACTGTTCAGGGGTCTTCTCCACATTAATGCGGCTAGAAAAGCAGCTGCAGTGTATTTAATGTGGTGGTAGCAGCTTTTCCTTTTAGATATTTCTCTGTTCTTATCATCTCCAGGCATGCCCAAAGCTTATCCTTATCATTGAAGTTGTTAGGAAGATCATTCGGACCTTCCAGACAATTGATTGATCAAGACTATTTGTATCCGAGGAGAATAGTCTCTTCGGACCACTGGTGCCCTCTTCGGACTGCACTCCTTCTTCATTTCCAGGTATCTCTCTTTCACATGGATTCCTTCTCAACCGCTTTCTTCTCTTCGGACACACAGTAATCTTCAAATAGGGCCCTAGGCCCAATACGTAAGGTTGGACTTTTACCCCCCACATTACCAATTTAACAATTTTTTTGGTTATTTTTTAGTTTTTATTTTTTTTAACATTCTAACTCAATAAAGAAAATGTTTATCTTTCTTCCAATTGAAATGGAAAATGATAGAGATATAAAAAATCATTATAAAGTTCTAAAAAAATTATTTGGAAAACAAACAAATTAATTAGTCACGACAACATTGTCAAAGGGTGCGGCTATCACTGAAACTTGGGTCAATGCCAAGACAACTAAGGTAAATTGGTATAGTATATCTTGCCTTCCTCATTGTCCTTGTTATTAAACTCCATCTGTTGCATCCAATAGTTCCAGGCTTTCTACATAATTATCCAAATAGAAAGAATCTGAAAGGTCGTGAATGTAAATTTTCCAAGTTCTTTGACTAATTGGTTCGTATAAAAGCAAGTCACCACGAGAATCAAGCGTAGCCACTAGAATGTCACCATTTTTTTTAAAACCTACCACCCTTATAAATCTTTCACCAAATCTTTCACCAATATCAATAGTATATAGTTTAGTCCAAGATTCCACAACACCTTACTCTTTCATCACCCACACAGAATACTCTTTCACCACCCATCCATCGTTGCCAGAATACTCTAATTGGCCTCCATGTATAGCAAGGAATCCATCAAGTGTTGCAATAGCCAATTTCTTTCTTGGACAGCTTTCCTCTAAAATCTTAGGTAGAAGAACTTCATGAAAAACCTCATCCCCCAAATCAAATGACAAAATCAAATTTTGAAAAAATATTGACTTTTCTGGAGTGCGGGCTAACCAGTGGAGTGCCCCATTCACAAATACTGATGTATTCCCAACAATGTATTGAGGGTCAGGGCCGATAACAAAGCGCCACACGCCAGTGTGAAGGGTATAGATTTCAACCACAGGTGGAACAAAGACATCAAAGTACACAAATTTGACCAATTTGTAATCAATAGTTGGAGCGTGATATCCAACCCCACGAGAAAACGTATATTGACCATGAGACTTTTGCCTAATGTTTGGAAACGGAAGTAAGACTAATCTATTAATAGAAGGGTTCCAGAGATAACAGACACCATCAACGGAATAATTATTGGCGAGACAAATCAATCCATTAACTGAACCGACTATGCTGAAGTACGAGTGAAAGGTATTTTTGTGCTTGTATGGGCAATGCAATTCAGTGAAATTTGAAGGGTATTCAAAGAAACTTCTTTTCTCTTGTATTTCATCCCCTTTTAAAAGGGGAAGAGGATGTATGGCTGGGTTGCTACAAGGGAATAGATCATCAGAAGGGTGCAGAGTAAAACGTTCCTTATGATCATAATGACGAAAGAGAAGGTAAGATGGTCGGTGTTGGTTGCTGTGAGCCAGGTAGCGGGTTACGAAGTGATGGCTTGATATCATAGACCACCATGTCTCGCATACACACCTGAACCTTAGAACATCCGCATCCGGATCTCATATCCTATCCTATTTTCCCACCCCAAAAAGTAACTTTATCACTTATACCATACCATTTTACTATTCACCCAACATCCCATATTTCATTTTTTCATTATACTTATTAAAATAATATAAATTACACAATAAAATAATATAAAAAATCTCTCTCTTCTCTCTTTATCTCTGTTCTCCATCTCTCTGTTTTTCCCTCTCTCATCCACCCACCACCAACCCAAACCCAGAACAACCACCCACCAATACACGCCGGCAACTGAAAAAATCCTTGATTTTTTTTTTCTTCTCTTCACTGCCAATTTAGCCATATTCACAAAGAAAGAAAGAGCAGAGATAAAATTCAACCACCATCCATATCAAACACATACCCAATTCAGCCATACCCACCTCTTCCTTAAGCCATCGGTCACAACAGAAAAAAAGAAAAAAAGAAAAAAAAAAGAACCAGATCGCAACCCAGAAGAACCCAGACCTCTTCCTTTAGGCATCGGTCACAACGAAAAAAAAAAAAAACACACACACACACAAACCCAGCAAACACCGAAACCCACCATCAAACCCATCGGAACAAATCCCCCAACCCATCAGAAAAAATCACAACCACCCCACCTAAATCCAACCACCCAACGCCACCCAAATCCGACCCAAACGCCGGAAACCGGAACCAAAAACCCAAAATAAAAAAAAACAAAATAAAATCCACCAAAATATGAAAGCAACCCAACCAACCAAACGCCGGCCACCAAACCCAGAAACCGGCCACCATGTCAACACCACCAAACTCACCAAACACCAGTCTCTATGCCGATCTTCACATCGGTCTCCACGCCGATCTCCACCGCGCTGACCTCCAGCCACCATGCCCATCGCAGCTGCGCCACCAGCCTCGCCACCATGCCGATCTAGAAATCCGCTCCGGCGTGAGCTCCGATCTGGTTTGGTGATTCGGCGTGAGCTCCGAGAGGGAAGCTTGACAATGGCAAGAGAGAGAGGGGATGAGAAACAGAGAAGGGCAGAGAGAGAAAAGAAAGAGGAAAAATGAGAGATGAGAGAGATATTTGCCGGTAAAAGAGTATTAAAAAATTATTTTTTTTATACCATTTAGCTACAGTACCATCTTACATTTGAGATGGTACTGTAGCTGAATCTAAAAAAAAAAAGAGCTTTTCCCATATAGCCTTCCAATTGCTGAGCATTTGTTGGGCTTGTATGCCAAATATATCTAACATTTAGCATATGGAAAGGCCACAGCTGATGCTAATAGAACTGACTTTGCAGGTAATTGTAAAAGAATTTCAATAATCACGTCTTCCAGGAGATAGTTTGACATATTTATGTTTCAGAATTTAAGATTGTGCTATGGCTTTATATATAGTGTGAAGAAGTGGTGCCACGAAAACAGCTCTAGGGTTCTGTGTATGTTATCGGATTAGCAAGTTGTTCTGAAAAAAAAAAAAAAATAGTCGGCTTGGCAGCCTAGGCTCGAGTCTTTTAGGGGGTGTTTGGTTTGAGACTATCTCATAACTCAAAAACAATAACTCAAAACTCATCACTCATTTTCATTACTCGTATCTCAAAACTCAATCTCAGCAAAAACTCAAAACTGAAAATTTTTGTTTGGATCATAACTCAAATCCGTGTATCTCATTTTTATTACTCAACTTTTTCACTTTTTGGTAGGTCGCACGGCCTGCACTTTCAGAATGGTCATGTGCTTCCTTATCTCCTTTCACCCAAAATTTGTCTTCCTTATCTCTCTCTCTCTCTCTCTCTCTCTCTCTCTCTCTCTCACACACACACACACCAAATGTTAGAAAAAAGTCAATCAGCTCTCTTCCACCTCCATATCCATAAGACCCATCTCCAGCAAACCCCAGTCCGAAATTTCTCAAAGCTCACTCTTGTCTTCGATTGCCCAGTTTCTACCGGTGAGTTTCGTTCCGTTTTTTTTTTCTGTCCGTTTCAGCGCTAAGGCCTCTGTTCTGTCTTAGTTTCCCTTATTCCTCTACCCCGAAAGAACCCCAAAACACAAACCCACTTCGGCGGCTCCATCTTACCATTTTCGGATTATCAATGATTCTATATATCTCCGGCGGCTCCAGGGAGGTATTTTTGGCCTCTACTCGGCCACCCTTCTCGATATCTCCTCTTCCCTCTCTCTCTCTGAGTCGAGATTTTGTGAATGATGGGTTATGGGGAAATTAAACAATGGGTCATCCCTTATTTTCCCCACTTAATATTGTTTGTTGCCTGTACTTGTTTAGAAACTTGGTCCTAGCAAATAATTTTGGTGGAAGTATAGTTATGGATCTAGAGAGAAGAGAGGAAAACAGAGAGGGGCTGTTGGTGTATGAAATGTGAAGCTAGAGGAATTTGGTTTCTTTAATATTAACCTTAAAAGCATGGAATAGTTTGGCTTGGTGTTTGCTGCCTGTGCTTGTTTAGAAACTTGGTCCTAGCAAACAATTTTGGTGGAAGTGTAGTTATGGATGTAGAGAGAAGAGAGGTAAAAAAAGAGGGGCTGGTGGTTTCTATAATGTGAAGTCAGAGCAAAAGTGAAGAAGATGAAAAAGCTTAAACGGGACTGATATTTGATGTGACAAGTCACTGTAGTGGGGACCACATGGGTTTACTAATTTACGAGAATGCCATGAAACTCATTTTCTGAAAATTGAAAACACCTCTTCACCTGTTCTCAGTTTTCATTCTCATAACTCAAAATTTTGAGATATGAGTTATAAAAACAAAAACTGAAAACTCAACCAAACAAAATTTATCTGAGACCCACGGTTTTTAAGTTTTGAGTTATGAGTTTTGAGTTATATAACTCAAAACTCCTCAAACCAAATACTCCCTTAGTTATTTTCAGCGGGCGGACCAATCGAAAGACCCACGGACCACGGCCCACAAAACCCAATAAACCACCCTACCCAATAAACCACGACCCATTTCAATGTTGCCAATAACACTACTAGCAGAGACCCATTTCAACCAATACCCAAATCTTTTAATCCAGTCCCATTTATTTTGGTCCAACCCAATTTTCAAAGAAATTGAACCATTTCATTATGCAGTTTAACCCATGCCCACTTTTGAATTAAAGCCTGTCTCAATAAAAACCCAATCAAACCCTTGAAATCTATCTATATCAAACCCATAAAGCCACAAGTCACCTTGCCCTGGATTAGTCCAAAACCCTTCGGGACCAAACCAAAACCAATTTTAACCTAAGCCTAACTTGAACCCAAATCACTCGGGCCAACCCATTTCCAATTACCCAAAGTTACACAACTACCTCATCTTTATTCTTTACCAATTGCCTCCAGTTTAGCTGAAATTACACAATTGTGATCAAAACTAAAATGCAGGTCCTAAAGCATTGACATCAGTTATGCCAAATGCTAAAAAATATTTAGCACACCAAACACAAAAATCCTTACTTCATGAGAGTATTAGCATTATTCTAAATGCTATTTTGACAAACTAAAACTTTTTTTTTTATTTAAATTTTACCATATCATTTTACAATACACTTTACATCACATGTTCTATTTTAAAATATCAAACACATTAAAATAATCTTAAAAAAATCCTCTAAATTAAAAAAAAAAAAAGGAAAAAAAATTACAAATAAACTTTTTTGAAAGAGAATAGTGGCGTGAGAGAGAAGAAAGATGTTTCATAAAGGAGATGTGACACAAGAAGAGAGAAAAAACCATTAAAAAATTTATAGCATTTCGACCAAACCATGCCATTTGTAGAATATCACTATAACTCTATGCAATTTCTTTTGGCATTTGGCACATCTCATGAAGTAAGGATTTTGGTGTTTAGTGTGCCAGATGCTAAAAATCTAGCATTTGGCACACTTGATGCCAATGCTTTGAGATGTGCCATATGCCAAAAGAAATGGGATGGAGCTACATGGATGTTCTATAAATGGAACAGTACAGATAAAATGCTATAAATTTTTTAATAATTTTTCTCTCTCTCCTCGTGTCACTTCTCTTTTCTCTTTTTTATCAGACATCTTTGATCTTTCTTCTCTATTTGAAGCCACTATTGTCTCTACTGTGCTATAATTTTTTTGTGTTTTTATTCAAATGAGTGATTTTAAGATTATTTTAATGTGTTTGTAATCTTAAATAGAACATGTGATGTAGAGTGTATTATAAAATGATGTGGTAAAATAATAAAAATGTAGGTTTTAGTGTGTCAAAATAGCGTTTAGTATAGCACAGCTGATGCCTAGTGCTCCCTCTCAACCTTGGAACCTGTTTTGGATTCCCACACAATCCAAACACCCACGTGCTAGGAGAACGATGTTACAAACAAACATGACATTGTTTGTTCAACTTAGTCTAAATAAATGCATTATTTGATAGAGTACATCTGCTTATTTTTGTTCCTACAAACTGAATTCCTCTATTGTTACTAAAAAGAAAAGAAAGAAAAAAAAAGAACAAATAGTAATTCTTTCATTGAGAAAATCTATTGAAAAAGTGGATCCAGAGCATAGTTTTTTTAGAAAACAAGAAAAGGAAAACTTTGTTTTTGTTTTTGTTTTTTTTTTTTTTTAAACACCAACATTAGAAAACAAATATTTAACGTGGTAAAAAAGTTTTTGGAAACATATTTTCTTTAAACAAAATTTTCGGACTCTTTTAATTTTTTTTTTTGAAAAACTTTTTGAAAGAAAAGGTTTATAGAAAAGCACTTTAAAAGAAAACTTTTTTTTTTTTTTTTTTGAAAGACTTCATTTTTTTTTTTTTTTTTTTTTAGAAAAAAGGGTTGAAGGGGTTTTGAAAAGCATTTTCTTAGAATAGTGTATAAAGAAGTGTTTTACCCAAAGCATATTTATTTTATGGCAATTTTATTGATGAAAAAAGAAAAGGAACAACAATAATAAAGTGCAGAAAATAAATTGCAAGTAAAGTAAACTGCAGAAATTTAAATGACATATAAAATAAAGGGCTGGAATTTAAATGGCATAAAAGTAAAGAGCTGAAAATTAAATGACATAGAAGTAAAAGGCTGAAATATTGTAAGAGTTGATTAAAAAGTTTTATTTTTTATATTTTTTTATGTATCTCTTAGATAGACTTTAATCTTTTTCAAGCCTTATGGGTCCTTCATCATAAAGAAATGGGAGTTCTAAGCCATCAACCATTCTTATGAGACATACCCATATTGTGCTTTATTTGAGGTTTAAAAACCATTTAAGAGAGAGGAAATAGAAAATCTTTTTTTATTTAGGTGTCTGTATATATATATATATATATATATAGTGCAATAAAGTAAAGGGGGGGAGGGGATTGTGCAAGAATGCCAAGAAATTAAAGGGATGACATAAATTAAAAGGGGAAGGGGATTTGCTTGGAAAATAAAAAGGATGACATAAATTAAAGGCTATAATAGTAAAATCCTTAGATGCCTAGGTGGGATGGAATTTCTGCCTAGGTGGGATGGAATTTCTTCCCCCTAAGGGTACTTCCCATACAAGTCATAGGAGATGGTCCAATACATGTAAGGAAACAAGCACAACAACATAAACAAACAATAATGATATAAACATAAAGATAAAGAGAGAGATATGTACATAAAAGCATAGGAATATAAAGCAACTATGAACAATAAACTAGATAAAGTCTTTGATGGTTGTATAAGAGATCTGGGGTTCAATCCCCGCCCACACCAAAAACTGACTGGTGTCTTGGTCTGATAATAAAAAGCTATTATTAGGAGTGCACGTTATAGGTTGAAACTCTCTCAAAAAAAAAAAAAAAAAAAAAAAAAACTAGGTAAAATGAAGATTTTATATATGGAAATGGTGTTTATAAGATAATAAGAAAGGATGGGATGACTGTAGTTATTAAAGAACCACCCCATCCCTACAAGCTTACCCACAACTATTACAAGCAAAAATGGATGAGGCTTTTTTGTGGTGAGTTTCCTACATAGAGGAGAGAATTTTTTTGAATTTCTAGAGCTATTTTTCTAGAATTTTCTCACTTCTTTTTCTGACTTCCTCACTTTTTATTTCTCTATTTGCCACCTCATCAGCCTATTTTGTCTTTTTCTAATTTTTGGTAGAATCTTCTCGCAGCTTTTTGGAGGCCTTTCCGAGCTCCGTTTTCTTCAAAATTTATATGCTTGGAAAACTCTAGATGTCTAGTTTCCAACGGTCCTAGCCTCATTCAATTTTGAGTTACAAGATATCATACTTGGAAGAAAGGTGACGCGGTGTTGAAAAATTTTGTGACATTTTTTTCTTGAAAAATTCATATCTTTCAATCTGGAGCAGATATTGTCGAGCCCTTTTGATGAAAATTAGAAAAGATCTTGTTCTTAAAGATGGTCCAACCCGCTTGTTCTAGTTCTCCCCCAATTGGTACAATTTATTGTGCGAAGTCAGGTAAAAAACTGTTAGTTTTTCTTGAAAAAAAGTAAAGATTTTATTAGGGGTTTTGGTATTTTGATGATATCTCAACTATTTTAACTCTGATTTTAGCCCGTAAGCTATCATTTTGAATGGGAAAATATGCCCTACGAGACGGTCTAAAATTCAAATCGATTTAACAATCAGATTAAAAAGTCAACCTTTTGACCATACCCGGTTAGGATTTTTGTCTTAACTGCTACAAAAAAAAATGGTTTTTAAATATTGTGACCTTTTGATCCACCTTTCATTCATGTTATATTTATTTTTACCCTTTTTGGCTTTGAAATTCATGATTTTGCACCTTTTTCAATATTTTTTTTTGATTTTTGGTTTTTATTTTGACGCGTGAATTGAGGTCAGACAAAATACGATATTGACAGTCTATATTGAAAAATGTGTGTGGTTCTTTTGATTTGGGCAATGGCCCAGCCTGTATTTTATCTGTAACCAAGTTGGAGGACAACTTGCTCTCTTTGTAATTATTTTGCTTTTGAATAAGAATTTTCCATTTCATAAAAAAAAAAGTGATGCCAAAAAATAAATATACTATAAATTTTACTATGTAAACCGATGTCATCAATTAAAGAACATTAATTTAGATATTAATTTATTAGTTGTTGAAGTGACACCAATCATATTAATTGTTATATCAGTTTGTAAAACTTTGTAATAAAATTATTAGTAGCTCTCACATTTTCCCTATTGAAAATAAAGCAAAACATGATTTGAAGTTTTGTAAATAAGGAAGGTTTCTCTGTCGCCAAGTAAGTGAGCTCTCTTCTCCTTCACTTGGGCAGTAGAATTTGTTGTCCCTTCAATTTTGAAGGAGAGTTTTGTTTCTCGTGGGATAACAAGTTTATCTCGGGAGCTAGTTGGGTTTTTTTTGTGGGGTGCAGGGAAACACGTTTTCTATCCATTCTCACTTGATTTTAGCGAGACATGGAGGATTTGACAGAACAATGGAGTAACTTCTCTCTCTCGGAAAAGGAGAAAACAGGCTTTGTTTTAAGTAAGGATCAACGAACAGGTGAATTCATCATAGTAGCGCAATTCCTAACTCCACGTTTCCTCAATATGGAAGCGATGGCAAGAACTTTCAAGCAACTATGGAGATCCACAAATGGTTTCAAAATCCGTAACCATCAAGATCATAGGGTGCTTTTTGTTTTCGATAATTTAACCGATGTTGACAGGATACTGCAAAGCCAGCCTTGGAGTTTCGACAAACACTTAGTGATGGTCCAGAGATACAATACGGATGTACCAGTTCGGGAATTGTCTTTCACGAAGGCTCTCTTTTGGGTGCAAGTACATGAAATCCCAGTCAGGTATATGACAAAAAAGGTTGCTGAAAACCTTTGCGAAACTGTAGGGGAAGTTCAAAGATCAATCGATGCGGTTGATGATGAAGGTGGCCACTTTATCAGAGTTCGTGTAAGTGTAGATGTCACCTTACCTTTGTGCAGGGGAAGATTAATCACAATGGAGAATGGAAAAAAACACTGGATTCGTTTCAAGTATGAACGATTGCCAAATCTATGTTTTTGGTGTGGGCGACTAACTCATAGCGACAAGAACTGTGACTTGTGGATTGAAAGCAAAGGCACCCTCTCCCCTGATCAGCAACAGTTCAGCTCTAGTCTGAAGGCAGCACCATACTCGGCTAAAGGAAAAAATGTTATCTTCGTTCCAGGCTTCTATGAAGGCAGAAAATCCAGTTTTCAAATGTCAAAGGAAGTAAGCCCATGTCCAGTTCCGGTGGGGGAAAATTCAGGGACGGAGTCATCGAAAAATCTTCAGTCCGACATGGAGGTTTCGGTGGAAGAAACAAGCAATAAATGTAGAGAGTCATTGAATGTTGAAACCGTTGGTGTGGAGAAGATGTTACAAACGGATGCTGCAATTATTTCAAATGGAAAGTCAATCTCAAATGAATCTTGCCCATATTCGAACCAGAGTAATGGAGAGAATAACATTAATTCAGAGATTTTATTTCCCAAATCAGTTACATCGGCTGAGCTGTTTGAAATCCAAATAAAGGAAATTGATGAGGCCCTATTCAAGTTTGGAAAACATATGGAGGGGGATTTAAATGTACAAGAGACCATCAATGCTGAAATTACTCCTCAAAGTCAATGTGGGGAAGCAAGAGACGGAAGTGGGACACGTGAGGTAGGCATAGCACACGCACGTGAGCAAATCTAGGGGACTGGCTGTGCACTTGCACAATCTGTCCAACAGAATTTCGACACAACCAATCCCAAAAAAAGTGGTACCAGGAGGGGTAGAAAATTACAAACACGTGCAAGGATAGAGAAGAGTAACAAGACAGAAAAATTAGTATGTGGTAAGAGAGGTGGGGAGGATCATCTAGAGTTACCGAGCAAGCGAAGGTTGGTTTCAAAGGATGATGGAAGTTCTTCTTTTTCAATGGTGGAGGCTGTGTGTCAGCCCCGCCAATCGCAATAAGTCTATTAATTTGGAACTGTCGTGGGCTTGGGACCCATGTACAGGGAATGAGCTTGCTGATATTGTGCGGGCAAAAGATCCCTCTGTCGTGTTCATAGCCGAAACATGGGCAGATGAGGCAAGGCTAAAAGATGTAAAACAAAAGATACAATTTGAGAACATGTTTGTGGTACCAAGAGAAACTAGGGGTGGAGGTTTAGTTCTATTTTGGAGAGATACTATGGCGGTCTCAATTGAGGGTTCTGATAAGAATCACATTGATGTAATTATCAATAAAAATACTGACTCGGAGTGGAGATTTACCGGTTTTTATGGAGAACCGGAAACACAAAGAAGATTTGAATCATGGAATTTACTCTAATGAGTTGCTCAGGAGCGATGAAAAAATAGGGGGAAATAGAAGAAGTCACAATTAGATGCAGCTATTTCGAGAGGCAGTGGATGCTTGTAGTTTCTTGGATCTTGGATTTTCGGGGTCCAAGTTCACTTGGAGCAAACACTATGCAAGTGGCCAATCCATATGGGAGAGACTTGATCGGGCTTTTTGCACTAATGATTGGCTTCAAATGTTTGCAGGAACAAGGGTCTTTCATCTCCATAGCACCACTTCGGATCATGTACCAATTTTGATTGTTCCTTATGGTCTTGACCCTCCCCCTATTTCAAAGCCATTTCGGTTTGAAGAAATGTGGCTCTCGGATAAAGCGTGTGGGCGAACGGTGGAGGCAGTCTGGAGAGCTCCATTTCCTTGTGATCCTGAGGTTCAAGTGATGAAGAAAATAGCTAAATGTGGGGTTGAATTAACACAATGGAGTCGTAAGAACTTTGGAAGTGTACGTAGGGAGCTAGTGGAGAAGAAAAAACTTTTGGTTAAGGCAGAACGGGCGGCTATGCAATCCGGGAGCAACTTCCGGGTTAGGGCACTTAAAAATGACATCAATGGATTGTTGATAAAAGAAAACCAAATGTGGAGGCAAAGAGCAAAAAGTTTCTGGTTGGTTGGGGGTGATAAAAATTCCAAGTATTTTCATAGTCGAGCAACTCAGAGAACTAGGCGCAATAGAATTCATGGAATCAACAACTCTTCAGGCCGTTGGGTTCAAAATCCAGATGAGGTTGCCGATTCATTCATAGAGTTTTACAAAGAACTCTTTGATTCATCAAATCCGGTGGTTGGTGTTGAGGATTTGGACCCACTGCCTCGTATTGTTAGTGATGAAATGAACACCAAGCTCTCACAAGAATTCATGGAATGGGAAGTGCAAGCTGCTTTGAAGCAAATGGCCCCATTGAAAGCTCCCGGCCCTGATGGTATGCCCCCTCTCTTTTACCAAAAGTATTGGGAACTTGTTGGTGATGATGTTACAAAAACTATTTTATCCTACCTCAATTCAGCCTCTTTACCCCATCCATTGAATCATACTTTCCTGACTTTAATTCCAAAAATAAAAAATCCAATTACTGTCTCTGATTATCGCCCCATTAGTCTGTGTAATGTGCTCTATAAGATTTTTTCTAAGGTTTTAGCAAATCGCCTCAAAAAAATCTTACCAAATATAATTTCTGAGCAACAAAGTGCATTTACAAAAAACCGTTTGATATCTGATAATATTCTTGTAGCTTTTGAGACATTGCATAGCATGAATGTTCATAAATCTACAAAATCAGGTTATATGGCAGTAAAATTGGATATGAGCAAGGCATATGATAGGGTGGAATGGATCTTTTTGGAGGAGGTGATGAGGAAATTGGGGTTTAATGAGAGGTAGATAAACCTCATGATGGTTTGTGTGAAAACTGTATCCTATTCGGTGTTGGTCAATGGTGAACCGAAGGGATTGATTCGACCTACTAGGGGGATTCGCCAAGGTGATCCACTATCACCTTTCCTCTTCCTACTATGCACGGAGGGCCTCCATAGCCTAATTTCTAAGGCGGAAAGGGAAGGTGCCATTCACGGTTTTGGCTTAAGCAGAAGAAGCCCTAAACTAACCCATCTGCTTTTCGCCGATGATAGTTTGCTATTTTGCAGGTCTAATAGAAGTGAATGCCAAAAGGTGTTGGAGATCCTAGCTCAATATGAAAGCTTATCGGGGCAACAAATAAATATGGGGAAAACAGCCATCTTTTTCTCTAAATCCACCAATGAAGCTGTAAAGTTGGAGATTCAAGAAGCATTAGGATTTCAAGAGGTGAAGCAATTTGACAAATACTTGGGGCTGCCTTCTTTAGTGGGGAGACATAAAAAAGCTAGCTTTGACTACATTAAAGAAATAATTTGGAGGAAATTGCGAGGATGGGAAGAAAAATTGTTGTCTCAAGCCGGGAGAGAAATATTGATTAAGGCCATCGTGCAAGCAATCCCAACCTCTTCAATGTGTTGCTTTAAACTTCCTTTAGGTCTTTGTCAAGAAATTGAGGGTTTGATTCGAAAGTTTTGGTGGGGCCAAAGGGGTGAGCGGAGGAAGATACATTGGGTAAAATGGGAGGAGATGTGTGAGCCAAAGGTGGAAGGAGGCTTGGGTTTTAAGGAGTTATCTTTATTCAATGATGCCCTATTAGCAAAACAAACTTGGAGACTTCTACATAATAAAGACTCCTTGTTCTATAGGGTTTTTAAATCCAAATTCTTCCCAAATTGTTCTATCATGGAAGCTAAGGAGGGTCATGGGGGATCGTATGCATGGAGGAGTATATTAATGGGGAGGGAAGTTATTCGGAGAGGGGCAAAGTGGAGGGTTGGAAATGGGGAGTCCATCAAATTATGGGGGGATAGATGGTTACCTTCTCTTACTCACAATTCATTGCAAGGACCGCTAGTAGCTGAGTTACAAGAAGCCACTGTTGGCTGCCTCATAAACCCAGCCACTCGCTCGTGGGACTCATCCATCCTGTGTAGACTACTCAGCCATGATGAAGTATCTGAAGTTCAGAAAATCCAGCTTAGTCAACAACCAAGTGAAGATGCTCTGTTCTGGCCATATGTGCAGTCCGGTGTTTATTCAGCCAAATCTGGGTACTACTTCCTCAAAACAGAAGCTAGAATGTCAACCCCTCCAAGGAATCAAGCTCCGGTTCAGACCAAATCATTGTGGAAAAGGATATGGCAATTGGCTGTCCCGTGTAAGGTTAAAAATTTTGTTTGGAGAGCTTGTCGAAATGCTATTCCAACAAACTCCAACCTGGTTCGACGCTGTGTTCTTGCAGACTCAACGTGCCCCCTCTGCTCACAAAGCTCAGAAGATGTGATACATTCCTTGTGGTCATGTCCGGGTCTAAATAGGGTCTGGGAGGATGATCCACAATGGGCGTTTAGAAGCACCACCAGGTTCCAAAACTTTCCTCAAGTGCTCCTCCATGTGCTGAATTCGGACTGCAGTGATGACATGTTCGCAATGCTCATTTGGAATATTTGGTTTCGACGGAATCAAGTGAGGACTTCTCCACCAGGTTGGCCTTTGGACCAAATAGCTCAGCAAGCATATCAGTCACTCTAGGAGTTTCGATCAGCACAGCTAAGGAAGCCCATTGCAGCAACATCAGCTCAGGTGCATTGGCAGCCCCTACCAACGGAATTGGTAAAAATTAATTTTGATGGAGCGGTGTTCAAGGATGAAGACAGAGCAGGTATTGGAGTGGTTATTAGAGATAGCCTGGGCTTGGTAATGGCTTCTTTATCACATAACATCCCACTCCCATACTCAGTTGTAAACTTGGAAACTCAGGCAGCATGCAGAGCACTTGAATTCTCCCTTGAGTTAGGCTTCGACAAAGCAATTCTTGAGGGAGATTCGACGATCGTCATGAATGCATTGAGGGACCCTTCTCCATCCTTAGCTTCATATGGTCTATTGGTTTAGGATGCCCAATTAATGGCATGGTCATTTGCTTGTATTTCTTTTCAACATGTTGGTAGAGTAGGGAATAATGTTGCTCATAACCTAGTTAGACATGCACGTCATGTCACTGGTTTTTCAGTTTGGATGGAGGAGGTTCCTATCCAAATTTTTACAGCTGTTCAGGCAGATTTGCCCATTACTGAATAATAAACTTCGAGTTCTTCCTTCTCAAAAAAAAAAAAAAAAAAAAAAGTTTTGTAAATAAAGAGGAAGGATATGGTTTGAAAGAGAAAGTATATAGATAAAAAAAAAAAAAAAAAAAAAAAAAAGACGAAAAAAAAGACAAAAACTTTCACATCTACTAATGTGGCAGCTTGTTAGTGGAATGTTAAAAAGTGATGTCAGTAGTGAGTTTGGATGACCTGAATGAGAACCAGTAAAAGCTTGCCAACTCAACTTCAAATTTGGAGGACTTGTTATGTGTTGAAGTTACATAAGCTGTTACTTAAGCAAAGTACGAAATTTCATACATCTTTTGTCCCCTTACTTAAGCAAAGTATGAAATTTCATATATTTAAATTTCCTCTTTTCAAATTTCCTAACCAGTGACCTCCCATGCACTTAAGACATTTGTCCAACACATTAACCACTAAACTGTTTGGCTTCCTTGTGTCATCCATAAACTTTATATTTTATTTATTTTAATTTTACAAGATTAATAGTTTTGCATTTAATTTTATTACTCTTTACTTAATAGTATTTTATTAATCTATTTGTGCTCAAGTTATGCTTTTACATCAATAAATGTGAATATGAAATTTGTAAATTTATGCTAAAAATAGTTTTATTTAATTAAAATTCTTTTTATTTGAAAGATTAATAAACACAATTTTTTAAAGCTTGTTTATATTTTATTATTTTCTATTCACATTATAAAAAATAACGAAAATTCAGTTGAAATTTTTTAAAATTGCTTTATATTTTTTGGCATGAGTTTCCGATGATGGCTAATTCTATTAATTTGATAGCTTTTTTGTGTTGCGCCCAAAACTAACCAGTTCTTTATGAACTACATGTCGTTTAGTGCTTTTCTTCTTCCTTGTACATGTAGTTAAGTGCCGGTGCTATTTTCTTTCTTATAAAGAAAATATGCATCTTGAACTCTCATGATCAGTTATACAATCTGAAGAAAATGAATGAGGGACATTTTGGCCTTTTGCCCTTTTGGGCAAAAATATTTGGTATTATGCCCCTGTTTCGAAACTATATAGGTGCGTACCTCTGTTTCGATACTCGATGACCCTAAAATCGAGTTACATAAAGTACTCGATTGGTTTAAAATCGAGTTATGCCCGATCAAATTTAAGAAATAAAAATTGCATAGAACTCGATTTTATGGAAATCGAGTTCCAAAACGTCACTATAGGGCTTAAAAACGCCACTATAGGGCTCCCTAAACCTACCATGGGACAATCATATTTAGGAAAAAAAAATTTGCAGGAAAACGCCGCTATAGGGCTTCAAAACGTCACTATAGAGCTTAAAAAAGCCACTATAGAGCTCTCTAAACTTGCCATGGGACAATTACACTTAGAATTTTTTTTTTTTTTTTTTTTTGCAGTAAAACGCCGTTATAGGGCTTTAAAACGTTACTATAGGGCTTAAAAACGCCACTATAGGGCTCCATAAACCTGCCATGGGACAATTACACTTAGAAAATTTTTTTTTGCAGGAAAACGCCGATATAGGGCTTTAAAACGTCACTATAGGGATTAAAAAACGCCGCTATAGGGCTCCTTGAACCTTGTATGGGGCAATGACACTAATATTTTTTTTTGCATGGAACTCGATTTCTAGGAACTTGAGTTCCATGCAATTTTTTATTTATTTATTTTTTTTTTAAAGTTTGATTGGGCATAACTCGATTTTAAACCAATCGAGTACTTTAAGTAACTTGATTTAGGGTCATTGAGTATCGAAACAGGGGCACGCACCTATATAGTTTCGAAACAGGGGCATAATGCCAAAAAAAAAGGGGGTAAAATGTCAGAATGTCCAATGAATGAGACTAAAGTTGTGCATGAAATATCCCATTGGTGTTGTTGCCTTAATATATTCATGATCTCTGGCCAATTTAGTGGAAGATGAAAAGGAAAGCATAAATTAATTATGAAAATGTAATTGTATGTTAAATATTATTTATAAAAAATATAAAGATGCAACCCAAAAAAATTCAAAAAGAAAAGACCACATGTGGATCAGTACACCTATGATTAAAATCATGCAATTCTTTCTTTCTTTTTTTTTTCTTTTTTTTTTTCTTTTTTTTTACATTTTACTTGGCTTGTTAATTAAAGTCATTTTAATCTGTTTATAAATATTCGAGCTATATGGAGGGGATGTCCCAACTTTTTTTTTTTTTTTTTTTTTTTTACATTTTACTTGGCTTGTTAATTAAAGTCATTTTAATCTGTTTATAAATATTCGAGCTATATGGAGGGGATGTCCCAACTTTTTTTTTTAAATTCGCGCTGTTTTTCTTGTCAACTAGTTATGGGGACATTCTGGCCTTTTGCCCCTTTGAGCAAAAATATTTGGCATTATGCCCTTGTTTCGAAACTATATAGGTGCGTGCCCCTGTTTCGATACTTGATGACCCTAAAATCGAGTTACTTAAAGTACTCGATTGGTTTAAAATTGAGTTATGCCCGATCAAATTTAAAAAAGAAAAAAAAAATTGCATAGAACTCGATTTTATGGAAATCGAGTTCCAAAACGTCACTATAGGGCTTAAAAACGCTACTATAGGGATCCTTAAACCTGCCATGGGACAATCACACTTAGGAAAAAAAATGCAGGAAAACACCGCTATAGAGCTTTAAAACGTCACTATAGGGCTTAAAAACGCCACTATAGGTCTTCTTGAACCTGCCATGGGACAATTACACTTAGAAATTTTTTTTTGCAGGAAACCGCCGCTATAGGGCTTTAAAACGTCACTATAGGGCTTAAAAACGCCACTATAGGGCTCCCTGAACCTTGTATGAGGCGATGACACTAAATTTTTTTTTGCATGGAACTCGATTTCTAGGAACTCGAGTTCCATGCAATTTTTTTTTTTTTTTTTTTTTTTTTTTTTTTTTTTTTTTTTTTTTTTTTAAGTTTGATTGGGCATAACTCGATTTTAAACCAATCGAGTACTTTAAGTAACTCGATTTTAGGGTCATCGAGTATCGAAACAGGGGCACGCACCTATACAGTTTCGAAACAGGGGCATAATGCCAAAAAAAAAAGGGGGGGGGTAAAATGCCAGAATGTCCCCAGTTCTGGTGGGTGTTGATTTGGACAAAGAGAAAAGCAAATTAGCACCATTTCAGTCCAAAGTGAAAATAACACTCTGTATTGCCAAAATTCTTTGAAATGCTAAAAATTGGCTGCACTAAATTTTAAGCGCATCAAACACAAAAAATCACCTCCATTGAATGTCTCAAATGCCAAAAGAATTTTGGCATAAGTAGAAAGGTACTGTCGAAATGCCATTAACTAAAAATTCATTTTTAATTCAACTTTCAAGTTTCTCTTTCCCCTTTTTAATTCATTTGTTTTGGGTTATGTTTTGAGTTAATATTATTTTAATGTGTTGTATGCATTATTTTAATGGGTTATGATTTCTATCTCCTTTTTTTAATTTATTTGTTTTGGGTTATGTTTTGAGTTAATATTATTTTAATGTGTTGTATCTTGTATGTATTATTTTTAATGAGATGTAGGATATAATGTTAAACCTTATGTTAAGAATAAATAAAGTAATTTTTTGTGTGTGTAAAAATAGAATTTTTTAACATGCAAAAAATTCAAGCCAAGGTGGAGATTTGTTAAAGTAGAGGCAATGGAGGAGTTTGCTCGTGTAGCTTGATCAATTCAAGCCAAGGTGGAGATTTGTTAAAATGGGCCCGCATGTGTGGCTTGAATTGCCACAAGCCCAAGTCGGTTACAAGTAAACCAAATACAACTTGTAATAGGAGACCACACCAACCAACTTAACATATATCAATAAATATATATATATATATATATATATATATATATGTTGTTAGGTGTGACAAATAAAAGGAGAAAAATCCTAATAACCTAGCAATGCAGCTACATCAAAGAAAATAGAAAAAAGAGGTAGCCGCTTCTAGTCTTGTGTTTTCTTGTGAGAGAGTGTTATGGTGTAATTGGGATTTGGATTTCTTAAGAGTGTTTTTGTACATTATTGTATCTCCCTATTTTTATAGTGAAATTTCTCCATTGTCACTGTGGAGGTAGGTAGTTTGCCGAATCACGTAAATTTTTGTGTTCAGTGTGTATGCTTGTTATTTATTTTCAGCTTATTTACTGTTATTGATTTAAGTCTTGGGGTGCTATTTGCACAACAGTGCATAAGTTTTTTTTTTTTTTTTTTAATTTTTTTTAATTTTATGAAACAACAGTGCATAAGTTAGTTAGCTATTAGTGGTTGATTATCATGTCATGTGCTACAAAATTTTTAATCCTTTTATTAACTGTGTTTTTTTTGCTTTTTTAGCATTCTCAAATGAATTGCTATTCGCCTTGAAGAGTTTCTTCTTTAAAAATGGTTATCTATTAGTTTGTTGCTAGATAATCTACAATTCTTTTGTAAAAGCGTGTCTTTGACTTGTCATCTCTTTTTGACTCTGTGATAGTTTTTGATGAAAGATTATTATGCATCACAAGATGGAAAATATATATATATATATATATATATATATATATATATATATATAGATATATATATATATATATATATTATTCAAATTCAAGCGTTCGTTTTGGTTCTTTGATATTGTAACATGTTCTATAAACTTTTTGAAATTGCTTTATTTATCATAATGGAGATTTTCCCAGTTAATTTTATTCTTTTAACAACTTCTTATTAACACTACGAAACTCATACAAAATTAATATATATAGGGTTGGGTTTAAGTTACACCTGGTGTAACTCTAAGCAATGTTACACCACTCAATATTTTTTAATTGAATGCGAATGTTGACAAATCCACCGTTAGATTACATTATTTTCATATATTCTCCATGCTTGCAAAATTTCAAGGTGATCAAAGATTAATAGCTATGCCATCAATCAATTGTTAAAATTCAAGTTTTTGTAGTTTAAAATAATGCATAAAATATAAGTTTATGAATCAAATGGTAAATAACATCCGATTGATATGAAAATTGGCATGCATGTTAAGAACATATAGAACATGTAATTCAACAGTTGGATTTTCAAAATATTAATTCAATAACAAGTTATTGGGAGGTGTAATATTGCTTAGAGTTACACCAGGTGTAACTTGAACCTAACCCATATATATATATATATATATATATATATATATAAAATACCTTTAAAAAAAAATAATTGATCCTCGCTTAGGAGCTCTCTCTCTCAACTAAGTGCGAGACTTCTCCCTCCCTTAGTTCACTAAGGATTTGCTTTTTCTTTTTCTTTTTTCTTTGGGTTAGGGTTTGAATTATCATGGTTGATGATGTGATAAACGGATTAGAGAATATGAGGCTGACAACGGAAGGAGAAGAAGTGATCACCATATCTGATGAGGGTCGAAAGGAGGAAATTGAGAGTTGTGCCCTCAATCTGCTTGGTAAGTTCCTTACATGCAAACCGTTTAATAAACGGGCTGTACATAATACATTTAGGCGAGCATGGAGTTTAGAGAAAGGGGTGCAGATCGTGGAAGTAGGTCCGAACCTATTCCAATTCAAATTTTGTCATGAATTTGATTTGGACAGAGTGCTTAAAGAGGGTCCCTGGTCCTTTGACAATCAAGTGCTTATGCTGTGAAGATGGCAACCCGGTATGACAGTGGACAACGTTAAGTTTGACTTGGTGGCCCTATGGGTTTAGATTTGGGGGGCGTCTTTTGATATGTCCTCACCTAAAGTTGCCTCCGAGATTGGTAGTAGACTGGGGGAGGTGGTGGAGGTTGAAAAACGGAAAAACATGGAAGCTCAGAACTTGTTTATGCGAGTTAAAGTGGCAGTCCCAATATCAAAACCATTGCGACGAGGTGGATTTATTGGAGGCTTGGATGGACAGCAATCATGGGTTAAATTCAAATATGAACGTCTTCCCTTGTTTTGTCATTTTTGTGGACTTCCTGGCCATGACATTAAACATTATGCTGAATACTACGCACGAAGCAAGAATGGGAGTGAAGTGGTCTGCCAATACGAGGAGTGGTTAAAATCTGCAGGGGGACGGCCTCGCTCGCTAGTGAGAATGGGCTCCAACTCGTCTAGGTATACATCAAACGATGACAGGACTGAAGGTCAGGCTGGAAACGATAACCTGGAGCAGACGGTGGCAGAGGTAGAGAGCATGAAGGAAAACCCTATTGTGGCTAATGTTCATGCATTTGGAAAGGGCGTGGATTTAGGAAATTCACCGGTTTGTGCGGAGAGTGTTCCCGTAACGGAAGGGATAATTATGGAATGCAGTGGGCCACTTTCTTCGGTTACTGATGCAGAGGTGCTAAATTCAAGTAGGGAGGGTATTTCGCATGATTTGGTTCTGAAACACGTGGCCATGTTGACAACTGAATCAAATGCAGAGCACGTGGGAAATAAAGTTCAGGATGGGCTCCAAGGTTCGAAACAAAAGCCCACTTGGACTAGGTTGGCTAGTATGGAGTGTGGGCCGAGTTTGGAAAAAAAAGAAACAAGCAAACAGAAATTGGGCAAGAGAGGGCTGCCAGAAGCTGATTTTGAAGCAGATACAGAGACTAAAGGAAAGAGTGGGAAACGTGTGGGAGACTTCAGGAAGAGAAGCATAACAATGAAACGGCAGGGGTGCAAGAGCACCCTTGCTAAGCACAATGAAACTTTTAAGCTGGAACTGCCAAGGGCTTGGGAACTCTTGGACAGTTCGTAGCCTTCACAAGATGGTGAGGGATCAAGTTCCCACAATGTGTTTTTTATTGGAGACACGCTTAGACAGAGAGGGTTTCGATTATCATTGTAGAGAATTACCATTCCAGAATAAGTTTATAGTGAAGAAGCTTATTGGTGGAGGATGCTTGGCTCTTATTTGGAAAGAAGAGGTTAAACTGGATGTTATTAATTTTATTGAGCATCATATTCTTGCAAGGGTTGTTGAGGAAGATGGATTTGCATGGATGTTAACTTGTTTCTATGGATGGACTGAAGCAAGTTAAAAACACAAATCATGGGCTCTTCTCAATTATTTACGTTCATTTGTTGATGGCCCATGGTGTTGTATAGGAGATTTTAATGCTATTCTATACGCCTCTGAAAAACAAAGTAGATTTCCTCATCCGTTTAAACAGATGGATGATTTTCATAGTTTATTGGATGATTGTAGCTTGGCAGATTGTTAGGATCAATTTTGTAATGCCACTGTTGTAACTGTTACATTGTTTGTTGTACAAGCTGACGTTGTGGATGGTATTAGTTGGTTATAACTGTTGACTAGGCTTAACTGTGGTTAATACTTGTAACTGTTGATTAGTTAGGTTGAGACTTGTAACTGTTGTTAGTTTAGGTCAGTTGGTTAGGCTACTGAGTAAAGGGCAGTTATGCAGTCAAAACAGGGCAGTACTTTGTATAAAAGGATACAATGGTCATTAATAAAAGTCAAGCAAAATATCATTGATTCAATCTAGTTCCTATCTCTATTCTTTCATTCTCTATTCTTCTCTATTTCTTCTTTATTTTGGAGGCAGAGCTGTCCTCAAACTTAGCTACCCAACAATTACAATCACCCTTAATTTTCTTTACAATCAGTTTGCTATCCTTGCAATTGGTATCAGAGCTAACTTTCCTTGGCATCCATGGCGGAGACTTGTGCTTCTGCTACAACCAACGAAGCTATTGCTTCACTTCGAAATACAACTGATCATCACACAAAGGAGTTACAAGAGATGAGAACCATACAAGAAATTCATACAAGAACGTTGAATGAAATGAGTCAACAACTTACTACAATCTTGCAGAAATTGAGTTCGTTAGACCAGGGTGGGTCTCTCCAATATCCGAGAATTTGGGAAAATCAAAGTCCTAATTCTTCATTGTTGTTTGTGTCTCGTCCCATGAGGTTGGAATTTCCCAAATTGAATGGTGAAGAACCTGTGAGTTGGATGTATAAGGCTAATAAGTACTTCAGGTACTATAACACCCCCATTGGAGAGAAATTGATAATAGCTTCATTTCATATGGAGGGAGAAGCACTGATTTGGTTCCAAGAGAGTGAAGAAACAGGGGTATTATGTGACTGGGAGTCCTTGGTTCAAGCTATGCAAGTGAGGTTTGACACAACTGCATATGATGATCCTATGCAATTGTTAACTAGATTGAGGCAAACAGCTACGGTGGCAATGTATAAAGCTCAATTTGAAGTCTTGTCAAACAAGATCAAAGGGTTATCCCCTGAACACAAGTTGAGTTGTTTTCTCAGTGGCTTGAAGGATGAGATAAGACTCCCTGTTTGTATGCTCAATCCTCAATTATTGAATGAGGCCTTTGGATTATCCAAGATTCAAGAGGAGTACAATTGGAGTTGTAAGAAGTCTTCCAAGCTTCAGATGGATCAAGGTAAGCCCTCAATTCTTGGTCCACCCAAAGCCCTTCCTTTGATAGATAACAAGTCTAACAAATTGCCAATTAGAAGAATATCACCTGCTTAAATGGAAGAGAGGAAGAAAAAAGGATTATGTTATAATTGTGATGAGAAATGGGGTCCTGGGCATAAATGCAAAAGTGTTGTGTTATTTCTTCTGGATTGTGTGGAGTTTGTGTATAATAATAGTTTAGGGATAAGAATTGCTGAATTAGAAGAAGGAGGTGAGAATTCTGTTACTGATTGTTCCTTGAATGGTCAAGAGGGTAGTGTTGAAGAAGCTGGAATAACCCTCTATACTCTAAGCGGTACTCCTACTTCTGGTACCATGAGGGTAATGGGGAGGATCAAGCACAAATCTTTGGTAATTTTGATAGACTCAAGTAGCACACATAATTTTGTTGATACTTCACTGTTTTCTCAGTTGCACATTCTTGTGGACACTTCACAAGTTTTGGAAGTGAAGGTAGCTAATGGTGAGGTGCTTAGAACTCAGGAGTTGTGTGAGGCAGTTTCCCTTTGTTTACAAGGGCACCAATTTGTGGTACAGTTACATGTATTTCCTGGGGGGGGGGGGGGTGTGATTTGGTGTTAGGAACTCAATGGTTGAGTACTCTTGGGGCCATTCAATGGAATTCCAAGCTACTCACTATGTGTTTCACTTATGAACAAAAGACTGTGCTCTTACATTGTTTGAAGGAAGCAGGCTCTCACATTCAAGAAGGCAACCAGTTTTTGAAGAAACCTATGAAAAGAGGACTAGTCTTGCAGAATGCATGTCATACCACTGCTCATTCTACAGGTCAGACTACCCAAGTGTTGGAAAATCTGGTTTCGTATCTCATTCAAAACACACAGCGAAAGCAACAACCACAGATCTACTTCAATCATGAAAGATAACATGTAACCATGAATTCTAGAATAAAGAATAGAAAGCGTACCTTGATGCAGTGAATTTCAAAACATGACTTGAGAATGCTTTTAATCTTCATCTCAATTCCACATGGTGCCTAGATGTGTGGTCTCTCAATCAGTCTTTTGTACATAGAATCTTAAAGAAAAAAAAAACTTCTTTTTCTCCTTGTGGAGAAAATCTGGTTTCTTTTCTTTTCATCATTCATCCGTTAAAACTATTCTCATAGTTTTTTTATTTAAATAACTCTTATTAAATAATGGCTGATTATCTAATTGGGTTAGCCTTTTGGGCCTACCCAATTGGACTTTAGTTTATGGCTTGAGATGGGACCAAAATGAACAAATAAGACTCTAGCTCCAATGGGCCTTGAGCTTTTCTGTCAACTCTTGACAAGTCCAAAGTTACCATTAATTATATTTAATACCACTATAATAATATAATTGCACTCTAGACCTTATTAATAAATTATATTCCAAGACTTTATTATACACACAACCCCTTCATTAAAATATTCGTAGTAATACAAAATCATGAATATAGACTGCCACTTTGAAGATTACTACATCTTAATCATTGAGTACTCGGTTTAATCTTTTATGTTATTCATCATATATTTATGAAATCCAATTCCATAAATATATACTTTAGTAACTTCTTACTAAAGTGGTTGGGCCCAACACTCTGAATAACGAAACCCATTAAACTTATCTCAAGGGAATATTTTATATTTCCGTTAAGAGATTATGAATTCCATCTTGAGAATATATGTTCCATCAACACTAAATGTAGCTGCTCAAAATACTGAGGTTTTTACTGTAACTTATAGATCTCACTCTTGATATATCAAAGCAACCTACATCTCATGATCAGGTCCATTATTCTCTCAGGATTTAGAGTTGATGTAAATAGAAGTCGTGAGATTTATTATTCATTTGACAGTCGTTAGGAGAATAATAAATCTCACAGCGGTCGAGTTCAATATGTCTTAACTCTTAAAACATATCAACATATCAACTAGAAGTCTCCACTTTCATGATCAAGACAAATCATTTTAGTTGATATGTTATAGTCTTTGCAGATGAAATGCCCAATTTCATCACCGACTACGAACTAAAATTCTGAGTTTACAAAGAACTTGTGATTTACATATTCTGTGACTTTTCACATAAATCACATACTATGCATCTCATGAACTAAGATAATATCCCATTAGTTCATTTATAGATAATCTCATATAATTAAATAATTTAATTATTTATGACTTGCCAATAAATTGGATTTTAGGGCACAAATCCCAACAATCTCCCACTTGCCCTCAAAGACAATTTATCATATATTCGACACTTGTCTCCCTTTAAAGTAATTCATAGTCACTCTAAGGCAAGGCTTGGAAACAAATTTCAGCCAAATTTATTGCATAAATTACTTTTTCTACTACTACTCTTTTCGTACTCATATCTCTCTAATGAGATGATACTTACGCTTAATGTGTATCTTCACCATCTATGATGAACACATATCTTGAAGTCTAACTTCATGAATCACAATCAAACTACAAGTCAATATTTGTACAACTAGTAACCATCAAATCCTCACTTTGGTGGACAAGCATATAATCTCTCATTCTCCTAAGATATTTGAGTATATGCTTTACTCCCACTAAATTAAGTGATCTTTGATTCAATTGATATTTGCTTACTGTGCCTACCGCAAAATAGATAATTAGCCTAGTGTATAGCATAGCATAAAGACTTCCTTTTGATATGGTATAAAGAAACCGTCTTAATATGCTCTTCCTTTTATATGTCTTAGGACTATAGTCCTTTATAAAGGAACTTCAAACTTAAAAGAAAAGAATCCTTTCTTGAAGTAATACATGCTATACTTAGCTAGAATCTAATCTATTTAAGCAGTTTGAGATAGACCTAACATCCTAATTTCTGAATTTTAACAAAGTTATAATTCTTAGTATGTAGTTAGTCTTTCCCAAGTACTTTATATCAAACTGGACTAGACAACCAAAAATTCCATTGATGACAATAACTCTACATCATTCTAAATGATTAGAATGTCATCAACATACATTAAGAGATTTATTATTCTATATAACTTTTACACACATAAGGCTTTTAAATACTTGATCAAAATCAAAAAATTTGATTGCTTGATCAAATATGATATTTTATGATTTAGATGCTTGTTTTAGTCCATAAATGGACTTTAAGCAACTTGCATACTAAACACTACTAGTTCTTTGCTATGAACAAGTTTAGATACATCATATAGATGTCTTCATCAAGATTGCTACTAAAAGAAGCTTTCTTGATATCCATTTCCATATTTCATCAAAATGAAATATAATGGATAAGAGAATCTAGATAGAGTCAAACTTGACTATTGGTGAAAAAATCTTTTCATAGTCGAACCATTTCTTTTTGAATAAATCTTTTCACCATTAGTCTTTACTTTGAAGATTTACACCTTCAAATCTATCAATCTCATTTACTTATAGACCTATTTGAAAAACAATAGGCTTAATGCCTTTAGGCACCTCTACAAATTCTAGACTTTAAATAGAATCTAATTCTATTCACATAACTTTGATCCACTAATTCATATTCACATAACTTTGATCCACTAATTCATATTCATATCATCAATTGCCTTTACATAGGACTGAGGATCAAATTCATATCCTTGTGGAATAACTACAAAAGTTTATTCCAAAAGTATGAATTTATTTGGTAATCCTCCCACTATGATATTGTACCAGTGTAATAGCTATCTACAGAATAATGTCTTGTGGTGTATCTAATACAACCAACTCATTTTCAAATGTATTTTATAGTTGTCTTACAACAAATTCTGACATTTTTCGTCTAGAACAATTTACCTTTAAAAGAGCCCTATTCCTTCTTTATGTATGCACCAATTTAAAGAAGTCATTGGAACTTCATTCCTTTACGAAAAGGAGCCCTAGATCATATTATCCTCTAAATAGAATTCATAGATTGTGAATATCACAAAATAATGGTTCTAAAAGCCCATTTTTCACCGATCTTGAATATCATTTAGATTAATAAGATCTAGACATAAGTGCCAAAACATACGATAACAAAGGATGAAAACTTTCTCTTTAAAATAAAACATATAAATTTCCATCTAGAAGACAATCATGGACAAAGCTTAGCATTACCAAACCAAAAACACTTTCCTTTGGTTATGCTTATAAGTCTAATTTCCTTTTGGCAACTACTAGGGCAACTAACTTGTCCAACTGTTTGATATTATAATTTATCTTCTTACCACCCTTACCTTTTGGTTTAGGTTAAGAATTTGAATTAAATCATATTGATCCTAGCCTTAGCTTATAGGATGTCTTCCGTTGTGTAGAACTCACTCATCAATTCAGATAACATAAAAGAAATTTAGTTTCAAAACAATCTGAATTGGTCAAATGATTCTAACAAGGACTTGTGGATCATATCCTAATGAGATTAATATTTAATCTCTACATCAAAGAATTCCAATTCATTTTAAAAAATATTTTCATAAAATGATATAGAATTGGAACTCCTTAAGCTTTTCTTAGTACTCAATATGATTCATACCAAACATCTCATTTAGACTTAATATAAAGTCTAACTCTAGTACTAACTCTTGCATCTCATGCTATAGCACAATTGAGATAGAAGCCAATGAACATTTTATCATTTCAATAGAGACTATGATCATATCATAAGCTATCTTCCATTAAATGCATCATGTATAGGAAATTATGACAATGTTGAATTGAAACATAAATATGTACTTCAGCTTCTTTAAGCATCATGTCTAAAATTATTTCTTAGTTAATGTGATTCAACTAAAACAATAGCTAGAGGACAAAATTTATGACAACTTTATTTCGAGACTATGAACATAATTACAGAGACATTATATTTTACATTCATAACCATATAGTATGAAACCTGAAAAACATACTATACTAGGTGCAACGACAACCTAATCCCACAATTAGTATTCCTCGGAAGCGAGGTCATACCAATCACTATGATCAGGCGAGAATTATTCTCATTATTAATGTTATCATGGTAACTCTTACCAAACAAAAATAATTTGCTGCTTTTCCTTTAGCCTCTAAGTAATAATGACATAGCTCCGAAGGGAGGTTAACATTAAACTTAGTCTAGTGTACACCATTGCCTAGAATCTATGTGAGTCACCAAGTAACTCCACGGAAGCGCGGTCGTTCTCAATGTAAAAACACACTTCATCTATCATTAAGAAGTTTAACCTGTAGTATCATGAATTAAACACCCTCCGAAGGGAGCAAGGCATATACGCCAAGGCGAGGTGCCTAATCATACTACTATAAACCAGCAATGGAGGCCGTGAGAATCAACCTTTGAATCTCTCTCCCACTACACATTAAATGTGTTTAATTGTTTAAATTCAATGTGATGTAACTAAGTCACGTCACAATAGCGTAACGAACATTCGCGCTATCACAAAGAAGTTTAATCATGTAATTCGTGAAGTAAATATCCTCCGCATGGAATGCAAGACTCGAAGTCAAGACAAGGTATCTATTCATATTACAATAAACTTAACAAAAGGGTTATTTTAGCACTCCCACTCATTATTTGGGTTTTTATTTAAATAATTGTGATCCCATCACAACTAATAACCTTGCACTTGTTGAAGACTCTAACCTTATTAGAATCACTAACTAAAATGGAAGTCCTAACCTATTTAGGATTCCTTAAACGCTAATGAATCAAAAATTAGTTATACAGAACTCTATCCTTAATTTACTAGATAAAGTATTCTAATCTCATTAGGAACTGTATACCTTTTAATTAGAATTTTAATCTCATTAAAAACCTCTAATTAAAATAAATTAAGGACTTTTAATCATAAAACAATTTAGGATTAAGAGTTATATTTAACTAACATCATTGATCTCATTAGGTCTTTTAGTTAGATAATGATTAATAAATGTCTTTAACTTTTAAGGACTATAAAATTAATCACATAGCCTTACTTTTATTTATGTGAAAAATAGGTGCCAGAATTTTTGGCGACTTGTTTTGGCAACTCATTCCAGTCACGAGTTTTGGCAACTTGTTTTGGTGACTTGTCTAGTCGCGAGACCCCAGTCGCGAGTTCATCCAGAAATAGCCAGTCGCGAAAAAACCCAGAAATAACCGTTTTTTCTGTTAACCGTTTTTGACATCTTCATTGTTCTTCCATCAAAAACACTTTTTGATTTTATCAACGAAGATTTACAGATCAAATATTAAGGTTTTCAAGATAAAGATCAAGAACCCTAATATGCTAGAAACCCTTGAAAACACAATCCTAATCTCATTAGGAATAAATTTCATAATCCTAGCATTAACTTACTGTTTGATCATGAAAACACATATTATTAAACTAACATATACCATGGCACCGACACTATAAATCATGGCACATTAATTCCAGCACTTGATCACAAACAGATCTAATGGAATTAAAACATGTTTATAAGATGACCAAGGAAACAAATATCAACATAAGGATTTAACCTTGATAACATATAAATCATATCAACCTTTTATCTATTATATGCGGATTCAATAGATATAAGGTACTTCAATCCTTATGACTTACGAATTCCACATTATCAATATATATATATATATATACCGATTCAATATGAAATAAAGTGTTTGAATCCTTGATGCATACAAACTCCATGAACACGGCACCATTAAAACAAATACTATCAATACACGAAATATATAAAGGGACATAATCATGACCACTTCGAATAACATAAACCTATTATTCGAACCAATTTATATCACATATACGTTGATAGCATCAACAACGGTTATCAAATAAAACTATAACTGCCAACTATATTCAAGCAGTGCAAAACGAAATGCTCAAGCTTGACAGATATACCAGTTTCATTTAAAACTTTAAACCTTAATCCATGTCTTTCACTAAAGAGTACAATCAAGGACACAACTATGCAGAAAATTTTACTGCAGAAAATTAGAAAACCAAGAAAACAGTTTTTCTTTAATTCTAAAACTCATACACATGTTATTCAAGCATGATATTAAAGACCGCTCTGATACCATTTGTTGGAAAATCTAGTTTTGTATCTCATACAAAACACACAGCGGAAGCAACAACCACGGATCTACTTCAATCATGAAAGATAACATGTAACCATGAATTCTAGAATAAAGAACAGAAAGCGTACCTTGATGCAGTGAATTTCAAAACATGACTTGAGAATACCTTCAATCTTCATCTCAATTCCACATGGTGCCTAAGATGTGTGGTCTCTCAATCAGTCTTTTGTACATAGACTCTTAAAGAAAAAGAAAAACTTCTTTTTCTCCTTGTGGAGAAAATCTGGTTTCTTTTCTTTTCATCATTCATCCATTAAAACTATTCTCATAGTTTCTTTATTTAAATAACTCTTATTAAATAATGACTGATTATCTAATTGGGTTAGCCTTTTGGGCCTACCCAATTGGGTTTTAGTTTGTGGCTTGAGATGAGACCAAAGGGAACAAATAAGACTCTAGCTCCAATGGGCCTTGGACTTTTCTGTCAACTCTTGACAAGTCCAAAGTTACCATTATCTATTATATGCGGATTCAATAGATATAAGGTACTTCAATCCTTATGACTTACGAATTCCACATTATCAATATATATATATATATATACCGATTCAATATGAAATAAAGTGTTTGAATCCTTGATGCATACAAACTCCATGAACACGGCACCATTAAAACAAATACTATCAATACACGAAATATATAAAGGGACATAATCATGACCACTTCGAATAACATAAACCTATTATTCGAACCAATTTATATCACATATACGTTGATAGCATCAACAACGGTTATCAAATAAAACTATAACTGCCAACTATATTCAAGCAGTGCAAAACGAAATGCTCAAGCTTGACAGATATACCAGTTTCATTTAAAACTTTAAACCTTAATCCATGTCTTTCACTAAAGAGTACAATCAAGGACACAACTATGCAGAAAATTTTACTGCAGAAAATTAGAAAACCAAGAAAACAGTTTTTCTTTAATTCTAAAACTCATACACATGTTATTCAAGCATGATATTAAAGACCGCTCTGATACCATTTGTTGGAAAATCTAGTTTTGTATCTCATACAAAACACACAGCGGAAGCAACAACCACGGATCTACTTCAATCATGAAAGATAACATGTAACCATGAATTCTAGAATAAAGAACAGAAAGCGTACCTTGATGCAGTGAATTTCAAAACATGACTTGAGAATACCTTCAATCTTCATCTCAATTCCACATGGTGCCTAAGATGTGTGGTCTCTCAATCAGTCTTTTGTACATAGACTCTTAAAGAAAAAGAAAAACTTCTTTTTCTCCTTGTGGAGAAAATCTGGTTTCTTTTCTTTTCATCATTCATCCATTAAAACTATTCTCATAGTTTCTTTATTTAAATAACTCTTATTAAATAATGACTGATTATCTAATTGGGTTAGCCTTTTGGGCCTACCCAATTGGGTTTTAGTTTGTGGCTTGAGATGAGACCAAAGGGAACAAATAAGACTCTAGCTCCAATGGGCCTTGGACTTTTCTGTCAACTCTTGACAAGTCCAAAGTTACCATTAATTATATTCAATACCACTATAAGAATATAATTTCACTCTAGGTCTTATTAATAAATTATATCCCAAGACTTTATTATACATACAACCCCTTCATTAAAATATTCGTAGTAATACAAAGTCATGAATATAGATTGCCACTTTGAAGATTACTACATTTTAATCCTTGAGTACCCGGTTTAATCCTTTATGTTATTTATCATATATTTATGAAATCCAATTCCATAAATATATACTTTAGTAACTCTTTACTAAAGTGGTTGGGCCCAACACTCTGAATAACGAAACTCATTAAACTTATCTCAAGAGAATATTTTATATCTTCGTTAAGAGATTATGAATTCCATCTTGAGAATATATGTTCCATCAACACTAAATGCAGCTGCTCAACATACTAAAGTTTTGACTGTAACTTATAGATCTCACTCTTGATATATCAAAGCAACCTACATCTCATGATCAGGTACATTATTCTCTCAGGATTTAGAGTTGATGTAAATAGAAGCCGTGAGATTTATTATTCATTTGACAGTCGTTAGGAGAATAATAAATCTCACAGTAGTTCAGTTCAATATGTCTTAACTCTTAAAACATATCAACATATTAACTAGAAGTCTCCACGTCCATGATCAAGACAAATCATTTTAGTTGATATGTTATAGTCTTTGCAGATGAAATGCCCAATTTCATCACCGACTACGAACTAAAATTCTGAGTTTACAAAGAGCTTGTGATTTACATCTTCTGTGACTTTTCACATAAATCACATACTATGCATCTCATAGACTAATATAATATCCCATTAGTTCATTTATAGATAATCTCATATAATTAAATAATCTAATTATTTATGACATGCCAATAAATTGGATTTTAGGGCACAAATCCCAACACCAAGTTCCTACCTAGGTTGCTGATCTGTTGTTGGAATTTGAGTCAGTTTTTGCTACTCCTGTTGGTTTACCTCCCATTTGAGGGCATGAACACCAAATTCAGCTTAAGGAACGAGCTCAAGCCATCTGCCAGAGGCCCTACAGGTATCCTTTTTATAAAAAAAAATTGAAAAAATAGTTCAAGAGTTGTTGTCTGCTGGTTCAATTAGACACAGTTGTAGTCCATTTGCTTCACCTGTTCTTTTGGTAAGGAAGGCTGATGGGTCTTGGAAGATGTGCATAGATTATAGGGCCTTGAATCAAGACACTATTAAGGACAAGTATCACATTCCTGTCGTTGATGAGTTGTTGGATGAGTTAGGAGGGACTTGTGTGTTTTCTAAGTTGGACTTGGGGTTTGGATACCACCAAATCAGAATGAGAAAAGAAGATATCCTTAAAACTGCTTTTAGAACACATGAGGGCCATTATGAATTCTTGGTTATGCCTTTTGGCTTAACTAATGCCCTTCTACTTTTCAGTCCTTGATGAATGACATTTTTAGGCCCTTCTTAAGGAAGTTTGTTCTTTTCCTTTTTTTATGATATATTGGTGTATAGCAAAGCCTTGTCTGATCATCTTAGTCATCTTAGATTGGTTTTGGAGACTTTGGTCAAACATCAGTTATTTGCTAAGAGATCAAAATGTATGTTTGCTTGTGGGGAGGTAGAGTACTTAGGTCATCTCATTTGTGGTGAGGGAGTGAGAACTGACCCAAAAAAGACTGCTGCTATGCAGCAATGGCCTGTCCCTAGAGGTGTGAAAGCCTTGAGGGGTTTCTTGGGCCTTGGTACTATAGGAAGTTTGTGAAGGGCTATGGACAAATTGCTGCACCCTTGACTGCTCTACTGAAGAGGGATTCTTTTGTTTGGACTCTAGAAGCTGTTAATGCATTTCAAAAACTTAAGGAGGCTGTCTCAAATCCTCCAGTGTTGGCTTTGCCTAATTTTGCCAAGCCTTTCACTGTGGAGTGTGATGCTTATCGTGTGGGTCTAGGGGCTGTCCTAATGCAAGATCACAAGCCTGTTGCCTTTCATAGTCAAGCATTGAAAGGTAATAAGCTTTCACTTTCTACCTATGAGAAGGAATTACTAGCTTTAGTGGTGGTAGTCAAGAAGTGGAGACCCTACTTGTTGGGAAGACCATTTGTTATTAAAGCAGATCATCAAAGTCTCAAATACCTCCTAGAGCAGAGGGTACACCAGCGCAGCAGAGATGGATTACCAAGCTCTTTGGTTATGCTTTCATTGTGGAGTACAAACAACGTAAAGACAATGTGGTGGCTGATGCACTCTCAAGAAGGTCAGGTGATGAAATTTTAGATGTTTCTGCTTCTGTCCAATATGATTTGCATAATTCTGTTCCAAGTGTGTCAACTATTTCAGATGTTTCTCTTGCTTCAGAAGGCACCTTGTGCATTATCTCATTTCCTACTCCATCATGGTTGTCTGATCTCAAGAAAAGCTATACTTCTGACCTTAAGATACAGTCTATTATGCAGGCCATTCAATCAGGTTCTGATGCTCATCCTAGGTTTACCCTTTGCAATGGGTTACTATTTTTTAAGGGTAGACTGTATTTGGGTGAATCTAGTGGTGATTTGAAGTCTGTAGTCCTGCATCAGGTGCATGACAGCTGCTTGGGAGGCCATTCAGGCTACCTTAAGACCTTGCAGAGGCTTCAGAGAGATTTTTACTAGTCTAGTCTGAGGCAAGACATGAAAAAATATGTGAAGGAATGTGATGTCTGCCAGAAACTCAAACATGAGACTTGCTTTCTAGCAGGGCTGTTGCAACCCTTGCCTATTCCAGAAAAACCATGGTTAGATGTGAGCATGGATTTTGTGGAGGGGCTACCCAAGTCTCATACGAAGTCTGTGGTGTTGGTGGTAGTGGATGGGCTTACCAAATACACTCATTTTATGGCTCTCTCCCATCCTTACACTGCTGCCAAGGTGGCCAATGTCTACCTACAATCTGTGTTTAAATTGCATGGTATGCCCTCTACCATTGTAAGTGATAAAGATCCTATATTCACTTCTCATTTTTGGAAGGAATTGATGAGGTTGCAGGGAATGGCTTTAACTATGTCTTCTTCTTACCACCCTCAGACTGATGGCCAAATTGAGGTGGTAAACAAGAGTTTGGAACACTACCTAAGGGCTTTTGCAGCTAACAAACCCACTACTTAGGTTGAGTGGTTACCCTTGGCAGAGTTTTGGTTAATACCAATTTCCATGTTGCTGCTAAGATGACACCCTTTGAGGCTTTATATGGTTACCTTCCTCCTATAGTTATAGATTATGTAGCTGGTACTACAAGGGTTGGGGTAGTGGACTTGCTGCTTAAGGGAAGACAACAGCTTTTGTCATTGCTTAAGCAGAATTTGTGTGTTGCTCAAGAGAGGATGAGGTGGTTTGCAAACAAAAAAAGGGTAGAGAGGTCCTTTGTAGTAGGGACTTGGGTGTATCTAAGGTTGCAGCCATATAAGCAGTTCTTAGTGCATCATAAGAAACTTGGGAAGTTGGCTCCAAGGTACTATGGGTCATTTCAGGTCATCCAAAGGATTGGGGAAGTGTCTTATAAATTGGACTTGCCCTTTGGTTCTCTCTTCCACCCTGTGTTCCATGTTTCCTATCTCAAAGCTAAGTTGGGAGACAAGGTGGTGCCTAGGCCTACACTGCATGCTGTAAATGCAGATTTGGTGCCTACTCCAGAACCTGTGCTAATCTTGGACAGGAAATCTATTCAGTTAAGAAGCAGGACTATGACCCAGGTTCTTGTCCAGTGGCAAAGTGAGTGTAAGGAAGATGCTACCTAGGAAATCCTATATGATTTGCAAGCCAAATTTCCTCACCTTGTGGGTAAGGTGCTCTAAGGGAGGGGGTCTTGTTAGGATCACTTTTGTAATGCCACTATTGTAACTATTGTATTGTTTGTTGTACAAGCTGATGCTGTGGATGGTATTAGTTGGTTATAATTGTTGACTAGGCTTAACTGTGGTTAATACTTGTAACTATTGATTAGTTAGGTTGAGACTTGTAACTGTTGTTAGTTAGGTCAGTTGGTTAGGCTACTGAGTAAAAGGCAGTTATGCAATCAAAACAAGGCAGTACTCTGTATAAAAGGATACGATGGTCATTAATAAAAGTCAAGCAAAATATCACCGATTCAATCTAGTTCCTATCTCTATTCTTTCATTCTCTATTCTTCTCTATTTCTTATCTATTCTGGAGGCAGAGCCATCCTCGAACTCAGCTACCCAACAATTACAATCACCCTTAATTTTCTTTACAATCAGTTCACTATCCTTGCACAAATCTGGGGTTTGTGGGGTATCCTTTCACGTGGAATAACAAAAGGCCAGGGTTGGAAAACACTAAGGAAAGGCTTGATAGGGTTGTGGCTAACACGGGTTGGAGGGAAAAATTCCAAGAAAGCTTGGTCACTCATCTATTTTCTCATGCAAGTGTGGTTCGGACTTGTAGGCCTAGGGTGCTTCAAAAACTCATTCGAATGAGGTGGAAATTAAGAAAACCCAAAAAATGGTTGAGGAATTGAGTATGGCTAAACCAACGGTGGAGAACAAAAATGAATTTTTGGCTGCAAGTAAGATCCTTGATGATTTGCTACGCAAACAGGAAATATACTGGGCACAAAGGTCTAGGGTCTCATGGTTGAAGCATGGTGACAAGAATACTAAATATTTCCATTCCAAAGCCTCTCAAAGACAGATGAGAAATTTTATCCATGGGGTCAGAGATCAAAATAATGCTTGGGTGGAAGAGCCAGAGAGGATTGCAGGGGTGGCAATTGAGTATTTTGAGAATATTTTTTAAATCAGGTACATGCCAAAGAATGGAGGAATGTCTCAATGCAGTGCAACATAAGGTGACCTCAGATATGCAGGATGTTTTGTCTAGTGAATATAGTGTGGAGGAAGTCAGAGCAGCGTTATTCCAGATGGGACCAACAAAGGCTCCTGGACCTGATGGTATGAATGCTCTTTTTTACCAAAAATATTGGCATATTGTTGGGGATGATGTGATTTCAGCTGTATTAGATTTCCTGAATTATGGTAATATGCTCCCTGATATTAATTATACTAATATTGTCCTTATCCCTAAAGTGAAATCTCCTGAAAGAATTTTTGATTTTAGGCCTATTAGCCTATGTAATGTTATTTATAAAATTATATCTAAAGTTATGGCTAACAGATTGAAACAGATTCTTCCTCAGTTGATTGCTCCTACTCAAAGTGCTTTTGTGCTAGGCAGACTGATCACTGACAATGTCCTTGTGGCATATGAGACTCTACATGCTATGCATTGTAGGAAATCAGGCAAGAAAGGTTCACTAGCCATGAAGTTGGATATAAGCAAGGCGTATGATAGGGTTGAATGAGATTTTTTGAAGGGTATAATGGTCAGGTTGGGCTTTCCCCAAGTATGGATTGAGAGGGTAATGTGCTTTGTATCTACACCATCTTTCTCAGTTTGTATTAATGGTAAAGCCTATGGAAGAATTTTACCATCCAGAGGTCTTCGTCAAGGCGACCCATTATCTCCCTATTTATTCTTGTTGTGTGCGGAAGGGTTTACAACTTTGCTGGATAGATCAGAAGAGGAGGGACGGCTTAATGGAGTTATAGTTTGTAGAAGGGCACCTTGGATTTCCCATCTCCTATTTGCAGATGGTTCATTACTTTTTTGCCAGGCTTCTCTGGAGGAAGTGCAGTGTGTTACAGATATCCTTCAATTATATGCAGATTCATTAGGTCAATGTATTAATTTTGAAAAATCATCTTTATATTTTAGTAGTAACACGAATGGTGACCGAAGAGAAATCATTAAAAATATGTTGGGGGTAAAGGAGGTGGACAGATTTGAGTCCTATTTGGGGCTGCCTACATTGCTTGGTAGATCAAAATATCAAGCTTTCTCTTTTTTGAAGGATAGAGTGTGGAAAAAGATGCAAGGATGGAAAAGGAAAATGTTATCAAGAGCAAGCAAAGAGGTATTGATTAAAGCTGTAGCCTAATCCATCCCCACATACATTATGAGGGTGTTCCTACTTCTCACTAAGCTTTGCAACGAGCTTAATGCTTTGTGTGCAAGATTTTGGTGGGGTCAAACTAGTGAGGAAAGGAAAATTCACTGGAAAAATTTTGGGGGGGGGGGGTGTTAACCCAATCAAAGAAAGAAAGAGGAATGGGGTTTCGTGATTTGAAGGACTTTAATTTGGCCATGCTCGCTAAGCAAGGGTGGAGATTGATCCAAGATAGGGACTCTTTGCTTTACAAGTGTTTTAAGGCACAGTATTTCCCTCGGTGCACCTTTTTAGAGGCCTCAGATGTTCCTAATAGTTCCTATGAGTGGAAGAGCTTGATGGCAGCCCAACCAATTCTTACAAAAGGTTGTTGTTGGAGGGTGGGAGATGGGTTTGCAATTCGGGTTATGGCTGACAAGTGGATTCCGAATTAGGTCACAAATAGGGTGCTTCATCCACCGGTGGAGGAGGAATGGGAGTGGAGAGTTTCAGACCTCATTGATTAGAGGACAAATACTTGGGATCGTGAGGAGGAAGAGGCTAAATTTCATAGGTCTGATGCAGAGGCTATTTTGAGTATTCCATTGAGCCATAGACAAGTGCCTGACATGTTATTTTGGTTACATACCAAATGTGGGGACTACTCGGTCAAATCAGATTATCACATAACAAGATTAATATCCAAGCAAGAAGCTGATATATGTGAAAGCTCAAGGGAGGTGATGGGAAGCCTGATATGGGTGAAGCTATGGAAGCTTAAGATTCTGAATAAAATTAGAGTTTTTGGTTGGAGAGTATGTCTTGACACTCTACCTACCCGTGAGAATTTAGCTCGGTGGAAAATACTCGCAGATGACAGGTGTGGAGTGTGTTTTCAAGCCAAGGAATCTGGGAATCATGTTTTGTGGGAGTGTGGATTGGCCCAAGATATATGGGTTGGTTGCTCGCGTCGCTTGCAAAAAGGATTGCCTGGCTTTGATGATATGGTACAATTGGTTGAATACATGCAGCAACGCTTACCGGATGAGGAACTGGATCTTTATTAGGTCCAAAGTTGGTTTATTTGGAATCAACGTAATGCTGTGATGCATGGAGGTGTTATCCAAGACCCAGGACATTTGAACCAGCGAGCCAAAGATTATTTAGTGGAGTTTAGGGAGGCACAGGCACGTTTGACTGTATCGGGTACTCCCACTTTAGTGCAGAAATGGCGTCCTCCAACAGGTTGTTCATACAAATTGAATTTCGACACGGCAGTCTTCTCTGATACAAGCTCCTCTAGGTTTGGTGCTGTTATCCGAAACAATTTGGGGGAGGTTATGGCTGCTATGTCAGCCAAAGGGCCTGGAGTGGTGGACAGTGAAGAGGCTGAGGTGCTTGCTTGTCAGAGAGCGCTTGAGTTCGCCGTCAATGCCGGGTTCGAGGAGCTGATGGTTGAAGGTGACAACTCCACTGTCATAAGGTGCATTTCTTCCCTACGGGTCTTACGGTCTAGGTTGGGAGATATTTATGTGGATACTATTAGCTAATAGTTCCAGATGCAAGTCCTTTAGCTGTGTTAAACGAGCTCATTCCTTAGCCAGATATGCTAGGTCTATTGATGAGGATATTTTTTGGATTGAGGAGTCTCCACCTCCTACCCTTGAGGCTTTGTATTTGGACTCTATTTCTCTAAATGAATGAAATACGTATGGTCCGGTTTCAAAAAAAAAAAAAATTGATGCATTGCACAGATTGCACAGTTAAAGGAAAAAACTAATTTCCCGAAAGGAGATCAAGCTAAATCTTAAAACTTCATTGCAAACTCAAATGGATAACCAGTTAACCACACGTATTTAGATTTTTTATTTAAAAGAAATATATAAAAATTATAAGAAATTAAATTCTATAAGGATGTGGTGTAAAACTCAAGTTTTACATTCTCTAATTCTAACATGCCATATCATCATATCACATATTAAAGAATACGCCAACCATACTCGATCAATTCTAATACTCATCTAAAAATCTAACTCAACTGTGAATTTATGGAAACGATATTAGATGTGATAGGATGTATTGAGTTTTAAGTAAAAAACTGATGTGATAATCTCTTATTAGATAGTGTAAAACATGAGTTTTACAGTTCTTCCTTACCAAATTCGGACTCAAAGTATAAATCTTAAAACTTCAACATTCAATTATCTTAAAACTTCAAACCAAAGACAAAGAGGACCCTATGAAAGAGATTATTGGAGAGAATTTTAATAAGTAAAACTCGTATATTGTTTTTTATTATTTATTTATTTTTTAAATTACACTTAGTGTGTAACTCTAAGTAATGTTACATTATATTTAGAAGATCCTACTGCTACATTACTTGTTTTATACGTTCTTAACATGCATGCCAATTTTCATATCAATCAGATGTTATTTAATATTCGATTCATAAAATCATATTTTAGGCATTATTTTAAACTATAAAAAATTGATTGATAATATGACTAATGTTTTTTGATCATCTTAAAATTTTGCAAACATAGAGAAAATAGGAACATAATATAACCAACGGTGGATTTATCAAAATATATAAAAAATATTGGATTCTATAACATTGCTTGAAGATGTGTATGTTTTATCTCCTATGCCATTATTGGGTAAGGCTTAGGTGGACATTAAAGTCAAGCCCAGTTAGCAATTATTAATGACTTTATCAATCATAAAGAAGACAATAACATTCTAACTATAATAGTGACGGGTGCACACACCCTCATGTCGTCCAGCCCACATGTGATAGAGTTGCTCATTTAATGAACTTGTCTCCCACCAAAGTCTCAAAATTAAGTTAGCATGGCAGTATGTCATTCCTTGGGAGGCGACTCTGGCGGTGAGGGAAACACTGAAGAGAAGAAGATGGCTGAAAAGAGAACTAAAGGGAAGATAGAATGAATATTTTTTGGGGACAACTCTAATGCGGCGCTTTGCTAATAGGATACACTATTTTATAATGGATCGATTCATAAGAGAGTGAATAAATTTTAGTGTAAAGTCCATTTACTACCCCTAAGGTTTGAGCTAATACCAACCAAATCTAAGATAATTCAAAATTGACCAAATTGGTCCCTAAACTGACCTAAGTCCTTACACGCTGTTGTTAGGACATATGTGATTTAATGTTAGGAGCATATGTCATATTAGAATTGGCTAATCCTTTGAAAAAACGTACTTTATTTGTAATTGGGTAGATCTAGGATGTGTTTAATACTTCAAAGAACAAGAGTTCAAGTCTAGTATTGAAGTCATGCAAATCTGTTCAAGAAACAAGTGAAGAACTGTTGATTCATTAAAGCTCAATAGCTACTTAACAGATAGCTATCTATCGAGGCTCGACAGATGCTATCTATCGAGGCTCGACAGATACTATCTATTGAGGTATCTATTGAGAATTACGAAATTCAGATTTCCATATCTGATTTTCGACCCATGCTTATGTATTTTTGTAGGGTTTCTTTTCTCACAACCCTAGACATATATAAAACTTATTTTACAGGCCATCACGTAAGAGAATACAAGGAGATACATGTAAAAAGTGACCGATGCCATATTCTTTCTGAAAGAAGCTACTGCGTCTTTGCGCCTTAGGGTTTTGTAACTAAATGTTTCTTGATCTTCATTATTGATGAAGTGAAGAACTTTGTAGTCAACAATTTTTTCCAAGTTGGTATTTTTGTCACGTACTGGGAGTCGTACATCTTTGGTTAGTCACGTACTGGGAGCCGTGCATCTTTGGTTAGTCACGTACTGGGATCCGTGCAAAAGGGTAGCGTTCATATATTGAAGAGTTCAGAGGTTCTGAAGCGGTAGAAGGTTTCTGTTGTGAGTTCATCTACGGGGATTATAGAGTCTAGGGACAAAAGTTTTATACTAGATCTGAAACTTCTCTTTATTATAGTGGATTGCTTTTCGAGAAGGTTTTCCCTTAGGTTTTTACTGTGAAACTAGTTTGTTTCATTGGTTTTCCTGGGTCATCATATCTTGTCTTATTTACTTTTCCACTACACTTATTCTTGACATGATATTGACGTTTGTTTGTTTTAACAAGTTTTATTCATAATAAATTTAATTTACAACTTGGGTTTAAAACTTGTTAATTCTAACAACTGGGGTCTAAACCGTTATAAGGGAAATTATTGTGTACTCCTGGAATACCATAAATGCGTACTCCCTCCTCTCACATGAATGGTGAGTCCTATTAATTAAATTCATGGTGGTACCCACCATTCATGTGAAAGAAGTGACTATGCATTTATGGTACTCTGGAAGTACCTAATAATTTTCCACAAAAGAAACTAATAATGCATACTTAATGTTATAGAATCATTATCAAAATTTGGAAAACAATAGGTTGCCAATGGAGAGAAAGAGAAAGAGATGGTAAAAAAAAAAAAAACAATACAAAGTAATAAAGAGTAGAAAAAGAAAAAAATCAAACGTCATTAGTAGACGTTAATTTAAAAAAATTAAAAAAAAAAGGCTATAAGGAGAAGTAAAAAATAATATAGAGATGTCCATACGGAGAATATTAAAAACTTTATAGTATAGTAAACTAAACCGTTACATTTACTTAAAAAATTAAATCAATCTCATCCAAAAAAAAAAAATCAATAATCAACAACTAATACAATTATAGTGCTAAATTTAAACTTAAAACTAACCAAACTATAATCATGGAAACCAAAATTTTCCAATCATAACTAAAAAAGTGACGTTCTCCAATAATAATAGAAATTGCATAAGAAATAAAATTAGAAAATTTAAAATCCTTTTTTTGACATTTCATTTAACCTTACACACACACACACACACACACACACACACATATATATATAAAATTTTCATACACCGTTACTTTTTGAATATCCAGTAAATGATGTTACCTCTCATTTAACGTCTTTATTATGCAAATCATCGGTTAGTAATAAATATATAATGGTAAGAAATGTTAAAACGAGATCATTATTAAAAAAAAATATATATAAAATTAAATAGCAACTATCATTATGGAGTAGTAGTCTATAATTTTACACATCTAATGAAGTAGAATATATATAGTTTACTTAACGGTATATGTAAAGATTCACATTATATATATATATATATATATATATATATATATATATATATTTGTGTGCGTGTAAAGGTTTAAAAAAAAAGTTATATGTAAGGTTTTAATAATAATTTTAGTATATTAATTTTTTTTAATGATAGTTTTAATTAAAAGGAAATATTTTTCCTGATCAAAATGTATTGTTGTTCCCTAAACTTTAGCTCATGTGAGATCTTAATCCATCAAGTTAAGTGATCATTTTTTTTTACTCTAACAATCCTAGAGGCATTGTTTTTAGTATTTAAAAAAGTAAAAGTTCTTAATTTATGTCCCCAAAAAACATAAAATGATCAATTTTAGTGATTATAATATTTATCAAGTCAAATTATATTTATTATTATGGACATTTGACTTATTATAAGGTATGATAAATAATGTACTGATCATGTTTACAAAAAATGCAAGAACTCAAAGTATTTTGGCCCTCTTGCACGAATTGATTCGGAGGCAAATTGATTAGAAAATTTTGGTAATATATCGTTGATTCATCCAATGTGTAATGTATAATTCATTTACATAGAAGATACGACTTAATAATTTTACAGGGAATATATAATTCATTATATTCTTTTACTCATATAACTATTTAATTTAATTTATTGATCTAAATAATGAAAACTAATCCAAATCCAATTCTCTTTTGATATGTTCCTTAGAAGGGGTTTGTTTTACCATTCTGTATGTACAGCTATTCTATTTGAACCAATATGGTAGTGGGGGTGTTCATCGTGTTCTCAATCTTTCTTTGCCCATTATTAATTTCAAGTTTTGTCTTTGTCGTCTTGTATATGAAAACAACTTCCAGATTAATAGGAGTTTAATCACAACGAGTCAGAATTTTTGTTCTACATATGATAGATTGGTATAAACATTTACAACTTCGAATTGGATCAATTTCTCCTTACGAAACACTTCTTTTTTCCATATTTTATACCTTAGCTTTGTGGAAAAATATACTTACTACTGCTGAAGTACAAAATAATTGAAATCTTAAATCAAAACATTATGTGTGTTGCGTGTAGTATAATTTTCTCTACCCTCCCTTAAAAGTTACCATGGCTTTTTATTAGAGTTGTAATATGCCTTTATGTTAGAATCAATTTTCCTCTACCTTGTGTGTGTGTGTGTTTGTTTCTCACAAAAAAAAAAAAAAAAAAAAAAAAAAAAAAAAAAACATTATGTGTGGATGATATCCATGTGGATATGCACTTTAGTGGGATCATCTCACAAAATGTTAATAATCCTCTCATTTTTTATAAAATTTATTGATAATTAAATGAAACTTTCAGAGAAGCAAATGAAAGGCTTTCATGAAACTTCTCATAGAATTAAGAGTGAATTTTTTTAATTTTTTTTAATGCCAAATCATGAACTAGTAATTGCATCCAATCTCCAAAAAAATTTCAATTGTTTTGAACTTTCTCTGTTTTGAATGGAATATTAATGGAATCTCCAATCATTTACACCTCATAGGAACTACAAGATCACCCCAAAGATATCTTCAGCATCCAGTGGTCATTGGTCAATCATAGGACCCTATTCAATTTATTAGCTGTCCATTCTAAATAAGGTTGGCATAACGGTTGCATGCAAAATATTTGTGCCTCAATCATTTTATTCTTAAGCCCCGCGAGAAAATTTCTTATTAACTCTTACCAATAAGTTTCGATACCTAGATTGCTGAACTCAAAAATTATGGCCAATGATTAAGGAAAATTATTAAATATTCCGAGAGTACCATAAATGCCTACCCCCTCTTTCATATGAATTGTGGGTCCCACTATAAATTTAATTAGTGGGACCCACAATTATGTTAGAAGAGGGAGTACACATTTATAATATTTCGGGAGTACTCAATAATTACTCAATGATTAATAAATCTTCTTTTTTTGAGAAACTGGTAAGGAAATTTTATTAAGCTAAATCAAACAATAAAACATCATCCAAATCACGTGGAAGGTCCTCCAACCACACATTAGTACCTACAGATACAACTACTCGGCACGCAAGGGCATGAGCTAACTTATTACCCTCACGCTGTACATGAACAAAATTGCAACAAGATAAAGAAGACGACATCAATCTAATCTCATCTATAATATGCCCATAAGAAGCCTTGAATGGTTTAGATGTGTTGACAGCCTTGATATCCTGTAGAGAATCACCCTCCATCACAACCAGAAAAACATTGATTTCCTTGGCAAGCAACACTGCCCTACGAGCAGCTAGAGCCTCCACCATCACCACCGAGCTAGGGAGCCTAATCCTCTAACTGAGCGCACCAATAATCAGACCGACCGAGTCCTTGATTGAAGAAATTCTTAATGCTATGAATTTCAGATTGAAACAAAACTAACACAGTGATTTAGAAGAAATTGAGATAATATCAATGACAAGCAAGAAAGGAAGTCAGTGAGAAAACAGAGCAAGAAAGTGTGAGAAAGAGAGAGAAAGAGAGGGAAAATTCTGAGAAAGAAAATCACTTCTATTGAGAGAAAAATATTTCTTTACATAATGATTCAAGTGATCACTAGCTAACTATTTATATTACACACTATACAAGTCTTAACAGAACAATAATTAGATCCAAATTATGCGGATCAATTCCGTAATTCACGGAGAGAATAATTGCTCAATAACTGACTTTGGCGCCACAACACCTGAAGCTTGAACTGAACCAAACCGACACCGTTTTGCCATTCTTCTAAACGATGCATTGCAATGCAACCTTTAAATGAAACTGTGCATTTTGTAATCACACCTTAAGTTCCACCGTTTTGCTCTCCTTGCTCTGTCATTTTGACCTTCGTTGATTTCAAGCCACTTCTGTCTTCAACATCCCCCCTCAAACGAAAGGGGGAGGAGTCCATCATGAGTTTGTGTCTAAGAAGAAGAAACAGAGAAGCAGATAAAGGCTTGGTGAAGACATCAGCTAAATTATCTTTGCCCGAGACAAAGCCAACACATAAATCCTTGCGCAAAACTTTCTCTCTGACAAAATGATAATTAACCTCAAGATGCTTTGTGCGAGAGTGAAACACTGGATTAGCAGAGAGAGCAATGGTAGAGACATTATCACACCATAACACAGGCACATGAGAGAGAAAAACCTTAAGCTCTTTGAACAAAATACGAAGCCAGGATAGCTTAGCTTGTAGCTAAAGCACGATACTCTGCTTCAGTGGAGGATCTGGAGACTGTGCTTTGCTTCTTGGCAGACCAAGAAATGGGACTAGGACCCAGAAACACAAGCAAACTAGTAGTGGATCGTCTGTCGGAAGGATCCCCTGCCCAATTAGTATCTGTAAAGGCAGTGAGTGTCAAAGGACCAGGGGAAAAATGAATGCCATGACTTAAAGTACCCCTAACATAACGCAAAACACACTTGGTAGCTTCCAAGTGAGTGGAAGTGGGAGCACTCATAAACTGACAAAGCTGGTGAACACTGAAGGAGAGGTCTGGACATGTAAAGGTCAAGTACTGGAGAGCCCCAACCATACTTCTATACACAGAAGGATTAGACAAAGCAACACCATCATGAGGCACCAATCTGGTGGAAGGACAGCAAGGAGTTTTGGTGGGTTTGGAGTTCTCCATGTTGAACCTATGAAGCACATCAGAGGCATATTTGGACTTAGTGAGAGAAAGACCAAACTTAGTCCGTGTGATCTGAATGCCCAAGAAATAGTTTAGAGGCCCCAAATCTTTAAGCTCAAATACTTGACTTAGAGCTAAGATAAGATGAGTAATCTGTACCGAGCTGTTACCAGTGACAATAGTGTCATCTACATACAACAAAAGGTAAATGATAGTCCCAGATGAGTGAAAAATGAAGAGAGAGTTGTTTGCAACAGAAGCACTGAAACCAAGATGAAGCAAATGGAATGTGAACCTCTCAAACCAAGCCCTTGGGGCTTGCTTAAGTCCATAGAGTAATTTATGCAATCTGCAGGCATAGGATGGATGTTTGGAATCCACATACCCTGGAGGTTGCTCCATATATACCTCCTCTTTAAGAAAGCCATGGAGGAAAGCATTTGATACATCAAGTTACCTTAGAGACCAATTACAGCTTACTGCAATAGCTAAGATAAGTCTCACAGTAGCTGGTTTGATGGCAGGACTGAATGTTTCTTGTAAATCAATCCCAGCTTGCTGATGAAACCCCTTAGCAACTAACCTAGCCTTTTACCTTGAAATAGTGCCATCACTGTTGAGTTTTAGTTTATAAACCCATTTGCACCCAACCAAATTTACATTAGAAGGTGTAGGTACCAAGGACCAAGTCTGCTGCCTTTAGAGAGCTTGAAACTCAGCATCCATTGCCTCACACCATTTGGGGTATTTGGAAGCAATCTTAAAAGTAGAAGGTTCAGTAAAATTGTAATCAAGAACAGCCTTGTAACATAATTTGGAATTTGGTTTGATAATCCCACTTTTGGATCTGGTCTGCATGGGGTGAAGGTTCAAGGTGGAAGGTTGAGCAAGGGTGGTAGCAGATTGAGGTGAACTGGGAGGTATAGGATCAGACTGAGATGGACTGGATGAAATAGGAGCAGACTGAGATGGACTAGTAGGTATGGGATTTGAAGAAGATGGCCTGGAGGGAGGGTTAGGGGGTGATGTATGTGATATTGCAGGTGTAGAAGCAGGAACTGAGGTAATAGGACATGATTGAGATGTAAGGGATCCAGAAAAGGAACCTAGAAGTGAGGGATGATTATGGGAATGAAGAAACAGTTGATTTGAAAGCCAAACAGAATCAAATGGAACAATGTGAGAAGTAGAAGAAGATGAAGAAGAATTGATAGTGGAAAAAGGAAATTTGGACTCATTAAAGAGTACATGTCTAGAAGTGTAGAGATGGATGGTGTTGAAATCAAGACACAGATAACCTTTTGAACCATTGGGGTAACCAAGAAAGATGCACTCTACAGTCCTAGGTTCAAGTTTGTGGGTTGTAGAAGGCCTAAGATTAGGATAACAAGCACAACCAAAGACCTTGAGCTGTGAAAGATCAGGTTGTGAGGAATATAGCTTGAACCAAGGGGAGTGAAAGCCCAGAACAGAAGTGGGAAGTATATTAATTAAGGTAACAGCTGTTTGAACAGGATATGACCAATAGGAAGTGGGAAGAGATGCTTCGGATAGAAGAGTGATAGTGGATTCAATAAGGTGTCTATTTTTTCTCTCAACAAGGCCATTTTGTTATGGAGTGTAAGGGCAACAGAGTTGGTGAATTATACCTTGCTGCATTAGATAAGTTTTAAACTCATTTGAGGTATATTCACCACCCCCATCTGACCTAAAAACCTTGATTTTGGCAGAAAATTGATTTTCAATCATAGCTTTGAAGTGAGTAAACTTAGTAAAGACCTCAGACTTAGACTTAAGCAAATAAAGCCATGTAAATCTGGTATAATGGTCAACAAAGAGAACATAGTACTTAAAACCATTTATGGAATTCACAAGGGCAGGACCCCACAAATCTGAATGTATCAGTTCGAAAGGAGAAGAGGCAGTAAAAATAGATTTTGGAAAAGATTGATTATGCATTTTACCAAACAAGCAGTGTGTACAAGGATTATCAACAGAATTACACTTATTTATAGCTGAATTGACATTAGGAAATAACACTTTGAGTACTTGATCATGAGGATGACCAAGTCTCTTGTGCCAAAGAGACTTATTAACAAAGGAATGATTAACAACATTATTGACAACAGAATGACTAGCAACATTGTTGCAGACCTTAGAAGGTAAAGAAAGCAAAGAAGCCCTTTAAGGATAGATTGGATAAACTCCATCTTCACTCTTGCCCTGGTACAAAACCTTCCCCGTGGCCAAAGCCTGAATGGAAAGGACATTTTCATCAAAATAGCACCAACAATTATTGTCATTGCAAAGTTGATGAACTGAGGCAAGGTTTGATGCTATGGAAGGGACTCTAAGAACATTATTAAGACAAATACTTGACTAAGAAAGAGGAATAAGGGCATTACCAGTGTGAGTAATAGGAAGATTTTGGCCATTGCCCACAGTGAGGTGTTCTTGACCATTGTATGGTTTTGGGAAGTTGAGGTGATTAAGGCTTGTTGTGACATGATTTGTTGCAGCACTGTCTGCAAGCCAAGGCTGTTCTTGAATCAAGCAACTATTTGAAGCAGTGGCCATTGCTACAAGTTTAGTAGGAGGATGCTTTCCTTGATAAGCATAGTCCATCCTATGGTAACAATCAATGGCTGTATGGCCAAGTTTTCCACAAATCTGACAAGAAGGTCTCTCTGACCGTGGACCAGTATTGTGTTGAGCTTGCTGAAATTGATTGAAGTGAGGATATTGAGTTGATCCTCTACCTCCCTTACCACCTCTGTTATTGTAGCTACCTCGGCATCTTCCTCTATTAAAATTCTGATTATGACCACTGTTATAAAAATTCTGATTATGACCACTGTTGTTAGGCTTTGAAGTAGTTGCTGCCATGGCAAATACTGAATCTTTCACATCTAGGCCTTCATTCAAAGATTCCTCCTCAGCATTGAGCATAGTAGAAAGCTCATCAAAGCTCAATTGTGTACTCCTGGTCCTTATAGCAGACCTGAAAGCATTATATTCTCTAGGAAGGCCCTTAATTGCTATGTGGAGGAGTTCTTCATCATCTATAATCACTCCAACTGCTAGAAGTTTGTCTCTTACCACTTTAATCTTTTGCAAATATAAATCTACAGAATCAGCTCCCTTCTTGATGTTGTGCAATTCACATTTAAGATTCATGATGTGTGACCTGGAGATTGAAGAGAATCTATTCTCCAAGACCTTCCAAACCTCCATAGCTGAGTTACAACCCACTGTAAGGGCAAGGATAGATGGAGTCAAGGTTGAACTTATGAAGTCAACAATGCCTTCTCCTTAGATTTCTAGATCAAGAAGTTTGGATTCATGATCGTGGTGTAAGCACCAGAGAGATCTTTCATATATTTATTAGGAATAAGCTGAGGTTCTTCTAACAACTCAAACAAAGAGTAAGTCTCCAACACCATGGTAATTTGGTGTTTCCAAACAATATAGTTTGTATTGTCCAACTTCACTGTCATTATATTGGACATATCAGAGAGAAGCAATAGTGGTTGATTCATCACATTCACTGAGGAACTTGAAGATGTTGATGAGGAAGCCATTGTAGAACTTGAAGCTGCCATTGAAGCTTGAGCCGTGACAAATTCTGGCTCTGATACCATGAAGAAATTCTTAATGCTATGAATTTCAAATTGAAACAAAACTAACACAGTGATTTAGAAGAAATTGAGATAATATCAATGAGAAGCAAGAAAGGAAGTCAGTGAGAAAACAGAGCAAGAAAGTGTGAGAAAGAGAGAGAAAGAGAGGGAAAATTCTGAGAGAGAAAATCACTTCTATTGAGAGAAAAATATTTCTTTACATAATGATTCAATTGATCACTAGTTGACTATTTATATTACACACTCTACAGGTCTTAACAGAACAATAATTAGATCCAAATTATGCGGATCAATTCCGTAATTCACGGAGAGAATAACTGCTCAATAACTGACTTTGGCGCCACAACACCTGAAGCTTAAACTGAACCAAACCGACACCGTTTTGCCATTCTTCTAAACGATGCATTGCAATGCAACCTTTAAATGAAACAATGCGTTTTGTAATCACACCTTAAGTTCCACCATTTTGCTCTTCTTCCTCTGTCGTTTTGACCTTCGTTGATTTCAAGCCACTTCTGTCTTCAACACTGATCACCACCCCTAGTCCTGCACAAGCTTGGTCCTCAAAAACTGCCCGGTCGAAATTAACTTTGTACAAACCTTCAGCTGGCGGAGACCATTAAACAACCTCCCTGGGCACACTCCGTCTCAGAGGCTGCTTCTGCACATCATGGAATTCTCGCAAGAGAGCTGAAGCTCTATCCACCACGTCCCCAACGTCCCAAACAGGCTGATGCACCCTCAATCTGTTCCTCCGTTCCCAAATCGCCCAAGCTATCATGGAGAAGAGAGCTACCTGACTGAGTGTAGCATTCTGCAGCATGTAAAAAACTAAATCTTCGAAAGTGGACAACTTCTGAGCACGAAGGAACGCTAAGGACTGAGTGGACATCCAAATCGGCTTAACACCGTCACAAAGCCATAATGCGTGAATGCTATCCTCCACCTCAGCTCTTATTGAGAAGATATTACGCACGATGCCTGACGTGGGAAAAATCTTTTTCTTGATTAAGGCAAAGGATAAGAAAGCTGCAATTGACAGACTCAAAATTGAAGTATGTAACCTAAATAAATTACTTTTTGTATGTGTACATTTTTTGAATTTTTTTTAAAAAAAATGATAGATTTCGTTTTAAACCCTATAAGTTAGCAGTAGTCCAAATTTAAATCTATAATTTTAAAAGTGCCAAATTAAATCCTGAACTTTCGATAACAAATTAACCTAGAGTCAAAATTGGTGTAACATTGTTAACTAAACATTAGAGAGAAAAAAAGAAAAGAAAAAAGAAGACAATATTGTTTCCCAGCTGCTTCCATAGATCATCTCAGGGGTTCTTGTAGTTTATCACTAATATTCATGATCTCCTCTCAAAAATGAAAAATAATAAATCCTTCATTATCACTGTACCTCTATAGATATATCCACAGATCCAACGCGGAAAGGCTAGAACTATAGCAGAACACTGATGAATGTCACAATTTCCTAACATAAAGATCATGTACTACTCAAGTCTTGTGGGTTGGTATACAAATAATCCTTTTCTTTAGGCCTGTATGGGACCACCAACCTTTTCTTTGGGTTTTCCATGTGATCTATATGAGAATCCTTCACTGCCAATGGGAACTCATCCTAACTCAGTGATCCATTATTGTACTGGTCTATGTAATTGACCATATCTCTCTCTCTCTCTCTCTCTCTCTCTCTCACTTTTTTCCCCTAACGTTAATGGTGTTACACCTATTTGACTTTAGAGTTTAATTCGTTACCTCTAAGGGTTTATTTCGGTACTTTTAAAAATATAGAATTTAATTTGAACTACTCCTAAACTATATGGTTTAAAATGAAATTCGTCTAAAAAAATAACTTTTTAGATCTTTGTTCAAAGTCTCAAAGATTCAATTATCATGATTAGATTTTAGACTCAGAACTTTTCAAGTGCTTGGAACAAATGCATGGGGAATCCTTTGAGGATTTCATGATGAGGAAGCTGGTCCCGGTAGTTGGGAATGTTTGTGAATCCAATCTAGGGATGGATCCCTGTACAGCTAATGAGATCGCAAAAAAAGTTGATGTGATCATAAATGCAGCCACCAATACAACTTTTGATGAAAGGTTTTTCTCCATTTCGCTTGAACATGCATTTATAAAACAATGTGGTTTTAGCCTTTTTTGTATTCTAGGTGTTCTCGTAAAATTGAATCTTAAATATAGTTATCATATAGGTATGATGTTGCTCTCAACACAAACACAATAGGACCTTCTCGGCTCTTAGGTTATGCAAAGAGGAGCAAGAAACTTGGCCTTTTCTTGCATATATCAACGAGTATGCAAATAAACTGGAACTCTAATTAAAGCTAAATATATACATTATCGAAACAATTTTTATTTTTTTTAAGTGTTACTTCTGTTACACAGCATATGTCAATGGGGAGAGGCAAGGATTAATTATGGAAAAACCTTTCCACATGTGACAGACGATAGCAGAGGAAAGTGCCACCTCAAAAACCCCACCAGTATCTATCTCAGTACTGGATATTATTGCTGAAATAGAGTTGGCTTTAGATTTGAAATTATCTGTGCATGAAAATGATGTTGCTCAAAGCCTCAAAAGATGAAAGAATTGGGTCTGCAAAGGTATCAAAATGTTCTTTAAATTAGAATTGCAAATTGAAAGTAGAAAATTATTCGACTCAAACCTTTCATCAGAGAAGTAAAGATTAGTTTTCTACTTTTACTGTAAGGTTGGATATGTTAACATGCATATGTTCAAACTTTAGGTTTTCATTGCTTTGGCTAGGTTAATCCTAATAACTTGTATCGCTTTAACAGGGCAAAAACCTTCGGATGGCAAAACACATACGTGTTCACTAAGGCCATGGGTGAGATGCTAGTAAATAGCCTGAGAGGAAATATTCCAGTAGTCATCACTCGCCCTACTATCATTGAGAGTACCTATAAAGAGCCTTGCCTTGGATGGATACAAGGAAACAGGTGCCCTTCGAAGTTTCACAAGTCACAACATATAGCGTGTTTAAGTTTTGTGGGAGAAAAGAGAGCAGAGAATGAAAAGAAGCAACGGAGATGGGATGCGAATGCTTAATCCATTTCCTAGAGTTGTGTAGATTTTTAAAAATTAAGTACGGTGAAAGCTATAGATACGTTATTGTAGGGTCTGCTTTTGTTGCCCAAGCCCAAAGGATATGGGTCAAAGGCCCAACGAACCCAGAACAATGAATTTGTAGAGAGTGGATCGAAGGTTTAGGCGCTGGCCGGCGTTCACGAAGCATGAACTCCTTTCTCTTTTATTGAAAAAATACTTAGAACATTTTACAACTGGGGGATGCTCCTCGGCCCCTGGCCGAGAAGGCCTTTTTTCCCCTTTTTACCTCCCCCCCCCCCCCCCGCTCAGGAGGGATTCCCTTACATTATATACCCTTTACCCAACCAATCCTAGCCCTACACTTGTTGAGCAATCAGGACATTACTCAGGTGCCCGTCCTATCAGCCGCCTCCCACTCTCTTTGTGAGTCGCGGCAACCAAGGCGACGCTGGTGCGGGGTCCTTTCTTCATTAATGCGGCCATGGCGGTAGTCAGGGGCATTTAATGTGGAGGTGACTGTTTGTCATGAGCTTGTCCCTCCATCAGATTTATACTGCAGGCGTGTGGTATTCCCTCTCGGCCCTTTGAGTAGTCATGAAGGCTTCCTTGGAAGTGTTTGCTGGTTGCCTTAAGTTCTCGGATGTCCGATGATGGGGTCGTCCTCAGCATGGCCAGTTGTACGCCTGGGCTTCTTCTTTTCATCCTCGGGTTTTGGGTGCCTCCTCGGCTCGAGCCTTCGGCCCAGGAACGAAGTGGGCTGGGCCGTAGGATTCCTTGGCCCCACAATAGCCCCTCAAAATCTTGCTATCCTCACCCTCGGGCGGAGGGGAGGATTTTGATGTCCTCGGGCCTGCGACGCGTCCCATTGAGTCTGGCCCTCTGTTGGTACTGGAGTCTTTTCGTCTGCCCCAGAAGCGTTACTGGCGCCTCGAAGTGCGCGATGCGCCTTTCATTAAATCAAGACGGCTCTGTGCTCCCCACGTTTAACGGGAGGATGACAATCCAATGGTGGGGATTCGCCTAACATTTATGGGCGGGAAAACCTGCGCGGCTCCTTGATTTGGGGTATAAATACCCACTCGAAAGGTCGGTCCCTCTGTTTACTCGCATCCAAGAGTCTACATCTCCAGCATAAAAAGCTTGTTCGAGGAGCTTCTACTCATTTCTGTAAGTCGCTCTATCTTTCTTCGTATTTTCTTCCTCTCTGTTCTTCCTTCTCTTTCATTTGCTCTTTCTTAGCTCACTTAGGCATCATTTGGGATGGGTAGATTTAAGAAATATGTTTATACCGAAGAGGCGATGGAGAAATTCATCGCCGACTATAATATACCAAACAACGTGGGCTTGAGGTATTGTGAGGAGGGCGAGTGGCGCTTTCGGAGGCAGGAGGGTGAGGTGGTGATTCCCATCGTTGCCTTCGTTGAAGGTGGCATGAGAATACCCATGGGGCCGGTGATGAGGGGCTACCTTACGTACTTCCGGCTAGCCCCCACCCAGTGTGCCACCAACGTCTTCAGAATTTTGGGTTGTGTGGACGCCCTAAACGAGAAGATGGGGTTGAGGTTGACCCACCACGACGTAAATTGGTGTTATAACCTCTAGTGCCTGAAGGGCAAATCTTACTACCTGAAGACCAGGGATGATAGGGTCCGGCTTATTCAGTGCCTCCCTGAGTACAGCAAGGGGCTGAACAAGGACTTCCTTATCATGTCTGGAGAGTGGCACGATGGCCTTCACTACCCAACGACGGAGGGGACCCCAGGTGTGGCAGTGGGAAAATGGGGGGAGGACTCTAGGACCCTAATCAGTTCCATTCTTTATTTCGTCTGTTTCTTTTGCACCGTTTGGTTATTAATGTGAATGTGTCTTCTTTTGCAGATCCGCACGCCTTCACGCGCCACTTCAGTCTGATCAACCGGGAAGACTTGCAGAAGGCGCTGAGGGCGGAGGTTTTCGTGAACGAAGTCGATAATCAAGTTAGGGCCGCTCACCAGATCTTGGGATACGACCCGGCTCAAAAGTCATTTGCGGCGCCGAAGTACGTGATCAGAGCAAAGGATCCTCGGCTTCGGAAAATAACCTTGACTGAGGACGGGTTCCGGTTCCCCGAAGAGCCCTCCACATCAGGAGTAACACCTGCGGGTCCCTTATCCTCCCTTAGACTCTCAGAGCCCGCCGAAGAAGGCCTAGAGAGGGAAGTGGAAGTCGCCGATTTTGGCCCTGCCGAAGACGAGTTTGACATTTTTGAACAAGTTCACCAGTCCGAGGATCCTCTAGGAGACCTGGGCGATCCTCGTCTGACAGAAGCAGACTTCCCAGCGTCCAAGTCCCCTCCCCGGCAAAAAATGGGTAACAAGAAGAGGCCCCAATCTAGCCTGCTGGATCTGATCGAATGCCAACCGGGGAAGTTAAAGCCAAAGCTTCCTCCTCCTCCTCCAAAGGCTCCTTCTGCCTAGGGCAGGTCGGCCCCTACCCATTCAGGGCCTCCTCCCCCTCCGCCTCAGACGAGTCTGCCTTCTAGGCACGAGCCCTCTGATCCCAAGCAGAAAAAGGATAAGGGCAAAAGGCCAGCTGAGGAAAAGTCCGGGTCCCCCCGGGAGGAGGGCGATACTCGACGGCCGTCCAAACAGTTGAAGATAGGCTCCCGAGGCCAGGATAAACAGGTTGACGCCCAGCCCGAGGCTCAGGCCTGGCTTCCCGCCCCAATGCTCCATGGGGGGCCTCTAAGGGAAGACTCCTCACTTAGGGATTTCAAAGAGGGCGAAGGCGCGTACGTGGCCGACGCGCTGGAAAGGTGCCTGCTACTCCCGGCTGACATGGCGGAGCTGGGGACTATGAGAAGCAGGAAGGTCTTCCTCTGCCTCAAGCGGTACTTGGGAATGGCAAGTCCCTCAACACTTACCATTTTTTTCCTAGCTTCAGCTTTCTCTTCCCCTTTTCTGAGCTCGGCTAACCGTGTACTTGTTTTGTTGGGCAGGCCATTCAGGCCACTTATAGGTTGGAGGACGTGGCCCGTGACCAGGGGAAAGCCATGGACGTGGAGCGTGAGAAACACCTGGAGGCCACACGGACCCTTAAAAACTCCGAAGCTGATCTTGCCAAGGCCTGGGAAGAGCTGAGGGCGATGAACAGTGTTCGGGATAATGCCTTGTCAGGCCTCGCCGGCTTCCAGAAGCAGGCCAAAGATCAGTCGAAGCGCCTGGGCGAGGCAAAGGAGCAGCTGAAAACTGCAAGGGAGCTGCTTGCTGGTCTGCCAAAGAAGGTGGCTGCCGCCGAGGAAGCCAAGAGGGTGGCCGAGTGGGCCAGGGACGAGGCCGTGAGGGCCAAGTTTGAGGCTGACCATGGCAGGGAGGACGCCCTGGCCTCTAAGCAGGAAGCCGAGGAGGAGGCCTATGCTGCGAGGATGGCCGAGACAGAAGCAGCCTTTAGGGCTCAAGTCCCCGGGCTGTGCAGGCGCTACTCTGCTGAGGTTTGGAAGGAGGCTCTCAGGCAGGCTGGGGTTGAGGCCTCGTCCGACTTATGGAAGGAGGAAAGGGTGTACTACCCTTCTGCCATCCAGGAGGCAACTCCAGGTGGCGCTGAGGCCGGAGAGGTTGCAGAGGAAGCCGGTGCTGCTACGGGTGAGGACACCTCAATCGCTGAACCCATGGGTGAGCTCGTCCAAGTAAGTGACCCTCCCGAGGTAGATGAATCAGGTGAGGGCCCCGTTGAGGAGACGCCCCAGGAGGTTACGAAGTCAACCTCTGAAGCTGAGGTTCCTGCTGCTGAGGAGGCAGCTGTTCCTGCCGCGCCTTCGCAGGCTTTCCCTTCTGGCCAAAGCTCAGAAGGCCTTAAAGCCGCTATGGTCCAGCCCCCTGCTGAGGGAGGAAAATAAAGGGGCAGGGCAGGCCCCTCGACGCCGTCGTCTCTCTTGTCTTTTGCATATTTTTTTGAATTGTAATGTGACATTCATCATGTAACCCTTATGGATTTAATGCAATGTGATTTCTATTTCTCCTTCCAATTGTTCTGGCTGTTTGTACATCTGCATGTTATTCGTTTTCTTTTTCCTTTGTTGTCCTTTTTTTTTTTTTTTTTACTTGCATAATTTTATCACCAATTATACTTTGGCCAGTCATGGCAGCGATTGTAATAACGTGAAGGTACGTACGCATAGGCTGGTATTTCATGTCTCCGGGACTAGGCAGGACTCTTGCTTTCCCAACGTTCCAACACTTAGAGTCTTCTGGAGTAGTTAGCTTCCCCGTAGGTGAGAGTTTGAGGACCATGCAGTGCCCAGGTTCTGTCTAACACTTAGGATCATCTGAAGTAGTTAGTTTCCCCATAGGCCTGAGTTCGAGGACCATGCAGTGCCTTGGTTCTGTCTAACACTTAGGATCATCTGAAGTGACTAGTTTCCCCATAGGCCTGAGTCTGAGGACCATGCAGTGCTTTGGTTCTGTCTAACACTTAGAATCCTCTAGAGTAGTTAGTTTCCCCATATGCCTGAGTCCGAGGACCATGCAGTGCCTTGGTTCTGTCTAACACTTGTTCTTCTGAAGTAGTTAGTTTCCCCATAGGCTTGAGTCCGGGGACTTTGCAATGCCTTGGTTTTGTCTAACACTTGTTCTTCTGAAGTAGTTAGTTTTCCCATAGGCCTGAGTCCGAGGACCATGCAGTGCCTTGGTTCTGTCTAACACTTGTTCTTCTAAAGTAGTTAGTTTCCCCATAGGCCTGAGTCCGAGGATCATGCAGTGCCTTGGTTCTGTCTAACACTTGGCCTTCTGAAGTAGTTAGTTTCCCCATAAGCCTGAGTCCGAGGACCATGCAGTGCCTTGGTTCTGTCTAACACTTGTTCTTCTGAAGTAGTTAGTTTCCCCATAGGCCTGAGTCCGAGGACTATGTAGTGCCTTGGTTCTGTCTAACACTTGGCCCTCTGAAGTAGTTAGTTTCCCCATAGGCCTGAGTTCGAGGATCATGCAGTGCCTTGGTTCTGTCTAACACTTGGCCTTCTGAAGTAGTTAGTTTCCCCATAGGCCTGAGTCTGAGGACCATGCAGTGCCTTGGTTCTGTCTAACACTTGGTCTTCTGAAGTAGTTAGTTTCCCCATAGGCCTGAGTCCGAGGACCATGCAGAGCCTTGGTTCTGTCTAACACTTGGTCTTCGAAGTAGTTAGTTTCCCCATAGGCCTGAGTCCGAGGACCATGCAGTGCCTTGGTTCTGTCTAACACTTGTTCTTCTGAAGTAGTTAGTTTCCCCATAGGCCTGAGTCCGAGGACTATGCAGTGCCTTGGTTCTGTCTAACACTTGGTCCTCTGAAGTAGTTAATTTCCCCATAGGCCTGAGTCCGAGGACCATGCAGTGCCTTGGTTCTGTCTAACACTTGGTCTTTTGAAGTAGTTAGTTTCCCCATAGGCCTGAGTCCGAGGACCATGCAGAGCCTTGGTTCTGTCTAACACTTGGTCTTCGAAGTAGTTAGTTTCCCCATAGGCCTGAGTCCGAGGACCATGCAGTGCCTTGGTTCTGTCTAACACTTATTCTTCTGAAGTAGTTAGTTTCCCCATAGGCCTGAGTCCGAGGACCATGCAGTGCCTTGGTTCTGTCTAACACTTGGCCTTCTGAAGTAGTTAGTTTCCCCGTAGGCCTGAGTCCGAGGACCATGCAGTGCCTTGGTTCTGTCTAACACTTGGCCTTCTGAAGTAGTTAGTTTCCCCATAGGCCTGAGTCCGAGGACCATGCAGTGCCTTGGTTCTGTCTAACACTTGGCCTTCTGAAGTAGTTAGTTTCCCCATAGGCCTGAGTCCGAGGACCATGCAGTGCCTTGGTTCTGTCTAACACTTGGCCTTCTGAAGTAGTTAGTTTCCCCATAGGCCTGAGTCCGAGGACCATGCAGTGCCTTGGTTCTGTCTAACGCTTTCATTTCTCCGTAAGTAGGGGTTTGTCCTCGGACCGCTTTACTGGAGACGACTCCTCCTTCGGTCGGATTATGATCTTACACCTGGCGATGATCTCGCCTCCAGCTCGAGCCCCCATCTTTTTTATTTGGGAAGCGTCCCTTGGCCGTTCGTGTTTCGCGCTTGATGCTTTGGTGCGCGAGACGCGCCTTCATTAATGGCCTCGTGAATTAACATAAGTCCAACGGTCTACGGCCCCCTTGGAATTTGGTAGCTTCATTATTAGCCCTGCTGGTAACTCTCTTTTCGAATTCTGCGTGGAGTAATTCTCACCAACCCTCATCCTCTATATAAGGCTTTCCGGGGGGATGGTTTCTCCATACTCCATGAACCTCCCAACACAAACAGAAAGAACACATCCTTTCAGCTCCCCAAGCCCCTTTAATAACCCCGCCGGAATTGTGACCGGAGTTAGTAGATATGGGGCAGCTTTGGGCGGGTGTGAGGACATCCATGCCAAGAGCCGTTGTGGCCGCAGCCCCCACTGGGCTTCCGGTGCGGCAGAGTCTAGGCGTAACCCCGATGGAGCCATGCACGGTGGCCCGAAGGAATGTCATTGAAGTACCTAACGTCTCTCCTAGGAGCGCACCCCCGACGGAGGAGACATGCGAACTCACATCATGGGCGGTGCTCGAGTGTTGCCGTCTCCAACGGCCAATGCTCGTGAGGGTTGGAGAAAATCAAGGGAACATCATGGGGGAGGGCGTCCCGGAGCCCCTGCATCTGCTCCTCACTTTGTTCAAGCTCCGCCGTTCCGAGAAAGGAGTTGTTGGTGGCCTTGAAACAAGCCAGCCTCAGCCCCCTTCCGCCCGCTTACTGTCAAGTTCTCCCATTCTCTTTATGTCAAGAAGGGTACGGGTTGACACTTCCCTCTAGCTAGTTTTAGGGCGGGTCCGCCTGGGCCTCTGATTGTAGGACTAGCTAGTAGGAACAGTTTTAAAACACGCATGCCTGAGCCTCTGATTGTAATTTGTAACTTTTCTTTTTATGAAATAATATCAAGCTTTCTTTCTTTGCTGTTGAATCTTCTGTCTCGAGCTTTTGTCTTTCTGTAGTGTTTGTTTGGTAGTTCCCTTTTTTTTTGCATCACCACCGATCTTCCGTAGAGTGGTTATTTAGAACAGTCGCCTGTTGCGCCGGCCGGCGCACTAATTCTTCCCACAGACGGCGCCAATTGTAGGGTCTGCTTTTGTTGCCCAAGCCCAAAGGATATGGGTCAAAGGCCCAACGAACCCAGAACAATGAATTTGTAGAGAGTGGATCGAAGGTTTAGGCGCTGGCCGGCGTTCACGAAGCATGAACTCCTTTCTCTTTTATTGAAAAAATACTTAGAACATTTTACAACTGGGGGATGCTCCTCGGCCCCTGGCCGAGGAGGCCTTTTTTCCCCTTTTTACCTCCCCCCCCCCCCCCCCCCCGCTCAGGAAGGATTCCCTTACATTATATACCCTTTACCCAACCAATCCTAGCCCTACACTTGTTGAGCGATCAGGACATTACTCAGGTGCCCGTCCTATCAGCCGCCTCCCACTCTCTTTGTGAGTCGCGGCAATCAAGGCGACGCTGGTGCGGGGTCCTTTCTTCATTAATGCGGCCAGGGCGGTAGTCAGGGGCATTTAATGTGGAGGTGACTGTTTGTCATGAGCTTGTCCCTCCATCAAATTTATATTGCAGGCGTGTGATATTCCCCTTCGACCCTTTGAGTAGTCATGAAGGCTTCCTTGGAAGTGTTTGCTGGTTGCCTTAAGTTCTCGGATGTCCGATGATGGGGTCGTCCTCGGCATGGCCAGTTGTGCGCCTGGGCTTCTTCTTTTCATCCTCGGGTTTTGGATGCCTCCTCGGCTCGGGCCTTCGGCCCAGGAACGAAGTGGGCTGGGCCGTAAGATTCCTTGGCCCCACAATTATAAATATTAAAATGGAAAGAAAAGAAAATGATAAGACGTAGTATAAATCGACAATTATATCATGTTTTTGTTTTATTTAAAGGAATTTATATAAATTGACATTAGATAAAATTGATAATTTAAAGTTTTAATGTAATTGTGGGTTTGGATTCATGTTCACGTTTCACATTTTGTGCAAATGCGCGTTTTACTCTTTTTTATTTTTTGGCACACGTTTAGCTCAGCAAAACTGAAGGGTGGCTACTGTTCATGTACAGTGGCCGCACTATTTGACTTTTCAACTTATTTTCAGCCATATCGGTGGGTCTTGTGCACTGTTCACGGGACCCACAAACTTCACTTTTAGCAACTTTTTTATTAAAAATGGGTCGCATGTCACTATTGACACATTTAAAAATTATTTTGCTACAATATTTTCAGTTTTTAGTTTTCAGCAAAATAAATTGTATCTAAACGGACCCTAAATATACTTATTATCTTTTCTTATATGCGAACAAATCAGAATGCTATATCCGGTGATCATATCTTATGATAAAGGCCAGCTCACAGGATTTATTGGAGACTCAAAAACAATTATAGACGTGGTGCGTAGCTATTTTTTCACTTCCTCACAAATTTCAATTGACATATGGTATACTTTTTATTTGAATGATGCTATGGATCTACAAAATTCATCATATGACTTTTACAAACTAATGTGTTATCAAATATATTATATTATTGATATTTTCCAATCAAATTTACTGCAATATTAAGTTGTAAATGACATATAGAAAAATTTGAAATGTTTTTAACATTTTAATTTCTATTTCACCTAGAGTTGAATGCTTGTAGGTTCCTGTTGACATGGTTGTCAACGCGTCCATAGCAACCATAGCAAAACATTTGATTGCTGTGAAACCAGGCTTAAATGTGTACCATGTTTGGTCATCTACTGTAAACCCATTTACGTTGAATGATTTATTCAAGTTTTGTTACGATCACTTCACTAGTTCTCCGTTGATGGACTCAAAAGGAAAGAACATCCATGATGAAGTCAAGAGTTTCACCAATGAGCCGCACGGTTCCTACTTGCTTGAATATTGATCTACACAACACAAAGAAGGAGAAACCTTACAGAGAGCACCGGTGTGGTGCCGGCCGAAGACCCTCCGAAGGTTAAGTTAGAAAATATGCTCACAACTCTAGAGTGCTAGAGAGGGTAAAATTATGCGTACCTTGATAAGTGAGGGTCGTGGAGCTTTTATAGTAGTAGAGGGTGGACTTCTCTTACTTGGAGTAGAAGTCGTTTCCATGTAGGAATCCTCTTCATCGTGGATCGCGGGATCCCTTCCATATACGACTCTTACATCAAACGTGGACCGTAAGCATCTCTTACTAAAAGCCCTTATGGCCTTTGGGCCTACTGACTTTTCATATTGGGCCCGTCCATTATTGGCCCACAGCTGACGGGTCGTCAGGCCCATTTTGTGCCCAAATTCTACCCCTTCAGTTGCCCCCTTCACCTCATGGGTCCGTCATACGTTAGTGGACGGAATCAAGGGGTGACGATAATACTGAGGCATGACGGTTAAAAGGGGCTGTGGGTCGTCGGTCCTAGCCACCAAGGATGACGGTAAGAAGGCTTAAACAGTTAGTAATCTGGTAATCGACAAGGCCTGAAACGCATTAAATGGATATCGACACGTGTCACGTTTTTAGAGGCCATTAGATGGGATCGAGGCGTCGCTTCGTCTTCCGTGCACTTCTCTTATAAATACTGCTGCTTTCTCCTCTCATTTTTCACTTTCAGAAAGAATTTCATTGTCAGAGAGAGACCGTCGCACCTGTCAGAGAGAGACCGTCGCACCTGTCAGAGAGAGACCGTCCACTCATTGCAACCGTCAGCGATACCTCCGTCCAATCTAACTTTTCCAGGTAAGACATTTCTATCCGTCTAATATTTAATTCCTTATATTAACTATGAAGAAACAATTCCCTTTCTTGCCCGTCATATTTTGTAATATCCATTATAGCCTTAGGTTTTGTCCTTACCTGTAGGAAAATGTCTAGTGCGTCAAGTAACCAGTCCGTCGTTCGCGACGGCGAGTGTTATGAGGAGGTGTATCCGTCAGGTCACAAAGACCGAGAGGATTTGAGCGAGGATAGGAGTCCGTCTGCATCTTCTCCTTCCTCAACAAATGAGGATATGGAAATCGTAGAAATAGATGAAGAGCAAGTAGAGGAATATAGATCCGTCGTGGGCGCGGACGGACTTAGGCTGTTCGTCATGCTGCCGGAGTGGACGGTCAATGCTTTTACTTCAAAAATCAAGGAGCCACACTTCTCCACCATTAGGGACAACTACCAAATCCCCGAATATATCCCCCTCCGTCTACCTTATAAGTCTGAGAAGTGTTATTACAAGGGGGTCGACGGCGTAGGGATATATGAGCAGGTGCTCAAGGCTGGCCTTAGATTCCCACTGAGTTCACTCCATCGCGAACTCCTACAATATTTGGGATTGTCCGTCAGCCAGATATCCCCAAACGCCTGGCGAGTCTTTATTGCCATGGAGGTGCTGTACGGAGCCATGTCGGACGGTAGGCGTAGGCTGACGGTGAGGGAATTCCTTCACTGCTACCGTCCAGACGAGATAGATAAGTCGAGGGGAATGTATAGCTTCGTCCCCAGGAGCTCCCTCTTGAAGGTTATCTTCGAAACTCCAGATTCAAATAGAGACTGGAAGAGCCGTTACTTCTTCATAGAAGGTGACGGTTGGATGTGCCGTCCTGGGGAGACGGATTACATGCCAGTAGACACAACGTGGGGCATTTTAGCCGAGTCTGGTATACCCATCATATCAAAATATCTTATCTTCATTTTTATTTCACTTGATTCAGTTTTCAATAAACTTTACAACCGTCTGTTTTTTCAGTCCGTCAGCGCCCCCAGATAGAATTAGAAGAATTCAACTTCCTGGAAAAGATATTTAAGAAGACATCGTCGGAGGAAAGGACCTGGGCAAAACTCGTCACCCCAGATACTATTCATTGGTATTGTGACGGTCCTGATCCATCTCCAGCGGCGAGAAAGTACGACGAGAAAGTCCGTCAACGTAAGTTTCAAATTTTAGAACCTTCTTTTTATTCCGTCTGCTTCCCTTTTTAACAGTTTACTCCGTCTACTTTGGCAGAAATGGAAGACGCTAAGAGAAGGGCGCTGATTCGAGCAAATGCTGCGAAGAAGAGGGGGACGGGTGATGCCGAGCTGAAGGAGACGGGTACCCAAAACCCGTTAGCGAAGAGAAGACAACCCTTGAAGGGAGATCGTCCATCCAAGAAACCCAAGGTTCCTCTGGACCCCGTCCTAGGTCTTATGGCTGGAGGAACAAAATCCGTCACCCCAGTTAAGCACGGGGCTGGTAAGGGCCTAATGGTGGGTCCGTCGACTGGTGAAAAGAAACCTCCTCCCCTTCTCAGGGACGACCCTAAATATGCTCTGGAGCAACTCTCCTCCATAATGACCTCCGAGGATTATGAAGACCTGAGTAATCACTCGACGGAGGCGATGGGTGAGACGGGCCTCTTCAGTATAGCTCAGGTAATGGTCCTTCCTTTTATTATTTTTATCCGTTTATACTTCGTTTACATATGAGACTAATTTTTCCGTTCTTCAGGCTATGGTGATGATGAAGGGTCTCTTTGGACGGTGCTTGAACCATGAGACGACCCTTGGCCGTTTAAGGGAGAAAGCTCAGGTGACGGAGGACGAGCTGGCCCAGCTTCAAGCCTGGAAGGTTACTCAGGAGAAGAAGCTGAAATTGGCTGAGGAGGTACGGGACCAATACCTCGAGGCGACGGAGGAAATGAAGAAAGCTCTTGAGAAAAAAGATGTAGACCTCCGTCAAGCCAAGGAGGTTGCTGTGCTTGAGTATCGCGACTCGGATGCTCTCCTGACGGAGCTAGGGGTCTCCTATGCTGACGGATTTGACGAGGCCCTCCGTCAAGTTAAAGCTCTTTACCCAAAGCTTGACCTGACATCCGTCAACATAGATGCCGCGGGACAAGCGTCCGTCCAACCTGCCCAATCTGAGGACACGGAGGAAATTTTTGGCGAGAAAGCCGTCCCCGATGCCCCTCTTGACCAGCCAGTTGTGGACGATGACCCAAAGGAACCTTCCGCCCGTCACACAGATGATGTCATAGGCCCGTCGTAGGCTAATCTTTTGTTTTGAACTTATTGTAATGTAATATTAGATCAGTACATGACTCCGTCAACTTGTAAGCCCTTATTTTCGGACATGCATGTCGTTTTTACATATTTGCTCAATTTTAAAGTTGCTTGACATACTCCGTCGTGTTTTGGATCTTTGCAATCTTGCTTGGATATGTTTTACGAATGACTCCGTTCATAAGGACGGGTATAGATGAGATTCGACTTCGCCTTAGATGTGTTAATTGACAACCGTCATGAAATGTTTAAGTAAAGGCACATTGTCCGTCAATGCTAGGAAAATGATAACCGTCCACTTTGTTTGAACTTGATTAACATCCTCCTTTTATGGGTCTTCTAGGACCCGTCGTTTCCATAATTCCGTTTGAAGTTACATCGCGGATCCCCCACCTATTTTATTGCCAAATTTGTTGACTGATTCATTATCCGTCCACTACCAGACGTCCCTAACGGGAGTTTGGGTTTTAATTGGCTTGTGATTTAGCCGTGCCCTTTGTTAGCTTAGTTCTAGCCGTCCTCTATAGAATTTGAATTCTTATTATTTTTGGGATAATCCGTCCACCCTGTGGACTCAGTTTTATCCGTCCATAATGGGACTTCGGATTTTCATCCCTGTGGGATGATCCGTTCACTTTGTGGATTTAATTTTATCCGTCCTCTATGGGACTTCGGATTCTCATTACTGTGGGATTATCCGTCCACATTGTGGACTTATCTTTATCCGTCCTCTATGGGACTTTGGATTTTTATCCCCGTGGGATGATCCGTCCACTTTGTGGACTGAATTTTTATCCGTCCTCTATGGACATTGGATTTTCATCCCTGTGGGATTATCCGTCCACTTTGTGGACTGAATTTTTATCCGTCCTCTATGGACATTGGATTTTCATCCCTGTGGGATTATCCGTCCACTTTGTGGACTTATCTTTATCCGTCCTCTATGGGACTTTGGATTTTCATCCCTGTGGGATGATCCGTCCACTTTGTGGACTGAATTTTTATCCGTCCTCTATGGGACTTTATTTTGTTTGTGTAGGGAAATCACAGTAGAGTCTGAACACTTCTCTTTATTGAAAGAAACTAATGATGATGAAAAATGTACCTGCCCCCTTGGGCTTAAAAAAGGTACTTGTAGAGAAATTTGTTCAAAGTAGAGAGCAAAACTAAAGTAATAAGAAAATTGTCTGAGGTAAAAAGAATCTCGTAGTAGACTTAATTAAACATGGTAAGCAAACTGGAAACTGGGGGAGAGTCGACGTTCTTTTTGGCGCTCCTACTGGTAGTACCTCCGAAGGTGCTCTGTGTTCCATGGGTGCTGAAGCTTCTGTCCGTCCATGGTTTCGAGGTGGTAGGTCCCTTTTCTTTGCCAAGACGAGATCCTGTATGGTCCTTCCCAGTTGGGGCCGAGCTTTCCTTGCGCTGGATCTTTGGCAGCTCCCATTACTTTTCGTAGCACAAGGTCTCCAATCTGGAAGTCCCTGTGTTTGACATTGGAGTTGTAGTATTTTGCCATGAGGTTCTGGTACCTTGCCAACCTCTGTTCTGCTGTAGCCCGGACCTCGTCTATCAAGTCCATCTGGAGCCGTAGGGCTTCTTCGTTGCCGTCCTTGTCGTAGTTCCCCACTCGATAGCTAGTGAGCCCGACCTCTGCTGGAATGACGGCTTCGCTTCCGTATGTCAGTCTGAACGGAGATTCTCTAGTTGGTGTTCTTGTGGTTGTACGGTACGCCCATAAGACGCTTGGTAGTTCGTCAGGCCAGATGCCCTTGGCCCCCTCCAGCCGGGTCTTGATGATCTTCAGTAAGGACCGGTTTGTAACTTCAACTTGCCCGTTGGCTTGAGGGTGTGCGGGCGACGAGTAGTGATTTTTGATCCCTAGTTCTGAACAGAAACTCCTGAATGCTCCGTTATCGAATTGCTTTCCGTTGTCGGAGACGAACACCCTGGGTATCCCGAACCTGCATATAATATTCCTCCAAACGAAACTCCGGATGTTCTTCTCCGTGATAGTGGCCAAGGCCTCTGCTTCTACCCATTTGGTGAAGTAGTCAATTCCAACTACCAGAAACTTGAGCTGTTTCGCGGCTATTGGGAAGGGGCCCATGATATCTAGTCCCCATTGGGCAAACGGCCAAGGGGCCGTCATAGGTGTCAGCTCCTCGGTCGGCTGCCTGATCAGGTTACTGAACCTCTGACATTTGTCGCATGTTTTGACGTACGCTTGTGCGTCTTTTTGCATTGTCGGCCAGTAGTACCCCGCTCTGATCAGTTTGTTCACTAAGGATCGTGCCCCTGAATGGTTTCCGCAGATGCCCTCATGCACTTCCCTCATTACGTAGTCGGCTTCGTCTTGACCCAGGCATCTCAAGTACGGGCGTGAGAACCCTCTTTTGTATAAGATATTGTTGATCAGTACAAATCGCGAGGCATGGACCTTTAGCTTCCTGGCTTCGTTTTTTCCTTCGGGTAGTGCGCCCATCTTCAAGTACGCTATCAGTGGCGTGGTCCAACAATTTTCAGAATTCAGCTCCTGCACTTTTATTCCGTCATCAATGAGTGAGGAGGGTTGTACAAATGACAATACCTGTTCGGGAACGATCATGGGCTCTGCTGAGGCTGCCTTTGCAAGACGGTCAGCACATTCGTTTTCTTCCCTTGGGATTTGAACAAATCTTACTGTGAGATCACCGATCCGTTTTTTTACTTTGTTCAGGTACTTTCTCATCTTCTCACTCTTGCATTCGTAGATGCCATTGATTTGACTTGTTATCACCTGGGAATCGCAATGTATGACCATGGATTCCGCGCCTGCTGCCTTTGCGAGGTCTAGTCCAGCTACTAAAGCTTCGTATTCGGCCTCATTGTTTGTCGTGGGGAAGTCCAGACGAATCATGCATTCAATTCTATCTCCGTCGGGGGTACGGATTAGTACACCAGCACCTCCTGCATACCTGTTGGAGGATCCGTCCGTGTGGATGCTCCATTGAGCCTTTGTGTCTGTCCCCACGTCTTCTGTCCTGGAAAATTCTGCAATGAAGTCGGCCACGGCTTGTCCCTTAATTGCGTTTCGCGGACGATACTGTATATCAAATTCGCTTAGTTCAACCGTCCACAGGGCCATGCGTCCTGCGGTGTCCGGGCTACTCATGGCTCTCCGCAGGGGTCGATCCGTTAGGACTACTATTGTGTGCGCCTGGAAGTATGGCTTGAGCTTTCTGGCCGCCGTCACCAGCGCGAAAGCCAACTTCTCCATTTGAGAATACCTTTCTTCCGCTCCCCGGAACGCCCTACTTATGAAGTAAACGGGTTTCTGTGATCCGTCCTCCTCCCTAATTAGTGCCGCGCTGACTGCTGCTTGTGAAACCGCTAAATAGAGGTAAAGTTCTTCCCCAGGCTTAGATGGGCTTAGCAATGGTGGCGACGACAGGTACTTCTTCAAGTCCTCAAATGCTTTCTGGCATTCGTCCGTCCATACGAACGACTTCCTTAACGTACGGAAGAATGGGAGACACTTGTCCGTCGCCTTTGAGACGAACCTATTCAGAGCTGCAATTTTACCGTTTAGTCTCTGCACATCCTTGATTGTCTTCGGCGGTTCTAACTCCATGATGGCCCGAACCTTCTCTGGGTTAACCTCTATACCTCGATGGGAAACCATGAACCCCAAGAACTTTCCTGCCGTCACTCCAAATGCGCACTTGTTCGGATTTAACTTCATATTATACGACCTGAGAGTGTCGAATGTCTCCTGTAGGTCTTTCAGGTGATCGTGTTCCAAGATGCTTTTTACAAGCATGTCGTCAACATACACTTGCACATTTCTCCCAATCTGATGCGCGAACATTTTATTCATTAGCCTTTGGTAGGTTGCTCCTGCGTTCTTTAGCCCAAACGGCATTACTTTGTAGCAAAATAGTCCCTGACTTGTGACGAAGGAGGTCTTCTCCTGATCAGCCTCGTCCATCTTGATTTGATTGTAGCCGGAGAAGGCATCCATGAAGCTCAAGAGTTGGTGCCTTGCCGTTGAGTCTACCAAGGTATCGATACGAGGTAACGGGAAGCTGTCCTTCGGGCAAGCTTTGTTGAGGTCCGTGAAGTCGACGCACATTCGCCACTTCCCTGTGGCCTTCTTGACCATCACTACGTTTGCTAGCCAGTCGGGGTAATATACTTCCCGAATGAAATCTGCCTCAAGGAGCTTCCTAACCTCTTCGGTTATTGCTTTGTCTCGCTCTTCAGCGAATACTCTCTTTTTCTGTCTCACGGGCGAAAATGTGGGGTTCACATTTAGCCTGTGAACTATGACTGAACGATCGATGCCCGGCATGTCCTCGTGGCTCCAGGCGAAAATATCCTTATTATTCATTAGGAACATTTTCAGGGCCTGCCGTGTGGGTTGACTGGCCGACGTCCCCATCCTAGTTGTCCGTCCGGGTCTTGACTCGTCTAGAGTTACTTCCTCTAGTTCTTCCACTGGTTCTGCTGCGACCCGCTTCTCTTCTATGCACATGGCGTGCTGGTTGTCATCCATTTCCAACATGGCTACGTAGCACTCGCGGGCGGCCACCTGATTCCCACGCAACTCGCCGACCCCATACTCCGTGGGGAATTTAATCATCAAATGGTACGTCGAGGTAGCCGCCTTCCAACTATTGAGAGTTGGCCGTCCGAGGATAGCATTGTATGCTGATGAGCAGTCGACTACGAGGAATGTTACGTTCCGAGTGATCTGCTTGGGATAATCGCCCACCGTCACTGCCAGTGTGATCGCTCCTAATGGGAATACTCTCGTTCCTCCAAACCCTACTAACGGGGAATTTGTTGGTATTAACCGCTCCTTCTCAATCATCATCTGCTGGAACGCTGGGTAGTATAGGATGTCCGCCGAGCTACCATTGTCGACCAATACTCGGTGTAAGTTGTATTCTCCCACTCGTAAGGTGACAACTAATGCGTCGTCATGCGGGTGGTGAAGACGCCGTGCATCGTCCTCTGAAAACCCGACGATTGAGCTATCTATCCGTGCTATCTTTGGTTCCGAGCCCGTCAGCTGAACATTCTGGACCATTCGGAGGTAAGTTTTTCGGGCTTTCTTGGACGACCCGGTTGTTGGTGTACCCCCTACAATCATCCTTATGTCTCCGATTGGTGGTCTGGGACGCTCATTATCCCTCCGTGGCTGGGGCTCTTGAGGTGGCTGGTCCGTCCTCTCTTTTCTTACAAATTTTTGTAGTTTCCCTTGTCTTATAAGGGCTTCTATCTGCTGCTTTAAGTCATAGCATTCTGCTGTGTCGTGGCCGTGATCGCGGTGGAAGCGGCAGTATTTCTCCCTTGACCTTTTGCTGGGATCTGACTTCAACTTCCCGGGGAAGGTTAGGGCCCCTTCGTCCTTGATTTGCATCAGGACTTGATCTATCGGAGCCGTCAAAGGTGTGAAGCTCGTGAATCTTCCTCCGGATGGCTTAGATCGTCGCTCAAGTCTTCGGTCGTCCACTCTTGGTCTCTTCGACCCTTGATCCCTCTGTCTTTCCTCCTGTCGTTCCCTCTTCCTCGGCTTATCATCTCGAGCCTCCAACGCGTCTTCTGCGTTCATGTACTTCGTCGCTCTGTAGAGTACTTCTGCCATGGTTTTAGGGTCGTTTTTGTACAACGAGAACAGAAATTTGCCCTTTCGAAGCCCGTTCGTGAAGGCAGCAACAGTATTTTGTCGTCTGCTTCGTCTATTGAGAGCGCTTCCTTATTAAAGCGCGTTATGTAGGCCCTCAGCGTCTCGTCCTCCCGTTGCTTAATACTCATTAGGCAAGCCGTAGACTTCTTGTATCTGTGTCCCCCGATGAAATGTGTAGTAAACTGAGCACTTAGCTCCTTGAAGGTGCTTATGGAGTTTGGTGTTAGTCGACTAAACCATATCCTCGCGGGGCCTTTAAGCGTCGTGGGGAAGGCCCTGCACATGATCTCGTCAGCTATCCCTTGTAGGTGCATTAGGGTCTTGAATGTCTCCAGATGGTCCAGGGGATCTTTTACTCCGTCGTAGCTGTCTATATGAGGCATGCGGAATTTATGCGGCAAGGGGAAGGCGTTCACGGCCGCAGTGAAGGGCGAGTCAGTACGGTTGACCAAGTCGTCTAGATCGCTGGAAACCCGCCCTTTGAGCGCATTCATCATTACTTCCATCTGTTCCCTCATTGCCTGCATCTCCGCGGCAATCTGTGGCGGTGTCGCATTTGTGAGGGATGGCATGCTCATGTTCTGCCTCTCCGGCCTGCTTGGGGCATGGCTGCCTTCAGGTTTCTCCTGGTTTCTCTTTGCAGCGCTGGTCCCTTCTTCTTCTTCTTGCTGGTCGTTCTGTTCTGCATTCTTCTGACGCAGCTGTTCTTCTAAGTCGTTATTTTGTTTGGTGAGACGTTCTACTGCGGCAGCGAGGGTCCGAACTTGTCTTTCGAGGGCAGTACTGGGTTGTTCGTCTCCCTGAACGTCGTTGGTGGTTGCCATCGAGCGAGTGAGTACCATGCAACCCTTAAGTCCTGAAAAACGTTAGTACGATTTTTTGGATCTCTACTTAACCGTTTCCCACAGACGGCGCCAACTGATGAAGTCAAGAGTTTCACCAATGAGCCGCACGGTTCCTACTTGCTTGAATATTGATCTACACAACACAAAGAAGGAGAAACCTTACAGAGAGCACCGGTGTGGTGCCGGCCGAAGACCCTCCGAAGGTTAAGTTAGAAAATATGCTCACAACTCTAGAGTGCTAGAGAGGGTAAAATTATGCGTACCTTGATAAGTGAGGGTCGTGGAGCTTTTATAGTAGTAGAGGGTGGACTTCTCTTACTTGGAGTAGAAGTCGTTTCCATGTAGGAATCCTCTTCATCGTGGATCGCGGGATCCCTTCCATATACGACTCTTACATCAAACGTGGACCGTAAGCATCTCTTACTAAAAGCCCTTATGGCCTTTGGGCCTACTGACTTTTCATATTGGGCCCGTCCATTATTGGCCCACAGCTGACGGGTCGTCAGGCCCATTTTGTGCCCAAATTCTACCCCTTCAATCCACATCACTGAATTTAAGTATTTCAACTCAAGGGACAGTTTTTCCTCTTACATTTCTGATGAATTAGCTCAAAGAAGTGCACTAATGGATGCAACCCTATTAGACACTAAGCTGCGAGGTCAGCTGGAAATGAAATCCAAGAAGAAAGCGGAGCTTATTCTTCACATGGCTCAGTTATATTGGCCATATGCATTCTATGGGGGACGGTAGTATATCTGACTTTGAAATCTTCTCTCTCTCTCTCTCTCTCTCTCTCACACAAAACAATTGTCTCTCACTCTCTCTTTCAAAGCATTCAGATAATTAAGTTTATGCAAACTTTTCTCTATATTTTTGTTGGAATGGCTTAAATTGTCAAAATTGGTGGCTTGACAATTAGATAATTAACAAACCATCATGAAGTTGCATGAATATTAAGCCTTGGCCGAAATTATTGACTTCTTGGTTGATAGAAGTCTTGCATTCACATTGGTCTAGAACACTTGAGATGTAACCGAAATATATGACTTTCTTGCATTCATGAATTGTCTAGAAAGGGCAAGGAATTACACTAAAGTTGCCAAATACATGCTAGCCGAAATATGACTTCATTGAATTCATGAATCATCAAGAAGAGTGTGCTAGCCGATTTATATGAATTCTTTGGCAATAAATGCATGGCCACTATTGTTGACTTCCTTAACAATAGAAGTCTCTAGTGTGCTGAAATTGTGTGGCATTTCGGCTGAACTTTGGCTATAAATAGAGTTGGAGCAAATGAGAGCAAAGATGCAGGTGAGCCACAGAAATAGCAAAATAACTTCTTCTGTGTGTGTGCACCAGAGATAGGAAGTTAGTGTCTTGCAATTTCTCTAAATACAATAGGGTGTTCTCTATTCATTTGTGAGAGAACCAAGAATGTATTTGGGGTTTGGATTTGTGTGAGAGTGTTTTCAAGTCATTATTGTAATCTCCAAAGTTATAGTGAAAATTATTCTGTCGGCTCCAGTGGACGTAGGTATATTGCCGAACCACGTAAATTCCTTGCGTCATATTATTTTCTCTCTCTCTTCTTTAACCTTGTGTTAACAGATTTATTTCACCCAATTTACAACAACAATTTTAGAATAAGAATTTACTATTTATATTTTAACTACCAATTTTTCCTAACATGTCGATTGTTCTCTATTTCATACTCTATTTTATTGAAAAATTAAATTTTCATTCTTTCTCTCAACTCATCTCGTTCTCTTTGCCACTGATATCAAACCTAGAAACAAACAAATCAAACCCAGAAATCTCATTATATTATTAAGCACAAATTTCGTTACCAAGACCCATGATCAAAATTCTCCCCAGAGCTTCTAAAAGAAGACCGCATCTTTAGTTTTGTTGCCCATGTTCACCGCAGCTTAATTTTGATTCTTAGCCATAGTTAATTTTTTCTGATCAACAACGAGGTGCTCCCAAAGCCATTGACCTTATTGGCAAATGACAATAGTAGCCCTAATGCCACTGCTGCAACACTGGTAGCAAGAACAATGTTAATGACAACATATATAGTAAATATTGTCGAGCTGGAGGTTGGTTCTGGAAGATGAGTTGCTACCATATTGCCATTGACAGAAGCTCTAGAAACCGCTTTGAAGGTGGTCTCTCAAGCACAGTAGGTAGGGTGCCCCAGCTCGTTTGAGTGAGGCAGAGAAGCGGATGGAGGAAGAAAAGAGTGAGGGGTGAGAAAGGAGAGGACAAATCAAATGTAGAATTGATTGTTATATATTTATCTTGAATCAGGGTAAAATTAATTAAAGCTAGTAGTACTCTTTACAAGTCCAACGTGGTTTTTCAATCCATAACATGATGAACCATACATCACCTTTGTGTTTGCTCAAAATTCTCTTTCTGCTTAATTCGCTAATGTTTTTAATTAAGCCTTGACATTGTTGCAGCTCCTCTGTTACTAATTTATTGAGCTATGATCTGCTGCCAGGTTTGACAATCGTCATACCCAGAAAATGATGGAAGAGATGTCCTTTGAAGAAATGAGGGACTTTGTATTTAATGTACGGGGCATAAATTGGGAGCATTACATCGTGGACGTTCACATACCAGGTTTAAGAAGGCATGTCATGAAGGAAAGACTTGTATCCTAATAACTATGCTTTTGTTAGTGGTGTCCCCTTGCTGTAATCAATAAAAAAAAAAACCGTATCTAAGACTTGGGAAGGAAAAAGAAAAAAGAGGGGCGGCTATCATATCGTTGCATTTATGCTTATAGTACTTCAATAATGTCCATAGAGGACTGTGTAAAGCATACTATCTGTCCCAAAGTATATTGGTGAATAACTCCTCATGTCTTTGGATGGAAGGGTACTAGGGGTGTAAAGATGCTTGCAATTGCAGTCACTTTTTCTGTTGAAATCTAATGCTTTGCACTATGTCAACACCATGCCAGTCTTTACCAACTGAATTAACTAGTACTCATACATGGTCTGACTCTAGTTTCTTCAAATAATCAACACTTGCAAGAGATAAACTCCATATTATAGCATAAATAAAACGTATGATATTCTTCATATATTATCAATCAAAAGTTGAGCTAAATCAGAGAAACTACTCTTCTTCTTCTTCCTTTTTCCCGTTCACTAAAAGCCAATATATTTTATGGGCTACACAAAATGAGATCACTCTTTCCCTTCCCTTAAATTCCTTATTCCTTATTGTTTGGTTGGGGGGGGTGGGGTGGTGGTGTTGAAGAGAAAGGAAAAGAAGAAAAATGAAAGAAAACTATTTTCACACTTGCACGCATAATACACAATCTCCAAAGACAATGAAAACAACGGTTAAATGATATTAGTATTGCCCAATGTAACAAAAATACGGCCACATGTGATGTTGGTATTATCCAATGTGATGGAATTATCAAATATGATAATTTGGTAGCCTGATATAGCAAATTGCCTACTTGTGGTTAATGTAACCCCCCCCCCCCCCCCCCCCCCAAAAAAAAAAAAAAAAGAGTACCATAGTATTACCCATGAAATAGAAATAATATTATCCTTTTCAAGCCCAATAATTGTTATCTTTTTCAAGTATTCAATTTAATTAAAATACCTAATGTAAAGCACCTTCCTTTATTTTAATTTTTAGTGCATATTAATTTCATGGTTGAATGATTAAAAAAAAAAACAATATAGGTCACGAACACTCTTAGCGAAAACATTATGTGCTGTACTACATAATGTCATATTTTCGCACATATCAGAAAAAACCCTTTCTCCAGTTACCTTTTACTGTCTGCACCGATGACTTATTTGCTTTAAGGAGATGCCGGCACTGCTCCAGTGCTATGTCCAAATTAACTATCAGTAGCTTTGTGAATAAGAAAAATACCACTGGCATATACACTGAACAACACAGGTTGCTAGATATTATTAACTTGGTAAGTTTAAGTAGTCACTAATAAATTCTAAAATGTCAATTATCTTTAAAATCCTAGAGTAAAATCCTTAACCAAATCAGGTTTGGAGAGAGGATAGTTGCATCAAGAGAGCATCAGAAGTAGATGCAAACATGAAAAGTTCACATACTGAACTTTGTAGGAAATAAGCAGACTAAATGAGAACTTTAATTAAATCTTTAAACAACCCTAGAAAATATAATCATTTTTATTCTGTTGGACACAAGCTTTTGTGTGTTAAAATTGAATAAGCTAAATATAACTAGACCTAGACTCAAAGCGTTTCTTTCTTTTTAAAAATTAACTTTTTAGTACATTATAACTACAAAGAGGACCAAATTTGGTCCACTTCTAATTTTAACCAGAAAAAGTTACATGAAGTCATAATTCCATTACACCAGTCTATTTAAAAAAGATAAATAAGAGACAACAAAATACCAAAATCAATAAAATTTAAATTACATGAAGGATGGCTGCCACTCAAGCGTTTCGCCCGCAAACATTGGAATGATATCTCCAAAAGAAAAGGAGAAAGACTCCGGTACCTTCCATGGAGTCCTGGTCATTTTAATTTTTGATGTGTTTCTTGGAAGCCCGTAGAAGTCTGGTCCATTGAAGCTTGTAAACGCCTCTAGCTTGTCAAGTGCACCTGCCTGAAATATGCAAATGACTAGTAAATTAAGCTAGCATGATGTTAATATTTTCTTGCAGTCATTATCACCATCTTTAAGAATTGCTTAGGATGTAGAATAAAAAAATTATCTCAAGAATTTGATCAATCTCATACAAAGTTCATCATAATACAGTAATTTACACACTAATATCCCAAAGACAGCATACGCACTCCGAAAATTGGACACATCAAAGTTTGAAACAGGAAAACAAGAACAAGTCAGTGTGAATCCAACAATAAGATGCTGAATAATGTCAATGAATGAACCTACTTTCTCACTTTTCAGAGGATTAAAAACCAAGTTCTGGAAAATCTAAGTAACAAATTCTTTTTCTCTTGAAAGACACGCATTTCTGTCTCCAAAAGGGCAATTTGAAAAATCATATTTCTCTTAGTTCCTTAACCTTAATCAATAAATTATACTTGCAGTGTCCACACACACAGGAAATCTTATAGTAAATTGTAAATTGTATGTTGTCATCTTAGATTTGTACCATGTGCACTTTGAGCTAGAATTTGGGATGATCCTATCATAACCTAAAACCTCACTAGACCTGAATGAGTTGAGCCATACAGGAGCTCAATAAAAATGCAGGAAGCCTGAACTGATTTCTCCAATTCAATCCAAACTCATTAAACCACATCAACTACACATCACTTAAAATTAGCAAAAAGCAGTTTGTTTTTTCATAACACATCCCCCTTTGTTGGGTTAGAATTCACTCTGACATAACCTTCCATGTTATTTCAAACACAGAATTTTATTGCATGCACGCCATATTAAATTTCCCTATAGTCATAATAAGTTTTAGGCTCAAAATTTTGGTATTTAGTTTAGCATGTACTGGTATGTCTTTTCCTGTTAGACATAACTTTTTAGACTCAAAAGATGGTAAACCCATCAACTATCCTCTTTCCAAAAGTCAACCTGGCCAGTTAATCAGAATACATAGGGTAGGTACTAAAAGACCATTCAGAGAGGCTGGAGGTTCAAACATCCTTAAAGCATCAATGTCAATGATCAAGGTAGTGCCTAGTCAGGAAATCGGGAAAAGAGAATGAAGTTGCATTAAGTTCAGGTTTCTTTATATAAATATAAAATATATACAAAAATGAAAAATAGGAAGAATAAACAAACTAGGAATTAATAATAAATATAACAAATAATAATAAAAAAAAATCTTACATCTTCAAAGACCTTTGCATACAGTGATAAGGCAACTGGAGCATTGTATATACCAGCACATCCACAAGGACATTCTTTCCTTCGTCTCTCATGAGGAGCACTATCAGTTCCAAGGAAAAATCTTTTGCTTCCACTAGTCACAGCGGCAACAATAGCATCTCCTAGATTAGAAACAAATGAAGGTAACATAGTCATAAGGAGAATTTCCTTTTACCATTATGAATTGCTAAGTTCCTAAATAACATGGGTTATAAGAAATTATAACTTAGAAACCAATAACTTAGAAAAAAAATCACCAAGGAGATTTTTTATGTTTTTTTAGCATAGGAAACCTTTCTAAAAAAGAGCCCTTCAAACTCGCCTCTAGCCAGTAAAACTAAACAAATACAACCAAAAAAAATATCACAGTCAACTCTCATGTCAGACATCATTTTGGGCATTGAAACACATTTTATTTTCATCTTATATTTACAACACCAAGTCAGCACCATAAGGTATGTAGACATCAGGACCAATGTGACTGCCATTTGCAACGACACTGAGCATAATTTACAGGGCCATAACTTGTTCATTATTTTGGAAGTGCATAACAAATTAGACGTAGAAGTTTGATAGTGCATATGAAGACAGTGATAATCAATTGCAGCTTTGTGGGAAATGTTAAATGCAACATACTGTGGATCTCTCTTTTGAGTACTGGAAGGCAGTAATTATGTGGCTGCAATCCTCCTTGAAAGAGGGAATTTCTGTTGAGAAGAAGATGCTGTGGAGTAACAGTTGCGGCTACAGATCCTAAAAGTTAAAGCAAGATAAAATGCATACATCTTGAAATGAGACAAAAGGAAAAGAATATAAAGGGAAAAGAATGGCAGCAGGCAAAACTTCTAACAAAAGTAAATAAGGATACCTTCTTTGCAAGACTCCACAAACCTAACAGCATCCATGGTAGTGATATGTTCCATCACTACCTTCAGCTGAGGAAGCCTCTGGACTAAAGGTTTTAAAATAGTTTCAATAAATACCTTCTCACGATCAAATATGTCAACGTTGGTATCCGTAACCTCCCCATGAACCTGTGAATAAAGAAGCACTCACATTCAAAAATGAAGGTTTATATGCTAATCAATGTCTCCTACAGACATTTTATTGGGGAAAAATAAGCCTACTACAGATGGGTAAGCATCACAAGGAAATTTTTTTGCAGTGTTCTACTCAAAATCCATTAAGATTTTGCTTAGTTTATGTAATTGCTCTAAGAAGCTTACTCATTCATCATTGGAAGAAGCTCAAAACTTACAATGAATTCAAGTTTACGCCAGTGAAGTGTGATGATGCCTGTTACAATTTTGGAAATTATATAAGAGTGATTTTGTCCTGTGTTAAGTATTATCAACTTCAACAGAATTCATAAGCTAAAAGATTGGTTTGACTTCTTAGAGTTCCAATAAAATGCTGTATAATGTTTTATCCTGCTGTACATGATACGCATGACATCATACACAAGGGTCAAATATGATTGAAAGAACTTGTAACAGACCATGAGCTACTGCACAAAGTTGATGCTGAATGCAGCCTAGCACAATATCCAGAAACAAGTAATTGCTTCACTGAAACTCTAAGCATGTCAACCTTTTTCAATTTTCAGAGAATGCCATTAAAAAAAAGTTTCAATTTGAATGTGAGCAACCAAAAAAGGGATGTAGAAAAGTAATCACATGGCTAACACTTAAAAAGAATAGATGAGAACAAGTTAATATGGTGAAATTACCAACAAAGGCATGTTTTGTTCAGCCATCTCCTCAAGCACGGGTAGACATTTGCCAAAAAGATCTGTAACCCCATCTTGAGAATTTGTCGTAGCACCAGCAGGGTACAACTTCACAGCAAAAACAACATCACTTCTTCCTGTCAATGAATCAGCATCATCATGAACTTAGGATTGACAGAAAATAGAGGTGGAGGGGGAAAATTAGTTCAATTAAAACAAAAACAAAATTAAAGAAAGAGCCGAGAGGAAGCCGCCTACATACATCTTACTAAATTAACAGCTACAATTAAATCTTCATACAACAATAAAAAGATATTAAAAACTGCTCTTACGAAGTAAAAGCTATTAACAAGCAGCAATCTTAAGCAACATGTTTTTGACAACAAATTTTCAAGTCTCCAATCTCCACAAAAATACTCAGTGGTGAAGCCTAGGATTTGTCTTGTTCTTTTCTTTTCCCTCAATTCTATTTGCTATTCTCCCCTTCTTCAGCTTGGTGGTGATTCCAAGCCCCTTGGGTGGTGAAGCCTTGGGCTTTCCTAGTCTGCCTTTTTATTTACTATTCCCTTTCAAATACATTCTGCATCACAGAGCCATCATGAAATACTAATCTTACAGGCAGTATTCTCTTAAGAATAAGATGTTCATATATCTGTGTAGGATTTGAAGGAATGCTACAAATCAAATACCTTTTTATTTTCTAGGTAAAAACTTGAGGGGAAGCAAAGCCCCATACTTGCCCGCCACCGCATATTAGTGGTTGTGGGTGTGCCAGAAACATGTTGAGCACAAAACAAATTTATTAAATTAATTGTATTTTTCCAACAGGTAGCGTTCTCTCTTATAATCTTTAATGTTTACATTGCTTCAAGTATATCAAACAACAAGTAACAGCAGACGCAATTTCCTATCAGAATTTGCAGCAAAGAGGATTCGTGAACAGAAAAGTAAAGCAGCAATTATAGTCTCATATGTATTTGAAAAAGTTCGAATTGCGAGTAAAACAATAATGATGATTGTAAGGCTGTAAACATATTGTCCAAGTGTAATTTGATTAAAAATGTCCTACTTGCGTATTATAAGCAAGACTCACTAGCACACTTGATCTCTTCTGGGCTTGTTTTATCTGTCAAATAAAGTGTCATAAGTGGAGTGAAGTTGCTATTGACAGGCAGAACCTTCAAGATCGATTCTCGATAAGCCACAGCAGCAGCTGTGGTGGTGACGGGGGGCTTCAGATTCGGCATCACTATTGCCCTTCCAAAATGACTTGCACTATAGGTGTAACAATTACCAGAGAGAATACATCATAATCATTGAGAATTAAGTTACTCTAAATTTTCAGTAAAATATGATTAAGTGTATTCAGACCCTAGTCTTACTCAGGAGACATATCTACGCGCGCACACACACAAAAGACAATAATTTGCAAGTTTGACCTGTGAGAGACAACCCCTTCAAGAAGGTCGCTGTCACGGAGATGAAGATGCCAATCATCAGGTTGCGTTAGAGTGAGCTCCATCTTAGGTCCTTTGCACCTTAATTGCTTACGCCCTTCAAACTTCTCCAAGGGGAATTTCAATGCCTATATTACAACAAACATATAAGAAATGAAGACACGCTCTAAGAATAAACTTTGTCAAGTCAGAAAGAATAGTGGTGAGCTAAACATGGGCATGATAAGCTGTACTCATTCTGATTAGTGATTATATGTGAATTAATATGACCTACAACAAAAAGTACAACGTTTTTTTAGAAATCCAAACCACAGTTTCTTCCCTCTTCCCTCTCACTTTTTATCTTTCACGTGATTTCTGGTGTATTAGGCAGCAGCTTTTGTGTTCTACAACAGAGCAGGTGAATTAGAAATGAAGACACGCACTAAGTATAAAGTTTATTCAAGTCAGAAAGGATGGTGATGAGCTAAAGAGGGGCATAATAAGATGCACCCATTCAGATTATAAGCAAATAAGAAACAAGAGAGTAACATGTACACCACATGGATTGAGCACTAAACATAAAAAAACAAAAAAGAACAGAATAAGCTGTAAAGTTCCTGCTCCTTTTGTCTGATTCTCGATGTGGGTATTATAATATATTGCATAAGGACACGGTCAAAACAGATTGACAATAAAAGATTACCAACACAGTCTGAACTCTCAAAACGACAGATTTAGTTATTGTGTAACCGCTATCAAGCAGAGTCTATAATGAGGATTATACAAACTCTACCAGAAAAGATAAAATACACAAAGAAGAAGATACATACTTTGCAAGGAAGGACTAAACTCTTTATCATTATATATGCCACCAGACACCTTAAAGCCTCTCTTGAATTTGGAAAATTCTTCTGCTCAAGGAAGAAAAATTTTAAGATCAGTTTAACAAAAGCTCTAACTCCTTACCAGACTTTAATTTTTTTTATGAAATTTTCTTTCTTGAATTCTGTCCAAAGTTGTATTTACAAATTTTCCAAATTCATTCATTAAGAAACATAGACAAAGCTGGTAATTTTTTGGAAAACAAGAAGTGAATGCGTAACCAAACAAACCCAAGTTCTTGAAATGCAACCTAGTTATTGATTTTGAGGGCGGATTTTCTAAGTGACAATACTTCAAACAGGTGGTGTGCGTGTGGGTGCAATAATCTGAAGAGATTACAGTTGACAAGCACGTGTATTCTCTTCAGATTATTTGAATATAATTTTACAAATGATGGGGAGGGTCGCCGGAGATCGTTGACAATGGAGGTCCTTCGCCGGAGTGGAGGACCTGCCTGGCCTAGATGAACTGCGGAGGGTAAGGAAGGTTGAAAGCGGTGAAAGCGATGTAGGAAAGAGGCAATCAGATAGACAAAGTTAACAGAGTGGCAAAAGGGAAAAGTTCATATTTTTTTGAGAGAGAAAAGTTCAGTTTAGTTTTGGGTTTAGAGTCTTTAGACCAACTTAAAAAGATCAAAAGACCAGAAACTAGAATTTTTTTTCTAAATAACAATAAATATTAAAAAATTTAGTTAGTTGTCATGTTGCAAAAGAAAGTTAAAAACTAGCATCTCAAGTGTCTAAAACTCGAATTCCAAGATAAAAATCGAATTTTTAAGTCTCGATTTGCAATTTTACATATTGAGTGTCTAAAACTCGAGTTCCAAGATAAAAATCGAGTTTTTAAGTCTCGATTTGTAAGTGGATGAGTATGATGTGGAAAAAAATCCACGTAGAAATCGAGTTTTAAAGACTCAAGTTCGGAAAATGCTGCTATAGGGCTTAAAAATGTCACTATAGGGCTTAAAAATAGAGTTATAAAAAAATTTAGCAGAAAAACACCGCTATAGGGCTTTAAAAAGTCACTACAGGGCATAAAAATACCACTATAGGGCTCCCTGAACCTGGTATTGATCATTTATGAAAAAATTTTGCAAGAAAATGCCACTATAGGGCTTTAAAACGTCATTATAGAACTTAAAAACGTCACTATAAGGGCAATAAAACTAAATTTTTTTTTGCATGGAACTCGAGTTTCTAAAACTCGAGATCTATGTGGCATTTTCAGATCTAAAACACTCGCAAAGCGAGTCTTTAGGACTTGAGTTTTAATATGGATCTTGAGTTTCTAAAACTCGAGATGTCTACTTTCCCTTATACTTTCAAGCGTTGCCTAACTAACTATATACAACTCCTTTGCACAGCTATTCTGCACATTCCCTCCCAGAAACTATGTGGTCAATCCAGTTTAAATTTTAAATTTTTGTATAATTTAAAATGATGTATAAAAAATAAATTTTTATATAAAATAGTAAATAATATTTTATTAGCTTAAAATTTAACATGTGTATTAAGAATATAAATAACATACAATTCAATGATTAGATTTTCAAAATATAAAATCATATTAATTTTTTGAGGGAGAATTGTAGCCTTAGGGTTCAATTAAGTTTGTAGTCAAATTTTGTCCAAAATATATTGAATGGATTTAAATTATAAGATTGTAGCTGAGATGCTCCCAAATTTTAGTACAAAAAAAAGGTGAAAATAAATATGATTGGAAAAAATGTTTAGTTTCAAACATGTTTGAAGGCTTAGGATCTAACCACCAATAAGAATATGAAATGTGTCTCGTGACTCTCATCATGTGTAATTCACACGATTTACCTGCTTGGTTGGGCTTAAGTGAGCCATGTCTATTGCACATTACAATAACTAATGTTATCTTTTTATTGGTGGTCGGAGCTAAGTTTTGCCCAATTGATTAGTGCTACTTCAATAATAAATTATAAATGATTATTTGAAACTTTTTTTTGTGATTAGTAATACATTATATTATAAGACCCATGTATATGGACACAACAAAATCTCGCAATTTTTTTAGGACACTTTTGTTTTGATAGATACAATAGAATTTTCACCTATGTCATTTACTCTACGATGATTGCACTTGAATCTCAAATCTTTTATTCGATAATAAGAAATTTTACTAACTGAGCTAATTGAAATCCAAAACACCACCAATGCCTTTATTTTGAATATATATATATATATATATAAGTGCTTGTGAGGTATAAGGGGTAAGGACCGGGGTTCAAGTATCTAGAAGAGAGTTTTACACACATATACATTTAGATTAAGTTATAGTAGAATTTCTATCTTGTATTAAAAAAAAAAATAGAATCCAATTTTGCGCCATGTGTCTAAATTTATGTGGGGACCACACCATAATTATCCACTTAAGTTTATGTCATGTGTCCAGTTAAATTTTTAAATTTTTGTGTCAAGTGAGTTAATGAGTGCAAAATACCAATAGAGTTTGTTTGTGTAGAGTATATTATTAGTAATAGAGTTTAATTTATAATAAAATTATCTTAACAATTAATAAAAGTGTAGAAATTTGCCTCAAAATGAAGATAGTCATTTGACGTAACCATGACTTTCATGACTCAACTTTTATTATATAACTAGCATGTAACCCATGCAAACACATAGATGCATTTAAAATTAGACACAATTTCTATTATAAAAATATAAATAATTAGTCAATTTTTTTTAAAAAAAGTAAACGTAATTAATCACATTTTAGAATTCTTACCTAAATTTAATACTAATTACGATAATTTTTTTCTAATTTTTAATAAGATAGAACGTGTGATGATCTTTGCCGTGTGATGATTTTTATTGAGTATATGTGATTGATTTTTAAAAAACAAATATTTTATAGTTCATTAATATTAGATTCGTAGTATTTTGCACTCATTCACTCACTTGACACAAACATTTAAATATAGTTTCAATAATATACTCTACACAAACAAACAAACTCTAGGCAAATTTGTTTGTTGTCATTTGTTAACTATATTAATATAGTTTCAATTTTCTTCCAAAAAAAAAAAAAAAGATTAGTTTATTTATATATAAATTTTAATTAAGCCATGCAAGTGATGTGAACATATAGTCAATTTTAAATACATGTTCCCATTGTGTTAAGTCTAGTACATCAAACCTCAAGGGTTAGCTTAGAGGTTTTTAAAGCCTCATGATATCCATTAGATCTTAAGTTCAAAACCTCTTGCCAATATCTTGGGACCACTCCAAAGGGATTCCTCCCTGTAATAACCCGATATGTGTGAGATAGGAGAACTGCACATATTCAAGGATTAGTCAAATACTCGAAAAAGTCTGGATACCTTTGTTTGTAAAAAAAAAAAAAAAAAAGGTCTAGTACACTAGAGCACACACCATGCCAAAACTAAAAGAATAAAAAGTAGTCGATTATGAGTGGTAGATGCTTTTTGCCCACATCTTTTTCATAGACCCACCAATTTGTTTTTCATCACTCACATGAGATCATTTCACTCTATTGTAAAATTAACTTTGTGGGTCCATGGTATGATTAATCCTAAAATTAAATCGAGTAGTGCTATGGGTACAATAACTTTTAATATGTTGAGCTTATAAATTGATATGTCATCAATCACAAAAAAAATTATTCAAATATTCGCTTATAAGATTATCAAAGTTCACCAATCATATTTATTGTTATATCAATTTATAAGTCATATTTGAGTACAAACCAATTTTTAGTTCGCTCAAAGCAATTAAACACTCCTCAAAGCAAGAAACTCACTTCATATAAAGATAAATGAATCTAGTATAACCTAACTTAATAGGACTTTTTTTTTTTGGTGAAATGTACAAGTTAACAAATGACAACAAAGAGATTAAAGATACTTTATTGTCATGCGAGGGAATGACACACTTACAAGCATGAAGCGAAAACCTTCAGATTCTGGCAATGAGAGAAATCAATGTCCTTGGTTCGATTGATGAGTGTGTCCCTTAGGTGGGGAAGAATTTTCCTATTTACACATAAATCTTGATGGTGCCAAGTGTCACACTGTGATTAGCTCACTTTCCTTGAACGTTGGCTGAAACTTCTCCTGAAATTGCTTCAAAGTAACTGCTCTCATTCACATGCCTATCACATCTTGTTTCTTGAAATTAACCTCCTGTGAGGAACGATTATCATTACTCACGAGATTATCACATGTTTTACTTGGGTAGATATGTGCAAGTTTCTTTTTGTGGTTTGGGGGATTATATTAACTTAATTTTCAATAAAATAAAGCCAATTGTGTTTCTTTAGGAACTTCATTTTACTGCTGTTATGCTAGTAATATAATTAAATAGGTAGTGACTATGATATTATGCTTATATGGGTTTGTCTTTATAACATTTGTTAATGAATAATTAAAAAAAAAATTAATACTACTTTCACAAAAAATATAAAAAATTGTAAAAAAAGTCTGTTAATTTTTTTTTTCATAAAAGCATTTCTAAAAATAGTTTCTAAATGCTTGGCTTTTTCCTTTCCTTACTTATATGATTATATCCTTCTTCTTTTTAGGTATTAACGTTCTATTTGTTTAGGCAAAAATGTTTTTTTAAAAATGAGTCATTTTTTAAAAAGTGTTTTTCATAAAACTATCTCATTTTCTTATTTTTGTCATCTTATAGCTAAAGTTCACATCTTAAAAAATATTATTAGGCTAATGATTCACAACAATAATTCACTTTTACCATTTTATAAAAATAAAAAAAAAATACTTGTACCAAAATTCATTGCTTCAGTTCAGTACACTCGATTCTCAAAAAAGAAAAAGAAAAAAAGTCAGTGTTTCAGTTACACTCGATTCCCAAAAAACAAAGAAAAAAAGTAGGGATAAGCCCACATGTCTATGCCCGATACAAGATATCTGGTCCTCAAGCCCAAGCCAAATTTGGGCCTTTCGAAGATGTACCAAGTACTACTTGCACTAAGCCCTTCTGTAAATTATTTTTGGACTGCATCAGTAGGAAAACAAATGAAATGACATTGTTCATGATCCATTAAATGTATTATATCTTATAATATTATTATTTTTTTTTAGAAAGTTTCAATATATGGCATTCGCTTCTGATGATAACTCTTTATTATCAGATCAAAATACTAATCAATTACAAGTTAAAGTAACTGAAACCCACTATATTATTAACTTATTTTAACTTCTTTTTAGGTTGGTTCAGATTACAACCTCTTTTTAATGATAAAATTACAAGGCTCATTATTCAAATCTTCCTTTCATTTTTCCGTGTAAAACCATTACTAAAATATTTTTTACCTCTTCACAATTTTATAGATGTTAACTATGAATAGACGGTTTATATCATTAATAAAATGCAAATAATAATTTAATATCATATAAGCTTGGCCTGTTTAATAATCAAGTTTAAATGTACTGTCAAAAAAAAAAAAAAAAGTTTAAACTTAAGGCCTGAACTTAGCTTATTTTCTAAAAAAACTAACATAAACAGCTTGGCTCAGATGAATTTCTCTTAGTTCTTATGAACAGATCTGAGGCTGCTTGAAACCTTGAACTCGGTACCATTACCACCATTACCATGCCCAATGGATTACTTTACTTTTTCAATATCATTTTGCTCCCTTACATTTTTAGGATTACCACCAATTTCGTTCCTACTTTTTGGTAGCTAAATTTGGTTTAGTTTTCAAGTTGTAGTAGTTCATCAACTCAATAATTGTGATTCACTGCAAACAACCCTAAAATAATATAAAGACCAAAATAGCACTTACATATTCTGAATCGTTTTTTTTTTTTTTTTTTTTTTAACAAAAGTAAGCAAGTGATTAGTTGTTATTGAATCAAATTTGAACTTAGGTTACTTTTTTACCACAATAATAACAACTAATAATATCCTGCCACTTAAAATTTGTTGTAAAAATATTGTAATCATATCATTCCTATTTAACAAAAGTCTGGTGTGACTTAAAATATTTGTTAATTATTTTTTTCTTGTAGCAAAATGTCAGTTTCATTTCATTCCAAGAACCAGAGTGTTCTATAAGGGGATTTTATTAAAAAATAACCATAAAATTCAAAGTATATTATTAGTTAGGCAATGTTTAAAACAAATTTCATTTCTAGCAAATTGAGTTCAGAGGACTCAATTTTGCTCTGAATTTCACACTCGATTTTCAAGTGAGTATGAAAATCGAGTCTAAGATACTCGATTTCTAAGTGCAAATTTATTAGGCAAAATCGAGTGGAGAAAACTTGAATATGTTTCAAACATTGCCTAACTAATAATATACTTTGAGTTCTAAGATTATTTTTTAATAAAATCCTCTGTGTAAGGTGATTCAAATCTCGCCCCAATAAACAAAAGATCCGAAATTCAATTACAGGATTGACCTAAATTTTGGGTATTCGCTAATACTCATACAAAGGAATTAAAATAAAAATCCCAAACAAATCAAGAACCAAGAAAGAAAAAAGACTCGAAAGAAATTGTTGACCAGTGAAAATCCTAGAAAGAGAGCTTTACACAATTTTTTATCATATGGGAAGTATTATAATCAGAAACGAAAATCTTTCTCATACACAGCACGCGTGCGTGCGTGCGTGCTGTCTCAGAAGGTGTCCTAAGATTTTCTGACTTCATCATCTTGACGATGTAACATAAATTTAATAAAGCAAAAGGGAAAAAAAAAAGTCAGAAACAAGAAGAATCAGAAAGAACGTAGCGAGTAGATTCTTGATCACATGATGTTGATCATCACCCGTAAATTACTTTCATCATGTTTGACAGATCAGATTTTACACAAACACCAGAAGATAGATAGATAGGTAGGTTGGGATACACAGAGAGAGGAGACGCTATGTGAAGCTTTTATAGAGGTGTACTTGAAACCCTAGAGGCGCTAATCGTGCTGTTTGGTTACAGATATGTGGTTCGCCTTCATACTGTTATCCCTTGCTTGGCTGCTTGGGTACATTCAACTGATTCAAAGGGTCTTAGAAGTGTTTGTTTGCTTAAAAAAAACAAAAGTTTTTATCTAATTTTAAAAAAAAAAAATTTAACAAAACTAACTAAAAATAAAATAAAATAAAATATATATTTTGATAAACACTATACAAATAAAATACCAAAAATTACGGAATTCCCAATTGGACACTAATATAATTTTCAAGTTTACCTTTCAATCAATTTTTGAACGATATTATGAATTCAAAATGTGCTTTTTAACATTTTGTAAAAAACTCCGTTCCTTATAAACAGCACAGCCAAACAAAAAATTACTCATGTTTTCATTTAAAAAATGAAAGAAGCACATTTGTCCCGCAAAATCGTTGTAAACCGGGACCCATAATTTTCACTACACCCAAGCTAAGCGTGAGTTTGGATAGAGCTGAAAGTTCCTTTCAACTGCATTCACGAGACGTACAAGTACTTTTTTTAGCAAAATTTTCATTAAAACTAGGTCTCACGGTATTATTTATATATTTAAAAATTATTTTGCTATAGTATTTTCAATTTTTAGTTTTTAATTTTCAGCAATAAGCGGTATCCAAATAAACCCTAAATGTTTTAAGCAGTATCCAATTTTGTGCTAATTTGCTTTGCTCCCTGTAAATTGAATGTGGGCTCACAACTCACAAGTATGGTTGGATGAAATCTTGAAAGTACAATCATTTCGTGAAAATGCAAATAAGCATGATAGGAATCCATTCAAACAACATGTTAAACATTAAACCCATATTATAAAAATCGGCATGTTCTGTGCTTTGAAATTAAACTATGATTCAGAACAAAAAAGTTTGTGGATACAATTTTCCAGTTCATCAAAACAATAAATAAATAAATAAACTTTGACTGAAAATAAAAAAGTTTTAAAGATGTACTCCTCGCATACACTATCTCCTACAAAAATTTGATGGCAGATATCTTTCGATTCTTGAGGTATCTAATTGGTGATTTGATGAGTATAAATCTGACAAGTGTAACTTTCGATTCCATAATAATTGTTTTTTACTATCAAGTCAAAATATTAATTGATTTCTTTTTGACGTAGCCAAGACTCACTATGAGCCTCACAAGGTCAACTTCGGAATGTGAAATGCTAGAAACTAATTTTATTATCAATTATAATAAGGGCAAGACTGCCCATAGAAGCTAGTATCAAGGTTTTCAGACCCGGACCGTTCATTGAACCGTAAAGGGAGAGGTTCAAAGTTTTTGAGGTCGAACCGAGGTTGAACCGAGGTCGAACCGTGATGACGTCATAATTAATTTAATAATTAATTAAAGCCTAAATATATATATTAAATTTATAAAACTAGTAAAATTGACTAATATATCTATATATGTGAGGGAAATTTAATGATTTTCAAGCATATATTTAATAATTAAATAAGAAAGTTAATAAAATAAAATAATAACCATGAAAACATTAAAATTTATGATTAATTTTTGAAGTAAAGTTGAATATCTTTGAAGGATTTTAATTATAATTTTTTTTATTCCTTGTAAGAGATGGATAATATAATTAAGTAGAATAAAATTGTGTTAAGTTGTTTTTATAAAAAAAAAAAAAAAAAAAAAAAAATTGCTAAGGGGTTGGACCGCACGGTTCTTGACCGGTTCGTACGGTCCAACCCCGGTTTTAGGGGTTCACGGAATTGCCACATATGCCCGGTTCTTTATGTTTAAAAAATCGGTTTTCATCACGGTTCATGGTTTTCACGGTCCGACCTCCCGGTCCGGTCCGGTTCTGAGAACTATGGCTAGTATTGCATATTTGCAATAAGATGGATAATATAGTATAGAACCACGTGTATATAGTCTACATCTTATTACTTTAACAGAAAATAAAATTAAAAAAAAAAAAGGCCGTTAAGATAACAATTTTTTTATAGACAAAATTCATTTAATCAGTTGCTAGCTAGTCTCTTCCCAATTCATAAGATGATAGAAAGTATTCATAATATATAACAAAGAGCAAAACTTAGGTATAGTACTTATGTGCTGTTCCTTAGGTTCATCTTTTAAGATTCTGCCATGTGAATTTTTTTTCATGAGAAGGAAGTGTATTTTTTAATTAAGTAACCACATAACAGAATCTTAAGAGGGGAACCTAACATGGGCGGTGTTACTTTATGCTCAGGGGGTTCAATTGAACCCCCTGACTTGAATTTTTTTTTTTAAATTTAATATATAAAATTTTTTTACTAGTATAATTTACTCATGAATATATGTTTGTACACTCTGGCTTAAATTTTGCACACCCTAACCACATATTAGCTCAGCCCAAAATCAAACAACAACATAGATCATAGGTCTCTCTAAAAGTAAAAAGAGAATATTTGTAAGTCATAGGTATCTCTCTTTATTATAAATTTATATTATATGTGTGTGAGTGTGTGTCTAATACTGACTATGTGTGTTATTTTTTATTTTTTATTATGTTATTTGTGTGAATTGTGATGTATGTGAACGTGTGTTGTGTACTACAAATATAATATAACTTTATATAATTTAATAGTTAGAAAATATGGAGGGTTTGTTATATGTGTGTATATTATTATCAAGTTATAATAACTTTTTGTTATAAAGTTAGTGATTCAAGAACTAAAAATAGTAAAATTAGTAATTGTTTAAGCATTTTATTAGTTATGTAGATACTTAGTGTATTATTTATGTATGGATGAATGTGGCTGTGTGAGCCAATTTAATACAGTGACAATGGGTTGAGTTTTGTCATTTAATTTAAAATATTTTTTATAAAAAAAATGACAACTAAATAATGACAACTTCATAAAAATTAAAAATGTTATACAAACTTAATAAAATAAAATGGTCACACTTACCAACATTGATAATAAATAATGACAATTGATAATAAACTATCTTGTAATAATTTTAAAATATGAAAACTCATAAGAAAATTATAAAACTTCATATATTTGCGTTTTTTTTTCGATAACTCAATATATTCAAATTATTTTTTTTAATTAAATTTTGTTTAGTTTAAGTTGCTTAATGACCCCTCTGAACAAAATTCCTAGAACCGCCACTGGAACCTAAAGAACAGCACTTAAAATACTGTACCTAAGTTTTGTTCTATAACAAATAACAAGTCAAGATTCAAGAGAAATAGGCTTGGCATTATGATAATAAATATTAATTAAAACCCTTATACATAAAGTTTTACATGGAGGATGAGAGAAGGTTGACCAATCATCATATATAATCACGACACACCATTGTGTATGTATGATAAGAATGTATACATAGAAATTGTATTGACATGTTTATCGATAGAAAATCAACATTTATGAATCAACTTCGATTTATTTGATTATATATTATTAAAAAAAAAAAACAGAAATCTTTGTTTAAATAAGGATTTCATCTGCAGCTTTGAGAATTATCTCGAAGGCATTTTCCACGCATGACTTGAATTTTTGGGGATCCAGGAATCCCTTCTCTATTACGGCGCTAACCCTCAGGCTTCCCATGTAACTTACTATTGATATAACAAGGCTCTGCAAATCCATATTAAAAAGAAAAAAAGAAAAAAAAACTACTTGTTACAATGGGCCATAAAAACAAGGTGTCCTGGAATTATTCATAAAGGTCATTGAATTCGAGAAATTTGTATATAAAATCGTATATCATGATTATTAATTTGTTATTTATTTTCCACTGTAATGACAAATAAAATACTGAAATAGTCCTTATATGTAAATTATAATTACTATTTATGTATTGCCCAAGGTCCCATTGCTGGTCCAATAAAAGGCAACAAAAAAATTGTTTTATGCCCTCCCAAAAAGAAAATTTAGGTGATTTCTTCTAATAAGTGTGCGTTTGGATTGGATAGAAAATTAAAATTATTTTTCTATTTAGCTTATTTTTGATACTATTCATGAGCTCTACTGCAATTTTTAGTACTATTTATGGGCCTCACTGTACTATTTCAACTAATTTTTACCTTTATTTACATTACTTTAATTAATAAGTTTTTAGTTTCAGTAAAATAAGTAGTATCCAAACACATCCTAAGTTAAAAGTAACAAAAACCATTCTCTGACTTCGAAAAACAAAATCATTTTTTTTTTCCCACGGGAGAAAAGCCAATGAAAAAAATCACATGATGCCTCTGTCTATGGAGTATTTATAGAGCGCTGAGATCACAATTTTTCCCATAACTTTTGTCAAAACTTGCTTACGTGGCAAGTTGTGAACTCACCACTTTTACTCTATTGCTCACGACTTGCTATGTGAGCAAGTTATGGTAAAAAATGTAGAAAAATTGTGATCCCAGTATTTTACCTGTTTATAAGGCAACCTCAACATTAAAAATATGGCACAAATTATACTTCCATATTTATGGGAAGTTGGAATTCGGGAAATTTTTTTTTATATATTTATTTTTATCTAAGAATCCTTATAAAATAAATTTATTTTTTCAAAGGCAAACTAGGTGGTGCAAGAATTATAATTTTATTATTTTACCTGAGGTATACCGAACACCACGTAGTATAGACCTTTGATCGAATGATTATCCAAAGACACTTGTTCCAGTGGCCCGATCAAATTCGAAATCGACAAACTAGACTTCCATATTGCCCCATGTATGAATTTAGCAGCTGCCTGCAATAGTACCAGAATGTTCATATTACGAAAATTTCTGTTATGGTACATGTTCAAAAATAAATTCAATTCGGTTTTTTTTTTTTTTTTTTTTAACCTTTTTTTTCCCCTCTTTGATGGATAATATTAAGTACTATTATGTGGCTTTGCAATTTGAAGAAATTGTTGTAAGAAAATTATATTGCTATATCAAAATAGAAGCACCAATCCAAGAATATGTGGCTTGCTTAGCAATTAAGGTACTAAATCCTTCCCAACCCCTGACCCCTCTTTTTTTCCTACCCGTTTTAATTTAGGAAAAGAAAAAGATTTGACAATTTTAATAATTAATAATATGATATATAAGTATGCTATAAATTAATATTATAGTTTTGGGAAATTGCCTCAAATTCTAATTGTGATTTGGAAAGCTAATTGAGTCTACGTCTTGAAGAAAGAAAAACAAATTTGGTTATTTTTTGGGGAAAATGTTTATCTCCGGACTAGTTTGAGATAAACCATCCAAACTTCTTATATATATTTTTGTTAAATGTGAATTTTGAAAATCTAATCGTTATATTGTATGTTCTTATTATATTATTCATGCTTGTAAAATTTCAAGAAGATCAAATATAAATAGTTATATCATCAATCAAAATATTTAAATTTTAAATTTTTGTAGTTTAAATTATGCATAAAAATAAGTTTATTGAAAAATAGTAAATAACATCATATTTGAACAAAATTTGACATGCATGATAAGAATATAAAGAACATGCAATCCAACAGTTAGATTTTTAAAATTAACATTCAATTAAAAGATATATGATAGGTTTTAAGGGTTTCTCTCCAACAAGTTAAGAATATAAAGAACATGCAATTCAATTGTTAGAATTTTAAAATTAACATCCAATAAAAATATATATGATAGGTTTGAAAGGTTTCTCTCCAAATTAGTTTGGAGAGGAACTTTGTCCACTTTCTTGGGTTTCCTTAGTGTGGAGAAAAGTTATTTCATGGAGTGGAATGAAACTTTATTCCTTATTAGAGAAGTCATGTATTTTTTTGTCCACCATGGAATAGGATAAATTTTATAGGTAGACCATGTTGCAAAGAATTTGATGGCTTTGCCCAAGGGGTCATCCTTATGGGGATGAAAATGAGAATTTGTGGAGCTTGGATTAATATTGTGAAGTGATAAAAAGAATGAGGTTTGCATGTGTGTGAGAGGCAAGAAAATAAGGAGATTTTTCTTTTGCCATGAGACATGTATAAAGGAGCATAAATTTAGGGTTCCTTAGGGAGATGTTTTTTGGGTGTTACAACCACTGAGAGTTGTTATATCCAAAGTGAATGAATATCTCAGGTGAGTTCATATTAATTCTTAGAGAGAAAATATTATTTTATTTGGGGGATTTATTTTGTAATTCTTGAGAATATTTTGTAATTGATTTTATAATGGGGAATTTATTTGGAGTTTGCCCTTGATTTTTCTCTTCAAAGAGAAAGGTTTTCCTCATAAATTTATATGTTCTTGTGTGTGATTAATATTTTGGCTTAGTAATTTTGGTGATAATATTTTGAAAATATTGATTAAATTTGTTAGTTGATTGTCTTAATTTACAGAAGACTAATTGGGACCCAAGATATAGAATATCAAATGTTATAAGCAACAAGTATTTACTATTAAACTAAGTAGAGTGTTTTTTTTTTTTTTTTATAAAAAAAAAAAAGATAAAAGGGCTACATTATTATTTTGAAAATATCAAATGCAGGAAGTTAGAAATAATGAATTATTGCTGATGAATAAGATCATGTATGTACCTCAGGGCCTTTAAGTTTCTTCACAATATCCAAAAGCTTACTAGTGAGATAAACACCTATTGAGCTTTTCTTCTTCTTGATTATCTTGTTTGCTGCCCACACAAACTCAAGTGGGTTTGTGGATTTATGATCCTTAAACTTTGGCATTGGTACATGCAAGAAGCTGAATCGGTTCCCCCATGGCACCTTTGACTTAGGTTCAAGCATCTCCTCAATTGACTTGTAGGCGCCACTCATTCTCCTAGTGTTGAGCAATACCAATGCTGTGGAATGTGATTTACTTGATTTATAGTTAATCTCTTGCATGCATAACCGGGTGCCGAGGAAGATTATTCCAGTAATTACATCATTTATCGTCTGTACTTAAGAAAAAAAATTCAATTAAACTATAATTTTATAATACTTAAAAAAATTAATTATGCATGCATTGTCAATAGATTTTCATGACAAATGAATATTCTTACTTATTTGAAATATATAATAAACATTAAAAAAAATCATTAAAAAAAGAAATCTATAAATATTTCAACAAACTACATTTTTTTTTCCTTATCAAAATGGAGCAATCAAGAATAATAAATTTGCATACTCTAGTACTAAATGATATTCGTATAAGTGCTTTTTTTTCTCCCTGAGTCAGCTAAATTCAAAAGTAAACATTTTTTTAGGAACATTCAAAAGGGAACATTGTAATATTAAACGTAAGTATAAATCAATGTTGTCAATTCCATTTCGGTGCCCATTTCAGTTTGTCTATTGGAACAAAATAATTCGGTATCTGTTAATTCTAGTATACCGTTTTAGGTTTTACTGCTATTATATACATATACTGATATACACACACACCAAGACACATTTAACACTGATATAGTCATATTTACTCATCATCAATGAAATAATAAGAATCAATTCAAAACAGCATAGCTTTAGTTTCTTTCTTTTAAACCAAAAAAAAGGGCAAATTGGAATGACCAATTGGAAATGGCCGAAATGGATTGGTTTAATATATGTTATCGTTCTAATATATGTATTTTTAATTTGGTTTATGGAATAAAAATAATGCTAAACTATATATGTTAATTTAAACTAATTCATTAGAATTCATTGGGTTTTTTTAATTAAAAAAAAAAAAACCTAATTCCAAATTTTTTTATATTGAATTACGTACATTTGATCTTCTCTAAAGAAATACTAATTAAGGTAAGTTTTTCTTTCCCCATAAATTCTGTAATTTGATTTTTATTTATTTATTAATATTATTAATAAATACGTATTATAGAAGTGCATAAGTTAGGTTATAATCATACATAGAATTTTGGAGCAACTATGGGGGTAAAACCGATGACGGCCCTCATCTAAACTTTTTAGATGAGTTTGGTTTTGACTTGACCAGGTATGGGTCTAAAACTTCTTGTACTAAATTAGGTTGTTATTCCTATGATCCTTACTCGATCTTTAATGGGTTAGTTCAACCCGATATAAACCATATTTTTTGATATCTAAAGAATAAAATTTTTTTTCATTCTCAAAAAAAAAAATAAAAAAGAATAAATTTTTTTAAAATGATTTTAAACCTCTTTTATTTTATTTTATAGTTCATTCAATACAAACAAAAAAAAAGTTAAATAATACATAAATCTTTACGTTTATAGCCACAAAAGAATAAGGGAAAAGTGTATACTTGGTTATAAATGAAACATGACTTAAAATTAAATAACCTAAAAAAATAACTAATATATAGAGCTTTAATAATAAATTATAATAGTTTTTTTATAAAAAATAAATAAATAAATTAGGAAGAACATCTACGATGGACTTACAAAAATAAATTACTCAACATTAATTGTAAATTTAACAGTGAAAATATTTATATTTGAAAATTACATGCTAAGTTGACAAAGTAATGTCATTTGTATTATCATCTAATTTTAGCATACAAAAACATACGTTGAAAATGAGTCAATAGAAAATTCAAATTAAAAATTTCAATACAATTAGGGTGACAACAAAAATTCACAATATAACCCAATTTGCCAACCACCACAATCTACAAAGATTTTTTTTTTGGGTGCAATTAAGTTTTTTTTAATCTCCTATTTGTGAAGTGGTAGGAAAATTTAGAAGTTTTGTGACATTAGGACTCTCAACCCTTGTATGTGTGTTTGTTTCTAAAAAAAAATTGTGATTGTCCTCTATTACTTAAGCGAATGTGTTATGTGTAATATACCTTACCCCACCCTCCTTTAAAAGTTACCATAACTTTTGAATAAAATTTTGGTGTGCCTTTATATTAGAATCTCATTTCCACTCCCTTGTGTATGTGTTTGTTTCTATAAAATTAAAGAAAAAAAAAAACTCTTAAATTTTATAATAAATACTTTGTGAACAGGTGGGGCCAAATTAGGTGAAGATGGCATGTTCGAAAGAGGATCATCACTATTTTAGATAGAATTTTGGCCTGCTTCCTACCTTTGGTCTCTTTCCCGTGGTCCCTTAATTTTGGCCTGCTAAGGCGACTTTTTTGTTTTGTTTTGACGAAAGAGTGTTATTAAATTAAATGAGAACATGAGGGGACCAAAATTATATTCTTTACCAGAAAAAAGAAAAAAAGAAACGAAAAAAAGAGCAGTTATCCCTTTCTAAAATTTGGGCCGTCAAGATTGGAATGCTAGCCGGAGATGGAAATTGAATGGAGAACATTACATTCTTTACCAGAAAAAGAAAAAAAGAGAGCAATTATGAAAAAAGTTGAAGGCCAGTTCAATATTAGCAATTTAAGCTTTATAATGTGTCAGGATTGGTATTTCTTGAATAAGTTTTGATTTTTTTCTTAGCTATTTTGTTAATTTATTCTCTCAAATCTTTATATGCAAAAAATGTAAACGATGATTAAAATGTTTTACCTAGTCATAAATATTCATACAAATTAATCTTTTGCTATTAAGTTAAGTATGTAAGGTATTTGAAACCCTCATAATTGTATATTGTAATAAATCATATATGTGATTTCTTTTTTAGCTGAAAAAAAAAATCATATATATATATATATGTGTGTGTGTGTGTGTTTTATTTTTAACTAGGTGAATAAATTAAAATGGTAAGTTTAGCTATCTTATTTTCGACAAACTTAAATAAACCAATTAATTTAAAATGAAAAAAGTTCACTTTCAAATTAGTCTGGAGGAAAATTTTGTCCATATATAAATATAAAGATTTAAAATACTTTGGTAAAATCACTATTAAAAAGCAAAAGGTTTTACTTATTTGAATGTTAAATAAAATTCTGGATGAAAAGTATAGAATACATTTAACAAACATATCATTAGGGATTACTACTAAGTGTATAATTGAAGAGATTTTTTTTTTTATAGTAAATCACTACTACCATGCTTTCATCTGATGAGCGGATTTAATAGGCATTTTAGGTTATTAGCTAGTAGAAAAACGAAAGGAAATTGAAATCATTAGCTAACTTGTGCTAAGATATGCTGATCTTACCACTCCAAGCTTGGCCTTAATGTGTTTGATACTATCCAGAGAGAATGTCATGTTTGATATCATGATTGGCCGATGCTCGACTCCTTCAATCCCAGATCTTATCGGTGTTCGATCATCTTCAACCAAAGTACTTTTTAAAAAGCAAAAACCAAAATCAGATACAGAGTTAAAGATCAAGGAAAAAAGTTTGGGAACTCTTCTACAAAAACTCTCTCTGTTGCTTTTTGACTCTATGTGTTGGCGTGAAGGAAATGTTAGGGGAAGAGAAGGATTATCAGCTCTTTGCAGACAAGAGAGAAGTGCACCCATGAGGGAGTAGCCATCACCAAGCGCATGGTGAAGCTTGAATATGATAGTACCAGCTGCATTGCTTGTTGGAAATTTAACCAAGTGAATTTCCCATAGTGGTTTGTTTTGTGAAAAATGCTCCATTGAAATCCTTGATATATAATCTTCAAGATATTCATCGTATGATGTGGGTGACAAGCCAGTGGGGAAAATGGGGACATTAACATGCTCTTCAAGCTTCACCTCAACCCGTTTCCATTGCTTCTCTCCTTTTCCATCCATAACCTGTTCACAAATTCTCTCTACTTAGTGCCACTTTTAAAGGGAATAATGTAAACTTTGTCAAGGCTTAGTCTAGAACTTGAATACACTTCACTTTTATGAAGAATCTAGGATACTTATTGGATTGGATGAAAGAGGAAGAATAATGATGGTAACAATTTCAGCGAATTGTGCTTTGAAAATCATCATCCTACAGTTTCCTTACATTAAAGAAAAAAGGACAACAAAAAGAACAATCTTATATTTTTTATTTCGTTTAACTAGAAAATTTTAAAAAAGTATCTTGACTCCCATTTAACCTTCCATGCATTTTGCCAAGAGCTTTATAGCTCAATTAATTGACATCTTGGTATGTATAATATTCAGGGTTTAAATCTTCTCTTTCTGTTATAACTATATATCAAATCATCAAATATCTTCCATTCATTTTTGTTTGTGTATTTCTTAAAAAGGGAAAAAATAGACAAGATAATATTATTTTCCAAGAAATTGCAATTTTGTTAGGTATTTTCTACTTTTTAAAAAAACAAATAACATAGAGAGAGAGAGAGAGAGAGAGCACCATGATGGAGGAAAAGCGTGGATTAATGGGCAGGAACACGTCCTTGAGCAATAACATGGTACGGGCGTGGTTGATTGCAATTGGTACCTCAGTTTCCATAACACCCATAATGGATACCGATAGCACAGAGCTGTTATAGTATTGTGCACTAGGACTTGCTGGCCACAATCCTTCCTTTACCTCCATTTTTTTTTATTGTTTCTTCTATAATTTTGTATTTGAAACAGTTTAATAGCAGACTTGTGGCATTCAAAGTTCAGCTAGAATGTTATATTTATATTATTTAGAGCACCGACGATAAGTTTGTCCCATTCACATCACTTTTATTCTTTGTCACATCACCACCGTACATGGCCACTAGTAGCCAACTACCATTAGCTCTCACCGCTACCACAATTATGTTCACCACTGCCAAACCACCATCATCTTGGTCCCTATCATATCTATAATAAAATATCTATCATTATATAAATGAACTTAAATACCTATATAATTGATTCTAAAAAAAAAAGACCAAAATAATTTTAAATTGTTAGGTAAATTTATCTGCTTTGGACTTATTTGTTTATAGTTATATGTCAAAATCGCTAAATTAAAGCACAATCAAAATAATATTCTTAAAAAAATTCTCAATACCGACATAAAACAGAACATAAAATATAAAGAATAAAAAAAAGGTGCTATAATAAAGATTGAGAAAGTGAGAACATAATGTGTCAAATTTACAAAGTTCCAAACTTACTCACATAAGTCAAAGTTAAAGATGTATAAATTTGTAAAATTGCTACAATAACCATGTAAATATACATGGTTACTGTAACTTTGTATATTATTATTTTAATTTTTTTTTTGTCTTACCTCTTGTCTCACCAAATTCATTTCTTTCTATGAGTTTCAATTAACACAACTGATAAAATCTCTAATGATTGTATGAGAGATTTGAGATTCAATCCTTACTTATACTAAAGACTGATTGGTGTCTATGTCTGATAATAAAGAGTTATAATCAGGAGCGGACGTTATAGGTTGAAACTCTCCCTAAAAAAAAAAAAAAAAAAAAAACTCTCTTTCTTTCTCTTTGTCTCCCTCTTTATGAAGATAATAATAAACAAAGAATGAAGAATGGTTATCTATATAATAAAGATTGAGAAAGTGAGAACATAATGTGTCAAATTTACACATTCAAGACCCAAAGTTACTCACATAAGTCAAAGTTAAAAATGTGTAAATTTGTAAAGTTGCTACAATAACCATGTAAATATACATGGTTACAGTAACTTTGTATATTGTATATCATTATTTTTATTTTTATACATGGTTACTTTAATTGGATTCTCAATTTTGCACCACATGTCTCATTTAATTTTTAATTTTGTGCCAAATGAATTATTGAGTGTAAAAATCGAAGAGTCCAAAATCAATTAGATTATGGAGAACTAGCCGGATATAGTTGGAAAAGTCACCAGATCTAGCCGGAAAAGTCGCTAGACTTGATGTTTTACGGTCAGTTCGGGTTTCACAGGTTTTGGAGTATGAGACCCACAACCAACCCGTTGGCATCAGGTTTTTGAATTTCGAGACCCACGTTCGATCGTCGGAGTAGTCAGATCGGGTGGCGGCGAGTTGTGTACGGTCCGGTTGGGTGGGTGGGTTGGACACCCCGAGCCTTAACCATCACAATCATCATGCAACCTAGATTATTTCCACCATTCTTGAATTGTCACCATTGTCATCACCACCTTCAATGTTGTCACCACTGTGTCACAATAACGAATGACATCTTGATTAGTATCATTTTTATAAAACAATATATATAATTATATGAATGAACTAAAAAGGTTTTTTTTTTTTTTTTTAAAGAAATTGTGTGTTTGGCTAATATATTTGCATCTAACATATTTGTTTAATTAATGTTGAAAGCTGAGATAAATAAATAAATAAATTTAAACAAATAATTATTTTATTTTTAAAATGTTAATTTATTTATTAAAATTTGTTTTTTTATTCCTTAATAAAATAAACTAAAAACACAAAATTGTTGAACACACAAATTTGAGAGAATAATTCATTTTCTAAAAAGTATCAATGTAGAAATAAAACGAAGCATAAAATATAAAGGATAGAAATAGTGATATTTTATATTTTCGACTATATAAGTTTTGTTTGAGTTTGTTTGTGGTTACTTTGTACGTTTTTAGACCCCTTAAAACACAAGTTGTTTAACCTAGTTATTTAGTCAAGTGATTACTTAGGTAAATTATTCAAATCGAGGTTAACACAAGTAAATCATATCAAGTAAACAATACAAAAAATAAAGAACACAACGATATGATAACCCAGGAAAACCAAACTGGTAAAAAACCTAGGGAGGATTTAACCTAGCTATCCTCAAGGTAAAACAGATCCACTATGAAAGAATTGAAGTTTTACAATAGTGACTTAGACTACTAACATCCTATTGCTACCTCGAGTAGAAACCTTACTAGCACGACCACGTGACAGCTCCGAGTCCACGGACTACTTCTTTCCTTGATCCACAGCAACCACAAGTACTCCCACTTGTGTTTTTCTTTAAGCTCTTAAAACAGCAATTGAAGCGATCACCAAGCTCTCGACATCAATCTTGATCTTGATAACCCTAAGTGTGTATGAAGGCAAACACCTATAGATCTCACAAGAGATTCACACACACAACATATCAACAACCTCTAAAACGTGGCTAGGGCTTTTCCTTTTATACTTAAGGCAAAACATAAAATCCTACACGACATATAGGCTTGGGCTGAGTTGAAAAATTTTGTAAAAAATCAATTTGCATGAGCTTCGATCGATTGAGTCTAATTTTCAATCGATCGAGCCTTGCAGAAATTGAATAGTAATTTCCTACAGTTACTCGATTTCAACTTTACACATACACACACTTTGAGCATCCTAAATCTAGACTAAACGTTTTGGTCATGGTTTTCCAACATATACATATTGAAGTTCTAATACATTAATTCCTAATTTCTTAGAACCTAACATACTTAATTTGCTTTGGTAGAGATATGATGATAATCAATTACTTTGAAATGCATATAATAAAATATTGCTTTTACTTTTAGCATCCGCTTGGCACAAACTCCCTAAAATTAATTTTGTTGTGAATAAATTATTGGTCTTATTTTTTCTTTTAATCCATCTTCATTTTAAATGATATATAGAAAATTAATTTTAAATTAAAGGATGATGTAATATAGTCGTAATATTGTTTGTAATAATTTTTTTTTTCTAATTATGATTTATATGTGTCTTGCACATACTTTAAAACTAATAATAAATAAAAAGTTGAGAATTCATCCTAAAAAAAGGTTGAGGAAGTAATGTGGTTTTTTTTTTTTTTGGGATACCAAGCAAAATAGTTCATAGCATTAAGATAGGTGTGCTTATGCCACAACCACAACTTTTTTATTTTATAGAAAAGTGCCACAACCACAACTTGGTAGTTAAAATGTCTTTACCATTCAATGGATATTGGGGAGACATCTCTTAAATGAGTAGGGGCCCATGTTTTAAATTTTTAATTAAAGTAGGATGGTACACATGGCCTAGGCTCACTTGTTAAGAGCAAATAAGTTACCACACACCGATGACTACCCGATAGGGACTCACTACTTCCAACCTCCCGAAAGGGATATTAGTTTAACAATATTACATATACTTTAGTTCAATGTTATAATTTTTTTCACAATATCTTATGTAGCAAGTTGTGATTAATGCATCGTCATATTTATATGGATTATGATTAACATGATTTATAAGTTCCACTTAACTCAACTGGTAAAATCTCTCGTCGCTATAAGTTGAATTTTATCATATCTATTAAAAAAACTAGTTGACATAATTTTTATCAAGCACAAATTATAAAATTTTGTATTAATAATTAAAAAAAAAATTCTCTAAATCAATTTTGAAGAAAATTCAACTAATAGGAAAAAAAAATTCTCTAATTACATACACTTTATAATTTAATGTACATGTTTTTTTTTTCTTTTCGAAAAGTAGTTAAGTATAATAGAAAAAAAAAGGTTTTTAATGTTAAAATATAAGGATTTTAAAAAAAGTTATGTAAATTAAAAAAAATTTGACAAATTTTAGAAATAAAGTCAGCTTGGTAGTTGTGGCCAGCCAAAATCCCAACTGCCGAAGTCATATTAAGGATGCATCCTTTTCTTTTTTTCTTTTTCTTTTTCCTTTTTCCTTTTTTATTTTATTATTATTTATGAGTGAGGGGGAGGGGCGTCCATTGTGATTCACTCCGGGCATGACCATAGAGGCACCCTCCGTTAGAGAATATTAGGTTAAGCCATAGTTATTGTGGTTTGGAGTGACCACAGACCTCACCCTAGTACCTCGAAAGAGCTAGTAATCAAGGGCTTCTTAGCAGTGATACCCAAATTATTCCCCAATTACTTGTTCGGGCTCGAACTAGGGACCACAAATTTGAGTCACGGATCCCAACCACCAGGCCACCCCTCTCAGAGCATATTAAGGATGCATCCTATTCCTTAATAGTACTAAAGTTTATGTTGCTTTTTTTTGTAGCATTAAATAACCACAATCACAACCACAACCACAACCACAACCACAACCACCGTCTACTCTTCTTTTATCATATATATATATATATATATATATATATATAAACCATTTGAAATGAATTGAGTTAGTCAACCCATTCATTGAGTTAGTCAAATGATTTTAACTAAGCCGCTGATGTATGGCTGGGTCTATGCCTAGGCCGGTGATTTTCGTACAAACTTTAGCTTTCTTTCGTTCATATTGAAAAGACAGAATCCTGTCGCCAACTTGTTCCTCTATTTTTTTAGGTAATGAGCATTAAATGCTTAACTGTTTTTTTTTTAATGAGATTTGTGGTAATAAGAGTAATGGTATTAGCCTATTATTAGGTGTCGTAAGAGCATCTAAATTGGTAGAGTCATAAATTTAGTAATATAGCTCCACAAAAAATTACTTTATTTATTTTACTATCTCACTTTATAATACACCAACATCAATGAATCTATATTTTTAACTATTTGATTAAAATAATATAAAAAATTCATAATAAAGCAGCGTGAATACAACCAAAATAGATTTTTATATTAAAAAGTAGTGTGAACACAACAATTTAATTATATATATATATATATATATATATTGTTTTTTACATATGAGCTATATTGCACAGTCAAAAGTAGCTGTACACTGTAGGTGTGGATCCAAAAAATATGGCTTTAGCTCCACCAATGTAGCCACATTTTAGTATTTTGTAGTGCTAAAAATAGTAATATAACTTTTTAGTGGATATGAGTATGATATGGAAACTCATATCAACTATATATAATAGCAGAACTTAAGAGAAAGTGAGTTCCTACAATTAAGGAGGTGGTGACAAATCAGAAAAGTGTTTAGACACGTATACAGTTTAATCTTTAAAAAATCGTACGATGCATCATTTGAAGAGGCTTCCTATCACAGCGTTCAAACAGTCTGATGGTCTGAGTATAAATATATCACTAACTGCTTAAAATGGGTAAATTACATTTAAAAGGGCTTGCCTGTATACGGAGAAAGAGAGAGAACAAAGTTTTTCGTCGGACCCCAAGAGAAAGGGAGAAAGATCCAAGGCTGGCCATTGTCCATTCCCTGGCCAGACTTAGACCACCGGATAGCAAGCACAGAAAGAAACTATTAGGTCATGTACCAACCACCCAAATCGACAGAACCGCACCGGTGAATATTTTCTTTTTCCATTTTTCAGATTTGGGTATGAAATGTTACTTTTAATTGATTTTTTTCCTGTTGGGTAGGTTTAGATTTGATTCGTTTTTGTTTTTGGGTTTTAGGGTTTTCTACCAAAATGTTTGTAGATATGGTCTCCATCGTTTTCTCCAACCGTCCCCTGTCACTGCCTTCGGTCATCAATTTGCTACCCTCACCGAAGCTATTTCCCCCTCTCTTTCTTTTCTCTAATTTACCAAATCCTTCTCTCTACAACGACGAAGAACTTCTTAGGTCCCTTAAAATCAGCCCGACTTCTCACAAAAAGCTTTCCTCCTATTGTAAAGCGTCCTGCTACCGTCTTTTCGGAGTCGCTGCCATATAGTTCGACATCAAGAACATGTTTACTGTGATCGGACCAGTCTTTCTCCAAAAGCTTTACCGGTAAAGTTTCCAATTTTGTTTTTTATTTCAATTGGCTTGATTTTGATAGGCTTTTGGTATTTCAATTGGCTTGATTTTGATTTAGGGTTCATTCGGTAGTTACAATTATTACACCGTTTCATTCTCTTTATATGCTCTTCAGTCACACACATGTACATTTTAAAAGCAAAAGGCTAACCGGTTCTGGGAATGCTAATACACTGTTTAAATTTCAAAGACGTTTAAAGGTTTCTTAATAAATGTATATGGTTTAAAAAACACACAAATGATTTCAGATAAGAGAGAGATTGAGAGACAATTTGAAAGGTGCGAATAGAGAAACTGAGAGACAGTTTGGAAGATATATCGAAGGGCCACCATGACCATCAGTTTTCTCTAGAACACCAGCCTTAGACTGCTGGAACCGTATGCAAACACAGAGAGAAAAACTTTTTAATACTTGGGTATTAAGTACAACTCAATTTTGGGTATTTTTGATGGATTTGTTTAGGTTCAGGTATTTGTGTAGATTCAGTTCTATTTTGGGCTTTTGGTTTTCTCTCGAAATGTTTGTCTACTCAATTTAATGTATAATAAGCCTTATCAATTCAATATATTCATTGAATCAACAGAATTATTAATTACGAATTTTTTTTATAAAAAAAATGGTTACAGTCTTGGGTAATAACTGAATCAATAGAATTATTAATTTTCTGTTCCAATTTTGTATCGAGCCCTTTTGTTCTGTTATAGTTTCAGCAATTTAATTTTGATTTTGTTTTTTCTTTAATGAATGTGTTGTGTAGAGAGAGTAGTTACAAAACGATCGTTATATCGTTTGAGTACTGAATTACAGTTTAACTAAAACACCGTCTATCTCAAACCCAAACACTACACCGGTTCAGTATCCTTTAATCTATACTACCATTTCACTAAAGACAAGATATTAGAAGTTCAAAAAAGGGTTTGCAAACCCATACCTAGACAATCTGTTAAACAGAGAAGGCATGGAAGATGGGGAGAGCAAAAAACTGAGAAATCTGTACGCCAATTGTGTCAAGATGTAAGACAATCCAGGCTTCTGCCACCGTCAACAATATAGTGCGCCCTCGAGTTCAACCAGGTACCAATTTCGAATCAATCAGATTTCAGATCGCTCAGATCTACTTTTTTTTTTTTTGGTTGGATCTAGGGTTTATCATCTGCTTTTTGGATGAATATATTGCTTTTGTTTATTGGTGGTGTTAGTAATCTACTTTGAATGTTCCGATTTCAATGTATTTCTCCCTCAATTGTTCACATTCTACATTTCGGAATCGGAATGATTGTGTTACTCGCTAATGGTGAAATAAGCCACGTCACTTAGTTCTGGTAAATTTTTTTTTTCCTTAGATCTGGGTATGAAATATGACTTAGTTTTTGGATATTTTGGTTGGATTGGTTTATATTAAGGTATTTGGATTGCATTCAGTTTTGTTTTGGTTTTTTTTTGCCAATAAACCTTTTCAATTATATTTTCTTTTGTTATTTCTTATTATAGATTACAGAAATTATGACAACGAAAGAAAATGGTTTTGGTTATTCACTGTAAAGAAACGGAATTTAAACATTTATATATGTAACTAATCTTGAAGATATTATTGGGATCCTATTAGAATAGGATTGAACGTTTTGCTGTTATATATATTTTGTTTTCAATTTTATTTTAGGTTATTTGTTCTATTATGGTTTGTGGAGATTTAGTTCTGATATGGTTTTTTTTTTGGTTTTTTTAGTTTTGATATTGTTTATTTTGTTATGGATATATTTTATGTATAGATGATTTCCTCTTTGCGGTGATGGAAGAATGAATGGGCCATTTTGGGGAAGGTTGATACCATAGATGTGGGTGAGGTTGTTTGATGGGTTTATTTATCCATTCTTTTTTATGGATACAGAGTTTTCTTATTTGTGCTTGCTTGGTGATTTAATTGTATAGTTACATTATTTAGACAATTTCTTCTACACGATTATCAATGTAACTAATCTCCTATTTTAAAAAACTTTAATATTGATTTATTATAATCATTAATAATGGCATGCATGGGGAAATATTGGTAATTGTTTCTCAAATTAGATGAATGATTATCTACAATAGACATCTTGAAAACCACTAGGCCCATATTGAAATTGATGTGAGTTTATCCTACAAATGTTTGAGTGAGTTGATGCAATTATAAACTCACAATTTCTGTTGATGGGTATAGAGATCAATAGGTTTTCAGTTATTATGACTTTATGATTATAAAATGAAAACAGTGACAGGTTAGAAATTATTACTATTGGCAAATTACCATTGACATTATATCACCAAATTATCAATCGCCTAATTTCCTAATATTAAGAGAATACCACTCTTTGTTCAATATGTTAACCCATCAGGCCATAATCTGTCTTATAATAATTTCTGTTCGTTTATTAGCCAAGTTTGTTCATCATCATAAGTTACTAGCAGTATTTGTTAATTATAATTACTCATTATTCATCTAATGGCCACCCATCTGGATATCATGGATGATCTCATCTAGAATTTTCATTTTTATTATATTAGTTGGTTTCTCATTTCTTAGAAACCTTTTTTTTTTCCCTTTGGTTTCTCAACTCTCTTGAAAGTGTTTAAAGAAATGCTTGAACAGAGCTTTCCATCACCATATTTGATTGGATTGGTGTTGATTGCTTGCTATTTAACTTTTTAGGGTGCATATACTTTAAATTTGTAAATTTTTTGAGTTTTGACTATTTTTAGTTCAGTTAAACTAAGGATGTTGTAATCAGAGTATAACATATAATTTAGACAACTTAGAATTTTAACACTTGGAATTTTATTGTACTTTATTGACAACTTACTTATAATTATTGAATTTACATGTTTTAAGATACCTATTCCAATACGTACATTGGTTAAATCAAATATATAGTAATTACTCGACTTCTATTAGACTTGGTTTGGGTTAATTGGTTTTGGGTATTTGTCAATGATGTTTTAAAATAGATAAAAAGAAATACAATTATGCCTTTCTTTTCCTTTTTCTTAAGAGATGGGAATGGTTACAGTCTTAAGTTTGGAAGACACTGTATATTATTTTTCATGGTGTTATCAATTCCTATAGATAACCTTAATAGAAGCTTAAATTAGAGATATGCACATGTTTTGATCCTAGCCACTTTGAGATGTACATATATATTCTTGATTACCGTCTTGATTTGTAGCTAATATTTCTTCTATAATTGTTAAAATTATGCTTTAAACTTGATTTGGTGTACTTTACTATTTGGTGTACTTATATTAAATGTGAGTACCCTTTTTCGTCGATGGATTTTCTTGCCTCATATTTTTATTAAGTTCATCAATTGAATTTATTATATGATTATACCATTTAGTTGAGTTATGTTGTTAGCAATTCATTCTGTTTGTATTCTACTATTGTATTTATGAACTAAATCAGTTATGATGCTAGCAATTTGCTGCTATGGAACTCATTTGACTAAAGCATTCTCAAATTACCCTCTACATCATTAGCTGGCTATGGCATCAATACTATACACAATTGAATCTTATAAGAATAAACAGAATGGCAGATTTTCTATTTGAAATTGTCATGTAAGTTTTAATTGCTTAAAGTTAGATTTTATTTTTAGTCTCTCATAACAGGGAAGTACAAACAAGAAGTGATTTGAAGAAACTAATTTTTAAAATTTTTAGGTGATATTGGACACTATATACTTAAATATACTACGTTATTAAAGTTTGAATCTATGTAGTTGAAGTATGATAACTAAAATTAGTTAGTTTATCATGTGAGCCAATCTAACTGAAATTTAAGTCAAATTTCATCATTTGAAGAGTGGTTCACTGGGGACACGCAGACATAACTCCATCATCAATCACTCGAATTTTTACAAACATTCAACATACATATCACAAAATAAATTGCAACAAATTTGAAGTAAACCAAAATGAACAAATATTAGAACTCATAAATACATAAAAGAAGGTACCTTCTGGTTGTGCAAAAACTTTATGTTAGATGCAAAGTTCATTAATATGTAAAACGACATCAGCTATATGTGCTGATTCAACAATTACAAAGTATGGCCTGCATTATAGAATTTATGGCCTATGGGACCAAGGTTAGAGTTAGATTTTGGCCTTATTCCCAATGTTAACCATGCAATTCATTTTGTTATGAGTTTTCCTTGATAAGTTATTGATAGCATAGTCCTTAGAAATCAACTATTTTTAAATTTGTGATTACCCCTTCCTACTGCTTGCAGTTCATTTGTACGGCCATGTTGTAGTTTTTGAAAGTTTTTGAGCACCATGCTTGGTGCCAAAAAAAAAAAATCAATGTTATGCAGAAGGTAGAAGTGTTTAAGAATATGAAACTGCCTTTAGTACTGTTTCTTTTTTGAGAATTTTGGTTAAGAAGCTCAATGATAGGAGGGTTTAAACCTTTCTCTGCAATTAAGGCCATTGCGACATGTAGGAAAACTGCCCACTTAAAAATCTACCACTTTGTTCCGTTTCTTCTTTCTCCTCCGGGTTTGTATCAGTTTGTTTTATATTTTCCTTTTGTTTTTATGTAATTAGTAATGTACTTCATGTATTATAATTGTTTTCTTAATTTTGTAATTACTATGAAATTAGAGGGTGGGGTTAAATATGATCTGTCATGATTTATTATTGCATAATATTCTCCTTGAGTTTGGAAAAGATTTGATTTTATTTGATGCAATGATTTTCTATGTTCGGGTTTTTACCAGAATGAGACTGATTTTCAGAATTTATGATGGCTGAACCGATGCTCATGATTGGTGGCAATAATGCTCAACTTAAGTTGCTGCATAATTGATGTTGGTGCTACTGCTGGAGGCTTAAGTAGCTGCATAATTACTGGTGTTGTTGTTGCTTAAAGTCAAATTCTTTTTTCAGACATAATATGCTTAAATATACTACATTATTTAAGTCAAATTCTTTTTTAGAAAGAGCATGTAATTCAGTAACTTATCACTATGTTTAGCTATTTAATTCCATGAAATTTTCAGGTCAATTGAGCCATAAGTGAAAGGAAAAGATTTACTCTAACTGTGATATTGTTTTAAGTCCTTTCTCTTTTGGGTTTGTTTTCTACTAAATTATTTCTATCTTTATCTTTATCTTTTTTATAACTCTTTTGTTAGCATTGTATATATTTTCATTATTAACATAATAAAGCATTGTATTAAAGTTACCTAATATATGTGTTAGATGAAGATGACGTTGCCAGTTTTATTTTTGTGCAGCAATTGGTTATATGATTTTATTCCTAGGTCACAAATTTCATGTTTTTGATTATTAATAAAGTCAAAAATTGCCAAAATCAAAAGATGAAAAAGAAAAAGAAAAATAAAGGAAAGTCAGAGAAAGAAAAAGAAAATGAAAAATTAAAGGGTAGACAAAATAATAGTTGTTATAGGTGTCATAGAAGTATTTTATGTGTCTTGATATTACTCCAACAAATGATATTTTAAGGATTACAAGGAATTTTATCATTAGCAGAACTTATATTATATTTTAGTTACTAAAAAAGAAAAACATATTCAGTGGCTTTCTTGGTAGATTTCTATTGATAATTATTTATTCTAAGTTTACTTTATGTTTTTACTATCAGATTGTATCTGAAACACCAATGACTTAAATCATATTGCTAATATCCTATAAACCATTACATATTTGTTGGGCTAATATTACATCTTTGTGGCATTCTAACTAATATTATGATTTTGTATTTTCAGCCAAATCAACTTATAGATAAATATTGACAAATGGTAGGTGGTAGTTATACAGTTGTCAGAAATCACAAGAAATGTTGGTTGGGGTTAAAAATATGTCTTTGTTTCAACCTATATGTATTAATCCGAAGGATAACACACTCTATCAAGTCTATGAAATTCTATATGTATTATTTTTGTGGTCTTTAAAATTTATGAAATTCTATGTCTGGTATTTTTTGTTTTTGTTAGTACCAGAGGTTAAAAATGTGACAAAATGAAAGTGTAGAACCTTTGTAAATAGTATAATACATTTGATTAATCAAATTTTTTATTATTATTTTTAAGGTTAAAGGTAAAAATTATTCGTATTTTTTATTGTGCAATTCTAATGTTTATATCAAGATATGTTGAGTCTCTCTCTACTTCTAATAGAATGCACAAAAAAAAAAAAAAAAAAAAACTTGATATGATATGGAGATTTAGTACTGGATTTTGTAATTTTTCAATGTACAAGATTTTATGATGCACCTATGCAAAAAAATTGCAGCGGTGTTGGTGGTGAATACAAGTTTAGCATGGCATAAAGATCTATATGGTAGAGGAGGAGACTCTTGGTAGAGATCTTAAGGGTGGAGGATAAGAAGAGTTAGGAGAGGAAGAGTGAGTCTAACTCAATATCTTGAGTCTCAGGAAAACCAAGATATGACAAGACTACTCAACTTTACTAGAACTCAAGAAATGGGAAGAGAGTGGGGTTTTTGTGTGCTTTGGAATAAAGGAGAGGGAGGGTTTATACAGTAGTGGTGGAGGAAATATGAATGAAAGGTCATTTAATGAGGGTTGACAAAGAATCATGAATCTAGACCTCATTTTAGTTTTGAGGAAAATCTGGTGCATTAAATGGAGAGATTGGTGGGAGTGGGGAGAAAGCCAAAATTCGGTTTTTCCGTAGCTGCTGTAACAGCTTGTAGAGCCAATTTCGAAAAATCATATCTGACTTAATTCTGATCTGAATTGTCTCATTCTTGTGCTCAAATTGAAGCCCCAGATGTCTAGTTTCTGGGAAAATTAACTTCATTCATAGATTCAAAATATTCTGGGAGATATCGATGAAATGGTGAGCAGAGATCATTTGTTAAAAAATGGTTTTAGCACAATTAACATTAATAGGTCCCAAATTAGCTCCCAATTAATATCAAATAGCTCCAATCACTCCAATTTCAGACTTAATTGGTTCACAATTTACTCTAATTAAAAAATAATTACACAAATTACTCATTGGATAATTAATGTTTAACTATCTAATTAATTAGGTGTATGCAACCTCACCATAAAATGTAGTCTTAACCAATCATATTATGACACATCATTGATCTCCAATTGATTACACTTATAACCAATTGAAATCAATTGTTCATAATCACATATAGTTGGACTCAATTTGTGATAGTGTATCACAGCCATTAAAACTTGATTTGATGATAACTTTCAATCTGATAGTCTGATTAGGGCTTATGACCAGTTGATTTGATTGTTACAATATCAAGATCAGTTTTGTGAAATGAGATTAAGGATCTAATTGCCAGAATCAAGATGCATATTTCCAAGATAAAATTACCCTTTTACCCTCCATGTGAGGTTAAATACGGGTTGCAAAATGGGGTGTCAACAGAATGCCCCTCATTGGCAGAGCTTGAAAAGCGAATGTCAATGTATGAAAGAGACACCTAATTTTGCGATCAGTATTTAACCATAGTGAATGTATGATGCATGTAGATAAAAATGCGGACCGTCATGTTGTGGATCAAAATGTGGACCGAATCTTAGGGGAGATTGCCTATGTACCTCTTCGTGAGAGGATCAGGTACAAACATAGTTCATACATGCAGCCTTTTTTTTGTTTTTTTTTTTTTTTTTGTTTGGAAAGAAATGAGTACAAGACATGCTTACCAGTGGTCACGACAAAATGAGGATTTCAGTTGTGATCTTGAATTTTGGACATGCTTCCTAGAGATTAGATGGATTTGAAGTTTTGGACGTGCTTCCCAGAGGTCCGTGGGTTTGAAATTTGGACGTGTTTCCCAGACGTTCGATGGATTTGAGAGGCATTATTCATGCCAATGTTTGTGGGGCTTCTACCCTAGTACCTACAAAATAAATATTTTCAATTAGTAACAGATTTATTCATTGAAAGAAATTTGACATACCTAGCCAATGTCCCTAGTTTGGGGCATGTTGCAATGCTTGAATGAGTTCCGAGATGAATACTTTAATGTTAGGCTTGTTATTTTTGTGTGGCCATCACCTTTTTGGTTTGGAAATATAAGAGAGCTGTTGTAGATCCTATGGATTTTGGGAGAACTAAGGTCGATCCCTTGAAGGTAGAAGAGTTACTGTCGATCCTACAGTGTATAGGAGAACTAAAGTCGATCCTATGGGTTTCGGGAGAACTAAGGTCGATCCCTTGAAAGTAGGAAAGCTACTGTCGATCCTACAGTGTATAGGAGAGCTAAGGTCGATCCCTTGAAAGTAGGAGAGCTACTGTCGATCCCTTGAAAGTAGGAGAGCTACTGTCGATCCTATAGTGTATAGGAGAACTAAGGTCGATCCTATGAGTTTTGGGAGAACTAAGGTTGATCCTTTGAATGTAGGAGAGCTACTGTCGATCCTACAGTGTATAGGAGAACTAAGGTCGATCCCTTAAATGTAGGAGAGCTACTGTCGATCCTACAATGTATAGGAGAACTAAGGTCGATCCCTTAAATGTAGGAGAGCTACTGTCGATCCTACAATGTATAGGAGAACTAGGGTCAATCCTATGGGTTTTGGGAGAACTAAGGTCGATCCCTTGAAAGTAGGAGAGCTACTGTCTATCCTACATGGTATAGGTCATGCTGTTATCTGGCTATATGAGGGTGCATATCTGAGATAACTTGTGTTGAATGAGATAAATGATCATTCACTTTGATTCCTGCAAAAAAGCAAGTTTCAATCATCGATGGAGTCATTCATTACAAGAAATTGGAAGCACTTAGCCAATGCCCATAGTTTGGGGCATATTCCTTGCTTGGATGGAAGTTAAGTTAATTTGATATTGCTACCATTGGGAAACATGAAAGAAGATCACGGTCCGCCATCATTGGTTCTTGCAAAATGGCTTTCTTTCTCTAGCTTGTTAGAAACCAATTATCATGAAAACATTTTTGGCCAATGCCCCTAGTGTGGACATGCTTGCAAAAAAAAAAGGATTGATGCCTTAAATAAAAACATGCTTTCATGCGAGAAGGACATATCTGCATACAATATAAATAGGCCAATGCCCCAAGTTTGAGCATGCTTGATGCAAAACAAATGAACCTAGCCTAACATGCACCCAAACAATTTTGTCACATTATTTTGAATTTGTCCTCCAAGATCGTTTGGGTGATTGAGACCGGGCCTTTGAAAGGTTACCTACGTACCTCTCTCGTAGAGGATCAGGTCAAGACGTAGTTCAAGAGAACTAGATTTAAAAAAAAAATGATTTATTTTTTTATTTTTTTATTTTTTTATTTTATGAACAAGAGGTGATCCTTTGAACAACCATTTTGGCAAATCAAAGTTTTTAAGAATCAAACAAATCTCTTTGATTAGGAAGGATCAAGATCATTAAATTCATGTAATCAAATTTTCTTCATCCTTTTGAACATCGTCAGATTAAGTCTCCAAAGGCAATCAAGAAATGAAATGTGATAATATTTATGAATCCCATTGTTGGGTGCAAACAAGGAGAGTGCTCTAGGTTTAGAAGTTCTTTTTAGTCATTTTGAGGATTTGAGAAATTTTGTCCTCGAACATATCATCCTGTGGGGTTTGACAATTTTAAGCATTTTTCCTTTTTAATTCAAGAGAAAAATATTATTAGAGTTTAAGATGCGCCTACAATTAGCAAGACTTCAAGGAGGTCTTATTCATGGGTTGTAATGTAGGCTAGGTTTAGGTTATGAAATGAAGGATATAAAAAGGCTCAAAATTCCCTATGATGTTCCCCCAAGTATGCATTACTCAAAAATCAAGTATTAGAGGAGTTTTCTCATTTCTTCTTTTCCATCTTCTCATTAGTCTTCATTGATTACTTGTATCAACATTTGTTTTTATGTTCATTTCATTCAATCATACCTCTAGACTTTCATCTTGTAAAATCCTTTTCTTTTTAGGTTACATCTTCAAGTTTTCAATTTGCTAGGATTTTCCTTTTTTTTTTTTTTTTTTTTTTTTTGGCCCTAACTTTTGCCTAAACCGCCATTTTGGGTTTTTAGCCTAGCGAACTTTTTTTTTTGGCCTTAGCTTTTGCCTAGACCACCCTTTTAGGTTTTCAGCCTAGAAGGTTTTTTTTTTTTTTTGATTGAATGAACTTTTGGGGACATTTTTCCCTCATTTTTTTTTCTCAGATTAATGATTTTTGGTCATTTTGATGCACTTTCTAGACTCCTTTCTTACCTCGATGCACTTGCACATTTCTATTCTTGATGAATCTTTTTTTTTTTTAATGAAATCTCTTTTGGATGAATCTTGTATTCCTTTTGGCATGATGAATTTTAGGCTCTTCAAACTTGATGCACACTTTTTTTTCTCTCACATTGATGGAATTTCATTTATCCTTCCTTGATTGAGTGAAAACTCTTTTTTCTTTGATGATCTCTTATCTTTAGCTTAATAAATTCTCTACTTGTCTTTCATGTCCTCTAGGAGAGCTTTATCAATTAGCTTCAAAGCTCAAGGTCAACTCCTCCTTAACATGAGATTTAAGCATACATACTTTGAATTTTCCCACCCTAGGTTTAGATTTTAGTGGGTTCATGCGAAAAAGAGACTAAGTGTTTAAAGGCTCAAATGGGCTAGCAATGGATAATGATCATTCTAGGTATTAAGGTATAATCTTGTTTTACTAAAGACGGCCTCCTATCCCTAGCAATGCTTGCTTGTAGGCACAGTGACTTAAACTCTTTTAATAAATTCATCTTAAAAGAAAAAATGATGAATGCTCTAATGATGTGAAACAAAAGACTTTTTGAAAATTGGATCGAGTGCATGGATTCTTAGGATTTTCCGATGGATGGATTCATTTTGATTGCCTTTTAAGACCATTTCTTCTTATATTCTAAGTCAAGTAGCAAAAGTCTTTACATGGATCAAATGAAATTAATCATTCCTTGGTACAAGTTGATTGCTCAAGCCTTTAAACATCAAGATTTAGAAAATGTTTTGTCCAAGGGATTCTTGTGTACCATTTTGAAAGGAAGACTTTAAAGAATCTTGAAATCTTTGAAAGAAAAAAAAATGGGCCTTTTTTAAAAAGTCACTAAGAAGTCCAATGGTCCTAGTTCAATGATTTTTTTTTATATGACTCAAAGGCCCAATGCCCCTAGTCCAAACACTTTCTCGTTTGAATTTTTTTTCTTTTACATTTTTTTTTTTTTGGAAAGATTTGGGAATCTTGATGATTTTTTTTTTTTTTGGGAATTTTTTTAAAAATATATACATGAACAAAGTACATCAAATGCTACATGGATTTTTAGAATTCAAAGAAACATAGAAACATGGAATAAACAAACAAAGTTTAAGCTTAACCATGATATTGCAAACCAAATGTGGAGTGAGGCAAAGTTGGGCCACTTGCTTCTTCTTGGTCAATTTAAGATGCTTAAGGCTTGGTATGTTTGAACGTTGATTATGATGAAATGGCTTGGGCTTGCATTTGGAAGACTTGAGCCTTGATTATGATCTTTTGGTATTTGCTTGAAATGGCTTGGGCTTGGGCTTGCACTTGAAAGGCATGCATCTTGTGAGTTTTTGGTCTTTGATGTTGATCATGTCTATACACTTTTGATGGGCTTAAGTGTTAGGCTTAGACTCATTCAAGAAACAATTTTGGGCTTCCATACCAAGTAGAGTTCAATCATAGGCTTTTCGGCTTGAGTTCATTCACATCATACAAGGTACAAATAATCATGATGGGCTCAAGCGTTGGACTTGAGTCATCATGGTTCAGACAACGGCCAAACAAATGCATAATGAAATGCAATTTACATGGAACGACCTAAAGGTAGGTTCTATGAGTCATTACAACATGGGTAGAAGCTAGGTTAAAGGTCCCCACAAGCTAGGACGTCGTACCTCCCAACTTGTGACGCCAGGAGCACCGCGTTGGTCCAAACAGTACAATTTGTCCTTATAAACCACCATGGCATAACCATGATGATCATTGTCGCGGTGGGTGGTAAGTTCATCGTTGGGTATGTGAGTTTCAAGAAGACTACAATCCACGGCTAATACTACCGGGCTTCCGGGCTAGCACACAAACAAAATAAATTTCATTCAAGCAAATGATGCATGACATGCAAAATAATGACATATTAGACACATTATATACAAAAAGTAATAAACAAACAATGACATGGTTGGGCACCATAACCTAATCGAAACTTAGCCCTCAATATCCTTAGTGGAGTTGCCACTGTGAGAGACCGCGCCCCTGGCCCGCTTTTAGGAATGTTGGGCCAAACCCAATGAATGGGTGGAGTCGTGTTATTGCCTTTCAAAATAGATGTTCGACTAGTTATATTTTTCCCTTTAAATTAAGGGTTTTACAATGGAGTCGCCACTTATTTAATTGTTAGAATAAATAAGAAAACCATAATTGAAAAATTCATCATTTTATTAATTTGAAATTGAATTTACATTGAACATAGAAAATTATATGGCTTTGGTCCTAGATACAATCTAAGATAAAGTACATGGTTTTATTTCCTAGTTACAATCTAGAAATTGAAAATTACAAGGATAAGCATTTGATCTACTAACCCTTGATCTAAGTTCGGAGGCTATGTTACAAGGTGGGAAGGTGTTAGGCACCCACCTTGCCCGGTGAAACCGGCCTTTAAGACTATGGTGGTCAACATTCATATCACATTATCCAATATGTTATCAATCAATTTGCATGTTGAATTTAAAGTGTGTGCATGTGATAAACCCTAATTCAATTTATTAAGCACTTCATTTGGATTGAAAAATAAATTCTAGTGAATGTGTGTGGATGGTGATATCCTAGATTCAAGGATTTGAAAGAATTATGAAACAAACATGTTTTTCATATAGATTTAAGATTAAAACTAGTATTATGCATGAACATGTGATGAACAACTAAGAACATGTGATGAACATATAAGAACAATTAAGAACATTCAAACATATTCAAGGGAATTTAAGTGATTACTATCATGCTTTAATCTTAAACTCTCATCATGGCAACATAAAAAAACAGTTAGGGAAAGGGATTATACCTTCATGTAAGATCTATATGGTGGAGGAGGAGACTCTTGGTAGAGATCCTAAGGGTGGAGGAAAAGAAGAGTTAGGAGAGTAAGAGTGAGTCTTACTCAATATCTTGAGTTTTAGGAAGACCAAGATATGATAAGACTACTCAACTTCACTAGAACTCGAGAGAGGGGAAGAGAGGGGGTTTTTGTGTGCTTTAGAATGAAGGAGATGGATGGTTTATACAGTAGTGGTGGAGGAAATATGAATGGAAGACCATTTAATAAGGGTTGACAAAGAATCATGAACCTAGACCTCATTTTAGCTTTGAGAAAAATCTGGTGTATTAAATGGAGAGATTGGTGGGAGTGGGGAGGAAGCCAAAATTCGGTTTTCCTGTAGCTGCTGTAACAGCTTGTAGAGCCAATTTCAAAAAATCATATTTGACTCAATTCTGATCTAAATTGTCTAATTCTTGTGCTCAAATTGAAGCCCCAGATGTCTAGTTTCTGGGAAAATTAACTTCATTCACAGATTCAAAATATTCTGAGAGATATCGATGAAATGGTGAGCAGAGATCATTTGTTAGAAAATGGTTTCAGCACAATTAATATTAATAGGTCCCAAATTAGTTCCCAATTAACATTAAATGGATCCAATCACTCCAATTTCAAACTTAATTGGTTCAAAATTTACTCTAATTAAAAGATAATTGCACAAGTTACTCATTGGATAATTAATGTTTAACTATCTAATTAATTAAGTGTATGTAACCTCACTATAAAATGTAGTTTTTACCAATCAAATTATGACACATCATTGATCTCCAATTGATTACACTTATAACAAATTGAAATCAATTGTTCATAATCATATATAGTCAGACTCAATTTGTCATAGTGCATTACAGCCATTAAAACTTGATTTGATGATAACTTTCAATCTGGTGGTTCGATTAAGGCTTATGTCTAGTTGATTTAATCGTTACAACATTAAGATCATTTTTGTGAAATGAGATTAAGGATCTAATGGCCAGAATCAGGATGCATATTTCCAAGACAAAATTACCCTTTTACCCTCCATGTGAGGTTAAATATGAGTTGCAAAATGGGGTGTCAACAACTATTAAGTACCTATTATGGAGCTTTGTAATGTCAACTTTGGTTGTTTTCTTTTTTCCCTTTCCTATATTAGGGGGCAAAAGTACTAAAAGAACTTTTTCAATATAGATTAAAATTTGGCTACAAACTTAACTGTAACCTAAAACTACAACTTTCACTATAAATATAAACATGATTATATATTTTTAAAATTTAATCATTGAATTATATGTTCTTTATGTTCAGAATAGACATATCAAATTTCATGTCAATCAGATGTAATTTATTATTCGATTTATAAACTTATTTTTTATACATAATTTTAGACTACAAAAAATTGAAATTTAAACATTTAATTGATAATATAGTTATTGATCTTTGATCTTTCAGAAATTTGCAAGCATGGAGGATATAAAAAAAATGTAATCCAATAATGAATTTGCAAAAATTCACATTCAATAAAAAGATATTGAGTGCAGTTGTAACCTTAGGCTACGATCAAGTTTATTACCAAACTCCTTCAATATATAAATATAAGAAGTTTTTGGAGGAGTTTCCTCGCCCTTGGCTCTGCCTTTGTATGTCTATAGATTTATTAGTCACATGACATAAAAATTTATAACATCTATAATCTCAAATGACAAATTGAGTCCTAAACAATTTTATTAGAAACGCTGGGAAATGCTAGTTGAGTTACAAGATTTTTGGCCAAATAAAAAATTATTAACTACTAGCTTGTAACCCCATGCATATACATGGATACACTTAAAGATATACAATAAAATGTATAATATAATTCCTATATATATAATTTAAATACTATTGATAGTCATTTTTATATTTTGTTAACTCTTTAAAAAAATTTGTAAGGATATTATTAAGTATAAAATGTAAATTGTCTATATATATATTTTTTAATTATTGTTAAGCATTTTTTTTTTTAATGATTCATTGATTCTAGACTATTTAGTTTTTGTACTTAATAACTCACTTGAATGAATATTTATGATGTGGTCCCACATTTGATTCTAAAATTAAGAAATAAAAATCTTTAAGAATAAATAATTTAACACACATGGCACAACATTGAAACTCTAATTTAGAATTCTAATTTGATTTTGTCTCAAATTCACTTATTATTAGATAATAATATATAGATTAGTTTTAAAAGAGATTTGAAAAATACAATGCTGCCCCTAACCTCCCTCCCTACGGCTTTAACTAAAAACTTTCACAAGACACTTACGTGTAGAATCCAAAACCAAATGCAACTTCATTAGCTCCAATAATAATGTAATTTGCCCATCAAATTATATATTTTCACGTGGGAATGTCTCAATGTCATGTGCCGCTTGGAGTGTCATCTCAAAGGCATTGATCACACACGACTTGAACTTGTGGGGATCTAAGAACCCTTTCTCTGAGCCAACGGCAACCCTCAGATTTCCCATGTAGCTTACCATTGTAATTGTAAGACTCTGCAAAACCATCAAAATTAGCATATGCTATAGTGGCTAGAAAATATATGACATTATCTAAAATTATGAACAATGGAAGCCATTATTCTGACGCTACCGCATTGTTTATCTTCAATTTCTTGACCATACTGATAACATCTTTTTCCCCAATATTAGATGAATCTCTAATCCTTACCAATCCTATATTCATGGTAAGTCACAACTCGAAAACCTAATCAAGTTATACATAAGTATCAACAGAACTATAACCCTTTTTTTCCTTAACTTTTTTAGCCTATCTGTTTATGTACATCTTTTTAAAGTCTTCCGTCTTCCTCTCTCTCTTTGTTTGTTTGTTTTTTTTTTTTTTTGGTTATTAAGAGACAACTATACTTAAACGAATTTTCAGCAATTGCCAAAAGGATACATCCAAACATACACCAGGAGCACAAAATTATTGGTAATGCTTGTGTAAAAGAAGAGCTAAAAAGAATGTACAATCAGAAGTCTCCTAATAATTGATACTTATGTAATGCATAGTCACACACCCCAAATACACGGGGTTTGTGTGTGTGTTTGTATATATACACATATTGTTTTGCTTGTTCTTTCTGGGGGAGGAGATTGGGTTGGGTTAAAAATAAGAGAGTTTTAAGTACTTCGTTCAAAATTAACAACAAAATATAAAAACTTCAATGTGAGATCTCAAAAAGAAATAAACAAAGCACTGTCATAAGATGGTAGCTAACTTTGAAAACCCGAATGGAGTTAATTTATGAGAATTTTTATATACCTGAGGTACTTTAAGGGTCATAAAGTATAAGCCTTTAACTGGATGTTTAACCAGAGCCATTTGTTCCACTGGCCCTATCATATTTGAGATCGACATGCTCGAGTAATTTGATGCTCTATGGATGTATTTAGATGCTGCCTGCCACCACCGCATGCCCATTGCCCATAGCAAAGAAAAATTCAGAAATGGCTCTTCAAAATATAGCTTGGTATATATTTTAAACATTCTCTGTTCTTTATAAGACAAAAAATTAACTAATAATTACTCCTTGTTTAAGTACTTTTCCCCCTTTAAGATAAATGATATATATACTGAAAACCAGAAACGTTACAGTATCCATGAAAGGACCAAAGCCTGTAGTACAATCAGCTAGGAACTAAAGAAGCAAACTTCTTTTAAGTACTTTTTACGTTGCTTTCATGGTACTACCAGCTAGGAGCTAAAGAAGCAAACTTAAACCTTTTTAAGTAATTTTATGTTGCTTTCATAATACAACCAACAAGGAGCTAAAGAGGCAAACTATAGCATCCCACATAAACAAAAGCCAAAAAACATGAAGCTAAAGAAGCAAACTTCTTAAATACTTTTTATGTTGCTTTAAGAGAAAAATTGTAAGAATTTTGAATGTAATGTTAGAATCACTGAATTTAATTATGTGGCTTGCTTAACTATTTATAAAACTTTTGAGTTTTTTTTTTTGGGGGGGGGGGGGGGGGGGGGGGGGTGGTCTGGGGAAGAATTACAATTTAAAAATCTTAGTCATGGTGGACAAGTAATAGACTTTCAAATCAAGCATCTTCATATTAAACTATATAGGGTCTTCTTTAATTTGAAAAATCTAGAGATGTCAAGAGTAAAATTGTGTATGTACCTCAGGGCCTTTTAGTTTCTTCATAATCGACAATAGGCAACCAGTGAAGTATACAGATGAAGAGTTTCTCTTCTTCCTGATTATTTTGTGCACTTTCAAAACAAACTCAAGGGGGTTTGAGGATTTAAAATTTTTAAACTTTGGTATTGATACATGTAAGAGACCGAATTGGTTCCCCCATGGTGTATCGGATTCAGGTTTGATCATCTCTTTGACTGACTTATAGCCCTTAACTGTCCTCGTACTGAGCAACACTATTGCTGTGGAATCCGCTTTGCTTGACTTCTGGCTAACCTCTTGCATATATAACCGGGTGCCAAAGAAGATTATACCAGTAATTACATCATTTATGGTCTGCACTTGAGAATATATTATTCAATTGAGCAAAAATAAACTAATTCTAACCAAAGAACCAAATGAAAACAAGCTTTTCAAGTTTTATAAGTCCAATCATCTGACAATATTGAATGAATGGAAAAATATGAAGAAAAGAATAAGAAAATGAAGTGTTTTCTAGGTGAGCAAGAGCAATCAAAAATTTGATCTCACCATCAAAAATCTGATAGCTTAGAGCAATGGCATAAGTCTCTCTAAAATAGGGTAAGGGAAGAAAACCCATCCCCGCTCCCCACATTAGCTTTCCTATCCCTTCTATATATTTTGGGGTTTTGCTACAAATTGCTCCCTATCTTTAGGGAGAAATGTTCATTCCCCAAATCAAGATTTTAGTAGTTTTTGTATTGCGGTAATTGTGATAAAGAAAAATTGGTGTTTTGAAAAGTGAGAAAAATAATAATAAAATAAATGATGAAATAATATTTAAATAAAATAGGGTTTAGAATAGGAAATTTCATCTGGCTGTTTTGAAAATTGATTAATTAAAATAAGAAAAATAAGTTTTGATTCTAAAATAAGGAGAAAATTTTAGGTAAACTGATGTCATTGCTCTTACTAGTTGGTAACTCGAGCTCCACTAATTAACAATGGGTTTGAAATTCTAGGACCCAGTACAGTTGTGCTAAATGATGAATTGGTGGGTAATCCAATAAAACCTTATATATATATATATATATAAATATATATGTTGATCTTACCACTCCAAGCTTATCCTTAATAAATTTGATATGATCCAGAGAGAATGTCATAGTTGATATTGTAATTGGTCGAAACTCCACTCCTTTTTCCCCAGACCTTATCGGAGTTTGATCATCTTCAATCAAATTGCTCTTTAACATGCTCCATCCAAAATCATGTATAGTGTTAAAGATCAAGGAAACGAGTTGGGACACCCCTCTGCTTAATCTGTCACTTTTTGACTCTGAGCGTTGGCGAAAGGGAAATGTTAGCGGAAGAGAAGGATTATCAGCTCTTTGCATACTAGAAAGAAGTGCACCCATGAGAGAGTAGCCATCACCAAGAGCATGGTGAAGCTTGAATATGATAGTACCAGCTGCATTGCTTGTTGGATATTTAACAATGTGAATCTCCCATAGTGGTTTGTTCTGTGGAAAATGGTTCATTGCTATCTTTGATATGTAGTCATCAAAATATTCGTCATATGAATCAGGTGACAATCCAATAGGGAAAATGGGTACGTTAATATGGTCTTCAAGCTTCACTTCTACTCTTTTCCATTGTTTCTCACCTTTTTCACCTGTGACCTGTTTTCAAATTCTCACTACTTAGTGCCGTTTTTTAAATAGGCTAAAATAACTTCTTCTTTTTGCTTAAATACTACTTAAATTAAAGAACATAGAATTCTGGAAGAAAGGTAAATAATTACAAAATCATGAATAAAACAACTTCGTAAATATGTTATAGCCTTAATACTTTCTCATAGCTAGTTAACCATATATAGCTTTTGCACGCGAATAACAACTTCATCTAATCAAACTGAGAAATTACGAAATTTATGTGTAATATAAAAGGGGGGAGAGAGAGAGAGAGAGAGAGAGAGAGATGAGCACCATAATGGAGGAGAAACGAGGATTGATGGGGAGGAACACATCTTTGAGCAATGACATTATGGAGGGCAGGTTGTTGATTGGAATCTCAAATTCCATAACAGCAATAATGGATACTGATAGCACAGAGCTGTTGAAGTACTGTCCAGTAGGACTTACTGGCTCCAATCCTTCCTCGAACTCCATTATTTGTAATGCGATCACTCAGGACAAAGGAAAACAATTTTTGCTTCACAGGTTCCTTTTTTTTTTCTTTTATGAGTTTTTAGCTTCACAAGTTGTTGCATATGTTCCCCCAGCTTGAGAAAACACACAAACAAAACAAAAAAAAAATTAATGATATTAAACCGAACTATGACTATTATAAGCAAAAAGCATTCATGACATACACAGGTACAGAGATGGACCCCACCTAGGTTCATAATAAAAAAATTTAAATGTAAGTAAAAAATCATAACTTTTGTTAGAACTGTTAAAGTATTAAATAATAAATGGTGATGAAAAAGTGGTGATCAACATTATCTCAAAAAAAAAATTGGTGAAATAAATATTTTTATGAGAGTCATGTGAAAGTGACAAGCAGTTAATTATAATTTATCACATAAAATAATTATGACAAAAATTATGACTTTTTATGTGATGATAGAATTTTTTAAGGACTCAACCTAATTTGAAAGGACTCAACCTAATTTGCATTACCGTCCACATTGAAAGGTTATACAGGTAGCAGAGCAGAGAGGGCTAATGCATGCGCGGTGGAAATTCACAAAATAAATAAAGGAAACAAGTACCTTTTTTTCTTTTTCTTTTTTGGCTAATAAGAAGAAACAATTACATTTAAATAAAAAGGTGGTCCTTTTTCATAAGAAAATACAATTGATTTTTTGATGAACAAGAAAATATAATTGATATACAAGGACAAATAAAGAGAATAAATAAATAGCAAAGCAATAAAAATTACAGGACATGCACCTATATAGCTGAAAACAGAGTAATTAAAATCCCAAATATCAACCACTACCCATTTTGGGCAGTACTTCCCCAAGTCTCAAAGGCTTGTGGGGTTTGAAAACCCAAGTTCGAGTGGTTCTAGATAAGGAGAGGTGGGGGTAATATATTAGATTCATTGGATTAGGATTTCTAATTGAGCTCAAAAATAATTTTTTTTTTTTTTTAAATCCCAAACATCAACAAGCAAATAGTAAGAATTTGTGCTGGCAATTATTGAAGAGAAGTGTAGGTTGGCTGGGATCAAGCAACTTGCAGCGTGGGAGCTATTCCTAAGAGAGGAGTGAACAAGATTTCTCTGATGCTTTGCGTGTAAGAAAAAAATTATCACTTGCATATACACAGTATGTGGAGCCTCAACCTAGAGAATAGGACTTCTCTTGATATTGGGACATGAGAAGTTTTGCCTTGTCTACTGTTTTTGTGTATAGGACAAGGAGTCAGGAGTGTCATGAGTGGCCCTCGTCGTTTCTTCATGCTCTGTATGATTGCTTTCTTCTTCCTTGATCCTTTATGTTACCCAAAAGTTTGGAATGACTTCTAATCTAAGATTGGAATGACTTAGATTACAAGTCATATCTAGTGGGCTAATAAGCAACAAGATGAACCCAAAAGGATTAAATGAGTTATCAATACCTGGTAAAGTTATACGTTTACCCAAAAGATATTATTATGGGTTTGGTTGAAATACTGTTCTCAAAAATAAAAATAACAAAATTAAACAATTCCAAATTTAGGACTTTAGATTAGGCCGCATTGTAAAATGACCCGTGAAAATTTTGGATTGATTACAAATAGACTCTCTATGTTATCAGGTTTGTATTATTGACTCATAATATTGTTGACTACATTGATCATGCGGACTACACATGACCACTATATAATAAAAAAAATTATTTTTATTAAATCTTACTAAAAAAATTGTTTTATATGTTTTTTCAGTTCCTCTATCCTTAGAATTTCTAATGCTCTCACCCTCTCTCTCTCTCTCTCTCAAAATAATTTAGTCATTAAGGGTTGGATCCCTTACTCCTTCTCTAACCGAGTGTAGTCATTCAATACATTCATTTGATTACAAGCAACAACATCCATAATGAAGACATTACCTGAATGTAGACCAAATACAAATCTAGCATATTCAAAACAAAATAATTTACACATGAAATTGGGAGAAGAAGACTAAAAAATTATAGTTTGAATGTTGAATATTAAATTTTTTTTTTTTTTTTTGGGAGAGAGAGAGAGGAATTTAGAGGCTCAACATTTGGATTCACTTATGCACAAAAAAATTGGAATCCATGTATGTATAAATTGTTTCATGCAACTCCAAATGTGTAATTTATCTGGCTATTAGTATTAAATTTCCAATCACCTCTTCCAAGTAAGGCGATGCCAAGAAAAAATATACCCTATTGTGGTATTAAAGTATCCACTCACGTATCAAGTCACCATAGTCAGAATTGGTTTTAGAAGCTCGCAAGGGTGTGGGTCGATTCGTCAAAGTAGCAAACAAATTCCACTCTTGTTGGATTGCCTTCGTTCAATCTCCCATAACACACCCTAGCCTCACTTACCTGAAACTTATGATTTGCTAGCGACTGCTAGGGTTTACTCAGACTTTCGTACGTGGTCACATGGCTACACCAAAGAAGTCAATACTGTACCGTACTGGCCGGTACAGCCGGTATATACCGTACCGGCCAGCAATCTGGTACAGAATACCCCTATGTTTCGTACCAGAAAAAATACTAGTCGCACCGGCCTTGTACCTACAAAATCCGGCCGTACTGGCCAGTAAATGGATACCGGGCCGAAATGTGAAAAGCTTTTTTTTTTTTTTTTTTTTTTTGCGGCTAATTTTGACGTTTTTCAAGGGCAAGATGGTGAAAAACTAAGTAAGGTAAGAAAACCTAGCAGAAAGAAAGAGAAAAATGAAAGAAAAACGCATAATAGCTTTGCAAAATGAATTTAGAATCACCTCGTGCACTCACCGTCTCTTTTTTCACTGAAGCCAACGGCCTCTCACTGAATATTAAGTGGTGAGGGACGGTGACTCAAGCAACAATATGAACGAGAGAAACGAGACAAAACTGAAAGCTCAAAAGACAAAGGTAAGAAGAGAGAGCTAAAATCGTTTGAAATTTGGAAGTGGAAAAGAAATTGTAAGTGGAGAAGAAAGTGGAGAATAAAAGAGTGAAAAGATGAAGGGAACGTGTGGAGAAACATGTGACTGAGATAGAGAGACGTGTGTTTATTGTTTTCTTGTTGAAAGATGTCAAAAGACTCAAAAATAGTTTTCTTATTGAAAGATTTGAATACCAGTGACTGAGAGAAAGGGAAACGTGTGGAAAGGCAAAAAAGAGAGTAAAAAAGGCGGTAGTATCTATGAGTGAAAAGATAAGAAAACATTTATTGTCTCTTGATTCTTTCATTTGAAGCCATAGTATTTATATTTTTAAAATTTTTTAACCTTTGACAACTAACAACTTCCCCACCCAGACATGTGACATCACTATAACTTCATTTTGTATTTTTTTTTTTTTTATCTACTACTTATAACTTATTAGCTTAATTAGTATATTAGTAATTACAAAAAAAATATACTAGTAAAAACATTATTAAAAGGATACTAAATTCATTTATTTTAAATGTTATAAATATATATATATATATATATATATATTATTTTGCAGTAAATACGAAACAACACACCAGTATTAACCGGTACCCGAAATATATCATACAGCTGATCAAATCGGTACAGCCTCTGGTACGGTATTGACTCCCTTAGGCTACACCAAAGAAGTCAATACCGTACCATACAGGCCGGTACGGCTAGTATATACCGTACCGCCAGCAATCCCGTACAAAATACCCCTATGTTTCATATGGGAAAAAATACCGGTCATACCGGCCTCATACCGGCCGTACCGGTGAAATTCGGCCGTTCCGACCAGTAAATGGATACCAGGCTGAAACGTGAAAAGCTTTTTTTGTTTTTGGTTAATTTTGACATTTTTCAAGAGCAGGATGGTGAAAAACTGAGTAAGCTAAGAAAACCCAGCAGAAAGAAAGAGAAAAATGAAAGAAAAACGCATAATAGCTTTGCAAAATGAAGTTAGAATCACCTCATGCACTCACCATCTCTTTTTTCACAGAAGCCAATGGCCTCTCACTGAAAATTAAGTGGTGATGGACGGTGACTCAAGCAGCAATATGAACGAGAGAAACGAGACAAAACTGAAAGCTTAAAAGACAAAGCTAAGAAGAGAGAGCTAAAATCGTTTGAAATTTGGAAGTGGAAAAGAAATTGTAAGTGGAGAAGAAAAGAGTGAAAAGATGAGAGGAACATGTGGAGAAACATGTGACTGAGATAGAGAGAGACGTGTATTTATTGTTTTCTTGTTGAAGATGTCAAAAGACTCAGCAATAGTTTTCTTATTGAAAGATGTGAATGCCAGTGACTGAGAGAGAGGGAAACGTGTGGAAAGGAAAAAAAAAAGTAAAAAATGCAGCAGTATCTATTAGTGAAAAGATAAGAAAACATTTATCCTTTCCTGATTCTTTCATTTGAAGCCATAGTATTTATATTATTTAAATTTTTTCACTTTTGACAACTACCAACTTCCCTACCCAGACACGTAAGTGACATCACTATAACTTCATTTTGTCTTTTTTTTTTTTTTTTTTTTTTTTTATCTACTACTTATAACTTATAAGCTTAATTAGTATAATAGTAATTACAAAAAAATATACTAGTAAAAACATTATTAAAAGGATACTAAATTTATTTATTTTGAATGTTATAAATATATATATATATATATATATTATTTTGCGATAAATCCGAAACGGTACACCGATATTGACCGGTATCCGAAATATATCATACCACTGATCAAACCGGTACAGCCTCCGGTACGGTATTAACTCCCTTAGGGTACACCAAAGAAGTCAATACCGTACCGTACCGACCGGTACGGCTGGTATATACCGTACCGGCCAGCAATTTGGTACAAAATACCCATATGTTTCGTACCGAAAAAAATACCCATCGTACCAGCGTCGTACTGGCGAAATCTGGCCGTTCCGGCTAGTAAATGGATACCAGGCTGAAACGTGAAAAGTGTTTTTTTTTTTTTTTTTTTTTGGGTTAATTTTGACGTTTTTCAAGGGCAGGATGGTGAAAAACTGAGTAAGCTAAGAAAACCCAGCAGAAAGAAAGAGAAAAATGAAAGAAAAACGCATAATAGCTTTGCAAAATGAAGTTAGAATCACCTCATGCACTCACCGTCTCTTATTTCACTGAAGCCAACGGCCTCTCACTGAATATTAAGTGGTGATGGACGGTGACTCAAGCAGCAATATGAACGATAGAAACGAGACAAAATTGAAAGCTCAAAAGACATAGCTAAGAAGAGAGAGCTAAAATCGTTTGAAATTTGGAAGTGGAAAAGAAATTGTAAGTGGAGAAGAAAGTGGAGAAGAGAAGAGTAAAAAGATGAGAGGAACAGGTGGAGAAACGTGTGACTAAGATAGAGAGAGACGTGTATTTATTGTTTTCTTGTTGAAAGATGTCAAAAGACTCAAAAATAGTTTTCTTATTGAAAGATGTGAATGCCAGTGACTAAGAGAGAGGGAAACGTGTGGAAAGGGAAAAAAAGAAAAAAATGCAGCAGTATCTATGAGTGAAAAGATAAGAAAACATTTATTGTTTCTTGATTCTTTCATTTGAAGCCATAGTTTTTGTATTATTTAATTTTTTTAACCTTTGACAACTAACAACTTCCCTACCGAGACACGTCAGTGACATCACTATAACTTCATTTTGTATTTTTTTTTTTTATCTACTACTTATAACTTATAAGATTAATTAGTATGTTAGTAATTACAAAAAAAAAATACTTGTAAAAACATTATTAAGAGGATACTAAATTTATTTATTTTAAATGTTATAAATATATATATATATATATATATATATATTATTTTGCAGTAAATCCGAAACGGTACACCGGTATTGACCGGTATCCGAAATATATCGTACCGCTGATTGAACTGGTACAGCCTCCGGTACGGTATTGACTTCCTTAGGCTACACGCGAACCATAAGCTCAAGACTTATAATAAATACTATAATAGTAATAACACAATGGTCCACTTAACTTAATTAATTAAATTTAAATGTTAACCATGGTTATGTCCTTTATCACCAAACTTCCAACTTCAACTACAACTTGGTCCTCACAATTCACAAAACCAAACAATTCATTTTCTCCTAACAATTGAATTGTATATAATAAATATAATAATTTATAACATAAAGACCCAAGATGCTTACTTGTCTTAATGATTACTGACACAATTTCTGGCATAGGGGGGCTTGGCTTTGAGTCCCCATGCTTGAACCGTCTCGATCCGGTTTGGTTATGAATCAAATTGTATTGAACCAAACTACTTCTACAACAACATTATTAGTCATCAATAGCATCTTCTCAAGCACTAATGAAAATAATTTATCCACACCTAAAAAGGACAGGATATTATTATGTTCACTCTATCCGCACTCTGAACATTTTAAAGTATACAACTTTACATACGGGGCCGAAGGGGGCCACCGCCTAATTATAATACTATCCTAATTTTTTATTTTAATAAAATAAAAATAAAAAGTTGTTATGTATACGACATCTTTACACTATTTTTTATGATGTGAAAAAAATCACCTGTGAGCTACACGATACTCGCACGTCCTAAACAGTACCTACACAACAAAAAGGAGAAGACATAACAAAGGACACCGGTGTGGTGCCAGCCAAATACCCTCCGAATGTCAAGTTAGAACTTCTTACAACTCTAGAGTGCTAGAGAGGGGTTAATTATGCGTACCTTGATTTGTGAGGGTAATGAGGTTTTTATAGTAGTAGAGGGTTAACCATCTCTCCTTTGGGCTAGAAGTCCTTTCCTTATAGGAAACCTCATGAGCGTATATTAGGAAATCCTTTCCTTGTAGGAAACTAACATTGAGCGTGGGATACAAGTCATTTCCTTATATACTTATGCGTGGTGGCCAAGCAGAAGTTTTACCATAACTGTCAGCTGCAGGACTGTCAACTTATCTCACTCCCTTCAGCCATATCGGCGTCAGCCTTTCGATGGCGTCAGCCCCTTGATGTGCTTCGCAGACTTCCTTCCATGACCCTATCACATTACTGTCCGTCAGCTTTAGGGTCTTCAGTTTTCATACCTTACTCCGTCAACCTAAGCTGTAGACTCCATTCCATGAGCAAAGCGATTGGTTAAATTTGGAGTGCCTTACATGCTATAATTTTTACTCATTAGTTGCCCCCTACTCCATATCTCCAACAGTTTAAACTAACAGGTTATGGAGTTATATTTTTCGTTGCTAACTTTCACTTTGGCCAGGAGAGTGAAAATGATTCAAAGGTGATTCCTCGAGCAGCCAGTATTAAATGATCGGACACGTGGCATTTTCTGGTTGGCTCCACTTCTGGACGAGGGCGTCGCTTCGTCTTTTGTGCATTTTCCCGTTATATATAACCCACCTCTCCCCCTCATTTTTCCTATTTCATCTTTATTGATCCTTGGAGAGAAGACTCGTCGCCTTTTTTTCGTCAATTCTTCTGCATCATCGTCTGTGTTGTTGCCGTCGCTTCCAAAACCGTCACCAATTTTAAGGAACTCATAAGTTCTTTTTCTTTTCTTTGTATATGCTTTGTTTCGTTTAATTTCTCTATAGTGAGGTCATTATCTTAGGTGCTTAGAATAAATCCGTCACTTGTAGGTAGTCAGATGTCAAGTAACGCGTCGAGTGACCAGTCATTGGTCCGCGATGGAGCGGGCTACGACGAGGTATTTGGTTCAAGTTATGAGTCTAGGAGCTTTTCCTGGTCGTCAGAAAGGGAAACGTCAGCCTAATCCCCTGACGAGGAGATAGGGAGTCACAGAAATGAAGGTCAGGAGGAGGTAGTAGGTGAGGAGGGTGAAGTTGAGGTGGAAGAAGAGAGGGATAGTGATAGAGATGAAGGTGACGAGAAGTCCTGTGAGGGAACTTCAGGAAGTCTTAGAGGTAGCCGTCCCTTCATCCTTCCTGAGGAATAGGCCATCAATAAATTTTAGACCACATCCATTTCCAAATCCCAGACCACATCCTTATCCGTCCCCCCAGGGAAAATGAAAAGCGTTATACAGGGAGAATAGCAAACTTTGGTATGTATGATGCCATGTTCGCTACAGGGCTGAGACTACCCTGACGGACCTACACCGTCAGTTGGCTGATTTTCTAGGGCTGTCCATTAGCCAGATTGCTCCAAATTCATGGAGAATCTTTATAAGTGTTAAGATCTTATAGGGTCGTCTGAGTGAAGGACACCGTCAACTTTCTTTAGAGGAATTCTTCTACTACTATAGACCCTAGCACCTTTCTTCTTCTAAGGGGATGTACCATTTTGCCGTCAAGGAGAGGGAGTTGAGATTAGCGTCTGAGATGCCAGATTCAAATAGAGAATGGAAGAGTAGGTACTTTTTTGTTAAAGGAACAGACTGGGTGTGCCATCAGGAAGAATGGGAGACGATGCCCTGTGGTTATTTTGATAATACTTGGGCTTTCATCAGGGATTCAGGTTTTAGCTGATAGCTTTTAACCCCTTCAGTTTTTACATATACTTGTCTATTTTACTTTTGAAGTGTCTTAATGTTGTCAGCTTGTTTTTCTTTTCAGCCAACACTCGCCCTCTTATAACTGGAGAGCAGAGGGATTTTATCCGTCGGGTTCTAGAGATTCCCTAAGAGAAGCAAATGTATCGGGATTTAATTACTCTTGACACTCTTCACACATACTGTGGGGGTCCAGAACCGATGCCTAAAGCTCGCAAGCTAGAGGAATTTTCTCGCTGTCGTGAGTAGTATTCTACCATTCCGTTACTTTGGCTCTTATCATCAATTTTTCTCATGCATATCTGTTGTCTTTGCAGAAATGGAGGCTGCTAAGTAATGAATAAGGGTTGCCGCTGCCCGTCAGAAGGAGGAGAAGAGGGCAAAGGGGGAGTTGACATCTACGTTAGCCCCCAAAACCGTCACTAAGGGTTTGTTGAAGAGGAAACCCGATGGGAAGGATGGCCATCTCTCTAAAAAGGTGGCTGTCACTTCCGGGAATGAGCCCCCAGAGAAGTCACCCCCCCAAATCAGGCCATGAAGCAGGAAAATGGGTGATGACTTCTTTCGATCCTGTCCTTGAGGGGCCCTGTTGCCTACTGACACACAAGGATTATGCCGTTGAAGAGGTAGAATCGTTCATAAAACCGACGGATATAGATCCTTATGCTTTATTGGGGACGGAGGACTTGGGGGCGTCAACTTTCTTTGATTTATAAGCTGTCTCCCCTATCTAGCTTTTTTTTTTTTATTTTTTTTATTTATTTTATCTTTTTCTTGTTTGTTGACTGACGGTTGTGTCTTTCTTAGGCCTTGGTCTGTGTAAAAGCGCTCCAAGACCGGTGTGTGGCCAAGGAAGGTGTCGTCACTCGCGTTAGTAAACACAATACTAACTTGTTGAACCAGCAGGTGCAGTACAAGAAGGTCATCCGTCTCCTGAACGTTGAGCTGAAAGAGACAAAGTAGAAGTTAGAAGAGGCAGGTCGTCAAAAGGAGGAGTTAAAACAAGAGCTGACGACCCTTCGTAAGCAAGTGGAGACAACCGGGGTTGACGCGGTCCAGGAATTCAAGGCGTCAATTCCTTCATTGATTCCTGCAGTGGATACTACGGCACTGGATTCGATGATTGCCTTAAGCAAGTTGCGTCAGCCTTTCCTTAGTTGGATTTATCTGGGATCACCTTGGATGACGCCCCGCCAATGACGCCTGCTAATGACGCCGTCGTTGTTGAAGGTGACGACTCTGAGGATGCCCCTCCACATGAAGATAGTGGCTTTGTTTTGGCCCAGCCTGCTGCGAACCCTCCAGTCACTACTTCCAATCCTTCTGTGGAGGTCCTTGATGTAGAAGACCCTCCCATTCAAAAAAGTAAAAAGACTTCAAGTGATGCCCCTTCTGCCCAGCCATAGTTTTGTTTTTTGTAACTGTTATATTTTATTCAATTTGCAAAAAATGTTTTTAAGTGCCCCTTGGTTTTTTGGGCTTTTATTTGTAAGTAATTTACTTTTGCTTGTAATACTCAAACAATGTTTTTAAGTGTCCCTTGGGCTTTTATTTGTAAGTAATTTACTTTCACTTGTAATATTTAACAACCGTCGCTTCTGAATATGTATGTATGGCCATTTGTTCGTGTGCTTCTTTTTCTTGCTTTGTAGATTCTAAGGCTATTTCCTAGTCATAGGCTAGGCTCGTTAGCCTACTCGTAGATTATAGTTTAAAGGCACTAATTCGTTATCTTCATGCATGGTTACAGACCCGTCTATTTTAATGATGTCAGCTTAGTTAAACCGTCAGTTTTGGCAACCATTTTTATGTGAAGTATTCTAGTGGAGTTGTCAGCGCTAGTACCCTTGTCTACTTCCTCAAATGACGGGTTTTTCTATTTATGAAGCCGTCAGCTTAGTAAAGCCGTTTTTCCCTTTAAGGGATTTTTAATCACTGTTTCATTCTTGAAGTTGTCCGTGTTAATGTTGGACTTGTTTTGTGTTAAGGATATGTTATGTCCGTCAGCTTCTTGCACTGGACTTATCCCTTTTTAAAATCCCATCTTTTTGATGAGACCGTCACTTTAATGAGCCCGTCACATTTGATGAGTCCGTCACATGGACCGTTAATTTTATAGCCTTGTCCATATTATGGACTTGGTGAGCTCATCTTTTTACAATCTCGTCACTTTGATGAGACCGTCACTTTAATGAGCCCATCACTTTTGATGAGTCCGTCACATGGACCGTTAATTTTATAGCTTTGTCCATATTATGGACTTGGTGAGCTCATCTTTTTACAATCTCGTCACTTTGATGAGACCGTCAACTTAGGTGGCCGATATTTTTTCATCCCTTTGGGATAAATTGATATTATGTAGTTTTTGCATAGTGGAGTCATCTGTTTCTTATGGATTTGTTTGTATCTGGACCTGGTTTCTAGCCCATTCAAGGGCTTCCACCATGCTTCATCCTCTTGGGATGGTTCCGTCTGTCTCGAGGGCTTATAGTCTCCTACTTTTGCAGACTTAAGGTCGTCCACTTTTTAAGGACCTAGAATCTTTGTACTTTCTATGGACTTGAGGTCATCCATTTTTTTGCGAACTTGTAAATAGAAAACATCAGCCTTTCTGAATAAACTCCTCTTATTGCCATGCATTCATAGAAAAAAGTAGCTCTAAAAAAAAAAACCTGCCCTTTAGGCTTATTGTAGCTAAAACTAAAAAAACTTGCCCTTTGGGCTTATTGTAGTAAAAACTAAAGTAAACGATAAATTTGAGGAGTGTAACTAAAATTTTCTAAGGTAAACCATAAATGAAAGGAGGTGTTGTTCTTCATGTCGTCATCTCTACTGGTAGTACTTTCGTAAGTGTTCTACATTCCAAGGATGTGGCAGCTTCCGTCCGTCTAACGTCTCCAGGTGGTAGGTGCCCTTCCTCTGCCACGCCGTGACTCAGTAAGGCCCTTCCCAATTCGGGCCGAGTTTCCCTTGGGTTGGGTTTCTTGTTACGCCCATGACTTCCCTTAGAACGAGGTCTCTAACCTGGAAGTCTCTGTGTCTAACCTGGGAATTGTAGTGCTGGGCCATGTGGTCCTAGTATCGTGTGAGCCTTTGTTCTGCCGCTGCCCTGACTTCATTTGCCAAATCGAGCTATAGACATATGGCCTCGTCGTTCTTGTTTTCGTCATGGTTGTGTACCCTATAGCTTGTGAGTCCGGCTTTGGTTGGGATGACTAGCTCACTCCCGTATGTTAGTCGGAATGGGGTCTCTCCTGTTAGTGTTCTTGCCGTTGTCCTGTAGGCCTAAAGTATGCTTGGTAACTCTTCCGCCCATATACCCTTTGCTCCCTAGAGCCGAGTCTTGATAATCTTTAGCAAGGATCGGTTCATGATTTCGACCTATCCATTAGCTTGAGGGTGGGTGGGGAGGAGTAGTGGTTTTTTATCCCCAATTGCAAGCCAAAGTCCCAGAAGGAATCGTTGTCGAATTGCTTCCCATTGTTTGAGACTAAGACTCTAGGTATGCCAAACCTGCATATGATGCATCTCCAAATGAAACTTCGCACGTTCTTTTCCGTGATGGTGGCCAAAGCTTCAGCTTCCACCCATTTTGTAAAGTAGTCAATGCCCACTACCAGGAACTTCAGCTGTCGTATCGCTATGGGGAATGGTCCTATGATGTCTAGTCCCTACTGAGCAAACGGCCATGGGGCTGTCATTGGGGTTAATTCTTCAGTTGGTTGTCTAATGATGTTGTCGAACCTCTAGCACTTGTTGCAGGTCTTAACATAAGCCTCGGCATCCTTCTGCATTGTGGGCTAAAAGTACCCCACTCGCACTAGCTTGTGTACTAATGATCTTAACCTTAAATGGTTTTCGCAGATTCCCTCGTGTACCTCTCTCATGATGTAATCTGCTTCCTCAGGACATAAGCATCTTAGGTATGGGCTTGAGAAACCTCTTTTGTATAGGATGTCTCTTATTAAGACGAATCTCGCCGCTTGGGCCTTCAGCTTTCTTGCGGCCTCTTTTCCATCTAATAATACTCCCTTTTTTAGGTAAGAGACTAATGGCGTGGTCCAATTGCTTTCGGAACCAAGCTCCTGCACATCGGCATAATCTATAAGTGGAGAGAGCTGAACAAAGGAGAGTACATTATCAAGGGCAGCCATATGTTCGGCTGAAGCAGTTTTGGCTAGGCGGTCGGCTTGCTTGTTTTCTCCCCTAGGGATCTGTACAATTTTGGCCTTCAACTCGTCTATCCTCCTCCTTGCTTGGTCCAAACACTTCTTCATTCTTTCGCCTCTACACTCGTAATCCCCATTTATCTAGTTGGCCACGCTTTCGGCTCCTGCAGCTTTGGCGAGATCAAGCCCTGCTACCAAAGCTTTGTACTCCACCTCATTATTGGTGGTAGGAAATTCAAGGCGGACCATACACTTGACCGCATCTCCTTTGGGTGACTGTAGTACGACTCCGGCTCCCCCAGCCTGCCTGTTGGAGGATCCATCTACATGCATGCTCCATTGAGGAGATTCCTCTACCCCCCATGTCCTCGCCATTTGTAAACTCAGCTATGAAATCTGCAACAACTTGTCCTTTAATGGCGGTTCGCAGGCGGTACTGGATGTCAAACTCGCTCAATTCTATGGCCCATAGTGCCAATCGTCTCACGGCTTCAAGGTTGCTTATTGCCCGTCGCAAAGGCTTGTCGATTAGGACGATCACCGTGTGGGCTTGAAAGTACGGTTTAAGTTTGCGTGCTGTCGTAACCAGTGCAAAGGTGAGTTTCTCCACGGGTGGATATCTTTCTTCGGCTCCGTGAAGTGCCAGACTGGTGTAGTACACGGGCTTCTGCACTCTTTCTTCTTCTCTGATCAAGGCGGTGCTGACGGCAGCTGGGGAGACGGCAAGATAGAGAAAAAGTTCTTCGCCTGGCTCTGAGGGACTCAGTAGCGATAGGGAAGAGAGATAAGTTTTTAACTCCTCAAATGCTTGCTGGCACTCGACAGTCCACTTGAAAGATCTCTTCAGTGTGCAGAAGAAGGGTAAGCACTTGTCTGTTGCCCTTGATACAAACCTATTTCGCACCGCTATCTTTCCATTTAGGCTTTGTACTTCCTTCACATTTTTCGGGAGTGCCATCTCCATTATAGCCTGGATCTTGTCCGGGTTGGCTTCGATACCCCTCTATGACACCATGAATCCTAGAAATTTTCCTGCCGTCACTCCGAAGGTGCACTTTCCTGGATTAAGCTTCATGTTGTAAGAGCGAAGAGTGTCAAATGTTTCCCTAAGGTCTTCTAAGTGATCTTCCTCCCTTCGGCTTTTTACCGGCATATCGTCCACGTAGACTTAAACATTTCTCCCGATCTGCTGCGCGAACATCTTGTTCATAAGTCTTTGATACGTTGTGCCTGCATTTTTTAGGCCAAATGGCATTACTTTATAACAGAAGAGGCCTTGGCTAGTTACAAACGAGGTTTTCTCCTGATCAGCTTCATGTATTCGAATTTAATTGTAACCGGAGAAAACGTCCATAAAGCTTAATAGCTTGTGTTGAGCCGTAGAGTCTACTAGAATGTCAACCCGTGGGAGGGGATAACTGTCTTTAGGGCATGCTTTGTTCAGGTCGGTAAAGTCCACGCACATTCTCCATTTTTCGCTGGCTTTCTTAACCATTACTACGTTCGCTAACCAGTCGGGGTAGTACACCTCCCTAATGAAGCCTGCCTCTTGTAGCTTACTGACTTCTTCTACTATCGCGCGATCTCGTTCTTGGGCAAAGACTCGTTTTTTCTGTCTGACGAGTGGACAGGTTAGCGACACATTCAACTTGTGTACCATGACTGAAGGGTCAATTACGAGCATATCTTCATGGCTCCAGGCAAACATGTCTTGATTTTCCTTAAGGAAAGCTACGAGTGTTGAGCGAACCGTCGTGCTGGCAAGAGTACTGATCCTGGTGGTTCTGTCCATCTTGGAGCTATCGAAGGGTATCTCCTCGAGCCTCTCTACTGGTTCTGCCCCCGTTTGTTGTTCTTCTATACTCATGGATTGCAAATGGTTGGCCATTTCTAGCATCGTAATGTAGCATTTATGCGCAACTATTTGGTCCCCTCACAGTTCCCCTACTCCGTATTGAGTGGGGAATTTGATCATCAGGTGACAGGTCGAAGCTACGGCCTTCCAGGAGTTAAGGGTAGGTCGCCCTATGATGGCATTATAGGCGAAGGAGCAATCGACCACAAGGAACGTAACATCCCAAGTGATTTGTTGAGGATAATCCCCAATGGTGACTGGTAATATGATTGCGCCTAGGGGGTACACTTTGGTTCCTTTGAACCCTACAAGTGGAGCGTTAGCTGGGGCTAGTCACTCTCTGCTGATCCGCATCTGTTGGAACACTGTGTAGTAGAGAATATCTGCAGAGCTCTTGTTATTGACTAAGACCCGATACATGTTATAGTCTCCCACCTAGATGCTAACGACCAGCGCATCGTCATGTGGATGGTGGAGACGTCGGGCATCCTCTTCCGAAAAGCCAATAAGAGGGTTGTCTACTCGTGGCATCTTCGGGATGACGCCTGCGAGCTGGACATTCTGAACCATTCTAAGATAAGTCTTCTGAGCCCTTTTTGATAAGTCGTTGGCAGCCGCGCCCTCTGCAATCATTCTTATGTCCCCCAAGGGCTGTTTCGGATGCTTATTGTCTCGGCGGGGAGCGTGCTCTTGAAGGAGCGGATCTATCCTTTCTTTGCTAACGAACTTTTGCAACTTCCCTTGCCTAATGAAGGCTTCAATATGCTGTTTTAAGTCATAGCAGTCAGCTGTGTCATGTCCATGATTGCGATGGAAGCGACAGTACCTATCTCTGGACCGCTTGTTAGGATCTCCCTTCAGCTTTCCAGGGAAAATCAGTGCCCCCTCGTCCTTGATTTGCATGAGGACTTGGTCGATAGGGGTGGTTAGTGGAGTGAAGCTTGTGAATCTCCCCGTAGGGGGCTTGGAGCGCCTATCATCCCTTCACTCTCCGGTTCTTGCCATCTTCCGCCCTCTTTCCTGTCAGGCATCTTCCTGTCTTTCTCTCTTCTTGGGCTTTTCCTCGCCAGCTAGCAGAGCGTCTTTGGCATTCATATATTTGGTGGCCCTGTAAAGCACGTCCGATATAGTTTTTGAGTCATTCTTATATAGTGAAAATAAGAACTTACCCTTCCTCAATCCATTCATAAATGCTGCTATGAGTATTTTTTCTTCGGTCTCGTCGATCGAAAGTGCTTCCTTATTAAAGCGGGCTATGTAAGATCTCAGCGTTTCATCTTCTTGTTGCTTGATACTTATCAAGCACGTAGTGGACTTCTTGTACCGGTGCCCTCCAATAAAGTGCGACGTGAATTGGGCGTTCAGCTCTTTAAAAGTGCTGATGGAGTTGGGCGTCAGTCGACTGAACCAAATTCTCGCCGGGCCCTTCAGCGTTGTAGCGAAGGCCCTACACTTGATCTCGTCCACTACTCCTTGAAGATGCATCAAGGTCTTGAAGGTCTCTAGATGATCAAGCGAGTCTTTAGCTCCATCATAGCTCTCTATCTACAGCATGCGAAACTTCTGTGGTAGGGGGAAGGAGTTAACAGAAGTGGTGAATGGCGAATCGGTTCAGTGGGCCAAATCGTCGAGGTCGCTGGACACCCGCCCTTTGAGGGTGTTCATCATAAGGTCCATCCTTTCCTTCATTAATTGCATCTCCACGACCATATAAGCAGGGTCGTGTCAAAACCGAAGGGACGGCTGGTTTCTTGTCGTTCTTGTTGGTTTGGAGCATTACTACCTTCAAGTCCCTCTTAGTTCCTTCTTTCAGTGCTAGCTCCTTCGTGATCATCTCTTTGGATATTCAATGTTGCATTCTTTTGACGCAACTGTTCTTCCAGATCGTGGTTTTGTTTGGTGAGGCGTTCCACGGCGGCGATGAAAGTTTGGACTTGTCTCTCGAGGGCGGTCGTGCATGGTTCCTCTTCTCGAACGTCGTTTGTGGTTGCCATCGAGCGAGTGAGCACCATGTAACTCTTTTATCCGAAAAATTACAGTATGGCTTGCGGATCACAGCAAAACATTTCCCACAGACAGCGCCAACTGATAATGCCGAAAAAACCACCAATGAGCCACACGATACTCGCACGCCCTAAACAGCACTTGCATAACAAAAAGGAGAAGACCTAACAAAGGGCACCGATATGGTGCCGGCCAAATACCTTACAAAAGTCAAGTTAGAACTTCTTACACCTCTAGAGTGCTAGAGAGGGGTTAATTATGCGTACCTTGATTTGTGAGGGTATTGGGTTTTTATAGTAGTAAAGGGTTGACCATCTCTCCTTTAGGCTAGAAATCCTTTCTTTATAGGAAACCTCATGAGCGTATATTACGGAATCCTTTCCTTGTAGGAGACTAACATTGAGCGTGGGATACAAGTAATTTCCTTAAATACTTGTGCGTGGTGGCCAAGCAGAAGTTTTACCATAACCGTCAACTTCAGAACCGTCAACTTATCTCACTCCCTTCAGCCATATCGGCGTCAGCCTTTCGATGGCGTCAGCCCCTTGATGTGCTTTGCGGACTTCCTTCCATGACCCTATCACATTAGTGTCCGTCAGCTTTAGGGTCTTGAGTTTTCATACCTTACCCCGTCAGCCTAAGTTGTAGACTCCATTCCATGAGCAAAGCAATAGGTTAAATTTGGAGCGCCTTGCATGCTATAATTTTTACTTATCAATTTTGATAATAAATCTTAAATGACAAGTTATTGCTAGTTCTAATTTAAAACTACCACTTATATTACTTTTTTACCCACCACTTAAATTCTAAATGGTAGGATTTCGACTACTAATATAAAGGTTAGGTCATGTTGTGGTAGTACTCTGGTTATGTAATATATTATAAACCTGTTTAAAAAACTTGATATATTACTTTCATGTTTGTGTATTCTTTTTTTTTTTTAGAGAGTTTTAACTTATGGCATCTGCTCCTGATATAGCTCTTTATCATCAGAACCAAATACCAATCAGTTTTTAATGTACTATTTTCTAAAAAAGAAATTGGCAGGATTTATTATGAAAGTATTGTAAAAATATTGTGTACGTATTTTGTGAAGGTATAGTATTTGTTTTTACAATTATCTCATAAAATAAAGGAAATAAAGGAGACAAAAAGGGGTTCAAATTTTTTCACTTCCTCGTTAACAAAAAAATTTATTTGGCTTCCTTTGAAATTAATGGTGGAAGAAGGCTGTGTTCCGTGCACTTGTCTCCTTCGTCTTCAAAAAAACACAACACCAGCTGATTTGCATTTGGGCAGATAGGTGGGTCTTTAAAATCTTTTCAGTTTCTTTCCTTTCTCACTCTCTCTTATTAACTTTTTCTTCTTTCCTTAAGTTGTTTTATTCTACTAATTTCTCAATACAGATTGCTAAGCTTTGACCTTTTACTACCAATTCTAAGAGGATGACCTCCAAGTGTGTGGTGAAAAAATCAGACACTTAAAAAGGTAAACACTATTTTAACTACTCCCCATAACTACTCCCCATGTGTGTGACGTGACTCCTCTTTGATTCCTTATTTTTTTTGGTTCTTTTATTTTTTTAAAGAAGATCCTTTTTTGTTTTGTTTAATTCTACATATTCTATCATATAACATATAAATCGCCTGCTATATCATATAAGTGTATACCCATATGGCATATAAGTGTATACCCATGAGTCTATGTATACAAAAAATTTGACATCTCCTAAAGTGGCAAACTATTAATGGTTGGTAATAAAATAATAATAAGAATCAGTAAGAGCTTATCAAATCAATGTTATGAGAAAAACTGTCTCCTTCATCTTCAAAAAAAACAACAACAGCTGATTTGCATTTGGGCTGATATGTGGGTCTTTAAAATCTTTTTAGTTTCTTTCCTTTCTCTCTCGCTCTCTCTTATTAACTTTTTCTTCTTTCCTTAAGTTGTTTTATTCTACTAATTTCTCAATACAGATTGCTAAGCTTTGACCTTTTACTACCGAATTCTAAGAGGATGACCTCCAAGTGTGTGGTGAAAAAATCACACTTAAAAAGGTAAACACTATTTTAACTACTCCCCATGTGTGTGACGTGACTCCTCTTCGATTCCTTATTTTTTGGTTCTTTTATTTTTTTAAAGAAGATCCTTTTTTGTTTTGTTTAATTCTACATATTCCATCATATAACATATAAATCGCCTACTATATCATATAAGTGTATACCCATGAGTCTATGTATACAAAAAATTTGACATCTCCTTAAGTGGCAAACTATTAATGGTTGGTAATAAAATAATAATAAGAATCAATAAGAGCTTATCAAATCAATGTTTTGAGAAAAAATGTGAAAATTATTATGTCTACAGCATTGTTCATCATATAAATATAAAATGTAATATTTGATTGGTTATTTAATTATTTTTGGGCATTCACCAATTGTTTTTCTAATTTTAAATATCTTTTGTCTATTAATAATTTTTTAACTTAATCATGATACTTATTAATATACAATTTAATTTAGAAAACTAAATTTATGAAAAAAATTAAATAATATAGATTTATATAAACTTAGAGTACTAGCAATATCAGGTATGCCAAATACCAAATATTTGGCATTTGGCACACCAAAAAGGCTACCTCATCACGTGTTTCAAATTCTAAAACTTTTAGCATGGGTGAATAGTACTATTCACAAATTGTAAATTTTTTTTAAAAATATATTCTCTCTTCTCTCTGACCTACTTATCACAAATTTTACAATTCTTATTGTTTTGTATTGGGAAGAGTTTTAAGTAAATATTATTTTAATGTGTTGAATATTATTTTAATGTGTTGAATATTATTTTAATGTATTGAATTGAAGAAAAAAACATGTAATGTAAGGTGTATTGTAAAATTATGTACTAAACTAATAAAATAGACTTTTTGATGTGTTAAAATGGCATACTTTTGCAATAGCTGATGTTAATGTGCTTAAACTTGACAAAAACTTTTGACACTCAATTTTCTGCACCCTATAAATACATTGAAATTTTTTTTTTATTCATTTCATGTTCTAGTCGCTCCTCCACCCCCAACACACAAAATCTTAGCTCAACCACTGTTTACATCAGTGGTGAAGCCACTTGAGGACCGAAGGAGACCTTGCCATCAACCCCCCCCCCCCCCCCCCCAAAAAGTTCTGAAAAAAATTTATAAAAAATTTGGAAATATCCTAAGTAGTTTGAAAACTTTTTAAAAATCTTATCATTTTGGCCCTATACCTGATAATATACGTATATATTTAAGAAGAAAGTCTCAAAATAAACATAATTTTCATTTAAATAAAATACAATCTATAAATATATATGTCAACAAATTATAATAATTAAACATTCAACATCTTTAAAATGAAGATTTTAACAATTATCTCAACAAATAAAAGGAAAAAAAATTATAATTTTCATCCCAACCCAACACATCTAGGGCTTACTTGTATACAGCAGTAGAAAAACTGAAAAGTTAGAAACTTTGTTTTTATGCCGCACCACCAAGTCTTCCACATAGTTGCAAAAACAATCTCTCTCTCTCTCTCTCTCTCTCCATTGGGGACTTGGCTTTTTTTTTCTTTTTCTTCTTTACCTTCTTCTCGCCACTGCCTTCTTCTTCTTCTTCTTCTTCTTCTTTTTTTGCCTTCGAGCTCTTCTCGCCACTACCAGACTGCCTTTGCCATCTTGGCTTCTTCTTCTTTTTTCTTTTTTTTTTTCTTTTCAATCTTTCAATTCCGTTTGGATACCGCTTATTATTGAGAAATTTAGACCCCGGTTGATAGAATTAATAAGTTTTAAATCTAAGTTGTTAATTAGATTTAGGGATAATTACAATTTACCCACCTGTGGTTTGACCCGATTTCTATGTGCCTACCCGTGGTTCAAATTTTGACACTTTGCCCACCTGTGCTTCTGACCGTTAGCCCTCCGTAACCCACCTCTCCACTCTCCGTTACTCTAACACGTTTTCTTTCAAAATCAAAACACAAAACAGATCAAAAAGTTAGGGTTTTGGATTGCTTAAGAACATTTTTATGAAGCTGAATTCAAGTCCCGAATTGTCCAACAAGGCTGTAATCTCCGCCTCACCCTCCAGTTTTAATTACCACCATTATTATACCACCGTAACAAACATATAAGGAAAATAATCATTTAGATTCTTATGCTTTAAGCTCTGTTTTGATTGATCAGAAGGCAAACGAAAACTTCAACAACAAAAAGAAAGAGAAATCCAAGCTTTTCACTGAGTTGAGCACTTGAGCTGAGATTTTCGCTTCGTTAGTTCCATTTGTTTCAACAGAAAATAACTCCAGCTAAGTTCTCTAGTAACTAAAAAAAATCTTTAATTCGAAGAAAATTAATTTCTATCAAATATTTCACAGTACAAAATGCAGAAATTGAAAAACTTGTCCCTCAATTTTTTCCGCAGCCAAACAGAACTTCACCTTATGTCACCGCATATTTCAGTTTAAGAATATCAGTTACAAAGTTTCAAACTCTATGCCCCTGCCACCAGCCACCACAACCCACTGCCATAGCCACCATCGCCCTCAACCTCAAACCCCAACCACCAAAACCACAAACAAGTCACAAACCCAAAATCAAACCACAATCAAATCACAAACCCAAAATCAAATCACAAACAAGTCACAAACTCTAACCCACAACTGCTAAACCACCAAGAAAAAATTTCACTAACCCAGACCCACGATGAACGAAAAAATTTCACAAACTCAGACCCACGAAGCAAAAATTTTACATACTCAGACCCACGATGAGGATGAACGAGGCGCTGATGGGTCTGCTACTGAAGCTGGACTCTGTGCCCGGAGTTAATCCGATGTTGAGGGAGGCGAGGAGGAAGGTGAGCCGTCGGATCGTGGCGTTGCAGGAAATACTCGACGCCGTTTCGAAGGCAAAGACGGTCTACGACGACGACTGTTACGAATATGGGTTCGTGAGGAGCTGGGACGACGTCGTTGCGAAGATGGAGGAAGAAGTTTGTAGAGAAAGAGGAGGTGATGAGATGGAGAGGTTTCGTGCTGAGCATTTGGGGTTTCGTTGCTTGCAGAGATTTCTCAGTGGGCCCTGATCTTCTGTGCTTCAAAGACACTGATTTTGCCCAGTTTGTTCTTTGTTGTGTGAGTCTCAGAAAGAAACGTCCTTTTTTTTTTTAATTTCTTTTTCCTTTGGCAAATAAACGCTTTAAAACAATATTTAAAATGAAAATTTCCCCATTTCAATTTGACTAAAATTATTTTAGTACTCTAACGAGTTCTTTAAGTTTTATTTTTTCTCATGTTTGTGTATGTTCTTCATGTTTGTCCATGTTCTTCGTGTAAGGAGTGTTTTGATCCGTTTATGGTTTTATTTTTTACATTTTCTGTGTTAGAGTAACGGAGAGTGGAGAGGTGGGTTACGGAGGGCTAACGGTCAGAAGCACAGGTGGGCAAAGTGTCAAAATTTGAACCACGGGTAGGCACATAGAAATCGGGTCAAACCACAGGTGGGCAAATTGTAATTATCCCTTAGATTTATTATTAATAAAACTTGTTAAAACAAACAAACATCAATATCATGTCAAAATCATGCAGCGAAAAAAATAAATAAGACAAGATATGATGACCTAGGAAAACCAATAAAACAAACTAGTTTCACAGTAAAAAACCTGAAGGGAAACCTTCCCGAAAAGCAATCCACTATAGTGAAGAGAAGTTTCAGATCTGTACAAAACCTTTATCCCTAGACTCAACAATTCCTATAGATGAACTTACAGCATAAACCTTCTACCGCTTCAGAACCTCTGAACTCTTCAATATATGAACGCCACTGTTTTGATGCACAGATCCCAGTAGGTGACTCACTCACTAACTTGAGGAAGAAGAATGTTGGCTGCAAAGTTCTTCACTTCATCGACAACGAAAATCAAGAAGCACTTGGTTACAAAACCCTAAGTCGCAAAAACGCAGTAGCTTCTTTCTGAGAGAATAAGACATCAGTCACATTTTGCATACGTTCTCCTTGTATTCTCTTATGTGACGGCCTCTAAAATAAGCCTTATATAGGTCTAAAGTTGTGAGAAAAGAAACCCTACACAAATACAAAAGCATAGGCCGAAAATCAGATCTGAAAATCTGAATTCCCATAACCTCGATAGATACCTCAATAGATAGTATCTGTCGAGCCTCATTAAAACTCGATTGATAGCTATTTGTCGAGCAGCTGTCAAGCTATCTATTCACAAGTGTCAAGCTATCTGTCCAGCTTTAGTGAACAGCTTTTCTTCACTTGTTTCTTGGTCCAATCTTCATGGCTTTAATACTAGACTTGAACAACATGTTTTTTGAAGTATTAAACACATCCTAGATCTACCCAAATACAAGTAAAGTGCGTTTTGTCAAAGGATTAGCCAATTACATAAAATGTTGACATATGTTCCTAACATGAATCACATATGTCCTAACACTTATTTTGCTGAAAACTAAAATCACTGTAGCAAAATAATTTTTAAATGTATGAATAGTACCGTGGGACCCATTTTTAATGAAAGTTTTATTGAAAAAAGAGGTCTGTAGATCCCATAAACAATGCACGGGACCCACTGAAAAACACATTCTCATGTGAAATGCACTTCTCAATAAAAAGAAAATGCAAACACAGTGCACAGGAAACGCAATCCAAATGCATACTATGTGTTCAAACTACTACTAGACAAGAAAGAAGAAAGAGTGACTCAATTTGTGATTTGTCATTGACTTTGTCAGTGTCGTGGGCCCCTCAATTTGTGTGGCCGTGGTTGTGCCGTGGGCCGTAGCCCCTCATCCTTGACTGTCACACCGTGCAGTGCTCTATCTATAACCCTACGCAAGACCAGCTGACCCATAAAACTCTTTCCCAAGTTAGGTACACTTTTGAAGTTTGGTAAGAGATTTTTAGTAACGTTGTTTAAAGTGTTGTGGAAATATGTGTAGGTTAAAAAAATGTTGTGGAAATACGTGTTATGATGTTTAAACATTAAAAATTGTTGTTTAAACAATAGTACCAAACAGGTCCTATATATCTTTAAAAAAAATTATATTTGAGTTTTAACTGGACTAGTATTAACATTTTTTTTTATTTATTTAAACTTTGGTAATGAAGTTTACATAAAAGTAAACTATTTTAGTAATTTTAATATACTTATAATGAGTCACATCATAAAAGCACAATGTGAAGGATTCAACTTTTATCATTTAAAAGAAAAATAATAATGGTAAATTATTAAAAAAATAATAATAAATAATAAAAGTTCTTTTAAATTTCTAAATACAAATGAAATATTATTTTTAATGGGAATAAATTTTTTTCTGAGAATTTTGAAACTTTGACAATAATGAGTTTAATTATAGCTACTAATGTCAATTATTTTAATATTCTTTTAAATTTTTAAAACCTTACTTTATCATATAACATAAGATACCTGAGGTCTTCCAGTAGTCATAAAGTAGAAGACTTTGACGAGATGATTAGCCAAAGCCATTTGTTCCATTGGCCCTATCATATCTGACATCACCATGTTTGAGGACCTTGTTGACCTATAAATGAATCTGGCTGCTGCCTGCAATTACAGGAGAAAGTATATCATTTTTCGATAATACCTACTCAATATTTATTTTGGTATTTCTTACCCAATAAATAAGTAAAATTTGTTTCAAAAAATCACATCAGACTACTCTAATAAATGATTAATTTATTTTTCCGATAGTATAAAAGATTGTGATAATTTATTGGAGTAATCTGATGTGATTTTTTGAAACAGATATCACTCATTTACTGGATAGGAAATACCAAAAGCAGATGTTGAGTTGGTATTACCGAAACATAGTATACATTCTCCAATTACAACATGCCCATAGCAAGAAAAGTTCAGAAAAGGTTCATCGAGAATTAGCATATAGCTTAATACAATTCAAACATGCTATATATATGTTGATTTTGAGACATAAAAGTTGCAAATTAACATGACAGTTATAACTACTTTTTATCTTTCTTTGAGATAGAAATTGTATGAGTTTTGAATGTTATAATACAATAACTAAATTTAAATATGGGGAAAATTATATTTTACTACCCTAAATTATACCTACAATTCTATTTTGTATTTTAAACCTTTAGAATGCATGGTTTACACCCTAAACTATAACCCATGTTACACTTTCCACCCCACTGTCAATATTTTTGTTAGTTTTGATGGCACTATAAAAAAAGATTCAATTTCCCTTCTTCTCAATTCCTTAAAAACAAATGAGAAATTACATTATATTACCCTAAACCATACTCTCGATTACACTCTACACCATAAACTTTAGTTTTCCATCCAAAATAATGACAGAATTAATAGCATGATGTAAAGTGTAACACGAATTATAATTTCGGGTGCTAACTAGCATTTTGAAAGTTTATGGTGTAAAGGGTAATTTGAGGTATAGTTTCAAGTAGTAAAATGTAATTACCCCTTAAATATGTGGCTTGCTTAACAATGATAAAATAGATGATAAAGAAGAAAACAGAAAAATAGATATATTCAAAATAGGTTAAAACAGAATATAGAATATGAAAACAAAAATTAGTAAAATCTTATTTGAATAAAAACTTCTGTCTTTGATAAAACTTGAAAACAAACTTCTGTCTTTGTTACAAGATTACAAAATAAAATCTATCTGAAAGGTTACAAGATTATGTTTGTCTAAAGGGAAGGCTTACAAGATTACAAAAGAGGAAGGATTACAAGAGTCTTTCTAAGAGAGAGAAGGCTATCTTCTTTCTGGACTTTGAACCTAAAACTCGTGAATCTAGAAATTGGACCCTGCTTCTGTCTTCGAGTCTTTGGAGTTTGTCTTTTTATAGATGAAATAAACCATGGTATGTCTTTAACCTGAGTAAAGTTAATCTATCGGTGGAGACTTGTAGAGTATTGTAGAAACTTTTATTGATGAACAGTAGCCAATCTGGGAATATATTAGGGTACTATTTGCGCCTACTGGTGAACAATAGTTGTTTTTAGTATCTGTCTGGACCGTGGTATGTCTTTAAAAGTAACCTGAGTAAGTAAAGTTAACTCAAGTTAATCTGTCGGTGGAAATTTGTAGAGTCTATTACATTAGTCCGTTTTAATCCGCATGTTGGTAAGTAGTGGTCTGTCATAATTATCTTTGGAGGGACTATCTGAAAGAGCTATCATTCTGTCGTTCTAGTCTGTATCCCAAGGGAGTCAATACCGTACCGGAGGCTGTACCGGTTTGCCCAGCGGTACGGTATATTTCGGATACCGGTCAATACCGGTGTACCGTTTCGGGTTTACCGCTATTTTTTATATTTATAAATAAATAAATATATATATATATATATATGTGTGTGTATATATATTATAATAAATATAAAAGTTTACCATAAAACATTTCCTCAATTCAAAACTAATTATTCATAATTTTAGACTTTAGTATCAATTAAAAGAAAAAAAAAACACACAATATAAAAAATAGAAAGCTTAAAAGTTACCATTGCATACTAAGAAAACAAATAATACTAATAAGTTAATACAAATAAGTTACCATTCTACCCTAACAAAAATTCAAAAATTACAAAACTTAAAAAAAAATAAAAATAAAAATAAAAAAAAAACTTTTTTCTGTACCGGCCGGTACGCCCGGTACCGGTCGGTATTGCCCGAAATTGGCCGGTATGGCCGGTACACGGCCGGTACGGCCGGTATTTAAACCGGTACGAAACGTTAATGTTTTGATACCGGTATGCAACCGGTACGGTATCGACTTCCTTGCTGTATCCACATATTTATCATAATCTAGTGGATTAGAGTCATCTTCATATTGCTCATGCTCATGGAGTACTCCATAATTGCCAAATAAAACGTAGTATGAAATAGGAAGATAGGCAGGGGCACGATTCTTTGTCATTATTCTAGGATCTCTAGTAATTTTTCTTTCACCAATAAGCCTCCTTACTGAAGGTCTTAGACCATATACAGCTATCCTGTTGGTGTAGCCATATAGGTGGAAGTCATGATCTAATTCTTTCTATACTTCATAAATCTTATTACTCATGAAATTAGACCATTCTTGTGCCAGAGCATATGGGTCATCAAGTGATAGATATGTGTCTCCTGTGTACCAGTTATAGTTAGGGCTAGAACTAAAATCACTTATGAGGACCAAAATGTGTGCTGGCCAAGCTTCCATATAGTAACTAGTATCCCATGCTAGAAGGGTACTCTAGATAGTAAGCTTCATATAATTAAGTCCTCCAATTTGTGTAGCTACTTCTTGGGTGACTTTAGGAAATAAACTAATCTGAATTCCAGAAGTTAGAATTAACTTGCTGATAAATCCTTCTTCTAGCATTTTAGACAACCATAAAGGATCACAAATCACTAGATCCTTTGTCTCAGTGTTAATAAGCAATCCCGGATAGGGATGATGTCCATCGTAAACTCTTTCTACTTCTCCAAAACTTTCATACCAAGTGGCCTTGTGAGATAGCCATATGGCATCTGTCATTCTTCTGTTCTGATAAATGCTGTAGAGACTAAAATTTTAAAGTAAGACATCCATCTGTCATGGGAACTGGTCATGGCTTTATGAGTTAGTATATTCTATTGAATTTCAGGGGGTAAGGTTCTGATGGCAAGTCTCATTTTTTTCTTAATCTTAGGGTGGAGTTTTGAAAAGCTTGTTCCCATAAGATAGTTTTTTAGAGACTGTGGTTCTGTCTCTATAGAGTTTGAATCTCCATCCACCTTGCCAAGGAGTTGACTGCCAAGTGTGAAAGTTCAATATGTGTCTAAAACACCCTTGAACGTTTAGACCCTAAGGTACAAAATTATCAATTCAAGCTTTATATCAACCAATTAATGTGCGGAACACGATAACAAGCTTATAACAGAATTGATAAACAATCTAAGCCAAATATAAACACATCCACAGCAGTAAATATAAAGCAAAGATAAATGGAAGGAAGATGCAAACACACGGGTAACACACGATGTGTTATCGACGAGGAAACCGAAGTCCTCGGCGTAAAACCTCTCCGCCACCCTCCAAGCGATCAAATAATCCACTAAAGAATGTAGTTGGAATACATGAACAGCAGAAGACCCTCCAAGCCTAATCTACCCAAGTACCTAAACCCTCCAAGCTTCTTGCTCCAACGAGGTTACGCCGAACCTATTTCTTCTTTAGCTTCCCGAATTTCGCTACTAGACCATAGCATCAACGAATTTCGCTACTAGACCATAGCATCAACCAATGTATATTGGTTCATTCCAAACTGCTTCCCTTAGCACCAAATGAGCCTTCTCACAAACGTAGGTATGGTGAGAAAAGGATTTGGTCAATAACCTCTCAAGGATATGACAATGGAGAGGAAGAGAGTAGAGGAATTTGTAGAGTCTCTAAGGTAAAGATTGGGGATGAGGCAATCCATTTTTTCTCTAGGGTTTCTCTCACAAAATTCTCTCTGAAAGCTCTCTCAATTTAGTAGGTATAAGGGTCTATATATAGTGGTGTGTGTTTGGAATACGAAGAGACAGTTTTTGCCAAACAGGGCTGGTTGGCGAATTGACCTCGCAGCTTGTCCAAGTCGCGAATTCAAGTTGCGACGTAACGGCCTAGCCAGCCTGGGACTTTTGTCCTGTAGTGCGACAGCTGGCGCGACCCTTCAACTCCCCTGTGTGCATCTCACGTGCCAGCATTTGGCGGCTTGTAGCCACAAGCCACCTGCGAGTCCTAGCCACGAAACTCTGCCTCTTTGCACATACTTGAGCTTTTCTTCACATTTTCTCACACACTACTCTTACAATAATCCCACCTAAATACAGGGTTACTAAGTGCTTAAATTACAAGCAAATTGGCACGGAATAAAGCCAACAAGATGGTTGATAAATTTCAACCTTACAATCTCCCCCTTTGGCTATTCCGTGACAAAACCCTAAAACAAACTCTAGACTTAACGCATAAGTTGGGAACAGTTGGAAAACTCACTCACACCTAACTCTAGAATCTGTGAAGCTTTAGAACCATAAGAACAAGTAACTTCTGAAACACAACAACGCAATAAGTTTATTGTATACAGAAAACTTGCAATGCAAATAGAGCAAGCATAATGCGATCAAGCACAATGGAGTAAAGTAATAAACCATGGCAAGACCAAAACATGCAATCACTATAACCAAGTGATCACAATGCTCATTCACACTTGGAATGAACATCCGGACATTCAAGTTGATAAACACAAGGCAAATCACTTGAATGACCAACACTCAATCAATGTACAATACATGAAGTATGTGCATCCAGGAAAAATCCTACACGGACACAAGAGTGACAGTACTTAAAAAGGAATGCATAGCATTAGGTTAGAAGTACTGATTTACCAAAGCACAAAGGCTGCATAAAGCATGGCACAAACCACAAAGGCCTACAAGTGTGCATAAGAACAAACCCTTAAAGCTTACAAAAGCAACATGGGTACAAGTTTTAAACAAATGTTGAAATAACTAAATAAAATCCTCAATAAATAATTAAACTAAGTCTTAAACATATTCAAGAGTTATGAGTTTAGACCAAAACAAGACTAGGACCTATAATAACAACAGATAATCAAACCAAAGTAACAAAACTATAACCAAGAAAAACAGTAAGGATTATGAGACTCCCCCTCAAATAAGCACTCCCCCTCAAATGCTAGCCCAAAAATTCTCCCCCTTTTTGACCGGAATGGCCAAAGGGTCACTGTTGTAACTTGGTGAAAATACCATCAACTTGAGCTGCTAAAACATCAATCTGGTCCTGCATGACTGCCAATCTCTCTGACTGCTCTCTCTGGCCATCACTGAGAGTCTTTTCCAATTCCTCAAGGCGCTTGTGGAGGTTCTCAAAGAGCATCTCCAACCTATCAAGTTAAGGGGCAGACTGTGCTTATGTAGTGCTCGGTTGCTATGATATATGGGGGGCATGTACATGTGAATTTGACTCAGGAGTAGAAGGAGTAGCAGGAGAGAAATGTGCACTCTTTGGAGTTTTGGATGAATGACTCTTGCTAGCTTGTAGAGTGAACATAGAGATTGGTCGAGGACGAGCAATTATGTTCCCAACTGAGGGAGGAGTAACACCTTCACTTAGAATGAATTTCATAATGAGACTGCAGAATGGAAGACATCCTCGGGCTACTGTTCGGGTTGCTGTCTTCCTTATGATATGAAAAATATGGGCACAGATGTCAATGGTGGTTCCTGTGATGAGATCACATAGAAATTGAGCCCTTCCAAGGTTGATATACACCGTGTTGGTTAATGGATAGAGGTTGGTAAACATGATCAGCTTTAATGTTGTCAACTCAGGTGAAAACTTGGTAGTGCTTATGGATGTGCCAGCACTGGAGATGTCATGGCCAGGACCAAGAACTTGGAGAATGTCCTGAATCACTAGAGTATGATCATCATAAGGAGTTAGGTTGGCATTCGCAGGTCGAGTGATTTTGAGAAGTTCAGCTATGGTGTCCGGACTAATGATGAACTCCGTTCCTCTTACCATACAGTGTAGTTCACTTTCAAGATCAACTGTGTTGGTTAAACACTCCTTCACTAGTTCCAACATTGGATCAACACAATTTCCAAATAATTCTGCCCAATCTTTTGCATCGAAGATCTGAGGAACAAAAGTGGTTTCCAAAGTGTCAAATCTGACCTCCCGTTCCACTATAGGAGTTCCCCGGTCAAAAATGCTTGAGTAAGAATCTAGGTGCTGAGGAGTTCTGAACAACTCAATATTGAGTTCAGGAGATGGCTGTGATGAAGACCGTGTTCTTTTTGCAACAGGTAATGTTTCCTCTTCTGTCATAACCTCTTTTCCTTTGGAGGATCGACGAGACATCTGTAAAAGAGCAAACACACAGCAACGTACCAAATCCACAACCCACTCATGTTGTTAGATCTAGTCAAAAGATGAGAATGCGAAGACCAAACAGATTTAGAAGACATAGAATCATAGAATGAGAACAAAGTCAATACAGTGACAGAGTAAGCATTGCCGAAGATCAAAAACAGACGAACCATGGAACAGATGCCAAACACACACAGAGTAATAGTCATTACAGCACACTCTGTCAAAACTGAGTAGCAATGTGTCACATACAACAAGCATTTCAACACAATATCATGAAAGTGATATGCACAGATAGAATCAATCAAGGTAAGAACACTCAGATAAGTCAAAACATCATGTGAAGCCACACTGAACAAGTCATTGGCAACAAAAAGTTCAACAAACCCAGCATATTTTAAAAACAAAACATGTTCGAACCCAACATTTCGCAGAGCACAATAGCAACAACACATTCTCATATTCAAGAATATAATACTCAAAATAGGAAATTTGAAATTAGGGAAAGAAAACCCATACCTTTTTCTTGAAGAGAGAAGTGAAAATGGTGCAGAAATGGGGGATTCACAAGATTGAACACGGTGAGTTTCAGAGGGAGAAAAGGAAAAGACAATGAACAGTCAGAAATTTTCGAGGGAAAAACTGAAAAACCATTTTAAAAACTATCTTCAAAATGCAAAACACGCGTTTTTCGCGATTGGGTTAAGTCCACAGGGTAAGCCGCAAAACACTGTGAAGATAAGAAACTTGAAAATTTTCTCTAAGTGTTTTTCGCGATTGGAAGATCTACCCGTGAGGGAGTCGCGAGTTAAGCCGCGAAAATCTCTGTGTACCCCTCGCGACTGGACCTTCCACCCGCGAACAAGTCACTACACTGAGCCGCGAAACACATAAAACACAAATTTTGGAAAAAGCTTCTAAGTCTTTTTCGCGATTAGAGCATTGACTCGCCAGTGAGCCGCGAAAATCTCGGAGTGAGCTTCGCGACTGGAGCATGCGACTGGGACAACCCACGACTTAGTCGCCAAAACAGGGCAACACTGTTTTTGAAATTTTTGACATTTTTGTAAAAATAAAGTACTTTCCAAAAACAAATCAAAACACTCAAAAATCTTTTTGTATTTGATCAACAAAGATTGAGTTTGTGAAAACACATTTAATCAAGTACAATCACACAAATGAATATGACATTCATTGAACATAGACTTGTGTGTTGTGTGTGGATATCAAAAATGAGATAGTCCTTAGTCCAATGTGAAGCTTCAATGATCAATTCAATCAAGACATACACAACTAGTACTAGATAATGTGACCTATCTCAATTATAGAAACATGCATATATGACCTCCCACAAGCACTTGATAACAATACTTTGAAGCTTTTCATTTGGCTCCATATTCAACATATCATTTGCACTTTTTGAGCAAATAAAATCTCATTGAGAGATAGATACCTGAAATTTTTGATATTTCAATTGATGAGTTAGCCTTTGGCTTTTTGAGCATCATACATTTTATTTTGGTCGCTTTCCCTTTTTCCTAGTCAAATACTAGTATGTACGACAGGCTTTTGCAGTTCTATATCTCTTTTCATTTGGAGATTTACATTTAGAGAGCTCTTTTAAGCATAAAAATAAACAATGAGAAGATATATAGGCATGAGTCTATGCATGTCTCAAGATCAACAAAATCATTCACTAATCATTCATGACAAGGTTGAAAATCTATTTACAACAATCACATAGATTTCAAAATTTCTTCCACAATGATATGAGTGCATAAGAGACAAGCTAAGCTCGTTAAATGTACAAAGCCAAAAGTACAAAGGCACAAGGCAAAACATGCTTTGAGACAAAACTCAACAAAGTGATCAAACTTTTTGGATTTTCTACTTTTTATGTGTTTTTGGATTTTTGACACAAAAGCAGTAAGAGATTGGTCAAAAACATAACATAAAGAACAATGTAAAAACATTTGAACCAAAGACAAACACACACAAACAATAACAACCTAAATACTAGCAAAAAGCACACAACCAAGCATATTCACAAATATGGGAAGTATTGATGCATGGACATGTTGTAATGCTTATGCATGAGTACCCTTTGTCACCCACACGTCACGTGCGTTTGGGGTGATATCCTTGACGAATTGAGTACGAGAGTTAGGACTGTCAAACCTTCGTGTGAAGCTTTCCAAGCAATTGGTGAACACACCGATCATCTTCATCACATCCATCATTCCTGGATCACGGTTTTGACTTCTTGGTTGCTCACCACCCCAAAACCTCATATCATTTCTTCTTCCTTATGACCGAGGTGCACTTGCATTGTTGTCTGCTCTCAGCTTTTGACAGTTGGGTCTGGTATGTCCTTGCAATCCGCAATAGTGACAAACATAATCCGTTCTAGGACCCTGCTGCTGTCTTGGAAGTGATCTTCCTCTAGTTTCATGTTTGACCATAGATTGATTTCGGGGCTTATTCACCATTCGTTGCTTAGCCACATTCTTCTTCTTTACATCCTTAACTTTCTCAAGAATGGGCTTTTCTATAACCATCTCGTTTGCCTTCACAAACTTTACTTCTTTGGTGAATTTGGCTGATGAGCAACTTCCTCCGGTGTATCCCAACCCGGACTTGTCTGAGGAAGATTTTTAAGATGATATAACATCTTCTAACTTCTGGGAGGAGACTCTCTCTATCTTGGCATGAGCTTGCACTACCTCTTGCTCAAGAAACCTCACCGTCGTATAGGCTTCAGACAGCTCACTATTTAGTGTCTCAATCTCACACTTAGCCTCTTTATATCTGACCAAGAGACTTCAGTGGTCCTCCTCAGCTCTTTTCATCTTCCTCACAGCCGCCTTGGCTACCCTTGCATACTCTCCCAACTTCTCAAGTAGTAAGGAGTAATTTTCTAGAAGATTAGTTGTATTCTCTTCCTCTTCAGCATCTGATTCTTCTTCAATCCCAATAGACTCTGAATCAAAATGCTCACCAAGCTCCTTCACAAGTGTACCCAAGTCATCAGAGGAATCCACCTGAGCAATGGTCATGAAGGCGGAGTAGTTTCCCTCTCTGTCACAGCTCTCTTCCGAGTCAGAGTCAGAAGAGTCTGAATCACTGAGCGTTGTGGCATAAGCCTTGCCTTTCCCTCTCAAGAAATTGGGACATTCCTTCTTGAGATGTCAATGGCCATTGCATTCAAAACACACAATGTCTGAAGGAGATTGAAAATCCTTTCCTTCTTTCCTCGTAAACTCTTTCCTATCACCTCTTGAAGATGAAAATTTCCCTCTGTTGAATGGTTTCCCACTGTTCTTCATCTTCTGAAATTTGTGGAAGTTTTACGCAAGATATGCTACTTCCTTCTCCACTCCATCTTCTTTAGAGGGATCATCCATTCTTTCGGTGATGGTTTTGAGAGTAAGTAATTTACTCGTCTTGTGGGAAGGCAGTCCCAGTTCATATGTTTGAAGAGACCCAATTAGCTCCTGAATTTTGATCTCATCCAGGTCTTTACTCTCTTCTATGGCTGTTACTTTTGCTCTAAAGCTTTCAAGCAAGGACCTCAAGATTTTTCTCACCACCTTAGTATCTTCAATCTTCTCACCAAGATTAAGCTTAGCAATGACAATTTCGTTGAGCTTCCCATAGAATGAATCAAACAATTCATCTTCACCCATCTTGAGCTCTTCAAATTTGGTGGTAAGCATTTGGAGCTTTGTGTCCTTCACCTTCTTAGCCCCCTCATAAGTTGTCTCCAAAATCTCCCAAGTTTCCTTGGCAACTATCATGTGAGATATCCTGTGGAATTCATCTGGAGACACACCACAGAATATAGCATTTAAGGCTTTACTGTTAGCATTGGCTGCCGCAAGAGCTGCTTATCCCAGGTGGATTTTTCAGCCTCCGGCCTGGTCCAACCTATTTCAACCGCATCCCACATGGTGTCATCAATAGAGCATAGAAATGCCCTCATTCAAACTTTCCAGAAGGCATAATTGTTACCATCAAAAAATGGTGGAACATTGAGAGATTGAGACCTATCAATCTCAACAAGGGGTCAAGGATCACACTCAGGTATTAAAACCACAACAAGTGTACCCACTTTGATACCAATTGAAAGTTCAATATGTGTCTAAAACACCCTTGAACGTTTAGACCCTAAGGTACAAAATTACCAATTCAAGCTTTATATCAACCAATTAATGTGCGGAACACGATAACAAGCTTATAACAGAATTGATAAACAATCTAAGCCAAATATAAACACATCCACAGCAGTAAATATAAGGCAAAGATAAAGGGAAGGAAGATGCAAACACACAGACAACACACGATGTGTTATCGAAGAGGAAACCGAAGTCCTCGGCGTAAAACCTCTCTGCCGCCCTCCAAACTTTCAAATAATCCACTAAAGAATGTAGTTGGGATACATGAACAACAGAAGACCCTCCAAGCCTAATCTACCAAAGTACCTAAACCCTCCAAGCTTCTTGCTCCAACGAGGTTACGCCAAACTTATTTCTTCTTTAGCTTCCCGAATTTCGCTACTAGACCATAGCATCAATCAATGTATATTGGTTCCTTCCAAATTGCTTCCCTTAGCACCAAATGAGCCTTCTCACAAACGTAGGTGTAGTGAGAAAAGGGGATTTGGTCAATATCCTCTCAAGGGTATGACAATGGAGAGGAAGAGAGTAGAGGAATTTGTAGAGTTTCTAAGGTAAAGATTGGGGATGAGGCAATCTTGTTTTTCTCTAGGGTTTCTCTCACAAAATTCTCTCTGGAAACTCTTTCAATTTAATGGGTATAAGTGTCTATATATAGTGGTGTGTGTTTGGAATACGAAGAGACAGTTTTTGCCAAACAGGGCCGGTTGGCGACTTGACCTCGCGGCTTGTCCAAGTCGCGAATTCAAGTCGCGACGTAATAGCCTGGCCAGCCTGGGACTTTTGTCCTGTAGTGCGACAACTGGCGTGACCCTTCAGCTCCCTTGTGTGCATCTCACTGCCAGCATTTGGTGGCTTGCAGCCCCGAGCCACCCGCGAGTCCTAGCTGCAAAACTCTGCCTCTTTGCACATACTTGAGCTTTTCTTCACATCTTCTCACACACTACCCTTACAATAATCCCACCTAAATACAGGGTTACTAAGTGCTTAAATTACAAGCAAATTGGCACGGAATAAAGCCAACAAGATGGTTGATAAATTTTAACCTTACAAAGTGCTTCATTAAATGCACTGGTGCTAACAAGATGTAATTCTGAAGCCTTAAGGGTCTTTTGGAATAAAAGTTTATGTCTGAGGGTGAAGGCTGCTTGGAATTTATCAAGAAGTAATTTAATATGAAAAGGAAGGTCTGTAAATTCTCCATTCTAAAAAGTGAGATCAGTGTGGAGCACTTCTTGCAAGATTTCACTTTTTTCACCACATGAATACATTGCCTCTACCAGCAACGTATCCTGAAGGGATATTGTCTCAATTGAGACGCCTTCATGCTTATTTGAAATCTTTGCTAAAGCTTTTTGGATTTGTTTGGGTTGCACCGCTGGTGCCTTGCCCTTTTCTTTTCTAGAAGGTCTTTTATCCATATTAGTCTGCAATTGGCTTTTGATAAAAGGATTAGTTGGTATATCATTACGTCTGGAAACGATATTTTAAAAGTAAACAACTTTTATCATCTAAAAGCTGTTTGGTTGATTTTATCTCTTTCTTTAAAAAATAATAATAATAATAATAAATAATATTTTCCCCTTTTCAAAACAATTTATGCTTTCCTTATTAAAAGACTTTATGTTCAACCTAACAAAGCCCTTCTCAAATTTTCTTAGAGATATATAAATCTCTCTCCCTAATGAAATATATGAGTGCCTCTCCCTCTCAAAATAGACAGCCCTCTAAAAGCATTTCTTTAATAGTATTTAAACTACAAATTTGTTCAATAGCTACTTCAAGGCCTTCAGCTAAGGCGTACTTGCACTTTGACAATTTCACTTTGTTAATTTTAAAATTAACGGTCAATTGCCTAGCAAACAAGATAGCCATTCGAAGGCTAAAATCTCAAACCAAATATTGCCACTCAAGCAAAGCATGAAGGCGTCTCTGTTAGGTTCTAAAGACTTAGGATTTAATGTGGTTAGAACTCTATTTTGTATTGTTGGCAAACCATGATCAAAACAAGTTATTTAATCTTGCTTAGATGTGCTCAAAGTTGTGCTGTTTATGTAAAGTTGGAACTGAGCTGATGCAAAATTCATTGTGCATCTCGGCCTGGCTCAATTGATCGAAGCTTAGGCTCGATCAATCGAATTTCGCACAGATGCGTTTTTCTGCAGTTTTTCCAACTCAGCTCTAATTCCTAAAACGTTTAGGGTTTTATGTTTTTGCTCTAAGTATTTAAGGCAAACTCTAGCCACGTTTTAGATGCTGCTCATATTGCTGTTTTATGTAAATCTCTTATGAAATCTAGAGTAGCTTTCCTTTACATAAAGCTTAGGGTTTTCAAGGAGAAGATGTTATCTATACCTTGATGATCAACTCAGTTGCTGCCATTGGAACTTAAAGATACACAAGCGGGTGTGCTTGTACTTGCTGGAGAATCCAAGAAAGAAGGAGTCCATGGTTTCTGAGCTTGCACGTGGTCATGTCAGTAAGTTCTACTAGTGGGTAGCAATAAGAAGTTGAGCGTGGGGGCTTGTAAGTCTTATTGTATGAACTTTGATTCTTTCAAGATAGTGGATTCAGGTTTACCTTGAAGATAACTATGTTAAATCCTCTCCAGGTTTTTACCATGTGGTTTCCTAGATCATCATATATTTGTGTTGTTTACTTTTCCATTGCTATATATACTTGATATGATTGTTTGATTGTAATAACCTAGATTTGCATAATTTAACTAAGTTAATCACTTGGCTAATTAACTAGGTTAATCCGGTTGTGTTAAGGGGTCTAAAAATCGTTCAGTCTCAATAGAGACATTATCCCTTCAGAATATAATGACAGCAATAACAACGTATTTACATGGTAAAGAACAAGCAATAACAGTGTATTCAACAAGCAAAGCCCAACTATAGCCACTATCAGACAGACAAATCCAGAAAGATTAGAAATCATTTATGATAGACTGCTATTCATTAGCATGCGTGTTAGATCAAATCCAAAAGTTACTACTGTTCACCTGTTCACCAACACACGTGAATAGCTCCCAGACAGATCCAGACGGTCCAAATAGATCTTGACAGACTACTGTTCAAGATCCCTATGAAATTTGACAGAACAAGACAATAGAGGACAGAAAGACAATTAAGATAAACCACTATTCATTAGCATGCGTAAATAGTACCTTGACAGATTCCCAAATAAAACTACTATTCATCAATAAAAGTTTCTACAATACTCTACAAGTCTCCACCAACATATTACCTTGAGTTAACTTTACTTATTCAAGTTAATGTGGAAGCAGAAACAATTCATTTTCCCCTCACAATTGAATTGTATATAATAAATATAATAATTTATAACATAAAGACCCAAAATGCTTAATTGTCTTAATGATTATTGACACAATTTCTAGCGTAGTGGGGCTTGGCTTTGAGTCCCTATGCTTGAACCGTCTCAATCCGATTTGGTTATGAATCAAATTGTATTCAACCAAACTACTTCTACAACAACATTATTAGTCATCAATATCATCTTCACAAGCACTAATGAAAATAAGTTTATCTACACCCAAAAAGGATGGGATATTATTATGTTCACTCTATCTGTACTCTGAACATTTTAAACTACACAACTTTACATGCGGAGCCAAAGGGGGCCACCACCTAATTATAATACTATCTAAATTTTTTATTTTAAGAAAATAAAAAAATTTGTTATACACACCACATTTTTACACCATTTAATAAAAAAATAATTATAATACTATCTAATAATAAAACTCTTTTCCAGGTTAGGTACTCTTTCATAGGTTTGGTACGTAAGAGATTTTTAATATTGTTTATTATTTGTACTGTGTATTCATACTACAACCAGACAAGAAAGAAGAAAGAGTGGCTCAATTTGTGACTCGTCATTGACTTTGTCAGTGTCACGGGCCCCTCAATTTGTGTGACTGTGACTGTGGCTGTGTTGTGGGCCCTAGCCCCTCATCTTTGACTGTCACACTATGCAGTGCTCTGTCTATGCCCCTACTTGAGGCCGGCTGACCCATAAAATTCTTTTCTAAGTCAGGTATTCTTTCACCGGTTTGATAAGGGATTTTACATCGGTTAAAATGTTACGAAAATATGGATTGTGATATTTAAATAATAAAAGTTATTGACTAAATAACAGTATTAGATGAATTTTATATATTTTTAAACAATTTATATTTGAGTTTTAAGTATTAAAATATTTTTTTATTTAAACTCTGGTAATGAAGTTTACGTAAAAGTAAACTATTTTAGTAATTTTAATATACTTCTAATGAGTCACATCATGAAAGCACAATATGAAAGGTTCAACTTTAATCATTTAAAAGAAAAATAATAATGGTAAATTATTAAAAATAAATAAATAATAAAAGTTCTTTTAAATTTTTAAATACAAATGAAATATTACTTTTAATGGGAATTTTTTTTTTTTTTTTTGGTTGAGAATTTTGGAACTTTGACAATAAGGAGTTTAATTATAGCTTCTAATGTTAATTATTTTAATATTCTTTTAAATTTTTAAGACCTAACTTTATCATATAAACATAAGATACCTGAGGTCCTCCAGAAGTCATAAAGTAGAAGCCTTTGAAAAGATGACTAGCCAAAGCCATTTGTTCCATTGGCCCTATCATATTTGACATCACCATGCTCGAGGACCTTGTTGACCTATAAATGTATCTAGCTGCTGCCTGATATTACAGCATGCCCATAGCAAGAAAAGTTCGGAAAAGGTTCATCGAGAATTAACATATAACTTAATACAGTTCAAACATACTATATATGTTGATTTTGAGACATAAAAGTTGCAAATTAACAGGACAGTTATAACTACTTTCTATCTTTCTTTGAGATAGAAATTGTGTGAGTTTTGAATGTTATAATACAATAACTAAATTTAAATATGAGAAAAATTATATTTTACTACCCTAAATTGTACCCCCCAATTCTATTTTGTATCTTAAACTTTGTATCTTAAACTTTTAGAATGCATGGTTTACATCATAAATTATAATTCATGTTACACTTTGCACCCTGCCGTCAATTTTTTTGTTAGTTTGGATGGCAATATAAAAAAGATTCAATTACCCTTCTTCTCAATCTCTTAAAAACAAATGAGAAATTACATTTTATTACCCTAAATCATACTCCCGACTACACTTTGCACCATAAACTTTAGTTTTCCATCCGAAATAATGATAGAATTAACAGCATGGTGTAAAGTGTAACACAGATTATAATTCCGGGTGCTAACTATGCATTTTGAAAGTTTATGGTGTAAAGTGTAATTTGAGAAATAGTTTAGAGTAGTAAAATGTAATTACCCCTTAAATATGTGGCTTGCTTAACAATTTATAAACCCCATATATTAATCTACTTTAAAGGTTTACAACTTTTTTCTTCTTTTGAAAATAAAAAATAAAAAATTATGAGTCGCATTTATTATTTTAAAAACATTAATCGTGGCTCACAAGTAATAGAGAATATCAAATCAAGTAACTAGTATTAAGGATATATTAAATTATATAGGGTTTTTAAAAAATAAAAATAAATAATTTTTTTATATTGAAAGAATAAATCCATGACCAAATGTTAAGATCGAATACTATATTGTATGTACCTCAAGGCCTCTGTAAGTTTATCCAAAATCATTAACAGGCTACCAGCTGTGAAGTAAATGGCTGAAGAATTTTTCTTCTTCTTGATCATGTTGTGTGCTCTCAATACAAACTCAGTTGGATTCAAGGATTTAAGATCGGTAAACTTTGGTATTGGTATATGCAAGAAGCTGAATTTGTTCCCCCATGGCGCATCTGAGTCAGGTATGACCATCTCCTGGACAGACTTGTAGCCACTAACTGTCCTTGCACTGAGCAACACAACTGCTACGCATTGTGCTTTGCTTGAGTTATGGCTTATCTCTTGCATGTACAGTCGGGTGATATAGAAGATTATACCAGTAATTACGTCGTTTATGGTCTGCATTTGAGAATATAACATTCAATAGAGAAATCAAATCATAATAAAATGAGTCCAGAATTTTATATTCTTTGCGATATTTGCCATTAATTTTATATGTATATATATAATCCAAATTATGTTAAGTTCGTTAAGGGCCTTGTAACTGAATTGACGTATTGCCATGTATAAAGTAATATTAAAGAGTCTAAAGGGGAAAGGGTTCGAACTATGTTAAATTCAATGCAAGAGCCCCGCATGGCATTGTTTGCAAATTGATAGGTTACTAACCACATGAGGTGCTATATATGTACTTGGATCAAGTTCAAGCTACGTATTATAAGTATTTTAAAGAAAGTAGCCCTAAAATGCTTAAACGGATCCAAATTCTCTATGTTAAAAATCTTTCCACTTTGTTATTATATATTAGACTTTTTTTTTTTCCACATGAGAATTTATAATAGAAAGATAAGTTATTTTCAAATATAAGAAAATTATTCTAATAATAATGCTAGCTTATGAAAACTTTCATATAAAAAATGAAAAATGTTTACTTCCAAGTCAGTTTGGAGGATTTTTCTTCCAACTTACTGCTTAATTGTTTGACAAAGATTATTTTTGCCAACTTATTTTACTATTCAGCTTATTTTTGCTACGATTCATGGGTCTTACTGCACTTTTGGTACTATTCATGGGTTCCACTTCACTTTTTGATACTATTCATGAGTCCTACTATACTATTTCGGCAAACTTTTACCTTTATTTACAATACTTTCAACAAAAAATTTTTAGTTTCAGCAAAATAAGTAGATCTCAAACGGACCTTGCATAGCTGTGTACTTCTAATTACATGACATTTTTTTTTATAAATTATGTGATTTGTTTAAATAATATATGTAGATATAGTCTTATAAATCATCACGTAGTGAAAATAGACTTCTTCTAACTGGCTTGTCCTTATAGGTAGGGTCATAGGGGGAAGACCTCACACATCACTCACAACTCATAAGCCAAGACTCCCATTCAAAACCTAGTACTCATGAGATAGGAGGCACCAATAGTGGTATGGTTACAAGTACGGGTACAAGTATGATACAACGTGTAAGGTTGAATTTAATCAACCATCTTATTGGCTTTATTCCGTGACCAATTTGCTTGTAATTTAGCACTTAGTAACCCTGTATTTAGGTGAGAAAATTGTAAGAGTAGTGTGTGAGAAGATGTGAAAAAAAGCTCAAGAGTGTGCAAGAAAAACAGAGTCTCGCGGCTAGGGCTTGCGGATGGATTGTGACTGGCAAGCCGCGAAAGGCAGGCACGTGAGAGGCACACTAGGAAGCTGAAGGGTCACGCCAGCTGTCACGCTACAGGACAAAAGTTCCATGCTGGCCAGGCCGTTACGTTGCGACTGGAACTCGCGACTTGGACAAGCCGCGAGGTCAAGCCGCGAGTTAACCCTGTTTGGCAAAAACTGACGTTTTGCATTCCCTTCTCACCCTACTATATATACACCCTTATACCCACTAAATTGAGAAAGCTTCCAGAGAGAATTTTGTGAGAGAAACCCTAGAGAAAAACAAGATTGCCTCATCCCCAGTCTTTACCTTAGAGACTCTACAAATTCCTCTACTCTCTTCCTCTCCATTGTCATACCCTTGAGAGGTCTTTTACCAAATCCTTATCTCACCACACCCACGTCTGTGAGAAGGTTTATTTGGTACTTTGGGAAGCAGTTAGGAAGGGACCAATTCATATTGGTTGATGCTATGGGCTATAGCGAAATCCGGTAAGCTAGAGAAGAAAAAGATTCGGCGCAACCTCGTTGGAGCAAGAAGCTTGGAGGGCTTAGGTACTTGGGTAGATTAGGCTTGGAAGGTTTTCTGCTGTTCATGTATCCCAACTACATTCTTTAGTGGATTATTTGACCGCTTGGAGGGCGGCGGAGAGGTTTTTCGCCGAGGACTTCGGTTTCCTCTTCGATAACACATCGTGTGTTGTCCGTGTGTTTGCATCTTCCTTCCTTTTATCTTTGCCTTATATTTACTACTGTGGATGTGTTTATATTTTGCTTAGATTGTTTATCAATTCTGTGTTTAGCTTATATTCATGTTCCGCACGTTAATCGTTTGATATTAAGCTTGAATTGGTAATTTTGCAATTTGGGGTCTAAACGTTCAAGAGTGTTTCATACCCATTTTGAACTTTCAATTGGTATCAGAGCGGGTACACTTGTTGTGGTTTTAATACCTGAGTGTGATCCTTGACCCTTTATGTTTATTTGCCATGGATTGTGCTTTGTATGCATCTTTGTATGATTTGGTTGGTGTTGATTGTAACATGCCACGTGTTTGTGAAAATGCCTCTATGAGTGTGAATCCTCATGATTGTGATGCTATGTTACATGAATCTTTGGATGTTATTGATATTCCTAACATCAAACTCTTAAAGAAAAAGGCTAAGAAGTTTAATAGGGATTTGAACAAGTTATTTTGTGAAAATGATGATTTGATTGCTAAGCTCAATGAATCCAATAAATTGGTTGAAAAATATAAGAAACTTGCTGAAAATTCTGTTGAAAAGCTGAAAGAGTTTGAATGTTTGAATATGGACTTGGATGCTAAACTTGTTTTGTCTAACAAACTTGTTGATGAGCTAATATGTGAAAATGAATCTCTTAAGATGCATGCCAAGTGTTTGATTGCTGAACCTATTGTTAAAAGGGATGAAATTATTTGTTGCAATCATATTGTGGTACCCGATTTTGTGCCTATTGTGTGTTCTACCCCAAAGGACAAATCGGTGTACATTCCTCCACATAAAAGAAATCAAAAGGTGGAGAGAAAGGCTGTTAAGTCAAAGCCTCCGTTTAGGTCTCAACCTAAGGTTTTGAAGGGATCTAAGTTTGTTCCAACTTGCCACCGTTGCGGTGTGATCGGTCACATAAGACCTCAATGTTATAAGTTGAAGAGTGAACAAAACCTTGTTGCTAGATCCCTTCCCAAAAAGCCTAGTGGACCTAAACACATTGTGTGTCACCATTGTGGTGCTTTTGGTCATCTAAGACCACATTGCTCTAAGTTTCATGCTCTCAAAAGAAAAGAGAAACTTGAGCCTTTTGGAAGTTGTGCTAAAAAGAGTAAACCTGATTTGAGTGAAAATAGCATGTTGTTAAAGAAAGTGTTTAATGCTCTTAACTCCTTGACTATGTGCATCACAGGTTCTCATTCTTCTAACCCTCGTCTCACTGCTTTTGAGACACTCATTCCAAACAATCGTTCTGTTTGGATGAGGAAGGGTTCATATGGTTGAGCTTTTGCTCTTTTGGTCCTTGATCTAATTCTTTCGATCTTTGTAGGACCCTTCATTAGATGCTTCATTGTCATGCATTTGTGCATCATGCATTTGTTTTTGCATTGGTTTGTTTTGTTTTTTATCTTACTTTTATGTCTTTTTTTTGTGTGAGTAAAAATCCAAAACCACATAAAAAGTGAAAAATTCAAAAAGTTTGATCGTATATGTTTGAGCACATATCACATGTGAGTTTTGCCTTGTACCTTCGTACAAATGGCCTTATGCATTTACGAGCTTAGCTTGTTCTTTATGCACTTATATCTTTGTGGGAAAAATCTTGACATCTTTGTGTGATTGTTGTAAATCGATCTTCAAGCTTGTCATGAATGATTAGTCAATAGTCATGTTGGTTTTGATACATGCATAGACTTGTGCCTATATATCTTCCCACTCTTTTATTTTTTTTGGAGCTCAACAAATGTAAATCTCAAAATGAAAAGAGATAATGAGCTGCAAAAGCCGTCGCATATACTAGTATTTGACTAGGAAAAATGGAAAGCGACTTTTATGAAATTGTATGATGCTCAAAAAGCCAAAGGCTTGTTCATCAAATTGAAATATCGAAAATTTCAAGCATCGATCTCAAAATGAGATGTATTGATTTAAAATGATCAAATGTTATGATTTGTAAAGAAGCCAAATGAAAAGCTTCAAAGATATGTAATCATTTTCTTGTGGGAGGTCATATATGTTCATTTCTATAATTGAGATAGACCACTTGTCTTAGTACTAGTTGTGTATGACTTGGTTGAATTGATCATTGAAGTTTCATTCTAGACTAAGGACTATTCCACACTTGATACACACACACAACACACATGCCTAATGTTCAATGAATGCATTATTCATTTGTTTAATTGTACTTGTTTAAATGTGATGTGTGTGTGCTCAACTATATATGGATCAATTCAAAAAGATTTTTGATCATTTTATATGTTTTTGGAAGTGTTTTTTATCACTCTTTGTGTTCATTTTTAGTGCATACATTGTTTTTCAGTGTTTAAACATGTTCTGGGTTGAAAATCAAGTGTCAGAATTTTTGGCTACTTGATTTGGCAACTTGCAACCAACCAAATACTGTAGCAAGTTCACACAGAAGGTTTGGCAGTTTACTGGCGACTCACTGGCGACTTGCCCAGTCGCCAAATGCCCAGAATCAGTCTTTTTAAGAGCTTTTTCATGGGAAACTTATTTTAAACCTCTCCCATCCTCTCTTAAACCCTTATTTCAATATTTTTACATCAAAACCCAACCAATTTGAATGGTTTTTCATTCCTTTAACATCTCTAAGGTAATTTTAAACTCTTTTCATTGATTTGAATTCTTGGATTATGTTTTGATGAGTTTTGTGCTCTTGGTTGGGATTTTCATTATAAGGGTTGGGAAAACATATTTTTTTCTCAAATTTTTGTATGGGATTGGTTTCTTTTGTTGATTTGCTTTGGATGTTGGCCCCTTGTGGCAAAAAGAACATGTATTAAGGGTGTTTTTCATGATGTTCATGCATTGTTTCACTTTGTTCTTCATAGTGTGCATGCTAGGTGTTTGATAAAATGCCTCTTACGCATTTTCTCACTTGTTTGGACTCCAATGAGTATCAAACTTTGGGGTTTCTCATGTTTCCTCATTAGGAACATGTTTGGTTCATTGGTTGTGTATTTAACACACCTTGCCCCACTTGTGTATTTTTCATGCATTGGTCGTGCATTGCACTTGCCACCTCTTGCACACACCTTTGCTACCCTTGTCATGCATTGGTCTATACCTTGTTTCTTCATCCTAGCATGTCATGTTTACCTTATGCTTTGTAGCATTTCATTTCATCTTAGGTTTGAGCTTCATTTTCTCATGCATCATTGCACCCCTCATGCATCATTGTCATTGTTCATACCTTCATCTCTTGCCCTCTTTTCTCCTTGACCCCTTTGTTTATTCGTGTCAAAAAGTGGGAGAGTATACTCTAGAGTAGTATACCGGAAAGTTTTGTCATTTCTATATGACTCTTGTGCACATTCGTAGGGGGAGAGATATTCCATAGGGGAGATGCATGTACCAAAGGGGAGAAGACATTGAGCTAATAAGAAAACTTTGTTTTGGTGTTTGGTGTATGATCAAGTTGCTCACATGTTTCACATCATGATTACTTGATCGCAATTTACTTGCTACACTATACTTGTCCGTTTACTACTTGCTTTACCTTGAGAGTCTAATGTGTTTTGTGCAAGTGTTTCAGGATACAGGTATATATGTTCCAAATTCATCACAGCTCCTATGATTCATGATAGGGGGAGTGATATGATAAGGGAAGTATTTTATAATTTTATATTTGTTTGTACCTAGTACATTTGTAGGTTGTTAAGGTTTATGTTTTTTGTCTGTACCCATTGTTGCTTTTGTAAGTTTTGAGGGTTGTTTCTAGCACTTCTACATGTTTGTAGGCTTTTATGGTTTGTGCCATATATTTGCAAATCTTTGCTTATGCAGCCTTTATGCTTTGTGTTTTGGTACTTGTTAATGCCTTGCATTATCTTAAGTACAACACTCTTGTGCCCTTGTAGGATTGTTCCTAGATGCATTATGTTTGTATGCATTGGTTGAGTGTTGGACTTGCAAATGGTACTTTTCAATTGAGTTTATCATTTTTGCATGTCCGGATATTCATTCCTTGTGTGAATGAACATAGTAATCACTTTTGCTTAGTGACTACTAGTATTGATCTTGCCATGAATTATTGCTTTTATGCCTATGTTCATTTTTGCTTGATCATGATTATTTTGCTCCATATGCATATTAAGTTTTCTGCATACAATAATATTGCTATGTTATTGCGTTTTAGGAGTTACTTATTCATATGTTCAAGAGCTTTACAGAATCTAGAGTTAGGTGTGAGTGAGTTTTCCAACTATTCCCAACTCACGTTTAAGTCTAGAGTCTGTTGTAGGGTTTTGTCACGGAATAGCCAAAGGGGGAGATTGTAAGGTTGAATTTAATCAACCATCTTATTGGCTTTATTTCGTGACCAATTTGCTTGTAATTTAGCACTTAGTAACCCTGTATTTAGGTGGAAAAATTGTAAGGGTAGTGTGGGAGAAGATGTGAAGAAAAGCTCAAGAGTGTGCAAGAAAAACAGAGTCTCGCGGCTAGGGCTCGCGGGTGGATCGTGACTGGCAAGCCGCGAAAGGCAGGCATGTGAGAGGCACACTGGGAAGCTGAAGGGTCGCGCCAGCTATCACGCTACAGGACAAAAGTTCCAGGCTGGCCAGGCCGTTACGTCGCGACTGGAACTCGCGACTTGGACAAGCCGCGAGGTCAAACCGCGAGTTAACCCTGTTTGGCAAAAACTGACGTTTTGCATTCCCTTCTCACCCTACTATATATACACCCTTATACCCACTAAATTGAGAGAGCTTCCAGAGAGAATTTTGTGAGAGAAACCCTAAAGAAAAACAAGATTGCCTCATCTCCAGTCTTTATCTTAGAGACTCTACAAATTCCTCTACTCTCTTCCTTTCCATTGTCATACCCTTGAGAGGTCTTTTACCAAATCCTTATCTCACCACACCCACGTCTGTGAGAAGGTTTATTTGGTACTTTGGGAAGCAGTTAGGAAGGGACCAATTCATATTGGTTGATGCTATGGGCTATAGCGGAATCCGATAAGTTAGAGAAGAAAAATGTTCGGCGCAACCTCGTTGGAGCAAGAAGCTTGGAGGGTTTAGGTACTTGGGTAGATTAGGCTTGGAGGGTCTTCTGCTGTTCATGTATCCCAACTACATTCTTTAGTGGATTATTTGACCGCTTGGAGGGCGGCAGAGAGGTTTTTCGCCGAGGACTTCGGTTTCCTCTTCGATAACACATCGTGTGTTGTCCGTGTGTTTGCATCTTCCTTCCCTTTATCTTTGCCTTATATTTACTGTTGTGGATGTGTTTATATTTGGCTTAGATTGTTTATCAATTCTGTGTTTACCTTATATTCATGTTCCGCACGTTAATCGTTTGATATTAAGCTTGAATTGGTAATTTTGTAATTTGGGGTCTAAACGTTCAAGGGTGTTTCATACCCATTTTGAACTTTCACAACGATATCAAAGTTTTTGAAAAATACAACTATGGTAGGGATATGTGTACTAATTAATTATTAAATATATTTTTATTTTTTTAATATATTGTTATATATATATATATTTAAGAGCAAAAATTAATGATTTATCTATCTTTTCAAGAATCAAAAATGGTCATGAGTGTAGATCAAACCTTTTTTTCAATTTCGTGTCCTAACTGTGTTCCAGTCATGTCCCAATTAAAAAATCATTTTTTTTTGGTTAGTTAAGTTTTGGACATGCATTTAGCCGTATCCGATACATGTTTGATACACTAACCCTTTTACCGTGTCCGTGCTTCCTACCCAACAAGTCATCCATGTTAGTATAGTAAATATGAAAATAAAAATGTAGGCTTCTAATTACAATTAATCGATAATTTGTATAAAAATATGCTAATCTTACCACTCCAGGTCTGGACTTGATAAATTTGATATGATCAAGAGAGAATGTCATAGTTGATATTGTCATTGGTCGAAACTCCACTCCTTCACCCCCAGACCTTATTGGTGACTGATCATCTTCAACAAAATTACTCTTTAACACGCTCCATCCAAAATCATATATAGTGTTGAAGATGGAGGAAAGAAATTGAGGCACCATCCTATAAATACTTCTTTGGTCATGACTTTCTTTTCCTAAGCGTTGGCTTGAAGCAAACGTTAGGGGAAGAGAAGGATTGTCAGCTCTTTGTAGACAAGAAAGAAGTAGACCCATGAGAGAGTAGCCATCACCAAGTGCATGGTGAAACTTGAATATGAGATTACCAGCTGCTTTGTTTGTTGGATATTGAATAGAATGAATTTCCCGTAACGATTTGTTTTGTGGGAACGGGTCCATTGCTATGTTTGTGATGTAGTCGTCAAGATATTCGTCGTATGATTCGGGTGACAATCCAGTCGGGAAAATGGGAGTCTTAACGTGGTCTTGGACCTCCACTTCAACCCTTTTCCATTGTTTCTTACCTTTTGTACCTATAACCTGTTCTCAAATTCTCACTAATTAGTTTCATTTTTTGAAGAAGCTAAAATAACATTATTTGTGCTCAAATATTCTTTAGAATTAATGAAGAATGTAATGGATGCTGAAAGAAAGATAATAAAAGATGAAGATAACAACTTAGGCTATGTTTGTTTTGGCTTCAAATCACTTTCGGAAATACTTTTCCGTAAATGCGGGTGTTTGGTTGTGCATGAAAAATAAATTTTCCGGAAATTGGTTTCCTTTGACCGCGTGTTTTACTCCCTTGACCTGGAAATTGGTTTCCTTTTCTATTTTCACTTCAAACTATTTTCGGGTCTCAAACGCACAGAGAAAGAGAGAGAGAGAGAGAGAGAGAAGAGACTGATCGCATCACCACCGATCTCATCGGCGAAGTCGTTACCTATGACTGATCTCGTCGCCCTCTCGTCGTTACCCATGACCGATCTCTTCCTTTCCCTCCATTTTTTATCACTCTCTCTTCCTCGCTCTCTCAATTTGACCGAATGGTGGATTTGATCGAATGGTGTTGTTGTGATTTTTGTTTTTTTAAGTTTATATGTTGAAATTTTCTATTATAGAATTTGTTTGGTAACTGAGAAAATAGGTGAGAAAACGTGAGAAAGTAGTAGGAAAATAGCATTTTCAGAATGCAACCAAACACATAAAAACATTTTCTAGAAAAATTTTCATAATGCAGCCAAACACTTGAAAATATTTTCTTTTTTCGAAAATAGCATTTCACAACCAAACACTTGAAAATATTTTCCTTTTTCGAAAATAGCATTTCACAACCTTAATTTCAATATATGCTTTGGCCTTTGCTTTCTCATATTTGACCAAATTGTGCTTTCGCAAAATTTAGGAGGCATTAAAATGCTTCCCTTTATGGGGGGGGGGGGGGGGGGGTGGGGGGTGGAAATTAAAAACACAACCCTTTCAAACAACTCTAATTTAAATGAGAGTATTATCGATCTACTTTGAAATCATATTATATCATATCATATTATATATAATAAAAAGTCGGGCTTAGATGTTGTGGTTGCGTCACGTGACTTCACCAAATTGCTGAAATTTTATTAAATTTTTAAAGAACTAAAAAAGAATAGTATACTACCAGGACTCTAATTTATTCTTATCATTAAATAAAATTAGATTAACATTATTTTTTATTTGTTAGGATATATTTCTTAAATTAAGGAATAATATTTAACATACAAAAATTTAATTTATATAATATTTATCATCTAATTAACATTATTTTTTTATTTGTTAGGATATATTTCTTAAATTAGGGGGATAATATTTAACATACAAAAATTTAATTTAGATAATATTTATCATCTAAATTTTCAAAATTTTAATATTACTAAATTAATATTATTTTATCAGAATATCAAGCTACAAAACATGATTATTAAGGGATAAGCACAATCCAAACTCTTTAGGAGGTGATTAATATAAATCTATCCCAAGAAACAGTATATATTTCTAATAATTTGATAATTTCTATCTATCCCAAAAAACAATATATATCTCCATTAATTTGATAATATCTATGTTGATGACATTTAATATATATATATATATATATATATCAAAATTCCTTATAGCTATTAACCATGCATGTTCTGTTTCTCTCTTCTTCTTCTTCTTCTTTTTTAATTTTTTATATGTTACTTTATGTTGAATCAACTTTTTTTTTTTTTTTCATTCTATTCATATGACCTTTTTTTTATTCCAATTTTTATGGGATAAAAACAAACACATTGATTAGATATCTTTAATTTCAATAAGATTTAAATGAATTATATTTCAAATGGAACTCTACCAATATATATAACCCTATATATCCTTTTTGGAGTGAAACTTATTTCAATATGTGAATGTCTAAATCTCATGACAATGCAGGTATGCATTCTTTCTTTTTTTATAATTATTATTTTCATTTTGTTTATTGTCTTTAGTGTTATTATTGGGTTTTTTTTTTTTTTTTTTTTTTTGTCTTCATGTGATTTTAATTAATGAATTCAAAACATTCGAAAACATTGTCAAGTTTCTAAAGGCTCCTTCTTTGTTTTTGTATTTTGTTTTTATTAAATTGATTAGGTTTTGTGTATTGGTTGCTTTTTGTTTAAACTAATTTTCTTAGCTTTGATCTAATTTATATGCTTAGGGTTAGGGTCTTAGAATTAATGATTAAATATGGTTAGAATTAATAGATTAATTTTAACAATTTTTTTATTTGATTTTTATGTTACATCAAATTATCAAGATGTTCTACACGTGTATTCTTGAATTACCAACTTTAATTTTAATTTATAATATTATCAAGATTATATTAATTTTAGATTTATCAATTGTTTAGTACTTTTTTTTAAATAATTATCAATTTAAAATTCAATTTGGAATTATCAATTTAATTTATTTTTAGGGAGAAATCTTACCCCTTATTTTAGTGAGATAATTATTTACACTTGATAATTTTTTCTTTTATCTTTATTGAATCTATTAAAATATATAACTATTTATACATTTATTTTATAAGTTTTTTCATAAAACCATGCAACGCACGGGCCTATAATTAGTATATCTAATAAAACTAAGAAATATAAAATATAAAATATAAATAAATATAATTTAAGAGAGACAGAGAGAGATCAACACCTTAACAAAGTGTTAGGTTCTAAAGGCTTAGGATTTGATGTATTTAGAACTCTAATGTATAATGTTGACAAACCATGATCAAAACAATATGTTTAGTCTTATTTAGGCTTGCTCAAAGTTGTGTAATTCATGTAAAGTTGGAATCGAGAGGCTGCAGATGTATTAGTACATTTCGGCCTAGCTCGATCGATAGAAGGATAGACTCAATTGATCGAAAGTCGGCCAGAATATTTTTTCTGCAGAATTTCCAACTCAGTCCTATCTCATTAAAAGTTTAGGATTTTATGTTTTTGCCCTAGGTATATAAGGCAAAACCCTAGCCATGTTTTGAGAGTTACTCTGGTTGTATTGTTGCTCATATTTTGCGGTTTGTGTGAATCTTTTGTGAGATCCTTGAGGAGCTTTCCTTCACATAAACTTAGGGTTTTCAAGGTAGAGATATTATCAACACCTTGATGATTAACTAAGTTGCTGCCATTGGAGCTTAAAGAAAAGCAAGCAGGAGTGCTTGTACTTGATTGGAGAATCCAAGAAAGAAGAAGTCCGTGAATTCGGAGTTTGCATGTGGTCGTGTCAGTAAGTTCTACTAGTGGGTAGCATTAGGAAATCGAGCATGGGTGCTTGTAAGTCCTTTTGTATGAATTTTGATTCTTTCATATAGTGGATTCAAGTTTATCTTAAGGATAGCTAGGTTAAATCCTCCCCAGTTTTTTTACCGGTTTAGTTTTCTTTAATGATCATATTTTTGTGTTCTTTATATTTCCGCTGCTTTATATCTTGATATGATTATTTGATTGTGTTAACTTAGATTTGCATAATTTGACTAACAATTGTTGTTTTTTAAGGGGTCTAAAAAACTAACACAAAGGAGAAGCGTGGATTGATGGGAAGCCACGCACCGTTGAGCAATGACATGAGGGGCAGGTCGTTGATTGGAACCTCAAATTCCAGAACAACTATAACGGACATCGATAGCACAGAGCTGTTGAAGTATTGTCCATTGGGACTCACAGGCTCTAATCCTTCCTTAAAATCCATTACTATTATTATTTTGTAAGCTTTAGTAGTTTTGCAATCGTTCAAAACATAGAAAAATAATTTAGCTTCACAAGTTGTTGCCTTCCAATGTCCACTAGATGCATGTCGCATGCAGCAAAACTTCTAGGACAACACTTATTGGCATGTTTCATTTTGTGCAAGCTCGACCAACTAGTAGAATTTATAAGAGAGGTATATTTTCGAAATGAAAAATTCTAGGACCACACTTATTTTCACAGCTATTATATGTGCTTGACTGTTATATGCACTTGACTACTCAAGGCCAGCTCAACAAATTTTGATGGCTACGGCAAAAACTTTAATTCAGACTATTTTTTATATTTAAATATTAATTAAATAATATTTTATTTTATTTTTTATGTAATTTGTTTATTTAAATCTATTTTCTTGTTTTTTGAGATGAAATATTATTAATTAATTTTTGTATTTAAGTTCACCTAACATGATTAATAATAAAAAAATATTTATAAATAAATGAAAAACGATTTGTAATAATCAATTATAATATAATTAAAATAAACTTTAAAGTATATATCAATATAACCTATTTCTTTGTCCAAAACATATTGCCACTTCACTAAATGACATAATCATGTGATATTCGCAAATAAAGATTTGTTTATCACATAAGCTAATAAATTTAAATTAATACAAAGTAATTGTTCTAAATTTATAATTTCATTATAGTAATTTAGGAAAAATGCCAAGAGACCCTCTGAACTTTGGACTAGTGGCTAAGAGACCCCCTAAACTTTTATTTCAGTCAATTTACTCCTTGAACTTTACTTAAGATCCAAATTAAGACATCTGTTTAGCTTCTGTTTAAACTGACTAACATTGCTCACTTGACATGCATGTGCAACGTTTGCCAAACACCTAAACTCACACAGAGAGAGAGAGAGAGAGAGAGAGAGATCTAATTAACCTGACTATACCAAGTTTGTCAAAGATAAACTTATGGTTGTGGCCTGGTGCTTCTAGAAAGATCTTTATTTTTTTCCTATAAATATTGAGTAAATATAAGAATGCAAGATTAACATCATACTGAATATTGATGCATGTCCTAGCACTAGTAATGACCAACCATTCCAGCAGTGGAAAAAGAAAATAAAAACCACTTGAACAAAAAAATCAAGATATGTGGGTTTGATTTGGCTTGCGATTCGTTAACGTCTGGTCCCACTTATCCACAATAAGAAGAATCATCCAAGTTCAACATCAAAAGATATCAATTCGTGTTGTGAATTAATTAGTAATGGGTTTTTCGTGTGTTTGCCTTTCCGTTCATCAATTGTTGTTAGATGAATCTCTCTCTATTCATTGGTTGTTGTGAGAAGACCATAAAGTCTGGCAAACCACAGCCTCTCTCTCTCCATCAATTTAGGTGTTTGGTTAAAATAAAAGTTCAAAGGGTTTCTTAGCCTACTCCAAAGTTAAGGGGATCTTTTAGCATTTTTCCCTAGTAAATTTCACACAAATATTTAAATTTGATTAAAATATATACTATTGAAGAAAAAGCTGGGTCTCTTATGAAAGCATATTTAAAAAAAACTAGGTAAAAATGGGAATTGGGAAACATCGAAAAATAATTAAATTATAAAAAAAAAAATTGTACAAGAAAGTAAGAAGGAAATCGTGTGGGTTGACTGGTTAATGTGATAAGTTCTATTTAAAATGATGTGATGTTTAATTAATAGGTTCATAGAAACAGTTGCAAAATTATAAACTGGTGGAAAAAATAAAATAAAATGTTGAAATAAAAAAATACACAAATGCTAAAAATATTATAAGTTTTACTTGAAGTAGTAATAAACATGATTGTCAAACTTCAACCATATTATAAATGAATATTTGAATTACCAATTTTGATTAGTGGCATATCAATTTGTAAACTGTAAAAGTTGTTAAAGTCGTGGCACTACTAAAAACAAAACAAAAAAAGTATAAACATGAGAAAATTCTTAGGTACTTTCGGATTGCAGAGAAATTATGCTCCCTCATCTTATGTTCATAGTCGATCCCACTATGAATTTAATGAGTGAATTTCACCATGAGTGTGAAATGAAGGAGAATCGTTCTCCGTGCTCCGGAAGCACCTAAAACTTACATGTAAACATGTTTATTCATTTAAATGATGCATTAAATGCATTCTATTGACTTTTTTTTTTTTTTTTTTTTTGAAATGGAAACTGAAAACTTTTATTAAGTAAAATTGGCTGAGTCAACCTGCAATACAAAATAAAACTGTGGTGGAATATCCTCCATCCACACTAACAAGTCTAGAATATTAATAACATATCTAACCAAACTATGAGTAGACATGGCAAAACGGGTCAGAATTTTTTGACCCGACCCGACCCAACCCGAACCTGATTTTTTTGACTTGAAGCAAAAACGGGTTGACCCGTGACCCGACCCGTGTTTTTTGCGGGTCAACCCGACCCGACCCGAACTCGAACCATTTTTTAAAACTTTTTTTTTTTGGATAAAAAAATAGTAAAACTAAGACAATATTGGTTTAATTGTTTATTGTGAACTTTAATGAAACAATTGATACATTTACATAACTATATGCAAATTAATTGAAAGATAATAGTTGAACATTCTGTAATGAGTAAATATTTTTAGATATCAAATAGCAAAGTACATGCCAAGATAATCTGGTTACAGTAGAGTTAAAAACATAGATTTAAAATTGTAGACATGTGAGAAATATTCACAAGTATGAAAATAGTGAAGCTAAAGTATCAAATTAGCATAAATTATGAATACTTAGACCTATTTTTTAATAATTTATGTCCAAAATAAACGGCTTTTCAAAATAAATTATGATATTTTCTAGAGTGTGTGTTGCTTAACAATAATATGATATTCATAAAAGAGACCATGTATAAATAAGTAAGCAATCAAATTTTAAAGTATCTCTCAAATTGAAATAGAGTGTCAACCACAACTGATAATAGATTATAAAATTAATTTTCAAGATTGTAAATTTCTTATATATTTTTATTCTTTATCAAATGAGTTATCCAATAAGTCATTTGTAATTTTGTTTTATATTTGGAATGTTGATATTGTGTAGAAATAAAACTTGTGTATTTGTTTTACTTATCTTTGTGTTATTTTGTTTTAGATAGTAATGTTAGGATTTGTATAATTTTAAAATTGTTGAATAAGTATTAATAAGTTTAACTGAGTTCATTCTTGATATAAGTGGTGAATTCAAAATAATGCATTTTATATCAAGTAATTTGTTGCATAACTTTCCAAATGACAGATACATGTTGTTTTCTTTATAAAAATTTAAAAAAAAAAAAAAAATTCATGTGAAAAATACGGGTCAACCCAATCCGACCCGACCTGACCCGCAACCCGATTGATCCGAACCCGATTTTGACCCGCTTAAAATGACCCGTTTTTTACCCGTGACCCGTTTGACCCGCAACCCGATTGACCCGAACCGAACCCGACCCGACCCGCCCGTTTTGCCATGTCTAACTATGAGCAATAGAGTTTCATTCTCTATTTGTATGAGAGTAAAGTAATTGATTAAAACCTTGAGAAAGAATCTTTGCATCTTCAACCAACAATCCATATGGAGCCAAGGAGCCATCTTCATATATCAAAACTTTGAAGACAACCAACGAATCTCCTTCCAACACTGCCTTTGTTATTCCCGGCTCTAAAGCAAAAGAGAGAGCCTTATCCGCTGCAAGTGCTTCAATTTCCTCACAAGTGTAAGCTTTGGACAATTTTTCGGAGCATGGGGCAATAACCAAACTAGAATTGTTCCTGATAACCACCCCCAAACCAGATTTGTTCTCATTGGAAAAAACAGCCTCATCATAATTTATTTTCATGAAATCTGTTGGTGGAGGAAGCCAGCGACTCCTAGTGCGTGGTTGACGAACAACAGGCAACGATTGAGAAGAAAGAAATTCGGCATACCTTTCTTTAGCAAGATTGGCAATCTGGTGAAGTGCCACAGCGTTCTGTCGTAGTTGAACTAGGTTTCTTTATTTCCATATCGCCCAAACCGTCATTGCAAATATCTTTGCATTTTTTTCCTGCAGAATTAACCATAATAGCAGCTCATTGAAGTCCACGAATTGGACTGTTCTTCGAAAGTACCAAAGTTTAGAGTCGGACCACACCACATCCAGTTGATCCTGGTAGTTCCACAAGGCGTGCAATGGAGTTTCCTAGACTGTATGGCAGCGGTCACACAACGGGTCCTTAATGATTGTGCATCGAACTAAGCTTGCCTTTGTTGGCATGGTATTCCGACAAGCTCGCCACACCAGATTCTTAACCTTATTTGGCACCCGTAGAAACCAAATCCCCTTCCACAACTTCGTGTAAAGACATGGAGAAATCACTGGAATACTGATATCTGCTTCTTCCTTTAAAAGCCGAAAGCCGGATTTGCAGGTGTAATTGCCATCTTGTGAAAAAGGCCAAATCAAGACATCCTCATGGGCGGTTCAGGACAAAGGAATTTTTTTAATAATTTCGGCCTCACTTGGTGCAAAAAAACCATCAATTAACTCCACATTCCAACTTCTTGTAGTGGAATCAATCAGTGTAGCCACAGTTGAATTTTCCAAAGACTCAAGAGGAAGTGATGTTACCTGTGGCAGGTGTTTTCTTAGCAGCCAATGATGCAACCAAATATTAATTTTTTCTCCATTCCTAACCCGCCATCTTGCACCATGTTGTAGGACATTTCTTCCTATAAAGATACTCTTCCAAGCATACGATCCCGATCTAGAATCAATGGCCTCCATAATCAAGCAATTGAGGAAAAACCTAGCTTTGAATACTTCATGGAAAAGAGAGCATTTATCTTGTAGAAGACACCAAGCTTGTTTTGCAAGAAGTGAATCATTAAATAGTGCCAAACTCTAAAACCCATTCCACCCACCATCTTAGATTTTGTCATTTCATCCCACCGAAGCCAATGAATCTTCCTACGGTCTCCATGTCGTTCCCACCAAATTTTTTTAATCAACGCTTCAATATCATGACACAAGCCCAACAAAATCTTAAAGCAACCCATAGTGCAAGTTGGAATTGCTTGAATTACAGATTTAATCAACACCTCTCTACCCGCCTAAAAGAGTAATTTTCCTTCCCCACCTTGTAATTTTCAACCTACTCTCTCTTTAATACAAATAAAGTTTGCTTTCTTACCCTTCCCAACCAAGGATGGAAGGCCAAGGTATTTCTCATACTGCATAATCCTCTAGGACTCCCAAAACCATCTTAATACTTGCTTTAATATCATCAAGGGTAGACTTGTTAAAAAATAGTGTTGTTTTGTTTCAGTCCACTTTTTTGCCTGAAGCCCCTTTATAAGTTTCTTGAATATTGAGCACTTTGTCGCATTCCTCAGATGTTGCCTTGCAAAAGAGAAGACTATTTGTTAAGTTCTAAAAGTTTAGAACAATTGGCAAATCGTGAACACAAACTTATATAGATATAGATCCTAGAGTCTATATGTATTATTAAACAATGCTCAAGATGATACAAGTCAAGATTCAAGAATATACAAGCTGCAAAAAGAAGAGTTCAAAATCTGTCTTGTTCGACCGATCGAAACATGTATCTGCAGAATTTTAATTTCGGCCAACAACAGTTCAAGCCCAAAAAGAATTAGGGTTTCAAGTCTACTTCTCTTAGTATATAAAGGAAACCCTAAGCACATTTTTATAAGGCTTTTCAGAGAGAGAAGAGTGTGCCTCTTTTGTAGATCTAGGGTTTTGCACCCAAAAGCCCTCTAAAGTTGTTGTTAAGTTGTGTGATGAATTTTTTGTGAGATCTGAGAGGTGTTTACCTTCATACACACATATAGCTATCAAAATCAAGATTTGCATCAAGAACTTGATGGTTGTTTCAATTGTTGTGTAAAAAACTTTCAAGAAGATCTTAAACCTTCGAGTGGAGTCTCAAAGTCCCAAGAAGGAAAGCTTGTGGTTGCTGAAGATCAAGGAAAGAAGTAGTCCGTGAACTCGGAGCTGTCATGTGGTCGTGGTAGTAAGTTTTCTACACGAGATAGCAATAGGATGTTAGTGGTCTAAGTTCTATTGTAAAAACTTCAATTGTTTCATAATGGATCTGTTTTTACCTTAAGGATAGCTAGGTTAAATCCTCCACAGGTTTTTGCCGGTTAGGTTTTCCTGGGTCATCAGATCTTTGTATTCTTTATTTTCCGTTGCTTTACATGATATGATTTTTTTGTTTTAACCTAAATCTGAATAATAAACCTAAGTGTTCACTTAATTAATTAATTAGGTTAAACAATCTAGTTTACAGGGATCTAAAAACTTTACACTATCATCTGCAAAAAGCAAATGTGTTAGTTTTGGCCCCCTCCTGCATAGAGAAAAACCATGAATATCTCCATTCATTTCTACCTCTTTTATCAGCCCATTTAGTTCTTCGGTGCAAAGCAGGAACAAAAAGGGGGACAAAGGGTCACCATGTTTGATACCTTTGGATGGTTGGATCAGGCCACACGATTCACCATTAAACAAGACTGAATAAGTGACTGTTTTCACATAAACCATAATCAGATTGATCCACCTTTCATTGAAACCCATCTTGCGCATCAAGATTTCTAGAAAAACTCATTCCACACGATCATATGCCTTGCTCATATCCAATTTAAGAGCCATAAATCCAAATGTGCCAGAATTATATTTTTTTCAAGCAATGTAACATCTCAAAAGCCACCAAAACATTATCAAATATCAACCTATCTTTAGTAAAAGCTAATTGGTGTTCAGTGATAATAGTCGGGAGTAATTTTTTCAACCAATTGGCTAGAACTTTTGAAAAAAATTTATACAGCACATTACAAAGGCTAATTGGTCAAAAATGGTGCACATATTCAGGGCAATTGGTCTTGGGAATAAGTGTAATAAAGGTGTGATTCAAATGATGAGGTAGGGTACTTGTGTTCAACTAAGACAAAATAGAAGAGGTAACATCATGGTTCACAATAGTCCAAAAGTGCTGATAAAAGAGGGGAGACATGCCGTCTAGACCCGGTGCTTTTCGTGGTGCCATTTGTTTCAAGGCAACAGAGAACTCCCATTCCATGAACTCACTATTTAGGGAGCCGTTCATCTCCTCAATTATGACATGAGGAACTCGATCTAGGACATTTGTCGAGGCAATTGATCTAGAGGAAGTGAACAGTTCCTGGTAGTAGCTTGTTAGGATTGAAGCAATTTCATCGAGTTTATCTCTCCAAATGTTCTGATCATCACTAATTCTTGCAATCAGATTTTTCCGGTATTATTTTGTAGCACAATTGTGGAAATTTTTTTTTTTTTTTTTATCACCTTAGCTTGCCCACAGGAGTCGAGATTGTCGTGCCCACGTCCGAGCCTCCCTATCCAACAGTAAGTTAATTTCTGCCTTTAACTGTCTAACCCGATTGTTGTCACTACTGAGCATAGCTTCATTTTCAGCTTTGAGAAGCAAAGCTTTCTTCTTTTCCAATTCATGTTTGACATTGCCAAAAACACTTTGGTTCCACACACTAAATTCGTACTGCACTTATCCAACTTGGCCAAGATATGCCTTTCCACTCTTGGATCAACCATGGAATTCCAAGCCATCTGCACTATTTCTTCACAACTGGGGTTAGATAACTGCTTAAGTTGCCTATATAATTGAGTTGGGGCCAGCTTGACTTGACTGTGAGGGTGAAAGGAACAAAAAAGGCATTAATCATAAATTCCTAACTAACTTCAAGGCTTCAACCAATAGGATCATTGGTTACATTAATGCTTTAAAATGAAGGGTCATGCTAACGAATGCCCTTAAGGCACTCATTAATAATCTATTTTAGGAAAGTTTTGATACTACTTTTATGGGAAATAAAAAAAGCTATCAAAATATTATTTACTTTTTTTCATTTCCCATAAAAACTTTCTGTAAATGGATTATTAACCAATGCCCTAAGGGCACTCGTTAGCATTTCCCTAAAATGAATGGTTTTTTCCTACGTCGTACTTCAATGTACTGTTATTAACCAATTCATCCTAGGTTTTAACATAAAATGAATGAATGAATGGTCGCGCCATCGCATGCAGACAAGAAGCTTGTCCGTATTGTTTTAGTGCATTAAAGCTAACCTATGTCACCTTCAAAATAATAATAATAATAATAATAATAATAATAATAATAAAATAGATGTTAGATACAGTTAGGTAGTCTAATATTGATAGGAGATTTTTTTTTTTTTCTTTTTTTGAAAATCTGATTTAGAGTCTGTTTGGCTAGGAGGATGAAAAAATAAAATGATAGAAAATTGTAAGAGAATAGAAAAGTGAGAAAATAGAAGAGATTTTAGTTTCTCTCATTTGTGTTTGTTGGAAGGATGGAAAAGTGAAAAGATGTAAAGAGATTTAGAGTTTGTTTGGTTAGGAGGATGAAAAAATAAAATGATAGAAAATTGTAAGAGAATAGAAAAGTGAGAAAATAGAAGAAATTTTAATTTCCCTCGTTTCTTTTTGTTGGAAGGATGGAAAAGTGGAAAGATGTAAAAAAAATTTACTTGGTTGAGAAGAGAAATGAGAGGATAGAAAATAGAGTTTGTATAAATTTATTCATATGTCCTTATTAAAAATGATGCCCAATTAAGAAAAATGCAAAAAAATCCCTCCAATTTGGGGAGATTGTGTTTTGGTGGGGTTAGAGAGAAAATTTGTGGACCCTACCAAAATCTCTCTCATTTTCCACTCTTAACCAAACAACCACAAACACCATTTTCTCCCCACTTTCTCTCATTCATTTTGCATCCTCCTTATAATCACTCCAACCAAACAAAGCATTTGGATATTCAGTTGATTAATTATGTGGCAAATTTAACCTTTTTATATTAAAAGAAATTCTTTTAATATAAAAGGTTAAAATGGAGGAGATTTAAAAAATTTATCTTGTAGAGTGCCCTATAGAGAATCTTAATCTCGCTCTCATTGTGCCAAGTCAACATATTTCTAGACAAGAAAATCAATGCTAACTAACCTAATTTATTACCTATACAACATAAGTCCAAAAGGAGTTGAGGACCATAAATACTCCACCTATTATTCTCAATCAACCTCTTGTTTTCTCAATCTCCTCATGTGTATTAAAATATTTAGTATTCGAGAGAGAGAGAGAGAGAGAGAGAAACCTTTTATTTTCTCGATATTCAGCCACTTGCATTACATAGACTGAAGTACTTCAACATATAACCAAGAGTATGGCTATTTCACAAAGCCACTTCATTTAATATATTGGGTGAGAAGTTAACCTACTATTTTTGTGAAGAACAAAGAGTGTCATGAGTGGCCCTTTGTTACGGCCACAGAGACAAGCAAATAAAGGTCGTGGAAAGAGGCATGATTGATTGATTAGTTTTGGCTAGGGTTTGATATCAAACCCAAGTGGTAAGAACCAAAACTCTTGTAATTTGAACCTTAGAATGTATTAATATTTATATCATTATCCAAGAAGAAAATGGCCAAATACCACCATTTTCAGAAATTTGTAGCAATTAAGCACTGTTTCAGAACTAAATGGAAATCTACCACTTTTTTGTACTCGAGCTCACTAAACTCGAGTTCTAAATGGTACTCGAGTTTAGTAAACTCGAGTTCCTAGTTTCATTCTACCTTGGCGCTCCTGACCTAGAATTTGTGCAATTAAAAAAAAATAATGTCGTACTCGAGCTTGGTAAACTCGAGTTCCATGCAACACAATACTCGAGCATACTAGGCTCGAGTTCATTGTAAATATTTTTTCTACGGTACTTGAGCTCACCAAGCTCAAGTTCCTTGTAATAAAAAAATTACTTATATTTATGTTTATGTTTATTTATCGATTATCCCAAAAAAAAAAAAAAAAAAAGTTATAAGGAACTCGAGTTTACCAAGATCAATTTCCTTATAACTTTTTTTTTTTTTTTGGATAATTGACAAATAAAAATAAACATAAAAATAAGTAGTTTTTTTATATTTTTATTTATTTAAATAGAAACATTGTAAAATATAGAGATTTTAATTTCAAAATATGAATTTTTAGGCCACTCATACCCCTTGTTCATTCATTTTTAACACACTCATCAATTTCTTACTTCTCGGAAGCATTATGGTCAAATTGGTTAAAATATTGGGGTTACAATGAGAAATTAGAACAACATGTAAAAGAAAAATCCCACTCCATTTTTAGTCATGGGCACACCGAAAGAAGTTTAAGCTACATATTGTTACTTTATCAATCCTGTTCAGAATTACAGTATGGTCAAATGATTGATAAGTATTGCAAAAAGAGTGGATCACTCGGATATAAAGAAGAACTTAAGCTTTACCACGTCTGGATATGTAAGTTCTTGACTTGCAGTGTTTCTAAGAGGAATGTGAAACATTTTTTTATGTATATCTAAATGTTTGGCTAATGATTTGAAACGCCTCCTGTTTAGAGTGAACAAGTTTTTAAATAATGCTGAACAGAAAATAATTTTATGCAGAATGCTAGAAATAATTTATACAGAAAACAGTAAACAATTTTTATGAGAAAAAATGAACAGTTTTAATTAATGCAGAAAACAGATTTTATGAATGCAATAAACAGATTCGAATATACAGTAAACCTGATGTGCAGAGAGCAAATTTTATTAATGTAGAAATAGATTTTATCAATGCAGAAAAATAGATTCGATTACTGTGAAATTTAAACTTGAAAAAGCATGCAGATTTGGTTTTTAAATTTAGATAACACAATTTCAGGAGTTGTTTTACGAGAAAACAATGAACAATATCTAAACATGGGGTGCTACAACTCGCAAAAAAAAAAAGAAAAAAAAAAGTGGAATGAAACTAGGAACTCAAGTTTACTAAATTATTCAAGTACTGTTTAGAACTCGAGTTTAGTGAGCTCGAGTACATAAAAAGTGGTAGATTCCCATTGAGTTCCAAAACAATGCTTAATTGCTACAAATTTCTGAAAATGGTGGTATTTGGCCATTTTCACCCATTATCCAACGAAAATGGTGACTTTTTTATATATGAATAAAAATGTAACTCTTTTTGTACAATTTCTTGCAACGTTTTTAATTTCTCATAAAAGTTGTACAAAAACTTTTATAAAATTATTTATTAACAATTGTCCGGCATCTATTAACATCACCTTTGATAAATAACCTTTGATAAATATTGCTCCTTTGGTGAGGGTGAGCAATCATTCAATGGCTCAGTGCAGACTCGGTTACTCAGCTAAAATCATCTTTTATGAGAACATCGTTAGAATTAATGGTCTCACCTTGGACCTAGTGAATAAGTTCTATTGAAGTTTTCATTGATTTTTTTTCCTTTTAAAATTAAACTGTAACTTTTATTCTTTGTATTTTGTAATTCTTTTGGAATGAGGAATATTTGCCATAAGGTAGCACGTAGCTTCTGCACCTCTTCTTTGTTTTTTTTTTACTTCTAATGTTAGACATATTAGGTTGAATAAGTTGTTTCTCCAAAAAAAAAAAAAAAATTGAATAAGCCATACAGAGAAGAAAGATCGTTTTCAATGAAAACGAAAAAAAGGCATTTATCAGTGATCTAAATGCTACTCCCCCCAATAGAGCCGGTGAGGATCATCATTTGATCGATGGGTGCTTAGCATTTTCCAATTCTTATTGGTCTCAGTATATTTCTGTATGAAGTATTTGACAATAACTGTCCAGGTCTTCACGTAGGCTGTCCAAATAAGTGATAACCATGTTTTCTACGTCTCTAATCAAAGGATAAATACTCCTATGCACCCTATTACACCAAACTCTGAGTACAAAATTTTTAAAACAAGTCACGATATTAGTTTAAAAATTTACACACAAATTTGTGTGTAATAGGGTGTGTGTAACAAACACTACCCAAAAATGACCATCAATCGCTTTTGTTTGGCTCATTCAATCTAATAAATACACAATAATAACGGCATCCTTTGTGATATTTTATACTTGTGTTTCAGACACAACCTTTCCTTTCTTCACTACCTATCAAAAAAGTGAAGAAATTATACTTTATTACCCTAAACTATATCATATCCCAAATTACAATTTGTACTTTAAACTTTTTGAATGTATATTTTGCATCTTAAACTATAACCTTTGTTACACTTTGCACCCCAACTTCAAGTTTGCTATTAATTTGGATGGAAATCCAAAACTTAGGGTACAAAGTGTAATTGAGAGTATAGTTTAGGGTAGTAAAGTGTAATCTTTCCTTTATTTTTAAGGATTGAGAAGATGGGCAATTGAGTCTTTTCACTTGATGTCATACTTTTTCATCCAAGTTAATAGCAAACTTAACGTCAGAATGCAAAGTATAACAAGGGTCATAATTTAGGTGCAAAACATGCATTCGAAAAATTTTTGAGTGCAAAATGTAATTAGGATATAGTTTAAGGTGGTAAATTATAATTCCCCCACCACCACCCCCCCCCCCCCCCCCAAAAAAAAGTAGCACAATTATTTATGTAATAATAATAATTTTTTTTACTTAATATTATCATGTAAACTTGTGAAAGACTATTATTTCTTGTTACAATGAGGGAGGGAAGATTTTAAGCATGTACTATTAGGTGTTGTTGGAGCACGATGGTGTGTTACTTCATTCTCTCACATTCATGGTGGATTTTATTAATTAAATTCATGAGAGTCCACCATAAATGTGAAAAAATGAAACACCACGTTACTGCAGTTTGGGAGCATCTAATAATTTCCTTAAATGTCCTCATTGAAAATATTAAAAGCTACCAATTGAGTTACAAGATTGTTGGCTAAGTTCTTTTCTACAAATTTTCTAATTTAATATTTTATTTATTAATACTTAGTAAAATTAATATCTTTTTCCTGGACCTTTTTATGTGTTGCATAGATTAACGGCTAGTTATATTATATACTACATAATAAAAATTAGGTCTTGGAGATTTGGTTATGCCAAGCAGCTATGGTCTCCTTGCGCCAAGTGGTTACCTTTTATTGGATGCACAATAAAGTTGCATGATTGTGATTATGCCAAGAAGCTACAATCTCCTTACGCTAAGTGGTTACCTTTTCTTGGATGCATAGTAGAGTTGCATTCCCCATGCACACTAGTGGAGGCAAGGGTAGGCAAGAGGGGACAATTGCCCCCCTTGACCTCACCAAGAAATCCTATTAATTAGTATAACAACTGGTATGTAGCCTTGTACATATGTACGGGTACAATTTTAAAAAATCACAATTATACGATTCAAATTATACATTTTTTTCAAAGATATTCAAAATATACATGGTATTAGTTTACACTTATATATATAATAATAAGTGAAGCTGAGAGAAAATCCAATTAGATTTCAATTGGATTCTCAATTTTGCGCCACGTGTCTCTTTTTTTTTGGGGTCAAGTGAGTTACTGTATAATTAAAAGTTTTCTTGATTTTGCTGCCTGAAAACCAAAGAGACTACAACTTTTATACTGATGAAAAAGGTGGGCTCCTCTCCCGTTTGTTATTCTTCAGTTCTCTCCTATTTTAATTTGATTCTCAATTTTGCGCCATATATCTCATCTAAATTTTTGAAATCTTTGTGCCAAAATAAATAATACATTAACACCTAATATAAAAACCAAGAAGACCACAAAAATAAACTAAACAAGAATATTTCAGCTGGACACTTCTATAGACTCTCAAACTCCTCTCTCTCTCTCTCTCCCTCTCTCTTAAATGTTTCTCTAAATATAATCTCAACCCCTAACCACTTGCTACCATCAGCAAACAACTCTTAACAACACACCAGCAACCCCCCAATGCACAACAAACAAATTTCTAAGTAAACTTGCAACCCCTTTTCTATTCATATTCATTGATTTATGAAACATTGTCAATTCCTTTTCTCACATATTTTTTTTATAGTTAACAACTCTTTTGCTTAATAACTGACCATTGAATTTAACAATATCAATATTCAAATGTATAAATGAAACTTAAATCCCGTCTGAGGATTAAAATAAGCAACCATAGGAATTTGAAAAATATGGCTTTTGGAAACAATATTTCAGTATAATGCTATTTGGAGATTTTATTTATTATTAATTTTGTTGTTGTCATATGCCTTTTTTGTTTTGGGTTGCATCTCAACAATAAACAAAGCTAATAATCCAATTATTTGTGGTAAGAATATAAGGGTGTGATTGGGCAAGACCAGTAGTTCTTTTTCTTCCAAGTCCAATGTACATGACTTATTTTTTGGAGACACTTAGTTGAAAGTGCTATTTCTTGAAATTTTTCATATTGCATGAGATAAGACCTATAATGAAAAAATATATAGTTGAATTTAGTTATACAATTAGTAACAATGACTGCTTCTCAAAAAAAAAAAAAAATAGTAACAATGACCAAACTTTAATACAAGTTTTTTATACAATTAGGTAGATGAGATTTATCGATTAAGATTTTAAAATATAGGCAAAAATGTAAACTGACCCTCTAACTTTCAAGTTTTTTCATTTCAATCCTCTAACTTTCAATTTTGTCATTTTAGTCCTCTAACTTTCAATTTTTGTCAATGCAGGACTCCGTTACAACTTAGTTAGTGGTTGCTGTTAGAACTCCTCAAACAACGCTGTTTTGCATTTTTTTTTTTTATAATTCGAAATTAAAAGGAAAAAAAAACAGCTTTTTAGCACATCTGAAGAACAAAGATCTAAAGAACACCCAAATCCCTAACCGTGTAAATTTAGAAGATCAGCACTCTCCAACCAATACTCCATGGCCCCTTCAGAATTGTGTCGCCGCCGAAACCGCTCCTCCCCATCGGGGGCCACCTTTCCAGCAATATGCTTCAGCAAATGGTCTAATAAACCTGTATCACCAACAAGCTTCCATGCCTCTATTCTCAGTGCTAGCAAATTTTATTAATAAAATTTGCCAAACATACACTTATACCATTCATTTTGACTGAAAACCTTGAATTTCTCTGTAAAAACATAAATTCCCAACTGGTAGAGAAACTAAAATTGGCACGACACCGTTTCTGCAACATTGTGCGCACGCACAACACCGTTTATCGGTTTGGTTTTGAAATCTAGAGAGAACACCAAAACTAGAACCAAAACGAGAGATGGAAAGAGCTGATCCTTTGTTTTTCCTTCAGATCTGCTAAAAAGCTATTTTCTTTTTCTTTTTTTTCATATTTTTCATATTTTCTTTTAATTTCAAATTTTTAAAAAAAATGTAAAATGGCGTCGTTTCAGGAGTTTTAACGGCAGCCACTAACTATGTTGTAACGAATTCCTACATTGACAAAAATTGAAAGTTAGAGGACTGAAATGAAAAAACGTGAAAGTTAGAGGATCATGTTGGCATTTTTGCCTAAAATATATTTAGTTTCTCAATAGGTAAATATAGAGAGATAGTATTTACTTCACTCCAATATGGGGGATGGCACTCAAAAGTAGTAAATATTCATCAATAGTTAAGATATAGCATTCCATATGAGTGTTGTTATTTATATTTGAAAAGATCATATCCAAAAACAAACAAACCAAAAAAATAGGAAAATTATAAATTCAACCCATTATCAGAAAAAATTTGTTAAGTTTACGAGCTTTTATAATAGGTTTTTTTGTTTTTTTTCATAGTTTGTAATGCTCTTCAAAGTATATGCTTAGTTATGTGTGACTTTCAATGAAGCTAAGCATTGCTAGAAACAATGGCATCATATAGCAGAAAATATAGTGGAACAAATGAAAACTCTCAATGAAAGCTATTTATTTGTCTTAATTCGTGAGCGAATTTTGGTTTGGAAGATTCACGTATGAATGAATCTAGAAATATTTCATATGAGAATCATATAGCATAATATAATAGTGGGTGAATGCCATGGTTGAGAGAGAAAATACTTTAAAGTTTGATTTGTAAGCCAGAGGATAATAGAATCTTTGACCTTAAGCTTCACAAATCAAATGTACATAACTTAAACTTGACTCTTGAGGCATTGTCATTGTCCATAGTTCAAGGCAAGCTCTAAGTTTTAAATTTTTTAAGACAAAACTTTTTCTCCTGAGTGTTGTCATTCATGGTCATTTTATAATGTCATGTTGAACTTGATACCAAAATCACGTATGAAGCATAGCTCCTACATGCACCCATGGAATGTGGCTTAAAGTGTAGCTTATTAGCCTTCTCAAAAAAAGTGAATACTAAGGTTCTTATTCAAGTGGAAGCCAAAGCTTTTTTTGTGGGCAGTGGAATTAGCAGGTCAAAAGTAGCTTTAGAATGTGGTAATTGAGGGTAATTCCAAAAATTGAGTTGAGGTAGTGACCAATAGATCCAAATTTGTGCACTAGAGAACTGTTAATTTTGTTGTGCAAGATTTGACTGGCTAGAGTTTAATTGGGTGTATACGAATGCTAACAAAGCTACACATCTTAGCAAGATGGTCTTTGTCAAACTCTTTTCCAAGTTATTTTGGTGAAGGAATTGGTCCCTTAGGAAATGTTGTCTTGGCATGACTAATTCTATTTTTACATTTATTATTCTAAATGTTAATTTCAATTTGTTTTTTAATTCATAATCAATAAGCAAACAATTTATATATATATATATATATATATATATAATTATGATTGTTTTTAAATGTACTGTGCATATGCATGGGGTTACACACTAGTTTCATATATATATATATATATATATATATATGTATATGTATATAATTTAGAATTTAATTGGTTTTAGACTTTAGTTTTTACACCTAATAATTCACTTGTCACAAAAATTAAAAACTTAGATGGACAGGTGATGAAAAATTGGACTCCAATTGAAATCCAATTTAGAATCTAATTGGATTTGGACTCTTCGACATTTACACTCAATAATTCACTTCGCACAAAATTAAAAATTAAATGAGATACGTGATGCAAAATTGTGAATCCAATTAAAATCTAATTGTGTTGGGGTTCTAAGACTTTAGGCTTAAATGTATTAGAACTTCATTTTGTATTGTTGGCAAACCATGATGAAAACCTTTAGTCTTGTTTTAGACTTACTCAAAGTATGTTTATGTGTAAAGCTGGAATCGAGTATACTGCAGAATTTACTATGTAAATCTACCTAGCTCGATCAATCAAAAATTAGACTCGATCGATCGAAGCTCATACAGATTGTTTTTCTACAGAATTTTCTAACTCAGCCTAAGCCCGTTTGACGTGTAGGGTTTTATATTTTGCTTTAAGTATAAAAGGAAAAACCCTAACCACGTTTTGATGTTGTTGCAGTTGTTGTTTATGCTGTGTAGATGAATTTCTTGTGAGATATAAAGGTGTTTGCCTTCACATATACTTAGTGTTATCAAGAATCAAGATTATGTCAAGAGCTTGATGATCGATTCAGTTGTTGCATAAAGAGTTTAAAGAAAACACAAGTGGGAGTACTTGTGGATGCTGTGGATTCGAGAAAGAAGTAGTTCGTAGACTCAGAGCTGTCACGTAGTCGTGGTAGTAAGTTTCCTACTCGATGTAGCAATAAAATGTTAGTGGTTTAAGTCATGGATCTGTTTTACCTTGAGGATAGTTAGGTTAAATCCTCCCCAAGTTTTTTACCAGTTTGGTTTTCCTAGGGTATCATATCGTTGTGTTATTTATTTTCCGCTGTTGTACATGATATAATATATTTGTGTTAACTTAGATCTACATAATTTACCTAATTTAATCACTTGGCTAAATAACTGGATTAATCTGGTTGTGTTTAAGGGGTCTAAAAACGTACAAATTGGATTTTCTCTAAGTTTTGGGCTATATATGTGTGTGTGTGTGTATAGATTTATGATATGCCATTTTGCCAATTCCACATTTTCGGCTTATTCCCGAACAAAACAAAGCTTAATAGGTCCACTTGAAACACAATTTTGTCATCACAATTCACAGGCTTTCAGGCCTTTCTCTTTCTCATGGCCATTCAAATATTTAATTTGAAGGTCCCACATAATTATTACATAAAAACACTACTTGTGTTCTTGAATAGCACTAAAACTTTCTAAAAACTTCTTAATTTCTCTTTCTCTTCCTCAGAAAAATAAAGAAAGAAAGTTAAATTCTACATAACTTTTTTAATAGCATTCATGGCATTGATGGTACAACTTTAATGTATATTGATATATACTTAATACTTTTACTATAAATTTTTTTCTCAATTTATTTAAGGAATCAAATTATATATTTAGACTGGCTTCTCAAAAAAAAAAAATTATATATTTAGACTGTATGTATTTAAATTAGTCTTTTAGTTTGATTGTTACTAACTATGAATTTATTGTTTTTGTGTAATGATATAAGTCATATACTTGTAGTTATTTGAGATTATGGAAAGACTAGATCACAATAATGAGAACGGATCATAATTCTAAAAAAACTCATATTGCGCTAGATTTCCATTTTAAGAAGATTTTTTTATTTTTATTATTACCATCGTTATGATACAAATCACATTCGAAGATATAGAGATCTTACCAACCAATTAATCATAATTTTCTACAAAGACAATTTAACAAAGACCTTACCAACCAATTGTCATAATTTTCTACAAAGACAATTTGACAAAGTAGCATATCGATTTAATCTGGTTATTTACATTTATATTAAATTTTCTATGACATTTACATTAGTATATAATTGATTTTTTTTTTTTTTAATAATGTTAGTCAATGTTATTTAAATTAATTTTGCTTTGATCTTATCTATTAATCTTGCCCTCCTGTAAAGTGAAATTTTGACTCCACCATTGCACTTTTCACATACACATAATAATGAATGCAACAATAACAAGGAAATAAAACATATTATACATAAGAAAAACAAAAGGTTATTGTGATCCGATATTTTAACAAGTCTAGTTTTGAAGCTTGTTGGAGAATATTAATAATAAAAATATTATGATTCTCTCATATCATTTTTTAATTAAAAATTAATTTCTCTATATCATTTAGAATGAACACTAATAATCTATATACAACAATAGCTTGGTGTGCATGAGTGATTAATATCACAAACATAACCAAAAATCTACAGTTCCTACAACATATAATAGTGAGCAAATACAAGACCTCTAAGCTGAATTTAATCTAAAGATGCTATCATTGCTGCTGGAGTGATAACAATCATTTCTATGATCATGATCTGCTTCTCCGGTGTATGAATAATCCTTCATGCGCACAAACCTTTGTTTGAATTCTACACAATGGGCTTTTACTTGAATTCCACACAATGCGTGTAAAACTTGCTTCAATAAAAGTTAACTTTCTTAAAATAAAAAATGTTTAGTGAAGTAATTAAATGCAAAGTCAGCTAGATCTATTACCTGTGTTTATCAAATGATATTGTCTCACAGAATTGCCTAAACCTGATTGCCTTGATCCTTAAACACAGAAATGCAAAAAATGTGTAAGGTGTTCATCACCAAAAGCAATTACAGGTAAACATAATTATTGTTGGCACAAGAAATATAATATTTAAAAGTAAACAATAATTCTATTAAAGAAAAATGCTAAGTTCACAACATTTTCACAATAATTTAAAAACAAATCTTCGGTAGCAAACTTTTATTGATGGGTAAAAAAATGATGTTAGAGGTGGGCTTAAACAATCTAATTTGTTAGCTACTTTCTCAACTACAAAACGCAATGGTATATACTAATTTAACAAATAATGATGAAGGAAAATAAAAATAAAAATACCTTCAATGTTGAAAGAAGTAAGTTAGATAAACGCAAGAGAGACAAACAATTGAGAGTAGTGAGTGAGCAAGAGGGGTTGCCGAAGTTTAAAAGAAAATACCAAAATGAAAAGACCAAGAAAATTTATGTAATTTATAAATGCTTTTAGAGATAAAAAAAGTGGCTTCATAACCTATTGCACCACATATTTTTGTCAGTATATTGACTAAAGAAATATAATTCAACAATAAATTTGTCAAATTTATATTCAAAAAAAAATATTAGGAGAAGTTGTGTTTGTTTTCAAGTCAAAAATAAAAAATAAAAATAAAAAATCAAACAAAATAAAACCATCTTTCGCGGGATCATTGAGATTTAGGAGTCGCTGGAGTAAGTATGAGACAAAAAGACCAAAAAAAACCTCACAATGCTTTGTACTATGTATATACTTAGGGGTAATAAAGTAATTAAAGTCTTATTAGTTAAACTATTCACATATCAAATCACGTCCAATCACCCATTTTTTTACACTATAATATAATCGTCTCACTCTTCACGCTCTCTCTCCCTCCTCTCACAGTATCACCAAAGACCAAACTCTCTCTCTCTCTCTCTATCCATAAAATAGTAAAAAATTCTCAGTGGTATTAACTGAGTAACAAAGCCAAAACAACTCGACAAAACCGCCATCTATGGGCAAAACAATACCACTCAAACTCTCATTTTTTTATATAGATATAGATTATAGATATACAAGAGAATAGCAAGCAGATTTTGTCTATCTGATTTACAAGTACATAAATTTTTTTTTTTTTTTATGAGATACAAGTACATAAATTGGTTTAAAATAAATTTTACAAGTAAATATTTACAGGCGATTTCCATTGTTATGTTTTCAGATGCTTAATCTGTATTAATAAAACAAACCTTAAATCTACTTTCTTCTTCTTCTTTTTTTGAGAAGGAAAATCTACATTTCTTTTAATCATATTAAATCTACAATTTAATGATAAAATATAGTTATATTCAAATTTGAATGCCGACTATATTCTTGTAAAAAAAATGTCCATGCATAACACAAGTTCAAGGCTAACTCAAAAAAAAAAGGCTAACTGAAATTGAATACATATATACTTATATATGCACTAATAAAAATTGAGCATTATTTTATAAAATTACAATTATATCAGTGCTGGATTTCCAGCAATGATTCAATTGTTCTGAACCCATGATTCTGCGGCAGAGATCCATTTCCAGGTCGGATGGACAGTATCACTTCCAAACCTGAAACATAGTGTGAAACAAAGATACTGTTTAGTTATTCTCAACGATGATTTAAAATAAAATAAAAACAGATGAAGAGTGATAGCAAAAGCTTAAGTGGCCTCAATATATCTCACTTGAATAAGTTCTCTCATCAAAACTAGAACTCATATTATTAAGTGAGTTATATTGAGAACCCTTATTTAATACAAAATAAGCTGAATTTTTTTTTTTTAAATCAAAATTTAGAATTAAGAATTTTCTACATACTTTGCTTAATATTAAGCAAAAGTATGTAGAAAAAAATAATATACAGAGTAGATCCAAAAGGAGAACAATTAAAAAAAAAAAAAATGATTACTCACACTGTGCCAAACCCCAACCCGTTAAAACTTAAAACCAGGTGAATTTGCAATCTTTATCTACAACTCTCAAGTCTCATACTAATAAAGTAAGACATATAAATATGTACAATTTGCCGCACAAAGCACAAGTATGAAAGTAAATTTTAAAGCCACAAGCAACTCATTACCTGCAGCAGCTGCAGCAACAGCTTCTCGGAAATTATCTGTCACAACTAACATGTCTGCAGGCCTATCTATTCCCACTGTTTTCAAAATCTCAACGTAACTACGAGTCTCTTTTTTGTTTCTGCACATAAGGTTATGAGATGAACTTTATTCAATTACGAACAAACAAAAAAATCAATATCTGAAAACAGGAAGATGCATTAAGGAAACATACCCCACTGTGGTATCAAAGAATCCACATAAGTATTTTTTCAAGTCACCATAGTTAGAATTGGCAAATAGAAGCTGTTGAGCCTCCCTAATAACACTAGAGTATATGTACACCTTAAACAAGAGAGAGAAACAATAGTTATCCTCACATTTAATGATGTGTAGTATATTAGCAGCTTAAAATTTAGAACACCAAAGAAAAACTTTTCTGGAGGTAAATAATCAGCTTTTATAAACAACAGAAATAACTTAGTGAGTGTAGCTCAGATTGTATTCAAGAAACCCCAACAAGGCCATTATAAGTCACCAGTAGCATGTTCTCAAGCACAAGTTCCAGCTCTATGTATCTGATGGTGAAGAACAGCAAATTGCCAAAGTGAAAATGAAGTCAAATATATATATATATATATATATATATATATTGACGCTTGTTTCATTATTATACAAACAAGGATATCCTATGATTTTCACTTCAAAAAAAAAGTACTGTTTTTGGAGTTAGTGAATCTGATAAGTGAATTAATGGAGACATGTAATTTACAATCATTGTAGGAGTCAAAACCGTTCAACAACAAATATTGGGTATTCTTAGAGCTAGAATGCTAGATTCAGGAGAAGTTTCATTAGTCAGGATGCACCTTTGTGCCTGAAGCATGCCACCTCGCAAGAGCTTCTGCTACATCATCAAATACAATAGCCACAAACTCGTTGCTTTGGAATCCAGTTCTCCAAATATGACCCTGGACATGTAGTAACATGTTGAGAACACAATGTAGGTTCAAAAGAGAGACCCATAAGACTACACCTAGAATAAACTTACCTGCAGTTGTTTCAGGGAAGTGACTTTCCTATCAGCCCTAATCATCGCTGTCACATTAGCAACCAGAGATGAAATCACCAACTCTTTCCCAACATAATCTAGCGGGATTGGCACAGCACCAATAACACCTTGTTCCAAATCAGTTTGAACCTGCCCAAGAAAAGCCAAATTTGCTGAACCCATTGACAAAAGTTGATCTAATATTCGCTTCTTTCTTTTTCTTCTTTTTTTCTTTTTTTGGGCCCAGCATCAAATATACATTCATCACAAACAATCACTAGTGACCATGACTCTCTCTCTCTCTCAGCATGAGAAAGATTCACATGCACTTGCGAAATGCCAAATATATGGAATTAGGTAAACATGCTACTATATCCATTGAGATTTTTTGGTCCACGATTTTCCTTTTCGTTTGTCTTTTTATTTATTTTTGGGTTGTGGTGAGAGGTAGGAAAAGTAAATCAGCCAGAAGTAAATAAATTATTATTTCATTGAACCAACCATAGATTAAGGTGGAGTAGCACAAACTATGTAATGCATACAATTTCCTATATATGCATGGTCTGCACACATGGTGGGGAAACCTATAAAAGATGTGCACCACATCGCAAAAGAATAAGTACCACAAAGTTGAAGATAGCAAATGAGAGCAAAAGAATCTTACTTGAGAACGCAGCAAATTGATATCATTTTGAGCTTCTTCACTGTCATATGTGGCAGCTAAATGCTTTCCCACATTATCATGGGCATAGGGGAAAAGAACATCGCTAACAAAAGATGCAGGAGTCGTTGTCCCTTCAATGTCAAGAAGCACACAGTGCTGCACAATAAATAGCACGAGATTAAAAGGAAAATATATATGATACCAAGAAAGAAAGAAAACAATCTCCCACCTCAATGAGCTACTAGCGGAATGCAAGATTACAGTATTGGGAAACTGTTAATCCTAATATTCCTTCTTGGACGGAGAGAGCATCCCCAACTTACTTGGGAAGGTTCAATCATGTCATCCAAACTCAAAGCCCCAGTCTTCAGTGCTCTGCTAAAATTCCCACTGCATCCCCAAAATCCACTGACATTGCGAATGGGACCATGACTTGGAGTAGACCAATCCAACCCCAACTGATGAAGCTTGATAGCAGCATCAAAGAGATAATGATAACATTCAGCCTGATATAGCAACTAATGAATTAGGGGAAAAGAACATGATAACTATCAATTTTCAACAGTCAAGATCTGATAATTAAGAACTTAGTTGTAATCGAGCCAGTTAAAGAGCATAGTTAGTTCAAACATGTTCTATCAAAGCACAAGAATCCATCAAATCTAACAAAATAGTCTCTGTTCCTTCCTTAATTAACATGTTCTTTTTAATTACTTCTTTTAATGTTATTTTTTCTTCCTCTACCATTTTTTTGTTCCCTCATCAATAGAAGCCACCTCTATCTTTAATTGGATTTCCTCATTTCAAATCCTATCATTCCATTTATTTCTACTTATCCATCTTAACATAACATTAAGGGTGCTCAATAATTAGCCCCACCCGACAAAACCGCCCAACCCAATAGATTTTAGGAAGTTTTACTAAATGGGTCAGCAGGAACAAATCTTGAATATGAGACCCAAAATTCTGTCGGATGTCGGAATTTGAACTGAAGAATCTGATCCAACCAATCCTTTTAGCGTTGTTTGCTGTGAACATGGCTTAATCTGATTGGGTGCATGAGATTTCACCAGCCCCTCTAATCTTTTGACACACGTCCCTCCCAACCATCCTTATCTTTCCATTTACCCCCACCTCTCTCACTCTCTCTGTTGCCTCACCTTCCTGTCAAACATGCTTTTACACGATCTCCACCAATTTCCTAGCAACTGTTGCTGAATCCAGCCAAGTTCTATTCCATCAACTTTCACCTTGGTTGATATGATTATCTCATTTGTGCACAAATCAAAGCATGTTGGTGGTTTGTTCAGTAGCCCGTCTGTTCTTCCCTCGCTGGCATCCAATGAAACTGACTGGCCAATCAATCAATCCAAAATAGACCATCAGTCAATTACCTGATGATATTGATCAGCATCCAGTGTTAAAGTCTCAAACCCGTTCATGCTGAGGTTGAGAGCCTAACCAACGTGTGAGCACCCCTACATAGCATTTAGGGGAGTTACATCCAATAAGAATATTGGAATTACAACAAAAACACATGGAACATGGAAGGCAAACATGACCAAGTTCCATGTTCATTGATGAAATCTGCAATAATTCTAACCTTCTAATGATTCCAATCATTAGAAAGGGTCAATAAGCTTGTGTTCCCAAAAGCATTCAGAAATCATCTCTGCAAGTGGAGAAATATGTTATATGTAGATTTCAGGAATGTTTTATCTTTCACCTATAAATAAGGGAAGATTTAAACAAAAGGTTTAGGACATTCATAATCAATGTTAAAGAATTTTCCTTTTGCTATGACAGACCTGAGTCTTTGCACTAACCCACGAGTCTCCCCATATAAACACCCCATGGTTGCGTACAAGTACAGCTGTTGTTTTTGGATAAGCTCTGATCTGTAAGACAAATAAATTCTCAGTCTTGACCAGCAAGTATGACCAATTACAGGGAGTTAATTGAAGATCTAACTGTTAGACAGCAGGAAATCTCAAACTAAATTACTTATCAGAAACTTCTAAGACATCAATAAAATACAAGAAAGTATGAATCGAAAACATAAAATGTGGTTTACACAATTTATTAAAATGGTTTTGAAGCTTCAGTTTAAAGAGAGAAAAGTACTGCTTCAGTTAGAGATTCCAAGAGCTCCCCTTCATGGGCAGTGTTCTCAATAATAGGGACCACAAGCTCATCATGATAACCATGTCCAGAAATTCCTTTTATCATTTCCATATGAGTGATCTGCAAAATTATGGGAAAAGCTCACAACTGGTAAACAGTGCCTCAAAGATTCAACTGAAATACTAGATGGAAAGATAGCAAAGAACACATGCAAGTTTCAATCCCCAGACAATAATTACAATAACATATGGAAGTCATAAGCAATTTCTTTATCCAATTGCTATAAATCATCAATGCCGCATATGCAAAATGAAAATCACTGGTAACTCTATGCATAAAATCAACATTGTGACAGGGCGATGAGATCATGTGTACACAAAATATGAGCTTAGAATCAAATCTGAATCTTACTTGAAAGAGGAAAACATATTAAATTCTTACATATCAAAACTAGCATTAGTAAAAATTAAAATTATAAAGTAAATATCAAGGTAGGAAATGAAGGCTTGTATCCATTAGAAGATTGGGATAAATGTAACAAGGTGTATGCCTGAATTTATATCTAAAATATAAATGTCTTTTCTTTACAAGTAAGTTTGGGACTTGAATCCATAACCTCACCCTCCAAATATTTATTCATATCGAAAATATAAATGTCCAAAACCTATATCAATCCATTGCTTGAAATTTGTATTTTTTTTATTAATAACCAAAAAATATAAATATTAACATTTTGATTGACCATTACATAACACTCTTTTCAATACAGCAGAGAGATTACAGAACTCCTTAAAATAAATGTCTTATTTCTGCAAAAACACTGTTGCCAAAATCCTCCGAATTATTTGGCTAAGTCAGAATAAACCAAAGGCAAACAAAATGCAAATGCAATCTACAAAGAATATATCAATTTCATTAGCTGATCAATGGAAATGTAGGCGAAAACAAAAACAAAAATTAGTCATAGAAAAACAAGGAAAAGCAAGAATTGAATTTTTCAATCCCAGTAATAATTTCTAACGTTCAAAAGATTACTCGAAATTCCTTGGAGAGAGGATTGACCATTGTAATGAGACAAGACTCCATCCCATGACTGTGAATAACAGCCCCAGCATTACCCATCTCATATACCTGAATAACATAGAGAAGATGGATAATACTGCTCAAAGAGCAAAAACAATTAAACAACAACAGTAATATTCCCTTCATGCTACAAAATATTTTCCTCGTACAAAAAAGTCAACATTTTGAAGAGATTGTATGTGAAAACATACTTCCTCGTTTACTGATTTTAAAAATTTCACATACTTTCTCGTTTACTGATTTTAAAAACATTTTCCCCATTGTTTTAATTTTAAAAGCAATGAAAACAGAGGATAGGAAGACTTGGGCATGCAGAGAATGCAAGAAACTGAAAGAAGATCAGCCTTGACTTTTCAATTTGACAAACATTCAAAGGGGACAAATGGGAAACGCAAACAATCTTTGAGGAACAGAGAGTTTGATATTTATCAGCCCATCAATTACTGTTCAATGACTATGACCATATACAAACCATATTCTCTACATAGAAAGAATGAGCTTTAGATACATCAACCAAATAATAGAAAAAGACTTTGGCAGACTTTGTTGCAAGTTTTTGTACTAATATAGAGGATCATCAACTGAGTCGTTAGCTCAAGAGATTCCAATTGTTCGATAAAGATGTTAAGGGATCAGAACCTTCCTAAATATGGTTGATAGAATTTCTTAATGGGTGATAGGATCTGCCTCAAATGAACACAATTGCTGCATAGTCTGCATTTCTAAAATGAACCAAAATGTTCCTGCATTATTAATGACTCTCAACAAACATCCAACGCAATCAAGAGTTGTTGCGCATATGTATTTAAAAAAGAAAAAACCTCTTCTATTATTCTACTAGTTGACAATGATACACATGCAAAGATCATGGAAAGAAATTTTACTAAGGACCTAAATCTTTTAATGGGGCATATCCTCATTTTTTCTTCACTTCCTACAGCATAGATATGTCCATAATTGAACGGTGTATATACAAAAAAGGCATGCCAAAATCAGCAAGGTAAACTAGTAGGCACCAGGAAATCTCCATAAACACTTGACTACGTCACATATGCATTGACAAGTGCTTTTACTGTAATGTTCCTGATTAATGACAATCTTCGGCATGCAACACCATAAAAGCAAGCCAAAGATCTCTAAAATATCATGCCTTTCCCTAAAACAAAGAAATTATGCTGCATGGATTTGTTTAGGGTATAGAAATAATAAAATCTCAACTCAATATGGACAGAAATTTTTTTGGAGGAAAGTTCCAACCTACTATGTCGCAGTTTGTAAGACTATCTACATGTATATTTAGTTACATTTCATCCATTCAATATTCCAAATGAGATGGAAGTCCCTAGAGTAGATTACAGTTCAAGAAAGAGAGAGGAAAAGAAAAAAAAGAAAAAAGAAATCAGCAGTTACCTTCATGAAAAGAGGAGCACAATCAGTACACTTGGGATCGGCATGGGTATATGACTTAAGAACGGGTGTTGTCAATACAAACCCATCCGAGGATAGAACATACATGTCCTCTGGAACCATTCTCTCCTTCTGAACGCCTACATAATATGCACTTATACTCTAAAATGAAGCAATAAACTAGTAGTACAACCATAAACACATGCAACAGCAACGTGCATGCACATGGGCAGTAAACACACGTGCTTGCATATAGAGAGAGACAGAGAGAGAGAGAGAGAGTTACAGTAGTGTTTCCATACCAGAAGGGGACATGACAATGAGATGGGAAGGTGTAGAAACGGCGTCATGGTGGTGGTGGGCTCTAAGAGTGAAGCGGCCTCCAGTGCCGGAAAGCCAGCCAAGCGAGTAGAAGTGGCGGCAGAGCTCAACTGCTAAAGCCTTCGTATCACTCACTGCTTTGCTCTCCAACTCCAGGTACACCTCTTCATTCAATAATGATGACACGCTAACGCGGCCATCTTCACCATTTTGCTGCACCTGCACTCCCGTGACCCCGCTTCCACAACCGTCCATGTTCATGGCCATTGAACCTGATGAAGAACACGATGCCTCCATTTTCTTGCCTACTATCATTTATATATATATATACACACAAAGAGAGCCAGACAGTGAGTGTTTCAGTTTCTTTGTATTTTTTTTTTTTTTTTTGGGGCTGAGCAAAACGAATCAAATCCTCTAGCATTAACATTACATGTGTGTAGTGTAGTGTGTACATGCATGCAATAATTATCCTATGCATGCATGAGGGAAGGATGCATGTATCAACGTCCTTCTTGTGTAGATGACAAGGTTTTAAAGTAAGTACGTACAACCACTATTTTTGGCTTCAAATACGCTTTGAGAATTGTACAGATTTTCATTTTACTAGTTATTGCTTACTATCATATTGTCAAACCATACGTATGAAACCCTCATCAACACATTAAATTTGACATTATCTAATAGAACACTCCTTGCTGTCCACTTTTTTTACCATTTAAATCCAAAAAAAAAAAAAAGTGTGCAGACATTTAAGTTTCCTGATTAAAAGAAAATACTGTTTAAATTTAATTGTGAAACCTGAAATACTAAGTTTTATCCTTGCAAAATGATCTTTATTGTTTAATTAAATTGACTTTTCCAAAATTACAAATTAAAGGGAAAAAAAATCTAACTAATAATAATATTTTTGTATTATCTCTAATAAGTAACAATAGTTTTTAGTTTTTAGAGTACTTTAAAATGGAAAAAGAAAAAATATAAAGAAGATAAGGATGTTTTGAAGGTGTAGAAGCCTTTTACACAAGGAGAGGCCCACCAATCCATCAGAAATATTTCTTTTTTATCTTTTTCTTTTGAAGGAAGAGAGGGGTGTTTGTGGGCCCAATTCTTTTTTGGGGTGTTCAAAAAATCACAGTAAGTAACCCATTATTTCTTTTAGTCAGAATTACGCAAATGATTGGTGATATTATCAATGGCGATTAGTTGGGCCCCAGATGAACTCTGGCGGCCCATCGAAACCGTGACACTTTTGTTTATGTCCCTCGCCTCATGGCCATGGCCCATGAACTTTGAAACAAACTTTACGAAACCCGGCCTCATGAAATTTACCTTTTTTTATAAGGACTGTTTCATTCTTTTCAGTTTTCAGTGTCAATGAACATAACAGACATTAGCAAGTGCAACCTGTGGAACTCTTTTCCTCCGCCTTTTGGGGGTTGTAAGTCCAAATCCCTACCCAACCCAATATATATTTACAACTAGTCCTAATCTGTGCAACATATGAGAAAATTCAATAAAATATATTTGCTCCTATATGTTATACATATTTAATTAATAATTATTATAAATAAGTAAAATTAGATAATTTTTTTGAAAACAAAAAAAAAGCCCAATTTAATTAGAATTAGTTTAAAGAAGATGAAACCTAACTTTATCATAATTTGTTTTATCCAAAGGAAAGTGAATTCTAAATTTATAATTAGCTAACACTAACATGGTTTTAGTATTATTTGTAACTTTAAAAATTAAATTAAAATGATGATTTGAAAAAATGACAAAAAGTCAAAACTTATACATTACATTGTTGTGTAGATTTTTGGATAGGTATTGTTGTGTAGATATCATATACTATATAATAAAAGTTGGGCTTAGAAGTTGTGGTTATGCCACGTGGCTTCACCAAATTGTAAAAAATTTGTTAGATTTTTAAAAAATAAAAAAAATATATATATATATATATATATATTGTTCTTATCTTCTTCTCCTATAATTTCTATGTTGATAAAAAATTTTATTTGAATACAATCCTAATTCTTCATCTAATCCTTTTATTATTAATTTATCTATAATTTCTAAGTGATTTATTTAATTAGCAATAGGAAATCTACTTCATTTATGATTTATGAGTTTTAGCATTCCAGGGGATTAGAATTTTGGTTTCACACTAATTGTTCATATCAACATTAATTAAAAAAAAAAAATCATAGTACATGTATACAACTACTAATATCAACCTTTAATTCTATTTTTTATTTTTTTTAAACACCTCATGGATAGCAAAATTATAATTGTTCTTATTGATAGCAAAATTCTTAAAAATTAAAAATTAAATAAAAGATAACAACAACTAAGTTTTTGTATTTATCTAAAAATTGATAGATAAATACTATGATTTTTTACAATTTTTAATTTTTACTAGTTGTTGTTATCTTTTATCTTATTGGTTTTTGTATACTAGTATATTTATAATTGTTCTTATTGATAGCAAAATTCTTAATTTTTAAAAATATATAAAAGATAACAACAATCAACTTAGTATATATATATATATATATATATCTTTTATTTAAGTTATATATGATTCTTAATTAAACCGTGTATCGAACGGGCATAATACTAGTATACAGTAAATCACATTATCAACTATATCATTGACCATCCCATTGCTATTCCTAAGCTTAAATGCACTTATGCAGTACCCCTTACTACCTTCCCCTTCTTTCCCTGTAGACTCCTATAAAACAGTTAGATTTGCCACTTAGCCTGAGAGTGATTTATGCACATCGAAACAGAAGTGTCAAGCCAACAAGATGAAGTTGAATTTGGAACAGAAAAGGATAGAAAAGTGAAAAAAACCATGAACAAATACCTTGGATATTCCTCACCTGATTCACTCTCTCGACGGATCTTAGCTTTGACATTGTAAACATTCCTTGAATCTGATACAAGACTTGGATTTTGTCGCCTTAAAGCTTTGAGAATTTGTCGTGGCCTTTTACCTGCTGCAGTCATTTCTCTTATTAATAACACCTCCTCTTCAGTAAAACGACGGCAGGAGGGGTGATCAGAGACATCTTTTGAAGGTTCATGATTGTGTTCTCCATTCTTAATGGTTAGCATCCACAAGTCATCATCCTTTTTGCCCACAACTTCGAAGGGACAATTGGTAAGCCGAGAAGCAGTCTTTCTTGGACGCATGTTTTCACCATTCTTAAGCCTTTTACGATAAACACCACCTTTATCACAAGCAATGGTTTCATACCTATCCTTTGAAGAATCCTTAATGGATACCATATAACCCTGTGTCAGGGCAAAGTCACGAACATGTTTGAGAAGTTCTTCACGCATTTGAAAGGTTCCAACTGGTGGTGGAAGCATCTTTTTTTCTTCATTATGCTCATTGTGATCTTGAACTTCCATCATAAGTTCAAAGCTAGAACCTAGATGCAAACATATAAAAATATAACTTTAGAACACCAGAACGAGAGAGAGAGAGCGAGAGAGTGAGAGGGGGTTTACATACTGAATTTAACACAAGCTAACATAATATGATTTCAATTATCTATCAGAGGTTTTCCTTGCCCATAATTGTTCCTTGATTAATTTTGCTCCATATGAGACATAAAGACACACAACAATTTTAGAAACATCAAAGCTCAATCTACAATACCTTAAAAGTTAAAACCTTAGTACTTGGGCTCAACTACATCAGTTCTTTTTAAGTGAATTATCCTCTATTAAATCATATACTAGTGTGTCTTCTCACACAACTTTGACCCATGTTTGTGAGCTTTCATCTTATCCTTGTAATGCCTTCTCCCTAAAGCAGATCATCTTTTCATGGAAGCACTACTTCTCCACTAAATATAGCCAAACCATCTTATAGATGATTTTTGGTATCTTTTCTATCTCAATCTTATACTTCAACGGCAATCTCGTATCCTTTTTATCTCAAGCTTCCAATTAATACGTTCAAGTGTTTTGAAACTTCCCACCATCACAAAGCTAGGCTCGCCTTACAATCAATTAGAACTTTTTATTTTGATAGGCAATTTCACAATGACATTACACAGGAAAAATCCCTGCATAAATGATTGGTGCAAGAGAATCAATCACTATGAAAAACAATCCCAATCTTTTATATAATGATTTCACCATTGCCTCTTTATGCTTTTCAAATTTTAAGTCCTTAGCAAATATAGCATCTTTGATCAAAAAATCAACAATGGCAAAGATTATAAAAGACCACTTTTTTAAAGAACCCCATTTCTCCTCTTACACTAAAAAAATGGTTGCTTTTATATGTAATTCTGATTGTTGAGTTACAATTTACAAACACGCCCAGTGATTTTGAACCCACAACAATGTCAACAATGCCACCATCAAATCCAAATTTCTCAAATTCAAACTGTTCCTCAAAATAGTACACAAATACAAACAAAGATTGCCAATACAAGCACGGTAGAAAGTAACAACGTTGTTATATAGCAATGGTTCGGTTGTAATTAAATGAGTAATTCAGGGGTGAAAATTCAAACTTGAGTGTGTATGGGAGTAAAAGAGAGAGCGTACCAGGTGTGAGGAATTCAGTAGTTGATGATGATGATGATGATGGAGAAGTTAAGTTCTAAAGCAGGAGAAAGTATACCATATTTCGGTAATACCAATTCAGCATCTGTTTTAGTATTTCTTACTCAATAAATAAGTGACACCTGTTTCAAAAAACTACATCAGACTACTCCAATAAATTAATCACAATCTTCTATACTATTGGAAAGATAAATTAATCATTTATTGGAGTAGTCTGATATAATTTTTTGAAACAGGTGTCACTCATTTTATTGGGTATAGTAAGAAATACCAAAACAGATGTTGAGTTGGTATTACCGAAACATGGTATACTTTCTCATAGAGTGGGTTTTGGGGTGTGATGTGTCAAGCGGTGAGAGATGTAGTCAGTGCTACCTCTGATGATTGTAGTTGGAATTGAAGAGAGAGAGAGAGAATTTGATTTTTCCAAGGGAAGTGAAGGTATTGTCAAGGAAAGTTTTTGAGATCTCAAGGAGTTTTCACTTTTCACTCACTCATCAGTATCACACTACTGTTCATTTCCCCAAGGGTATTTACGTCATTTACTAATACTTCGGGGGTAGTGAAGGGTTTTTGCTTTTCCTATTTTCTTAATTTCTTGATTATCATTAAATTATTTCAACATAAAATTTGTGAGCTTGTTAAAACTTTTCGTAATGGTATGAATTAAATTGATGAGATTAAAATTCTACATTTTTCAGTGGGTACAGTTGAAAACTTAAAACTTAAGAAATTAAAATATTATGATATTTTTTATATCGATGATAATAGTAATGATAATAATTTGATAATTGGTGGTATGGTGTCGTGGTAATTGTGATTTGGTAATTCTAGAGACAACCAATCATACACCCAATATCACAAGTTGCTAACCTATGTGATTGTGGCTCTGTGAGTAGTAGATATTTTCTACCTTGTGCAACCTACTATTTTACAATGACCACTCACAATTACATAAGTTAACAACTTTTGAAATTAGGTGTGGGAATGATTGTTTCAAATTTAATGAAATATTAACTAAAACTCCTAAAATTTCTCTAATACATTCAACCCTTTGGTTTAAAATAAGGCTAAATTGTAATGTTGTGATCACACGCGCTTCACATATGAGGCTCTCTCTTTTTTATGGAGCAATTAGAGAAAGAGAAAGCAATATAATGAAATTTATTAAAAACAAAAGGTATGTTCATACCTTCCTAATTGAGTTTTGAGTGATTTTCTTCCTTTGAAATTAGTGGGAATATGAGAATAGATGTGCAAGATTGGATTTATTTTTTAGAATTTGAAAAAGAAAGAGAAGATGATAGAGATGGAGAGACGTGTAAAGTGAAAAATAAAGGGAAAAAAAAGTACGTATAACTACTAACTGTAGTAGTGGGTTTGGAGATGGATTTTTGAGTTTTGAATTTGGATTTTTAGTGTTCCATAATGGGTTTTGGTGGAATTTTAAATTTGGATAACTGCATTTTATTTTTTGGATAAAATTTTAGATAACTACTTGGTAATGGATTAAGTTAAACCTCCATGTCTTTATTTAATAAAATTATTTTTTTTTTCCCTAGATGACTAGAGAGAAAGAGAGAGAGAGAGAGAGAGTTTATCAACAAAAAAAAAAAAAAAAAAAAAAGCTTTTTTTTTAATGCGGAGGAGGCAGAAAGTAGTTAGGAAAAACTTTTATAAATTTAGCAAAAATTTAGGATTTTAAAAAAAAAAAATGTGAGAGAGAGTGAGAGAAAAAGGAAGCAGAAAGGTGGTTAGGAAAAACAAGACAAAAACAAATAAAACTTCAAAAACCCTAATTATAGGTTTTTGGGCACGAATATGTGTATGCATGCATGAAGCATGCGCACACATACACACCTAGAAACTCAGATCCAAAAACAACACAAAAAACAACAACTAAAAGCAACCTATTATGCTTCAAATACAAAAACTAAACAACCTAAACTAACAATAGAAATATCACAGCAAATAATAAAGCAATAAAACAAACAAAACAACAAAAAATGAAAGAGACAAAACCAAGAAGGTTAGTGAACTTAAAACTCGAAGGTCAAGACAAAAATAGGTCTCAACCAAGTAAAACTTTAACTTGATGATGTTTTAGAATAAAAACTCCCTGTTTGATTCACTATTTTTTAGTGAATTCAACGTGTTTTTGGAAAAAGGCCTTTAGGGCCTTTTTATAGTGACCATAGAGGGGTATAGGGTGGCTCCCAGTAGATGTGGAATTCACTCTACACAATTTTTCATCAAAACTTTCCATGCAGGTGTTTTTGGAACTCTACATGCATGCACATACATGGCGTATGCGTATGCATGTTTTTTGTATATGTGCGCATGCATGAAATATGCGCGCACATACTTAGGGTTTCCTGTAGGTTTTTCTTCACCAAAACATCATTCAAGCTAAATATTCACAAGAGTAGACCCTAAATCAACCCTAGACCTTCGAGTGATATCATAATTGGGGATGGGGGCCTCGAGTCGCAAGGGGTACAAAATGAGATGTTTACAACGATCGAATCAAAAAGTAATCATTTTTACCAATCCCGATTATGGTTAGTCATGGTTGGTCAAACTTAGCCAGAAATGGTAAGTTTGAGATTTTGAAATCTTGGGTGGTTAAAATGGTTTGTTCCGGCGTCCAATCAGGATAAATATGATTTTTTTTTTTTTTAATATATAGTTCCTGATTTTTGGTTTTTGAAAACATGATTTTCACCCTTTTAGGGTTTAAATCAAAATTCTTAACACTTTAATCGAGACCAAAAAAATACAATATCGACAGGCCATTTCTCTTATCTACCTTTTTTTACTAGAGTTTGAGTTTTTTAAACCCTTATATTATGAGTGTTGTCACCCCTTAAATGACCTGCCAATTTATGTTTCTCAAAAAGAAAAAAAAAAAATATATATATATATATATATATATCATGCCTTCAAGTGGCTAAAGGTTCACTCACCCAAAACCTCTAATAGGCGCTAATCCCCTAATTATCTAGAACGGACCATCAACACGTCTTTACACTCAATAAACATTTGTTTCATTATGTGTTTATCTTTATGATTATACATATTGTGTTGTATATTACACTACATCATTACTAATAGGATTTAAATGATAACAAATCACATGCATCATTGCTTAAAATTCTAGAATTTTGACATATGAAAATTTGTCAAACGAAAAATATTTCATTAAAAATTAACCTTAATAACAATCCAAAGCAAAATGACACAAAACAATTATAAAATTATCCAATAATTTGAAAACTATGAATTAAAATTGGAAATATAAATGTTACTTAAAACCAATAGTTAAAAAAAAAAATTATGAACCTAACGGATAGAATGCCACAAATATGTTAAATTAACAGTAGCCTCTAAGTGTACTAAGCATATGTTAAATTAACAGTAGCCTCTAAGTGTACTAAGTCCGTGGAATTGCTAGTCCAATATCCATTTGAAAAATCCGGTAAGAGCTACACGAAGAGAAAATGATCAATAATATTCTTTAAATTTCAAAGCTATTAAACTCAATGTCCCAACTTTCGACATCTAAACCCATTTTATATGAATTTTGATTAGTTATTTTAAGCATGAAGATTCCTTCTTCATTTTTTTTTAGTGTAATAAAATTATAACTTAAATGATAATAGATAAATTGAAATGATTTCAATTTTTAGTAAAATATTGAATAGCTTGAATGACATCCGATAAACACAAATGGGTTTAAAGACTTAAAGTTGTTAATAGACTTTGTATGTTGGGAATTTTCTTTTATAGGTATCAATTAGAATTTTTTATTGATTGTAATTCTACTAATGTTTCAATACAAATATCTCTTCTCATTAATTGGACTTTTGGCCAAAGAGAGGGGAGATGAGTCCGGCCCATCTATTGTGTTCAATTTCTTAGTAATTCTTAAATTTGTCATTATTTCCTATTCATAATTCATTTGCTATCTTTTTCCTTACTTGATTGGACTTTGAATATTCTTAGCCCTTCAATTCCATGCAAATGCAGATTCCTTGAACAATTTTTCCAAGTCTTTAAGAGTCCAAAGGACGACTAAGCCAAAATCCCTAATATGCGTTAAGCCTCTAATTATCTAGAACAGACCACTAGTAAGTCTTCATCCCCAATACATATGTTTCATTATATGTTTATTTTTATTGTATATCACACATAGCTTTGTAATGATAATAAATAATTTAAATAAATTCATATTCATATTCACATCTTATACATGTATTATCAATTAGTGCTACAACTTACATGGTTGGCAAATTAAGTAGATCATTGTCTAAAATTTTGGAATTTCGAAATACATATATTTGTTATATAAACAATTTTTTGTAAAAACCCTCAATAATACTCCAAAGGAAAATAAAACAAAACAATGCCATCGTTGATATATAGCCAAAATAAATATAAATATAAATATTTTTTTATAGTATTAGCGACACCAAGCAATATTGTCAAGGCTAATATGTTGTCAAAAGAAATATAATATTTATGATTCTTATATTAATGACAACCTGTGCCATCTCTGATATACACAAAACAAATTAATATTAGCGTTGAAATTATGAATAGTCATTCATATGATGAGAGACTTTTTTTTTTTCAAGCGGGGAAGTTGCGATAAGATATTAGCAACAACAATTGCATCACATAATTGAGTTTATATTAGTGGAAACTATTTTACTATTGTACGAGTCTGCTGTAGTTTGTGCTTTGAGTAAATTTGGGTAGGTTTTAAGTGCATATTGGTGGGTAACTCCTCAGCCTCTAAGCTTGAAGGAAAGAGAAGATGACTTCAAGTAAGGAACTTACTTTGAATGATGTGTTGCATGTGCTAAGCATATGCTCTCTTGTATCTAGCTCACTATTGAGCAACAATGGTTTTAAGTTGATCTTTAATGGCTTGTTTGGAAGTTTAGAGAGGGAGGAGAGTAGAGGGGAGTACTGGGGAGGAGAGTAGAGGAAAATGATTCCCCTCCACCTTGTTTGGATGTTTTTAAAATTAGTAAGGGGGAAGGGAGTAATTAGCCCTTCCCCTTGTGTAATTTTGTTAATATAATAAGGGTAAATTAGGTAATTTACTTGGTTAATAGTTTATGTACTATACTCTCCCTCCAAATCTCTCCAATTTGGGGGAATTAAAAATGGGGGGCTAGAGGGAGTTGAAACCCCTCCAAACCCCTCCAAACCCCTCCCCCTCCTTTCTTAAAAAACTTCCAAATAAGGTAATTAGATTACTCTCCCTCCCTCTACTCTACTTCCCCTCCTTTCTTAAACATCCAAGCAGGCCATAAGTTTGATAAGTTTGTACTCTCTAAGAGTGGAATTTATGTTGTCGTGGATCACGGCTGTCAGATCATGTCGTTGTTCTGATCATTGTGGTTTTGGTGGTTGTCATGGCTAAGGTGAGCCATCAGTATGCATTTGGGTAGCAATGGTAGCACTGGCTACTATTGGTTTTAGGTTTAGTTGCCATTGTGTTGTTACTGTGAGTTTAATAAAATATTGTAAAGGGATGAATGGTAAAATAAAGAATGTGATGTAGGGTATGTTTTTAAAGTGAAAATGTAAAATAAATAAAATATTTTTTGGTGATGCCAAAATGCATGTATTTTCGGATGTGAATAATGCTAAAAAATAAATAATGTGGTTTTTTAATTTGGTGATGCAAAATGCCCTTCTTCTTCTTTTTTTGTGCATTTTCATATGTGGATGTTCTTATGCGAAGAATCATGACGTCTATAAATGATGTATATAAATAAATACAACTTTAAAATTTGAGGCATCTTTTTCCTTCTCTCTCTTACTTTTGTACAAAGAAATGATGAGGGTTTAACTCTAAAGACTCTAGGAGTGTTTGGGAAGAGTATTTTTGCTTTTTGTCTTTAATTTTTTTTTGCAAATATTATATCCATTTAGGAATTGTTTATCTCTAGTAATTTATCTGCCTATAAAAAGATATTTTGTCCATTTAGGAATTGTTTTTCTTTAGTAATTTATCTGCCTATAAAAAGATATATTTTGGTAACTTTTTATATTAAATATGTTTTAAAAAGCTAAAAAATAAAATTTTATTATTTTCAAAGTTAAAATAAAAATTAAAAAAAAAAAAAAACTAAGGCAAAAAGCAAAAAAATAATACTCTTTTTTAACAATTCTCAAATGTGCTAACTGCTAAGAATGCGTTTGGTAACGCTTTTTGGTTTTTGCTTTTTATCTCAACGTTTTTTGAAAATAGACTAAGGGTCTATTTGGATACAGCTGAAAACTGAAAATTGAAAACTGAAAACTGAAAAACACTGTAGCAAATAATTTTTAAATGTGTAAATAGTACCGTGGGACCCATTTTTAATGAAAAAGTTACTAAAAAGTGAAATTTGTGGGTCTATGAACAATAAAAATTGTGTGAAAAAGTCACATGTTGCGGCTACTATTCAATAAACAGTAGCCGCAATAGTAATGAACAGTAACAAAATGTGGACTAAAACGCGTGAAAAAAAAAAAAAAAAAAAGCCAAAACGCAACGCAGACGCAAAACGTGCTAGCCAAACGTTCTCTAAGTTATAACTTTTTTTTAAATGAGTTATAGCTTTTAACTTGTTAGGACACATTTAGGATAAAATCTACCAACAATTATATATTTTGATCTATACAAATAAACTACTAGAAATTACGAAATACTCAAACGGACAGTAAACTCTATCACGTGATTTCAAAGAAGCCTTATGCCAATCTGGCAATTACGTACCGTGCTGTTCATGATATGTGATAAGCAGGAAGAGAATTCATAAATGGAGAAAAACGAAAAAAGAATCAAACGCTTTGATTTTGATAATTTTAAAAAGCTTCGATCTTTTCTTTAAATAATGAAATAGACATTTTTTCTAAATGCTAAAAAATAATGACATTTGGTAAAAAGAACATTGAAATTTATATAACACATTAAATTTCCAAACAAAGAATTTGTAAAATTTCAACCCCTATTTGCATTATACTTGCAAACAACAATCGATCTGGTCTTATACCATCCCCGATCCCTCACCAAGGCTCTAAATTCTAAACCATCCCAACAAAGCTGCCTAAAACCACACTCACTCCAATACTAATACCCAAAGCCAACCCAACTGAACCAGTAAAACCTGGTGCACTTGATTTAGCTGGAGCTGGAGCTGGAGCCGGAGTATCCATATCCGATGGGTTCACGCCTGCAGGCTGAGGTGACTCTCCTTTCGGGCTCTTGGCTACTGGAGGCTGCGTTGTAGGAGGTGATGCCGGGGTTTCAGCAGTCGGGGATGGCGACACAGGTGGCTTGGGCACCGGAGCAGCAGAAGGCGGAGGAGCGTGGCGAGTTTTGTTTCGCACGGCCAAGACAATTATGATGAGCTTCTGTCCCTTTTTGCAATTATCACCAGTGCCACTGATGAAGTAAAATGGACCTGAACGATCGAACTTGAAGACTGACTCTCCGTCTGTCAAGGACTGTTTGGGACTTGTGGTGTTGCATGAATTGTACTGGTCCTTTGTTACCACCAACACTGAATCTGACCCTTTCTTGTATTTGAAAACTGCACCAATTAACATGAAGAAACATTTAATATACCCAGAACTCAAACAACTTAAAAATCATCGTCAGAAACAAACAAAAAATGTTGATTGTGTCTATCATAAATTGAGAGAGAGAGAGAGGCATATGTCTTACGGAGAGTATCATTGACTCGAAATCTATTTCTTTCAGCCCAGTGATTGTAATTCTCAGAAGGGTTTGATACCCAACCATCTTTTCCACCAACCAAGAATTTGTGAGCTTGGGATGAGCTAAGAGACCCCATAATTAATACCCCAAATAGAAAGCCAAGAAATGAGAGAGACCCCATTGCACAAACAAGAGTAGTAGTAGTAGTAGTACTCCAAAGTGTATATCAGACAACAATGTTTGCTAGAAAGTCTTAGATAGAGACATGTAAGCCTGGCCAGTGAGGAATATATAGAGGGATTGGTGAGAAAATGACCGTTGTAGAGCATGCAAAATGCAGAGTGGTGGTGAAAAATATTATGGCAATCTTTGCTGGCATTTTGGTACGTGTAATAAATTTTGGTAGGCGTTTCATTTCAGCTAATGACAGTGCGGGAATGAACGGTTTTTTTCACACGTCGCGCCATGTGAGAGACTTAACGGTCATGAAAGGCTTTGGAATTTGAGGTTTTGTTCTGCTAATTTTGTTTTATGCGACAGAATAAGATAAGGGTTTAGGCTGTGATTGTGGTGTTTCATGAGCTTTATAGGTTGGAAATCTTTCATTGGCCACCGACCAAAATGAAAAATTAAATTAATTGCTTTCTATAAGATTCCGGTTGCTAGCTACTTGCAGTACTCTCAAACTGAAAAAAAGTATATTTTCCTTTTACGAAAAATAAGTTCATTTTCATTTTATTTTTCATTATTTTATGGTTGCAGAAATCGTTCAAATTAAATAGAACATGTAATTTTTTCTTTTGGTTGCTTAATAACGGCTATAATAACTTTAATTATTACATAAATTCCGTCGTCTAGATCTGTTTATGCTGAATTGAATATGAAATTAATGTGGTGCCATGTATCAATTGTAATTATTTGGTAGATGATAATTTAATTTGACCTTAAAATTTTATCATTAAGTGGTTCAGGGTGAAACTTATGTTATTACCTCGGATGAATTTGAGAGTCCAAAACATAAATTGTACTTTTTTGTTATTTCTGGAACGAGGATTTACAAATAATTTAAGAGTACAATTTAGTGATTTACAAATAATTTGAGCCAAGTAGTAGGTTGTTTAAATTTGGTTTGCTAATAGTACTAACACTTTTTTTGAGCCATTATTAATTCAAAAATTGATTAATTTTCCATGCATAAAACATCAAGTTTAGGGCATTGATTCTTTCACACTCGTTAGTTTATTTCATATACATCACATATTTCACTTCTTCTTCTTTTTTTTTCTTTTTTTAAGAAGAACCTATTTCACATTTTAAATGTGAACATCAACAAAAATTTTATAGCATTAGATTATGGTGGTTATGTGTACATAGTGTACAACAATGAATTTGAAATAATATTTTTCGTTTTATATATTTTGTTAAGATTACTTAAATAATCATTTTTTTAGATACATAGATAGTGGGAGAGGGTGTGGTATAGTTCAAATTAGAGACATAGAACACTACAAAGAGTATCATTACCACTAAATTATCACTTGAACCTGAAATTAAATAATCAAACACTTTTTTTTTAGAAACAAACACATACACACAAGGGAGATAGAAAGAGATTCTAACACAAAAGCACACCACCACTCCACTCAAAATCTCAAACTTAAATTATAAGAATAAGTAAAAATCTTGAACAATAAAGACAACAACTTTTTTTTTATAGATACAATAGAATTTCAACTTATGTCATCTACTTTATGATTATTATTCTTTATTATCATCGGACTAATATACCATCAGTTTCATGGGGATTCAAAATCTAGATCTCTTATTTGAACAATAGACTTTTCTAGTTGAACTAACTAGAGCCCATAATAAAGATAAGATTTTACTTATATTTAATAGGAATTATCAATATTATATAAATCCATAAATGTCCTCACTCTGAAACTAACACTAGTTGCTACTAATAAACACGGGTAATTATCGAGTACTCCCAGAATATTATAAATACGTACTCCTCCTTCTCACATAATTGTAGGTTCCACCAATTAAATTTATGGTGGGACCCACAATTCATGTGAGAGAAGGGAGTACGCATTTATAGTAATCTCGGAGTATTCAATAATTTTCCAATAAACAATATCATAAATTAAAAGCAAAACTACATTGTTGGTCCTTCAAGTTTACCCCCTATATGCACAGTTGGTCCCTCAATTTTCAAATGAGTGCAATTAATCCTTTAAGTTTTCAAAATGAGCCATATAAATCATTCTGTTAACTTCCGTTAGTAATGTTGCTTACATGGCTAATGAAACAATGATCTGTCATTTTTTTTTAATGACATGGCATTTCATTTTATTAAAAAAATTACAAATATAAAGTTACACAAAAAAAATCTGACCCGTTCCAATCAATTCTATAATTACACTCTCGTCGTCTAAATACAATTAGAACAAGACAAGGTATTACTAAAGTTTATATGCAAAAATGGCCCCAATACCACCGGTAGAAATTGCCAAAACAACTTGTTTACAATCTAAACAACTTGGCTAATTAGATATCTAAACAATACTAGAAATTAACATATTCCTATACCATTTTAAAGAACCTATCGAACTCAACAATCGTTATCCCTGAGACCCTGACTTCTCAACTTCTCAAAGACACCAAGAGCTTCCATTGATCTTTGCCACGGACACATATAGCCTCTTATGTAACACATTCTTTCTCTCTGCAACTTTTATTCTCTTCATTTTCTTTGTGTCCCAGCCTCCATATCTAAACCCCTACTTTCTCTCTTACGCATACATATGCCTTTTAACACTCCAACAATCTTCAAAAAGTCTTTAAAAAGCATAACAGCACAAGAACCATGTTCCTATGCATAGAATCTAATCACTGCCGCCGCCACCACCACCACCACACCTCTGCTCTGCGGCTTTGCCGAAAGTCGAAGTGAGATCTAACCACCCCGCCATGTCAGAAACTCCTCTTTCTCCGGCCACCGAAAAAAACTATATCGTTCGGTTGCTGCGAACACTGTAGTCGTTCTCATCTTCTTCTTCTTCTTCTTCATCCTCCATGAATGATATCGAGCTCTTTGTCTTTGCTTTGAAAGATAATGGCTGGCTTGGAATGTTTCAATCTCGCTCTTGTGGGTTTTACTTGAATCAGAATGGGTCAATTTTTTTTTTTCTAACTTGTAAATACATTTTTGTAATTTTTTAATAAAAAAAATACTACGTCATTAAAAAAAATGACATGTCATTATTTCGTTAGCCACGTAAGTAACATTACTAACGGAAGTTAACAGAATGACTTATATGGCTCATTTTGAAAACTCAAGGGACAAATTGTGCTCACTTGAAACTTAAGAGACCAATTGCGCACACAAAGTAAACTTGATGGACCAACAATGTAGTTTTGCCTTTAATTTACAGAATTCCTCCCAAGAAATTTAGAGTAGTTACCCTTTTAGTTTTGTTCTTAAGTTATGGAACTTTTCTCGCGCTATTCTGAATAAACCTATCACATAATTTACACGCAACAGTTTTTTAACCATATTATAATTTCTGTATTCTTTAGCCCACTCGTTGTTCTCACAATTATTCAGCACCCATATCCCAAAGTGTGTAGCTGATGAAAGATCAGCAATGGCCAAACATCCTCACAGTTAAAGTAAAGTAAAAGAATCTGTATTTATACTTTTCCACCAAAATATTTCACCGTAATTATACTTAACCCTGTTAACTATCAAAATACATTATTAACCCTCTAAAGTTATAACTTTGTTTCATATTTCAATGTCTCCCCTTTTGTCTATTTTGGTGTTTGTTGTAGCATTTTAATATTAATTAAATAGTTAATTTAATATTTTAATGAATAATAAGTTGGCAAATTTAATGTAAAGATAAGTGAGTTAATGGGGTAGACGAGGAGTTAATGTAATATCAAATTTGGAATTCCACATTAATAAGGAAAGAGACTCTTTATTTATTTATATGTGTGATGATTTATTGGGCTTAAATGCAATGAAGGAGAAATTGGGTAAGACACACGAAGGTGAATGAATGAAAAACTAGAATACTACACATTTGGGATATGAAAATTAATTAATTATTAATTATATATTTTTAGGTATATATTAATATATTAAATATTTTTTGACATAATTTATATTTATTTTGCGAGGAGTATAAGGCTAACCAAATAAATTACCAAATACTATAGAAGAAAATATATTTATATATAAACAAATGCTATAGATATTTTTTTTATAAGAAGAAAGATTAAAAAAAAATACTATAGATTAAATGCATTGTTTCTTTTTTTTTAAATAAAAAATTGCATTGTTCATGTTAAAAAAAAAAAAAAAAAAAAAGGGGACATTGAATGCTTTCCTTGATAAATAAAATAAAATAAAGTATGGTTAAGACATGGTCAGGTGGCCTGATGGATAGGTGGGGGATAAGACTAAGGTTTGAAAAGTTACTTTCTAACTTATAACTCATTAAAATCACGTGGGGGAGGCGGACAAAACAAAAAGGCTATAACCAACTCAAGGTGGTATGTATTGGGCACTTTTGTAAACCTATAACTTATTGTTATAAAGTTGTTGTGGATATAGTATTACTTTATCTTTGAATCCAAATTCTTGAAGATCTTCAAGTTAGAATATTCAATAATTTTTTGTAAGGTAGACAAAACGGGTTATAGTTGCAAGTCTGGGTGTTCATAGTTGCATCTTGCATGCAGCACTGCCACTAAATCTAATGTACTTGACATTAAAAGACCAATTTACCCTTCTTTACAAAATAGAAAACTAAATGTTTTTTAATACCAAATTATGTTATAATTAACACCAACATAGATGGTAAGGGATTAAGTGTAACCTACTTTTGAAATTGAGGGGTTGATCCTGTGCTTCCATAGTTTAGGGTTGAAATATAATCAAGGAGATAGTTTATGATGAAAAGTGTAATTCCACCCATTTTGTTTAAAAAAAAATTATTAGGTTAAGCGGTGTGTGGTGCAAAACCAAAGAAGAAGCCAAACCTTACTCACAAAGTCTTTTACCTTGAGGAGGATTAACCAATTAACTGCCCAAGAGCTTAAAATATGTGGAGCTTTGATTATTAAATTGTCCAAATTAATTTCTCCTGTAGGAATGATTTCACTAATGATTTATTACTTTCAAGATAACGATAGAATTGACAGCAGGGGTGCAAAGTGTAACACAGATTATAGTTTAACATGTTAACCATGCATTCTAAAAGTTTATGATGCAATGTGTAATTTGAAATATAGTTTAGGGTCGTAAAGTGTATTTTTCTCCAAAATTTTAAAATGCATAGAAACATAAAGTTAAATCAAACTAACCCTTAACAGATTTAGGGTTAAAACTGTTGTAAAACTTTCATTCTTTATAATGGATTTATTTTGCTTGTAGGGTTGGTGTTTAAGTCATTAGAGAGTTTTTCTTGATTTGGGTTTTCTTTTCATCACCATATCGCATTATCGCTTATGTTATTTTCTTCTACTTTGATTATTGTGATATGGTGTGCATGTTTTGATATAGTTTTAAACCTTGAGCATAATTAGATAATAAATTAAACTTGGCTTAAATTAGTTAATTGGTGCAATCAGGCACTAATTTTTCCCAACACAAATTATACTTTTAAGTTATTAAAATAGAAAATCTATGTTTCTCAAAAAAATAAAAAACCTAGGGTAAAATACTATTTTGGTCCTTAAACTTCACTAAAAGTTTGTTTTTCGTCCTAAATCTAAAAAAGTTCATTTTTCGTTTCTAAACTATTGAAAAGTTCATCTTTCATACCTAAATTATTGAAAATGTTTTACTTATGTCCTTGAACTTTACAAAAAGTTTGTTTTCAAAGAACTTTTTACTTATTGAAAAAAGAATTTTTTAAAGTTTAGGGACGAAAAACAAACTTTTAGTAAAGTTTAGGAATGTAAATAGTATCCTACCCAAAAATCTATCTAAAAGTCATGTGTGACAATTTCCTTTTCTCTCTATAGTTTATATACACATTATCTCCTTCTCTTCTTCTTCTTTTTCTCCCTCAAAGTCCACTATGTTAAGTTGCATGTTTATACCTTTTTTTTTCCATTGATGCTTGAAAAATACACTTGGTAAGTGAAATCATTTTTAAAAACTTTATGAATTAAATTGATGAGTCAAAGACATGACTCGAGAGTTGAAACTAGTGTTCTTTTGCATTGAAACCAAATTAACGAAGACATATTTAACACTTCTCACATGTTTGCATTATGTTGGGTTTAGTGCACAAGAATACTAAATCGAAGCATTACTCAACATGTTAATTTAGAAACAAAATTGAATTTAGAAACGAAATTGAATCATATTTATAGATTAAAATTGTAATTAGACAAAAGAAATTATAAAATGTTGATCTTACCAATCTTGTCATCCTTTTTTTTTCCTTAAAAAAATGGCAAAAACACTATTTTGGTCTCTACATTTTGAGGTTACAGTCAATTTAGTCCTCACATTTTGATAACAATCAATTTGGTTCCTATTATTTCCAATTTGCAGTCAATGTGGTCCCTACCATTAACTTACTAACGAAAAATAACTACATGGCAAACGGATTGCATAGTTGGCATATTAAAGCTTACATGGCCAATAAAATATAATAGAAAAATTTTGAATTAACATTTAAAAATACCACATAAGCATTTAAACAATCAAAATTTCCATGTCAGAAAAAAACCAAAAGAAAAAAAAACTTAAAAACACAAAAAGTAATTAATAAAAAAATCATCAGAGTCAAAGGGCCAAAAAAAGAACCTTAAAATTAAAATAAATCAACTTAATCTTTAATCTTCACACAAGAAGAACACAAAATATAAAAAATCAAATAGGAAGAACAAAATTTGAAATCTTGAACCCTTTCATCAAAATTTGGTATCTCAATATGTCTATACAAATTATTCCAAAAATAAAATCAACAACATAAGTTAAACCAAAAATTTCTCTTTCACACAAATATGATTCAATTAAATACATATTCAAATTTGTACAACCTATACATATTCAAATTTGTATAGCCAAAACCTAGATGGAGAAAAAAAGAAACAAAAAAGCCAACATTTGCGATAATCGCATCTTACTGCCCTGATTCCTTAAACATTCATCTTAGAATTCTTTGCAAATTTGGAAAATCACAACAGGTGAAAGGGAAATAATAACTCAAATCTGGTCGGAAGATATGGAGCTTGGAGTCGCTCGTCCATGGCAGATCGGCGATCTCGACCACGATAGATGAGGTTGGCTACGACATGGATGGCGGCAACACAGCTATTTGGATCTTTGAGTTGACTGATCTAGGCATTGCTAGCTAGGTCAAGAATTGTTGCTTGATGAGTTTACTTGTAGCTCGCTTGACTCGTGGTGGAGTGTTTTTGGGCAATGCTGAGATTTGGGATTTTCGTAAAATTTGAATTCTCAGAGATTTTACATTTACCCACAAAGCTACACGCACTAAGTTTGAGGAAATAGATGTTGGGTTAATTTTAACTTTATGTTTTTTTTTTTTTTTAAAGTGTTTGATGAATTTTTTAAGGGAAATGCTAATAGATGCCCTGACAATGGTTAATACTCCATTTAAAAAAAAATTTTATGAAAAAAAAAACAATTAATGTTTTGAAAGTTTTTTCCATTTCCTATAAAAGTGGTGTCAAAACTTTCCTGAAATTGATTATTAACTATTGCCTTAAGGACACCCGTTAACATGACTCATTTTTTAAAAACAATTTCGGTGTTTTTTTGGGTTTTTATTGACGTGGAGTTTTTTATCATTCAAATGCATACGTGGCATTTTTAAATGTTAATTAAAAAAAATATTAATATTTTATGAGAAATAATATGTTCACAACATTTTCACAATATTTTTACAACAAATCCTAAGTGGCAGGTTGTTATTAGTTGTTATTGTTGGGGCAAAAAAGTAATCTTAGTGTTAGGTTCAAATTTGAACCAATAACAACTAATCACCTGTGATTTGTTGTGTAAATGTTATAAAAATGTTATAGACGTAACATCTCTCTTTATTGGCCACACCAACTTTAATGTGTCAATTATACAATCTGTTTGCCATGTAAAATTTTTTGTTAATAAGTTAATGGTATGAACTAAATTGACTGTAGATTAAAAATAACAGGAACTAAATTGATCGTTACCAAAATGTAGGGACTAAATTCATTGTGACCCAAAAAAATAAGTACAAAAAATAGTGTTTTCGTCTTAAAAAAATCCTGTCATATATTTCAGTCATGCCAGGTGGCCTCACGACAGGGCTTGGTGAACCCTTCCCCCCATCACCAGAGGTGACTGAATCAGGACTCGACAAAACTCAAAAATCAAACCCTCTTGCCATTGGGCGGTTAAGTCTGCTTTTTGCTTTCTGGAACAACAAAAACACAATCTCCCCAGTCCCCACAACACAAAATCGCAAGTCCCAAAAAACACTTTTCCTTGAAAACTGTTACCAGAAATTCCTCACCTCTTTCCATATGTCACTGCACATCTTCAAAGAAACCCTCAAGCCCTGCACCAAAAACTTATCTTCATCGTTGAATTCCACATCCATAACCCAAAGCTTTGACCCCATAATCCCTAGAAAACCCCCAAAGTCCACTCTCTCTCAACAGCTTCTGCGCCTCCAAGACCCAGAGACTCTGTCCCAACTCCAAAAACCACATTGCTTACCTAACCAACAACCTCAAGGTCATAGTGATGAAGAAGAAAAGGAAGAGGCAGAAGAACCAGATGGGTTTGGGAGACCCTCCAAATTGGGTCAGTTTCAGTTTGAGCATACAGGACCCTTTGAGTCATTGGTTCTGTCCTCACAGGGTGAAATTCCAGTTGTACAGGTGATTTTATGCTTACCAAGTTTCTGTCTTTAAGAACCCATTTGTGATTTGTGAATATATTGTGTAAATGAATTTGCTGGATTTAAATTTTTGGTCTTGCTTTGTGCATAGTTTTCTTTTGAAATGTTTTCAATACTTGCTATTTGCTTGTTCTGTATTATTCCTTGGGATTAGAGAAAAACGAATTGGGAAAGATTGATTAATTTGGTTATTCATGAATTTCCCTTTGGATGGTGAATTGTGAACTGTGTGTGTGTGAGAGAGAGGTTTTAACTCTCAGTTTTCAAATTCAATTGGATATGTGCAAAAATGCATATTGAAATATTGATTTTGTTCAGAGAAATTTTATGTCCACAACATTTTCACAACAAATCTTAAGTGGCATGTTATTATTAGTTGTTATTGTTAGGGCAAAAAAGTAATCTCAGTGTTTGGAATCAATAATAACTGACCACTTATGATTTGTTGTGAAAATATTGTGGATATAACACTTCTCGTTTGTTTAAATGGATAATAGGAGTGCTTTCCATAAATAGTAGATATTACATATATGATTTTGGGAAATACTAAACATACGAAGAGTTTTACATAATTAATTTTGGAAACTAATGTGGCAGCCAAATTGTCACATGATATGTATCATAATATTACTCCACAGGGAAAGCATTAATTAGTGAGTATGGGTCTACCAGACTGTTTTGGATACTGAATCATGTTAGAGAGAACACTAAACTTATACATTTTATATTCCCAAAAGAAATATGAGAAGAACTGGAAAGTTGAAATTTTATAATAGGCTAATGTTACAGTGGTTGTTAAAGGGTTTTTAGTTTTCTTTTCTTTTCTCTTTCCTGCCAGCTTCTCATCAATTATGGCCAGTTTGGATGGAGGGGAACAGAAAAATGAGTGAAAAAATTCTCTACTGTGGGAAAGCACAGACTAATGATAGTCATCTCCATGAAATTTTCACCATTAGTGCAAATTGCTCTTCTTAGCAGATATCTTTGGTATTACTTTTTTCTTTCTTTTTTTTTTTTTTTTTTGTGTGTGTGTGTGTGTGGGGGGGGGGGGGGGGGGGGGGGGTGGTAATGTTCATTAGAACAATGAAGACCCTACAGTGTCAAATTTTTTTTTTCCTTGGTGAAGCTCTAGATGTTTTTGGAATTCTGTTCATAGGAATCAATGCTTTTCAGGTTCCCGCGTCTATCAACTGTAGGTTGCTTGAACATCAGAGAGTAGGCGTGAAGTTTTTATATAGTTTATACAAGAACAACCATGGAGGCATTCTTGGAGATGACATGTAAGTACACAGTATTTTTTGAGTTGCTTATATAGTTCATGTTTTGTTTATGGATGAGTCATTTCAGAAAATGGGTTTCCCTGAAATTAAAGAAGAAAATGCTGTTGGGTACTGCCCAACCCACAATAATTAGATCTTATTATAATATATAATAAGATTTAATAATTCAAATTATAGAAAAATCTCAATCGATCAAAAAAATTTAAGATTATAATACAAATATGAAAGTTTTGATGTTTAATATAAATAGTAAAACATGGAACTAAAAAAATGACTGATAATTTTGTTTTCGTATATAATGACACACCTTAGCAAGGAAAATAATTATATTGCTGATAAAAGTATAAAATTTCAGTCAAGATGAAGTATTTTTGTACATGTATAGTGCAGGAAACATTTAATACATGTTACTGAGAAGCATGAACATTCCAAAATCCTTGGCATATCCATGTCAGACACATGTTGGACACAGACATGCTGGGGACACTCCTGCATACGGGTCCTTAGTGTGTTGAGAGGAATAAAAACTATTTAAAAGATCCCTTTAATTTAAGATATGTTTTTTAATATTTTGATAGTTTTTATCTATTTTTGAAAATAAAAATAAAATATGCCTAAAAATAAATAAAATATACCTTAAGATATTAATTGATCAATTAATTAAATGTCAAATCCTCATAGTGCCATTTCCTAATTTTTCAAGAAGGGTTGTGTCCATATCCATGTTTCACAGATGTGTTTTATACTTTTAATTATAAAACACATGTATTTTTGGAGTATTTTTGTTTCCTACAATAAACAAGAGAATTTTTTTTCCCCAAAAACTACATACATATGAGTAATGCATGGTATAGTACGCATATTTTTTACCAACTATGTGTGCAGGTTCAAGTTTTGAGAGTGGCAACTTTATGGCAAAAATGCTGAAGGGTATGACATTATCCAAGCCATACCTCCCAGGACTACACTTCAGTGGGATCAGCACTATGTAATGATCCTTCTGATATTGTGTGCACTGTAAATTTTGGATATGTTAGATGGTAGGGGTGTATGCATGCATCTCTGCTTGTATGTGAACATGGGCATATGTATGTGGCTTTGCTGCTTCTGATTACTGCATTAAACTTTCTTGTGGGTAATCAAGTTCTTCTTCCTATTTTAAATTTGAACAGGGGACTTGGCAAGACCATTCAAACAATTGCCTTCCTAGCTGCTGTATATGGTAAAGACAGAGAAGGTGTTGATTCAACAATACTGGATCAGGTAGGCAAAAAGGGCCCCGTACTAATAATTTGCCCCACTTCTGTTATCCATAATTGGGAGGATGAGTTCTCTAAGTGGGCAACCTTTAGTGTTTCTATTTATCATGGTGCAAACCGCGATTTGATATACGACAAGTTAGAAGCACACGCAGTTGAGATACTTATTACCAGTTTTGACACATACAGAATTTATGGCAGCATCTTGTCTGAGGTTAAGTGGGAGATTGTAATTGTTGATGAGGCACACCGGCTTAAGAATGAAAAGTCAAAGCTTTATGGAGCATGTTTAGAAATTAAAACCCCAAAACGTTTTGGTCTGACAGGAACCGTAATGCAGAATAAAATAATGGAATTATTTAATCTCTTTGACTGGGTCGCACCAGGATCCTTGGGAACAAGGGAACATTTCCGGGAGTTTTATGATGAACCCCTCAAGCATGGTCAGAGGTCAACTGCTCCTGAGAGATTTGTTCGGGTTGCTGACAAGCGAAAACAGCACCTAGTGGCAGTTCTTCAGAAATATATGTTGAGAAGGACAAAGGAGGAGACTATTGGCCATCTTATGATGGGAAAGGAAGATAATGTTGTGTTCTGTGCCATGAGTGAATTGCAAAAACGGGTTTATAGTAGAATGTTACAACTACCAGACATCCAGTGCCTCATAAATAAGGACCTTCCATGTAGCTGCGGAAGCCCTCTTACTCAAGTTGAATGTTGTAAAAGGACTGTACCAAATGGAGTAATTTGGCCTTATCTTCACAGGGACAATCCTGATGGTTGTGATTCATGCCCCTTTTGCCTTGTCCTTCCCTGCCTTGTTAAGTTGCAACAGGTTAGCAAGCTCTTGAAAATTGTTGCACTGTTTTCTTATGATTACAATCATTGCTGAAAAATAAAGAGGCATTAAGTCATAATATAAGGAGTCTATCGCAACTTTATTTTTTATTATATTTTCTGAAGGACTTGTTGCTGCAGTTTCCTAGACCAGGCAAACCTTTGTAGTTATATTATTTTTAACAAATCCAGAAGTGAGAGCTAGAGCAATTTTTTTTTTTTTTTTTTGGTGTGTGTGTGTGTGTGTGTGTGTGTCTTCACATTAGCTGAAGCTTGTCTTTGAGATTGAAGTATAAATGCTTTAAAATTTTCAAAATCTTTTCAAGATTAATCAACAATAGATGAAATGAAAATTGTAATTAAAAAAATGGAATTTAAACATAGTATAATGGTATTACCTACCATGAAGATTAAAGAAAACTTGTGGACCATTGAGAGTTTACAAAATAATTACAATTGCAGTTTGAGACTTTGAAATTCATCCAATCTTATTCAACAGTCATCACAATTGATTTATTTGTATTGATCCTAAGTCATCAAGAACTTTTTAGGCTTCTGTTAAGCCATAATCAATCTAAAGTGTGAGTCAAAATAAAGTTAAACTGTACTGAAAAAGAAGAGGATGTGAAACTTGTTTTCATTTTTCTCTCTTACTGATGATAAGATCCTGGTATGTTTGGTTTACATAAGAGGCATATAAATTTTCAATAGAAAATCTTAAGACACCAAGCTTGTGTTTCTCAAGTGCCTTGCATTTTAGTACATATGCTTCCATTAGCATGGGCATCAGTGCTTGAAGGCTGCCTTACAAGTAAGCCCCAAAACTTGAATCCTCTGAAAATGATGTTCATAGTCAACGTTTAATAAGTTATGTTCAGGCAGTGAATTGTGATTTTTACCTTCTTATTATAAGTAGAACTTTTCATATGACTCTCCCTTGCTTATAAAGGGCAACCTCATTACTTATATAAAAAAAAATTTTAAAAAATGTAACCCAATTGCTTAGCCAATTGAAACCCAGATTACCCTTTTTATCATAATGCAGAGATGCTTCTGCTAACAGTTCGATTTAGGTTGGTTATTTCAATGCTTGAACTAAATGGTGTTCCCAGCTGTTTCAAATAATTATATATACTATTGTGATCTTGTTTCTTCTTTCCTATCTTCTAGATCCTGTTTCATATCATTATATTTATTTCAAAAAATTATGTTTGGCTTTGTGCATATTTACCTTTTGGAAACAGATAAGCAATCACCTGGAGTTGATTAAGCCTAACCATAAGGATGATCCAGATAAACAAAGAAAAGATGCAGAGTTTGCCTCCGCTGTCTTTGGCCCTGATATTGATTTGGCAGGAGGGAAAACCCAAAGTGAGAGTTTCATGGGCCTAAGTGATGTCAAACATTGTGGCAAAATGCGAGCACTGGAAAAGCTAATGCTTTCATGGGTTTCGCATGGCGATAAAGTTCTTTTGTTCAGTTACTCTGTCAGGTAATGTGCCATTATTTTACAATGTAGAGCCTTTAGTTCAAGGTTCTTTTATTTTCTATTTTTAAGGCATTTTAATAATATTTGCTCTGCTAAGGTCTGACAACATGGTTTTCCAGTTCCAATATATCATTCTATTATCTGGTTTTTCTGTTTTGTCTGGTCATTCTAAACTCAGTATAAAAGAATTTTAAATAAGAATAAAATAGAGTAGCTCATTAACTAATTTGGATAACAAATCAACCATTACGGCGATTCCTTATATTTAATCAACAATGTTTATCAAGTTTGGAAAATTAAATCCTTAGACCTCTACTAAACTCCACATTAATGAATTTCTGAGAAACAAAGTCATAGGCACATAGGTTCAGAGCTAGGCCGCCACTAATCGGTCCACCGTTTACCTTTCCCGGTCTTCCATCCTGACAACGTGGTTTGCTTTCTCATCGTGCTATATTGGGGTCAAATTGTTCACTTTGTAAAGATCAAAAATAGCTAGAAAAGGAAAGATTCTTCTGTGAGTGTTAGCAAGAAACAAAAAATTGTGCTAGTTCCATGAGAATTAGGCATGAGAGAGAGAGAGAGAGACAGAGAGAGAGAGAGAGAGATTCTTCAAATGACTGCAGTGCAACATATAGCTCCCAGTCATAATATAAAGAACATCAACGGACTAATGTTCTTTGTCAGTGAATTCTCTCCATTTGCCTTCTTTTGTTGGGTGTGACGTTACCTGCTCATGAAATTGATCTACTATTCTTAGGATGCTGGACATACTGGAAAAATTTCTTATACGCAAAGGCTACTGCTTCTCAAGGCTTGATGGTTCCACCCCAACCAACTTGCGCCAGTCTCTAGTTGATGACTTCAATTCAAGTCCAAGCAAACTAGTAAACTTTCAAACTAAAAATTAAATGTTCAGTTTGTGATCCAAATTGCTAATGAGCTCTAAATTCTTGTTTCAGGTGTTTCTCATATCAACCCGAGCTGGTGGGCTTGGATTAAATCTTGTCAGTGCAAATCGCGTGGTAATATTCGATCCAAACTGGAATCCCGCCCAAGACTTACAGGCCCAGGACAGGTCCTTTCGATTTGGACAGAAGCGGCATGTTGTGGTTTTTCGCCTTCTTGCAGCTGGTTCCCTTGAGGAACTTGTTTATTCCCGTCAAGTGTATAAACAGCAGCTATCAAATATAGCTGTTTCTGGAAAATTGGAAAAACGATACTTTGAAGGTGTTCAGGTACATTCAGTTTTTGTGGGTGGCGGTGTTCTTGATTTTTGTGTTTGTTTTCAAATATTAGATTTCTTGTGTTTCACTTTATTAGCTCCATATCAGGATTGCAAGGAATTTCAAGGCGAGCTTTTTGGAATCTGCAATTTATTTCGTGATCTATCTGATAAACTCTTTACCAGTGAAATCATCGAATTACATGAAAATCAGGGACACAAACATGGGGATCATCTTTGTACGGAAAAAGGATTAACTGAACTTGGAAACAATTTTGTTTCATCCAAGGAAGTGGGTGTTACATTTTCATCTGAGTCTGAAACCAGAGTGCCTAGTGACTCTGAGAGGGTTAAAAGAAGTAAACCAGTGCTTGAAGACATGGGTAGGCTTATCTTGTTCTTTGTAATTCAATTTCTTCTGTTACTATTACCCTGCATTCACATTCCCTTTTTATACCCCCCCTCCTCCCCAGCATTTTGAGGAAGATATTCGTTGTCCATCTATATCAACAAGAAGCACTAGTGAACATTATAAACAATAGATGTAGGAAGTTAGTAGTGTTGATGACATCTTGTTTCTCACCTTTTAGGACCCCTATAGGCAGTCATTACCTGCTCTGCAGTGATTTTTTGCCTTGTTGAATACATGAAAAATACAGATGGCACCTGTTAAGATGAGAACTGCTTGTGCAGTTGTGCAGGTGCTATTACGAGAAGAGGCAAGTCAAAAAGACCTTGGGCCATTGCTGTACAAATAGAATTATTGGCTTCGAACTTCAGAAAGATTTTAGCCTTTTATGTGAATTTTCCCTTAGTGGCAATGGGGTTGAGATAGATCTAAGTGTTCGTTATTGTTTAGAAAAACTCTAGCCTATCCCAGATAGTTGGGAACTTGGGATACTAGTGGAAAACATTGGATCTATAGGCCATTGACCTAAGGATTTTGCATTGATAGGGATTACAATAGCCAGTAGGTAGGGTTTTTTTAAAGGATTTGAAATACTGATTAAATCAATCGATGTTTTTGTGTTTAGGCATTGTATATGCTCATCGTAATGAAGACATTGTCAATGCTGGAGCTGGGATTCAAGGGAAGTTGGATATAAGCATCCCTCAGAATGATAGCCATATCCCTGCAGCAAGGAGGAGCAAACCAGATGGCGTAAGTGAGAAAGAAAATGTTCCTTCAATCAAAGACAGGAAGAGAAGCCAATACAGTCTCATTGCTCGGTTCGCGGGTATGGGAGAATTTGAATTTAGCAAGTGGTTACTTTCTGCAACTCCTTTGGAGAGGGAGAAAGTGCTTCGAGACTACAAAAAGAGGAAGGAGAAGTTACCTAATGGTTGAAGCACTTCCTAGTGCAGAAACATTTTTTTTCCCCGTGATGTATAACAAATAGCTGTAACTGTTTAATCTACATTGTTGTATCATAAAGATCTTTTATCATTTTTTGTTTTTGTTTAATTTTTGTATAGCATTCCATGCTTGTAATATTTGAATGTAATACCTCAGATAGATTAGTAACTACTAACTACACTCATTTAGCTGTTTTCCAGTTATTCAACTTTTCTGAAAATTGTGTTGCACTTGACAATACTGATTTATCCAGACTCTGACTTTTGTACATTACGGAGTAGAGACACTGTTCAGGTATTTCATACCAGCGTTTCTTTGCAACAGTGGCCAGAGCAAACTGGCTGTCCATAATCCTGATTACTTTTGTTTATTGTTGGCTTGAATAAACTGCACCAAGTGCACATGGGATACTCCAGTGAAGTCAATTCCTTCTTGCCGAGTTCGATCAGTATTTAGTTTTTACACTTCTTTTGGGTTTTGCACGCTTTGTTTAGAGAATTTGTGTTAGCTGCAAGTGATAATTTTTTAGGTGTACTTGAGATTTGGGTTTTGTGAGTTCTTTGTGCTACCTTTGTAAATTCGTTATTTTTAGTAAAATTTTCTTCTCAGTGCCTCTAGTGGACATAACAAGGGTGAATCATGTAAATCTTTGTCTTTCATGTGACGTTTGATTTTTCTATTATTATTTCACATAAATCTACCATAATTAACTACACTCGCAATGTATTAGTATCAAAGCTTCTACTACCTCGACAACTTTTTACATAAATTAAAATAGTTGTCTAATTTAATTCATGTCACATCTAAGCAATGAAGTTGTCTAGTGTTGGTTGCAAGCATAGAGAGCAACCCATCAGGAAATTAACATGATGAAAGCCGTTACATCTAAGCTGACTTGTCATTAGCATCAATTTTGTGTAAAAAAGATTTTACATATGAAAAATGCTGAAGACAACTTATTGCATAACTTTTGCCACAACTCGCCACATGATAAGTTTTAAGTGGTAAAGAAAAAGTTGTGGGTCCATGTGGGTCTACACTTCCACCACTCACAACTCGCCATGTGACGAGTTGTGACAAAAATTGTGCAAGAAGTTGTGGTTCTAGGATTGCTCTTTACACATTGATCCATTTGATTGCACTAAGATACATGACACACGAGGGGTAGTTGCTCATGAACCAGTGAGTTTAAAAGTGGAGTTGATTGCAATTGCGAGTGAATGCAAAATCCTCTAGCTCAGTTAAAATCCTGAAAGCATGCAATAGCTTGCTTCACTTATTGTACAAGAGTTTGGTGAGCCTTTAGTGGAAAGCATATTCATGCAAAGCTAACCACTTTGCCGAAAGAATTACTACACCTCATATGCGGTCTTAAAAGTGTCAAGGGGTTTATAGGCTAGAAAAGCTGCGAGATGGTTACCATTTGGTGAAGCCTGAGGAGATTAGCCACACTACATCCTGATTCCATTATGTTGAGGGTAGTCTAGAATCTAAATCATTTTCGGGGTTAGTTTGGGTATTTTGGCGGATCTTAAGCTTCTTTAAATGCCTAAATGATTCTAGTATTCCTGACTTACATATTAGGAGAGGGGAAAAAATTGGAATTAGAAGGAGAAATAATATCATGGATCATCTTTGATTACCAAAAATCCAGTGACACATAATATAGACTTGCACAGGCACACACCCTTTAAACGATGTTGTACATGCAATTTACCTTATATCCTCTGTCAAAAGTGGTTTTATGCTTTTGAAAAGACTGACTGAAGGAGAGGAAGTGCAATGCAGCTACTCAGTTGAAAGCTTTTCTTTTTCTTTTTCTTTTTTTTTTTTGAAAATTACTCAGTTGAAGGCTTGAAGCTTAGGTGACCAGGTTGCTTGATTTGGGAACAACTATAAAACATCTAAACAAGTATTAAACAGTGCATACCTATATGGACTGTTATGCGTACCCTGATTCACCTAATGGCAGATGTTATTGCTAGTATGCCTTTTCTTAGTTTCTCATTATAACAAATATATGTGTCAGATAGGGTAATATCATGCACTCATGTACATATAGGCAATATAATCCCTTCAATCAAAACTTCAAACCTGTACTACATATTGACATTAAAACCTCATCAATCAATATTTTTAACAAGGCTTCTTTTTTTTTTCTTGGTAAGTTGTTCCAATGGTTTTGAAACAAAATTTTTAACCCCCCATAGAAACAAGAAATTTATCCCTTTCAGTGTGTGACAAGTAGAGAGCTAACCTAAACACAAGATTCAGAGAGAAGGCAATTATCATAAACTCCCTCTTTTAAACTCCTTTACCTTGACAAAAGCAAAAATGTATACAAGAGGAAGAGGAGTATTCATCGTATGGGGTGGAGAATCAATTGATCTCTTCCCTACTGTTGACAGATAGGCTCACACTTCTTTTCTTCTTTCCACTGAAAGAACTGAAGAATAAAGCGATGGTTCCCTCTACTTCAAGGGAATTGGAAGGCAATGTTTGACCTCAGCATATACAAGATGCTGGTGGAGACAGCAGTCACAGCACCTATTTAGAGAATTTTTGTATCTGCCTCCAACAGATTCATAAATTACCTAATCTGCCAACAGTGTTTCCTGATATCCTGACAATAATGGCAGCTATCTTCTCTGCATCTTGAACCTGGAAACTGGCTTTGAAGGTTGGGAACTGGGAGACTGCAGAGCCCAAACCATCAAATTTGACATCAATGGACAGGTTACGAAGCCACACAGTTCATAAAATCTACTACAAATAATAAGTATACCTGTGATGAAGTTGCAGATTCTTGACTTGAATTAATTTGTGTATTGTGAGTGCGCTCTATAATGGAGCCTGTAAAAGCCTGTGAACAATATATGCTACTTAATAATTGGTAAAGGATGACATAGTTAGTAGCCAATGTTCATTTCACCCAATTGACAAGAGACATACCTTCTGAGCATCAAATCCTGGTTTTGAAGACTGGGCTGGAACCTGTAAAACAAAGGCTGCTTAAATGATTTAGATAAGAATTGTAAACAATCATTACGTCTCATGACTTTCACAAATGCCACTGCCAAATTAGTTGTGGTATTTGAGATTGGAAAAAGAAGCTTTTCTCCAAAAAGAAGTGACTAAAATTACAGAGCAAAAATCCAGAATTATGGTTTCAAAACTCAAATTCCAGCACCAGTTTTATTTCTTTTTCACAGCTGCAACATGGGAAGAATTTTTTTTAAAAAAAAAACATAAAAACATTATTTCCAAAAGATATTAATTTTCAATCAGGTTTCTTAGTACTGAATATTGAGCTAAAAACAATTGTCATTCATAACAAAAAAGAAACCTGGATTTTGTATCATATCTTACTTGATATTTCCACTTATCCATTTTAATATTCTCATTTCAGCTTCGCTCATTTTATGAACATGCTATTTCTTAAGAACTCACCATTCAGAGTACTATATAACATAGTTGGCCTTGTAACAGTCTTGGAAAACTTTCCCTTTAACATTATAGATATTCTACGATCACACAATACTCCTAATGTGCTTCTCCACTTCAACCACCCAACTCTTCTCTTATAATTTCTCTTCCATTTTACCATCCTTAAGAATTATTGATCCAAGATATCGAAAGCACTCACTCTTTGATCTCTCTTAACCATCAAGTTATACAACTCTATCTTTATTTCTCCTGTTACTAAACTTACATTCCATTACCATGTTTTAGACCTACTTAACCTAAAGCCTTTAGATTCTAAAGCCTCCCTCCATGATTCCAACTTGACATAGACTCCATGTCTAGTTTCATTCAGTAAAGGTATGTGTCCATTTGTTATTGACAGAAGAAGTTAAGCATTAGCTGTAGAGCATTAGTTTACAGCTTTTGTGATAAATAACTTTCACTAAAAAAATATTAAAAAATTAGAGTTTAAAGCAACATTCAGAAATTTTAGCAACTTTATAATTTTTTTTTTTTTTCATTTCTCTTGTCTTGTAATCCGTTTGGTACCTCTCTTGTTTTCATTTCTCTTGTCCTAGCACGTTTATAAATATTCTTTTCTCCCTCCTTCATCCCCTTAAATTTAGCCTCTTAAACAGACCTTTTTGCTTCCCTATTCGCCACTTTATAATTTTCATAAGCGCCATTGTCTTTACATCTAGGTAGGCTTGTATAACTCTCTTTTTAAACTAACTGCTATTTAAACCTCCTCACTCTACCACTAAGTCTCCTTAGATGGCAGTCCATGTGTTTTACATTGTCCAAATATAATCTTTACTTGCATGTTGTTTGGAAAGATAATAAAATATGGCAACAACACCAGAGAAGAAAGCACTCAAAGCAGCATGAGTGCTGCAGAGTTTAGAAACAAGCTATAGATACCTCACTTCTTGATAAAGGCACTGGTTGAACATTCTCCTTCACTTCAGGGAGCATCAAGGCCTTCTCAGGAGGACTGGATTTTATCACATCGTGTACCAAACTTTTACCATGTGATTTTTTATCTGAATAGATATGATACAAAAATCAATCTCAGCAGAAATTGTGAATATGAAATTACAGCAATTGGCCAAAGTGACCAGCTCATATATTTTACTCAACACTGTACAGTGTGTTATGACTATGAAGGGTATAATAGAGACTTGTTATCACAATTAGTCAGAACTCGCATGTCAAATTATGATTCCATAAGAAGAAAAGGGGGTGGGGGTGGGTAGGGAAGGTGGATCATCAGTCTCTGGCATATAAAACCAGGCTGAAGTTGTAAGGGATGATTAGTAGTGTATCAAAGATCTAGAAGCTAATATGATATTTAAGAAAAGAAAAGAAACCATACAAAAGAAATGGTTAAAGACTAACCTTCGGGTACAGATTGCACTGCCAAACCCATATACTGCATTAATTGTTAAAAAATCAGTGACTCAAAAAAATATAATTTCAGTAGCCGATATAAGTTAATAAACAATAACACCAAGAAAGAAGAGTATGAAGATGCTACTCACATTTAGCTGATCAGTCAAATCTTTTTGAGGATCACACTTGATTAGAAACTCTTTAGTGGCAGACTTTTTATCTTTCTTCTGCTCCAGCAGTTCTCTTGACTGATACCCCTATTTGAAAAGTGATTGCAACTAATTGTTTATTACAAAATCCAATTTTATTGGAAATCATTTTTCAATATTTCTAGCCAAAATCTTACAATGTAATCCAAAGCATTACCTCAGAATATCTGAGATTGGTATCAAGAGATTTCTGATCTGATAACTTATTAAAATCATCTTTAATTTTCTCATCTTCAGCTTCAAGTTCTTCTTTTTCAAGTTCATCCAACCTGGACATCAAACGAGCATATTCTTCATCATCAAATGCAACTTGTTCATTTTCTTCAACAGTCTCATTGCCACATTCAGCTTCAAGTTCTTCTTTCTCAAGTTCATCCAATCTTGACATGATACGAGCATATTCTTCATCTTCAACTGAAACTTTTGCTTTGTCTGCTTCAGAAAAGCTAGGAGCATCTTCCTTTGGTGGACCTAAAAATAACATTCATGTCTTAAGTGTTGATAGGCATCAGGATGGTAATCATTCCAATAAAATTATAAACAGAGTTGGGCCAGAAACTTATGGAATGGCTCAATCCTATACTAGCTCATGCAAATAATATAAATTCAATGAAAAAGCTAAATTCTAGAGCATATACAATATTACATGCATTTATAATCGTTGAGCGCCTGGAAAAGATTAACTGTGGCATTCAGCAATTTTGTAGAAAAGAAGTTTGTTAATTGTTAAATATAATTATTTTTACTCATACAAGAAGGAGAAATGGCTTAGTTCTGTTTCCCTTAGTAGCATATGCCACCTCTTCTACTCTTTCAAACTAATATTAGTGCTTTGATGAATATTGATACAAAGTGATTGCCACACACACACACACACACACACACAGACACCCAAAAACGAAACAAAAACAAAAAAACAATAAATTTGAAATTACCAAAATTGTAATTAAACCATCCAGTACTTCTATAATTATAACTCAACTGCATTTCAAGTTTTAGAACCAAGCTACTGACAGAAAACAAGAGGCAAGAACCTGCCTGATTCAGATTCCCTTTCAGTAGAATTTTCCTCCACATAATCTTCTGTTATCTCTAGAAGACCTTCCTGTTGTAAGTATGAATGAGAATACAAACAGATAAATGTTTATGTATGTAGAGCCAAATAAAATATTATAAATACAAATATCACATCAGGAAATGATAGAAAACGTTCTATAAAGGAAGCAAACATAACAGCATAAGTCTCTATATTGTCAGAGACAAGGGATAATTTATTTATTAACATTCAATCACAAAGTGTCATAAAAGAGGCCAAAAACCAAATTCCAACCTTTTAAGTTTTGGTGAATTGTCATTCTTGTCCCCAAAGTTTATTTCTTTTATCATTTTAGTACTTAAACTTTAGCATTTCTATCAAGCTGGTACTTCCATCCATTGCCATCTATCACCTTATCATCTCCATCACATGTGATGCAACATAATTTTGCTGGACTATTATGCTACTGCCCCTCAGATATTGGAAACCTGATATTGGACCATGAACAAATCTGCTTGCCTACCAGACATAGATTGAGAATCTGCTGTCAATTCTTTTGGTTGAAGGACACTTACAAAACAAGGGGTCTCTACTCTCCAAGGAACCTCTACAGTATACTCATGTTATATCATTCTTATAATCTCACTTCACTAATCTCTCATGAGTGGAGAGTCTTCGTTAATTGTTAACCATAATATATTAAGTGATGTTTGGAATTGTAGCAGAAACCACACCTACTTGTACCAATCCACTTCCTGCTGCTTGTCCCTAATTGCATTCCAAGTGGTGTTGCAAGTAAACTGTTCTGAAGGGGAAAGTAAAAACCTGACAGAGCCTTCTTGCTGCAATCTGACTTGAAACAGGCCAGCTAGAATGGCAACCAGGTCTCCAGACCTTGAAGGTGTCAAATTCCATTGACCATATTTCTAGACATCAGAAACCCTTGCACAATGAACTCCCAGCATCACAAACTACTCTACGGCCATATTTCAGCAGCAACACCACATCTGGATACCAATTATACCCCCGCAGAAAAATATTTTCTTGCTTTCCTACTCCATGTTTTATCAAGTGTCAAGCATGGTCCCTTAGCTTCACCATCATTCTCCAACCCCATGAACTCCCCTGCTGTAATTTAATTGACCATAAGCTCCTACCCCTCAGCAGATAATGTATCCAATTTGGGCAAACAAATTTCACATATGTATTAAAACAGCATTCCTATTCCAATCATAAATCCTTTTAGGCCCCAAAACTCCCTACAAATGATAGCTTCTAAGATGTCCAAGATTAAATTATGGCAGTAATTCTCTCCACCAAAGGCTGAACAGTCTCTAGCATTCAACCACTCAGAAATCTGTGGCAACCTAAAATATCTACCCAGAAGCCTTCCTTCCTTGAAGCTAAGAATAGACAAGGTCTGATCTGTAATAAACTCAGCTGTTCCAGCAAAGAAAGCTTCACTCATACTAGTGTTAGCAGACAACCCAGATAAGCCCTGACTGATAGTTTCAAAAAAATCATAAGATCATCGGCTAGAAACAAGTGAGTAGGGTGGATATAGGGACATCTTGGATGAAACTTGAACTCCTTGCTCTCCACAGAAGCTCTTTGCAACAATCTATAGAAATTTTCCATTGACATAAAAAAGAGATATGGAGACATGGGGTCTCCCTGTCTCGGCCCTTCATACCTTTAAAATACCCTAAAATACTTCCATTTAGGGCAATTGAGTATATTGGAAGTTAAAACACACTCCCTAAGGACCAAACCCAAGTTACCCAACTTCAGTATTCCTACAACTTTTTTGAAATTGAAAGGATCAGAAATCTAGTGATCACCTTGGATATCAAGAAAACACATAAGCCAGAGCTTTATCGATCTAAAAAAATTGACTTTTTTGTTATTGTGTATCTTAACTTAAGTAGCTCATCATTATATACATGCTGAATTAAAAAACAATTGCATTCACTATTCCCATATGTCTAATATCCACATTATTATATATCCTTGAAGGCAACTTACACTTTCACAAATTGCAACATGATAAGCAAAATCAACACACAATTTGAGCACTCTAAACTTAAAAAATCTCACAAAACATCTTGTCGCATTGCAAGGTCCTATCTTGTAAACTAATTCAAACCACTAAAACAACAATAGCTCACACTACACCCTCACTGACTACTCAAAATGAATTCAATTTTCACGCCTCATAAAAATCATTCATACTTCCAATATCTTATAAACAGTGAGAGAGACAGTCAGGCGTACCGCAGCTTCGGAAGCCGTAGAATCGAAAAAGGAAGTCTCGGCTTTAAGGTTCCGCATGATTGCCTTAAGGGACTCAACTTGGGACTCCAAAACCTTCCCTCTCCTTTTCAAAATCTCCACAGTCTGTTTCGATGTTCTTTCTGCATAGTACCCTTCTCCTAAAAGCACCATAATTTCATTCGTGTGTATCAAACGCCCTGGAAAAAACGCAGCTTTCCCAAACGGAACCTATACCAATACATAAATAAGGACAAAGTTTCAAAAATATTAACCATTGGTGAAAACAAAAAAAGAGAAAGGGTGAAAGTAGTGTGTTTACGATGATGTTGTGGTGGAGTTGTTCGGGGAGTTTCTGGACGAGGTTGATGAGATTAGAGTTGTCGGAGATGAAACCTCGTACGCGGTGGAGTTCGTTTTGTATCTCCGCGAGCTTTTCCTGCACGCGCTTCACGGCCTTCTGGGCATCCTCTGCAGGGAACATCTCCGCTAGTGAAGTCACTGTCCCCGTCCCTTTCTTCGCAAACTCTTCCATTTTCGCTAGCTTTTTTGTGTGAATTGAAGCTTGAACTTGATGTAGCGCAAAACAATGTCACAGTAAAGGTGGGTTTGATTGCTCAGGACTCGGGCACAGTTTCGGAATTACATATATAAAGCTGGATTTTACCCAAAAAAATAAAAGAGTCAAATTACATCATTTGTATAAAAGAATTTTATATTTAACTAGCTTAATTAAAATTTGTATTTTTGTTTATAAAATATCAATTTTAATTTTAAAATTTTGTTTAGTGCTTATTTATTTTATTATTCAAAAATACTGTACATTATATTAGGTTTAATCTAATATAGTTTAGCACAATTTTATGCCTTTCAAAATATACCTAGGTACAAAATTTGTTCAAAAAATAGTAAATTCTTCATATTCAACATGCATAATTTTTCTAAGATTGTTTACAATTCTGTATATTTAACATATATATTTTTTAAAATATTGTACACAATTTTTTCAAGGAATGTATTAAATTCTATACATTCAATGTATATAATTTTTTAAAGAATGTACACATTAATTATGTATATTCAACGTAAGCAATTTTTCAAAAAATGCACACAATTTTGTAGATTCAATATATACAATTTCTCAAATAATGTACCTAATTATGTAAATTTAAAGTACACAAATTTTCAAATATTGTACACATTTACGTACGTTTAACATAAAAAAAAAATTCAAATAATGTACACAATTATTTATATTCAACATACGCAGTTTTTAGAAGAATGTACACAAATTTGTATTCAATATACACAAATTTTCAAATAATGTACACAATTCTTTACAACGTACAATTTTTCAAAGAATGTACACAATTTTGTGTATTCAACGTACACAAATTGTGAAATAATGCACAAAATTCTGTACAATCGATGTACACATTTTTCTAAAAATGCACACAATTATATATATTCAATGTACATAATTTTGTACATTCAAAGTACACAAAATTTCAAATATTGTACACAATTCTATACATTCAACGCGCACAGTTTTTTAAAGAATGCACATAATTCTACATAATTTTGTGTATTCAACGTACACAAATTGTGAAATAATGCATACAATTCTATACAATCAACGTACACATTTTTCAGAAAATGTACACACTGACAAATATTTGAGAAGTTTGAGGTTTCATCATTGACAACATCGCATTATGTGTGCATTATTTCACACAATACTACCGTGGTCGAGCTTGCTATACTTCTTCACAAGCTTTTCCTATACCCACTTCATAGCCTTCTAGGTGTCCTCTACTAGGAATAACATCGCAAGTGAAGTCACCATCCAAATCCCTTTCTTCCAATGGCAGCTTTAGAAATTTCTTTTTGGGTGGTCATTAAGAAACTTAAATTATTCAAAATTTAATAAAGAGTTAAATATATCAACACACAAAAAAACACAAATACATGAAGTACTACAATTTCTTTCCACTAGCAAAGAGAGAGAGAGAGGAAAAAAAAAGATTAATAAGAGACAAAGTGGGAATTGAAAATGTTGAGATGAGAATAATAAACTATTAGAAACTGAAAAGAATATGGAAGGATATCCAAAGTGGGCATGTCTCTCTGTATACGTCAAGATAATTGTAACATCCAGGAGTTATGGAGTAATGGTTTGAACCGTTACTCTACCCCACTGAGCCCATTATCCCACTCAATATTAATGAAGTGATGTGTATATAAACACCAAGAGTAGTACCCACTGAACAGTGACTGAACTTTGCATTTTTCATAGTGTTTAAAGAGTATTGTGAGGCTCTTAGGTTGTGAGTTATATTTGCATCACTCTAGTAGTGTGCAATACTGTCGGAGAAACGTTTTTGCACATGGGTTATACAAACTGGAATCTAGAATGTGCTTGAATAGCTGGTCTGCGTGGAGGCTGGTTCTAGACAACGTAGAACAATCTCAAAACTCCTGTGTGAATTTTCGGTTTAGGCCAAGAGAGGTATGCCAAAAAACCGATTGTTTATATTCCACTATAAAGTCTCTATTTCTTACATTGGTATTAGAGCGTTTATAGGTTGTTCTCGATGTCATAGGCATATATGATTAGTTCCGAATGCATTTTATGCTTTTGTAATATGCTATGAAATTTTATGCACCTCACATGGCCTTCAATGGCAATTTTTTATTCTGAGCATTTCGTGCCTTGAAATTAATATATATTTTTTATATTACATGTATTAATATTGCCTTAAGTTTCGTAGCAAATCTATAAGTGTGCCATGAGATATATTTCGACAAAAATTAGAACACTGAAACTTTAAAGACAAAACTGCTCTTATATGATTTATATTTTCAAAATATGATTTCATATTATGAATCTATATGTTATAAGCTTTAAATCGGTATATGATACATCAAAAACAGATTTGAAATGAAAAAGATATAAACTTTTAAAGTTTCAGTCTAAAACTTGTTTTTGCTGAAAGAAGTCAAAAGGAAGAAGGTTGAAGACAACTTGTTTTAACCTTTTAGCAAACACCACTCTCGCAGGCACATCACGTGTCTTTCACTCGCCAAAAGGACTAGAGTGATAGCAAATAAAAAACAAAAAAGGGGTCCTACAACAGTTTATTTCCTAAATATTGTTTGTATTTACTCTATTACTATTAGCATGCACTGTACAGTGGGTCCATGTGCCACTTTTGGGATCCTAGTCTTCTGTGAGATTTTTCTATTTTATACATATTAAGCCTATTGATAAATGAGTTCTTTAGGTGAAACGTACTATACAAGCCTAGCTTTTATTTCTCATGAAATGTAAAAGGTATATGCTTCAATGATATGGAATTCATTTTATTTTTTTAAAATTATTTAATTCTGTTATTATTTCTTAGTGAAATATGGTATTAAAAAAATATTTACACAACGTTAAATATTATATTTAACTCTACAAACCAATAAATATTTCTTAATGAAATAATGACATGCCTATATGATTTGTGCTCATGAGTTTAAATTATGATAGCATGTTTGGCTTAATAGTTAATTAATGATATTGGTGAATTATTTTCAGTACATTTTTTTTTTTTTTTGTAAATATGTTTAGAATTGAAATATGGAATAGTGGGAGTATGGTTGAGTTGCATCAACTCCCATACATAATTTTGCATAGATAGGTTAAAATCAAGCTTAGTAATAAACACTAGTGGCACAAGAGATGATTAAGAAGCTTAGCGAATTTTTCGATCTTGCAACGTGTGTTAGTTATGTAAGTCTATTTTAGATCGAACGTCAAAATTTTTTAAATGCGTGTGTAATGTCATTTGTGAAATTTTGTAATGAAATGGCTTCCATGGGTATAATTGCTAATCTTAATAAAGGAGAGAAACTGGATGGTGAAAATTACAATATTTGGCACCGCAAAATCCAGTATGTGCTAAATGAGCAAGAAGTCTTGGAGACTTTGACTCATTCGTTGCATAAACCCAATGAGGGAAGCACTGAGCAACACCAACATGATCTTGCTGCCTATGAAAGTTGGCACAAGAAAGATTTGTGTGCACGCTTTACAATGTTAAGTAGCATGCACAGTGATCTGATTGGTGAATTTGAGCAGTATACAACTACGCAAGATGTGGAAAGCTCTTAAGCTAAGATATGGAGGGACATCAGCCACTAGATTGCCTGGCTTAACAATGAAATTTGATTCATATAAGATGCGCTCTGAACATACAATGAAGCAACATTTTAGGGCGATGTCCTCCATGATTCGAGAGCTCAAATCAGCTGGAAACACCTATTCCTACATCTCACCATGTTTTTGTAACTAGTCATGTCCTTGTTGCTAATTCTACTCGTATGTGGATTGTAGACTCAACAGCAACAGAACATGTAGCGAGAGATAGAGTAGGATTTGTGGAGTATCGTAGGATTCCTGTTGAGAGTAGAGACATCAAGGTGGGAAATGGAGCTAGCGTGGAGGTACTTGAAATTGGTACCTACAAGCTAGAGTTGCGAGTTGGTCACACTCTGTTACTCCACGATGTATTGTATGCTTCAAAGATTTGGAGGAACTTACTTTCCATAGTTACTTTGTTAAGACTTGGTTTCCGGTTTATTTTTTAGAATAATTATGTTTTATTGGATTTGGGAACAATTTATTATGGCCGTGGATTTATTTCAAATGGTTTTTTAATTTTGGATATTGAATATTATAATAATGATAGTTCAATTTTTTTGACTTCATCTGATAATGCTTCTGATAATTCAATTGTATGGCATGCTAGGCTTGGCCATATAGGGCAAGAGAGGATGACTAGGTTAGCTAGAGAAGGCATTATGGGCAATCTCGCTAAGGTCACTTTATCTACTTGTGAACATTGTTTAGTGGGAAGGTAAAAAAGAAAACCGTTTGGAAAAGCCACTAGGGCATCTTTTCCATTGCAACTAATCCACTCTTATATATGTGGTCCAATGAATGTGAGGGCAAGGCATGGAGGTTTCTACTTCATCACATTCATAGATGACTATACACGTTACAGTTATTTCTATTTGATTTCTCATAAGTCTGAGGCTTTAGATTGCTTTAGACGATACATGAGATTGGTTGAGAATCAATTAGATTAGAGCATTAAGGCTCTCAAAACTGATTGTGGGTGTGAATATCTATCTAAGCAATATAAGGAGCTCTATGATGAAAAGGGAATTGCGAGGTAGTTAACGATGCCTTATACACCGCAACAAAATGGTGTGGCGGAAAGGAGAAATCGAACACTACTAGAGATGGTTAGGTCAATGGTGGCGCAAGCAAACCTACTAATTTCGTATTAGGGGGATGCACTTTTGACTGTAGCCTATATACTTATCCAAGTGCCTTCTAAATTAGTATCTTCCACAGCTTATGAACTATGGACCGGCAAGAAACCTGACTTGAATACCTTGCGGCCATGGGGTTCAACAAGTTATGTTCACAATACTTCTCATAAATATGGGAAGTTATGGCCTAGAAGAAAGAAGTGTATATTTATAAGATTTTCAGAGCATTTCGAAGGCTATGAGTTAATAGGTGAACAATTTGATAGAAGTGTGACTGAATTGGAATCATATGATGTTGATTTCATTGAAAGTGAATGTCCTAACAAATGTGAGGTTGAAAAGAACTTGACTCTTTATGAAATGATGGATCAAGAGGAAGGCACCCCAAGTAGACTAGTAGAGGACAAGGAAGAAATTCTGAAAAATCCTAGAAACAGTGGGTGCGACTCACAACCTAGTGGGAGCACACCACTAAAAGATGATCCACAACAACATCAGCCATGTAGAAGCAATCGTGGTAATGTTCCTCATCGTCGTTTTGAGATTGAGGGGGAAGTTTTCATGATTGCTTCACAGGATGATGATGAGCCAAGACCTGTGCAAAAGGCTTTCTCATCTCCTGTTAGTGATGAGTGGATAAAAGCGATGAATGACGAAATGAAGTCTATGAGGACTAATCAGGTCCGGGATCTGGTAAACCTACCATCAGGGCAAAAAGCAATTGGGAACAAATGGGTTCTTAAAATTAAACGCAAGGTGGATGGGTCAATAGAAAGGTATAAAGCTTGATTAGTAGCAAAAGGATACACTTAAAAGAAGGGTGTTGACTACGAGGAAACTTTTTCTCCGGTTATAAGGTTTGCCTCTATTCGACTCATTCTGACCATTGTTGCAAACCTAAATTTGGAATTATACCAAATGTGCGTTAAGACAACTTTTCTTAATGGGGAATTAGATGAGGAAATCTATATGGGTCAACCTATTAGCTTTGTGACCAAAGGTCAAGAGCACAAAGTACAAACTCAAACGAACCATATATGGTTTAAAGCAGTCATCTAGACAATGGTATCTGAGATTCATCAAGCCGTTCTATCGAATGGGTTTATGATGATCGAAAAAGATCATTGTGTCTACATAAAATGATCCAAGGAAAGTTTCATTATTTTGTCATTGTATGTAGAAGATATATTATTGGCTGGTAATGACATGGAGATGATTATTGCCACAAAAGGTTGGTTGTCCTCTAACTTTGAGATGAAGGACATGGGTGAGGCGGATTATATTCTGGGGGTTAAAATTCTTAGGGATCGCTCAAAGAAACTTTTAGGTTTATCACAACAAACCTACATTAAGAAAGTTCTTAAGCGTTTCCAAATGCATAATTGCAAACTCATAGATACTCTAGTTGCAAAAATGAGAGCTTAAGCTTGGATATTTGTCCTAAGACTCAAGATGAAAAAGAAAAGATGGCTCGGGTTCCCTATGCTAATGCAGTTAGAAGCTTAATGTATGCAATAATGTGTACTTGGCCTGATATATGTTATTTTGTTGGATTAGTTAGCAGATTTCAATCTAATCCAGGACTTGATCATTAGAAAGCTATCAAAAGGATATTAAGGTATCTTAAAGGGACAGTGGACCACGTCCTTTGTTATTAGGGTTCAGATTTGCGTATGATTGGATATAGTAATGCTGATTGGGGTAGTGACCTAGATGGATGCAAATCTACATCTGGATATGCTTTCTTGCTAAATAATGGTGCCATCACTTGGAATAGCAAGAAACAACCCCATATAGCATTATCAACTAAGGAAGTTGAGTATGTAGCATGTTCAGCAGCTGTTTAAGAAGCAGTTTGGTTAAGAAGTTTCTTTCAGAATCTTGAGATCGTCAAGGATGCCAATGATCCCGTTACGATACATTGTGATAGCATGGCAGCACTTGCTTATGCTAAGGACTCTAAGCATCATGGTAAAACCAAACACATTGATTTACGATATCACTACATTCAAGACATGGTTGCTCACAATGAAGTGGTTCTAAAACTCATTTCTACAAGCCGCATGATTGTTGATCATCTAACAAAGCCTATTGGGAGGGATGTCTTTCAGGCTCATGTTAGGAGTATAGGGCTACGTAGAATATGATGATATGTTGTTTTTAGTTTCCATTAATTGTACTCTTTTAGGATATTTGTTTTAATGCATATGATGTTATTCATAATAATATGTATGTTTACACATGCATATACCATATGATAAGTTCTGTGGTATGAAAGGTATGTCGACAGGCTTAGGTCGGCTCACTCATATGAGTGATCACCTCTGGTGCTTGAGTAGCGAGCAGAGATGAGACATTGTGTCATTTAATGCTTATGTAGCATATATATATGATTGACACAAATAGATGTCGCCTTAGTTGGAATTAAGATGAGGTCTGTGATATATTTATCTTAATTAGACCGTATATGGATAGCCCATGATCCATGTAGCCTGTGATTAACCAAATGCGAGACCTTAATTTGATGCCTAAGGTGGCAAGCAAATAAAGGACTCAATTAGACGCTTGAGTAGCGACTAGACTAAGATTTGTATGGTGTATTGAATTAAGATATACGCTCTTACTTAAGAGAACTCCACCGTAGCATGTATTTCACACTACATGTGCTTGCTCAACCAAAAGTGGAGGTGAGAAAATAAATCCCTACTTCTTCACCGTGTAAGTCCCATGGATCTTTCATTAAGATCCTACTTATGCCTTTGTTACTTTTGACTATGTCATGAAGCTGAGGTTTTGATGTCTGGTACTTTGGCATGTTACCTATGCCCATGATGGATTCGGTCTAAAGGGACATTGCTGGGAAAGCGATTGGACCAAAGTTAAAGGACGTGAGTGCAAAGGGAAGACTATTTTGTAACACATCCTTATATCTATACTCATTGTTTACAAGTTATAGCGTTTATGGTAGCAAAATAATTGTGATTACATCTAGATAGTTATGATGGATCAAGCATAAGTCTGAGTATTAAACTTAAGAGCGGTTAAAGATGCTTGATTTGATGTGTTAACATATGTCTAGGGCATAACAAGACACTTTAGGGATATTGCTATGCTGGACTCGGTATAAGATTTAGTATAGTGCTCCCAAATATTTTTGCAAGTGTGCTCGGCTATTGCACAACCTATTTGCCAGTATGAACACACTAAGAAACACTTTGAGAGATGGATAATAGGGTCATGCCCAGATGTTAGAAACTGAAAAGACTATGGAAGGACATCCAAAGTGGGCATGTCCCTCTGTATACCTCAGGATCATTGTAAAATCCAGGAGTTATGGAGTAATGGTTTGAACCGTTACTCTACCGCACTAAGCCCATGATCCCACTCAATATTAATGGAATGATGTGTATATAAACACCAAGAGTGGTACCCATTGAATAGAGAACGAATTCTGCATTTCTCAGTGTTTAAATAATGTTGTAAGGCTCTTAGGTTGTGGGTTATATTTGCATCACTCTAGTAATGCGTAACACCGTCAGAGAAATGTTTTTGCATATGGGTTGTACAAACTGGAATTCAAAACGTGCTTGAATAGCTGGTCTGCATGGAGGCTGGCTCTGGACAACATAGAACAATCTCAAAACTCTTGTGTGATCATCGGTTTAGGCCAAGAGATGTATGCCGAAAAACCAATTGTTTATATTCTGCTGCAAAGTCTCTATTTCTTACATAAACTATGAGAGAGTTGAAATGATAATAGAAAGAAGAAAAATATGTGTGTGTGAGAGAGAGAGAGAGAGAGAGAGAGAGAGAGAGAAATGATATTTGTTATAATTGCGAGCCAAATTGCTAAGAAGAGCAAAATTTTTACGATTGGAAAGCCAAAGAGAGCATAATTATCGGCATTGCCAAGAAGAACTTATGACTACAATATTTCTCTTAGTACAGTTTGAAGGAAAAATGAAATTAAAGATTATTTTTATGTAATGGATTGAATGAGTCACAAATTTGAATAATTAGGCACTTTTTTTTTTTTTGAATATTCTTTTTGTTGAATAATTTGTTCACTTGTTGTTTGGTCTAATCATGTATTTGTTTGGATTATTTTTTTTTATTTTTTATTTTTTTGGTTATTTAAGCTAATTTTTATTGTTATTATTTAAGTCCTTTTTTGTTTAAGGGGTTAAAGATTATTTTTGAGGGGTCAAAATATTTTTTTAGAGTAATGCCACGTTTACAATATTTTCACAACAAATCTTATACGACAATTTATTATTGGTGGGTTAAAAAGAAATATCAATATTGGGTCTAATTAGAATTTGTAACAGCTTATCACTTAGGATTTGTTGTGAAATTATTGTGAAAATATTGTGAATATAGCATTACTCTTATTTTGTTGAATCTACATTCTTGTGATTATCAAGTCAGGGTGGTTAACACATGTAGGGCCCTCTTTCTTCGCTGAGTCTTCCATTTTTGTAGGAAGAAGGGGTTTGAATTAAGCTTGATGTAATGCAAAATGACATCGCCATAATGACTAATGCACACAAAGTACACACACATCAATTTGGCATGCACTTATTCCCTACCAATTCCACCAGAAAAAACTTAAATAGTCTCGGAGTAGTACTTCGGGCTCTCACATAGGAGGTGGACTCCATGGTCAGTCCTACATGTAAGGTCCACCCCTTATTTGAAAGCCCGAAATACTGCTCCGGGACTATTTAAGAATTACCCAATTTCATTTATATCTATTTCCCATAATTTATTTTACCATGTGACATTTGTGTGTATAGATAATTGATATGTGAAATAGACACTGCGCAATTTGGAAAGGTGGGTTTATGGAAGCTTTGATCAAGACTCGGGCACAATTTCAAAATTAAATATATAAAGTTGGATTAAAATAGAAGAAGTAAAATTGCATACTTTTTATATAAAGGATTTAACATTTAACCAACTTACTTAAAATTTGCTATTTTTTTATATATAAAATATCAAATTTTAGTTTAACAAAGTTTGTTTAGTGCTTAATTATTTATTAAAAATTAATTGTATACATTATAATAGATTTAAACTAATATAGTTTAGCACAATTTATGGCTTTCAACACACACACACACACACACATATATATATATATCATATTCTTATTATATTTTATATAATAAAATTTGGGGTCATAGAAATCATGATTGCGCCCAGTGATTATCTTCTCCCTGTGACAAATTTTTACACCCTCATAATTATTGATTAATTGATATTCTCAATCATCTCGTGATAGTTTAATTTAGCTTAAAGTTAAAACTCTATTTCTTATGATAAATAAAATAAAAAATAAAAAATAAAAACTCTATTACTTAAGCTTCAAGAAATTAAAAATTTTACTCCAACTAAAATTATATTTATCTTTTTATTTCTTAATTTTTATGATGATTTAATTTATATAAAAATCTGTCTAAGTTTCAAGATATTTAAAATTCTACTCCAACTAAAATTGTAATGGTAAAAAAAAAAAAAACCATAAGATTTTTTAAAAATTAATATTTAGTTAATTAAAAATATATAATAATTTTTTATTTTACAAAATTACAATTTTCACATTAGATACTATATTGCTTCAAGTGGCTTAATTTAGGTTTTTATTTATTTATTTATTTTATAATATAAGTATTGTGGGGGTCAAAAACACTAAGAAATGAATAATCTCAATGTAATTAATTGACACAACTTCTTCTCAAAAAAAAAAAAAAATCGACATAACTAATTTGTAAGGAACAAAGAGGTAATCCATTGTGGGAAGACTAAACAGACATAGGTAGGGATCAAGATGAGCCATCTGGCTATATTTGACTAAAAATAGCTTTCACCAAGGTACACAATGATCTCTGTATTACTACAATACTTTCTCATTTTGTCTCTATCTTTTCTTCTCCAAAAAGCATGATCCCCTTCCCTCATGGGAAGGTCCCCTTTTATCCCCTCAGCTCCTCCTTCTCCAACCATGCATTTTCTTGCTAGATGTCAGAGAATGCTTGTCCCTTCAGACACCTCCCCAATTCCCCCTACCTTTTGATCATGAAAGAAGATTTTCGGAGAGTTTCAATTGTTCAGGCTGGTCATTCATCATTTAATGCGATTGACATTAGATAGGAATACCTAATTAATATGAAGGTGACTATTAGTTTGGGTGCTATGTTGTCTCTTTTAGGTTCTCAGCGAGCATTCTGGGAAACATCTTCCTTCTCAACAGAAGGGTTCTCAACCTACCTCGACAGGGAGGCTGAGTTACTCTGCGGCTTCCTTTAGCCCTCTGGTCTTTGATAGAAGGACTTGGGCCGAACCCAAATCGTAAAAATTGTTGCTCGAATGGGCCCTCCTCAGCCCAAGATTCATTTGGTGGAGACATCCCCTATAGGTATGTATTGTGATTTTTATTTTTTAATTGTGATAGTAAATTTAAGTCTCTAAGCTTTATATAGCAAAAAATATAGCATATTTAACATCACTCAATTACTTGAAACTAGTATTATACCTGTGCACGATTAAATTAAGAATCATATATAACTTAATTAAGTATAAAATATATATTGTAAATTAATCAAAAATAATCTTTGTGAACAAGGATATAGAGGTACGATCCTATAGAACAGATCATGTTCAAGTAAGGTCATAAAATATTCTAAATATAGAATCAAACGTAAAGTTACAAACGACACATTTAGGCATTCATGCCCACTATTATCAATAAATAGTCACCTAACATATACTAAATTTGCAAAAATTAATGACAAATTCAAATCCATGTGAGTTTAGAGCATACCTTACACACTTTCTTTCATGATATTGGCAAAAAATAAAATATGAAAAAAAAAAAGACTAAATCCTCTTATGCATTCTAAAAAAACATATTTATTGCACTCTTTTAATAAGTTGTTACTTTATATATATATATATATATATATATATAATGGTAAATATGTTTATATTATGAATCAGATATTTTCATTCTTATATACGATTTTTGACATTGTTTTATAATAATAAAAAACAATGTATAATTATCTTAACTTAATAAAAAATTTACTAATTTTACTTGTTTAAAGTGTGTACCCTAATCTTAGCAACAACAAAAAAAGTGTGTACCCTAAAATTTCTCTTTAATTTATCTTGATATCATAGCATATCATATTATATATAATAAAAGTTGGGCTTAGACATCATGGTTGCACCATGTGGCGGCACTAAATTGCAGAAATTTTTTTAAATTTTTAGATTTTAAGAAAAAATATATATAAGTTTTCTTCAACTATAATTTCTAAGTGGATAAAAATCTTAATTTGATTAAAGTTGAATTACACTTGCTATATTTCTAAGTGGATAAAAACAAAAATCATAACAATTAAAAGCCAATAGAGTTTGAATCAACTATGATTTCAACTGAGCCACATATTCTGTATCATAAAAATACAACTATTTTGCTCTTTCCACGATAGGCACATTGAAAAAAAAGGTCAAAGCTCCAAATATTCAATGAGTTGTTATTGAGATTATTGCATCTACTTTCAAAACAATCAATTACACTCTCTTATCATATTTGAATAATTATAAGATGTTGCAAACGTAAGTCAGCAACATTAAGTTTTATTAATCAAGTAAAATTCTACCGTGGAATTTAATCAGTTATTGCTCAAATCATATTATTATTATTATTATTATTATTATATAATAAAAGTTGGGCTTAGACGCCGTGGTCACGCCACATGACTTCACTAAATTGTAGAAATTTTAATAAATTTTTAGATTTTAAGAATAGATATATACATATTTTTTGGATAAATATGACAAATCAAGTAATGAAAGAAAGTAGTATTTGATTTACAACTATAACAATTGTGTCTATCTAAAATGTTATCAACAAACCCAATAGAATAGAATTACCTAAGGATAGAATTTAAATAAAAAAGAGAGGAAAAAAAAGATAAAACTTGCATTTTTTTTTCCTACGTTTTTTTTTTTTTTTTTTTTGGTAGATAAATTTTCATCTTATGTCATCTTTTTCCTAATAATAAAGTAAAAAAAAGAAAAAAGTATTTGAGTTTCACCTAAACTACTTCTTTTTGTTCGTATCATTTTCTTCACAACCTAAAATTCTCATTATATATACACATAGTTTTTTGGTCTTTCATTATTTCTACTACGTACTTTACAATTATTTGTTATATTCTTCATTTCTCCTCTCTACCCTACCTACAACCTTGCAGGTAATTTTTTTTTTCTTTCATCAAATTGAATAGATTTTGTGTATTTGTTACCTTTTTATTATATATAATATGATTTTTATATAAGTTTTATAGATAGGTTGAAATTCTATGTTTGATCACAACTTTTAGTGTTTTTTTTAGAAGTGAATATGGCAAGCAATATATTTGTATTTTTTAATTTCTTATTACATGATTATTTTTTGTTGACATCAATATTTTATAATGGATTTAATTTGTTATGGCTTTTGTTTGGTGCTTTGTGCCATGTAATCTATATTCTTTAATTAAAAGCAAAATTTGTTGTCAAACATGAAATTGGATTCAAGATAATCCATCCGTCTAAATTTCTATGTAAGTCTATCTTTACTTAACTCCCTTTTTTTTTTTTTTTTTAAGTTAAAAAATTTGGATATTTTTTCATTAATGAATTGAGGTTTTGGCTCAATTTTGTTTTCAACTGTTTAAATTATTGAATTCATTATTTTTTTTCATGTGTAATATTAATATCTGTGTTTTTTTTAATGATAAAAAAAATAATATATGTGTTCTTAAAGGCTAAAACGCAATACAATTACAAATATTATCTTAAGTTAGGGTGTTATATTTATTTATTAGTAAGTTAGAATGTTACACTAAGTTATTGTATTATATTTTTATTTATTATTAATTTAGAATGTTACATATAGATACATACATTGGTTTAGGGTTGATATAACTTATAACCATTTGAATAAAATCAACACTAAAACAAATGATTTAAATATCAAAATAAGAAATAAAAATCAAATTTCTTTTAAGTGTACAAGTACAATTTATTTTTTAATCTTAAATTTTGAATTAATTCTTTTTTCATTTTATTTGTTATTAAATTTAATTATATTATCAAAATATTTTTTATTAAGCCGTGCATCGCACGGGCATAATACTAGTACTATATAATAAAAGTTGGGCTTAGAATCCATGGTTGTACCAAGTGACTACTCTTATTAATTAATAAATTAATTTTATAGAAGAAAAAAAAAAACCCACATTTTGACTAGGGGATAAGATTTAACAATAATTTAAATTTTTTAAATTATAGTCAAACTAAAAGTTTATTATTGTCAAAATTTTCCAAACTTAAATCCCATACAACCCACGGTTCTATTTTTGTTTTTGTTTTTTTCCTCAAGTATAATAAAAGTTGGGTTTAGAAGTCATGGTTGGGCCAAGTGGCTACTCTCACTAACTAATAAATTAATTTTTTATATATAAAAAAATAAAAAATAAAAACCCACATTTTGCTTATTCGTTTGGGAGTTCATAAGGAAATGGAATTGAATGATCATAAGAGAATGGAAATATATTTAAGTAAAGGAAATAAATGGAATGGAATTAAGTAACCTTGATTGAGTGTTTTAAAATAAAAGAATGGAAATGAATAAAAATAAATGGAATGTAAGTAATCTTGTTTGGGAGTAACATAAAGGGAATGAAATAGACTCATTTTATGACAATATTACTATTAGACCCCTATTTTAAAATAAAGGGTTGAATATATAGGAGTATTTTGAGAGTTTTAGTAAAAAATTCATTAAATCTAATTCTATCCCCTCCCATTCCTCCCAATTTTGGGGGGAATGAAAAATTGAGGTTTTAAGATAATGGAAAGGAATAAGTATTCCCCCTATCTATTTCATTCCCTCCCACTTAAATTTTCAAACAATAGAATGAACTTTCTATTCCTTTTATTAAAACTCCCAAGCAAGGGAAGGGAAAAATATTCTAAAAATATTCTTTTCATTCATTTCCATTTCATTCCATTCTCTCCCCTCAAATGAGAGCTAAGGGATAAGATTTAGCAATAATTTAAAACAAATTTAAATTCTATTTAAACTAAAAGTCTATTTATCAAAAATTTCTAAACTTAAATCCTACACAACCCACTTTTCCCCCCCCCCCCCCCCCCTAAAGTATGATAAAAGTTGGGCTTAGAAGCTATGCATGGTTGGGTCAAGTGGCCGATTACTCTCACTAATTATTAAATTATATATATAATAAATAATAAAAAAACAACTCATGTTTTAACTAAGGGATAAGATTTAACAATAATTTAAAACAAATTTAAATTTTATTCAAACTAAAAGCATATTATCAAAATTTTATAAATTTAAATCCCATACAACCCACATTTTTTTCCCTCAAGTTGCATGATTTAATAATAATTTAAAACAAATTTAAATTCTATTCAAACTAAAAGTCTATTAAAAAAAATTCTAAATGTAAATCCCACACAATGCATACTTTTTTTCCCTCAAGTTGCATCTTATTAAATTAATATTTTATTAAGATATTAAGCCACAAAGCTCTTGACTAAGGATAAGTTTAGCAATAAATTAATTTAGATCATATAAGTTCATTTTCTAGCCATACGTGTACATCTCTAGCAAAGATATAAAGCAATACCCTTTTTCACATAAAGAAAAAGGAGATTGAAAGATTAAGCCAGACTGCTTAACTGCCCAGGAAGATCAAACCAACCCAACTATAATAAAGGCCAAATAAAAAATGACATAAAAGAGGAACAATTATAATTGAAGCATGGAAAAGAAAAAAAAAATGTATATATATATATACTATATAAAACAACACATAAACTCAAAGTTACTGAGAAAAATTGAGAGGAGGAAGTCTTATATATGTGCAATGTTAGCAAAAAATGTGAAGGAAAAAATAAAAGATATCAACAACTAAGTTTTGTATTTATTTAAAAAAATTGATAGAGATATATAGAAAAAGTGGATAAGAACAATTGTGATTTTGTGTCTATTTAAAACACTACTGTAATAATTTGGTCAATGACTTTGTGCAATTATGGCTTCTAAGACCAACTCTATCTAAAACACTATTACAATTTGGTGCAGCTATGTACTTGGTATAACTACAACTTTTAAATCCAACTTTTATCATCTAGCGTATATGATTTTAACATTAAGCTCTATAATAGAGTTTCATTAAACTCTAAACTGTATTATAATATATATATCTTGTTATCTAATCTAAATATAGTTTTTGTGAATATGTGGATATACTTGCACATAGTCATCTAAAAAATAAAAATAAACCTGAACGTAGTGGTAATTCTTTTTAGTGTATTAAGAAACTTCTTGTAAAAAATGAATTAATAATAAGATGAAGAATTTGAGTTGTAATCAAATTATGATTTTTATCAACTTAGAAATCATAGAAGATGAATATAAGAACAAATAAGCCGGTTGTTTACATCTAAAACATTGCTGCGATTTGGTGGAGGGGCTTCTAAACCCAAATATAGTATATATATGATATGTTGATATCTCCATCATCACGCAAAACAAAAACAAAATACTATCGTAATACATCTCAAAGTCATATATAATGATAGCGAAGAGTACACGATACAAGCATAACAGGAAAAGATGTAGACAACAGAGTGCAGCCACTCAAAGCTTTAAGCATATCACACTACCAATTCACTTCCAGCCACCAGTACCAGAAGACAAAAGGGGTAGTAAGATACGTAACGCAATATAAGGCAACTTGATGACATCGGGAACCAAAGAAAGAAGTAGAGTGCTATAAGAGCCACCAAGAAGACCAAACCCATGATCATAATAACATTGGCAAGCCAATTGAGTGTGCTCACAACAAGGTATACTGCAGCCAAGAAAGCCAAAGACATTGTGGCAAGGGCAACTCCAAGAAGTGGTGATGCTGTTTAAGCGCGATAAGCACTAAATGGACGCCCCCTAATTGAGCCCAAATCAGAGTGACAGCAACAACAACGGAGCTATACATTGCTATAGTGTCACAAAAAATGAAAACGTGAAAAAACTAAAAAGTTGTGTGTTATCAAAGTGGCTGTGCCTGAATCTTCGCCAGAGGAGTTATAGCCACCAGGAATTGAAAATCCAGCAGCAAAGGTCACTGTGGCAACAACGGTGGACACCAACAGAAGTATGTTGACCAGTTGCGACGCCACGTTCATGTCAGGGTGTTCCCCTGAAAAAAAAAATTATATATAATAATTAAATTTTTTTTATTTGTTTGCCCTTTAAAAAAAATTCAGAACACCCTCAATCAAAATTAAGAACACCCTCAAAGAAAATAAAAATTTTATTTTTTCTACTTTCAAGCCAAAAAAAAAAAACCCAAAAAGAATTTTGAATTAAAATTTGAAAAAAAAAAAATTGTAACAGGCAAGCCCACCAGGAAAAAAAAAGCCCAATATACTAAAAAAGAAACCCACGGATTCTTAAAAAAAATAAAAATAAAAAGAAAAAGAAGATCAATTTAAGACTGATTGGTGCAAGCCCAGCAAACCCATTCATTCCTCAGCCCACCCTCCAAATACTAACAAAAAACCACATTCTTCTCCATCAAATTCCAAATCACCAATGAAAAAAATAATACTAATAAATAAACAAAAGAGCAAAACAAATCTCCTCTTACATTTACTGGGAGTATAATGCCCCCATCACGCCGCCTCTCCATGACAGTCCTCCTCACCGCCAGTCGCCCTCCTATGAATCACTAGTATCTTTCTCATTTTTTATCTCGCTCTCTTGTTGTGTGTTTGTTACCTTCTTTTTCTTTCTTTCTTTCTTTTTCTTTCTTTCTTTCTTTTTTGCTATAACCATGTGTTTTGTATAACTCCGTGTGCTGTGTTACTGCTGTACAGCACTTCAAAATACTGTGTCTGAGTGTGAGAATGACATTTTTGTTGCTGTAAATTTGACAAGTGTGGATTTCTGTCTTTCACTTTAATTATATAATATCTTATAATATTTTTGAGTTTCTGTTATATAATAACATATAAGATTATAAAATATCGTTATATATAATTAGTTATTACAATGTACTGTTGTTTGCATTTATATTTTGGCTTGAGTGGTTAAATTATAAATGAGTTTTATACAATTAAAAAAACGTAGGACACAACATTATTAAGCTAAAATATCAATTCATAAAATAAAAATTTTTACTGGGTCTTGAATTTTTTTTAATTCAATAATTTTGTTATATTTAATTTGCCCCTAGAAAAACTGACTGGCTCTGCCACTAACCTCAAAACACCCGAAATAGACTAGAATGACCCAAAAAATTTTCCGAAGTAGAATAGGGTGGGTTACTGTTTCGGTTTGTTTACTGGCACGGTATTTTCTGGCCGTTACAGCCATTACGGAATAAAATTAATAATATTGAATCAAACCTAATTACCTAAAGGTTAAAAAGAAATAAGATTGTGTAATTTATGCTTCCTAAGGAACACCTTGAACAAAATTTCTAGAATCGCCACTGGTGTTGACTTTGTCTTTACAGATGTCCGTCTTCTGTTCGTTCAATCTAATAGAAAGTTGTCTTCGAGTATTGGCACTAGGATTTCTTGGCACACCAGCAGCTCTTAATGGAATTGGTGTCAGTCGCTGCAGCAACAACGTAGAATATTTTGTTTGTTAGTTTAAACCTAGATTATGCAAATTAATCAATTTTAAGCCAAGTTATTAATTAGTCAAATCATGTTCGAGGCTTTTATTAATGTAAACAACACCAATATTGAAATCAATCCATATATATATAGCTTTTGTTAAAAGACTGACCATATCATGTAAACGAATTCTTTTTGTAAATGTTTCATGCATGTGAAAATCTTTATTGACAAAGGTCACAATAATTTTTTTTTTTAATGATTGATTTGGTCACTAAACCTTTTGATGAAGAGAAAATTAATCCTAGTTAATCATATACCTGTCGAAAGGTAAACGTGTTTCCAATAGAGCATTCAGCAATATCAAGAGCTGTTAATCCTTCACTGTTAATCAATGTTAGGTCCACCTTCTTGTCCCACGTGAAAGCACTAACAAGTTTGGGATGCCAATGCATGGTGGCTAAATGCAAGGGTGTATTTCCATCCTTATCCGTATCGTTTATAAGCGACTCTAGTCCAGGAGTTTTAAGGATGTAGTTCACTACATTAAGTTCTCCAGTTGTAGCTGCAACGTGTAGAATATTTTGACCATTATGGTTAATGAGCAACTCTCTTGAATTGGGCCAATACTGAAGCAACTCTTGAATGATATGAACATGACCCTTGGCGGAGGCTATGTGAATTGGGAAGAGACCATTTTTATCCCTTTCAGTGGCTATGGAAGCATTTCTACCAAGCAAGAAACGAACACCTTCAAGGTATCCAGTACATGCTGCCCGAGAGGTGTCCTTCCCTCTTCATCCAGTAAATGGATCCAATCTGGCTTCTTCTTAAGTATCAAATCTAAAATATCTGATATTTAAAAAACTTCTTAGCGTGAATTTTTCTTTTCAAAATTGGACCAGATAGAAAATTAGAAAAGAAAATGATTCCCAATTTATGATTCAATTCGGTCATAAATAATTTAGTTAATAATAATAATAATAATAATATATTATTACAAATAAATTTATAATAACTAATTATGTTTACCGAAAAAATTATCCAAAATTAAAATTATTTTAAATGGTTTGGTCACATCTAAGAAAACTCCCGTATAGTGGGAGTGGAGCAAGTTTAGGGCGAGACATGTAAGTCTGTAAACGAACTGAGTTTTGTCAAGTAATAAGTGTTCAAGTTTGGCTCGATAATGAATGTTACATGTTCAAGCTTGACTCGAGCTCGAACATCTTGAACCAAGCCTTATAAATGATGTTCGAGCTTGAGCTAGTCAAAAAGTATAAAAGATTGAACTCGGTTTGGCTTGATTTATTAGTCAAGCTGAACTCAAGTTCAATATCAAGGTTTTGAACTTGAGATCTAACACAATTAACATTATTAAGCCCATATAAAGCCTATTTAGTTTGGACAAGTAATTTCAGCTTCCAGTTAATTACTTACTCTCAGTAACATATGAGTTTAAATGTCAAGCTCATATCAAACTTATTACCAAACTCATAAACGAGTCTCGACTTAATTTGTTTTGTATCAAACCCAAGCACGTTCATGAATTTTTTTTTTTTTTTTTTTGCTTATTTATTAAACAAACATAAAACTGAGACTTAAATTTGGCTTGTTTATAAATAAATAAACATGAACGAGTTTTTTATCAAACTAAATCCAAGTTATTTATAAATGGCTTGATCATTTATCATCTTAAGGACAGGTTGGAGATATTTTGCTATTACCAATGAGGTGACTTATATATATATATATATATATTTTACATCGATAGTTAGAGATGATGAAATTTGACCCTTGATGTCAAGAACTCCATTGGCAAAGTTGTTTATACTATATTCCATAGCTCCATTAATTTAATAGGCCTTTATCAGCAACAGAAATAGAATTTAAACCATGTTGAAAGTTAAAAGCGGCAATAATTTTACCTGTACTCTGCTTCATAATGGCAGCTTGAACTGGTGACTTTCCTTGTAGCTTTCCATATTGGTTGTCAAACTTAATTATTTGGTCCAACATAGTACTAACACAACCATAGAAACAAGCCTCGGTTGCCAGATACAATGGTGACTTCCCTTCCTTGTTATTTAAATAATACAGCGGTTCAGGTTCTTGCATGAGCATGTATATTAGAGAAGGCCAGCATTTCATGTCCATTTATCAGAGCTTCGTGCAAGGCAATGTTTTCCTCCTCATTTTGAGCCCTCGAACACAATAAAAAAGTTGTGCTTTCACTCTCAGCCTCAAGCTCAGATCCAATCAGGCATGAGTCTTGTGCTTGTCCATTGAGTGGTGTGGGGGTAGATGGGCTGATGGGCACATGGGGCCGGTAGCACAATAATTAAAGCAGTGTAATGTGCTGCACATTACACTGCATTAATTATTGTGTTGTACATGAGATGTGTAATGTCAGGTTCTTTTAGTGTAATGTGCACAAGGGGCTAAATAATATAACAAATTAAAGTAGTATAATTAATGACAAACGAATTAATGCAATATAGTTTATTGTTACGCTAAACAACAATAATTAAAGCTGTATAATTAACCAATATATTATAAAAGACAAATAAATTAAATTATGTTAGGCTAAATAATAATTAATAATTTTATAATTAATGAAATAACAATATAACAAATTATAATTTATAAAAGACAAACAAATTAATAAAACAACTAAACAACAATAATTAATAATTTTATTAATATTTCAAATGAACTTATAATTTATTGTTTATTCTTAGAAGACAATTGTAAATTTTATGTATTTGTGTATTTTTTTATTGTTGTTATCAATATATAAAATTTTCCTTTTATTAAATTGTATAATTTATACTTGTTGAAGAATACCCTGACAAAATTTCCTGGAGTCGTCACTATGAATTGAGAACCAATAACTTCGTGACAGTGTTTAGGTATCCGGCTCTGGCAGCAATATGGAGTGGCGTATCGCCTTTGAAATTTTTCTTGGAGAGAAGCCATGGGGAGTGTTTAGCTATCAGCCTCACTGTGTCACAATTATCAAAGCTAGCGGCTATATGGAGCAATGAGTTCCCGGAGGTGCTTTCTTGTTCTAAAATAGCACGTAGAGATAGTTCCTTCTCTGTTAAAACTCGTTCAAGGGTATCAATGAAACCATCAACGTCATCTTTTATGACAGCCTTGTAAAAATCAAGATCCATGAATCTATGTGCGCCAGTTATATTCTCTTCTTCCGAATTAGAGTGATCCAACGACTGCTCTTTGGTCGACTTCGGTGAACTACTACTACTTGTCGCCAACAGACTGCTGGGATTTGGATTTGAAGTGAATCTTTTGGTTAATTGTTCCATCCTGATCAGTCTTCTCTCCATTCTGGTTTGTGTAGGCACTACATCTATCTTAAAATCCTCTGACACCACGCTGCAGCTGAATTCAGATATGGCTTGGAACAAAGGAAGTCCATAATATTGGTTTTCTGCAGCCATAAAGAAAACTTAGCACCATATGTTAGGACTGTTGAAAAAAAAAATTTAAAAGTGTACATAATTAAACTGTATGTAAACTGTAAAGAGAACGGAAGAGACCAATCTGAAGGTCCTCAGCTTTCGTGGCAGGAGCTTTTTCCATGTTCAACGAGAGAGGTAAGCACACAATTTAGGCAAATGGGTAAAGGAGAGTATTTGTTATTGTTATGCACACTCTATTACACACGCTATTTGGAAAAATGAGAATGAATTTATGTCAGTATGTGGTTGGAGTTGGAGGAGATGGCCCATGACATAGAGGAGGTATTAATGCAGCCTGATGTAAGCCCACTTTCGGTTCCTAAATGAAATACAAAACACTACCTTTTCGATTTCTCAATAAAAATACACTACCTTTTCATTAAAAATTGAAACTAAGAAAAGAAAAAGGGAATTTGCCACGCACGAACTTGACATTTTTAATTTTAATTTTAATATCTTAAGGGTGATATCTATGACGTACCTGAATGAAAGGCAAGTATGCAACCTTCTCCAAGAAAGATGGTTGGATCACTTATGATGTGTTTGGATAGTAGAATTTAGGCACATGAATTTGAATTTGAGTAATTAAAATTCAAATACCTTGTTTTAATAGTTTAAAAATGGTCAAAGATTGAATTTGACAAATTCACCAAAGATTTTAAACTTTAGAATCTTTGAATTTGAAATAATTTCTAAACCCATAGAATTTTAGAAATTCATAAGATATACTTCAATATTTATAGATTTGGAATTAAGACATTTCAAACAACTTTAAAATTCAAATCCAAATCTAAATTCAAGTATTCAAACGCAACCTTAAAGTAACAGTGAATGACTAAGAATTAACGTAATAGAAATTATTTGATTTGGAAGATCCATCAAAGATTTTAAACTTTAGAATTTTTGAATTTGAAATAATTTCTAAAGCAATAGAATTTTAGAAATCCACGAGACATTATATACTTCAATATTTATAGATTTGGAAATAAGACATTTCAATCCACCACTTTAAAATTCAAATCCAAATTCAAGTACTCAAACACAACCTTAGAGTAACAATGAATGACTAAGAATTAACAGAATTAACGTAATAGAAATTATTTGATTTGGATTTCTTATAGGAAAAAGTTAAACCCCAAAGGTGATTATCCATTTCATTACAAAAGCAATGACAAATACCTAGGTTGGGGGATCAAAATAAGACAATGATTTACTTCAAATCGATTCAAAGAAATCTCCTTCAGCTTATTACGTAACGATTTATAAAAGCATGCATGCATATATATTTTTAAACAAGTCACATAATTTAGTAAAGGCGAAAAGCACATTTTAGTCCCTACATTTTTAGGCGATTTCTATTTTAGTCCCTACATTTTATTTTTACCGCTTTTAGTCCCTATCCTGAAAAACGGTTCTCGTTTTGGTCCCTGCCGTTACATCAGAAACGGATATTGCTGACGTGGCAAACGGCAATAATAAATAATATTTGTTTAATGTCCACGTGGCCTAATTAATAATAAAAAAATATTTTTTGGCATTAAAAAATGCCACGTCAGCATATAAATTAAAAAAAGAATTTATTAATTTTAACTAAATAAAAAAAATTAAAAACAGAATAAAAAATTAAAAATCTTATGAATTAAGATCTAAGTTAGTCTTGAACAAGAACAACAAGAACACAAACTTAAATCTAAGTAGACAAACTCAGAAATTAAAAAAAAAAAAAAAAAAAAAAAAAAACCAAACCCTAAGATCAAAGTATACCTTGAAGAAGATCAAAATGAACATAATTCCAGATCCAAGAACAAAGAAAGAAAAAACACAGTTTCAAAAAAAAAAAAAAAAAAAAGAAAAAGAAAAAACACCCATCAGTTTCGGCTATTTCTTTCTCTCTCTGTTCAGCTAAAACGCAACAATGGCGACGGCCATGTTCAGGAGGGCACTCCCACGCACCTCCGCCTTATCTCGATACACATGCGCCCGAGCTCACGCAAGCGAGGCCGAAGCTCTGCAAGTCGAACAAAAGGCACGTGCCTCCACGGCGCTCAAAACCTTCTCGATCTACCGCTGGATCCCGGAAAACCCGACGAAGCTAGAGCTCCAGGACTACCAGATCGACCTCAAGGACTGCGGGCCCATGGTCCTCGACGCCCTAATCAAGATCAAGAACGAGGTGGACCCCACGCTCACGTTCCGGCGATCGCGCCACGAGGGGATCTGCGGGTCCTGCGCCATGAACATCGACGGCTGCAACGGGCTCGTGTGCCTCACGAAGATCGAGTCCGAATCGTCGACCTCGATGATCACGCCGCTGCCGCACATGTTCGTGATCAAGGACTTGGTGGTGGATATGACGAACTCCTACAACCAGTACAAGAGCATCGAGCCGTGGCTGAAGAGGAAGAACCCGCCGGAGACGAAAGGGAAAGAGGTTTTGCAGAGTAAGAAAGATAGGGCGAAGCTGGATGGGATGAACGAGTGTATATTGTTAGTGGTGGTTTGGATTTGGAACTGGCAGTGTGTGTATATGGGTGTTTTTTTTTTTTTTTTTTTAAATTTCTGGGTTTATGTAATTGGATTTAAGTTTGTGTTCTTGTTGTTCTTATTCAAGACTAACTTAGATCTTAATTCATAAGATTTTTAATTTTTTATTCTGTTTTTAATTTTTTTTATTTAGTTAAAATTAATAAATTATTTTTTTTAATTTATATGCTGACGTGGCATTTTTTAATGCCAAAAAATATTTTTTTATTATTAATTAGGCCACGTGGACATTAAACAAATATTATTTATTATTGCCGTTTGCCACGTCAGCAATATCCGTTTCTGATGTAACGGCAGGGACCAAAACAAGAACCGTTTTTCAGGATAGGGACTAAAAGCGGTAAAAATAAAATGTAGGGACTAAAATAGAAATCGCCTAAAAATGTAGGGACTAAAATGTGCTTTTCGCCTTTAGTAAATAGATCATGTAACTAAAAGTACATGTTGACAATTGGATCATAGGCCCATTAATAAGTTGAAGTGATTTTTCTCAAAACTGGTTTGGAATATATATATATATATATATATATATGTGGGGCCAGCAAGTCATACGGCCCAGCCCACTTCGTTCCAGGACCGAAGGTCCGAGCCGAGGAGGCATCCAAGGTCCGAGGATGAAAGTGAAAAGCCTAGGAGCCCAACAAGCCACGCCGAGGACGATCCCATCCTCGGACATCCGACACCTTAAGGTAACCGGCAACACATTCAAGGGAGCCTTCCTGACTACTCAAAGAGCAGAGAGGAAGTACCACGCGCCAGCAATGGAAACCTGGCGGAGGAGCAAGTTCATGGCAAACTGTCACCTCCGCATTAAATGCACCCGACTACCGCCCTGGCCGCATTAATGTGGAAAGGACTCCACAACAGTGCCACCTTGGTTCCCGCGACCCACAAAGGGAATGGGAAGGCGGCTGATGGGATAGGCACTTGAGTAATGGCCTGATTGCTCAACAAATGTAGGGCTAGGATCGATTGGGGAAAGGGTATATAATGTAAGAGACCCCTCCTGAAGAAAAAAAAAAAAAAAAAAAAAAAAAAAAAAAAAGAGGGCCAAGCTCCTCGGACAAATGCCGAGGAGTAACTCTACTGAGGAATCCAGGCACACAGCCTTCAATGGCGATGAGTCCATGATTAAGTTCCGTTTGCCTGTAAGGGCCAATTTCTTCAACCCACTCTCTAGAAATGTATTGTTTGAGGGCTACAGGATTACTTCCTTCTAAATTCAGAGGGTCCTTCCAAATTGAGTCCCTACAATATATATATAAAGTACACTTTTGGCCCCTGAAATATGTGGTTGTTTTAATTTTGGCCATTTGCGCTTCAAAATTTTCAATTTAAAATTTCATGTTTAATTCCATTTTCATATTGGCTATGTCATATCCATTTCAATTAATATTTTGATCAATAAATGTCCTTCAAATTTTTTTTTTTTTTGGAGTAAACAGTAATACTTATTAGAACATACAAACACGAAAGTAGTATGTAAAGTTTTTTAAACAGGCTTATAATATATTACTTAACTAAAGTACCACTACAAAAGGGTCTAACTATTTATAAAATACTAGTTCTAAAATAATATGGAATGTATGAATATCATTGCTATAAGCAAAAAAATATATTGTTGAGAGTCAAAGTACGTACTAAAATAAATGAACGTTAAGGCTAAAATGAAAACGAAATAAAACATAAAGGATTAAAATGAAAATGTATCGAACTTACCCTAATACATAAGGATTACAACTAACATAACAACTTATGTTTTTCATATAAAAAAATTATGTTGTTTGTGCCATATCAATAATATTACAAATAAGTTTCTTAATTTTTTTTTTTTTTTTGGGTAAAGTTTTTGTGATAAAATTTGTAATATGCGTAACATATACGCCTTCCTTATTATTTTGTTCATTTAATAAATTCAATAGTTACGATGGTGGAAGTAAGATTTGAACTCTGAATGCCTCAATTGAAAATACTAAAAAATACCAATTAGATTACAAAGCTCTTGACGTCTTCCTTATTTACTTAATATTTTGAAATTAAAAATTCGAAGAGTATATGCCTTTTTCCATGAACTGGATAAAAAAGAAAGGAAAATATTATGATTGGATATAGTTGAATAAATTATTAGTGAAATCATTACTATTATTATTATTATTATTATTAGGCGAAAATACACTTTTGGTCCCTACATTTTGGACCTATTCTCAATTTGGTCCCTAAATTGATTTCACTCCTAGGTTAGTCCTTGATTTTAGAAAATCGTTTTTATTTTAGTCCCTGCCGTCACCCCAGTAATAGAAAATGCATACGTGGCAAACGGAATGCACTGTTTGCTGACGTAACTAATAAAATAATAATAAAAAATTATATTTAGCATTTTTTAAATGCCACGTCAGCATTTAAATTAATAAAAAACCAACTCAGAAAATTAAAAAAAAAAGTAAATTAAATTAAAAAAAAAAACCTTAAATCTAATTTAAACTAAAATCATTTCTTAAAAAAATCAGAAATCATATTCTTTTTAATTCTTTTTGATTTTGTTTTTATTTTTCTTTAACCTCATCAACTTTAAAAAAAATCTCAACACTGAAACACTAATCTCAAATTCTCTCACTCTCTTCACGCTCGAATCTCTCATTCTCCACTGTTCATGGCCAGTGCTCACTCGCCCTTCATCTTGAGGTAGAAGACCTTGGAGTCGTCGGTGGCAGCGGAGGGATGAGTCTAGTGTCAAGGAGCTTGAGGATTCCGTTGCAGATGTTGGATAGCTCTAACTCGATCTTGGATCTGTAGTCCCGGATCTTGGATCTAGAGATGATGCGCCACGATGCTCGCCTCGCACCAATCTTGTTCCTGTACGCCACGGAGAGAAGGTTTCGCTCCTCGACGGTGAGCTCCTCGTTCTCCACCACTGCCGAGACCTTCTCCATGAACTCCACCATCTCCTCGTACCGCTGGGCTTGCTCAGAAAGCTTCGCCATGTACACGTTCTCTTCGCAAGCCAAGGGTGTCACCGCCATTGTTTTTGATTGGTGGTCTGATCTATTCATGTGGGTTTCGAATTGCAGGATTGGTGGCTTGATCGGTGGGTTTCTGATCTGTTCACTTGTTGCTGGGTTTGTCTTTTTTCATGTGGATTTGATGATTTTTCTGGGTTTATGGGTTTGATTTGTTGGAGGTTTCGGTGGAGGATAGGGATTTTGTATGTATTTTAAGCATCGGTTTATTAAATGTGAGTTATTTTAGTGTTTGGTTTGAAAGAAAATCTTGATTTTCTGTGGAAAATGTTGATGATTGTTTAAGGGAAATTTATGAGGTTGGTTGGGTTTATTGTTATTGTGAGCCGAATTGGCTGGGTTTGCGTGTGATTGTTTCATAAGAAAATTTCTGGTTTTGGGTGGAAAGAAAATGTTGTGATGAAAATCTTAGGCATTGGCATTTTAGATGTGAAATTTTCTGGGAAAGATGTTGAATGCCCAGGAATTTTGTGTTCTTGAGTTCTTGTGATCTGGGTTCATGTTCTTGAGTTCTTGGGTATTTCCGTTCAAATCTGAAACTATGTATTTTTATGTTTTTAATTTTTTTTTATGTTTTTTTAATTTTTTTTAAATTGATAAATTAATTTTTTTAAATTAGACGATGACATGGCATGCTAAGTTGGTTTTTTATTATTATTTTTATTAGCCACGTCAGCATCTAGTCAGCAAACAGTGCATTCCGTTTGCCACGTATGCATTTTTTGTTAATAGGGTGACGGCAGGGACTAAAATAAAAACGATTTTCTAAAATCAAGGACTGACCTAGGAGTGAAATCAATTTATGGACCAAATTGAGAATAGGTCCAAAATGTAGGGACCAAAAGTATATTTTTGCCTTATCATTATTATTATTTTTTTATTTTTTTTGGAGGGGAAAGTGAAATCATTACTAGGAAGAGCTTGTACAATGGAATGGACTACCCAATAAATTAGTTTTAAAGGTATTAGGTGTAGGAAAATAAGCAATAATAATTCAGTTCCTTAAGTAAATTGAAAAGGCCGGAAAAGAGACGAGAATAACTATTAAAAAAAAAAAAAAAAGACGCTAGATATTGATGAAACAGGTCATTGTGATGTGCATAGGCATGATATATTTATTTTCAATATATTAAGAAACCATGTGCAATTAACCCATAACATAAAATTTAATAAAAAAAATATCATTGAATAACTTGTACAGCTGAAGAACATTTTGTCAACCTTCGACAAGTCAACTTTTAAGGTAGTAGTGGGGATGCTCTACATTTTGATGAAATACAATGTCAGGCAAATTTTTTCTTGGGGATTAATAAAATGATAAATCTTGAGTAGTAGATAAATCTTGCCGTCTATATGATTTTCTTATTACAAATTTGTCCATAGTACTCGAAAGAAAAAAAAGAGATTAATTATAAGTTCATTTGGTATATATATTGTTTCTTAATATAATTATGGTTGTTAAGATTAAATCTTAGAAAAAACCTATTGTTTCTAAATACAATACCAACATGCATCCTTGGCATGATAATCATTTCATAAGTACAAGTTTTTATGGGGTGGAGAGGCAAGGGTCGGGTTCAAGTCAAGTTTCTAGGAGGAAGTTCATATACATACACTTAGAATATTCTATCTCAGATTTAAAATATATATATATATATATATTCATCATTGTTGTTTAGTGAACTTTAATTATTTTTACTTAGAATATTTTTATCAATTAGTTTATGTCTTTACTCTGTACAATTCTTTTATTTAACAATTCAACTCAATTTCAACAACTATATTGGTCTTTGTAATTACATTAAAAAAAAATTTGTTTTTTTAATATTTGTTTTTGTCTTCACCCAATCATTCCCCTGTCTAACATTCCTTATCTAATTTTTTTAAGAATCGCCCATTGTTTAATTGTCTTTTAAGTGTTAACATTTGCTAACTACTGACAGATCCATGCCCCAATCTCCACTTAACAAATAACAAATTAAAAAACACATTCAAATTCAACCACTGTACTCACAAATTCAGTCAAATGTATAGGTTAACTGTAACTTTATTTGCAAGAATAGATTGTTAAAAGAATCATATTCAAGATTATAAAAATGATTTTAAGTCAGGGTATTCAACTTTTTATTTTAGGTGTCAAAAACAAAAATAAAAAAAAAAATTATATATATATATATATATATGAAGAGGAAGAATTTGGGCTAGAGATGGGCCTGACGGTCATTTACTGTGGGCCGATAGTGGACGGGCCCAATGTGACATATCAGTAGGCCCAAAGGCCAAAAAGACCCTTGGTATAAGATGCTTGCAGTCCACGTTTGATGTAAGAGTCCTATAAGGAAAGGATTCCGTGATCTACGTTCAAGAGGATTCCTACATAGAAAAGACTTCTACTCCAAGAAAGAGAAGTCCACCCTCTACTATTATAAAAGCCCCACTACCCTCAATGATCAAGGTACGTATAACTTACCCTCTCTAGCACTCTAGAGTTGTGAGCATATTTTCTGACTTAACCTTCGGAGGGTATTCGGCCGGCACCACACCGGTGCTCTCTGTGAGGTTTCCCCTTCTTTGTGTTGTGCAGGTTGACATCCAAGAGTATAGGTATCGTGTGGCTCATTGGTGAAATTCTTGACTTCATCAGTTGGCGCCGTCTGTGGGAAAAGTTAGTAGAGATCCAAAAAATCATACTATCGTTTTTTCGGACTTAAGGGTTGCATGGTACTCACTCGCTCGATGGCAACCACCAACAACGTTCAAGGTGACGAACAACCCACTACTGCCCTCGAAAGACAAGTTCGGACTCTCGCTACCGCGGTGGAACGTCTCACCAAACAAAATAACGACTTAGAAGAACAGCTGCGTCAGAAGAATGCAGAACAGAACGACCAGCAAGAAGAGGAAGAAGGGACCAGCGCTGCAAAGAGAAACCAGGAGAAACCTGAAGGCAGCCATGCCCCAAGCAGGCCAGAGAGGCAGAACTTGAGCATGCCATCCCTCACGAACGCGACACCGCCGCAGATTGCCGCAGAGATGCAGGCGATGAGGGAACAGATGGAAGTGATGATGAACGCACTCAAAGGGCGGGTTTCCAGCGATCTGGACGATTTAGTCAACCGTACTGACTCGCCCTTCACTGCGGCCGTGAACGCCTTCCCCCTGCCGCATAAATTCCGCATGCCTCACATAGATAGCTACGACGGAGTAAAGGATCCCCTGGACCATCTGGAGACGTTCAAGACCCTAATGCACCTGCAAGGGATAGCCGACGAGATCATGTGCAGGGCCTTCCCCACGACGCTCAAAGGTCCCGCGAGGATATGGTTTAGCCGGCTAACGCCAAACTCCATCAGCACCTTCAAGGAGCTGAGTGCTCAGTTTACCACACATTTCATTGGAGGACACAGATACAAGAAGTCCACGGCTTGCCTGATGAGTATTAAGCAACGGGAGGACGAGACGCTGAGGGCCTATATAACGCGCTTTAATAAGGAAGCGCTCTCAATAGACGAAGCAGACGACAAAATACTGGTTGCCGCCTTCACGAACGGGCTTCGGAAGGGCAAATTTTTGTTCTCTTTGTACAAAAACGACCCTAAAACCATGGCGGAAGTACTCTACAGGGCAACCAAATACATGAACGCAGAAGACGCGCTGCAGGCTCGAGAGGATAAGCCGAGGAAGAGGGAACGACAGGAGGAAAGACAGAGGGATCAAGGGTCGAAGAGGCCAAGAGTAGACGACCGAAGAATCGAGCGACGTTCTAAGCCACCCGGAGGGAGGTTCACGAGCTTCACACCGTTGACGGCTCCGATAGATCAAGTCCTGATGCAAATTAAGGACGAGGGGGCTCTAACCTTCCCCGGAAAACTGAAATCAGATCCCAGCAAAAGGTCAAGAGACAAATACTGCCGTTTCCACCGCGATCACGGCCACGACACAGCAGAGTGCTATGACTTGAAGCAGCAGATAGAAGCCCTTATTAGACAAGGGAAGTTACAAAAGTTTGTAAGAAAGGAGAGGACGGACCAACCCCCTCAAGAGCATCAGCCCCGGAGGGATAATGAGCGTCCCAGACCACCAATCGGAGACATAAGGATGATCGTGGGGGGTACATCGACAACTGGGTCATCCAAAAAAGCCCGAAAAACTTACCTCCGAATGGTTCATAATGTTCAGCTGACGGGCTCAGTAACAAAGATAGCACGGAGAGACAGCCCAATCGTCGGGTTCTCAGAGGAAGATGCACAACGACTTCACCATCCGCATGACGACGCATTAGTTGTCACCCTACGAGTGGGAGAATATAACTTACACCGAGTGCTGGTTAACAATGGCAGCTCGGCGGACATCCTATACTACCCTGCGTTCCAGCAAATGATGATTGATAGGGAACGGCTAATACCAACAAATGCCCCGCTGGTAGGGTTTGGAGGAACGAGAGTATTCCCATTGGGTGCGGTCACACTGGCAGTGACGGTGGGCGATTATCCTCAGCAGATCACTCGGGATGTAACATTCCTCGTAGTCAACTGCTCATCAGCATACAATGCTATCCTCGGACGGCCAACTCTCAACAGCTGGAAGGCTGCTACCTCGACGTACCATTTGATGATTAAGTTCCCCACGGAGTATGGGGTCGGCGAGTTGCGAGGGAATCAGGTGGCCGCCCGCGAGTGTTACATAGCCATGTTGGAAATGGATGACCACCAGCACACCATGTGCATAGAAGAGAAGCGGGTCGCAGCAGAACCAGTAGAAGAACTAGAGGAAGTAGCTCTAGACGAGTCAAGACCCGGACGGACAACTAGAATGGGGACATTGACCAGTCAACCCACACGACAGGCCCTAACAACGTTCCTAAGGAATAATCAGGATGTTTTCGCTTGGAGCCACGAGGACATGCCGGGTATCGATCGCTCAGTCATAGTTCACAGGCTGAATGTAAACCCCACGTTTTCGCCCGTGAGACAGAAAAAGCGAGTATTCGCTGAAGAGCGAGACAAAGCAATAGCCGAGGAGGTTAGGAAGCTTCTTGAGGCAGATTTCATTCAGGAGGTATATTACCCCGACTGGCTAGCAAACGTAGTGATGGTCAAGAAAGCTACAGGGAAGTGGCGAATGTGTGTCGACTTCACGGACCTCAACAAGGCTTGCCCGAAGGACAGCTTCCCGTTACCTCGTATCGATACACTGGTAGACTCAACGGCAAGGCACCAACTCTTGAGCTTCATGGATGCCTTCTCCGGCTACAATCAAATCAAGATGGACGAGGCTGATCAGGAGAAGACCTCCTTCGTCACAAGTCAGGGACTATTTTGCTACAAAGTGATGCCGTTTGGGCTAAAGAATGCAGGAGCAACCTACCAGAGGCTAATGAACAAAATGTTCGCGCACCAGATTGGGAGGAATGTGCAAGTGTATGTTGACGACATGCTTGTAAAAAGCATCCGGGAACATGACCACCTGAAAGACCTACAAGAGACTTTCGACACACTCCGGTCGTATAACATGAAGTTAAATCCGAACAAGTGCGCATTCGGAGTAACGGCAGGAAAGTTCTTGGGGTTCATGGTCTCCCATAGAGGCATAGAGGTTAATCCAGAGAAGGTTCGGGCCATTATGGAGCTGGAACCGCTGAAAACGATCAAGGATGTACAGAGACTGAACGGAAAAATTGCAACCCTGAATAGGTTCGTCTCAAAGGCGACGGACAAGTGTCTTCCATTCTTCCGAACGTTAAGAAAGTCGTTCGTATGGACGGACGAATGCCAGAAAGCGTTTGAGGACTTGAAAAAGTACCTGTCATCCCCACCGTTACTCAGCCCATCTAAGCCTGGGGAAGTTCTCTACCTCTATTTGGCAGTCTCGCATGCGGCAGTCAGTGCGGCCCTAGTTAGGGAGGAGGACGGATCACAGAAACCCGTCTACTTTATAAGTAGGGCGTTCCGGGGAGCGGAAGAAAGATATCCTCAACTGGAGAAGTTGGCCTTCGCGCTAGTAACTGCGGCAAGAAAGCTCAAACCATACTTCCAGGCGCACACGATAGTGGTCCTAACGGACCAACCCCTACGGAGAGCCATGAGCAGCCCGGAGACGGCCGGACGCATGGCCATCTGGGCAGTGGAACTGAGCGAATTTGATATACAGTATCGTCCACGAAATGCAGTTAAGGGACAAGCCGTCGCCGACTTCATTGCAGAATTTTCTAGGTCAGAAGGCGTGGGGACAGACACAAAGAATCAATGGAGCATCCACACGGACGGATCCTCCAACAGGCACGCAGGAGGCGCCGGTATAGTAATCAATACCCCTGACGGAGATAAAATTCAATGCATGGTTCGGCTGGACTTCCCCACAACCAACAATGAGGCGGAGTACGAAGCTTTGATAGCAGGACTAGACCTCGCGAAGGCAGCAGGTGCGGAATCCATGATCGTACATTGCGATTCCCAGGTAATAACAAGTCAAATCAGTGGCATCTACGAATGCAAAAGTGAGAGGATGAAGAAGTACCTGGGCGAAGTAAAGAACCGGATCGGTAATCTCACAGTAAGATTCGTTCAAATCCCAAGGGAAGAGAACGAATGCGCTGACCGTCTTGCGAAGGCAGCCTCAGCAGAGCCCATGATCGTTCCCGAACAGGTATTGTCATTTGTACAACTCTCCTCACTCATTGATGACGGAATAAAAGTGCAGGAGTTGAATTCTGAAGATTGTTGGACTACGCCGCTGATAGCATACCTGAAGATGGGTACACTACCCGAGGGAAGAAACGATGCTAGGAAGCTGAAAGTCCATGCCTCGCGTTTTGTACTAATCAACAATATCTTGTACAAAAGAGGGTTCTCACGCCCGTACCTGAGGTGCCTGGGTCGAGAGGAGGCCGATTACGTAATGAGGGAAGTGCATGAGGGCATCTGTGGAAACCATTCAGGGGCACGATCCTTAGTGAACAAACTGATCAGAGCAGGGTACTATTGGCCAACAATGCAAAAAGACGCACAAGCATACGTCAAAACATGTGACAAATGTCAGAGGTTCAGCAACCTTATCAGGCAACCGACCGAGGAGCTGACGCCTATGACGGCCCCTTGGCCGTTCGCCCAATGGGGACTAGATATCATGGGCCCCTTCCCGATAGCAGCAAGACAGCTAAAATTTCTGGTAGTTGGAATTGACTACTTCACCAAATGGGTAGAAGCAGAGGCCCTGGCCACTATCACGGAGAGGAGCATCCAGAGTTTCGTTTGGAGAAATATAATTTGCCGGTACGGGATACCCAGAGTACTCGTTTTCGACAACGGAAAACAATTCGATAACGTAGCATTCCGGAGTTTCTGTTCAGAACTGGGGATCAAAAATCACTATTCATCGCCCGCACACCCTCAAGCCAATGGACAAGTAGAAGTCACGAACCGGTCCTTGCTGAAGATCATCAAGACCCGGCTCGAGGGGGCAAAGGGCATCTGGCCTGACGAACTGCCGAGCGTCTTGTGGGCATACCGTACTACGGCGAGAACCCCAACTGGAGAAACGCCGTTCAGATTGACGTACGGAAGTGACGCCGTCATTCCAGCAGAGGTCGGGCTCACGAGCTATCGAGTAGAGAACTACGACAAGGATCACAACGAAGAAGCCTTGCGTCTCCAGATGGATCTGATAGACGAGGTCCGGGCTACAGCAGAACAGAGGTTGGCTAGGTACCAGAACCTCATGGCGAAATACTACAACTCCAATGTCAAACACAGGGACTTCCAGATCGGAGATCTTGTGCTACGGAGGGTAATAGGAGCCGCTAGAGATCCGGCCCAAGGGAAGCTCGGCCCCAACTGGGAAGGACCATACAGGATCTCGTCTTGGCAAAGGAAAGGGACCTACCACCTCGAAACCATGGACGGACAGAAGCTTCAACATCCATGGAACACAGAACACCTTCGGAGGTACTACCAGTAGGGGCGCCGTGAAGATCATCGACTCTCCCCCAGTTTCCAGTTCATTATTATGATTTACTATGTTTTTTATAAAGTTCTTACCCCAGACAATTTTTTGACTACTTAAGTTTAGCTCTCTACTTCGAACAATTTTCTCTACAAGTACCTTTTTAAGCCCATGGGGGCAGGTACATTTTCCTCAGCATTATTTTCTTTCAATAAAGAGAAGTATTCAGACTCTACTGTGTTCTTTTTTCTACGTAAATAAAACAGAATCCACAAAGTGGACGGATCATCCCAAAGGGATGAAAATCCAAAGTCCCATAGAGGACGGATAAAATTAAATCCACAAAGTGGACGGATCATCCCAAAGGGATGAAAATCCAAAGTCCCATAGAGGACGGATAAAATTAAGTCCACAAAGTGGACGGATCATCCCAAAGGGATGAAAATCCAAAGTCCCATAGAGGACGGATAAAATTAAGTCCACAAAGTGGACGGATCATCCCAAAGGGATGAAAATCCAAAGTCCCATAGAGGACGGATAAAATTAAGTCCACAAAGTGGACGGATAATCCCAAGGGGATGAAAATCCAAAGTCCCATAGAGGACGGATAAAATTAAATCCACAAAGTGGACGGATCATCCCAAAGGGATGAAAATCCAAAGTCCCTTAGAGGACGGATAAAACTAAGCCCACAAAGGGGACGGCTCATCCCAAGCTAATTAAAATCCTAAGTCCCATTAAGGACGAACAAAACTTGGTTCTCAAAGGGACGGATCGGCCCAAAAGGATGGTAGTTCAAAGTCCAACAGAAGACGGATAATGAATCAGTCAACAAATTGGACAATGAAATAAGTGATGGATCCGCGAAATAAATTCAGACGGTTAAAAAGAAATTATATAACAACGACGGATCCTAGAAGATCTATAAAGAGATTGAGGTTAAGCAAATTTCCATAAAGTGGACGGTGATTACTATCCAAGCATTGACCGACATTGGGTCCTTGACATACATATTGCACGACGGTTATAAATTAACAAATCGAATACGGAGTCAACACTCATCTATACCCGTCCATATGAACGGAGTCATTCGTAAATCGTATCCAAATAAAAATATTGCAAAAGTTCAAGACATGACGGAGTATATCAAGCCACTTTAAAATTAAGCAAATGTGTAAACAAAAAACATGCCCAAAAGTAAGTGTTTACAGAAGTTGAAGACATGACGGAGTCATGTATTGTTCTACGAATGTATTACAATAAGTTTAAAACACTAAAACAAAAATTAGTCTGCGACGGGGGCTTTGTCATCCTCAGTACGACGGGCCGAAGCTTCTTTTGGATCACTGTCCACAACTGCCTGGTCAAGAGGGGCGTCGGGGGCAGCTTTCTCGCCAAAAATTTCCTCCGTGTCCTCAGATTGTGCAGGTTGGACGGACGTTTGGCCAGCGGCGTCTATACTGACGGATGTCAAGTCGAGCTGAGGGTAAAGAGCTTTAACCTGACGGAGGGCCTCATCGAATCCGTCAGCATATGAGACTCCTAACTCCGTCAGGAGAGCGTCGGAGTCGCGGTACTCGAGCACAGCAACCTCCTTGGCCTGACGGAGTTCTACATCCTTCTTCTCAATGGTTTTCTTCATTTCCTCCGTCACCTCGAGGTATTGGTCCCGCGCCTCCTCAGCCATCTTGAGCTTTTTCTCTTGAATAACCTTCCAGGCTTGAAGCTGGGCCAGCTCGTGCTCCGTCACCTTAGCCTTCTCTCTTAGGCGGCCTATGGTCGTCTCGTGGTTCAAACACCGTCCAAACAGACCCTTCATCATTACCATGGCCTATAAAGAACGGGTAAAAATTAGTCTATGCAAACAAGTATAGACGGATAAATAAATAAGAGGACCATTACCTGAGCTATGCTGAAGAGACCCGTCTCGCCCATCGCCTCCGTCGAGTGATTCCCCAGGTCTTCGTAGTCCTCAGAGGTCATTATCGAGGAAAGTTGCTCCAAGGCGTGTTTAGGGTCGTCCCTAAGAAGGGGTGGTGGTTTCTTGTCACTCGACGACGGACCCCCCATAAGGCCCTTACCAGCCCCGTACTTGGCTGGGGTGACGGCTTTAGTGCCTCCAGCCATAAGACCCAGGACGGGATCCAAAGGAACCTTTGGTTTTTTAGACGGACGGTCTCCCTTCAGGGGTTGTTTCCTCTTCGCTAAGGGGTTTTGGGTACCCGTCTCCTTTGGGTCAGCATCACCCGTCCCCCTTTTTTTGGCAGCATTTGCCCTGATGATGGACCTTCTTTTTGCGTCGTCCATTTCTGCAAAAACGGAAGGACGGAGTTAACTTCTTTTAAAGAATAACAATTAGTTGCCAATCACTCTTTACAACGACGGACTTACGTTGACGGGTCCGGTTTTCGTACTTAATTGCTTTCTCAGATGGCTTTGGACCGTCACAGTACCAGTATAGCGTGTTGAGGTTAACCAACTTCGCCCAAGTCCTTTCTTCCGACGTAGTTTTCTTGAAAATCCTCTCCAAAAAGCTGTACTCCTCAATATCAACTTGTGGGCGCCGTCGTACTGCAAAAAAAAAAAAAAAAAAAAAAAAAAAAAAAAAAAAAAAGGACGGTCAAGGCATACCAAGGTGAACGGGTGTTTAAATCTTTACATATAAAGACGGAGACGTACCAGCTTGAGACAATATGCCCCAAGTAGTGTCGACGGGCATGTGATCCGTCTCCCCAGGACGACACATCCACTCGTCACCCTCTAAGAAAAAATATCGACTCTTCCAGTCTCTGTTGGAGTCTGGAGTCTCATATATTACCTTCAATAACCTACTCCTAGGTACAAAACTGTATATTCCCCTAGACTTATCAATCTCGTCCGGACGGTAGCAGTGAAGAAACTCCCTCACCGTCAACCTCCTTGATCCGTCTGACATTGCCCCGTACAGAACCTCCATTGCTATGAAGACCCTCCAAGCGTTGGGGGATATTTGATTGACGGATAGACCCAGATACTTGACTAATTCGCGATGAAGCGAACTCAGTGGAAATCTGAGGCCTGCCTTCAACATCTGCTCATACACTCCAAGGCCTTGTACACCGTCATAGTAACACTTCTCTGATTTATATGGGAGACGGATGGGGATATTATCTGGAATCTGGTAGTTATCCCTAAGTGTATTAAAGTGGTTCTCCTTGATTGTACATGTGAAGTCATTCACCGTCCACTCTCTAAGCATAATGAACTCCCTTGGTCCACCAGCTATGACGGGTCCTACTTGTTCCTCGCCATCAGAACCTTCCCCTGGTTCATCCAACTCCGTATCCTCATTTGTTGAGGACGGAGAAGAGGCGGACGTACTCCTCTCTTCGCTCTGACTCTCTTGGTCTTTATGACCTGACGGGTACACCTCTTCATAGTCTGCCCCGTCACGGACAATCGACTGATTACTCGACGCACTAGACATTTCCTACAATTAACGACAAAACCTAAGACTCTGACGGGTCTAAGAATGGATAACGGAAGTAAAATTCTGAACTGAAAAATTAAAACGACGGGAAAATATGTGATGGTGCACTTACCAGTCAATGCGTGAACGGACGAAAGTTGATTGGGACGGGTGCTTCACTTGGACGGGTATTCTGACAAATACGACGGGTCGCGCTCTGACAATTGATTTTTTAGATAAAAGTAAAAAATGAGAGTCGAAGTTTGATATTTATAAGGAAAGTGCACGGAAGACGAAGCGACGCTTCGATCTCACACAATGGCCTGTAGAAAGGTGATGCGTGTCATGAGCCATTTAATGCATTCCAGATCTTGTCGGCTGCCAGATTACTGAACGGTTTAAACCTTGATACCGTCATCCTTAGTGACTAGGACCGACGACCCACAGTCCCTTTCAACCGTCATCCCCAACAATATTTATCGTCACCCCATGCTTCCGTCCACTAAAGTATGACGGACCCATAAGGTGAAGGGGGCAACTGAAGAGGAAGAATTTGGGCTAGAGATGGGCCTGACGGTCATTTACTGTGGGCCGATAGTGGACGGGCCCAATGTGACATATCAGTAGGCCCAAAGGCCAAAAAGACCCTTGGTATAAGATGCTTGCAGTCCACGTTTGATGTAAGAGTCCTATAAGGAAAGGATTCCGTGATCTACGTTCAAGAGGATTCCTACATAGAAAAGACTTCTACTCCAAGAAAGAGAAGTCCACCCTCTACTATTATAAAAGCCCCACTACCCTCAATGATCAAGGTACGTATAACTTACCCTCTCTAGCACTCTAGAGTTGTGAGCATATTTTCTGACTTAACCTTCGGAGGGTATTCGGCCGGCACCACACCGGTGCTCTCTGTGAGGTTTCCCCTTCTTTGTGTTGTGCAGGTTGACATTCAAGCGCATAGGTATCGTGTGGCTCATTGGTGAAATTCTTGACTTCATCAATATATATGTTTATATTTCCCTGGACCAAAGCTAACGCCGCCCCTAATGAAAAATCTTAGAAAAATGCTAAATAGTACTTATTAGAAAAATGTCCCAAAATTTTTGTTTAAAAATTAGTATGCCAGTTTAGGCCACTTAGGCCGTTGCATGCCATGGAAGGATACAATCATGGAACAACAAAAATGCAGTAGGAAGACTATCACAGAACAGAAGATCCATATTGGCATATCCTAATTCTGGTAGCAAGTTCCTAAATAGTTAATAATTAATATAACATATGGAGACACACTTAATCTTATTTAAATCCAATAAGTATATAAGCTTAACTATCTTAAATTAACAATTATTTTTTCTCATTAGCATCCAATGTGAGATTTCACTGGTTAATCAACTACATTACTCGCATGCAAATATTCTAACAAGGGCACATAAACAAGAAGAGAAAGAGAGGAGGGCTAGCATTTTGGAAAGGGCAGGCAAGGAACGGTTGAGTTTAAAGGCTGCTCCTCTGGCAAAAAGGAGAGACTGTACTTGAATGGTCCTGTTAACAAAATCCATACTTATGCAGGATAGTCTAAAGGGAAGCAGGTCACCAAACTAGCAAAATTCAATCATTTTGGAAGACTTTACTCAAGTTCAAAGAAGATGGCATAGTCTTAGATAGATTTGTTGTAAATAATTTTCTTTGACTTAGGACAATATGTACCTTCAAGAATTAGAGTAGGTTCCTATAAAAAAAAAAAAGAATTAGAGTAGGCATCTTTTGTTTTGTAATTCCTTTCGTGGTAGCAAAAAAATGAATAAATAATTAAAAAATATCGTAAATGGGTTGTTTGGTCTCTTTTCCACCGCAATAAAGCCACAAAATTATGTGTCAATAAAAATTCAACCCAGTTGAAAATCTTGATTTTTTTCTTTTCTACAAAAGAAGAAATTCCAGTAATTAAGCTTGTTGAATCATCCTTGATGATCAATTTCCCATAGCAACTAAATGTATTAATTTTTGTAAACAAGTCTTTCACACAATAGATTGTCAACTTTAGTCATGCAACCCCACATTTGACTACATACCAAACAATCTACTTTTTATATCTCTATGCACCTAAATGATCAAAATTGGAAATTAGATTTTAATTTTCATTCATCATGCATTGCCGTACCCAAAAATTAAAATTCTTTTTAAAAAATAATAAAATTTCATCTTTTAAAAAAAAGGCTTGAAGCAGTATATATATATATATATATATTGTATAAAACTAATCTTAGTTTGGTTAGTATTAATTGATTCATCAAGTTATGTATTAAATCTCTCTTTATTTGGTTAATTTCACACTATTGTTTTATTCTATTATTAAGTGAAGTTACAAGTACAACAGTGACTATCATAAATTAGATTTAAATATATTATACTTTAAATTTTATTTTATTATAATTTTATATTGTCAATAGTATTCCTTCTATTTGTAAATATTTTTTAATTATAAATACTTATTAAAAAGATCGATATAAATATGAAAAACTTAAGAAAAAAATGAAAGAAGAATAGAAAATTAAATCGTAAATTATATCTCTTGATAATTCTATAATAATAATAATAATATATATATATATATATATAATATACAATTCATATGAAAACTCATAGATCAAATAGAACTTCATCCAAAACACTTAGAAGACAATGAAATAGGATAACAAAAGACTTAGACGATAATGAAATAGGATAACAAAAGGATAATCACAAAAATAATCATAATTATCTTTAAAAAAAAATATAAAAACTATAGATTTTATAAAAAAGACTAAATTATTTTCCAGATGCTTGGATCTTTTACGTAATTTTACTGACAAAATTTGTTATGGTTGTTTTTTAAAAGAAGTTTTTCAAAATCAGAATGGATAAAGTTAATCAGATTTAAAAGTAGATATTAGTGAAATCTAAATACAAACAAGCATAATTATTGATTTTGAATCTCAAAAAGTAAAAATAATGGATTTTAAATATATGTTGTTTGTGCCATATTAATAATATAATAGTAAATAAGTTTCCTAATTATAATTTTATTTAAAAATTAACATAAAAGTTTTTGTAAATAAATTTTATAATACGCGTAACATAGACCTGATTGGTAGGAGGATTTTTGTTTTTGTTTTCAAAACAGTATAAAAACAATTTTCAAAAAATTGAACTTGAAACTAGTTTTCAGATAATAATTTTTATAATTTACGTGTTTGGCTCCCACTTTTAAGAACAATTTTCAAAATACTAAAAACAAAAATAATTGTTTGGGAGACCATTTCTATTTTGAGATTTTTTTTTTTTTAAATTACAAAAAGTAACGTATAGAATCTATAGATTACTCTTTTTTGTGGATAATGATAAGAGAATAGAGCTCATCATGTTTTTTTTTTTTTTAATAATAAGTTTCAAATTTGAAGTGTGCGAATTTTTTTTGTGATAAAGATAAACTCCTTAATTTAAAAGATAAAAGAATTTGGACAAATATGTAGGGTCCATTGTTTTCAATTTATTTACAATTATGTCATTAAAAACATTTTATATATCCTAAAAAAACCCCCTTAGCTGTTTTCAAAATCCTGTTTTAAATCAGGAAGATAGGATACGATTTTTTGAAAATTATATTTTGAAAATATTAGCCAAACAATAAATTCAAATGTGGGATCCACCATTTTATGGATTTCAAAACAAAAAACTATATTTAAATATTCTTATCAAACAACCCCTAAGTGTGCGTTTGGGTAGAAATTATTTCTACTCACGTTTGCGTTTCCAACGTTTTACTCTTCTTCTTTTTTTTTTTTTGGCACGCATTTTAGGAGCAAATTTCACTGTTACGGCTACTGTTCATGCATTGTTCATGAACAGTAACCATAATTAGGGGTGTTCACCAAACCGCCTAAACCGCACAAACTACAAAAACTGTACCAAAACTGCCCGCAAAATGGCATAACCGTACCGCACTGCAAGTAATAGTGCACCGCACTGCACTACACCGCATGGTGCAATGCGGTTTGCAATTTTATAATAAGAAAACAGCATAAACCGCACCGCACCACACCCTTTTTATATATTAATATATTTATTTATTTTTAATATTAAATATATTATTAATAGTTTAATAACCTTAGTTTTCCAAAAAAAAAAAAAGTTTGATAGTCCTAGCAAGTGTTGACTAGAAAAGTCAACCCAAAATAAAGAAAAACTAGTTCAATAATTTAAAACTTGGCTCAAAAAATAGAGAAAAAATAGTTCTGGGCTAGGTAGGAAAAGCCCAAAATTTGAAAAATATACTGATTTCAAACCGCATCTTATACATAGTATCGTACATATGATCGCAAAAATGAGGTGCGATACGGTTATGATTGTGGCTAAACTCTAAATCGCACCACACCACACCGCACCGCACATATGACAACAAAAATAAGACGCGGTGCAGTTATGGTTTTAGTTAAACCGCACCGCAAAGTGCGGTGCTAAAAATGGCCCAAAACCGCACCGCATCGCACCGTGAACAGCCCTAACCGTAATATTTGACTTTTCAGCACATCAGTGGGTCCCATGCACTGTTCACGGGACCCACAAATCTCACTTGTCAACAACTTTTTCATTAAAAATGGGTCCCACAGTACTATTCACACATTTAAAAATTATTTTGCTACAGTGTTTTCAGTTTTCAGCGTTCAACTGTATCCAAACGAACCCTAAGTCTTCCTTATTTACTCTTTTATTTTTATTGATAAGTTCAATAATTACAATGGTGAAAAGAGAATATAAACTCCGGATGTTTTTCTTAGAAATACTAAAAAATGATAAAGTTAAAATTTTGAAAATAAAAATTTGAAGAGTATACGCTTTTTTTCCATGAACCACGACACAATAAAAAAATTTAAAAAAAAAAAAAGAAAAAAAAAAGAATATATAAATCATTAATGAACTCATTACTAGGGATCGGAAGAGCTTGTTGAATGGAATACACTACCCAATAAATTAGTTTTAAAGGTATTGGAGGTAGGATAATAAGCAATAATTCAGTTCCTTAAGTAAACTGAAAAGGAAAAGACGAGAATAACTATTAAAAAAAAGACACTAAACATGGATAATAGGTCATTGTGATATGCATGGCATGAAATACTAAGAGCATTCCCATCAAGGTGAGTAAAATTTTTAGCACATACCACCTCAAAACTCAAAATTTTAGCATATAACAACTCATTTTACAATATACTCAACATCAAACATTCTATATTTTTTACCATTTCATTTAAATATTCTTTTTATATTATTTCTTTATTCTTCAATTATATTTCGGCGAAAAACACATTTTAGTCCTTACATTTTCACGTAATTCACACTTTGATCCCTAACTTTTATTTTTACCGATTTTAGTTCCTATCCTGAAAAACGCGTCTCGTTTTAGTCCCTGACGTTACATTAGAGACGGAAATTGCACAGCTGGCAAACGGAAAAAATTAAAAATATTAAAATAATGCCCCTGTGTCCATGTGGCGTTCCACGTCATCCTTTAAATTAAAAAAATTAATTTACTAATTTTAACTAAATAAAAAAATTAAAAAAAAAACCCCAAACCCAGCAAGAACAACAAATTTAAAACCCAGCAAATTTAAAATCCAGCAAAAACAAGATTAACAAAACACAAACCCAGCAAATTTAAAACCCAAAAAATAAAATTCAAACCCATATTCAAACCCCCCACAACACCAAAATCAGATTCTACTAGATATTAGCATCACCATCACCATCAGCATGCCTTCATCGCCCAAGTTGTTCCACGCCCAGAACTGCCCTTCACCGGCCTCCCCGCGCAGATTGACGGTCCTTATCCTCGCCAGCTGCCTTCTCATCGGTCTCGCCGGCTTCGTCTTTGGACTCGCTGCGCTCCTCAGCGCGCCACAAAAATGTGCGAACGTCGAGCCAAGATCGATCCGAGTCGTCTGGGAGCGAGTTGGAGACGAAGTCGTCAGCGATGGTGATGGAGATGGAATTGGCGTAGATCCGAATATGAAGACGAGGAGGAGGAGGCAGAAGGCGATGGGTTTTGTCGGCATTTAGACCGGGTTCGGATCCGTGGGACGCAGGCGCTCTTTGCGCTAGACTTGGATGCCATCCGATCCCCAATCTCTTCAACGGTCAGTATATCGATTTTTTTTCTTAACAATTTATTTGTTTAATTCAGTATTGAATTGAAAAATGGCTTTGCAGATTGGAAGAAGCAACTGGATTGACTATAATGGGTTTTGGTGGTGTGGGGGTTTGAAATATGAGGTTGAATTTAATTTTTTGGATTTTAAATTTGCTGGGTTTGTGTTTTGTGAATCTTGTTCTTGTTGGGTTTTAAATTTGCTGGGTTTTAATTTTGTTGTTCTTGCTGGGTTTGGATTTTTTTTTTCTGTTTTTAATTTTTTTATTTAGTTAAAATTAATAAATTAATTTTTTTTAATTTAAAGGATGACGTGGAAAGCCACGTGGACACATGGGCATTATTTTAATATTTTTAATTTTTTCCGTTTGCCAGCTGTGCAATTTCCGTCTCTGATGTAACGTCAGGGACTAAAACGAGATGTGTTTTCCAAGATAGAGACTAAAATCGGTGAAAATAAAAGTTAGGGACCAAAATGAGAATCGTGTGAAAATGTAGGGACTAAAATGTGCTTTTTGCCTTATATTTCTCTCTCTCTCTCTCTTCCTCTCTGTCACTCTCAACGCAGCAAACTCATACCCACCCCATCCACCACCACTGGAAAAAAACACTAACCACCCACTACCTTCCTCTTCCAAATCACAAATCAACCACCATCACAATCACAAAACCCTGATCGGTGAGAAGAAAGAAGAAAGACAGAGAGGCAAACCCATCACGCCGGCGAGCAAAACACAAACACACACACAAACCCACCAGGGCAAACCTCCACAAAAGCAAATCCATCACGCCGATCCACTGCACCACGACCCATTACGACCCAGACCCACAACCTAGAGACCCACGCTGATCACAATCCGAAGTCATAAACCCACAACCCAAAGACCCACACCCACGCCGATCACAATCCGAAATCACAAACCCACAACCCAGAGACCCACGCCCACGCCGATCACAATCCGAAATCACAAACCCACAACCCAGAGACCCACGCCCACGCCGATCACAATCCGAAATCACAAACCCACAACCCAGAGACCCACGCCCACGCCGATCACAATCCGAAATCACAAACCCACACCCAGACCCACGCCGATCACAATTCGAAATCACAAATTTACAACCCACAAAATCAAACCACCCCACCGTCAAGCTCTACCTCCATATCGACGGCAACACTTCGAAGGCGTTTGGGCTTTGAAGTTCCTGACTGACGAACCTTGGAGGGGAGGAGCTCAAACCGTGAACCCAAGAGAAACAGAGAAGCTACGAGAAAGAGGAAGAGGAAAGTGAGAGTGGAGAGAGAAGAAAGAAGGGAAAAATAAAAAACAAACGCACAGTTATTGTTGGAATAAAAAAATAATGTTTGGTTTAGGATTTGAGCTACAGTGAGCTTGCATTAATACAATCTCACTGTAGTAGTATCTCAAAATTTTTGAGATTTGAAATATTTGATGGAGTTGGTTTTTTGGTGTATTGGTGCTAAAATTTTGCATATGGCACTTTTAGCATCCTTAATGGGAATGCTCTAATCTATTAAAAAAAACCATGTGCAATTGACCCATCACAACATAAAATAAAATACAACAATGTTCTTGAATAACATGTACCAAGTGTACCACGTTGTCAACATTCGACAAGTCAAGCAACTTTTAATGCAGGAGTGGGATGCTCTACATTTTGATGAAAAATGTTAGAAAATTGTTACACATACAATTTTTTTTTTATATAGGAATTACACATACAATTTTATTTGTTTTGTTACTTATTGCTTATTGCTTCACACGCTTGGAGTGTTTAATGTTAAGTAGATTAATAAATAACTTTCTCAAAAAAAAAAAAAAAAAGTAGATTAATAAATATAATAACTCCCAACTAATCATGCAGTTGTTAGCATATGATATAAAAAAAGTATATTTTTTATTAGCGTAGGAATTGTTTAATGTTTAGTACCAAATTCAATAATAAATGACATTATTCTAAACGTCAAATATTTTTTGTCCTTTTATAAATCTGGTTGTACAAAAAATAAAAATAAAAATAATATTTCTTCTCAAAAACATTAATATTAATTAATTAATAAAAACAAAAAAAGAAAACGTAGCAAAAAGAAGCGTCACCAGTCACCACCCAAAAGAGACAATACCAAGCACACCATTTGGTGACGCCAAGAACTGACTGACTCCACTCCACCACCAAACCCATTGGCGCGTGTCATCCACCTCCCTCCAGCGCGTGGCCTACACTCCTCTCCTCAAAAACCCAGAACTCTCTCTCTCTCTCTCTCTCTTTCTCTCTCTCTCAAACAAAAACACTCGCGCAAACACATGAACAAAACAAAACAAAGCAGCAAAGACCCAAGACCAAGAGACACATCAACAACCGACTAATCCAATCAGCTTAACCCAGGCTTTATTAATTTTCATCTCCCAAATCTATTAGCGTACAGTGCATGTTTTTTTTATATTATATGTGCATATTTGAGTGTATTCTACAAGGTTGTACTTAAGTGTTTGGTCTTTGGTAATTATTAAGATATATTGTGTTTTTTTTTTTTTTGGTAATGGCTTTGGTAGATAAGGAAGGGTTCCTTGCTTGCTAAAAATTGTGGGTTTATTTTTTGGTTGTGGTCTATTAGTTGTTAAGCTTTCATTTTCTTTTATCTGATATTTTCGGCTGGTGGTTCCTATGTTTGACTACATTTGAAGCAAAGCCCAAGTCTTTTCTTTAAGCTCTATGCTGTAATGGGTATTGGATTGTTTTCTTGGATTTTACAAAATCAGTTTGAGGCAGAAGAAGAAGAAGAAGAAGTGAAGAATTGGAGTTGAATTTTTTGGGATGGTTTTGTTGGGTTTTGATATGGGTTTTGGCCAAAGTTCAAGTTTTTGGCGGTTTGAGAGGAGGGGGTTGGGGTTTGTGTTTCGGATTGTATTTGGATTGTGGCTTTGTTTGGTGCTTTCGCAGCCGGTGGCGGGTCTGAGACCATTGCGGGAGAGAGCTCGTTCATGGGGAGATGAGGTTGGTTTCCAAAAATCTGTGTTTAATTTTGTTCTTGTGTATTGTATTTACTTGTTTATTCAATGGCAATTTGGGATAAAGATTGTGAATTTGAATGTAGTAGTGTAAGTTGGTTAACTAATGGTCTGATCATGTAATGTTACGTTTGCTGTAACTTGATAAATGTTTTGCATTTTGGCATCTTTGATGGTTTAGGGAACTGTGAATCTGTGATGGATTGTACTGTGTTATGCTTGTACTTAGAGTCGAGTGATGTTGGTAGAGTGAGATTGACAGAGCAGATTAAGGAATATCATTGGGTTATAGACACAATAAAGAATTTAGATCATATTGTTTGAGTGAAATTAGAAGAGCAGAGTTTAGTAGTGATGTAAGTAAAAGAATTCTTTTCTGCCTAATTATAACCCTCCAATGCCTGCTATGAAGAAGAATAACTTACATTGATGCAGTTTTGTGCTTCAAATGTTTATCTTAGCCCTTCAATTGTGTTTCAATTGGTTAACAGGAGGTTAATATTTCTTTGAATGAGCAAATGAGGAATGACAGTCAAAAAAACAAGACTTTAGTAAATGGAATACAGAACTTTTTTTTTTTTAGGGGTTGGGGGGGGGTGGGGGGGAGTGTGGGGGAATCCATATCTTGAATCATTACTGATAATGATCGTTTTTCATGGAGATCGATGCAAATGCTTCATAACTGAGGAATTCCTAGCTTTACAAGTTGTCCTAATGTGCAGGACCTGGATTAGCAGAGAAAAATCTCAAGTAAATTGTCATCAAAACCTTTACAACATATTGGACCTTATGATATTTTAATTTATTATAGGGAATGCCATTTGTGATGCACATTCTTTTTTTAAATCTAACCACATGAAAAAAGTTTTATTTCTATTCAGTTGTTTGTTAACCTAAAAGCATTTCAAAATTTGGAATTTCAGTACTCTCACAATTTTTCATGTCAACTATTTGTTTTAAATTGAATTAATTTTTTTTTTCCCCAAAGTGTTCTGAATGGATGTGATAGCTTTTGCATGTTGTTGATATTGTTATTTTTTTGCAGTGGCTATTTATAAGAAAAGATGAAAGTGAGTTGGGTCCATTTTCTGCATGGAACATAACAGGAACTTACAGAGGTTTGCAACTTATATACTGTGAATCTCTTCATTATACTCATGCTGTTTTCAAGAGTTGTCTGCTACAAATTGCATGTATTTTCATATGATATCATTATGTGTTCCTTATTGTCTCTTTGGAATATGAGGAGCTTGGTATAGCTTTGGTTTGTTTTTGATTTTTTGCTGACCATTCAACTACAAGCAAACTTATAGTTCATGATGACATGTTCCTCTAGGATAATATTACCAACATGAATTAGTTTCGCAAAAAAGTTATGACAATGAACAAATTGATGATGTTCACGCTTACAATCATTCATCTACAATCAAAAACATGGCTTGATTGCGTTGTCTGCTTGAATTTTCAAACCTGTTGTTTACATTGACATTATGACTTCCATCTCTTGCTTATTACAGCTAGTTGAGTTCCATTGGACAGAGAGTTTAGAGTGAAAGACAGCATGATGGTGAAGAAAACTAAGTGAGAAATTGGGTTTCCTAATGTTAAAAAAGACAGCATGATGTTAAAGAAACCTATCATGCAGCGGCTGCCCTCCTCACCAAGAATCATGCCAAAACCCCACCTTGAAGCTAATGAAATGAGCAAATTGATCCCATCCCACCCTTATATTCTTCCAAAGACTCACCCCATATACTCCTCTAACCCAGTTAGAACACTAATTGTCCCACATACTACCATATTTATTATGCACCACCCTCCACCATAATGCCTCCCCCTCTTGAGCATATCACCAGAGCCACTTTCCCAATAAGGCCTTATTGAACTCAACTAAATCTCTAACATTAACCAAATGAAACTTGAATTCATCTCCAACACCTCCCCACAAGAACTATAGCCTAGAGCTATAGTAGGAATATGATGAGTGAAACTATATGGTTAGGATTTCCATGTTTCATTTGATACATGGAAGGTGTAAAGTAGATGTATATCTTTGCGCATGTGTGTGTATAAATAGAGGGGAAAGGTTTGAACACTGATGTTTAGAGTTACATGAAATGATGTACTTGGCAATAGTTGAGGATATTGTGAAGGGTTGATTTTTTGGCTAAAACTGATCAGTGAGACATTGAGAGAGAACTGTATAATATCAGGAAGATTGTTGGCAAGTCTGAGTTGTGTATAATATCCACTGGGCTTCATTGTGTGCGAGCTTTAATTCCTTTTCACTTTTCAGTGGTTATGTTGTTCTTTCTGTTTATTCTTATCTTTTGCCAGCTGATATCTTGTTTAGACATTAACTTGAGCTGATCATTGTCGTATACCTCATAATGACTATTTATCTATCTTATGTCATTATTTGATTAGAAAATTTAGGAGCTTGTGACCTGTAAAGTTTGTGCTCACTTCCTAAGTCATTGAGTGGAAGTATGCTTCTATCGTCTTTGATAGAGTAATGTAACTAACTGTACACATCAAACCACCCCCCTCACGCCCTCCCCAATAGGGGGAAAAAACCTGATAATACAAGTATATAACCATGCTTTATGGAGCAGATGAAGGAACCCAAGTTGGAAAATACTTGTAGATTCTGATGGCTCTAATAATGAAAGTAGAATGTCGTTGAAGAGGAGGGGTGGACAGCAGTTCTCATGATTCTAGTGTTATTATGAAGCCAAAATATTCCCAAACAAAATAACGTGCTGTTGATTGAGTTGGCTTGGTCAACTTAGGTTTTATCCGCCAAGTTCTCTTCATTATTAAATTTTTGCACTCACCAACTAATTGCATTATTTTCTGTAACATTTGAAGGTATGATGTGACTGCGATTAGAAAACTTGAACCATTGCTGTAATTGATGGCATACACTCATTAGGATTTATCAATAATTATGTAATGGACTTATTTACAACTTATTGGTTCACTCATTAAATTGGATATAGAGCTTGATAGGCACACACTCAAAGTTCATTACTTTTTTCTTTTTTTCTTTTCTCCATCTAGGGAATCAGCATCACAGGTGGTGGTGGTGGCATTTGGGGTATAGTATACTACCCAAAAATGATGGAAGAGGTGCCTCCATTGGTTGTTGGGTTTGACAAACCACTTGTTGAGCTTGACCTGCCACTTGTTGGGTTTGATTGTTCACATCAACCATTCGTGTCATCAAATTGGTGACTTCAGTTTTTTCTTCAATTCGCCTCTGTTTTATTCAAGTTGCATCTCCTGTTATAAAAAATGAAAGAGGAAAGCAAATTCATATCTTCCCATAATATTATATACTTATCAAAAAAAAAAAATCTCCCTGTAATATTTTAGTTAACCCGCTTGAATTTTTTAATGAAACGTATTATAAACTCAATGAAAAATAGAAAGAAAAAGATAACTAAAGCACAAAGGCTGTGTACTAAAAGAACCATCCAACAAAGATGGACTATTGCCATCAATAGATATCCAATGTGTAAGAGCAATCTCAAAAGCAAAAACTTGAGCAGTTGAGCCCGTCAATAGGAAAGTTAACACCTTCAAAATTCCCCGTTTCTCTAATGCCATATGACCCACATGAGTAACTATTTCCCTACATCCCATACTTTGATAAATGAATATAGCAGTACTATACCTGAATAAATTTTTTATAATATTTCTTGATATTAGAAGTAATGAGATGCCTAATATTTGTCGCATGTATTGAGATGTGGACCTATTAATAATTGCTTGGCATGTGGACTTTATGCGCATATTTTTTGTGGTGGAGTTTTGTACATATATATAGAAATAAATTTATTGTACAATTTACTAAATTTTTTTGTCATTTTTAATGTGCACGCAATATTATCAGTTGATCATTTTGAACACGTTGTGAAGTTAATCATCCTAATTGGTGAGTATTTATATCTTGATCTGATTACCTACAAACTGGGCATCTGAGTTGCAGGGAGTTGGAAATTTCTAGATTCCACAAATGGCTCTTCCAGGTTTCCAGATTTGAGGAAATCCACAGGCAATTCAATGATTGAATTAGTTAGTACACCAACAAAAATAACCGGCGTACATTATGTTCAGGTGAGTAGGTGGAATTGTCAGTAAAGAAGTTCATATTAAAGTCAGCATTTATGAATAACATGCTGTTTTAAAGTAATGTATAAGTGCGAGATATGCTAAACACCATTATAAAAATTTTCGTTGATTTAAGCTTGCACAATCTGTTCCTGATGCTGAAGCCAGGACAATGATTTCCTATTCATCATTTCTAATATGTGTCATTTTAATGGTATGCATGTAATTCAATCTATGAATACTTTCAGAACCCCAAATCATCAGGATCAACAACTGAAAAGTTCACAATCGCTATCTTCTCATCATAGAACATATATTCAATACTCTTTTACTGAAATAGTTAATATATATTAACTATAATTTCTTTAATGTTTACTTTTCCTGTTTCGATAATTTATATATAAATGAATTTTTTTGCTTTTCATGGTGCTAACCCAGGGGGTAATTATTTTCCATGATGTGTTTGACAATGAACACAATGTTGGGGGTGCTCAAATCAGGGTGGAAGGTGTATATATATGGCCTTTTAGACAACTTCGAATGGTAGCTAACAGGTGAATTTCATGAATTTTATGGCCATACATCTTTAGTTTCTGTATAAACATTATTATATTCTATGTGGTATGTTTATTCTTGGTGCTTTGTTCTTCTTATGTGAAGGTCTTCTTTGTGGCTGGTGAAAAATTGTACTAAATAGTCTAAAGTTCATATGACCACACTTGCTTGTGTTTGACCCTGGTTTGAAAATGCCATACTTATGTCTAGCAACTAGTTTGAGGTATAGGTTAATATAGGAAAGTATATACTTTCAATATTATTGAAGACCAAATCAAGGCATTGATTATTGAAAAAAACCATGAGACTGGAATAAATCAAGAAATTGATTGCTAAAGGAAATTGTGTGATTGAAGCAATCAATTCAGAATAGCGATTGATTTGTGTATGTAATTCTCATTATAAAAACAGGTTCTATTATAATTTATCATCATCCAAGTGACTAGTGCTAACACAAGTCAGTTTAATCATGTGTCGTTTTCTTTTGCTTTCCTTTTGTTTTCTTCTTGTCATCACTTCCACATCTTTAGTCACAACAACCAACCGGACCTAAACTCCAAAATATCCACATGCTCGCCATCACAATGACCCATACTCAAACTAAACTCACACTACTCCACAAATTCTAAAATTTTGTTTGATATGGTGTATTTGGAGGGAAAGAAATAGTAGGTGCTTTGAAGATAGTGAGAGTTTTCTCCCTAATCTCAAGTTGGTTTTTTTAGAACCTTATTGGACTGGTTGTCAGTGTGGAGAAACCAAACATTTTCTTCAATTTTTGTATTTGATCTGTACACCCGTGTACTTGGGTGTCTCTTTTTTTATATCAATAAATCTTTATTACTTATGAATATATATTGATTATATATATATATATATAATCAAAAAAAATTTCTCCACTCCTAGTAGATCCTTTATTTTTAAAAACAAATCTCAAATCCTCCTCTTTTTTTTCCTCCAATCCCAGTTGATCATTTATTTCACATTAAAAAAGAATCTCAAATCTTTTTCTTGCGACCCCATTTTAAGTTTTTGATCCTAATGGATCCTTTAATTATTTTGGCCGTTGTAACCATTGTTGGCCCCTTTCTTGTACTCCAAAAGAGAATTACAAACAAATTTGGAAGATGTACTTCAAAAAAGAAAGATTTAATATTTACAAGTTGCTCATTTTATCAAGGACACCATGCACAACTTGAGAGGTTGTACATTCCATATTATAAAATCATTGATTATTGGAGAAAATCATGGGATTGGAATAAATCAAGAAATTGTGAGATTGAACAATCAATTCAAAATTGTGATTGATTTGTGTATGTTATTCCCATTACAAAAATGGGTTCTATTGTAATGTATCATCATCTAAGTTAACGAAGAAGATACAGCCGTTTGAGCTCTTGTGGATGTAGGCCATGTGGTTGAACCACGTAAAACTCTCATGCCTTCTCCCTTCTCCTTTCTCTATCACTCTACGTTAGATTTTTTCAGTTAACATGCATAATTTGGTAATAGCAGTTAAAATGAGAAGCAGAGCAAATCATTAGAATGTCTAAGTTGATTGTTCTTCACATAAATTCACAATTTGCTGTTGGAAGGCTAATAAGACTAAATATCTTTAAAAATGTTGGATGGCACACAAAAGTGATAAAACTTTCCCGAAGTTTCACTGTCAGTTGTTGGAATTTCTTATGTATTTTTTTGTATTCTTCTTTGGACAGTTTCTGGGACATAATGCAATGATAGGCAGTTTGAAGTAATAACTGCATTGTAGAACACATTACTGATTTGTTAACAATATCAATTTGCATGTTATCTGCTTCCATATTTCATTTTTCCTAAGGTTAATTTGATTTACCTAGTTCAATGTTATTCATCATCTTAATTGCTATTCTCTACTTTAATGTGTTACCATATTGCAGTGGAAAAGAGGGAGAGCTGAGTCAGGAAGATGATTATCTTTTATCTAATCCATATCATTTGGTAATGCTTCTCACTCAAATCATCTATGATTTTGATTTCCACTTTCTATATTGCTTTAAAATGACTTTATTATGAAATTGGTGTCACTGTTTGCCCGATGATATGCTGAGTCATATCTTGCTGCATTTTGCCTGATAAATTTTTTTATTTGATAGTAGTGGAGTGTGTTAATCACTGGGTTTCGAATTCATCAATTTTTAACCTTGGTCTTGATTGGGCATCACAAATTTGATTTGGGATTTCTTTTGTTAGTTTACACTTAAAGTAGGGGTGGAGAGTGAGGTCATGCTTCACAAAATCAATCCTGTATGAGCGCATAAATCCCCGCAAAAGTGGAATCCTTGTGCACTAAATATGACCTTTTATACCACTTGCATAGAAATGAAATATATGTCAACATTTTTATCAGGAATATTTTGTTACTCACCCTGCCTTTATTGGGATGGGATTGGACTTGGCACTAAGAAGATACTTTAAATAACCTAAATTGTTCATACTCTTATCTGATTTGTATCCAATCTGGATACACAGGACACAGCAGGATATGTGTCAGATACATACTTTTTAGTAATGAAATTAACTTCACTGAAATGATTTTTATACAGTGGGACACAGTAGACCATGGCTGGGACTGTTGAAGTACATTGCATACTTTTCGGGGGCAAAAGTTGATTTTTTTTTTTTTTTTTAGGAAAAAAGTTTTATATGTAAAATATAAAATCTAGTATCTTTGAAAGTTAGGAACTTTCAAAACTCTACATTCAATGAATATCAAATATGGATCTGGATAATTTTTTTGTTTGGTTTATAGCTTCTAAGTTAATTAAATCATTTATGCTTAATTTATTCTATTTTATATATGTTATTTGTATTTTAATCTAAAAACTTGTATAATATATTGTGAAAATTTAAAACATATCTTACTGATCAAAAAAAAAATATACATAGTGAAGATATCTTAATATATTAATTAGTTAACATATCCTAGATTTTCAAGAATTGACATATCACTGCGCTCATATTGCATGGCGTTGTATCCATATCCCATATCTCCATCTCCTCTACGTAAATTTGGTACATATAAATATTGGGTTGGCTTGATGCCGGAATCTTAGATCTGTTTAGGGATGTTAGTGGGCCCCAGTTTTTTATTCTGAATCCTAGTCTTTGCATGTTCTCAAACTTAGCAGCTTTTTCTTTGACAATTGTTTGCATTAGGTTTGATTGACATTGCTCACAAAACTACTGTTGTCATCTATTGATGTATTTGTTTATAAGGGTTCTGAATGCTTTCTACCTTTCTAACTTCTTTGTACAGCTAGGAGTTTTCTCATCCCAGGTTTTCCAAGAATCTCCGCGGGATAAGATATGGAGAAGAAAACATTGTATTCTTGTCTTCTTCACCTTGAACTTAAGTCCATGTTGCTTTAACGTGTTATGTCCTTGTTGCTTCAATCTTGTAGTAATATCTATTCTTGCTTACTGCAGCACCAATTTATCAAATGGAGAAGCATTGTAATATTGAAATTGCGGCTCAAATTTCACGCGTTTCATCGAACCAAAATGGTAATTGAGTTCTCAGTGTATATATATATATATATATATTTTAATTTTCTTTTTGTTTCCCCCTTCTCTTTGACCTTATTTAGCTCTAGAAATATTTGGAAAACATTCCTTTAAAAAAAAAGGCTACCCTTTGGTTTACATAGTTATTTCATATATTCTTGTAGATGGGGATCGTGATCGTTATCATATAGAAGGATTAATGGAAAGTCCTGCAGTGGATGATGATAGGGATTGCTTCTCACCCTTACTGATAAATGCTACATCTGTCAACATTGAGGTCTACTATAACAAGGCAGTGAACTACACCTTGATGGTCACCTTTGTATCCTTTAATTATCATTATTCGCCTAGCTTATTCAGAATGTATTAGCCTGTTTTACGTGGACTCCTTAACCATTTTCATCAGGTCTCTTTCCTTCAAGTTCTTCTACTAATTCGGCAGATGGAACATGGCAACACTCAATCTGTAAGAACTTTTATAAAATGTACTTGAGAATAAAACTATAAAAGTCATAGCTTCCATATATGTGTTTTTGTCAATATTCTTTTAACTTTTTAGAGTTCACAAAAAAATCATGGTTCTGATCTTCCACTGTTAGGGAGCTGCCAAAGTTTCAATTTTAATGATTGGCCAACAAGCTATCATGGATGCTTATCTTTGCCTTCTCCATCTGACAGCCGGAATACTAGTTGGTAAGTGTAGTAATAACCAGTACTAGCTTACTAGATTTTTTTTTTTTTTTGATAGGTAAAAATAATATTATTGAAAAGAGACTACTAGAGGGTTTTTTTTTTTATGTACAATTTTATAACTTACGTATATGTATTATAATTTTTGACTAGATTATTACAATTATCTTAGTTACAAGATTTTTAGAGGACCCATTTAATCAGCTATATACTTCTTGACAAAGTGTAGTAGTGTTGGTACAAATAAGAATTCTTTTGCAATTATAGAACTGCAGTAGGAAATACTAACTTTTTCTATCTGATTACTTTACCCAAGCTTTTGGTAACATAATTTATCTAAGGATTCCATATAGCTGGAGAATGTAATTAATCTTTTGTAAGCTTTACCCAAGCTTTTGGTAAGCTTTTGTAATTAATCTTTTGCTTGGTTTTCTTTTCTGTCTTTACTCTGTTTTTCCCTTTTTGTAATTTTTGGGTTTGCTCTGTGCTTTTCATGCATAGAGTAGCCTCTCATATATATATATATATATATATAGCTGGAGAATGTCAAATGCCTTTGACTTATCATTTTTGGTTTGTTTGTACCCTCCACGTGTTAGATTGTCTCACTTGCAAAGTGAAATACCAACTCTGGAATGAAATCTGTCTCAACAATGACCCTAATGGAAAAAATGACCACAGTGCCTCTCCCCCCCCACCCCCAACTTCTTGTTTCCTTTTACTTTTGGGTTCAATGTCTGGCCTACACAATGGGATAGCTGTCCCCTACCTACAGCAGATTTGTGTATGCACTTCTGATAATGCTGACCACTTGCAATTTGCATCCGGTGCTAAATTAGAATGACATCATTTAAATTTACAATAGGCATGTAATCTTGTACTAACTGATGATAGAGCACACTGATATGTGAGCCACACCTGAAATTGCATGTATTTTTATAAATGATGGGGATGGTATACTAGCATTTAATTGACCATTTGTATGAAAACTATGGTATAATTTTTAGATTTTTAAAATAATTATTCATGTACTTTTGGTTTAACTTGGTGAATATGCCAGTTGGAAGTCATCCAAATGAGCTAAATATTTTTTTTATATGGAATGCAATTTGACTGGCCTTGTCTGACTAGGATTGAATTGAATTTGGATGAAAATAATATCATCAGATCTAGTTATCAAAAAAATAATAATATCATCAGATCTGGGTTTGGAAAATCCAAGTTGTACACCTCAATAACATACCGTTTAAATTTTATCAAAAAATAATAATAATAAATAAATAAAAATCTTATCAAAAATAACATACTGTTTAAATGCATGTTTGCTACACAGCAGGAAAAATGGCTTTCTAGCCTTTCTTTTTGTATTGACATTTATTATGATGCTAAAATCTCAGCACTTTTGTGTAAAATGCGTACACTGTGTTGGCATTCTTATTATAACTTGTATGCAAGAGTGTAATTCATTATATTTACGTACAACTTACCTTAATTGTGCAACTGCTTCTGCATATTTTTGCTCTTGCATCCTGTATGATGACCATCCTGGCTAAGTTTATTAATCACCTCGTACTCATCATCATTAACCAGGTGTGTTTGCTTTTTTGCCTACAGAATCCTTATTCAATGCTTTTGCAACTGCTGCCTTTTTCAAGTTTGTGGTCTTCTCAATTTTTGAGATGAGATATCTTCTTGCAATATGGAAGGCAAGTAGGCCTATGAATAATGGTGAAGGTTGGGAGACTATGAGGCGTGAGCTTTCAGTTCTATATAGTCGTTTTTGTAAGTATTATGGAACTTTTTTGTTTATCTTTTCAATGCCACTCTTCCAGTTGTGGTGGAAATTCTCTTTATAAGATCTTTTGGAGGTGATGCACACTCGGAAATAGTGCACACCTTAAGTATATTCTTGCACATTCGCCCCCTTTATGTTTACTAGCCTTCTCATACGCAAGTGTGCTCAGAACCTCTTTTTTTAATCTTAATTGGTTTATCTCTCAAGTAAAGGCTAAAAATAAGGAGAAGTGAAATTAGAGTAAGAGTAGTACATGGTGTCGTGGTTTGGGGTGATTTTGAATTATTCAATCTACTTTTATATCCTCATTATTTTGATTTTTTATTAAACTCCTTTGAATTAGATAATAGGCTTATTTTTGAAAGTATAAAGAAGTGGACACCAAAGAATTCTTGTCAACCAAAAGCTTGGAATTAAACCTACCCAACTTTGAGATTTCAGGCTTTGTCAAGAACTAGAATGTTGCATAGAGAAAAATTGCACACTGAATATCCTCATTTCTGTAGCCATATGGAATCATGCCTTGTTAGTGTGATCAGTGATGACTACTACCATATGAAAAATTGTTACATACAGTTCAGTCACATTACTTTATAACTGCACGGTAGTTCCAAAAGTATCTTCTTCAGTCTTAGAGTATATATGCTATGACAGCCTATTAGAATAGCATTATGTTAATATTAATAATTGTAGGTGAATCTCCCCTCCCCCCTCCCCCTCCCCTTGGGCCCAGCCATAAACTTATAAAAATAAATAAATAATTGTGGGCTAAATAAGCCAGTCTTTAAGACATGTAGTTTCCATGCACCTGTCAAGTTCTCATGCTACTTATGCAACATTAATATATGATTTTTTTTTTTTTTCTCTTTTAGTAATTTAGTCCCATTGATGTAATAAATACTTATTAACTTTCAAATCTTAATGATTTCCACTCTGCTCCATTGTTCAAATACATGAGTGCTCATTCTACTTTGACTATGAATTTGACCATTATATTTTTATTATCAAATTCTTTGTATGAAATTGTTGGGCTAATTTGATCTAACTGTTGCATGTATCTGCAGATGGGATCCTTTTGGGAGGCATTCTGGTCATGTATGAGTTCCATAATTTTCTGAGACCTATTCTTCTCCTTTTGTACTCTTTTTGGATACCTCAAATAATCACCAATGTTGTTCGTGACTCGAGAAAACCTTTGCATCCTCATTACATCTTAGGCATGACTGTTACTCGGCTAGCAATCCCATTATATATATTTGGCTGCCCTCACAACTTCATGCGCATTGAACCTGACAGGAGTTGGTGTATTTGTTTGTGTGTATTTATTGTACTCCAATCATCTATTCTTCTTCTCCAGCACTACCTTGGTTCTCGTTGGTTCATTCCTCGCCAGGTTGGATTCAACTCTCTTCCTTGTTCTTTTGACAATTGATGGCACATTCATGCATAGCACACACATATCCTCTAAACCACACACTATCAATTTGTTGTATCATAAAGATATGATGATTGCTGTAGGTAAAAGAATTTTGAGGAATTTAGTTGACCAAGGAGTTGTGTTTATTGTACCCTAGTCCTGAGCTTGACTACCTGTTAATTGATTTGCTTGCCCATTGAATCTTGATATTAGAATATATAAAATGTGAACATATAAAATGGTGCTTACCATTCAGTACTTCTGAAGCATTAAGAATTGTCATGACTTCTCATGTTTTTGGGCTTCGTTCACCTGATTCTAAGTAGTTCAACTCAACAAGAACATTGAATTAGTTCATACTTGTCCAAAAAAAAGGAACATTGAATTACTTAATCCTCTCTTCATTTAATGGGCTTCAATTCATGCAGAGAAAGATTACAGATCAATGAGACTTTTAATATCTATGCAAATAATAATTATTCTCTCATTTTTGTGTTTTGTTTTGCGGTGTGCATTATTGCAGCTAGACTTGTTAGGAGAGGTGTACTTGTATCCCCACAGTGCATTATACTCTAAAATTTCCATGACTGCATTCTTTATGGAAATCTCACTTTGGGTATTATGGTTTGCAGATTCTGCCTGAGAAATATAGCTACTATAGAAGGTTTGATCAAGATACAAATCATGCTACAGATTGTGTGATTTGCATGACTTCCATCGATTTTACACATCGATCTAATGACTGCATGGTATTCAGATGGGATTCTTTCTTGTAATTTGTTGGTTGTCTTTCTATGAACAGTGGACTGAGTTCAAATATGTTACAGGTGACACCGTGTGATCATTTTTTCCACTCTGGTTGTTTACAAAGATGGATGGATATAAAGATGGAGTGCCCAACTTGCCGGCGTCCGCTACCACCAGCATAAGAGCATATTCTTACTTTGTTTCTATATCATATTGGACCAACTGACATTACCCAACTCACTAATTCTGGTAATATGATGATGTTCATTGTCATGCAAACATTTGGTATTTTTGAACTTTTAGGTTACTGCTCAGCTATTATGTGAATTTTTGCGGACTACCTTTTTTTTTTTTTTTTTTTTTTCACATAGCATTTCTAATTCGATTTTTCTCATGTGCTTTTATGAAAATTAAACATCATGAATTTTGGAAATTATTTACCAATTGTTACAAAATCAAAACCAAATCATTTTAATCAAAATTTTGTTATTTAAACTTGCATTGCTTCATGTTGAATTCATCCTCTTCATCCATGCACATTCCTTTCCTGGCTTTTCAATATATTTGCTCATAATTGTAGAATTTGTCTTTTTTGACATGAACTGTTAGTGTTAATTGTTTTTGTCCCATCTTTTGGTTGTAATCATGTCTTCTATTTATTTATTTATTCAGGTTGGGAATAGAATTGCTTTTCACCTTGAGTTCACCTTCAGAAGAAAAGGTGAGATACAACATAATCAAAACTGTCACAGATTCTGTAACAGTCCGTAGCTGATAATTCTTGTCTTTGTAATATAAATTGTAATACTTTAGTACATTTAGCAATTTTATAGCAGGTGTAAATCCTTTTTCTATTCAATCTTGGGCTCCCACTGTGTTTATTTGTTTTCTGAGTGGGGTGAGAGAGCTGACGGCTATTCTGATGAAAACCAAATTGGCTTTCAATTTGATGCTGTCAATTAAAGTAAATGTTTTTTTGCTTGAAACTTCATATGGGTGTATGTTCAATGTGTTGAAGGTTCCATAATTACTGCAAAAAGTAATATAAGAATGAGGACAGTGATTAAAAGGAAGTAACTCAGAAGATGGTTAGAACCCGCTAAAAACTTTATCTACATCTCTCCAAAATCCCTTTGTAGGGTATAAACTATAAAGCAAAAGTGAATTTGTATATCAAGGGATCACAGGCGTGCTAGCATGAGATTTCAGATCAGTTACTTATAGCTGGGTAAAATAAGACTTTGATCATACAAAAGCAACTGGCTACAAGTCATGCATCGTATAAGCGATGTCCCTGATTATTTTTGTTATGTAATGGACCATGTAATCAAGTCCAACTTATCCAAGCTAATGAATAAACATGCTATCTGCCTGAGGAAGATAGCTGTGACCAAGCAGTAATGGTTTCTGTCAAATTTTTATTTGTGTTGGACTAAATCTGGTAGCCATTTCCAAATCTTTGAGAGTTTACATTTACATGGTTTTTCAAGTTGAGGGAGATGTGATTTCTTCTAATCATAGGTATATCCATTTACAAGCTGCACACGAGTAATTTACAAGGTCATTGTCTCACCCAAATTTGGATTTTATTTTGCTTCTGAAAGTTACTACCTTAAATGGTTGCTTTATGTGTAACTTGGAGGGATAAAAGGCGAGGACACTGGCACTATAGCCGGTGCCGCAGCAGGAATAAAAGCAGATCCAAAAGCAGTTTTAGCACCACCTCCTCCAGCACCAGTACAGGGATGCTCGAAGCAGTCAACAGGGTGCTCAAGAGTGGCGTTGCATTCCTTCGCGCTTCTCTGCAACGGTTTCTCTGGAAAACAATTTTGACGATCATCATACTTTAAGCCTTTTCTTGATGTCAAATTCTGGCATATTCCCTGCTCCTCACAAAAGAAGTTATATGAGAATGTTAAGTTTTTCAAGCTGGGCAGAAGACACACTCCCTCTGATACAATCCCACTTAGCATATTATGCCCAAGATTTAGTAGCTCCAAGTGAGCTAAACCTGCCAGGCTGTATGGTATAGGACCAACTATACTGTTAGAGCTCACATCCAACACCCTCAATTTGTAGAGATATCCCAGCTCTTGTGGCAAACACCCTGTCAAATTGTTATTGATTAAAACAAGTTCCTCTAGAGTGTTGGCAAAGTTGGATATAGACGGTGGAATGCAGCCCCCGAACCGGTTGTTAGCAAACACCACCACTGAGGCTGTGCTTATACCAAAATTTGGTGGAATCATTTTGGTGAAACGGTTGTTGTTAACAAATATTGCATCGAGTTCTTTGTTGAAAAGCTCAGGAGGCAGTGGCCCTTCAAATTCATTGAAGCGGATATCAAGAAAGCGTAGAGAGGGAAGAGGGAGCACAACAGAAGGGAAAGGACCTACAAATCTGTTGTTACTGAGATCAAGCTCATAGAGAAGTGTAAGGTTGGCTAAAGTTTCTGGAATGGTGCCACAAAAGCGGTTGCTGTTTAGATGGATAAGTGCAAGGTCACAGAGTAGGCCTATTTCATTAGGGAGGAACCCAGCTATGTCAGCAGAGTTGAGGTCAATGCCAGCAACAACTCTTATCTCGGGGTCATCAAGAGCTGGTGCACAGAACACGCCTCTGTAGCTACACACAGAAGGACCAACCCAGTTGGTAGTGAAGTTCTTTGGGTCAGAGTAGATTACTTTTTTCCATGCCTGGAGGGCAATATAGGCTTGGTGGAGTCTTGGGTTTGATGTAGGGGAGTGGCTATGAAAACGGTGGTGATGAGTGGCATGGTGTCTATGTTTTGCTGCCAGATTGTTGAATGAGAAAGATATGTTCACAAGTAAGAGGACTATGGCTCGGGTGGTCAAGGAAGAAACCAGAGATGAAGCCATTTTGCATTGTGAGTTTATGGTAATGAGCTTGTTTGTTTAAGTAGGAGCTCTTTCCCTTTCAATTGAAATGCCTAGTCTTCTGTATAATCATGGACAAGTCCATTTCTAACTGAAACCCTTTCATTCTTTTGTCGATGAAGACACAAAGAAATTGTTATAATGACCCGTTACAGCGACACTTAACCGATACAGAAGGCCCCAAACAAAATCTTATCCGTCTCATAAGCCATTCTTGTAGTTTACATTGGTGTTTGAAGGAATGGCTTGGCTGTGTTGCTAGGACATAGGAATAATAATAAACAAATGAATAAAAAGTAGAACCAATATCTATGGGACTATTCAACAGTGTTTGCTAAGATTAAGATTACTCTAGAGATTAGTTGCAGACAAATGCTTTTGTGGAGATTGGCGGAGAAGCTTGAAGGGGAGGGAGGACGATGCGCATGATAAAGACCTACCTCCTTCCATGTAGTTTTCTTAGTTGTTTGAAGTGGAGCTAGAGAAAGACAGGTTTAGCGGCCCATAGACAGGAAGGTTCTCTTAAGATTGAAGGGATTGACTGATAGACAAGTATTGTGTTAGATGTCTTGAGGTGATCATCAAATTACATGGGATTCGCTTCAAATATTTATATTTGAAAGTCACAGCTGACTCCGCCTGAAAAATATTGTGACGGAACATATATCGAAATAACCAATTTATGAAGGTTTTCTGTATCACTTGTTTCTGAGTGCTGCATTCTAGCCTTTCTATTATCTTTATCTATGATTCTAGATATTGCTTCATCAGAATAAGGGACTTTTTGAACCAATTTGAAAGTGAAATTATTCAGAACCTGCATCCTAACCTCTTCTCTTTTTTTCTTTTCTTTTTTTATTGGAGCATCTTAAGTGTTAGAATATAAATTAAATAGTTGTGGGGCCAAAGAGGTTCAGGCTCCTTACTTGTGCAGCACAGCACTCTTGCCCAGGCCCAGTATTTATGCAGCTTTCTAGTCTCCCATTGTCCACCTTAAAAAATATAGGATTATACCTGTACAGTCTTAAGTCTTAACACACACAGATAGTTCCTCTCACACACACACACACCTCCTTAACCATTTCGGCTACCATAACTTCGAGTCTTAAGAACTTGAATGTATACTAATGGGCATAATTTACTTATATTGGGCAAAATCATCCAAACAACATTACTTATTCCATGAATGAAAATGCACACGAAATTATTTTTTAACAACATTACTATTATATCCCTATTTTAAAATAAATGTCTAAATTTATACGGTTTTTATGGGAGTTTTAGTAAAAATTTCATTAAACTTAATTTTATTCCTTCCGATTACAATTTTTGTTTCAAAAACTTGTTTTTGGAAATATAAAGAAAAAACAATTTTCTTGTATTTTTGAAATCAAAAACATGTTTGGTTAGTTGAAATTAAAAAGATAGTTTTTTTGGAAAAAAAAAAAAATACTAAAATATGTTGTTACTATGATTTGAACTCTAATGCTAACTCATTAAATGAGAAAAATTCATTAAATTAAATGCATGTTTTCATTAACTTTTGAAAATTAGAACTAAAAATAATATTTTGCATGTTTTTAGTTTCCTTCACAAATTGAGTTTTGAGAACAGTTTTTGTTTTCTGTCCATTTTAGGTTGCTAAACAAGTTTTTTTAGTCTCCAAAATAAAAATTTGTTTTTGAAAACAGAAAATAAGAGGAAAAAACAGTTACCAAACATACCCTAAACATCGTCAAAAAAAGAACTTTGTAGAATCTTTCTTTCATGGAGTTAATGTCTATTACATATGTACAACTCATTAGAAACCATAATCGCACAAGTTCCTACAAGAATTTAAAAACTGTAAGTACATTCGTGTTTATGATCTAATACCGTAAGAAGATAAAGTAGTATTAATCAATTTAATAACTACTAAAAATAAAAATAAAAAATAAAATCCATACACACAGATTTCTAGTTTTTCGAAATATACAAATTAAGACATACTCCAAGCATTTACCGCATGAAAATGTGCACCAAAGGGGATGGGGGCTAGGGTAAATGATCTAAGTAGGTTCTCATGCCTAGCAATCATATAATAAGAAGATATCTTGCTACTTAACCAAGGGCAATTGTAAAGAGAAGACACCAAGCTCCAAAAGAAAATAAGAGAATAGAAATATTGCACAATTCAGAATACAACAAAAGACACACCCAATATGACATCTAGGGTTCTTTACAACCAAAACAAAACAATTCAAAGTAAAGACAAAGCCAACCAGACAAATACAAAATACAATTATAAGTCAAGGGGGGTTTGTTTTTTATAAGTAGTAATGAAATTTATTAAAAATCAAATATACTTTATGTTCACGATGATGATTACAAAGCTTCAAGCTTTGTTTCATCTCTCAACATGCTCTCATAAATGCATCCCTAGTAGTTAGTCAATTCAAATGGATCAAATAGGAAATTTTACTCTGAATCATGGAACTGTAATGAAATATACAACCAACCAACATTTATCAAAAAGTACATCCCTAGTGTTTAATTTGTCTTATGCGCAGGCTACCATCCCTGCTCAACAATAATTGGTCATTGGTGCACACTTTTCATTCATAACACAAATGTCCTCTTTCTTAAATTGCTCAAGAGAAATATTTAACCCTTCCCTAAAAAAAGATAACTTTGACATAAAGAACAAACTAAGAAATCTTCTCCAAAAAAAAAAAACTAAGAAAATTAGTACATTATAAAAAGAAATAATTTGCAGCAAGATGATGACTTGCATAAAAAAAGTTGTCAGCTTAGCTTCTTGGCAGATTTTTTTTGGTAGTTGTGTTATGATTTTGGATTGAGCCCACCTGCAACAAGTTGGCGTGGGATGAGAAGGATGTCTATAAGGAAAGGCTTCTCATGCCTACAACCTATTGCTGCCTCCAAACTAAGAAAGTCATATAGTAGAGAAGCAACCTCCCAAATGGGAAAACAGTGAAGGAAACTAGAAACAAAAGTTAGCATCTTCCATAACAAGAAAATATATCCAAAAACCACAAACTGAACCACTATCTCTTGCTAAGAAACAATCACAAATTATTATAGATCTCTTTGCTTTCTTTTGATAATTATCATAGATCTCATTGCTACAGTCACAAATCACTCTTATGAACCAAGGATTGATTTTTCCATCAACATGCTTTCAATTTAAAAAATAAAAGACTAGAAAGATGCTAACTACAATGAATTTCCAGAATTTACCCTTCCAAATAAGGGAATATATTCCTTAGTGAGCTACAATGGGTGGAAAACATCTTGTATGATTGCACAGAAGAAGAATTATAACTCACATTCAGTGCTTATACAAATCTATATATATAATAATAGGTGAAGCAGAGAAAAAATCCAACTAGATTTCAATTGGATTCTCAATTTTGCACCACTTGTCCTAACCAAAACTCAAAAAAAAAATCTAATTAGATTATAAATTTGACTCCAATTTTGTGTCATGTATCTTATCTAAATTTTCTAATTTTTGTGCCCAAATAAATGATGCATTAACATTTAACACGGAAGCCAAGAAAACCACAATGATAATGCTCATTAGCCTAAGCAAGAACATCTTACCTGCACACTTTTATGGAGATTATAAATTGAACTCTAATTTTGTGTCATGTATCTTATCTAAGTTTTTTTAATTTTTTTGCCCAAATAAATGATTCATTAACATTTAACACGGAAGCCAAGAAAACCACAATAATAATACTCATTGGCCTAAGTAAGAACATCTCACCTGCACACTTTTATGGGTGATCTCAATAGAGTCTGGAACTCTTCTAATCCCACAACCAGAACCAAGGAGTCCAACGAGAAATACTATAAAAGTAAAACATCATCTCCTCCTAATTCCATATCGTCATCCCATGTCTCCTCCTCTCTTAACCTTTACCAACTAGATCCACACACTACCCTCTCCTCCTCCTTACAGATTTCTCAGAGCAAGGCCGGGTTCAAACACAATGTTCAATCCCACTCTTCCTTACTTCACACTCTCATACATTAGCGCTTCATTGGCGCCTCCAACAAGATTCCAAGCTCAATTATCAGTTTTTATTTTTTAATGTCCCTTTATATATTTTAAATAATAAAATGCAATATTCTCTTTTTTTTTCACTGTAGCATCATTTAAATAATAAAATGCAATATTCTCTTTTTTTTTATTCATTGTTTTATCTAATACTATCCTATGTATGATAAACCAAAAAAAAAAAAAAAAAGACCAATAGCATTACTTAAATAATAAAATGCAATATATATTTTCATTGTTTGATTTAATTCTATCATCCGTGTGATAAACCCAAAAAAACAAAAACAAAAAAATTGGCCAATAGCATCAGTACAATTAACCAGACACGTGCGGTAGCACGGGGTTACATACTAGTTTATATAAATATTAGGAACCAAATATTGTAAAGACAAGACGCGCGCGCACACGCACAACATTGGCAAGCATCTTCATCCCAATGCAAGCATGAAGCATTGCAAACACAATTAAGTGCTTATTTTATTTTTTTTAAATAGATGGTGGGGGAAAGAGGGAAGAGGGAAGGTGGGTTCTATAAACACACTAAACCCAAACTGCAAATCATCCATAAATAATATGGTGTAACCACAAGGTAATTTAATTAGTGGGACTTACAGTTATGTAAAATGGAGGAGTACGCATTTATGGTACTCTTGGAATATTTAATAATTTTCCATAACCACAAAGTGGCTATACTATAGTTCATTGAACATACATTTAACGTTATGACAACTACAACCCAATTTGACATAATAAACTAATGCCAATACTAATACACTAAACAGTAAACACCATCAAAAAGTTTTTTAAATCTTTTATTTTGCTGACTAATCTAGAATATGAGTACATCTATAAATCTATTGATGCCATGCACATTGAATATAACCGACAACAACCATAACATTGATAAGCTATCTGTTCTAAATATAAAGTCATTCAATTAAGGTAATCAATCAGAATAAGAATTTATGTTCATATCTAACTCATAATTCATGTCAAGTATAAATGAAGAAGAAAATAACAAACCATAAAAATAAGCGTGAAAATACCATGCACCTTGCCTGTTGGTGTGTTCCACTTTCATTTTCCTTAGTAAGAAATTGCACGGCTGGGTTTGTCAAGCAAAACTAGACTCTTAACATAAGAACCAACAAAAGTATACCCATCTCCATTAATCCCAAGATCTTTACTCTCTTTGGTGTTGAGGTCTTGTGAGACGAATTGTCCTACATTCATTTCCAATATAACCTCACCATTCTTCCTGATGGGAATGACGAAATCAAGTATAGACGAGGCCAATTGTACAGACGAGAATAACATTCAAGACGAATATCCGCTCTACTGACGATCATAAACACCTCATTCAATGCCACCAATAAACACCCCAGACGGTTACAAAGCCTACTGTACAGACCGTTGGGGTAAATTAAAACAGCATTATGAGGCCAGAAAACGTTACCCAGGGGGGCATTGAAGCCACCATAACTGCTCCAACGGCTAGAGGCTGCAGCAACATATATATATATATAACCCCCACATTGCCAAAGGACAGGTACATTCACACATGCACACTGATAGATTATTTTTTGCTCCATTATCTTTACATTGCTCATTCTCAAATAGCAATTGATACTAACTTTGGGATCGGAGGCACTGTGGCAGGCACCACACTGGTGACCATCCCCGAGAACACATTCTTGCAGGCCAGAGTCCATTCCTCTCTGCCTACTCTGACTGACGAGTTTACACTTCATCACTTCCTAAAACCTCTAACCCTTGGATTGTAGTCTATGGGACCTTGATAAGCCGAAATTACGAATTTGGTCCAAGAAGACGCATCTGCATAGTTTTTCATCACCCATATATTGAGAGTGGGATTCGGAAACCCCTCATAAAACATGGCAAGGGAATTCTGATATGCGGAAATAAGCACACAAACATGATTCCCATCTATATTATTATCTGAAACTTTAGGCAGTCCTATCTCGTGAAACACCTCTTCCCTCAAATCAAACACCATAACAAAACAAAGAAATTTATTGTTATTAGTTTTCCTAAAAGCAACCCAATGCAAAGCGCCATTGACAAAAGTTGCCAGCGGGTCACAACCATGCACAGCACCAATGGGAGCCATAGCAGCAATAGTAAGCATTCTCCATTCACCATGAGTAAATCTCCACCTCATGTCTAGACTCTCCATATTGGGCTACATTCTCATGGGTGACAAGCCTCACCACCTTATAGTCGTTGGTTTTGTCATCAAATCCAAAACCAACAGGCCCATCACACCCTGTGCGGAAGCGGACATTGGGTGTAGGAGCGTAGACTAACATTCTAAGATAAGGGTTCCAGAGAATGAATTGGTCAGCATATTTGAGTTATAAATCATCAGCAAGGAAAACCTAGTGTGTTCTTCTTAGTTGTCCCAATCCAACGTTTTTCATGGGTGTCCCTTCTTCTGAGGCTGTAGTTTGCTTTCAAGAAGCTCTGAGAGCAGAACTTGAAGAGGAGGATGGGATGGGTGTGGGTGTTGGAGTGGTTGAGATGAGAGGAAATGAAGTTAGGGTCTCGGATAAGGGATATCCATTTTGTGGAGACGTAGGTGCAAGTTTGGATGGATTTGATAGGTAGGCGTATGAGAACAAGGGTTAGGATTTCAGGAGGTAGAGTTTCCCACATGGATTCTTCTTCTTCGGTCAACAATGATTTGGAGACTTTAGGTAAATTGTCTGGCATTATTCGCTCAGAGAAAAAATAAAAGAGATTAGAGATTCAAAATGTTATTCTTTGCCCTTAAGAGCATCCACGGGTGTGGATGCAAAATCATGTAAAATAGAAAAAGACAACTTTTACACATTTTGTCTAAAAAATGCTCCACATTAGTACTTCTAAAATTGTGTAAAAATGTGTATATCTCCACACGAGCTACAGTAACCATGTAAATATACACGGTTACTGTAGCTCATCCATTTATTATTTTATTAATTTCACGTTCGCTCCTTTTTTTTCTCTCTCTTCTCCGTGCTCAACAAACTTAGTAACTTCTTTCCTCATCTTCTTCTTTTTCCTCAGATGCACACAAACACACCCACACACAAACACATCCACATAGACAAATCAACACAGAGATACACTTGCTCAAAAAAAAAAAAAACACAGAGATACACAAATACACCCACACACAAACAAACTCAAACGGACAAACAACAAAGAGACAGATTGGTGCTTATCGGAATGATCGGTGCTTGACTGGAACGATCAGAGCTCGTGGGTCTTGCTTGATCGGAGCTCGTGGGTATGGGTCTTGCCTTATCGGAACGATCGGTGCTTGACTGGAACAATCGGAGCTCGTGGGTCTTACTTGATCGGAGCTCGTGGGTATGAGTCTTGCCTTATCGGAGCCTGATCGAAGCTAGGGAGATCTCGGATCTGATCGGTGCTTGTGGATCGGAGCTAGGGAGATCTCAGTCAGATCTGATCTAGTCGGATCTAATCGGTGCTTGTGGATTGATGCTTGATGGGGTCTTGCCTGATCGAAGCTGTGGATCGGTGCTTGTGACCGAGATGGTGTGGATTAGATCGAGAGGGAGAGTTGATCTATGTTCAGAAATGGGTATAGAGATGGGTAGAGAGATGGGTATAGAGAGAGAGAGCAACTAATCAGAAAAAATGGGTAGAGAGAGAGAGAGAGAGAGAGAACGCGCGTATGTAAAGGGGTTAATTGAGAGAAATAATAAAAAAAAATTGAGAAAATTGATTATTTAAATAAAAGAGGTGATAAAATAGATGAACTGATGTGAGTGTTTTGTAAAAATGAATGTGTAAAATAGAAAAAGTAGGTTTTTAGTGTAAAAATGGATGTGTAAAATACACTAACTGATGTGGTTGCTCATAATATAGTACTATTTTAGTTTCTGATAAAATGGGGAAAGTCAAAGCACTCTTCCAAACTCTCCTTATTAGTCTACTATAGGAGTATGATTTTAAGGTCATGATCAAAGCAAAGTCTAAGCACCCCTCCAAGCATCAGACATTTGGCAGTTAATAGAGAAGTAAAATTAGAGTTACTGCTCCATTTATATACATTACAATAATATAAGTATATAACACTATTAACTATTTTTTTTTTAATCATAATATAACACTAACATAATAGATTTTTTTAATAAATGAGAGGAAGGAAATAAAATAAATAGTGAAAAGTATGTACAAAAGCTACAATGCTTCGTCTGTCAAAAAATAGCTACAATGGTTAATTAGAAGAAAGAGAATTTAAATCATATTTGTCTTCTTCTTCTTTTTTAGAGAATTTCAATTTATAACATCCGTTCTTGATAATAGCTCTCAATTTTACTTAGAAGTTACAACCCACAATTTACCTTCTTTGGAAACACTCGCTTGACACAATATTGTTTACCATGAAATCTTTCCAAGCAGTGTCATTTTTGCCAATTTGGAACTAGGTGTAGGGACTTTTTGGTAATTGCAAACTCCAGCCCATGCGAATTTAACTTAAAAAGATGATTTGGAGAGCCCCATCTGAATTTTACTTTGAAGTTAGAACCCACTATTTGCCTTCTTTGGAAACACTCGCTTGACACAATATTGTTTACCATGAAATCTTTCCAAGCAGTGTCATTTTTGCCAATTTGGAACTAGGTGTAGGGACTTTTTGGTAATTGCAAACTCCAGCCCATGCGAATTTAACTTTAAAAGATGATTTGGAGAGCCCCATGTAAAAAGTGCCATAACAAAACCTCGTAAACATTAAAAACCACGGTACAAAAATCTAGCTTGCTGCTTCCACCACCAGGTGTAGTAATCTAGTAAATTACTCCTAAGAACTAACTCATATTCATAATCATGTAGTATTTACATGGGATGGACAATCATTAGGGCCTGTTTGGTTGTATTGTTTAAACAACAATTTTCGTTGTTTAAAAATACATATATTTTCACAATACTATTTTACTCACATATTTTCACAACATTTAAACAACATTACTAAAACAACATTACCAAACAAGCCCCTAAGATATTTAAGATAACACAACCGAACTCAAGACCCTTCGCAGTCCATGGGATCCATCAATATTAGCAGCCCCAGCCCTCAGGATCTCGAGGTTCAACCATCATATCTCCTAGAATGAGATCCAAAACAACATAAATAGCTGCTAAAATAAAAAATAAAAAATAAAAAATTAATAATAATAAAAAAATCCACAATTCCAACAAAGCATATGGTGCATATGGTTCTGGGCAAAAGAGTCTAAAAGTGTGTTTAAATACCGCTTATTTTGCTGAAAACTGAAAACACTGTAATAAAATAATTTTTAAACTCAATTTTAAAGCTTTTTTTTCTGAATAGAGTACTTGTGAATCCCGTGAACAGTGCACGAGACCCACTAAACAGTAAGTAACCACGTGAAATGCTCTTCCCAGCCAGTAAATAAAAATAAATAAATAAAAAGGCCAAAACGCCAAAGCTGGCAGCTGTATCCAAACGGGTACTAATTATTCTCCATCAAAAGAAACAGAAAAACTACACATTGGAGGTGCTCAAGCGCAGATAACAAACATTCAAAATTCAAGTAATGTTTTTCAGAACTATAATTTCTAATATCAAATCCCTAAATACTGGCACTATTGTTCTCCAAAATTATTCAACTCTTGAAGAAGGCACACACTCATCATCATCATCATCTTCATCACCATAACTTGTGCCATATTAACCACCACCAGATCCATATTTCTTGCCGAGCACTATGAGCTGCAACTTGTCATAACCAGCAAGCACACCAGCACCTGCAACAGCACGCAAAATGTTTGCACCAGCACCCTTGAAGAGTGATTTAGCACCCTCTTTCTTGAGAATTTGATTAAATGCATCCAAAGAGCTCTTATATTTGACAGCTTCTCCAGAGGTCATCATCATCCTTCTACGTACTGTATCAATGGGATATGAAGCCAGTCCAGCACCTATTGTGATTCCCCATCCCAGCAAGAAACTAGCAAGAAAACTATCCTGTAAACACCAAACAAGAGAAAAGTGAAGATAAAACATGCCTAGGAAACTTTATAAACATCATTTAAAGCATTGCAGTACAACTTTGGCCAACATTCCATGCACGGAACAAAAATACTTGAGAGCTGGGCATTAATTCACAAATCCAAAGTTGGACATTGTTGGTATAGCAAATTGCAGTCTCTGAAGTAAACCTAATTAGGGCAGATTTCCAGGCAAGGCAGACTGGCTGAATGATCCCATTCCAGTGATAAAAACATAATGATGAAACACAAAATTCATCCAGAGAAATGAAAGGGATGCTTATCAACAAACCCAGAAAACACAAATGAAACAGACTGCAACTGGAGATTGTCACATACCTGCAACCCACCAACAAGAACCACAGGCTTCAGAGAATCATACATTCCAAAATAGAGACCACGGTAAACTATGATTCCAACACATGAGATGTTGAATCCACGATAAAGCCCAGGAAGACCATCAGATTGGATGGTTTTCTTGTAAACATCGACCAAACCATTAAACTGCCTCTCACCACCCTTTTTTGCAGCCTTTGCATCGTTAGCCAAACGCGTTCGGGCAAAGTCTAGGGAATAGACAAATAGAAGAGACGAAGCACCAGCAGCACCACCTGATGCCAAGTTACCAGCAAACCACTTCCAGTACCCATCTTTGTCTTTCTTGAAGTTGAAAAGGCTCTTGAAGTAGTCCTTGAAAGCAAAGTTCAAGGCCTGGTATACATGAAGGAATACAAGCATTACCAGTAAAGCGCAAAAAAGAAAAACCAAAGAGAAATAGTTAAAGTTATGATCTACACTTCCCTTAAAAATTACACTACAAAAAGAGTTGCACCAATAAGAAACAAAGAAAAGACAGAAATGGTAGAAGACCAGCAAACAACAAGAGAGAGGAAATTGACCTGGGTGGGGAAGTATCTGATAACATTAGCAGTGTTTCCTCTCCAAAGAGCAAGGACACCTTCTTCCCTAATAGTTCGGCCAAAGCAGTCACCAATTCCCTTGTATGGTTCACTCAATCGACCGGCCTTGATCATCTCATCCTGATTTTGAATTAGGAGCTTAACACGTTCAATTGGAGCGGCTGCTGTCTTGGAAACAGCAGCAGAAACTCCTCCCATGAGAAAATCCACAAGAAAACCCTTAACACCTTTCTCAGATGGAGCTTGTACAAACACAGGAGACACAGGTGAAAATTGTGCCAAGCCAGTAGCCTGGGATGCTGGCTGCAGGGAACTCAGCAAACCCCCATTGACATAAGCGCCACTTGCACTATAATTCATGGGGTGCATATTGGGGGAAAGCCTAGAAACAAGGTAAGACTGCCCGTGCATCTTCTGAAATACTGACAGATGCTGTGATCCATCTGCCATGTTTGTGACTCAAGACGGTGACCTGCAAAGGAATAACATTATATCATACACACACAAAAATGTGCAAGGGTAATCAACATCAGTTTCTAAACACTATTGGATCTTCAGTTACCATATACACACAATTGCAAAAAAACATAAAATTTGCATCTTCCAACCATAAGTGACAAAATGAATTTTTCCATACAACAGCTCAAAACAGAAAATCACCTTACCCCCCCCCCCCCCCCAACTCTTTTTACCCTTCACTGCAATATGGATAAATTCTTATTGTATTTTTCAGTGTTGGATAGGCCTTTGTAAATCACACTATGAAAGGAATAGCCATTTGTTTCACAGGCAATTCTATTACAATCGTAATTAAAGAAATGCTGTTATATTATGCTAGTCATATGTAGAGCATGGAAACAAATCAAGCATAAACCATAATCAGGCGCACCACCACGTATTAAAAACAGATAACAGAGTGAAGATTAAGATATTTTGCAACTGTACCAAGACTTGAATTAAAATTCCAAAGGTCCACAAAGGGCACTTCTGAATTTAATTGGATGAACGTCTTCATTTTGTTTAAAAATGAAATGCTGAAATGACAGAACGACAGCTAAATAATCTTGTAAGACTTCATACAGGGTTTTCACCTTCATAACACTGCTTTAAAAGACAAGTTTTATTCAAACTAACAATAATAATAAAAGCTCATTTTACCAGCACGTGATCACTTCACCATTTCATTACAAACAAAAAGTATCATCCCATTACTTTGAACAATGCCCCACCCATTAGAGTGTACACTATTATTGGTTCCAATTGGTTGCATAAAAGATGTGGAAATAAAAAAATAATAATAATTAATTAAAGACAGAATTCCACACAATTGAGCATAACAAACCACTAGGTTCCACAAAACTGAGGCTGATTCAAGTACCGCAATTAATTGCAATGGATGCTAAACTTTAAGACCCAGATTTCATTTTCTTTCTTTTCCTCAACATAGGCTAAACAATAAGTGTTCAGATCTTAGACTGATCTATAAAACAATCAGATAAGAAACCCAAAACTGAAACCAACTTCAAAGATCTCCACTTATCATCATACAAACCAAAAATGTACAAAACTTCTAAATTAGCTTGAAATGCTCTTCACCTTTCTCTCTCTCAACTTTCTTAGCAACCAAACAACGTAAAAAGAAATTGAGTGCAAAATCACAAAGATCACCATACAAACACAACATAGTGAACTCTCATTTCTATCATTTTACTCAATTTTCTCAGCAACCAAACACAGATTAAAAAAAAAAAAAAAAGATGAAAGCAAAATCGCAAAGATCACCCCACAAAAACAACAAAAAACAAGAAATGACAAACCACGTCATTTCGAACCGGATTCATTTCCTCTAGTTTAGCTCAATTTTTTTCCTCGGCAAACAAACAAAAAGCTTAGGAAAAGAAAGATCACCACACAACAATCAAATTCACAATTCAGCAAGCTCGAAACGTTTCGTTTTCGATTCTTATACATCTGAGACTACGAGATCGAAGAAGAAAAACCCTAACCTGAGAAGGTCGCCGAAGGAGAGAGAAACGGTTTAGAGAGAGAGTGAACGCTACGTCCTGAATGTCAGGGGAAGACGATGACCACGAAGGTGGCTCCCAATATATAAATGGGAAACTTCTATGCAGCCATTTAGGGTTTCTCTTTCAATTACGCTTTTCACCTTCATATCCTGCTTAAATCACGCTTGTGCCACTGATGTGAGCGAGAGTGAGAGAGTGGGTGAGTGAGTTGACTCGTGAGGATTAGGGAAAGTGAGAGTGTGGCCTTGGGCTACGCAGCCCAATGGCCCAATCTCCACCTTTTGGTAATTTCCTTATTGCAATTTGATCTTATCCATTATAATAATATATTTTTTTTCCGATTATATGGTAGTGACTAGACAAGAAAGAGAACCATCCAAGTTTGTTGACCATGAATTTAAGGGCTGCTAATGCTTTCGGTTGACACTATGTGATCATTTTGTCGTGCTAATCTAATCCAACAATTTATACCCATACATCAAAATATCTAAATGGTTGAAATTTTTTTTTAAAATATATAGTTTAATAGTTGAGGCAGAGGATTTGAATCATAAACGTTTCCGTTGAGAACATTATAAACTGTTTCACTGCTTGTTAAACTACAAGACTCTTGTTCATATTTGAATAATTTGATAATAAAGTAAATCAAAAGTAAGTACGTTATACGCACACATGATGCAAACATTGTACAATTAGCAAATAATGTACAATACTGAAGTAGAATTTCTCTGACTCCAGTCTCCATGACCTGAAACTTATAATTCTTCAAGTATTCTTCAAGGCAGGGCAAGGAGTGGATATTCCAATGGGCTTTCAATAATCAAGGTTTGGAGAAGAGCTACTTTAGGTTGAAAAGTGCCAGAACAAAGCCTCATGTCCAGACTATACAGCATGGTGGTATGTTAAAAAAGGTGGTTAATACAGCTTAGTTCTTGCCAAGTCCATGGATGTTGAGACTTCTTGAGATGCTGAGTAGTTCTACATTAGAACAGGGAACACGTTAGCTCAGCAGCACAAGCACCTGAATTGGAAGAAAGAATTGCAAGAGGCAAATATTTTGGGTTTCAGCTTTACATCATATTAGAGAGTATGAGTGGACCATATTAGAAACAAAGTGAAAGGGTATGAAACGGTAACACGAAAAAAGAATGCTGAAATAGTAATGAAAATCAATGAACTAAAACAAGAGGCCACTAAGAGTACAGACTTGAATATGATACACAGAAATCAACAGTACTAATTTGCTAAAATATACAAGCATACCAACTCACTACATTCTTTACAAGCTTAAACTATTCTTCTGAAGACAGAAAGCTTCACACTTGCAAGTGCTCCATCAGAACTCAACTGACTTCAGGAAGGAAGGGAGGAAGGGGGTGCAGAGGAGTAATTTAACATTCTCAGAAATCTTAATATGGGGTTCAAGGATGTGTATGTATTTCTAGGTAAAATTAACCTAAAGAGTTTCACCTAATTTTGCTTTTGTTGCACTGTGCATAAATTTGACAATTCCATGAATTTAAGAATTAAGATTTGGTGGAAATGACCAAAGACACTAAGCAGAACACAAGGAAGCCCTTTGCTTCACCAGTAACTCCTTTAGTTTCTTTATTAGCTGAGGTTGAGAGCACATGTAATCCTGGAATGATTCCCTCAAATTCTGCAACAACTTTATGTGATCACTGCCAGGGCTCATGTTAAGCAGCTTGGTAAAGAAATCCTTCCAGAGGTTAATCCAATATCTGAAGCCAATTGAACAAAAAGTATGAAAGTGAGTTAAATATAAGAGAGATTTCATAAAGATGTTCTTTTTACGGTCCTATATATCTCAATTTCTGAATTGACATCTTCTAAACATTTAAGAAAAATTAACTATTGCATCCTCTTCCATCAATCAAGAGAACAGTGCTCAGTAATATCAACAGATGCCTAGGACTATGCAGATATAAGCGAATACCGTTTAAAAGGTGATTTGGGTAGATAAATGTAGCCACCATCAGATGATGCTTTCTTTTCAATCTTCATATAAGAATTGTGCAGCATCAAATGGACAACAGCACAAAGGCCATATGTGTCTACCTGGTGGCAAATAAAAGAAAAGGTCTAACATGAAGTTAGTTAATAGTGCTAGCAACTGCATTTGATATACAATGTAAGTGGAGACTGGCCTGATATGTCCATGGCTTATTCTCCAGCATTTCAATACAGCGAAAGCCAGAAGTCCGGCAATCTCCCTTAAACTCTGTATTGTCAGGAAAGAGATGTTGGTCTATACCCCGCCCCCAGTCAACAAGGCAAAGACCCTGGAAAATAAAATTCTAATTAATTACAAACAACTCTAAAAATAAAATAAAATTTAGGCTTTGATGCAAAGTTACAAACAGAAATTACCTGATCTTGCCAAGAACCAGTTCGATCACGAAACCCATCATCTAGAAGGTCACCCCTGCCAAAACAGTCAGGTAATTAAATTCAAAAAGACATTATCTGCAAATTGCAGATAGTATAATGACATTAGTGTCTGATAATGAGAAAATATGCATTAGAGAAATATAGGTTATCTTTTGGCAGCATTATGAAACATGGAAAAAAGGTTTGACATACAAAAATATTCTTCTGCATTTATTGTGGATAGATATAAGTTATGCAGTGTGAGAATCCATGGCAAGAACATTAGTATTATACAAGTTAGAAGGTAAAAATCCAACAAAGATGCCAAGACAAAGAGGGATGCTGGTAAATCTGGGGCTAGACTTTATCAAACACAAACCAATTTTTGAGATAATGTATGACTTGCCTATATTACAGTTTATGTGATGCAGTGAATGTGCATAAAGGGTGTATAGCAACTTTGTCCAGCAATTGACAATTTTGAAAAACAGTGTCTTTAGTAGGTTAGGAAGTGTCTAACAATCTGATGCTGCAACAATATCTAAATACTGCAATCGCCATTTTTGAGAGATGAATTTTCTCCCATACATCAAAAATGGAAGCTTTTTACAAACAACCACATACAAATATGCCAGGAATCAGAATTTAAAAGAAAAAACAGCAAAATGGAGGACCAAAATAGAAATTTAACATTCTGATGATATATAAGAGATTGAACCAAAAGCTGTCATTAACATGTACAAATTGCACTCTGTTGTTTCATGAAAGTTCCTTTAAGAGGTGACACAGTAATGAGTCTAATGACCCACAATGAAAAAGTTTGTTACCTAGAATAACGAATAAGCAGATTATCAGGCTTGAAATCACCATGTATGATGCCAGCACCATGCAAAGTTTCTAGCATATAGAGCATCTCTATTGTGTAGTAAATGCATAACTCCTCTTCCATGGACTTGCCAGAGACCAGATAGGAGTTTATGGCATCCTGCCCAAGGTTGATTTGTAGCCTGAGTATTACAGAGGACTAAAACCAATAACATAGATTATAAAAAATATGATAAACCAACCTGAAGAGTTCCCTGGGCTAGATAGTCAAAGACAAGTATGCTATAGTCCGAGTAGAGATGGATTCTGTGAGCAATGCCAAAGCTTGATCTCTGATTACACGAGATATAAAGAATAAGTGAATAACTAAAACCAGAAACTGACATTAAACATTGGAACACTAGCAAAAGGCATACTTCCTTCTCTGAGATGCGCTGATCTAGTTGACGATACATGTAGAACTCCCAAGGGAAAGCAGGCTTTTGTATCTGCCAGAAATTTCAAAGACTGATATAATCCAACAAGAAATCTGGTCAAGAAGGAGAATACTAAAGATAGCAATTACCTTTAGTGCAACAACTTCATCTGGATTACTGTTGACATATGCTTTATATACTTGAGCAAAACCACCTTGACCAGCACAACCCTTGATCTGGTACTTCTTTCCACCTTTGAGTATCACAATGCACACAATCAAGGGTAAACAAGTTTGGGCTCCTAGAGTCCTAGTATCTAACTCTTGCCTTCATTTAAAATTCCGAAATCATAAAATGGTAACTCAGAGATATGTTTTCTTCCTCCCTAGGCATAAAAACCTAAGAAAGTGATATCCTTCAAGAGAAATGGCCAGAAAACAGAACTGACAAAAACGGATATGCACATATGTTGCTCCTGAATGGTTCTAATTTATTTGACAACAATAAATTAATGGTGGCAAGCAATTATTTATATGAGACACAACTTCAGGGGTTTCCTTACATTTTTGGTAAAAAGCTAGAACTTGAATATTAAGTAAGAGAAGCAAGAATTTCTAGAATGCCTCAATAACTTGTTTCAACAACTTAATATTCCAATCCATTCAAATCCGTTACAGAAAGAGAGAAAGAGGGCAAGAGTTTCTCTCTTCCATTTCATTCTATGATAACAGAATTGAATAACAGTTCTTCCCCAGAATTTTCAAACTGGTTTAAAAGTGTGAATGCACTTCTGTTTGTCTATAGTCAGTTCGAGAAAGTCAGATCTCATAATTTTAGAAACTAACTTATTGCTCATGTTTGAAAATCTTAGATATCTGATGATAAATTAGAGTGATTATTTCTGCTGCTAAACTATTGCATTTTTTAAATCAAATAGAGTTCATGCAAATGATTGACATTGAAATATTATTTTATACAAAGAGAAATATTCATGTAAAACTAAATTCTTAATGGCAGTTTAATATATTGATGTGTATATATCAAAGTAAATGAATCTAATGTGGAGCATCACCTATCTCAATAATCTTGTTCCTTGATGACTTCTTTAAAGAAGATAGGGTCACTTTTCCTGTATAAGCTTTTGTACTGTGATGGTATCCCTGAAACATGTGTCAAAAAGCAATTACAACACCAACTATTAATGAGATTACTATATGCAAAACTAAGCAGAAGATAAAGAATATACTGCCTCACATCATATTTTATTATTTGAGTATTCAGCTTCTTCAATAGATCTTCCATGGTGGAGGCAGACCATGGATTAATGTAACTTTTCTCAAACTTCATAGTTTCACCTTCACCAATCTGCAAATGGAAATGAAAAAAGATGAATCTTGACACAGCATATAGATATGAAGTTCAGCTAATTAAAACTTCAACCCTTCACCCTTTCCTTAAGAAAGAGCTGCACCATTCGGCACGTGAACATACCTTCTGAAGTGAACAAGCATTCACCGATTCAGACAATCTATCAAGAAATAAGGCATGCGCTTTCTTCAACAACTCAACCGGTTTGGCATTCCTAGCAGCAAAGTAACATTACAAGTGTTATGACACAACTTGAAACACCAAAAGGATAAGACACCTCTAATCTGAGAGAGAGAAACAAACAGACACAAACAAATTGGGGAGGGAGAAAGAGAGAGACCTCAACATTCCATACTGATAAACCAGGTGAGCATCATGCAACTTCTGTTTCAATTCAAGAAAGGACGCGTAGCATACATAAAGCATAGAATGGTCAATACATATCTCACTCTCCACCATTTCTCTAAAAACACTCTCAAAATCATTACTAACGTCCATCTACAAAAAACAAGAACGCCAAATTAAGCCCATCAAACATTTCAACCAACACAGCAAGCACCATATAAGCAACTTTTACGGTGAAACAAAATGACCCAAAAACAAGTAAGTCCCAACCAAAACATCAATATATACAGAAACCAAACGAACCCATCAAAAATCTTAATCTACAGAAAAAACTCAACCATCCATGAAAGTACCATAAAGAAACAAAACCCAAACAATTGAATTGGAAAACAAAACGACTTATCTAGACTAACCCAGTTCAACTTAAAGCAACTTAATTGTGAAACAAACACAACAACAACCAAGCCTTAGTCCCAAATTTTGGGGTCAGTTACATGAAACCGAGAAACCAAGAAAACCCACAAATATTTTAAGCCTAAAAGTAATAACCCATTAAGCCCAATTGAAAATGAAAGGCAATAACCCATAACAGCCACGCATATAGTATACACAAACAAAACTAATAAAGCAATTGAAACTAAAGTGAATGTGAGTTACAAAGACAAAGGAAGTGAACCCATTAAACATTTTTTAAAGCAAAATAGAAGAAATTGAGAAATGGGAAAAGAAAAAGGAGGAAATTACGTAGAGGAAGCAAATCTTGAGAAACCTGAGGTCGTTTCGGTACTGGGTATTGTCCTTGAAAGTGTCGAAGCAATCGGAGAGAAGCTTTGTGAGATCTAACCCGGAACCATCCTTTTCTTCAAGTGCTTTCTTGATCGACCTGGAATCGGATCCACCACACCAAAAATCATTACCATTAAACACATAACAACAACAACAACAACAACAACAAAAAAGCCATTAATGTGTTTGTTTGAATGCTTCAGACAGAGAGAGAGAGAGAGTACCAGAGCCGGGATAAGAGAGGATCAGTAGCAGAGTTTGTGTCTTGGGAGTCTTTGGAGATCACAGCCATGGCTTGGACTTGGCCTTTGTGTGTCTCTGTGTGAAGCCTGTGAGCGATAACTCAGAAGAGGTTTCTTCAGTTTGAACCCTTTTTTTTTTTCCCTACAAAAAGAAGCGGCAAATGGTACTTTTTGAATTCATTGGATTCAAATTTAAGCCTTTCTCTCTTCTTTTTTTCTTTTTTTTCTATTTCTGGTTTCTAGTAAAAAATTAACAAATTTACAACTGGTTGATTCCGGCCGTATGACAAAACTTTCCCTCAAATCCATTTGGATTCTCCTTATAAATCATATAATTGTTTCTATTATTTAAATAAGTGTGAATAACAAATATAAAAACAAGTATAAATAATATTTTGAATTGTTACCTTTTTATTTTTGCTTTTAACAAGTGAAGATTACTGGTTCAATGGTTTTTGGTAGGTTAATTGTAATATTCTATGAGCATGAGTATTTTTCAAGTTTTTTTTTTTTTTTTTTTTTTTACAAGTGAAGGGAATTGAGTCCATGATTTTGGCTGGTTAATTTATTATTTTTCAAATATATTATTTTATCCACAAACGATTTGTTCCCCTTTTTCTTCCTAGATGGAGAGATTTTTTTTTCTTTGCTATGAAAGAGATATACATACAAAAATGTATACACACACGTGTGTATATATATATATATAAACAAAATAAGTACATATATTACATGATCAAACCCCTTTTTTTTTAGTAGGATGATCAAATACATAAAATAGACCTTTGGACTTCCCATAAATACATAAAATAGATAGACTGAGGTTGTACCCAACTTGCATCTCATTGTAGAGTAATTTTTCAATATGTGTGAAGGCTTTTACAATACCATAGTTTTGTTCGAAGTATGTGATTAAATTATTAAATTTACCATATCCTATCAGCTGAAACTTTTAGGTCAATTAGTAATTTAACATGGTGTCAAAGCGAGAGGTCCTGAGTTTACTTACCATATCTCATTAGCTTAACCTTTTAGAACAATCGATAATTTAACAAGTTTAACTCAAAATAATCTTTAAAATCATAATTTAAACTTTCACTCAATTGAGTCATAGTCACATCAATTCTCTCTCCCCCGCCACTTATATTTTATTTGAAGATTTTTTTTTTTTTGGGTCTAAAATATATATTTTTTTTTTAATTCAATCTATTACTACCAATACTAATATATTCCCCTATTCCATACTCTTTTTTATATTCTAATTATTTGAACCCATTAATTTTTTTTTTTTAACCTTGAAGTGAATCAAAATAGGAGAGCACCCATCTTGAGGTGGCCTTACTACTTAAATGCTTTTAGCAGTTATTCGCTCCGCACTTGGCTATCCAACGTTTACCATGGGCACGATAACTACAACACTAGAGGCTCATCCTTCTCAGTCCCCTCATACTAGGGAAAGATCCTCTCAATGCTCTAACTCCTACACTAGATATAGTCATTCAATTCTATACCAAAAAAACAAAAATCTAAATGCTTATGTTATTAAGATCTTTCATTGTGACAACATCATGTGAGCACGTTGTGAAATATGGATCTAGGATTATGGTTGGACTCATTCGTACCTGTTTTTACCATCTATCCCATAAGGTTCGAAATCCCTATTTACAACTTGTAAATTTTCTTGAAGTCACCACACCATCTTTCTTTTATTGTACCAATTAGAAAATTTAGACACTAATCTCAACCAATTAATCAATTTGAATTATACCGAGTTTGATCAATTAACCAATTATGCTTTGAAAATTAGTTCATGGTTAATCCATATAAACACCATATTGCAAAATATAAACAATGAAAAATAAATATCACGTGCGATGTGGTTAAGAAGAGAAATCCCTAAAAGAAAAAATCTCTTCAAGGGTTTACCACTAACCATCAAGGAAAAAAATCCACTAAGAATTGACGTGTTTACAAAAGAATTAAACTTGATTCTAATGTGACTTCTTATGATATTGATATGACCACATACAACTCCAAATCCATGGACTCTTATACTGTGGATTCCGTTCAACATGAAGCATTGAGGTCGTGAATCCCTAGTTTCCCTCCAATAGAAAAACAGATGTTGCACTGTTTCTCAACCATATGTGTAATATAGTAGGTGATGTGGCAACATCCTATTAAAGGAAAAAGAGAAGTTTGGTTAACTAATAGTGGAAAAGGAAAATGCTAAAACCACAAAATATTTTACAAATTGTTAATGTGTGGTTATTGGTAAGCAAAAAACACGAAGCCACTGTGGGTCCAAATGAAAATCAATAAGAATTCATCACATCAACCACTTGTAAAAAAAAAATCACAAAAATTGAGTTAATTTTTTTTTATTGGATCTCATTTGAGCTCACCACATACATCACTTTTTTTTTATTATTAACCACTAATACGAAGTCATATCAACAATTGTGAATTCTTTTGTGTGTATAAACTTTCTTCTCTTAATAGGATGCAAGACCATCCTCTGATGACTTGAACTTGATTATAAAAAGAGAAATTTTATGAAAAAAAAATTGACATATATTGATGTGGCAAATTTTTAGTCGTAGATAAAAAAGTGAAGTGAATGGTGTATCTAGATGAGAACTAATGAAACTTGCCAACTCAACAAGCGTGAAATGATTTCTCTATAGGTGTGTATTTGTTCTCATAATCATGTAGTCTCTTGCTTAGGTAGTACACAGCTTTCTCATTCTTGCCATCATTTTCTTGGGCTAGCATGCTCCCTATGACATCTTCTATGACTGATAGGTAGAGAGGAGTACAGATTTTTCGGGCTCTGAGGATATGTTTGGTTGGTGTGAAAATAGGGAGAGGAAAATAGGGTGAAAAATGACATTTTCCTCTTGGCCCACATTTTTTTATCTTCTCAATTTGAAAGGAAAATGGGGAGAAAAAAGTGCTGAATAATGTGCTGAATGATGTACTTTACACAAATACCCTCACTTTATTCATCTCACAAGTGAATGATTATTATTATTATTTTTTTCCATTGTTCCCAGAGGTCTTCACACAGCACGTATGTAATATAACTAAACAATAGACACAAAAAGTGCAAGCCAATAGTTGTTTGTTATGTCATTCCCTTTTTTTTTTTTTTTTTTTTTTGTTGTTATTGTTGTTGATGTTGTTGTTGAAATTGTCTTCCCAGGCAGTAAGCAGGAGCCATAAATTTTAAATCATTACAATAATAAAATAATTAATATAAATTTACATGTATTCGTGTTAATTTTTATATTATGTAATGAGTATAAATATATTTATTTCTTATATATTATATAACAATGACATAATAGTCAATTTATATAAATTACATTTTCTATCCTCTATTTTTTCTCTCCAACCGAACAAAAAAGTTTTTCACGCTTCCACTTTTCCACCCCTCCAACCAAACACACATGAAAAAAAATCAAATCTTTTTTATCTTCCTATTTTTTCATCTTTTCACTTTTTCATTCCTCCAACCAAACAGACCTGAAAGTATTTGTGCAGCTGAGTTGAGGAGGTAATCCTCAATGGTTTCAAAGGCTTTCCGACATTCCTCATTTCATATTTGAGATTCATTCATTTTCAAATGAGTTGTCAAATTTTGTGTGCCTTTGTATAACTTAAACAACAACAACAACAACAACAAAAAAAGGAGAGAAATTAAATTGACACTTGTCCAACCCAATTGATAATTCAACGGTTTCAACCCCACCATGGTTTTCTTTGTGAGGTGAAAACCCATTCTGCCCCGGTCTAGTTGCTTTGTCTCACATGCACAGCAAATATGGGCTCCACAAATGAAGTCAATTTAATACTATCCAATGACATCAGCTACTCTGTTTGTTAAATTTGCAAATAGTTTTGAAATTTTCTAAATTAACATATATATATATATATATATATATATAAATAGGCGAAAAGTCACTTTTACCCCCTACATTTTAAAGTAATTCTCATTTTAGTCCCTATATTTTATTTTTACCGCTTTTAGTCTCTATTCTAAAAAATACTTCTCGTTTTGGTCCCTACCGTTATATTAGAAATGGAGAAAGCTGACGTGGCAAACGGCATGAATAAATAATAGTAAATTAATATCCATGTAGCCTAAATTAATAATAAAAAATGTTTTTTGGTATTAAAAAATACCACGTCAACATCTAAATTAAAAAATTTTAATTTATTAATTTTAACTAAATAAAAAAATTAAAAACAGAATTAAAAACTAAAAATTACATGAATTAAGATTTAAGTGTGTCTTTAACAACAACATAAACCCAGATCTAAGAACACAAACCCAAAAATTAAAAATCTCAAAATCACCATTTTCTCAAACTCAGCAATATCATCAAATCCTAAAGCCTCATAATATCAAATCAATCCAAAAATATAACACAACCAATCCAAACAAAAAAATCTCAAATTCAGAACAACCCATCTCATTTAAAAAGAAACCTAGCAAACCCACCTCAAGCAAACCCAAATCCGGTAGCCATGCTCCTCGCCGACGAGCTCTTCTACGACGGAAAGCTCATTCCACTGCAACTCTCGTCGGTCAAACGTGAGAGAGCACATCCACCTGAAAATCGCATAGCCCATCCACCTAAAAACCATCGGCCCATCGTGAACCCATTAGCCCAACCAGATCAGGTCCAAGGCGGCACGATGGCGTTGAGTTCTCTTTCTCTCCCTCTTTCGCATTTGGCTTTTGTCGCTGGTCTTGGATTTTGGGGAGGGGGGGTTTGTTGATTGTGTGTTGTTGGGAGTGGGCCACAATGTTTGTTCTAAATTTGTGGGTTTCATGGGTAAATTTTTGTTAAGTTGTGGTTCCAATTCGGGTCAGGGTGGCAGTGGTTGGTGGTTCCAATCTGGGTTTGGTGTGTGACTTGCTTCGTGGTTTGGTTCTTCATTTGTGGTTTGGTTTGTGATTTATTGGTGGGTTTGGTCACTGTGATTGTCCATGGGTTCGTGGCTTGCTTCAGACGTGGTGGGTTGCTCTAAGTTTGAGATTTTTTTGTTTGGATTGGTTGTGTTGTATTTTTGGATTGATTTGATACTATAAGGCTTTAGGATTTGATGATATTGTTGTGTTTGAGAAAATAGTGATTTTGAGATTTTTAATTTTTGGGTTTGTGTTCTTAGATCTAGGTTTGTGTTCTTGTTCAAGACACACTTAGATCTCAATTTATGTAATTTTTAGTTTTTAATTTTTTTTATTTAGTTAAAATTAATAAATTAATTTTTTAATTTAGATGCTGATGTGGCATTTTTTAATGCCAAAAAATATTTTTTTATTATTAATTTAGGCCACGTGTACATTAATTTACTATTATTTATTCCTGCCATTTACCACATCAGTTTTTTTCGTTTCTGATGTAACAGCAGAGATCAAAACGGAAAGTGTTTTTCAGGATAGGAACTAAAAGTGGTAAAAATAAAATTTAGAGACTAAAACGAAAACCGCCTGAAAATGTAAGGACTAAAAGTGACTTTTCGCCGTATAAATATTATGATAGAATCAAGAAAGGAAAAGACACTGTTATCTTAGAATCATCATGCAGTGTCCACTGTCTCACATATCTTCTACTACAAAATACCCTGACAAAATACCAAAATTCCCTGATAAACACATTACAATCAAATCAACAGAAATGGGATTTGAAACTTATTGATAATGTACAAATTTATGAGGGCTCAAATGGATTTCCAAAATCGTTGAATGAATAGAGTTTGGTATTTGCCTTTAACAAAGAACCTTGACCGTGAGTCCACTCCACGACCGTGACCCAGAGAAAGAGATGATTATTATCAGGAGGAGAAGGACCACTTTGGGCATCTTGGCTGGCAGTCGGCACATGATTTTTTTTTTAGCTCTCTCTCTCTCTCCAGTCTCCCTCACTCCCTAGTCCTACACCAATCGGGTCGGATCCTAACTGGGTCGTCAACAAGTTCTAAAAGTTAAAAAAAAACCAATGTCCCCACTCCCCACCACTGTAATTAGGAATCGTACCACGCCCACTTAAATAGGACAAAGACCCAGCCTTCAGTACAAAACTCCTCATCACCATCAACCCCGATAGGACCTCACACGTTTCGATTTCCCATTAGTCACTTCATCCCAAAGTCAATGAGGACCACCTATCCACCAATCCTATACCTCCGCGTCACTAATTCCCACACCCCCTCATCACGCACCCAACTCTTTCCCCCCACCACACGTACACTGTCTCTCTCTCTCTTTAACCATAGCTAGGGCCCACCACTCACGAGAAGGCTCACAGCCCATGAGCCTAGACTTAAAAAAGATGGTGTGTGTGTACGTGTGTGAATATTGTTACTTTTGACTCTTTTTTTATTTTTTATTTTATTTATTTTATTATTTTTATTGATTAATATTTTCATTTCTTAACTGCTAGAATTGAATAATTAATTTATGAAAAATGTATCACTCTAAACATGTTTTGTAATCTTGGCCTCCAACTACTAATAAAAAGATTATATGCGTCATATCATCTGTATTACTCATTTGATTGATTAAGTACTAGTTTGGATAGTGCGTTTTGCGTCCATGTTTTGCATCCAGACACGTTTCAACTCTTTTTTTTTTTTTTTTTGCTTTCAGCCGCAAAGGTTGACTAGTCAACCGTGAACAGTGCACTTGTGTACTATTTACAGACCCACAAATCTCACTTTTTAACAACTTTTTCATTAAAAATGGCTCCACGGTACTATTCACAAATTTAAAAATTATTTTGCTACAGTATTTTCAGCTTTTAGCTATATCTAAACGGACCCTAAATTAAGTTAGTTACGTACGTTAAACATAACAAAAACAAATATTTTTATTAGTAGTTGGAGCCTAAATATGTTTGGATCTAAAATTTATCTTTAATTTATCATTATGGTATTAAAGTAGGAAGACTGAATTCAATCTCGTCTTACCTTACATTAAAAAGCTTACACATATTTGTCCCACTTGTTTAGGCCTACCACTTACATATTTATTTTTTTTAGAAACAAACACATATTAAAGAGAGGGATGAAGTTCTAAGTTTTAAAACAAAATTACACCATGAATTTCAATCAAAATTAGGGGTGGACCCAGGATTTCAAGTTAGGGGGGCTGAAGCATAAGAAAAAAAAATCAAATAGGTATTCATATAGTATTAACAAACTATCAATTAAGATAAATATACAAAATCATTGTTTCTTAATACATTAAGAGACAATCATCTACCAACAACGACAAAAAAACACCATAATATTCTTTCTTAATAGCACTAGTTATTGCAAAAATAATTTATTTTCACAAACCAAAAATTACTCTTGCTACTTTAATATAGCATTTGAAATGTCTTGTATAGTAGTGTTTTTGGTATTTGGTGCTCTAAATACTAAATATTTAACATTTAGAACACCTGTTGTTAGTACTTTAATACTGAGTTGACTAGAAATTTTTATTTTTTTATTTTAAAGTCTTGTTTTTGTTAAGTAGTTGCTAGTTGGGTTAGATTAATTAAAAGGAAGAGGTCTAAGTTTTTGAAAGGAAAATGCAACTCTAAAAAAAAAAAAAAAATCATAACCAATAAAAAAAATCTTTTTTTTTTTCTTTAAGTAGGAGGGCCCTGGGTCTGTTCCTAATAAAAAATCATGATAACTTTTAATGGGAAGCAGAATAAATTATACCACAGTACCACCCACTACATTACCACCTACATTAAGACTTTAAGGACTATCTAGAAATAAATAAATAAGAGAGAGAGAGAGAGAGAGAGAGATAGGAATTTGAATAAGAGAAATTTAGGCCAACATTTTAGAGTCTAAGACCGAGGACCTCTCTATTTAGTATTTAGAATGTACACCATGTCTTTCCCACTACTTTCTACCCGGGTGGTCACGTTTTTTTGACAATTGACATTATTTGATTATTAGTTATTACCAATTATCAGCTTTGAAAAGCTCTCATCAAAAAAAAAAAAAAAAAAACAGCTTTGAAAAACTTACTTATTAGTAATTAACTAATTATCCACCCCACTCAACCCAAAAAAAAAAAAAAAATACTCACTACCTCCCCCATGTACAACAAAACAAACATACAACCAAACAGAGTCAATCAGCCCCAGAAACAACAACAGAAGAACAAAAAAAAAAAAAAAAAAAGAAAAGAAAAGAAAAAAGAAAAAGATGCAGCAGCTCCACCACCAGTACCACCCTGTGGTCCAAATTCCCTCACTCCCTCACACACTTTCTTTTGTTACTTTTTCATGTTCCAACTATAATTCATCTCTCATTCAGTCACTCCAACCCTCACACCCCTACCCAACTGAACTGATCATTCATTCATTAATATCTTTTTTTGCAACACACTTTTTTTCCAACTTCTTCTCTCACTTTTTTTTGTTAAGAGTAAGACCATCATCATGAGTCTTGGTAAGGCTGATGGGAATTACCAGAGGATGGAGAAGCAACAGAAGGCGGTGAAGAAGGAGGCGATGATGGAGTCTTCTGATGAGGAATTTGAGAGTTTGGAGGAGGAGAAGAGGCAAAAAGGGGTGGTGGGTAGTGTTGGTTTTGGAAATAATGGAAAGAAAGGTGGGAGTACTACTGGTAATGGGATGAGGTGTTGTCAAGCTGAGAAGTGCACAGCTGATTTGAGTGATGCTAAGCCATACCATAGGAGGCACAAGGTGTGTGAGCAACATGCTAAGGCCCAGGTTGTGCTTGTGGGTGGGATTAGGCAACGGTTTTGTCAACAATGCAGCAGGTTTGGGGGGTTTTTTTTCTTTTCATTTGTGATGAATTTCATGGTGTTTTGTCTTTGTTGTTGTTGCTGCTGAATTCCTTCATGTGTGGGATAATTCATAATTGTTGTTCAATTGGGTCACTTTTGTTCAATTGTGTTGGAATTTGAGGCCTCCTAAAAAAAAAGAGCTTGTCTTTTTGTTTTTGGCTTGTTAGTTTTTTTTTTTTTTGGATTGAAAAAAAGGAACAATAAAATTTGCGTGCTTAGGTCTAAAATTTGCAAAAATTTAGAAGGCAAGTTCCCAATAGCTGATCCCAAGAAGTTTGGAATTTAAGGCTACGGTTAGTTTTGTTGTGGCTGGGACGGTCCCTTTTTTAAGTTTCTAATTTAGATCTTTCTAATGCAACTCTAGCTAGGCTAATTAGAATCTTCCAAACTATCTGTCAGAACAGTTTGTTCGTATGTGTATTTTTCATTTTATATTAAAGATAACAAAATGTTTGTTTCAACTTAGGTTGTTTTATATAATATTTTACTCATGAATATGGCACTATGGTACCTTGAGCTAATGCAGTATGATAGGGTGTAATCTGTATGTATATATATATATATATATATATATATATTCTTGTTTAAACAGCTCTTTCTCCTTTTGAATTGCATGATTATGGTCATTAACAGTTCCTTAATTTTCTGTGCTTTGATATGGTCATATATAATTATATATTGTATTGGATTTCAAAATTGCTTTGCATTTCTGTACAAAGATAAAAACTTTCTACGTTAGTTTCATAATCTATTAAACGTTAATACAGATTGACACATGCTATCTCCTAATCTTGGTACAAATATATGTTTCTGCTTTGTATAACTTACACGCTGCCTTAGTCTTCCAATGTCCAAAACCAAGAACTGGGACTTTCCCTTTTCAGTAATTGAACTATATATTAATTGTAAATGGGGGGATATTGTGGTGCAGATTTCATGAGCTGTCAGAATTTGATGAAACAAAGAGGAGTTGCCGCAGGCGTCTGGCCGGACATAATGAGCGACGAAGGAAGAACTCTGCTGAGTCTCATGCAGAAGGGTCAAGCCGCAAGGGAGTAGGTGGCAATCATCAGTTGAAGGATCTTGTTTGTGGACAGGTTGATGATAGGGGAAGAATTAAGATAACCATCCATGAAAATTCCACTTACAAGCATTTCCAGATCAGATAAGATCATCCAACTATGCCTACTCTCAACAAGCATGCTCTCTCTCTTCTGTCATAGGATGCAATGATAATAACTTAGTGCTGTTGTGTACCGTGTAGTGTGGATTTACTCAAGAAATTTATTTAGGGTGAGTACAAATGCCTGCGGCTTAGCAACTTCCATTCATGGTTCTAGAGTTGCTAATTGTAGTTGGAGGTATAGAATAGCTAGTACCTGGCTAAGCAATTTAACTTTGTATATTTTGCAAGGTTAGATTATGATTTGCACGTATTTTCCTTCCTTGGCCCTTAATTAATTAGGGCTTAATTTATCTTATCTATTATTTTCTGCTACTAGTTTGTAATGTGCTATTATGGTATGCAAAATGTATGCATTTTGGAAAGTGGGATATGCTAGAATATCTGAATACTCTATTTGTTTCTAAAGTGCATTTGGAGCATCTACGACTGTTTTAGCTACTCCATTTTCACTTTTTATATTTTTCATAGAAAGTATATATGTTTTGAATGGAATATGCTGCCTTTTCACTTGTTATTACACTGGTGCATAAGCACAATTTAATTACCTTAAAAGGGATAGTATAGGAAGGGTACTTTTAATCTTGTAGGTGGAAGTTAACGGAGTTGGTAGTAAGACGCAAATGCTTTGCCCAAGAGGCTTAGGTTCGAATTTTGCTGCCAGCAATCCTCCTTGGTGGGCAATCTATAAGTCTAATGTAAGTTATTTTGTAAGCCTGCGGCTTGCCTTAGCCTGGTATGAGATAGCCTCCTCTTACCTAAACCTTTTTTCACCAAAAAAAGAAAAAAAGAAAAAATCTCTAAGGTGGTTGGGTTCCAAGACTTGCAGGCATCAAATATATATGTATGGTATACATTCTGGTTGCGTGTGGTCAGAGTTTTGAACTGTTTTAATAAATACCTTTTGAGATTTATGCAGAGTGCGCATTAAATCGTTTATGGACTTATGAAATTTGAAAGGTCCCAAGTACCTAATCATTTCCCATAAAATAATAATAATAATAATAATAACAGAGTACCTGATCATTGAAATCTGATTTATGGACTGTATTAGTGCTTAAGGTTCCTAGTGAAATCCATGGTTATTAAAGGGACCATATATAATAATAATAATAATATATGTATTATATATTCCTTAAAATATTTTTGCAAGCACTTAACTGCACTGAAAAGGATCTGCAATGTTTGATGATCGCTTTTTTTTGTTTTTTGAAAACAATGTTTGATGATCATTAATAATATATTATATATGTAGGGGGCCCATGTCATGTGGGACCTGTGTTACTATGTAGGTGCACGCGGATGGGATCCCATGTGGGAAGTGGGATTCCATGAATGAATGAATGATGTACTAGATTTTTGTATTTTTGTCGAATTTTAACAGCGGCGAGGAATTGTAGGTTGATAAGAAGTGATTGAAATTTTTTGTTTTGCCCATTCCTACACGTTATGTTTGTCCTGATAACTGGTAAGTGCCGTTTCATACACGGCGTACTCTTATCAAATGCGCTCCACTCTTTTTAGATATTCTCAATTGAGTGCTGTCTATTACACACACTTGTACATAAACATAATCATGCACGCTTGCTATTTTTCCACAGAAGTCACAATTTTAGTTTTAAAAAGAATGGTATCTGTGTACGGTTGTGTTGAAGAGACATTTAGAGTGTGTTTGGACGGAAGAGTGGAAAAATAGGAGGATAGAAAATGGTGGGAGGATAAAAAAGTAGGAGGATAGAAAAAATTTTAATTTCCCTCATTTTTGTTTGGTTGGGAGTGAAAAAGTGGAGGAATTGAAAAAGTGAGTTTATATAAATTTACTTATATACCATTGTTAAAAAATGATGGACAATTAAAATAAAAAAATGACAAGCAATTAAAAAAAAAACAATCACTCAAATTTATTAAACAATAAAAATTATGTTCAAGAAAAAAAAAAATCATGTCTTATTAAAAAAAAAAAAAAACATAACACTGCATGTACAGCCAGAAAATCAAAAGAAAAAAGGATTTAAAAAAAAAAAAATAGAAGGAAAGCAGCAAACGCCTAGAGCAAACGCCAGTAGGCAGAAAAAAAAAAAAGAAAAAGAAAAAAAAAGAAGACAATAAGACGAAATTAGTGCTAAGGCAATTTTGTCATTTAGGCTGCGTTTGGATTGGCGGTAAATGATTTCAGGAAATCATTTACCGCCTGCTCTATGCGTTTGGAAGACAAGGAAAATCCATTTTCCGGAAAATATGCATAAAGTTTGACCAAATTTTCAGCCTTGACCCGGAAATGGTTTTACGCTTGTATTTTACCTTCAAACCATTTCCGGGTCTCGCACAAGAACACAGAAAAGAGAAAGCGCCTCTGAGAGAACGAATGAGAGTGAGAGAGAGCCCAAGCACACTCCACCTGAAGCACGTCCTCGCCGGTCAGATCGCCATCCTCGTCGCCGTCGCCTCCTTCGTCCTTGATCTCGTCGCCTACTTCGTCTCTGATCTCGTCGCCTCCTTCGTCCGAGATCGCGCCAAGATCGCGCCGCCCTCTCGATCGCGCCGAGATCGTGATCACGGAGCCTTCGCCGGCGTTCACGAGCCTTCGACTTCGCCAGCGCCATCGCCGGGCTCGCACCTCGCCATCGCACCGCGCCGATCGCGCCATCGCACCATCGCCATCGCGCCGCGCCATCGCACCATCGCCATCGCACCTCGATCGCGCCATCGCCATCGCACCTCGATCGCGCCATCGCCATCGCACCTCGATTGCGCCATCGCGCCATCGCACCTCGATCTCCCAGTTTTTTTTTTTTTTTTTTTAATTTGATTGTTGTTGTTTTTTTTTTTTTTTTTTTAATTTGATTGTTGTTGTTGTTTTTTTTTTTGATGAACCGATTGGTGTTGTTGTTGTTGCTACCAGAATTTGCTGCTGCTGCTGCTGTTGTTGTTGTTGTTGTGTTGTTGCCGGAATTTGCTGCCGGAAAATAGCATTTTCCTAATAGAACCAAACACATGAAAATATTTTCCATAACAATTTTCATAATTCAACCAAACACTTAAAAATATTTTCCTTTTCCGGAAAATAGCATTTTCGGAAAATACATATTTTCCGGAAAACGTTTTACACAAAACAAACACAGCCTTACATGTAAAACACCTCCTATACTATTTTCTCTCCATTTTGGAGAGACAAGTTTTTGGTGGGTCCGGTGGAAAATGCCTGGACCCCACCAAAAATTTTCCTCTCCCTCCCTCCTTACCAAACAACCCCCTTTCTCATTTTCTCTTCTATTTTCTCTTCAAAATTTTCCATCCTCCCTAAAATCCACCCATCCAAACACAGTGTTAGTCTTCATATCACTGTGCTAACCTACTTTAAATCGTCACAGGACTCACACTACACATATAAAAGTCTCACTATGATCATTCCATTTTCTTTTCATATGTTATTTTGCCCCTCTCTCTCTCTCTCTCTCTCTCAAAAATAAAGAACTAGCATGTATAATGTATTGCATTATGATAGGTCCCAGTCCTTTTTTGATTTCCAAACGTTTGCAAATTGCTAATACTTGTTATATTGTCTTGTCTCTTAATAGCATCAATATATGTGTCAAAGAGTTTTAAAGTTCAATTGGTTGGCATTTTTTATGTTTCTAATGGAGACATATAGGGTTGAAATCTTCCCACTCCCTATTAATGTATAAAAAAAGGGTTCAACTTAACAAAATGAGGTGAGAATTATAGTTATAATGGCCCACGGCTCTTCTATTATATTTATACCTGTTGTTCTTGCCATACATATCTATCATGCATCATTCATGATACACAAAATCTAACTGGTTATTTGCTTTCAAAAATCCTTCACATTAATTGGTAAATTATATATATATATATATATATATAGGAATAGATTTAAGTTACACCACTCAATATTTTTTAATTGGATGCGAATTTTGACAAATCCACTAACTTCGTATATTCTTCATACTTGCAAAATTTCAAGGTGATAAAAGATTAATAGTTATGTCATCAATAAAATTTTTAAATTCAAGTTTCGTAGTTTAAAATAATGCATAAAAGATGAGTTTATGGATCGAATGGTAAATAAAATCCAATTTACATGAAAATTGGCATGAATGTTAAAAATATATAAAACATGTAATTCAACGGTGGAATTTTCAAAATATAAATTATATAATAAGTTATTGGATGATGTAACATTGTTTAGAATTACACCTAGTGTAACTTGAGCATAATCCCATATATATGTGTGTGTGTGTGTGTGTGATCATGATAGTTTTTATTTTTATTTTTTATTTTTTTTATACAAGATATAAATTCTACTTTAGCCTAATTTATGTGTATATGTGTGTGAAGCTCCTTCTTGGGGACTTGAACCCTGACCCTTACCTCCCACATCTCACAAACACTTATACTTGTAAAGTGACTATCGCACCAAGGGTATGCGGTGATGTGATCATGATAGTTAAAGGAGTAATTATTCAATATTCTGAAAATATAATGATGTGTGATACTCTCTTAGGGCCTCATCTTCAGTGGCGACTTCAGGAAATTTTTTCAGGGTGTTCCTCAACAAGCATAAATTACACAATTTAATAAAAAGAAAATTTTATATATTGACAACAACAACAATCAAAAAACACGCAAATACATAAAATTTACAATTGCCTTCTACGAGTTTTCATATTTTGAAATTATTGCATGATAGTCTCATTATCAATGCTACAAGTTACATCTTTTTCAATATACACAACCAAGCAATCATTCATCCACTGATCCCCCATTCGATTGCGCAGTTCATTCTTTATATATTTCATTAATTTGTTTGTCTTTTATAAACTATAATTTGTTATATTGTTATTTCATTGATTATAAAATTATTAATTATTATTTAGCCTACCATAATTTAATTTATTTGTCTTTTATAATGTATTGGTTAATTATACAACTTTAATTATTGTTGTTTAGCGTGACAATAAACTATATTGCTTTAATTTGTTTGTCATTAATTATACTATTAATTATATTGCTTTAATTTGTTATATTGTTTAGCTCCTTGTACACATTGCACTAAAAGAGCCTGATATTACACATCCTATGTGCAGCACAATAATTAAAGCAGTGTAATGTGCAGCACATTACACTATTTTAATTATTGTTTACCCGGCCTCATGTGCCCATCAGCCCATCTACCCCCACCCCACTCAACAAACAAGCACAAACCTCATGCCTCATGCCCTAATCACAATAGCCTGCCAATCAAAAAATTTCACAATCACATATTCACAAATCACAATACACATTACACTAAAAGACAATTAATATATTACCAACACCAACACCAACACAGTGAACACACACTGACCAACACCAACAGATAAGATAAACTGATAAAGCCAAATTCAAAAAGACAAAAAAAATGAAAAAGCAAAATATAAATAAAGCCCATTCATTTGGCCAGCCAATCAGAGAGAGAGAGAGAGAGAGAGAGAGAGAGAGAGAGAGAGAGAGAGTTACTGAGTTAATTTAGTCTTAAAGAATAAAGACTAAAGAGAAAGAGACATTCATTATTTTTGTTTTCATTTCAGACTTTCAGTGAGATAAAGAGAGAGAGACTAAGAGACTGAGAGAGAGTCAGAGAGAAAAAGAGAGAGAAATACCTTAAGGGAGGGAGCACCGAGCACTGAGCACTGGAGCAGAGCGATCTGCAATCTGCAATGAGGGGCGAGCGACGACAACAACGAGGAGCGAGCTACAGCGACGACAATGACGAGGAGCGAGCTACAGCGACGATGAGCGAGTATTGGGGTTTTTTTGGTTTGGTTTGGTTTGGTTTTGGTACAGAGGCTTATTGGGGTTTTTTTTTTTTTATAAACATAGTATTAGAGTTTGTTGTGGGGTTTGGTTTTCTCTGTATAGACTGTATTGGGGTTTGGTTTTGCTCTGTATAGATTGTATTGGGGTTTGGTTTTCTCTGCTAGCGACGTGACCGTGGGTACGGTGGGTTTGATTTCTGATTCTCCGTGTTGGTTTTTTTTTTTTTTTTTTTTGAGAATCCGTGGGTGGGTTTGTTTTGTTGGGCTCGCCGTGGGCTTGGCTCTGTTATAAATTTTTTTTTTCTTCAAATTTTAGTTCAAATTTTTTTTAGGTTTTTTTTTTTTTTTTTTTTGCTTGAAAGTTGTACAGATAATTTTTTTTTATTTTTATTTTTTGATTTGAGTGTGTTCCTAATTTTGTGATTGAGGGTGTTCCTAATACAGCTTAAATATAAATTTTTTTTCAGGTTAGGGTGTTCCTGGGAGCACCTTGACCTGTACGTGGCGTCGCCACTGCTGATCTTACATGAATAGTAGGTGGGTGGAATCTACCATTTGTGAAAATCGTCTCTGTTACATAGCATCCATATCATGGTGCATGCAGCACAACATGGTGACATTGGAGTTTAAGATAGGCAAAGTGGACAGGGAAATGTCCAATCATGGGAAATTCTAACTTTTATCATTTAATATTATGGTAAAGCAAATTAAAATGAAGAAGCAAGACTGAAGCAGCATAGTCAAGCTAATGTATAGGATTTGGTGCTCAGAGAGAGAGAGAGAGAGAGAGAGAGAGAGAGAGAGAGAGAGAGAGAGAGAGAGAGAGAGAGAGAGAGAGAGAGAGAGAGAGAGATCTTTTTTTTCACCTAAATATTATTTAGTTCCTACATTTTAAGGTTATTGTCAATTTAATCATTATATTTTGGTAGTAGTTATGTAGCGGTAAAGGCCCAAATCCAATATTGGGCATTAGGCCTTGGCCGAGAGCATTGGTGATTCGAAAACGATTAAATAGTAGTAAATGGTTTAAGTTCAGAGCTTCATGAGTATGATATGAATGGAAGGGTGGTCCGAGGAGGAATACCTTCTCGGATAAGCTAAACACGGATCTGATGTAAATCCTAATGATCAAGGCGACCTTCTAGGAAGCTCCAGTGATAGGGACATGCACTGTATACGTACAAGAAAGATGAGAACTCAAAAATATCTCAGGGAAAACTGCTACCATCGCATTGAATGCTTTATAGCTAACTTTCTGGCCGTATTAATGAGTAAGTGATCGCTGAACAATACTTTTTCAGCCTTACAACCACCCCTAAAGACTTCTGGAGGAGGCTTATGGGACAAGTATCAGCATAAGCAACCAACCGTACACATGTAGGGCCAAAATTAGAGAAGAAACATAGTATAAATTAGTCGGGAGGCTCCAAAGGATAAAAGAAAAAGGAAATGAAGAAAAAACACTGTAGCAATCAACATTATACTTGTAATCTGTTTAATTGATTTATATGAAAACTTATCTCCTCAGACGGTGAATTCATTCATATCAATGCTTCTTGTTTATGCTTAACCATCCTACAAATTCATACTAGCCGTTGTCCAACTTATTAGGGCCTAGTTCTTTGATCCACTCTCTACAAATTTATTGTACTGGGCTCACTGGGTCGATATTCCATACCTTTTGGGCTTGGGCTATAAAACGTGGCCTTATAGTTAATTTAGTACAAGTTATTTTAAATTTGTAGTCAATTTAGCCCCTACCATCTGCTTACTAATGAAAATTGAATACAAGTTAAAAATAACAAAGACTAAATTGGTTGTTACCAAAATATATGAACTAAATTAATAATAATCTTAAAATGTAAAAACTAAAATGGTATTTTCACTTTGGTTATTTTCGCTAAATCTTTCATTTCATGTATTCTTTACTGTTCATTTTAATGAAGGTGTGTAATCAAATTGGCTTCAATAGTGGTGGGATGAGTGTCAAGTTTTTAATAAATGACTGTTTGATAGTATGTTTGGACAAATATGGCTTGTGTTCAGTGTTTTTTTGTACTGTAGATGATACGATGTAGATACTTGTTCAAAACTAGACATGTATCCGAATCGTAACGTATCCAGTTCCAAAAGACACTCGACACAAGCTTCACCCTATTTGGACAAAATTGTCGTATCATAACAAGCTACTCTGTTGTTATTTTAGTAGACAACATTAAATATACTTGTTGCATCAACTAAACAGTCTAAACACATGAGTGGAGCTACACATGTCTCCTTTTAAAATTTCTCAATAAAAAAAGTCCCCTTGTCAAATTTATTTTATAATACACACGTATTTATTAAAATTTTTGAAGGTTGGGTAAAAAAAAAAAGGAAGTTGCCACCCTCAAATTTCAAATTTATTTTATAGGAGAAATATTTAGTAGATGATAATTGTTGGACACATGTACATGACTATATCGTATTGAATTCAGTATGCATGGCATTGGATCTAAATTATGTTTATTGTAATCGGTGTATAATAGAAGTAATATCTCGTGGAGTAGGATAAGAGTACAAGCTCATTTTATAATTGGAAAAATAAGTATTAAACTTTTTAAAGGTTAGGGCAAAAAGGAAAAAAAAGAGTTTGGCCCCCTAAAAAAATTGAATTGACCTAATAGTACCCAAAAGAGAATTGATTGGTTGGTCAAGTAGCTATAGATACAAGGAGTCCAAATCTTCTGTCTCACTTTTTCTGCTTCACTCTATATTCCACCAATAAATATTTGCCACGTGTTCACCTAATTAATTAAATACTACTATTAATTAATAACGGTAGTATTAATAAGTCAATAATGATAGTATTTAATTAATTAGGTGAACACGTGGCAAGTATTTATTGGTAGAGTATAGAGTGGAGCAGGAAAAGTGGGACAAAAGATTTGGACTTAGAGAGAAGGTGTTTTCTATTTTTTTTTTTTAGTTTCATTTTTGTGGTGAAATTTGCTCTTGCATCTGTTTAAGTTTTGATCCTTCATGACTTTGTGGATTAATTCATTGGAATTTTTTTTTTCTTTTGGTAGATCATTTGAGAATTTATATTGAAAATAAATTTTCTAAGAATTTCACTACCCAAATTATAATATATTCCATAGAAAATCATTGTCCAGATTAAGTTTGATAGTTGATGCTAATTTTTTTTGTGTGGATATTTTTGTAAATTTTCATATCAAACTAGACAATTTTTATATATTTATTAGACTTTAGAAAAAGGATAAATTGTCTTAAACATTTATCTTGTAAATATATATATATATATATATATTTTATGAGTTATAAAATACTCTAGAACCTTAAATAGTTAAACGTTTTCATTAAAAAAAAATGAATAAGCATCGGTTGAGATACAAGCTCTTGAGTTTGACACGGTGTTATGCTTTTTTTTTTTTTTTTTGGTAGAAGGTGTTATTATGCTTTAACACTAGTGGCAATTGTTTTTTTTTTTTTTTCTTCTATAAGAAATTTTTTTATAAAAGAAACATAGTGGCAATTAGCGTATCACACCATCACTGTGTTTTTACATTTTATAACAGTGGCTAAGACTTAATAGGGGGTAAGCCCATTACCCTAAAGTCTAAGTCTTTTTTTTTTTTTTTTTTTCGTTGAGAATCCCAAAGCATAAGTTTTAGCTCTTAATAAGAAAATAGATTTTGGTATTGACAAGATTAAAAAAAAAAAAATTAGGTAAAAATACAAAACTGACTCTTTAACTTTTACAATTTTTTATTTTAGTCCTCTTAACTTTCATTTTTGTCAATTCAGTCCTCTAACTTTCAATTTTTTGTCAATTCAAGGCTTCGTTACTGCTGCCGTCAGAACCACTAAAACGACGTCGTTTGCTTGTATTTTTTTTTTTTAAATTCAGAATTAAAATAAGAAAAATCAGGAAAAAAAAAAAAAAAAAAAAACATTAACGTGGTTCCCCTTCCCCTGAAATCAAAAGAAAGAAATCACTGAGAATTAAAAGTCACCCAAATCCCTAACTTAGAGAAATTGGGGAAACGATTTGAGAGAGAGACTGAGTTCGTTTGAGAGAGAAATTAAGTCGGACTGAGAGAGAGAGACTGAGTATGAGATTGAGACCGAGAATCCCTGTACTCCGAAATTTGGTGGGTTTGGATTGCCTGAGTCCGATGTTAAGCGCTACGCGAAAATGATTCTACAAGACCTGAAACTGTGATTAAGAGTGTGCAAGACTCGAAATTTGATATTTGGGCTTTTGGGTGTGTGGTGTGTGGTGTGTGAAATGCTTACTGGGAAATCTCCTTGGGATAGAGAGGAAGAGTTGGATACAGAGGAGCTTTTGCGTCTTATAGGCAATGAGCGTGAATTGTCTTGTGAGGAAACCCATGTTTAGGTTCACGGCTGAGATGCTGTTGGATCATCCCATTCTCGCCGGTGTGGATGAACCTGAGCTACCCGCTGTTCCTAGTTCTTCTTGGACTGAGGCTGATTTTGAGCATGGTGGTTATTCTTTTTCAGATGATGATGATTCGACCTCTTGTTCATTTTTTTTGTAGAACAATAATTTTTAATTCTTAGTGATTTCCCCTTAATGATTTTTTTAAATTCGGAATTAAAATAAGAAAAATAAGGAAAAAAAAAAACACAAGCCAAACGGCATCGTTTTAGTGGTTCTAACGGCAGTAATAAACCAATAACTGAGCAGTAACAGAGCCTTGAATTGACAAAAAATTGAAAGTTAGAGCATTGAATTGAAAAAATGAAAGTTAGAGGACATAAATGAAAAAGGGTAAAAATTAGAGGACCAATTTTGCATTTTTGCTAAAAAATCATTATCTATGATCTGGGTGGGGGCTCCTCATTTCAATTGTCTGTAAATATGGGTGCATGGGCCCCCGTGGATCACCTTGAAGACGTGAACAGCTGGATTTTCTTTGCCGACTGGCAAAAATAAAACTTAGGTTGGAGACAATTTCAAGCCCAAACATTTGCGATGTGGGCTGTATGATCTATATGACCCCACACTTCACCTAATTTCTTGAATCATTTCCTCGCCCATGTCAGGCCCATTCAACATTTTTAGTTACAAAATAGGTAATTTAGAGCTGTTTGGTAAGAAATTTTTAGTAATGTTGTTTGTATTTTTTAAAAATATACGTGGATAAAAAAGTATATAAAAACACGTATAAAATTGTTTAAACATTAAAAATTATAGTTTAAACAATGGTAATAAACGGACCCTTAATTAATAGTCAAGACTGAAAAAGAAAAATGTGAGGTAATTTCCTCTCATCCTATAAATAAAAGGCCACAAAAATTTAAATAAAATAAAGCTGTTCTTATTACTAAAAAGTAAGTTAGTTAGTTTTTTTTTTTTTTCAGGTTTTTAAAAATTTCATGTTTTAAAAAACTGCACAAATAGGAAAAAAAAAAAAATTAGAGAAGCTGTAGTAATGAGATGCCAAACGCTCAAATTCATCTTATATATATATATATATATATAGTTACAAGGATCGTAGGGAAATAGTGGTAGTAGGGAACTCTCTCACTCAAAGGAATGTTTCTAAAAGAAAGAAATTTTTTCCAGAAGAGAATTCTGTCCTAAACTTAATGAACAACCCCCTTAAATAGGCAAAAATTCAGAGTGAACAGTGTCATGAATAGTAAAAAGTGAATAGTGTCATGAACAGTCATCCGTGAACAGTAAATGTGAATAGTAAAAATGAACTGGGTTTTTTTTTTTTTTTGACTCCAAAAATTAGCAGCAAATTCTTGTCATTTTCTTCAATCTAAAGTGCCAAGTTTTTGTCTAAAAAAAGTTTGAGAAGACCAAAAATCTGAGAGTAAACTCATTTTTCTTTTTTCTAAGAACATAATTATGAGTCTAAGAAATCTTTATATTCTAAAGGACTTGTCAAAAGAACATGGAACTTCACAGTAGAGCATGGGTAATCATCGTAGCATTTATATATATATATATATATATATATAAAAGAAAAATGACGAAAATCATTAATCAAGAAAGTTAACCACAATCGACTAAGATAACATCATGAAAGTGAGATGAAATATCCTCTATCTACATCATTAAACTAATAATATATCTTGCATATTTAGTTAAGTTATGAACTACTACGTTCCTCTGTCTACCAGTACGAGAAAAATAAATCATATCAAAGGAAGCTATGAGGGATTTTGCAGAAGCAAGCAAATGGCCATAGGAGGCAAAAGAATCATATTCACTTCTCAAAGCATCGATGATAATCTCATAATCTCCCTCAACAACAAAGGATGAAAGACCAAGTTCTTGAGAAAAGAGAATAGCTCTTGCTGCCACCATAGCTTCTACATCATCAACTAAAGGAGGGAGAGTGATCTTTTCAGAAAGTGAAGCTAGGACCAGACCTTGAGAATTTTGAGCAATCACACCCAAATCTGCCTCACCCGAGTCTTGACACATGAACCCCAAGGAGGAAACCTAGCTGACCCGAGAAGGTATTGGGTTGGAAGTTGGAACTCGAGAAGAAAGATTATACCTCAAATAGTCAGACATAGCTTGTTGAGCACTAGGAATAATCTGAGAAATGGGAAAGTCCTTGCTGCTTGTTTTGAGTTGGTTATGTCTAAACGAAAGAATCCAGGTTGTCTCATATTGCTTGATTGCTGAAAAACCCAACCTTAAATAATATTTTCAACTTGCTATTTTCTAGGCCAAACTTGAGTATTATGTTGTTCAGTTTGGTCATCCTCAAATTATTTTGGCTTTCTCTTATATTTGCCGGGAACTTTGTAACACAAATGATTGACATTTTTTAGTGTTTCCAACAGAGACATTCAAGATTTAAATCCTTTCACCCCAACAATTGAACTATAAAAATTTTTTTTTTAAAAAAATCTACAATTTACAATGATCCATCGTTCAATTGATGCCTGAGAATTCTAATAGAAAGGTTTAGGTTTGATCTCCCACCCCCAGTTTAATGTAGCCAAAAAAAAAAAGTTACTAATTCATTATTTTAGTGTACATACTAATTATTTTTAGAATCAAGTCATTGGAAATATTGAACTTCAAGTTCTATAGGGATTAATGGCTATACTTAAACTAAATTGAGTCAAGAACTAAATTTAGATTGGCAATTTTATTGACTTGAGAACTAAATTTGAGGAAATTAGTAGTAATTGAAGGCGACTCAAAGATTTGTATAGATACTATTAACAGAGCTCCGAAAAAGGAAATGCCTATCTTTGTTTCTTGGGAAGCTGTAAGTATAGAGAAGATTCTTGTGAGATAGCTAAAGATTTAGATTCCTTCGACTTCTCTTGGATAAATCGTGAAGCTTATATGGCAGCTCATTGCTTAACCAAATAGGGTCTTAACAATAGGTGGTAGGCGTTTGTTAATGAATCATCCTTACTTGATTAGTTTGTGAATGTGATCAAGAAGGATAATTTGAATTGTATTTTGTAATGTTGTTTTTTATCTAATGAAGCTTGCCCGGCCTTTGTCAAAAAAATGGTGGTGCCCAAACTTTGATTGGTTGTATGGGTTCAACCAACCTTTTGTATTTGTTTGTTTGCCAAGCAGCTTGAATTAAGCTTTGGTGAGTGGTGACTACAGTGAGGGTGAGCAATCGAGTTAATATCGAATATTAAATGCCACTTGCCAGACAAGCTCGATTAAAAATAGTTCAATTGATTTAAGTCAACTTAAACACTTTTTTTTTTGGCTTTAGCTCTATCTATCCTGATTATAGCTTTTTTTAATTACCCTGATCAAATACAATGATAGAATTTGATGTTGGATTTCAATTAGCTTAATTAGTAAAATTTTTTATTATCAAATAAAAAATCTGAGAATTGAATTTCGCTTATACAAAAAACTAATCAACTTCTTAACTTGATAATAAAAAACAATCATTATAATTAAGCAAGATCTATAGATTTAATTCCGTCTAAAAAACAAATATGATTTGATATTACATTTTAATACAAATACTATTTATGGTCCGACAAAGCAGTACTATGTAAATATAAAAAAAGAAAAAAAGAAATTTGTTTACAAAACGTTCTCAGTTCTTGATATGGATCACTATTCAAGCTGTGATTGACCTGTCATTAATGGTAGAATAATGAGGATACATGTAATGTGATTGTAGACATTCAACCAATATATATATATACACACACACATCAGATTTAAAATCAAACTCACATATATAACACATGTCAGTAAGATGATTTAAAAATTTTCATTATGGGGTAACAAAGAAAATTTTTTATAGGTCGTGAAAGATATAATAGATGAGGTTTCTAAAAAATTGTTCTCCAGTTATAAAAAAATTTATGTTTTTTAAGATTTAAAAAAAAAAAATTAATTAGAAACTGATGACTACTTTTAAAAATAAAATATCAAACATGCAAGATTTCAGCAATTTTCAAGAAGTGTCAAGATTAGGAATTGACATATTTGTAAATAACCTAAAGTCTCTCATTTAATCCTCATTTAAGCGAGATTGAGGAAGTATGTTTTCCTGATTATGTTTTTAACTAGCTTTTGTTCAACCTCTTTAAACCTATCTTGTGCAACTATATAATACTTGCTTTCATTATATTTTTTGTAGAGAAATGGTGGTCACATCTTGTGCTTTTCAAAAAGAAAACATTGTTTTTTTCTCCTTTTACATATAAAAAAAATATTTGTTATGTACCATTCATCTTGTGATCCTAAAGAGAGTGAATTGCGCATGCAAGCATAATTGCATGAGAAGAAGTACAAATGTTGGCAAAAGCTATGGGTTTCACATGGGCTTAGCATGGCAGCATGCGGTGGGTTTCTCATGGGTATGTTTGGCCAAGATTAGTGCTTTGTAGGTGCAAGCGTGTTTGGGGTTTCAAGCAAACGACTTGGGTCGCGGTTGTGCTTGTGGGTGTTCTATGGTGGATATGGTTAGTTTCTGAGTCTGTTTGGATTCCAGGAAAATCCCAATTGGATTGAATTATTTTATTTTTAGGATGAGATTGAATTTTTTTTGATGAGGTAATTCTTATAAGTCAAAAAATTGAATGAAACATGATATTATTGCATCATATTCTTAGAGATGTGAATGTTGATAATATACTCTTATTAGATTTCTCAAACAAAGCACCACATAATTATTATGTGTTAAGTTCAAATGTAATTTTTGTTGATGAATTCATATTCAAAACCCTATTTCTATTAAGTTGTAAGTTTAGTGTCTAGATTTAGGCTTGAAGATGCATATTGAAGACATAAGTAACAACTCAAGAATCTGCCCAGAAGCTGAAGGTTTTATTGCCTTGATTGCAGGCCAACCTATCGAGCCTTGTGTAAACTAATTTCTCAGTTTGCAACTGATGATGACCATGGTAGGAATCCGTGCACTAGGATTCCATGACATATCCAAGGTCATATTAAGTAATCATAAAAATAAGGAGAATACTCATTGAAGATGGGGATCTTGCTGCAACGTCTATGTGTCAAGGGTTTGTACCAAGTAAAGTCTCCCACATTGTATTGAAGATCAAGGAGTGTCTCAAGTGAAGTTGTTGTACCAAGAACTTACATCAATCAAGTTGTTGTTGTAGTGTTAGACACAGATTGAGCATTCGTGTGTGGAAGAGATCAACAAGGAAAAGAGTCCAACTGGGTTGAAGCTGCATGTGGTTATGTAATTAATTTTCTATTATAAGTACTAAGTAGCAAAACTAAAATTTGAGATATTCTTGTACTTGCATTATAATAAACTTTCATTCTATTTAGTTGATTCTTTAGTCTAGCTGTAATCTATAAGCTATTTGTAGAGTTTTTCTAGTTAGGGTTTTCACTTCATAACCATATCGCTTGTGTTAAAATTTATTTTTCATTGCTCTTTATTGTTGCAATAAGGTTGCCATCATCGGATATTAAATTGGATCATTGCATAATTGAATAATAAATTAATTTGGGTAATTTATTAAAATCAACCAAGGTCTATATTTTCCAACATTATGTATAAATAACTATGCCAAAAATTTGTTTTACATAGACATGTTAAGACAACTACATCTAAAAAAAAGAAAAGAAAATAAAAGGAGGACTTTTTGCAAAGAAAATTCCCATCCATGTATACATTCTACCACAATTGTGTGTCTTTTCTTCTAGTATGTTTGGGATGGGGTTGAAAAAAATTGAATGAATTGAACAAGATTTTTTTTTTTCAAAAATTTTGTATGCATTACCCTATTTCGAAGTTTAATAAGAGTTTTTTTTTTTAATAAAAAAATTTATTTATTTATTATTATTATTTTTATGAGAATCCTAATATATATATATATATATATATATTTATGAGAATCTTAATATGAGTGAATGGAATGGTCAACAGAGAAAGCTCATTAGATTTTATTGCTTTCTAATAGCATTCTTATCAAGGTTTGTAAAAAATTTAGCATTTACTATCTCAAATCCCAATTTTATAACATATAACACCCCACTTTACAACATCTCCTCCATCAAAACTTTTATTTTTTTTAACCTTCCATTTAAATATTCTTTCTTTATCATTTTTTATTTTTCCTTCTCTCTCCTTTGTCTCTCTCTTTCTCAATTGAATAAAAAAAGTGGGCCCCAATTGAATAAAAAAATAATATGCATTTTACCATTTGGTGAATAGTGCGGTTTCAAATATGAAACCGCACTGTTCATCAATGCCAAAATTTTTGGCATTTGAGACTCTTGATGGAGAAAATTTTTGGGTAAAAAATGCTAAAAAAGCATCTTTTAGCATTTAAAACCCTTAATAAGAATGCTCTAAGCATTCCTTCCAAAAGTAGGAGAAACTCTTATTCCTTCATTGAAATGGGGAAAAACCGATTTTACCACTAGTTTGAGAAAAAACAAGGCGAAAAGTCACTTTTAGTCCCTACATTTTCAGGCGATTCTCATTTAGTCCCTACATTTTATTTTTACCGCTTTTAGTCCCTATTCTGAAAAACGCTTTCCGTTTTAGTCCCTGCCGTTACTCATTTAACAGAATTATCTTACGTGGCAAACGGTCCAACAGTAGATGCTGACGTGTTCAATAAAATAATATTAAAAAAATTATTTACATTTTTTGCCACATCAGCAATTTAATTTTTAAAAAAAGCCACGTCTGATAAAAATAATATAAAAATTTCTAACCTAATTATTTTTTTTTTAAAAGAAAAGAAATTAGTTAAATTAATTTTTTTCTTTTTTTGGAAGAACATGAAGAACTCAGAAAATACAAACACAAAAAAAACACAAAACTCAAACCCAGATTTTCGGCCTCCATGCACAACCAAACCACAAACAATTACCACACAACCTTAAATTCTTTAAACTCCAAAACCCCCCAAGTAATTAAACAACCACACAACCTCAACTCCATCACCAGATATCTTTTGCAGCTTCGACCTCAACACCCACACCTGCGCCCATCGTCTCTCAATTACAACCCTCCGTTGCTCTCTTCAACCAGGAAACGCTCCAACAACGCCTCCAAACTTTAATCGAAGGTGCTCGCGAGAGCTGGACCTACGCTATCTTTTGGCAAAGCTCCTACAACTATTCCAACGGCGCCTCTGTTTTGGGTTGGGGGGATGGGTACTACAAAGGTGAGGACGATAAGTCCAAATCCAAAGCCAAGAACAAAGCTTCGTCATCTGTGGAATTGGGATCCACGGAGGTGATTTTTCAGAGCTCGGATCTGATGAATAAAGTCAGGGTTTTGTTCAATTTCAATAGCCTGGAAATGGGTTCTGATGAATAAAGTCAGCGTTTTTGGATTTTATTTTCTTGGTTTGAGAAAATGGTTATTTTGAGATTTTTAATTTTTGGATTTGGGGTTTGCTAGAAATTGGTTTGGTTGCTAGAGATTTTTAAAATCTGGGTTTGAGTTTTGTATTTTTTTGTGTTTGTGTTTTCTGAGTTCTTTTATGTTCTTCCAAAAAAAGAAAAAAATTAATTTAACTTGTGGGGGGTGAAAGCCCAAAACTTCTTAGTGGGCCTGGAGCACCATGTCGAGGGGTATGTTATTTCTAAATAGCAATAGCTGGATGGGAGGGCCCATCTTAAGGCAGGGAAACCGGAGACGAATGAGGGGTGTGATCCGAAGAGGTTACCTTCATTCCGAGGAGCATATTATTGGTCCGAAGAGGTCTTCTCCCTCGGATACAAGTAGCCTTCGCCAATCAAACGTGTGGACGGTCCGAATGATTCTCCTAGTAAGCTCGGTGATAAGGATAAGCCCTAGGTATGTTTGGAGATGATAAGAATGAAGAAATATCTAAAGGAAAAGCTGCTACCACCGTATTTAATGCGCTGCAACAGCTTTTCTGGCCGCATTTATGTGGAAAAGATCCCTGAACAGTGTAACTTCAGCTACCGCCACTCACAAAGAACTAAAGTAGACACATGACGTGACATGCACTCAAGTAAATACACAGATGAGGAACAGGTGGACGATGAAGATGATGGAGAGGGGTGCTATATAAAGAAGAAGTGTTCCTGATAAATGGGGGGGGGGGGGAAAGAACAGCCTAACTGTAGCTTTGAATATTGTAACTATTGTTCATTCAATAAAACGCCTCTTCGAACATTCAATTAAGAAGCTTCTTTGTCATTATTTTATGTTGCTTACGCCTCACGTAACCTAGCCAACCATTGTTTAATTCAGATCTAGCCCAGCTTTTTCATCCACTCTTTACAAATTCATTGTTCTGGGTTCGTTGGGCCTCTAACCCACCCTTTTTGGGCTTGGGCTACAAAAACTGACCCTACAATTGGCGCCGTCTGTGGGAAAAGCTTGTGTAGGGGAGAAAACAACAGTAGGTGATAGCTGAACCAAGTCAGCAAGAAGCAGAATCTAGGGCATCTCAGCACGTGGACCCTTTTTTCAACTTGGAGAGACGACAAGACCACGAAGGTAGTGTACACACCGTACCCCTTGACCAGAGCCAATCACACAGTGGGAGTCACATATCCCATGTAGAAAAGAACTGAGATTTGCAGCAAGAGGTTGAAAAGCTAAAAAGGGAGTTGCGCCATGCAAAGAGGAAACGGGCTTCCTCGTATTCTGAAGAGGACCCTGATGACGAGCCAGACGTTACTTATCAACATAAATCCAGGACACCAGCCAGTGAGTCCTATTCTTATGAAGAAGAATCCCATCGTAAGGGGCAACGTAGAAGTCCATCACGTGGAGACGTGGGAAACGACGCCATGAGCAGGGCTCTAAATCAGATTTCTAGGTCACCCTTCACGCGCAGGATTGAGGAGGCGAGACTTCCTCGGCGCTTTAACCAACCAACGTTCACCATCTACAATGGTAAAACGGACCCCGTGGAACGTCATTTTAACCAGAAGATGGCTGTCTACTCCAGGGACGAGGCACGGATGTGCAAGGTTTTCCCCTCCAGTCTTGGACCAGTCGCGATGAAATGGTTCGATGGACTAATCCCAAATTCCATTAGCTCTTTCAAAGAGCTCACCCAAGCCTTTGGTTCGCGTTTTGTCACCTGCCGAAGAGTGGCTCGACCTTTGTCGTCATTGCTATCTTTAAGCATGCAGGAAGGAGAAACCCTGAAGCTGTATTCGAATAGATATTGGGAGATGTTCAACGACATGGAGGGCAATTTTGATGCAATGGCTCTAGAAACATTTAAGCTCGGCCTTCCTACTAACCATGGTTTAAGGACATCTTTGTCTGGCAAACCTGTTACTAGCATGCGTCAGCTAATGGATCGCATTGAGAAGTATAAGAGAGTCGAAGAAGATCAACAACAAGGAAAAGGCAAGGACAAGGTTATCCCCCAGGAGAGGAGGGATTTCAGGTCGGATCGATACCACAATAACAAACCGAGGAGAGATTTTCCTGTGCAGTTAGGATCAGCCAATCCCCAGGCAGTCAACACCGTATTCAGAGATCCAGTCCATCAAGTTCTGGAAAAGGTCAGGAACGAGCCATTCTTCAAGTGGCCAAATAAAATGGTAGGGAATCTTGATAGGCGCAATCGCAATCTCTATTGCCAGTACCACCAGGATTATGGACACACGACCGATGACTGCAGAAGTTTGTGGGACCATTTGGATCAGCTGGTCGGTGAAGGGAAATTGAGGCATCTCTTGCATCACTCCAGTGGTCGAGGGGGCCAGGTGAACTCAGAGTCCAAGAGGGACGATCCTTTAAAACCCCCTTTGGGAACTATCAACGTTATCTTTGCAGCCCCGGAGAGAACAGGATCCTGGCCATCTAAGGTCATGTCAATAGATCGGTTGCCTGCGGGGGACTTTGGCCAGGGTCCAAAGAGATGCAAATTGGATGGTCATCCAGTTTTAGGGTTCTCGGATGCTGACAAGGTGGGGACTGTCCAATCTCATGATGATGCGTTGGTCATAACCCTCAGAATCGGAGGGTACGATGTGAGGCGGGTGATAGTTGACCAAGGCAGTACTGCAGAAATAATGTACCCTGATCTCTACAGGGGGCTGAACCTCAAACTCAGTGATTTAACACTGTATAGTTCTCCATTGATTAGTTTCGAAGGAAGGGTCGTAACCCCTAAAGGCCAAATACGATTACCTGTGCAGACTGGCTCAGAGGTGGTGGAGGTGGATTTCATAGTTGTAGACGTCTTTTGCCCTACACGGCAATTGTAGCCAGACCTTGGCTTCATGCTTTGGGGGTAGTTTCTTCCACCTTACATCAGAAAATCAAATACCCATCCGAAGGCCAGGTTTGCAAAATCCGTGGGGACCAATCCGTGGATAGACAATACTTGGTAGCTGCCATTCAACATGAGCCAGAAGCCGAGTCATCAGCAAAAGCCGAAGAGGGCTTATAGCAACGAAAGCATCGGTTATCGCCCACTAAAGATCCGGATAAGGGCGCAGGGTGCGAAGATTTAACAAGAGTCATCATTGGGGATGATCCTGAAAAATTCTTTCAGGTCGGATCCCAGTTACCTTCACAGGAAAAGGAGGAGTTAGTGCAACTTCTTAAGGAAAACCTCGACGTATTCGCCTGGAACGCTTATGAAGCCCCTGGGGTGGATCCGGAATTCAGATGCCACCATTTGAAAGTAAATCCCATGGTCACCCCTAAGAAGCAGCCTCCTCGGCGTCCATCTAAAGAACATGCCGAAGCAGTTAGAGAAGAAGTAGCAAAGCTCAAGCAGGCTGGAGCTATTAAAGAGATTTTTTACCCAAAGTGGTTGGCAAATACTGTGGTGGTGAAGAAGAAGAACGGGAAATTGCGAGTATGTGTGGACTTCATTGACTTAAATAGGGCGTGCCCTAAAGATCCATTTCCTATGCTAAAAATCGATCAGCTCGTAGATGCCACTGTCGGACACCCTCGGATGAGCTTCTTGGACGCATTTCAAGGCTATCACCAGATACCCTTAGCCCTGGATGACCAGGAGAAGACTGCTTTTGTAACTCCCATTGGTAACTACCATTATAAGGTGATGCCATTCGACTTGAAAAATGCGGGTTCCACTTATCAAAGGATGATGACGAGGATGTTTGAACCACAGCTGGGCAAAAATATTGAGATTTACATAGATGACATGGTGGTGAAGAGCAAAGTGGTGGCCGAGCATGTGAAGGATCTAGAAAGTACTTTTGAAGTTCTCAGGAAATACAAGCTGCGCTTGAATGCTTCTAAGTGCTCATTTGGTGTGGGATTAGGCAAGTTCCTAGGATATATGGTGACTCACAGAGGAATTGAGGTTAACCCTGATTAGATAAAGGCCATTAATGAGCTACAAGCTCCTCGAAATCCCAAGGAAGTTCAGAAACTGACTGGGATGACCGCAGCCCTAAATCGATTTATCTCACGATCAGTAGATAGGTGTCGGCCTTTCTTTTCCTTGATTAATAAGTGGAAAGGGTTCGAGTGGACAGAATAGTGTGCTATGGCTTTCCAACAATTAAAGGATTATTTAGCTCGACCGCCAATTATGTCAAGCCCTGAGCCAGACGAAGTCTTGTTTGCGTATATCGCTGTAGTTCCCCATGCTGTAAGCTTGGTGCTGATCCGAGCAGATGGCGGTGTGCAAAAACTAGTTTACTGTGTAAGCAAATCGCTGCATGAAACCGAGATCCGTTATTTACCATTAGAAAAGGCTATTCTAGCAGTGGTGCTTGGTACGCGAAAGCTCCCACATTACTTCCAAGCCCATACAGTCATTGTTCTCACCCAGCTTCCACTCAGGGCAATACTCCGAAGTGCGGATTATACTGGAAGAATTGCTAAATGGGGGACGATCCTAGGGGCTTTTGATATCAAGTACATGCCACGTACCTCGATCAAGGGTCAGGTGATTGCTGATTTGGTAGCTGAGTTCACGGAACCCTAATTAGAAGAGGTGAAGCCGACGTCAGACATGGATGAAAAATCGGTTGGTATGATTTCTCAACAAGGCCCTTCCCATTGGGAGGCATACGTGGATGGTGTTGCGAACCAAAAAGGTTCTGGAGTGGGGCTAGTGTTAATATCCCCCGAGGGAATCATTATTGAAAAAGCACTAAGGCTGGGCTTTTCGGCAACAAATAATGAGGCGGAATACGAAGCCCTACTGATGGGGATGAGTATGGTCTAGAAGATGGGAGGAAAGGCAGTAAATCTATTCTCGGATTCAAGGTTGATTGTGGGTCAGGTACAGGGGGAGTTTGAGGCAAAAGATGAAAGAATGTAGGGATACTTGAGCCGAGTTAAACATCTACAAACGGGGTTCGAATCTTTCAGCCTGTTGCATGTACCCAGGAGTGGTAACACACACGCTGATTCCTTGGCCACTCTAGCCACTTCTTCGGCACAAGATTTGCCGAGAGTTATCCTCGTTGAAGACTTGCATAAGCCTACCGACGCAAGAAAAGAAGTAATTCAAGTACATCAAGTCAGGGCTGGACTCAGTTGGATGGACCCTTTAGTTAAATTTCTAAAGGAAGATATCTTGCCTGAAGAAAAGGGGGAAGCCGACAAAATTCGGAGGAAAGCAGCCAGGTTCTGGTTATCTGAAGATCAGAAACTATACAAACGTTCCTATTCAGGACCATACTTGATGTGCATACATCCTGAAACGGCTGAGCTGTTACTAGAAGAGCTGCATGAAGGAATCTGTGGAAGCCACACTGGGGTAGATCTTTGGCTCACCGAGCTCTTACTCAGGGTTATTGGTGGCCCAACATGCAAAAAGAAGCCCTGGATTATGTTAAAAAATGTGACCGGTGCCAGCGATTTGCCCCACGCATTCATCAGCCCGGGGGAACTCTTAACCCACTATCCAGCCTATGGCCTTTCGCCCAGTGGGGCTTGGACATCGTGGGGCCATTCCCTAAGGCTGTAGGAAACAAGAAATATCTGCTGGTCGGCACTAACTACTTCACCAAGTGGGTTGAAGCAGAACCTCTTGCCAACATCCGAGATGTAGATGTGCAAAAGTTTGTGTGGAAGAATATAGTTACTCGATTTGGAGTTCCACATAGTCTTATCTCGGACAACAGCCTTCAGTTTGATAGCAAAGCATTTAGGAATTATTGTAGCGAACTGGGAATCATGAACAGATATTCCACCCCAACTTATCCCCAAGGTAATGGCCAAGCAGAAGCTGTCAACAAGGTCATTGTGAGTGGCCTGAAAAAGAGACTTGACGATGCGAAGGGCAAATGGGTGGAAGAATTGCCACATGTGCTTTGGGCTTACAGAACTACTCCACGCAGGTCTACTGGAGAGACTCCTTTCTCGATGACCTATGGGGCTGAAGTTGTCATACCCCTAGAAACGGGATTCCCAACGTTGAAAACTAGCTCGTTCAGCCTGACGGGCAACAATGAGCAGCTAGAGAGGAGTTTGGACCTAATTGATGAAAGGAGGGAAAATGCAATGGTCCGATTGGCGCATTACCAGCAAAAGCTCAGACAGGGTTACGACGTCAACGTAAGGCTCAGACCTCTAGAACCTGGTGATCTGGTGTTAAGAAAAGTGGTCGGCACTGCAAAGAACCCAGCTTGGGGAAAATTAGGGCCTAATTGGGAAGGGCCATATCGTATTACTTCAGGGGGTGGCATTGTGGCGTATTTCCTTGAAGACCTAGATAGTCATGTGATACCACGCCCATGGAATGTAAATAACCTCAAAAGGTACTATTATTAATCGAATTTTCCTTTTAATCAGCATAGAACTCTGTTACGATTTCTTAAAGTGTTTAAACTTAAATCCATTCATGCCTGTAGTCCTTGGACCAGATGATATGGGTTAGTTAGTACTCTGTTACGATTTCTTAGTGTGTTTAAACTTAAACCCATTCATGCCTGTAGTCCTCGGACCAGATGATATGGGTTAGTTAGCACTCTGTTACGATTTCTTAGTGTTTAAACTTAAATCCATTCATGCCTGTAGTCCTCGGACCAGATGATATGGGTTAGTTAACACTCTGTTACGATTTCTTAAAGTGTTTAAACTTAAATCCATTCATGCCTGTAATCCTCGGACTAGATGATATGGGTTAGTTAGCACTCTGTTACGATTTCTTAGTGTTTAAACTTAAACCTATTCATGCCTGTAGTTCTCGGACCAGATGATATGGGTTAGTTAGCACTCTGTTACGATTTATTAGTGTTTAAACTTAAATCCATTCATGCCTGTAGTCCTCGGACCAGATGATATGGGTTAGTTAGCACTCTGTTATGATTTCTTATAGTGTTTAAACTTAAACCCATTCATGCCTGTAGTCCTCGGACCAGATGATATGGGTTAGTTAGCACTCTGTTACGATTTCTTAGTGTTTAAACTTAAATCCATTCATGCCTGTAGTCCTCGGACCAGATGATATGGGTTAGTTAACACTCTGTTACGATTTCCTAAAGTGTTTAAACTTAAATCCATTCATGCCTGTAGTCCTCGGATCAGATGATATGGGTTAGTTAGCACTTTGTTACGATTTCTTTAAATATTTAAATTTAAATCCATTCATGCCTGTAGTCCTCGGATCAGACGATATGGGTTAGTTAGTACTTTATTACAACTATCTGAATGTTTGAATCTAACTCCAATGCAATGGTTAGTATGGAAGTGTCACTCTGATGAGCCATGATTGAAATTCCTGAGTATGTTTAAATTAACCTTAGCCTATGTTGTCTCTTATTCTTTTGTGCACATTTGGAAAGGCTTTTGAAGTTTTTTACTATAACACTTGTAGTTTGGGTTGCGTACTAATAGTTCTCATACATGCTGCCCATTTTTAATACCAATCTTAGTCACACGCGTTGTTAGCATGATATTAGGATCATGATTACCCACATTTCCATAAAATTAAAGTACAGGACTTAATAACAATAGTAAGTGGTATTACACGCAACAAAGGAAATAAATGCGAAGGAGAAACTGATTCATTACTTAAAAGGGTAACTTACAATCTCATTCAAAAAAAAAAAAATGATGATAAGAAAAGCCCTATGCCTCTATTCCTAAGCTTGGGGGACCATAGGGTCAGCAGAATTCTTCTCTCCCTCTAACCCTTTGCCTTTGTCTTTTCCCGGTTCAGCTGGTTTACCCTTATCACCTGGCTGACCAGCCTCTTTGGGTGCACCAAGGGTGGAGGGGGGAGCTTGACTGACCAAGTTTTGCTCTGAAACCTCTGGAAGCTGTGGAGCAGTGGGAGGGTCAGCACCTGGGAGCTCTCGGATGTCTGGATCATAGTACGTGCTCCCAGGTAACCTCAGGGGAGAGTCCGAGGGGACCCCAGCAGCGTCCAGTGCCTTTTGCCAGGTTGTATCGCAGTAGTCACGACTAACAGAGGCAAATTGCTCTGTAAGCTGCTGCCTGGTCTCATCCACTCCCAGCTGATACGCCGCCTTTCTCTCAGCTTCGATAGACTCCTTGGCTAGTTGAGCCTTCTGCTTGGCTGCTAGGGCGCTCTCTTTGGCCTTTTGGAGCTCAGCTCTGAGACCCTTCACTAGCTCCCTTTCGGTCGCCAGGTTGATCTCCGACATATTCAGCTGCTTGCGCTGCTCCTCGGCCTGAGTCTTGGCGTTCTTTAGGCCGGCTTTGAGGCTGTTCCTCTGATTGGTCATGTCTTTGAGTTGCTTTGACATGTGAGCATAGTCCTCCTTCACCTGACCCAGAGATTTCTCCGCCTCGGATTGAGACTGGGCTGCTGCTTGGGCCTCGAGGTAGGACTTCTTATTCCATTCCTCGGCCACGTAAATTTGCTGAGTAATCTGCATGACAACGTTTTCAACATTGGGTGAAGAAGGGAAGCAAAGCCAATTAAGAATAAAACCTGAATTAAGAAAGAGTTTATTTACCATGGCCATATCCCTCTTAAGGGACAAGAAGAGCTCCTGCTAGTTGAAGCGCCTGAAGGAGTCCATGTCATGAGGGAGAAGGAGTGGCTGCTGCAGGGCCTCAGCAACGTACCCTGCCCTTCCCCCATCATAGTTCCTGAGGGAGGTATCCCAAGGAAAGGGAGCGCCATCCAGCTCTAGCCTTGGGGACCAAATGCGAGGTCCCCCTCCTCGACGGACGTCAGCCACGACCACGTCGTCTCGGCTTTCGGTGGAGGAGGCCTTCCTGCTTCGGTGGTCTCGTACCACCTTTTGTTGTTTATTCGTCTTGGGTGGCACAACCACCTCCCTCTCTTCAGGCTCGTGGGGCCTCTTCTTCTGCAGGTTAGGTATGGGCTTCAAACCTGGGTCAGGGACCTGGGTAGGCACTAGAGGTAGGGTCACTACTGGTTTAGACGTCCCAGCATCTTTGTGCTCGGTCTTTTAGCCCCTCTTCTTCATTAGACTCTTTAAGTCCATATCTTCGTCCGACGAATCTTCAGGACTGGCAACAAGTAAAATAGGGTGGATGCTGGAACGCCTATCTGTCTCTTCCTCGGCGTCCGAGACCTCTGTGACTTGCTTTCCCCTTGAAGCCTCGCCCCAAAGTTGAACTTATCAATCTGCTCCTCTAGCGAGGAGGTGGAGGAGCCAACCCTTTCACCTTCAACCTCTTGTCCGAGGGGAACTTGGTGGATCGGTTGGACGAGTAAGGGTATACCCTGAGGGTTTGGATGTGGCACAAGTGGAAGCTCGTGCGGTGCCAAAAAACCCTTCCAGGCAACGTCAATGCGGTGGATGCGGGGATCTCCCTGAGTTATTGCGTTGCCAACCGGTTGGAGATCTTTTGGCTTTGCTGTATACCCTAAGATGAGGGGAGCCGAGCGGAGTTGTCCGTCCTCGCTTGCAAAAATCTTCGGCCGTAGTAAGTAGTTAAGGGCCGCAGTATTTGTGAGGCTGAGCCGAGAAGAAATATGACGTTTCTCTGTTACCAGTCACAACAAAATTTGATTAGAGACTCAAAAACAGTAAAACAAGAAGAGTAAAAAAACTGTTAAGAGACGAAGGTCCTAAGCCTATAGTCAGTGTGCCTAAGTCTAATGTGTCCTACCTGGCTTTCCTGGTTGGGTCGGACAGTGAGGGCCATCAGACCACGCGCCCGAGATGATCACATAGTCATCCTTCATCCCTTTATTGGATTTGGAGAGACCGGAGATGAGCCTAACAATGTCGGACCGGGATTTTAAATAATATCCCTCCCCTTGTTGGCTGTGGAACTTGTACATGTGCACCACGTCGAGCCAAGTGAGTCTCAATCCTAGATGATGATTAAGGTCTTCAATTGCTCCTAGGATCCTAAACATGTTAGGCGCGCACTGCCAAGGGGTAATCCTATGGTTTCAGAGGTAACTAGTGGTGATGGGGCCCATAGGAATTGTCATTCCTCCCTCCAGGAAAGCGATGAGAGGGATCACAACTTCCCTGGTTTTCCGATCAGTCAGTATTTTCTTTGGAGGACAATACCTCACCCCCACGTTTGGGGGTATGCGGTATGTAGCCCTAAACTTCTCCAACTGGGCAGGACTGTCTACCATATACTCGAGTTTGCCCATCTTTCTTAAACGGAAAAATGAAAACAAGATGTAGAAGACAGCCGAAGAGAAAACAGAAGGCTTGGGGCGATGAAAACTTACAAAAATGGAACTAAGGACCGATCTTTGAACTCGCAAGAAGATTCTTGAAGGCTCTGGGAAGGATTGAGATCAGCGATTGAGAGAGCTCAGAGCGTTTGGATGCTTATTCTTGTTGGATAGTCTGAGAATTGCAAGGTAAAGAGGAAATGCTAACCTCCGAGATTTTATACGAGATCGAACGAAGGGGCAGAAGTTATTTCGCCCAAATCCCAAGAAAGAACCCCGTCCGTTGGATCAACAGTCCACCGTTGAATGCAAAGGACAAGACGCTGCCTGGAGTTATTAATATAGCGCTTTGGGAATACGGAAAACAACTGCAGCAATGATGGAACGCGCACATCCATATCTACACACGTGCCAGTTTGAATTTTTGTCTGTTCTCAAGCTTTTGCTCTGTGGCAAGTCAAAATCCCACTTTTTCTCTTCGGATGTGAAGGAAAAATTAAGATTTTGAGGGGCTATTGTGGGGGGTGAAAACCCAAAACTTCTTAGTGGGCCTGGAGCACCATGTCGAGGGGTATGTTATTTCTAAATAGCAATAATTGGATGGGAGGGCCCATCTTAAGGCAGGAAAGCCGGAGATGAATGAGGGGTGTGATCCGAAGAGGTTACCTTCATTCCGAGGAGCATATTATTGGTCCGAAGAGGTCTTCTCCCTCGGATACAAGTAGCCTTTGTCAATCAAACGTGTGGACGGTCCGAATGATTCTCCTAGCAAGCCCGGTGATAAGGATAAGCCCTAGGTATGTTTGGAGATGATAAGAATGAAGAAATATCTAAAAGAAAAGCTGCTACCACCGTATTTAATGCGCTGCAACAGCTTTTCTGGCCGCATTTATGTGGAAAATATCCCTGAACAGTGTAGCTTCAGCTACCGCCACTCACAAAGAACTAAAGTAGACACATGACGTGACATGCACTCAAGTAAATACACAGATGAGGAACAGGTGGACGATGAAGATGATGGAGAGGGGTGCTATATAAAGAAGAAGTGTCCCTGATAAATGGGGGGGGGGGGGGAAAAAAAAAGAACAGCCCAACTGTAGCTCTGAATATTGTAACTACTGTTCATTCAATAAAACGCCTCTTCGGACATTCAATTAAGAAGCTTCTTTGTCATTATTTTATGTTGCTTACGCCTCACGTAACCTAGCCAACCATTGTTTAATTCAGATCCAGCCCAGTTTTTTCACCCACTCTCTACAAATTCATTGTTCTAGGTTCGTTGGGCCTCTAACCCACCCTTTTTGGGCTTGGGCTACAAAAACTGACCCTACATAACTAATTTCTTTTCTTTTTTTTAAAAAATAATTAGGTTAGAAATTTTTATATTATTTTTATCTGATGTGGCTTTTTTTAAAAATTAAATTGCTGATGTGGCATTTTTAAAAATGTAAATAATTTTTTTAATATTATTTTAATGAACACGTCAGCATTTACTGTTGGACCGTTTACTACGTAGGATAATTCTGTTAAATGAGTAACGACAAGGACTAAAACGGAAAGCGTTTTTCAGAATAGGGACTAAAAGCGGTAAAAATAAAATGTAGGGACTAAAATGGGAATCTCCTGAAAATGTAGGGACTAAAAGTGGCTTTTCGCCAAAAAACAAATAAAAGGTGAAGGGTACAATAGTAAAACTATATATATTTACTTTCCATTTATTCTTTTTTGATCTCATAAACATAGTAGAGAAAATATATTGTATTCCTTAAACTCCAGCATCAAATAGCTTTATACTTTTCTCTTAAAAAAAAAAAAAACTTTATACTTTAAATGATATTTTTTAATGTTTTCAATATAGACATTTAAGGTTGTAATTTCTCTATACCAACTATCGAATTATTTAAAAAAAAAAAAATGACTATTGCAATCAGGTACACACATAAAAATTTATAAAATTTATCATCTTCCAATAATTGAATTAAAAAAAAAAAGACTTTTGCAATTAGACACAACCTAGGAATTCATGAAGGAGGTATAAGCTTTAGGACAGATAAACAAAAACAATATCAAAGCCAACCTAAAACATAACATCTTCAAATCCCTGAGTCCACGCAAATGCAAAACCTTTCTGTTGTTATTACTTTTTATTTTATTTTCTGAGATAGAAATCATATGTCAGCTTAATATAAGTGTATATGTGTGTAAACCCCTCTTCAGAATACTTAAACCTCAGCTTTTACCTCCATCTCACAAGATCTTGTATTTGTGAAGTGATCATCACGTAAAGGATACGCGATTGTCAAACCCTCTTCTTGTTGATTACAATTAATTGTAAACAATGATTTTAGGTCAAATGGCATCTTCTCGTAAACTTTATAATGTAATTGCGTTGTGTATTAGGAATGATTCCAAGAACACTAAACACATCGATATAGGCTCGCCAATTATCAGAAAAAAAAAAAAAAAACGTTTAATGTGGCGAATATTGTGTATGGGATACAAAAGTGGAAAATCAATTCCAAAAATTAAATAGTGTATGTGTGAGGAAATTGAAATGACAAAAAAGGGCAAAGAGGGACAGAGGAAGCTACCATGTGCTGCTTTTTCTTGACCCTTGGCCGTAACTTCCGATTTCTCCATTCCCAGAGCTACCATACCTTTTACTATTATTTTTACTTTATATATATATATATATATATATAAAAGCCACCCCACAATCCCATCTCGTTTTTCTTCTTCTTCTTCGTTTCTCTCTCCAACAAAAACACACGCACCGAAAGAAAGAGAAAAAAAAGAAAGTTGCGTGTTTGGGTGTGTGTGTGTGTTAGTATCAATGCCTGCACAGAAGCGTTGTTTGTCAGAAAATCTGGACGATGAGGAGCAACATCAGCATCATGCCAAGCAATCACGACCGCATCCTCAATCACTAGCAGATGATGAAGTTATTGTTGATGACGGTGACGGTGATGATGAAGCAGGACAACATCTAGAACTACAACCTCAAGACCAACAAGTAAAAGAAGAAGACGATGAAGATGAAGAAGGAGGAGGAGGAGAAGAAGAAGAAGAAGAAGAAGATGGTGATGGTGATGGTGATGATGATGAAGCAGAAGATAAGCAAACTGTGAAACAACAGCAGCAACACGAGAAAGAAAAAGAAGAAAATGAAGAAGAAGAAGAAGAAGATGCAGAAGCAGAGGGTTACGTATCTTAACTCTTTCTCTCTCTAGAAATACCATTTGGTCTGTTGCAAAATCGATTTTTGTCATCTGGGTCTTGCTTTGTTTTCACGATTAGCTTAAGCTATTGCCTTTATTTTCCCAGATTCTCAGGGAAGCCCATCTTCTACCTCACAAGAAAAACCCGAGTACTTCCTCTCTCTCTATCTCATTGCTTTAATTTTAAACTGTTTCTCGTTCACTGTTTTGATTCCTATTGCCATCGTGTATGTCTGTTTTTGGGTACTGCTTAAAGGGTTATTTGGATGCTTATTGCTTTAACTATTCATGGGTTTTCTTCTTGTTAATGGGCACAACTACAATGTATTTCGATGAGCGCCGATTGCCGTTGAACTAGAATGTATTTCGATGAACGCGATTGCCGTTGAATTTGGCACTGTTCTTTTTTGTTTTTGACCTGCTCGGATAGATTGTTGCATGCTGCGATCTTTATCTTTCTTGTGTGCTTTGACCAATCTCAAATCTGGGAATATGTAAAGGAGTTTAACTTAATCTGTTATAGTTACAACTTTTATGTTTTTGAATCCTCGTACTATTAGATTGATGTCCATTTTCTTTTTATTCATTAAAGGAAAAAAAAAAAAAACCATGCTTGAACGTTACTAAGCATATGCTTGTAACCAACTTGTCTGAAACACTTCCATGCCATCGATTGGTTTATTGGGCTAATTTGGAGTTATTCAAAGTTCACATCATCTTGGGAAATGAGTTGTATAACATCGCTACTATCTTTGGTAGGTACAACAAATAGGACCTTTTGCATTGAATTGCAATTGCAAAGTCTTTAGGATGCATGACATCAAAGGTTTTATTTTTTTATTTTTTTACCTTATCTGCTACAGTTACAAATCTGTGTTTCTTCCTTCTCACTCTCATACGATGTGCTGTTTGACTTGGCACTTTCTCATGCTGATTATGGTCTCAAGTTCTTAATTATGATGATAGATGGGTGGTTTCTTTAAGCTACACATGTTGTTATTGCATTCATTGTTCAAGCAACTTGTCTAACTTTGAAAGTGAAAACAAGCATCACCACTCTTTTATCTTTGATACTCTTTTGTCTTTGATTTTAGATCCTTTTGAGCTCCCTTGTTAAATGGACTGATGGACAGTTTCTGATGTAGAGCTTGCTTCTCAAAGTTTAAGGCTCTGATTTGTGATTGGTGGAGGGTTTAATTCTTCTTGATATTTTTGATAGGAGGATTCGTTTAAATTAAATATTTAATAACATGACTGGGTCCAAAGGTTAGTAAATTAAGCTCAATGCAAACCCAAGAAAGAGTTGATTTAAGCAAGGATGGAGTTGTTGAATACATCTTTACAGTTATTCCTGATAATGTTGAAATTAGGAATCACTTAAAAATTGGAATGGAAGCAAATATTAGGAAGTTCTTCCAAGTTTAATTTATGATCTAATTGCTAGTTTGAAATTTGGATCCATGGTAAGCTCATTAGAATTTTTTTCATATTCTATAACCGTAGCTGTTGACAATCTTCTACGCATTGCAGTCAATTAAGTACTAAGAATGTCAACATAGAAGCTAACCTTAAGACCAGAACTTGAGAATTTTATCTAGATATACACCATAGAAGGCTGACATGAGGGAACTTTTCAACAAAGATTAAAATAAATGCTTCCTCTTTTTAGAAACTTAGGGGCTCTATTGGGAAAGAGCGGGGAGAAGATGAAGATCCTTTCAAAAGAGCAATTTAGAATGTTTGGATGAAGGACCAGGGGGCTGGTAGCAGTGGTAGCATTCAACATTCCATTATCAAGAAGCCATTGATTTTCAGGCCTTTAGAAGCTTATAACCATCAGATACGTGTATGAACATCAAATCATAAATCAACCACAAAAATTTCTTTAGAGAAAGGTTACTTTGTTCCAGTATTTAAAGGATACAGCTAAGAGAGTTACATATGGTCTTACTTCAATAATGCTTGTGTAGAACTGTATACTCTAATCAACAAGTAGCTTGTATAAATTCTGCATTCAGCATGTATTGGTAAGTGACTAAGTGCAAAGTAATTTAATGTGGTTTTGGTTTCTGCTGCAGATTTGTCTTTGTGCAACTGACAGACATTCGTAAAGATGTGCAGTGTCCTATTTGTCTCGGTATGGTTTGTTTTGAACATTGTGTGATCAATTTTTTTTTTTTAACAATATTTATGCTGGTGTGTGTTTTCAAATAACACTAGATACAATTTATAAAGCTGGGCACTTGTGCCTGAAGAAAGGTTTGTATATGGAAATACGAAAATTGTAAAATGAGGAGGGAATATCTAATCAAACATGGTTAAGAAATATCACTTAGCAATAGGTCATGTTATCATTTTCTTCTGTTTGTTGATCTTGTATGTCATCGTTACTTGAATCAGAACTTAGGAATTGTAGTTGAAAGGATCAATCGATCTATAACAATTATAACTGTGTCAAACTTTTCTGGTTGCAATATTGCATGTTGAGAGCAATATTGTCATGTTGAGGCTGCTAGTTGTTGCAGTGTCATGCTTTCTCAGCTTGATTGGTATTCTCTCTGATGTAGAGAATAAATTGTGAATCTGTTTTATTAGCAGTAACAACGTCAATAGTGAAAGTTACAGACTTACACATGAAGCCAACAACCACTTGTTCAGATCCTACTTGAGGGGCCACTTTGCAAAGGACAAATTCAGGCCACAATGTGCTTCAAGTGCCATATAGAATGGCAGGTGACCATATGCTGCCCGCCACCTGGTTCATTCAATTGGTCTGGAATGGAACCATTCATCCAGCGAACCACGCATTTACTGGTCAGGGCAGGGATGATCTCCATTCAAAAGCACTGGCTGAAAAATCTCAAGTTGAATGCAGAAGTGTTTTTATGTGTATCTCAAACTCAAACCAAAATTAACTTGAGCATGGAATGCTGTGGTTCTGTTTACATGTGAATGAGGGACAGGCCAATTAGGGCGTGACTTGAGGTAGTGAGAAAGAACGTGATGACTAATGATTTAGCAAAGACATGGCCTTGACAGAACAAAACTGATGGATGTCCGTGTAACTAACTGCACATTGTTAGAATATGACTTACTCTATGTCAGTTACGTGTAATGATGAACTAAATCTAATTTTATACGCCATTTTGGTTGAAGTTCTTTTTGCACTTATTTTCCTTCTACCTCCACCCTCCAATTGACTTTTTGTTGGATCCTTACCCTTTTTGTACTCTAGTTATATGCTTAGGTTGATCGTCGCAGAAGAAAACTATTTTTTTCTTTCCTCTTACTATTTTATTTTTGATAGGTCAATAACTTATGCGCCCCATAGGACTTGAACTGGCAACCTCACTCACCACTCATTTTTATAGGGGGTGGAGGTGCTATTTGACCCAAGGGCTATTAGCTTTTCCTCCTGTCTCTTATGCTACCTTGTGTTGTGATTTAAATAGTAAAATTGTATTGCCAATTAGAGAGGGGTGCACCCAAGTACATGGGAAGCATACATAGGAGACATCCCAGAAAGAAAAATGGTACTATAATTAATCTTTAAAGCATTAGTCATCCAAAATATTGAGAAAGTGTTTGGTGGGTCTTCCTACATGAGCAGTACACAAGGGAGACTTCCAAAGCATACGTTATCTGAAAACAGTCTTGAAAAATAGACTAATGATTAACAAACAAATGTCTCTCATTTTCTTGGAGAGGAATTAACAAACATATATTTCTCATCTTCCTGGAGTGGAACTTTTCAAGGAGACCTTTGTCATAAAAAGAAAAAGAAAAGAAAACTTTCTTTTAAAAAAAATTTGCTAGTTTTAGTTTGTTAAATTACTGATTGTCCCAAAAACTTAAGCTGTTGGGATATGGTAAGTTTAATCTCTTAACCACATACTTCTAACACTTCCCCTCACGTGTGAGCCGAAATTACCTTTTAATAGGTGAGGCCCAACACGTGGGAATTTAAATGGGAGGTAGAGTGGAGAAGACGAACTTAGAATCTCATGCTCTAATATCATGTTAAATTATCGATTGTCCCAAAAGCTTAAGCTGTTTGGGATATGGTAAATTTAATCTTTTAACCACATACTTCTAACATAGTTAATTAATTTAAGATGCAGGAGCATCAACTCCAGGTACTTAAAATATGTGAGGAATTTCTCTTCAGTCTTTGAGAAAAAGTCCTTTTACTTATACAGCTTGCAGATGATTGAATGTCAGAGTCGTCAATCAAAAACCAGGGAAGTCATGCCCTGTTGGAAGAAGCAGGGGAATTGGGAATGCAGGGGTTTGGAGCTGTTTGGTAGCATCTGACAATTCTTTTAAATTTTGCACTGAACTCATGAGAAAAATTGGTGAAGAATTTTGGTACTAAGGCTTGGTTGTTGTTGTATATATAAAGAGAATCAAGTCTACTGATATTCACTTTTCCCAGAGAAAATCAAATGTTATCTTGTGAGGGAAGGGCTGGAGATTTTTCATATTGCTGTTCAAATTTCCAACTGAGGGAATGTGTTCTTGGTAGTGATATATATAATATACGTATGTATGTAATTTCCAACTGAGGGAATGTGCTCTCATTAATGATTGGTCATATCCGTATATGTCCATATTACTTTTTCACAATCTTGTTTATTGTCTATAAATATATATGTATGTATGTGTGTGTGTGTGTATGTATGTATGTATGTATGTATGTACAAATGGAATTCTGAGTTTGTAATGCCATCCTCCCAACCAAGTTCAAAGAGCAAACGTGATGGGATAGATTTTCTAGTTATAATTAGAAAATTGTTTGAACTTTACCATATATTTGAAAGAAAGGGAAAAAGGTGACTGAATTGAAAATGAAAAAAGAAAAGCAAAATACATTGAGTGAGGCTTTCTGTAGGTTAAATGGGAATGCTAGTTTAATTTAAATGTTTAAGACTATTAGTATCATTTCGGACCCTTTTGTTCCAAAAGTTCTGATTTTGATTAAATCATCACTAGAGCATGGGTCTAAGAGACCTGTAGCTGATTGGGCTTTTCTAAGCCATTATCTCTGCAGTTCATTATATCCTTGGATACCAAAATTTTCATTTTTTTCTGTAATCAATCATGATTAATTATTAATCTGGTAAAGGAAGCATTAATCGTATCTGTTGCCTGTACAGGGATTATTAAGAAAACACGGACTGTAATGGAATGCCTTCACCGCTTTTGCAGGGAATGCATTGACAAATCAATGCGAATGGGGTAAGTAACATTGGCCCAGTCCTGTCTCATCCTTATTTGATTCATGGTAGTACTAGCATCCTGATTTACATGTCATGCCTCTGCTCAGTTTCATTTATTGAATAGTATGTACAAATACTTTAGAGATTAAGCCAAACTTTATTACTTAAATAGAGGCTTACTTTTCAGGAATAATGAGTGTCCTGCTTGCCGCACACATTGCGCCAGTCGGCGTTCTTTGAGAGATGATCCCAACTACGATGCCCTAATTGCAGCTTTATATCCAGATATTGATAAGTACGAGGAGGAGGTATAGATTGATTGGTATTGCCTTTGGTTGAATGTATCTGATAGTGTTTTTCATATCATGCGCTGACTTACTGAGTATGTGGTCTCAGGAATTGGCATTTCATGAAGAGGAGATGACACGCAATAAGCAGGTCAGAATCCTGGGTAAACATATAACTGCATTCTGCTTGCAGATGCAAGTGCATTTATTTTTAGGTTTTACTGGCTAGAGGTGAGCCCAAAGGGCTCTTCTTTAGAAAGTTTCCCTATATTATAATAAAATATATATTAACTTAAGGAAAAAAAAAGCACTTATGGCAGACTCCTGTCTGGATATCTTAAATGGGGTGGATAACCATGCATATTATAAAGCAAATCTCATGATTTTTTTTTTGCCTGGTATCACCTACAATGATAATACTCATAGAATTATGGCTTCTGACTGTGCTGAGAATTTCAGTTTTGGGACATGAGCGGTGTTCTTGTGACATGGACGTTCTACTCATTAGATACCTTGCCAAACAATTATTATCACTACTTGACATATTCTTTGTGTTCACCATCTCATTATGTGATTTTACTTGTAGGCATTCTTTAATAGACAAATTGACTCCAAAAGGCCTCCTGGTGTTCCATATAGGGGATTAGTGCATATTTTTGTTATCAATATGTTGTTTTAATGCTTTGTTGAACAGATTCAAGCATCAATTGCCCAAATTTTACAGCGACAATCAGAAGCTCTTGTTAAGAGACGCCAACTGGCTAATACACCCAGCACATTTACAACTAGATCACAGCGCAACAATCGGAATACTCATTCAAGGCGACGGAACTGCCGAGGCATTGAACTTCAAGGATCTGAGGACAATGAGGATGAAAATGATAATAAAGATTCATCTTCAGCTGATGAACGAGGTACAGAACTCAGGCAGAGAAGACGCAAGAGACGGGCAGGAACCAGGTCCTCCCAGCCTTCTTCATCAGCGGCCAATTCAGATGGTGGGTGCATTGAAAATGATTTAGAAGTCAGCAGAGAAAACAGAGGAATATCTCCTGGTCTTGTTTGGAACCCTGAAATGCTTGCTTGGGGCCGGGCTGGTACCCGGAGTCACACACGGCATGGCAATGCTAGTGGTTGCAACAGTAAGAGTGCCCAAAGCACTCGCTTGTCCAAGCTGGTTGAATATCTCCGGAGCTTAGAGGAAAAAAACGATGAGGTATAGAAGGGTCTGTTGCACTTTTTGTTTGAGTTATGAATAGGTCCATGGGTGACAAATCCAACTCAAGGATGCTAAATAATTAATCCAGCTAGTGATGAAATAAAATTTTATTAAGTCTTTGGCTTTCAGTGAGCACCTCAATGGCCTGATATGGTCCACCAGTGATTTGTGACTGTAAGTTCACGTCCTCCATTATTAAACCCTCTCTATTTTTTTTTTGGGTGCAGTTAGATATTCATCTCATGCTTCTTTCTTTGGACTTAAGAAGTATACCAAGATTGCAGCAGCCACACCTTTGCTGTCGGCCAAGTTTGTCTGTTAAACACCTATGTGAAGTAAGATTTCTGTCTCAGTTCCTTATTCCTAGAGTAGTAAATTTTGCTTTATGATTCTATAAAACTTTTGCTACTTGGAGATGAAAATTATAATTCTTAAAATGTTGGAAATTACTTCCTTATATAAGAAAAATTGCTTTTTGTGAAGCTCAGAAGACATGCTAATTTCATTTTTCTATAATGCATTACTGCATTAGTAATAGAACATCACTGCCAAGAAAGTAGTGATACATGTAAAGCAGGTAATATCTGACCCTACTGCTGATTTGCCTAGGCTTAGTGGGATACGTTTAGGACGTTAGCTCCAGGATGTACTTGACCTGAATACCAATCAATACAAATATAGATATAACAACCCAAAAAGAAAAAAAAAAAAAAAAGAAAAAAAAAAAGAGGAAAAAATAGTAAGGCAATGAACAGGGTAAAAAGAAGATCGGTATGACATCCTATTGGACTGGAAAGTACCACAATGACTGATGCCTTGCCTCTATTGCATCTTTTCTTGCCCAAAAGAAAGTCATGGCTTGTAGCTCACTAAGCACAACTATGCACCTCTGAGTTTTGCCTTTCTTTATTTTCAATTAGGCTGGATTATAGGAATTTTCTAATGCATATAGTCTTTAGTTATGAGTTGATGAGTCTGGTCCACATTGAGGAACCTGGACCTGCCCACTTTCTGATAAGACATGAACGTGTTTAGTTTTGTCCCTTTACCACTTCTGGATGCATTCTAATATGACAAAGGTAGTGTAATTCTATTTGTTTTCTCTTGGCATTATATTCAGTTCTCTCCCCAACTTTTCTTGTCCTCGTCTGATTATGCATTTATTATGCAGTATATTGCTCGTCAGGTACCTTTGCAAGCTGAAGAAATTGAAATTCTGGCGCTAAAAGGGCAAGAAACTTCAGGTTTTAAAGCCAATCGCCTTTTGGAAGATGCAGGTGATCCAGGTCATGCTCCCATGTTGGAAGATCCGTGTCTGCACATTTTGGAAGGGCAAGAAACTTTGGGAGGGCTTAAAGCCAATTGCATTTCGAAGAAGAATCATTTGGTGAGTAAGCATTTACCTGAAATGGGGAATATTTTCTTATGGCAGTCTGTTGAAACCAAATACGTGAGCTAACTCACTTATAATTTATAGACTTTTCAAAAACTGCAAAGCCTTCGTATTCTCTTATGAAGAAATTACAACTCCATTTTCTATGGACTAGAAATTACAAGCATACTTGACTCTGGATGCTCCTCGCAAATTGATATAGAATTATTTTGAAACAATCACAAATTATACTTTCTGTTCTTCCAGATTCTAGCATACCGGCGGAAGGTGACTTGGTCAAACCCATAAGATCTGCTATTGGCGTCCTGGAGAAAATTAAAAGTTACATTGCATTTGCTGTTGATAAGAGAGGTTGTAGTCGATGATAGTCAATTGAACCCAATTGAAGCTTTTTTTTTTCCTAGTTGCATTGTTGATAATGTAAATTTACACAGCGTGAAGTATTTTACCTTAAGAATGCAAAACACAACAGCTTGGTGCACCTTATTATTATAGTGTTTTTTTTTTTAAATAATTTATTTATTTATTTTTATTTTTTATGTTATGAGACGCTTTATTTGTGTTTATGAAAGTCGTCATGTACTGTGTGTTGTTAAGCAAGGAGCTCTGTCTAGGGCCACCAAAATTAAATTCCAGTACGAGCACACTGATATGACCATTTGGGACTTTTTTTTTTTTTTTTTTTTTTTTTTTTTAAACTTTTAATCCCTCTTTTTTGGCTAAGTGAAAAAGCTCACAACAAAGGGGGGAGAAGTGTGTGTTTGTTTTTAAGCTTGCGTTAGTGGTTTGTAACAAGGAGCTTGCGGAATTTATTTATTTATTTTTTTGCGTAATTAAAATTGTCATCATGGTCTCTAGAACCAATACGAATCATACGATTGGCAAAGTTCGGAAGCAGCGAAAAGCTAAAGGAATTTTCGTGTTATTTTCACATAACTTTTTTTTGGCTGCTTAGTTAGACAATTCACATCATCACTCAAAATAATGTGGAAAAGAAGATGAAGCCCATGAAGCCCAAAGGTGATGGGAGTATGTGGAAAAGAAATATCAGTTTCTTCCACTAAAATTATTAATTGTTCCAATTTAATAGAATTTGCATCCTTGAATCATTAGTACATATCTGATATCTTCTTTCTAAGGTACAACTTTACATGATTTAGTCTGAAATAGTACAATAGGTAACAACAGAATGAAATTCCAATGCTGCAACTATATTATGTGGTTGTGTACAAACCCTTAAACAGAATGAAATTCCAATGCTGCAAACTATGTGGGAGTACATTGACTTGTACAGACCCTTTTTTACCGGGGTTCAAGAGTTCTTGAACACTAGTCCCACTGAACAATGCAAGCACTCATCTCATATGATAAGCACTGCCCAGTTTTCGCCTTTCTTTTCTCTGGAGCACACGCAGATTTGGTGACTTTGCTGTCGTTGTTTCCTTTGAAGACCTGTTACACACAATATCATGCCAACATCAATTAATCCATCAGGAAGGCTGTAAGCGGAATAAGAAGTAGTAGGTTTTTTTTTTGGGGATAATCAGTAGGAGTTGGTTATTCATACCTTTGAGGGCAGAAAGGATGATTAAAATTAGGCACTGGTCTTGCATGGGGAACCAATGTTCTTCTCAGTTGTTTCAGGGCCTTCTCTTCCTCCACCTGTAAAACAGTGCCAGGAAATTTTGAGCTTTCTCATATTGACAATAAAGCCTATACAATAGAATAATGCAAAAACAATTAATTACATCCATACCATCCGAGATGCCTCGCTCTCTTCTCTATATCTCTTATACATCATTTCTTTCTCTTTAATCTGCAAATAGACGTTAATGAGCACTAAAACACACACACACACAAAAGGCCATGTTTTCAAGCAAGCTGGTAAAATTCTTTACCTTTTGATCAAACTCAGATCTATCCACAGCCCGATGATCCACATGATGATTAAATTCCTGAACTTCAGTGAGGGGTTTGCGCACTTTCTCTGGAACTGGGATAGGGTCCCTGCATGGAAAAAAAAAAAAAACCATGAAAAATAAAATTGACTGATGATTCTTCCTCTACATATGTATGCATGCAAGGTATTGTTAAGAATTGCTGCTTACTCTTTCAATACTGGCTGCGCCTTGAAAATTCTCATCTGGGCTTCTTGCTCTTCCATCCTCCTCCTTTCTTCCATTTCCCTTTGCATTTCCTCCTCATGCCTCACCAGGCTTTCCAATTGGAAGGGTTCTGGTTTTGTACATTGCTTGGGCTCTGGTTTTGTTGGAACCTGCATAATATATGTATAAATCGTTAACATAGTACCATCTTCATCATTATTAATGTAATTGAAATTGAAATGAGATTGAATTAAGTTTCTGTACCACAGGATAGTCAGTGGTATAAGGGTATGGATTAGCCTTGGGAACCCTAGCTCTTTCCTCTTCAAATTGCTTCTGCATGAGTTCTGTAAAAAATCTCCTCTCTTTCTCAGCTCCTCTTTCCTGATGCCAGAAAGCCACAAGTTAGTCGTAACCATAACTCAATTGTCCCCCCATTGACCAAAAGAATTAATAGGCACACACCTCTGTGCGGAGATGGAACGGATTTGGATTAGTGTTTCTTGGAATCGTATTGTCATGGTGAGGTTCTGAATTCAAAGAAAGCTGCAAAAGAAATAAGTTGATGAGAAACTGCAATTGATGTATTCATGTTTGTTTGTAATCTGAATAGAATACAAAAGCCTTTCATAAAATGACTACCTTGTCAAACAAATCAAAAACAGCTGCAGGTGGTGGAATCCTCTCATTTGTTGCAAAATGAAATTCTTGAGGTACGGTCACTTGTTTCTTTGCATTGCAGAACATTCCCAACTCCCCTTTACTTTCAAAGATCTATAAAAAAATATGAAATATATTTTGTTTAGCGATACTAGATTGTAAAATTAACCAACATAAATTGTCCATAATATAGGTCCAGAGTCATACCTTCTTATTCAAAGGCTTTGCCTTAAATTTTGGTTGTTTTTCAAGCTCTTCCTGCTCAAGTTCAAAAGAGCTTTTCACCCTGGGGGGACGGGCCCTCAATGATGTATGAAGTAAGGGGGTTTTTGGTGTAGTCAGATGAGGCTTCCATGGATTATTATTCTGTTATAAACATAAGGAGATATATAAGTAAACAAAACCAGGAAGTATAGTATAAAAACACAATAAATTTCACAGGGACGGGCATTAGTCTCCAAACCAAACCTGATTGGACATTTCTGTCGAAGCTACAGAAGCTGACTCTGCATTGTGATTTGCCCTAGCCATTGTCTCCAAATGAAATTCCTGCAGCAAATAAAAATATTAGTCTGATATCTAATAGCAATTTTCTTTATTAAAAATCCATTTCTCTCAGTCCATTACTCTGGTTTACCTGAAATTCCGGTGGCTGTGGTGCACTTCTTGGTATTGCAGGTAATGTTGGAGCCTCAAGGATCTGGTAACAAAAAGGAGAATGGGGGAAAAAAGAGAGAAACATTTGTGTCACAAGTTGACCACATCTCTGAGGAAGAGAACCACAAGGACAGTAAACAATAGAAAATTTACCTTCTTGTTCAGCGGTCGAGCTTTAAATTTTGGAATTTTAGCCATCATTTCTTCCTCAAGCTCAGCAGTACTTTTTATTCTGACTGAGCGAACCCGTTGAGCCGTTTCAAATTCAGGTTCCTTTGGTCTAGTCAGTGTGAGTTTAGGTTTCATCTGGATAATGAAAGCACCCTAAATTTAATATAGAAGGGAACTTGATATGTATAAAAAAGGACACGCACACAATTAAGGGTGAATTTAAAGTAGGAGTAATTTACATGTGGAAGATAACCATTGGCGTGTGGCAGTGACAAGTCTCTAGTACTTGATTGGAACTTCTTCATCATTTCTGCCATTGAAACAAATTGTTTTGGTGGTTCCCGTACATAAACCTTTTAAATTAACAACAAGGATTCACAATGAGTTAAATCTTGAAGAATGGAAAACAATAATAACTGTAACAGATTTTAATAAATTCATAGGATCCGGAGAAAACAGCAAACCTTTCTGTCTTCTTTATTAGCTTTATTAGCTTTTTCAGCAGTTGAAGAGAACAAGTTGGAAGTGCTACTGCTGGTAATGCCCAGTTTTGATTTGTGGGGAAAATTTTGAGGTTTAAGACTAATTATCTGAAATTTTAAGTGGAAAAAAAAATTTCAGATGTTTTAAAATAAAAACAGTAATAGTTAAAGAAGAGAGAAGAAAATTCGTTAAAATTTACCTGTCTAGTTCTTCCTCCTTCCAATTTCTGCCGCTTGATGGCCTGGTTCTCTTGAGCTAAATTGGGAGTTCCAGCGGAGCTTTTCTTCAAATTCGTGTCCCTATAAATTTTGAGAAGCCCAATCAGTACATTAGCATATAAACAGATTTCAACACAAATCAGACTATGGAAATCAACCAACCTTTTCACACTTGATGGTTTGATACTTTTGGTTTTTGATGACTGCAACTGATTTTTAGGCTTCAGTGTTGATGGGTTCTTAACCAAACTAGCTATCTTTTTAGCTGTCTCGTGCTTCTTGGAATCAGTCATTCGGTCTCCCTTCTGAGAAGTCATTGTCGGCTTAGGTGTGCAGGCTTCATTTCCTAATTGAATACTGGATTTGTTCAACTTATCATCGCTTGCTTCTACTTTCACACTGGAAGAAACACTGAAAATCAGCAAATAAATGCAATTAAGGGAGAGAATAAGAATCACAGTATTAACATGTTGGACTTTATATGGATCACTAATTAATGCTAGGAGAAACAAACCTTCCGTTTTCTTGAGTGCATGCACTCACTCCCTTATCATCTTCACTTGTCCCCTTATCAGCAGAAACCTGGAGGATGCTTGAATTAGCAAGAAGACCATTGTTTCCTTCTTTGGCCTCACTGGGTGTCACTTCCTGTTCCTTAATTTCAGCAGGCTTAGATTCTGAGTTATCAGTAGTAGCTTTGGAATCTGATGACTCTGAGGTCTGCACGAAAAAATTAATTGACCAATGATATCAGAAAACTAGTAAGCCAAATTTTGAAACCCTTGATATCAGAAAATTAGTTGACCATTTTTGACCAAGAGGAATTAGAAATACATAAATGACCACACCACCTTTTGCATTTGGTCTGCTTCATTGAAGTCACATAAGCTCTCAACTTTAAAAGATCTACTGCCAGTCTTGATTCTAGGCATGCAAGCTGCATAGATTAAGACCCAGAAAGATCAAACATTTTGAACAAGTAATAAAAAAAAGCAACAAGCATAAGATCTGAAACTCAAGCACAAATGCAATAAATTGGAGCAAGCAAAATCCATATTCCAAAATCCTATCCACCTCAAAAGAAAACACTAATCAACGCGCAACAGAACAACCCCTACAGGCCTCTTTGATAGCACAAAAAGTGCAGAAGGGAATGAATACTTTGAAATCTTGCATTATTTGTCCTTTGTAATCCTATAAAAAATCTGGTCCTAATTCAAACCATCTTTACCTACATAAGAAGAGTTAGTTAACCTTATTTGACACCAGCAGAATCTTTTATTTCTTAGAAGTCAGAATCTCAATTTTCTTACATTTTCTCAACTACCAAACAATATTCATCATCACAAACAAAAACCAAAAGAACTCCCAATTCATCTCTCTCTCTCTCTCTGTGATGGAAACCACTCTATTCCAAAACACAAACATACAATATGGCAAACAAAAGGGCTATAGAAAATACACTATATGGCAAACAAGGTTTCCTTGAACCCTAAATTCGGATTTCATTGCTTGATTGAATTAAGGCTTTTCCTATTCTTTACCCTTTTTTTAAGGAGAAAATTATTTAGATTAAAAGAGAAAAAAAAATTACTCATTTTGGTTTCTTTTGCTCAATTTTCCCAACTGCCAAACAGAGTCTAACAAATTCCACAGAGACAATCCATTTCCATGAGTTTCAACTTCCAAAAAAGCCCTAAAATTGGATAAAATTACATTCAAATCTAAAACCCTAAAAAATTTCCAAAGAGTGCCTCACACGAAAACCCTAAAATTGCAAGAAAGATTCGCATAGAGAAATGAAAATACAAACCCTAAGATTCAAAAACCAATAAAAAACGCAGAAAATATCAACTTGCTCAGTCCACAAAAACAGACCCCCAAATTCAAACCAAACCAAACAGAAACCACAACGGAGAACTCAGAGAGAGAGAGAGAGAGAGAGAGAGTACATTTCGATGATCCTCAAATCAAAGTCAAGAAACCCTAAAAATCCAAGATAGTTTACACTTACAAACACTAAAATTAGGACCAATCCTATAACACTCAGAGACAAAATCTAGAATTTTCTTCTCTAAAAGCCTAATGAAAAAAAAAAAAAAATCAAGAAAGTGAGTACATTGCAAAGAAAAGCAAAAAACCGAGAAGAAAATCCTGAGTTTTCTTCTTCTTGTAGAAAATAAAGAGAAGAAGAAGAAGAAGAAGTGAGGATGATATACGTACGTGAAGGGGCGTAGCTGAGAGCGGAGTCGAACCAGAGTTCGGCTTTTAGCAGTTGCTCCTCCGTCTCTCCCTTTATAAAGTCGTAAAACCGAGGCGCCGAGAATTCGTACGCCTCGTCTATCATCGTCGTCGTCATTGTTATTGTTGTTTTTGTATCTGAATCCTCTGCCATGTTACTCTGATCCGAGAGAATTGAAGGGATTTGTGAGAGAGGCTCTCTGTGAGAGAAGAAGAGAGAGAGAGATCTCTTTGGTGGTTTATTGAGAGTGAGAGTGGGAGTGAGAGAGAGATATGAGTTTGGTGTGAAGGGGGTGGATTGGAGGAGAGAAGTATAACGTTGGGGATTTGCAACGGTCGAATTTTTTTGAATTCAGGGGGAGTGTCTCTCTATTACTCTATTCTCTAAAATCCAACGGCCACGTTTGCAAGCAACCAACTCTTCGGATCTGTGTGTGTCTCTCTCTTGTCCTAACGGTCATATTTCACCGTCCCTAATGTCCTTAAACGCTGTCGTTCTATTTTTCCAATTAAAAAAACCAAAAGGGTTTTTGACTTCTGGTTTGTGTGCGTTATTTAAAAGATAAACGGGGCTCCTTGGAAAGATTTTGAGTTAGCCCTAAATCCTAATGAGTAACTATAATACATTAGATTCTTTAATTAAATTTAAACACTAAGGTAGATTGAATTTAATTATCCTTAAAAAGACAAATTATTTGTGTTTTATTGGACAATGTAACCAGCTTTTTTAAAATTAATTGAAAATTTTAATGTATTATACACCTTAGGTTTTTTTTTTTTTTTTTTGGGTGAGGAAATATACACCTTAGATATTGTATCTAAAGTTTTATCCAAACAAGCCCACCTTCTATAAAAAAAACTCGGCAATTTTGGTATCCATATAGAAAATCATTTTATAGTATAGTATGATTTTTTTTTTTTTAAAAAATTTTTAAAAATAGATCATACTTAATTTTAACTGTCTATCTATTACTACTATTATAAAATAATACATATATCAAATAAGATAACATCTTCTTAGTTCTTATATTAACGGTTTAGATTAGATAGGTATGTTAGTAAAAAGAAAATGGTGTATAAAAAAGTATATACTATAGAATTCTCCCTTTATAACAATATTATGTCTAAGAATTTATTGTTTATCAAAAAAATGTCTAAGAATTTGTTTATTTATATTTGATGAGAAGTTCTTGAATCTTCGTTACTCAATCAGCCGGAAAAAAGTACATCTATCATAGTGTTATTCTATTATGAAAATATTTAAACAAAAGTAAATATTCTTTACTACATTGCAATTACCCTTTAAGCTTAAGGACACTTGTAATGGTTAAAGTAATAAGAAGAATTTCTGTGTTTCACACACACATATAGAGGTGTTTACCAAACTGCAAAAATCGCATTAAAATCACCCATAAAATGACATAACTGCACAGTACCGCACTGCATGGTACAATGTAGTTTGCAGTTTTATAATAAGAAAAACCGCACAAGCTGCACCGCACCGCACCATCTCTATATATTAATATATTATTTATAGATTAATAACCCCAGTTTTCAAAAAAAAAAAAAAAGTTTAATAGAAATGAATTGCATAAATAGTTTTTTGGTTCTTTGTTTGTCACTTTAAATCTTATTTTTGTGAGTTGGTGGGTGATGATGCCGTAAATATCAACAGTGAGTTGCACAATGCTCGTACTCTCGAAACGACACCTGCACAAGGAAAAGAGAAGACCCAACAGAGAGCACCGGTGTGGTGTCGGCCAAATACCCTCCGAAGGTCAAATTAGAACTTTTTTCAACTCTAGAGTGCTAGAGAGGGGTTAATTATGCGTACCTCCATTTGTGAGGGAATTGGGGCTTTTTATAGTAGTAGGAGGTTGACCTTTCTTCCTTGGGGCAGAAGTCTTTTCCATATAGGAATCCATGTGAGCGTGGATTGCGAAGACCTTTCCTTATAAGACTATTATTGAGCGTGGTGGCCAAGTAAAGGATTTACTCTAACCGTCGACCTCATAACCGTCGGCCTCATAACCGTCGGCCTCTTAACAGTCGGCCTCTTAACCGTCGGCTTCACTTCTACAACGAATACCCGTCAGCCTTTTGAACATAATTAGCCCTTCGAGTCTGAAATGGGATGTTATTTCCGTCGGCATTTATTTTTCCGTCGCCACAAGAACCGTCAGCCTGAGAATAGGCTGACGGGTTAAGCCTTATGGTATTACTATGATTATTTCCTTATCAGTTGCCCCCTACTCCATATCTCCGTCGGCAATAACTGACGGGTTATGGAGTTTTCATTCGTCCTTACCTGCTGCTTTGATCAGGAGAGAGGAAATAATTAAAGCTGTCACCACAACATTAAATGCTAGGACACGTGGCGTGCTCGGGTTGGCTCCGTGTCTGGTTTGGGGGCGTCGCTTCGTCTTCCGTGCGTTTTTCTTATATATATATGGCCCACCTCTCCCCATTTGCACTATTTCACTTTAACCGGTTCCTGGAGAGATATCCGTCGCTTATCTTCTGTCAGTACTTGCTAACAATATTCCCGTCATTTCTTCGGCCGTCACTTTCGAGGAACTTGTAAGTTCTCTTTCTTTTTGTTCCTGCTTTATTATTTTTTCTTTTAAGCCGAGTCGTCATCCTAGGTGCTTAGATTACACCCGTCACTTGTAGGTAGTCAGATGTCGAGTGACGCGTCGAGTGACCGGTCGTCAGTTCGCGATGGAGCGGGCTACGACGAGGTATTTGGTTCAGGTAGTGAGTCAGGGAGCTCGTCCTGGTCTTCAGAGAGGGAGACGTCGGCCCAAACTCCTATCGAGGAGGTAGGAGGTCACGGAGACGATGGTCAGGAAAGGGTAGTAGGTGAGGGAAGTGACAAAGTGGAAGGAGAAAGATATAGTGATGAGTCTAGTGAAGGGGATGAAGGTGACGACGGGTCTAGTGAAGGGACTCCTGTGAGTCCTGGAGGCAACCGTCCCTTCATCCTTCCCAAAGAGTGGGCTGTAAATAAGTTTCTCCCCAAGATGACTCTCAAAATTTTTAACGAGTTACGAACCCGTTTCCAAATCCCCGACCATATTCCTATCCGTCTGCCTGAAGATGGCGAAAAATGTTATACGGGAAGAACTGCAGACGTTGGTATGTACGATGCCATGTTTGCCGCCGGTCTTAGACTGCCCCTGACAGCATTACACCGTCAGTTAGTTGACTTTCTTGGCTTATCCGTCAGCCAAGTCGCTCCGAATTCGTGGAGGATTTTTATAGGCGCCGAGGTACTGTGGGGTCGTTTGAGTGGAGGGAATCGTCAGCTTTCTTTGGACGAATTCTTTTATTGTTATAGACCTCGGCACCTTTCTTCTTCCAAAGGGATGTACCATTTTGCCGTCAGGGAGAAAGATCTTAGGTTGGTGTTTGAGACGCCGGACTCGAATAGAGCCTGGAAGAGCAGGTTCTTTTTCGTTGAAGGGACGGACTGGGTGTGCCGTCAGGAAGAATGGGAAACGATACCCCATGGCTATTTTGACAATACTTGGGCGTTTATAAAAGAGTCAGGTTTTAGTCGTCAGCTTTTGACTTTATTTCGAGCAGGTAATAATTTCGGTTTTTTAGTGGTTCTAACGCCGTCGGTTTATTTGCACTTTTCAGCCCTTATTCGCCCTTCAATAACTGGTGAGCAGGAGGACTTCATCCGTCGGGTTTTGGAGATTCCCTTAGAGGAGCGATCGTGTCGAGACTTAATCACCCTTGACTACCTTCACGCCTTCTGTGGTGGTCCTGAACCGACGCCTGAGGCTCGCAGGCTAGAAGGATTCTCCCGTCACCGTGAGTATACCCTTATTTTTCGAAATTATCCTTGTATTACCGTCGGTTTTGCTAATGCATCTTTCTTGTAGAAATGGATGTGGCCAAGCAACGGATAAGGGCCGCTGCTGCCCGCTTAAAAGAAGAGAAGAAAGCAAAGGGGGAGACGGTACCCTCGTCGACCCCCAAGATCGTCAAGGGTTCTTAAAAAAGGAAAACTGACGGGGATAATAGCCGTCCATCGAAGAAAGCAGCCGTTGGTTCTGGGAGCGAGCCCTCAGAGAAGCCGTCACCTAAGCCCAGTCATGGGGCAGGAAAAGGTGTAATGACTTCTTCTGGTCTCGTCCCGGAGGGGCCCCGTTGCCTGCTAACTCACAAGGATTTTGCTGTTGAGGCTGTGGAGTCACTTATAAAGCCGACGGATATAGATCCTTGTGATTTGTTGGCGACGGATGAGTTGGGGTCGTCAGCTTTGTTTGACCTCACTCGGGTAAGCTGCCTCTCCCAAATGGTTCCTTCCTCATCTTTTTCTATTTTAATAACTGACGGTTATATCCCTTTCTAGGCCTTGGTTCGCGTAAAGGCGCTTCAGGACCGGTGCGTGGCTAAGGAGCGTGTCGTCACTCGCGTCAATAAGCACAATGCCAATATGCGAGACCAGCAGGCTCAGTATAAAGAGGCAATGCGTCTCCTTAACGTCGAGCTGAAGGAAGTTAGGCAGAAGCTGGAGGAGGCGGATCGTCAGAGGGGTGAGCAAGGGAAGGAGCTGACGACTCTTCGTGCGCAGGTGGAGACTGCAGGGGCTGACGCGGTTGAGAAGTTCAAGGCGTCAGACTCTTTCATCGATTCCTGTGCTGGATACTATGGCACAGGATTTGATGATTGCCTCAGATAAGTGGCGTCAGCTTTCCCCGATTTGGACTTGTCTGGTATCTCCCTAGATGACGCCCAGCCTATGACGCCTGCTAATGAAGTCGTCACTTCTGGGGCTGACGGATCAGTGGATTCTCCTTCTCATGGAGGCGGAGTTGTTTTGGCCCAACCTGCTGTGACCCTTTCCACAACTGCCCCGACGCCTCCTGTGGTGTTGCTTGACGGAGAGGATCCTTCTGTTAGAGAGTAGAAAGAATTTTTTAAGCGACGGTTTTTTTTTGTATTTGTAATTCATCTATTTAGCAAACAGTTTTATTAAGGGCCCCCTGGGCTCCTGCTTGTAATATTTTAACACTTTCTTCAAATCCCTCTTTTAATTTTGCCGTCGCTCTTGATTACTTGATGTGAGGCATGCTTAGCTTGTATGTTTTGTTTGGAATTATGGGCCCTTTGAATGTGCTGTCAGCTTTGCTAAACCGTTGATTCAAACTTTATATTGGGCCACTTGGCAAGCTTGCTTGATGAAGCCGTCAGTCTTTCGTTTTAATGCTTGTAGAAATTCTAGCAAAATTCTATTATCCTAGGTCAAGGTCATCTCCCTTGTAGACTTGTCCATTTGTGGACCGTCAGCCTTAATAGTCGAGTTTATTGATTTACGTATTCCGTATGTATTCTATTAGGCTGTTGGTTTCTTTGCTTTTGATTATCTGGTCGATTGGGTTATTTTATACCGTCAGCTTGCTTGGTTCGTCCATTGCGAACTTGGTCTTTTTTTAGACCGACAGCGGTTTAACTCGTCCACTTTGTTGACTTGGTCTTTTTTAGACCGTCCGCTATCTGGCTTATCCATTTTTCGGACTCATTTTTTCGTTGGTCTTTTATAAGACCGTCAGCTTGAGAGCCGGGCTTATGAGACCGTCAAGATTTTGTTTAAGCCGTCAGCTGAATTGTGGACTGCCACTTTGCCAGCCTTTTATTTATGCCGTCAGCTTAGTAGCTGAATTGTGGACGGCCACTTTTTGTTAGTCTTTTATTCAGGCCGTCAGCGTAGTAGCTGAATTGTGGACTTCGCCACTTTTTGTTAGCCTTTTATTCAGGCCGTCAACTTAGTAGCTGAATTGTGGATTTGGCCACTTTTCGTTAGCCTTTTATTCAGGCCGTCAGCTTAGTAGCTGAATTGTGGACTTGGCCACTTTTCGTTAGCCTTTTATTCAGGCCGTCAGCTTAGTAGCTGAATTGTGGACTTGGCCACTTTTCGTTGGTCTTTTATTAATTTTCATTTGTAAGTAGAAACTCCCTTAGTTCTGAATAAATCATGCATTCTGTATAAAAAGTAGCTCAAAAAGGAAAAACCTGCCCTTTGGGGCTTATTGTAGCAAAACTAAAGTAAAAGACGTGCCCGTTGGGCTTATTGTAGCGAATATTTAAAAGTAGACAGTAAATAAAAAGATAGGTGTTGTTCATGCCATCGCCTCTACTGGTAGTACTTTCGCAGGTGTTCAGCATTCCAAGGATGCGGTAGCTTCCGTCCGTCCAATGTCTCTAGATGGTATGCACCCTTTCTTTGCCATGCCGTGACTCGGTAAGGTCCTTCCCAATTGGGGCCGAGTTTTCCTTGGGTTGGGTCTCTTGCTGCGCCCATGACTTTCCTTAGAACGAGGTCTCCCACCTGGAAATCTCTGTGTTTGACCCGGGAGTTGTAGTGCCTGGCCATGCGGTCCTGGTATCGTGCGAGCCTTTGCTCTGCTGTGACCCTGACTTCGTCCACTAGATCGAGCTGTAGACGTATGGCTTCGTCATTTTTCCCTTCGTCATGGTTGTGCACCCTGTAGCTCGTGAGGCCGACCTCGGCTGGGATGACAGCTTCGCTCCCGTATGTTAGCCGGAATGGTGTCTCCTGTGTTGGCGTTCTTGCCGTCGTCCTGTAGGCCCAAAGTATGCTCGGTAATTCTTCAGCCCATATACCCTTTGCCCCCTCGAGCCGAGTCTTGATAATCTTCAGCAAGGATCGGTTCGTGACTTCAACTTGTCCGTTGGCTTGAGGGTGGGCGGGGGAGGAGTAGTGGTTCCGTATCCCTAATTGTGAGCAGAAGTCCCGAAAGGCCTCGTTGTCGAATTGCTTCCCGTTATCCGAGACTAAGACTCTAGGGATGCCAAATCTGCATATGATGCATCGCCAAACGAAGCTGCGTACGTTCTTCTCCGTAATGGTGGCCAAGGCTTCAGCTTCGACCCACTTCGTAAAGTAGTCGACGCCCACGACTAGAAACTTCAGTTGTCGTATTGCCGTAGGAAACGGTCCCATGATGTCGAGTCCCCATTGAGCGAACGGCCATGGCGCCGTCATCGGGGTAAGTTCTTCAGGTGGTTGTCTCATGATATTGCTGAACCTTTGGCACTTGTCGCATTTCTTTACATAGTCCTCAGCATCCTTCTGCATAGTTGGCCAAAAGTACCCCGTTCGTACTAGCTTGTGGATTAACGACCTCGACCCTGAGTGGTTTCCACAGATTCCTTTGTGTACTTCCCTCATGACGTAATCTGCTTCTTCAGGACCTAAGCATCGTAGGTAGGGGCGGGAGAAACCTCTTTTGTACAAGACGTCTTTTATCAGAACGAACCTCGCTGCTTGAACCTTCAGCTTTCTTGCAGCCGTCTTTTCGTCCGGTAGTACCCCGTTCTTCAAGTAGGAAGTTAATGGCGTAGTCCAATTGTTTTCGGAACCAAGTTCCTGTACATCAACAGAATTTATAAGTGGAGAGAGCTGAACGAAAGAGAGTATGTTATCAAAGGTGGCCATATGTTCAGCTGAAGCGGCCTTGGCTAGGCGATCAGCTTGCTCATTTTCTCCTCGGGGGATCTGCATAATTTTGGCCTTCAGCTCACTGACCCTCTGCCTTGCTTGGTCCAGATATCTTTTCATCCTCTCGCCTTTACACTCATAATCCCCATTTATCTGATTGACCACGACTTGAGAGTCGCAGTGAATGATCACTCTTTCGGCTCCTGCAGCTTTGGCGAGGTCCAGCCCTGCTATCAGAGCTTCGTACTCCGCCTCGTTGTTGGTGGTGGGGAACTTAAGGCGAATCATACACTCGATCACGTCTCCTTCGGGTGAGTGTAGTACGACACCGGCTCCCCCAGCCTGCTTGTTGGAGGACCCGTCTACGTGTATGCTCCACTGGGGGGATTCTTCTGCCCCCTTGTCTTCGCCATTTGTAAACTCGGCTATGAAATCTGCAACAACCTGTCCTTTAATGGCGGTTCGTGGGCGGTACTGTATGTCAAACTCGCTCAATTCCATGGTCCATAGTGCCATTCGTCCAGCAGCTTCGGGGCTGCTCATCGCCCGTCGCAAAGGTTTGTCGGTTAGGACGATTATCGTGTGGGCTTGAAAGTACGGCTTCAGTTTGCGTGCCGCGGTAACCAGTGCAAATGCGAGTTTTTCCATGGGCGGATATCTTTCTTCTGCTCCGTGTAGCGCCCGACTGGTGTAGTATACAGGCTTCTGCACATTTCCTTCTTCCCTGATCAAGGCGGCGCTGACGGCGGCCGGGGAAACGGCAAGATAGAGAAACAACTCTTCACCCGGTTGTGAGGGACTCAGTAATGGGGGGGAAGAGAGATAAGTTTTTAATTCTTCAAACGCTTGTTGGCACTCGGCGGTCCACTCGAAAGATTTCTTCAGTGTGCGGAAGAAGGGTAAGCACTTGTCCGTTGCCCTGGAGACGAACCTGTTTAGTGCTGCTATCTTGCCGTTGAGGCTTTGTATTTCCTTCACATTCTTTGGTGGGGCCATCTCCATTATAGCCCGAATTTTGTCTGGATTGGCCTCGATGCCCCTCTGGGAGACCATGAATCCTAAGAATTTTCCTGCCGTCACCCCAAAGGCACATTTCCCCGGATTAAGCTTCATGTTGTAAGAGCGGAGAGTGTTGAACGTTTCCCTGAGGTCTTCTAAATGATCTTCCTCCCTTCGACTTTTAACCAGCATATCATCTACGTATACCTGGACGTTCCTCCCTATCTGTCGTGCGAACATTTTGTTCATAAGCCTTTGGTATGTCGCGCCCGCATTCTTTAGACCGAACGGCATTACCTTGTAGCAGAAAAGTCCTTGGCTGGTTACGAAGGAAGTTTTTTCTTGATCATCGTCGTGCATCTTGATTTGGTTGTAGCCAGAGAAAGCGTCCATGAAGCTTAACAGCTGGTGTTGAGCCGTAGAGTCTACTAGAGTGTCGACTCTTGGGAGAGGGTAGCTGTCTTTAGGGCATGCCTTGTTTAGATCAGTGAAGTCTACACACATCCTCCATTTCCCGGAAGCTTTTTTGACCATCACCACGTTCGCTAGCCAGTCGGGGTAGTAGACTTCTCTAATGAAATTCGCCTCTCGTAGCTTGCGGACTTCTTCAGCTATGGCTTGGTCCTGTTCTGGGGCAAAGACCCGCTTCTTCTGCCGGATTGGTGGGAAGGATGGTGATACATTCAGCCTATGCACCATGACTGAAGGGTCTATTCCTGGCATGTCCTCGTGACTCCAGGCGAATACGTCCTGATTCTCTTTGAGGAAAGCTTTAAGTGTTTGCCGGATGGCGGGACTTGCAAGGGTTCCAATCCTCGTGGTCTGGTCAGGCCTGGAGTCGTCCAGGGGGACTTCTTCAAGCCTCTCGACTGGCTCCGTCGTGCTCCGGTGTTCTTCTATGCTCATGGTTTGGCGGTGATCATCCATTTCCATCATGGCTACGTAGCATTCACGTGCGGCAATTTGGTTCCCACGTAGTTCTCCGACTCCGTATTCAGTCGGGAATTTGATCATCAAGTGATAAGTCGAAGTCGCTGCCTTCCATGAGTTGAGGGTGGGTCGCCCTAGTATTGTGTTATAGGCGGATGAATGGTCGACTACGAGAAAAGTTACGTCCTTTGTGACTTGCTGGGGATAATCGCCTGCCGTCACAGCTAACGTGACCGCGCCCAGGGGAAATACCTTTGCACCCCCGAAACCGACAAGTGGGGCATTTGTTGGAGCCAGTTGCTCCCTGTTGATCTTCATCTGCTGGCAGGCCGGGTAGTACAGGATGTCTGCCGAACTGCCATTGTCGACTAATACCCGATGCAAGTTGTAGTCACCAACTCGTAAGCTGACAACGAGCGTGTCGTCGTGCGGGTGGTGAAGACGCCGCACATCTTCTTCCGAGAACTCGATAATGGGGGTTTCCCTTCGAGCTATCTTTTGCATTGGACCCGTCAGCTGGACGTTTTGGACCATCCGGAGGTACGTCTTTCGAGCCTTCTTCGATGGTCCGGTGGCCATCCCTCCCACAATCATTCGTATGTCACCTACGGGAGGTCTAGGACGGTCATTATCTCGTCGGGGGAGATGCTCTGGAGGCACTGGATCCGTTCTTTCCTTGTTCACGAACTTCTGCAATTTTCCTTGTCTTATAAGGGCCTCGATTTGCTGCTTCAAGTCGTAACAGTCGGCCGTATCATGGCCGTGATCTCGGTGAAAGCGGCAGTACTTGTCCTTAGAGCGCCTGCTAGGATCTCCCTTCAGTTTTTCAGGGAAGGTCAGAGCCCCATCGTCCTTAATTTGCATTAGGACTTGATCTATGGGGGCGGTCAGCGGGGTGAAGCTTGTGAATCTTCCTCCCGGAGGTTTTGAACGCCTTTCGTCCTTTCGGTCTCCCGTTCTGGGCCTCTTCCTCCCTTGCTCTGGTCGTGCATCCTCCTGTCTCTCCCTTTTTCTCGGCTTCTCCATGCGCATTCAAAATGAATTGCATAGATTGTGTGGCATTGATGGTGATCCTCTCTTAAAAAGAAATGGCACAATCTATGAAGGAAAAATATGAGAAGTATTGGGGAGACATTGAAAATTTGAAAAATATAATGGCTTCAAACCGTTTAAATTGTATCTTATACATCACACCGCATAGTGATCGCAAAAATGAGGTGCGGAGCAGTTATAATTTTGGATAAACCGCACTGCAAAGTGTGACGCTAAAAATGACCCAATACCATACCACGAACACCCCTACACATGTAGATGAGAAGGTTTATCATTTTTGAGTATACACATGTGAATTGTGACTGAAGTTCTACATTAGATAATAATGACAAAAATGAAAGGTTAATATAATATAGTTGGGCCCAAAGCCATAGGTTTAAACTTTTTGGGTTAAGTGGTATTACTATATGTTATACTATTAACTACTCAATAGGAATTTTCCCAAGGTGTAATCTCCCCAATAAATGATATTAGAGCCCATGAGTGCTAAGGTGACAAGGTTAATAAGGACGCCTTTCGCAATTGGAGTAGGATTTCATCAAGGTTAACAAGGGCCCCTTTTGCAATTGGAATAGAGTTTTGTAAGGTTTATAAAGGCCCGTTTCACAATTAGATTAGGAAGCCTGTAGGCATACATAGGGTGTGGATTTCACACGATTATGGGGTCCACATATCATGAGAGAGGAAATGCCAAAATGGAAATTTATATATGGTTATTGTAGGGGCGGGCTTTGGTTCTTAGGTTCAAAAGATGAATGGATTAAGGCCCAAAGAGCCCAATACAATAAATTCTTAGAGAGTGGCCTAAAAAACTAGGCTTCAATGAAGTGGACAATGCCCTCAATGGGCTAAAGATGGTAAGAGAGTAAGGAAAAACAATGAATAGACAAATGTGGTGCACAGAAATTCTTCCTCGACTATGTCCGAGGAGAGTAATTCTTGAATATATTTCTCTTAGATTTGATTACAGTTGCTGTTCTTAACGTTACAGTGTTTTCTCTACAGATTTTCAGCCCCCCTCATTCTTGGAGAGTCTCTCACATTTTATAGCTCCCTTCAATCGATCTTGGCCCTCCATTTGTTGATCGTCTAGTTCACCACTTGAGTGCTTATCCCATTAGACACCTTCCCAAACCCTTATGAGTTGTGACGGCCAAGACAACAATGTTCAGGGGTCTTTTTCACATAAATGCAGTAAAGAGGTTTGGTGGGATGCATTAAATGTGGGGGCAGCCATCACCCTTTCAGTCATGTCAGGGCTCACCCCCTCTCTGAAACTTTTTCTCAACAGTAGGACCTCCTCAGGCAATGTGCCATTGACGTGGCCTTACTATCCAAGCGTGTGGCCTCCTCGGCATGATAATGGACTCCTCGGCCATGGATACGACACGTGGCATAGGTACCTTATTTAAATTCTTGTGCCTCACAGTTATTATTATTATTATTATTATTATTATTATTATTATTATTTATAAATTCAAGCAACGTTTGGATACAGCTTATAACGCCAGTGTCTTGTGTCTGGCATTTTTTTTTTGTGTTGAGAAGCGCATTCTGTGGTTGTCCAGTGGGTCCTGTGCACTATTCACGAGACCCACAAACTTTTTTTTTCAACAAAACTTTTATTAAAAATGGGTCCCATGACATTATTCACATATTTAAAAATTATTTTGTTACAGTGTTTTCAGTTTTCAGCAAAATAAGCGGTATCCAAATAGATCCTCAATATCACAAGGGGTTTCTCTATTCACCAAAAAAGTTTTGTTGAAAGTGGGTTCTAATTAGCTCAATTGGTAAAATATTTAATGGTTGAATAAAAGATCTAGGGTTCAATCCCCGCCTACATAAAAAACCGATTGGTGCCTTAGTCTGATGATAAAGAGCCATCATTAAGAGCAGACGCCATAGGTTAAAACTCTCTTAAAAAAAAAAAGTTTCGTTAAAGAAATTGTATTATATAAAATAGAAATATCTTGTTTTATGCAAAACCAACTAAAATATATCATGATTTACATGGTGTAAGCTATAAAAATCTTGACCATTTGTTGATTAAAATATAAACCACATATTCATTAATAAGTGGAAAAAATGGTCAAGATTTTAAAAACTTCGGTCGAGTTACCCTAACAAAAGCTTAATCATAAGGTGATAACCGCTCTCAAGGTCTCCAAGATCGGTGAATCATTGATTAAGTATGCTACTGTATTGATATTCAGGGTCGCTCTTTGAAGTCATAGGGTTAGCTGCCTAAGCCTACTACTTCTGTGGAGCTTTTCAGTCCCTATCTCAGTACAAGTCTATTGTCCCCTTTAGCAGCTTATCGACTTGTAGGGTCTATCACTCCCACTATCTCTACCAACCCCACACTCCTTACTCTCACAACAATTCAAAATGGAAGCCATTGAAGATAAGTGGAAAAAGCTCTCATTATCTGATGCCGAAGAAATTGGAGTATCATGTCCAAAGGAGGATCTTCCAAAAAAATTCATTTTAGTTGCAAAGTTCCTGACGAAATGAGTGATCAATGTCGAGTCGGTGGCTCGGACTTTCCGACCATTATGGAGATCGGAAAAGGATGTGCAACTCAAAGATATGGGTGACAACAAAATATTCTTCATTTTTGATAACGAATGCGATCTAGATCGAGTTATTGAGCATGAACCATGGACCTATGATAAACATCTAGTGATCTTTGAGTGAGTGGTTGAGAACATCCCTATCTCAGCCTTATCATTTCGTTTCTCAGCATTTTGGGTTCAGATTCATGACTTACCCATTCAGTGCCTCAACTCGTCCACATGTGATGCCATAGGAAAATCATTGGGGGAGCTTCTCCTCATGATAGATACAGAAGAAGAAGGTGGCAAGGGAAATTACCTAAGGGTCTATGTGAGGCTTGACATATCCCAACCCTTCAGTCGGGTTCATAAAGTTTGGTTAGATGGATCCGTGATCAGTTGGGCAGCCTTAAAATACGAGCAGTTACCCAACTTTTGTTACTGGTGTGGTATGCTAACCCACGATGATTGCGACTGTGAGCGTTGGCTACGCAGCAAGGGCTCGCTTAAGAAGGAAGATCAAAACTATGGAGCTTAGCTGAGAGCTGAAGCGGACTTACCCACGAGGAAGATGACCATAACTATCCCTAGAGTTAGGCAGAATCCCCCCAGGTCGGCAAAACAACAGGTTCGGCCTCACAACCACCAAACCGACTCATGTGGACAACAGACGGCGGACCCACGTGGTAGTGAATCACCGATCCCGAGAAAGGAGTGGCCCATAAATGACCAAGCCGTTACAAACTTGACCAAAACCGTTGGAATTAATGCTACAATCAACGGTGCAATCACAAGCCATAATGATGAGTCTGTTCACAATGCATTGATGAGCTCAGGGAATTCTCGAAACGGATAACATTTAAAGCAGGAAGATTTAATTCAAGATGAAAAACAGATAGAAGAAGAAAGTGCCACCAAACTCGCTACTGTAGGAAATGGGCCTTTCAACAATAATATGCCCATTGATCACACTGTTGACAAGCCCAACCCAAAGCCTCTCAAAACAACTTGGGTCCGGTTGGCCCGAGACATAACAACCAAACCCAATGAAATTTGCATGTTTGCAGCAGAGAGCAAAGAGAACCATGATAGATAGAAGACCCACGTCCTATGAAGAAGCAAGCCATCAAAAATGATGAAACTCCTACTCCCTCTACAACAGTGGTGGTTGGCGTCCAGCCCCGCCGAGCCTCATGAGCTGTATAAGTTGGAACTGCCATGGAATGGGAAGACCATGTGCAGTTCTCGAACTCACTGAGTTGGTGAAGAAGCATTCCCCCACAGTAGTATTTCTAATGGAAACAAAAGCAACAGATAGCTTCATCAAAAATATCTGTTCCAAATTGCAACTGGAGAACGTTCACGTAGTCCCAAGACAGAATACAAAGGGTGGCTTGGCTCTCTTTTGGAAGAATGGAACCGACTTAAACATACAAGATTCATCTCCCTCACATATTGATGCAGTGATCAACCCAGGAGTGGATGACGCCTGGCGGTTAACCGGTTTCTACGGAAATCCAATAACAGCCAACCGGGAACTCTCTTGGGCACTGCTTAAGCATCTATGCCTTAAAATGGACCTACCATGGCTTTGTGTGGGTGATTTCAACGAGATCGTGAAAGCAGAAGAAAAAATAGGGGGTGCACCACGCAAGGAAGGACAAATGACAGGATTCAGAGTAGCTCTAGACTTTTGTGGACTGCGCGATTTGGGGTATGTAGGTTCTCCTTTTACTTGGTGTAATAATCAATTTGATGGTGTGGTTACGTGGATCAGGTTAGACAGAGGACTAGCAATGACATCCTGGTCTCAACTATTTTCGACAATCAGAGTGCATCACATTGCGGGTTCATTCTCGGACCATTGCCCCTTGTGGGTTTGTTCGGATGATGAGAATGTGAGATTTTACAAAAAAGGTAGACCATTTCAGTTCGAAGCAGTCTGGATGACAGATGAAGGTTGTGAGGGAGTGATAAAAAATGCTTGGGCTGGACATTCACTAGAAAACCCGATGGAGTCTCTTGTGTGAAAGGTAGACTCATGCCGGTCAAAGGTTCAAGCTTGGAGTAAACACTCTTTTGGGAACATTAGGCGCTTGCTGCAACAAAAGAAAAAACTTCTAGCCCAAGCGGAAGAATTGTCTATGGCGGGAACCAACCATGACCAAGTCAGAATCCTTCGAGGAGAGGTGTATGATTTGATGATGAAAGAAGACTGCCTTTAGCATCAACGGTTAAGGGTACAGTGGCTCAAGGTAGGAGATATGAACACAGGTTACTTCCATAGCCGAGCAAACTAAAGAAACAAGAGGAATTATATATCCAAACTGGTTCTTGATGATGGGGCAATAATTGAGGAAGAGAAACAGATTGGTGAAGCGTTTGTGGGCTACTTCAGCACTTTGTTCCAATCAAACACTACATCCACCTTAGAGCCAATTCTTCAAGGCATTGAACCAAAGGTGACGATGTAGATGAATGAGGAACTCACTTAACCTTTCACTGCTACCGAGGTAGAACAGGCTTTAAAATAGATGAAACCGATGACGGCACCTGGTCCTGACGGTATGCCCCCACTTTTCTTTAAATCATATTGGAGTATTGTTGGATCAGATGTGATTAATGCCTCTCTTTCTGTTCTGAATTTTGGGGTGATGCCACCTGACATAAATCACACTTTTATCTCCCTCATCCCCAAAATAAAATCCCCAACAAACCCAAAAGACTTCCACCCAATTAGTCTTTGTAATGTCATGTACAAAATCATATCCAAAACTATTGCCAATCGCCTTAAAAAATTCTCTTAAAGATCATATCTAAAACCCAAAGTGCTTTCATGTCTGATCACCTTATTACTGACAATATCCTTATTGCATTTGAGACCTTACATCACCTCAAAAATAAAAGAAAGGGAAAAACGGGATTCATGGCCTTGAAGCTTGACATGAGCAATACTTATAATAGGGTTGAATGGAATTATTTGGAGAAAATTATGGAACGTTTGGGTTTTGACAAAAAATGGATTTCTCTTAATAGCTGTTGCATTCGGTCAGTATCTTTTTCCATTATGGTGAATGGGGAACCACATGAAATGATTCACCCTAGTAGGACTCCGTCAAGGAGACCCCCTATCTCCTTACCTATTTATTTTATGTGCAGAAGGGTTCCATGCTTTGATACAGCAAGCAAAAAATGGTGGAAGGCTGTGAGGAGTGTCCTTATGTAGAGAAGGTCCAAAAGTGTCTCATTTGTTCTTCGCCGATGATAGCTTGTTCTTTTGCTGTGCAAATGACAATGAGTGCCACACAGTTTTGGACATCCTTGCAACCTATGAACAAGCTTCAGGTCAGCAGATAAACCGGTGCAAAACGCAACTGTTTTTTAGCACTAACACAGACCACTAAACCAAAAGCAAGATTGCAGAATTATTTGGTGCACCGGTTGCTTCTCACTTTGAAAAGTATTTGGGTCTACCTTCCTTTGTTGGACGCAGAGAAAGAGTTTGACATAAAATACAAGGGTGGAAAGAAAGGTTTTTGTCTCAAGCAGGTTGCGAAGTCCTCATAAAATCCGTTCTCCAAGCAATGCCAACTTTCACTATGGAATGCTTCAAACTCCCAACAAGCCTTTGTAAAGACATTGAGTCACTGATTTGGAAGTTTTGGTGGGAATATAAGGGGGAAGCACGAAAAGTTCATTGGATAGTATGGATAGAACAAGCTATGCCTACCAAAGTGCCAAGGAGGATTGGGCTTTAGAGACATTGAAAACTTCAATCTCGCGCTACTGGGGAAACAAGTATGGCCGCTCATCCACAACACCAACTCATTATTTTAAAAAGTATTCAAAGCAAAATTTTTCCCCAATTGTTCTGTGTTGGACAGTGAGGTTAAGCTCAACGGATCCTATGCGTGGCAAAGTATTGTAAAAGCAACATCTGTGGTGCAAAAAGGCTCAATCTGGCGTATTGGAGATGGACACCAAGTTCGTATACGAGGTGACAAGTGGCTGCCTGACAAACACTCAAGCCGCATTACTTCTCCACAACGTAATCTGCCAACCAATGCTTTAGTATGCTCACTTATTGATGAAAATGGCCCTCGCTGGGATGAAGACAGGGTGCGCTCTGAATTTTACCCTCATGAGGCCAGAATAGCCTTAGGCATCCCTCTCAGTTCACGACTTCCACCAGACAAGATCATATGGACCGGGACAAAATCTGGGAGTTATTCAACAAGAAGCGCATATAAACTGTTGGCAGAAAAACCCAGTTCTGGCCCATCGGACCCATCAGCACATAGCAGGTTTTGGAAGTTCATTTGGGCACTGGAGGTCCCAAACAAAATCAAACACTTCATCTGGCGTGCTTGCCGTGAATCGTTGTCCACAAAGAAGAATCTATACACCAGGAAAGTGACCCGAAACAGCACCTGTGACCTTTGCCAAGAGGGGGTGGAGGACGCAATCCATTCGTTATGGGGCTGTCCAGTCTTGAAAGGAATTTGGTGGGAAGACCTTGCCTTAGACCACAGCTCTACACTCAGTTTGTGGATTTCAGAGACTTATGGTTAGGTGTCACAAATATTGAGGACCAACACTTAGTGGAGAGATTCGCTTTTGTAGCGTGGAGTATATGGCACACTTGCAATGCTAGTAGAATGAAGATCCCTTGCTTACCGTACGCGAGACTGTATCAGGACTCAATGGATCGGCTTCAGGAATACCAAGCAGCCCAAACACTCGATGAACCAGTTGACTCACCTGTTCTGGACCAAGAGATACACCAAGAGACTCACCAAGTTCCTACCAAATGGAGTCCGCCATGTAGTAACATCTACAAAGCAAATTTTGACGGAGAAGTATTCCAAGAGTTACAAAAGGCAGGCATCGGTGTGGTCATCAGGAACTCGAACGGTGAGGTCATCGGTGCACTCTCTGAGAGCTACTTCCTACTAGCAACAGTGGAAGATGTGGAGGCAATTGCATGCAGAAAGGCAATCTCCTTTGCAATAAATCTCGGCTTGGAGAATGTGGTCTTCGAAGGCGACTCAGAAACAATCACCAAAGCCCTCAACTCTGACTCTACGTGTCTTACATCTTTTGGTCATATTATTGACGATGCCAGAACCTTGGCTTTGTGTTTTGACACCTTTTCTTTTATGCATGTTAAAAGAAGCGGGAATGCTGTAGCTGACAAATGGGCAAAGCTAGCCAAGTACTCCCACAGTCAGGTATGATGACATACCCTATGATGTGCAACAACTTGTACTGGTGGACAATAGTTTCCATTAAGTTTGAATGAAGTTTTGTCTTGTTTCTCAAAAAAAAAGTATGCTACTGTATTAATGTGCAAGCTAGCATTGCAGGAAGAGTCGTAATCGACTCACGACTCCACCAAATATTCAAATTATACCATGACACATTAAAATTTTCTGGAGTTAATGATATACCATATACAAGTCTTTAAAGATTTTTAACAATAGCCCATACATTGTGGAGCATGATATTTGCATGTTAAAAAAAACAACAACAAATTAACAGTAATTGAGTCTACTTAGAACTATGAATTAAAACTATTAATGTAAACAACCTTTGACATTATGAAGTGTTATATATATATATATATATATATATTTATAGAGAGAGAGATTAAATTCTATAAGGGAGTAATGCTAGAGATATAAACTTTTTTACAAAAAAAATTTACAAACAACTGCTGTGGTGAGTGGTTATTGGTAAATGAAAAAGTGATATTAATGGTGGGTCAATATGAAAACCAATTAGAAGTTGGTCACATCAAAAGTTTGTAAAAATGTTGTAAAATAGTTTGTGGCGGTAGTATTACTCTTTTATAAGGATGTGGTGTAAACTGTAAAACCCAAGTTTTACCCATACAATCCCAACATGTGACAACATCATATTACATATTAAAGAATAGATACAACCACACTTAACCAATTATAATACCTATTTGAAACTCCAACTTAATTGTGAGTTTATTGAGATGTCATTATGTGTGGTAAAATGTATTGAGTTTTAAGTAAAAAACTGACGTGACAATCTCTTATTGGATGGTGTAAAATATGAATTTTATACCTTATTTTTACCGAATTCAAACTCATATATACATAACACCACCAATAAAGTTGATCACTCACTTAGCTTTTACAAAAGCTAACTATATATATCACCACGCACTCTTGGCGTGACAGTCACTCCACAAGTATAAGTACTTGTGGGTATGGGAGGTAAAAGCCGGGATTCAAGTCTCCAAGAAGAGACTTCACATACATATACACTTAGATTAGCCTATATTATAATTTCTATCTTGTATAAAAAAAAAGAAAAAAGAAAAGAAAAAGAAAAAGAAAAAGAAAAGAAAGAAGCTAACTATATATAAATAATGACTTGTCTTGTATTGTATCTAACTCTTATTATTTTGTTTATTGGATCAGCCATGGCAAGGTGTGAACTCCAGTTCTATCCCACAGGGTCTCAAAACTTCGTAGGGTATTGCATGAAGTTCCTTGAGAGGTTTACTGGCGAACCATCAGGACGTTGCTGTAATAACTTCAGTAGAGACTCAACAAACTTGCAAAACCAAAGGGAGCTCCATGGAAGTTTTGTCGATGCATTGAAGAAATGTCTTCAATTAAACATTCCAGACATTGCCGCCCGTATCAATCATCTATCAGAAAAGTGTCGTGTGCGTTATAGTTTTCATATTTTCATTAACGTGGATTGCATTGTGCCCAAGTAAAGTTTTTACTACCAATTGGTGATGAGGTAGACATACTCAAATCTTTTATGGCATTTAACATCATACCATGCGGGTCTGTTTTTAGAATGGTTGTAGGGAGTTAAATTGTGGTCCCTCCAACAACCTCTCTCTCTCTCTCTCTCTCTGATACATTAATTATATACATGCACACATATAAAACTACAGACACATATATACAAACTAACTATGCGTTCTTGTCTTGCTGTATAGGGTTCCTGACAAGATATAGATTATAGAGATGGTGATGACCCTTTACTGATGAGAAGACATAATAAACAGACATAATTCAAATATGAATTCTATTGTACTAAGCCTAGACAGTACTAGTAATAATTATCGTTAATCCAACAAAAGTGGCATGAAATAAATTAATTAAAATCAAGGCATATAGTCTCAAATCGCATCCTGGGGTGACTTTTGCATCTCATTAATCATCTGATCTACTTAGTACGTAGTTGAAGAAAAGAAAATGTATGATGACATGAATGGTATGATCCATAATCCCCTATTAATTTAAAGTGAAATTGTTACCATATGTAAAAACTTACTATATTAGGAGTGGAGTACTAATTTAGAGGAAACTTTATATAGGATATAGCTAGGTTGGAGCCACTAATATACATCCTACAAAAAGGATATAGGGAGATTAGATTGTGAAATCGATCATTGACCTTTCTTTTGGAGTATCATAAACTATCAATTGTCTATGAATCCCCTTATCCACACAAATCTCTTTAAATTGCTCAGATAGATAGTAAGAGTCTTAATAGTTCTTTTCTTTTAATTCTCAACCGAAATCGTGAAACAGCTAAAGTAGTCTAATGTTCAAACTTGTGGGAGATCAAAAACACACATGACCATAACACATTAAGTTGTCTATGGATGTGATTTAATAAAGGCCTTGTGCCTTGCCCTCACACTCATTCTCATTGGGCAACATATATTCAAAAGTTCACATTAGCCCATTATCTTGTCAGGGATGATCTATGATCTAAGCATCTCTAAAGAAGGCCTCCTCAACCGCCCCCCATGGTTGAGGGATGGCTATTGAGACTCCATCTAAGGTTGTCATAAATTGTTGCAACCTCGGCTTCTCTTTAAGCAATAACGTGCCTATTTGGATATTGGGCCTGGTCTTGTTCTAGGTTGGCGGGTTCACAGCCCATTTTTTATTGAGAAGCCTAAGAGTTTTTATTTTAGGATAGTTGTTACAACAAGTGATGGAAGGAGAATTTGAACCTTCGTTCTTTTAATAAAAGAGACCAATCAATGGCATTGAGTTACACGCTCTTGGTCCAAATGGTTTTTTATTATTTTTCCATAAATATAGATATATGTATTACAAGTTTTTTTTTTTTTTTTTTTGAGAGGTATATGTATTAGTGTATTACAAGTTTACAACCATTAATTCCTTGCAATATAATTAAAACTAAAGATGAAAATGTTACGGTGTATATTTGTCTGATTTCTAAATTAATTAATTATTACAGGATTTCAGATTAATAAGCTTAATACATAGACGTGCGGAAATGTATGATCCAAGTCTAGTTGGATACATTGTTAACCGTATTGTTGAGTATTCAAACTAGGCACCTACCAACTTAAAATTTAATACTCCAAGTTATACCACATCATTCGCCTAATGTGAAATCTTGATACATTTTTTTCTAGTATATTTTAAAGGAGAAAGTTTGTCTACAAACTTGGTTGTAACCAATCTCTACAACTTCTACTGAAAAAATTAATATGACTACATATTTTGAAAATTTAACCATTGGAATGTATGTTCTTTATGTTCTTAACAAGTATGTCAGATTTCGTGTCAATTTGATATTATTTACTATTTGGTTCATTAATTTATTTTTTATTTATAATTTTAAACTACAAAAATTTGAAATTTAATCATTTGATTAATAACATAATTATTGATCTTTGATATTCTAGAAATTTTACAAGTATAGAGGATATCAAAAACAAATGTTATCTAATAGTGGATTTATCAAAATTTACATCTATTAAAAAAAATATTGAGTGAAGTTGTAGACATTGATTACAACTAAGTTTGTAGCCAAATTTTGTCTAACTATATTTTATAAATAAATAAATATATAAACAAATATATATATTAGACTCAAAGATATATATATATATATATATATATGTAATTTTTTTTTCACATCTCAAAAAGGCTGCGTATATATGGATCAAGTCACATGACGATTCCACGGGTGTTAAAATTAAAAGCACCCATCTTTGATTTTTATTTTTGATCACATGATTCACATGTAGTTTTCTAGTCCACGTCATCATTTATAACGCTTGCTCTAATTTAATGACTATTCCAGCTAAGAATTGGCAACTTGCTCATGTAATTTGAACTTTTATTATGCTTATCAAAAAAAATATTGAACTCTTATTATAGCTCTTCTCAAATTTCATCACTCCAAAAAATACAACGAAAAATCAAAGCTCAAAAAATTATCTACAAAATTTATAATTAACTCTCGGTTTAGTTCAATGGGAAATTTTTGTGGGAAAAACGAGTTAAAAAATAAAAAAAAACATTTGGTTGCAATTTTGAAAATTTTTAAACAATATTTTCCAATTGTTTGATGCACACAAAAATATATTAATATGTCATAAGGTGGGATGACGGTTGTGAGTTGTAGCACCGACAATGGTGGAGTGGTGGCATGATGTGTTGATGCTGTCCGAAAATGACTATTGTTAGGGAAGTGATGAAGTGGTGATAGAGGTGGACCAGGTGGTAGTGGTGGTGTGAATTGTGTTTCAGTTAGGGGCAGAGCCAGAAATTTTAATTTGGGAGGGCTAAGTTGTGATGTTAATATATTAGTTAAAACAAACCTTTATACACACACATATAAAAATTAATTTACTAAGAGAATTTATCATCTTTTAAATTTTAATGAGCATACAAAAGTCATGTATTTCTTCTATTAGACATGTACAAAAATTTATCATTTTTTACATAGTTTAATTTGTTAATCCTCTTAAATTATATGATTTTCATATAATTTCTCTTTCTTTTAAGAGTACCATTGAAATTACTCAAAATTTGAGAATGCCAACTTTAATTTTTACATGCTACATTTTTTAAAATGTACATAATATAAATACTATAAAATAATTTTTTAAAACTTTGCCCCCCACTCTTGTGTGTGGCTCCGCCACTGGATTCAGTGATGGCTATAAATTGTGATGATAGTAATGGTCAAAAAAAGAAAAAAAGAAAAAAAAGAAGAGGACACAAAGAAATGGCAGAAATTGATTCTTATTTTTTGAAAACAAAAAACATTTTCCACCTCTTTTGGGTAATTTTTTAAAATTCAAAAATTAATTTTTGTTGATCGAGATTTTCCATTTCACACCAAACATAAAAAGGAAAAAAATTCAATAAAAATTAAGTGAAATACCAACTATAGTCTATATGTAAAAACGCATTTTTATTGGTTAACAGCCATGATATAAAAGCATTTTTATCGGTGCTTTTATATAGGCCAGATTGGGCTGAAAAGTCTACGACTCTATGCCAGCTATTAACTCATTGTCGCCGCAATGAATTTTGTATTTAAGTTTGAGATTTCTCATGTCCCCACTACCTCAACCTTGTCTTCCAAATTAAGAAAAGAGAGGGGAAAAAAATCCTAATAGCAAATTAATTAAAATTTAGTAACTGAAAGAAGAAAAAGAAAAAGAAAAAATCATGGCTACTTTTATAATAAGATACTCAATAATATTTATTATTTTGGTAATATAAAGGACTTAATCTAATCACTAATTATCAGTCCTTAAAAGTCCTGCAGTTAAATAACATTATCTAATTTTTCTCTTTAAAAAAAAGTTTAGGTCCTCCTTCCATGCTTATTATAAAAGAAAAAAAAATTGCGGAATTGCCAATGAAAACAAATAAAGACTCATTTTCATAGGTACAATTTTTCATTCAGTAATTTGATCATAGTTTTTTTATTATCAATTTCTATGGATAAATTTAAACTTAAAATGTACCATAAGAATTATTATCAAAGTGAAAATTAAGAAATGGGTTCCAGTTATCTTAACTAGTAAAATTTCTTGTCGTTAATTAAGATATTTAAGATTCGATCTTCTTTTATACAAAAAATAAATTAATATTTTAGTCTGATAATATCATAAGTTTTTTTTTTTGAGAGAGAGTTTCAACCTATGGTATCCGCTCTTGACAATAGTTTTTTATTATCAGCTCAAGACACCGGTTTGTTTTTTGTGTAGGTAGAGATTTAACCATAAATCTCTTATTTAACTATCAGAGACTTTACAATTTAAACTAATTAGAATCCACCGATAATATAATAAGTTGAAACTTGAATAAAGTTTTGAAGCTAATTAAATATAGAAAACCATAAAAGTAATAATAATTTTTTCTTTTCTAATAAAAAAATAGAATACAAAAGTTAGTGAGAAAAAGGTGGAAAAAAAAAACTTAAAAAAAGAAAAAAGAAAAAAAAGAAAAAGAAAGGTCGTCGGCGAGAGCGCGTTGTGTTCAAAGAACGCGGGGTGTCCTATAGGCTAAAGACATATTCACATATAGGGCGTTTAAGAAGTCACCGGCAAGTCGTGTGTTTCAAAGTCAAATACTCTCATTCCTAAATACTAGTACTACTTAAATTCATTGTCCTTTTCTTTTCTCTTCCAAATTATCTAATATATCTTTCTTTCTCTTCTGGGCATTTCTCTCCTCCTCTCAAGTCACCAACACAAACACTTTCTCCTAAAACAAATATCATGACTGGAAGAGAAATCCTCCACAAGATAAAGGTCAGTAACCTTTGTTAATGGGTGTCTTTGTTTTCTTCAAGTTGTTGTTGTTGTTGTTGTTGTTGTTATAGCTCTTACTTATTCTTAAAAGTACAGTTATTTACAAACTGATTTTTGTGTAAGTAACAAAGTAGTAACTTTTTTGTTGTTTATTATATATGGAAACTTTTCAATGTTATTTAGATGATGTACATCAATGGTATGGATTTATAAGGAGCTATTTTTATTTTTATCTGTGAAGTCAATGTCTGGGTGCTTCCTGAATTGAGTCATTGGTGTTTCCTTATTTTAAAGATTTGGGATAATGTTTCAATTTGGAAATTGTGGAACATACACCATATTTTCAAATGCATGAACATGTGTTCTTAGAGAAAAGGTCGCATATTGATATTCGATATTAAGACTGTCATTCATGATTGTTTCACACACATATATATTAAATAAAGAAAAACTATGATAGAAAAAACATAATGAAATTATAGAAAACTCAAAACTTGATCTAGTAATTTTTTTTTGTTTTGTTTTGGTGAGAAGTCGATTGTTGATCTATCATGTTGCGGACTTAACAAAAAAAATACTATAGCCTAGCCTAGTGTTGAATCGCCTATTCATTCATTCAAACTGGGTGATTCAAAAATAGATTTAGTTATTATGTATTTGGTTTTCTTCTGTTGACAAGGTTCAGTATCTAGTTCTGTCGATGATGACAAATCCAAAGGCTTGTTTCTCAAAAAAAGTAAATCTGAGTTCTATTTTCATGGCTAACCAAACTCACATGCATTTGACACTGAGGTTCTCCTTAGTTGGTTAATGCACTAGATAACTCAAAACCTCTGCTTTCGTATATATTTTAACAGAGGATTTGCTTCTAGCGGTTGGATCCTATTGCTAAAACAGTAGTTCATATCTGTGTTGGTGGCATTCTGTTGAATTACATCTTACTCTTATGGACCTGTGATGTGCAAACTCAATCGAACCTCATTCCGCTGGAAAAAATGTGTGAGTCCGTTCTGCAAATAATGGGCAATACAACAATTAAGTGATCAAATAATCATATAAATTGAAATAAAACATTTTATACAATTCATATAACATTTATATAAGCCCCTACTTTTGCAATTTTACCACAAAAATTGCAAGGCAAGCCATTTTTTGTTTTTTGGATCAACTATATTTGAGTACTTACATACAATATCCTTTCTTGAATTTCCAGTAGCCATAATGCCCTGTTACTAATTACTAATATTAGTTATAATTTAATCACTTAATGAGTATAAGTCTACAAGAATTAGTCAATTTAAGAGCAATGGTGAGCTGTGGGGTGATTGCAGTCCCAAATGCGTCTTATAGAATTGGGTTGGGAAGAATATAGAAGCACACCATAACATCGAATTTTATATACAAAATCAATGATCTATAGCAATAGTGTTAAGATCCTTTGCTACAATTCAGTTATTTTTTATTTTTTTATTTGAAAAATATAAAAAAGTGCAAAAAGGCACACCTAATGTGCGCTTCTTTGAATGTGCCTTGCTTTAGAGGTGAAAAGTACTGGAGCCTTAAGGCTTCACGCTCTGTACTTAAGCCTGCTTTTACCAACACTGGTTCTGCTACTGGTTGCCCAACATGTATAAATAATGTTGGACATTTTATTAATTTTTCTTTTTCATTTATACTGCACTAATGGTTTCCATACAGAGAGATAGTTAATTGAAAGTTCCAAGCATTTCAATGCTTTTTCTAAGAATGAATTCCTTCTCCCTTTCATTCCCAAGAGGTTTTCTTTCATATGGAGACAGAAAATCTAAGGTGCAAGAATTCTATAAAGAGTTTATAGAAGATGTGCCCACAGATGAAAACAGTTTAGCAGTGTAATGAAAAATGTTATGACCTGATATGAGGCACTCAATATTTAAATTGCATCAGAAAGGGGCCTGGTTGATTGAATATTCCCCTAGCTTGAAAGTAGTTTCTGGGAAAGTAATGATATTAACATAAGTACTTTAGATGTAAAGGAAGATAGAAACCCAAACTACATTTTAAAACTATAATATGTTAGGTGAGGTGCTATGATGTATGTGTGATCCATTGTGGAAAGTTGTCGACGCTCTATACTTACAATGGTAGCACATATTGTTGATATTAAGCAGAAATGTTAAATGTAGAATTGATGAAAGCATAATTGTTCACTTGGGGTTAATTACTCTCCATCACTTACTTTTTGAAAATCATGTTTAGAGTAATTACTTGTTCTTATTTGTTGGTTTTATTGGTTACTTCTCTCTAGGTGAAGGCCTTTGGTTCATCTGACACAGGAAAAGGCAAAAGCAAAGTGTTGAATCACATCACACATGGCTTTCACATGGTAAAGGGAAAATCAAATCATGCTATGGAAGATTATGTGGTTTCTGAATTCAAGCAAGCCAATAATAACAAAGAGTTGGGCTTATTTGCAATATTTGATGGCCATTCAGGCCATGATGTTGCAAACTACTTGCAAAGAAATCTGTTTGAAAATATTTTAAAACAGGTAATAAAAATATCATTCCCAGATGATTTTTATATTTATTTTCTTGCATTTGATTCTTGTGTCTAGTTTTTATTTTCTGCAGTTTCTATGTTCACTATCTTTATCCAAACTTTGTAAAAGAATTGTATTTTTCTTTGCTGCAAGCAGGATGACTTCTGGACTGAAACAGAGACTGCTTTAAGGAGAGCTTATCGTATGACAGATGATGAGATATTGGAGAAAGCATTAGTATTGGGGAGAGGGGGTTCAACAGCAGTAACTGGGATACTGATCAATGGTGAAAAGCTTGTCATTGCAAATGTAGGAGACTCTAGGGCTGTTATATGTAAGAACGGTGTAGCCAAACAACTATCAATTGATCATGAGCCAAGCAAGGAGAAAAGGCTGATTGAGAGCCGTGGTGGTTTTGTAACCAACCTTCCAGGTAATCAGATTTCTGAAGTAATAACCACAGAGAAGAGATTTTGTGTTTATTTAGTGATAGATGAAAATTCAGGATTAAGAAGTTCCAAAATTTCTGTTAACCAGTAGGTATTTTTAATTGAGCCACAGGAATTATTTGACAGTTTCAGTAGTATTGTGTTTTTGGGGCACCAATGATATCTTTGAACCAGTTACTTAAGATTGATTATTTTGTATAGGCTTCTGTAGCTGTGTCAGGCGTAATGCATGTAATCTTTTATGGATTTGGATGTTTGAGCTTTTGCTGAAATATCGATTTTCAAGGACAAAGAATAAAGTTTGGCTAGCAAATTAAAAGGTTGACATTTGGATCATCTGTCTATCTGGAACCTTATTGTCCATTTTCCTATACATAACACTTGCAATGTAAAGAAGATTTTAAGTTCTTTTTGTGCTTTTCTTTTTTAGACGGTGTATGAGATGTATAGTTTAGTTGGCTGACCATGTATTTGGAATTGAGTACTAATTTCTGATTCTTGCAGGGGATGTCCCCCGTGTTGACGGACAGCTTGCTGTAGCAAGGGCATTTGGTGATAGGAGCTTAAAGATACACCTTAGTTCGGAGCCTGATGTATCGGTTGAGGTGATAACTGATGATGCGGAGTCCATTATTTTTGCAAGTGATGGGATATGGAAGGTCAGTTACTCTTCATGCTGGTTAGCCACTTCATGTTTTTTCTATGCACTTTGTAACAAGGTTATGGAGGATGATTTGGCTATTGGAAGTCAAACTAAGCATTTGCAACCTTACCTCACCTAGGAAAAGCAATGATGCAGCAACTTTTTGTTTTTTGTTGCTATGTCTTATCCATGTGGTATTTTACTTATAATTTTGATTAAAGATAACCCTAAGAAAATTGATGATGTGACAAATTTTTTTGTTAAAACAAGTATGCGATGTGGTTAACTATCCATGTAGCATATGCCAAGTCAGACAAATTCCTTTGTCAATGCATTCCATCACATTCAAGTGTCAAACGAACCTAATTGTGACCTTTTAAATTTTTTTGTGGACTTGATTGTAACCTTTTGAACCTTAAGGACCTAATTAAAATTTTGTATATTTTTTAAGGATCAAATTAGGGGTGTGCCCTAATTTTAAAGCTGAACTAATGTTTCTTCTTTGTTTGGTATGTTTGCTGTTTCCATGCTCTTGAAATGTGGATTTCTGAACTTTTTTCAATGTTTGGGCAGGTGATGTCAAACCAAGACGCTGTGGATTCAATTAAAACCATTAAGGATGCTCAGTTGGCAGCTAAGCATTTGATCGAGGTGGCTCTTTCTAAGAAGAGTAAGGATGACATATCCTGTATAGTTGTTAAGTTTCAATGATATATTCTTTGTGTAAGCCGAGTTATGGTTTAAGTGGCGGACCAAAAATGGGTTGTATGTGTGTATATGAGACATAAAATTTATATTGTGAACTATAAAGATTATTGGAGACTTGGGAGTCTTCTATAACATTGATGTAGGATCAAGAATCATATCCATTACTTTTCTCTTCCCTTAAAAGTTAAAAGTTAAAACCACTTTTTAAGGAATGACAATATTATGGATGTGAAGAATAATTTGGATTGAAAGAATTTGAAGGACATTATTGAGGTTTGTATCAAATTGATCAATATTCTTACCAGCATCAACAATTATGAAGGCAATGGGGCTAATAAATATCAAATAATTGATGTAGAAAGGTTTTATTTTTATTTTTTTAAAAAGAAAAATCTTCTGTTTTGTTGACATCAAACAACTATAACATGGTTTATTAGATGTGGAATGCGATTGGCTGACAGGGTTTCTGGAACTCTTAAAACAACATCTAACTATAAGTAGAGAGTAGAGACAGGAACCAGCAAAATTGAACTCTATAATTTTAAACAGTTTGTTGGAATGAAATTCACAATTTTCTATGTTGGCAAGAAATATCCCATTTTTTGTCTGTATCACCATTTTGCTTGTCATAAGCAAAATCTATATTGTAATTTGGGCAAGCCTTGTGGATGCACAATTCAGATAAGCTGTGTTTGATAGATTAGATTATGAGATGGAACAGTATGTTAAAATAGAAGCAACAATATTTTCATTATCAATTACAAATTCATGTGGGGATTATGAAAGCTGTAATTTGCTCCTGCTATCCTTTGTGAGGCTTAAAAATTGCATTGCCTACTTAAACAACATTTTACGATATGAGTAATGTTCATTTATATGGAACCAACCAACATCTTCTGTAAGTTTTTCACCATGGGTCCATATTGTGACTCAATCCTGCAGATAGAAAAGAGAGATTGGTGTTTGTGAATGCCAGTGTGTGCATTGTGAATGTGAAAGAGACTTACAGGGTGCTATTCATGTCATTAGAAATTGGGAACTTAGTTTACACACCTGACTTGCCCAAAAGAGCAGCAAGGCAGGAGTAAATCATATGACTGGTTTGACATGCCAAGTCCTGTATGCACTAGCAGATCCTCCATTTATCATCCTTATCCTTTGCTAACTTATTGAGTTTGGTCTGATTGTAGCAGCCCCACAATGGTGTCAGTTCAGGCCCCTCTATGAAGTTCAATCATGGAAGGGAAGTCCCAAATCTGCACATTTTGGTTCATCCCATTTCAGAGCCTTGGCTGACCTAGAGACTATAAGCATAGCTGTTAGAAACCCAACATAGTAACGTGACATGCTGTTAGAAACTATAAGCATAGCTATTAGAAGCACTGGTGATAGTTGTGACATGCTGTAGTGGTGTCTAAATAGACCATACAACTTTTGGTGGCGATGCAATTACAGATGTGAGATATTCAATAGTGATGGATGTCAATCTAGCATTGATGAAAAACATCAAACGGTAATGCGATAAAGTTTCTACTATCTAGTAGCACTACCATTGGTTGTAGAGAATTCCAACAGCATTAAAGCTTTTCATGTAGAAAATGGTTATAAGTTAAATCTATACACAAAGCATGACAAGAGTAATGAATAATCATATGGGTCCACTTCCAGCAAGATTAATATATATTCATTGAGATCAAGATAAAATATTCAGTAAGGTTAAAATAACATGTTCAACAAAGTCTTTATAATGCATCCAACAAAACTCAAATGATAATACATGGAACCGAATCAACCCACATGCTTGTGAGACACACACTCCAAAAAGCAGATGGAAGATACTTTCTCCTATTGAAGATGCTCTTTTACTACTTACCAAAGCTCATAACATGGTTTTAAAAACCGAATTGGACTGGCTGGTCCCGGTTTGACTGTCCAAATTTTTTTGGTATTTATTAGTAATAAAATGTTATGCATGATTTCCCCAAAAAGGAAAAAAAGAGTCCTAAAATCTTTAAAATAAATCTGAAAAAGATATGTCCAATTGAGGTTTTGCTAAAACACACATTAAAATAGGTTAGTAGAAAGAGGAAAAAGAAAAAGTAGCACCCTATAATTGAAAAATAAAAATAAAAATAAAAAACCTATAAAACGGTACCACTATAGTATCGTAAATTTAAATTCAGTTTATAGTGCACGGGAGATCCCACTCCCAACTATTTTGGTGATTGACAAGCGCATAAATCTCTAATTGGAATTTATGAGAGAGAGAGCCCTCTGAGCATGTGCAATGCATGTGCGATAGGAATAGTTTTATGATGTCTAACCCTAGTATCTGCACACAATCTACGTTCTTGTTCATAAACTTTTACACACACACACACACACACACACATATATATATAAAGGATATTTAAAAAAAGAATTAAAAATTCAAATCCTTCACATGCTAAATTTAAAAAATAAAAATAAATAAATAAAAACTAAATTGAACAATATAAGAATGCTAACTAAAAAAAAAGAAAAGAGAGAGAGAAAACCCTTGTTTCTCTAGTGTCCTCTTAATCTTAAATACATATTAGAGGGGTTCATTTATTTATTTATTATAACATCGATAGTTTAGATGAGGAAAACAAAACCCAAAGATGTCGAGTATGGACTATGGACACCTTTAGTAAATCTATAGATAAAATTATATCAAATTGAGGTGGGTTTATATACATTAATACCCTTCACATGACTCGTTAAATAACTCAATAGTTTTGGATTTTGAAGTAAAATTTGCAATTCAACTTACTATCTTTAGAGTTTTGTTTTTTGTTTTTATTTTTTACATCGATAGTTAGGAGTGAGGGAATTTGAGACCTAGCCATTTTAGTTGGAAACACCAAAAATTGCCAGTTAAGTTGAACTACAGGACTCTTGACAATTTTATAATTGTTCATAAATCACTTTTTTTTTTTTAACTTTTATCAATACCAGCTCATAGAATGGATATTTTTGACAATTTGGGCAAGTTTATTTGAGTTTCCCAAGCTAGAAGTCTAGAGGGGATTACAAATTTACAACTAAAGACTCGGTTGCCCACTAAACAAAGGATTACCAACTACTTTATGACTATGCTTCGAAGCTTCCTCTAGAACTCTAGGAGATTGTGGTACCTTGAACTATGAATCCCCCTTCTATTTATAAGGGGGGCCTTTTGATGAGTTTTGGATGAGCATGAGACTCTCCAAACTAATTGGCTTGGATTCAATTTCAAAATTTGATAATATTTGATATTAGAGAGCAATAGAGTTGGATGACTTTGAAATTTTCAAGGTGATTGATTCAAGTGCCAATCGACATTTGAAGAGTGCCCTCAAACTGCCAATCGACACTTGGAGGCTAAATCCAAGTGCCAAGCATCACTTAGATCTTGAGTCCCACTTTTTTCACAAATTTGGCGCTTTTCTAATCATTTAATTATAACTCGATTTTAAACTCAAAATTTATCCAGTTAAGAGTATCAATTAATTTTCTACGAAAGGTAATTTTATTAATTATTCATAAATATTAAATATGGATAATTTAAAATTACCCACCTAAGATTAGGCTCAATTTTATGTTGTTTATCTCATTTGAATGAGTTAGGGGTTCCTCTGTTTATAACGGCTTCTTAGGATGCATCCTACTTTATTAGATCAGTCTATTTGAAGCTAGGTAATCAATTTTGATTGGCCCACAATTAAATAAGGTGACAAATTGTTCTTTACGATTACAATCTACCATCTCATATGTTGTGAAAAAGGTTATCATTTATCAACAAAATTTGTTGTGTATGTCGCATTTACAAATATTGCCATAAATGATTGTTAGTTTGGTCATATAGTTTGCTTGCAAATGATTAAATAGTTAACCCATTTGTCACAAATCAAACCTTTTGTTTTTTTGTAGACGATTAAATTTGTTTAGTGCATCTGTCTTATTCCTTTATCCATTAACTGCTAATAGTTAATCAAGGAGTTATGTATGCTTTCGGGCAAAAAGAAAGATTTCTGATTTTCTGCAAAGAAGGGTTAACTTCCTATGTCAAACTTCTTACAAAGTGAAAATCTGCTAAAATAGGTAAACTCAACTTTCCTTGAAATGATCTCTCTTGCTTGCTTCTGGTTCTAGTACTATGGAGAAACAATTCTTGATCAAACTTATATTTGCCCAATGGATACAATGTGCTTGTGGTAAAACTTTATATGGGTTCGATGTACTGGTAGAGCTTTACTTCTTTCTAAATTAGCGTAGCCATCTAGTGCTATTTGAAATTCAAATGGTTGGGCATAAGCATAAGGATACTCGTCATTAAATGCATCCATACATATGCATGGGGTTACAAGCTAGTACTGTTTTCAAAATAAGAAGTTTAAACTTTAAAGGCACCAAAAACAAATATAAGTGGTCACTAGACCTTTAATTAGGAAAGGTTAAGCTTTAAACGCAATTGATTATGATATGATGAGTTGTGCCTAACCTTTAACAATCATTTATAAAATTCTTATAAAATTATATCATAAGTTAAAGAAAATAATGTTAGAATTTCAGGCCTTAGTAATGAGTCCAATGGATTAAACATAGCTATTATAATTTTTTTTAAAGCAAAGATAAAATGTGTATGTCTCAATGTCCATCGGATTAAATTATCCTCTGTTTGGAACTGCAAAGTGTAAATTGGGTTAGATTAAAGTGAATGTGGATGCTACTTGGCCGAAAGATGGGAAGGTAGTTGTGATTGTGGCATCTTGTGACCATATGGAAAAAAAAAAAAACATTTGTGTTGAGATTCAGTAGGTATAAATCCCACCTTGAGAATTAGATGTGGTCAATCCACAGGATGTGAGGAAGGTTATTGAATTGGCGACCCAAATGAATTTTGAAAAGGTGAAAATTGAAGAGTGATGCTGCCTAGATCATTAAGATACTTAAAAAAACCCTAAACCTTAAAAATAAAATATAAAGTAAAAAAATATTAACCATTCAAGATATTCAATCTCTAATTATAAATAAGGGTCTGATTAACGAGCGCCCTGAGGACATTTATTAATAAACAATTTTAGAAAGTTTTGATACTATTTTTATTGGAAATATAAAAAATTGTATAAAAAAATCAGTTACTTTTTTCTTTTTCTATAAAAAGTTTTCAAATTTTTTTTTTTTAATTTTTTTTATAAATAATTGATTGGGTCAATTTCTCAATAAAGTTTCTTCAGTAATTGATTGGGTCAATTTCTCTTTTTCGCCACTCATCTCAAATGGCACAAGTTGCAGGTTTAACAAAGTCTGTGACAATATTGCTTCCTAAAATTTTGGATGCTCTTAGCTCAATTTTGGTGATCATACTCGTTGATTTTCTTGGAAGAAAGAAAATATTGTTGACAACCTTGGTTTTAGTAATTTTTAATCTAATTGGCTTAGGCCTCCTACTTGGTAAAATGGGTGGAGTGGTAAAAACTTAGACAGCCTTGAAAGTGAAGCGTCAACCAACCTATTGCAAGCTTTGAGCCTTATTGCTGTGGTTTAATTTTGATACGGTTTTTTAGTACTTGATTGGGTCAATTTCTGTTTTTCACCTCTCATCTCAAATGGCACAAGTTGCAGGTTTAACAAAGTCTGTGACAACATTGCTTCCTAAAATTTTGGATGTTCTTAGCTCAATTTTGGTGATCATGCTCGTTGATTTTCTTGGAAGAAAGAAAATCATGTTGACAACATTGGTTTTATTATTTTTTTAATCTAATTGGCTTAGAGCATTCACATCCCATATCTTTGAACTATTCTATTTTACCATCCCAAATGCTACTTTATCTATTATACTATACTATTTTACAATATACCCAACATCGTAACTTTTATTTTACAATATAACATATTAAAATAGTATAAATTATACAATAAAATAATAAACAAATTATCTATCTCTCATCTCTCTCTAATTTATGTCCCTGCCTCTCTGTCACTTTCTTAACAACCAAACAACCCAATCACCACCACGCCACCACTGCCCACGGCCACCAAAATTCCACTGGAACCAAAAACCCAAATTAAAAAAAAAAAAAAAAAAAAGCAAATACCCACCAAAAACCCAGCAAATTAAAAAAAAAAAACCAAACAACCTAGTCACCACTACCACGCCACCACCATGCCCACCACGCCACCATTGCCCATTACCCACCAAAATCCCACCGGAACCAAAAACTCAAATTAAAAAAAAAAAAAAAAAAAAAAACCCCAGCAAATACCCGCCAAAAACCTACCAAATCCATTTAAAAAAACCAAACAACCCAGTCACCACCACCATGCTCACCATGCCATCACTACCCACTGCCCACCAAAATCCCACCGGAACCAAAAACCCAAATTAAAAAAAAAAAAAAAAAAACCATCAAATCCATAGCAAAAACAACCCAATAACCACCATACTACCACCACTGCCCACCATGCCAACCTAAACCAACCAATCCAAATCCAACCCATCGGAATCCAAAATCCAACCCATCCGAACCCAAAAGACAAAAATCAATCAATGCCTCACTGTAAAACACACACACACACACACACACACACAAACACACCGTTGAGAAAAACCTAGCAACCCATCCATGCCTCATTACCACATCCAGCCACCGTTGCCGCTAGATCAACACCGCCACCACTGCACCACAACACACAAAACCCACAACCTATAAAACCCATAACCTATAGCCCCTCAAACCACCCACACAGCACGACCCACGATCCACGACCCAACACACCGATTCGCCACGATCCTTAGCCTTAAACCCACCACGACCCACCGATCCGCCACGATGCTCTTAAATAAAATAATTGGTCTAATAGTTATAGAGATATAACTTTATTTTTCGCAATTATATTTTTTATTGTAAAATGTGCTTTTATATCTGTTAAATATTTGATAAAATTTGGTATCAAACATGTTTGAATCTATATTTTTTAACCCGTTATGTGATGATTAACAAGTCATTGACTCATTAAAAAATTGTTGTCACTAAAACTACACATGAAATGTGTCTTTAGTTGCCATATAATGTGTTAAAGCAAGGTAGCTTTAAATATGTTTAGAGCCTAACTTATTTCTCCAAGTTTTGGATCATTCATGTTTTTGAAAATTTCATTAGTTCAATTGAAATATTTTTTACTTACTTTAGCATAAAATTTGATAATTTGTATTTAAAATGAAACTTTTTAAGATTTTGACCATGAAAATGGAAAAAAATGAATTTTATTTTATGAAAGATTGCCGTCAAAAATAATTTTGATTGAAAATACTAAGATCTTTTTTTTGTTGTTGTTGGGTGTGTGTATATATATAACTTATCAAATAAAAAAGTGTATGTATATATAATAAAAAAGTGCGCATGTGTGTACATATGTGTGTGTGGGCGTGGAAGTTGTCTTGTTAAATATATTAGTGTCGCAACTTGGCCCCTCCAAACAAAAATTCCTGGCTCCACCCCTGCACACAATAAAACACTTATCAAACCCACTAGAGAGACAGATTTTTGTTTAGCCAAGAGAGAGAACTAAAGCAACAGAGAAGAGAGAGAGGGGCTTGGTGTTGATGAGCTTTGGCGAGAGAGAGAGAGAGAGAGAGAGAGAGAGAGAGAGGATGAGAGAATATAAAGAGAGAGACAAAGAAGCCTTTGATTTTGAGAATAAAATAATATATAATTGTTTACAATTGTGCTATAGTGCCATCATACATTTAGGATGGCACTGTAGCATAATTGCAAATTTTTTTACAATTGCAAGACTTTACAAGACTGGATAATGGGCTATTTTTGAACCTTGATGCTAAAATATACCAACATATAGCATATAGAAGACCCAATACGAATGTTCTTAGGCCTTCTACTTGGTATAATGGGTGGAGTGGAAGAATCTCAGACAGACAAACTATCTTAAATGATAATATGAACATATACATAATAATTGTTATGTTTATTCTTTATTTTTTTTTCAAAATATATCAGTCAAATATTTTATGTTCCTTATGTTTATACAAGATAAATTTTATTTTCATTCTCACAAAAATCAGCTAGAATGATTTTTTCAAAAAAAAAAAATGATAATAAACATAAACAAGTTAATAAATTTTAGGGACCAATAGTGTATATTGATATAAATGAAAGTATCATGATTCTAGATAAATAAATAAAAGTATCTTTTACTTTGTGTGGTTTGCACAGTAATAGTTAATTAATAAAAGATAGTTTCTCAAAACAAACTTACCTCGAACATCTTAAGACACAATATTAGTTGGACAACAACTTGCAAGGCAACAAATCCTAAATTGAGGCGCTAGCCAACCTAAAATTTTTTTTAAAAGAATTAACTTATGAATGTAGTTACTCACTCTCTCTCTCTCTCTCTCATATATATATATATATATATATATATATATATTTATATGGTCTTTGTACCAATTTTTTAGAATAAAAATTTATGGTACGTACATACCGAATACAATATTATTTTTACAATGCTTATGAAACAGCTAAAATTAAAATGTTATATAAACACATGTTGTGAAGTTGAAAATGTGAAGCTAGGTTATATTGCTACAATACCCAATTTAATTATTCGGAGGTTACGTAACCCAGCATAAGATCAAGGTTAAACATAACATCACTAACGTTAAATGCTCAATAACAATTTATTATTTAAAAACGTATTCAATCATATCATATAGATATATCTTCAACACAACATAGGTCATCAAAATAATCTCAGAGACTTGAACTTTTATTGTATTTGAAAAATGTTTCTAGAGGGTTCTTGACTGATATTGCTTATCATCATTTCACCATTACATTAAAACTGGTTTTCGGTGTTGGTTATCTAGTTACAAAAGCAATCTGATCCAAACACATTGCATTACATTGCTGGAATCCATGTTGATAACAACATAACTATTGACAATAACAACAATTTTAATAAAGACAAGGTGACCCATTGTTGCCTTATCTTTTTTTACTATGCTCAGAAGGTCTAACTGGCCTCATTCAAAAAACTGTGAATGAAGACAAGATTAGGGAGTATTCTCTATGTTGGTATGGCCTACAAATATCCCATTTATTTTTTGTTGATGATAATTTGTTGTTTTTTCATGCTCAAATTAGTGACATTCAAACTATTCAAGAGATTTTGTAGTTATATGGAAAAGTTTTGGGCCAACAGATTAATATAGAAAAAAACCACTCTCTTCTTTAGTAAGTCTGTTTCCCTTGAAGTTAAAAACTCTATAAAATCCCTCTTGGGGTTCCTAAAATTAAAAAATATGAGAAGTATCTAGGATTAATAGTGATGGTAGGCAAAAATAGGCACGCTAGCCTTAATTTTATTAAGGAAAGGGTGTGGGGGAAAATTACAAGGCTGAAAAAAAAAATTATTGTTGCAAGTTGGGAAGGAAGTTCTTTTGAAAGCAATAGTGCAAGCAATTCCCACGTTTGTTATGAGTTGCTTTAAGTTACCAGTGGGCCTCTGTAAAGATATTGAGACGCTAATCTATAAATGTTGTTGGAGACAATGTGGTGACTATAGGAAAATTCACTAGAAAAGATAGGAAACTTTATGCAACCCAAAAATGGAGGGTGGTATGGGTTTTAAGGATTTATGTAAACTCAATGAGGCTATGTTGGCTAAGCAAGTCTAGAGACTTATGCACAATATCAATTCCATTTTCTATAAGGTATTTAAAGCCAATTATTTCCCTAGATGTTCTATTTTTGAAGCAAAAGCATCATCTGGATCTTTTGCTGGGAAAAGTATTCTCCGCGCAAGGAAAGTTATCTCTTTGGGTGCAAAATGGAGGATTGGGGATGGTTCCCAAACCCAGATTTATGATTCAAATTGGCTGCCAGGGGATTCACAAGGCCATGTGATATTTCCCTTATCTTCTCTGCCCAAGGATGCTTTGGTTTCTATGTTGATTGACCCTGATGCACAGTGGTGGAACCTAGATATAATTGACAGAAATTTTCTGCCCTTTGAAGCCCAAAAAATCAAGGCTATCCCACTCTATGCTACGACCTAGCCTGACTTTCTGTATTGGCCACGTAGTAGAGATGGCTCATATGTGGTTAACGAAAGATATCAATTGCTATGTGAGGAAGAGAATAGGGAGTTAGCTTCGGCTTCTTGCTCTGAGGGGGTTAATTATTTTTGGAAGAAAATTTGGGGGTTGAAGGTTCCAGGGAGGATTAAATTTAAACACTTAATGGGGAAAGCTAATTCCAATGCTCTGCCAACCAAACGAAACTTGATGAAGAGGAAGATCATTAGTGATGATGTCTATCAGTTATGCTCGAGATAATCTGAATCTACTATGCATACTCTTTGGGAGTGTGAAGTGGTTTGGTCTGTCTGGGAATCTGACTTTTTCTGGATTGATCGAACTGGAATGGCTAGGTGCTCCTTCGAAAACCTGGTGGATAAGGTTCTGGACAAACCTCACCTACTTGAACTCTTTGCTGTAATTGCTTGGTTGTTATGGACTCAACGGAATAAAATCCGAGTGAAGGAGAATGATCTCCCTTTGAATCAGGTTGTTCTTGAAGCTAAGAGATTTATCTTCATCGCTCCCATGGAAGATTCCCAAGGAAGAAAGCTCGACCTAAATTAGTGAAATGGTAGCCTCCTGACATGCATGGCTCTAAAACAAATTTTGATGGAGCCATCTTTCAAGATTCAGGTGAAGCTAGGTTAGGAATGGTGATAAGAAATCATGAAGGTGATGTTATGGCTGCTTTGTTGAAGAAAATTCCTTTGCCTTCGTCCGTTGTAGTTCTGGAAATGCTAGCAGCTCGACGTGCTACCCTGTTTGTCCATGAAGTAGGTCTCCATGATTCCATTATGGAGGGGGACTCGGAAATTTTCATAAATTCTCTTACAAATGGTGACATGTTTTCAATCTACTTTTGGCCATTTAGTTCAGGATACTTTGTCTTATGTTCACTCTTTAAGGGGTTTCTGTTTTTCTCATACTTTTAGGCAAGGAAACTATGTTACTAATGCATTAGCTAAGAGAGCTAAGTTTTCTTCTTCTTTTTTTGTCTGGATGGAACCTGTTCCATCGGATATTAGTAGTTTTGTAATGGCTAATAACCCTATTTCCTAATGAATGAATATTTGGATTGTTTCTCTAAAAAAGAAAAAAGAAAAAAAAGAAAGTAAGCTAGACATTCTTGGTGAATTTGAACAAAGTACTCTTAGCAAAGGTGGCAGGCCCAGCTCACTGTTGGCTGGGCCTAAAGTTTATTAGTTCTAAAGTGGGCTCACAAGAAGGGTCAAGAGCTAGGGCCTAAAGTGGGCCCATAAGAAGGATGAAGAGACTCAACACAAACGAGTTCGAACATAGCTTTAAATTTCTTAAACATTTTTTTTTTTTATATATACAAGACAGAAATTCTACTTTAGCCTAATCTGTGTACGTGTGTGATGTTCCCTCTTAGAGACATTAACCCCGACCTTTACCCCCACACTCCACAAGTACTTACACTTGTGGAGTGACCATCATACCAATAGTGTGCGGTGGTTAAATTTCTTAAACATGAATGAATAAAGAGTTGTGTTAATTGTAAATTGCAGTAATGTGTATGGTTAGATTTGTAACTTCGTTAGACGCTGAAGAGATTAGAGTGATGTAACTGCCATGAAATAATTATGAGACCAAATTCATATAGGGATGGATACATGTAACGCGCGCCTTTAGAGGCTGTTTGGATGAATTTTTTTCATTACACAATTTTCGTCACTTATCACTCATCACTCATAACTCATCACTCATCACTTAATTTTTCACACCTGTTTGGCACCATCACTCACTTTCTATCACTCAATATTTTTCACACTATTTGTGGGTCCCATAATTGTCACTGGTGCAGCTTTTTTTTTTCAGTAAGAAGAAAAAAAAAAAAAAAAAACCCAGGAGGAGAAGACCGAACCCAGTGAAAGAAGAAAAAGTTCAGATCACCCAAACCCAGTGAAAGAAGAAAGGAAAAAAAAAACCCAGGAGAAGACCGAACCCAGTGAAAAAAAAAAAAAAAAAAAAAGGAAACCCAAAGGAGTGGAGAAGACCGAACCCAGGAGGAAAGGAAAAAAAAAAGTGAAAAGGTGGTCAAAAGGTGCGGCTGAAGTTATGACAATGGGTCCCCCTTGTGTGTTTAATTACAAAAATGCCATTGAGTTATGAGAATTGGAAACTGAAAACAGCCAAAAGTTTTTTTCAGTTTCCACAACTCATAACTCAAAAAGTAGAGAATTGAGTGTTGGAAACAGAGTTATGAAAACAAAGAAATTGTGCAGCCAAACAAGTATTTTGCTATGGTCCCACCATTTTTGAGAATTGAGTTATGGAAACAGAGAATTGAGTCATGAAAACTAGTGAACCAAACAACCTCTTAGTCTCCCTCAGGTTTGGGCCGTTTGGCTCCTCTATTTCTTCCCGTTACACCCTGGTTATTCCTCATTGAATTGCTTTGTCCAAGGATTGGAAACATAGAGAAGTAAATATGACCATATCATCTCTAATATTTGTTAATTACATTTCTTGGATTTCATACGCTATATACACCCTAATCACTCATATTGGTAACTCCTAAAATAATATCATGTGAATACTACTACTACTACTACTACTAATAATAATAATAATAATAATAATAATAATAATAATATTTTGTATAAGATTACACCAAGACAGCAAAAAATATATATTAAAGATGCAGTGCATTATTTATTACTAGTCTATTCTCCACCCATAATTATGGTCTACCATTTCATTTTAAAGTACACGTTATTTAAAAATTTAAATAATGTGATACTAGAAACACTTTTAATTTATAATATTTAATTTGAATTATAAAGTAGATCTATTTTAAAAAAAGAGTACCCTAATAGGTTGAGATACTATAATTAGATAAGATTTTTTTTTTTTTTTGAGTAAAAAGTGATAGTTTATTTATTTACAAATAATCTCTTTGTAGTTTGTACAATGAGGAGAAGAAATGATGGCAGTCTTCAATCCAAACTGACATACCTATAAATTTTTTTTTTTAAATATCCATAATTCTTCTTAGGAAAAGTAACAAACACAATAAATTACAAATCTTCTATACTATTTTTTGTGTTCTACTTTATGTTCTACTAATCACAACTTGCCATGTATTTATTTAAAATATCCATCATTCTTCTTAGCCAAATAGCTAAAATTATGGCTCCACCAAAAGCTACTTTATCTATTTTACTTTCTCATTTTATTTTAGCTTTCAACACAATAAAATAACATAAACAACACAATAAAATAATATATTTACTACAATAATGTTAGGGTAATATTTTATTGTAATTGGCTAATCTTTTGAAAAAATGTATTTTACTTGTAATTAGGTAAATCTAAGATGGGTTTAGTTCTTCAAGAAATATGTTGTTCAAGTCAAGTATTAAAGACATGAAGATTGGTCCAAGAAACAAGTGAAAAAAAGCTATTCATTAAGTCTCAACAAATAGCTCGATAGAAGCTTGCTATCGAGAATTAATGTGAAGCTCGATAGATAGCTCGACAGCAGCTCGATCTATCGAGATTTACGATTTTCATTTTCTAGATTTGAATTTCAACTGAGGCTTGTATAATTGTTTAGGGTTTCTTTTCTCACAACCCTAAACATATATAAGACTTATTTTAAGAGCCGTCATACACGAATATAGAGACCAAGAGACTTATTTTCTCTGTGAGAAGCAACTACGTTTGTACGCCATAGGGTTTTGTAACCAAGTGCTTCCTGATCTTTATTGTTGATGAAGCGAAGAACTTTGCAACCAACAACATCTGTTCAAGTTGTTGGAGTTAGTCACGTACTTGGATCCGTGCAAAGAGTTAGTCACAAATTGGAGATTTGTGCATCAAAGGGAAAGAAGACTATTACAAGATCAAGTCCAATTGGGTATTGGAGCAAAGGTTCAATTGTAGGTTGGTATTTCCGGATAGGCCAAGGTAGTTGGTAAGATTCCTTATATTTGTAACTGCTTGATTGTTGATTAGTGGATTCTTGAGAGTGGTGACTTTAAAATCACCCTGTGAGCGATTGCGACCTTGGCCCGTCAATTTTTTCCTCAAACTAGGCCTAACCCGTGCGAATAGGTGGGTTCGTGATGCTCAAAATGTCGAAATCACTATAAAATGTACTCTCCTCTAGATCGAGAGTTTTACATGGAGTCACCACTTATTTAATTTAAATGGAAAAATAAGAAAACCTTCTCTATAAAAAATGCTTCTTTTGTATTATTATATATGACAATTTACATCAATTTTGTAACAAAAATTACAATGTTTTTTTAGTCCTAGATACAATCTAAGAAAGTAAATTACATTGCTTGGTTTCCTAGTTACATTCTAAAAAATGTAAAATTGCATATACAAAAGCCTAGTTTAGAATCCTTGATCTTGGTTTGGAAGCTAATTTACGAGGTAGGAAGGGATTAAGCACCCATTTCACCCTGTAAAACCGGTCTTCTAGGCTAAGGTAGCCAATATCAAGTCATGTCAAACAAATACAAATAATATATCATATAAATATGTTAATTTGCAAGAATTGTAAACAAATATGTGTTGGGGAATTTAACATAAAGAGCAAAAAAAAGTGAAATTTGTTAGATAACAATGTAAATGTAAAGAAAGCATGAAAGTAATGACATGTTCATCCAAGAAATTAATGTAAACAAGGAAATCCTAGCCTGGACATGTTCATCTAAGCATGTGAAGGAAAACAAAATCGTCATGTTATTTTTCATTAACATAATTGCAAAAGAAAATTTATTTTTAGGCCTACCAATCATCCAAGCAATCATGAGAAGAACAAAGAAAATCACCCAAACATGTTCATCCAAGTATTTAAGTGAAAACCATAATGTTAATTAGACCTGTTCATCTAAGCATTCAAAAAGAGAGAAACAACTACCTAGACATGTTCATCTAAGCATGTTATGAAAAGCAAATAATAACTTAGAAGTGTTCATTCAAGCATGTGAAGGAAAACAGAGAATTGTCATGCTATTTGTCATCCACACAATTGCAAAGAGAAAAGCAAAACATTTAAGCATATTTACTCATCCAAGCAATTATGAAAAAAAGTAAAGAAAAATCCCTTAGACATGTTCATCTAGAGAAAATCAAAATACTTAGATATGTTTGTTTAAGCATTTTAAATAGTAAAACAACTACCTAGACATGTTTATCTAAGCATTCAAGAGAAAGTTGTGTGTTAGCCTAGAAGTGTTCATCTAAGCATGTAAAAGGAATATCAATGAGATATATAGGCATGTTCATCCAAACATATCATGAAAGAAACAAACAATGACTTGGAAGCATTTATTCAAGCATGTGCAAAAACTTAAAGAACATAATCAACTACTTACCAGCATTGAGCATAAATTAAAGGCGGAAGTGATCACTTAAAGGGTTAGGGAGAAAGTAAAGAAGTATTAAACTACAACCAAAGTAAAAACAATGGTTGCACAACAGCTTTTCTTTTCTGCTTTCTCACTAGCTCTCCAGAGGGAATAGAGGTCCAGAAAATGGAAGAGGTCTTCTTTATTTATAGTAGAAGGGATGGCTTAGCTTTAAAGTTAAGGCATTAACTTTCTGCTGAAGCTAAGGGAGGAGATAAACCCGTTTAGATAAGCTGGAACGGATTTGGTGTTGATTCCCTTTCGAATTTTGAAAGGAAGTTGAAGATGATGCTGAACTTGTGTTATCTTCTACACCTGTTTCGTATTTTGGCTCTAACTTTCTGCTAAAAACTTCAATTGATTCAAGATTGGTCTTTTTTGAAAGGAAATTCAATTCTCTACAACTTTTTCAGAAATAGAGAAAACCAAATTTCAACTTTTTCCCGGCCAAAAATGTGATTCAAGTTGCTGCTGAAAATAGTAATGTTTTTTAAGCATTTTTCTGTTTTTTGAATTTTTTTCATAGAATGTATCTATTTCTCTATCCAACTTATTTTTCAAAAGCTTTCTTCTGAAGCTAAGGGAAGGGATAAGCCTATTAGATAAGCTTGAACAGATTTGATGTTGATCCCCATTTGAAATTTTGAAAGAAAATTGAAAATGATACTGAATTTGTGTTATCTTCTGCACCTGTTTTGTATTTTAACTATAACTTTCTGCTCAAAATTCCAATTGATTCGGGAGTAAAATTTTTGAAAGGAAATTCAATTCTCTACACCTTTTCCAGAAATAGAGAAAATCAAATTTCAACTTTTTACCGGCCAAAAATGCGATTCAAGTTGCTATTGAGAATAATAACGTTTTTTTAAGCATTTTTCTGTTTTTTTTTTTTTTTTTTTTAATTTTTTCATGGATCATATCTTTTTCTCTCTCCAATTTTTTTTTCTAAAGAGTAGATAAGATGTCATAAAGGAAAACATTTTTTTTTATTATTTCTTAAAAAAATGAAATAAAATGAAATCCAATAAAAAATCACACTTAGTGAGCGTTTGGATGCGCGTCTCTTCCCCCACGTTTGCGTTTTTTGCCTTTTTTTTTTTTTAGCACCTCTTGCACTGTTCATGGGACACGAACAGTGCATTTAGGCTTATGAACAGTAACCAGCACTGTTCACGCATGTGGATTACACTGAGCAGGATACATTGTGCACTGTTCACTAGACCCACAACCACTTTATTCAAAAAAATATTAAAAATGGATCCCACGGTACTATTTACACATTTAAAAATTATTTTGCTACAATGTTTTCAGTTTTCAGCAAAATAAGCTGTATTCAAATGGACCATTAATTAATTTTAAATTAATTATTGTGAGAACCAACCAAAATTAAGTGTTTATAATAGGACATGATCATTGAAAATTGTTTGTATGATAACTTTTGATCAGGTGGTCCGATCAAAGTCCATGACATACCATTGTGATCGTTATATCATCAAGATTTGTTTTGTAGCACAAATCTGAAAATTTACCTGTTGAAATTACGATCATGCCCTTGGTGCAACATTGCTGTTTTCCCTTTAATATTGGTTAAATGCAAGTTGTAAAATGCGGTGTCTACACACCCAGTAGGGTTTTTGCCTTACGAGGTTTTCCCTGTTTGTCAATAAATCACCATATCTAATTTATTTTCCGTTGCACTTAGTATTTTTGGTGATTTTTTGGTGCCTTCATGATTAGCATATAATTGAACCCAATTAATCAACTTAGGTAATTGAATTAATTAACCAGGGTTAAGCTATCTTAATCCAACAAGTGGTATCAAAGTAGATACACTTTGATTAGGTTTTAATCTTTGCTGTGTGATCCATTGACCCCTGTTGTTATGGATTGTGGGCAATCCCTGATTATTTCTCATTTATTTGATGGTACTAACTATGCATACTGAAAAGTACGCATGAAAGCCTTTTTGCAGTCTTTAGATGAGAAAGTATGACTTGCAGTTGAAGTAGGTTGGATGAAGCTTGAAGAGCCACTAGCCTTGTGGGATGATGCCAAGATTAAAGCGGCAAATTTTAACAATAGAGCACTGAATGCTCTATTTAATGCTGTGACCAATGAAGAATTCAAGAAGATCTCTTCTGCAGACAATGCTAAGGAAGACTGGACTATTCTTCAGAATACCTGTGAGGGCACAAAAGCTGTTAAAAACTCCAAACTCCAAAGGCTCACTACCAGTTTTGAGGAAATAAGGATGGACGAGGACGAGTCATTTGATGAATTCTATGCTAAGCTCAAGGACATAGTGAATTCTGCCTTTAATCTTAGAGAACAAATTCTGGAGCCCAAGATTGTTAGGAAGATCCTTAGATCTCTTCTGGAAAGATTTTATGCCAAAATCACTGCCATCAAAGGATCTTGATTCCATTCCTTTGACAGAGCTGATTGGAAACCTGCAAACCTATGAGCTAGGGTTAGCAAGGGTTAGCAAGGGTGGCAAAGGCAAGAACATGGCCTTGAAGACTAAGAATGATGATAACGATGAGTTGTCTGATGATGAGGATACCAAGTTAAAATCTTACATCACTAAACAATTCAATAAGTTTATCAAAACTGCAAATGTCAAAGCAAGTGATAAAGGTCGCAAATAGTCTGCATTCTCTCAATTCAAGTCCCAAGACAAAGGCAAGAAAGAATTCAAGGATGCTAGTTAAGGAAAAAGCAAAAGCAAAAGCAAAAGCAAAGCCCTAGCTGCCACCTTGAGTGATACGGAACCAGAAGCTGATTTTGATGAAAATGACCAAGAAGGAATCGTGAGTGCTTTTACAGCTAATGTTGAGTCCTCTGAGGAAGCAATAGACCTAATTGATGAGGAAGAAGAGTTGATGAAATCAAAGTTTGAGAAGATGGATGATAAAAATGACATCCACATTGCCTACATAATGCTGTACAAGGTCTCTGAGAAGCATGAGAATATCTACAGGCTGGCCACGAGAAAGCTTAATGAAGTGGAGTTAGAACATGAGGAACTCTCCACCAAGGTTGATGAAGCTAATCAGACCATTAGAGCACTGAGATTTGAGAACAACCTTCTTGTTAAAAAGATCAAGAAACTGGATGTTGAACTGTTTCAAGTTAGAGCACAATTAGAAAGGACTTCAAATGCCAAGCTAGATGAAATGCTAAACGTTCAGAAGTCTACATCTAACAAAATAGGTCTCGGGTATGATCACTCTCTCTCTCCTCTTGTAGTACCTCTTTTAATGCTTTAAATAGAGTTATTTTTATTCCACCTGCTTATAATGATAACTCTAAGGTAACTGATCCTAAAATTGAAAATGTGAGTGAGGATAAGAGTGATAAGGGAAAATCCATTCTAGAAGCACCACCTAAGATTGGTAAGAAAGAGACTTAGCAGAATAATCATCGCTCCACCAACAAGAAGTCTCAACCAAAGAAACCTCACTTTTATCACTACTGTGGAGCATCTGCGCACACTTGTCCAAATTGCTATAAGTGGTTAGCCACTCAACAAAGTAATAGTATGTCATCTTTGGAGAACCAAAATCAACTCCAACTTTCTTTAGCCCCTCTTGGAGAACTTCTTAAGGCGGTCATGCTTCTTTCGAACTTCAATGGTTTCAACTCTCCTCCTTATCCATCTGAACAAAGATTCATGCAAAAGAAAGGATCTCTATCCAGGTCTCCTGTCTGGAAGGAAAAAGATTCTAAGTGATTTCTTCTCTTTTCTAATCTCTTGCATGGTTCGTGTTGTGGTTTGAGTCAGTCTAGTTTGATGCTTTGTTTGTTTTTGCTTTGTTTTAGGTTTTTTTTTAATAAAAAAATACAAAAAAAGTGTGTGTATGTGTATACTAGTACTTGTGTACTTTGGATGGCCTTTGAAACAAAGTTCCCAACTTTATATCTCTTGTAGCTTAGATAGGCATCTTCATGCACAACTAAGCAATCTGAGCTTTGTGGCTCTTTTATGTGGTTTGTATGATTTGGTTGATTTCTTATCTTTCATATCTTAAATCACTCTTTTTGACTTTAAGGACTAGAAAATCTTAAGAGAAAGGCATAAATAACCATCTTACCACTAAAACTCGTCAATCATAAAACATTTGTGTACAATTCATAAAAGCCGTGCTCGGTAAGGCGTAGCACTTGAATAGCAAAATAAGGATGTTCAAGCTTACATAATTGGATACTTTCTTTTCTCTCTTATATGTCCATGCATGATATGCTTAAAAGAAAAAATATGCAAAGAACATGAAAATCAAAAAGAATCAAAATGCTTTTTATATGGTTACAAGCGTGTTTCTAGGAGATGTGAGAGTTATATGATATACCTGGAAGGTGATAGTCCCCAACAAACAATTATGATTGTGTGTGAATATTTTTGATCCTCCTATATTATTATTGTCATATGATGAGACACTTATGTTTTCTTGCAAAAGTTTCACACATAACACGCGTACTCTTTGCTACTTTTGATACTATTGTACAGGTGCAATGTGATTTGGCCATCACAAGAAATACATGTGATAGTATATGTTTTCTCAACTGTCTAAACATGTTTTGAAATAAAATTTGGTTAGACGTGTTTAGTGTGTTTTTGATCTAGGAATGCTTTGCATCTAGAGTTGAGGTTGTGTTTTTGTGCTTAACATGCTTTTTGAGAGATTGCTTTAATGTCTATCTTGGTTGCATTCATCTTGTGTTATTTCTCCTCCTTGATATCTTTCCTTTAGGACTCTCGACAGATAGCTCAATACCTCCTCGATACTTGCTCGACACCTCCTTGATACAAGGCTCTTCTATCGAGATTTCTGGGTTTCTTCTCTATACCTATCAATAGATAGCCTGATTCATCGAGCCAAATTCTTTGGAGTCTCTATCTACTCGATAGCTTCTCAATACCTTCCTCGATCTATCGAGACATTTTGCCGTCGATACCTCCTCAATACCTCTCGATCTATCAAGATTTTATTCTCGATAGCAGCTCGATACCTTCTCGATCTATCGAGCTGCATTTTTCTATATATACCTGAGGTTCGATTCACTTCACTTCTATCTCAAATATCTCGACACCTCTCTCTTCTCTCTTGATCCTAACCCTTTCTTTTTACTAAAAATCCTCTTTTCTCTTCATTTTCGGCCTACTCCAAGTCTTGATTTGTTGGTAAGTCACTCTAATCCCTCTTTTTCTTCATCTTTCATGCATTCATGCGTTTTTGTGACCTAGTTTTTAATTTTTGGGAAATTTTTGGGGTTTTTTTTTTTGTGTTTTTGTCAAATTTTTGGGTTAAGTTTTGTTAAAAAAATCTCACATGCTCATGCATTGCATTTTATGTTCATTATAACAATGTTTCATGCATTCTAGGATTGTGTGACTGATTATTCCTTGTGAGTGCTGTTAGGTTGGATTGAGTTTCTACCCATGATGCTATTTTCTTTAGCACATAACATGTTCATGCATTATCATGCATTGCACGTTTCTTTGTTTTCTTCTTTCCTATGCCTTACCTACTATGATTCTTTGTGTGTATGTGTGTGTGTGTGTGTGTGTGCCTCTCTCTCTCTCCCTCTCTCTCTTTCTCTCGTTTAGTCTCCTTGTCATGGCACCTAAGAAGTCTGTTCCGTTTAAAAACCGATTCGTCACGGTTCTTTTTTATCTTCTTCTTTTCCCTTTGATTCTCTTTGGTTCCGTGATGAGAAGGCACGAGATAACTTCTTTGAGAAATTCTCTGATCGGGAGATTTATTCGGAATGCCAGGTCATTCTATTTGACTTCCCAGACACTCATCTACCCGGTGTGTTTAGCTCTTGGGGATAGGCTTCTCTTTGTGAGAAACCCTCGAGGTGTCCCGATGTGTTTAAACAGGTGTTTTACTCCAATATGCATGCCATCGATACCTTTGTAACTAGGTTTACTATGGTATTCTATGGTACACGTATCGTAGTTATCCTGGAGCTCACTTTTGAGGTACTACGTGTCCCTAAGGTAGATCGTCCGAATTACCCTAGTCATCGCCGTCTTTCTTTCATCTCTAGAGACGAGTTAGCCTCACTCTTCTGTGAGAAGGCCATGTTGTGGGGAGGTACCCTAAATTTTTCCACAACTAAGTTTGCTAAGGGTCCACGAATCCTTAATATGATGATGACCTTTGTACTCACTCTACAGTCTCACTATAACACCATTACCGACCCTCGTGCTTATTTCCTTCTTTCTCTCATGGAAGGTCCTTCTATAGACTTTCCATCACACATGATAGTATCTATTATAGATTGCAATCAAGACACTGCCAAACGTGATAAGCTCATCTTTCTTTCGACTATCACGTGCATCCTCACACACTTGCACGTCACCATTCCTCTTTCTCCTCTTTTTCGTGTCATGGGTACCATTAGTAAGGAGTCTATTTTGAGGAGTGCAGCATAGCTTACTGCGAAGCAACCTCGTGTGGAGCCTACGGATGTAGCCCCTGCAGACCCTGCAACTCCTTCCTTTCGACCCTCTTCCTTATTTGCCCCTTCTTCCTCATCTAGGGCAGTTGTCTCCCTTGCTGATGACATCATAGAGTAGCTTCAACACGCGACCCTCTTCCTTATTCGCCCCTTCTTCCTCATCTAGGGCAGTTGTCTCCCTTGCTGACATCATAGAGTAGCTTCAACACATGCGTGCTGATTTTGGTAGTTGTCTTGACCATCTATCCGATGAGATATGTCAGATGAACACCAGAATCGGTTGCATCGCTCGCCGCTAGTCTCGCCTTGGTGGTTTTGCGCCCTCACCTTCACCTAAGCATGCTGAGTCCTCTTTTGGTGGAGATGATGATGATGATGATGCTTCTGGCTCTGAGTACAATGATGAGATGATGACCTCTCAGTGATGCACCCTTTGTCACTCATGACAAAAGGGGAAGTAGTTTTGTAGATGAGAGTAGTCTTTTTGTTAGGGGGAGAGCTAGCATAAATTATACTAGATAGAGGGAGAGTGTTTTGAGTATTTTGAGGGATGTAATGAGGTTTTAGTGTATTCTTTTCTCATTACATGTACCATGGTCTTGTGACCACTTTTTACATACATTGTATTCTTTTTGATATATGATGATGTATGTTTTCTTCACCTTTGTCTCACATGTGTTGTTTCTTTTCTCTTTTTATACATATGTTTCTTCTTGTATACAACTTGTCTATGTTTCACACTTGATGTCTCAATGAATCTTGTTTAAGTGTTTCAGTTAAGATAGGTTGCAAGTCTACCATGCCATGACTCTCTTTTAGAAAAGTTTTTCAAGAGTTCGTAGTAGGGTTAGACTTATGTACGTTTGTAAATTATGGGATAGTTGTGTTAGACTTCTCTCATAATTGCTTTTTGTGCTTTGTCACGGATTGCCAAAGGGGGAGATTGTTAGGGCTATATTTTATTGTAATTGGCTAATCATTTGACAAAATGCACTTTACATGTAATTAGGTAAATCTAAGATGGGTTTAGGTTTTCAAGAAACATAGTGTTCAAGTCAAGTATTAAAGACGTAAAGATTGGTCCAAGAAACAAGTGAAGAAAAGCTGTTCATTAAGTCTCAATAGATAGCTTGACAGAAAACTGATATTGAGAATTAATATGAAGCTCAATAGATAGCTTGACAGCAGCTCGATCTATTGAGATTTACAACTTTTAGTTTTCCAAATCTGAATTTCGGCCTAGGCTCGTGCAATTGTTTAAGGTTTCTTTTCTCATAACTCTAGACATATATAAGGCTTATTTTAAGAGCCATCACACACAGATACAGAGACCAAGAGACTTATTTTCTCCGTGAGAAGTTACTGCATTTGTACGCCATAGGGTTTTGTAAGCAAGTGCTTCCTGATCTTCATTATTGATGAAGTGAAGAACTTTGTAGCCAACAACATTTGTTCAAGTTGTTGGAGTTAGTCACGTACTTGGATCCGTGCAAAGGGTTAGTCACAAATTGGAGATTTGTGCATCAAAGGGAAAGAATACTACTATAAGATCAAGTCCAATTGGGTATTGAAGCAAAGGTTCAACTATAGGTTGGTATTTTGGAATAGGCCAAGATAGTTGGTAAGATTCTTTATACTTGTAATCGCTTGATTCTTGGGAGTGGTGACCTTTAAATCACCCGATAGGGTTTTGGCTTTACGAGATTTTTCCCATTTGTCAACAAATCACTGTGTCTAATTTATTTTCCACTGTACTTAGTATTTTTGATGATTTGTTGGTGCCTTCACGATTTGCATATAATTGAACCTAATTAATCAACTTAGGTAATTGAATTAATTAACCGATGTTAAACTATCTTAACCTAACAAATAAAATAATATATCTACTACAACAAAATAATATATCCACTGTTATTTTATTACTTCTCTCTTTCATTTACCTATTCCACGTTTCTCTCTCTCTCTCTCTCTCTCTCTCTCTCTCTCTCTCACACATTTTCTCACTTCCCACCTCTCTCTTATCTTCTCCTTCACGCTAAACAGGCCTCCACCAAAAACAATCACAACCAATTTCTGCCATTTATCCTTAAAAAAAAAAAAAACCGGCCTCCATTAACAGTGCCTCCATGGTGTTGGTCGAAGCTCTCACCATTGCCTCCATGGTACCCACGCACCCACCACACAGTTCCTTCCTCAGAATCAATTTTGATCCTTGTTGGGTATTTTAGTGGTGATGTGGTGGTGTGGGTCGTTTTGTTGCTACTAGTGGTGGTGGGTTGTTGGGGTTTTCGATTGTGGGATTGGGTTGAGATCAAGTCGTGGGTTTGGGTTGAGATCGAGATTGGCAACAGCGTTTGTGTTTATGGTCAGGATCGACGATGGCATTTGTGTTCGTGTGTTTGTGTTTAGGGTTGAGATATGTGAGGTTGGTCGGAGCTGGTCAGGCGAGGTGGGTCTGTGGTGGTTGGGCAGGCAAGTGGATCTATGGTGGATGAGCGAGGCGAGAAACGCTGAGGGAAGAGTGGAGAAGAAAATAGAGGACTGAGGAGAGAGAAGGCAAAGGATATAAATATATATATATATATATATATATATATATTATTGTAGTGTTCACACTGGTTTAAATTTTTTTTTTTTTTTTTTTTTTTTTTTTTTTTTTACCTTTGAGCTAGTACTGTTGCTAAGAAGCCAAATTTTTTGGCTATAGCTCCACCATTGCAGCCCCATTTTTTGTGATTAGTGGTGCCAAAAATAGTAATATGGCTTTTTAACACTACGAATACTAATGCTCTTATAAAATAGTCAAAGTTTAAAAATAAATAAACACGTGACAAATTGTGATTGATGAAACATAAATAAAAACACAAAATGTGTTACAAAGGATTTGTATACAACGCTGTAAGGTGCCATGCACACTACGTTTTCTCTCAACAAAAGCAAAACTAAGACAATTAATATATATGTGATTTGAAAAACATAATGTCTTCTATCCTAGGGTCTCCAGCTCAGTGTGCACTACCTTAGCCGAGTTTAATTTTTGTGGTAGGTTAAGAGTCTAAACTTTTAGGGCAACAAATTTTTATTTTTTTTATTTTATTGATAGGAGTAACAAAAACATATTGATCTGGTTTAAGAATTATTATCTTCCACTGCTTTATATTCAACACAAAAGAAAAAGTCCGCTTAAAACAAATGAAAACTCTGTACCATCAAGGATTTTTTTTTTTTTTTTTTAAGGAAAAACAAAATCTAAATCTGAGTTGATGCAATAAAAGAAATAACTTCCAAAACTCTCATAGCCCCTACAGCAATTTTTTTCCCCCGGATTAGAAGAAAAGAAAAATTATTTGATGCAATAAAGGACACAAATCCAAAACTCTAATGTCCCTATAGAAAAAGAGTATCACTGCTATAAGTAACTGAATCATATTTGTCAAAGTCATACAAAGCAGCTGATTGGTTAGACAAACTAGCTCAGTTCAGGAAAGTATCAGCAGAAACTAAAACTTTTCTCGCCAACCAAAAGTTAAAAATGAAATTTATTATGTCAAATCCTTTTCACATATTTATTAAGGGATCATTTGTTCACACCCTAATCAGTTCGTGGAATGTTCCGTCCTCTTTTTAATCATCTTAATTTATAGGAAAAAAAAAGAGTAAAAAAAGAAAACAACTTGGAGTGGAACTCTATGTAACATTTGTCAGACAAGAAGCTTCCGTTTGGATACTACTTAAAAATGAAAATTATTTTATTATTCAGTTTATTTTTGTTATTATTCATAGGTCACTGTACTTTTTGGTATTATTTATAGACTCCATTATACTATTTCAACTAACTTTTACCTTTATTTACAGTACTTTTAGCAATAAGTTTTTAGTTTCAGCAAAAAAAGTAGTACCAAATAGAACCTAAATAAATAATAAAATGAATATAAAGTGTGTTCTAGATTTGCTTTATTTATTTATTTATGGAACTTTAATTATTTCAAGCTTTTTTTATACACTATTCATACACCTTATACCATATGTTATTATATACTTATGTACAAAATATGACATTCTTGAAAAATATGATTGCCTAACCAATATAAAAGGAAAAATTAAAAACTACTAAAATTTTATAACTAGGTAATAATTAATATAATTAGTGTCACTTCAATAAATTTATAAATGATTATTTAAATTATTTTTTATAATTAGTAGTAACATATTAATTATTAAGATCTATATAGTAAAATTTATAATATATTTAATATCGTTTATATGAAAGTACGTACACGTATATAAAAGTCTGTGCATTACGTGTATGAAAGTGCACATCAGAAAGCGTCAAATGATAATTTGCCTTTATTTATTTATCCCAACCCCAATCCTTTAAGTCAGTTAGAAGCATCATCAAACCCTTAGGGTCCGTTTGGTTCCCGTAAAATATTTTTCGAAAAATACATATTTTTCAGAAATGCTATTTTCCGAAAAAGGAAAATATTTTTAAGTGTTTGGTTGTATTATGAAAATTGTTATGGAAAATAATTTCATATGTTTGGTTCCGTTAGTAAAATGCTATTTTCCGGCAACAACAACACAACAACAACAACAACAACAAAAAATTGATTCCGGCCACCACAACAACGCAACAACAACAATAAAAAAAAAAAAAAAAAATTGATTCCGGCAACACAATAACAACAACAGCAGCAACAACAACAACACAGCAACAACAACAACAACAAAAAAAATTGATTCCGGCAACACAACAACAACAACAACAGCAACAACAACAACACAGCAACAACAACAAAAAAAAATTTTGATTCCGGCAACACAACAACAACAACAACAGCAACAAATTGATTCTGGCGAGTTTAAAAAACAAAACTGAGATGGGTCTCGGCGATGGGTCGAACGGTTTGGGCTTTGGGTTCGTGGGTCGCCGGCTCTGGTTCGAACATCGGTGGGTCGTGGCGATCGTGAAGATGGGTTCGCCGGCGAGCTGGGCTCTCCGTTTCGATCTGGGCTCTCCAGCGAGCTGGGTCTGGGTCGTGGCGATCGTGAAGATGGGTTCGCCGGCGAGCTGGGCTCTCCGTTTCGATCTGGGCTCTCCAGCGAGCTGGGTCTGGGTCTCTCTCTCTCTCTCTCTTCGTGCTCTATTTCTCTTTTCCGGAAAATTGTGTTTGAAGTGAAAATGGAAGCTGAAATGATTTTCAGCCTTGACCATTGGTCAACGGAAATTAATTTCCGGAAAATGGCATTTTCGTGCGCAACCAAACACCCAAAAATACTGAAAAGCATTTCCGAAAATGCATTTCACCCGATTCAAACGCAGCACACCAACATGGCATCATTACCCAAAGCAAATCCAAAAACCACCTCAGAATTTTCAAAGAGACATAGAGCATACACATCGACAAGGTATTGTGTGCTATGAATTCTCAATCTGCCACATACCCATCTTTGCATGCTGATCCCAAATACTATGCAGCCACGCATATCACCGCCCATAACTCTCTACCATCTTCGTCATGCTTCTCCACTCTCTTTCTCTCTCTTCCCCCCTCTCTCTCTCTCTCTCTCTCCTCGCTATATATATTTTAACTCCTCTGGTACCTTCTACATCAACGTCACACATTATTTTTAGTCCTTTCTCTCACATAAATACACACACAGGATGAGCAGCATTTGTGCAGAGCAACAACACAACCTCCACACCTCTCACCAACTCATGTCCTCCAAAAAATCACTCAAAACCATTGATATACCGCCAAGAAAGCTCCTCAGTCGCCGCCTAATTATCTCAGAACCAGACATGTACTTCTCCGATGACACTCTCTTCCAGAAATTCCTGTCCAACAACAACGTTGGTGGTGACAATCTTGATGATTCAGATTCAGACTCTGACCCTTACTCCTCTGACCATTTCCGCATGTACGAGTTCAAGGTTCGCCGCTGCACGCGATGCCGGAGCCACGACTGGACCGACTGCCCTTTTGCTCATCCTGGTGAAAAGGCTCGCCGCCGTGACCCCAGAAGGTTTCATTACTCAGGCCAGGTGTGTCCTGAGTATCGCCGCGGCTCGTGTAGCCGCGGCGATAGCTGTGTGTTTGCTCATGGCGTGTTTGAGTGCTGGCTTCACCCTGCTAGGTACAGAACTGAGGCATGCAAAGATGGGAAAAATTGTAAGCGAAAAGTGTGCTTCTTTGCTCACACACCTCGCCAGCTTCGTGTTCTGCCTCTGAATTCTCATCACTCTTCGCCTGAGCTTGCATGCAAGAAGAAATTGACATCCAACCATTGCTGCTTATTATGCCGCTGTGCTAATTCTTCACCGACTTCAACACTATTGGGTATGTCTCATTTGTCTCCACCACTTTCACCGCCTCTCTCGCCAGGGGAACACCGTTCCATTAATGGGTTTTCTCCAATTTCTCGCTACGCTGACCGGTTTGTGAGTTCTGAGTACAGTGGTGGTATGCATGCCCAGATGAATAATCATGGGGTTCAGAGCTACAAAGATGCATTAACTGAGTTAATGAGCTCCTTGGAGGGTATGAATTTCAGTGAAACCTCTTCACCTTTGTCTGCTAAAAGCCCAAATGTGCCTTGGCTTGATGTTTCTTTCAACAATATTGAAGATCAGCAACAGTTTATTCTTTCTCCTTCAACACCAAACCCGCCAGCTTCTTTTAGGTCTGCAAATTTTTTCAGTGGGGATTGTTCAAGCAAGAGCTTTGCTGATGAAACCAACAACAGCAATGACGAGTACAACAAGGTCAATGAAAATGGCTGTTCTTGCTCTGATCCGGATCTTGGTTGGGTCAATGAGCTACTGATGTAGAAGACTAATGATCTTGATGTTGACGAGAAAGATGGTGAATTTGGAAGTGTAAATATTGCACCAGCCGTATATATGACAGTATATATATGTGATTTGGTGTTATATTGTTAAGATAATTGTCATTATTAATTATTGTTTTGAAGTTGTGTATTTTTCTTGTTAAACTTTCCCTTTCTTAAGTTTTGAGCCTGAGTCTCTCTTCTAAGTAGAGAGCTCAGAGCTTAATCTAATCTTCTTTCATGTGTTGATAATGAAGTTTGAACTATTAAGAAATGAAATGGATGATGCTTTTTCTTTCTTATGTTTTTATTTTCTAGTTTTTGTTTTGTTTTATTTTATTTTATTCATTAATTTTTGGCGCATGTAATAGTTTACGTGTTAAACCTAACCAAATAACCCGAGATTTGTGGGTTCGAAAATCATGCTTAAGATATTTTTTGGGATCTAGTTAGCTTAGGTGGCATCTCAAATCTTCAAGAGCCAAATGGCAAGCATGCAGTGTATGATAGCATAGCTTGATTAGGAGATTATGGGATGGATGCGGTGGCTTGTTAGAGAAACAGTTTTTTCGGTCAAATATAATATTATTTTGGCTACTTCTTGATTCTTGTAGAAGAAAATTTCAATCCAAGTTGTTGACCTGAGTTGAGAGTTCAACTCTCACCGCCAATCTGAAAGAAAAAGAGTATAACTCAAGGGATATAATTTCCAACTAGCTATTTGAGGTTCATAGTACTTTGTCATATGAGTTTCATCTAGTAAAGCAGGCACACATTAGAAATTGTTCTATAAATGCGTGTATTTTATATTCTATGGACTATTGAGATCATCACACTGGAATTTTCTAGATAATATCAAGAAAATTAAAATATGGGATTTTTGCATTGGATCCTTACAGAAGGATGAGTCAATTTTTATGACATTATTTTCCATGGTCCTTATTATGTTTATCATATATGCTGATTCATCATTAAGTGATAGGGGACAGGATATAAAGCTTATTGTTGAAATTTCGACTTCAAAATCAAATGCAAGATTTTAAATGATAAGCACTGAAGTTTCTAGCTTAGCCTAAGTTCCTTGAATCAGCCTTTGTACTTGCTTGTACAGGTGGCTCAATGTTCTTTTTTTGCAGACCCCTAGTTAGGTTTTCTGTCACAATTCCTGTAACCGTAACTTTGAGAATAAGGTTTCACTAATAGCAGTCAAACAAAAAACTAACAGGGTATCCTGCAAATTGATTAGCTAATGAATCCAAAAGAACAATAATCCACAGATTAAAGAAGAAAAGGTAACAAGGAGCTCTCATAGTAGCCTTCTTATAAGACTACTTTTTCTCCCAGTTCAATTGATCAGCACACAAAAAAACTGTACAATGCTTTCCACAACTTATTGGTTGGTAAGTTGTCATTAATGTCATATTTTCTAATATTATTAGATATTATTTTGCTGACAGGTTACGGAAACAAACTGAACTTATTAATTTCGATGTCATTTTAACTTGTTAAGAGTTTTGTAATTTAACTTGTTGATACTTTTTAGTATTTTTACCATCATTGGTTATGGTTAACACTCAACGTTGGACACCACGAAAGAGGAGAATTTAATCACAAACGGTACTGGGCTAGTGTACCACTATTATCATGGCATATTATTGGTTTCCTAGGAGGGCTACTTATCTGAAATACAGCTAGGGTGGTGGGGGAGAAATGACCCATAAGGATGTGTTTGGAATATCTCTTTTGGTAGGGCTTGTTGGCTCCAGCAGCTGCTAGGTGCAATATTGCAGTGCGGGGTTAGGTGGTGATTGCAACTGACTCACAAGAAATGGTGTGGGGATAGGGGAGCAGCCCATGCTAAAATGACTCATGATAGATAGGGTTTGGGGTCCCCTAGCTACCTGCCTTGACCATTGGTATTGGGGATCACATTTTTTTCTTTTTCATTTATATATGGGGATAATATTGAATGCATTGTTCCAAATATGGGACGAGAGGCCCATACTTTCGAAATGCATGTTACATTCACCCTACCCTAGGTATATATGGTTGACACCTGTAAAAATTGGTACCATTTTTTTTAGATCCCCATGATTTGGATCTACTTACGTACATTCTTCTCATTCTGCATAGACAAACATTAAAAGAGAACTATTTGTCTACAGATCGATCTTCTTGACAATTGGCTTTGTGGTATCTAAGAGCAAGACTTAATTATGAGAAAATTTAATTGAGGCAAATAGGGCAATTGGTCTTTCTCACTGGTTGGCTTACTAAACACATATTCGAATTTAAGTATTTATAAGAACCACCGGCAACAACATAATTGGGGAACCACCGACATTTTTCCCTTTTTTAGCTCAGTGTTCTTTGCTCAGAGGGGATGGGCCAAGGTTCCAAGGTTCAACATTTGGTGCAGTGTGAATAATGTAATTTTTTTTTTTATGTCTTGTATACAAAGTTTGTGTCCCCCATCATTACTTTTGAAATATTTTAACAAATTATATGATAAAACATATAGTACATGCAAAGACGGTTAAATCACAAACCCAGGTAGAATACAATGATCCCTAAACGATATTGTTGGATATAATTTTATTGCGGTTTATTTTATCTAATGGACCAAGAGCCCAACTTAGTGCATGTAAAGTCCATCTAGTACTAACCCTAAACTCTACTGCTCCTATATAAACCCTATTAGGGTTCCATATATTACACACTTCATCATATAATAACATTTATAGCGATTAGAGCTTTACAACGTGAACATGAGTTGTCAAGGCCGAACTATATAATTCTTTGTATCTCTTCTCTCTCTCTTATGCTCTCTAGTCTCTACAATTTTTTTTTCTTCCATTTATTTAACATGGTATCAAAGCCATCAATTCACGGTTCCTAAATCTCAAGAAGTTACCTCTAATCAGATCCCTAAGTGCTCCAATGAGCGTAAGGATAATATAGTTATTTAATAATATAATGTACATTTGTGGGATTCTTTTCCTCCCATTTCCGCTCAATATGGGGGTACATCAAATTCTAAGCTCAGACAAAACTCACTCCTCTCCTTCCTTACAACCAAATTAGAGAAAATGGCTTTCTTTCTTTCCTCTTTCCACCAATCCAAAAACGGTGTTAAATAAGGCCTGAAAGACAGCCATTATATGCTTAAGGAGAAGCTTGTACATTTAGCTTTTAAAAGTGCATGCACCAAATACTTTGATTTTGATCTTCATATTTTTTACTCAACTATAGCGGCCAGATCAAAAAGATTCTCTCTTTGGTTGGTCCCAAGTCAGAGAATAAAAAGTGTAAAGTATCAATGCCCAAATCTTTGAGAAGATTCTAGGACCACGTAAGAGATTGCTTTAGAATATAAGTCAAAACTTGATTGGGAAAAGAGTAGTGAAGGACCATGCATCAGATACCCGTACTTTTTAACGGAAAATAGTACAGAACAAATAATGGTATTATTGTGAATGTGATTTCAGTTATCCATGCAGATTTGGGAGAACCAAATAAAGCTAGAGATGGTGATTTTGGTTCTAACTCAGCTCTCTGATATGGTCAGTGGTCAATGGCTGATAAACAAAAGTGAATAAATTAACAAAAGCGAAAATCTAATTACACTGTCTTTTGAAATCGTGTCTTTAATAACACAATTTTATGATTTCAATTAAAACTATGAAATTGTGTTTTAAAAATATGATTTCAGTCATGTAACAGTACGTGTACGGTGTGTAGATAAAGAGTGCGTGCCTATCATTATTCTCAACAAATCTTAGGTAATGAATACTTAGCATGCTTAATTCTTACTTTTGGTAGTCCAAGATTTATTGATCTCATAAAGGTACAACAAACAAAAATTAGATTAAAAAAAAAAGGCTGTGATTTGAATTATTCATTCTTACCAGACCAAAAATAAATATTATATATACCATTCATTTTTGTAAGTTATACCAATCCAATATCTAGCAACCTATATGTGCTGCATACATTGCTGGTTTATAACCAAAAAAATAGGAAGATGCTACAACTGCGGCAACTAGAAAATGTTTAATTCAATCTGCTGGATTAATTGTGTAATTTAGTTGTCTTTATTTCTGGAGTAGCTTGAAGACAATCTGGACTGTGTCTGAAAGAAATCAAATGGGGCTCCCGATCCAAAAGACCTTCGAGTATTTGGTGAATCTGATAGTAAAGGTTCATAAACTGGATTCCTGTTCTTGGGCTGAGTTATAGACAAAGGGGAAACCTCTTTCTCTAAGATGGGTCTTGGCTGTGGTTCAATGCTCCCGAGAGACAAAATAGGTCCACCCAAGCGTTCAGCCTGCTGAAGTATATTGATTTTACTTGGTCCGTATGTATATCGGAAGTACTTGAGAGCTAGAATTGGACCCATCCCAGCAGCAACTATGAGCTGCAATGGAATTCAAGTGTCATCAGTACATAAACTTGGCATTACTAAGATGGGTATTTGCTCCCCTCCAGGGCTGTGCCTCTCAGGTAGGCATTTTAGGTTTGGCAGAGAGGGTAGCTTGGCCTTTTGTGTGTGTATGTGTGTGTGTGTGTTCTCTTTCTTTGCTTGAACTATTTAACAGAAAGCCTTCTTTCCCTGGTTTGGCAACAGTTGGTAAATCATTGAATCTGAAGAGCAGATAAAGGGGTAAGAACAACAGTGCCTTGCTAGTCAAACAGGACTACAGGAGAGTGAAAGGTATGGTTCATCTCCTAGAAGAATATATGAGGGAGACCAAATCATAGTAAAAAGTACCACTGTCATCATTTTTCCCACAAAAACTGCAACAATAAATATTCCCTATCTCTCTCTCTCCCTCTTTCTCCCAACAAAAAAATAAAACAAGAAGAGAGAAACATTAACTAGAAAGAGATACTTACGAACACAGTTGTCCAATAAGATGGTTGTCTACACAACCGAAACATAATTGTATACATCCCTGATGATGGAAGGGCACTGAAGATCCAATTGATGAAATAGAAGGAAGCCAAATTCCCCCATATAGCAATACATTGCAGTATTGTCAAGGAGCTGCATGCGTCAAAGTAGTTAGAGCAGACTCAAGTCATTTTTAACCTTTCTTGAAAGTTTTCAGGAAAGCTTTCAGGGCATAAAATTATGAGCAACACTAGAAGGAATAGACATGTTTTAAAGTTAAAATAAATGAATCGTCTATAAAGTGTCGTACACATAGGATGAAATTTATCGCTGTATGGTGAATACAACAGTAATGCTTGTCTTTCTTTCATTCTTGGTGATTAAGGAAACACCATCAAAGCCCGCTTTTTAATTTTGTATTGAGATCAGAAGGGTATAAACAAAGATTACTAAAGCCAGTTTAGATAATGCCAAAGTTAGTTCAGAGGACTAGAGTGAAATTTGCATTTGCGACCAAGTATGAGATTGAATCTTACTTGGTTTCCAGTGTCACAACAAAAGCCTGCAACCAAATACATCCAGAGAGTGCCACCATTGAAACCTCCTCCATTTCACTTTTTTCATAGGCATACGCATGTATGCTGATTATAAACACAACAATTGCCTGCAGATCATAGCCAGCGTCAATAGGTGAAAGTAACTGGTATAAATTTGTATTGAGCAAATCAACTCATTTGAGTAGAAACTTCAATTTGCTTTTATATACGGGAAAAATACCTCTTATAGATATTATTAAATGATCTGAGATGAACTCCTTTTTTCTTTTTCTTTTTTTGGTTTTATTTTGTGGTTGATGAGCAATGACTGTCGTTGAAAATAACACCAAAGGGGAAGCAAACCATTTGTACACAGAAGTTATACAAAAGAAGCACCAGAAAAGAGGAAAAGGAGAAAGAATCTATAAACAAAATCTCCTAAATCAACAACAAACAAAGCCTTAGTACCAAATTTTTTAGGTCAGTATGGATTCTCAATAGGTTAGTTAGGGTCAGCCGTATATATTCTTTTCTTCCATTCTACCCTATCTATGGTCATATTCTTTGTTACTCACTTAATTGTCATGTCCTTTTTTTATTATTTCTACTAATGTGCTTTTTGGTCTTCCTTTACCTTTTTTCGTTACCAACTTGGATCAACTTGCTCTTTCTTACTGGTGCATTAGTCACTCTTCTTTGAACATGACATAACCATCTTAAGTGTCTCCCTCATCTTTTCATCAATAGGGGCTACCCCTATCTTTCATTTTGAACCCTATATTTCCGTGTATTTCTACTTATCCATCTTAACATTCTCATTAATAAGGCCACAACTCTAGTACAAAAGAAATTTTTTGATTAGAATACAAGAAATTAACAAGGGAAACACCAAAAGTGAAAGAAAATATGCTCAAACTAAGCTAACAAACCATGGGTGCAACGATGATAGTAAAAGAAGAAAATAGGACTCACATGGAAGAGAGATCGCCCAAACCATCCAGCAAATGTGCTAGGATTTAGAAGCCTGTTTAAAAATTGATACTGTGAGTTCAGTGACCATTGACCAACAGGAAGCCTAATTTCCAAGCTCACATCCCCACAAATAAAAAAGTTATAAAATCTAATACATAAAATTTTAAAAATAAGGTGGATAACATTATGAAATCAAACCTCCCCGCTTGGCAGTAAAATAAAATTTGTGGATGCTGCATAACTGTTTCTTCACTAAGATCTTTGTCAAGGACACTGACTAGAACAGGAATACTAGTGTAGAAAACATTGTAAGCCATCAAGCTGAGAGAATTGAAAAGACTAGTTCCAGAGACACCTGAAATAAAAGAGAAACTGAAAGTTCTCTAATGTCAGTACATCAGAAAAAAAAAATCAAATTTGAAGGAAGTCTAATACTCAAGACTATCAAGAACCACAATAGAGAAAGGCATCAAAACAAGGGACAGTGGAAACTCACAAGATTTGGATGAAACAAATCAGAAGGGATTTATAAAAGGAATACTGGGACAGAAACGCAGTACGGTTGTATGAGTACCGCCCATGGACTAGTATCAACCGCTTCAGAAACCTGAACTCTGCAAAACAAGAGAAGCAGTCAAAAAATTTCAATATTATTGTAATATGATACTCCCTTTGTCCCAAATTGTTGGTCCTACATTCCATTTTGGGATGTCCCAAAATGTGGTCCTCTTTGAAAAGTCAATAAATAAATTTCCTAACTTACTCTATTTAAAAACTCAATACCATTCGTTCAATAAAGTTTGAATTAATGAGGGTAGTTTTGGGAACTTATACATTTTTAATTAAAAGACAACACATTAAATAGAGTTTCCTTAAAAAGTTGGATTTTCTAAATAGGACCAAAAATATGAGGAGGGAGTATTAAAAAAATAAATAAATAAAACTAACATTAACCATCATGTGTATGTGACATGATGAGTTCAAAGAAACAAGAAACAAAACTTGAAGGACATTATAAGAAAGGGAATTTTTTCAACATGGAACGAGCATTAAATAAGATGGAAAGCAAATGATCCTAGCAGGCAAAGAAAAGCCATCATATGAACAACATTTTCCTAGTGCAATTCTGAATTTATTAACAAGATATGATTTTTTGAGAGGTAACTAGGGACATGGCCTTAGATATGGTCAAGTTGTGCAAAAGGATCCATCTAGCCAATCCCAATTAGTTGGGATTAAGGGTTAGTTGAGTTGAGTATAATTCCCAAAAGAGAAGGTAAACTCGCATGGTTTACTTCTAAGACAGAAGGATCGCGTTTGAAGGAGCTAAAATATCTTTTAAGTAATACCAAATTAAATCATGCAAAAGACATCTTCTGGTAGAAAATATTGCAGTTCACCAGATTTATTCACAAAAACTTCAGTTTTGACAGGAAATTCTGAAATGAAACCCACAAGCATAAAATATGCTCGAAGAAAAAATTTGTTGCACATGATCATCACTGCATTATTAGTTATTTAGTTACCAACAGCAATAGAACCAATGCATGATGGATTTATAGTTCCAGTTGAGGGCGCTATTGCAATGGTTTGAGCAACTTGCATAAATTGACAACCTCTTGCCATTTGATTTTATGTAGCTTTAACAAGATCATAAGAAAATTGTGTGAATGCTTCTAGATCTGTAAGAGTGATAGGAACAATGATGTTATCTCCACAAATCATAATCTAACCATTTAAGTACAGTTGATATAGTTGAGGCTCAATCAAAAAGTAGTCTTGGGGGGTGGGATCACTTTTGTATACATATAGCATATAATATAATCTGATTGTCTCTTTCAAATTTTGTAGTGTCTATACAAACTTAAATAGTTTCTCTTGCACTTCCTAGTTTTAGCTCAAATGTGTGGAGCGTTTCAAGGTCAAAACAGGTATCAGCACATGGAAAAGCTAGGGAGAATTCATTTTAAAGCCAAGTCAGCATCGAAAGTTGAGACTTCAATGGAGCATTACGGATGTTCATACACAAAACCGATAAAGATAGCAACTAACATTTTGCATTTGAGAATTCCTTTTACAGAAATATAACGTTTGAAAGAAATTAATAGCAAAGTTTAGCTGTAATTCACAACCATCAAACAAAAATCAAATGCAATACAAGTAAATACCTACAAGTTTCTATCTAAAACAACTTTCTCATCCAGATATGCACACACAACACAAGCAGAAATGCATGGATAGGTATGCATTAACTTACTCCCAATACTATAATCAGCTGCCCTCGCTGCCTGCAGTCCTTCTCTCCCACTGATGCCAACACCAATATCAGCTTGTTGTATCATCCTCACGTCATTCCCACCATCCCCAATAGCTAATGTCCTATAGTCGCATGATTTTAAGAGCTCCACAAGCTGCAATAATTAGTACAACAAATATTAAATGTCTACTCTACCAGACAAACAATTGCCCTTGCAGTTAAGAGTATAAGTGAGAGAAGAAAAAAAATTAGGTTTTCTCCATAACAAAAGTAGTCATAGCATGTAACCAGCAATTAAACAATCCTTCAAGACCACTAAGACAGAAGATCTTAGTGATATTTCTGATACAGAGGATGCTATATCTAGAGATTCAAAGCACTTGCATCAACCAAGTCCCTTCCCCTATCAAACCCTAAAAACCCTACATACTTTCCCTACAAATAGAGATAACAATTCAAACTCTAATTCATTCCACAAACACCCTAATTCTTTCTTTTAAAATCCTAAACCCTAAACCCATAAATTCTTGTAACCTTAAACTCACCACAAGCACATGTAGACAGGTTTTCTGTCAGTACTGGCAAACCACGATTTTTTTTTTGAAACATAACTTCCTTCTGAATATCTGCTTTAGGTTATGTTGATCATTTTTTAGACATGGCCTACCACCAGCAATAGATTCAACATAGCTAATATTAGATTTGAATATCTTGAGGCATCCATTAAATTTGGTTATCAGGAGGTTTGGTTTTCTAGGGACGAAATTTAAAAATTTAGAGATTCTTCCTCCGGGATTTTAATATTTGATTGCCGTAGTTCACAATTCATTAGCTATTAGAAGCTTGGTGCATCTTATATTCATATTAGTACAGCAGTGAACCTCATTCGTGGGGAGGAGGAAAAAAGAAGATAAAACTATATAAGCAAGAAAAAGGAATAAAAACAAATAAAGAAAATCTTAAAATAACCAAGTATGGGAATTAGGAAGTTAACCACGTTCAATAAAGCCTTACTTGGAAAGTGGCTTTGGCGTTTTGGGATCGAGGAGAATAGGCTGTGGAGGAGGGTGGTAGCTTTGAAATTTGGAGAATAATGGGGGGGATGGATCTCTAAGTTGGGAAGGGGTGCTCATGGGTGTGGTCTGTGGAGAAGTATTTGGATGGGATGGGAAATGTTTCGCAAAAATAAGGTTGGGGTGGGGGATAGAGTGAAATTTTGGACGGACAGGTGGTATGGAGACATTCCTCTCCAGTTGGCTTTTCTGATCTCGTACACTTTTGCTGCAAACAAAGAAGCTTCCGTAGAATCATCTTTGTTGTGCCAAGGAAAGGGGAATAGGAGAATTTGGGATGTTCGCTTCATTCGAGGTCCTAATGATTGGCAAGTAGATGTGGTGGATGATTTCTTCCGTTTCTTGGCATCCAATCAACCCCCTATAACTGAGGGTGATTGTATGAGATGGAAGTTGACAAAGAATAAGGATTTTACTATCCTCTCCTTTTATCACAAGCTTCATGGTTCTTCTTCCATTGTCTTCCCATGGAAAGGTATTTGGAAGGTTAAGGCACCCCGGCGTGTCTCTTTCTTTGTTTGGACAGCGGCATGGGATAGGATTCTCACAAGAGATAATCTGAGGCTTAAGGGCTATGACCTTGTTGATTGGTGTATTATGTGTCGGTGTTGTGAAGAGACAGTGGATCACTTGTTGTTACATTGTGGAAAGGCTTATCGGCTATGGTGCTTTGTCTATAGAACCTTTGGGATTTCATGGGTCCCCTCTGGTACGATGTCAGATCTCCTCTTTAGCTGGTGGAATTGGTTGGGGAAGCGTTCGTCTCACATTTGGAATTTAATTCCATTGTGTCTGACGTGGTGTGTTTGGAAAGAACGCAATCGGTGGACTTTTAAGGATTTGGATAGATCCGATGACCAAATGCTCGCTCTCTTTTCTGGTTACCTTTTTGATTAGGCTAGGGCTTGGGAACTCACATCTAGTGATTCTCTCCCGCTCTTCCTTATCTCTCTTCTTCTTTGTTCTTAATGTTTTTCTTATTTTATGTTTGCACTTTTCTTTCTTTCTTGTACGTTTGATATGCTAGTGCTTCTTTACATTTAGCAATTTATTGAATATACTTGTTTCTTACCTATCAAAAAAAAAAAAAAAACCAAGTATTTGCATGTATGAAGATAAAAAGTAAACTTAACAAGCCAAAGGAGTACAAGGAAAAGGAATACAAATATAACAAACAAAAAGTTTGATGGGGCCACCTGCGCCTTTTGTGATGGTGTCACACGACAACATATAGCAGTCCTTGACAATATTGCTAATTCGGTAAAGGCTTTCCGATAATACTTAAGTGCAATTTCAAGAGCCCAACCATCAACAGCAAATGCCACATCCTGCTCAAAACATTAAGGCAGAAAATGAAATTATAAGAAAAATTTTATGTTAAACAAGGTACTGCTTGCTTAAAGTTCAAAAAAAAAATTTAATTCTCCTGTTCAATTACATATAGAAATGCAGCAGACCACAATAACCATCACTGTTGCCAAACCTAGTCAAACAATTATGACTTAGCAAGACTATATCATCCACCAATACAAAATGCAATGTAGGTAAATCTGTTTTAGACTGGACTCTGGAGTCATATTTCACATAGTATTATAGTGCTTCAAATATTTCTATAATAAAAAAAGACTATCCCAGCCCCAAATACTTCTAAAAAGACATTAGAATATTTTTGTCATGACATGAGCAAAGCGCTAGCCCCATCCATGCAATACCCAAAAGGAGTAATCAATTTACGATTAGAACTCCCTGTTATCACTTATGAAACTCAAGTCTACCTAAAACATGCCCAATATAAGACTCAACACAAACCTGTGCAACGCCATACACAATCCAAATCCAGACAATCACACAATTCGAGGTGTCACAAATCTCCCTCACTCAAATTCCTAATGTCTTGTAAGGGCCCACATTATTTTGCAATGCCCTTGAGTCAAAATGGCATCACCAAGTTGGCCCTAATACCATTTGTCATGATCCAAGGAAAGTGTTAGCCACATCTATGATATATCCTAAAAGGACCAGTCAAATTACAACCACACAATTCGAGGTGTCATGGTTTTATGCACAACACCTACGAACTCAATTTCATTTATTGTGTTACGATTCACATTTTCAATAGATCCAAATTCAGTTCACACAGCAAGTAGTATTATAATACAGATATATATCATTTAATCATTACAGTTTATTACTTTAGCTCCTAAGAGTGTCAATGAACGCAAATAACTCATGACTGAATTTCAATTTGACTGACAGACTGTAAAAGCTGTACCTTAGGTTCTGACGTTGTTATCCTCATTGTGAGTAAAACTCTCTCTAAACTTTGACGAACTTCATCTTCAGTTTTGCCATCAATTAATAGAAGCTGCCCTTTTGGCTCTGTCAATTCGTTAAAAAATGCAACAATTAATGGTTCTGATATTTGGTAATGTCATAAAATTATATCTAATGAAAAGTTTCAGTCTTCCTAGAGCTTTCAAAAGCAACACTCATGTTGTAATACCTGATAAACCAAGAACACCAATTAAAAGAATATTATGCAACACTCATGTTAGAGACATTTGTCTCATGGAAATATTTCGAACAATAATACAAGGACTCATTAAAAACCCAACATAAATGTTACATAATCCTTTGAAGTTTTAGGTTTAGTTCCAAATTTTCATAAATTTACTTCATTATATAATTCAACAAAAAGAGAAAAATTGGAATTAGATCCTTGGCACAAATTAAAACAAAGACCATTTGTGTGTCAAACAGGTATAAGGATGGACAGAAGTATAGAAACCCAGATACTTAAAGTCAGCAGGTGAAGCATTGCAACAAGAGAATCACACAGAGCTTGATACTTTGATCATGACTTTTCTCATTTGCATGCATATGTGTCTCAAAATTTAAAAGACAAATAGTAGAACATTGTTAGAAAAAAGGGATAAGACAAGAAACGAATGAAAATGATAGCAACTACCAGGGGAAATAAAATTGCATGAGAGAGCAATCTGTATGGCAGTGTTCTGCTTGTCTCCAGTCAGCATCCAAAAGTTTATCCCCGCTTTTCTTAGTGTTTCTATTGTTTCTGGTACACCATCCTGAAAATTTAAAAACAATTGGATAAAGTCAACATTGATGATAAGTGGTTTTTCTCCTTTTTCACTTTCATTTTTGGTTCTTGTGGATAACAAGTAGAAAATCACATCCCATCCCCCCCCCCCCCCCCCCCCCCCACAACCCTACCCCAAGGATCAAAAAGAATGAAATTTCATGCAATAAATAAATAAAATATACGTCAACTATCCAACTACAGATATTCACCTGTAGACGGTCTTCTATTGCAGTAACTCCAAGAATTTCCAAATCATGTTCCAACCTTTGGCAGACTTCAGCAATTCTCCACTGCAAAAGTAAGAAAATTGAGGAAACCACAAGTCGATATACTTGGATATATCTTAACTAGAATATTGAGATGTACATTTTACCTCCCTATCAACTAAGGTGCTGTTAGCCTCTTTAAACAACAAAGACCATTCTTTGTATTCATCTTCCTTTAATTGACGCCAAGCTAAACATAGTGTACGCAGCCCCAATTGAGAATACTGTTCCACAGCTTCAAAAAAGGCCCTTGTTTGCTGTCCTGAAGTAAACTCAGGGTTAGCAGAGTAAGTAATTTAAACTGGTTTGATTTTTTAGATAACTAATACAAATGGCCGAGTATTCTCAGCTAAACGATCAAAAAATTACTATTAGAATCCACCTTTAGAATCTTCTTTTTTTTTTTTAATATTGAGGAACCCCCTCAAGTTATGGGCCAGTGGGACCACCCTTGAGGGGTAAAACCCGGGATGCCTACACACCCCCACTAAGTAGGCATTGGGTAAATCAAGAAATGCCTCAACTAGGAGTCAAACCAAAGACTTCTGGATTTAAAGTTAGTCCAGACACCCTCCTTTACCACTGAGGCACCCCTGGTGGGGGTTCACCTTTAGAATCTTCACACAATAGTCAAGCATTGCAAGAATTAATGAGCACCACCTTTTTCTTTTTATGAGTCAAAAAAGAGCCACGGTATCATAGCAGCCAATAATATTTAGTAATGAACATAACTCATTCCATTGCAAAAGAATAAGGCATATGCAAGCAAATACAATGAATCATCCAATCAGAAGGGTAACAGTAGACTACATAATGTGAAGTAGCCTTGTCCTCCCAAATCCCCGTATTCCCATGGGTGAATCCAATAACTTCTTTTTGCTAAAAAAGACATGATTAAGTTTGTAAATAACATGCAAAAGCAAAAACTTTGCATTAAATTACCACTACATTAGGGATGTACAGTGGGGGCAAAAATCAAGAACCAAGATTACAATGATCAAGTAAAACAGGAAGGGAAAAATAAGAACAATGTGATAGAGTCACACTCCAAGCAAGAAGAGTATGTAAGAAAAAAGACTTGATCTCTAGCAAGGACCGCTCAAATCCCTCAAAGCATCTAGCATTTCGTTCACTCCAAATACACCACATCAAGCAATGCAGCACAAGTCTCCAAAAATCTATATTGTGATGTCGCCCAAATTTACCTTGCCAAGACTCAAACAACTCAAATACCTTATGTGGCATAACCCAATGAAGTCCAAACAAACAAAACACCAAAAACCATAGCTCAAAAGCTATGGGGCAATGAAGCAGAGGATGATCCATGTATAATATTTATTAAAGTATTTCAAAATACATACCTATGAATTAATTATTACTTTTTTCATATGATAAGCATAACAATACAAGTATTAATTAATTTAAGTATTCATACCATATCATGTCTTAAATTTTCAATAATGGATGTATTGTCATTGCCATATATATATATATATATATATATATGGCAATGACAATACATCCATATCCCACATCATGCTGGTGCTTCATAGGTCATCATCCATCCTCCCTCCTTAGCAATATAGGATCCCCTCATAAATTGAGAAGAAGAGGGGAGAATGAGATCCATAAGTGTAAGTTCCAAGAAAACCCCAAAGGAATGGCAAAGCCTTCAATTTTAACACCCTCTCCCCTCCTGCTCAGCCCAATTAATTTGTCTCTTCCATCCAACATCACAAGCAACAAGAATGCAACACAAAAGCAGGCTACAACACTGTCAACAGCAACCATGCAGGGTCCTAATCCTGAAACCGCAATACCTATGCAATGACATTAGGGTACTAAACTTGTAGACAACCTAGGACAAAATGAGCACTTCAAATAGGTTCGCTCTGACCCACAGTTACACCTACTTGTTTGACTCTATACTTCAACTCTCCCTTCTAAACGGATCAATTTAGACTGCACCATACTCTGAATTTTAATGAGTTGCTTATTCCCTTTCCTGGGAAGAATAAAAACCACAAGTTTCTGGTCATGTAGATTTCTGACCCCTAATATAGGCACCTAAGGAGATTTATTTAAATAAAAGTAGCATCTGCTACTCTCTCCCTCCAATGAAAAAGAGTATCAACTTCAAGAGTGAGAGAATTGATGGTTTGGTGCTTTTATTCCGTACCTAAAAATACACAGCTTTTACTAACCAAATGGGAGTGATTCAGTACCAACTTCATGTTTCTCTTCATTAAAACGAGCGAATAAATAAATAAATAAATAAATTTTGTTTCTCATATGGAACATGAAGTTGGAAGGTACTCCCTAGCTACACATCTTATAATGCTTTCCTACAATCCTTCTGAAAGAGTTAAAAATATCATCAATAGCTAGGTTTACCAGGACATGCATAAGGCAGAATAGCTTCATCTGCTCCCTTTGTCAAAAGGAGGATCTTTCCATTCTGGCAATCTTTTACAACTACTGACATTCTTTTCCTATCAGAAGTGAACTCAAGAGTTTCCAAGACTTCATATTGAATTGTTGAAGCATTGAACTTGATCTCTGCAATAAATTTAAGGTAAACCATATCATCACCCTCACTATCTGCTACATGCTTTCTATTACAGAAAAAGGCAAATAAATTTTACCAAGAATATTTGCATTCTTATTGACAAAAACCATATGCAGCCGAGCAGCAGTACAAACAAGAGCATCTTCATCCTGAGACTGTGCCTTGTAAAAGATATCTCCAGTTTTGCTATAGGCAACAGAAGAAACAGACAAGAACTATTTCAAAACTATAGTATATGTGCATGTACATCTAAAGCAGACAAAAGTAGAAAGTTTCCCTGATTTGAATCTGAGATGGATACCAAAATCCCAGCAGGAATTAATAAATGAAACTATACTCACGTCTTAATTGGTATAACTGTATTACATATTGCCATAACTGTAAGAAAATGTATAACATCAGGAGAACCACTGGAAACTGCATTGTGAAGCTCCACATCTGTGTATCAAAGCATGGAACTGATCAGAACACAAAGTTTTGCAATCTAAAAGAGTTTTTAGAACGGACAGAACAAATAAAGAGAATCAAGAAATACACCAGCAAAATAAGACAAGTTAAGCTTGATAATTCATGCATTAGTGTAAACACTTGCATTTTCATTAAATGTTTCCTTCTGTCCATCATGTTAGTCGATTGGACAAATCAAGGGATTATAGCGTGACAAACTCAAGCGAATTTTCCATTGAGTAACCATGTCCATGTGAAGCACATGGTCAAGTAACTCAATCCAACAAAAACACTACTTTATAATTTGGTCAAAGCAAGGAAATGGATGGAAAGGATAATGAAAGACCAATCATGAAAAGCTTAAGAATAACGGCAGACTAGAGCATTAGATTAACACAGCAATGATTGACTTAAATCAGCACCAAGTGCTTGGGGTTAAAAATATAAGAAAAAATCAACATTCATGCATCGACTTTCTACATAGAGAAATTTTAAATTAAAAAAAACCCTCAAATTTGGCTGTGATGTGAATCAAGAGAAAGTATGTAAGTGTTTTGCTATATTCTAAAACATCACCGAAATCTTCAATACATGATTCTATATAGGTTTTGTTTTTTATAAACATGATTCTATATAGGCAACTCAACTGTATGACACAAATAAAACCCTAAAAAAAATCCAGAATGATTACTCTTTGACAAGTGTCCAGGAGTAATTTTTGACTTATCTATATATCCTGAAACCCAATTTTGATTTCACTATGCATTACATAATATATTGAGAAAAAGTTTGCAATGCAACAACTAAATGTGACAGATATTGCTTATGGAAAAAAAAACTATATGTGACAGAAAAACAAGAAAAAAAGGAAGAGCTCCAACACTGCAAAGAAACAAACCTTTTAATGCATCTCCACTATCATTTCCATAGAAAACGCCATTGATACAACATCTTCTAAAGATCATTTTGTTTTCAGTTAAGGTACCAGTTTTGTCAGTTAAAATGTACTCAACTTGTCCCAGGTCCTCACTTATTGCTGTACTGCCACATAAAACAAACAACTCCTAAAGATATATGCAACACAACATTTTTCATATGGTAAAGTTTGTTGAAACTTTTTTCAAGTCACTTACTTTGTTGCATGGGATGGAGTACCAGTTTCTTGGTCAATCATCTCGTTGTCCCAATCAATAAATTTTGCATATAAGCTCTTCACAAGATCCAGGGATACCTGCCAGAAATAAACATTTCAGTTTATCTCATTACTAGTAATGGCTATACTTTAACATCTCCACACAATCTCATAATGATCCAGAAAATCAATCAAAGCAAAATTGTCTTAACTAAAAATTTTCAAGTTGTTATTATGGTCTCCCATCATTAATCTAGCACTAGCAAGAAAATATGCAATGCTAAGGATCTATTCTATATTGAATATTACACCTAAAATAAGAGAGGGTCTTCAACGTAAGTGGTATTTTCATTAAGACCACAAAAATTGAATTACCCCTTACTTCTCTCTCTCTCTCTTCCAAACTCTTCCTTTTTTATAGTTAAAAATAATTTCATTCAGCAACAGTAAAAAGTACAGATATGAAATTTTCAAAAAAGAGAAATCATACAGTCAAATGCAAGCTAACTAAGAACTCTAAGAAAGAAAAGGAAGGGATGTTTCCTAAGACAACCATCCACTCAAACAAACATCTTAGCAACAATTGCTTGATATTATGAATTGGACACTTGACACCACAAAAAGTTCTACAAATATGCTCTTGCCAAATTATCCATAAAACAAAGGAACAGCATTCTAGGCTTCAGAACATCCATAAAATGCATAAAGTTCAACTATTTCTGGATTTTTTTAAAATAAGATTTGGTTGTGTTAAATAATAATAGCAAACATTCCAAACCATTATAGTGAGAATGTAGACAATCTAAGGTTATTAGCATCATATGCAACAGCTTACCTTAATTGATATGGGAATCATGATGGAACAAAGAAGCTCAAACCGAAGAGGGATAATCAATAGTTCAAACCATGGACCTTCCTCTGGATATTTAACATACCATTGCTACCAAAATAAATAAATAAATAAGAAGGTGAGAATATGTTTGGTGATAACAGATCTATATCTAAGGACAGTTAAAATCAAAACTCAATTTAAAATTCAGATTTCAAGCAGAAAGACAACATGCTTCTAGATAATGACATGAATCAGCAGTTAAATATGGAGAAATGGAAATTTAAATTGATTAAAAAAGAAGGAATGAATAGAGAAGAATTGCAACAAGGGGACAGTCATCAATAACAAAACCAACAAGAACAAAAAGGAACATGTACGATAATAAATTAATAAAATCACCATAATTTATATCTTTCAAGATTGTTTCAACATGTACAGGCAAACCACTTCACTTTGATTCTAAATCACTTGGGTATGGGATTCAGGTGTAGATATGTGTCTTAAGTGTCTGACTCATCTAACGTTCAAAACTTGGGAACAAGGATCCAAAATTGGGTACAAGTAATTGGACACGCCATGTCAAAAACAGTTCAAAATTCTATTCTTTAGAGTTATCAGTTCAACTATTATATAAAATACGTTATTTTTATTTTATGGGAACCCTTTCTTTTTATATCTTTCAAGATTGTTTCAACATGTACAGGCAAACCACTTCACTTTGATTCTAAATCACTTGGGTATGGAATTCAGGTGAAGATATGTGTCTTAAGTGTCTGACTCATCTAACGTTCAAAACTTGGGAACAAGGATCCAAAATTGGGTACAGGTAATTGGACACACCACATCAAAAATGGTTCAAAATTATATCCTTTAAATCTTATCAGTTCAACTATTATATAAAATACATTATTGTTATTTTATGGGAACCCATTCTTTTTCATTATTATTATTATTTTTTATCTTGGCATGATAAGTAAAAATTAAATCATTTTACGTGAACATTAAGAACCATCCCACTTTTTTACCATCGGAATTAAGGTTTAAATATTTTTTTTATTTAGGTCATATTAGTTTTAGACTGACACAACACTCAACTCCCAAAAAAAAAGGGGGCGCGCCGGGGGGGAAGGGGAAGAACCACAATATTAGCCAATAGAATAAAAATGAAGTATGGGAATATGAAGTAGCTCACCACATTTAGTCAAAACTTTTATATGGCCATTAAGTATGCATTATAATTCTAATTATGCTGGAAAGTTCATCCCAATCCCACCATATTGTGCAGAAATCATGTTCCATATTATGAAAATCAAAGGAAAAGTATAGCAAAGAATCAGTTCAAGGGCAAGTTGACTAACAAACATTACATCAGAAATTCAGCAATTACACAGAATTTCTGGACCCATGAATCCAAAATCCTATTGGAAATTTCATGGTCAACTTAAATAATAACAGTGAATAGGTCCTTTCAGAAGCCAAAGAATGTCAACATGCAGGGTATTTGGTCGTCATCATAATCAGTAGCACAACTTATAAAAGGCCATACCAACAAGTTACAAATAAACCAGCAGTGGCTATGAAGTTCTTGCCATCAGGGACAAGTCTTCAACAAGATGAGGAGGTCTCAATGAGAGTTTTTTATTGGATAATTGAAATGCTAAGTGATCAACAAAGACATCCTACACATGCTAGAAAGACATGTAAACTCTTCTCTAAGAACTTCATCGAGAGCAAAAGGTCAGTTGTGATGTACCTTCCTTGCTTCTGTGTCCTTCCAGACATTACCAGCTATGCCAAGAACAATAACAACCACTATTTGAAAAACAAATATAGCTCCAGTCAACTTGTCAACCATGGCATCTATAGCTGTAAGCTTTGGTTCAGGTATCCCCCTACACATGCCCAGCTTGGTTTCATTGCCTGAAAAAGTAGAATATGCAGAAATCACAAATCAAGCAATAGCTGCAACTGCTCTCAATACCATCATGGCAACTCGTGGGATTCAGAAATTGTCCCAAGACACCAACAGCAATTTTTTTATACATATCTTTAGGTAATTAAAAATTTATGGAAAAAAAAAAAAAGAAGAAAAGATACAAAAGAGGAATCAATGAAGTATTTAAGTATACAGGTTGTGTGCCCAAAGATTCCTTACAAATAGCTACAAATAAAGAGAATTAAGGAAATTGTATAGCGTAGGTAGAAGCCATGTGCTATATTAAATATAGCATGTGATTAATATGTTAAAATTGTATTCTAGCATGTGATATATGTTAGTTAGTTATGGATAATGTCATCACCAATAACTAACTCCTAGGCTATAAATATCCATGTACAACCATTATAAAGGTCTTTTGTTAGTGAATGAAAATAAGCCTTTGAGAGCTTTTCCTTGAGAACTTTGGCTTCTTTGCAGAGGTGCCTAACCACCTATCAATTTGTTCTAAACAGCTCACATCCCATTTAGTTCTAATTCATATTGTAGCCCATCACATTCCCTGCAACATAACCTCAACTGTCATATACGAGTATACAACTGAGAAAAGAAGGATGGCTGGAACCAGCCTAATTTAAAGTTCCTACAAGGCTATAATACAAAACTAGAGTTGGTCAATATCAAATTTTTTGCACTAAGGTAGCTCTAGGTATAATTTTACTTCATCGCTCACTGCCATACACAGAGAACTCTATATTACATGTTTATTGTGCTCCATTTTTCGAAGAAAGAACATATCAGATAAATACATTTTGCGGCTTAAATAACCATCTTGACTTGTGTTTACTTCTTTATTTTCACTTCTCTAAATTTCAAAAAGGATTAAAAATAAGGGGCAAATCAGAAATAAACTGATACGTCGTTAGCTATAAGACATTTCTTATTCTTAAGAACTTACCAGTGTAGACAGCTACTCCACAAGCCCACTCTGTATTCCGCAAGTAACATGACTGGAGAATTGTGTTTTTTATTGTTAAAGGGCACACATCATTATCAAGAAATGGGGGGAACAACCGCAGATTTGCATCAAATCTCCTAATGTCCTTATCTGGACTAGGACACTCGATAACACCCTGTTAAGAAAAAGAGAGTGTAAGAAAAGAACATACTAACCAATAATGTTGCAAGTTGCAACATAAGGATAAATGATCAACAAATCTTCCATCTAAGATAATTTACAAGAAACTTGCCTTGATCTTATGCAATAGTTCAGAATCTATTCCCATGCAAGCAGAGGGTATAACCCTTGTCTTCAAATCAGTTTCGCCATCTAAGGCAGCAGTCTGTTAAACATGTTACATCATGAAATTTTACAAATTTTCTAAAGGACATCCAACCAAAAAGAAATCTCAATACTAGCATCTAGCATCCTTCACAAAATAACATATTTTGATAAGTAACAATCTTTATTAAAGCAGCAAAACTTCAAAGTATACAGGGGTATACAAAGAAATCCAACATCAACATTTCAAAGAACAATGCTCTAACAAATCTAAAATAGAATCACAAGAGAAAGCTTGAAGAGCTCTAGCCCAATCCAGCATAGAAAGAATGAAAAAGGAAGATATGAGGTATTAAAATACAAGAAATTTATCTTTCCTCAGAAATTGCAGAACCTTGTAAATTTGTCAGAAGATATGAGGTATAAAATCAAAGAAAGAGAAGGAGAAAAGAGGAACCCTAATAGCCTAGCCATAAATTAAAATAAATGACCCCAACGCCCATCCTACCTTCATTTCAAATTGTATTCCCATAACTTAATTTGGGTTGACCTTGAACGATACTTAGCTCAGCCCAAAACAAGCCCAACTTGCAATACAAGCATACTGGTCTATAATTTGCCATGATCTTGTACAGTCCAAATGACAAGCCAGCCTTTTAGTTTCTCAATCAGATCAAAAGGCACAACTATCATGCAAATCAAATGTACAAGAAATGTAACATCACTGAAAAGCTATTCTTTGCTTTACTACCTAGCACCATCAATCTGACCAAAACCTAATGAATTATAGATGTAGACTAGATGGCACAATGAGTTCAGATAGCAGCTTTGTCCCTGTTCCAACTAGCTCGACCACATTTTGGACCTGACATCCTAGCCCCAGCCCCTTTCTGCTATCACAGTTGACTTGGGACAGTTGTACATGAGAAAAAGTTCAAATAAGGTCTGCCAACCTGATTTGATGACAAAGAAGCACCAAAATCCATATTGACCACACGAGCACCATATAATCATAGTTGCTTGCTACTTTCCTAATGGGGAGTAATTATATGACACTGTAAAGTAGTGAATACCCAGCAATGTAATACTACAACAACAAACCTTGGTCCCAAATTTTGGGGTCAGCTATAGATCCTCAACAAATTAGTCAGGGTCAGTCATGGTATTCTATTCATGCCTCTCTTTTTATTTCTTTTAATTTACACAATGAGAATTTGAGTTTTTGTTTAAGAAATTTGTTTTATGCTCCCATGAATTACAACTCAACTGGAACTTCCTTCTCGCATAGTAATTGGTTAGAGGGTGAGATTTTTTTAACGCAAAAATGAGCTATAGCTCAACTAGCACTTCCTTCTCCTATAATACCATAATAATTGGTAGAGGGTTGAGGTCATGGGTTCAAGACCCACCGGATGCGTAACTTACCAATAAAAAAAATGTTTTACACAAAGTAGGAACCTAGTTTTTTTCATTTGTTTATTTTGCTTAAAATTAAGCTGACAAAAGTATAGTTGTACCTAAAAAAGTTGAGACTTCAAAAAGCTATACATTCTCTTTTAGGATGAAACTAAGCTAAACCAAACAGGTACTTGGGGGGGGGGGGGGGGGGGGGGGAGAAGAAAGTCCAAATCCTCTGTTAAACAGAAATTTGCAAACATAACTCACACTTAAGCTCACTTGAATACATGGTAGAATTCTATTGTCACTTTCCTGTTCTACTTTCTATAATCAGGGAACACTTCTAAATAACAAAATCAAAATGTAAAATAAAATGATTGGACTGCTGATAACATCAACCTAGGCAAATTCTCAATCAGAATGATATATGGAGCAGCAGATTTACCTCTATATAGCAAACACCCTGTGGATCTGAGGTACCAATCAAAGCAAGATCACATGGCACTTCATCATTCTCCCGGAGCCATATAATGTTACCTACATGAATATCCTGCGCTTGGACCTACAAGTCAATGCACCACCAAGAGGTAACAACAAAAGGTTAGATTCACAAAATTTAAGAAAAAATGAGAACATATATCTAATCCACGAAAGTATTAATTAGACAAAATCTAGTTGAATAGTTATATCATTGGACCTTCTTGCCTTCATAAAATAACGTGTAGTTTCTATGCACAAAGTCTATTTAACTCTTCTAGTTTATCTATAAAAAAAATCTCGTAGTTAGGAACCAACAAATGATCTAAAAATGCTATTTTTACCAAATGAGTATTCATAAAAATACTTGTGCATATATATACATTTTGTGTGCAAAGGTACCTAAACAGATGTCTTTCTTTTTATGGATAGCAGTTAGGGGTGGGATACTCACCGTTGATAATCTAGTTAAGAGAGGTCAATCCCTAGTTGATAGGTGTTGCTTGTGTCATTGTGATGGGAAATTTGTGGATCATCTTCTACTCCATTGTAAGTGTTCTCGTGCTTTATGGAGTGAAGATTTTGAGGTGTTTGGGATCCAATGGGTAGTACCGAAAACAGTTAGTTCTCTTCCTTTTGGTTGGACGAATTAGTTTGGAAAGCACCTGTCAACTACATGGAATATGGTCCCGGCATGTTCAATGTGGTTAGTTTGGCAGGAACATAATACCCATACCTTTGAAGACAATGAGAAACCCTTAAACCTCTTAAAATCTCTTCTCTTCAGTACTTTGTTTCAGTGAGCTCATATTTGGGGTTTTACACATTGTATTTCAATTTCTGAATTCTTACAATCTATTAGCTTTAGTTCTTGAACTATCTGTGTTTGTTTCTTGTCCATCGTGAACACGATGTTCAGTTCTTTTAATGAAATTCTTATTACCTATCCCCCCCCCCCCCCCCAAAAAAAAAAAGTATTCATAAAAATACCCACCATTCATTTATCATAATTGTGAAAACCTTAAGTATCACTATTATAACATAATCAAGAAACTGAATTATTAAGCAATCATATCCCTTTAATCAATGATGACACCGACTAAGTTTACCTATTCTTCAACTTCTCCATATTGCCTATTGGTAACCCATTTTGGTAGCTCTAGAGGGTTGAGGCAATAAGGCCCCCTATCCCTATTTCCTGTTCCTCTTCACTCAGTTACTAAGGTGTTGAGTATGATGTAGCAGCAGGATATACAGGGGTTTCCTTCTTACACAACTTAATGTCTGCAAGGAGAACCTTCATGTCCACCCCTTACTTTATAGAGTGTAACTTAATGTTTTGTGGAATATATATAACCAGAAAACCAATGGCATGCTTTGCAGGTGTTCTCAACTGGTATCTACCATCTTTGTTCCCCCCCTCCACCACCACCCCCCCCCCCCCCCTCCCCCAAAAAAAAAAAAAAATTCCTTGGGTAAGAGGCAGGGAGCACACCAACGAATTCAATTACCATTATTTATTGTTAAAGTAGAGCAATAAATAATTAATTACCCATCATTAATTACAACACATGCATCAAGTAACTACAGAGTAGAGCAATAGGTGCTGGACACACCAAACCATTTGATCAATTGCCAACAGAGCAAGTTAACTTAGCTCTTTCATTTCAATTTGAAACATAAACAACAAACTAAACCACAAAAAAGAGAAAGGGGTTTTAGGAAAAGTTTCCATACAAGTTTTCTTATGCCATGCATAACAACCCAGACTTCCTTCTCATTTGCCTTCTTGTCTGATAGATATCTATTATAATCATCCCATGCCTCTTTTGTTGCAGAGACTGCAAAAATAAAAATAAGGGGACCCCATGTACTGGCAGGATTCACTGGAGTAATAAGCGGCCATAGCTGAAGGCAAGCAATCAGTAAAAAGTATTGGTTCATGAACCGGCTGAAAATAGAAGATATAAAATTAATTAGAAAACTAAAGAAAAGAGGAAAAATAATTTCAGAAAACCATTAAAAAAATATTCAAACATAAAATCATACTAGAAAAAATTTAGAAAATGAAATAAGGAAAAAAATAGTGATGAGCATAAAATCAACCAAAAAAAAAAAAAAACCAAAGGGCCAGTCCACAAGAGAAAGATGAACTACCATGAAATGAACAATACTGTCCAAAATGAGTCTATTTAACATGTGTGCAGCTCATGCTCAAAAAAATATGGTTTGAACAGTCAACCACAAGAAATGAACCATCACATCATGGCCAAATAATCTCCAGGCATACAAGTATAAACAAGTCCAAGAGAGAGAGAGAGAGAGAATTTGATTTTTACAGAATATTCTCAATTTTACTCAAGCAAACTACTACAGAAGTTGTGATGAGAACCAACATAAAATCAACAGCATTAATTAAAGAATCACCTGAACTGCTCCCATAAGTTTTTTGGGATAAAGTTCAATAAAGTATATTTTCTGTTTGATATGCGGTTGGCACAGTAAAGATCACGTGCTGATTCATCGTCATTGATGTAAACATAACGCTTCATTGTTGAACTAGAAGCATCTGATCATGTTTAACTATTCTGCAGGTTCACTACAGAAGCCGCCACAAGAATTAAAGTTCATAGCTTCATATCCTGCCAAAATAAACCAAACACTGCACAAATCACTATTTTCATCCATATAACAAATAGCTGGCATGTGCTACTTAGGGCACACAAGAAAGAAGCCCACAATAAACATTATGAACATGGTATGTTTCTACTTCTTTGCAATTGTATTTGTAACAATAGTATGGCCACTTGCACACCAATATTCAGCATAGGGACCATGATGCTACTTTTGAGAATCTAAACAAGGTACAACATGTAACTTTAATATTAGCTGTGTCTAATGTCTTTTAACAGCTGGTTGCATGCACAAATTAAGAGATTTTGTAGGTACCCACTACCCAGGCAATGTATCTACAAATTTTCACTTTTTAGACATATATTGTGAGGAGGACCTCAATTCAAAACACAGTTTATACAGTCATTGTTGGAGCTCAGTTAGTGGTATCAATATGTCAGGCTACATATGTGCATGTGGTGCATGGTTTATAACTCTATGAGAAAAATGTGTAAGCTGAAATACCCTGTATCTCTTAATGGAAAATCTAACAACATACTATTCTCAATGTATATATCCATTTTAATACCAATTTAATTTATTTAAAAATAAATAATAAATAAAAACCAAAGTTTTTCTACTTGCCAATGCACAAAAATGACATAAAAATATTCAAGAATGAAAAAACCACTTCATGTTTTCAGTACAAAGAATTTTTTTGGACTTAAAAACTATATCTAGAAAAACAAAAACAAAAATTGAAACTTGTTTGGTAACCACAATTGTTCAAAATTCAAACAGCTATGAAGGGCTCCTTCCCTCTCCTTTCCTCCCTTCAAACCTCTCATGGCTGAAACTGCTGACCACCACACCTCCCACAGCCCAAACAACACTACCAAAGCATCATCACATGTTGCCACCGCCACTAACATCCCCAGAGTTCCCAAACCTGAAGCACTATCCACTCTCAACTTATAAAACATCATAATGGCCCTTTCTAGCATACCATCAAAGACATTCCGTGCATCCTCCAAAACCTCACATTTGCCATACATGTCGAGAAGTCCACAAAGACACAAATACCAAAAACCATCTTTACAACAAACCTAATGTAGGAGCATAGTGACAGCTTAATGGCCGCCATGTAGGCAACATGTGTCATTTATTTTATGTGTCTAGTTGTCTTTTATTTGTCCTTATTATTCAGTCAAAGTTATTTTTGGGGTTTGTTGGTAGTTGTTACAGCCATTTATATTCCAAAAACCACAGCAAACAAGTACTTTATTACATATCTAGTTTCTATGAGTCTATTCTGACTTTAGCCTTGAAAAATGTAATGTTTTGAATTTTAATTCCATTCTACTATGCTTAGAGGGCTGTTCCTAAGCAACTATAGAAGCTACTTGACTTCTACTTTAACACTAATCCCTTGATTGGATTTCCTTCGGTTGGTGAGTATTGCTCTCATCTCTATCGGCGGATTCCATTAGAGTAGCAAGTACTGCTCTTATCTCTACTGGTGGATTCCATTAGAGTGGCGAGCTTATCTATCCTTTGAGTGTGTTCTATTTCTCCTCAACGTTCATCCCTCTACTAGTATCAAAACCCATGAACTCCTTTCCCAGTTTCAATCTAACACCGAGTACTGCAATACTTCAATGCCTTTGGAACAAAAAATCACCTAATAAAAACCCACTTTCTTGCATCTCAAAAAATCTAACAGAGTAACCAAGTAAAAGTCACCCTACAATGCAACCATATAATAGCAATCAAGAAAATACTTCCAGCACCCACAGCATGCAAAATAAACAGTTTGGCAAAATGCCCACAACTTCCAAACTACCAAGCATCACCACTCTTTTGAGATCTACCACTCACCTATATGCATTAAACCTCTAAATCACCAAACACTACCACACCACCAATCACCCATTAGATCACCTAAATCACTGCCCAAAAGCTACCCTGAAACACCCAACAACTCCAACTACTGGGATTCCCAAATTTCTCTAATCCAACACCAAAAACAAAACCACCACAAGGAATCCTAATAACCCCCATCAGTCCAAAACTGACATAGATCAAAGATAAACAAAAGAAAAATTGCTAGAAAAAGGGTGAGAGTGAGAACTCAATGGTACCATCTACAAAGGCTCCTATTTTACAAAAATGCCATTAATGAGACCAAGCTGTTCTTATTTTTTTTAACTACTAAAAAAAACACAGACTAAAAATACTGAATACAAAAAAATGGCGATTTCAAAAAACAGCAATTTTGAGGTACATTTTTCATAAAATCAAAAACAAAAACCGATCCAAAATCAATTTGTTTCTATCTCTTTTCCTGTTTCTTGAAACATGAAAGGTTTTTTAAGAACAAGTCCAATCAGCCCATACATTGCAATGCAGGGATGCTTATACTTATGCAGACACAACAAAGATTAACAATACAGTAGAAATTTCAACCATATGATTAGAAACATATTGATAATTGATTACGGTCTAATTCATGCAAGGAAAATGGTAATACTGTCCTCAAGATTCAACTAGAAATTTCAACCATTGTGATGTTGCTTATGCCTTGTGGGGTGAAGCATTTAGGATGTTTGGGATTCATTGGGAAATGCAGAGACAGTTGCAACTTTATTCTTTGCTTGGAGAAATTGGTTCAGGAAACATGACTCGGGCGCATGGAACTTGGTGCCAGCATGTTTGATGTGGATTGTGTGGAAGGAACAGAAGAACCGAACGTTTGAGGATGTTAACTGTTAAGAGATCCTTGGATCAACTGAAAACCTTGCTAGTCTGTACTCTCTTTGATTGGTCTCGGTTTTGGGGTTTTACACGTTGTTCTTCCATTTTAGAGTTCCAAAATTCTCTTGGATCTTCCATTTGACATTCTTATACTTTTTATGATATTTTATATTCATCATCGTGAACATAAAACATTCTTCATTATCAATAACATTTGCATTACTTATCAAAAAAAAAAAAATATATATATATATATATATAGCTTAAACGTTATTTAAGTTTCCAATCTGCTCTAGAAACTCTTGATTCTTGAATCTAGTTCCTAGTTGGGTTGCTAACACATAACAGCCAAAATAAATAAAAGCAGGGGAAAGGAACTTATTTATACCCCCATTAATACAGTCATTTACACAATACAAGTCAATCATAATTTACTCAATAATTTTTTTTTATAAAATAAATAACCAATACAATGCAATAGTGAATTAAAACTAAACATCAAGAACCAATCTTAAATATTAAATATCGCATTAACACTGAGACTGAAAAATAATCCAAATCTTTATAATGGGATGGTTCTAACATAAATTCCAAACCTTCCACAAGAACTATCACACGAGGGCTTCAATTCCTAAAAGCACAGGGTAGTAAAGAAAAACAAAAACAAAAAAAAAAAAAACCAAAACGGCCATTGTTCTAACCAGGAAAGAAAACCCATTAACGAAAATCAGTTTCAATCTATGGGTCGTCAAGATTTGAATCAAATTCGATCCAAATGCTACGGAATTTCAAAAAATCTCTCAATGGGTTATCATATTTTCTAAACTAAAATCGAAATATTGGGAATTGAGAGAGATGCAATAAGTGGTCAAAGATCATACCTTTTCTGTTGTTGTTGTTGTTCTTCTTCTTCTTCTTCTTGCTGACGCTGGTTTGTGGATTTGGGGGCTCTCTCTCTCTCTCCGTTTGAAGAAGAGAAACGGTAATATGTGTCCGTATGTTTTTAGTTTTTACTGATTTGACTTCGTGTTAATGCAATGGTTAGCAAAAAAAGACTTCGTGTTAATGCACTGGCGGGCGTTGCCCTTTTTACGGTAGGAGGGGAATGATTCAATGCGGTGTGTTTTTTATGAGTATAATTTATAGCTCCCTTGATCTTGCCATGTCAGCTTGTGTTAACATTTTTCCTGGGGTCGAATTAAGAAAATTGGTGGCTGCTAGATAAGCTGTAATAGTTTTTCCAATGTTTAGGTAACGGGTAGTTTGGTTATGTTTTTATTATAATAAATCGTCATTACTTATGAATGATTGTAATAGTTATTTTTTAGGTGTAATAATTTTTCCAGTTAGCTTAACTGGTAAAATTTCTTATGGTTGTATAAGAAATCTGGGGTACAATCCTCGCTTACACAAAAAACCGATTAGTGTCTTGGTCTAATGATAAAAAGTTATCATCAAAAGCGGCTGTCATAGGTTAAAACTCTCTCTAAAAAAAAAAAATTCTAAAATTAATATATGAATGGTTAATATTTCATATTCACATTCCTTATACGATTTTTCTTTATCATAATTGTTATGTGAATATGAAATTGGTTGAAAGCAATCAATTTTGTGAGTTCTAGTTAGCTCAACTGGTAAAGTCTCTAATGGTTGAATAAGAAATCTGTGATTCAATTCTCATCTACACAAAAACTAATTGGTATCTTGCTCTAATGATAAAAAGCACAATCATCACAACTGGTAAAGTCTATTATAGTTGAATAAAAATTATGAAATTCAATATGGCTACACCAAAACTAACATTATAAGTTAAAACTCTATAATAAAAAATAACTCCGTTTGGTACATATATTTAAAAACTGAAAATTGTTGTTTGAAAAAATTTGTGAAAATACGTGTGGGTGAAAAAGTGTGTGAAAATGCGTGAAATGTTGTTTAAAAACTGAAAATGGTTGTTTGAAAACACAAACCAAACACCCCATCTTTCTCAAATTTAAAATATATTATTTTTTAGGAAATATAATTGTATAAGTAAAATATTTTGTAAAATATATCTTAAGTTTTATTATAATGCGTCTCACACTAAATTTATGATTAGATTTAGTTATTCCATTGCAACACATTTCATTCTTAATAATAAAAATTATTATTCTTATCATAATCCTCATTGCAGTATAGCAAATAGAGTTTAAATTCAGTCAAGACTTGGTGTAAACCTAAGTATTTAAGCCTTCCAATGAGATACTGCCATGTCAGCACCTTGCCAAAATATGAATATTAAGAACCCACACACAACAACAGCTTATAATATCAAATTCAAAACAAAATCGAAATTCAAAACACAACCCTCCTCCCCACGTTCAAACCAAACCTCCACAACTCCACCCCCACCCCACCACACATGCCACCACGAAAGCCAATGGAGTCACTACAGGAGCAAAAAATAAAAAAAAAACACCAGAGCCACCACACCACTATGAAGGGGAAAATTCAAGAAAATGAAACCTGGCTGAGAAATCCAAGCACCGTCACTCCAATGAGTCTAATTTACAAACAAAAATTAAGACCCATCTCATTTCTAGTGCTCTTCTCAAAGAAGTAACCAAACCCAAAATCTATAGAAACACCAATATTAATAACAGAACAAAAACCCATTAGCTTGTTTCAAAAACTAGACAAAACCCAAATGAGAAAATACATAAGTTAAAACAAAAATGATGAGGAAGATGGTCATGGTTGGTGCTAGGTCATTTGTTGGACATCCGATGGATGCAACGTTTTTTTTCAAGCCACCCTATAGACCCTCACTCGGCCTTTGATGAGTGAGAGTTTAAGGTTATGGGTTTGATCACATTGAATGAGAGTGATACGACGATTTTGGGTTTGAGAGTCAATGTTTGTGGCTCAGGTGATGGCAGAGTAATAAAGCTCCACCGCGAATTCCAATCCATGGTGATTCCTATAGTTTGTGATTTTCTTTGATTTTTTTTTTCTTAAAATACAAATTATTAATGATTGTGTTTGGTAGCTGAATAAATCATTAGGAAAAAGCCACATAAATTTCTTCCACTCTGTATTTGGTAGCGTAGAAAATTAATGGGGAAAGCTAAAAGAAATTTCATCTTCATTCAGTGTTTGGTAGCCAAGAAAACCCAAAGGAAAATCCTCATGTTCTTCACAAAGAAACCCAAAAAACACCCAATGGCCTTGATTCAACCATATTGGCCAAGGACCTAATTGCCATCAACCACCACATCAAATTCCAAGTGAACACTTCAGCCACACCCAAAATCTAGTCAACCCAATTGCCATTGTAAAAGGATAAAGAAAAATAATGAAAGAAGAGAGAGATTCAAATGTTAGATTTAGATCCAAGGAAAAGGAAAAAGAAAAAGAAAAGAGAGACATGTTGTCAGCAGCTCACGTGTAACAGAGTTGTAAATAATTTGGGATTAAATGAGATATTATATTCACTTAGCTGACGTGGAGATCTATTACTGGTGGGCGAAAAACCCTTGTTTTACACCTCATCCAGACAGAACATTTAACTCTAGCAAATATACTCTAAGTTGACAGTTAACTAATAATTTTTCTAAGGACACTAAAAGGTAACATAGTGACTGCACATATCCGACTTATTTAGGCCCACGACAATCCTAACCATGAAGGTGTCGTGGTGTAGTCGGTTATCACATTAGTCTAACACAACAATCCTAATCATGTACTACCTGTACATTATCATTGAGAAAGTTCAATTGACATTGCGATAAGAAAAATAAATAAATAAAAAAAGTTCCATTGACATTTCCTTTGCAATGTCTCTTATTAGCATACATATAGAAACTTTTAAAGTTTAACCTCACCCACAAAAAAATAAAAATAAATAAATAAAACACTTTTACAAGTTTGAACCTTTGACACAGAAACAAAATTTCACATAAATTTTTGCACCATCTCCCATTCACTTGTTTTTTTCTTTTGGTGAAAAGGAAAATTAGATTAAAACAAAGTTAAGATGATCGAGCCTATATTTATATTTAAAAGTTACCATTTAATGTTGCTACTCTCTTATTGTGCCAAATTATCTACTTATTTCCAACTAGTATTACTTTCTCATTTTTAACTCTTTTTGTCTTTATTAATTACTCACTTTCTCTAATATTTCTCTCTTTTACCTTTTTATTTTCTCACTCCTCTCTACCTACTAGTACTCTTCCTCCATCCATTCATTTTCATTTTATTTTGATTCATCTTATCACCTCTTCCTTACTAAAAATAAACTATTATCTCCCATTCAATTCATATTTTTTTCCACACAAGAAGGTAATCTCTCTCTCTCATTTTTTTTTTCTTTCCCTTTGATGTGTTTATAATTCTTTCTTGCATCTTTACTGTAGGTTAATGAATTTTTCTTTTAAAATTTTCTCCCACAAAGAAATGTGATTATTCTCTCTCTATATGTATGCATGTATGTGCGTGTGCGCGCGCGCGTGTGTGTGTGTGTGTCTCTCTCTCTCTCTCTCTCTCTCTATATATATATATATATATACACTTTTGGTGGATTTTTAATTCAATCTTGCACCTTTACTTTATGTTTATCTAATTTGATTATTTTTTTAAGTTGTTATCTTTTTTTATTATTATTATTAGATGTGATTCTATTTTATTATTAAATGATTATAGATGAAAACACCATTTTGGTCCCTATATTTTAGGGTCACGGTCAATTTGATCCCTACATTTTTATAGCAATCAATTTGGTTTTTACCATTAACTCACTAACGGAAAATGCATATATGGCAAACTATTTGCATTGTTGGCATGATTAATTTTAAAATATTAAATGAGATGCTGACATGTCAAAATTTTAGTAGCCACATCAGTGCTTAGATGTATAATAATATATATATATATATATTTTTTTTTTCTTTACCAAAAAATTTATTTTCTTTACCAAAAAATTTATTTTCTTTATTTTAATTTTTCTTTACAGTTTCTTTAACCAATTAGAATTTCACTGTTCTTCCTTAAACCCAGATTCAACAGTTTAACATCATCTCTACACCACAACAGTCTCACACTTCACTGTCACAATGAAACCTAGGAATATGACTCAAAGAAACCCAGTCTCAATTTTCTAGTACCCTTGTTTGAATATTCAAGCACCACCTCCAGCATCATCTTCGCCTCATTTGGCAGCAAATTAGAACACACCTTTGATATCTTCACGCTCCCAACATGAGATCCAACTTCACTCCCCAACAAAGTCACAATCACTGATGGTCAACAGTCACTTCCCTTCCTCCCCCTCCTTTCTCTTTTCCAATCAATCCATCATCCAAACCTGACTTTCACAAAAATCAGTTCATGATTGACCCTTGAAGAAGAAGACAACCTTAGTCGTTTTCAAATTCCTTTGTTGGGTTTAAACTTAAAGTCGACACAAAATCAAATTTTCGTTTAAACTTCGCCGTCCCATCGACTTCTTGTTGTTAAAAGTGACGAATCTGAATCCTCTAGATTTACAGGTTTCACAGTCGTTGATGATCTAAAAAACAAAAACCAAAAATGACAAAGAAAAACAATCAAATCTAACGCCTTCATAGAGATAGCAATGGGTCTAGGAATGGTTCTGAAAAGACAAGCAAGATTGTCGCTTTTAGTTTCCAGGCTCACTTTGATCCCTTGATACCATTTAAAATTTTGAAATTTGTTTTAGATTTGGTTAAACTGCTGAATCTGGGTTTGGGGAAGAAGAATAGTGAATGAGTTTTAAAATGAAATTTTAATTGATTAAAGAGATTGTAAGAATATTAAAAGGAAAAAAAGAAGGAAAGGAAAAATTTTGGTAGAGAAAAGAATTTTTTTTAAAAAAACTGATGTGGTTTTTAGCCATCTAAGCACTGAGGTAGCCACTAAAATTTTGACATGTCAGCATCTCATTTAATATTTTAACATTAAGGGTCTGTTTAAATTCTGTTTATTGTTGAAAACTGAAAACACTGTAATAAAATAATTTTTAAATGTATGAATAATGCCGTGAGACTCAGTTTTAAAGTTGTTTTTGTTGAAAAAAGTAATTGTGGGTCCCATGAACAGTGCATAGGACCCACAAAAGAGCAACACAAACGCGTAAGGTAAACGCTATCTAAACTCCACCTAATTATGTCAACAATGCAAACCGTTTGCCACATAGGCATCTTCCGTTAGTGAGTTAATGGTAGGGACCAAATTGACTGTAAGTTGAAAATAATAGGGACCAAATTGACTGTGATCCCAAAATGTAGGGACCAAAATAATGTTTTTGCCTATATTATATAATGATATAATGTTATTCCATTACATATACTAGCTTGGATAGCTTGGTATTTACAAATATATATATTTTTTTGGAATATTCTTCTCATTATCTTTTATTCTATAAATTTGTTATTCTCTTCTAAAAAAAAAATGTGGTTATACCCTCTCTCTCTCTCTCTCTCTCAACTCTTGGTACATTTTGGTGTTCCTAAAAGATGTTGTCTTGCTATTGTATAGACTTGTTCCTTTCTTTGAATAAAATTATGTCGTTTATTGACTTTATTCTATATATATAAAAAAAAATACAAGTTATACGTCCTAAGTTTGGTAATCAAATTTTTAATATTTTTTAGTTTCATTCTTCAACTTTAGAGTTTAATATCCAAACACCTCCAAATTTTAAGGGTGTAATTTACAATTTACTCTTTTAGTTTTTGCCTTGTTATTTGTCAACTAATAAAGGCTTAAACTTTAAATACATATTATTTGTAAGGTTGTCTTGCTATTGAAGCTTCCCTTAAGTATTTGTAAGATTGTCTTTGCTATTTCTTATGCACTCATTGATATAAATTTGTATATAGACATTGTGTTATTTGTTAGGAGAAGAGAAAACTCTGTAGCTGTTATAGTCTTAGCATGGTGATACTGCCTTGCTATTATATAGACTTGTTCTTTTTCTTTTTCTTTTTCTTTTTTTGGTAAGAAAGACGATGCATTAAGAACTAAACAGGAACAACCAGTTCAGGGCATACCCTGTTAACATACAGACCATTCTTATCAAAATGAAAAACATTCCAAATGTCCACAAGCGAACCATGAAAATTTACAAAATCTGCCTCTTGCTCCACGCCCATCTTTGCCAACAAATCAGCACACCGATTAGCTTGACGATAGCAATGTTTGATCTGAACCTGTTGGAATTGGGCCACAAGTTGCCTACAATCATCCAGTAAAGGGGAGACAACAGTATTAACATAGTTTGTATTGTGTAAGACCCCCACCACCGCTTTAGCATCTAACTCAACAATGACCAATGATATATTAAGTGAACAGCAAAACATGAATCCATCCCTCAGTCCCCATAACTCCGCAACAAAGCTGTTTGTTACCTCTATATGTCTCGCAAATCCTGCTACCCAATCCCTATGTTCATCTCTTATAACACCTCCACATCTAGCCTGGCCCATTCTACCCACACATGATCCATCCATATTCAATTTCTTCCAACCAGCTAATGGCTTCTCCAATTTGATACCTCTGACCACGTTACGGGCTACACTTCTTGGAGAAGCTACATAACATATAAACTCCATAACTTGGTTCTCAATCTCCAATGAAAGCTTCGGGTTCTGGTCTTTTCTATTGAAAACAAACATAATTCTACTCTTCCACACATTCCAAACAGTAGAGGGAAAAATAATACTCCACGGAGGCTTCCCTTAAATATGGCTTTTGTTGTCTTTCTCATTCATTATTAGCCATTCCTGTAAGCTGCTCACTCAAAAACCCTGGTCTGTCACCTTAACTCCTAGCTGCCTCCATATTTCCTTGACCCTTTGATAGTCCCTCAAAGCTTGTAAAATTGATTCTGACTCCCTTTGATAGATGGGGCACAGTTCCTCCTCAACCACTCTTCTCCTCATAAGACATTCTTTAACCCCGATGCTGCTGTGAATACACATCCACAAGAAAGTTTTAATATGAGGCAGCAGCTTTAATTTCCAAATCCATCCAGCACTAATAGTAGTCACCTCAGAATCCTCACCCATAGCAATTCCATAAGTACTCTTTAAATCAAAAGTACCTCTCGGATTTCCCAACCAAGAAATCCTATCCCTTCCTCTGCTAGTAATTGAAATAGGTGTGGCCTGAATCATTGCTCTAACATCTGAAGGCAAATAAAAAGGAATTCGGTTCCAATCCCACCTCGTGTCTGTTAACACATCCTTAATTTCCAATTGAGTTGCCTCTTGAGTTAAGGGTCCTTGAATCAGCTGACAGAGAGGCCCTTTACTCATCTAGTTACCCCTCCAAAGACTAATATTGTTATCTCTACTTATCATCATCATGCTGCCTTTATGAAAAGTCTCTCTTCCCTTTTTCATTGATGCCCAGATCTGTGAGCATGGCAGCCTGTCAGCATTAGAAGCTCTTAATCTTTTATTGTTACAATATTTCCACCACAAGACTTGAGCCCATAGTGCTTCCTTTTCTGTGTGCAACCTCCAGTTCAGCTTAGCAAGTAGGGTTGTATTTTTGCCTTTTGCAGTCTTCAAATCCAGCCCCCCATCTTCCTTAGGCTGGGTTACCTTTTGCCATTCAACCCAATGTATTCTCCTTGTAGCTTCCAAGGAACCCCATAGGAAATTCCAATTAATCTAGTCAATCCCATCCAAGATTCTTCTAGGAATGTAATTACACTGCATAATATAAGATGGGATTGCCGCCGAATAAGCTTGAATAAGAATAGCCTGACCAGCCAAGGATAGCATATTAGCCTTCCACCCCGCTAGCTTTTGTTTCACCCTCTCCAAAATAAAATTAAAGTCATGGGAAGATGAGCTTGGATGTTTAGGGAACCCAATATATTTTCCAAGCGAAGGGTGGATGCAAAACTAAGGATATCACTTAGAGATTCCCTAGTATCCCTATCCACATTAGGTGAAAAATAAACTCTCAATTTTGTATCACTAATCGTTTGCCCAGATATGCTACAAAATTCATCAAGAACGTCTCCTATGGTGGAACAATTGGTGCCATCAGTTTTGGCAAATAAAACCAAATCATCCGCAAAAAACAAATGTGAGAAGGCCGGTCCACTCCAAGAAGCGTTTATGGGCTGCCAAAGATGGGCATTGCATTATAATGTTCCTTTCTTAAGGCCTTTAAAGCCCCGGGGCCGGATGGGCTTCAGGTTGGTCCACTCCGAGAAGCCCATCCGACCCCGGGATTTGTTCCTTTCTTTGAATAAAATTCTAATGTTTATTGACTTTATTCTATATAAAAAAAATATATGAATTATACGTCTTAAGTTTGGTAATTAAATTTTTAATATTTTTTAAATTTTGTTCTTCAACCTTTAGTTCATTTTTAATTTGGTCCTTCCTTCAATTTCCGTAAACTAAATAGCCATTGAAGCCCTAAAACAATGTATTTTTGGAACTTAATTGTGTCAACTTTGATGATATCCACTGTGAGGTCCATTAATGGTTGTTAGAATCTCGATCTTGGATCTTAGAATCCTAAGATCCTACTATCCTATCCCATAAAAATGATTTAGATTAGTGTAGAATATTTTCTTGGATAGGATTTACATGAGATCGCGTTCCTAGATGATGGAATATAAAATCCTACATCCTATTCTATAGAATCCTTATAATCCTACCACATAGAGTCAATTTGTATTGGTGTAGGATTTTTCATATAGCCTCTAAGCAACAAAACCGACATCCATTAAAGTTATAATTATTTGTAATATGTCTCTCAATGGTGAAATTAGGATTGTCTAGTCCTCTAAAGAAAAGGTTTGAAATTGTCAAAGACATTACAAGGGTGGCTAAGCTCAACTTATATAGGTTCTGAAGCCCAAGTGAAGCCCATAACGGGAAGAATCTGCAAGGACAACCTTAGCTACAAGCAAAGTTACCATTATGCTATGTTGCTCGGTCCGGCCCAATATAAGAAGCTTTGTACATCTGTGCATTTTTCTTTTGGGCCCATTTTATATAAATAGATGCAAACACAATTCCACTCATTAAAAAAAAATGATGGGTACTAGTACTACAGTCTAATCCTATCCAATTCCACGTCTTCAAATGCATTTAATGCAAACCTTTTCATAAATTGTTGATCGTAAAATATAGAACTGATTTTTTTCCCCCCCCTTTTTAATGGGGGTTGTGATGGAGAATTCTATTGAAAGGAGGCCCCGTGGCAAGCAATAATGTCCTATGGGCCTACTAAAGATTGTCATCATAAATAGATTGGGCTCAGTAAAATTGACTTTTACGAATCTAGAGGCTTTTCCATTTTGTTTCCTTTCCAAAAGGTCCTTTGTCTTTGGTGTTGACGAAGACAACCAAAATTTACTCGTAGGCGGTAGGACTATAATAAAACAAACTAAAAGCATAATTTCAAGCGTCAATGGCTCACATTCATGCATGGGTTTAGTCTCGTTGAAATTCACTACCAAAGAAAAATTATTGTCCGATTTTATATTTCTTTTGGGTTGAAACTTATAACTTAAAACCTAGTTACAGCAATAGAAATAAGAAAAGTGAAAACATAAACCAACCGACAAGGTTGGGCCAGTCCATTGCTACGACCCTGACCCCGGTTCAACCCATTAGTGCAGAAGCCTGAATTTAGATACGTGTACAAATGTGCTATGGATGTAATAAGGTCTTTTATTTTTATTTCTAATAATTCGATAATTGATGATGAAGAATTTAAACCCATGGTGTTTTAATTGAAAATGCCAAAAGAGTACCAGTGAACCAGGCTATAAAAGCCTATAAAGGCTCTTGAATTCAGGTCTAGCTACTTGAACATGAAGCATGTTGCTTTATTTAATTTTAGACTTGGCTAGGTATGGGTGGTGAGGGCTTGGGAACTACAAGAAGCCTCTGTGGGTGGGCATTGGTCAAGTTTGTTCAGGACAGAGAAAACGCTGTGGCCAGTGGGTTGTAGTTGGATTAGGAAACTCAGCTCAATAAACAAATGCTTAGTGAAGAAAACGGTATCCAATCCAAGCATGATTGCAGATCGCACAAAAGTCATTTTTGCTACATGAAAAAAAATGATTCAAAGTTTCAAACTTGAAAAGCTGCTTTCGTTAATTTTAATTAATAAGTTGTGGTTGTGGTGTGACCCAGCATATTGATTATTCAATACAATGCGGCAAATTGAGATAAATATTGTTGTGGTGCCCACACGCAATGGATGGAGCTACTGCAAGTCTCGTCACCATCGTTCTCATGGAGCAGTGCGCCGAGAGTGACTCCTCATACAGACCCAATTTTATCAAAGCAAGGGATCTAAAAAATAATGTCTTGATTCCTATGCAGCTCTTTTTCATGGGTGTCTGTCATATTCGGCGTATTTCGAATTTTGACATATTCAAAGTCCAAGTACCATGACCCTTTCCTACTGTTTTTTTAGTGGCTGTCCTTTGATAAGAATTTTGCCTCACTGTCCATCGACAATGTAAATGTTGGATGTGTCCTTGAAGTTCTGTAGATCTACAGCCCTGAGAAATGGATAATCATGGAAGCCATTACGACTTTACAAGTAATATGTGATAATTCGATGATTAGAAAATAAGTAAATTGAATCTCGAATGTCTTTGTTAAATATACTAGGAGGTACTAATTGAAATAAAAGACCCTTAACAGTATAAGCAATATTCATAAGGCCTATAATTTCCCATTGAACTTTGATGTGATAGTGAGAAGTTGTTTGGTTACTTTGACAACGATATGCATAAACCACAAGGCCGAGGGTTACATGTTTGGAACTTTGGATAGATTCATTAGATGCAGAGAAATCTTTGTGAGCAAAAACTAGGGCTGTTTTGTTTGCAGTACAAAGGTCAAAGATTGAAAGTAGGTTATTATTTGATTATTGGAGACACGTTAAATGTGTTGGACGAAAGTAGATAATCTGTAATTTAAAGCCCCCTATTGGTTGGTCTATACTTAGATCTATAGCTTCTGTAATTGAGTAATTTTATTCTTGTATTCTAGATATTTTATTATAGCCACAATCTTTTTTTTCTTTTTTTTTTGGAGGGTCTCTCCCTTGTTGAGATTAACAAACACTCTTATTCAATAACTAGTTCGGCCTTACGAGTTTTCACAATCTTTTTATTTTTGGAGGGTTTCTCACTTGTTGAGATTAACAAACTCACACCTTCATTATAAGTTCCAATTATCTTAACTAGTAAAGTCTCTGATAGTTGTATAAGAGATCTAGGGTTCAATTCCCATCTACACCAAAAACTGATGGATGTCTTGGTTTGATGATAAAGAGTTATCATTAGAAGCGGACGCCATAAGTTTAAACTCTCTCTCTCTCAAAAAAAAAAAAAAGACTCATACCCTCATTCTATAACTAGTTCGGCCTTACAAGTTAAAACTTAAAAGGAAGGATTCTCATTGCTAATTGGTGTGAGTACCCTAAAAAATTTTAGATGAAAGTTTCATATACGACATTAATAGAATGAGAGCTCAAAAAAAATGGAAACTTAGGCCAAAAAAAAAAAAAAAAATTAAGGACAAAGTTTAGCTACAAAATTGGTTGTAACCTAAGATTACAACCTTGCTCAATATCATTAACATTACTATATATTTTAAAAATCTAATCGTTAAATTGCATATTTTTTATGCTCTTAATATTTGTCAAATTATGTGCAAATCGAATATTATTTACTATATGATCTATAATTTTATATTTATGCATAATTTTAAATTACAAAAACTTGCAATTTAAATAATTTATTGATGACATAATAACTATTGATCTTTAATTTTCAAGAAATTTTGCAAGCATGAAAGATATAAGAAGAAAATGTAATCCAATGGTGAATTTTATCAAAATTCATCTCTAATAAAAAGATATTGAATATGGTTGTACCTTTAGGCTACAACAAATTTTGTAACTAAATTTTGTCCATTTAAAAAAGGATGGGTTGCAATCGCAACACAAAGGCGGCTCCATTATCTTTTCTAGGCTCCAGCATCCTTGGTAGGGTCTTTGCTAGGTTTGAGGCTATGTTTCTGAGGAGGAGGGGATTTTAATGGGATTTAGTTTTTCTAATTTTAGAGAAATAATGTGGAAGTGTTGTGTGTGGTAAGTTCCATTCATTAAGTTGTGATATGTTGATGTGGCATGCTTTTATTGGAGGCTGTATATGCACTAGCTCCAAATTGAATTTAAACAATATTCATATGGACAAAATTTAGATATAGTACCTTAAATGCAGTATATTAAATTTCTCAATTAAATTCAAACACAAAATTGTATTACATGTAATTCTCTTAAGGATCCTCTAAAAAAAATCTCTTTAGAAAATATAATATTATTTATGTTATATTGGTCAATAAAGATAAGGATTTGAATTTAATTGGGGAATCTAATATACTTCATCTAAGTTACTATAACTAAGTCTCACCTTCTTCTCTTAAAAAAATAAAAATAAAAAGAAAGAAAGTAAGCTTCATCCTTTTTATTTAGCCACTCTTTGAATTACATTACATTAAAATTGTACAGAATCCCAGGAACCTATGGTCAAATTATGAATTAGGAAAAGTCTAGAAACACAAGAAAAGTAGATAAAAAAATTTTTGACACTTGTTGACGTGGCATATTATTAATGGTAAGTAAAAAAAAAAATGATGTGAGTAGTGAGCTTATATAAGAACTAGTAAAAACTCGTCAACTCAACTTATGTGAAAAATATTGTCAAATTTTTTTTTTTTTTTTAATGTGTGTGGCATTACTCCGTGAATTAACCCATTTCTAACCTTTTTTTTTTTTTTTTTTTTTAATTTTTTTAGAGAAACAAACCCCCCTATAAATAAACAGATAACTGAATTAACCCAATCGCACGTATTCAACAAGGCTGCCTAAAGGGCCAAAGCACGGTGGGCCTGACCAAAAAGCGATAAGGAAATCAAGAGCCATTGCTTGACCTCTATTGGTATAATGGTTTTTATTTATTTATTGTATCTTTATCAAAAGCGAAATGATTATTCTAGTAATAAAAACAACCAAAATTAATTGCAGAACTTTAAAACCGTATGTTTAGGAGAAAACTTCAAGGGAGCAAGGGTCACATTCATATCCCAAGAGAGTGACACCAAATCCAATTTCCTGTATAAGTTAATAGCAAAAGTTGTAGGTCCATTTCAATGTTTATTAAAAAGAATTCTCTATAATATATATATTTGTTTTTTTTGAGAAACTAATATATATATATATATATATGGCTTGGGGGGTTTCTTCGTTCTTGCTTCCTTTCAAAATAATGCTTAGATCATGACTGTAAAGTGTAGTGAAAATGACAGGTTTCCTACTTCTAATAATTTTCTTACATGTCCTCGTAATGTTTTTTACCACCTTTATAATTCTTCACAAGGAAAAGTGACTTTGCACTTTGCAGGCTTGCCGACCTAAACAACCTCTCAACATAGTCCAATTATAAAACTCAACGAACAGGAACAATTTTTAAAAAACAAAGCTTTTTTAAAGTGACTCACGGCTTTGGAGGTTGACACTTTTCCAATCAGAATCCCCGGATTTGAAATTCAAAACCGAGGGCACCTTCCAATGATTGATGAACGCTTAAGCAAAGAGGTTAACTACGACATGATCAACATTCAGCCAAAAAGAAAAACTACGACATGATCATCATGTTGTGTCTATGAACATCTTTAGTCCGGAAAAAAATATATTAAAAAAATCATGTTGTGTCTATTTTTCTTTTTGGAAATGTATGAATATTATTGGGTGCTTATGTGATGCCAAATTTTTTATTTATTTATATATGTATAGAGAGAGAGAGTTTCAATATGTGACATCTGCTTATGTGATTTTTGCTCTTTATCATTCAAATCAAGATATTAATTAATTTTTGGTGTAGGCAAGGATTGAACCCCAGATCTTTTATTCAACTATTAGAGATTTTATTTTTTTGAACTAATTAGAACCTACTTTTTTTAAAGGCCAATTTATATGTGATAAAAGTTTAATTTATGACATACTACATTATAATAAGGTGTAATATGGCAGTTGAGAGCTTTGTAGCTAAATAGACATTTTCTTGTTTTCTAATGAAGGTGCCTAGGTTAATTAATCTCGTACAATTTATAAATTCAAATAGCACGCTTGATTCATAATTGATACCTTATAGTTTACAAAGTCACAAGTAATATGTGAGTGGGTCTTGTTTGCTCGATTTATGTTTATTATTATGAGTCACATAAATAACATTTTGGGTATACATGTGTCATGCGTATAGGTCCAACTTAAATTTAAACTTGTGAGTACGATACAAATTAACCTCATGGACTAGAACAAAAAAAATTGGAGTCACTACTTAAATTTAATGTTCAAGAACCAACTTTTGATCACTTAGACAAAATCCTTATTAAATTCAAAATTTGACGTCTAACTTCTCTTTTCTTTTTCTTTTTCTTTTTTGTTTGTTTGTTTGTTTTTTTTTTTTTTTTAATAAATTAGGGAATCTCCAATTATCTCTCCAAACACTATCCATATTCCATTATTTCCATACGACCATATCACATCACCCTTAAAAGCCTAATTATGGGTGTGCAATCAACTCACCGATTCACCAAAATTGACCAAATTCGATTTAGTTTGATGAGTTGAATCAATTTTTAGGGGTTGATGGGTTAAGCACGTTGGTAGTAGTTTTTATTTTTATTTTTTATTTTTAACAGTGGGCTAGGTTCATGGGTCCATTTCGATTAAAGCCAATTCACATGACTTGGGTTGGGTTGGGTTGCTATTTTTTATTTTTTACAATGAGTTTGGTTTGTGGTTCTATTCCAATTTAATCCGATTCATGTAGGTTGGATTAAGTTAGAACGTTAAACCCCTATAATAAATTAAAACTGAATTGGATTGAGTTTTTTTCAACCTGAAAATATTGATTAAAATTGAATTGGATTGAGTTTTTTTCAGCCTGAAAAAATGGTGAGTTAAAATTGAAAAAAATCTCTTCAATTCGAGCCATGCAAAACCTAACCAAAAAACTTGCGGAAACTTGGACATTGTCAAACACAGTGACGTTATTTGTTGATAAATATTGTACCAAGTATTGTACTAATATCCCATTTAAAAAAGAAGGTATTGTACTAATTATAATAATAATAGAGTAACATTAGTAGATAGGGTGGGTGCCGTCAAATCATCTGGAAGGATACGGTGGATGCTAAAATTGAAAAGCGCCGCTAACAAAATACAATTGTCAATATGCTTGTAAGCATACGGCAGCACACAGGACCACATATAAAGGTTCAACATTCAAGGCTCTCTCACAGTCGCAGACAGGTGTGGCAGTATCACTGGCCGCCTACAGTGACTCTTTTTTATTTTAATTTGGCCTTGGGTTTGGGGCTTTTGACGGTTGGTTATAATGAGTAAGGACGCGTGGAGAGTAATCTATGAAACTTGTGGGAAGTGGGACCTAGCCGCACATCAAACTAATTAAAGTCAAAGTCAGTGACCCACGCCTACCCTGGCGGCGAAGCTTTTCTGTCTCCTCGTCTGGACACGTGGAGCTTCGTCGTGGTTTCTGTGCGCCGTACGCACCACTTCACGTGCTGTGATGCTTCTCCTTGTTTGCCTGTCTGCTCACTCGTCCTTTCCGCTCTCTCTCTCTCTCTCTCTCTACATTTCTTCTGTCAACGCCTTAACGCCCTGTGTGGTGTGCGTAGGAAACCGGTGATTTTTATTTTTTTATATTTTCTAAAGCCTGAAGAGGAAAATTTGCATTAACCCATTTTTGACAATAAAGAATTTTTTTTTTTACAAAATTGATTAGTAACCTAAACTATAACTTCCTTTATAAATGTTTACAAAAAAAACTTCATTTATAAAAATTAATATTACTATATATTTTAAAAATTTAATCGTTAAATTGTATATTCATTGCACTATTAATATGTATGTCAAGTTTTGTGTCAATTGGATATTATTTACTATATGATTTATGAGCTTATATTTTATATATAATTTTAAACTACAAAATATTTTAATTTAAACGATTTATCGATGACATAACTATTGATTTTTAATTTTCTAAAATTTTTATAAGTATGAAAGATATAAGGAGAAAATGTAATCTAATAGTTTGTCAAAATTCACCACCAATAAAAATGTATTAAGGCTTAGTTTGAGAGTTCATAAGAGAATAAAATAGAATGATCATAAGGGAATGAAAAAGAATGGAATGTAATGGAATTAAGTAACCTTGATTGGATGTTTTAAAATAAAGAAATGAAAATGAATGGAATGTAAGTAATCTTATTTGAGAGTAACATAGAGGGAATTGAATAAAATTATTTTATGACAATATCATTATTAGATCCCTATTTTAAAATAAATGGTTGAATATATAGGAATATTTTGGAAGTTTTAGCAAAAAAATTCATTAAATCTAATTTCATTCCCTCCCAATTTTAGGGGGAATGAAAAATTTGAGATTTTAAGGGAATAGAGAAGAATGAGTGTTTTCTCCTACATATTCCATTCCTTCCAATTTAAACTCCTAAACAAGGGAATGGAATAATATTTTAAAATTATTCTTTTCATTTCTTTCTATTCTATTTAATTCCTTCCTCTTAAACAAGGGCTAAGTAAGGTTGTGATTTTTTTTTTTTTTTTTTTTTTTGAGAAATAGTAAGGTTGTTACTTAAGTGGCTAAACTTTATCCTTTACTATAATGTACTTGTGCATTTTGGAACTATAAATACGAACCAACATTAATTTGAGAATCATTTTATGATACGATTCCTATGTGATTTTTTAAGAGCATAATTTGAATGTTAAAATTATGATTGAAATAAATTAATTTTTGGTAAATATGAAAGAATTTTAATTTATGGTGTTCCGTCAATGATAATTACTTTTTATCATCAAATATAAATATCATTTGATTTTTGGTGTAGACAAGATTAGAACCTTAGATATCATTAAACCACAAATATCTCTATCAATTAAACTAACTAGAACCCATAATTGAGATAAATTATTATGATTATAGAAGCAATTTTATTTTAAAAAATATTAAACACATCGATGATTTAAGGATAATTTTAATGGAGTACTAAAATTTCCTTGTAATTTTTTTATAAACAATTTCCTTTTAAATTTATTTCAACATTAACTGTATTTTTTTTATCATCAAAATATTTTATTAACTTGAAGACTTATATTTCAACCCCACTAGTTTCTCAATATTCAACCCCACTAGTTTATCATCATACGAATCTAAAGAAAGCATCTTGAACTTTGGTGGCAATGGGTGACTGTTGATGGAAGCCGTAAAGGGAGAATCAGTTCTGTGAACCAAGTCTTCTACGGGGTTTGTCCTTCTCATATTCTCCCTCATTTCATCCATGACCTTCCCCATTTGGTCCATCTGCCTCTCCAAATGTGGCACCCTTCGGGAAGTGGTACCCGTGGACAGGCTTTCGGGTTCAACATTCCTTCTATCTTCTTGACTTTGGGCTTGTCCTTTGGTATTCCCTTCATAACGCTGCCTCCTTAAATTAAGTTCCCTGGTCAATTCCTGGTTCTGACGAGTTAACTCCGCCACGACGGCAGCCATGGACTGCACGTGTTGGATAGAAGATGGTTGCATGGCAGGTGCCGATTGGCGGTCATGATGGGGGTTCCTGGAGGTGTCCCTACTCCCTTGAGGGCCTGGGCTAGTAGCCTTTGATCTTGTCCGAACCATTTCAGCCCTTTGTCGGAGAAAGAAATCACAGAACTCAAAAATGAAGTTCGAATGCAAAAAATTCTTCCCCATAGACGGCGCCAACTGATGGTTCCTCGAAAATCAGTAGGCTGAAAATCTCGGGTGTTAACGATCTTAAGGTTGTTGGTGGAATCTGAAAAAGCAAACAGGAAAATCAGAAGAGACCGGTGGAGGCCGGCCAAGAATCCTTTGATGGCTAAGTTAGCATTTTTGTGATTCCAAGTAAAATGGAAGTGTCTGAATGAATTACCTTCCCGTAGATGAATGCTTATATAGCGCACATGAAACGGTTATTTCATTTTAGTAACTTCTCCTATTGTTAAGGAGTCCGGAAAGTTTGGAAGTAACTCCTATAACTGCCATGGAAGTTGTATTGTTTGGGCTTATTTTCTCTAATCGTCGTTGGCAACGGTTCGTAGTAATGAACCTTGTTCTTTTTCCTCTAGGACGAGCTTGCCCAGGACAAGATTGCCCAGGACGAGAATTCCATGCAGCTCGCTACTCTGCACCCTCATGGACGAATTTGGAGTACATTGTGGCACCATCACCTATAATTATTCTTATTTTAGACATATTCAGGGGCAGCTATATGTTATCTTCAGGGGAGTTCAAATGAACTACCTGACTTGGAAATAAAAATATATTATATATATAATATTTTTTTTATTAATTTGATTTACTCTTAAAAGTATCTTTGAACCTCTTGATCTCAAATCAGCCCAACCCAAAACCAAATAACAACACAGATCAGCCCATCTCAATACCAAACAACAAAACAGATCTCTCTAACTTTCTCTCTCTGATCTGATTTCTAATCTCATTCTTATGAATCTCATCTCATCTCTCTTTTTTATCTAACTATCTCAAAATTCAGTATCTCTTTTTATTATAAATTTATATTATGTGTGTGTGTGTGATGTTGATTTATGCATTATTTATTTATTTTGTTATAATATTATTTGTGTGAATTGTGATGTGTGTGAATGTGTGCATGTATATTATATATATAATACAACTTTATATAATTTAATAATTAGAAAATACAGAGAGTTTGTTATATATGTGTGTATTGTTGTAATGTTATAATAATTTTTTGTATAAAATTAGTGATTCAAGAAAAAAAAAAGTAAGTGACGTTTAAAGTATTTGATTAGTTAACTAGACACTTAATATATTATTTATATATAAATGAGTGTGATTGTGTGGGTCAATAATTAATACAATGTCAATGTGTTGAGTTTTGTCATTTAGCATAAAAATAAAAATGTTATACAAACTTAATAAAGTAAAATGGTCACATTTATCTACATTGACAATAGATAATGACTTCCCTGAAAATGTTATACCAACTTAATAAAGTAAAATAGTCATATTAAGGCTTTATGTAAATTCCTACTCTCTGTGTTTCTTCCCTTTTTAAAACAATGAGCAGAAAAGCGAACAAGTCATTTCACGCGTTTTGTTGAAATGGATAAACATTACGTGTGTCTTAGAATGGAATACATTGAACACTTTTGAACTGACAAGTTGGTGTGTTGTGTGTCCTCTTTGCACCGCTTAATTATCAATCCATCTATCTAAAAAAAAATACTATGCATGCCAATAAAAATTAATGCAGTCGGTGATAGCTAGATAGTTGAAGTTGATGCGATGCGATGCGATTCCTATCACAAACTCTTGAGGACAAGATACATGCATCGCACATGTCAATTGGCATGGGGTATGTTTAACTTTAATACTAACCCATCAATGATAAATACAATGCATACATGGTTTGTAATTCATATTCTTGTAGGATAAATAAGTGGGTGGATCTAATGTGACTTATAAGCTTTAGAGTTAGAGGTCCATAAATTCTATTCACCACATAATTGGGGTCTATGGGGTTCTCGGTCTATCTCATAGATTAAAACTGAATAATATGATCAAATAATAATAATACACCACTTACTATATAAATAATAAAATAAAAATGATAAATTATTATTTTAGTTTTTAAACTTTACCAAAAAAGATTGTTTTTATTTTTAAACTTTATACTCACGCTACTGTAACTATTTTACGCGGTAAACGGTGGAAAAAAAAAAAAGAAAAAGGTTTATGCGATAAAGACCGACCAATCACAGTTGTCAACATAAGGCAATTTTTGGTAAAACGTGTATGAAAATTAGTGAATGAAAACTCCCCGCAGACGCGAAAAAGAAAAGAGGCCCCACCGAAAGCGGCAGCGACGGCAGCATGTAGGAGGGTGGGTCCCAAACCCCCCGAGGGGCTGTTGTTGTTGTTGTTGTTCTCTCTCTTTCACTATCTATTCCTTCCTCCACTCTACGCTTTCCTATCACTTACCAAGAAGAAACCGCACTCACATAAAAACTATAATTTTTAATAAAAAATAAAAAATAAAATCTTTCGAATTGAATTCAATATTAACAAATGGACGGCGAAAGTACACGTGCCGTCCACCGTTAACGCGACATGCAACCCGTCAACACGGAATTCTTTTTGTGGGTCCCATTACCCTCACACTCCGTGATTTTCTGGCCCACTGTGCCGTTGCTGCAGTCGGTGGAAACTTATAACTAATAACAAGGGGAGAGAGAAGGGTAGCCTCACCTAGCCTAGCAGGGAAGACTGTTTCTACGTGTACCCTGATCAGCTTTTTAATCACCCCACAAATTTTATTAATTAAACAAATCAATTGGGATTTCTTTTTTTGAATTAATTATGCACAATTTGAGCTTTTGGGTTCATATTTTATTGTGGTTTTTACTAATTTCCTCAAATATTGTACCCTTTTAAGGAACAATGCGGTATGATTTGTACAGATAATGCTAGTTCTGAATTATAATCGTTTCAAAAGTTTTATGGGGGTTATTGATTGCGGGTTCATTACTCATTTCTCATATAAAGTGGTATGATCCCTTTTCTTAACGCCTTGGGGCCAAAGTATACTAGTAAAGTAGTAATTGCCAGCTTCTCAAATCTGCAATAAATTGGACGCGATATATTGGATTTAAATAATGGACAAAATTCCAGTTAAGATTGAGATCCACTAATAATGTTTCCTTGATATTATGTCATTAGTTCAAAGAATAACTTCTATTCTGAGACTACAATCGCGCATTATTACTGACTAATTAGTACGATCTCTTTTGTTCTGTCTCAATCAATTTCCCAAGAAATTGTGTTTACAGACTTTAGAAAAAGTGAACTCATGGTAATAAAAACTCCTTTCCTTTTTTTTTTTTGAAGAGAGATCCCTTTTCATTTTGTAATTCTGAGATACACTAATCAGGATCATAAAGCTCTCTAATTACTCCCTACTAAAGACAATTTATCTCTTTTTTGGGTACTTCCGAATATATTAACTGAATGCTCAATTTATTTTTGCTATTTCTTGGCTTTTATCAGGATATGATATGGAAAAACCTGCCGATGTTTATAAGGCATAATTGTTTAATAAGCTTATTCTGATATCCCCACATGCTTCAAATGATTATTAGGCCAAAAATTCATTTCTTGCCAAAATCACCAATAGCAAATGACAAAAAATGAGACACAAAATTATCAAGAAAAAAAGTAAACTTGATATTCAAACGTTAGTGAAGGAATGAGCGGTTACAACAAAAAACAACTTAGAGAGAATTTGATTCTTTCCCCTCGTTAATGAGAGAGAAAAAGAAAAAAGAAAAAACCATTACTACATTCCTAACTAGTTTACACAGCAAGGACGAACTAGCAGATAGGTCCATCACTCTCTAGGTAAATAAAAAAAAGAAAAGAAAAGAGAAAACACTTTTGCCTTTGATTATTACAAAAATTGTTGGAAAATTAAGCGTCCATTGGAGGAGCAAGGTTAAGATCAAGGTTAAGAACTTCCTTTCTTGGCTTGTAATCAACGACCCATGATGAATCTGAGTCGCTCTGGGTCTGGGCCCCACCTACAATTCCGGAATTGAACTCAACCGGACTCGGGTCGAACCGGAGAGGGTAACTCTGAGCCACAAACTCGGGCCTCACCATCGTGTCGAAAAACAAAACCGGCCGCGCGTGGACCGGAAAACCACCCACCACTCCAGCACACGCTCCAACGTACGGCTGCTGCTGATTGAGAAACGGAAACCGACCCACAACGACGCCACTCTCAGCGACACTCTCCATGCGGCGCGTGGCATCACGCGCCGGCGCATCAGGGCTGGACGACTCCACGGTGCTGCTCTCGCTGGGGCTGTGGTTAATGGGTAAGTCCTCGTTTGGCAGAAGGAAGTTGGTCTTGGCCTTGGCACCACGGAATTCCCTGGCGGCGGCGTCGTATGCACGCGCCGCTTCCTCGGCGGTGTCGAAGGTGCCGAGCCAGACCCTGCTCTTCTTGCCGGGATCTCGGATTTCGGCGGCGTACCGGCCCCACGGCCTCTTCCTCACTCCCCTATAATGCATCTCTTTCTCGTTAGTTGCCTTTCCAATACTGCTCCCCTTTTTAACACCAAGTTGTTTTTCTTTGATAGCCATTAGAGTAAGATCAGTTTAACAAACACAAGAACATACAATAAAAAACGAAAGAGTTTTGAGCTTAGGAAAAAAATGGATGAGGTGGGGGTTGTATTTATAGATAGGAGAAGGTTGTTGTGTTTGTGTGTATGTATGTGTTGGGTGTTCCTATCTATCTCAAAGTATCAATCAGGAATCAGCCACGTAAATAAGGAAATTATATTTAATTATTTTAATATACAGTAATATTTAAAGAAAGTAGAGAGAGAAAGTAGAGAGAGGGGCGCAGTCAACGAGGGGTTTGACTGAGAAAGAGGCGCCGCCCAAGAGTGGGGTGAGATTTATGATGATGTTGTCTAGGGGTTACGTGGCACGCGGGAATTTCGGGGCAAGCGGCGAGGGGTTCATGTGTGCCGGCTTTTTGCCTAACGAAGCCGCTGTTACGGCTCCCCTTTTCTCCCTTGCTCTTCCACGCTTTTGCTTTAGAGCGTATGTCCCACTCTCCCCTCCTTTTCAAAAACTCTTCTACTACCACTTTGCTTGGAATATTTTTATCTAAGGCTTCACACGGATAGTTCATAGAATATGCATCTAATTCTTACTTTTTCTTAAGTCTTGTGGACACAAAATTAAACACATGATTCAATGAATTTATTTAAAAGCATCAACAAGCCTAAAGTACAATTGGCCTTCATATATCTAGTAAATCAATAGTCAATTGTATGCCTGTTTGGTACGTCATGTGACCGACAAGGAACCACAATAGATAACCCCTAATACTTAGCTCCATACCATTTGTGTGTCCTCTATTCTAGTATCTTCATATGAAAAGAACTTGTGTACTACGATCAAAGATTCTTCTACATATTCTAATCCTCCAAACATGGGAAGTTATGCCCCAAGGATCTCGGAGCATTAACATTATATTTTCCCTACAAGGAAAGACCCTATACTCACATATATTGGTCAGCTTTATACCATTATATAAGCACGAAGCCACTCCCTTTACTAGGTACGTAGAATTTCCTAACTTTCATACTTTTAGAGTTGTTAAAGATCATTTAGTCACTAACTTAACTTTTGGAGTGTTTTTGACCGGCATCCCACCGGTGCTGTCCATAGGTTCACCTTTTGTTTTTCAGATACCTCCAATCACTATGCGTATGGACGATTGACTCACTGACAATTTTGTGCATCATAATGTTCAATGCTCATATGCACTTGATATATTAAGATTTGATACATTATGAAAAATATGCATATATTATAATCCAAACAGGTTTAGTGAAGCATCGAACGCAATTTTTGCTCTTTAATTTATTAAAAAAAAAAGAAAACTCTTCTTTGTTGTCTTAATTTAATCAAAATTACATACTTAAAAGAAGAGAAATCTAGAATTTTGAAAATGAGGAGCGTAATATATACGCTCCATTTGTGAGAATGGGCATAGGGAGCTAAGCCAAGTGGGTAAAACTTAAGACCGTTTCTTTTTGTTTAAAAAGTTGTCTGTATAGTCCGTCATATCGCCGTCTCTCTCTCATGGTATATTTTCTTTCCTTTGGTAGCCTTTTGAATCGCTCTTTCGGACCGACAGCTCGTTCATGAACAGTGACCCCATTAAGCACACGACGCGTGTCCATGTCTTACGCTCGACGCGTTCGTTTTAAATTTTAATGTTAAAATAAATGTTTAATGCTATGACCCCAGAGGCAGAGAGAGCCGTGTCGTGCGCATCATTGTTTGTTTGTTTGTTTGTTTCGGTGCAATCAACCTAATTCACAACCTTTTAAGCTTTACAATTACTCACCGCCACCTCTCTCCCATATTTGTCTTTGTCTTCTTGCTTTTTATTAGTCTCTCCTCTCCTCTTTGCTTTGTCTGTGCACTTTTTACACATTTAATATTATCTTTTTTATCTTCATTTGTAATGTAATTTTAATCCCCAAGCGCTTCCGTGTTGCGTGCGTCAACTCGCAACGTGTGTGCTCAGTCGGTGGTGTGATTGATTGGAGAACGTGGGCGTCAAAGTTTGTGAAGCGCGTGGGACGGTTTGGATGATTGTTTTGTTTGTTAATATTTTAATGTAGCAGAAATTTATGACAATGTTAAGATTCGCAGCTGAATAGAAAAACCGGTAACGGATATGGTTTTGACTCATCATTGTTAGCATTACGGGAGATGTAGATTCTTTTTTTTTCGCCGATTTGTATGAGAAACATTTCTTACATGGCAATTTATTGATTACTATAAAGTTCCATGAATAATCACAGTGCAGCTCCAGAAATTTTGTTTAGGAAGGTCATTAAAAAATTTTAATAAAAAAAACCTTGAATATATTAAGTTATCGACAAAAAAAAATTAATACATGAAAATTTACAATTTTCTTCTACAAGTTTTCAAATTTTGAATTGTTATATGATAGTTCATTGTGAGTATCTATTGTCAATGTGGGTAGCTATGAGCCTATGACTATTTTATTTTGTTAAATTTATCTAAGGACAAACTTTAGCTACAAAATTGGTTGTAGCCTTAGGCTACAAACTCACTCAATAAAATAAATATTACTGCATATTTTGAAAATCTAACCGTTGAATTACATGTTCTTTACGCTCTTAATGCATATGTCAATTTTTGTGTCAATCAGATATCATTTACTATATAATCTATAATCTTATATTTTATGCATAATTTTAAATTACAAAAACTTGCAATTTAAAATTTTATTGATGACATAGCTATTAATCTTTAATTTTCTTGAAATTTTGCAAACATGGAGGATATAAGAAGAAGATGCAATCCAATGGTGGATTTGTCAAAATTCACCTCCAATAAAAAGATATTGAGTGAGTTTGTAGCCTAAGGCTACAATCGATTTTGTAGCTAAACTTTGTCCTTTATCTAACATTTTTATTTTTATGCAGTTGTTATTATCTACTTGTTATTGATTTTATAAAAATATTTTAAACTAAATGACTAAACTAAACTCATTAGCTTTGTATTAATTATTGACGCACACAATGACACTCATTCATACATAAAACTATGCACTATATGTCTACTCACTAACTTTACAATTTTTTTCTTAAATTTTACTAACTTTATAAAAATAAAAATAAAAATTTATTATAACATGATAACAATACACACACATGTAACAAACCATCTCTATTTCCTAATTATTAAATTATATAAATTTATATTATTTTTATATTGTACACACAAATGTCCACACACATCATAATTTACACAAATAGCATTACAACAAAAAGTAATGCACACAATCAATATTAGACACACAATCAATATTAGACACACTCACACATAATATAAATTTATAAAAGGCGTAAATGCACTTTTAGTCCCTATGTTTTGCACTTTTTTCTATTTTGGTCCATACATTTTATTTTTACCACTTTTAGTCCATAAACCAATTAACGCCTGACATTTAGGTCTTTTCCGTCACCTAACTAACGGCAAAAGCTGACGTGGCTAACGGTGGAATAAAAAAATAATATAATTGCACAGTATATAATGCCATGTCAGAATATAAATTTAAAAAATTAATTTATTAATTTTAACTAAATAAAAAAAATAAAAATGGAATTAAAAATAAAAAATCATTAATTTTTCTTTAAAAACAGAATCAAAATTCATTAATCAAAATCAAAATTCAAAAAATACAAAGAACATTCAAAACACAAAGAACACAAACCCAAACCCAAACCCAAACTCAGTTCTCAACCTTGCACGCCCTCTTCCTCTCCTTCACTTTTTCTTCTTCTTCACCTTCACAATTCTCTGCCACTTCAAAACCCTAAAACCCTCACAATGAAGGATTGACCTCGCTCTTCCTACAGCGTCGTTTACGTTCCTCCGCACCACCGCTTACGCTCCGTCATTACTACTCCCAACTACACTTCCTATGCTGCCGCAACCGCCAGTTCCGGAGCCGGAGCCGGAGCCAGAGCCGCAGATATTGTCGAATCCAAGCTCCGCGAGCCTCCACAAACCGCTGTGATAAGCCCTAGACAGACTCATAGTCCTTACTCGCAACAAGAACGGCTCCACAACAGGATCTCGCACTTCAATTCGCCGCGGCCTTTGCCGCCTTGCGATGATTCCGTCTCCGAAGAAGGCTCCAATCGCGAGCTCGATTCCTTTCCTCTACCCCTAGATCTGAAAAAGGATGATTTGAGTTTTGTGGGTTTGATGTTTGTATGGAGGGTTTGATTTTTCATGTGATGTTCTGGGTTTGCTAGAGATTGAGGGATGGGTTTGGGTTTTTGTTCTTTGTGTTTTGAATCTTTGAAGGTCTTTGTATTTTGTAGATTTGTGCCCTTTGAGGAAGATCTACAAATGATTAGGTTTTCATGCCTTTGTCGTGTTCTTTTTGTAGATCAAGCCAATCAAAGATTCAAAGGGCACAGTTGTGTTTTGGGCAACGAGTTATTTGAGGAAGAACATGAACAATTCTAGAGAAGTGAGAAAGAACATGAACAGTTATGGAAAGAACACAAAGAACGTGACAAATGCATGATCTTCCAACAAAATAATAAAAAGAAACAATAACGATGAAAAGAAAAATTAATGAAAAGAATGGGAGGCATTATTTTTTGAATTTTGATTCTGTTTTTAAAGAAAAATTAATGAATTTTGATTTTTAATTCTGTTTTTATTTTTTTATTTAGTTAAAATTAATAAATTAATTTTTTAAATTTATATGCTGACGTGGCATTATATACTATGCGATTATTTTATTTTTTTATTTCACCGTTAGCCACGTCAGCTTTTGCTGTTAGTTAGGTGACGGAAAGGACCTAAATGTCAGGCGTTAATTGGTTTAGGGACTAAAAGTGGTAAAAATAAAATGTAAGGACCAAAATAGAAAAAAGTGCAAAACGTAGGGACTAAAAGTGCATTTACGCATTTATAAAAAAGAGTGACTTACAATTCACAATTCACAAACACTTACTCTTTACTCTTAGAGTTGGAGATATTTGTAATAAGGGTGTGCACAATTTAAGTCAAGGTGTGCAAAAACATTTTTAAAAATAAATTAAAGTATTAAACTAATAAAAAAAATTATATATATAAATTTTTTTTTTTTTGGGAAGTCAGGGGGTTCATTTGAACCCCTTGAATATTGAGTGGCGCCGCCCATGAATAATCACCTCAAATTATATAAGCAACCATTTTTTTTTTGAGGAAAGTATAAGCAACATTTGTATATATGATTAATGGTATTGTTTTTCTGAACCGGCTAAAAGAGTAATATTTTTTTTCCCTAAATTACAAATTACAACTTTTTTGCTTTGATTTGTTTTAAATTTAATCTTTTAATTATTATTATTCTATGGGTAGAAAGAGGAAATTTATTTAATTTAATATAGGGATTAGTACACCCCAGCTAGGCGATTAGATACAAAAGGGTTAATAGGGCACTCCTTATTAGGAGTATAATATTGCAAAATAGTCCCATATATATATATATATATATTTACAATATACAAAATCTGGACATTCACAGTATTCTTCAAGTTTGTTCCTTTGGTTCCTTCCCCTCTTGGCGAGTCCGTATGCTATTCTTTTAGCTTCTCAAAAAACGTGGTATTGAAGAACGGTCCACTCTCTGACCAAGAGAGCCCTGCAAAAAAAAAAAAAAAAAAAAGTGAAGCCAAGTTCGGTGCCCTTAACACCATACAATGTTAGCCAATTTATAACAAGAATAGAATCAACATCAAGATTTATAACTTGGGAATATTTTGTTCCCCATTAAAAAAAAAATGCAAATCATAGTGTATATTTTATTTTTTGCATGTGAGCTGCAAATTGACAAGGAAACACACATATTGATGGGTATTCAAGTTTGTCTAAGAACATCCACAAAAACGATAAGTGTGATAGTCATTTATCTTTTGTCAAGTTTGAGTCTCAACTCTGAAAGTTTGCAATCACTTTGGTGGTTATCCTTAAAATTGTACATCAATAAGCATTTAGCTGGTGCCTTTAGATAGTGTATTTAACCAATAGAATTGGATATAATATGAGTGCTAAATTGAAAACAAGGAACTTCATTTTAATTTCACATTGTATCAATTACCAAAGATGGTAATGGGGTGAGGTAGGCATGATGGGATGGGGATGGATTAGGGATATCATGTCCCTACCCAATCTCTTCTTCGGGGTAAGAACATGGCATATAGGGAGAGTGGCAAGTTAGAGGTATTTTGTCATTCTTAATGAGGTGGTTTCAACATTAATGAAATAAAGATGAACAATAAAAGGGATGAGCATTCAAGAAAGTGCTAAAAGAGATCAAAGATAAGTATTTTGGGAGATGGTAATAGAAAGAGTACAAACAAAATTATACGTAAGAACTGTATATCAAGATTATTAGATTAGATTATATATATATATATATATATATATATATATATATTGGGGATGGACAAGACAAGTAAAAACCATCATTGCCTAATCGCCTCTTCAGGGTAGGAAAAACCTGCCTGAGGTAGGGTGTGTTAGGGTATAACTTTTTGATAAAAGCTATTTATTTATTTATTTTTGAAAAGCTTTTTGTTGAAAGCTTATTTGCTATAAATCGGTTGAAGTATAATTGTTCATTTAAAAAAAAAGGTCAAAATTTTTAAAATTGTAAAAAAACAAATAAGCTAAAAAGTTTAAACAAAATATGTTATACCAAAACAAAGACACTAATGATAAGAGTAAGACAACCAAGATTGTATATGCCTCGAGTAATGTAAGAAACAACTGCAACCCAGTTCCAATACCTGCCCCTAAATTTGCAGCTTGGGATTTTATTCACGTCTATTGTCTGTTTATTGTAAATTCTGTGGCCCATAACCGTGCGGGTTGGGCTTTTAGTGTAATACCTTTGGGCCCTTATTCCTCTGTCTTATTCTGAATTGGGTTTTCATCTGTAGGTAAATATGGATCGGGCCCCTTGGCCTTTTTTGAGTAATGCATAGTCATTCAGGAAAAAAAAAAAAAAAATGTGGGCTTTGGTATACCTGAATTTACATCATAATGTTATGTCCGTGCGATGCAGGCTTAATAGAAAAATAAATATAAATTAAATAGTTTATTTCATTAATATAATTAAATTACTTATTTAAAAAAATTAATTTAAAAATTTTGAACTTATAAAGGAGATTTTAACTCTTTGATAATAGGGGGAAGCTACTGAGGGGTTGGATGAAACTCAATACTGATGGTTTAGCAATGAGGAATCCAGAAAGAGCTGGTGGAGGGGGGTTGATTCAAGACCATGATGGGGCTTGGCTAAAAGGTTTTGCAAGAGGGCTCAGATACACTAATAGTGCCTTGGTTGAGCTATGGGCGCTTAGAGATGGGTTGATGCTAGCCAAAGAAATGAGAATTCAGCACCTAATAATTGAACTTGATACTTTGAGTGTTGTTATACTTATGAACAATGAATCTGAAAACCTCTTAATGGAGCCTCTCTTAACTGATTGTAGGAACCTCTTTAAGGAGTTCCCAAACAAGCGTGTGATCCATGCTTTTCGAGAAGCAAACCAATGCGCTGATGCATTGGCTAAACTAGGAGCACAATCATTGTACAGTTTTGCTACTTTTTGTAACCCACCGCCTGTGGTGGAGGCTATTTTGGCTTTTGATAAGGCTAATATGCGTTGTAATAGACTTGTGAATTCCTAGTGTTAATGTTAATTCCTGGATTACCGAAGAAAAAAAAAAAAAACACTCTTTGATAGTAAGACTACACACAACTAAAGACAAATTTAATACGTTAGGATGATGATTATATGAGAATAAAAATGATTATTTTAAGAAAGAGAAAAAGGTTAGAATGTAATAACTAATCATATAATGAATATATGACAATTTTGGTTAAAGAAAAAATTAGAAGTAGAGTTAATAGAGAAAAAAATTATTTTAAAAATTATTTACATGGGAATTGAACGGTTGTCCTTAAGTGTGAGAATTATACCTAATTGAGAAAAGAGTTTTAAAAAATAATTGTCTATTAATCTTGACCTTTCTTTTATGGTCAAAGGTCTAGAAAAGCACCCTCATTTATTTGCCATATCAAATTAATAAACATATATAAAGAAAAAAACAAATATGTAATCAAAGATTTTATAAAAAATTCAATTTTGTTCAAGGGGGAAAAAAAAAACATGAATCATATAAAACAAAAAAATTAATTTAATTTATGTTATTTTCTCAACAATTAAAGAAAAATTTCAAATGAACTCTATTAGGACATAGGATGCAACCCCCCCCCCCCCCCCCCCACCCTCCCCCCATCAAAAAAAAAAAAAAAAAAAAAAAAAATCAAATTCTTACTTATTTTTTTATCACTCCATTTTCTACTAAAAATTTTAGGATGGCTAATAAATCACACTAATGATATAATAATAATTTACCTTTTTTTTATTATTTATTATTTTTTTTATCAAGAGGGTAATTGGAAGCTTAGAACAAAAGCTTTGCTTCCTTCATTTCTGGCTAAGCTGCTCATCCTGTAGGCACTTAGCTCGAGACTTTTAAAGTGAGTATTGGTTCTATTTATATTTTTTGGCTATGACTTTCTTCGTTTTCTTCTTATCTCCTTTTGAATGAGACGTGTGTATTTATATGTGTGTGTGCGTGTCAACTTCTTATTTCTTCAATTTTAAAGGAGGCAATAGTTAGGTCTATTGAATGATGTGATCTTCAAGTTTGTAGGTCATAAGTGTGCTAGACCCAGATTTTATCAAGTATTACCTTAATTTTTGACATCTAAAATAACCAACCAAAAAAATGAGTTTGACAACAACATACATAACATTTAGAAAATGAAAAGGAAAATAAGCAGGATAGAAACTAACTTGGGATTCATGCTGGAAGTCAAAAGAGGCTTTGGCCTAAGATTTATTTCCTGTACAATAAATCTCCTCCTGGCTTATGTTAAACAGAATAGCATCATAAACACATAAGCTCTTGTTGTCTCTTGTTGCATGATTGCACATCTTATGAAGTTGCTTGATTGCATCCTGTGAAGTTGTTTATCAAAGATGGGCTAGCTAAGCTCCCAGGAGTTCGTGCTCTTCTTCATCCTATCATGATTGCATGAGTTTGTAAGCATATATATACATCACCCAAGAGTTCATTCCGTGTATCCAATTTATTTATTTTTTATTAGTTGATATATATAGTAGATAAATATACATTATAGATTACCCATTTATGCTAATTAGGAATTAATATTATACTATAACTCATTCACAATGAAGATTATTTTTAGTTCACATTGATGTAATCTCTCAGTTTTGCAGTAATAAAATAATTCATTCCTTCTCAAAAAAAAAAAAAGAAGATTATTTTTATCTCAATAATTAAATAGATTTAACTCTCCAACTCATGCACATGTCTAACTCTTCCTAACTATGCATGTTGGTTTTTTTTTTTATTTTTATTTATTTTTTAACTTAAAAATTTGGTGAGATACCATTAGTTGGCTAGATAATCAAAAGTCCTTTCAGTAACATGGCTAAGTCTCATCAATAAAAAAGTGAAAAAGCAATAGTTGATAAAAACAAATAAGAAGTTGTTTTATCTATAAATTTGATGCAATTTGGTGCAGCCACTTAGCACAACCACGGCTTCTAAGCTCAACTTTTATTATATAGTATATGATATGATATGATTTAGGAAGTTGTAATGTTTGGGCTTAATGTAGCGTTTGTGTTAACTCTGCCAAAAGAACTCTCCTGCTGGGGGCATTCTTAATGTGTTATTTTCCACTGAAGAAGAAGGAGAGTTTCATAGTACAGCCAAGTGTCTTCTTTTTAATCAATGGTGTTGGTGTCAGGGACGGACCCAGGAGGGGGGCAAAGAGGGGCCGGGCCCCAAAAAAAAAAAAATTTAGTAGCTAAAATTTTCCCAAAAAAAAAGAGAAAAGAGCTTAGGCCCCTCCTTAGTTTTAGCTCGGGCCCCCCTCCCAAAACTATGAACCCCTGCCCATCATCCGGCCAGCCCATGACTGATGACCCATGTAAATCTAAAAAAAAAAAAAAACTCAGCTCTTAGTCCAAAACCAAACCAAACGGAGAAAGCAAAAGCAAAAAAACGAAGGAAAAAAAAGAAACAAAAAGAAAAGAAAGGAAAGTGAGACTTGAGAGCTGAAAGGCAAGACAGAGAGATCAGAGATAGAGAGGCGAGACAGAGAGACCCACCCCGTGACACCGCCCCCGCTGCTGACGCCCACGCCATGTCGCCGTGACACTTGCGAGAGTGAGAGTGCTGTGAGACCCATCTTGATTTGTTGATCTTGCTACCAGAGACCCACGCTGGCAAGACCCACTTGCCGCTGCCCATTTCAAACCTACTTGTCGCCGTCGCCGGTTGCTCGAGACCCACTTGCCGCCGCCGCTCACAAGTATTTACTTTTATCTTTTCCTTCAAAACTTAATGAATATAAAATATTTGTGATCTGATCTGAGAATCTGAGATTCATAGAAACTGTGCTTGTGCCTTGTGGATTGGTGGTGTTTCATGTTTGTGTTTTTACTGATGAACTGAACTGATGTTGGTGATTGACTGATTGTGAATTGAATTTGTGCTGTGGCTGCTACCTGTGGTGTTTTTTTTTTTTTTTTTTTTTTTTGTTTGGCTTTTTGGCTTTGTGACTCTGTGACTCTGTGTTTGTGACTCTCTATATAGATGAGAGAGAGAGAGAGAGAGAGAGAGAGAGAGAGAGAGTAGAGTTTGTAGTTGTAGAGATTAGTTTTTTCTTTGTTGACTGGTAGTTGGGCATAATAGGAACAAGTGGAGTTGGGCAACGGACAAAAGGTAAAGTTAAAGTCTTTAACTTTACCTTTTTATTATTATTATTATTATTTTCTGTAAGGTCAATTAGTGTCGGTAGTGGCCAGTGGGATTCATTGGGTTAGTGGGTCAGTGTTAGAAAGAGGGAGACAACACAAAGACATAAATAAAGGCAGACCAAAGACAAAAAGAAAAAAACAAATCATATAATATAGAAAATTGTCGCACAAATTTAAGAAAATAATGGTGATTCTTATATGATTCTTATTTTATTTGTAGATCATGAAAAAATCAACTACAATGCTTGATTTTTTCAAAAGAAAAGGTTCAACTTCAAATTCTTCCGAAGTCAACGTGGAATTGCCAACAACTAATGTTGCTATTCCAATTCTAGAAAATGTGGATCTTCCAATTCCAGAAAATGTGGATGTTCTAATTCCGAAAAATGTGGATGTTCCAATTATGGAAAATGTCGATGTTCCAATCTTTCAAACACAATTTCAAAGAATTGACCTTGATTCTTTGGATTATGATCCCGGAACACGCGAACAAATATGGGAATATCATGTTAATCAACGTGATGAAATTCGACGGGCCTACGTTAAAAAAGGTCCGCACCAACCTCCTCTAGAGACATTTAAAAAAAGTGGAAAGTGGAAAGTGCAATCGTAGCTTTCAAGCTTCTTGGTTTAGAAATTATTCAAAATGGCTTGAATATTCTCTTACAACAGATGCAGCTTATTATCTACCTTGCTTTGTCTTTCATAATCCAAATGAGGTTGTGGGACAAAATGCGTTCATTGTTGGTGGATTTAGATATTGGAAAAAGGTTGGGGGCAAAGATTGTTATTTTCAACGTCATATAGGAAAAGATCCTAACTCAGCTCATAGAGTTGCCGAGCAAATGTGTAAGGATTTGATGAACCAATCGCAGCATTTGCAAAGGGTAGTTGATCATTTCACTACTGAACAAATTGCAAATAATCGGTTGCAACTGAAGGCCACAATTTTTATTGTCCAGTATCTTGCCTTTCAAGCTATAGCTTTTAGAGGTAATGATGAAAGTTTTAGTTCATTAAATCGTGGGAACTTTTTAGAATCATTGGGTATTGTGACTTTTTGAAATGAGAAGGTTGCTGAAATAATAGAAAAAGCTCCCAAAAATGCAACCTACACATCACCTAGGATTCAAAAGGAAATTCTACATGTTTTCTCAGCCAAAGTAAAGAAAGCCATTCGGGAAGAAATTAGTGATGCAAAGTTTTGCATAATGGTTGTTGAAGCTCATGATGAGTCTATGAAAGAGCAAATGGCTGTGGTTTTTAGATATGTTGATGCAGAAGGCTTTGTGAAAGAACGTTTTTTTGGGCTTATTCATGTTGTTGACACTGCGGCTTTGACTCTAAAGAATGAGATATATTCTTTGTTATTTCAACATTGCTTAGATATACAAAATATTCGAGGGTAAGGATATGATGGAGCAAGTAACATACGAGGTATGTGGAATGGATTACAAGCTTTGATTTTGAATGATTGCCCATATACTTACTACATCCATTGTTTTGCACATCGCTTACAATTGGCATTAGTAAAAGCATCAAAACAAGTTGCTCCCAATAGTCATTTTTTTCTTACATTGCTTTTTCTGATCAGAATTGTTAATGCTTCATGCAAGCGCCATGAGCAATTGAAAGTTGCCAATGCTAATGAAATAGCACATTTGATTGATCTTGAAGAGCTTGAGACTGGAAGTGGACTTAATCAAATTGGCACTTTACAACGACCTGTAGAAACACGTTGGAGTTCACATTTTAGATCAGTTTCTAGCTTATTAAGGATGTTTACTTTAACTGTTGAAGTTTTGCAAAATATAATTGATGATGCAATTGATGGAGAACATCGGGCAGAAGCAGAGTCACCTTATGATGGTTTAACTTCATTTGAATTTGTCTTCATCTTGCATCTTGAGAAGGAAACTATGAAGACCACTAATAAACTTTGTCAAGCTTTGCAAAGCCAATCTCAAGACATTTTAAATGCCATGCATTTAGTTTCATCTACAATAGCACTTATCCAAAAATTTAGAGATGATGGATGGGATGGCTTACTCACCACTGTGATATCATTTTGTGAGAAGCATTGCATTGATGTCCTGGATATGAATGCTCGTTATGTTGCGAGGCGAGGTTAGGCTTGTAATCAACAAGATAACGTTACAAATGAGCATCATTATCGAGTAATATTTTTTATGCTACAATAGATTCTCAACTACAGGAACTAAATTATCAGTTTAATGAAGATGCAATGGAGTTACATAGGCTTAGCTCAGCTTTAGAACCTCGAGAGGCATTAAAATCTTTCAGAAGTAGTGATCTTTGTTTGTTGGTAAAGAATTTCTATCCGCAAGATTTCACAGATTATGACAAACAAGTGTTGGAGAAGGAGCTTTATCATTTTGAGCATAATGTAATCCAGGATCCAGAGTTCAAAAAATTGAAAAGTTTATCTGAGTTGTCTCAATGGTTAGTGAGAACTGGAAATTCAGAACACTACAAACTTGTTTATAGAATGGTGAGACTTGTGCTTACTCTTCCAGTTTCTATTGCTACTACAGAGCGAGCATTTTTAGCTATGAAAGTTGTCAAAACTAAACTTCGAAACAAAATGGAAAATGATTTTTTGATGGACTCTTTGATGTTATACATTGAAAAGGATATAGTTTCGACATTTAGTTTGGATTCAATCGTAGATGATTTTGAAGATTTGAAAGAGCGTCGAGTTCCCTTTTCATAGATGATTGTATAGAGAAACAATAGTGTTTCATGTCTTTTGTTTTTGTTAGTAGATGATTGTATCTTAATATATTAAGAAACAATGATTTTTGGGTATTTTTCTTGGTTGATAGTTTATTAATACTATATGGATGCGTATTTGAATATATTTTTTTCGCTTATCTCCGCCCCTCCTCCCCCCCCTCCAACTTAAAATCCTGCGTTCGTCCCTGGTTGGTGTTAACTGTTAACCATGTCACATGTGGTATGGCACAAGGCCATGATGTCAGAAATTACAGTAGTAATGTTAGGATCAATATGAGTTTGGGATTGGGAGCCATGGAAAAAGCAATTTTCCTTTTTGCTTGAAAAAGTTTTATGTTACATCTTTTCTCTTTTACTTTGCCTTATGATAGGACCGATAAGCCCTTTTTCTCAGACGAGCCAATCAAATATCTCCGTCAATATATCCACGTCACTGACGAAGGTAGGGAAGCCATTCAATGCAGTCAATAATGCCTCGGACGGTTACAAAACCAGTTGTATAGACCGTTGGAGGCCCATCAAAACCTATATTACTGAGCATAAAGCATTACCAAGATAGGAATTAAAACCGCAATAACAGCCACAACGGCTAGGAAGGGTGGAAACATGCATAAACCCTTCATAGCACCAACACAAGGTACGAAAACTTGCCTAAAAGTATTCATAGACACTCTGATATCCATTATTCTAATATTATTCTCTAAAAACTTCCATATACTGACTTTGGCATTGGAGGCGTGGTGGCAGACACCACACCGGTGACCACCTTAAGGGAGCCATCATTTGACGTTTGCAGAGACTCTGATGAGGACCCAACTCCATCTGATGAACTTACAAAGACTAACGATTTGCACTTCATCAGTTTGGCGCCGTCTGTGGGAACGACATTTTCGCACATAGGTTCGAAAGCGTAGTTTCCAATCAATTCCTATATTCAGATGGAATCCAACCAAGATCCTGCAGCATTAGCCCTACAAGTCCAAGCTCTTGTAGCTAGCATTGAAGAGCTTACTAGACAGAATCAGGAGGTGAGGTTTCGGCTTCAACAAGAGGAGAATCGGTCTAGGGCCAACCAAGAGGATGAGTTAGATAGCCATAGAAGGAGCAACCGTCAAGGGCCAACTACTGGGACACGATGGGAGTTTGCGTGCCTCGGTAGGAAAGAGATCACCGAAGTATAGCACAAGATCGCCTTTTCTTGCTGCCATGGGGTCGACTTGTAAACAAGGTAAACCCAATGGGAACCAAAAAACGGGGGGGGGGGGGGGGGAAGGGGTACTGCATTGGGCAGAAGACGATCCAAAAAGCGAAGGCTCACCCAACTGAAGGAAAGAGCTTTTGAAGCTTACCTTATTATTAGAGAAAGAAAGGGAAAATGGGCAACCTTTATCAGACAGATGAGCCAAACTCAAATCTTCTCCAGGAGATGAGAAAGGAAATGGATGAACTGAGGAATGCCATTAGAGGGAAAACAGATCGAAGCCTGGATAGAATGGTTAGGACAACAGATTCACCTTTTACTACGGCAGTCTTGGAATGCCTAGTGCCGTCGAAATTTTGCCTACCTCAGCATGAGCCGTTTGACGGACTTAAGGACCCTCTGGACCACCTCATCACCTTTAAGACGACACTAGACCTTTAACAGCCTCCTGACAAAATACTGTGTTGTTCTTTCCCAACCACTTTTAAAGGAGTTGCAAGAGAGTGGTTCATAAAGTTACCAACATCATCCATCGACAGCTTTGAGTAGTTGGGCAACGCCTTTTTGCGCCACTTCGTTAGGGGACAACGCTTGAAGAGGCCAGCAGACTACTTACTCACCATTAGACAAAGGGAGAAAGAGACCCTGAGGTCGTACGTGAAACGCTTTACTTGGGAGACTTTAGAGGTAGACGAAGCTGACGACAAGGTGCAGTTAACGACCTTTAAAGCTGGATTGAAGTCTAAAGAGTTCGTGGTTTCACTCGCGAAGAATCCACCTAAGACGATGGCATAGATGCTCTTGAAGTCACAGAAGTACATGAACGCTGAAGATGTTTTAGCCGCGATAAAGGATGTGGAAAAGATCGGTGACAAAGGAATGAAGGAAGACTATCACAGAGGACAAAAAAGGGAGCACCTAGATCGTCAGACTAGAGATGGGAGTAAAAGGAAGGACGAAAAAACTCCTCGAATGGTAAAATTCACTCCTACAATTATGCTTGTTGACAAAATTTTGGCGCAGATTAAGGATGAGCACTACCTCAAATGGCTAAGACCATTACATTCGTCGCCCACTGTGCGCGATAAAAAGAAATACTGCTGGCTCCACAAGGATTACGGCCACTACATCGAGGATTGCAGAGACCTAAAGGAGCAGATAGAGGAACTTATACAAAAGGGGAAACTGCAGAAGTTTGTGAAAAAGGGGGAAACTAGTAGGTTAAGAGACGATAATAAAAATCAGCGCAAATCCCAGCCCAAGGATAAGGATCACACGTCCTAACGTCCACCATGTGTGATCAGGGAGATAAAAATGATCACAAGTGGGCCGTCCACAGGCGGGTCGTTCAGATCCCTCAAGAAGGCATGTTAGAGGCAGGTGAACAGCGTCCATAGAATACCCCTGTTTAAGCAGAGACGGACACACCGGGACATGTTCTTCTCTGAAGAAGATGCTAGGGGAATGAAGCAGCCTCATGACGACCCCCTGGTCATAATGCTCACGATAAAAGGATTCAATACTAGGAGAATTCTCGTGGATAATGGCAGCTCTGTAGATATCATCTACCTCTCTGTTTTTCAACAGGTGAAGTTAAATCCAGGAAGGCTGCACCCATTAAACTCCCCCATCGTCAGCTTCAGTGGAGATAGGGTGTATCTCAAAGGCATAGTGACACTAACGATCACAGTTGGGACTCACCCGAGGCTGCTGACTCGTCAATTGGACTTCTTGGTGGTGGACTGTCCTTCATCTTACAATGTGATAATTGGAAGACCCACACTCAATCGTTGGAAAGCAGCCACGTTCACGTATTGCTTGAAGGTAAAGTTTCCAACAAAAAACGGTGTAGGCAAGGTAAAAGGAGATCAAGTACTAGGGAATGCTACCAGGCCATGCTAGCTGCAAAAGGGAACCATACATGGATGATCGAGGAGAAGGAAGAAGACAATGTGGAAGCCCTAGAGACAGTGGAGCTGGTCGAAGATGAAACAACAAAGACAACCAGAATAGGGACGACATGGAGCCCCGAGATGAGGACGAATCTCGTCCAATTCCTAAATAGAATTTGGATGTCTTCGCATAGAGTCATAAGGACACGCCAGCTATATCCCCAAAGGTTATCCAACATAGACTAAATGTGGACCTTGAGAAGAAGCTCGTCTAGCAGAGACGATGGGTCTTCGCTTCAGAGTGGAATCAAGCAATTATGGACGAGGTTAACAAGCTGTTGTCATCAGGCTTTATTCGAGAAGTTTACTACCCAGATTGGCTTACCAATGTCGTCCTAGTGAAGAAAGCGAATGGAAAATGGAGAATGTGCGTGGACTTCACGGACCTGAACAAAACTTGCCTAAAAGATAGTTTCCCGCTGCCAAGGATAGACCAGCTAGTAGATTCTATAGCAAGGCATAAACTACTGACGTTCATGGATGCATTCTCGAGATACAATCAGATAAAAATGGCAGAAGAAGACCAGGAGAAAACTACTTTCATCATGAGCCAATGGCTCTATTGTTATAAGGTGATGCCCTTCGGACTGAAAAATGCAGGAGCAACCTACCAGAGGTTAGTAAATAAAATGTTTAGCAAGCAGATCGGGAGAAATATGGAGGTGTATGTGGATGACATGCTCGTCAAGAGTAAAGAAGAGCTTGCCCATCTGGACGACCTCAAGGAAACATTTGCCACACTCAGACAGTACCAGATGAAGTTGAAGCCCAGTAAGTGTGCCTTTGGAGTAGCCTCGAGGAAGTTCTTGGGGTTCATGGTGTCCTAAAGGGGGATAGAAGCAAACCTAGAGAAGGTGCAAGCTATACTTTACATGACACCGCCAAAGACCGTTAAAGAAGTCCAGAAGCTCACAGGAAAGATAGCGGCACTTAACAGGTTCGTCTCTAAAGCGACGGACAAATGCTTACCCTTCTTCAAGACATTGAAGCAAGCCTTTGCCTGGACTGACAAATGTGAGGCAACGTTTCAAGAACTCAAACGTTACCTGAGCAATCCACCTCTCCTAAGTCTATCCAAGGAGGGGGAAAACCTGTATTTGTATCTGGCAGTATCAACTATAGCCATAAGTGCAGCCTTAATTCGAGAAGAAGACAGGAAACAACTCTCAGTTTACTACGTCAGCCAAGATTTTCGAGGAGCAGAAGCCAAGTACCCAAGGGTTGAGAAGATTGCATTCGCATTGATAGTAGCTTTGCGCAAGCTGTGACCGTATTTCCTGGCAAACCCTATCTTGGTAATGACGGATCAACCCATTAAAAAGTCCATAAACAAGCCTGAGGTAGCAGGGAAAATGGTCTAATGGGCAATCGAGCTTAGCTAGTTCGACATTAAGTACTACCCCAGGACAGCAATTAAAGCGCAGGCTTTGGTGGACTTCATTGTCGAGTTCACCCTCCCAGATGAGGACAACCACCCCGACGAGACAGAACGGTGGACGATACAGACCGATGATTCGTCAGCCCAAAAGAAGGGAGGAGTAGGGGTTGTCATCATCACCCAGGACAGAGAAATGCTTAAATATGGAATTTAGCTAAAATTCCCGGCCACTAATAATGAAGCTGAGTACGAAGGAATATTGATGGGGCTAAGAGTCGGAAAAGCGCCAGGAGTAAAAAATTGCTCCTCTAGAGTGATTCTAAGCTGGTAATAGGGTAGATAAAGGAGGAATATGAAGTAAAGGAGGAGAGAATGCGAAAATACCTCAGGCTGACGAAGCATTTAACACAAGAGTTTGATAGGGTAGAATTTGTGCAGATCCCAAGGAGTCAAAACATGATAGCAGACAAGATCGCAAAGCTAGCATCGTTGGAAGAAAGACCAACGAGCATGGACTTAGTGATGGAAGTCCAGAAACACCCTAGCATTGAAAAAAGTCTCTACATTTGCAATCCAGAGTACAAATAGCTGGATGACCCCGATCATATCCTTCCTCCAAGATGGACATCTCCCACAAGACGTCGAGGGAGCCAGGAAGGTCAAGAAGAGAGCAGCCAGATTCACAATCCTAAATGATACCTTGTACAAGAGAGGCTTTTCCATGCCCTATTTGAAGTGCGTCGACGAAGAGGAAGCCAAGTATATTCTGGAAGAGATCCATGAAGGGGTTTGCGGAGACCATGTAAGCCCTAGATCCTTGGTAAGCAAAGTTATCCGAACAGGTTACTTCTGGCCTACTATGCAGGTAGATGCGAGGGAGCTCGTCAAGAAGTGCAACAAGTGCCAGAGGTTTGGGAATGTCCAATGCCTTCCAGCCGAGAGACTGACGACAATAGCCTCCCCTTGGCCATTTGCACAATGGAGAATTGACATCGTCGGTCCACTGCTACGAGGTAAGGGACAAGTAAAGTTTCTACTAGTCACTATTGATTACTTCATAAAATGGGTTGAAGCGGAAGCATTATCAACCATCACCGAAGCAAGAATCCAAAGCTTCGTATGGAAGAACATAATTTGCAAGTTCGAGATTCCACGAATGATCGTATTAGATAATGGGCGGCAGTTCGACAATCAAGGCTTCAGGGATTTCTGTTTGAGTCTAGGGATCATGAACCAGTTCTTATCCCCAGAAAATCTACAAGTAAACAGACAGACGGAGGTGACTAATCGAACACTACTCAAGATCATCAGAGCTAGATTAGACGCGCTAAGGGAGCCTGGCTCGAAGAATTGCCTAATGTATTGTGCACCTATAGGATTACAGCAAGAACCCTAATCGGAGAAACCCCCTTCAAACTTACTTATGGCACTGAGGCAATAATCCCGGTCAGTAATCCTAGTTGAGGTGGGAATAACCAGCATCAGACGAGAGATGTTCCACGAGGAGAGCAACGACGACCGGCTAAAAGTGAACCTAGACTGCCTGGACGAGGTCAAAAATGGAGCTTCTAACAAGATGACGAGGTACCAGCAGAAGATGGTCGAGTACTACAATAAGAGAGTGAAGCTCTAACGACTTGACATAGGGGACCTCGTCCTACATAAAGTCACCTTGACAACTAAAGACCCTGCCCAAGGGAAACTCGGCCTAACCTGGGAAAGACCATACTGGGTCGTCCATTACTTCAGACAAGGCAGTTATCACCTGGAGACCTTAGACGGGCAGATACTTCCATGACCATGGAACATTGAGCACTTGAAGATGTACCGCCAATGGATGTAATAGACAATTGTATTCATTTTTGAAAGCAATAAAAGAACTATTCAGCCAATGATTCAATGCAAGCAAACCTAGCAGCTTAAAAGTCACAAAAAGAAAAATGGCTAAGTAACAAAATTCTGCCTAGACGGATGTAAGTTACTTACGAAACCAAAGAATGTTAAGATCCCTTAAATGGGTGTAAGTCACAAAAAATTGGCCAAGTAACAAGATTTCGCCTAGACGGATGTAAGTTACTGACGAAGTCAAAGAATGACAAGATCCCTTAAATGGGTGTAAGTCACAAAAAATTGACCAAGTAACAAGATTTCACCTAGACGGATGTAAGTTACTAACGAATCCAAAGAATGACAAGATCCCTTAAATGGGTGTAAGTCACAAAAAAATTGGCTAAGTAACAAGATTCCGCCTAGACAGATGTAAGTTACTGATGAAGCCAATAATGACAAGATCCCTTAAAAGGGTGTAAGTCAAACATAAAATTGGCTAAGTAACAAGATTTTGCCTAGACGAATGTAAGTTATTGACAAATCCAAAAATGACAAGATCCCTTAAATGGGTGTAAGTCAAACATAAAATTGGCTAAGTAACAACAATGCATGCTACTGATGAAGAAGAAATAAAGCAGATAGAGACAAGAATATAAACAAGTAAGTATAGAATTACAAATGTAAGTAAAGGCCTAAAGGCAACGGGCAACCAGCATTGTGTTATTATTATAAGCCCATAAACAAAGGGTAAGATTGTTCTCAAATTAGAATATTGTTCTCAAAATAGAATTAAAAAGCCCAAAACATGATGGGCACCTAAAAAAAAAAGGAGAGAGATCACAAAGGAAAAGTGACAGGTTCAGGCATTGTCAGCAACATCACCACCAGCAGGAGCACTCTCAGGAGCATCACCCTCAGGAGCCGAGGACTAGGAGACTTCGTCAGCTGCCATTTCTTTATCCACCTCTTCCAGATTCAAATTCTCTAGATCCACTCCAGTGGGGTGCTTGACGAAGTACCTTCTCAAGAGCTCAAAACCTTTAAAATACCAACTGAAGAGCACTGTGTTGTACTCTTCTTTCTGCTGGAAAGCCTCAACGGCTTTAGCAGCAATGGTTTTGAGTTTCTTCTTGGCAGCCAGAAGTTGTTCGTCCTTTTCCAGAGTTAGCTGCCGTTCGGCTCTGAGGTCGTCACTCAAGGTCTTGGCCTTCTCCTTCAGGGTGTTGGCCTCGTCCATGGCGACGATCAGGTCTTTCTTCAACTTCGAGTTCTCTGCCTCTAAGGCCGCCACCCTGGACACCATAGACTCGACCTTGGTCTCCTGAGTAAGATACTCCGAGGTAATGTGAAGGCTCTCCCCCAGCACCTAAAAGAAGGAACCAAATCTCAGAACAATGCAAAAAAGAAAAAAGAAAAAAAAGAAAAAAAAAGAAAGAATTGGCACATGTACACTACTTGGACGAGCTTGTGAAGATGATGACTTACAATCTCATTGGGAGACGTGCCCGAGAATACCTTCATTTCCTCGGCAGTAAAAATCTCTTGCGCCCTTGCTTGCGCAACCCCAGCATCGTCCCAAACACTGGACGAACAAGAGTTAGGCTTATCCTTCCCCTTGTTAGCAGTGCGTTGCCTCTTCTGTTGGGGAATGGTTTCTTCAACGGAGGTAGCCGGGGAGGCTGTCCACGTCGCCTCAATCCCGGGAGTAGTTGGGGTAACCGGAGTGATAGAGGTCCCCTTATCCATCACTCGCACAGTTTTAGCCCCAAGATTGGAAATAGGCTTATTCTTCTTAGCTCTCATTCGGGCGTACATTTCTTGATTAAATTTTGTCATCATCCCTACAAGAGGAAAACACTTGTTAAAAAGGAAAAAAAAAAAAAAAAAGGAAGACGAAAGGAGCAGCATGGACAGACTTAACACTTACTCTTTTTTTCCTCAATCTCAATGTTCCGTAGGACAAAAGCAAAGGGATTTGGACCTAGGCAATAGAAAGCTAGACCTAGGCAATAGAAAGCTAGAGTCCGTGGGTCAACTAGGTTGTCGAAATCCTCAATTGTCCTTGCGTACTCAATGGCCTTCTCAACGCATTCTTTATACCTACTTTAAGCTTGGGTTGTCTCTTAACTGCACAAAGACAATGGACAGAAGAGTTAGTGACGATAAAATGAACACAAAAAGAATGAAGGTTGAAGGACTAGAAGAAATAACGATGCACCTAAGTTCAGGGTTCCCCACTGATGGAGTAACCTAGGGAGATCACCCCAAACCTCATCAGAGGGAGTCTCCTAGTCATCCCCGGACATAAAAAAGAACCGGGACTTCCAGTATCTGAATGACGAAGGTAGATCCCGGATGATCCTAGTCCTCTTTTCCCAGGGCACCAGTTCATAATACCCATGCTCCTTAGACTCCTTTAAACGGTATAGATAAACGAGCTCGTCTACCTTAATCATGTCTCCATCCGTAGCAGCCAGCCATATTCACATACAACTGACCACTATCCTCCACGAATTGGGCATAAATTGCCCAGGAGCAATACCAAAATGGCCTAGAAGCTCCATAATAAATGGGTGGATAGGGAACCTACACCCATTCAGGAAAGCAGCTTCATAGAAGCATACCTCCCCAGGTGAGAAATGGCAAGCTTGTTCCTCTTCACGAGGGAGATGAACTCTAACCTTATCAGGAAATTGGAAACTATCCCTAAATCTAGAGAGTGTCTCGCCATCCAAACTACACACCTCCTCAAGAGCATGAAAAGCCCTAATCTCTCGAGGGTCGGAGACGGCGGTATTCCCCCCCCCCATGGGTTTGTCGCTAAACGACAACCCGGTCTCTAGCTCACTTGATCTTACCTTAGACATTATTCATCGCTCCCTCACCAAACCCTCAAACCAATCAATTGACTGACGAAGCAAGGGTAGCAAATCACCTAATGCAACACTCAAACTACTACCCTCAAAGACAAAATTCTCAAGGAACGAGAAAACACCCAAAGATCCCCCTAATCGTGCGAAAAGGAAAGAGACAGAGGGACAAAGGGCCCTAACCTCAGAGCTACTAAGCATAGGACTTCAAAAAAGAAAAAAGAAAAAAAAGAAGGGCAAAATCCTAGAAAGACCAAAAACACAAAAAATGAAAAGAAAAATCAGAAATTTCTACAAAGTTATCTACTTAAAAAAGAAAAAGAAAAGTAGCAGGTGGAAGAGGCCATACCTCAAAAGCTCAAGAGAGAGAGAAAAATGCAAAGATTCATAGCAACAATGGCAGCTCGGAAGCACAGAACAACAATGGTAGCTAAAAGGAAAGTGAAAAACGAGGAAGAAAGATGAGAAAGGAAGTTTAAAAAGCTAGGCATAGAAAACTGAAAAACAGTGGGAAAACCGAGAGTCACACGGAGTGGAGCATTAAATTCACCCCTCAGGTCACGCCATGTGGCCACAACACACCCAACACCGCCACTACACATTGAATGCGGAGGGAAATCCCAAGAGACATGAAGAAAAAAAAAAAAAAAAAAAACTTTCGCCTCTTGGTGGTCATCACTACAGGGACGACCACAGAGCCTGGGGTGCAGCTGATAGGATCGACGAGCCCTTTTTCTTAGACGAGCCAATCAAATATCTCCGTCAATATATCCACGTCACTGACGAAGGTAATAAAGCCATTCAATGCAGTCAATAATGCCTCGAACGGTTACAAGACCAACTGTACAGACCGTTGGAGGCCCATCAAAGCCTATATTATTGAGCATAAAGCGTTACCAAGATAGGCATTAAAACCACAATAACAACCACAATGGCTAGGAAGGGTCGAAACATAAATAAACCCCTCACAACACCAACACAAGGTACGAAAACTCGCCTAAAAGTATTTATAGACACTCTGATATCCATTATTCTATTATTATTCTCTAAAGACTTCCATATACTAACTTTAGCATCGGAAGCGTGGTGGCAGGCACCACACCCTGGTGACCACCTTAAGTGAGCCATCATTCTACATTTGTAGAGACTCTGACGAGGACCCAGCTCCATCTGGACGAACTTACAAAGACTGACGATTTGCACTTCATCACCTTATATGTTAATTTCCCTATTTTATTATTGTTATTGTTATTATTATTATTATTATTTTGTAGCTCAACTATTAAAACTAGTGAAAAATGAAGACTCCCCAACCTTGATTTTCCTCATGAATTAGATTAGACAATGAGTTACGAAACTATTGAGGTTGGGTCATATATACTCATATGTATTAATCCTGACAAGTTACAATACAATTGAATTGAATCCTGTCATAGCGAGTCTAGATTTGAAGTCTCAAGAACAAGATACTAACCATTTTGAAGAAATTACAAGTGCAAAAGCTTTTTTTTTTTTTATACATCCATTGTATGATATCTCAATCTTGCGAGGCAGGATGCCATGGTACCAAATTGTTTACTGAATGTGTCAACGTGGTGACAAAGCATTGAAGTCATTTTCTGAGCAAAATTGACAAAGATGGACGCAATGCCATATCTTGGTATGACACTATTTTTCAAATAATGGCATATTATTTAGCTTGTAGTGGCACGAAACCAACTTTGTAGTTGTAAGGGGATGCTTTTTTCATAAACTTGCGCTTGATTGGACCTACGAATATGACGCCATTATCTTTAGTTGATTGATAAAATATGCTTTCATGGGCTTTTTGGATGAGGAAAATTGATGAATTGGAGAAAAACTCGGCCTTCAATTGTATGCGAGACTCCCATATTGTTGGGGAAAAATCCTAATTCCCTCAATGTTAATATGTGAATTAAAATATATAACTACCAAGCAATAACAATATTATGGAAACAAAAATTTCAGCAAGCACCACATAAATACAACCACACAAGAACACCAAATCTTATATGAAAAACCCTCCGGTATTGAAGGAAAAACCACTAGGCAGCTTTGAAAAATATCCACTATGAAATAGTGATTACAACTATCAAGTTTATGCTAAACTTGAGTCCACAATAAATTGGATATACAACAAATAAATCTGAAGGAGTAAATATAATCTCACTGCAAAGCCAGTAGCAAAATCTTCCCCTGAATACTCTAACTCTCTATGGTTCTAGCACTCAAAAACTCCATGAGACCTTCACCAATTTATCTTCCTTGTGTGTAACTTGAGCAAAGAAAAATGCCTCATTTTTCTTTTTCACTCTCTCACACTCTCGCTGTGTTTCTCTCTATCTCTTCAGACTGCACCTCTCAAGCTGAAGCTCTCTCTTTTCTATGTTTCTTGCTCACTCTGGAACTCACACAAAATGGCCAAAAATGGATCTCTGTTTGCTTCAACTCTCCACAAGGCCAAATGACCCTTGCTTTTTGCTTCACCCAATTTTCTTTCTTCCTTCAGCGTGTTAGACACGACTGAGTCAAGTCTCATTAAGAAGCATGGTTGACTTGAAGACTTTTGGAAGCAAGCTCATAAATGAGCTTTGACAAGGCATGTGGGCTGGACCCACACGATGCTTTGCACCCAACAATCTCCCCCTCCAGCCCACTACAGAGGAAATCTTCAACCCAAGTCTTCAATCAGAATTCATGCTGGCCAAACCGGCATAAAGCTTTAGCTTCTCTTTTGACACAACCTTGGTCAACATGTCAACTAGATTTTTATCTGTGTGAATCTTCTTTAATTCAAATGACCATTGTTCAACAACTAGTCTCAACCAATGGTATCTCACCTCAATGTGCTTCGAGCGTGAATGGTACATAGAATTCTTGCTCAAGTCTATAGCACTTTGACTATCACAATTAACTACATACCCATCTTGCTTCAAACCCAATTTTTGGAGAAACCATTTCAACCAAAGCATCTCTTTACCTACTTCATTAGCTGCAATATACTCAGCTTCAGTTGTAGATAAGGCAACACACTTCTGCAATCTTGACTGCCATGATACAGCTCCCCCTGCAAAAGTAAATAAATACCCTGATGTAGATTTCCTACCATCAAGGTCACCTGCACAATCTTCATCTACATAACCCTCCAAAACTGGTTTAGAATCACCAAAAGTCAAGCACAATTTACCGTGAACCTATTGACAACACCAACTACATGAGCAATATCTGGTCGTGTGCAAACCATAGCATACATCAAACTCCCAACTGCTGAGAAATAAATAGTTGATGCTATGTCTTTTTTCTCTTTCTTGGATGAAGAACAAGATTTCTTTCTTAACTTGAAATGAGAACCAAGAGGTGTGCTGACTGGCTTGGCGTGCTTCATATTGAACCTTTCAAGAACTCGCTTAATATATTTCTTTTGTGATAACCATAGCTTCTTAGCTTTCTTGTCACGTAGAATCTGCATACCCAAAATTTGTCTTGCTGGACCCAAGTCTTTAATATTAAATGACTTGAACAAGTCCTTCAAATTTCCAATCACACGTACATCTTGTCCTACTATCAACATATCATCTACATATAGCAGAAGAATAACAAATTTTCCATTGGGAAATTTTCTGACATACACACAATGATCTGCATTTGTCCTCGTGTACCCGTGACCCACCATGAATGAGTCAAACTTTTTCTACCATTGTCTTGGAGCTTGCTTCAAGCCATACAAACTCTTCTTTAACTTGCAAACCATATATTCTTTCCCTTTTACTTTGAATCCCTCTAGCTGATCCATGTAGATTTCTTCTTTCAAATTACCATGAAGAAAAGCAGTCTTCACATCAAGTTGCTCAAGCTTAAGATCCAAGCTAGCTACTAATCCCAGAGCTACTCGAATGGAACTCATCTTAACTACTGGAGAGAATATCTCATCAAAGTCAATCCCTTGTTTCTGACCGAATCCCTTGACCACCAATCAAGCTTTATACTTCACTAACTTGTTACCATCTTTCTTTAGCTTGAACACTCATTTGTTTTTCAATACCTTCTTGCCTTTAGGAAGTTCCACCAAGTCATAAGTCTTATTCTTGTTCAAATAATTCATCTCTTCATACATAGCTTTCAACCTGCTTTGCTTATCCTCATGAGACTGTACTTCCTGAAAACTTTCTAGCTCCCCCTCTTCAGTAATCATAGTATACTCAAAAGTAGGGTATCTAGTCGATGGACGACGCTCTTTAGTAGACCTTCTGACTTGAGGTTCTACCATCTCTAGTGGAGGAGGCTGCTCCCCCTGCTCAACACCATTTGGATCTGTCACATCATCACCATCAACACCTGCTGGCTCATCAGCATCAAATTTAGCTAGTTCATCACCATAATTCTCATCTTGTACTTCTTCCCTATTTGTGGCATTATCTAAGGAAGAAGAGGTAGGTGTAAGATGAGGAACACCTTTAACTGTAGCTTTAGGCTTCTCAATTTTCTCAAAGTCTGCCAAGTTTTCATTCTCATGAAAAACTACATCTCGACTTTTGATCATTTTCTTTTCCTTAGGATCCCATAACTTGTAGCCAAATTCTGCATCTCCATATCCAACAAATATACAAGGAGTGGATTTGCTATCAAGTTTCGATCTTTATTCCTTTAGCACATGTACAAATTCCTTGCACCCAAATACCTTCAAGTGAGAGTAAGAAACATCTTTTCCTATCCATACTCTTTCTGGAATATCAAAACCTAAGGCAACTGATGGAGATCTATTAATTAGGTAGCATGTAGTCACAACATCTTCACCCTAGAATGACTTAGGCAGATTAGCCATTCTCAACATACATCTGATCTTCTCAACAATAGTATGGTTCATCCTTTCTGCCACACCATTTTGCTGTGGGGTACCAGGAACTGTCTTCTCATGTCTAATGCCTTTCTCGGAGCAATAACTCTTGAATTCATTAGATGTGTATTCAGCTCTGTTATCACTATGGAGACAATTCAAAGGCTTCCCTTTCTCTCTTTCCACCATGACATGGGATTTCTTGAAGTGCTCAAATATCTGGTCTTTTGTTTTCAAAACATAAACCCACACCTTTCGTGAAGCATCATCAATAAATGTAACATAATATTTATTGCCACCTAAAGTCTCAACATCAATGGGATCACATACATCAGAATAAACAAGATCTAATATATTGGGTTTTCTAGTAGAGGGTATATTAAATGAAACTCTATATTGTTTACCAAATAAACAAAAGTTACAAGGATTTAGTGACGTCCCTTTGGCAAAGGGAATGAGAGACTTCTTTGCCAAAATCTGCAACCCTTTTTCACTCATGTGAGTCAGCTGCCTATACCACAAGTTAGGTGGAGAATCCTCCTGAGCTGCACTAACAACATCCTTGCACAACTTTACTTGTGTCTTGTAAAGTGTACAACAAATTTTCCCTCTAGCAAATACCAATGATCATTTGCTAAGCCTCCATTTTCCATCACGGAAATAATTGCCATAACCTTCTTTATCAAGAACATGAGTGGAAATCAAATTTAGACGAATATCCAGAACATGTCTCACATCCTTCAAAATCAGGGTGTATCCAGTGTTAGCCCTAACACAAATATCACCAATTCCCACAATGTCCGCATAACTATCATTGCCCATCTTCACTCTCCCAAAGTTTCCCGCTTTGTATGAAGTGAATAACTCCTTTCTTGGAGTGACATGGTAGGAAGCAGCTGAATCAATCACCCATTTAACATAAGGATTTGAAACTGTACAACAATCATCTTGTCCTATGGCTAGGACCTCATCTTCCAACACTATAACAGCAGTAGTGTTCTCATCATCCACCATTTTCTGATTTTTATCCTCTTTCTGTTTGTTCTTCCAAGCCTTGCAGTTCCTCTCTTCTAGTTTCTTCATTAAACAAACCATCTTTAACCATGGCAAGTTGTAACACACCATTCGGAGCAGAATTACTAGGTGACACTACCAAAGTCTTCCAACTATCAAGTAAGGAATTCAGAAGCAATAAAGCTTGCAACTCATCATCTATTACTAACTTCATTGTAACCATCTGATTAACCAAGTCTTGGAACTCACTAAGGTGCTCAGCAATGGACTTACCCTTTTTAAGCTTCAAATTCACAAGCTATCTAGCAATAAAAGCTTTATTTTGAGCTGTCTTTCTTTCATAAAGACTCCTTAATTTTTCCCAAAAAGCCTTTGCATTTGTTTCTTGAGACACATGGTGAAAAACACTGTCATCGATGCATTGTCTAATACACCCGATAGTTTTTCTATTTAATTTCTCCCAGTCTCTATCTGACATATCACTAGGCTTGGCACTATCACCCTCAATAGGGTCATGTAAATCTTTGCAATAAAGGACGTCCTCCATCATCAGCTTCCATATCGAATAATTCGATGCCAAGAGTTTAACCATAGTATTCATGCCCATATTCTCCATTTAATCCAACACAAGACAGTCAAACCCAAGCAACCAATAGCTCTAATATCACTTGTTGGGGAAAAATCCTAATCCCCTCAATATCTATGTGTGAATTAGAATATATAACTACCAAGCAATAGCAATATTATGGAAACAAAAGTTTCAGCAAGCACCACATAAGCACAACTACACAAGAATACCAAATCTTACGTGAAAAACCCTTTGGTATAGAGGGAAAAACCACGAGACAGCTCTGAAAAATATCCACTATGAAATAGAGATTACAACTATCAAGTTTATGCTAAACTTGAGTCTACAATAAATTGGATATACAACAAATAAATCTCAAGGAATAAATACAATCTTACCATAAAGTTAGTAGCAAAATCTTCCTCTAAATACTTCAACTCTCCATGGTTGTAGCACTCAAAAACTCCATGAGAACTCTACAAATTTATCTTCCTTGTGTGTAACTTGAGTAAAAAAAAATGTCTCATTTTTCTTTTTCACTCTCTCACACTCTCACTGTGTTTCTCTCTATCTCTTCGGACTGCACCTCCCAAGTTGAAGCTCTCTCTTTTCTGTGTTTCTTGCTCACTCTAAAACTCACACAAAATGGCCAAAAATGGCTCTCTGTTTGCTTCAACTCTCCACAAGGCCGAATGACCCTTGCTTTTTGCTTCACCCAATTTTCTTTCTTCCTTTAGCATGTTAGACACACCTGAGTCAAGTCTTATTAAGAGGCATGGCTAACTTGAAGACTTTTGGAAGCAAGCTCATAAATGAGCTTTGACAAGACATGTGGGCTGGACCCACACGATGCTTTGCACCCAACACATATTAATGACAAGAGAAGTCAAACACATAGATACCTCTAAATAGTGCTGCTTTTTCTTTGATTGAGTCACATTGGTAAGTATATTTACTTTCTCATTGGTCTCTCTCTCTCTCACCAGCTCTCGAACCCAAGTCTTGGTACTTGTTATAAGTATTCAAGCCATTGAGATACTACAAGAGCCGGTTTTAAATGCATATTTCTATTTCTATTTCTATTTCTATTACCCATATAAAAAACGCGAATGAGCCTGTGAACTGTTTTTTTGTCAAGCACCTTGCTTGCTCTTTGTTTATTGTTTGTTTAACAATTGCAATAACCTTTCTACCCTTAAAATACAAGTAGGCTGAATGCATTTGAGGGTTTGTTTTGTGTTTTTTCATGGCCCTGTGAACAATGCTTTGTCCAGTACCTTCTTGCTCTTTGTTTATTGTTTGTTTAATAATTGCAATAACCTTTTTACCCTTAATTTACAAGTAGGCTGAATGCATTTGAGGGTCTGTTTTGTCTTTTGCCCCTATTTTATTTGATCTTGTCTCTTTATTAGTTTTTTTTTGTCAACCAACTACTCTGTTGATGGACACGAACACAGGACATGCATTTGAGGGAGAAGAACGCTGGAGAGGACAGAGAGCAGCTATGAGTAAATAATAAAACAAACACGAGAGAGAAAAAATTTATAATTTGAATAGTTAGAGTTATCTTTGTTGATAAACACAAACAAATGATCCAAGGGATTGAGATAAGGTTAGAGATAAGAAACAAGAAAGAAAAAAAAAATCAGCCATGAGCAAATTGATAGAGATCGAAAGAGAAGGAAGAAGGAAAAGAAGAAGCCGGAGAGAAAGGTGCGTGATTCTTACCATGTAAATGCATTTCATAAACTCTAAGGGTTACTCCGGTGTACAATTTACAATTCCCTGAAGAACATTACTCCTGTAACCAAAGATTAGAAAGTGAAAGTTTGTGTTGCGGAAAAAACAATGGCACGTACATCGGTGCAAAGTCCCAGCAAGTATCAAAGGCTTATATTGGTTGATAATGAGATAAAAAAAATTAATAACATTATACATTGTCTAGGTTATATAGGGTTGTTAATAATATTAAATTCCAATTTGCAACTTTCAAAGTGCGAGTATTTTAGACTAATCCCGACCAAATGTTTATGTATGCAAGAAAAGTGTGTAGGCAGGAAAAGTGTATCACAAATCCTGAGCAAAGTGCAAATGTTGGTCAGGAGGCCAAAGATAATCTCAATGGCACATAATTGGTGAGAGTATTTCAACTTCTTCCTCCCCACAACCCCTTATTGCCACTCTGTAAATTTTATTGTTATTTTAACAATTCTTTTTGTTTCAGAATTTAGCAAGTTGTGTTGGTCCTAGACCTCATTGATGAAGTAGCAGGGTCCCTTGTTAGCTTTAGTGTTCTACTCTTATGGTTGATATGCACATGCAGAAGGATTTGGTCCATTTGGACTGCAAGACAACCTGCTGTTGTTGGCAATGGCCACAAGAACAAAGTCCCACTTGCTATATTAGCTATGGCTAGAACGATATCCCACTAGCTGATGCTGCCAATGGCCTAAACGATGTAATTATGAACAAGGATCTAAACATCTAAGCTCACCGGGTTTGAGATCACCTATCCTGTATGAATGCATCTAATGCCACTTTCACCACTTGCACCATTCATAATATGTAGGGCTCAGTCTTCTGATTATCTTTATTATGCTTGTAACAAGTAAACCAAATGTTTTTGTTTTTTTCCCCCTCTCCTTATTTCTATCGAAAAATACATGAGCTTTCTTTGCAGTTAGCTTTATTTGCGATTACATTGGATCATTGATTTTTAGTTTATAAGATTTGATTGATAGCTGAGAAATTTATATTCTTATAGAACAAAGAAAAGTTTGAAATTTTGTAACTTATTTGGGGCTTAAATATTGAACCGTAAGTCCATGAGAATAAATTATTATTATTATTATTATTTTGTAGTTTGTTCTTGAAAAGTTGAGCTGATTTAAAATATTGAATACGAATATTACTAAAGAGCTCAACGCCAAGCACACCAAGGTTCAATTCTTTTTAGAGTGTGATAGTGATGGAGATAGGGCCGAGGTATTGGACCTATTGGTGGCTATGTTGAAGGTAATCATAGATTTGGTAATAGATCATAATATTTTGAAACATTTAATGGTATAATTTCTAACAATTCAATAGTCAAATAATTACAAATAAATTCTAATTCTAACCTTAATTACAGTTTTTTTAATTGCAATCTTTTTACTGGCTAGCATGTGCCTTGCGCGTGCAGCCCATACTAGTACTTGAAATGTAGGAATGGGTCTTGTTTGTCACTAGTGAACCAATCAAAAGTAAAAGAATTCGTCCTTTTAGGCTTATACTTTGTTAAGAGGACGGAAGTTGAGTCAGATGTATACTAAATTCTTCTAAGTAAAAGAGCATGTTTTTTTACTTTGTTATAGGGACAAAAAAAAAAAAAAAAAAAAAAAAAAAAAAAAAAATCCAATTAGGAAAATCCTTTATTGTTCAAATTTCACAAGTGAAGGTAATACAATTGTAGACAACAACAAATTTTCTTTTTGATAATTCGTTAGTTGGGGGAGGGAGTATTCAAACCATGATTGTTTTTGTTAGAGACACCAAAAAGTACCGGTTGAGTTACAAGTCTTTTAGTCAAAGAAAAGAATTTTTATAATTTGCTCTTAGCTAAAAAAGTTTTTTTTTTTTTTTACAATTTGAATTATTTGAAAAGTCATACTCAATTGAACAAAGTTCCTTTCTCTCTTTCTTTTAATTGACCTTAGATTTGTGTATTTTGTTGTCAGTTTAAATTAATTGATTGGTTATGAAAAGCATTTGTGTTGGGTTTGGTATTTTTCTCTTGAAAAGTTGGAGAAGTGAGAAACCCCTATGCATTGAAAAGGAGACAATAGACAACTGAAACCTTAGTTAAATATGTTACTAAATGAAAATTATGAACAAATTTTTAAGTTTGAGCAACAATTAATGATTATCTAGGATTTGCTTATAATTAGATGATGCAACAAGATACCCTAATTGCATGGACTAGTCAGCATTAGAATTTAGATGGGTTTTTGAACCCAACAATTTTGCCAATTTAAAATATAAAAGCTCCAAATTTTGTCAAATAGACATCGCATCCAAATACCTTTTTTTTTTTTTTGTGAATGGATCGCATCCAAATACTTGGTTTAATAGTGTTCAAGGTTTTAATTTGGAGCTAACATTCCTATAATTTGGTAAAATAAAAAAGAAAAAAGGGTGAAAATTTTATATTATTGTTAAGTGATGAGAGTATGAGACACTGTTCTTTTCAAAATTCAAGCAGATCTGCCTCCTTCACGGACTAGTAACAACAAGCCAGCTGCACCACATATATGACAACTCTGAGAAGGATTTTATTTTTGGGTGATTCTACAGATAAGTTTGACGGGACACTTTTTTGGCTTCTTTGCCTTTCTTTGGTGAAGTATAGAGAAAGAACCAAATCTCACGAAAGCACATAATGGGTCCGTTAGACACAATTTATTATTGCTGAAAACTGATTATTGTTGAAAACACTATAACAAAATAATTTTTAAATGTATAAATAATATCGTGAGACCTATTTTTAATATTTTTTAATGTATGAACAGTGCATGAACAGTGCCACACTGTTCATGCACAGTAATTTTTGTCCCTCAAAAGTCAAACAATGCGGCAAAAAAAAAAAAAAAAAAAAAAAGAGAGGAGAAAACGCGACTAAGGTAAAACGCACCGCAACTATAAGCTCTATCCAAACCCTCACAATATTGCTATGTCGTCTGTATTTTACTATTTTATGTGTCTAATGGCACTGAACTCGTTGAGATAATAACATGTGTCCACTCTGATCAGGTCCAGTGCTCTAGATGCATTGAACTTAAACTAAATCATTTTTGTTGTATATCATTTTCATTACACAAACACATCTAATTTGTAGAAGAGGTTGATAGAATTTGGTTTGGAGTATTCCGAAATGCTTTAGAATACAAGATTTTTTTATATAGAATTCTGCGTGAGAAGCTCTACCATGCTTTAGAATACAAGAGTTTGATAGTGATTATATCGAAAATTGTCAATAAGCTACAAAATACTCACGTACTCGAAACAAGACTTGCGAAACAAAACAACAAAGAAAACCTTAGGAGAGTACCGGCGTGGTACCGACCAAAGACCCTTCGAAGGTTAAGTCAGAGAACTCTTTACAACTCTAGAATGCCAGAGTTGGGGTAAATTATGCGTACCTTGATTTGTGAGGGTCTCGGGGCTTTTATAGTAGCGTAAGGTTGACATCCGTGCCTTGGTTAAGAAGATGTTTTCTTGCAGGAGAGATCCTCTTTAATTTGCGTATTTTGCGGAGTTCTTTCCTTATAGGACTCTCTTGATTAGGGATGAGTGTGGTGCACAGATATTTCCTTATATGCTCATGCGTGTAGGCCAAGCAAGGCCATGTCAGATTCGTCAGAGGTTCCATTATTCCCTTTAGCTTCTTCATGTCGGCTTCTTATCTCCATCTACATATTCCAATTGTCACCTGTAGGCATTTGATGCCCTAAAGGTGCAATCGTTAGCTTTAAGGTGGGGTTGTCGACCTTATCTTGTCGTTGCTCGGGCTATGGACGTGGGTGAGGCTGATGGATTCACTAGGGCCATCGTCTTCGCCTATCATGGACGAGTTTATCAATGCTACAAAACTTCCCTTATCAGATAGAATTTATTTTTTTATTCCTCTATGATAGCCACCCATGTGGGGTGTCAGCCAACCAATAATACATTTTTTTTTTTTTGATAATATACATCTTCTTTATATTACAGCCACATGTGAATTATCTTCTTGGGTGGATTTTTGATAGCCAAGTCTCTCTTGGATTAAGTAAGGAGAATTACAGATTATATTTTGTACAATTTTAAGAGTTTTTATTTTTGTATTAGGAATTTTGGTAGTAGATTTATGACATGGCATAATCTTGACTATTATTATAAATGAAATGGCAATATTAAATTTTTTTTAACCAATTTGCCATGAGTGGGTTGGAAAAATTCCAAATCACCGCCAACCCACCAAATTATAAAAATGATAGGTCGGTTGAAAGTTTGAGCAATTTCAACTCAGCGAATTGGGCTGGTTAGGCTTTGTTGTGTGTTGTATAATAAACTTCAAAATTTATTTTATCATTTATGAATAAATTTAAAAATTATTTCCTCTAAATCCTATAAACTATTGAAGGACTTGCAACAAAAATATAAACCATTAAAGGAAATAAATCATAAAAATTGTCCACTTTTTCATACATTAAAGTACATACATCTTATAGTATGAGTATTTTCTAACATTTTCTCTATAATAATAATAAATAAATAAAAAGAGGCTTTAAAGCATACCTATGTATGCTTACGAATATGTAGGACAAGTATAACATTTTGAGGTACTTAATTAAAAAAACCTTTAAATTTGATGTGATATAGATTAACGATAGATGAATATATATATATATATATATATATGTGTGTGTGTGTGTGTGTGTGTGGGGGGGGGGTGGGGGTCCAGTAGTCTTGGCAATCGAATTGGCCACCGAACTCGACTCTCCACTTTAATAGTTGAATGACTTGAATCTACTTGAAAATAAATATCAGATCCATGCGGGGTGGTGCGGAACGGAGTGGTCACTCGGATTGAATGGATTGTTGCTCAGGCCTAATTTTTAGGAAAGATGGAGCTAAAAAGCCTAAATAAGTGTGAGTAAGTTTGGGCTATAAAATCACATGCATAACTCAACTTGATCACCAAAAACAAAAAGAAATGGAAAACGGGACAAAGCAGATATGGGGGTTTAGGGGTAACGAAGAGCTGAAGATTGCATCTGAGATTACTGTTCGAGGCTTTCTCAACTTGTTAATGTTTCATGTCAACAAAGATGATGATAGACCAACAGTTCCTCTTGGCCATGGAGATCCCTCGGCATTTCCATCCTTTCGGACCACTGGCATTGCCGAAGATGCCATTGTTGATGCTCTTCGAACAGCTAACTACAATTGTTATGCACCAACTGTTGGCGTTCTTCCAGCGAGAAGGTACGTAACTCTATAAATGTGATATCGATTGTTTCTTTTATATAAAATTATTCTCTTCCATGGATTTGCTGATTCAAATTCTTTTTAATTTTATGTTCCTTCAAAGTTGTAATTAACCTTTTTTTTTTTTTTTTTTCCTGGGTAATTAACTCATGCATCTCCTCCATGCTTATGAAATTGAAAGTGTTATTAGCCCAAAATCTGTTGGCATCATCACATATTCACATTATTATTATTATTTTCCTTAATGTTTTGATAAGAAAATTCAAAAAGTTAGTTATGACTTCAAGAAATTACCATAATCTAATTAGATAATCATTATTCCTAAAAAATAGAAAAATATGGTTAAAATTATAATTTAACAAAATTCAAAAACAAAAAACTAACTGAGAAACTGAAATTAACACTCTCTATATAAATATATCGCACATATGTTTGATACATTTTTTCCTAAAAATTAAAGTACATTCAATCTAGTAGTTTACTTATTTTCAAAATCCTAAATTCTGTGTAACCTCTCTAACAATAGAAAATTCAAATTAAAATATTATGATATTAAACTCTGAAAAAAAAAAAAAAAAAGAAGAAGAAGAAGAAGAGGAGAGTCATATCGCACGTGTGGAACGCGTGTGATGAAGCTAGTATTTTATATATGATTGTACTATTTCCAAAAGCCTCATGTTATAGGCAAAGGAAATAATTTAGGTAGTCCTAGATTACTGTTCTAGACTATCACAAAGGGTGTGGGCTTAATAGTGTGACCCACCCCTTTTGTGAGATCTTGGAGCACTACTATGAACCTACCTAAGTATTTTCCTATAGATAAAATGGTGAAAATTCATAAAAGTAGGCTTGCATATATGTTTAAGGTAAACTGACAGAGAACTTTCGAAATGTCTCTAAATTTTCACTTTAATTCATTAAATACAATGCCTCTATAATTAACTTTTTGGGTGTATGATAACCCTTATAACACATGTACTAACTTTATTATATTTATTGGTAACTTATGCTAGATCACGTGGGGACCCCTCCCTTCTCTCTCTCTCTCTCTCTCTCTCTCTAGTTTTTTTTGGGTTTTTTTTTTTGGACAAACAATAGTAGGGTTTCACGTCATAATAATTTTTTCAAATCTATTGGTGGTATAAGTCACATTAAACATAATAATTTTATGATTTCTAACATTTCTTTCTCAAGTTAAGATTGTTATAGTGTCATATAAGAAAGTATTTACATTAAATGTGATAGTACTTTATGTTAAGTCATGTGGTATAACCTTGGTTCCTCTTTTTTTTTAATCACCTTGAACAGTTAATAGCAGGGTTACACATGACAGTAAATTTTTTTATATTCGTTCATAACTCTAGTGATATTGAATATTAACACCATAGTTTTCTAGTATTTTTATTTTTTCAAATTAGACTGTGACATAGGGGTCACATTAGGCAGCACCATCTTAAATTTGACTACAATTCCTCCATGTTACATGGCAAATAATGTTTCTTTCTTCTTCTTATTTATTTATTTAATCTTCACTTTTGTCATTTTGGATATATAGTCCACCTGTACTGATGGTAACTTTGTCGCCTGGTAATTCACGTCACATAAAAGTAGAAATTCAAGGATGGATATCATAGTATCATTACCCCAAAAAATTATAGATATAATAGAGGAACCTTTATTTTCTTCCACATATATAAATATATATATATATATATACACACACATGGTATTCCCTACTCTAAAAAAGGCAAATTAATACGGTTATTTTTGGACAAAGTTAGAAAGAGGAATGCTGTCGATCTATCTATGGCTGCCAATGCAAAGAATCATATATATATATATATATATATACACATAAAATGGTGTAAAAAAAAGTGCTCATTAGTTTATGGCTTACCATTTAGATTAGTCTGATTTAATTAATTAGATGCTTAAACTCGAAAAGGTCTATAGCGGATTATCTCTCTCGGGACCTCCCGTACAAGTTGTCACCAGATGATGTTTATCTTTCAATTGGATGCACACAAGCAATAGAAGTCATATTAACTGTCCTTGCTCGCCCGGGGGCCAACATTTTGCTTCCAAGGCCAGGCTTCCCATACTATGAAGCTCGCGCTGCCTGTGGCCGACTTGAAGTTCGCCATTTTGATCTTCTTCCTGAAAAGGGTTGGGAGGTTAATCTTGAAGCTGTTGAAGCTCTTGCAGATCAGAACACTGTTGCCATGGTGATCATCAACCCTGGAAATCCTTGTGGCAATGTCTACTCACACCAACATTTGGAGAAAGTGAGTTCAACTACTTCTTTCTTGTTAAAAGCTACAAGCTCGTACTAATCTTACACGAGTTTGAGGATTAGATCCTTTCTAGAATTAATATTTACTCACATAATATATCAGTATCTTACATATTATTATTATTATTATTATTAGTTGATTAATATATACTATTGTTTTTATCAGTTTCCTGATCAGTATTAGTGGAAGTTGGTTTGTTGAATTTTAGATTGCAGAGACAGCAAGAAAGCTTGGGATTATGGTGATTACAGATGAGGTTTATAACCATCTCACTTTTGGAAGTAATCCCTTTGTCCCTATGGGGACCTTTGGATCAATTGCACCTGTTATTACACTAGGGTCTATTTCAAAGAGATGGATTGTACCTGGTTGGCGTTGTGGTTGGCTTGTTACAAATGATCCAAATGGCATACTTCGAAAAACTGGGGTACGTGAACATCCTTACAAAATGTGGATATAACACATGAAATTAAACAAATTATGGATATCGTGTGTATGAAGTATATACCAATAAGTGTGTAAGAACATTTTTCCAATGTTTTAAACACTACGGATCTCCTTATATAGAACTTGTTCATGCAATACATATGCAATGACATTAACGAGTCTGCAACCTATATAAAACATCTTTGTACTTATTTTAATAGATAGCATTATTGTTTACGTGGAGTTTTTGTCATTTTTTCTTCCTCAGATTGTTGACAGCATTAAGGGCTGCCTTGATGTCTCTTCTGATCCTGCAACCTTCATTCAGGTTTGTAATATAAGATGCTATTAGTGAAGAGCATACTGGAGTGAGTACTAGCTATATATTTTCATCCTTTCAAGCACTACTAGAGTTTATAACAGTCCACCTAAAAAAATCAAATGCATGATCTACAAGAATATTATGTAACAGTTATAGTAGCATCGTTTGTAAGGGAAAATTTTCAATTTTTAGCTGTTAACCTTTTTAATATGTAACTTGGAATTTCCTAGCCTATATATGTGATCTCATTTAGTATGTGTTTGGATTCCACGTCCACGGCTGCGTTTCGCGTTTCACGCGTTCTTTTTTTTTTTTGTTCAGCTCGCAATTGTTAACAAGCCAACTGTGAACAGTGCTCTCATGCACTGTTCACGGATCCCATAAATTACACTTTTTATCAACTTTTTCATTAAAAATGGGTCTCACAGTATTATTCACACATTTAAAAATTATTTCGCTACAGTATTTTCAGTTTTCAGTTTCAGCAAAATAAGTTCTATCCAAACGGATCCTTAATTGAGAGTTTTCTTACTAAAAGCATATTCCCACAGTAATGTTTTAAAAATTTATTTATTCAATGCTTTCACTTTTTTTTTGTAAAATTTTCATCATAAAAGAAATTTCAATCGAATCATCTACTTCAATTTGCATAAATATTCAGCCACCCAGCTGCTTCTAAATTTTATTTGTAGACATTGAGCCTACTAATGATACATATCATATGTATTCTTTACCTTTTTCTCGTACAATTATAATTAATTTGATTTATGTTTCAGGGGGCAATTCCTCAAATCTTAGGAAATACAAAGGAGGATTTCTTTTCAAAAATCATCTACATAATAAGGGAAGCTGCAAATTTGTGTTACGAGAGAATCAAGGAAATCCCTTGCATTACTTGCCCATATAAACCTGAAGGTTCCATGTACACAATGGTAAGGGAATCACATAATTAGCATATTTTGTGCCCCTTCGTTAAAAATCAAATACATATGCTTTTAGTTACCAACTTTCAATTTTAGGTCAAGCTCAACCTGTGCCTACTGGAAGACATCGGTGATGATATGGAGTTCTGCCTCAAGCTGGCAAAAGAGGAATCAGTCATCATTCTACCGGGTAAGACACAAATAGTCTAAGAGTCTTTAGTTGGTAAATCAAATTCATCACGGTTTATAAATGCCAAGACACTTTCAATGCTTTATAGACGCATCTTAAGTGGAGGGAATAAGGTTCGAATCCTGTACATCTCCATTGGAAACATTGTCAATTAACCTAAAGGTCATTGTCTTATACTTGCTTTCAATCTTTCTTTATCTATGCATTTCAGCTTCTCAACGAGTATGACTTCAAGTATGTATATATATATATATTTATGCACATTACAAGTATGTTTTAAGTTTATATAGATCTCAAAGGGATAGAGCCTTTGTTTAAGCTCTCTTTTTTTGGGGGAAGGGAAATATTGGGCTTTGTTGCACTAAAATGGTGTTAGCTGAGTGACACATTTGACATTTACAATACGCATTATCTCAGGGATGGCTGTGGGGATGAAGAATTGGTTGCGCATAACTATCGCCATTGAGCTTTCCATTCTTGAAGATGGCCTTGCAAGGATAAAAGCCTTCTGCCAAAGGCATGCCAAGAACAATAAGATTTAGTACTGGTGGCGATCAAATTCTATGTATTTGCAAAGACTAACAGTCTCCTTTCAAATCACATGCAAAAAGTGAGAGACTGAAACAATTAATAGGTAATTTATATTCTACAAGAGAAAATAAAGCGAAGAAGAGAAGGAAAAAACTAATTGTTTTTTCCCATTAGTGTCACTAGTATGTAATTTGTGCTTACGCACGGGAATGATGGATTGTAGTGGTACTATTGACGTTAGTTTGAGTTATTAAACATATATGACATAGTTCGACCATAATAATTGGATGTATTAAAATATTTTTTCCTTGCAATTTTCATGATATTGGTTATGTCAAGTTTCTCATTACTCCCTCTGTCCCAATTTGTTTATCTTATTTAAAAAGTTAAACTTTTTAAAGAAACATTATTTATTATCTTGTCTGCTTTATAAAAATGTATAAGTTTACAAAACTACCCTTAAATAAATTTATTAGCTTTAAAAAAAAAAGTTATTCTTAATGAGGTAACTAAAAAAATGCCCTAATTAAATTGATTTTTTTTTAAAATATTTGTTAGTTTTCTTTTCAAATAGTTTTGAAAATAAAATAGGGGTATAACAGGAACATTAGTAAATTAATGACTTTTATTTTTAGAAACATGACAATATTTTGGGACATCCCAAAATGGAATAGAGGACAAACAAACTTAAATGGATGGAATATATTGCTATTACGTATATAATTTTGAAAATTACTAGTGAATACTACATATACAATATCAATCACAATTATTTTATGTGAAATTCTACTAAATATAACACAAAATAAAATAATAAATTGGTCAAATAGTATTTTCTAAATTGAATGGGGATAGGTGCATGTGATTGTTTAGCTTAATTACAGTTTGTTACATTTAATATCTTTGCATACAAAATATCTGAATAGAAACAATATAAAAAAAATATGCTCATTAGTTCAAAGAAAAAATAACAGCAAAAATCTAAACAATTTAATTTGTATGAAAAGGTAACAAAAGCAAAATCCAATTTTAATTCTAATTGAATTTTCTATAAACTTTGATTTAAAAAAGCAAATGTATAGATTACCTAGTTAATAATGGACTATACATAGTCATAGTATATTGCATAAATAATTTTATAAATTTGAATTGTTTTTAGCTATACAAAAAAGAAAAAAAAAAGAAGCTCATAAATATAAAATCATTCTAACTCTCTCTTCCTCTAATTTTATATGGAGAATGTTAACCAGCACCGCTTGGTGTTGGTTAAGGGAAGAAAAGACAAAACAAATTTGTCAGAAAAAGTTAAAAAAAATCTGAAATTATACCTACAAAACTAAAAAAGTAACATAAATTGAAAAAACAAAAAATTGTGTCAGAAAAAGGTGTAATTAACAAGCACCATGCGGTGCCCGTTAACCCAACCCATTTTATATATAGAATTAGATATATGATTTTTTTTTAATGGTTTATTTATATTGAACTTCTCATTTTTTTATACTAAATTAACTCATTTTGCACAAAAATTAAAAAAATTTAGATTAGATGGGATACGTGCCGCAAAATTAAACTCTAATTGAAATCCAATTTTTACATTGAATTAACTCACTTGACATAAAAAATTAAAAACTTAAATTAGATAGGACACGTGGCGTGAAGTTGGGCTCTAATTGAATTTCAATTTGAAATCTAATTAGATTTTCTTTCAGATTTACCTATATATATATATATATTAAACGTCAATTTTCCTCTAAATCTCACATACACATTTTTGAGAGAATTATGTTAGGCCTTTCTTCTTCTTCTTCTTCTTCTTTTTTATTTTATTTTTTTAATTTTGGGCTCCTCAAAAAAAAGGTAGGCTTGTAAGATATTGTTAATATACTTTCCTCCATACAAATTCAACATTGACGAAAAAAAAAAAAGAGAGAGTCAGACATCCAATGGTAGAGAAGATCATGAAAAGTGGAATCCATAATGCATAAGTGAAAAAAAATTATAAACTGAAAAATAAGTGGGAGCATCGATTAAATAGTCAAGTTAAAAATGTCATTCACTCATGTATGTACATAGAACTAGCCCCCCAAATTTAGATATATTTTCTTTTCTTCTCAAAATGAATAGGTATTAAATTATGAAATAATACTAGTACAAATTTTACTATATAAGTCTTACAAACTGATATATTCTTAATCATTAAAGATAATTTAAACACTTATTTATATCTTGTTGAAGTAACACCATAAGTCGTTTCACTTAAAGAGTTCACTTAAGTGAATGACTTCTTTCTCAAATAGAAAGTTCATTTAACACTCACTTTGAGCAAGATTGTTAAACTCAATTTTATTTTTACAAAAACCAGTCTCCATTTCTTCTATTTTTTATAGTGATGTCTTGATATATTACAATTTCAAGATTATAATTGAAATTGTGTTTCAAACACACAATTTACTTGCTAATTAACTTAATCCACTCCAAGAGCAAGTCTCTAGAATATTTTTGTAACAAAATTAATTATCTATTACTCACGTATTTAGTCCAATATCTGTTTCAATATATATTAGCTAATTAATCACCACAGTATAAAAGAATAAGAATCTCTCATTTTCAATGTGAGATAAACATTTCACTAACTACTTATCTTTCACGTTAACTCTCAATATTCTTTATATATATATATGTCCTATTAACTCATTTTAAAAACTTAGAAAGACGGTCAAGGTAGCTTGCTTCCCATCCAAGCATCCGTTATCAGATCACAGGGTACGTAGATGCTTATTATATAAATATTTCAACCTGCCCTGCCAGCTCCACTTTCCTGTTTTTGGGCTGTGCATATATGTAGTTGCGAGTGACAGGCCGACAGCATCGAAGTCAAAGCAATATATATATATATATCACTCACTCAGTTCACACCCATGACCAACCCAACTGAACCAAGAAATGGAAAACGGGGCAGAAAGATGGAATTTTTTGGGGGATGGAAAGCTGGAAGCAACGTCGGGAACCACCACCGTTCATGGTGTTCTCTTGAATATAAGAAGAAATGTTGACAAAGATGATCCCAGGCCAACTGTGCCTCTCGGCCATGGCGACCTCTCGCTTTTCCCATGCTTTCGGACCACCACAATTGCCGAAGATGCCATTGTTGACGCTGTCCGCTCCGCTGAATTTAATTATTATTCACCAAAGCCTGGACTCCTTCCCACAAGGAGGTAAATAATACTACTACGACTGCTGCTGCATAGTAGATACTATATTATTATGTCTTTTTTCAGGTAGATTTAGATTAGAACCATGTACTCTGATGAATTTCATATTTTCCTTTCCTTTTTCGGTAGTTTAGTTCACTTTCTATTTCTTTTTAGTTTTTACTATGATTGCATATCTTTGATTTTCATATTTGTTGGGTTAAGATAGCTTGACTCCGATTAATTATTCAATTATCCAAGTTGATTAATTAAGTTTAATTGCACGCAAAATGTGAAGACATCAACAAATCACCAAAAATACTAAGTAAAGTGGAAAATAAATTAGACATGGTGATTTGCTGACAAATGGAAAAAATCTCGCAAGGCAAAAACTCCACTGAGTGATTTTAAGGTTACTACTCCCAAGAATCTACTAAACAACAATCAAACGGTCACAAATATAAGAAATCTTATCAACTACTTTGATTTATTCCGAAATACCAACCTATAGTCGAACTTTTACTCCAATACTCAATTGGACTTGATCTTGTTGTAGTCTTCTTTCATTTGATGCACGAACCTCCAATTTGTGACTAACTCTTTGCACGGATCCATTACGTGACTAACTCTAGCAACTTGAACAGATGTTGTTGGCTGCAAAATTCTTCACTTTATTAACAATAAAGATTAAGAAGCATTTGGTTACAAAGCCCTATGGCGTACAAACGCAGTAGTTTCACACAAAGAAAATAAGTCTCTTGGTCTCTATGTCCGTGTATGACGGCTCTTAAAATAAGCCTTATATATGTTTAGAGTTGTGAGAAAAGAAACTCTAAACAAATACAAAAGTTTGGGCCAGATTTCATATTTGAAAATTTTGAAATCATAACTCTCGATAGATCAAGCTACTGTCAAGCTATTTATCGAGCTTCACATTAAGTCTTGATAGCAAGCATCTGTCGAGATTTAATTAACAGCTTTTCTTCACTTGTTTCTTGGACCAATTTTCATGTCTTTAATACTTGACTTGAATAACATGTTTCTTGAAGTACTAAACTCATCTTAGATTTATCCAATTATAATAAAATATAAAATATGACCCTAACAATATTGTTGCCCGTTTCATTGTCTAGCAACTGGTAGGGATAGTAACGTGAATGATCAACGATCAAGCCCATTTCCATTGTTAGGGGGGCAACTTTATTACGAGTTCCTTCAAACACTATGTGTTATCATCAATTAATATTGATTTGTTTTCTCTTTATAGTAAAGAGTCCAATTGTCTATTTCATTCAAATTTTTTTTTTCAACATCAAGTTGGGAGTAAGGATCCACCAGACATTATTATTGAGGATACTGTGTCTCTGTGAGATTGGGTTTTTTTAGAAAAACATAATATTATTTTATTTATAATTATTAAAAATAGTGCTATGGCGAAATTATTTTGGTGGATAGTCTCTTTTTGAAAATGAGTTTTGAAAATTCAAATTTTGTATTGGAAACATGTTTTCAAAACACAGTTTCAATGCAAAATGTGATATAATTGAAATCATGCTTTGGATTGAGTTTGAACATTGTTTATAGGCTTGGTTCGAGTTTAAGTGAAGTTTGAACGTACATTTTACTTTTGTTTTTGAGCTGAGTTCAAATATTTAATACTTGAAAAAGTTTGCTAGTTTAGTGCCCTAGTTGTAGCGTTCTTAAATTGGAAAAATTCTAATTTTTACCCTAGAGCAAGGCGATTTGGTCTTATTTCAACCTGCTTGAGTTGGATTAGGTCAAATTCAAGTATGGGTCATTCTAATAAGTTTCTCTTCCCATTTTGATAGGAATGGTAATGGGATGAGTTGGGGTCAGATGATGGTGTCTCTTCCCCCATCTTTTCTTCGAGTGAAAAATTTGTGTGTGGGTGGAGTGGAGTATGGGTGGGTCATTCAGGCAGGTTGTTTTTGACCTTTTGCCATCCCGTAATTCCATACATTTGCGTTCAATACATTAATATGGGCCTAGATTCCAAGGTTTAGGGATAATATCTATTACATACATTTATGTTTTTATCAACTGAAAATGTGGCCAACGGGGGTTGGTCCAGTTGGTAAGGCTCAAACGCTTCACCCAAAAGGCCTAAGTTCGAGTCCTTCTACTAGCAGTCCTCCTTGGTAGGCAATTTATAAATCCAATGGAAGTCCTCTCTGAGGCCTGCGACTTGCTCTATCCTTGGTATGGGGCGGCCTCCCTCACCTAAACTTATTTTCACCCAAAAAAAAAAAAAAAAACCTAAAAATAAATGTGTGAATTTCAATTATCTCAATTGATAAAATCTCCGATAATTAAATAAGGAATCTGAGATTCAATCTGCCCGACTACACCCAAAAAAAAGAGCTATCATCAATACGCAGTGCATAATAAACAATGTTCATATCCTGAAGTAAATCATCTCTATATCTCATTGCTACTCCTCCTTTCTGACTCTCCATCTTTATAACTCTTGAAAATCGATGACACCGATTTTAGAATGGTGTGTTACTGTTAGAATAGGGTGGAATGACAACTTTACTGGCATGCTTGAGGACGGCCTTGGGTAGCTCATGGTGGCGTACAAATTTGATGTTGGACTTTTTGTTGGCGAGGTTCAAAGATGGAGTGAACTCTCACATGGGCCCAGTATGTCATAGGTGTAGGTGTGATTTCAGGTAAAGCTTGATCGGTACGAGCGCAACACCCTATCTGTTGTGGCGTTGATAGTGCAACCATAAGCATGTAGTTTTGAGTTTCTTTTCATTACATTTTTTAGTTTTGCTTGATTTGTTTACATTGGAATGAAGTTATGTTGTTTTTGCAACATAATTTTGGTAGTATTGTAATGGGAAATGTGGTTCGGATATGGATGAATTGTGTCTATAAAAATTGTAGTCTCAAATATGAATGTGTTGCTCATAAGTTGTTTGTAAAACAATGTTTAAATGGGATATTTTAGTGCATTTTGGCTCTCTCTGTTTGATTTTTTGAACTTGAGTTGTTTTCGTGGTAGTGGGATCTGGTTTAATTCTGGGGTTATTTTCTTTGAGTTAAAGTAGCAAAGTTTTTCTGTTTGGTTGTGGAGAAAGTTTAGGAAATGAAAAGAAAGGTAATTTTCTTTATGATTTGCTCAATTTTCACAACAACCAAATAGGACATATAATTGCAAGTTTTCATCTAGTACGTTTAATTTGCAAAAAACTATGTTGAACCATGTTTTTGGGACTCTGAAGGTGAGAAGAAATTCATACCAAAGTTGATGTACTAACTTAGTGCAGAGAACAGAGAATGGGTAGAATGAAAAGGAGAACTTATTAAATTTTTTGAAAACAAAATATGAGTAAATTTTGTTAAATAATGATTTTTTTTTAAATAATAAAATTATCACGTGCATTAGTGCTCCGTTATTGAAAGTATGTTAATGCAAATATTGGACAGTTATTGAAAGTGAGCAATAATCCATTAACATCTGGATCCATGTTGTCTATTACAATCGGATCAGCATTCATAAAAATCCCTATTGCAGTGTATACGTTGTATTTATACAAGTTGATGGTTAGCTCAGTGGCTCCAGGATTTGCTTTTAAGGGGGTCAATAGTGTCTTGAGCTAGGATTTTGTTGTGGGGGAGTAAAAAATAAAATGATTATTATTTATTTATTTGTAAATACAATTGTCATATTACATACAATAACCTAACACAGTATTTTAAATAGTATACAATACAACTATATTGTAAAATAGTCTAAAAAAATGATAAATAGTTTAAAGATCGGTAAGAAAACAACAATAGAATGCATATAAATAAATATAAATAAATAACTAATCATAATATTTGTCAAATTAATAATAATTTATTATAATCATATGTAATATCAATTAAATAAAAATATATGATAAAAAAGAATAGTAACACACTTAAGAGTAGGTCTGAGAGTAAACGTTAAACTAAGGAAAATAAATAGTAACTTATATAAGATTTTGTTTTTGAAGTGTATGGATTTTTAACCACACATGTGGTCATTCTCTTGGAATTGGAGCAAGCATTAAAAGACTTTTTGGACTCGAAAAACTCAGAACACTTATCAAACTACTTGATTAGATAGAAAGAAAATATAGAAGGGAGAAAGAGAGAATGAAAAAAGAATAATAGATGTAAATACAAATTAGTTGGTTGTACAAGTGGTGTAATTTTTTGTTGATGAAGAAGTAAAGTGCAGGAAAAAACAGTTTTATTCTACCATCAACAGTAAAGTAAGCCAGAGTTCAGATAGAATGTTTATTTATTTTTTAACAAATGAGCAATTTTAAGAGTAGTGCTACTGACAAAACATTTATGCAATAAAATCTAGATGGCAAGTTGTTAAAGTTATGTAAAAAAAATGATGTCAGTTATAGGTTTAGATAAAAAGTCAATTACAAATATAAGTTACTATTTATTTTCCTTAGTTTACTATGGTGACAAAATATTTATTTTCCTAGATTTTGTTGTTTATCCTTACTAGATTTTGTTGTTACTATGGTAACTTATATAAGATTTTGGGGTATTTTATAACGTTATAACGAGGTCTGAGAGTAAACGTTAAACTAACAACAAAAGTGGACTATGGTGACAAAATCTAGTGAGGATAAACAATTTCGTCACCGAATGATAACATTTAGTGAGGAAAAGAAGAATTCGTCACCAAACATTATAAAAATTTTAAAATTGGTGACGAAATCAATATTTCGTCACCAAAGATGTACCAATTGGTGACAAAATCAATATTTCATCACCAAAGATGTACAAATTGGTGACGAAATATTTATTTCGTCACTGTAGGTCATGAAAAAAAGGAAAACCTAGGGTAACGAAATATTCGTGTCACCAAAGACTTACCAGAGGTGACGAAATTCTAAATTCGTCACCCAATATTAGGATGTAGGTGTTTTTGGTGACGAAATAAATTTTCGTCACCTATTGTTTAACCAAAGACTAACCGGAGGTGATGAAATTCCAAATTCATTTTTATAATTTCGGGCTATTTTGGTCATTTTTTAGGTTTAGAGGTATTTTGGTTATTTTATAAGTTTTAGGGGTATTTTGGTCATTTTTAAAGGTTTTGAGGGTATTTTCGGTTATTTTTTAGGTTGAGGGGGTATTTTGATTATTTTATAAGTTTTAGGGGTATTTTGGTCTTTTTTAAGGTTTTGAGGGTATTTTCGGTTATTTTTTAGGTTTAAGGGGTTATTTTGGTAATTTTCATATTTCGAGAGTATTTTGGTAATTTTTAGGTTTTGGGGAGTATTTTAGTAATTTCTTAGGTTTATGACGTATTTTTGTCATTTTTAAGTTTTAGGGGGTATTTCGGTTATTTTTTTGGTTTAGGGGGTATTTTGGTATTTTATTAGTTTCTGGGGATATTTTGGTAATGTTTTAAGTTTTAGGGGTATTTTGGTAATTTTATGATTTTAGAGGTATTTCGGTCACTTTTTAGGTTTAGGGTGCATTTCGACAATTTTAGAGGATTTTTGGAGTACTTTGGTTATTTGCAAGTTTTAGGGGCAATTTGGTAATTTTTATTATTGGGTAATTGGATGGGTTGGGGTTTACCCTTAATAATTTGGTTGAGTTAGGTTTGGGTTCGATTTAATTAGTTAAATGGGTAATAATGGGTAAATGGGTAATATCCAAACTGTTTGCACCTAATAATGGGTAAATGGGTAAGAATTTTTGACGGACCCAAAAAGCACTCTAAAAAATCTTATCTGTGATGACAAAATAAAATACTCGCAAATACTTGATAAAATGTGAAATATTTGTAACCAACAAGAAAAGTTGTTGCAATTATGTGTTATAACCGTCACAAATACTAATATTTTGGAGGGAACTAAAATATTAGTATTTTTCACGCTTACATTATCTTCATATATTTTTCATACTTACAAAATCTCAAGGTGATCAAAGATTAATAGACATGTCATCAATCAATTATCTAAATTAAAGTTTTTGTAATTTAAAAAAACATATAAAATATGAGTATAAAGGTCAAAGGGTAAATTACATCTGATTGGCATGAAAATTGGCATGCATGTTAAGAACATATAAAACATGTAATCCAACGGTTGGATTTTCAAAATATGCATTCAATAATAAGTTATTGGGTGGTGTAACATTTTTTTGAGTTACATTAGGTGTAACTTAAACCTAATCCTATATTTCTTAATTCAATGCGAATTTTGACAAATATACCGTTAGATTACATTATCTTCATATATTTTTCATGATTACAAAATTTCAAGGTGATCAAAGATTAATTATTATGTCATCAATCAATTGTCTAGATTCAAGTTTTAGTAGTTTAAAACAATGCATAAAATATGAGTTTATAAATCAAATGGTAAATTACATCCGATTGGTATGAAAATTGGCATGCATGTTAAGAACATATAGAACATGTAATCCAACGGTTAGATTTTTAAAATATGCATTCAATAATATGTTATTGGGTGGTGTAACATTTTTTTAGTTACATCAGGTGTAATTTAAACCCAACCCTATATTTCTTAATTCAATGTGAATTTTGACAAAGACACCGTTAGATTACATTATCTTCATATATTTTTTATACTTACAAAATTTCATGGTGATCAAAGATTAATAGGCATGTCATCAATCAATTGTCTAAATTCAAGTTTTTGTAATTTAAAATAACACATAAAAGATGAGTTTAAAGATCAAATGGTAAATTACATCTGATTGATATTCAAATTGGCATGCATGTTAAAAACATATAAAACATGTAATCCAACGGTTGAATTTTCAAAATATGCATTCAATAATAAGTTATTGAGTAGTGTAACATTTTTTAGAGTTACGTCTGATGTAACTTGAACCCAACCCTATCTTTCTTAATTCAATGTGAATTTTGACAAATTTACCGTTAGATTACATTATCTTCATATATTTTTCATGCTTACAAAATTTCAAAGCAATCAAAGATTAATTGTCATGTCATCAATCAATTGTTTAGATTCAAATTTTAGTAGTTTAAAATAATGCATAAAATATGAGCTTATAGATCAAATGATAAATTACATCTGATTGGCATGAAAATTGGCATGCATGTTATGAACATATAGAACATGTAATCCAATGGTTGGATTTTCAAAATATGCATTCAATAATAAGTTATTGGATGGTGTAACATTTTTTTTTTGAGTTACACTAGGTGTAACTTGAACCAAACTTTATATTTCTTGATTCATTGTGAATTTTGACAAATTTGCCGTTAGATTACGTTATCTTTATATATTTTTCATGATTACAAAATTTCAAGGTGATCAAAGATTAATTATCATGTCATCAATCAATTGTCTAGATTCAAGTTTTAGTAGTTTAAAATAATGCATAAAATATGAGTTTATAGATCAAATGGTAAATTACATCTGATTGGCATAAAAATTGGCATACATGTTAAGAACATATAGAACATGTAATCCAACGATTGGATTTTTGAAATATGCATCCAATAATTAGTTATTGGGTGGTGTAACATTTTGTAGAATTACATCAAGTGTAACTTGAATCCAACCCTATATTTCTTAATTCATTGTGAATTTTGACAAATATATCGTTAGATTACATTATCTTCATATATTTTTCATGCTTACAAAATTTCAAGGTGATAAAAGATTAATTGTCATGTCATCAATCAATTGTCCTGATTCAAGTTTTAGTAGTTCAAAATAATGCATAAAATATGAGTTTATAGATCAAATAGCAAATTACATCTGATTGACGTGAAAATTGGCATGCATGTTAAGAACATATAGAACATGTAATCCAACGGTTGGATTTTCAAAATATGGATTCAATAATAAGTTATTGGATGGTATAACATTTTTTTGAGTTACATCAGGTGTAACTTGAACCCAACCCTATATTTCTTAATTCATTGTGAATTTTGACAAATCTACCATTAGATTACATTATCTTCATATATTTTTCATGATTACAAAATTTTAAGGTGATCAAAGATTAATAGGCATATCATCAATCAATTTTGTAAATTCAAGTTTTTGTAGTTTAAAATAATGCATAAAAGATGAGTTTAAAGATCAAAAGGTAAATTACATCCGATTGGCATGAAAATTGGCTTGTATGTTAAGAACATATAGAACATGTAATCCAACGATTGGATTTTTAAAATATGCATCCAATAATAAGTTATTGGGTGGTGTATCATTTTGTAGAGTTACATCAAGTGTAACCTGAACCCAATCCTATATTTCTTAATTCATTGTGAATTTTGACAAATCTGCTGTTAGATTACATTATCTTCATATATTTTTCATGATTACAAAATTTCAAGGTGATCAAAGATTAATTCCCATGTCATCAATTAATTGTCTAAATTCAAGTTTCTCTCCCCTCCCCACTTTTTCTTCTTTGAACTGAAGAACAGATCTAGTGAACAGATAGTTGCTCTTTACGAAGACCTAGACTACTTTTTGCCATTTTTATTGTTAAATTTTATGAGAGGAAGAAGTTGGAAAACCCGCTTTTGGTTTAGAAAATTCGTGTGGTTTAACCGCGGTTTGAGAGGTTCACAACAAAAGTATAATTTCCGATTTTATAATAAGTTTAGAAAATTGGAATGATGAACGGTTCCGGTTTTATAATAGTGCCCATGATTTTAAAAACCGGTAAGGTCAAAGAATCGAAAAAGGGAGTGGTTACCCGTTTTGTGGTTCAATCGGTGGTCGAACTAGTGATGTCATAAATATTTAATTATTAATTATAAAATTTTGAAAATATATAATAAGTTTATGACTAATAATATATCTTGTTATAATATATAATAAATTTTTTATAAAAAAATTTAAGTAAGCTTTCACCTTTTATATTAAAAAAAATGTAACTAAACATATTAAGTATTAACATTACAATATTATCCTTAAAACAAATTAAAATAATTAGTGGCACAAACGGCCATCACTATAAAAAAGTTGGGCTCAACTATCCATATTGAAAGCTTGTATAGAAGTCTTTATTTTTTTATGACATAAATTGTAATTGTTGATTAAAAAAAAACATAAAAGTGTAGGTTTTTTTTTTTTTTGATGGTAAAGTGTAGTTGTTGATCTCATAAAGTATATTATAGAATTATTAATGTAAGAAAATAGTAGTTAGTTTTTTATGAATTCATTTTAAAGAAAAGTTTAGTAAGTTTTTAGTTATTTCATTTAATTAACAAAAATAATCCTCTTAAAAAAGAAAAGCAAACAAACATTAAAAAAAAAAAAAAAAATCGTTCTCATGAGTTGTAACTTGCTTGTGCAGTTGTGCCAAAGGTCAAAAAGGACCAAAACTATCCACCTATCCCACTGAATGTTAATATTTTCAATAAAAAAATAATAAGATTGATGAGAATAATATTTAAAAAAAAAAGTACTGACAAGAATGTACTAAAAATTAAATTTAGTAGTGTACTTAAACTTTTATATTGAATTATGTTAGGAATACAACTTTTTTGACACAATTTTATATCACAATTTGTCATGTAACAAATTTTGATTGGTAAGAGTATGTTAGTGGGTCATGTAAAAACACACTCTTACTAATTACAACCCACTATGTGATAAGTTGTGGTACAAAATTGTAAAAACAATTATGCCACTAACATAATTCTCTTAAATTTGTTTACACTTTTTTTTTTTTTTTTAAGGAATTTGTTTACACATTTCAAATGTCAAAATTTTTAGCTTTACCTTAACGTGTGGTGTCAGACACACAAAATAAGATTATGAAAACCACACAAAATAAAAGGAAAAAGAACAAGCTAGCTATACTCTCAGTCAAAGGACAAAACCAAGACCTTCTTAGTTCTCAGCCACTCAAAGTGTATACTGAAGGAGAAAAAAAAAAGAAGAAAAAAGAGAAGGAAAATGAAGGTGGGTCTGCTGCTACTACGAATGGAAATGAAGACAGTGCAAAGAAAGGGTTGGATGGCACAGGTTTAGATCTTCCACTGAATCGCCATGGAAACTTGAAAAGTGCTTCCAGTGATCAAAGCCTCAAGGACATTCTTCTCCAAATTAATTCTTCCAAAACCCCTGTAAGCACTTAATGATTTTTTTTTTTTCTGGGTTTTTTTTTTTGAAATTATATTTGCTTGTTTAGTTTTCATGTTTTGATTAGCTTCAGTGGTAAAGGATAGTCCTGGTTGATTGTTTTATTTTTCAGATCTTTACTATGAAACTGCTGTGTCTTTGCTATCAAAAAAATGCTGCGTTTTGGTGTTTTAAGCAAATCGGCCTATAACCGGTTCAATCATACCGGTTTTCGGTTTTTAAGGTTAAACCGGATGGTTCTTAATTATTCACTGTGCTTACTGAATTTTTTGAAGAAAAAAGAAAAAAGAGCGCGTGCTAAATTTTTTTTTGATTTTTGTTTGGGCGGTGCTCAATTTTTAGGCGGGTTCTAAAATTTTTTTTTTTTTTTTTAATTTGTGTAAACAAAACACTGTTACTCTCTCTTTCTCCTCCCACAAACTGACCCACGCCTCTTAGCCTCCCAAAAAGACCGGTAAGCTCTCTCTCTCTTCGATCCTTTCTCTCTTATCACTCTTCTCTTTCTCTTTAACCCTGTTAAACTTGGTGACTTTGTGGATTATTTATTATTATTATTTTCCTTCTTTAACCCTAAATCCCCAATCTCACACCTCTCTCTCAGAATCGTTATTTTTAGAATCGTTTTTTTATAAGAAGTGAAATAGAATCGTTTTTTTAATTTTAATTTTGTCGGCATTGTGTTTTTAAGACTGAGGCTTTCTTGCATGTGTTTGTTACATTGTTCAATTGGCAGTGTGTAACGTAGGTTTCTTGTTGAGAGGGGTTGAATTGGGGTGAATTTGCATTGGATGGTTTTAGAGTCCATCTATTGCTCTTTATGCTTTCAAGTTCAAGCATGCCTTTGTGTTAGAATGTAATGTAATCTCTCTGAATTTATGTCTTCAATAAAACTTATTGAACTCCAGGCTATGCTGTATTAGTATAAGATAATTCTCACTTCTGACCTTTGAGACTTTTGAGTTGTACTGTACCCATAGTCTGAAGAATGATTTAAGTTCAGTCTGTGTTAAATATTATGGTTCTACCTAGTTTGTTGGTACCTAGTATGATCTTTCCTTCTTGTCATGAGCTAAATTATTAACGAATTCATTCATAAAAAACTAAAAATGGACAGAAATAAAGTTTCTCTTCCTTTATATAACTGCACCATCAAGGGCTCACAATGAGACTGCCCCTTAAATACTTCCACACTTTTGTTTTATTTAGGATAAGTGGCTATAGAAAATATCTGAAACTTGGTCTAGAGTTAGAAATTGCTATTAAATATTTGTCAGTTTAACTGATTTGTCAAGTTTTTGGAAGTTGTAGTTTGTGTTCTGCTTTAGCTTATTGTCCATTTTTCATGGCATTATGGCCGTTGTTATTGTAAGGGATTGTTCTAATTGCTCTCTGTCTTAATTTTCAGCTTCTAAGTGGATCAAGGGGAAGCAATTGGAAGAAGCTGTGACCATTAAAAACAAGTGAGTTTTGCCAATATATGATTTGTTGCTCAGTTCATCTTGTCTATGATTTGGGTTTTCTTATATATGCTTGTTTATTGTGTGGTTAAGTTTTTGTGTTTATGGTAGTGGTTGGGTTTTTTGTTTAATGTTGGTGGTGGGTTATTTGTTTATTGTGATGGCTGAGTTTTTTGTTTATGGTAGTGATTGTGTTTTTGTGTTAATGGTGATGACTGAGTTTTTTGTTTATGGTGGTGGTTGAGTTTTTTGTTTATTGTGATTGTTGGGTTTTTTTTGTTTATGGCAGTGGCTGAGTTTTTGTGTTAATGGTGGTGGCCGTGTTTTTTGTTTAATGGTGGTGGTGAGTTTTTTGTTTATGGTAGTGGCTGGGTTTTTGTGTTAATGGTGGTAGCTATGCTTTTTTTAATGGTGGTGGTTTGGTTTTTTGTTTATGGTAGTGGCTGGGTTTTTGTGTTAATGGTGGTGGCTGTGTTTTTTGTTTAATAATAGTGGTGGGTTTTTTGTTTATGGTAGTGGCTAAGTTTTTAGTTTAAGGTTGGTGGTGAGTTTTTTGTTTATTGTGATGGTTGAGTTTTTTGTTTATGGCAGTCACTGAGTTTTTGTGTTAATGGTGGTGGCTGTGTTTTTTGTTTAATGGTGGTGGTGGGTTTTTTGTTTATGGTAGTGGCTGAGTTTTTGTGTTAATGGTGGTGGTTGGGTTTTTTGTTTATGGTGGTGGTTGGGTTTTTTGTTTATAGTAGTGGCTGGGTTTTTGTGTTAATGATGGTGGCTGTATTTTTTGTTTAATAATGGTGGTGGGTTTTTTGTTTAATAGTGGTGGTGGGTTTTTTGTTTATGGTAGTGGCTGAGTTTTTGTGTTAATGGTGGTGGCTATGTTTTTTGTTTAATGGTGGTGGTGGGTTTTTTGTTTATGGTGGTGGCTGAGTTTTTTTGTTTAATGTTGGTGGTAAGTTTTTTTTATTTATTGTGATGGTTGTGCTTTTTGTTTATGACAGTGGCTGAGTTTTTATGTTAATGGTGGTGGCTGTATTTTTTGTTTAATGGTGATGGTGGGTTTTTTGTTTGTAGTAGTGGCTGAGTTTTTGTATTAATGGTGGTGACTGGGTTTTTTGTTTAATGGTGGTGGTTGGGTTTTTTGTTTATGTTAGTGGTTAGGTTTTTGTGTTAATGGTGGTAGCTGTGTTTTTTGTTTAATGGTGGTGGTGAGTTTTTGTGTTAATGGTGGTGGCTGTGTTTTTTGTTTAATGGTAGTGGTGTGTTTTTTGTTTATAGTGGTGGCTGTGGTTTTTGTTTAATAGTGGTGGCTAGTTTTTTTTTTTTTTTTTAAATAGTGTTGGCTAGATTTTTTTATTCTTTGTGGTGGTTGGGTTTGTGTTTATAATGGTGGCTGGGTTTTTGTTTTGGATTGCACTTTATTTGTTATGTTTTAAATTGAGATATTTCTGCATTCTTTGTGATTTTTCCATGGTTTGTAATGTGGGTTTGGTTTTTTTTTTTTTAGAGAATGTTGTGGGTTTTCTTTCTTTGATAGTTTGGCTTCATGTGATGTTGCATTATGATTATTTTTCTAGTTTGTTATTGGGTATTCTGTGGACATTTTCTGCATTGTCTTTCTAATAATAATATATATATATATATATATATTTTTTGTAGTACATCTTATTAAGGATATAGGTTTGCAGTCTAGTTTGTTATTGATGTATTTTCCTTTATACTTGTGCAGATATGGGATTGGTGGCAAAAAGATAGCTTTTGTGGAACTACTTGAACTCAAATAATTTTCTGTAAAGTTTGGAAGCTAAGACATCATTTGTATATTAATGGTTGTAATTACTTTGTGAACATCTTTATTGCATTTTTAAATTGTATGGATGTTTTTTTATGGATTTGGTTTGAAATGAATGGATGTGTTTTTATTTTATTTTATGGATTTGGTTAGAAATGAACAGGTTAATATAATGACAAGTAAATGTAAAGAATATTAATAAAAAAATAAAATTGGTGACGATAATTTTCTTTGCCATATCTGACTATAAGCAAAAATTGGTGACGAAATAATTCGTCACCTGATCTATTGAAGTTAAAAAAAAAAAAAAAAAAAACAATCGGTGACGCAAAACTTCGTCACCTAATCTATTGATATTGGAAAAAAATATATTTGGTGACGAAATATTTCGTCACTGAAAGTAAGGTTTAGTGACGAAAATATTAGGTGACGAAAAACTTTTGTCACCTATCATTTTTTATTGGTGACGAAAAAATTTCGTCACCTATCTTTTCTTTTTTGGTGACGAAACATTTTCGTCACCAATACATAAGGTGACAGAGCTTAGGTGACGAATGTTTTTTCGTCACTATTTCGTCACCATATGTATTCGTGACGAAATAAGGACATATTGTGACAAAATGTTTTTGTCACTATAGCCCATTTTGTTGTAGTAAATTGTCACTTAACCTTTATTGTAAAAATATTGTGAAAATACCACTAATATGATCATATTTCAAGTTTATTTCAATTGGGTTTAAACAAAATTTAGGTTAAGGGTGTTCAAAATTATATTTTAAGGTCAAAAAAAAAAAAATTCTATATATATATATATATATATATTTTGGGGGGGCCAAACCAGGGGGTTCATTTGAACCCCCTGGGCTGGCTGTAGAGCCGCCCTTGGGTTAGCTTCTTTTGAACAACTGTCAACAAGATGATCATGCTCACTCAATTCAATGGAAAATGTATTGGTCATTTTCAAACTTTCATACTAATGCTATGAATCTATTGAAAAAAGATAAACAGAGGATGTGTATTTGCATTGTGTCATGTATTCAATGTTAATCTAATTTAATTTAATGCTTGAATTGTAATAGAGCTATAGCAGATTATCTGTCTCGTGATCTTCCATACACGTTATCTCCAGATGACGTTTTTCTCACAGTTGGCTGCATCCAAGCAATTGAAGTAACACTGATGGTCCTTGCTTGCCCAGGTGCCAACATTTTGCTTCCAAGACCATGCTTCCCATCCTATGATGCTCATGCCTCATCTAACAATCTTGAAGTCCGTTATTTTGATCTCATTCCCGAAAAGGGTTGGGAGGTTGACATTGAAGGTGTTGAAGCTCTTGCTGATGAGAATACTGTTGCCATGGTTGTCATAAACCCTGGCAATCCTTGTGGAAGTGTCTATACACACCAATATTTGAAGAAGGCATGTTAAAACTTCCTTTTTCATACATACAATTAATAAACTTAAGTAGGCAAAGTTAACTCTTAACATCAATTCCAATCATAATCCACAACTATACCTCCTAATGTCATCTAACTGATTTTTCATTTGACCCAATGTCTTATCATAAGTAGAGTCAAATTTGTTCTGAGAATATCACAATGTCTGTAAGTTCATAAGAGGAATTACATAAAGTTTTTAATGGCTTACCAACAATTAATTTTAGTATATGTTGCTAGACTCTCATGTGATATTGTTACCTTACATGTTAAAACACAATGGTGGATTTAATTGTTTGGACATTGGAGCTCATGCTTCATATGTTTGTGTAATTAGCATGAGTTTTCATAAGTAAAACATTTTTGTAATTAGAGCGTTAATGTTTGTTTTGGCCCAACACAGTGGTGGTTGATTTTCTAAATATTAGATTGCAGAGATAGCAAGAAAGCTAGGCATTCTGGTGGTTGCGGATTGATGGGCTAAAAATGTATTGACCCATTGTGATGAATTAATTGATTAATTAGCCGAGTTTATTAATTAATCAAATTAACATGCAATTGTACGTGGCAGTACAAACAAATCACCAATTAACTAAAGTATGCAGCGGAAAATAAATTGGCAAGGTGATTTGTTTGCGAATGGGGAAAACCTACACGGCAAAAACCCCACCGGGTAATTTTAAGATCACCACTCCCGAGAATCCACTATTATCACAACAAACGGTTACAAGTAAAAGAATCTCAGTACCTTATACTAACTTACAGTTGAACCCTTACCTCAATACCCAATTGGACTTGTTCTGTAGTGACAATCTCTACTTTTCAATGCACAGCTCCCAGCACGTGACCAACCAATTGCACGGATCCCAAACAATGAAGATCATGAAGTTGCTTGGTCACAAAACTCTACGGTGTACAAACACAACAGCTTCTTAAAGAACTAGGGCAAACTAGGTTTCCAGTCATACTCTTCTTCACACTTGTGGAATTGTGCTTTTGTGCAACTTGTGTCACCTTTTTCAGCCCTTAAAATAATCCTTATACATGTTTAAGGTTGTGAGAAAAGAAAGTTCAAACATACACTTACAGATTGGATGAAACTCAGCTTGAAAAACTGAACTTCATAAACCTTGACAGATACCCTATCTATCGAGCTAATTGTCGAGCCACGGGCTTCAGTAGCTTTTAAACCTCGATAGATGCTAGCTGTCGAGCTTGCTGCTGAGTTTTAAAATCTAACACTTCATTCCTTGATTTTTGGACAGACTTGCATGGTTTTAACACTTAAACTTGAAATCTTGTTTCTTGAAACATTAAACACATCCTAGATCTACCAAATTACAAGTAAAGTACGTTTTGTCAAAGAACTAGCCAACTACATAAAATAGTGACATATGTTCCTAAAAATGAATCACATATGTCCTAACATGGATGAAATTTATCACCATCTCCCTTTTGGAACTAATCCATTTGTGCTAATGGGAGTATTTGGATCAATCGTGCCTATTATCGCACTAGGGTCTATATCAAAGAGATGGCTTGTACCAGTTGGCGACTAGAATGGCCTGTGACAAGTGATCCTTATGGCATCCTTCAAAAATCTAAGGTCATCTCTCCCTCTCGCTCTCTTTTGTGTTAAAATTGAACATCTGCAAACACATATAGTAGAATTATAATAATGGTTCTGCATTATATTACATTTTATTGGATGAATAATAGCATGACATATTTTAGCATTCTCAAATCTGTTACTTTTCTTCTCAGATTGTAGAATGCATTGTGGGCCGTCTCAATTTGACATCTGGTCCACCAACATTCATTCAGGTTTGTAAAATCGTAGTGAAAGAATGCAACAGTTTTTCCTCTCTCAAGCACTTTCAGAACTTAATTTGTATTTTTATCCTGAATTCTTGCTAGAGCAAATTCACCTGAAAGAAAATAGAAGAATTTCATGTAATTGAAGACTAGAGAAATACATGAAAATGTCCAATTTCTCTAAACCCAATTTTGGCTTTTATTATTTCCTTGGTGTTTTGGTTGAACAGCTCTTCGGCCTGAAGTAAAAAGTGAATCTACATCTATGTGGAAACTTCCAAAAATTTATCCTGATAATTGACGGGTGCTTGTGGGATGTGAAACTATGTGTGCTTGTAAATTAGTCACCCTGACACCTCATTGGCCCGATAGGACATGTACTAAAAATCTTACTCTAGTGGCTTGTACTCCATATCCTTAACATACTAAAAATGTGATCCCTTTGGAGTCCCTTAAGATACTGATGACCAACTTCTTGGTGTATAATCAAACTTAGGATGGTTATTCATTAATCCATTTTCGTTATATCACTTTTTCAGGACAAAATTGCTAAATGCCCTTTTTAGACAAACTAAGCAGCGTTTTGTCTTATTTTTCAAACTAATTAGGAAAATGCCCCTCTTTTAAAACTCGATTTTCTCAAAATCGAGTTAAAAAAAAAAAAAAATTCTGGAGCCCTATAGCGGCGTTTTTAAGGACCTATAGTGACATTTTCAGGACCTATAGTGACGTTTTGTAACTCGACTTCCATTAAATCGAGTTATAGGCAATTTTTTAATTTTTTTTTACCTATAACTCGATTTCATATAAATCGGGTTACAAAACGCCACTATAAGTCCTGAAAACGTCACTATAGACTCCTTAAAAACACCGCTATAGGGCCTAACTCGATTTTGAGAAAATCGATTTTCAAAAGAGGGGCATTTCCCTAATTAGTTTAAAAAATAGGGCAAAACGCTACTTAGTTTGCCCAAAAAGGGCATTTAGCAATTTTGTCCCACTTTTTCATATTTTAAATTTTTGCATATATTATTATTTTTACATACTACTTTTTATATATTTGAGTCCTAGTAGAATGACATCTTGCTTCTTTTTCAGTATGTAGCTTATGTTCTTCTAAATCTGCACATATTAATGCTCCTTTCTCTCACAGTTATTTTTTTGCTTCAAACTTTTGACATAGTAATAATGAAATACTATAATCATCCATCTGTTTTTGTCTTCTCTTGAAAATATAACAATGTTGTTTATGTATCAGGGTGCGGCTCCTCAGATCCTTGAAAAAACAGGTGAGGATTTCTTTTCAAAAGTTATTGACATCCTAAGGGAGGCTGCACATATATGTTATGATAGAATTATGGAGATCCTTGCATCACTTGCCCAACCAAACCTGAAGGATCCATGTTTGTGATGGTAAGGAATTTAAATCTTGGACAATTTGGTGCCTTAAAATTACGTATTGAATATCTTATTTACTAGGAATTTCATCACAGGTTAAGCTAAATCCATCATTATTGGAAGACATAATTGATGATATGGACTTCTGTCTGAAGCTGGCTAAAGAGGATTCGGTTATTGTTTTACCAGGTATGTAACAGGGCCTTTAAGTCACAAATTTAGATTTACAGTCCTTTTTTTGCCTTGGTTAACTAAGAAAAAAAAAAGGACCTTATAGACTGTTTGGCTGCTTTGTAAATTTTTATACATCTGCATTAGTTGAGAAAATATGGGTAGTAGGCTGGTGGGGTAAGGCCTTTGTACTTAATATCATGCATTTAAAAATCATTAGGTTTAGAAGTCATGGCGTGGTGAACTAGGAGTCTAGAAATAATGAGAAGGAACAAAATAAAATGAATAAAAGGAGAGTGAGTAAATCTTAGTATGGTATTTAAGATATTTGGGCCTTTCAAGGTTTTGACATTTCAATACCAAGCTAGGAAACACGGATTCGGGTTCAGGTGCGAGTGCGGGTGTGGTGCGGCAGCTCGGTAATTTTTGAAAAAGTAGGATGCGGGTGCGACGAATACGTTTATTAATAAATTATTAATATATTTTTATTTATATTTTCTATATATTGCTAAGCATATTTTTTCATATAATGGTAAACATATATCAATTTAAGAGCAATAGTAGATAATAAAGTGAATATTAAATACATAACCATTCCATGATTTTAAGAAATAAGAGAGAGGGGAGACGGAGAGAACAGAGTGAACGGGAGAGTTTGATATGCAGTTTTAGGGGGGGGGGGGGGTTCCCTTTAAACTAGAGTCAAATGGTGCGTTTTGCCGTGCTTTTTTACATTTTTTTTTAACACTTATTTCGGCCCGAATTGGACCAAGTTAGGGCTGTTTTGGCACGTTTCAAACCAAATTGGCCCGGATTGGGCCGAATCAGAATCGGGAAAAAAAAAAATTCGTCACAGATGCTCGTGCAGCCGCATTGACAGCCGCACGGCGCATCCATATTGGGTGCAGGTGCGCCACCCTTGGAGGCGCACCCATGCTTCCCAGCTACCAAGTGTATGTGGATCAATCCCTTTAAACACCCCCCCTTGTATCTCTTACTAATAGATCATCTCACAAAGTAATATGAAATTTGAAAAAAAAAAAAAAAAAATCATCTCGAAAGATAAACCCAGAATCCACGTTTGACCTAGAAAACAGCTTCTGTAATGCATTCTTAATGGTGGCATCGTGGATACCTCTTTCAAGGTAACAGTGATTACCTACCTCTTGAAATCTCTAGATGCTGCCATTACAAGACAATAGTATGCATGTTGGATTGGTCACTTTCTTGCACTATGTCTGTATATATTGATTTTTTTAGTTTCTATATTTATATTGTATTGTTGCAGGAGCGTGGACATATTGCAGTTACTCTATATATTCAATTGTGTCTCCAAATGTTTATTAAAAACGTAAAATTCCTAGACACTTGAGCCTATAGTCACGGCTTTTCAAAATTCACATTAGCCTAGCTGGAAGAAATGAAACACGTATTCCAAGACACTTGATTCATAAAATGCTTATTAGGATGGTGATGGCGCCATAGGGTTAAGTGAGTGTCTCTGTTATCATTCCAGACCTGGTACTTCATGTCTCCCAGTATTCGTCACATATTTGAAACACGATAAAATGTTAGTCACAATCTCCATCCCATCTAAAATTTTCAATACTCGGACTCCAAGGAGCCCCATTAATCCAACAAAACCAAGCATATAGTAAAATAAGCTATCTACTAACCAAAGCCTGGCAAAATTAAGACAAGAGAGAAGGGGTGATGGCTATTGTAGTGCAATGAGCATAGATGATTTAGAAGACAGAATGATGGCTAAGATTGTAATGATATGCAGGGATTGGTTTAGGAATTCAGTAAATTTTCTCTCACTCATTTTACATACACTCATTCACACAATATCCACAGTTGTATGTGCTAATTGATTATGCTGCCAATTGACGATAATAGTACTCGAGTCTCTCTTTTCAGGGGTGGCCCTGGGGATGAAGAATTGGTTGCGCATAACTTTTACAGTTGAGCCTTCAGCTCTTGAAGATGGCTTAGGGAGAATTAAAGCCTTCTGTCAAAGTCATGCCAAGAAACAATAAAACTGCGCCTAAATTACAAAATCGACCAGTAGTAAACTAGTGATCAACAACTACGCGTTGGATAATTGTTGCAGGATTCGTTAATAAAATCCTCTGTTTGATGTTTTACTACTCAAGCAAGACACCACGAGGAAGGGATTGTGATGCCTTTGTAATCAGCAACTTCTTGTTGCACATTCACATGCCATTGGTATTGGTGACAGTTGATCAGCAACATTGCGTTGCATGATCTCATGTTGTTAGTGCCTTAAAGGAGTACTCAGATGTTTGAACTCCATGTGTCCAGTGATGTTTGATTATTGAACCAGAAAATATTGTTTTATTGGAGAACTTCTAAAACAAGAATTTGTTATGGATCATTTCTTATTAAGAGCTTGACACGTATTACCGAATTAAAAAAAATCAAAACAGGAAAATAATTATGAAAAAAAAATACTTACAGAAAGTTTATTTTTGCAGAATTTTATATAAAAATGAGGAAAATGAATTTGATTGTCTCTAACAGCTAGTAATTTTCATAACAATGTTTTAAAATATTTGTGCCAACACAATTGTCTTTTCAAAGTTGCATTTTCATGGGTAACTCTTCATCTATACATACTATAAAATCAAAAACACTCTTTATTGACCACATGAAATTTTGTCACATAAGTTTTGGAGTTCTCAAATTTTCCACGTAATTAAAAAGAATTAAAAATAAAATAAAATTCTATCATATTTCACTCTTGACCCTATGAAAACCCTACGCGGTGACACTATATGCGTAAGCCTCCCCAAAGACGTTGAACAGAGACACAACACTTTCTCCCCTATATATTTCATTCTCTCCCACTCTCGATCCTACCTATGACCGAGTTTAATTGAAAATTTGGTTCAACAATTAGTTGTAAATTCAGATCCAGCACATAGAAAATTTTCAATGTAATACATAGAAACTTCATTTTGTCTTTTCAACGGGTGAAATTTGAACCATCAAAATGATCCAACTTCACCAAATCTTGATACATCACTTTCAAGAGGTTGCTACTTCAATTTCTCTATCCATTTATTCAAATATTATCTAAAATTTGTTGGGAAATTTAGGGGATATCAGTGGAAAAGGCTTAGAGGCTTGAAAAACTAGAAAAATATAGAAAGATTAAAAGTAAAAGAAAACTGGTTTTAAGAATCTCGCTCAAGCAAGATTGATGCTTGCTTGAGCGAAATGACCAATATGAGCAAGTGATAGGCAAGGAACATGCAAACTTTCTATTTTTTTTTCAACTCATTCACTGAAGAGTTTGCTTCAGTGAGTGACACAAAAGACAGCCAAAAAGTTTATTTATCCTTGCTAGTCCCTCACCTATCACTCGCTGGAGTGGGTATCAATCTTGCTCAAACAAAATTCTTAAATTGAATTTTATTCTTCTCTTAAAAAAATTTGCATTCTTCTACTTTTAAAGTAACTAGTCGCAAACCCACACGATGTGTGAGAATTGATAATAATTTTGTAATTATGGTATAATATATTATATGTTCTTTAAATTCCATGAAAAATAATTTGTTCTCTCAAAAAATTAAATGATTTTTAAAATTATTTTTCATTTATCTATCCCAAAAAATATATCATCGTTTTATTATTTGGATTTGTTTAATTGATATTATTCATTTTTTAGGTAGTCCATATTTTGCTAAATTATGTTATGGTGCATTATATTTTCTTTTCTTTTCTTGTTTTTCCTATACAATTAAACTATTTAATTTTTAAATATATTATTCAAAAAAATTTATTCTCTTAAAAGAGATTATCATATTTATAATTTTTCATATCATAGGAGTAACTTCGAATTATTTGTTAGGGACATATTTTATGTAATTGGTTAATCCTTTAACAAAATGCACTTTACTTGTAATTTGGTAAATCTAGGATAGGTTTAAGACTTCAAGAAATATGTTGTTCAATTCAAGTGTTAAAGCCATGAAGATCTGACCAAGAAACAAGTGAAGAAAGAGCTGTCCACTAAAGCTCAACAGAAGTCTTGACACAATCCTTTCTATCAAGATTTAATGTTGAAGCTCGACAGAAGCTCAACATAAGATGTTTCTGTCGAGACTTACAAAATCAGAATTTCCAGATTTGATTTTCAGCCCATGTTTGTATATTTATATAGGGTTTCTTTTCTCACAATCCTAGACATATATAAGACTTATTTTAAAAGCCATCATACAAGGAAAACACATGTAGAAAGTGACCTAGTTCATTATTCTCTCTGAAGAAACTACTGCGTCTTTATGCCAAGGGTTTTGTGACTAAGGAACTTCCTGATCTTTATCGTTGATGAACTGAAGAACTTTGCAGCCAACATCTTCTTCTAATTGTTGGTGTTAGTCACGTACTTGGATCCGTGCATCATTGGTTAGTCACGTATTAGGATTCGTGCATTGAACTGGAAGATTGCCACTACAATACAAGTCCAATTGGGTATTGGGGTAAGAGTTCAACGATAGATTGGTATTTCGGGATAGGCCAAAGGGTTTGGTAAGATTCTTTATATTTGTAACCGCTTGTGATTGATACTAGTAGATTCTTGGTAGTGGTGACCTGAAATTAACCCAGTAGAGTTTTGCCTCGATGGTTTTCCCCATTCGTAAATAAATCACCCGTGTCAAATTTATTTTCCGTTGCATCTAGTATAATTGGTGATTTGTTTGTGCTACCACGCTGGTGCATGTAATTGAACCTAATTAATTAACTTGGGTAATTAATTAATTAATTAATTTGCAAGGGTTCAATTCATTTTAACCCAACACTATTAATTGGGTTCTGTTTACTGATATAGATACATGAGATGGAACATGCATATTTCTCAAAAATTCCTAGGAAACTATACCATATTATAAATTTAATATTTAAAATAATATGTAGAAAAAAAAGTAGACTTTATTTCTAAAATTGAACACTTCACCTGTTGAAATGAAAGAAAATAATTTGTATAACAACGTAAAGAAAACGTGATCTAACCAAAAAAAAAAATTGACTACATACACTTTCACTTATTAAGATTTAATTGCCTTTAACTGGACCTTCATATTACATTTATTGTTGCTACCCTTCTATTCAACCTCCTCATCTATCACATCATTGGCCACATTATTATTCTTTTTATTTTTTACTTATAATTTTTTGACAATATTAAATATATAAATATATTGGCTTAATAAATTCATTTTAGGAAGCTTTAACTTTATATATTCATCTATTTTAATTTTGATGTTAGAACTAAATAATAAATTAATGAAAAATTAAAACAAAAATATTGTCTACACATATTCATCTTGGGCGGTTTTAATAGTTGATAGACATATTCAAATACATAGCCAAGAATTTTTTTTTTTTTTTTTTTTGGAGAATACTAAGTATTTTAACATACACACACGAGAAGAGGAGAGAAGGTTTAAAAAAAAAATGGGATGTAGCTCAAATGGTAGAGCATGTGGTGAAGCATATAAAGCCAAGATTGTTGTTTGATATAAATTCAAAATCTCACTTACAAAATAACTAAGTATTATGTCAAAAAAAAACCTAACAAAAGTTATGAGAGGCAGAGAGAAGACTTGTGATGAAAAACTAAAAATTAAAAAAAAAAAAAAAAAAAACACTACCAAATCATATTAACCCAAAATAGTATTGTAAAAAATACAATGATTCATCAACCTAAAGTAAAGTTGCAAAAAAGAATAAATAATATATATATATATATATATATATATATATATAGAGAGAGAGAGAATAATAACTTTTTTTGGGAGATAAATAGAAAATAAAATGGGAAAATAGAAGCGTCAAAATAAAAAATATAATTATGAGTCAAACACCAAATTATCCAAGTCATGTTATATAATAGAATAACATTATATTCTTGTAAACTATCTTTATATGCAATAGGATAACATTTAACAATCATAGAAAAGAAAAAAAAATCCTTAAAAACTTAAAAACTCAAAACACAAAACCAAATTGTATCAACCCAAAGTAGAATTCTAAAGAACACATAAATTCATCAATCTAAAGTTTAGATACAAAAAATAAAAATTCACACAAAAATAAAACATGAAAGAGAGAGAGAAAGAAAGTAATAACATTTTTCATGTGGGAAAATATGTATAGAATGGGAGAAAGAATCACATATTTATAGTAATAGAATGAGAATAACAAGAGCGAAAATAAAAGAAAGAGGAAGGGATAGATGAAGAGTGATATTAAGGTTGAGGGTAGTGGAGAGATGAAAAGGTAAAAGGGACATTATGATTTGAAATAGTGGAGAGAAATGGTTGGAAATAAGTAAATGATGTGGCCATTAATGTGGCTCAACATGAGTGTAGTAATAATAAAGGCTACGCTTTAGCTTTTAGATATATATATATATATATATATATATAGATGTCATTTACATATTACAAATACACCTTTGTATATAACAAGAACTAGCATTGCAACTAAATCTTGATTTGGATTGCACTGAGTAACCCTTTGTCACAGGAAGAGCTTAATGGCTAATCGTTCCCCACAGAAGGTGCCAAACTAATGATGCCAAAGATCATCAGTTGGATCACTCATCCAATTTGGAGCTTTTGAGAGTTTTCTAGTATTTGCAAGAGAAATAAAATTGATCAAAGAAAGCACCGAGGCATTCCCTGGTGGTAGAAACTGATGAGTACGAAAAAAATCAATGAGGTCTTCTATCTTAATGGACGACCTTAAGTCACCAACATGCCATCAAAGAAAGATTAGTAACTGCTTAAGCACATTCAATTTATTCAATGACAACTATTACTCAAAAGCCTTAAACTCCTATCAAGACAGTGACTGTTACACTCAGGATAATAATTACCTCCAATTATATAAAAGAAGACATTAATGAGTACAACAACTATCTAAGTCACTTATAAAAAGGATAATCTGCCTCACTTGCTAAGGTATGAGAAAAATATTATCTACAAACAAAATACATAGATTGATACTTTAAATATCAAAGGCTCCCCCACCAAGGCACACCCCGGTGGGCAGATACTAGAAGACCATAAAAAAATCCAGATCGAACAAGTGATTCAACTAACGATCTTTGGGCTCATCATCATCAGTCATTGAAGAGTTTGCTTCAGTCAGTGACATTAAAGGTCCGTTTGGATAAAACTTATTTTGCTGAAATTGAAAACTGAAAACACTGTAACAAAATAATTTTTAAATGTGTAAATAGTGCCATGGGACCAATTTTTAATGAAAAAGTTGATGAAAAATGAAGTTTGTGAGACCCATGAACAATGTACGGATGTACTGTTCACGGAAGACTTGATCAACAAATGCGGCTGGGAAAAAAAAAAAAAAAAAAAGGCACTGAAAACACACTACAGTGCAAAACGTGAAACGTAAAACGTAAAAGTGGATTCAAACCCCACCTAAAGATAGCCTAAAAGTTCGTTTAATCCTTGCTAGTCCCTCACCTATCACTCGCTTGAGTGAGTATCAATCTTGCTCGAGCATAATTCTTAAATTTCTTAAATTGAATTTTATTCTTCTCTTAAAACAATCTATTCTTCTACCTTTAAAGTAATGTCGTTCACATATATTAATTACAAATACACCTTTGTATATAACAAGAAATAGCACTGCAACCAAATCTGATCTAAGAGCTTCAAGAAAATTTTAAAGATAGCCACTAAACGACCACAATAAAAATAGAGAAGTTTCAAAACTAAGAATTGCTGAAAATCCTTACCCTTACAACAAAAAAAAAAAAAAAACCTACTTGTTTTCCTTAGCAGACTCTTGATGAATGTGCTAACCTGCAAAGTGCTAACTTCATTGATTGCTATTTTAAAATAAATTTGTATATGATATAATACTGTATAATTTATAATATACGTTGGATGTTACGTTATAAAACCGAGTACATAATATTAAAAAAAAAAAATTTATAAACAGAATCTCGTGCTTTTATATATTGCATGGGTTAAACCGCCACCTTAATTACTGATTTTTGGCTTGTGTGTGCACGTGAGAGTGAGAGAGACGAAAGAGAGAGCTTCAAAAGCTGATGTTCATATCAAATAAGAGAGAGAGAATTAGCCACTGATAGAAATGGAAAGATGGAATTTTGGGGCGAATAGAAAGCTGATGATCGCACCGTCGGGAACCACGGTTGGAGGCGTTCTGAAGAAGATAATGGAAAATCTTGATAAAGATGATCCCAGCAGGCCAACTGTGCCTCTAGGCCACGGCGACCCCTCGCCTTTTCCATGCTTTCGGACCGCAGTCTTAGCTGAAGATGCCATTGTTGATGCTGTCCGCTCTGCTAAGTTTAATTCTTATCCACCAACAATGGTTGGACTCTTGCCTGCAAGGAGGTAAATACTACACATAATGTACAATGAAAGGTTTATATTCACTATTTATGCGAAGTTTACCTTACATATTTGTTTAGTTTACAACGTAATAGAGTACTGAACACTGAACAGTAAATGTAAAAACATAACTTTCCTTCGTATTTTCCCTCATTGTGGTTTAGTTCACTTCATTTGTTTTTAGTTTTTGGATTAGAAACTAAGAGATAGTTGGAGTTGGGAGATTTAAAACCTTAATGTATCTGTTAGAATTTAGAAACACCAAAAAATATGAGTTGAGCTATGATGCTCTTGGCTTTTTTCAGTTATGTATTGCCAATTTTGCTGTCTAGAAACTGGTTAAGGACAAGAACATGAAAAACGAGCGGTTTATACTTTTAAGTCTTTGACTTTGCGAATCTCGATAGTCTATCATGGATAGATTGAGATTAATGCCAATACCAAGCGAGCTTTGAGATTCAAAGATAATTAAAAAATTAACTTTGACTCTCAGTCGTCATAAAAAATAAATAAATAAACAACTTTGATTCTCAGCCATCCGATCAAAAAAGAATAAAAAAAATTAAAAATTAAAAGTTAAACTTTTAACTTTGAATTTCAAACTGTGGATGACTTTTTAACTTGAATCACAGCCCTTGATTAGTGTTGTACCCCGTGCAATACTCTAAATATTGCAGTGAATCTCAATCCCAGTCTCAATGGTGCAAAAGTGTGATGCACAACGAAAAAGATCACATCAAGATTATTAGAATCCAATATAAATATAACAACATGATAAATTTTACAATATTTTTCACAATTCATAAGAATTAAATGAATAGAATACATATGAAATTCCCAGATATTTGAAAAGCAAAAATTAGAAAAAAAATATGTGCCAAAGAAAACAATCACACAAAGATAGTATTTACGTAGTTCAGTAATTTGCCTACGTTCACGGAGTTGTAGGGATTTCACTATTCTCCAAAAAAAAAAAAAAAACAAGACGCAGCAATACAGTTTCCTCTCTCAAAAACAACACACAAAACCCTAATCTCCAAAACAAACTTCAGAAAATCTCTCATTAAAAACTGTAGCAATATTATTTTGAGTCGGGTCATAATCCGAATCAAACATAATTAGACTCCACAAACCCCAATATTAAGATAGTATGTTGTGATTGGTGTGCAATAAAAGTGATTATTAGTCCTAGTGAAAATGATGTTGCATTAATCATAATTTTCTATATATCTTAATAAGTTGTGAAATTTGTTGTGTACATATGCATTTTTTGTTTGGAATAAACGTGCCTCTTTTAATTTTTAACAAAGTTTTTTTTTTTTTTTTATGAATTTAACAAAGTTATAAATTCCGTTCTGGAGACATAATCCAAAACAAGGAACCCATAGAAAAATAGTGTAACATAGTGCTCTAACTTTTAATGATGTTTTCAAGTTTTGCTAGAAAGTTGCAATGTATATAATATGTGGCCCCCCAAAAAAAACCATATGCCACCAGTAAATCATTTTATTTTTTTTTTTATTGTAATTGTTTCGTTGAGGACAGATTCAAGAAATATTTGATGTGTCCAAGTTTAGCCATTCCTCATCCCATTTATATATCTGAATTGATTCTGCAGTGTAGAGGAATGGTGCTGCCCTATTATCAATTCCAAAAATGTTGGCTTATTCGTATGAAAAATATATAACCAGAGAAAGATTTTTAATTACTTCTAATAAAGAAAACAATTTCCTCATACACTTCCTCCTTTTCTTGTTCTCCTTATTATAAAATAATACTAGGTGAATAGACGAATAACCATTTGCAGATTTGTGTTTTTGAGAAAACATTCTGGCCAATTTATCATACCCACGGAGGAAGCCTAAAAAGATTGGTCTAGTCACCAGTGCAATTGGAAGATATATCTAAAACTAATTTCACTTTAAAATTTTGTGATTTATTCCATATCTCGATCCATGTTGTCTATCCAATCACCATTCATAAAAGTTCCCTATTGCAGTGTATACATGGTATTTAGACAAAAGTCGAAGGCTAGCTTTCGTACCATCATCATCAAGATGATTAACTTTATTTCCAATATTTTTTAAAAATACTGTACTTTTTCATACTGTCGTATGAATGTTATGAGTTGGTTGCGGATGGAAAAAAAAAAAAAACATAAACAGAATGTGTGTTTTGTGTATTACCTATCTCATGATCGTCCATACATGTTATGTTCTATCAAGTTCTGTAATTTTATTTAATGCTCTAATTGTAACAGAGCTATAGCAGATTATCTGTCTCATGATCTTCCATACACGTTGACGCCAGACGATGTTTTTCTCACAATGGGATGCGCCCAAGCAATTGAAGTTACAATAAGAGTCCTTACCTGCCTAGGTGCCAACATTCTGCTTCCAAGGCCATGCTTCCCATCCTATGGTGCTCATGCCTCATCTAACAATCTTGAAGTCCGTTATTTTGATCTGATTCCAGAAAAGGGTTGGGAGGTTGACATTGAAAGCGTAGAAGCTCTTGCTGATGAGAATACTGTTGCGATGGTTATCATAAACCCTGGCAATCCTTGTGGAAGTGTCTATACACACCAACATTTAAAGAAGGTAGGTTAAACCATTAATGTACTTAACTAGGCAACATTAAGTCTTAACTTCAACTCCAATCCTAATCCACAACTTTACCTCCTTAGCCAAGGTGTTCTCAGGGGACGAGTAAAATCTTGACCTTTAATATATCAACTGCAATCGACTCAAAAAATAGCATTAAAAATTTACCTCCTTACCTAATTTCTTTATCATTTGAGCCAATGTCTATTTGGAAGTAGAGTCAAATTTGTTTTGAGAATATCAAAATGTCTATAAGTTCATAATAAGAATGACTTAAAGCTTTTAGTGGCAAAACAACGATTAAATTTTAGTTTATTTTGCTAGGCTCTCATATGATCTTGTTACTTACATGTAACACAATGGTGGATTTAATGGTTTAGAATCATTTCTGCAATAAGCGTGAGTTTTCATAAGTAAAACCTTCTTCTTCTTTTTTTTTTTTGTAATTAGGGTGTTAATGTTAGTGGTGGTTGATTTTCTGAATTTTAGATTGCAGAGACAGCAAGAAAGCTGGGCATTCTGGTGGTTGCGGATGAAGTTTATCACCATCTCACTTTTGGAACTAATCCATTTGTGCCAATGGGAGTATTTGGATCAATAGTGCCTGTTCTCACACTAGGGTCCATATCAAAGAGATGGCTTGTACCAGGTTGGCGACTAGGATGGCTTGTGACTAGCGATCCTAATGGCATCCTTCGAAAAACCAAGGTCATCTCCCTCTTGTGTGTGTGTGCGCGTGCATGCGCACATTCATGTGTGTATTCTGAATTAAGCTTCCACGTCTGTAGACTCAATAGAATTATAATAATGGTTCTGCATCATATTACATTTTGAATGAATAATAACATGACATGTGTAATAGTCTCAAATCCTTTTCCTTTCCTCTCAGGTTGTAGATTGCATTATTAGTTTTCTCAATCTGATATCTCATCCACCAACGTTCATTCAGGTTTGTAAAATAGCTTCTTTTTTTCTTTCTGTTTTTGTTTTTTTTTTTTTTCTTAAAAAAAAAAAAAAAATCAAAGTGAAAGAATGTAATAGTTTTTCCTCTTTCAAGCAATTTCAGAAGTTAATGTGTATTTTTATCCTGAATTCTTGCTGGAGCAAATTCACCTGAAAGACAATAGAAGAGTTTCCTGATTCCTGTAATAGAAGACTAGAGAAATAACAAGAAAAGGCATCATCTCTAAACCCTACATTGACTTTGTCATGTCCTTAGTGGTTTAGGCTTAACAGCTCTTCAGGATGGGAATCCTACAGCTAAGTGCAAACTTCCAAGAATTTATTCTTATAACTACCAGCTCCTTGTGGGATGTGAAACTTTGCTTGGTTGTAAATTAGTCACCCTAAAATCTCATTGGACCTAAAGGAGATATTTCAAAAATCTGGTTCTAGTGGCTTGTACTTCCAAATCCCTAAAAATACTAACATAAGACCCCTTTGGTATCCCTAAAGATATTGGTGACCAATTTCTTGGTGTATAATCAAATTTTAAGACCGTTATTCATTCATCCATTTACATTATATCACTTTTGCAGATTTCAAATTTTAGCACATATTATTTTAACAATACTACTTTAATTAATTTGACTCCTAGTAGAATGACATCTTGCTTCTTTTTTCATTTTTTAGTATGTTGCTTATGTTCATCTAAATATGCACATATTACTGTTCCTTTCTCTTGTTATTGATACTTTAATTCAATATTTTGACATATGAATACTGGAATGCTATAATCGTCCCTTTTTTCCCCTGTTCCTTCTCTTGAAAATATAATAATGTTGCTTGTGTATCAGGGTGCAGTTCCTCATATCCTTGAAAAAACAGGTGAAGATTTCTTTTCAAAAATTATTGACATCCTAAGGGAGGCTGCACATATATGTTATGATAGAATTATGGAGATCCCTTGCATTAGTTGCCCAAACAAACCTGTAGGATCCATGTTTGTGATGGTAAGAATATCAAATCTTAGACAAATTGGTGCCTTAAAATTAAGTGTTGAATATCTCACTGACTAGGAATTTCACCACAGGCTAAGCTAAATCCATCATTATTGGAAGACATAATTGATGATATGGACTTCTGTCTCAAGCTGGCTAAAGAGGATTCGGTTATTGTTTTACCAGGTATGTAACAGGGTCTTTAAGATTTCTTGAGCTGGACAAAACCCAAGTCATAAGTTCAGATTTCCCGTCTTTTTTTTTTTCTTTTTTCTTTTTTGTCTCGGTTAAATCAGGAAAAAAAAAAATGAGGACCTTACAGACTGTTTGGCTGCTTTGTAAATTTTTATACATCTGAATTAGTTGAGTCTTTTTTTTTTTTGTCTCGGTTAAATCAGGAAAAAAAAAAAGGACCTTATAGACTGTTTGGCTGCTTTGTAAATTTTTATACATCTGAATTAGTTGAGAAAATCCGGATAGTTGGCTGGTGGGGTAAGGTCTCTGTACTTAATATCATGCATTTAAAGATCATTAGGCTTACAAGTCATGGCCTGGTGAACTAGAAGTCTAGAATGATGAGAAGGAACAAAATAAAAATGAATATAAGGAGAACAAGTAAATCTTAGTATGGTATTTAGGAAATTTTGGCCTTTCAATGTTTTGACATTTCATTCCCAAGTGTATGTGGATTCCTTTTAATCCCCTTTGTATCTCTTACTAGCAGATCATCTCACAGAGTAACATGAAATTTGGAAAAAAAAAAAAAAAAAATTCGTCTTGAAAGATAAACCTAGAAAACACGTTACCTAGAAAACAGTTTATGTAATGCATTCTTAATGGCGGCGTCGTGGATACCTCTTTCAAGGTAACATTGAGTGCCTACCCCTTGAAATCTCTAGATGTTGCCATTACAAGACAATAGCATGCGTGTTGGATTGGTCACTTTCTTGCAATATGTGACTTTATATATTGATTTTTCTAGTTTCCATTTTTGTAGTGTTGTTGCAGAAGCGTGGACATATTGCAGTTAGTCTATATTCTATTGTGTCTCCAAAAGCTTATTGAAAAAGTAAAATCCCATAGACACTTGAGCCCATAGTCATGGCTTCTCAAAATTCACATTATCCTTGCTGGAAGTAAATCATCACCATGAAACATGTATTCCAAAAGTAGTCAAGTTCTTGGCCGAGAAATGATTTTCTTGGTACATAAAATGTTTATTAGGATGGTAATGGCACAGGGTTGAGTGGGTGTCTCCGTCATCATTCCAGCCCTGGAACTTCATGTCTCCCCATATTCGTCGCATATTTGAAACAATATAAAATATTAGTCCCAATTTCCATCAAATCTAAAAATTTTAATACTCAGAACCCAACAAGCGCCATTAATCCAACAAAACCAAGCAAGTTCAACAGTAAAATAAGCTACCTACTAACTAAAGCCTGGCAAACTAGGATAAGAGAGAAGGGGTGTGGCTATTGTAGTGCAATGAGAATAGATGATTTAGAAGACAGCATGATGACCAGAATTTACTACTCTTGTTTAGTATTTAAATGATTTATAGTCATATCCAAAATCCAAATTAATGGCTAAGATTGTTATGATATGCAGGGATGGGTTTAGGAATTCAGTAAATATTCTCTCACTTATTTTACATTTACACTCGTTCACACAATATCCACAGTTGTATATGCTAATTGATTATGCTGCCAATTGACGCTAATAGTACTCGAGTCTCTTTTTAAGGGGTGGCCCTGGGGATGAAGAATTGGTTGCGCATAACTTTCGCAGTTGAGCCTTCGGCTCTTGAAGATGGCTTGGGGAGAATTAAAGCCTTCTGTCAAAGGCATGCCAAGAAACAATAAAATTTCTCCTAAATTACATAATCCAGCAGTAGCAAACTAGTGATCAACAACTACGCATTGGATCTCAAGCTCAAGCTGGTTACTCATGGTGGTTTCCATGAGTGATAAGAATAATAATTGTTGTAGGATTCGTTAATAAAATCCCCTGTTTGATGTTTTGCTACTCAAGCAAGACACCATGAGGAAGGGATTGTGATGACTTTGTAATTGGCAACTTCTTGTTGCACAATCACATGCTGCTGGTATTGGTGACAGCTGATCAGCAACATCGCGTTGCATGATCTCATGTTGTTAGTTCTTTGTCCCTATAATTTCCTTAAACCTTAAAGAAGTTCTCAGATGTTTGAACTCCATTTGTCCAGTGATGTTTGATTATTGAACCAGAAAATATTGTTCATTTGGAGATCACCGTCTCCCTTGAATTTTCACCCATGTTTATGATTGTAGTATCTGTTCTTCTCAATCTTTATATTCTTCAATACTTCGATCATACTTAAATTTTGTCTTTAGTATTTAGTATGGAGCAAAGGGGACCAAATGGGACTGAAGTAGACCATGATGAACCAAATTGGACTGAAGTAAATCCAATGGACCGCAGTGGACCGAATAGACCAAAATGCTAGGTAGATGCGGCTCAAAAAGAGCGTAATAACAATAAATGCAATGCTTCAGCTTTTAGATATTTTATTGTTTGTCTTTTAATATAACAAATAATTTTGATTAGCAAAGCATGATCAATATCCTGAGACACCATTAAAATTGAAATAATTATTTGGGTCTTGCATATGCTAATATTTTATGATATTTGGCTAATTTAGGGTTTATATTATTTTTCTTGTTATTTATTTGTAGGAAGTTACATAGAAATGATGGGTAATAATCTTGACATTGTATTTATATATTTGAGGATAGTTTGAAAGAAATATTAATTCCTACCACCCTCTTATGAATAAACCAAACATGAGGATGCCATATTCCTAAGAATCATATCAGATTTCTAATCAAACCAAACCAAATATGGGCATACTTATTACATTCTCAGTATCATATTCTGGAGACTCTGGATGCTGGAGGCAAATTAGATTCCCCAAACCACACACAAGGACATTCAGCACATGGTTAAGTTTGGCAATAAACAACTCTAAAGATGATAGGTCTCAATGACCCAGTCATAGGGTTATTTTCTTTCCTACTAACCCAACAAAGATCAGGGCTTAGACCTTCCATCTCTGGGCATATTCTCAAAAAGTTTCTCCACTCTTTTTTTCCGATCAAAGCCAACATTTATGAATTCGTACTGAGACAAAAGGCATTCACCAAGTGTTTCCAACAACTCAATTTTTATTGCTTAAGATACCGGACTGTTTCAGTTCCTATTAAGTTTAATCTGGAAGGTTTGATTCACAAGAGGATCATTCTTTGTATACTAGCCTTACCAGGCCATCTTGTGATAGTATATCTGCAAGTGGACCATTGGGTTACTAGTGTCATTGTACTTCTCAATGCCAAGTGTCTTGAATTTATTGGAGATCATGATATTTGGGAATTTGGACTATAAGGAGAAGTTTTTGTTGCCATATGAATTGATGCCTTAGATGGAATGAATTTGTTTTCTTGCTAGTATATGTACTTGCTTTCCATCTTCTCATTCTCGAGAAGGAAGTCTTCTTAGTAGGGAGTGGATTATCATCCGAGACAACGTAGATGGGGGTACATGGGAAACAAACATGGTTTTAAAAATTAAAATGGTCAAAGAACCAAAAAATGGTCCGGTTTCCATTTTTCCTCGTTCTTGACCAGTTATTCCGATTTTTACCGAACATGTTCTAGGTTCAGTTCCCGGTTTAACCAGTTGAACTGGCTGGTCCGATCCAGTTTTTAAAACAATGAGAACAACTAGGGCCAATCAACCACTAAGCCACTTAGGCCATGGCCTAAAGCCCCCAAATGGAAGAAAGTCTCAAATATCAGTCAATGAAATCTTTAAAAGAAATGCCGAATATTACACGGTAATAATGTTTTTTTTTTAATCTTACAAAAATAGAAGAAAATTTTGAGTTATTTATTATCTTGTAGGAGTATTAACTAAGCCCAAAATTTAGTCAATAAATGAAAATCTCTATCTTAGTAAGTGTGCAGTTCATTTGACCCTATCTTTTGATTGACTGAGACGGTTCAAATTCTTTCATGTGTATAAGTTTTAAACTCAAATTTTTTACTACATACACTATAAATATAGAATAATCTCTCTCTCTCTCTCAAAAAAAAAAAAAAACTTCAAAATCAAAATTTGTTAGCTGAAATATTCCCCTCTAATAATCCAAAATTGCTATTAGATCTACCATCTCTCTTTTAATTGGTAGTTAGAGCAGTTTTAGGCGGCTCTCAACTGTTTCTTGAATAGGTAAAACAAAGTCTCTTAGGATAATGGTTAATAATCCATTTAAAAAAAGTTTTTATAGGAAAAGAAAAAAAAAACAATTAATGTTTTGACAGCTTTTTTTATTTCTCATAAAAGTAGTGTCAAAACTTTCCTAAAATAGATTGTTAACCATTGCCATAAGAGCACCCGTTAACATGTCCCTTTTACTTTTCTCTTTTATGTTTGGTAAAGAATGGAAAAAAGATTATGGTTTTCAACTTTTTGCTTTTTATATAACATGGTGGAAGTATATGAGCTAAAGCAGCAAATGTAGGGTAAAGCACGCACGCAACAAAGAGACTTTGAAAATCTCCGATAAATCTAAAATCCTTAAAAAATAAATTTGCAAGAGACTTTGATTCAAGTATTCAAAAGCTTACAATAATAGTTTGCAATAAAAATTTACATTTACAAGATAGTTTACAGTGCTTTTGTCTTTTAAAAAAGAAAGATAATCAAAGCATGATTTGGAAATACGGGTCGGGAGTCAGGACTTGTTTTCTGTGAATCTAGTCACCGTGCAATTAATATATCCATGTAAGATTTAACGATTAATAAGTATTTTTTTTTTTATAGATATATATATATATATATATTTAACGCTATTAACTTTTTCATCTCATATAAGTGTGTTTGATAATTATATGGTGTAATAGAGTTATTGCACAAAATCTCAATCCATTTTCTCTTCCTTGAAAATGTACTTTTTGATGATGACGTGACAAACTACTCACAAGAAGCTCAAAATATTTTATTTTTTTTCCATGATGTGACAAAACATTTAAACTATATTGTTTTAAGCTGAAAGCCTTAAATACAAACGATGGTGCGAATCCAAATTTGAAACTTAGTGGGACAAAATCAAAATCACTCCAAATTGTAAGAATGTAAAGTGCAATTTAATCATTACTTTCCTGTTTTGATTATTTCAAGTTAGGCAGTACTTGTCAAGCTCTTAAGAAATGATCTGTAATAAATTCTTGTTTTAGAAGTTCTCCAATTGAACAATATTTTCTGGTTCAATAATCAAACAGAAATGGACACATTCAAACGTCTGAGAACTACTTTATTTAAGGTTTAATGAAGTTATTGGTGCAAGCAGTAACAACATATATGAGATCATGCAACGGGATGTTGCAGATCACCTATCACCAATACTGACATCGTGTGATCGTGCAACAGGAAGTTGCAGATCACAAGTCATCACCACTCTTCTTCATGGTGTCTTGCTTGAGTAGCAAGACATTGAAGAGGGGACTTTATTTTCAAATACTTGAACAATTACAATTCATAACATTCATGAAAACCACCCATGAGTAACCAGCTTGAGCTTGAGATCCAACGCGTAGTTGTTGATCACTACTGCTCCATTTTGTAACTTAAGAGAATTCTTATTTTTTCTTGGAATGCCTTTCACAGAAGTCTTTCATTCTCCCAAAGCCATCTTCAAGAGCTGAAGGCTCAACTGCAAAAGTTATGCGCAACCAATTCTTCATCCCCACCGCCACCCCTGTAAACCAAAGGATTGAGTACTATTAGCCTCAATTAGCAGCGAAATTATTACCCACAAAATATTACTCAACCAAAGTAATCGTGATCGAACCCTTTAATTAGGATATGACAATCTTTGAATGCTAAAAAAGACTAGTAATCTTACTGTCATTCTTTCTTCTCAATCATCTATGCTAATTGCACTACAATAGCCATCTCTCTCTGTTTTGTTTTTAAAATGTTAAAGTATATGATGTATAAGGGGAGAGACTTAAAGTTGCAGGGGCAGGAATGATGACAGAGACGCTCGATCCCCTACACCATTACCATCCTAATAAACATGTTTATTTATTAAGACTAATATTTTAATCTTGTAATACATGTTTCATGGTCAAGATTTGCTTTCAGCTAGGGTCATGTACTTGGCAATCAAAATTTTGAAAAGCCATGACTCTGTGCTCAGTTGTCTAAGAGATTTCTTTTTGGGTTTAATTGAATATATCGTACTCAACCCTTGAAATTTGTTTTAAAATCATCCTTATATTTAAAAATGTTTAAAAAAAAGTCTTTACTATCAATTATGGAAAGAAAATGCAGACATAACAAACGGAATTTATGAAACTAAGGTTACTTTAATAAAGTAGAGACTATGTCATGGCATAAATTCCGTTTGTCATGTCGGCATTTTTCATCCATCAAATGACAAAAGGGAAATTTTAAAACAACAACAACAACAAAAATCAATATAAAAAGCCACATAAATCCACTCCAATAATATGCTAACCGTAGTGCAAGAAAGTTACATATCCAACATGCATACTGTTGTCCTCAACCCATGGTCATTTTTTTTGTAAGGGCTTGTAAAGGTGACATCTAGAGATTTCAAGAGATGATCACTATTTCCTTAAAAGAGATATCCCCAATGCCGCCATTAAGAAAGCAAGCAAGCATTGCAGAAAACGTTTTTGAAGTTGAGTGTGGATTTGTAGGTTTATCTTTCAAGAGGAAATTTTTTTCCAAATTATAGAACTTTTTGAGATCGATTGTTAATATTACACGGAAAAAAAGGGCATCCACTTGGGAGTGAAATACATCAAAACATTGAAAGGCAAATATTTGTGTTTTAGATATCTTTCCATGAATATGTAATTAGCAGTCAACGGGGGAAACATGGAAGGGTCTCCTGCAAGAGCAACTTCCTTAATACTATACAGCTTCTAGCTTTTAGCTTCTAGCTTTTAGCTTTTAGTTTTTATATACAGTTTTTTAAAACCTTACTTTTTTCCCACTTTTTCAAATTTTTTCAAGGTACAAATATACTTTAGTACACTTTCAACAAAAAATTTTCAGCAAAAAGCTAATAAGCTGTTCCCAAACAGACAAGAATCTAAGATTTACTAGCTCTCCTATTCTTTATTTTTATTATGTCCCTTCTCATCATTTTTTTAGCTCATCAGGCCATAATATCTAAGCCTAGTTATCTTTAAATGCACCATATTAGGGACAAAGAAATTACTCCAGCAGCCTAGCTACTACCCAGATTTTCTCAACCAGTGTACAAGAACTCTAGTCCAGAAGATATATAAAGATTTACAAAGCAGCCAAACAAATACTAAGGCCACTCTTTTTGGGGGTAAAATGAAAAAACACCGCCTTAAGGCATTACAAATCTGGATCTGTGAATGTATTTGTCTGGCTCAAGAAATCTTAAAGACCTTTTTTTTTAATGGGAAAAGACCTTGTTACATACCTGGTAAAACAACAACAGACTCCTCTTTAGCCAGCTTGAGACAGAAGTCCAAATCATCATTTATGTCTTTCAATAATGACAGGTTTAGCTTAGCCTGTGACCAAATTCCTAATCAATAAGATATTATTTACCTTTTTAGGCACAAATAATTAACAATTTTGATGTCCTTACCATCACAAACATGGATCCTTCAGGTTTATTTGGGCAAGTAATGCAAGGGATCTCCTGAATTCTTTCATAACATATGTGTGCAACCTCCCTTAGGATGTCAATAGTTTTTGAAAAGAAATCCTCCCCTGTTTTTTCAAGGATTTGGGGAACTGCACCCTAATACATAAACCACATTGTTATATTTTCAAGAGAAGGAAGACAAAAATACATGGATGATCATAATATTTCAGTATCACCATGTTAAAAGTTTGAAAGAAACAATTGAGAGAAAATGGGAAAATTATATGTAAGATGCTGATGAAAATAATCTACATACCAAAAAAAAAATGTCATTCTACCATGAATCAAATAAAATACAGTAAAGTATTATTAAAATAATGAGCAAAAATTTGAAATAGTGATATAACTAAATGGATGAATGAATGAATAACCATCTTAATTTTCATTATACACCAAGAAGTTGGACATCACTCACCAGTATCTTAAGGGATAATAGAGTCATCTCATGTTAGTATGTTAGAGATTTGGGACTAAAAGCCAATAGAGTCAGATTTTTCACTTCCCACAAGCACCAGATAACTATTAGAAAAAAGTCTAGGGAGTTTCCACATAGTTAGAGGTAGGATTCACCTTTACTTCAGATCGAAGAGCTGTTCAGCCTAACCACTAAAGATATAATGAAGTCAAAGTTGGGTCTAGAGAAAGTGGGCCTTTTTTCATGTTATTTCTCTAGTCTTCTATTAAAAGAAATTGTTCTATTGTCTTTCAGGTGAATTTTCTCCAACAAGAATTAAGGATAAAAATACATATTAGGTTTTGAAAGTGCTTAAAAGAGGAAAAAATGTAGCATGCTTCCATATTGAGACATAAACATAGCAATTTACAAACCTGAATGAACGTTGGTGGATCAGATGTCATATTGAGACAGTCTGTAATGCATTCTACAATCTGAGAGGAAAAGAAAAGGATTTGAGAATACTGCATATGTCTTGTTATTACTCATCCAATAAATTGAAATATAATGCAGAACCTTCATTTTAATTATTATTCTATATGTATTTGTGGCTGTGCAAGCTTAATAGAGAGAGAGAGAGAGAGAGAGAGAGAGAGAGAGAGATGACCCCGGATTTTCGAAGGATGCAATTAGGATCACTTATCACAAGCCAACCTAGTCGCCAACCTGGCACAAGCCATCTCTTTGATATAGACCCTAGTGTGATAACAGGCACTATTGATCCAAATACTCCCATTGGCACAAATGGATTAGGTCCAAAAGTGAGATGGTGATAAACCTCATCTGTAACCACTAGAATGCCCAGCTTTCTCGCTGCCTCTGCAATCTAATATTCATAAAATCAACCACCAATAATATTGTCATCAACGCCTTAATAAAAACTAAGTTTTACTTATGAAAAATCATGCTTATTACAGAAACATATGAAGCATGAGTTCCAAACCAATATCATGTGAAAGTCTAGCAGCATATACTAAAATTTAATTATTGTTGCACCATTAAGAACTTCATAAGTCATTCTGCTTATGAACTTTTAGACATTCTCATATTCTTACATATTCTTCAAACAAAGTTGATTCTACTTCTGAAAAGACATTGACTCAAATAATTACACGAGGAGGCAAGAGTAGAGTAAATATATATTAAGTGTCAATGTTTCACTCACATCTTCTGAAAACAACCTGGCTAGCTAATAAGGAGGTAAATTTGTGAATTAGTATTAGAGTAGACGTTAAAGTTTACTCTTTGCTACTCATATAATATAAACAAATTTCATGTATCTATGAAAAAGAAGGTTTAACCTACCTCTTTCAAATGTTGGTGTGTATAGACACTTCCACAAGGATTGCCAGGGTTTATGATGACCATGGCAACGGTATTCTCATCAGTAAGAGCTTCGACGCTTTCAATATCAACCTCCCAACCCTTTTCTGGATTAAGATCAAAATAACGGACTTCAAGATTGATAGATGAAGCAAAAGAGTCATAGAATGGGAAGCATGGTCTTGGAAGTAGAATGTTGGCACACGGGCGAGCAAGGGCTCTTAGCGTTATTTCAATTGCTTGGATGCATCCTATAGTGAGAAAAACATCGTCTGGCGATAATGTGTAAGGAAGATCACGAGACAAATAATCTGCTATAGCACTGTTACAATTCAAGCATTAACTTAATAAATTAGATTAACATTGAATATATGACAACATGCAATACATTATCTGTTTTTCAATAGACTCAGAGAATCAATATGAAACTTGGGAAAGTTTCGATAATTTTTTATTCGAGATAAGTGAACTTGATCATCTTGTTAGTACAAAAGAAGCTAACCATCACGTTTTGTCCAAATACTACAAATATATATATATATATATATATATTCTAAGAATAAGAATACACATTGTAAACATTTTTACAAAGCAATCAATGGCAGAGGGAGGTGGGGCAGAGGAGGGGCCATGCCCCCCTGGATTTTTCAAGATCCTCCTCCTCCCCCTTTATTTTATTAACAAAACTTTAGGTAGGTGCAACTTTAACATAATGACCCCTTTCATATTTATAATTAAAAAAAAAAAATTTTAATGTACAAACACTAATTTCTCATTGAAAGCATTAATCTATTTTTTCTTATAATTTTATATATATCATTAACTTTAAGAGCATTTTAAGTGTGTTTTAAAAAATGTATTAAGTAAATTTTTTTAATAGAATTTTTTTCCAAAGCTATAAGATCAAATCAGATTGTCCAAAAAATAAAAATGCTAAGATCAAACCACAAGAGGGCAAAAACTTTCCCAACAACTTTTTTCTGATGGGTAGGTGATGAACAGTGAATTAGTCAATAGCATTGAAGATATGTTAAAGGAAGCAACTTTATGAGATATAGACCGTAGGACTATTTTCTACGCACAACGGGAAAACCAATCAATAATTAGTGTTGAAATCATGCACATAGTGATTGATGTAAAGAACTTTTAACAAGGTTGCTCATCATGAACTATGTAAGCGGATTTTTAAGAGAAGGATGCATGCAATTAATCTTTCGTTTTGTTAATAATATTTCATTTGGTTTTAGGAGGAAAATTTTACATAATGAGAAATGCCTTAAAGGGACACTTCAATCCCATAAAATTCCAAATATCTTTATATATATATATATATATGACCTTTTTTTACTGTCACCTACACTACTTTTGCAACGGTGAGAGTGAGACATTTTTTTTTAAGACAATTTGCACGGGTGAGACCTGAGACTATGTGTGGAGTATATTTGTCAGATGCGTTTTTTGTAACAATGTAGAAGGATTGATTTGGTCCACTTTATTCTAAAAGAGTGATAGCAGCCAATAATTAATAATAGCTAACCTCTTTGTTTCTTTAATTCTTTTCCTTATTTATTATTGCATTTTTATTGTAAAAATGAAAACCACCGTTGTTTTTCACGTTTTTGTACCCTACCTGTTACCCGACAGCGCAAATGGACAAAAATTGCATAAGGAAAGTTGTAATGAATAATAATATTAATAGCAACAGGTTTTTTTTGAGAATGATAATAGCAACAAGTTGGTTGTGAAAAGACAACAATATGTAAGTACATAACAAAGATATATAACGATATAGTATTTCACATAATGTAATAGATATTAATAGTAGAAATTGAGAATTGAAAAAATAATAATAATTGTCAATCTTAATTATTGAATAAAAAAAATGAAACTTAAGAAGTAATGTTAATGTATACCATTTTTTTTTATAACACACATTTTGTCACAATTCGTATGTTTGTCAAGTAATGATTAAATTATTTTTTATCAAGCACTTATGGTAGTCCTGTATGTTAGGGATGTAATCCAAACATAAGTTGATTGTATGACCTCTAGACTCTTCCATAATTCGTTATGAACAATAATTTTTCAACAAAATATTTACAAGCACAAGTAAATAATTCGTTATGAACAATAATTAGAACAAGTAACTATTTACGAGTTGTAAATAGTTACTTATTCTAATTTAAACCTACTACTGAATAAGATTTGATGTAAAAATATCGTAAAAATAGCCTTTCTAATAATATTTACCTTCTGGCCGGCTGGAGTCCAGAGGTGGGTGGATAAGAATTGAACTTGGCGGAGCGGAGAGCGTCGACGACGGCATCTTCGGCTAAGGGAGTGGTCCGAAAACATGGGAAAGGAGAAGGGTCGCCATGTCCGAGAGGCAAAAGTGGCCTTGGATCATCTTTGTTAACACTTCCCCATATCTTCATCAAAAGCCCTCGAATTGATGTTTTCGACTGTGGATTCAGCTTTCCCATCCCCCAAAAGTTCCATCTTTTTTCTCCATTCTCCTCCATTTTCTTGCTACAACTACCTTCAGCTCTCGGATGGGTCTACCTGTGGCTGTGACTCTGTTGTGTGTTGTGGTGATATTTTTATTATTATTCGCACCAGCTTTTGTTTTCAAGCTCTCTCTTTCATTCTTTGCTTCTCTCTCTTGCACTGACCACAGAAAATATGTTTTGGTTGGTGGGATGAATAAATTATAGTGTGCGTCTCAATAATAAATTAATATTATTCGGAAAAAAAAAAAAATTCGACTAATAGGATAAGCAACAACTGGTATGATTTGGTATAAAAAAAATTAATATTAAAACTAATTTCACATCTATTTTAACAATTGTTTGAGATGAATTCGGTTCTGAGCAGTAGAGGAAAAAAATAGTAGATATGCATGTGCGTGAAGGGCATCACAACCTGTCAGACCAAAAAAATAACTATTAATATTATATGGGAAATACTTTTAAAACTATTACTTTCTCCGTCCCAATTTTTTTTGTCCTATTTAAAAAGTCAAACTTTTTAAGGGAACATAATTTATTATTTTACCTACCTTTTAAAAATGTATAAGTTTTTAAAACTACCCTTAAAAAAATTTATTAAAAAATTAAATTAGTAAATTAATAGGGGTATAATAGGAACATTAATAAATTAATGACTTTTATTTTTAGAAACAGGACAATATTTTGGGACATCTCAAAATAGAATAGAGGACAAAAAAAATGGGACGGAGGGAGTAGGCCCGTGTGGTAGTGTTTTATTTCTTCTTTTTTTTTAAACAATATTATATATATTTTTATACATTTTTTCATTCACACGTAGTTTTAAAAAAATTGAAAATTATTATTAAAATACATATACCAAATGGGCTCTAAATTTTTAAACCGTTTAATTTAAACCTTCGTATAAAACTAGTAATACATTTCATAAAAAACAAATAAAAATAAAACAAGTTGCATATGGGATTACGTAACAGTTAAAAGAAACCAGCTTGCAAAAAGTTTAGTTACAAAATTGGTTATAAGTTAAGGGTACAACTTTATTCAATAAAATAAATGTTACTATATATTTTAAAATTTTAACCGTTGAATTGCATCTTTTTTACGCTCTTATAACACATGTCAAATTTTGTATGAATAGAATATTATTTATTATATGATCTACAAACTTATATTTTATACATAATTTTAAACTACAAAAACTTACAATTTAAACAATTTATTGATGACATGGTTATTAATCTTTAGTTTTCTAGAAATTTTACAAGTATGGAGGATATAAGAAAAAAATGTAATCCAATAGTAGATTTGTTAAAATTTACCTCCAATAAAAATATATTGAGAAAAGTTGTAACTAAACTTTGACGAGTCTTTTAGGTAAATATTGCAAAAATTAAAACATATTTGCGTTATAGGTACTGTTTGAAGTTATTTGTGGAAATGAGGAGAGAGACTGAATTTCGGCAACACCGTTGCCGAAATTCAACAAAAAGTAGGAGAGAGAATCCCAAAAAGGAGGAAAGAGAAAACTTGTTGTCAGGAGTTGAATTTCGGCAACTGTGTTGCCGAAATTCATCTGCCCAACTTTACTGTGCTGCCCGGATGTGTGAGAAGTGCAATAATGCCCAGACAAAAAATAAAGTAATTGTGTTGCCGAAAATGGTAGAAAAAATTAAATAAATGCGGAAGAATTAAAGAAAAATATAATGCGTTATGCACACAATATTTTTACAATATTTTCACAATAAATCACAAGTAACTAGTTATTATTAGTTCAAATTTAAATTTGACATTGACATTACTATTTTAATTTAACAATAACAGCAAGTAACAACCTGATACTTAGCATTTGTTGTAAAAATATTGTAAAAATTGTGTGCACTTATTATTTCTTAAAAAAAAAAGTGTAATGGATTTGTGAAAAATTTTGTAAAGTGTAATGGATTTGTGAAAAATTTTGTGGCAATTGTGGCAATCCCATTGCCGAAATAGTGGGGAAAAACTTTTCCCTACTATTTCGGCAATGGTATTGCCACAATTAGGGAAAAACTTTTTTTTTTTTTTTCCAATTGTGGCAATGCTTTTTTTTTTCAATTATGGCAATAGCATGGAAAATTTTTTCCCACGATTTCGGCAATGGCATTGCCACAATTGGGAAAAAAATAATATTTTATTTTATTTTTTTCCCAATTGTGGCAATGGTATTGCCGAAATTGTGTGGAAAAAATTTTTCCCGCCATTTCGGCAATACCATTGCCACAATTAGAAGTTTTTCCCCATAATTTCGACAATGAAAAAAAATAAAATAAAAATTTTTTTTTTTCCAATTGTGGCAATGGTATTGCCAAAATTGTTTTTTTTTTTTTTTTTTTCAAATGTGCCATTGCCACAATTAGTAAAAAAAAAAAAAAAAAGTCCGAAAATGTTTTTCCCCCAATTTCGACAATGGCATTGCTGAAATTGTGGGGAAATTTTTCCCCACAATTTCAGCAATGCCATTGCCACAATTAGGGAAATTTTTTTTTTTTTTTTTCAATTGTGGCAATGGTATTGCCGAAATTGTGGGGAAAATATTCCCCGTTTCGACAATGCCATTGCCACAATTAGGAAAAGAATAAAAATTAAAAAAAAAATTTCCAATTGTGGCAATGGTATCGCCGAAATTGTGGGAAAATTTTTTCCCCCTATTTCGGCAATGGCATTGCCACAATTAGGGAAAAATCTTTTTTTTTTTTTTTTTCAATTGTGGCAATGGTATTGCCGAAATTGTGGGGAAAAATATTCCCCCATTTCGGCAATGCCATTGCCACAATTAGTATTAAAAAAAAAAAAAATTCCCAATTGTGGCAATGCCATTGCCGAAATTGTAGGGAAAAATTTTCAGCAATGCCATTGCCACAATTAGGAAAAGAATAAAAATAAAAACTTTTTTTTTCCAATTGTGGCAATGGTATTGCCGAAATTGTGGGGAAAATTTTATTTTTATTTTTACTAATTGTGGCAACAGCATTGCCGAAAGTGTGGGGAAAAGTTTCTCCCCCAATTTCGGCAATGGCATTGCCGAAATTGTGGGGAAACATTTTTCCCCACAATTTCGGCAATGCCATTGCCACAATTAGAGAAATTTTTTTTTTTTTTTTTTTCAATTGTGGCAATGGTATTGCCGAAATTGTGGATTTCCCTCCATTTTGGTAATGCCATTGCCACAATTAGTATTAAAAAAAAAAAAAAAATTTCCCAATTGTGGCAATGGTATTGCCGAAATTGTGGGGGAAAATTTTTCCCCACAATTTCGGCAATGGCATTGCCACAATTAGAGAAGAACTTTTTTTATTTTTTTTTATTTTTCAATTGTGGCAATGGTATTGTCGAAATTGTGAGGAAAAATTTTTCCCCACCATTTCGGCAATGCCATTGCCACAATTAGGAAAAAAATAAAAATAAAAACTGAGTAGTGCTCAAATTTGATTTTTCCTCTTTAGATTGTAGCCCTTTGATTCATTTCCTTATTTGAAACTTTCAAACATGGTAAATGACCCAAGCACTGCATAAAACGTATATATTTTAAAGTGTTATCGAAACCCTAAACTATAATACACAATATATATATATACACACACACACACACAAAATAAATAAACATACACCCCAATCCAACTTGCAGTGATAGAAAACATTGTAGCATATGGAATTAGTACCATGTTCTTTCAAATAATACAAACTAACAATATGGTCCAACTCCTAAAAAAAAAAAAATACGGTCCAACCAATCCACTGAAGTAGATTCAATACTTATGGTAGGTCATTCAGTTTAGCCACTAGTGGAGCCAGCCACAGTTCGAGTGGGGCATGTTCTTCTATTATGGCCTTCTTGCCTACAGAGACTGCACAATGGCCTTGGTTGATGCTCTGCCCCTTCGTCCATTTCATTTCGAAGCCGAGTTGTTCTTGGTCGACCTTTTTCACGGCGCAGCTTGACATTAGGATACAAGACCGGAAAATCAGGCTCATTCCAATGTACACTGTCTGGAACCATGCGAAATCTAGGTGCATAACAAGCAACTTGTTCTTCCAAATGGTAGCAACGGTCGATATATCGCATTGCAGAGATGCCTTGATATTTACACACGGCAATGACATGTGAGCATGGCATCTTATAAACCTGCCATTTTTGACAACTACAAGTGTTCTGCCTCAAATTTACCTCATGACGATGATTACCCCTATATGCAGAGTTAGGGTTTATTGGTGTTCTAACTTCAAACAGCCCATCTTCATGACTGAACACAGTAACTGAATGCTTTGGTGCCTTTTTTTTCCCATTTATTGAATTTATTCTTTGCATAGGCCGTAATGAGTTCACCAGCAGTAACCTCTGCGCGTGCCTTAGTATACCGATCGGCAAAGTAGGCTACACAACGGTAGTATGTAAGCTCAACTAACGCAATTATGGGCAGATTTCTAGCACTCTTTAGAATTCCATTGAAACTTTCAGACAAGTTTGTCGTCATTGCCCCATAACGATGTCCACCATCGTGTGCTAACGTCCACTTGGCCACCGGTATTTCCCTCAAATACTCCTCACCATCTGCACTTAATTGAGTAATTCTATCCCTGGTTATTTGATACTTTCGTAACTGATTCTCCATGCCTGCCCACATTACCATAGCCTTCAAGTTTTTATTCCCAATTTTTTGATTAAAATTGCTAGCCACACGGCGAAGGCAAAAACGATGATACCAACGTGTTGATTGACATATAGTCCGTATTGCTGCCATTATACCAGGGTGACGATCAGATATGACACATAACCCTTCCCGATTAGTGACATTAATCTGAATACAACGCAAAAACCAATACCAACTATCATCATTTTCATTCTCCACAATGGCAAAGGCAAGTGGAAAAAGTCTGTTCTCACCATCCCACGTTGATGCAATTAGTAACGTACCTTTGTACTTACCATATAGGAAAGTTCCATCTATACTAATCACTGGCCTACAATGTTGAAAACCTTCAATTGATGGACCAAAAGCCCAGAACACTCTCTCAAATATTGCACAGCCTGGCATAGTAGTAGGTACTGTTCTCCAATTAACCCTGCTGCCCGGGTTTGAATCAGTCAAAGTTTTCAACCATTTTGGCAATAATTGGTACGATTTGTCCCAATCGCCAAACGCTCTACCAATTGCTTTTTGTTTCGCCTCCCACACCTTAGAATAAGAAGGCAGGTATTGGTACTTATTGTAAAGAGTCTGTTGAAGCGAAGAAATCTTTATGGTTGGATCATTTTTGACAACATCCCTCAACTCTTTCTCAATAACATGGGTGTCTAATTGCTCGTGATCTTGTGTGAGCGTGGACTCTGTACATGTGTGTGGACCACTGTATTTCCTAACCTCAAACAACCCATGTGTAGCCCGGAAGCATGCTCGAAGATGCCAAGAACAATGTTTGCACCTTACAGACCAACATGCTGGATCTGACTCTCTTACACAAAATGTTTGGTTCCTCTTGATGTGATAGTGTTTAACAGCAGCTTGTAGGTCATCCTTATCAGCAAAAAGCAAGCCCACATAAAACTCTTGGGTAGGGTCCCAAATACTTTGAGTGGGCTTTTCAAATGGTGGGGTTGGATCAATCATATTATCCCACGTGTTTTGTGAAAAGCTTAGTGATGAAGGTTGATGGAATGCCATAGCTGGACTACTTTCATGATTACCTTCATTTAGAGGCTCTTGTTCATCTCCAACATCATCAAGGACCTCGTCATCATCAAGGACCTCGTTGTCATCATTATCCAAACTGTCGCATAACTCTTTCTGGATGGTAATACTCGACAGTTTGGAAGCATAGCAATGGTGCTGTTGTAGTCCATATATGTCTTTCTGCAAGACACCATGGATGCAAATAATTATCATATGGTGTCCAAACAACCTGCAATTCCAATTACAATAACTATGTTATAATCAATAAAATTAATAATATAACTAGTAAATTAACCATTGATGCATTGTGATATATTACCTGTTCATTATATTGTGTGTTGTGATTAGAACGGTACGCCCCCAGAACATGCGTTGGTGTGTGAGTAAACGTTCTCCTAGCATCCCACCTATACACAATTAATGATTGCCACTGATTTTAGGGTTTGGAAGTATCAAGGATAAATGCTACAGTATACAATATTGTATAGAAATAGAAAGTAAATATTATACCTGCAACCATATGGTTCGTCGCCATTTAAATTTATTGGATTTATTGGAATTGGGGTCAAATATGGAAGATGCTCCCACGCCCATAATTGTAATATGAAAACAGGACCTGCAATCTCCGTACTTTTTTGAATAGCAGCAGTACACAACTCTTTATAAAGGAAAGCAAGTGTGGCACTACCCCAGCTATATTCCGCAGTTTTTCCAAAGTCGTCTAACAGGTTAAGAAAACAGCAATGCAATTTACTTTGGCTCTTATTTCCAAATAGTAAAGCCATAACCTGGAACATGTATGCCCTAGCATACCGTTGGATTGTTATAGCATTGGCACCCTCTGGTAAGTTTGAGAATGTATTCCTTACCCATGTTATTTTAAGGCCACCATATTTCAATGCTGTTGCAGGTGGTTCCTCCCCAAGTAAATTTCTACAAATATCTTTCCAATTCAAATTAGTGGGCCCGCACACTGCTTTGCCATCAATAGGCAATCCTGTAAGGATTGCTATATCTTGTAAAGTGATTGACATTTCACAAGTACGTAGGTGAAATGTATGGGTATCAGAGTGCCACCGCTCCACTAAAGAAGTGATAAGACTCCAGTCAATATCTATATGTGGGAGGCGGGTAACACGGTAGAGTCTACATTGCCGCAAATATGGGATAATACGCTCGCCTAACAGCAGGGGAGGTGCAAACGGTTGGGGTCGCACCCGTAAGGTGGAAACCTGATTTTTTTTAAATGTACAATGTTATATTACTAATGTTGAAATTATTTTCATGTAAATTGAATAATTGTAGATATTATTAGGACATTAATAAATTTGGATCACGCAACGTACATTGCCTTCCATTGCATCATTGGAGATGTGATATTGTTGTCGCTCCATTTCAAATATATCCTACATTAAATGCTACAATGAGTTAAATCATGCAACTTCCATTTGTAGTAAATAATAATAATAATAATAATACACATACATATCTTTATTATAAACCAACAAACATATTATGCAATATATTTTTTCCAAGTAATAGATGTAATAATTGAGAATAACAAAACACATATTTATTATAAAAAGATTACAATAATACAATTTATTACAATTTTTGTGGTCATGTACTAATAATAACAATAAATAATATTAAATAATTTCAAAAATAACAAATACAAATTTAATTAGAGAATTGAGGTGCTTACCACAACTGTGATACCAACTGAAAGAGTAAGAATTATAGAGTGATACTTGCCAAAAAAAAAACACAATCAGATAACCATAAAAAATAATTCATTAATCTAAAATTTGAATAACAACAACAATAATCATAATCATAGGCATACAAATAATATTAACTACAACTATAACAATACATAATATTTTACAATATATTAGCTTTTAATATTTACAAAGCAAAGAAACTTACATTAACAAAAAACTTACGATTCTTAGTTGTTCACCTAAAGCAAAGTAAAAGACTAACTGAACAATCAGAGGACCTTCTATGTGAGGAGATACAATTCTTCAGCGAAGGAGGAGAAATAAAAACAACGCTTGCACTTAGCACTTGACTTGCCTTTTATTACTTCATTGAAGAAGACGTCTTTTATTAGACAAGAAGAGGACAAAAAAAAAACTATCTCTGAGAGAGATTACAATTAAGAAGAAAACAAAAAAGAGATGTCTTTTATTACACAAGAAGAGGACAAAAAAAAAACTATCTCTGAGAGAGATTACAATTAAGAAGAAAACAAAAAAGAATAGATTCTGAGGGATTACAAAAGTGAAGAAAACAAAAAAAATCTCTCAGAGAGATTACAACAGTGAAGAAGACAAAAACGATTCCCTCTGAGAGCTATGAATAGGTAAAATATATTCGATGCAGAGGATACGAAGCAGATGAGATGACAAAAACGAATCCCTCTGAGAGTTATGAATAGATAAAATATATTCGATGTAGAGAATAAGAATCAGATGAGATGAGAAGTTGAGGTGATTGGTTGATTGAAACTTTGTTTTTTTGTTTACAGCGTGCACATAAAAATCTATGTACTTTCTTTAGTTTCTTTTTGTTTATAACTTGCACATCAATCATTTTTTCTTTTATATTATAAAAACCTATGTACTTTGTTTACTTTTTTTTGATTTACAATGTGAACGTCAATCATTTTTTTTCCTCCATTTTCGACAACAGCATGGTCACAATTGCCAAAAAAGATTCTACTCACAATTTCGGCAATGCATTGCCACAATTGGGAAAAAAAGTTGTTATTTTTATTTTTTCTAATTGTGGTAACGGCATTGCCGAAATTGTGGGAAAAAAATTTTCCCCACAGTTTCGGCAATACCATTGCCACAATTGGGAAAAAAAAAGTTTTTATTTTTATTCTTTTCCTAATTGTGGCAATGGCATTGCCGAAATAGGGGGAATATTTTTCCCCACAATTTCGGCAATACCATTGCCACAATTGAAAAAAAAAAAAAAATTCTCTAATTGTGGCAATGGCATTGCCGAAATTGTGGGGAAAAATTTTTCCCCACAATTTCGGCAACGCCATTGCCACAATTGGGAAAAAAAAATTTTATTTTTATTTTTACTAATTGTGGCAACAGCATTGCCGAAATTGTGGGAAAAAATTTTTCCCCACAGTTTCGGCAACGCCATTGCCACAATTGGGAAAAAAAAAAGTTTTTATTTTTACTAATTGTGGCAACAGCATTGCCGAAATTGTGGGAAAAAAATTTTCCCCACAATTTCGGCAATACCATTGCCACAATTGAAAAAAAAAAAAAAATTCCCTAATTGTGGCAATGGCATTGCCGAAATTGTGGGGAAAAACATTTTCGGACTTTTTTTTTTTTTTTTTACTAATTGTGGCAATGGCACATTTGAAAAAAAAAAAAACAATTTTGGCAATACCATTGCCACAATTGGAAAAAAAAAGTTTTTATTTTATTTTTTTTCATTGTCGAAATTATGGGGAAAAATTTCTAATTGTGGCAATGGTATTGCCGAAATGGCGGGAAAAATTTTTTCCACACAATTTCGGCAATACCATTGCCACAATTGGGAAAAAAATAAAATAAAATATTATTTTTTTCCCAATTGTGGCAATGCCATTGCCGAAATCGTGGGAAAAAATTTTCCATGCCATTGCCATAATTGAAAAAAAAAAAGCATTGCCACAATTGAAAAAAAAAAAAAAGTTTTTGCCTAATTGTGGCAATACCATTGCCGAAATAGTAGGGAAAAGTTTTTCCCCACTATTTCGGCAATGGGATTGCCACAATTGCCACAAAATTTTTCACAAATCCATTACACTTTTTTTTTTTAAGAAATAATAAGTGCACACAATTTTTACAATATTTTTACAACAAATGCTAAGTATCAGGTTGTTACTTGCTGTTATTGTTAAATTAAAATAGTAATGTCAATGTCAAATTTAAATTTGAACTAATAATAACTAGTTACTTGTGATTTATTGTGAAAATATTATAAAAATATTGTGTGCATAACGCATTATATTTTTCTTTAATTCTTCCGCATTTATTTAATTTTTTCTACCATTTTCGGCAACACAATTACTTTTTTTTTTGTCTGGGCATTATTGCACTTCTCACACATCCGGGCAGCACAGTAAAGTTGGGCAGATGAATTTCGGCAACACAGTTGCTGAAATTCAACTCCTGACAACAAGTTTTCTCTTTCCTCCTTTTTGGGATTCTCTCTCCTACTTTTTGTTGAATTTCGGCAACGATGTTGCCGAAATTCAGTCTCTCTCCTCATTTCCACAAATAACTTCAAACAATACCTATAACGCAAATATGTTTTAATTTTTGCAATATTTACCTAAAAGACTCAAACTTTGTCCCTAAATTATTATTTTTATTTTTATTATAACAAAGTTGGGACAATTACAGGAACAAGTAAGAGGTAAGATGACACCCAATGGCAGAACTATAACTATTAAACATTTTTAAAGATATAGCCTATAAAAATAGTGGTTGGTCCCATCAAGCAAAAAATTTTAGTTCCGCCCGGTTACACCAGAATAGCTGGGTCCCTGGCTTGCTCAATGTATGGTTCAAATCTGTTCCTATATTGTTAATTTCCAAAAATAAATTACATAATTTTTTTATCAAATAAAAAATAAATTAAATGTCTCTCAAAAAAATTAATTAATTAAATGATTGATTGGTAATAAGACCAATTTTCCCCATTTTTTTGGGAAATTATTAAATACTTCGAGAGTATCATAAATACATACTCTCTTCTCTCACATGAATTATAGATCTCACCATAAATTTAATTAATAGAACTCACAATTATGTGAGAAGGAATAGTACACATTTATGATATTCCGGCAGTACTCAATAATTACTCTCTTTTTTAGACATAACACTAAGACCAATTTTTTTTTTTTTTTTTTGACACACTAAGACCAATTTCAATAAGTGTTACTATCGAGACCGGAGAGAATACAAAAGAAGCATGCGGGGGAGTTTATTTTATAAAACTCATCTCAATGAGACATGTATAAGTTGTTTATAAATGGGGGAGTTTCTAAATGTGGCTGACAACATGCAAGTTCATAATTGCTTTTATATACATAAATGAAATCCCATGAACAGGGACAACTTTAAGCTGAGCACAGGTGTGAACATTCGAAAAATTATATTTGCAAAAAAAAAATAAATAAATATATATATATACACACACACACATACTAATTTTAAATAAATAAATATGTAAGCTCAAAAATTTTAAAATAATTAAAACTAAATTATTAAATAAATAGTAATAATAAATGTAAGGGCACGATTTGTAGCCCAAGCCCAATATATACGAGATTGTGGGTTAATGAGTCTAGCACAATAAATTTGTAGAATGTGAATTAAAGAACTAGGTCCAAGTTAATATAACAACGGTTAGGACGGGTTTGAAATACAATCATGATAGAACAAGGTACATAAGACTAGGCGAACGTATTGCCGAGGAGGCAAATGTTTATACAAATCAATGAAACTGATTATAATTGTAGTTCTAGTAGCTACAGTGTTCTTTATCTATTTTTCCGATCATTTTCCTGTGGGTGGTCTCTCACATTATATAGTCCCCTCCGGACCATCTTGATCTTACACTTGTTGATCATCTAAGCCCTCACTTGAGTATCTGTCCCATCAAACACCCTCTCTGGCCCTCTGTGAGTTGCGGTGATCAATGCAACACTGTTCAAGGGTTTTCTCCACATAAATGCGACTAGAAAAGTAGCTGCAGTGCATTTAATGCGGTGGTGATAGCCTTTCTTTAAGTATTCCTAAGTCCCCATCATTCTTTATAAGCGTATGATGCCCATCCTTATTGCTGGAGCTTCCTAGAAGATCACTTCGATTGTTGGGATACAGATGTGGGCTGCGTACGTCATGTCCGAGGAGGAGTTACTCCTTGGACCACCTTCCGTTCATTCTCTACTTGTGAAACCTTTAAAATTGGAGTTATGCAAGATTATTTGTCCTTTCTCATATTAGCCCCTGTCCTCAAACCAAGCCCAAGGCCCAATATGTGACTTTGGGCCTTTATCCCTACAATAAATTAAAAAAAAAAAACTTTAAACAAGCATATCTGATTGTTTAGAGCTTAGTCTTCATAAGTGTTTATTTATTTTTATAAGTGTTTTTGGTTTTTTTTTTTTTTTTTTTTAGAAATAAAATGTGGGTTGTTGTGTGGGATTTATGTTTTGAAATTTTTTATAATAAACTTTTAGTTTGAATAAAATTTAAATTTGTTGAAATTTAAATGATAAAATTTTTGTAAATAGTTTGTAAATATTATCCCTTAATTGAGGAATATATCTTAACAAAAATATATAATTAATTTACTAATTAGTGAGAGTTGTCACTTGGTGCAACCACGGCTTCTAGAAGCCCAACTTTTATTATATAGTATATGTTATGAAATATATATATATATATATAATTATTTTTAAACTAACATGTTTTGTTTGTTTACTTTAAAAAATATATGTTATGGTTTGTCTACTTAAAAAATATATATTGAACACATGATTTGAGCATCCCAAACATAATCCTTAACCCTTAAACAAAAAATAAAAATAAGAGCTAAAATAACAACAATAAAAAATAACCAAAAAAAACAACAAATGAACAAAAAATTCAACAAAAAGTCCATTCAAAAGGAGAAATAAAAAATAAAAACCCCTAATCATTTATATTCGTAATTCATACAACCCATTCTATAAATAAATAATTCTAATTTCATTTTCCAAAAAAAAAAGAGGGTACCAAGAGAGTTAGAGAGAGATATTGTAGCCATGAGTTCTCCACTACAATGCCGACAACTTTACTCCTCTCGCCTTGCAATTGTAACAAGTATCATTTGTTGCTCTCTCTCTCTCTCTCTCTCTCTCTCTCACAATTTTAAGTTCTCACTTTATCTCTCAAAAATCCCCTTTTTACTTTCTCATTGTATTAGTAGAAAGAAATTGTAAAATTTTATGTGTTTACATGTTTTATTGTGATGTCAATATATTCAAATTCTATTTTTACAAGTGTAGACATCAAAATTTCCCTGATGTATTTACAACTATCCAATTGATCATGATCAAATATTTGTGATCAAATTCATTTTCAATTTATGTTGTGTCAACAGTGGACAAACAGTAAATAAAATCAATTCACATGTCAAATATTTGAGTTATCACGTCTAACATAAAAATGACACGTGTCACAAATCACGTAAAGCCATGTGCGGCATTAAATGAAGAGAGCCATGCGGTAACATCAAAAGAAAAAACTCACGTGAAAGGTTTTTATTAAATGGAAGACCAAATTAAATTCAAATTTGAATTTAAAATTCATAATTCATAATTAACTCTCAATAAATGCTAAGAAAATTTTCCAAATCAAAAACCATTGAGCAGTCTATAAATAGAGGTTCCTCATATGAGATAAGGAAAAAATTTAGAGAGAAAATCTTACTAACACTTTGCCAAAATAGAGTCATCTCTAAGTCCAAAAAAATTCTATTGCTCATTCAAAACCAAGGCCAATTCCTCATAATTAACTCTCAATAAATGTTGAGAAAATTTTCCAAATCAAAGACCATTGAGCAATCTATAAATTGAGGTTCCTCATATGAGAAAATGAAAAAATTTAGAGAGAAAAATTTACTAACAATCTGCCAAAATAGAGAGTCATCTCTAAGTCCAAAAAATTTCTATTGCTCATTCAAAACCAAGGCCAATTCCTACTTCTTCAAATCAAAGTAGGGATTTTCCTTCAAGTCCATTGATTTGGTTCAAGATTAAGCCAACGGCCCTCGACATCATATAAAAAATATATTCAATTACACATTTAACTTGGAGATATCAAGACACAATTCAAGATCAAGTTTTGTAACCCTTCAGATCATAAAGTTTATTGGAGATTGAATAGAGGAGTTCATTGTATTATTTATTGTAAAAAATCAAACATAGAATTGTACCTGCTTACATACACATCAATATAAATTGATCATTTGTTACACTATTTCGTGACCGTGTAAGCTTACTCTTAAAAAATTTGTGTGTAAAATTAAATTTTGTATAGTTTAAGTTTCTTAATGGCTATCCTAGAAAAAAAATTCCTAGAGCCTCCACTACCAATGGATCAATAGTGTGGTGGAAAAAACTTAAAACCTTCACATCTATGATACATTTTTCAAGTCCATTAAACCCATAAACCCATCACATAGGTGTCCTTGGAGGGGCGTTGCAATTAGTGCAAGTAAAGACCTAAACTTATAATATTTTATCTCATGGGCTAACAACTCCACTTAATAGTGCTTACTTCTTAAGATTATTTGTATTGTTGTCCCATTAAGACTACCGTTTAGTTAACAAGGGAATAAATTTGGTAAGACATATGTATTTAATTTGTAAAGAAGTAAGAAAGTAGGATAAAGTTCTTTATAAAAAAAGGAGAGAACTAATTTTTTTTTTTTCCATAAATGTATATTTAATTATCACCATCATTATTTTTATTTAAAAAAATCATCATCATCATCATTTATTATTATTTTGCTTTTATTTTTCAAACAAAATTATGATCTTACAATTCTCAATCCAATCTATAAAGAATAAAGTTTAGCTACAAAATTGGTTGTAGTTTAAGGCTACAAAATTGGTTATAAACTCAATATCTTTTTATTGAATGTGAATTTTGATAAATCCATCATTAGATCACATCTTCTTCTTACATTCTTCATACTTGCAAAATTTCTAGAAAATTAAATATCAATAGCTATGTTATCAATAAATTGTTGTGGGGCCTGTTATCTAAAAAGATATAGGAATCATAGGAAATGGGCTTGGGGCCCAACGGCCCAATCTGAGGACATTCGCTTGTCTGAGGATGGTTAAAGAAACGTACTGTGGGACCAGGATGAGAAAGAGGGATGGAAATCATATATAAAAGCCCAAAATGCGTCCGAGAATAAAACTCACCTCGGATACCATGGTCCGAGGTGGATGTAACTATCTCTCTATCTAGGGTACCCCGCAAAGTTGTATTAGAACTGGAAAGTGAATATAGACCTAAGGAGGAACCGGGAAAGATAACAAATATCTTCTAAAGCGACTACCTCCACATTAAATGCTTTCCAGCTAACTTTCTGACCACATTAATGTGGAGGTGATACCTGAACAGTAACCAAACAGCTTTATGGCTACTGAGCAAAAGTTCTGGGAGGTGTTAGATGGGACAAAAAGGAGTTCTCAGGATAGAAACTACACGTGTACGGTGGAAATGAGGTAAGGAACGCAGTATATAACATGAAAGCAGGTGACATTAGAGTGGACTTTTTGAAGAAAAGGAAGAAGAACAATAGAACTCAAAAAGAGACCCCATGAAACTTAGCCGAGGAGAGTTTTTATAACACAGTTAGCTTGAAGTGTCTTTTACTGCACTGTAACCATGACCTTTTCTATCAAGTAGAACTAGTTCTTGTACCCACGCTCTAAAAATTTATTGTTTGGGCTTGCTGGGCTAGAAACTCATCCCTATTCTGGGTCCAATCCAATTTGAGTCTCTACAATTGTTTAAATTGCAAGTTTTTGTAGTTTAAAATTATGCACAAAATATAAGATTATAGATCATATAGTAAATAATATCCGATTGACACAAAATTTGACATGTGTATTAAGAGCGTAAAGAACATGCAATTCAACAGTTAGATTTTCAAAATATGCAATAATGTCTATTTTATTAAGTAAGCTACAACCAATTTTATAACTAAATTTTTTCCATCTATAAAACCCTTCCATACATAGGAGTGTCATTTTTTGAAAATCCAATAATCCACCATACCTTAGGAGCGTCATTTTGATTCACTAAAAAAAAGTCCTATAGCCACATTTTTAAAAACGCAGCTATAGCTCTTGAAAACATGGTTATAGGTCAATTCAACCTATAGCCACTTTTTTTAAGCCGCGTTTTCAACCGTGGCCTAAAACCCGTAATTATAGGTCTGAGGGGTCTATAGCCGCGTTTTTACAAATGCAATTATAGGCCAGGACCAATGGCCGCGTTTTCAGGGGACAGCTACAACCACATCTTAAAAACGCGGCTATAGTTTTTAAAAGTTATAATCTCAACATAACTGCAACCAAGAATAGGGATTCTTAACAAAACAAACATTCCCCCAAATATATCTTAAGGACACATAAATACATACAAATATATCTTAAGGACACATATTCTCGAACAAGTTAAAAGATGTAAGAGAAAACATTAAGGGACATATAAAAAAATTAAGGGACATCTAAAAAAATTACCTTATATATATCTCTCTGTCATTGGGCCAACTCAAACTCAATTGATTTTTTTTTGGAGGGGGTGGGGGGGGGGGGGGGGGAGGTTCCTTATTTTGAGGTCCCAACCTTGAGGAGTGGGGGTAAGAGAGAGAAACTCTTATTTTTGAGTGTCTAAATATAAATATTATAAAATTTTGAAGAGAGCACAACATTTCTCTCAACTATTAAGTTATCAAGTTGTTATTGATTTTTATATAGGTTTACTACTACCAGCACTAATAAGTTGTAATTTTTGTGAATGCATGCATCAATTCAATTAGACAAGTTTTTTTTTTGGGGGGGGGGGGGGGGGGGGGGGGGGGGGGGAGGGGTGTGGAGGGGATGGGGAGTTCCTTAATTATTTTGAGGTTCCAACCTTGCTTGAGGGGAGGGAGCAAGAGAGAGGAACTCTTATTTTAGAGTGTCTAAATATATATATTATGAAATTTTGAAGGGAGGCACAAAATTTCTCACAACTATTAAGAGCATTCGCATCAGCTCATTTATAAATTTTTCCATTTTACACATTCAAAACCTACTTTTTCTATTTTACACACTTAATTTTACAAGACACCTACATCAGTCTGTTTATTATACACACCTATTTAAATAAAATATTCACACTTCCCCATTTTTTATTATATCTCCCAACTACCCTACGCGCCCCTCACTTATCAGATCACCTCTCCCTCTCTCTTCTCATTTTTTTCTTAACAGCCCTCTCTCTTATCTCTCTCTCTCTCCGTCTCGTTCTTTCTCAAAAAACTACCAGCCTAGATATCCGTCTTCACCGGCCGTTCTTCACCGGATTCAGAAGCTTTCTTCACCGGCCGGTCCAGAAATCAAGTTCCGGCGACCCAGATCGCGTCTTCACCGGCCGTTCTTCACCGGATTCAGTTCAAAAGCTTTCTTCACCGACCGATCTAGAAATCAAGCTCCGGCGACCCAGATCGCGTCTTCACCGGCCGTTCTTCGGGATTCAGAAGCTTTCTTCACCGGCCGGTCCAGAAATCAAGCTCCGGCGACCCAGATCACGTCTTCACCGGCCGATCCACGAACCAAGCTCCGGCGACTCAGAACCAAGCCCCGGCGACCCAGATCGTGTCTTCACCGGCCGATCCACGAACCACGCTCCACGAACCAAGCTCCGGCGACCCATGAACCAAGCTCCGATCTCTGTGTCTTTTGGTTTGTCTGTGTGGGTTTATTTGTGTGTGGGTTTGTTTGTGTGTTGATATGTGTTTGTGTGTGAGTGTGTCTGAGGTCGTTGTGCACGGAATGGGGAGAGAAAATTTGGTGCGAACTGGATAATATTATTTTAGTATATACACGAGCTACAGTACCCGTGTATATTTACACGGGTACTGTAGCTTGGGGAAAAATATGGATGGTTTTACATATTTTTACACCCACTGATATGGGTGTTTTTTTGCTCAAAATGTGCAAAATTTACACTGTATATGTATTTTAGAAGACTATAACTGATCTGATGTGAATGCTCTAAGTTAACAAGTTATTATTGATTTTTATGTAGGTTCACTACAGGCACCAATAAGCAATAAGTTGTAAATTTTGTGAATGTATTTAGTTCAATTAGACACAAATTTTTTTTTTTAAAAAAAAATTAAGAAAGAAAAAGAAAAGGAGAAAAAGAAGAAGACATCTCATATTATTTTTTTTATGATCTCAATGCCTTTTCATTAGAATTTAAATCAATAGATCATTGTCTTACAAATTTTCATGAATCTCGAGAGCCCCTGCATAAGTAAAGCCCAAATAGTACTTCAACAAGCTAGCATGCAAAGAATTATATATATATGTTACTATCTTAAGGTCACATGCAGCTATGGAGAATGATAAACATAATCTACTGTTTAGTCAAAGTGATGACTCATTTCAATTGCAACACGCTAAAGAATATTAATCAATATAGTGAACAACTTATGTTAGGTAGATATATATATCCACTATTATATAAAATCTTGTATAAATCCCTATTGGTCTATCGACCAAAATTAGAGAGAATGACCAACTGGAAATGTTTAATTTCCTATTATTTTATTTTATGTTGATCGCATATTCCACTGTTTTTTTCTGCACCTAGCCTCTTAAAATTTTGCGAAATCTTTCTGCACCTAGCCTTGTGAATGAAAACAATTAATTAACAATACATAATAGAAAGATCACATGCTTGTCAAAAAAAAATAAAAGAAAGATCACATGCCGTACTACTGTATGAAGCACACAGTACCTTAGTCACTGTATGAAGCAAACAGTACTTTCGTGAAGAGATTAAATTAACATGCATGTTAGGGTTCTGTAGAGTTGACCTTGACCACCTCCATATATACAAGACAATCATTCAATGCAAAGCAACCTTGAATGCATTTAACAAAGTTAATATTTCCCTTTTGCTTGTCAGTTGAAAAGCTTCATAAAATAATCATGCTATTTTTTATAATCCCGAATGTCATGTGCTGATGTTAAATGGATTATATTTCTATCTTTCATGTTTGTTGCATTGCAGTACTGTTGTTCTCTTTATCTCTGGAATAAACTTGTTTCTTTCAAAAATGAACAGGATTTTGCCTGACTCAAGTACATTATAGCATACTTTGTACTACAAAGTTGATTCTACAACTGAAAAATATGACATAAAGCTGTAAAAAAAGAAAAAAAAATTGTATAAAAAAAGTTAAAAGTTGTTGTTAACATCTTAACGGGCACCTTACCGTACCCATTAACACAAACTTATTTATTTAATTTTTTTATTAAATAGGATTCACTTTTATATAACCTTAACAAATACTATGTGGTGCTTGTTAACATTCACCTGTAATAGTGTTGGCGTAAACAAAACAAATATATATATATATATATATGTATGTATATATGTGTGTGTGTGTTTGCATTGTTTTGATATAAAGTTTTGAGTTATGAGATTGTTTTTTGCAATTTGACTATTTGACCGAATTTGTGACTTGTGACTTGTGAGTGGAGTGGTTGAAGGCTATGTGAGTGGGCCATACATTAACGCTAAAGGACAATAAAATTATGAAACATTTAAAGAATTGTAAACTTGTAAATTAAATAATTGTAAACATATATTAAGAATAAACTGTGTAATTAAATGAGAGATCAGTAGATTAATGATTGTGTATATTGAAAAATATATAACTAGTTAAATTGATAGTGTTTCTTATTGATCCCTTTAGACAAAAATTTTGAAGTCACTCCTGTTTAGAGCATACATTAACCATTTATTTTGAAAAGCTTTTATAAAATATTAAAAAAATTGTCAATGAATTACTTTTTCATTCTTTCATAAAAGAATTTACTAAAATAGTTTAGCAACGTGTTCCCTGAGTTGCATGTTAATAAAATTCGTATATGTATACGTGTGTCAGTGTATCTTTCAACAACTACTTCACTTAAGAGTAAATCTAGTGCCACACATTTTGACACAACAAATGTCACATAACAAGTTGTGATTAGTAAAAAAGTGTCCTCACATAAATCTACTATTACCTCTCTACTAACGACAACTCGTCAGAGTAGGTATATTTGTTGTGCCAAAATGTGTGAGACCAGACTTATTCTTCACTTAAATCATAGCTGATCTGACCGCTACAGCTTTTAGTTCACCACATACCCAAACCCAACTTTGTCACTTCCACCAAAAGCTAGCTATGGAGGTTACTAACGGACACAAGAAATGGGGTTTCCAAGGGAACCCAGAGTTAATCGCTTCCTCCATCTCCGTCCGTGGTGTTCTCACCAAGCTGATGGCAAATCGTAACAAGGACGATAAGCGACCCACCATTCCTCTGGGCCGTGCTGACCCAACTGAGTTTCCGAGCTATCGAACTACCCCTGTTGCCCCAGATGCTGTTGCTGATGCTACCTACTCCTATAACTTCAACTGTTACCCTCCCACCGTCGGTATTGCCGAGGCAAGGAGGTACGTTGATATATATTGTGCTAATTAATTATTATTGCATACACTGAGTTACACAGTCGAACGCACTCAAACTGAAGTTGTATTTTCCAACTTAATCTAGTTTTGACAATTTTAACATCTATACTATACGCAATGAGAAATTATCACCACTCGTACAGTCAAGACTTAAAAATCTCTCCATTTAGTGTCTAATTACTGTATATAGAAGTTCGTGGCTGCATCTGCACCGTACCTGATAGGTGGGAGCTGACATGGATGCAACTGGGTTTTCCAATAAATGATTAGCATTTAATTTTAATCCCCTATAACAATTTCCATTTCATTTTTTTTTTTAAATTGGTCTCTATGAGGTCTGCAATTCTCTTTCTCCAAATCTTGTTTCATGATTCCTCTTTTCTTGTGTTTTATTTATTAATATCGCTGTTATAAATAAAAGTTAAATTATCACGTTTTGATACCGTATCAATCAAATTAATGACTGTTTTAAAAGATTAACCTTTTAGAATATAGTAAATTTAATTATTTAATTACATATTTTTAATACCAAATAATATAGCCTTCAAAAAAAAAAAAAACCAAATAATATATATTTTAGCTTGAAAGAGCTAATTTTGCATTTTTTTTTTTTTTACACCTTATTAAAATGTGTGTGTGTTTTTTTTATAATTGATTTTTTACACAATAAAAAAAATACAAAATTAGCGTAATTAAAATCAAGGCAATAAGTTTAATGTTGTTTTGAGAATTCTGCGCCTAGTATTAATCAAAGTCTATTGTCAATTTTCCTCTAAAAAAAAAACTCTATTGTCAATTAGTATAAAAATTACATTTGGTTGGGTTTTGTCGAATCTCACGTACGTACGCTGACGTTAAAATGACTAGACTGAATCTCAAGGTTCTCAACTTTTCAAGCCTTGAAACGGTGAGAGATTTTTTGTCATTGTATAGTCAATTTTGAAGGGTCAGATGTGACTTTTAGGTGAAGCATAAAGAGATTATAAATTATACTCAATTGTTTTTCTCCAATAAAAAAAAAAAAATTATAATCAATTGTGGCAAGCACAAAGAAAGTGGCTTTGTAGGTAGCGCGGACACTAGAGACAAGGTTTGCTTTGCTACCTTCTCAATTTTGCGAGGATTTGCAATATATTATTTTCAATGATTCCATCACCGTTCAATTTTGTTTTACTAGGAAATGTCTATGATGGCTATGAAGTTTTAAAACGTCTTTGATCGTAACCATCAGATTTCTTCGAAGGAGTCGTGTGAAGATTTGCCAACGGAATATATTTTATTTTTGTTAGCTTCTCAATAGTTTTAACTTTTAAAAAAATAATGTGTGTTCTAACTAGTTCAACTAGTATTTGATGGTTGAATAAAAAATCTAAAGTTTAATTATTGTTTATACCAAAAATTGATTAATATTTTAATTAAATGATAAAAAGCTATCATCAATCAAATCAAAGTAAAATAACTTTTTATTAAGCTAAAAATTATACATTTCTTCTTTTCTTTTTTTGATGAAAAGACTGCGATACTCGTTAACCAAGAAAAGATTAATAGAGTACATGATGAGCACACACGTGCTCAATTGGGTTAGGAGTTCCCTCAAAAATTATAAATTTCTTCTTTGAAGTAGTTTGGGACCAGGGGCGTAGTCAGGAATTTTTACATGGGGGGGCCGATTCGAACCATGAAGGTTGAAATCGACAACGATGAGTATCATCATTGTATGGATAGTTTATATTTTTAGGTTAATATGGACATTTTTTGAGATAAGCTCGTCGGATTTTATCTTGTTTGTTAATAGAGAATTCACATATTTGTTTACGTGATCCTAGATCACGATCTATCTCTTCAGATTGAATTCTTGAACATTTGGAAGGGTCAGGGTGTTCATCAGGCATTAAAGTATCAACATTTGTTTCTACAGTCACAGGTGTCCTAATTTCTGAATTGCTAACATCTTTTTTCTTAAAGAATGCATCAATTGTTTTTCGTTTGCTTATAATTCTTTAAGCTTTAAGAATATGACTCAAAAATTAACCTGAAAAGAAGTTTAAAGAATAAAATTTTAATTAGAAATTTTTACTTAATTATATGGATGTTGTTCATACTCAAGAAAAACAAAATTTCCACTATAATTTAAACATACAACCCATTTTTAATACGACTTTAATTAATAATAACCCCTCAAATAAAAACAAAAATTAAACACATAAGTATTGGTACACAATATAAACCAAACAATTTAACAACACTCACAGCCACATGATATCTAACTAATCAAAAATAGGTAATAAATTAAAACAATTTTATCTTAGAAACTTTGTTTTCACAAATTGCAAAGATGGGTCACCCGTGTGGCAATGCCTACTGCCTCTGCCTAACTGCCTCCAACTTTAGATCTTCCCTTCAAGACTCATCACAAACAATCTCCCCATGCCTTCAATAATGTATTTCTCTAAAAATCTATGAAAATATAAAGAGCATGTGAATATTTAGGTGTAGATAGTTAAGAAAATCAAAAAGAGACACTAAAAAAAGATGAATGTCTAATGCTTAAGAAAGAGAAGAAAACTCACCAGTCACCAAGTAGTCACCAAGTTTCAAAACTAAAACTGATGAAGAAAGAAAAAATTGGTCAGGATTTTTTTTTTTTTTTTTTTCGAACTGTGAGTATAGAGGACTGGAGTTTTGGGGGCTGGTAGGTAGACAACGGTATCAGTGCAAATGAAAGTGTATCAAAGAAGACAAAACAAAAGAATAAGAAGTAACTAGCCTTATCACACGCGCTTCGCGCGTGCGATGAGGCTTTTTTTTTTAAGTGGTCCTATTTTGTAGAAAAAAACTATGTCTTTTTATTTTATATATATAATTTTTATTATGAAAATCTAATTTATAAGTAAATAAATTAATTTGAAAATTAATAGGAGAGTAATCCTATTTTTTAGATAATATTTTAGTGGGTGTTAGAGTTGCATTTTTACTAGATTGTCCTTTAATTTTGTCTCTATTTAAATATAGGGGTGTAGGGGCATTTTTGAACTAAAAAAATAAGGAATCCAAACAGGAAAAGCCTCTTAAATAATAGTATAGAAGAAAGGGATTCCGTGGGTCAGTGGGTGGATTTTTTTAGATGAAGAGAAAGTGAAGTTTTGTTTTTAGTGTTTGGACTTGAGCGGGCCAGCTTGTTTTATTTGGAGTATATAAGGTGATAAGGCCTAAAACTAAAGGTAGGCTTCAGAGAATATTTGAGCTGGGCTCGGGAGAATAGTTAAGAATTAGACATGAGGGGCCAGCTGTCCAATATTGGGGGGGCCAATTTTTTTTTTTACCTACTCTAATGGAAAAAAAAAAATTTTGCAGGGCCGGGGCCCCCCCAAGCCACTATGTGGCTCCGCCCCTGTTTGGGACTGATTTTTTTTTTTTTTTTTTTTTTAAATTTCAACCGACCACACATTTGATTATTGCACATATCTTTCTCACCTAAAATAATAAAAAAAACCTTAGAAAATTTTAAATTATAATTCCCCCAAAAAGCTGCATAGCTCATGTGGCAAAATTTGGCATGGTGAGTCACAAGTGACCTAGCTAGGACCACATGAAAACTTGAACAACCGCGACACATCTCATGGCAAATCGCAGGCCAACATATCATGAACAATAGGATTTTTTTTTTTGAGAAAGATGAGCAATAGGATTTTGAAATCTAGTTTTAATCAGCGTGCTAAATAGAATCAGAAACGTGCAACATAAGAACTGTCCTGGTTAAATGATATTGAAGTGAGTGACTAGAATAAAAATGTGGATGTTTATTAAACTTCTGAAACGAGTTCTTATTATATCAAACTTTCAAACCAAACCTTTCAATTTGATAATTATGCGACTAGAATAAAAATGTGGATATTTATTGAACTTCTGAAAATGAGTTCTTAGATTGGCAAACTTTCAAACCAATCCTTTCAATTGATTTTTTTTTTTTTTTTTCTTATACAAAATAGAAATTTTAATCTAACCTAATTTAAGTATATATGTGTGAAACTCTCTCTGAAATATTCGAACCCGGCTCTTCTACCCTCTAACACCTCACAAGTATTTATATTTATGGAATGATCGTTGCACCCAGAGCGCGCGGGTTCAATTTGATAATTAGACTTTCAACTTAATTTTCATTACAGGGCTGTTGCAGAATATCTTTCAAAAGATTTTCCATACCAGTTATCGCCAGATGATGTGTATCTCACAGCTGGTTGCACCCAAGCAATAGAAATCGTAGTATCTGTCCTTGCGCGTCCAAATGCCAACATTCTGTTTCCTAGACCAGGTTATCCACAGTATGAAGCTCGTGCGAGTTGTAGTAAGCTTGAAGCTCGCCACTTTGATCTTATACCCGAAAAGGGTTGGGAGGTTGATCTTGATTCTGTTGAAGCTCTTGCGGATGAGAACACAGTTGCTATGGTTATCATCAATCCCAGCAATCCTTGTGGAAATGTCTTCACGTACCAACATTTGAAAGAGGTGGTTCAATATGTAATCTAAATTTTGAAGGTTACTGGTTCTTCTACTTAACTAAAAGTTTCAATTGTTGCCTTTTTGTTTACTTAGATTGCAGAGACTGCTAGCAAACTTGGGATTTTTGTGATTTCTGATGAAGTTTATGGCCATCTAGCTTTTGGAAGTAATCCATTTGTGCCCATGGGAGTGTTTGGATCAACTGTACCTGTTCTAACACTTGGATCCATAGCAAAGAGATGGATTGTTCCTGGTTGGCGACTTGGGTGGATTGTGACAAGTGACCCCAATGGCATCTTCCATCAATCAGGGGTTGGTGCTTCATCTTTTCCATTGCATTATATTACAATTTCCATATTTGACATAGTATTTATAGTAACAATAATTTTATGTTTTCCTGGGGTAGAATCTTGCATTTGTAAGTTTGTAGTTATGTTGCCTATACTTCAACCAGTGTATGTAGTGTAAATGATAATGTTCTCTTATCAAGTTATGGTTATTGATGCTTGCTTATAGACAAAAACAGAAGATGAGTTCCCAGTGTTGGTCTTGTACCTTGGGGATGAAGTTACCCTTTTGTTTGAATGAAGACGCATAAGTATCATACAATTTTCCATCAATCGAATCATTTTTCAAGAAACGTGAAACATCCAAGTCAGAAATTGCTTCATTAATAAAAAGAAGAAAAGACATGAATAGTGATTGGACTAATGATAACAAGAATCCTGGATCTCAAATGTTGGTTCAATTGATGATCAAAGATGCATCATCTTTGATCATAGATTATATTATTAACTGAATTTGAAGATATATACCTGTTTACTTTCACAATGTATTTTCCTTGTGCAATGAGATTAATTCATTAATTAACAAGAAGTATTTTTCATACCTAGAGACTGTGTTTTCTTTTATCCAGTTTGTGGAGTGCGTGAAGAATTTTCTGGACATCACCACCGACCCCCCAACAAACATGCAGGTACCTAATTTTAACTTCTTTTTTCTAATATATTTTAAATAAAAAGAAATTTTGAAAAAGAATGCAATACCTTTTCTAACTTTTAATTTTGTATAACTTACTAGACTATACATACAAATTGTATGAATTAATGCATGCTTTAAATAGAAAATCTGATGATAGAATAATGTAATTAATGCAATAGCTGATTAGTAAGGAAAATACTTAGGTATTCTCATAGTAAAATAAAATGATGCTCCCTCATCTCATATTCATGATTGAACCCACCATGAATTTAATGAATAAACCTCACAATGAATGAGAGAAGAGAAAGCACCATTCACCATACTTTGAGAGTACCTAAAAATTACTCGATTAGCAATAACATCCTAATTTCTAACATAAACCAAGCAATACATCTAAAACACGGTTTTTTTTTTTTTTTAGGGCAAGACTTAGGTACAGTACTTAGGTGCTATTCCTTAAATTCCCCTCTTAAAATTTTGCCGTGTAGCTTTTTTCTCATGAGATGGAAATGTAATTTTTAGTTAAGTAGCCATATAACAAAATCTTAAGAAGAGAACCTAAGAAACAACACCTAAAATACTGTAATAAGTTTTGTCCTTTTTTTTAACCACATAAATCATATAGTTTCTGAAAATCCAAATAATGGGAATACAATTTAATAAAAGATGGTGAGAGATGGCTTATTGAAGTTTCTGATCTAATTTCTCTAATCCATAAATCTTATATTCTCTTGGCATCTCCTAGAGACATGCATATGTTTTTCTCATGGATTTTGTTATAATAGAAATTTAGGATATAATCCAACATCTTTTATTCTTTAATATCCTTGCCTTTTCTTGTCAAAAAATTTACAAATGTTCTACGTTTTCAGGGGGCACTTACCCAAATCCTGAAGCACACAAAAGAGGATTTCTATTCAAAGATTCTAACCACAATTAGAGAAGCTGCAGACATTTTATATGATAGAATTCAAGAAATCCCTTGTCTGACCTGTCCACACAAACCAGAAGGGTCCATGGTTGCAATGGTAAGGACGTATATACAAACTATGAGACTTGTGCTTCAACATAAACATTTGAAGAGTTTTTTTTTTCCCTTTTTGGTAACAGGTGAAGCTAAATCTACCACTACTTGAAGGCATTATTGATGATGTGGACTTCTGTATGAAGTTAGCCAAGGAGGAATCAGTGATTGTTCTGCCAGGTAAGAATTTAACAATTTGGACTTCTTTTAATACTTTCATAAGTTTTTTTTTTTTTTTTTGGTGGGGGGGGGGGGGGGGGGGTGGGGGGACTAAGAATACTTTTATATATAAGATTGTTTGATTGCTTTCCTTGTAAATACTGATGTTGAGCCTTGTAGCATAACTGACACCTCTTAGTATTTCCAACGAAGACGTCTGCATTCAAATCCTCCTTCCCCAACTATCAAATATATATATATACACACATATATTTTGTTATTGTTGTTGTTGTTGTGTATGTGTGTGTGCACCTTTATGTTTCTCCAGCATATTTTTGACATTTTCTTAGCAGCAAATAGAGGCCTTTTCTAATTTCTCAACTTGCTCCAAAACTAATGCCACACTTAAATTTATAACCATGGTGTTTGCGTTCTTATGTAGAATGCATGCTCGGTTAGAGAGAATTTCTTCTTTTAATTTATTTATTTTTTAAAAAAGGATTGCTTAGCTGCTCAGTATTATGCTTCCAGGGGTTACTGTTGGACTTAAGAATTGTCTTCGAATTACATTTGCCGTTGAGCATTCTGCGCTTGAAGATGGGCTTGGAAGAATAAAAGCCTTCTACCACAGGCATGCCAAGAAGGAATAGGTTCAATTGTGTGTGCAGCAATAAAATTGATGGATGGTGATCTACAACTTCACGTTGTATCTCATACTCCATTTTTTAGGGTAATAAATCCATTTGCTCATTGTCTAAACTTTGGTTAAAGCCTAGTGGGGCTTTGTTACCATTTTCAGTCGCTTGGGCTTAATTGCTATATTTATCTTATGCGGTGATGACATTGTGCCATTAAAAGTTGGATGTATGAAAAGACATTGGATTAAACCATTATGATGAAAGTGCAATAATATATTTGAATGTATGTACCACTGTCGCTTTAAACAAAACAATTTGTCAAATATACTTGGGCCACCAGAGTCACCAGAATTGAACTCATGGATATTATAGATCATGATAGGCCACAAACTGAATGACTCCTTGTGATTAAACTAATTAATTAATTAACCAAGTTATTAATTAATCAATTTATCATGCAATTGCGTGGCAGCACAAACAAATCACCAAACAACTAAATATGCAGCGGAAATTAAATGACATGGTGATTTGTTTACGAATGGGGAAAACCCTAATGGCAAAAATCCCACCGGGTGATTTTTAGGTCACCACTCCCGAAACTCCACTATTATTAAATCAAGCAGTTACAAGTAAAGGAATCCCAAGTACCTTACCAACGTACAGTTGAACCCTTACCCCAATACCCAATTGGACTTGATCTGTAGTGACAATTTTCACCTTTGATGCACGGCTCCCAAGTACGTGACTAACCAATGCGCGGATCCCAGTACGCGACTTTAAACACCAACTTAGAAGGAGAGGTTGGCTGCAAAGTTCTTCAGTTCATCATACACAATGGAGATCAGGAAGATGCTTGGTTACAAAACCCTATGGTGCAATACACAGCAACTTCTTGAGAGAAGATGAACTAGGTTAAGAACTTCGTCTTTTGATCACAATTTGCTTGAACAGAGATTGCTCAATACTTTTGCAACTTGTGTACAATTTGACGGCTCTTAAAACAATCCTTTTATATGTTTAGGGTTAGAAGAAAAGAATGCCCAAAAGAATATTCACGGATCCCAAGAAAATCATATCAGAAAATCTGAAATTATAAATCTCGACAGATAATAGGTGTCGAGGTAGCTATCGAGCAGGTGTCGAGCTTTAATGAAATTGCACTTCAGCTTGCTTTTTCTTGGACAGACTTGATGACTTCAACACTTGATCTTGAAACCTTATTTCTTGAAGTATTAAAAACACCTAGAACTACCCAATTACAAGTAGAGTGCGTTTTGTCAAAAGGATTAGCCAATTTACATAAATAAGTGACATATGTTCTTAACAAGTGAACACACATATGTCTTAACATAGGCCACAATCTGAATGATCCCTTGTAATTAAACCAATTAATTAATTAGCCAAGTTATTAATTAATCAATTTATCATGCAATTGCGTGGAAGCACAAACAAATCACCAAACAACTAAATATGCAACGAAAATTAAATGACACGGTGATTTGTTTACGAATGAGGAAAACCGTAACGGCAAAAACCCCATCGGGTGATTTTCAGGTCACCACTCCCGAAACTCCACTATTATCAAATCAAGCGGTTACAAGTAAAGGAATCCCAAGTACCTTACCAACTTACAGTTGAACCCTTACCCCAATACCCAATTGAACTTGATCTGTAGTGACAATTTCCACCTTTGATGCACGGCTCCCAAGTACATGACTAACCAATGCATGGATCCCAGTACACGACTTCAAACACCAACTTAGAAGGAAAGGTTGGCTGCAAAGTTCTTCAGTTCATCATACACAATGAAGATCAGGAAGATGCTTGGTTACAAAACCCTATGGTGCAAATACACAGCAACTTCTTGAGAGAAGATGAACTAGGTTAAGAACTTCTCTTTTGATCACAATTTGCTTGAACAGAGATTGCTCAATACTTTTGCAACTTGTGTACAATTTGACGGCTCTTAAAACAATCCTTTTATATGTTTAGGGTTAGAAGAAAAGAAGGCCCAAAAGCATATTCACGGATCCCAAGAAAATCAAATCAGAAAATCTGAACTTATAAATCTCGACAGATAGCAGGTGTCGAGGTAGCTATCGAGCAGGTGTCGAGCTTTAATGAAATTGCACTTTAGCTTGCTTTTTTTTGGACAGACTTGATGACTTCAACACTTGATCTTAAAACCTTGTTTCTTGAAGTATTAAAAACACCTAGAACTACCCAATTACAAGTAGAGTGCGTTTTGTCAAAATGATTAGCCAATTTACATAAATAAGTGACATATGTTCTTAACAAGTGAACACACATATGTCCTAACAGATCAGATCTAACAGGAAAATAATTTATCCCCATCAGAATTAGAAGGGACTAAAAGAAAAAAAAGGGTAGAATTTTTTAAGTATATGTAGTTAAAGTAACACAACCGAGTTGATGCATCATTCATGCAGTTATGAGTGTTACCTACGTCCGCATAGATTAATTAGTTATGAGTCAAAGTAAATTGAGAACACTGTCCTGACCAGAAAATGAAACAGAATGGCTGAACTCCTATTTCATGTTCATTGCTCGGGAATTTGTCAAGAACAATTTTAATTTGTTATGATCAAAATGACACATAATTCCTATGCCGTGTCCTTTAATTAGTAAGGAAACTAAACAAAAAAATTGCCTTAATAATGAGGGAATTGAATTGGCTCCGTTTTAGTGATATTAGTTGCAAACCCATGTGATATGCAGAAAATTGCACGATTTGTTTTCTTATTAAGTGGAAAATGAAAATAATAGATGAGACTTATAAGAGTTAATTCCAAATTATTCTTAAAATAATGTGATTATTTTAACAAAATAATAGTTGGTACAATATATTAGATTTTTTAAATTAAGTTATCAATATTTGTTATTTGAAATGGCTTTTAATTTTGTAAGTGTTTTTTTTTTTTAATTTCAAGGAAATATAATGCATTTTACGTTCAATTATTATATAAAGCGAGATATTTTGTAAATAAAGTAATGTGTAGTTGGAATTTGTTTCTAGTACTACCCATATTTGACTCATCCTCTATATGTCTTGAATAACTTAAAGAGAAAACAGATATAAGTAAATCCATAACTTATATTAGAAATATATATATATATATATATATATTTATATATATAAAACTTTAATAACATATAAGAAAAATGTAAATTTATCAATAATCTACTAACATTCCACTAAAAATGTGACATAATTGTTAATAAAGTAACTCATCTCTTTACAGAAATCTCTCCTCCTAAAGTATCACTAAAGTGGACTGAATAGACTTAAATTGACCAAATGGACTGAATGACCCAAAATGAACTAATTGGATTGAATAGGCCGAAAGGACCAAAATAGACTAAAAAGATCGAATTAGATTAAAATGGACTAAAATATTACACTAATATGGCTTAACAAAAGTACAGCAACAATAAATGCTATGTTTTGGTTTTTAGATAATATATTATATAGATATAGATGAGAACAAAAATCCTAATCCACACATTTAGAAGTTTTTCGTGGGATTGGCCAATGATTTTCTAAGCTCTATAGAGGGAACTGAATTGGCTAGATTATCTAAGCATATTTTCTATTTGCACCTCAACTTTATAATAATATATAAATATATATGTGTGTGTGCACGTGCGCGCGCACGTTTGTGGCTTGCTCTTTACTCTTTCTTCAAGCCTTCATTTCGTAAATTGTGAGAGAGAATGTTGGGTGTATTTTACATTAGGGTTTTTATGAGAGGTCTTATGTGCCATTATCCTATTTTCCTAAGAAGCTTCTCATAAACATCATCCTATTGTCAATTTCTCTCACACACACACAATTGAGAACAGCTATTTCTTTTTACGATATAATTAAGGAGAATCAGAGGAGTAGGTGAATACTCTAATGAGAGAAGAACAACTATTTCGGTTGATGTGCTTCCCTTAGATGGAAATTGAACTTTGGAAATTGCTTTATGGTCACAGAGGAGAAAAATCATATCTGGACACAATTTGAAAAATATTGGTGGGCAAGCAATTGTGATCTTGCAAGGAAAAAAAATCTCAAAGTAAAATTTGAATGGCCCTAATAAAATACATTCCTTGTTGGGACTTGGGACTACCATATGATATGATTGTTCCAAATTTGAATGGCCCTAATAAAAACATTCTACTTAGTACTATTATATGCTTGTTCTTCCTGCATGTTCAAGGGCCTTGGAAAAGCCAGGATGAGGATTCTCAACTGGATAGGCCACTTCAGTTCCAAACCAAAGCCTTTTTTGTTTACCCAAAACTTAGATAAGAGTTCTTTGTATCTTGTATGTTAGGTTTTCTAATTGAAATCAACAAAATGGTTTTATTGAATTTAACTATGTAATTACAATAAGCAATAAATCACATGGATGAATTTAATTAAAAATTTTAAAGTACAACACTTAAGTTTTATCTTTCTTTTTTACCAAATCTAGATGGTTTAATACTAATTAAGAGTTTGCTTAAGTGAACTTATTTTATTGACATTTTTTTTAAAATAAATTATATAAATATACCAATAAAAATTATTGGTTAAAAGGCAAATTACGCCCTTTTAAGTTTGGGTGTATTGTCTTTTTGTCCATATAGTTTAATTTTTGTTATTTAGCCCTTAAATTTTAACACGCTTTGTCAAGTTAGTTTTTCAATCCATTACCTTTTTTATAAAAAAAAAGCAATAGGTTGTAAGATTTATAAAAATGATATTATCATATGTGATGCTACTTTTTACTAGACTTAATAACAACAATTTTATTGACAACAATGGACATGAATGTTAAAGTATAAGGACTAAAAGTTTCTCCAAAAATAAAAATAAAATAAAAAAGTATAAGGATTAAATAATAAAAAGTGATTATTTACTTAAACTTAAAAAGAGTATTAATTATATTTTAGCCGAAAAAAAAAATACAAGATGAGGTGAAAATCAAAACAAAAAAGCTAGAACAAATTGATCATAATCCATCATTAGCGAATAATATAAATAAATCGAACGGCTGAAAATATGCCAAAAATACATTAGCAATCTTGGTCTTTGAACCTAAACCATCTAAAAAAGGGAAGCCCATCACCAAGTCCATGATCACGTGAACACCAGCACCACCACAAACGGTACAAGACAAAGACCTCATAACTCTTTACCGTTGTATCTCACGGTCCCACTGTCCCCGCCGTTAAAATTTTCAAAAATAAAACCCACTCTCTCCCCACAACGGCTAGTATACTTTGCGTCAAACCCCATTTTCAAGAGAACCAATAAACCTTCCCAAACACCACGTTTTTTCATTCAATACCCAAAATAATACTCTCTTTAATCAAATCTCTCTCTCTCTCTCTCTTCATTCAGAGAACCAAGAAATCATCTTTACCATTAATCAAAACCAACCCCCTCAAGAAAATCTTTCACGATCTGATCACATAAATTCAAACTCATTAATGGATTCTACACCGCCTTCTCATCGATCCGAGCCCCGTTCTAGATTAAAATCAGCCTCTCGACTTGCTCGTATTGGCGATTTCAACGTCGAGAGAGAAGAATCTCCTCATCTCTCTCTCGACCTCATCCTATCACCAACAACCAAGAAGACCCCATCACCATCCACAGAGTCTCTGAGAAACTCCAACTCTCTTCCTATTCACGAACTCTTGCTTCTTTCGCCTTCTCCGCACCGAAAATCCAAGACCCGTCTCACAGATCGGCTTGAAATGGCCGAGGAGCCCGTGGAGCCTAATGGGTCTCGCCGGAGGTGCAAAAGCAGGGCGGCCCAGATGGGTCTACTGGGCTGTGCCTCGCCAAGGAATTCTCGGAGGTCAAGAAGGCGGTCGGAGATTGAGATTCGGGAAGAGAAAGAACCAAGCTTGGCGGAGGAGATCGGAAAGCCAAGGAAGAGACGGCACAGCGGCCGGTCCAAGAAGGAGAAGCTGAGTTTGGTCCCTCTAATGCCTTCCTCAAGTTCATCTCCAAGTATGTTGAAATCACTATCCTCTAATTCTTTAATTATTGGTTTTTTTTGGGTGTATTTAGTGATTGATGTGTGCTTATTTTGGTTGGTATTTTGTGGAAATAGAAGCAGAAGATGAGGATGGAAACAATCTTGATCGAATTGGGCAGATGATAACTGATTTGATTATGTGGAGAGATACTGCAAAGTCAAGCCTTTGGTTTGGCTTGGGGACTATTTGTTTCTTGTCGTCTTGTTTTGCTAGAGAAATTAGCTTTAGGTGTGTATTTTTCTTTCTTTTCCTTTAGCCCTCTCTCTCTCTCTCTCTCCTTACCTAATATAACTATAGTATCAAGAATCTAAGGCCTGTCAAATGTCACAATTTCAGCATTTTCTCAGCAATATCCCAACTAGGACTTCTGTTTTTGGGTGCATCGTTCTTCTCGAATTCGATCTCTCAGAGGTTACAACTTAAACTCCTTTATCATGTTATGTTCCAATGTGTGTTTATCTGTTCTGCTAAGATTTAGGATTTGATGAAATTGCAGAAATAATAATATCGAAAAGAAGCGTGACTTTAAGCTTAAAGAAGATGACATTTTACGTCTTGGCAAGTTGATACTTCCAGCCACAAATCTTGCAATTTCAAAGACAAGAGAGCTTTTCTCAGGAGAGCCATCCATGACCCTCAGAGTAATAATTACAAAGAATTTGTTATTCATATTTTGACAACATACTTCAGATTGAGTCATAACTTCAATCAGCCTAATTCTGGTTATAGGTTGCTCCATTCCTACTCTTAGGAGCTGAATATGGCCACCTTATAACAATATGGCGGCTCTGCGCAATTGGTATGTCAATACTCATTCACATCTCCCAATTAGCAGATAAAATTTAAGATTTCTATGCTCTCTCTTTTTTTCTTTTCTTTTTTCAATTCTTAAAGTGGGTATTTTGGTTGTTGATCGTGTGGGTAATGGTTATTGTTTGTGTGATATATTAGTTAGTGATGTGAAAATGTATTTGGTTATTGTTTGGGTGAGCAGGATTTTTTATGAGCTTCACTATCCCAAAACTGTACTCATGCTACTCCATTCAGATAAACCAAAAAGGTAATTCCATTACCAATGTACTTAATTAATACATGTATTAAGTGTGTTTTAATATCCTTGAGTCACTAAAACTAAGTGCCATTTGCCAATGCAGTTGAGTGTTTAAAATGGTGGGTGTTGGAAGCATGGGGTGCTTGTTCTCACAAGAAGATAGTGGCTGCATCAGCTGTCACTGCCTTTTGGAATCTATCTACTATAAAAACCCGTATTTTTACAGGTAATTTTCTGACCATTTGATTAAGCTTCTGTTTGAAATTTCAATATCCCCACATTACATGGCAAAATTTCAATAGCATTTCTCTTTTTTATTAGTTCCAAAACTGTGTCTTCTTGTTTTTCTCTCTCTTAAAAAAGAATAGGAAAATAAAAAATAAAAAATAGAACCAAACAAACAATTATCAAACCTTGTCATGTTCTCTCTGTATAACAACTTTTTATTTGGTTTTCTTTTTACATTGTCTTGGACAATTCTTGTGCAATAAGGAGAGTAAAACCACTTAAAAAGGAAATAACAACTTAATGCAATTATGATTTCTAAGACTTTTCTTAGCACTCCAGAATCAAGATGCCTAACGGATTCATAAGACAGAGTAGGGCAAGAACCAAACCTTGTTGCCAAGAATCTTGTAACTTAATGACATTACCTAGTTCTCTCTATGGGAAGACCTAAATTCAAATCCCCCACCTGACTTAACCTGACTTATTGGAAGGGGAACAAAAACTGACTTTTACACACTTAAATTTAACTTAGCGTTGGGATGTCAGTCAGAATTGCCAATAGCGAGAAAAAATGTCACATAGTCACATGTCTGAATTACCAATAGCACAGTTTTTTGGCATGAAGTTGTTATCCGATAGAAAAGACCCGAAAATTTACTAACATTTATACTTGATTTCCTTTGCAGCGTTTATATCTCTGGTTATACTCCGATATTGCCGACAGCATCTAGTGACATTGGAAGAAGGAGAAACAGAAGAAGGGGAACAAGAGCAGCAGCAACAACAGCAGGCATTGGTGGTGGTAGAAGCAGGTTGCCAAAAGTAGTACTTGGAGTCATATGACGCCTCCAACCCAAAAATAAAAACAAAAACAAAAAACACAAATATTTCTGCTCATTTACTGCATGGACAGATGAGGCATTTTGTAAAATGTGACTCATCCTTGTTCAAAATGTATAAGTAAAAAGAATTTCTTCTTCTCTTATGATTCAATCTCTCATTCCGTCTGCTGATGATGTCCGAGAAGAGTAAGATTAAATTGCACTTGAAGTACTTGTAATTCATTCATTAAAAAAAAGAACTTGTAATTGTTCTCCCATCATTTCAACAGCTTGCTCAAGCTTTTTGGGGACTCATTAGCACATCAAGCTTTTTGGGGATAGTGCATGATGAATCTCGTTAGATAAATCAAATAAAGGACTAACTAATAAGTGTGAACTTGTTTATCATGGAATATCCAATGCAGTCTACGATTCTCACCAAGTTGTTACATAGAGCCAGCGTAGTGAAGAAAAGGAAAAGCTACAAATAAGCGAAGGAAGAATTTTCACTCTAACAACAGGCTAAAATATACTTTTTGTTCTCGAAATTTGCTCCAAGTTAAATATTCATCACTCAAATTATAAAGCTACAATTCCATCTCTGAAAATTTTTAAAGATATTAATTCTGTCCTTCGGTCCGTCTGCTATTAAATTTATTTACGCCATTTGGTTTTTTTAACGTGCCACATTTGAAGAAAAGATGCTCTATATTAGTCTGTGATATGCACATAAGCAAATAAGCAATAGGACTCATCCTCTAACCTCTATCTGCATTTTTGTGCTCACAGGTTAGTTCAGATAAGCAATTTAAGCTTTTCCTGAACTTACAAGTTGGTAGACTGTACGAGGCTATTCTCAGAGAAGCAAATTTAACTCTTTGAGAACTCAGTAGGTAGTTGGTAGACTGTCCAAGGCTATATCCAGAGAAACAATTTAAGTCCGTCATTGGTTTTCAGTTTTCATAGAAACTTCCATTTTGATTGCAGGGGAGTAGTTTGTGCAATTCTGGTTTTTTGATTCACTGAATGAGACTAATTTGTACGTAATAAACACTAATTTGTATGTAATAAACACTACCAATGGCCAAATTTAATTATTTGGCTGCTTTTATTGAGATGCAATATATCCATATCATCTCATAACATGTGAGGTTCACATATTATGAAAGGCATGATACATATATATACGATTTATAAGATAATCATTACTCCCTAAAGTTAGGGGATGAAGTGTCCATTTGGTAAAGATTATTTTTGTTAACTTATTTTACTATTCAGTTTATTTTTGTTACTATTCATATATCCTACTGCATTTTTTGGTATTATTCATTCATGGATCCCATTATACTATTTCAACTAACTTTTATATTTATCTACAGTATTTTTATTAAAAAGTTTTCAGTTTTACCAAAATAAGCAAATTCTAAACGGACTCTTAAGTTTTCTAATAAGCGAAGGGTCCTCTCTTCCCAACTACCCAAGCCTTTTTTGTTAAATAATAAGATTATTTTGCAAAATAGTATTGTTGTAAGATTACTTATTTTACTATTCAGCTTATTTTTGCTACTATTCATATGTCCTACTGCACTTTTTGGTACTATTCATGGATCTCACTATACTATTTCAACTAACTTTTACCTTTATCTATAGTACTTTTATCAAAAAAATTTCAATTTTAGCAAAATAAGTAAATTCTAAATGAACTATTAAGTTCTCTAATAAGCAAAAGGTCCTCTCTTCCCAACTGCCCAAGCCATTTTTGTTAAATAATAAGATTATATTTTTAAAATTACTTATTAAAATAGTATTGTTGTAAGATTATTTTGCAAAATAAAGCTTTTCCTTCACTCATCTCCCAATGAGACAAATTAAAGTAATTAAACTTGCCTCTTCAGCAAAACGAGATGGAATCTCATTGAGTTTAAGAAAAATATCATTTTACAAATTAAGTTTAAAATGCTATTTTATGATTTTATCAAATAATTTTTAAATGGCATTATTATTATTTTATTTTAAAAGGCCCATCTCCATTCTTGATGAGCTCTCTAGTCTCTACCCTTACAAAATATTTTGGGACCTTGGACTTGCATGAAGTTTTTGCCTTCTAGGTACTTTGAATTCATCCAAGTCTTGTGACTGAAAGGCTCACCACAAGAAAAAGTCTACAACAATTTTCTATTATCAAAAAATAATTTTTAAATGGCATTATTTATTTATTTATTTTAAATCTATACTACAAGTCGTTAAACATTAATTAACAAGTTATCAGCAAAAACACTTTCTATTTTGAGGAGTCAACTAAGGAAGAGTAACAAAAAAATAAGTGCAATTTGTTTTTGAAAATATTGTTGTTTTTGTTTTTGTTTTTGTGGTTTCAGAAATGGAGGCTTTGGGTGGAGGCCTTGGCGGGCTCTGGAACTCAAACCATCCCTTCAGAAAAAGACCCAAAAAACCCGATTCCAAATCCAAATCCAAATCCTCCGATTCCGCAGCGGCAACTGGCAGAGCCGGTTACCGGTTTCCATTGAAGCAAGCCGTCACTGCTGGCTCACTCGCTCTCGCCGGAGACAGCATCGCTCAGCTCAGGGAGCGGTGGACTAAGCGAGAGCCTTTGAACTTTGAATCCAATGCTCTCACTAAGGTCAGTGGAAACTCAAAGCTGCTCCTTTTTCTTTGTTTTCCCTTTTTTTTTTTGGTTATGTTGTGTTTGGTTGCTGAGAAAATGAGGGGAAAAAGAAGTGTGAAGTTTGAAACTTTTGAGAGTTATGTGTTTGTTGTCCTCTGTTTGGGTGCCAATGGAAGTGTTTATCTGAAAGTAGAAATAATTAACAATTTTCTGAATTTTGATGTATAGAAATTTTGTTTTGCTTGGAGTTCCCTTTGCCCTTTTGGTTCTCTGTTGGAATTTTTGTTTAATAAGCTTTTGAGTCTGTCAGATGAACCACAAAATGGCTATTGTGTGGTCTGTTTGGTTGCTCTGAAAGGCAAAAAATTTGAGCCTTAAAATCCTTATCAATCAAACCCATAACCTCAAGCCAATGTGCTCTAGCTCAACTGTGGCAGCTCCTTGCCTTGCAGTCAATGCCCACTGGCTGCATGTGTAACTTACTAATCACAAAATCAAGCTCATAACTTCAATAAGAATGTAATGGGGTAATTGCTAAGAGCCTTATAGCTCAACTAGCACCCCTTAGTGTTTCCAACAGAGATGTCTAAGGTTCATATCCCCCCCTTTGCTGTTGTTACTATTGAATTATCCACACACACACACACACACACACACACACACACCAAAAAAAAAGGAAAAAAGGAAAGGTAATGGGGTAACAAAATTTTAACTTTTTGCATCTCATTACTAAAACTGGAAAAAAAAAATAGCAAAACATATTTCTTGTCTATCATACATGATGTATTAAAGCTAGAGAACAAAAGCATAATTTTTCTAATTAACAGTTGCAAATGCGAAGGACCACAGCTAGGATGCTTGTAGCCACTTGAGAGTCCGTAGCTATTAAAAGTCACCTAAGTTGCCTCTCCTCTGATATGGTTAATCCAATCTATTCATGACACAAAACCAGTTTTTAGGTCTTCAGCAATTCTATAAGAACAAAGCTAAGCACTCTTCCCTCATGATCCCTTATAATACCTCCAAACTTACATCTGTTAAGGGTGCCGTTAATATTTACTATTTAGCATCTAAATCGAGCAGCATGACATTTCTGGCTTTTTTAGAAGGTTTTAGTAAGATCCAAGTTATTCTAAAAAGTAAACTCTATTTTGAGCCATACCTTTTTACATTCTTTGTATTTTTTTGATAATTAGCCATACCTTTTACATTATTTAACCCCATGATGCATGGAAAATATATATTAAGCCATGTCAATGATTGCTCAGTTGAATATTTAGTTCTGAAAATCCCAATCCTTTTTTTTCTCTAAATGCAAAAGTGATAGACCACAGCAGCAAAAGCAGTTCTTATTGTATTAATCAAAACACTTCCTCTGAATCTCTGCTGCATCCAAAATAGTTCCTGCTCCCAACCAAAATATTTCTTCTAATAGAGCATAACTCCAAAATTGCAGACCATATTCTTTCAGAGTAGTTGCATTCAAAAGAGAGGAGTTGTGTATTCTTTTTGTTATTCCTTACAGAGAACACACCTGGATTTGCTCTATATTCCCTTTGTAGCCAACCACAGAATGAAACTATGTCTAGTTGTGAAATGATCTCTCCAAACCAGAGAATTCATGGACCTCTGGGAAGATTTGTCTCTATATTAAACCAAGTATATTTAATTGAGAACATCCCTAATTCATGGACCTCTGGGTTATACCTAAATCGATTAAAGACTTGCTCTATGGCTGGTGGAATTGGCTGGGGAAGCATTCGTCTCAAATTTGGAACTTAGTCCCGTTGTGCATCCTTTGGTGTTTTTGGAAGGAACTGAATCGGAGGACTTTTGAGGATTTGGATAGCTCCAATGATCAGATGCTTGCTTCTTTTTGTGAAATTCTTTTTGATTGGTCTCGGGCGTGGGGACTCACATCTAGTGATTCCCTCCCTTCTTTTCTTTGCTCCCTTTCTCTTTTGTAATTTTTTTGTTGTTTGGTTTTCTTTTATGTTTTTGTCTTGTATTTTCTAGGTTTGCTCTATGTTCTTCATGCATAGAGTAGCCTTTCGTTTATATATATCATTCTTACTTATCAAAAACAAAAAAGATAGCAAAGAGTTTGAGGAAAAACATTATTGAATATCAAGTTCAATATTTTTGTGGTCTATTTTTGATATGAGGCTTTCTTGACACCTTTCAAAGTTTACTTAATTATTATTGAGTCTTCAATGTTGAGTTTTTTATGTTAGAAAGTTATTGGATCAGTTTTAATTAAGTTTAATAGAATAATTTCTGGAATGGGCTCTCTTTGGTTATACCAAAGGCCCATGAATCTTATTTTATGTTTTGAGTCCTTTTCCTATTTTATTTAGAAGTTCTTAAATCCTTTTGTTTGTTATTAGTAAACCTAGTCATTCTAGGAATAGGTTATTTAGAGTTGTACTCCTTTGAGGAAAGGATTTAACAATAGCCTATATAAAGGCTTTATTGTAGTCAATAATATCGATAGAGAGACTGATTTTAATATAATTTTAGCAGCTTATTTTAAACTTTGAGGGTGTGATTGCCTTATCCTACCTAAGTGTGATTGCTTTGGAAAACCTAGGTATGATTGCTAGTGTTGTATCTATGTTATTTCTTGTTCTATTCCCTGTTTTAACGTCTTTAGGATTCAATCTTTTGTTTACCTTAACCCTTAAACATCAATCCTTATTCTAGAACCTTTCAAGATCTCATCAAGAAATCTAATTCAGGGCTGTGTTCATAAAGATTTTACATCAAAATTGATATCAGAGCCCATACACGCTTCCACCCTGCATCATTCCCTCTCATTAGTAATATCATCATCACAAATGCTAGAATAAGACCTTTATAGAATGAACCTAGTTAAAAGATAGTGTAGATTGGGAAAGTGGTTGTGAGGACAATGCAATTTGACACTTCCACTGTGATTGATACCTCTATGGTCTTGATTTAGTCATTAAACACTTAACCAATCAATCCTGTACCCCAAACATAGTAGTTACATATGTTGGAAAAGTTTCCATCCATGACAAATTCTTCATTTCTGGTTTGCTAAGTATAGTTTTATCTAGTTGGAAGCATATAATCTATGACATGTTAAGATAGTTTCTTGCTATGTTCTCTTTGCATCTAAGTGGTGCATATGGCTGTTCAGAGTTTCATCTTTAACCAAACGCTTTCCTTTAGGATGTAATGTGGACCCTCCTTTCAGACCATGACTGGATCCGTGCTCTGCGGATGACTTCCTATGGGTTTCTTTTCTATGGCCCTGGTTCTTATGCATGGTACCAGTATCTTGATTATGCTTTGCCTAAGCAAACGGTGGAGAACCTAATACTGAAGGTGTACTACCTTTGAATTTTCACTTTTCATATTCAGCATTTCAATTAGTGTAACTAACTTTTATTTACTTGCAGATTGTATTAAACCAAATTGTGCTTGGTCCAACTGTGATTGCTGTTGTTTTTGCATGGAACAACTTATGGCAAGGGAAGCTCTCACAGCTTCCAGAAAAATACCAGAAAGATGCTCTTCCTACATTACTTTTTGGTAAAAAAAACAATCTTTGACATAATGTTTACATTGGCTTGATAATGTGGTCCAGATTTCACCGATGGGCTCTACCTCAAATGGCATCTCCTCCTTGTAAAAACGAGGTAGAGGGTGAGACCAGTGTGTAAGACCTGAGCATGTGTAATTTCCAATAATAATGTAAATTGATTTTCTTTTTTGATTTCTATGCAGGATTTAGATTCTGGATCCCTGTCAGTGCATTGAATTTCGGGTACACTTTTACATCTTTTCTTTTTGTGTTTCCCCCTCCTAATAAGTACTTATGATTATGAAATGCCATGGAATTTGAAAATGGAATTAGTTCTTTGCGTTCTCTGAAAAAGGTTTTGGCAGAATAATCTTTTCTTGTTCAAAGAGTGCATAAATTCTTACTTAAAATGTCATGAAAAGCAAACAGCTCTCACTTATCAACTAGTGGTTTTGTGGCCAGTATTGGGAACAACAATGTTGTATTTCTAGGTTCATTTTTCTTTTTCTTTTTCTTTTCCCTTTTTTTTTAATTCATTTCCTATGTTTCCAAGGTTCAGCTTGGAGAGAAAAGAATCAAAGATTTCAAAAACTCTTTATCCTAACTAGTAGAATTAATTGCTTGCTGGATGCTTCGCTAGTCGAGACAACTTCTGAAGTGAAGCGGAAGTTGAAACTCAAAACTAAATACAATGATTTGAAATGCTCTGGATATATCAATTTCATATATTTGCATTGGTTCATTTAATGAATCATTTTTTCGGAGAACAGAGTCCTCTAGCACTGACTTCGTCTATTTCCCTCATTACGATTACTTAGTACTTTTTTTGTTGGAACATCAAGCTTTACACGCCTTGGATATATATATAAATGACATCTTTACAGGGTAGTGCCTCTTCAAGCCCGTGTGGCTTTCATGTGCTTGGGCTCAATATTCTGGAACTTCTGTTTGTCTTCGACCATGAGCAAGTAATTCATACGTACAAGAGTTTAATTAATGATTTATTATCAGCAGATGGAATTTGGACCATCAGGTATTTTCTCATATTTATTCTCCTTTTCTGGATTTGTAAAAATTACTATTGGGTTTTGATGTGAATTCTTTTTTTCTTTTTTTTTGTAGGTCAATTTTTGACCTGAAATCTGTTCTCGCAGAAAGCATGTGAATTGGAAGCAGTGGTTTTAATCCTTCTCCATTTTCATTTGCTACAAATTTTAAATTAAAGTTTTTTAAACGATTCTGTCCTAGCGAATTTGTGAACCTCTAGATCTTCAGGATAGGCTTCTGCTTGTGATTGTGAGTACATTAACTAAAATATATAGAAGTGGCAATATGATGTTCCCATTTTTTTCATGGTGTACGTCTTTTCGTTTGGTTTGGTATTCCATATGAATCTATATTATCTATCATTTACTTAATAAAAAATGTTGCAAATAAATTGTGGCAATAAATGTCTGGCGATTACTTGGTTTAACAAGCCTCTTTTTCTTTTCTTTTTTTGAGAATCTCTTGGTTTAACAAGCCATACGTATTGTTCAAGTGATACAGCACAAATTTTGATTAACTACTCAAGAGGATTTTCTTTGAACTGAGTTCTTGGTACAGCCTTTGATGGATAATTAATCTGAGTGAAGTTCTCTTGTCATCAAAAAATGAATAAATAAATAATAATAATAATAATAATGAGCTATTAATTGAAGTCTTTGAAAGTAGGTTTTTAACACCAGGATTTTGTGCCAGATTAACAGAAGCAATCATATGCTTTGAGTGTCCTTTTGCACAAAGCTTGTTGAGTAATTGTACCCTAGCTAACAAAACATCATTTTAGTGTATTAGTGTAAAAACAATGTTCATAATAATGCCAACAGCCTTGTAGCTTGAGTCCTACTTTTGTTGGGTGCTGCTCATGATGTGCAAATAAGTGAATAACGAGAGTCTTTAAGTAGAAGAAAAACAACTTCTATTTTGACAATTTAAAGGAAGAAAATAAACTTTGTTAGAACGAGAACAATGCAAACATGAGAAGGGGCCATGGCAAAACCTATTGATGCAACAGCTTAGAATGCAATTTGTGTAACTTGATATGTGAAGAGGGCATAACCAAAATAGGCTTATTTTGATGATGTTGATCCACTCACATTATTCCAAGTGGTTTATATGAAATATTTCATATTTCCTATTTTCACAACATATTATAAGTAGCAGGTTGTTAGTGATTGTTACAGTAAGCAAAAAAGTAATTTTAGTAGTAGGTTCAAATTAGAAACAATATCAACTTACTACCTAAGATTTGTTGTGAAAAATGTTATGGACATAACACTTCTCTTGTAAAAAACAAGAACATTTATGTAAAAATCAGATGATCAAATCTTATCTATTCAATCTGAGTATTCATTTAGGACAAGATTTGGGGCAATACCCTTGCACCATGTGCAACTACTCTGACAAAAAAATTTTACTTCTTCACTTTTGTACTTTTTTTTTTTTTAATAGTTGAGATTAAAAGTTGCGCTCTCAATCTGGTCATTGAGAGCAATTGCACTTGATCTCAATCTATTTGTTTAAACCTTATATAAAGTAAAACTCTACAATTCAGCAGACGATAATGGTGAATTAAAAGAAGAAAAATCATGATTTCTAAAGAGAAATCCTAACTCTTTTTTTTGGGTTTTAATTTACTCAAATGATAAATTCTCTTACAGTTGAATAAAAGATTTAGAGTTCAATTTCTATTTACACAAAAAGTTAATTGGTGATTTAGTGTTTTTGTCTGATAATAAAAAATACTCTTAATCAAAAACTAACGCTATATATTGAAAAAAAAAAAAATTGTAATAATACTCCTGATGGGAGGACAAACAAGTAATATAAATTATCCCAAATTCCCAATGCTATTAATTGTCTTCCTTTTTTCTTTGTAAAAATATTTTGGCTAAGAAAAAGGTTATAGTTAGGGCCTAGTTTCAAATAGGGCTTTCTCTAGACTCTAGCCCAAACCCGGAATTAAATCCCAATATTCCCTCAAAAAAGCTTTTGGGTAGGGACCGTAGGGTTTAACTTCTTCACTAAGTTCTTCAACTGCGCATTTTTGCTTTTGCTTTTGCTTTAGCCTTTGCTTTTGCGTATTCATTCAGTTCTGAAGAGACTCTCTCACTTTGCCTAGGGTTTTTCATTTTTGAGCTTCTTCTTGGACCATAGTAATGGCGACAGTGACAACAGGGAATACCAACAATACTAATAATACTGCTGTAGCGAAGAGGAAGCCCGTGTTCATCAAGGTTGACCAGTTGAAGCCTGGTACTTCAGGTCACACGCTCACTGTGAAGGTGGTCAGCTCCAAGACCGTCAAGGCGACCAACAACAACAAGCCTGGCAGATCTACCATGCTCCTCTCTCGCCCTCTCCACCCCACTCGTATTGCCGAGTGCCTCGTCGGCGATGAGACCGCCACCATTGTCTTCACTGCTCGCAACGACCAAGGTTTATTGATCATGTTCTATAGTTTACTGTTTCTGATTTAATGGGTCTTTGTGCTTGGATGATGAGGGAGTTTGTGTGAAATTTTTTATGAATTTGGTGTTTTGGGTGATGGGTTTTGCTTTGTTTGGGAAAATTGATTCTGGGTTTTTTTTTTTTTTGGGTGTTGATGGGTTTTGGGAAATGGGAAGATATTGGTAGCTTTTGGGTATTGGATTTTGGGGGTTCTATTGAATGACTATTGGGGTTTGGTTATGTATGTGTATGTTTCCGAAAGTGTTCTTTGGTTGTTTTGGTGGTGTTTGTGGTGTCTTTGGTTGCTATGGTAGTTTGGAGAAAGGGAAGGAATTCATGTTTTGGGATTGGTGCAACTCTAGCTGTAAACTGGAATTTAAAGTAACTGTGTATTGCTGTGTAGAAATTACATATAATGCATTTGTAGTGTGTTTGGTTGGGAAAAATTGGGAAAGCTATTACCAGGCTGGTTCTGGGTTTATAATTCTTCTGGGGTCTGACATTGATGCAACTATGGGATTTTGTTGGATTGAAACCATGCATGTATTCATCTACGTTTGATGTGTATACAGGTGTAGTTACGTGTATGTATATTGGTCATTGTGTTCTGTTTTTTGCTGAGAAATTGCAGGAAGAGGAAGGGTTTTGAGATTTGAGTTTCAGCCTCTCTATCTGTTTTGGCATGATAATGATAAAATCCTTTAATTAATAGCACTTAGTGCAACTTAATGGGCTGACTGTTAATCTTCAAAGTTTTCAATTGGTTTAGTATCATTTATTTTACTCATTAATTGAGTGAGTATCTTACTTTTCCAGTCACTCATACCGTCATACTTTGTTAATTTGAGTAAAATATATGTCTTGGACCCACTATTAGTATTCTGAATCTAGGATAAGTGTTTACGTGACAGCCACTTACATTGGCTTTAGCTTTTCTTGTTGCAGTAGCACTATATAATGCTGTGTGATGGATGTTTGTTGACAAGGTTCTGAGAATATTGCTCTCATGTATTATAATCTGTTATTGAATGAGGGATTTATGTATGTGCAGTTGATATGATGACGCCAGGTGCCACTGTGATTCTGCGGAATGCAAGGATTGACATGTTTAAAGGGTCTATGAGGCTAGCAGTTGATAAATGGGGACGTGTTGAAGTCACTGAGCCTGCTACTTTTGAAGTTAAGGAGGATAACAATCTTTCTCTAGTTGAGTATGAATTAGTTAATGTTGTTGAAGAGTGAGTGTGTCCTATGGAAGTCAATGTTTTGGCATTAGGGGTTTGATTTCTGTTTCCTCGCAATGAACTGTTATCTGGGTTGCAATTTTTATATATGTGGTACACGAGTCTTGCTGAAGTTGTTTTTGCCCCTAATATATTTTGTGGTAAACACCAAGTAATTGTGAATTTGGGAATATGATGGATTTTAAAAGGTTGGTCAATGCAGAAGCTTTATGTTCTACGTAGCTGTACTTGGAAAAGTAAATCTTACATTTTCAATGCAGGTCAGAATAGAATTTCATGTTGTCAACAATACATTTCTGCTCATTTTGTGTTTACTTGGTTGCTTGTACATTTTTGCATAGAATTCTGGATTACCATTTTTATTTTGCTGAGGTATCAAGCTGCAGTCTCACTACAAATGTTTCTTATTTGGGTTTATATGGGACTTATGGTCATAATATGAGGGAACTGTTGATAACTTTTTAACCTACTTTCCCTGTATAGAAAAAAACAGCTTGTGATTTATTCTCGATCCAAACTTTGTACTGGTAAGGGAGGTTGTGGCTTCTGAGAACAATTCAGACTTCTTGCTCACTTTTCTGCATTGAAGGTTTCAATATTTCCTCGGATCAGTTGTTGCTCTACAATTGTCGACGTTTATGGCTGAAAGACTCAAAGTAGCTTAACAGTTCATTGGGTGGTTAAATAAATGGAGGTAGAAAAAAATATTCTCGTTGTTTGTGGCTGAATCTCTGAAATGAATGGGGCAAAGAGATTGTCAAAGTAGCTTAACTGTTCATTTGGGTGTTAAAAAGAGAAGGTTGAAGAAATAGGCAAGTGAACAGAGTGTGATGCAATGTGTTCGAACTCCCTGTAAATTGTTGTAAACAAATCGCAGTAACTTTATATAGGGGTCATCTGAACATAAAAATGAACATCTCTCCTAGCCAGGTCATCTGAACATAAAAAGAACATCTCTCCTAGCCAAACAAAACCGGCGACTTCTCAATGAGGACTTAAGGCCATGGACTCAAATTCTAAAAGCGAAATACCTGCCAAAAACAAATATAGCAAACTCTAATCCTAAAGCGTGGGATTTGTGAGAAGAAAAGGGTTCGGTTGGGTTATTATAAATGGGGAAAAGGCCGCTCCAGGATTCATCATAATTAAAAATGGCTATGGCATTTGAAAACGCTCCACCAAGGATTCAATCCTTTTTTATGGCTACCATGTATTGTTATTTCATATTTGTCAAGACTTATGACAGACTTAATACTCGTAGCTTTCTTCAGGTTAGGAAATGTTGGTTGAAAATAAGTCAACTCATGCAACTGGGTCTACAGTAACAGAGAAAGAAATCATTGTGCGGACTGGCCAGCAAAGAAATGGTGCTTGTAATAAGCCAATTGTTTTCTGCATTTGATTATTTTAATTAATGCACCATTTTACCCACCCAAAAAACATAAGGTTCTACCCAATTTCTCCACCTTTGTCTACTTTAGCTAACCCATTATTCAAGTACACCTATATTAGACTATCTATTCTTTCTCTATTCCATATAAATATGGTCATATTCATCAAAAATAAAAAACACACGCACAAAAAATAAAAAGGTGCAAAAACAAAGAACCCACAAAAATCACAAATTTCAGCATTGACATATCACATATTCTCTCACAGAAAAACAATCACAAATTTTAGCACGAACAAAGAACACTGCTGCGATGACCAAGCAAGTCTTTTTCACTTGCAGTGTTGACCAGGGAGGAAGACCAGTTTAACTCAAATTCAGTGGCACTACATGGTCAATACTACCAAGATGCTCACAGATACTAGAAGGATTTCTGCGATCACCTTAATTTTATTAATGAGATATTAGCCATGAGTGTCCTAACTGACAAGTCAAAGGACCAAGTAGAAAATGCAGTAAGAATTTGAACCCTAACATCTATCAAGAAGAGATCATTTAAGGACATGAAACAGATACTAAACACAACCCCCAAGAAGCTTACCACTGAACATTTTTTTACTAACAGTTATAGCTAATTTGACGAGAAAGCACCTGGTCTTGGATTATGTTGCAATCAAAAGGAAGGGAAACTATGCCAAATTTTAGTTGACTAGAATATCAATGTATTATAACTAAGCCTGACCTAGTTTGCGATGAAGGACAATCAAGAGAAACAGAACATAAAATCAATTCTACATGAAAAGGAATAGTAAAATAAATAATAAAGATTTTGGCAGATTACATCTTATAGTTAATGATAATGCTGCCACCAAATCCCAAGGTAACTAAAACCTGCACAAATACAATTCATCCGTCTACAACAGAGGGAAAAAAAAAAAAAAAAAAAAAAAACCATTTAAAGATCATTAAGGATGTATTTATTAGGTAAAACTACTAGAAAATCCAATAACTGATCTAGTAGCCATGATTAGCAAGCAAATGTCTATGAGATAGCAACAAAATTAAGGGGAAAAGCAAGGAAAGGTCATCATGATCATAGTCCTTCTCCAGGCTGGATTGCCAATGATTAGAGGATATTACAGCCCTAAACAAAACAAAACACTGAGTCAGAAATGAAAAAAGAAAAATCTATTGGTTGAGTTGCAGAGCCTTGGGCTCAATGCAAAACCCAGATAGAAAGAGATGACATATCCTTGAGTTATTTGAGACACATATATGCTGAAACTTCTATAATGTTACTATTAGAAATCACCTCGCATGAATAAGTATTACCATCAAGTATCTCAACGCATTACTTTGGGATTTTCTTTTAGGGGAACATTCAAATAAATAATAATGTTTATATAGTAACAATCCTTCCAACCTTAAAATTTAAAACAGATCACCTAAAAAGAGTAGCACCAAAATTTTTCGTGACAATTCCTGTCATAGTTATCAATCTACATACAGACATACATACATATGGACTTTTTACTTCTTTGAATCTTTGGTCCTAAGAGTTTTAGAACAGCACTGCCACCATAAGCTAACTACATTGCAAATGTATAACTACTTGACCAGTTGAATGTTCCTCCCCAGTATTCAACCCTAATAACAGTCAGTAGTACTTGGAGAATTAGATTGAGGTACTAGTACAGGTTCATCATGGGAGGACCTTCCAAGTTTTTTCCAGTTCATCACATTTATCAAGAAGATACCTACATCTCCTGCTATATATATGTGATAATAAACTTGCATGAGTGAAAAACGAAAAATAGAAATCTGTTTGACTTGATTCAATGACATATGGGTGAAAAAGGTAATTAGCATCTCAAAATTTATACATGAAATTCTCATAGGCTTAGACTCAAGCCAGATAAAGAAGGATAAAAAATAAAAATAAAAATAAAAATTCAGAACAGAATTGTCCAGTAGAGCTCTCATTTAATACTTCTAACTTATCAGCGTCCTCTCAGAATGCAATAACTTCAGACAAAACCTCTTCTGAACCCATTGGACATTCATCATAAATCATCATTGCAAGCTGATTGCATAGGAGATATTAGTACGATGCTACATTGAGCTTATTAACATTGATGCAAAAATCTCTGAAGAAAGAAGAAATAACTGAATTCATTGTTCTGCAATACATCTTCTCATTTAAAGTCTATGAGCTACATATCAAACATCAATCATCAGACAAATAGTACTAATGCCTTTATGTCATTGACAAAATTAATGGAGTGCACTAGTTCATCTAAGTTTTGGAGCTCAGGATATTCAACTTGTATCTTCTGCGGCTCATTCAAAACTTCTAACTTATCAGCAGTCACTGTCTTATAATGAAGAATTTTGTACACAAAACTTTGCTTGAATCCTCGGCATTCATCACACATCATCATTGCAAGCTGATTGGATGGAAATGATCAGTAATTCAGTACGCTGGCTTAATGATCCCAGTGACTAAATTGCTAAACTAATTAAAATCCAGAACAATATTCAGAATCAATTATTCATGCTTAATATTACAGAATTGCTCACCAACCATAGTCACATGTAAACATTATGTAACACAACTCAAATCATTTTACAGACAAGTCTAGACTTCAGGGGTTGAAATCTAGAGTCTAGTTCCTGCGTATTGTGGATCATGAGGCACTCTTTATGCCCTAACGGAAAAATCTAGAAAGAAAATAAGAAAGGTGAAAAGAACGCATCTAGTCCATCATTTCTATCAAGTATTCATTGTTCAACCATAACATTCCATAAACACTTAAAGATTCAAACCTTTAAGAAGAAAATCTAAAAGATTCAAACTCTTATTTTTAGGAAAATCCCAGCTTATCTCCCAAAGTGTGTTTAAGCAAAGTTTTCTTGTTATTTCATCAGTAAATCTTCATCTAACTACCATTTGTCCAAAAGTGTGTGTTGAGCGAATCATTTTCTTTATCAGTAAATATCCTTCTATCTACCACCCAACTGAACAAACCCATGAGACTACCACAATTCATAAAAACCTTCCCGAAGATGTACTGGATGACTCAAATGATTTGATGGACTCTTATGGAAGCAGAAAATTACAATCATAAGCAACACATAATTTTAAGAGAATGAAATGATACACAAAAAGCTACTGCATCATATTAATTGATAGATCCTCTCAAAAAATATCAATATAAATCAGTTGCTTCACATCTCATTTCATCATTACTTCAGAAAAGACAGGTATCCTGATTAATCTACTGCTGATATCACTCCCTACAACTTTAAAATCAAAAAACATAAACAAATCCAAGTCATTCCATCTTTGCTTCTTGATCTTCATCTCGTCTTGTCTCGGCCTACAACAGAAAAGTAGTATGCTTTTTACAAAAAAGGAGGGGTAAAAGAGAATGGTAGATCGACTTATGTTTATAAGAGACCAAAACAACAGCAACTGCAGGAAAAAGAATTTGATTTGGTTGGACACAAAAAATTTCAATGCTCTGCGATCAACTTATGTATCCTTGTGATGTGCATATTTGTCCACTAGAGTTCTTTTCTTTGATAATTCAAAAGTTACAATTGGGGAGAGGGGGATTTTAACCATAGACGTCTCCATTGGAAACGTTAGTGTGCCAATAAAACTACAAGGCTCTTGACTACTCGTCCACTAGAGTTCTAATGACCATAGGATCACCCACAATAATCACCAATTAGAGAAAATTAAATGGAAGAGAATGACATCACAGCGCTTAATACCCAATTCAAGATAAGCTTAAAGGATTCTAGCACCTAACCATAAAATTATATATCTGAGAATAGAGTAGGCTGACTATACCATCTGGGAGCCAACCGTAAGTGCCGCCAGAGATTGAGAGCATTGATGTCATCAAAGCCGATGCAGTCGCAGTGTGGTATGGCAGCATTGACTCCACACAAAAACTCGTTTGAACAGGACACCTTCCACACAAAAAAACAATATCATCACATTATCCTTACTTCAAATCTCTCTCTCTCTCTCTCCCCCCAATAATTATCATTAATGATTAAATTTAACTTAAAAGTAACTCTGTTCGGAAGCTGAGAAAATGTAGGAAAAGAAAACAATCTAAACTTTCGGATATTAACATAAAATGAAAAGTTAATTTTCACGAAAACCCATTTTATGTGTTTACTGAATTTATCTAAAGATTGGTTTTTTATTGCCACCCAGTCCCAGGTAAACTGTTTAGTTTTAGAGAAAATGTGCAATGCTTCTCTGATTATAAATAACAAAAACAAAAAAGCAAACTAGTTTCAACTTTCAATAAAAGACTTTGTTTTTACTTTTGGTTCCAAAATAATGTAGTAAACTTTCATGCGAAAATTGAGAAACTATAAAAATCGGATTCAGACATATATATATATATATATATATGTGTTTGTACCTGAGAGCGGAATTAGAGAGAGAATTTTTGGTTGGGATGCGAAAGGGAGAGCGAGCCGTTTTAGCTGTAGATGTAGCTTGGGGAGCGAGACGAGCCGCAGCGCCGCGAGCGGAGCCGGAGCATGACCGGAATATGGATCTGGCGGCGGCTGCTGAGGCCATCGGAGATTGCAGAAAATGGCAAATGATTTTCGGAAATGTTGTGAGGTTCTTGGTTAGGGGTTTTGGGCTGTGGGTTTGTAAGTGGGAAGTGTTTTCTTACCTACTGTTAAGACTTCCAAGAGGGTTTTTGAGAGGGTCCTTGTGTGAGATCACTCACTCACATGGTAGTCACCAAAATGGTAATTACAACTGTTTTTTTTCTTTTAGTTTTTTTTTTTTATAGTTTTTCTTTCTCCACAATAAAAAAAATGTAATGGTTTTCCTCGGGCCCAACCTATTATCTCTCTGGTTGATATCTCGTAATTTTCTCTAACTTATTTGCTAGATATGAAAAAAAAAATATATATATATATATATATATATAGTTTTTGGTAGCATTTATGTTAAATGGTTGGCAAAAAGATAAAGCTAGTTTTTTTTTAAGCTTTAAAAAAAAAAAAAAAAAAACTTAGATGAAAAAAAATAACCAAAAAGCTTTTTTATTTTTTATTTTCAATCGGATACCACATGAATTTTTAGCTACTTGTCCTATTATTGAATCTTCATGCAATTTATTCAAATAATTTAATTGTGATTTAAAATTTTAAACCATCTTACGTCTAGTTGGGATGGTACCTCTAGCTCTACCCTAGGTTATTTAATGGTCAAAATTTCGAATATTTTGGGTTTTTCTAGTTGAACCATTTTAGTGGATTAAGCCTAGACAAGTACTGATTAGCCTTGCTAAATGTTAGTCTTCCAATCTTAGTCGAGCGAATTTTCTATGCTTGGTTTGGGTGGTTGATTTGGTCTTACCAAAGACGCTGAGAGTGAGACAATATAAAGGGGAAAAAAAAACAAGAAAATGACTTACCCTTGCAGATTAGTGGTGGAACTCGGAGGATCAACAACTTGAATTAGGGTTTCGAGTGGGCAAAGCAAGCCACAAAGGGGTTAGTGAGAGAGTTCTAATCTTGTGATTTCAAAGTGAACTCTGTTGAGGCTCATTTTTTACAAAGCCTAGCAAGACAAAAGGCCCAACAACACGGGCAAACCAAAAAAAATAGCAAACAGAAGTCTTGGCAGGAATGAATGGCTCACTGGTCCATGAGATGGGTCCAGAAGAAGCAAACGGGCTTGAATAAGCCTGGAAAGAGAAAAGAAACAAACCCATGGGAAGTATGAAGAAAAGTAAGAATGGGCCACAGCGGACCTAATGTAATGTAAACAAAGAGAGAGGCTAATGGAAAACCCATGAGCCTCAAGGATGAAGTATAGAGTGATCTGACCGAGGAAGCCTAAAATGAGTTAGCAAAAGCCCATGGGTAAAACAGAATTAGAAAAAATGGGCCAAGAATGCCCAAAAGAGAAAAGGGACATTGGAGCCCGTGAGCAGTAAAGGAAAAGGCCCAGTAAGTATACTGGCTTACTGAGAAGAAAACACACGACAGGCCCAAAAGGGCCCAGCAGGATTAAAATAAACAGCAGGAACAACAATCTGGTATGGCAGGAAATGTCAAGCCACGAAACAAACACCCAAACTAAAGGGAGGCCAAATGATCCAACAAGGCCCAACCCCCCAAAGAAATGGACAAGTCATAAACATTGGCCTGTCGGAGATGCAACCCACACCAGAAAAATCCAAAAAGCGCACGGCAGGATATGCGCACCCATTCTCAAATCTCAGCAAACGTATGAAACAACAAGAAGGTAAAGCACACGTATGACCCAGGCATTACCAGCCTGTACCCAGCCACTATGGGAAAGGGTAAGGTTATGGGTGAGGGCACGATCTGGCGGTGGGGAGAGGAGTGAAAACTCATTCTTGTGGTTCTTGCTCAGGCTCTTTCGGTAGGCACAGTCCTGCTGGGATGACATGCCACCCAAAAGAGGTAAGGGTGGGTAAGAACCACTGGGTGCATGCCATGAGAGACCGAGAGGGAGAAGGTACACACTAGACGAGTAGAAATGGAACCTTCGTTGTCTGAAAGCCACAGGTCAATGGTAGTAGTCAGAACCATTGACTCGGTAAGTGGTCGGCAAAAGGCTCCCATATCAGACAAAGGCCATTAAGGGGCTAGAACAGTAAAACCGGTCACGGCAGGCTCTATATAAGGGACCCGTGGCTGTGTACAAAAGGAGAGGGGAGGAGAAAAGAATTGAAAAAAAGAAAAAGATAAAAAAAAAAGATAAAACAAAATAAGAGAGAAGGAAGAAGGAAGAAAAACAGAGTGTTTTATGGCAGACATACACCTAAATGGGTTAACCCCCTCTCTCCCTCAATAGCCTTGCTCTTTATTAGAGGTAAAACGGTTTATACTCGGGCACACACCATTTAGAGCTGGCCTCTCAAAACAACTAATTTCTCCTCTGAAGTTACTTGCGTTGAGGGAGCAGTTTTCCCTTCCCTGGTTAGAGCCCTGTGGTAATACTTGGTGTGGCAGACCCATTCCTTTGACTCTACTAACCCTGTTCTACCGCTTTGTTTAAGTTTTATTCTTTGAATGTGAGGCCTTTTAAGTTATTTACCTTACTTATTGTGGCAGAAATAGTAACTGTACTTTCTTTATATTATCTATATTTTATCTGTCTGCCATAACCTCTTAACAGTGACTCTGCCTGCTGTGAGTTTATAAACAGACTTTGGCAGACATGGTGTGGTGTGTGCACAAGCCGGGCCAAGGTCTGCTCCAATTGGGCCGCTCCTGACTCCTTTACTCAGAAACAACTCGGGCCTAGTATGGCAGGGAGCTGCCCAATATCCCGATCCAGGCCCACCACTTTACAAACTCCTAAGAGTTTTATGACATACACGTCGTACCCAGTAATCTTAGTACAAAATAGTGTTGTTTGGTTTATGCATATATTATTAAAATAAAATTATCCTTATACGACATTGTTGTGTGTGTGTGTGTGTGTGTGTGGGTTCAAGTGTTGATAATGTCCTAAATCAACAATCGATGTTTCGGCTAATAGACGTCGAACATATGTCATTGCTCCTACCATCAGCCTATCTTTGTTGGAATCCCATGGCAACTGTGCAATTAGCTCAAAGTCGAGGTAGTAGATCGGTTCAAATTTGGTATTGTTCACCTTTACTCTCTTCAAGTGGAAAAGTATCGAGCCTTCACAAGAATTAGGTTCTGGTTTACCATTGTAAAATAATAAAAATAATAATAACTATTGTGATTAAATGATATTTGAAATCATACATATTGTAATTTTGATAGTGTTTGGCAAGTTTTTTGGTTTTTGTTAATTCTTTTTTTTTATTCATAATGCATATTACAATTCTTATTTTCCAAAATCAAATGAAAATCCCAAAAAAAAAAAATTTTTGAGGATTCTCACTTTACTCTCATTCTCTATTTAAAAAAATCTCTCTTTATTTGTTAATCTTTTTGCTCATTCTTTTTTCCTTTATCTCTCTTCCATTTCTTCTTGGCAACCTCTCTCTCTCTCTCTCTCTCAATAACCAAAAAAATTAGGGACAAAGTTATTTGTATTTTTTCCACAATTGCTAATGTAGTCTATTATAATTGGTACATAATATTTCTGCTTCTATAAGAATAAGAGTCCTTCAATTCATATGAGTCATCTAGATTGGCTATGATAACATTTGTCATGATTCACGAAAAATGTGGTGACATCTATATTCAAAATTTGTTAATAAACTCCAAATGTTGAACTTAGCACATATTTATACAATCTAATTCAATCAAATTATGCAAGGGGTATAACACTATGGTTGGTACATTTTTCTATGATAATTTTCGGGATAATGAATTCAGTTATTCTTTCTTTCTTCTGAAATTTTAATAAATGTTCATAAGGTCAATATAGCATTATACTAATTATCTCCTGTGCGTGCCAAATGAGGGGCAAATGGGCTGGGCCTCACCTGGGCTCACAACTTATTTGAAGAGTGGGTATAGGATTTCCCACAATGGGTAGTTCACGGCACAAAGACCCAATGAGATCACTTTTCTTCCTCTACTTGGCTATCTTTTTCCTCTCGCCCTCTCTCTCTCTCTCTCTCTCTCTTTCTCTCCAAATTCTCCAACCCCCTCTCCACTCTCCCACCTCTCTTATTTATAGTACTCTGATTAGTGGGGTGTTATGATTGTTTTTGCAGTTAGTGCAATGTGAGGTCCAATGTCATCAATTATAAGTGGCTGGTTAGGTGGGAGTGGGGTGTGGTGAAGGTGGCTTTGGAACTTGATTCCCACTTCAGCGAGTATGACCGGCAGAGATGCCTCAGGGTATTGCCGGTCATGTTCATGGTGGGGTTCTCGGTAGTTATCTCACCTATGTTGTCCGGTAATAGTTTCTCGAGCAAACATTAAGTGGTAAAACCTGGGCCTACACCCTGTGTGGGCTTTAGGATGGGATCCCAGGAAAGAAGGGGAAACGGGAACAATGGGCCGCATCATTCGTGTTTGAACTCAAGGCCCAAATGGGCCTGGTCATCTCGAGGCCGTACATCTCCTATTCAATTAGCTTTTGAAACAGTGATGAATGATGAATGTCCAATGGTTTCAAGATAAGTTTATCCAAAGTTCCTGCATTCCAAGAGGCTGATAAGTTAGAAGGATTAAATGAGAGGTTTATGAAACACTTCCTAATTTTTGTTTTCCTTTTTTTTTCCTTCTTTATCTGGCTTTAGTCTAATCCATATATAAGAACTTCTTGTAAATTTTTGAGAAGACTGCTAATTACGTTTTTTTCACCCTGGTGGCAGTGAATCATGAGAAACAGTGTTATATCTATTTTCATTTTTAACTTGTGTAGAGTTTATTATTTCTTTTATACATGTAATGAGCGAAAAAGAATAGAAAGGTTCTCCCATAATGAACAGAAAGATTCTCCCATAATGAACTTGTACCAGTTTCTTAATCAAAAGTCGCATCCAGGGCACCAATCTCCACTTTTGAGAAATCTAGAAGAGATCAAAATAGGCAGTCTTAATCCCAAGGCAGAAAGAACTTGTCATCGCGGACCGCAACAAAGCTCTATGATGGGAAGACATTCATATGGTATAACTATTGGCTGGTGAGATTACCAAAAAAAAAAAAAACTATTGGCTGGTGTTAGGGCTGAATCATAGGAAGACACATTCATATTGTATAGTAGTTATTCATTTGCAAGGCTGTCAGCTTATGGGGGGTAGCCCTATCCTAAAACTCTTTGGACTAATACTTCAAAGAAATAAAAAAAAAATTTCATTTCAAAGACCTATGACAGTTTTTTTTTTTAAATTATTACCATAGTTCATAACTTTTAGTCCTACATTTTTAGGGTCATTTGTGCCAAGAGACGCATGATGTTTCATTATAGTAGTTTAGGTATTTCTCTATCACAAATAAAAGGAAATGTCATTCCTTGCAATCCGGGCCTCACGTTGAGCCCAGGACTCTACGACTCAACTGATAGACTAAATTCCTTTACATAGTAGAAGTTTGCTTGCTAATCATGGCCACCAGATTAGTTATCAGACATTTTTCTTTTAAACTAGTTTTTCCTAATAAATATATCCTTAATAGCTTTATATGGTCTTTGTATGCATTGTATTTTCTGCTTGCAAGGGACACAGAACAAGAAAGGTTAGTAGATTTACATGGAACTATTAAATTGATAACAAATCAAAAACTTTAAAAAGTTACAGCCTCTATGAAAACTTGGAAAAGAGTTTGGTCAGAGCCGCAAGATATTTCTGGAACCAACTTTAGTGATCTTCTTCCCTATAATTAGGATTCTCCTTCAAGATAACGAACCCTTCCAAAATAGGGGATAGCGGAATATATCTACCAAAAAAGAAAAAGGGTAATGTAAGCACAACCCAATAACATAACTTTTTTTTTTTTTTTTTTTTAAATGAAGACATTTAAGGGAATACATACTTCTCAGTCGCCAGTTCTGCTCTATCACCAGCAGCCAAAAGCACCGGTGTTGTGTGTGTCTGAAAACCAGTGATAGTCTTGGGACGACCCGCCTGGCCAACAACATCAATGGCTTGACCCACACGAACAGGTACAGATATAGGTTTGTTATTCTCATCAACTGTCATCAACATTCTTGGCTGTCACAACAAAGAAAGAGAATTGACCATCAATAGCTAATGAATTAACTGAAATTAAAAAATTGAAGAGAAAGTCCCCAAACCTGCATGGCCAAAACAAGGAAGTAGAGCATGTAATGATATTTTCCCAATATCACTGCTTTCATGTCAAGGCATGCATGTAGCATGATAACGATTCCAGCAAGTGCAGTCCTGTTAGATAGAAGGAAATTGTTTACATGATATATGAAAAAACAATTCTCAATGACTTAGGGTGGTAAAGATTAAATATATTTTAAACAAGTGAGGTGGGGTTGCAAGGTTCCATGCAAAAAGATTACTTACGGGGATAGCAAGAACCTTTCAGAATGATACGGATTAAGAGTTAATAATCCTTTCCCCATATGTACAAGACCTTGAGCAATTCGCACCTGTAAAAGAGGGCACTCGATCAATATTTCTAAACTCTATGAAATATTGTACAGAAAAGTAAATCAAAGAATTCATTAGAAGCATTACACAGAAAAGAAGGCTGGCATCCTTGTAGTAATAACTTGAAAGATTCCGAAGCATGCCAGCTATTCGAGCATTGTTCGTACCCGCGCCTATCAATCCCAACGAGATTACCGCAGCCTGTTGAATCCAAATATATATTTTTAGCCTTAAAAAGGTAATTGAAGAAATAATGATACAAATTTATATGAAAGTACTAATATTGTATTACCATTGCTACTTCTGAATCTGTGTCATGGCTAAGCCTGCTTAACGTGTCCATAACATTGACCTGACCAAAAATGGATCAACAAATTGGTAAGCAAGGCAAAATCATGGAGAGAGAGACTGTCGTCAGCTTAAAGAGATTCAAACAGCTTATAATTACCCCCCCAACCTCAAAAAAAGGAAAGAGTCAAATTCAAACAGTTTATCTGCGCACATCATAGATATATAGTTTCCTTAAAGTTGATGAATAGTCAGATTACAAGCAAAATACAGAAAGTAATAAAGAAGATAAGACTTGCATTAAAGGTTATCCTTGAATTTGGGGATTGGGAGTAAAGTGATTTAAATTTGACTAGATGAATTTTATTAATTTACTTATCCAAAACTTAGGAAGCATTGGAATAGCCATTTATTATAGTCAATCCAGCTGAGACTGATGAGCAGGCTTTCTAATCAAACCACCTGCGGTCATATCACTCCTTTGAAAAGGAAAAAGGTGCAACATCAGCTTTAGCAGACTGAATCGACCCAACTGAAGGGAAGCCAGAGCTAAAAAGATAAATACCTTTGGGTTTGATATGCAAAGGAGGCCAAGAGCCAAAGGAACAGCATGACGGATATTCTGCTCTCCATACTGCAAAAGATGCTCTAATGAACGAATTGCCATCTCAAGCCCTAATTCTTCAGCCATTGCAACCATAGCAATTCCAAGCACAGCAGGACCCTGGTGAGTTTCACTCTTGTCTAGGTGTTGTGAGCACTGACCCAGAAGATTCTGAACCTACACAGAGAAAAGTATCAGCTACTTTGGGCAAGTAAAAGAAACTCATAAATTATATAATTAACTACCAAAAATATATTCTTAAGTTAAACATACACCCAGTTGTTGTGAACCCACGACCTCACCCTCCACCCATTTTGAAGAGGAAAGTGCCTTTTGAGCCAAACTCATTTGCATTAACTATAAAAACTTACAAACGGTTGATTAAATTGTCTTTTAAAGAATACCTTAAGAACATTCCCTGTTCCAGCATAGGCGCATGACAGTAGCGTCATATCACAATATTTTCTGATTTTTTCATTAAAGGTCTTAGAAACTTCAGCCGTGGCCTCCACACTTTCCTGTCAAGCACAAGAAACTTATTCAAAAAACAATCATAGGGATAGAGCCATAATCTTCAATATTGTCACATTGAATGACATCTTTTAGGCCACATTGTTGGTAAAAGATGCTAGACATCAATCATGCAATAAAAATCAACATTAATGGAATTTACAGAATGGATAGAATAAGAAAAATCCATTGTCTCAGATAAACTAGAATAAAAGTAAGAAGGTTACCTGCTTCCCGAGGTACAGAAGACCAAGGCCTAAAGGTAGAAGCCGAGTTAGCGGCTCCCCCAACTCTGACTCACTTCGATCCATTAATGCAAATATAATTGCCTGAGCAACTTCTTCGTTGCAGGAACCCACATATATTAAACCCAAAGAGAGCGCAGCGAAGGAAATTACATCAAGTGGGGCTTTGGCATCATTTAGTATAGGAGCCAATTTACTCCGTAACTGAAAAAAGAGTTAAAAGTTAGCTTTCATATGAAAAGACATATTATAATACTTTTAAACCAAATTTTTACAATTTAGAATCTTCAAACCGAATAAAGTAATACTATTTGTCAACCTTAGTAACCAGTAGTGAAATAGAGCATGCATCGTGTAGGATCAGTAAATACATGCACAGATGTTATTCTTTGCATAAAGGATACAGAAAGACGTCACAAAACATCCATCAACATAAATAAATATGATTGTCATGGCCCAAAAGATTTATTCACATAAAGCAACAAGATACTTCACCTGCTCATTCTGAGTACCAGCATAAGCAATCCCAAGGCCCATTACTGCCCCAATCCGAATGGATGGGTCTTCTTTATCTGTATGCTCACCTAGAAGTGCCAGTGCCTGAGAAAAGAAGAGTGAGATTAAGATGCAATTCAGATCATATGATCTTCAGTGCAAAATAATAATAATAATAAATTGATGAAACTCACCGGATCACAATCATTCTTTATTCCACAATTTACTATCCCCACTCCTAATAATGCACCAGCATTGACGTGGTTGTCACTTGCATGGAAATACTTGTCCATTTGGGCAAGTCCAGAGTCAACATCCCACAATAATATCATACCCTGTTAGGATAGAAGGCAGTGAGAATCCCGAAATCAGGTTGAACATATAAGAAGAGATTATAAACCAGGCAGTAAAGGGATGCTTACAAGACTTGCAGCAGCACTAGTCTTCCCATGTTCTTTATTTTTGAAAAGCCAGTTAGCAGAAGAACCAGCACTCGAACTGTCTGAGGGGACTGTCATTAACTTATCCTGCAGCAAAAATAAGACTCAATATCAAGAGAACTCACAACCATACAATATCTATCATGCAAATCACAAAACACATTACCTGACCAAAGCCAGCATTTACAAAAGCATTAACAAAGGTGGCAGCAAGGTTTTGTCTAGCTGAATCAACAGTTGCACCAGCACTAGCCCGGCCATCAAGCAAGTGTGCCTAAGAAAACACGAGAAAGCAAATAAGTCAATATGATACAAATTCATTCAAACATATAATGAGAACCAAGAACATTCCTCTCTTTTTTCTTCTTCTTTTTTCTTGGTTTCTGGTAATTAATGATTATGATTCCTACCTATCTAGTCATATAGGCTAGCAGCACATTGCATAAAACAGCTACACACACAGACAAGTAATGATTTTAATGGAGGAAAAAAGTATATATGTGATATAAAGAAACAAAAAGACTGGCATAACATCAGTATATTGGCAGCAAGTATTCCTAGACTATGCCATAAGGAATTGGAAGCATCGCAATTAGAGGGAATAAATCACCGCATAAATAATAAAAATATTTAACAACATTGTTTTCTCATCAAGGTCTCCTAACAAAGAAATCATAGTAGCTACCCACTTGACTTTCCTCAAACACACACACACACATACACACATATATAATAGTATATATAATAGTCTCAAAAATGTATAAGCACTCACTCCACCCTCAAAAAGAATGATTTTACTTTCTTTCTTTTTGTTAGAAAAAAATTTCACTAGAGTAAACGGAAGCAGCAAACAAGGAGCTTCCTAGAAATTACAATCAAAGATTCAAGACATAAGAGCAATACTTTTATTGTCTTAAAATTAAGGCCCATATATTATTATCAGTCATCACAATATAAAGTTCTTTATTTGAAAAGGCTACCTTTAGCCTATAAACTTTGGCTCAAATGGCACTTCCTCTCCCCATAATAAGAATAGGATGGAAGGGTAAAGTCATGGGTTAAAACTGACTCTGTGGTAGTGTGACTAACCAATAAAAAACTTAAAAATGATATATTGAACTTTTATTATCATTTATGGGAAGACTCCAATTAGGACAATAGCACCACTCAAGAGGAACCCAAGACAGAATTTTCAGTGATCTTTTCAAAAAGAGAGAGAGAGAGAGAGAGAGAGAGAGAGAGAGGGGAGATGAAAAAGAAGAGAGTAAAGTAAAGCTTCATGGTCTCACTTGATGGAAATCCTCCATGAACAATATGATAATAAACAACGCTAGGGCAGATACCTTTAAAATATATAAAACAACCAACTCTTTTTCTTTTCTTTTTCTTTTTTTAAGTTAAACAACCAACTCTTAAATCTCTAGAAAACCAAATTAAAAACTGGTCATTGAGGGGCAAATCTAGTCCAACATTATGAATTATACAGATCAAAAGCTCAAACCTTATATATATCTTCAGGAGATTTGGGCTCCATAACCTCAATATCACGAGCAAGTGTTAGATAGCCTTCACTTAGCTTGGTGTTGTTTATAATGTCCTGTAATGCCTCTCGGTCATCATCATTGGCAGCCATCTCTTCATCTAGCTCAAATGTTATACCCTGCATTGAAGAAGAACAGTCAGCAAACAACCAAATATCAGTTAGCTATCAATGTGCCAAGTAACAAAAATCCACATATAAGAATAGTTTAAATTGACCTCTTTCAAACAAAATGACAACAGAAACTCCCTGACATCCAATCCCATGCCTCACTCACAAGTTTCTTACCACTTGCACCCTCTCTTATTAATCATCTATCATAATTTACTCTTCCCCCATGTCAAAAAATAGCAACGAACTATAAGAAATTACCAAACTCCACAAACCATCAAAAAAAAGAGAAAAAGAAATGTGCTGAGCAAGGACAACAGTCTTGACTATTTCATTACCCTATAAAATACCCAGCAACAATGATCAGGACAAAGTTTAACTATATTAGACAGATACTCTAACCCAACAACATGGACACGATTGCCTTTAAATACAAAAGAGGAAATTCCTATATAATCCTAGCAACAGTGTAGGATTGCTAAATAGTACATTTCATAAAGAATACAAAATCAAACTCAATTTCTAAAAAGAGAAATTCATCCATGTATTATAAAAAATAAAAATAAGTTAGCCAACAATGTAAACTCAAAGAATATCAAAAGTATGTAAAATTCAAGACTTACATGTCGAGCAAGGATGTAACAGAATTGCTTCTTTCTCAGCTGATCATCACAAGATGTAAATACTTGCTTCACATACTGCCAACAAATACTTTAGACTATGAGAACCAAACCATACTAACATTTTAAGGATCACATCATAAATTTTGACAAGTATTTAATAAGATTTCCTAGTAATGTGTAGCTATGAAATTCTTCAATCAATGAAGAAACATAATTCCTCTTGCAGCTCTTCACCAAATACACGCAAACACTGTTCACAATTGACTAGTAAGGAAAGGATGGGCTATAAAAATAACTTTACTTAAGGTACAAACCTGCATGTTATCCAGAAATAGGGCAATCTGAAGCGCATTTGGATACTCCTCAAATTTTATATAAATCATGTAGGCAATATCTAGGACCAACATGTCATCAGGTCCAGGGAGATATCTGCATTATGTAGCAATGTTAAATGTCATAGAGAGAGAGAGAGAGAGAGAGATAAAATAAAAAATAAATAAAAGTAACATAAAAAAGTTTAACTCTTGACGATGAGAATTGGGATACATTACTTTAACTCTTGAGTAGAATGGGGTTTGTGAGAAGTGGAGGAAGTGGATATATGCTTGTATTTCTACAGTCCATTTCTCATTTTTGGTTAACAATTGCCCTACAGCTTTTTCAGTAGTTCGCAGGGGTTAAGGGAGGGGGATCCCTTATCACCACTGCCTTTTATTCTGGTTATAGAGGTGTTGAGCCAGATTTTGTAGAAAACTAAGGAGGGGGGTGGTTATTCATGGATTTTGAGTAGGGCCTGCTACAACTAAGACAATAAGTATCTCCATCTCTTATTTTGCTAATGAAACAAATTTATTTTGTGATCAAAATATTGAACAAATTTTGTATATAAGAATGGCGTTGATTTGTTTTAAAGCTCATTATAGGCCTGAATGTCAACTTGGGCAAGAGTGAAGCAGCCCCAATAGGCAGAGTGGGTAACATAATCAAGCTAGCAGATTTTTTTTTTTGATAGATAACTAAAAATTTTATTAATAAACAAAAAAAAGCCAACCCGAGTACATTGGGGATGTACTTTGGGGGCGAAAATCAAGAACCCAAGGTACAATGATCAAGTAAAAGAGGAAGAGAAAAACAAGAAAAATGCGACAGAGCCATACTCCAACCAAGGAGTGTGTAAGAAAAAAGACTTAATCTCTAGCAAGGACCGTTCACATCCCTCAAAACAATGAGCATTTCTTTCCCTCCAAATACACCACATCAAGCAGTGCGGCACAAGTCTCCAAAAATCTATATTGCGATGTCGCCCAAATTTACCTTGCCAAGATTCAAACAACTCAATAACCTTAAGTGGCATAACCCAATGCAGCCCAAACAAACACAACACCAATGACCACAACTCCCAGGCTAAAGGACAATGAAGCAGAAGATGATCCACCGACTCTCCACACCTCTTACACATGTAACACCAATCAAGAACAACTATACGCCTTTTGCGAAGGTTATCAGTTGTAAGAATCTTACCTAAAGAAATTGACCATAAGAAGAAAGCCACCCCTGGGGGAACCTTTGAGTGCCACACCAACCTCCAAGGGAACGAAAGGGAAGGAGGGTAGAAGGAGAGATAAAAACTACTAACCTCAAACCCTCTACTCCTAGCTCGCTTCCAACAAACCTTATCAGGGCCAACCCCCCACACTTTCGAAGAGTAAACAATGTCCATGAACCGATCAAAAGATTCTTCCTCCCAATCTTGTGGTGAACAACGAAAAAGAAAATTCCAATGCAGCTGCCCACCAGACCAGCCCATAACCTCCACCACTGAAGAATCCCTTGCTCTGCTAAGGCTGTAAAGTTCTGGAAAAGCCTCTTTGAGGGAACAATCCCCACACCACACGTGCTTCCAAAACTTCACTCTAGTACCATCACCCACATCATACCGTAATAGTTTAGAGAAGTTCAGCCAGCCACTTCTAATAAACCTCCAAAGGCTAACACCATACGGACTAGTCACCTTTTTCGTGCACCAACCACCCCAAACATTGCAAAGTTGGGGGAGCTTGCCTATTAGTTACTTGAGTATGCCTTTGGAGGCATCCTTTAAGGCTCTTTGTGAGTGGAATCCTGTATTAGAGAAGATGGAATAGAGATAACCTAGTGGAAGAGATAATATCTATCAAAGGAAGGAGGCTAACCTTGCAAAAGAGACCTTGATGAGACTTTAGAGATAATATCTTTCTTTATTTACTATTTCAACGTTCATAACTAATAGGCTTGTGAGACTTCAGAGAAACTTCTTGTGGATTTCAAATACCCTTTGGTGAAATGGAATACTGTTTGTTCACCATTGAGGTAGGCAGTTTGGGGATTAGGAAAATGGTTATGGTGTTTTGGGCATGCAGATACGCATTTTTGGTGTTGGGTGATTGCTTCGAAGTATGGGGTGAAAGGGATGGGCCATGTAGAGGGACACATGGTTGTAGTCTTTGGCAAAGTATCAGAGCAGGCTAAGACAGTTTATCTCAGCATGTCCTTTGAGGTTAGAGATGGCACACGTGTAAGGTTTTGGCACGACCAATGTAGTGGACATCATACTCTAAAGGATTTGTACCCTGACCTATATGTGTACTCAGTTGACAAAGATGCCTTAGTGATGAAGGAAAAATTGAGAAATTTGTGGTTGTGGTGGGTTAAAGTTTAGGAGGATTTGTGGAAAAAGGATTTAGAGTTGTTGAAGAAAGGGTTGTGGGATTGAGTTAGGAATTAAAAGGTCGTTTATTGTGTTATTTATTTGATGGCTATTTGGTATAAGAAAGTATGTGGGGATTTGGGGTTTTGATAGGCAAAAGGAAAGGCTTGATTTGGGGTTTTAAGGAGGAGGAGGAAGAAGAAGAAGAAGAAGAACTTGAACCCAAAGAAAATAAAACCTAGGATACTTAGGGGCTGTTTAGTTTTAAAAAAATCCTCACTCATCACTCATCACTTATCACTTAAAATACCCCAACTCCCTAAAGGTGGCATGTTTGGCACTTATTTCCAACTTCTCATAACTCAAAAATTTTACTTTTTGTGGGACCCACTGCCTGAACACAATGTCAGGCCCATGGTTAGCCTACCCGCGTAACATATTAGGACATAGGGGTCATTTCACTTTATTTTTCCCCTTCAGCGCACATATTCTCCCAAAACCCTCAACAAACCCAGTGAAGGATCTCCTCCATCAAAACCCCTCGGCGCCAATCTCCTCATCGAAACCCAACAGCGCCAATCACTCATCACCCAGCTTGCAAGATCTCCTTCGACGTGCAGCAGCGGCGCCAATCACTCATCATGGAAAAGAGCTCTAACCCGAAGAAAAAGAGAAGGGAAACAGAACTTAAGTCCACCTGAAGAGCTCTGTCACAAAATTTCCTTTTTTATTTCTATTATTAGTGATTTGTATGGACTTTGAATTTTGGATTTCGGATTTTGGATTTCCTTAAGGGGATTATGGATTTTGATGTTAAATTTTGAGTTGATCTTGATTGAATTCAAGTGGGTCTGACTTCATATGTTTAGATTTCTGAGTTTAATTTTAGTGGGTTTTGTTTGTTTCTATTTGGTGCTAAATCTAGGTTTTCTAGGACTTGAAAGATTATAAAAAATCTGTAATTAGAGATTACCATTGTTTAGTTAAAAATGCTATGGGTTTGCTTGCAAGATCGGTGCAGCGGCGTCGTGTTTGCCGGTCTGAGCTCGGGCCAGCGCGGGTTGGCTAAGGTGGGGCTGCTCAGTAGGCATGGCTGGGCTGAGGGTGTGTGAGGAGCTCTTAGGTTGGATCTGGGATATTTTTGTGTGGGTTGATTTTTGGTGTGAAGACTGAGAAGGAGCTGTTGGTGGGTTTGTCAAAAGTAGCGCCTAGACGTGACTTATCTCTGACCATCGGTCCCTCAGATGTGTGTATTTACCAAAATGCCATCATAACTCTATTTCCATAACTCAAAAACACCCAAAAGTTGTTTTCAGTTTTGCTAACTCACACTCAAAAATCAGAGAATTGAATGATGGAAACAAAACTTGAAAACACACCCAGACAAACTTTCTCTCCATGGTCCCACCATTTTTGAGTGATGAGTGATGAGTGATGGAAACAGAGTGATGGGTGATGGAAACACCAAAACCCAAACAGCCCCTTAGGATCTCCTAGAAAATTCTAGACTCAACAAAAGTACCAAAATACCCTTAATTCGCAAAAATTGCTAAAATCACTTATTTTCCCCATAACAAAAATTGACCATAACTAATAAAATATAAACCCAAATAAAAAACCATTGCAACTTTAAAGACTCAAACCTAGACCTATAAAACTACATAACTTTTACTTTAATTGGACTTTACACGTGGAGCCCATATAATAATTCTTGAATAGGCGAATTTGCAAAGTAATTTTACATCAATCTTCCATGGCTGCAGATTTTTTAGACAGCCATATGAAAGGCATTCAAAGTCAGTATGTGCGATTCACAGAAACTTTCAAGATTGGAAGTTAGAATCCGTGAACTCATTTCTAATCCATATTTACTCTCAGGTGCCTAGAGGGGAGGGATTTTATAGGATGAGATGGTTCTTAGAAGTGGAAAGTTTGGCGTTTGTTCCCATTATAAGGCTATGGTAATGGCACCAATGCTATTTTATTCACTTGGAGGAATATTTTGTGTGCTAAGGTCCCTGAGCAAGTGTCCTTTGTTTGGACAGCAGCTTAGGGTAGGATTCTTACCTATGATAATTTCATCAAGAGGGGATACTTTATAATTGGCTGGTGTTGCGTGTGTCAGTGCAGTGGAGAAACAATGGATCATTTGTCCTATCAAAAAAGAGAAACAATGGATCATTTGTTGCTCCATTGTGAAGTTGCATATATTTTGTAGAGTGTAGTCTTTAAGATGTTTGGGACTCATTAAGTGCTGTCATCAATGGTAGCAGACCTATTGTTTAGTTGGAGGAATTTAGGAAACACTGGTTGGATGTTTGAATCCTTATTCCATTATGTTTGAAGTGAATAGTGTGGAAGGAACGTAATAGACGCACTTTCAAGGATATTGAGAGCTCTCTTGATCAGTTGCAATCCTTGCTAATTCAAACTTTGTTTGATTGGTCTCGCATGTTGAGTTTTTACTCATTGTAATTCTGTTATTGAGTTCCAAGACTCACTTTGCTTTTTGTATGATTATATGATTTTTAAAGATTCCTCGTGTTTCATTCATCATCATGAAATTATTCTCTCTTAATAAAATTTATTACTTATCAAAATAATAATAATAACCCCCGAGGCAGAAGGTTGTCATTTACTTAACATATTAGATCATTGATGCAGCATTTCATACATGGCAAAAAATTTATGTTGCAATATTCTTTAGTAAATAAAAACCTGTTCATCTCAACCCTTAACAAGCAGCAAAAAGGTCAAAATTATTATAAAGTATAGTAATCCAAGTTCTTGAACAAGAGCAAGCTCAAGTCATATGTCAATCTTTTCGGGAGTTGCATGGTATTCTCTTGAGACTTGCCTATGTTTTTTGAGCCTAAATGCAGATATCTCTTTATTAAATAAACTTTCCATGTGAATTGACCAGAAAACAAGCAATAGATGACCAAAATAGAACTGACAATGAAACATAATTTTTTTAATGATAAGTTACACACACACCCAATTGGTCTAACCATGACCCCCTCCCCCACCCCCAAAAAAAATCCCATGCTAGTTATAATCCCACTTAGCTTGCAATCAAAGAGTTAAATCCCATGCTAGTTATAATCCCACTTAGCTTGCAATCAGAGTGTTAAATGATTAATCCTTATAAATATTAAATGATTAATCCATCGGATAAGCATCTCCAAAAATTTATGGTATAATCCCACTTACCTTGCTGAACTCGTCAGATAGAGACATGTCCTTCGGAAATTCGTACTGTCAACATGCTCAATTAAAAGATCAAGGTCTTCAACCTAGCATTAGTCAGATATTACATATCTCAATGTTGGCCAAACACCAAAAGGAGAAAAAAATGACAAGCAGGAAGGCACAACAAAAGAAAAAGATCAAATGAGCAATACTGCTTGGTACCTCCATTAGAAGATCAACAGCTTCAGGTTCAGCATTGTGCTGCATTGCAATTCGCATTGATTAGAAACAAACCAAACAAAAAAAAAATCCTATCAAATGTCACCTATAGTCATATTGTCACATGTTACCGAATTATACCTTCATGTGAAAAGCAACTATTTGTTGAACAAGCTCCATAAGATCCTCAATTGGAACTTCTTCGCTCTGTTATGGTAAATTCAAAGAAAACATAATTAAAATTAAGAATGAGTTCTTAACGATAAAGCATGGAACACAAAAGAAGATGAAAACTCTAGAGAAAAATATTTATCAAAGAATGTTCCACTCTAATCACAGATATTGCACATATATCAGAGCAACGAGCATTATTACGATGTAATACTACTCCAACAACATACTGCACAATACATAACTTCAAATTCAGGGAAGCATGCATATTGTAGTGCATGATAGTAGAAATTTAAAGCACTTTAATCTGTTTTTCAAGGTGCATATGAAACCAAATTTTAAATCTTAGCCGTAAATGCACACGAATAGAAAGTTTTTTCTCACTGATTCAAAAAAGAAAATTTATAGAATGCTCCCAGTACCTATAACAAGCCTTTTCATAATGAAAACTATCATAGAATTCAATAATATTTATTTCTAACCTGTCGCTTAGCATATTCTTGTGAAATTTCTCCAGCTAAGTTCCTGATTACAAACAAAAAATAGTAATAAAAATCAATAGTGAGTGATGGTAATATTCATTTATATGTATTAAACTCCAATCACTACTAGTAAAAAGAACTCTAGAACCTATAAACCTTACAAAAAATATGACCAGAACAAACTACATACCACCTAAAAACTCAATGCTGACCACAATTATTTAATCAGATGGTGCTTACCTCACATATTCATGGCCCCATGAGCCAATATCACCTCCTGAACCCTCCAATCGATATTTTAAGCTATCCTAAAAGAATTGTCACAAAAAAATAAATAAACAAGAAACGAAATAAATGTTAGTCCCAAACAACATGAAAGGAATTTACATTTACATTTATAAATAGAATTAACTAATGGAATCAACAAAACTTAAATTCATACCCTTTCGCCCTCTGCAGACATGGTGAGAGCCAGAACGGACAGCACATCAGCAAGGTACTTCTGCATTGACAATAAAAAGTTAATTAGATAAGCCCGGAAAGCTACTACTTCCATAATGGACAATGTCCAACCAAACAAAACTATACCTTCAATTCAGAGTCCCCCATTGTTTCGTAATACGCTTTTAACGTTCCATAGTGTGGCCGCAGAAATTTCAGTGGCTTTGGGACCGAAGTCATGGAGCTCGTAGAGGTTCGGATTTCCTGCCTACAATACCAAATTTTTTTTTTTTTTTTTACATTATTCCATACAACGAGCTAATAATGTTCCCATAGTTAATCTAAAAAGCCCAAAAAGCGAACAAAATTCCTAACATTAAAACCCTAACCCTAAGATGAAAATTTTTGGTTGTCAACCCTAAAGAGTGAATAAGAAGAATGAGTTATAATAATATTACCTCATGCTCTCAAGAGCGACCTTCTGTAAATTAGGGTCAGCATCTTGAACTCTCTCCACGTAAAGCTCCAATTGCTGCTTCAGTGCCAGATCCTCTTCCGACTGCAATTTTTGCAAAAACAGTAATTACAAAATCAATCAGTACTACTTTGATCAACAAAAAATAAAGAGTTTTTTAGTTTGAAATTGAAATTGAAGGGGTACTCACCAGATCTTCGTCTTTCTTCTCCTCCTTCTTGTTCTTCTTATTATTATTATTATTATCCTCCTTTGCCATTCTGAGAATTTGTGTTTAGATTACAACGACCAAAACGAACCCCTCCTCCTCTGAATCTGATGAGTGAAGAGTCTGAGAAGAAGAAAAGTTGCGGTGATGCGTATTGCGTAAGAGTAAAGTGTGTGAAGTAAAACAAACAGGTTGGTATCTACACGATACAGATTAGATACTCATACACTACTACCACTAAAGTACTACTAAATTAATCCGAATACTTGTGACTTGCGAGGGAATAGAAATGCGGCCTCCTTACGAAACCTCGGTGGCCCAATAGTTTTTTTTATATATTTTTAGGCCCATTCCCCCAGTTCTAATGAATATCACTTTCAATCCCAGGCAGGTCCATTTGTTGCAAATTACACTTATTGACCCATTTTTAAAAATAATAATAATAATGCCCAAGTTGTTTTATTATTAAAATTCATATTTATTTGGATCATCCTATATTAGTCTTAATTGGCCATTAAATAGATTAATTAATATAAATAAATGATAGTGTGGAGGTCATAAACTAATTAACTAACTAACTGAGCAGTTAATTAGAATTTGATCGTCACAACTAATTTGTAATGAATGGAAGATGGTTTTAACCCCAAAAAAAAAGAATGGAAGATGGATAAATCCATAATGGGAGATTATAACAAGAATAGAAGCTGAATGATACAAGTTTATTATTGATAATCAACCTAGGACTAATCTTTTTGAGGATACATGCATCCAAAAGCAAATACAAATTCTCTAAACTTTTATCTCTTTGATTTATCTCAATCAGCTTCTCTTCTATGTGCGCAAATAGCCTCTATTTATACCCCCCAGCCTTATTCTCAATGGTGGGCTGCCATAAAGGGGGTCAAGAGATACTCTCATCAAGAGTCTCCTCCCCTCTTTTGATGATGAAATTTGATTTTGGGGACATAAAGCATTGTTCAGACTAATCATTATTTTGTAACGAACAATTAATAAATTGAATAGAATGTAAATTTTATTGTTGAATTTCGCAACATAGATCTTTGTACTTAAAGTGTATTGGTGAAACTTAATGGTGTAATCACGTTATTTGAATAAATGACATTTTTTTTCCATGTATACCCTTTAATATTTGGGTAAATTGCAAATTACACCCTTAAAGTTTAGGGTTGATTGGATTTTACACCCTAAAGTTTGGTTCAGTTAGCAATTCACCCTCCACAATTAGTTTCTGCTATTAAGTGACACATCATCATGCTAATGTGTTTTGTTTTTGCAAAATCAGCCTCAAAACTACGTCGTTTCAGGCCTAAACTTAAAACACAAACATGTAGCTTAAACAGTAGGCCAAACTCTAAAATTAAAACAAAAGCAATGATATGAATCCCAAAAGCATCAACTCTACCAAAAAAAAAAAGTAAACGTAGAATGAAATTGCATATATAATGGAATGAAAGACCTTCTTTAACTTTTTGTAAAGCTTCGTAAAGGGGTTTTTGGTTCTTCCTTGTCAAAGTTTGGCTAGTGAAATGAAGGACACGTTCCACGGCAAGAGAAATGGCGACAATCACAATGCACACCGATGCAACCACCCACGTTGGTGTGTTCTCTAACGTTATACTCCCTTCTCCTCCTTCACTCATCGTTACTCCTTAATTCTTAATTTTTGCTTTCCTCTCTCTTTTCTTACAAAGGTGGAGGTTATTTTTGTTTGTGGTCCAGTGATTTCGTGAATGAAGATCTAGCAAACTCCATCAACAAAAACCCCTAAAAAACTAAGACTACAAAAGCCAAATTCGAAAGGAGAGAAAAAGAGAAGAGTAGCTCACTATTGGCGTTGCCGCTACTGTCACTGCCTGGGTTCATGGGGTTTGGGCCCTTCTCCTCCTTCACTCATCATTACTCCTTAATTCTTAATTTTTGTTTCCTCCCTCTTTTCTTACAAAGGTGGAGGTTATTTTTGTTTGTGGTCCAGTGATTTCATGAATGAAGATCTAGCAAACTCCATTAACAAAAACCCTAAAAAACTAAGACTACAAAGCCAAATTCGAAAGGACAGAAAAAGAGAAGAGTAGCTCACTATTGGCGTTGCCGCTTCTGTCACCGCCTAGGTTCATGGGGTTTGGGTTAGGGAGGCATGAGGTCTGCCTTATCTATATTTTTATTTTTTATTTGTTATTTTTATATTTAAATTTTAGAGTTTGGCCTGCCATTTAAGATACATGTTTATGTTTTTAGTTTAGGCCTAAAACGACGTAGTTTTGATTGTGATAGCTATACACTCAGTCATTACTCAAACAACGTAGTTTTAGGGTTGATTTGGCAAAAATAAAACACATCAGCATGATGATGTGTTACTTAACAGCAGAAACTAACTGTGGGGGCAAATTGCTAATGGAACTAAACTTCAGAGTGTAAAATCAAGTTTATAAAACTTTGGAGTGTAAAATCCTATCAACCTCAAATTTTAGAGATGTAATTTACAATTACCCTTAATATTTTGAGCATTATGTATGTTAGAAATACTGAATGAATAGTATTGTATTTCTCAAATAATAAAATATATATGAGTGCCTTTATATAGGAGGCAGAGTGTATAATACAAGTATGTGTGTTACACAAGTAAACAAGGTGAGCCTAAAACCCACAGTCTATTACACGTTAACAGCCCCTCCTTAAACTCAAGATGGGTGTGAGGCCAACTTGAGGTTATCAACCAAAGCACGAATGTGTCCCTTAGGATGTGACTTGGTGAAGATATCTGCAAGTTGATTTTTAGAGGAGACCAAGAACAGCTTGAGAGCACCATGGACAAGTCAATAACAGATAAAATTTTAGTCCATTCATGGAAATACATCATTGTGAGCAATATGAATGACACTCTTGTTATCACAATAAAGAAGAGTAGCAGAGGATGTAGACACACTTAAGTCCTTAAGAAGCCATCGTAGGCAAAGGAGTTCAAATGTGATATCAGCAGAGGCACGCTATTCTGTTTCAGTACTAGAGCAGGCCACAAGGGTTTGTTTCTTGATTCGCCAAGAAATCATAGAAGAACCAAGAAGAAAGCAATTGCCAGTGGTGGACCTGCGATCAATAGGATCTCCTACCTAATCAGCATCAAAGAATGTACGAAGAACAGGAGGAGACTAAGCAAAGTAGAAAAGGTCATGGAAGAAAGTGTCCCTCAAGTATCGAAGAATGCGCAGAATAGCAGCATAGTAAGTCGATCGTGGAGCAGATAGATACTGGCTCACCTGGTGAACAACAAAGGTAATGTCTAGACGAGTAACAATGAGATAAACAAGGCTACCAACCAAGCGTCTGTAAAGAAAGAGACTAGACAATGGTTTCTCCCCTAAGAGAGTCAAATGCGCATTAAGTTCAACTAGAGTGTCAACAGTCTTGCTATGAGTGAGTCCAGCTCAAGACAAAAGTTCAGAAGCATACTTGGCTTGTGTAATATAAAGTCCATTTGAAGAATATGTGATTTCAAGACCCAAGAAGTCGCTGAAATGTCCAAGATCTTTTCACCTCAAACTGTTGACTGAGAAAATCATTGAGTTCTTGAATGCCACTAAGGTCATCACCAGTTATGATTATATCATCCATATAAAGGAGAAGCAAAATAGTGTCTTTGTCAATGCGACGAAGAAATAAGGCCGAATCATAATGACTGGTAATGTAACCCAAGCAAAAGATGGTAGAGCTAAACTTGGCAAACCAAGCTCGTGGAGTTTGTTTAAGGCCATAAAGTGCACGTCGAATGTGACAAACCTTGTTAGGTTCAATAAAGAGACCAAAAGGAGGTTGCATATGAACTTCTTCACTTAAATTCCCATTAAGGAAGGTATTTTTGACATCTATTTGAAAAATGTCTCATTTACTGGCAGATGCAATAGCTAAGAGGGCACGAACAAATGAGATTCAAGCAACCAGAGTAAAAGTCTCTTCATAATCAATTACATACTCCTATGTAAAACCTTTTGCAACAAGACAAGCTTTATATCACTTAATGGGCCCATCAAAGTGAGTCTTGATCTTGTAAATCCACTTACAACCAACCACAGATTTCCCAAGAGGGAGAGTCACCAAATCTTAAGAACGGTTTTTAGATAATGCACCAAGTTCCTCTTTCATTGCAATTTGCTATAAGGGGTCAATGGAGGTCTCACGATAGGTGTGGGGCTCATGTAGTGTAGCAAGGGCAATGTAACAATGATAGTCAAGTAGATGTGCAGAAATAGATCTTACCAAAGTTAAGTGACGAGGTGGAATATCTTGTGCAAGATCTTCAGGCGGAGCAGGAGCAGGGGACCCAAGCTCAAGGTTGGGTGGCTTGTCTCCGACTCGTTCATCTTCCACCTGTTCATTAGAGGATGATCTAGGAAAGACATCAAAAATATCTAGTGGTTGGATAGAGAAGTCTATTGGAGGATCATGAGCAACTACAGAAGGAATATGTGGCTCATCTGGAAAAAGATCTAAGATAGGGGAGGTAGATAGGGAGGCACGGAAGTGAGAGAGCTCAATAAAGGAGCGATATTCCCAAAAGACAACATTGCGAGAGATACGAAGACAATGAGAGACAGGATCATAATACCGATACCTCTTTTGAGTTTCGCCATAACCAAGAAAACAACAAAGTTTAGACTGAGGCTCAAGTTTGTTATGCTCATGCGATTGAAGAAGAATGAAACAGACAGAACCGAAGGGGTGAAGGTGGTGATAGTCTAGAGGTGATCCAAAAAGACGCTCATATGGAGTTTGATTTTGGATGACAGGACTGGGAATGCGATTTATAGCATAAAGAGCAACTTCGCCCCAAAAAGGAGTAGGAACTTTGGTAAAGAGAAGGAGAGCACGAACAATGTCAATAATATAACGAAGTTTTTGTTCGGCTCTACCATTTTACTGAGAGATACCTGGATAAGTTAGTTGATGAATAGTGTCATAGGAATACAAAATAGCTTGGAAAGCATATTGAGTGTATTCAAGAGCATTATCAGATCGAAATTTTTTGATTCGTTTGAAAATTTGAGTTTCAACCATTTTTGCAAAGTAGAATATACTTGCAATAATTCAGAACAATGTTTCATATGAAAAATCTAGCTATAGCGGGAATAATCATCAATAAAAACAACAAAATATCGAGATCCACCAATATTAAAGACAAAGGAAGACCACCAGACATCAGAATGAATTAGGTCAAAGATATCAGTGGACATTAATTCCCTAGTGTTGAAAGGCAAAACTAGTTGTTTTCCTAATTGACACGAAACATAATCAAAATTTTATGTGGACACTGAACCTAACAAACCTCTAGAAGCCAAGTGTTGTACTTAAGAGGAAGATGTATGACCAAGTCGGGACATGCTAAAGTACAAAGGAAGGAATAAAAGAAACTGTAGTAGCTGCAGCAACAATAGAAACTGGAGCAACTGGTGGAAGATGAAGGTTGTCCACGAGAAACATACGCCCAACTCTGGGACCGGTCCCAAGCTCCTGTCCAGTCCTTAGATCCTACACAATATACCAAAAATAATCAAAGGTAATGCGATAACTCAGCTCAGCTAATTGTCCCATAGAAAATAAATTATAAGAAAGGTTAGGAACATTAAAGACCCCACGAACCGAGAGGTTGGAGGTCGAGATGGAACCTATATTATCACCAAACATTGTGGAACCATTAGCTGTGCGAATATTAAAAGGGTGTGGTGCAGGTTCAAGTTAAGAAAATAAGGATGAGTGAGGTACCATGTGGTTGCAATAAGCAGAATCCATAAGCCAAGATGAAGGAGACATATCAGATGAAACTAAGAGTGAAGAGGAATAAGATACATTACCAACCATACGAATGGTATTAGCAATGATGTTTTGAAGGTCAATTGTGGATCTAGAAGACTTAGACTTTGCAGAGATGGGAGTCATTGGTTGGATACTCTCAGTGTTAGCAGCAGTAGTAGTAGAAATGGAACCAGCTGATTTGTTGTGTCGATAGCAAATCTCAATATTACGACCAAGATGTTTGCAAAAATTGCAAAAACGTTTGTTGAATTATCAGCGACAATTGTTGCAATAAAAAGAATACTTGCCCTTATTCTTCATTTAGAAGCAAAATATGCAAGAATGGACGGTAAAAATGAAATCTACGTGAAAAACTGAGTAAGGAGCACCTACACTGCAAAAAGTCAAACCTGGCAAAATCAATGGTCAACGCTGGTCAAAGTCAACGACGACTGACGCGAAAAGTCAATGGATGACGTAGCGTGATGACGTCAACGGCTAATGTGGCACTGACGTAAGCCGATGACATCATGATGTAAGCAAGAGATTGTACACGTGCCAATGACGTCAGCTAGGGCTGACGTGGTAGGTGATCACGTCACAGATGACATCAGCAAGATTCCAAGTGGTGCGTGTAACGCGTGGTAGGAACGCGCCAAACTTCAACTGGTGTGTGGATACGCATGAAGTGCGTGGCTAGATCTTGCCAAATTTCAACCAACACGTGGCTTGTCTGATGTGGACGATTCAAGCAGCTTTGAGTAGATTGTTTGACGATCTATACGAGGACGTGCCTTATGTTTGAATCGGAGGTCCGAAGTGAAGATTCGACGAGGGCAGTGGTCTTTGTGATGGAAAGCGAGCTTCTGGCGATGAAGATTCAACCTTGAGGACCTCTAACGCTAGCAGAGCTATCAGGAGAGGGCATTACAAAAAAAGGTTTATTGACCGGAAAAGTTAAGATAGCGGAAAAATACCAACAAAGACAAGACTGCAAAACACAAGAAAATTAGAGTGGTGGCTCTGATACCATGTTAGATATACTGAATGAATAGTATTATATTTCACAAGTAATAAAATATACATGAGTGCCTTTATATAGGAGGCAGAGTATGTGGTACAAGTATGTGTGCTATACAAGTAAACAAGGTGGTTATTAATGCTATTAAGCTCCATAATACCCATTTGATCTCAACTCATCCTTACAGTAGGCTCATTACTGATTGCAGGTTACTCCTCCAACATTTTGAGGAAGCTCGTATTTATCACATCCACCGCGAAGGAAATCACTATGCGGACCTTTTGGCTAAGGAGGGAATCAATAATCCAAACTCTCTTGTTTTACATTCTGTTCCCCCTCCCTATATTTTGTACCAGCTTTTGGCTGATGCATAGGGTGTAGTTTACCCTAGACTTTGTAGTTCTTAACTTTAATGAAATTTCCATTTTACCAACAAAAAAAAAAAAAAAGTGGGCCTAAAGCCCACAGCCTATTACACGTTAACAATGTATTCGCATTCAAGTTACTAAAATAAATGTTAATTTTTCAAAATCAATTTTAGGGAAAAATTCTTTTCATAATAAAAAAATTGAAACTTTTGGCAATATTTTGAAAAACGTTGCAATGCATACTTTATTGCAATGCTTGTCAAAGCCCACTACTAAACAAAAACTTTATTGCAGTACTTTCAAAAAGTATTGCAACTGCAATAGGGAAATTGCAACGCAACTCCTGCAACGGTCGAAAAAGCGCTAAAAAAATGATGCAAAACGTTTTGCAGCATTTTTGGGCTTTTAGCAACATTATGTGGCCGTTGCAATAGAAATTATTTTTTGTAGTGTATTTAAATGCAATAAATTAGAATTATAAAATGATCAACATTGTTACATAATCCTTGAAAGCACAAACACAGTGAAATTGCCAATGTACTAGTGTCATATATGTTTCTAACACGAACAAAGCTCCCGTGCATGGTTTTCAAACTCGGACTGTTTATTGAACAGTAAAAGAGAAAGGTTCAAGATTTTTAAGGTTGGACCGAAATCGAATCGAGATCGAACAATGATGACATCATAATTAATTTAATAATTATTTAAAATATAAATAAATATATTAAATTAGTAAAAGTATAAATTAACTAAAATATAAATAAATATATTCTTATTTTGACTTACAATTTCAGAGTTACCAATATATATATATATATATATATGTACACATAGAGTCTTAAAATTATATGTTCATATTTCTATCTCCAGCAGATTCTCCAAATTTTTGTTCTGTTTGGAGAATAAATAGTGACTTTTACCTTTTAGCTACCTACTTTTTCAAATACACTTTCCAACAGATTCTCTATCTCATTCTCTATCTCATTTAAATATTATTTCTTCATTCATTCTTTATTCATTCCCAACAACTATATTTCAAATTCCTAACAACTATATTTTTAAACTTCCCAACGGTAACATTTTCAAATTTTTCAACAATTATATTTTCTCAATACCGTTTTTTTAAAGGGTCATTTTTTCAAATGGTAATATTTCTCAATAGTCATATTCTTCAAAAAGACTTGATAAATTTCAAGATTAACATAGATTTGATAAATTTCAAATTACATTGAATTTTACCTATACATGACTAACATAAATGAATAGAAATTTCAAATTACAATAAAGACTAAAGTCCTAAAAATTAATGCGAGCATAAAACTTAAAATTAGATGATCCTACAGCTCGCTATATCGTTGCCACAAGTGCTCAATGAGATCCAATTGGAGTTCAGAATGAGTTTCTCTATTTCTAATTTTTTCATGGGCTGCAATGAACGCCATAAATTGACTAAATTCTTCTGTAGGCTCGTGGGACACTGTTGTAGGGATGCTTTCAAGCACTTGTTCATAATTCTAATTTTTGAGACTCTCTATTGCAGTGCTTTCTCCAATTCTCACATATTCATTTGTAAAATCCGCCGCTACTCCATACGCAAGCATCCTTAGTGCAACAGTCATCTTCTGAAGGGAAGACAAACCAAGCACTCCGGCAGCATTTCTTTTTTGAAAAAAATATTCATCTTTCTCTTCTAGATTAGATTTAATACGTAGAAAAAGAGAATGACTCATTCGAAACCTTCTTCGAAATACGTTAAGAGGATATACTAGTGATTCTGCAAAATAGTCTTGAAAAAGTCTTTGGTGGCCTTGCCCATGATCACGTTGGATGAACCTACGGCTTGGAACAGGACCACGATGTGATGTTAAGGCCCTCTCTCTTTCTAATCGTTCTTCTTCCAATGCAAGAAGCGCAATTATCTCAAAATCATCATCAGAATCCGAGTCATTTAGAAGCATATTAGGTGCATAATTTGTATTACGACCCATGGAACAAATTTCCCAAGTTGCTGCCACAAAAAAACACACAATTATTGCAGCATGTGTGAACAATTCACATATTGATACTGTAAGAAACCCCTCAGACATATTTCACAATCTGAAAAAATTAAAACAAACACACTCAGGCAGATTTCACACCCTACAGAAACCCCTCAAGCAGATCATATATTGAGCTCAAAAAGCCATAACACATGTAGAAACCAATGGTAAATTAGGTCCTGGTATCACTTATCTATTGGCTCAAGTGCTTAATGGTTAAGCTTTCTCTAATTGAAATTTGGACCATTATTTCCTCAAAGTTTATTCCCTACTATCAGTGTCTTGTAAATTCTCTATTACCTTATTTTTTCGGTGGAATGCAATTATCCTTCCTCTATAAAGTCAGTGTCCCTCTTATAGGTACAGGGAAAAAAATATTAAGCTTATCTAAGACCCAACATAAAGGAGCATCTCTTTTTCATACTTGTGGTACTTGGATTAAAAATAATTATGACACAAACATCTTCACATGGAAACTGACAACATCTTTGTATAATTGTATGAACAGTTTGTAAAAGAAAAATAAAAAAACGTTGTGGTGATTTAAATAACTAAAAAGAAATTGCCTATGGCAAGGTAGATAAAGTGTAAGGACACAGTTTCAGGACATGTTAGTCTCACCAGTTCATAGTTTTTTGGCATTAAACTCCCAGTTCTATCATAGTTTCAAGCAATTAACAATAATTTATCTCAATTACACAGAAACCATAAGGAACAAAACTACAATGATTGCCACATTCTAAAAAACTCAACCTCAAAGCTGTCCATAAATTTTTCATTCTCAGCCTAAAATATTAACAGCGCAAGAGATCTCACAATTAAGATTGTACATTCAGAAACAATTTTCACAAAATCTCAAGGAACCAAGCAACAGAATTTACCACATTCTACAACTACACAACTCAATGCAACATGAACTCTTAGATTAGTAACTTACATTTTCATTCATAGAATTATTTACACACACACACAGCTACACAAGTCAATTGCAACAAGAACTCTAAGATTTTCACTACTTTTTAATTCATGGCCCACAAAATTCAATGCAACAAGGACTCATACATTTGTCAATAAATCTTTTAATTTTTAGCTACAGAAACACACATATTCACGCATTATCAATGAAAATCACATTCAAAAATAAAAATTTACAGAATCATATGGAAATTATGACAATACTCTTTAAAAAGAACAAAAACCAGAATTCCCATAAAACATTTTCCAAAAACCATTCCAACCATATAGATATCAAAAACCCACCAAGAAAAAATGACAAACATGCAAAACCCAATAGGAATTCAGTGATCAAACATCATTGCCATTACCAAGAATTCTTTAAAGTCAACACAGCAGGGAACACAGCCACAATCAGCAGGGTTGACCCCAACTCAAAAAAAAAAAAAAAAAAAATTCACTGGATCAAATTTTTTTGATTAGAGCTTGAAACCCATCACATTTCAGCTACAAAAAAATCCAGAATTCAGATTCTCAATATTTCCCCACCAAAAAAAATAAAAATAAATAGAGACATAAATATTACTGATAAACAATAAAAAATAATAGTTAAAGATGAATTCTCTTCTAAAAATAAAAAAATTGGGTATTGAATTACTGACCTGATTATTGAAGAGGCAAAGGAAAGCAATGTATAAAGGCATGAAATTTGGGTTCGTGGGAATCAAACGAGGAAAACGATTCTATTTTCTTTTTTGTTGTTTTGTTTGTTTGGGTTTTTTTTTTTGTTTTTCTTGGTTTGGGTGTGTAAAAGGGAATCAGATTAGTTTATTGACTCTAATAAGATTAATTAAATAGAAAAAATAGAGAAAAGATCAAGAACAGAGTGAAATACAGACAGAGAGAAAAGAACCAAAAACCAAAAACCTAAACCTAAATAGTGGTGAAGAACAATAGAAAATCATTTAAAACCACCAAATCATCAACTCGTACAATAAACTAATAAATTCAAACATGACAAAAACCCTATTAAATCAAAATTTTGGGTACCGATATTCAAGGTTGAGCCAATGTTTTCAGAACTTCATTCTTCGTCACAAGTGGTTGAGCGAACTTTGATTGAAAGACACGGTGCGAGTTTTTTGTGAGAGAGAGCAGCGGCAAGGGTTGATTTTGTGAGAGAGGAGTTTTTGAAGAGAGAGCTGCGTTGATGTATTCTGAAGAGAAACCAAGAGCACAATTGAGAAGAAGGAAAAACATTTGGATGAGAGAGAAAGAATAGTAAATTAATACCACTGGGCAATTTTTTAAAATAAAATAAGGGTATAGAGTTGTTACAATGTTCTCTAAATTAAGAGAACTACTGTAACAACTTCAAAAAAAATTTGGAAAAGTTTTGGGTTTGGAATAGTGAGCTTTTTTCTCCAAAAAGTAGAGATAAAGCATCTATTGGAGATGCTAATTAAAGTAATTTTGAGTCCGTTTGGATACAACTTATTGTTGCTGAAAACACTGTAGCAAAATAATTTTTAAATGTATGAATAGTATCGTGGGATCCATTTTTAATATTTTTTAATACATGAACAATGTATGAACAGTGCACGCACTATTCACGCACAGTACTTTTTGTCCCTCAAAAGTCAATAACTCCGGTGTAAAAAAAAAAAAAAAAAATGAAAACACAGCTTACAAAACGCAACGCAACATTGAGCACAATCCAAACCCTCACTTTATCAAGCTGTTTCATGGTTTGCGGTTTCCAATACTGCCATTTTTTTAATAAAATACATGCTAAAGATACTTTGCATGTCCAACTCTTCCCTACTCCTAGGTTGCATTATCACTGTGACAGACTCATCAACTCCACCACATATTTCAACAATTATTGGGTGTGAGACAAAAAATCATTATTTTGTAACGAACAATTGATAAATTGAATAGAATGTAAATTTTTGTGTTGAATTTCACAACATTGATCTTTGTACTTAAAGTGTATTGGTGAAACTTAATGGTGTAATTACGTTATTTGAATAAATGACATTTTTTTCCATGTGTACTTTTTAATATTTTGAGCATTATGTATTTGCAATCAAGTTACTAAAATAAATGTTAAATTTTCAAAATCAATTTTAGGAAAAAATTCTTTTTATTATAAAAAATTGAAACTTTTAGCAATATTTTGAAAAATGTTGCAATGCATACTTTATTGCAATGCTTGTCAAAGCCCGTTACTAAACAAAAACTTTATTGTAGCGCTTTCAAAAAGTATTGCAATAGGGAAATTGCAACACAACTCCTGCAACGGTTGAAAAGGCGCTAAAAAAATGATGCAAAACATTTTGGAGCATTTTTGGGCTTTTAGCAACATTATGTGGCCACTGCAATAGAAATTATTTATTGTAGTGTATCCAAATGCAATAAACTAGAATTGTAAAATGATTAACATTGTTATGTAATCCTTGAAAGCACAAACACAGTGAAATAGCCAACGTAACGATGTCGTACACTTTTCTAACACGAACGTAGCTCCCGTGTATGGTTTTCAGACTCAAACCATTTATTGAACTGTAAAAGAGAGAGGTTCAAGGTATTTAAGATCGGACCGAGATCAAACTGAGGTCGAATTGTGATGACGACATAATTAATTTTATAATTATTTAAAATATAAATAAATATATTAAATTAGTAAAAATAAAAAATTAACTAAAATATAAATAAATATGTTCTTATTTTGACTTACAATTTCAGAGTTACCGAGATATATATATATATATATATACACACACACACTAGTCGTTAACCCGTGTAACTACTGGATGAGTTTCGAGGAAAAAAAACCATTATTTTTTACTTGGAGTAGTAAGCAACAATGCATGATTTAAAAAAAAAAAATGATATTAAAAGAAATAGCACACAATTTTATTAGTTAGACAGAAGAAATCTTTTTTATGGGAATAAATAAAAGATAGAATATTGCGTCTCTAGTTTAATTTGTGTTGTATATATAGGTATATATAAGATAGGTTGTTATATACATACCAAAAGGTTCCTAAAAAGTCATAACCCTTCAAATTAGATATATCAAAAGTTGTATATTGAAAGGTCATAACTCTTCATATTTGATATACCAAAAGGTGCTTATTGACTGAAAATGTGCTTATTGAATGAAAATGTGCATATTGATTTAAAAGGTGTCTATTAAATGAAAATGTGTCTATTGAATAATGAAAATGTGCCTATTGACAAAAAATGTGCCTATTGAAAAATGAAAAGGCACAATCATACGGTGTTTTTAAATATATATATGGCATAAATTTATATTGCCACATGATGCAATAAGGAGTAGTCAATAAAAAGTCTAATATTTCGCTCTTATATTATACAACCCCATCCGTGTGCAATCCGTCTTTTTTTTTTTTAATAAAATTCAACGCATCCATATATTGGGCTTATGCTCCAATTTTTTGAAATTATTAACAATAGCTCTCATAATGCTATTTTAATTATTAATTAACGAGTCCCTTGATGAATTAATAAAAATGCTAACCAATAACAAAAGTGGCAGCCACGCCAAAATTGAGTAATAAAATATATTAAAAAATATTTGACTCTATTATATTGACCAACTTTTTTTTTTTGTTCATCAAATTCATACACCTTTGCTCATAAAAGGCCAAAGCTATGGTATTACCATTAATAACATGTTTAACTGTCATTTAAATCCATGTGATCTTTCATAACGTATGCATGTATTGCCAAATACACAGCTAACATACGTATTTAACAAAAGATATCAACCATTGTATCAATATATATATATATATATATATATATGTATGTATGTATTACTCATGATTCTAAAAAAACATTAAAAAAAAAATGTATGACTCATAGATTACATGCCATTAACTCTTGCCATTACAATCTTGCACATAAGTTAGGAACTATATACCTTCTAGAATGAAACCTATTTCTTTCTTTTCCTCCATTAACCCAAACCCGTACAAGGCTTGGGTCATCAAACCGTTTGTGGTTTCATGAAAGAAAACTCAAAAGAATGGCTCCCTACTTAGACATGTATTCTCATCAAATATATATAGCCTATAAATCAAACAATCAGGCCGTTTACGCAATAAATAAATGCATATAAGTCGCCCAAAAAATCCACCAAATAGCAACTCAAAACCAATTTGATAGTTTCATATATACTTCTCTATATCAAAGACTAAAGCAACAGTATATAACAACTTTCGACAGTTTGTCTTTTATACAAAATCTATTTACTGTATTCGTTTTATTGTTGCACTGTGAGACTGTCTAAAGCTGTCGTTTGAAAAAGGAATAATATTAGAAAAGAACCAAGTGTGTTTTTATTTCTAAATTACAATAATTATTGATAATGCTGATGTGCAAAATTATAGAGAGGTCAACCAAAAGTTAGAGATTTCGTTGTTATATATACTAGTCACGGACCCACACATTGCACGTGATAAATTTTTTATGGTAGTGTTATTATTATTAATATATTTTCTATGTATTACTACTCAAGTTGCATTATCTATGTATATCTTCTTAATATATATGTGTGTATGAAAAGCAAGTGGATGAGGACGCATCCCCAGCTGCTACACCAGTGCAACAGGATGCATCACTAGCTGCTACACCAGCTGCTACACCAGTGCCACTCAGTGCAGCAACCAGTGCATCAGGTGATGCTGCCACACCAGCAGCAACCAGTGCATCAGGTGATGCTGCCACACCAGTGCAGCATGGCATGCCACTCAATGCAGCAGCAGCAGCTGGTGCATTAGGTGATGCAGCACAGATTGGCGCTCAATGCAACAGAACTAAGACATCAAATTCAAGTAGAAGTCCAGATTACTTCTCAGAGTTGAAGAAAAAGAAGACTTGTAATTATTCATCTAAACGACATGGATTACTTGGTCTGCTTGATTACACTTAAAACGGCATGTAGTTTTTCTTGCTTATTAATTGATTAGTTTGTTAGTTCTAAGTCAGACACGTGGGAGAGTTAGTTAGAGTTAGTTATGATTGTTTCCTTGTGTTCACACGTGTTTGTGGTTGTTAAGTTGGTATATATATACAACTGTACAGTTACAGAATCAATCAATGAAAATAGATTTTCATCCAAAACTTTATATGGTATCAGAGCGATTTCTTAAGCGTTTCTAATTTTCTTAGGGTTTCTCAGATCAAGTTTGGGAACTCTCTGTTTTTCTCATTCATCACTATCATCTTCTTCGAAGATTTTCTTTTGCTCTCTGTTTTTTGTTCTTCATATCAGAGAACATTGTTAGCATCGTTATCTTCTTTGATTCACCATTACTGTGTTCTACAAGCTTTTCAAGTTTTTTTTAATGGTAGAAACAGCAACAGTAAATAATTCCACTACAGAAGCTTCGTCTTCTTCACAAGATTTGTATAATCTTAGCAATCCTCTGTTCTTGCACCCTGGGGAAAATCCAGGAGCATTACTCACTTCTCAACCATTGATTGGAGGTGAAAATTATCCTGCTTGGGCGAGATCAGTGAGAAAATCTTTGATTGGCAAGAACAAGCTAGGATTTATAGATGGATCTTTAACTATCTCTTCACCATTGGTGAATTCTCCAAAGGCTGCTCAAGCATGGATTCGTGCTGATAGCGTAGTGGGAACCTGGCTTATCAACTCTGTATCACCAAAGCTCCAAGGAAGCATTATCTACAAAGATACTGCTTTGGAAATTTGGACTGACCTTCGAGACACCTTCAGTCAAGGAAACGGAACCAAGATCTTCAATATCCAGAAACAAATTGCTGAGATTCATCAGGGAGAGCAATCACTCACTGATTATTTCATTCAGCTCAAAATTTTGTGGGATCAATTGCAGAATTTGAGTCCATTTCCCCAGTGTACTTGTGGTCATTGCATGTGTGGAATTAATCAAAGGTTGAAGAATCTTCAAACCAAGGAATCCACCATGAAATTTCTTATGGGAGTGAATGATGCCTTCTCTCAAGTAAGAACTCAGATCTTATTAGTGGATCCCTTGCCTTCTGTCAATAAGGCTCATTCTTTGTTCATCCAAGAAGAAATGCAGAGGTCTGTGCATAATGTTGTTAGAGTTGAATCCACTGCCTTAGCAGCCAAGAACTCAGGAACTAACTTCAAAGGCAAAGACAGGCCCTTATGCACTCACTGTGGAAAGCTAGGCCATACTGTGGATAAATGTTATAAGTTGCACGGCTTCCCACCAGGATTCAAGTTCAAGAACAACAAAAATGCCACTGCACATCAAGTTTCAACGAATCTTGAACTACTTCAAGGCAACACCTCTACTGGAGTCACTGATTTTGTTCCATCTATGTCAGTATCTCAAGCTCCAGCCTTCACTCATGACCAATACCAGCAACTTCTGACCTTAATTGGTTCATGTTCTACTCAACAGTTTCCTAAAAGTCAAGAACCTCATGTTGCCAATTCTGTGACCTATCCATCAAATGTTGTTGCAGGTAATTCCATCAACTTCAAGCATTCTATTTTCTCTGCCAAAATTGTAAATAGAAGAGCTTATAATCTTCATACATGGGTCATTGATACTGGTGCAAGTGATCACATAGTATGTTCCATTCATTTGATGACTTCTTATACTGAAATTTCACATACCATGGTTGAACTACCTAATGGGGAAGCAGCTCTTGTTACACACATTGGTACCATTCAGCTTCCTCCCATATAACCCTTAGCAATGTTCTTTGTGTACCATCATTTACTTTTAACCTTCTGTCAGTCAGTGCCTTAACAAAATCCCAACCTATATGCTTGGTTTTCTTGTCTCAATTTTGTTTTCTGCAGGACCTTACATGTTGGAGCACGATTGGAATGGGTAAAATGCATGATGGTTTGTACTTGTTGCAAGATTCAAGCCTCTCCCAAGCCACCACATCACTTTCTCATTTCCTTTCCAAGCAGAATTTCAAGTCCTTCTCTGCTGTTTGCTCTTCTTCTCTCTTCACAAATGTGTTTTCTCTTTGGCATTCAAGACTTGGGCACCCCTCTGATGTCAAGGTTCATTCTTGAGTAGCACTTTACCTTTTCTTAAGAATTGTTGTAATAAGCTTTGTACTGTTTGTCCTTTGGCAAAACAGAAAAGAATTCCTTTCCCATTCAATAATAATAAGTGTGATTGCTCTTTTGATCTTGTTCATATGGATGTATGGGGTCCCTTTTCTGTTTTAACCTCTAATGGTCATAAGTATTTCCTTACCATTGTTGATGATGCTTCTAGAGCAACTTGGGTTTTCTTGCTCAAAGCAAAATCTGAAGTTAGACCTCTCATTGTCTCTTTCTATAACATGGTTCTCACCCAATTTGGAACCAAGATTAAATCCATTAGATCTGATAATGCTTTAGAATTCAGTTTTAATGATTTTTACAACTCCAAAGGAATTGTTCATCAATTGTGATAAGTTCTATGAGATCAGTGGGCTGAAAAGTCTTCGAATGCTGCTGATCTTGAAGGCCAAGTCCTGAATACACCAAATTCAATCAGAGAAAGACCGGTGGAGGCCGGTCTAGGGTCCTCCGATGGTAAAGTCAGTGATTTAGAGTAGGAAGAAGAAACTTCAAAGACTTCAACAATTTCTTATCTGGAATTCTAAAAGAGAGAAAAGTCCCCATACCTCTGCGTAGAAGGGTCTTTATATAGTGCTGGGAATCGGTTATTTCTTTAATCGTCGCAGAGCTTGGAGGATTCAGAGGGTAACTTCCATAACTGCCATGGGAGTCACCTCATCGGGATCTGTGTTGAGATCCAAACAGTATGACTCTTCAGCGTGATTTTTGGTTGGAAGTGTTGAACCTTGTTCGTCCTTCTTTAATGACGGACGAGGTTCATTGCTTCCTCGTCCTCCCCTGGACGAGTGAATGGCAGATGAAGTAGACGGTCAAGGACGAGTGTACCAACCACTCGTTCATCGCTTTGTACATGCTATGGACGACACTATGGACGAGTAATTGGCTTGGTGTTTTTCTTGCACCATCAGTTGCCCCCTTGTCCATGTGTCGTCCAAGGGAATACAGTAATTTTCTCCTCAGGATGGACGAGATTTCTTAAGAGTAAAGATGCCACGTGTCGGTATCTCATTGGCGACAAGTCTCGTCGATTCAGTTTTTCGAGGTAGGTGCCACGTGTCAGCCTCTGGTTGGTTCTGTCCGTTCAGATGCTGAAGTTTATTCCTTATAAATAGTGGAATACCTCCGTTACCCTCCCTCATTTTCGAAATTTCTTTCCTTGTCCCTCCTCGTCCTAGAACTTCGTCTAGAAGCTTCTCGCGTCCATAGCTGTCATTCGTCCTAGATCCAGGTATTCTTCTTCCTTTCGTCCTTAGTTTTTCTATTAAGATGGCTAATGTTGTACTTTCCTCGTCTAGTGATAGTGTAGATAAGGCCATAGACGAGTATAATGACGAGAGTAGCTACAGTTCTAGTAGTAGTGATAGTAGTGGGGGGAACACCACGGACGAGGAGTATATTTCTAGCGTCCCTGGGCTTCCTATAGAGGTTGTACAGGAGCAGCTTAGGAAGGCCTCAGGGTCTCAAGCTGGTACCTCGTCCACTGCCCCTCCTTCTGGTCCTTTGGACGAAGAGGAGGTGACTGTTTATAGTTGTGCCATAGATATCCCTTCTAGGACGGACGAGCAAAGACTTAAAAATCTTAGGGAGTGGTACCAAATTCCAGACGAGTTTAACCCTAGGTTGCCCGTCCGAGGAGAATGGTGTTGCAACCCTCACTTTGGGATAGGCGTCTATGAGGCTTACCTTTTAGGGGGTTTAAGGTTTCCTTTAAACGCCTTCACTAGAGAGTTGTTGATTAGGTTAGGTTTAGGAATATGTCAATTCAACCCAAATGCATGGAGATTAATCATCTCGATGCAAATTTTGTGGGGTGAAGTATTTGGAAGGGACCGTCCTCTCACCGTGGACGAGTTCCTCTATTGTTACAAGCCTTCAGAGATACACCAATCCCCTGGCTTTCATCAATTCACAGCCAGGGGTAGAGATTGTAGATTAATCAAGTCCCTGGCCTCGTCTGACAGAAGATGGAAGACGGAATTCTTCTTCGTCTCCGGCTTCTGGGCTGGAAATCCTGTAGACGTTGGCTGGGACACGTTTGGTCGTTATACCGGGGACCTAGGAAACCTTCGTCCTGAGGGTAAGTTGCTCCCCTTTTTCTTTTGATTTCCCTTTCTTTTTCAGCATTAATGATTAATTAACTAAAAATTTGTTAACTTGTCTTGCTTCAGCTGTTAAACAACCGTCCTTAAGCAAATTCCACCGTGACCGCGTCCACAGGGCTCGTCTACACGCGGATAGGGACTTCCATTCTTTGGTTTCGCTTAGACGACTTTCTAAGTGGAATTTGGGCCCCGACCCGTCTGACGTAACAATTGCACACGAAGTCACAGTAAGAAGAAGTAAGTCCTAAGTTTTAATCGTCCATGCACATCGTTTACTTTATTTCAACTTAAAGTATTCTTACATAGTTTTTTTTTTTTTTTTTTTTTTTTTAGGAATGGCAACAATGAAAGGGAACAAGGGGAAGGACGTGGCTGCTGAGGGGGATCGTCCTGAGCATGAAACTCAATCTCGTCCTGTGACTGGGGAGAAAAGGAAGGCGCTGTCAAAGGGCCTAGATTTGGGAAATCTCCCTAGTCGAAGAGGCAAAAAGTCCAAGTCCAGCTCGTCCCAGGTAGTTAAGCCTACCCTTCCCTCGTCCCAGCAGTCTGTGCCAGTGTTTGACGTGGACTCGTCTGTCCCAACTGAGAGCACTCCGTCCCAGTCCACTCCGTGTAAGTCTACTCCGTCCAAGACTGTATCAACCCCGTCTCAGCCTTCCAAAATGGTCCCTTCGAACATTATTGAAAACGAGGACCTGGCTTGGGAACGCTTCAAGAAGGTTATCATCGACGAGGATATAAACGTTTGCTATGATATGTGTCACGACCCAAACCTGTACTTCAGGATTTAGAGCATGACCGGCATGTTAATATCAAGTTTACCTCGATACTAACACGAACCAACCTGATCTGAAAGTGCTTATCAAGAATTTGTTTCTTGAATTCCTGCTTATTTTCTTACATAAAACCATGGTATACAAAAATGATGAAAAACCTGAAATTTCATTTCCTTTGAACTTGGAAAGATTACCACTTGGCTAAAATATCAGGTATTCATGCAAAAATTACATAGCTAAACGTTTAGCAAACTCTTATTACAAACCTAACCCCAAAGCCATACAACTGGGGTTTAAAACCAACTAAGATACTGAATTACATCTGTGCTCGAGGATCAAGTACATCTTGATTCCTCCTATACATCAAAAGAGCTAACTATTATACAACAAAAACTCTACGTTCTAACAAACGAGAAAACACAGAATCCTTGCCACCTCTAATACTCTCGCTGCTTCCAGGAAGAACCTGTGCACTGAAATATAAAAGGGTGAGCTGCGAAGCCCAGTAAAGTTTTTAAGCTCCATGGGCCTTTGATAAGAATGCATGTAAATTACATATTTTATGGATATGCCAGCTTTGATAATATAGCTTCATACTATTCACGTTGTTCTTAAAATAACGTATAAACTTTCAAATAAAATACTTCATTCTCCTTTCATATAATAAAAACAAGGCATAATAAGAAACGTAAACATAATTCCGTTATCTTATTTTCTTAGAAAGACTATAAAATATTTCATCATAAACTTCTTTTCATGAGAGCTTTTAACTTCATATTGCATTTAAATAAAATCATTCTCTCATGCTCAATCACATAATATAGCTATTACTGACATCTTGGTTATTCCATATCTGATAAGTCTGTACAGAGAAGGCCTCATCACATTTGGGTGACCTCGTGTGCATGATATTGTCCTCTTTGAGAGGCCTGATGGCACATCTCCTCAAGGTTTTATTTCTCCCCGCCGTCCGTACACATTGGGGAGAAGGCCTTATTCAGATTAGAGTTACGGGCAACCCCATTTCCTCTACTTTAAATGGCCAAACAGATAACATTTTCCATGGAAAGCCAATAATTAACCCCTACTGGCTGAGTTCAGAACATAACAATGGAATAACCCGAACACTATATTTTTCTGATAACTATGCTTTTACCTAATTATTTCATAATAGTAGCATATCCACTTCATTTCAAAATATAATGTTCGTGATATAAGTACTAGCATTAATATGTTAAAATTATCTTGAATATAAGATTGAGTAACTCACGAACACATATTTTGCTTAACTCATGCTTATACGTAATATCTTTAAATAAAAGCTTTAATGCATAATACTTTTCTAAATAATATTTATACTTATCAAAGACACATATCTCAAATCCCTTACCTGAAAGCCGAAGACGCGAGAGATTGTACAAGAGGAGCTCAAGTGTCCGTGTTCTCGTTCTCGTCACCTAAATGAAAACCAAAACTTATTATTGACAACCCCTTCCTAAGTATTTAAACTTATCCTCAATCATAACCTAACCCTCAAACTCAAGAAAATCTTAATTCCCATCACAATAAGTTCCCCAAAGCATATGCTACAATCATTAAACACATTATGCATCCAAACCATAGAGAAACCAAGGCATAAAATTTATACATGCTCCAAACATAACAAAGGATGAGCATATAAAATTATAGCTCAAAACATTCACCCTAGCTTCAAAATTAAATCCACAAGGTCAAAGTTTTCCTACCCTGTTTACTGGTCATTACAGCAGCAAAAGCCCTATTTGTAAAATACGAATGGGCTGTTCAAACACATCCACAAGTCATGAAATTTTACAGAGTTACTCCCCTGTATGTCCAGTATATACCATAAAAATTTCGGAGTCAAAACATAAACCCATGATTTATTAAAAATCATACAATACAACGTGTTCAAATCTGTCCTGGCAGAAATTCATGCAACTTAGAAATTACACCATTATTTTTCTACTCATCCAAATGCTGTGCAACCACTTCCACAACAACCATACGTGTCTTAAGGTTCATAAAAACTACTCCTAGCATCATAATTCATAACAACCGATTTAATACAGAATTTTCTTTTAGTAAACAGCAAATCTGTCCCAGGGACAGCTTCAGTGCATGTTCTTTCTAAAATCATCAACAAATAGCAATAGGCCATCATTTCATTTGGGTATTTTTATACCTATACAATACATATTAAAAAACCCTAATAAGCATCCAATAGCTCATAACACCATCCCTCTTTAAACTTACAAAAACAGAATCACAAGTTCAGCCTAAAAATCAGGGCAGAGGATAAAGAATGAAAATAAACAAACAATCATATTATCCAAGTACACAAAATCAGAGGAGGTTTAATTTACTTACCCTCACACTTTGAAGATGAAATCTTAGTTTTTAGGCTCTTGATTTTCTTCTTTAGAGTGAGATTTCTATGATTTTTGGTGAAGAGTGAAAGAGGGGTACAGCCGTGTAAGAGCAGAGGAAGGAGAGAAAAAGAAGAACAAAGAAAGAGGAATACAGAAAGTAGGGCTGGACTTCTGATTCAGCAAAAGAAAAGGTAAGGGAGAAGACTTTTGGGGTAGGATACGTGTATTGCTAGGGAAAAAGATCACACCCACCTTTTTCCAACTTTTGGTAATTATAATTTTCACCCCTTATAAGCATATATATCTAGAAAGTCCCACACAATAATATAATTTTTCATATATATCCCTACCTTTATAAACTTCTTTCTACAACATTAAAAAAATAGCATGAATCTTCTATAATATCACAAAATCAAAGTTTCATGCACTTAAAAATAATTAAGATAACATGCATATAAACTCATAAGTTAATTATGTAATTAGGTTGGTGTGTTACAATATGTCCCTTAAGGAATTTGAACACTCTGGTGTTCACGACCTTTTCAAGGTAATACCTATACCTCGTCTTGAGCAAATATTTCCATCTTCTTTCTTTGTATCTCTTTTTGATTTTTATTCGTGGCTGTGTTTTTCCTCTTTTTTTTTTTTGTAGGGCATGTCAAAGTTTATAGCAGCGTCAAGGCAGGCTACGGGGTTGGACAAGACGAGGATCCAGTTGGAGACGAAGAACCTAGAGTTGAAAGCTGAAGCGAAACAATGGGCTGAAGTGGCTGTCAAGACCACGGACGAGGTGAAGGAGTTGAAGGCTTTGGTTGAAGAGCTGAAGACCAGCGCTGCGGAGAAGGACGCTCGTCTTGAGGTCCTGAAGAAAAAGATTGATGAATATGGGACTCTTCTCTCCAAAGCAAAGGAAGATGCAGTGGTTGAGTTTAAAGCGTCTAAGCAATACACAGACGCTTTGGATACCAACTATGCAGCAGGGTTTGAAGACTTCAGGATGGATGCTGCCGAGAAGTTCCCTGATGTGGACTTCAGCTCCATCGTCCTCAACTTGAACCCTGCCACCACTAGCTCTCTCCTTGGTCTAGACTCTGAGGACGCCAACATAGAGGACGATGCCACGACCCAGCCTCAGGACGCTCCCAACGTTGCCCCTCCTACTTAAGAATTTTTTCTTCTTGTATTTTTGTTTGGTCTATTTTGAGACCTTTTTTATGTAAATTCAGTACATTTATTTCGTCCAAGGTTTTAGGACGAGCTTTCAAACATCATCAGTTTAATTAGCAAGGGTTTTTTGGATGTAGGATATCCAACCTTGGCTTAATGAATGTCACTTTATTTTTGTACATGTATGGACGAGTTTTATTTTATTTTTCTGTTGACTTCGTCCATATTCTTCATATATTTGTTTACCATTTCTATTGAAACTTGAGCGTAATTCGTTTGTGAAACGGTAACAATCATTATTACCCGTCCAAGGACCTGTTGAGAAATGGTTAAGTGTTTCTCGTCCATGGGCTTGATTTTTATGCTTATGCTGATGAAGTCAAGGCCTTATATTTTACTCGTCCATGGACTGGATTGTTTTAATAAAGGCCTTAACAAGATTGAAAAATATAGCTGTATTTTTCTTCGTCCATGGCTTAACATGCACTCGTCTATGCACCTTCTCGTCCATGGTACAATTAAGTATCATGTCTTACCATGCTCATCCTATGGACGAGAATGCCTTGGACTTTCACAACTTGCTCTTTATAAGCATTAGCCTTACCTCGTCCTTCAATTTGGACGACTATGGCTTCGCTTTCTAGGAAAGCTTGAGATGACATCTCCGCGTCCAGAGAATTTTCTCATCTTGAGCTTTTAAGCTCTTTTTTCCAGGAGTCAATATGAACAAAAATCGATGGAAAACATAAATTTACACAACATTATGTACATTCCACAAACATAGTTCATAACATAGATATTGTTCATAGACGAGGCATGCACTTTAGAGGCTAATGCCTTTATTAGAACAAATACAAACCAAACCATAATTTCGTCCATGCGTTTAACATAACAAAACCACACTGAAAACATATAAATAAACAAGTTTTTATGTCATCCCTGGCTCATCCAGAGTCATGCTCCTCTAAGCTGGCAATTTATTGATAGTATCTCCTCAAGTGCTCCACATTCCAAGGATGCTCCAGCTTCCTTCCATCAAGGGCTTCCAAATAATAGGATCCCTGTCTTTTGAAGTTTATGACTCTGTAGGGGCCTTCCCAGTTAGGTCCCAACTTCCCATGAGCTGGGTTCTTTGTTGCTAAGGAAACCCGTTTCAGGACGAGGTCCCCTATGTTGAATCGCCTTGGCTTTACCATTGCGTCATATTGCCTGGCCATCAGGTTTTTATACCTCGCCATCCTTTGTTCAGCGTCCGTCCTCACCTCGTCTATTAAATCGAGGTTCACACGGAGTTGCTCCTCATTAGCTTCATCCTGATAGGTTGCGACCCTGTGACTGGCCATGTGCACTTCCGCAGGGATGACTGCTTCAGTTCCATAGGCTAGTTTAAAAGGAGTCTCCGCTGTGGGGGTTCTGGCTGTGGTCCTATACGCCCATAAAACACCTGGTAGCTCATCTGGCCATACTCCTTTCGCCCCCTCAAGCCGAGTCTTGATTATCTTTAACAAGGATCGGTTTGCAACTTCCGCCTGTCCGTTAGCTTGTGGGTGGGCTGGCGAGGAGTAATGATTTTGAATTCCAAAGTGTAGGCAAAAATCTTTGAACAATGCATTGTCAAATTGTCGTCCATTGTCAGATATTAGCACCCTGGGCACCCCAAACCTACACACAATGTTCTTCCATACGAAGTTTTTGACATTTTGTTGTGTGATGTTAGCCAAGGGTTCTGCTTCTACCCACTTGGTAAAATAGTCAATTCCAACAACGAGAAACTTCATTTGCCGTATACCCAGTGGAAAAGGACCCAGAATGTCAAGTCCCCACTGTGCAAAAGGCCAGGGTGCCGTCATTGGAGTCAAGTACTCTGAAGGCTGCCTGGGGATGTTGCTAAATCTTTGGCATTGGTCGCACACCTTGACGTAGGCCTTAGCGTCAGCTTGCATGCTTGGCCAATAATATCCTGCACGGACGATTTTATGGACGAGCGACCTTGCTCCTGAGTGATTGCCACACGCTCCCTCATGAATTTCCCTTATTATGTAGTTCGCTTCGTCCGGGGCCAAACACCTGAGATAAGGCTGGGAAAAGCCTCTTTTATAAAGAATCTCGTTCATAAGAACGTACCTGGCCGCTCTTACCCTTAGCTTTCTTGCTTCGTCCTTCTCCTCTGGGAGTCGTCCGTCTTTTAGGTACGACACAATTGGAGTCATCCAATTTGCTCTATTCTCCACCTGTTGTACCTCCGGGATGTCTATACTTGGCATATACTGAATTTCATCAAGTCCATCTACGGCTTCACTCGTCGAGGCTTCTTTTGCCAAGGCATCAGCTTCCATGTTCTCCTCCCGTGGGATTTGAACGAAATTAACTTCCTCAAACTTTTTTATAAGGCGCATCGCTCTGGCTAGATACTTTCTCATTCGCTCTTCCTTGGCTTCAAACATGCCACTCACTTGGCCTATGATTAACTAAGAATCTCCCAGGACGAGGAGCGACTTCGCTTCTACGGACTTGGCCAATTCCATGCCTTTGAGGAGAGCTTCATACTCAGCTTCATTATTAGTTGTTTGGTACTGCAGACGGACTCTGTGTTTTAGCTTATCCCCCTCTGGAGATTGTAAAACCACACCTACTCCTCCTGTGTGCTGTGTGGACGAACCATCCACATAGACAACCCACTTAGTATTTTCCTTTTCGCCCCCTTCGTCACCGACTGAGGTAAATTCCGCGATGAAATCTGCTAGAGCTTGAGCTTTTATGGCGTGCCTAGGCTGATATTTTATATCAAATTCACTGAGCTCGACGGCCCATTGGATCAGACGTCCTGCAGCCTCCAATTTGTTCATTGCCTTCTTAAGTGGGTGGTCTGTCATGACATTGATGACATGACCTTGAAAATAGTGCCTTAGTTTCCTGGAGGCTGTTATCAATGCAAAAGCTAATTTCTCCATTAGGGGATATCGTCCTTCCGCTCCCCTCAGTGCCTTGCTGGTATAATACACAGGTCTTTGTACCTTGTCTTCTTCCCTCACTAATGCTGAACTCACTGCGTGTGGAGTAACTGCCAAGTATAAATACAACTCTTCTCCTTGCACAGACGGGCTCAACAAAGGAGCCTTTACGAGATATGTTTTCAAATCTTCAAAAGCTCTCTGACATTCGTCGGTCCATTCAAATGCTTTTTTAAGAACCTTGAAAAATGGCAAGCATTTATCAGTCGCCTTAGAGACAAACCTGTTGAGGGCGGCGACTCGTCCGTTGAGGGACTGGACTTCCTTAACATTGCTTGGGGGCTTCATATTCAGAATTGCTTGAATTTTGTCAGGGTTTGCTTCGATTCCCCTGTGGGAGACCATAAATCCTAAGAATTTCCCCGATGACACTCCAAAAGCACATTTGCTAGGGTTCAATTTCATGTGATACTGCCTCAGTGTGTCGAACGTTTCCCTCAAGTCGTCCAGGTGCCTATTCTCGTCCTGAGTTTTTACCAACATATCGTCTATATAGACTTCCATATTCCGCCCGATCTGTGGACGAAACATATGATTGACTAGCCGTTGGTACGTTGCGCCAGCATTTTTCAAACCGAAAGGCATCACTTCATAACAAAATAATCCCTGACTGGTGACAAAGGAGGTCTTCTCTTGGTCCGCTTCATCCATCCTAATCTGATTATATCCAGAGAATGCATCCAAAAAACTAAGCAACTTACGGCCCGCAGTAGAATCTACCAGCTGATCAATGCGTGGTAACGGGTAACTATCCTTGGGACAAGCTTTGTTCAGGTCGGTGAAATCAACGCACATTCTCCACTTGCCGTTCGCCTTCTTGACCATGACCACGTTGGCCAACCATTCAGGATAGTATACCTCACGAATGAACTTCGCGGTAATCAGCTTCTGAACCTCCTCCTTAACAGCATTGTCTCTCTCTGGGGCAAATACCCTCTTCTTTTGTCGGACTGGTTTGGAGGAAGGGCATACACTCAGACGGTGGGTAATAACATTAGGATCTATACCCGGCATGTCTTCGTGACTCCATGCAAACACGTCTCTGTTTTTCTTTAGAAAGCAAATGAGATTTTTCTTGATCTTTGCTTCCAGATCTGCCCCAACCCTGGTACACTTGTCAGGGTTTTCATCGTCTAAAGGAATATCTTCCAACGCTTCAATGGGTTCTGCCACAACTTTCTTTTCTTCGATATTCATTGTCTGAAATTGCTCGTCCGCAGCCAACATGGCTAGATAACATTCTCTTGCTGCTAGTTGGTCCCCCTGTACTTGGCCTACCCCATGTTCGGTCGGGAACTTGACTGACAGGTGGTAAGTAGATGTAACTGCCTTCCACCTATTTAAGGTTGGCCTCCCAATTATTGCATTATAAGAGGACGCACAATCAACCACGAGGAAGTTCACCTCCTTGGTAACTTGCTGCAGATATGCCCCCACTGTCATTGGTAGTGAAATATTACCCACAGGTTGCACCTTCATTCCACCGAAACCTACTAGGGGGAGTTTACTGGCCGGAGCAAGTCTCGTCCTAACCTCATCTGCTGAAAAGCTGGATAGTACAAGATATCAGCAGAACTCCCATTGTCTATCAACACCCTTCTAGTCTTGTAGTTCGCGATAAGGAGGGTGATGACAATAGCATCATCATGAGGGTGATGGACTCTCCCCGCATCCTCGTCCGTGAAGGTGATCGCTTGTTCGTCCGTAGTCCCTGCATTCGATGATCGTCCAGAGAGCTGAACGCTCTGCACTGCTTTCAAGTATGCTTTTTTTGATTTAGACGACTGTCCGGCAGAACTTCCCCCCAGAATGATTCTTATTTCTCCGAGCGGTGGCCGTGACGATTCTTCTACCTTGGCTTTCAATTTCTCGTCCTTATGGTCTCGTCCAACGAAATTTCTCAGCTTCCCTTGCCTAATAAGATTCTCTATCTGCTGCTTCAAATCAAAGCACTCGTCCGTATCATGGCCATGGTCTCTATGGAAGCGACAATACTTATTCCTGTTGCGCTTGTTGGGATCTCCCTTCAGCTTCTCCGGCCACTTCAAGGAAGGCTCGTCCTTGATTTGCATAAGGACTTGCTCGAGCGGCACATTCAAAGGGGTGTATTGTTGATTTCGCGCTGAAGGACCTGCCTTCCTCTCACGGTCTTTCCTATCTTCTATTCGACCCTTCTTAGGACGAGGACCTTGTTCTGACTGACGCATTGGGTTGGCTTCTACTCTTTCAAGTCTTTTCCTCTTCTTGGCTATGATAGCGTCCTCCGCATTCATAAAGTTCTGGGCTGAATGGACTAATTCAGCCATGGTTTGAGGCGCCTGTTCGTATAACTTGTGGATAAACAAATCAGAGTGAACCCCATTATGGAATGCTGCGAGGAGGAGCTTATCATCCACCTCGTCCACTGCCAAGGCGTCCCTGTTGAACCGCGTGATGAATGACCGCAGACTTTCATTCTCTCCTTGCTCTATGGTCAGCAAGCTAGATGAAGAACGTTTGTGCCTCTGCCCTCCAATAAAATTGTTAACGAACAACTTGCTTAGCTCCTCGAAGGACGTCACCGAGTTGGGGGGTATTTTGCTGAACCATACCCGCGCGGGCCCTTTGAGGGTAGTGGGGAAGGCTCTACACATTATCTCATCAGGAACCCCCTGAAGGTGCATGGTAGTCTTGAAAGTGGCGATATGGTCAAAAGGGTCTCGCGTTCCATCATACGAATCCAAGGAAGGCATTTTGAATTTCGGAGGCAAGGGATGACCATTGATAGAGGCTGTGAAGGGTGAGTCAGTTCGGTGAACCAGGTCTTCTACAGGATTGGTTCTCCTCATGTTCTCCCTCATCTCGTCCATGACTTTCCTCATTTGATCCATCTCCTTTTCCAAATGTGGTACCCTTGTAGGAATGGTACCCCTAGATTGGCTCTCCGGATCTGCACGTCTTCCATCCCCTTGACTTTGTCCAAGGTCTTCTCCATAGGCCTCATATTGTTGCCTTTTAAAGGTAATCTCTCTCCTCAATTCCTGGTTCTGGCGAGTCAGCTCTGCCATAGCGGTGGCCATTGCTTGGACGTGTTGGGTAGAAGGGGGTTGCATGGCTGGTGCAGATTGTTGAGGGCGATGAGGATTGCTGGAAGCGTCTCTACTCTCTTGAGGGCCCGGACTGGTAGCCCTTGATCTGGTCCGAACCATTCCAGCCCTTTGTCGGAGAAAGAAAACACGGAATTCAATAAATGGAGTCCAAACGTGAAATAATTCTTTCCCACAGACGGCGCCAACTGATAAGTTCTATGAGATCAGTGGGCTGAAAAGTCTTCGAATGCTGCTGATCTTGAAGGCCAAGTCCTGAATACACCAAATTCAATCAGAGAAAGACCGGTGGAGGCCGGTCTAGGGTCCTCCGATGGTAAAGTCAGTGATTTAGAGTAGGAAGAAGAAACTTCAAAGACTTCAACAATTTCTTATCTGGAATTCTAAAAGAGAGAAAAGTCCCCATACCTCTGCGTAGAAGGGTCTTTATATAGTGCTGGGAATCGGTTATTTCTTTAATCGTCGCAGAGCTTGGAGGATTCAGAGGGTAACTTCCATAACTGCCATGGGAGTCACCTCATCGGGATCTGTGTTGAGATCCAAACAGTATGACTCTTCAGCGTGATTTTTGGTTGGAAGTGTTGAACCTTGTTCGTCCTTCTTTAATGACGGACGAGGTTCATTGCTTCCTCGTCCTCCCCTGGACGAGTGAATGGCAGATGAAGTAGACGGTCAAGGACGAGTGTACCAACCACTCGTTCATCGCTTTGTACATGCTATGGACGGCACTATGGACGAGTAATTGGCTTGGTGTTTTTCTTGCACCATCAAATTGAGTTGTGCTTACACTCCACAACAAAATTCAGTTGTGGAGAGAAAGCATCAACACATCCTTGCCACTGCCAGAGCTTTACAAATTCAATCCAATGTTCCTCTCTCTTTCTGGGGTGATTGTGTCCTCACTGCAGTCTATCTTATAAATAGACATCCATCCCCTTTTATAAATCATAAAACCCCTTTTGAACTTTTGTTTCACAAACCTCCCTCCTATTCACATCTTAGAGTCTTTGGCTGCTTATGTTATGCTGCCAACCTCACTCCTCATAAACACAAATTCACACCTAGAGCTAGAAAGTGTGTTTTTCTAGGATATCCTTTCAATGTCAAAGGCTATAAAATGTTTGATGTTAAGTCTCACACTACTTTTCTGTCTAGAGATGTTGTGTTTCATGAGTCCAGTTTTCCTTTTGCTTCAGATGCATCTTCTCAATCTGTCCCTCTTATTCCTCTGACTCTATTGCTGTTCCTCTCTCTATTCCTTCATCTTCCTCTACCATTTCGGATGACACTATTGTCCAAATCCATCAAGATTTTGATGAAGAAGTTCATGAGTTTCCTGATGCAACTGATATCCCTGCTGCATATGAGTTTCTTGAAGCAAATACTGTTCCTGATGCATCTGTTTTACCTGCTGTCCTTAGAAGGTCTGCTAGACCTTCTAAACCACCTTCTTACCTTAAGGCTTATCATTGCAATCAAGTCAAATCAGCTGCCATTCCAAGCTCCTCTAATCATGTTTCAGGTACTTCTCATCCCCTTCACTCCTATCTATCTTACACTAACCTGTCCCAGCCTCATAAATCCTTTTGCTATGCCATTTCTTCCATCATTGAACCTACTTTTTACCACCAAGCTGTTGGTAACCCCAAATGGCAAGCAGCCATGAATGCTGAGATTTTAGCTTTAGAAGCTAATCAAACATGGACCATTACTTCCTTGCCATCTGGTAAGAAACCCATTGGTTGTAAGTGGGTTTATCGAGTGAAGTACAAATCAGATGGTTCAGTTGAGAGATATAAGGCTAGGTTGGTTGCCAAAGGCTTCACCCAAAAGGAGGGGTTGGACTACATTGACACTTTCTCACCAGTTGCCAAAATGGTGTCTGTCAAAGCTGTGCTTGCTGTGGCTGCTGTGAAGGGTTGGTTTCTCAGCCAACTTGATGTTAACAATGCATTTCTCCATGGAGATTTGCATGAGGAAGTTTTTATGTCACTTCCCCCAGGTTTTCACAGCACGGGGCAGCCTCTATTTCAGCAGTCTAAGCATGCTCACAGCAAGGGGGAGCAGCAGCCTCAGTTGGTTTGTAAACTAAATAAATCACTATATGGTCTCAAACAAGCCTCTAGAATGTGGTTTTCTAAGTTTTCAACTGCCTTAGTTGATCTTGGTTTTGTTCAATCCAAGGCTGACTACTCCTTATTCACTAGGCAGCAAGGAGATTCTTTTATTGTGTTGCTGGTTTATGTTGATGATGTTTTAATTGCAAGTAATGGTAAAAAGGGAGTTGAGGAGTTTAAAGTTTTCCTAGATCAGAAGTTTAAGTTGAAGGATTTAGGGAACTTGAAGTATTTTCTTGATTTGGAGGTAGCAAGGACAGCCAAGGGCATTTCCTTATGTCAAAGGAAATATGCTCTAGAGATTTTGGAAGATGTTGGCCTATTAGGATGCAAACCAGCCAAGGTTCCTATGGATCCTACTGTGAAACTTAGTAAACATGAGGGTGATGTGTTACATGATCCTAGTCAATACAGGAGGTTGATAGGGAGGCTGCTATACTTAACCATCACTAGGCCTGACATTACCTTTGCTGTTCACAAGCTCAGTCAGTTCATGGCAACACCTAGAAAGCCTCATTATGCTGCTGCACTTAAGGTACTTCACTACCTCAAGAATGAACCAGGAAGAGGAATATTCTTTTCTGCACAGTCAGAACTTCATGTCAAAGGTTTCAGTGATGCAGATTGGGCATCATGTTCAGATACACGAAGGTCTGTTACAGGTTACTGCATCTTTCTTGGAGATTCTTTGATTTCTTGGAAATCCAAGAAACAAGCTACTGTGTCAAGGTCTTCAGCTGAGGCAGAATACCGGGCCATGGCTGTGGGAACATGTGAAATTGTATGGATACTTTATTTGTTAAGGGATTTGCAGATTAGACATGATAAAGAGGCCATGTTGTTTTGTGACAGCCAATCAGCTTTGCACATAGGTTCCAATCCGGTTTTTCATGAAAGAACCAAGCATATAGAGATCGATTGTCACATTGTAAGAGATAAGGTGTTGGCTAAAGTGATTAAGTTGAATCATGTGAGAACACATTGTCAATTGGCAGACTTATTGACTAAGGCATTAGGCCATAAACAATTCACTTTGTTAACATCCAAGATGGGACTGCTTAACCTTTATTCTTCCTCAGTCCATCTTGAGGGGGAGTATGAAAAGCAAGTGGATGAGGATGCATCCCCAGCTGCTACACCAGTGCAACAGGATGCATCACTAGCTGCTACACCAGCCGCTACACCAGTGCCACTTAGTGCAGCAACCAGTGCATCAGGTGATGCTGCCACACCAGCAGCAACCAGTGCATCAGGTGATGCTGCCACACCAGTGCAGCATGGCATGCCACTCAATGCAGCAGCAGCAGCTAGTGCATTAGGTGATGCAGCACAGATTGGCGCTCAATGCAACAGAACTAAGACATCAAATTCAAGTAGAAGTCCAGATTACTTCTCAGAGTTGAAGAAAAAGAAGACTTGTAATTATTCATCTAAACAACATGGATTACTTGGTTTGCTTGATTACACTTAAAACGGCATGTAGTTTTTCTTGCTTATTAATTGATTAGTTTGTTAGTTCTAAGTCAGACACGTGGGAGAGTTAGTTAGAGTTAGTTATGATTGCTTCCTTGTGTTCACACGTGTTTGTGGTTGTTAAGTTGGTGTATATATACAACTGTACAGTTACAGAATCAATGAAAATAGATTTTCATCCAAAACTTTATAATGTGTGTGTGTGTGTGTGTGTGTGTGTGTGTGTATGACCATATATTGCAGGATTCATGGTGACTCGAGGTTTTGGTCATTGAATTAATTTTGTATTATTAGAGATTAGTATTTGGAATAGAAAGAGGAAATTTTATTGTAGATTTTTTTTAAACATAATTTCTACTATATTCAGTTGGCTAATTTGTACATTTCCAAGTCAATTGAGCACATTTTGCATGTTACATGTGTTGGGTTAAGATACATTGACCCCTATAGATTAATTCAATTACCAAGTTGATTAATTAGGTTCAATTGTATGCAAATAGTGAAGGTACCAACAAATCACTAAATAAACTAAATGCAGCGAAAATTAAATTAACATGGTGATTTGTTGACAAACAGAGAAAACCTTTCGCAAGGCAAAAATCCCATCAGGAGATTTTAAGGTCACTACTCCAAAAAATCCACTAATCAACAATCAAGCGGTTACAAATATAAAGAATCTTACCAATTACCTGGCCTATCCCGAAATACCAACCTACAGTTGAACTTTCGCTCCAATACCTAATTGGACTTGATTTTGTAGTAGCATTTTTTCCCTTAATGCACAAATCTTCAATTTGTGACTAACCCTTTCCATGGATTCTAGTACGCGACTAACTCCAGCAACTTGAATGATGTTGTTGGTTGTAAAGTTTTTTACTTCATCAACAATGAAGATCTGGAAGCACTTGGTCACAAAACCCTATGGCGTACAAATGTAGTAAATTCTCACAGAGAAAAATAAATCTCTCGGTCTCTGAATAAGTGTCAACGGTTTTTAAAAAAAAAAAACCTTATATATGTCTAAGGTTGTGAGAAAAGAAACTCTAATCAAATACAAAAGTCTGAATCGAAATTCAGATCTAAAAAACTGAAAATCGTAGTTCTCAATAGACTGAGCTGCTATCAAGCTATCTATTGAGTTTCATATTAAGTCTCGATAGTAGGCATCTGTCAAGCTATCTATCGAGACTTAATGAACAGCTTTTTTTCACTTGTTTATTGGACCAATCTTCATGTTTTTTAATACAAAAACTTAATATGCTTGAACAACATATTTCTTGATGTATTAAACCCATTTTAGATTTACCCAATTACAAGTAAAATGCATTTTATCAAAAAATTAGCCAATTACATAAAATATGACCCTAACAACATGTAATTCTTCGCTTCCATAAGGGTAAGGGCATTCATGATCCCAATGACCCACTCCATTTTTCCTTGCTTGCTTGGTTTTTTGGGATGTGAAATGTGTTTGTTCCAAAAGTTGTATGTCAAAGGATTTGTCGATAGTTTTGCAACAATTGTTTTCCATATGGTTGGTTTAGAATTAATAATAGTAGTTGTATTCCCTCGTCATGTGATTCGCATAACAGCACAATTGTGAGTCCATATTTTGCATTTTTGTCTCCTTCTATGTTGGCTTAAAGAAAGATTTATTTTCCCGCTTTAGTTTGATCTTATTCAAAATATTTGTGAGCTTTGAACCAAATTAGTGCTTGTTTGTTTCCAGCCCTAAAGCATTGATGAATGAGTTTTAATTCGTCATTTTGAATGAATAAAGGATTTTAGAGTAGTCCAGTCAAATTGATGTAGTGAAGAACTTTTGTTTTTTAGGTTAGCTGATTGAATCACTTGCAACTATTTTTTTAAAAATAGAAACACATATTAAGAAATGAATGTGCTAAAAAAAAAAAAATCAACTAGTGACAAAACATGACAATAATCATATACTAAAGATGACACGTGAACATTATTATCATCACAATTGCAATAGTGGATCCATGAAGTCAAAGTTTTTTTTTTTTCAAAAATGTAATAATGACTCTAGAACTGTGCACAACTTCATTGTATAAAATTAATAAAAATAGAAAATATAGGACTATAATATTTTGTGCGACAATTTTGGACGTGGAAGATTGTGATTAGTAGAGAAAAAGTGAAGAGTTCATGTGAAAGTAAAAGACATCAGTTGTGAATTTAAATTTGTGTATCTCATCTTTCAACATTGGAAAATATTTCAAGCAATAATTTTTAAGTAATTCATATTGTGCGCTTATTTTTGTGATTGTGTAGAAAGTATATTTATGATATTTTTGGTTTGTATTTTTCAAAGTTGTTTAGGATTGTAATTTATAGTGTTTTGCTTGTTTTAGGGATGAGTGATTGTTTAAGTTATTAGCAATTCTTTTTTCTTTTTTTTTCTTTTTTTCATATACCCTCCACTATAAAGCTTAAATCTTATTTTATTGAATATATATATTTCAATTGTAACTTACGTTTAAATATTCTCCTCCATAAAGTGTATCATTATTGAGGTGTCTTGATTTGAATTGATTTGTGCTACATAATTTTGATCCGCCAACCTAGCCATGTCTTAATCAATAGGATAGGGTTTTCATTAGCAATCACATATTCCATGTCTTAATCAACAAATGATGAGAGTAGCAAATAAATTAATATGTGTTTGTTACTTTCATTAATGGTAAAATAATAGTTGTGAAGCAACTAAATAGTTCTATATCTTTTGCATAACAGAGCATTAAATTTTAGATTGAACATGTAACCTATTTAATAAATAGTCGTCTCTTTTATCTTGATAAACCTGTGTCATATAGCTACAACCTTGCTAGTGAGAAGTAAATATGACCCCAAGTTGATTCATTTTTTTGACCGGTGTTACCTTGATAGGCTCTTAAATAAAGAGAACAGGAATCAGTGTGACAAAAGTTCACCTACAAGATGACAGTGCAAGCATTGAATATTGCAAGAAGAAATAGAAAGAGAGTCGTCCAAACACAAACCATGCATAAGTTGTATCGATATGTATATAAATTTATTAATAGTTTTGAAATAGCTAAAAATTCATTAATATCCACATCAGTTACTGAAGACAAAGTTATTAACTTTGATGATTGTTATGTAAAAATTAGATTGATTTTCAAAGGAAATTGTCACTTTGATTTTTGTAGATTTATTAAACTACTTGAGAAATAAAACATTTATTTGAAGTTAAAGATGGAAGCCTCAATTGAATAATTAAGAACCACCTAAAAAAATAATTAAAAGGAGAAAATAATTATAGGAAGGTTGGTGCATATAAGATTCCTAATGTTTGGTGTATCTGATTTTGAGCAAATGCAATAGAGATAATGGGGAATGTGAATGGTTATAGCTTGCCCCATGATACTATGTAATACCATAAACACATGGCTACTTGAAGATAGACCTTGAAGTAGCGTGTGAGGGATGTTCATTAGTGTAAGAGTCATTTGAATTGTGTAATTTTGAAAAGAAAATGAAAAACAAAAAGTTTGATATCGTGAAAAAAGGGCTTCACAAAGGATTTTGAATGAGAAACAAAACATGGGGAAGGGGAAGGAATTTGAAACCGTGTGTGCAACAAAAGGAAGGGAAAAACAGAAAGTTTGTAACCATGAAAACAAAGGGTTTCACAAAGGGTTTATGTTGAAAAGGCTTTGGATTTAGGCTTTACCTTACTTTTTTGTTCTTTAAAGCAGTGTAGAGAAGGTGAGAAGTAAATATGACCCCAAGTTGATTCATTTTCTTGACTAGTATTACCTTAATAGGCTCTTGAATAAAGAGAACAACAATCAGTATAACAAGAGTTCACCTACAAGATGACAACGCAAGCATTGAATATTGCAAGAAGAAATAGAAAGAGAGTCGTCCAAACACAAACCATGCATAAGTTGTATCGATATATAAATAATTTATTAATAATTTTGAAATAGCTGAAAATTCATTAATATCTACATCAGTTACTGAAGACAAAGTTATTGACTTTGGTGACTGTTATGTAAAAATTAGATTGATTAGGAAATTGTCACTTTGATTTTTTGTAGATTTTTAAATTGTTTGAGAAATAAGACATTTATTTGAAGTTAAAGATGGAAGCCTCAATTGAATAATTAAGAACCACCTAAAAAAATAATTAAAAAGGGAAAATAATTATAGGAAGGCTAGTGCATATAAGATGCCTGATGTTTGGTGTATTTGATTTTGAGCAAATGGAGCAGAGATAATGGGGAATGTGGATGGTTATAGCTTGCCCCATGATAACGTGTAATACCATAAACACATGGTTAATTACTTGAAGACAGACCTTGAAGTAGCGTGTGAGGGATGTTCATTAGTGTAGGAGTTGTTTGGATTGTGTAATTTTGAAAAGGAAACGAAAAACAAAAAGTTTGAAACCATGAAAAAGGGTTTCACAAAGAGTTTTGCATGAGAAACAAAATGCGGGGAAGGGGAAGGAATTTGAAACCATGTGTACAACAAAAGGAAAGGAAAAATAGAAAGTTTGTAACCGTGAAAATAAAGGGTTTCACAAAGGGTCTAGGTTGAAAAAGCTTTGGGTTTGGGCTTTATGATGGAATTAAATAAATAAGAAGTGGGTTTTATGGTGGAAATAGGGCTGATATTTATTTTTATTTATTAGTTTTTTAAAATTGATAAAAACTATTTTAAAATTGTTGGACAAATACAAAAAAGATGATGAAAATGATATGGCTATTGACGTGGCTCAATATGAGCGTAGCAACATTAAATTCTATACTTCAGCTTTTAGTAATATGTAGATGTAGATGTAGATATATAGATAAAGGGGGTAGAAGTGCACAATAGTAGTAGTTATAAATGCTTAAAATAAATGATGAAAATAAGAAAGTTTTAAATAATAACAATAGGTATTTTAATAATAGATTTAAACACTTATAGGAGATAATAGTAGATACAAAGCTTTGAAATGGAACGGAAAAAGGTTACAAGCTTAGGAAGCAATCTGGAAACTATATGGAATTTGAAACTAGGAAAATTAAGTGATGCCTTCATCTGGAAGGGACATCCCCCCTTTATTGGCAAAAACAAAACACTATTTAAGTGAATAGTAATATTGACTTTTTTACTATTCATAGCAGGTTAGCAAATTTGTTAGCATGTGGTATCTGGAGGGAATTATCCCCCATGGAGAACAGTCACAACAAAAGCCATACTTCTATTAGGGAATCAAAGTAGCTTTAATAACTTTAGCATGGAATCAATGCAGATCAATAGCTTTAACATGAGATTCTTTATCTGTGGACTTAGCAATTTTGGCCATTATGCTGATAAAGTTAATCCTCACCTAAGTCTGGTGTCGAAGCTTCATCATGACCAAATAATTCATGATTATACGGGTAATAAGGATCATCATTAGCAAAAGAGGCTTCTGAGGATGCTTTGCATTCTTGGTCATCTTCTTCAGCTTCTGAGTTAGCATTTGTAGCTTCTTTTTCATCATTCCATTTTTGTTTTAACAGTGCAATTATATTAGATCTGCTGAGACCTTCAAAAGCAGAGCTTTTCTTTTTGGTATTGGCAAAAAACTTAGCAGGTTTAGTAGCAGATGTGGTAGCAGGTGTAGTGGGTTAAGGCATGGCTGCCTGCCAAAGGAGTAAGCTAGAGCTTGAGTTTTAACATGAGTAATAGTGTTAACAGTGCTTTGAGTAGCAGTAGGGAACTCCTTGGTAACATTATCAATAACATTTTGAGAGTGGGAAAACTTAGTCCCACCATTTAACAAACCATTGCCGAGTAGAGTTAAAGAGGTTTAAAGTCTGTGCTGTTTATCAAAGAGTGAGACTCTTTTGGATATACACCACTGTCAAATTCTTTAAGACTTTCTCCCCTCTCTCCGTGTGTGTGTTTGTTAAAAATACTTAGTATTCTAAAAAAAAGAAAAAATTCACATTTACTGTTTTAAGTCATGGTATTCAATCACCCGGCAGAAAGGATAAAAAAAAATGGTGAAACTACATCATTAGTTTTAGTTCCTAAAGTTTACTTGTTGATTGCTATTGCTATATGGAAAGCTAAAACCATATAAGTTATTTTCATTTAAATTATGGTAGACATTTTAACCTAATCAAGCACTTCCCATATCTATTTATACAACAATAGATTAAATCATTAAATACCCACTATTTCATTTTTGGTCTATAGAAAGACTATTGCAAGACTCTCTACCTTTGAACTCTTGTATGGTCGCACTAAAAAAAAATTCTTCTATAATTATATTGAAGAAAAAAAATGAAAAAAAATCAAAAGTTTCTCTCACAATGAGAAACTTATACAGTTTACGGGTTTTTTTTTTTTTTTTTTTTTTGTGCGTAATCTTTTGCTTTAACAATTTTTTTTTGCCCTTGTTTTAGAATTAGAGAGTTTGATGTTGGAGATTTTGTACTGTAAAGGTATCTATCTTTATCTTTCTTTGACTTTTATGATCCATTTGGATTGAGTAGGAGGAAGGGAGAATAGAGTAGAGTTGACCTAAAATTAGCCTATTTTCATTCAACTCTACTCTACTCTCCTCTCTCCCCTCTCAATCCAAACAAGCCTTTAGTCAGCGTTTCTTGTACTTAGCTTAGATCAATGGCAGAGCTAGGAATTTTGGCTTAGGAGGGCCAAACTATGGTATTCATAAATAGGTCTAGATAAATTCAAAACATATTCATATACAATTAGATTAGCAGGAACTCATTATTTTCCTAATTTTTTTTTCTAATGAACAGAATCTTTCTAAACTTTAATGAGAATACACAAATTGTCTACTTTACTCTAAAAATGTATGGAAAATAATCTAAAGAGAAAAATAATTAAATTTTTAAATATAATGGAGTTAGGAACTTTGTAACTCAATTGATTGGATGTATAAATGAAAAGATAAAAAAAGAAAAAATATATATAATTGACGATCTTTGTGTAACGTTTTTGTTTTTTTTTGTTTTAAATTTGTTTTGGAAAGATTAAAGCTATTTATTTTTGTTTTTTCTTGGGGGAAGCCAATTTTTTTTTCTAATGTTATTGGAGAGCAACTCAATTTTGGGGGGCCAAATCTCATTTTTCTTTGGCCCCTCCTTAACAGATTTATAACATATATATATATATATATATATATATATATAGGATATTAAAATATTTCAATATTTTTGGGGGGGGGGGGGGGGGGGCAACCTATAATGTGGCTCTGCCACTGGGTCAGATGTTATTTTCTTTATTGTTTAAGGTTTTGGGATTATGAACTTCTTCTTCTTCTTTTTTATTTTTATTTTTTATTATTTTTTATTTTTTTATATATATTAAGCATGCATGAAAATTTCGAGTTTATAGATGATTCTTGTGATAAATAATGCAAAATGTTGTTTGATAAAGATTATTAATGAGGAATTTGAATTTCTATGCTACATTTTTTCTCATCTACCAATGGTGGCCAAGATGTTGTACTTGTTTAATTTGAGTAACATCTAGTTATATTGTCAAGTTGGTAGGTTGGATGCATACCCCTAAAATTAGTCAAACTCACTTTTTTTTCATATTACCAAAATAAGTTTTATCAAATACACTTAATTATTAAACTTGTTCTATACATATATTTATGAATAAAAATATATATAGCATACTAGGTCTAGTTTAAATAAAAGTATTTAATCATAAAAATCTCATTTAACATATGAAAAATGTTAAACACACCATAAAATTATATTGTTTTCACTGGTTCAATATTAAAAAATATGCTTAAAGACTCCTAAAAATCTAAGATACACAAATACGGACACAAATAATATTATGAGTACAATATAGCAATACAAACAATTTTTGAAAAATTATAATATGATATAGTTGATAGGACACTATCACGACACGAGTATGACACAAATAAGATACGAGTACGACATCCAAATGAAGTGTCCATGCATCTTAACTATAAACTTGAGTAAAAAAGAGAGACAAAAGTGTGTTTTTAAGGTGAAATAATAAAACATTACATTAGGAAAATGGCTAGATTAATTATACCAATCTAGGATTAATAAATAGTGCGGTAAAAAAAGGTAGGATTTGAACCATAAACATAGGCTTCACTACCAAATACCTTGAAAGCTAATAAGTTATTATTATTATTTTGGAAAATGTTAATCAATACCCTTAGGATATTAGTTTAGGAGCTATTTTTAGAAATAATAAAATAATAAATGTTGTTAAATTTTTTTTATATTTTTCATGAAAGTAGTGTCAAAATTTTCTTATTATGATTTACTAACAATTGCCCTAGACATCAAATAATATTTGAGATAAGATTGTTTCCACCAAAAAAAGAAAAAAGAAAAAAGAAAATGGAGGCCCGTTTATTTTTTAAAAATGGGCTTGAGTTTGAAAGTTATATTCAGAACTGGGCTCGGCCTAAAAGAGGTTTCCTAGCGAACAAGTTGTCTTGTCCGATTCTTAGAAAGAAAAAGGAAAAAAAGAAGAAGGTTGTCTTGTCCTTCTTCCTCTCTGCAACAAGGTTAAACATCGGCGTTATTTGACCACTGAGTTTTGCCTGGGTTTCATTCAGTTGTAATCAAAACTAACAATGGCAAAGGATTCAAATGATACTAAGAAGAACAAGAAGGACGAGAAGAGAGACGAAGATCTGGTGGGTTTCATTTTAACACAGTTGATGTCGTTGTTGTAGTAGTAGCTATTGATTTTTCTTTTTTTGTTGTTGTTGTTGTTGTTGGGTCATTCGCATAACAAATTTTTGTGTTGTGTATTGTGTTTCAGTCTGAAGAGGATCTTGCTCTGAAGCAACAATTGGAGCTGTATGTGGAGAGAGTTCAGGATGCTGACCCTAACTTACAGAAGGTTGCGCTTGAGAGCATGAGGTAATAGTATTTAATATTTGCTTTCACTTAATATAATTCTGATCTTAATGTTATGGTTTAATATTTGGGACTTTGTTAGCATTTTTGGGTATAAGTTATAATTCGTCAATTTGGTTCCTTGATTGATGAAAACATTTTTGGGGTTTTAGATTAACTTTGAAAACATTATAGAATGGAAACATATGTCATGATAGCATGTAAAATTTTGATAATTGTAGGCAGGAAATCCGAACCTCTACGAGCTCCATGACTTCGGTCCCAAAGCCATTGAAATTTCTGCGTCCACACTATGGAACATTAAAAGCATTTTATGAAACCATGGGGAACTCGGAATTGAAGGTATAATTTTGTTTGCTTGGACATTGTCTATTATAGAAGTAGCATTCTGGCTTATCTAATTAACTTTCTTTGTCAATGCAGAAGTACCTCGCTGATATACTATCCGTTCTGGCTCTCACCATGTCTGCTGAGGGAGAAAGGGTAGGACTGAAGTTTAGTGTTTTGTTTTTGCTAATTTGTTTAGTTGATTCTCTTTACAATTGCTAAAGTAAATTCCTTTCATGCTATTTGGGACTAACATATATTTCATTGCTGTTCTATTGCTGAAAATTCTTTTAGGAGAGCTTAAAATATAGATTGGAGGGTTCAGGAGGTGATATTGGCTCATGGGGCCATGAATATGTGAGGTGAGTGTCATCTGATTAAAATACATTGTGGTCTCTATTGGGTTTTTAGGTGGTGGTATGTAGTTTGATTTGGTCAAATCAAATTTCATTGTATGTTTTTTAGGTTATGGTAGTGTTTGAAGTTCAATCCATATAAATGAATATTACCCTCACTCACTATTGATTATTATTATTTTTTATGTGTAATCAGGAACTTAGCTGGAGAAATTTCACAGGAATATGCTAAGCGACAGGTTAGAAATCAATGCTATATTAGTTTTCTTTATGAAAAAAAAAAGCTTGTTATAGGTACTAGGACCATTCTATAAATCTTATTTTTAAAAATCAGTAAAAAACAACTTTTCATTCATATGCATTTACAGCTCAAAGCAATAAAAATTTAAAATTTGGTTCCATATGCATCTTGATAAACAGATTAAAGTGCTTTAAACTTTATACTATTATGTATTACGATATCCTTGCTTCCCTGGATTTGAAAATATGTATTATGCAGTATGGTGTTGGAGTAGTATTACATCTTAATAATGCTCATTGCTTCAAAGAGTGGTGCATTCTCTTTCAATAGAGGATTTTCTCTAGAATTTTATCTTCTTTGGCCTTGCATACTTTATTGTTAAGAACTCGCTCTTAATTTTAATATATTTAATTTCTTTGAATTTATCACAACAGAGCGAAGAAGTTCCAATCGAGGATCTTATGGAGCTTGTTCAACAAATAGTTGCTTTTCACATGAAGGTATGATTCAGTAACATGTTACAGTATGACGACTATAGGTGACATTTGATAGGATTATTTTATTTTATTTTTAGTTTTTAGTTTTGTTCTAATCAATGTGAATTGCAATGCAGCACAATGCAGAGCCTGAAGCTGTTGATCTTCTAATGGAGGTATTGAGTAGTATTTCTCTTTTGATCTGATTTGTTTATTGTGCTTTCCTGCCCTCAATTTTTTTCTCCTTTTGGTGTTTGGCCAATAATGAGATGTGTGTAATCTGACTAATGCTAGGTTGAAGACCTTGATCTTTTAATAGAGCATGTCGACAGCACAAATTTCCGAAGGACGTGTCTCTATCTGACTAGTTCAGCTAGGTAAGTGGGATTATACCATAAATTTGTGGAGATTTTTATCCAATGGATTAATCATTTTACTTGTCACCAAAAAAAAAAAAGATTAATCATTTAAGACTATAGAAGCCCGAATTAAAAAAACAAGAGAGGAATTAAAAGTTACAGTTCCCCAGCTAGCATGGGATTTTTATAGGGGGTAGGGGTTCGTGGTTAGACCAATTTGGTGCATGTGTTACTTATTATTATGTTGTTTTTTTATTTTTTATTTTAATTTTAAGTATGTTTAATTTTGAGTTCTGTTTTGGTCATTTATTGCTCTTTTTCTGGTCAAGTCACATGAAAGTTTATTTATTTCTTAAAATAAAAAAATATCTGCATTTGGGCTCAAAAATTAAATCCCTTGAGAATACTATGTAACTACGTAAAAGATTGACATCTGACATGAGCTTGCTCTTGTTCAAGGACTTGGAACACTATACTTTATAATAATTGGAACACTTTTGCTGCTTGTTAAGGGTTGAGATGAACGGGTTATTATTTACTAAAGAACATTGCAACATAAATTTTCTGCCTTATATGAAATGCTATACCAATATGTTCAGTAAATGACAACCTTTTGCCTTAGGGTTCTTATTTCTAAAGAGTATTGCAACTTTCAACATTAGTTTTTTGTCATGCATGAAATGCTGCACCAAAACTATGTTTATCATTGCTCAGTAAACTACAATCTTTTGACTCAGGTTGTTTATTTCACCTCTCTTTCACATTGCAACATAATGCAGATACCTCCCTGGGCCTGATGACATGTTGGTTCTAGATATTGCCTACATGATTTATTTAAAATTTGAGGAGTATCCAAATGCACTTCAGATTGCCCTATTTCTGGATAACATGCAGGTTTGTACTTAAAGAAAAATACTTTTTATAACTCATCCTTCCCTTACTATTCAATTGTGCATTGTGTTTACCTGTATTTGGTGAAGAGCTGCAAGAGGAATTATTTTCTTCATTGATTGAAGAATTTCACAGCTACACATTACTAGGAAATCTTATTAAATACTTGTTAAAATTTATGATGCAATCCTTAAAATGTTATTTTGGTTTGGTCCTCATAGTCCAAAGTATTTGTTGGCAGTATGTGAAGCAAGTTTTTACTTCCTGTGATGATCAGCTGAGAAAGAAGCAATTCTGTTACATCCTTGCTCGCCATGTAAGTCTTGAATTCTACATATTTTTGATTTCCTTTGAGTTTATATTGTTGACTAACTTGTTCATCTGGATGAATTTTAGAGATTGGGTTTGATTTTGTATTCTTTATGAATTGAACTATTTGGCATGATCCTGCACTGTTGCTAGGATTATATAGGAATTTCCTCTTTTTGTATTTAAAGGCAATCATGTCCATATTGTTGGGTTATAGAATCTGTCTAATATAGTTACTCTGTCCTGATCATTGTTGCTGGGTATTATTATAGGATGATGAAATAGTCATGACTGTTGTCCTTGGTCAGCGTATTTCTTTTATTTTATTTTTTAGGGATGGATTGTAGAGTTTGATTATTTTTTGTACTTTGTTGCTATTTTTTGACATGGGAAGGCTAACTTATGCTAGATGATTAACAGAGAGGGTGCAAGTGGTAAGAAACTTGTGGGTGAGGCTTGGAATTGGATGTGAAGGAGTTGCTGTTGTCATTTTGTTTGAAAGGCATCAATTTAACTATTCTTATGTATGGATTTTTGTTATTGGTACTTTGTTTGCTAACTGATATTTGGTTGTTTGTTCTTCCATTCAGGGTATTACATTTGAGCTAGATGAAGAGATGGCTGCAAATGATGATGACCGAGAAGCATTACAGGACATAATAAACAACACCAAGCTAAGTGAAGGATATCTAACACTCGCTCGTGATATTGAGGTTATGGAGCCCAAATCTCCTGAAGATATTTACAAGGTTTGAGCTTTTGATCGGTATAATTCATAATGCTAGATAGATTTGACCCTCAATGACCATAGAGTTTTTAGTTTGGTTTTCTAAAGATTTAAGAGTTGGTTGTTTTGTAAAAAAGAGTTGTTTGTTTTATGTATTTTAGAGGTACCTGCCCTAGCATTGTTTATTATTACATTTTTTCATGGAGGATTTTCATCTAGTGATATCATGAAGTTTCACTCCTCATATATGATTCCTCTGTTTGTTTATGGTTCTTAGTATATACTTTTGCCAAAATGTTCTCATCACCTGTTTTTTCTTCTTCTCTCTCTTCTTTTCTTCTCTTCTTCTTTCTTTCTTTTTTCTTTTTTCCCCTTTTTTAAAAAAATAAGTAGGAAAAGATTGCTGAAATTTTTTTCTTGGGTTCCTCTTGAGTTGTGCTATTGTCCTATCAGAAGTCTTCCCATATATGATAAGAGAAGTTCAATATACTGTTGTTTTATTTTTATTGGTTAGTCACACTACCACAGTTGGTTTTTAACCCATGATTTTATCCTTCCACCCTATTCTTATGGGGAGAGGAAGTGGCATTTGAGCCGAGTTTTATTGACTAAAGGTAGCTAGTTCAAATAAAGAACTTCTATATTGTGATGGTTGATAATAATTTATGGGCCTTAATTTTTAAGACATCTAAAAGTATTGCTCTTCTATCTTGAATATTTGATTTGATTTCTAAGACATTTAAAGGTATTGCTCTTATTTCTTTGTTTGGTGACCTTGATGAAAAACAATTTCATTAAGTAGTTCTACTATGCATATAGTGATTTATTTCTTCTAATTATGATGCTTCCAATTTTTTATGGAGTAGTCTATTAATACTTTGCTGCCAATATATTGATGTTATGCTAGTCTCTTTGTTCCTTCCTTTTTATCACTTATATACTTTTTTTCTTCAATAAAATCATTACTTACATGTGCGTGTGTGTTTTATGCAACGTGCTGGTAGCCTATATGACTAGCTAGGTAAAAATCATAATCATTGAATTGTTTGGTCAACAATGTTTGTGATTTTATAACTTAAATTTTTTATCCTAAGTGCATTAATTACCAGAAATGGAGATAATAAAAAAAGGAAAGTAGAATTTGTGTCATATTGACTAATTTGCTTTCTCTTGCATTTTTATAGGCACACTTGCTTGATGGCCGGGCGAGTGCTGGTGCAACTGTTGATTCGGCCAGACAAAACCTAGCTGCCACCTTTGTTAATGCTTTTGTAAATGCTGGCTTTGGTCAGGTAACATGGTTTTTTATTTGCATGAATGATATCATATGGGTGTGAGTTCTCTTGATTTTGAGTCTTATTTTTGCTGCAGGATAAGTTAATGACAGTCCCATCTGACAATTCAAGTTCTGGTTCTTCTGCTAACTGGCTTTTCAAAAATAAAGAACACGGGAAGACTAGTGCCGCAGCAAGTCTTGTATGCATCCCTATATTGCATGGTTTATCTATTTTTATATATTCATCCTCTATGCCAAATTCTTATTGCCTTCTATCCTAACAGGGTATGATATTACTGTGGGATGTTGACTCTGGACTTGCCCAAATGGACAAATACTTCCACGCTAGTGACAGCCATGTCAATGCTGGTGCGTTATTAGGAGTTGGGATTGTAAATTGTGGTATCAAGAATGATTGTGATCCGGTGAGTTTAATCAACTATTTTTCTTTGCACTGAAGATTGTATGACCTGAATTGCATCTTAGTCTTACTCTTTTTTTCTCAGGCACTGGCACTTCTAGGAGAGTATATAGATAAAGAAGACCCATTCATTCGGATTGGGGCAATAATGGGCCTTGGGATTGCATATGCTGGTGCTCAGAATGAGCAGGTGAAGTATCTTTTTTCTTTATGTTGATGAATGTTTTGTGACGTCATTCTTTATCCTTTATGCAAAGAATAACATGTCTGCATGTATTTACTGATCCCATGCAGTGATGCTTTATTTCACTAATGGTTACTGAGGTTGATATATAAAATTACTTTACTTGGTTGAAAAAGTCTTTAAATTGTAAAGATTTGGGCTTGTAATGTCTTTTCATATGAAAGCTAACTCATAACTCTTTTTGTCAGTTACGGAGTAAATTGGCTCCTATACTCAATGATGCTAAAGCTCCTCTTGACGTGATTGCTTTCACCGCAATCTCATTGGGTTTAATATACGTGGGTTCTTGCAACGAAGAGGTTGCTCAGGCAATTATATTTGCATTGATGGACCGAAGTGAGTCAGAGTTGACGGAGCCCCTAACTCGTCTTTTACCTCTTGGGCTTGGTCTTCTATACCTCGGGAAGCAGGTATCCTCTACTACTTTCCTTCTTACTTTTGTTCTGGTTGATTTGAGAACATGGATTTTTTTCGTTCCATTATGTGAATTTCTTTAGGCATTGTTTGGGAGTGTTCATATTAAAGTAATGGAATGGAATGGAATGACTAAATTATAAAGGAATTGAAATGAGCGAAACAAATGGAGTGGGTAAAAAGAATGGCAAGGAACGGAATGGAATTAAATGAAATGGAACTAAACTATCTTGTTTGAATTATAAAAATAAAAATAAATGGAAAGGAATGTTGATAAATACTTTTATAATAACATTACATTTATTCCCTTCCTTTTAGAAAAATGTAAGAAAGGGTCATTTGTTATAACATTATATTATTTTCATATATTTATTAGTATCAATAATAATTATTATTATTACTAGAAAAGGAAAAAGATTATCTGCAAACCGGATTAGAAGAAAATTCCTTAAACCCACTATGTGGCAATTGATAAACCATCGACATGTACTTTTTAGTCAATGCCTTTTTTAATGATTGTTGTGACTTAAAAAAAAAAAAACATTTGGATAATGTTATGAGTTGTCAAATAATGGGTTAAATGAGATTCTTTCAAACTGGTTGGGAGAAAACTGTCCTTTAAAAGGGATAAAAAAAATAAAAGAAGCAAGAAGATAATAGTGCTAAAAACAAACTTATTCTGATGATAGATTAGAGCTTATTTTATGAATAGGGGGATCAAAATTATATTACATTTAGGGTGTGTTTGGATTCCGCTATTTTGCTGAAAATTGAAAATTGAAAATACTGTAGTAAAATAATTTTTAAATGTGTGAATAGTGCCGTGGGACCCATTTTTAATGAAAGTTTTGCTGAAAAAGAGGTTTGTGGGTCCCGTGAGCAGTGCACGGGATCCACTAGAAAGCTGAAACGTGCTTCTCAAAAAAAAAAAAAAAAAGAAAAAAAAAAAGCCAAAACGCAGACGCTGAGGAATAATTAGTATCCAAACGGGTACTTAGTGTAAGACAACAAGATTCAATTACAAAAATTTAGGAGTGTAAAAAATAATGAGGTATTATTGGGTAAGGTGAGGCAAATAAAAAAGAGGGGTATTTTCTTTTTTGGTTCAATGAAGCATTATTACTTATCAAAAAAAAAAAAAAAAAGGGTGTTCCTTAGCCATCATTTTCTCCTACTTAAACTTCTAAAGATGGGAATGATCATTCCATTCCTTTCCAACTGTTTCCCTTCTCCCAAGTGAGCTGTTAATGTTAATTTTCATTTCTTGGTTTACCATCAATGTGGCCAAAGATGCCATACAACGTGACTATTGAAGGTTACGACTCTAACCCTTTGGTTATCTTTCAATTTGTCTCTGGTGTTTGACAGGAAAGTGTGGAGGCAACAGCTGAAGTTTCTAAGACCTTTAATGAAAAAATCAGAAAATACTGTGATATGACATTACTTTCCTGTGCCTATGCTGGAACAGGGAATGTTCTTAAGGTATTCTTTTAAAGGCAATTTAATCATACCATTTGTAAATTTTTATAGTCCATTGCCAATGAGCTTTGGCTCAAAAGGCTTTTCCTCAAAATGGGTGGAGCTTCAGGTCGTGGGTTCACAATAGTTGGGCATGTGTAAATTACGAATATCTATTTTTTTGGTAGTAAATTATATAATTTATTACTTTCTTTTACTTGTCCATAGTAGTTGATACTTTTCTCTGTGTAGGTTCAAAATCTTCTGGGTCATTGTTCACAACATCTAGACAAAAGTGAAACTCACCAGGGTCCTGCTGTGCTTGGAATTGCTATGGTTGCAATGGCTGAAGAATTGGGGCTTGAGATGGCAATTCGTTCATTAGAGCATCTTTTGCAGTATGGAGAGCAGAATATTCGCCGTGCTGTTCCTTTGGCTCTTGGTCTCCTTTGCATATCAAACCCTAAGGTATTTATCTTTCTAGCCCTTGCTGATTACTCTTTGGTTGGGACAATTTGGTCCTTATATAAATCTTATGGCTTGTTTGGATAGAAAGGGGAGGGATGAGGAGTAGAGTAGATTTGGCCAAAAACTAGGTTAATTTTCAGCCAACTCTACTCTCCTGCCCTCTACTCCCTCTCCTCCCCTTCAATCCAAATGGACCATTAGGTTGTACATTTTCTCTGAGGAGTGATATAGCCACAGATGGTGGGGTTAGAAATGCCTGCTCATGCCAAGTGCCTTGTAGCTCAACTGGCACATCTTGGTGTTTCCAATGGAGACGTCTTTGGTTCAAATCCCACATCCCCCAACGATCAAAGTATAAAAAATAAAAAAATTAAAAGGAAATAAAAGGAAGAAATTCCTGCTCATCAGTCTCAGCTGGATTGACTTTAAATGGCTTTTGAAATGCTTCCTAAGTATAGGATAAGCAAATTAACAAAACTCATCTATACAAAATTGAATTCACTTGACACCCAAATTCAAGGAAAACCTGTATTGGAAGTCTACTTTCTGCATTTTGCTTGTAATCTGAGTATTCATCCCCTTGTAATTTAAGGAAATTATATAATGATGATATGTGCAGATAAGCTGTTTGAATCTCTTTTAAGCTGAGGACAAACAGTATTTCTCCTTGATTTTGCTTTGCTTATCAATTTGTTGATTGGTTGTTCTGGTCAGGTCAATGTTATGGACACATTAAGCAGACTTAGCCATGACACAGATTCAGAAGTAGCAATGGTAATATGATATTAGAACTTTTATATCTATTTGTATTGTTATTTCTTCAGTTACTGTTTTAAGGCTAAAAGTATGTATTTGGATGCTACAGGCTGCAGTAATATCGTTAGGTTTGATAGGTGCGGGCACCAACAATGCTCGAATAGCTGGCATGCTTCGTAATCTTTCAAGTTATTACTATAAAGATGCCAGCCTTCTTTTCTGTGTAATGCTTCTATTGAATTCCTTATACTTTTCTATACAGTATTTCATAGAGTTTTTTTTTTTTAATTATTATTATTATTATTTTTATTTATATAAAAATGATGGAGATCCTTTGCCTTTTTTACAGGTGCGAATTGCTCAAGGTCTTGTACACATGGGGAAAGGCTTATTAACTCTTAATCCATTTCATTCTGAACGGTTCTTGCTTTCCCCGTAAGTAATTGTTTTTCATAGAAACCTTTGCAACCCCACTTCACTTGTTTAAAATGTATATTATCTTTACCACCCTAACCTAAGTCATTGAGGAATCCCCTCCATTATTTTCTCTTGTCTTTTGTTCCATTGTATATTGTGTAAACAAATTCTTTTTATCTATCAGGACTGCACTTGCTGGAATAACTATCATGCTACATGCATGCCTTGATATGAAAGCAGTTGTATTGGGAAAATATCATTACATGCTCTACTTCCTCGTTTTGGCCATGCAGGTTTGCTCCCTTTCTCTTGTTCTTCTTCAATTTGGTGGTCAATTTTTAATTTAATTTAATTTATTAGCCTCTGATGGTCAATCCTTTTTGTTGCTGTGACAGCCAAGAATGTTGATGACTGTTGATGAGAATAACAAACCTCTTTCCGTACCTGTTCGAGTGGGTCAAGCTGTTGATGTTGTTGGTCAGGCGGGTCGTCCCAAGACCATCACTGGTTTTCAGACACACACAACACCGGTTCTTTTGGCTGCTGGTGATAGAGCAGAATTGGCCACTGAGAAGTAAGCATTCCCTTCAGTGTCTTTGCAATTTTGTGAATAAAAAGTCACTCTATAGCCTTTATGTGCTATTAAATTGCTCACATCACTTCTTTTTTTGTTGTAGATATATTCCACTATCCCCAATATTAGAAGGGTTTGTAATCTTGAAGGAGAATCCAGACTATAGAGAAGAAGATCATTAGGGTGGGTTCCAGAAAAATGTGACCAGCTAAATGGACCATTCTATTTTTTTTTTCCTTCATTGTAGTTTAAATTTTTCTGTCTTATGTTGTTATTTATTATCAATGTAATCATTCCATGTAATTCCATTAACATTGTTTTTCTGGCGTTTAAGTGATAGCTTGGTGATAATGTTATCTTTTGTGATATGCCGTGTTTGTAATTTGAACCTCATCTCTCCCTCCCCTTTTTATTATTTATGTGCAGAAATGCTCCTGCTGTGCATAATGTTTATCAACTGTATCAATGTTTCTGAGTCGAGCGCTAATGCTCTGCTTGGTGTTGGCTCTAATCTTAGAACAGGGTCTTGTTCTAAAGTGAATCTATCCCCTATTTTATCCGGGTTAAAGTTGGTCAGCATGCTACACAGAGTGAATTTAGCGTTGACAATTTTTTATAGGGTTCTAGACTTTTGTAATATAAAACAATTTTATTAATCATGATAACAAGTAAAAGATCTAAAATTGATATGGTTTATCTATTTCAAACAAGAATTTTCATAAACTTGAGATTTAAGAGAAAAGCGTAAGAAAAAGAAAAAGAAGAAAAAAAAAACTTATCATATAGAAATAATCAAATAACTCACAAAGAATAAATAAAGAAAAATAAATTAATGTAAAAGTTGTGAAACATTGTTACATGAAATTATATATATATATATATATATATATATATATATAAAATAACACCAAAAACAAGCAATATTTTTGTTGAATTATTTGATTTCATATTGAAGGAACAATAGTTATAACACTACTCAATATCTTTTTCATTGTAAGATGAGTTCAAGTTACATATCATAACTATTGAATTACATTTTTATTTTTATTTTTATAAAAAAAAGATGTTATTAATGTCATATCAAAATAATGTTGACATGACTATTCTATGCATTTATATATTTTTTCTTTAAATTGAACAATTTGAGCATTGATTATGTAAATTACAAGCGGAAGAATAAAGGAGTAAACAACGAAAGAACAAAGTGATTTAGAAAACAAACCTCAATATCGTGTTATCCTTGTTTTAGGATACTCCGTGCTATAAAACAAATACAACCATATATGATAATTGCTTGTAACTCTACATCATATCATATAACTTTTTATTTTTATATTATAAAAATTGGGTTTTAGAAGTTGAGGTTGCGCCAAATGACAATTTTTATTTATTTATTTATTTTTATATGTGACAAGTAGTTGCACAATTATTAATTATTAAATTAGGTAAAAAATGGTAGAATTTCTTGTCAACGAAAGGTTTGATCTCCCCCAACATTAAAAACTAATTGGTATATTTGTTTGATAATAAAGAGCAATAATAAAAAGTGAACATCATAGGTTTAATAATTATCTCTAAAAAAAAAATTATTAAATTAGTTTATTTTATTAATGTGTGAAGGAGATTTGTCTCAGACCCCAACAAATGAATTATTCGCTTTGGAAATGGGCCAAGGAGACCAATGCCACTCTCACGAATTTGCTCAATCTCACATCGGGGAGAGATGCTTCCCACATGCCTTATAAGCTTGAGCCTAAGACATGAGTGTACCACCTAGTGCATGTTGTCAGTAGTGCACTCTCGAGTGGCATCAGCCTCAACGGTCTAGTCCCCAGGAAGGTGGGGGTTTCGTGAGGATGTCATTGGTCTCCTCGGCCCATTTCCAAAGCGAACAATTCCTTTGTTGGGGCATGAGACAAATCTCCCTCCCACAATTAATTATTAGGATAATTAATGAAATAAACCAAAAAAAAACCAAAAATTTTTATTTTATAAGTGAAAATTCTACTCCAATTAAAATTCTATTTATATCTAATTTAAAATTTTTTGAAAAATTAAAATAAAACGAATTTTCTTTTAATTATGTTAATAATCTAACATAATTTGCTTATATTATATTAATTTGCTTATAGTCTTTTATTTTCATAAAATTTTTAATTAATCCACAAATAGGAAGCTATTAAAATAAAAAACACACACGCCCACTGATCCCCACACACAAAACTCAAGCCAGTTCGAAGTTCGAACCAAACAAATCAAATGGTCAAGGAGAGATAAAAGGAAAGCAAATCAGCGCGAAACAACAGGTTCTCTCTCTCTCTCTCTCTGTGGAGTGTGCGTTTCATAAAATATAGGGTTTTAGAGTGAACCTAGGGTTTTTCTTGTGTGGACTAAATTTTCACGAAATTTGATAATGTAGTTACGAGTAATTGTTTATAGCAGCAATCGCATATTAGTGTAGTGGATTTGTGAACTTGCAGATTGATAATTTTTTGTGGAGCATAATTCTCGAATTTCAGCTTCAAGCTTAGTTCGGAGGGCCATGGCTTCTCTGTTCAAGGTAAAATCGCTGCCCTTTTTTTTTTTCTAGTAATGTTTATAAAATGTGTTTAAGTTTTCGTATATTAGAGTCGAAAATTTTTAGATTTTCAAAACTTGAAGTAGAATTGTTTTTTTTTTTTTTTGTTAATTTTGTTTATTAATTTAAATAAAGAGGTAAATGGGTTTGAAATAGTCGGCTTGTTTGATTCGGAATTTGAAATAAAGTGTGTGAATTTGAACTGGGATAAGTTGGAAGTTCATATTTAATTGTGTTAAGAAGGGTAAGATGTTCTTGCTTTCCGAAACGTGCATTTTCGAGAGTGGCTGTGGTTGTCCCATGAAATTTTTGACCTTGTCGGTTTTCATGATAGTATATTGTAACTAAGAAGGGGGCAATTCAAGGATGGGAAATAGCATAATAGAAGATTGAAGCAAAAGTATATCATGGATTCTTGTGGATGAATTTGGTTTTTTTGACTTATTTGTTATTGTTTTTAGAGGACAAACAAAACTGGCCCTAATTGTTCTGTGCATGTGTTTTAGGTTTCTTGATCGATATGTTTTTTCCGATTGGTTTTTACTTTTTATACGTGGTTCTAATTGCATATATTGTTTTATTTTATATTTTGAAGTGCTTAACTGCCAAGAAGTAAAATTGAGCATTAACACCGCTCTCTCAATTCTCCCTCCCCTCCCCAAAAAAAAAAAAAAAAAAATCAGTGCTTGTTAAAAATCAAACTATTTTTACTTTATTTATTACCAGACTATTCTGTTCTTTTTGATGAAAAAGACTGTGATGACAATTCAACAGTCGCTGTGTGCTTTAAGCTATCAGTCATTGTTCTTAAACTATTTATGTAACTGATCATCTTGTTTCGCATTATTTTTAGGATCCAACAAAGCTTTCAGCATATAGGGATAGAAGGTTTTCTGGATCACAAGAAGACTTTGAACGTGCACTCCTGGCATCAATAACTGTCTATGTGGGGAATATGTCCTTTTATACAACAGAAGAGCAAGTTTATGAGCTTTTCTCCCGAGCTGGAGAAATTAAGAAGATAATTATGGGCTTGGATAAGAACACAAAAACACCTTGCGGCTTTTGTTTTGTCTTGTAAGGCTCTGTACTTCTTAATCGTTAACATATTGGAAAGAAGTTTTGATGGTATAAATAGTCTAACTTTCCTTCCAACTCTTGCCCTTTTTTTTGGGTTGGTTCACAAAATTTTAACTGGACTATCCAGATGGCTAGTCCATTTCTAATGCTCTTATATTTTAATTTTGGTTGGTTAACACTTTTTAAGCGATTTCTTTGACTGTTTTAATCATTCATAAGCTAAGACAGTCCAATGTGTTTCTTTAAAATGTTTAAGCTGCTTCATGCTTCATCACTTCCTATTCTGTATGTCACATTTGGACTTTTTAGAAGTAATTTTTGTCGTTACTGCATGTCAATCCACTCACGCCATGCTTTCTAAGAAGTGATGGCAGCCTGAATGGACAGTTCTAAATCAAATATAACTCAATTCTTGTCAACCTGACATGTACTGAAACTAGCATATCAATTTGATTATGATACATATCCATCCCTCATCTATTTTTTTATTGGTAAGTTTACACAAGCACCTGGTGAATCTTGAACCCATGATCTCATCCTCTACCTTGCTTTAACAGGGGGAGGAGGTGCCGTTTTATCTAGAGCTTGTTGGTATGTTTGCTTATTATATCATAAAAAATGTAGTTTGTTGCTGAGCATATTAAATCTAGAATTTCCTTTAGTTAGTTTTTCCTTTTGTGTATCTCCTGTATACCTATCATGTATGGTATTTTCTATATGTGTCCCTGCTTGTTTATTTACTCTCTAAAGTTGGTTCTTTTGGATGCTTTGATATAAATAAACTATTTGTTATCGTGAGTTGCAATTTTCCATAATTAATATTCACTTTATTCTATTACTTATCAAAAAAATAAAAATAAAATTCACTTTATCTATTTTATGAACTTGATAATGCCAATACCCAGATTTATAATTTTATTCTAGTATTGGATGGGGCAAGTTGCTTGTGTAATGTTTATTTTTGGTAATCCATTCATGAAATTGTCATATCTTGGTACCATTTGTCATGAATTATGTGCTTTATATTGGTAATAAGTTGTGAAGAAGGATGCCAGGTTTCTTGCAGCAACTTATTTATTATAACTAAATCTCCTTATTGATCATTAAGTTTGTGCTTATCAGATTCTACTCTCGAGAAGATGCTGAGGATGCTGTCAAATATATAAGCGGCACAATTCTCGATGATCGCCCTATTCGTGTTGATTTTGACTGGGGATTCCAGGAAGGAAGGCAATGGGGCCGTGGGCGAAGTGGTGGGCAGGTAAGCTGCTGTGCCTGAAATTTATTGCCAAACATTACCCTTTTACTTGCTTTAATTTAGTCTTGTTCGTACAGGTGCGTGATGAATATCGTACTGATTACGATCCTGATATCCTTTTGGCAGTGGCATTTTAGTTTAACATATCTGTAACGTCTTACAATGTGGTGTTTTTGTCATGATAGTGCTGATTTTTCTGAGCAGTCATGTTTTTACTCAATAATATTTTCTTGAGTGTATGGTAGGAACTGGAATCCTCCTACGTGAAGGGTGCTAGAGTTGCATATATAAAGAAGTAAAGATCATTCATGACAACTCTAGGAGCTTCCAAATGGGATATGCTTGTTTTTTTTTTTGATAAGTAGGATATGCTTGATTTTTAAAGTAAGTCTAACTTGTTCTGGGATTGAGTTCATTACTATTTGGGTTTTGTAAAAAAGAAGAAGAAAGATTTCATTGTCATTTGAGGTTCTAAGTTGTTGGGATGTATATGACAGTGGATGTTTGTTCTGTCAACCTAAGCACATTTGCATTCCTCTTTAGTGCTTCTTTTCCATTTGTCAAATTTTGGTTAAATTGCACGTTTGAGCCTCCAACTTTGACCCTTGTTTCAAAATCATCTTTTGCTGATTTTCTGGTGTTCAGATGATTATGAAAGAGAGAGAATAGCTTAGGGAGTTCAAATTTATTCCCAATATGTTAATCACGTGTGTAGCACTTACAAATCACACTTGTTGCTGATTTGGCCCTTTTTTTTTCTTTGTTCAGATTTATTTACATGTAGATTTGATGCCATCTGAGTGTCATTAGTTAAATGAATTCTGTTTGCCACATTAGCATTTTCCATCAATCAATGGAACGGTGATTACTTTTTGGAAAATTTTTAAAAATATAAGGTCTAAAATGAAACACTTAAAACTATAGGAACGATTTTAAAAACAAGGTTTACAATTCGAGGATCAAATTCAAATGTGCAATTTAGCCTCAAATTTATATATGGTATGTCTTGCAAATTAACTTCATTTGACTTGTGCTCTCAAAAGAAAAGTTGTCTCAAGTTGCTGACATGCATTTGTTCCCTTGCTTTCTTAATCATTTGCTGTAAAAACTTTAGACATGCTCGATTAGTTTCCTTAATATGATATACGTAGAGGAGGTTATGGGAAGTTAGTACAGAGAGAGCTGGAAGCACAAAGGCAGCTTGTAGATTATGGTGCTGGTTCCTTGGGCTCTTTCCCACCAGTTATGCCACCTCAGTGTAAGTTATTCCAAGCCTTTTCATATATAGATCTCTAGGTTACAAAATACACCCATGTCCATTTTAATTTTCATGTGAATCCTGGTTTACTATTTATTATTCAATCAATTGTAAGGTTGTTGTATTGGTAAATTGGTTACATGTGTGGATAAATGTACAGCTAGTTTTTGTTATTGAGAAGAAATGCACAATGAAAAATAGACAACTGTTATAAAAGGAGGATCAAGCATCATGGAAAAGCGACTGGACCTAGAGAACCATTGTTTGAAATAATGTTATTCAGTTGACAAATTGTTTACCTTGGTTCAAAGTGCCCACCTAGATTACCATGATTCCCTCTCTATTATACAAATCATTCCTGGTTATATTTTTAAAATAATTTTTTTAGAGAAAAAAGGAAAAGGGGAAGGGGGGGGGGGGGGGGGGGGGGGGCGCAGTTAAGAAGTTTATTTTTGGTTAGTCAAAGCACGCTTTTTTGCAGAGTGCTAATAGATTGATGGTAGTTCCTTTGCACCTACTATCTCTTAAATATATTTGTTATTGCTGACTAAACAAACTTATGTACAAAATTCTTGGAAAACCACATTAGTCCTAACGTGACATGTGACCCCTTTACATGGCATGGAGTGGCATGAACCTAATCTTACACCAAGATCACTTGGTGGCCTCTTGGATACCATTAGATTAACAGACTTTTTTATTTATTTTTTATCTTCCTTTGGTTTTTGAAGTCATTCAGGGTTTTGCATATTGGGCCCTTAGAAAAGCTTTATTGTTGGCATAAATTTTAATCTATTATGCATACTTATCCCACCCCCACTCCCCTCGTTAAATCTATTATGCATTAAAATTACTGCTTCAACAATCACTTGACTGTTAAGTCTTGCAGATGGTAGACATGGTGGAAGCCATGGTCATGGGGGATCTTATCGTAGAGGTAACTGCTTTTCAAGAATATTTATTATTTGATTTTTTTTAGGTCCATACAATTGTTTGGTTCATTTATGTATTGTATTAGACTTTCATATGGTTGGAGATTGTATTCTAATTGATGTCTCTTATGACACAGATTACCATAGGAAGCGACACCGAGATGATGACCGCCATGCGCATGAGACCTCAAAGAGAATCTCAGATCATGAATCCAGGAGAAGTTCTGATCATGACTCGAGACCGGTAAATTCCTAATGAATTGGCCTAATTCATGTGGTTATTTTTCAGTTTTTTTGAAACTGGACTGTTTGAAAAGGCTGTTCCTAAAAAATTTGGGCTAAAAAAAACTGTTTTTTGATAAGGTGCGGTTTTAAACCACTCTCCCAAATGGGTACGTGCACATAACACATGGTTGCAATCGCCAACCTGTTGCAAACATCTTACCACAGAACTTATATAATGTGCTTCCATTCCATTAAATTGTCAACAAGTGATAACTGCCATGACAAAGTGGCAACAGCCACAATTTTTGGCATTGGTAGAGGCCAGGAATCATGGATGCTATGTGCTTCTGTTGTAATTTTTTCAATATTGATATTTTCTATCAATTTCACATTGTTTTGATTGGCAGGAAAAGAATCCCCGATTCCGAGAGAGTGGTGACTCTGATGATGACGAGGAAGATGATCGGAAGCGACGATCCTAGTAACATTCGTGTTACTGTATTTTGATTTATATAGTGACATTTTGTTGGCATTTCTGTTCTGTGGTTCGATAAGAAAACATGTTTCTGAATTTAGTTATGTTTCAATGTAATAGTGCAACAACTGGAAAACAGCAGATTTTGCTTTTTATTTGAAGCATTTTCACTGCTATGTTCAGTTTCTGAATTTGAGGGTGGTTTTCTACATGGAAAAAAATGAACTGGAGAAATGAAAATGGTACGTTAAGAAAATGCAGCCGTCAGCACGCACTTCAATTTGTACCGTTACACGTATTGAGAAGCGCATGGATAGAACTTAGCAGCAATACTGTTTGATGTACTATTGCACCAAAAAAAGAAAAGAAGAAATAACTTTTTTCGCTCCACCCAAAAGAAAAATCGAAAGATACGGTAATCTTTTTAGCTTTAATTATCATTTTGGTCACTCTTAAAATAATCTCTATCGTTCCAAATGCACTCGTTTAGCTCCTAACTTTTTGATGGTCACTCAAGATACTTTATGCCTTTAAGTGGATGGTAAAAACTGATGTGGTTAATAGTTGATATAAAAAATTATTGTGTTACCTATACCGTCATGTGGGCTGCCATGGGGATTTATGAAAAATAAAATAAAAAAAACTCAACTATGCTAAAATCCTGAATCTGCGAGAATATTTTTTCTTAGCTCTCCAATTGGGCAAAAGAAATAGCATCTTAGATCCTCTTTCAAAGATATTTTTTGGTAAAGGTAAAATGTAAAAACACACTTTAGTAAGAACTAAGAAACAAACAGAGAAAGCATAATATGCTAATCAATAAAGCAGAAGAGCCAATAGTGTAACTTACGCTCTATTTGTTTCAGCAATGATATTTTCTAGAAAATGAGTATTTTTTCAAAAAGTATTTTTTAAAAAACTATTTCATTTTCTAATATTTGGTAGCAAACTTAAATGAGTTGAAAAGCAATCTCTTAACTTCTCTTTAGCTTGTTGTGAGATAGATTCGTTTTCCAAAAAAATTTAGTGGAAAACAATCTCTAAAAATAAGTCATACTTTTTATGTTAACTAAAGATAATTTTCGTTTAATTCATTTTTTTTATATTACCAAACACTGGAAAACTATCTTTACATAAGATTTTCCATCGAAACAAACAAAGCGTTATAAAAACGTATTATAAAAACAACGTTTATAAGAATATTTCCATCCAAGGAGCGAACTTGTATACATCAACCTTTGAAATTGCCTCAAAACTCTTCCCTAGCAAGAAATCCAAGTCAGAGTTTCTTGATTCCATAAATTCGACTTCCCAATATAGAATGTCTTCAAGACTCAAGAGAAATGAAGAAAAACTTTGAAATGATCATTACAGAAGCAATGATTTGATTTGATTTGATTTAATCTATGGCACGGGAAAATCTCATGTTTGTGATAGATTTGGTGTTCAGTTTTTGAGTTCTTGTGTTTTTGTTAAATTGTATAAGATGGGTTTCTTGTGATTTCAATCCCAAATTTATAAGATTTAGGGATTTTTAAAAAAAAAATTATATATAAACAAAATTAAAACCATGGCAATACAAGTAGCATAAATATAACATTTTAATACTGTTAGTTACCACCATGCACTCTTGAAGTTGGCGCGATAGTCACTTCACAAGTATAAATGTTTGTGGGATGTGGGGGGCCGAGATTCAAGTTTTTAGGAGGAAGTTTCACACACATATACACTTAGACTAGACTAGAGTAGAATTTCTATCTTATATATAAAAAAAAAACTAATCCAACATATAGTTTATTAGTAGAATCTACATAAGTATCTATGACTATGAGTTCCATTTATAGATACATTTCCACATCCACCCTAACTCATGGATAAGACGGCAGTTGCTCATAGATGCAGCTCAAGTAGTTTCGGTATAACATTGTTGACCTTAGACAATTACCCATATAAGCTAGTATAGATAGGGATCCGGTGCAACAATTAGGGCTATTGCACCCTACAATTCCTCTCACATCATTTTCACTTTTTCAAAATTATTAACTTTTTTTAACTCTAAACTTTTTTACTTTTTTAACTTTCTTAATCTAATAGTTGATATCAAAAGTTAACTTTTTAACTTTTGATCTGAACTATTGAGAAGGTATTGCATGGTAGAATAGCCCTAACTATTGCACCAGATCTCAATCCAAGCTAGTATCTACTCTAGTTTGCAAAGAAACGAAACTACACGTTCACATAGGAGCACTCTGAACTTTTTCTTTTTCATTGTAAATTAAAATAATTAATGCTTCAACTGGTGTACCACTTTATAAATCAATCCAAAAAAGAAAAAAACCAAAAAAAAAAAAAAAAAACTTAATTCTGATACAAATACAACAGATTACATCAGTGATTGGACTACAATAGTCGTTACATATTGATTAGTAGGTTATGAAACTGATGGAACCTTGTGTTGAGCAGAAGAGTAACTTGCCAATGGAATTCAAGCCGAATCCAATATGAGAAAACCATTTATGCACAAGCACACTTCCTACATGCACTGCTTTATATGTAACTCACTCAACTTCTTTGACAATTCTTCTTCTACGTAATGGTTTCGTTGAAATGCTTCCAGGGGCGCTGTGAGCTTTCCTTCTCTCTTCTTTCTTCCTTGCAGCTTCAGTCATGGTGCGCCTGAGAGCAGCGGCCTTATATATTGGTAATGGCAGGTGCCTATGCCTGCATAATCATCATCCAACATAATAAGCTTGTCTGTGATAATTTCTTTCAAGAGTATTCATCTCTCATCACGTCAGAGCATTGTCCTAGCAGTCACACCTAGGGTCTAAAACATTTCTAGAATTCAACATATTGCAATCTTGGGACCTCCACCAAACAAAAAGGTCCCCATGGGTGCCTAAAAATTTGCAAAGCTTCTTTGTATTACATGGATTAGCAAAAGGCATAGTTGCATATTTAAAACCAAGATGGATAAGTGAGCTACCAGGATGTAAAAGGAAAAAGGGGGAGAGAGAGAGCTATCAAAAAAGCATTGGTATGTATATATCCATATCCATTTTGTGGTTTCAAATAAACAAGCTAGAGCACCTTGTAAAGCACTGGTAGGACAGGGCTCACCTCCAGTGCTCCTGTGCACTGGAGGAGACATGGGTGCACCACATGTCTAAAGTGGCCACGTGTTGTCCCAGTGTCTCATCCAGTGCACAGGAGCAGTGGACTGAAGCTTGACTCGTACTGGTATGTATAAACTTTTATGCAGACCAAAAATAATGTACCTAAGCCAAGCCTGTAAATGCAAAACTTGATTTTATCGTGGGACCTACATGGCAATGCTCCATATTGGCAAGCATGCCAAAGTGTATAAAATTAGATAAGTGGGCTAATTGCAAACAAGTAGAGTAGGCTTCTGAAGGGATGCCTCCAAAAACCTACAACTGATAATATGCTAAAGCTAAATGCATAAGGAGCACTCATCAATGCTTCATGAATGCTTTCATGCAAACTCATCTTAAGGTCCTAGCATTTAGTGGGAGCAAATATTCTAAATGCCATCTCTACCCTTCGAAGAACTCAGGCTTACTTAAGAGCCAAAGTGTGTGTATCCCTACATACCTCAAAATACGCTTGACCTCAGGGAGGTGTTTGTAACGATTCTTGAGAGCCTCATCATACTCGTGCCTTTTCTTTTCCCTTGGGAGAAGCTGCAGCATAAAGAGATGCTCACTACCATAATATGCAATAATCAAAACAACAGAAATTAGCTGACAAGGTAATGGATGTCTAAAAGATAAGAAGTTGAACAAAGTTTGACAACAAACTTGACAACAATAGGAAGATGACAGGGACATGAGCATTGTATACAATCATTTTAAGCGTGTCATGTGCATTGCACATGACAAGGACACATGCCATCTTCCTATTGTTGGTTGTAGCCTAAGGTTCTAACCAAGTTTGTAGCCAAACTTTGTCCTAAGAAACTAGGCCTTAACATAAAAATTCTATCTGTGATGTTAAGTAAAAGTTTATGATGTAAATATTGTTTTAAAACAGGACCGCAAATATTGTTCAGAGGATGTACTATAATCATCCTGTGTATTAATTAATTTCTGTATAAATAAAATTTTCATTTCTTAATCCTACAAGAAATGCAATATATGCAGAAAGAAATTTCTTTCTTACTACTCCCAGTTGCTCTGATGCCATAGCTTTCCAAAGCCTAAGGTTGTAGTCATCACTCCCGGAAATAACATAACTTGCATCACAGCTGAACTTAACACAGAATACCCTGTGTAGACAAGAAATTTTTAGTCAGAAAACAAAAATCTATACACTCAAAAGTGTGTTTCTTCAATCTTCAAGTAGATATTCTTAAAAGCTAGAGTTTAGCCCACAAGGGCCTCCTCAGAAGTAATAGAAATTCAATAAACCCATTTATTACGACTAGTGTAACCTTTGCATTCTACTTGTGTGATAGATTTCCCGGCTGTGACCACCATTATACCGGAATATTCTCACCTGCATAGTAACCGAGTTTAATTAAGTACTACAACCATCTCCTACCATTCAGTATGGAACATAATCATATGACACAGATCAAGGCAGAACTCACTGTTCTATCATAAGATCCAGTAACAAATTCACGACCAGTTGGTGAATAATCAATATCCATCCTGGGTAAATTAAATTGAGGTGTTAAATTAGATCTTTTCCAAAATGACTGTCAACAAAGGATAAAAAAAAAAATATAGGCATGAAGAACATAATGATTTTAAAAGTACACATAAACCATCGTACACGGCTGCAGCATGATCTGTGTGTACCATTGTAGCCTCATTAAGTTTTCTCAAATCATAGCTATAGCAATTGCCATCCTCATTAGCCTGCATCATTATGGAATGTGAATGGTAAGTGGGAAAAGAAGATGCTATAAATGAAGTACACAAAGTTCACATATCCTATCATGGTTCATGACCTGAAAATTTGCAGACATTATCAATTTAATTTGTGATACGCAAACCTCAGAAAGGTCTGACTTCTTATTACATGCTTTAACAAGGGGTAAAACCCATATCACTATGACGACCAAAAACAAGAGTTGGGTCTCTAGTTCAGATCACTGGAAGGGAGGTGATGCATAAGATTTATTGACCAGTAATTATCAGAGGGGGAATAGGTAAAATTAATGGACTGGTAACCATCACAAGTTGGCTATATAATACCAATGCCTACTCTGACTGTAGAATCCACAAGTAGACTAAAATTGGACTGCACTCTCAAACATCCAAGATACAACACTGTCACTGAAAGATAACTTGAAACCACACCCTTGTACAGAAAAAACGGCAGTTCTTACAGCTGTGAAGTTCATTGGCTCCATTGGGTTCCAAGCAATAGAATTAGTCTTTGTCTGTAACCAAAAAAAAAAAATACAAGTCAGATTGGCTATGACTGTCAAATAACAATTATTTTATTTTATTTTATGGAAATAACATTCAGAACTTCTCAAGTGATGAATTGATTATCACTCAAAAGCCATATAAAAGATTGGGCAGCTAAAAGATAATAATTACCTAGAAAAAATAAAATAAAGTAAAAAGAAAGAAAGAAAAGTAGGATAAATTTTCCTGCTGGAGCCTGGAGTGAATCTCACCATCTTTTAAAAACTTGACTTTTACCCCTCAAGTTTAATATCATTTTACCAAAATAACCTCAGTTTTATCTTAAAAAAAAAGTCCAAAGTCCAACCTTTGATGGATCAATAGCTAAAAATTTGTTCATATTCAAACCTTGATAGACTACTTTCAACCAATGATGAACTTAGACATGAAGTCTGAATTTGAAGAGTTCCATCGTGTGATAACTGGAATCCTCACTATCCTTTCAATTAAAGAGAGAGAAAGAGAGGGGGGGGGGGGGGGGGGGGGTTGGATAAGGTAAAGAGAAGAAGTGATAAATTCTATTCCAAATGAGCAAGGTTGGCATCCCAAGTCCAAACTACATATTAAGAGGCAAGCATCAGAACAATACAAAGGCAGTTGTATTTTTTTTTAATCTCTGGTTTGCCAAGGATATTTTATTGATATAAGGAGAAAACTCAAATACAAAGTAAGTTGACGTATGTGGAAGCTTGAATGGGCTCTGATACTAATTTTGACATTGGGTCTTTAAGAATCTAACACTAAATTGGATTTCTTGATGAGATCTTGAAGGATTCTTGAACAAGGATTGATGTTTAAGGGTTAGGTTAAGGAATGATTGAATCCTGAATATTTTGATGGGTGTTTGGTGTTGTTAAAATAGGGAATATAACAGAATATATGATAGCTAACAGTAGTCAATCACACATGGGTTTTACCAAGCAATCACACATAGGTAGGAGAAAAAAATCAAACCCTCAAAGCTTTAAGATAAGCTGCTGAATTTTTTGTTAAAATCAATTCACTATCAATTTCATAGACTAAAAAAAAGCCTTTATAGGGGCTATTGTTAAAACCTTTCCTAGAAGGATTGTGACTTTAAATAACCTGTTGCTAGAATGACTAGGATTACAGATAACAAACAAAAATAACTTAAGAACTTCTAAACCAAATAGGAAAAGGACTCAAACATAAAATAATGCACAAAGTTTAACTCCAAACCGGTTTGAAGGAATCTCCTCCAACATAATACGTGGTGACTTATAAGATTATCTATGTGCATTATTTAAATAAGTCACATGACTTATTAAAAAAGTCATGTGACTAAAACTACACATGGATGGTCTCTTCAATCGCCAGTGTGTGGGTTGGAGGTAGATACCTTCAAAATTTTTCCTAAAGTAACACTCATTCTAGAAAATCTGGACATTACCAAACTACCCCCTCTTTTATTAAAACTAAACCAGAAAATTTCTAACCTAAAAAACTTGGTACTAAGACTCAATAGTAATTAAAGAAACCTATGAAAGGTGTCAAGAAAGCCCCACATCAAAACAAGACCACAAATATTGAATCTTTATTTGATCTTGTTTTGCCTTATACTCTTTATTATCCACATCATAAATGTATTAAGCTACTTTACAATATAAAAATTCAGAGGATCTAAAAATCCCTCTGCAGTCATTCAGGGATCATGTGTGGTGCCTTTTATGATGATTACAATAAAACCCAAGTGAACAATCAAGGAGCAAGAAAAAGTGAAATTTGGTAAGACCTCATATTTAGAAACATTTTTTAAAACTTAACAGCTATGAATAAGTCATTAAATTAGTTAATTCACGACATTATAAAAGTTCATGGAATAACATTAAAGAAATAAAAAGTCTAAGAACTATATTACATGATAACTCATGAGGATGTGCCAACAATACCTGCATGATCAGTTTCTTTATTGGGATAGTTGTCTTTATGTCGTATAATGTTATGCTGCGGTCACTGTACCCAAAAAGAGTATGCAAACAATTACTGGAAAGTAATATATGAATTATAAAGAACATCAAACACCAAAAAGCATACACAAATCATAATGTTTTAAGCTTCCACCACTAAATACGAAGTGAAGTTGATTGCAAAACCAATTTCTTTATGAACAAATAAAAGATGATCATCGCATGGTTAGAGAAACAATATCCTCTTTGAAAGCTCAAAGTCCAAGAATAGGCGTCCATGTCTATTTTATTTGGTTATTCTAGACTCAAAGGTATTTTAGTAATTCTGCAATTGTTGGTTATGGGTCCTAGGTTTAATTTATAGGTCTTGACATGTGGGCTTTGGTTTTATTTATTTATTTATTTTGATATGTAAGCTTTGGTTTGATTTTTATTAGGGTTTTGTTTACTTATAAAGTAGGACTCTTAATTAGGGCTGTCCAATCCGAACCAGGACCTGACAAACCTGATGAATTTGACTGCAGCCAAACCGGAAACTGACAGATCAGATTAATGCGGCAGTCGATAGCGGTTTTCCTCCTTCAAAATCTGATGGTGGCTGGTTTCCTCCTCAAAATCTGACGAGCCTGATCTGACTGACAAATCCCTTCTACCTTCACTGATCTCCGTTGTTCTTCACTGTGTTCCGCTAATAATTTGTGGATTGATTGAGATTTCGGAGATATTTCAACCATATCTGGTGAGATCCAGCAAGTCTTCAACAGACATAATAGCTCCAACATGACAACCCAATCTTGACCAGATCCGTCGGCTTTGGCCCGTCCGATTGCTGGAATATCGAAGCCAAGCAGTTGGAAACCTGTGTACCCACGGTTGGCAGTAGGTGACGCAATTCAACATCCTAAGTTGTCGGGTCGAGTGGTGGGTGCACCCCAAACCCAATCTGACTCAACCCATGGACCCCCTAGTCTTAATTTTATTGAGAGAAGTTAAGATTTAGGGTCAATATATTTACTTATCAAAAAATAGAAAAAGATTTAGGGTCTATATAAGTGAATAATTGTACTCAAACAAGGAGGAGTTAATCAATAAAATATTGATTTTTTTTTAATAGTGAGACGTGTTGGCCTTATTGTTCTTTCCTCTTCTTTTTCCTCCATTTTCCTTCCCTTTCATATTGTGTCACTATTCACAGATACTGTTCACACTAGTGTTCATGTGCACCATCCATGTGGCACTGTTCACAAACTATTCACAGATTGTGGAGAAATTCAATTTACGTTTCTTCTTACCTCTTTTCAACCATATATCAATTCTTTTTCTCTTCCTCACAAAACTTTTCTTTTAATAAGTTATAAGCCTTAAATCCATAGATCCTCCTAAACTTTAACACACCACAAGCACACATAGACAAATTCTCCAATTTCTCCTACATAAATATCAGAGTTGAAATCCTACCACAAGTTCTTTGCTGATTTCTTTCACGGAACAGCTCAAAAAAATTTCTTATCCAAGATAATGAGGACTAAAGCAGAATTAGATACCAAGTTAAGTCTTTTTCTCAAGACTACAAAGGAATAAAGAAGACTTTGAATAAGCTAAAAGAGAAGGTGAAGTGAAGCTTTAAACATTATCTGCTATTAAAAAAATCTTTGGATAGTTTGTCAGCCAATGTTCATGGAAAAATTTCTGCCGAAACAACCATTAATCAAGACTCCAAATCCTTAAATCAGGTCCACGTTCAGCCCTTATGTTTCCCTCAAGCTCAATACCATTATTTTCCATAAGTTCCTAGGGGCATAAAATTAGCCAAGCGCCCCCACATCAAACAAAATCCAATATTGGATTCACACACAAAGGTGTTAGCTTTATCGAATGAAATCAACCTTAACATCTACCATTAGTCCGATCTCAAGGAAATCCTAGATTGGTTGATGTAGATGGAGGCGTTAAACTTGAATTTACTAATTTTTACAAGGAGAGCAATCCAGAGGGGTTCTTCGATTGGTTGCATATTTTGGCAAGCTATTTTAGATAGTATAATATAAGGAAACAGAAAAAACTCCTTTTCACGAAGGATAAACTCAAAGTTTGGCTAGAATTTGAGAGGAAAAGTATCAAAAAACTCATTATGTAGCCGTAAGCCATTAAATCTTTCAGGGGACATATGGATTGCTATGAAAAATTGCTTTGTACCACCTAATTACAAGCAACGAGCTCACTTACTATTCACATTTCACATATAGTTGGTGCAAGGGAGTTATTCTATTGAAGAGTACACCAACAAGTTTTAGGGCTTGGATTGAATTTCCAAGGAATGAAGATGTAATAATTTCTATGCATTGCCAAAGATTGAACCGTAATATGTCTTCAGGTCTGTCTGCAAGTAGACTTTATACCATGGTGATGCAATTCAAGTTGCAAACCAAGTGGAAGAAGATTAGAAGAGTCTAAACAAAAAGCCTTAATGAGAGCTCCAGTAGGAAACAATATTAGAAGTGAGAGAACAATTGTAGATGCAAATTGGGAGAAGTAGGTTGATAAGTCTCAAGGTAGTTCTAATGCTACAAACAAGAATGTTCGTTCCAATACTTCTTCATCACAAGAAAGTAGTAGTTCTACTTTTAGAATAAATTGTCATACTTGTCATGGTTTTGTGACTTTTGTCCATGTATGTTTTTGATGTCCTTTAAAATCACCTACCATGCTTTTAAGGGATAGTCCTAAAATAAGTCAAAGGCAACCAAGGGATCTAAACAACCTGAACTTGAAGAGAGATTGTAAAACCCTTTGATGCTAACTTGAAAGTGAGTTTTGACAACCTAAAGCTAGATGATAATTTCTCCACTCTTTACAGCAACTAAACAAGATGAGTTCGGGTCTGTTCAAAGGTTATCCAGTCAATTAAAATTGTTTAGAAGACCAAGTTGGGTCATGGCCGGGTTGAGACTCGTTGGGTTCAAACAAACAAACATAGTTGCAAGAAGTTTTTCTTTCTAAAGAAGCACTTCATGTCAAATGCAACCATGTAAGAACTTAATTTTTTATATGTTTTATATAAATGAAATTATATTGGATGTCAGGTTGGCTTACCTACCTAAAGGCGAGAACAGATCCATCCTAGTCAGGTTGCCAAATACAAAAACGAGAAATAAAGCAAAAGACTAAAAGCCCAAACTAAACCCAAGTTGATCATGTTGGTTTGATTCTTTGATTACCCAAGCCTAAGTTGCATCCCTACTCCTTACCTTCAAAAGATCCCTAGCATTTACAAGTTACATACTCTCTACAAGGTCATAAAACATGGAATAAAAAGACCCTCATGAACATTAGAAAAATTTATGAAAAAAAATCCCTATGTCATATCTACAGCTTTTAAAAAGGTTAAACTTTTTTAACCATTACTTGTTTCATATATTACCATTAGTTGAAGAACGGAAACACCTAGTACTATTCTGAGAGACTTTATCAAGTTAGTTTCTATCTAAAGATTCTCAATAAAAACATCTTCAATCCCCTAGGAATAAAAGGAAGGAGTCAAATTTGGAGGGGAAAAAAACAGATCTATGATGTTTTTTTGGTAGTTCACCGTTCACAAAATATATACTATGCAATAAATATTAAGATCTTTATCTTACATACATATCATCAAGCACAAATTGTCAATCTTGCAGTAAGCATGCATACCTCGCTGACGTTGCCAATAGGTCTGGATGTCCAGGATTGAATATGACTGATATTACAGTGTCCGTTCCCCATTGAAAGCTCCGTACAGGGGCATTGCTAATTTCATGAACAATCATTATCAAAACATAATTGGAATAAATTGCACACTAGATAAAAAAATTACAAACATGTTGAGAAGTCAACCTAGTGTGATTCCATATATCTACTTGAGCACCAACTGTGGCAAATTGATCACCCTTCCATTGGTGATCAACACCCCTGAAAATTACATAGTGAGCCTCAGGAGAAAGTAATAATAATAAATCATAAAAATTATCACATTATAATTATTTGAAAATGAAAATTCATGGCATATCCTCGATAAGTCACCATGGAAATCTTACCAATATGCATTCTTCGAAATATGAAAATCTTCTGGCTGAAAAAAGGGGGGAAAAAACCCATTCATAATTTGTTCAGGATGATAGGAATAGAATGGAAAACTCACTAAATTTAAAACATTAGTGTAAATCTAGAAACCACTACCTTGACAGAATCGTCAGATGAGTCCTCTACAGGAACAGTCCATCGCCTGATACTGAATAACAATGCCCAATTTCACTAAGTGAGATTATATGTATTCATCAACTAATGCTCTATTTTCAAAAACTGAAATTACATCCAGCTAATTGCAGCTTACATGCAATCTGCTCCACATGATACAAGTCGACTTCCATCTGTATTTGCTGTCAGACCTCGTACAGCACCTCGGTGACCAGGAAACTTCCTAACTGTTCGCCTTTGCATTCAAATTTCAAAGTTTTATGTCACAATTGCATGGCTTGATGCATCAATAAAGAAACATATAACTGAAAACGTCTACTATAAAAGAAATAAAAAATAATTAGTTTAATTGAAAGATTCTCAAAAAAAAAAAAAAAAAAAAAAAAAAAAAAAAAAAGTGCAACATACGTGTAGAAAAAGAAGAAATGGCTTGATATGGGGGTTCTAATTCTTCAGGATTAGATGCATATGTGGCCCGACTGGCCGAGCCTGGCCAAACCATACCAAATTTATTACTGTATATTAAAATACAGAGTATCATTCTATATTCTAACATATGGGGTTCAACTGATAGCCTAGCAGTAATGGTATTATTTGTGGTGCCTAAGTCTGTGTTTCAAACCCCACCTCCCCCTCTCCGGCTCTCCCACTATCTATCTATCAAAAAAATTAAACATCTATTGCATGCATATTATATGCATTTAAAATAACAAGAACAAGAGTTGAGTTTCTCAAATTTCTTAAGAAGGGTACTAAGGGACCAAAATAAGGAGACTATCATAATATATATGGCAAACTCGCCCGAGAAATTTAAATACATAAGCTAATTCATGCATTCAAGTGTGCAAATGTGTGTATTTTAAATCTTTAGTAATCTATAAAGTTTAGAAAATTCCAGCTCAATGCTTTGTGAGATACCTGGAAGTAATATCCCATAGACGAATATCTACAAAACAATCACAAAAACAAAGTTAGAAAGTTTATATAAAGCTAGAGCACTACATTTTACGGGCAAAAGTTCAATATACACAGCGTAGATAATAGCATCAAAATAATATGTACCAAAATTCATGCCAAGAAACAGAACTCTCTATGGATTTTGTTTTAGACCCCATGACTAGAACACACCAATTCAAGAATTGCAGTGCAAAATAAACTAAACAAAATGCTACCTTTGCTGAATTTTTCAAACAGAGAATAATTTATATGTTGCCAATGTTGGGAATTACAGCATGAACCAAACCCACACCAAAAAAAAAAAAAAAAATCTAGATTTAGCATATAAATATTGAAATTCACAAAAATATTCAAGAATCAGTACCTCCATCCTCTGAACCAGCAAAAATTCCTTTCAAATGATTAGGGTTCTTTGCCATACACGAAATCGCTTCGTTATGCTCCATTGCTCCAACAAATGGCCTACCGAAAATCTAAACCCCCAAAAAAAAAACAATATATAAGTCATTTTATCAACAAAAACCGAAAAAATTTGACGGGAGTTTGATATCACCTTCTCTAATTTGGCGGCGTTAAGAGCTCGCACATACTCCACCGCCTTTTCTTGAGGCCGAAGGTTCGGGTCATAGTTCCGGAACACTCTCTAATCATATTGAATCATACAAACAAACAAAATTTAAACTTTGAGAGAAAGAGAGAATGAAAATTTTAGAGAGAGTTGGTGGTGTTACCTGGAGATCGTTGCTTCGTTCTCGAGTGAATTCATCTGTGGAGCGTGATATTGTTTTGACCTTCATTGTGTATCAGAGGCAGAGAGAGAGAGACGAATGAATCAGTCTGCTGAGGCAAGCAAAAACCCTGAAAGAGAGAGAGAGAGAGAGTTTGTATTTTGTTAACAATGAAAGAGAAGGTAGCTAAAACCCTACATATTGGGCCGGGTTTGTTTAGCTTGAAGGCAGCCAACCCCAACTCTATCTCTTATTTGGGCCTCACGGCCTATATAGTGTTTGGGTGGGGTCTTATTAAATACACGACTTTATTATTTCTTAGATCATTGAACCATATAAAATGTAGCCCAATGGGATTCATTCAATTCTCCTGATCTGAAGGACACAAATATACCCGATTGGTGGATTTATTGATGTGGAACATTACCTAAACCAGAAGTCTTAGGTTCAATCTAGTTTCTCAAAAAAAAAAAAAAAAAAACAAATCTACCATATTATGGCTCATGGGGGGGTTTTTTAAGTGTCCTACGGATCAATCATCAATGTGATCATTCCATCCACTTCGCCTAAATTAAAGAAAAAGCGAGTCCAGAGCTCATCACAGACCTCATAGACAATGACCCAATGATCCAGACCTCACAGACTTGCTAAACAAGTTCTCTCACTTCGATGATAAAATGTGTCTCATATCCATCATATCGTGCCTTTTAGAGCCTAGAGGTAAGTGCTAAACCCGACACTTGTTATCAGAATTGATTATTACTTGTGTTTCTCAAAAAAAAAAAAAAAAAAAAGAATTGATTATTACTTGCAGTCCATTTCATTTAGAAATTTTCACAAATCGCCGTTGCTTTAGGCTGTGTTTGTTTTGGGTGAAAACCATTTTCGAAAATGCTTTTTTGTAAATGCGGGTGTTTGGTTGCGCATGGAAAATAAATTTTCTGGAAATGCTTTTCAGTTGATTGTGAGTCAAGGTGAAAATCACTTCCGTTTTTATTTTACCTTCAAATATCATTTTCCGAAAAACACAGAGAGAGAGAGAAAGAGAGAGAGCATGAGCCGCGAGCTCGAACTGCCGCCTAAAGCCCAGAGCAACCGCACGAGCACCCCTCCACGCGACGGTGAGAGAGAGCCTATTGCCGGCGACCTTCGACCCACGAACCCACGAACCCAGAGCCTTCGACCTTCGACCCAGACCCAGACCCATCACCTTCGACCTTTGACCCAGACTCATCGCCACGAACCTAGAGCCTTCGACCCAGACCCATTGCCTTCGACCCACCGATCTTCGACCCAGAGCCTTCGACTTCGCCGGAAACCCACAAACCGATCTCTGTGTGTGTGTGATTTTGATTTCTGTGTGATTTTGATTTTTGTTGTTGTTGTGGTGGTGTGGGTGGTGGTGTTTTGGTGGTTTTCCTGTTGTGTGGTGGTGGGTTTTGTGTGGGTGGTGGTGGAAAATAGCATTTTCAGAATGTTACCAAACACATGAAAATATTTTTTAGAACAATTTTCTTAATGCAACCAAACACTTGAAAATATTTTCCTTTCTCGAAAATAGCATTTCCGGAAAATAAATATTTTCCGAAAAATATTTTACGGGAACCAAACACAGCCTTAGTATTTTTCAATTTTCTTTAAAATTCATATTAAAGTGGCAGAATTAGATTGGAGGACTATATTGAATAAGACTATGTTTGGCAATATGTAAAATATTTTCTGAGCGTAAAGGAAAACATTTTTTGTTGTTTGACTGTGTTGTGGAAATTACACCAGATAATTATTTCTTGCATTTGTTCTTGGATGTTAAAAATCTCTATTCTCTAGAAAATGTAAGCCCAAACCAGCCATCACCACCAAGGATAAGCATAACCCACCACCACCCACACAAAATCCAAATCGGGAAGAGGAAAAAAACTGCCACCACTGCTCTATTGCCATCACCACCCACAAAAAATCCACCACCACCCACACCACCACAACAACACCAAAAAAAATCAGAGATCAAAGAAAACGAAAATTAGACACAAAAATAAGTAGGAGACTTGGTTCAAGTCAGAGAGAAAAAGTGAGATAAGAGAGAGTGTCGTGGGTGAGAGTGGAAGAGGGGTGTGGTTCTTGAGTGAAGGCACTAGATCGGTGACATGCAGTGTTCGATTCGGCCTTGGTTGGTTGGAGGGAAAGAGAGAGAAAGCAGATCGGCGAGTGGCGAAGATGAGATTGAGAGGAGACGATTTGACCTACAAGGTGGCGGCGATGAGTTCGAGAGGAGATGATCTGACCCAGAGGGCGACAATAACGACATCGAGAAGAGGACGAGGCAATCTAGAGGGTGGCATCGACGATCAGACCCGGTTTAATCTCTCTCTCTCTCTCTCTCTTCGGGTGTGTTAGCTCTCTCCCCTCCTTCCACTTTGGCTTGGCGTGAGTGAGCTTAGAGAGTGAGGATAGGAATTTTCTAAGGAGAATGGAAATAGTTTGAAGGTAAATTGAATGTATAAAATGATTTACGCATGTGAGGTGGGTATTTTACTGTCAAATGAAATCTATTTTCAGTTTGACCATAATTTCCTGTGTTGCCAAATACCAACAACGGTGTAGAACATTTTCAAAAATTCAATTACTCCTGAAACAAACACAGCCTAAGAGCAAAAGTTAAATAAAAAAATTTCTAAGAATTAGACAGAAAGATTACATTGTATTAAAGTAAAAGTTAAATAAAAAATTACTAAATTGAATTTTGTGCAAATTTTATCGTTAAAAAAAAAAAATTGCCCAAGTGAGTGAGGGACTGAGGGCCTGAATTTTGTCCTTGTAGCAAGGTTGCCTTTCCCAGTGTTGATGCCCAATTCTGTGAATCCATATCCAAAAGCCCATGAGGAAGAAAGCCCAGTAAGTTACAAAATGCAAATTTGCTGTAGAATACAGCTTTGCTGCAGAATACAGTTCTCTGGCAGAATGGCTTCAGCAGATGAAGATAAATTGGGTCCAAAGGCCCACCAAGAAGACCGAAGAGTAAGAAATTTTCAAAGAAAGAAGTGCAAGTGAAAGCAATCTACAACAAAATGCAAATCTGCCGCAGAACACAAGTCTGCCGCAGAATACAGTTCTCTGGCAGGATGACTTCGGCATATGAAGATAAAAAGGTTCCAAGACCCTTTTGATCTAGTCAACATCATTTGGCCCACAAATGCCCAAATTCTTTTGTATAAAAAAGATAGGCGTGAAAACTGAGAAGAAAAACACACAACAGGCCCAAAAGGGCCCGGCAGGATTGAGATAAGCAGCAGGAATAACAATCTAGTATGGCAGGAGATGCCAAGCCACGAAGCAAACACCCAAACTAAAGGGAGGCCCAATGATCCAACAAGGCCCAACCTTCCAAAGAAAGGGACAAGTTATAAACGTTGGAGATGCAACCCACACCAGAAAAAGCCAAAAAGCGCATGGTAGGATATGCACACCCATTCTCAGACCTCGAAAAACGTATGAAACATCAAGAAGGTAAAGCATGCGTACGACCCAGGCATCACTAGCCTATACCCAACCACTGTGGGAAAGGGTGAGGTCATGGGTGAGGACACAGTCCGGCAGTGGGGAGAGGAGTGGAAACTCATTCTTGTGGTTCTTACTCAGGCTCTTTCGGTGGGCACAGTTCTGCTGGGATGACATGCCACCCAAAAGAGGCAAGGCTGGGTAAGAACCATTGGGTGCATGCCATGAGAGACCGAGAGGGAGAGGGTACACACTGGACGAGTAAAAAAGGAACCATCGTTGTCTGAAAGCCACAGGTCAATGATGGTAGTCAGAACTATTGACTCGGTAAGTGGTAGGCAAAAGACTCCCATATTAGACAAGGGCCATTAAGGGGCTAGAAAAGTAAAACCAGTCACGGCAGGCTCTATATAAGAAACCCGTGGCTATGTACATGAAGGGGGGAAAAAGGAGGAAGGAGGAAGAATTAAGAAAAGAAAGGAAAGAAAGAAAAAGAGTCAGGAAAGAATTGAAAGAAAGAAAAAGAGAGAAAAAGATAAACAAAAGAACAGAGAAGGAAGAAGAAAAAAAAAACAAAGTGTTTTATGGCAGGTATGCACCCAAATGGGTTAACCCCCTCTCTCCCTCAATAGCCTTGCTCTCCATTGGAAGAAAAACGACTTATACTCGGGCACACACCATTTGGGGCTGGCCTCTCAAAGCAATTAATTTCTCCTCTGAAGTTACTTGCGTTGAAGGAGCAGTTTTTTCTTCCCTGGTTAGAGCCCTGCGGTAACACTTGGTGCGGCAAACCTATTCTTTTAACTCTACTAACCCCGTTCTACCCCTTGTTTAAGTTTTATTCTTGAACGTGAGGCCTTTTAAGTAATTTACTTTACTTATTGTGGCAGAAATAGTGACTATACTTTCTTTACATTATCTATATTATATCTGTCTGCCATAACCTCTTAATAGTGGCTTTGCCTATTGTGAGCTTATAAACAGACTTTAGCAGACGTGGTGTGGTTTGCGCACAAGTCGGGCCAAGGAAGTGGAAAAGTATATCTGCAATAAAAATGAAGAGTAGTCATTCACACGGCAGAAGGTTTTAAAGCACAGCAGACAGCTTTAATGCACAGTAGATAGCTTTATTGCACAGCAGAAGACTTTACGACAGGAAGTTTTATTGCACAGCAAATAGCTTCACTACATGGCAGAAAGTTTTGCTGCACAGCAGAAAAGTCAATCCTGCGACAGAAACTGGAGAAAAGTCTTCTGCGGCAGAAACAGAGGATAAGCCCACTTTGCTGCGTCTTCCCTCAGACTTGGACTCAATGTTTGCGTACAAGCCGGACTAAATTGAGTTGCAGTTGGACCGGTCTCAACTCCTTTACTCAGAATACTTGGGCCTACTACCGCGGGAGGCAGCCCAGCCCAAGGCACACTAAAAAGGCCCCTACACCCAGCTGGATTCCAATAAATAAGAAAAAGAGGGAAACAGAATCTGGGCCTCAGGTTTGGGCTTATGTGTATCAATGTTAAGAGTTATCACTAGACGGGTTTGGTTGCTCATTACTTTTTTTGATACAAGATAGAAATTTACTTTAGTTTAATCTAAGTGTATATGCGTGTGAAGCTCCCTCTTAGAGACTTGAACTTCGGCCTTGCCCGCCATACCCTAGAAGCACTTATTGGGTTGCTATCTGTGATTAGGTTGCTATCTGTGAAAGAAAAAGAAAACAAGAAAAAGAATCTCTGATTGGGTTGCTATCTATGAAAGAAAGAAAGAAAGAACGTTGTAAAATCTAAGAATTTGGGATCCAAAAAATGGTGGGTTTCGAAATATCATGTTTGCTTCTCTAGAGTTTTGGAATTATGGAAAAAGAAAACTCAATTCTAGAGAAGCAAACACAATATTTTCAAACCCTAGCAAGGAATTTTAGCTTAGCCTTGCAGTAATGCTTCATTCTAAGTTTGTTGCTAAAAGAATTTGTTGTTGTTGTTGTTGTTCTTTGTTTTATACTCATGCTCATAGCAAATGAATAGTACTATATGATTAATTTAAATGGATCACAAAGTAGTGATTTTGATTGTGTATTTGCATTGCAGCCTGAGGATAATTTGTCATTGAAGCATCAATTGGAGTTGTATGTGGAAAATATTTTGAATTGAATTCTAACCCTGTGGTTCAGAGCAATGCACTTCAGAGCTTCGGGTAACCATAACTAATATCCCTATTTATTTCATTCATTCACTAATTTACAATCATATAGTCATAAGCTTATTTAGGGTTAGGGACTGTTGAATGAAAACTTTTTGGGGACTTTGAAAACATGTAAAATTTTGACAATGTACTTTTGGGCACAAAATTCAAACCTCTACGAGTTCCATGACTTCGTTCCCAAAGCCATTTTTCTTCAGCCAAAATGAGGATGTACCCCTTTCGCTGAAACTTTCTAGCAAAATGCCCTATGTCTGAAACTATTTAGGGATATGCCCCTGTTTTAAACTCGATTTTCTCAAAAATGAGTTTCAATAAAAAACTCGATTTGGTGAAAATTGAGTTATAGGCAATCAAACTTATAAAAAAGAAAAAAAAAATCCTGCATGGAACTCGGGTTCGATTTCAAATAACTTGGTTTTTAGCGAATTGAGTTTCAAAACAGGGGCATTTTCCTAAATAGTTTCAGACATGGGACATTTTGCTGGAAAGTTTCGGTAAAAGGGGTATTTTGCCATTTTGGCCAAATTTCTTCGTCCACACTATGGAATATTAAAAGCATGCTATGAAAGCATGCAGTTCTCAACCAGTGTATAGTTTATTTGGTTAGACATTGTCCATTATTGGCTTATCTAGTTAACTTTTCCTACCAATGCAGAAGTGCCTCGCTGATGTACTATCGGTTCTAGCCCTCACCATGTCGTCAAAGGGTTCAAGGGTATGAAATGAATGGTTACTTTTAGTATATTCTCTTTAGTGTTTCCTTCCTTTGATGTCCTTTTTTCTAAGAATTATTTTGTTTTTTTTTGGTGTCAATTCTTTTAGGAGAGTTTAAAATATAAATTGCTGGGTTCAAAAGATGATATTATTGGCTCATGGGGTCATGAATATGTGAGGTGAGCATCATTTGATTAAAAAAAATTGTGGTTAGCATTGGGTTTTTAGTTGAAATATGGTTAGATCTTGTCAAATTTTTTTTGGTATGGTTTAGGTTATAGATTTTTTATTTTATATTTGTTAGTAGCGATTTAAGTTCAATCTGTATAAATGAATGTTATCCTCACTAGTGATCGAGAACTTAGATGGAGAAATTGCACAAATTATTTTGAGCGAATGGTTAGAAATCAAACTTATGAATGCTATGAAAGTTATAAATCTTCTATTTGAATTAGTGAACAAAAGCTCTCTATTCATTTGCATTTACATCTTCAAGCATTAAATTTTTTTTTTTTGAAACAAAAAAAGGGGGTCTTTATAGTCATATTATACCCCCGGGTAGGGAGCCAATGGCCTCGGTCGGGGTAGCTCGATCTCGGGGGCCCTTCTGTACCACTGTGTGGGAGTCACCTCACATTTGTCAGTACACCTCACAACTAAGTTTACCCACCAACGGAAACCTGCGGGCAGCGGGACTTGAATCTAGGTGTGTTGCACGAAGCGTCCGAGCCTTACCCACTCAGCCAAGCCCCCGTTGGCTCAAGCATTAAAATTTGATTTCGCATGTCTTGAAGAACATATTAAAGTGAAACTTTCTATTGTAATATCGTATACTACAACATGCATACTTCCATGAAATGGTAATTATGGGGCATGGTTTTGTACTAGTATTAATGTATTATATACATACATACATACATACATACATACATACATGTGTACCATGTACTCTCACATGTACAATATGTTTTATTAGTAGTGGAACATCCTTCAGAAAAAAGTAGTGGAACATGCATGTATGAAGATTTTTCTCGAGAATTTGTCCTTTAGTGTTCTATATCTGTTAGTTAGGAACTTATTCTTTTAATCTTTGTTGTTCCATCAATAAAGAATTTTTTTCAAGAATTTTATGTTCTTTGGTGTCCTGTATTTGATTCTTAAGAATTTATTCTAAATCTTAGTTATATTTGATTTCTTTGCATTTACCATAACAGAGTGACGATGAAAAAACTGATGATCTTATGGAGCTTGTTGAAGAAGTAGTTGTTTTTCACATGAAGGTATGATTTAATGGCATGTTACAATATGACTATAGGTGACATTTGGGGTCCTAGCCCCCCAAAATTGGTTCAAGTTAAACTCTGATGGATCTTCCTTGGGCAATTCGGGCGGTGCCAGTTGTGGTGGTTAGATTAGGGACTCTAATGGGCTTTGGGTCAGAGGGTATACTAGAGCTATCGGCGGGCCTACCTCGAGTGTTGCTGCTAAGCTTTGGGCCTTGAGAGATGGTATTAGTCTTTGTATCTTTCTAAATCTTTTAGCATTGGAATTCGAGTTTGATGCTAAACTTGTGGTTGATCTCTTGAGTCAGGCTAATGACCCTTCTAGTGCCAATGATGCTATCTTGGCAGACTGTAGAGAGGGGTTGAAACACATTCCTTTGGTTAAAATCCAGCACTGCTATAGAGAAGCTAACAAGTGTACAGATGCTTTTGCTAGACGTGGAGTAAATTTCTACCAAGCTTTTGTTATTTTCCTAGATCCTCCTGTGGATGTTCTTCTTTTGCTTAATTTAGATGCCTCTGGTTTGTTGTATGAACGGTCTTATTCCTTTTGCTTCTATTACGAGTAAATTAATAAAATTCCCCTTTCTACCCAAAAAAAGGTGACATTTGATAGGGTTTTATTACTATTGTTGTTGTTGTTATTATTATTATTTTATTTTTAAATTTGTTTGTTTCTAGTCAATTGTTATTGCACCGCAGCACAATGCTGAACTGAACCTCTTGATGTTTTAATGGAGGTACCAAGAATTATTAGCTTATTGATTTTCTTTGTTAATGCTGCTGAAAAAACCACCAGTGAGCCATACGATACTTACGCACTATAAACAGCACCTACATAACAAAAAGGAGAAGACCTAACAGAAACACCGATGTGGTGCCGGCCAAATACCCTCCGAAGGTCAAGTTAGAACTTCTTACAACTCTAGAGTGCTAGAGAGGGGTTAATTATGCGTACCTCGATTTCTGAGGGTATTGGGACTTTTATAGTAGTAGAGAGTCGACCATCTCCTACTTGGACTAGAAGTCATTTCCTTATAGGAAACCTCATGAGCGTATATTACGGAATTCTTTCCTCGTTGAGCGTGGGATGCAAGTCATTTCCTTATATATTCATGCGTGGAGGCCAAGCAAAGATTTTATTTAGAACTGTCAGCATTAGGACCATCATCTTATCTTATCCCCTTCAACCATATTGGCGTAAACCTGTCAATGGTGTCAGCCCCTTGATGCTCTCCAATGACTTCCTTCCACGATCCTATTACATCACTGTCCGTCAGCTTTAGGGTCTTCAGTTTCTTCATTTAACTCATCCCATCAGCCTAAGCTGTAGACTCTGTTTCATGAGCAAGGCTGACGGGTTCAGCCTGGGTACTGTTTGTTATAATTTTGCTCATCAGTTGCCCCATACTCCATATCTCCGTCAGTTTAAACTGACGGTTATGGAGTTATATTTTTCCGTTGCTAACTTTTACTTTGGCTAGGAGAGAGAAAACAATTCAAAGGTGATTCCTAGAGTAGCCACTATTAAATGCTCGGACACGTGGCGCACTCTGGTTGGCTCCACTTCTGGACGAGGGCGTCGCTTTGTCTTCCGTGCCTTTCCCTTTTATATATAACCTACCTCTTCCCCTCATTTTTCCTATTTCATCTTTACTGATTCCTGGAGAGAAGATCCGTTGCCTTTTGTTCCGTCATTTCCCCAACATCGTCGCCTGTGTTGCTGTCGTTGCTTCCAAAACCGTCACCCGTTTTACGAAACTCGTAAGTCCCTTTTTTTTTTTTTTTTTTTTTTTTTTGTGCATGCTTTATTTTGATTGATTTCTCTAAAGCAAGGTCGTCATCCTAGGTGCTTAGAATAAATCCGTCACTTGTAGGTAGTCAAATGTCAAGTGACGAGTCGAGTGATTAGTTTTCGGTCAGCGATGGAGCGGGCTACTACGAGGTATTTGGTTCAGGTGATGAGTCCGGGAGCTTTTCCTGGTCGTCAGAGAGAGAGACATCAGCCCAATCTCCTGACGAGGAGGTAGAGTCATTCATAAAATTGACGGACATAGATCCTTGTGCTCTGTTGGGGACGGAGGAATTGGGGGCGTCAACCTTGTTTGACCTAACACGGGTTAGCCATCTCCCTTATCTAGCTTTTCTCGTATCTTTTTCCTGTTTATTGACTGACGGCCGTGTCCTTTTTAGGCCTTAATACGTGTAAAAGCGCTCCAGGACCGGTGTGTGGCCAAGGAAGGAGTCATCACCTGAGTTAGTAAACACAATACTAACTTGTTGAATCAGCAGGCGCAGTACAAGGAGGCCGTCCGTCTTCTAAACGTTGAGCTGAAAGATACGAAGCAGAAGTTGGAAGAGGCGGGTCGTCAGAAGGAGGAGTTAGAACAAGAGGTGACGACCCTTCGCAAGAAAGTGGAGACAGTTGGGGCTGACGCGGTCCAGGAATTCAAGGCGTCAAATTCCTTCATTGATTCTTGTGGCAGATATTACGGCACTGGATTCGATGACTGCCTTAAGCAGGTTACGTCAGCCCTTCCTAAGCTGGATCTATCTGGGATCACCTTGGATGACGCACCGCCAATGACGCCAGCTAATGACGCCGTCGTTGTTGAAGGTGACAACTCTTAGGATGCCCCTTCACATGAAGATAGTGGCGTTGTTTTGGCCTAGCCTGCTGCGAACCCTCCAGTTACTACTTCCAATCCTTCTGTGGAGGTTCTAGATGTAGAAGACCCTCTTTTTCAGAAAAGAAAAAAGACTTCAAGTGACGCCCCTTCTGCCCAGCCATAGTTTTGTTTTTTGTTTTCTTCTTTTTTCATATTTCGTTTTATTTGCAAACAATGTTTCTATGTGCCCCCTTGTTTTTGGGGCATCTGTTTGTAAGTGATATGTTTGTTGATGTTTGATAACCGTCATTTTTCGATAATGTATATATTGTCATTTATCTTTATGCTTTTCTCTCTGAGGGGCGTTTGCTTTGTAGAATCAACAACTATTTTGTAGACGTAGGCTGGGCCCGTCAGCCTAGTTATGGATAATGATTTAATGAGACTTATTAGTCGTTTTTTATGCATGATTATGGATGTTTATTTTTATAATGCCGTTAGCCTATTGAAGCTGTCAGCTTCAATGACCATTTATAACGTCAGCTCGAGTGCACTAGTGGAGCTGTCAGCTCGAGTGCCTTGTCTATGTTAGTCTATTTATGATGTCGTCAGCTTAGTGATGCCGTCAGCTTTGTCGACTAATTTTATGCGATGGACTTTCTTAGTGGAGCCGTCAGGTCCAGTGACCTTGTCTACTTTACGAAGTAATGGGCTCGTATATATTTTTTGACTAACAAACCCTTTTGTCCCTTTAAGGGATTTTAATCATCTTTCACTCTTGAAGTTGTCCGTGTTAATGTTGGACTGGTTTTGTGTTAAGGATATGTTGTGTCTGTCGGCTTCTTGCACTGGACTTAACCCTTTTTAAATCCCATCCTTTTAATGAGACCGTCACATTAATGAGCCCGTCACTTTTGATGAACCCGTCACATAGACCGTTAGTTTTATAGTCTTGTCCATATTATGGACTTGGTGAGCTCATGTTTTCACAATCTCGTCACTTTGATGGAGCGTTAGCTTTGAGGGCTGACGTCATCCCTTTGGGACAATTTGCTGAGCCCGTCAACCTTGATGGCTGAAACTTTTTATCCCTTTGGGATATTTTTAGCCTGTCAGCTTTTGATTGCTGACTTTTTCATCTCTTTAGGATATCTATAGAGTCCGTCAGCTTTTGATTGCTGACTTTTTTGGTCCCTTTGGGATGGATCCGTCTGTCCTACGGGCTTATATTCGCCTACTTTTGCAGACTTAAGGTCGTCCACTTTTTTAGGGACTCGTAAATAAATAAAAAACATCAGTTGTTTTAAATAAACTCCTCTTATTGCCATTCATTTATAGAAAAAAAAGTAGTTCTAAAGAAAAGAAGACCTACCCCTTGGGCTTATTGTAGCAAAAACTAAAGTAAAAACCTACCTTTTGGGCTTATTGTAGCAAAAACTAAAATGATAAATTTGAGGAGTATAACTAAAATTCGTTGCGGTAAACTATAAATGAAAGGGGTGTTGTTCTTCACGTTGCCATCTCTACTGGTAGTACTTCCGTAAGTGTTCAGCATTCCAAGGATGTGGCAGCTCCGGTCCGTCAAGCATCTCCAGGTGGTAGGTGCCCTTCCTCTGCCATGCTGTGACTCGGTAAGGTCCTTCCCAATTTGGACCGAGTTTTCCTTGGGTCGGGTCTCTTGCAGTGCCCATGACTTTCCTTAGAATGAGATCTCCAACCTGGAAGTTTTTGTGTCGGACCCGGGAATTGTAGTGCTTGGTCATGTGGTCCTGGTACCTCGCGAGCCTTTGTTCTGCTGTCGCCCAGAATTCGTTTACTAGATCGAGCTGTAGACGTATAGCTTTTTTGTTCTTGCTCTCGTCGTGGTTGTGTACCCTGTAGCTTATGAGTTTGACTTCGGCTGGGATGACCGTTTCGTTCCCGTATGTTAGTCGGAATGGTGTCTGTCCTGTGGGCTTCCTTGTATGCCCAAAGTATGCTTGGCAGCTCTTCAGGCCATATACCCTTTGCCCCCTCGAGCCGAGTTTTGATAATCTTGAATAAGGATCGGTTCATGACTTCAACCTGTCCGTTAGCTTGAGGGTGGGCGGGGGAGGAGTAGTGGTTCCGTATCCCCAATTGCAAGCAAAAGTCCCAGAAGGAGTCGTTGTCGAATTGCTTTCTGTTGTTCGAGACTAAGACCCTAGGGATGCCAAATCTGCATATGATACATCTCTAGATGAAACTTTGTACATTCTTCTCCGTAATGGTGGCTAAGGTTTCAGCTTCCACCCACTTCGTAAAGTAATCGATGCCCACTACCAGAAACTTCGGTTGTCGTATTGCCGTAAGGAATGACCCTATGATGTCTAGTCCCCATTAAGCGAACGGCTATGGTGCGGTCATCGGGGTAAGTATTGTTAGGATTGGTGCCCTTAAATCCTATTGTAAGATGCTATGTATGATATTAAGTGTGACATTGTGTTTGACATTATGTATGACTTAATATTATGTTTAATAAATTTGTTTTATTATTATCTGAAATAATGGTAACATGAATATTCAGACATTATCATATAGTCCATGAGATGCATAGTATGTGATTTATGTGAAGAGTCACAGAAGATATAAATCACAAGTTCTTTGTAAACTCAGAATTATAGTTCGTAGTCGGTGATGAAATTGGGCATTTCATCTGCGAAGACTATAACATATCAACTACGATGATTTGTCTTGATCATGGAAGTGGAGACTTCTAGATGATGTGTTAATATGTTTTAAGTGTTAAGACATATTGAACTGGACCGCTGTGAGATTTATTATTCTCCTAAAGACTGTCAAATGAATAATAAATCTCACGACTTGTATTAGCATGAACTCTTAATCCTGAGAGAATAATGAACCTAATCATGAGGTGTAGGTTGCTTTGATATATCAAGAGTGAGATCTATAGTTATGGTCAAAATCTCAGTATGTTGGGCAGCCACATTTAGTGTTGATGGAACATGTATTCTCAAGATGGAATTCATAGTCTCTTAACGGAGATATAAAATATTCTCTTGAGATAAGTTTAATGGGTTTGTTATTCAGAGAGTTAGGCCTAACCACTTTAGTGAGACTAAAGTATATATTTATGGAATTGGATTTCATAAATATATAATGAATAACATTAAAGGATTAAATCGGGTACTCAAGGATTAAGATGTAGTAATTTACAAAGTGGCAGACTACATTAATGACTTTGTATTACTACGAATATTTTATGAAGGGGTTGCATGTATAATAAAGTCTTGGGATATAATTTATAGATAAGGCCTAGAGTGCAACTATATTTTTATAGTGGTATTAAATATAGTTAATGGTAACTTTGGACTTGTCAAGAGTTGACAGAAAAGCCCAAGGCCCATTGGAGCTAGTGTCTTATTGGTCCCTTTTGGTCCCACTCTAAGCCACACACTTAAGCCCAATTGGTAAGGCCCAAAAGGCTAGCCCAATTAGATAAATTGGTTAGATACAAAGGGAAAAACGTACAGAAATAGAGGTATGAGAAAAACATCATGAAAATGGTGTGCATGTGAGTTTTTGTCACTCACAAGTCATCCCTTTGTTACCAATCGAGAGACCACACATCTTGGGCGTTAGTGGAATTGGAGTGAAGATTAAAAGTAGTCCTAAGTGCTTCAATCTTTGTTTTGAAATTCACCGCTTCAAGGTACGATCTCTTGTTCTCTAATTCTGAAATTTACTTTGTGCATGTTATCAATATCGAATGAAGTAGATCCGTTTTAAAACTTATTTTCCGCTGCATTTTTCTTTATTTCCATCAAGTTCTTCGGGTGGTTATCTGATAACATTACTGAACCTTTGGCACTTGTCGCAGGTCTTTACATAAGCCTCGGCATCCTTCTACATGGTTGGCCAAAAGTACCCCGCTCGGACTAGCTTGTGCACTAATGATCTTGACCCTGAGTGGTTTTTGCAGATTCCCTTGTGTACCTCTCTCATGACGTAGTCTGCTTCTTCTGGACCTAAGCATCTTAGGTAGGGGCGGGAGAAACCTCTTTTGTACAAGACGTCTCTTATCAGAACGAATCTCGCTGCTTGGACCTTCAGCTTTCTTGCAGCTTCCTTTCCGTCTGGCACCGTTCTTTAAGTATTAGACTAACGGCGTGGTCCAATTGCTTTCGGAGCCTATTACTTGCATATCGATGGAATCTATCCGTGGAGAGAGCTGAACAAAAGAGAGTACATTATCTATGGTGGTCATATGTTCGGCCGAGGCAGCTTTGGCCAAGCGGTCGGCTTGCTCGTTTTCTCCACGGGGGATTTGTATGATTTTGGCCTTCAGCTCATCTACCCTCTTCTTTGCTTGGTCCAGATACCTCTTCATTCTTTCCCCTCGACACTCATAGTCCCCATTTATCTGGTTGGTAACGACCTGAGAATCGCAGTAAATGACCACGTTCCTGGCTCCTGCAGCCTTGGCGAGATCAAGCCCTGCTATTAAAGCCTCGTACTCCGCTTCATTGTTGGTAGTAGGGAAATCGAGGTGGACCATACATTCGATCGTGTCCCCTTCGAGTGACAGTAATATAATGCCGGCTCCCCCAGCTTGCTTGTTAGATGATCCGTCTACATGTATACTCCATTGAGGAAACTCTTCTGCCCCCCTGTCTTCATCATTTGTGAACTCTGCTATGAAATTTGTGACGATCTGTCCTTTAATGGCTGTTTATGGGTGATACCGGATGTCGAACTCGCTTAACTCAATGGCCCATAACGCCAATCGGCCAGCAGCTTCATGGTTGCTCATTGCCCGCCGCAAGGGTTTGTCAGTTAGGACGGTCACCGTGTGGGCTTGAAAATACGGCTTGAGTTTGCATGTCGCCGTAACTAATGCGAAGACGAGTTTCTCCATGGGCGGGTATCTTTCTTTGGCACCGCGAAGCGCCCGGCTGGCGTAATACACGGGTTTCTGCACTCTTTCTTCTTTTCTGACCAGGGTGGCACTGATAGCGGCAGGGGAGATGGCCAGATAGAGGTAAAGCTCCTCACCGGGCTACGAGGGACTTAGTAATGGCGGGGAAGAGAGATAGGCTTTTAACTCCTCAAATGCTTGCTGACACTCGGCGGTCCACTCGAAAGATTTCTTCAGTGTGCGAAAGAAGGGTAAGCATTTGTCCGTTGCCTTTGACACAAATCTATTCAGTGCAGCTATTTTGCTGTTGAGGCTTTGTACTTCCTTCACATTCTTTGGCGGTGCCATCTCTATTATGGCCCGGATCTTGTCCGAGTTAGCCTCGATGCCTCTCTGTGACACCATGAACCCTAGGAATTTTCCTGCCGTCACTCCGAAAACGCATTTTCCTGGATTAAGCTTCATGTTGTAAGAGCGAAGAGTGTCGAATGTTTCCTTGAGGTATTCCAAGTGATCTTCCTCCCTTCAGCTTTTTACCAGCATATCGTCAACGTAGACTTGGACATTTCTCCCAATTTGCTGCGCGAACATCTTGTTCATAAGCCTCTGATACGTCGCGCCTGTATTTTTTAAGCCGAACGGCATCACTTTATAACAAAAGAGTCCTTGACTAGTTACGAATGAGGTTTTCTCCTGATCAGCTTCATGCATTCGAATTTGGTTGTAACCGAAGAAAGCGTCCATGAAGCTTAACAGTTTGTGCTGGGCCGTAGAGTCTACTAGAATGTCGACCCGCGGGAGGGGATAGCTGTCTTTGGCACATGCTTTGTTTAGGTCGGTGAAGTCCATGCACATTCTCCACTTTCCGTTGGCTTTCTTCACCATTACCACGTTTGCTAACCAGTTGGGATAGTACACCTCCCTAATGAAGCCTGCTTCTTGTAGCTTACAAACTTCTTCTGCTATCGCTCTGTCTCGTTCTTGGGCAAAGACTCACTTCTTCTGTCGGACAGGTGGGCAGGATGGCGACACATTCAGCTTATGCACCATAACTGAAGGGTCAATTCCTGGCATATCTTCATGGCTCCAGGCGAACACATCCTGATTTTCCTTAAGGAAGGTTACGAGTGCTGAGCGAATCGCCGGGCTGGCGAGAGTACCAATCCTAGTGGATCTGTCCACCCTGGAGCTATCGAGGGGTATCTCCTCTAGCCTCTCCACGGGTTCTGCCCCTGTCCGTTGTTCTTCTATGCTCATGGTCGGCAAATGGTCATCCATTTCCAGCATCGCAACATAGCATTCGCGAGCGGCTATTTGGTCCCCTCGCAGTTCTCCTATTTCGTGCTCAGTGGGGAATTTGATCATCAAGTGATAGGTCGAAGCTATGACCTTCCAAGAGTTAAGGGTGGGTCGGCCTATGATGGCATTGTAGGCAGAGGAGTAATCGACCACGAGGAATGTAACATCCCTGGTGACTTGTTAGGGGTAATCTCCAATTGTAACCGGCAATGTGATCGCGCCAAGGGGGTACACTTTGGTTCCTCCAAACTCGACGAGTGGAGCGTTAGTTGGGGTTAATCGCTCTCTACCGATCCGCATCTGTTGGAATGCTGGGTAGTAGAGAATATCTGCGGAACTCATGTTGTCGACTAAGACTTGGTACATGTTATAGTCTCCTACCTGGATGCTAATGACAAGTGCGTCGTCATACGGATGGTGGAGACATCGGGCGTCCTCTTCTAAGAAGCCAATAAGTGGGTTGTCGACTCGCGGCATCTTCGGGATGGCACTGGTGAGCTGAACGTTTTGAATCATTCTAAGACAAGTCTACCGAACCTTTTTCGATAAGCCGCTGGCGGTCGCGGCCCCTACAATCATGCTTATGTCTAGGGCTGTCCACGGGTTGGGCCGGGTCGGTTTTGGACCCAACCTGGATTCGACCCGTCAGCGTTGGGTGGAGGGCCGGAGGAACCCGAAACCAACCGCCGAAAAAATCGATCGAGTCAGTTTCGGGTGAGGGTGAGCATCGGTCGGGCCGGAATAAAAAAAACAGCATCGAAATCTGAAAAAAAGCATTGCCAGAATTTGGAAAAAAACACCGAAAACTGGAAAAAATCGCGCAGAAAACCGCCAGAAACTGGAAAAACATGCCGGGATTTCGCCGAAATCTGCATTTTTGGCTAAAAATTGCTTGGATTTTTCCAGATCTGGCTAAATCCTACCAAATCTAGCCGGATCTGGTCGAGATCTTGCCGGATTTGGCTTGTTTTGAAGGATTTGGCCGATTTTTTTACAGCTCCGGTCGGGTTCGGGTTGCTCGGGTTTTGGAGATGCAAACCCGCCACTCGACCCGCCGGCGTCGGTTTTTGAAAACGGGAACAAGCTGCTGACCGACTGGACCTTCGGTTCGGGCTAGAATCGGGTCCACATTGGGCGGTTTGGCCGAATTGACAGGTTCTGGTCGGGTCTGGACAACCCTACTTATGTCTCCTAAGGGCTGTCTCGGACGCTCGTTGTCTCGTCAGGGAGCTTGCTCCTGAGGGAACGGGTCTGCCCTTTCCTTTCTAACGAACTTCTGCAACTTCCCTTGCCTAATGAGTGCTTCAATCTGCTGTTTCAAGTCGTAGCAGTCAACTGTGTCATGTCCATGGTCGTGGTGGAAGCGACAGTATTTGTCTCTGGACCGCTTGTTGAGATCTCCCTTCAGCTTTCCTGGGAAAGTCAATGTCCCCTCGTCCTTGATTTGCATTAGGACCTGGTCGACTGGGGTGGTCAATGGAGTGAAGCTCGTGAACCTCCCCGTGGGGGGCTTAGATCGCCTATCATCCCTTCGCTCGCCGGTTCTTGCTATCTTCCGCCTTCTTTCCTGGCGGGTATCTTCCTTCCTTTCTCTCTTCTTGGGCTTTTCCTCTCGAGCTAGTAGAGCGTTTTCGGCATTCATGTACTTAGTGGCCCTGTAAAGCACATCTGACATAGTTTTCGGGTCATTCTTGTATAGTGAAAACAAGAACTTACCCTTCTTCAGCCCATTTGTAAATGCTGCTACGAGTATTTTGTCGTCGGCCTCATTGATCGAGAGCGCTTCCTTATTAAAGCGGGCTATGTAAGATCTCAATGTTTCATCCTCCCGTTGCTTGATACTCTTCAAGCATGCAGTAGACTTCTTGTACCGATGCCCTCCAATAAAGTGCGAAGTGAATTGGGCGCTCAGCTCTTTGAAAGTGCTGATGGAGTTGGGTGTCAGCTGGTTGAACCAAATTCTCGCCGGGCCCTTCAGCGTTGTAGGGAAGGCCCTACACATGATCTCGTCCTCTACTCCTTGAAGATGCATCAAGGTCTTGAAGGTTTCTAGATGATCAAGCGGGTCCTTGGCTCTATCGTAGCTCTCAATTTGCGGTATGCGAAACTTCTGTGGCAGGGGAAAAGAATTGACAGAGGTAGTGAATGGCGAATCGGTCTAGTGAACCAAATCGTCAAGGTCGCTAGACACTCGTCCTTTATGGGCGTTCATCATAAGATCCATCCTTTCCTTCATCAATTGCATCACCGCGACCATGTAAGGGAGGGCTGTGTCAAAACCGAAGGGACGGCTGGTTTCTTGTCGTTCTTGTTGGTTTGGAGCGTTGCTACCTTCGGGTTCCTCCTGGTTCCTTCTTTCAGCGCTAGTCCCTTCTTGATCATCTTTTTGGTTATTCGGTGTTGCATTCTTCTGACGCAACTGTTCTTCCAAATCGTGGTTTTGTTTGTTGAGGCGTTCCATGGCGGCGGCGAGGGTTTGAACTTGTCTCTCGAGGATGGTCGTGGGTGGTTCCTCTTCTCGAACGTCGTTTGTGGTTGCCATCGAGCGAGTGAGCACCATGCAACTCTTTTATCCGAAAAGCTACAGTATGGCTTCTGGATCGCAGCAAAATGTTTCCCATAGACGGCGCCAATTGATGATGCCGAAAAAATCACTAGTGAGCCACACGATACTCGCGCACTATAAACAGCACCTGCACAACAAAAAGGAGAAGACCTAACAGAGAGCACCGGTGTGGTGCCAGCCAAATACCCTCCGAAGGTCAAGTTAGAACTTCTTACAACTCTAGAGTGTTAGAGAAGGGTTAATTATGCGTACCTCAATTTCTGAGGGTATTGGGGCTTTTATAGTAGTAGAGAGTCGATCATCTCATACTTGGACTAGAAGCCCTTTCCTTATAAGAAACCTCATGGGCGTATATTACGGAATCCTTTCCTCATTGAGCGTGGGATGCAAGTCATTTCCTTATATACTCATGCGTGGAGGCCAAGCAAAGATTTTATTTAGAACCGTCAACATTAGGACCGTCATCTTATCTTATCCCCTTCAGCCATATTGGCGTCAACCTGTCAATGGTGTCAGCCCCTTGATGCTCTCCACAGATTTCCTTTCACGATCCTATTACATCACTGTCTGTCAGCTTTAGGGTCTTCAGTTTCTTCATTTAACTCATCCTGTCAGCCTAAGCTGTAGACTCTATTTCATGAGCAAGGCTGACGGGTTTAGCCTGGGTATTGCTTCTTATAATTTTGCTCATCATTTGTTGTGTCTTACCACTCTTTTTTTTTCTCCTTTCGGGGTGTTTGGCCAACATTGAGATATGTGTAATATTTGACTAATGCAAGGCACTCTACCAACATTGATTGATATATATATATATATATATATATATTATGGCCACTATTCTTCTACCCTAACTATGGCAAAAGTGTTGTTCTAAAATCAAGAACAATGTTCCTTGATTTTAGTCCATCAAGAATATCAACATGTGCTAAACGTTTGCATGATGCATAAACACGCTTCTTTTCATTTCTTAAGCATTGCATGATTCTATCTGAATTAGTGGAAAAAGTTTTATGATTGATCACCTGATTGAGTCCCATTTTAGCTTTCAATGAATAGCCTTGGCCGAAGGGCGTAGGTAGACCACACTCTAGGTTGGTCTTGTAGGAATAGATACCTTAGAGCATTCTCAGCAGTGAAGCTAAATAGTTATATAGCTATTTTTGTTTCACCGAAACACAAAAAATTCTCTACATCAATGTATGTAAAGCTAAAATTTTTTAGCTTCAAGCTTCTGTACGAAGCTACTTTTGGCTTTGTACGGAAGGTGAAGATAAAACTTAAAAATATATTTTTTAATTTCTACACATATTAAAATAATACTTCTTTACTTATTTTTTTAATTCTTTATTTCTTTTCTCTTTCTACCCAAAAAACAAGAACCAACCTGTGCGAACCAAATCAGAGATCGTCGGCCTTGGAAATGACGCAGAGTCAGCTCGGTGTGGGCTCAAAGTTGGATCGTCAGCGAAGCTGATGCGAGGATGGGCAGATCAGAGCTGTCAAGGCTCTCTTCACCCACTCTCCTTCCTTGCCTCTGATTTGAACTAGTGAGTTCTTCATCGCAGATCTACACATGTTGAGTCGATTTTGTGAAAACGGCGCGTTGTGGTGGCTTCCGTTGTTGTGACCCAAGTTCCTTTCGAGGTTGCACCGAAACAAGCCTGGATGTGATGTAGGCGAACACATACATGCCTTCTTCGGGGCTGGGATAGCTCTGGTTTGGTGGCTTTTTGATGACCTGGTTGCGATTCAGAGAAATCGAGTGGTGGTGGCTGGTGGGATGTATTATTTTATTGTAGTAGATATATTATTTTATTGTGATGTTTATATTATTTTATCATATTGAAAGCTAAAATAAATCCACTGCTACTGGATGTTTTGTAAAATGAGTAGGTAAAATAGATAAAGTAGTTTTTTGTGGTGCCAAATAGCTAAAAAAATAGCTCTACTACTATGGATGCTCTTACACCATGTCCCCTTAGTTAGCCTAAGGGGACAAAAAGTTGTCAAAGCTACTCCACCTATGATTTTGGGAACTGTCTACCAATAAGGATCCGGATCAAGTGCAATAACTAGAGAAAGTAAAATGGTAAAAAAGTTAAAAGTTAAACGTTTTGATCCAAGGTAAAAAAATAAAATAAAAATAAATATTGCACTAGCTATTGTACCAGATCTCAATCCTACCAACAACATTAATCATTTTCTATAACCCTAGAGTTTGTGAAGGTAAACGGCAATGTTGCCATAATTGCTGCTTATTATCCTTTTACTAACTCCTTTCACCGACTTAATCGGCAGAGGGTCTAAGACCAACCCACCTAAATTTGGTCTTCGATCTGGAGAGTTGCCTTTGTTTGTGAAGGAAAAGTTATGGAAGTCCCATGCACCAAGGAAAGCTTTATTCTGCTTAAAAAATATTTATTTTACATTTTAAAAGATTACTTTATTTATTTTACCAACTCATTAATAATACACCCAAAATTCAATTTCTTATTCTTACATACAACATAATAAAATAATAGAGAGAGAGATTGAATGAGAGTGTCAGGGAGGAGAGAGAAGTTAAAAATGAATAAAAAATAAATACAAACTTGCTACAATAGTTGCTATAGATACAAACTTGCCGTTGACAATTGCTAAAATTTTTTAGCAATAGTACACACCCGGGTAAAATCCAAATGGATTAATTCGGTCTTCATCAAAAGGGAAAACAGCAAGAAGTACAAAATTACACAATATGATCTTCATGATTCTGCAAGGCATAAAATCTGTGCAGACAGAAAAATAAGAGTACACATAAAAATTCACCATAATTTTGTTTTCATCCTTAAATTAAACTAGATCTCTCTCTCTCTCCCTCTCTCTCTCTCTCTCTCTCTCTATATATATATATGTTGATCGTGGACCAATACTTTATGGCACAAACTCCTCTTGGCTCTCCTCCTGCTTCTCGTACTCTTCCATGGTGTTGAACTCATTTGGGTACATATTATTTCCATAGTAACCTTCATTTTTGGCGGTTCCCCTCCCCGACTCATACCCATTAAGATTGGTATTCTTATTTTGAACTTCAAAATAGTACTTACCATTCTCCAAGAACCTCGTGTCACTCATCCCTTGTCTATCACTCTGGTAGCCATTGCTGTTGTAGTAGCCATTGGTATTGTAGTTGTTTGCATAGCCATTGCTATTATAGTTGGTTGTATAACGATTATTGTTGCTGTAGCTGCTGCTGAAGCCATTGTTGTAATTGTTGGGGTTGCCATTGTTGTTGTAGTTGTTGGGGTTGCCATTGTAATTGTACAAGTTTGTTTTCGGATACCCTGTCTTATACCTTTCACCTGTGAGTTCTTCAGTTAGATTTTCATCTTCAAAATTGGTGGTAGTAGTAGTGGGTGTCTCCTTTGTGGGAGGGAATTGGTTGGAGCCATGACCATAAAGGCCATAGCCATAGCCTTTTTCACTTTCAGAGTAAGTTGGTGCTGGTGTTACTTCTGGTGTTTGTACTGTTACTGGTTCTATTGCTGGTGCTGGTGCTGGTGTTAGTGTTGGTTCTGGTGTTGGTGTAGGAGCTTCAGCTGTAAGGGAAACTTTGAGATCTGGCATATTGTTGTTAGCATTGTCATGGGTGAACTTGCTAAAGAACCTGCTCTCTCTAGCTTGAATTTGCAGTGAGAAGAAGAGAACTAGGAGGAAGAAAAAAGAAAGGTGTTTTGCCAAGGAAGCCATTAGAAGAACAAAAATAGAGAAAACAGTTCTGTCAGTACTGAAATTCTCATGTAACCAAGTGTTCCCTTTTATAAACTCTCGTCCCTCACATTTAATGAACCGGGTAATTATGCGTGGATTGAGGAAAGGCAAGGACTGTGGGGTAGGAAAAATGGAAAATGATGGCATACAGTGCACACTGCATGTGCATTTCATGACAATGTCTAACAAGGGAGGCCCCTATTAATCTTTTCTACAAGAACACATTAGTATTGGAGTCTTAAGTCAAAAGGGTGGCAATTTTCTTTTCTAGATTCGAAAACAGACACCTTTTTTCAGTCTGAAATTAAGGAGGGGACCCATGCGGCCATGCCATGCCCCTGTCCTAATTACTAGCATTTAGCAGTTGAGTTAGTTAGGCACCAACCAGAAAAAAACACAAACTAAAAAATAAAAACTATAAAAGAAAGAAGAGAAAGTAAATAAGGAAATTATTCAATTAACCAAAGATAGCTGGGAGGCCACGGGTCCACAGTAGTACTACATAGTACATAATTACTTTGGTGTAGGCATGTTACCCTGCTTCCATTGCAAGCATTTTTGCAGATTCTTTTACTTTTTCCCTTTTCTCAAAGTTATGAGGAAAAGCTTTGAAGTTTGAATATGTTTACCTTTAATTTGGTTTGATTTGAGATACTTCGGTACTCCCTTTAACTGTCAAGAGTGGGGTTAATTAATCCCATTCCAACTCCCAGCCTTTAATTTGGAGTTTGAATGTTCTTTCCTTTTAAAATTTATGTGGTCCATTGCAAAATTCCTTGAACAGAGGTGCGGGGCAAGATCGAATTTGGGATAAGGAAATGTGCTTTGGGATGGTAATAAAACATGTAAAAATAAATAAATTATAAATATGATATCTATAGTTAAAAGTCTTGCAGCTTAACTAAAATATCACGGTATTACAAATATATACATTTTGAGTGGGGTAAGGTGAACAAATTATTTGTGCCATTATTGGGCGGCCCCACATTGAAGTCAGGGTAGTCACAAGACCACCCTCATCTGGAAATTTTTATTTATTTATTATTATATATAATAATCAATTACAGAGATTAGAGTAATTGCTACACTACTACTAAGGCCAAGGCTAAGACTACTCCTAAATATGCAAGATAAAAAATATTGATCCCCATGTAAAATGATATGTATCCTTTTCCTTTCCTTTCCTTGAATCTCCTCCTTTTATATATTCTTGAAATATTGAAAATTTCGAACAAATTAATTTTTTGGTTTTCTTTTGAAGAAAAACAGATTTCAATTTACGTACGAAAATGAAAAGGCAGAGGTCAATCAATTTACGCCTATATATAATTACTTTAAGATGTGATTACTCTTTGATTTATTTTTCAGTAATCTTGAAGGAATTCTTTTTGGGTCGCGTAATCACCGGAAGAATAGTAGGATATAAAAAAGAAGAACATAGATTGCTGACATTCCAAACATCAATGATTGCCGCTTGATTTCGGTTGTTGCTGAATATTTTGACTTTAGATTGGAAGTCTGCTCCTGAAAAAGAGGGAAATTGGGAACAAGGGACTAAGATGGGCTTGAGTTTCAAGCTAGACTTTAAAAGCCCATATACTGTTCTGGGTCAAGGGTCAAAAGCCTGGGATTCACATTGTGAAATGGGTTTGGGCCCCTATTGCTTTTCTAATAGTTTATTTGCAATCCACTTTTCAGATAAATAGGGATGAAGGTGCCAATTAACCATTTTTATGGTAAAGTTTCTTCATGTCATATCAAATGGTTGGGCCACATAAAGAGGCTATGGGCTTTAGCCAGTTAGCCCCTTTATGGTTAAGTTCGGTATGCTCATTGAGAAGGACGAAATGATTTTAGCACTTTTTGAGATATAATTACGGATCACGGGCCCAATTACCGTAAGGGAAATTATATTATAAGACAGTTTGGTAGACATCTCCGTTACAAAATGTGTGAATCTTACACATATGAGTCTCACATGTTGTGAGAAAGAGAAATCTCACTAGACCGCCTCATGATTCACCTTCTTTAGTCCTTTTAACATAGGATCTTTTGTTTTAATTTTTTAAATCCCGACTTATTTTCATGGTTACCAACTTACTGTATATATTTGGTTAAAATAGAAATTATATCCTCTCACTCTGACATGTTTTCAATTAAGTTTTGTTCTTTTTAGTGCATTTAAAAAAAAAATTCCCATTTCAATTCTTTAACTTTAATAAATTTTCTTTCTTTCTTTTTCTCCTTGAACTTTAATCATTTTTCAATGTAGTATTTTTGTCTACTTCAATCTAATCTTGCCATTAATTAAAATATTTTTCATTTTCCCATTTTCCAAAATGAAGTCATTTTGGTAAACATAACAGTGCAGTCACCGAAGGACAACATTGAAGACAAGTCAAAAGGATATCATTTTTATTTAACATAACTTGTTGGAATATAAGTTTGTAAGTAGTGTATTTTTGCACAAATTAAATTTTAAACAAAAGTTAAAATAAAAAATAAAAATAAGTTCGTCCAAAACACATAATTTAGGTAGGTAAATTTCTTGACATGTATAAAAAATAAAAATAAAAAGATATCAAATTTCAACATCAGTTGAGCAGTGGTAAGTTTTATGGACAAAACTCCGTAATGTGGCCCAGCCCATGTTACTTCTAAAACTGTTTACCCATTACCCTATTGTTTATGGCGGATTGAGATGGGTATAGCTGAAACCAGTTTTGATGCTTGTTGAAAATTTTGCCTACTAAAACATTGTGCATTTAAAATAGGTTTTTGATACTACTGGATTTCTACAATTGATACATGTGGGCTAAATGCACCAAACAATTGAAAGAATTGAGATCTAGTGCAATTAACCATAAGATGTGAGAGAGAGATGAAAAAATAAAGTGTAAAAGTGAAATGGTAAAAAGATGAGGGTTAAAATTTTTTTTATTCAAGGGTCAAGATTAAAAACGACTTTTGTAATTTTTAATTGAATTCTCAATTTTGTGTCACAAGTGTGGGCACAACGGAGAGGGGAGTATGCCTTGGCCGAGTAAATCGCGGCGGAGAAAAGATATGGAGTTGCACATAGTTTAGGTCTAAGAACCATATATATAGCGTCATTTCGTGGAATGATTGATCATACTACCAAAGTATGGGTTCGGAGTTTACGTACGGCTTGAAAAGGTGTTAGGCATCTAAAACCATCTGACTCATGAGTCAACTTCCACTCATTGTGTCTTACGTCTTAATTTTGTTATAGGCAAGTTCAATATTGTATTCTATGCTCACACACACACTAGTATACATTTAAGCATATAACATGACATTTTATACCAAATCCCAGCATCCATCTATCATAGCATTGCATCACATATCTCATTCAAGGTAGCAAACAAACAAACATATATAAATAAATAAATAAAATAAAAATTTTATAAAAATAAGTTGTCCAAAACACACAATTAGGTAGATAAATTTCTTGTTTGTCAAAAAAAAAAAAAAAAATGATATCAAATTTTCAACATCAGTTGAGCCGTGGTGAGTTTTATGGACAAAACCCCGTAATGTGGCACAGTCCATGTTACTTCTAAAACTGTTTACCAATTAGCCTTTTATTTATGGCGGATTGAGATGGGTATAGCTGAAACCGGTTTTCATGCATGTTGAAAATTTTGCCTAATAAAATAAATGGGCTTTTAAAATAGGTTTTTGATACTATCGTCGAGCTTTCTATCAAGATTTCTACAATTGATACATGTGGGCCCAATACACCAATTAACTGAAAGGATTGAAATCTGGTGTAATAGCAAATAATAGCATTTGCTATTGCACCATGCAATTAACCAGTGTGAGAGAGAGGTGAAAAAATAAAATGTAAAAATGAAATGATAAAAAGTTGAGAGTTAAATTTTTTTTTAATCCCAATTAAAAGGCTCAAATTTGTGTAATTAGAATAAAGTGTAGGCCAAGTAAAATCTAGGTACGCTGGGGCCTTAGTTGTACAGGCTTTCCATAATTTTTGTATATGGATAATTGGATCTAATAGGACCAACGTGAACATATTGTTTAAATTTGAATTGCAATATTGGACGAACAAAAGGAAGTTACGCTACAATTTTTTTTTTTGCTTAATGAAAAAGAAAGGGGTCTCTTGTGTGGGCTCATCAATCCCACTCCATGTGATGGTAAAGGGTAATACCACGTATACCACAAGGGCTTTATTGAGGCTATTGCTCAAACTGGTCCTCTCTGGGTGCTGGAAAAATGACTCCTACCATCAAACCACTCCCTCGTGTAGTAAGAAGTTACCCTACATAATCTCTTCCAAACTCCCCCAAATCAAATTTGTTGATACAATATCGGACAATCGTTTTAGTTTGATTAGAAAAATACAATATTTTTATATTGATTAATATTGATACACCGTTTTAGCATTACTATTATAAAAGTTTTTTTTTATTTTTATTTTTTTTTAACTCCATTGTAATATTTTATATATTGAATTAATATTTTTAAATTTTCACTATTAAGTAAAATGTGTTCTATGTTTTAACACATTTGTCAAATATCATGCAAATCAGATGTGTTTTATTATTTGAATATTCATAAGCTCATATTTTACATATAATTCAATAAGCATGAACTTGAAATTAAATTTTTTTATAAAATGAGATAGCTAGTGATCTTAGATCATCTTTGACATTTTGCAAGCATTATGGGTATAAGAAGAAACTGTTATCTAACAGTACATTTTGCAAGCATTATGAGTATAATAAGAAAATGTGTCGAAAAAACATTATTTTGACTTTTTCTTAGCCACACTAGCAAATTATGTCATTGTTTTGATAGTAAGGGTAATGTGAGCGGGTAGTAATTAAGCAAGGGAATTTTTGTAACTTTGTCTAGCTAGACCCGTACTTGAAGACTTTCTGGTCATTAGAACCACACCCTTATATTGTGATCAAACTCTATTGTTCCAAAAGTTGTGTTGAAGGCCACATCAATTAGGACCTCCACCAATCCTATTCAGATCATTCTCTTAGCATTAAATGTGATGTGGCTTATCCCTTAATAGGGTTCCTAACCAATCAGGAAGAGTGCCTAGGCTGTTGGTATAGGTTTGGGCCTATCACATCCAACTGAAAGTAGTAGGAGAAAATCATGATAATTTCTCGGTCCAGGGAAATAAACTTTGTGGGGCAGGGAAATCCTACACATGGAAAAGTAGGGTGGTGCGGGGAAAATTTTTTATCCCTTGGTCGGAAGAATGAATGAAGTGAAACCTAATTGTGTTAATCTATTAGGGCATTAGCTACATATGACATGTACTTTGATCTTCCCATGACGGACGGGAGAGAGGATTGTTACGATTAAAAAAAAAGTTGTTGATGATAATGTCTTAATAAGTGAATTGAGATGAATAATGGTAGATAAATTATTGATTTGAGCCTAATTCACATGGATTGTAAGTGAGTTTACCCATATATATTTTTTTACTAAAAATGTGAATTATTGAGTTTAATGGTAAGGCTCTTATTAGATAAAACTATCGTAAATAGGAATTAATTGATCAACATTGGTATATGCAGGCTTCATTAAATGAGCAAAACTTATTTTATTTTATTTAAAATTTCCCCTTGAATCTAAAATATGCACATATATAATATTTTGTTTCCTTTTTGACGAGTAGTGATCAAATGGTCGTCCATTACATGGACGACCGTAAGCACGTTTAAGTCAAACATAAATCCTTCATTTAAGCTGGTTATGAGCAATAGTTACAAAGTCATTATAGGCGTCTTTTATGAGCCATTTCACGATCGTTACAAATACCTTTATGAGCTGTTTAATGGCCATTACTAAGCTATTAATCTCTCAGCTCAGGCAAAACGCAAGGAGAAGCTGACAGACTTCACATTTACTCCAGAGTTGGCTATATAAAATCATAAGAGCAAGTAAGTAACACAATTGAAGCTACAATACATATTAGAGATTTCCTCAAAGAGATTAACTAATTTAAGTATTGGAGGGTCCTTGGCAAGCACCAACTCGGTGTCTTTTATTATCACTTGTTTTCTTTAACAGGATATCCCAGTCGTCCATCAGGTTGATGAGGGACATACTAACAACACACTTTTTGTGTTTTATCAATTTGGCACCGTCTATGAAAATCGACGAATTGCAACTCAATACAGCAAGTCATTGTATCTCTATCGACAAGTTCCTTGAAACCAATGGATTCAACTACTACTGCATCGCCAAATTCGGTGGTGATGGCCCAACAAACCCAAGCATTGACAGCTAATGTGCAAGAGTTTATGAAGCAGAATGAAGACTTGAGGTAGCAGATACGTCTAGTGGGAAGTAATACGTCCGTTGCATGTCGTAACCATGGCCAAAATGACGATGAAGCTAATAACCCATAAAATAGTAGGGAAAGAGAAACTTTTGAGTGCACTGAACAGTCAACACACGACAATGACCAATTGATGAGGAATATAAGGAAAGAGCTGGATGAAGTTAAGAATGCCATGAAAGGAAAGACAGCCATGAACCTCAATGACATGATCAAAAGGACGAACTCACCCTTCACCACTAGTGTTCTGGAGTGTTCTCTGCCTCCCAAATTCCATCTCCCACAATTAGAGATCTATGATGGTACCAAAGATCCCCTTGATCACATAGGAGCGTTCAAGACAATACTAAACCTCCAAAAAACTCCAGACGAGGTGAACTATAGGTCTTTCCCAGCCACCCTTAGAGGAGCTACAAGGGTATGGCTTAGCAAATTACCTGCATCGTCATTTGCAAACTTTGAGCAGTTGAGCAACTCATTTGTGTGACATTTTATTGGGGGCTAATGACATAAAATGCCCACTTCATATTTGATAACTATAAAGTAATAGTAGGGAGAAAATTTGCAATTGATCAAACAAATCATCAGTCCTAGGTAAAGGATATTTGTTCCTCACAGTGACCTTATTCAATTGCCTATAATTAATGCATAATCTCATAGACCCATCATTTTTCTTTACAAAAAGAATAGGAGTATCCCAAAGAGGTACACTAAGTCGAATAAATCCGTTTTCTAAAAGCTCTTGCAATTACAATTTAAGCTCCTTCAACTCTGCAAATACCATACGATATGGTGCTATAGAAATAGGTGTAGTTTATGACACCAAGTCAATGGCAAATTCTATCTCCCTATCAAATGGTAGCCTAGGGAGATCCTTAAGAAATACATCAACAAAGTCCCTCAAAATAAGAATGTTGTCTATCTTTAACTATTCATTTTGGTTATCCACAACATATGCAAGATAACCTTTACAACATTTTCTAAGTCACTTATTAGCATGAATGGCAGAAATAACATTAGGCACGAGGTTCTCTCTTAACCCATGAAACACAAATTCGGGTCGACCCGAAATACAAAACACCACTTCCTTCTTGTAACAGTCAACATTAGCATGGTAAGCTGCTAAGTGCTAGCCAATCCATGCCTAAATTACATCAAATTCTTGAATTTCTAAGAGAATCAAATTAGCCAACAACTCTTTTCCTCCAATCTTAATCACACAAGACTTACATATGGACTCGACAACCATTGTTTTAGCCAAAAGAGTAGAAACAATAAGTTCAAAGTCCAACAATTCAGGCACACGACCAGGAGAAGCCAACAGACTTCAAATTTACTCCTGAGTTGGCTATATAAAGCCATAAAGAGCAAGTAAGTAGACACATAATTGAAGCTACAATACATATTAGAGATTTCCCTGAAAAGATTAACTAATTTAAGTATCGGAGGGTCCTTGGGAGGCACCAACTCGGTGTCTTTTATTATCATTTCATTAAAACACACTTCACTGTGAGCAAAAGTACAAGACTTTTCACTAGGATGAGGCAAACGAACAACAGTGTTACTTGAAAATTGGAACTTTTTCCTACAGTGGACATAGCAGTATCAACTTCCTTACCTATGGACTCAGCATGATGACAGATCCATTTCAAGTTCACTTGACCTAATTTCAACCTCTATATCCTCTACAGTGGCTATCTCTAGGTGATATTGTATTAAAGATTGGTGAATCAAAGGATAAAAAGTAAGAAGAACAGGTCTAAAAGAAGTAAAACGGGATATAAACAGACGACTTGAGGATGTCAACCAGAAGAATACTCAAGAAAAGCCCCTAATCTAGCAAAGCAGAAAGACATAGAGGGAAATTATTGTCTAACAAAAGCAAAATCAACCATTAATGGAGCTTTAAAGTGAAGAAGTCTTACCAGGTGGAAGTTTTTGAAATTTGAAAAGCTTCAGACTTCAGGCGTAGGGACAATGAAGAAGAAAAGGAAGGGGAACCGTTTTTTTTAAAAGGAAAGGCAGAAATCAAGGCACGGGAAAATCAATGAAACATTCACACACCCCACCTATGAGACAAGGACACATGTTCGTGGTCAGACAAAGAGGTCACTTCACATTTATTATGATGGGAAAGAATCTCAAGAAACGAAGAGAGGTCCAAATTGCCACGGCCGTTCATATTCCTACGCTCATCCAAGACTCAGATGATGTAGGAATAAAGGGGGCAACTGATGAGTAGTGATCAAATGGTCATCCATTACATGGACGATCGTAAGCACATTTAAGCTAGACATAAATCCTTCATTTAAGCTGGTTATGAGCAACAGTTACAAAGCCATTACAGGTTTCTTTTATGAGCTGTTTCATGGCTGTTACAAATACCTTTATGAGCTATTTAATGGCCATTACTAAGCCATTAATCTCTTAACTCAGGCATAACATCAAGAGAAGCCAACAAATTTCGCATTTACTCCTGAGTTGGCTATATAAAGCTATAAAGAGCAGGTAAGTAGACACACAATTGAAGCTACAATACATAGTAGAGATTTCCCTAAAGAGATTAACTAATTTAAGAATTGGAGGGTCTACACAGATAAGACATTATAGATATTAGAATGGGTGAAGTAGTTGAAGAAACTTTTGCTGATATGTTTATAAATATGTTTGGAGAAATGTTGTAGACACGAACTCTTTTACAACATTTTTAGAAATTATTGATATAACAAATTTTTCTAGTTCTTATATAGGCCTACGTACTACTAACATCACATTTTTACTTACTAATAATAATCTAACACATCAACAGTTTGTAAAACAGTTTGTGGCTTTAGCATTTTCCATATATTTAAGACATTTTTTTTAAATGCGTGTTTAAGATTAATATGGTTATATGTTTATTAAAATGCTTATTATTTAGTATATTTTTTATGTTATGTATAAACTTCGCTTTTCTACACAACCTTTCACCCTTCAACAGATGGATAGTTGTAAAGGACTATTTAGATCTTATAAAACGTCTTAAGGGCATGTGTACAAGATTTCAGGATTAGTTAGGCTAATCATCTGTACTTAGTGAGGTTTGCCTATAATTATATCTACTAGTCTAGTATTGAGATGACCCTTTATGAGGCTTTATATGTAGAAAATCTAGATCGGTTTGTTGGCAAAAAATCTTGGGCCATAAATCATTTAGAGGACTCCTAAAAAAAATTAATTTGACTCATAAAAGATTTTAAATAGTTTATAGTTAATAGAAAAGTACAATGCTGACGATTGAACAAAGGATTTGGATTTTGATGTTAGGGATATGAAATTCCATAAAATTGATCCAATGAAAGGAGTTATTAGAATTAGTATATTGATAAATTGAACCCTAGGTATGTAGGATCATCTGAAAGTTTGAAATGGATTGGTTTTGTTTCTTATAAAATGGAAAGCTCATAATATGTCTTATATTTCCATTCTAAGAAAGTATATGTCTAATAAGATAAATTAGGATCCATTTGTTTAGACGTAAAATATTTTTTGAAAATTAGTTTTCCCAATTTCTGGTGTTTGATGCGGCTAAAAATGAAAGTTACCTTGAGGGTAATAAACAAGTTACACCCTCAGTTCACAACAAACCACACCCCACCCACCAATGCTACCTAACCGATCCAACCGCTACCCACCATGGCCTACTAGGTCCCTTCTTGACCCAACCTCTCTCTCTCTCCTAATCCCAGTAGGCATCAACCTATATACAACCTTATATTCTTTAGCTGCTATAACTGTGTTTATGTTGGTTTGCTTCTTGGTGCTCCAACCTCTCTTGCATCGCCACAACTCTTTAAATAAAATTTTCATTGACTAACTTATGGTTTTTGTTCTTGCTAGCACTATGTTCTGTGGTTGCATAACCGATTCTATTGGTGTCTACTCCTTAGTGGTTGCTTTTATAGTAGGACTATTTGTACCCCCTGGGCCTTTAAGTCAAACTATTTTACAGAGAATGGAGGGTTTTGTGTCTGAGATCGTGTTAGCTTTTTACTTTGCCAGCATCAGTGTAAAAGCAGATTTCTCCAAAGGGATTTTTTACGCGGGTCTATTGGTTGCAAGCACGGACTTTATAACCAATGTCATTAGTTTTATGATAGCAAGGAGCGTCATATTCAATATGCCTCTTCGTGATGGTGCTGCTCATGGAGTGCTGATCAATACCAAGGGTGTGTTACCATTTATCATCCTAAATGTTGGTTTGGAAACTATGGTAAGTAACCATAATAAAATTATGTTGTAACATGATTCCTATAAATATTGTGTGATAAAATTCATGTCTTCTTGTTTAACAGATATTGACCAAATACAAAGACTATAAATGAGAAAATTGTTTGCAAATATGGAACCACCATACTTTGGATATTAAAAGACTTCTATTCAACTTCATAATTTGTGGCTTCATAAAATGAAATCCCCTATTAAATAAGTATTAGGATATTATTTGGAATTTGGAAGTGTCATAATATATATAATAGTTATGATTTTTAAAGAGGAAAAAAACAAATATGACATAATAAACATTAGAATGCGTGAAGTTGAAGAGAATTTTGAAAATAATTATTGTTGCTGATATGTTTATAACTATGTTTAAGACATATTTGTTTAGAAGTATCCTTAAGATTAATATGATTATATGTCTATAAATGCTTATTATTTAGTAAATTCTCTATGTTATGTATAAACTTTGTTTATGTTTTCTGCACAACCTTTCACCCTTCAACATATGGACAATTATAAAGGACTATTTAGATCTTAGAAAACATCCATCTTAAGGGAATGTGTACAAGATTACAAGAATAGTTAGACTAATCATCTGTACTTGACAGGCACCAACCTTATGTCATTTATTATCACTTGTTTTCTCTTAATAAGATATCTTGATTGTCCATCAGGTTGACAAGGAACATTTTGACTACACACTTTTCGTGTTTTATCACTTTTAATAATACGTATTTAAATCTTGATCATATCTTAAAATACCATAAATACGGATTGAGTTATAAATTTTTTGGCATTCATGCATTATAGTTTTGAATTAAATAATTGATCACCAAATTGAAGTCAAGAATTCAACTTTGATTTGTTCTATGAGATATTTATCAAAGTAAAGAAAAGGTAGTGGGCCACTGCCCAATTATGATTGTTAGAACAATGTTACTATTTGTTGATAATAGCCGGCATTCTCTGTCAGAATTACAATTATAAAGACAAAGACATCCTTTCTCCACCATACTTTTGAGCGACGAGAATGGAATATTATTTTGAACATAGCAGTAATAACAACTTGGGTACACTTAATATATACCTTTTGGCAAAAAATAATTAATTATTTTAAAAAATTATATATAAAAAATTGTAAAAATTGTTAAAAAAGTTAGCCACTTTTGCAAAAAAAAAAAAAATTTAAAATAATTCACTAACATATACTCTTAATAAACCCAATTTTTTTTACACAAAATGAAAGTTGAAGAGATACAAAAAATTGTGAATTTCAATTAATTTAATTAGTAAAATCTCTTAATTGATTTTTTTTAGAACTCTTAATTAATGTCTTAATTTGATATAAAAAATTATCAACAACTGATGTTATAAGTTGAGATGCCCTTAAAAAAGAAAAAAAAGAAAATACCAAAAGAAAAAGAGAAAGTTTATTGGGGTCGGTCCATTCTATCCATGGCTGTAATCGGTTCGGTTCGGTCGGTTTTTTCTAATCCGGCCAACCGAAACCGAAATTTTCGGTTTTTGAAAATCTCAACCGAAATCAACCGAAATAGTTAAAAAACCGTCGGTTTCGGTTTGTTTCGGTTTCGGTCGGTTTTTCGGTCGGTTTCGGTTTTTGGGCCTAGAGTTTGGGCCAGTTGGGCCTTCGATTTTTTTTTCTAAAACTTTTCTGTTTGGGCTTTTTTTTTTAAAAAAAATGCATTATTCAAGTTTCTTTTTATGGTCTTTTATGCTCTAATTAAGTCTTTTCTAAAAACCTGTTTTGGGCCTTTGTTAGGAACCATTAAGTCTTTTTCAAAAACCTGTTTTGGGCCTTTGTTAGGAACCAGTTGTGGCCCAAATTCGGGCATTCTCTATTTTGGCAATGGCCATCTTTGGGCCTTTTCTAGCTTTCTGTTTTGGCCCTTATAGCCCAGATTCAGGCCTTTATTATTTTGGCCATTTTTGGGCCTTTTTACACATCCATAAAACATTTTACAAACAAAAATAAAATTACAACCTGCTTTTACTCAAACATAAATCCAGAAATACACATAATCACAACCTGCTGCTTTTACTCAACATAAATCCAAAAATACACATAATCACAACCTGCTTTTACTCAACATAAATCCAGGCTTTTACTCAACATAAATCCAGAAATACACATAATCACAACCTGCTTTTACTCAACATAAATCCAGAAATACACATAACAGCAAATTCTTCCACACACAAAAATAAATAACCTGTTACAGATTCATAAATCAAAAATACAACACATATATAGCAAATTCATAAATCACAACCTATCATAAATTCATAACCTGTCCAAAATAGCACAAACACAACCTGTCAACACAGATTCATAAATTCAGAAATAATCTAGAGCAAAAAATTGCTCTAGTGCTCAAAGCCTCAAACTAAGCTGTAACTTGTTACAAACACCCATCAAATACAAACAAGATTAAAAAAATAAATTGTACAAGTCAAAATAAAATAACTAGTACATATTTAGTTACTTCATTAGTAATATATCAATGTCCACATTGTCCATATGTCAATACTTACATAGCATTATAGCCAAAGACTCAAAATAAATTGGCTATATGTCAATGTCATCATATACAGTCCATATTTAATATTTGGCCAAATACTCAAAATAAATTGGCCATATGTCATTGCCTACTGCCTAATATCATATATTGTCTATGTATTATGTATAGGCCATTGTCAAAGCTCAAAATAAAAGCCTATATCTATATGTACTTATGTAGGCCACTGTCTAATAGCAAAAAGTATACAACTATACATATCAAAAAGTGTACATATAATTATCAATACCACCCGTCCAAAGAGCAAGAGAAATCTTCAACCGTCAACTTCAATAGGTGTTGGTGTGGACATGCCTAGTTCTGATGTTAATGCAGCATCACTCATGAGTTCTACAAACAAAAAATGAAAAAAAAACATAAAAATCACTTGTACAATAAAGCAATAAATATGCCAAGAATCCAAGACATTCAGTTTTTTTTTTTTTTTTAATAATAATAATAGACATACAGAATTTTTTTTAATAAATAAAGAAATAGAAAGTCATTTTTTTTAATAAACAAATAATAATCATACCTCCCTCAAGCTTTTCAAACTCCTCAACATCATCCATGGCAGCACGAAGGCAGATTGGAGCAGATGAAGGACGGAGCCAATTTTGACCACATATGAGGGCTTCCACCATAAGGGGAGACAATGAACTCCGGAAGGGATCAAGGACACGACCAGCCGTACTAAAGGCAGATTCTGAGGCCACAGTGGATACCGGAATTGCAAGAACATGTCGTGCAACTCTTGAAAGCACACGGTATCGTGGGGAATTAACCTTCCACCAAGCCAAAATATCAAAATTATCATCAAAATCTTCACAACTCTCTAACAAGTATTTATCTACCTCTGATTTGATATTTGAAGAATCAATACCCTTCAAGTGCTTCCTAAATCCCATCATCCTAATTGCCTTCGCATCAACCACATTAGAATCATCTCCCTCCATTAATCCACTTGGATTTTGGCCTTGGGCTTGTGCAGCAGCACTAGCACTACTACTCCCCACTTGATTTTGACTATAAAATTTATATAAATCCTCCAAAACAGCCTTTACTTTTCCTACCATATCAACAGCCTTTGGCCTCTCATACAAAGTACCAAAACAGTACTCAAGATACCTCAACTTGTATCGAGGATCAAGAACCAACCCTACATACAACAAGTGATTCATATTATCAAAGTTCCCCCAATACTTTTCAAATTTGTTCTTCATGTAATCAGCCATTGTTCTCAACAAATAACTATCTTTTTCATGCTCTAACTCAATTGTGTCATGAATTGACATAAGCTCCAAAAAGAAAGAATTGCTAGTGACATAACTAGCACCCGAAAACCTCAAGGTTGCATCATAAAAAATTTTAAGAAATTTAGAAAAGATCCTAATCTTCTCCCAATCCACATCATCCATTCCCCAAGCATCCTCATCATTTCCTTCTTCCTTGGACTCCTCTCTAATTGTCAAAAGAAAATTTGGATCATCTTCCTCTAATCTCTCAAAAGCCTTTTGATACTTCTCGGCCTTCTCCAACATAATATAGGTGTAGTTCCACCTAGTTGGCACATCTAAGCACAACTGATTTTTAAACTCAACTTTCTCCTTCTCCGCACATAACTTAAATGTGTTTTGTCTTTGTGGAGATGATCTAACATATTTCACAGATTTCCTAACCTTCACTATTGTCTCATCCATTTCAACTAACCCTTCACGAACAATCAAGTTCAAGATATGAGCACTACACCTCACATGCAAGTATTTATGCCCTAAAACTGTTGCCTTCCTATGCTTAGTCTTTTTTTGAATAAAAGAAATCAACCCACTATTAGAGGCAGCATTATCAACTGTAATAGTTAGAATCTTGTCTATCCCCCAATCAAGTAAACACATCTCAACTGCCTTCCCAAGTGTTTCACCCTTGTGATTTTCCACTAAACAAAAACTAAGAATCCTCTTATGTATTTTCCAATCACTATCAATAAAATGGGCAGTGAGACACATGTAGTTCAAATTTTGAACAGATGTCCATGTATCTGTGGTAAGGCAGACCCGCTGCTCTCTTAGGGCTTCTTTCAATTTTTGTTTCTCATCTAAAAACACCCTAAAGCATGTTTTGGCAATTGTTGTGCGGCAAGGGATTGGATTGAACCTAGGTTGGGCAACAGACATAAACTTCCTAAAACCAAAACCCTCCACAAACCTAAAAGACAACTCATCTAGAATAATCATCTCTGCTAATGCCTTCTTACATTCCTCAAAATTAAACACCCAAGACACAAGTTTACTACTACTTTCTCCTTCTTCTTTAGGTTTGAATGCTAGGGTTGATTGGTTTTTTTTGTCCTCCCTATAAGGATATTTCAAACATTGTGATTGTATGTGATTTCTCATGGCTGTAGTGCCATTTAACTTAGTGTCACAAGCATAGGTTGTGCCACAATAGTTACAAGCTGACCTAGGTTTTTTCCCCCCTTCAATAACAGTAAAATGACCCCAAACAATAGATCTTTTTTTACCAGTATTACCTACAGTTGGTGGGAGTGGGGGTTTGCCTTTCTCATGCACATTGGTTGCCCCTTGATCCACTTCATTGTGTTGACTCTCTGGGATTTCCCTTGTCTCATTCATCTACAAAATAAAATAAAACACAATAAGTCAGCAACTATAAAAAGTAAGAAATAAAAAATAAAATTTAATGCCAAAATGAGTCTAGTCTAGTCTAGTGTAATTATAAAAGTGGGACAGTTTATGATAAGGTAATGTCTCATCAGCATTGACTAATTTCAATGGTTTTAATATAACAAACATCATTCTATAGATCTAATATGTTACATAGGACAAGAAAAGGATGTATTAGCACAAAAAAAAAAAAGTACAAGAAAAGGATGTATTAGCACCAAAAAAAAAAAAAGTACAAAAGAAGGATGTATTTCTAAAGTTTTCTCAAATTGATTGAGAAAATTAAATGAGTTATTTTATTAATTATATATATTTGAATATTTTGTTTGAAGATAAGTACTCTTCAATCTTCATATCAGACCCTTAATTTATAGAATTGTTTTTTTAGTACGTAAGAGATTTACTATTGCATGTGAAAATATATAAGAATATCAATAATCACAATCAAACACTAACTTATTAGTTATTAGAAATTATCAAAATAACTAATCTAGATTTGAATTTTTTTTCTCACTATATATGCTGATACATGTCCTGAAATTCAGAATGAAAATCCATCATACTGAAAAAACAGTTGTAGATGGATTTGTTGCCAAATTCATTTAATGTTGCTGTTTTGCAAGCTTGCTCTGTACTCAAAACTTCAAGGAAGATCTTATAAGATAGTTTTGATTCTTTTGAATGGTCCTACGAGCTAACCATTGTTGCTGAAAATCCGTTAAAGTTATTGTTAATTGTCCAATTTTTTATTTTTTTCTTCAAAACTTTTCAATTAAAAAATATTTTCCATAATTAAAAAAAAAATTAATGGAAGTCAACGGAGAGGACTTAAATAATGCACTTCACATTTTTTCCAAAAAACTAATTAAAAACCCAACTTTGCATAATGTAAAACCTATTTTCAATTATTAAAAACAAAATATAAAAACAAAAATATATTTAATCAAGGTTTTGGTTAACTCTCATTTCTTTGACCTTTCTCTTCTTTACTCTTTTTTTCCCCCTTAAATTATCCTGCCTTGTCATGTATTGGATAGAAACGTAGGCAGTCACAGATTCACAGCATGTCAACAACAATAAACAAAAATATCACAACAATAAATAAATAAAAAAGCAGCTAACTTTATATATATCAGACCTCAAAGGCAATCAGCTAACTTTAATAAAGAAACCAACTAGCACATGCAGCCAAGCATTATCGATTTTTTAAAAACCCTAACTTTATTTGCATATAAAACATTAAAACTTGAAAAAATAAACAGAGAGAAACATAACACAGAGAGAGGGTCAGAGGGTATCGATATTTCTATTTTCAAAACCTAAAAAACAAAACACAAAACACATAACACAGAGAAACACAAAACAGAGAGAGGGTCAGAGGGTATCGAGATTTCTATTTTCAACACCTAAAACACAAAACCCACTAACACAAAGTAACACAAAACACAGAGTAACACAAAACAGAGAGTGGGTCACGGTATCAAGATTTCTATTTTCAAAACCTAAAACACCAAACACAGAGAAACACAAACAAAAGACAAACACAAAACAGAGAGGCGGCGTGGGGAGGCAGCGTGTGGAGGGCGGCGTGAAAGTGAAAGTGAAAGTGTGGGGAAGACGTACCGTGGGAGATGAGAAGCCGATGATCGTGGAGAGGGAGGCGTGTGGAGGCGACGGCAGAGGGAAGGAGTGGAAAGTGTGAAAGGTAGGAAGTGGGGCGGCCTGAGGTCTGAATGTTAGAGAGTGAAAGGGTGAGGGCGGCGTGTGAAGCCGATGATCGTGGAGAGGGCGGCGTGTGGAGGCGACGGCAGAGGGAAGGAGTGGAAAGTGTGAGAGGTAGAAGTGGGGCGGCCTGAGGTCAGTGAGGTCTGAAACTCTGAATGTTAGAGAGTGAAAGGGTGAGACTGAGAGTGAAAATGAAAGAGTGGGCCGGGCATGTAGGGTAGGGTTTCCACTTTTTCCTTTTATAGTTCAATTAATTTTAGTTTAATTAGTTTAATTAAATAATTAACTAGTTTAATTATAGATGATTAAAATCTAATAGATTTTAAAATGTTGGCCGGATCATTTGAAATTTAAAACTATGAAGTGATGACTGAAAAAAAAGAAATCCTTACTGAACTTAGTTTCCCTCTAGTCATTTGATAACTTGGTTTGGTAACTTAGTTTGAACTTAGTTTCTTCACTTTCTTGATTGATTGGACTTTGCCCACTGCCCAAAGCAAAGCTGGCAAAGCATGCACCTGCCAACTGCCAAAAGCTGAAAGCAAATATTTTTTTTTTTTGAAAATATCCGGTAGAGTGAGGGTAGCTGTTTACAAAATATTTTATTAGGTGACGAGGCAGTATGAATGGAGTAGCGATAGACGACCAGTGTCAGTGTCAATGTCAAAGTGACAGAGCGGTCACGTCCCCGTTGCTGTTCCACGTCAACTCCGATGGCCTCAAGTGCTGGATTTTTCAGTACATCCATGGTTCCTTGAAACAACTAGACCCCACATGTCTTGTACGGTGAGCTTGTGGCTATAATTTCCTCTCCTCTCTCCGCGTTGTTTTTCAAAATCCTTCGTGATTGTGACCATACACTACTCATTAATCAATGAGTAAGGCTAGGAAGCCGATCAGTTTTCTTTGTCTCTGCTCATGTTTTGACACATGTCTTTTTATCATGGTCCCTACGTGGCTGATTCGTCGTAGACTTTGTTTGTCTCCACTGGATTCCATGGGGACGATGTGACTTTAATGCTGTCTATATCACACTTTTTTTTTGGGTTCACAAATACTTTTTCACGCGCTATTTTTTTTTTTTACGTGTCAACTGCGCTCACATTCTATCATTTTTTTTGCTAAACATTCTATCATAGTTACCGTGAAGTGTCAATAAATTAATTTCCATTTACAAGGTTCTAGTCTTGACTTATCTACGGCATTTGAAAATATTGATTAAAAAAAAAAAAAAAATTGGGTTGTTATATAAAAAAAAAAAAAAAAAACACTTGGGTTTTAATTTTGGCGATGGAGGACAAGTAAGAGCTAGACTTAAGCATGAGTTTGAATCATGTTACTAATAATAAGGATGAAAACTATATTGTAATATGAAATTTTTTGTAGATGTCTAATCTAATTACATGGTTTAGATTTATTGGGTCGGCTTTATTTAGTTTAAATAGTACAATTTTTGTTGTTGAATGGGAGATTTAGAACTTGACTACAGCCTATACAAAAATGTAGTTTAATGATTGACACCTCTTAGTGTTTTCAATAAAAATATCTATAATTCAAGCCTCCTACTTTATCTATGGAATTGTCTCCAAAAAAAGAAAAGAAAAGAAAAAAAGAGATTTGTGGGGAGGTTTGACATTTCCCATTCGTATTGTCTATTAATTAGATTTTGGATGCTTTTGATGAACCTGAATTCAAAACAAAAGGGAGTCTTTGTATAAGTTTTTGATTACAAAAAGGGAAAAAAAATGATTGGTCTAACTAATTTACAAGTTAAGCTTGAGTAAAGGTAGGAAGTCACCGATCAGGCTCGGCAAATGTAGACTTCATACTTATATAAACGAGCCTTTAGAAAACTTTTCTAAAGAATAAAAACTCAAGAAATTCACTAGAGCATAGGAGAGGGAAGGGAAGGGAGGGGGATGGGAAAGGGACATCTTGCAGTGGCTAAAGTAGTGGGAAAAATCAAAAGAAGGTAGACAAAATTATAAAAGAACAACTTTGTAGTTTTGTTTTTGTTTTTTTTTTTTTTTTATACAAGATAGAATTCTACTCTAGTCTAATCTAAGTGTATACGTGTGTTAAGCTCCCTCTCGGAGACTTGAACCCAGGCCCTTTGTCCCCCATACCTCACACCCTACAAGCACTTATACCTCTGAAGTGACCATTGCACCAAGGGTGTGCGGTGGTAACTTTGTAGTTTTGTTGGAAAACAGTCAATCCAGGCCAAATAAATGTTCATTTTACCCATTTAGAAACAAATCGCATAATTAGTAAACAAAGTGAAGGACAAAATTATCCACCATACCTGTTTGAAGGAATCCTCTCCAATTTATTAGGTAGCGACTCATTAAACCATGCATATGCATTATTATTATTATTTTTGAGAAGAATGTACATGCATTTTTTATACAAGTTATATAATTCATTAAATATATTATATAACTAAAGATATATGTCAATAGTCTTATCAATCGTCACGTAGTAAGTTAGAAAATTTTTATTCTAAACTAATTTGGAGGTAAATTTTTCCAAAAACACAAACAAATACAATAATTTTCTATAAAGTGGTTGGACAAATCCTCCAACCAATTATGTTTTAATCGGAAGATCATTCACATGTATTTTTATTACATGACTCACTAAATTATTTAAAAACAAATCCTATGACTATTTAATCTGTCATGTAATTAGAGATACACATGAATAATTATTTGAACTGCCATAGCATGGCTTATAAGAACTTTCCTCCAAAGGAAAATTCTATCCAACAAACAATGAATTAAGATGTTTATATTTCACTTGCATAATCCAATAAAACAAGAAGTATATTTGAGACTTGAATTTCTGATTTAAATTAGTAAATGAAATATTAAGTTAATAATGAACTTAGTGTTAGTTCAAAATAGTGTTAATATTAAGTTAATTTCTGATTTATCATTTAAGGTGACTCTCTATTGGTGAACCATGCTTTAACTGAATACTCCCCTCCCCCTTCCTCTGTAGAGCTACTGTGGTCTCGGGAATGCTTGTAGGGATTTCTGTCGGGTTGAATTCTCTCATACCCGTAGGCATGGTAATAGACCAGACCATTTATTAGCAAAATATGTTTTAGGTATTGTTGATTTCTCTGCCTAGATTGAATAGTGTCATTGTTTCCTTGAGCAAACTCTTCTTCAAGATGTACTCGCATTTTCTAATTCTTGAATTAAGTTTCCAGTCTTTCCAAAAAAAAAAAAAAAAGCTTGGAACTAAGTTTAAGCCCTGATGAATAAGCAAGTTGAGCATTCTTTAAAATATAGAAAAAAAAGGGGGAAACTTGATCCTCATTGTACATGGCCTGGACTTCTGCCCACAATCAATCAAGTTAAGCTAATGAAAAGTAACAGACTTAAACATTGGATACATTCGTCTCCTTATAGATATTAGAGCATTCTTATTTAGTGGGATACCACAGTTTTAAAGCAAAATTAGCCAATATCAAAACCACAAAAAAAATAAAAAATAAAAAATTTCACACACCCGGTCATTTATCATTGTTAAAAAATTTGCAAATGCTACAATGGATGTCTAAATATACACATCCACTATAGCTAAGCTGATTTTCTTATTCACTCTTTGCTAGACTGCCACTCTCTCTCCTCTCTCGTTGGTGTTGGAAGGCTGTGGATCATCAGCATTGGACGGCCAATCTAGGGTCGTGGTGTCATCTCAATTGTGAGGATTGCCTCAATTAGGTTGGGTCATGGAGTTGGTGTCAGCGGTTTGATTTGGTGGTTTGTGGTGGCATGTGATAGGGGTATTTTTGTCAAGAAAAATCTTTTGCGCACTTTGACCTGTTAGGGTAAAATACCTTGTCTTTGATCCGTTAAGATAAATGCCTCCTCCAATGGACCCACCAACCAAGGACCAGTTGGGATAAAGTCCCCATTTGATCCCTTTGAAGTCCCGATGGTCCAGCACTCCACTCCTTGAAGACCCGTCGGGTAGCCCGTGGGTATGCCTGATGGACAATTCGCACCTCATCATGTGCATACCGACAGGTGGATATTCATACCGACATACCGATGGTTGCAGGGGCGTAGCCAAGATTTTTCACTTGAGGGGCCGAATAATTTATTTATAGGTTAGTCATAACTCATAACTAATAACCATATTTTATTATTGAAATATAACTATAACTATGATGATAATGTGAGAAAAAAAATATAACTATGAGGAAAACAAATTGGTGATATGAGAAAAAGATCAAATTTTGTGAAAAAAATGATGATTGTGGTGATAATAATGAGAAAAATAAATAAATAAAATTTGAAAACCAAGAATGAAAAAAGAAAAACACACCAATTCGAGCAACGCACATTGCATTTCACAATTGTAAACAATTTGTATTCTTAGAAAAAATAAAAAGAAAGGCACCTGGAGGCTAAGGATTTATTTGGTTTTGGTAAAAGTGTGTGTTTTGTTTGGGAGTACACTTGAGAAATTGCTTGCTCACTCCCAAGTGCAGGAGATCGTAGCAATATAATTCTCGGAGTACTGAGGTCGAACCACAAGGAGCAGGATAGATTCAAAGACAATATAATAAAACAAAAATTTGGGTAAAGAAGAAAAATACTTTTGCTTGGTGATTATTAACAAGAATAATAATAAAAAATGATTTAAATCAATAATGTAAATACTAGGGCATCAGAGTGTTTTCCTATATCGATATGAAATTCTTTGTAATCTAAGAAAATATATATATCATAATTGATTGTTCTTATACAATTAAATACTTATGATTCGGTTGAATTGAGACAATTCAAGAACGCATGATAACCTCGATTAATAATGCGGTTAGAATAGTTTTCAGAAAAACCCATTCACTTTAAAACATGATTTCTATTTGAAACTATTAGAAATTCATCTAAACAATAAGAAAAACATGATTGAACTTATTGAAAGCATGGAAGAACTAATACATCAAAAGAAATCTAATTGAACAATCAAATATGTTATTATCTAAAATCTTAGAGAGAATCACATTGAATATTCATACCGTATAGAAGAAACATAACCCCTAGCCCTGGTAAAGAGTTTAGGCTGCCATTAGAGAAAGAAAAATACAAGGTTTTCTCTCCAAAATTCGTTCTATACAGCCTCTGTTCAAAACCCTAACGTAAAAATGTCCAAAGAAAATAAAACTTTTACTATTTTAATTTCCATCCAAGTTTACAGTAATAACTTGTGAGTTAATTTTGGCCTTCAAAAATTGAGAATTTCAAAAAATTCAAAACTGGAAAGTTGTAAATATTTAAGTGACAGTTCCAACCCATCTAGTCTTGTGTCAATTGGATTTTTGAGGAGAGAGATATGCCCAAAATACTGATCAGTTCTCAAATTAGATTTTTTAATTTTCAGATTCTGCCTCTTTTATTTCTTTCCTTATTTGAAGCTTCCAATCATGGTAGACGATCCAAGCACTCCAGCTGCACCTCCTTAGACATTTAAGCATGGTCTTTTAGCTCCACTTTAATTCTAGTTTGACCTCCATTCTTTCACAAATTCCTGTAAACTCATCTTTCTCATATGATTTCTTGAAAGTAGAAAATTACACACAATGAATAGCATCTTATTCAAGAAATTATGTAAAGATAAATAATAGGGACTAATGCAAATCATGGCTTAATTATACAAATTAAGCATAGTAATAAGGAGATAACGCCAACATAAATATATAACAAGTATACATTTTAAGGCGTTATCAGAAACTGACTAAATATTGGAATTTTAAATAGCCAAATGCGGTCATTGCTAGATTTTAAAGGGAAAATATATAAAAACTAACACTGGATTGACATTTGTGAGATTTTAAAGGAAAGTCATTAGTTTTCATTATTCAAAAACAAAGCAAAACAACAGTAAAAAAATGAGCATGAATTATGAAGATGATGAACATCAATATCTAATTGGAACTCTAAAACTAGGGATGATCTTCTATCCAATAGTTTAGAAAACTCCAGTTTTTTTGGCATGTAATGCAAGTTGGTGGACCGCTTGGTTATCTTTTCTTTTAGTATGATATGATTTAAACTAAGTTAAGAGTAATCTTGCCTCTGTAAAATATTTTGGAGGGGCCAATCATTACATTTTGTAGGGACCCAATTTATTTTTATACAATACTATAAGGGTTTCAAAAATTTTGGGGAGGGCCATGGCCCCCCCAAGACTACATGTCCCTCCACCCCTAGATGGTTGAGTACATTGGGTCCCACAAGCCTTTTATGTATCCTCCACACATGTGTCCCTATATGGAAATAACTTGCACACCATGCCTAAAGGCCCTACTACACGTTCGTATCTTCCTTCTATGGGAAGAAAAGCCCTAAGATTTCGGAACCTTAACTCCAAATCTTCTCTACAAGGAAAGCTCCTATATTCAAGGGATCTTGGTAAGCTCTACACCACTATATAAACACCAAACCACCTCTTCCTTAAGGTAGTGAAATTTCCTAATCCTCACACTATTGAGTTCTTGGAGATTCTTCTATCACTGACTTAACCTTTGGAAGGTTTTTGGCCAGTATCCTACTGGTGCTCTTTGTTGGTTCTTTGTTCTCTTGTTCTTCAGGTACCCTAATTGGTGCGCGTGTGGACAATCATCTCACTGACAAGCCCATTACAATTAATTTATAGAGATAGGTATGACGGATGAACACTTGGGTTCCCAATCCAATGGGTTGAAGTCAAAGAAAGGGCCCAAATGGAAAGAAGTAAAAATTTGACAGGTAAAACTGGAATAAAGCAAGTGTATTAATGTTTCCTCGGTCAGTTGAGGGAGCTTCTTTACACTTTAGGGGTTACAAGTTTTGAGCGTTTTCTCTCTCTAATCTCAAGATTCTAATCCCTGTTCACAGGAATCCCCCTCCTTTTATAATGGTTTTCTTTTAATAATGACCCTTCACATGGAGGGTGGTTGATTTCCCTTAGATATTTGTTCCATCCCACATTTGGAGGAGGTGTTGAGTGAACTACAAGCTGTCTTGACACTGTTTAGGTGTCACTCAGGCATTTATGCAGCTAACGTAATTGTTGCGGGGCATTTAATGCGAAGGCGATAAAGGCTTCTCTTGGAAGTTTCCTTCCTCCCTCTCTCTTCTAATACTATCTATTATTGCTTCCCTTGTTTCATGCTTCCCAGCCAAGGACGGGATTTCCCTCACCTACTTCGGGAGGACCACAATCGAGGGACGCCCTCGGGTCAAATAGGGCCTTCATCCAAGCTCACCCCCTGTTCTAGGTTCTATCAAGTTTCCCACCCCGGGGCCTGTTTATTGGGCTTGCACACTCCTCGGACATGATCCAGCAGAGGTGCTACTCTTGGATCCTCCCCCCCTCCCCCCCAAATAGCATACTTATATTATCTTAATATAATTTTATAAGATGTTATAAAAATTCAATTAATTAATAATTTAATAAATTTAGTGTATATATTTTTTAAAAATTTTAATTTACGATAAGTTTTTAAGGAAGATATATAACAAGTGATTGAATGAGATGATGTTTAATTTATTCTTTCATATACTTATTTAGCCAAAAGAAAAAATATTTATTGTCCCAACTCCCATGTTATTATAATTTCAAATTATTTTATTTTTCTTTATTTTAAATCTAGTAAATAAATTATATATGGCAGTAAGATCTAATAATTCAAATTATAAAAAAAATCTGAATAAATGGAAAATTTTCAAGATTATAATAAAGTTGTTTAATATAAATAAGATCAAACATGGAACTAAAAAGATTAATTTTAATAATATAATTGCTATGTATAATGACATGCCTTAACAAAATAAAAAACTATACTCTCGATAAAAGTATTGAAATTCCATTAAGTTGAAGATTATTTGTACGGATATAATACGAGAAACGTTTAATATGTGTTTAAAATATGTATTTTTTAGATTTTTTTTTTTAATGTCAAATGGAAGTTTTATTAAAAAATATAATACGCACATAAGTGCAATATTATATGATATAACATGCTTATGTTACTAACTTTGCTCTAATATCATATGTAGCTCACCAAATCAAAGTGTATTAAGGTATAATTTAGTAATAGTACATAAGTTTATATAAATAGTTAGCACATCATCTTTTTCTCTTATTATCATAAAAATACGAAGATTGTACTGTCATGCCCAAAGACCTTTTCATGTTTTCACATGCTTTATGAGCTTCATGAGTTTTTTCCTCTTTGACAATGATATTTTTAGATGATTCTTGATGGGTTTGATTCATTCAAGGGGCATTAAAGACCTTCCTTACATTGACAACTTTTCTTTGAAACTCTAGTTTCGTCGAACCTCCACCTTGAGCTTGAGGAGAGATGTTGTAACATATTAGGATATTATATATCAAGAATTTACTATAAAGAATGTAGACCATGATTTTCTAGAATACCATGGACTATCTGGTTTTAGGGACACCATACTAAGCCTTACATATTCTTATTTATATCTCCACATAAAGTTCATTGTAATATATAGTTCAATATAGCAAAGATGTAGCAGTTTGAGTCTTTTTGCCGTGGACATAAATTGTTAGTTGGATAAGATTACTTCTCTCATTTCGAGAATCGCTAATTGTGTCTTGGTTTTTATTACCTGTGAATGTAAGTGTAAGTGGGCTAAACAATGTTAAATATTGTTAAATATTTTTTATATTTAAAATTCTTATTTGTGAAAATGAACTAGTATTAGGAGCATGATGTATATTACCCAATAATAATAATAATAATAATAATGAAAAATAAAATCAACCAAATCATTCTCAAGAAGACTATGACTCAAGCGACAATGGAATTAATCGTTTCATTAAAATCAATCTTTTTTTTATCAAGTGGGTCTTTCAAAAAAGTATATAGCCCATGCCCTGCATATGTCATTGTCTAGAATCACATTGTTCCCTTCGAATTAATTAAATGTGGTCCAGGTTTTCATATAATAACCCACCAGATGAGACAAACATGTAATCTGGTATATCTAAGACAAAAAAAGATCCAGCGCCACTATAACATTGTGTTCCTACTTCCTAATCTATCAAATTGGGAATAGAGAATATTTGAAGTATCTTTTTTTAGAAGAATATTTGAAGTAATCTGATGTTAAGGGTAATATAAATTTTAGCACATAAATTTATATATGAATATATCACCAATCACATAAAAATAAGATTTTAAATATTTATTTATTATTTATTGAAGTGATACCAATCATATTAATTGTCACATCAATTTGTATTATTTTGTAGTAAAATTTGTGACGGGGGAAGTATTTTCCTATATATCAGTCTAGTTTTTTTTGTTTGTTTTTGTTTTTGTGTGTGTCTGTGTCTAAGATTAAAAATGTATATCTCAGTCTCATCATCACTAGACACTATTTCCCAACTAATCATATTATCTAAAATCTTACACCAGAGAGAGAAGTAATGGATTTAAAAGCAATAATAATTAGACTATATTGAGAAGTATATATTTTGCATAATATTGCATTGAATTAATCTAACTATTTTCTAAAATAAGAAAATTTATCCAGCCCGGCCCTTACATGAGAGGATCAAATGATTTTATTGATTGCTTTTCTTGCTATGGCCCAAAATTTATCTTCCAACATTAATTTGTACTTTTAGAATTTATAAAGTCTTAAACTAAATTAACGAAGTTTCATAAAATTACGTAATTTTATGTGTATAATATAAAATTTTTTAATTTTTTTTTATATAAGATAGAATTTCTACTCTAGCCTAATTTAAGTGTATATGTGTGTGAAACTCCCTTCTGGAGACTTGAACTCTGGCCCTTACCCCGTAACCCCCACAAGCATTTATATAATTCAAATGAACGTTCATTGAATCAATAAAAAATTAAGTTAATGCACTTTAATTTTGTATATTGTGTCTTAAATTATACTAACTTTTTTTTAAGGGGAAATTTTATACTGACTTGTGACACCATGCATGCATGAATATATATATGGAATATGCATGGATATATTTAAGAATACATAAAAAATTTTCTTTTGATAATTTGATAGATAGATACAATGGCAGAAGGGAAATTTGAATCTAAGATTTCTCTAATAGAAACACTAGAAGATGTCAGTTGTGCTATATGATTCTTCACAAACTTAAATAAAATTAGATGCATAAACACTAAAATTCTTACGTAAGATAAATATTATTGGTAGTCATTCTTATATCTTGTCAACCCCCTTAAAAAAGTCTTGTAAAAATAATAATTTGGTAGAACATGTAAATTGTTCATCCTTATTATTTTATTTTATTTTGGAAATTTTTTTCTTATTTCTTAACTTAATTTTTGTTGTTATGATGCAATAAATTTATTTTATGTGTGCATTTTTTAAATAAGATAAAAACAACCAATTTTCATAACAACTATACTTTTTCTAGAAATTTATATGTGAACTAAAAATAAGTATTTATAAGAAAACCTGGATTTGTTTATATAGATTATAAGTGGTTGCAAAAGGGATCTAAATAGAATGAGTTAGAAGTAGTTTTAAATGGGCTTAAAATTGTTTTAAATAGGAGAAGTAATACACATTCAAAAGTTTACATAAAATTATAATTGAGATTTTTTTTAATTTTTTTTTTATTCATGAATCTAATTGTAAAGAATTGTAAAGATGCTTGACATAAATGAGAGATGAAATGAAACTTGGCACAAATTGAAACCCATTTAAAATGTAGAAATACTTGGCATTAAATTAATGGGCAATGAATAAAGGATACTTAGCACAAAATTAGAGTTTAATTGGAATCTAATTTAAAATTTTGATTAAACTTTCTCTCAACTTCCAATTTAATAAATGTAAAATATGACTAGCTTCATACATACACATTGGTGCATTTAAAATAAAAATATAATTAGATGCGTATTGAAATTCCTAACTAGTTGAAAATTAACTACTTATGGTCATTTTTATACTTTTGTCAACTCTTAAAATAAAGCCCTGTAAGGATATTACTTGGTGGAGTATGCAAATCATTTATTCTTGGTTGTTTCATTTTAGAAAAGAAAGAAAATATTTTGTTGTTTAACTTAATTTTTGTTATTGTGATGCAATAAATTTATTCTATGTGTACATTTTTCAAATAAGATATGAACAACCAATCTTTTAGAACATGGTATACCTCTTCATGAAATTTATATTTGAATTAATAATAATTTTTTGTAAGGAAATTTAGATAATAGTTTTAAATAGACTTAAAATAGTTTTGAATAGGTTAAAAGTATTACAGATTCAAATTTTTACATATAAAATAACACAATTTAGGTTTAGATTCATGAATCTACATATAAAGACACTTGACATGTAATATAATTAGTAATAGAATGACACTTGACATAAAATTGAAGCCTATTGAAAATCTAATGAAACTTGGCATCAAGTTGGTGTGTATTTAAAAGGACGCGTGATGAAAAAATAGAATACTATTAGAATATAATTTAAAATTCTTAATTGAACTACCACTTTAATGTAATATACTTTTTTTTTGAGAATGTTAATGTAATATACTTGATTTAAAATATATATTTTAATTTTATATCAAATACAATTCCAATTTAAAACTAGTTCAAGCTCACACTATGAATTACTTTCAAGTTTAAATTCATTTGAAACCAATCCAAACTTTCTAACAAACCTCACCATTAATTCAAATATAAACTTCAAGAAAACTTGCTATGTTCCAGAAAACTGGTTGGGCTCTTTCAATAAGTTTTTAAAATGATTAATATTTTATAATTTATTTGACCAATATAATAATAAATATTAACAAAATTTATTGTACTAGAATAACAAAAAATGAGTTCAAAGTATATTGTAAGACAATAAATTGCCTTCTTTTTTATTTTACTAAAATGGAACAACATAAAACGAACAACTTGCATACTCTACCAAAATGATATAGTGAAAATTAATATCTGTAATATTAGGTAACAAGGATTCATAAATATCCATCGGAGAGAAATCTTTTCCTATTCTTAAACATATTCAAACTTATGTATATGGATTTCAAGCTTTTTATTTATAAATAAACGTACACACACAAAAGGGAGAAAGAATGAGATTCTAACAAAAAAAGACATGATACAGACTCCTCTCAAAAGCCTTAGTTAGTTTTAAGGGAGGACAAAGTAAGTTACACACAACACTCTCGATTAAACAATACAAGACAATTACCCATCTAAGCTAGTTGATATTTATTTTTGAACAAGTTCATCTTTTACTATAATATATGCATAATTTCGCATATCCTAACCAAATATGGATGCACCAGTTCTTTTTACCAATTTCCTACCTATGGTAAATATCAATATAAATGTTATCTCCACTACCTTCAAATTCAAAAAACAAGAAAATTAAAAATTGTCATTTGCACCGATTGGAAGTAGACCACTGAAGAGTTACGTTACATCCTCAAACTTATTGTAAATAGTTTCATACTCATAACAACTATTACAAAAAAATTGATGGCTATAGCTTTATTTTCACACACGGAGAGGCTGATAAAATAAAAACTATTCCTGAACATCTAAAATACAAGGACAAGGGACAGATTACATCAATTTGGCAAAAAACTACAAAAAGGAGAGAGAGAGAGAGAGAGAGAGAGGAAAAAAAAAAAAAAAAAACTGGCAATTAGATGCATCCATCTAATTCAGGAAATGTCGTCAAATTTAGGGTTTTTGTGCTCTTGAAAACACCATCAGACAACAGCCTTAAGCTTATATTTCTTAGGCTTTCAAGCACAAGAAGGAGGCACTTTTGGAACTCCCTGTCGTTGGAGTTCCCCCATCACGCTATCAGTAGATGGAGGTTTTAGGCCAAGAGGAAGTGGCAGCCATGGTTTGGATAAAACATCTCCAATAGCTGCATCTACGCTCTCCTTTGTCTGTTACAAACATGGACCAAAACAATATTAATTTATCATGATTGGTAATCTTCAACATTTAATTCATGAAACCCAAAAGAATATTACTAGAAATTCAAGGAAATTCTCTTATTTTAAAAAAATCACAATAATATATGTTTAAAAAAATCAAGAGATTTTCTCTCTTAAAGAAAACAATTTTCTTACACATCAATGTTGGCATGCAAAAGTTATGAATCCAAGATGTTGTAACATGAACATCACACAAACTTAAACTTGTATGGAAGGGAATGTTGGAAAAATCATGCGGCACCAATACGTAGAAATCAATGAAATTAAAGATACCAATCCTTAGAAATTATGCTGCACGCTTTCGAGGGTTACACACACACGAGACATTTATATAAGCATTATGAAAAAAGGCCAACTCTTTTAAAGCTTTCAAAATTGAAAAGAAGACAAACCCATATAATTATGATATATATAAAGTTTGTTTTATTGAAATAAAATGATACCTTATATATATATATATATATATATATGTGTGTGTGTGTATGTATGTATATTATTTTGAAGGAAATGTGGGAAAAGACATTAGAAATGAGAGAATCCTGCTCACCGGATGAAAGTCAAGCATAGGGTGGGGGCCTGATTGTCCAGGCGGGACACCAATGCCGGGGTCTACTTTGTACAATGTATGGGGCGGTATGCCTGGGACAGGTGGTGAGGCAAATCGCTACAGGAATAATATATATATGTCAGCAATGTTAGCTAAAAACTCCTTACTTTTCTTCAAAAAGATGCCAAAATAATTTGATTTGTATTTAGATGGATCCAAAATTCTAACAGTAGAGACACCATGAAAGACTCCAAAAGAGTAAGGATTGGATAGTTACCGTTGTTGGCAGTGGCTGTGGAAAGCAAGGCGTTCCTGGGGTTAGTGCATTGGGAACCTACACATATAGAAGAATATTCCATTTTAGGGAGAGAGAGATAAACATTTCAGAATAGAGTAATGATAGAAATTCAAATATTCATTTGTTTTAATGACACACTAATCATGTTATTATCACATAAAATAGTAAATTTTTGTAATAAAATTTATAATTACTTTTTTTCCCTTTTAGATCTTCAATTGCTATTGTGGTTTTATCCGGTTTAGGATAAAAGTTATTACACAAATATTGTTTCACGCATAGAAGTGAAAATTTGACTTCAAGTTATAATTTTAATTATTTTTTTAATGTGTGTGTACAAAGTACAAACTGTGTATAGCATATTTTCTACAAAGTTCAATACTTTACAACCGACACCGTCTATATTATTTTAATCTTGTAATAATGTTTATAAATATGAATATAGTCTCTTTTCCTATAACTTTTAAGTACATTTCAGTATTATTTGAGTTCAATAAACCAAATCTATCTAACACATGAATTTGAACTTAGTATTGGGTGTTACGCTAGGGATTAAGTCATCAATATTGATAAACTTCAGTATTTTGTGTCTGTGCATTCTCCAAAAAAAAAAAAAAGTATTTTGTGTCTGTGTTTACTTATGAGAGAGAGAAAAAAGTGCTTACACGTTGGTGGTGAGGATGCCAATATGAAGGGTCTGGTGGCAGTGGCGGTGGAGCTGGTACCCATGTAGTTGGTGGCGACGGCAGTGGAGGTGGTGAATGGGCTAGATGTTTAGGCCACATGGGCATCAATGATTGATCCATGGATGGATGTCCCCACACGTGTAGAGGTCTAAAGTGGTGCATGGGAGGGAAACCCATGGTTGGTGCTAGCCAAGGACTCATCTCTCTCTTCCCTCCTCCTCCTCCTCCTCCTCCACCACCACTAGCTGTACCATACATTTGTCGTCTCTGGCTCCAACTTGCGGCCTCGGCTTCACGTGCCAGCAAATGTTTCCGATGTGACCTATATTTCTGAACAAATTTCAAAACGAAAGACTTGAGAAAGAAAAATTTTCAACACTAATGCGCATGCACTAGTATTTGTCAGTGCTAGCAATTAATAGTACAAGGCTATAAGCTATGAAAAGCTCTTGTGGACAATGTCATATGCATATTCAGAATTTGGTTGGTAAGCATGAGAACAGTAATTTGAGTCCTAAACTATCAGTTTTTGGAATCGCACATATTTCTAAATGTAGTAAATCTAAATACAAATAAATGAATTAGTTTTTTTATATAACCCATCCAAGTAGTTTTGTATATGCGATTGCAAAAACCAGCAATTAATTCAAAATTCAATGTGGTGTTCTTCACATATTTGGTAATCAACCCTATATATGATTATTCCTTAACAGCCAAGTGGAAACAGTTTCCATGAACTAGAAAGAAACAAAAATCTTTAAAAATCTCACTAGAAACCAAGGACAAAAAGAAGAGCTGGGAAGGAAATGATGGTACTTGAAGGTGGCTGGCAATGTTGTGGCGAGTGAGACAATCAATTCCCATCAGCTCTAAAATTCTTGAAGGCACTGCCTTATCGACCCCTAGCTGCTCCACAGCTTGCACAAACCGTCTATGCAGCTCTGGGGTCCAATCCACCTACACACAGTTCAAGAAAAAAAAAATGTTTCAATATCCCTCAAAAATTAAATAATATCACAGAAGTGGAAAAAAAACTCTCAACAAAGATTCTCTCTCTCTCTCTCTCTCTCTGCGCCTTTGCCTGTGCATGACTCCCGTGATTTCTTTGCATCTCATGAAGTTTGTGAAGAGAGAGAGAGAGAGAGTTATGGGACTGGTTCCCTAGTAAAAGGCTTCAAGTCTTAATTAGGAGCTAAGAAGCTTATAATACATAGAGTCTAGTTCATGCGCTTAGCTTAAACCTATGTAGTGCTAATGAATTATATACCTTCACTTTGCGCTTCCCTTGAGAATTCTTTGACTGTGTAGATGACTTTCTGCCTTTATGATGATCACTTTGCTTTGGAGGACGTAGATTCACAACAACAGATTCATCTCTTTTGCTCACAATTTCTTCTCCTCGACTTGAGCTAGAGTTGAAACCCGAACCTGAGCCTGAGCCTGAACCGGAAACTTTATCTTCCTCCTCTTTCTTTGTATTAGCGGATTCCTCACCCCCACTAACAGAAAATTCAGCAAGGATTTCTGGGTCCATCTCCAAATCCGGTAACATTTCTCCAACGAAAAGATCATCGAAATCGATGCTGTCCAGCAAGTTCCCATCGGAGAAGTCAGGGAAGTCACTGGCACCAATTGAATAGCTCTCAGTCTCTCCGAGGTTCTCATCCTTGGTGTTCCTCAAAGGTGACACAGCAAGCATTAATTCCAAATTTCAAGCTAAGAGGATAATTCAAATTATACCAACTAGCTAATAGTAGCTATATATAAAGATATGGTGCAATTTCGAACTATTGCATTAAATAAAGCCAATAACCAGAGTATAGTACTTGAAGGGTGTGATAGAAAATGAACTTTCTTGGTGAACCTTTTTTATTCCGGAGAATATCGGAAGGGATAGAGAGGAGAGAATAACTGTTAATGGGTTTGTAATGGTTTTGATGCTTTTTTGCTTCTACAAAGGAAATTGGATCTCAACCACAACTTGTGTTGAGATCCCTAAGATTTGTTTTTTATGTATTTGTTTGTTTGGGCTTATTACAAATATAATTTTCTAACATTTTTTTCTTTTGTGTATGTGGATAGCCTTTTTTTGAAAGTTTTGAAAGTACGAAAGTGGTGGCTCGTGAGCTTTATTTAATTTTTGCAACTTGGTTTTCAAAGGCAGAGAGAGAGCAGGTACTGCAGATTGATGTCAGAGGGTAGGGTTGGAATTGAAATTGGAATTAGATTGATATATATATATATATATATATATATGGGTCCGATTAATGTGTGTCCTAAGGACACACATTAACCTTTCTACTTTTGGAAACATTTTCTCAAAAATTGAAAAAACTGTCATTACTTTTTTAATTTTCGATAAAACTTTTTTCAAAAATGGAAACTAATGTGTGCCCTAAGGGCACACATTAGTAAAATCCTATATATATATATATATATTAGCTCATGTATATCTATTGTACAGTGAAGAAGAAAGTGATGTATAGTCATGTGCATGGCCGAACCAAATTGACCTTTGAATTTTCTGGATGGACAGATAATCTGAAAAGGTCTTCTCTTCTTTTTCTTACCTTTATGGAGGTAAACAATCAAATACTGCATAATAGTAAAAATTTACCTAGTTTCTACTACAACATTTTTATGCTTTTTCTTACAAAATTTTACAGATAATGGTGACAGTAGAGGGAGAATTGTATTAATATATATATATATATCCTTTAAGTCAAATTTTATGTAACATATTCTCATTTATTTTGTATGAACTTTTTTACTACTCAAAATTTCTTTTAAAACAATTATATAATCCTGATAAATTGACTCATGCAGGTAATTATCTATAATTATGAAATGTAACTTGGCAAACTATTGGGCTCCGTTTGTTCCAAGTAAATTGTTTTCTATCGGAGCTAAGAACATTTTAAAGGAAAACTGTTTGTTTTCTAATTAATGTATGGTTGGGTTCTTAAAAATACTATAAAAAACATTGGTTCCTAAGAAAAATCAGAAATTTTGCTATACGTTTATATGGGCATTAAAGAAAAAATCACAAGTTTAACAAAAAAATTAATACATAACAACTAATATAAGCACAATCAAAATAAAAAATTTAATAGAAATTATACTAATATGCACAATCAAAATAAGAGTGAAGGGAAAAAAAAAGTAGTGAAAATTATCAACTAAACTTACCAAAGATTAAAAAAAAAAAAAGAATAAACAAATTTAAATAAAATACAAAAAACAAAACAAAACAGGGACCTAAATAAAAGTTTAGGAACAATTTCTGAACTTTGATCTATATCATGAGCATTTTGAGTTTTGAAGGCTTGGATAGGTATTTTTGTCATTTGATGGTTTGGGGCATTTTTGTTATTTTAGTGGTTTTAGGGATATTTTAGTCATATAAAGGTTTCAAAAGTGATTTTTTTTTTCATTTTGTAGGTTTGGAAATATTTTGGAATTTTTGAGGACATATTGGTTATTTTGAAGATGTTAGAAGTATTTCTATTATTTTAGAGATTTAATTTCATGTTATTTCATAGATTTCAAAGTGTTGTTTTTAGAGGTCTCAATGATATTTCAATCATTATGAAGGTTTCAAGGGCTATTTTGGGGAGAGGGAGGGGCGGGTTGAGGGTCTTTTTGATAATTTTGAAGATTTTGGAGGTACTATTATAGCATGGGGAGAATATAATTAACATTGTGTACAGAAGTTGAGATCTCATAAATTTTGTTTATATATATATATGTGTGTGTGTGTATGTGTAGTATAATCTTAAGTCACACTCTTTTTCAAAACTGACATCCAGTTCATTTATTTTTTTCACGTCTTCCTTTTCAAATATTAAGTCAAAATTAACCTTTTGGTTTCCCATTTGTTAAAATTCTTCACCATCTCCCTCTCACCACCATCTTTTTCTAGGGTAAAAACCTCTAATTACCCAATTATGAGGATCTGCAATAATTATATTACCAACAGAAATTGCACTATTGAATTTCTTGGATAAATTCATGTCAATTTTACTATGCATTATATAAGTTAACGACCAATATAGGGGTTGCCACCAAAAGCCATTGCCTCACACATACTCAACTTTGATGAAGATGATAACCAGACAAATATAACTCTTCTTGGCTAGAAAGACTCTCCCTAGCAAAGGGAAGAGAGACGGGCAAAACTTGAATCTAGTTACTTTAGCATTAAATCCGTTGAAATAGTAATACGTGCCTATTTTTTATCATGTGTTGTTATTGTAACAGGTGAGATGGGGTGTTTTTTTACTGTATCACTATGAGTATGTTTACTTCTCTCTCTTCTTGTCCTTTTTCTCTTTCGGGTAAACATAAAACATGTCAGGTGGGTTTTGAGGGTCAGGATAAGATTGTGCCAGCTTCGAATCCAACAAGTCCCCTAATATAATCTTCCACCAAAAAGCTATGATCGATGGACAATAATTGTTGTCTGTGGCCGAGAATGTACTCGACTAAAACATTTTATAAGATATAATGGTGTTTATAGTTCACAAGATAGTGACAAGGCAAAACTTTGGTAATTGTTCAGAATACATCATTACTAATCTTTAGTGAGAATTAGAGTTTTAACAGTAGATTTTTTTAAAATGGAATTTTAGTAGTAGAGTTTCAACTGAAAAATTAATTAATATTTTGAATGTTTTGCATATTACAATATATTGCGTTTCAAAGTTACAAATTTTTAAAATATGAATAGTGAATTATAAATGATTTTTTTTAGAGGTTCTAAATTTCAACTTTAACCTTAAAGCTGTTTTCAGCTTTAATAAACTCCTTTGTGGTTCTAAGAGTACCTTTTTAGTGTGTTGGGAAAAATCAAGAATTAATTTGAAAATTCTAGTATTATTGGTTTTGTTCCTAGGCAATAAAGAGTAATGTTACAGTCATAACTTTTTTCACAACATTTTTATAATTGCTCAAGTGGTCAACTATAAGTGATAAACACAATTTTCTAGTTTTTTTTTTTCACTGCTCACAGATGAATACAGTCACAACTTTTTTTCACAAAATTTTTATAATTGCTCAAATGGTCGACTATAAGTGATAAACACAATTTTTTATATAAACACACCAGTTTTTTTTTTTTTCACTGCTCACAGATGAATACTTCAAAAATTATGAAAATTGTTATGAAAAAAAGTTGTATAGGAAAGATTATTGAATAGTAAAAGAACATCACTAGCATGAACTTAATTTCAAGCAATTTTCTGTTTCTTTTATTTCCAGCCCTTCTTGAGGCCGGTGTCCTGGTTTTCAATAAATAAACTGACTGACTGAAATTTTGATTATGACAGACATTTGATTCCTACACAGATGTTTGGTTTGTGCCATGCACCAAGGTCCATAAAAAAAGGTAAAATTTTGTGGATAAGGCGAAGTAAGAAAGGGGCAGCCCTAAATTAAAATCCTTGTATTATATATATGAGAAAATATATATATAAGTTTACTTACAATTTTGTGGATAAGTTTCATAATTCGATTAATAGGCTGACCACTTTGATTTCTCAGCAATAACAGCAATCCAAATCACTTAAAAAAATACTAATTCAAATTATTGGAAAAGATAATACATAACTATCGTATTTGAAAATATGTGATATAGCTTTCATACCATTTTAGAAAGTGCAAGACATAATTATATGATATATTAATAAAAATATATGAGAAAATATAGAATGCATAAAAATAAAGAAAGAGAATGTAAAGAATTAGCTTGGTTTGGCCATAAAGACTTACATCTACAATGAAAAATCCTTGATGACTATATTTTTAGTGTTAAGTTTTATGTTTCATAATGAATCCATTTAAGAGTATTTTTAGTAGGCTAAATCTTAGACTTAGCTAGAGTTACAATAGTAAGATTATCATTATTTTGATTGCAATGCAAGTCAAATTATAATCACTTTACTTACACTCTAAATAGAAATAGATGCAAGAAATCTAGATTAGAGCTATACGTACAACATAGTTCGACCTTGATTAGTACTAGGTCCATCATATTGCTATACAAAAATCACAATAAGTTGTTTGTTGTCAATACATGTCAAATAAGATTGTCATGGCTTGGCAAATGTCCTTTAGTAATTGAACCAACAGACTGGTAGCTAGCAAGCCAGCCTTGATATTTGAAAATTATGGTGAAAGAGTGTGGGTCAGCCAATTACACGTTGAATGGACAAGGCAAAGGTAATTGCCTTCGCCAAAGCTAATTTCGTTGCGGATCAGAGAAAGAGGCACTCATTAAGTAGGTGTTGTTGCTTTAAAAGGTGTGGTCACACCTTAGTAATAGTATTTATATTTGAAGCATAGGACGGTGGTATGCAAATACCATGTTTTGATAATAATAATAATAGGAGAAGACTTAGTTACAGTACTTAGGTATTATTTTTTAGATTCTTCTCTTAAAATTCTGTCATGTGAATTTTTTGTCATGTGATGAAAGTGTATTTTTTAGTTAAGTAGTCACATGGCTGAATCTTAAGAAGGAAATCTAAACAATAACTCGGAAGTACTATACGTAAGTTTTGTCTATAATAATAATACAGTGTTTTAAGTGGTTCAAGTACAATATATTCTGCCTACTTTCATGGTGGAGGAAAAATCCTTTAGGTATGTTATAAGGAAAAAACTAAGACGGGTCCAATAACAAAGTTGAATAACGGAAAAATAAAAATATAATTACCTAGAAATCAATTCCTAAGGCTATTTGGAGTGACACCAAGTGAGATATAAGCTTAATAGGAGTAATTACCTAGAGTTGGCTAGACTAGTCAACCCCAAACCGTTGAAAAATTCCAATTTTTTTTTTATATATATATTATTTATCAAGTAAATTGTCTCTATAGGAGTAAAATATATAGCATGCTTATATATACTACAAAAAATTAAACTCTAATTTCTATTGACTTAGAAAGTCTCGAATATTGAATTACAATAATACCTTTGACTCAATGAAAATATATAAAATAGTAATAACTTAGTTAACTAATATAATACCTAAATTAAAATCTAATTGACTCAATAAATATAATTATATTCCAATAAATATAATACCATATTATATTCCAATATAATTAAAATCTAATTGGCACTTCTTGCATGGTATGAAAATTAATTGAATAACAAATTTTAAGAGCACTAAAATAAATGGATAACCTAAGAATCATGCCCTAGGCTTTCTTGAATTAGTAACAAGTAAGAGAAAACAAACCTAAGAGTCAACACTTAGGGTTAGCAAGGGTCAGCATCAAACCATTGAAAAAATTTTAAGAGAAGTTTTATGAATCAATAAAACTATTTTTCGTACAGGAATAATAGCATGCTCATCTAAACTCCAAAAACTAAGCCCTTATTCTAATTGAAGTAGGAAATGCGTGCTGATTATTGATTTAGAAAAATACCATTAACTTCAAGAGATCAAATAAAATATAATGAACTTATACTACCTATAAAAAAAAAAATCCAATATTTGAAGAATAAAATATATACAATTGAATTCCAAAATTAAATAAAAAATAAATTGAAATAAAATTGTCTTCATGCTTCCATGTCTTCATGTTGATGGATAAGAATTCTTACATGTGATGCATGCATCAACTCATGAAGCACTTTGACCAACACTAGTAAGAACAACACAATCTTACATTATATCACATCGTTAGATTCATCTGGAATGGTAAAATCAATGTGTGAAAATCAACGTTGCAAATGTTATTGCCCTATCTTAATCCATAGAAAGCACCGTTTTGTCAAACTCTTCCAATTGATCAAAATTTGTCATTTCATGCACCATAAAGGGTTAATCAATAGCAAATGCATCAAACTTACTTTTTTAGAAACATGTACTATCTTCTTTGTTGCTTTCTAATTGAACTTACTCCTAATCAAGGAGTGAGAAATCTCCTTTCATATTGAAAAGTAATTTTAGGCCCAATAGATTTAGTGTTAGCAAACCATGACCAATTGTAAATCTTATTGAGTTATAAGATGTATTTTTAAGTTCAAGTCAAAGAATCAAGATTAATTGAAAGAAAGAAGAGTTTATATATTGATTCTCAACACATATATAGCCAATACCATTCTTGAACGATCGAGAATGTCTCTCAAGACATCAAGGAAATTTGTCAATAGATTGAAACTACGTGAAATCAAATTCCTAAAACGCCTATTAAGTTGTCTATTTGAGTCTTGCCCTACTTGTTAGACTATATAAGGACAAATTATAGACAAATAAAACAAGGAGAAAAGAGCACTTTTCCGCACAAATAAAGTCCAAACCATATTGCTATTTCACCATCAAACTGAAGTTCAAGAGGTAGATTTGAAAATGTTATCCTTGAAGGTCGGTAATCAAGGTTGAAGTCATGGTCTTATCCTAGTATTGCTGTTGTGGAGAAAATTTTCAAGAGGTTTTTGAAGTCGGTTGGAGATTTTGATTGTGATCATTGGTGCGTCATCCATGAATACTTCAATTTTATTGAATAGTCTAGAGATTCTAAAGCAATAAAAGGTTTTCACTATAAGTTGCCTATAGGTTGTAGAATTTATGAAAAGGTTTTTCTTGATGCTGTAAGACTTCTCTTATCATAGTAGATTGTCTTATTGGGGAAGGTTTCCCCCCATAATGGTTTTTCCCTTGGATAGTTTTCCTTGGGTTTTTCCACTTCATCACATGCATAATTGATAAATTGGCATAACTGGACTAATTTGAATAACTTCATTAATTCAGTGTAAATTTGACAATTTGGGTGTAAAAACCCAACAAGTAACATATCTAAAACTATAATAGGCTACATATATATATATATATTATAATTCAATAGCTATAATGGGGGAGAGGGGATTTGAATCTTGGAAATACTAAAAGATGCCAACTAGTTGAGCTATAAAACTTTTGGCCAATAGGCAATATTAAATCTCTACTACACATAGTTTAGATATTTTACCCTACCTTTTAGTAGTGGCGACTCCAAAAATTTTTTTAAGGAGTCATTAAGAAACTTAAATTAAACAAAATTTAATAAAAATAGAACCTGAATATCTTGAGTTATCGACACAGCGCATGCGCACACACACAAATATATGAAGTTTTACAATTTTCTTTTTTACATGTTTTCATATTTTGTAATCGTTGCATATGATAGTTTATTATCAATTGCATTGTTTATTGTCAATGTGGGTAGGTGTTGACCATTTTATTTTGTTAAATTTGAATAACATTTTTATTTTTATACACTTATAATTATCTATTTGTCATTATTTTTATATATTTTAAACTAAATGAAAAAACTCCACTCACTAGTACTATATTAATTAGCTTGTAACCTCATGCATATGTATGGATATACTTAAAATATATACATTAAGATGCATAATATAATTCTTACATATATAATTTAAGGACAAAACTTAGGTACAGTACTTTATGTGCTGTTTCTAAGGTTCCCTCTTAAGATTTAGTCATGTGATTATTTAACTAAAAAAAATACACTTCCATCTCATGAGAAAAAATTCATATGGCAAAATTTTAAGAGTGGAACCTAAAAAATAGCACTTAAGTACTGTACCTAAGTCTTGCCTATAATTTAAATATTATTGATAGTCATTCTTATATTTTTTTTAAATCTCTAAAAAGTTGTGTAAGAATAATATTAGGTAAAAAATGTAAATTGTCTATTTTATTTTTATTTTTTTATATTCATTAATTCTAAACTCTTTGGTTTTTGTGCACAATAACTCACTTGGATAGATATTTATAAAGTGGTCCCACATTTGACTCAAAAATTAAGAAATAAAACTCTCTCTAAAAATGAATAATTTAGGACATAAGACGCTAAATTGGACTTCAATTGTAGAATCTAATTGGATTTTCTCTAAGTTTTACCTATTAATATATACTAGCTTGTAAACCTCATACATATGCATGGATATATTTAAATATATACATTATTAAGCTGTATATTATAATTCTTACAGATATAATTTAAATATTATTGATAATCATTCTTATATTTTTTTAACCTTTAAAAAGTTTTGTAAGAATATTATTAGGTAGAAAATGTAAATTGTTCATTTTTTTAATTTTTTAATTTTTTTTATGTTCATTATTTCTAAATTCTTTGGTTTTTGTACGCAATAGCTTACTTAGATTGCTATTTATGATGTGGTCCCACATTTGACTCAAAAATTAAGAAATAAAACTCTCTTTAAAAATAACTAATTTATGACACATAGCGCAAAATTGGACTTCAATTATAGAATCTAATTGAATTTTCTCTAAACTTTGCCTATTAATATTACTAGCTTGTAACTCCATGCATATGCATGGATACACTTAAAGATATACAATAAGATGCATAATATAATTCTTATATATATAATTTAAATATTATTGATAGTCATTTTTACATTTTGTTAACTCTTTAAAAAAATTTGTAAGGATATTATTAGGTATAAAATGTAAATTTTTCATGCTTATTTATTTATTTATTATTGTAAAACATTTTTTTTTTACAATTCATTTATTCTAGACTCTTTGGTTTTTGTATCTAATAACTCATTTGGATGAATATTTATGATGTGGTCTCACATTTGATTCTAAAATTAAAAAATAAAACTCTTTAAGAATAAATAATTTAGGACACATTGCATAAAATTGAAACTCTAATTTGAATTTTTCTCAGTTTCACCTATTATTATATATATAGATATATAGATATATAGACCAGTGCATATGCATTGTACAATTAAAAAAAATTACAATTATACACATATATGGATTCAAATTATACTTTACATTTCTCTCTCTCTCTCTTTTAATTTCTTTTGGATATACACACGAGTTTACTCTTTCTTTTTCTTTTTCTTTTTTTTTGCTTTTTTTTTTTGTTTATTGGGTTTTTGATGATTTATTTATATTACTCTTCGTCTTTTGCACCTCATTAACTCATTAAAAAAAAAAAACTTAAATAGGACAAGTGGTGCAAAATTAGACAACAATTGAAATCCATTTTAGAACATAATTGGATTTTCTTTCAGCATTTCCTATTAATATATATATATATATATATCTAAGATTATTGACCCACACAACAACACTCATCCATACATAAATAATACACTGAATGCCTACTTAACCCATCAAATGCTTGAATAATCATTAACTTTACTCTCTCTCTTTATTCTTAAATCGCTAACTTTATAACAAAAAAGTTTTATAACATGATAACAATACACACACATGCAACAAACCTTCTATCTTTCCTAATTCTTAAATTATAGAAAGTTATATTATATTTATACTATACACGCACAAATTCACATACATCACAATTCACACAAATAACATTATAACAAATAAGAATTAAAGCACACAATCAAGTTTAACACACATATAATATAAATTTATAACAAAGAGAGAGATACTTACCACTCACAAATACTTACTATTTACTTTTAAAGTTGGAGATACCGAGATATTCAGATAAAGAAGAGAGATGAGATGAGATTCATAAGAATGAGATCAAAGATTGGAACAGAGAAAGAGAGTTTTTATTTGGTTTTAGGCTGGGCTAATATGTGATCAAGGTGTGCAAAAATGTTTTTAAGGGAAAATAAATTAATAAAAACATATTATATATATATATATATATATATGTATGTATGTATGTGTTGGAGCATTTTAATATTAAATAAATAAAATGAATAAATGTTATAATGTGGGAGTGAATATGGAAGATGAGAAGTTAATGAAAATGTTTAATCCCACATTGAAAAGGAGAGAGACTATTTTATTCTTTTTAATTGTGGTGATTAATGGGCTAAAATGAATTGTCTCAAATATTGGGCTAGATACGTGCACAAGGGGGAGGTCAAGAGTGGAGGTATCAAAATTATCCAACAATTAATCTTGTAACACCCACTACATCAGAATAATGGACCTAATTAATCAAATTAATTTGGGTAGTAATTTCGTGAGGCCCATTGAGCCTATAAATAGACTCATTCAGACCCAATCCATACTACTACAATACACACACAAAAAAAAGTAGAGAGATTCTTGGCAAGGAAGGATGTTCTTTCTGGTGGAATTTTGGGTTTGAACACTTTGTGCAGAGGTTGTTCTAGCTATATGACACCTGCACCGGTTACAAAGTTTAGCCAACCAATGGCTTGAATTTCCTTAAAGAGAGTGAGTGCCGCGCCTCAGTCCAAAATAGTGTTGTGTAATTTTTCTCATTGAATTTATAATATCCAGAAGTATTATTTAGTTTCTCTTTGTGTTATTTCCATTATCATTGTATTTGCACCAACAGTATGTATGTATGTGTATATATATGTAATTTTTTTTCAAGTTAGGGGGGTTTATTTGAACCCTTTGGACAATATGTGGAGCTGCCCTTGCCTTATAGGTTCTTCAATATGTTTTTCTTACTGCATGAACTTTGAAGCAACATTTGTTGGAGTAATTCTTGGGTATTCACAGAACACAAAGTATAGTGTTCCCTCCTCTCACATTCATAGTGGGGTCTACTCATTAAATTCATAATGAGGTCCACCATGAATGTGAGAAGAGGGAGTACCATTTCACTATACTTCAGGAGTACCTAAGAATTTTTCCATTTGTTGGAACATGTACTTTTCTTTCAGCAATAAAAATAAAATTAAAGGTAAAATACTATTTTAATTCTTAAATTTTACAAAAAGTTTGTTTTTCATTCCTAAACTTTAAAAAGTTCTCATTCTTAACATTTATAAATAGTTTTTTTTTTTTATTTATAGTAGTTTAGAGACAAAAACAGGGATGAAAAAGAACTTTTCTTAATAGTTTAAGGACGAAAAACAAATTTTTGGTAAAGTTTAGTTTAAGAACAAAACTGAACTTTTGAATAGTTTAGGGATAATAAATGAACTTTTTAAAATTTAGGAATGAAAAAAAAAAATTTAGTAAAGTTTAAAGACAAAAATAGTATTTTACACTAGTTAACAATTTAACATCCAAAACTAACTAAAACTAAATTCAAACAAAATTATTTTCGTGTTTTCCGCATCATTGTGATACTAATACATAAGAATAAACACTATTGCTTTCACATCCACGTTGCGAATTAGAATTACAAACTTTGTGGTTTCTAATATAAGGTAGTATATCTAATGTAAGGTTCTTTATCTTCTTCTTTTTGGTTGTCTGTACAGTACAGGTTCTTTATCTCAAACTAGGTACATTGAGAACTTTAATAAAATAGAATGAGACTGTTATTCCATTGGTGTTGAGAAATTTGAGAAATGACAGGCCATCATTTGAGGATCAATAGATGTTTGCTAACAACCATAATGTGGGGAGCTGTTCTCAGTTTCTCATCATCTGCCAGTCCACTCACAAAAAGGTCACTACATTAGAAAGTGGTACGACCCCATTGACCTTATAATTTGTACCGGTAGTTACAACTAACTTTTAGGTGTTTTTCTTATATAAATTTTTTATAAACATTGGATTTCTTATTTGGGCAAATTATAATTTTTCTTTAAATTTTTTTTTAGATACAAGATAATTAATTAAGTTTTTATATTGAGTAAATTCTTTTAATTTATATACCATGAGGTTTGAGCTAATGTCAAATAGGTCCAATACATTTAAAAATTGACAAATTTGATCTCTAAGAGAGAAAAGAAAAATAACTAATAGGTCTAATGGCGTTTATTGTTTAGGGACCAAATTGCTCAGTTTTAAAATGTCTTGAATCTAGTTGGTATTAATCTAAACCTCATAGTAAATTAATGAAATTACTCTTTTATATATAGATTTTGTTAAGATTGCCTTTTGAAGTCTGAATTGACAATAACTAATCCATTTTAACCTTCTTATGAGTATTGACATAATTAATCTTACATAAAATTTTATCAATTTTAATTTTTAAAATTTTTTTAAGCCAAAACAACAATGGTAATAAGTATTGTGAGTAAAACTCTCTACTCAATAATAGTAAATGTTTGAACATTGTTATGATAACTTTCATTGTCATTTTCTATTGTACAAAAGTTAATGAGTTTCTTACAAATTCTCACATCCATCAATACATACATGTACGCAATATTAGGATCATGTTAGAAACTCTGAATTTGCTCAAAGGAAAATAAAATTGGGAAAAATAAAGAAATTGTCGATCGGCACTCCCCAATTTAGAGTGAAAATTGGAACTCCTTTGTCCAATGGCTTCCAAACTTTTGTGGTAACTCCTCTACACTCCCATACACGTGAATCAACCCTGATTAGTCACCTAAGAGCTTGGTTGGATCAAATTACAAACTTGGAACACGTTAGGGTTAGGTAGAATTAAGTTACAAGTGGATTTGGTTGAACTGAATTAGTTAGGTCACAAGCACATTTACACATTAATCACTTGGGTTCATTCATGGGAGCACATGTTGAATTAGTAAGTCAATAGGAGTGAGCCATTTGTGGCCAATAGGATTATAATATGAGTTGTATAATACAACCATGTAACTCTCATTTGAGATTATATAGAAGAATAATGAAAGTTGTTGCAATGTTGCCCTTGTACACGTTTCTCTCTAGTATTTTTTCTCTTAGAGGTAGAAATTCTCTTGAAGTAATCTCATCATGGGAGAAGGTGATCACTTAAAGAAAAGAAGTCACACACCATTCCCTTAATAACCATACTCATGCCTTTGTGTAGGGTTGCGATATCAACTAAGATTATTTGAATAAGGTTTTCTCGTATTCTAGACATGTACAAGTTTTAATGTATATTTGAAATTATAAGGAACAAAGAAATTTTTAAGAAAAATAAATAAAAATACAAGCGGGAAAGGAAATGTTTCAACGATCAACTACCCTCTTTATACCTCTTTTGTCAATCAAAGTAGTACGTATGATCAATTTTGAGTATTTGATAAATCTTGCATAATTATTGATGGTCTCCTTTACTATTTTCCATAGTTTCTGATTGTCAATAAAATTAAAATACTTTTTTCAAGGTTTGGGCCCTTTGGGAGGGCTGTCGAAAATTGTTTGGATGATTTTTTTAACAACGTTGAAAATACATTTTTGAAAGTTATTTTTAAACTTGCTGTCTTGAGCCAAGTCTCTAGATCAACTGTCTTGAGCAATCTTCACCAACTTAGAAGTAAATCTATTACAATCAAATCCCACAAAATATAAAGAAATAAATTAACGAAATTACAATACATTTTGTCATGGAATAAAGCTAGCATAAATGTTATGTGAAAAATCATAACTTAACAAACATAATCCAAAAACTAAAATAAGAATAGGAAATAAGTAAGAAGTAAAACCCTAGCTAAAATATTTGGTAAAATATTAATTACATTAGGCGTATATATATATGTGTGTGTGTGTGTGTGTGTGTGTGTGTGTGTGTGTGTGTGTGTGGGGTAGGAAATCCTAAACCCATCCTGTCCCCGGACATTCTGGCCTTTTGCCCCTTTGAGCAAAAATATTTGGCATTATGCCCCTGTTTCGAAACTATATAGGTGCGTGCCCCTGTTTCGATATATACTCGATGACCCTAAAATCGAGTTACTTAAAGTACTCGATAAGTTTAAAATCGAGTTATGCCCGATCAAATTTTTTTTTTTTTAAAAATGCATAGAACTCGATTTTATGGAAATCGAGTTCCAAAACGTCACTATAGGGCTTAAAAACGCCACTATAAGGCTCCCTAAACCTGCCATGGGACAATCACACTTAGGGAAAAAAAATTTGAAGGAAAACGCCGCTATAGGGCTTTAAAATGTTACTATAGGGCTTGAAAACGCCACTATAGGGCCCCCTGAACCTGCCATGAGACAATTACACTTAGGAAATTTTTTTTTGCAGGAAAACGCCGCTATAGGGTTTTAAAATGTCACTATAGTGCTTAAAAACGCCACTATAGGGCTCCCTGAACCTGCCATAATTACACTATGAAAAAAAAATTTGCAGGAAAATGCAACTATAGGGTTTTAAAATGTCACTATAGGGATTAAAAAACGCCACTATAGGGCTCCCTGACCTTGTATGGGGCAATGACACTAAAATTTTTTTTGCATGGAACTCAATTTCTAGGAACTCAAGTTCCATGCAATTTTTTTTTTTTTTTTTTTTAAGTTTGATCAGGCATAACTCGATTTTAAACCAATCGAGTACTTTAAGTAACTCGATTTTAAGGTTATCGAGTATCGAAACATGGACACATACCTATATAGTTTCAAAACAGGGGCATAATGCCAAAAAAAAAAAGGAGGGATAAAATGCCAGAATGTCCTCCTATCCCCAGCTTGACCAAGGGGCGGGACGAAAATCTAGCTGCATCCCTATTCTAACACCTCTATAAGGTGGGAAAAACTCACACAAGACAGGGTGGGGCAAAATCATTATCCTTGCATCTAGCCAGTAGCCGTGACCAGCTGGTGTGAAGGGTGCGCAACTCTGATGGACTTATAGAATATCTGTCGGCTAACTTCTACGTAAACTGCGGGTCATTCATTCTAGGCCATATGGATCAAGGAGCCATAATAAAAGGACCATTTTACAAATTGACAATCTTGTTAGTACTACGAAAAAGGTCGACGTAGATGTCTTTATAAAGGGTCCTGGTAGACATTGACACACATGTAATCAATGGGGTCCTCATAGTAGCAATAATTGTTGTTGTTGGCGATTATGTATTGAATAGGAATCTGACTTCTCTAACAATGGGTCCTTTCCAAGAGCGTCCCCACCCCTAAAACAATCCAAAAACCTAGCCTTGACAAAGAACCACCTCTTCAATAATTCATTGTCTAATCGGCTAGATCTTCTCTACTGATCAGTTTCTATCCCATAGGCATATTAAACTTTATTTTCAGTACGTACTTATGATTTATAAATACAAGCATGTAGTTTTCCTTATCTTAGTTGAGAAATGTTAACATATATTTTAAAAACATTAGTTTAGGAAGTATTTTCAAAAAAAAAAAAAAATTATAAGAAAATAAAAAACAATTGATTTTTTAAACTGATTTTTTATATTTTTTATAAAAATAATATTAAATTTTTTTTAAAATGGTTCATTAACAAAAGCTCTAAAGGCACTTATTACCTTTTTATAATTTCATTATCTAATAATTAAATTTCTTATTTCCGAATTTCGAATGACCAAATTTTAGCACGATGTTATCAAGTTGTAATTGGAAAAAGTAGAAAGGGGAAGGGGGTGTTTGATATTCCGATTGAAAATGTTATATATGGAGCGTGGGCCGCAACTGAAAAGTCTCTCCACCATTTTGGATTGGATATGTGGGGCTTGTTACTCTTGTTAGTGTTTTCTTGACGTGTACAGTCGTGCAAGCACGACATATCCATTGACTTGAGCTACAGTACTGCAATAATACTCTCAAATAATCTAAGTGAAATGTCTATATCCACTGAAGCATTGGCTTCTTCCAATAATATAACATATTGTATGTCCCATTTTGATGTGAATCTCATGCAAAAATGAGCTATATAGGGTGCAGCAAAATCTCTGTGGAAGTAAAACTATAAACCGAGTTGCATTACATCAAGAGGATTGGAACTAGAGATTATATATGTCTATATGATCAAGTTTTCGTGGACAGAATTCGTGAATGGATTGAAGAGGTAACAACAAAATTCATTTTTACATGACTAGTAGATTTCGACTGTTAAAATAAGTCGAATCAACGACATGACTAAATAATAATAGAACACGGGGCTTGTCTGTAACTGGAAATGATATTTTAAGAACAAGGTCGAAATGCAGTTGCAGATATGTGTGGAGAAGAACTTTTTGTCTTTGGTGGAAGTATTTTATGATTGGATTTGTGGTGGGAAGTGTCCTGTTTGCATATGAATGCATGCATGTTGAGAGAGAGAGAGAGAGGTTTGTTTTGTTTTGTTTGTTCTTGTGTCTTATAAGTTACAAGCAAGTTCTATTTAGTACAGTAAGTGCTTGTGTTTCCATCCCTTTCTCATTTTTTTATTTTTTTTTTTTAATTTCTACCGGTAAGGATAAAGGTAGGTACAGTGGCTCCATCAGGGTAGGAGGGATTGTTACATTTTACTGCTTGTTAATTAGTAACTTGAGGAGCACCAATTTGAGAGTAATTAACCACTTACATTCTAGGTCAGGGAAAAGTGAGAAAATTGGCTAGGTAACCGGGGCAGTGGCTCTAATTAAGTTAGACTTGGCAAACGGATAAGGTCGATTGGATTCATATCAAAATTAAACATTTTTTTTTTTAATGAATTGCAAAACCTATGATCCTTATAGGATCTTTAAAGGATTTGGTCAATCAAATATGATCCGTATTTTTTCACATGTTAAGTAAAGAGAGATGTTACGTCCACAATATTTTTATAATATTTTCACAACAAATTATAGGTGCGTGGTTAGTTGTTATTGGTTCAAATTTGAATCTAACACTAATATTACTTTTTTGTTTCAGTAATAACAACCAGTAACAACCTGCCACTTAGGATTTGTTGTAAAAATGTTGTGGATATATCATTTCTTCTAAATAAATAGGACAAAATTTAATTACAAACTTGGTCATAATTAATAATTATAACTTTCACTAAAAAAAATTTATACAACTACATATTTTGAAAATCTAACTGTTGGATTGCATGTTCTTTTTGTTCTTAATACACATATCAAATTTTGTGTCAATTGAATGTTATTTACTATTTGATCTATAAACTTATCTTTTATGCATAATTTAAACTACAAAAACTTGAAATTTAAACATTTGACTGATAATATAGCTATTGATCTTTAATCTTTTGAAAAATTTGTAAGCATGTAGGTTATAAGAAGAAAACGTTATCTAATAGTGGATTTGTCAAAATTCATTTCTGATGGTGCAGGAGAAAGAAGCTAACTCCCAGCTCGTCCACACACCTCATCCAAGAAAAAGAAAGGGGCCTTTGAGAGATTAAATCAACTCATCCAAATCAGTCTCCTTCGTCCTGAAGGACAAAGACGAGACATTATTGTAATGTCTCATCCGTCCCTGAGGACGGACGAGCTAGGCATTATAACAACGTCTTGTCCTTTGTAAAGATAAGGCGGACAAGATGAAACATTGCATTTGTTCCCAACAGATGCAATGTTTCATCAACCGTTCTATAGTAAATGATTGAGGATGAAATCCAAGTGTTGTAACTTCCATGACAGTTATAGAGATTACTCCAAAGACCCGCAATGACAGGAGAAGTTACAAGGTAACCACCTTAGGCGAACACTATATAAAGGGCTCATTGGCAGAAGAGCGAAGTATGAAAAACATTCTCAAAAATTTTCGATAACATTTCTCTCTTTCGGTGTTTAACAAAAAGACTAACTTTGTCATCGGAGGACCCTTGGCCGGCCTCCACCGGTCTCCTCTAATTCTGTTTTATTTTCCAGGACACCCTTCAAGATGAAGACCCGGAGATCTCCAGCCCACTAATTTCCTTGGAACTATCAGTTAGCGCCGTCTGTGGGAAAGAAATTAGATTGTATTCGTTGCATTTGAATTTCATTTGTCGAGTCCTACTATTTCTTTCTCTGAAAAATGGCTGAGATGGTCCGGACAAGATCAAGGGCTACCAGTCCAGGCCCCCAAGAGAGTAGAGACGCTTCCAGTAATCCCAATCGTGGTCAACAATCGACGCCTGCCATGCAGCCATCTTCTGCCCAACACATGCAATCCATGGCCGCTGCCATGGCAGAATTAACTCGCCAAAATCAAGACTTGCGGAGGGAGATTAATCTCAGGAGGCAACGGCATAAGGCCCATGGAGAGGAGCGTGAACAAAGTCAGGAAGATGAAAGAAATGTTGAACCTGAAAGTCAGTCAAGGGGCATCGTTTCACGAAGGGTACCTCATCTGGAAAGGGAAATGGACCAAATGAGAAGAGTAATGGAGGAGATGAAGGAGAATATGAGGAAAATGAACCCTGTGGAAGATTTGGTTCACAGGACTGATTCCCCCTTTGTGGCTTCCATCAATGCTCACCCTTTGCCACCCAAGTTCAGGATGCCTTCGTTGAATTCGTATGATGGGACACGGGACCCTTTTGATCATATTGTCACTTTCAAAACTACCATGCACCTTCAAGGGGTTCCAAATGAAATAATGTGCAGAGCTTTCCCTACTACCCTCAAAGGACTTGCGCGAGTGTGATTTAGCAAAATACCTCATAACACAGTGACATCTTTCGAAGAGTTAAGCAAGTTGTTTGTTAATAATTTTATCGGAAGGCAGAGGCACAAACGTTCTTCGTCCAGTTTGCTAACCATAGAGTAAGGAGAAAATGAAAGTTTGCGGTCCTTCATCACGCGGTTCAACAGAGATGCTTTGGCAGTGGACGAAGTGGATGACAAGCTCCTTTTGGCGGCATTCCATAATGGGGTTCATTCTGACTTGTTCATCCACAAGTTATATGAACAGGAGCCTCAGACCATGGCTGAACTAGTCCATTCAGCCCAGAACTTTATGAATGCGGAGGATGCTATTATAGTCAAGAAGAGGAAGAGAGTTGAGAAAATGGAAGCCAACCCAATGCGTCATACGGAACAAGGTCCTCGTCCTAAGAAGGGACGAACCGAAGATAGGAAAGACCGAGACAAGAAGGCAGGTCCCTCAGCGAGGAATCAACAGTACACGCCATTAAATATGCCGCTTGAACAGGTCCTTATGCAAATCAAGGATGATCCTTCCTTGAAGTGGCCTGAGAAAATGAAGGGAGATCCCAACAAGCGCAATAGGAGTAAGTACTGTCGCTTTCACAGAGATCATGGGCATGACACGGACGAGTGCTTTGATTTAAAGCAGCAGATTGAAAATCTCATAAGGCAAGGGAAGCTGAGAAATTTCCTTGGACGAGATCACAAGGACGAGAAGTTGAAAGGGAAGGTAGAGGAATCATCACGGCCACCACTCGGCGAGATAAGGGTTATCATTGGGGGAAGTTCGGTAGGACAGTCGTCCAAGTCCAAGAAGGCGTACTTGAAAGTAGTGCAGAGCGTCTAACTTTCTGGATAATCACCAAAAGCAAAAGCCACGGACGAACAAGCAATTACCTTCACGGACGACGATGCCAAGGGAATTTACCACCCTCACGATGACGCCATTGTCATCACCCTAGTTATTGCTGACTACACAACTAGAAGAGTATTGATAAACAATGGAAGCTCGGCGGACATCCTGTATTATCCAGCTTTTCAACAAATGAGGGTTGGACGAGACAGGCTCCGTCCAATACACTCGCCTCTAGTGGGCTTTGGAGGAATGAAGGTACAGCCTGTAGGCACTGTTACGTTGCTAGTGGTAGTGGGAGCATATCCGCAGCAGGGAACTAAAGATGTAAATTTCCTCGTGGTAGATTGTTCATCCTCCTACAATGCCATAATTGGAAGGCCGACTCTAAACAGTTGGAAGGCTGTCACATCTACCTACCACCTGTCAGTCAAATTCCCAACAGAACATGGAGTAGGACAAGTACAAGGAGACCAATTAGCAGCAAGAGAGTGTTATTTGACCATGCTTGCCACGGATGAGCAAATTCAGGCAATGAATATTGAAGAAAAGAGAGTTGTGGCAGAACCCATTGAAGCATTGGAAGATGTTTCCCTAGATGAGTATAACCCTGAAAGGTGTACAAGGGTTGGAGTAGACTTGAGAGATGAGGTTAAGAAGACCTCGTCTGTTTTTTGAAGAAAAATATTGATGTGTTTGCTTGGAGTAATGAAGACATGCCGGGTATAGATTCCAGTGTTATTACCCACTGTTTGAATGTAGGTCCTTCCTCTAAGCCAGTGCAACAAAAGAAAAGGGTGTTCGCCCCTGAGAGAGATAATGCTATTAAAGACGAAGTTCAGAAGTTGATGGCCGCGAAATTTATACGAGAAGTATACTACCCAGAATGGTTGGCCAATGTAGTAATGGTGAAAAAGGCGAACGGCAAGTGGAGGATGTGTGTGGACTTTACTGATTTAAACAAGGATTGCCCCAAGGACAGCTATCCACTGCCACGCATTGACCAACTGGTAGATTCTACTGCAGGCCACAAATTACTTAGTTTTATGGATGCTTTCTCGGGATACAACCAAATAAGGATGGACGAAACAGACCAAGAGAAGACATCCTTTGTTACTAGTCAGGGATTATTCTATTATGAAGTGATGCCCTTTGGCTTGAAAAATGCTGGAGCAACATACCAACGACTAGTTAACCACATGTTTCGTCCATAGATTGGGCGGAATGTGAAAGTCTATGTTGATGACATGCTGGTGAAAAGTCAGGACGAGGGAGGACATCTGGACGATCTGAAGGAGACGTTTGACACATTGAGGCAATACCACATGAAGTTGAACCCTAGCAAATGTGCTTTTGGAGTATTGTCAGGAAAATTCCTTGGATTTATGGTCTCCCACAGAGGGATCGAGGCGAACCCTGATAAAATTCGAGCAATATTGGACATGAAGCCTCCGTGCAATGTTAAAGAAGTCCAGTCCCTCACCGGGCGAGTTGCTGCCCTCAACAGGTTTGTTTCTAAAGCTACTGACAAGTGTTTACCATTTTTCAAGGTTCTAAAAAAAGCATTTAAGTGGACGGACGAGTGTCAAAGAGCCTTTCAAGACTTGAAAACGTACCTCGTTACGGCTCCGTTGCTGAGTCTGTCCGTGACAGGAAAAGGGTTGTTTTTATACTTGGCAGTAACCCCGCATGCTATGAGCTCAGCGTTGATAAAAGAGGAAGGAAAAGTACAAAAGCCAGTGTACTATACAAGTAAAGCACTGAGGGGAGCGGAAGGATGATATCCACTGATGGAAAAGCTGGCTTTCGCACTCATAACAGCCTCCAGGAAACTAAGGCATTACTTCCAGGCTCATGTCATCAACGTCATGACGGATCACCCACTCAAGAAGGCAATGAACAAATTAGAGGCTGCAGGACGATTGATTCAATGGGCTGTTGAGCTCAGTGAGTTTGACATAAAGTATCAACCAAGGCATGCCATAAAAGCTCAAGCTTTGGCAAACTTCATTGCAGAATTTACCCTAAGTTATGACAATGTAAGCGAGATGGAAGACAACCAGAAGTGAATTGTTTATGTGGATGGATCGTCTACACAGCACGCAGGAGGAATAGGTGTGGTATTGCTATCTCCAGAAGGGGACAAATTGAAACACAAAGTTCGCTTGCAGTACCAAGCAACTAATAATGAGGTTGAGTATGAAACTCTTCTCAAAGGACTGGAATTGGCCAAGTTTGTGGAAGCGAAGTCAATACTCGTCTTGGGAGATTCTTAATTAATCATAGGCCAAGTGAATAGGATGTATGAGGCTAAGGAAGAACAAACGAGGAAGTATCTTAACAGGGTGATGCAACTTATGAAAAAATTTGAGGAAGCTAACTTCGTTCAAATCCCAAGGGAGGAGAATGTGGAAGCCGATACCTTAGTGAAAGAAGCCTCAGCAAATGAAGCCGTGGACAAGTTTGATGAGATTCAGTATATGCCGAGCATAGACATCCCAGAAGTACAAAAGGTGGAGAGCAGAGGAAATTGGATGGCTCCAATTGTATCATACTTAAAAGACGGACGACTTCCAGAAGAGAAAGACGAAGCTAGAAAGCTGAGGTTAAGGTCAGCCAGGTACATTCTTATGGACGGGGTTCTGTACAAAAAAGGCTTTTCCCAGCCTTATCTCCGGTGTTTGGCTCCAGACGAAGCGAACTATATACTAAGAGAAATTCATGAGGGAGCGTGTGGCAATCATTTGGGAGCCAGATCACTCGTTCATAAAGTCGTCCGTGCATGATATTACTGGCCAAATATGCAAGCTGATGCTAAGGCCTATGTCAAGGTTTGCGATCAATGCCAACAGTTTAGTAACGTCCCCAGGCAACCATCAGAGTACCTAACCCCAATGACGGCCCCATGGCCCTTTGCACAATGGGGACTAGACATCCTGGGCCCTTTTCCACTAGGTGTAAGGCAAATGAAATTTCTCGTGATTGGTATAGATTATTTTACCAAGTGGATAGAAGCAGAACCCTTAGCTAATATCACACAACAAAATGTAAAGAATTTTGTGTGGAAGAACATTATGTGCAGATTTGGAGTGCCCAGGATGCTGGTATCCGACAACGGATGACAATTTGAAAATGCACTCTTCAAAAATTTTTGCATACACTTTGGAATTCAAAATCACTACTCCTCGCCAGCCCACCCACAAGCTAATAGCCAGGCTGAAGTTGCAAACCGATCATTGCTCAAAATAATCAAGACTCGGCTTGAGGGAGCAAAGGGAGTATGGCCAGATGAGCTACCAGGTGTTCTGTGGGCGTATAGGACAACAGTGAGAACTCCTACAGGAGAAACTCCTTTCAGACTAGCCTATGGAACTGAAGCGGTCATACCTGCAGAAGTGCACATGGCCAATCATAGGGTGGCAGCCTATCAGGACGAAGATAACAAGGAGCAACTCCGTTTAAACCTCGATCTAATAGACGAGGTAAGGACGGACGTTGAACAAAGGATGGCCAGGTACAAAAACCTTATGGCTAGGCAATATGATGCGATGGTGAAGTCAAGGCGGTTCAACATAGGAGACCTCGTCCTGAAAAGGGTATCTTTGGCAATAAAGAACCCAGCTCATGGGAAGTTAGGACCTAATTGGGAAGGCCCTTACAGGGTTATCAACTATAAAAGACAAGAATCCTATTACTTGGAGGCCCTGGACGGGAGGAAGTTGGAGCATCTATGGAATGTTGAGCACCTAAGGAGGTACTATCAATAAAAAGCCAGCCTAGAGGAGCAGAACTCTGGACGAACCTGGAAGCTACATGAGACTTGTTTATCTATGTCTAATATTGTCTATATTTCTGATATTGCTCTGTTATTATGTTAAAACTTATAGATGAAGTTATAATTTGGCTTGTATTTGTTTTTACAATAAGCACTAGCTCATAAGCATGTGCCTCGTCTATGAACAATATTTATGCTATGTACATAATGTTGTGTGAATTCTTGAGTTCCATACTATTTTTATCAACTCACTGAAAGGCTGAAAAGCCCATGATGAGAAAATTCTCTGGACGCAAAGATGTATCGTCAAATTTTCCTAAAGAAAAAACAAGGCAAACTCGTCCAGAGAAAAGGACGAGATAAAACTTATGCCACAGCAAATCAGTAAGACCAAGGCTTGCTCGTCCATATAATGGACAGTAAAACAAGGTGCACATCTCAATTATGGACGAGAGAATGTATGGACGAGTATTTTCAAGAGTACGTACAAAAACATTCCAGTCCATGGATGAGGAAAATGTGGAATCTTGTCATCATTAAACATGAAAATCAGCCAAGTCTAAAGACGAGAAATGCTGATAATAACCATTTCACATGGACAAATTACACTTAGTAACATTCCAATAAAAATGGTAAAAGTATATGAAATGTAGACGAGCTAAGCATAAAATTTTGCATATGAATATAAAAATTCTCGTCCATGCATATATAAAAGAAAAGTAACACCATTCATCCAATTGTTTCAAGGGCAGACAACCAACGTCCAAACACCCTTGTAAAATTAAATTAGTTTTACAAAAACTTGTCCTTAAACTATGGACAAGCCTAATGTACTTGCATTACATAAAAAAGTCCTAAACAGTGGACCAAATAAAGAGGGAAAGCACAAGACATTGAAATATTTTCTAGGTTTGGGGAGCATTCTCATTGGAGCCATCCTGAGGAGGAAGGGTTGTGGCATCATCCTCAATGTTGACATCCTCAGAACCGGTCTGAAGAAGAGAGCTGGTAGCAGCATTCAGGTTAAGTTTGATGGAGCTAAAGTCCACTTCAGGGAAGTTTTCCATAGCCTCCATCCTAAAGTTTTCGAAACCTGCTGCGTAATTGGCGTCTAGAAGATCAGTGTATTGCTTGGACGCCTTGAACTCAGCCACTGCATCTTCTTTCGCCTTGGAGAGGAGAGTACTCAACTCGTCAGTCTTTTTCTGCATGTGGTCAAGACGAGTATCTTTCTCTGTTGCATCAGCTCTCAATTCTTCAACTAGGTTCTGTGCCTCCCTCGTCTTTTCCTTAGCTTTGGCAGCTGTTTCAGCCCATTTTTTAGATTCGTCCCTCAATTCTTGGATCCTCGTCTCCAGCATAACTCTCGTCTTGTCCAACCCAGTAGCTTGCCTGGACGCTGCTATAAACTTTGACATGCCCTATATATACAAATAATAATAATAATAATAATAATAAATAATAAATAATTGTGAATAAATAAAAAGAGGGAAATTGATCTTGGGATAACAGAGACGAGGTAAAAATATGGTTGCATACCTTAAAAAGACCATGAACACCAGAGTGTTCAAAGTCCTTTAAGGACATGTCATAACAGACGTTTATATCCTCGTCAAGAATGGCGTTTTGGAAGCGCTCCCATGCCAAATCTTCACTCTTAATTATGTTTAAAGGAGCCTTTTGGGAGCGTTGAGACCAGGTGGATACAGTTGTCCTAGGCGGAGGAGTCCTGGACGGAGTCATGTCAACTGGAATGGACGAATCTACATCAAAAACTTGAGCAGGCTGCTGAGACGGAGGGAGGTTAGGCTTAAAAATCTGGGAGTCATGTTTTCCCTTCTTGCCTCGACGGCTGGGGAGACTGCCCAAGTCCAAATTCTTGGACAAAGCTTTTCTCTTCTCTCCTGCTGACGGACGAGGATGAGCCTGAGTCTCAGGACGACTCCCTTCAACCAGAGTATCTTTCCCCTTATTCTCTTTCAATGTTGACATTCCTAAAGCAAATAAAGACAACAGTAAATAATGAGTTGCATTGAGTTGAATGTAAGTTGGAAAAGTATGATGAAAAATACTTACTTTTTCGCACTGTAACCTCGTGAGCAATGGCCTCGTCTGATGGATCAGGACCAAGTCTCCACTTGAAAAGATTGCGAAGAGTGACTAAGGAATGAAAATTCCTCTCAGAGTGAAGACGGGCCCTATGGACGCGGTCACGATGGAACTTGCTCAAGGATGGACATTTGACACCTGTGAAGTAGATAATGATTTAGAAACATTGAGATATATGTATTTACAAAGAGGGTAAGAAAAATAAGGGTGGAAGGACGTACTATCAGGACGTAGGTTCCCTAAATCTCCAGAGTAAGGAGCAAAGGGGTCCCGTCCAACATCTATAGGATTTCTGGACCAAAAACCATAGACAAAAATAAATTCTGTCTTCCAATTCCTGTCAGACGAAGCTAGGGACTTGATCAATCTACAGTCCCTGCTCCTTGCTATAAACTGGTGAAAGCCAAGTGATTGGCTTATCTCTGAGGGTTTGTAACAGAAAAGAAACTCGTCCACAGTAAGAGGACGGTCTTTTCCAAACACTTCTTTACACAAAATTTGCATTGAGATAATCAATCTCCATGCATTTGGATTGAATTAACACACACCCAAACCTAACCTAACTAACAATTCTCTAGCAAATGAATTTAAAGGGAACCTAAGACCCCCCAAGAAGTAGGCCTCATAGACGCCTATTCCAAAACGAGGATTGCAGCACCATTCTCCACGGATGGGTAATCTTGGGTTAAACTCGTCCGGAATCTGATACCACGTCCTAAGGTTGGTGAGCCTTTGCTCAGACGTTTTGGAATGCACACCTACTGCACAACTATAGACAACCTCCTTTTCTTCCCATTGGACGAGGTTCCAGCTTGGGAACCTGAAACTTTCCTAAGTTCCTCCTGAAGAGCTTCTATAGGGAAACCAGGGACACCAGAGGTATATTCCTCGTCTGTGGAACCCTCTCTACTACTATAACTACTACTGGAGCCACTATAGCTAGTGGAGTCCTGATACTTGTCTATGGCTTTTTTGGTGCTATTACTAGACGAAGAAATAACGGTTGCTGACATTTTGAAGAAAACTTAAAAGCCTAAAGACGAGGAAAAAAGAGAGTACCTGGCTCTAGACGAAAGTAGACTATGGACGTGAAGAGACTTCTAAACGAGGCTCTAGACGAGGGATTTCAAGGAGAAAATTTCAGAAAATGTAGAGGGCACAGGAGGGATTCCGCTATTTATAGGATGTTGACCTGGGCATTTAAAACGACGCCACCAATACGAGAGTGACACGTGGCACCTACCTCGAAAAACTGAATCGACGAGACTAATCGCCAATAAAATATCGACACGTGGCATATTGATTCATTTTACATCAGTTATGAACGTCTAAGGATGTGTTGACAAGTCACCCAATTAGTTGAACGACCCATGTGGACAGAGGGCAACTGATGGTGCAGGAGAAAGAAGCTAACTCCCAGCTCGTCCACACACCTCGTCCAAGAAAAAGAAAGGGGCCTTTGAGAGATTAAATCAACTCATCCAAATCAGTCTCCTTCGTCCTGAAGGACAAAGACGAGACATTGCAATATTGTCTTGTCCGTCCCTGAGGACGGAGGAGCTAGGCATTATAACAACGTCTTGTCCTTTGTAAAGATAAGGCGGACAAGATGAAACATTGCATTTGTTCCCAACAGATGCAATGTTTCATCAACCGTTCTATAGTAAATGATTGAGGATGAAATCCAAGTGTTGTAACTTCCATGACAGTTATAGAGGTTACTCCAAAGACCCGCAATGACAGGAGAAGTTACAAGGTAACCGCCTTAGGCGAACACTATATAAAGGGCTCATTGGTAGAAGAGCGAGGTATGAAAAACATTCTCAAAAATTTTTGATAACATTTCTCTCTTTCGGTGTTTAACAAAAAGACTAACTTTGTCATCGGAGGACCCTTGGCCGGCCTCCACCAGTCTCCTCTAATTCTGTTTTATTTTCCAGGACACCCTTCAAGATCAAGACCCGGAGATCTCCAGCCCACTGATTTCCTTGGAACTATCAGGTATATCTTTCTCTGAATTTAAAGGTGATTCTGAGGTGGTGTGCGGGGCATTAAGGACAGCGGATTGGGGTCATCCCTCAATTAGCCAGATTGTCAAAGACACTTTGTCTATTGTTGGTTCACTTAGAACTTTTTCTTTCTCTCATACTAGGTAGCAGGGCAATTGTGTAACCCATGCTTTGCCCAAGAGAGCAATAGTTTCTTTTCCTTTACTAGTGTGGATGGAGCATGTTCCATTTGACATTCATCAGTTTGTTATTTTTGATTATTCAGCTTCTTAATAAAAGTGTTCGGTGTTGATTCTAAAAAAAAAAATGGTGTGTAAATGTTTAATTGGACTCAAAATGTTACCCTAAAAAAAAAGGTTAATGTTACAAATTATAGTACTTCCAAAAATAAGAAAAAAAAATTAAAAAATTACAATAAAATAATTGTGATTTTTTTACACACATCTATAGAAAATTAGATAATGTGTGTGCATTCATTAAAGTTTATAAATATTATAAATTATTTTAAAAAATTATTTTGTATATATCTATACTTTATACTACTATTCAAGGGGCTTCCAAGTCATGAACTGTAATGGCATGTTTGGATTGAGAGGGGAGGGAGGGGGAGTAAAGTAGAGTTTGCCGAATATTAGGCTACTTTCCGGCCTGCCCAACTCTACTCTACTCCCTCTCCCTCCCTTCAATCCAAACAAGCCATAAGTCTTGGATATCATAAAATATCTCTTCCATTCTCACTTAAAGTTTTCAATTAAGGGGGATAAATTTGTAAAAGAAAACCCCACAAGTTTTCAATAAAACCTCCCACTAAATCCATGCAATTTACAACCTCTTCATCTCTTATCCTTTTTTAAATTTAAATAGATGCACTTTATTTTCAAATAATAAAAAACACCCTCACATTTCATTTTCTTCTATTTTGTTCAAAATTCAAATAAGTGTGTATTATATTTGATCTCAAATTGAATTTTTTTTTTAAATTTAAATAAATACTCATCCTTATCTCTAGGGTTGTGCAAAAAAAAATGTTTGACTCGCCAACCCGCCCAACCCAAACAAACCCAACCCAATCCATGAGGGTCTATTAAGTGAGATGGGTCGGTACTCGGGTTAGGTGGGTTAGATAAATAATTTAGCGGGTCGGGTTAAATAACGAGTTGAGATATTTCTAACCAGCCACAACTCGACTCGCCCACCAATATATATATATATATATATATATACACGTTGCAAAATTCTGTCTTACATATACACCCGCTTTATTTCTCTCATGTCTTTCTCTTTCTGTTATTTTTTCATTTTCACATTTCTCTTCCCTAATAAACTCCAACCACGCTCTCTAAGATATTATTATTATTATTATTCTTACTCTATGTACATGTTTATGATTTTGAGATGTTTTTATTTTTAGTGTGATAAAATTTCAATCATTCTAATAAAAATAATGTAATATTTGTGATTGTTTGTAATAAAAAAAATATTAGTGTGATAAAATTTCAGTCATTCTAATAAAAATAATGTAGTGTTTGTGATTATTTTTAATAAAAATCGTAATATTTTTCTTTCCTTTTTTATTTGAGGAAGGAAACTATTATCCAATTTAATTGAAATAATTTCATTTAGTTAATTGCATTTGTCAACCCACTCAATCCGCCATGTTGAAACCATTAAAATTTTCAACCGATCCACCAAATTTATAGATTGGTGGGTCGGCGATGGATTGGAATTTTCCAAACCCGCCGTTGGTGGGTTGGTTAAAAATATTTTCTTCCATCCACCCAATCCAACCCGCACACACCCCTTTATCCCATTCCATGAAGTTATTAAAAAAAAACTACTCATTCTTATCCAAAATCAACTTTGGAGCCAACTATCAAGCGGTTACAATATACAACTCAAACTTATCTATTAAAATATCCACTAACCAACAGCTCCAACAATATAGATAGGATTACACCGTGAGTGCGATAAGACCTTTTTTTTTTTTGTTTAGTGTCATAATTTTCCATTCATAACCGATTTTTTTGTAACATATTTCATATGGTTCAATCATCACAGAATGTCATAGATTTACCAGTTCACAATATATTTATTTAAGAAAGTATGATACACAATATAATTCAATTGAGAAAGTAGTATATAAATTTTGTTTATAAGCTTACCAATTTTTATAGAAAAACGCCTAACTACTGAGAAGAATTCAATATATAAAATAGAAAGTGCGGAAAAAGATAGTATCAGTTAAAAATATGATAGAAGAATGAACAAGAAACTAAAAGAATATTGTAAGTTTTCAATTTAAGAGACTTCTAATATACATCTTTTATAGTAGTAAATGGTGGCTTGACTTTGTTAGATAATGTTTTGGCAGTTATTGTTTTTTTATATTTTAAAATACAAAAAAAAAAAAAAAAAATGTTATCAAAGGCATGTTGGGTAATAGGAAAACATGGATGTGAAACTGTAATTATTACTATCTGGAGTGTAAAATGTGGATTACAAAAACTGCAATTTTTTTAATTTAGCTAAAATTTAAGAGTTTTTAATTAGTAATTTCATATGTCTAATCTTATTATTTAAACTTTCAAAATATGAGAGTTCGGGGATATTTTGAACATCTAAAGCGTTTGAGGGTATCTATGATTCGGTGTGATGTTTAATACTCTGTGGCTTTGTGCTGCAATTGGACTTTTGACTTAATGGGCCTGAAATTCACATGAACCCAAGCACCTGGCTTGCTCGGGTGTAGTCCAGTTGACTATACAAAAGTCAAGGAGGGCCTGTTTAAAATTTGAAATGGGCTAGACCGCAAACTTCATCCTGAAAAAGTAGGAAAGAAAAATTAGAATAAATTTAGCCTGTAAAGGTTCATAACTTTAGTAAATAATTTAGTTCATTTTAAAAATTCTCACATTACACAATTTGGAAATCATGTTTCCCATCATCCCATGATAATGCTTTTTAGTTTTAAAAGATACGATAATATCTCGAATTTACGGTGCTTTTTTTTTTTTTTGATAAAAAATTTATGGTGCTTCTATTTTACTATCTATACTACTATATAATGAGCTTTCCATGTTCGGATCCTCATTTTAAATGTCTAAAATACCATCAAATTCACTTGTATAGTAAGCTTAAATAATAAGGTTAAACATGTAAAAAAATTTCTTCCTTTTTTTATTTTATTTTATTTTTATTTTTTATTTCAATCTATGGCTTTCGCTCTTGATAATAACTTTTTATCATCAAACCAAGACACCAATCGGTTTTTAGCTCTTTAACTAAAAACTCCTAAGAGCATTCGCATCAGCAATCTACAAACTATTCTATTTTACCATCTCAAAATCTACTTTATCATTTATACCATACCATTTTACAACACTCCCAACATCCCAACTTTTATTTTCCTATTCTACTCATTAAAATGATATTTCTACACAATAAAATAATATATCTCTCATTCTTTTTGTTCAACACCACAAAAAAAAAAAAAAAAAAAAAAAAGCAACCCATGACAACAAACCCAGACCCATACCAGTAAACCCACCCCTTCACCACCCACGGCAACCCCCACCTCCACGGTTCCACCATCATCAATCACCACACCACCACCAAACCAACCCAAACCAACCAATCCGAATCCAAACCAACCCAGTCACGACTCACCCAATCTCCACGCCGATCTCCACAAACCCAGACAACCACAAAAAAAAACCCCCCCATCGGAACCCACCCAAACCCACCTTGTCGATCTCCACCTCAACCGCGCCGCCACGCCGATCTCCACCTTGCCATGCCGCCACGCTGCCACCATCGATCACCGACCTAGACCACACCTACCTCTGCTGCTACCACCACCACACGAGGGTTTCAAGTTTGAGGAGAGGAGAGAATAGAACAAGACCACGCCGAGAAGGAAGGTAAAGAAAAATGAAAGAGAGAGAGAAAAATGTCTCAGTGGGAGAGAATAAAATTTTTTTTTTTTTTTTTACAATACTGCTACAGTGTAATTCTACCTTTAGAATTGCACTATAGCAATATTGCAAAAATTTTTGCAATACTTGGATTTTACAATTCCGGATTTGGGGGGTTTTTTGGGTCTTTATGCTAAATCTTGCCTAGATATGGCATATAGCATTCCCAATGTGAATGCTCTAACTTTTAGCTAAATTTTAAAAAAGCAATTTTCCCTTCTCTTTCACGTTAGTCTCACACTTCCACCTCTCCTTATTCCTTGTGAACAAATCAAACACAAATAAATATCTCTATTCCTCTTGTTTAATCTTTAAAAAATAGAAACCTTTCTTTTTCTTTCTCAAAGGAAAAGAATAGCCTTTTCCTACAAGCCAATTCTCTTAGGTGGCGTTTGGTACGAGGAAATCCACATTACTCCTGACATTCAGATTACTGGGAATGTGATGCCTTGCAATCTAGATGCCTAGGAATGTAACTATTCCTATGTTTAGTTTAATTGGGAATCTAATAAGATTCCTAGGAATGTAAGATTATAATATTTGGTTTATTCTTAAAAATCTTGACTGAATTATTTATTTTTCTCATTCTATCCTTAGATTTGTAAATCCAATATAAGTTTTTATTTTTTATTTTTAAATCTTCCTCTAAATAAATAATGAAAAACAAAATATAACTATAAATTATGACAAATCCAGAAACGCGTATACAAATATGATGGGTTGTTAAAAATTAAAAATCTACACATTCTGTATCATTGTATAACAAACATCGAAGGCACCAGATAGGATAAAAATTATTAAAATTGTAGAAACAAAGCCATTAATCTAAAAAAGGAAAAAAAAAAAAAAAAAAAAAAACCTAGACGAAGCCACCAATCCAGGTCTATATTTCTAGCAACTAAACAAAACCAAGATTTGAGATACGAATAGATACATCAACAAATTTTCATGAAAATAAATCCATTAATAATTTGTTGAGCAACACACACAACAATAAAAGTGAATACCTGGCAACAATGGAGGGTCCCCTTCAATTTTTTTTTTTTTTTTCACACGTGAAACCTAAATAGAACTTTGTTAATGAATATATCAACAAAGTTGTCTATCATGTTTATGTTATTTTGGCGGGAAGAGATAAAGACAAATGAAAAGATATTGATGATTTTTTTTTTTATCTCAATTGCTTAAATGATAAGGATAATGGGTTAAAATTGTCAATTTATTAAAAAAAAAAATACAATTTTCATTAAGTTTGGGAATTTGGATACCCACCAGTTTTAAAGAAAATCCATATTCCTACTGAAAGGGGGTTAAAGAGAGAATTTAGATTCCCCTGGCATCTGATTCTCTAGTATGGTTTGCAACCAGACGTGAGAATTTTTAAACATTTTTAGGAATCCTAAAACATTACCCTGTACCAAATGTCACATTAGGGCTAGTTTGGTTGGATAGGTAGAAAAGTGAGAAGATAGAAAATAGTGGAAGAGTAGAAAAGTGGGAAAATAGAAAAAAATTTTAATTTACCTCATTTTTATTTGGTTGGGAGTGGAAAAAAGGAGGGACAAAAAAAGTGTGTTTATATAAATTTACTCATATACTCTTGTTAAAAATTGATGTCTAATTAAAACAAAAAAAAAGTGACAAAAAAGAAAAAAGAAAAAGCAATCATCCAAATTTATTAAAAAATAAAAATCATGTCTAGAAAAAAAAATCAAGTCTAAACAAAAACAAAAACAAAAAAAAAAACACAAAAGAAAAGAAGATAAAAAATAAATAAAATAAACAAATAAAAACACAAGAAGAGCAACATATTGGATGAAACCTGCCCAAGAAAAAAAGAAAAAAGAAAAAAAGAAGAAGGAAGAGGTAACGTGTAGACTAGACTAGAAGAAAAAAAAAAAGAAGGAAAAAAAAAAGGACAACGTACTAGACAAGCCCATGTGCAAGTGCACATAGGCATTTTCATCATTTATCTAATAAACTCCCCCCATTTAGTTTTTTCCCTATTTTGGAGAGAAAACTTTTTCGTGGGTCAGGAGAGAAAACATCTAGGCCCCACCATCATTTTCGACCCTCTCTCCCCCTCTCAATCAAACACTTTCCAAAAAAATTTATCTCCTCATTTTCTCTCATTTTTTTTTTCCATTCTCCCTAAAATTCACTCTACCAAACACATCCTTAGTGTTGTTTCTTTTTTTTATTGTATAATAACTATTTTTAGGGTTATTGGAGCAATTGCAGTTAGGCAAAAACCACATTTTCGTCCCTATATTTTCACGCGATTCCCACTTTGGTCCCTAACTTTTATTTCCACTGCTTTTAGTCCCTATCCTAAAAAATACGTCTCATTTTTTGTCTCTGCCGTTACATCAGAAACGGAAAATGCACACGTGGCAAATAGAGTGCACTGTTGACACACTAAAAGCTGACGTGGCATTAAAATAATAATAAAAAAAATTTCTTTGGCATTAAAAAAACCCATGTTAGAATCTAAATTTAAAAAAAAAAATTAATTTATTAATTTTAACTAAATAAAAAAATTAAAAACTAAAAATCACATGAATTGAGATCTAAGTGTGTCTTGAACAAGAACAACAAAGACACAAACCCAGATTTAAGAACACAAACCCAGAAATTAAAATAAATAAATAAATAAAACTCGTTTACTTTACTTTCACTTTCTCGGCAACCAAACGGAGATTTACCTAGGGTTTTGGCATTCGATCTTCCAAAACACAGCATAGGACCAGTGATTCGGAGTACAGAGCTTCTTGAGCGCCTCTTTGAGCAAAAACCCCATGGCTTCTCAAAACAGTGCTTTCAACGAACTATTTTTGGATTGAAGTTGAACAATCATGCTTGCTTCGGAGCTGAAGAAACAGTAACAGTTTTGAGCTTGAGAGTAAAAAAAATACACAGAGAAGTCACAGCCGGCGGAGACTTTTTTTTTTTCTTTAATTCCGGCGAGTTTTGGCACTAACTACCGCATCACAATCCTCGCCCTGCCTGCTTCGTTCTCAAACCTCTGCTTCTCTTCCTCTCCGAATCCAAGTTTCCAGCGATCATTCTCCTGTAAGCCATTCAACAAAAGAGAGAGAGAGAAAAAAGAGAACAAGCGAAAGAGCAAAAGAGCAAAAGAGCGAGAGAGAGCGAAAGAGAAAGCAAGAAACTGAGTCTAAAAAAAAAAGTCTCTGTCCTACACTATTCCAAAAGTTTCTAGCTTGAAGACTCAGAAAGCCATTTCAATTCAGTTCTTAGTTGAAAACTCGGAAACAAAAAAAAAAAACTGAGTTGTGATTGGGAATGAAATGAGTCGAAATGATGAAGTGAGACTATGTGAGAGTGATTTTTTTTTTTTGGTGTCTCAAAGAGTGAAAGATCATACAACAGAGAGAGGTTGGCGAGGTCGATTTCAAGCTCAGGGGTTTGGTTTTTTTTTTTTTTTTTTTTTTTTTTTTTTTTTTTTCTTCTGGGCTTGTGTTCTTAAATCTGGGTTTGTGTTCTTGTTGTTCTTATTCAAGACACACTTAGATCTCAATTCATGTGATTTTTGGTTTTTAATTCTGTTTTTATTTTTTTTATTTAGTTAAAATTAATAAATTAATTTTTTTAATTCAGATGCTGACGTGACATTTTTTAATGCCAAATAACATTTTTTATTATTATTTTAATGGCCACGTCAACTTTTAGTGTGCCAACAGTGCACTCCGTTTGTCACGTGTGCATTTTCCGTCTCTGATGTAACGGCAGGGACAAAAACGAGACACGTTTTTCAAGATATGGACTAAAAGCAGTGGAAATAAAAGTTAGGGACCAAAATGGGAATCGCGTGAAAATATAGGGATGAAAATGTAGTTTTTGCCTTGCAGTTATTGTATATTTGCTTTAATGGGGGCAAAAGTAAGGAACTAAGGATCAAATGAGATCGAAGTTAGACAATTAAAAAGATTCAAGAAATGGCACCGTTTTCTTACCTTACTTGTTTTTTTTTTTTTTTTTCTTTTCTTTTCCCCCTTTCTTTCCCTTTCAATTCCACTTATAAGTTATTATTTGTTGTATATGAGTGAGTTACGTGTGAATAGATTTTTTTTTCTTCATTTTTTTGCATTCTTTTTGTAATTTTGTAACTGTAAACTATAGAATTTCAAGTTAAAAAGTGTAATTCTTCACTTTATTCTATTGCATTTGGTTTATCCATGCAAGGATGTAGAAATAGGAGAGATAAAATAGGATGAAATTCTTGTGAAAAACAAGGTCATGAGTCAATGCTTAGTATTTGTAGGAAAACATGTAAATCCAAAAAAAAAAAAAAAAAGTCTCATCACATGCACAAAGTGTGTGTAATGAGGCTAATGATATATGATGATTGTTTTTTATCGATAGACTAAGACACCAATTAATTTTTTGGATAGATAGAAATTTTATCCAAATTTTTTATTCAACAATAAGAAACTTTACATTAAGCTACCTCTTAGAGAGAAAAATTACCATGAAAATCTCAAAATAATAATAATAATAATAATAATAATATTATTATTATTATTATTATTATTATTATTATTATTAAATCATAAATCATATATCATATACTATATAATACTATATAATAAAAGTTGGGTTTAGAAGCCATGGTTGCGTCAAGTGGCTACTATCACTAATTAGTAAATTAATTATATATTTTTTGTTAGGATATATTTCCTCAATTAAGGGATAATATTTAACAACTATTTAATTTAGGTAAAATTTTATCATTTAAATTCTATTCAAACTAAAAGTTTATTATAAAAAATTTCTAAACTTAAATTCCACACAACAACCTATATTTTCTTTCTTTAAAAAAAAAAAAAAAAAAAAAAAACCCTAGATTTTGACTAAGGGATAAGATTTAACAATAATTTAAAAGAAATTCAAATTCTATTCAAACTAAAAGTCTATTGTTAAAAATTTCTAAACTTAAATTCTACGCAACCCACATTTTTGTGTTTGTATTTTTCCTCAAGTTGCATGATTTAACAATAATTGAAAACAAATTTAAATTATTTTCAAACTAAAAGTCTATTATAAAAAATTTCTAAACTTAAATCCCACAAAACCCCTGCTTTTGTTTTTGTTTTTTTTTTGTTTTTGTTTTGTTTTGTTTTTTTTATTTGCTCAAGTTAATTACATCTTATTAAATTAATATTTTATCAGGATATTAAGCTACAAATCTCTTGACTAAGTGTGTGTTTGGCTCCGGCTTAAAAAGCCAGCTTATTTTACTATTCATTTTATTTTTGCTACTATTCATGAGTCCTACTGCAGTTTTTGGTACTATTTATGGGTCTCACTGTACTATTTCACCTAACTTTTACCTTTATCTACAATACTTTCAGCAAAATAAGTGGATCTCAAACAGACCTTAAGGGATAAGATTTAACAATAATTTAATTTAGATAAAGTTTTATCAAGAATTTTAGAACTTATATTCAGTCATGGCTTTTCGACACAAATTCCTATTAACCAATAAGCCATCCCTATAACTAAATCTCACACAATACACCCACATTGTTGTATTTTTATTTTATTTTTTGAAAATAGAGCTTACACTTATATTTTAATTTAATAAAGTCATCTTATTTATTGTTCTTTGCTTTTGAATTTGCATGCAAGATATTATACCAAAAGAAGTTTACTATAAAGAAGCAAAATAATGGATACCCATTTAAGTTCTTGGTTCTCTCATGTAAGTTTTTATTGATTTTTTTTTTTAATATTCTCAATACTCTTTTGTGTATGTTTTGATTTTCGGTTTTGGTTATTATTTATTTTTTCTTTACTTCTAAATTTGAGTGCAAGACATTATGTCAAAGGAAGTTTACTATAAAGAAGTAAAACAATGGACACCCATTTAAGTTATTGGTTCTCTTATGTAAGTTTTTATTGAATTTTTTTATTTTTTTATTTTTATGTTCTCAATTTTTGAACTCTTTTGTGTATGTTTTGATTTTCAGTTTTGGTTATTGTTTATTTGTGAATGTGTTGATTTTTTCAATTAGACTATCACTATGAAAAAATCGGTATTGAGGAACTATTTTGTTTATTATTGTTTGTATTGGGTAGGGTATAGATTAAACATAACCCAAATAGAAATGATTAAGCTCATTTCATATCTCATATTAAGAAATTAACACAAAAAACAAAGAGAATTTTAAAATATAAAAATAAATAAACACTGATAAAGTCTAAAGTTTAAACAATTAGAACTTAAAAGAAATTTTTTTAGTTAAAATTATTTACTTATTTTATAATTTATTATGGACAAAACTATGTGTTGTTCCTTAAATTCCTCTTTTAAAATTCATTCATGTAGCTATTTAACTAAAAAATACGCTTTCATTTCATTAGAAAAAAGCCACATGACATAATTCTAAGAGGAGAACCTAAGCAACAATATCTAAATACTTTACTTAAGTTTTGCCCGTTTATTATTACTATATATATATTTAATATTTTAGTTTTAATTATTTTAAAATTTCTAAACTTTTGAGTTTACATATAAATCTCCATCAACCGCACGAAAATAATACTAGTAAATAAATAAATGAAGAAAGAGGAAGGGAAGGACTACCCTTTATAATAGAGAAAGTCAACAACATAGTACCATTTTCCTTGCCACTTAACTCAGAATTGAATTCTTCAATTTTGATAGGTACCTTATTTAGACGGCTGGGAAAGGGGGATATAAATTGTGTAGAAAATGAAAAACGTGTACAAGTGACAAGTCTTCGCACGCAGTTTCATTCGGATTTTGTGACCCAAAAGAAACTCTGGCGAAGCTTCAGAGAGGCCAATTTCCCTAAAGTACCCAGCAATGTCTCTCTATACCAAATGACAATTGTAATCTTTCACAAGGGTATTTCCGCCAATTCAATAACTTAAAAATGCCGGTAGTTATAGAACGCGTATGCGTCGCTGTTAAAGTCTTTATTTTGAAACCTGTATGTATTTTATTTGATAAAATCCACTTCTTCTCCTCTTCGAATTCAAAACCCCAAAACAAAAAGAAAGTCTACAGAGAAACAAAGAGACTTTTGATTTTGAGAGAATGGGAGATTGCAGGCCATTGGGTTTCTTGCTGGGATTGCCCTTTGCATTGGTGGCATTGGTGTTATCTCTTGTGGGTGCGGTTATCTGGGTTATTGGGTTAGTTTTCTTTCTCTCTCTCTCTCTCTTTTTTATTTTTTAAAATGCTTTTGGTATGTTTCTCCATTTTTTTTTTCTTCCCATTCATTACAATTTCTTTGCGATCTTGATTCCTTAATTAAGCCTAAACCGTAGAAGAAACTGTCCCATCATATGAATTCTTACATTGCCCTATATATATACCTTTCTTTGAGTGTTACAATTTCCATGTAATTGTAATGTGCTTAAATGTATGCATTTTTGGTTTATTTATATAGATAACATTGTGAAAATTTATCTTAAAAAAGGCCTTTTACATTGATATGCATATACATACATACATACACACACACACACATATATATATATATATATATATATATTTTCTGATAACACCTTTTACATTGATATTGGTAATGAATCAAGGTCAATCAAGATTATAAAAACATTCTCTTTTCAAGAATTATTGTTATTGTTGTGAACATTGATTTTATGGATTTTGTGGTCATTGTTAGATGTCCAGTGTCCTCTATATATGTGTGTGTTGATTATTTTTTTTCTCCATGAAATTAATTGAATGACAGGACTGTGCTGAGTTGTTTGTGCCCGTGTTGCATATGTTTTGCTGGACTTGCGAATATGGCGATGAGTATTGTGAAGCTTCCTGTGAGAGTACTTAGATGGTTCATTGAAAAGATTCCTTGTTAGCACTAATTCATTCTTTCTGGTTTTTTTTTTTTTTTTTTTTTTTTTTTTTTCCTTTAATGGGTACTCAGACATTCATTGCTGGATTAGTATTTATGTGTCTGAAGATCCCATCCTTCAGCCCCGCCCCGTCCCATTGCCATCCCTATCCCTGATATTTGGTCAAATTTCAGATGCCGTGTGATTAGTTGTATTTTTTTTTTTTTTTTGGGTTTCTAAGCAGGAAAATTTTTTTAAAGAAGAAAAAAAAAATTATTTAATGGAGTATATTGGGCTTCTTCCCCTTGTTTTTTCCTCTTTACCTCTGGTTCTAATAAATACTGTAAACTATTGACAATAATTCCTTCAATAATGACAAGTTGACAATGGTTAAATGAATCCAAGTGTGCCACTAATCGAGTAATCAGGGACGGATTTATTGATTTGTTTACACTTGAGTTTGGGGTTGGGTTTAAAATTCTGCTTGGCCCAAAAGAAATTTTTAAAATTTGTTTATAATCATAATTCAAATTTCTTTCCTCATTGTAACTATTGAATTATCAAAAAAAAAAAAAAACACCAAGTCCGGAGTATTTTATAAAGACAATCTAATCAATTTTAATTGTTGTAAGCGACTTTTCACTCTCGGATTGGGTACTTGAGAGCTTTCCCCTAGTCTTTTCTTATGTGAGCCTTGGTCCAGTACTAGCCATTCTTTTCTTATGTGAGCCTTGGTCCAGTACTTTTTTTTTTTTTTTTGGTAAAAAGGAAGTTTCATTGAAAACTAGAAAGCAGCCCCAGGAACAAAACAGGACTTGTTGCGATACAAACCACAGCTATCAGCCTCCAAACAAGAAATTAAGTCCACAGGTGGACTGGAAAAAAGAGTAAAATCAGTATCTAAATGAAGTCCTAAGTTTGCTAGAAAGTCTGCATTTGCTTCCCTGTAGACATGCCTTATGGTTGTTTGGGGAATCAGAGTAACCAAGTGTCTGCAATCCTCCATAATAGAAGACAACAATATTTGATTTACCTTGGAGAGTAAGGGCATCCACAATAGTTTTTGCATCTAGCTCTATAATGACTGCCTGGACATTTAGCTGCTGGCACAACAGAAGACCATCTCGGAGGGCCCATAATTCAGCAGTGAAACTATTAGCTATGCCTATTCTTCTAGCAAATCCCCCAATCCAATTCCCATTCTCATCTCTTAAGAGACCGCCACCTCCGGCCTGACCTGGATTCCCCATGGACGCTCCATCTACATTTAATTTCCTCCAGCCACTACTTGGCATTTCCCACCTAATTTGCTTCATGATCCTGTGCTTGGACATCATCAACTTACCAGCACAGTGGGTGTACTCCACTGCTTTATAGGCAATATCACCGTCAATTTTCGGATTTAGCCTTTTGTTCTCAAAAACTAATTGATTCCTACCTTTCCAAATCAACCAAACTGCGAACATAAAGACTTGATTCCACAGGGCTTGGCCTGCCACACGATTGATTTTGGAGGAGCAATTACTAGATAACCAATCCTGAAGGTTGGAAGAGAAAAACGTGTTATCCGAATAGAGCACACCCAACTGATGCCAAATTTTCCTAACCACATGGCAGTCTCGAAGTGCATGTAATATGGATTCAAGTCTGTTAATACAGTGAGGGCATGCCGTGTCTACTAACATCCCCCTCGCTTGCAAACACTCCTTGACTCCTATGCTCTGATGCATGCATTTCCATAAGAACATTTGAATCCTGGGCAAGGTGTCTAGCTTCCATATCCACCTACCTTGGAAACCTAGATCCGGCAAAGGATTAATGGCAAGCAAATAGGCGCTTTTAAGCTCGAAGGAGCCTCTCGGAGAAGGCTTCCAAGCCAATCTGTCTTCAATCCTTCTAACAAAGGATATGAGTGTGGCTTGTAGAACCTTTTTGACTTCCTCAGGGAGTTCCATATGAAGCTTATCCCAGTTCCAACCTCCTAAATCTGCAACATCCATTATTCTAAGGTTAGAGGATTCAACAGTAAGAGGGCCTTGAATAATGTTTCTAAGAATACCCATGTTTGACTAGTTATCATTCCAAAAACTAAGGCTACTTTCATACCCAGGAATCCATTTAATTCCTTTCCTAAAAATTTCTTCTCCTTTCTTCATGCTCTTTCAAGTATGAGAACAAGGGAGATTGGCTTCATTTCTGGAATTTAGCCTCTGATGTGTGCAGTACTTCAGTCTTAGTACTTTAGCCCATTGGGCCTCACCCTCCGTATGGAATCTCCAATTCAGCTTAGCAAGTAGAGCCATGTTCCTTCCCTTGGCGGTTTGTAAGCCCAAACCCCCTACATCCTTAGGAGTAGTGACCTTTCTCCACCCTACCCAATGCATACTTTGCTTGGTACTAGTGGAATTCCAAAGAAAATTTCTATTCACCCGATCAATGCCATCCAATATCCTCCTTGGCAGCATGTTATTTTGCATCACATACGCTGGTATAGCCGAAGTAGAGGCTTGAATTAAAACAGATCGTCCAGTCATAGATAGAAGATTTGCTTTCCACCCAGTAAGTTTCTTCTTGACCTTTTCAAGCACAAAATTAAAGTCTTGGTTGGAAGCTCCACGGTGTTTCATGGGAAAACCAAGGTACCTACCCAAGTTGGGTGTTGACTGAAATCCGAGGATATCACCTAATGCATCCCTGTGGTCTTTATCCAAATTAGGAGAGAAAAAGACCCTAGATTTGGCCTCATTGATGGTCTGCCCTGCTTGGCTACAAAAATCATCCAATACTTCTCTAATTGTTAAACAATTTTCAGGGTTTGCTTTTGCAAAAAGAACCAGATCGTCTGCGAAGAAAAGGTGCGAGAAAGCCGGTCCACTTCTAGAGGCCTTAATAGGATTCCAAGAGTTTACAACGCATTTTTCTTGAATTAATTGCCCCAAGTAATCCATGCACATGATGAATATATAAGGGGACAGAGGATCTCCTTGCCTTATACCTCTAGTAGGCTTGAACGTGTCCAAAGCCCCTCCATTGAAAAGAATAGAGGTCGAAACAGACGAGACGCAACTCATAATTAGATCAACTAAATTCTTTGGCAGATTGAATCGGAGCAATGTATCTCTAATAAAACTCCACTCTAGCTTATCATAAGCTTTTTCCAAATCAATCTTCAAAGCCATGTAGCCTCCTCTCCCTTTGGTCTTCTCCATAGAGTGAATTATCTCCTGGAAAATTATCGCATTGTCAACTCCTCTTCTTCTAGGAACGAATGCTGCTTGACAAGGGGCTATAAGCTTGTCTAAATACGGCCTCAACCTTCCAACTATGATTTTGGTGATGACTTTGTAGACTGAGTTACATAGACCTATTGGTCGGTAACTACCAATGGATTCCGAGCTTTGGATCTTTGGAATGAGGACAATACTTGTGTTGTTTAAGTATTCAGGGACTTTCCTCTGTAAATAAATTTGCTTAATCTCTTCCTTGACTGAATTCCCCACCGTGACCCAGAATCTCTGGAAGAAGCCGACGTGTAACCCATCGGGTCCAGGGGCTTTGAAGGCCTTTAAAGACCATAAGGTAGTGGTAATCTCTTCATCAATTACCGGGCTGTCGAGATTACTTTTCTCTTCCTCCGTGAGCCTAATCTGCCAGCGAGTCCATATATCATTATTCCACTTAGCCTGCACCTGGGAGGTGGAATATAACTTAATAAACCCCTCTCTGAAGTGGTTCATAACCTCCCTTTCCTCCGTGATCCAATCCCCAACCTCATTTTTTATTGCATTTATCATATTCCTTTTTCTTCTAGCAAGTGTAGAAACATGGAAGAAAGAGGTGTTTCGGTCTCCCAATACCATCCAGTTAACTCTAGACTTTAAGGCCCACAATTCCGCTTCTTGGTCAAGAACAATCTCAAGATCCTTGTGCAGTTGGTCCAGTACTAGCCATCTCTTAGTTTCATCCAAGTTTACTCTAGTCCTTTCTGGACTCAATTTCTACATCTATTCTTTCATCTTTAGCTATATAATCCTAAACAGGTTAGAACACTTCAACTTTTTTTTTTTGGGGTAAACAACACTTAACTGTCCTACGCAACTTGTTTGCTTGTTCTGGTTTTTTCCTGGGCAAAAATGCTACAGAAGAAAACAAAACTTACACACAAGGGGGCCTTATTCCTCTTTAAGGGCATTTAAAACACTCTTAGGGAAGGCCCAATTAGGGGTGTGCAGTTAACCTGCCAACCTGCCAAAACCGACCCAACCTAACCCAACCCACCGGTTTGGGTCGATTTTAAGGGTTTGGTGGGTTGGGTTGGGTTACAAAATTTTTTTTGATAGCGGGTTAGGTTGGGTTTGGGTCATAAAATTCCAAACTTGTCAAATCCAAGCCGACCCACCTATATATTTAATATATATTTAAAATATATTATATAATTAATAAAATTTTTAAAATAACTAGCTCTGTCTCCTATCTTATATAAAAGCCAATATTAATGTATATTAGTTCATATATTAATGTATAACTGAGTTGGAATATTAGTTCATATATTAATGTAAATTTTGTTTATCAACTCAAGTGGCAAGTGTGATATATTTTTTTCTACTCAATTTAATAATAATAGTAAAAAAAAAAAATTGTCCAACACATGGGTTCAACCCGACCCATGTGAGTTGGGTTGGGTTGGGTTGAATTTTTTTTAACCCACCATGGAGGGTTGGGTCAGAAAATCCCCTTAATCCGACCCAACCCGACCCATGCACACCTCTAGGCCTAATGACGAAAAGAGCTCTTACAATTTAGGGGGGAAAACCCCTCCCGTCTGCAAGCCCAAGGGCTACCCAATTTAGGCTCACCTTGATAATTTCTTTCAATGATTGCAACACAATCCTTGCTTTCAAGCTGTATGAAAGTTCAGTTTTGGGTAGAAAAGGAGAGGGCTTTGCCAATACTAGTAGCCCTTGGATTCTCCATGGTAGTCCGTCTTCTTGAAGGAGATGGTTACCAAAGCTAGAAAATGCTAGTTGTTGTTAGACTAACCAATTAGAGCATTCACATCAAATGTGCTAAAGTAGCTAAAATTGTATTTTAGTACCCAAAACCTTAAAAACCCACTACATCAATGGTGTCAAAAGTAAAAAAAATTTAATACATAATGGCACTTTACTAAATGGTAAAAAAAAAAAAAAAAAAAAACAATATATATATATATATATATTATTTAAATGAGAGAGAGAGAGAGGGGTTAAGCGGTAAAAGAAAAAATAATATATGTATTCTTAAGGGACTTCTTTATAAAACTGGGGAAAATTCTTAAGGGATTTCTTTATAAAACCCAAGACCCTAATGATTATTTGAGTTTTTAGAACTGCTTGTTTGATTAAAACCACCATTGATACATCAAATTGAACTTAGTTGAGTAGGTAGGTCGATTCTTTTGAATCTTTGCCTACCCCTCAACAACAATGAAGAAAATATATCATGACCTTAGCAGGTGAAATTATCAAAACTAAAATATTAAATACGAAAATGGTAATTGATCCGTCAAAATCCTTGTAACTCAATCAATTGACACCTATGGAATTAAAGTCATAAGTTGAAATTTTATCATATCTATAAAAGAAATTGTAATAGATCCAAATTTAGAAGGTACAAATAATAGGTATATATAACTTAAAAATGCGCATATATTCGTGGTATACTCCACTATAAATATAATTAGCAAATTCATTGTGAACCCCAACCCACCCGCCAACCTGACCGAACCAGAATCGTTTGCCACCTGATCCAACCACTCTAGCAATCAGTAGAAGCTTAAGTGCAAGTCTCCTCCTCCAAAACTCGAGCAACTTGACCCAACCATAAATACCATCGAATCTTGTGATTTCCAACATTTCCAATGAGATATGGCGGAGATCAACGACCAACACAACTAGATCCAACAGAGATCCATCAGATCTGAAAAGATCTCCATCATTGCTCCTTTTTTCATTGTTTTCAATTTCACTCAAAACCAACCACCACCCAAAACTTGCCCAATTCATCCAGCATATATCCCTTATCAATCAGCGTGCGGGTCTAATTATTCTTCACCCAATCCGATTGGGTCAATTACAAGTTAGGTACAAACTTGACAAGTGGACACCTCTACTGAACATGAGAGAGTGGGACACCATATTGTGGTACTCTAAAAATTTCTAATAAATACTCCAATATTTTAATGTTGAATGACATTCTTTATTGTAAGCCTAATCAATTGCCACCAGGGGCGGTGCTAGGTACTAATGAGGGTGGTCACAGGACCACCCTGAATTTTTTTTTAATATACCTTTAAAAACTTTGAGTTTTAATTAATATGGATCTTTTGGCCACCCTAGAAAAAAAACTTGACCACCCTAAAAAAAGACTTGAATACCCTTAATAACAATTGAGCCCATTAAAATTAAAATTCAACCTCTCCAAAATTTTGGTCCATTAAATGTTGAACAAAAAAAATTGCAAGAAATGCAATGTTTACAATATTTTCAGAATACTTTCGTAACAAATCCTAAATAGCAGGTTGTTACTAGTAAACAAAAAAATAATTTCAATGGTAAGTTCAAATTAGAACCAGTAAAAACTTATCACCTAGGCTTTGTTGTGAAAGTGTTGCAAAAATATTGCGGATATAGCACTTCTCAAAAATTGCCCAAACAAACAAATTAGCCTAAAATCTCAAACCAAATGTTTAATTGTGATTTTTTAAATTGTGTTTTCAAATGACATATTTCAAAATCGCTATTTTTTTATATATAAAAATGGCACACTTTTTAAATAGCTAGTTTGTTAGTACTTGCTTTAGTCTTTTGCCGAATTTGTTGGATTTATGTGATATATTTTTTCAAAAAGATAATGCATTTTGTTTATATTAGTACTTATTTAGACAATATGTTAGTAATTGAATGAGAGGTCAGTAGCTTAATAATTGTTTGGTTGTATACATTGAAAAAAATGTAACTGATAAATTGATAGTAATACTATCATATCACACAATGATTTTAAAGTATGAAAACTTGTGAATGAAAATTTCAAAATTTTATGTATTTGTGTATGTTTTTATTTTGTGGTGTTAATATATTCAAGTTTTATTATTATTAAATTTTTTTAAATTAAATGTTTTTAATTACCACCCTAAAAAGAATTTTTGGAGCTGCTGACTGCCACGTACATTAGCATAAATAGAGACGTCACCACATCGTAACTAAAAATGGGTATACTGCCAAGAAGAATCTAGCACTTGTGGATCTATCAAAACAAGTACTTGTGGAAATGCTAAATACACAATTAAAATGACTGCAACTTTTTTTTTTAAAAGAGAGTTTCAACCTATGGCATCCCCTTCTAATGATAGCTCTTTATCATCAGACCAAGATACCAATTAGTTTTTGGTGTAGGCAGGGATTGAACCCCAAATCTCTTATACACCAAGGCATTTGGGCATAATTCCCAAAAATAAAAATACATATAATATATTTTGCTTATTTTTATTCTATATTTCTTCCCGGGATACAACAACGCATTTACAATGGTGTTTCAAAATTTTCGATTTGTAAACGTGGAGTATGTATTTTAGATATATTTAAGATTTTTTTTTTTTTCAAAATTTTGCTATTTTTTTTCATCTTATATATATATATATATATATATATATATATATATATATTAACATATGTCAAAATAAATTCTTTTGCCTTGTGTTTTTGGAAAAATCAACTTGGACTAAATAATTAGAGTCACTTTAGAGATAGTGAAGTGGATAAGAGATTGCAAGACCCTGTGTGCAGTGAGGGTCTTGAATCTTTTCTTCACACCCTTAGAGATTGCAAGGTGGCTAAATCCGTGTGGAGGGACTTGGGAATTGAGGAAGCTAATTAGGATTTCTTTAGTTTGAATTTGGAAGCTTGGCTGGAAAAGAATTGTGGAACTTCTATCATGTTCCCAAGACCCCGTATGCCATGGAAAATCTTATTTCCTCAAGTGATCTGGACTATATGGCTGCATAGGAACAAGGCAATCTTTCAAACTGGGAGAGTTGAAGAGGGCACGAGTGCTCGGTGTGTAAAAAAGGGAGTGGAGTTTTATGCCATAGTCCCCAATGGCCCAAACAAACCGAGTAGAGTTCAAGTCCAAGTGAGATTGATCAAACCTCCTAGGGGATGGGCGAAACTCAATACAGATGGGTCTGTGTTTGGGGACCTAATCAAGGCAGGCAGGGGTGGTATCTTGAGGTGCAGCAATGGAGATTGGATAGCTGGGTTTACTAGAATGCTCAAGAACATTACAAGTACTATAGCAGAACTATGGGCTCTAAAGGATGGGCTTACCGTGGCCAAGCAGTTGGGAATTGAGAATATTTGTATTGAAATGGACGTTGAGTTTATTGTTCATCTTGTTTCAAGTCCTTCAGTGGTCAATCTAATGCTTGAACCTCTCTTAACTAATTGCAAGAACCTGATAAAGATCTTCCCTAGTTACTTAGTGGCGCATATGTTTGGGGAAGCTAATAGTTGTGCTAACCTGTTAGCTCGAATGGGAGCAGAGCTTATTTCTGATTTCCAATTTTTGTATAACCCACCGGATGTGGTGGTTAATCTGCTGGCTAGAGAGAAAGCTGGCTTTGTTTGTTGTAACAGACTTGTTGTTCAGTAGTTTTTTTTTATCTCTAAGCGTCGTTTACCAAAAAAAAAAGTGGATAAGCGAGAATGTAAAATTTTGATAATTTACTTTCAATACGTCCCTAAATTTTAAGCATCATTGATACCGGAAAAGGGGTGGAAGAAAAAATAAAATAAAACTCTCACACACGCATGTATAAGAAGCTCACCACCTAAAAGAAATTACCAAAGACGCATGGTTGAATACTCTCACCACTAAATGTAATACATCCAAAGAGATACAAAATATAAAACTATTGGAGACATATTTTTATGTAATTGGCATATCCTTTAACAAAATGCACTTTACTTGTATTTGGGTAAATTTAAGTAGGTTCAAGATGATCATTACAAGTGGTTAAATTGAAAACATGAAGATTACTCAAGAACTACTCAAGAAAAGTGCAATCTGCAGGTCTCGATACCTCCTCAACAAAAGCTCGATCTGTCGAGATTCATTAAAACTCGACAGATGTCTCGATCGATCAAGCTTACAGGTTTTCAAACTATAGCCAGCAATGTTTTATTCTAAAAGGCTATTTGTTTATGGGTTTGTATAATCCTTATTAGACTAGAAAAACCCAAGGTTTGTGTAAACTTATTTGGAATAGGAAAGCCCATTAAGCTCCTATTTAAAGAAGGTGGGAAAAGAAAAACAAAAACCCTAGAGAGCTTCATAAGCTTTTTTTTTTGAAACCCTAGCCTCCTTCTACAGAAGAAAGAGTTCTTGCTGCGTTTCTTGTACGCCTTTGGGTTTTGTAACCAAGCAAAGTCTCTTGCACCAACATTGAAGATCTTATTGGTATTTCTATGTGAAGCTGCTGCAAATCAACTACAACAATCAAAGGGTTGCTGTGGAGTTAGTCACATATTGGGATTCGTGCAAGGGAGTAAGCCGTGTACTGGGATCCGCGCATCAAATTGGTTAGTCACATACTTGGGAGCCGTGAATCAAAAGGGTAAATTGTCACGACAGAACAAGTCCAATTGGGTATTAGGGTAAGGTTCAACTGTAGGTTGGTATAAGGTACTGAGATTTCTTTACTTGTAACCGCTTGTTGTAATAATAGTGGAATTTCGGGAATGGTGACCTGAAAATCACCCGGTGGGATTTTTGCCGTTAGGTTTTCCCCATTCGTAAACAAATCACCGCGTTATTTATTTTTCGCTGCATAATTAGTTTATTAGTGATTTGTTTGTGCTACCACGCGTTTGCATGTTAATATAGTTTGATTCATTTATGTTAGCCAAGCCAACCAACTATATATATTGCTTAGAACAACTCTCTCAGCATAGGAGAATAAAAACAACATTTAGGCTGCGTTTGGCTCTATGTAAATTCATTTCCGAGTGTAAAATAGATTCAGGGGAAAATATTTTACGTAAAAGGAAAACATGTTTTGTTGTTTGACTGTGTTGTGAAATTATACTGGAAAATTATTTCTTGTGTTTGGTCTTACATGTAAAAAACACATTTCAAAAAAGAAACACAAGTCAGCCCCCAACCACCACTTGGTCCAGCCACCGCCACCACTAAGGAAAAGCACAACCCACCACCAACCACCCAAAATCCAGATCGAGAAAAGGAAAAAAATTGCCCCCATTGCTTCGTTACCACCAAAACACAACCACTCACACCACCACAATAACAACAAAATCTGAAATCAAAGAAAAAGAATATCAAACACAGAAATATGTGGGGGGTTTAGTTCGGGTTAGAAAGAAAAAGTGAGATGAGAAGATGAAGACCACCATGGAAAAGAGAGGGAGGGTGAGACCGTTCCAGATCGAGCTATGGCGGTGGTGGATTGAGTTCATGCAGAGGTGGAGGAGGTGTTTGACTGGTTGGTGGTGAGGTGGAGTGAGAAGATGAGGGAGAAACTCACCGTGGGTTGAGAGGAAAATGGCGGAGAGGTGCGTTGGAGAGCCAAGTGAAGCACGGTCTACGGTCGGTTGTCAAGATCGGAGCTCAACTTGTACTCATTGGTGCATGGCTGGCGATTGGAGAGGGAGAAAAAAAAAAAAAAAAAGCTTGGTCGGCGCGTGATCTGGGTGATGAGGTGGCGTGATCTGGGTAGTGGGGGGGCACGATCTAGGCTGGCCCTGGCCGGAGCTTGGCTGGGCGGCCACCTGTTCTCTCTCTTCTAGCTCACTCTCTCTACTCTCTCTTCTTGCTCTTTCTCTCTCTCTCTTTGGGTGTCTATGAGTCCAAAAATCATTTGAAGGTAAAATAGAAGCGGAAATGATTTTCCTTGTCAAAGGGCTTATTTTATGGTTAAAGTTTAAGATTTTCCAGAAAACTTTATTTTACATATGCACCCAAATACACTGCTGGGTGTAAAATATTTTCCGGAAATCATTTACACCCAAAACAAACACAGCCTTTAATTGTAAACCCATGTAATTTATGAATCAATTTTTTTTATTGAAATTCGTGCCTTATATCTTTCGTTTATTTATTATTATTATTTTTTTCTTCCTTATAATAATTGGGGGATGCAAATATTTGAATTCAAATTCTCTTATATGAAAGGATTGAACAATACTACTAAGACATAACACTCTTAACATCTATAAATATTGAATCAATTAAAAGTCTCAAATATTACAGAAAATATTGAATATTATATAAATAGTTTTAGAAAGTTGTCTTAAGTTATGTGATGGAATCATCTCGTGTAAGACCTAATTTTGATTAGATGATTAAAATATCTATGATAAATAATACAACTTCTTATAAAAAAATTAAAATTAAAAATTCTCTTAATTTCTTCTAATAACTAAGCATTTTTATTGAAGAATTGATGAGGTTTGTATGATGGATCATTTTCATCATGAGGCACAGAAAGTTAATCATGATTTCTTATTGCAAAATCGACGACGTACTATGAACAATGGATCCTTTCATTATAAACTACAGAATGCTAAGCATTTTTCCATTGCAGAATCGCTTAGGTTTGAAGTTTGAACGATGGGTCGTTTGTAATTTGCCAGGTGGAGAGGTAGGGCCAACCAAGTTGAATGAATCCATTGGCTGTGACAAAATGAATCAAAACCAACCTGTAATACCAGCCGACTCAAAAAAGAACTGTATAGTAATTTCTGGAACTTTCCACAGGATTCTCAAACCATCAAACTACCCCTATTATTACTAGTAACAATTCCTACTCATTCCCATTCACGCATGACACAACACCAATATTGCACTATCACTGATTGATTCCTTCATCAAATTCATCAACTAGTAAACATCAACAACCGCTACACAAGACCAAAGGCAATTAAAAGCTTTGTCCTTTTGAGCTTAGAATCAAGAAGAAGAAGAAGAAGAAGAGAAAGATGGGAGTGGACTATTACAAGATACTTCAGGTTGATAGGAGTGCCAAAGATGATGACTTGAAGAAGGCTTATAGGAAGCTCGCAATGAAATGGCATCCTGATAAGAACCCCAACAACAAGAAAGAAGCTGAAGCCAAGTTCAAACAAATATCTGAAGCCTACGAGGTATGTTCATGCTTCTCCTTCTATTCTTATGTGAAATCTTCTATGTGGTTTTAATTTAAGATTGTTCATCCTGTTGAGTTTTCTGGAATTTCATGGTTTTAGCTTTGCTTTTCATGTTTGTATATCTAAGGTTTTGTTGGAGTGGAAATCTCTGCTTCTCTGTGCAATTTTCTTCTTTTAACTTGATTTTTTTCCCTCAAGTTTTGATTTTTATGACCACCCATTATCAGAATCGATTAAAAAATTTATGGGTTTTATTTAATTAATTAACTTGTCGATGGGAATTCTTGTAGGTTCTGAGTGATCCCCAGAAGAGAGCAGTGTATGATCAATACGGAGAAGAAGGCCTAAAGGGTCAAGTGCCACCGCCTGACGCTGGTGGACCCGGTGGACCTGGTGGAGCTTCCTACTTTTCCACTGGTAATGGACCGACAACGTTTAGATTCAATCCTCGAAACGCAGACGACATTTTTGCCGAGTTTTTCGGGTTTTCCGGCCCGTTTGGAGGCATGGGAGGGATGGGAGGAGGTGGTGGTGGTGGTGGTGGAGGCATGAGAGGGTCAAGGTTCTCAAGTGGGTTTTTTGGTGATGATGGGTTTGCATCTTTTGGAGAAGGAGGAGGAGGAGGAGGAGGGTTTATGCACCAAGGTGCTCCTAGGAAAGCTCCTCCAATAGAGAGCAGGTTGCCTTGCAGCCTTGAAGAGTTATACAAGGGAGCTACCAAGAAGATGAAGATCTCTAGAGAAATTGCTGACATTAGTGGGTAAGTAGCTTTGCTTCAATGCTTATTTTCTTTTGTCAAATTTTGGTTCCTTCACTTAAGTTTGTGAATTTGATTGGTGAGTGCTACTGTTTGATCAAAGTAATGATTGTGTTGCTCTAGTTTTATTAGTTTTTTGCTGGTTTCATCAGAATTTGTCGGTTACAGATTAGCATATGACTTATTCTTCCATTAGAGAGATCACTTCTTCGAATTTCAAAAGTGGATTTGCGCAATTGGTGGTTATCTAAATTTGTTCATATTAAGAACTAGTTGTTGTATCTGTAATTAAGCAATAGTCCATTAGGACGGTAAAAAGACCATTACCCAATTTTGGAACTTCTAAAACCAGGGGAAGGGTAAATCTAGGATTTTATTTTCATTTTTTCCTCTTGGAGTATGTTTTATTCAAACAAGTTCTTTTAAGGTTGTGTTTAGGATATTTTACACTATAGATAAAAATTTAGTAACATCCTTGATAAATTGCTGGTGTAGATGTAGTTTGTCTTATGACAATGTTTACTCTTCTGTGACATTAATAATCTATATGATGAACGGTTCAGGCTCTAAAATGAATTCAAAACTTGCAAGGTTATGTTATTTTAGTTTATAAATTGTTTGCCTATAAGTCTTGTCTTGTCAGAGTGTAGAACTTCACTTAGAAGTAAAGAAAATATTCAATTAGCACTTGGACTGACAAAAAACAAAAGGTTGTTTTTCAAAGTGCAGTAGAAACACAAGTTGGTTTCCTGTTCTTGGTGTGGAAATGGCATGATGTTGTAGTAATGCATTCTTCATGAAGTGGATATTTGCGTCACAAAACCTTAATCTCAAAACTGCCACTTGAGCTGCTAATGTTTGTGAAATTATTGAGAATTGTTCTTTTTTGTGGTAATGTAATCTAAACAGGTAACTGCTTTCGGGCTGCAAATAAGATGCATGGTGTTATGTTATGATATTGAGTTCTCATCTTAAATTCAGATAATTTATCTCAAACTCGCCTCTTGACATTCTCTAGGATCATGAACACTGCACATTGATCATTTTCATGACTGTTGCTGACAATCTAGGCAATGGTGAAAATATATGGAGTTATACAATCTTCAGATACTTATTGCCTTGTGATTCTGGTAATGTTGTAGTGTCCTGCATAATTTCTGATATCATTCATTCTGTTTTGCAGCAAGACCATTCAAGTGGAAGAGATCCTTACTATCGACATAAAGCCTGGTTGGAAGAAGGGTACGAAGATAACCTTCCCAGAGAAAGGGAATGAGCAGCCAAATGTTATACCTGCTGATCTTGTATTTATCATTGATGAGAAGCCCCACAGTGTTTTCACTCGAGATGGAAACGACTTAATTGTCACCCAGAAAATATCCTTGGCGGATGCTTTGACGGGCTACACTGTCCACCTGACTACTCTGGATGGCAGAACTTTAAATATCCCAATCAATAATGTGATTAATCCAAACTATGAGGAGGTTGTTCCAAGGGAAGGAATGCCAATCCAAAAGGACCCAACAAAAAAAGGCAACTTACGTATAAAATTCAACATCAAGTTCCCTACAAGGCTTACTTCAGAGCAGAAGGCTGGAATCAAGAAACTTTTGAGTCCATGAGCATGTAATACTCGGAGAAATGTAGCACTTAATGTGAATATATATATATATCTAGGGTCTCTATGATTTACAATTCCAGAATGGGAATGGGGTTTTCAGAACTTTTTGGTTGGTTTTTTTTTTTTTTTTTATACATTTGCAATTTTACTAAAGTTTTGAATCTTTGATGACTATTCTTGTTTTAGAGTTGAGATATAACGAATTGATGCTATCAATAATAAAGGTGAGGGTCATCCTTTCTCTTTTCTGAGAATCACATCTGTAATCTAATAGAACAGATTCACATTCATGACTATTCTTGTTTAATTAGCACGAATCAATAAGGCGGTCTAGAAAAGGTTCGGAATAAAAGAATAAAAGTTCAATGCCGTATATAGTAAACACTGTACCATTAAAGCGTCACTGCTCAAGCAACTCAACTTCCGCCAAGTATGCTCAAGCGACTCAACTTCTTCTAAGTATTATGTAAGGCGATACATGGATTACTAGGACCACTACTAACGAGTGATGGTTTTGCTATTTGAGGTGAGTCCAATTGAACAAAATGGGATATTCATTCACATTTAATTTCAGTTAACATGCTTTGCACGGTTACAGTACCTATATAAATACTGTTGGGTTACAAGGACGGTTCGTATGCATCGAGGAAAACAAAGAGTGCAATACAATGATGAAACATCTCTTATACAATAACAATGTCAGAGATTGCATTACTCGCTGTAGTCCGAGGATGTATATGTACCTTGATCTTGATCAAGGTTCTTCTCTCTGTCCCCACCCCCGTCTCCCTCCTCATCCGAGTCCCCATTTATATATTCATCAATATCAAGATCCCCTTGCTCATCTTCTGCATCTCCTTCATTGTCATCAACATCATCTTCATCTTCTTCTTCTTCTTCCTCTTCTTCCTCTACATCTACGTTATAATAGGTCCCGTGTAGCAAGTCATCAGACCTGCCAGGATATCCTGCAGCAAAGTCATCCACCACCATATCATCATATTCATCTCCGGTTGCCTGACCATTTTCATAATCATAATCTGATCTCTCTGAACTGCTAGTACTTCCAGCATCCTCCCCTGGCAGCTGCATGCTTTCATCTCCATTCCACTCCAAGCCACTTGGCGATTTATCAAGGATGATATCTTTGGAGTTATCTCTGTCTCCACCAACCACAACCACCTTTGCAGGTCTCTGCCTGCTTCTAATGCTCCGACGACCTCGTCTACGCCCTCCTCGTCCACGTGGTCGTCCTCTCCATCCCAATGCCTGCCCCAATCTATCACTCTTTGTGGAGGAAGTTCTCTTACCAGATTCAGCTCTGGAACTAATGACCCTTCCTTGTGAGCTTCCGCCACGAATACGACCACGGCCTCTTCCACGCCCCCCTCGGCCACGACCAGAGCTAGCTAGTCCACTACCTGAATCAACCCACTTCTCTTCTTTAAGATGTTCAGCCTGATAAGGTGTATGACCTGTATCATCATCTTTTGAATTCTTGACAGTGGCATATTTTGATGGAAGCTTCTGAGAAATGAAGTTCAAAAAAGGAAAATGTCAGGATTGTACTGGTTAAACAGTATATTATTCAATCAACACACAAATTTAACCAAAAAGAGCAGCCAGTGTTGGAGACGTAGAACTATGGGCCATTTGTTGTCCTGCAAATCTGAAACCTGCTTGGCCAGGGAATACGGCCTGAAAGCTCCCACCTGAAAGCCAAGTCTAGGTACTTCCATTGTAAGGGCAAAAAGGGCACAGACAATGTCAGGACCAAGACAGATTTGGAAAGTGTGCCAAGATTGCACCCCTGAGGCATGGCCCATAGAATCATGTCCCTGGGACTGATGTCTCAAATTGTAAGGCAACTAGAACCGTATGCCTCACAACTCAACATGCTTTGGGGCACTATAAGTCAGAACCTCCAATGAGACTTTTTCAACAACAAACTCGAAGTTCATTTCCTACTTTTTTCTGTTCAAAAGGTGCTATAAGTAAATGCTAATAGAAAAGACTGGAGATTTTCATCCTGCCCCCACATGGGGTTGGGGGGTCATAAAGAAAGAGGGAATTAAAAAAAAAAACAGCAATCAATGCAGGGAAGTCTCCATCAAACTTTATTTATTACCCACATAAAAATTTAAAATATTATTATTTTTACCCTAAATCCACCATTTATCATCTGTAACACCATAGCACATAATATATGTATATGTATGTATTGAAACGGTGAGTGAACTAGTTTTTGTTACTCCTTCTCAAACTTCTATGTCTTCTGTTAAAGGAGATTCAAGCAATGATGGAATAGGAAAAGTGTCTGCAGAATGAATGAGCACACATATGTATAAATACAAACACGTCTAGATACATCCTTAGACATAAAATCCATGCTATTTCCTTTTCACCCAAAATTATTCTAATTTAAACCACTTAAGTTCATGTTGAGGCTGACTTTGTATTTAGCTTGAACTATAAGTTAAAAGAACAAGTTGTATTATATAATCAACATGTTCACCCTTTCTTCCTTGCAAATCTTTAACATGAGACACTAGAAATAAAGGATTATTTCTTTTCTTCCTCCATACCAACTCCTCACCTACTCTATGCCTTATCCCATAAATCTTGAAGCAGGGGAGACAAAAGCCTCTAGGGCCTATAAAAATTATTGCTTATACCAAGCCTAGTCCAAAGTGAACGCTACTGATGAAGGCATTTAACCCTTTTTTATTTAATATTTATTTATTTTCTCTGATTGAGATAATTCAACAGTAATAAGAAAAAAACTACTCACAATAACCCAAGGTCCCTTATCCTTCTGAGAGTCCACTTTCTGCTTCAGCATATAGGAGATGGATGCATCAAATTCCATGAGCCTCAGAGCCACAGCCGCTGTTGTATGTGGTATCCATGGAAGTATGAGAACTGTTTCAGGACCAAAAGAATAATCCGTACCACCTCCCGAAGGGTTAGAGGATCCCAGCAGCTCAGTGGTGCTCTCAAAGTTCGATGATAAATAGTCCCTCTTTATGGCACTTTCCAACAATGTCAAAGCCTACAAAAGAACACAAACACATTCTATGACTTGGTAGCTTCTCAAAAAGAAAAATTAAAAGAGTTCAATAAACAAATGGAAGAAAACAGAGAAAGAAAATAAGAGAAACCATGCCAGTTATATCATAATCGTAGATGTTATGATTAACAAGTGCAGTACAATACGAGAATAGTATGAGCACAGGATCCAAATTGGTTTATCTTCAACCAGATAAAATAACTAAAAAATCATGCATAGAATCATGAGGGAGGCAACTTCAAAGCAAGTAGAAGGCGAGAGAAACAAAATGGCATCTTGTACTAGTAACACACTGCATTGAACCCCAAATGTAATTAAAAGTGAATAATGATTAGCTACATCATTCTTGGTATGCGACACACTACATTGGCACCCAATGAAATCCCAATTAAAGTTTGGAAGTATTGGATAGGTGTAGGATGGTTAACAAACATTTTTAATAAGATGTTGTGTAAACAAAATGCTTGGTATGTAAACAAAAGCAATTTATTACTGATGTAAAAGAACAAAGGAGATTTTTTTGCCCACTTGGTATAAGTTATTTTTGAAAATTTTTGAAAATGAAGTTGTTTGAAAAGACAACACCTAGAAAAAAGTAAAGTTTTTAAAAAGCAACCTATGAAATAGTGCGTTTTAAAACCGCATTACTAATCAGACCTATTTAAAACTGTACAAATTGCCGTGGAATTAAGCTTATGAGTCACACTATGAAACTTAGGGAAAGAGTGATTGAACATTGGTTAAGAAACCAAAACAAAGCTATCATAAATCAATTTGGTGTTATGCTAGGGTGATCTACCATGGAAGCCATTTTCTTACCTAGCATGTAAAGATCCTTATAGGGTTTTCATTAGCCTAGAGAATGCGTATGAGAGAATCTAGAGAGATTATGTGGTGAATTTTGAAAGTAAAAGAGTTCCAATTAAGTATACTAAGGCAATTTTATATGGTTTTTATTGGCCTAGATAATGCATATGATAAGTATCTAGAGAGATTATGTAGTCAATTTTTGAAAGTAAAAGAGTTCCTATTAAGTATACTAAGGTGTGATTGAGGATACGTTTGTATGTTTTTTATTGGCCTAGAGACTGCGTATGATGAGTATCTAGACAGATTATGTGATGAAATTTGAAAGTAAAAGGGTTCCTCTATTAAGTATACTAAGGTGACTGAGGATATGTTTAATGAAATTTTAATTTCTATGAGAACAAGTGAAGGCATTACGAATGAGTTTTCTATGAAAATATGTTTATATCAGGGATTAGCTTTAAGGTCATATCTCTTTGCATTGGTTATGGATGACATACTAGATCGATTCAAGATGAAGTCCCTTGGTGTATGCTTAAAGCTCGTGCAAATGATATTAATATAAGTGGATGAAACCCGTAGAGTCAACGCCAAGTTGGACATTTGGAGAAATGTTTTAGAATCTTTTTCTTTTTCTTTTTTTTTTGGGACTAAAACAGTGCAAGTATAGTTTTTTTTTTTTTGTTGTTGTTGTTTTTTTTTTTTTTTTTTTTTAAATGATGAGGAACCCCCTCAAGGTATGGGCCAGTGGGACGACCCCTAAGGGTAATCACCAAATGCCTACACACCCCCATTGAGCAAACAGCAGGTGAATTGCAAAATGCCTTGGCTAGGAATCAAACCAAAGATTTCTGGGTTTACAATTAGTCTAGACACTCTCCCTTACCGTTGAGGCACCACAGGTGGATTATAAAACTTTCTGGTCAAGAGATACCAAAAGAGTACATTTGATTGAGCTAGGACATGGGGTTATACATCTTCTCATTCCATTTTTTATTTCCAAAATTCATTAGGACCTCTTTTGTAACTGTTTGAATTTTTTAATTACTTTGTGTTTATCATTTTGAACATAAAGTGGATATCTTTTTTAATAAAGTTTTGTACTTATAAAAAAAAAGAGTATGTTCTTTCAATATCTTAGATCAATAACTCAGGGATGTAGAGATTGAAAATGATGTGATCAAAAACTCATAAGGACATAGATTGAAAAGGCTGTGATCAATAACACAAAAGGATGTAGAGATTCAAAAGGATGTGAATCAAAGGTTAAGAGTAGGGTTGATGAAGTAGAAGAGTGCATTGAATGTATTGTGTGCTTGTAGAATACCTATTAAGTTAAAGGAAAGGTTTTATAAGATTGCTATAGATCAGCTATGTTGTATGATAATTTTTGTTAGATTATTATTTATTAATAAGTAACACGTTCATAAAACGAATGTAGTTATAATGAATATGTAGAAATACAAAGAAAGATACGATGCAAAATGAAGAAAATTGTTTAAAGATAAGGATAGCTCATTTGGATGAAAATAAGAGGAAATTTTTTTTAGATGGTTTGTTTATGTGCAAAGGTGAGCAATCAATGCACCAATGAGAAAAAAGTGATTTAATTCAAGTCAAGGGAACATAAAGAGGTAGAGAAAGACCTAAAATAACATTGATAGAAATAATAAAAAAGGGTGTGTAGATAAAGGAGGTGAACAGAGAGTATGATTTTGGATAGGATAGAATGAAAAAAATTTTAAAAATCATGCAATCAACCCCAATTAGTTTGTTGACTATAGCCAATCCCAAAATTTTGGGACTTAAAATGTTTATTATCCATTTATCAATGAAAGGTGCATATCATTATGCAGATTAACACTAAGCCTCATTATCCATTTCTGGACTAAGCCTCATTATCCATTTCTGGACAAAAAAATGTAGACATTCAAAATCATAAGCAAATATAATGAGAAAGATGTTTGAAAGTTCTAATGCACATCCCTTCAAGCAAGGCTAGCTTATAACCTGAAGAAGATCTTCAGCTGATGATGAGGAGTGCAATTTCATTCCCCATGATTTTCGATAACTGTTGGTCCAAAGAGGTTGAAGAGCTTCTGGTGGAATAGAAACCTACCAAGCCAGAGCAAAGACAGTATTAGCTGCATAAACATTTAAACCCACCCTCTCACCCCAACACAAAAAAAGTAATAACAAAGCATCAGAGATTGTCAAGCTGCTATTCATATTATAATGTTTTCATTACAAAATTTATAATTTCGAAAACATATCCAAGCACATAAATTGAAGGCATTACCTCAATCAAAGCTAATTGCACTTTAAGCAACCTTATCCGGAGAGGAGCTGAGAGTGAACCATGCCAAATATTTTGAGTGTCAAACTTTGGTTTTTCTTCACATTGAGACACATGTTCAGAAAAATTTAAGTTCCAAGATGAACTGTATGTCTTATGGCAGGAAGGACAGTGGTTGTCTTCAAAAGAATAGACATCATGGCAGTAATCACAAGTACTCAGCAATTGTAGATCCCTTTTCTTCCCATACTTCATTGCAAATATTACTGACGAATTAACACAATCTTTCCACATCCATTTTTCAAAATCCTGATATCTCTTCAAGGCATCATTTTTTTCACGTTCATTGTTTCCAAGCTCAATCGTAAAAGATGTTGAGGTCTCTGAAGTATCAGAATCAGCACACACAGTACTTCTAGGGCTATCAGTGCCTACACTGAAATCAGGGCCAGGAACCATTTCAATGGCTTCTGTTTTGACAGTCTCTCCACTATGTCTCCCCATAGCAGAACGCATGTTCATCTGAACAGATTCCTTGAAGGACATCTCAATCTTCTGCAACATCGTGTGCAAATGAGATTCTCTAACCCCACGTACATCTAAAGATGACAACAAAGCATCAAAATCCTGCATGAAGATGATAGACAATGATGAGAACCAACATGTGCAATATGGAGCATGTTTACCATTAGAATAATAATTAAGTGATTAAATTCACGCCTTTTTAGCAGCTTAAGCTATTGAAATTAGTGGTAATTTAATATGGCATTAGAGCAGCTGGTCCTGAGCTCGAACCCAATTTCCACTCTACCTTTCATTTAAAAGTTAGAAGTTCCACATGTTGGACCCCACTTATTAGGAGTTTTGGCTCACATGTAATGGAGAGTGTGATGCAGGGCAATTTCAAGTAACTATATCCTAATCCTCTTATAACTAATTAATTAGTTAGTTAGTTAGATGATTTCTTAAGCATTAGCCGATAGGATTTAGACACTTGTCAACCATCTAGAGGCTGCCAATGCCAAACTAGTATAAGTAGTAGAATGTAAGCTCTTTGTAAATCAGTTTTGGTAATATATTTGTGTGCTATTTGGAACTAAGTGTTCTTGCAAAGGTACTTATCCACCCATCAATGTGTTCTAAGTAACTCAGCCCTTTCATTGTTTCTAAACCATACACAAACAGCCCATCACTTTCCCTGCATCAGAGTGTTAGAATAATGGTTAAATAATCAAATTCACACTTTCCTAACAGCTTAAACTTCTAAGATTAGTGGTAGTTCACATAGACATAGGCAATCTTTGAAAAATTCAGCTAGTCAATGTCGACTTTCAGGATAAGTAGCACTAAAGAACAAGACAAATACTGCACATAGCAGAAATGCCTGAGTTTTAACACCCAATATTCTAAAGTAGCATATATCTCTTGCCTGTGCTTCCACCAAATGCTCTAGGGAAAGGAGAATTCAAAACAGCTGCTACACACAGTTTTAAGTACAGAAAATTCATATAAAATAGACGCACATTACAGTTTGATCGTCTATATTGCTAAAGCATGTAATGGCTCATCAAAGAGTAAAGTACCTCTTCAGAATCAATAAGCCTCCAATGACCATCATGCAACTCAACAAAGATCCTGCCACAGCCGGGATCATTTCGAGAAGCAGATGTAATAAACCGCCAGTATCGATTACGTCTGCGATCCTGACCAAGAGGCAGTGATCGATATACATACATCTCTTCCGCCTTGTGACCAATGTAAGATTTTAGCTGTGAGCGTGACCTTTCAGCAACATATCCTGGTTGCTGATATGGAAGATTATCTGGGCCAGCAGGGTAATCATGGATTTGCAGGTTCTCTTCAGAGGGCAAACTGTTAAGATAATTTTGGTCATTCTGTATATTATTTAACTGTTCTTGCTCAACAACAGGGGCCACAGACGTCTCATTGTTTTTGTTATTAATGGTGCAAAGTGGACTTTGCCGATCCTCTGCCATGGAAATTGTAAGAAGATTAGGTTCAGCCTTGTTTCCCGCAAATGATGAATAATTTGTCCTCAACACAAACTCTTCTTTCATACGGCGTTTATCAAGTTGTGCCTCGGCCCACATTTGCTTCTTCAGAGCATTTGCTGCTTCTAAACGTTCCTGAAAAACATTCTCATTTCAGATTGCAGGCAATGAAACACGGCCCAGCAAATTTTTAAAACACACAAGAAAAGGAAATGTACCTCAAGAACAACATGGATAGAGTTTCCTTCAATTGCAATGCCAATTAAAGCAACAAGCGCACTCAGGCGCTCCTCAACACTAAGATCAGAATACTCTCCTTCCATAAGTCCCTGAACCCAAGATTCACCAGGATTGCTTTCATCAATATCTGCATCTTCTTGATTACCACCAACCATATTATTACCAATTCCAGAGACATCAACAGACTCTGCAACAAACAAACCAGAATCTTTATCCCCATTTCCTCCTGACTGCATTGAAAACAAACCCTCATCTATATTGCTAAGACTGACTTGTGGAGTTTCCAAAACATCATCACTCCCCTTGCCATTTCCCAATGGAGTAGCACTGAACTCGGTTGTCTCTTTGGAATTCTGATCCTCTTTATTTGAATTTGTCTCAGTACCTAAATCATCAACCTCAGGATCCTCACCTCCATCACTTTCGGAATCTCCATCTCTTTCAGCATCATCCGCATCTTCTCCATCCACAATACCGCTTTTAAATATCCGGATTCTTTCCCTGGCCATAGAAAGTATTGCCTCAGCATCAACGGGGTCCTTCCTATAGGCAGAACGTACACAATACGTTGAAGGAGCTGTCCTCTCAAAAAGTTTTGAATCCCTAGATAAGGCAGCAGCAATAGAAGCTTCAGGTGTCTTGCTTGTTGTGAGATCCCGAAGTCCAGATTTCTATGGGCAAAATAGACTAATTAATTTTCTTTTAAATAGTTAAATACACATAAAAAGAGACCTCACATGATAACTAACCTAAAGTTACCTGAATCTTTTCTGCAACTTCTAATATATTAAGGCCCTTACTTCCCTCGAGAGAGAGAACATGAAATGCTGCAAATTTGACAGTTCCAGGTGTCAAACGATGCCTAGATCTACGTGGATTAGAAAAACCCCTTTCTTGCATTATAGCAACAGCATTTTCAACAGCTGCTCCATTGCGCAAATTAGATATTACATCTTCACCATCATTACCCTGCATAGCACCAGGGAAAAAGAATTGTAAAACTGCAAAGGTAGTTTTTGTTTATTTTGAAGAATTCAAAGACAGTTAAACAAACATATTACGCTAATTCTAGAATAGCATTATTTTTTATTCACTTCTGCCAAAGAAAAATAAAAATAAAAAACTCAAAACCAAGCTGATACATGCATGCAAGTATTTCTGTAGACGTGCTAAAATTATAGGCCTGTAAACTTGTATTTCTCATAACATCTAATAGTTAATGACATAGTGTCCCTGATCTTCTCAAAATTTCAAAAACATGTCTTTGTGAGAATAAAATGTCCATGTAACAAGTGGTTGGCATTTTACATGAATCAGGAAAAAGAAGGCTTTAAAATACTTTCAAATGCGCCATCCAGATGTTACAATAACAACAAAAGTCAATAAATAGTATTACCACCAGTCAAGGCTTAAGTTCGACCAAATAGAGATTGGTCAAGAGAGAGCAGAATAAATGCCTAAAAGAACTTCCTAAGACAAAGCAATAAAAATTTAAGCAGTCCATGTACAATAAGAGTTAGGCAAGAAGATTCCGAACATAGAAGTAGTCACAAAAGTTGAATTTCAGCTATAATTGTAGCAAAGATCCACAATTGTTACTCACTCTTCAGTGAAAATTCATATACATCTTCACAGTACCCTCTGTTATTTACAACAAGCTGAATGGATTTAAGAATACAGACAATAACCTTTTTCCAAGCCTGACAAAATCAAACATCCCCATTCCCAACCACTACCAGGACAATTACACATAATGATAGATGAAACAATAATACTTTTTTTTTCCTTATAATTAACGAAATTGTATTAATCTAATATCCCAAGTACACCGGGGTTGTACATGGGTGGTAGAACATCAAGCTCTTAAATTACAAAGACCAAGCATATCTAAAAAAAACATGTAAAAAGATTAAGAACTACACTCCAGTCCAAAAAGAAATAATGATACATAAAAGCATACTTGTATGAGGTCTACTAATAAGGAGCCATATCAATCCTCCTTTGATAATTCCTGATATATATATATACATATATATATATCTAAAACATATCCCAACCTCAATTTGTGATTCTCATATTTGTGAAGCATACCAACTGCTTCTCAATACTCCATGACAAGAATTGATTTGTTATGGGTGAGAATTTCAAACTTCAAGATTGAGTTTCATTATTTGATTACCTTACTGCCATCACAATTAAAACTTTGATACACGCCAAACACAAGGATACAACCTTTCTTCAAGAATATGATGGTAATGATTGTTAGACACAAAAGCAGATCCGTACATGCATGTTTATGGATGCATGCAAGTTATTCTACCTCATGATATCTCAAGGGTAATATAATTTGGTTCGACCTTACAATAAAATGCACTCACCATTAATTCAATCAATAGTGACTCTATTGGCACCTCAATCCCCAAGAGTCTAGAAGGCAAGACCATCCTAAGTTCACCTAGGTTCTTGGTTAATACCTCAGATTAACAGCCCAATCTATGGACCTAATCCCCATAAATATGTAGCATAATCTTGATTGTAACGTATATTTGATATTCTACAATAAAAATATTAAATAAATAAAGAATAAACAAATGATCAAAATTAAAGATGCTAATTAAATTAATCATCAAGCAAACTTTCTACCAACTCATAACAAACCCCAACAGGATTTGATGTTAAATGCAACTTTGTCTATTAAAGACTGGACAAAGAGAATCAAGTCTTTTCTGGGTATGATCTAAACAAGCTGATCTCCTAGTAAATCATAGCAAAATTGGACCATTCACAAATTTCTACATGGCATTCTCACCGAATTTTTTTAGGATGAATAAAAGTAACCATATTCAAAAGACCTCAGGTTAAATTATCTATAACATAAATTTATCTTTGTCAAACTCAGACAACCTTATTGGAATAAAGATCAAGCTATCGTAACACAAGCATTGAACAGTTAATCAATCATGCTGGAACAAACAATATAACAAAAAATAGCCAGATTTTACATTGAAACAATTGCTGAAAAGAATAAGATGTCACCTCATTGTCATCACGAAGATAGGTCTGTTCAATATTCTTTCTCTTCAATTGTGGCCCAAAACCAGCTGATAGAGCAAATTCCCGCAAAATTTCCGGCCATGTCAAAGGATTTAAATGGCCTTGCCAGTTACGTATATCAAAACCCCAAGCATATGCCTGATACAGAATCCCAAAACGGGTGGCAAACACTATTAGGAAGGGGAAAAATTGATGGAAAACTAAGAAAGAGACTATAAGGAAAAAACAAAATTGCATCACTTGAAACCACTGCCCAATCGCTTACCCCTTCAACAATCTGTGGATGCCCACCTCCGGGGTTAGCAGCACTATATTGATTTGTTCCCAGCCCAGTAGAGGGTGTTCTAGCAACATCTTCAATATCTTTTATGATGGACCTCAGAAGAGCAATATTTATCTCACCTAACAACCTTGGATCCTAGGATGCCAGAGAACAGAGAATGCTTTGATTGCCACTAAGAACAAAACCAGGTAGAATCCTATCCTGAACAAAATTTCAACAGAGAGAGAGATAGCGATCTTACATAGTCATGGAAAGCTTGGATGAACTCATCCAGAGTAAATGGCCAGAGTCCCAGAACATCCGCAAAAGTAATTAAGAACCTCCAAACCTAAAAACATACATCACAGTTCCCAACCCTTTTGAATAGAAGATAAAAATAAATAAATAAATAATGTATAACAATGGATTTTTTTTCCCCTAAGAATGAGGAGAGGATTGAGTCCATAGGTGTAATCCCAAGCAGTCCTCAAAAAATTGTATGACCATAAATATAGATACTAGACTAACAAACCACTAAAATTTAGGATTTTAGCACAAGAATTCACCCCTAGATATTCCACTGTACTCTTTTTTTTTTTTTTTTTTTTTTTTTCTATTTGTAAGAAGAAATTTGATCAGATATGTCCACTGTAGGCATTGACATGATATAAATATGCTATTCAAGTAAAAGCATAAGGGGCAATATAAATAAAAGAACATTATTAAACATCTATAACTCAAAGTTCAATTACATAACAAAGGAGGTTTGGTTTTATCCTTGAACATTTGCAAACTACTATGCCAGTGACAAGATATTCAGTTAAGATGCATATGGCAAGACATATAAGTTATAACCATGGAGAAGCAAAAGGTAACCGTTAATTCTGAAATTGATCATGACTTGACAAAACATAATGGGCTTTCAGAATGGTACAGGTCATACATTTCTCCTTCAACTTTATTTTACATTTATTTTTCCTTGATTATGGGAATAGCATGATGGCAATTTAAAAACTAAATAAATAAGGAGATAACAAGCACCTACAATCAAGTCAAGTCCCTGCTTCCACAAGGGTGTAAAGAGAAAATATGTAGCCTTTTAATTCAGACATTTTCTCCCAAAGCATTTGAGTCTCACCAGATTTCATCTTAATAGGAAAAGCAGAGTAGAAGAAACATAAGAAAATCACGGTTCAGACTCACCATAAGAAGATTCCCTACGTTTTCCTCTGAATCAGTCCAAGGTTGAATAGTGAAAGGCCTTTTCAAACACACAGATTTGGGTGGGAAAACAGCCAGCATATCTAAGTTATAGAGTGATAGACAATGTTAGAAGCTTAAAAGATCACAATTCAATTATACATATTAAGACAAAAATAAAAGATCCAGGTCATCAATATTGAAGTTAAGCAACTTCATAGCATAACAGAATTTGTCAGTACAGTGTTGCATGCGAAACAAACAAATTTACAAGCTAAGAAAGTTGACAAAATGATCAGATACAATGGTACAACTATTATTCTGACTATATTAATCTTTTATGGTCTGACCAATTTCTTTCTACAGGTAAATAAAAAGACCCCCTCAATATTTTCTTGGTTTTAAAAACCAGATCAGACCGGCTAGTTCAACCGAGAACTGGACCCTAAACCGGTCCGGTAAAAATAGCCAAAACTGGTGGTTCAAGCTGTGAAAAGGGAAACCAGATCCTTTTCTGGCTCTTTGACCATTCCAGTTTTTAAAACCATGATATTTGAACCCATGACTTCACTCTTCATCCCTTTTTAAGGAAGAAGAGCCATCTGGTCCAAAAATATTAGCAACATGCCAACATTCTTATTAAATTGTAATTTCTTTCAAATGGAGAAATGGTACAAGACAAATTTTTGGTCATGAAAAATTGTAAGAAAATGTACTGGGCCTACTGGAAAAAACTCAAACTAAATAAAAATAGAAATGAAATGTTTCACGTGGACATTACTTCTATAAGCTTTACAGTGTTGTTAAACCGTAATAACGTTTTAAATTTCAACTTCAAACAATTCTTGCTAAGTCAGTGGTATAATTTAACGTCCAGCTCTGCAGATTTATCCCATAAAAATATCATGGTCCTCAAAAGAATTTAACAGGAAAACATAACCCACCTCGATATAACTCAAGATTTTGCAAAGTATCATAGTCAAGAGAGACAATTGAAGGCAATCCCTTGCTGGAAGTGGCTAATTCCATGAGTTCCAAGCGTTCATCCTCAATGAGTTCCATTGATTCTTTAGCAATTCTACGAGCAATAGCTCTCTCATTAGCAGCTTTGAGCCTTGCCACCTCCTTTTCTCTTCGTAGTTCCTCTTTTTGTCTTAACTTCTCAGCCTAAGTACATGAACAAACATATTAACAACTTTTTTCCAATCTGTTACAAAACAGAATAATTAATTACGATCACATCAAATAATAAGGAAGCAGCTACAACGTCAGAATCCCAAACTTACTCTTAGTGACTCCTTCTGCAAGAACTTCTCCCTCCGCTCTAGTTCACGCCTTTGTTCCCTTTGGTATCTCTCCTCCTCTCGCTGTTTTTCTCGCAATAGCCTTTCTTCTTCCTTCCGCCTTTCACGATCATGCCTTTCCATCTCTTTCCTTATTTGCTCTTCCCTCTTGATGCAATAAATAAATACATAATATTAGTTAACAAAAAAATAGGTTTGCCAAAAAGTACATAAATAGAAAAAGCTGCACCTTACGCCTCAAAATATCTTGTTTTTCAAGCTCTTTCCGAATCCTCTTCTCATGGGCTTCAACTTCCCGTGCTATTCTCGCTTCCTCACTCTGCAAGAGGAAAAGCATGCATTAACTGCTGATCAATAGTTAGAAAAAATGAAATGCTTCATAGTGCAGTGAGATACCTTGCGCTTTCTCTCCATTCGTGGAACATCCTCATCATGGGTGACCCTTCTGTCAGACGGCAGAAAAGGATTTTCCAATTGAGTAATGGGGTGAGCAGCAAAATGAGCATCCATGGCAATGTTTGGAAAGGCATTCTTTCGTGGAACAGTGTCATACTCTCCCGAAACAGAGGGCAAGAGGTGACCCTGCCTGCCTTGGTTAGGCAAAAGATTTAAACCAGGCACCTGACCTTGAAAACCATATCCAGAAGGTACTTGTTCATTCCCATGCATGAGAGAGCGCCCAGAAATCACTGAAGAAGTTCTGGCATTTGGACCATCTGCAGGTGAACCATAGTGGTAAGATGGAGCAACTCTCTCATATGCATCAGTTCTAACAGTTGGTTGCTCCGGAAGAAATTGGTATTCATGGAGAGCTCTGCCAGCACCCTGCGGATGAACCGAGTGAACAAATCAATCTTTCCTTATTTTCTTTCTTCTTCTTTTTTGGTAAAAAAGATATAGTAAATAAACAAACAAAAAGGATGATCCACTGAGGGGGGGGGGGGGGGGGGGGGGGGGGGGGAATCTTTTGAAAGGACTCATGTCAAGGCAAAACAATGGTAGAGCTGGAAAGTATTTTTTAGGCAAAGAAAGATAGAACCTCAGATATGCAAACTAAGGATAGATCAAAATGAATAAAAATAGAAAAGGGATTGAAAACAACGAGTAAATAAAAAAGGAAGCAGAAGAGCCCACAACAAAAAGATGCAGTCAATGCAGCCAGAACCACAACACCAACACTTTGAGACTTCACATGGAACTTCACAAAAGCCACATAGAAATCATTTTTTAATGACAGCATATATTGTGCAATAAGAGAGATTGGAAATATAATAGCACAGCAGAGGAACTAGGAATCAATTGCAGTTTTTTTAGGAGGGAAACTATAGTACCAGGAAAGATTTTTCAAGGTGCATTAAATGTGTGTGCGTGAGAGAGAGAGAGAGAGAGAGATCAATAGGGGGGGGGAGACAAAACCCAATTATTTTTATAAGAATAGAATATGATAGCTTAGAGCATTGGCATCAGGTGTGCCAAATGCTAAATTTTTAGTATTTGGCATACCAAACACTAAAAATCCTTGCTTCATGAGATGTGCCAAATGCCAAAAAAATAGCACGGTGCCACAATGAAGTTCTACAAATAGCACGGTAAGGAAAAATGTGCTATAGTTTTTGGGCATTATTTTATTTAACTCTCTCTCCTTCTATAATAAAATATCTTACCTTCCCTCTCATTCTCTACTCTTCCTCTTCTCTCTGTCTCTCTTCAATAGAAGGATTGCTCTCTCTCAACCAATTTCCTCTAAAAAATTCCCTCAACAAAACAACACCGCTTTCTCTTTCTCCCTCTTTTCTAGCTTTCTCGGCCAAATTCTCTCTCTATCTTGTCACTCACGGTGGTGGGTCTGTGTAATTTTTCAATGGGTTTTATTTTTTTGATAGGTAATAAGAATAATATTTTTCAATGGGTTTATGGATTAGGGCATTTTGGTTTTGGGTTATGGTGGTTGTTGTGGGTTGCATTCGGTGGAGTTAAGATTGGAGGTTGTTGGTTTTTGCATTGCCAGTGGTTGTTGGGTCGATTGGAGATAGAGAGAGAGTGGTGGTGTTGGGTTGTGGGTTATGGGCGGTGAAACTGGGTTGATGGGCAGTGGTGCTCGGTTGATTGGGTTGTGGGCGGTGCTTGATGGTGCTAAGTCGATTAGGTTGTGGGTGGTGGTGCTGAGTCAGTTTGATTTGGGTTTTGAGAAGAAGAAAAAGTTGAATTGGGGTAGGAAGAGAGAGAGGTGAATGTATCTAAAATGGATGTTTATAATATTTTAATTTTATAATATTTTAATAAGTTGGTAATATTATATTAAGGTATTGAATTTTAAAATAAAAGATGTGATGTAGGGTGTATTGTAAAATGGTGTGTTAAAATAGATAAAGTAGGTTTTGGCGTGTTATAATGGCATTTGGATTAGCACAGTTGATGCTAGTGCTCTTAGTGACTAAATATGTATACGTATATAAATGTGTGCATGAGGACATCAACTTAGAAAAGTTAGTGAGAACCTCCACTTTTAGAATCAATTTGACTAACAAGATCAAGGAAGGCTGATTGCTTGAAGTTTAACAATAAAAGGCCATGTAAGATTGAGTAACTCTAGAAATCTGTATATTTTCTATTTAAAATATAAATAAATAAAAGAATTGGATATAAATTGGACATTTCTAAAAGTATATGCAACATATTTGCAACTTTAAGTCGATTAAACTGTATGATTGGATGTGTGCTTGTCATAATGATTTTTCATCCACTTCTTTTTTTTTTTCTTGATTGCTTAAATTCTTACAATAAATTTCCATAAAAAGTGGTTGTTTCTATGGGGAAGAACCAAGAAGCATGCTCGGAAGGGTTGTGTGTTGATTTGTAATTTTTTAACAGACTTTCTTGTGCACTTCCTTTTTTTGATAAGTAATAATACTAAAAAGTGCAAAAGGTGTACAACTTTTTTTTATTGGACAAAAGGTTGTAACCCTTGGATGCCAAAAGTATACAAAGGAACTTGTGCTCTTCTCCACACTAGATTGCGCCATTTTATTAATAAAAGTTCTATTACCTATCATATATATTTAAATGACTTGGTCGGACCTTCCATATTATTCCATATTATTTCCTGCCAAGACTCACCGGTTGTGGAGCTTTGTCATTAGAACTTTTGGGATTTGGTGGTTCCCTCACGATCGGTGGCAGATTTCCTCTTTGGTTGGTGGAATTGGTAGGGGAAGAACTCATCTAGCATTCAGAATTTAGTTCCGTTGTGTTTGATGTGGTGTATTTGGAGGAAATGTAATCAGCGGACCTTTGAGGACTTAGATAGATCCAATGACCAGCTACTTGCTCTTTTCACCGGTTCTCTTTTTGATTGGTCTAGGGCTAGGGAACTCCCATCTAGTGATTCTCTCTCTTTGTTCCTTAGCTCTCTTTGTCTTTGTAATTAGTTTTTCCTTCCTGTTTCTGCTTTTCTTTTCTTTTTTGTAATTTCTGTTTTGTTTTGTGCTAGTTTGCATAAAGCAGTTTTTTGAATATACTTATTTCTTACTTATCAAAATACACACACACACACACACACACACACATATATATATATATATATTTCCAGCCTTTTCCCACCAAAACCTAATCAATACTTCCTCAAAATCCAACCAATCCAAGCACCACTAGACCAAACCCAAGAATTCTAAATCTGACTTGGCTTTGTTCCCCTTGGTCCACGTCACTCCTTGGTCATCTATACTTTATTTTCTTGTTCAATTTTATTATTGCATCATTCTGGTTTGTCCTATGTCAAATTTGGTATCAAACTAAAATCTGGTTACTTTGAAGCTCCGCCGCTGATTAAGATATAACCATGAAAAAAAAAAATAAGAACAAAAACAAACAAACATGAACTGAAATAAAACAAAAGGCTGTGAAAAAAAAAATTGCCAAAACCACTGTAACCCATTCCTTACAAACCATCATTGTCGTAACCCACCCAACATCACATCTTCAAAGAGAAGTCAACCCAACCCAAAAAAACCCACACCAAACCACACCCCCCCACCCCCAACCCAAAAATTAAAAAAAAAAAAAAAAATACCTGCATCTAATAAATTCAAACCTCAGCTGCCGTCACAACAAAAAATAGTGACTGTAGACTAGTGTTGCATATGCAATCACAATGGTGAGAATGTGGAGCATTTGTTTATTCAATTTTTGATTTCTATGGAGTTGTGAACTATTTTTCTTTGGTTTTGGAGCGAGATGGGTGATGCCAAGAATGGTGCTCAGTTTGCTTCACTTTGATGTTGGAGGAGAAACCCAACTTCATTCCAGACTAGGGTATGGAATGTAGCTTTGCGTTTAGCATTTTCTTTTTATTTTTAGTAAGTTTTTTGTGTATTCTATGGAACATTTGGAAGGACAGAAATAGGAGAAATTTTTTGGGGCAAAAGCCTTGTATGGAGAGAATAAAATCTGCATTTTTCAGTCCTTTATTTCCTTGATGTCACTAGAAGAGAATGTAGATCCTCAAATGCTTCTGATATTTTAGATTCATTGTATTGTTGTATCTTTCATGGGAGCAATTGAGTAAATTACCAGTATACTAGAACCACTATCATCGCTCGTTTATGTCTACGTATATACACATATATTGGATGAACGACTGATGTAATTTTTTCTATGAATGACTCATAATTTTTACTTAAAAAAACTATTCTAAATCATCAAAAAAGAAGTGTCCAACATCAGAAGATTTATGAGTTGTATAATTCATCAAGACTGCATTGGGACACCCAACAATTAGTCACTAAAGAGAAGTAGATAAGGATGTAAACATCAAATGCATCAACCATAGCCATGCCATATTATGAAGACTAATTTCTAACCTTGATCGGTTTAGCATCAGGTCGTTCATATAACTTTGGCTCAAATGGCCTCCCAGACTGCTTCTGCTGCCCCACTGTCACCGCTCCTAACATGACATCAAAAGGCTATAAGAGTTCAACAACTTTAGAGTACCTTTAGTACTTAAAAGCTGTATAAACTGAAGCAAGTTGAATTGCTACTCCATTAATCAGAAGTTCAAAAGAGCACATTTCATGTCCAGTACCATGCCAATCAAAAAAATGAATACCATTATCATGCTATTCCAACAATGCTGGCAATTAAAGATGCAATCACAAAAACAACAAACCAACAAAAACACGAACAAGTTAACAAACTTTACCTATCGGTGCTCCAAATGCATCAGGCGGCAAGGAATCAAACTCCATCCCGAGAATGGGCCCATCCTCCCTCAGTGGCTCCCCCAACTGTGCCTCCACAAAAGCAATAGCCCGAAGCTCAGCTATCGTCTGCTGCGGCTCGTAGTACCTACTCATTACTGCCACATCACCTCCCATCCTTGCAACCGCAGCCCCGGGCCGCCCAACAACTCGTCGTGATTCTGCTAACAGACTTGATGCTGAGCCCGAACCCGAACCTAGCTCATTCCCCACCTCTGCCACCACCATTTCCTCTCTGGCCGGAGAATCCTTCAGCTGCCGCTTCCCTGACGATGGACCTTTCCGGTCTTTCAACCTCCTATGACAGAACCACATCTGCAATTGCCGATCAGAAAGCCCTAATTTCGCCGAAAGCTCAGCTCGCAATGCCTCCGACGGGTACGCCTCCACTGAATCAAGCACAAATTCCACTAAAATTAACAAAAATTCAAAAAAAAATAAAAAAAATCACCAGCTAAAATAAGCTCAGGAAAACAAACAAACAAACCAGCATAGGTTTTTTCCAGAATCTCCAACTGCGAAGCGGTCTTCATTTTCCGCTTTGTCTTGTTCTCAACCTCAGGCGGCTTCTTCTTCTCTCCTTCAGAACCAGTAGCAACCTCCATTGCCGAAGATCAAGCTCACCACCAAAAAAACCCTAGAAATCGAACCTCACCGAAGCTCAAAAACTAAGAAATTATATATAATTTCCATAAAAAAAAACACATAACAAAATATCTCTTCAACTCCGAGCTGAAAGAAAAAGGAAAAAATTTCCAGTTTCTCGCTCTAGAAACAGAGTTTTCTCTCTCTAAAACAAGGTACTGCTGCAAGTTCTGGGGTTTGACGGGAAAAGCGAAAATAAATTCAACGAGTTCTTTAGTTTCTCTCTCTAAAAACCGTGAAGAGGGACAATTTCTCTCTCTAGAGATTAAGATCATCAAGAATCGAAGAGCGTGATTGAGATGTGCGGTGAGATTTGGGGAATAACAAAAAATAATAATACTACTACCACTAATAATAATAAATATAATAGTACCAGTAATAGAAGAAGAAAATTTATTAGATGATTGAGAAAAAAAGTTGAAAGAAGAAAATAATAATAATAAAAAGACGAAAAGAAAAAAGGATTGGGGATTTTGATTAAATGAACAACAACAATTACTACTGCTACTACGAACAAACGAACGAACAGTCTTTCTCTCTCTAATCCCATCCATATTTTTGCTTTTTTCTTTTTTGGGTTTTTGTTTTTTTTTTTTTGTGAATGATAATTTATTTTTTAAAAAGAAAGAGAATAATAAATTGAGATTTTAAAAGGGGTTGGTATTTTGTCAGACGCCTTTTGAAATTTTTGGGAGTGTGTTGATTGATTCACGAATGAGGTTTTGTGGTTTTGTGTGGTGAGTTTTTCTTTTTCTTTTTCTTTTTCTTTTTCTTTTTTTTTGTTTTTTGGGTTTTTTGTTTTGGTTTTGGGTGTTGCTGGGCTTTGGTTTGGTGTGGATCTTCTTGGGTTTTGGGTTTATATATATATATATATATATACTCGTAGTTCTATCGCTTTCTGAGCGCAAAATCTATGCGGTTCTTTCGCGGCGTGTGTTTAATTTTTGGTACGATTGAAATCATGGAAAGCTGTTTGAGAAAGTGAATTCCCAACAGCATTATGGCGCGTGTATTGTACATGTGTTTTTTGGTGAGTGTCATTTTCTTTTTTTTCTTTTTTTAAAGGGTCATGAACCCATGAAAGCTTACAGAGTTACAGTACTGTACAAAACAGTTACACTCATTCCATCACCCATCTTTACACGTGCAGGCATTGCACTTGAAGCTTAATTTGAAAATTAAAACGATTTTACTAAAATAAATTGAAACTTCCTTTCTTTTTTCATTTTTTATAAAAAAAAATTTCAAACTAATTTAGAGAGATACTTTTCATATATCTTTATATTAAGTGTAAAATTTTAAAATCTAACAATTGGATTACATATTCTTATTATATCTTTCATGCTTGCAGAATTTCAAGAAGATTAAAAATTAATTACTATGTCATCAAACAAATGTTAAAATTTCAAATTTTTGTAATCTAAAATTATGTATAAAAAATAAGTTTATTGATCAACTAGTAAATAACATCTAATTTAAATAAAATTTAATATGTATGTTAAAAATATAAGGAACATAAAATTCAACTATTAGATTTTCAAAATTCACACAAAAAAAAAAGATATATGAAAAGTTTGAAAAGTTTCTCTTCAAACTAGTTTAGAGAGAAACTTTGTTTAATTTTTTATGGATTTTTTTTATTTATAACTTATTTTAGAATGCTACACTAATTCATCTATTTAGTTGGGTTGTTTAGGTCTTTTTTGGTAAGAGGATTTAAATATAGTTTTTTATTCTTAAATCTATTGTTTGGTTAATATTTCTCTAAATACAGTTTTCAAAAAATTATATTATACTTTCCTTGTTCATAACAGAATTTTGAAAATGGATGAAATGATATTTTCAAGAAACATAAAATATTTTTAATGGCATAATTTTAAATAAATTGAAAACAGTGGACCCAAATATTTGTGCAAACTCTTTTATATATTAAATTAAGGACCTTATCTTTATTACAAACAAATTCTCACACTTTAAATTTGTTGGGATTTGTGCCCTAAAATTCAATTTATTGGCATGTTATAAATAATTAGATTATTTAATTATATGAGACTATTTATTAATGAACTAATAGAACATTATCTTAGTCCATGAGATGCATAGTATGTGATTTATGTGAAAAGTTACAGAAGATATAAATCACAAGTTCTTTGTAAATTCAGAACTTTAGTTCGTAGTCGGTGATGAAATTGGGCATTTCATCTGCGAAGACTATAACATATCAACTAAGATGATTTGTCTTGATCATGGAAGTGGAGACTTCTAGTTGATATGTTGATATGTTTTAAGAGTTAAAACATATTGAACTGGACCGCTGTAAGATTTATTATTCTCCTAATGACTATCAAATGAATAATAAATATCACGACTTCTATTTACATCAACTCTAAATCCTGAGAGAATAATGGACCTGATCATAAGATGTAAGTTGCTTTGATATATCAGGAGTGAGATCTATAAGTTACAGTCAAAACCTCAATATGTTGGGCAGCTGCATTTAGTGTTGATGGAACATATATTCTCAATATGGAATTCATAATCTCTTAACGGAGACATAAAATATTCACTTGAGATAAGTTTAATGGGTTTGGTTATTCAAAGTGTTGGGCTCAACCACTTTAGTAAGGAGTTACTAAAGTATATATTTATGGAATTGGATTTTATAAATATATGATGAATAACATAAAGGATTAAACCGAGTACTCAAGGATTAAGATATAGTAATCTTCAAAGTGGCAGTCTACAGTCATGACTTTGTATTACTACAAATATTTTAATGAAGGGGTTGTATGTATAATAAAGTCTTGGGATATAATTTATTAATAAGGCCTAGAGTGCAATTATATTCTTATAGTTGTATTGAATATGATTAATGGTAACTTTGAATTTGTCAAGAGTTTACAGAAAAGCTCAAGGCCCGTTGGAGCTAGAGTCTTATTTGTTCCCTTTAGTCCCATCTCAAGCCACAAACTAAAACCCAATTGGGTAGGCCCAAAAGGCTAACCCAATTAGATAATCAATTATTATTTAATAAGAGTTATTAAATAATGAAAATTATGAGAATAGTTTAATGTACGTATGATGAAAAGAAAAGAAATCAGATTTTCTCCACAAAGAGAAAAAGAAGTTTTTTTTTTTTTTTTAGAGTCTATATACAAAAAACTGATTGAGAGACCACACATCTTGGGTACCATGTGGAATTGAGATGAAGATTGAAAGTATTATCAAGTCATGTTTCGAAATTCACTGCATCAAGGTACGCTTTTTGTTCTTTATTTTAGAATTCATGGTTACATGTTATCTTTCATGATTGAAGTAGATCCGTAGTTGTTGCTTCCGCTGTCTGTTTTGTATGAAATATAAAACCAGATTTTCCAACGAAATTTTGAAGTTATCATTTTTAAAAAAATGGTACATAAACTCTATTCCCTTATCATTTTTAAAAAAAAAAAAAAATAATTTACAAACTTTACATGTTACTTTTTGTAAATTAAAAAAAAAAATCTCAAAAGTGAGAGCTTAATGTAAAATTATTATCTAAAAACTAGTTTCAATTTCAATTTTTTGAAAATTATTTTCATATTGTTTTGAAAACAAAAACAAAAATCCTCCTCATAAACAGACTCTTAATATCTTATGATTCTTTATTTATTATTTTTTTAAAGGAAAAAATTTTGTTTATTATAACTATTCCCCTATGGAAATGTAAGTTGTGTTTGGATACTGGAATATAGACTTTGATTTTTGTTAATTGTTTTGGAATGCCTTCATTTCAGATCTATATATTTCATAATTCTGTAGCTTTGATCCATTTTATACATAAGAGGAATTGAAGTTGTAAATGTTTTTAAATCTATTGTTTCGATGCTTTGATAACCTATAACTTTGGATTTGAAATCCTTTTTCTTTCAAATTGACCAAAATACTCTTAAAACCTCCAAAAAAAATCTCATAAACTTTTAAAATTGTCAAACACACTCGAACCTTCTATATTGACAAAATTACACCCCAAAAATGTCCAAAATGACAAAAAATACTCTTCAATCTTTGAAAGAACTAAAATACCCTCAAAAACTATAAAATTTCCAAATAACCTTTTTTTTTAGTAAAGTTTTTCCAAATAACTTTGGAACCTCAAAAATAATCAAATACTCTCAACATCTTTTTAAATGTTAAAAATAATAAAAAATAAAAAATCCTAAATGACATAAATATCTCTAGAATTTTTTTTTATAACCAAAATACCTTTAATACCTTGAAACATCCAAAATGATCAAAATATCCCTATAACATCCAATATTACTAAATGAAAAAATTTAGGTCCAATACCTTAGGTGTAATACATTAGTTCCCAATTGAATTTAATTCTCCATTTATTTTGAAGTAAAATATTTTCAAACGTAATATATTTTCAAGTGTTTGGTATGACAAGAAAAATTTTTCAAGTAAACTACCAAAATTGGTGATTCAGTCACTAGAGTCATTACTATCAGAGGTTCAGTAACCAGACAACAGTGTCTCTAATTGTGGACACAACAGAAAGTGTCAGAGTTGCCACCTAGTTATATGGTCTAGGAACCATGAATATAGTGTTCTTTCGAGGAAGGACCATTGATCTTACTATTAGAGTATGAGTTCGGAGTTTAGATACAGTTTTGAGAAGGTGTTAGGCACCCAAAACCGCCCAACCCTGAAGTTGGCCTCCTCTCATTGTGTCTTGTATCTTAACCTTATTAAAAGCATGTTCAATATTTGTATTCTAACTCTCACACACACACTAGTATACATCTAAGCATACAACATGGCATCATTCATCCCAAATCCTAACCATACATCTAATCATGCTCATCAAGCAAACCTAACATACATCTATCATGGTAATCATCTCATCACAAAACCTAGTATAAATCTATCATGGCATCTCATCATAAACCCTAGCATACATCTATCATGGCATCTCATCAACCTAACATACATCTATCATGGCATCTCATCAACCTAGCATTCATCATGTCATCATATCACATCCAAGGCTTGTAAGCATTCATACATCATGTTAAGGCAACAACATAAACACGGCAACATTAAAAGATTATATTGGAGCATCAAGAACATATTATCCAACCAAACATATTCATACTCATTATCAAACCATGTTGTCAAACAACGTGCATGTACATATGAATGCATGACTTACCTTCACTTACCTTACCGCATCAATGCATGAACATGTAAATGTGTGCTCAAGGTACTTAGACAAGAAAGAAAGAAAGAGAAAACTCTAATCTAACATGTTAGAAGCATACAACATCCACCTAACATTCATCTAGCATCATATCACATATCTCATCCAAGGCAGCAGCATGTAAACATCAAAGGATCACATTAGGAACATGAAGATCACCAAACACATTCATGCTCGTCATCAAAACATGTTATCAAACAAACATGCATGCGCATATGAATGCATGACTTACCTTTACTTACCTCCTAGCATCATAGCACCTATGACGTCAATAAATGGGCATATGAATGTATGTACATGGCATTAAGACAAGAAAGGAAGAGAAAACCCTAATTTAAACATGTAAACAAACAACCAACATGTGAAATAGAGACTCAAGACCATAAACATCTGAAAAAGAATCTAAAACAAAAGCACATTATACGAGATAAATAACAAAACAAAAGAGCTAGGGTTTCTAGGCAGGATCATGCGCACGCATGAACAAGCCTGCGTACGCATAATCAAGCCTGCGTATGCAGAAAGGATTATGCTTGATTATGCGTACGTGGAAACCAGCCCAGGAACTTTAACAACACAACAAAACAGAGCAAAACAGAAAACGATAAATCTAACATTCTAACATGCTCAAAAACATAAAGAAAGCATAAAACTAACCTAAACAAACATATATAAACATAAACTAAACAAGAAAACAAATTAAAGAAAATATTATTGGCAGAAATGGAAAAAGAAAAGTTTAAAAGAATACCTCAAAAAAGAAAAAAGAAAAAAACTTTCAAGCTTGATTTTGACTGTTCCCATCTATTCACAAAATCAATAGAAACGTGATTAGTAATCTTAAACTGAAAGGATCAAGGCCATAAACGACCCCAATCAAATAAAATTGACTTGAGGATGTTTTGTTAAAAACTCCATCTTTGATTCACTATTTTTAGTGAATCTTAGGTTTTCTCTTAGGATTTTCTGTCCCTTGAAAATGTACCATGTAAGGTTTTATATAGTTGGAAAATAGGGGTTTGGAATGGCTCCCAAATGATGTGGGATTCATTCCAAACCTCAGTCTTTAATGCAAAAAGTTTGTCTTTTTATGTCTCTGAAACCCTAGTTGCATACGCAGACTTGTGCCTACATACGCAAATCGTGGATTTTCTTTGGTTTTTATTTTCCAAAAATATATTTTTGCTCATTAAAAGTTATAGTTTTCATTTTAACGCCTCTCAAGTCAATTTAACATCTGATTGAGCCCTAAACCAACCTTGGGCCTTGGAATTTGGGTATTATTAGGGAACGGGAGCCCGAGTTGTAAGGGATACAAAATGCGGTGTTTACACTAGTGACATGACCACTAGTACTGATGGCCGAAATGATGACTTCAATTATCGAACTTTCGGCAGCACTTATCGGAAATATGTCTTTGGGTGAAGAATTAATAGCTCCAGTGACTGGAACTCCAGCACCAATTGTTAGAGCGGTAACTCTAGCCACTAGAATGTCAGCACCAGTCATCTAAACAACCACTATGGTGACAAGACTACCAGCACCGTTCACTAGAGAGGCAGCTCTTGCCACTAGACTATGGGCATTGGTCGCCCAACCCACTAGACCAGTGACCTACCCAGCAAATGGAATGAGGGGGAAGCCACTGTGTATTTTTGTAAAATATTTTACCAAATTTTTAAAGGTAAAATGTTTTACAACTTTTATAAAGGATCTTACAGTTAATGGAAAATATTTTACAAGTTTGACCACATTTTACATGCAAAAACACACTTGAAAATGGGAAAACATTTTCCAAAAAAATATTTTACTTCAAAACAAATGGAGCATTACACATGATTACATTGACTAATAAAAAACAAATAGGGTTATGCTTCAAGGACTATTAAATTCAATGTATCTATGAGTTTAACTTTAAATAATGATAAAAAATCATAATTTACTGCATTTAAAAAAACTATACCTAAGTTTTATTCATGACTAAAATATCTCCAAAACCGCTCAAATGATATAAATATCCCTCCAAAATCAAAATGACAAATATACCTCTCGAAACCTACAAAATGACCAAGATATCCTTGAAACTTTGAAATTCACACCTAAACTTTTAAATTCCACACAAAAAAACTTACATGACCTTTAAAGCAATTCATAAATTACGAAACTGCACAAAGCCAACAACAGCTAGAGTTTATTAAGGAATCAAATGTAAAAATGAAAAAAATAAAAAGGAAGAAAAAGAGATTATAGAAATAGAGTGGGTGGATAAGTGAGGTAGAGTTTGCAACATGATAAAGAGAGAGTGTGTGTGTGTGTGTGTGTGTGTATAGGCAAGTGGGTTAGGTTAGAAGTATCTCAACCTAACACGCTACATTAGATGTCTAAACCATCCAATTTGACCCACCTCACTTAATGAACCCACACGAATAGGGTCAGGTTGAACGGGTTGACGAGTTAAGCATTTTGCTTTTTTACACAACCCTAATATTGGTCATTTTAGAGGTCTAACTATAATTTCAATCATTTTGAAGTTTTCAAGGGGCAATTTTGGAGATATATTTCTTATTTTTTTAGGTTTTAGAGGTATATTAGTCATTCTAAAGTTTTAGGAGTACTTTAGTTATTTCGAATTTTTGGTGGGGGTATTTTGATCATTTTAGGTTTTTTTGGGGGGGAGTGTAATTTAAAGGTTTGGGGTTATTAAGGTCATTTTGGAGCTTTCTAAATATATATTGGTCATTTTTTTTGGTTATGCGATAGTTTGAACATTTTAGAGAATTGAAGGTATTGTAATCATTTGGGAGCTTTTAGGTTTTTTTTTTTTTTTTTTTGGTTTTATTATTAATTGCTGCTATTGTTGTTGTAGGTTTATTTGCCCTAAACTCAAATATTTTACATTTAAAGTACTTAAACAAGCTATTACAATTTAAGCGCCAAAATTCAATTCAACACATTCTCAGTGATGAAATTGGATTTTTCATTTGTGAAAACTATAACATCTCAACTAAGACGATTTATCTTGGTCATGGAATGGACCGCCCAACCCATCCTTTGGGCCATATCCTCTTGGTTGCATGTGGCATTCTTTAGGACTTCCTCAATGCTCAAGCTGCCACACCCGATGCAGATCAGATTCCCATCTCACATCAATGGCGCCCACCTGACCATCCTCGGGTCAAAGTAAATTTTGACGGTGTTGTTTTCAATAACTTCAACGCGGCTGGAATTGGAGTAGTTGTCCGAGATTTTAGAGGTGATGTTGTTGGTGCTCTCTGATATATTGCAGGTAAGGATTTGACTTTAATAATTTGATGTATATTGTACTTAATTTTTATGGACAACTAAAATAGTAAATATGATTATATATTAAAAAAACCTTAATCTTCCAATAGAGTCATAAGCATGAAGTCAAATGGACTTACATTCCAACATTGAATACTCGATTTGGCTGGTAACTCCATCAAAAGAACCAAGACGAGAATACGAGAACTAAAGTTTGTACATTGTGTTAGAAATTTTCTAAAATTTATAACAATTGAAATTCTTGTTAGAAATAAAATCTGATTAGAATGTGTAAAGTTTGGGCAATGAAAATGTTATTTGGGATGTGTAAAGGCTGAAATGTGTAAAGCCTATAGGGGAGATGTATGTCCATAATTGTACTCATTATTACAACCTTATCCTATAAACTCTACAAGCATTCTAAGGTCCTATATATATGTGGGATTTCTTTACTGTTATTGTACACATCTAAGAGAGATCAAAAGAATTGCAGATGACCACTTGAATATAAGAGTTTATCAATATATATTTTTTGTTTCTTTTACTTTGTTTTTTATATATTTCCATCATTTCACAACACGTTATCAACACGAGTTTCTACCCAATTTTGGAAAGGATCCCATTGTTCTTCAAACATCGAAGATTATTTGTGTAGTTCTCTTAACTCATTGTGAGTTTTCTTTTAAGGAATTAGTAATTATTCTATTTGTTTGTCTTTATGTTTTATGCTCATAATTTTTGTGATTTTTAATTGATTAAAATTTTTATGAGATTCACGTTATCCTATTGTTGTATATTGTTATGAGATTCACGTTATCCTATTATTATATATTATGAGATTCACGTTTATTTAGTTAAAAAAAAATTGTTAAAAATGGTTAGTAATATATTATTATATATTGTCTTCACGTTTATTTATACCTATAGCTATATATTACGTGTACTGATAATCTTTAAAAATGTAAGTATTGTTTCATTACAATTAAATTTGAACATGTATATGTAATACTATTTCATTAAAATTGTGTATGATAATATATATATATATATGTGTGTGTGTGTGTGCGTGTGTGTATTTATATTTATATTTAGTTATTTAATTTCTTTTATAATTATATATTTGATATAGATGTCAAACCTTACAAAGCTTAAATTTGTTGCCCTTGACGTCTTAGGCAATAATTTCTTATCATGGATGCTTGATACTAAGATTCATCTGGAAGCAATAAATCTCGATGAGATTTATGTTGATGTAATAAATCCTGAAAATATTATTATGGACGACAATAGAGTATCCCAGAAGGATCATTCAAAAGCAATAATTTTTATTTGTCATTATTTACATAAAAACTGAGTACTTTACTATAAAAGACTCCTTATGAGAATTACAAGTTCTAGAAGAACTTGATCATCCTAAAAGTTTAGTATGACTAAAGTTGCAATAAACTAAAGGTGTAAGTGAGTTAATCTGGCACTTTAAAATCAGACCACAATTAAAATTACATAATATAAAACACATATATTATGTTTTGAATGTGCTCTTGCAGTAGCAATATCGAATGCATATGTTCATAAAGTGTTATAAATTAATGTTTTATCTTCTGGTGGCTGAACAAAATAATGAGCTATTGTTGAAAACCATCAAAGGCTATGAAATTAAGTGTTATAAGTGTGGTATGGAAGGTTATTGTTCACATACCTGTCGTACTCCTAAACATTTGGTAGATTTGTACCAAGCCACCATAAAAGAAAAGAAAAAGAGTACAATCAGCACACATCGTTTAGAAACTTTACTCCCCCTCATAAGTATATCAAATATCCTTAAGTCGATGCATACCAATGTTGTGCACCATCTTCTTAAAATTCGCAGTTGGTAATAGCTTAGTGAACATATCGGCCAAATTATCACATGATCGTATATGCTTGACATTAATATCGCCACTCTTCTAGAGCTCATGTGTATAAAAGAATTTGGGTGCAATATGCTTGTTTCTATCACCCTTGATATATCCTTCCCTAATTTGAGTGATACAAGCGGCATTATCTTCATATAATATCGTTGGACTTTTTATGATTGATGATAATCCACAGTTCTCACGAATATGTTGAATTACCGATTTCAACCAAATACATTCACGACTCGCTTCGTGAATTGCAATAATCTCTGCATGATTTGAGGAAGTAGCAGAAATTGTTTGCTTAACAGATCTCCATGAAATAGCAGTATTTTCATAAGTAAATAAATATCCTGTTTGTGATCGACCTTCGTGTGGATCAGAAAGATAACCTACATCAGCATATCCAACTAAATGTGGTTTTGATCCATTTGGATAAAATAATCCCAAATCAGTAGTCCCACGAAGATAACGTAAAATATGTTTAATTCCATTCTAATGTCTTCGATTTAGTGCAGAACTATACCTTGCTAGTAAGTTAACTGCAAATGCTATATCAGGTCGTGTGTAATTTGCAAGATACATCAAAGTACCAATTGCACTAAAATATGGTATTTCAGGACAAAGAGTTTCTTCATCATCTTCTTGTGGTTGAAACAAATCTTTCTTGACATCAAGTGACCGACCCACCATTGGAGTACTTAAAGGATGAGTTTTATCCATGTAAAATTGCTTCAGGACTTTTTCTATGTACGTTGATTGATGAACAAGAATTCCATTTGGAAGATGTTCAATTTGCAGGCCAAGACAAAATTTTGTCTTACCAAGATTTTTCATCTCAAATTCATTCTTTAAACAATTTGCTATTTTTGTTAACTCTTCTAGAGTCCTTACAAGATTTAAAATCATCAACATATACTGCAACAACAGCAAATCCAGATTCTGATTTTTTGATAAAAACACATGAACAAATTGGATTATTCTCAAATCCTTCTTTCAAAAGATATTCATTGAGGCGATTATATCACATGCGTCCGGATTGCTTTAACCCATATAAGGATCTTTGTAGCTTGATAGAATACATACTTCGAGATGTAGGATTATATGTTTCAGGTATTTTATATCCTTCAGGGATTTTCATGTAGATATCATTATCTAATGATCCATACAGATATGCTGTAACAACATCCATTAATCGCATATCCAAATTTTCTTTTGCTACTAAACTAATCAAAAATCTAAATGTGTCCATTACAGGAGCGTATGTTTCTTCATAATCAATACCAGGTCTCTGCGAGAAACCTTATGCTACAAGTCGCGCTTTGTACCTTATAATTTCATTTTTCTCATTTTGCTTATGTACAAATACCCATTTGTATCCAACAGGCATTACACCTTTAGGTGTTCGGACTACAGGTCCAAAAACTTCACGTTTACTTAGTGAATTTAATTTTGCTTGAATCGCCTCTTTCCACATTGACCAATCATTTCTACGTTGACGTTCATCAACGGTTTGTAGTTCATATTCATTATCATTACTTCTGATAATATCAAGGACAACTTTATATGAAAATATGTTGTCGACAACAATTTTATTTCTATCCCATATTTCTCCTGTATGTACATAATGTATTGAGATCTCATTATTTTCAGGTACCTAGTCCTCTTCAGGAGATAACTCTTCAAGAGGTTTATTTTCAGGAGATTTTTGTTCATAAGTTTTGGATAGATCAATTATTTCTGTGACCTGTTTCCTAGGTATAGCCTCTTTATAGGCTGCAACTTATTTTTCTTGTGCTCTTCTCTTCTGGAGAATTTTATCTTTAACACCGACAGGTCTTCCACGCTTCACCTGTGGCTTTGATTCATTTGCTGTTGTATTAACTTATTTTCCTATAAGGACTTCAATCCGTGCTGGAGTATTAGCAGCTGGAATGTGAGATTTCACTATTTTTTTATTGTCGGTGAATACATCTGGTAACTAATTTGCAATTCCTTACAAATGAATAATCCTTTGAACTTCTAGTTCACATTGATTTGTTCGAGGATCAAGATGAGATAACGTCGAAACATTCCAAGTAATCTCATGTTGTGCTTCAGGCAACGACTTTTCTTCCCCTAATGGTGGGAAGATTGTTTCATTAAAATAACAATCCTCAAAACATGCTGTAAAAACATCACCAATTAGAGGTTCAAGATATCTAATGATAGATAGAGAATCAAAACTCGTATAAATTCCAAGTCTACATTGATGACCCATCTTAGTGTGTTGTGGAGGTGCTTCTCACTGGGTTTTCCTTTGCAATGTTTTAATAAGGTAATCCTAAGGCACTAGAAGATATACAAGAATATTGTACTCTTTTTCCTTAGCCAAAATTTTTTCCCACAAGGTTTTTATTTGGCAAGGTTTTAATGAGACATATTCTTAGAAAGTGGTCATTCAAGGGAGAGTGTTAGACATAAAATTTGATTGGAATGTATAAAATTTGGGCAATGAAAAGGTTATTTGGGATGTATAAAGGCTGAAATGTGTAAAGCCTATAGGGGAGATGTATGTCCATAATTGTACTCATTATTATAACCTTATCCCATAAACTCTATAAGCATTCTAAGGTCCTATATATATGTGGGATTTCTTTATTGTTATTGTACACATCTAAGAGAGATCAAAAGAATTGTGGATGACTGCTTGAATATAAGAGTTTATCAATATATATTTTTTGTTTCTTTTACTTTGTTTTATATATATTTCCATCATTTCACAACAATTCTATCCTTTTTTTTTTTTAGTTCATATATTGAATTATAAAGTTTCTGAACTTTTATAACAACTGGAATTGTACCTGTTTATAACTAAAAATTAAAGATACCGATCATTATTTAATTTTAAACTACTTAAAGGGTGATTTGTAATTCTATCATAACTTATTTTAATTAAAAGCCAATTTTCTCTTTAATATTTATAATGAAAGATAAAAATTTATTAGTAAAAAACCTACTTAAAAGATTATCATGTCGTACTGATGCTAAAAGTAAAATGTAGCTAGACTCTATAATTTGCATTTTCAAGTGAGAGCTTGATATTATATCTCAACTAGCACCAATTGTTCGGCCACTTCATTCCACAAAAATATAAAAATAATTATAAGTTATTTTTTAGTAAGAATATCAAAGCTAAACAAATAAGAGTATTTACACAAATAGCCAAAAATGCTATTTTAGCACCCCTAAATACAAAGAAATTATCTACATCTAGTGAGTACATCTGGTGAGTTATAGCTAAAGTTTTTTAGCTTGTTGCTACAGTTTACTACTATCTTTAGCAATTACTATAACATCAAGCTAAACATTAAGAACTATTTTTATTATTATTATTATTATTCTATTCTCTTTATTTTTCACGCGGAAAGAAATATTAAATGTAAAGGGTCATATTTATAAATTGGTATATTCCGAGTCATAGTGCACTTTATATGTATTTGAATCTTAATTTCTAGTGTGCTCAAGCAGACCTTGAAGTTGTCAAACAAATAGTATTATTGAAGACACAAAAACACCCAAGGAACTGCTTAAGAAAAGTTGAAACTTTAGATCCCGATACCTCATTGATACTTGTCGATCTATCGAGATTTAATGAACCTTGATATCTTCTTGACACCTCTTAATTAAATTGAATTTCAAGTTTAGTTTTCACCCCATGATGACAAGGCTTCTTAGGATATTGTGCACTAGCCACTAAGGTTTTAGAGCATATAAAAAAGCATACTTTATAATTGTCATTAGATGTACAAAGAAACATTGAGAGATACACACATAATAAGAGTTGTTACGACATTTTGTGTTCCTTAGGGTTTTGTGGCCAAGCTGCTTTTAGTTCATCCAAACGTGGACTGAAGAACTCTAAAGCTACAACAATCAATAGGTTGTTGTGTAGTTAGGCACATACTAGAATTTTTGCAAAGGAAAAGTTTTCTACAATATCAAGTCTAATTGGAGATTAGAGTTGATACTGGAATAGGTCAGTAGGTTCTACTGTAGATAGATACTTTAGGATAGGCCAGTAGGGTAAGATTCTTTGTACTTGTAATCACTTGTTCTTAATTAGTGGATTCTTCAGAAGTGGTGACCTAGATTTCATCTGGTGGGGTTTTTGTCTGCGAAGGTTTTTCCCCATCATGATCAAATTATTATGTCAAACTTAATTTCATATGCACTCTATTTAGTTTCCGTGATTTGATTGTACCTTAATTTGATTTGTATGTAATATTAACTAATTAATTAACTTGGGTAATTAAATTAATTAATTGAGATAAATCTATAACCTAACAATAAAGAATAAAAAAAGAATATTTAAATTTGCAATTACCTATCTTGAAACCACAAATAAATCCTAAAGACATAAATTCTTTAGTGGGTGTTATACAATAACACAAACTCGTATAATAAAAAATATCAAATGTACAATTGAGACAAAAGAGAGTATATTCAATAAAAATTTATAATTAAAAACAAAGAAATTAAAAAGAATTGCAAAATTCTGACTTTGTTTGAAGGCAAACCTTGGACAACTCATCCTCTAATTTCAATATTTTGTTAACAAATCTGAATCTGCACAATGATTTTTGGGCCGGGAGGAATTTTTTATTTATTTTTTATTTTATTTTTTATCACATCTTCAGCAGCATCCTAAAATGAAAGATATCATTCAAAATTTGATGACTTTGATATATTTATCATCAAAACAAAGCCCAAAAAGAAAAGTTTAGTTTAGAACAGAATCTAACCAAAAAATTCTCTCCAGAAGGAATTAAAAAAAATTAAGAGCAGCTGGCCATAGGTTTATTGACTATTGCAAACATAAAAAGAGTAATGAAATTGAACAACTCAAGCATTGGATTTTTAGGTTCCGTTTGGTAACGGTGTTTAAATAATGAAAACTATTGTTTAAACATCACAACACACATTTTTACACACTTTATCACCCATACATATTTTCATAAAACTTAAGGTTGCGTTTGGTTGAATGTAAAATATTTTCAGGTGAAAATATTTTCGGAAAAGGAAAATATTTTCAAGTATTTGGCTGCATTATAAAAATTGTTTTAGAAAATGTTTTCATGTATTTGTTTGCATTTTGAAAATGCTATTTTTCTACTAGTTTCTCACATTTTCTTAGTTAGCTTCCAAACAGATTTTATAATAGAAAATTTTAGTATATACAGTTATCAAAACAAAAATCCATTAGCTCCATTCATTCACAAGCTGAACTACGTCAAACTGAGAGAGAGGGAGGAAGAAAGAGTGAGAGATTGAGGAAAAGAGAGATAGATTGGGAAAGAGGATGGAGATTGGGTCAACGAGATCGGTCTTCAGCGACGGCAATGAGATTGGTCTTGGGTGGTTCGAGATCGAGATCGGTCTTAGGTGGATTAGGTATTGTAGAGGGTGGGTTTGAGAGAAATGTTTCGTCGGTGACGTAGGAGCGACGGATCGGAGATGTTAGAGGTGAGATGGGCTTCGCCGGCGTGAGGGATAGTTTTGCCTTGGTGGATCGGGTACATGCAGAGCTTAAAGTGGGCAGAGGTGAGGTTGAGTGGATCAGGTACGACGGCGTTGCTCGTAGAAGTGTGGGGGACCTCGGACTGGCGTTTGCATGTGGGGTGGAGTTGCGTCTCTCTCTCGTTGGTGCGTGGGGTGGAGCTGAGGGGAGATGGGTTTCGGACCCCTGCTCTCTCTCTCTTTGTGAGTCTCATAAATCATTTGAAGGTAAAATGAAGGTGTAATTGATTATACGGCTGAAGTGGCTTATTTTCCAGTCAAAGCGTAAATGATTTTCCATTGACCGTATTTTCCGTAGCTGCCAAACACACACAAGGGTGTAAAATAATTTCCTAAAAGTGTTTTCAGGCGAAACAAACACAACCAAAACAACGTTACGAGAAATCTCTTATCAAACAACCCTATAATTGTTTTAAAACTTACTTCAGCATGTGAAAAGCAAATTCAACTTCAAAATTAAAGGATCAGTTTTTTCTTTTTTGGTATGGGTTTAAACTTTAAACTTTGATTCTGTTTGGCTAGCTTATTTTTTATCAACTTATTTTACTATTCAACTTATTTTTGCTACTATTTATTAATCCCATTACACTTTTTGGTACTATTCATGATCTATATTATTTCAACTAATATTTATTTTTAATTACAATACTTTCAGCAAAAAAATTTTTGTTTCAACAAAATAAGCAGATGTCAAATGCATCCTTTATATTTTAAAATGAAATTGTGCAATTTTTGGTTTGTGCATAATTGTTTTTGTTTTTGTTTATTTTTTTAAAGAAAAACCACGCGCCTTAGGGGGATTATGACTAGCGTGTGCCGTGTCACGTGTTCAGTATCTATCTATATTGGGGCCCACTGTCAGTTATACTTAGTATAAAATTTTTTGTACAATTTCTACAAAAATTGAGTACCGGGCCCACTTTGTGGTTCTTTCTTGTTATTTTGCTGAATCTTTTTTTATTTTACTTATTTTATCAAAAGTGGTCGAGTTGGGTTGAGTAATTAATAATTTTTTGTTTTCTTTTTAGTAAACAAAATTAATAAGTTCGGAAAATTGGGGGGTTAGACTTCTTGAAAAGTTCCTTAATTAATTTATGTCATGTTCTTAAAATATTGACCAAGACTTTTTGGAGTACTTAAGAAGTAAGAACCAAAAAGAAAAAAAAAAGAAAAAGCTTTGATTTAGAGGAACTTACCAAGTAATTTCTAAACCAAACCTTGTTTCATACGAACTAGTCCGAATTTGGACCATCCATGTCATAGCCTGAGATCATGAGATGAGGGGTTTGAAAGATGGTCTCTCTCTTAAGCAAAAAAAAAAAAAAAAGAAAAAAAAGAAAAAAAAGGAAAAGAAAGAAAGATGGTCCCTCGTTGGAGCCATGAATTTCTTGTAAATTACACCTTTAAAATTTGAGGTTATTTAGATTTTACATTCTTAAATTTTAAAATTTTGATTTTACATTTTGAAGTTTGATTCTGTTAGCAATTCATCCCATAGTTAATTTCTGTTATTAAATTACACATCATCGTGCTAAGGTGATTCGTTAGAATAAAGATAACATAGTTATATAATTTTATTTTGGTTGGATAATTGGCATGGGAGAGAAAGTTGTATAAAAGATTTGCTCATAGATATGATGGAGCTAGCAATCTCAGAAGTCAATACTATATAATAAGTGATTTTGAAGAATGATGGTAATATTGGGGTCCAACAAGGTCTTTTTTTTTTTTTTTTTTTGATGCAAGATAGAATTTCTACTCTATCAGCCTAATATAAGTGTATATGTGTGTGAAGCTTCCTCCTGGAGACTTGAACCCCAGCTCTTGGCCCCCACACCCTACAAGCACTTATACTTGTGTGGAGTGACCACCGTACCAAGGGTGCGTGGTGATGGTCCAACAAGGTCTTAAATATTGTGGTATTTGTCACAATTCAAGAAGGCCTTTTTCTCATCAGTAATGGACGGTGTAAAACAAGGTTCTTGGCCACTCCCCATTCTAGACATCTACCCCGTCCTGTGTTCTTTGATGTAAAGTGCAAACCAGGCCCATCATTGGAAATTGGCCATTGTAACTTGTAAGTTTGTATTATAAAATGCAGGCCTTTATAGCCTTTAATGCAGCTAGGCCCATCCTGGACTCACTAGATTGCACGCCTCTCCTGCTCAAGAAGGTATACATGCATTCATTTTTAAATTTTGCCCACCTCTCTCACAGTAGGTGGGTCTTACTATTAAAATGGTAAACAATGAGTCTGTGAGTGATGGATTATTGTTTTTATATGAACTCGCTACTTTTTTTCATCACTTGCAATCAATCGCTTCAATAAATTGTGACAAAAATTATGCAAAAATTATGTTCTTAAATTCTCTCTTTCTGATTTGAATGTTAGTGTCAACCCTACAATTACATGCATCATCCTTTTACATTTCCCTCTCATTTTCCCATTTATTCAGCTGGTTGTCTTATTATTATTAGGATAAAAACGTACCTACAGATTATTAGGTGCTGTATTTTTAATTTTTCAATTTAAATTTAAATATACATATTTTTTTGTTTTTAATTTAAATTTAACTATGTGGCAATTGTAGTGCAAACAGTATATTCTTTCCTTAAGATAATTGAATTCAACCAAGTGATTTATTGGTCAAAACAACAACATAATTAAATTTAATTAAAAAATCTAAAACAAAACACTTCAAGAAATGTAATGAAAAAATTTCATTGTTATTGTTGTTGTTTCTTACCAAACCAAATTGATCTCACATTCTCACTTAAAAGACTTTTGGTTGTTCCGATTACTGTCTTCCTTTATTAAGCTTCTTATTCCAAAGACTACATATGTTTAAATTTGACAACTCCCATAATTTACATTTCTGGTTATGTAGTTTATGATGAAAATTTCAATTTTTGATTGATTAGACTTCTCTTCCTTCCTCTACCTCTACCTTTTTCTCCTTCGTGGCATCCTTGTTCATTACCCTCTATATCTTAAGTCATGTTCCATCTACAACAACACAACCTATCCTCCCTCTTCTTCTTCTTCACCTGATCCCATTGCACCCTGCTCTACTCTTCCATAGACTTTCATGCTTTTCAAAGACAATGCATTTGGTCCCTTGTGCCTCCTTTGTGTTAGAAATATGTGGTTAAATGATTAAATTTACCATCTCCTAACAGATTAAGCTTTTTGGACAATCGGTAATTTAACACTTTGCCTCATAAAAATCTGTTGGTTGTAAAAGGATTTATAAACTAAAACAGAACCTCTATGGAAGCATTGCTCAATTCAAAGCTTGATTGGTAATCAAAGGGTTTCATTAGAAATAGGGATTGATTTTGATGAATCATTTAACTCGATGGTTAAGTCAGTAATACTTTGATTTTTGCTATCTCTAGCTGTTCATTTCAAAGTCTTTGCTCAATGTTAGTAATACCTTCCTACATGCAATCCTCCGTGAAGAGGTTTATAGGTCTCAGCCTCAAGGACTTATGGATCTTTAGCATCCTGATTATGCTTGCTATCTCCAAAAGTCCATTTATGGCCTCAAACAAGCTCCACAGGTGTGGTTTGAATGTTTCGCATCCCATTTATTTTATCCTGCTTTGTGGCTTCATTTGCAAACTCCTTTCTCAGTTTCTCTGTATCTATTGCGACAAGGTTCTTCAGTTGCAATTGCCTTTCTACTTTTATACATTGATGATGTCACTATTATGGCAATGATTCTACCTTCATCACCTATCTTTTTTAACAGCTCAATTTGTTTTTTGAACTCAAGAACCTTGGTTCTCTTCATTACTTCCTTGGACAGAACAAATTCAATATACTTCTTTCGTGTTATTTTTTAATCAACTCAATATGCCACTGATTTGGTTAAACCTTGTAAGATCTCATATTGTCCTTCCCCTTGCCTTAGTTTTCATGCTGGGACTCCTTTGTCTGATCTTAGTTCTTATCAAAGTCTTTTAGGGGCTTTACAGCACCTTGCTTTCGACATACCAGATGTTACATTTGTTGTTCATCAAGTTTGTCAATTTATACATTTGCTTATGTTGGAGCATTTTAATATTAAATAAATAAAAATGAATAAATGTAATAACATAAATGTAAAGATGTGGGAGTGAATATGGAAGATGAGGAGTTAGTGAAAACGTTTAATCCCACATTGAAAAGGAGAGAGACTATTTTATTCTTTTTAATTGTGGTGATTAATGGGCTAAAATGTATTGACTCAGACCATTAATTGTGTAACTCCAGCCCATCAGATTAATATTCAACAATTAATCTTGTAACACCCACTACATCAGAATAATGGACCTAATTAATCAGAATAAATTGGGTAATAATTTCGTGAGGCCCATTGAGCCTATAAATAGACTCATTCAGACTCAATCCAAGTTACTGCAAATACAATATACACACAAAAAGTAGAGAGATTCTTGTCAAAGAAGGGTGTTCTTTCTGGTGGAGCTTTGTGCTTGAACACTTTGTGCAGAAGTTGTTCTAGCCATACGACACTTGTTGGGCTGTTGTATCGTGGGGGAGATAAGTCAGAGAAGGTCTGCACCGGTTACAAAGTTTAGCCAACCAAGGGCTTGAATCTCCTTAAAGAGAGCGAGTGCCGCGCCTCAGTCCAAATAGTGTTGTGTAATTTCTCTCTTTAAAGTAATAAAATTCAGAAGTATTATTCAGTTTCTCTTTGTATTATTTCTATTATCATTGTATTTGCACCAACAATTTTAAGGAGATTCAACACATGGAGCCTACACAAGAGAAACCAAATGAGCCTGTTGGAGATCTTAACAAGCCCTTTCGCTTTAAGGGAACCCACTTCAAGAGGTGAAAAGGAAAGGTCCTCTTCTACTTGAGCCTTCTCAAAGTCTCCTACATCCTCACTGACAAGAATCCATCAAAAGTTCCTACCGATGAGATGAGTGATGAAGAATATGTTCTCCATCAAGAAAAAATAGATAAGTATACAAAAGATGAGTATAACTGTCGCTCTTATCTCTTGAATTGTCTTGCCGATCATTTCTATGATTATTATGATACAACTTACAATTCTGCTAAGAAAATTTGGAAAGCTTTACAAAGCAAGTATGATACCGAGGAGGCAGGTGCAAAGAAGTATGCTGCTAGCAAATTTTTTCGTTACCAAATGGTGGATGGAAAATCGGTGGTGGATCAAGCACAAGACTTCCAAATGATTGTGGCAGAATTGAGATCTGAAGGCATAAAGATTGGAGACAATTTGGTGGTAGCTGGCATAATTGACAAACTACCACAATCTTGGAGGGAGTTCCAAAAGACTTTGCGGCACAAACAAAAGGAGACATCCTTAGAGACTTTGATCACACGCATCCGTGTGGAGGAGGAGGCTAGAGGACAAGATGCACTCATGACACAAGAGAGCAATGGTAATTCCACCACAAAGGTAAACCTTATTTCAGCCAATAATAATATGCCTAAAAATCATTTTCCTAGAAATAGTCAATTGAAGCCTAAAAAGAGAGCCTTTAAAAATAATAATAGACCTCAAGGAAGGGGAAACCCGAATAAAAATTACAATAAGAACCAAGGACCCCCTTCACAAGATCAATTTAATAGATCCTGTTTTGTCTGTGGCAAGAGTGGGCATATTGCTCGATTTTGCAAATTTCGGAAACGTGAATCTGTCCCGCAGGCTAACGTAACCGAAGAGCCTTTAGTGGCTATGATTACAGACATTAATATGGTGCAATATGTTGAAGGGTGGTGGGCAGATTCTGGTGCTAATAGGCACGTCTGCTATGACAAAAATTGGTTCAAGTTGTACACTCCTTTTGAAGAAGAAAAAACTGTTATGCTTGGTGACTCTAGCAAAACCAAGGTTCTTGGGAGTGGTGAGCTTGAATTGAAATTCACTTCTGGACGCGTGCTAACATTGAAAGATGTTCTTTATACTCCGTCCATGAGGAAGAATTTGATGTCAAGTTTTTTGCTTAACAAGGCTGGCTTCAAGCAAACTATGGAATCTGATAATTATGTAATCACTAAAAAAGGATTATTTGTGGGCAAGGGTTATGCTTGTGATGGAATGTTTAAATTGAATATTGAGAATAATAAAGCATCTACCAGTTCAGTTTATATGCTTTCTTCTATTAATTTTTGGCATGCTCGTTTGTGTCATATAAATAGTAGATATGTGGGAATCATGAGTAGTTTCGGATTAATTCCAAGACTGTCAAAAGATTTTGAAAAATGTGAAACTTGTAGTCAAGCTAAGATTACAAAAAGGCCTCATAAAAAAGTTGTAAGAAATACCGAATTGCTTGAGTTAATTCATTCTGATTTATGTGAATTTGAGGGAATTTTAACTCGTGGAAGAAATAGATATATTATCACTTTTATTGATGATTTCTCAAAATATACAACTATTTATTTGTTGAAAAATAAAAGTGATGCTTTTGAAAAATTTCAAGATTTTTTAAAAGAAGTTGAAAATCAATTCGGTAGAAAAATAAAAAGAATAAGAAGTGATAGAGGCCGTGAGTATGAATCAAGTGCATTCAACTCATTTGTTCAGTCTTTGGGAATTATCCATGAAACTACTGCACCATATTCACCCGCTTCTAATGGTGTGGCTGAAAGGAAAAATAGAACTTTAATTGAGTTAACAAATGCCATGTTAATTGAATCTGGCGCACCTTTGCATTTTTGGGGTGAAGCAATTTTAACTGCATGTCATGTTTTGAATAGGGTGCCACATAAAAAGTCACACACCACACCTTTTGAGATGTGGAAAGGACATAAGCCAAATTTGGGATATTTGAGAGTATGGGGTTGTCTTGCTTATGTAAGGCTTACTGACCCTAAAATGCCTAAATTGGGAATTAGAGCTACTACCTGTGCTTTTCTTGGTTATGCAATTAATAGTACAGCCTATAGATTTTTTGATCTTGAAAACAAAATAATTTTTGAATCTGGTGATGCAATTTTTCATGAAGAAAAATTTCCTTTTAAATTGAAAAATAGTGGGGGTGAAGAAAATATTTTGTCACAACCTAGTTCTTCTACTTCACATTTACAAAGTCAAGAAAATTTTGAAATGGAACCTAGAAGGAGTAAAAGAGCAAGAGTTGAAAAGGATTTTGGTCCTGATTATTATGTTTTTAACATTGAGAAAAATCCCCAAAGTTTAAAAGAGGCTTTAACATCACCTGATGCTATATTTTGGAAAGAGGCTGTAAATGATGAGATGGAATCTCTAATTTCTAATAGAACTTGGAAATTAGTAGATCTTCCACTGGGTTGTAAGACCATAGATTGTAAATGGGTCCTTAGAAAAAAGTTGAAACCGGATGGGTCAATAGATAAGTTTAAAACTAGACTTGTTGCAAAAGGCTTTAAACAAAAAGCTGATCTTGATTTCTTTGATACTTTTTCTCCGGTAACAAGAATTACATCTATTAGATTGCTAATTGCTATTGCTGCAATTTTTGATTTGAAAATTCATCAAATGGATGTAAAAACTGCTTTTCTAAATGGGGACCTAGAGGAAGAGATTTATATGGATCAACTCGAAGGCTTTGTAGAGCCTGGACAAGAAAGCAAGGTATGTAAACTAACTAAATCCCTATATGGCTTAAAACAAGTACCTAAGCAATGGCATGAAAAGTTTGATTCCTGCATGATTGAGAATGGTTATAAATCAAATGAATGTGATAAATGTATTTATTCTAAATCATGGAATAATTTACATGCTATTATTAGCCTCTATGTGGATGATATGTTGATTTTTGGCTCAAATATGCATGTTATAAATGAGACAAAAAATATGCTTAAAAGCCATTTTGATATGAAAGATCTTGGTGAGGCTAATTTTATTTTGGGCATGAAAATTACAAAAGTATGTGATGGAATATATCTTGATCAATCACATTATGTTGAGAAAATGTTGAGAAAATATAATTTTCATGATCACAAAAGTGTAGCTACTCCTTTTGATTCTAGTGTTCATTTATTTCCTGTGAATAATGATGATGAGATTTTTAATCAAAAGGATTATGCTAGTATCATTGGTAGTTTGCGTTATGCTACTGATTGTACTAGGCCTGACATTGCATATGCAGTAGGAATGCTTAGCAGATTTACTAGCAAGCCTAGTAAAGATCATTGGCTAGCTATTGAGCGAGTCATGAGATATTTAATTGGTACCAAAAACTATGGCTTATTATATAAAAAGTACCCTGCTGTGATTGAAGGTTTTAGTGATGCCGATTGGAATACTTTGTCAGGTGATTCTCTCTCTACCACTGGTTATATTTTTACCTTAGGTAGTGGTGCTATTTGTTGGAAATCTAAAAAGCAAACAATAATTGCTAATTCAACGATGGAAGCTGAATTAATAGCATTAGCTTCAGCTAGTGAAGAGGCAAATTGGCTTAGAGATTTGTTATTTGAAATTCCACTATGGGAAAAGCCAATTCCACCTATATTAATTCATTGTGATAGCACTGACGCAATTGGTAGAGTTAAAAACCGTTACTATAACGGTAAATCCAGACCTATAAGAAGAAAGCACAGTACCGTGCGATCTTATTTGAATGGTGGCATCATAACTGTGGCGAGAAAGGATCATTCTCTTTGTATTATTTCTATTATAATTGTATTTGCACCAACAGCTTATAGATGTTCATTTAATCGTTATCAATTGTATTTTTCGTTATCTACAGGTTACCAACTTACCATTAATTGACCATGGCATTCTCTTTTCATTTGTGCCTCTCATAACTCATTCTATCTGCTTACTTATGTTCGTTGGGCTGGTGAGATTTTGGATTGTTGCTCTACATCAGGCTTTGTTGTTTTTCTTGGTAACAAACCGATTACTTGGTCTGCAAAGAAGCAACCAATCCTATAATGAAGCGGAATACTACTATCTAGTCATGACAATTTATTAATTGTGTTGGCTTCTAACTGTGTTGGCTTCCTTGATCTCAAGCACATCCTCGTGCTCACAATTGTGCCCATTCATTAGAGGCGGTTGTTAGTGATATCAGTTTGTGTTAGTTAAACCTCTTTTGAGTTGGTACTTCGTTAGCTTTCTGTTATAAGAGTTAGTTGAGTTAGTCTGTGCTTCATGCCTTTGGGGTAATGATATGGTCTCATTAGAATAAATAGCCTTGTATGTTTTCAGTTCTTAATTAAAGTTCCTTTGCTCTCAGTCTCTAAATATGTCTGCATTCCTACATAAAACATTTCCGCACTATTTGCCCTGCTTGCATTCTAGGTTTGTCATAGTTTCAAGTGTAAGGAAATGTGCAAACACTGCAGCTCATTAGCTAGAGAAATGGGAGCTGTAGGCTTGGTTTAGTGGTGGCTAAAAATGTTTTTGAATTCCCTGTAGCCCTTGATAGAGCTTTTGCAACTGGCAAATTTAACCTCTCTTGCCACTGCTTGCAAAATTTCCTGGGCAGCCACAATCTCTCATACTTAGCTGCATAGAAATGCTAGACTTCAAAGAGGATGTTAGAGCAAGATTAGAGAAATTGTAGGCGTGTACATAACTGTATAGAAAATAGATGTTGTGTGGGCAGTGGATGGAGGGTAACTTAAGTTGCGTTTGAACTTTGAAAGTGTATTGTATCATTCTTATTTTTTTTATGAAGTGTATTGTAGCATTCTTGTTTGTTGATATAATTGATTTATTCATTTAAAAAAAAATGCAGGCTCTCTTTTCTTTGATGGGAATGCTGGCTCTCTTTTGGTTCTGTATAATTGTCTTTTCCAGAGGGAAAAAAATTCACAGCCCTTTCATCTGCAAGCCATAAACAATTATGCATGCCAACTATCTACTTTAACGTGTAGAAACTTATAGCGTACCCTTGCAATCCAAAGAGGAAGGATCCCAGAGAAAGGATGATGAAAAATTAGTGGCGAGAAAGGGGGAAATCTAATTCATGGTACTGTGTGTGGAATGCAACAAATTGTATATATGATAAATTATTGAATGTCTCAAAAGCTTAATCTGTTAGGAAATAGTGAATTTAGTCGGTTAATCATAATTCTACCACATATATATACCACGCCAATCAAATTTTTGGTTTTCTTTCTTGGGGGTGTAGAAGTCACAAAGACGTTACACCATGAAACAATTTTAATTACATGGCCTGAAGAAAGTAGAAATTAGAAGTTGTGAAAAAAAAAATTGATTTACAACTTGGAAGAACAAATAAAAAAGATGTAATAAATGATCCATTCAATTCATAAATAGGAAGGAACACAGATGAATGAAGGTGAAGAATTAGTTGCGAGAGAGAGGGAATCCAATTCCATGGCGCTTTGTGGGGAGTGCAACAAACAACACACTGCATGCGATGCCAATCCCAATAGGCAATGTCACTAGAAGTTCCTTGGTCTCCGGAGATGGTGTTGGGCAGAAGCACTTGACAATGTTTTTATCAAACATTGCCACTGCTACAAAAACCAGAACGGACATGAAGGCATGGAAGAAATCAATGAACTTTAGTCTATACTTTTCTGCCTCCTCAGGTTCCATTTTCACTGACCCATCGATCACCCACAAGCCCCGAGATGTGGCTAAACCATACCGAACTTTGCCTCTTGCATCTCTGAAGCTATCAGTGAATCTTAGAATAAAGCTTAAGAAGCAACACAATGCTAAAAGTCCAAGAGTCATGGTGCGGCTTGTGATGGTTTGACACTGCCCTTGGTGTGTGAAAGCCGGGGACAAAACTTGGAATGTGAGGACTGAGCCTGTGGGAAGAAGGTTGGCCAAATGTGCTGATATTTTGAAGGACTTTCTTATGGCCTTTTGTGCTGGTGTTTTGGGGGGTTTTGGTTCATTTTCCAAAAGTGGTTGCTCTATTTGTTGAAGTACTGCATTTGCACCATCCATGATCAAAATTCTCCTTTTCTTTGATATGTATCTATCACTAAAAAATGTGTTTTTTTCACAAATCTGTATGAATGTGTGTCTTGTGGTGTGTTTAGTGCTAAAGAAAATGCCATGCCAAGGAGACTAAAAACCCAAGCAAACACTCAAATTAGAATGGGGTTTGTTTTTCTGTTTAGTTTTGGCAAACGGGTTTGTAATTAATGGTGTTGGCTGTTTTTTAAAAGACAAATATTAATGTGGAAAGTCTATAGGGTAACATTGTGAAGTTAAGTTCACAATGGTGTTAATAAGGTGGGATTCAGTTAATTCCCTTTTATTAGGGAGTTCCACCAGTGTGAAGTTTTCAATTACGGGTTAAGGAGTTACATGTTTGCTTAAGATTGAATGGATGGGAACTTTAGTGGTTGGAGTATTACTTACCTTGTTCTTTTTCCAACTTTTTTTTAGGCTTGCTATATATGCAACCAACCGGGACCTATAACCTTTTATGTTGGGTTGGATACAATCATTCAATAGAATCAGTAGAAGGGATACAAGTAGAATGGCAGTTCAGGACGTTCAATCAAGTACTATCTGGTGCAAAATGAATAGATATTAGGATGCCATTAACACTGTATAGCCTGTTTGTGCTTAATAACGTGAGCAATTAGGTCTCATAAGCAACACCTTGTTTGTTAGCTTGCCCCTTATTTGCTGGGCCGTTTGGCTTGCACCAACTTTTGTTTTTTAAGAAACAAATACAAGGGATGTTTAGAAAAAGGAAAATACTAAAGATGTTACAAGTTTTACTCTATGAAGTTTATAAATTAATAAGTTTTAACTACTTCATAACTGAATTTTGAATAATTTCGTTCTAATTTGTGACACATTTTTAAGACCAATGTAATAAAACTTGTAATAGCTATGTAGTAGTATTTTTAGACAAATAGTGCATCGCATCTGTCGTAAGGCAAACCAAGAGCAAGACTATCCAGTGAAAAAAAAAACTAGATTGCATCATCAAAATTCGTTTGACATTTGCTCACTCTATAAACACAAAATCTTAAGTTTGAAAATAAAAAAATAATTGAAATTGATTCACAAATATGAACTTGTATTGATGAATAAATTAGTACAATTCTCTGTATTTAATTCTTTTACAAAAGAATGATTATTTGATTCAATTTTCTTGAAAAGTTCTTCGACACAAGAATTGTGCAAACAAGGTCTTGATTTGAACACAAAATCTTCTTTACTTTGATTGGAAAATAGATCAAATAGTCTTTACAATAGAAGATACTATGGAATATTTTACTGTGTACTTGTTAGAAATTCTTTGTTCACTTCTCCACATCTTTGTGTTTTTAAAATATTTTTTGCGGTTGAAGGTTTTTGGGTAGAAGTTCTTTATGGCTTAGAAGCTTATAGCTATACAATTTTGATTATTTGAGGTTTTTATTTTTTGAAGATTTTTGAGCTTGATTACCGTGGAAATTTTCAAGGCTATTTGAATGATTTTGAGGCAAAATTTTTTTAGAACTTCAACGCTTCAAAAACTACTTCTAAATGAGCCTCAATTTATAATGGTCTTCCCAAGATGAGTTCCAATTTAAATTAATCTTTTTAAAGAAAAGTGGTCAATTCTAAATGGCCCAAAATTATTGAGTCCCACTAGAACTTATGATAATTATCATTAATTTTATTTCTTTTTATTAGAAGTAATTATTAGCTGCAAATATCCCAATTTAATTGGAAATTTTATCTCTATTTTGTATGCCTAAGTGACAACATGTGACAGTTTTGTATTTGCCAATATGCTATTAACTTGGAATCTTGGATAACATATGGCACCAATTGATTTATTTTTATTTAATATAAATTTAGGATTGGTTATCGAATTTTGACATGCCAATTCGTAATTGGCTTAAATTTTTTTCCCCAGCCCACTACCTGCACACTCACCACAATCAACAACGGCATAGTCGAACAAGTCTCTAAGAGGCATTTGTAGATGGAATTTTCAACAAATCACGAATTATCATGTCATATCACAAAGTCTATGTAGTTCATTCAAAATGTCAATTATAAAGTGCAATGTAGTACTTAATGGGTTTCATTTCTTGAGAAAGTATTTGTAAAAAGGAAATTTTGAACAATTGCCATGTCATAGCACAAAGCTTATGTAGAATGTTCAAAATGATCAATTACAAATTGCAACATGCTACAAAAGGGGTCTCATTGCTATTATCCATAGACTAAATAAAAATTTGTTAAGTGTCACTGAAATGGGAATTATAAATAATATCCAAGAATCAACCACACACTAACACATATTGATATTTTAATTCAAAGGTTACACAAATAACCTAATTAAATATTATCATGTGTAACCAAGAGTCCTATTAGTGTTTCCAATGGAAACGTTCAAGGTTTAAATCTCCACACCCCTCAATTATCTAATTATTCGGGGGAAAAATTGTCATGTATTACCTTCTTTTTTTTTTTTTTTTTTTTTTGAGAATCCGGATAAACATTTTATTAAGGAAGTGTGCTTAAATAAACATGTAGTACATGAATGACATCTAGAGGTACATCTTCCATCCAGATTGATAAGGGTGATGAAATGAGTGCTCTTCTCGCCAGAGAATAAGCCACTTTGTTACAATGCTTATGTACAAGAGATAAATTGAAAATAGAAAAATGCGAGGCAAGGTAATGAATATATGTTACAATGTGACCATATTGAGCTAGAGTCCCGTGACCATCATTGAGAGAACTGATTAAGCCAGCCGAGTCTCCCTCAAGCTCGATATTATAGAAGCCTAATTCCAGTGCAAGTTCCACTCCCTATCGTGCAGCCAATGCTTCTACCTTGATGACAGAGTGAGGCAATGGTATCAGCTGAGAGAGCGATGCCATAACCTGTCCAGCACCATTTTGGATTACCACGCCCAGACCAGCGTTGCCTTCCTTCTTAAATGTAGCACCGTTGAAATTAATTTTGAAGCATGATGTTGATGGAGGTGTCCAAACCGCTTGTGGTTATGGAGGGCGACCTCTTAGTGGATTCACCATGAGAGACTCACATTCCTGCAGGCGTTCCTTGGCTAGTTGTAGTAGCTGGTTCAATGGGACCACTGGTTTGCCCAATCTCAGATTGTTACGATGATTCCAAACCGCCCACGTCACCGAGATAAAGAGCTCCAGGTTCTTATCTTCTGTGAAAACAAAGCCAAGCAAATGAAGCTTGAACTCTGTTTTAACGTGGAGTGATTCCAAATTGGTATCGAATTCCAGAGGGTGTCCAACTTTGAACAATGATACATGGCAAGGGTAGTATCTTCTTTTTGTAGCTTGCAAATGTCACAAAGACCATCGGGTACCACCATTCTCTTCATCAGATTGGTATTCGTAGGTAGGGAGTTTTGACAAGCATGCCAAGGGAAGTTTTTTACCTTTGCTGGAACATTGAGTCCCTAGATTTTATTCCATAATGGTTTCTGTTCATTTTTAGACCCCTTAAAACACAACTGGATTAACTTAGTTAATAATCCAAGTTATTACTTAGTCAAATTATGCAGTTCTAGGTTAACACAATCATATAATTATGTGCAGAATATAAAGAATACAAAGATATGATCACCCAGGAAAACCAAATCGGTAAAACACCTGGAGAGGATTTAACCTAACTATTCTCAAGGTAAACCTGAATCCACTATGAAAGAATTGAGGTTTGTACAATAGCGACTTAGACCACTAACATCCTATTGCTACCCACTAGTAGAAAACTTATTGACACGACCACGTGCAAGCTCCGAGACCATAGACTCCTTCTTTCTTGGATTCTCTAGCAAGTACAAGCACACCTGCTTGTGTATCTCTAAGCTCTTTAGTGCAGCAAATGAATGATCATCAAGCCCTCAATGAAATCTCCTTCTTGATAATCCTAAGCATGTGTGAAGGCAACCACCTCTCAGATCTCACAAGAGATTCACACACACAGCAAATAGAGCAACCTTTAGAGAGCTTTTGGGTACAAAACCCTAAAAATAAAAAGAGGCACACACGACACTTTAATCTCTCTAAAAACTCTCAAAAACGTTTTAGGGTTTCCCTTATATATAGGAGTGTTTTACTTGAACCCCAAGACGTTTAAGTAGAGTTTGGGCTGAACTGGAACTCTGTAGAAAAATAAATCTGCACGTGGTTCGATCGATCGAGTCTAATTTTCGATCGATCGAGTCTTGCAGATTTAGTCCAATAAATTTTGCAATCACTTGATTCCAATTTTACAAATAAACATACTTTGAGCAAGCCTAAACCTAGACTTTATGTTTTGATCATGGTTTGCCAACATAATACAAATTGAAGTTCTAATACATTAGTTCCTAAAGTCTTAGAACCTAATAGTTTCATTTTGTCCACCATAGAGTTGCTGGGTTGTTAGGTTTGAGAGGCTCGCTGCAAAAACTAGTACCCGGATATCACCGAATACTTACCATCAGGATTCCAAGGCCAGATCAGAACATCTTCTTGGATTGATTTACAAAGGGGGATTCGCTTGATTGTTTCTGCCTCAAACTCAAAGAAATAGTTATCAAGGATGTGCTTTTTCCAAACTTGTTGTACCGGGTCAATTAGGAAGCTAACCTTGTGTGATGGCAGACCCGACATGACTGGAGAAATAATCCTTGGATTATTTCATGTTGGAAGCCAATTGCTACCCTAAATATCTATTGTATCACATGTTCCAATTCTCCATGAGGCTCCACGTTTAATGACTTCCCTTCCCTTGATGATGCTTTTCCAAGCATAAGAAGAATTGTTGGGATTTGTTGCCTCCAACACCGAACAATTGGGAAAGAATTTAGCTTTGAAGACCCGGTAAAATAAAGATTTGGTATCATGAAGGAGGTGCCATGTTTGCTTTGCCAAGAGAGCATCATTATATATAGTCAAATCTTTAAAACCCAATCCTCCCTATGACTTGGGCTTGCACATTGTCTCCCATCTCAGTCAATGAATTTTTATATTTTTGCCTCGCTGCCCCTAAAAGTATTTTTGAATAAGTGCTTCAATCTCATGGCATAAAGTGACTGGGAGCTTGAAACAAGACATTGTATAAGTGGGGAGAGCTTGAGCAATAGATTTAATTAGGATTTCTCTTCCTGCCTGGGTTAAGAGTTTAGCTTCCTATTCTTGTAAGGTCTTCCAAATCCGTTGTTTAATATTTGCAAAGCTATCCTTTTTCTTCCTGCTAATGAAAGAGGAAAGTCCTAGGTACTTCTCATAATGCTGTACCACAGGAACCCTAAGAGCATCGTTAATCAAAAGCTGCATATCATGGTTGGTTGATTTGCTAAAAAATAAGGTAGTCTTGGTCCTATTAATCATTTGACCCGAGGCTCTTTCATATTTGGCCAGCACTTCCAAAAAAGCTTGACATTCATTCTCCAAGGCCTTGCAAAAAATCAAACTATCATCTGCAAAAAGCAAATGGGTTAGTCGAGGCCCTGTTTTGCATATGGCCACACCCCTAATATCTCTACACATGGTTGCCTTCTTAATTAAACCATTCAACTCCTTGGTGCACATAAAAAGCAAGTATGGTGAAAGAGGGTTCCCTTGACGAAGTCCCCTTGTGGGAGTAATGTTCCCATGAGGTTCACCATTTATTAGCACTGAATAGGATGCATTTCTGATACATTCCATCATCAATTGTCTCCACCTTTCACAAAAACCCAACTTTTCCAAAACTTTCTCCATATATTTCCACTCTACTTGGTCATAAATCTTGCTCATGTCTAATTTTAGAGCCATGTAACTAGATTTGCCCGTCCTATGGTTTCTCATATAGTGTAAGGTCTCAAAGGCTACTAAGATATTATTTGAGATTAAACGATCCGATATGAATGCACTTTGTTGTTCAGAATTAAGATGAGGCATAATAAGTTTTAGTCGATTGGCTAAAACCTTTGCAAAGACTCTATATAGCACATTACTTAAGCTTATTGGTCTAAACTCCGAAATATATTTAGGATTTTTTTTACCTTGGTTATCAGTGTGATGAAAAAGTGACCTAAAGCCTTTGGTATGGAGCCCGAATTCAAAAACAGTAGGATAGATTGTGTTACATCGCTGCCCAAGAGAGACCAATAGCTTTGATAAAAAAGTGGGGGCATACCATCGGGTCTAGGAGCTTTCAAGGGAGCCATTTGTCGCAAAGCATTCTCCACATCCTTCACCTTGAATTTGGCCAGCAACATGTCATTCATCTCATGTGTAACAAGTTGTGAAATGTTGTCAGTACCCTCCTCAAAATCGGATGGATTGGATGTAGTGAAAAGATCTTGATAAAAATTGACAATCATGTCAACCACCTGATTTTGTTGTGTACACCATCTACTCGAAGCATCTCTAAGGTGTTTTTTTTTTTTTTTAATGTAATTTCTTCTTCGTTGTTGGGTTGCTTTGCCATGAAAAAACTTAGTATTTCGATCCCAATCTTTAAGCCACATGATTCTAGACCTTTGGCTCCACATCTTCGATTCTTTGTCCAACAACAAATTAATCTCCTGCTCAAGTTGCCTCATTCAGCCAGTATCTCCTCCTTGGCTTGCAATTGTTTTTTCTTTTGTTCTAGGTCTCGACGAACACTCCCAAAACATTTTTTATTCCATCGGCTGAGTTCTTCCCCACATCTATCCACCTTCCGGATTACTTGTGTATCACTCGGCTCATAAATTCTTTCCTTCCATACCGCCTCAATTGTGTTACTACATCCCTTGTCTGACATCCATATTTGCTCGAACCAGAAGGGTTTCCAAAAACTACAATCCATGCCATCTGGAACAATCTATAGTGGTTTGTGATCGGAGCAAGTTACGTCAATATGATGTACATTTGTTCCTGGAAAAATTGATAGCCATTCATTTGTCGCTACTGCTCTATCCAATCTCTCCTAAATCGTGTAATCGGCATAATGCTTGTGCCTTGTGAATTGAAATCCCAGGAATCCCAAATCCATGAAGCCACACTGGTCAAGGACATCCTTGAATGGTTGCATTTGGTTATGGGACCGAATTCTGCCTCCTATTTTTTCCAATTGCCGTGTGATCTCATTAAAGTCGCCTGCACACAACCACAACACATTGCTTTGATTTTTCAGACTACATAATCTTGCCCACCCTTCATGTCGCTTCTGTTGATCAGGTTCACCATAAAAGCCTATAAACCGCCACTCATCCTCTTTATTTTTATTAATTGTAGTGTCAATATGGTTTTTTGAGAAAGTTTCAATTGATAAATCGAAATCTACCTTCCAAAAAATCACCAAGCCACCCCCTTTATCTTTCCTTGGAACTTCAAATTTATGCCTAAACTTCAAACGATTCTAAACTAGTTCTAGCCTTGATTTGTCTGCCTCTGTTTTGGCTATAAACACAGCAGAGGGATCTTTTGCCCACACCAAATCGGCAAGCTGATTTTCTGTAAGTTAGTTCCCAAGCCCCCAATAGTTCCATACTAAGAGACTCATTGCTCCTGGAAGGGCTATGAGCCAGACTCCACCAATAAATTTTCATCATCTACACGGTGAGAAACCATAGGTATTTTGTTTGGTAACTCAAGGTGAGCCGTGACTTGGGATGCCCTTTAATGTCCTATTGATGTGTTTCCATTCGAGGATGACACTGTGTTAGACCTTAGGAGCCGTTTCCAAGATGGTTTAAGGTTTTCTGAAATTGGGACATTAAAGAGGTGTAAAGTCTTGGGTAGGTTGGCTGTTTTAGGTAAGTGTGGTAATTGTGGGGATTTGGTAGAATTCTATGGGGTTAAGGAGTCATCAAATGTATTCAAAGCTAGTTGTGAAGAGTCTTCCTTATTGGGGAGACTTGATTGGGATGGCTCATCATTAGATATCTTACCCGTTGGTGGAGTAATTGGCAAATCAAACTTCCTTAACTCACGGTCTAAATCCTTTAGTTGTTTCTCAAACAACTCTTCCCCATTATCACTTTGCATAAAATCAAGAGTGGAGTTATTTCGGCTAGCTGTAACTGTTTCAGTGCTGCAAGGTAATGGTTTTTTCAAAAAAAAATTCCTGATGAAAGATAGCCCCATCTGGAGTTGGCCTTTATGGTGAAACTAGAATATTTGACAAATAAAATAATGCCACATGTTACTTGGAGAATAAGACATAAAGTCACTTTGACTAAATTATTACACACATTGCCAATTATAAGTGACCACATGTCATTAAACTACCTCTAGAATCTTATAAATAGAAGGGTGCTCTCTACCCTCGGGGGAGGGATTTAGTCATTGACCCTCTTAGAAGTTCTGAAGCTTTATCAAAATCAAATTTCAAAACTTACAAGAACTCCAAACACAAAAATCTATTGGATTTACATTTAAATTTTCAAATACAAAGGACATTGGAAGAATGTGAAGAAAAAATAATTTCTAACAAAGGTAAAGTAAGAGAGATTCATTATAATTTCGTTGGATCTGCTGTCAAATTTATCAAAGAGTTTCAAGGAGATTGAATAAAATGACAATTATTTTGTAATAGAATACAAATAAGAGAATTTTGCCCAATCATTCATCAAGAGACAATTTATATTTTGTGAATTAGTTTTAATTGTTTGATTTTGAAACTTGAAATTTTGCATTTTTCAAGATGCTTATAATTGAAATGAAGGATTGTCACTATGAAAAAATAGTTCTTCAAAAATTTTTTTTTTGAATTTACCAACAATAATTTTTTGAGCAAATGCCTTAAAAAATTAAAACTGTGGGGATGAGAGTCCAAATTTGTATATTGGGCCTTGGGCCTTATTCAAGGATGTGGATATGTCCGAGGAGAAGCAAATGATCAGAGGAAGCCCCAAAGTTGAGAATCACGGAAGAAAAGAATGGAGGCATATAGTCCGAGGAGTATCCCCTTCTCGGATACGATGAATATCAGTCAAGCAGGTACTTGGGCGGTTTGGGTGACCTTCCAGGAACTTCCAACGATAAGGATGAACTCCAGGCACGTACAAAGGTGATAAGAATACAAAAATATCTAAAAGAAAAACTGATACCACAGCATTAAATGCACTGCAGCAACTTTTCTGGTCGCATTTATGTGGAGAAGACCCTTGAACAGTGCAGTCTCAACCACCACCATTCACAGAGAGCCAAAGAAGATGCCTGATGGGACATATACTCAAGTGAAGGCTTAGATGATGAACAAGTGTAAGATCAAGATGGTCTGGAAGGAAACTATATAATGTAAAAGACCTTCCATAGGAAAGGGGGAGGAAAAAGAAAAGGAAAAAGAATTGTACAATTAAGGTATATATTAGCTTTCAAGAACAATGACTCAAGTAATAGTTCATCTCCTCAGATACTGATTTCGTCGAGTTTTACCTGTGTTTTTGTGCTTGTTCATCTTTTAAATCCTTACTAGCCGTTGTTCAATTCACAAATAGCCCAGCTCTTTCACCCACTCTCTACAAATTTATTGTATTGGACTCACATCTTATATCTTTTGGGCTTGGGCTACAAATCGTGACCCTACAATTGGCACCATTTGTGGGAAAAGCTTGTGTGATAGTGAAGGAAACGGTCAACTATGGCAGAACCAGGTCCACAACAAGCAGAGTCAAGGGCATCCCAACATGGTGATCCTTTCCTTAACCTTGAACGAAGAGGTGATCGTGAAGGAAGTGTACATACCATACATACTGAGGGGAGTCAACCTCGAGGTAGAAGCCATATCCCCCATGCAAAGAGCAACAAGGGCATACAGCTGGAGATTGACCAGTTGAAGACATTAGTTATAGGCAGAGGTCTCGAACCTCGCCCAGTAAGTCTTTCTCTTACGAAGAAGAGCTCCATAACGAGCGGCAGTTTAAAAGCTCGCGACACAGGGGCGTAGGGAATGATGCTATGAGCCGAGCCTTAAACCAAATCTCCAAGTCTCCATTCACGCATAAAATTGAGGGGGCAAGGCTTCCTCGGGTTTTCATCAGCCAACATTTACCATTTACAACGGACGCACAGATCCTGTTGAACATGTGAGTCATTTCAACCAAAGAATGGCTGTCTATTCCAAGGACGAGGCCTTGATGTGTAAAGTCTTTCCATCTAGTCTCGGGCCTATCCTGATGAGGTGGTTCGATGGCCTAAAGGCAGAGTCCATAAACTTTTTCCATGAGCTCACTTAAGCATTTGGCTCCCGATTCGTGACTTGTAGGAGAGTTCCTAGGTCATTAGCTTCCCTCTTGTCCTTGAGCATGCAAGAGGGCGAGAATCTTAAAATGTACTCCGACAGATATTAGGAGCTATTCAATGAGATTGAAGGTGATTTCGACGATGTGGCCATTAGTACTTTTAAGCTCGGCCTTCCATCCGAGCACGGTCTAAGAAAGTCCTTAACTGGTAAGCCCGTTACTAGCGTGCGTCAGCTCATGGATCAGATTGATAAGTATAAAAGAGTTAAAGAGGACCAGTAGCAAGGGAAGAGAAAGGACAAGGTTAACCCTCAGGAAAGGAGGGATTTCAGGTCGGATCGGTATGGCAATAACAAACCGCGTAGGGATTTTGCTAGGCAATCAGGATCAACAAATCTTCAAGCAGTCAACGCCGTGTTTCGAGAGCCAGTTCATCAAGTCTTGGAGAAGTTAAGAATGAGCTGTTCTTCAAACGACCGAATAAGATGATGGGAAACCCTGAGAGACGTAACCATAACCTTTATTGCCAATACTATTAGGATCATGGGCATACCACAGAGGATTGTAGGAGTTTGTGGGAACATTTGGACCAACTCGTCCGTGAGGGCAAATTAAAACAACTTTTGCATCACTCCAATGGTCAGGGGAGCCAAGAAAGCTTGGAGTCTCGAAGAGATGATTCTTCAAGACCCCCCTTGGGAACTATCAATGTCATCTTCGCTGCACCAAGGAGAACAGGATCTTGCCTGTCTAGGGTAATGTCTGTAGCCCGTCTATCCACGGGGGACGTCAATCAAGATCCGAAGAGGGCTAAAATGGAAATTCCACCAATCTTGGGCTTCTCGGATGAGGATAAGATTGGAACCATCCAACCCCATGACGATGCTTTAGTAATCACCCTCATAATTGGAGGGTATGATGTGAAGAGGGTGATGGTGGACCAAGGCAGTGGAGCTGAGATAATGTACCTTGACCTTTATAAGGGGTTGAACTTAAAATCCGAGGACTTAACGCCCTATAGTTCCCCTCTAGTAAGTTTTGACGGAAAGGTCGTTGTCTTAAGGGGCCAAATACGACTACCTGTGCAAATTGGTCTGGAGGTAGTAGAGGCAGATTTCATTGTTGTAGATGCGTATTTACCCTATACAGCAATCGTGGCCAGACCCTGGCTTCATACACTAGGTGCTGTTTCTTCTACTCTACACTAGAAAGTAAAGTATTTGTCTGAAGGCCAGGTTAAGGAAATTTTGGGAGATCAATCTGTGGCCAGACAATGCTTGGTGGCTGCCATTCAACATAAGCCTGAGGTTGAGTCCTCGGTCTATGCTGGAAAGGATTTATAGCAATTAAAACTTTCGGCATTGCCCATTGGTGATACGGCCGAGGGAGCGAGGTGTGAAGATTTGGTAAAAGTTGTTATCAGGGATAATTCGAAGAAGTTCTTTCAGGTTGGATCTCAGTTTCCTCCTCAAGAGAAGGAATAACTAATAGAATTCCTCAGAAGAAACATAGATGTATTTGCTTAGAGTGCCTTTGAAGCCCCAGGATTGGATCCATAATTCATCTGCCATTACTTGAATGTCAACCCATTGGTCATCCCTAAGAAACAGCCTCCTCGGCGCCCATCCAAGGAACACGCTGATGCAGTATGAGAGGAAGTAACAAAGCTCAAGCAAGCTGGAGCTATTAAAGAAGTGTTTTATCCTGAATGGTTAGCGAATACTGTGATGGTGAAGAAGAAGAATGAGAAATGGCGAGTGTGCGTAGATTTCACGGACTTGAATAAAGCTTACCCTAAGGATCCATTCTCCATGCCTAAAATAGACCAACTAGTGGATGCAACTGTAGGCTATCCTCGGATGAGCTTCTTAGACACTTTTCAAGATTATCACCAAATACCTTTAGCCTTGAATGATCAGGAGAAGACTGCTTTTGTTACCCCCATTGGGAACTACCACTACAAGGTGATGCCATTTGGCCTGAAAAACGCAGGGTCTACATACCAAAGAATGATGACAAGGATGTTTGAACCGCAACTGGGTAAAAATATTGAGGTCTACATAGATGACATGGTGGTGAAAAGCAGGGTAGTTTCTGAGCATGTAGGAGATCTGGGAAATGTTTTCGAAGTGCTTAGAAAACATAAGTTGCGTTTAAACACATCCAAGTGCTCATTTGGCGTAGGATCAGTCAAATTCTTGGGTTATATGGTAACTTACAGGGGAATTGAGGTCAACCTGTACCAGATAAAGGCTATTAACAATTTGCAACCACCTCGGAATCTCAAAGAAGTCCAGAAATTGATTGGAATGGCCGCTGCTTTGAATTGATTTATCTCTCGATCAGCGGATAGGTGTAGACCTTTTTTCTTGTTGATTAACAAGTGGAAGGAGTTTGAGTAGACTAACGAATGTGTCTTAACTTTCCAGCAACTTAAAGACTATCTAGCTCGGCCACTAATCATGTCCAGTCCTGAACCAGATGAGATCCTATTTGCCTACATTGCTATGGCCCCTTATGCTGTAAGTTTGGTGTTAATACGAGTTGATCTCGGTGTACAAAGGCCAGTTTATTACGTGAGTAAGTCACTGCATGAAGCTGAGATTCGTTATCTGCCACTAGAGAGACCCATCTTGGCAATAGTGCTTGGTACATGGAAGCTGCCTCATTATTTCCAAGCACATACGATTGTTGTCCTTACCTAGCTTCTATTTAAAGTCATACTCTGAAGTGCTGACTATATAGGGAGGATAGCTAAATGGGGTACACTTTTAGGGGCTTTTGACATCAAGTACATGCCTCGTACTTCTATAAAGGGACAAGTACTCGCGGATCTGGTGGCCGAGTTCACTAAACCCCTATTAGAAGAATTGAAATCAGCACAGAACATGGATGAAAAATCAGTTGGCATGATCTCTCAACAAGGCCCCTCACTCTGGGAGGTGTATGTCGACGGTGCAGTAAATCAGAAAGGTTCCGGAATGGGGTTAGTGCTGATATCCCCTGAGAAAATCGTTATTGAAAAGTCATTGAGGCTGAACTTCACAGCCACAAATAATGAGGCTGAATATGAAGCTCAACTGATGGGAATGACAATGGTTCAGAGAATGGGAGGAAAGTTAGTGGAAGTGTTCTCGGACTCAAGACTAGTCGTTGGCCAAGTAAAAGGAGAATTCGAGGCGAAAGATGAAAGAATGCAGAGGTACTTGAATCAAGTTAGATGTCTGCAATCAGAGTTTGAATCTTTCAACCTACTGCACATCCCAAAAAGTGGTAACGCACATGCTGATTCTCTAGCTACGCTTGCAACCTTCTCGACGCAAAATCTGCCTCGGGTTATCCTCGTTGAGGATTCGTACAAACCCACGAAGATAAGAAAAGAGACAATCCGAGTCTATCAAATCAGAGCCAAGCCAAGTTGGATGGACCCTATAATTCAATTCTTGAAGGAGGATACTTTGCCTGAAGAAAGGTTAGAAGCTGACAAAGTAAGGAGGAAGACTACTAGGTTCTGGCTGTTCGAGAACCATAAATTATACAAGCGTTCTAGGGCCATATTTGTTGTGTATACATCCTGAGACAGCTGAATCATTCATCGAGGAGTTACATGAAGGAATCTGTGAAAGCCATACTTGAGGCAGATCCTTGGCACATAAAGGCATTATCCAAGGCTATTAGTGGCCAAATATGCAAAAGGAGGCCCACGAATATGTTAAAAAGTGCGATCAGTGCCAACGGTTTGCATCAAATATACACTAACCAGGGGAAATCCTTAATCCATTATCCAGCCCGTGGTCATTTGCTCAATGGGGCTTGGATATTGTAGGTCCATTCCTTAAAACAGTAGGAAACAAGGAGTATCTGCTAGTCGGCACAGATTATTTTACCAAATGGGTTGAAGTTGAACCTCTAGCTAACATCAGAGACGTGGACGCAAAGAGATTTGTCTAGAAAAATATTGTCACTCGGTTTGGGATTCCTCATACTCTCATCTCGGACAATGGCCTTCAGTTTAACAGCAAAGCATTTAGAAGTTATTGTTGTGAATTGGGGATCATGAGTAGATACTCTACCTCTGCTTATCCCCAAGGGAATGGGCAAGCGGAAGTTGTTAACAAGGTCATAGTGAATGGATTAAAGAAAATGCTAGATGATGCGAAGGGTAAATGGGTGGAAGAACTGTCACATGTCCTCTGGACATATAGAACTATACCTCGTAGGTCTACTAGGGAGACCCCCTTTTCAATGACTTATGGGGCTGAGACTGTTATCCCTCTGGAGACTGGTTTCCCAACATTAAGAACTAGTTCATTCAGTCCGAGTAGCAATAATGAGCAACTAGAGAAGAATTTGGACCTGATTGAAGAAAGGAGAGAAAATGCAATGGTCTAAATGGCATATTACCAACAAAAGCTTAAACAAGGTTATGATGCCAACGTAAAGCTAAGGCCTTTATCACCTGGTGATCTAGTATTAAGGAAAGTTGTGGGCACTGCAAAGAATCCAGCTTTGGGAAAGTTAGGACCCAATTGGGAAGGGTTATATCGTATTACCTCAGGGACTGGCATTGCGGCATATTTTTTAAAAGACTTAGATGGTTATGTAATACCACGCCCATAGAATGTAAACAACCTTAAAAGGCATTATTATTAAACGAGTTTTCCTTCATCAATATGCTTATTTGTTATATAAAGGTTTTTGTATTTTCTGTTGTCATTACAACTCTTGTAAGTGTTTAAACTTAAATTCAATCATGCCTGAAGTACTCGGACCAGATGAAATGGATTGGTTGACACTCCGTTACAGTTCTTATGTGTTTAAACTTAAATCCCATCATGCTTGAAATCCTCAGACCAGATGATATGGATTGGTTGACACTCCGTTACAGTTCTTGTGTTTAAACTTAAATCCAATCATGCCTGAAGTCCTCGGACCAGATGATATGGATTGGTTGACACTCCATTACAGTTCTTATGTGTTTAAACTTAAATCCAATCATGCCTGAAGTCCTCGGACCAGATGATATGGATTGGTTGACACTCCATTACAGTTCTTATAGGTGTTTAAACTTAAATCCAATAATGCCTGAAGTCCTTGGGCCAGATGATATGAGTTAGTTAACACTCCGTTACAACTTTTATAAGCGTTTAAATGGATCCTAAATCATGTCAAGCCTTTCGGACCATAGGCGTGAGTTAAAATTAGCGCTTAATGGCGTTCTTTGTGACTGTTAGACATAGCCCAATTCAGGTAAAGTATGAAAATATGCCCAATGCTTTAATCAGGTCTTTAGATTAACACCCCCGAGTAAGACAAAGTACTTAATTATTTACTTATCAGAGAATATAGAAAACATCTCTATCTTCCATTTCTTACTGAATTCATTACTAATTGTTATACAACCTAGTTTTTGCCAGTACTTAATTAAGTTGTCTGCGTAATTAGCAAGGTATCTTTGTTGATTCTGCTCAAGTTAGAGTAGCAGCAGGTCAATATTATCTGCAATAACAATAAACCTTATAGTGTGGACAGTGAAGATATAGAAAATAAAAGAGCGCTTTCATTGATTAAAAAGAAAGTATTTTACATTCCCTTACAAAAAAAAAATGATAATAAAAAAAAAGGGGGTCTTAATATCTAAGTCTTCCTTTTGGAGGCCAAGGGGTCAGTAGTTTGTCTTGGCTGAGAGGCAGCAGCATTTGGGGCTTGATCCTTGGGTTCAGGAGTAGTTTTCTTCTTATCCTGGCCCTTACTCTTGACCTGGAGATCCTCAGCCTTCCCACCCTGGCCACCAGCTTGGTCGGACTCCGTAGGAGCTTCAAGGAGAGTAGGAGGGGCATGGTCAACCAATGGTCGCTCTGATACCTTCGGAGCTTGTTCGGAGTGAGAGGAATTAGGACCTGGGAGTTTGTGAATGTCAGGATCGTAATACACACTCTCAGGTCGCCTCAAGTCATAATTTGTAGGGACTCCAACAGCATCCATGGCTTTACCCCAAGAGATATCGCAGTAGTCCCTGCATACCACAGAGAGCTTCTCTATGAATCTGACTTGAGTCTCCTCCACCCTAAGCTTATATGCCACTTGCTTCTCAGCCTCAGCTGCCTCCTTGGCCAGTTGGGTAGCCTCCCTGACCCTTTGAAGCTTGGCGCGAAGATCTGTCACCATCTGCCTTTCAGTAGCAAGGTTAATCTCGGTTAAGTGCAGCTGCCTGCGTTGATCTTCGGCCTGCCTCTCCGCAATCTTGAGGCTAGCGTCAGCACTGTCCCTTTCTTTAATAGCTTCTTTCAGCTGCTCAGATAGCCTAGCCTGGTCCTGCTTAAGATTACCCAAGGCTTTTTCAATCTCGAATCGAGAATGGGCCTCTGCCTTGACCGTGTTGCGGGCATCCTTAACCTATTCTTTGGCCACATAAACCTGTTGGGTAATCTGTATTACAGAAACAGAATGACTTAGTATAAGGCAAAAAAAAGGAAAGAATGTATACTTAGAGAAGCGGATTGAATCACTTACCAAAGCCAAGTCCTTCTTAAGGGATAAAAAAAGCTCTTGTTGATTGAAATGCCTATAAACATCCATACCTCTTAGCAAGAGAAGGGGTTGCTCCAAGGCCTCAGCAATGTGGCCTGCCTGCCCTCCTTGGTAACTTCTAACAGAAGTGTCCTAAGCGAGGGGAGCACCATCTACCTCCAGCCTAGGAGCCCATATGCGCGGTGGACGGCGCATATCAGCTGCGAGAATATCCTTTCGGCTCTCAACAAAAGAGGATTGTTTCCCTCGCTGATCCTTCATTACTTTCTACTACTTGTTTCCCTTTGAGGGGCCCACTTCATCCTCCTCAAGGGCTGCATTTGGCCTTTTCTTCTTCGGCTCAGGGAGTGGCCTTAGGCCGAGGTTAGCAGGAAGCTGAGGAGAGGGTGGGGGAAGATTGACTTTAGGCTGGGACTTATTGGCTTCTTTTGGTTTGGAAACTCTGTTCCTTGCCTTCATAAGGTCCCTTAGACTCTTGCTGCCTTCATAGGCGCGGACGCTGGATTGCCTGTCGGTCTCTTTCTCGGCGTCCGAGAGAGGAACCACCTGAGCCTCTCTAGGCTCCTCTTCTTCAAAGCGAAAATTGTCAATTTGCTCCTCTAGTGAGGAGGTTGAAGTAGCAACTCCCTCTCCTACCGTGGCTACCTCAAAGGGAACTTGCTGAACTGAAGGGGCGTGCAGGAGAACACCTTGGGGGACTGGATGGGGGTACTGGTGGAAGATCGTATGAAGCCAAGAAATTAGGCTGAGATACGTCTATCCTAGCCAACCGATAGTCGTTCGCCCTTAAAGCGTTGCCGACTGTTCGCGTAAAATAATCTGCAAGCACACAAAATCGTAACAAGTAGTAAAGTGTTTTTAGAAAACGAATATCGAACCCACAAGGATTAACTATGTTATTGAATACCAAAATTCACTAATTTAATTACTATTTGGAAAAATAAAAAATAAATGGAATGTTCTACTATCTGAATTAAATTAAACTATTTAATAAAAATAAATCTACGAATAAAAATAATTAATCAAAGTGTGAAAATCTAAAGCGTAAAAATATGATAAGAATGGATCTAGAGTAGTTGATTTCACCTAACAAATCCCACACAATTTATCATTCCTAATTATTAAATTCTAATAATCTCCCGTTGATAATTAAAAATTCCTTAATTATTCAATATCTTCTCTCGAATAATATCAAAAATATCTTCAACTAACAATTCCATATCTCTATGTGAATTTAATTAATTGGAGACTAATTACGTACTTTGAATTTTCTGAAAAATCACATTAATCGCAGTAAAGCATCTCTACTTTCGCTCAACTAATGGTGTTTAATTCTAGAACTAAAATAACAAATCACCTCTCGGTCTCATTGTAATTCAATTGATCAAACAATAATTCATAAAGAAAAATAGTAAGCATTAAGAATAAGAATTAAACACTCAATCATGGAAATATTAAAAATAAAATAACTTAGAAAATAAATTGTGTGTTCATTGCTAGACTACATCAACGCTCTAGAAAATAAAATTTAGTTCATAATAAAATTGAAAAGAAAACAAATAAAACTTATGTTTTTCATCTGAATTGGTTGATCAACATGAAGCTCTCGCCTTTGTCCTCAGATCCTCCTCCTCAGAAAGATTCCCAAAAAATATTCTTCAATGCGGCCCCCTTGAATTTGCCCTAAAGAACCTTTAAATAGGTCAAGGAATCCTATTACAAGTTGAATTCTCGTTTGGAGAAAATCTCAGATTTTTAGGCTTCACTTAACCAATGATTTTGGCTCATTTAACTTCAGAATTCGGGCTCTTGGTAAACTACAAAGTTGTAGCCCTTTAAGTTAACTTTCCAACCCAACTTGAATCATCTCGATTGGACATTTGAGCCAAAAGTTATACTAAAAATACTAACTGATGTGCGGATTGGAATCCTAATCGGAATTGGACTTAAATTTAATTGGGTATTCAAGTCAACCAATTTACATCCACAAGATGTGGATTAATCTGAAATCTTCTCAATCCTTCAAAGCACAAATGAATAGATAAATATAAATAAAAAATCAAATCAAATCAAAAGAAATAAAGGAAAACTAACAATTTTAATAAATAAGAGGATAATAAAAATCATGTAAAAATTACACTTATCACCAACCTCTTGAAAGTTGTTTGAAATCCAAAATTAAATGGACAGCCCCAAGTTGCCCATCTTCACTTACAAAAATCTAGGATCTAAGCAGGAAGTTGAGGGTAGCTACGTTGGTCAAGCTGAGCAGAGGAGCTACGTGCCTTCTATCTGTTAATACCACAACAGATCTAAGCATAGTCAGAAGCTTAAAGTGAAGTATTAATACAAAGGGAAGAAGAACAAAGTCAATAATGAAGAACTTAAATCTATTGTTAAGGACATATTTTATGTAAATTGGCAAATCCTTTTGACAAAACGCACTCTACTTGTAATTGGGTAGTTCTAGGTGTTTTTAATACTTCAAGAAACAATGTTTCAAGGTCAAGTGTTGAAGTCATCAAGTCTGTCCAAGAAAAAGCAAGCTGAAGTGCAAAGTTTTTAAATCTCGACACCTCTCGATAGCTACCTCGACACCTGGCTATCTGTCGAGATCTTCAGCTGATTCTTATCGCAATCTCGATAGCTTGTCGATTGATCGAGAAAGTTTCTGTCCCTTTGACACCTTCTCGACACCTCCTCGATAGCTGCTATCTGTTGAGATTCATTAAACCTCGACACCTCCTCGACACCTCTCGATCGATCGAGGTTACGGGAAATCAGAATTTTCAGCTTTTTGATTTTTGGGCCAGGCTTGTGTATTTGAGTAGGGTTTCTTTTCTCACAACCCTAGACTTATATAAGGCTTATTTTAAAGGCCGTCACATAAGAGAATAAGAGAATACAAGGAGAACACATTCAAAAGATTATTCTCTCTAAAAGAAGCTACTGCGTCTTTGCGCCTTAGGGTTTTGTAACCAAGTGCTTCTTGATCTTCATTGTTGATGAAGTGAAGAACTTTGCATCCAACATTCTTCTTCCTCAAGTTGGTGAGTGAGTCACGTATTGGGATTCGTGCAAAGGAGTAAGTCGCGTACTGGGATCCGCGCAATTGGTTAGTCACGTACTGGGATTCGTGCATCAAAGGGTGGCGTTCATAAGTTGAAGAGTTCAGAGGTTCTGAAGCGGTAGAAGGTTTCTGCTGTGAGTTCATCTACGGGGATTGTAGAGTCTAGGGACAAAGGTTTTGTACTAGATCTGAAACTTCTCTTTACTATAGTGAATTGCTTTTCGGGAAGGTTTCCCCCCAGGTTTTTTACTGTGAAACTGGTTGGTTTCATTGGTTTTCCTGGGTCATCATATTTTGTCTTATTTACTTTTCCGCTGCATTCATTATTGACATGATATTGATGTTTGTTTGTTTTAACAAGTTTATTCATAATAAATCTAATTAACAACTTGGGTTTAAAACTTGTTAATTCTATCAACCGGGGTCTAAATTTCCCAACAAAAGTCAATAATGAAGAACTTAAATCTATTGTTAGGGAGCCTAAATCTAGGGTATCCCACCTGGCTCTCCTGGTTGGGTTGGGCAATGAACACCATCATGCCATGCTCCCGAGACGATCAGATAATCGTCTTTCATCCCCTTGTTAGACCTAGGAAGACAGGAGATGAGCTTGACGATGTCAGACCGGGATTTAAGGTAAAATCCCGCCCTTTTTTGTGTATGACACTCATACATATGGACTACATCGAGCCAAGTGAGCCCCAAGCCCAAATGCTGGTTCAGGGCATCAACGCTGCCTAGGATCCTAAAGAAGTTAGGTGCGCATTGGTGGGGACAGTCCTATGGTTATGAAGGTAGTCTCTTGTAATGTGACCCATGGGGAGCCTCATTCCCCCTTCTATGAAAGCTATCATAGGGATTATGACCTCTCCCACTTCTCGGTCAGTTGCTATCCCTTCTGGGGAACAGTATCGCAGGGCTACTTCCTGCGATATGTGGTATGTTTCTTTAAACATCTCTATCTTGGCGGGACTGTCCACTAAATATCTAAATCTACCCATCTCGGATCAATAAAAACAGAAAATACTGAGAACGATAACTGGGAAATAAGAAATTGAAGGCCGAGGAGAAAAAGAAGGGTTTGAAGAAGTTAGAACTTACACGAACTACGGTGGAAGATGATCCTTGAAATCTACAAAAGGGTTTTCAAAGATTTCTAAAGAAATAAAATTTCGATGATTCAATGGGTTTTGTGAGTGTGAATGCTTGAGTTCGTTGGAGAGTCTGAGAGATTGTGAAGTAAAGGAAAAATGATCTCCTTTGAAGCTTTATATAGAGGGCAGAAAATGAGTGGGAGTTATCCTGCCCAAACCCTGAGGAAAAATCTCATTCGTTGGATTAATGTTTTACTGTTGGATGTCAAAGACACAGCGCCGCCTGGAGCAATTAATAATGCTTCTCGAATTTCGAAACGTCAGTAGTAATGATGAAGCACCTAAAACTATGCTCTTACACATGTAAACTCAGGTGTTTTTACATTTCTAGCCCTCATTTCTGTGGCAGGTCAAAATCCCACTTTTTCTCCTCGGATGGGAGGGAAAAACTAAAATTTTGAGGGGCTATTGTGGGGATGAGAGTCCCAATTTGTATATTGGGCCTTGGGCCTCATTCAAGGATGTGGATATGTCCGAGGAGGAGCAAATGATCAGAGGAAGCCCCAGTTGAGAATCACGGAAGAAAATAATGGAGGCATATAGTCCGAGGAGTATCCCTTTCTCGGATACGATGAATATCAGTCAAGCAGGTACTTGAGCGGTTTGGGTGACCTTCCAGGAAGTCCCAACGATAAGGATAAACTTCAGGCACATACAAAGGTGATAAGAATATAGAAATATCTAAAAGAAAAGTTGCTATCACCGCATTAAATGCACTGCTGCAACTTTTCTGACCGCATTTATGTGGAGAAGACCCTTGAACAGTGCAGTCTCAACCACCACCATTCACAGAGAGCCAAAGAAGATGCCTGATGGGATATATATTCGAGTGAAGGCTTAGATGATGAACAAGTGTACGATCAAGATGGTCTGGAAGGAAACTATATAATGTAAAAGACCTCCCATAGGAAAGGGGGGAGGAAAAAGAAAAAGAAAAAGAATTGTACAATTGAGGTATATATTAGCTTTCAAGAACAGTGACTTAAGTAATAGTTCATCTCCTCGGACACTGATTTCGTTGAGTTTTACGTGTGTTTTTGTGCTTGCTCATCTTTTAAATTCTTACTAGCCGTTGTTCAATTCACAAATAGCTCAGCTCTTTCACTTACTCTCTACAAATTTATTGTATTGGGCTCACATCTCATATCTTTTGGGCTTGGGCTACAAATCGTGACCCTACAAAAACCATTTTTTTTTAAAATCCAAACCAATCAGGGCTTTAAGGTAATTTTTATTTTAAAATTTATAAGAAAATTTAGTTGATTCCCAAAAAAAAAAAAAAAAAAATCTGAACCAAAAACAATCTAACCTCGATTTGACCGGAGCCTATATCTAGAGTATTGCATTAGGTGCATATGCAATAGCACTCAATGGATGAGATTTAGAATTTAAAAAAAAAATTAATTTCAATCTCAATCATATGGACCATAAAAGTTTTAATTTGTTTTTAGGTGAAAACACCATTTTAGTCCTTACATTTTGGGATCACAGTCAATTTGGTCCCTAGATTTTAGTAGCAGTCAATTTGGTCCCTGTTATTTTCTACTTACACTTAATTTGGTTCCTACTGTTAACTCATTAACAGAAAACGCTTACATGACAAACAGTTTACACAGTTAGCATTCCTAATATTAAAATATTAAATGAGATGCTGATATGTTTAAATTTTAGTGGCTGATGTGGCCACATCAATGCTTAAATGGAAAATAAAGCCACATTACCTTTTAAAAAAAAATTTACCAATTTTTTTTTTTTCATTATCTTTAGTTTTTCACTTTTTCTTTTTCTTTTAGAAACCCAAAATATCATATAAAAAAAACGTATGAACTCTGAATCCCTTTTTCTTATTTTTTTCTTTCATCTCATCTTTTAAGTTTTCATCCCTCTCTCTCTCTCTTTCACTCTCTCATTAATAATTTAATCTTTTATTCATGGCCAAAGAACCCATATCCCAAATTCAAACTAAACCCCAAACCTTACCCAAATCCACCAAACACTCATCTTAGATCCATCCCTTTTCTGTTAAGCAAATCTTTGTGAAAACCTTAACTGACAACATCATCCCTGGGGAGATGAAAAGCTCCAATACGGTAAAAAACATGAAGCCCAAGATCCAAGACAAAAAAGTCATCCCTTTTGATCAACAAACTTTAATCTTCGTTGGAAGGCAATTGGAAGACGATCGTAATCTTGCCGATTACACCTACAAAAAGTTGACACTAGACAAAGCGGCAACGATGCAGGGCTGGAATCTTATGGGTTGTGCTTGAGGCGAGGAGATCCGGGTCAGAGTAGTCACGGTCAATCTGTGGCCACAGATCGGACTCCATGGTGGGTCTGTGGTGTTGGAAGATTGGGTTTTGGTGAATCTGGGTTTGGGAATTTTGACTGAAATTTTTGGAATTATTTTATATTTCTTGACTAATATCATAAGCTTTTTTGTGATTGAAAGCCAATTTGATAGTTAAAAATAATGTGATCTATGTTGATCTGCAATTTTTGGACTAGATTAGTGTTTGATTATCAAGAAAGGAATTGGAATGAAATTCTATTTGGTTAGCAAGAAATTGCAAGAAATGAAAAAAAAAATGTTAAGAAAATAAAAATGAAATTCTGAATGGAAAAAAAAAATTGTAAGAATATTTAAAGAAGAAATAAAAAAAATGAAAAAAAGAAATTGGTAAAAAAAATATTTTTTTAAAAGTTGACGTGACTTTATTTGCCATCTAAACACTGATGTGGCCACATCAGTCACTAAAATTTAAACATGTTAGCATCTCATTTAATATTTTAATATTAGGTGTATCAACTATGTAAACTGTTTGATACGTAAGCGTTTTTCATTAGTGAGTTAACGGTAAGAATCAAATTGAGTGAAAGTTGAAAATAACAGAAACTAAATTGACTGTTATTAAAATATATAGACCAAAATTGTGTTTTTGTCTTTTATTTTTTTATTTTTTAAGACTGAGATTGAAAATTAATTTCAGTTTCTGAAATCAATTACACTATTGTGGTCGTCATGTTCTGCCAATTGAAAGCTACCATATGTGAATAGTACACGAACTCTACTGTACATCCAGTCTCTTTCGGTTCCAGTCTAATTTTATTGTCGTTTGGAGACTCAATTATTCGTAGCCTTTTCCTTGGCAGCAATGCTTTTAGGTAAGCCACCATCAATCTTTATACAGACTACAGCTAATTCCATGAATTATCAGTCCACTGTGCATTTAAGATTGCGGAAATTTAGTTCAACATAATTCCAAAGTAATTAAAAGTGATAATGGAAAGTCTGTCTGAGAAAAAAACGGTAGTGATGCCAGAAGGAATGATAGTGATACATAATAAATTAATTTCACTGATGATGACTTGGTTTTTCTCACTTCTGTTAGAGCAGATAGAAGATTAAACGTAAGTTATATAGTAGATTTTGCTTGTTTTTGCTACTGTACATATATTCTTTAACTAATGACAAAAGCTTTGTTGATCAACCGGTTGATATTTCTTAGTGTCTTAAATAGAGATATTTAGCGTGTGTTTGCGTAGCAAATGCGGCAAGCATTTTGTGTCTTTTTTTGGGTCCGTGCAAGGTTCACGGACCAACAAATACGGAAAAACGTAAATGTAATTTTAAAACTGGGTTTTACAAGTATTATTCATAATTTAAAAATTATTTTACTATAGTATTTTTAGCAATAAGTTTTCAGTTTTCAGCAATAAGTGGTATCCAAACAGACCCCTAGTGTGCATTTAGAAAGCAATGAAAATTATAAATTATTTAATTATTCAGCTTATTTTTGTTACTATTCATGGGTTCCACTGCACTTTTTATTCTATTTATGAGTTTCATTATACTATTTTAACTAACTTTTACATTTATATACCGTACTTTCAGTAATAAATTTTTAATTTCAATAAAATAAGCGGTATTTAAACAGACTCTTAGAGTTCAAATTAATCTCTTATCCCCCATTATTACTATATATACTCTTTAACTGACAAAATAAAATTACAACTAACATCTTGGCCTTTACTTTTCAAATGTGAGATGATAAGCTCAAAATCAATCATTTTCAACCTTGACCTTGTAAATGCCCAAGGAACCTAGAGGGCAAAGACGACAACCACGTTAATCTCTCTTTCTGTAACATACAAAGATTTTCTTGACCAGCGACTTACCTATCTTTCATTCATGAGCCAACAAAATTTGTTCGTTGGCGTGTTTACACGGGAAAGGTATTTTGTCATTTTTGTGGGGGACATCTCTCTCACTGACACATGGGACCCGTATGTCAATGACAGATATTTTATATGCTTGATGCATATGAAAATTTCTAGCTTAAATTATGTGACATTTGTGCATGTTTTCTCGTTTTATAATTTTCAATTTGTTTATTTTTGAAATTGTTCAATTACGTGCATGTGAAAAGCCTTAGTGATTTTTTACATACAGTATGCCTAGAAGCAGAATCATAAATTTTTGTTTGTGGGGACTGAGTTATGGTACTAACTAGACATGAATTAAGGCAAACTTTGTATGCATGCTGGTGTGTGCACACACACGTAAATATTTTGATGTTAGAGGAAGTTATAATTTATAAATATATTATATACAAAAATATCATCTTTGATGTATATATATTTTCTCAATTTTAAATTTTATTATTTTTTAAATTCTAACGAGTAGATGAAAGTTGTCTAATTTGATATTAGACATGTTTTAAAATGTAATAAAAAAAGATTATTATTTGTTATCAAAGTTATGCTTGTCAATGATCTTTCTTAAAATAAAATTAATCCATTATCATGCATCTTAAGATTGAAATTTTAAAAATTTTCATTTTCAATATAAATTGCCAAGTTATCTACCAAAGTGAATAAAACAATTACAATGCAACCAATGAAACCTTCAAATCTTAGCAAATATAAAAGCAGATTTTACAAAGAAAAATAAAATAGAGAAAACAAAAATAAGTTACTTGTCTTTGTAACCACTAAACCTATCAATCACTTATATCTTTAAGAGGATTGAAATTTTTTGGGGGCAAGAAATAAAAATAACGCAAGGAGAAAAGACATTCATCCACCCTGTTGTTATTCATGTAGAGACCATTACAACTCTCTGGCTCTCTGCTACTTAAGTTAGCATCTCTCTCTCTCCCTCCGGAAGAAAGATGTTAGAGTTCATAGATGTGTTTGACAAACCTAATGTCAAAAGATATTAAATTTGGGTTTTATTCATTAATAGAATTGTGTTAGAGTTAACTATAAGTTAGAATTTGTTCAAAGCCTGTGAGCTAGGTTTTGATATGTTTAAAGAAGATAAGTTGATCTTTTGCCATATTTTTTAACACCAAAATGAATTTTTGAGTGGAACTTATTTTATTGGAAAGTGGATATTTGTGGTTTCTAAATAGATTAATGGACACAAATTTTTTTTGGTGCAAAGAGGAATTTTATTTAAGAGAAAACTAATTACTGAGAACGATTTTTAAAAATCTCAACCTATCATGGATTTAAGTTTTTTTTTTTTTTTTTTGTGTGATAACTTTTAAAGAAAAATATATATATTCTGATGAAAAAAAAACATATAACTGAAAATAATCTCATCTCTAATTAATCTAAGCTCATTCTACAACCTTAGCCTTAGGTCCGCCCACCATGCATCGTCGGCATCATGTTCTGAGTTCTGACTTCTGAGACAAGTAGTAACTTTCAAATATAGTACACGAACTCTAATGACGTCCCATCCGTTTCAATTCCAAATTTTATTGTTGATCGGCATCTCAATATGTGATAGACATTTATTTGTCTTTCTTTGACGAATAATAAAATTTGTTTGTCGGCAATGCTTTTAGGTAAGCCGCTCTCAGACTTGATTCAGGCTACAGCTAATTGCATGAAATTATTTTTGGTATATACGGTAGAATTTCAAATTATAATGGACACTTTATGATGATTGTTTTCTTAATTGGTTTTTGATATACGCAGAGGTTAAATTTCAAATCTCTTATTTGATAACAAGAGAATTTATGAGTTTAGTTAATTAGAACACATAAGATTGCGAGAATTCAGTTAAAATAGAATTCCAAACTAATATCCCTTTTAAAAAAAAAAATCCCAAACCATTAGTGATAACAGAAGTCTGAGCCAAAAAAATATTTAGTGATGCCAGAAGGAATGATAATGATGCATGGTACTTAACCTCTAAAAAGGGTTTGACATTTCACAGATGATGACTGGGTCTTCTATCCAAGGATAAGATAAAAGGAGAAATAAGATCGAAAATAAGTTGGTTGTTTTTGCTAATTGCTATCATGCATTTACTCTTTCACTGACAAATAATTACAAATTCATTTCCTATACTTTTCAACGCGAAATGATATTCACAAAATTAATCATGTTATAATCTTTCTTTTTGGCAATGATTTTCACTAGAAATTTACAACCTACCCTATCTCATACGTAACATCATGCATGTCTTTTCGTTTTATAATTTTCAGTTTTCCTAATTGCTTTTGAAATTGTTCAATGACGTGCATGTGAAAAGCCTCAGTAATCACTGATCTTTTACACATGCCTCATGTGAAAAATACTGAAAAAAAAGACTATGGACACGAAAGAATGGCAACAGCCAACAATGAAGATAACTCTTAAATTATCAATTGTTTCAAAAGTTTAAACTGTTAGAAAATGATGAATTTAATCACTTAACCATAAGTCTAACACTCCCTCTTAATTTCCATTTTAAATAGGAGGTAGAGTAAAATCAGGGATTGAACTCAGGATCTACTGCTCTAATATTATGTTAAATTACCGATTTTTCCAAAAGTTTAAACTGTTAGGAAATGATGAATTTAATCACTTATCCATAAGTCTAACAATAATAAGAGGAGAAAATATCTTTATCCTCTCATTTTTCCTTCTCATTAATTACTTAATTTAGAAAATAAAATAAAATAAAATAAAAAACAAAAGAAGATACCAATTATGTAATGAGGAGGTCAAGAACTGTGTAGTTTAGTGGCATAATCTTCTCTATTAGTAAGAGAACTAGGGTTTCAAATTTTTCATTCACTTTATTATAATTATCGAATTATAAAAAGAAGTAATGTGAAGTGTTATTTTATTTTATTTTTTTTTTTTTACACATTTTATAAAATTAGAACACTATGTACTCTAGGGTGCTTGCTTGAGAGATAGTACATTAATACTTACCTTTGAGTAGTATATTTGACATCTATGTAAGGGTATTTTACTCAAATAGATGCTCAAAATAGAAAATATTTTGTTTTTATTTTTTCTACACATGTGATGTAGTTCAAAAATATTACTCAAACAATCAAGCATATGCACTCAGTTGGAAGTTGAAAATTTTTGCCGATTTTATATATGGAAGATTGGTTTGTGGAGGAAGTTTGTGTTGAAGAATCATTGAGTTTTGGGGCTATTGAAGTGGGAAGGCAAGTGGGACATTTGATAAGGTTACAATAGAGAGTTTAACTTAAAAGGTTTTGTAAGTAAGTTATTGTAATATTTTCTTCTAGTAGATTTTCACTTTTATTGTAACAATAGAGATAATTATTTATTTTTCATTTTTATTAAACAATCACGCATTAGCTTTTTCTTATTTATTATTATTTATAAAGATAATTGCAATATGTTGTTAATGTCGCAGTTTGAATCTTTTCCTCCCTAGACCTCTAAACATTTTATGTATGGGGATGTGCCAATTTAACTACAAGGCCCTTAGCTCGGTCAAATTCGGTCATATTAGCTTGTGCAATTATTTTTTGTCCATTTTAGTATAAAAACTTTTTTTTTAATACATACTCATTTTTCAAAACTTTCCATATTAGATTATCTATTTTGCACTACATTTTATATTAAAATATCAATTTTTTTATTTTTTTATTATTTCTCTTTCTTCATACATGAAACTACCATCAACTTTCTTTATTTATCATCGGGATACATAAACAAAAAATAAAAATAAAAAGATAAATGCAAAATGAATTGTGCTAGTGTAAATTTACTCAATTACTTTAGTAACTATGTATTTTTACACAACTTTACATGACCTAATGTGAGTGAATTTTAGACTTAGTTGGCTAAAATATGATTTTTTTTTTTGGTTATATAAAAATGTTGTTTGGTCATTTTAAATATGTCCGAGCAAGCTAGGTTAGCCCTACAATGGTTTAGCTGACTTAAGTAAATAATGACGTGCATCATGTGTTTGTTAGATTTCCATATCATTTACTGGCTTGAGTTTTCCATGAAAAATAAATAAATAATGGGGTAGAGAGAGAAAACAAATATATGATTATGACAAAAAAAGGGCATATATTGGGTTGTGAGGTCAGCAATGACCATAAGAGAGAGGCGATGACCAAACTCAATAGTTTCTTTCTTTTTTTGCTTGACTGTATTATATATATACTGAGACATGAACTATGGTCTACTCTCTGTTTAACATAGATACACATCATTTTCACGAAAAAAAAAAGGCATGCTAGAAAAAAGAATGAGTAATTCGTTTTTGTTTTCTTGTTTATTTACCTTTCTCTGTGTAATATTGATCGCACCTTCTCTGAATGTTGTCTATTATCTGTATATGTTTACTTGACCAATGACTACTAAGGTCAGTCCTTATAGTGATGCATGTCTTGTCTTCTTATATTCAATAAAAGAATATATTGCAAAAGAAAGAATAGTGACATGTTTTGTCTTATTTATAAGAGATCCTAATTATTTTACTGCTTTTTTCTTCTTCTTCTAGTCTTTGTTTATTGAACTAAGCTATATTTTCAGCCCAAAAATTTAAAAAAAGAAAAAGAAAAAGAAAATGAACTAAGCTATATTTAGGAAAAATAAGACTTTTGGAAAAATGGTACTTTAGTTAAAAAAGAAAAAGAAAATCTATTAAGATGTAACAAAGGACACATTAGCCTTACACATGACGTATGTAATTCCTCTTGAAAGGCATCAGATTTATAAGGAAAAACAAGCTGAAGAATTAATATATTTTTTTTGGAGGAAAATATGAAGAATTAAGATGGTAATGTTGGACACAAGAAATTGTTGAACTGCTTTAATTAGAAATGAACCTTGTCTGCTAATTAAGCTGTTAATTTAAGTAAGTGAAATATTAAGGTGATGAAGTTGGGTCTAATACAGAAAAAAAATCATTCACTCATCGTACTTTCCACTTATTTAACATTAACTTTCACACATAAATTTATAATGCCCTCAATTAGAAAATAAAAAGAACGAAAAAAAGGGGAATGTGTAGAGTATTAATCTGAACAGGAACTACACGCCCCACTTTTTTTTAAATTACTTTTAATAATCTATATGTATTATGCATTAAAAATGTTAAGAAATTGATCTCTCAAAAAATAGATTAATATTTTACGGATCTTAGAACAAGAAAAAAATTCATATCTCATAAAAAATAATAAGATTATAAATATATTATATACATTTTATAAAACCCCTGAAAATTTTATTATTTTTGAAAAATTCAATAATACATTATAATTATTCAGTGGTCTTTATACAATAATATTTTAAACATGTTACTAAAGAAAGTTAATTGTCAAATCCAAAAATAAAATACCTATTTAATATGGGTAGTAAAATATTATCTATAGAATTTTTGTTTTGTGTGTTCGTTATGCTTAATTTTTATAATTTTCCTGAGTACTTACATAATTTTTTTTCTTAAATTTATTATTATTTTCTTAATTTTTAGTTTTTGCTAATATTTGGGTCATGAAAGAGTGTAAAGTCCATGAGATTTTTTTTTTTTTTAAAATTTTTATTTAGAGTTTGATTGGAATAGTATTTTTACAAATGATTCTTGATTGACATATTGCTATATTATTTGTGGGTTGAACAATTTTTATATATGCTAGACATTTAGTTTATTCTACAAATTTGTTAGTATTGTACGTTATAAATGAAGTTAATTTTTGAAATAATAGTTAAAATGTTTAAGATTTAAAAGCTTCGATAATTAAAAAAATTCACATAATTCATGTAAATAAAACTAAAAATGCATTATAGATATCATATAAATTCCCAAATTTATTTATTTTTATATATATTTATGAATAAATATTTTAATAACTGAATCATACATGACTTATTCAATTATATTTGAAAAGATAATTTCTAATAAATTAAATTAAAAACTTTCCATATGATAATGGTTAGGTAATTTTTCACAAAATATAAAAATTTTGAATCTCATTTCCAAGCAAAATGAGAAACGCATGTGGAGGCAATCGTGGGACACTAGCATAATGGTTCTCCAATTCAAGCCAGCTTTTTTCTTAGAAAGAAAGTAAACGACAATAAATTGGTGAAATAGTAAATACATCTCAATTAGGATTTGGGAAGCCTCAAAGTCAAGAAAAGGTGCAACTACTTTGGGAATATAATTAGTGGTGTCAATGTTTTGATAAATATTTTGATAATTCTTGGGAAGCCAGCGTCGATTGATAGTGGAATTCACCATTTCTTTTGTCCCACTTGAACTTAGGAGAGCATTTTTTTTCAACAAGTAGCTGCACGCTTTGCCTTGGGGAGACCGGTCAAAACACACGTGTTTGGAATTTAATATTTCATTTGCCTTGCATTTCAACGCTAGGATTTCTTTTTTCAATAATCATTAATTACACTAAATGGAGGGGATGAGAGTGAGAGAGTAGAGGAAAAGGAGGTAGGGTTTAATAAATTTTTGTTTTGGAGATGTTTTTATAATTCTATTAAATGTAAAAAGTTTAGCTTTAAATCCGTTTGAAGTTATATTCTTTTAATTCATTATGTGGCAATTGAACAAGTCATTTATGTTTAGTTTATAGTTATTTAAGCCAATAAATGTCATAATTTTTAATTTGTATAACCACTCTGCTTATTGTCCAATTTTGTCATATTAGGAGACACGGCAATTTTGCTGCTTATAATATTGCTAAACATGTTAGCGAGTTCTTGGTGTAGATGAAGGATATTCCACCATATCTTACTGCTATAATCTTAGCCGATATGGATGATATTCCTTAATAAAATTACAGTCTTCTTCTATAAAAAAAAAACTCTCCCCTCATTTACCCCTACTTAATTTTAAATATTTAAATAAAGAGGAGATATGTCTATTCTTCTTCTCTCTCAATTTTAAATTAAAACATCAAAACAAGGGGAAATAGTAACAATTCTCCTCCACTTTCCTTATGTTCCCTCACTTATCCTCTACTCTCCTCTCTCGTCAAACTTCAAAACATGGTGTAAGGAAAGAGATTCAATCACTAATTCTCTTCATAAAGGAAATCAAACAACGCTATGAGTTATAAAACTCTTATCAGTATCATGATTTGACGAATAATTATGACTGTAAATTATTTTATATACATTTGAATAATATATAGTGAATTTATCATTTATAATGTAGTAAAAATTAAATCTAACAAGTAACATGGTTCAATATAAGAATTACACATCGAACTATGTTCATATGCTTTTTTTTTTTTGCTGAATAACTGTGCTCATATGCTATGTGACTCTACTATAAGCATATTCATACTATAAGATAATTTATTTTAATTGAAATTTATTATTAAAGTTTTAAGATCAAAGTACTATTCCAATTAGACTTATTATTGCATCATATGCTTTTCCTACATATATATATTTTAGTTATTTTCTTATTCATTTTTGATGATTTTTGTGAAATCTTTCTTTTAATTTAGGGCACATATCAGTTTTCATCCTTAAAATTTATCACATTTTTTAATTCGGCCTCACGAATTTCAAATGTAGTAGTAAAATCCTTCAAGTTTGTACCAATGTGGTCTATACACTAATTTGGACACGTGTCATGTGATTAGATACATGCATAATTTTATAAAAAAAAAAGTCTATGTGACTAAAGATAAAACGCAGTAGTCTAGGTGGAGTTCCACGTAATTACCATTATGGCTAACTATTAACGTGTAGAATAAAAGAAAATGGAATAAGATTTATAATTTATGAACTTGAATTCACTGAATAATATTCCGTATTTGGTTTATGAGAAAAATATTTAGGAAAATACAATGATATAAAAAAATTTAAAAATTGAACAATCATTTTAGTGCTTGTGAAACTCTAAGGATCAAATAAGAAAATGTGTAAAACTTTAAGGACTAAATTAAATTGGATTATTTTACAAATTTTAAGAATTTGATATTGCTACATTTGAAACTCTACAAACCATATTGAGAAATGAGATAAACTTTAAAGACTAAAAGTAGTATTTTTACCCTTTTATTTACATATGATTTTTTGTTAATCCATGCATCCAAGGACATAGTGCAAATATTAATAACGCTTAAAATGAACATAGATATAAATTTTTTTATTATTAATTTATGCTTTAAAAAAAAATTAATATATCAAACATGTGGTGTTTAATAAAGAGGAATGAATGAAATTTATGGAATATAATTTAAAAAAGTCTAAATATTATTGGGATTTCTAAGCTTAATTTTAAAGAAAAAATGAAAAATAAATATTAACATAGAGCAATTTATAATTAATTGAAAAAAGAGTCTTTCATAACTTTGAACTCAAAAATATGATTTCATCTGTTTCATTTTGTTAGTCTACCTTTAAAAAAAAAAATCTAATTATCTAAAGTTTTAAGAAGTAATCATTTTTTTTTATTAAAAAGAAGGCAATATTGACATTAAAAAAAATGATAAGAAGGCAATATTTAATGCATTTAAAAAGTACTAATGTGAAAATTTTATTCTTGTTAATAACTTATGAAAGGTGTGAAAATTGTATTTATAAAAAAATAATTCATAGTAAAATAATAAAGAAATAAAATTACCAGGACTCGAGAGAAGAGTAATAAATTTAAAATTGGGTCCGGTTATTAATAAATAGTTATAAAAAAGTTTTGATTTGATGTAACTTTTTTAGAAAATATAAAAAATTAAAAAAATAATTATTTTTTTCATAAACAATTTTTAAAAATAATTTCAAAATCAATACTTTCAAAAGCATTGCTTAACTTCTCTCTTTAAAATTTTAAAAAATGGTTATGCATCCAAAATCTTTTAAGGACGTTTGATTTGCAGTGATGTTACATTATGTCATAATATTACGTTGTTATAATCTTACATTAATATAATTTCAATACAAAAATTTAATATTACATTATTTAAGAAAGTGGTAAAATTACAATAATATAATATATTTTATAATTTTAAATTATAATAATATTAAAAAAAAAAATTTAATATCACATTATTATAATCTACATCACATAAAAAAGCATATCAAAACAAACAAACGACCCTTAAAGTCAATTCTGTTTGGTTTCATATTGGTGGTTGTCAGTCTAACCAAAACCAATTTTCTACGAATTGGGACCATGTCGGTCATTCTCTAATATTATTGCAGATGTTTCTTAAAAAAAAAAAACTGTTGCAAATGGTATTTTAAAGCTAGTCAAGCAGTCAGTATCTCTTTTGTATTTTAAATAGCTTCTTTTCTACCCACAGATTCACCCGTTAGACTCAGGCCACCCACTGACTTAGAAGCTTCCAACCTCTTTCCCTGTTCAAAGTCTCCGGGACTCCAACACCAAACAAAGGTCCCTCGATCAATCACAATCTCTTTCACTTTTTTGTTTTTGTTTTTTGTGTGCAGTTTTTTCCTCTTTCACACTGATGATTGGCCACACAGTGGACTCCCAAGCGTGGAATAATTCTTACCGTGCTGTGAGCCTGTAATATGCTTTAAAATTGATTGGAGTTTTCGAAATGATTCTCTTATTAGGAACAGAATTCTTAAGGAACAAATCCGATGATAGATTTTCTTTCCTCGTGCATGTGGGAGTACACTACACACTACACATGCTGTCAGCTACTCGAATAATTCTAGAAACTAGAATTTCATGTAAAAAGAAAAAGAAAAGAGCTCCATACATTGAATTTTAGGCCATTTCATAATATTGTTTTTATATTTTTTTAAAATATGTGTGTGTGAAAAAATATATAAAAATACATATAATATTATTTAAAAACTGAAAATTGTTATTTAAGTTGTAGTACCAAACATCACCTTATGTATTATATATTTTATCACACATTTTACTACAACTTATACATATGTCAATTTGTGATTAAATTACATTATTTACTATGAAACAACTCAAACACTTTTAGGATTTTTTTTAACTTAGGGCATTTCTTTAAGAAATAGTCATACTTCTATAAATTTTTATGAAAAGAAAATTAATTTTTTAATTATATTTTTTTGATATTTTATATAATAAGTGATATAAAAACTTTTTAAAATAATTTGTTAATAAATGTTTAAAGGACACCTGTCAATGAGAGCCTGAATCTCTAAACTTTTTTTTTTTTTTTTGGGAGGGAATAATCTCTAAACTATTTGTCCATGTGCAACTGCCTCACATGGATAAGAACAAAACAAATGAAAAAGGAACTTCATGACACTATTTTCCTATTGTATATACAAGTTGCTTGATGTTGGATATTTGAAGATATAACGGGTGTTTAGTAATGTTATTCTACTAATGTTGTTTGTATTTTTTAGAAATACATGTAGGTGAAAAAATGTAAAAAAATGTGTAATATTATTTAAATAATGAAAATTGTTATTTAAATAACGGTAACAAATAGTCCCTATAATTTCATTTTACCTCCACGGCTCCACCGCTTCGCCAATTGTCTCAAAGAAAAGGAAAAAAAAAAAAAACATTGGATAATCATGCAAAAATTTCATTTTCACTAATCTCTGTTTTTATTCTTCAATTAGAAAATTCTACACACTAATCATATGTAGCACAACTCCACTTAACCACTAAACAAATTATCTATAACGTCATTTTCACTATTTCTTGTAAATATCCACAATGTCCAAACGAAGTTGCCTAATCTTTACCCATAAAAGATAAAAGAAAAAACTCGTTTTTAATCATTGTCACAAGGTCCCACCGCCACCACACAGCCATGGTTCTTCAAATCCCATTCCCACACTCAAACATTTTGGAACCCAAAAATCTGAACTTGGAAATGAACTAAAACTAAAACCAAGTCTCTGTCAAAGAAGTCCGAACATAGTAAGCAATGTTTCCATTTCTTCTCTTCCTGTTGTTTCTCACACCACACTTCACTCACTCTTTGAATCAAGAAGGCCTTTTTCTTCAACAAGTCAAGCAAAGCCTCTCTGACCCAAATCAGTCCCTCTCTTCATGGAACAACCGAGACGACACTCCATGCAACTGGACTGGCATCAACTGCAACAACTCGACTCACCGAGTCGACTCAGTCGTCCTCTCCAACTTGGAACTCGAAGGCCCTTTTCCAACCTTGCTTTGCCGACTCCCTTCTCTCTCTTCGCTCTCTCTCGACAACAACTACTTCAACGGTTCCCTCCCCGTTGATATCTCCAAGTGTCAAAATCTGAAGCTCCTCAATCTGTCCCTGAACAACTTGGTGGGTCCCATCCCGGCCACTCTGTCTCAGCTCCCAAATCTCCGGGCTTTGGACATTTCAATTAACAACTTTTCGGGCGAGATTCCGGCGAGTTTCGGAGAGTTTCGCCAACTCGAAACGCTCATCCTCGTGAATAATTTACTGAACGAGTCGATACCCATTTCATTGGGAAACATTTCCACTCTGAAAGTGCTTCAACTCGCATATAACCCGTTCATACCGGGTCGGATACCGAGTCAACTGGGCAACCTGACGAATCTCGAGGTACTCTATCTCAGTGGGTGTCACCTCACAGGTCCGATTCCGGACAGTCTCTTCCGGCTGACTCGCCTGAAAAGGCTCGAGTTGACCTATAATAATCTCACTGGGTCAATCCCCAGCTCAATCACACAGTTGAAAAGCATAGTCGAAATCGAACTGTACTGGAACGAGCTCTCCGGCGTGTTACCTTCGGGGCTGTCGAACTTGAAATCGTTGTTGAAATTCGACGTGTCGACGAACCAGTTGACCGGGACGATCCCGGACGAGTTGTGCGAGTTAGAACTGGAGTCACTGAACCTGCAGGAGAATCGCTTCGAAGGGTCTGTACCAGAGATCATAACTCGTTCAACAAAGCTGTACGAACTGAAACTCTTCAACAACAAACTCACTGGCTCACTACCCAGTGAACTCGGGAAGAACTCACCGTTGCAGACCATTGACATTTCCTACAATGGATTCTCTGGAGAAATCCCAAAATATTTGTGTGAAAAAGGTGCTTTAAAAGAACTTATTTTGATGCACAATTCATTTTCGGGTGGGATTCCAGAGAGTTTTGGGAATTGTAAGAGCTTATACCGGGTTCGGTTAAAGCAGAACAATCTTTCTGGTTCAGTACCCGAAAGTTTCTGGGGCTTACCCCACGTGTACTATCTTGAGCTTGAAGATAACTCACTGTCTGGAAACATTTCTAGAATGATATCCGGGGCTTATAATTTGTCTCAGTTGATGATCTCAAAAAACCAGTTTTCGGGGTTGATACCTGAGGAGATTGGGTCACTGAACAATCTTGTTAAGTTCTCGGGGAGTGATAATAGGCTTACTGGTCCAATTCCTGGGAGTTTTGTGAAGTTGAGTGAATTGGGTACGCTTGATCTTAGTAATAATGAGCTTTTCGGTAAAATTCCGGAGGGAATTCAAGCTTGGAAGAGGCTCAGTGAGCTTAATTTGGCAAACAATAGGTTGTATGGTGAGATCCCAAGTGAAATTGGGAGCTTACCTGTGCTTAATTATCTTGATCTTTCTGGGAATCACTTTTCCGGCAAAATCCCAATTGAATTGCAAAATTTGAAGCTATTGACTTTTAATTTGTCGAATAATTGGTTGTCCGGGGACCTCCCTCCACATTATGCGAATGAGAATTATAGGAATAGCTTTCTGGGAAATCCAGGGTTGTGTGGTGACCTTCCTGATCTTTGTCCTAGTGTAGGTGGAGGTAAGAAAGAGGAGAATCTGTGGATTTTCCGATCAATCTTTATGCTTGCGGGCATTGTTCTCATTGTTGGGGTTGTAGGGTTCTATTGGAAGTACCAAACTTACAAGGAGAACAAGAAAGGGCTTGCTATGTCGAAGTGGAAGTCATTCCATAAGCTCGGTTTTAGTGAGTTTGAAATTATGGATTGTCTCAATGAAGAAAATGTGATCGGTAGTGGAGGTTCTGGAAAAGTTTATAAGGTTGTGCTTAGTAATAGTGAGATAGTGGCGGTAAAGAAACTATGGGGTGGAATAAAGAAAGGAGAAGGCAGTGTTGATTCAAAGAGAGATTGGTTTGAAGCTGAAGTTGAAACATTGGGAAGGATTCGGCACAAGAATATTGTGAGGTTATGGTGTTGCTATGACACTGGGGATTGCAAGCTTCTGGTTTATGAATACATGCCTAACGGGAGCTTGGGAGATTTGTTGCATAGTGGCAAGGGAGGATTGTTGGATTGGCCAACAAGGTATCAGATTGCTCTGGATGCAGCTGAAGGGCTTTCTTATCTGCATCATGATTGTGTTCCATCTATTGTCCATAGGGATGTGAAATCAAACAATATATTGATAGATGGAGAGTTTAGGGCTAGAGTTGCGGATTTTGGAGTTGCTAAAGTAGTTGCAGCAGTCAGCAAAGGGGGAGAACCAATGTCTGTGATTGCAGGCTCTTGCGGTTACATTGCTCCAGGTTTGCTAACATGTCACTTGATCACTCACTGATTTATTTTGCTATGCTGAATTGAGCACTTACTAATATCATTTATTAGTTCTTATATTCTTGGTTTCATATTGTGAAATAACTTATATTTCATTTGATCATGTAGTCCGTTCATACATACCATAAGCTTTGTTTGAGTAGACTAGTGATTGAGAAAATTATTGGTATAGTCTCTGCAGTATGCAATATGCCCACTTAAATTATTTTCATCCACTTTAAAATCATTATCTGCAATAGGATTTAATAAATTCTAAGCTGCTGGCTTGTTTCTAATTCATTCTGCTTTGATTTGAACCTGATGCAGAATATGCTTATACACTTCGGGTGAATGAAAAGAGCGATATCTATAGCTTTGGGGTGGTCATATTGGAGTTGGTCACAGGTAAACGCCCAACTGATCCTGAGTTTGGGGAGAAAGACTTGGTGAAATGGGTGTCCACCACCATAGATCAGAAAGGAATCGACCATGTAATTGACCCTACACTTGAATCTAAGTACAAAGAAGAGATCAGCAAAATTCTTGACATCGGCCTTCTTTGCGCTGGCTTACTCCCTATTAACCGCCCTGCAATGCGAAAAGTGGTTAAATTGCTGCAGGAAGCAGGGGCAGGAAATAAGTCCAAGAGAGTTCACAAGGACGGGAAGTTATCCCCTTATTACCAGGGAGATGCCTCTGATCAAGGAGGTAGAGTTTAACATCCTTATGGTGTTTGGTTTCATGGGAAAAAGAACAGAAAGTACCGAAAGATTGAGAGCGAGCTGAGTTCCACATGCTATGTCCACTCTGAAATTGAGGGTAACCATTGGAGTGTAGAAGCCTAAGATTGTCTCTAGCGAAAACACCAAAAAGTTAAAAGCTCTCTAATTGGTTTAGATAATCGTAGCATTCCATTCTGTTGTCACTAATTTCCAGTTGTAACAATTAAAGTATCTTACTGTAGCTGCTTTTCATAGTTTTTGTTTGGTGGTTTGAACGTGCAAACGTAATAAATGTCAAAAAGTTGAGACATGCTTTTCAACTAGGAACAGCTCGGATACTTTTGATTGGTGAACTTCGGCAAAATTCCTAGTTTTTAATGTATGATTTAGATGGTCCCGCTACTATGTTTTTGTAGTGTGTAATCACTGTGGAAATTCCAACTGGCGGAAAAGTAAGAAGCTTGTTTCATTGAAGTGTTAGTCAGTTGGTGTCTTCGGTGGTCGCCTTCTTTTACTGAATTAATTGGGGCCCAACGGTTATCTTACGTTATTGCCTTTTGTCTTTCTTCTTCAGCAACACTCTAAATAGTCAATATGGTGGGTGATCGAGGGCGGACTCATTTTTATTTGAAAATGATAAGATCGAGACCAAAATGTTGACTAAAGAGGCAAGAATCCGAAGAAATAAATGGTAGACCCGGAAGTTATGTTTAGAGTTGGACAGCTGGGTTAGCAATGAATGTTGTAGGCTGCGGCCTGCACTTTAAGGGAGTTTATTTGAAGATAAAATAGGGGAGATGAAAATTTTGAAAAGAAAATGAGTAGGAATTTTTTTTGAGTGTGTTTTGTTGATTGGAAAGGAAGAAAAATAAATGGTAGAGCTCGAGTATTTTTCCTTTGAGCTCACTAAAAAGCTTTTTTTTTTTTTTTTTTTTTTTCAAAATGGAGAGAAAATTGAAAGGAGAAAATGAGGATGCTTAATGGGCAAAAATGTTCATGGCTAGTTTTTATCTTTCTTTGAGAGAGAGAGAGAGAGAGAGAGAGAGAGAGAGATGTTTGTTTTGTTTTGTTTAACTAGACATGATTTTTTTTTGGGACATGATTTTTATTTTTTAATCAATTGGGTGATTGCTTTTTATTTATTTATTATTATTATTATTTTTTATTGTTTGTCACGTTTTTGTTTTGATTTGACATCATTTTTTAACAATGGTTTATGAGTAAATTTATACAAACTCACTTTTTCTATCTCTCTACTTTTTCACTCCCAACCAAACAAAAAGGGGATAAATTAAAATATTTTCTATCTTTCTACTTTTTCATCCTCCCACAATTTTTTATTCTCCTACTTTTTCACAACTCCAACCAAACGGATCCTTAGTATGCGTTTGACATTGACTTAAAAAGTCAGCATTTTTTACTATTCAGCTTATTTTTGCTATTATTTATACGTTTCACTATACTATTTCAGCTACATTTTATCTTTATTTACAGTACCTTTAGCAAAAAAATTTCAGTTTCAGTTAAATAAAATGTTCCCAAACAGACACTAAAAAAAAATATAGAAATACTCAATGTGTTCCATAGCCAACACTCATTTGTAATACCTCACTGAGTAAGTATAAGGTATTCTATGCTCATAGTTAAAAATGGAAAGTTTTATATAGGGTGCAAGGGATTCACCATAAGTATGAGAGAAGGAAGCATGCGTCACTATATTTTAGAATACCTAATAATTTTCCATACCTTATAGGTATAGTATTTAGTTGCTGTTTGTTGATGGTCATTTTGAAAATCAAAAGAGAAAGGAGCCCAACAACACGGGCAGAAAGGAGTTGGTAAACAGATAGAAAAAACCATTAAGCCCAAACGGCAGGAATAATGGGTCACAGGTCCATAAAATAAACAAATGGCCCTTGAGGAAGCAAACGAGCTCAAAGGAGTCTGGAAAGAGAGAAATAGCAAACCCATAAGCAGTATATGATGTAGAAAAGTGAGAATGGGTCATGGCAGGCCCGAAGTAATGCAAATAAAGAAAGTAAGGGGTTGATGGCAAGCCCATGAACCCTGTAAAGTTATTATTTACAACTATGTGTTTTGTTGACTTTTATTCCGTGCCAAATTTGATTGTTATTTTATTCAATCTTTTGTACCCTGTATTTATTGTGGGATTTGATTATAAAGGTTGTGTGATAGAGAGAGAAAGTGTGAAGACTCAAACAATTGAAGACTGAAGAGTTTTCGCAGGTATCTTGCGACTAAGCATCTCGCGAAGTGACCCATGTGACTTGCACATGCTGGAATGCGAAGAGTCAAGCCAGGATGGAGACAACTGTGTTTTGCGAGTATCTCGCGGGTAAGGCCTTCTCGCGAGATACCCGCGAGACATTCTGTTCTGCCAGACTGTCCATTCTGATACACACTTTCTGTGCCTACACTATATATATCCACATTACCCACAAATGTTAAGGAGTGCTTCTGACAGAAAACCCTAACCAAATACCTTGAGAGTTAGAAATTGTTATACCCACAATCTTCTACACATTTGCTTGAGGAATTTTCTCAACTCCTACCTCTTCATTTCCATACCATTGAGAGGTTGATAGCCAAAACACTTACCACACCCTTTCAGAGTGTCAAGTGAAGTTTTGGTGCTGCTGGGAAATATTGGAAGAAGCCAAGGATGACAAATGCAACATGGAGCTTGTTGCGGGATCCGGAGAACTAGACAAGACACGGTTCCGAGAAGTCTTCTTGGAGTCGGAGTTTGGAGGGCTTAGGTACATCGGGTAGATTAGGCTTGGAGGGTCTCTTGCTAACCCATGTATCCCAACTGATTGTCTAGTGGATCGATTTCCACTTGGAGGGCGGCAGAGAGGTTTTTCGCCGAGTTTTTCAGTTTCCTCTTCGATAACATATTGACGTGTTATCTTGTGTTTGCATTTTTCTTCCCTACTCTTTTACATTCCATTTTATTGCTGTGTTGCTTTGATTATGGATTAGAGTAGCTTGTTTGTTTATCCGCTCGCTTTTACACTATTACGCACTTAGTATTAAGTTAGTGTAAAATCAATCGAGCTGTAACTTTAATTTGGGGGTCTAAATAGCTCTTGTGTTTTCAACACATTTTCAAACTTTCAATTGTTATCAGAGCAGGTACACTCACTGTGGTTTAATTACCTGAGTGTGATCCTTAACCCCGTTTGAGATGGACCGGTCACAATCTTTAAATGTTCCACCATTTTTCGATGGTAGTAATTATGCCTTTTGAAAAGTCCGAATGAGGGCATTTTTGTGTTCAGTTGAAGATATTGTTTAGGATGCGGTAGAAGTAGGATGGACTAGGCCGGAGACCTCTAAATCCACATAGGATAAAGCAGCTCTTGCGGTAGCTAACGCTAACAGTAAAGCTTTGAATGCAATTTTTTGTGGTGTTTCTCCAGATGAGTTTCACAGAATTTCTCACATAACAGTAGCCAAGGAAGCTTGGGAGATATTGGAGACCACGTATGAAGGAACAAAGAAAGTGAAGGATACAAAACTTCAGATGCTTACCACCAAATTTGAAGAGTTTAAGATGGGAGATGATGAGCCCTTTGATTCATTCTATGGGAAGCTCAACGAAATCGTGATTGCAAAGCCCAATCTTGGTGAGAAGATTGAGGATGCTAAGGTGGTGAGAAAAATTTTGAGGTCCTTACCGGAGAGCTTCTGAGCAAAAGTCACAGCTATAAAGGAAAGTAAAGATTTGGATGAGATTAAAATCTAAGAGCTCATTGGATCTCTCCAAACGTATGAGCTGGGACTGCCTTCTCATAAGTCGAGTAAATCTCTTGCTCTTAAAACCATCACCAAAAGAATGGATGATTCCTCCGAAGAAGATGGAGTGGAGAAGGAGGTAGTATTTCTTGCAAAGAACTTCCGAAAATTTCTAAAGATGAAGAACAGTGGGAAATCGTTCAGCAGAGGGAAGTTTTCATCCTCCAAAGGTGATAGAAAGGAGTTTAAGAAGAAAGATGGGAAGGATTCTCAATCCCTTCAAGGCATTGTGTGTTATGAATGCAACGGCCATGGACATCTCAAGAATGAGTGTCCCAACTATCTAAGAGGGAAGGGCAAGGCGTATGCCACAACACTTAGTAATTTAGATTCTTCCAATTTTGATTCGAAAGAGAGTTATGATTGAGAAGAGAATTACTCCGCTTTTATGACTATTGCTCATGTTGAGTCCTCGGAGGACTTGAATTTGCTAGTGGAAGAGGTCGATGAATATAATGAAGTGGAGTCAATGGGAGTAGTAGAAGAATCTAATGCTGAAGAAGATGAAAATGCAATGGGTCTTCAAGAAAACTATAATTCCCTACTTAAGAAGTCAGGAGAATATACAAGGGTGGCCAAGACAGCTATTAAAAAGATGAAGAAGGCAGATGAGGACTATAGAAGTCTCCTAGTGCGATATAAGGAGGCCAAATGTGAAATAGAGACACTGAATGGAAAGCTAACAAAAGCCTATTCAAAGATAAAATTCCTTGAGCTTGAGGTGGTTCAAGCCAATGCTAAAGTAGAGCGAGTCTCCTCCAAAAAGCTTGATGAAGTCCTATCTCATCAAAAACCTTTCTCCGACAAAACCGGATTGGGATATACCGGAGAAATTAGTTCAGCTATCAAAATACCAAGGAAGTGAAGTTTGTGTAAGCCAAAGAACCTGTAGTGGCTACCTCTACACCTAAGAAAGTAGAGGATGAAAAGAAGAAGAATGTGGCTGATCAACGGGTGTTGAATAAGCCTCGTAACCAATCAGTGGTTAGGTCTGAACCTAAAGGGAAATCACATCCAAAATCACAAAGAGGTCCGATAATTCAACATTTTTGTCATCATTGTGGACTTCAAGGACACACCAGACCAAATTGTTATAAGCTGGGGGTATTGAAGAATCGATCAGAGGTCAAAAGGACCAAGAAATGACAAGAGGAATTGGTCTGTTGAGTCATCAAGAGGTCGAAATGGTGATCCTGGTGTGATGGACGTGATGAAGATGATCGGTGCATTCACCACTTGCTTGGAAAGCTTCACTAGAAGGTTTGAAAGTCCTAATTCTCGTACCCAATCCAATAGGGATATCACCCCAAACGCACGTGCCGTGTGGGTGAAGAGGGGTACTCAAGCATAAGCATTACAACATGTCCATGCATTAATACTTCCGATGTTTAGGGACATATGTTCATGCATCATAACATGCATAATTTATTTTGTATCATTTGATTCTGGTTTATAGCATGTTTCTTTTACAAGCTTTTGCTTTGTTTTTGTTTTTGTTCTGTTTTTGAGTGTGTTCAAAAATTTCAAAAACCCATAAAAATTGAAAAATTTTCAAAAAGTTTGATCGTTTGTGTTGTGTATATTACATGTGAGTTTGGCCTAGTACCTTTGTACTAATGGCGTAGTGCATTTACGAGCTTAACTTGTTATGTATGCACATTTATCTGTGTGGAAGAAATCTTGAAAATTATGTGTGATTGTTGTAAATAGATCTTCAAGCTTGTCATGAATGATTGGTCAATAGTATTGATGGTCTTGATACTTGCATAAACTTGTGCCTATATCTCTTCTCACCTTTATTTTTATGTTTTTTGCAAAAGAGCTCACCAAATGTAAATCTCAAAGTGAAAAAGAGATATTGAGCTGCAAAAGCTTGTCGCACATACTAGTATTTGACTAGGAAAAAGGGAAAGCGACTTTTGTTTTGAATTGTATGGTGCTCAAAAAGCCAAAGGCTAATTCTAAATGTTGAAATATCAAAAATTTCAAACACCGATCTCAAAAAGAGATGTATTATTAAAAAAAAAAAAAAAAAGATAAAATGTTAGGATTTATGCAAAAGTCAAATGAAGAGCTTCTAAGATTTGTAATCAATTTGTGGGAGGTCATATATGTTCATTTCTAAAATTGAGATAGACCACTTGATTTAGTACCAGTTGTGTATGACTTGATTGAATTGATCATTGAAGTTTCACTCTGGTCTAAGGACTATTTCACACTTGATACTCACCTACAACACACAAGACTTTGATTCAATTAATGCTTATCTCATTTGTGTGATTGTACATGTTCAAATATGATGTGTATGCTCAAGTACTCTCTGATCAAACCCAAAAAGATTTTTGAGTGTTTTATACGTTTTTGAAAGTGATTTTATACTTTCGTGTCTTTAGTTTTTGTTCAAAATTCATTTTTGTGTTTTTCTTCAAAAACTGGTTTAGAGGTTGTTTCGCGAGAAGCTCGCGAGTTAGAGCTTCCCGCGAAAAGAGTTTAAGGGAAATAATTTTTTTTTCATTTCACACAGAGACTCTCGCTACTGTCTCGCGAGTATTTTGCGACTAAACACTTCTCGCGAAATTTTTTTTAGGCAAAAACTGGAATTTCTTCAAATTCAGACAGAAGCTATCGCGACTATCTCGCGACTGATTCGTGACTTAAAGCTTCTCGCGAAAGCTTTTGAGGAAGTGGCCATTCTCGCGACTGTCTCGCGATTATCTCGCTACTGCCTAACCCGCGAAAAACGCTTGTTTTCAGTTTTATAATGCAGATGTGACAGTTTTTCAAAACATTCCCATTTCCCTCGCTCAGCCTCTCTCGAACCCTTCTTAACCCAAAATCACATTTTTCTCAAACCCCATCATTCTCAAGCTTATTTTCTGCATTTCCAACTTCAAGGTATGTTTTCTAAAACATTTTCTTCCTGTTTTTCTAAGATTATGCAGAAATTTAAGTTAGGGTTCCAAAATTTGGGGATTTTTCGAAAATGGGTTGGGGTTCTTAATTTTGTGAAATTTTTTCCAAAATCTTTGATTGGGTTGAGTCCCATCTGCTGTTTGTGTATTTGTGTTGGCCCATTGTGCATTTTAGCATGTATTGAGGCAAGTTTTCATCGTGCTCATGCATAATTCATATTTGGATTGCTTTGTTGCATGTTAGGTGTTTGACAGAATGTCTAAGTGACATTTCTGTGTTGAATTAAACCCAAATGAATTCCAATTCTTGGGTTTCCTTTTGTTTGATCATGTTTACCATGCTTTGGTCAATGGTTGTGTGTTTTACACACTTTGCCCATTTTGTGCCTCAATGCCATGCCATGCACACACTAGGCACACACCTAGGCACCCTCTGGGCACACCTCATGCATCTCATGCTGCATCCTCATGTATCAGCAGATGCACACATATGCACACACATGCACAACTACTTAATTTCATGCATTGTGTTTATATTTACTTGTTTTATCTGTTTTAGCATGTTGCTTTGAGTTTGTTATGCTCTGTTTTAGGCTGTTTTACCTTTGTTTTTGGACTAACTTGAATCTAATCAAGTTTTGTGTTCTGTTTTGTGTTTTTGCACTTGTGTCTTTCCTTGGTCTCTGTGTAATTGTGCAGATGTCTCCTACCAAACAATCTGCAACCAAGAAATCCACAAAACACTCTCACACTGATTCTGACAATTTCAAGTTTGCTGATACTGATATGAAATACAATGACTGCTACAAAAGAGCAACCATTATTATGGAGAAGGTGGTTCAGCTAGAAATCCTTGAGGACACCTTCATCCTTGAGGTGTTCAAAGAAAGGACTTAGACCAAGCTGTTGAACCCAGTTGGGGTTGTGTACTCAAAGATCATACGAGAATTTTTCTCAAATGCTACTGTGGAAGAAGACCATATAGTTTGCTAGGTGAGGCACAAAGAATTTATGATTACAAAGGATAGTATTCAAGAATTTTTGGAGATTCGTCCTCCCTCTCAGCCAATCTCAGTCCAATATGAAGATAGATTGAGTTTTACTGAGGAGAAGATAAAGATACTTGGTGGTACACCGAAGAAGTCATCCATGAATACAATCCAATTTTCATCGGAGATGAGGACATTGTCTTATGTGATGATCCATAACTTGTATCCGGTCATCAACCTCACTACGTTGTCTGCTCCAAGGACAAGATTTCTGTACAATCTTTTCACTTACAAGGAGATTGATATCTGTGGTCACATCTTCCACATTTTGAAGAAAAGCATTGAAAAGCAAAATTCCAGAACAGTTATGCCTTTTCCCTCACTGATTATGGGACTAATTGCTAAGGCAAAGCTGAAACTTTCGAGTGGTCTCACTGTGGTTCAGAGGGACTATCCCATTGGTGCACACACAGTCACTAGGAGCACAGCTCACATCAAGGGCTCCAAAACAGGTGTGCATGCGATACCACAGGATCGTGTTGAGGACGTGGGTGGAGATACAGAGGAGGAGATTGATAGATTCACTTCAGCTTAGCCATCATCTTCAGCACCAGCACAAGGATTAGACAGACTTGATCGCCTACTAGCTAAAATGGACCAGATGTCTTCCGTACTTGACTCCCATGTGCAGCACACTGCGACACAGTTTGCATACCTCCAGGGACAGATCACTGCATTTTCTTCACAGATAGATGACTTGTCCATGGTGCGGGGATCAGATTCAGAGTCTGATCGCCATTCCGGTCAAAAAGGGGGAGAAAATTTTGAGGGGGGGCTTGCACATTTGAGGGGGAGCAGAGCATAGACATAGCTTAGGCATATAATCTTTGGTTCATACAGGTGGTTTAGTTTTATTTATGTTTTGGTTTAAACTGTTTCAGTCTTTATAACTGTTGTTTACAGTTTTTACTGCTTTTGTTTAAAGCTTAAATACTCTATTTTTAATTTCAGTTGATATTCAGTATTTGTGTTTACCTTATTGCTTTGTAGCATTTTTTTGTACTTTCAATATATTGTTAATATGTCTTAAGCAATGTTATTAATTCCGTTTCATACCCCGTTTCGGTTTGTCCAGTGGAACGGAATATTTCGGTACCGGCCAATTCCAGCGTACCGTTTCAAAGTGTTTCGGGTTTTAAAAAATTAAAAATATCTATACAGTAGAATTTTTGTTCACACTTATTATTATAATAAATTAATTCCCTCACATTGTGTGATAAAGAAAACTCCACGCCTACACTCTATATCCAATGTACTTCAATAGGCAAGTAGATACTAATAAGTAATAACCCATCAGTCCATCACACCATTCAAAAATTAAATAAAATAATAATTTTCAGATTCACTAAAAGAGAATTATATCTTGGAAGTAGGAGCCATTCAAAACTTTACCAAACCACATTGTTCAGAAATAACAAGTCTCAGTTTTTTAGCATTCAACTTAACAAAGAAAAAAGTGTCAAGCTCTTAGCACTCTGAAGGTTTGACGAAACGTGAAGACAAGCAAGCGAAAAAATGTACTGCAGAAAGAAAATAAAGCCAAAAATGAAAAGGGAAAAGAAAAGATAGAGCATGCAGATGAAGGTTAGACACTGCCATTGTTGTTAATTTCTTTCTCTCTTCTTAATTTCTTTTTGGGTTGTAATTATTTTCTTATGAATTTAAAGCTTTAGATCTTGTCAAAATAGAAGCTTTACATGTGTGAATGGATATGTGAACATCTGATTGAGATGAAAAACAACATAGTTGCAGGATAGGGCTTTTTTTTTTTAAAAAAAAAAAAAGGCAAAACCAATACCGGCCAAAATTCCCATTCCACCCAAAATTGGCCGGAATTGACCGAAATGGCCGAAACACCCCGAAACAGGCCGAAATTTGACCTGAGGTGGAATGGGTGTTAGTACCATTCCGGATTGCACACTGGCACAAGAAATTTTGGCCTTTCCGGCCGAAACGGAACAAAATTAATAACATTGGTTTTAAGTACCTCACTCTTGTACCCTAGTAGGATCTTGTATCCTAGATGCAAATACTTCATGTAGTTTGCATTGGTTGAGTGTTGGACATGCAATTGATCCTTAGGATTGTTCTAAATTGCATTGCGTGTCCAGATGAGCATTTACTTGCTAAATGTTCATTGTAGTCATTCTTTAATGACTGTTTTTGTTGATCAAAATATGCTTACATGTTTTATTGTGTTTACAAACTTGATCGCACTTTACTTGCTTATGTACGTACCTTGTGTTCAACTTGTCATAAGTTTAATGAAAGTTTTGTTTGTGTGCAAGTGTTTCAGGTTACAGGTATATACGTGCAAGTGCTTCACAGCTTCTAGATTAGGTGTGAGTGTGTTTTGCCACTATTCCCAAACTCACGTTTAAGTTTAGAGTCTGTTTTTGAGAGGTTTTGTCACAGAATAGCTAAAGGGGGAGATTGTAAAGTTGTTATTTACAACTATGTGTTTTGTTAGCTTTTATTTCGTGTCAAATTTGATTGTAATTTTATTCAATCTTTTGTACCCTGTATTTATTGTGGGATTTGATTGTAAGGGTAGTGTGATAGAGAGAGAGAGCGTGTGAAGACTCAAGCAATTGAAGACTGAAGAGTTTTCGCGGGTATCTCGCGACTAAGCATCCAGTGAAGTGACCCATGTGACTTACACATGCTGGAATGTGGAGAGTCAGGCTAGGATGGAGACGGCAGTGTTTCACGAGTATCTCGCGGGTAAGGCCTTCCCGCGAGACACCCGTGCGACATTCTGCTCTGCCAGATTGTCCATTCTGATACACACTTTCTGTGCCTACACTATATATACCCACATTACCCACAAATGTTGAGGTGTGCTTCTAAGAGAAAACCCTAGCCAAACACCTTAAGAGTTAGAGATTGTTATATCCAAAATCCTCTATACATTTTCTTGTGGAATTTCCTCAACTTCTACCTCTTCATTTCCATACCATTGAGAGGTTGATAGTCCAAACACTTACCACACCATTTCAGAGTGTCAAGTGAAGTTTTGGTGCTGCTGGGAAACATTGGAAGAAGCCAAGGATGGCAGATGCAACATGGAGCTTATTGCGGGATTCGGAGAACTAGACAAGACACGGTTCCGAGAAGCCTTGTTGGAGTAGGAGCTTGGAGGGCTTAGGTACATCGGGTAGATTAGGCTTGGAGGGTCTCTTGCTAACCTATGTATCTCAATTGATTGTCTAGTGGATTGATTTCTACTTAGAGGGCGGCGAAGAGGTTTTTCGCCGAGTTCTTCGATTTCCTCTTCGATAACACATCGGCGTGTTATCTTGTGTTTGCATCTTTCTTCCCTACTCTGTTATATTCTATTTTATTGCTGTGTTACTTTGATTATGGATTAGAGTAGCTTGTCTGTTTATCTGCTCGCTTTTACACTATTTCGCACTTAGTATTAAGTTAGTGTAAAATCAATCAAGCCGTAACTTTAATTTGGGGTTCTAAACAGCTTTTGTGTTTTCAACACATTTTCGAGCTTTCAAACCCCAATGATGAGAACAAGGTAATTGGGTCGGGGAAGCCCATTGAATTTAGTAAAAGCTTATGGGAACACAGAGTTAGGAAAAGGGCCAAGGAAGTCCAAGAAAAGCAAATGGGCCAAGGATGCCCAAGAGAAAACAAATGGGACACAGGAGCCCATAAGTAAACGCAATAAAGAACCGATGGCCATGCTAAGCCACTAAGAAAAGAATAAACGGCAGGCCTAAATAGGTACAGTAAGATTGAGTCAGATAAATGTCACAACAGGAATGACAGAGTGATATGGCAGGAAATGATGGCAGTCAAGGAGCAGGCTGAAAAAAAGGCAAAACCCAATATCAAATGAAGCCCAGCCCCTAAGAGGAGTGGGAAATCAGAAAGCAGCTCACGTAAAAGGTCAAGGACGAATGGCAGACTGGGCAGGCAAGCCTTCAGACCATGGCGGACGCATGAGCAGCAAGCAGATTTTGGACATATATGGAAGGGAGGCACGCGCAAGGCCCAAACATCACCAGCCTGTACCCAGCCAATGTGGGACATGGTGAGGTTATGGGTCAGAGGTAAGAGGGCATGGTTTGGTTATGGGGAGAGGAGAAAATCTATTATGGGGTTCCTGCTCAAGCTCTTTTGGGGGATACATCCTGCTGGGATGACATATCACCCAAAAGAAGTAAGGCTGAGTTGGAACCACTAGGTGCATGCCATGAGGGATAGGGAGAGAGAGCACCCACACTGTGGCAAGAAAGGGTGCTGTGCGCACCGAAAATAAGGCTAATAGGCTGGGCCTCGCTTGAGCTCATAACTTATTTGTATGGTGGGTTTGGATTTCCTACTTTGGGTCATTCTCAGCACAAAGACTCAATGAGATCACTTTTCTCTCTCTACGTTGCTTCCCTCTTTCTCTAGAATCTCCTTTGTTCCTCTTCTCTCTGTTTCTTTTTGTTTCTTTCCGAACCTTCCACCCCCCCTTCTTCCTCTAACCTCTCATATTTATAGCTCTAAGTTAGTGGAGAGGCTATGATTACCTCCCTAGTTAGTGCAATGGGAGGTCTAATATCATTAGCTATAAGTGGGTGGTTAGGTGGGAGTGGGATGAGATGAGAGTGGCTTTGGAACTTGGTTCCCACTCCAGAAGTCATGCCCAGCAGAGGTGCTTCTAGGCACTGCCGGGTATGCTGATGACGGTACGTTCGGACGTTATTCTTCCTTTATTGTTCGGTAATGGTCCCCCGAGCAAGGATCGAGTGATGAAACCTAGGCTTGCAGTCCATGTGGGCTTAGACTGGGATCTTGGGTAGAAAAAGATTGGGCCATGGGCCACACTGTTGTGTCAGAACTTAAGGCCCAAATGGGCCTGGGCACCACGAGGCCATAAATTAGCCCCCCCTTGATTCTTGCCCAACTAATGGGAAGAATTAAGGAACTCAGTGGGCACACTCATTTGAGAAGGTTAACAGGCGAAAGCTAAGGCGGTTCCAAAAACCCATTAATGTGCCCTCAAAAGACGTGCTACTCCGGATCGTTTAGTTCAACCGTCATCATTATCTGACAGTTCGCGAATCGACGAGGCGCGTACGTCAGTTGGCATTGGCATCTGTGCAAATTCCTTGTTAATTGAGCCCCATTATGGTTGATTAGACGCCGCTCTTCCCCCCTTGGCCTCTATAAATAGTTCGTCCCAAATCATTCCTCCATTTTTTACTCTCTTCTCTATGAATTTTCTCTCTGCCGAGCATTCATCTGTGCACTTACTCGCCCGCCCAGAGCCCCCCCTTTCTTCCTTAGAGCCCAAAGTAAGTCTTCTACCTCTTCCTTTTACTTCAGCATCTTTCTTCGAGTTTCTTGCTTCAATTTTAGACTTTAAGATGGGATATGCTTTTAAACTGAACACCACGGTGTCTTTAGCCACCTTTAGGCAGAAGTTTGATATTCCTGATGATGTGGAGGTGGCATATTGCCACGAGAGCGAATTTGACCTCCACAGAGGGGAACAAATTGCTTTCTTTCCTCTAATGGCGATCCTATAGGGTGGGGTTAGGTTTCCCGTGGACCCTCTCTTACTCGATACACTTAGGTACTATGGGCTGTGCCTCGACCAACTCCCCCCCAACTTTTACTGGGTAGTCAGTTATGTCAGTAGGTTGAACCATACATTCGGTTTACAATTAAACCATCATGATATAAACCACATGTACAGTCTGTGTGGGAATAAGAATACAAACTATTATTTAAAGGTTAGAGATAAGCGGGTACGGTTAATATCATGCCTACCTGACTCCAATAGGAACTCTGCCGGGGAGTTCGTCTGGGTGCGCAGCAACTGGTTTCCCAGGGATATCCCCTGCCCCCTCTCACGTCGCGAAATGGGTTCGTATTGACTTCTAACTTGACTGTCTTTCTCTTATGGTTGTTTTACTTACCTGAATACTGACGTGATGTTCCATCTATATATATATATTCATTATTTCTTTGTTTATTTTATTTCATTTATTTATTATTATTTTTCTTCTCTTTTTTTTTTTTAGATGGCAGATTGTTTACCTCGGACATTAGGGTGGTCCACGTGAGGGATCTAAACATCGTACTCAGGTCCGAGATATTCATTCATTGGGACGGACAGCTCCAAGCATCCCATCTTATTCTCAGAGTTGAACTGGTCTACTTCACTTGGCAACCCTTTAAGCAAGCGCTTTTGGTAGACAGTCCCCTTCTATCTTACATTGACGTTCGGCATGCAAATTTTTTGCCGCCAAGCTTTACAGTAGGAGAAGCTCGGGAACAAGGTCGGAGATATACTTGTTCGGACGAGCTCGCCTCGCTATGGGACGAATCGGCAGAGCGCATGCCCCGACGCTTACGAGAACTTGCTCACGCGCCCGTTGAGGAAAAGGCTCCCATCCAAGAGGAACCCGCCCAACCTAAAGAACCAGTTGACCCCGAGGCTCCCGTGTTGGTAACTGAGCAAGTGACCGTTGACATTACCGACCTTTCTGACACAGAATCCGACCATAGCGGAGATATGGTGACCCGGAAGACCCTAACCATTAATCGTTTTGTGCCCGGCGCACGGCAGGCCAAGTAACAGCAACCACCACAAGGCCAAGGCCAGACGCCTCCTCCCCTACCTCCTTCCCAAACCAGATGAACTCGAAAGAGGCAACGCGTCAGAGAGCAGACCCCCACCGGGCCAAGAGACGTCATAACCCGGGTCGCCCCCTAACCGTCCAAGGGTATCGTCATACAAGAGCCATAGGCTCAAGCCGGGGTGGGCGCAGCATCCTCCTCTCAAGCGGCGCAGCCGTGGCAACCCAAGTTTTTCTTGGACGGCAAGCCACTCCCTGAAAGCGCTAGTGTACGAGTTTGGGAGAAAGGTGAAAGGGATCGCGTTGCCCATAGCTTAGCGCACGGACTTCTCTTGCCCGAGGATGTACACGCTTATGAGTAGGGGACAGAGGAGTCCATGGGGAGAAGGTTGCAATGGTTCACTGTCGCGGTAATCCTTCACTCGCTAACTTCCTACCAGCCTTTGTACGCATTTATTATTTATTATTGCCATTAACAACATATATATATATATATATATATATGCATACATATTTTTATTATCATCATTATTTTGCTTTTTATCATATATATACGCGTACTTCTTTTATCTTCTGCTGTACTAACCCTTGAGGTTTCACTAGGCTGCTCAGCTAGCTCACATCCTTGATGGGCATCTGAAGGAACTTTCTGAGGATGCAGACCGGGAAAGGGCAGCCAGGGAGGTAGCCACCAAGACAGCGAAAGAGAGGACAAAGGCCGCCAATACTGCCGAGAAGAAGGCTATTGCTGCGGAGAAGGCTAGGGCACCGGCAGAAAATAGGTGCGCGAAACTTTTAGTGAAGCAGGACGAAACATATGTAAAATTAGCTGAGGCAGTAAGTCTGAATACTGCTCAAGCTGAGGAACTCGTTGATCTGAGAGTGGCATTGGGGGCTGCCGAAGAAAAATGGGACCATGAAGGGTTTGCTGACGCGGAAAATTCCATGGAGCCGGTTGTGAATCAAGCTTGGAAGTTGGGTTTTGAAGTTGGTTGGTTAGCTGCCTTGCAGGCCATGGGGGTTCCCAAAGATTCTCCTCTCAGGGACCCCGGCCAAATACCCTTCCCCAATTTTACTACGGCTGCGCAGAACCCTCCGGCGCCCGTTGACGAAGAAGACACGGTAAGCTTGAGGGAACTGGTTGAGCAAATAGACGCTCATGTGGAAATGGATGATGCGGAAGTCACCAGTGTCCCCTATTCTACCAATCAGCGCAGTGAGGATATAGCTCAGCACCCCGCCGACCAGCAGCCAACCGAGCCCGCCGCCCAGACGCAACCCGCAGATCATCAAATTTAGTTACCGAACAAGATTGCTACCGTTTTCTTTTAGCTTTTTATTTTTTATTTATTTTTTTTATATATATACTTAATTTGCCTACGTCACCGGGCTGTGGTGACTAAACAATCATTATTTTGTCTCGTTTTAACTTTTACATGGTCATCGGGCTTTGGTGACAAGACATTGGTTTCGTTTTTATGCGTTTATTTTACTTATGTGAGGTTTATTTGTTGAACACTTGCCTTAATTGTTTTCGTAAAGGCTTACTATTATGTTATCTTCCTTGTCATATTCTTCTATTTTTCGTGCATACCTATTTTCCTAATGATCAGTAATATATACAGTACAGAAAACCGAGATGTAAGTTCCCGTCCCCAGACAATGTTTAATTTGATGATTTCAATTTTTAGCCTTTGTCCTTAGAATACTTTCCACCTGCTCGGTGATAGTAATCGGACTGGGTAGTAGGTTTCGGTCCTTAGGACGTTTCTTAGCATTAAGGTTTCCATCTACTCAATGATTGCGATCGAACCAGGCAGTAGGCTTCCGTTCTTAGGATATTTTTTAACATTAAGGTTTTCGCCTACTCTGTGATAGTGATCGAATTGGGCAGCAGGCTTCTGTCCTTAGGATATTTTTTAGCATTAAGGTTTCTACCTATTCGGTGATAGTGATCGAACCGGGCAGCAGGCTTCTATCCTTAGGATATTTTTTAGCATTAAGGTTTCCACCTGCTCAGTGATAGTGATCGAGCCAGGCAGCAGGCTTCTCTCCTGAGGATATTTTTTAGCATTAAGGTTTTCACATGCTCGGTGATAGTGATCGAACCGGGCAGCAGGCTTCTGTCATTAGGATATTTTTTTAGCATTAAGGTTTCCACCTGCTCGGTGATAGTGATCGAACCGAGCAGCAGGCTTCTGTCCTTAGGATATTTTTTAGCATTAAGGTTTCCACCTGCTCGGTGATAATGATCGAACCGAGCAGCAGGCTTTTGTCCTTAGAATGCTTTTATGGTTTTAAATAATAGAATCAAGTGCGTTTGTGCAGGAAACTACCACAATCTTTATTAGTAAACACATACACTACGTTGCATTCAACTTTCAACTTAATGTACAGCCGATCTGTGATAAATTTTTTTGAGGTTATGGACATTCCATGGCCGAGGTAATGGCCTCTCGTTTAGGTCTTCTAAATAATACGCTCTCGCGCCAGCGATGGCAGTAACTCTATAGGGCCCTTCCCAAGTCTGGGCTAACTTTCCGGCGTTTGTATCTCGCATACTCCCCACCACTTTCCTCAGCACCAAATCCCCAGCGCTAAATTCCCTTGTCTTTACACCTCGGTTATATCACCAGCAAGTTTTTACTGATATTCTGCCAGCCGTACAGTCACCTCTTCTCGGCACTCTTCTAACCAGTTCAAACGCTATGCCATCAACTTATCATTTTGGGCATGATCGAATCCTACAACCCGTGCGCTGCAAAGGTTTACCTCTGCTGGTATTACTGCTTCGGCTCCGTACGTCAAGGAAAACGGGGTCTCACCCGTGGACCTCTTAGGGGTGGTTCGGTACGCCCACAAAACGTTAGGTAGCTCCTCAGCCCACCTCCCTTTCGCGCCGTCCAATCTTTTCTTTAGCCCGTTTAAGATCACCTTGTTGGTGGCCTCGGCTTGACTGTTGCTTTGCGGATAGGCCAGTGTGGAATACCTGTTTTTGATGCCGAGATCACTACAAAACGCACGGAAAGCTTTACTATCAAATTGCAGCCCATTATTAGATATCAGTGAGTCCGGCACCCCAAACCTAGTGACTATGTTTCTTCATATAAAATTTTTGACATCCACATCACGAATGTTAGCTAAAGCCTCTGCCTCTACCCATTTGGTGAAGTAATCTACGACCACCAGTACAAATCTTCTGTTGCCGGTTGCTCGGGGAAAGGGGCCGAGAATATCCGACCCCCATTGTGCAAAGGGCCAGGGACTGCTGACCGGATTCAGGTGACCTGCTTGCTGATGGATCAGTGGTGTATGCTTTTGACACTATTCGCACTTTCATACGTATTCGGCAGCGTCCTTCTACATTTGTGGCTACCAAAATCCTTGAGTCATTGCTTGATATGCCAACGAACGCCCCCCTACATGACTGCCGCACACTTCGCCATGAAGCTCGGCCAGAAGTTCACTCACCTTACCTGGGTGCAGACACAAAAGGTACGGCCCCACAAAAGATCTTCTGTACAGCTGATGATCTGCCGATAACTAGTACCGAGGCATTACTTGGCGAACCCTACTAGCTTCCTTCTCGTCACCTGGGACTCGATCCTCAGCTAGGAATTCAATGATTGGGTCCATCCAGCTCGGCCCGGTCGCCGCAATCACAGCTATATCGACCCCCTCTATGCCAACGCTATCCGTCACACAAATGCTCAGTTCTGGTATTAGTTCTACCTTGATTAACCGAGGAACCTCCTCTGCCGTCGACGATGCTAGCGTGGCTAAGGAATTAGCATGTCTATTCTACGCTCGGCCCACTTGGGACACCTTCACCGTGCCAAACTTGTTTATAACCTACCTCGTCGATTGTAAGTACGCCTTCATCTGAGGGTCTCGGGCTTCAAAGGTTCCCTGAACTTGGTTAACAACCAACCGAGAATCTGAATATACTTCCATGTCACAGGCTCCCATTTCCAAAACCACTCTCAATTCGGCAAGTAAGGCCCCGTACTCGGCCTCGTTGTTAGAGGCTTCGAACTCTAGCCTAAAAGAATGCTTCAACCGTATCCCTTCAGGGGGGATAATAACGATCCCGGCGCCGGACCCCAAGGCACTCGATGCTCCGTTCACAAATACCTTCCATAGGCGACTCTCAACATAATAGACCATCTCCCCGTCATTCTTAGGAGAAAACTTTGCAACAAAATCAGTGAGGACTTGCCCCTTTACTGAATTTCGTGGCCTATAATGTATGTCAAAGGAACCCAGCCAAGTCCTTCACTTAGCTATTCAGCCCGTGAAGTCTGATTTCTTCAGCAACGACTGCAAGGGATACTCAGTCAGAACGTACACCGTATGGGCCTGAAAATAATGCGGCAACTTCCTCGTAACGTGTATTAGGGCTAGCACTAACTTTTCCAAAGGCAAGTACCTCGTCTCGACATCAACCAAAGTCTTACTGATGTAATACACGGGCTGCTGCATTCCCCAGTCCCTGAGTAGAACGGCACTGACTGCATGATCGGACACCGACAGGTACATGAATAAATCCTCCCCGGGCTCCGAGGCGGTCAACATGGGCGCTTGCATTAAATACTCCTTCAAATCTCGAAAAGCCTTATCACATTCCTCGTTCCACTGAAATCCTTTCCACTTCTTCAGAAGCTGGTAGAATGGTTGGCAACGATTAGCGAATTTGGAAATGAATTGGTTAAGGGCGGCAAGCATCCCTGTTAATACTTGCACTTCTTTCGGATTGCTGGGCGGCTTTAGACGCTTTACGGCCTCTATTTGTTTCGGGTTTAACTCTATTCCCCAGTTAGTGATCAGATACCCTAGGAATTTACCAGCCCTCACACCAAAAGCACACTTCTCGGCATTAAGGCGTAACTTATGTCGCCGAAGAATCTCAACCACCTCCCGGAGGTCCTCTATGTGCCACACCTGCTGCCTACTTTTTACCACCATGTCATTAATGTAAACTTCAACCGTCTGTCCTATCTTATCTCGGAACATCCTCGTCATCATCTGCTAGTAAGTGGCCCTAGCATTCTTTAACCCAAAAGGCATCACAATTTAGTGATAGTTGACATCTGGGGAGATGAATGCTGTATTCTCTCGGTTCTCGGGGGCTAGGGCAATTTGGTGATACCCCTGAAAGGCATCTAAAAAGCTCATTCTCGGGTGTCCGTACCTGGCGTCTACCAACCGGTCAATCTTCAGCATTGGAAACAGGTCTTTTGGACATGCTCGGTTCAGGTCAGTAAAATCTACGCAAACCCTCCACTTGCCGCTTTTCTTCTTCACTACCACAGTGTTTGCCAACCACTCTGGGAAGTAGATTTCCCTTATTGCCCCAACCTCTTTCAGCCTTTGAACTTCCGCTTTTACTGCCTCAACGTGCTCCCTAGCTGATCTCATCGGCTTCTACTTCTTAGGAGGGAACGAGGAGTTTAAGTTAAGTCTATGAATGATGAAGTCGGGATCCACTCCGGGCACCTCATATGGACTCCGTGCAAACACATCCACATTCTGTATAAGGAATAGCAACATCTCTACTTTCTCCTGATCTTCCAGGCCCTCTCTTACTTGGAAGTACCTACCTACATCCGGCAGTATTCTTACTTTCACCATTTGCTCAGCACATCCGGCTCTCTTTTCTTCTTGATAATTCTATAATTGTTATAAAGGGATCTGCGGTGACGAGTCCATTTTCTTGGCTTGCTCCTTCTGGTTGGTCCTCTCTCCATTCCAATTTACTAAGGCAATTAAGCATTGTCTAGCTGTTCGCTGGCTGCCTCGTACCATAGCAATGCCTTGCTTTCTAGGAAACTTGACTTTTACGTGCAGGGTAGATGAAACAGCCCCCATTGCGTGAATCCATGGTCTTTCTAGTATCGCCATGTATGGGGAGAACGAAGCAACCACTATAAACGTTACCACTACTTCCTTACCTTCCATATTCACGGGTAGAGAAATTTGCCCCTCGGGAACCACTACTTTACCGTCGAACCCGACCAAGGGTGTACTGTACCTCGAGAGGTCTTCGTTCTTCAATCCTAACCCCCTAAATAAGTCCAGGTACATCACGTCGGCCCCGCTTCCTTGGTCTATCATCACTCTCTTTATTGAGAAACCACTTATCCGGGCCGTGACTACTAACGCATCATCGTGTGGTTGTACCGTTCCTTCTAAATCATTATCATCGAAGGCGATGGGCTCCCGGGCGAGTTTTATCTTCTTCCCGGACGGCTACATGTCCAAGCTACCTCCCACTGATTCTAAAGCCATTACTCCTTTCTCTCTTGTTGTGGTAAGGCCCCTCAGGGCAGCATGGATAACCTCAATTATCCCTAGAGGAGGCGGAAGGGGGTTCCCCCTTTGTGGAGCGCCTTGCCCCGTTCCTCGGTCTCCTGCATCTACCACGAACTCCTTTAGATACCCAGCCTTGACAAGTTGCCCGAGATGATCCCTCAACACCCAGCATTGCTCGGTAGTGTGGCCCTTATCTTTGTGGTAAGTGTAGTACAAGTTCTGATTCTTCCTAGATGGGTCACCACCCATTTTGTTTGGCCACCTGAAGTACGGCTCGTGCTTAATTTTGTCTACAATCCTGTGCACTGGTTCCTTAAATGTTACATTTACCTCCCCTACTTGCGCTTCGGGCTCCTGAATCCTCAAATTCCCCCGGGTCTTGGGTAGAAAGCCACTCTGCCAATGATGATTTATCATTGGCGCTTTACCTTTGTTTTGCAGCCGGTCATCTTCCAGCCGTTTGTATTCTTCGATGTGCCTCATCAACTGTCTCATGTCCTCGGGAGGCTTCTTAGTCAATGATTCCCTTAATCCAGAATCTTCGGGCAATCCCATTCTAAAAGTACTTGCAGCAATTTTTTCGTTTCCTCCATCAATCTCGTTGTAAAGTTCTCAATATTGGCTAGCATAACTGCGAAAGGTTTCCTCTACCCTCATTTTCATGGATAGTAATGCATCTACCGGTTGTGGTACCCGACTACAAGTAACAAACCGGATTCCAAACTCCTGTATCAGCTTAGCAAAATTGTGGATAGAACCCTTCCATAACCCATTAAACCATCTCAAAGCGGTGGGGCCTAGGCTTGAGGGAAATACCTTACACATTAGTGCGTCATTACGGGTATGTAGAGACATCATTTGGATATAGTGGCTGACGTGCTATACCGGGTCCATCTTCCTATCATAAGAATTGAATAGAAGGCACGTAAATCTGTTCGACATCGGAGCGTGGTCGATGTCAGCTGAAAACGGCGACCGAGCAGCTCTGTGTAGTGCACGGCTCATTACATCCATGGCCGCATTCTGGGGCCGTCGTTCTTCCGAGGAGTCCGAACCTCGATCTGCATACTTTCGCGAACGTGAACGGTCTCGTCGTTGGCGAGATTCCCTTGAATGCGAACGGTCTCCGCGTTGACGAGACTCCCTCGAATGTGAACGTTCTCGGCGATTGTGGGATCCGTTCCATGTCATTCTTCCCCGGTACTAGGTCTTTTTTCTCGATTGTCTCGGTCCCTTCTGTGGTGCCTGTTCTCTGCTTCCAACTCCAAATCTCTCACCAACCTGCGTAGCCGTTCAAGCTTTTCATCCCTTTTGTCAAATTGCCCATGCCCTGAAGCACCAGATACCATTCGTTGTGTTTGATATGACCCCTCTCCGAGGCCGGCCCGTTCTTCCTCTCGCTCGTGATCCCTATCTTCATGCTTCTTCTGCCTCCGTTCTCGCCAAGAGGATCCCCGAGAAGATCCTATCAAGCCACTTTCAGCATCACCCCTAGAACGTCTTCCAGACATCTTCTCGTGCGTGAGTCTCAGTTAAACCATTGCCTCGTAGAAGATCCCTACAGATGGCGCCAATTATGTGCACCGAAAATGAGGCTAATGGGCTGGGCCTCGCTCAGGCTCACAACTTATTTGTATGGTGGGTTTGGATTTCCTACTTTGGGTCGTTCTTGGCATAGAGACTCAATGATATCACTTTTCTCTCTCTACGTTACTTCCCTCTTTCTCCATTCTCCCTCTTTCTCTAGAATCTCATTTCTCCATCTTCTCTCTGTTTCTTTCTGTTTCTTTCCAAACCTTCCAACCCCTCCTTCTTCCTCCAACCTCTCATATTTATAGTTCTAAATTAGTGGAGAGGCTATGATTACCTCCCTAGTTAGTGTAATGGGAGGTCCAATATCATCAGCCATAAGTGGGTGGTTAGGTGGGAGTGGGATAAGGTGAGAGTGGCTTTGGAACTTGGTTCCCACTCCAGAAGTCATGCGTGGCTGCGAAGCTTCTGGGCACTACCGGGTATGCTGATGACGGTACGTTCGGACGTTATTCTTCCTTTATTGTCCGGTAATGGTCCCCTGAGCAAGGATCGAGTGATGAAACCTAGGCTTGTAGTCCGTGTGGGCTTAGACTGGGATCTTGGGTAGAAAAAGATTGGGGCCATGGGCCACACTGTTGTGTCAGAACTTAAGGCCCAAATGGGACTGGGCACCACGAGGCCTTACAGGTGCCATGACAGACTAACAAACAAAATAGTTTTTTTTATCTGGTGATAGGGAGTGGCACACAGACGGACCAGGGGTGGTCGGCAAGTACACCCAGACCAGACAAAAGTGATTAAGAGCTGAAATAGTAAAATCCGATCACGGCAGGCACTTTAATAGAGGCCCTTGCCATGCACAGTGAAGAAGGACAGAATCACAGTAACAAGCACCTCTAAGGAAAACCAGGAAATAGAAAACAAGTGTGGATGAAAGAAAAGAAAGATAAGAGGAAAATTAAATAAAAAGGAAAAAACAGAGAGTTAGATCAGCAGGCATGAACCAATAGGTTGATTCCCTCTCTCCCTCTCAAAGTCCTGCTCTTTGCCAAAAGCCAAAGGGTTCATTTGGGCATCAACCATTCAGGTCCGTTTCCCTCAAAGTGATTAATTTCCATGGTAGGATTTCCCTAGGAGATTATTCACATTGAGAAAGGACGTTCTTCCCTCTCTGGCTTTGGACCTGCGGATCAGATTTGATATGATTTCTTTCTTTCTTTTGATTAACCCATATACTACTCATTTATTCCTCTTGCTTTCTTTATAAAAGTAATTGTTGTTAAACTATGATTATCTTTCTTAATTAGGGATTATCTATTCACTTTGATTAAGAAGTCAAAGTACTCTCTTTGTTGTTTTGTTATTATCATATCTGTCTGCCACGACTCATTTAGAATAGCTATGTCTACCATAAGCATGCTCCTGGCGAACAATGCATAGTTTGCGCGCTAGCCAGACCAAATTGAGTTGCAGTTGGACCAGTCTCAACTCCCTTACTCAGAACATTTGGGCCTAGTACCGCAGGAGGCAACCCAGCCCAATGTAACAAAAAGGCCCACTACACTGTTCTTTAGGTTTTTGTAGGTGTGATAGGCCCAGTAGTATATATCTATATATATGTTGGGCCGGGGGCGCAATTCGAGGACGGGTAAACGTTGTCATGAGAGTTCGCATTAGTGAATGAAGAGGTGGGGTTTGATCATGATGGGTAAATTCCTTCTGGCCCTCTTAGGCTCTGGTTGGGACTCTTCGGCAGGTAACTGAGCCACAGACAACACCCGTGAAGGGCGTATGCCTGTTCTTCCTAGCGCGGCCAAGATTTCATTGATCGTCCCTATAGGCGCCCTCAGGGCATTATCTCTCTAGGGCTCCTGATGGGTCTGACCTTGATGACCACTGGAATGATGCAGAAGGTGCCTCAACTTTCCTTCTCAGACTAGCTGGTCCAGATAGTTCCGGAGATTCCTGCAGTTCTTTGTGGTATGTCTGTGATCTTGGTGGTATTGGCAATAAAGGTTCTGATTGCGTTTCGTGGGTTCCCTCACTATCTTATTCGGCCACCTAAAGTATGGCTCGTCCTTGATTTTCTCTAACACCCTGTGTATTGGCTCTCGAAATACGACATTGACAGTCTGTGTGTTGGCTGCTCCAGATTGCACCACGAAGTCCCTCATTAGGCGAGTGCTGTTGTATCGGTCCGACCTTAAATCCTTCCTCTTCTGAGGGATAGCCTTCTCCTTTCCTTTACCCTGCAGCTGGTCCTCCTCCACTCGTTTGTACTTGTCGATCCGATCCATCAGTTGGCGCATATTGGTGGCAGGTTTGCCAGTTAGAGACTTCTTTAGACCGTGCCCGGTTGGGAGACCATTTTTGAAGGTGCTGATAGCGACATCATCAAAGTTGCCCTCCAGTTCATTGTACACCTCCCAATATCGGTCCGAGTAGGCCTTTAGGGTCTTTCCATCATGCATGGATAAAGACAATAGCGCACTCAAAGGCTAAGTAGCTTTGCTGTTTGTAACGAAGCGGGAGCCAAAGGCCTGGGTCAGCTGTCTATACGAATCTATGGAATTCGTCCTTAAGCCATTGAACCACCTCATCGCCACCGGACCCAAGCTAGAGGGGAAAACCTTGCACATCAACGCCTCGTTCTTAGAATGGACAGCCATCCTTTGGTTAAACTGGCTCACATGCTCCACGGGGTCTATTTTGCCATTATAAATGGAGAAGGTTAGCTGCTAGAATCGCCGAGGAAGGGTAGCCCCTTCTATATGGCGTGTGAAAGGCGACTTGGATAGTTGATCCAGTGCCCTGCTCGTGGCGTCGTATCCCAAGTCCCTAGGAGATAGGCTTTTACATTTACGCTTCCGGTAGTGCTCTTCCTCATGAGAGAAGGTCTCGCTTGGACGGGTTCTCGATCTTTGCCTATAGTCATTGTCGCTTTCATCGTCAGAGGGCAGGTCGGGGCTAGGTTGAGATCGCCTTTGTTGTGCGTGGCGCAGACTCCCCTTCAAGTCATCTATCTCTCGCTGCATGGCCTACTCATCGTTCTGCCCCTGTGTCACGTGGCTCCTAACTTCTTTTGGTTGTATGGCCTGGTTATTGTTTTGTCTCTAGAGCACGTGACTGTCCCCACACGAGTAGCTTCTGCTGGTTTGAGTGGTGTGCACACTTCCCTCTCGAAATCTTCCATTCTCTTCATTTCGATCGCGCTCAAGGTCAGCGAAGTTACCCTGATGCTGGGATTTGACCGGTGTAGGCTGATGGGAGCCTGCTTTATGAGGGCTTGATCCTACCATGCTTGATTGTTGCCCTTACTAACACACGAGTTCTCCCCACAGACCACGCCAATTGTAGGGACTGGGTCTGGGCACTTCTACCATTGAGTGAGTGGACTCGAGCTCAGCTAGCCCAATACAATGAATTTGTAGAGAGCGGGTTCAAGAACTAGGCACTAATGAGGGTTACAACGACTAGGCATGGTTGCATATGGATTGAATATCATGAATGTGGGTTAAAACATGCAATGATGTTCCTCGGCCCTTGTCTTGGGAGCTTGAAGTTCTTATTATTTCTTCAGTGAATGGCTACAAAGGTTTCAGTGATGATACAGGTTGCTACAGTGTCCTATATCTCCTTTTCCGTCCCTTTTTCCCGAAGGATCTATTACATTATATACCCCATTTCAGTTAATCTTGGCCCTCTATTTGTCGATTATGCAAGTCACTACTTGAGTGCCTATCCCATCAGCTGCCTCCCTCAACTTTCTGTGGGGTGCAGCAACCAAGGCAGCACTGGTCAGGGGTCATTTCTTCATTAATGCGGCCAGAATGTTAGTTGTGGACATTTAATGTGGAGGTGACAGTTTACCCTGGAATTGCTCCTGCTCCATGCTTTCATGGCTAACACATTGTACTTGCTCTCTTTCTTGGGATGCTCCGGGAGGCTGCCTTTGCTAGCCTGTTGCTTCTTCCTCCCATAACTTTGGTTGGCCGAGGACAAGATCGTCCTCGGCGATGTTCCTGGGCGGTTTTGACTTTTTCCCTTCGTTCTCGGATGTTTCCTCCTCCTCGGCGTGGGCCTTGGGTTTGGTACGAACTGGGCAGGGGTTGCTTAATTCTTCGGCCCCACATAAATAAAAAAAAGGCAAGTGATGAATTCTTTGTTTTTGTTTTTATTTTTTAATTTTATATATAAAAAAAAAAAAATCTTTCGGACTCAAACACTCATAAATCTTTTAAGGGTAATGATTGGCTCTAGAGTCCAATTACACTGGACCCATCTAGATGATGCCATGTGTCCATTGCTGGACATGTATCATCAATTGGATGGGTCCAGTGTAACTGGAAATTGGGCCCAATTCAAGTCTATTTTTAAAAATGAGTTTCCAAACTTTTAAAAAACCCACTATAAATAGGAAGAAAAAGTAATTAAAGTGTGAGTTTTGAAAATTGTTGAAAAAAGTTTTGTTTTTTTGCTTTCCGTCTTAGCTTTTTAGCAAATAATCTAGTTTTTTATTATTTATTTTTTTTATATAAACTAGCTTTTAGCTTTTTGTAACGGATTTAACATAAAATTAATAAATAAAAAAACTATATCTTTTGATAAATACTATGCAAACAATCTACAAAAATAAACAAATTCCCAAACTGAAGATGATTCTCTTTTGTTAAAATGTTGTTATCGTGTTATGTTAATTCATCCTTTCATTCCAACCACCAAAATCCATGAAATATTTCTGAAGAAAAAACCATTTTCACCATCAATAATCACCATCCCAACAAATCAAGCTAACTAAAATCAAACATCTTCCGAAAAAAATTTTCATAACTTACAACATGGCCTACAAATGTAACAAATCTTCTTTTACATATTCATGGAGATAGACTGTGAATTGTGATTGTTTGTGGGAGAACCTAGAGCTAACAAACACACTGATCAATGAAGAGTCAAGTGATGAACAGTTCACCATCAACAACATGATTGAAGAAGTGTATTCAGGTAAAAGCTTCTGTGCTCAATTTTTAAGTTACTTCTTTCTTTAAAAAAATTAAAAATCTAAACGTCATGGTTTCCTTTTCAAAACCTACCAAAGTACAGTAATGATTGCAATGAAGGTGAGCTGGCCGGTTAGCCCTGCTATTTGTCAAGGAGACGGAGGCCAAGGCAACTATGTTAGGCACTATGCCAAACTGAGTAAGAAGTATTTTGGCTATTGGAGGGTCAAGGACTCAAGGTTTATGACCACCATGAAGAATGAAAGATTAGGAAACATTCTCGTTTTGGAAAATGATTGTAGCCTAGTATAGACCCATCCTAGACGTGGGCCAAGGCCCAAGGAGTATGCCACTAACTCAAGTTGTTGATTAAGAGGAGGATCCCAAATTGCTAAACGACATTCTTGAGGCATTAGAGAGACAAGGTAAAGGGGTTTAGACTAAACATCGAGGAGATTGAGGCAGCAAACTTGGCTAATGAGGAAGAAAGCTCTATCGAAGTGAAAATAGGCGCCTGGTTTCCAGTGGAGTTGAAAGCTAATTTAATTGCCCTACTTAGAGAATTCCATGATGACTTTGCTTAGCCACCATACTAAGACATGCTAGGCTTAGACACAGATATTGTAGTCCACAAAATTCCAATAGAAACCAAGTGCACATAAAGGCAGATCCTCCAACATATGAAACTACACATAATTCGTACAATCAAAGAAGAGGTTAAGAAACAAAGAAAGATGGATAGGTTAATTAGTGGAGTATTGGGATTTAAGTAAGGATTGTCCTAAGGAAAATTTCTACTCTCTCTCCCCTGATCTTGGCCGATTACAGCGTCCAACTTCATTGCCACTACTAAGATCACACCTGTAAGGTTTTCCTATTTTTGTTTGCAGCCCCTTGAGATGGGAATGTTGTATGGTTTTCAATATGATGGATTTAGTTGAAAACTTGAAATGGCTGATGATACTTTGTGTTTTGATTTGGATGGTTAGTGCTAAAAAGAGGGTCCAAAAAATACTCAGTTTCCAACACACGTCCAAACCCGTGACCCGATGACCAACCTGCAGATAAGTACATGTAGAGTTGAGAGGACACCCCATAGTCAAAGCATTTGCTTCCCATGGGCAGAATGGTATACAAAATGCCCAGGATACAGGTACACCATGATGAAATTTGTATTTCTCCACTACTTCCCTCATCTAAACTGGGTCCATGTATTTCTCCAACCAGTCAATTTCTTCCTAAAACCCTGGCCGACTGACTCGTTTTTTAGATAAACAGAAAGATTTTATTGAAATGAGTAAAAACAGAAACTAGGAGCTGCCTTCAGCAAAATTATTATAGCTCTGAGCCCTCCACCATTTTGCTCTGCCAGTACTTAACTGCCCTTTTCTTTCACTTTTTTCCCCTTTAGTTTATTTTAATCATTAAGCTATTAAAAAATGATTTACAGGAAAATTTGAAACCGATTATATCCATTAATTTGAGTTCCAAGTTAAACATCAGATTAAGCTTTTGTAAACCGGACAGAAGGGAATTTGAACTTTCCTTTAGATAATTTGATAGTTGGGAGGGGGAAACTCAAACCTGTATAGATTTTCTTCTCTATGGGCCAATCAAGATTCTAAAAAATGCAGATTAAGCAGAAATTATTAGAAACAAGGCAGGATAGAAAATGTAAAAGAGCAACAGGGCCAATGTATTTTACTCGATGGATAAAAAATCATTCATGTTACATTAATCATTCTTGATGTTCAAGATTGTATCTAACATGTCAGTAAACAGAGATGCTAGGCTGCCAGGTGATTGAAAAGGCATCATAATGCCAATTTACACAATTGCTGGAATCATCATCACTTTCCACTGTAAATTGAAAAGAAAATCATCAAGAGAGAGAGAGAGAGAGAGAGAGAAGAGTGGCTTTCGGTTCAGTAAACTTACGAGTTCATCATCAGAGTTATGTTGTCTCCCTTAAGAAGAATCCTCCCTGAACAAAATAGATGAACCACTTCAAAGAATGCACATTTAGGAGAAGGTAAAGAAAAAGGAGTGAGAAAAAGAGCCCACCTAAAGATTTTCTGCTCTTCTTCTTAACATTGACTTCTTCAGCATCATCCAGCACCAAATTCATGTACTCATCAAAGCCCTGTAGGGCACAAAAATTTACATTTGAATAAATTTACATTTATTCACTTAGAATTGCAAAAGATGCTCGAAATTCATGGTGATCTCAGCATTTTAACCAAAGTTCAACATTTAGAAATGGCACTAAATATGGTGCAATTGTGGCCATTTTGCCATTTTCAGTTGGAATAGACATCCTTTTATGCATGACAAATAAGGTGCAATTATGGCAATCAAATCTCACTCAACCAAGATTAGACAAACTCCATTGTTCATTGATCTAAGAAATCGGTAGAATCCTGATCCTAATAAATAAAATAAACACATGCCATAGTCATAATCAGGCGTGCAGAACAAAATATTACTGTTCACAAATATTTCAAAGTTATTACCGTGGAAATTTGAAAATTTCACATTTTAGACATGTTTGCAATACATTTTATATAGCAAAGATAATTATCATATACGTTACTAAAAATCCAGTCTTAATTAGTCCAGCCACTTTCAAAATCTACTTTCAGAGAATCATTCTTAAAAATTAGCATTTTTTCAGAGAACATCACAGCAATATTTCCTAAAACTATTTCTTTTGTTTACAGCTTAAGAAAAAAAAAAAAAAACCATTGAAAACAATATGTTCTTGCAGCTTTCTTATTGCTCTCTAAAACCAGTTCTTAAAAACTATTTTCTGCAAACATAACCAAACAGGCCCTAATAATCCCAATACCCAGCAGTTTTTAAATTTGCTTTTTGCAAGGGTTTTAATTTTAAATGGAAACAACAGTTTCCCTCTTTTTTTTTTTTTTTTTTGGGATAAGTTACACTTGCACCTAGTGGGTCTTGAACCCCATGGTCACACCCTCTAACCAATTACTATGGGAGAAGTGACAGTTGAGTTATGACTCATTGGCACAGGAATCTACAGGTAACAATGTTCATAAGAATTTCATGAATCATATCACTCAGAAATTCCAACTATTTTAGCATGACAATTATTGAAAAAATCTTAAGACATTTCCTAGCATTCTCACCTGACTAAAAAAATGTTCATAAGACATTGCCTAGCATGACAATTCATAAACCTGACTAAAATAATGTTCATAAGAATTTCATGAATCATTTCACTCAGAAATTCCAACTATTTTAGCATGACAATTCTTGAAAAAACCTTAAACACATTGCCTAGCATTCTCACCTCCATCAAATGTATCAATCATGAACTTAAACCTTTGATTACACCAAAACATTCTAGATGTTAACACATCTTTCTTGCCCCACTAAAATTCAGTCACTTCAATTTCAAACGCTGTGCCACTACCCAAATTTAATTATCCCTAAATATTAAATATCATTCTAAAGCTAAAATAACACTAAATGTCTAAATCTCAAATTCTACAATGTAAATTGCAACTCAAAACATCATCTACAGTGTGATAAAATAACCAATAAACCCCTAGTAAACCTTCCTCCCCCCCCCCCCCCCCCCAAAAAAAAACCAATCACAAAGCAACCCAGAACCTACAAAATAACAAAGATTTAGCAGTGATTAAAAAAAATGCATAGATAAGCTTAGACATAAAACATACGATGATACGGCCCTCGATCCTCAGGTCTCGCTGCTCAAAAAGCCATATCTGAATGCGAGCTTTCTGTACCAATTCCCAACCAAAACAGGAAAAAAGCAAAAATTAGCTCAAAAACTTCACGACCCATTAAAGAACAAACAAAATCAAAGCAAACCCAGAAGACAAAACCATTCAAAATGGCCAAAAATAAGGACTTACACTCTGAAGAAACCTGAAAATCAGGTTCTGGCGGCACACGAACCCCAAGAAACCAACAAAAAAGAGAGTGACAGTGAGTGAACAAAGAAAGTAAAGCAAACCCTAGAAAAAATAGTAAACATATTGAGAAAGGAAAGTAATGAAGTGAGAGCTTACAATGGGTTGGGTCATAATCCTCTGAACTTTGGTGCTTGCCATGGCTGCGGTTCTGCAAAATTCGACACTCACACAGAAAGAGAGAATGCTAATGTAAAATAATAAGGGAGGGTTTTACAGGAGGCCTATTCTGCTTGTGTGGGTTGTACCTTAGAGATTTTATTTTATTATTATTATTATTTTTAAATTGCAAATCACAATTTTAAAGTTTGGGCTGTTTGCAACTTATTATAAAGTTTGAATTACTTCAAGGTGTTTGAATTTTACACGCATTATGAAATTTGGATTTTACTCTTAACTTTTAAAAATGTTTAAATTTTACTTTCTAAAATTTGGAATAGTTAAATTTTATATTTTGAAGTTTCAGAATTTGAGACGTAAATCTTAACACTTCTAAAATTTAAGAGGTAAAATCTAAATTATAAAACGTTAGGATCTAAAATCTAAACGTTTTCAAATTTCAAAAAATAAAATTCAAATTCCAAAATTTGAGGAATAAAATCCAAAAACTCTAAACTTGAGGTATAATTGCAATTTAATTTTTTTTTTTGGAAAAACATGAATTAATATTGTGTTTCTACGTGGAATTTACTTATAGCACACATAGCAAGCCCATTATTTTTTGGGCCAAGCCTTTTAATATTAGGGCAAAATGGGATGTCCCGTTCACAATGTAAGTGTTTGGATTTTACTGAAAGTGGCGTTTGTGTTTTGCCATTGTGGGAAGGGGTAACCGGTTACTGTGCAACTACTGTTTAATGAACAGTAGTCGCACTTGTTGACTTTTTGTCAATAAATAGTATTTTCAATTTTCAATTTTCAACCGTTTCAAATAAACCCATATAAACGTGAGTCTCTGAAAATTTTCTGTTTCAATCCAATATTCCCACTCGAATATGTCAGACTATCTACCAGCCGAGATAGTCATCGAAATCCTCAAACTACTCCCCGTGGTCTCGATCATAAGATGCAGGAGCGTTTGTAAGTCATGGTGGTCTCTAATTTCTACTACTTATTTCATCACCACTCACCTCAATTTCTCTCTTTCAAAAACCCAAAACCAACTTCTCTTTCGCCGTTTTGACCTTAATATTCGCAGACACCGCTTCACTCTGCATTCCTCTGATGATCCATTCCCTCACAACCATTTCACCAAGCACCTCAACTTTAGCGACCCTGAGGTACATGCGCGTCTCCTCTCTCTCGACCAAGAAATAGAAGAGAAAGGAGGTTTCTTTGCATACCCATCAGATTTCATTGAACTGAATAGTTGCTCCGTCAATAAACTTTCGACAATCGTTGGCTCATCTAACGGCCTACTTTGCTTCGCCGATTGTTTTTACCATATCTCTTATGTTATCTGGAACCCTTCTATTTTTAAAGCCATAGACGTCCTTCCTATCTCTCCCGAAAGCAAAAGCTTTCGTTTTCGTCCAGCTTCTCACGGGTTTGGATATGATCCAGTAACCGAATGGTGAGGGTTTTGTTTTCTAATTATGGTCGTTCGCCTAAGGTTGAGATGTGCACGATTCGTACTGGCAAGTGGCGAAACATTGATACAGCATGGACATGGTATAAGCTCTTTCCATTATCCAAGTCTGTGTATGTTATTGGCGACGAGGGCTTCTCCATTGTTGTTAATAGGGCATTCCACTGGATGGTGAAAACTAAAACGGGCAAAGGGAAAGAGAATTCTCGAAACATTATTGTTGTGTTCGATATGGGAGCTGAGGAGTTTGCTGAATTTGCTGTGCCAAAGAGTTTGGAAGGGGAGGAACAATTGATCAACATGAGTCTTGCCGTGGTTGATGGGTTGCTTGCGCTTGTCCCGTGTAACCTATACGCACAAGAGGAATGTTATAGCGTGTGGGTGATGAGGGAGTACGGAGTAGCAGAATCTTGGACTAAGCTATTAGATATTGATGTTGGGGAAGGGGAAGGGAATATTGATATTGATATTGATGTCCATGAAGAGGAAGAGGAAGGATTGGGAAGGGTAGTAGGTTTTACAAAGAATGGTATAGTTTTTACCGAGGATGAAGACTTGCTTTCTTACGAACCAAGGAGTAGAAGAACTTTGAATCCTCACATTCGTGGCCAACCAGAATCATTTTATATGAATACATTCAGGTGGGTCTCTCTCAACTTCATATCCTCTCTCTCTCGTGTGCTCCTTCCCTTAAAAAACCTCAGATTGCTTCTTCTCCCATGTCCATCAATTTCTTCACTTCATCCCATCGGCGTCCCTCATTTACTCACCGCTGAGGGTTTCTTAAAGGATCAAACTGTTTTGATTTTGTTTAAGGTAAGTATCAAGCAAATCCCTAATTTCTCTGTCATTGTTTTGTTCCCCTTTTTCTTTTTAAATTGTTGAAAGAATTTCGGAATTTCGCTCTTAAATTTCATTTCACTGTAACGTTGGCACACTTCTGCGCTGGTGAGGTACCAATTTTGTTCTTTCTTATAAGTGGCACAGAAAGTATTTGTTGAAATGCTTCTTAGGGATTCAGTTTTTCCAAAACTTCTTATTGTGGCTCTGTGTTCTGCTCATTGGGGGGTGTGGGTTCTTGTTAGTGTGGTGTTGAGATTTTATTTTATTGGTTAGTAGAGGAAAAAGGCAACACCTGTGTATTCAAGGTGGAAGGGTTTTTATAAAGAAATAAATTTATTCTTTTATTTCCTAGGGAGGACACGGGAATAGAGTTGCTATTTCTTTGTTTCTATTTCATTTCTTTTCTATGTGATGTACATCTAAGCTGTAATTCTGTAGCTGTTGCAGCATCTTGGAATCAAATTTTGAGTGTTTTCTAGTTTTAAAGTTTGAGAGATTTTGTGTTGCATTTTGGCTAGTACAGATTTTTTGTACTTTTGCTTGCTATTTGTCTTGTTTTGAGAATAGCATCTCAAGTTGTTTCTGGTGTCTGTGCTAATAAAATTTTCTGATTTATCAAAAAAAAAAAAAAATTAAAAGAGATGTAGATGAAAATAACGAAATTTTTTTAAACATCTTGTAATTTTATATTGACATATTGAATCAGTCAATAGCATTTTGGATGACTAACTAGGGTAAAACGGACTACTACTTTTGATGCTAGTGTTTACTTAATGGCAAGGTTTTCTTTATGACTGTCTCACTAGGTAAATTGAGTTGTATCATATTCATATCTTCATATCAACAGATGCTTATTTTATTTCTTGAAAATTTGTTCATATGAAATAAAGAGAGCAGGATCCCCGGGCAAATGCTGTTGAGAACGTTTCTAATGCCAATAGTTATGTTTTGTGCTTATTCCAGCGAGTTGATACACAAATAAATTATAGAACTTGAAAGATGCATACTAAAGTTTCTTTTCTTTTCATTTAGTACTCTGAGGTCAAAGCACTGGAAGGATGATTTGTATTTTAATTTTTGTGGGGGGAGAAAAACCCAACCCAACTTATTGGGCCCAAGCCCCTGAATGAGGAACACTTTTCGTCCGAGGAGGCGAGGCCTTCAGTCCGGCCCATGTCAAAGGAGAATGCCTTGAGATGAACACGTGTACTATCCGAGGAGATGTTCATATGTCCGAGTAGTCCAACATCTTCGGATCCGAAGAGGTTTGATCCAACACGAGCATGGGAGGTTCAAGCGATCTGTGTGACAAGTGTTAAGAGAGAAAGGAACCTTAGACACACGTAAAGATAATGGGAACAGAGAAATATCAGGGGGCATACTTCAGCCACCACATTTAATGCAATGCACCTACCTTTCTGGCCGCATTTATGTGGACAAGACCCCTGAACAGTGCTTTCTCAGCTACCACCACTCACATAAGGCTAAGAGTGGGGTGATGGGACATGCCCTCAAGTGGACGTCTGGATGATGAACAAGTGGACGGAGAAGATGTAGGAATGCAGTGCTATATAAGGGAAGGGGGCCTCTGATAGAAAAGGGGGAGAAAAAAGGAAGATATTTGATGACTGCAGCTCCAAGAATTGTAATCTTAAAATTATCAATGAAAAGCACCTCTTCGGACATGGCACTCATATCAGTCCGAGGACATATTAACCCAAATCCTCCCATTGGTGTTGCCGTTTAATACTGTTATTTTCATTATTAGCCTAGCTCTTTCACCCACTCTCTACAAAATTTATTGTTTTGGGCTCAGTGAGCTCCGAATCCATATTTCCTTGGGCTCGGGCTGCAAAAACTGACCCTACAATTTTAATTAGGCAAGATAACCAAGAATGAAAAAGAAAATTTATAGGAAAATTAGGAGCATTCTTAGCTAGTAAGTTTTTCTTACAATTTTTTTTCTTAACTAGTAAGGGATTCTCTTTTGTTTTTGTTTTTTACAAAATTATCGTTTCACTTTGTTTTAATTAATTATACTATTAATTATTTTTTAACCTGCTAGTGGACATGTTGATTATTAGCTCTGCACAATCCTTTTATTTAAATTTATATTGTTGAGTTTTCAAAAAAATTATTTGTAAAAGCAAAGTAACGTTGTTTTGTAGAATTTTGTGCACTTGTTGCGAAGCTCTCGATTCCTGATTTTAGTTTAACTTTGGTGCGCGTATAATCTTAGCATTGATCTATATACTTTAGATACATAAATATATTTTATTTTAATAATAATTTTGGGAATGCATAGGATATATTTGTGAAATTGTCTATTACAAACTTTGAAGTGACGTTAAGCTATTTTTTATGCATGTTGTGCAGTCTTGAGGGTAATTTGTTAGATTGAGAAATGCACCAGGCTGCTCTCTAAATTGGCTAATTCCCTTCACTTCCTACTCACAGAAAATAAGGATCCAATTCAGGGGAGGGATGTATTAGTTTTTAAATTTCTTTTATGTGAGGGATGTATTATAATGTTTTTGCTTGCCTTTTTCAGTAGCATGTCCTATGGCATTCAAAAACACACTCTTTTTGACATATGGAACTTCTCCGTGTGCTTATTTGACAGTAAGCTTTGCGTAGCTTACTACATTAAAGTTTATGGCTATAAACAGTCTATGTTGAACATTGCACACTTTCTTGTTTAACAGAATTTTATGAAGTGTATTGTAAGAGTAACCCTGGCTAATTTAGTTCCTACTCTTTTTAGCTAAGCACCTATGACTAAAGGTATGTCTTAGATAGCTCATATTGCTATATTTAAACAATACAGGTCCTCTTTATTTGTTACGAGAATTACAATGCTAAAGGGTTGCTCTCTTTAGGTGGATACATCATATAGTTGTCAATTGGTGATTCATAATGTGTAGCTTGACCTCTCTTTCACAAAAGTCAGAAGTGCCAAAAATTAGTTAGTCCGACTCTCTGTAATTGAAATTTTATTTATCTTTTTTTTTTTGGTGCTGTTGTCCGAAAAATTGAATTGTTTTTAGGTATTGGGAACCTTATTACTTTGCATCAGTAGGATTTGGGAATGGTGAAATTAGATGATGAGATGAGATTGAAGGAGAAATAGGAGGTGAGAGCTTCAAAAAATACCATGTTGATTATGTTCTGTGCCAAAGGAAGCTTTTTTAGTATTTCATTGATTTCAGGTTTATACTTCCATTACAACATTTTTTTTTTTTTGTCATTTTATTACTAGTAAAAGGAGCAGTGTGCATGAAATTGTCGGATTGTAAGCAATTTGGCACAAGTTAAGCTTGGAGAAAGAACTTAGTTTCCATTACATGCTCATTTTCTTATAATTTATGGGTGTCATCCTTTGTTTCTCTTAGGTAGTTATGAAGAATCTGATTTATAGTTCTAAATTTTGATAAGAGAATTTTAACAATGATCTCATGTATATTTGATGCCAAAGTCTCCAACCCCAATGAAGATGGAATATTATAGATTTATGGGCCTGTATCAATTATCTTTGAAATTAATAGAGAGATGATGAACTCCACTAGGGTTTTCTTTTTTTTAGTAAGCATTAGTTGGTGTAGCTTTGAAGTACAGTTTTTTTTTTTTAAGAAATAGAGCATATGTGGATAAGATTTGAACAAAATTTTAAAAATTATCTGAAGGTGTCTGAAACTAATACATTAAACAAATATCAGTTTTTCCTTGGGCATCAAAGTTCAAACTTCAAATAGTGGCAAGAGAGAAGTTTCAGTTAAGATGGTTTCCTTCCCTTTATAGTGCTGAAATATCTGTCCTTTCTCTTATTTGGTCTGCAGGTTGTAATGCTAAACTTCTCTCATCTTACTTGTCTATGAGAATCCCCATCTATGATCTTGACTCTAGAACTTTCCTTTTAGTAATTATAATTGAACTATTTTATTATGATTCATAATGTTGTTATCACCTCCTTGATATTTTCCCCCTTTAGTTCTGATTTGATAATACCATTCTATGAAATAGAGCAAGGACGGTCCATTGGGAGTTAATGCATTGAAGTGATGCTAAAGGACTGGCTTTGTCATATTGCTGACAAGAAGATAAGCAGTGCTTATGGTCATATTGGGTCTGGACTCTGGAGAGAGGAGTTGCAAATGATGAAAGGCTTGTAATTGATAAAGTTGCGCTCCCCACACACCCCACCCCCCCCGGCGGAAACTTTCTTTTGTATGATGAATATTGTAAATACTATTGCAGTTTAGCACCCATCAGGCTAATAGATTTTTTAATTTGTTTAATTATTATAAATAAGTTCATAGCATCATTTTTTAGTAAGTAGAGATACTTTAAATCAATTCTTTAAAAAGTTGTTATTTTTTCTTCTCCCAAGTTGATATCTTCTTTGTCTGATTCTCTGTCTATCTTTCTCTCACTCCGGTCTGTGGGCGGGGGTAGTAGCTTCCAACTGATTCGCATATTTAATATAAGCTATCAGAACTATGTCTTTTAATAAAAAATATATATACAATAAGCTACCAGAAACTATGGAAAATCAAACAGACATATGATGTATGCAATCTTAGCTATATGATGTATCTAAATTATGTAATTGACCTAAATATATTAGTTTACACATCTAAACGATGCATGCATAAATGACATTTAAATCATGGGATTTACCTTAGGAAGTTAAGATGATAAATTCTATAGCATGTGAATACTAGGGGACGTTAAGATGATAAATTTCCTAGTAAGCATTAATTAAAAAAAAAGGTAAGACTAGGGGAAATTTTGTCTAAGACTATCAAATTATAGACACACTTGCTTACTGGACATTGGTATTTTTATTTGGAACATTGTTGTCATCCAATATGACGTCTTCATGATACCAATGTGACTAAGGAACAATTTGTTTCATTGAAAAATATGATGCTATCCTTGCAATCATTTAAAAAAACAAACAAACAAACAAACAAACATACAAACAAAATATCAGTCTAACATAACCAAATTTATTGATTTTGATGCATTATGGTAATTTTCAAAGTTTGTAATAGTTTTAATCATTTTGAAAGTGTCAAGGATGTATAAGTCATTTGTGGTGTTTTAAAGCTATTTTGTTCATTTTAAAGTGCTTCTTTATATTAATTTTGGAAGTTTAAAGATCTGTTTTAGACATTTTCAAATTTTAATGTTTTATAGATATTTCAGTTATTTTGAGGTTTCATGGATATTTAGGTACTTTTCAAATTTTTGTGGGGAATTTTAGTCATTTCTATATGTTAATGAGGCCATTTTAGTCATTCTTGATATTTTGAAACTCATAGGAGATCACTATCATGAGTTTTACTAAAATTGAAGAACAACAACAATTTGAACCACCTATTCCAAAGAGTTACTTGGAGAGGTCACATAGCATCTTAAGCTACTCATTAATAATTTTTTTTTACCATATTGTTAGTCATGTTAGTCCCCATTAGTTTTTTTTAGATAATTTATCATCTTTTAAATTTCAATAAGTATACAGCAAAATACAACAACATAATGATAAAAGAAAAATTTATAGGTTCCACTGAGACTTTTTTTGGGGGGGGGGGGGGGGGGGGGAAGCAAGTAGAGTGGTTATATAAAATTTTTGTTGTCAATTTGGTCTTACAAATAAAGGTTTTAGGGGGTATTTTGGTTATTATTAAATTTCAAGTGTCTTTTAGTCATTTTTTAGGTTCTAAGAGTATTTCAGTCATTTTTTTAGGCTTTAAGACCATTTCGGTCATTTTTTAGGTTTTAAGACCATTTCGGTCATTTTTAAGTTTCTAAGGGTATTTTGATAATTTTTTTAGGTTCTAAGGGTATTCCAGTAAAATTAGAGGGTTTCGGGGGTATTTTAGTCATTTTCTTGGTTTCGAGGGTATTTTGGTAAATTTTTAGGTTTCAAGTGTATTAAAGTCATTTTTTAGGTCCTAAGGATATTTCTGTCACTTTTTAGGTTACAAGGTCATTTTAGTCATTTTTTAGGTTTCAAGGTCATTTCAGTCAATTTCTAAGTTTCAAGGTCGTGTGGTCATTTTTTTTGTCCTAGGGGTATCTTGGTCATTTGTTAGGCTTCACTGTTACTTTGGTCATTTTTTTAGGTTTTATGGTAATTTTGGTCTTTTTTTAAGTTTTAGGGTCATTCACTCATTTGGTCAAAAAAAAATTTTGTTCTAAGGGTATTTTGGTCATTTTCAAGTTTCTTAGTTATTTCAGTCATTTTTTTTGGGTTTTATAGTAATTTTGGAAATTTTTTTTTTTATAAGTTTTAGGGTGATTATATTATTTTTTTTAAAGGTTATTTTGGTCATTTTTTAGGTTTCAAAGGTATGGTAATTGGTGAGAAAAATGAAAAAGAAAAAAAAGAACTATCGAATGTGACAAAAGTATCACCAAATGTGAGAAAATCTACGGTCTAATGTGATGTTGGTATTGCCTAATGTGACAATAGAACCATCGAATGTGAGAAAAAGAGAAGGGGGCCACCAAATGTGACAAAAGTACAGTCACATGTGATGTTGGTACTGCTTAATCTGACAATGGAACCATCATATTTGAGAAAAAATAAAGGAACCACTATATGTGACAAAAGAACTGTCAAATTTGATATTGAAACTGCACAATGTGATAATTGAACCATCAAATTTGAGAAACAAATAAAGGAACCATTAAATGTAACAAAATAATTGTCAAATGTGATGTTAGAATAGCACAATGTAAGGATGAAAACGTCAAATGTTAGAAAAAAGTAAGGAAACTACCAAATGTAAGAAAAGAACTGTCACATGTGATGTTGGAACTACTTAATGTGACAATGGAACCATCAAATTTGAGAAAAAAAAAATGAACCATTATATGTGACAAAAGAATTGTAGAATTTGATATTGGAACTACGCAATGTGATAATGAAACTATAAAATTTGAGAAACAAACAAATGAACCACTAAATGTAACAAAATAACTGTCAAATGTGATGTTAAAACTGCACAATATAAGGATAAAATAGTCAAAAATGTGAGAAAAAAAGTAAGGGAATCACCAAATGTGAGAAAAGAACTATTACATGTAATGTTGGAACTACACAATGTGAGCATGAAACTGTCAAATGTGAGAAAAAAGTAAGAGAACCACCAAATGTGAGAAAAGAACTATAACATGTTATATTGGAATTGCATAATGTAAAAATGGAACCGTCAAATGTGAGAAAAAAATAAGGGAACCACCCAATGTGACAAAAGAACTGTCACATGTGACAAAAGAACTGTCACATGTGACAAAAATATATTAGATGCGATATTAGTACTGCTTAATATGACAATAGAACCATCAAATTTAAGAAAAAAAAAAAATAAAGGAACCACTATATGTGACAAAAGAACCGTCAAATGTGATATTGAAACTGTACAATGTGATAATGGAACCGTCAAATGTGAGAAAAAAAAAAAAGAGAACCACCAAATGTGAGAAAAAAACTGTCAAATGTGATGTTGAAACTACACAATGTGAGGATGAAACCGTCAAATGTGAGAAAAAAATAAGGGAACTACCAAATGTGAGAAAAGAATTGTCACATGTGATGTTGGAACTGCATAATGTGATAATGGAACCGTCAAATGTGAGAAAAAAGTAAGTGAACCACCAAATGTGAGAAAAGAACTATCACATGTAATGTTAGAACTGCATAATGTGAGGATGGAACCATCAAATGTGAGAAAAAAGTAAGGGAACCACCGAACTACACAATGTGATAATGGAACCGTCAAATGTGAGAGAAAATAAGAGAACCACCAAATGTGAGAAAAGAATTGTCAAATGTGGTGTTGGAACTGCACAATGTGAGATGTGAGAAAAAAAAATAAGAAAACCACTAAATGTGAGAAAAGAACTAACACATGTGATGTTGGAACTGCACAATGTGATGTTGGAACTGCACAATGTGAGGATGAAACTATTAAATGTGAGAAAAAAGTAAGGGAACCACCAAATGTGAGAAAAGAACTATCACATGTGATGTTGAAACTGCACAATATGATGATGGAACCGTCAAATGTGAGAAAAAAAGTAAGGAAGCCACCAAATGTGAGAAAAAACTGTCGCATGTGATGTTGAAACTGCACAATGTGAGGATGAAACTGTCAAATGTGAGAAAAAAGTAAGAGAACCATCAAATGTGAGAAAAGAACTGTCACATGTGACGTTAAAATTGCACAATGTGATAATAGAACCGTTAAATGTGAGAAAAAAGTAACCTGATATAACAGGTTAGCTACTAGCGGGTACTGTACCACCCCTCCCCCCTTTTTAGGGGGGAGGGGATACTGTAGAATTACCCTTAATCAAATTGCTTGCCCAGTGGTTACTATCAACTCTGTGTATTGTTTCAAACAAACTTCAGGGTGCAACAATATGCATATTTTACATTCCTCATTCAGAATGCTTGAAGTAATGTTAGCAACTTAACATTGTGGTATTATTCGGTCTCATCTCTCTATGATGGCTGCAAATTGGGAATCAACTTTAGGGCTATAAATGATCTAAGTCATTCATAAACAGTTCAGACTTAGCTTAATAAAAAGTTTATTTATGTCTGTTTATTTATAAATGAGCCAAGTTTAAGTCTTAAGCAAAAAATAGTATTCATGGACAAGCTCATGAACAATAGGGCTTGATGAAAAATAAGCTGAGCTTATGTTGATTTATGGGCTTGGTAAGTCTAAGCCTTTAATTGTTTGGGAGTTGGAACCATATTTCTAAATCAAATGAGTTTAATAATATACTTAATATAGCCTTGATAATGTACTTGTATTAAATCTCGAGCTCAAAAACTTGATGCTAAATTTGAGTTTGAGTTTGATTTTGAGCTCGAACTTGACTTGAGTAATGAATCAAGCCAAGTCAAGTTGAGCTCAAGCTCAAACATAGTTTGTGTGCTTAGTTCAAGCTTAAATAAAGTTTGAACATTTTATATTTGTTGTCGAGCTGAGCTTGAATATTTAATACTCAACTTGTTTACTGCCCTAATCAGCTGAGTAAGCATGAAAAAGAGAAGGTCTATTGATGATAGACTTCAGTAATTTGAAGCTAATGAATCATGCTTTGTTCCAGTTGAAGCCGCACTTGTTTTGTTTCACCTGTGGCTTTGGATTCCTATTAGAAGCATGAATCATTCTTTGATCATGTTGGAATTTATAGGTTTCTATTTTTTTTTATTTCTGAATTCTATTGAGTATGCTTTTGAAGATATATGGGTTTACTTGCCACTTTTTGCTTTAAACATGAATTTAGTAAGTATCACAAGAAGTCTTTTTTACTCATCTGAAATCTCATGGGAATATTTGAAATAGTGGTGACGGGTGAGGATATGGATTTGGAAATCTAGTAGCATATTTGGCCCACTTGAAAATTGGCAGTGAGAAGAGTAGGTGGATTTAGCAAAAGAAAAGGCAAAAGAAAAAACGTAGGTATTCTTTTCTTTGAATATTTGAGAATATTTGTTATTGAATTAATTAATGCTGTATTCTTTTTTTATTTATATTTATACATGGGTAGTTAATATATATATATATATATATATATAAATCAGAAAAACATCAAGTACACTGGAGTAAACAATTAATTACAAAAAGTTTCATAAACCAACAATAGAAAATAAAGAAAGAATCCTCAAGGTTGACAATCAATCTAATAACATTTTGAAAAAGAAAAACTTGAGGTCAGACATAAATCTCTTGGTATTTTCAAAACTCCTGCTATTCATTTCCCTCCAGATGTACCACATCAAGAAATGAGGGATACACTACAAAAAGAAGGTCCTATAGCCGCGTTTCTATAGCTCTTGAAAATGTGGCTATAGGTCAATTTGGCCTATAGCCGCGTTTTTTTAAGCCGCGCTTTTTAGCCGTGGCCTAAAACCTATAGCTATAGGTCTGAGCTATAGCCGCGTTTTTAAAAATGTGACTATAGGTTTTTTTCCCTGGCCAGATGACAAATGCCTAGAAGTAAATGAAAAAATAACACAATACCAAGGTAGTAATTAACACACAAAATGCGCAATTAAGGCTTCGTTTCACGGCATAATAAAAATTTAAGAGAAATATAACAAAATACCCTTGACTTGAACTTAAGTTGTCCACAAGTTTCCTAATACGAGTTTTTGTAAGAGAAATTTAAGAGAAATATAGCCGCGTTTTTGTAAACGTGGCTAAAAAAAAGGCGACTATTTTTTGTAGTGATAACCATTTAAACATGATCATTTTGATGACAACCAATTTGACCTTGCTAGTAAACTAAAAGCTCAACAATAGATTTTGGTATCACCCAATTAACTTCAAATAAACCCAAAACCATGGACCACAAGTCTAAAGAAATAGGGCAATGTAGTAAAAGGTGATCAACATATTCACCATTATATTTGCGCATATAAGTTATAACACTATTACCTTTGCACATATAAAAATTTAATTAACTAACGTTGTATTCTGTGCTTCAGTCCTATTATATTATAATTTTTCATTCTTCTGTTATCATATTTAGGATTCATTATCTATTGCATAATTTGGATTTTTCCTCTTCTGGACTATGGATGAGTTAGAGGCTGTTTAGCTTTAAAAATTTTATCACTCAATTTCTGTCACTCATCACTCATCATCCATCACTCTAAAATACCACACCGTTTGGCACTATCACTCAATATTTTTCACACTATTTGTGGGTTCCATACCTGTCATTTGGTCAGAGAAAACTGTTTTGTGGGCCCCACCATTTTTTCTGTTCTCATTTCCCCCCCCCCCTTCACCCCTGTTACTTTCCCAAAACACAGACCCAAACCCAGCTTCAACCACAATAACAAAAACAGCAATAGCAACAACAACAACAACAACAACAACAGCAGCAGCAACAACAACAACAACAAAATGCGGCCAATCAAACGGCTAATTCCACCTCCACCTCAGCCGACGACGACGGGACGACGACAACGACAAGCCGATACAGAATTGATACGGCGATGGTCGAGGTCGCCATCTTGTAGTCGCGGATTGGGTTCGCTGGTTGAGAACCTTGATTGGGTTAGCAGATTGGGTTCGCGGATTGGGTTCCTCAGTTTTTTTGAAACCCATTCATGTGGGTATTTTGAAACCCCAAATCCAAATTTCAGTTTCCATCCTTACCCGGTCATGGAGTGCAGCTTCAGACCAAAAAATTCTGTGATGAAGAACAAAAAAAAAAAGAAAAAAAAAAAAGAAACCCAAAAACCCGAACCCAGTGAAAAAAAAAAAGAAAAAAGAAAAAAGGAAGAACTGAAGACCGAACCTAGTGAAAGAAGAAGAAGAAAAAAAAAAGAATGTAAACCTAGTGAAAAGGAAAGAAAAGAAGAAAAAAAGAAAAAAAAGAAGAAGAACCCAAGCCCAAAAACCAAACCCAAAAACCAACGTGAAAAGAAAAGAAAAGAAAAAAGAAAAGAAAGGAGAATAGAAAAGAAAAGAAGAAGAAAAAAAGAACCAAACCCAGAAAGTGAAAAGAGAAGAAAAGAAGAAAAAAAGAAAAGAAGGAAAAAAAAAAAAAAAAAACCAAACCCAGAAAGTGAAAAGAAAAGAAAAGAAGAAGAAGAAGAGGAGCAGGTGTGTGTGTATCAGACCCGTGAAAGACAAAAAGAAAAGAAAAGAAAAAAAGAGAAAAGAAGATAAAGAGGGAGCAAAAGTCTGACTGTGGGACCGGATGTGTAATATTATTTACAAGTTTGCCATTGAAAACAGAAAACAGAAACTGAAAATAGCCAAAAGTTGTTTTCAGTTTCCACAACTCATAACTCAAAAAGTAGAGAATTGAGTATTAGAAACAGAGTTATGAAAACAAAGAAATTGTGCAGGCAAACGAGTATTTTGCTATGGGTCCCACCATTTTTGAGAATTGAGTTATGAAAACAGAGAATTGAGTCATGAAAACTAGTGAACCAAACAGTCTCTTACTCACTAGGTTGTGATAGCTCGTTCAGAATTTATTTGACTATTTGACTATTTTTTCAGAATAATTTATGTTCCTTAAGTATATGGGGATATATGATGATGTGGGTTCTTTCAATACCAAGTTGTCAAGTGTATTAAACAATGGAAATTGAATGTGAAAACTTGCAAGGCGAGAAGCTCTAGCCTTTATCCAAAGCAAGCTTCCTTAGGTTCCCATTGGGGAGTATGATAAAATCACATGGGTCTCCTCCAAGACTAGTACCTATCTTTGTACAAAAACTTGGGAGCCAATTCGATACAAAGCCCGTATAGTTTGCTAGTGGATACTAATAGGGTTCTCAAAGGCTATTCTTAGACGTGCCTTCATAGTTCATATACTTGACCACCAAAGATAGACTAAGAAGCTGTAGTCACATGGGGGAATCCTTTATGCCTACAAATGGCCATTAATTTTTATAGAATTACTATATTTTTCTTTCTTCATTCTGTCAAATGCCATAGAATGACAACAAAGTGTTAGATAAATATTATGGAGTAAATAATAAATTGACTCATAATGTGTCCACTTAAACATGATATTGAAGTGGTGAGAATTCTTGAGTCCCACATAGGAAATAATAAAGAATATGAGTTTTGGGTTGGATATTGAGTTGGGCCTTAGGCATGTGTGGACTGGGCCAACTTACCCAATTAATAATAATATTTTATTATTTTATTTTTTGAGCTAGTAAGTCTGTATACAGTAATTATTTCAAAAACAATGTGTCTGTTCAGTAATGTATATTTTTATAGTCCCTTATTTATGAAAAATAACTTTTTGAGAAACTCTCCCAGAGAGAAAATTTTTGTGCATTCATTTGAGTCAAAGAGAGAGAAAGAGACATAGAGTAGTTTGCAGAACATGGACCTTCTGTGCTTCTTCTCTTTGCTGTAGATCATTTTATCCTGGGAGACAGACGTCCGTGAGTTTCAAAGAACCACAGATCGTGTGAGGGGCGAAATCTGCTTTAAGGAGATTGTGTCAAACACAAGACTTGATCTAAATAATTAATCCTTCATGCATTTGGTCTATGAGTTTTTAATTTTTTGCAAATTTCTTCTTATATATATACAATATTTATTTATTACTTTTGTCTATCACATCTATTTGTGTTATTGCTTATATTTAGATCTGTATATTGTTCATTTTAGTTAATCACAAAAGTAAATTGTTAAAATATATCCAACACAAACTTGTGTGTATAAACAATATGCCGCTGAATTACTATATGAATTCGCCTAACAGTTTATCCAATGCACTTGATTGAAAATAATCAACTCTTCAACCATCCCAAATCAAAGATGCACTCATACAAAATACTCCTCCACCCATAACGCAAACTTTTTGAAAATTGGATTAAAAAAAATAATGGGTCCGTTTGGATATAGCTGAAAACTGAAAACTGAAAACTGAAAGCACTGTAGCAAAATAATTTTTAAATGTGTAAATAGTACCGTGAGACCCATTTTTAATGAAAAAATTGCTGAAAAGTGAAAATTGTGGGTCCGTGAACAGTGCACGGATGCACTGTTCATGGACAAAAAGTCAACAAGTGCGGCTATTGTGCATGAACAGTAGCTGCACAGTAACCGCTTTCCTCCCTCACGCGCCTGAAAAAAAAAAAAGTCAAAATCGTGATTTTGGAAACGCAGCCGCAAGTTTCATCACAATCCAAACGCTCACAATATCAAACAAGCTTATTGAAAAAATTGAGTATTAGGCAAAACCCAAAAATACCCTTCCACCCATAATGCAAAGCACTAGCCTTTCAAATTCTTATTCAGTATCCCAATTCAAATATGTAGTGTCTGTTTGGGAACAACTTATTTAGCTGAAATTAAAAACTTTTTACTGAAAGTACAGTAAATAAAAATAAAAATTAACTAAAATAATACAAAGGGACTCATGAATAGTACCAAAAAGTGCAGTGGAACCCATGAATAGTAGCAAATATAAACTGAAATTGCAAATAAGCTGAAATTTTCAACTTGTCCCAAACAGACTCAACTCTACCACCATCCCAAACCATAGATGCACCTAGATTCGACAAATGGATTGGATTTGGGTTGGGTTTATCGGGTTATATATCAAATTTAATTCAGGTTAGAGACTCATATTTATTCATATGTAGATAATAATAATAATGTTTTCGTCTTCCTTTTCAATACAAATAAGAGACCAAATAACAAAGGGAAATGCTAACGAGTGCCCTTAGGGTATTGGTTAATAATCCATTTAAAGAAAGTTTTTATAGGAAATGAAAAAAAGTAATTAATATTTTGATAGCTTTTTTCATTTCCTATAAAAGTAGTATCAAAACTTTCCTAAAATGAATTATTAACGAATGCCCTAAAGGCACTTGTTAGCATGACCCAATAACAAATTACTCAAAAATAAAATTTATAATACTTAAATTTTTAAGTTTACACAATCTATAGTTGACCAATGATTTCATCACCATAAAAGAATGGAAAACCAAGACTAAATGTCATGGACCAAAAAATTGTTTTTAGGTGTGGTATATCATGATTTTCATCACTATAAATACTAAATGTGCATGTAAAATTGCGAAGAATGAATATTGTATTCTCCCATTGGAATATGATATGTGACCAAAAAAAAAAAAAAAACTTTATAAACGGGTTAAGTTCAAGTTGATCTAACTAACCCAGAGTAAAGCAGGTTGGGTATGGGATGACCTGTTCTTTAATTTGTGCGATTAAAAAAAATCCCAAGTTTGTTGAGTTTTTTCTTCGAGCTTAGGTTGGGTTATCGAGTGTGAGTCCAATATTGCCACGTCCAAATGCACCCATGCACTCTACTCCCAAATCAAAGACACGCTCAACTCCATCACCACTAAGGGGAGAAAGAAAGGGAATGGGTGACAAAAAAGAGATAATTGTATAAACTTTTGTGGGCTAAAGGGCATTTACGTGGCCAAATTTTGTCCTTATGATAAATATATGCATAAATTTTAATTAAAAATCTATTATTACTAAAAATGTGTAGTGTAATAATGTATAATTGACAAGTTTTTGTTAAGACACCAATTTGTTTTTTGTGTAAGATTTATGTCAATAGATTTTACTAATTGGGCTAGTTAGAATCGATAGTTGAGCAGGATTTTAATGCTCCATAACAAATGCCAATTTTAAATGATCTGCCACTCAAAATATAAAATACTAACCCTAAAATTTATTTATTTATTATTTTTTTAAGAAAACAATGAAATTTTTTTATTAATTCATAATAGTCAAAGTTGTACTCATGACTGTCAAAATCACGATCTTGGATCTTATAATCCTAAGATCTTACGATCCTACCCCATAAAAATGATCTAGATCAGTGTAGAATCTCGTATGGGGTAGGATCCTTATAATCCTAGATGATGGAATGTAAGATCCTACGATCTCCAAGGGATCCTATCCTATAAAATCAATTTGAATCGGTGTAGATCGTTCATTAAATGATGTATCTGGTTAGGTTTAGTATTCTGCTTATTTGCTTAGATTATGGCATTATAGAATTAATGCTGATAGTTATTTTGATATTTTGGTTGCTAATTAAACATTTTTTGAACTTTTGGATACATTATGTTAATTTTTTTTTTAAGAATCACATTATATTAAAACTTAAGTATATTTGTTTCATTAGTATATATGTAATGATATATGATATACAAATTATATCATATTGATGCCTTTTTTTATATGGATAAATTCATAATTTAGGTGATTATTCAAATATACAAAGTTACAATTAATGTCTTTTTTTTGTGTGTGTTAAGTTATAAAATACATAGAATCTTACTATTCACATTTTGATAATCTTATCCATGATCCACCTACTTTCAAGATTTTAATTAGGGAAATGTTAACGAATGCCCTAAGAGCATTGGCTTAGGAACTATTTTTAGAAATATTTTATGAGAAAATGATAAAGCATTTAATTTTTTGACAGTTTTTTATATTTCCCATGAAAATGGTACTAAAACTTTCTTAATATAGTTTATTAACAGTTACCCTAAAAGCACTTATTAACATGATTGAAGTAAGTAATATCTTAGTTTTGACAATCTTGGTTGTGCCTCCAAAAGTACAAAAAGCAAATCAGTAGGGACTCTTCCAAATTTCCAAACATACAATCCTTTAACTTTAACATCACGAGCTTCTCCTCTCTGCATTGGGTATATGCTTCTCCTCTCTCACAATTAGTAGATCCCACTAGATGTGAGAGAGAAAATATATACCTGATGCAAGGTATATTTTTCCCTAAACTGGAGAGCATCATCTATTCCCAATTACCCTTCTTTTTGCATAGTTAGAGCATTCACATCAAAGATGTGAAAAATAATAAATCCTAATTTTAGCTCTCATTCTCTTAAAATGTCATCCACATCAAGGTTGATATTCTTAAAAGTTTTGACATCTTTGCTATAGCTTAGTGTCATCTTTGAAACCTTACTGTAGCAACAATCTCATTAAAAAAAAAAAAAAAATCATTAGATCTCTCTCTTCTCTCAATAATAAAATATTTTTTCTCTCCCTTTTTCTCTTAATCTGGCTTCTCTCTTTTTTCCATCTCTCAATCTTTTTCTTTTACCTTCTCTCCAATCTCCAACACGTCTATTTGGCTACGTTTGTTTTGGGTGAAAAGCATTTCTGGGAATGCTTTTCAGTATTTACGGGTGTTTGATTGCACACGAAAAATCAATTTTCCGGAAATTAATTTCAGTTGACCAATGGTCAAGGCTGAAAATCAATTCCCTTTCCATTTTCACTTCAAATCCAATTTTCCGGAAAAGAGAAACAGAGCACGAAGAGAGAGAGAGAGAGAGAGAGAGAGAGGAAGGAAGAGACGGAGAGCCCAGATCGAAGAGAGAGAGCCCATCTCGCCGGTGCGAGTTCGCCGGTGAACCCATCTTCACGATCGCCACGACCCACCGATCTTCGAAGCAGAGCCGGCGACCCACGAACTCAAAGCCCAAAGCGTTCGACCTAGACCCAGGCGTTCGATCCATCTCCTTCGACCTTCGACAACCCAGACCTGCGACCTAGATGTCGTCGTCGACCCATCGCCGAGACCCAGACCCAGACCCAGACCTATCTCAGTTTTTTTTTTTTAAAGTTTGATTGATTGATTGTTGTTGTTGTTGTTGCCGGAATCAATTTGTTGTTGTTGTTGCCGGAGCCGGAATCAATTTGTTGTTGTTGTTGTTGTTGCTGCTGGAATCAATTTTTTGGTGTTGTTGTTGTTGTCGCCGGAATCAATTTTTTGTTGTTGTTGTTGTTGTCGGAATTTGTTGCCGGAATCAATTTGTTGTTGCCGGAATCAATTTGTTGTTGTTGTTGTTGTTGTTGTTGTCGGAATCAATTGTAGGAAAATAGCATTTTCCTAATAGAACCAAACACATGAAAATATTTTCCACAACAATTTTCATAATACAACCAAACACATGAAAATATTTTCCTTTTTCGGAAAATAACATTTTGGGAAAATAAGTATTTTACGGAAAATATTTTACGAGAACCAAACGGACCCTTCTTCTCTCTTTTTTTCCTTCTTTCTCTTTTCTTTTTCTTCTCTCCAGTGCCTCTCTACTCCCTCTTTTTGGGTCATTCTTGGCATTTTTGGGTTGAGGTCGGAGAGGCTGTGGTGGCCGATGGGTGGTGGTTGTTTCTGTGGATGGTTGAAATCGAGTTGGGGTTGAGATCGAACTGGTTTGGCTCTAGCAAAGGAGTAGAGGAGCGTGGTTCTGTGTGTGTGTGTGTGTGTTGTGTTTTTTGGTTTCATTGATGTTTAGGGGTTTGTTTGGTTGCTGAGAAAATTAGAAAATTGATTGTTGTTGCTTGAAGTTAATCTAAAATAAAGGGTTGTCAATTTGGTGGTTTGTGGCGAGGGGTTTGAAAAATTGTGGGTGGTGGAGATGGTGAATGATGGGTTGTGAGAGTAAGCATCAAATCGTACAAAAAGAAAGAGGGAGACAGAGTGACAAAAAGTGAGAGAGAGAGAAATCAATAAAAAAAAAAAAAACTTTTTAACTGAGACATGAAAATAAAACTTTTGTTGTTGGATAAATTGTAAAATGAGTTGTTAAAATAAGTAAACTAAAATAAGTAAAGTAGTGTTTTGAGATATTAAGAGTGTGTTTGAATACTGCTTATTTTGCTGAAAACTGAAAATACTGTAGCAAAATAATTTTTAAATGTGTAAATAGAGCCATGAGACCTATTTTTAATGAAAGTTTTGTTGAAAAAAGAGGTTTGTAAGTTCCGTGAACAGTACACGGGACTCACTGGAAAAGCCACCACAGCCACAGAAACGCGCTTTAAAAAAAAATGCAGACGCTAATAATCATTATCAAAACAAGTACTAAGTGTCCGTTTGACATGATTAATTTTGCTAACTTATTTTATTATTTAGCTTATTTTTACTACTATTCATAGACCCATTGCACTTTTTGGTACTATTCATGGATCCCACTATACTATTTTAGTTAACTTTTACCTTTATCTATAGTACTTTTTAACAAAAAAAATTCAATTCCAACAAAATAAGCAGATCTAAACCGACTCTAAATGTTAAAAATTTTAAAACCTTTTATGCAAATGCTTTTATACACTGTATCGGATATATGCTTTTTTTTTTTTTTTTTTTTTTATAAACCGGATATATGCTTTTTATCTCTCACAATTAGTGCTCCTTACTCCTTGGCGTGACCACCATTTGCGAGAGAATGGAAATATATACCCGGCGGAGTATATACTTTCCCCTAAACCGGAGAGCATCATCTATTCCCATTTTCCCCTAAACTGGAGAGCATTTCTTCAAGTTCTGATCAGCCCACTCGAAAAAATGTCAGATTATCTTCCAAACGAGGTCATCATCGATATCCTGAAGAGACTCCCTGCGGATTCACTCATCAGATGCAGATGCGTTTGCAAGTCATGGTACTCTCTAATCTCTACTCCTCATTTCATCACCACCCACCTTAATTTTAATCTTTCCAAATCCAAAACCCAACACCAACTTCTCTTTCGCCATTACGACCATAATCTCTACAAACACCGCATCACTCTGCATTCCTCCAATGACCCATTTCCTCGCAACCATTTCTCCAAGTACCTTAATTATAGCGACCCAGCCATTCATATGCGTCTCCTTTGTCTCGACCTCGAAGTAGAAGATAAAGGCGGTTTCTTCGCATACCCATCAGATTTCGTTGAGTTAGATTGCTCAGACGAACCCATCAACCAAATTTCAACAATCGTAGGTTCATCTAACGGCTTACTTTGTCTCACACATCGATATCGAAACGATTCCCAATATCAATATCTCTATGTTCTCTGGAACCCTTCTATTCATAAAGCGATTTTCCTTCCTGTACCTGACTTCAGATTAAATTCTAACCGTCACTATGCACTTTCTCACGGGTTTGGATATGATCCAGCAACTGATGATTATAAATTGGTGAGGGTTGTGTACGTTGATGGCAGTGTTCCGCCTCAGGTTGAGATGTACACCCTTCGCAGTGGCGGGTGGCAATGCCTTACTGCCTCCGGTCCTGCCAATGTAATTGCTGACTGGACCTTATCGGTTTTCATGAATGGAGTGGTTCACTGGCTGGCTCAAACTCCAAATGGTGAAGGAAATATTCGAAATGTGATCGTGGTGTTTGATATTGGACATGAGGTTTTTGATGAAATGCCTGTGCCTAAGAGTTTGGAAGGGATGGAACATTTGAACATGGAAGTTGCTGTGGTTGATGGGTTGCTTGCGCTTGTCCCGTGTAATGGAAATGAATGGGAATTGGAGGGGGAGGAATCTTATAGCATTTGGGTGATGAGAGAGTATGGAGTAGTAGAATCTTGGACTAAGCTATTCGATATTGACGTTGGAGTAGGATTAAGGAGGGTGGTAGGTTTTACAAAGAATGGTGAAGTTCTAGTGATAAAGGGTGGAAAGTTGCTTTCTTATGAACATAGTAGCCAAGAAATTTTCAATCCTCACATTCGAAGTCGAACTGAGTCCTTTTATTTGAATACTTATGTGGAGAGCCTTGTTTTGCTGAATGTAGCAGATGGAGAGTGAGAAGGCAGGTTAATTTGTCTAGTGTTAGTGAGGTAAGATACATGAAACTAGTTTTAAATATAATGCTAATTTTACACTAAATACAGAAAGCTAATTAATCAAATTGCTGCCTAGTTACTGCTGTCTCTTTTTTGTAGTGAACCTTCAGGGTGCAGCATATACATATTTACATTCCTCAATCAGAATGCTTAAGTAATGCTAAGATTGTGGTTATCCAATATTTTACACGGTTTACTTTATTTGCATGATAGGGCAAATTGATCAGCTGTGACTAAGCATGAAATGATGAAAAGGCAACCTATTGATAATAGACTGCAGTGGTTTATGGTTTATTGGATTTGCTCAAACTCTTCTCATGTTATATATAGAGCTGTATCAATTTTTATTTATTTTATTTTATGAGAAAGGGTTGTATCAAAACTGCAAAGTAAATAAATCAAATACATCATCTAAGTTCATTTTTTGTTAGCAGAAGCCACACTTGATAATGAGTTATATATATCTCAAATGACACTCCTTGTCCCTTAAAAAAGAAAGGTGGAGGGTGTACTCAGATTCAATGCCACCGTAAAACTTACCAAAAAATATGAGGAAAATAAAAAGCCGCACTTAATTTGTTTCACCTACGTGCCTTTGTATTCCTAGTTGAAGTTAATGAATCATGCTTTGCTCATGTTGGAATTTTTAGGTTAATTCTTGTTTATTTCTAAATTCTATAGAGTATGCTTGTGAAGTTATTGCTCCTACCTGTCACTTTTTTTCTTTAGACATTAATTTAAGCATCTCAAAATTTAATTTGTTTTGATCCATCTAGATTTCAATGGCAATATTTAGTCTCATTTAAGGGTGTGGCTTACATCCAATACATTTTTAACTGGATATGTCATTTTGTTTTAAATATACAATGACAAGTGATAGTGACTTTTAATCCCCACCTTTTATTTAATTAGTGGGTGATGTGATAATCTCTCATTAAAATAAAAGGAAATTCTTTTTTAAAAAGTACTGGAGGTAAGCCAAACCCCTCATTTAAAATGGCAAATGGGATTTTGGCCTCATTTGAAATAATGGTGATTTGTGAGGATATTGGAAACTAGATAGTATACTTGGCCCACTGGAAAATTGATGGTGAAAATTTGACCTCATCTTAATGTTGGTGGGGATATTGGAAGTTTGGAATTTTTAATGTAATTTGACACCTGAAAAAGGTTATTTCAAGATAAATTCTATCTGGCTTTATGAGCTATTATCACATTAAACTACTTGCTTCTATTAGATTTGTGCTCCTAATAACTGAGAGTATTTTTTTTTTTTATTGAGTTTAATTATTAACATCGTATTTTGAATCTCCGCATTCTCATTTTTCATTCTTCTATTGTCAATTTTCAATTTGATAATATGGGGGGAGGGGATTTGAACTTGGTTATATCCTAATAAAGGAGAGCATGTCATGTCATTGAACTACAAGTTCCTTGATGTCTTCTGTTATCATATCAAAGATTCATTATCAATTGTGTAATTTTGATCTTCATCTTGTGAACTATGGATTAGTTACTAAGTTAATTGAAGCTAGAGAATGGGAAAAAAGTTGTAGGCTAAGCTATTTGAAGATTGGTTGTATTATGTTAAGATTTAGAGATGAATTACGATAGGTAACATGTTAGTATATTGTAATTTTGAGCCATGATGGTTTATAATCTAACTATTTATGATTCCTCTTATAAGGAAGGATATACACTTTGTCATCTTTAGGCTTTTCTGGATACAAAAACTGACTTGGGCTCAATAGCAGGCTTGGTACTAGAAAATTTTTCTAGTTTACCTAACACCCAGATAATTCTTCTTCCTAGTTTTTGTTATTTTCAACTTCAGAGGCAATTTTTCTTTTTGAAAATCTCATTCAATTTATTTGATTCATCCAAACATATACCCAATGCCTCTTTTTTAAGTTTAACCCTTGTTATCTCTTCCTAGAATATCTTAGCAATTTTCAAAGATTTAGGTAATTCATTACAAAGAGTTTCACATACATCAATTAAATCTACAGAATAATTTGTGTCTTTTTTATTTAAATTTTTGCAACCATGAGCAGTAAGGTCCTTAAAACTATCCATGGCAGCAAGGATCATGGATCGCACTCAATACGAATAGTCATATCAAAGTGTATCTGCTTTGATACCAACTGTTAAGGTTTTTTTTAGACTTGTGCTTGATTTTACAACAGAATTAATCAACTTTATGGTCTGTTTGGATGGCATGAATTTGAATTTGGATTTAGATTTGAAGGGGCTCAAATCCAAATCCTTTGTTTGGGTAAGTTAAAAGAAATGGATTTGGATTTGGGCCAAATCCATCTTGGATTTCAGGAGCCCAAATCTGTGGATTTCAAATCGTCCCATAAACCATGGAATTTGGGAAATCCACGTTTGTGTCTTCTCCGCCCTTGCTGCGACAACACTGCCTGAAACCACCATCGATGCGTTCAGGTTTGTCTCTCAACCCTTCTTGTCCTCTTAAACCTCTCAATCTCTCTTCCTTTAATATCAAACCTGCTTCCACAAAATTTTCTGTGATTTTTTGGATTAATTTTTTGCTTTTGGAATTGCAAAAAAGTAACGTCTTTGGCTTGTCTTGGTTTTGATAGTTGTTTTTGCATTCATCCATGGAACTGGGTTTGAAATTATGGTAAAATTTTAATTTTTAATTTTTTTTTTGGATTTATCTGTGTGGGTCTATATCTTCTACAAAGGCTGGGAGTGCAATGTTTACTGAGTTTTTCATTTTTTTTGAGTTATATGTGAGGTCTGGTAAACTGAGTGCAGTTTAGATTTGCTAAGAAATTGTTTGATGAAATGTCTGTGTGAATTGTATATTTTAATGCATGAGTTTTTTGTCTGAGATTTTGAGCAACTAAAATGTTATTGTGACTGAAACCTAACTCCCTATTAATCTAGTGAAATGGTTGGATTGGGTATTCTAGGGATTGATGGATTCAATTTATTTGAGTAAATGTGATATGAGTATCTAATATAAATATTGTCATTGACATTGGTTCCAGATTGTGAATGACTTTCAGTTTTGGAATGTTAATGTTTAGATGTTATAATGTAGGAAAATTTTGGGTATAATGGTAAAATTAGAATCTTTATCTTTATTCTAATTTTTACTCTTTCCAATCATTTGTTATTTCTTATTCTTTCCCCCTTTGTTATTTGTAAGTAAACTGGAGTTGCTTTTGTGATTGTGCTAAAGGATCAACTTGGCTTTGTGAAATTTTATGTCTACTGCCGTTTATTAGTACTATTATCTAGTGAGGGATTGGGGTCCTAGTGATGGTTGATGGGTAAAATGGCTTAAACATTGCAGTTTGGTTTTTCCGGAACCATCATTTTATTATGCTAAGCAATCAAGTTGCTAGCTACTTTTATTTTATGTGTGAGTAGTTCTGGATATGTGCTTTTAGAGCAGTCCATCTAGCTTTGGTCCTACATGCCTATAGTAATTGACTTTGTTTCACAGTCTCTCTAAAGTACTGGAAGAAAGTTGGCCTTTTTACCTCTAGTGAATGGGTCCAATGGGATACTATTTTTATGGCTTATATATTCTGTCTTGTGGTTTGCTTATTTATATGTATTGAATTGCTCCTGCTTGTATAAATTGGATTCATTATAATGGTAGTTCAAGTCAAAGTAAAAGCAAACATGTTTGGTCATCTTACTAATGGTATTTAGTATTGTACGGTATTACTGAATTTCATTGATCATAATTTGAGATTGTTCTGCAGAAAACATATGTTCTCTTGTGTGGGAGGGATAGAGTTACTGGTGTTGGTGCAGAACACATTGACGATGCAGTTGAAGCTATGGTTTAGGATTGAGAAAATGAGATGATTTCTCCTAGTGCACAACAACCAATTCAACATTTTGTATCATTAAGTTTTGCAGCTAAGCTTTGCCTATCACTGATCCAAATTGTTGAAAAGCTAATGCATGGAGTTGTAAGGGACTCTTTTGAAATACTTGTTTGCTCATTTTTCTCATCTGGGTGCATTTTATTTTTGTTAGGTTCTCATTGTTTATCTTTGAATTTGTGTTTTTAGTTAAATTAGCCATTTTTAATGAGAAATCCTCAGTATATTTGATATTACTTATATAGCAAATATGAGGGTCTTTTTGGGATGATTTGCTTTTAATTAATCTTTGTTGGGTTCTAAATGTTTAGATAGATAGATATATAGATATTTATCTGCAGTTAGTGAAATTGGCCATTTGTATTGTACATGAAATTCTCATTGTATCATTTCCAAGCAATTTAGCAATAAAAGATAGTGAAATTCTTATCTGGGTGCCTTTTATTTTTATTGGGTTTTCAATGTTTATTTTTGTAAAATTTTAAGAAAAATAATAATTGAAAAAAAAAATATTGATCTTAAATCCAAATACAAAAGCAAGTTTAAGTATCCAAACAATAAAATTTCAAATAATGAATTTCAAATCCTTCATTCTATAAAAAATGACCCAAACAAGGAATTTTAAAATCAATGGATTTGAAATTAAGGCATTTGAAATCAATTGATTTAAAATCCAAATTCAAATCCAAATCTTGTCATCCAAACACAACCTTAAATAATTAACCTGTTAATTTCAGATTAATTTCCAGGTTAATTGCCATAGATTAATATGTACGCAATAAAGCAATAAAATAGTAAATTATGTGGAAATAACAAAAGACAACAATATGGTGACTTAGGAAAACCTATTGAGCAAGCCATTTCACAGTAAAACTTGGAAGGATCTAACATGTCAATCTTAAGGTAAACATATCCACTAGAATAGAATTGAAGTTTATATAATAGAATTAACCCTAAATCTACTGCCCTGCTACCTCATGTACTATTTACTAACATGACCAGACGTAACTTTGAATCCATAGACTCTTCTACTAGTAAATTGTATTACACGAATTCTCCACTCGTGACTCCAAGAAAAACTCTTGAAGGTTTAGACTAGCAACTTTGATATAGATTGGATTGCTTTATGGCTTCAAACAAGATCTACACTGTGGTAGCAATGGAAAAAACTTAGGTGCTCCGAGAGCAATGCTCCCTCCTCTCACATAAGGAGTAGGCCCCACATGTGGGTTCCACCATAGGGCCCACCCCTCATGTGAGAGGAGGGAGCATTGCTCCCGGAGCATGTAAGAATTACTCGGTAGCAATAACTTCATGTTGATTTTTCTCTATTTTCTCTTGAAATCTGACATGTTGAATAGGTGGAGACTTTTAGATTTACACTCTGAAAAGTTTAGGGTTTCTGCTTCCCTAACCTCTTCATAAGTCATGCTTAATGGGCCTTTATATAGGCTCTCCATTAAGGTTACAAAAACCCGCGTGTACAACCAACTAAATAAATTACGTTAGATTTGAAAATCTAAATTTACGATTCTTGATCAGTTAAACTTGTAGATTCTTGGTTTTCTTCAGCAAATCTTGAGCTTTCGTCATGGACATACAAATTTAGATTAAAAACTCAACAAGACTCAATCTTTTTGTCATGAGTTGCCAACAACTAGTCCGCTGGACCTAACTGCTACCATAACCTTCTCTAGACCCTATAAAAGTGGAAGATTTGTGCACTATATACGACTTTTTTTTAAAATAAAAAATTTAATAATCAAAACTTTATAGCACAACAAAACAGATGTACCAATCCCATCTCTCTTCACAGTGAAGAAACAAATGGAGAGAAGGGAAGAGTGTGGATAGACCCAAAGGTAATACAAAGGAAGGTACACTATGCGCCAGAGCATTTATAGATCTTGGAACAAAAACAAATTGTCTATAAACACATAGCAAAATAGATCTAAAGTAAGCAAGCAAACCCGAAATGAGACAAGGGAAAGTTGATACATTATCAATAGCTTTTCAAAAATCACAAAATTTTTAACCCAAGGAAAGCATGTTCCTTTCACTTTCTTAGAGGAAATCAATTGCATTCCTCCTTATGATGAAGATGAGGTGAGAGAATCTTTTATTGAGGTCTGAGGCTATGTGAGTGTGTGTACCATTGAATTTTGGACTTTGGCTTCCAAAGTAGTTCCCCTCTCACATATTATCCTGAAGCTTAGGGGGTGTTTGGATTTATGATTTTCATAACTCAATTCTCTGTTTCCATAACTCAGAACTCAAAAATAGTGGGGCCCATAGCAAAAAGGTTGTTTGGCAAATGATAACTCTATTTCATAACTCTGTTTCCATCACTCAATTCTCTGATTTTTGAGTTATGAGTTATGGAAACTGAAAACAGCCAAAACTCATAACTCAATGGCATTTTTGTAATTAAACACACATGGGAGACTCACTGTCATAACTCAGCCACCTTTTTTACCAATCTACCTTTTTTTTTTTTTTTTCTTTTCTTTTCTTTCTTTCTTCTCCTGGGTTCGGTCTCAGGTGTTCCTTCTTTTTTTTCTTTTTTCTTTTTTCCTTCTCCGTTTGGTCTCCGGTGTCTTCCTTCTTCTTCTTCTTCTTTTTTTTTCCTTTCTTCTTCTGGGTTCGGTCTGGGGTGTTCTTCCTTTTTTTTTTCTTTTCTTTCTTCTCCGTTCGGTCTCAAGTGTCTTCCTTCTTCTTCTTTTTTTTTTTTCCCCCTTTCTTCTTCTGGGTTCGGTCTGGGGTGTTCTTCCTTTTTTTTTTTTTTTGCCTTTCTTCTTTCACTGGGTTCGGGTGATTTGGGTTTCTTTTTTCTTTTTCTTTTTTCCTTTCTAGTTCGGGTTTCTAGGTACTAAAAAAAAAAAAAAAAGCGACACTGGCTGACAAGTATAGGGCCCACAAATAGTGTGAAAAATATTGAGTGATAGGAAGTGAGTGATGGTGCCAAACAACCTTGGTATTTTAAGTGATGAGTGATGAGTGATGAGTAATGAGTAATAAGTGATGAGTGACGGAAATTGAGTAAGGAGTGATGAGTGATAAAAAAAAAAAAATCCAAACATGGCCTTAGATTCTAACTGGTTTTGTTTTTCTACTTCAAGCTGTTCCAATCATGGTTTTGTAGATTTTGGATCTTGCCTTACAACAACCTGATTTTGAGTTGTGAAGTGACTATGTTCCTAAAACAATTTTTATTCCAAATACTTATCTAGGCTGCTTTGGTTGCTCTTAACTTGTTTCGTAATTTACAAGCATGAGTCATTTGTATAGACTTTTTCTAAGCTCGAGCTACCACACGACTACTGGTGATGTCCCTAGTACTGCCCATTTCAAACTAAAATGGTCTTAGCATGTATTAACTTTCCCCTTCAGCATCCAAGAAAATTGGACTATGCTCTGAAGCTTAAAAAGGAAGATGCAATAGATTAGCTTTGGGATCCAATCCATTTTTGCTAGTGCTCGATCCAGCCTTTCTTTCATACGAGCTTAACTATGTCGTTGGACCAAGTAAAAAGGATTTCCATTGAAACCAAGATCAATGTTCATCCCCATCCACCAAACCTTGATTCCTCCATTTGATGAAGCTGAAACCTTTCCTCCTCTCTTAATTAAAAGGGGATAGTAGGGTATTGTAATCCCTCATACCCAACCAAGGTCCAGGGAAAGATTTAATGATCTTATTAAGACTAATAAAAAAGGAAGCTTTACTAACTCGATCATGGGGGCGAGTCAACAACCAAGGTTGAAATGAAGGAAGGGGAAAATATGCAATTCTTCCCGAAAATCCACAACTCTATTGGTTGATCAAACAAGGTTTTTCAATTACAGTTTTCTTTAATTGTGATTGTAAGAAGGGGATCAGTTGAAACTTGAAAGTTAGTACAGGAAAAGGTGGTTCATAGGTTTGATAGTTATGGCAGGGTTAGAGGCTTTCCACAAGATGTGGGCTGGATGTGAGAGACGCCTTTGGATTTTTCTTGGGTTTCAATAGAGGATGGGTCAAATAAGGCTTTTCATTGGAAACCACTTCGGCCAGCATAAAGGTTGGACTTTAGGGGAGTAATTGGGCTGGGTTCAGATCGAGCAATTGGAAGTGAGAGCATGGGTTGTAACTTGTAAAGATTTTGGGTTGGTTTGTTATTTCAAAATGTGGGCCGGCGAGAGGCTTGACTGTAAAAATTATTAGTGGAGAGGATGATTTAGCCATCAACAGTGAATTTGGATTGATTAAATGGGACTTAAATCAGGACTTTGAAACTTAAACGTCTTGGTTTGTCTTTGCCAGTTGAAAAGATTCCAATAGGAGGTCAAGAGAATTTGGTTCAAAATGACAATACTTTCATCCCTTGTGAGAGGGATTTGGTTGCTATTTAAGCCAACGGGATCCCCTGCTTTTAGTTGGGTTGATTACATACGCTAGCTCTGGGATTCAGCTCGTGTGTGAGGTGTGAGCTAGTTGATTGGAGTGTTAGTGGGGAATTCTTGAAAGAATTTTTTTTGGGGGGGGTGGGTTTGACTGTGAACACGTTTGGAATTTTAAGTTTCAATTATTAATAGGAAGATGACATGTGTTTTGCCATGTATAATACACACGACTTATTTGGTTAGTTAGATTAAGTGAGTCATGCATTTCACATGACAATGACTAATATTATCTTTCTATTAGTGGTTGAAGCCCAAAATTCCAAATATGTTTGAGAAAATTACACTTTATCACCCTAAACTATATCCCTAATTATATTTTACACTATAAACTTTCTGAATGCTCGGTTAGCACTCTAAACTATAATTCGTGTCACACTTTGCACCTAAATGTCAATTCTACCATTATCTTAAATAGAAAACTCAATCACATGCAAATCACATGACTCATTTGGGTATTTTGACTTGGTTGCGCCACTTAAGCAAGAGTCATGTGATCACATGTGATTGAGTAGAATTGACATTTGGGTTCAAAGTATAACACATGCTATAGTTTAGGGTACTAACTTTGCATTCTGAAACTTTAGGGTGTGAAGTATAATTTAAAGTGATAAAATGTAATTTTCCCAACATGTTTGGAGCTAAAATATATCCTTTATTAAGGTTGATAGAGCTATTCGATTTTGGATTTTCAAGATTAAAAATTCTCCTATGATCTATGTTTAAACTTCACACTCTAACAGTGTGTGGATCTACACATATGTAACATGTTTTTCCTTTATTTAAACATAGGGTAATACTAGGTTAAAGTCAAAATCCATATATTTTCACCCTATCAAGCAAACAAGGCTTGCTCAAACTTATTGCACATAATTTCCATTGGAGCGCACCAAAAAAAAAAAAAAGAGGCTACCGTCACCAATGACCAAACATGCTGAAAGAACAAGAACTTTCAAATTGAATTAAGTTGGTACCATAACTTGTGGCACAACTTTTGTCACAACTTGCCTATGTGACGAGTCGTGATTGGTGGAGGGGTGATGGTAAGTCCATGTGGAAACACCCTTCTACCAATCATAACTCGCCAATTTGGCGAGTTGTGACACAAGTTATGCCACAAGTTGTGGTGCTAGCATTGCTCTCCAAAATTTTAAAAGTAAACAATCAATTTTGCATAAATACATTAATTTGACACTTGTTTTTTATCGTTATTAAGTCTCACATAACAAAGTGCGGATCAAATAGCAAAGTCCCAAGAAAATAACCATTTGACCAAAGGTAAGACTCGTCTTTGTACAGTTATAAAGTCAGAACTACCATCACAAGGATCATGGCCCTTTGAATATATACATTGCCCGACACTGTATACACAAGAATTACCCTTCAAGAGAGAGAGAGAGAGAGAGAGGATATGCTATAGCCAAATCTTCAATTTGCTTCAAGAAGAATCAGGGTCCTAGTCTTTGGTTACAGAAATCATCCTCCACCTTATTCCTCACCTATTACTATTAGTCCCTCCTAAATATATCGATATATTAATTTATCAGTGCATAATAAGATGAAACATCATTTGGCGCCTCCATAGTATATATATGTAGCCTATTCTTCTTTATTGTCATCCAGCTCGTTTCTTTCTTTCTTTCAAGAAATGAAAGACCCATTGTGGACTGCGAAATGAGAGAGTAGTTGAGGAGTGCTTGCTCTATTTTGGTTGCCCTGTTCGAAGGCTATCAAAGAAGAATTGTAGTACTCAAAAAACGCATTGGTTCGAAGGTTACCATCCTCATGTCCATTTTGTCCATTTGATTTTGAAGAAAGTGACTCCTTAATGAACGAACCGCATTGTCTTGGTTGGGTTTGGTAGAATACTTTTGACACCACTAACTCCCCATCTTTCTCTTCTTCATTATTACCAAGGTGGTATTGATGCATCACCCAATTTGTTTTTTCAGGCTTTCTTTGTTTCCCATAGTTGGTGTAGAGCACAAGTATCTTCTTATACCCTTTCACCTTCCCACCGACAAAAATTGGCCTTGTCTTTCCTGTTTTGTGCCACCGGGTCTCGCCACCTTCTATGTCTGTGTGCACCTTTCTTCTTTTCCGAGTTCCTGTCGTGTATGCTTTGGAAGGTCGATGAAAGAAGTGACGGACTAGGCCATCTTTGCTTACTCCTGCATTATGGCAATGGAGCATCAAATGAGATTTTAATTTATAAACATTAACTATGTGTTTTAACATGAAATCTAGCTAACTGCCAACTTGATATATACCAGTTATTTTCAGTTCTTTTTGAAAGAGTCTTATTGAAGCCGTACGAAATGCAAAATAATCAAGGAGAAAGGAAAAGAAGAGGGGGGAAAAGAGGGTTCAACAAATGCTTCCAAGACACTGCCTTTGTCCTAGTAGGGTTAGTTGAAGTGTTTCTTCATTTGTGAAGGCTATGTTAATACTACATGGTTAATTAGTTGGAAGGTTTCTTCATTTGTAGTTGTACATGCCACACAGAGGTATTAATATTAGTTGGAGGGTTTCTTCAAACAAATTAAGAGATGGATTAACTTATCAATATGATTGATTGAATGTGTTCCCATATCTTCTTGAAAGAGTAGAGCTCTATTCCTTCAAAAAATCACGGTAATATATTCATTAATTATTCTTACTCTAATATGATCTAAGATAAAATATGAGGTCAATATAGGACTCTGCCTAAGGGCTTCAGTTAGAATTCCATTGACTATCAAGAAATTGTACTTAATACCGCTGGATGTGGAATTCAAACCAGTCTATTTTGAACCTAAAAGACTGATATCATATAACTCAATTATATAACAGGATAGTTAATCGTTGCTATTCATAACTATTCAGCAAAAACAATGAGCGACATAAAGTCATCTTAGTTTCATTGTTTTCAAAATTATCATTAAATTGTTTGTTGAGAAAACCAAATGATAACACTATCTTTTTTTTTCCTTTTTTTTTTTTTTTTTTTTTGCATGGGCAGATGCACAACACCATGCATTTGCTCAAAATCCTACACCTTAACGTACTATTCACCTGGCAGCTTCTCTGGGTGGGTGTAACAAATTCCATTCTCTCCTTCAAGTGTGGGGATGAACTCATCGATAAGAGGGTGAAGCTTACAAGCATCAGACTGCACCTTTCCCTCCAAATGCTCAAGAATTTCTTGATCAGTTGGATCAAACTTCACTCCCGCAGGTAGCCCCGGTAAATCATGAATTCCAGCCTATTGTTATTTTTTTTTTCATTTTTGTTTTTTAATAGAGCAAACAAAAAAAACATAAAACACATAAAGATCTTATTAAAGTAGAAAGAAAACAGTGATATAACAATAATAAAAAAAACTTTTGCAAATTTTAAAACCTGCTTATCTTCGTATTTGATCTGATGACCACATGAAGGACAAGTTCTAATCGGATTGTCTTTGGTTTTTGCGTCAAGAATTGTTTGGTTGTCACCGCGCTCATTGCATTGAGTCATTTCCTTGTTTTCCTCTTATGTGCCCATCCCACAATAAAGCTTTTTCTTTCTTGGTTCCACCACTGCTACTCCAAGATAAACAAAATCCTAAGAATAGAGAGAGGAAGAGAGAGAGAAAGGATAATTAAAAGGAAACAAAAGGAATGAAAAGCAAACTTGTCTCTTCTAAAGCCTGCTCCCCTCATGCATGTTATTCTTGAGTGTTGGTAAGGAATTAAATGCTTCCTCTCTTTTTAGTCCTTTACTTTGCATAAATGAATACAGTAGCCCTCTTTCCCTCCTTGCTCTTAATTACTATAGAGAGAGAGAGAGAGAGAGAGAGAGAAATAAAAAGAGAGGAAATCAAAATGAGAATGAAATTGTCAGAAATATAGCAAGTTGAAAAGGAAAGGATAATAAAAAAAGTGTAGCTTGGATCTTAAGTTTTGTGGTGCTTGCATATATATACGAAAACTTGTAGAAGAATAAATGTTGTTTTGGGTACTTTTTAATTTGACTAAAGGAAAATTAGATTTGTAAACACGGGTTATAATTTTGAAAACAACCAAAAGTTGGAGAAAGAGTTTGAGTGGCGATGGGGCAACCAAATATCTGTGTGTATGACAGAGAGATTGATATTTTAGGTCCAATGTCGCCCTAGAGTGTACATAAAGCTAGAGTATATATAAATACTATTCTTAATAAAACGGGATAAGAAAAATAAATAAATAAAAACCCATATTTAGCGGCCAACCACAATTTCTCTTCCTTCACGTAGACTTCTCATGCAAAGCAAGAAACCTCTATTTCTCCATCTTCATAATGTTGGAATAGACACATTTTATTTCACATGGAAAATAAATTTGCCATTTTATTTCACATGGCATATAAATTTGCCGTGTCATACAATTAAGGACCAAGAAAAGAGAAAAGAAAATTCTGCTGATGAATATTCTACAACCAATTATATTATGATGCTTTCCTAGGAGCTCATTTTATGGCATTCTAATTTTAATTTTATCTCAAGATATAATCTGTACTAAAAAACGAAAGTGCCCCTCATTATGTGTTAAAAAAAAGGTTCAATAAAGATTGTCTTTGGCTATAGAAGTTTATAGCATAAGAATGTCTAAGGCGCCCAAGAATATTATTTCACTGTTTTTTTTTCTTATCCCTAAACTTAATTAGGAGAATAATTAACTAGCGAGTTCGTGTATGTGTTTTGGAAAATTTCCTAATAGCCTTTGTTAAAGATGCTATAGAGTTTTGTTTATATCACACCAATAAAATCCAATGACACAAAGAAAGTTGTCGAAATTATAATTATTATTATTATAGAATATTTTGGTTTTTTTTCTTTTGGTAATTTTTAGCCATTGAGCAGTGTCTCTATAACAATTCATAGTTGATTGAATAATTCTTTTTTAGCTGAAGAACTAAATCATCATTATTAATGACTAATTTTTGCTGTTAATCGTCACTTTTGAAAGTTGAAACTAGTATTAGATATTATATTAAACCTAAAGCTCATTTATAATTTAGAACCACTACTGCTGATTTTATTTATTTATTTATGATGCTGCATATATGTGTATTAAAATATGTTAATTTTTTTCACATATAAGATAAATTTACAAGAATTATATGAGATTAAGCTAAATTACAAATGATGCAGAAAACTCTATTAAAAATAAATTCTTGCCCCCCTCGATCAAAAGTAAAATCCTAAATCTATCCCTAGTCTAGAAATGTTACAATACAGAATATTTTTTTTTTTGCCTTAACTTTCAAATTCAGAAGTTTGTTTATTTGTTTGTTTTGTTTTATTTTTTAGGTTGAACTAGAAGTGTATAAAAAAATTGTGCAGATAATCTGAAATTTTAATTGCTCGAAGTTGCTTTGCCGGACCGGACTGGATGATTGACTTCATATTTCAGTATGGTTGCTATGGATTAACTTTTTCGAGTTAAAAAAAAAAAAAAAATCAACCCTATTATATTGTGAAAAAGAAAAGGAAAAAAAAAAAAGTAGCATCATACGGTCAAGAAATAAAAACATTTTTTTTTTTCATTTTACTCAAGTTATTGGTAGTATTTCATGATATATATATATATATATATATGTATGTATGTATGTATGTATATTAGGTGTTTTTTTTTTTTTCCCTTGAGTTAAAATGGGTAGGAGGGTGGAAGTTTTATTTATTTATTTAAATATTGTTTGTTATCACCATCACCCTGTAGCATTAATTGACATTTAGCTTTCTTAAATTTTGGTGATATTTGTAGACAAAATTTCAAGATCAGATATTTTTTTTCATGATTCTAGATTTAATTTTCATGAATATATGATTACATATTGTCACGTAATTTAAAACTCAATTTTATCAAATAATAACTCAGTCTAACTGACATAACATTATATTTATCTTTAGATTATTGAAAACTAAATTTTAATCATAAAAAAAAAATCTTTATTTAGTTTCAAAGTAAATAGAGAATCATATATATTATAAGTTTTTGTAGTGATATTCCTTTCACACGATTGTAAAGTTCACTTGGGTTTTTCATCTTTAGTCCCCAAAAAAAAAAACTTGGGTTTTTCATCCTTGATACATGAGCAGAAAAAATAGATGCACATTGTTAAAAAACTTTTGGATAAGTATAATAATAAAATAATAAAAAAAAACCTATGCAAGAGTGTTGACAAAGCAAAGGAGTAATCTAACTATAGATCCTAATCAGCTTTTTAATTCAATAGAATTGGCTTTTCATTTTCGGATATTGATCTATAATTAGTTAATTACACCGTGTATCATGAGTTGCTGAGAATCAGACTGTGGCCAAAAGGAAAAAACAAAATTCCCATATATAGACAACTCGTACGTGGACCCCAGCTTATGGAATTTTTAATACTTAAGCAATATTTTGCTTTGTAGGGTAAAGCCAACTAGCCAAGACCTTAATCTAAAAAAGGACAATAAAAATAAAACAAAATATAAGATTGGGTTAGGTAGCTTTTATGTGGTACATCATTGTCAGCTTGAAAAGAGCAGAAAGGTATAAAAATGTTTAAAACAAAAAACAAAAAACAAAAACCCATTTTTTATTGCGTAATCTTCCTCCAAGCGTAAAGGCAATGTACAAGCAAAAGCACCCACTCATGATTCATATCCTACAAAGTACCAACTGCACAATGCCTTGCTCATGCAACTGTGAACGACGTCGTTAATGATTTCTTTTATTTTTATTTTATTTTTCTACTCGTTCCCTTTTATAGATGAGAGGGTTGTTGAATTTCTCACAAAACTTCCATGATCTCATACATATGCAATGGATTTTCTTTTTTATTTATTCAGTTCTTTTATATATAATAATGCCTACCCAATTGTACCATTGGTTTTATACCAAGGGCAATTAGTTTCCATTCTCTAAATATTATTATTTTATATATATATTGTCAAAATACTGAATAATTACTCTAGACTGGTTATAATTATTCTTTCTTTTAATAGAGTTTTCAATTTATGATATCTGTTTCTAATGAATGTGTCTTTTATTATTAGTCCAAGACATCAATCTTTTTTTAATATAGACAAGAATTGAACATCAAATTTCTTATTTAACCCTTAGAGATTTTATCAGATGAGTTAATTGAAACCCATGATTATAGTTATGAGAAGTGCTATATCCACAACATTTTTACAACAAATCATAGGCGGTAAGTTGTTATTGGTTATAATTTGAATTTACAGCTTAAATTACTTTTTTACCCATCCATAACAACCAATAATAACCTACTACTTAAGATTTATTGTGAAAATATAACATTTCTCTTATAACTATTGTTAAATGGTTGTCGTTCTTAACACAACAACCTCAAAATAAACTAGTGTCTTTAGTGTTTTCGTTAAATAGTTGTCATTTTTCCCTTATAATGTTAGGGTTCAGTTAACGGGTTCTTTTAGGATATTCGTTAATAAATTATTTTGAGAAAATTTTGATACTAATTTTATGTAAAATATAAAACGCTGTAAAAAAAAAATCAGCTACTTTTTTCATTTTTCATAAAAATTTCTAAAATCAATACCCTTGGATATCCGTTAACTTTTTCCATAATCTTAAAAGTCATATAATTTCCCATGAAATTTTCCCTTCTTTTCCCTCTAAGTGTGCGTTTGCGTAGTGGCATTTCTGCATTTGCATTTCACTTGACTGGTCCCATGGCATTGTTCATGGACCAGTCAAGTGATGAAAAACGCGTGAACAGTATTTTCAGCAATAAAAAATATTTTGTTATAGTATTTTCAATAATAAGTTTTCAATTTTTAATAAAATAAGTGGTATCTAAATACACCTTAAATTGCAGCTATAAAATTTATTCACATACGTTTTTTCAAATACTCCGAAACTTTTTTCCGCCTAATTATAGGGGCCTTTGGGCTTTGGACCATACATACCATAACTAAAACAAGGACCCAAAATGAAGCAAGCCTTGGCTCCATTTCACAACGGTTTCACCTGACCTTAAAAACAAGTTCATATACTTGCAAGTTTAGGTTAACTTCTAATTTCTAAATTTACTCCTCGAATTCTAAAATTTGTAATTTACATCTTCAACTATAAAAACAATGTCAACGTATCCCCTCTGTTATGATCCGCAAAATTTTTGTCATTAGCCCACCTCAAAATGACTTCATTTTTTTTTTCTTCTATTTTCTATCCAAAATAATTCCATGTTACAGGTGGGTTATTAGCAAAATTCTAATGAATGTTGATGGGAGGAACACATTGATATTGTTATAATACTTGGTGTAAATTAAGTTTCCATAGTTGATAACCAATTTAGACGTGAACCCAAATTTCAAAGATGTAAATAGCACAAGCTTGAACACGAGCAACAAGAAGAGAGTAAGCAGAATAGGGTAAAGAATTTCTTATTCTCGTTTACCTTCTATCCCATCCACCATGCACCTTGATTCTAAATCTAAATAATATAATTTGTCGTAATGTTAACTGTGATGCCATAGAAGGCTTCTTTCCCTATTTTTGGCAGGTTTGAACAGCAAGAAACAAGCAGTTAATTCAACAAGTTCTTACGCTTCTTCAACTTAGCTTTAGCTTACCCAGAAAAAACAATAATAAAAATAAATAAATAAATAACAACTACAAACTTTTTAAGTGTGCGTTTGAGAATTGTAAAAAAATGTTAGCTTTTTGTTTTTTTTATCAAAAATTTTTTTTTCTTCAAATAATCTAGCTTTTAGCTTTTTAAAAATAAACTAATTTTTAACTTTTTGTAACACATTTAACATAAAAGTTATCCAAAATTATATCTTCTAATAAATATTATACTAATAAGTTGCTGGAAATAAGTAAATTCCTAAACGGACAATGTTAACTATCATGAAAACTTTTTTAGACTTAGTACGGATGCTTAAATTCGTTGTAACCAAGGGCCAAATGGAGCTGGATGAATCATCATCAGATGTAGTACCGGCAAATGGGTGAGAGGTTTCTCCAGAATCCAACAATATTGATCACAATTCTCACCATATTGTACCTTATGCAGGTTTCTCTGAAAAATATATATTGATATCAGCTAGAGCATGTGCATCACGAAGGAAACCATAGATTAGTGCGCATCTTTTGGCATCTCAAAAGAAACTCCAACACAAAACTTTTGGCTAAGAAAAGGCGTACGTAATTGTAGAAGACTAGAAGTTGTTTTGAGTTGTAGTCAGACGCTTCTAATAATATACTATGCTAACTATTGGCTGATGTTTGGGTTATTTGCTATCCTAAACTCTTTTACTTGATACCTTTTATTAATGTATTTTTTTTTCCGCCAGTTATAAAAAGTCAAAGGTTTTCGTTTTAGTTAGTTTTTGTTTGATGAGGAAAAATATTTTGCGGATTAGCAATTTTTTAAATGCACCAATGTATCTTTTTTAAAGATCCTTTCACATCCATAAATGGAGCATTGATTGATAGTGTGTGAGATTAAGAATTCGTTTGGAAACAATTTATTTAATTGAAACTGAAAACTTTTTACTAAAAGTACAAAAGGTATCTAAAATAGTATAATAAGACTCATGAATAGTACCAAAAGTGTAATGAGACTTATGAATAGTAGCAAAAATAAGTTAAATAGTCAAAAAAGTTTACTTTTTAAACCAATGCCAAACACATACTAAAATTGATTAGATTAGGTGAAATCTTACTGATTTACTTAGGTGAGGTTTTTTTTTTTTTTTTTTTTTGGTGTACTCTTTGAGCACTTTACAATTCTCTCGGGCATATACATAGAAAAATCTCTTAAAAGTTACTCCAAAATGTTAATGTTTGTTAAGGTTTTAAGAATCATTAAACTAGCCCCATAAAATGGTTTAAGATAAGGATTAATGTGATCGATCACACGAGCATTCATGTGATTGTAGTTTCATTTTTTCAATCTAGCCTCAAGATTATAAATTTGATGTTCTAAGTTCTTTTACTAATTCTATATTCTATTAATCTAGTTTATCTATATATATTTTTTTTCAAAAAATATTCATACGCATCGCATGAGTCTGCAACTAGTAATTATTAATACTACAAACAGTTTTAAAATTCTAAATTTTCCCCCTCCTTATCCTCCGTCTTTTCTGCACCTAACCAGCCCGTAAAAACTTCACATTCAAACACAGCTAATCAACTAAACTAATCAACTTCGCGCAGCCAAACTGTAGAGCCCAACCTTGACAAGCATATAATTAATATGGTCAACAAAATGCTAATTCAGCAAGAACCTTTTTGATCCCTGTCAGCTAATTAATTTGGTAAAAATGAGCTCATCCTCAAATATGAAATTCATATACACTCAACAGATGGTATTGAGTTTAATTTTCAGCAAAAACTTTATGAGGGCTATAAAATAGCACAAATACCCTTGGGCCATAATTGGAATTAGCTTGAACTGTAGACCAGACCAGAGCTACAGACATGAAAACGGTAATTAATGTTAATACCACATTTTGCAGGTTGGTTCAAAAAAGGGCATCAAATGCAAGCTCTATCGTATAAAATAGCACAAATACCCTTGGGCCATAATTGAAATTTTATTTGAATTGAAGACCAGAGCTACAGACATGAAAACAGTACTCAATAGCACATTTTGCAAGTTGGTATACAAAAAAGGCATCAAATGCAAGCTCTATCGTATAAGGGTCTATGCAAGTTACATGAGTTCAACACTTTGATGGAAAGATTTGGTGGGCATAAAAAAGAATATGCTACGTAATTATATATTAATTGACTATTATGAATTATCTGGTCTAATCCATGCATGCAGTAGTTTTCCTGCGAAGCAAAATTTCGATCTCTGAGCATAAAACCATTTACAAAAGTAATAGTATAATATTAAGATTAAGCATATAAATTATCCTTCATCCTAGTCATTACCCAATAGAATCAAGAGTTCAACGCCCCAAGCACAAAAAGAAAATGACTTTTTTCTCAAGTGTCAAGGGAAGACAGATGTTGAGAATTACGACCACAACATACCAAGGAATGTAGACTAGAGTGAAATGATCAACTAAACCTTGATCCTAATTAAATTGGTATCAACTATGTTTCACAATGAACTAATTAGGGTCACCCATATGTATTCCTTTCCATCATTCTATCATATTTACAATCATACTCTCAATTGATCTCTAATCCACATACCCTTCTTCACTACTTATAAACATGTTATTTCAAGTCTCTCCCTTCTACTTTTCACTCTCTTAACTTGAATTATATTACTCTTTCTTATTAGTGCATTAAGAGGTCTTCATTGCAATGACCAAACCATCTTAATTGACTCTCCCTTATTTTTTCCTCAAGAGAAGTCATGCCTAGCTCTATAGGTATAGCTTCATCCCTTATCCCTACTGATCTATCTAGGTATTCTTAATATCAATTATGATTAATTATATAATAAACATGTTGCTTCTTAACACCCCTAAGATTTTGTACCAAATAGCATAATTGGTCTTATAGGGCAATTACATAGAATATTCTCTCATCTAACTTAATAGGCATTATTGTTACACAATAATCCCTATATAGTTCTTCACTTTCCCTAGGCTACTCTTATTCTATGAATCATATCCTCTTCATTCTCTCCATCCTTGTTTTTTCCTTGATAAGTTCCTCTATCTCCCCATCCTTGTAACAGTTGATCCAAGATGGTCTCGATCTTAATGCATGGTGGATGTTGCATATGGCAACAGTATTTATAAACAATGCATATTAGATGTGGAACCATAGAAGCCAAAGAATTCAGGTTTGATTGTGTAAAATTCTCTTTTAATAAATTATCTAGGTGTAGTGGTCCTGGCAACAGTGATGACAGCAATCACATACAGGTCATACGGGATTTTTCACACAGTTAATATATATTTGGAAAGCTTTCATAAGATATAATAAACTTGAAGATTAAGTTGCTTGAGTTAAAATTTTGAATAATTTACCTTTTGTTCATCTTGGTTTATGTATGTCAATACCCTATAGCTATTGAATCACCACAGATCCTCAAGAGAACATTCACAATTCACAGTAAGTTCATGATCTGTCCTGGTAATATGCGAAGAATTTCCATGTGCATGGTTGTCAGAATTTAGTCTGAATAGATACCGAGTATTAATACTTTAGGATGTGAAAGTTGTGACTATTGGCAGCACGAACATAGACAGTGTGTTTAAGAAGGCTTAGGTAGACAGATGCAAACCAAGTTAAAATTTGAACCCAAAAAGACAGATGTATAAACATAAAACACTGTAAAGGATGTCATTATTACTAGGCTATCACTTGAACCTTATGCATAGCTAATTTTTGTTTGTTAACAATTGCCTTCAGGCAGTCTTACGTTTTCTCTCAAGTATCGAAGTTCAAAATAACCCCAAGAAGAGTTAACTTGACTACCTGGTTGCTGCAAAGAAATTAAACCTCTGCTTCCCTTTGTAGCCCTGCCTAAGTAATTTCATTGTTGCACACCTAACTTTATCCATACTCAAATTAAAATAATATATAGCCGTGAACTACTTGATGGAGTTGTAATAATAGTATATGTTTTACTCCATCAGTGGAAGTTTGTTTGTTTGTTTTTTCCCCTCTTTCTTTATATTGGGATACATACACATGACACAACCTAAGTTTGAGCATAATTATCACTTTAATTTTATTCCAAGTTGTAAAACAGTTTAAGGTTCTGATTCTTGCCATTCTCAAGTGTAGATTACTAGTGATTGTTTATTAAAAACAGGATTTTGCTAAATTGTAGCACGATGTATAGTCTGACACCTGCTTGATGCTAGAAAGAGAAGTTTTATAAGCTTTGAATGGAAACTCGAAATAATTTTGTCTTCATGTCTTGTGTGAAATACTAATGATTTTTTATTTTGATCCCATTTTGTCAAAGATCCTAATTTTATTTTCAAAGTTTTCCAGGTTTGTTAGAAAATTTTTAAAATTTGTAAGTAATGGATAAACCAAAAAAAGGTGGGAAATTTATGGAGCAAATGGAACTTCTAATCTCCTGTGGTTCCTGATTAGCTCAGTGGTGGAGCGGCTAGCTGTTAACTGACTGGTCGTAGGCTCGAATCTTCATCCCTTTTCAATCCAGTTAATCCCTTCATTTATTGGGAGGAACACATAAACATTTCGGGGACCTCAATTGAGTTCTAGTATTGATCTATCTAGCTTTTGTCGGGCTTTCTAATTAATTAATGGCATTACAATGCACTGTCTTGCTTTCCTAGCCAATACCAGAAACTACTTATAGATATGCACACTTGAAGGAAGGGAAGGCCCTCTGCTTGATCTTCTCTTGTTCTTGGTCAAGTCCTGGGAGCTCGTCCTCTGGACGGACCAATCTCGTACTTTATTTTTTCTTTTTATCTTACATGAGAGAAAATATATTGTCTTGTTTTTTTTTATTATTTATCTTTTTTACTATTTTTTTTTTTTGATAGATAATAAGAGTTTTATTGATGAAAAAGGACAATGTGTTTACGAGTGTAAACACACTGCCCTTGAAACAGATACAATCAAATCATAGGGAAAGACTAATAGAGATAAGGAAATCAGACAAGGAACTACACTGTGTAAGCCCCCAAATATGAGACCACTCAAACAAAGTCCTAGCAAGCAAGGTCTTCAACTTATCTATAGGACTCTCAGTGTCCTCAAAAGTACGGGCATTGCGTTCCTTCCAAACTAACCACATAAGGCATGCTGGTACCAAATTCCAAACCTTTGAAGAGTAAGCTCCCAACCAATTCCTCCAAGCAAAAAGAAGAGAAACAATAGTGTCCGGCATCACCCACTGAACCCCAAACATAATAAGAACCTCACTCCGCAAAGCAGATGCAAACTTACAATGGATCAAAAGGTGATCCACAGTCTCCTCATCACACCTACATAAACAACACCAATTAACAAGGGGCAATTTCTTCTTAACAAGGTTATCGATTGTGAGAATCCCACCCCTAGCAGCAGTCCATAAAAAGAAAGATACCCTTTTAGGTACCTGTACACACCAAATGCTCTGCCAAGGGAAAGAAACAGAAGGGGCTTTCAATAAAGCAATATAAAAGGATCGCACATCAAAGACACCACTACGAGTCAACTGCCAACTCAAAATATCCTCCACCTCCCCACTAGGAATATTGGCAGAGACATGCGCATAGAAAGAATAAAATCTCCCTAACTCCCATTCATTAAAATAGCGTCGGAAACGGAAATTCCAACTCCTACCTCCCCCATCTGGGGCAAAAATTATCATGTCAGAAATCAGAGCTTCCTGAACCACAGCACATGCAAACATTTCCGGGTATAAATCCTTCAAAGGAGTAGGACCACTCCAAGGGTCATGCCAAAACCGAATACGATTACCCTCTCCCGCTACATATACCACATGACTGAAAAAATTGTCTACACCTTTCCTGATATTCTTCCATAACCCACAACCATGAGTCCCTCTCACAACTCTAGTGCACCAACCTCCACTATCCTCTCCATATTTGGTGGCTATTACCTGACGCCATAAATGAGTAGCTTCCTTCCCAAAACGCCAAAGCCACTATTTAGCTTCCTCTCCATATTTATCTTTTTTACTATTTAGATTTTGTTTGGAGGGCATATATAAGATAGTTAAATTTGCGCATGTTTAATAAGTTGAACTGGAAACTAATGGACAGGAAAGGTCCATTACACAAGCAATGTACTAAAGGATCACCATAGAATTACAAATTAACAGTGTAACCAGCTGGAAATGGAAAGAAATAGGGAGAAAGAATATTTAACATTTCTGCCAATGATAAGAAAAGATGTAACCAAATTACACACTGCAATCGATAATTGATAAATACCTTTCTCTATTTGCTCCTAATTGAAAGACAGTATGAAATGATCCTCCACAGTAGCCTCGAGCTGGATTAAACAATAAACCTATGTTAATGACTTTAGAATGCCCAATATTACCACTAGAAAAGTGATACTAATTGAGGAAATTAAAATAAATACATTACTGGGGCCTTTTGTTTATTATTATATGATCAAAAGCAAGATTATCAAAGTATAGAATGGTAGTATACTCTCTATCTTAAAGCACAAGGGATGTGTTACAGCAAAATTGAAACTGACAGTGACAGCAAATTTGGCATCATGTTTCTTTACCTTTACGGCTTTACTTCTCTGTATTCTTCTTCAAAAGAACTAGGCTTTCCACGTAATTATCCAAATAGAAAGATTTTGATAAGCCAGAGATGTAAAGATCAGTATAAGGTCTTCCGCGGCGGCTATTTGGTGCGTACAAAAGCAAGCCTTTATCTTTATCATCATCCATAGTTATTAGAAGTTCACCATTTTTCTTAAAACCTACTACCCTCACAAAATTTTCACCGACATCAATAACATATAATTTAGTCCAAGATTTCACAACATTATACTCTTTCATCACCCACACAGCATGCTCTTTCACCAACCAATTGTCATGGCCGCCACGGTCGACGGACTGCTCCGGCTGCCCTCCGTGTAGAGTAAGTAATCCATTAAGCACTGCTATATTCATCATCGATAATGGAGGGGCACCTTCTAAAATCTTAGGTACAGGCACGTCATGAAAAACAACCTCATTTCCCTCATTCCCCAAATCGAATGACACAATCAAATTATGGTGAGCATCCTCTGGGGTGTGGGCAAGCCAGTGGAGCGCTCCATTCACAACAACGGACCCGAATGAATCAATTATATACTGAGCACTTGGCTGGGCTTTAGCAGAGCACCACCCACCTGTGATAAGCGTATAAATGTCAACCACAGGTGAATTACAGTTCTTCAAATACACAAGTCTCACCAATTTGTAATCATCGGTTGGAGCGTGATATCCAAACCCAAAAATCGAATTACTTCTTGACTGATCATGATATTTGGGCCGTGGGAGTTGCATGGATCTATTAATTGAAGGGTTCCAGAGATAATAGTTATCGTCTGTTGAATAAGAATCAACTATACAAATCAGTCCATTGACTGAACCGACTATTTTGTGGAAGTATGGGTAGTATCTGGTTTTGTATGGACAATGCAACTTAATGTAATCTGATGAGCATCCAAAGAAGCCTCCTTTATCTTTTACTTCTTGTGCAAGACGAAGGAGATTGATATGTAAGGCTGGGTCGCAACGATTCAGATTCTTGAGGTGATAGTTGCGAGGGAATGGATTATGTGGATTATCAGAAGGATGCAGAGTGAAAAGTTCTTCCCGGGTTTCTTGGTCAAAACGACGAAACAGATGATATGGGCGTTGTTTGCTGTGAGCAAGATAGGTGGTGGCAAAGTGAGGGTTAGAGATGAGAGAGTTCCATCTTTTGCAAACGCACTTGCACCTCGGCACTATCTTCGCTGGTACTCGTATTAGGATTTCAACAATCAGCTCCGCCGGCAGATAGTCTGACATTTTTTTTTTATGCTTCTCTGCGTATGAGAATGTGAGAATCTGAGATCGTGCGGATCAGGATTAGGGTTAGGGCTAGGGATGTAGTATGAGTCCTACGGCAGTCTTATACTTATATACCATGAAGTAGACAATAAGGTTGTTAAAAATTATAGTTTTTAAAGGCTCAAAATACTACTCTATTTATTTTAACATCAAATATTTTATTTTATCATTTAACACATTAAAATAGTATAAACAACACTATAAAATAATATATTTAATACAATCAGGGCCGGCTTAATATATGATGCAATTGGCTAAGGCCCCAAATAAAAGAAGCCCCCCACTTATAAAAAAATTATATATATAATATATTTATCTATATATTTTAATTAAAACAAATTAAGTACTTTTAGTGGTCAATAAAATGTATAAACAACAATCACAATCATCGACACATTAAAAAGATTTTTTTTTTTTTTAATAACTTTGGAGCTACAATAAAGTGTCAAAGATTTACCGTAGCTTAATTGCTAACTTTTTAAAATTTAGCACCATTGATATAGCTTTTTTTTTTTTGTGTGTTTTTGTTGCTAAAATAACTTTTAAGTCATTTTTAGCATCTTCAATGTTTGTGCTCTTAGTCGGCTTAGTAAGAGCTATGCTAAGTGAAAACCTACAAGAAATTTACCTAGAAGTTTAATTTGGGCTAAGGTTGTTCAACGGACCGGCCCACCCAACTCCTTCCATTCTATCCAACCTGGTTTCATTTATCCACTAATGAGTGCCAAAAATCACAAACTCTGTGAAACGAATTAAAACAAATCAGAAAAAGAAAAAGAAAAATCATTTTCATATGGGTCTGGGTGCTATGGATGGAGAAGGTGGAGATTGTTGAGCGGAGATTGGAGTAGAGAAGAGTGAGAAAAGTTGAGGTGTTCATGTCTGAAAATTTGTAGTATTAGAAAAGCTTACTGTTGTTAATGTTGGCTGTGAATTAGTTGCATTTAAACTTTGTTAGATTTTTTTTTCATGGTACTTTGTTTAATTTCTGAATTTATAAAATGATAAAACAAATATTTAAATGGGTCTAAGAAAAAGAATAGAGAATAAAAAAAAAAAAGGTGTAAATGCACTTTTAGTCCCTATATTTTGGTTTTAATCCTTACATTTTAATTTTACCACTTTTAGTCTATAAATCAATTAACGCGTTTCATTTTGGTCCTTTCCGTTAGCCTACTAACAAAAATTGCTTAGGTGGCAAACTGAGTGCATTGCTGGCACATTAAATTCTGACATGGCCAATTAAAAAATAATAAAAAATTTTAATTAGCTTTTAAAAAATGCCATGTCAACTTCTAAATAAAAAAAAATTATTAATCAATTTTAATGAAATTAAAAAAGAAAAAAAAATAAAATACATCAATTTAGATCTAATTCATTTTTAACAGGACACAATCACAGATTTAAACATTAACACAAGAACATAAAGCACAAACCCAGAACAAAACACAAAAAACACAAAATCAAATTTAAACATTAACACAAGATCACAAACTCAAAGAACACAATAACAAACATAAACCATTTACTCTCAAGAAATGGTTGGAGGGAGTCGATTGGGTTGGAGGTTGGGTGAAGAGAGAGAGATCATAGATCTGGGTTTGCTTACCCAAACGAAAATCTCTAAAGATCTCTTTCTCAAACCAAAATCTCCCTCTCTCTTTCATCTTTCTAAAACTCTAAAGCTCTAAAGTCTCTCTCTCAGAACGTGGATTTGGAAAAACCTTTAAAGCTCTCTCTCAGATCAATGGTTATGAAGTGGTGGTTGGTCCGGTGGTCGGTGGGGGTGGATCGTTGGATGGGTTTGACGTTGGTGTGGGTTGCAGTGGCTTGATGGACTGATCAGTAACAATGGTGGTGACTGGTGGTCTGATCTATTCATGTGGGTTTTAGATTGCAAGAGTAGTTGGTTGGTTGGTCAGATCGGTGATCATTGGTTGGGTTTGTTGTTGGTTTGGTCTTCGGATTGCAAGGAATTTTCTGGGTATCGATGAGGCGATTGACCAAAAACATTGAGCACAACAATGTCGGGTTGGGTTTCGGATTGCTGCTGTATTTATTTTAAATTTCTGGGTTTGTTTTTCTCATGTGGATTTTATTATTTTTCTGGGTTTATGGGTTTGATTTGTTAGAGGATTCGGTGGAGGAAAGGGATTTTGAATGAATTTTTGCATGTTTATTTGCTAAGAAAATGTAATAAAAGAAAAGAAAAGATAAGATTGATTATTTTAATTTTTTCGGCAACCTCATGTTCTTTCTCGAAGAACATGTTACTTTGTTCTTCCGAAAATAATGAAAAGAAAAAAGAAAAAAAAATTTAATTACTCTTTTTAATTGGTTTATGTTTGTTATTGTGTTCTTTGTGTTTGTAATCTTGTGTTAATGTTTAAATTTGAGTTTGTATTTTTTGTGTTTGGTCCTGGGTTTGTGCTTTATGTTCTTGTGTTGATATTTAAATATGTGATTGTGTTTTTATTCAAAATAAATTAGATCTGAATTGATGTATTTTATTGTTTTTAATTTTGTTTTTTGTTTTTAATTTTTTTTAAAATTGATTAATAAATTTTTTTTTTTATATATTTAGAAGCTGACATGGCATTTTTTTAAATGCTAATTAAAATTTTTTATTATTTTTTAATTGGTCACGTCCAGGGATGGACCCACGTTGTGCCCAAAAATTTTCATAAAAAAAAAAAAAAAAAAGGGGCTTGGGCCCCCCTTGGTTTTTTGCTCGGGCCCCCCCTCCCAAAAATCATGAACCCCCCCAGCCCATCATCCGGTCAGTCCATGTAAAAAAAAAAAAAAAAAAACATTGAGCTTTCAGCTCTCAGTAGTCAGTAGTCCAACACCAAACAGAGAAAGCAAAAACACGAAGGAAAAAAAAAGAGAGAGAGGAAAGGGAGAGACGAGACAGAGAGTGAGAGAGACTGAGAGACCCACTCCACTCACCCACGCCGACTAGGTGACGACCTTGCCAAGACCCACACTGACGGTTGCTCGATCTGAGACTGAGAAACCCACTCCACTCACTCACCCATTTTCTAGTACCCACACGGCCACACCAGCAAGAGTCGCGAGTGACTCCACTCACCCACGCCGACGACGCCGCTGAGACCCACACTGACAGTTGCTCGATTTGAGACTGAGAGACCCACTCCACTCACTCACCCATTTTCTAGTACCCACATCGGCGAGAGTCGCGAGACCCACTTGCCGCCACCCACGCCGGTTGCTCGATCTGCTCAGCCTAGCTTCGTTGCTCCAACCTTCACAGTTCACAGGTATTTACTCTTATCTTTTCTTTCAACTTCAGAGTTCAAAACCTAATAAAATGTTTGTGACTTTGTGATCTGAGAATCTGAGATTGCCTTGTAGTTGTGGACTTGTGGTGTTTCATGTTTGTGTTTTTACTGATAAGTGATGAACTAAACTGATGTTGGTGATTGTAAATTGAATATTTAAATTTGTGTTGCAGCCTATGGTTTTTTTTTTTTTTTGGCTTTTTGGCTTTATGACTCTGTCTGTGTTTGTGACTCTCTCTTGTTTATATAGATAAGAGAGATAGAGAGAGATAGAGAGTAGAGTTTGTAGAGATTAGTTTTTTCTTTGTTGACTACTTGACTGGTAGTTGGGCATAATAGGGACAAGTGGAGTTGGGCATCGGGCAAGTGACAGAAAAAAAAAAAAAAAAAAAAAAAAAAGAAGGGTAAAGTTAAAAACTTAAAGAAAAGTTTTTGTTAGTAGTGCAGGGAATAAATTTATAGTGTCGGTGGTAGGTTAGTGGGTCAGTGTCAAAAAGATAGAGACAACCCAAAGACATAAATTATAAATAAGGCCGACCAAACACAAACTCAAAGATATAAATAAAGGCAGACCAAACACAAAAAGAAAAAAACAAATCATATATTATAGAAAATTGTCACACAAATTTAAAAAAAATAACGGTGATTCTTATTTTATTTGTAGATCACGAAAAAATCAACTACAATGCTTGATTTTTTACAAAAGAAAAGGTTCAAATTCTTCTGAAGTCAACATGGGATTGCCAACAACTAATGTTGCTATTCCAATTCCAGAAAATGTGGATGCTCCAATTCTAGAAAATGTGGATGCTTCAATTCTAGAAAATGTGTATTTCTCAATTCCAGAAAATGTTGATGGTCCAATCTCTCAAACACAATTTCAAAGAGTCGATCTTGATTCTTTGGATTATGATCCCGAAACACGCAAACAAATATGGGAATATCATGTTAATCAACGTGATGAAATTTGACGGGCTTACATTAAAAAAGGTCCTCACCAACTTCCTCTAAAGACATAAAAAAAAAGTGGAAAGCGCAATCGTAGCTTTCAAGCTTCTTGGTTTGGATTTAATTTAACATGGCTTGAATATTCTCCTACCATAGATGCAGCTTATTGTCTACCTTGCTTTGTCTTTAATAATCTAAATGGGGTTGTGGGACAAAATACATTCACTGTTGGTGGATTTAGGAATTGGAAAAAGGTTGGGGGCAAAGATTGTTCTTTTCAAAGTCATATAGGAGAAGATCCTAACTCAGCTTATAGAGTTGCCAAGCAAAAGTGTAAGGATTTGATGAACCAATGGCAGCATTTACAAAGGGTAGTTGATCATTTCACTACTAAACAAATTGCAAATAATCGGTTCCATCTGAATGCCATAATTTTTATTGTTCGATATCTTGCCTTTCAAGCTATAGCTTTTAGAGGTCGAGATGAAAGTTGTAGTTCATTAAATTGTGGGAAAAATTTTGGATCATTGGGTATTGTGACTTTTTGGAATGAGAAGGTTGCTAAAATAATAGAAAAAGCTCCCAAAAATGCAACCTACACATCACCTAGGATTCAAAAGGAAATTCTACATGTTTTCTCAGCCAAAGTGAAGAAGTTCATTTGGGAAGAAATTGGTGATGCAAAGTTTTGCATAATGGTTGATGAAGCTCGTGATGAGTTCATAAGAGAGCAAATGGCTGTGGTTTTTAGATATGTTGATGCAGAAGGTTTTGTCAAAGAACATTTTTTTGGGCTTATTCATGTTGCTGACACTGCGGCTTTGACTCTAAAGAAGGGGATATATTCTTTGTTATCTCAACATTGCTTAGATATACAAAATATTCGGGGGCAAGGATATGATGGAGCAAGCAACATGCGAGGTATGTGGAATGGATTACAAGCTTTGATTTTAAATGATTGCCCATTTGCTTACTACATCCATTGTTTTGCACATCGCTTACAATTGGCATTAGTAAAAGCATTAAACCAAGTTAATGTCATTAGTCATTTTTTTCTTGCATTGCTTTTTCTGATCAAAATTGTTAATGCTTCATGCAAGCGCAATGAGCAATTGAAAGTTGTCAATGCTAATGAAATAACACGTTTGATTGATCTTGAAGAGCTTGAGACTGGAAGTGTACTTAATCGAATTGGCACTTTACAACGACCTGTAGAAACACGTTGGAGTTCACATTTTAGATCAGTTTCTAGCTTATTAAGGATGTTTATTTCAACTGCTGAAGTTTTACAAAATATAATTGATGATGCAATTGATGAAGAACATCGGGCAGAAGCAGAGTCAGCTTATGAGGGTTTAACTTCATTTGAATTTGTCTTCATCTGGCATCTTGAGAAGGAAACTATGGAGATCACTGATAAACTTTGTCAAGTTTTGCAAAGCCAATCTCAAGACATTTTAAATGTCATGCATTTAGTTTCATCTACTAAAGCACTTATCCAAAAATTTATAGATGATGGATGGGATGGCTTACTCACCACTGTGATATCATTTTGTGAGAAGCATTGCATTGATGTCCTGGATATGAATGCTCGTTATGTTCCGAGGTGAGGTCGAGCTCGTAATCAGCAAGATAACGTTACAATTGAGCATCATTATCGAGTAAATATTTTTTGTGCTACAATAGATTCTCAACTACAGGAACTAAATTATCGGTTTAATGAAGATGCAATGGAGTTACTTAGGCTTAGCTCAGCTTTAGAACCTCGAGAGGCATTAAAATCTTTCAGAAGTAGTGATCTTTGTTTGTTGGTAGAGAATTTCTATCCACAAGATTTCACAGATTATGACAAACAAGTGTTGAAGAAGGAGCTTTATCATTTTGAGCATAATGTAGTCCAGGATCCAGAGTTCAAAGAATTGAAAAATTTATCTAAGTTGTCTCAATGGTTAGTGAGAACTAGAAATTCAGAACACTACAAATTTGTTTATAGAATGGTGAGACTTGTGCTTACTCTTCCAGTTTCTACTGCTGCTACAGAGCGAGCATTTTTAGCTATAAAAGTTGTCAAAACTAACCTTCGAAACAAAATGAAAAATGATTTTTTGACGGATTTTTTGATGTTATACATTGAAAAGGATATAGCTTCGACATTTAGTTCGGATTCAATCGTAGATGATTTTGAAGATTTGAAAAAGCGTCGAGTTCCCTTTTCATAGATGATTGTATAAAGAAACAATAGTGTTTCGTGTCTTTTGTTTTTGTTAGTAGATGATTGTATCTTAATATATTAAGAAACAATGATTTTTGGGTATTTGTCTTGGTTGATAGTTTATTAATACTATATAGATGCGTATTTGAAATTTTTTTTTCGCTTATCTCCGCCCCCCCCCCCCCCCCCCCCCCCCCCAAACTTAAAATCCTGAATCCGTCCCTGATCACGTCAGCATTTAATGTGCCAACAATGCACTTAGTTTGCCACCTAAGCAATTTCTGTTAGTGGGCTAACGGAAATGACCAAAATGAAACGCATTAATTGATTTAGGGACTAAAAGTTGTAAAATTAAAATGTAGGGACTAAAATGAAAAAAAGCCAAAATGTAGGGACTAAAATTGCATTTACGCCTAAAAAAAAAAGAGTTTGTGAAAAATAAACTAAACTAATAAAGAAAGAAAAAAATCAACTTAAATTTAACCAAAATTTGAAGAAGTTAATATGAATGCTCTTAGTTTTATGTAAAAATTGAAGAGGTTGATTTAAGTGCTCTTAGTTCAATGAATAAAACTATCGTATTTATTGTTCATGAATACAACAAAAACTTCATAGCTATCATCATTGAACATGTATTAAAAAATTCTTTTAGCTAAATTTTAACTAAAAATTTGTAGAAATTGATATGAATGCTCTTAGTTTTATGAATAAATTGAAGAGATTGGCATTAGTTATAAGAATAAAACTATTGTATCTATTCAACAAAATCTTTGTAGATATAACATTGAACATTTATTAAAATATCATTAAACTCATATTATCAAAGAAAAATATACAAAACCTTTATGTGGTATTGTTTTATTTGTAAAAGGTTAAATGGGTAACTCTTAACCCTATTTAATGTTTTCAGTCTAACACTTAAATCTCTTATTTTTTTGGGGGGGGGGGGGGGTGTTTAGACTTTTAGGGCAACACAAAACATAAGTATTCCCCTCAATAATTAAAAATTCTTTTAAACTTTATACATATAACCATGGTTCTCAGAACCGGACCGGATCGGGAGGTCAGACCGTGAGAACCAGAAACCAGGATGAAAATCGATTTTAAAATCCTTCAAAGATATTCAACTTTACTTCAAAAATTAATCAAAAATTTTAATGTTTTCATGGTTATTATTTTATTTTGTTAACTTTCTTATTTAATTATTAAATATATGCTTGAAAATCATTAAATTTCCCTTACATATATAGATATATTAGTCAATTTTGCTAGTTTTATAAATTTAATATCTATATTTAGACTTTAATTAATTATGACGTCATCACGGTTTGACCCCGGTTCGACCTCGGTTCGACCTCAAAAACCTTGAACCTCTTCCTTTTACGGTTCAATGAATGGTCCGGGTCTAAAAACCTTGCATATAACAATATCACATAAATATTCCCCTCAAAACTTTAGAGGCTTAAGGGCCATTTTTGGTCTTTTTGTAAGTAGCAACTTGTTAGACTAGAGAGGGAGGGGGCAAAATCTATCCATCTGGTGTAGGACTAATGTGATGCCCAAATTAAATGCTGCTACAATTTCTTAGGACAAATATTTTTATCTTGCCATTTGGAAAATATGATTTGCAAGAAACTCACTAATTTTCCAAAATAAACAATTATCACTGGAAAAATTAGAGCCACAATTATAAATAATGCTGCAGATTATTTTATTATTATTATTTTTTCATCTTTATTCCATCACAGTGAAAAACCAAACAATAAAAAATAATAATAATAATATTGGTAGCATCCACGTTCCACACACATCAGTTAAGCTAAATACAGATAGAAGTGCAAACAACACACCTGATCATAAGCTTGTGGCATACAATATGAAGTGTGACCTTGTGGCATACATTTGGGCTTTGGCAATTTAGACATCTAAATATTTATTTGAAAACATATTCTCAATTAGTTGCCTAATGGTTAATAGATCCTTGAAAGGTCTTTTCACTCAATTTAGATTTAAATCCCAATTTGTCTCACCAGCTAGAAGGCTAAACTTGAAAAATTGTAAATTTTTTTGGCATAGTGTTACAGTACCATCGTAAATGCATGATGGTACTGTAGCACTATGCCAAAAGGTTATATCAATACTTTATTCATATCAAGCTTTTCTCTCTCATTCACGGTCTCTCACCTCTTTCTATCTTTCTCTGTCTCTCACTCACTTTCCTCTCTTTCTCCCTCTTCTCTATCATCTCTCCATTTCTCCCTCATGCCACTGCCATAGTCCAGACTCCAGATTCACTCTACAATCAACGGAGCTCCACCATGATCATCAACCTAGTCTCAAACCCATATCAAAACTCCAGATCAGCGTGGTGGCACGGTTGAGTTGGAGATCGACGAGATCAGTGGTGATGGGTTTCTAGGTTTGGCATTGTGGTTGTTGCCGACGAGATCAGCAGTGGTGGCTGATCTCTTGGTGGGTTTCTTTGTTGTCGACGAGATTGGTGTTGTGGGTTTTCTTGTGGTTCTTGTTGTGGCTATTTCTTGTGGTTGTTGGTTGTGATTTTTGGCGGTTTTTTTTTCTTTCTCTCTTGGTGGTTTTTGTGGTGGTTGTTTCTTGTGGTGGTTGTTGTTGGTGGTGGGTTTGGAGGTTTTTTTAATGGGTTTTGGTGGTTGGCATGGCAGTGGCGTGGTGGTGGCTATTGTGGTTGTGGTGGTGGTTGCTAGCTAGTGGCGTGGTGGATTTGATGGGATGTGAGTGACAGTGGTTGTTAGTTTTTTGTTTTCTTGGTGGTGGCTAGATTTTTAAGTCAAGATTTTACGGTGGTGGTGATCTTTTAGACCTAGAAAAATGAAGAGGAAGAGAGACTGAGGGAAAAGACAAAGAGAGGAGAGGAAGAGAGAGAAAGAGGTTGTGAAATTAATATCTTAATAAATAGATGATGTAAATAAGAAATGGGATGTTGGGTGTATTGTAAAATGGTATGGTATAAACGATAAAGTAGGTTTTTGGGATGGTAAAATAGGATAGGATGACATTTTCGGATAAGAATGCTCTAAGATGATAACAATATCCTACTCTAAAGTCTAAGAGCACTCACATCTGGACTGCCAAATGCCAAATGTATGACAAATTTAGCATTAAAGCCCAAAACCCCCCAAAACCTGGACTTGTAAAAGCTTATAATTGCAAAAAAAATTCCAATACTGCTATAGTACCGTCTTACTTTTATGATGGTACTGTAGACTATTGTATTGGTTTTTTTAATCCCTTTTATTCTTTCTCTCTCCTCTACGTCAGAATCACTTTCTTTCTCAACTCTCTTTCCTCATCTTAGAATTTCATCTCCCTCTCTCTCTGTGACTTGCTTCGTCGTCTCTCACTCTCTCACTTTGTGCTAGTGGTTAAGCCTATACGTTGGAAAGAAGCAGAGGCCGTGGGTTGCGATTCGGGTTCTTATGGTTTGTGGTTAGTGTCTGGCGAATTTTGTTGTGGTGCCGTGGTTGTTGTTTCTGGGTTCTGTGGGTCAGATTATGGGTTTCAATAGGTGAATCAGTGTATCATGGGTCAGGTGGCGGCATGGGTTTAGATCGTGGAGATTGGTGGATTTTGGATTTTGGGTTTAGGATCAGCGTGGGTTTGGATCGGTTGTAGATGGTGGCTTTGGATCGAAGCTGGGTTTTGGCTTGGTTTAAGGTCGACGTAGCTACAATGGTGATTTTTTTTTTTTTTTTTTTTTTGGCTTGGTTTGAGATCGGCGTAGCTCCGATGGTGATTTTTTTTTGGACTTGGTTTGAGATCGGCATAGTTCCGATGGTAGAGGTTGAGGCCGATGCTAGAGGTTGAGGAAGAAAGAGAAGAAAAGGAAGAGAAAAAGAGAAATAGTATTAAAAAAAATGAATAAAAAAGAATATTTTAAAAAAAGGGGAAAAAAATAGAGTTTTAAGATATTTTGTGTATTGTAAAATGGTATGGTATAATTAATAAAGTAGTTTTTTGGAATGGTAAAATAGGATGGGATGCAATTTTCGAATGTGAATGCTCTAATAATAATAACAAGAAATTTTTATTAATAAGAAATCTTTTATTTCTCTCATCTACCATCATCAATCCACAATCTCTCTGATATCAATAATGCCATATCCAATCTCGACAAGGATCCTCTTTAACGAACTCACTTGAGTATGCCACTCTGTTCAATCAGCAATTGCTCTTCCCTAGCCTACATTTCAGACCTTCAAACTTTCGTTCACTATAACTGTGACACAATCCGCTTTGAGAAATATATAGACATAAATACAAACTAAATAGGGACAAGATATGCTTGCAATGTTTGCTACTTTGGTTACTATATCTGCTGTTGAGGATCATGGAAGCTCAAGCTGGCTTAATAATGGTTTGGGAAAATGTCAAGGTGTAACGATGGAGGAGCTATATGTTTGCTTTCTAGATTGGGGCCAGCTAGATTAAGAGAAAATTCATGATTTTTGCCTGCTTTGTATCTTGCAAATGAAGATGTGGTGAATGTAAACCTCAAGGAACTTCCAGAACTTCTTTCATAAGGATTATAAATTTATAATCATTAGTGATTTGTGTCCAAACTAAGAAGTTATTCATCGTTCACTGCCAAAAGTATCAACATAAAGCATTGTATCTGTCAACATTTGATAGTGAGAAAGTATGAGAAAAAATGAGGTTTTAAAAAATTGTACATAAGAGCATTCACAGCAGTGGAGCTAAATAGCTATATTGCTATTTTAGCTCCACCAAAACACAAAAAACACCCCCACAGTAGTGGAGCAATAGTTAAAAATTTTAGATGAATTGCTACAGTGCACATCTATTTATAGATGTGCATTGTAGCTTGGAGGGGGGAAAAAAAAAATTTATTCAGCCGGTACAACTTGTCTTTTTTTTTTTTTTTTTCAAATCCGGTCAAAGCACTCATTCACTCTCATTCACTCTCTCTCGTTCCTGTCATCTCTCATCTCAAGCCTCTCAAGCTCACTATCATCTCTAATCTCATTCGCCGGCCCGACCATCGCCAAGCTCACTCCGGTACAACTTGTTTTTTTTTTTTTTTTTTTTTTTTTTCATTTTATCAAATTCAGTCTCATTCACTCTCTCTATTTCATTGTCATCTCTCATCTCAATCCTCTCAAGCTCACTCTCTCAATGTCGCCGGCCCAACCATCGTCAACATCGCCGCCATCGTCAAGTTCACTTCGGTCTCTCAAGCTCACTCTCTCAACGTCGCCGGCCCGACCATCATCAACGTCGCTGCCATCGTCAAGTTCAGACCCACGCCGCCGATCTGCCTTGACGCACTTCTCTTCTGCCGATCCACTTAAGGTCAGTTGTCTCTGTCTTCTTCATGTGGATGCTTTGGGTTTTTTATTTGGGTATAACATCCTCTTCCGCCGATCCACTTTGGGTTTTTGATTTGGATCCACTTCATGTGGATGTCTCTATTTTTTATTTTTGATATATGATTTTTTATTGTTGTTTTGGATTATTGGCTTGGTGATTTTATGTTATGAGATTTCATTTTGCTTTGTATTAGCTGTTTTAAGTTGCTAGAAATGGATGAATACGGTGGTTTTTTTAGGATTCTTAATGTTTCATATCTGATTTTGGTAGATTGATGATGATTATGGTTTGGTAAGTGCGAGTGTGAGTACTGAGTAGAGATATTAAGATGGTTTGTGATATGGATTTTGTTGGGCTCTTAATGTTTCACATCTAATTTGGGTGGATTTTGTTGGATATGTTCTGTTGCACAAAACTAGAAACAGAGCACACATTTCTTGTGGTCATTTTAATGAGAAATTGTTAGTTTGGTTTTGAGATGCTCAAAAATGAATTTGGTGCTTTCTTTATCAGTGGGATTAAGCTACATATCAAATTAAGTATTTATGCATAATCATGTTCTATTGTTATAATTCTAAGTATTTTAAGTTTTGATATAAATGTTAGTTTGTGAATTTTCTGTGTGCAGGGAAGTTTACATTTTTTTTTTTCTAATTTTATGGAGTCACGTAGAGACACTGAGTTACGTAGAGACCTACCATATTTTATGGGTATCATGAATAGGGATATAGAAATTGACTCACAATTTTTGGGAATGTCTCAAAATACTCTTTTGTCAATTTCTGATTCTCCACCTCCACCTCAACCTCAAGTTGAAAATGCCTCTTCTACAAAAGGAAAACGGGGGCACTAACTTTAGTGTAGAGGAAGATAAACTCCTAAAGACAACATGGCTCAATACTAGTGTTGATGCCATAAATAGTAATGAACAAACAGAAAATACATTTCGTAAAAAAGTTTGGGAATACTTCAAGCAGTACAATACATCTGGTACCACACGTACTGTTATCTCCTTGATAAGTCGTTGGGGAGCGATTAGTGAAAAGCAAATAAGTTTGCCGAGTGTATGGCTCAAGTTAATGCACTTCATCAAAGTGGTACAACCGAAGAAGATAAGGTATAAATTATATTGCAGTAGTGTTAACATGTCCATTCACCAATAGTTTGAAGATATTAATCATGTTATATTTCTTTTAATTTTTTTAGATTACCGATGCGAAGGCTTTGTATTTAAAGAAGTACAAGAAACCCTTTCTTCTTGACCATTGTTGGCTCATGTTAAAAGACCAACCAAAGTTTGCCGATCCTAGCAGTGCTAAATCGAGATCATTCATGCCTCCAACTCCGGAGTCAATATCTATTAGCGAAGGGGATTGTGGGTCCAGTCCGGACTTGGTGGCTCTTCCAATTTTGAGAGACCTATTGGTAGGAAAGCCGAAAAGGCCATCCGAAAGAACAAAGCCACCGGAAAAGATGTAGGGGAATATTTGACCAAGAAATTGAAATTGATTGAGGATGTAACTCGATTGGAAGAGGAGAAAATGTCTATTGAGAGAGAAAAAGTCACGGTTAAGAAGGAAAAAGTCATGATTGAGAATAAAAAATTTGAGATGACAGAAAGGTTAGAGGAGGAGAGAATCATGATGAAAGATACAAGTGGCTTGACCGAAGCACAAAAAGCTTTTTATGAACAACTCCAAGAAGAAATCATGGCAAGACGAAGTTCACATAATTAATGGGGTTGATTGAATTTTGGATGTAGCTTAGGCTTTTATGTATTTTGTAGTGGCTTATGTAGGCTTTTATGTATTTTGTTTGTAACTTTATGTATTTTGTAGTGGCTTATGTCACTTGACTTTAATCTTAAACTAAATGTATATGTTTGTGTTGTGACTTGAAGTGCAATCTAACAAAGACTTTGAAGTGCAATCTTTTTTATCTTTTGTTAAGTTCCATTCAGTCTTGTGATAGGCATTGATATAATTGTTTGTAGACTGAAAAATGAAACTATTATATATCTTGCTGTTACAGCCACTATTAGTGTCTTTGATCCAATTATTTCTATTCATTGAACATTCCTAGTATTATATGCTTGGTTTTGAGATGACTGGTCTTAGAATAAATCTATAAACAATGAGCATTCATAGTATTTCTTATTTTACTTATCTTTTTAAAGTGAATCTATTTGTTTACCATTTATTAGTTTCTTGGTCCTACTGAGAGGAATTTTTATTTTTTGGTTATATACTTATATTTGATAAATGCTTGAGGATAAGCACAAAATTGTGTTTGTGTTGTGACTTGTGCGTGAATTGGTTATATTCATTTTGTTGTGGCTTATGTCACTTGGCTTTAATCTTGCATTTATAGTAATAATTGCTTTCCAATTGTCTTGAAGGTTGCATCCATAAATCACTATTTGGTTCGCAAGTTCCTTTTTGATGACTCAGATGAAGATGAGATAATTGAAGAACTTGTCATAGAAACATCACAACCTAAACGTCGACGTTCTATCCGACGTAATCATTTGGCAGGCCATGAGAGGCTTTTTCTTTATTATTTTGCTCCCACACCAGTATATCGACCTACTGTATTTCGTAGGAGATTTTGGATGAAGCGTTCTCTTGTTCTCTGTATTCAATCTAAGGTAGAAGCTCATGACTCTTACTTTGTCCAAAAAAGAAATAGTGCCAACAAACTTGGTTTATCTTCATTACAAAAGATAACTGCTGCACTTAAAATGCTTACATATGGAGTATCGGGTGATTTGATAGATGAATATGTGCGGATTGGAGAAACTACTGCATTAGAAAGTTTGAAAAATTTTATTACTATTGTAATTGATGTTTTCTCTGAGGAATACTTGAGAAAGCCAAACAATGAAGACATTGCTAGACAGTTAGCTCATGGCGAATGCCAAGGTTTTCCAGGTACGTTAGGTTCAATTGATTGCATGCATTGGAAGTGGAAAAATTGTCCATTTGCATGGAAAGATCAATATTGTGGTCATATTCGTGAGCCTACTATTATTTTGGAGGCAATAGCATCATATGATCTTTGGATATGACATGCATTTTTTGGATTACCTGGATCAAATAATGACATTAATGTGTTAGAGCAGTCTCATGTATTTAATGAACTTGCTGAAGGACGTGCTTCTGCAGTACATTACTCAATCAATGGTCATGACTACACAATGGGATATTACCTTACTGATGGCATATATCCAAAGTGGGCAACATTTGTGAAAACAATCTTAGCTCCGCAAGGACAGAAGTATAAATTATTTGCAGCAGCCCAAAAGGTGTGTAGAAAGGGTGTTGAGTGTGCATTTGGAGGCTTCAAGCACGTTTCGCAATTGTTCGTGGACGCGCACGATTTTTCCATCTTGAAATACTCCAAAAGATCATGAAAGCATGCATAATTCTCCATAATATGATTGTTGAAGATGAGCGGGATGATAATGAAGTGGTAGACTTGGATTATGAACAAATTGATGGAGTGGATAATCCTCCTCTGCAAGTGTTACGTGAACAAAGTGATGGATTTATGTCATACATTGAGAGGCATGGACGCATTAGAGATTGAGAAGCATGAGTCATAGGAACTTGTACAAGTGTGTGAGTTTTATTATAATTTGGTTTGAGTTATGTATGTGAGTAATGTATGGACTACATTGTTCCTGCTATAATATGTGTTCTATTTTATATGTTTTCTTATAAAGTTCCTCCATTTCATAGTTCATATTGTTCCAAGATTGCTTTCGAATAATTGAGATGATAGTAGACTATCATGATGATTGAAAAATTGTTTTAGTAAAAAAAAAAATGTATAAGTATAATTTGGAGTTAAAAAAATCACTTGTTTACATTAGATGATTATTTGCTATCATGTGGTGGCAGCGGCGACGGTGGCGGCAGTGGAAGAGTCGATGGCGGCAGCGGCAACGGTGGCGGTAGAAGAGTCGGCGGTGGCAGTGGCGGTGACGGTGGCGGCAGTAGCAGTGGCCGATTGCAGGTGGTTGTGATTGTTGTTTATTGTAGTGGATATATTATTTTATTGTGTTGAAAGCTAAAATAGATTCACTGCTGTAGCATGTGTATAGGTAAAATAGATAAAAATAACTTTTGGTGGAGCTAAAAAGCTAAATTTTTAGCTCCACTACTGTAAATGCTCTAAAGCTTAAAAGCTAAAATTTAAAACTAATGCCAAACAGGCTCTACATGATCATTTTTTGCTCTACATGATCATTTTTTGACCAATATAAACCTGCAACTTTTTAAAATTATAGCCAGGCAGGGATTTAAAGACCAAAAGACTGCTGGCTAGAATTTTAAAAAAATTCCGTCCTTGGCACGTTCTTGAATCCATCAGTTCATGTTAGGATATGCTTATCATAATTCTCAGAACCGGACCGGACTGGGAGGTTGGACCGTGAAAACCGTGAACCGTGATGAAAACCAGTTTTTTAAGCATAAAGAACCGGGCATATGTGGCAATTCCGTGAACCCCTAAAATCGGGGTTGGACCGTACGAACCGATCAAGAACCGTGCGGTCCAACCCCTTAGCAATTTTTTTTTTTTTAATTTATAAAAACAACTTAACACAATTTTATTCTACTTAATTAAATTATCCATCTCTTACAAGGAATAAAAAAAATTATAATTAAAATCCTTCAAAGATATTCAACTTTACTTCAAAAATTAATAATAAATTTTAATGTTTTCATGGTTATTATTTTATTTTATTAAATTTCTTATTTAATTATTAAATATATGCTTGAAAATCATTAAATTTCCCTCACATATATAGATATATTAGTCAATTTTACTAGTTTTATAAATTTAATATCTATATTTAGGCTTTAATTAATTATTAAATTAATTATGACGTCATCACGGTTCGACCCCGGTTCAACTTCGGTTCGACCTCAAAAACCTTAAACATCTCCCTTTTACGGTTCAATGAACGATCCGAATCTGAAAACCTTGATGCTTATATAATGTGAGATCGAGTTGAGATACTGCATGCACTAGCAAGCTTGATGGCCCCATTTCTAGCTCTAAATTAAAATACTTAACCAGTAAAAAGGGGTCTATCGTTGTGCCTATAGTCAAAGTAGGTCTAAAGGTCCCACTTGAATACTTGATCCATTTTATGCTTAGTACATCTATAGAAAGTTCAATAAGTTGACTAGGGCCTCTCACCTCACTCCAAATGCCAACCGAGTTGAGCTGCAATTTTAGTTGAAAACCAATCTTGGATAATATTTTCAAGCAAGACAAAGAAAAGTCACCTACTTTAGACAACATCTGCTTTGGACATAATTCCGATAGGGTGACAGAATCATTAAGTAGAGGTGGTACAAAAGTAATACATAATAAACTGTTCAAAGAAGCCTACAAGTAGCTAACCTTTGAGTGTCCCAAAGATAGTCAATATACAGAACCATGGATAATGCCAGTGGATACAAAAAGGCTACAAAAGTTGGCCGCTTAATGGAGTTAAGCAATCAGCACACCTATTGGCTTCTCTATATACATATGCTTCACATTAACATGTCAATCCCTAGCTAGTAATGCCCTGCAATCAAAAACCAAAGTGTCATAACAAGGCAGGATTTGTGAATGATTATTTAGCAAACTATATACCTAAAGAGAGTTTATTGCAAGAAATATATTGGTAAAACCATGTTCCAAACTAGAATTAAGCCATCCCTAACAGCCTATAATTATGCAGTAACGACAGTGGAATGTACTATATTTATGAAAATGACTACTATCCAATGGCCAAAATGATCTCTAATTAATGCCTCCTTTATTTGAAGGGCTTGGGTTTCCTTTCAAGCTACCGTCTCTATTCAATTTAGTGCTTGTTAATGGGAGAAGGGGTCCAAAAAGTGATTTTAGTGTGAAGAGAATTATATTCCATGCACAATAATAGAACTCTTAAGGCATTTTGAATGATAGTCTGTGTTATTTGTGAAGTGGCATATAAGTTCATACTAAAATGACACCAATAAAAAATGGTTTACAAGGAAAACAAAATGATTAAGTCTGCAGGTTGTAATTAATGCCAAGGCAATTGTGTCCATTAGCATTGCCTTAAAAAATGTAAGGGAGATTCAAGAGAATCACATCTGGGGCAGCATTGTGATGAACAATTATGAGCACATTTACCTCATTCAAAAGAACATAACACATTCAACCAACAACCAGGCATCAAAACGTTTCGAAAACTGAGATTTTCTTCTTTATTTTAATAATTTTTCATATAAAAAAGAAGGAAGGCGATGACTCAAGTACACAAGCCACCATAGAATTATAATTTTTTTTAAAAATAATATTTTGATTGTTGGGTCTAGGGGAATTTGAACCTTGAATATATTCATTAAAAATATCAAGAAATGCTAATCAATTGAGCTACAAGGTTCTTAACGTAGAATTATAAATTACAGTGTAAGAAATTCAAAAAGGGAAAATTTGCAGGGAAGCTAAACATCATCTAATGATAAGCAAAGAAGTAACCAACTATTAAAAATAATTACAGCACTTGTTTGTCGAGAACTTACCTTTTCCTGCTTGCTTAAATCTTACCCCAATATTGAAAGACAGTAAACCCATGTGAGAGACTGCAGAATGCCGATGTTAATGACCATAGAAAAGAGATTCAAACTGAGGAATTAAAGATTCCTCTACTCCATCTTCCACATTCAGTAGAACAAGACTCTCCATATAAGTATCAAAATAAAATGACTCAGGTTGGGCATGGATGTGAGGATTCAAAGTCCTTTGGCTATTGGGATCGTAAATACGCAATTTCCCAGACTTAGTTACTATAACTTCACCATTCACTGTAAAGCCTAGCACATTCCCAAAATTGATATTAAATAGTTTAGTCCAAGTTTCAGCTACTCCATACTCTTTCATCACCCACACCGAGCAAAACCCGCCAAAAGCTTGATCCCTACATGGTACAAGCGCAAGCAACCCATCAAGTACCGCAACCCTCATATTGAATCTATGCACTTCTTCCAAACTCTTAGGCACAGCCATTTCATGAAAATCCTCATCCCCTATATCGAATGACAAGATCACATTGTGAGACGCACTATTAGCATTATGGAAATCGCCATTGTGCTCTCGAGTGTGCCCGAACCAGTGGATCGACCCATTCAAAAACACTGAAAAGCTCTGGTCTGCAATAATCTTACAACTATGGCCAGTAATAGTGCGCCAAGCACCAGTCCTAAGCGTATAAATCTGAAATTCAGGCACAGGAAAATATTTTTTTCCGTCCGAATATTGATCAAACCAATCATAAAGATACACAAGTCTCACTAATTTGTAATCATCAGTTATGGGGTCATAGCCGAACCCAAGATACTGCATAGGTTGAAGGCTAGGATAAAATTTAACGCCAGGACACGGAAGGAATATGGATTTGCGAATAGAAGGGTTCCAGAGAAGTGCAACAAGGTCAGTTTGGTCACCAGGAGTATCATTCAAGAGACAAACTAGGCCGTTGGATGAACCAACAATGTACAAGTTTTGCTTCATAAAGCTCCTGTATGGGAAGTGCAATTCTTTGTAATCTGATGGGTACGCGAAAAATCCTTTCTTTCTCATTTGTTTCTCAAGAACACGGCGATTGTGTTCGCGAAAAACCCACTTGCAGTCTAGGTGTTTGGAAAAATGGTTGTGAGGGAATGGGTCATTGGAAGAGAGCAGAGTGAACCACTCTTCCTCCATTTTGTCATCGTAATGACGAAAGATAAGGTAAGGTGGGCTTTTGGTGGATGAGAGAGACCGATTAAGGTGCATTTTGATGAAGTCATGGCTTGAAATTAGAGAGCACCAAGTCTTAGAAACGCACCTGAATCTGATGAGGGACTTCACAGGCAGGCGTGAGAAGATTTGGACGATAATTTCATCTGGGAAATAGTCTGACATTGTTTCTTTCTCTGACAAATGGAAGAGAGTAAAGTTGGAGTGTTTTTATTTTTTTTGGTGAAATGGAGTGTTGGACCTTATTTCTTGATGCAGAATGCGGAGACAGAAACGTTAGTGTGTTTGAATTTTTTTTTTTTTTTTTTTTTTTTAAGATTTTTTAAGATTTGGCGGCATTATTAAAACTCGATTTTTTTTTTTCTTGAGGGGTAAAATTTCAAAATTGAATTTAAACTTTGTCCGATGCACAATCGTTTAGAAATTGGAATCATTAATTTGAACGGTATACACTGTACTGTTAAATAAATAGTAATTTAAAAATTCAACAACATTTTTCAAGTTTGAAAATTAGCAACAAATATGTATATATAGTAATTTAAAATTTTAACAACAAATATATATATATATATATGTGTGTGTGTGTGTGTGTGTGTGTGTGTGTAGGGGGGGGGGGGGGGGGGGGGAAGTAAGGAATAGAGCCCTTGAGCTCAATCCGAGAAGGTGGAAAGGTCCATCATCACATTAGTCCTAACCCAATACATAGATGAGAGCCCGAGAATAAAGGACGAAGAGGCTGACTGCCCGAAGAGCAAGTGTTCCTCGGGAGGCGTCGAGCAGGCCGCATTGGACCAAAATACAAAATACTGAGGAAGACGGTAGAGACGTTTAAGCAAAGAATAAGGGAAATATCCAAATAAAGTACCCATTACCTTCGTTCGCATTCAATGCACTACACTAACTTAGTTAGTCGCATTGATAGAACGACCCCTGAACAGTGCCCTCACAGTTTGCAACACATTCTACTACCTCTAGCAAAATGGGACAAGAATCCAAAGAAATATCAGTAGCCGTACAAGTGAAGGGTTATGATGCAATCGAAATAGCTATATAAGGAGAGGAAGCCCCTTTAGATAGAGGGATGAAAAACTAAAAATAGACCATGTGCAACACTACCCTGTAACCAAGATTTGAATATTAGATGAACTATTGTTCCTTGGCCTAACCCGAGGAAGTGTTAATTTAAAAATCTACTTCTCTCTTGTAATTTATGTAATGTTTTTCTATTCACTTAAAAGTTAAACCATATAAGCACATCAAGGTTGACTTCGGAAACCCACTCTCTAACAAATTAATTGTATTGAGCCATCATACATAAACTCTCTATTCTAGGAGGGCTTAAGTGTTTCTGCCCGCCTACAATATACATACTACCCTCTTAGCACGCACATTGCGCATGTTTAGAGGTTCTTCTAATTTTTTGGGTAAAGGTTAATAATTTGCATCTATTATAATTTAGAAATATATATTTTTATTTTAAAAAAATAAAAATGTTAAACTTTAGAGATAAACAGTAACTGTAATTTCTTTTTTGAGTATGAAGGGGAAAAAAACCTAAATTTTAGAAGTTCTCTTTTTGAATTCAAAATGAAATTTGTTATTTGACATTTATGACCCTATTTCTAAATGAAGTATCCTTTATTAATGAGGGTATTTTTGAATCACATAAAAGTCTAGTTGAAAGAAATTAATCATCTTTATATATATATAAGAGAATTCCCTTCTTTTAACTAGACTTTCAACAATTAAAAATTGCATTTTTTTATTTTTATTTTATTTTCTTTTTGAAGCTAATTTGAAGTATTGAAATCAGTCAATCACATTGGACAATTTTGTTTTTATAATAAAAAAAATCATCAAATGCTGCAATGAAGGAAAAAAAAAATAAAAAACACAACAAAAGAAAATTGGAAAGTAAAAATTTTACTTTAAAAAATGTTGGAAAAACACATATTTTAAGTACTCATGATGTAAACAAATGTGTTTGGTACCATATTTTTATAGGGTTGGGTTCAAGTCACACATGGTATAATTCTAAACAATGTTACATTACCTAATTACTTGTTAAAAAAATTATATTTTGTAAATTCCACAGTTGGATTACATATTCTATATGTTCTAAATATGTATGTCAAATTTCATACCAATCGGATTTTATTTACTGTGGGGCCAAAAATAGTCAGGCGACCCCGGCCCACTTCGAAACAGGCCCAAGGCCCATGCCGAGGACGCGCCTAAGGTCCGAGGACCGAAGTGTAATGTCCAGCTTCCCACGAAACAGAGCCGAGGATGATAGCGTCCTCGGAATTCCGAGATCCGAAAACGGACAAGCAGCACCCTATCAAAGGGAACCTCCCCGAGCATCCAAGGAGCAAACAGCAAATACCAAATACCGGACACGAAAGCATGGTGGAGGAGCAAGTCCTAGATGAACTGTCACCTCCACATTAAATGCCCTCAACTAACGTTCTGGCCGCATTAATGAGGAGGGGACGCCTTAACAGTGCCACCTTGGTTGCTGCCATCCACAGAGAGAATGGGAAGGTGGTTGATGCGACAGACACTTGAGTGATGGCCTAATCCCTCTACAAATGTAGGGCTAAGATCGATTGGGAAAGGGATATATAACGTAAGGAACCCCTCCTAAAAGGGGGGGGGGGGACGGAAGGAATACCATAGTAATCTGTATTCTCTGAGAGAACTTTGTAGCAAGTCTTAAAACTGAAATTATAAGAACTCCAAACCCTGGAGAGCACATCCGAGGAGCATTATTACACATCTTAATTCACGTTCAGGCCATCTAATCCACATGCAATCATGTATGGTTGTTGCACTTCTCACTAACGCCTAGCTCTTGAACCCATTCTCTATAAATTTATTGCGGGGAAGTTGGGCTTGGGTCGAATCCCTCAAACCTGGTCCCTACATTTACCATTTGATTCATAAACTCATCTTTTATATATTATTTTAAACTACAAAAACTCGAATTTATACAATTGATAGATGACATGACTATTGATCTTTGATCACCTTGAAATTTTGCAATCATGGAAAATATATAAAGATAATGTAATTGAACGGTCGATTATTCAAAATTCACATCCAATTAAAAAATATTGATTGATGTAACATTGTTTTGAATTACATCATGTGTAACTTGAACTCAACCCATTTTTATAATATATATATATATATATATATATATTTATAAATGAAATTAGATAATTGAGTTTTTAGTATGAGTATGTATATTTTAGAAAATGTTTGTTACTTTTCTAACAAGAACAATAAATTAAACTTTATTTTTGAAGTGAGAAAAAACTCTCAAGCAAAAAAAACAACTCTTCTCCATTTCTCTGGTCCCTCTTTGTTTGGGAGACTCTCCTTATCCTATCTCCCTCTTCACTCATCCAAACTTAAACAATCCAACTCCAACGCAACCCACAACTATTCTCATATCAAATTAACACAACCCACAACACAGTATTCTATGTCTTATTGAGTTTGTTAGCATTAGAAAAAATAGGTTAAAAGAAATGGACAAAATTTAAAAGCAAAATCCACCATTTTAACATTTTAAAAGCAAAAAACAGTTTTTTAAATTAGAGTAATGTTACATATAAAAAAAAAAGGGGACAAAATTTTCACACATGAGCCAACTAATAACCATTGAGACCACTTTTAGTTTTACCTCTCACAATCCACGAACAATCCCGCCACCGCAAGTGTCAAATTTGTTATCTTTAGACTTTTATCTTTAAAAATTGTCATACCAAACACTGCCTAAGCCTACTTTTTGTTATACTTCTTCCCGGCAAACGGAAACAAAACCCTCTACAGTCTGTGCATTTTGTACCAAGACTTCATTCTCTTCATTTGGCTGAGGCTGACAAAGAAACAATGTCAGACTATTTCCCAAATGTTCTTATCGTCGATATCCTCTCACGGCTGCCGGTGAAGTCACTCATCAGACTCAGGTGCGTTTCTAAGTCCTGGTTCTCATTAATTTCCAGCCATGACTTCAACACAGAGCACCACAATTGGACTCTCTCAAACACCACCAAAGACTCACCCTACCTTCTCTTTAGTCATTACGATCTAAAAATGAAGAAAGTGCGCTTCGCTTTGCTCTCTTCTGATGACCCATTCCCTCTTAAACATTTTTCCAAACACTTCCCAGACCCTCCCAATCGGCGTATTCTTATGAAACAAGCGGAAAAGAGAGGATTTTTCGCATACCCATCAGATTTTGTAGAGTTACCTTGCCCATACCAGAGCCCTATGAACAAATTGTTCATAGCTGGTTCATGTAATGGCCTAGTTTGTCTGGCGGATGATGCTCCCAGTGGCGACCATGTCACTTTTCTAATTCTCTGGAACCCTTCTATTCGTAAAGCCATATCCCTTCCTCCAAGCCCTGTTGTTAATGTCCCACTTTTTTATAAGGCTGTGGACCATCTTGGGTTTGGCTATGACCCCATAGCTGATGATTACAAATTAGTGAGACTTGTGTACCTTCAAGGTGGCTTTAGTCATAATGAATATGAAAGAGATCCACCCATGGTTCAAATTTATACGCTTCGCACTGGTGCGTGGCGCACCATTTCCGGCCGTGGTTCTCGGTTTATTATTGTAGAGCAGTTCTCTTCGGTGTTTGTGAATGGGTCGGTCCACTGGTTCGCAGAGGACGACAATGACAGTGACGATGATGACGATGACGATGACGTCGATGTTATGGTACGCAATATGATCATCTCATTTGACATAAAGGATGAGGTTTTTCATGAAATGGCTGTGCCTAAGTGTCTTGAAGGAAGGTTGAATTTGAACGTGAAGGTCGCGGTGCTTGGTGGGTTGCTTGCACTTGTCCCCTGTAACTCTAATCTAGATTTTTCAAGCCGCTGTTACTCAGTTTGGGTGATGAAAGAGTATGGAGTAGTGGAATCTTGGACCAAACTATATGATATTAAGGTTGGCGAAAAATTAGAGAGTGTGGTAGGTTTTACAAAGAATGGTGAAGTTCTAGTGAGTAAGGCTGGAAAGTTGCTGTCTTTCAATCCCAGTACCCAACGAACTTTGAATGTTCACATTCATTCTGAATATGCATTATTTTATTTGGATACTTACATGGAGAGCCTTGTCCTACTGAATGTGGAAGATGGTGTTTTGCGAAAGCAGGCAAATTCACCGAGTACTAGTAAGGGAAGAGGTGAAGATGAAGAAAAAGGCAAGATAAGGTATGCTAATTTTGCTTTGTTGTATTAGCAGTAACACAATATTGAGTTTTCCACAAGTTTTTGTTCTGGTCTTGGGCTATGGTTTTGAGACTGATGGGCTTATTGATAATCAAAATAGAACTCATATGGAATCATAATTGAGCCGATTATAATTTTTGTTGATAATTGAGTTGATTACTGTGATAACCTTGCATCTTATAAGATTAAAACAACAAATTATGAAGGGCCCAACAGTGTCTTCATCTTCATTTCCTCAATGAGTATCTCTTTTCTATTGTTAACATTGGCATATGCTGTCTCTTAAATGGGTTTACTTTCTTTCCAGGTTGGGGCCAGTTTTAAGCAAGCAGGAAAAGGTAAGCTATCAACACAAGTTCTGTAATTATTTTTAATAGTTGGTTACATCTTTGTTTATCATTGACAGATGTTGTTCTTTTTATTGTATTTTTGCCTTCGCCCACTGGGGTGAAGGCAACTCCACTCTTGTTATGTTTTCACACTCTTGAAGCCTTTGTGTTGGATTTTCCCTAAAACTTGATTAAAGAGTATGTAAGGCTATGTTTGGTTTACTAATTTCCATCACTCAATTCCCAAATTTTGTAGGCCCGCCCCACCTCAAGTTTGCTTGTTTGGTTTAGTTTTTGTTCTCAATTCCCATAACTTATTACTCAAAAAATTGAGTTAAAATCATGGAAACTGAGAGCACATTTTGTGAGTTTTTGGGTTTAAGAAGTAAGAACTAAGTTACAGTGGCAAACTTGTAAAAAAAATCAAACCGCTGGGACACACACTCATGACTTGCCTCTATCAAGTTAGACCACACTTAGGAGCCCCAATGACTGTTTTGGAGTTGCTGAAAACTTAGTGAAGTCTCACTACTCCAAGCACACACACTCTACTCACCTCAGAGGACTTTTGCCTTGCTCATTGCACACACAAATTAGAAATCTCATCTCTCTCTGGGTCTTGCATCCAAAGAAGGGCTCCTCCCTTCGATCTCTCAGTCTATCGGTCTCTCGGTCCTCCCTATCAAGCTCTCTTTGATCTCTTGGTCTCTCATCTCTCTCAGCTGCAGTGTTTTCGGACATCTGAGTTTAGGCGAACACAAATCTCTCTCTCTATCTCTTTCTCTCTAATTTCTTACTCGCCCTCAATTTCTGAAATCGGAGATCTGTTGCTCTATCTAATTTCTTGATTCTTATTTTGATCATTTCTTTTTGGGGTTTCTTTCTGTTAGCTCCTTGTGCTTTAACTTTAAGGCTCTTTTGAAGTTTATGCTTTTAGTTTTCATTATGTTTTTCCCCTTGTGATCAACTACTGGTTTGTTTAATTTTTTCCTTTTGTTTTGGTTCTCTCCTTTTCTTTTGTAACACCATATGAGGAAAGCAATAGGTAGCTGAATGTTGGAGTGCCTGAAATGTTTTTATGTTGTTTATGAGTTGCAAGATAATACTAAGCTTACTTTAATTAAGCCATGTAGTTGAAAGGGGAAAGGGAAGATGGCCATATAGTTGTATGAGGCCAATTATTGTTGTTTTTGTTTTTTGATAACCAATTATTGTTGTATTTCTTGATGTCCTACCCTTTTAAGAATCGAAATAGACTAATACCCCAGCACTTCTTTCAGCTGTATCTTACACTTGGCTTATAAATGATCAGAAAAATGGAATTTAACAAAAGCATCTGGTTAATATATTGATTTACTGAATAGTCCTTTTTTTTTTTTTTTTTCCACTTTTCTTGTTCTTTGTTTTTTTTCTAGTGATAACTCTTACTAATTCTCAAAAAAAGGGCATGCCCACGTACTTAGGGATTCTTAATTTGTGTGTTTTTGTCATAGAGAATGAGCTTGTAGAGATAAAAAGAAGAACTGAAATAACAATTCACAGAGAATTATAGAGAAAGAGGAACTGGTAATTGATAGAGAAAAGAAGAAAGCAAAACAGGAGAAGTTGGGCAAAAATAAAATACTAACTTTGAATAAGGGACCTGATGTATTATTTACAAGAACACATAGAAGGCATGTATAAGGTTGTTAGCAATAAGCATGCAACACATGATTTGGAAAAGGACCATTGACAATGAAGTCCTGTTAAAATTTGATTAAAACTTTAGTCTTTTTTAGTCATACATGGTGAGTGGTTAACTAATTGTGTGCTTCATGTCATTTACAGCTTTGGTATAGTTTTACAATGTTCAATATACTTCTTGAAATACAGGTACTTTTAGGAAATATTGTCATAGCTATTTACAACTTTTATCGTCAGGTAAAATCCAAAAAAAAGGACTTTCATCGTAGGGCCGTGCTATCTTCCAAAAGCTGATTTCCTCTGTTTTAAGCTTTGTTAATGTACTTACCAAATAAAAATTTGTCAAAATTTCAGAACACTTTCTTTTGACTTAAAAGAATAGAGGAATTCCATACTAGAACTACCCCTTACCAACTATGAAAGGAGGGGTTTTGTAACAACTAAACAAAACTGTTTGATTAATGGTTATTTCATATGACAAAATGCTGTAAAAGGAATTGTGGCCCATGATTTACTCTTCCACTAAAATAATATAACCAATCCTTATATTTATATTGATGAAATCTCAGCCATATAATGTTAAATAGATTTTTATGATCTTATGTGAATACAAATGACCATTATAGTTAAATGTGGAGAACATCATAAGATCCAAATCAAGAATTGTCCTTTTTGTTTTGTCCATACAATTGATAGGGATCCTTAATTTGTGTGTTTTTGTTGAATACCTTTTTTCCCATTCTGTGAAGTTCCATTATTTATTTCTTCCTTCTTGTTGCTTGCGTGGAGCTTGTATTTTAATGGAATTATCAGGGTTAATGATGGCTTTGATGGCTATGCCCTGTTTTAGTTTTCCCTCTTTGTGATCAATCTAGGATTTTGCCACACACGAACTTTACGTGGTTTTGAGTTTTAATAAGTTTTAATGCCACAACAAATTTCACAGTAATTGGCTTATCATTTAAATAAATTTGTGATGTTTATAATTTTTACTGCACTATTTTTTTTTCCCCTATTAGTTGGTTTAAGAATAATTACAAAATGAAAAGGGGAAAGCTTTATCATCTCTTTTACTGCTATGTATAAGTCTGTTTGGTAGGTTTTTTTTTCTTTCCTCAAAGGATTACAGAGACCACAATTTAATGTTTGATTTCCTTTTGTGTATACATATAGCATTATATACATTAATTGTCTTCTTTAGAGTAGAGAGTATTGTCTCTGGATTGTGCAGCATCATTTTAAGTACTCGGATTTCTAGAGAGAAATCAAATGCACATGGTTATGTTGTCATTGTCCATGGTGAGTTCTCCCATGATTGTCTATGTGGTTGTTGTGACGTTCTAATGACCATGTGGGATATTTGTATTAGATGACACATGAATCACAGCATGCGGATGAGAAAATGTGGCCTCTCCCATATAGAACAGATTTTTATTGACATTATGTTGGAAGAACAAGTCAGAGAATATGGAACATATTTTTTTTAAGGGGCCTGTTTGGGAATCAGTCACCAGAGCTCTTAATGCTCAGACTGGGAATTTTGTCACTGAGAAAGTCATTCAAAAGCATAATGGGCTTAGGCAAAAACAATGCAAGTGGTCTCTATTGTTGAATCCTACAGGGTTGGGGTGGGATGAGATAATACAAACAACACAGATTGTTATTGGCACTGATGAGGTGTGGGGGAATGTGGTTGTGATAAGTTCATTACTGCATTTGGTATTTGCATATCTTGGTGTATGTCATTTAAATCTTTGTCAATTACCTGTTTTTTGACTTAGTCTTACACATTTTTGTTGTAGGGAAATCCTAAAGCATCAAACTTACAGAAGAAGGGATGTTCGAATGCCCTTCAAATTTCTTCTAACACACCAGCCCCAAACAGGGAGGAAAAGCGTGCCCTAGATGAGGAATTTGCCAATGATGGTGTTCCTATTCACTTGGATAGTGATGGTTGCTACACTTCAAACATGGACAGTGTGCCTCAGACTGTGAATGATACAAATATTGAGAACCAAATCCAACATGCTAAAAAACGTCCCATCCAAGAGACAAGTGGCAAGGGGAAGAAGGTTGCCAAGAAAGGGGATAGGATAAGTGAGGTGACTCCTATAAAGGAATACACTGCAATGACAACGGAAAGGTTTCATGCTAGAAGAGGAAAGGCAAGTGGTAGCGTTGAGCATTTTGCTCAATCCGTCGGTGGTGGTGATCCTTACTCCCTATCGAAAGCTATTGAGGTCCTAAATCAGTACGAATACCTTGATGACTACTCGTATGTTAAGGTCACCAAGGCTCTTCAACAGAAAGAGGATAGACTGGTGTTCATGGGCATGCCAGAGCATAGAAGGAAGGCATGGATGGAGAAAATTGCACATCCGAACAATTGATTACAGTTGTTGTTTGGTTATGTAATTTGGTTTTCATGGATTTAGATGTACTGTTTAAAACATGTGTTGTTTCTTGAACAAACTTGGATTGTTGCTTATTTTCTTGCTAAGTTGAACACTTCTATATTTATGTTATTTGTTGCTAAATGTAGTGAACTTTGCGCGTTGGTTTGTCATGTTCTTTTGCCGTTATGTATATTTTTCGTTATGTATATTAGGAAGTGATTTTATAATTCTTGAATAAACTTGGATTGTTGTTTATTTCTTGGATTGGAAAGTTGAACGCTTTTATATCTATGTTATTTGTTGCTAAATGTAGTGAACTTTGTGCATTGGTTTGTCAAGTTCATTTGTTATGTATATTTGTATCTATGTATATTAGGAAGTGAGTTTATAATTCATGTCATCTATACATTTTACATTATCACAGTAAATATTGCCTATCAAGACGTTAATAACATATAAGAAAAATGCAATTTTATCAAGAAACATTATGTGGAGAAGGTGACAAAATTGTTAGTCAAGCAACTCATTCTTCTACACAAACTTCTCCTCCCAAATCATCACCAAGATAGATTGAAGTGGATCGGAATGAACTGAAGTGGATCAAATGGACTAATGTGGGTTGAATTTACATTTACAATCATGTTTTTGTACATAGACCTTTTGTGATCAAACTAATTGTCCATTTAAAATATACTATCAAAGAGGTTTACAAGATAAATTTAGGCTTATATAACCACACCTCCATTTGAGATTTACTCAAATTCATAGTTCATGCTAATATCCATGGGTTCTAATTAGTACAACCTGTCCGTTTATAAAATACAAAGGCCTAGTTCAAATTATTGCTACATTGATTATGGAAATAGAAGCATAACATACACAATTACTGCAACCCCTCTAAATATGAAGCTCTTTTAGCCTTGCATTAATTTGGGCCATATCATGTGAGGTTTTCATTTCTTCTCTAATTAGATGAAACTCACTTGACAATTCCTGAGGATCGTCCCTACTTGCGAAAGTGGAAGGCGCATTGATGGGGTAAACACCATTCAAAGAATTGACATTTCCTTTCGTCACAACTGTAGTAGAGCTTGTGCTTGTTCATTGCTGTTTCGAAGGGCTTTATAGATGCTCTAACTCCACAATGGCATCTAACATCGCGGAATCTAATTACATCATATATTCCTTCATTAACACTTAACAGTTATTTGGACATCTGCAAAAATACTTCATGTTTCAACCTCCATAGTGTAATCAAATTCTCTCTTGAGAGGAGATCACACATAATTTAAACAAATAAATAAATAAAATGCAAAACCAGTAAACCTAATATGAGAATACTTGTTCCACCTATTGACAAACAGATAAGATCACCAACCTCATCCAAGCAAGACTTACAGAAAGAACTATCTTGATTAGTACTTAACTTCATGGAAATATTTAGGCAATAATAAATAAAAATGAAGAAAATCTATATCTTCTTGTTTTGCTAAATTTCAAGTACGAAGTAGTAGGGTACTGCACCTATTATCAAATGGCTGAGGTTGGAGTTATTTGTTTGTTCAAGGCACTGAACCATTCTCTTTCTTACTGTTATTATTTTGTCAGTTATAAAAGAGGAACCTAGTACGCAGAAAACATTATACCATAGCATGCCATAACTATCTGTTTTTAACCAAAGCCCCCTAGAACCTTTTATTTGTTATTGCCTGATCGTTTGCAAAGAGAGAGCAGAGAAACACAATGTTCTAATAGTCCATTTGAATTGATGGGGGAGGGAGGGGGATTAGAGTAGAGTTGGTCCAAAATTAGCTTATTTTCAACCGACTCTACTCACTCCCCTCTACTCCGCTCCTTCCCCCCTCAATCCAAACACGCCCTAAATGATGCTATAATCACATAACTATACCATCCCATCTATGGTAATGACTCAAATTCTTTGTTTTTGTTTATTGCAAGGCCTCCGGCTGATACACACACACGTTGGCGTTACTAATTTCTGATGATCTTGATTATATTGCAGCAAAAGGCTAGCTGAAAATGAGCCCGAGAAAGCTCAACATGGTAACCACCTCTTCAACAACCAATTTGGTCCCTGAACCCACACAAAAGCAAGTTGCATTTTGGAAAAACATAGGCCACTAGAGAGAGGAGAGGACTATACCATACTGCAAGCACTGTTCACCATCGACGTGTTTAAAATTGTTCTTCTCATCAATTTGTGCCGTTGGTGGCACTTTACGATATAGGCAATTTAAGACAAAATGAAATTTTGCTATGTTTGGGAGTTAATAGTTTACAAAGAAATGGAATAAAATTTATAGAATATAAAACAAAATAAAGAAATTACATATTGAGTAGAATGCACATAAACCCCCTCAAATTTGGGTAGTTGCAATTACATCTGATGTATCTTTATTTTAACCAATTTACTACTAAAACTTCACATATGTGCCAAATATCTCCGAACATCATCCAAGAAGCTAACATCCTAGTCATGTGACACACAAATGGATTGGAATTGGTGGGTTTCAAATTCTAGTTTCAATCAATGTAGTTGAGTTGAGTAAGGTAAACAATTGTTAGCAGCATTTGAGGGAAGAGCTTATCACTATGAATGTGATTGCAATTTTGAGGATGAAGGAAAATATTACTTATAAGATATTTTTTTTCTTTCTTTTTGGGATTAAAAACATTACTAGATTTTCTATTGGGGCTAGTTGTTCCCAAGTGATTTTATGTTGGACTAGATTTTTTTTTTTACCATGTTCTTAGAGCTCTTTTTTTTTTTCCCTATTTAATGTCCATTCTATTTGTATATTTGTATTTTCCCTATTCTATTTGCAAATTACCGAAGCACTCGTAAAAAATAAAAATCTGAAAGATAATTGAGGGATGCTTCTTCATAATTTGCTAAATAGCACAAACTTGATTTCCAAGTAATATGGGCTCCATTGCTTGCGAGTTGCTTGGCACTCGAGTTTGACAATCTCGAGGGCCCGTTTGTTACCGCTGTTTAAGCAACAGTTTTCGGTGTTTAAACAACATTACATATATTTTTACACACTTTTTTAACTATACGTATTTCCAAAAAATATAAACAACGTTACCAAACGGGTCTCTCAAACTCAAGTTCCAAAAAATATGCTACATAACTAATTTGTCATGATGCGTTTTTGCTAAAATTGTGCTATTTGGCAGATTTAGCCCTCATTTCTAGGTCTAAATTCAAAAACTTAACCAGTGTCATGCCTGGTTGTGCCTACAGTCAAAATAGATTTAAAGGTACCACTTGAATAGTTGATCAATTTCATGTTTCAGCACTTCTTTAGAAAGTTCAATCAATTTAATTAGCTGTTTAGTGCCTATCAACTCACCGCAAAGGCAGATGACGTTGGGCTGCAATTTTAGTTGAAAACCAATCTTGCATAAGAATCAAGGCAAAACACAGAGATTCCCAATTGAAGAAAACATCTGATTTTGACATAATTCCGATAGGATAGGTGGACACAATCATTATATTAGATCAAAGTAGAGGAAGTAAAAAAGTAATACCTAATAAACTGTTCAAACAAGCTTAAAAGTAGCTAATTGTTTGAGTGTCCTAAAGATAGTCAAAACTATGGGATACAAAAGGGGTACAAAAATTGGCTGCTCAATGGAGCTAAGTGATCAGCACACCTATTGGCTTCTCTGCATGTATGCTTCACAAAAACATGTCAGTTCGTAGCAAGTAATTTCCTGCAATCAAAAACCAAAGTGTTGTAACATGGCAGGATTTGTAAATGATTAGTTAGAAAATTATATACCTGAAGATAGTCAATTTCAAGAAAAAATTGGGAAAACCAAGTTCCAAGCTAGAATTAAGCCTTCCCTAACTGCCCTAATTCCGCAATAATGCAAGTTGAATGTCCTAAATTTGTAGAAAAATTTATTATACAATGACCAAAGTGATCTCTAATAATGGTGTGAAGAGAATTAATATCACATGCACAATAATAGAAGTCTAAAGCATGTTGAATGATAGCGTGCATTATATCTCATCAAGAATCCTAATTAGTTTCTAAATATTCTACATCATGGTGTCCACCGTAGCCCCAAGTTAATGCATGTGTTACGCATCTAATCTTTACTCAAATAAAAAAATAGGCTACAGAATGAACTACTAGATGGAAATAGAACAACAGCATATGTGTGTAACATAGTGGAAGTTTAACATATTATAGTCTTTTTCATTATTCACATAATACAAACTAAGCTTGAGCAAAACTACCCTGCAATTTGCCAATGGGCTCTAGCTCAAGTGGCACTTCCTCTTACAAGTGCTAGGAGGAGGGTGAAGTCATGGATTCATAAGAAATAGCAGCACAACAATTTTCTTTCATATAGTATTATGACTTAACCATGGTAAATTGAGCTTCTGCAAATTTTCATTAACCCATGATTACTCTTAATCTAATTTTTAGGGAAAATTTCAACACAAATGATTCAAGAGCGTGAAAACATAACAAGTGTGGTCTCACCTCCACCCCAACCCTAATAAGAAGGAGAAGCAAAAATAAAATTAAAAAGACAACATCTGTCAATGATAAGCAAAGAAGTAACTAACTACTATAAATAATTACAGGACTCGTTTGTCAATAGTTTACCTTTTCCTGCTTTCTTAAAACTGACCCCAACCTGGAAACACAGTAAACTAATGTGAGAGACTACAGAATGCCAATTTTTATAATAGAAAAGAGATATCAAGTGAGGAAATGAAGATGAATACACAACTGGGCCCGTTAAAAATTTTTCTATTATATAAGATGCAAAGCTACCAAAGTAATCCAGTCACTTAGCAACAGCAAATCTAATTAGGATTTCATATGAGTTTTATGCTCATTATCTGCAGATAAGTCCATCAATCACAAAAACATATGCCACTACCGAAAACAGAAAATTGTGGAAAACTCAATAATCAATATTGTATTGGTGCTTAATGCTTATACAACAATGCCAAACTAGCATAATGTAATAAAGAAAAAAGTAGCATAATGTATCTTACCATTTACTTCCTATTAATCTTTGTCCTTACTAGCACTAGACGAATCCTCCTGCCTTCCCAAAGCACCATCTTCCACATTTAGTAGAACAAGGCTATCCATATAAGTATCCAAATAAAGCGAAGCTGGTTGGGCATGGATGTGAGGATTCAAAGTCCTTTGGCTACTGGGATTGTAAAACAGCAACTTTCCATCCTTGGTCAGTAGAGCTTCACCATTGTTTGTAAAACCGACCACCCTCCCTAATCCTTCCCCAACATCAATATCAAATATCTTAGTCCAAGATTCCGCTACTCCATACTCTTTCATCACCCACACTGAGTACTGCTCTACTCCTAAATTCCATCTGTTCCACGGGATAAGCGCAACGACCCACCAAGCACCGCGAGATTCATGTTCAAATCATACACTAATTCTACACACTTAGGCACTGCCAATTCATGAAAAATCTCAGCCCCTCTATCAAATGTGAAGATCCCATTGCGAAACGTATCATCATCATCACCATCATCGGAATCAAATCTGATACTTTTTTCAGTTTCCGCGAGCCAGTGGACGGAGCCATTCACAAACACCGAGTCAGACTGCTGAACAATATGAAACTGAGAACCAGGGTCGGGAATAGTACGCCACACACCAGTGCGAAGCGAAAAAATGTAAATCAAAGGTGAAATCTTTTCCCTAGTATGTTGATTACCCCAACCATAAAGGTAAACAATTCTCACTAATTTGTAATCGTCGGTAATGGGGTCATAGCCGAACCCATCATGCTCCATAGGCAAATAGGAAAATGGGAATTTCACGGCAGGTCTCGGAAGGTATATTGCTTTACGAATAGAAGGGTTCCAGAGAATTGGAACAATGTCATAGTCGGTGTTACTGGGAGTAGCATCCAGTAGACAAACAATGCCGTTCGATGAACCAACAATGTAAATGAAGTCCTTTTCCAAGTACTTGAATGGGAAATGCAATTCTATGAAATCTGATGGATATGCGAAAAACCCTCTCTCTTTCATTTGTTTCTTAAGAACAAGCCGATTGGGAGGGCCTGGGTTTGGGTCGCTGTTGCTGACACTCAGGTTCAGCTTGCAGTGTAGGTGTTTGGAAAAATGGTTGCGAGGGAATGGGTCATTAGAAGAGAGCAGAGCGAAGTGCTCTTTCTCCATTTTTTCATCGTAATGACGAAAGAGAAGGTAGGGTGGGTCTTTGGTGTTTGAGAGAGTCCGATTGAGGTGCATTGCGATGAAGTCATGGCTTGTGATTAACGAAAACCAGGTCTTAGAAACGGACCTGAATCTGATGAGTGACTTCACCGGAAGCCGTGAGAGGATTTCGAAGATAACAACGTCAGGGAGATAGTCGGACATTGCTTTTTAAATTTTCCCTGCCAATTGAAGAGAGTGAAGTCGGACCAATAGCTACTGAGAGAGACGGCGCGAGAGAGGGTTTTCTTTCGGAGTGTGGAGAGGCCAAAATGGAAAATTAGCCATAATTTTCAAACAATATAATTAGCCCGTAATATTTTCAAACTATATTTTTTACTAGCATCTTGAGTCTAAGAGATTCGATTTAGGGCCTATAAATCGAGTCTTTAAGAGTCGGTTTTCATGTTTTAATCAGGTCTGAGTTGACACTTTTTTCACGTGGCGTCACATGGAAATCGAGTCTCTAAGACTTGATTTATAAACCCAGACCATAAAAAGGAACAACAGCACCGTCAAAAGAACAACAGCACCAACAAAACAAAGAAATCAGAGCCAAAAAAAGAAAAGAAAAAAGAGAGATGTCGAAGAAGAAAAAAAAAGAAAGAAGCCGAAGAAGAAAACCCAGGCTGTGGGGGCGCACTTGCCGCGCGAGAGCCCAGGCCGCGCGCCAGCCCCAGGCCCTGCGAGCCCAGGCCGAGCGCTAGCCCCAGGCCCCGTGAGTCTTTCTCTCTCTTTCTGATCTGATTGTATGGTGATCTCTGATCTGATTGTATTTTTTTTTTTTTGGTGTTTCAGCTCTCTCTGATCTGATTGTATGGTGATCTCTGATCTGATTGTATTTTTTTTTTTTTTTTTTTGGGTTTTTCAGCTTGTACATGAGAGACTTGAGACTTAAAATTTTTCTAAATTTTTTTGGTTTACAAATTGAGTCTTAGAGACTCGATTTCCATGTGGGCGCCACGTGGAAAAAGATGCCACATCAGACGCGATCAGACCAAAAAAATCGAGTTTTTGAGACTTGATTTATAGGCCAAAATCGAGTCTCTTAGACTCGAGATGCTAGTAAAAAAATATAGTTTGAAAATATTGCCTGATAATTATATTGTTTGAAAATTATAGCTAATTTCCCATTTTGGCTGTGTGGGGAACTAAAGGTTTGTAAAAATCATTCATTTATAAGGTCGTGGTTAGTTTGATGACTTTGATCCCTATATTTTTGTTTAGGGTAAATTGCATAATTAGTCTCTATCCTTTGTATCATATATCAATTTGGTTTCTAACCTTTCAATTGTGTTAATCTAGTCCCTAACTTGTTAAGTATTGTGCCAATTTAGTCTCTACCATTATCTTTTGGATGGAAAAATTTGATGTGTCAAATGAAATAATAAAAAATAAGTTTCCATGACACATTAACTGCCAATTGTATCACCATATCAGAATTAAAAAAATAAAACCAAATTAAAATGTTCAATGAGTTACATCTCCCTAAATGGTTTTAAAATTTGAAAAATCCCTAAAAGTTTCTAATGATGCATGAAAATCAGTAGACTGAATGCTCTGGGCTATAGTGATGACTTGATGATCTGAAGAGAAAAAGAAAGACTGTCAAGGGTGACTAATGTGAACCGACCAAGGACCCTCCAACGGTTAAGTCAGTTTTCGCTTTAGAACACAAAGATGGTGATTTTATGAATAGTATTCTGCCGTTATCTTTTGGATGGAAAAATTTGATGTGTCAAATGAAATAATAAAAAATAAGTTTCCATGACACATCAACTGCCAATTGTACCACCATATCAGAATTAAAAAAATAAAACCAAATTAAAATGTTCAATGAGTTACATCTCCCTAAATGGTTTTAAAATTTGAAAAATCCCTAAAAGTTTCTGATGATGCATGAAAATCAGTAAGCTGAATGCTCTGGGCTATAGTGATGACTTGATGACCTAAAGAGAAAAAGAAAGACTGTCAAGGGTGACTAGTGTGAACCGGCCAAAGACCCTCCAACGGTTAAGTCAGTTTTCGCTTTAGAACACAAAGATGGTGATTTTATGAATAGTAGAACTTACCTTGGTTGAATGTGACTTGATCCTTTTATTGAGAGTTAGGAGTGGCTCTACTTGTTCCGATCTACTATCATCATTGGGGATATGTGGAGTTAATGGATAAAATGGAGAAAGTGGAGCGGATTACGGGGAATCCTCCCCACGTTCTTGGAATGGCGAATTGTGGTCTGATTATATTGAATCATTAGAAAGTTTTCTTTAAAATTAGCTAAGTGTTGTTTGGTCGTCCATGCCTTTGTGCCATGGATGACTATTCTTTCTTGGATGATCATGCTCTTGCTTGACGGGTTTTACCCATGCTTATGAAGCTTCTCTTCTTTTTGAAAGGTTGTGGACGTGGTCTGGTCATAGACAACTACCGTGGATGATCTAAACTTAATTTAGACCCCATTAGTTTCACTCTTTTGTTAGTCCACATCTTCATCTCCTCCTCATCCTAAATATGCAACTTGGTGAGTCAACAAAATGACTGAATGCTAAATATTTGAATTCATGAGCACCTATTATTAAGATTGCATCCTATCCATAATACTTTTTGATATTTCTTAGGTTGTTGCTTTTCGTTTTTCCCCTTGGTGCCCTGCTATTTTCATATTTCCTTCCTTGATATCATCCCCTAATTTGAATGCTTAATATGTAACTATAGTGTTTTCCATTGACAAACAGATTTAGAGTTACTGGTAATTGGGAAAAAAATAAAGACAATTAGAACATGCTTACACTTAGTCTTCTTAAACTTACCACTTCAATATATTCCTCACTAAGTGAATCATCAACTAATGTTAAGTCAACTCCCATAAGAACAGCCACTAAACCCACAAGAACAGCCATAAACAAATTGAAAAAACCCAAACCCCAAATGAGAACCCCTTTTTTCAAAACCCCTAAACCCAAATCCATCCACCATGCTGGAATCCTTGCTGCTGGAGTTGCCACTGCTGAAGTTGTCTTCTACAACTTCAGATCTTGACTCACGTGAAGAGATGGAGATGTGGAATAACAAGAGAGAAAATTTTAGGGATTTAAGTGAATCACGTGTGAACATTTTAATTAGGTTTTTTTTTTTTTTTTTTTTTTTTTTTAATGTGGCGGTACAATTAGCTGTTGATGTGTCATAAAAAAATCATTATTTATTATTTCGTTTGACGCATCAGATTTTTCCATCCAAGGATAACGGCAAGGATTAAATTGACACGGAACTGAAAAGGTTAGAGACCAAATTGACACAATTAAATGGTTAGGGACAAAATTGAAATATAGTGTAAAAGATGGGGACTAACTATGTAATTTACCCTTTTATTTATTTATTTGTGGAATTGGTTTTTATATTTTGGTAAAAGCTAATTTGATCTATGTTATTTTTAATTTACTATTAATTTGATCCTTACAATTAAACTTATTAATAAATAATGCTTACGTGACAAATAGTGTGCACTACCAGCACACTTAAAACTTATGTGGTTTATAATTCCACACCAATAACAAAAGATGGATAGTCGCTCATACTAAAAGGATACCAATGAGGGTTCAGCCCTCCTTCGTTTACCATACAACCTTGACACAAAGGTTGGCTGATATCCATATTGACCCTTACCCGTATATATCGCCCACAGCAATCCTCTATGTCCGACTTCTCTACACGCTTTACTCTTCCCACAGTATTACCTATTACTTCAACATTCTCTTTACGCATTCTCCTTGATTGCAACCCATGAGTTTTGACCCAAAATGATGCCTTATCAAAATTTGCATCATCCACTGTCGCTTCTTCCCCAAGTATGTACAATCCAATCAAGTATTTGTCAAACAACTGTGGTCCTTGCATAAGGATATGATTGATGTTAGCTTCATCCTCAAAAATAATTAGTATGGTATTGGCCCCTAGATCACGAATTTCAAATGAACTCCCAGCCCCCTACATACTTCTTAGGGTGGGTTGAATATGGCTTCCATGTTTGTTTGTTGCTTAGTAAAGAATTTAGCAACCAAAGCTCATGTATTATTGATATTGTCTGACGATAACTCCGTAGCCTAGCTCTCCTTTGCATTGAATGATAGCTTTGTCCAGTGTCTAATGATATCTAGATATGCCCTAACTTAGTAGAATATAGTTTTCACCCAAAGGGAAAAGGTGGCCTACTGTTGAGGGGAAAATTGATGCCTCTGAATAAAATGTTGGGAAGCCAAGCCGAAACTCAACTATAGGCTCTTGAGATGGTGCCCAAAGGCTTTCGATGTGATGACAAGCCTATCCAAGCAAGAAATAAAGGCTGCACTTGACAAAATAGCAACAAAAGCCCAATAAAAATACTTTACAATACTTAATTAATATGTTAGTGGTCCTGTTTTGATAGTACAAGGGAAATAAATTCTCCAGCGGTAAGGGTGAAATTACACTTAAGAGTCCAAAAAAATAAATTCTCCAGCAATAGGGGTGAAATTACACAGTCCAAAAAAATAAATTCTCTAGCGGTAAGGGTTAGAGTCCAACAGTCAATGATTAAATAAATTTAGGAAAGTGTTTACTTCTGGAGGTCCTTCTGTGTCCTGATCAGGGGAATTTGTTGTACTTTTAGCCATCATTACATCAATATGAGGGAAGAATTCTATTGTTACAATTACATTATATCCTTCAACAGTAAAACAAAAAGTAAAAATTAAAGGTTCCGTGGGAAGAAGAAAGGGGTTAATTGGCATGGTGTGAAGGGAGAGAGAGATCCCAGCTTAGTGCAGCAAGTATTAAACTAAGATTTTGGGGAATATATGTACATAAGGCATGAATGGGGTAATGATGGCTGTTTTGAGTGAGTGGGATGGAATTAATGTTGAGGTTAAGGCTTTAGTGAGTAGTGGGCTGTTTATGACTGATTGGGAAGCATTTATTAGCTTTGATTATGCAAAAGAGGAAAATGAATGTCTGATGCTAGGTGAGTATGGGCTAAGGGGAATGAATGGTGAGCTTGAGGAGAGTTAAACCACAAGCAAAAGTGGCAAATAAATCAGAAGTTTCAGAGGAGGTAGCTGTGTGTTTGTGGGCTGGGGTGCTTATGTTTTTATAGTGGAGTTTAGGGAAGCATTAATTAACAAGAATCCAAAAAATGTAGGACTGATCAAAGGTAGGGAATCAGGTTTAATCATCCTAGGATTTGGCTAGAAGTAGAAGATTTACTTTTGGGGCTACCTTACTCCTTTGGGTAATAGGCCACATGGTGGGTTTTTGGGGTGTTTTGCATTAAATGTCAAGATTTCTAGAGCTGAGTTTAACCAATGGGATTAAGGCAAGTATCAAGAATGAATCATAGTGCTGCAACTTAGATTTGGACCCTAAGAATTAGGATTCAACACCCCAAGCTAGGTGTCAAAGTTTAAGTTCACTTCAAGGGGTTCTGCTAGAGATCCCTTTATGCTCTCCAAACCACATGTTCCCCAATTTTCCCTTTTAGAATTCATGGGCTTGGCACATGAACCATGTCTTGAAAGTTTTTGACATTTATAGCATCAATTTGTTGAGATTTGGATAACTTGATTTCAGCCCCCTTTCGTTGGAGGTATAGTCTTGAGGAAGATGATGGAGTTTCATCACCCATTAGACTACAACTGATATCACAACCTTTGGGCACTGTTCATGTCAGGTGGAGGGTGACAAAATGCTAATGGGACAGCCTCTAGTTCATCCTCAAAAACTTGGTTCCCTTGTAGAGGCCTCTAGCTGTACCTTGGTCAAGGATGAACAAGGGCTGGTTGTCCACTCTCAATCCTCTGCCTCTTGCTGGGGTTCTTTGGATTGGGCTTGCTCATGTGGGCTGGTCCCCTTGGGCTGGGTTGTGTGCATCCTACAAAATGGACATCAACAACACATGTTGCCATGGGTTTTCATCCCTCATGGACTTTTGTCATTAGTAAATATTTTTGGGTTTTCATAGATATTTGTAATGGGCCTTTGGGCAATGAGTTGTAATATTTGAAATAATAGAATAAGTTTCAAAATGCCTTTGTAAATAACATTTACTATGATGAATTCCATATCATAAGTAATGTTCATGATTTCTAATAATCACATCATATTTTTAATGGTAAGCTTGTGGGATTGAATATTTACCATGAGCTTTGAAGATATATATATATATATATATATATATATTATGGATGTTGTGATGTAAATGATGACCATGTTTTTCATGGGTTTATAATATGAGAACATAATCTTCAATATAACTTCCCATGAGCTTTTATAAAACGATTGCCATGGTTTTTGCCATAGTAATGTTTAAGAAATAATGTTCATCTTTTAAATGAAATAAACATGATATTTTTTGCCAAGCGTAAATAATCTTGAGCTTTTGATAAAATAGTGCCAACGTAAATTGGGCTTTCGATATTGCCAGCGAGAATTGGGTTTTTGATGTTACCAATGGAAATTGGGCTTTTTGATGTTGCCAGCGAGAACTGGGCTTTTGATGTTGCCAATGAAAATTGGGCTTTTTGATAAATAATTTGCCATGGGTTTAAATCATGGGCTTTGATTATGGGATTGAATCCCATTGATAAGATAATATTGCCTTGAATTTGAATCATGGGCTTTGATTATGGGGTTGAATCCCATTGATAAAATAATATTGTCATGAATTTGAATCATGAGCTTTTTCCAAATATTGCTAAGCGTAAAAAATTATTGGGCTTTAGAAAGAATGAGATTTCAACTTGCTCAATAAATAATTTGGGCTTTACAAAAAATATTGGGTCTTATAGTGTTTTGCATTTGTAGCCTAATTTTGTGATGGAAAGGAGAACGGTTGTGGGCTAGCATAGCAATAGTCAAAAATATTTAGGCATGCTCAATAATTTGTTTGTGACGTTTGAAAAGAAATAAATAGGTGTTATTTAAATAATATTAGGTGTAAAAAAATACCCTAACACCTACCAAGCAATAGGCGAGAAGGTTTCATCGTATTAGGGTTTCTTGAGAGAAAACCTAGCACGTGAAAAAAAGGTAGTAACAAACAATGGTGAAGCTCTAGTGACCAAGGCTAGAGAGTTTTAAACCATGATGAGAAACTATTGGTGTGGAGTTTTAAACCACGTTGAGAAAGACTACAAGCTTTGGCTTGCTGGTAATGGTAGCTTACGTAAGGAGGACCAACAAAACACCGCTTGGTTGTGCATGTCTATGAGGACCAACAATATGTATCCGTCTTTTTCTAGGTATTAGCGGTGTTTTGGACATTTTTTTGTGTTTACGGGGGCATTTTGGTCACTTTTTATTATTTATGGGGGTATTTTGGTCTTATTCAAGTAATCAAGAGTATTTTGGTCTATTTTAGGTACAAGGGGTACTTTGGTCATTTTTGATGTTTTGGGGGGTATTTCAGTCATTTTTTAGGTTTCGAGGGTGTATCGGTCCTTTTTAGGTATTGGGGGTGTTTTGGACATTTTTTGCGTTTACGGGGGCATTTTGGTCACTTTTTCGATTTATGGAGGTAATTTGGTCTTATTCAAGTAATTGAGAGTATTTTGGTCTTTTTTTAGTGTTTTGAGGGGTACTTTGGTTATTGCTCAAGTTTTAGGGGGGTATTGGTAATTTATTATGAGAAATCCCAAGTCCAACGCTTTTCAAAGCACTAGGATAGGTATACCCTATAGGAGAATGGGGTAAACCCTATTCCAGCGCTTTCAAAAGTGCCAAAATAGGTTTCCCCTATAATGGAATGAAGAAACCCTATTCTAGCGCTTTTAAAAGTACTGGGATAAATCTCTCCTATAAGGGAATAGAGTAATCTTATCCAAGCTTTTATAGCGTTGGTAAAGGTGAACCCTATTCCAGCGCTTTTAAAAGCCTCGGGATAGGTATACCCCATAATGGAATGGAGTAACCCTATTCTAGCGCTTTTAACAGTGCTAGGATAAGTTAACTCTATTCCAACGATTTTAAAAGCGCCAAGATAGGTCTCCTTTATAAGGGAATAGAGTAATCCTATCACAGCACTTTCGAAAGCACTAGGATAGGGTTAACTTATTACAGCACTTTTAAATCGCTGGGATAGGATCTTTTCAAATAAGAAAATAATTTAAAAAAATTTTGGTAATTCTGACCTATAACGGCAGTTTGAAAACACTGCAATAGGGCTTCCTATACCAGCGGTTTTGGAAACCGCTACTATAGGGCTCCTACTGCAGCGTTTTATGAAGCGCCGATGTTGAAATGCCGTGATAGGATTTCCAATACCAGTGGTTTCAAAAAGCATTGCTACAAGTTCCTCTGTTACGGCAGTTTTTAAAAGCGCCAGGAAAAAAACACTGCAATAGGACGCTTTTTTTTTGTAGTGGCAAGGTTCTATAGGTCACAAACAACAACACAGCTGGAGAAAACCCCACACAATGAGAACAATACTAGACCACCAACCAATACATGGCTACTGATCACCCGATGACTGAAACTAATGATCAAGGGGAGGCGAGAATATTTAAAAGGGTAAATAAGGAAAGCCTGCAAATCATGGAGAATGTCATGGAGCACCATGCCGGCATGCCCCCACTAAAAAGGAAATTCTTTCAAATTCAGATCTTTTCCTTAGCCATATAAAGGAAAGAGCAAGACTTAGGTATAGTACTTAGGTGCTATTTCTTAGGTTCCATTTTTTAGATTCTGTCATGTAGAATTTTTCTTATAGGATGGAAGTGTATTTTTTAGTTAAATAGCCACATGGCTAAATCTTAAGAGGTGAATCTAAAGGATATCACCTAAGGTATTGTACTTAAGTTTTGTCCTAAAAGAAATATACGAAGGAATTGAATAAATTCCCCCCCTATGAAGTTGACCCCCCGAAGTAGGTTTAAATTTTGTGGGTAGTAGTTTAGGGTCAGGGTAGCTATATATAGGAAAATATGACCTGAAGGAGGGGGAGACCTTTAAAAGGAAGCATGATATGGATATATCCAAAGATTATGAAGTTTCTTTAGACTCTATGCTTGAGGAAAATTCGAAACTGTGACAGGTGTAGTTGGGAAATGGAATTGATTATGTTTGTCTACGTGGAAGTTGAACGGGACAAAGAATATGTGCTTGGGAAAACTATTACCATGGCCCAACCTAGTCAAATGGGGTTGGACCCTAGGTAGGGTATGTGGAAAAGATAGCTACGAAACCAAGCCCTAATGGAAACTACATATATAAACCTTAAATAGTTAGGGTTGAAAAGAAAGGGAAAGGATGATCAAGTGGAACTAGAGTCAGGGTGTGATAAAAATCAGAAGTTGGAGGAAGAAACTATTGTGTCGGGAAAGAAAGCAAAAACTTTTGGATCGGCGACGATGGCAATATCATTGGACCTTTTTAGCAAAAATAAAAAGCCCAACAAGAAGGCTTTTTTTTTTTTGGTAAAAAAAAATCTAAAATGTATTTGTTGGGGGTGGGGTGGAATTAATTGTTTGTTGATCTTAAATCTTAGTGGGTGTTGTGGTTCAAAATTAAATGGCCACAAATAGGCCCAAGGAAGTAAAAAACGTTGGGCCTATTTCATACAAAAAAAATAAATGAGTAATAAAACTAGAAAGGCTGGGCTCTCATAATAAAGAAAAGAGAAAGAAAGGGGAAGAAGCCCAGAGGATTGAAATCCAGAGATCCACGAAAAAAAAGAAAGCCCAGAAAGAAGAATTGGGTCGGGATCCCAGAAGCCCCCCAGAGGCAGGGGATCCCTGGATGCGTGAAGTGAGATTGAAGCAAATTTAAAGAGAGATAAGAGACAAAAGGCACGCAGACCTTATGCCCCAGACACGCAGTGGAGGTACAAAGCAAAACGCAGGAGCCTGGTTCCAACCATTTGGAGAAAGAGACAAGGAAGAGTACAACTAGAAAAGTTGGAGCGCTGAGAAGAAAAAGCCAAATAGGCTCAGGTCAGCCAACGAAAAATCTGGAAATAGAAAGCTAGCTGAGGGACTTTCATCTTGTCGCAACAAAAAGCAAAAAACTACGGAAAAAAGGAAACGACATGACCCTGAAGCAACCTGGCATGGCACAGACTCTAAGGGGCAAAAGGGAGAAATCGTTAGTACAACTCTAAGGGGCAAAAGGGAGAAATCGTTAGTACCCCCGAGCCCGAAGCTGTGCTATAAAAGGAGGAAGGGGTCCATGCTACGGGGGATTCGAATTCAGATGAAGGGATAGAGAATTCATTAAGATCATTTAAGGCATTCACAATTGCTTTCTGAAGTCTCATAAAATTGTAGAAAAGACTCTATAAACGTAAGAGAAAACAGAGGAACCGTTCCCGGTATCCCAGAGACAGCCACTACAGTACATGCTTGGATTCAACAAATTCAAACTTTGCAAGTCTTTGAAGCTTAAATAGCTATCAAAGTCTGTAACTTTTGAACTCAGTTGAACCTTGCACCACGTCTTAGTGAGCACTGTAATCACAACCAAGGGAAATTAATAAAATACACCTCACTAATTAGAGGATCCCTAACTTGTTCTTACATTATATTTCACTTATTGTGCATTCCTTTACTGTTAAAATGTCATTCAATATGGATATACTTGCTCTGTTAGCTATTTGTATTGTAGGAAGCTTGTTTTGTGCACCAATCGATTCTTAAACAACCCTTTAGCTGCGGTGAATCAAGCCCAGTCCACCAAGAACATTTTCATTCGGCCCAGGATCCTTGGGCCATAGTGCTGAAGAAAAAAGGCACTCTCACAGTAGGAAAAAGCTCAACAACAAAATTACCACTTAAAAGTTAAAGAAAATTTTTGACAATGAGAGAGAGAGAGAGAGATATATATATATATATATATATATATATATATATATATATATAAAAGTCAAAGTCATGTGTCTAACACTCCGAAAATCTAAAAATATTATGGCAAGTTAATAAATAAAAGAGTAAAGGTAATTAGACAATTATAGAGACTAATAAATTTAAACATAGTTAGAAAGATTAATAAGTTGAATAACAACAAAAAAAATATGCGGTAGTTATTTTGATACATTATATCTACTATTGCATGTAAAAACAACTAATAGACCCAATAGATTTAGTCAATAGCAAGTAGTTTAGAAACGACAAAATAGAGAATGAAAAAAAATGCACGCACAACCAGAAAAGAAAGGAAAACTCAGAAAAATTGAAATTGAAAGGAATTTATAAATAGTGACAACAAACCACTACACCCACCAAAATTTTTAACTTCAGCATTCAAATATAGTTGCACACAATAAAATAGTTCTAGTTAAGAAATTATAAAAAGGGGAAAAAACTGGGAGACTAACCAGGGGGTGATAGGCATATTAGAAAGTATCAAGCAAAGCGTAATGATAAGCTAAATGGCACCATAACATGTGATACTCCCTAACATCAAAAATCTTAGTTGAAGTATTTTAAACCAAAGCATTCCAATCGATTTTCGAGTCCGCGCACAATATGCAATCGAAGGTTGTGGCTTTTTTTTTGTTGCTAGCTACCTGGCCGTTGAGGTGGATCCCAATAGCAATGGAGGTGGAAGAGTGGTGGAGGGGGGAGAGAGAGAGAGAGAGAGATGTATACTTTTTTTTAATACAAGATAGAAATTTTACTTTAGCCTAATCTAAGTATATATGTGTGTGAAACTCCCTCTTAGAGACTTGAATTCCGGCCCTCCCCACACCCTACAAACATTTTGTAGAGTGACTATTGCACTAAGGGTATGCGGTGGTAAATGTATACCTTTTTTGGGTTTAGAAATAAGTATGGAATGTTAATAAGAGATAATGAATGAGATCTTAATCAGAATATCAGTATTAATGAGTGTTTTTTTTTTTCTTCTTAATTCAATAGTTACAATGGAGGGAATACAAATCCCCTATATCATTTTTTGTGTACCACTCTATGTTCCACTAATCACAACTTACCATGTATTGATTTTACTTTCCTTATAATATTACTAAAGTTGAAAATGGAAAAAAATCATACACATAATAAGTTGTGATTGGTGGTACATAGAGTGATATACAAAAAGTGATACAGAAGATTTGTATTCTAATGGAGGAGCAATTGAAACTCAGTTAAGTCTTGAAAAAACTGGGAGATGCCGAGTAATTGAACTACAAATCTCTTATCCACTATTCTCTTTATTTAGAGAGGTGCTACGTACACAATATTTTTACAATATTTTCACAACAAATCATAGGTGGTTAGTTGTTATTGGTTCTAATTTGAACCTATCACTAAAATTACTAGTCTACCCTACCAATAACAACCTGCCACATATGATTTATTGTGAAAATATTGTGGACATAGCATTTCCCCTTAATTTTTTTATTATTAGAAATTTAGGATCACCTTTTTATTTATTTATTCTCAACTAAAATGAACTTCATTAAACACCAACAAAATGATGCACAGCAGGTTTTAATTGCTTCAAACGCAAAGAGTGCATCTCCTTCTATATCACACTTTGGAGCTTCAATTGCGCTTTCCACTGCCCTGTTTTACCGTCAAGGCTTCTACTGCAGTTGTTGATAATCTAGGCGAATGTGATTACAAAATCTCATACTCCCCCAGAAGTACCTGCTTTTTATGAGTTGTGCTAGGACCACCAAAAATGCCACAACTTTGTGCTTGTGCCATTTTCGGTGGTCTTAGCATTTTCCGCTTTTTATAGTCCCCAAAAGCATTAACAGAAAGCATTGCATCTATCACTATTTCATGGAATATGGTTCAACTTGTCTTTACTATATCCTGCATTTTCCTCCAAAGGAGAATTATTACCACGATCATTTTCCCACCAATATACAGCTGCAACTTCATAAAAAAGCCTGAAAGTTGGACTGCAAAGGGTTTATTAGAGGCTTGTCAGGCTGTTTGTCGCCTGGGTGAGAAATAACCAGTATGCAAAGTAAACAGTGCCAAACATGGGTAATTGATGGGGGGGGATTCACATAGGCTATGAGGTGTGTGAGTGCATGCATGCCTAGTGAAGATGAGGGAGGAATGGACATGTCACTGTCACATTACTCAAAGGATAAAACTTAAATATAGTTCCCTCAGTGCAATTTATCAAGTTTTTCAATTAAATTCAAACATATTTTTTCTTTACTTATCAATTTTTTTTCCAAACTCCAACACATAACTGCATTAAATTTAATTGTCTTTGTAGAAGAATACTTTTTTCGTGTTTCATTGGTTTGCTCAACATGTGTTTCAATTGAATTGGGAACTTAATGTACCACACTTAAAGAATTGTATCTAAGTTTTGTCTATACTCAAAATGGTGTTGTCATATGGTAACAAATGGACTTTAAATTGCATCATTTAAAATAATTGAAAAATGAAGATTACAAAAGTTCAGGACTACAAGATAGAATAAATATGTAGAGCTAGAACATAACAGTGCAAATCACAACACAACAGAGCAAAACCAATTGTTTGTCTGTAGGTCATGTATAGGGTGTTTAAGAGCTAATTTTGCTAGGCCAGTGGTTTCTGTGAGGATTGTTGTCAGTACTACTCACAGAGTGATTTGGAGACCTTGCTGCTGTGTTTTCCTTATGCCTTCTACTGGGGCCAATGTTTTCCGTAGTGGCTGCCAACTCTGTTTCCAGACTTGTTCCAGCTCTGCTTGCCTTACTAAGATAACAAAATCTTGTAGAACCCATCTCCATTTCCTTTAGTTCTACTTCCCTGACAGCTACCCATATGGCCACTTGGAAAATTTGAGGGTTTGGTGCTATAATGGCCTACAAAAACGTCTCCCTAGATGTGGCTTCAAAGGCTATGCCACTTCTTTGGTTTTGTTTTTTCCTTTCTTCATCTGCTTTGATGAGGATTCTCCAGTCTGCAACGTATTTGTACGTGTTGCTGAACCTTCTCTTTTCCTTGATTTCCTTGGTTTTAGCATGAGCTTTTGCATAAGTCCTGCAGAACCTGTAAACCAAATGTTTTGTTTCATAAGCATTTGTTTTTGCCTTCAAAGATGACTTGGTTCCTGTGTATCCATAAGGCCCAGAAGGTAGTGAAGATCACCTTCACAGTATATGTGTGTAACATAGTGGAAGTTTTTCATTTTATAATCTTTTTTTTTCCTTCTTTTTCTTTTTTATTTTTTATTTTATTTTATTTTTCGCATTTTTATTTACTTAGCAACAAATTGAACACAACTACCCCTTTTTAACTTTCTTCAAATTTCCAAAACCTTTTAACTTCTTGTCATTCTCAAGTGCAGCTTTCCTCACTTAAAGAACAAAACGCGTTTGATTTGACCAACAAACAGACATCAAAACATTCTATAAACTAGGAGTTTATTACCCTTTTTTTGTTTAACTATACAAAAAAAAAAAAAAAAAAATGAAAGGTGACTCAAGTACACAGGTAGTGTATTAAAGAACCACTGTAGAATTAAGTTACACTCTAAAGAATTCAAAAAGGAAAATTTGATGCGGTCATTCACAGAAACCAGTGAAGCAGTAACCTTAAAAACAGATGCTATAGCATATAGGAAGCTTTTTTTTTTACCTACTTTTCAAAACATAGAATGACCCCAACCATGATAAACTCAAGAGGTAATCAGATTTAATATCACAAACATTTAGCATAATATTCAGAGACAAGTCACATTACTCTTTTAAGCCTAAGTCTGAGGGAAATGTCAACGACTCAATGCAAATGCTTCGAGAGTGAAAACAGAACAAGAGTGGACTCACCTCGCCCCATCTCCAATAGTAAGGAGGAAAAAAAATAAATAAAAAGATAACAAATCTGTCAATGATAAGGAAAGAAATAACCAACTATTTAGAATAATTACAGAACTTGTTTGTTAATAACTTACCTTTTCCTGCTTGCTTAAAACTGACCCCAACCTGTGGAGACAGAAAACTCATGTGAGAGACCATCGAATGCCAATATTAACAATAGAAAACAAGTCTAAAAAATGAAGATGAATATATTGCTGGGCCCTTTATAAATTTATTTAGAATACAAGATGCATAATGATCCAATTACTAAGAAACAGATATTCTAATTAGTATTCCATATGAGTTCTATGTCACATTAAGCTTATCAACACAGAAGCATTGCACAAGACTGGAAACAGAAACTTGTGTAAAAAAAGATATTGTGTTAGTGCTAATACAATAAAGAGAAACTAGCATAGCTTATCTTGCCTTTCTCTTCCTTTTCACCTTTGCCCTTATGCCCTTGCTAGCAGTCGATGACTTTGCCTGCTTTCTCAAAGCATCATCTTCCACATTCAGTAGAACAAGGCTCTCCATATAAGTATCCATATAAAACGATGTTGATAGGGCCTCAATGCCAGGATCTGATCTTTCTCGTTTTCTGGGATTGTAAGACAGCAATGTTCCATACTTGTTCACTATAACTTCATTCTTTGCAAAACCTACCACATTCTCTAAATCTGGGCCAATACGGATATTATATAGTTTAGTCCAAGATTCCGCTAATCCATACTCTTTCATCACCCACACCGAGTAACATGCTTTTGAAGACCATAAATTAAAGTTACCAGGGACAAGCGCAAGCTTGTCACCAACCAACGCAACCATCATGTTCAAATCAAAAGTATCTTCATAATACTTTGGTACATCCATTTTGCGAAAAACCTCATCCCTAATATTGAATGTGAAGATCACATTGCAGGGTGGATCATCATCAGAGTAATCATCCTCGGAATCAGTATCCACATTTCCAACATGGGCGAGCCAGTGGACCGAACCATTCACAAACACAGATAAGGACTGCTCTTTAATGATATACCGATGACCAGGGCCGGGAATAGTGCGCCACGCATTGGTACGAAGCGAATAAATCTGAACCACAGACGGTTCTTCTCCCTGAAAAGATCGTTCATCCCAACCATGAAGATACACAAGTCTCACCACTTTGTAATCGTCAGTTAAGGGGTCATATCCAAACCCAAGATACTCCATAGGCTCATAGGAAGATGGGAGTCTAACAGCAGGACTCGGAAGGAATACAGATTTATGAATAGAAGGGTTCCAGAGAATTGGAACAATGTCATAGGGAGTGTTACTAGGAGTATCATCCACCATACAAACTAGGCCATTACATATACCAACTATGAACCAGAATTCATTAGAACTCTTATATGGGCAATGCAATTCAATGAAATCTGATGGGTAATCGAAAAACTCATAATGTTGCCAATAGGGTTTTGGGTTGACGAAATTCGGGTGTTTGGAATTGGAAAAATGGTCATCAGGAAATGGGTCCTCGTAAGAGAGGAAAGCGAAGTTTTCTTTCTCTGTTTCCTCATTGAAATGACGAAAGAGAAGGTAAGGTGGGTCTTTGGTGTTTGAGAGTGTTCGATTGAGGTGCATTGTGATGAAGTCATGGGTGGAAATTAAAGAGAACCAGGTCTTTGAAACGCACCTGAATCTGATGAGTGTTTTCACAGGCAGACGTGAGAGGATATCCACGACAACCTCCGTTGGCATATAGTCTGACATTGTTTTCTTTCTCTGGCGATTGAAGAAAGTGGTGGCGTCGGCGTCGGACCAGTAGTTTTTGGAAATGGAGGGATTTGGTTCTGTTTCCCTCAAAGTAAAGTCACTGAGAGGGGGGAAAAATGGGGTAGTTTTTGCCTTTTGTGAATGGGCCACCAGGCCTTGTTGCCTCGCATGGCATGAAAATGGAGTATTGCGAATGGGCCTCACTTAGTGAAATTATTCATAGAATTTTTTAATTTTTTCTTTTAGGGGGGAAAAAAAGGGCTAGCTTGTGTAATCATTTATCCGGTAAGCTCATAGGTATCACCAGCGTCCAACGCACATTAGAGCATGCCACTGCTTGACTCCATTATCGTGATTTCTACGTATTAGGAAGAATGAGATTTATTGAATATGATTATATAGGAAAAAAGTATATAGTATTTTTAGGACTTGGTTTTGGTTTAGTACTTTTCTACATCAAAGCTATTAAGATCATGACACATGGTCAAAAGTCAACAAGTATCATAATTTTGATTTGCTTAGTGCACAAGAGTACTAGACCCAATCTTTACCAAGTTTCTACAACACGTAGTGGAGTATTCAGATAAGTCTCATCCACTTGTGGAATTCACTTTTTGTGTGTGTTTTGTGGCACGTTGTAGAAACATCATATACCATCCACGTATGGGTCATGCATATAGTATCCACATTTATGTGAAAAGAATGTATAGGTCAATGGTTTCACAAAATAATTTCTCCATTAGTTACATAACAACAAAATCAAGTCAAGAATTATGAAAAAAAATTGAGGTGAATTGCACCAATCTTTCTAAAGATTTATCAAATGACCTCCCAAAATAATGGACAAGTATCATAATTTTGACGGGTTCAAGGCACAGAAGCACTAAACCCAATCTTTACCATGTTTTTGCTGCACATTATTGGAGCATTCACAATAGATGAGTCTCATTCACTTGTGGACCCATTTTTGTGACATGTAGAAACATCATATACCACTTACATATGAGTCACACATATAGTATCCACATTTATGTGAGAGGAAGATATAGTTGATCAGTTTCACCAAATATTTTCTCCAGTAATTTACATCACAACAATTTAAGTCAAGAATTATGAAAAAAAGAAATTGAGGCAAATTAAACCAATCTTTCTTAAGATTTATCAAAAGACCTCCCAAATATTTGTATAAATGACACTCCTATTTCCCATTAAAAAAAAAAAATGACACTCCCCTTAAGGTTTCTATAAACACAATAACTAAGTCCATGTCCACTTCCACGTTACGTCACTAGCAAAATATTTATAAAAGTATTCAATTTTTTTTACTAAAAAAAATCATATTCATTTGTAGATCTTCAAGGAGTATATCATGTATATCATTTTTATAATCCTCAAAGAAAAGAAGTGTCATTTCATTCATAGTTTGCATTGGAATTTTTTTCTTCTATTTCTCTTTTTTTTAAAAGGAAATATTATATTAAGAAAGCCCAATATGGACTTATGTGTTGCATTTATAGAAACCTCAAGGAGGAAGTGTCATTTATACAGATATTTTGGGGAATATTATTTCGCTAAACATAAAGGAAGGTTGGTGTAATTTATGCAAAGAGTTATAAAAACTAACACTCGTGTTGCACAAGCACAAAAAGAATAAAAATTGTTAATTCCATTCCGGTTTCCGGTTTATCTTGGTACCAATCTATACCGGCATACCATTTTGGGATTAAGTCTATTTTGACATTTCCCCACCCCCAACAGATTGTTGCAACTTTGTAAAATAGACACATGGAGCATTAGTATTAGTGGTGCTAAAAAGTTATATTGCTATTTTTAGTACCACCAATTACAAAAATGGGGTTGCAATGGTGGAGCTATAGCCAAAAGAATTGGTTTCTCCGCTATAGTGCACAACCAAAAATGGTCGTGCACTGTAGCTCAAAGGTAAAAAAATTAAAAAAAAAAAAAGAAAGTATTTTATTATAGTTGTTAAGTTATGGCTTTTCACATAACATTTATGTTGGTTTTATTCCATGACAAAAAGTCTTGTAATTGTATTAATTTATTTCCTTGTATTTTGTGGGATTTAATTGTAATAGGTTTAGTTCTAAGTTGGTGAAGATTGTTCAAGACAATTGATCTTGTGACTTGGCTCACGACTGGCTTGGGACTACAGCACCCGCGAAAGGCCATGTGAGGAGCACATGAGGAAGTTCAACAGTCAGTGTGTTTCATGAGTCACTAGTGACTTGGCCAACCCGCGAGATGACCCGCGAGATACACTGACCAGCTGAATTTTAAGTGTGACATTTCCTTTTCTATACCCTACTATATATACCCCCATTACCCACAAAATTGTAAGGAAGCTATTCAGATTGAAAATCCTAGAGATGTTTCTACAACACACTCACCTTGTTAGAGAGAGCTACACATCCTTAAGAGAGAAATCCTTGTAGTTTCTTCTCCTTCCCTCTCCCATTGTTATACCTTGAGAGGAGATTTGTATCCAAATACAACTCACAGCTATTCAAAGTGTAGAGAGTGATTTGGAGCTTGGGAAGTATTGGGGATTTGCCAAAATAAGCCGGTGAAGCTTGGCGGATGCAATCGGGCGATATTGCAGGATCTGGGAAGCTAGTGAAGACAAGACTTCAAGAAGTCCGTTGGTAGTTGAAGCTTGAAAGGCTCAAGTATTTTGGGTAGATTAGGTTTGGAAGGTTTTTTTTGTATCCTTGTACTCCAACTCATTCACTAGTGGATCATTTTGACTTGGAGGGTCACAGAGAGATTTTTCGCCGAGTTCTTCAATTTTCTCTTCGATAACACATCACAATGTTATCTTGTGTTTGCATGTCTGTTCCCTTACTCTTTAAACTTTATATTTATTGCTGCTTGCTTGTGGTTATGGCTTAAAAAGTAGTTTCGGTTATTGCGTATAATTTATTCTTGTTTTGCAGTTAGATAAATTAGAGTAAAAGCAATTAAGCCGTGTTTTTAAAATTAGGAGGGTCTAAACAAACTATAGTGTTTTACATTATTTGAGCTTTTAGTAGTGTTTACACTACTTTAAATATTTTATTCATTTTCTTTCCTTTTTTTTTCAATTTTTTTTCTTTTCCTTTTTAGTTCATCCCGTGCCCTCTTTCTCTCTTCATTCCTCCATTTTCTTTTCCTAGCCTAGCCATCAGAGTTTCTCGCCTCACCTAGCCACTCGCTTGCCCATCTCCGACCAACCTCACCAACCCAGCTCGACCCACCCTTACCTATCGCCAATCGCTGATCTTGCCTAGCCCAGCCACCTTGCCAACCCATCTTAGAAAATCCTCTGCCTCCAACCACCGCTGCCTTCGCGTTGAGTTTAGCTCCAACTGTGACTTCGATCCGCCCCTCTCTCTCTGCTATCTTTTTTTCTCTGCTATGGGTGTGGTGGGTCTGTGTTTAGCTGATTTGGGGTTGCTGGGTTTGTGTTGCGGCTGATTTAGGGTGTGGTTGCTAGCTTTTTGGTTCTTCTTCTCATAGGAGTTTCACACTGGTGGTGGTGGTGCCATGAGTGCTTAAAGATAGTGAAGAATATAGAAAAAAATAATAAATAAATGAATTGTTTATTGTAGTAGATATAATATTTTATTGTGTTATTTTTGTTATTTTATTGTGTTGAAAACTAAAATAAAACCACTGATATTATATGTTTTGTAAAATGAAAGGTAAAATAGATAAAATAACTTTTGGTAGAGCCAAATAGCTAAAATTATGGCTCCACCAATGTGGATGCTCTAAGCATCTAGCTAGGTTTTAAACAAATATTTCTACTTAGAATTGTCAAATACCACCAACTAGTGTGGCATAGTGGTTGCCCCCTTCTTGATGTCTGTGCTAGGTGCGGGTTCGAGTCCTCATACCCCATGGGTGTGGGGTTTGGACTTCGGTTTCTAAAAAAAAAAATGAAGCACATGGGTGGAGTCCAAGTCGCGGGTACCATTATGTGCTGGTGGTACTCACAGGCGATGTATCTGTGGGGTGTGGTTGGCTGTGATATCACATGTGAGCTACCCTTTTTGTTCCTAAAAAAAAAAAACCTAGAATTGTCAAATTCTCGTATCCTTCACACATTCTCGAATCCAGTAGCTCCTGTAAGCATTGGCAGCTCTATTTGTATGTGAGGGTGGTCCTCACTTGTAAAAAAAAAAAAAAAAAAAAAAATTATACATGCAAAAAATATTTTATATAAATAATTATTTTAAATTAATATGTTCAATGACCACCTTGACTTGAAAAAAAAATGTGTATATATACTTTAAAAAAATATATTATATACTAAATTAACTTATTTTAACCACCATAATAAAAATTTTGAACACTTTTACTTGAGAATCATAAGAATTTGATTTCAATAAATATAAGAGTAATGCTACATCCACAACATTTTCATAATAATTTCACAATAAATCTTATTTAGTAAGCTATTATTAATTCTAATTTGGGTTCAATATTGACATATTTTACCCACCAATAACAGGCAACAACTTATTGCATAAGATTTGTTACGAAATTATTGTGGTCACTTTATTATTCTCATATTAGCATTTTTAATTTGCATTTTATCTTTTATTAGTCCTTTTTTTTTCTTATTCTCTTTGTTAATAGAAAAAATTGTAATATTTTATATATTTGTGTGTTTATTTTTTTGTGACGTTGATATATTCAAATTATTTTTTATTAAATTTTATATGATTTAAAATTTTTAGTGACTATTTTAAAATAAATTCCTAGAACTGTCAGTAAGGATATACTTAATTAATTTGAGATTGGACTTGAGTTGAGACGATGCATGCTCTGGTGAGCTTGGTGGCCCCATTTGTAGGTCTAAATTTGAAAACTTAGCCAGTTACAGGGGTTCACATCCATCACGACAAACTAGGTCTCAAGGTCCCACTTGGTCAGTTTCTTGATTCAGCAATCCCCTAGTCTATTGTTCACCATCAGAAGTTCAATCAGCTTGATAAGTTATTCAGTGCTTCTAACTTGACCCCAAACTCTGACCCAAGTTGAGCTGAAGAGAACAAGGCAAGAAAAAAGACCAGGAGATTCACCAACTAGAGAGAGCATCTGCTTTTAAAATAATTCCAATAAGATGACACAGTCATAGTATGAACTGTTGTACGTTCAAAATTTTTCCCTTAATATGAGGTTTTCTAAAATAGTTCCAATATTAGTTCTATCCTCATTAGAAGATATTCATCCTTCAAATTAATAGTTGTAGGGAGAAGTGGATAGGAAATGGTAGATGAATTTAAAAGTTAATTATGCACCAGCTTCAATTTCTAATTATAAACTGTAATTCAGAAATGCATTAAAACACTCCATTTATTCCAAATGAATACTAACCCTTCAGGACGGGGATTATCATAGGCATAGGAGCATGAGTGTGTATGCAAGCATGGTCAGGCAGATGGGAAACAATATAAATACGATTGGATGATAAACAAATTTCAGTTTATGAAATCCCACAGGCAGATAAATTGCCTCAAATATCTAAGAGATGATTGGTAGCTAAAAGATTAACAATTTGTTGTGCGAATTGGGTGAATTAATCTGTTAACACAAGGTTAAAGAAGAGAGAGAAGATAATATGACACAAGGAATTTACGTGGTTCGACAATATGCCTACGTTCACGGGAGTCGACAAAATAATTTTCACTATAACTTTGGAGATTACAACAATGACTTGAAGACACTCTCACACAAACCTAAAATCCCAAATACACCCTTGGTTCTCTCACAAGTAAATAGAGAACACCCTATTGTATTTAGACAAAAGTTGCAAGACACTAACTTCCTAGCTCTGGTGCACACACACAGAAGAAGTTATTTTGCTATCTCCGTAGCTCCCTTGCATGAACTATCTCTTGCTCACATTTGATCCACCTCTATTTATAGCCAAACCTTCAACTGAAATTTCAGAACACAAGAGACTTCTATTGTCAAGGAAGTCAACAATAGTGGCTAGCATTTATTGCCAAAGAATTCATACAATTCGGCTAGCACACTCTTCTTGATGATTCATGAATTCAATGAAGTCATATATTTCGGCTAGCATGTATCTCCTTGCCCTTTCTAGACAATTCATGAATGCAAGAAAGTCATATATTTCGGCTACATCTCAAGTGTTCTAGACCAATGTGAATGCAAGACTTCTATCAACCAAGAAGTCAATAATTTCGGCCAAGGCTTAACATTTATGTAACTTCATGCAACTTCATGATGGTTTGTTGTCTAATTGTCAAGCCACCAATTTTGACAATTCAAGCCATTCCAACACAATTAAATATAAACAACATTGTGAACAACACTTGCAAGTAAAGGTCTCAGCGTCAGACAGCGAATCAAATTCTTCTTATTAGCTAACAGATCACTGTATCAAATTCTTCAAGATTTTTTTGTTGATTCTCACACAAGTCCTCAGTTAAGGAAACATATCCCAAAACAAGAAACAGAAACTTGTGGAAAACTCAATTAATTGTGTTAGCGCTAATACAACACAGCCAAACTAACATATTTTACGTTTGAACTTACTAGCACTAGACAAATTCAATTCGTTCGCCCGCCTTGCTGAAGCACAATCTTCGACATTCAGTAGAGCAAGGCTCTCCAAATATGCATCCAAATAAAATGGCGCTAATTGGGCGGGGATGTCAATATATGATGTCTGTTGGCTACTGGGATTGTAAGACAGCAACTCACCATTGACAGTATTGATCGCTAGAACCTCACCAATCTTTGTAAAACCTACCACCTGCCATATTGTTACCCCAAAATCAATATCATATAGCTTAGTCCAAGATTCAGCTACACCATACTCTTTCATCACCCACACCGAGCAACATGTCAATGCGGACTTAAAAAAGCGCAGTTGACCCATTATGTACAGCAACTTCAATGTTTAACTTATTCACATCATCCAAACTCGCAGGCAAAGCCATCTCATGAAAAGTATTATCCATTATATCGAAGGATAAGATTACATGGATAATATAGTCATCTTCAACGGACGCAATCCAGTGCACTGCCCCGTTCACAAACACCGATAAGGAAAAGCAGACAGAAGCAGGGCCAGGGTTGTTAATATTGCGCCACGTGCCAGTGCCAAGTGTATAAATCTGAACCATAAGTTCAGGGACGGACCCACGCTGGGGCAGAGGGGGCCATTGCCCCCCACAACCCCCCCCCCACCCCCAAATTAAAAAAAAAAAAAAAAACTAGTATTAAAGAATTAAGGTTTGCTCTTTTATATATATATATATATATATATATTTGTCTCTCATTCTCTAAAATATTTAGATATTGACTTACAAGAAAATAAATAAATAAATAAATAAAATTCATGTCCCTTTAACTACAAAAACAAAATAAAAAAATAAATATGGACTAAACAAAAATTGCGGACAAAATAAGAAACACTTATTTCGTATGTAATACTTTGTTAATGTATTTTATATTATAAAATGTTTAAAAAATACTTATTTTGTATGTAATACTTATTTTCATAAATTTTTTTTTGGTTTTAAACTTTGGCCCCTCGGTATGAATCCTGGTTCCGTCCCTGCATAAGTTGATCATTTTTGAGATCATCACCTTCTTCTTCTTCAAGATACAGAACTCTTACTAATATATAATCATCAGTTGTGGGGTCATAGCCAAACCCATAATACTGCATAGGCATATAGGAAAATGGGAATTCAGGGGTCGGAAGGAATATGGCTTTACGAATAGAAGGGTTCCATAGAAGTGGAGCAATGTCATCCTCAGTAACTGGAGAATCATTCAAGAGACAAACTAGACCGTTGGATGAACCAACTATGAAGAATCGCTTTATGAAGCTCTTGTGTGGGCAATGCATTTCTATGAAATCTGATGGGCATGTGAAATACTTTTCCTTGAGATTGGGAGGGAATGGGTTATCGGAAGAGAGCAGAGTGAAGCAATCTTTCCCTATTTTCTGATCATAATGACGAAAAAGTCGGTAGGGTGGGTTTTGGGCATTGGAGAGAGCACGACTATGGTGCAATGTGATGAAGTCAAGGCAGGAAATTAAAGAGAACCAGGTCCTGGAAACACACCTGAATCTGATGAGTGATTTCACGGGCATCTGTGAGAGGATTTTGACAATAACTTCTTGGGGGATATGGTCCGACATGGTTTCCTTCTCAGGCAATTGAAGAGAGTGAAGTTGAACCACTAGTCTTGGAGAAGATTCTGAGAGAGAGTTTTGCCAAGCTGCCAGCGCTTTCACGGTTAGTTTCACTTTCAGTTTGATTTGGTTATGTGCATTACAAAAACATGGTTCACTTTGCCATTACAAGCCAGTTCAGTTTTTTTGTTGTTCTGGTTTTAAACTTGAGCTAAAATAGACATGTATGGGGGTTGCAATTTCCCGTAGCATTTTTTTTGAAGTGGATTCCATTTGTAAAAGGCAGAGCGTTGCATTGAACCCAAGCAATGCATCAGTTCTCCAGCTCATATGATTATAAAGTAAAACAAAAGCTTTTTTTTTTCACTACAAAAATTTGTATGTCAACTCTTAAACGCAAAACAAAAAAAGAAATTAAAAAATTTATTTAGTTGATGTAACATTGATCACATTCATTATCATATCAGGTTGTACAATTTTAAAGTACAATTGGTAGTAGCATTTTTCTAAGGATTCTGTATCTCAGCAAAACACATTCTATCGTTCAAAATAACAATTGCAGGGAGCAGGGTTGGGCAATGGTAGATAATTGACAATTCTTAAGGTTCAATATCTACAAAGTGGGGAGACCATATACCATAAAACACCAATTTTTTTTTTTTTTTTTTAAGTATAAATTCTGCATTCATTACTCAATTGATTGAATGTATTTGTACATCAACATTCACCTGCTCAGCTGCATAATGATATCAAGAGTCTCCTCTAACCAGGCAACAAGGTTCTTCACGCTTCTGGCATGACAAGCTAACAAGTCTGCTACTGTTCCCTCCCCGGACCACATGCCATATCTTCATTCTTCTAAACCTCTACAACATCAATTCAACCCATCTATCAGGTGGCCTATTGCAGACTCATCTGGATGTTCCTTTTGAATTGCTCTTTATCACTGTCACTGAGTCCTCTTCCAATTCAGCTGTTTGAAGGCCTACCTCCCATGTTAATTGGACTGCTGTTTCCACCACTAACGCTTCAATCTCATCTGTTCCCCTTAAATCTTGCAGTTTCTTGGACAAAGCTGCGATGACAAAGCCTATTTCATCCTGTATCACAATGCCAGATGCTCTCTGATCTTTAATGCTTCAATCTCATCTGTTCCTCTTAAACCTCGCAGTTTCTTGGACAAAGCTGCAATGACAAAGCCTGTTTCATCCTGCATCACAACCCCAATACCAGATGCTCTCTGATCTTCAAACTTCAGCCCATTGAAATTTATTTTGTACATCCCTGGACCCATGGGAGTCCATTTTACTTGCACCTCTGTTTTCTTATGTTCTGGTCTTTGGATGCACGTGCTACAATCTGTTTTGGTGGCTTTTCTTGTTCTCCTGGGCAGAGTCCTTTGGTTTCTCGCATGCCAAATAGTTCATGCTATAACAAAGAAGAGTTCTACTTCTCCTTTGTCTTCCACAATCTTCCAAACTATGTCAATGAGGTCCGGATGTCATGGTTGTTCATTCAGGTAAGAATAATCACTGATGTGCCAAACTGCTTCTATTTCTAAATTATAAAACGTAATTCAACATTGGACCAAACCATTCCATTTGAAATGTACTATCTAAATTTATAAATTATTTTGTAGAGTCATAATCATAAACTTTGATAAGCCATGATTACTTCGATTCTAGTTTAATTTGTTAGTGTCTCTTTAGTCTTTACTTAAAGAGTAACAACTGATAAGTTATAAGAACATGACATTCCAAGCTAATTTTACATTATCCTTCACCATGTGAGACGGCAAAGAGTTTATTTATTTGACAATCTTGCGTGTGTTGACAGAAATAACAACAATAATTAGATAGAAACACATGAATTCACGGAGTATCAATAGAAAACAATGGACTTTGATACGTGGAGCATACATTTTAAGAATGTTTTAGATAATTTCACTTGTAATCAGATAGAGCTCAAGCAAAAAAGCTTTGGAATTTACTTTAATAGTGGCAGCTATTTCGTTCACTCTGCCCCCACTAACTGAAATTTCTAGGAGATTTCCGCAATCAAATTCCAATTACACACATTCAATGAGATTTTTTTAAATCTCAAACCAAGTGAAACAAAAAAACCCACATTTTGATTGAATTCAAGCACTGAACTGACCAATCAAAAAGCTTAAATATATCAATCCGTTCACAGTTATAACATGAAAAACAAATCAAAACAGGGAATTGTAAGCAAAGCCCAAGAATTTGACAAAATATACCGAACAAGACAACGAATCTACGACTCTTCCTTCTTCTTCTTCTTTCTGAAAACATAAACACTGGTCTCCTCATACGCGTAATCCGGGTGCAAATCCTCATGCGGAACTTTCTCGATGTCAAACGTTTTGTCACACAATTCCCAGAACAATTTATCCGCCTCAGGGTCCCTCAACTGGTATCCAAGCAAAACGACACCGTCGTCAGCCATTAAAGCGTCCATGGTGGACACGAGTGGGCCCACGGTCTCCTCGATGTAAACGACATCAGCAGCAATAACGTAGTGGAAAGGAGGTTTGAGCGAGTTGATTTGGTCGAGGTTGTTCCAATACAGGATCGAGTGCTTTAAGGTTTTGGATAGGACAGGTTTGTTGCGTTTAAGGTTGTGCTTGAGTGCGGGCATGACTGGGGCTATGTCGGTGAGCACGAGGTCGGTGAGTCCGAGGAGGTGGAACCCCATGCCGCCGGCACCGCAACCTGCGCCGAGCTCGATTCCACGCTTGTTACGAAAATCGAGGAGTTGGGAGTAAGGGTTTGGGTTGATGGGGTTTGGGGTTGGCGGGGCCCAGCGGTCGATGAATTTGACAAGGACGAGGGAACAGGGCCACACGGAAGTGCCCACGTGCATTGACCCATTGTCTTGTTGGAGAGAAATGAGGGAGTTGCGCACTGGGAGGTCGATTACTGGGGAGTCTGTGAACTTCATTACTGTGCGTTTCCCTGTTCGAGAGCTTTGATGCTTTTGCTGAGTTCGACCAAAAATAAGGTTCGAAGGGGTTCGACTCTGTGTGTGTATTTTTTTGGGTCTTGGGGGTATTAGGGTGGGGTATAGTTAGGCCCAATTCTAATGTGGGTTTTGAAAGAGATTATAGAGATGGGCTTGGGAATTGGGTTGTAGGTTACTAGGTTAAAATGAGTTTTCAAATTTTCTATATTAGATCAGGTGTGGCTATTTTTAGCATTTAACACACGAAATACAAAAAACTCAACTACATCAAATGTTTCAAATCTCAAAAAAATTGGCATGGAGATGCAATGTTGTTCTAAAAATGAGATGGTACAAATAAATTTTTTAAAACTTTTATCTCTCTCTCTCTCTCTCTCTCTAGGTTTTTGGTGGCGGTGCATGCATGGCTGATCTTATGGGTTGTCAATGGTAGTTTATGGTTTGCTGATAGTGGTTCGATGTGGTGGGTTTTAGTTGGTTTTAGAGGTGGGTTGCGGTGTTAGAGGTTGGGGTTGTGGGTTGCAGGAGAAGGGGTGGCAATGCTGATGGTTATGGTTTCGATGGGTTTTGGGTGGGTTGCGATGCTGACAATGTTTTGGTTGGGATAATTTTGGGTTGGGTAGCTCTGATTTTGGATGGGTTCCAATGAGTTTTGGGTGGTTACTGTGGTGGTTGGCCGGCTACTGCTTATGAGTGGTGGTAATTTTTTTTATTTTATTTTGTTTGTTTTTTAATAAAAGGTACGAGTTTTTTAAAGTTATTTTAATGAGTGATTTGTTAAAATAAGAGATGTGACGTAAAGTGGTGTGTTAAAATAAATCAAATAACTTTTTGTGTCTCAAAATAGCATTATTTTTAACAAAGCTGATGTTGATGCTCTTAAGCAACTGTCTCATTTGCCAAAAGGAAAAGATGGTCCAATGGGGGTAAATTTCAGGCTAGTGTGTTGAGTACAACATTAATTTCAAATACTCCCAAAATAAAGGTAGGTAGCGATTATATAAAAGTAGAGATTTCATCTAGGAGAGCCAAATTATACAAATAATCCTCTTTTATTATTTCATGTACAATTGATGTGAAAAAAAAATCTATTATAATATATTTTTACTAATAAAAGTAAAGGCCACTTGATAATTTTATTATTATCAATCTCTCTCTCTCTCTCATCCCTCTTTGGCGGTGGGTTTTTAGTGGCAGCGCATGGCCGATCTTGTGAGTTGTCTATAGTAATTTATGAATTGTTGATGGTGGTCCAATCTAGTGGGTTTTAGATATGGGTTGCAGTGCTGTTGGTTGTGGTTATGGGTTGCAGGAGAGATCAAACGCGAATATGAAGCGCGATGCAACCTGAGAGAAGAGTGTTATGTTTGGTTTGGGGGTGGATGGTGCTAACCATCACGTATTTATATAGTGAATTTTTTTTTAATAGGTTGGGCTGGACCTTATTCTTTATTAGATATGGCTAGTATTGGCTAGGTCTAGATGATTGTAATCTATATAACTCTATATCACATTAAAATAAAGGGTAATGTTTGTTGCACACTTTCCTTTTTAATAGCTAAACTAAAATTATTAATTCAAATCACAATTTCAGTTTTGTGCAACAGATTTTTCCTTTAAAAAAAAAGGGATATCAAGGTTTATAGTCCTTTTATATTTCCAAATGAAGCAAAAGAAAAGGAAACCCTAAAGTTCACTAGTGATTTAGTGAGTATTAATTACGTTTTGTTTTATTTGCAGGTGTACGTTCTGTTTTATCTTCTACATAGTAAGCGAGGGAATAGTCCTAGGCCTCAAATGTAAAAACCAAAAAGGCCCTAAGTAGTAATCAATAAGAATGTATATTTACTTGTAAAAGTATTAATGTAGCCCTTATTAGTCAATAAATAAAAATTAATATTTTTTTAAAAAGTGAAAATGTTAAAGCTACTATAACTTTTATCAAACACCTAATAAATGATTTGGTAATAAATGCGGTACCCCTAATAAATGTTTTATTTATTTATTTTTATGGGTGCATATCATAGTCTTCCACACAATGAAGCTAGAATCACTCACTTTCTTTTTTCTCTTTGCAAAAAAAAAAAAAAAAAAAAAAAAAAAAAAAAAAAAATCGAAATCAGCAGATAAAAAGAAAGTCTTAAACCTCTTCTTTTTTTATCACCAAAAAATTTAATATCATCTAATATATACTTGGATCTCAAGAACAACATATACTTAAATTAGGCTAGAGTACTTGTGGGGTGTAGAGGGCAAAGGCCAAGGTTCAAGTCTCTAGGAGGGAGTTTTACACACATATATATACTTAGATTAGGCTAGAGTAAAATTTCTATCTTATATTAAAAAAAAAAAAGGTTCTTGGAACACTAACCATTATTTATCAGTGACGTTTGATGCTTAAACTCCTATAATGCACCCCATAATCTTCTCATTTTCTACAATTATAACACATTAATGTTGATATTTAAAACGGCAAATCAGTTGAGTTTCCAATTAGATTAACCAAATATTTATTGTCCTCCATTTACATTCTACATTCTGAAAATTGTTCCTTGATGAAATCAAACTGTTTTGGATTGACAAGAAAATATAAATTTCAAAGTGCTGATTTTTATCCTTGGCGAAATTACAATATCGGTCCCTTAAGTTTATCCTGTGTGCGCAGTTGGTCTCTTAAGTTTCAACTGAGTACAATTGGTTCCTCACGTTTAAAAAATGAGTTGTATTAATTATTTTACTAACTGCCGTTAGTAATGTTACTTACGTAGCTAACGGAGCAATGACTTGACATTTTTTAAAATGACATTGCATTTTTTAAATTAAAAAATTACAATAACTAATTTCCACACAAGATTTTAGTGACCTAGTTGAAATCAAATTTTAAATTATAACCCAGTTTCAAATTAAACCCCTTTATGATCTAATTTTTGTTTCACACAAATGCACGACTACAGCGCCAGAGAGAGAAAGGGCCTAGCCGCCGGTGTTGGAGATCCAAAGCCTTAGCCTCCCTCTGACCCACCGCTGGTGGAGACCTAAGCCCTAGCCGTTGCTGGCAACAGCCACTGACCTGCGTCCCTGCTTCTCTCGCACAACCATTTATTACACTTTTTCCCATGGTATCTCACCTCAATTTAGGTCCATGTAATATTTAGATCCAAAGTTTTTGGGATAATTTGTATCATAGTTTGGTGACCATAAGATTTAGACTTGGTGAATTTAACAACAACGTTGTTAGTGCTCCAATAGATTTAGATAGATTATAGTCAAAACAAAGGCTCAAGGATTGTTTTTTTTTTTTTTTACAAGTTTTACTACTGGTCGTCATAGTCCTCTTATGTTTGTTTTCCTTTTATAAGTGTTTATTTTATTTTTAAATTTTTTATGGATTTTTTTTTTTTTTTTTTTTTGATCTTGGTTTGGCTACGTGAGGCCTGTTCCTTATGTTATCTCTGGCGCTGTTTCTTTGAGTCAGGAGTTAAATGAACCTGTGCTTTCATTCCATAAGTCTTCAGCTAAAAGTTGAATGAACCTATGCTTTCATTCCACCTGTATGGCTGTATGTAACATTTGCATATAATTCATGGTCATAAAGAAATATCCTAACCATATAAATGACTTAACAAAATCAATGTCTTTATTTTCCACAAACCAGTTTAGGCTTCTTAGAGTACACCCTCACTATCATATCTTGGTAAAATGCAGGCAGCAAGTGCATGATACGATCATCTAATTGGATTGAGAATACCTCATCACTGTCATAATCCTGAAAAAGTCAAGCTGTTAATTCTCACAATGTGCAAGTAATATTATGTCCTCTAAAAAAAATTGTTCATGAATTATTAGTCAAACCAATTCAGCTTCAAGAAGGATTAATATTTAAAAGCAATGCCTTTAAATTTGTTATTTGTGTTAAAAATTGTAAATTTGTTATTTGTGTATGATTATCCAAATGTTACCAGTTGTGAATGTTAACACAGGTTTGTCATTGAATTCTCTACTTTTATTTTAGATATTGCCAACTTGATCTAGATGTTCTGATATGATATCTTACTTTGGATTATTGAAGATTTGTCATTTTCAACCATGAATATATTCCCTTATTGTTTTGTTGATTGTTGTCATAGAATGTTCACTGACTCCTGTAGGAGGCTAAGGATCATGAAGGGCTCAGAGGCAATTGGGCTAGGTATGTGTTATCATAATATATTCAGTGTGATAATTTGTCAGCTTAATATATAGTGTGATTGAATATCATGGACTTGTTTGTCAGCATAATCGTCGATTTTTGTCTGTGTAGTGAAAATGTACATTCAAAATGATCTAAGAAATATGCTTTGATTGCAGCTTCAAGGGCCATGGAGTAGTGTAAGAACCGTAACTAAAGTGGAAGTATCAACAAAGACCAAAAGGAGGTGTTTCCTAGGTATCAAAAGCTTTGAAAGAATTTGATGTTTGGTATTCTATTTTAGAAACCTATATGTGTTTTTGATATGTATTAGCTTTTGTGTAGTTAAGAGACTGGAAAATTTTCATGTGAGGTAGAAGATTTTAACTAGAGACATGGATTAATATATAATTTCTTTTGTTTTTATATATGTATCTCTGAACTCAAAAGTGATGTGTAAATGGATTGCTTGATATTTGTAATTTCCCTGACTTTTTTATGGAAAATTAGAGGTGCTAAAAAATTTTAGTACCCTTATCACAATGAAAATTTAGAAAATTATGCAAATTGAACTTTGCAGTTTTAGCTCTCTCTGGTATTCAAGAATCCTTTCTGTGGTGACATTTTTCAGCATTGTAACTAAAAATCCCTACTTTACAGCAGAGGTAGAATCTACAAATATTGCAATTTTTCTTTAGTCCATGACATTTTCAAAAGGCAATTCTATATTTCTGTCACTAACTATTACTAGGACACACATGCTAACTATAGCATCAAAAAGCCGGCATGATGCTGTCGTGGAACCAGCAGGATCTAAGCAGAACTTTGATGAGTGCATCCCTTGTGAAGCTAAACGCTAATTAGTTTGTGGTGGTGCTCCATGTTTCATTATGACATCTTCTTCATTTTCAAGTACTTGAAAAAGCTACTCACGGACTTCTTCTACCTACAAATGCAAAATCCATGGCTTATACAACTTTTTTTTAACCTTTTCTTTGCTACCCCCTTCCCCCTCTTTTGTTCATTTCATTAATTGAATTTAATTTGTTAATTTAATTTAATTTTTATAAGTAAAATTTCTTTATTGAAATAAAAACACGTTATGTTCACAATGATGAACACAGGATTAAGAAAAATTACACAATAAAACTAAGAGAATTGTGAAACTCTAAAATAGAGGTACAACGTGTAAAACCCCAAACTTGTTGATTAAAGCAAAGTTCAATAAAAACTCTTGCCTTCTTTGAGATATGAGACTATCAAAGTATAAATCTTAGTCAAGACAATAGTGATTTCACTGTAGTTTTGTACCAAATTGGATTGGGTATATTTGACTGATTGCCACAGTGTTGTCCAATATGCTCTTCCATACAAGAGTCTTGTAAATTAAACTGTAAATTAAACCATTCCAGGGCATAACAATATATCTAAACAATTGATCAATTTTAAATGAAAGACTAGCCAACTGCATAATTTGACAAGGTTTCTAATAAACATCATATTAAATTGCACCGATTAACATGTTCAAAATAGTAACATTAAATAACCTATACTTCAAATTGTTCCAAATAGTAGTAATCCATGAACTATTTCAAACAATAACAAAAAAATATCTAAGTGTTCCATCCAGTTCAAAATACACATTTATCTCCACAAGCACCTTCACTTCTGCACAATTAACCACAACAAATGTCGTTCACTTTTGTAGTTGTGCATTCTTATAAAATTTTGTAATTTTTCTGGATGTCTCACTTGCAACAGCCATTGTCCCTATTGATATTTCAAAACTGTAACTTCTTGTAACTTTGTAATTTGACAAAGACACAAAAACACAAAATTTCATACAAGTCCTAAATGAATTGCACAACCACAAAGAGAGAGGAAAAGAATAACACCTAAGGGTCGGCAAGATACCAAAATTGGGTTGCACAAGCAAAGGAAAATGTGTAATACCTAATATACATTATTATAACTCATTTACATTATACTGGTGTGCGTAAGAAACGTCTAAGAATATTCTATACTCATATAAAAATGTGAAGCTTGCATTCATCAATCAGTTAGAAAAAAAAAGTGCAGACCAAATCACAAATATCAAAGAATATACTGCAATTTTATTCATGATCCAACCCCAAGTCACAACGTGCATACACATCAATAGTAAAATTTCAAACACGCCTAAACTCCAAAAAAATAAAAACAAAAAATACCCATAAATCAAATCGACTTAGAAAACGAAATTAACAAGGGAAACGAGAAAAAGAATCAATCTTACCCATTTAACAAAAATAAATAATTGCCTCGGAGCCCTTCATGATCCTTAGCCTCCTACAAGAGTCGGTGAACATTCTGTGACAACAATAAAAAAAACAATAAGGGAATATTTAGATATTGACAAATCTTCAATAATCCAAAGTAAGATATCATATCAGAACATCTAGATCAAGTTCGCAATATCTAAATAAAAGTAGAGAATTCAATGCCAAACTTGTGTTAACATTCACAACTGGCAACGTTTGGGCTGTCGCCAACGGCAGCTAAGGCTTAGGTCTCCACTGGCGGCGGGTCAGAGGGAGGCGGCGTCGCGCAGGCGTCAATCTCTCATTCCCCTTTCTCTCTCTGGCGGCGTCGTGCGTTTCTGTGAAACAAAAATTTGATAATAAATGGGTTTAATTTGTAACCGGGTTATAATTTAAAATTTGATTTCAACCGGATCTCTAAAATCTTATGCGGAAATTACTAGTTGTAATTTTTTTAATTTAAAAATGCCATGCGATTTTAAAAAATATCAAGTTATTGTTCCATTAGCCACATAAGTAACATCACTAACGACAATTAGTAAAAAGACTAATACAATTTATTTTTAAAACTTGAGAGACCAATTGTGCTCAGTTGAAATTTAAGGGATCAATTGTGCACATAGGGTAAACTTGAGGGACCAATATTATAATTTTGCCAAAAAAGAAAGGCTAAGCTTAGGCTTGTTTGTGGGTATGGTAATAAGCATGATATGCGCTTCACAAATGATTCAAACTGACCACAAAATTTTTTGCTCTTTTACCGCACTCCAGTTTAAACATTGTTTGTAGGCTATCAAGTAGTTAGTAATTATAGCTGTTTTATATATATATTTATTGTTGTGTTAATTTTATTGGTTGCATTTATGGGACCCTCGGTCACTTTCTTGACCAAAACTTGGCCTCGTGGAAGAACTCCAATTATATACTTACAGAAGTTCGAGCCCCCCCATTTATTTTGGGATATTCCCATACATTTTCGAGGAAGGAGTGGGTATCATGTTATCTTATTCGATAATCTTCGCATTATGTAATATTTGGTCATAATAATGCCCATACGCAAAGACGAAAAGTTTTTTCTTTTGAGAAACCAAAAAAAAAAGTTGACACAATCTTTTAGGGTCAATAATGAAATTGTCATCCAAATGATCCTGTTAACAATATAAAATGAAAGAGAATCACTGAATAGTCTGTATATTGATGTAATAAAACAATGTACAAAAAAGAGCCTTATATAGGCTAGGTATGTGTGTAGTACAAGTAACATGAGTACAGTACAAGTAACATGAGTGCAGTACAAGTAATATACTGGGCTAAGCCCAATGGGCTAATCTAGCCTAATCTATACACTAACATCCCCCCTCAAACTCGAGGTGGTAATGAGGAAGCCAACTGGAGTTTGGATATAAGATCTCAAAGACGACCAGGCGGGTGAGACTTGGTGAAGATATCAGCAGGCTGGTCAGCAGATGAGATGGAGAACAACTTGAGATTGCTTTTCTTGAGATGCTGGCGAGTGATGTGGCAGTCGATCTCAATGTGCTTGGTGCGTTCGTGGAAGACATCATTATGAGCAATGTAGATAGCACTACGATTGTCACAATAAAGAGGAGTAGCAGTGGGCTGTGGAGCATCCATGTCAGCCAAGAGCCAGCGAAGCCAGACAAGCTCGCAGGTGGTGTCGGTAAGGGCACGATACTCAGCCTCAGTACTGGAACGGGAAACAACATCCTGCTTTTTGCTACGCCATGAGACAAGAAAAGTACCCAACAGGAAACAGAAACCAGTGATAGAGCATCGATCAGTCAGATCACCTGCCCAGTCCGCATCTGAATAAGCATGAAGCTCAAGAGAAGACCGAGACGAGTAGTGTAGACCATGATTGTCTAAAAAGGATAGGAAAGATTTATCATTATATTCTTGAGCATTATCTGATCGAAAAACTTTGACGGTGCGATTGAACTGTGTTCAATCATTTTATGAAATGTTTGGTAAATAGACACAAGTTCAGACCTATGGTGAAGCAGATAAATCCAAGTATATCGAGAAAAATCATCCACAAATATGACAAAATATCTAGATCCCCTTTTAGTAGGAACAGGTGCAGTACCCAAAATATCAGAATGTATAAGATCAAAAGGTGCAGAAGAAAATGAGTCACTATTATTAAAGGGTAATTTTGTTTGTTTGCCAAAATGACAAGAAGTACAATCAAAATTTTTAAACTGAACTGAACCTAAATGACCTTGAGAAGCTAAAAACTGAAGACGAGATAAGGATGGATGACCAAGATGAGCATGCCATAGATCAGGTGAGGAGGTGGCAGTGGTAGCAGTTGCAAAAATAACTTGTGAAGGAATCTTCAAGTCATGAACCTCAAACATGCGACCAACCTTACGACCTGTCCCAAGCACTTGACCCGTCCGGGGATCCTGCACATCCACACCATGATTAGTAAATAGAAGATCTACGCCTAATTTACAAAGTTGACCAACAGAAAGCAAATTGAGGGATAAATTTGGGATATGAAAAGTGTCACTAAGGGATAAACAAGGAGAAGAGATTGTTCCTTTATGACTAATAGGCATAGGAGTTCCATCAGCAGTGTAAATGGTGATTGGATGTTCTAAGGGTGCCTTATCAAAAAATTGGGATTCATCAGGAGTCATATGGTTAAAACATGCAGTATCAAAAAACCAAGGTTGTTTACCTGAGGTGACAGAAAGGGCAGTGGAAGTGCGGGATAAAACCTGTTGAACAACTGCGTCAATATCAGCTGTAGTAAGTGAGGAAGCCAAAGATGGACCTGTAGGAACCGATGGATCGAAAGGACATACAGCAGTTGCCTGAGGAAGAGAAGCTTTATTATGCTCTTGCATAAATTTCTGCAGTTTGCGACAAACTAAGATGTCATGGCCTTTAGCACGACAAAACTCGCAACGAGTACCTTTGGAAGACTGAGAGGTGGGACGCCCAGAGTTTATTCATGGAGGAGCAGTGAATGCAGCAATGGGAGGCTGCGGAGATGGTGTAGCCAATACATGATCAGATGATGACATGTGATGAGTAGGCCGACGGTTTTCCTCAGAAATGAGCTCCTTGACTGCAGCATCAAGAGAAGGAGTAGGAAACCGGCTAAGCAGAGAAGCCCTAGTAGGCTCAAAATCCTCACGCAAACCCATCATGACGTGCATAAATTTACGGCGATCCCGATATTTGACAAAGAGCTCAATGTCCTTAGAACACACTAGTGGAGGATCTGCAGCAGAGAGTTGTTCCCACGTAGTAGAAGTCTGAGAATAAAAATCAGAAATAGACTGACCTGTCTCTTGGCGCATTTGATAAAGTTTTGATTCAATGTGGAACTCCAAGCTTGAATCATTAGTACAATTATAGTGATCAGCCAAAAATTTCCAAGTAGCCTCAGTAGTCTCAAGATGAGGAAGAAGATTATGAATGGAGGGAATAGAGGTATTGATAAACCAAGACAAGATCTTACTCTGAATACTCTCCCATTCCTCTAGGCGTTCTTCATAATCATCTGTTGTAACTATAGTCTTGGAAGATTCTTCAGCAGCTGTGGCTTTAGACTTAGGGTTTGGTACTGGCTTAGAAATTGAACCAGTCACATATCTCCACAGTTTACGAACCTTGAGAAAGACAGTCATATTCTGAGACCATGCATGATAGCTAGTAAGACCATCCAACATAATGGTGATAGGGCGTATGATGTCTCGTTCATTTTGTTGAGCCATAATGAAGAAAATGACCCAAAAAATGAGATTTAGAGACCTCAAATGCAGAAACGGAGCCCAAAATCGGAATCTACGCGAAAAACTGAGCAAGACAGGTCCTGTTGAAAATTTTTGACTTTGGTCAAAGTCAACGGTCAACGGTCAAAGTCAACGGTTAACGGTCAGAGTCAACGGTGCTGTCTGCTGACGTCATTGGATGACGTGTGATGCTGACGTGCTAGGGCTGACGTGGCACTTAGAGAAGTTGGGCGTGTGAAGGCGCGTGGTGCGTGAAGGAAGTATGTCAGGCGCGTAGGAGCTCGTGAGGCTTCCCGGCGGCGCGTGGGAGTACATGTAGTGCGTCTTCGACAGCCAAAAACTTGGGGCGGTGCGTGAGGGTGCGTGAGAGCTCTTTTGGGACAGTTTCTGGCTGGGTTTTGATCGAGGAAGTCTGATCTATCACGTCGTATCTGTGGTTCGACGATTTGATTGATGAGTAGACTAGATCCGAGAGGTAGTGGTTGGGTGTGACGGCGGTGACTCGCTTCTGACGGTGGCTACCGGTGAAGGCGAGGGCAGCAGAAGAATGCCGAAAAATACCACTAGGTCAGAGCAATGGCTCTGATACCATGTTAACAGTATAAAGTGAAAGAGAATGACTGAATAGTCTGTATATTGATGTAATAAAACAATGTACAAAAGAGAGTCTTATATAGGCTAGGTATGTGTGCAGTACAAGTAACATGAGTGCAGTACAAGTAATATACTGGGCTAAGCCCAATGGACTAATCTAGCCTAATCTATACACTAACAAATCCAATGGTATTTTTAAAATAAAATATAAGACTAGAAAAATTTCCACGAAATTTCTAATTATGGTATATATCACTGACCTCCTCCACAAGTTTTAAGTTTTAAAAAGTTGAATGAAAAGGAATTAGTATAGCTCCTAAAAAGCATGCGGCTAACCACTAATGGCAGTTAAGAGAATGACTAATACTATTCATTTTTAAAACTTGAGAGTCCAAAAGCGCTCATTTGAAACTTAAGGAACTAATTACGCTCACAGGGTAAACTTTTGAAACCAATAGTTGTAAGGTTGAATTTATTCAAACATGTGTTTGCTTTATTATGTGCCAAATTTGCTTGTAATTCAGCAATTAGATACCATGTATTTAGGTGGGAATCATGTAAGGGTTGTGTGTGAAAAAGTGTGAAGAATTCAAATGTACATGCATTTAAGAGCATTCTCGCAACTGGATCTTGTGAGTGGCTCGTGACTAATGACTCGCCAAAATGCCACATGTGTGAAGCATGCAGGAAACTGAAGGGTCACGACAACTGGAGCACTATAGGACAAAAAAAGACAATCTGGCCAGTCAGTTATTTTGCGACTGGAATTCGCGACTCGTCCCAGTCGCGGAGGTGAGTCGCTAGAACCCCCTATTTTGCAGAAAAATGACTTTTCACATTTCTCACATACTCTATTATAAATACCCTTATACCCACAAAATGTAAATAGCTTCTAGAGAGAATTTTGAGAGAAAAACCCTAGAGAAAAACAATATTGACTCATCCACAATCTTAGACATCTGATTCTCTAAATTCCTCTACTTTCACCCTCTCCATTGATATACACTTGAGAGGATACTTAGCCAAACACTACAAGAAATTTGGGTTTAGGCGACGTTTGTAAAACATCACTAAAAACCCAAAAAACGTCACTATAGACACAAATGATCTACAGCGATGTTTATTTTTGTGACGTTAAAAAACGTTGCAATAGAGCGGTCGCTATAGGTCTATTGCGATGTTTCTAAAAACGTCGCCATATGTGACTCCTTAGCGGCGTTCAAGAACTTTTAGTGAAGTTTTCTAAAATGTCACTAAATAATATAACATTTTTGTAAATAATGTAGGAAAAAACATTTAGCAATGTTTTTAAAATGCCGCGAATAATCACCCCTATAGCGACGTTTCAAAAACGTAGCAAAAGCATTCGTCCTTTTGGTTTTTAGTGACGTTATAGGATTGATTATTTGCGGAATTTTAAAAGCATCGTTAAAAAGGATTTCTTCTTGCTTTTTAGCGACGTTTTAAAAACATTGCTAAAACCTGCTCTTTATTTTTTTTAATATTAAAAATACTATATAAATATGCTTAAAATTCAATAATAACTAGCAGAAGCTTGTAATAGATCAAATATACCTATTGATCATCAATATTCGACAATAACAAATGTCCAAACTAACACACTAAAACATTAACCATAGATTCAAATATATATATATATATATATATTTAATACCAATACATTTATCATCTTGAATTGAACAAAACACTTTTCTACCTACACCAAAAAAAAAAAAACTATGACAATATTATAAACAAAGTACAATACTTCCAAAATAAATATGGTTGTAACAAAAGACTTGTCTACCTACAAAAAAAAAAAAAAAAAAAAAAAAAAAAAAAAAAAAAAAAAACAACAACAACAACAACAACCACCCAAACTATGACAATATTATAAATAAAGTACAATACTTCCAAAATAAATGTGGTTGCTCAAAAACAATTATGTAATAGCCCAAGGAGTCCTTAAAACATTGCATTTACCGCTATATGCTAGTTTCTTGAGGAGTTGGAGATTGATGATCTAAACTGAAACCACCCTGAATATAAATTAAGAGTATCTAATAAGGTCATGAAGAAATCATTTTGAGTAACAAAATAATAGTTGCTATGTAAGGTTGAATTTAGTCAACCATTTTGTTGGCTTTATTCCGTGTCAAATTTGCTTGTATTTTAGCATTTAGTAACCCTGTATTTAGGTGGGATTCATGTAAGGGTAGTTGTGAAAGAGTGTGAAAAAATGCTTAAGAGTGTGCAGTGAAGTAGGGACTCGTGGCTGGATCTCGCAGGTAGCTTGCGGCTTGCAAGCCGCCAGAAGATGCTCACGTGCCAAGCATGCGGAGAAGCTGAAGCGTCATGCCAGCTGGAGCACTACAAGACAAAAAGTCCAAATTGGCCATTCAGTTATCTCGCGGCTTGAACTCGTGGCTCAGTCAAGTCGTGAGGCCAAGTTGCCAGCCAGCTCTATTTTGGAAAAATGACTCTTCACATTCCAAACATCCACCACTATATATAGACCCTTATACCGACGAAATATAGAGAGCTTCCAGAGAGAATTTTGAGAGAGAAACTCTAGAGAAAAACAAGATTGATTTATCCACAATCTTTACATAGAGGCTCTTTAAATTCCTCTACTCTCACCCTCTTCATTGTTACATCCTTGAGAGGTTCTTACCAAAATCCTTTTCTCACCATACCCACATCTGTGAGAAGGCTATTTGGTACTTTGGGAAGCAGTTAGGAAGTGACCAATGGTTATTGGTTGATATTATGGGCTATAGTGGAATCCGGTGAGCTAAAGAAGACAAAGGTTCGGCACAACCTCGTTAAAGCAAGAAGCTTGGAGGGCTTAGGTACATTGGGTAGATTAGGCTTGGAGGGTATTCTGCTGTTCATGTATCCCAACTTCATTCTTTAGTGGATTATTGATTGCTTGGAGGGCGGCAAAGAGGTTTTACGCCGAGGGCTTTAGTTTCCTCTTCGATAACACATCGTTGTATTGTCCTTGTGTTTGCATCTCTTTTCCCTTAATCTTTGCCATTTAATTTCTGCTGTGGATGTGATTTTATTTGGTTTAGATTGTTTATCAATTCTATTATAAGCTTATGTTCATTTTCCGCACATACATTGTTTGATATTAAGCGTGAATTTGTATTTTGTAATTTGGGGGTCTAAACGTTCATAGTGTTTTACACGCTATTTGAACATTCATGCTATACTTAAAAAATTCAAACACCAAATACATTCTTAAAACATTAAAATTTAATACCCGAAACGTCACGTATAACTAAACCTCTCATTTTCATTTATACATTCAAGAACTAAAATAAACAAAGAAGGTTTATATCCATTTCTATCCGTATCTTCATTCATATAACAAATTCAAAACCAATTAGTTTCATAAACATGCAAATAAGATTACACATAATTTTAAATATAATAAACAAATCATATCAAGTCTATCTATATCATTATTCACACAAATAGACTAAAACTCTACAAACTTAAGCAAAAACCATGGAAGTAGAATTACACATACACTTAAATACAGTACACAACATATTCAAAACCACATAGTTTCATAAACATGCAAATAGGATTACACATAATCTTAAATATAATAAACAAAACATATCAAGTCTATCTATACCTTCATTCACATATATAGACTAAGTCTTGAATCTCTACAAACTTAAGCAAAAATCATGGAAGTAGAATTATGCATATACTTAAATAAAATACACAACATATTCAAAATCACATAGTTTCATATACATAAAAATAGGATTACACATAATCTTAAATATACTAAACAAATCGTATCAAGTCTATCAATATCCTCATTGTGCAACTCCATTTCTATATTCTACAGATGTCCTATCTCTAATGTCCATCAAACTCTTGTCCATAACTATAGAACAAATTTACACAATAAATACTTATAGCATGATATCATAAAAGCATAAACCAACCATTAGTGCATATTTCAATAACTCTAACAAAACAAACCTATGCTTCTAAGCAAACAAGACAAAATTTCCAAATTTGAGAAAATGACTTGAAGGTCACACCAATGTCCTAAGTGTAGGCATAAGGAGTCTAAATTCATAAGTAATTTATTAATACATTTGGTAACTAATCAATATCTCTTGATGATTATCATTTAGTTTGCATGTTCGACATGTGAAAGAAATGAAATAATCAAACAAAAATCCACCACAAAACAATTATCAATGCAAGCCACCCACTTGCTCTAACTCAATAACCCACCCCAACACAATTATCATAATCACAAATATAAAATGCTGACAAGTATTGAAGTACAAAAAGTAATCAACAAATATAACTCAAAAATATTCATCCAAAATTTCAAAAAATAATAAACACTTCCAATATGAATGTAAATCACCTTATAGCACCATGCAAGCCACCCGCTTTCTCCAACTCAACAATCTATACCAAGCCTATCCATATCTTCATTCACACAAATGAAATAAGTCTTGAAACTCTTAAGAAATAAGTAAAAACCATGGAAATAGGATTAAACATAAACTTAAATATAATACACAACAACTTCATAACCACCTAGTTTCATAAACATGCAAATAAAATTCACATAACTCCTAAATATAATAAATAAACCATATCATGTCTATCCATATCTTCATTCACACAAATGGACTAAGTCTTGAAACTCTTAAGAAATAAGCAAAAACCATGGAAATAGGATTACACATGAACTTAAATATAATACACAACAATTTCATAACCACCTAGTTTCATAAACATGCAAATAAGATTATACATGACCCTTAAATATAATAAACAAACCATATCAAGTCTATCCATATCTTCATTCACACAAATGAACGAAGTCTTAAAACTCTTAAGAAATAAGCAAAAACCATGGAAATAGGATTACACATAAACTTAGGGATTTAAGACACAACAACCTCATAACTACTTAGTTTCATAAACATACAAATAAGATGACACAACCCTAAATATAATAAACAAATAATATCGAGTCTATCCATTTCTTCATTCACACAAATGGACTAAGTCTTAAAGCTCTTAAGAAATAAGCAAAAACCATGGTAACTAGTCAATATCTCTTGAAAATTCTCATTTAGTTTGCATGTTCGACATGTGAAAGAAATGAAATAATCAAACAAATATAACTCAACAATATATACCCAAAATTTCAAAAATCAATAAACACTCCCAATAACAATTGAAACTACCTTATAACACCATGCAAGCCATCCGCTTGCTCCAACTCAACAATCCAACCCAACACAATTATCAACATTATAATATAGAATGTTTAAGAATGCTTACAAATATTGGAAAAAAAAAAAGTAATCAACAAAAATAACTCAACCAAACCTAAGGCCCTAAAACCTAGTTTTACCATCTTGAGACGAGTACCCCTACCCAAACAGGAACCAAGTAAGAATACAAGAAACTCATAAGCTATAACACAACCAAAACCTTTTATTTCCCTACCACAAACAATGTGCATTTGCCAACTTAATACATAGCATGTCATTATCAAAGCATGATAAAATTAACCAAAGTAAAACACTTATCAAAGAAAGAAAATATGAACTTACAAGATAAACCACACAACAAAAGTCTGTAGTAAATTCTTTAAAGTCTTAAAATTCTAATCATACTTTCCGATTAAATTTGCAATAGGTCAGCTCTTTTTAAAAGTTTGTTTGGTTCACTTAGTGTTATCCAAAAAGCTTGAAATTAAATATGGAGAAGCCCTTATATGTCTATTATGTACCATAAAAAATTCAACTCAAAATAAATTTTCTATAATTTGTTAAAAATCACGTAGTGCATCTGACTTAAATCTGTCCCTAACAGATTTAAAGTCACAAAAAAAAAAAAAAAACCTATAATTTTAACACCATGCCAAAATCTTTGAGACTTGATTAAACCTTAAAGCTACATGTGTTAGCACATATAAACAACTAGGATTACAAGCCATAACCTCATATAACAATCATCACAACACAAGTCAAGAAATTCAATCCCATAACTCATATAGACAATTTATCAAATACTTGGTAAACAAAAGACACATGCTCACATTACTTGCACAAATTTATAGTTAACACCAAAATCACAACCACATATGACAAAGATATTTCAAAATACAAGGAAACCCTCTTTCAAAAATTAAACCCAATCTCCCATATAAATCAAAAACCCAAATGATTTTTCAAGAAACCCAACTCACATGGTTGTCAAATAATAAATCACTTATCAAAGAAAGCACATATGAACTTACAAGATAAACCACACAACAAAAGCTTGTAGTAAATTCGTTATAGTCTCAAAATTCTAATTATACTTTCTGATCAAATTTGCAACAGGTCAGCTCTTTTTAAAAATTTGTTTGATTCACTTAGTGTTATCCAAAAAGTTTGAAATTAAATATGGAGAAGTCCTTATATGTCTAGTATGTACCATAAAATATTCAGCTCAAAATAATTTTTTTATAATTTATTAAAAATCACGTAGTGCATCTGACTCAAATCTGTCCCTGACAGATTTAAAGTCACAAAAAAAAAAAAAAAAAACTATAATTTTAACACCATGTCAAAAGCTTTGAGACTTGATTAAACCTTAAAGCTACATGTGTTAGCACATATAAACAATTAGGATTACAACCTATAACCTCATATAACAATCATCACAACACAAGTCAAGAAATTCAATCACATAACTTATATAAGCAATTTATCAAATACTTGGTAAGGAAAAGACACATGCTCACATTACTTGTACAAATTTATAGTTAACACCACAATCACAACCACATCTGCCAAAGGCATTTCAAAATGCAAGGAAACCCTCTTTCAAAAATTAAACCCAATCTCCCATATAAATAAAAAACCCAAATGATTTCTCAAGAAATCCAACTCACAAGGTCACCAAATAATAAATCACTTGTCAAAGAAAGCAAATATGAACTTACAAGATAAACCACAAAAAAAAGCTATTAGTAAATTCCTTAAAGTCTCAAAATTCTAATCATACTTTCTGATTAAATTTGTAACAGGTCAGCTCTTTTTAAAAATTTGTTTGGTTCACTTAGTGTTATCGAAAAAGCTTGAAATTAAATATGGAGAAGCCCTTATATCTCTAATATGTACCATACTAAATTCAGCTCAAAATAAATTTTTTATAATTTATTAAAAATCACGTAGTGCATTTGACTCAAATCTGTCCCTGACAGATTTAAAGTCACCAAAAAAAAAAAAAAAACTATTATTTTAACAACATGCCAAAAGCTTTGAGACTTGATTAAATCTTAAAGTTACATGTATTAGCACATATAAAAAACTAGGATTACAACCCATAACCTCATATAACAATCGTCACAACACAAGTCAAGAAATTCAATCTCATAACTCATATAGGCAATTTATCAAATACTTGGTAAGCAAAAGACACATGCTCACATTACTTACACAAATTTATAGTTAACACCACAATCACAACCACATATGACAAAAACATTTCAAAATGCAAGAAATCCCTCTTTCAAAAATTAAACCCAATCTCCCATATAAATCAAAAACCCAAATGATTTCTCGAGAAACCCAACTCACATGGTTGCCAAACAATAAATCACTTGTCAAAAAAAAAAAAAAAATACAAGATTTACAAATTTGTACATAAACTTACAATGATTTTGCCCTTGATGCTTAGGACTTTTTGCTTAAAAAGCCAAATTTGAATAAGAGCTTTCTGTACCAAAATCCAACCAAAACAAGCAAACAGTAAAAATTAGCACAAAAGTTCTATGACCCATTAAAGAAAAACCAAATCAAAACAAACCCATAAGCCAAAACACAAAGACTTAGCTCCATGACCCATTAAAGAAAAACCATATCAAAGCAAACCCATAAGCCAAAACACAAAGACTTACACTTTAAAAAAACTTGAACACCAAAAAAAGGAGAAAAGAGTATGGTGGTGGCAGTGGGTGATGGCTAGAGAGGGAAGAACTTGTAGATCGGTGGGTCGGTGGTGGCAAAGGCGGTGGCTATGGGTGGCAAGGGCGGCGGCAGCGGCGGCTAGGTGTGAAGAAGTGATATGGGGGGGAGAACATAGAAGTGGGATGGAAGGGAGAAGTGGGACACAGTGAACAAAAAGAAAAGAATGAAAAGAAAGAATAGAATGAAAAAAACGAGTAGGAAAAAAAAAAAAAAAAAAAGGAAAAGGAGGGACAAAACCATGGGAAATGAAACTAAGCGAAATTTTGTGTAGGAGAAGGTCAAAAAATTTGGCAAAACATATAGCGACGTTTGCTATAGATTTTTTCTTTTTTAATGATAAGTTGGAATTTTCTTTAATAACTATAGTGACGTTTTCTGAAAACATCGCTATAAACAAAAGATACGCCAAACTGTACTTGTTGTAGCGTTTTAAGAAACGCTGCTATTGTTTTGGGTTATAGTGACGTTTTTTAAAAAACATCATGAAAGGCTCACTCTTTAGCGGTGTTTTTTAAAAACGTCACAATATACTACTTATAACGGCGGATTTAAAAACATCGCTAAAAAAAATGCTGCCGAAACCCAGATTTCTTGTAGTGAAATCCTTACCTGATCATACCCATATCAGTGAGAAGGTTATTTGGTACTTGGGAAGCAGTTCAGAGAGGACCAATTCATTTGGTTGATGCAATGGACTTATTGCGGGATTTAGAAAACTAAAGAAGACATGGTTAGGCTTAACCTTGTTGGAGCAAGAAGCTTGGAGGGCTTAGGTGCATTGGGTAGATTAGGCTTGGAAGGTCTATTGCTATTCGTGTATCCCAACTTTATTCTCTAGTGGATCATTTTACCGCTTGGAGGGCGGCAGAGAGGTTTTTCGCTGAGTTTTTCAATTTTTTCTTCGATAACACATGCCGGTGTTATCTTTGCGTTTGCATCTCTCTAACCCTTACTCTTTGCTTTTAATTACTGCTGTTATGTGATTACATTATGGCTTAGAGTAGTTTGGTTGTTTGGGTATAGCTTGTACTTATTATTCCGCACATATATTGTTTAAGTATAAGCTTGTGTTGGTTATTTTGAAATTGGGGGTCTACACATTCATTAGTGTTTTGCACACCAAGTGAACTTTCAATTGGTATCAAAGCGGATATACTTTGATGGATTTCTATATCCTAAGTGTGATCCTTGACCATAGGATGGATAGGTCTCAATCCCTCAATGCACCTCCCTTCTTTGATGGGAGTAACTATGAATTTTGGAAAGTGCGTATGCGTGCCTTCTTGTGCTCTATTGATGAGAGTGTATGGGATGCTGTTGAGAATGGTTGGACTAGGCCGGAGGCTACCAAATCTACTTGGGATAAGGCAGCCCTTGCAGCAGCAAATGCTAATAGTAAAGCTTTGAATGCTATATTTTGTGGTGTTTCACCCGATGAATTTCACAGGATTTCACATGTGACAATTGCCAAGGAGGCATGGGAAATCTTGGAGACCACTTATGAAGGCACCAAGAAGGTGAAAGACACCAGGCTACAAATGGTCACCACTCGCTTTGAAGAATTAAAAATGAGTGAAGATGAATCGTTCGACTCCTTTTATGGAAAGTTGAATGAAGTGGTGATTGGAAAATTCAAATTGGGTGAAAAAACGGAGGACTCCAGGGTTGTTAGGAAGATCCTACGATCATTGCTAGAGAGCTTCCGTGCCAAGGTCACCGTCATCGAAGAGAGCAAAGACCTTGATAAGATAAAGATTCAAGCATCGGTTCTCTTCAAGCTTATGAGCTATCTCTACCAACACAAAGGAAGACCAAATCTCTTGCTCTTAAGATAATCAATAAGAGAGTTGAAGCTCAAGACTCCTCGAATGATGATGAGGTTGAAAAAGAGGTGGCATACCTTGCAAAGAACTTTCGCAAGTTCTTAAATTTAAAAAGGATGGGAAGTCTTTTGAGAAGGGGAAATTCTCAAATTTCAAGAAGGACAAGAAAGATTTCAAGAAGAAAGATTCCAAAGATTATTCTCCATCTTAAGCAGTCACGTGCAATGAGTGCAAAGGGCATGGCCATGTGAAAAAAGAATGCCCCACTTATTTGAAGGCAAAGGGTAGAGTCTGCTACTACCCTTAGTGACTCGAATAGCTTCAACTCAAATTCGGAAGAAAGTTGTGACGGAGAAGGAAACTACTCCGTATTTATGACCATCGTACCCATGGACTCTTTGGAAGATTTGAGCACTCTAGTGGAATATGGGGGCTAGAGAGGAATCCGATGATGATGATGATGAATGCATCTATGAAAGAGCTAAGGGACTGCAAGAATCCTATAATTCTCTTATTGAGAAGACCGGAGAGTATGATAGAGTGGCTAAGGTAGCCATTAGAAAAATGAAGAAAGTAGATCAGGACTACAAGAGCATACTCGTAAGGTATAAGGAAACAAAATATGAAGTTGAAGCAATGAATGAAGAGCTAACGAATGCCTATTCTAGGATCAAGTTTCTTGAGCTTGAGGTTATTCAAGCTAATGCTAAAGTGGAGCGGGTTGCTTCAAAGAAACTTAATGAAGTGCTTGCATATCAAAAGCCCTCTTCCGATAGAAGTGGTTTGGGATATACCGGTGAAAGTAGCTCAAGCGCTAATATGTCCAAGGAGATGAAGTTTGTTAAAACCAAGGAATTGGTGATTACAACCCCTCTTGTTGAAAGTGTGAAAGTTGAGAAGAAGCCAAATGTGATTGCTCAAACCCAAGGCAAAAGGGAAGTCTCTTCCAAAGTCACAAAGAGATCCTCAAACTCAACACTTTTTGCCACCATTGTGGAGTCCAAGGACATACTAGGCCAAATTGACACAAGCTTCAAGCATCAAAGAATGCGGGTTCTCAAAGGCCAAGAGGACAAGGAAAGGGCAAGAGGAACCACAAACAATCAAAAGGGCGAGAAGTAGATCTCAGTATTGGTGATGTGATGAAGATGATAGACACCACCACTTCTTGTTTGGCAAACTTCACTCTAAGGTTTAAGAATCGAAACTCAAGTACCCAATCCTCTAAGGATATCACCCCAAATGCACTTGCTGTGTGGGTGAAGAAGGGTACTCATGCATAAGCATTAGAACATGTCCATGCATCAATTCTTTCGATATGTTGTGACATTGTTGTTTGTTTGCTTGTGTTTTCATTCTATAAGGTTGAATTTGTTCCATCATGTGTTGGCTTTATTCCGTACCAAATTTTCTTGTATTTTAGCAATTAGATACCCTATATTTAGGTGGGAATTATGTAAGGGTAGTGTGTGAGAGAGTGTGAAGAAATCATAAGAAGTGTGCAATTCAAGAGAGTCTCGCGACTAGCAAGTCATTATAAGGTTGAATTTATTCCATCATGTGTTGGCTTTATTCCGTACCAAATTTGCTTGTATTTTAGCAATTAGATACCCTATATTTAGGTGGAAATTATGTAAGGGTAGTGTGTGAGAGAGTGTGAAGAAATCATAAGAAGTGTGCAATTCAAGAGAGTCTTGCGACTAGTAAGTCACTAGAATGGCACACATGTGAAGCATGCAGGGAGAGCTGAAGGGTCACGACAACTGGAACATTACAGGATAAAACTTCTAGTCTGGCCAGGCAATTAGTTCGCGACTCAAACTTGCAACTTGTTCCAGTCGCGAGGTTGAGTCGCTAGAATGCCCTATTTGTTGAAAAATGACTTTTCGCATTCCTCATACACTCTACTATAAATACCCTTATACCCACAAAATGTTAAGAGCTTCTAGAGAGAATTTTGAGAGAGAAACCCTTGAGAAAAACAAGATTGACTCATCTACAATCTTTACCATTTAATTCTCTAAATTCCTTTACTCTTACTCTCTTTATTAACATATCCTTGAGAGGTACATTTAGCCAAATCTTTATTTCACCATACCTATATCAGTGAGGAGGTATTTTGGTGCTTGGGAAGTAGCTTAGAAGGGACCAATTCATTTTGGTTGATGCAATGAGCTATTGCGGGATTCGGTAAGCTAGAGAAGACAAGGTTCGGTGTAACCCTATTGGAGCAAGAAGCTTGGAGGGCTTAGGTGCACTGGGTAGATTAGGCTTGGAGGGTCTTCTGCTATTCACGTATCCCAACTTTATTCTCTAGTGGATTATTGACTGCTTGGAGGGCGGCGGAGAGGTTTTTTGCCGAGTACTTCGGTTTCCTCGTCGATAACACACCACGGTGTTATCTTTGTGTTTGCATCTCTCTTCCCTTTCTCTTTACCTTTTAATTACTGTTGTGTTGGTTATTAATTATGGTTTAGAGTGTGTTACCAATTTGGATATAGCTTATATTTCATTTTCCGCACATATATTGTTTGATTATAAGCTTGTGTTGGTAATTTTATATTTGGGGGTCTAAACGTTCATTGGTGTTTTACACGCTATTTGAAATTTCAATTGGTATTAGAGCAGGTGCAATTTCTGTGGTTTAATTACCTAAGTGTGATCCTTGACCCATTTTAAGATGGATCGATCTTAATCTCTTAACGCTTTTCCATATTTTGATGGAAGCAACTATGCATTTTGGAAAGTCCGTATGAGGGCATTCCTATGTTCAATTAATGAGAGTGTTTGGGATGCTAAAGATATAGGATGGACTAGGCCGGAGGCTGCCAAATCCATATGGGATAAGGTAACCCTTGCGACAGCTAATGATAATAGTAAGGTACTAAATGCTATTTTCTGTGGTGTTTCTCCAAATGAATTTCAAAGGATTTCTCACGTTACAATTACCAAGGAGGCATGGCAAATCTTGGAGACGACCAACGAAGGCACCAAGAAGGTGAAGGACACCAAGTTGCAGAAGCTTACCCCACACTTCGAAGAGCTGAAGATAAGTGAAGATGAGTCATTCGACTCATTTTATGGGAAGTTGAATGAGGTGGTAATTGGGAAGTTTGACTTGGGGGAAAAGACGGACGACTCCAAGATTGTGAGAAAAATTCTACGATCACTATCGGAGAGCTTCTGTGCAAAGGAGCTTGCCATTGAAGAAAGCAAGGACCTTGATGATATCAAAGTTCAAGAACTTATTGGCTCACTTCAAACCTATGAGCTATCTCTACCATCACAAAGGAAGAGCAAATCTCTTGCTCTATAGACAATCAATGAGAGAATGGAAGCTCAAGACTCATCGGATAAGGATGAGGTTGAAAAGGATGTGGCGTATCTTGTTAAGAACTTCTTAAAGTTCTTGAAGTTAAAAAAGAATGGAAAGTTTGCTGAGAAAGGAAAATTCCAAAATTCCTGGAAGGAGAAAAAGGATTTCAAGAAGAAAGATGGGAAGGATTCTCAATCTTCTCAAGGAGTCATATGCTATGAATGCAACGGTCATGGACATCTCAAGAAGGAGTGTCTGAATTATGTGAGAGGGAAGGGTAAAGTGTATGCCACTACTCTTAGTGACTCAGACTCCTCTAATTTAGACTTGGAAGAAAGCTGTGACGGAGAAGGAAACTACCTCACATTTATGACCATTGCTCCCGTGGAATCTTTGGATGATTTAAGTGTGTTGGTGGAAGAGCTTGGTGAGCATACTGAACTGGAGTCAATGGGAATAGTAGAAGAATTCGATGATGAGGAAGATGAAAGAACAGTGGGACTACAAGAGACCTACAATTCCCTTTTTGAGAAGACCGGTGACTGTGCAAAAGTGGCTAAAGCAGCCATTAAGAAAATGAAGAGAGCAGAGCAAGACTACAAGAGTCTTTTAGTGCGGTACAAGAAGACTAAGTGTGAAATCAAGACGCTGAATGGAGAGCTAACCGAAGCTTACTCAAAGATCAAATTTCTTGAGCTTAAGGTGATTCAAGCTAATGCTAAAGTAAAGAGAGTTTCCTCCAAGAAGCTTGATGAAGTGCTTGCCCATCAAAAACCTTTCTTTGACAAAAGTGGACTGGGATACACCAGAGAGAGCAGTTCAAGTGCCAATATGTCCAATGATATGAAGTTTGTGAAAGCTAAGGAACCAGTGGTAGTAATCACTATTGTTGAGAAAGTGAAGGAGGAGAAGAAGAAGAGTGTGACTAACCAAAGGTTTTTGACAAAGCCTCTCAACCAATTAGTGGTCAAACCTAAGGCTAAAGGAAAATAACTTCCAAAGTCACAAAGAGGTCCGAGAACTCAACATTTCTGCCATCATTGTGGAATTCAAGGACACACCAGACCAAATTGTCATAAGCTTCAAGCACTAAAGAATGCAAGTGCTCAAAGGTCAAGAGGACCAAGAAATAGCAAAAGAAATTGGATTGCAGAGCAATCAAAAAATCAAGAAGGTGATCCTAGAGTAAGGGATGTGATGAAGATGATTGATACATTCACCACCTGTTTGACAAGCTTCACAAGAAGGTTTGAAAGTCATAACAACAGTACCCAATCCTCTAGGGATATCACCCTAAAGGCAAGTGTCATGTGGGTGAAGAAGGGTACACATGCATAAGCATTACAACATGTCCATGCATTAATGCTTCCTATGTTTTGTGACATTGATTGGTTGCGTATGCATTGTTATCACTTTAGCATGTTTTGAAAATTTTTGTCTGTTTGCTATTTGCTTTAAATGTTTTTACATTTTGTTTTTGATTAATCTTTACTTGTTTTTGTGTCAAAAATCCAAAAACACATAAAAAGTAGAAAATCCAAAAAGTTTGATCAACATTATTGTGTTTTGTCACATGCATGTTTTGCCTTGTATCTTCGTACAAATGGCTTTGTACATTTTCGAGTGTAGCTTGTTCTTTATGCACTAATATCATTGTGGGAAAAATCTTGAGATCTATGTGATTGTTGTAAATAGATCTTCAAACTTGTCATGAATGATTAGTCAATGGTTTTGTTAATCTTGAAACTTGCATAGACTTGTGCCTATATATATCTTCCCACTCTTTATTTTTAATTTTTGCTTAAAGTGCTCCACAAATGTAAATCTCAAAAGGAAAAGAGATAATGAGCTACAAAAGCCGTCGCACATACTAGTATTTGACTAGGAAAAAGGGAAAGCGACTTTTATGAAAATGTATGATGCCCTAAAAAGCCAAAGGCTTGTTCATCAAATTGAAATATCAAAAATTTCAGGCATCGATCTCAAAATGAGATGTATTGATTCAAAAAGATAAAATGTTATGTTGTATATGAAGCCAAATGAAAAGCTTCAAAAGTATGTAATCAAGTTTTGTGGGAGGTCATATATGTATACTTCTATAATTGAGATTGGTCACTCTTCCTAGTGCTAATTGTGTATGTCTTGGTTGAATTGATCATTGAAACTTCACATTAGACTAAGGACTATCTCATCTTTGATACCCACACACATCACGCATGTCTATGTTCAATGGATGCCTTATTCATTTGTGTGATTGTACTTGATTAAATATGTTGCACATACTCAATTATATGTTAATCAAACACAAAAAGATTTTTGAGTGTTCTAGTTGTTTTTGGGAAGTTTTTTTGTTTTGAAAATTTTTAAAAATTTTAAAAAACTGTGCAACCCTGTTTTGGCGACTCTGCCTCGTGGGTCAAGCAAGTTGCGAGCCCCCAGTCGTGAGCTCACTCAGAAGCTTTTGACGACTCTTTAGCAGGTCAAGGCCCCAGTCGAGAAAAAGACTTAGAAAAATTTCAAAATTTTGGGTTTTCAGGTTTTTCACAACTCAGTTTGGCAACTAGTTCGCAAGTGAAAGCTCTAGTAGCGAGGTTTACTCAGAATGATTCGCGACTCCCTTCATGACTTCGTCACAAGTGCACCTTCCAGTCGCGAAAAACACTTAGACAAATTTTTCAAAATTTGTCACACTGGTTTTTGGCGACTTGAACTGGCAACTTGTTCGCTACTCATTCCAGTTGTGAAAAATGCATGTTTGCGCATTGAGGGTTATTTTCAAGGCTGTTTTCAAAAACTTTTCAGTTTTCCCTCACTTATAGTGACTGTTCATTGTCTTGTCTGTTCCTCTCCCTCACAAACTCACCGTGTTCTCTCAAAAATCCTCCATTTTCTTCATCATCTCTTCACCAATCTTTAAGAAAAGGTATGGGTTTTGTCATTTTCTCTATGTATTTCCTGTTTCTAGCCCTTGATTTCTTGGATTTTGAGTTTTGTTAAGTTTTGAAAAATATGTTGTTCGAATATGGGTTGGGTATATTTTGTTAAGTTTGTTATATGGGTTTTGTTGGTTTTGATAGTATGATACTTATTATACATGTTCTCATGTTTGCTTCTCATCTTTGAGTAGTATATCTTGTTTGTGTTGTGTTGTGCATATCATACCTATGGGTAAATGCCTCATCGAAATCTTCTTGTATTTTTGAGGATTTCATGGAGGACAATGATTGTAGGGAGCTCATGGAATACAATGATTGTAGAATGCATCTCTGGTTATGTGTTTTGCAATATGCCCTAGGTTATACATGGTGTTATTTGCACACACACACACACACACACACACTCTCTCTCTCTCCTTGATATGTTTGAGGAATTAATGCCTAAACTCTGTTGTGCCTTGATGATATGTGTTCTCTCATGTCTATTTGCTATTGAACAATGTTGTAGTCTAAATCTTTGGCCTAATTATGAGTCCATTTTATTGCTACTAACCTATTACTAATTTTTGGTGTTTCCATATGTTGTGCCCTGTGTCGTGGTCTTTGCTGCTATATTTTTGCAGATGACTCCAAAGAAGAAGACTACTGCACATCGTGCTGACAAAAGGAAGAAAATGGACAATACTCGTTTCCGCTCTATCCAACACTTTGAAAGATACAATCAATTCTACGCGAAGGCTCCAATCATCCCAGAGGGATTTGTGGACTTGACTGATTTGAAGGATTACTTTATCCAAGGTTTTTTTCAAGATAGAGGTTGGGACAAACTCCTTTGTGATCTCCCTGGGGTATGTGAACCTTTGATTCGTGAATTCTATGCCAATGCCATTTTAAGGGAGGATGAAATCAATTGTTGGATTAGAGGTCATGACTTCAACATTGACTTAGAGGATATTGATGATGTTCTTGGTTTTGAGGATCTAAAGCATGATTTCACTCACTACAAGGACAGAATGCTCTCCATTGAAACGGTTCAATCCCATATTGGTGGTGTTCGAGAAGACAGATGTCTCAACACAACATCTTTTCCACCGAATCTTCGATGTCTTACATACATTATGATGTTCAACCTATACCCAGTGAAGAAGATGACCACCATTAGTAATGCAAGAGCCATTTTTCTCATGGAGCTTCGGGAGAACACTTACATTGATATTAGTGCTCATGCCTTCTGCATCATTGCTGATGAAACAAGGACAACTTCAAGGGCAAAGCTGGTTCTCCCTAGTCTACTTATAAGGCTCTTTCAAGCAAAAGGTGTGGAAATTCCCCAAGACATCAGTCTCATGCCTACTCCTCCAGCTATTAATGCTTTAACAATTCCATGGAACAAAGTTTATCTTCCGGGTGATGAAGAGGGGGGTGATCAAGTACAAGGAGAACCTATGGACACTGAGACAAAAGCAAAAGCACAACCTTCAAGCTCACGAAGTCGTGGTAAAAGGAGCCGAGCTTCATCATCTTCTGTAGTACCTCTAAATGCATTTCAGATCATCCTTGAGAGGATTGATGGGCTGCGAGATGTCCAAAATGAGCAATCTGATAGGCTGACTACTATCTAAGAACAGCTGAATTTGCTTTCAGCAAAGTTTGACAGCTTCACTACACAGCAGTAGCCCTTTGGCTAAAAGGGGGAGATGTGGAATAGGAGTAGCTCTTGAGGGGGAGCATCATTTTGAGGGGGAGAAACTTTTAACATTCCTAATTTATGCTGTTTATGGTTTTTGTTGTCTATAGTTTTTATAACTCTTGGATGGTTACAATGCTCTTGTTTAAAATTGTTGGTACTTTGGTTTAATTATTTCAGTTTCTATGTAGTACTTTATATTTGTACCTTTGCTTTGTAGCTCAGTACTTTTAGTTAATGTTATGCATTTTCTTTAGTACTTCACTCTTGTACCCTTGTTGGATTTTATATCCTTGATGCAATTACCTTGTGTTTTTGTATCGGTTAAGTGTTGGACATGCAAATGATACTTTGCATTGAGCTTATGAGCTTGTATGTTCGAATGTTCGTTCCTTGTGTGAATGTTCATTGTGATCACTATTTATAGTGATTGTTCCTGTTTGGTCAAGTTATACTTTATTGCTTTAATCTTTACTACTTGATCGCATTGTGCTTGCTCCATATGCATTTCAAGATTTCTGCTTACAATGATCGTCTTGTGTTGTTGTTTTCAGGAAATACTTGTTCATATGGTTCAAGAGCTTCACAATTTCTAGAATTAGGATGTGAGTGAGTTTTGGCAACTGTTCCCAACTCACATGTTAATTCTAGAGTCTGTTTTAGGGTTTTGTCACGGAATAGCTAAAGGGGGGAGATTGTAAGGTTGAATTTAGTTAATCATGTGTTGGTTTTATTCCGTGCCAAATTTGCATGTATTTTAACAATTAGATACCCTGTATTTAGGTGGGAATTATGTAAGGGTAGTGTGTGAGAGAATGTGAAGAAATCTCAAGAAGTGTGCAATTTAAAAGAGTCTCGCAACTAGATCTCGCGACTGGTAAGTTGCCAAAATGGCACACGTGTGAAACATGCAAGGGGAGCTGAAGGGTCATAACAGCTGGAGCACTACAGGACAAAACTTCTAGTTTGGTTAGGGAGTTAGCTCGCAACTCAAACTCGTGACTCGTTCTAGTCGCGAGGTCGAGTCGTTATAATACCTTGTTTTGTTGAAAAATGACTTTTCACATTCCTCATACACTTTACTTCTAGTTGCGAGGTCGAGTCGCCAAAATGCTTTGTTTGTTGAAAAATAACTTTTCGCATTCCTTATACACTCTACTATAAATACCCCTATACCCACGAAATGTTGAGAGCTTCCAGAGAGAATTTTGAGAGAGAAACCCTAGAGGAAAACAAGATTGACTCATCCACAATCTTTACCATTTGATTCTCCTAATTCTTCTACTCTCACTCTTTCCATTGACATATCCTTGAGATGTACATTTAGCCAAATTCTTATCTCACCATACCTATATCAGTGAAGAGGTATTTTGGTGCTTAGAAAGCAGTTTAGAAAGGACAAATTCATTTTGGTTGATGCAATGGGCTATTGCGGGATCTAGTAAGCTAGAGAAGACAAGGTTTGGCATAACCCTGTTGGAGTAAGAAGTTTGGAGGGCTTAGGTGCACTGTATAGATTAGGCTTGAAGGGTCTTCTGCTATTCATGTATCCCAACTTTATTCTTTAGTTGCTTATTGACCGCTTGGAGGGCGGCGGAGAGGTTTTTCACCAAGTACTTTGGTTTTCTCTTCGATAACACATCACGGTATTATCTTTGTTTTTGCATCTCTCTTCCCTTTCTCTTTACCTTTTAATTACTGCTGTGTTGGTTATTAATTATGGTTTAGAGTGTGTTACCAATTTGGATGTAGCTTATATTTCATTTTCTGCACATATATTGTTTGATTATAAGCTTGTGTTGGTAATTTTATATTTGGGGGTCTAAACGTTCATTGGTGTTTTACATGCTAATTAAACTTTCACATTCTAGCATGTTTTTACTGTTTTTGTTGTTTTAAAAGCTTTGAATGTTTGTTTTCTTTTTGATCAATCTTTACTTGCTTTGTGTCAAAAATTCAAAAACCCATAAAAAGTAGAAAATCCAAAAAGTTTGATCGGCATTATTGTGTTTTGTCATGCGAATGTTTAGTCTTGTACCTCCGTACAAATGGCTTTGGGCATTTACGAGCTTAGTTTGTTCTTTATGCACTTGTATCATTGTGGGAAAAATCTTGACATCTATGTGATTGTTGTAAATTGATCTTCAAACTTATCATGAATGATTAGCCAATAGTTTTGTTGATCTTGAGAAATGCATATACTTGTGCCTATATATCTTCCCACTCTTATATATATATATATATATATATATATATATATATTTTGCTTAAAGAGCTCAACTGAAGTCAAATCTCGAAAAGAGATAATGAGGAACTGCAAAAGCCATCGCATATACTAGTATTATCAAAAATTTCATTTATCGATCTCAAAATGAGATGTATTGTTTTTAAATGATCAAATGTTATGAGTTAAAAGAAGCCAAAAGAAATGCTTCAAAGTTATATAATCAAGTTCTTGTGGGAGGTCATATATGCTCATTTCTATAATTGAAATTGGTCACTTTACTTAGTGCTAATTGTGTATGTCTTGATTGAATTGATCATTGAAGCTTCATATTAGACTAAGGACTATCTCACATTTGGTATCCACACACATCACACATGTCTATGTTCAATGAATGTCTTATTCATTTGTGTGATTATACTTGATTAAATGTGTTGTACATACTCAATCTTATGTTGAGTGAGAAGACATAATCTCTTGATATCACCACAATACTAGACTTCTAGACTTCTAGCTAGAAGCTAATATGAAGATGTTGTTTTTCAAGATTGTTGATTGCAAAGCTAAAGTCATAATGTTAACCTAGTGCTACTGTTGTGAAGTAAATCTTTAATAGAATCTTGGAGTTGATTAGAGGTTTTGTTCGTGACATCCAAGTATGTCATTAGTGAAGTATCCAGATAAAGAATTTAGAGGTTCTGAAATGGTAGAAAGTTTCTTGTTGAAACCTTAGATTTGTACTAAAATACAAGAGCTTGTTCAGACCCCCAATTAAAAATTATGACTAGATTACTTTTACTCTAACTTAAACAAAGTGCGGAACAAGATCAGATAAGTGCAATGAACTGATAACACTACCCTAAGCCATATTTAACAATAAAATGGAAGCTTAAGGAGTAGAGAAGAGAGATGCAAACATAAGATAACACCAAGACATGTTATTGAAAAGGAAATTGAAGAACTTGATGAAAAACCTCTCCACGACCCTCCAAGTCGAAATCGACTTACTAGAGAATAAATTTGGAGTTCACGAATAACAAAAGACCCTGCAAGCCTAGTCTACCCCATGTACTTGAGCCCTCTGAGCTCTTGTTACCAACAGACTTCTCGAAGTCTTGTCTTCTCTAGCTTTCCAAATCCCGCAATTCAGCCCAATTGCATCCGCCAATGAATGGCTCCTTCCAATACTTTCCAGCAGCACCAAATTCTCACTTAACACTCAAAATGGGTGTGGAAAGTGTTTGGGCTAATAACCTCTCAAGGATGTAGAGATAGAGAGGTAGGAGTTGAGAAAAACCACAGGAAAATGTGTAGATGATTGTGGGTATAACAATCTCTAACTCTTAAGTGTATTTGCTATGGTTTTCTCTTTGAAAAGCACTCGTTACAATTCGTGGGTAATAAAGGTATATATAGTGTGGGTAAAGAATTTGGTAAAACAAATAAAATTTTTTCCAAACAGAGAGTTTCATGGGTACTTTGCGGGATGGTCATTCTTGCGAAATACTCGCGAACTTGATAGCCTGGCATGACTCTTCAACTTCCAGTCATGTGCTTCACACGTGGCCGTTTCACGGGTTGCTTCTCGCGAGATACTCGCGAGCTAGTCGCGAATTCCACTGATTCATCTTTTGAAGCTTGATTCTTCACTGATCTCTCATACTCATCCCTTACAAATAAACCCACATACATACAAGGAAATTGAGGAAATTACAATTAAATTTGGCATGGGATTAAAGCCAACACAAGATAGTTGGAAATCACAACTTTACACTTGTGTAAGTTGATCTACTAAAACAAGATATGATGACCCAGGAAAACTAATGAAACAAACTAGTTTCACAGTAAAAAACCTGGGGGGAAATATTCCCAAAAAGAAATCCACTATAGTAAAGAGAAGTTTCAGAGCTGTAGAGGAACTCACAGCAAAAACCTTCTACCGCTTCAGAACCTCTAAACTCTTCAATATATGAACGCCATCCTTTTTGATGCACGGATCCCAGTATATGACTAACCAAAAGATGCACGGCTCCCAGTACGTGACTAACACAGTAACTTAAAGAAGATGTTGCAAAGTTATTCATTTCATCAACAATGAAGATCAAGAAGCACTTGGTTACAAAACCCTAAGGCGCAAAAACGCAGTAGCTTCCTTTAGAGAGAATAAGACATCGGTCACCTTTTGCATATGTCCTCCTTGTATTCTTTTATGTGACGGCCTCTAAAATAAGCCTTATATATGTCTAGGGTTGTGAGAAAAGAAACCCTACACAAATACATAAGCATGGGCCGAAAATCAAATCTGTAAATATGAATTTCTTAAGGCTCAGTAATTCTCAATCAATCAAGGAGGTGTCGAGCCTATCTGTTACGAGCTATCGAGAGCTATCAAGGAGCTATCGAGGGGAAAATTTTTTTTTCGATCAATTGACCTAACTATCGAAAGGTGTCGAGATTGCGATAAAAAGAAAGTTGAAGATCTCGATAGATAGCCTAGCTGTCGAGAGGTGTTGAGTAGCTATCGAGCTTTAAAAAATCAACGCTTCTTCACTTGTTTCTTGGACAGACTTGCATGGCTTCAATACTAGACTTGAACTCTTGTTCCTTGAAGTATTAAACACATCCTAGATTTACCCAAATACAAGTAAAATGCATTTTGTCAAAGGATTAGCCAATTACATAAAATATTGATATATGTTCCTAACATGATCCACATATGTCCTAACACTACTTATATACCCAAAACAAAAACTAACTAACCAAATTACCTAACCTAAATCATATTTAAGCCCTTAATCTAAAAAGAAAAAAAAATTACCCGTAGGGGTTTTGGCGTCTTGATAGTGGTGGGAGGCCAGTATAATGGAGGTGATGACCCCTCAGATTCCTCTCTCTCTCTTTCAAATGTTTTGTTAGTCTCAAGTATTTTATTTTGGTAATATATAGTGAAATAGTACCTTTTATTTAACAATCCACAATGTTGTTATGTCTCTCTATCTCTCTCTAGAGTCTTATCTCGTTAGTTATTACTATTAGCCCTTACTTATTATTATTGTTTTTTTGTTTTTTGTTTTCAAATACTAAAACAGTGGGTATGCTAAAAAACATGAAGAATAGTGAAAGGTGTGGTGTAAGCTTAGACAATTAATGAGATATTAAATAACAAATAAGATAATGTGAACTTTTGGGTAACAATTAAAAAAAAAACTTAATGAAAGAGGTAAAAAAAAGGCTAAATGCAAAATTAAAGTGCCACTTGGCAAGACCTCATGCACTCTCACATAAGGTCTCTGAGAGAGAGATATTTTGTAACAACTTTTATTCTACAATATTCCTCTAATTTTTTTTTTTTTTTACTCATTCCTTGAACTGAATAATTATAATGGTTATGTGTGTGCAATTTATAATTGTTGTTTCACTGCATATTTATAGCCTTCTCAAGGTAAGATTAATTTTTTTTAAAAAAATCATGAAACCAAAAATAAATGCAAATGAGTAACAGGACCATGAAAGTCAAATAATTTGTGTTGTGTTCACATATTTAATACTATGAAATAAAAGTATATTTAACTCTCTCACTATCTTCCACTCATTGATAGTGCGACATTAAAACATGGTGTGGGCAAGTGTGTATACACGTGTCTTATAGATGATTTAAAATCATGGTAAAATATGGCTTTACATTGCGTACCAAATATTCTCTCTACTTATATACCCAAAACAAAAACTAACCAACCAAATTACCCAAACCTAAATCATATTTAATCCCCTAATTAAAAAAAAAGAATACCCGTAGGGGTTTTGGCGTCTTGATGGTGGTGGGAGGCCAATATGATGGAGGCAACATCCCCTCAGATTTCTCTTTCTCCCTCTTTCAAATGTTTTGTCGGTCTTAGGTCTTTTATAGTGAAACAATGTGTTTTGATTTTATAGTGAAACAATGCGTTTTATTTAATAATCCACAACATTTTTGTATCTCTCTATCTCTCTCCAAGGACTTATCTGGTTAGTTATTACGATTAGTCCTTAATTATTTTTTTTTTCTTTTTTTAAATTATTAAAATGGTGGGTATGCTAAAAGACATGAAAAAAAGGGAAATGTGTGGTGTAAGCTTAGGCAATTAATGAGAGACTAATGAGATAACAGTAAAATAAGTTAATGTAAACTTTTGGGTAATAGTAAAAAAAATTTAATGAAAGAGGTAAAAAAAAGTGCTAAATGTAAAATTAGAGCGTCACTTGGCAAGATCTCATGCACTGCCGCATGAGATCTCTGCTTATATATATATATATATATATATATTGATGATTATTCATTTATGACTCCTAATCACTAATCAACATAAGTCTAAAAAAACTTTGTGATAGGACTTTATCATACGTACAAAATATGTATAGATTTTTTTTAAAAGGATATTGCTATTGTGTTCATCCTTATAAGAATTTAAGCATAGATTAAATTTTCATTATTTTTGACAATTTTTCTTTGATTCCTTTATAGTTTATATATTATGTTGGTTTAAATGAATTTTTCTCAAGCTTTCAGAGGATTGACTTTAGATAAGATGTTCAACTTCAACTTTTATATGCCAAGCATTGACTGTAAGTCTTGTACATGGAACAAATAGAGATAAGAAATTAAGACTATGGTCCATTCTGGTTGGCCTTAGCTTAATTTGTCTAGACATCAATTTTCTCTCTTGCCAAAAGTCTGACTTATTTTAGGTGGAAGTTTCCTTGATTATTACTTGTATACAAAATTCTAGGATCATTAAATTAGAATGGGTCCCTTACTAAACTAACCAATTGGAATACGATGAAATTTCTTCCTGTCCATTCTAAACGTTGTGTACACTCCAGATTTTTTCTGCATCTCATAATGATACGTTGTTGACAGGTGTCATCCAAGTCCAACATGATTGAGAGTTGTAATTGAGACTATGGCCTAGAAGCTTTACTATTCAATATTTTGCGAGAAAAATTAAACATTCATTTAATGTAACAGGAGACTATGGAATTTGACACTGTATACACTGGGGTTTGTTCTTGATGTTGTGAAATTGTTGTAGGTCCTAAAAACTCTAGTTTGATTAGTTGGAAAGTCATGTTCTTAATTATTATTATTTTTTTCTTTTTTTAAAATATTAAAATGGTGGGTATGCTAAAAGACATGAAAAAGAGAGAAATGTGTGGTGTAAGCTTAGGCAATTAATGAGAGACTAATGAGATAATAGTAAAATAAGTTAATATAAACTTTTGGGTAATAGTAAAAAAAATTTAATGAAAAAAGTAAAAAAAATGCTAAATGTAAAATTAGAGCGTCACTTGGCAAGACCTCGTGCACTCCCGCATGAGATCTCTGCTTATATATATATATATATATATATATATATATTGATGATTATTCCTTTATAACTCATAATCACTAATCAACATAAGTCTCAAAAAACTTTGTGATAGGACTTTATCATACGTACAAAATAAGTATAGATTTTTTTTATCTTTATTTTTTTTAAAAAGGATATTGCTATTGTGTTCATCTTTATAAGAATTTAAGCATAGATAAAATTTTCATTATTTTTGAAAATTTTTCTTTGATTCCTTTATAATTTATATATTGTGTTGGTTTAAATGAATTTTTCTCAAGCTTTTAGAGGATGGACTTTAGATAAGATGTTCAACTTTTATACGCCAAGCATTGATTGTAAGTCTTGTAGATGGAACAAATAGAGATAAGAAATTAAGACTATGGTCCATTCTGGTTGGCCTTAGCTTAATTTGTCTAGACATCAATTTTCTCTCATGCCAAAAGTCTGACTTATTTTAGGTGGAAGTTTCCTTGATTATTACTTGTATACAAAATTCTAGGATCATTAAATTAGAATAGGTCTCTCACTAACCTAACCAATTGGAATAGGATGAAATTTCTTCCCATCCACACTAAATGTTGTGTACACTCCAAATTTTTCTGCATCTCATAATGATCTATTGTTGATAGGTGTCATCCAAGTCCAACATGATTGAGAGTTGTAATTGAGACTATGGCCTAGAAGCTTTACTATGAGCCACATGCTAGTCTCACAAAATCAATATTTATAATTTATGGACACATATTAACATAATATTTAGAAAAAAAGAAAAAGATTGAATCTTGAACATCTTTATTAGGCACTTAAGCAAATACTAATTGAACTTCAACACTCTAAGCATGGTTTTTTTAGTTCTTGACATGGTTCTTATTGTCTTTGCAATGCAGCTCTATATGTTTTTTTTTTTTTTTTTTTTTTTTTTTTTTTGTGTGGAAACCTATATGTTCTTATTTTGTACGTGACCTTGTATACCATGTCAGCATTATTAAAAAAGTAAATTATATATATATATATATATATATTGTAGGGACTCAATTTGGAAGGGCCCTCTAAAATTAGAGGGGAAGCAATCCTGTAGGCCCCGAACAATACATTTTTAGAGAGTGGGTTGAAGAAATTGGCCCTTGCAGACAAACGGAACCCAACCATGGACTCATCACCATTGAAGGCCGTGCACCCAAATTCCCTTTTAGAGTTTCTTCTCGGCATTTATCCGAGGAGCTTGACCTTCGTCCCCCCCCCTTGTTGTTCTGTTGGTCCCTCTTATATAGTCCTCTTCCTCCCCTCTCTTCCATCTGTTGATCATCCATGCGCTTTCCCTCTGACTGTCTGTCCCATCAGCAGCACTATCAGTACTCAAGTAATTCACAATAATCAAGGTTGCCCTGTCCAAGAGTCACATCTCCATTAGTGCGGCCAGAGGGCTAAGTGAGCGCATTTAGTGCGGAAGTGACAACCTGTCCTAGGCCCGTTTCCCCATCTGAAGCTAAACTCGGCCCGCCGAGGACAGGGTTATCCTCGGCGGGGTTTCTAAAGTTTAGGCTCCCACGCATCGTCCTTGGACGAACCTTCTTCCTCGGCATGGGCCCTGGGCCGGGTGCAAAGTGGGCCGAGGTCACCAAGCCCTCGGGCCCCACAATAGCCCCTCAAAATCCTGCTGTCCGTATCCTCAGACAGGGAGGAGGATTTTGATGTTCCGGGGCCCTCAACATGATTCGCCAAACCTCGGCCCACGTCAGCATTGGAGTATTTTTATCTGCCACATGTAAGTTTTTGGTGCTTCGAGACTCAGTGTGTGTTTGCATTAAATTTTGGCGGCTCCATAGAGGACCTTCGAGGGATGACGCTACTATACGGGACTTCCGAGGAGGTGAGGGGGCTCGAGTAGCCGATGCCCTGGAAAAGTCCCTTGTAGTTAATCAAAGTCTTTTAACAGGCTCCTCAACACAAGCCCCCCAGCGAGATGGGGGGGGGGGGGGGTAAGCCACTTCGTTGGACCACCCCGTTGTGACAGCACGGGGCATTCTTATTTGTTTTCTTTTATATTTAATTTTGCTTTTCACCTTGGTGACGTTGTAACGAAACCGCATGCCTTTTATTTCAAAGATATATTCAGTGGTTTGCCTCAAGCTCATTAATTGATGCTTCCTTCTACTTGTTATACTTTAGTGTTTTGCTCACTAACCTGATTCTGTTCTGGACTTGATCTAATGAGATAATCGGCTGTCTTTTGAATTTGCATTCGAGGACCGTACCACAACTCGGTCCCGTTTAACGCTTTTATTCTTCAGCAAATATCTGATTTTCCATAAGTTTGAGTCCGAGCACCACGCAAGACCTTGGTTCTGTCTAATGCTTCTGTTCTTCTGTAAGTAACTAGTTTCCCCAAAGGTTTGAGTCCGAGGACCATGCAATACCTTGGTTCTGTCCAGTACCCAGGTATATTTAAATGGTTAGTTTCCCCATAGGTTTGAGTCCGAGGACCATGCAAGACCTTGGTTCTGTCTAATGCTTCTGTTCTTCTGTAAGTAACTAGTTTCCTCATAAGTTTGAGTCCGAGTACCATGCAATACCTTGGTTCTATCTAGTACCCAGGTATATTTAAGTGGTTAGTTTCCCCATAGGTTTGAGTCCAAGGACCATGCAAGACCTTGGTTCTGTCTAACGCTTCTGTTCTTCTGTAAGTAACTAGTTTCCCCACAGGTTTGAGTTCGAGGACCATGCAATACCTTGGTTCTGTCAAGTACCCAGGTATATTTAAGTGGTTAGTTTCCCCATAGGTTTGAGTTTGAGGACCATGCAAGACCTTGGTTCTGTCTAACGCTTCTATTCTTCTGTAAGTAGCTAGTTTCCCCATAGGTTTGAGTCCGAGGACCATGCAAGACCTTGGTTCTGTCTAACGCTTCTGTTCTTCTGTAAGTAACTAGTTTCTCCACAGGTTTGAGTCTGAGGACCATGCAATACCTTGGTTCTGTCTAGTACCCAGTTATATTTAAGTGGTTAGTTTCCCCATAGGTTTGAGTCCGAGGACCATGCAAGACCTTGGTTTTGTCTAACGCTTCTGTTCTTCTGTAAGTAGCTAGTTTCCCTATAGGTTTGATTCCGAGGACCATGCAAGACCATGGTTATGTCTAACGCTTCTGTTCATCTGTAAGTAACAAGTTTCCCCATAGGTTTGAGTCAGAGGATCATGTAATACCTTTGTTCTGTCTAGTACCCAGGTATATTTAAGTGGTTTGTTTTCCTATAGGTTTGAGTCCGAGGACCATGCAATACCTTGGTTTTGTCTAACGCTTCTGTTCTTCTGTAAGTAACTAGTTTCCCCATAGGTTTGAGTCCGAGGACCAAGTAAGACCATGGTTCAGTGGTTAGTTTCCCCATAGGTTTGAGTCCGAGGACCAAGTAAGACCTTGGTTCTGTCTAACGCTTCTGTTCTTCTGTATGTAACTAGTTTTCCAATAGGGTTGACTCTGAGGACCATGTAATACCATTGTTCTGTCTAGTACCCAGGTATATTTAAGTGGTTTGTTTTCCTATAGGTTTGAGTACAAGGACCATGCAATACCTTGGTTTTGTCTAACGCTTCTGTTCTTCTGTAAGTAACTAGTTTCCCCATAGGTTTGAGTCTGAGGACCATGCAATACCTTGGTTCTGTCTAGTACCCAGTTCTATTTCAGTGGTTAGTTTCCCCATAGGTTTGAGTCCGAGGACTATGCAAGACCTTGGTTTTGTCTAACACTTCTTTTCTTCTGTAAGTAGCTAGTTTCCCCATAGGTTTGAGTCCGAGGACCGTACAAGACCATAGTTCTATCTAACGCATCTGTTCTTCTGTAAGTAACTAGTTTCCCAATAGGTTTGAGTCAGAGGACCATGCAATACCTTGGTTCTATCTAGGACCCAGGTATATTTAAGTCGGTAGTTTCCCCATAGGTTTGAGTCCGAGGACCATGCAAGACCTTGGTTCTGTCTAACGCTTCTGTTCTTCTGTAAGTTACTAGTTTCCCCAGAGGTTTAAGTCCGAGGACCATGAAATACCTTGGTTCTGTCTAGTACCCAGGTATATTTAAGTGGTTAGTTTCTCCATAGGTTTGAGTCCGAGGACGATGCAAGACCTTGGTTCTGTCGAACGCTTCTGTTCTTCTGCAAGTAGCTAGTTTCCCCATAGGTTTGTGTCCGAAGACCATGCAATACCTTCGTTCTGTCTAGTACCCAGGTATATTTAAGTGGTTAGTTTCCCCATAGGTTTAAGTCCGGGGACCATGCAAGACCTTAGTTCTGTCTAATGCTTCTGTTCTTCTGTAAGTTACTAGTTTCCCCAGAGGTTTGAGTCCGAGGACCATGAAATACCTTGGTTCTGTCTAGTACCCAGGTATATTTAAGTGGTTAGTTTCTCCATAGGTTTGAGTCCGAGGACCATGCAAGACCTTGGTTCTGTCTAACGCTCCTGTTCTTCTGCAAGTAGCTAGTTTCCCCATAGGTTTGAGTCCGAGGACCATGCAATACCTTGGTTCTGTCTAGTACCCAGGTATATTTAAGTGGTTAGTTTCCCCATAGGTTTGAGTCCGAGGACCGTGCAAGACCTTGGTTCTGTCTAACGCTTCTGTTCTTCTGTAAGTAACTAGTTTCCCCATAGGTTTGAGTCCGAAGACTATGCAATACCTTGGTTCTGTCTAGTACCCTGGTACATTTAAGTGGTTAGTTTCCCCATAGGTTTGAGTCCGAGGACCATGCAAGACCTTAGTTCTGTATAACGCTTCTGTTCTTCTGTAAGTAACTAGTTTCCCCATAGGTTTGAGTCCGAGGACCATGCAATACCTTGGTTCTGTCTAGTACCCAGATATATTTAAGTGGTAAGTTTCCCCATAGGTTTGAGTCCGAGGACCATGCAAGACCTTGGTTCTGTCTAACGCTTCTGTTCTTCTGTAAGTAACTAGTTTCCCTGTAGGTTTAAGTCCGAGGACCATACAAGATTTTGGTTCTATCTAACGCTTCTATTCTTCTGTAAGTAGCTTGTTTCCCTAGAGGTTTGAGTCCGAGGATGATGCAAGCCATTGGTTCTATCTAGTACCCAGATATATTTAAGTGGTTAGTTTCCCCATAGGTTTGAGTCCGAGGACCATGCAAGACCTTGGTTCTGTCTAACGCTTCTGTTCTTCTGTAAGTAACTAGTTTCCCCATAGGTTTGAGTCCGAAGACCTTGCAATACCTTGGTTCTGTCTAGTACCCAGGTATATTTAAGTGGTTAGTTTCCCCATAGGTTTAAGTCCGGGGACCATGCAAGACCTTAGTTCTGTCTAACGCTTCTGTTCTTCTGTAAGTTACTAGTTTCCCCAGAGGTTTGAGTCCGAGGACCATGAAATACCTTGGTTCTGTCTAGTACCCAGGTATATTTAAGTGGTTAGTTTCCCCATAGGTTTGAGTCCGAGGACCATGCAAGACCTTGATTCTGTCTAACGCTTCTGTTCTTCTGCAAGTAGCTAGTTTCCCCATAGGTTTGAGTCCGAAGACTATGCAATACCTTGGTTCTGTCTAGTACCCAGGTACATTTAAGTGGTTAGTTTCCCCATAGGTTTGAGTCCGAGGACCATGCAAGACCTTAGTTCTGTATAACGCTTCTGTTCTTCTGTAAGTAACTAGTTTCCCCATAGGTTTGAGTTCGAGGACCATGCAATACCTTGGTTCTGTCTAGTACCCAGGTATATTTAAGTGGTTAGTTTCCCCATAGGTTTGAGTCCGAGGACCATGCAAGACTTTGGTTCTGTCTAGTACCCAGGTATATTTAAGTGGTTAGTTTCCCCATAAGTTCGAGTCCGAGGACCATGCAAGACCTAAGTTCTGTCTTACGCTTCTGTTCTTCTGTAAGTAACTAGTTTCCTCATAGGTTTGGGTCCGAGGACCTTGCAATACCTTGGTTCTGTCTAGTACCCAGGTATATTTAAATGGTTAGTTTCCCCATAGGTTTAAGTCCGAGGACCATGCAAGACCGTAGTTCTGTCTAACGCTTCTGTTCTTCTGCAAGTAACTAGTTTCCCCATAGATTTGAGTCCGAGGACCGTGAAATACCTTGGTTCTGTCTAGTACCCAGTTATATTTAAGTGGTTAGTTTCCCCATAGGTTTGAGTCCGAGGACCATGCAAGACCTTGGTTCTGTCTAACGCTTCTGTTCTTCTGCAAGTAGCTAGTTTCCCCATAGGTTTGAGTCCGAGTACCATGCAATACCTTGATTCTGTCTAGTACCCTGGTATATTTAATTGGTTAGTTTCCCCACAGGTTTGAGTCCGAGGACCATGCAAAACCTTGGTTCTGTATAACGCTTCTGTTCTTCTGTAAGTAACTAGTTTCCCCATAGGTTTGAGTCCGAAGACCATGCAATACCTTGGTTCTGTCTAGTACCTAGGTATATTTAAGTGGTTAGTTTCCCCATAGGTTTGAGTCCAAGGACCATGCAAGACCTTGGTTCTGTTTAACGCTTCTGTTCTTCTGTAAGTAACTAATTTCCCCATAGGTTTGAGTTGGAGGACCATGCAATACCTTGGTTCTGTCTAGTACCCAGCTATATTTAAGTGGTTAGTTTCCCCATAGGTTTAAGTCCGAGGACCATGCAAGACCTTGGTTCTGTGTAACGCTTCTATTCTTTTGTAAGTAGCTAGTTTCCCCATAGGTTTGAGTCCGAGGACCAAGTAAGACCTTGGTTCTGTCTAACGCTTCTGTTCTTCTGTATGTAACTAGTTTCCCCATAGGTTTGAGTCTGAGGACCATGTAATACCTTTGTTCTGTCTAGTACCCAGGTATATTTAAGTGGTTTGTTTTCCTATAGGTTTGAGTCCAAGGACCATGCAATACCCTGGTTTTGTCTAACGCTTCTGTTCTTCTGTAAGTAACTAGTTTCCCCATAGGTTTGAGTCCGAGGACCATGCAATACCTTGGTTCTGTCTAGTACCCAGTTATATTTCAGTGGTTAGTTTCCCCATAGGTTTGAGTCCGAGGACTATGCAAGACCTTGGTTTTGTCCAACGCTTCTTTTCTTCTGTAAGTTACTAGTTTCCCCAGAGGTTTGAGTCCGAGGACCATGTAATACCTTGGTTCTGTCTAGTACCCAGGTATATTTAAGTGGTTAGTTTCCCCGTAGGTTTGAGTCCGAGGACCATGCAAGACCTTGGTTTTGTCTAACGCTTCTGTTGTTCTGCAAGTAGCTAGTTTCCCCATAGGTTTGAGTCCGAGGACCATGCAATACCTTGGTTCTGTCTAGTACCCAGGTATATTTAAGTGGTTAGTTTCCCCATAGGTTTGAGTCCGAGGACCATGCAAGACCTTGGTTCTGTCTAACGCTTCTGTTGTTCTGCAAATAGCTAGTTTCCCCATAGGTTTGAGTCCGAGGACCATGCAATACCTTGGTTCTGTCTAGTACCCAGGTATATTTAAGTGGTTAGTTTCCCCATAGGTTTGAGTCCGAGGACCATGCAAGACCTTGGTTCTGTCTAACGCTTCTGTTGTTCTGCAAGTAGCTAGTTTCCCCATAGGTTTGAGTCCGAGGACCATGCAATACCTTGGTTCTGTCTAGTACCCAGATATATTTAAGTGGTAAGTTTCCCCATAGGTTTGAGTCCGAGGACCATGCAAGACCTTGGTTCTGTCTAACGCTTCTGTTCTTCTATAAGTAACTAGTTTCCCTATAGGTTTGAGTCCGAGGACCATACAAGATTTTGGTTCTGTCTACCGCTTCTATTCTTCTGTAAGTAGCTTGTTTCCCTAGAGGTTTGAGTCCGAGAACGATGCAAGACATTGGTTCTATCTAGTACCCAGATATATTTAAGTGGTTAGTTTCCCCATAGGTTTGAGTCCGAGGACCATGCAAGACCTTGGTTCTGTCTATCGCTTCTGTTCTTCTGTAAGTAACTAGTTTCCCCATAGGTTTGTGTCCGAAGACCATGCAATACCTTGGTTCTGTCTAGTACCCAGGTATATTTAAGTGGTTAGTTTTCCCATAGGTGTAAGTCCGGGTACCATGCAAGACTTTGGTTTTGTCTAACGCTTCTGTTCTTCTATAAGTTTCTAGTTTCCCCAGAGGTTTGAGTCCGAGGACCATGAAATACCTTGGTTCTGTCTAGTACCCAGGTATATTTAAGTGGTTAGTTTCCCCATAGGTTTGAGTCCGAGGACCATGCAAGACCTTGGTTCTGTCTAACGCTTCTGTTCTTCTGCAAGTAGCTAGTTTCCCCATAGGTTTGAGTTCGAGGACCATGCAATACCTTGGTTCTGTCTAGTACCCAGGTATATTTAAGTGGTTAGTTTCCCCATAGGTTTGAGTCCGAGGACCGTGCAAGACCTTGGTTCTGTCTAACGCTTCTGTTCTTCTGTAAGTAACTAGTTTCCCCATAGGTTTGAGTCCGAAGACTATGCAATACCTTGGTTCTGTATAGTACCCAGGTACATTTAAGTGGTTAGTTTCCCCATAGGTTTGAGTCCGAGGACCATGCAAGACCTTAGTTCTGTATAACGCTTCTGTTCTTCTGTAAGTAACTAGTTTCCCCATAAGTTTGAGTCTGAGGACCATGCAATACCTTGGTTCTGTCTAGTATCCAGATATATTTAAGTGGTTAGTTTCCCCATAGGTTTGAGTCCGAGGACCATGCAAGACCTTGGTTCTGTCTAACGCTTCTGTTCTTCTGTGAGTAACTAGTTTCCCTATAGGTTTGAGTCCGAGGACCATGCAATACCTTGTTTTATGTCTAGTACCCTGGTATATTTATGTGGTTAGTTTCCCCATAGGTTTGAGTCCAAGGACCACGCAAGACCTTGGTTCTGTCTAACACTTCTGGTCTTCTGTAAGTAAGTAGTTTCCCTATAGGTTTGAGTCCGAGGACCATGCAATACCTTGGTTCTGTCTAGTACCCTGGTATATTTAAGTGGTTAGTTTCCCCATAGGTTTGAGTCCGAGGACCATGCAAGACCTTGGTTCTGTCTAACGTTCTTTTCTTCTGTAAGTAACTAGTTTCCCCACAGGTTTGAGTCCGAGGACCATGCAATACCTTGGTTCTATCTAGTACCCATGTATATTTAAGTGGTTAGTTTCCCCATAGGTTTGAGTCCGAGGACCATGCAAGGCGTTGGTTCTGTCTAACGCTTCTGTTCTTCTGTAAATAGCTAGTTTCCCCATGGGTTTGAGTCCGAGGACCATGCAAGACCTTGATTTTGTCTAGTACCCAGGTATATTTAAGTGGTTAGTTTCCCCATAGGTTTGAGTCCGAGGACCATGCAAGACCTTGGTTCTGTCTAACGCTTCTTTTCTTCTATATGTAACTAGTTTCCCCACAGGTTTGAGTCTGAGGACCATGTAATACCTTTGTTCTGTCTAGTACCCAGGTATATTTAAGTGGTTTGTTTTCCTATAGGTTTGAGACCAAGGACCATGCAATACCTTGGTTTTGTCTAACGCTTCTGTTCTTCTGTAAGTAACTAGTTTCCCCATATGTTTGAGTCCGAGGACCATGCAATACCTTGGTTCTGTCCAGTACCCAGTTATATTTCAGTGGTTAGTTTCCCCATAGGTTTGAGTCCGAGGACCATGCAAGACCTTGGTTCTGTCTAACGCTTCTTTTCTTTTGTAAGTAACTAGTTTCCCCACAGGTTTGAGTCCGAGGACCATGCAATACCTTGGTTCTGTCTAGTACCCATGTATATTTAAGTGGTTAGTTTCCACATAGGTTTGAGTCCGAGGACCGTGCAAGACCTTGGTTCTGTCTAATGCTTCTGTTCTTCTGAAAGTAGCTAGTTTCCCCAAAGGTTTGCGTTCGAGGACCATGCAATACCTTGGTTCTGTCTAGTACCCAGGTATATTTAAGTGGTTAGTTTCCCCATAGGTTTGAGTCCGAGTACCATGCAAGGCCTTGGTTCTGTCTAACGCTTCGGTTCTTCTGTAAGTAACTAATTTCCCCATAGGGTTGCGTCCAAAGACCATGCAATACCTTGGTTCTGTCTAGTACCCAGGTATATTTAAGTGCTTATTTTCCCCATAGGTTTGAGTCCGAGGACCATGCAAGACCTATGTTCTGTTTAACGCTTCTGTTCTTCTGTAAGTAACTAGTTTCCCCATTGGTTTGAGTCCGAGGACCTTGCAATACGTTGGTTCTGTCTAGTACCCAGGTATATTTAAATGGTTAGTTTCCCCATAGGTTTAAGTCCGAGGACCATGGAAGACCGTAGGTCTGTCTAACGCTTCTGTTCTTCTGCAAGTAACTAGTTTCCCATAGGTTTGAGTCCGAGGACCGTGAAATACCTTGGTTCTGTCTAGTACTCAGTTATATTTAAGTGGTTAGTTTCCCCATAGGTTTGAGTCCGAGGACCATGCAAGGCCTTGGTTCTGTCTAACGCTTCTGTGCTTCTGTATGTAGCTAGTTTCCCCATGGGTTTGAGTCCGAGGACCATGCAAGACCTTGATTTTGTCTAGTACCCAGGTATATTTAAGTGGTTAGTTTCCCCATAGGTTTGAGTCCGAGGACCATGCAAGAACTTGGTTCTGTCTAACGCTTTTGTTCTTCTGTAAGTAACTAGTTTCCCCGTAGGTTTGTGTCCGAAGATCATGCAATACCTTACTTCTGTCTAGTACCCAGGTATATTTAAGTGGTTAGTTTCCCCATAGGCTTGAGTCCGAGGACCACGCAAGACCTTGGTTCTGTCTAATGCTTCTGTTCTTCTGCAAGTAGCTAGTTTCTCCAAAGGTTTGCGTTCGAGGACCATGCAATACCTTGGTTCTGTCTAGTACCCAGGTATATTTAAGTGGTTAGTTTCCCCATAGGTTTGAGTCCGAGGACCATGCAAGGCCTTGGTTCTGTCTAACGCTTCGGTTCTTCTGTAAGTAACTAGTTTCCCCATAGGGTTGAGTCTGAAGACCATGCAATACCTTGGTTCTGTCTAGTACCCAGGTATATTTAAGTGCTTAGTTTCCCCATAGGTTTGAGTCCGAGGACCATGGAAGACCTAAGTTCTGTCTAACGCTTCTGTTCTTCTGTAAGTAACTAGTTTCCCCATTGGTTTGAGTCCGAGGACCTTGCAATACCTTGGTTCTGTCTAGTACCCAGGTATATTTAAATGGTTAGTTTCCCCATAGGTTTAAGTCCGAGGACCATGGAAGACCGTAGTTCTGTCTAACGCTTCTGTTATTCTGCAAGTAACTAGTTTCCCCATAGGTTTGAGTCCGAGGACCGTGAAATACCTTGGTTCTGTCTAGTACCCAGTTATATTTAAGTGGTTAGTTTCCCCATAGGTTTGAGTCCGAGGACCATGCAAGACCTTGGTTCTGTCTAACGCTTCTGTTCTTCTGCAAGTAGCTAGTTTCCTCATAGGTTTGAATCCGAGTACCATGCAATACCTTGGTTCTGTCTAGTACCCCGGTATATTTAATTGGTTAGTTTCCCCACAGGTTTGATTCCGAGGACCATGCCAAACCTTGGTTCTGTCTAACGCTTTTGTTCTTCTGTAAGTAACTAGTTTCCTCATAGGTTTGAGTCCGAAGACCATGCAATACCTTGGTTCTGTCTAGTACCCAGGTATATTTAAGTGGTTAGTTTCCCCATAGGTTTGAGTCCAAGGACCATGCAAGACCTTGGTTCTGTTTAACGCTTCTGTTCTTCTGTAAGTAACTAGTTTCCTCATAGGTTTGAGTCCGAGGACCATGCAATACCTTGGTTCTGTCTAGTACCGAGCTATATTTAAGTGGTTAGTTTCCCCATAGGTTTAAGTCCGAGGACCATGCAAGACCTTGGTTCTGTGTAACGCTTCTATTCTTCTGTAAGTAGCTAGTTTCCTCATAGGTTTGAGTCCGAGGACCAAGCAAGGCCTTGGTTCTGTCTAACGCTTCTGTTCTTCTGTATGTAACTAGTTTCCCCATAGGTTTGAGTCCGAGGACCATGTAATATCTTTGTTCTGTCTAGTACCCAGGTATATTTAAGTGGTTTGTTTTCCTATAGGTTTGAGTCCGAGGACCATGCAATACCTTGGTTTTGTTTAACGCTTCTGTTCTTCTGTAAGTAACTTGTTTCCCCATAGGTTTGAGTCCGAGGACCATGCAATACCTTGGTTCTGTCTAGTACCTAGTTATATTTCAGTGGTTAGGTTCCCCATAGGTTTGAGTCCGAGAACTATGCAAGACCTTGGTTTTGTCTAACGCTTCTGTTCTTCTGTAAGTAGCTAGTTTCCCCATAGGTTTGAGTCCGAGGACCGTGCAAGACCATGGTTCTATCTAACTCTTCTGTTCTTCTGTAAGTAACTAGTTTCCTAATAGGTTTGAGTCAGAGGACCATGCAATACCTTGGTTCTATCTAGTACCCAGTTATATTTAAGTCGTTAGTTTCCCCATAGGTTTGAGTCCGAGGACCATGCAAGACCTTGGTTCTGTCTAACGCTTCTGCTCTTCTGTAAGTAACTGGTTTCCCCATAGGTTTGAGTCCATGGACCATACAAGATTTTGGTTCTGTCTAACACTTCTATTCTTCTGTAAGTAGCTTGTTTCCCCAGAGGTTTGAGTCCGAGGACGATGCAAGACATTGGTTCTATGTAGTACCCAGATATATTTAAGTGGTTAGTTTCCCCATAGGTTTGAGTCCGAGGACCATGCAAGACTTTGGTTCTGTCTAACGCTTCTGTTCTTCTGTAAGTAACTAGTTTCCCCATAGGTTTGAGTCCGAAGACCATGCAATACCTTGGTTCTGTCTAGTACCCAGGTATATTTAAGTGGTTAGTTTCCCCATTGGTTTATGTCCGGGGACCATGCAAGACCTTAGTTCTGTCTAACGCTTCTGTTCTTCTGTAAGTAACTAGTTTCCCCAGAGGTTTGAGTCCGCGGACCATGAAATACCTTGGTTCTGTCTAGTACCCAGGTATATTTAAGTGGTTAGTTTCCCCATAAGTTTGAGTCCGAGGACCATGCAAGACCTTGGTTCTGTCTAACGCTTCTGTTCTTCTGCAAGTAGCTAGTTTCCCCATAGGTTTGAGTCCGAGGACCATGCAATACCTTGGTTCTGTCTAGTACCCAGGTATATTTAAGTGGTTAGTTTCCCTATAGGTTTGAGTCCGAGGACCGTGCAAGACCTTGGTTCTATCTAACGCTTCTGTTCTTCTGTAAGTAACTAGTTTCCCCATAGGTTTGAGTCCGAAGACTATACAATACCTTGGTTCTGTCTAGTACCCAGGTACATTTAAGTGGTTAGTTTCCCCATAGGTTTGAGTCCGAGGACCATGCAAGACCTTAGTTCTGTATAACGCTTCTGTTCTTCTGTAAGTAAAGAGTTTCCCCATAGGTTTGAGTCCGAGGACCATGCAATACCTTGGTTCTGTCTAGTACCCAGATATATTTAAGTGGTTAGTTTCCCCATAGGTTTGAGTTCGAGGACCATGCAAGACCTTGGTTCTGTCTAACGCTTCTGTTCTTCTGTAAGTAACTAGTTTCCCTATAGGTTTGAGTCCGAGGACCATGCAATACCTTGTTTTATGTCTAGTACCTAGGTATATTTAAGTGGTTAGTTTCCCCATAGGTTTGAGTCCAAGGACCATGCAAGACCTTGGTTCTGTCTAACACTTCTGGTCTTCTGTAAGTAACTAGTTTCCCTATAGGTTTGAGTCCGAGGACCATGCAATACCTTGGTTCTGTCTAGTACCCAGGTATATTTAAGTGGTTAGTTTCCCCATAGGTTTGAGTCCGAGAACCATGCAAGACCTTGGTTCTGTCTAACGCTTCTTTTCTTCTGTAAGTAACTAGTTTCCCCATAGGTTTGAGTCCGAGGACCATGCAATACCTTGGTTCTGTCTAGTACCCAGTTATATTTAAGTGGTTAGTTTCCCCATAGGTTTGAGTCCGAGGACCATGCAAGACCTTGGTTCTGTCTAACGCTTCTGTTCTTCTGTAAGTAGCTCGTTTCCCCATGAGTTTGAGTCCGAGGACCATGCAAGACCTTGATTTTGTCTAGTACCCAGGTATATTTAAGTGGTTAGTTTCCCCATAGGTTTGAGTCCGAGGACCATGCAAGATCTTGGTTCTGTCTAACGTTTCTGTTCTTCTGCAAGTAGCTAGTTTCCCCATTGGTTTTAGTCTGAGGACCATGCAATACCTTGGTTCTGTCTAGTACCTAGGTATATTTAAGTGGTTAGTTTCCCCATAGGTTTGAGTCTGAGGACCATGCAAGACCTTGGTTCTGTCTAACGCTTCTGTTCTTCTTTAGGTAACTAGTTTCCCCATAGGTTTGAGTTCGAGGACCATGCAGTACCTTGATTCTGTCTAGTACCCAGGTATATTTAGGTGGTTAGTTTCCCCATAGGTTTGAGTCCGAGGACCATGCAAGACCTTTGTTCTGTCTAACGCTTCTGTTCTTCTGTAAGTAGCTAGTTTCCCCATAGGTTTGAGTCTGAGGACCATGCAAGACCTTGGTTCTATCTAGTACCTAGGTATAGGGTGAAGGAGATTATCCTCAGCGTTGGCCGTACTAGTTTTGGCGTGATGATGGCTTCGGCCCTGCCTCGTCAGAAGTGGGGCGTCGTGTGGACCGGACCATTGACCCTGCAATGCCCCGGGCGAGGCTGGTTTGGGACTCTATCCTTACACGTGGCAGTAACGCCGCGTTCAATTCAAGTTTCTGCCCTCATCAGTTACGAGGCGCCTCCTGACTGTTCGCGTTCCGAACTTGACATTTCAACACACGGGGCGCGCTCTCATTAACATTCTCTTGGATTGATGCAGATCAAATGGTTGATAGGCACCTTGGAATTTGGTCAGGATTAATGTCGCTGATAATCCACTTTTCGAATTCTGCATAGATCAATTCTTATCAATCTTCACCCCCTATTTAAGGTTATATAGGGGAAATGGCCTTCTACGCTTCACGAACCCTCTAATATACCAGGAAACATGCCCTCTCAACTTTCAGAGCCCCGTCAATGACCCTACCAAAATTGCGATAAGAGTTTGGAGAAATGGAACGGCCTTGGATGGGAGTGAGGGTGCATAGGCCCAAAATCCTCCTTCCTCGACGGAGAGCCGTCGCAGTTATAGCTCGCGTCAGATCTCCGGTGCGGCCGAATTTTTGTGTCATCCTCATGGTGCCATGCACAGCGGCCAAGAGGGAGGTCCCTGAAGTACATAACGCTCCTCCCCGGGGCGCCCCTACGCCGGTGGAAGCATGCAAGAATACGTCATATCTGGTGCCCGGGTGTTGCCGTCTCCAACGGCCAACCACCGTGAGGCTGGAAGAGAATCAAGGGAACATCATGGGGAAGGGCCGCCCGGCGCCCTTGCATCTGCTCCTCTCTTTGCGGCAGTGCCACTACACCGGCTTGGGCATTGTGGGTAGCCTTGAAACTGGCCTACCTCAGCCCCCTTCCCTTTAGTTAGCTTTAAAACAGGCCCGTCTGGGCCTTTGTTTGTAAAGTTGGCTTTAAAACAAGCCTGTCTGAGCCTTTGTTTGTATGTTGTAGTTCCTTTTCATCTAATAAAATACTGCTATTTTTCTTCTCTTTTCCTTTGAATCTTCTACTTTTCTGCAATGGTGTTGTTTTTTTTTTAACGCGTTCTTGTGAACTTTCCGTCAACTGACTACCTAGAGACGATTGTCCGTTGAGCCTGCTAGTGCACAAATTCTCCCCACAGACGGCGCCAATTGTAGGGACTCGATTTGGAAGGGCCCTCTAAAATTAGAGGGGAAGCAATCCTGTAGGCCCTGAACAATACATTTTTAGAGAGTGGGTTAAAGAAATTGGCCATTGCAGACAAACGGAACCCAACCATGGACTCATCACCATTGAAGGCCGTGCACCCAAATTCCCTTTTAGAGTTTCTCCTCGGCAGTTATCCGAGGAGCTTGACCTTCGTCCCCCCCCCCTTTTGCTGTTCTGTTGGTCCCTCTTATATAGTCCTCTTCCTCCCATCTCTCTCTTCCATCTGTTGATCATCCATGCGCTTTCCCTCTGACTGTCCGTCTCATTAGCAGCACTATCAGTACTCAAGTAATTCACAATAATCAAGGTTGCCCTGTCCAAGAGTCACATCTCCATTAGTGCGGCCAGAGGGCTAGGTGAGCGCATTTAGTGCGGAAGTGACAACCTGTCCTGGGCCCGTTTCCCCATCTGAAGCTAATCTCGGCCCGCCGAGGACAGGGTTATCCTCGGCGGGGTTTCTAAAGTTTAGGCTCCCACGCATCGTCCTCGGACGAACCTTCTTCCTCGGCATGGGCCCTAGGCCGGGTGCAAAGTGGGCCGAGGTCACCAAGCCCTCGGGCCCCACACACACACACACACACATATATATATATAAAGATAAAGGATCTACCACATGATCAACAATTGTTTATTTATTTATTTTTTTTAGAACATCAATAATTGTTGTTCACACAACAAAGAGGGTAAAAAAGCAGGAATTTTTAAAACATCATACTAAATTGAAAAATCCAAATTTTCTTGGAATTGAAGTTTGACACATAATTCAAAGTCAAAATACTAATGGTATCACTTGTAGTTCGCCTCATCAAGCAATTTAGGAAAGAAGAAAAAAAACGCATGTAATTAATTGGTATCATAATTAATAGCCCGTTTGAGTACGTAGAACATAATAACGAATGAAATAGAATGTAATGAAAATAAATAAATAAAATTTTATCTATTTCATTATTTGAAACTTTTTTGAGAATGAATTGAATAATCGCAATGACTAATCTATTCTATTCGCGGCTAAATGTTTATTCCAAAAATAAGAAAAAATTCATTATTTTAATGAATTGAACATAAAAATATCAAGTAAAAAGTCAATGTACTAGTAGATTTAAGTATTCTTGTATTTCGTTTATAAATACTCAAATAGATAAATAAAATATTTTATATTCTGTTCTGTTTTATGTCGCTGGTTTATAAATTTTCAAACATAGTGTAAGGTCTTTTTTTCTTCATAGAAGTCTCTCCTTTTATTTAATTAATTAATTAATATCTTTTTTTGGAGAATTAATCAATTAATATCATACTAATTTAATTGATTATCTGATAATTTGTGAAGAAAATAAATCTTTCTGATTGGCCCACTTTTTCCACAAATACTACAGTTTTTTATATTTTAAATTTGATTGAATTATTCACTTCCTTGAATGAGCCTTGAACCAGCACCCCCAATTGTTTGGAGAAATTGTAGGAAGGAAGCAACAAAATTGAGGCACAATTAGGCATTATAATTAAACTTTTAGCAACCCAATCCAATGTAAAACCATGAAACTCGGACAGATTGAGTCAAACCCACATATATTTTATTATCTTCTCTATATTAACATCGTAAATTAATGAGAACTTTCTTTTTTAGTATTTTATTGATTCGAAGTCTAAGATACATGCATACTCTGGTGCAAGTTGAGTCACTTGGTGTATATCTCACAGAACCAACGACTTTGACAATAGCAATAATCACTCCATTAATTCAAGCTACACTGGGCCACCCACCTCTCTATCTCTTAGTCTGGCCACCCAGTTGGGTCACAAGGATGAATATCTCACACGTTCATACAATATTCCCAGAGACTTGGACTTTAGCAATTGATTATATTATTCCAATGGATGCTGAACCGTGAATGAATTGTCAATGTTTGATTAGTGTGAAAAACACTAATGAATGTTTAGACCCCCAATTTTAACAATACCAACACAAGCTTATATACAAACCATATATGTGCGGAATGATGAATATAAGCTATAACCAAATAGGTAAAACACTCTATACTATAATTGATCACAAACACGGCAACAATTAAAGATAAAGAGTAAGGGAAGAAAGATGCAAACACAAAGATAACACCGGCACGTGTTATTGAAGAGGAAATCGAAAAACTTGGCGAAAAACCTCTCTGCCGCCCTCCAAACGGTCAAATGATCCACTGAAGAATAAAGTTGGGATACATGAATAGTCGAAGATCCTCCAAGCTTAATCTACCCAATGCACCTAAGCCCTCCAAGCTTCTTGCTCCAATAGGGTTACGCTTAACCTTGTCTTCTTTAGCTTCCCGGATCCCGCAATAAGCCCATTGCATCAACCAAATGAATTGGTCATCTCCAAACTGCTTTCCAAGCACCAAAACACCTCTTCACTGATATGGGTATGGTGAGATAAGGATTTGGCAAATGTACCTCTCGATGATATGTCAATGGAGAGGGTGAGAGTAGAGGAATTTGGAGAACATAATGACAAAGATTGTGGATGAGTCAATCTTGTTTTTCTCTAGAGTTTTTCTCTCAAAATTCTCTCTAGAAACTCTCTACATTTCGTGGGTATAAGGGTATTTATAATAGTGTATGTGAGGAATGTGAAAAGTCAGTTTTCATCCAAATAAGGCATTCTGGCGACTCAGCCTTGCGAGTGGAATGAGTCACGAGCTAACTGCCTGGCCAGACTGTACATTTTGGCCTGTAGTGTTCTAGGTGTTGTGACCCTTCAATTCCCTGCATGCTTCACACGTATGCCACTTTGGCGACTTGCCAGTTGCAAAATCCAGTCGCAAGACTCTTTTGATTGCACACATCTTGAGTTTTCTTCACACTCTCTCACACACAACCCTTAAATAAATCCCACCTAAATACAGGATATCTAATTGCTAAAATATAAGCAAATTTGGTACGGAATAAAGTCAACACTTGATTGAATAAATTTAACCTTACAATCTCCCCCTTTGGCTATTCTGTGACAAAACCCTAAAACAGACTCTAGACTAAAAATGTGAGTTGGGAACAGTTACTAAAACTCACTGACACCTAACTCTAGAAATTGTTCAGCTCTTGAACCAAACAGATAAGTTTTCTTGAAAAACAATAACACAAGATGATCATTGTAAACAGAAATCTTGAAATACATATGGAACAAGCTTAATGCGATCAAGCAATAACAACTATACCAATAAAGCTTGGTTTGACCAAACATGAACAATCACTATAAATAGTGATCACAATGATCATTCACATAAGGAATGAACATCCGGACATGCAAGCAAATAAGCTCAATGCAAAATATCATTTGCATGTCCAACACACAACCGATACAAAAACACAAAGGTAGTTGCATCAAGGATACAAGATCCAACAAGGGCATAAGTGTAGAGTACTAAAGAAAATGCATAACATTAACAAAAAGTACTAGGCTACAAAAGCAAAGGTACATAATTAAATATGGTTTAAATAACTAAAGCATTCAAGCATTCATAACACACCATGTCCAAATATTTTAAAAACCAAGTACTAAAGTTATAGAGTACTTAAAAACCAAACCAATGTACTAAAATAAGTGCTATGAAAACCCACAATAGAAACTAAATCCAAACATAAACCATAAAAACTATATAAACTTATAAAAGTTTCTCCCTCTCAAGGAAAGGCTCCCCTCAAGAGCTACTCCATCTATCTTCCCCTTTTTGATCGAAATGGCCAAAAGGCTAAGGCTGGTTAGTGAAGCTATCGAATTTGGCTGAAAGCAAATTGATCTGTTCTTGAATAGCAATCAGCCTATCAAAGTGCTCATTTTGGATGTTTCGCAGGGCGTTTATCCTCTCAAGAATGATTTGAAATGCATCTGAAGGCACTTCTAAAGATGATGATGCTCTGCTCCATTTACCACAACTTCATGAAGTTGAGGGTTATCCTTCTGCTTCAGTCTCAATGTCCATAGGCTCTCCTTGTGTTTGATCACCCTCCTCTTCATCACCCGAAAGATGAACTTTGATCCTTGCGATTGTTAGAGTATTGATAGCCAGAAGAGTAGGCATGAGGCTGATGTCTTGGGGAATTTCCACACCTTTTGCACGAAAGAGCCTCATGAGTAGACTAGGGATAATTAGCTTTACCCTTGAAGTTGTCATCGTTTCATCGGCAATGATGGAGAATGCATGAGCACTAATGTCAATGTAGGTTTTTTCCCGAAGCTCCATGAGAAAAATGACTCTAGCATTGTTGATGGTGGTCATCTTCTTCACTGGTTACAGATTGAACATTATGATGTATGTAAGACATCTCAAATCTGGTGGAAAGGTAGTTGTGTTAAGACATCTTCCTTCTCTAACACCACCAATATGGGATTGAATCGTCTCTATGGAGAGCATTCTGTAAGGTTGAATTTATTCAATCATTTATTTGGCTTTATTCCATGCCAAATTTACTTATAATTCAACATTTAGAAACCCTGTATTTAAGTGGGAATCATGTAAGGGAAATGTGTAAGAGAGTGTGAAGAAAAGCTTAAGAATGTGCATTCAAGAAGAGCCTCGCGATTGGATCTCGTGACTGGCAAGTCGCCAGAATGGCACACGTGTGAAGCATGCAGAGGGAGCTGAAGGGTCACGCCAACTATTGCACTATAGGACAAAACCTCTAGTCTGGCTAGGCAGTTAGCTCACGACTCAAACTCGTGACTCGTTCCAGTCACCAGCTCAAGTCACCAGAATGCCTTGTTTGGTTGTAACTAAATTTTCGCATTCCTCATACACCCTACTATAAATACCCTTATACCCATGAAATGTTGAGAGCTTCTAGAGAGAATTTTGAGAGAGAAACCCTAGAGAAAAACAAGATTGACTCATCCACAATTTTCATCCTTTGATTTTCCAAATTCCTCTACTCTCACCCTCTCCATTAACATATCCTTGAGAGGTACATTAGCCAAATCCTTATCTCACCATACCCATATCTGTGAGAAGGTTTTTTGGTGCTTGGGAAGCAGTTCAGAAGGGACCAATTCATTTTGGTTGATGCAATGGGCAATTGTGGGATTCGGTAAGCTAGAGAAGATAAGGTTCGGCGTTCGACGTAACCCTGTTGGAGCAAGAAGCTTGGAGGGCTTAGGTGCACTGGGTAGATTAGGCTTGGAGAGTTTTCTGCTATTCATGTATCCCAACTTTATTCTCTAGTGAATTATTGACTGTTTGGAGGGCGGTAGAGAGGTTTTTCGCTGAGTACTTCGGTCTCCTCTTTGATAACACATCACTGTGTTGTCTTTGTATTTGCATCTCTCTTCCCTTAATCTTTGCCTTTTAATTACTGCTGTGGTTGTGATTAATTTCAGTTTAGATTGTTTTACCAATTTTGTTTTAGCTTATTTTCATCTTCTGCACATACATTGTTTGATTATAAGCTTGTGTTGGTAATTTGTGAATTGGGGGTCTAAACGTTCATAGTTGTTTTACATACTATTTGAACATTCACATTCTGTCCTTGAAGTGAGTGAAATCATGTTATAGGTCCTCAAAGCCAAGAACTTCATCAATGTCCTTCACGTCAATGGTGAACTTATGGCCTCTAATCCAACAATCTATTTCATCCTCTCGTAGAATGGCATTGGCATAGAATTCTTGAATCAATGGTTCACACACCCTGGGGAGATCACCAAGGAGCTTTTCCCAACCTCTATCTTGAAAACAGCCTGGGATAAAGTAGTCCTTCAAATCAACCAGGTCCACAAATCGCTTTAGGATGATTGGAGCCTTCTCAAAGAACTGATTGTTTCTCTCAAAGTGTTGGGTAGAGCGGAATCGAGTATTTTCCATTTTCTTCCTCTTGTAAGCGTGTTGTGCAGTGGTCTTCTTCATTGGAGTCATCTGTAAAATCAAAGCAGCAAGTACCACAAAACAGAGCACAAAATATGATAACAAACTCGATTATTAACCAGTTAGTATCAACACAATGGACATTGAAATACAACCCTAAAAACAGAAATTTGAAGTGTAATTCAACCAAAATTGATATGTAAAGACATAATTCATCAATACATGATAGAATCATGGCATTAATCACTTAAACATGTCAAAGAGTGTGTGTGTGTGCGCATCAAATTCAAAAGTGTGCAAATTAGGGCTAAGTGTAAAAACACAATCATATGATGTTTCAAAATCAAAACCACATGATTATCCCTACACCCATTGTATTCCATGGAATCCAAAGAGACACAAGAAAACATCTATGAGACATTTTATCATGGAGATAATATGCACATCACAACACAAACATGGTATAATGCACAAAAATGAGAAACAAACATGAAAAACATGTATTATAGGCATTATTCTAACAAAACCAACAAAACCCATACATCAAACTCAATAAAATATCAATAAACCATATTCTAACATCATATTTTCAAATCACAACAAAAACACAAAATCCAAGAAATCTAGGGCTAGAAACATGAAATACTTTGAGAATAAGAGAAAACCCATACATTTTCTTGAAGATTGGTGAAGGATTAATGAAGGATTGATGAAGAAAATGGAGGTTTTGTGAGTGAAAACGGTGGTTTTCGAAGAGGGAGAGGCAGACAAGACAGTGAAACAGCACGTGATGCAAGGGAAAACTGAAAAGTTTTTGAAAACCGTCTTGGATTTAACCCCATTTGTGCAAAACATGCGTTTTCCGTGACTGGAATGAGTCGCGAGCAAGTCACCAAAATCCCGTGTGACAAATTTTAGAAAATTTGTCTAAGTATTTTTCGCGACTGGAAGGTCCACTCGCAAGTAAGTTGCGAAGAGAGTTGCGAAGCATTCTAAGTAAATTCATGACTGGAACTTCCACCCGCGAACTAGTAGCCAAATTGAGTCGCGAAAAATGCTAAAACCCAAAAATTTTGAAATTTTTTCTAAGTCTTTTTCACGACTGGAGGATTGACTCGCCAGAGAGTCGCAAGTGCTTTTGAGTAAGCTCGTGACTGGGGTCTCGCGACTAGTGTGACCTGCAAGAATGAGTCGCTAGAACAGAGTTGCACAGTTTTTGAAAATTTTGAAAATTTTGAAAAAAAAAAAAAAACACTTTCCAAAAAAAATTAAAATACTCAAAAATCTTTTTATGTTTGATTAACATATGATTGAGTAAGTGCAACACATTTAATCAAGTACAATCATACAAATGAATAAGGCATTCATTAAATATAGACATGTGTGATGTGTGTGGGTACCAAAGATGAGACAGTCATTGGTCTAATGTGAAGCTTCAATGATCAATTCAACCAAGACATACACAATTAGCACTAGGAAGAGTGACCAATCTCAATTATAGAAGTATGCATATATGACCTCCCATAAAACTTGAATACATAATTTTGAAGCTTTTCATTTGGCTTTATACATTTCATAACATTTGTTCATTTTGGAACAATACATCTCATTTTGAGATTGATGCCTAAATTTTTTGATATTTCAATTTGATTAGTGTGACTGCTTTTGCAGCTCATTGTCTCTTTTCATTTTGAGATTTACAATGGTTGAGCTCTTTAAGCAAAAAAAATAAAAGAGTAGGAAGATATACAGGCACAAGTCTATGCAAGTCTCAAGATCAACACAACCATTGACTAATCATTCATGACAAGTTTGAAGATCTATTTACAATAGTTACATAGATGTCAAGATTTTTCCCACAAAGATATGAGTGCATAGAGAACAAGCTATGCTTGTAAATGCACAAAGCCATTTGTACGAAGGTACAAGGCAAAACATGCGTGTGACAAAACACAATAATGCCAATAAAACTTTTTGGATTTTCCACTTTTTATGTGTTCTAGGATTTTTGACAAAAATAAATAAATAAATAAAGATTGATAAAAAAGAAAACATTCAAAGCTCTTACAGACAAACAAAAATTTGTCAAAACATGCTAGAATAATTACTAGGAAAACAACCAAACAAAGTCACAACATATAGAAAGAATTGATGGATGGACATGTTCTAATGCTTATGCATGTGTACCCTTCTTCACCCACATGACATGTGCGTTTGGGGTGATATCCTTAGCGGATCGGGTACTTGAGGTATGGTTCTTAAACCTTAGCGTGAAGTTTTCCAAATAGGAGGTGATGGTGTCAATCATTTTCATCACATCACCAATATTATACTCAACTTCTCACCCTTTTGATTGCTTGAGGTTCCCTTTGCCATTTCTTTGTCCTCTTGGCCTTGGAGAGCTGCCATTCTTTAATGCCTGAAGCTTGTGGCAATTAGGTCTAGTGTGTCCTTGGATTCCACAATGATGGCAAAGTGTTGAGTTTGTGGTCCTCTTTGTGACTTCGGAAGAGATTTTCCTTTTGCCTTGAGTTTAACCACTACTGGGTTTGGAGGCTTTGTTAAAAACCGTTGAGCAATCACCTTTGGCTTCTTCTCAAACTTCCCTTTCTCAACAGTTGGAATTGCTACCATTGGTTCCTTGCTTTAACAAACTTCATCTTCTTAGACACAATGGCACTTGAACTACTCTCTCCAGTGTATCTTAAGCCACTTTTGTCAGAAAAGGGCTTTTGATGTGCAAGCACTTCGTCAATCTTTTTGGTGGCAACCCGCTCCACTTTAGCATTAGCTTGAATCACTTCAAGCTCAAGAAACTTGATCTTGGAATAGGCTTTGGTTAGTTCTTTGTTCAGCATCTCAACTTCACATTTAGTCTCCTTGTACTGCACTAGAAGACTTTTGTAATCTTGCTTTGCTCTTTTCATTTTTCTTATGGCTGCCTTAGCCACTCTTGCATACTCTCCGGCCTTCTCTAGAAGAGAATTATAAATTTCTTGCAATCCCTTTGTTCCTTCATGGACACATTCTTCACCTTCATCATCAGATTCCTCTCCAACTCCCATTGACTCCACTTTAGAGTGCTCACCAAGCTCTTCCACTAGTGCATTCAAATCTTCTGAAGAGTCCACGGGTGCAATGGTCATAAATGCAGAGTAGTTTCCTTCTCCATCACAACTTTCTTTTGAATCTGAATTTGAACTATCTGAGTCACTAAAGGTAGTGGCAAATACTCTACCCTTTGCCTTTAAATAAGTGGGGCATTCTTTCTTTACATGCCCATGCCCTTTGCACTCAAAGCACGTGACCATTTGAGATAGGGGGGAGTCTTTTGAATCCTTCTTCTTGAATTCATTCTTGTTCTTCTTAAAATTCGAGAATTTGCCCTTCTCAAAGGACTTCCCATCTCTTTTGAACTTCAAGAACTTGTAGAAGTTCTTAGCAAGGTACGCCACTTCCTTTTCAATCTCATTCTCATCCGAGGAGGCTTGACCTTCCATTCTCTCATTGATTGTCTTTAGAGTAAGAGATTTGCTCTTCCTTTGTGATGGTAGAGATAGCTCATAAGTTTGAAGAGAACCGATGAGTTCTTGAATTTTAATCTCATCAAGGTCTTTGCTCTCTTCGATGGCGGTGACCTTTGCATGGAAGCTCTCCAGCAATGACCGTAGGATCTTCCTCACAATCTTGGAGTCCTTTGTCTTTTCTCCCAAGTTGAATTTCCCAATCACCACTTCATTTAGCTTCCCATAAAATGAGTCGAATGACTCGTCTTCACTCATCTTCAGCTCCTCGAAGCGTGTGGTTAGCATTTGCAACTTGGTGTCTTTCACCTTTTTGGTGCCTTCATAGGTCATCTCCAAGATTTGCCATGCCTCCTTGGCAATTGTAACATGAGAAATCCTGTGAAACTTATCAGGAGAAAAAATAGCATTTAAAGCCTTGCTATTAGCGTTAGCTGCCGCAAGGGCTGCCTTATCCCATATGGATTTGCGACCTCCGACCTAGTCCATCCTATCTCTACAGCGTCCCAAACACTATCATCAATGGAACATAGAAATGTCCTCATACAGACTTTCCAAAGTGCATAGTTGCTCTCATCAAAATATGGAGGAACATTAAGCAACTAAGATCTATCCATCTCAACAAGGGTCTAGGATTGCACTTAGGTAATGAAACCACAGCAAGTGCACCCACTTTGATACCAATTGAATGTTCAATTAGTGTGAAAAATACTAATGAAAGTTTAGACCCCTAATTTTAACAATACCAACACAAGCTTATACACAAACAATATATGTGCAGAATAATGAATATAAGCTATAACCAAATAGGTAAAACACTTTATATTATAATTAATCACAAACATAACAACAATTAAAGATAAAAAGTAAGGGAAGAAAGATGCAAACATAAAGATAACACCAGCACATGTTATCGAAGAGGAAATCGAAAAACTCAACGAAAAACCTCTCCGCTGCCCTCCAAGCGGTCAAATGATTCACTAAAGAATAAAGTTGCGATATATGAATAGCAGAAGACGCTTCAAGCCTAATCTACCCAATGCACCTAAGCCCTTCAAGCTTTTTGCTCCAACAAAGTTACGCCTAACTTTATCTTCTTTAACTTTCCAGATCCCGTAATAAGCCCATTGCATCAACCAAATGAATTGATCATCTCCGAACTGCTTCCCAAGCACCAAAACACTTTCTCACTGATATGGGTACGGTGATATAAGGATTTGGCAAATGTACCTCTTAAGGGTATGTCAATGGAAAGGGTGAGAGTAGAGGAATTTGGTGAATCAAATGACAAAGATTGTGGATGAGTCAATCTTGTTTTTCTCTAGGGTTTCTCTCTCAAAATTCTCTTTAGAAGCTCTCTACATTTTGTGGGTATAAGGGTATTTATAGTAGTGTATGTGAGCAATGTGAAAAGTCAGTTTTCATCCAAAAAGGGCATTCTGGCGACTCAGTCTCGCGAGTGGAACGAGTCGCGAGTTTGAGTCGTGAGCTAACTGCCTGGCCAGACTGTACATTTTGTCCTGTAGTGCTCCAGCTGTCGTGACCCTTCAGTTCCCTGCATGCTTCACACGTGTGCCACTTTGGCGACTTGGCAGTCACGAGTCAGTTGCGAGATCCAGTTGCGAGACTCCTTTGATTGCACACATCTTGAGTTTTTTTCACACTCTCTCACACACAATCCTTACATAAATCCCACATAAATACAGGGTATCTAATTGCTAAAATACGAGCAAATTTGGCACGAAATAAAGCCAACACTTGATTGAATAAATTCAACCTTACAAATTGAATTCAAGAAATAGCCAAGTGAGCAAATTTTAGTGCTTAACCAGGGGCAGCACTACACTATTCTCAAGGGGTTCAAATGAACCGCCTGACTAAAAAAAAAATAAAATTATATATATAAAAAATATATTTTTTTGTTAGTTTAATACTATAATTTTTTTTTTAAAAATATTTTTGCACATCCTGACTTAAATTTTGCACACCTTTATTTCCAACTCTAAGAATAAAGAGTAAGTGTTTGTGAATTGTAAGTGTCACTATTTTTTATAAATTTATATTATGTGTGTGAGTGTGTCTAATATTGATTGTGTGCATTACTTTTTGTTATAATGTTATTTGTGTGAATTATGATGTGTGTGGATGTTTATGTGTACAATATAAATATAATAAAAATTTATATAATTTAATAATTAGGAAATAGAGATGGTTTGTTACATGTGTGTGTATTGTTATCATGTTATAATAACTTTTGTTATAAAGTTAGTAAAATTCAAGAAAAAAAAATCTTAAAGTTAGTGATTGTCCAAGCATTTGATTGGTTAAGTAGACACTAGTGTATAATTTTATGTATGAATGAGTGTGGTCGTGTGCGTCAATAATTAATACAAAGCCAATGAGTTTAGTTTAAATTTTTTTTATAAAATCAATAACAAATAGATAATAAAAACTGCATAAAAATAAAAATGTTAGATAAACTTAACAAAATAAAATGATTGTAGGCTCAAACCTACCTACATTGGTAATAGATACTCATAATTCAAAATTTGAATACATGTAGAAGGAAATTGTAAAACTTTATGTATTGATTTTTTTTTTTTTATCGGTAACTTGATATATTTAAGTTCTTTTTTTATTAAAATTTTTTAATGAACCCCCAAACAAAATTCTTGGAGGCTTGGAGCCTCTACTGTGCTCAACCATGGCTATCACCAACACTGTACTTGAACACCTCACATTGGTTTTCTTGCTCTTCTTCTCATCCTTGTGGACACCTCATGTTGCAGACTGGGTGTACGTGACATCTGGCAACCTATCATCAATTGGTGACACACTCAATTCCACGAGTTACCTTGTATCTCAAAAGGGGACTTTCGCTTTGGGGTTCTTTAGGAGGATTGACATCATTTCTAACGACAGCTATGTTGGAATATCATACATGGCTGATCCAAAGAGTGCTTTAAATCTTTATGTTATGGTTTGGCAATCGTGGTCATCCTTTTGTCAAAGACAAAACGGGTTCGCTTACCTTGGACAACAATGGAACATTGAAGATTGTACGCCAAGGTGAGAGTCCTATAATATTATACTCCTCTGGTACTAATAACACTGTTGCTACTTTGTATGATAATGGCAATTTTGTGTTGAAAGAAGTCAACTTTGATGGGTCTACCAAAAGTGTGTTATGGCAAAGTTTTGATTATCTTATGGACATCCTTTTGCCTGAAATGAAGCTAGGGGTCAATCACAAAACTGGCCATACTTGGGCACTCACATCATGGTTAACTACAGAAATTCCAGATTATGGAGCTTTCAGTGTTGAATGGGACCCCAAGGGACTTGAATTAGTCATTAAGCAAAGAGGGGTGGTTCATTGGAAAAGTGGGGCCTTGAGAGAACCAATTTGAGAACATTTCACCAGATATAACATCTATGTATGATTTCAAAGTTGTTTCAAATGAGGATGAAGAATACTTCTCTTTCAGTAACAAAAATAAGAGTGTGTTGTCTGAATGGTTTATCAATTTTCTGGGGCAATTTCAGGATTTGAGAGGACCTGATATTGGCAGAGCTGATAATTGCTATAGCTATGATACTAATGGAGGATGTCAAGGTTGGGAGCAGCCAGTGTGTAGGGAACGTGGTGACAAATTTGATCTCACAACTGGTTATAACTATGTAACCGGAGATAGTTTGTCGAGCAATAATTATAGTCTTGGCATCAGTGACTGTAAAGCTATTTGCTGGAGCAACTGTAGCTGTGTGGCTTTTACTTATCAGTATGCTAATGAAACTGGATGCCGATTTTGGACAGGCGAGACGGCGGTCCAATCCAACCGCGCTATTGATTTTGTATCTCTTTACCTTCTATCATCAAGTCCTTCCCACAAAGGTTAGTTTCAACTTGCTAGTTTTTTTTTTTTTTTTTTTTTTTTTTTTTTTTTTTTTTTTTGGGTGCTATGAACATTGTTGACCTTCAATTCATCAAATTGCAAACAGACAGTGAAAATCATTATTACAGCTTTAGAGCATTAGCATTAAAGGGCGAAAATCCCTCATCCGGGTTGATATATCCAAAAACTTTTTCCACGCAGCTAAAGTAAGATTGTAAATTTACAACCAAAGTAGTTGAAGGGTGAACATAAATTTGCTTTTTTAATTCACTCCCTCTCTCTGGCTGGCTGTGTGGATTTGCTGGCTTGCATCTGAGTATCTGACTTTGTGTATGGGTTACATGTGAAGCTTCATATGCGTTTAGTTGGATCTCTTTGACTATTAGTTTAATGTTTTAGGCTTTGACGGCTCACGTTAGTACCAAAGCCTGATTTTTTAAATGTTATTGAACTTTTTAAGGATTAGACCCATTTGCGTCTCTTGAGCTAATTAGGCCTCTCAAGGTGCACCAAACTTGTTACCCCTTTATAAGTGGCTCTTACACAATCTTTACAGTTTTTTTTTGGGTCTTGAAAATCTCACTTCTGACTATTAATTTTGATATGCAATATATAATTTTGAACAAAAAAGAAAAAGAATAGATAAATAAATCTCATATGATGACTATTAATACAGCTACTTATGATCAAATGTAGGAGCAAAGAAATGGATATGGATTGGCACTGTTATCGTCGCTGCTTTGCTTGTAATATTTTTCAGCATATTGTGTTATATACAGGGAAGGAGAAAAGTTGTACCCAAAGGTATAGTTTACGTGAGGAATGAACTTGTTAGTTCAAATTAAACGACTTGAATATTTGTTGCTCTTTCTCTCTCTCTCTCTTTTTTTATTTTTTTTTATTTTTTAGTTTAATGGAAATACTGATATATATATATATATATATATATTGTTTGTAAATTACGACAGGAAATAATGTAACTGTTAGAAATACTTAATCGTAGTATTGTATTTCATAATTTAGGAATATACATGCGATGCCTTTATATAGGAGGCATATGTGTGTGGTACAAGTAAGCATATGTGTGCGGTACAAGTAAGCATATGTGTGCGGTACAAGTAAAGTGTAGTACAAGTACAAGTGTGCTATACAAGTAAACTAGCTGGACCTAAAGCCCATAACATAACATACATTAACAGCCCCCCTCAAACTCAAGGTGGATGTGAGACCAGCTTGAGGTTGTCAACCAAATCACGAGTGCGTCCCTTAGGAAGTGCCTTGGTGAAGATATCTGCAAGTTGATCTTTGGAGGAGACGGAGAAAAACTTGAGAGCACCATGAACAAGATGAGAACGGATAAAATGACAATCAATCTCGATGTGTTTAGTCCATTCATGGAAGACATCATTGTGAGCAATATGAATGGCACTCTGGTTGTCACAATAAAGGGGAGTAGCAGAGGATGTGGACACACCCAAATCCTTAAGAAGCCATCGTAGCCAAAGGAACTCAGATATGGTGTCAGCAAGAGCACGATATTCTGCTTCAGTACTGGAGCGGGCCACGAAAGTTTGTTTCTTACTTCGCCAAGAAATCAAAGAAGAACCAAGGAGAAAGCAATAACCTGTAGTGGACCTGCGATCAGTGGGATCTCCTGCCTAATCAGCATCAAAGAATGCACGGAGTACAAGAGGAGACTGAGCTGAGTAGAAAAGGCCATGGAAGAGAGTGTCCTTCAAGTATCGTAGAATGCGCAGAACAGCAGCATAGTGAGTCGATCGTGGAGCAGACAGATACTGGCTCACCTGATGAACAGCATAAGAAATGTCTGGACGAGTAACTGTGAGATAAACTAGGTTGCCAACCAATCGTCTGTAAAGAGAAGGATTAGACAATGGTTTCCCCCCTGAGGGTGTCAGATGCGCATTAAATTCAACTGGAGTGTCAACAGTCTTGCTGTCAATGAGTCCAGCTCGAGATAAAAGGTCAGATGCATACTTGGCTTGAGTAATATAAAGACCATCTATGGAACGAGTGATCTCAAGACCCAAGAAATAGCTGAGATGTCCAAGGTCTTTCATCTCAAACTGTTGACTAAGAAAATCCTTGAGTTCTTGAATACCACTGAGGTCATCACCAGTTATGATCATATCATCCACATATAGGAGAAGTAAAATGGTACATTTATCATTGCGATGAAGAAATAAGGCAGAATCATAAGGACTGACAGTGTAACCCAAGCGAAAGATGGTAGAGCTGAACTTGGCAAACCAAGCTTGTGGAGCTTGTTTAAGGCCATAAAGTGCACGTCGAAGGTGACAAACCTTGTTTGTTTCAATAGAAAGACCAGGAGGAGGCTGTATATGGACTTCTTCATGCAGATCCCCATTAAGGAAGGCATTTTTAACATCCATCTGAAAAAGATCCCATCTACTAGCAACGGCAACAGCTAAGAGGGTACGAACAGAGGAGATACGAGCAACTGGAGCAAAAGTCTCTTCATAATCAATCACATACTCCTGTGTAAAACCTTTTGCAACAAGACGAGCCTTGTAGCGCTCGATGGACCCATCAGAGCGAGTCTTGATCTTATAGATCCACTTACAACCAACCACAGACTGACTAGGAGGGAGAGTAACCAGATCCCAAGTATGGTTTTTGGTTAATGCATCGATTTCCTCTTTCATTGCAATCTGCCATAAAGGGTCAGTAGAGGCCTCATGATAGGTTTGAGGCTCATGGAGTGTAGCAAGGGCAGTGTAACAATGATAGTCAAGTAAATGTGCAGGAATGGATCTTACCCGGGTTGAGTGGCGAGGTGGAATGTCTTGTGGAAGATCTTCAGGCGGAGCAGGAGCAGGGGACCTAGGCTCAAGGTGGGGTAGCTCGTCATCAACCTGTTCATCTACAACCTGTCTAGGAGAATCATCAAAAATATCTGGAGATGGAATAGAGAAGTCCAAAGGAGGATCAAGAGTATCTGTAGAAGGAACAGGAGACTCATCTGGAAAAATTTCTAAAACAGAAGAGTTAGTTAGAGAAAAACGAAAATGAGAGAGTTCAACAAACAAGCGGTGTTCCCAAAAGACAACATTACGGGAAACACGAAGACGATGAGAGACAGGATCATAACACCGATACCCTTTTTGAGTTTCACCATAACCAAGGAAACAACAAAGTCTAGATCGAGACTCATGTTTGTTGTGCTCATGAGGCTGAAGAAGAATGAAACAAGCAGATCCAAAAGAGCGAAGGTAATGATAGTTAGGGGGTGACCCAAAAAGGCGCTCATACGGAGTCTGATTATGGATGACAGTGCTTGGAATGTGATTAATGGCATGAACAGCATGAAGAGCGGCTTCACCCCAAAATGGGGCAGGAACTTTGGCAGAAAGAAGAAGAGCACGGACAGTGTCAAGAATATGACGAAGTTTTCTTTCGGCTCGACTATTTTGTTGAGAGGTGCCTAGATAGGTTAGATGATGTACAGTGCCATAGGAATGTAACAGAGCTTGAAAAGCATATTGAGTATATTCAAGAGCATTATTAGAACGAAAAGTTTTGATATGTTTGGAGAATTGTGTTTCAACCATTTTTGCAAAGTTACTGTATATTGGTAAGATTTCAGAACGAGATTTCACAGGAAAAATCCAACTATAACGAGAATAATTATCAATAAAAACAACAAAATAACGAGATCCACCAATACTAGTAACAGGAGAAGGTCCCCAAACATCAGAATGAATTAACTCAAAAATACTATTAGAGATAGATTCACTATTATTGAAAGGTAAAGCTGGCTGTTTTCCTAACTGGCATGAAGTACAATCAAAATTGTCTTTGGACACAGAACCCAACAGACCCTTAGAAGCTAACTGTTGTACCCGAGTAGATGAGGCATGACCAAGACGAGAATGTCAAAGTGCGAGAGAAGGTAAGGAAGAAACTGCAGCAGTTGCAGCAGCAACAGAGACAGGAGCAACAGGTGGAAGATGAAGATTGTCCACGGGAAACATACGCTCAACCCTAGGACCGGTCCCAAGCTCTTGCCCCGTCCTCGGATCCTGCACAATACACCCAGAATAGTAAAAAATAAGGCGATATCCTAGTTCAGCTAATTGTCCCACAGAGCACAAATTATAGGATAGGTCAGGTACATGGAAGACCCCAGGAACAGAGAGGTTAGAGTTCGAAACAAAACCTAGACTATTCCCATGCATGGTGGAACCATCAGCTATATGAATATTAAGAGGATGTGTTGCAGGGTCAAGTTTGGAGAATAAGGATGAGTGAGGTGTCATGTGATTGCAACAGGCAGAATCAAAAAGCCAAGTTTGAGACTTACCGGGCAAAACTGAGAGAGCAGTGGAAAGAGATGCATTACCAGCCATACGAACAGCCTGAGCTATGACCTCCTGTAGTTCAGTGGGGGAGAGGTTGATAGTGGATCCAGAAGACTGGGACTCAGCTGAAATGGAAGGCATCGGCGGAGTAGGCTCAGTATTAGCAACAGCAGCAGTAGATTTGTTGCGACGGTAACAAGTCTCAATGGTGTGGCCAGGACGCTTGCAATAATTGCAGAACTTCTTGTTGGTCTGCTTGCGACGATTGCTAGAGCCAGAGGAATCACCTGATTGCTGAGGTTGCTCACTAAAAGGAGTAGAAGGAGTAATAGCCAAAACATTGAACTTATTCTGGGCTTGAAGGGTTGCAAGCCGAGCTTCTTCTCTAACCAACTCGTTTACAGCAGTATCAAGAGAGGGAGGAGGACTGCGATTAAGAAGCTGACCTCGGATGGGCTCAAAGTCCTTGTGAAGTGACATCAGGAACTCATAGAGACGAAATTCATCTCTAACTGTAGCATATTGCTGAGCATCTTTTGAGCATGCCCAAATCGGATCAGAAAGGTCAATTTGATCCCAAATGAAGCGAAGCTGATCATAGTAGTCATTGATGGATTGCCCTGGTTCTTGTCGAAGTTGATGCAATTCAACTACCAACTAATATTTCATGGATCCGTGAGTAGTGGAGTACCTTTTGGCCAACATATCCCATGCTGATTTTGCATCATCAAATCTGCCCAACAGATTGGAGATGGAGGGAATGGAAGTGTTCCGAATCCATGTGAGGATCATGTGGTTGTGACTATCCCATTCAATCATGCGACCAAGGAAGGCAGCATCTTCTTCACTTGCTCCCTTGAGAGGAATGATAATTGCACCAGTACAGTAATGCCAGAGCATGCGACCCTTAAGAAAACTGCGCATAGCTTGAGACCAAGATAAGTAATTCTTGTTCCCCTCCAATATAGTATTGATGGGGCGAGGAAAAAAAACATCCCTTTTATCCATTTAGAAACACAATATGCAAAAACAGACTGCAAAAATGAAATCTATGCGAAAAACTGGGTAAGGGGAACCTGGACGGAAAAAGTCAACCCTGAAAAGTCAACGGTCAAAGTCAACGGCCCGATCAAAGTCAACGGTGGTCAACGGTCAGCGTAGATGACGTCAGCAGGATGACGTGGCGCTGACGTCAGCAGGTGACTGGATGCTGACGTAAGCTAGGGCTGACGTGGCACTGATGACGTCACTCGTGACGTCAGCCTGAACTGTGGACGGCGCGTGGGGCGCAGACGCAGAAGCTTCAGGCGGCGCGTGAGGGCGCGTGGGCACTCCGATGACTGCGAGACTTTCACCAAATGGTAGATCGTTCCAAGACGATCTCAGTGATACCTCCAGAAATATGATTGGAGCAATATTTGAGGCGGGATGACACGTGCAGTGATCTTGTGCGGTGTTGGACTCCTCAACGATAGCGGCTGCTGGTCCGGAACCAGAAGACAACGCTTGGAAGACGTTGGGCGTTCAACGGCGAGAGGCTGCAGCGACTGTTGTGATGGCGGAAGCGATGTTAAGAGTGGAGTAACACCAATAAAGATAAGACTGCTAAGAAAAGGTCAGAGCAGTGACTCTGATACCATGTTAGAAATACTGAATCGTAGTATTGTATTTCATGATTTAGGAATATACATGCGATGCCTTTATATAGGAGGCATATGTGTGCGGTACAAGTAAGCATATGTGTGCGGTACAAGTAAAGTGTAGTACAAGTACAAGTGTACTATACAAGTAAACTAGCTGAACCTAAAGCCCATAACATAACATACATTAACAGTAACAAAAGATGAAAATGAATTACTTGATTTAGTGAGTATGGATCAATCCCTTATTGTCAATCAGATTCCAAATGATGGGAAGAAGGGGCATGATTTAAGTGTATTTAATTATGCATATGCCATGTCGGCCACAAACAACTTCGCAGTGCAAAACAAGCTTGGAGAGGGGGGCTTTGGAGAAGTTTATATGGTAAGCTCTAAATAACATACAAAAGAAAGACGTTTTAATTAATTTATATCTTACCTTAGCTTAAACCTTATTTTATCAAAATATCAGGGAGAATTGGTGACAGGGCAAAAAATAGCCATAAAGAGACTATCAAGAAATTCAGGACAAGGAATACTTAAGTTCAAGAATGAGTTAATACTCATATCTAAACTTCAACACATGAATCTTGTTAAGCTTTTGGGTTTTTGCCTTCACGAAGAAGAGAGGATGTTAATCTACGAATATATGCCGAACAAAAGCTTGGACTCATTTCTATTTGGTTTGAAAAACATTCACCTTTTATTTTAACACTTCATTTGATTTCGTCAACAAATTTATATATTTATCTATATAAGTTTGTTGAAAGTAGATTATTAATCATATTTAACTTTTATATTCATCAGATGCAAATAAGAGCAAGCTACTAGATTGGCAAAAACGTTTTGGTATAATTGAAGGAGTTGCTCAAGGATTGCTTTACCTCCATAAATACTCAAGATTGAGAGTAATTCATAGAGACTTGAAAGTAAGTAATATACTCCTTGATGAAAATATGAACCCCAAAATCTCTGATTTTGGTATGGCAAGAATCTTTCAACAAAATGAATTGGAAGCGAACACTAAAAGGGTTGTCGGGACATAGTAAGTAAATTAATTATATTACATACATTACTATATTTGTTTCATTTTGAATGTTAAACACTATTGCTTCCACATGATTAATGAAGTTATAAACTTAAAACTTTTTTTTTTCTAATTTGATGCAGTGGATACATGTCTCCTGAGTATGCCGTTGAGGGAGTTTTCTCTATAAAATCTGATGTTTACAGTTTTGGAGTTCTTATGCTCGAGATCTTGAGTGGAAGGAAGAACAACAGTTTTTTCAAGACAGGGCACTTGTTCAATCTAGTGGGATATGTATGTCAAAAAACTTTGAGCTTCGGATGATTTTATGATATTCAATGTGTGTTTCTGATCATGTATAATCCTTTTTCAGGCATGGGAGTTATGGAATGAAGGTGCTGCCTTGGACCTAATGGACCCAGCACTTGATGATTCATATATGGATCAGATGCTTCGTTGCGTTCATGTTGGTCTCCTATGCGTTGAAGACAGTGCAATTGATCGGCCAGAAATGTCAGATGTCTTAGCTATGTTGACAAATGACAATTTGTCATTGCCGTCACCTAAGAAACCTGCATTTTCTCTTGCAAGACAAGCAATTGAGGCACATATATCTGACAAAGAATCAGAATGTAATTCGATAAATTGGGCGTCAACTTCTAATATGGTTCCAAGATAGAGGCATGTTTTTAGTATCACTTCATACGCTTGAGTATGTTAATGTTGGTTTAACGTGGTTAACCAACAAATACTTCCCAAGAATTGAATGTTTTCACTTAGATATTTACTGCTATACATACTCGTAAATTATTACAATTTTTTTTTATAACATAGATTCCCTTTCATTTGCTGCAAAACTATATTCAGATTATGACCATTGACCATTACAAACATCTTTTAATAATCTTAAACATCTTTTAAATATAATCTGATTTAGTTCTGAGAAGTAAGTAAGCGCTCTATCATGCGCCATCATATTCTTTGTAATGATCATTTCATAATCAACAATGGCCCGCTTGTTAAGTGCAAAATTTTCCAGATAAGGCAGAGAATTTTATTTGTTCAATCATGGACCCACCTAATGAGCACTGTCCAAAGTCCCCACCACAAATTCATGCAACGAGGCAATTAGTTGTTGATAATTTTTTTGTTTATTATTCTTAAATTTTGTTTCCTTTAAAAAAAAAAAAAGGAAAAATATTAGTTCTGTCCCAACATTTGTGGATTGTTGTCAATTTGATCTCTATATTTGGTAGCCATTGATTTGGTCAATTTTTTTTTAATTTTATTTATTTTAATTATAGGAATTTGGTCTATCTTATTTTCAACTCATAGTCAAATTGGTTACTACCGTCAAATCATAGCTTTTCTTGCATTTTCTTGACAACCAAACAAAAAAACACAAATCAAATTTACCAATATCCTACTATGGTAAATACATATCAACTCAGCAACTAAAGCAAATCTAGATTTGGATCCAAAATAATTGCAAATTGAAAATAATAGGGACAAAGTTGAATGTAAGTTAAAAATAACAATGTCCAATTTAACTACTACCAAAATGTACAAACAAAGTAGGCTAAAGTTGAAAATAATAAAGGCCAAATTGACAATGACCCTAAAATGTAGGGACCAGCAAAATGGTATTTTAGCTAAAAATTTTCAAATGATCATTAGTCATTTTTAAACCACAAATCATCAAGTAGAAAAAATAATGCACATACATAATTCATTTTAAGAAAACCTTGAATAATGTTTCAAAACACGTTTAATCTTAAAATGCTCATATGTAAGTATTGATTATTTTTCTAAAATCAATAACAAGATAAGGAAACCACAAACTTCATTCAAAATTTATCCTCAATTTTATTGATAGACCAAGAATGTATTGACCCCTTGTGATAAATTAACCAATTAATTAGCCAAGTGAATTAATTAAGTTAATTAACATGCAATACGTGTGGTAGCACAAACAAATTACCAACTAAATAAATATGCAGCGGAAAATAAAAATGACACAATGATTTGTTTACAAATGGGGAAAACCTCGAAAGCAAAAACCCCACCGGGTGATTTTAAGGTCACCACTACCGAAAATCCACTATTATCACAACAAGCGGTTACAAGTAAAGGAATCCTAGTACCTTATACCAACCTACAGTTGAACTCTTACCCCAATACCTAATTGGACTTATTCAGTAGTGACAATCTCTCCTTTTCAATGCACGGCTCCCAATACGTGACTAACCGATCAATTGCACGGATCCAAGTACGTGACTAACCACCAACTTGAGAAGGATTTTGGCTGCAAAGTTCTTCAGTTCATCCACACGATGAAGATCACGAAGTACATTGGTTACAAAACCTTACGACGTACAAATGCAGCAGCTTCTTAAAGAAAAAGATGAACTAGGGCAAATTGTCTCCGGTCACAATGTGCTTGTGAAAAACCTTTGCATCAAGTTGTACTCACTTGCATCCACTGTGATGGCCCTTTAAATAATCCTTATATATGTTTAGGGTTGTGAGAAAAAAAAAGCCCAAACATGTATACATGGATTGGAGTGCAATTAGAATTGAAAATTTGATTTTCATAAATCTCGATAGATACCCTATCTATTGAGTAGCTGTCGAGCATCGGGCTAGAACTGCCTTTTAAAGCTTGATAGATGCTATCTGTTGAGCTAGCTGTTGAGCTTTAAAATCCAGTATTTCTTCACTTGATTCTTGGACAGACTTGCATGGTTTTAACACTTAGACTTGAAACCTTGTTCCTTGAAGTATTAAATACATCCTAGATCTACCCAATTACAAGTAAAGTGTGTTTTGTCAAAGGATTAGCCAACTCTATATTGGCATATGTTCCTAACATGATTCACATATGTCCTAACAATCTCCCCCTTTGGCAATCCGTGACAAAACCACAACAAAAAAATGAACATATGAGAGAAGTCATAAATCACTCAACTCATACTCACTTGTTGAATACAATAAAATATATCCTAACACAAACTCTTGAAAAACTTTGCAAGAAGAGAGTTCATGGCAAGAAAGACTTTGACAACCTGTATTTCTGAAACACTTTAAAAAAAAACTCATCAAGACATCTTAGTGTGAAACAGAAATAAAATATTTTGTACAATTAATAAGAAGCATGTGCATAAAGAGATAGGTGAAAGAATGTAATAACAACCTCAATATATATATCAACATAAGTACAAGGTTTGCTATCACAAAGTAAGAACAATGTATCGATAAAGTAAGAAAAGAAAAGATACAAAAAGTCCTCACTACATCCCTCAAAAAGAAAAACACTCCCCCTATCACAACAATGTCCTATGCTAACTCTCCCTTTAAATACATGACTACTCTCATCCCAAAACTACTCCCCATTTTTGTCACGAATGACAAAGGGTAAGTAACTCAAGCAGTCATCTCGGCGTCATCGAAAGAGCTAGCATCCTTATCCTCATCATCATCGTCGTCGTCGGAATCACCATCATTGTCCTCATCCTCAGATGCCTTTGGAGAATGAGGGGGAGACTCTATGAAGCCACTAAGGCGAGCCTGCCATCGAGCAATACGGCTGACACGGGTGTTCACCTGACACAACTCACCACTGAGTGTGTCAAGGCGAGCATCCATGCACTAAAGCTGCGCCATGACCACCTTGAGGATCACACCACCCGCCAATGAAGAAGGAACGGATGTAGAAGAAGTGGAAGAGGCTGGAGGAGTCGCCGTCTCGATTCGTGGCTGCTTTGGCCGAAGCTTGGCCTCATTCCATCTAACGATAGCATCATTTATGGCACACATAGGAGAAAAGTGTGTATACTCAAAATAGGAGACAGAAAAATGGTAGAGAATCCATGTGATAGCCAAAGGGAAAAAGAGCTTATCACGGGTCGTCGTGTCCTATAAACATCTATGAGGGAGAGAATGAAGTGAGAGGGAAAATCTATAATGAGTCCCTCAAGAAGGGAAAACAAAAATCGAGCACGAGGCTTAATGATAGAGTTATAGTGAGACAAAGGATGGAGAACAAATGTCATCACCATGTTAAGGAACATTGGACCTTTTACAAAGCCCTAGCAAAGGGTGTTTTGATGGTCACCCCAAGATGAAGGTGTCTCACAGAAGCAAGACGAGAGTTCATCTTTAAACACAGTCCTAAGACGCTCACAGCCGGGGTAGTTAGCAAACTTTACCCTCGGTACATGTAGCACCTCGGATATAAGATCTGGAGTGACTACAATGCGCATACCTCATACGCGAGTGATAAAATGAGGTACTGAATAGTCGAATCCATTCATGTTAAAGTAAAACTCCTGTATGATCATAGAGGGATAAATGACCGGGATGCCACACTGTGACTCCCAACCCCTACTGTAGATGACAGAGGGAAGGTCAGTATCGAAAAAGTCCGATAAGATGACTTGGCATTCCGAATGAATGCCTCGTTGTGAAAAGTTCTCATAAAAGTCCTTACAGGCTTTATCATCATGGAACCTGTCGTGATATAGAGTAGAATCAGCGGGGGAAAAGGAAGAAGATGCCCCAAAATGAAGAGGGTTCCGGGACGGAGCAGATTTCCATTTAGGTGCCATAGAGCAACTAACGAAAGAAAGAGAGAGAGAGAGAAAGAAACTCGCAGAAAAGCACCAACATAGATCAATATAAGAATATAAAGAAATGAAGGTACGTATGCATGAAAAATGCATGAGCATGTGATATGCAACAGTAAAAACATCATAGGCTCTGCCCAATCCAAACCTACTAGCACACGTGATTTCAACATATCAAGCATACATCTCTAATGCATGAAACATTGTTAAAATGCAAATGTGATGCTGTACGTTTTTAGACCCCTTAAAACACGAGTTGTTTAACCTACTTATTTAGCTAAGTGATTACATTATTTAGATCTAGGTTAACACATTCAAATCATATCATGTAAATAATGCGGAAATATAAAGAACACATGATATGATAACCCAGGAAAACCAAACTGGTAAAAAACCTGGGGATGATTTAACCTAGCTATCCTCAAGGTAAAACAGATCCACTATGAAAGAATTGAAGTTTGTATAATAAGACTTAGACCACTAACATCCTATTGCTATCTTGCGTAGAAAATTTACTACCATGACCACGTGACAGCTTCGAGTCCACGGACTACTTATTTCCTTGATCCACTACAACCACAAGTACTCCCATTTGTGACTTTGAGACTCCACTCAAAGGTTTTAGATCTTCTTTAAATTCTTTATGCAGCAACTGAAGCGATCACCAAATTCTTGACATGAACCTTGATCTTGATAACCCTAAGTGTGTATGAGGGTAAACACCTCTAGATCTCACAAGAGATTCAACACATAGCACATCAAAGACTTCTAAAACATAGGTAGGGTTTTCCTTTTATACTTGGAGTAAAACATAAAACCCTACATGACAAACGGACTTAGGCTGAGTTGGAAAATTCTGCAGAAAATTAATCTGCACGAGGTTTGATCGATCGAGCCTTGCAGATGTAGTCTAGTAAATTCTGCAATCACTTGATTCCAACTTTACAAATAAACACACTTTGAGTAGCCTAAATCTAGACTCTAAGTTTTGATTATAGTTTGTCAACACATTACAAATTGAAGTTCTAATACATTTAGTTCCTAAAGTCTTAGAACCTAACAAACTCCCCCTTTGGCAATCCGTGACAAAACACATTACAAATATAAAATGCTCAAATTTACAAATAGCTCATTCAAATTTAAAATGCCCTAAATACAATTCAACCTAATTACTATCTATCAGTTGCTAGTGTAGATAGCAGCACGATTGAATTAAGCTGTATATTCCTGAAATACTCAACAAACACATAAATGCATGTGTGGAAAATACAAGTAGAACAAAAGAGAATTCTTGATTTCACAAAACAAAAAATAAAAGACATATACCATGAATAACCTCATAATATAAATCAATAACCAATATATCACATGTGAAACAAGAAGCAATAAAAGAAACATAAAACATAGTGTCTCCCCCTAACATATACAACACACAAAAAATAAATACATCATAAGCCAAATAAAAAGAAATACATCAAAGAAGCTCCTAGATACAATCTATGTACCCTAAAACAAAAACTCCCTCTATCTCCATGTACAATATGTACTCCTCCTTTTTGTGACGAATTGCCAAAGGGTAATCAAGGCTCATCATCAGAAGAAGGTGGTGGGGTAGCACTTGCCAAATCAGAACGTAAAGCCTGAAACTCCGTGAGCACATACACAAAAATCTGTCCATACGCTGCCTGAATGATCATGACAGCATCTAGCATACTCCGTAGAGAAGCATCGCTTAAAGAACCGTAGGATCAACAACGGCGGCAGGATCGACATACTCCTCAGTAGTGGGGTCACCAAATGTAGGAGGCCTAGATGCACTTGTAGAAGACTCGACTCTAGGGTGTTTAGAGCTAGCTTTCATCTGAGCTGCTCTTTGCTGAAGAAAGTTGGCACTTATGGGAGCTATAATATGTATAGGCTCAGACGTGGGAAAATCCTCTAATCCTAAATGTAACAGAATCCTATGAATAAAAACCAGAGAGAAAAGACCATGTGATTTAGAACTACTCCTATGAACCTTAACTAAAGATCGAATGAAAAGAGTAGGAAAACTCATAGGAGCATTAGTCACAAAGGTATACAAAAATGCACATCTCTCAATAAGAATGGTGTGCAAGTGAGAGATAGGCCAAATAGAATGACAAGAAATCCAGAAAAACAAATAATTGAGCTCGGTAAGCTCATGAAAGGTGACATGAGGATTAGTACCCCAACTAATGGAAGTACCGGTGATATAAGACATAATGTCATCAAGAGGAGGGGTCTCAATGTATGGGTACACGGGCTGCTGTACCAAAGGTAGAATAAAAGCAGTGGTCACTACTGAAGGAGTAATGACATACTTTTCACCCCTTATCTAACTCATCACATATTGTGTGTTGGAATCATCGAAGTGGACAGAGAGGTTCGAATAGAACTTTCTAATCAAGGCAGCCGGAGGAGAATGATCTACATATAAAAGAGGCAACCAACCCTTACGCTCAAAGTTCCTATGTATCTCCGGATCTAACTCATCTAGTATGACCTTACGCTCAGCCTAGACCGACCTAAATATGTTAAGCTTCTCATAGGTTTCTTGGTTTTTCTCAAATCTATACCTATCACTCTCGAAAGTCGGGGTAGAGGGGGTGGTGGTTTTCTTTGCTCTGGTCTTTCTAACCATGATGCTAAGGGTTGGAAAGGAAAGAAAAAAAAAATAGAAAACAAAGAAAAGAAACAACAAAACTAAGGGCAGACTGCATTAGAGAGGATTAAAGCACAAAAATCTCAATAAATAGCAATCTATATGATGCATGTAATGAATGCACATATGATGCATGCTCTAATGCATTGAAATTTGTTCAATTTTACTTCATAAACCATCAATTGACTTGAACATATAGTTTTAGACCAAAAACCCCAAATTTTGAAAAACCCAATTTCTAAAATCCTAACAAATTGATCAATTTATCATTACACTAGTTAGATAACATCATATAATGACATAATAAACCAATAACATAAGTCAATTTCATCAATTTTAGCCAAATTGAACAAAATCCCCAATTTCTTAAAGTTTCAAGCCCTAGAAATTTCAATTTTTCCCAAATCACAAAATTAATCAAATTAATGCATGGGAATCATGTTAATAACATCCAATAACAAAAACCCATTAAACAAAATTGATTAAAAACAACGGATTTGAACAAAAATCCTAAAATCCCTAGGTTCGAAATTTTCAATAAAAATGCATGAATCATGTAATTTTAAATAAAAAATAAAGGGTAAAAGAGACTTACTAGTGCTTGAGGACGAAAAACTTGGAGAAATTTGTGGAAGAAAACGACAAATTTGGTTTAGATTGGATCGGTCGAAGAGGAATAGTGTAAAAAGCTTTTTGAAAAATTTGAAAAGTGTGAAAAACACGTGAGAAAAGCTTCTTTAAAACACTTTCAGATCGAATTTCGATCAATCGAAAATAAGCTTTGATCGATCGAAAAACAGATTCGATCGATCCAGCATCAATCGAGCATCGATCGAGTCAGGCAGATTCAAACCAAAATTTTTATCGTAATTTCGATTGGTCGAGAAGCAACTTTGATCAATCGAAAGTCTAGAATTTTAAAATTTTTGAAAAACAGAGTATTTTTATGCAGAAACATCTTAAAACACAATATTTCATGAATGAAATGCATAAGTATGAGATTAAAAGTTTTTCAAAAACACTTGAATTCAACCCAGATCTTCCAAAAAAACATTTTTTAAATCAATTTGTCCTCAAAAACTCAATCATAAAACACATTTTGCATTAAAATCAAGGAACATGTAATCTTGGATGGCCACAACAAAATTACACACAATATCATGTACTAAGTTTAGTAAAGAATAACTTGTGTAGTTTGTGCAACTAGCAATAGCTTGAGATACATGTGAGGTGATAAGTAGATAGTAATCAATCACAATTTCTACAAAATTCATCACATAAGTCTGAAAGAGATTATCACCTAAAGAGTTACATCATTAAAAGTTTTTCAAAAACACTTGAATTCAACCCAGATCTTCCAAAAAAAACATTTTTAAATCAATTTGTCCTCAAAAACTCAATCATAAAACACATTTTGCATTAAAATCAAGAAACATGTCATCTTGGATGGCCACAACAAAGTCATACACAATATCATGTACTAAGTTTAGCAAATAATAACTTGTGTAGTTTGTGCAACTAACAATAGCTTGAGATACATGTGAGATGATATGTAGATAGTAATCAATCACAATTTCTATAAAATTTATCTCATAAGTTTGAAAGAGACTATCACCTAAAGAGTTACATTATATAACTCTTACATCTCATAGAAAACAAGCTTGCAATCATGGAAGTTTCTTGTTTTATCTCATAGTATACACACCAATTTTATTTCAATATGAAAATATTTGATTAGCCAGATAATGTACACACCAATTTTATTTCATTGTGCATTTATTATAGCCCAATAATGTACACACCAATTTTAGCATTAATCTGATGCCACACCTTATATTCTTTTTGTGCATGTGTTACACTTTTTCGAGCACAAAATCTTATGATATGCACTAAGGTGTTCATGATTGGCTAGTAAATAGTGGTGAGATGTTTATTTATACCTTTCTCATTAAGTTCAAGTCCAAACAATCAAAAGCATGTGACTTCAAGATCATGATCAAGTGATCAAAAACTATAAACAACTCCCACACAACATGCATTACATAGCTAAAACTAGCAAAGTGCAGTGAAATAAGCTCATCCAAGCTAAACAAGGTACACAAACATGTTATGTAAGAATAGTATGGCCAGCCTTGATTACAAGTCCAAGAAAAATAATACAAAACACATTTTTCCTTCCTTCCTTTTTTTTTTTTTCTTTTTCTTTAAGGAATAACAAAAACAACCTATCATGAAATGCATGAATGTTATGCAATGAAAATCCTAAACATAAACAAAAAAAAAAAAAAAAAAAAAAAAAAAAAGCAAAAGAAGAATGGTCACAAAGAGTATTGAGATGAAGTACAAGGACTATATCAGAAAGACTCAATTAGATTGAGCCTTTTGCATCCAAAACTTTTTAGATGCAACTCTTGCATTGGAGTTATTATTCATATTAGAATGATGAGCAACTCCAGGATTGGTATAAAGGTTTAACACCTTTACTAACTCACCAATAAGTACCATAGGATCTTATGCTTGAGGCACATGTACTTTTGGCTTATTTGCTCGCTTAGTAGCTTACAACTTGAAACAGTTTGGGTGAATATGCCCAATCTTTCCACAAAAATGACAAACCCATAAAGGCCTATCATGCACCTTATCCTTAAGGAGGGCAGGATTCTTAGGCTTAGACTCTTTAAAATCAACCGTAATCTTTCTAGGAGGTGGTGTAACTTCTACTAGTTTGACAATCTCACTCTTGGGGGGGCTCAGAAGAAGAAACAAAATTAGTAGAATGAGTTCTAGACACAAAGATGCTATCTTCAAAACCTAGACCAGTTTTGTCTAAGGGAAACTTCTGAATACTCAACATGTGATCAAGTTTAGAACTAGCAGACCTATTTGTTTGTTCTCTAGCAACAAATAATTCTAGTTCCAAGTTCTTGACTTTATCAAGCAACAACATGTTTTCAGTCTTCACCTTATTAATCAATTCATTAGCATCAAACAATTTCAACAGCGAATCTTTCTTATCAATTTCAAGAGAAGCAATTTTTTTCAAACCTAAATCAACATTCATAGCATCCTTTGCAGCAACCTTACAAAGATTATTATAGGCTTCTTGCAAATCAGCATTCTCAGAGAGTTCCCTATCAGAAGGGTTTTCATCAACCACAACACTTTCATTAACTATAGCGGTAGCTGTGAAAGTAATGAAGTTTCCATCCTTATCACTACCAAACTCATGATCAGAAAGTTCATCATCACTAAGGGTTACAACCATAACTTTACCCTTTGATCTCAAGAATGTAGGACATTCTGATTTTACATGACCATACCTTTAACAATCAAAACATTGTTGACCCATAGAATTATTAGAGGTTTGACCTACTTTCTCTTTAGATTTATCAGTATAGTTCACTTTAGTGGGGTCATTCCTCTTAATATTTCTAGGTTCAGCATTGTTTTTACCTCTTGCCCTTCTGTTGTTGTACCTAAGAAAATTTCTAAAGTTCTTGACGAGATATGCAATCTCTATAGAAGAGAGTTCATCATTAAATCTATTACCATCAACATCATCAACTGACTTAAAAGCCATTGATTTGGATTTGTTTGTCTTAGGTAGGTCTAGCTCATAGGACTGGAGAGATCCTAAAAGCTCATCAACAGGGATGGAGTCCATATCCTTGTTTTCAATAATGGTAGTTACTTTGGGTCTAAAATCCTCAGTCAAGGATCTAAGTATCATCCTAATAATCTTAGGTTGATCATAAATTTCACCAAAATTATAAGCAGAGTTAACAATATCATTCAGTTTAGCATAGAATTTATCAAAACATTTATCATCAGACATTCGAATACTTTCAAATCTAATAGTTAACTGCAGTAGTTTGTTAATCTTAACAACCTTTGTGCCTTCATGCACAGTTTAGAGAATATTTCATGTAGTATGAGCAACCTCAACATTTGAGATCTTCTTGAATTCCTCTATAGAAACAGCATTAAAAATAGCATTCATGGCTTGCTATTAAAAGTGGCTATTTCTTTTTGAGAAGTTGTCCATTCATTTACTGGAGTAGTCGGTTTCTCCCATCTGTATTCAACGAAATTCCAAATTCTCTCATCAATAGATTTCAGGAATGCTTTCATCCTTACTTTCCAGTAGGCATAGTTATTCCCATCAAAGTGAGGAGGGATCACAAGAGAGTGACCGTGTTCTATGAAAACAGGGGTCAAGGATAAACTCTTAGGTCAAAGGATCTAAATACAAGAGCTAACCTACTCTGATACCACTTGTACATTTTTAGACCCCTTAAAATACAAGTTGTTTGACCTAGTTATTTAGCCAAGTGATTACTTAGATAAATTATTCAGATCTAGGTTAACACATTCAAATCATATCATGTAAATAATGCGGAAATATAAAGAACGCACGATATGATAGCCCAGGAAAACCAAGCCGGTAAAAGACCTAGGGAGGATTTAACCTAGCTATCCTCAAGGTAAAACAGATCCACTATGAAAGAATTGAAGTTTCCACAATCAGACTTAGACCACTAACATCCTATTACTACCTCGAGTAGAAAACTTACTACCAGGACCACGTGACAGCTCCGAGTCCACAGACTATTTCTTTCCTTGATCCAATGTAACCATAAGTACTCCTACTTGTGATTTTGAAACTCCACTCAAAGGTTTCAGACCTTCTTTAAATTCTTTATGCAGCAACTGAAGTGATCACCAAGTTCTTGACATGAATCTTAATCTTGATAACCCTAAGTGTGTATGAAGGCAAACACCTCTAGATCTCACAAGAGATTCAACACACAGCACATCAAAGACTTCTAAAACTTCGCTAGGGTTTTTCCTTTTATACTTGGAGTAAAATATAAAACCCTACACGTCAAACAAGCTTGGTCAGAGTTGGAAAATTTTGCAGAAAATTAATCTGCACAAGGTTCGATCGATCGAGCCTAATTTTTGATTGATCGAGCCTTGCAGATTTAGTCCAGTAAATTCTGCAATTACTTAATTCCAACTTTACAAATAAACACACTTTAAGCAGCCTAAATCTAGACTCTAAGTTTTGATCATGGTTTGCCAACATAATACTGAAAGCTAAAAAATGTGTTAAAACACAAGAGCTGTTTAGACCCCCAAATTAAATTATGACTCGATTAATTTTACTCTAACTTAATACTAAGTGCGAAATAGAGTAAGTGCTAGTGGATAAACAAACAAACTACTCTAACCCATAATCATAATAACATAGTAGTAAAATGAAAGGTAAAAGAGTAGGGAAGAAGAATGCAAACGTAAGATAACACATCGATGTGTTATCAAAGAGGAAACCGAAGAACTCGACGAAAACCTCTCCGCTGCCCTTCAAGCGGTAATCGATCCACTAGACAATCAATTGGGATACATGGGTTAGCAAGAGACCCTCTAAGCCTAATCTACCCGATGCACCTAAGCCCTCCAATCTCCTACTCCAACAAGGCTTCTCGGAACCGAGTCTTGTCTAGCTCTCCGGATCCCGCAATACTCCCGATTGCATTCGCCAAAGCCTGGCTTCTTCTAATACTTCCCAGTAGCACCAAAACCTCACTTGATACTCTGAAAGGGTATGGTAAGTGTTTGGGCTATCAACCTTTCAATGGTATGAAAATGGAAAGGTAGGAGTTGAGGAAAATCCACAAGCAATTGTGTAGAGAATTGTGGGTAGAACAATCTCTAACTCTCAAGGTTTGTGGCTAGGGATTTCTCTCTGAAGCACTCCTCAATATATGTGGGTAATGTGGGTATATATAGTATAGGTATAGAAAGTGTGTATCAAAAATGATAATCTGACAAAATAAAATGTTTCGCGGGTATCTCGCGAGAAGGCCTTACCCACGAGACACTCGCGAAAACCAGCTGTCTCCATCCTGTCCTGACTCTTCGCATTCCAGTCATGTGCTAGGCACATGCTTCACTTCGCGGGATGCTTAGTCGCGAACTACCGGTGAAAACACTTCAATCTTCAATTTGCCTTGAGTCTTCACACACACTCTCTCTCTCACAACCCTCACAATGAAATCCTACATTAAATACATAGTACAAAAGATTGAACATAATTACAATAAAATTTGGCACAGAATAAAAGCCAATAAAACACATAGTTGTAAATTACAACTTTACAATCTCCCCCTTTGGCTATTCCGTGACAAAACCCCTAAAACAGACTCTAGACTTAAACGTGAGTTTGGGAACAGTAGCAAAACTCACTCACACCTAATCTAGAAGCCGTGAAGCACTTCCACGTATATACTTGTAACCTGAAACACTCGCACACAAACAAAACTTTCATTAAGCTTATGACAAGTTGAATACAAGGTACTTTCCTATGCAAGTAAAATGCGATCAAGTTAATAAACACTATAAAGCATGTAAGCATATCTTGATCAAACAAGGACAGTCATTAAAGAATGACTACAATGAACATTTAACTAGTAAATGCTCATCTGGACATGCAATGCAATAAGGATCAATCGCTAGGATCAATTGCATGTCCAACACACAACCAATGCAAAATACACGAAGTATTTGCATCTAGGATACAAAATCCTACTAGGGTAGAAGTGTGAGGTACTTAAGATAGTTTTGCAACATCTAAAAGTACGAAAAAAAAAATTTCTACAAAAGCAATAAGATAAACACAAGTACTAAATACAAACTGAAATATAAAACCATAGTCCTTAAACTTTTAAAAGAAAGCAATAAAAACAACTGTAAACAAACAACAACTACTAGCTACTCCTCCCCCTATCACTACACTCCCCCTATCAACGACACCATCCCCCCCTTTTTGTCATGGAATAGCTATTCTCCATGTTCTTCTAGCTTCCTTTGAATTTGGTCCAACTAAGTCTGGAGAGATGTGAACTTTGTGTTGAAGCGAATGTGCTGGGAGTGCGTGATGGTAGCTGATAGGCCAAAAACGTATTGATCCCTTGTGATAAATTAATTGATTAATTAGCCAAATTTATTAATTAATCAAATTAACATGTAAAGCGCGTGGTAGCACAAACAAATCACCAATTAAACTTAGTGTAGCGGAAAGTAAATTGACACAGTGATTTGTTTACGAATGGGGAAAACCTACACAGCAAAAACCCTACCGGGTGATTTTAAGGTCACTACTCCCGAGAATCCATTATTATTAAAACAAGAGGTTACAAGTAAAGGAATCCCAGTATCTTATACCAACCTATAGTTGAACCCTTACCCCAATACCCAATTGGACTTGTTCTGTAGTAACAATCTCTCCTTGTAATGCACGGCTCCCAGTACGTGACTAACCAATTACGCGGATCCCAGTACGCGACTTTAATCACCAATTAGAGAAGGTTGTTGGCTGCAAAGTTCTTCAGTTCATCCAAACGATGAAGATCAAGAAGATGCTTAGTCACAAAACCATACGATGCACAAACACAACAACTTCTACACAAGACCAATGAACTAGGGTAAATTCTGTCTCCAGTCACAATTTGCTTGAACAAACTTTGCTCAACACTTGTGCAACTTGTGTCCCTTTGACGGTCCTTAAAATAATCATTTAATATGTCTAGGGTTATGAAAAAAGAAAGCCCAAACATATAATCACGGATTAGGGTCAAAACAGAACTGAAATTCTATTTTTCATAAACCTCGACAAATAGCCATCTGTCGAGTAGCCATCGAGCCACGGGGCTGGAACAGCTCTTCAAGCTCGATAGATACTAGCTGTTGAGCTATCTGTCGAGATTTAATGAACTTGCACTTTTCAGCTTGAATCTTGGACAGACTTACATGGCTTCAACACTTGATCTTGAAATAAAGTTTCTTGAAGTATTAAACACATCCTAGATCTACCCAAATACAAGTAAAGTGCATTTTGTCAAAAGATTAGCCAATTACATAAAATAGTGACATATGTTCCTAACAAGTGAATCACATATGTCCTAACAATCTCCCCCTTTGGCAATCCGTGACAAAACCACAACAAACAAATGAACATATGAGAGAAGTTATAAATCACTTCAACTCATATTCACTTGTTGAATACAATAAAATCTATCCTAACACAAACTCTTGAAAAATTTTGCAAGAAGAGAGTTAATGGCAAGTAGACTTTGACAACCTGTATTTCTAAAACACTTTAAACAAAACTCATCAAGGCATCTTTGTGTGAAATAGAAATAATAAATTGCATACACGTAATAAGAAGCATGTGCATAAAGAGAGAAAAGAAATAACACATGTAAGGGTAGGTGAAAGAAACATACATCAACATATAAACAAGATAAGTACAATGTATATCAATAATGGTCACAAGACCTAAGGTACAAGAATAAATGTATCTAAAGTAGAGAAAAGAAAAAGATACAAGTAATCCTCACTACATCCGTCATATATTAACACTCCCCCTATCAAAATGGTCCTATACTAACTCTTTCCCTAAGTATGACTACTTTCCATCACTATCATCCTTGGAAGCATCATCACCATCACCATCCTCAGCATCAGAAGCCTCTGGAGTACGTGGAGGAGAATCAACGAAGCCACCCATGATCGCCTGTCGTCGTGCAATACGGCCACCACGAATGTTCACTTGATACAACTCAGTGGAGAGTGTATCAAGGCGAGCATCCATGCGCTGAAGCTGCATCTTGATGTCTCCTAGAGTCACATCGCTCGTAGAAGAGAAGGGAGCAGATGTGGATGGAATGGATCGAGATGGAGCTGAACGGGAGGGAGGAGCTACTAACCCAGATTGCCTCGACCTAAACTACGCCTCGCTACGTTTAACGGTAGCGGCGTCTATGGCACAAATATGGGGAAAGTGGTCAGACACTGGAAAGGGAATAGAAAAATGGCGTAAGATCCTCGTGATAGCGGAAGGAAATATGAGCTTATCACGGGACGCCGTATCCCTATAGACATCTAAGATGGAAAGAATAAAGTGAGAAGGAAAATCTATGGTAAGATACTTAAGAAGGGACAACAAAAATCGAGCACGAGGCTCTGTGATAGAGTTATAGTGAGAAAGAGGGTGAAGAACAAAAGTCATAACCATGTTAAAAAACCGAGGGCCTTTTGCAAAGTTCGAACAGTAAGTGAACTAATGCTCATCCTAATTAGAAGGGCGCTCATAGAAAGTAGATTTGAGCTCATCTTTGGACACAGTCCTCAGATGCTCACAACCAGGGTAGTCAGGAAACTCTATCCTAGGGACACAAAGCACATCCGTAACAAGCTACGGTGTGACAGCAATGCACGTACCTCGAACGCGAGTATGAAAGGGAGGTACGGAAAAATCAAATCCATGCATGCTGGAGTAAAACTCCTGGATTAGCACGGATGGACAAGTGACCAGGACGTTGCACAATGACTACCAACCCCGACTGTGAATGACAGTGGGTAGGTTAGTGTCGGCGAAATCTACCAAAATGATTCAGCGTTCAGAATGAATGCCTCGTCGAGAAAAGTTCTCCGAGAAGGCCTTACGGGCATCCTAATCACGAAACCGAATATGTGATGGAGTAGAATCAGAGGAAGACGATGCCCCGAAATGAAAAGGGTTCCGGGATGGAGCAGACTTACGTTTAGGTGCCATAGACACGACTAACGTAAATGGAAAAGAGAGGGAGAGAGAGAGATAACCAGAAAAGTCCCAACACATTTCAAATATAACAAGTATGTTGAAAAGAGAGTACATATGCATGGGAAATGCATGAACATGTGACATGCAATACAAAAAGCATCATGGGCTCAACCCAATCCAATCCTACCAGCACACAATCAATTTGCACACATCTAAATGCATGATAATACTGTTATAATGCTTATGTGATGCAATATATGAGATTTTAAACTCATTTAAGCAAAAACCGATCCCAAAATTTCAACAAAAACTCATCAATTTTGAAAAACTCCAAAATTTTTCAAAAATCCCTAAACCTAGGTTTCAAAACATGAAATGCATGTAAATGAGAGATTAGAAACTCACCAAGTGAAGAAAGACTTGGAAAAACCTTGAAGAAAACTTGGGGAAGAAGTTTGGAGTGAGTGAGAGAGTTTTGGGATGTGAAAGGACAGATAGATTGAGAGAGATGTCGAGCAAAATGACAACCAGATCGAGTTGAACGAATAAATAGTAGTTCGGTAAATCTCGATAGATAGAGGTGTCAAGAGGTGTCAAGAAGGTGTTGAGCATAAAAGATGTCGACAGATGTAGCTGTCGAGGATCTGTTGAGGAACAATTCAACAGAAGAGATAATAAACAAGCTCGATCGATCCACCAGCTGTTGAGAAGCTATCGAGGAGACAAAAGCTTTCTCGATCAATCCACCAGCTGTCGAGAAGCTATCCAGATTGTGATAAGAAGAAGTTGAAAAGCTCGATAGATAGCCAGGTGTCAATGAGGTGTCGAGAAGCTGTCAAGATTGCTTAAAAACAATTTTTTCAAGAAGAAAAGAATATAGATATGAATGCAATCAAGCATGCAACTCAACCAATGATCCAATCAATATTTTAAGCTCTCAAAATCATCTCTCAACAACAATTTTAAGCACATGGATCCCAAAAACACACACACACACACACACACACACACACACACACTAAACAAGTCTAACCAATTTTATATTTCAAAAATAAGTCAAGACAGTTTAGTGAGCATACATTAACACATGTAAAACCTTGTGATGGCCAAATCACATTGTACCTACACATGTATCAAGAGTAGCAAAGAATATTGCTTGTTGTGTGTGAAAAACATCGCAAGATTGCATAAGTGTATACATGTTGTGATGATTTGAGATATGAGAAAATCACTTTAACTCACACACAATCAATACTGTTTGATGGGGACTATCACCTTCAATGTACATCCTCTAACTATCACATCTCCTAGAATACACACTTGCAATCATATATAAAGCATTTTTATTCTTTTTGCTTTTGATTTTTCTTTGCATATTTTACTTTTTAAGCGAATCATACATGGGCATATAAAAGATAGAAAAGAAATACCCAATTATGTTAAGCATTTGACATTCCAATTTTGTTATGCCAAAGCACACAAATGTCATTGACATTGCACTTTTGCTATGCCAAAGCATACAGATGTCATTTCATGATTGGCGGGCAACAGTGGTGAGATGGTTATTTATGCCATTCTCTTAGGATTTTCTAGTCCTTCCCGTCAAAAAGAGTGATACGAGTGTTAAGTACAAGAGATTACTTAATCTTACTCATCACAAACACGAGCCACAAAGCTCATTTGCTTAGTTGTGCATAGAGATGCTCATCTAAGCTACAAAAGATACAAAGTTTAGAAAAATTTATTTCAATGGCCATCCAAGGTACACAAGTACCAATGTACACATAACACACACTGTTTTTGTATTTTTCTGATTTTTCAATTTTTTTATATCAAAAACAAAATAAACAAAATTGAAAACAAACAAACGAAAACATGTTAAACAAAGAAAAGCATAAAACTAGACCGACTCAAAATAAAAGCCAAACACACAAGTTATGCAAAAACAAAAACACGAAGAGAGAGAAGAAAGTGATAGAATCACTTGGAGCCCTTTTCCTTCCACGCCTTGGAAGAACCTTTCCATCTAGCAAATCCTTGATCTGGTGGTGAGTGAGAAGAATTGAAACCATTCAAGTTCGAAAAGAACATAAGGGCTTTGAGAAGATCTCCAAGGGGAGCAAGAGAGGATTGAAGCTGATTCTGGCTTCCAGATGCTATCATGCCATTGCTCTGTTAAGTGGCTAACCACTTATAGCAATTTGGTCGAGTATGACCAGCAACTCCACAATGATGACAGAGATGTTGCTTTTTCTGTTTAGGCTTTTGAGAGTTAGCCTTCTTAGCCCTAGGGTTTTTAACTTCTTTCTTATCCTGCTTAGGGGGTGCTTCTAAGATAGACTTACCCTTGTCTATGTTCTCACTAGCTAAATTAGTTTTAACATCATTGTTCTCAATTTCAACATTATTACTAGGAGGAACAAAAATAGTAGTACTAGTAGAAACAATACTAGGAGAAGAGAAATCATACCCTAAACCGGTTCGATTTGAAGCAGATTTTTGAATGCTGAGCATCTCGTCAAGCTTCACACTTGAAGTCCTTTCCAGCTGAGCTCTGACTTGGAACAGTTATACCTCGAGCTTCTTAATCTTCTCAGCCAAAAAGTTGTTCTCAAACCTCAGTGCTCCAATAGTCTGATTAGATTCATCAAACTTTGTGGAAAGCTCTTCACGCTCAAGCTCCACATCACTAAGCTTCTTGGTGGTCAACCTATACAACTTCTCATGCTTTTCTGAGACCTTGTACAACTTTGCATAGGCTGTGTGGATGTCATCTTATTCATCCATCTTCTCAAACTTAGACCCTACCAATTCCTCTTCTTCATCTAATCTTCAACAATTCTCTCAGTAGGATTGACTGTGGTAGTGAAGGCATTCAGGATTCTGTCATCTTCATTATCAAAATCATCCTCAGGCTCGGTGTCACTCAAGGTAGCAGCAAGTGCCTTGTTCTTCCCAATGGTCTTGAGATATGTAGAGCACTCTTGTTTCATATGACCAAAACCTTGATAACTAAAGCACTTTGGTCCTGAAGGAATAGTATACTGACCGCTATCCCTACCATCCTTCTTCCTTTTATCTTGGCTCTTGAACTGTGAGGAGCTAGATTGCCTACGGTCCTTGTTAAAGCCCTTCCCATTGGCATTCTTCATGAACTTCTTGAATTGCCTTGTAATGTAAGACTTCATTTTAGAATCCTCATCATCTGATTACTCATTAGTGTCACTGCTCTTGGCCATCAATGCCATGCTCTTGCCCTTACCCGACTTGCCAATTCTTGTTAACCCTAGCTCGTAGGTCTGAAAATTACCAACTAGCTCTGTCAAAAGAATCTTGTCAATATCCTTTGATTCCTCGATCATCATAATCTTGGCATGGAATCTCTCGTGTAGAGATCTGAGCACCTTTCTCACAATCTTAGGTTCAGGAATGGTTTCTCCAAGATTGAAAGCTGAGTTTACTACGTCCTTGAGGTTGGCATAGAACTCATCAAACAACTCATCCTCCTCCATCTTTATCTCTTTGAAGCTAGTAGTGAGCCTTTGAAGCTTCGAGTCCTTGACAACCTTTGTTCCTTCATAAGTTGTCTAGAGGATGGTCCATGTTTCCTTAGCAATTTTAGTGGAGGTTATCTTCTTGAATTCCTCATTGGTGACCGCACTGAATAAGGCATTCAATGCTCTGCTGTTGAAATTTGCCGCCTTGATCTTAGCATCATCCCAATCAGCTAGCGCTTCCTTTGGCTTGGTCCAGCCAATCTCTATAGCTTGCCACACATTCTCATCTAAAGACTGCAAGAAAGCTCTCATGCATACTTTCTAATATGCATAGTTAATGCCATCAAATAAAAGAGGTATAATTAATGACTGTCCTCTATCCATGACAAACAGGGGTCAATGGATCAACACAGCAAAGATTAACCCTAATCAAAGTGTACCTGCTCTAATACCACTTGATAGGCCAAAAACACATTGACACAGTGATTTGTTTACAAATGGAGAAAACCTATACAGCAAAAACCCCACTAGGTGATTTTAAGGACACCACTCTCGAGAATCCACTATTATCAAAACAAGCGGTTAAAAGTAAAGGAATCCTAGTACCTTATTCCAACCTACAGTTGAACCCTTACCCCAATACCCAATTGGAATTGTTCTGTAGTGAAAATCTCTCCTTGTAATGCACGGCTCCCAGTACATGACTAACTAATTGCGCGGATCCCAGTACGCGACTTCAATCACTGACTAGAGAAGGTTGTTGGCTGTAAAGTTCTTCAGTTCATCCAGACGATGAAGATCAAGAACATGCTTGGTCACAAAACCCTACGGTGCACAAACACAGTAGCTTTTACACAAGAACGATGAACTAGGGCAAATTCTGTTTTCAGTCACAATTTGCTGGAACAAACTTTGCTTAGCACTTGTGCAACTTGTGTCCCTTTGACGACCCTTAAAATAATCATTTTATATGTCTAGGGTTGTGAGAAAAGAAAGCCCAAACCCATAATCATGGATTAGATTCAAAACAGAACTGAAATTCTATTTTTCATAGACCTCGACAGATAGCCATCTGTCGAGCAACTGTCGAGCCATGGGGCTGGAACAGCTCTTTAAGCTCGATAGATACTAGCTATCGAGATTTAATGAACTTGCACGTTTCAGCTTGAATCTTGGATAGATTTGCATGGCTTCAACACTTGATCTTGAAACAAAATATCTTGAAGTATTAAACACATCCTAAATCTACCCAAATACAAGTAAAGTGCATTTTGTCAAAGGATTAGCCAATTACATAAAATAGTGACATATGTTCCTGAAAAGTGAATCACATATATCCTAACAGTAGCTAATCCGGATATTTTGGTGTTAATCTCTTGAAGTGCAGCCATGATGTTGTCTAGCTATTCATCATAGGCATGGGAGATAGAGCTTGAACTTCTCGGAGCAGCATGACTTTCTTGCTTGGTACTCTTTTTGGTGTGACTCATACTGGCATAGAATGTGCATATGTTAATAGGACTTGGCTGAGGATAAGGATGCTCATCTTTTGAGGGATGCACGCCTTTGAGCTTTAAAATCTTTAAGATAAGGCGGCAGAAAGGAAGATAGTTCCTTGAAGCAGTTCGTTCAGCTGTTTTTGCCAAGATGTGAAAAATATGAGAACACACATCAATCTCCTCATCAGTGATCATATCATGCAAGAATAATGCTCCACTGAGATTCATGTACCTGGTGCTTGATAAAGGCTAGAGATTGTTAAACATGATCATCGTGAGTAGCCTCAACTCGGGAGATAGAGATGCCACACTTATTGACTTCCCATTGGATGCGAACTCCAAATTATCTCCTAAAGCTTCTCGAAGAACCTCCACATCCGGATTTAGCTCATCATATATCGGTGGCGTAGGGAATATTGGCCGGTTAATATGTAGGATCTCTACCAGATAAACCGGTGTTACTGAGAAACTCTTTTCTCTAACCCAACATTTCGGCTCCTCTCCTTCAACAATGGCATTGGCATAGAACTCTTTCACCAAGTTCTTGTATGCATCATCAAGATTGGAGAGGAGAGAGTTCCAATCCTTGGTGGCAAACCATTTGGGAATATTGGTGTCAAGGAGAGATGGCTAATCAACGACCCTTTCAACCAACAATGGAGCCTCTCGAAAATAGGTTGCATAATTCTGAAATGCAACATAGGATCTGAATTTGTCAGGTTCAAAAACTCCTATTGATGATCGAGTCCTTTTTGGCTTTGGTGAAATATCATCAACATCAATTACAGGCTCTTTTCCTTTATTGCTGCCTCCTTTCACGGCTAAGGTTTTGAATGGAGACATCTGCACACATAATTGCCAAGCCAGAGAAAAACAAGTGCAATGACACAAGAACATACCACAAAACTTGATTAGATTCAAGTTAGTCCAAAACACAATTAAAAATACTTAAAACAGCATGCTATAAGTGCTAAGACATGTAAACCTTATCAAAATGTAAGTAAATAAGCAACTGTGCATGTGTGTGCATGAGGTGATGCATGGTGTGTGCCTAGTGTGTGGCTAGGTGGTGCATGGCACGGCATTGGGGCACAAATTGGGCAAAGTGTGTAAAACACACAGCAAAGGAACTCATTTGAGTCCAAATCAACACAAAAATGCCACTTAAGCATTTAGTCAAACACAAAGCATGCAACACTACAAAACACCAATGGACAATGCATGAACACATGTAAAAATTCCTAAATACAAGTGTAAAATGCCACAAGGGGCTAACACAAATGCACACAAACCAAATGGGACTCAGCCCAATCAAAATTTTGAAATTTTTTTTGTGAAAGTCAAGAATCCCAACCCTTTTTCGAAAAATCCCCAATTTTAAAAACCTAAGATAATTTCTGCATAATTGAAGTGGAAAAGGTGAAAAGAATGTTAAGAACATACCTTTGAGATTGATTTTGCAAAGATTTGCTTGAAAGTGATGAGGTTTTTAGTGAAAAATAGTTTAGGTTGAGAGGGGTTCGAGAAAGGCAAGGCAGGAAATGAGAGTGTTTTTGAAAACCTGTCACATCTGCCTTATAAAACTGAAAACATGCATTTTTCATGGGTTAGGCAATCACGGAATTAGTCGTGAAAAGCACCATTGAAGTACAAAAGCTTTCGCGAGAAGCTTTTAGTCGCGAAATAGTCGTGATAACCTCTGTATGAATTGAAAATTTTCCAGTTTTTGCCTAAAAACATTTCACGAGAAATGTTTAATCGAAAAATACTCGCGAGACAGTCACGAGACTCTCTGTATGAAATTGGAAAAAAATTTATTTCCCTTAAGCTGTTTTCGCGAGCCGCTCTAAGTCGTGAGCTTCTCGCAAAATTGCCTCTAAACCAGTTTTTGAAGAAAAACACAAAAAGTATTTTGAACAAAACTAAAGGCACGAAAGTATAAAATCCTTTTCAAAAACATATAAAATACTCAAAAATCTTTTTGGGTTTGATCGGCAAGTACTTAAGCATACACATCACATTTGAACATGTACAATCACACAAATGAAATAAGCATTATTTGAACAAAGTCTTGTGTGTTGTGGGTGAGTATCAAATGTGGAAAAGTCCTTAGACCAGAGTGAAGCTTCAATGACCAATTCAATCAAGTCATACATAACTGGTACTAAGTCAAGTGGTCTATCTCAATTATAGAAATGAACATATATGACCTCCCACAAGAGAATGATTACAGATCTTAGAAGTCTTTCATTTGGCTTCTGCACAAATCATAACATTTGATCTTTTTGAACAATACATCTCATTTTTGAGATCGGTGCTTGAAATTTTTGATATTTCAACATTGAAAGGTAGCCTTTGGCTTTTTGAGCACCATACATTTCAATTTAAAATGTCACTTTCCCTTTTTCCTAGTCAAATACTAGTATGTGCAATGGCTTTTACAGCTCATTATCTCTTTTCATTTTGAGATTTACATTTGTTAAGCTTTTTAAGCAAAAACATAAAAATAAAGGTGGGAAGAGATATAGGCACAAGTCTATGCAAGTATCAAGACCATCAAGACTATTGACCAATCATTCATGATAAGCTTGAAGATCTATTTACAACAATCACACATAGTTTTCAAGATTTCTCCCACAAAGATATATGTGCATACATAACAAGCTAAGCTCGTAAATGCACTACGCCATTAGTACGAAGTTACTAGGCCAAACTCACATGTGATATACACAACACAAGCGATCAAAATTTTTAAAGATTTTTCAATTTTTAAGGGTTTTTGAATTTTTGAACACACTAAAAAACAAAACAAGAAAAGTAAGATCAACAAAAACAAGTACAAAATAAAACTTATAAAAGAAACATGCTATAAACCAGAAGCAATTGACACGAATTGAATAATGCATGTCATGATGCATGAACCTATGACCCTAAACATCGGAAGTATTAATGCATGGGCATGTTATAATGCTTATGCATATGTACCCTTCTTCACCCACACGACACTTGCGTTTGGGGTGATATCCCTAGAGGATTGGGTACGATCGTTGTGACTTTCAAACCTTCTGACGAAGCTTGCCAAACAGGTGGTGAATGCATCAATCATCCTCATCACATCCTTTACTCCAAGATCACCTTCTTGACCTTTTGATTGCTCAGCAGTCTAATTCCTTTTGTCATTTCTTGGTCCTCCTGACCTTTGAGAACTTGCATTCTTCAATGCTCTAAGCTTATGACAATTGGGTCTGGTGTGTCCTTGAATTCCACAATGATGGCAGAAATGTTTTGATCTCGGACCTCTTTGTGATTTTGGAAGTGATTTCCCTTTAGCTTCTGCTTTGACCACTGATTGGTTACGAGGCTATATCAGCACTTGTTGGTCATTCACATTCCTCTTCTTTTCCAGTTTCACTTTCTCAGCAGCAATGGTAGCTACCATCGGTTCCTTGGCTTTCACAAACTTCATTTCCTTGGATATATTGGCAGCCAAACTGCTCTCTCCAGTGTATCCCAATCCGCTTTTGTCGAAGAAAGGTTTTTGATGAGCAAGTACTTCATCAAGCTTCTTTAAGGAAACTCACTCTACTTTAGCATTGGCTTGAACCACCTCAAACTCAAGGAATTTGATCTTTGAATAAGCTTTAGTTAACTCTCTGTTCGGCGTCTCCATTTCACATTTGGTCTCCTTGTATCGCACTAGAAGACTTCGACAATCTTATTCTACTCTCTTCATCTTTTTAATGGCTGCACTAACCACTTTTGCATATTCACCTGTCTTCCCAATGAGGGAATTATAGGTCTCTTGCAATCCCACTGTTCCTTCATCTTCCTCATCATCAAATTTCTCTACTATCCCTATTAACTCCAATTTAGCGTGCTCACCAAGCTCTTCCACTAGCTGACTCAAATCATCCAAAGATTCCATGGGAGCAATGGTCATGAATGTAGAGAAATTTCCCTCTTTGTCACAGCTTTCATCTGAATCTAAATTAGATGAGTCTGAATCACTAAGAGTAGTGGCATACACCTTGCCATTCCCTTTCAAATAATTGGGACACTCTCTCTTGAGATGTCCATGTCTGTTGCATTTGAAGCATGTGATTCCTTGAGAGGATTAAGATTCATTCCCATCTTTCCTCTTGAAATCCTTTTTCTCCTTTCCGAATTTTTGGAATTTTTCCTTCTTAGCAAACTTTCCATTCTTCTTGAACTTCAAGAACTTTCGGAAATTCTTCACCAGATATGCCACATCTTTATCAACCTCATCCTCATCCGATGAGTCGTGAGCATCTATCCTCTTATTAATTATCATAAGAGCAAGGGATTTGCTCTTCCTTTGTGATGGCAACGACAGCTCATATGTTTAAAGTGAGCCAATTAGTTCTTGAACTTTGATATCATCGAGATCCTTGCTCTCTTCAATTACTGTAACCTTTGCATGGAAGCTCTCTGGCAATGATCGAAGGATTTTCCTCACTTTGTTTGAGTCCTCCATCTTTTCACCCAAGTTGAACTTGCCAATAACCACCTCATTCAGCTTGCTATAGAATGAGTCAAATTACTCGTCTTCATTCATTTTCAGCTCTTCAAATCGAGTGGTTAGCAATTGCAACTTAGTATCCTTCACCTTCTTCATGCCTTTATAGGTGGTCTCCAATATCTCCCACGCCTCCTTGGCAACTATTACATAAGAAATCCTGTGAAACTCGTCTGGAGAAACACCACAGAAAATAGCATTTAGTGCTTTGCTATTTGCATTTGCTGCCGCAAGAGTCGCCTTATCCCATGTGGATTTAGCGGCCTCTGGCCTAATCCATCCTACATCTACCGCATCCCAAACAGTTTTATCAATTGAACATAGGAATGCCCTCATCTAGACTTTTTCAAAAGGCATAGTTGCTACCATCAAAATATGGTGGAGCATTTAACGATTGAGATCGATCCATCTCAAATGGGGTCAAGGATTGCACTTAGGTAATTAAACTACAGCAAGTGCACCTACTCTAATACCAATTGAAAGCTCAAAAATTTGTTAAAACACAAGAGCTATTTAGACCCTTAAATTAAATTACGGCTCAATTGATTTTATATTAACTTAATACTAAGTGCAGAATAGAGTAACTGCGAGCAGGTATCTCGCGGGAAGGCCTTACCCACGAGACACTCGCGAAAACCAGTTGTCTCTATCCTATCTTGACTCTTCGCATTCCAATCATGTGCAGGGCACATGCTTCACTTCGTGGGATGCTTAGTCGCGAGCTACCCGCAAAAATACTTCAGTCTTTAATTTGCCTTGAGTCTTCACACTCTCTCTCTCACACACAACCCTTACAATGAAATCCCACATTAAATACAGGGTACAAAAGATTGAACATAATTACAATCAAATTTGGCACGAAATAAAAGCCAACAAAACACATAGTTGTAAATTACAACTTTACAATCTTCCCTTTGGCTATTCCGTGACAAAACCCCTAAAACAGACTCTAGACTTAAACGTGAGTTTGGGAACAGTGGCAAAACTCACTCACACCTAATCTAGAAGCTGTGAAGCACTTGCACGTATATACCTGTAACCTGAAACACTCGCATACAAACAAAACTTTCATTAAGCTTATGACAAGTTGAATACAAGGTACTTTCCTATGCAAGTAAAATGCGATCAAGTTAATAAACACTATAAATCATGTAAGCATATCTTGATCAAACAAGGTCAGTCATTAAAGAATGACTACAATGAACATTTAACTAGTAAATGCTCATCCGGAGACACAATGAACATTTAAAGGTAAGGGTTTATATGTGAAGTTATATTGTTCTTTGGGCCTTTCTAGAATATATAAGTTTATAGGGGGTGGTGAGTAAATTTTAAAAAGCTAAAAGTTATAAGGTGAGTCATCAACTCACTATTCCCCTTAGCATACATGTGCCACCCAAGTTATTTCTCTTATCTTTTCTTTACTGCACTAGAAACTTATTTGTTCATCTTTCTTTGCTCCTTTGTTTCCTTTTTCCTTTGTTCTTATCAGCAACACCATCTCACAACAACCCTCCTTTTCTTTCACCAAAAATCATAGATATCTCTCTCTAAGAAGAAATTAAGAGCCTAATACTAAAGTTTCAACTTCAAAATTTGTAGGTAACTATATATGTTTATTTTCTGTTATGGGTATTTTAATGGTGTAATGGTTTGTTTTGGTTTCACTTCTATGTCCTCTAATCTAATTGTTAGAAGTGGAATTTATGGTTCTATGTTAGCTATTTGAAAGATTGATCATGGTCTTTTAGATGCCTATTCATGTATTCTAATATGTATAGTATAGGTATAAAAATACCCACATGAAGTGAAGATCAATTGCTATTAGTTGATGATTTAGTTAGAAAATATGTTAAAGCAGTCATTGTGACAGATTTGGTATTTACAATAAGAAAAATCTATATTAAATCATATTTTGTGAATTAGGATACTAGGAGTAGTTTTATGAATTCTAAGACACACATGGTTGTATTGGAAGTGGTCTCACATCATTTGGATAAATATAAAAATAATGGTTTAATTTCTAAATTGCATGAAATTCTGTTAGGACAGATTTGAGCATGTTGTTTTGTATGATTTTTAATAAATCATGGTTTTATGCTTTGACTCTAAAATTAGTATGTATATACTAGACACCTAGAGGAGTGGCTCTGTAAAATTTCAAGACGTTTGGATGTGTATGGACAACCCATTTGTATTTTACAAATGAGGCATATGCTGTTGAAATGAGGAGTAAACAGTAATTGTTAACTCTGACTTTGAGGATTAAATTCTGAAGTTAAGGTGAATATTTTGAGCTATGAATGAGTATGCTCATCCTTTGGTATGTTTGGATCATAGATAAATTTTATGCCTTGATTTCTTTATGGTTTGGGCACATAATGTGTTTGATGAATGTATCATGTGCTTTGGGGAACCTTGTGTGATGGAAATTAAGGATTTTCTTGAGTTTCAGAGTTAGGATGTGATTGATGTATAAGTTTATATATTTAGGAAGAGTTGTTAGTAATAATTTTTGGTATTTCATTTAGGTGACAAAAATGAGAACATGGACACTTGAGCTCCTCTTATACAAATCTCCCGCATCTTCTTTTTTCAGATAAGGGATATGTGACATGTGTGTTTGATAAGTATAAGGATTATTTAGAAAATTTATTATGCATCAAAACTTTTTAATTAGACCTATTACATATAAGCATGATTTAAGTAAATATTTATGTTCGTGACTTATTGAATCTTATATATATATATATATATATATATATATATATATAAATATATGATAATTTTAGCATATTGATGATATTACTTATATCATGAACAAAATATTTAAGAATGAAGTAGATATGCTATTGTTATGAAATATTTATGTAAAAGCATAATTATCAAAAAAATATAGTTTTTGGGTTATTCCATTGTTATGATCTGAACTCAGCCAGTAGGGGTTATAGTACTGGCATTTCCATGGAGATTTTGATTGGCCATTATAAGTGGTGACGACTCTACTATACTTGCTCTCATTGAGAATGGCCAACTTGTGGAGGATGCCAACCGACCACTACGGTTGATGATATGATCACATCAAAAGGGGTGATACTCTTTGATATAATCCTGGGATTACCTAGCATTGTGGGGAATGCTGGATGCCTAGCACTATGTGCTGGAAGCCTCCCAAAGTTGTGACAAACTTGCAATTGGACTGACTAATATATATTATAAATGAGCTACTAAGCTATTTGGAAATTAAAAGAAAAGTATGATGATAAGAAAGGTATGTTGAATGTGTTATAAGTTTGACGAGAAGTTTATGATAAAGTATTTTATAGTCTATTTAAAGATAAGGATATTGAATTATGTTTAAGTTCCTTATTATGTCCTTTTATTATTATATGAAAGGAAAATGAAGTATTTACATCTAAAAGTTCATAAGTTATTTTTAGAACAATATGAATAGTATGAAAGCTATTTTATCGAAGCTGGCATATCCATAAAATATTTAATTTACATGCATTTTTATTAAAGGCCCGTGGAGCTTAAAACCTTACTGGGCTTCGCAACTCACCCTATTATATTTTAGTGCACAGGTTCTTCATGGAAGCAACGAGAGTATTAGAGGTGGCAAGGATTCTATGATTCTCATTTGTTAAATTGTATAGTTTTTTTGTTGTATAGTAGTTTAGCTCTTTTGTTGTATAGGAGGAATCAAGATGTACTTGATCCGTTGAGCACATATGTAATTCAGAACCTTAGTTTGTTTTGAACCTCAGTTGTATGTCTTTGGGGTTGGGTTTGTAAATAAGAGTTTTTGCTAAACGTATAGCTATGTAATATTTACATGAATACCTTAAGTTTCAGCCAAGTGGTAATCTTGCAAAGTTCAAATGAAACGAAGTTTCAAGGTTTTCATCATTTTCATATATTATGGCTTTTATGCAAGAAAATAAGAAGGAATACAAGAAACAATTCTTGATAAGCACCTTCAGTTTAGGTTGGTTCGTGTTAGTATTAAGGCAAACTTGATATTAACATGCCGGTCATGCTCTAAATTCTAAAGTACAGGTTTGGATTGTGACACTTCCCGTCAAAAGGAGTAATACGAGTGTTAAGTATAAGAGATTACTTAATCTTACTCATCACAAACACGAGCCACAAAGCTCACTTGCATAGTTGTGCATAGGGATGCTCATTTAAGCTAGAAAAGATACAAAGTTTAGAAAACTTTGTTTCAATGGCCATCCAAGGTACACAAGTACCAATGTACACAAAACACACTGTTTTTGTATTTTTCTAATTTTTCAATTTTTATTTTTATTTTTATGAAAAACAAAATAAAGCAAAACTGAAAACAAACAAACAAAAACATGTTAAACAAAGCAAAGCACAAAACTAGACCGACTCAAATAAGAAAGCAAAACACACAAGTAATGCACAAATAAAAACAAGAAAGGGGAGAGAGATAGAGAAAAGTGACTAAATCACTTAGAGCCTTTTTCCTTCCACACCTTGGAAGAACCTTTCCGTTTTGCAAACCCTTGATTCGGCGGTGAGGGGGAAGAATTGAAACCGTTCAAGTTCAAAAGGAACATAAGGACTTTGAGAAGATCTCCAAGAGGAGTAAAAGATGATGGAAATTGATTTTGGTTTCCTGCTGAGATCATACTGTTGCTTTATTGGGTGGCTAACCACTTATAGCATTTAGGTTGAGTATGTCTAGTCACTCCGCAGTGACTACAAAGATGCTACTTCTTCTGTTTAGGCTTTTGAGTATTGTTCTTCTTAGCCCTAGGGTTTTTATTCTCTTTCTTATCAAGCTTAGGGGGTGCTCCTATTATAAATTCACCATTGTCTATGTTCTCACTATCTAAAACAGTTTTGACATCTTTGTTCTCAAATTCAACATTATTAGCAGGTGAAACAAAAACTGTAGTACTAGAAGAAGCAATATTTGGAGAAGAGAAATCATACCCTAAACCGGTTCGATTGGAAGCAAATTTCTGAAAGCTGAGCATCTCGTTAAGCTTTGCACTTGAAGTCCTCTCCAATTGAGCTCTGACTTGAAACAACTCCACCCCAAGTTTCTTAGTCTTCTCAGCCAAGAAATTATTCTCAAATCTCAGTGCTCCAATGTGATAGGCCAAAAACATATTGACCCCTTATGATGAATTAATTGATTAATTAGCCAAGTTTATTAATTAATCAAATTAACATGCAACTATATGTGGCAGCACAAACAAATCACCAATAACTAAAGTATGCAGCAGAAAATAAATTGACACGGTAATTTGTTTACGGATGGGGAAAACCTACACAGCAAAAACCCCACCGGGTGATTTTAAGGTTACCGCTTCTGAGAATCTACTATTATCACAACAAGCAGTTACAAGTAAAGGAATCTCAGTACCTTATACCAACTTATAGTTAAACCCTTACCTCAATACCCAATTGGACTTGTTCTGTAGTGACAATTTCTCATTTTCAATGCACGGCTCCCAGTACGTGACTAACCAATAAATTGCATGGATCCAAGTACATAACTAACCACCAACTTAAGAAGAATGTTGGCTACAAAGTTCTTCAATTCATCAACACAATGAAAATCACGAAACTCTCTGGTTACAAAATCCTACAGCGTACAAATGTAGCAGCTTTTTGAAGAAAAAGATGAACTAGGGCAAATTGTCTCCGGTCACAATGTGCTTGTGAAAAACCTTTGCATCAAGTTGCACTCACTCGCATCTGCTATGATGGCCCTTAAAATAAGTCCTATATATGTTTAGGGTTGTGAGAAAAAAAAGCCCAAACATGTGTACATGGATTGGAGTGAAATTAGAACTGAAAATCTGATTTTCATTAATCTCAATAGATACCCTATCTATCAAGCAGTTGTCAAGCATCGGGCCAGAACTACCTATTAAACCTCGATAGATGCTATCTATCGAGCTAGCTGTCGAGCTTTTAAATCTAGCTTCACTTGATTCTTGGACAGACTTGCATGGTTTTAACACCTGGACTTGAAACCTTGTTCCTTGAAGTATTAAACAAATCCTAGATCTACTCAATTATAAGTAAAATGCATTTTGTCAAAGGATTAGCCAACTCTATATTGAGATATGTTCCTAACATAATTCACATATGTTTTAACATTTACAAAACCCAATTTAAATCAATCTCATTAAAATGAAAATTGTTGCCTACACAATTAAACAATGAAATTATATTACTAAGACTAGACCATAAAATAGTTTTTCCTAAATTCCCAATATTTCTTAATTGAATGAATGTTCCCCTTTCAAAAAAAAAAAAAAGATCCGTAAAAGTGACCGTTATGTAAAATTTCTCTTACCCATTTACAAAGTTTTTAACCCCATTTGTAAATTTGGTTGACATACATAATTACAATGAATTTACAAAATAAAAACTCAAATTTTTTAATTGGAAGCCTTTCAATGTCTTCATCATTTTTCTTAATCTCCCTCTTAACAATATTTTAGAATAGTTAATTTTTATCACAGCATCAACCAACACAATAAGCTAACTAAACTCTTAAATTGACCTAAATACACTCAATGGAAAACAAAAGAATGGATTTTTCAACTTCGACATGTTAGAGACCCAAATCCCCTAAATGTTGAATATAGAAAAACCTCAAATAATGGCCACTTTTTAAAAAAAATACCCTTAATTATTCATCATATAATTCACCAAATCAAAACTCATATTCATAATCACATGTACATCCCTTAATCACGTTGCTTAGATCTGGTAGAGAAATTAACAATAAATTTAAAAAAAAAAAAAATAGAATTTCATCTTTAAAAATTGAAACAATTGAGGGTAGAGGTCTCCTTGAGGACTCTTCGGTTAATGCTATTAGAACAATCACTACCGATGGTAGTGGTCTAGTGGTCTAGTGAAGGAGAAGTGTAAAGAAGATGCGTGGATGCCCTTGGGAGGAGGATTTTCCCCCAGAGTTGTCACATTTTGGGCGCTTTGGCGACGTGACTTACGTGTCCATGTGTTTCTAGGATGAGATGTGTATGTAAGTCATTTTTCTTATTTTTATTTTTAGGAGTTGCCACCAACTATTGGTTTTGTATTAGGTGTGATTAGTCTTTCTATTAGTCTAATTTGTTTTACCTAATTAACTAAAAAAAATTCAAAGGTTTTTAGATTAATTAAGGTAAACCAATGTCTCGAACCAAAGATTTTGGACTTAGAAGTTCAGTTACAAGTAGGGAAGGTGTTAGACACCCCATACCACTTATCCAAAAGACAATACCTCATTTTAATTTAACTACAACATACACATTTTAGGGAAAAAAAATTAAATACTAGGCATTTTTATTTTTGAAAAAGTGCCATATGAATATTTATTGCAAAGACATATATACATATTGTATGGAAACTATATTACAAATTTGCAAGAATTTAAATGTATACATGTAAATAATATATTTACTACATATATATCATGTGTATATGCATATTTCACAAAAAATAAATAAATAAATAAATAAAATAAAATAAAGGAGAGGAAGGATGTCATCTTTTTGCATTTAGGTCCATTTTATTCTCCAAGTTTCATTCTCAAGCATAAACACAATGAACTCAAAATAATTAGTGCAAAAGGGAGGGGGGGGGGGGTATAGCAACTTGATATGAATCTATTGATTCATAGACACGAACCCCAACAACAAAAATGTAAAATTCAAAAGATTCAAAACAATGCACATAAAAAGAAACCTTTAATTTTCTTTTGAAAAGATAAGTGTTTTTCCCTTGGGAAAACCTCATGACTTTTGGGAAAAGGGTTTGTAAAGCTTTGTTGGGAAATGACCCAAAAGCACTTCTCTTGGTTTTACATGAAAAAAGGTTTTCTTTGATGGGCAAAAAAAGTGTGCAAATTTTAAGGAGAGGTATTTTGGAAAGTAGAAGAACTTTTATGAACAAAACTTTAAAGACACAAAACTTTTAAGATTTAAAACCTTTAAAGGAATTTCTTTTTTAGAAAGAAAAAGGGATTTCCCAAACTTTTTAGAAAGAACATACCCAACTAAAATTTTAGTCCCTTTAGGAAAAATGGTTTGCTTTTGAAAAGTGTTTTCATAAAAACATGGTCTAAGATTGAAAACCATTTGTAAAGGGAATTCAAAACAAAGGAAGAACAAACTCATGTTTAAGAAAACAATTTTTAGAATCCTAAGTTGGAATTAAAGTTATTTAAGAAAAAGAATTTGGTTTCAAGAAAATGGTTTCCATGGTTTTCTTAAAAAGAAGAAGAAGATGGTTTTGAGGTAAAATCCATGGTTTTTATTATCTTTTAAGGTAGAAAACTTAATTCAAAAGGGGTTTTAGAATAATAGAAGTTTAAGATTAAAACCATCTTACTTTAGGAAAAGGGAAATTCCATGTTTTTTTAGAAAGGAAATACCCAAAGCTTATATCAAAACCATTTAAGAAAAAAAAGGCTTTTGAGAAAATGGTTTCCATGGTCTTAAGTGAAAACCGTAGTTTTTATTCATTTTTGTGTAAAAATAAAGAACCAAACTTGACCCTTTTTTGGATAAGGGTTTTGAAAATGTCATTGATTGAGGGTTTTTGAAAAATTTCCCCATAGGAAGGCTTTTATGAATTCAAAAAGAAACTTTCTTTGAAAATATTCATTCTAAGAAAAAGAATGGCTATTGAAGCCTTTTTCATCTTTTGGAAAACACATTTTTTGGAGGTTTTATTGCCCAAGCTTCTCGTTGTTTGGTAATCTAGGATTCATGGTACTAGCTAGAGACCTAGCACCTTTGAATTCTTATTCCCGTGAGAATGATAACAAGGGAAATAAAGAGAACTTAAAGTCATGGATTAAAAGCAAGCAAGAACATAATTTAAAGAACTTAGATGTAAAAGCAATTTATTAAAAAAAAAATTTAAAAGACTCGAATGTAAGAGCAATTTATGAAGAAGAAAATAATTTAAAGACTTGAAAGTAAAAGCAATTTATAAGCAAGAACACAATTTAAAGACATGATTCAAAACTTCTTCTTTTTTTCTTTTAAAATGGAAATTTCTCTTAAATAAGACCTAAACTTGTAAGAGCCAAGCTTTTGGGTTCTCTTCCATGTTGGGAAAACAAGGTCTCAAGATTTCCTCTTTCCATGGTATCTTACACATAAGAAGGAGTTTTACACATAAGAAGGATAATGGTGTAACTATCAAAGAAGCTACACCCTTTCACCTTTACAAAAGCTTTAGAAGCTCACCTATGGGCTCTTGATGGCAGAGAAATGGAAGAAAAGGGTCTAGATTTTCAGCTTTTAGGAAGGTTTTCTAAGAGAGAGAAAGTAAATCTAGAGAAAAGCCTAAAGAAAAAGTGACCAAATGGAATTTTTGGGAATTTGTGTGCATTTTTGTTCATATTTTGCCTAAAGGGAGTGGGGGGGAATATTTATAGGAGCTTGGGGGAATTTTTGTGACACACTCCCTTAGCCACCCCTCTTAATGGGTGGCTGGGGGGGGGGGGGGGGGGGTTGTGTGGTACCTCCACATCGCCTAATCGTATCCACTCATCTTCACATTTTTTATTTACAGCTTTCTCTTCTATTCAACCCTATTTATGGGCTATTTTTTTGGAGGTATTCGAGAGCTTGGATTTTTTCAAACTTGGTGTTCCTAGAAATTTATGGATTTCTAGTTTCCATAGGCTCTGACCTCACATGAGTTGGAGTTACAGTTGTCGAGATATTGCATTGGAAAGGGAGGTGACGTAATGTAGAAAATTTAATAGCACTATTCTTGAAAAATTCATTTCTCCCAATCCGAAGAAGATATCGTCTAGCCATTTTTATAGAAGGTAGCTAGCCCATTTTGCTTCAATCTGGTTAAGGTAATTCGCACCATTTGTGGCTGGATTGGCATAGATTATTACGTGAATATGCCCCAAGGACAGCCCTTTTACCTAAAAAATAGAACATTTAATCAGAATTTTGGTATTTTCATGATATTTCATCCATTTTAACTTCAACTATAGTGGTAAATTTTTGTTTTGAAGGGAATTTTATGATCTTTAGAATGGTTGACAGTCAGATCAAAACTCAACATTTTGACCAATCCTAGTTAGGGTTTAGTCAACATTGTTCAAACTTTGCAAAAATGGCAAGTTTAGCATTTTACAAAAATCTCCTATGCTCCTATGCTAACCCTCCCCCTATGTGTATGACTACTCTCATATCAAAACTACTTTCCCTTTTTGTCATGAGTGACAAAGGGTAAGTATATCAAGTAGACATCTCATCATCACTGGGCAAGCTAGCACCATCATCCTCATTAGCATCATCACTATCGGAGCCATCATCACTCTCATCCTTAGAAGCTGGTGGAGATGGAGAAGAAGCAACAGTGACACCACCCATGACATCCTGTCGTCGTGCGATACGACTAACACGAGTGTTCACCTGACATAACTCATCATTGAAAGTGTCAAGGCGAGCATCCATGCGCATAAGCTGTTCCATGATGGCCTTAAGTGTCACTCCACCCGCAGAAGACAAAGGAGCGAGGTGGATGGAGCGGTGGAAGCTAGAGGAGTCGTCATCTCTATCCGGGGCTGCCTCGGTCTGAGTTATGCCTCGCTCCGTTGAATGGTAGTTGCATCTATGCCACACATCACCGAAAAATGAGGAGACTCGGGATAGGAGACAGAAAAGTGGCAAAGAAGCCCCGTGATAGCCGAGGAAAAAATGAGCTTTTCACGGGTCGCTGTATCCTTATATACATCTATAAGGGATAGAATGAAGTGAAAAGGGACGTCAATAGAGATATCCTCTAAGAGGGATAGCAAAAATCGAGCACGAGGCTCTGTAATAGTGTTATAGTGAGACAAAGGATGAAGAATGAATGTCATCACCATGTTCAGGAACCTCGGACCTTTTGCAAAGGCTAAGCAAAGGGTGTTTTGATGGTCACCCTAAGAAGAAGGTGTCTCATAGAAGAGAGACAAGAGTTCATCTTTGGACATAGTCCTCAGACGATTGTAGCCATGGTAGTCAGGATGCGGTACCCTTGGGACATGTAGTACCTCGGAGACAATCTCTAGAGTAACTATGATGCGCATACCTCTAATGCGAGAGAAGAAATGAGGTACAAAAGTATCAAATTCGTGCATATTGAAGTAAAACTCCTGTATGATCATGGAGGGACAAGTGACCAGGACGCCACACTGTGACTCCCAACCCCTACTGTAGATGACAGTGGGTAGGTCAATATCAAAAAAATACAAAAAGATGACTTGGCATTCCAAATGAATGCCTCGTCAAGAAAAGTTCTCCGAAAAGTCCTTTTGGGCTTTATCATCACAGAACTGTATGTGAGAAGGAGTAGGGTCAGAAGAAGAAGTAGATGCCCCAGAACGAAGAGGGTTCTGGGATGAAGTGGATTTGCATTTGGGTGCCATAATGCAGACTAACGCAAGAAAGAGAGAGAGGGGGAGAGAGAGAGAGAGACAATCAGAAAAGCACCAACAAGACCAAATATATAAGAATATAAAAACTTGAAGGTATGTATGCATGAAAATGCATGAACATGTGACATGCAAACTTAAATACATCATGGGCTCAACCCAATCCAAACCTAACAACACACAATCATTGCAACAAAGTAAACATATATCTAAAATGCATGAAACATTGTTATAATGCAAATAAGATGCAATGCATGATGATTTAAAAACATTTTCACAAAAACCAACCTAAAAATTTTGTGAAAAACCCAACAATTTTGAAAAACCCCAAATTTTCAATACAAACCCAACAGTTATGTCAAAAAACGTGAAATGCATGATGAATGAGTGAAAAAGAGACATACCAGAAGTAGAAAATGCACACAAAGACCGAAGAACACTTGGGCTGGATGTTTGGAGTGAAAGAGAGAGGTTTTGGGAGGTGAAAAGATAGAAAGGATTGAGAGAGATCGAGAAAAGTGAAGCTAAAATCGCGTTGACCCTTTAAATAGAAGTTCATAATTCTCAATGGATCGAGAGCTATCAAGAATTAAAGAGCGTGAAATAGTTATTGAGATAGCTAACGAAGATCTGTCAAAAGGTTTCCACAGCAAGAGGGGCTCAATGGATCAAGGTAGCTATTGAGCATCTAGAAGGTTTCTCGATGGATCGAAGTAGCTATCGAGAGCTATCGAGAATGCGATAAAAGGCAGCTGAAGGATCTCGATAGATAGCATAGCTATCGAGAGGTATCGAGAAGCTATCGAGATTGCTTAAAACAGTTTTTCAAGAAGAGAAAAACACAGATATGAATGCAATCAAGTATGCTACTCAACCAAAGATCCAAACAATAATTTAAGCTCTCAAAATCATCTCTCAACAAGAAAAATGTTAAGCACATAGATCCAAAACACACACACACACACTAAACAAGTCTAACCAATTTTATATTTCAAAAACAAGTTAAGACAGTTTAGTGAGCATACATTAATACATGTATTCCTTGTGATGACCAAATCATATTGTACCTACACATGTATCAAAAGTAGTAAAGAATATTGCGTGTTATGTGTGAAAAACATCACAAGATTGCATAAGTGTCTACATGTTATGACGATTTGAGATATGAGAAAATCACTTTAACTCACACACAACCATAACTGTTTGATGGGGACTATCACCTTCGAGGTACATCCTGTAACTCCCACATCTCCTAGAATACATGCTCGTAATCATATATAAAGCATTTTGATTCTTTTTGCTTTTTGTTGTTCTTTGCATATTTTTCTTTTAAGCAAACCATGCATGGGCATATAAGAGATAGGAAAGAAATACCCAATGATGTTAAGCTGTTGACATTACACTTTTGCTATGTCAAAGCATACAAATGTCATTTCATGATTGGTGGGCAACAGTGGTGAGATGGTTATTTATGCCTTTCTCTTAGCATTTTCTAATCCTTCCCATCAAAAAGAGTGATATAAGTGTTAAGTACAAGAGATTACTTAACCTTACTCATCACAAACACGAGCCACAAAGCTCACTTGCTTAGTTGTGCATAGAGATGCTCATCTAAGTTACAAAATGATACAAAGTTTAGAAAACTTTGTTTCAATGGCCATCCAAGGTACACAAGTACCAATGTATACAAACATACACTATTTTTTTTTTTTAATATGCAAAACAAAATAAAGCAAAACTGAAAAGTAAACAAACAAAAACATGTTAAAAAAAGCAATTCATAAAACTAGACTGACTCAAAACATGAAAGCAAAACACACAAGTAATGCAAAGAAAAAAAACAAGAAGATGAGAGAGAGAAAAAGTGACGAAATCACTTGGAGCCTTTTTCCTTCCACACATTGGAAGAACCTTTCCGTTTAGCAAGCCTTTGATCTGGCAGTAATGGGGAAGAATTGAAACCATTCAAGTTCAAAAGGAACATGAGGGCTTTAAGAAGATCTCCAAGAGGAGCAAAGGAGGATGGAAACTGATTCTAATTTCCCGAAGTGATCATGTTGTTGCTCTGTTGAGTGGCTAACCACTTATAGCAATTAGGTCGAGTATGTCCAGCTGCTCTACAGTGATGACAGAAATGCTGCTTTTTCTGTTTAGGCTTTTGAGTATTTCCCTTCTTAGCCCTAGGGTTCTTAATCTCTTTCTTATCAAGCTTAAGGGGTGCTCCTAAGATAGATTTACCCTTGTCTATGTTTTCACTAGCTAATTCATTTTTAACATCATTGTTCTCAGTTTCAGCATCATTAGCAGGAGGAACAAAAACAGTAGTACTAGAAGTAGCAATACTAGGGGAAGAGAGATCATACCCTAAACCTGTTCAATCGGAAGCAAATTTCTGAAGACTGGGCATCTCATTGAGCTTTGCACTTGAAGTCCTTTCCAATTGGGCTCTGACTTGGAACAGTTCTGCCTTAAGCTTCTTGGCCTTCTTAGCCAAGAAATTATTCTCAAATCTCAGTGCTCCAATGGTCTGATTTGCTTCATCAAACTTTGTGGAGATTTATTCTCGTTCAAGCTCCACTTCACTGAGTTTCTTGGTGGCCAACCTATACAACTTTATGCTTTTCTGAGACCTTGTATAACTTTGCATAGGCTGTGTGGATGTCATCTTGCTCATCCACCTTTTCAAACTTAGACTCCACCAATTCATCTTCTTCATCTACATCTTCAACAGTCCCTTCAGTAGGATTTACAATGGTAGTGAAGGCATTTAGGATTCCATCATCCTCATTATCAGAATCATCTTCAGGCTCAATGTCACTCAAAGTAGCTGTAAGTGCCTTGCTCTTCCCAATAGTCTTGAGATACGTAGGGCACTCTTGTTTCATGTGACCGAAGCGTTGACACCTAAAGCATTTTGGTCCTAAGGGAATAGTATACTGACTGCCATCCCTAGCTTCCTTCTTCCCTTTGTCTTGGCTCTTGAACTGCGAAGAACTGGATTGCTTTCAGTCCTTGTCAAATCCTTTTGCGTTGGCATTCTTCATAAACTTCTTGAACTAGCTCGTGATATAGGATTTCATCTTAGAATCTTCATTGTCTGAAAACTCATCAATGTCACTACTCTTGGCCTTCAATGCCATGCTTTTGCTCTTGCTTGATTTCCCAATCCTTGTCAAACCCAACTCATAGGTCTGCAGATTGCCAACCAACTTTGTCAAAGGAATTTTATCAATATCCTTTGATTCCTCAATCACGGTGATCTTGGCATGAAATCTCTCGGGTAGAGATCTAAGCACCTTTCTAACAATCTTGGGTTCAAGAATAGTTTCCCCAAGATTAAAAGCTGAGTTCACTATGTCCTTGAGCTTGGCATAGAACTCATCGAATGACTCATCCTCCTCCATCTTAATCTCTTCAAAGCTCGTAGTAAGCCTTTGAAGCTTTAAATCCTTGACAGCCTTAGTTCCTTCATAGGTTGTCTGGAGAATGGTCCATGCTTCCTTAGTAGTTTCAGTATAGGATATCTTTTTAAACTCCTCATTTGTGACTGCACTGAATAGAGCATTCAATGCCCTGCTGTTGAAGTTCACCGCCTTGATCTTAGCATCATCCCAATTGGTCGGCACTTCTGTAGGCTTGGTCCAGCCTATCTCCACAGCTTGCTGCACCTTTTCATCTAATGACTACAAGAAAGCTCTCATGCGTACTTTCCAGTATGCATAGTTAGTGTCATCAAATAAAGGAGGTATAATAAGAGACTATCATCTATCCATGACAAACAGGGGTCAATGGATCACACAACAAAGATTAACCCTAATCAAAGTATGCCTACTCTGATACTACTTGATAGGCCAAGAATGTATTGACCCCTTATGATAAATTAACCAATTGATTTAGCCAAGTTAATTAATTAATTAAATTAACATGCAAAATGTGTGGTAGCACAAACAAATCACCAATTAACTAAATATGTAGTAGAAAATAAATTGACATGGTGATTTGTTTCCGAATGGGGAAAACCTACACGGCAAAAACCCACCAAGTGATTTTAAGGTCACCATTCTTGAGAATCCACTATTATCAAAACAAGCGGTTATAAGTAAAAGAATCACAATACCTTATACCAACCTAGAGTTGAACCCTTACCCCAATACCCAATTGGACTTGTTCTGTAGTGACACTCTCTCCTTTTTAATGCACGGCTCCTAGTATGTGACTAACCAATAGATGGGCGGATCCTAGTATGTGACTTAATCACCAACTTGAGAAAGATGTTGGCTGCAAAGTTCTTTAATTCATCACACAATGAAGATCAAGAAGCTCATTGGTCACAAAACCCTAATGGTGTACAAACACAACAACTTCTTCAATGGAAAGATGAACTTGGGCAAATTCTGTCTCCGGTCACAATTTGCATGAACATAACTTTGCTTCACACTTGTGCAACCTTTGACAGCCCTTAAAATAATCCTTATATTTGTTTAGGGTTGTGATAAAAGAAAGCCTAAACATTTACTCATGGATTGGATGCAAAACAGAACTGAAAATCTGTTTTTCATAAATTTCGACAAATAGCTTATCTATCGAGATAGTTGTCGAGCATTGGGCTTCAGCAGCTTTTAAACCTCGACAGATACTAGCTGTCGAGCTTTAAAATTCAGCACTTCTTCACTTGTTTCTTGGACAAATTTGCATAGTTTTAACACTTCAACTTGAAACCTTGTTGCTTGAAGTATTAAACACATCTTAGATCTACCCAATTACAAGTAAAGTGTGTTTTGTCAAAGGATTAGCCAATTCTATATTGACATATATTCCTAACATGATTTACATATGTGCTAACAACTAGTAATTACGGCCTAGCAGTTTTCTTAGCAGGGTTGTAATCAAAACTGAGTGTCAAACTGAGAGTGACTGGGTGAAATTCTTAGATAGAAATCCAATACCTCAATTCAATGGGATTGTTATTGGTGGAAGTGCCCACCCACTCTACTGAGGTCTCTAGGATTAGACCACATCTTCCTTGTTGAGTTGCGGAGGGCAACTTTCTACAAGGGAGATAGACTCTTGAGGCAGTTCAAATATGAGCAAGGAATGCCTGGTGGCAAAAGAAGAAGATTCTTCACTCTTGTGGACACAAATCCTACTTTTGTACAGAACATGCTATTGGGATTGGAGATGGCTGACCGAGTGGACCAATCTTTTGTCAAGGTTCACTTTCACAGGATGACTACAGAATACTCTAATTGGTTGATAGATAAGATTGTTGATAAGGAGGCTGAGAGGATTGCTATGAGAGAACAGTTTCTCAAAGACAACCAGGAAAGACCAAATGAAGACAACTATGAATTGAAAAGAAGGGATAGGGATGATGAAGCTCTTAACACAGAGGAAAGCAATGATCAACAGGAAAAGAAAAGACTGAAGACAAAGTGACCTTCTTATTTTTTGGCTTTAAACATGTTTAATTAGAAGTTGATGTAAAAACTCTTATGTTTTGGAATTATTTAGGATTTGCAAGTTAAGGGTTCTGTTTATGTTGTAGGCTTTTGGGGTTTGGGGTTTTTTTATGGTTTGGCTTAATGTTTGGGTTCTTGTGGTTTAGTTTATTTGTTTGTTTGTTTTTTTTTTTTTTTTTTTTATTAATTATTATTATTATTATGGTTAAGGTGTGGGTTTCTGGATTTTGTGTAAAGACATGATTTAATGGAATGGTTGAATTTTTGGAAATTTGGGTTAATGGACAAATGGTGGGTTTTGGGAAATTGTGACCGAACTAGTGCATGGTTGCCTACATACCCCCTTTGTAGAAGGATCAAGTCATCACGTAGTTCATTGATAATGATTTTTTATTTGCCTTAACTTTTTCCTAGGTTGCCTTTTCGCGTTTTCAACCTAGCAAGCTCTCTCACTCTTTTTTTTTTTTTTTTACTCTCCTTTTGCATAGATTGCCCTTTCGAGTTTTCAACCTACCCCTTTTTTGTTTTTTGTTTTTTTTTTTTTTTTTTTGAAAAATCTAGGAAGGGAAATAACATAATTTACAACCACTTCAAACGTGGTACTTCTTGAATTGATCCATGTTGGTTGGCTCAGTGAAAGGGTTGGCATCTAAGTCCATCAACCTTACTGCTCCCCCAGAGTATATCTGCTTGATAATGTTTGGGCCTGCCCAATTTTGCTTGAACTTCTCGCTTGCATCTTGAACTGGGACTCGGATTTCTTTCAACACTAAATCCCCCAACTTCAAATCTCTAGTTCTCACTTTTTTGTCAAAAGCTTTCCTAAGCCTCCTCTAGTAACCCTGAATATGATACAAGGCTTTGAGTCTTTTCTCATCTAGCATGCATAACTGATCATATTTGCTTTGTAACCAATTTGCTTCAGGGATTTCACTTTCCAATATTGTCCTTACTGAACGAACACCCATTTCAATGGGAAGGACAGCTTCCACCCCATACACCAATGAATAAGAAATGGCTCCTGTGGAAGATCAAATTGATGTTCTATATCCCAGAGTGCATAGGGCAATTGTAGGTGCCAATCCTTGTAGTTCTTTGTGCTCTTCTTCAATATTTGCACTATATTCTTGTTAGCAACCTCAACTGCTCCATTAGTCTGAGGACGATAGGGTGAAGATTTGTGGTACTGAATGTTGAACTGTCGTAGCAGCTTTTCTATTTCTCCTTTAAAATGTAGCCCATTGTTAGAAATAATTTCATGTGGTACCCCGTATCTGCAGATGATATTGGTCTGAATGAATTAAGCAACTTTCTTTGAATTCAGAACCTTGTATTAGGCAACTTCTACCTATTTGGTGAAATAGTCAATAGCAACAAGTATGAATTCATGGCCATTAGATGTCGTTGGGTGAATCTTCCCAATAAGTCTCTCCCCTATGTAGAGAATGACCAGGGTGATGTCATAGTATGTAGTGGCATGTGCTTCAGATCTCCATGGACTTGGCATTGATGGCACTTCCGAACATGAGCCACACAGTCGGCTTCCATAGTAGTCCAATAATAGCCTTGTCTCATTATCTTCCTTAATAGCATGTGTGCATTCATATGTGGCCTATAACTTACAATTATTTGCTGTGCTTCCTTGATGATTACACAAAGGAGATGAATTTCATCATATGATCTTCTGTAAAGCCTTTCACCACAAATAATGTAATTAGTAGACAACCTCCAGATGGTTAATTAGTCATTCTTGTCTGCAAACTTAGGGCATGTTCCATCCTTGAGGTATTGTAGGATGCCTGAATACCATTCACCTTCCCCATTCTTTCTCTCATCCTCTTCTATTGTCATGCAGTAGACTAGTTCTTCTTTTTGTTCCAACATTGTCGGTCTAGCTTCATCTTCTTTTGGCCCATCCATCATAGATGCCATGGTTGCTAAAGCATCTGCAATTTGATTATGCATCCTTGGCACATATTAGTATTGGATCTTACTGAATTTTGAGGCCCACTTCTGGACATTGATGATAAGGCATCAGCCTTTCTTCTTTGATCTTCCACTTATTCTGTATCTAAGAGATTATTAATGCTAAGTCCCCGTATACCTCCAATTCTCTTACTCTAAGGCCTAGGGCTGCTTGTAGGCCCATGATGTAAGCTTCTTATTCTGTGGCATTGTTAATGGCAGGAAAGTTGAGTCTACCAAAAAATGGAATATGTGTCCCTTTTGAAGAAATTAAGAGAACTCCTATTCCACTTCCATTTTGATTTGTTGCTCCATCAAAATACATCTTCCATGATTCTACTTCAATCCCCATGATGTTTGCATCCGGAAAGTCCCCTTGAATCTCTTCGGCTTCTTCTGGTGAACAATGGGCTAAGTGATTAGCAATTGCTCTCCCTTTTACAAATTTCTGGGTCACATACTGAATATCAAATTTTGACAAAAGCAAAACCCATTTAGCAGTCTTCCCATCTTGCACGGGTTTTTCCATTAAGTACTTCAAAGGATCCATTCTTGCAATCAACAAAACCTTGTAAGCAAGCATATAATGTATGAGTTTACAAGTTGCCCATACAAGTGCTACACATGTCTTCTCTAATGGTGAATACTTTTCTTCATAAGGTAACATCTTCTTGCTGATGTAGTAAATTGCATTCTCCTTTCTAGTCTCCTCTAGTATTGAGTAAGTAAAGCCCCCATTGCTGTATTTGTAGTGGTGAGATACAACAACAATGGCTTTTCAGGTACCGATGGTTTCATCAGATAATTCTTGATCTTCTCAAAGTCTTCTTGGTTTTGTTCATTCCACACTGTTGGGACCTCCTTCTTGAGCAGTCGGAAGATTGGTTCATATGTCATAGTGAGTTGGCCTATGAACCTGCTAATGTACTATATCCTCCCCAGAAATCCTCGGATCTCCTTTTCAATTCTTGGAGGCTTCATCTCTACAATTGCCTTGATTTTCTTAGAATCAACTTCTATTCCCCTCTGGTTTACCATAAACCCTAGCAATTTTCAGCATGTGACTCCGAAAGTACACTTCTTTGGATTCAACCACAACTTGTAGAACTGGATTCTTTCAAAGAACTTCCTCAAACCTGGTATGAGCCCTTCACGGTATTTGGACTTCACTATCATGTCATCAACATAAACTTCTACTTCTTTGTGGATCAAATCATGTAGCAAAGTAATGGTTGCACGTTGGAAAGTTGCACCAGCATTTTTAAGGCCAAATGACATGACCTTATAGCAGTACGTCCCCCATGGTGTAATAAAGGATGTCTTCTCCATATCTTCTAGAGCCATCTTAATCTGATTGTATCCTAAAAAACCCATCCATAAACAATAACAAAGCATGACTAGCTATGTTGTCAACCAGGACATCAATGTGAGGCAATGGAAAGTCATCTTTCAGGCTGGCCTTATTTAGATTTCAAAAATCTACACACATGTTGACCGTCCCATCCTTCTTTGGTACTAGAACCACATTAGCTAACCACTCTGGATAGTTGACCACTCTCAGGAATCTTGCATTGTACTGTTTCTCTACTTCTTCCTTGATCTTGAGAGTCCACTCTGGCTTCATTCTTCTTAACTTCTGCTTGACTGGCTTCATGGTTGTGTTAGGACATATGTGATTTGATGTTAGGAACATATGTCAATATTTTTATGTAATTGGCTAATCCTTTGACAAAATGCACTTTACATGTAATTGGGTAGATCTATGATGTGTTTAATACTTCATGGAACAAGGTTTCAAGATTCAAGTGTTAAAACCATGCAAGTCTATCCAAGAAACAAGTGAAGAAGTGCTGGTTTTTAAAGCTCAACAGCTAGTTCAAAAACTGGCATGTATCGAGGTTTAAAAACTGTTTCAGCCCATGGCTCAACAGCTAACTCGATAGATGGCTATCTATCGAGATTTAAAATTACATAATTGAAAATTTGAAAATTATATGGCTTTGAATCCTAGTTACAATCTACCAAAAATACATGGCTTTTTGTCCTAGTTACATTCTACCCAAAATAAAAGAAAAGACAAGGCTTAGATCTACTTATCCAAAGACCTAAATTTGGAGGCTAGGTTACGGAATGGGAATGTGTTAGGCACCCATTCTGCCCAGATAGAGTCTGGTCTTCTAGATTCTTGTGATCTATGTACCCTTTTATGCATGCTATGAATGATATGTTGAGCATGTAAAAAAAGAATTAAATCACCCAATTTATCTATGAATGAATCCTCTTCTTTGTTTTTTTTTTTTTTTTTTAACTAGATTTTTTTTTACTGATTAAAAAATTTTGATTTTGACTTATATAAACAAATCAGATCTGCTTTTGTATGTGTAAAAAAAATGGTTTTTGGAGAGAAAATTCAGATCTGTTTTGGTGATTAAAAGAAATTGATTTTGGTTTGTAAAAAAATCAAATCTGTTTTTAAGAATCTAAAAAAAAATGGTTTTAACTTTGTAAAAGATCATATCCGTTTTGTGATAATAATAAAAAAAATGGTTTTTAATAACAGAAAAATCAGATATGTTTTTTATATGTTCAAAAAATATGGAAAAGATTTTTTTTTTTTGAAGAGAATTTCACTCATAACATAAATTTATGCTACGTGAATTAAACAAAACAAACAACCATAAACACAATCATGCACAATCTTTTTCTTTGTTTCAAAATTTGCATGTGTTTAAAAAATCAGATTTGTATCTAAGAAAGATACAAATCAGTTTTTGATTGGAGAAAAATTCAGATCTGCATCTAATGAAGATGCAGATCTATTTTTTGGTTAAGAAAAATCCAGATCTACATCTAAGAAAGATGCAGATCTATTTTTTTATTAAAAAAAAAATTCAAATCTACATTTAAGAAAGATGCAAATCTGTTTTTTTTTTATTAAGAAAAATCTAGATCTACATCTAAGAAAGATGCAAATCTGTTTTTGATTAAGAAAAATTTAGATCTACATCTAAGAAAGATGCAGATCCTTTTTTTATTAAGAAAAATTCAGATCTACATTTAAGAAAGATGCAGATCTGTTTTTGATTTTAAGAAAAAGAATTGGTTATATGCAGATAATTGAAATTAAGAAAAAAAGTGTAACAATTATATATAAGAAATTCAAGATCATGCTCTAAACAAAACAACAGTTAATAAATCATGTTATGGATAAAAAACATGCATCATCATAAAAGAAAAACGTAAAGGAAGGAAAGGGTGATTGAAATCAACCTCTTGCATGGAGCACTTCTTGTTCTTGAGAAGATATTTTAGGGTTCAAAGAAATCTATTCAATTATCTTTGAAACCTAAAAACCCTAATTTCAACAGCAAATATCAAAGAGGGGATCTGCAAATAAGAGCAATTTGAGAGCCTAAAAGTGTGTGCCTCTCAGAGCGTCAAAATGTCCATTAAATTATGAGATCCAGTCTTTATTTACAGAGATGGGAAAACTCTAAAAAATAGGCCAGGACGATAAAAATGTGAATCTGGACGCATCATTCTGCAAAAAGGTCGAAAAGAGTGTGCCTTATCGTCACTCAAAGGGAGTTGGGGCAAAGCCCAAAATGGGGCCATTCAGCACTTTTAAAGTGCCGTTTGGCGCTCCAAAAGTACCGAATGGTGCTCTTGGATGCCGAACATTCTTCTGTGTTTGGGTGCGTTTTGGACTCTCTTTTTAGGGTTTTTTGATCCGGTCCTTGTACCTAGACGTGTTTTCATCCTTAGTCTATGATTTTTTATCTCTTAACTAGATAATTCAAGCTTTTTCAAGAATAATTATCATGTAGATAAATACTCTAAAATAAATCTTGATAAAGTTTAGATTATCCACAATTTTATTGTTATTCCTATACAAGCAATCCTATTTTAGACACTAATTATCAACCAATCACAGAATTAATTAATTAATTTTAATTATTTAACTAATTAGAATTAATTTAAATTAATCGTGTGTGGTCGACTCTATCTAGACACAATGCATGCTAACCATGCAAACTTGATCATAAGATATCTTTCAATCCAAGGGTCCGATTTGGAAACCGAACACACTGTTGCAACCATTAGAATCTCAAAATCATTTTTATGATATGCAATGAACAAATTGATGCATGTAATGCAAGAACAAATTGATGCATGTAATGCAATCATGATTTTCAGGGTACATGAATGATCATTCCAATCATTTTCCTTGATTAAATTATGGGTGTAAAATTGAGTGTCTACAAAGTTGTTTTCACATCCTTCGATAACCCTAACACCATACATTGGACACATTTGCATCCAGTTATCAACCACCATAATGAGAATCAAATGCGATCAGCGCTGCAAAAAGAAGACCGATTGGCCTAATCCCAGAAGAGATTTCACGCTCGACAGCACCAACAATGGATGTTTTGCTACGCAAAACAAGATCTTTAACCTTTTGCATCGTAACTTTCCTTCCAGCTTCAAACTTGTCCAAGTTATGATGTAATACATACAAGTAAATCTGCACAATAAAACAAAAATACTGACGATATGAAATTAAAATTTAGAGGGTATTACATTTTAGAATTGTCACCCAGGTGATGGAAAAAAAAGCGCAAAAATTAGATGATAGAATTACTCCAGAGTAAACAAGAAAGAATTGAAAATGTAAAGAAGAGATAGGAAAATCAGCAATGTTAACTCTCTAGTCAACAATTATTATTATTATTATTATTATTATTATTATTATTATATTCATTTTTGTCATTAATTTTCATATATTAAACTCTACTTTTTTGTTAATATTTCAAATCTAATTAATTATCCAGCATAGGAAAAAGAATATAATGGGACACTCAAGTCATTCCTCCTTTTGATGTAAGAACATGAGAACGTGAACTTCAGTGCTAGCTTGCATAAATATGTCTATATAATATATACTCATATATTATTTTAGGACATTGGACTCTAATGGTATAATAATACATATAAATATATATACATATTTATATAATTGCAGTAATTCTGAAATGGTACATCGATATTGATATGTACCGAAATATTTCGTTCCTCATTGATGATCTGAGAGGAAATAAATAAAGTTGAAAATAAAGAGGAGAAAATAAAAGCTAAGAAGTGCCAAGTGGGAAAAGAAAAAGAATTAAAAAAAAAAAAAGGAAAATGTTGGAATTTGTTTTATATGTAGGAAAAATGTTAGGATTTGAAGTCAAGTAAAATAAAAAATGACATGATAATGGTGTGATACTTCCTGATTATACCAAATACCTTCTCCTCACCAGGGCACTACCCATTAAGCTTAAGGTATGTCAAGTAGGGGTATACAACGAACTCACAAACCCGCCAAAATTGACCTGATCCAACCCAACTTGCTGGGTTGGGTCGGTTTTTAAGGGTTGATAGGTTGGGTTGGATAATGAATTTTTTTAACAGTGGCTCAAGTTGGGTTCGGGTCATAAGATTCACAAATCTGTCTAACCCGACTAGACCCACCTATATTTAATATATATTTAAATTAAAAAAATATATATTGTACAATTTTTTTTATTTACTTTTTTGCCCATCTTCCTAAATAAAACTCAAACCTTAAGTTCTCCTCATATAGTTTGTGTTTATTTGGTTATAAATTTGCTCTTATTTGTAGCGGTGTTATTCTATTGTTCAATTTAATAATAATAATAGTAATTAAAAAAAAAGCTATCCAACCCATAGGTCAAACCCGACCCAACCCGATCCACGTGGGTTGGGTCGGGTTGGATTTTTTTTAATCTACCATGGTGGGTTGGGTCAAAAAAACTCCTTAACTTAACCCAACCTAACCCATGCACACCCCCTAATATCAGGCAAATGTAGGGTAAAAAGTCTTGCTAACATTGGCACTTTCAAAAGGCAAGAAAGGAACAAAAACATGTCCCCCCTTAAGGTGCAGGCTCACCATAATATGAGTAGTTCCTAGTTACTCCCAAAGCACAGAGAATGGTGCTCCCTCATCTCACATTCATGGTAGAGTCCACTCATTAAATTCATAGTAAGATTCACCATGAATGTAAAAGGAGGGAGCACCATTTCTCTGTAATCCGAGAGTACCTAAGAATGTTTCCAACAATATGGAGTAACTGTTTAGGTTTGCAAAACACGGAGCCATTGTGTTTGCAACAAGGACGGAGCCAGGAATTTTTGTTTGGGGGGGCCAAGTTGCAGTAATAATATATTTATCAAGACAACCCTCACATACATATATATATATACACACACACACACACTTTTTTTATTATACACACACACACACACATATATATACACACTTTTTTATTTGATAAGTTATATATATACACACACCTAACAAAAAACACACACACACACACACAAAAAAAAAAAAAAAAAAAGCTTAGTATTGTCAATCAAAATTATGTTTGGTGGTGATCTTTCATAAAATAAAACTCATTTTTTCCATTTTCATAGCGAAATTCTTAAAAAGTTTCATTTTAAATACAAATTATCAAATTTTATACTAAAGTAAGTAAAAAATCTTTCAATTGAACTAATGAAATTTTCAAAAACATGAATGATTCAAAACTTTGAGTAATAAGTTAGGCTCCAAACATATTTGAAGTTATTTTGCTCTAACCTATTATGTGGCAACTAAAAACACATTTCATGTGTAATTTTAGTGACAAGAATTTTTTAATGAGTCAATGACTTGTTAATCGCCACATAACAGGTTAAACAAGATAGATTCAAACATGTTTAATGCCAAACTTTATCAAATATTTAACAGATATAAGAGCACATTTTACAATAAAAAATAGAATTGCAAAAAATAAATTTATATCTCTATAACTATTAGACCAATTATTTTTTTTAAGAGCATCATTGGAAAAATTCAAATATTTGGGGGGGCCAACTCTTATTTTTATAGATTAAATTTTGAAAATATTAAAATAATTATTGTGGAGATAAATGAGCCGAGTAGGAGTATTGGGCCATTGGCCATGCCCGAGGATGTAAGGTAGTCCGAGGAGGGTTGAACAGTAAGATAAGCTTGTAGAGCAAAGGGACGAGGATAAGGACAAGTAATGACAAACAAAGGTTGTCTCTCGAGGATCCAACTTCCTCGGGAAACATTGTGGGGGATTGGAGCCCGATTGCCTAGAGAATACCGTGCAAGAGGGTACCATGCTTCTAAGGATAAGCTTTAGATAAAAGAGCCCACAGTGAACCAGGAAATATTTGAGAAGAAGACTGCTACCACCACATTAAATGTTCTGCACCTAACCAACTGACTGCATTTATGTGGAAATGATATCTAAACAGTGATATTGAGCCTTACAGCTACACACAAAGGTTCTAGGAAGGCTCAGATGGGACAAGCATCTAGAAGATCACTTATACAATCAACAGATGGAAGGTTGGGATTAAAAATGAATAGGACTATATAAAGAAAAGACCCCCGTGAGAAATGGGGTATGTAATCACTGAGAAAAAACAAACAAAACAGAGAGAACATCTTATACTTAAAGAAACTTGAGTGAATATAAGAACACTTCATCCTCGGACTTGACCGATGGGCATTATTCTCTTCAAACTGTGTTTTCTTATCTTTCTAGCGCAAATCCAATATCTTGTGGCCCATACATGATTTGCTAAGTCTTACTTTTAAGATCCACTCTCTAACAAATATATTGTTTTGGGCTCGTTGGGCCATCATCCATTTCTAGTGGGCTGAGGGTCAAAATCTAGTCCTTACAATTATTTATATATATATATATATATATCTCCCACACCACCCCCCCCCCCCCCCCCCCCCCCCCCCCCCCCCCCAAAACAAAACAACATAGTTCCGCCCCTGGTTTGCAATGAGTTTAATACTCTTATGGCTGAATTGTGGGCTTTAAAGGATGGCCTAATTTAAATTAGTCAACCTGGTATCCAAGCAGTAAAAATAGAGCTGGATACCAAAGTTGTAATAAATCTTTGTTTCTAATTCCACCCAAATGAATCCTCTCCCTTTTAATGCTCTTGTGGCTAAATGCTGGGAGTTGATCAAAGGAAATCCTCATACCAAACTCTATCCCAGCTTCAAGAAAGCTAATGGATGCCTATATGTCCATGCTAGCCGTGGTTGTCTCTCCCTGGATTTACTTTGTTTTTGGAACCCTTAGGAGAGGTACCTAAGAGTTTTCCCAGTTAGGAAAGGCAACTGTACTGTAAGAACTTTGAATGTTGTAGTACCTTATGTTAATTGATGAATTTTATCCTCATCCTTAAATAATAATAATAATGACAACAATAACTCCAGCTGAAATTTAGAAAGTGTAATAAGATAAAAGAGGTTAGACCTCCTTATATAAAATTGAAGAAGAAGCTGAAAGAATAGAAAGGGGAAATTCTCGAAAACTTTTTAAGGATCATGCAAACTCAAGTTTATTTCTTTAGCAGCTATTCTGGGATCGAGGATGCAAATTTGGTAAGAAAACTTTTTAAGGATCATGCAAATTACTCATTAAGATCGTCTTCCTGGTTCAAACTTAAAAATCTAACATGAATATTTACAATCATAACCCATAAAATAAAAAATGTTAAGTACTCATTCGAATCAAATACCAGGAATCTCCTAAGTTTTTAATCATCCATCACCATCTTTTGCCAGAAATGCACATTTACATCAGAAGTATTGACTGTTACATGAGAATTGAGATGGACAATACATTGGAGAGACAATGAGGCCTCTCTCAAAAGTTATGGTCAATAAAAGTATATGCTACCATTCAGCCCATGCAGGAGAGGTACAACAGAAGACACTCCACAATTTACATTAGTTACTGTGATTGTAAGAAGAAAAGAAATCAAAGCTGCTTACAGCCTAGGCATCTTTCACCAAGCAAATTGAAGGATGTGAGGAGTGGATGACTAATAGCCTAGACTGCACCTTTAAAAAAGCAATTACAACATATTTACAGAAAAAAGGAAAGAAGTTCATGCTGAAATTCTACTTGTATGAAAAAGCTGTATCTCCGTGGGGATTGTGTCTATGGTGTCTTTGTGAGAGAGGTTAATAGACTTGTTAAGCAGCTCAACTTTACCGGTATAGTACATCAGTTTTTAGATACACTGGCATCACCCAGATGAACAGAGTCCCCATAAACTGTGTAAAAGGAATCAGTTCTCTCAGAAATTTAAGTGAAACGTTTCCGAGCAGACAGATTAATTAGCATTATTCACCAAAAATACCACCCAAACAACAAGATTGAACCTATTCACAAAACGGAAGCAACCTATTAATTAGATTCACATCAATCTTAGACAACATTCACCACAAACATTATTCAATCAACACAAAAAGCAACCTATGTAACACTCACTCATTGACAACCATTCCAGAAACTCTTTTCTTACTTTTCACATAAAGATAACAAAAATTATACCATAAACTTTACCATGCCAACAACAAACTATACAGTAATTAGTTAATTACCCACCAACTCTTTCAACAATAAGAAGCAGCCATCACACAAAATCCCCTCCCAAAGTCCCAACAACTACAAGCTATTAGTAATAACTTAATAGAAGTCATCCCTAAGTTAGACAAAAACAAGGAACTTACCCAGTTAAGCCTACCAAACCCATCACGTACTTTCATCAAGGACTAGTAATAGTACCCACTATTGAGTATTTGACTACGCCATTAACCCAACGTAAACATCATCATCATCAACATTCCCCTTATAAAACTCCAACTCAACACTCTCATCATCTCCACTCTCATCCATATCATCCATTCCTTCATTCCTCCCAACATTATTCCCCATAACCTGCTCTAGTCTTCACATTCCTCCCAACTCCCACAATCCACATTCCCTTTAACGCCGTCGTTTTTCCCATCCTTTTTTCTCATCAGGAATCCACAGAGGAAAATAGCTCCAGCAAACAGAGTACTCTGTCTCTGTCTCCCTATTCTTCTCCGTCTTCCGCGGCGAGTTCACCGCTACCCCACGAAACCTTCTTCGACAATTCTGGCACCTCAAGCAACAATCCTCGTACACCTTCTCGTACTCGTACATGTAGTAACAGTATGGGCACAATGTCCAGAATGCCGCCTCGGCGGTCTTATCGATTTCGGCCTCGTACTGGGCTCTCTTGTCCGTGTCGGACAGCACCGTCCAAGCTTCACATACGAGGTTGAGGGCTTCGTCGGAGAAAGCGAACTTGTTGACGTTTGGGTGTTCAGGAGCCCCGCGAGTTTCACGAACTGGGCTCGAACGACCCGGCAGTCCTGGACTCGGAACGTCGGATTTGGAGGACGGAATAGTAGTCGAGGCGGCGGTTGCGGAAGGGGTTCTCGGCGGTGACGAGGACGTCGGTGATGGCGAGTACTTTGTTGGCGGTGGAGGATTGATTCGGGTCAGATTCTCGGGCTTGGATGGCGCAGTGTCGGCACTTGGGTAGGTTTCGGAGTGACAAATATTTGGTGGATAGTCCAAGAAGGTAATCGGAGTCGAGTTTCGCACGAGCTCGACTCCACGCTGTTGGGAGTAAGGGTTTGTCATTTGTGGTTGGTGGGGCCCAACGGTCGATGAATTTGACGAGGACGAGGGAACAGGGCCACACGGAAGTGCCCACGTGCATCGACCTATTGTCTTGTTGGAGAGAAATAAGGGAGTTGTGCACTGGGAGCTCAATTACCGGGGAGTCTGTGAACTTCATTTTCTGTGTATCTCCCTGTTCGAGAGCTTTGATGCTTTCGCTGAGTTCGACCAAAATAAAGGTTCGAAGGGGTTCGCGCAGTTCGGACTGTGTGAGTGTGTTTTTTGGGTCTTGGGGTTTATCCGTTTATGGTGGGGGTATAGATAGGCCCAATTCTGATGTGGGTTTTCAAAGAGATTATAGGATGGGCTTGGGAATTGGGTTGTAGCCTTGTAGGTTAGGTGAGTATGTTTTTTGGGTCTTGGGGCATTATGGTGGGGTATAGTTAGGCCCAATTCCGGTGTTGGTTTTCAAAGAGATAACAGAGTTGGGGTTGGGAATTGGGTTGTAGGTTAGAATGAAGTTTCAAATTTTCTATATTGGATCTGTGTAATCAAGTGTGCTAAATGCTAAATTTTTAGTATTTAGCACACCAAATACAAAAAACTCGGCTACATCAAATGTTTCAAATCTAAAAAAATTTGGCATGGATGTTGGTCTAAAAATGAGATGGTACAAACAAATGTGCTAAAAATTTTATTTATTTTTTACTCATCTCTCTCCTCTCCACTAACTCTCTCTCTTCTCTCTGGGGGTGGGCCTTTGGTGGTGGTGCATGGCCGATCTTTGTGGGCTATCGACAGTAGTTTATGGGTTGTCAACAAGTGGTTCGATCTATTGGGTTTTGGTTGGTTTCAAGGTTGGGTTGTCGTGCTAGTGTTTGGGGCATGTGGGTTGTAGGAGAAAGTGTGGCAGTGCTGGTGGTTGTGGTTTCGATGGGTTTTGGGTGGGTTGCAATGCTGGCAATGCTTTGGTTGAGACGATTTTGGGTTGGGTTGCTTTAGTTTTAGGTGGGTTCCAAACTTCCAATGAGCATTCGGTGGTACTTTGTTGGTTGGCCGGCTATCGCTTGTGGGTGGTGTTGATGTTTTTTGTTTTTTTTTTTGGTTTTTTTGTTTTTTTAATAAAAGGTAGGAGTTTTCTAAAGTTATTTTAATGGGTGATGTGTTAAAGGAAGAGATGTGATATAGAGTACATTGTAAAGTGGTGTGTTAAAATAGATCAAGTAACTTTTTAGCATCTCAAAATAGCATTTTTTTTAGCACAGCTAACGCTTTTTTTTTTTTTTTTTGGTGGGTAAATTATAAATTTGGTCCTTATCTTTTACACTATATTTCAATTTATTCCCTAACTTTTCAATTGTGTCAATTTGGTCCCTAACATTTTTAGTGTCATGCCAATTTGGTCATTGCCGTTATCCCTTGGATGGAAAAAGCTGATGTGTCAAACGATGATATTTAAATATTAACATTTATGCAAACTAGGATGCCATATATACTGCCAAATTAATTAAAAATATAAGGAAAAAGAAAAACTCAAAAAATAAAGAAATTTAAGTTGTTTTGTTCCCATCCAAGTTCTGGGTTTTGATGGGTATAGGGAAAACAAATGCTTCCTAGGGACACTGATTTGAGTGAGTATAGGCCAAGTTTATCAGCAATCTCAAAAGCACTGGCATTGCATAGTTCAAACTGCAAAATAACAAACACATCCTCTTCACCATTACTTGTTGTCCAACTCCTTAGAAAAACATGAGCTCACAAGAAAACTTTTCTTCTTCAACTCTTCCTCACGGTGTTGAGAGATGGATGGTAACAAAATTCTTCCTCACAACAGCAACAACGTTGAATCTTCAAAATCGCTGGCAATGGGTCAGAGATTTTATTTTGTTGGTGGAAGATTGGAAACCTTTTCTTTCTCTTTCTTCGTTGGTTGTCGTCGTTTCGTTGGTTACACTAAAATTTAGATCTAAAATTTCAGTGGCTATCTTAAAAAAAAAAAAAAAAAAGTGGTTGAGTTTATGGGTCCAAAACCCAAATTAAATTTAGGGTAAAATATCATTTTCATCCTTAAACTATCACAAAAGTTCGTTTTTTGTCCCTAAACTTTCAAAAGTTCTATTTTCGTCCCTAAACTATCACAAAAGTTCGTTTTTCGTCCTTAAACTTTCAAAAGTTCTATTTTCATCCTTAAACTTTCAAAAGTTCTGACGGAGTGCTGACGTAGCTTGACAGAGTGCTGATGTGGGAGGGACGAAAATCAATACGTTTGGAAAAGTTTAGGGACGAAAATAGAACTTTTGAAAGTTTAAGGACGAAAAACGAACTTTTGTGATAGTTTAGGGACGAAAATGATATTTTACCCTTAAATTTATTTACTTTTTAGTTTTTAGTTGATATTTATTTGTAAAAAAAATCTTGGAATTGGCCACGGAAAATCCATGTGATCTCATCGGTGTAGATGTAGTACACCATACTAACCATCTACCTTTCCTTAAAATGGGATAATGGCTTTATTTCGCCCAACCAAACAACATAATCTGTGAGAAATTGAGGAGCAAACAAGATTGACTCCGAACAATTAAGCAAAGTAACTTTCCTGTCTGCAACTTTAGGGATTTTAGGGATGGAGATGAGGAAGAAGAGATGGAGTATTGATTTTAGAGATTTTAGAATCTATTGTTTCCCCAAACTTATCTCACATGTACTTATTTTAATTTAGTTTCTATTCATTGAATTGATGTGGCGGTACAGTTAGCAGCTGATATGGTACGAAAAATAATTTTCTATTATTCTGTTTGACACGTCAGTTTTTTCTATCCAAGAGATAACGGCAAAGACTAAATTGACACGACACTAAAAGGTTAGAGACCAAATTGACACAATTGAAAGGATATGGACCAAATTGAAATATGATGTAAAAGATAGAGACCAGTTTTGTAGTTTATCCTTTTTTTTAATACAATATAAAAATTTTACTCTAGTCTAATCTAAGTGTATATATGTGTGAAACTCCATCTTGAAGACTTGAACTCCGGCCCTTGCCCCCCGCAAACTCCACAAGCTCTTGAACAATTGCCTCATTTTTCCAAAAGGAGACTCTGGCCAATGGGGGTAGATTTCAAACTAGAGTGTTAAGTACAACATTAATTTCAAATACTCCAAAAATAAGCGTAGGTAGGGATATATATATATATATATATATATATATATATATAACTCATGTAGGAGAGAGCCAAATTATACAATTAGTCCTTTTTTTTAATGTACAATTGATGTGAAAAAAATCTATTATAATACACTTACTTATAAAAGTAAAAGCCACTTGATAATTTTATTATTAATTTTTTTAGAGAATAAATAAAATATAAAAAAAAATGAAAAGTCTTATAAATCTTATAAATAAATAATTCTTGTTTAAAATTATTGCCTTTATCAAGCCGGATATCTCGCGACATAACAATTCTGGTGAGTTTGGACCTAGATTAAGGTCTATAATCTTATTTGTAAAATGCGACTATAGCTCCTAAAAACATAAATATAAGTCCATTTGAGCTATACCTGAATTTTCTATAATATGTATGAGATAACTAAATAAATTTAAGTAATTTAAGCTTTGTAAACATGTGCAAGGAGACAAGAGATATGAACAAAATCCATTATGGGTCGTTCCTAAAAAAATATATATATAAAAAAAAATCCATTATGGGTCAGACTGGGGTCACCCTAAATAAGCCAGGAGATAAAACCCTTATCCCCTGTTCTCTTTTGTAGGTTTTTGGCAATCCTGAAGGTCCCCATTGTGTGTTTTTTTGACAATAGCTGATGTGGGAAACATAAACACGAGGATAACACGACAAACACTTGATGACAATTATTTTCTTTTCCCAAGACATCCTACCTATACATAAATGATACATGATATAAACGGATCATGGCACATCAAGGTTTTGGACTTAAAAACTTCTGATGTGCTCAAGAGTAGTTTTCTTTTTCTGAATAATATTTTTCATTAAACAAAAAAAATAAAAATAAATAAAAAAGGAAGAAGAAGAAGTTACAAAGGTGGGCAAATAAATCCATCTACCTCTTGGAACTACCCAAATCCATCTACCTCTTGGAACTATGAAAAAAAACCTAAATTTGAGGATATAAAAATATTTCCTTTATAAGTTTTGTAACCCAACTAATTAACAATTTTGATATTTTCAATAGAAATATATATAATTTAAAAATCTTCCGTTTTCATTGTGACTATCAAATTATTGAGAAAAAAAAAATTACCGTTAGAGCAATATTATTATGAGCAACAACATTAAGGGTCTGTTTAGATACTACTTATTTTACTGAAAACTGAAAATTTATTATTGAAAACACCGTATCAAAATAATTTTTAAAACTCAAAATACTATAGCAAATTTATTGCTACATTTTTCACAAATTAGCTGGTCTATAAATAGTACCACGGAACCCAAGATTTAAAACACAAAATGCAAAAATGCGTTAGGCAAACGCACACTAACTTTAAGTTGTGCTCAAGAGTTTGTGGTGTGCACAACACTTTCATAACTTGTACTACACACCACTAAACACCCACATTCCATCATGTAACCAAAAGTAAAACAAAGTCAAAGAGACTGGTACAACATGGTTTCTTTTTCTCTTTTTCCTTTTTTTCTTTTTCTTTTTGATCCTTATTTTGCCTTTTCATTTCTTGATTGGTATGATTCTCATGCAAAGGGCTGATAAAACCTATTGTGGGGGAGAAGAGGGTCACATCAACCGAAAATATATATTCTAAACATTATAAATTTAAAAAAAAAAAATATATATATATATATATATATATATGTAGTCTAAACGCACAATGAAAATATACCATAAAAAAAATTTTAAAACTAGTGGGGGAAAAAAAAAAAAAAAGAGACCAAAGAAGTGATTTTACAGGTTAGATCCAACAATTAATACATAACATGAATGACCCAGCTCCATATCCCCTAGTTAAAAGCTCACAAACTATACCTAATTTTATTGTAGTTAGATGTGATTTGAGATAACTTGGTACTCTTCAATTGAAGAATGTAAGTATGCATTTTTTTTTTTTTTTATGGGAGCAAGTACGCATATTTGAAATCAATTAAAAATGAAAGGGATGAACAAAAGATAAGATCACATTATGGTGGCGATTATACAAAAATTTTAATTATCTTCTGTCCCATATTTTGCATGTATTATAGCTAATCTTGTTATATAGTACAAGTATTCATGGATGGGCGATTGAAAAGCTACAATAGTTTATTTTAAGCAATAGGCTAAAGCCTATACGTACTAGAATCAAGCTTTTGTCACTGGAAATTCTCTTTTAAGTCCAGTTTGACAAGAAACAACCATAACAGATGTGAAACAATGCAATAATGGGTCCGAAAGGGGCTCTTGCTTTTCCCCCACTACTTCACCCCCCCTTTAATCAAAATTAAAAGTCACCATATTTTCAAAAGGGATCAGCTTTCAGGGTTCAAGAGAATATGCATGGATCTCCCTTCTTCAACTCTTCAATAGTATTCTAAGCAAAAAACTTTTAGCCCCCATCAAGCACTCAATGCCCACCTTTTCCTTCCCTGCAAAGTTACCAATTACTTAATAAATCTCTTTTCCAACTCCAAACTTCACTTTATTATCAACTTTGTTTTCCATTGCAATTTATGAACTTATTCCCTTAGGATCAAATCCAACCATTGATTGATGAAGGGTGGCAAATGGTTTGTACTCCCACACCCAGAAAGTCCCTAGTTTGACCTCCACCACCGCTTTCTTCATTCATCGTGTGCCTGCGTTTTGCAGGGTGTACCTGCAATAGATCACCTGCCGAGTTTTCTATATCATTTCCAATATTAGTACTGAGTATTGGATTTGAAGTACCATACAGTACTCCACACAATTTGTTCCCATCTCGAACTTGGCTATCACTGCACTTCAACCCAAAGCTCCCAAGGAATGATGGGTCAGTTGTGGTTACGCCAATTTGTGCAGCTTTTTGTAATAAAGCCGTGGCCGACATGTTTGCTGAAGGTGTTTGGTGAGACTGGTGTTGTGTGCTGTACAAGGAAGGAACACTAAGAAGGTGAGTTCCAGCTTCCTTCACATCTGTTAATGGAAGTGAATTGCTTGCAGTTAGCTCTTCGCCATTACTCGAAGAGAGCTTAGTTCCAAACACCCAATTTAGCTGATAATCTGATGGTGGAGGATTTGAGCATGAAACTAGTGGATCACCAAATATTGTCCCTGAACTCACTGACCCAAGTTGATGAATCCCATGGAGATTGTTATTCCCTATTGATTCCTGGCCTTGGGATGATCCTTGGCCCATCCATAGGGATAGTCCTCGCGTGGTTTGATTGATTGCTTCATCATTACTTGAGATTGGCTTGAAAATAGAAGAGAAATGTTGTGCCATGCTAGGCCCTAGTGGAGTCCCCATGAAATGATAGTTGATATTGTTGGCCACTGCGTTGTTCATGTTGGAGGCTGCATTCAGTCTAGCTGTTTCTTCAGCTAAGGCATCGCAGAAGGCCCTATGAGTGATGAAGCTATCTCGCCTGCTCACAAAATTTTTTTACAAAAGATTAATTTAATTTCGAGAATAATGATATAAAAATAAAGAGAGGCATGAATAAAACTAAAGCATAGAATAATCATACAAAATAGAAGAAATGTAATAAATTTCATATGAAAAAAATTGTATTTGGAAATACAGTAAGTTAGAACAAATTTGTCTACATTGGTATCGAAATTATTGGAACCACCGACTAATTATTGGGGAGAGAGAAAAAATTACAAAAGCATAACCAGCGGCAGAAGTGACAAATATAGTAGGGATGCTTAAGATACTGAATTCCATATGAGAAATTTTATGTAAGAAAATAAATTCATTAGAGGACGAATATCGCTCATATTTGTCTTTCTAACAAGTTCTTTGTCTTCACTAGGGCCCCTTCTCTTTTCCCTCATGTGTCATGCGTGTGTGTCTGTGAGAGAGAGAGAGAAAGAGAGAGAGAGGTTCAGACAAGGATATACAGCAACCACAAAAATCACTTTCACGCTTCATTTGCTTTCTTGTTTTCCTTCGTTGAGGTGTTTGAGACTACTGTTGCATGAAGAAATTGATGATGATCTATATCTCACACACAGAGACAAAGATATTACAACCACAAGTATTATTTTATTGAACCTTTATTTGCCTCAATTATCTTCCTCAGACTACTGACCCTATTACTACTTTTGCATAAAATTTCAGTCTCAATATATATATAGCACAATAAAATCTACCCAACCAAAAAAAAAAAAAAAAAAAGCAATAATTACCTTGAAAATATTGTCCCACAGTCACATTTGTACTCCCTAGTGCCACAGGTCTTGGAGTGAGCTTTCCAATCTGACTGCACAGCATATCTCTTTGCGCATTTCTCACACTTCCACTTCTTCTCTCCATGTTTTCGACAAAAGTGTTTCTTTATACCAGTTAGGTCTCCAAGAGCCCTAGAAGCGTGGTGGTGAACACAGCTCTTTTCGGGACACACATAAACACGCTTCCTTATTTCCTTGCTGGTTCTCTGCTTGAGCTTCCATGGAAGGTTATGTCCCCTCCGGTGGAGTTGCAAATTTTGATCTCTTTGGAAACCTTTCCCGCAAATTTCACACAAGAATCTGTTGGTGGCCATGAGGGTCTTTGGCGATAAAGCTATAACTTCAGCTTCAGGATCTGTGTCAAGGAATCAACATTTGATAAACTTTAATTACTTTGAATATACCCAATACCAAAAAGAAAGAGTGAGAGAGAGAAAAAAAAAATTGTAAAAGGTAAGTAGATTTGAAGAGAGAAACTTGCCTGGGTTGCCTGGTTGGTTTCTCTTCTTCTTTGAAGCAGGAGGATTAGATCCAGCGATTGGGTTTTCGACAAAACCATTTGGAAGTGCTTCTTCAGCCATATTTTCTAGCATCCTAAGCTTTTTCTTCTCGGTTTGGTACTCTATCTATGAGTAACCCAGAATAAAAGTTAAGGACAACAAATTAAGTGAGTACTAATTTGTAACTGAATTATGAGTAAACCCAGAGAGAGTGAGTTGGTTTCTTATGGTCTCAAGTACTCTCAACCCTAACTAAACAAGCTGATCATATATGCTAGATTAGATCTCTCTCTCTCTCTCTCTCTCTCTCTCTCTCTCAATATAAAATATGTTTGCAGTCATTTTAATTATCTACTTTTTAGGTGGAATAAAATACAATTATGTTGTGGGAGGCGGTGAAAAGTTAAAGTTGGCAGGGACTGAGGGGGTAAGCTATAGGAGGTTGATATGAGCAAAGGTGCATGATGACACATATCATCAGGTCGGGAGAAAAGCTAGTTCCAATGCTTTTCTATTTGGAATGATTATCCCATAATTTGTTTGCTTTTTGTTTTCCCAATTTTCTAATCCACTCTCATCCAATCACCATTTATTAATGCCTGTTTGTTTAGTTTGATTTCATGAAGAAACCGTACATGATATTTCAAAGGAAGCTTAGGCCATCTTGTGTAATAGTTGTGTTTCCTATTGAGTAAATAAAATTTCTTTAATTTCACCATCATCTATTGTAGGAAAAATTATTTTATGAACCCATCTCAAGGGGCACGACTCTTACAAGTATATGGATTTCATGCATCATGCTTGTGAGAGGCGCATTCCATGAGACGGAGACAGAAGATACTATCACCTGCAATAAAATATATATTAAACAATACTAACTCGACCAATTATGACATTCTAGTTTAATTTATTCTATTCACGAGCTATTTAAACCCAACATTTTTTTCCCTTTTCCACCTTTGGTGAGAGGATTTGAAATATGAAAATTTACAAAATAATGAGAACGAGTGAAAGTAGTGTTATCTCACACTACTTTATGCGGCTTTTATACTAATACCCAAGAGACAATATTTCCACTAGGACTTGACTTAATTTTAACTCCCTCAAGTTAAAATGAAATTATGTTTTGCATTGAAGCTAGTAAAGACGCATTCACACGAATAAAAAATAATAATAAGCATCCACACATGACAGCAATACTTAGTATAGTTCAGTCATTTCCACACCTATAATATGTACATGCAATGCCAACTGAAATCTATTTTCAATGATATGGATTATAACCACTATCACTTGTACCTCACATTACCATCGTCTCAATTCACCCAATAACTCTCACACACACAAAATTACAAACTATTAACTCACAAATGCGAGTATCTTTCAACCCCAAAAAATCTATCAATTTATTCTTTGAAGAAACTCAATACTTTTCTTTTGAGAGTCTTCTCCTCTCCTCATGTGAAAGGATTAAAGAATAGGGTTTCATTTCGAAAAGCAATGAAAAAGGCTATTGAATTAACTGAACAAGCAAGTACAAAAGGAATTCAAGTACAAATTGCAAAAATTTACAATGTAATGAGAACAAAGTGAAGGTAGTTTTATCTCACACTACTTTATGCCGCTTTGTATACTAATACCGAAGAGACAATATTTCCACAAAGAATTTACTTAATTTTAACTCCCCCAAGTTCAAATGAAATTTGTTTTGTATTGAAGCTATTAAAGATGCATTCACACGAATTAAAAAAAAAAGCACCCACACATGACAATGATACTTAGTATAGTTCAGTCATTTCCAAACTCACAACTGCGAGTATCTTTCAACCCCAAAAAATCTATCAATTTATTCTTTGAAGAAACTCAATACTTTTCTTTTAAGAGTCTTCTCCTCTCCTCATGTGAAAGGATCTTTGAGCCAAATCCACCAAACCCTTTGCAATACTTTAATTTATAACATTTGTTTAATGGACAGGGAAAATTTTGATTACTTTTTAATGAGAAATAGATTTTCTTTCCATTCCTAGAAAACTCCTTATCTTCCATACTGAGGAAAAACATTTCTTCTACTCCAAGGAAACCCAAGATGAAAACCAGATCCAAATAGTAATTTGAGATAATTTCAATCAAATCTCTATTGTGATTCAAATTCCATCAAGAAAATCTTCCTTCTTTATCTTAGCTCCACCTTAATACTAGCAAGCTATATATCCTCAAAGACAACAACTGTCGTCTTCATGACTACTCAATTTGTGTTCGCATCTCAAACCAATTTTGAGGTGCACTAGACATAATCTTTTCTTGAACTTCACCAAGATCAAACATTAAGCTCCAATACCAGTTTGTTACAATTTGGAGATAGTGAAAGCCATTCGCTTGAACAAGAAATAAAAACATGCATACACGACAGTTATATTTAACGTGGTTTGACCAACTCCATATCTACACTCATGAGCAATACCACCAAACTCCATTATCAATATATGAATTGTAACCACTCTCAATTGAACCTCACAAGCCAAACTCATTGACTCTCATGAACAACAGTAGCTTAGAAGCCTCCCAACAAACAAAACAAAATCTCACACAAATACAAACTAACTCACAATCTTAAATGCCCAATATAGCCAATAACTCTGTTATACAAACAAGGATGAACTCTAAACCGGCAAACATGAGTATCTTTCAACACCAAAAAGTTTATCAAACTACTTTTTGAAGAAATTCGCTGGCTAATGTACTTCTAAGAGTCTTATCCTCTCATCATGTAGGAGAACAATTGGGTCAAGACCAACAAACCTTTCGTAACATTATAAGGTTTCAATTTTATTCCTTGGTAAACAATAAATGCCCAATTACTTATTTACAAGGAATATTTTTTCCTATCATACCAAAACTCATTTACTTCCACATCAAAGAAAAATCTTTTCATTCTAAAGAAAGTCAATAAGAAAATAAAATCTAAATAGGAATTTGAAACAATTTTGATCAGTTATATAATAAAATAACCTCCTCCTCTCCAAAACCCTTCTTTTCGCATGGGTCCAACTCAAGATTTTGCTTGTGGAAAAAGGAGGGTTCACATAGAAAATTATGATACCTATTGTTAGGACATATGTGAAATTGTTAGGGACATATGTTATGTATATTGGCTAATTTTTTGACAAAACGCACTTTACTTATAATTGGGTAGATCTAGGATGTGTTTAGTACTTCAAGAAACAAGTGTTCAATTTTAGTATTGAAGTCATGCAAATCTGTCCAGAAAACAAGTGAAAAAGTGTTGTTAATTAAAGCTTGACAGATAGCTCGACAGAATCATATCCATCGAGGTTTAATGATGTAGCTCGATAGCATCTCGATAGAAGCTGTATCTATCGAGAATTATGAAATTAGAATTTCCAAATCTGATTTCATGCATATCCATGTGTATTTGTGTAGGGTTTCTTTTCTCACAACCTTAGACATATATAAATATTATTTTAAAGGTCATCACAAATGATGCAACTTGATGCAAAGTGATCATACATGCATATTGTGACCGGAAACAATTTGCCATAGTTCATCATATTCTCTCTAGAAGTTACTGCGTTTTTGTGCCAAGGGTTTTGTAACCAAGGAGTTTCTTGATATTCATTGTTGGATGAACTGAAGAACTTTGCAGCCAACATCTTCCTTAAGTTGGTGTGTTAGTCACGTATTAAGATCTGTGCATCATTGATTAGTTACGTACTGGGAGCCATGCATTGAAAGAAGAGATTACCACTACATTACAAGTCTAATTAGGTATTAAGGTAAGGGTTCAACTGTAGGTTGGTATTAGATACTAGGATTCCTTTTACTTGTAACTGCTTGTTTTGATAATAGTTGATTCTCGGGAGTGGTGACTTTAAATTCACCCAGTGGGGTTTTGCCTCGGAAGTTTTCCCCATTTGTAAACAAATCACCTGTGTCAAATTTATTTTCCTCGGCATCACGCTTATTACATGTAATTGAATCTAATTAATTCACTTAGATAATTAATTGATTAATTTACCAAAATGGGGTCAATACATTTTTTGCCTATCACCTATAATTGTTAAATTGTATTTAGTGACATCTTGCTATAATAGTGATTCGTATAATTTTAAATAGTATATACTTTAGCCAACAAAGAAGCAAAGACTCACATGTGAGAGCAAATTATTGAATATACACGTGTGAGTCGAGAAATTAATATAAAATTTCACATAAAAGAAAAATAATTAATACAACATATAATTGGATCGAACAATTAACCTTAAACTTTTAAATCAAGTGATCAATTGGAACCCAAGGTGTGTAATCTCCCCCTGACACTTGGCCCTGAAGCTCACACTTCCCACGAGACTAGTAATTTCTCTGGTGAAATGCAAGTTATGACATTGGTATGGCTATTTTAGTCTAGCTCAAAGCCTAGCTCTACCCCAAAACCCTATAAAGATCTGGCAGATCAAAGAGCACTTTCTGCTGCTTCCTAATTCGAGTTTGGTATGATATTGCTAGGCGTGATATAAGCATTTCCATTAACAAAATATGAATTATTCCCCAATTTCAGTCATGAAAAAGCAATATAGTGGATTGTGTGTTTGTCAAAAAGATAATTTAACATGACTGAGTGAGTGTGACTGGCAAAGTGTGTCCAACCAATCACAAAACATTCTTTAATCCTCATTTTCCACAAAAGAAAAAATCTTTTCAGTTTACTGCTTAGTCAAAGTGGAAGTTAAGGCATTTCCCTATGAAGATTGATATATGCCAACTACATTATCATCCATGTCCGATGAATCAAGCGGTCATGGTTATTCAGATCATAATTGATCAGATCTATCATCTAGTTGATACTTTCACAGTCTCTAAAATCTGCATGCACGTGTATCCATGAACGTGCCCAACTGTCAATGTAGTAAAATCCAAAGGAAACGACGAAACAAACACATTAAAGAGAATAATCATCCTGATGACAGAATGACTATGGCATCCCCAAGTCACATATCGACTAGATCTGCTTCCCACTTGGCCTTTTAACTAAGTATTAGTAATAGTAATTATTATTATTAATCAATGGATTATTTAAAAGATTGAATTTTCATGTGATTGAATTTCTATGTTCTACGCGGGATCCTACCCACACTTTTTTTTTTTTAATAAAAGACGCATAGTAGTAGTAGTAGTTATTTACAATTATGGTTATTATTAAAACCAATGGATTATTTAGAACATTGAATTTTCATGTGATTGAAGTTCTATCTTCTACATGGATACTAACCACAACTTAAAAAAAAAAAAAAATATATATATATATATATATATATATATATATAGAGCCTCTACATGAATATGAAGGCATGAATAAAATGTGGAAAGTTTGATCGGTTGGTCATTTTGGAATGGTAGATGCTAAACATTTGCTTTTTCTTTATATCTATCATTGGTACTTTGATGGATTTTTTTTCAGATTATTTGCTGACATGCTACGGATCCATCATTTGAAACATGACCTACAAAGTGAATGATTGGGGTTCAGCTCATGCATGAATTCATGCTAAAATTGCTTTCTTTTTTTGGAGCCTAGGCGTGGAGTAAAGATTCTTCTCCTCTTGGGAACTAAAGGATAAGTAAGACCAAACCCAATGTTACTTAATTGTCCCTCTAGATAAATTTATCATTATTATGATTTAAGAATTAGGGTCAATAATAATTATTATAAATCCTTATTCATCAAAAAAAAAATTAGGGTTAATAGTATTCAGGCAAGAGGAAGGAAAAAAAAGTTTAGGCTATGATTTTTAGCCTGAGTACATTTCCCTATCTCAAAACCCTTTTTTGAAGTGTCAATTCAACTATTACACTAAAAAAATGGTTTAGGCTTTGATTTTTAGCCCAAGTATAGACTTTTAAGTAATCTACGGTTGGACCTATAAAAAAGAAAAAGAGAGGGGGAGCTAGGCTGGGTAAGAAAAGAAAGGTATTTTAAGAAAATTACTACAGTCTCGTGTTTTCTTAGCAATTGAGGATAGATGTCACATGGTTTTGAAATAGGATATATATAATCTTGGAAAGCCCAATGAATTGTTAATTAATTTTGATCACTAATACTGAGATTACTATGAAAGGGAACATGTTAAAAGACAGCCAGCTGACAAAGGCAGTGAATTTTTGGAAGTATGAGCAGTCGTCTCCTTGTGAGCTGACTTTTCTTCCTACCCCTTAATCATAATCTAATGATGTTCCTGCTTTATAACCTTGTTTAGTATATAATCTTTGGAATTTTGTTGTTGAACTATTGTGGCCCAAGAATATTCTCTCCTTCTCCAACACTCACCAAAAGCTTCAACTTTCAAGGCCTTATAAGATTCCAATACAAAAAACCCCCACCTCTCTCTCTCTCTCAGAGGTAAAAACGATTATAATATTACTTTTCTAAGAGACCATAGGCATATGAAATAGAAAGGGTTTGGGGAAAAGCAAAATGTTGTCACCAAGGGTATGTTTGTTTCTTGGCTTGTCTTTTACTTTGAAATTAATTGTTTGTGCAATTCAAACAAGCCCCCAGATGTAATTCCAAATTTGTAGGTATGGACATGTGACCCAATTCCAAATCAACTCCCTCACAAACCCTATTGGTAGTTCAGATGAGATATCGCTATTTCTTCATTCCCTACTTAGTATGTTTTATACTCAAAAAAGTTATATTGAAATTTCTGTCTTGTAGCATGATATATAATAAATTGTGAAAATCCAAAGTTGGTGATTTGGATTGTTTTAACTTATTATAGGACTGGCTATTAATATATATTGAAGTTAATTACCAGATATTATGATGCCAGTTAAGTATAGTCGTAGGTTCAAATCAAAGGGCAGTTTAGTCAAACTAAAGACTGGAAATTTTCTGTGGGGGATTAGTTTTTACTCTTTGAATAAATATCCCAAAAGGTGAGTAGATTTGGCTCCAGGAATCCATTGCAGAAACTCACATGCTTTGGCATATCAAAAGTTGGAGAATATATGCCTTTTTACAAATCAAGCTTTTGATTTTTCATTTTCCTTCCTTTTTCTGTACTATTTTTTTATCATCTGTGATACACATGGCGCAATCCTAGAAGGACTTATTTCATTTTGCCAACCTTTTTTTACAGGCATAAAATAGTAGTGCTATAAATATTCTTTTGAATGGTGTGCTTTGTACAATATTTTATGGCTATGTTCAGTGCTAATTGATAATAAGTTTTACCATTTTAATTTTCTTTTTCTCTGGTCCCTTCCATAGGTTTACTGTTCTCAAACAGGAAAATATGTGATAATAGTAATACAGGCAGCCTCAAAGCAAAGAAATGCGAGCCCAATGGATTATAAAACCTAGTTATGGGGTTAACCACACTTTCTTTACAATCACTCCAAGTTTGATATCATCAAAAAAATGTTATTCTTTTGAAAGAATAATTAACTACACTTTAATATTACACGCCAAAGCATTCAAATTTTAACAGCTAAATACACATGGATGTGCACGTATCTTTTGAGGATTTTTTTTTTTTTTTTTTGGATACAAGAAGATAGAAGATCTACTCTAGCCTAAACTAAGTGTATTTATGTGTGAAACTCCCTCCTGGAGACTTGAACCTTGACCCTTACTCCCTCACCTTACAAGCACTTATATTTGTGGAGTGACCATCACATTAAGAGTGCGTGGTGGTTTTTGAGGAAAATTATTGAATACTCTGGGAGCACCATAAATACGTACTCCCCCATCTCACATGAATTGTGGATCACACCATAAATTTAATTTGTGGAATCCACAGTTATATGAGAGAGGGAGTACGTATTTATGGTACTCTGGGAGTATTCAATAATTACTCATCTTTTAAAACAATCAGCATTTAATTAAGGCCCACTAGAAGGGAGTTAGATCATCTAGATTTCCTAGGATATTCTACCAATAAATTTTCTTAAATCTTAACCACTCTTTAGTGATTTAATGGTCTAGATTCTGCCATGTCAGTATTTCACTAACAATATTTTTAAAATAATAAAATAATATTGCAAACAAAATAATTAAAATTATTATTAGTAAAATGCTGACATGGCAGAATCTAGACCATTAAATCATTAAAGAATAATTAAGATTTAAGGAAATCTATTTGATAGAGTATCCTAGCAAATCTAGAGAATCTGGTCTCCACTAGAAGTCTAGAACTGTTTTCATAACTTACTAAAACAATCATTTTGAGTGAGACTGTGAGAGGGAGTGCTCTTCTTCGTGACAGAGTCATTTTGATTGATGTGGCTAAAGAACTTTTTATAAACATGGGAAATAATCCTAATTATACTTGGATGAAAGATACAAGCAGTAAACTTTTTTTTTTTTCTTTTGAGAATGAATACAAGCAGTAAACTTGAATATGTACATTTGTACAGGTGGTATGGGATAAAATATGTACATTTATACCGGTGGTATTGGCATTAAGGATACTAAGATATGGCTTGAATGCTCTGAAATTTTTTACAAATGATGATAATATATGAATGCAATTAATAGTAATACATAAAATATAAATAACACTATTTAATTTTGATCAATTGTCCTAAGTTTGGTCAATTGTCCCCTTTGTGTCTCTATGAATTTTTTTTACTACACAGAATCTCCATATCCCCAATTTTCATTTTGGTTATGTATTGTAAGTTTTATTTTTGTCATTTTGTCTAATAAATTTCCACTTATCACAGCTGTTAGGTTTTTTTGTCCATAATTTTTATTAACTATTAAAAATATTTTTTAAATGCTAAAAAAACTATTAATATTTCATTTGATTAAATAATAAAATCTAATTTAAATAAAAATATATAAATCAAGCTCCATATGTCTCCATCAATGAAAATCAACCAGAAACTCGAAGCGTAAAATCAAACCACACAATATTTGGAACCCTAAGACAGCATGACAAAGCCACAAATCACCTCAAAGCACAACATTTGGACTCCTAAGACACCATGACAAAACCACAAATCACGTCATAGCACAACATTTGGACTCTGCCACCATCTCAGAACCCCAAATCACCTCATGGTGGAACCACCTCTGCTCTAAAACTACACCACCACACACACACACACACACATATATATGTAGCAAATACCCTCATCAGTAATCACTAGAACCCACCCACCAAATTTCATAGAAGTAACTTCAAGCATCTAGCCCACAACAATAGAATTTTTCCCAACCAACACATGCAAAACAAAACTTACAAACGCCAAATCTAAACAAAACCTAAACATATGACCTACAGAATCTTGACCACCGATGAGTGCTGATGTTGGAGCATCATTGTAGTTGTTGGAGCGTTAGTGGTCTTACGAAAATTATTAGGTACTTTCGAAGTATGATGACGTGTTGTTTCATCCTCTCACATTTATAATGTATTCTACTAATTATATTTATGGTAAGGTTTATTATGAATATAAGAAGAGGGAGCACCTTATCATCCTATTCCGGAAGTACTTAATAATTTTCTACTAAAAAATCTAAAACTCAAAGAGTTAACTCAAAATCAAAATTTTAAGACGCACATGGACTCTTACCTCAAAATCCGACGATTTTACTTATACAACCTAAATAATTCATTAAAAAATTTCTTCAAGTTCGAAGCGCTAATGGTTAATTTAATGTTAGAACAAAACTTGGCTTGATAGATCAATTGCTCAAATGATATTTGATTATTATCAGAACGGATAATGTCTTTAAGATGTGATCATAAAATTAAAACTTTTGTATGGTTATTAATTAAAATTAAATACACTGCCCATAAAAGTGTACCTCGGGGTTAATATTGATTGTGGTTGTTCTTTTTATGGATTTAACACTGAACATCAAAATCATCTCTTTTTGGATTTAACCTGTTTGATGGTGCAAATACAAGTATTAGCAAGGGTATACTGTTCTCTCTAAATTACCATACTTTTAGCAAGGAATATCTTCCACTATAAAAAAACGCTGCCTATAAGTGTAGATAACATAATTCCGTTGTTAAAAAGAAAAATGACAATAATATTTCCCCCAAAATATTTATATTTGTGACCGCCGGGTAGATAACATAGGTGTCATGATTAATCTCTTCTGTTCTAAAAGTTTTTAAATTATATCAAGTACTTTTGATTAGTTAGTAAAATATGGTATGTATAATCATTATGCTAAGTATACAAACGGTTATAATTCGATATCTTTAAGAAAAGAACATTTCAAAAATTCTGCAGAAAAATATGAAAACGAAGAAATACTTGTATATGTATAGTACATATATAATGTTTATTATTGAAAAATTCATCATTTCCCATCCAAAAAAAAAAATCACCATTAAAAATACAAAAACATTTGTCATGTACTTTTTTTTGAAATAAATACAATATTCTTTGTATTATGGTCAACAATTTATTTTAATGTAATCTACTTTTTTTTTTTTTAGAAGAAATATAATCTACTTAATAAAGAAAATTATTTCAATAAACATTAACAATAACATTAATATTCATCCAAAACTAATAGAGTAATTGAATCATTACCTATCATTTATTGCTATTTTTTAGGAATTATTTAATTATTTATTGCTATTTTTTAGGAATTGTAACAAAATGTTACGTGTTTGAGTGTTTCACTATTTAAACTAGTGTGTAACTCCATGTATACACGGGTACAATTAAAAATAATCACAATTATACGATTCAAATTATACCTTTTTTTATAGAAAATACTCAAATTATATATGGTATTAACTTACACTTTTTAAAAATCATTTTCTAAAATATGTAATAATTTCTCATTATATATATGAGAGAGAGAGAGAGATTGAGAATTTAATTGGTTTTAGACTCTTCGGTTTTTATACCCAATAATTCAATTGTCATAAAAATTAAAAACTTAAATGAACACATGGCGAAAAATTGAACTCCAATTGAAATCCGATTTAGAATCTAATTGGATTTGGTCTCTTCGATTTTTACACTCAATAATTCACTTAATACAAAATTAAAAATTAAATAAGACACATGGCTCAAAATTAAGAATCTAATTAAAATCTAATTGAATTTTTTCTAAACTTTGACTATTAACATATATATATATATATATGGCTATTTTTTAGGAGTTTTTTTAATCATTATTGCCGTTGTTGATAGTAACATTATCTCTCTAAGAAATATTATGTCTACAATATTTTTACAACAAATTCTAAGTGGTAAGTTGTTATGAGTTGTTATGGATGGAAAAAAAAAAGTAATTTAAATTATGGATTCAAATTAGAACCAATAAGAACTTACCATTTATGATTTGTTGTGAAAATATTATGGATGTACCACTTCTCCATCTTTTTAGCATTTATCATCATGTAAGTCCGTATATAACTGTCGTTTATAAGTTTTGTGCGTAACAAATGCGAATGAAACTTTGAATTCCAAAGTAACGTGTGCTTTCCAGTACGGCAAACGTGAGATTTTTTTTTTTTTTTTTTTTTTTTTTCTGTACAGTTGAAAGCAAAACAGTAAACATGAGTTTTATTAAATATTACGTAGTTACATACAGGTATGATATTAGTACGTTATGCGTATAATTACCAACTATAATTTAAAGGCCTCAAAAATAAGAACTTTTACATGTTTTTTTGAGGGTTTTTTTTTTCTTTTTTCTTTTTTGCTGAGAAGAATTTTTCTCATGGTGAAACACAGATATGAAATTTCTATTTTTTGTACTAATTTTTTGTCATGTGATGTGCATTTGTCATGAATTTAAAATACTTTTTGTTCTTTTATTTTGACTATCTATTTTATTCTTCAGTTTTAATTATTCTATTGATTTTTTTAATCAAATTTACATCTATATAATTTGTTTTTATTTATTCATGCATCATGAATATAAGATTTTTTTTTTTTTTTTTTTTTTTATAGAAACAAACACTCACACACAAGGGAGAGAGAAAGATGTTCTAACACAAAAGCACACTACAAACTCCATTTAAAAGCTTTGATAATTTTTAAGGAAGGGTAAGACAAGTTATATTACACACAACACACTTTTTTAAGCAAATCACAAATATAATATTAGTTTTCATATTGGCAAAAGGAAAAAGAAAATAATTTGTACATCATCTTAATACAATATCCAAAAACAATATTTGCTTAATTTTCCAATAAAGAGTTTGTGGCAAATCGGAACACAAATCCAAAGCTGGTAACAATTACTTCTAAAATAGGTCTTATATAATTGGTTGTTATAGAAATGCTGGAACTGATCGTTCTTCAAGTTGCCTTTTATAGTCATGATGAAGAAAGGTAAAATTACAGGACAAATATCGTGTAGTAGAATAAGGGAAGAGGACTTGCTCATTGATCCTCCTTTATTAATGTGAGTATCAATCCATCGAACAAGACAAATAGCTTCATGAATTCAACCTTCTTTTACACAAGGTCATGGAGATTTAGATGAGACTAAAGTATGTATATGTCACCTAGTGAATGTATGTTTACGGATTTTGGTTTTACTTAAATTGACCAAGTCACGAATTCTCTGTCTTTCGTGGACTATAGTCAAATTGAGAGGATCTAATTTGTTGAATGAAATATTTTAAATTGAAGTAGCTGACAGTTGTGAGTGCGACTATAAAAGTAATATAATTCAAGAAAATGATAGTGCCACGCGCAAATAACAATATCAACTATGCATCTCTTTTTCTTTTTTTTTTTTTTTTTTTTTGGGTAAATTACGTGTTTGATCCCTATCTTATACACTATATTTTAATTTGGTCCTTAACCTATCAATTGTGTCAATTTGGTCCCTAACCTTTCAGTACCGTGTCAATTTAGTCCCTTCTATTATTTTTTGGATGAAAATTGATGATGTTTCTAATGGCCAAAATAAAAAAATTAGCTTTCGTTGATGTGACAATATACAAAAATTTTATTTTGATGGTTTGTTATGTCATTAATTTTCATCCAAGATATAACAATAGGGACTAAACTGACACGACATTGAAATGTTAGGGACCAAATTGGCACAATTAAAAGGTTAAGGACCAAATTGAAATATGATGTAAAGGATAAGGACCAAATATGTAGTTTACCTTCTTTTTTTTTGTGAAAAAATTATCTTACGAGACAATCTTATAAGTCATTCCTGTCATAATATATTTAGATCCCAAATATATGGTTTCATATGTTGTTAAAGATATGTCTCATGAGATATCTACCTTCTCGTGATTATGGGATACAATATTTTTACACACTCATTACATAATCATGATAATTTCACACATGCTGTTAACATGTTCACATTTGAAATATGAAATTAGTAATGCATATGTACATACGATGCACACTAATGAGCGTACAATAATCAATGTCGTTTGTGTAATAAGCCCCCAAAATTTATATAACAAAACTTATTTAACAAGAATGTTTTTGGTTGGATATTGGTTTTCTACGCACTTTAGGGCTTTGGTGGTCTTTTACTCTTGTACAACTCTCATGGGGTATTGTAATGGAACCTCCCACTACGAGCTCAAATAACAAAACATATTCTATTCAAGCAATGCCATATAAGAAGATTATAGATTCTCTTTTTGGCTTGGAAAGCAAAGCTAAAGCACTCTCTCTCTCTCTCTCTCTCTCTCTCTCTCTCTGTTATAATATGGTGAATGAAACGTAGGTTATCCTTTTACAGAGAAGAGGTAGGGACCATCCTTCTTCCAAGAGAGAAAGAGAGATGGTCCAAATAATGCCCAAACAAAGACTTAAATATTCATTAAAATCAAAATAATGTATTAAGGGAAATCTAGGTCACCATCATCTTTGCCTTTTCTTCTATTAAATGGTGCTTGGATGGGAAGGTTACCATCAAATTATAAGAGCACTGAAGTTCCACTATGGAAAAGAACACACATGCAATACAAGAATAATTCTGTTGGCGACTGAATCATTTATAATTAACTCATTGAATTATTGGTAGATTAGATGGGGATGAAAGAAAGGAAACTAGTTATTTTTCCTTTTTTTTTCTTTTTAAAATCAATCATTTTTTAACTCAGAATTTCATTTTCAAACTCTTTCTTACGAAGAGCAGAAAAATTATTCTATTACTTTCTTTTATTTATTTATTTATTTATTTTTGGAAGACGATATGAAAGACTTGTTCAAAGCATCTTCACTAACGAGTTGGAACATTCAAAAATGGTCCACTTTGTTTATGACAAGAATGGTTTAAATAAAAAGTAGATTTAAAAGGGTTTCAAAAGAAGGAAATAAAATAGATCATTGTTGTCTCTCTTAGTGTCCAACTTGATGTTAAGCTATATTAAATAAGTAGGCAAAGATAGATACGCAGATATTTATCACAAGATAACAATTTTAGATTGATTTTTTATTCTTTTTTTTGGGGGGATTCATTTTTAATTTAAACCTTTTTGCATGTACGGACTTCTTTACTACATTAGTATACCTTACCATGCCTTTCAGTGAAAGAAAAATACTTTTGACGGGAAAGAAAATTTGAGTCAAAATCAAATTGATCCTTATTCTAGCTAATTTGAAACTAAAAATTCTTGAACTTTGAGAAGTATGCAATTTGATGATTTTATCTATATTTCTATCGCCCTCTTGTTCATTGTTATTAACAATTCATTTTAGAATATATTTCAAAAAAAAAATTTATATACAATTTGACTAAGATTTTTTTTCCCCCCCCTTATAGCTCATCTCACCAAGACCAGAGGATCAATTTGGAAATATCAGAAGATTAAGGGTCAGTATGATTTTAACACTAAGTAGAGGATTTTTTTTTTTTTTTTTAGTTTTCCATATTTTTAATAACTTATTTCAATAATTCGATAGTTTTAGATCTTTTAAGAAGAAAAAACTTTATGGCACGTTTGGTAGACTGTAATAAACACTGTAATGTAATAGATATTCCTATGACATAACTATTCGGTTGTTTGGTTATATTTTTATTACAATAAATAGTTATTCCTTATGAATAGCTATTCTTCAAAATGAGGAATAACTATTCCTTATCAAAAGTACTGAATATCTATTCCTTTACCTTATGTAATAACTTTTTTTTTTTAAATTCCTAAATAGCCATTAGTTGCCACAGTTTCAAAAGAAAAGAAAATAAATTTTTCTTGTTGTTAATTATTAGCTCTATTTTGAACACCTTAAAATAAGTGTATTTTAGAAAATTTGACTTAAAAATGATTTAATTACACCTTCTTTTTATACACTAGCTAAATTATGAATACATATTCAGGATTCTATTCCTAAATGGTCACCAAACTAATGAATAGTAATACTTATTACATTCCAACTTAATGTATTCCTTGTAATACTTATTCATATTCCTATGTAATAATCATTATAGTATACCAAACGTGCCCTTAGTAATTGAGATAAAATCATGTTTGATAACAAAATTTCATCTAAATTTATATTTTTAAAACATGACTATAGTTATGCTACCCAAACTGTATTTTTCAGAAAAGTTTAAATATACAATACATTTAAATAGTTTTGGAATTATTTTACATTTTTACTTTTTAAATAAACTATTATTTTTTTAACCAAAGGCTTTCCCATAGGGTTTGGCTTACCTCTAGTACTTTTATAACTGAACATTTTCTATTGTTATAAATATACAATAGCAAGTGTTGGTGAGTTTTAATCTCCACATTTTATTTAGTTAATGGACGATGTGGCAGTTTCTCAACAAAATAAAAGGAGATTCAAGTTTAAAAAATAGGCGAAAACCACATTTTCGTCCTTACATTTTCACGCGATTCCCACTTTGGTCCCTAACTTTTTTTTTCACCGCTTTTGGTCCCTATCCTGGAAAATGCCTCTCGTTTTAGTCCCTGCCGCTACATCAGAGACGGAAAATGCACATGTGGCAAACGGATGGTACTGTTGGCTGACGTGGCCATTAAAATAATAATAAAAAAATGTTATTTGGCATTAAAAAATTTTAAAAATTAATTTATTAATTTTAACTAAATAAAAAATTAAAAACAGAAACAAAAACAAAATTTTATATGAATTAAGATCTAAAAGTATCTTCAACAAGAACACTAAGAACACCAACTCAAACTTAAAATCTCAAAATTGAAAACTAAAAATCACAAATAACTCAAAAAATAAGATCACAAAATTAAATATAAGATCCACATCAGAATAAACATGAACAAGAAATTAAATAAGAACAAGATCAATATTCCAAGCTCAAAACAATATTTTCTGAACTATTAACAGGATCTAAGCATTTAGAACAACACATAAACCCCCTGGCAAAAGCAACAAAATATCAAACCCAATAGAGCTGAGATTCAGAAATCAAAGCAAAAGAGAGGGTGAGACATGGTGAGAGTTGAGAGAGCTGGAGAGAGGAGAGAAAGGCAGACCCACCACCACGCCAATCATCCACCACCCTCATTCACCCCCACAACCACCATGACCCAAACCCATCGATCTACAAAACGATTTCCATGACCAAAGACCCAAAACCCAAGACCCACGATCTCCACCATGAAAGCACCTTCATTCGGTTCCCACTTGCACTCACACTCGGCTGTGCCGAACAGACTCAACGCTCGTAGATCGGCGATGACCAACTCCCTCGTCCGAATCGGCGGCGTGGCTTGATTCGACCCTCCTCCTACCAACAGCGGCGGCGCGCCGACTTTCAGCCGCAGCCGAGCCGGCTCTCAGTGTTGACGAAAGTAGCCGGATCCGTCATAGGATGTCCGGATTTGTCATTGTGTTGGCCGTGTTTGGGTTGGTCGGATCTGTGTTTGGGTGGCTGAAAATGGTGGTTTGGTGTTTGGGTGGCTGTGGGTTGGTGTTTGGGTTGGCCGGATCTGTGTTTGGGTGGCCGAATTAATGGTGGTTTGGTGTTTGGGTGGCTGTGGGTTGATGTTTTGGTGACCGGGTTGGTGTTTGGGTTGGCCGGATCTGTGTTTGGGTGGCCGGATCAATGGTGGTTTGGTGTTTGGGTGGCTATGGGTTGATGTTTTGGTGGCCGGATTGGTGTTTGGGTCTCATTTTTTTTTTGTTGTTGTTGGTGGTTGCTGGGGTGCATGCGGTGGTGGGGTTATTTTCTGGGTTTGTGATTTTTGGTTTTCAATTTTGAGATTTTAAGTTTAAGTTGGTGTTCTTGGTGTTCTTGTTGAAGATACTTTTAGATCTTAATTCATATAAAATTTTGTTTTTATTTCTGTTTTTAATTTTTTATTTAGTTAAAATTAATAAATTAATTTTTAAAATTTTTTAATGCCAAATAACATTTTTTATTATTATTATTTTAATGGCCACGTCAGCCAATAGTACCATCCATTTGCCACGTGTGCATTTTCCGTCTCTGATGTAATGGCAGGAACTAAAACGAGAGACGTTTTCCAGGATAGGGACTAAAAGCGGTGAAAAAAAAAGTTAGGGACCAAAGTGGGAATCGCGTGAAAATGTAGGGACGAAAATGTGGTTTTCACCAAAAAAATACTAGAGGTAAGCCACACCATTTTCTATATTATGCTCTAGTCATTTTGTGTAAGACATGGATTTTAATGAAACATATTTCTCAAGAGTGTCTTACCAACCAAATGGACCTAAATTTAGGTGATTTGACATTAAATATATATATATATATGTGTGTGTGTGTGTGTGTGTGTGGGGTTTTCATGATCCCTTCGCCGACTCTCCTGCCACGAGGGATCCATTGAGATCGATTCAAGTTGGACATACAAAATCAAGCTTTTTCTTCTTGATTTATTTCTCGATATGTCGCTCCGCGAGCAAGGAGTGAGAGAACCAAATGGGCTGTGGTTTTCAAATTTAAAATAAATAAATAAAAGTTCAACTCAAACCAATCGTATCATATATTATACATTAAATATTAGGCGTTACACGTTGTCGTTATGCAATATGGACTAGTGTTAGTTTTAAATGTGTATGACATATCTCTGTCACGTAACTCATTATATGTACATTAAGATATGTTGGATTTATCTTGACCTTAATTAAATTAATCAATTACTCAAGTTGATTAATTAGTCCAATTTATGCAAGATTCAATATAGGCACAACCACATCACCAATCTAGAATTTTATTTAGCGAAAAATAAATTTCAAAAGACATGATAATATGGTTATGATACAGAAAACCCCTACGGGTGATATATAAGTCACAACTCCTTCAAGAATCCACTAACAAAGATTGAGATTACTAGTACATGGAATGTACTTGATGATCCCAAAGTACCTACCTATAGTAGAACGTCCAAGTTATCCAAGCGCAATTCCAACTTGATTGGATTACTCTCCTTAGCAACCTTTTTTGATGTTCATGGATCTCTAATCAATAACTAACTTCACAACAACAAATCTGTGGTAGGTGTGTTTCAGTTTTTACACCAACAGATCTTTAGATTTACTTGAAAGTTTCTGATATGGTCTTTGTGTTACTGATTTTTTGTTAATTCCCGCGTCTCGATAGATTAACTAAAGGTCTGTTTGGATACAACTTATTTTTGCTGAAAACTGAAAACTAAAAATACTATAACAAAATAAATTTTAAATGTGTGAATAGTACTGTAGGACTCATTTTTAATGAAAAAGTTGCTGAAAAGTGAAGTTTATGGGTCTCATGAACAATGCACGGGACCCACGGGGTGTGATGAAAAGTAGCTGAAAAGTCAAATATATACGACTACTATTCATAAATAGTGAAATTTCACTATTTTAAGTGGGTTCTTAGGTTGTTTTCTTATGTCTTCTAACATAGATCTTCAACACTATTTACGACACTAAAACCTAAAACTCAAATGCATTAAAAAGTGTGATTTGACTTGGATTTGCCAACATAACAACATTTGACCCTGGCAAAATATTTTAGAAATATTATCCTAAATAAACTCTATTATTGAAGTTCTAAAGTGTTTAAATATTTTTATATAAACTCTATTGTTAAAAGGTTTAACAACTTTATTTCACTATTAAATTTATTTATTTAATAATGTATCATAATTTTTGTTTTGATTAGAATTCAATCTCATGCAACATGTTTTAGCCATATAACTTAAGGTAATATTTTTTTACCAAAAATGTCTATTAGAATACAGCTTTACCGCAGAATACAGTTCTCTGGCAGGATGGTTTCGGCAGATGAAGATAAATTGGGCACAATGCCCTTTTAATCCAGTCAACATTATTTGGCCCATAAAGGCCCAAATCCTTTTGTATATAAAAAAAAGGATAGGCGTGAAAACTGATATGAAAAAGAACGATGAAAAGAAACAAGGAATGGCAGGAAGTGTCAACAGCAGAAAACGCGTGAAAGAAAGAAAAGCTAAGCTAAAGGAAATGACAAACACAGCAGGAAACATGTGAAGAAATAAGACAGAGCCACGCAGCAGAACAAAACAAATCTGCTACAGCAGGAACGGCGTGGGAACGAAAGAAGACAAAAACAAAAGGGCCGGGGCACCACCAACCTGTACCCAGCCAATACAAGGTAGGTGGGCCCACGGTCAAAGAGATTCAGAGGGCGTGGTTTGGTGGTGGGGGAAAAATGGGGTCTATATTTGGTTTCCTGCCATAACTTCTTTTAGGAATATATCCTGTTGGGATGGTATCTTACCCAAAAGAAGTAATAAATGGTTGGGACCATCTGATGCATGCCATAGAGCTAGGTAGTGAGGTAGCCAATTCCTAGTCTTTGAACCTAGAGGTAGAGGTATATGGCAGGAACAAACAAAAGAGAATTTTGTCGTGCAGTAAACATATTATGAGCAGATGGCAGTGGTCAGGGCAACCAGTGGGTGAGTGGGTAATCTTGAAAGGATGCCCACAACAAACCAAAAACAGTTGGTGAAGCCCTAGGGGTAAAAGGGAGAAAATCCCATTGAATCAGTTTGCTATAAAAGGAAGGTAACCATGGCAGAAAAAGGGGGACCGAGGTAGAGGAAAAAACAGGGGAAAGAGTGAAAAACAGCGGAAGAAGAAAAACACCCAGGGAGATCAAAATAGGGAAGCACCCAGAGAGAGAGACCCAAGAAAAAGAAAGACCCAAGTGAGAAAAACAACTTACGGCAAGATAGTAGTTAGAAACTAAGAGTAAAAAAAAAAGAACGGAGAGAAAGAAAGAAAAAGAAGAGAGAAAACGTGGCAGGAATATGGGCATGCATCAATAGACCATCTTTTCCCTCCCTCTTAGCAAACCCACTTTTTGAAGTCTCCAAGAGTAACAGTTAGTAGCCATTTAGGCATATTCTCCAAAATGCACAGCTTTTATGGCAAAAGCCTATGATAAGATTGTTCAAGTTGGAGTTTGGGTTCTTTCTTGGTTTACTTATTCTATGGACAGATTCAATACTTGATTTTGATTGCAAATATATTTGATTTCTCTCATTATAACTTATATTTGCCGTATTTAGTCATCCTGCTATAGCACGTTTTTATCACGTCTGCCGCATCAGTTGTCCTGCTGTGGTGTCTTTACTTGTTGTATTATTTATTTTGCTGTAGTACCTTTTTATTATATTCACCGTGTTAACTATTGTACAAGCTAAACCTTTCTTGCCGAAGCTTTCCTTTTTATTTGTTATTACGTATTTTACTGTTAACACAAACTAATCATTATCCTGCCATAAGTATATATATACATATATCTTTATTTATAAATATGTGTACATATTTGAGAATATGCTAACCCATTTAAACTAACATTTGTTTGATGGGTATTTTCTTTGGGTTTTAGATTTGTTTATATGCAGGAAGTGGAAAAGTATTTCTACAGTGAAAATGAAGAATAGTCATTCACACGACAGAAGGCTTTAAAGCACGGCAGACATCTTTAAAGCACAGTAGATAGCTTTAAAGCACAATAGAAAGCTTTAATGCACAGCAGACAGCTCTATTGCACAAGGCTTTACGGCAGGAAGCTTTAAAGCACGACAAGAAGCTTTACTGCATAGCAGAAAGCTTTATTGCACAGCAGACAGCTTCATTGCATAGCAGACAGTCTTACTACGCAGCAGACAGTTTTACTACGTGGCAGACAGTCTTACTACACGGCAGAAAGTTTTGCTGCATAGCAGAAAAGTCAGACCTGTGGCAAAAACTGGAGAAAAGTTCCTTCTGCGGCAGAAACATCAATCCTACAGTAGAAACTGGCAGCGGCAGAAACAGAAAAGTCAATCCTGCGGCAGAAACTGGAGAAAAGTCTTCTGCGGCAGAAACAGAGGATAAGCTCACTTTGCAGCGTCTTCCCTTAGACTTGGACTCAATGTTTGCCCACAAGCTGGACCAAATTGAGTTGCAGTTGGACTGGTCTCAACTCCCTTACTCAGAATACTTTGGTCTACTACCGCGGGAGGCAGCCCAGCCCAACGCACACAAAAAATGCCCCTACATTAAAATGGCGACTTCACTGGAGAGTTGGGATCAAGATGGGGAGAATGAGATATTTCTCCCTCGTAAACATGTTTCCAAGTCTTTACCAAAAGTAAGACATATAGCTATTCTTAAACCTTCCAAGCTATATTCTCAAGAAAGTATCCAAAAAGTCACAGCGATACCATAGCAGAATTCTGTGGCAGAATACAGCAACGTTACGGTAGGACAGTACCGTAGCATAATTCTGTGGTAGAATACAACAACGTTACAGCAGGACAGTGCCGCAGCAGAATTCTGTGGCAAAATGCAGCAACGTTACAGCAGGACAGTATCGTAGCAGAATTCTGTGGTAGAATACAGCAACGTTACAGCAGGACAATGTCGTAGCAGAATTCTGCACAGCAATGTTAAAACAGAGCAAAAATATATTGAGGACTCTACAATAGAAGGCCTTCACAATACTTGGTCCTATCCTTTAAATGCCACTTGTTCTCCTTGTGATGCATGTGGGACATGTGGCAAGCCACTTATTCAAACATGCAAAACCAAAAGTTCCACCACTTTTTGCTCTCATTTATTTTAAGGAAGCACTAGAAGTTTTCTAAACTCTCTCCATCTCCACCTTTAGGTCCAACACTTAGAGGAGAAAAAAATCCCTTCATTCCCTCACAAGGTTTTGATCATTTTCTCATGCTAGTGATTCTAGCTCTACTTCCCCTGAAGAACCAAAAGTTAAAAACAAAAAAATGAAGCTATAGCAGCCAAAGGAAAACTTTCATCATTATTATACTGTTGCAAATAACTATTTCCTCCGTGACGTATCCTCCAGTAGACTTTTCTAGAAGTGCAAAATGTCCCTCCGCAGAAATTTTGTAACAGAAAGTACAGGCCCTTCGGCAAACTGTTTGCAGCAAAATCTGCTGAAATTCAGAAGTGCAAAATGTCCTTCCGCAGAAATTTCGTGGCAGAAAGTACAGATCCTTCAGCAGACCGCTCACAGCAGAATCTGCTGAATTTCAAAAGTACAAAATATTTCCTCCGTGAAGTATCCTTCAGCAGACTTTTCCAGAAGTGCAGAATGTCCCTCCGCATAAATTTCGTAGCAGAAAGTACAGATCCTTCGGCAGACTATTCACAGCAGAATCTGCTGAATTTCAGAAATGCTGAATGCTCATCTGCAGAATGTTTCATAGCAGAAAGTTTTAAAAGCCAAAGTGCAAATATCTCAGCAGACTGTTCATAGTAGAATATTCTGCGGTAGAATATCCTACAGCAGAATTTTGTATTCCAGCAAGTCTTTTCGCAGAATATCCTACCACAAAATTCAGTATTGAATTCTTGAACTTTCTAAGTGCAATCACAAATCCAATGTGGTTATCTTCTACAACAAAAGTGATCATTGCCCCATTAAGAATTCATGGGAACAACAACAGTGTGAAGATGTGTAAAAAGGTACTGGACAATTCTGCTACAGCAAAGAAATTCGTGTCTAGATCTTATTCAACAAATTTGAGACTTGTTCTCAAAGCAAGAGAGGTGCATACAAAGCCTTTCACGTTCACTTTTGCTAAAGCAATCTTTTGCTACTACATCAGCAAATATATCAGTATCAATGAAGGGAGGAGGGAGAAGTAATCAATTCGGCGATATCGAAACATCCGCTTTCAACCAGAGAATACATTGAAGGCATGTGACAGGGTGGTGAAGTGTCCAAATTAAATCCAGACCTTGGGATGAAGCCAACAACTCAGTTATTGTGTACTCTCCATAAAGAAGCCCAAATCTACAAACTGCTCGCAAACTGCTCTTTGTCCATTATTGGGTCTAGCAAACCGATTCAACAACTTTGAAGAGTTGATAAGTTTTCTTTGAAACACCTCAGAGGATTTATGCCTAGAGTGGCATTAATGATCATTATCTTTATGATGTTTCTATATAAAAATAAAAATAAAAATGTATCAGATCACTTTTACTGCAAACTATGCAACTCCATCATCACTTTTCAAGTCATGATGCCCATTGATGCCCATGTCTCATCCTAGAAGAACTCTGAAACAGTGACAAACTCAAAGCTCCTTCTTTTAGCTTGTGTACAAGAGGGAAATAGCAAAAACAATTGCTCACACACATTCTGCCGCGAATAGAGTTGCTTGTCTTATTGCCGCAGAAAACTATTACGTAGTTTTTATTGAAGGCGTTCTACTGCAAGGGCATTCTGCCACAAGAATAAAGCAGCATTCTGTCCCAGGAAGATGTTGGCACGTCATGGGTAATTCTATATTAGAAGCCGCTGACTTTTGGCTATTACTAGCCAACCATGAAGCAAGAGACGTAGCAAGCTCCATCTAAATATGCCCATACTCAAAGCAAGCAAAGAAGAAACCCATGAAATATGGGTCTTGGTAGCAAAAGCCAGCAAAGAAACCATGGTTTTGAGTTCTTGGCAAAAGCCCATAATGGGGGCTACACTCAATCAAACCCGCAAAGGAGCCATGATTGCAAGTCTTTGGAAAGAACCTGCAGAAGAGCTATAGCCACAATCATATGTAGCAGAAAATACATGGGAAGCAATTTTGCTTGCAGTGGAACGAAGTCAAAGCATACTTGGGAAGTAACTTTTTCCCAAATTCTCTAGCAACGAAGAATTTCTACAATATGGCAACTTGTAGATCCATGGCATCTAATTTTTTCTTTACTAAAGAATGCATAAACCATATGATGGAACATCAACACCAAGAGAAGGTGATATCAAGCTCATCCAGTTATCTCACATGCTGGGGGCTAAAGCTTATTCTGCGGCCAACATGGGAAGCCTCCTGCTGAAAGCTAAGGGCTTATTCTTGTATACTGGGGCTGTCTCATTCTACAACAAAATTTGGGAAGTCTTCTTCAAAAAGCTAAAGACTCATCCAGTTGTCTCACATGCTAGGGGGCTAAGGCCCATTCTGCAGTAAATTTAGAAAACCTGCCGCAAAGTGCTTAGAGTATCAATATGAAGCAGCAACATCATGTATCTTCTACAAAAGCTTGGTGTGTTGCGTGGTTCAAGAAAGCTTGGAGGAGGAGAGTAATGAAGGGAAAAACAAAGAAGTTGTGGTAGAAAATTATATATAGGTTATGGCAGAAGAAAAATTGGAGGAAATTTAACATGGGTTTGAACCCACAGGAACCTAGACCCATCTCAATTAGCTCAAGACTTTCAGAAAAGGAGAAATCATAATTGATACTATTGCTGAAAAAAATTCAAAGATGTCTTCGCATGGGATTACAGTGAAAATGCCAGGATGGGATCTTGGGCTAATAGTGCATACATTGAATGTGGACCGCGAGGCCAAGCTAGTAGCCCAACCTGCCAGGGTGTTCCACACTGCCTGCTAGGGTATTCCACACTGAGATAGAAGGGGCAAAGCTTTGAGGAAAGAAGTACAGCAGGCAGCCTTCAAAAGGCTACAGTAGATCATGATGAACCTTCCTACTGTGCAAAGCCCAATCCGCAAAAAGCCATTGTTACTCTACCTAGCCACTAACTCATATGCCATAGGTGCATTGATTGCTCAAGAAGATGGAGGTGGCATAGAGCAACCAGTTTACTACATCAGCCATGCTCTAAAAGATACAGAAATTCATTACCCAAGGGCAAAAAGGGCGTGCTTAGCTATTATGTATACTTCACGAAGGTTACGCCACTATTTCTTGGCTTACGAAGTATGGCTGATGACCAAGTCCCATGCCATCAAAGCCTTATTGCAACAACTGATTCTCTCTGGTAGAATATCCCAGTGGTTGTTACAATTGTCAAAATACGACTTGAGAATGGGGACACCTAGGGCGGTGAAAAGCCAAGCTATAGCAGATTTATTGGCACAGTTTCCAGGAGAGGAAGAATTCTCATTGGATGATGAAGTCCCAGGAGAAGTAGCCATGGCAAAAGAGGTTAAAGAAAAATGGGTAATGAAATTTGATGGGTCTTCTACCACCTAATCAGGGGGAGTGGAAGTAGTTTTGTACCATGAAGAAGATAAGACAGTGGCGCTATCGTTTAAACTGGAATTTTCCTGCTCAAACAACACAGCAGAATGCGAAACCTACCTAACTGGGCTGACCACAGCTCTCGAAATGGGAATCAAGCATTTAAAAGTAATGGGTGATTCGAACTTAGTGGTCTGTCAGACCAAAGGGAGCTTCTTCTTAAAGGAACCTAGCTTAGTCCCGTACAAAGCAATGGCCCAGAAGATGGAGGAAAAGTTTTCAACCTTTGAAATAAAGCTTACTCCAAAGAACGAAAACCGGTTTGCGGATGCGTTGGCCACATTAGGCTCATAAATAATTTTCGAAGGAGATAGCACCAGGATAAAAGTCAGCAAGAGGAAAGAGTCTACTATTGAGATGTTGAAAGAAAGGTTCCAGGAGGAACAGTGTGAAGGAGATTTGTGGATTCTCATAAGAGAAGGCCTTGACGGAGGAAGAAGACACCGCAGAACTGAAAGTACTGAAAGACTACGTCCTGGGGAGAGGAGAATTGTACCGCAGGATGCTGAGTGGTGTCTTGTCTAGATGTGTGGGGTAGGAAGAGACCTAGAGAAAATTAAAATAAGTACATAACAAGACTTGCGAATCCTGCGGGGAGGTTAGCATTTACCACAGACTTCAAAGGGCAGGCCTCTATTAGCCAAATATGGGTAAAGACGCAAATCAAGTCCAAACCCACAGTGGGACCTACTAGCTTGCGGCAGACAGAGAAAAAAGTTACACTGTGTTCGTCAACGGAGACTGGGGAAGCCCATTCACGCAGTACTTGACAGAAGGCATCCTGCCACAAAAACACAGCGAAAGGTACAAGCTTAAGAGGTTGGCAACACGCTACTTTTTGCATAGCAAAGTCCTTTTCTAGAAAGGGTATGATGGGAACCTCTTAAGATGTCTGGGTCCCTGAAGAAGCAAGAAAAATGATAAAAGATATGCACTCAAGAGAGTGTGGGGAACACCAGGGGAAGAAAAAACTTTACATATGCCTGCTGCAAATGGGCTACTACTGGCCTACCATGAAGAAAGATATGGCAGAAATATATGTAAAGGTGAACCAACAAGCACTACAGCAGAAAATAAATGCTCTTCGTGAGACTTTAAAATTTCAAGAGTGCTCCGCAGAAAAGCTGAGTGACAAAGGAACTCATAACAGGAACAAAAGGTGGAAATCAACGATGAAGTCCAAACATCTCTCGAGCAACGCATTCAATGGCAAACCACAAGAATTGGAGAGACACTGCCAAGCTTAGCAACATGAGAAAGAAGAATTGGGAGAAATAAGATCTGCGGAAGACTACAACAAAGTTAAGATATTTAGTTCACAACATCTATGCCTTTTTCATCAAAGAGACAGTGATATCCTCACCAACAGCGGCTGTGGTAGAATGACAAGAAGAATATGTTAAAGAAAAAAAAAAAGCAAACACGAAGGAATCAATAGTTGCTGTGGCAGAATGACAAAGAAAGTATTTAGAAAGTGAAGATTTCTCATAAAAGCATCCTCATTTCCTATTGGAAAAATATCTATAGTGGCATCACTTGTAGGCGCCTTAAAATGAGTGGCAGACTTAGTCACTTCTGCGGGAAAATCACTTTTGCAGCAAAACCAGAATTTATGGCAGAATTAGAAATAGCACGAAATGCAAACAGCAAAGGCCCAACATCTTTCTCTGCAGAAACTTCATCCTGGCAAAGAATACATGTGTTTTTTTCAACACAGCAGAAAGTATTATCAGCAAATGAAAGAGTACTCTACTACGATGAGGGCTTGCAATGTTAGCTCTACACTTTGTTTTAAGCAAAGAAATGAAGATGCAGAGAAGAAGAAGACACAAGAAAAGGGAGTGAAGCCACCCTTTAATCTACACACTTAGAGGAAGCTTTCCTCTTGTGAAAGAACTCTACTTGAAGAAAGTGATGTGGCAGAGTTGTTTTGATGAAACTCTTTTCAGTCGTCGGCTTAGATGCGAAGGTAGTAGAAGACAACACTTTCTCTATTTTTAGAGAATGAATGAAGCCCAAAGTGAAACAACCTTAAGTGGCTAAAAGAAAAGAAAAATGAAGACTGTAAGAAGGATCCTTGCTCCGTAAAAGTGTTGTTCGTAAAGTTGGCAGAAAGAAGAGTTAAAGAATCCAAAGAGCCAATTTTGAGCATTCTGCAGAGATGAGAAAATGTAAAACATCATAATGAAGAAGAACCCAACAAGAATGGATGAAGAGATGAAGAGATGATGCTAAGGAATACGTGGGGAAAGTACGTAGTCAAGCCTAATTCTTCTGCCGCAGAATCTGCCATAACCTTTACTTCCTACAGTATAGATGATGCTCTAGCAAAAACAGAGTAAGAGGTGCATTAACACAGAGAAATAAGTGCATGTATTGCAGCAGAAAGTGTCTACATATTCTGCGGAAGCAGAAAAATGAGTATTTATCCCTACAAAAGCATAGAAATGAGTACGTGCTACTGCAGAAACGTGAAGAAATAAGTATACAAATTGCCGCAGACATAAAGACCTGAGTACCATTGTAGAAGTCCAAGATCACAAGGAATTTCCAAGAAGCAAACCAAGAAACAAGTGAAGAAATGATGAAGAGAAGGATGCACACATCATCATCATCATCAACAATCCCTTTGAATGAAAACTATATGGGAAGAAAAGAGTTAGTAAAGTGAGAAGAAAACCATTAAGCCTGAATGGCAGGAATAATGGATCGCAGGTCCATGAAATAAACAAATGGGCCTTGAAGAAGCAAACGGGCTTAAAGGAGCCAGGAAAGAGAGAAAGCAAACCCATGGGCTATATGTGATGTATAAAAGTGAGAATGGGCCACAGCAGGCCCGAAGTAATGCAAACAAAGAAAGTAAGGGGTTGATGGCAAGCCCATGAGTCCCAAGGATGAGTATACAGTAATTGGGCCAAGGAAGCCCAATGAAATTAGTAAAAGCCCGTGGGAGTAAAGAATTGAAACGGGTCGAGGATGCCCAAAAGAGTAAAATGGGACAAAGGAGCCCGAAAGCAATGAAATGAGCCAAGGAAGCCCGAAACTGCATATTACAAGCCCAATGATAGTACTTGGCTAATGGAATTTAGCAAAAGGAAAACATACAGCAGGCCCAAAGAGGCCCAGTAGGCACAAGTCATGAAGAGCAGAAGGAAAGCATACAGCAAGCCCAAATAGGCCAAGCAGGCATGAGTCATGAATAGCAAAAGGAAAACATACAGCAGGCCCAAAGAGGCCTAGCAGGCACAAGTCATGAAGGGCAAAAGGAAAGCATACAGCAGGCCCAAAGAGACCCAACAAACCCAGCACCACCCTCATGAAGAGCAACTTTTTGGCTACCCTTTAAGGGTCATGAATGTGCCAAAAGAAAGAGAATGATTTGCCTAAGGAGAGTAAAGATTGAAACAACAAGCCCACGAAGAAAATAAGAGATGCATTTGCATGTGAGTTGTGAAACAACCCACAAAAGAGAACCGCATGAGTTTTCGCATACAAATTGTAGGAGCAATCCATATACTCAAGGGGCTAAATGTTGATGCCCATTTTTGCAAATCTGTACCCAAAGGCCCATAAGGAAGAAAGCCCAATGGGAAACAAGGCCCAAAGACCCACCAAGAAGACCGAAGAGCAAAGAACGAAGTGCAAGTGAAAACGCAAATCTGCAGCAAAATACAAATCTGTCGCAGAATACAAGTCTACCGTAGAATACAGCTTTACTGCAGAATACAATTCTCTGGCAGGATGGTTTCGGCAGATGAAGATAAATTAGGCCCAATGCCCTTTTGATCCAGTCAACATTATTTGACCCATAAAGGCTCAAATCCTTTTGTATATATAAAAAAGATAGGCGTGAAAACTAATATGAAAAAGAATGATGAAAAGAAACAAGGAACGGCAGGAAGTATCAGCAGCAGGAAACGCGTGAAGGAAAGAAAAGCTAAGCTAAAGGAAATGATAAACACAGCAGGAAACATGTGAATAAATAAGACAGAGCCACGCAGCAGAACAAAACAAATCTGCTACGGCAGGAACGGCATGGGAACGAAAGAAGAGAAAAACAGAAGGGCCGGGGCACTACCAACCTGTACCCAGCCAATACAAGGGAGGTGGGCCCACGGTTAAAGAGATTCAAAGGGCGTGATTTGGTGGTGGGGGGAAAAGGGAGTCTATAATTGGTTTCCTGCCATAAATTTTTTTAGGAATATATCCTGCTGGGATGGTATCTTACCCAAAAGAAATAATAAATGGTTAGAACCATCTGATGCATGCCATAGAGTTAGGTAGTGAGGTAGCCCATTCCTGGTCTTTGAACCAAGAGGTAGAGGTATACGGCAGGAACAAACAAAAGAGAATTTTGTCGTGCAGCAAACATATTCTGAGCAGATGGCAGTGGTCGGAGCAACCAGTGGGTGAGTGGGTAATCTTGAAAGAATGCTCACAACAAACCAAAAACAGTTGGTGAAGCCCTAGGCGTAAAAGGAAGAAATCCTATTGAATCAGTTTGCTATAAAAGGAAGGTAACCACGGCAGAAAAAGGGGGACCGAGGTAGAGGAAAAAATAGGGGAAAGAGTGAAAAACAGGGGAATAAGAAAAACACCCAGGGAGATCAAAATAAGGAAGCACCCACAGAGAGAGACCCAAGAAAAAGAAAGACCCAAGTGAGAAAAACAACTTACGGCAAGATAGTAGTTAGAAACTAAGAGTAAAAAAAAAGAATGGAGAGAAAATGTGGCAGGAATAGGGGCATGCATCAATAGACCATATTTTCCCTCCCTCTTAGCAAACCCACTCTTTGAAGTCTCCAAGAGTAACAGTTAGTAGCCATTTAGGCCTATTCTCCAAAATGCACAGCTTTTATGGCAAAAGCCTATGATAAGGTTGTTCAAGTTGGAGTTTGGGTTCTTTCTTGATTTACTTATTCTATGGGCAGATTCAATACTTGATTTTGATTGCAAATATATTTGATTTCTCTCATTATAACTTATATTTGCTGTATTTAGTTATCCTGCTATAGCACGTTTTATCACGTCTGCCGCATCAGTTGTCCTGCTGTGGTGTCTTTACTTGCTGTATTATTTATTCTGCTGTAGTACCTTTTTATTATATTCACCGTGTTAACTATTGTACAAGCTAAACCTTTCCTGCCGAAGCTTTCCTTTTTATTTGTTATTACGTATTTTACTGTTGACACAAACTAATCATTATCCTGCTATAAGTATATATATACATATATCTTTATTTACGAATATGTGTACATATTTGAGAATATACTAACCCATTTAAACTAACATTTGTTTGATGGGTATTTTCTTTGGGTTTTAGATTTGTTTATGTGCAGGAAGTGGAAAAGTATTTCTGCAGCGAAAATGAAGAGTAGTCATTCACACGGCAGAAAGCTTTAAAGTACGGCAGACAGCTTTAAAGCACAACAGACAGCTTTAAAGCACAACAGACAGCTTTAAAGCACAACAAAATGCATAGCAAACAGCTCTATTGCACAAAGCTTTACGGCAGGAAGCTTTACTACACAGTAAAAACTTTATTGTTCAGCAAACAGCTTCATTGCATAGCAGACAGTCTTACTACACAGCAGATAGTTTTACTACGTGGCAGACAGTCTTACTACACGGCAGAAAGTTTTGCTGCATAGCAGAAAAGTCAGACCTGTGGCAGAAACCGGAGAAAAGTTCCTTCTGCAGCAGAAACTGGCAGCGGCAGAAACAGAAAAGTCAATCCTGCGGCAGAGACTGGAGAAAAGTCTTCTGCGACAGAAACAGAGGATAAGCCCACTTTGCAGCGTCTTCCCTTGGACTTGGACTCAACGTTTGCCCACAAGCCGGATCAAATTGAGTTGCAGTTGGACCGGTCTCAACTCTCTTACTCAGAATACTTAGGCCTACTACCGCGGGAGGCAGCCCAGTCCAACGCACACAAAAAATGCCCCTACAGTTACTATCCTTCAATCCTTTATTTTTAAGTTTACAAATATATATATTTTTAATTTTAATTAATCCGTGCATCATGAAGTCCTTTTACCATATGGTATATTAATTAATTAAATTTTAAAATTTTACTTTCACTCTCCACCCTTTTAAATTTTTTTATTCAAAAAAAAAGAAAAAAAAAAAAAATATATATATATATATATATATATATATATATATATATATATAGGATCATTCGCTCTAACAAAATCAATGTGATGGATTTCATTGATCTTTTACATTTTAAGTAAAAAGGATAATTTGCTTTCGATGCTATTTTTTTTTTTTTCAATACTACTACTTTAATCCATTTTAAACTCTTCTACCAAAATTTTAATTCGTACAAATTTATATATATATATATATATATATATTTTTTTTTTTTTTTGCGTGGACCTTATAATATTAGGATTGAGCTTTGAATGCCCATATGGGCTCAAGTCTTTAAAAATCATTGCAAATTGAAGTCCGAAAGGAAAGCCCATAAATGATTCATTTTTGGCTAAAGTCTTTAAAAATTCGCTGCAAACTGAAGCCCAAAGGAAACGCAAATACGTCGCCTTTAGAAACTGATGCCCGTTGGTTTCACGTGATGGTTGGTGTTCATTTTATAGTCCAGTAGGCTTTTGGGTTGGATCTACCTGCCTTAAAATTAAACCAAAAGAAAATTCAATTATAGAAATTGCACCTGTTTTTTTTATTTTAACACTTTATTTATCATGACAACATTCTAATAAAAAACAATTTGTCAAGACTTCTAAGCTCTAACATAGTGGTATTTTTTGCTATCTCTATGGTTCGATAGGCAAGATATTGGGCTCGAAAGTCATTACAATTCATATTTTGACGATAATGATAGTGTGTTGGTGGTGGTGATGGGAGCGACTGTCGTGGTGGAAGTACATAGGCACAAGCCCATAGCGGCGCTCGGCCCTAATAGGTGAAGTTGTTTTGGTGGCTTAGTGCAAACTGCAAAAGGAAGAAAAAGAAATGAGGCGATGTGGGCTTATAGAGTTTAGTCAAAATACTAAAATATTACCTTCTCACGTGTATGATTTTATTACTTTTTTAAATGTTTCAATGCCTATGAATTATGATTTATATTTTAAACTGATAAACCAGAAAATATGTTTTATTTTGTATTTTTATTATATTATAATTTTTCAAAAATTACTTACCCATTGTGTTTGTATCATGCCAAACTCTTGTTTCATATTTATATTTCTAAATTAAAACACAATGATATAATAAAAATTAGTCACATCGCTTGTCCTATGCATCAATGCCTGCGTTTAGAAGCTTTCATTTTTAATTAAAAATATAACATTTTTAAGTAGTTATAGTTTTAAAATAAAATATGTGTATTAATTTTATGATATTTAAACTTTTTTTACTTTTATTTTTTAACCAAATTTTATATTGAAAATATGAATTTTCTTTATTATGTGGGTGTATATGTAGGGTTGTAAGTCATATTAGAATACGATGTACACTTTTAAATTTCTCAATTTAGCTTTATATTATTATTTTATATTCAATTAGTGTCTAACCACAAGCATATGCACGGGTACAATAAAAAACAATCACAATTATATGGTTCAAATTATACTTTTTTTTTAAGAAGATGTTTAAATTATACATGGTATTAGCTTACACTTTTTTAAACTATGCATTTCTAAAAATATGTAATAGTTTCTCATATTATATATATAATTTATAATTTAATTTGATTTAGACTCTTCGGTTTTTTACACCCAATAATTCACTTGCCACAAAAATTAAAAAAATTAGATGCACTTGTGGCACAAAATTGGTCTCCATTTAAGATCCAATTTAGAATCTAGCTGAATTTGAACTCTTCAATTTTTACGCTCAATAATTCACTTAGCACAAAAATTAAAAATTAGATGGGACACGTGGCACAAAATTGAGAATTCAATTGAAATCTAATTGGATTTTCTCTCAGGTTTGGCTATTAATATATATATATATATATATATTTGTAATAGATTCTCAAAAAAAATTTCAATTAGTAATAAAATTATTTTTGAAATATCTAAAACTAACGCAAAAGATTTTTATTCCAATTAATTATATGGATAGATACCAAAAAAAAAAAAAAAATGCATTACCTATTTTGGTATCTATATGAATTTTGGATAAATACCAATCAGTTTTTTGTGTAGACGAAAATTAAACTCTAGATCTCTTATTCAACCATCAATCGCCCAATAAGTGTAGTTGACCCTTTTAGTGACATGCAACCATCTCATGCTCCCAGTTCTCCTTCTACCATAGCCCCTAATGGTACCTTCTCCTTGCGTCCCCCTTGGCAATCACCTAGTTCATCGGGATTGAAGTGGACTTGGGTAGCTGGCACGGGTCCTTTTATGACAAATGGTGAGGTTAGAGAGGACATGTCGTCTACAGCGGAAATAGATAGTGAATCAATTATTGCTGTCATGTTTAATTTGGATAGTCTGAATATGGGGCCAAAGGTCATTCAAAGACATGCATGGGAATGATGTATGATTCCTAAATCCCCTGATTCCATCATCGAATCCCTCGTCCAATGGGTGGATCGAGGTAGATTTCATTTTGAAGTTGGGGGTTCAAGCCATAGGCCTAGCCTAATTAGACCCCAAACCCGAGCTGTAGAGGTTGGCATTTCACATGAGAACTTGAAGCCCAATCTTGAGAGGGCTCATAGTGGGCCACATCCTTCGACCCAAGACACATGCTTAGGAAATTTCAAACGTGCTGATTTAGTTGGTCAAAAGGGCTTGGACTCCATGAGCAACCCAGAGACCTCTTATGGTTTTGAGTACCCCTCCCCTGTCTCTACCCACTCTGAACCCATACCTTTCTCTGTTAGCAATGGGGAAAAGGATTTTAACCAAATGTTTGCATTGAGGAAGAGGTTTCGTAAGGAAATGGAGAAATTTGGCCGAAACCTTCGACAAAGACTCTTATGTGGTTCCTTTGCTAAGGAGGTTGTTTGTGATAACCAAGATGTTGAGGCGCCCCCCCCCCCCCCCCCCCCTCCCTTTGTCCAGCACAATTTCAAAATTTACCTCCATTGGAAATTTGGAAGGATCAAGCTCACCATCTCCACAATATCCAAATGGGCAATGGGAAGCTAGCCCTAATCAGCTTCCCCATTCCCCATGAGGATAATGAGTTGGAACTGTATAGGTTTAGGAAAACCCTCTGCAGTTCTACAATGTAAGAAAAAGACCCTCGAGTCTAAACCTGATGTACTGTTTCTTATGGAGACTCGGTTAGTTAAAGATAGAGGTAAACGGATTTGGGAAGACTATGGTTTTGTTGATGGGTGGGAAATGCCAAGGAATGGCCTGAGCTGAGGACTCTTGCTTGCCTAGATGCCTAGGCAACATGCTCGGCTCATCTATAGGTCAAAGAATCTTGCACATACGGACTTGCTAGACAATAAAGGTATTAGGTGGCTTTCAACAACCAAAACAATTCTCAACACCAGCCAACAAGGCAGAAAAACAATCCTCAAGGCTTAGGTGATACCTAGCAGATGATCATTAAGATAGCAGGTGCAAGGCTAAGAAGGGGCAAAAGGATTGGTTATGCCAATGAAGCAAAAGCCAGGAAGGGGAATCTCATTTTCAATGGTGTCTCAAGCTGTGGAGCAGTAAATGCCACCCAGGCAGTGTAGGAAGCAATGGTGGAAGCAGCTGTCAAAGCTAGGAGCCTTGGTCTTAGCCGTGTTCTGTTTTTAACTAATTGCAAGAGAACTATGGAAATGGTCAACTTTACTAGAAGTCCTTGCTGGTAGAAGCAGAATATGATGGAAGATCTTTTGTCTTTGTATCAGAATGGTCTGTTTGTCCATTCTATTTTTGTTCCTAGTCTCATAGTTTGTGACGTATATAATCTAGCTTTTCAGGCACCTTTAATGCTAATCCATCACTTTTGGGTAGTTCCAACTACTATGTAAGACTTTGTCTTTTCGTTCAATGGTATAAAAAATAAAAAATAAAAATCATAAAAAAATTTACCAGTTGAGTTAAGTAGAACCCACTTATACTTTCCTTTAACATGATAACATTTGAATAAAAAATAATATTTACTACATATATATTAATAAATTATAATAAAGTTATAGTATCAAAGTTTTTTTTTTTTTTTTTTTTTGGGAGAAAGTCATACTATCAAGTCGGAGAATAATTTTTTTAGTATTTTAATTTTTAATATAAATATTTTAATATTACTTTAATATGCAATGAAAATGAGTCAATCAAGAAGTAAAATTTTATAGGTATGACTATTTTATTAATGTACTAATTAAATACTATTTTTAAATCCATATGTTGGAGCATTTTAATATTAATTAATTAAAATGAATAAATATTACAATATAAATGTAAAGATGTGTGAATGAATATAGAAGATGAAGAATTAGTGAAAAATATTTAATCCCACGTTGAAAATGAGAGAGAATATGTTGTTCTTTTTAATTGTGGTAATTAAAGGAGAGAGAATATGAATTGTCTCAGATTTTGGGTTAGATACTTGTACAAAAGGGAGGTGAAGGGTGAGGTATCAAAAATGGAAATGACTCAGCCTCTTGGATACTCCTACTTAACAGCCCATTTAGAATAATTACCATATCCGTTGATGAGTAAATGACCCGAATTAATACTCAATTTTTATTATGTTACGGAGAATGAAAAGCCATTAACTCACTTAATGGACTATCCGTTTGGGCTTTTTCATTTTTCAGAAACTCCTTATCTCACCATTAATTGTGTAACTCCAGCCCATCAAATTAATATCCAGCAATTAATCTTGTAACACCCACTACATCAGAATAATGGACCTAATTAATCAGATTAATTTGGGTAGTAATTTTGTGAGGCTCATTGACTCTATAAATAGACTTATTCAAACCCAATCCAAGTTACTGCAACATACACTAAAACAAACAGAGAGGTTCTTTGCAATGAAGGGTGTTCTTTCTTATGGAGTTTTAGGTTTGAACACTTTGTGTAGAGATTGTTCTAGCCATATGACACTTGTTGGGTTATTGTATTCTGGAGGAGACAAGTCAGAGAAGGTCTGCACCAATCACAAAACTTACCTTGAATCTCCTTAAAGAGAGCGAGTGTCGCGCCTCAGTCTAAATAGTGTTATGTATTTTCTTTCTCTTCAAATTAATAATATTCAGAAGTATTATTTAGTTTCTCTTTGTGTTGTTTCCATTATTATTGTGTGTGCACCAACACCATATATAATATTTAATTTACACCAAGTTTGTGAAAAAATTATTATATATAATAAAAACTTATGCTTTACATATAATTTTGAAATTAAAAATATTTAAAAATATTTTTTTGTAATAAATTTATTAATAAGATAATAATCTCGATCATTTACCAACATGATAAGCAGCCTAATGGCCAACAAGACTTAGATTTTGGGTTCAAGTATCTTGATCCCTACTAGTGAGCATGGCATGTTGCTTTAGCCTCATAAGAGCATCAATACCCAGCCTTGTAAATGTAAAAATATGCTAAATTTTAGCATCAAAGCACAAAAGACATGCTTTACCTGAACTTGTAATTGTAAAAATTTATACAATACTGCTACAGTAATGTCTTACTAACGACTTACAAGTAAGACATTACTGTAGCAGAATGGTATAGTTTTTAATTAATATATTCTCTCTCCAACTCTCTGTCTCCCACTCACTGTCTCTTTGTCTCCCAAATCTCTCTCTATCTCTCTCTCAATGACTAGCTCGCCCAAGCAATTGGCCCGTTCAAGCCCAAGCTACTGTTAGCCACCGTCTCGCCTAGTGATGCCCAAGCCCAAGCCCAAGCCCAGATCTTGTGGACGCTATCGCTACTATTCACGCCTTGGCTACCATGATTAGAGCTTGGCTACTGAGTTGATGGAGCTTGAAATTAAGCTAAAAAAGGCCTTTGTTTCTCTTTCTTAGCTTTATGCTTTGTTTGTTTCCTTCTGTTCGGATTTTGTTATGGGTTTGATTTGATTGTGTATGGATTTTTTTGTGGGTTCATGGTGGTAGAGGTGGGGGATTGTTCACGGTGGTGATGATAGTGGCAGGTGGTTTTTGGGTTTTATTTAGGTATTGGGTCATGGTGGGTTTGCTATGACGGTGCATTTTGGTGTGGTGGTGCCTTTGTCGGTGGTGGTGGTGTGGTTGTGAGAGAGAGGTAGTGACAGAAAGTGCTGTATTATTTTATTGTATAATTTATATTATTTTAATGTGTTGTATGTTAAAATAAAAATTGGGATGTTGAGTGTTTTGTAAAATGATATGATATAATAAATAAAGTAGCTTTTGAGATGATAAAATATAATAGTTTGAAGATAGCGGATGCTAATACTCTAAGAGTTACTACATAATATATCAAATCCAAAACAAGATAATATAATTGAAATCCTCTATATTAAAAAAAAAACTTGATTTAGGTCCAGTGCATCTAGTGCACTGGACCCGGTCAGATAGTGCATGTGTCCAAAAGTTGACATATGTTATTATCTCAACGAGTCCAGTACTACTGGACACTGGACCTAAGCCTGCCCTTAATAAAAAAATAAAAAAAACTATCTAGTAAAAAAAAAATCCCAATCATTTTAAATATTTTGCTAAGTATCAAATGCAAAACAAGATAATATAATTAAAATCCTCACTCCTCAATATATTTTGAAAAAATAACAAATAACAATCCAATAAAAAAAATTATGAAACAATGAACCTGGAAACTTTTTTAGTACAGTATCATCAATTATATTGAGCTGCATCGAGTATGGGACTTTGTGTCAAGGTATGGAGAAAGTATTTAGTACAAAAAGATACCACATAGCTATATAAAAAACAATAAGCCTTCATTTGGGAGTTTATAAGAGAATGGAATAAAATGGAATGGAATAGAATGATCATAAGGGAATGGAAAGAAATGTATTTAAGGCTCTGTTTGTTTTGGTGGTAAATGATTTCAGGAAATCATTTACCACCTAGCCGTAGTGTTTGGAAGCCAAGGAAAATAAAAATTTCTGGAAAATATGCTTTAGTTGACCGAAATTTACTCCTTTGACCCGGAAATGGTTTTACACTCTCATTTTCACTTCAAACCATTTCCGGGTCACGCACAAAAGAGAGAGAGCCAGAGAAACTTGAAGAAAGAAGCGACCACGCCGAGACTATCCGAGAAAGAAGAGACCAGAGCTCCACACCGAGAGAGAAGAGACCACGCCGAGAGAAGAGACCACACTGTTCCATCACTCAACGGTGAGTCCGATCCACATCCACACCGAGAAACCCAGAGCTCACCTCGCCGAGGAAACGCCGTTCCACCACTCAACGGTGTGTCCGATCCACATCCACACCGAGAAACCCAGAGAGCGCAGCCTTCGCACCGTGCCTCCGATCCAGCCACCACACCGATCCAGCTCACTCCGGGTCACGCCAAGCTCAACCACCACACCGATCCAGCATAAACGCACACCCACGGTGAGTTTTCCTTCTCCGGTTCACCGTGCTTCCAATCCACATCCTGATCTGATTGCATTATATATATATATATATTTATTTATTTATTTACATAAATATTTATATATTTATTTATGTAAATATTTATATATTTATTTATTTATATAAATATTTACTGTTTTTATTTAATTTTTTTAATTATCCATTTTTTATTTAAACTGTGTATTATTGATGATTGGGTTTAGGGTGATCAATGTTTTTGTTGTGCTTTTGGTGAGAATTTGGCTAGTTGGGTATGAAACTGTGTATGAAATTTTGGAGCTTGAAATTTTGCTGTGTTTTATTTAAACTGTGTATGAAATTTTGCTGTGCTTTATTTAAACTGTGTATGAATTTGGCTAGTTAGGGTGATCAATGTTTTTGCTGTGCTTTATTTAAACTGCGTATGAAATTTTGGAGCTTGACCCATTCTGGTTTTTGCTGTGAGTTTTTTTAGAATTTGGTTATGTGCAGAACTGTTGCTGTGATTTTTTTTTTTTTAATTTGGCTAGTTGGGTTATGTGTTGAAATTTTGGAGCTTGACCCATGATTGGTTTTTTTTTTTTTAGAATTTGGCTAGTAGGGTTTGTGTAAAATTTGGCTAGTTGGGTTTTGTGTATACAGTTTTGGAGCTTGATATGTATACTTTGATGTAGCAAATGTTATTATGTTGCCTATTGGGTTATGTATACTTTCAAGCTTGAGACATGACAAATTGTATGATTTTTTTCAGCATTTGGTGTTATTATTTTCTTACAGTAAAATATGGGTGTGTTTAAATTGTATTGTGATGACTAAATTGAGACATGATGGTATTGTGATGATATCAATGTGCAGTTATCAATGTGATGGTATTGTGATGGTGTAAATATTGATTGTAAATAGAATGCAATGTGATTTGGTACTCGTTATAAATGTGGTTTGGATGTTTTTTGTTTGTGGCTGTTTTTATTTACATACCTCTTAGACCATAGTGTTTGTGATTTTGTTAGATGAAGAAAAAAAATAAAGCCGCAATTCTTGCCTCAGTTGCATTTGTCCTCCTTGTGGGGGTTGCATTATTAAGGAAATTGTGACGTAGACATAGACGACTGCCTAGGGCGCCTTATGTTAATCATGCAGCCAAGAGAGAGGAATACATAAATAGTATTCTGCATGGAAGTGAGATAAATTGTGTGAATCAACTTAGGATGAAGCCTATAGCTTTTCACCACTTATGTCACATCCTCACTGAGGAGGAGCACGTACGCCCAACTATTCACATGTCTATTACGGAACAAGTGTTCATTTTCTTACACATTATTGATCATAATGTGAGGTTCCGTGTAATGGGTAGTCGGATCTATAGATCAACTGAGACTGCTCATAGATATTTCAAGGTCGTCCTTACGGGGGTCTTGAAATTATATAGAGCTCTAATAAGACTGCATAGCGAAGATACAACCCCAGAGATAAGGAATAGCAGAAGGTTCTACCCATATTTTAAGGTAAATATTGAGACTTGTGTATTTTTGTAAATTGTGTAGATTTGTGTAATTCTAAACCATTATGTTTGTCGAAAATCAGGATTGTGTTGGAGCAATAGATGGTACACATGTTCGTGCATCTGTGCCACTTGAAATACAAAAAAGATTTCGTGGTCGCAAAGATGGAACCACACAAAATGTTTTAGCTGCCATTAGTTTTGACTTAAAGTTCACTTATGTATTGGCTGGATGGGAAGACAGTGCACATGATTCACATGTGTTAACTGATGCATTTGCTAGGCCAGGGGGATTTTCATTCCCGACGGTATTATACAATTACTTCACCTTTTTGGTTTATTAGTTTAATAAATATTGTGCGTTTTCCTAAGCATAGTAGTGATTGAGTTTTATTTTTGAATATATGTAGGTAAATATTATCTTGGTGATGTTGGGTATGGTAATAAAAATGGAATATTGTCACCTTATCGGAGTGTGCGATATCACTTGAAAGAGTTTAGTGATCGTCCTCATGAGAATGAGAAAGAATTGTTCAACCTCCGACACTCTTCATTGAGAACTACCATTGAGCGAGAGTTTGGAGTGTTGAAGAAACATTTTCGAGTGTTGGATGCAGAACAATTTTGGTCTTTTGAAACCCAAGTGAAAGTAGTGTTAGCATGTTGTGTGGTTCATAATCACATTATGGGGGTTGAACCAAATGACCATATTATGGAAGATGCAATGAACAAAATAGAGTCTAGTGACCCCCAACAAGAAACACAATCACATCGGGAGTCCGTTGAAGACAGTAGATCATGGAATGCTAAGAGAGATGAGATATGTCAAGCTATGTGGTCTGATTATATGAGGAGTGGAGAGTAGTACTTTATTTACATTTTTATGATTGTAATATGTGTTTTTTTTTTTTTTTTTTGTAAAGACAATGTATTTACTATAGACTTCTGGTGGCGTAATGAAAAAGTATTTTCAGCATTACATTGTTATTTGATGGTATTACATTGTCATTTCTAGTGTTAGCATGTTTCATTCTGTTGTGCACATTTTATAAGCGTGGTTGTATGTGTGTTTGATTTGTTGTTCATATTCCAAGCTCCATTACTAAATGCTACTCTGACTATACAATTTTCATATGTAGTAATGTCAAAGGGCAAAGAAAAAATGAGCAGCAGCAAGTAATTTAGGTGGCTGCTGCCTATACATGAAATGATGCTGAGGATACTTGCTCAGGAGGCTGCAAAGGGCAACAAGCCCTCTAGCACCTTCACGGCAAGCTCCTTCGCTCTTGTAGCGAAGGAGATAAGTGCCCAATTTGGAATTGAGTGCCACCCCTCCTATGTTGACAATCAGATGCGGACTCTAAGGACCATGTGGTCCACTATTGAGAAACTTCGAAAGAAGAGTGGCTTCGGTTGGGAAGATAATCTCAAAATGATAACATGCGACGCAAAGACGTACCAAGAAGAAGTCATGGTATGGCTTCCAATTATATTTTCTTAATATAAATGATAATAAATGTTTTTGTCCATAAATTGAAATTTTAGTTTGGAAATTGAAGGCAAAGAATTATTTGAAAAGATATTCAGAGTTTCAAAGAAGGCATCTATGAATAAATGTTAGAGGTTAGATGAAGTTTTAGTAAGTTATATAATGGTGTGAAGTAAACTTTATCATGATTTATTAAGTTTTAGTCCTAGAGTAATGTTACCCTACCATATCTAGATGTTTAAATGCAGCATCTACTCCACACCATGATTTTATGTTTAATTTGACAAGGATGGACACCCACTTTATTTTTCATATAATAACAGATTTTTTTGTTTATCATTGACCTAAAACATTTACTGGCATGTATATTGCATTGAATATTGAATTTATGAGTGAATTAATTATTGCATTGTTATTATACGTTCCTTTCTCTCTTATAGGCGCATCGAAAGTATGCGGAGTTTCTAAACAAAAAAATTGAGATGTATGATGAGTTAGCTATTGTTGTGGGGAAGGACACAGCCACGGGTGGCTTTTCTAAGTCCTATGTGGATATTGAGAATGAGCCAGATAATGGGGACAGTGCTGAGTTTGTTGCAGACAATGTGGAGGAAGATGTGGTCGAAAAAGGGAAGAATGCAGTCGAGTCATCCACCATTGGGTCGGGAATTTCCAAGTCCCGCAAAAGAGGGCGTGCACCTTCTAATGCTGATGATAGTGTGCTGACTGATCTGTCTAATCAGCTGAAGGAAATAGTTGTGGCTCTGAAAGAAATCAACCGGGGCCTGGTGGATTACACAGCTCTTTACAATGAGGTCATGGCTATGATGGCGGATGGGTATAGCGAAGAAATGCTCACAACTGCGTTTGACCATCTATGTGAAAATGAGAAAGCAGCACGGGGATTTCTAGCCAAGAATGCTAGGCTGCGAAAGCTGTGGTTTGATAGTTTTTTTTTCTCACAACTTTAACTTGTCTGTTTCATGTAGACTGTGACGGTAGCTTTAGGAATTCACTTTTGTTGTAGTACTAGTATTGACCTACCATTGTATTATATATGTAGTATTTTGTATTATTAGGACAATACAATTGCCCAAATTATGTATTTGTACTGTTAAGATACCACGAGTAGATATCATTTTTGTACACCATAGAGGTGTAATGACAATGGTGAACGATTAATGTGGCTGTTTTTATATTAATATTATGGATATATTTAAATGATTATTTTTGATGTTGAAGTGGATGATTATTTTCGTACTGTTACAGATATGTCTAGGCAATGCAGGTGCTTGAATTTGGATGATTAATGTTGATGTTGAAGTGGATGATTAGTTTTGTACTGTTACAGGTTTGTCTAGGTAATGCAGGAGCAAAAATTTGTAAGGCATTTCATATTTTCCGTAAAATGATCCACAAACCAAACATGAGAATTGATTTTTCGTAAAAAACGAATTTCATTTTTCGTAAAATGTTTGACCGAACCAAACATGAGAATTGATTTTCCGTAAAACGATTTTCGAGACAGCCAAACAACTTGAATACATTTTCCTTTTTCGAAAAATAGCATTTCTGGAAAATATGTATTTTCCGAAAAATGTTTTACACGAACCAAACGCAGCCTAAGTAAGATAAAGGAATGGAAAAGAATGAAATGTAATGGAATTAAGTAACCTTGATTGGATGTTTTAGGCCTCGTTTGGGAGGAGAGAATTGAATGAAATGGAAATGAATGAAAATAATAATTTTAAAATATTATTCTCTTCCCTTGTTTGGGAGTTTTAATGGAGGGAATGGACTTTCTATTCCCTTATTTGGGAGTTTAAGTTGGAGAGAATGGAATGGGTAGGAAGGAACACTCATTTCTCTCTATTTCCTTAAAACCTCAAATTTTCATTTCTCTCGAAATTGGGAGGAATTGGAGAAAATGAAATTAGATTTAATAATTTTTTTACTAAAACTCCCAAAATACCCCTATATATTCAACCATTTATTTTAATATAGGGGTATAATAGTAATATTGTCATAAAATGATTCCATTCCATTCTCTCCATGTAAGTAATCTTATTTGGGAGCAACATAGAGGGAATGAAATTGAATCATTTTATGATAATATTACTATTAGACCCATGTTTTAAAATAAAGAGTTGAATATATAGGGATATTTTGGGAGTTTTAGTAAAAAAATCATTAAATCTAATTTCATTCCCTCCCATTCCTCCCAATTTCAGGAGGAATAAAAATTTGAGATTTTAAGGGAATAGGAAGGAATAAGTGTTCCCTCCTACCCATTCCATTTTCTCTCACTTAAACTTCCAAACAAGGGAATGAGCTTTTCATTCCCTCCATTAAAACTCCCAAATAAGGGAATGAAAGAATATACTGAAATAATTCTTTTCATTCATTTCCGTTTCATTTCTTTCCATTTCATTTCATTCCCTCCTCCCAAGCGAGTTAAAATAAAGGAATGGAAATGAATAAAAATGAATGGAATGTAAGTAATTTTGTTTAGGAGCACTATGGAGGGAATGTAATGAAATTATTTTATGTTAGACCCCTATTTTAAAATAAATGGTTGAATATGTAGGGGTATTTTGGGAATTTTAGTAAAAAAATCATTAAATCTAATTTCATTCCTTCCAGTTTCAGAGGAATGAAAATATAAGGTTTTAAGAGAATAGAGAAGAATGAGTGTTTGCTCATACCCATTCCATTTCCTTCCATTTAAACTCCCAAACAAAAGAATGTGTTTTCCATTCCCTCCATTAAAACTCCCAAACAAGAGAAGGGATGAATATTCTAAAATCATTTTTTTATTCATTTCCATTCTATTCTCTCTTCTCAAACGAGACCTAAGGGTACACTGAATGAGGATTACAACAAGAATTGTAATCTTTATTATTAAGAATAAAATGTGTTGTAATGTAATTACTAAACCTATTTATAAGTTTAGTTATGAGTTATAAAATTAGATCTCAATATATATATATATATATATATATATATCAAAAAAAGTTATAAAACTAGAATAAAATTTAAGATTTATTTTAGGAAATATCTCAATCATACAATTACATCTCCTTAAAAATGGTTATATTTTAAACTTAAGAGAGATATGTATTATTTTTTTATGATTTTTTATTTTTATAATTGTTAGATGTATATAGGAAGTTTGTTTATTTAGAAATATATTAAGTGTCCGTTTGGATACAACTTATTGTTACTGAAAGTTGCTGAAAACTTATTGTTGCTGAAAACACTGTAGCAAAATAATTTTTAAATGTGTAAATAGTATCGTGGGACTCATGTTTAATATTTTTTAATACATAAACAGTGCATGAACAGTGCACGCACTGTTCATGCACAGTAAATTTTGTCCCCAAAGTCAACAAGTGCGGCAAAAAAAAAAAAAAAAAAAAAACGCAACGTCACAAGTAGTAAGAATAAGTGCTATCCAAACCGGCTATAAGTTTGAAATTATTGTACTTGTTAAGAAATACTTGATACAACAATTTTAGAGAGAAATAATTATTTTTTATTTTAAAAAATAATTATTCATAAAGAATAATTATTATTGTAATAAAAATATAACCAAACTAAAAAATATCAAAATCTTAAAAATAACTATTACATTACTGTGCATGTTGTTCTCTACCAAACATGCGGGAGTGACGTGTGCAAAATTCTGTAATAAAACTCTCCCTCTCTGTTTCAATTTGGATGACCGGAGGAGAGGTGGTGGCTCCTGGGGAGTGGCGGAGCCATGTCCACCTATCTCCCCAAGAATGTGGTCCTCAAAATACTCTCCACGTTACCAGCAAAATCTCTTCTCCGATTCAGATGCGTGTGCAAATCTTGGCTATTTCTCATTGGCACACCAGATTTCCTCTCCAATAATCTTTTCAACCATTCCGTTATCAACAACACCACGCCCCATCAACTCCTCCTCGTAAAATGCACAGTTGAGTCCACACCCAGAACTCAAACTCACTCTTTCTTCTCGTACCACACGCTTGCCTTGTTGTCTCAGACAGTTCTTGATCTTCCACAAACCCCACGCGAGCCTAAGATCGTGTGTTCTTGTAATGGCTTGCTTTGTCTCTTTGACCATGATATCTTTGTCTATAACCCCGCCACGTCAGAGCCCAAGGCACTCCCTCCCGCGTCCAACGTGGACAATGTCTGTTTCGGTTTCGATTCCAAACGTAACGAGTTGGCGAAAATAGCTAACTATTTTTTTTTCTCTAACTATTTAGTTAGTTGGCCCGGTTTGGAAACAATATGCATTAGTAACATCTCGAGTCTCAGAGAGTCGAATTCCGTGCTCATACCTCGACTCTTTAAGGCTCGGTTTCTGTTGTTTGACGTGGCTTGTTTCCCAAGTGGCATCCACATGGAACTCGAGTTTCTGAGACTCGAGTTCCACGTAGATCTCGAGTATCAGAAACTCGAGTTCCATGTGGACGCTGTCCAGTCCCATCTGGTCATGTCACTGACAGTCTGAGCTGCACATTTTGGAAAATCGCCCCCTTCACGTTTTTTGTAGCTTTGCTCTCTGCTTGGTCACATGCTCTGACTACTTTATGTCACACTTGACTGAGGCTCTCTACAGGAATTACTTCTCTCTCAACTCTTCCTCTCTCACTCTGCATTACGCCTCTCTCAACTCTCATACTCATTCTACAGAGCAGACCAATACTCCCCTCTTAACTCTCATACAAGCCGATCATTGTAGTGTCCCTCTCTCACTCTCATACAATCCCAGTAATATATTTGCACATCCTCATGTCAGGTAAGGGTCTCCTCCTCACTCTCTAGTTGGTTGTTTAGTGTATATATAATTGCTTTAGAAAGTGTTGCTTGTATTGAATTTGTCATGACATTTCCTAATAAAAATATTTGTTTGTAGTAACCACTTAAATATATATATATATATATATATATATATCCTCATTCTCTAGTTGGTTGTTTAGTGTATATATAACTGCTTTAGAAAGTGTTGCTTGTATTGAATTTGTCATGACATTTCCTAATAAAAATATTTGTTTGTAGTAACCACTTAAATATATATATATATATATATATATATATATATATATATATATATCCTCATTCTCTAGTTGGTTGTTTAGTGTATATATAACTGCTTTAAAAAGTGTTGCTTGTATTGAATTTGTCATGACATTTCCTAATAAAAATATTTGTTTGTAGTAACCACTTAAATATATATATATATACCACTTTATATATATAATTGTTTTTTTTTTTTTTTGGGTAATGTGTCTAATGAACCCCTCTGCTCTACGTTATTCCATTAATACAAAAATATTTTAACTTAAATTAAATCCAATACTTTTATAAATAGTATAATTATTTGTTTATTTTAGTCAAACGTTATAATATTATTATATTTAGCAATGAAATTATTAAAATTAATATTTTTAGTTCCATTTTTTATTATTTATATTAAACATCAACAGTTTCATGTATTAATATTTTTCTATAAACTGGATTTAATGCATCAACTGGCCTATGGTTGCAAGTGTTCCATTTGGCAAAAGCTCACCACTGTAATATGGATAATGGTATTGACTCAAATATTCATTCAAATGTGCTTATTGCCTTATTGAGACCTTTAGGCTTCAGCCATGTGCTATCAAGTAGGGTGGCTTTGAATTTTGGAACCAGGACAACAGGTTCAACTCAATGTATTAAGGGACTTTAGGCGAATGTGACATTTTCTTATACTTAAATATTTAATTTTTGAAATCTTTTTCATCTTAAATTTTTGCTATGTTTTTTTTATTACTAATTTACTAAAAAAAAAATTATCCAAATATCCATTTTAATACTTTAAAGACAACAAAATATCCCTCTAAGATTCAATTAATTTGTCAAGTTTTTTGTTTTTTTGGATCTTTTTCAAATATTTTCATAGCTATATGAATACCTTTCTAGTAGATATTTATAATTAAAAAACATTTATGAATAAATTAAACATGATCTATAAAAGAATTGAGATCCTAAACATGATCTATTAAACATTATCTATATGAATATGTTTCTAGTAGATATTTGTAATTTACAAGTAAAATCAAGGTTATTAAAATTGAGATCCTAAACAGGACCTATAAGAGGTCCTCATTGAGTAAATCATAGAATCAAATCGATGATCATAAGATTTTACTTTATGTGAAAAATAAAGTCAAAAATATTAGTAATAATGATATATTTTAAATAATTATTCAGTTGATCAAAGGAAAATGGACATAATGCAACTTTCATGTCCTATTTCTAATAAGTAAAAAAAATATTACATTTCTTTAACAACTAAATAATCATTAACTTGTTCATTTGGGCAGATTTGATGGAGGGGGCTAGAGTTGTATTTTTCTTGGGCACAATTAGAATTAGACTTTAATATACCTAAAAATTGAAATTATATATGGAATAATGATGTTACATGATTGCACTCATTCATTTGCACATCCTCATCACTTTTGTTGTTTGGTTTGATATTGTTATTTATATTTTTGTTAGAGCTGAGTTAACATTTTGTAATAGGGGTGAGTTTTGTCTTTAGTTTTTTCATTGTTTAAGTACGAAATGATAATGATTGCGCCAGTAGAATTGTATGTGATGTGGGGTGAGTATATGCAATTGTGGCGTGAGACGTTGTAATTTTTGTATTTTGAGTAGATAGAAAAAGTTTTGTAATTGATGTTAAATGAAAGAGATAAAATATGTCACTAACATACTATACTTGACTCTTTAATAGGTTCACAATCTTTGAAGAATATTGACATAAATGTATACTTCGGTGGACCCCTTGACAATCCTGAAGAGATTGACGGAATCCCGTTTAGAGGGCCGGGTATCCAATGCTACTACATGATGATACGTCGTAAGTTGAAGACGTTGAATGATTTGAAGAGCAAAATCATGGGCGAATTGAATTTGAACCGCGCTTGGTATGATATCAAGATTATTTATCGTTACCCACAAGAAGTCCTTCACGAACAGATAAATTACGGGTATATGGCGATCAAAGAAGACAAACATGTAAAGATGATGTTTAATAGGATTCAGAAAATGCCCCAAGTAAATGCTGCTGAGTTGTATGTAAGTTTGGAGGCAAGTGCAGAAGTTGATACTGAGGTGGTGCAAGAAACAACTGCGTCTTTACAATTTACAACCCTAGATGGTGGATGCACTACAATGGGAGGGAATACAATGGGAGGGTATACAATGGACTCTTCAATGGGAGGGTATACAATGGGAGGATATACAATGGATTCTTCAATGGGAGGTTATATGCTCCCATTTCAAGATCATGTTGCCAATACTGGTGAAACCCTCCATCCTCAAGAGACACATTTAGAGGAGGAAGACGAAGCCGAAGAACCTGCTGCGAATGATGGTGAAAATAGTGATGGTGTGGACGAGTTCGAAGAGATGGTTGAGCGAGGCGACTTTGAGAACGATGTAGATGACCATGAAGTCGTTCCCAATTTTGAAGAGGAAAATATGGAGTACCATGATGAAGGTGCTGCAGACGATGATATTGGCATCCAACATGATACAAATACGACCACTAGCTACAGACCTCCTGCCGACTCATTCTATGCAAATACTTGGGAAAATATGGTTGATCCTTCACGTCTTCAGATACCATTTGTTTCTACTTGGGAGGATGGGATGAATTTTTCTAAAGGATTGACTTTTGCAAATAAACAGGCGGTGAAGCGTGCATTGACAATATACGCAGCAACTAATAATAGAAATTTTAGAATCCGAAGGTCGACCCCAACTAAATTGTGCGCCGCATGTGTTGATGACAACTGCAAGTGGTATGTTGGGGCATTTATGAAGGCTAAACTTAATGGTCTGTGGATGGTCACGTCTTATGTGGGTCCACACACTTGTATACCCTTTGGCCTGCATAGAGATGGTAGAATGATGGATTCTAATTTTGTTGCATCAGAAATTGTGGAAAAATTGCGAAAAAATCACACTGCTCGTATTGATGAGCTCTGGGAGATCATACGTACTAAGTATGGTCATGAGCTTTCTTACTATAAAGTATGGGACGCAAAACAAAAGGCAATTGCTAAGATATTTGGGGATTGGGAGGAGTCTTACCAAAGGTTGCGAAAGTTGTTATTGGCATACTTGGATCAGGATTCGGGTACTCAATACAGCTATCACACCATACCTAGGCCACTCGAAGGTACTGCGTTACTGCGCTATGTATATTGGGCATTCGCTCCATGCATTGCTGCATTCCAATATTGCAGACCGGTGATCAGTATTGATGGGACTCATTTGTATGGTAAATACAAAGGGGTATTGATGATTGCAATGACAACCGATGCTAACCAAAAGGTTTTACCTCTCGCCTTTGCTGTTGTGGACAAGGAGTCAGGGGCTAGTTGGGGGTGGTTTTTAGAGTGTCTAAGGACTTCGATAGAGCATGTCATACCTAACCAGGGCATTTGCATTATTTCTGACCGACATAAAGGTATCAAATGCGCCATTCGAGAGTGGCCTAGAGGTCAGGACGGAACAGAACGGGTATTTCATCGATATTGCCTTCGACATGTTGCTAGCAATTTCAACACACACTTTGATGACCCGACTCTAAAGGCATTGGCCTTGAAAGCTGGATATGCGACTCATGAAGCTAAATTTGAGTCCATAATGCAAACCATTAAGGAGGCCGAGATTAATTTATTGAGGGGTGTAGACCCTACTGATCGCCATGTTACACGCTATATGCCACACACATATCTAATGAGTTTGGATGTGGAAAAATGGACCCAGTCACATGATGGTGGAAGACGTTACGGGGCAATGACAACCAATATCTCTGAGTGCTTTAACGGGGTACTTAAAGGTGCTCGCAGTTTGCCTATTGCTGCAATGGCTGAGTTCACTTGGGCCAAACTTGTTGCATATTTCCACGATCGACATAAACAAATTTCTTCTGATCTCTCTCAAGGTAAGGAGTGGAGTGATTATGCAATGGAGATCGATAACAAAAATGAGCAGAAAATTGCAGGACACACTCTGAGGCATTTTAATCATGAAACTGGTGTATATCAAGTGGTTACCCCGTACAACGACCATAGAGGTGGAGGGGGAAACCACAGTCATGAAGTGCACGTATTTGCTAGGACATGTGGTTGCGGAAAGTGGCAAAACTTGAAGATCCCTTGTTCACATGCAATTAAAGTTCTGAAAGCTCTGCACCGCGATGCGACCAGCTATATTGACCCATGTTACAGTTTGAGCAACGCGATCCATACATATTCATATCATTTTGTGGTGCCCAAGTCTGAGTCCTTGTGGAGGGACGTTCGCGGACCACGGTGGGTGCCTGACCCACAGCTGTTGCGGGCCAAAGGTCGTCCTGTGAAGTCAAGATTAAGGAATGAAATGGATGGGGTACGGCGAGAACAGGGAAGCCAGAGGGAAGATCCAGACCTGAGGGAGATTCAACCGAGGCAGCGATGCGGAGTGTGTCATCAAGAGGGGCATAACCGCAGATGCTGTCCCATTTCCCGTGGGGCTTCGACAAGTGGTAGTGCTATAAACTAGGCAAGTGCCCTCCCTGTTTTTATATAATATGCTAAGAGTTTCATTTGGTTTTTGTTCTTCGCATTTGGAAACTAACGACTGTATTTTAATGTTTGTCAGGTGAGCGGAGACTCGATTTTCGGATGGCATTGTAGACTATGTTGTATTGACTTACTTAGTTGTTATTTTGTTTATTGCTGAATGTTGTTGTAATTGAACTATTTGCTATCCATTGTACTCGTTACATTAGTTGCGTTGTGCACCTTTTGCCTATAATGGTTAGCCTCTTGATTCTCATTGTGGCACTGCGCAATTGTAAAAATAACAGCAATGGTGCCCACTGCGATGTTATTACCAACAGCAGCAGCCAAATCACTGTCCAACTTGCCCAGCTCTGAACTGAATATGACATGAAGGCTTTTGTCTTATAGCCTACCTTTGTCCACGTATTCAATGTTAGAGGTATGTATTTCTTTTTTTTCTTTTTCTTTATTTGATCATATGAGAAAGGTACTTCAACGTCCATGAGTTGGACTATCTTGCTGACAAAAAAAAGACCTAACAGGTAATTTTGATTCTACATAATACATTGCTAGACTCATAACTAACACAATAAATTTGATTCTACATAATACATTACTCTCTTCATAACTAACAAAAATTACTAAAGCCAATACACTAAAATGGGCAAACCTAATATTGATTAATATATTATTTAGATTTGACACATTATATCAAGAGATAATATTTTAATTAATTGTTGAACAAAAATATTTATGCAAGAGGGAGAAAATTTATTATTTTTTTGGATATATATGTGGAGGCCATTATTAGAAATATATGTTATATATAATATACGCGAATGCAATTCTTTCTTTTGAAATATATGGTATGCCTTTTTTTTTATTTATTTATTTTTTTTATATATGGTTGTCTTATACAACTCTTCAAAGGTGTAGGGGTCTTAAAATTATTTTTGATAGTAAGTTTATATTTTTTTAGTCTCAAAATTTATTTATTTATTTATATTTTCTCAATTAAATTAGAAGTTGTGCATATTATGAGCATAATATATTTTCTTTTTCTTCTTGATCACTTCTTCTATACTCTATTGATTCTTTTGACCTTTTTTAGGTAGCTTCCTTGAGCATTACATCAGTTCTTTATCTCAAAGCTGAAGCTTTCATTCTTACCGGATCAATATATATGTAACCCTTGCAAGCATACATGAATTTCTTTTTTAGAAGAAAACTTACATGAAATTAAAAGTTATTCCAAAGTGTGCTCACACAAACATGCTCTCACTCTTAGTCATACAATATCATTATATTGTAGCTCCATTACATGCACAACTCATATAGATCACTGATCCTGAAAAATAAAAATAAAACTCATATAGATCACCAACTATTATGCATGTGTGTAAACATGATATATACGTAAGCAAATTATAGCTATCTGTAAAATGAAAAATAATAATCTAATTCATTTTTCTATAAAGTTTTTATTAGATTTAAATATATATATATATATATATATATATATATATATATGTATGTATATATATTGTTCTTATCCTCTTCTCCTATAATTGCTAAGTTGATAAAAATCTCAATGTGAATACAATCCAAAAATTCTTCATCTAATCTTTTTATAATTAATTTATCTATAATTTCTAAGTGATTATTTAATTAGTAATTGGAGATTTATGAGTTCTAGCATTCTAGGGGATTAGAATTTTGGTTTCACACTAATAGTTCATATCAACTTTAATTTAATACGCGTATACAACTACTAATATCAACCGTTAATTTTTTTTTTATTTTTTTAAAACACTGGGTAGACACAAAATTATAGTTGTTCTTATCGATTTTTTACTATACATCTCTATCAATTTTTTAGATAAATATGAAAACTTAGTTGTCATTATCTTTTATTTAAGTTACATATGATTTTTATCATTCCCCTTGTACTCCATTACTCGCAATTGTGACTTTGATAGTTAGCCAAATTGCTAAGAACCTAGCAAAAGGGGCTGCTCTGCACAAATATCGAAGCCCTTGGCAACTGTTTCAGAGATATCTGATGGTGATGATGATGATATTAATGAAATTGATGATGATAATGAGGATTCTGAATTTGATGAAATGACTGATGAAAGTGAAGATGAATAGTGTAGTAGTTCTGTTGAGAAAGTGACTGATGGAATTCTTGAAATGGGAACTTAATCTCATTCCCCTTGTACTCCATTACTCTTACTTGTGACTTTGATAGTCAGCCAAACTGCGTTCCTTGGAAATGATCTTTGTCTATTGTGATTTGTTATGGTCAAGGATTTTCGTTCTCCTTCACTGCAATTCTATTGTTACAAGTTACTAATAGTTTAGAAATTAAAGTGTCTGCAATTTAAATAAGTGGAATATTTTCCAAAGAAATACATGTACCAATCTCACTTGAAGAGATATATAGCATTTTCAGGTGTGAGTTGGTTTCGTTAGTCAGTTATAAGTGTCACTTATTATTTCTGATTTATTGTCAAAGGATGGAAAGGCGGAATTAAGAAGTGTACGGAAGGTGCATAACATGCCTTGCGCTCCACCAAAAAGAGTGTGGTGAACTTTTGGGTTTTGGGTTTTGAATGTGTCAAATTATTGCATTCCTGTTCTAAAATTCTTGATTTATAAAGTATGAACAATGACTTAGAGCATTCGCATGAAGGGAGGCAAAAATTTTAGCATTTAAATTCTTAAAACATTACCTAATTTAATGGAATCTTTTTTTTTTTTTTTTTTTTGACAAACAATCATCTATTGGAATAAAAAAATGTGGGGATCTATGCGCTGTAGTAGTTTTGATGATGTTTTGAACCCTTCGGTCACATTCTTGCTAAATGTTTATAGCCTTGTTGTTGCTCTAGTCCTTAGAATGGATGGATTTAAAAAAAATAAAAAAAATTATAATATATGGTGGAAACAATCAACTAACAGCGAATTACCAATTATTAAAATGACTAAACCTTCATATATACTAAAATTATCTATCCATATATAGCCTTAGTTTTGTTTTGTGTAGTTTTTTTTTTTTTTTTTTTTTAAAAAAAAAAAACTTATAATAAGAGGGAATGGAGAATTTTAACACCAATATATTTTTATTTCATGGAAGGTTTGAAACTCAGTGAATAAAACTTTTGGTAAATATAAGTAACATGATTGAATTACTCTTTTCGAAAACAAAATTTTAAATTAGCAGATTAATTAGATCACAGTTAAACATGATATTTGATTATTTAATAAATAATATAAAAAATACCCATTGAAAAATTCAAATCATACATGCCCTTATAACTATATACACACACACTGAATTTATCTGTCCTTTTATATCCACCTCAAACCTCATCTGAACCTGCAACCATCCAACCAAAGCAAATTAGATCCACCAACATTTGAGCAACAAAACAATAAAAAGTAAAATACTGGATGCCATACATTAGTGAGAACCTCCGAATCAGAAGCAGATGCTAAGCAAACGTAATTGCTTGCCCTTTGGTGCCGAACCTACCAGCTCTTCCAACCTGTTAGAAGCAGCCAGCAATCTCAGGAATGACAATGTACAAGAAACAATATGTAACTTATTGAAAAAGGGAAGGACCATTATGTACACATGATATATACACAACTCCTAAAGAATTAGAATTTAGAGTTCTCCAAAACTAGGATTTCAACTCAATAACCAAGACCTCTAACAAGCTGTGCAATGTGCATCAATACGTTAAAAACAAAGTTAAAAATCTGATTACTGAATTTTAGGACAAGAACAAAATTAAAAATATCAATAGAAGTCAGAATATCAAAATTGAACTTCACCCAAAATAATATAACATTGTAGCATACTGAAGTGAAATACCCCTTAAAATTTTAAAACATGAGAGCATTAACAATCCATTATAGTTTACTTACAAGTCTACAATAAATATGATACAAATCACTATCCATACAGGAGTGTCTTAAGCAATAACATATCCAGGGTGCATCATAAACACCACAAAATCAAGCACAATTTCTAAGCCACACACAATAACAATGACTGCGTGCAATTGTGTAGGCTTCTACCAAAAAACTTGCTTCTTGAGTAGGGTTCTCAAACAAAAACTAATACATATAATAAACATACAAATGTTTGACACTTATCAATCCACCAATGCAGCCATAGATGACGAGACAGCTTCTGCAACAGATTCTGCATTATTTGCCTTCTTTTTGTTGTTCTTCCGTGGGTTGTAAGCACATGCTTGTCTAGTAGAGACCATAGCAGCTTCACCCCTTGCTTTGCCTCTCATTTTCTTTCTGAACTTCTGTTTCTTCTGTATCATCAGTTGCAGCAGCAACTTCTGGCTCAACAGCTTTAGCTTTCTTTGGAAAAGGAGTGAAACCTTTTGTTTGCAGCTCAACATACAGATCAGCTCTCTTCCTATTACTCACAATGATCTCTCCCTTCACAACTGCAAGGATAAACCTAACGTTGTTTTCCAACTTCAACAACTCCATTTCACGTTCGTTCTATGTGAATTTCTGCACAAAATACAAAAATTGCAATTACTAATTGTTTCCCTAAGAAATGGCTTCTTTTAATTATTCACTATCAATTCCACTCTTTTGCTATAAGCGTAAGTGAGCTCACCTTTCTTTTCTCATAAAATTGAAGTCCTAAATGAGGAGAAAGATATCTTCAAGAACTGCAGGAGGAAAATCACAAACAGTAAGTGTGTTATCATGGAAATTATATTGGAAAATCAATGAAAAGAACTCCAATTTCTGTCACATACTTTGCTCCGGGTTGTCATACTTCTTAATCATGCCTCTTGGGTCAAATATGTGCATATTAGTTGTGCTAATTGTAGTGGTTAGTTTAAATTTCTTCAGCAAAGGTTGTCATACTTCTTAAACTAGCAAAGGTTATAACTTACAAGGTTATTAGACGATATAGCTTCACCAACAAAAATAGTTGAGAAAATGCTTAGATAGCTTGCCTTCAGAAGGATGCTCAAATCCCGAGTCCACAATAGCTCGAAGAAGCTCTGGCTTCAAAATAAAGTCTCTGAATCCTGAACAGTGAATTCCAACATAGCCCCTGCAAAGAAGGAAAAAGCACATTTATAACCAACCATAGACCAATATTGCTATGAGAACTTGTCATGGTTAGTATACATGACTACCAACTAAAAGAGGAAAAGAAACATCCATACATCAAGTTGAAAATGCAATAATAATCCCACCCAAATGTGAGATATGGTTCAAACTTGTAGTCATAACATTTTCTTGGGTGGAAAAATACACAAAATCCCTCTGTGATTTCTCCGTAAAACACAACCCCCCCCCCCCCCCCCCCCTTCCTGAAGTTTTGAGTTCAACCTGTGGTATTCTTTAATGGTAAACCATTAAACATCCATGACAATCAACCATGAATTGGTCATTTGATCACATGTCCACATTTAGAGTTAATTTTCACATAAAAAATAGCACAGCGGGGGTGTTTTCCTCAATAGGGTAATGATTTCCTCCTAAACTATCTGATAAAGCAAACAGGCAACATATAAAGCAAAATAAAAAAACGAAAACAACAGCAAACAAGGGCTATTGAAACTCACTTCTTGACTGTTTCGCCGTTGACTTTGTTTGCGATGGAGGCCGGGGCATTGGCTTCTTCATCATCGTAATCAACAAGCTCTTCTTCATAACCATCGTTCTCCCTGGTCTCTCCCATATTCTGCACAAATACACAAAACAGATTAGCAAACAAATGAACACATATCAGAGAATTGTGCAGATTAGCAAAGAAATGAACTCCCTGGCTTCTTTTAATTATTGACTATCAATTCTAGTCTTTTGCTATAAGCGTAAGTGAGCTCACCTTTCTTGTCTCATAAACTTGTTATAGGCCTCCCTCAACTTATTTCACTCCTTCAACTTGATTTAAATTATTCTTTCATTAATGCATTTCCCTATCTGGCTGTCCCCTCAACTTTGGGAATTTTTATCTTCTCGTCGCCCCATTTCCCTGCCAACTGTAGAGCTGTTTCTACACCTTCAGCACCTTGAAGTTCCATATTCTTGGACCTCATAGGTAGGGTCCAAGGAAACGGATGAAAAGGCTGATGAGGCTCTAAAGTTGGATATTCTAGATTGTTGGACTCCAGAAAATCACTATAGATGGTCTACATCTAGAAATGGTTACCATTTAGATGCAGTCCATCTGTAGTGATTTTCTGGTGTCCAACAATCCAAAATATCCTACTTTAGAACCTCATCAGCCTTTTCATCAGTTTCCTTGGACCCTACCTATGAGGTCCAAGAATATGGAGCTTGTCTCTATCAAGCAAAAGAAGTCTGGAAAAGCATGTAAACAATGTTTCTCTCAAATTGACTTATTCCTTGTCTCTCTATCAAGCAAAAGAAGTATAGGCCTTTAGTACAAAATATTTGAGACTTAGAGAAACTGATGCTGAAAAGCAATAAATACTCCTACACCTACAGATAAATTTATAGCGGCAGCCATTAAATTTGAACATCACAGTAATCAGTAATCAGTGATTACAAGCATTTACATTCTTCGGAAATGTTTGCAAAACATTATACTAACAACATTGCATAAGAAGAAAAGCACAAAACTTTAAGACAACAAAAGACCAACTTACATCCTGCCTAGCTAGATCAAGGCGATAAAATGATAATTACGACAAGTTCATTGAGTTCTCATTTCTCAGCAGCTTCCTAAATTTCCTGCATATAAGAAACTTAATCAACACTTACAATTATGCTACTTGAACTGTTTGACTCAGTTCACCACAAGGGCTAATATGCTACATGCTTCCAAGGATGTAAATGCAGCATTGTACATTCTGATTACCTCTACCACTTCTTCAACTACACGATGTTTTCTTCTAGTGTAAAAGGCAAATGCTCACAGTTTGATTGTTCTTGCATTAAGCAGTTTATCAAAATCAATACATAATAAAGCATATAATCTGCCAATAAGTGTGGATACTGATTAATACCGTTCTTTTCATTGCCCAAAAACAGATGCGATGGCTGAGGTGGCTGAAGCTATTTTCTGTCTGACCTGCAATAGCCAATTTGAATGGAAAAAACAATGTCAATGAAAATGGAAAACAAGACTAGAAACATTGTGTTGGAAACTTGGCAGATTATATCAACTACCATTTGACAAATCTGGATAAAAGGTCACGGTTTCAGACAGTGAAAACTTGGTCCCACTGAACTTAGCCATTGCACAAATTTTTTCAGTACGACGGAACTTCAAATATAATGGTTTCAATCCTTGCATATGGATTTCCAGACCCAGGTCATGTGAAGGATCAATATGATGAAAGGAAGTTTCCACCTATTAAAGATGGAGACACAAAATTTATTAGAGTAATCACCATGCTCAATAAACGTAAAGAACATATAAGGCAGTACAGGACTCCATACAAACTAAACTGCTCTCTTGACAATCACAATTCTATCATATTTCAAAACCATGAATGACCCAGAGATATCTTTGACTTATGAAGAAACTCAAAGTCTATGGACTACAATATACCTTACATATAAATAAGCAATCCGATAGGGTTATTAACAGAGTAACTAGAAGAAAGGTCAGGAGAATGGGATGGATAAAGTGAACCAATACTTAGGAAGAGGTACTTGAATAACAATGCCAAGTGTTCATAAATACTAAAAGCACAATTATGTCCCAAGGTAGGATATAGTGTTGCGAAATAAGGAAGCAAAATGCCAATAGAGTGCAGTTGAAAGAAGGATGTTAAAATGAATAAAAAACAAGACAATAACAGGTATCAGTAAATGGTATAAATGAATGTGTTATGCTAAAAAAAAATTGCATTCACTCTTAATTTTTATAGAGAATAACATTCGGACTGCAAATATAAATTTCCAGGTTCAGTAAACAAGTTGATTGCATAAATAAATACCAGTGAAATCAATTGCCACCATGAAATTCAGTTCACACCCCCAGCCAAGTAATCTAAGAAAGTGTGTTCGACACTCTGGGAAAACTTCTCAACAAATAGCTGACTCTTCAGTATCTGCATGATATTTAGAGACCTTCAAGCTAAAGGCAAAGAATTTTATACAATTAAAAATGCGAAGTATACTTGATACACATAAAAGGACCTTGTTGTGGTAATCATGCCCAACTAAAGTCGGTAAAAATAAATTTTCGCCTTGCCCACTAGAATGAAGCTTTTCCAAATCTGCCACTGATTTGTGAATTTTTCTGATAATACAACAACAAGGTTTGTCATTATGCTGGTCTATAGAGATGAGGAGATAATGAAGACGGGCAAGATTACAATTTACCCAATAAAATCATGTTTTCCATTGCTATTGAAGTTACAGCACTCTATTACCAGTGGACTGTCCTGTAGATTACTTTTGAAAAATAAAAATGAGAAAACTAGCATTGAACAGACAAGGACATGAAGCATCTTACAGGAAAAATTCCAAAATCCATTTTTTAAAACATCTACATAGGTTTGGCAGATGATTGCCAATCTGGAGCACTGAGACAACGAATATTGTCCAATTAGGTCATTGTGGCCATCAAGCTCTAATAAGCAACCAAAACTTGGAGCATCCATCTATTAATAAACACAGCATGCCTAGGACTTTTTTTTTTTTTTGGGGGTAGTATGCTGACAGCAAAGTACACCAGATTTCTAGTAGTGGATGCAGACTATTTTACTGAAGGTAAACTTTCTTATACCTTGCTTCCAAGTTGTTGAATATTCAAAAATACTTGCTTCCACGTCGGCTTGAGGTCATTCTTGATTACTTCTGTTTTGCAAACTGGAATTGGGGTCCCATTCTCCACTTCTTTCGATATTATTAAAAAGGGGTCCTGCAAGATAAATCAGCACATGGACAGATGAGGTAACTAGGGTACCTCTTTAAATCTAAGAATATAGAAAGAGAATTAAGAACTTAGCAGCCCATACACTTTTTGAGAAGAGAGACCAACAAAGGCACACAAAATATGTGTTTTCATCAAATCAGGTATCTAGTTTTCAACATGTGATGAGGGCTGCTCTCTCTAAAGAATATTATCATGGGGGTTCTTATTGTTCAATAACTACAAGAGTGACAGTAAGTATGATATACCTCAGACAATGCAGAAGTTGCGTCACCAAGAAATTGCTGCTCATCCAGCTTAAGCATCTGCACAAGTTAAATTGTCCCTTATGAACCGATTTTTTAGGCTTGCATGCACTTGAATGAGAGTAATAAATGTGCCTTGTGAGCATTCTGCTAAAAAAATTGAGATCCTATTTATGACATCAATATAACAAAAACATAAAAATATAAATCTAGCAAATAAATAAGCAAACAAATTATTAAATATACCCTTGGGGCCTACGTAAAGCTGAAAATAGAGAGAGAGAGAGAGAGAGAAAAATGTTCAATAACTCAACTAGCAAATGTGATGCATCTATGGAAGATTAATTTTCACTACTTTAATCATTCACTTTAGATTAGCGCTCAAGCTAATCAGGTTCAGTTCACTATTTTGTTACACACAATTTATCATAAACAAAAATAAATATCATCTCAACTTCTTGTTAGGTTAAAAAGATGATAAAGTCAATGATGAAACCACAATCAGAACCATTCTTGCACCAAAAATAAAACAGTAAGAAAAGAAGAAGAAGACCAGAGATATCATCAGGATATATACCTTTACTTCTACATTGTGAAACTGAGTATCAACATCATACACGTGAAACCTGTCACAACCAGCAATTTCAAAGAATATTTTATGGTGAAAAGAGTAACATGCACATCTCATAGATAATATAAATGGAGATGTTAGCATTAAACTTACACTAAAGTCTGCACAATCTCAAAATGATAAGTGATTGTATGTTTTGCGATCCATGTGGGATTTAATGAATTTAAAATTACTTCAGTGCGGCCAAGTTCTTCAAGTACTCCATCTCTTCCTTTTGTATAAACAACCAACATGGGGTCACTCTACTCATCCAGATTACGCAATATTTGACCACAACTTTCAAAAGACTTCTTTAAAGTACCCTCATGCAGAGAAACACTCTTCCTTGGTCGACTAGATGAATGCAAACTGATATTTCTGACTGATATGCAACAGCGAAATGGATCACCACTTGCTTCAGGTGAATAACGAACAAAGGATTTGAGAAATCCAATTTTGCCCTCCTGTGAAAGTAGACTTAAGAGGTTATAATATTCACTCCACAAATATGGTTCCATCAGATTCCAAGCATCATTAATCATCTCAATTGTCCTGGAAAGACACTGCTAGTGAACACCCGAAAAAAAAAAAATTATATATATATATATATATGGCACATTAAATTTGTAAAAAACAATTCTAGATAAACTAAAAAACTTCAATTCTTTTCATTCTTAACTATAAATTTAACAAAAATCCTAACCAAACACATCAAAATCACAAAAAAATTCAAATGTAAACAACAATTCAAACCCAGAAATACCCTTTAGTAGACAAATTCATCAAGTTTCTAATACTCGAGTTTAATACTCCCCAACGTCATGAGGCTCAGCCCCTCTAACTTTGGCAAAGGTATTAGATTTTAGTGTCCATATTACCAACCACTTGAAAACCATGAATAAGTTAGAATCATTACCAGCCACTTCAAAATCAACCAAATCCGGACTCTCCAGGCTTATTGGCATTAGAAAAGTTGAATTGTTGCTGCTTTTATTGTGCTGAACATAACTATATGACAGATAATTTGTTGCTGCTTTTATTTTGTTGCTGCTTTTATTGTGCTGAAAGCTTATTTTGTTGCTGCTTCCAGCCTTTTCGTAGCATCATCATCTTCATGAAAGTAACAAGTGAAAATGAGTTAGAGCAACATTACGTTAAGATCCTTCGTTATAGATTTCAAATTTTAGTTGTGTGGTTTGCACTTAAACCTATTTTACACTATGACCATTCTTAATTCGTAAAAGGCTATTTTGAAACTGCATTTTATCAAGGAACTAAGTTTTTGTTCCATAGAACAAAATGGAATAAATGATATGTTTCAATGACGTGTTTCCCCATAGACCCACAACACATTACTTGAAGATATATTAGTTCACTTGATCAAAGGGAAACATGTTTGATCAAAGAATATAATGAACTTAATGCTTTTTAGTTCCTCATAAATTGTAAAATATACTTTGCAAAAGGTATCAATGGAGTTACCTTTTTTGGACTTTAGGCTGTCTTGTATAACGAGGAGGAGGTCTTGCATGCTCTTCGTCAGATGCCTCGGGCACAGCCTTGTGTCCATGTTTGTGCCCCCCTGTCCCACAAGGAGGTGGCTTTGATATGCGTTTCGGCCGACCTTCTGCCATTGCAGGTAACCCAACAGCCTGCTCAGCCTGAATATGGGGTGGGTCGATGGCTGAAGAAGGGGCAATAGACGTACTGTGGGAGGGTGGCTCCTGCTGCATCTCAAGTGGGGTTGGATGAAGACCCAGGTCAAAAGATGGAATGGGTGACAGCTCAGGAAATGACTGTGGGAGGGGTGGACGAATGTCAGACCCATGACAAGGATGTGGCGTGGGTGGAGGGATGGTGGGGCGAGGAGCTGGATGTGGGATGGTGGGGCTAGGGGATGGATGTGGGATGGTGGGGCTAGGGGATGGATGTGGGGTGGATGAAGGGATGGTAAGAGAAGGGGATGGACGTGAGGTGAATGCAGGGATGGTAAGGCTAGGGGATGGATGTGAGGTGAATGCAGAGATGGTAAAAGTAGGGGATGCATGTGGGGTGTATGGAGAGGAATCGGGAGTAGGGACAACCTGAGGGGTAGCAACAGGCGGACGAGAAGGACATCCGGTCGGAGTTGTGCTCGTGCTTGGGCCCTCAGTAGTGCTTGGGCCCGCAGGAGTAGCTGCCTCCTCATTCGGGGCCTCAGGGATGGGAGGTTGTACACGGTCAATATGATGCACTGCCGTCAGCACATCAGTAATGTCCTTATGCTCCTCCGTGCCCACTGGGTGATGCCTCGACAAACGGTTGACAAGTGAAACCTGCACATGAAAAACCCACATTAGTAATGCGTAAATCATCAACAATGCCAATTGATAATAAAATAAATGTTGGTTTTGAATTGGATCTGGTAGTAATAATTGCAAATTATGGGAGAGCAAGTGCTAAGCAGAAAATGTAGTAACATATATCATGTTTTGTAAATAGTGGTTTTGTGCTAACAAGTACAGTAAGATGTAGAAGACATGGAGAAGTTACCAGAATAGTCAACTTAGCACTGGGCTTATCGATGAACCTCCGAGTTACCCTGTTGAACTAGTCAAAGTACTCGTGATCTGGAGGCATCTCACCAAGCACTACTTCAAAACGCCGTTGAAGGCGATTACGCCAGTGGACTATATGCGTAGCATGTCTCCGCATCCAATTCACACCGACCTTCCCCCTCAAATCAATTTTATGTAGGACTGTATCAGTGTCAACAAAACGGGGAATTAGTTGGATCATCCCAATTGACGAACGACACGATCCGGTGTATGTTTCTCTATTATGTGGAAACACACAAGCGGCACCTTTGCCGTCCACACGGCCCTTCCGGCAACGCACCACGGCGGAAGGTCGTCGAACTCAGCTTCATATGGCTGCCACACCACCTACAACAGCCAAAAAACAAGTACACAAGACATCAGGCTTTAGATTTCAAATTTAACCAAACCAATAAAATTGTTCGTAAACGTGTAAAACAAGGCATTTTCATACCTGGCCTGGCAACATTGAAGCTAGTTGCTCGCGATACCTGTCCCTGAAGATGTGGGCGGGCCTATTTTTCTTGTTTGGGACCCACAACCACCTAGCACAATCAAGAACAATGGATCAATATCGACAACTTTCCTACGAAGATAATGTTATGATTAAATCTATAATGTAATCACATATAACAACTAAGATAATGTTATAGATATTTACTCAATTAATAATATCACTACAACTTCAACAGTTCCTATAAAAAACAGAGCACATCAAGGCACATGACAGTCACAAAGTTGTAGAAGTTATTAGTTATCACGTAACAATATTAAAAATACTATTTTTTCACACCCAAGCACATTTTCACAGCAATAATGGACTCTTCAAACATTTTCCAATTCATCAAGGGTTGCCCAAAACTGCCTTTATAAAGAACAATTAGTTGCCCAGTCCACCAAAAAAGAAAAAAAATTTCACCAACAAATAATAATTAGTTAAAAAGGTGTAGTGGGTGTTGGAAGAGAGAATGTACTTTGTCCAAAATAAAGGGAGTGGGGATGGGATTCAAGAAAGACTTACTTCAGGGCCAGTGGAGCACGCACTGGAGGACCGTAAGCACCCACTGGCGGGCCACGCTCAACTGCCGGGCACAAATAGGGGAACCTGGCCCATGCCCAATACTGGACCAATAGTAAGCACCCACCGATCTGACTGGTGCCCCTATCGCTTGCCTTGCATAACTCTCGGTACAACCATGCAAGGCAAGCACTTCCCCAACTGTACATATGTGGGTTGCGAAGATCCTCCAACTGCTGTACCCACATTAGATGCACCCTATCGCCGGATTTATCCACAAATATTGTGTCCCCCAGTAGCGCTAGGATGTAGCATCGTGCGTATTTATGCACGTCATCCTCTTCAGCATTAGCCGGCAATGGACCAGCAACTTGCTCCAAAAGTCGGCTTATGAGAATCCTCTGCCCATCTAATTGCTTATGCCGCTCTTGATTTATTGGTTGAAACCCAAGGAAGTCCCGGCACACCTCTGTCCAGGTTTACTGCGTGCTCCCTGTTATAGCGTCACCATCAACAGGAAGCCCGAGAAGAACCTCCACATCTTGCAATGTGATGCTAACCTCACCATGTGGCATGTGGAAGGTGTGCGTCTCGGGTCGCCATCGCTCCACTAAGGCCGTTATCAAGCCATGGTCAATCTCTCTACCCGGGATCCAGAGGAGTCCCTCCAAACCAAGTGCCTTCATAAGGTTAACGACTCGGTCGTCCACCATTGGCTCTCGATTGGAGAACTCTGAACTACGGCTGCGGCAGGTAAGGGTCCCTAGATCCTGCACAAAACAGAACCATGGATTAATATTTGACAGGTGCAGCGTGTACATTGTATGAATTAAATGCATGTACATAATGCATAAAGATTTAGTGTTGCATTTTACCTGCCCATTCCAAATAGCTTCAGACCGATGGTTGGGCTGCTGTGTCAACAACGTCGTGTCAATGGGTCCAGGCTCTGCATGGTTAATCCGTGCAACATTTGCAGCAGCCATACTGCAGAAAAAAGGTAAGCAGTTAGCAACATTTGCCGCAACCATACTGCACAAAAAAGGTAAGCAATGCAAATACAAGTACACAATCAATGACTACTAAATCAAACCCAACAAAGCACTACTCCATTCACAAAACAAACCAATTCAATCCAATGCCACAAAACAATAAGCATTAATATGTCCAAGCAAACCAGAGATCACTAACAAAATATCATTATAACTAACTAAATCAATGCCAATACAAGTAAAGTACAATCAAATTCTTAGATTTTGCTAATAATTGTTTATTTGATAATATGTTTTGGGTGGCTGAAATTATGATATCTACAAAGAAAATAACCTTAATAGATTATCAAAAACAAAATTTTATCCTAATATTAGTTCAATTAATCATTGTTAAGTTTTATTAATTTTTTTTTAGTTTACGTTTTTTTGGTGGTTTGGATTGTTTCTATATTAAATTTATGATTGTTCCTATAATAAATAAAAATATAATTACCAAATGCATAACTCATTATTAGATTAGTTTAAATTGTAATTTTTTTTTAATAAGACTACCATAAAAATAATTATAACGCGCAACGCGCGGGTTCGCGGCTAGTGACATTAAAGACTTTATTCAATCTGGTAAAATCCCTAAGCCACCCATCAACTTCCCAAACATCAAGACTAATTCTCTCCCCAACTACCACAACACCCCACATTCTTGAAATCCCTTTAGATGAACCATCAACAAAGCCTCTAATTTTGAAACAATTAACCACAGTTTTCCTTATCTTGCCTTCTCTGTTTAGATAAAAATAAGACACTCTAAAAGACATCTTTGTTTAAATAAAAATACATCTTTTCTCTCACATCAACTGTCGTACCAATGTTTACACACATAAAGCAAATATTTTATTTATACACGAGTACTCTGACAACAGTAATAGTTTCATAAAAGGATTTTTTTTTTTTTTTTTTTTTTGAGAAGAAGATCATGAAAGAGCTAACCAAATTTTATGAAGTCCTGAATTAGCATAATATATATATATATATATATATATATATATATAAATTTTTTTTTTTTGAGATAAAGAATTAACATAATAAGGTTTCTCATATCTTATACAAAAAATGTAATAATTTACTTTTTATTTTTGCTTAAACTTGTAGTTGACTTTTTGTTAATGATATATATATATATATATATATATATATATATATATATATATATATAATGGTTATTTAGCTCATAAAAGAGATAGTAGTAGGAGCTTAATTTAACTCTTAAGAGATTATTTAACTCTATATTTAACTCTTAAGAGATAGTAGTAGTAGGAGCTTAATTTGTTAGCAATGGCAAATGATGGTGATGATGAGCAAGTGAGAAACAAGCAAGTGATCCTAAAGGACTACGTGTCTGGTTTCCCTAAAGAATCAGACATGTACATGAGTACCAATGGTACCATAAGATTGAAGGTCCCAGAAGGTTGAAATGGGGTTGTGGTGAAGAATCTCTACCTGTCATGTGATCCCGACATCCGGAACCTTATGAAGAAGCCCATTACAGAAAATGATGACATGGAATCCATTGACAACTTGAAGCCCGGTTTGGTGAGGATGCATCACTTCTTTTACATAATTAAATAATGGCATACCTTCTAATAACTTTAGCTAACCATCAATTACATAATTGCATGTTCTATTCAATCTTACCACTCACCTAGGGGTGGCAATTTTTGACACAACCTGTGAACATGAAATGAACCTGACATGGATTTTTGAGGATTATGATATAGCCTTAAAAGTTCGGGTCAACCCGCAACTGACACTATTAGACATAGTTATTTATTCATATTGACACAAAATGATCCACTTTAACACAACCCATTTCTCTGGTATAATAATTAAATATTGATATTATGAGAAAATGGGTGCTATATGTGACTGGTGATACACACCTTTTTCTTGCTTGATCTCCCTTCATGAGATAATCTTGTAAAATCCTATTATTTGAAGTAGGCTACCCACAATAGCTTTCAAAATTCTTAGTACAATTAAAACAAGAATACAAAATTTTATAATCCTTAGTACTTCTTTATACATTATAATCAAGTGGTTAGTTTTATATCCAAAAGAAAGCTTAATTACTATGGATTCTTGTAGCAAGTTGCAAGTGGGACATTATATACAAAATTTTCTAAGCCTTAGTACCTATTTATACATTATAATCAAACGGGACAAATTCTTTTTAACTGCCAGTAGTAAGAATTTTTCATACATAATTCCCCATGTCCGCATGCAGCCAAAAATTAAAAATAAAACATAAGGAAAAAAAACTCTTGGCATGTTTAACAAAAGTAATCAGGACACTTTTGTTTAGTCAACTCTAAAACTCATTTATCTTGTAGGAATTCTATTTTCTTTACCTAAGATAAGCACAGAACTATTAAATTGTAATTTTTTTTTATAGTAAGTATATATGGTTATTAATTTGAAAATTGTTTTGCTGTTGATGATTTTTAAGCATGCAAACAGACATTGTAACAAGTATAAATTTATATGTTTAACAATATTAACATACCTGTCCGGCACACTCTGTCTAAATATGGTAAGTCACCATGCCAAAGAAAAAGTGTTCAGGTCATAAGTCACCCTTGTCCATTTCCACAACCCATAAAAGATATTGATCTCTCTTGCTGATTGCTCACTTGGAAATTTTAAATCTTATTTAGGAGTTGGCAAGCCTGACCAGAATGGGCAGCCTCACTAACCAGCAGTTTTCGGTTTTCTTTTGGTTTTCTATTTTATCCTTTTCTGTTTCAAGGTTGATTTGCTGAAGAATAAATTCAAGTTTGACGAGGCTTTCAACTATAAAGAAGAGTCTGACTTGGATGCCACTTTAAAGAGGTTAGTAGTAATTTAGTTTTAATCAGAATTCAAAATATCATTTCAGTCTATAACAGGGCCACTAGTTTGATACTGGAGTAAACATTGGACATCCCTTCATAATTTCAGCCTCTGAAATTTTTGTGTTACAAAACATGGTTATATTTTGATTACCGATTATCCTAACCCTCACGTGTGAACCCATCTCCCCCTTAATAAATGGGGCCAACACATTTGATTATATGGTTTTTAAATCTAATACCGTGGTAAATTACCGATTATTCCAAGAGTTTAAGGGATGTTTGGTAAGTTCGTAACTAGGATCTACCCCACTCCACTCCTTGGCCATGTTTGTGTATCCACTCTCCCCCCTTCTACTTGTAAGGTTCTAATGTGGTGTATGCTTTTCTGGCAGCCATCTAAAAAGATGCAAGAAGATAAGTCTTCAACTGTTTCTCATCTTTAAGAACTCACAAGAGGCACATCAAGCATATGAAAAAGTCAAAGGCAGCCAAGAAAAGGTATATACTGTGATCTTTTTCAACTTACTATAGTTTACCTGCCTGGCATCCCTATCATATGTTTTTATTTTATTTTTTATAAATGATAAGTAATGGGATTTTATTGAAAAAATAGATTACTTCATGCTCGCAATGATGAACACAATGTAAACTAAAATGATAACAATTGAATTATGCACAGAAGTCTAAAGATTCTTTGAACTCTAAAAGGGAATTGCTATTTGTAAGACCCCACACCCAAGACCACAGAACAACGTTGACTCCCATAGAGCCTTTGATCTTTCTGTATCTTCAAAAATGCAACTATTTCACTCTGTCCACAACCGCTACATCACACATAACAGGTCAAGGTTCCAAATCTATGATGAATGCTTCCCAAACCAATTCCTCCGCTCAAATAAAAGATCTTCGACCCTCCTTGGTAACTACCCAATCCCAAAAGTTCGAAAGACTCTGCTTCATAAAACATATGCAACATCACAATGGATCAACAAATGATCCATTGTCTCTGCATCACACCAACACATGCAACACCAACCAGCTGACAAGAAACCTCTATTGATAAGATTATCACACGTAAAAACTCTTAAGCTGCTATCCTATCAAAGAATGAGACCCTTTTTGGGGGCCTTTCTGTTTTGTTTTGTTTGTTAATTTTAATTAATTATTGGTAAAACCCTCTTTGGGGCCTTAACACACCAAATACTTTTCCAAGGAAAAGAATTAGTAGTGGCACCTTGGATAGCCTCATATTAATAGTAAACATCAAAAGCATCACTCCCTTCCAATCTTCATCTCATTTGTCACACCCCTCCCCCCTAGGGGTATTTAAGTATAAAAGATATAGGAAAGAATTCACAGGCTCCATTCCCAATCATGAAAACCATTAGGGAATCTCACACTCCCAACTCCAACCCTCCCTATCCAACAGGCTATCCAAGAGTGAAATAATTAATGCATTTTTTGTCAACTGAGCATGCAAACTTAGGGTAAAAATCCTTTAGAGGACAATTCCCACACCATATATCATGACAAAACCATACTCCTATATACTTGTTCAGCAAGTTCTTTAAGTAATTTGAAGAATGAGAGTACAACAAGAAGAAAAAAAACTTATAAGTGAAAGTCATACAAGCACCCTAAAAACGTCCAAGATAAAATAAAAATAAAACAAAAACAATACAAGGGTAAGTACATTTTTGTACTAAAGTACAAATTCTATTGTCGTCAAATCAAGTATAATTAAAATTAATCTATGGTGTATGTGGTATTACCTTTACCGTCATGTGATATAAGATAAATAAGTCTATATTAAAAACCTCTTTTTTATTTAGCTAAAAAAAAAAAAATCCTCTAACCTCACTTTGGACCTGGATCCATGCACTTGTCAGCAACCATAAGGACGAGTGCTCGGATCTTGCCCCTTTTTTACATCCAGCCAATTGATCTTTTTTTAATAAATGACAATGAGGCCACATTTAGCCAGCAAGGAAATAGATTCATCCCTTAATATGTGTTTAAAAAAAAAAAAAAAAAACAGTACGGAGTTTTTGGGGAAGATGAAGGGTACGGACTTGGCCTCTTGTCAATTTTTTAATTTCTTCTTCCAAAAAAAAAAATTGTTTAATTGAGGACAAGTTAAAATTAATGTAGAACTTAGTTCGTGCCAATACTCTCGACGACAATGGCATACGTGATTCAGTCTTTTCCTTCTTATAGGTGAAATTCATTGAACTTTGGACTAAAGAACCAGAATTAGAAACTGAGGGTATATGATTTTCTCCATTGACCAGTTAACAACTGCGTATATTTGGCATGCGGTTATGTATCACAATTGGATCCGAAGGAATGCAAGAGTGCATACAGGCCAAATAATATCATCTAATAGAAAATTTGGCATATTTATCTTTAACTTAAAAAAAAAATGATTAAATGACTTCATTTGTTAGAATGTTTGAGCAAAAGGATCAAATTAGCTCATTTTGACAAAAGTGGGGAACAAAATTGATTATAGTTAAATCTTAAGGATTAATTTGATAATGGAAGTAAAATTAAGGGATAAAATTGAATTTTAACTTCAAAGTAACAACTAATCAATAAAATTAAGGGATTAATTTTATAACCTGCAAATTGAGGCCAACTATGAAACTTTTGTATTGAAATATAACAATTAAACCTAAGCACTCTTATATTTCCATGTTCCTCACAATCTCATTTTTTTTTCTTTGCTCTCTCTAATCATTTTCTTCAGCATTGTCCAAGAATACCTCCGACTATGCTCAAAGCATACCTAGATTTGATATACTTGTTGTCATTGCAATATTAAGAATACTTTTTTTAGATAGCAAAACAGGACCAAAACTTCAATTACCAGACTCATTAACAAGAAGAACAAGAAAAATTTTCACAACAAAGGACCAAAGGACCAAAAGGGGAAGAATGAACACAGATAATTGATGGGTACCTTTCGCCGGAATAGCGCCGATCTCTATCTCCAAATCTGAAAACGTCTGGGACGTTTGATCGTTTTTGGCTCTAACGGAAGCCGGTTGTGATGGGCTAAGTCCGGAAGGGTATGGTGGTGTCCAGCCGTACGATGTAGCCTATGACAGCCACTCTATCGTCACTTTTTTGCCATGAAAAATAATGGAAGAAAGAGAGAAATAAATGAGATTTTTTTAGAATAAATTCCAATGCAACAACATCAATGTGGAGATGCAACAGATGTAATTGATGAAAAACAAGCTTCCTAAATAAAACAAGGTTTCAAGAAAATGAGCCACTTCCTAAATAACCAAAAACATGTAATTGATGTGACATGTGGCGTTTAAGTACACATTGGGGTTGTGTAATTGACAACTAGGTTAATTGAGTTTGTGATTATGTGCATAATGCAAAATAAGGAAGATGGGGTCTAAACTAACCCATTCCCAAGCTATCTTGAAGTAAAATTAGCAATAATATATATGGCATGCTGAGATTTTCAAATGGTTGTATAAATTAATATCCAGTTGCAAATAAGCTTAACATATGTGCAAGATACAAAGTGCAATAAACTTCAGAACAAAGCCCAATAAGCTTAACCAAGAGCATTGTTATCCCCAATGCAATAAACTTCAGAACACAGCGCAAAAACAAAACCCAAAAAAAAAACAAAAATCATCAAACCCACAAACCAATTCAAACTCAAAAAAGAATAAAGCTTCGATCTTTTTTAACACTTCTATTACAAATTCAATATAGAAACCAAAATAGGAAAAAATTTTGTCAACCAAAGTTTATTTGATTTTCCCCACGGTTTCTCGGCAACCAAACAGTAAAGATTCAGCATTCACAAACAAAATTACAATCTAAAGAACTACAAATAATGAAAAAAGAAAAAACAGAAAATTATATCTGGTGACGGACTAACCTGCTCCATCCAATCCAATCCAATCCAGTCCAGCTAAAACTGCTCCAAAGCCAAAGGAGAGACAATAACGTATTTTTCAGTCAAATTCTTCAAATTGAGATTTATCATAATATTCTTGAAATTCAGCGTTTTCACAATAAATAAACAACAAAAATAAATAAATCAAATTAAATTAAAATGAAAATGAAAATCATCGGTGAGGCCATACCCATTCACAAAAATCATCAGTAAGCAACTTTCACAAAAAACAGAAAGCAATAAAAGAAGACGGTGAGGGAAAGAAAAGAAAGTTCACATATCTCAAAGTGAATGGACAAGTGTTTTAGATGTTTACAGAAGAATCATATAAAACAAACAATTTTAATAAATTATGATCAGTTTCATGAAGAGAGAAACATACACAAAGGTTGAGGAAAAAAAAACTGTTTGATCATATGAAATAATTAAGGACGCTCCAATAGTTCCTAAGAGAAAGTTTTGGTATAGCTATTGACAAGAACGTATTGAAAACCCATTGAAGCATTTCAACAGACAGGTTGCAGGCAATAGTAAAAACCCACATTAAGCAAAGAAAATTACTAACCTCAATAGAGAGAGAAGATTGAAAAGGCTGAAGACAACGCAGATCAGCGCCGGAAGTGAGGTCGTCGGGGAGAGAGAACGTTGAGTGAGATTTAAGAGTGTGCGTCAAACTGGGGCCAGAGAGGTTGGGCTGTGTGAGTGAGCGAGAGAGAGAGAGAGAGGTTGAGGTGAGGTGTGGTGTGCGACTGAGAGAGGCTGAGGTGAGGCTGACTGAGGTGTGCGACTGAGAGAGGGTGAGTGAGAGTGGAGAGTGGAGAGTGACTGTGAGAGAGGCGTTTAATTTGAAAATGCCCTATTAAAAATCGACTTTCAGAGAGTCGATGTCCATGTGGACCGACAGATCAGAGCCAGGTGGCGTTAATTTACCACGTGGACGACCACGTCAACGCCAGATGGCGTCTACGTGGACCTCGAGTTTCAGAAACTCGAGTTTTATGTGATGCCACGTGGAATCATGCCACGTCAAACAGCAGAAACCGAGCCTCAAAAAGTCGAGGTCTGAGGGCGCAAAATTCGAGTCTCTGAGACTCGAGGTGTTACTAATTTATATTGTTTGCAAACCGGGCCAACTAACTATATAGTTGGCTAATTATGAGTAATTACCCATTTCGTCCTAACGAGTTTAAGGTCATGAGGATTCGTTATGTTCCAGTACGTGAACCGCCGGTTCTTCGTCTGAACCGGGTAGCCGAGGTGTATAGTCTAAACAGTAGTTGCTCATGGAGAAAGCTTATCAATATGGTAGTCAATGATGATGTGCCTTGTTCTTCAACTCCCAGCTGAGCTTATGCAAATGGGGTTTGCTTCTTGTGTGGTTTTAACGACGAGAAGGTCGTTGCTTTCGACGTGAGAGACGAGGTGTTCCAAACGACGCCGTTGCCGGATGCTATTAGCCTTGCTGGGAATCGCTTTGAGTATGGGAGGACTTTCACGGTGCTAAATGAATTGGTTGCTATGATAGTTTTTCCTAAGAACGAAGAGGAGGAGACGTGTTTTGATATCTGGGTGTTGTTTGAGTTTGGTGTTAAGGAGTCATGGACTAGGCTTGTCCGCTTGTGAGGATAGGAGGCTTTCTTGGTTTAGAAAGGCCGTTGGGGTTTTGGAAGAATGGAGAGTTGTTTGTGGAGAACAGAGAGCGACAGCTGGTTTTGTGTGACCCTTTCACTCAAAGAGTAAGAAATCTTCATGTTGATGGTGTAAAGGGATCGTTACAAGTTTTATATTACACGCAGAGTTCAGTTTCAATCGAGGAGGGTAATAATTCTTGAGGTAAATGGTTCATTCATGCCCTTTTCTTTTGATTTGCATTTGGTTCTAAATTTTTTATTTGAATTTTGATTTGTGCCATTGTGGTTTTGCTTGAGTAAGAGCCTTGAAATTGATTACAGCTGGTAAGTTATGCGTGAATGAAAGGATTGGTAGCTTTGTTAGATTGGCAATTGCTTTTGTATATGAGGTTCGGAGTCAGAAATAAGATAGGTGTAAATGTAATGACAAGGATTCATAATTCATTGTTGTGGTCGAATACAAATAAATTCTGCTGGTAGTTTCATATATATATCTATAGTGAATCTATTGGGCCCTTGGCAATTGATGTTTGTGACTAATCCAAATATTGTACAAACCCATTTGATTTTTAAGCTTCGGTTGATGAATGATAACATTGATTTGAATTAAACAATATAGAGAAGCAATATTTTTCCAGCAAACAAATCACAGCCAATAAAAGGTCAATGACATTATAAATGCTATATGAACAAAGCTTTACAATGAGCTGCATACTGTGTTTATACATGGTTCAAATTTAGGGTAGGAACTAGGAAGACAACAGCTTGGCAATTTTGCTGTTGTCTACTTATAGATTTCTTTGGGAGACTTGAGCTCGTTTATGAAACTGGACTAAATTTTTATAAAAGGGTTATGATTTTACATAATTGCTTTCAATCCTCAATATTTACAAACATTTATGTTGGTTCAAAAAACTTTTGGGGTAGTTGATCATATGACTAGATAACTTCAAAATATGTCTCACTTTTCTTGATATAGCTGAAAGTTAGAATAAGAAAAATGTGTAAAGAAATGGTGGTTTGAAAATTTACCCTATCTTAGCTGTATTAGATCAAATGTGGTTTTGTTGCTTGGTAGAACATATTCTCTGTCTCTCTCATGCTAGCTAAGGGAACGTAATATTTCCTGGAGATGAGGCATAGAATAGTAATTGCTTTAGTAACGCACATCAGTTAGGATCTTCACAGGCATTGGTCTGCAACATTGTGGCCTGTAGAAGATTATGCTCAAATTGCTTTATAGACAATAGTGAATGACCTCCTGGAGTACAATTGTGTCAAAGTCTCTGACCATGGAGACATCAGACACTTGGTCTGCAATTTGGATTTTTGGTGCTATTCTAGTTGGTGCTCGTGACTGATTCTCTCTCTCTCTCAATGAAATTCTTATAATTTCATTAAACATAAACTGAAATACAACACATCATAGCAGTCCATTATGCAGAAATACACGGAGCCTTATCATGACAAATCTGTGGATCAATACAAGGTGGTGTGTAAAATGCAGAAAAACCTGCTGCTTTTTTTTTTTTTTTTTTTTTTTTTTTTTTTTGAATTCCTTGAACCAGATAGCTATAGCTTGCTCCTACAGTCTCCAAATTCTTTACAGCTGAGAAAACCTCACTGTGCAAATGCAATCACCTTCCATCATGATACGACGAAAACCCATATAATAAGTGAACAACATTCCTGTTTCCAATGCCAGAGCTTCAATTTCTGGTACTTGGAAAACCCCATTAATTTTATTACACATAGCTACCATGAAATCTCCTTTGGAGTCGAACAATGATACCAGTACAATTCCAGAATATTGATCATATTCATATAAAGCACCATCAATGTTTACCTTTTACCAATCCAAAGGAGGGGGCTTCCAACAACATCCCTGATTGATACTGAAAGGTTGGTCCTGCGTTAGCATAGTACATAATCCACACAATAACACTTGCACTTCACTATGTATCTGCTGTGGTACACCACTTCCATACGCATGAACTATGTTGTTCATGTTTTTCCATAGTGCCCTAGCTATACATAAGAAAGATCCCACTGCCTCTGAATTGAAGAATTTGAATTCATAATCTGCACAGCAAGGTTAGTAAAATCCTCCATCTGGCCATCCAATAGCGACAGATTCCCTAAATTCCAAACAGCTTCTGCAATTGGACATTTTATTAATTCATGAATTACAGTCTCATTCTCTAATTAGCAGACATGGCATATTATGCATTTCTCGTTTAGTGTGCTATAAGCTATTTGAGGTTCATCACTATGCTGTAATTGTTAGAAATGAATTTTTGAAAAATTCTGTTATTTTGTCTATATTAGAATTTAATTCTAGCTACCAGTTCTAGAATTATTTTATGTTTCTAGAGGGTCTTTGAGTCCTAGTTGGTTTGTGAGAGATTCTTCTCCTTATTGTATGCCTTTCACGGAGTCATGGCTAAGTATCATTATAGATAAAAAGTTTAGATCAATTTTGCTTCATCCTTCTCAAACTCTACTAATGATTGCTATCTACTATCTAGTAATAAAGCTAATTCAGGTCAAGACATAAGAAGATAATCATCAAGCAACTTTAGCTGTTGGCTTCAAATTCTTCTCATGTTTCCCTAATGCGATGATGGCAATGTTCTCATCTTGGTTGAAATGTCAAGAAAAAGGGAAGAGTGCACTTTGCCTTTAAGAAATGGGTGATTCCCAATGGATGTGGCATGGGAAGTTGGGGCAGAATCTTTGGTCCATTCTTTGCTTGTCCATTATCTCTATGTCACTAGATTTAAACATGGCAGCTACAGCCAAGGAGTATCATCTTTTTTTCCCTGAAATAAGTAATGCCCAGAAAGTTTCAGTGTTATTGGTATATAATGTCTGAGGACTGAAGGTTCTAGAGGCAATTGCTTTGAGAAGAACCTCTCACATTACCTTTTATGATGAAATCATTTTAGTGTTCCATTACAGTATTGCTCAATCTTTGTTAATACTTTTGAAGTTTCAATTTAAGGTCTCATGTGGCCTATAGTATTCACCTTGTGTTGTGGTTTTTGTTGCTAAATTCAAAGTGTTGTTCTGTGCATTTTATGTAGCCAATTATTATCCCAGAAAGAACAAATGGCGTCAAGTGAGAAAATTTAGAGGTTGGATGTGCCTTTCATGTCTTTTTTGAATAATTCAATAGTTAGGGGAGAGAGGATTTGAAGAAGGGTTTTGAATACCATTATTTTTTAGCTAGTTGTGCTTAGCCTAGTTGTTTATCTCTCAATAAATGTGATCCCTAGTTGTTGAATTGTTTCCCGGATTATATTCTTTCTTGCCACTATTATGACAATGTTTGCGCCTGTCAACGATATGGGTTATTCCTATATGATAATCTTTCATAAGGAACTCTTAGGGTTCGTTTGGATACAGCTGAAAACTGAAAATTAAAAACTGAAAAATACTGTAGTAAAATAATTTTTAAATGTGTGAATAGTACCGTGAGACTTATTTTTAATGAAAAAGTTGTTAAAAAGTGAAATTTGTGGATCCGTAAACAGTACACATTGTGCACTGTTCACAGAAAAAGTCAACTATTTCAGCTAAAAAGAAAAAAAAAAAAAAAAAAAACATAACTGAAATGCAAACGCGTTTGGGAAGTGCAAACGCACTTCCCCAACGCACACTTAGTTGAAGTCAAGTTTGTTAATTATTTATCACAATTTGCTAAAAAATTAAATTACTTTCATCAAAACCATTTCTTCAATGTTGGAAAGTTAGGTAAGTATGCAGTTCCTTTCCTCATAACCGTGTCAAGTAAAATTAATTTCTCTATTGTGCAATTGTGCATTATCAGAAGCACATACTGCTCCTGTTCTTTTGCATCGATCATTCTGGTTTCTAAGTGATTGGTTTAAAACCTATGTCCATGCAGATAATATACCAGTATTCTTTGTTTTAATTGACAGTAGATTTGTTTGACGAATTCTTTCAATGAGCCCTTCTGACTTCTTTCAGTATTTCTCCCTCCAATTTTACAGTGCCTACTAGAGCAGGTTGCAACTTCTAGAACAATTTGTGCACAATGCCTACCCAGGATGTTATTACTCTTGTGAAAATTCTTCTCAATACATTGCCTCTGTTTTTGTAAAATTACTGTCGCATTCTTATGGAGGCAAGTTTGATCGATCATACTTGTAAAAGTTATTGTTTGCACCACATAACTTATTGTGGGATTTATATTTTTCAACAACATTCATTGGATTTTTTATTTTTGCTGAATAAACAAACCATTCATTGGATTAATGCCCTATCTTACTTGCCAAATATCAAATCAATTGGTCTGGATTTAGTCATCCCATGCATGTACTCACTTTTCTTCTTATAGACGTACTTTAAACACTGGTTGAGAGTATGAGACAGCTACTAGGTTCTAACCAACTTGTGTTTTGCTGCATAAAGTATGAGGAGAATGTGAAATCAAATTGTGGCTGAAAGGACTACCCCCGTTAGTTGATTTTAGATAAATTAAATCGATTTTGTACATTACCTGATCACATGATCAAAATTCAATTTCTAGTTAATTTACCACAGTAAAATATGTTACAAAATAACCAATAAAGATTGACACAAGTTTTTTTGATAACAATGTAAAAAATTAATGGATGCAACCAAAGGTAAAAAAAAAAAAACACACACACACATCAGGAATGAAACCCTATCTCCAAAGGAAAATTCACCATTTAAAGTCGAAGTTTTACTTTAATAATACTTTTTTTGTTTTGTTTTTTTGAGGATAAAACGTCATCATTCAACCACAAAAAGTATACAACTGGAGCAACCGATGCAAGCTAGAGGAAACACCTCCATTCGAAACCAACAAAAGAGACAAAAATACAAAGGCTTCTGCTATATCTAAATCAGCTGTTTATCCATCTAATTCTCTAAAACAGCTAAAACAGAGAAAAAAAAAAAGAATTCCTATAAAGAACAAACAGCAAAAAAATATTAGAAACTCAAGTAAGACTAACAAAATTAGCCTCTAAATATTCTAAAGCAATGAGAAGTAGCGTTTCTGGCTAGGAATGCCTAGGAGAGATTCATTCTACTTGTTCCAAATCATCGAGTTAGTTACAAAAAATATAGTAATTTCTGGCTCTTTTAATTCATTTATCATTTGGTTTACCACATCCACACAGGATAGATTCGAGCATTGGAACAGATTATGTCTGTAAAGTTCCACACCTCTCGTAATACTTATAAACGTGAGAGAACTACCTTGAGCAATGGGCTTTTTTGAATTACAACAATCTAGTTGTTCCCAAATTCGGATAATCTAGCTAGCTAAACCAATTTCTTGAGCCTGAAACAGGAAAAAGGATTACTTTGGAACCCATGAAATTCGAATTCGGGCCTAGTCAGTTAGCATTAAACTTGGTTAGAAAGCTTTTTTCATGGCTTGGCTAATTAGGCCAAGATTTGAGGGACATCTAACAGATTACTTTAGGTTATGCGTTGTTTTTTCATGTTTGTAGCTTGCATATGTGCTACTCATAGGCCCATGGATTTCGCAAGTATTTTAAGCCCACTTGGCAAAATCCACCTCTGGGGCCTAAGGATAAGCTCAAATAGGCCAAAATCTTTCCTAAGGCGGTAAATGAATCAAGTTGATTATAAACAACTCGGGTTTGGCTCGATAAAAAGTCCGTTCATGTTTGTTTGTTTATAAATAAGCCTAGTTTAAGCCTTAATTTTAAACTCATTTAATAAACAAGTCGAGCCCAAGCAAAAAAATTTGTTCACGAACAAGCTCGTAAACTATTAGACTTGATGCAAAACAATTCAAAAATAGATTCATTTATAAGTTTATATGTGTTAGCTAAATATACTCATTACACATACCTTAATAATGATATGGCTAACATGGAACCACTACCCATTACCTTAATTTTTTATTTCCTCTAAACTGACCAAGAACCACTTTAGACTATAGTTACATTTTGTCGGGGGCAAAAAAGTTTTCCTTCCAACAAATGAGATTTATATTGGGTTGAGGGTCTAAATTGAAACTCGACGATGGGCTTGATGTACGGCCCAAAGGCTATCGGCGAAGATCCAAAGAATTCACTGTATTTTATACTTTGGGCCTATATTGAGACTGACAAGAATGGCCCATAAACAATCCCTATAGCAGATATGTCAACGTGGTTAAAAAACATACTGTAAGAAATAGCCCAGCAATAAGATGTTTCTGTAGAAAATAGTCCAGCGGTAAAATATTTCTACAGAAGATAGCCCAACGGTAAATTGTTTCTACAGGAAATAGCCCAGTAGTAAGATGTTTCTGCAGAAAAAAGCCCAGCGGTAAAATATTTCTGCAGAAGATAGCCCAGCGGTAAACTATTTCTGCAGGAAATAGCCTAGCGGTAAAGTGCCTCTGCAGAAAATAGCCCAGCAATAAAATATCTCAGCGATAAAGTAAGACAAAACAAGGTAAACCTCCAGTTGTTAGCTATTTCACAGATTAAGGAAAATATCTATATTTTCAGACTCATCATTCGTTAGCTCTGGAGAAGAGTCTTCTAATAAAATAATTTGAGGGAAAAATGCTATAGTAACAGTTATATCATAACCATCAATAGTAAATGAATAAGTAAATATCATGGGTTCGATTATAACAAATAATGAGAAAAACTTAGTGTGAGATGAAGGGAGAGAGAGAGATTCTAGCTAGCACAGCAAGATCATTATGGTGCCATGGCATGCTCATTGATATAGCATATGTAGTGGGTAGAGAGAGTCATTTGTGAGTAGTATGAGTAATGAGTGGGAGTGTATAGTAAGGCTGTTGGGACTTTTTGCTGGGTGTAGCTGAGTGTTTTTAAGTGAAAGTATGAGGAGTGTTTGTGAGCTAGGAGCTAGGGGGACTCAGTTTCTATGCTTGAAGCTGAGAGCTCAGTGACTCAGAACTTTCTAGAGTTTAGAGAAGCTAAGGAAGGGTTATTCTCTATTGGTGTATATCTTAGTGTGTTGGTGAAGCATTAATGGAGAGTTCCATTTATAGTTGGGTTTTAGGGGGTAATTAGCCAATAATCTCTGCTAAATCTCCCTCAATTTTCAGAAAATCCTTAGAGAATCGTTCCTAGGATTTTAGCTAAGAGTGGTAAGTTCAACTTTTAGAAGGTTCTTGCTATTTTGGGTAATAACAGCTAGGATTCTAACTTAGCATTGAATGCTGATTGGCCTTCGCTGATAGGATTAAAGCATGCTTTAGGCTAATGATCTTGGTTATGTTGCTGCTAGAATCATAGCTCCCTAGGACAGATTGTATCACCCCAAGCCAGGTGTCAATCTTGGTGCCCTTGTTGGGAACTCTGTTGGGATCCCCTTGGTGCCCTTAAAACCACATTTCTCTAAGTTTCCCCATTTGGGGTTCATGTGCTTGGTCCATGAACCAGAGAATACACTTTTTTAGTATGAAAATGAATTGTTTTCATGTGTTCCAGAAGCTTTAGTGGTTTGGTCATGGCTGCTCTTGGTTCTTGACCAGATGGGTTGGAGAAGAAAGAAGGGATAGCTGGTTGAAGCTTCCCAACTTTCTGTCACACTAGTTTCAACTTTATGTCACATGAGAAATGATGGAATTTCGGCTTGTGAAGGAAGGGTTTAACCCCTGATGGACACGTGTCCTCTTCTGATCTGATTGGACAAGTTGGGACTTGATGGGAATGGGCTCCAACTATTTAGTTGTGCTGAAATTTAGCTGGTCAGCTCACGTGATCTCCAGCTGCTAGGATTTGTGTGCGGGCTGGGCCGGCTCAACTGGGCTTTGTAGTTGAGCTCCTTCGGGCTTAGTTATTACTACAAAATGAAGAGTTTTGCCATGGGTGATATTCATAGGCTTTTGTAGTTAGTTGATTATGGAAAAATAAGCATAGTTCCCATAAATTTTGTGAAAGAAATATTTAAGAAATGAGTAATTTATATTTCCCATGAGTGAGGGAACAAGTGTTAAAATAATACTTGATTTTGTAAATATGTGCCAAAATAGCATTTAGGCTTTATGAAATAGTTGCCAAATTAATATTTAGGCTTTGTAAAATAGTGCCAAATATTAATATTTGGGCTTTGTAAAATAAGTGCCAAATATTAATGTTTGGGCTTTGTAAAATAGATGCCAAATTAACATTTGGGCTTTATGAAAATAGGTGCCAAATTAGCATTTAGGCTTTGTAGGATTTTGTAAAAATATTGCTGTATCGTAACGGGCTTTAGAGGTGCCGCATCATAGCGGGCTTTGTAAGAAGGTTTTGTTGGGCTTTTGGGCTTTGCCCACAAGTTAAATGATTTGGGGTTTTTTTGTGGAGATAGCATAATTTTGTGGCCCAATTTTGGTAGTAAGGTGATAAGTATTATTTGTGAAAAATCTAAGTTGGATAATATGTGGGATATAATGGGTAATATTTGTGAGAGGGCCCAAGTAATTTATGGGGCTTTATATAGAAAATATTTATGGAAGCCCAATAACGTGGAGAATATTTGAGTAATATGTGGGAAATATTTATATGTGCTCAAAATAATTTATGGGCTTGTGTGGATATTTTTGTGAGTGGGCTAATGAAATTAAGGCCCAAAAATTTGTACCTCAACATTTAGCCCCCCGAGTCACGTGTAAGCAGTTTCTACTTGGTCACACGTGCGAGTTTGAAATTTTGGTGGCAGTTATGAATAGTGGGCTTCTGCAACTTCCCCATGTCCAGCACTTTCCCACGTTCAGCACTTAGTAGGTCTTCAATTACTCCCCAGGTTTCTTGCATTAAATGCTAGTTTCTTCCCATGTCTTGTCATTTGCACCTTTCACGTTTATCAGTAAAAGGCTGGTGTTGGCTATTTCTTCTTTTATTATTATTATTATTATTATTATTTTGCTTGGACTGAGAAACGAAGAGATTAAGGAAGAGAGAGCACCTTTTCTTCTTCCTTTTCCTATTTTCAGCCAAGGGTGAGAGAGTAACACTAGCTTCAACCAAGGCAGAGAGAGAGTGACTGAGATTTTTGGCAAAACAAGGAGAAGCAGAGCTTTTTCTTTTCCCTTTTTCTTGTTTTCAACTAAGAGTGAGAGAGACAGAGAGCGGCGGCCAGGGTTTAGTGAGAAACTACATTTTTTTTTCTCTTTTCCCTTGTTGATTTCGGCCAAGTGAGAGAAAGACCCATAGCTTCTTTTGCTTCCTGTTGTGGCCATGGGTGTTTTTCTGCCTCATTTTGCTCTTGGGAAAATAGTATTCCTGCTGCTGTGAGCTATGGCTGAAGAAGAAGAACCGCTAGGTTCTGGTGATGTCAGTATTGCTGGGGTGGATGTGCTAGAAAGTGAGGCTACGGCTGGGGGCGTAGCTGAAGCAGTTGCTGGGGTTGATGACGTGGAGGTTAGGCTAGGGGAGTCCTTACTACCACTGCAGGACCCTTGGTATTGCTCATCTTCTCTGTTCTCAGCAATTGGGGCTCTTGAGGTCAACCCACTCAGGGTGCAAAAGAAGTGGATTTTGAAAGGTGAACCCCCCAGTCTTGAGGCAACGTGGGTCCCAACTGCTTTTGGCATACTTGACTTGCGGTTTCAGCGAAAGGAGCTTCTGCCAACCCCTATTAAGTTTTTGTGCCCTTGTGGCACTACTGTTGGATGGTCGGATTGGGTGGAGCAAGAAGTTGCTAATGTGGGCTTTTGTTAGATTTTGAAGGATGCCAAAAATTTTGAAGCCGTGGTCTTATCCCGTGGATGGAATCTGTATAGGGATGTGAGAGCACTCCATTTTCTGGTGCGCTGTTGGAATATCGATACCCACACCTTTTTTTTTCCTTAGGGTAAGGCTACGATCACCCTTGAAGATGTTGAAAGGATTTGTTTGCTGCCTAGCATGGGGGAGGTGAACCCGCTAGAGCTAGGACTACCTCATGTGGAGTCTGTGATTGCCGGAAAGCTGTTGGAGACTTTTGGAGGTGCCTCTACATCTTTGAGAGGTAATAGAGCCCAGTTTTCTTTCTGAATTTCTGAGTTTAGGGAGTTTGAGGATGTTGATATAAGAAGAGCTGCTTTTTAGCCTTATGGATGAGTAAGTATGTGTTCAATTCTGACCCGGTTCAATTTATAAAACCTTTTACTTTTCCTTTAGCTGTAGTGCTGTGCTAAGGTGCATCCTTGCCCTTAGGCACTTTATGTTTAGGTACTCTTTACTCTGAGCTTGACAAGTTACGCAGTGATGAGCTTGAAGGGTCACCATACCACATTATCGAGTCTAGCATTAATGTGGTGTTGTTACAAACCTTCATATGGGAACATTTGAAAGACTACATTGATGTTGGTAAGGATATGATTGATGTGAAAGCGACTAATTAGGTGGTCGGAGCCGCTGGTCCCAATGGCGAGCTCCAATTTCTTGGCTTTGAAGACGGCCTTCCCTTGTTAATGAAATGGATGGGATTGAAGGTATGGAATCTCCCTTCCATTACACTGCTGGATGATGGGACTCATTTTGCCTGGAAGCCTTATTCCTATGTTGCAGCTGGGTTTCGCTACCCAAACTCTTTTCCAAATGCTAGACCCAAATCTCAAGAGTTTGGGTTGAATGATTATGAGAAAATTCTTAATTTCTTACTGATTACATCTCCTTCATTCATTCCATATCCACATGGCACCAAATTTGGTTTGACACAATACAACCCGCATAGAGTTTTGAGACAATTTGGGTTTGACCAAGACGTTCCTGATATTAATACCACACTCTATCCTTTAGGTGATGCAATGCAGCCACTAGTTCATGATATAGCAGCAGAGTATTGGGCTAGCAAAGTAGAGAGGGTTTTGGTTCCAAGCAGACACCGTGAGGGGTACGCTACCACAAATATGAAGTTGTATTGGAGAAGAGTGATGAGCACTTTTGTGGACTATGTGAGTAGCCGGGAGGTTGAGGAAGTGGTAATAAATCCTCCTTTGAAGGAACTTTCCTCTAACACTTGACTTATTCCAAACACAAGGGCAGCTTCAGCATGGGCCACAAGACAGAATTTGGGGTTTGCTGAATGGCGCGCTGACCTCAATGGCTGGATGGTTCATGGGGGTGATATTCCCATAGAATAGAGTGAGAAAAATGTCATAGCAAAAGCCCTCAAGTTTAACCCAGCCACTCGTGCACCCAAGAGATCTCGTGGCAAATCTCCCTCCTCTGAAGACAAGCTTAAAAAAGTAAGACGAAAGAGGGCAAGTGCTTAGAAGTCCAAGGCTAGTAGTCCCAAGCCCCCAGTTATTGTTTAGTCTGGTTCTGGTGAAGCTCCAACCACTAAGTCCAGTGTCCCAGTTGCTGCATCTGCTAGTTCCTCCTCACCTTCAAAGCAATACAGAAGGAAGACTAGTGTTGGCAGAGTGCAGATGCTTGAAACTTCAGAAGAGGTATTTACATAGCCCTTATCTTCTTACACCCTTTCTATCTATCTTTGCTCTTTCTTTTCTTCTTTGCCTTCATTTTTTGGTGCTGATTATGTGTTTTCATGGCTACAACAGTCTGGTGAGTGTGAATAGACACAATTGGAGGGATATGACTTTGAACATACAACTGCTGATTTCGATAAACTACTGTTCCTCGCTTCGGTTTCTTCTCGCGTTTCCTTTGTTGACGTCCTTTGTTCTCTAGGTCCAATTGATGGAGATACAGAGATGGCTGGCAAGAGTCCTACTACTGCTGTTACTGCTGGAGAAGCTGCTGCTGGGGAATCCAACGAGGAGTCTGTTGGCAAGGACCTTGATGTCACTATTACTGCTGGAGAAGCTGTTGCTGGCATGCCCAGCCAAGGACAAGTTTTTTTTTCGACTGTTCATGATGCACACCATAGCAAAGAACCTCCAGGTATGATAACTTTGAATTGCACATGCAAATAGTAAAGTAAGCCTCTTGTTCAATAACACTTGGCTATATGAATACTTTTCTGTTATTGCTGGGGACATTACCATGCCTCTTTTTTATAGAGCTACGGGTCGAGTCTTCTAATGCTGCTATCAAGGGAATGAGCCTTGAATAATTTTTCTAGAAATTTGCAGAAGATGAAGAGAATGAAAAAGTGGCAACTGACTTATATCCTCTTCCAAATGATATTGTCATGTTCCAGTGGTCTGAAATCCTTGCAGAAGGTCAGCCACTTTTGGCAACAATTGTAAAGAAACACCCACACTTCATGGCTGGATGTAGACTGGGTGCTTCACTGAGGAAATCCGGACTTCAACTACTCGTTGCAGTGTTGCTGGATATGCAGCGTACAAAGCTTGAGAATTCAAACTTGAAGAAAGCACTTAAGTGGAAAAATGCTCTTAAGGACTTGTTGTTCATGAAGTTTGGAGTCCAATTCATCCTTGACAAGATTCAAGCTGCTGCTGAGGCTTGTATTGCTAGAGATAATGAGTTCACAGTGAAGATAGTTGATCTTAAGAGAGAAATTTCAGCAAATAGAGCTGAGCTTTCACTTTTGTTGAGTCAGAGAGATGAAATGATGCGGTCTTTGTCAACTGGGGGTGCTTCTTCCTCAGCGGAAACCTTTGGCGATGGCTTATTTGAATAACTTTTTTTTTTTTTTATCATCCTTAGTAGCTTGGTATTTTGGACAGTTTATTTTTACATTGTGATGTAATGAAACCAGTTATGTACTTTGGGTTTATTTAGCTATGTAGGCTGTGTTTTGTGCAGAGGTGCACCAGCCATATGAACCTTATGTGGTAGTTTTGATATTTCCCCAGTTGTACAAGCTGTGTTTTGTTTATGCACAAGTACATGAATTTATTTTGTGAAATGCTTTATTTATCAAAGAATAGTATATTCAAGCTAAAATATAGTCATGGAAATCATATACATAATTTTGAAAATACTTATTGCGTTCATGACTATTTTGGTTCAAGATGCCCAACTGTTAAGACTGTAATTTTATTCACAGTTTAGAGCATGTATGTTTATGTATAGCAAGTAGTATTAGAGTACTTGTAAATATAAGAAGTTCATTTTTGAGGCAAAAGACAATGCTTAATTCTTATTCAAATGGTAGTAGTAGTTTAAGACCATACAAAAGAGAGTTACTTGGTACATACTTGAAAGTTAAGTTAAGCATAGTACAACTTAAGTCATTTGCCATTGATAGGTTCCGTGAGACTTTCACCCTTTGCTGTAGCTAGACGATAATAACCACTGGCACTGGCTTCTCTTATGAGATAAGGCCTTTCCCAACTTGGGGCAAACCTAGAGGGTGCTGAGAGATTCCTCTTGATATGATCAGTTGCCTTTAAAACCATTTGTCCTTTGACAAAAACCCTGGATTTTGTGGCCTTGTTATAAGCATTGGCCATCTGTTGCTGATACCGCTAGGTACGGTTATAGGCAAGATTTCACGTCCCTTCCAAGGTTTCAAGGTCTGTAGTTCTGATTTCTGCACAAGTGGCAGCATCTATGTCTATTTCTTGTCCATGAACAACCCTTGGAGTGGGAACCAATAGCTTAACTAGAGATATAACCTTGGTACCGTATACAAGAGAGAATGGTGAAAGTCCAGTAGCTGTTTTGCTTGAGCTTCGGTTCGCCCATAGAGTTTCCAACAAGTGTTCTGTCCAACCACCCTCATATTCATGCACCATCTTGTTGAGAATTCTTAATAGCACTCGGTTGGTAGCTTCCGCTTGACCATTGCCTTGTGGATAATAAGGAGTGGACTTGCGGTGCTTGATGTGGTGATGGTTAAGCAATTTCTAGACATCTTTGTTGACAAAAGGAGTGCCATTATCAGTGACAATCTTGTGAGGGGTGCCAAATCTGCAGATTATATGTTCTCGGATGAAATTTGCAACAGCTGGGCCTGTAGCCTTCTTCGGGGAAATGACCTCAACCTACTTTGTAAAGTATTTGGTGGCCACTAGTATCCAAATATGACCCTTGGATGGTGGATTGATTGGGCCTATTAAATCGAGCCCCCAAGTATGGAATGGCCAAGGAGTCACTATGTTTTGGAGGTTGGTGGGGTGAGTATGTATGAGATTCCCATGGACTTGGCAAGTATGGCATGTCTTCACACATTCAACTGCATCTCGCTTCATTGTGAGCCAAAAATACCCCAGATTAAGCAGCTACTAGAGAAGTCGCCTTTTGCCTTGATGGTCAACACACTTTCCCGTATGTACCTCATGCATAACCGATTGTGCTTCGAAGGTCCCTAGGCATCTCAAAGGCTCCCCATTGAATCCTTTCCTGAAAAGAATACCTCCTTCCACAAAATACCGAGTAACCAATCTTTTCAAGCGGTAGGCCTCCTCATGATCGTCGAGAAAGATGCCTTCTATGAGATACTCAAGGAAGGGTACACGCCAATCGCTGACAATAAGGACTACACATGATTCCATCTGATCAAAAGTATTTTGGCAATTAGTGCATTGCTCTTGGACAGTGGCAGCTTGTTTGCTCATTCTGGCTAGTAATAGCCTAACCACTGGAGGCGTCTGTAGAGATTGACAGAACCGCTGGGGCCACAAGATTTTTCATGAACTTCTTTTAATTGCTTAGTAAACTCACTAGGGCTCAAGCATCTAGCTAGAACTCCTCCAGGTAGCTTTTTGTACAACTCTCCTGCCATTAGAGCATAATCTTTGAGTACCTTCAAGTGATCATTCTCATCCGGTGATAATAGTGCTTCTTTAATGGAAGACTGCCAATCTGTCTGTCCCGGCGGTTGATCAGAGAACTCTTCCTTCAGCATCTATACGACTGGGATTGGCCTTTTCACAATAGTAACATTTGTAGTTGCACCTTTAAATCTAATTTTTGATCCCAATGTGGCTAGAGCATAGGCAAAGCGATTGTAGGACCTTAGGGAGTATTCAATATTGAATTCTTCAAAAGAGTCCTCCAACCTTTGAGTCATAACTCTATATAGAGCTAAAGATGGTTCCTTGAGTACAAAATCTCCTCTAGCTTGGCAAACAACCAGGTTTGAATCTCCAATTACTCAAAGATGTTTGATACCCATTTCACGAGCTACCACTAGGCCCATAAGATATGCTTCATATTCAGCCATATTGTTAGTGCATGGAAAATCAAGCTTGAATGACATACCCACTGTTTCTCCGGTACTTTTGGATAGGACTATTCCAGCCCCTCCTTCAAAAGTGGTAGAGGATCCCTTGAAATGTAAAGTCCAAACAACCCCAGCTGTTTCCATTAGTGCAACTGCTGGCAGCTCTCTAGGTACATCATTAGTAATATCCCAACTGTCCTCACCAGGAAAATTTGACAACAAATCAGTGATGGCTTGACCCCTTACAGCCATTGGGGTGATTTCTATGATCTCAAACTCAGATAATTGCAAGCGCCATTGTGCTAGCCTTCCAGAAAGAACTGATCGCCTCAAGAGTGAGTGGATTAAATGAGATTTTGTTAAGAGCTGTACCATGTGAGCTAGCAGATAATGACGTAGTCGCTGGGCAGCATATATCAGAGCAAGACAAGCCCTTTTAGCCCTTGGATAACGGGTTTCAACATCCTTTAACTTTCTGCTAACGTAATAAACCAATCGTTCAATCCCTTCTTGATCATCTTGGGCTATGAGTGCCCATATTGCTTTGTTATTGGTAACCAAATACAGCTTGAATGGTTTCCCTGGTATGGGTGCATATACGGTTGGCAGTTTGGTCATAAGTTTCTACAGCTAGGGGAATGCTTGCTGGCATTTGGAATCCCAGCAGAAGGGTTTTCCTTTCTTCAGTAGTGGTGTAAAGGCAACTGTGAAGGCAGCAAGACTCGGAATAAACTACCGGATGTATGAGAGTTCACCAAGGAAACTTTTGAGCTGCATGAGTGTTGTAGGTGGCTTCATAGTAGTAATGGCTTGCACTTTGCTAGGATCAACATCTATGCCTCTTTGGTGGACAAGAAATCCCAAAAATTTCCCAACCGTAACTCCAAAGGCACATTTGAGTGGATTCATGCGAAGCTTGTAGAGTCGACCTTTCAAAGACCTTTTGTAAGATAGTAAGATGATCTCCTCTTGTCTTTGACTTCACAACAATGACGTCCACATAATCCTCAATCTCTTTATGCATCATGTCATGAAAGATTGTGGTCATAGCCCTTTAATACGTGGCTCCGGCATTTTTGAGACCAAAGGGCATGACGGTGTAGTAAAAGTTACCAATGGGAGTTCGAAAGGCTGTTTTGGCTGCATCTTTGGATGACATTCTGATCTGATTATAACTACTGAAGCCATCCATGAATGAAAACATAGCATGCCTAGCAGCTAAATCAATAAGCATATCCATGTTAGGAAGTGGAAACTCATCCTTGGGGCACGCTTTATTAAGATTTTGGAAGTCAACACAACATCATATTTGTCCATTCTTCTTCTTGACCAGTACAATATTTGAAAGCCACTTTGGGTGCATGATAGGCTTGATGAACCCAGCTGTGAGAAGTTTTTGGATTTCTTGAATGATTTGAGCTTCAACATCAAGATGGAAGGTCTGCATGGGCTGTACTACTGACTTTGCCCTTGGTTCCATGTTAAGAGCATGTGCTACTAGGTTAGGATCCAAACCAGGCATCTCGTGGTACTCCCAAGCAAAGACATCGATGTACTCCTTTAATAGTGAAATGAGCTGAGCCTTTTCCAACAGTGGCAAAGTTGCATTAACTGAAGTTGGTCGTTGGACATTAGGATCATCACTGAGATTAATGGTTTCCAACTCCACATCAGGTGAAAAATTGGTTACCACTGGAGGTTCTTCAGACAGTTCTGCCAGATTGCTGGGCAGATTTTCTTCTACCGCTGGGTTTCTGTTTCTTGAGCATAACAACATGTTGGTATAATGCTTGCTTCATTCAGTTTGGGACCTTTCTGTTTGAGACAGCTAGGCCTCGCGTACCGTTATAAACGATACCCCAAACGACCATCTGGCAGTTGGACTTATACACAACATGGCTATGAGACATCGCTAGGGGTTTCCCCACGTTCTCTTTTCTTTTTCCTTTGGTTAAGGAAAGACCTCATGTCTATTTCTGGATTATTCTCAATGTCTTGCCAGTTGGGTAAAGGGATCCCAACAGGCTTTAAAGTAGAGTCTTCCCCACTTGGGGTGAGCTCATCATAGAAAGTAGCCTCAAAGTAGTGTGCTTCAGATAGATCAAATGGTGTAGGATTAGCAAGGATGCATATAGGCTTACCATTGAATCTTCCCTTGACACATTGGTGGTAACTGGACGACACAAGCTTGTGTTTGTGGAGCCATGGCCTCCCAAGTAGAGCATGATAAGAAACGGGTGAATCGATAACATGAAATCTGGTGAGAGCAACAATGGGCCCCACTTTAAGAACTAACTGCATACTCCTAATAGTGCACTCATGAATTCCAGCAAAGCCAAAAACCTCAATAGGAGCCCTAGCTATTCTGCTAAGTGGGATCCCAGTTACTTTGAGTGTGCTGGTTAGAATAAAATTAAGCGATGCACTAGTGTCGACTAGTGCCCTTCTTATGTGAACATCATTAATCTGAGTAGCAACATATAATGGTTTACTATGGTCAGGGTGTTGTACCTCCATATCCTCGTCAATGAAGGTGATGACATTAGTAGTCTTTAGGAAGGCACGGCTGGCATGAGCTTCAGCTGTGAGGTAGTGTGTTCCAGAGCTGGCAGCGATGAATACAAGAGCTTCGGTTGCTGCTCTCCTTGACTCTTCCTTGAGTCCCAATTGATTGAACAAAGTCTAAAAGGTAGGGCTTCTTTGAAGAGCAGAGATAACTGCTGGGGGCATGCTTGTTCCGCTGGCAATCTCATTCTCATCAGCCCCATTATGAAAAAGTACAGTTGCTATGGCTTTCCCTCTATGATGCAGAGGCAATGGGTTCCGCTAGACCTCTTGCTCATGAGTGAGGTTCAAAGTGCCATCTGAAATTTTCTTGTGAAATGTTCCCCAGATAGCTCTACAATTTCTAGTTCCATGACCCACATATCAATGATACCGACAATAAAGGGGTTTTTGCATATCTTCGGGGGTAGGCTCTCGGATAGGCTTAAAGGGCCTACGTACTCCATCTGCCACCCATTTGTAAATGACAACATTCATTTCTTCATCGGTGCACGAAATGGGAGGATACTCTTCCTCCTCTTCCCTTTTCCGCTTCTCCCCAACTATTGGTTCATTGGTGGAGACTACAAAAGCTTGAGGAGCATTTTTCTTTTCTATCTTAGGCTTTTTAGATGTGGAAGGCTTGACTGATACAGCTGTCTTACGAGCCTTCTAGAGCAGCTGGGCAAACTAAATAATATCAAGATTCTCCAAATGGGCCCAGTACTTATGAGACATGTTGTCAATGCAAATTTCAACCAGCTCTTGCTTTTTGAACTACCCGTAACAATCAAGAGCAGCATCTCTGAACCACCAGATGAAATCAAGGAGTCCTTCAGAGGACTTTTGCTTAGTGTTGTGAAGAGTGAGGATGGTAATCTTTTCCTCTCCATGAAAATACTTTAAGCAGAAACTTTCAACCATGTCATCCCATATGGCAATGGAACCTGGCTGTAGAGTGGAGTACCATGTGTAAGCACGATCGGTAAGACATTTTGAGAATTTCCTTAAGCAAAGATCACCATTTCCAGCAAAAGGACCCATAGAATCAAGAAACTTGTTGACATGCTCAATCACATTCCCTTTCCTCCCATCATAAAGAGTGAAGGTGGGAGTCTCATATTTCTTTGGGTATGGCTTGCTTAGCAACTCAGCTAGGTAGGGTGGCCTACGAACAAAGTGCCTTGGTTCCTTAGGCTGGCTAAGCCTTTCCCTTTCCAACAAAGCAGTGAGATCAGATAATGTAACAAACTAAGGAAGAGAGGCATTTTGCTCACCAGATTAGGGATTCCCAGTGCCTGACCCCCTCTCTTGCTGTGTTCTAAGATCTGGTCCTTCATGTAACGGCTGGGGCATTAGCCCTTGAGTTTCTCACATGACTCTCAAAGATTCAGCAAGTTCGAACTGAGCTTGTTGCATTCCTTGTAATGTCTCCAAGAGGAAAGAGAATCGCTGATCAGAATCCTCTTGGTTAACTTCATATTTGTCAGCTTATTCTCCTTGTGGAGTTGGACTGTGATGGCTTTGTGCTACTAGGAGACTGGTGTTTCTAGTCCCCTTTTGCCGGCTATTCTGCAACCTAGAAGGCATGGTGAACTCTTGGCTTCAGTAGACTCCCCAGTGGAGTCACCAAAGTGTTGGGGGCAAAAAAATTTTCCTTACAACAAATGAGATTTATATTGGGTCGGGGGTCTAAACCGAAACTCGACGATGGGCTTGATGTACGACCTAAAGGCTATTGGTGAAAATCCAAAGAATTCACTGTATTCTATGCCTTGGGCCTAGATTGAGACTAACAAGAATGGCTCATAAACAATCTCTACAGTAGACATGTCATCGTGGTTAAAAAAATACTGTAAGAAATAGCCCAGCAGTAAGATGTTTTTTACTAAAAATAGCTCAGTGGTAAAATATTTCTACAGGAAATAGCCCAATTGTAAGATGTTTCTGTAGAAAATAGCCCAACGGTAAAATATTTCTACAGAAGATAGCCTAGCGGTAAACTATTTCTGCAGGAAATAGCCTAGCGGTAAAGTGCCTCTGCAGAAAATAGCCCAGCGGTAAAATGTCCCAGCGATAAAGTAAGATAAAACAAGTTAAACCTCCAACTGTTAGCTATTTCACAGATTAAGAAAAATATCTTCATTTTTAAACTCATCATCTGCTAGCTTTGGAGAAGAGTCATCTAATAAAACAATATGAGGGAAAAATGTTGTAGTAACAGTTACATCATAACCATCAATAGTAAATGAATAAGTAAATATCATGGGTTCCATTATAACAAATAATGAGAAAAACTTAGTGTGAGATGAAGGGAGAGAAAGAGATTCTAGCTAGCGTAGCAAGATCATTATGGTGCTATGGCATGCTCATAGATATAATATATGTAGTGAGTAGAGAGAGTCATTTGTGAGTAGTATGAGTAATGAGTGGGAGTGTATAGTAAGGCTGTTGGGACTTTTTGTTGGGGGTAGCTGAGTGTTTTTAAGTGGAAGTATAAGGAGTGTTTGTGAGTTAGGAGCTGGGGGACTCAGTTTCTATATTTGAAGCTGAGAGCTTAGTGACTCAGAACTTTGCTAGAGTTTAGAGAAGCTAAGGAAGTGTTCTTCTCTATTGGTGTATATCTTAGTGTGTTGGTGAAGCATTAATGGAGAGTTCCATTTATAGTTGGGTTTTAGGGGGTAATTAGCAAATAATCTCTGCTAAATCTCTCTTAATCTTCAAAAAATCCTTAGAGAATCGTTCCTAGGATTTTAGCTAAGAGTGGCAAGCTCAACTTTTAGAAGGTTCTTGCTGTTTTGGGTAATAACAACTGGGATTCTGACTTAGCATTGAATGTTGATTGGTCTTGGCTGATGGGATTAAAGCATACTTTAGGCTAATGATCTTGGTTATGCTGTTGCTAGAATCAGAGCTCCTTAGGATAGATTGTATCACCCCAAGCCAGGTGTCAATCTTGGTGCCCTTGTTGGGAACTCTGCTGGGATCCCCTTAGTGCCCTAAAAACCACATTTCCCTAAGTTTCTCCATTTGGGGTTCATGTGCTTGGTCCATGAACCAAAGAATACACGTTTTTAGTATGAAAATGAATTGTTTTCATGTTGTTTTAGGAGCTTTAGTGGTCTGGTCATGGTTGCTTTTGGTTCTTGGCCGGATGGGTTAGAGAAGAAAGAAGGGACATCTGGCTAAAGCTTCCTAACTTTCTGTCACGTCAGTTTCAGCTTTATGTCACATGAGAAATGATGAAATTTCAGCTTGTGAAGGAAGGGTTTAACCCCTGATGGACACGTGTCCTCTTCTGATCTAATTGGACAAGTTGAGACTTGATAGGAATGGGCTCCAATTGTTTAGTTGTGCTGAAATTTGGTTGGTCAGCTCACGTGATCTCCAGCTGTTGGGATTTGGTGGGCTGGGCTGGCTCAGCTGGGCTTTGTAGTTGAGCTCCTTTGAGCTAAGTTATTACTACAAAATGAAGAGTTTTGCCATGGGTGATATTCATGGGCTTTTGTAGTTAGTTGATTATGGAAAAATAAGCATAGTTCCCATAAATTTTGTGAAAAAAATATTTGAGAAATGAGTAATTTATATTTCCCATGAGTGAGGGAGCAAGTGTTAAAATAATACTTGATTTTGTAAATATGTGTCAAAATAGCATTTAGGCTTTATGAAATAGTTGCCAAATTAATATTTGGGCTTTGTAAAATAAGTACCAAATATTAATGTTTGGGCTTTGTAAAATAGATGTCAAATTAGCATTTGAGCTTTATGAAAATAGGTGCTAAATCAGCATTTGGGTTTTGTAGGATTTTGTAAAAATATTACTGCATCGTAGCGAGATTTAGAGGTGCCGCATCGTAGCGGGCTTTAAAGGTGCCGCATCGTAGTGGGCTTTGTAAGAAGGTTTTGTTGGGCTTTTGGGTTTTGCCCACAAGTTAAATGATTTTGGTTTTTTTGTGGAGATAGTATAATTTTGTGCCCCAATTTTGGTAGTAAGGTGATAAGTATTATTTGTGAAAAATCTAAATTGGATAATATGTGGGATATAATGGGTAATATTTGTGTGAGAGACCAAGGTAATTTATGGGGCTTTATATAGGAAATATTTGTGGGAGCCCAATAACATGGAGAATATTTGAGTAATATGTGGGAAATATCTATGTGTGCTTAAAATAATTTATGGGCTTGTGTGAGTATTTTTGTGAGTGGGCTAATGAAATTAAAGCCCGAAAATTTGTACCTCAACACATTTAAAAATAAATAAATTAATTAAGTGGGTTACATATGATCCTTCCCTATCAATCATCTAAAGTAAAGTTATGAAACATGTTAGTATTTTCTCATTCATAATAGTTACCAACATGTATTTTTCTAGTTCTTCACCATTTAACATGAATATAAAAGTTGAATTTTGAACAATTGCTGAAGCTGTAAACAAGAAATGACTAATGAATGAATTTAATTATGTAAATTTGTAATTTAAATAATGGCTAATCATAAATAGGACTAGATGCATGATAATTACACAATTTTTTTAGATCTCAAGCTCAAAAGCTTGACCTGAGCTTGATTTTGAGTTAGATATTAAGCTTAAGCTTAGCTTGACTAATTAATCAAGCCAAGCCAAGCTAAGCTCACGTTTTTTGGCTTTCCCATGAGCTCGAGCTCAAGCTCAAACGCTATTTTTAGGCTTGTCACGAGCTTGAGCCAAACTTGAGCTTTTGAATTCTCCTGACGAGCCAAACTTTAATGTGCACTACTCGACAAAGCTCGGCTCGTTTACTGCCCTAATTCTTTCCCTTTCATACCCCTTTCAAAATTTCCATTACATAGGCTTGGGCTTGGCCTATGTAAATATAAAAAAAGCAATTGGGCTTGAACAATATCACGCCTTTGAGCCAATCCCAAAGACATCTCCGTTCTTCTTGTGTGTATAAAAAATAAAAAATAAAAAATCCAGGAAAAAAATTGTTTTTATATTCAATCTCGGTGATTTTAAAAAATAAACAACAAAAAATTCTTTGCCGTGGTGAGTTATTGGTGGAGTATAGAGTGAAGTAGAAAAAATAGGACAGAAGATTTGGACTCGAATAAAAAGCGGAAGTTAAAGCGGTGTCCAAGATATTGAAGAAAAAGAAGAGGAGAGAGTGTGTGGAGAAGTGTATAAGAAACGACGCCGGTTTATACGGAAAGAAAACAGAGCTGGATAATCCGTGGTCGTTTCATTGGTAGAGACAGTCGTAGTCGTAGTCGTATTCGTAGACAATAAATAAATAAGATCGGAACCTTCTTCAGGGGAGAGATACGCAAAGAAGTCACAGAAGAAAAGGCTTGGCTCCGGGTTAGGAGAAAGGGAATTCCACAGCACGTCGTCGTTTTACTGGTAGCAAGTGAGTTTCTATCTCTCTCTTAATCTTTCACGTTCTGTTATACTCACTCACTCACACATGAATGTATCAAAATCTCAAACTCTCTCTGCTCCGCCATAGCTAATCTTAATCCCTCTATATTTGTATCAATTATTATTTCATTTTCCTATAAATTAAGAACTCACTCACATATATAACTGCGTAAAAAGTTAGCCCTAACTCTCTCTTTCAGTACCACTCATCAATTCAGCTTATCAGCATTCAAGTGCCTGACGGTTACTTCAGATTTTCAGTTTTATACTTACTTCTTTTAAATCAATGAAAAAAAAAAAAAAAAAAAAAACTTTGGCAGTCTTTTTGGCCATTTTCAATAAGCACAGTTTAGGGAAGTTGCTATTTGCTATTCATGTACAACTTAGATTCCAAGATAGTGCTGGAGTGAGTGAAATGTGCTAATTTTTGTTGCATTTTTACCCAATTTGCTGACTACAATTAAAGGATCTTGAATTCTCTTGGGTAGAATTTAAGTTCAATTTTCCTCATTCATGTTATCTTGTTAAATTTTCCGCCTTTTATTGGATACTAGAAGAGTTTGTGTGGGGACCCAAAAGTTCAAAACACCTCCATGTAGCCAAATTAGAGGGATTAATTGGTATGACATTTAAAAAAAAAACCGCGAGTCTGGGGGCAAAGCGGACAATATCATGCGTGTGAAAGTTCAGGGGCATGACTGTAGGAATATTACATCTCCTTCTCTATGTCTAGAAATTTGTATAAAAATTTATGGTTGAAAACTTGAAAAGGAATTTAGTTCTTAGCAGCTAGCTAACAGTTTGCGCTGTATATTGTTTGTGATTCTTAGGTTTCTGTGTTGCAGGGGGAGGATTAAAACTTAAATGGTAGCATGCTAGAAAAGTGTAAAGTATTTATTTGTAATGGATGTAAAGTCTCTAGCAAAGTCAAAGAGGGCTCACACTCAAAGCCATAGTAAAAGGCCCCACGGCTCTCATGCAAATCAGAAATCAAAAGCCCCGTCTGTTGGAACTAATGATTCCGGAAGGGCAAAGAAGCCTTTGGGAAAGCAAGTTCCAGAGAAACCCCATCGGTCTCAGGGTGCCTCTAGACTTCCCACAAACTGGGATCGCTACGAGGAAGAATTTGATTTGGGGTCTGGAGATCCGTCCGTCAGTAATAGCGCTACTCAACCTTCTGATGTTATTTTGCCAAAGAGTAAAGGAGCAGACTATTGTCACCTGATAGCTGAGGCTCAGTCTCAATCTCAGTCAAATTTATACATGGATAGCTTTCCTTCTTTGGATGATGTAATGCCTGGTGTGTCCTTGCTTCTTTTTGATTCTTAGGTGTAAATTTTTTTTTACGTCGTTTAAGAAATTTTAGCTGTTTATATATGAGCCAATATATTTGTTGACCTAACTGGGCTGTTTATGTAACTCAGATGCATAGCATTTTAATCCAATTAAAAGTTTCCATATCTATCATGTTCTTATACTTTGGTTTTCATCGCTTTGATCAGACATTTTTGTGGAAATAAGCACCCATAGCCATAGGTTTGTTACTGTTGATGAAATATTTTTCTTTATCTTTGTAAGGTGGTGTAATTAGTATCTGATGATTCACTTAAACTATTTTCATAATGTTTTTCAGTACTTAAAAAAAAATATATGTTTTGATTAATTTCTGTACATATCCCATTTTGGAAGTGAATATTACTCATGGCATGTAAATTTGGCCTATTTGTAAGATATTAATAGATTATGCCATGGGAAGGTTGCAAGTCCATTCCCTTCCTGATTGGTATATTTGAGAAAAACTCTGACATGGTTACCATGTCCTGTTCCTCAGATAATTAATCTTTTCATCAGTTGCTGTGGGTTATATCTTTTTCTGTAAAACAGGAAATTGAAAAACAAAGTAGCTATATTTACTTATCCATTGGCTTTCACTGTCGCTGCCTAATAAATAGATGGTGTTAAGGTTTCAATTTGAAGCACTTGTTATAAAATTAATGGCTAATTTTGACAGGAGAATTCAATCAGGGACTAGGCCCAATGCTGTCAGTTATGGGAGAGGGCATTCTATCGTGGATTGGAAATGATAATTTTGTTGTAGAAGACAAGACAGCTGCAACTCATGAGGTAGTTTTATCTCTCTCTTCCCCCCCCCCCCCCCCCCTTTTTCCCCCCATTATCTACTCTTTGGAACAAGCGAAACGATTTTAAAAACTGAGAGAAAAGGAGAGCTTGGGCATTCTTTTCCCATTTTAGAGAATCTTTCAGAAACACTTTCACCTGCTTGATTATAGTGGAACTTTACAATTTTTATGTTCAATTCAGTTGCTTAGTCAATGTTTTGAGTAGAGGCATGACTCTCTCTCTCTCTCTCTCTCTCTCTGAGAATTGATTTGGTTTTCTTGACCTGAAAATGACCCAAACTTATTGCTCTTGACACTGGATTGTTCCCCATCTTAGTAATTCAAATGACTTCCTTTTGCAATTTGATTGCCAAGAATACTTGAATGCCACAAACACACCAATAAATGCTTGTATGTGCCTGTGTTAAAGACCCAATTGTTATCTGAGAAAGTGAAAAATTAAACATTGCATTTATTTGGGAGTCATTTTAATAAATTGGATATGCAATACATCAGGCCGCAATGTAATTCCAGGTTGAGGTTGGGTTCGGTTGTTGAAATACCACACAGTTTATAGGATTTACTTTACATTGACTTTCATGTCTACCATGGGTTTTCTTGTAGGAGTTTTTATAGCATGAAGCTATGTTGGAGTCTTCCTTAAATAAAAGGGGAAAAAGGGGGTAGTACATTCCTCACAATGAAGAAATGACATTGCCTGTTGAGTGGCACTGGAACAGTTGGCATTTCTGTCTACCATAGCTGTGCCTTTTTTTTTTGTATGAAGGTCTAACTCTTGGAATTTGAACTTCTAAGTAAGCATCAGAATCTGTGTATAACTGAACCTCCTGACTACGTGTGCTTGTGGAGGGTTTAGGGTTTAGGAGGATTTTTGATCTAGGGTTTAAAGTTGTTGAAGAAAGGGTTATAGGGTTGTGTTAGGAATTAAAAGTGGTTTGATGAGTTTTTTGATGGCTAAATTGGTAGAAAAAAAAAATGTGGGATTTTAGGGGTTTCAGAGGTAAAAGAAAGGGCTTGATTTGGGGTTGCAAGGAAGAAGGAAATAAGAGAATTTTTTGGTGCTCAGGGGGTTCATCATAACTTATTAAATAAAACCCCCATTAAAAACTTTTTTAACCCTTGGAAACATTTAACTAGACCTTTAAAACCACACTCCACAAGTAGTAACAATGGACACTTTAAAGATGTGCTATATACATTAGTCTGACCCAATGCATCATGGCAAGTGAGGCATGGGGTATATCATATATGTTCTGTACGTTTGTTCCTTCTTTCCAGTGTATAAAATTCTATAGCATGTCAAAGCAAGAGGTAAAAAAGAGAGAAGGGAATCTAACTTGAATAATCATGGGGGGTTAGAAAAATAATAATGAAGCAACATGCGTTCTTATAAATATGATAGGCAAGCCAAATTGTGCTTTGCAATTCCATTTTAAGTGATGCACTTTTTTATTGTTATTGTTTTATTAGAGATTTGCTTCAGGCTACCTGTGGCTCTTATGTAAAATTTAGTTGGCTAACATGTTCCTCCAACCTCTTTTTTCTTTCTTCTTTCCAACCTGGGTGGTTAATCGTACAGGCATCATTTCTCTCCTTGAATTTGCATGCTCTTGCTGAACAACTTGCGAAAATAGACTTATCACAGAGGCTATTCATTGAAGCAAATCTATTACCACCTGAGCTGGTATGTTTAATTTTCCATTGTGATGTTGAAAATTATTTGGTGACTCTATAGCAAGTTTTATAATGACTACATGAAGAGTAAAACTAGCATCTATTAGTATTAACAAAATATAAACAAAAGATAACTGTTTTATTTTTTTACATTTCAACTCAATCATCTATCAAAATGGACCTCAATGTTCTTTTAATTCCCAAAAATTTTGTTCCAAATTTCACAGAAATTTCCCTTTCAATGTACAAAACCAAAGAATTTGTTAGAAAATCATCTACCTCCTTTCCTAAATTCCAAAATGACAATAGCATTCTTTAAGGCTCTTTTTGGTGAGAAATCTTCAGTGTTAAAAGAACAAAAAAGATGATTATTAGAGTGGAAAGAATCTTGTTTGTTTCAACTGTTGTTTGCCTTTAGGAGTAATTAAGAAGGAATTTGTTGGCACCAAGAGCCATGTAGCTCAACTAGCATCTCCTGGTGTTCTAATGGAGATGTTCAGGATTCATATCCACCTTCTCCCATTGTAACTATCAAATTATCCCAAAAAAAGAAGGAATTTGCTGGCAACATTTAGAATTGGCGACAATAGGACATGTATGTTAGCGATTATACTATTCCTAAAATGTTTCAGTGGAAATAAACCTGAAGTCAATTAAACATTTATACTATTGTTTAGTACAATTCTTCAAACTCATGTTTACAAATCAACTATGTTCAATTTGTGGTATGCCCATAAAAAGGGGCATATATGAACTTCATATCAAAACTTTTGATATCTTCATAATATCTGAGATGCCCTTGGTTTTTATTCTAAAGAAGTCAATGTTGTATGTTACATCTCACACACTTTATACATCAGTGCACGGAGGGAATAGAGACAAGCCGATGTCAAGAATCTAACCAGATGCAAACATGTTATAGTCAAGCATCCACAACAATATCTGAGAAATTTTCTGAGAAGTTTAAGATTGAAGATCGAAGTTCCGAGGTTACATCATCTGGCTCCTCTGGAAGTAGCACAAATCAAACCTTGTCCAGCCGTGAGTCGATTTCAGTGAAGTACATTGATGTTGATCTCAGAGAAATTGGCAAATCTACTCAAAATGAAGCATCCCAATCAACAGCAGAACTCAGTGTGAAGTCTGTTTTGGACCCTCAAAAGAAACTCTCCACATTTGAGGCAGCAGATGCAGAGGAGGAATTGGATATGCTTCTAGACTCTTTTGGAGAGACCAAGAAGGCTTTTAATTCCTCTGATTTTAGGTCCAATAACCCCTTTCCTGTTTCACAAAAAGAAGTTTACGTTGCTCCATCACTTTCAAAGATAGGGCCAGATTTATCTAAAACTTCGTCAGGTATTGCTAATCTTGACGATGCACTTGATGACTTACTTGAGGAAACATCCAATGTGATGAACCAAACAGGTTTATTGCAGTCCCTGGAAGAAAAGGCCATGCATCCTGTTCAGTCTTCTTCCTCACACTCTGGAACCATGCCCAAAGTTTTAGATGAATTTGATTCATGGTTGGATACAATTTGATGTAGGTTTGAAATTCTTACCCATCTAGCCTAAGATCTTGTGTTAAATTTGTGTTCAAGGTTAGCCCGGCCCCTACCTTCCAAGTAAAATTTATCTAATGGTCAATGGTTCTTGAAAAGAAACAATTTGAGAAAGTTCAATTGTGCAAAATGATATTCCAGATATGCCTATGCGATGTGATGGTAAACCTGTATACCTGCATAATTTGGTTAAACTTGTACGAGGGTCTTGGTGGTGAAAATTTTAAACCAAAAACCCCAGATATCCTAGGAAAAACACTACATCCTGGAATACATATTTTTCCCTGGTTATAAACATGAAAGGTGGTCTTATATTTATTCTTCCCTGAACATATTAAGATTTTTTTTTTTTGGATACTATTAAGCAGCCTTGTTAAAAATAAACATAACTTTTCAAGCAGGACAGTAGATTCTTTTGATCAAAGCAAAGGCATTGTTGATATAAGTGGTATATTTTCAAACCCTTGGAAATTTATGCATAAGATCCATTGAAGTAAAATAATTACCAAGCTTCCAAAACTTTGGAGCAGAGGCTGTGTATCCAAAAGAATGTAATTAATGTGTTGCTAGAAATATTTCAAGCACTGCAAATAGGTTGCGTTTGAAATATAATGTGTTGCTAGAAATATTTCAAGCACTGCAATCGCTCCCACCCAACCAAATTACATGAACAAACAAAAATCCATCGTCTTTCTTGCGGGGCTATAATTTCTAGACCATAAAAGAAGAATTGGAAATTGTTAGCAATAATGATGATTGTTACTTGCAGACCAGGAGAAGGAGAGGAGGAATTACCAGCCAGTGAAGCTACCAAAAACTCTTTTCTTCCCAGCATTGCAAAGACAGGCAACGGTGATGGCTGTATAATCCCCATTTTCTACAATATCTACCATTTCTAGATCCTCTCCAACCCTATCCTGCTCTGGCATAAAAGGAGATAGCATTTGCATAAGCTCATACAATATATATATATGTGTGTGTGTGTGTGTGTGTGTGTTTATTTTAGCATAGAAAACCACTGTTTTTATTTTACCTATTCACTTTTCAAAACACCCCATATCAAATAATCTATTTTATACCACATTTTATTAAAATGTCAATTTTTCTTAATTGTTTCTCCTTCTTCGCATACAACAATCACTATCTACTCTCTTCCTTCATTATCGAAATAGGTAAAGAAATAATAAAAAATTAAATGTAAAATGAATAGTGCTATTGTAAATTTACATGGTTATTGAAATAATCATGTATTTTTCCACAACTTTACATGGACTGACATGGATGAGTTTTGAACTTATTAATTAGTTAAAATGTGACACTTTTTCTATTATACAAACACTAATACAAGTGCTTTAACAATACTTTTTAACAATTTTTCATATGATAATAACATGTCCTGTTTTATTAACGTCTAATTACTTTATTATGTTTCTCAAAAAAAAAAATTACTTTATTATATTTTGTCACTTTATTTTTATGAGGTCATACATATAATTTATTTAGAAATATGTTAATTTTTTTTTAGCATGTTAATATTTTATTGTATAAGTTAATTTTTTTTGAGCATGTTAATATTTTATTGTGAATTATTAATTATTGGGAATTATTGATTGCTGAATTATTTAGAAATTCACTAGTATGACATTTGTCCTTTGACAAGTGTCCCAAGTTGTTGAATCCCTGGGGATCCGATATAAATTTGTGACTTTCCCTAGGGTTTCAGAAGTACAATAATCATTCCTCCTGGGAGGCACAACTTCAAAAATTGATTAAGATATTCTAGATTTTATAGGATACTTTACAAAATAAATTTCTTTTAATTTTGGCTATTTATTTTATAATAAATGGTTCAAATAATATGCCACATCATTAGTTTAATAACAAAACTTAAAAATAATTATGCCATGTCAACTAATTAAAATAAACAAATTGACATGTCAGATATTTTAATTTTTTTTTTTAATTTTCAAAAACTTTATCAACACAAATCTAAACCCAATATCACAGTCGCGACTCTCGTCGGAGGTTTTAAAACACCAATCTAAAACACAATCTCACAGTCGTGACTCTACCGGATTGTGTCATCAGTGTCCACCAATTTCATGATCATTGCAAGTCCTTAATTTTATGGTTACGTTTCAACTTTTGGTGACATCATTGGCTTTCTTCTTTTCTCTTTCTTTGTTCTTATTTCTTCTATTAATTTCCTTTCTTTTTTCTTTACGGCTTGAAGTTGATGTTGCATAAATCTGTGATATAGATGCAGCCTCATTCAAATACAAATCGCAGCGCATTATACTAATGAAGGTGTCCATTGTATTAACTAAAAAGGAAGCACATAATAAGGATAAAATTTCATTGGAATGAGTTGAATTATATAAATTGCATTCTTTGAGATATATTCAGAGAGAGAGAGAGAGAGGGAGCATTGTGTGGTTTTAGAGGTTAAGATCTCAAAGACTGGGTTGCGTGGAACTTTTATCTTGATCAAATTATCTATCGTTGTTGGTGTCGAGATCTCGCCGGAGACAAACTGTGCCATCGGTGTTGGCAGAACAGAGGAAGGGGTTTATAGGGACGGCGATGAGCAGAGAGGAGAGATGAAAGAAACAGTAATAGAGATTTGGGTTTTTTCTGACTTAAAATCTGATGTGTCAGATTTTATTTTTTAATAGCTGATGTGTCACTCATATTTTATTAATATTTTTAATTAATTAACATGTGGCATCATTTAAGCCACTCATTATAAAATGAAAAGGACGAGATTAAAATAAATCTATTTGTTAGAGTATTTTAATTCAAAATTCACCCATTTTTACAACTTGTACCGTAAACTATTTTAGTAAAATTTTAATTCTCTTTTTTTTTTTATATAAAATAAAAAAAATCTAGCAAAATAATATATATATATATATATATATATTACAAAATTTCTAAAGATAATGCATAGATTAACATTTCCCTTAAGAGAAATGACATGTCCATAATATTTTCATAACAAATTTTAAGTAATAGATTATTATTAACTGTTATAGGTGTGCAAAAATGTAATTTAACTTGTAAATTCAAATTAGAACTAATAATAATTTACCACTTATTTGTTGTCAATTATTTGTTGTGAAAATATTATAAATGTATCAATTCTCTTTACTTATTCTTTTGGGTTTTAGTCTTTTATCTTTCTCTTTAATTTTCACTTCCTTCTTTTATCTTTCTCTTTAATTTTCACTGCCTTCTTAGTGCCTCTCAATCTCTTATTTCTCATTAGATCAACTAATAAGTAAGTCACGTCGCGTGGCTTTTGAAAGTCACACAACATATTACAAAATATGAAGGCAGACATACAACAAAAATCAAACCCAAAGACTCTATAAATAAAAAATAAAAAATAAAAGGCTAAAATGCAAAACTGGCTCTCTATGTTTCACTAAAATTCATTTCAGTATTCTAATATTACTTTTGTTTATTTCAGTTGTGGGAGGTAAAAGCCCAACCTTGCGTATTGGGCCTAGGGCCCTATTTGAAGATTACTGTGTGTCCGAAGAGAAGAAAGCGGTTGAGAATGAGTCAATGTGGAAGAGAGATACCTGGAAATGAAGGAGGAGTCCAGTCCGAAGAGGGTACCAGTGGTCCAAAGAGGGCATTCTCCTCGGATACAAATAGTCTTGATCGATCAAATATCTGGAAGGTTCGAATGATCTTCCTAACAACTTCAATGATAAGGATAAGTTTCAGGCACATATGAAGATGATAGGAACGAAAAAATATCTAGAAGACAAACTGCAACCACCACATTAAATGCACTGCAGCTGCTTTTCTGGCCGCATTAATGTGGAGAAGACCCCTGAACAGTATAATCTCAGCTACTACCACTCACAGAGAGTTAAAGAAGATACCTGATGGGATATGTACTCAAGTGGATGTTTAGATGAAGAACAAGTGGACGATGAAGATGATGTGAGAGGATGCCATATAAAGTGAAGAAGCGTCTGATAAGAGGGGATCGGAAGAGAGAGAAAAGGAGGAAGAGAACAATTTTACTGTAGCTCTAAGACCTGTATTCATCTTTGAATCTATAATACACCTCTTCGGACATCAATTTGTTTAGCTTTCAAGCGCATTTTTACGTCAGTTCATCTCTTAATATCATGGTTAATATCATGGTTGACCCTACATCAGTCATCTAGCTTTTAAGTTTAATCAATTAAGGCTTTTTCATCAACTAGTAGCAGAGCCAAAAAAATTTCTAAAGGAAGGCAAGCTAAATATAAAATATTTAGGAGCTATCCAAAACCCAAACAATTGTACAATGTATGAAACTTGTGTTTTGAACTAATTCAAAAAGATTAAAGAGTTAAAGGCTTAAATTCTAAAATCTGGGGGGGGGGGGGGGGCAGGCAATAACCATATTTTTCTATAACTTATACTATTTTTATGATTTGAATACTATATATAATGGAAAATTGAAAAAGCTAGAGGCAGTTAATTTAATTTTTTAAATTAAAAAATATTCATTTAATTATTAAAAAATATTTTCCAAATTTTTTTTTTCAAAATTTTTTAACAAAAGTAAACAAAGAGGCCTTAATTGAATAATCTGAAACTTAAAATACTGAAATGAACGATCATTTTAGTCCTCTAACTTTGTTTTCGTTTATTTCAATCCTTTAACTTTCAAGTTTATTCAATTAAATATTTTTCCATCAAATTTTGTTATATGTTTATGGTTAATTTTCTTTTTCTTTTTTTGAAATTTTCTTCAAAATTTTTAAATTAAAAAAAATTCAATTAATGATTGAAAAATATTTTCTAGAATTTTTTTTTTCAAAAAATTTTAATAAAAGTTGACGAAAAGACCTTAATTGAACAAATCTGAAACTTAGAAGACTAAAAATTATGAAAAAATTGAGGGTGAATTTTGCATTTTACCCAAAAAAAAAATATTTAATTACACAAAGTAATAGATCTTTGGTTTCAACCATGGAGTGCCAGTGTGGGGTCAGACAAAGAGAGAGATTTTGTTCACTTCAACTCAGATATGCCAAAATACAACAACTCATTTAGAGATGAGAGAAAGAGAGACCGAGATAGAGACAACGAGCTAGATTAAATGAAGAGTAAATGGAAGGTCAGATTGGTGGGCTGTGGGTGAGGTTCTAAAGTAAATGAAAAGTATAATAAACGAAAGGTCAGATTGGTGGGTAAGGTTTGGGTTTGTGGAGTGATGACACGGATTGAGATAAGGTGCATTATTGCACTTGATGCAATTGTTACGAGTGGTTGAGATCAGCTGCAATATTGCACCTAGATTTAAATCTCAACTGAATAAATAAATAAAAAAAAGTAAAAAAGTGAAAGTAAAAAGATAAGATAGTAAAATTATATTGTGAGAGGGAAGGGTGAATTGCAATGCAGTAATGAAAAAGAAATGAGTTGTTGGGAGCAGAGGGAGTACTAATATGGTTTGACTTGATTAAGACCAATCATGATCGTGGGTCCTACAAATCACCAAATATTTCAATAATACCATGAACACTCAAACATGCTTTTACCTCATCCAACATCATTTCAAACTCTCCCATAAAAAAAAAAAAAAAACCCTAACAAAACAAAACACCCAAAAATACCTTCCCTGCCTAAGAGCATTCACATTAAAGCTCTCAAATGCTAAAAATGTTATTTTTCAGCATCTCATTCCCAAAAACCACACTACAACAAAGGTGTTATTGCTAAAATTTTTAGCAACTGAGCTACACTGGAGTGCTATCTATAATAGTCCACTGTAATTCAAATCTTATAAAAATAATAATTTTATAATACTCTTCAATTAAAATATCTTCTCTCTCTCTCTCTCTCGTCTTCTCCATTTCACTGGATTCTTCTTTCTTATTTCTTCTCTCTTTCTCCAGTCTCTCTCTTCTCTCTCTTTTTTCTTTCTTTCTCACTTGTTCTCTTCCTCTCTCCAGCCCTCTCACCCATACCTTTCTTCTCCATCTAAAACCAAATCCAATCAAAAGCTTCAAGGCCATCAGCCCCTCCTCTTCTCCCTCTCACCCATGCCTCTCTTCTCCATTTGAATTTAAATCCAACCCAAATCTTCAAGGCCATCTCTTCTCCATGGCTCCATCGTGTCTATCTCCCCCATATTCTCATCTCCATCACTCCATTAAAGTTCTCTATATTTAGGTGTGATGGTGGTCGTCACTCGTGGTGGCTAGATTGGGTTCTGTCGCTGCCACCACCGCCAATGGTATGGGTTTGTGTAGTGAGATCTCTGGCTTTGTTGGGTTGTGTGGTTGTGGGTTTTGTTTTTACTATCATTTTCGTTGTAGGTTTGTTGTGTGGCGGTTGTGTGGTTTTTAATGGGTTTGCAGTGGGTTGTTAAAGACGGTTGTGGTTATGGTTGTGCCAGTGGTTTTGGTTTTTTTTTTTTTTTTTTTTTTTTTGGTAGGTTGTGGTTGCTACAGTGGTAGTTGTGGCGGTGGCTAGTTGCTCTAAGTTTTAGAGGTGGCTTTTTTTTTTTTAATATTATTTTAGTGTGTATTGAAAAGTAAAGTGTTAAAATTGATAAAGTAAGTTTTTGAGGTGTTAAATGCTAAAATTTTTAGCACCTTTGATGAGAATGCTCTAACCCATCACCAGAAAACATATCTTGCCTCTTTCCATTTACCAAAAACACTCAAAACTCCAAAACTGTTAAGCTCCTTCTTTTTCACACCAACAAATAGCCAGCTCCCTCTACCAAAATCCCAAAAAAAAAACCAGAAACCTAGGAAAGCACCCTCCATTCTCCTTTCTTTGAGAGATTGAAAGCCATAGAAAAATCCAACATTTTCCATATACCCAAAACTCTCAACAGTGACAACAGCACCAACAATGACAATAACAACAGCCATTCCCCACAACAACAAACTACAGTCACAAGAAACTTCAACAAGCAAAGACAATCACAAGCAGCAAGTAGCATCAAAGGTAGCAACTTCAACAAAAACAACAACAACAACAACAAAAGAAGAAAAAAAAAAAGAAAGAAGAAGAAGAAGAAGAATAGAGCATACCAGTGACTACCGATCATTTTTTCTCACTTAATCTCATTCTCACATTTTTCTTTTCCAATTTTAGTTCAGGCCTAACTTAAAGTTTGTTCCGTTCCAATTATCAACAAAGCACAAAAATAGAGCATAATAAAGAAGCAGACAGTTAAAGAAACAAAGGGAATACAAGAAAGGTAACATTGAACCTTTTCCCATGGCATTTTACTTTCCATCCATGCAATGCTTGCTGGTCTCTACATTTTCAAATATCTAGATTTGTACACACACCTACACAGAACATGTATACATCTTCACACAAGCATGCATTTTTGAACAAACAAGCTCATACTTTTCTGTCAGTTTTGCTCATACATATTTTGCCCAGATTCGCATTCATACATGAACACAGCACACACACATCCAACATTGAAAATACTCAAATCGAGCAGCGAAACAAAGATACACTCAGCTGTTTTGAACTAAACCAAAAACAAAAATCCCTTTTTTTCAAACTCATAACCCCGAAAACCCAAATCAAAAACATGAAGCAAAAAAAGTATCCAAACCCTAAAACCCAAATCAAAAATACCCATTGCAGAAACAAGCATCCTTACCCACATACCCATACACATCACACGACCAAACCACAACAAACATGAACACACACCCCATACCCGACACTGAAATCCACAAATAACCAAACAAAAAATAGGAAAGAGAGGGAGCTTCGGCCATGGCTGCTTTGTTTTGAGAGAAGAGAAGAGGAGATCTAGAAAGAGGGGGAAGAGAGCTTAGGTTTAGCCATGAGAGAGAGTGTGGAGGAGGGTTTAATTTGAGAGGATATAAGATTAAGAAGAAATTAAGAGAAATTAAAAGTAAGGAAATTAAAAATGAAATGTAAAATGCAAAACACACCCCTAAGTTTAGGGGTGTTTGAATTTTACACTTTGAAGTTCTATTCTGTTTGCATCAGCAACCCCTCCATCTATTTTTTGCTTATGTGTCCATTAAGTAACACATCAGTTTACCATATATGCTGATAGGCCAAGAATGTATTGACCCTTTATGGTAAATTAACCAATTAATTTGTCAAGTGAATTAATTAAGTCAATTAACATGCAATACGCATAGTAGCACAAACAAATCATCAAACAACTAAATGCAATGGAAAATAAATTTGAGACCATGATTTGTTTACGAATAGAGAAAACCACCGAGGTAAAACTCCACCGGTGAACTTAAGGTCACCACTTCCGAGAATCTACTATTATCAAAACAAGCAGTTATAAGTAAAGGAATCGCAGTACCTTACACTAACCTACAGTTGAACCCTTACCCCAATATCTAATTGGACTTATAATGTAGTGACAATCTCTCCTTTCAAGGCACAACTCCAAGTACGTGACTAATCAATCGATGCATGGATCCCAGTACGTGATTGGCACACCAACTTGAGAAGGATGTTGGCTACAAATTTCTTCAGTTCATCCAGACAATGAAGATTAAGAAACTCCTTGGTTACAAAATCTTACGGCATACAAATGCAGCAGCTTCTTCAAGAGAAAGATGAACTAGGACATGTCTCCGGTCACAATATGCTTGCATAAAACCTTTGCATCAAGTGAGACAACTCTTAAAATAATTCTTATATATGTCTAGGATTGTGAGAAAAGAAAACCTAAACACATAGCTTGGATATGCATGAAAAACAGATCTGAAAAACTGATTTTCGTAATTCTCAATAGATACAGTTGTTGAGCTTATCTGTCGAGCTTCACCTTTTAAATCTCGATAGATATATCTGTTGAGATATTTGTCGAGCTTTAAAGAACAACACTTCTTCACTTGATTCTTGGACTGATTTGCACGGCTTCAATACTTAGACTTGAACTCTTGTTCCTTGAAATATTAAACACATCCTAGATCTACCCAATTACAAGTAAAGTGCGTTTTGTCAAAAAATTAGCCAATTCTAAATGATATATGTTCTTAACATGATCCACATATGTCCTAACAATCTCTCCTTTTGGCAATCCGTGACAAAACCACAACAAACAAATGAAATATGAGAGAAGTCATAAATCACTCAACTCATACTCATTTGTTGAATACAATAAATCTACCCTAACACAAACTCTTGAAAAATTTTGCAAGAAGAGAGTTCATGGCATAGAAGATTTTGACAATCTGTCTTTCTGAAACACTTTAAACAAAACTCATCAAGGCATCTTAGTGTGAAACAGAAATAAAAGATTGCGTACATAATAAGAAGCATGTGCATAAAGAGAGAAAAGAAATAACACATGGAGAGATAGATGAAAATGTAATAACAACCTCATCAAATATATATATAAATAATGAATATAAGGTTTGCTATCACTAAGTGGTTACAAGACCAATGTACAAGATCAAAGTATCTAAAAGATAAATAAAAGAAAAGATACAAAAGTCCTCACTACATCCCTAAAAAAAAGCCCTATACTAACTCTCCCCCTAAGTACATGACTACTCTCATACCCAAAACTACTTCCCCTTTTTGTCACAAATAACAAAGGGCAAGTCACTCAAGCAGTTATCTCCACATCACCGGAAGAGCTAGCATCCTCATCCTTATCATCATCATCATCACCAGAGCCATCATCATCGCCTTCATCCTCTGAAGCATGTGGAGATGGAGATGGAGACGCGGTAAAACCACCTATGACAGCCTGTCGTCGTGCGATACTACCAACACGGGTGTTCACCTGACACAACTCATCACTGAGAGTATCAAGGCAAGCATCCATACACTTAAGTTGTGCCATGATGGCCTTGAGAGTCACACCACCCGCGGAAAAAGAAGGAGTAGAGGTGGATGGAGCGGAAGAGGCTGGAGGAGTCACCGTCTTGATCCGTGGCCTCTTCGGTCGAAGCTAGGCCTCGCTCCATCTAACGGATGCGCCGCTAATGGCACCCATGATCGTGAAATGAGCAGACTCAGGATAGGACATAGAGGCATGGCGAATGATCCTTGTAATAGCTGAAGGAAAGATAAGCTCATCACGGGTCATCATATCCTTATAGACATCTATAAGGGAGAGTATGAAGTGAGAGGGAAAGTCAATGGTAAGGTCTTCAATGAGGTATAGCAAAAATCGAGCACAAGGCTCAATAATAGAATTCTAGTGAGACAAGGGATGTAAAACAAATGATATCACCATATTCAGGAACCTCAAACCTTTTGCAAAGCCTGAGCAATGGGTGTTTTGACGATCACCCCAAGATGAAGGTGTCTCACAGAAGAGAGACATGAGCTTGTCTTTAGACACGGTCTTTAGCCGAGAATAGCCGGGGTACTCAAGATGCGATACCTTCGAGACATGTAGCACATCAGAGATAAGCTCCAGAGTGACTACAATACATATACCTCGAATAGAAGTGAGAAAATGAGGTATGGAATAATCAAATCCATGCATATTAGAGAAAAAGACCTGTATGTTCACGGAGGGACAACTGATCGCGGTATCACAAAGGGATTCTCAACCCCTACTGTTAATGACAGTGGGTAAGTCAGTATCGAAGAAGTCAGAAAGATCGACCTGGCATTCCAAATGAATGCCATGTCTAGAGAAGTTCTCCGAAAAGTCCAAATGAGCTTTATCATCACGGAACCTGACATGAGAGGGTGTAGGATCAAAAGAAGAAGATGCCTCGGAATGAAGAGGGTTTTAGGATGTAGCGAATTTGCGCTTGGGTGCCATGCGCAGACTATCCGAAAGAAAGAGAGAGAGAGACAAATAGAAAAGTACCAATCAACAATAATATCAAAAAGAAGGAAAAGAATGGTATGTATGGGCTCAACCCATTCCAAACCTACCAGCACACAAGGTTCCAACAAAGAAATCACACATGAAACAATGTGAAAATGCAAATGTGATGCAATGCATGATCATATAGGATCATTTAAACATAACCCAACCCAAAAATTTCACAAATAACTCAAGAATTTTGAAAAACCCCAAAAATTTTCAAAAACCCAAAAACCTAGGTCTAAATGTATGAAATGCATTATAAATGAGAGAGAAACCAAGGTTTAGACCGAAAAACAAGTGGGGAAGGTGAAGGGGTTAAGGGAAAAGAGTTTGGGAGAGAAATGAGAGAGTTTCTGTCAAGAGAGATCGGAGAGAAATGAGAAAAAAATTGCACTAAAGCAATATATAAAAAACACGAATCTCGATGGATCAAGGAGCTGTCGAGCACTAATTCTTGACAGATATATCTGTCGAGGTGCCGTCGAGAATCTATTGACGGTAAAGAAACCTTGATGGATCGAACAACTATCAAGAAGTTATTGAGCAGACAGAAACCTTCTCGATGGATCGAGAATCTGTCGAGAAGCTATTGAGACAAATTTCAGAAAGTTTCGATGGATTGAAAATGCGATATGATCTGTCGAGAAAAGTGGGCCAAGGGTCTCGATAGATAGCTATCTAGAAGCTGTTGAGATGGGCAAAAACAGTTTTTCAATGAAGAGAAAAACATAGATATGAATGCAGTCAAGCATGTTACCCAATCAAATATTCAAACAACATATTAAGCTCTCAAAATCATCTCTCAACAAGAAAGATGTCAAGCATTTAGATCCAAAACACATGCACACACTAAATAAGTCCAACCAATTTTATGTTTTAAAAACAAGTCAAGACAGTTTAGTAAGCATACATTAACACATGTATTCCTTGTGATAGTCAAATCACATTGTACCGACACATGTATCAAAAGTAGCAAAGAATTTATGTGTTGTGTGTGAAAACATCGCAAGATTGCATAAGCGTCTACATGTTATGATGATTTGAGATATGAGAAAAATAATTTAACTCACACACAATCATAACTACTTAATGGGGACTGTCACCTTCGAGTTACATCCTATAACTTCCACGTCTCCTAGAAACACGCTTGCAACCATATTTAAAAGTATGTTGATTCTTTTTGCTTTTATATTCTTTGCATATTTTTTTCTTTTAGCATCTCGTGCATGGGCATATAAGAGAGAGAAGAAAATACCCAATTATGTTAAGTTTTTGACGTTGCACTTTTACTATACTGAAGCATACAGATGTCATTAACATGATTGGCGGGCAATAATGGTGAGATGGTTATTTATGCTTTTCTCTTAGGATTTTCTAGTCCTACTCGTCAAAAAAAGTAATATGAGTGTTAAGTACAAGAGATTACCTAATCTTACTTATCACAAACACGAGCTACAAAGTTCACTTGCTTAGTTGTGCATAGAAATGCTAATCTAAGCTACAAAAGATACAAAATTTAGAAAACTTTGTTTCAATTGCCATCCAAGGTACACAGGTACCAAAGTACACAAAACACACATTGTTTTTGTATTTTTCTGATTTTTCAATTTTCTTTTTTATTTTTATGAAAAACAAAATAAAGCAAAACTAAAAACAAACAAACAAAAACATGTTAAACAAGACATAGCATAAAACTAGATTGACTCAAAACAAGAAAGCAAAATACACAAGTAATGCACAAACAAAAAGAGAGAGAAAGAGAAAAAGTAATTAAATCACTTTGAGCCTTTTTCCTTCCACGTCTTGGAAGAAAATTTCCGTTAAGTGAACCTTTGATCAGGCGGTGAGGGGGAATAATTGAAACCGTTCAAGTTCGAAAGGAACATGAGGGCATTAAGAAGATCTCTAAGAGGAGCAAAATAGGATGGAAATTGATTTAGGTTTCCAGATGAGATCATAATGTTGCTTTGTTGAGTGGCTAACCACTTGTAACAATTAGGTCAAGTATGTCCAAAAGCTCTACAGTGATGATAGAGATGTTGCTTTGTTTAGACTTTTGATTGTTACTCTTCTTGGCCCTAGGGAGTCACTACCTTTTCAAGTTTAGGGGATGCTCCTAAGATAGATTTACCCTTATCTATGTTCTCACTACCTAAAACAGTTTTCACATCATTATTCTCAGATTCAATATTATTAGCAGGTGAAGCAAACATAGTAGTATTAGAAGAAGCAATATTAGAGGAAGAGAAGTTATACCCTAAACCAGTTCGATTAGAAGTAGATTTCTGAAAGCTGAGCATCTTATCAAGTTTTTCACTAGAAGTTCTTTCCAATTGAGCTCTAACTTGGAACAACTCCACTTCAAGCTTCTTGGTCTTCTTAGCCAAGAAATTGTTTTCAAACGCCAAAACTCCAATGGTTTGATTAGCTTCATCTACCTTTGTGAAGAGCTCTTCTCGGTCAAGTTCCACATCACTCAGTTTCTTGGTGGCTAGCCTATACAATTTCTCATGTTTTTCAGAGACTTTGTACAACTTTGCATAGGCAGTATGGACATCATCCTGTTCATCCATTTTCTCGAACTTAGACTCCACCAAGTCCTCTTCTTCATATACCTCTTCAACAATCCCCTCAGTAGGATTTATCGTCGTAATGAAAGCATTCAAGATTCCCTCATTATTATTATCTGAATCATCCTCAGGCTCAGTGTCACTCAAGGTAGCAACAAGGGCCTTACTTTTCCTAAGAGTCTTGAGATAAGTTGGACATTCTTGTTTCATGTGTCCAAAACCTTGACATCCGAAGCATTTTGGTTTGGAGGGAACAATGTACTGATTGCTATCCCTAGCATCCTTTTTCCCTTTATCATGGCTCTTGAACTGTGAAGAACTGGATTGTTTTCGGTCCTTGTCAAATCCTTTTGCATTAGCATTCTTCATGAAATTTTGAATTGTCTAGTGATGTAGGATTTCATTTTAGAATCTTCGTCATCAGAAGACTCATCTGTGTCACTGCTTTTGGCCTTCAATGCCATGCTCTTACTGTTGCTTGATTTCCTAATTCTAGTCAAACCCAATTCATAAGTCTGCAAGTTGCCAACCAGCTCTGTCAAAGGAATTTGATCAATGTCCTTTGATTCCTCAATGGCGGTGATCTTGGCATGAAATCTCTCAAGTAGAGATCTGAGCACCTTTGTAACAATCTTGGGTTTGGGAATGGTTTCTCCGAGATTAAAGGCAGAGTTTACTATGTCCTTGAGCTTGGCATAGAACTCGTCAAACAACTCATCCTCCTCCATCTTAATCTCTTCAAATCTCGTGGTAAGCCTTTGAAGTTTTGAATCCTTAACAGCCTTAGTTCCTTCATAGGTTGTCTGGAGGATGGTCCATGCTTCCTTCACATTTTTAGTGGAAGATATCTTCTTGAACTCCTCATTTATGACTACACTGAATAAGACATTCAATGCTTTGCTGTTGAGGTTAGCCGCTTTAATCTTTGCATCATCCCAATCAACCGGCTCCTCTTTTGGTTTAGTCCAACCAATCTCTATAGCTTGCCACACTTTTTCATCTAAAAACTGTAAGAAAGCTCTCATGCGTACTTTCCAGTATGTATAGTTAATACTATCAAATAGAGGAGGTATAATAAGAGACTGTCATTTATCCATGACAAACAAGAGTCAATGGATCACACAACAAATATTAACCCTAATTAAAGTGTGCCCGCTCTGATACCACTTGATAGGCCAAGAATGTATTGAAACCTTATGGTAAATTAACCAATTAATTTGCCAAGTGAATTAATTAAGTCAATTAATATGCAATATGCATGGTAGCACAAACAAATTACCAAATAACTAATGCAGCAAAAAATACATTTGACACGGTGATTTGTTTACAAATGGGAAAAACCACCGAGGCAAAACTCCACCAGATGAATTTAAGGTCATCACTCCCGAGAATCTACTTTTATCAAAACAAGTGGTTACAAGTAAAGGAATCACAGTACCTTATACTAATCTACAGTTGAACCCTTACCCCAATACCCAATTGGACTTGTAATGTAGTGACAATTTCTCCTTTCAATGCACGGCTCCAAGTCCGTGACTAACCAATCAATGCAAAGATCCCAATACGTGACTGACACACCAACTTGAGAAGGATGTTGCCTGCAAAGTTTTTCAATTCATCCAGACAATGAAGATCAAGTAAAGGAATCCCAGTACCTTATACTAATCTACAGTTGAACCCTTACCCCAATACCCAATTAGACTTGTAATGTAGTGACAATCTCTCATTTCAATGCACGGCTCCAAGTCCGTGAATAACCAATCGATGCAAAGATCCTAATACGTGACTGACACACCAACTTGAGAAGGATGTTGGCTGCAAAGTTTTTCAATTCATCCAGACAATGAAGATCAAAAAGCTCATTGGTTACAAAACCTTACGGCGTACAAAGGCAGCAGTTTCTTCAAGAGAAAGATGAACTAGGGCATATGTCTCTGGTCACAATATGCTTGCATAAAAACCTTTGCATTAAGTGAGACGACCCTTAAAATAATCTTTATATATTTCTAGGGTTGTGAGAAAAGTAAACCTAAACACATAACTTGGATATGCGTGAAAAACATATCTGAAAAACTGATTTTCGAAATTCTCGATAGATAAAGCTGTCAAGCTTATCTGTTGAGCTTCACATTTTAAATCTCGATAGATGCATCTATTGAGGTTTAAAGAACAACACTTCTTCACTTGATTTTTAGATCGATTTGCATGGCTTCAATACTTGGACTTGAAGTCTTGTTGCTTGAAGTATTAAACACATTCTAGATCTACTCAATTACAAGTAAAATGCATTTTGTCAAAAGAATAGTCAATTCTAAATGACATATATTCTTAATATGATCCACATATGTCCTAACATATGCCAATTGTTTCAATAAAAATATGACACGTGTAATACTATTCAACGCAATTAACTAACTTAAAAAATCTTTAAAAATATATTAAAGCAATTCTTTAAAATCTGTTAAATAATAAAAATTATTATTATTATTATTATTATTTTCTTTTTTAGCATTTTTTGAATGAACAATAGAAATCCAAATGGTGAAACTCATATTAGCAGATCAAGAATTGAATCAAGAATTAGACAAAGTCACCAAACCAAAACAACATCAACAATAGAAGTTACAAAACCCATAATTTATCAAACAAATCACAAAGAGCAACGTTGATAATCAATCCCAAAAACCCGAGTATCTCATCCAAATCCATACCCACTCACAACCTCTCAAGATTAGAAAACCCCTTATCAACTCATAGCCTCTTACTCAAATCCATACCAACAAAACCCATGACCTTTTCTTTTCTTTACTTACAGATCTGGGTTTTATTTGTCTTAGAACCTTCATTAATCTATCTCTCTCTTAGCCATCTCTTAACCAGATTTTTCTTAGAACTCAACAGTGCATGGAGGACACTTTGGCGACTGAGGACGAGGACAGTGTAGGTTGAGGATGACGATTTGGGCTTTGAATCTTAAACCCAGTCACTCTGGCTCCTCTAGATACTCAGCGCGGTCATTGGAGAAACAACACAATGAAACTCTGAGGGAGAATAGCGTGGAGTTTTTGTTTTTGAGCAATGACGGTAGTTTGGAAGATGAAGAGTCATTGGAGAATCTGAATCTACAATGGGTTTGATGTTGTTTGCTGAGTTGCAGTTCCAACTGGGTTGCTTTGATGATTCAATTTTCTGGGTTCAAATTTTTTTGGGTTTGATTTGTTTGGGGAAATTTAAATTTTTTGGTCCATTTCATGATTTAATTTAGATTTCAAATCTACTTTTGGGTTCAAATTCTTTGGGAAATTTTTGCTGGATTGATAATGGAATTTTATCACAGTGAACAATCAGGGGTTTTGTAACTTTTGTTGTTGATGTTGTTTTGGTTTTGTCTAATTCTTTGATCTGATTTTTTTGCGTTTTCAAATGTTCGAATCTTCATCTGAAAAATGGTATAAAGAAAAGAATTAAAAAAATAATAATTTAACAGATTTTAAAAAAATATTTTATATTTTAAAAGATATTTTAAGTTAGTTAATTACTTTGAATAGTATTATACACGTGTCATATTTTTATTGGAACAATTGGCATACATAGCAAATTGATGTGTCACTTAACGGACACATAAGCCAAAAATAGATAGAGGGGCTGCTGATTCAAACAAAATAGAACTTTAGGATGTAAAATCTAATTCAACTTTTAAAATTTTAGAGTGTAAAATTCAAACACTCCCAAACTTCAAGGGTGTGTTTTGCATTTTACCCAAAAATGAAATAATGTAATAAGGAATGGATAATAGGGTGTGAGGTGTCGCAATTTCATTGGTGCATTAGAGATTCCCCTAAGCTCTGATTGGTGGGGAGAAATTGTATTAAGATATAGCTGGACCGGGTTGACCCAGTCCAACCCACATGACCCGTTAAGCCACCCATCAACTTAAGCCCAATTCCAACCTTTAAGTGCAATCCGAAAATACACTAACCTCCACCCAAGCCCAGTAGCCCATGCACTTTCAAAACAAAGAAGCTTTGGCCCAATTCAATTCACTCAAGCCCACTCACTTTTAAAACCAAAACCCATTAGCTTTAGCTCAACATGGAAATTAAACCCAGCCCCTTAACACAGCCCACACCATCAACAATCAGAAACCCACAAATTATAAATATAAGATTCACCCCAATATGGAAATTAAACCTTTGCTTGATTAAACCTAAGCCCAAACCGTGTACCCACCAACATAAACCTTTCTCAAAATTATGAAATTGTTAACCAAAAGAAAATTATGAAATTACCCCAAACCTTAAAAAAGGTGACATTTTTTTGTCACACTTTATAGGAATTTAACCTTTGTGTTCTTGTTATTTATTTGTGTACTTTTGCATGAGATAAAATACTTAGGGAAAAAGAATTGCAAAATTGCATTTGATACCCTATGCTATGCTATGGAGTGAAATAAGTTTTACTAATTTTCCTATGCAATTTTCTTTCCTAATATATGCCATGCAATCACATGTTTAGCTATGCATTTTATTTTGTTGTCTAAAAATAAATTGTCCACATGTAATTTTAGGATAAATTATATTTTGCATGCATCCACATGTCATTATTAGGATAGATTATATATGACATACATCCACATGCCATCCTAGGATATGCTTGCTTCCTTTTATTGCACATACACATGCATAACATCCCTTCTTTAAAATAAATTGCAAAATATTTTAGTTGTTTAAATTGTGAAATTTAAGATTAAATTTGAAACAATGTACTAACATTTTGGATAAGCATTGTGTGATGCCTAACATCTTCTCCACATGTAACTGAGCTTTTGGATCCATGACTTCTTGTTAGAGACATTCTTTTTTTTAGGAGCTCTTAGGGTTTTCTTAGTTAATTTAGCAAATAAAATCAATTAGACTTAAGTAACCAATCACACCTTAGAATTTCAATGGTTGGTGGCGGCTCATAAAAATAAATATAATTAAGGAAGTTCACTTGCACACATCTCACCCTAGTGTTTACACTTGTCACACACTTTTTGCATTTTACACCAGATAAGCACCGTTCAATGAAAAATCCTCAATGATTTTGGGGACAATGTCAAACGTGGCCAAAATTCGGGCACGACAATAAACTCAGCGTAGCCCTTTTAAAATTGTTCCTCATCCTCCTTCATCAACCTCACAGTCAGAACAACAATCTCCTTGCAAATATTCTCTATCATTACCTCTCACTCAAAATAATAAGTAAAATGCGAACATATACTTACCTGTTTGGGTAAGTGTATCATGACTTACCCATGGGCTAACAACTCCTTTGAGGAGGTCTCAAACACTTCTCCTCCTAGAGTAATCATCATCACTCCTACCATCCCTCATGCTGAACTTAGCATAGTCCTTATGAAATAGCTTCTAATCCTCCTGTCTTAATCTCATAGTCGGAACCACAATCTCCTTACAAATATTCTCTATCACTACCTCTTGCTCAAAATACGTAAGATGCTAACTCATACGCACCTTGGTAAAAAATTTCATAGCTGTCAAGACCAGTATATCATGACTTGATGATTTAGTAAGATTTTTTATCAATAAGGTGAATACTAGTGTGGAGTATATCTCATACTTTATATTAGTCTTCGCATTATTGGTAAAAGATCGTACCCAATCTTCGGGTCATGATATGTTTGCCTTGACAGCTATAGAATTTTTTACCAAGGTGTGTATGAGCTGGCACCATACCTATTTTGAGCAAGAGGTAGTGATAGAGAATAATTGTAAGGAGATTGTGGTTCCGACTATGAAATTAAGACAGGAGGATGAGAAGCTGTTTCAAAAGGACTATGCTAAGTTCATCATGAGGGATGGTAGGGCTGGTGATAATTACTTTAGGAGGAGAAGGGCTTAAGACCTCCTCAAAGGAGTTGTTAGCCACTATGATAGTTGTTAGTCACTAAGATAGTTGGGTATGCTAAGTTCATCATGAGGGATGGTAGGGCTGGTGATAATTACTTTAGGAGGAGAAGGGCTTAAGACCTCCTCAAAGGAGTTGTTAGCCACTATGATAGTTGTTAGTCACTAAGATAGTTGGGGGTTTATTTGTTTTGAAGTCCTATTGGGATGTGAGCCCTGTGATGATGCTTTGTGATCAATTGTTTTAACCACACTTGCATCGCATTACATATCATCACCATCTCTTGTCTCTAAGGCAATACTGTAGTTTCGACCATTTGATCTCAAAATACATTTCACAAAAAAATTTTGAGGTTATAACGATCAAAATGAAAGTTCATATGCATTAATTAGACCACCGAATTAAAAGATATTAAGAAAAGAAGTTTCAATGATAAAGTGCACTTGCATGAATCCAGTCCTGACCATATGTGATTATGATCTCTTAATTTTAATTGGTATAATTTTAGTCCAAATTGAAGTTATGCCGTGTCATAATGCTATTGGTTGAGGATAAGATTTACGTTGAGATTGTATGCATCTAATTTAATCCAAGGTCAACGCATTTATTGATTCCTTGCAAAATTTGTAAAAATTGATTAAATAAATAAATAATTAATTAATTGGACATATTTGGAATTAATTTGCTGCGCTTGTGGACCAAGAAAGTTAGAAAATAGAGTTGAAATTCACAGGAAATTAAATCTCAATTGAAAATGGAAACAGATAGACCAGAAAAGGAAAAGATCTCGGAGGATTAGGACCAAGTGCATATCAGCACTAGGTCAAAACCTCCCAAGTTTCCTTCCTTTTCAATTCAACTTGCTTCCCACTCAGTTTGAATTTGATTCCTATGTTTTTCACTTAGAAACCCTAATTTTTTTGAGTTCCACATTGCTTAGAAAATCAACCCTAGGTCCCCCCACATCTAGTATAAATAACCTACTCCACCTTCAATCCAAAAACACACTGAGTATCTTAGGAACTCTAGAAATTCTTAGATCTTCATAGCAAACTAAGATTTCCCTCTCCCTCTATTCTTATTCTCTAGGGTTAGTATTAGGAAGGTGTCTTTAGTGTCTTGGACCTCTTGGTCTCAATTCACTTGAGGGCATAGTTTGGACCTCCTGCTTTCTTGCTTGGAGTGCTTAGGAGTGCTGGTGCATGCAGTTAAGGTTTCTTAACCTCTTTCCTTTTAATTATGCCCTAGCTTTTAAATTCAAGTATGCTTTAGTTTCTAGGTTTTTACATGTTCTTGTTTTTTAGCATGTTAAATCTAGGTTGTTCTTAGCTTTGAATGAACTAGGGTTTTTCAATTTCAATATCATGTTCACATGCTCTTAGATTAGGATTTTTCAATTCTAAATAACATGGTCACATGCTCTTAGATTAGGGTTTTTCAATTCCAAATAATATGTTCACATGCTTTTAGATTAGTGTTTTTTAATTTCAATATTATGCTCACAGGCTCTTAGATTAGGGTTTTTCAATTCCAAATAAATGTTATCATGCTCTTAGATTATGGTTTATCACATCACACACATATTCACCATATCTTTCAATTATTTCAATATCAAATCTATGCATGCCTTGAATAGGGTTTCATCATTCCCTTGTTTATTTCAATCACATGTTTTGTTTGGATGATATAAACTCTTAAATGATATGATATGATCATTGGCCACCAAAGTCTAGAAGACTAGTTTCACCAAGTAGGTTGGGTGCCTAAAACCTTTTGAATTCTATAACTTAGTCATCAAACTTAGATCAGAGGTTAGCAAATTATGTTTTTCCTTGTAATCTTCTTTTTTTTTTTTTTTTTTTTTTTTTCTAGATTTTAACTATGAAACAAAGTTTTGTACTTTTGTTTTAGATTGTATCTAGAACCAAAGTAATGTAATTTTAGTTAATTTCAATTCATCAATAGCAATGTACTCTTCAATTCATTTGGTTTTCTTATTTTTCCAATTAAATAAGTAGCGACTCTATTGTAAATTTTTTGACTTAAGAAGGATAATAACATTAGTAGAACCTTCACCCTTTCTTGAGAGGCAATAACACGAATTCACCCATTCGCATGAATTATGCCAAACCTTGTTTGAAAAAAGGTTAGGCTGGGAGGCGTGGTCTCTCACAGACAGTCATAGCACTGATATCTTAGGCAAGAGGTGGGCTTACTATTGAGGACTTGTCCATTGGGCTTATCTCACTCTTATACAGAATGATTTATTTTTAACGTACTCTGTTTCTCTTTCTGCTTTATGAAACCTCTTCCATGTAATCCCAGTTAGTAGATTTTCTACTGATTTTTTTTTTTACTAATTCTTTCTGCAGCTTCCCTGACACTTATAAGACAGACAAGTAACGAAGTTGCAAGATCTTGTACCATGCATGGTGATGTGGAATATTTGTGAATTGTTTTCTTCGTTAGATTACAATGCACAGCAAGCATATAGAAGTTCCACAACTAATGTGGTTCATCACTAGGTATTTTTCTCTTTTCAATTAAAAAAAAAGCCTCCATCTTCCTAAAGTTGTCATTGTGTCTTGTTTAACCTGCATCTGTCAACAAACTGTAGGCTATATTGCGATCAACCAAGTTATATTGTTAGCTTCATCATACATGTATGCGAATGCGATAATGGCTGTAGCGAGTGACTGCATTTAGAAGTTTATCACAGAATCAAAGATTGAAATCTGTATTTCTCATTAATTGATCAAAGATTACACAAACTACATATATATACTGATTTGTACAGGTGTGAACACAAAAATAACTAACTACCAGAACTAACAACCTATCACACGTGCCAGCTATAGGACTAACTAACTGATTCACGTGTTAACACTTAAGGAGGCATCTAAACAGACTAACATTTTTCTTCATTTATGTTGATCTGTCGCTTATGCTCTGTTATATAATCAACAACTCTGCTCTTGCTACTGATCTTGGTAGCTTCAGTTTCATCTAAACTCTGATACTCCCCCTCAAGATCAGAAGGTGTATGAATATTAAGCATCCACATCTTACCAATAAGAGTTGAAAATTGATTGTAATTCAAAGCTTTAGTGAGTAGATCTGCTAATTGATAGTTTGATCTAACATGATTCAGCTTAATCACCTTCTCCAACACCTTATCTCTAACCACATGACAATCAATTTCTATATGTTTTGTCCTTTTATGGAAGACTGGATTAGAACTGATGTGCAATGCAGCTTGACTATCACAGAACAATAAGGCCTCCTTTTCATGATTCACTCCAATATCTTTGAGAAAATATAAAATCCATACTATCTCACATGTTGCCACTGCCATGGATCTGTACTCAACTTCAGCTGAGGATCTTGATACTATGGATTGCTTCTTTGACTTCCATGACACCAAAGAATCACCAATGAAGATGCTATAGCCAGTCACTGATCTCCTAGTGTCAGGACATGCAGCCCAATCTGCATCTGCAAATCCTTTTAAATGCAATTCTGTGTTAGAAGAAAACATGAGTCCTTTTCCTAGTTCACCTCTCAAATACTGCAACACTCTATGTACTGCATCCAAATGGGGTCTCCTTGGCTTGGACATAAACTGACTGAGTTTATGGACAGCAAATGTAATGTCAGGTCTTGTGATTGTTAAGTACAAGAGTCTGCCCACAAGCCTTCTGTAATGACTGGGATCCTTAAGCTCCTCTCCTTCAAACTTGCTTAGCCTTAAATTGTGCTCCATAGGAGTTTTAGTATACTTACAGCCAAGCAGTCCTGCATCATTGAGTAGCTCAAGAGTGTATTTCCTTTGGCAGAGAGCAATTCCTTTATCTGATCTTGCAACCTCTAAACCAAGGAAATACTTCAAATCATCCAAGTCTTTAAGTTTGAACTTATCATCCAGCATGACTTTAAATCTATCCACTTCAGCTTTGTCATTGCAAGCTATCAAAACATCATCTACATAAACCAAAAGAATCATGAAAATGTCACCATGCCTTTTGGTAAACAAGGAATAATCAGCCTTGGACCGAATGAAACCAAGCTGAATCAAGGTACTTGAGAATTTGGCAAACCATTGCCTAGAAGCTTGCTTGAGGCTATAAATGGACTTATTGAGCTTGCAAACAACCTCCCCCTGGCTGTGAAACCCTTGTGGAAGAGCCATAAACACCTCTTCATCCAAATCACCATGAAGAAAAGAATTATTTACATCTAATTGACTGAGAAACCACCCTTAATGGCAGCAACAGCAAGAAGAACCTTGACAGACACCATTTTTGCTACTGGAGAGAAAGTTTCAAAGTAATCAATGCCCTCCTTTTGTGTGAATCCCTTAGCCACCAACCTGGCTTTATATCTCTCAATAGAACCATCAGCCTTATACTTGATTTTGTAAACCCACTTGCAGCCAATGGATTTCTTACCAACAGGCAAGGGTGTCAAAGTCCAGGTGTTATTAGCTTCAAGAGCTGCTATTTCAGCAGCCATGGCAGCTTGCCATTGGGGATCAGACACGGCTTGGTAGTAGAATTGAGGTTCAACAAGAGAGGAAATAGCACAGCAAAAGGTCTTATATGACGGAGAAAGATGATGATATGAGACATGAGATGAAAGGGGATGAGAAGTACCTGATTGGGAAGAAGACAAAGGCTGGACAAAAGTAACTTGATTGCAGTGGAACTCCTGTAAATAAGAAGGTCTTTTAACATATCTAGTGGACCTTCTAAGAGGAAGAGGATCAGCAATGGGACCAAGAGGTGCTTCTGGTACCTCATCAAGAAAGTCATCATCAATAGTATGACGAACTTGGATAATGGAATGAGGAGTAAGAACAGGAGTGTTGGGTTGGAGTATAAGTGGATCATCATTTAAAGAAGGAACAGAAGGAACACATGGCAAATGTAAAGAATTAAAAGGAATAGAGTTAGTGGAAGATGGAAGATAAGGAAAAACTGATTCATGGAAAACAACATCCCTTGAAACAAAAGTAGCATGAGTATCAAGATCATAGAGTTTATAACCTTTGATATTACAAGGGTAGCCAAGGAAAACACATCTTCTTGCCCTTAGTGAGAATTTGTTTCTAGTTTGAGCAATTGTAGAGGCAAAACAGAGGCAGCCAAAGACTTTGAGGTGATTATATTCAGGAGGTTTATGGAATAACAGTTCAAAAAGTGTTTTATCATTCAACAAATGAGAGGGAAGTCTATTTATGAGGTAGGCAGCAGTCAATACACAGTCACCCCAAAATGACAAAGGTACTTGAGATTGAATTTGTAATGCCCTGGCAATGGAAAGTAAGTGTTGGTGTTTTCTCTCCACAACAGAATCTTGTTGTGGGGTGTAAACACAACTATGTTGATGAATGATGCCATGGGAACTAAGAAAATTAGACATGGCAAATTCTTTAGCATTGTCAGTTCTAATGGATTTAATGTTTTGACCAAATTGTGTGGCAACCATAGTGTAAAAGGATTGAAACAAAGGCCTAACATCACATTTGGATTTCATTAGAAAGAGCCAAGTAGCTCGGGTTACATCATCCACAATTGTCAAGAAATATTTGTAACCATCTAAAGTAGGAATAGAATAAGGACCCCAAACATCCATATGAACTAAATCAAAAGCACTAGCACAAATTTTATTATTAAAAGGGAATGGTAATCTTTTAAGCTTGGCCATAGGACAAATCTGACAAGCCTTATTACAGAAAGAATGTAAAGAACGAATAGTGTGGCCTAAAGCTTTAAGTTTCATGTCTGATGGATGTCCTAATCTGGCATGCCAAAGAAATGAAGATGCAGAACTTGCAGAAGTTGATGCAGAGAAAGGAAGAAAGGAGGCATTGAACTTGTGATTGCTTAGATAATCAACAAGTGAAGAATGAAGAGTATGCTGGAGACTATCACACTGCAACAAATACAACCCATTAACAGCCTTGCCCACCCTAATCGTTTCCCAAGATGAAAGGTCCTGAAGAAAACAATAATTGGAGAGGAAAACAAGACAATAAGGCTGAGATAATGTGAGTGTACTAACAGATAGCAAATTAAAACTAAATGAGGGAATACAAAGGACATTAGTGAGAGTGAGTGAAGAAAGAACAACAGTTCCAACATGAGTGACTTGAGCTGATTCCCCATTAGGCAAGTGAACCAAAGACTGTATAGTAGCAGTAATTGAAGTTAATAGATCAACTGAACAAACAAAGTGGTCAATAGCTCCAGTATCCAAGACCCAAGTCCATTTATCATAAGTTCTTCTGTTTACTACTTGTGCAGAGAAAACACTATGAGATAAGTCAATACCTGACATTGGAGCACTAGCAGATGTAGAAGATGATGCTATATTAGCCATTGAAGTATCTTTGACTGGAGCAGAAGGTTCAAGTGATGAAGTAGAAGCTCCAAACATAGCAAAAAGCTGCTGATACTACTCAGGAGTAAAGGCAGTTTGTTGATGTAGTGGTGAAGCAACTAAAGGAGTAATATCTAAAGATACTTGATGAGCCATAAAAGGCTTGTTCTTAAACTTAAAACCTGGTGGAAAACCATGCTTTTTATAGCATTTGTCCACTGTGTGACCAGTCTTGCCACAATGTGTGGAAGTTGGTCTCTCCTTCCCTTTGCCAATAGCACCACCAAGAAACGAACCAAGATGTTCATTTGACAACTTAGTAGCTAAAGCAGTGGAATCAACCTTAGCAAAAGATCCATTGGGCACTGATCTTTATGTCTCTTCTTGAATTAGCAAGGAGTAAACCTTACTAAGAGATGGAATAGGATCCATAAGCAAGACTTGAGATCTGACTTGAGAGAAAGAGTCATTCAATCCCATTAGGAATTTCATGATAGATTCTCTTACTTGTAGATCAGTGAGCCTCTTGTTAATATTGCAAATGCATTTACCACAGGTGCAAGTAGGAAAGGGACTAAGATTCTGCAACTGATCCCAAAACACCTTCAACTGGGTAAAAAAATCCGTGATAGACATCTCACCTTGATGAAGCTCTGCTATGTCCTTTTGAAGATTGAAAACTCTAGGTCCATTTGTCTGGGCAAAGCGATTCTTCAGGTCATTCCAGATTTCTAAGGCAGTATCTTCATAAATGATACTTGCTTGGAGCTTTGATGAGACTGAATTGGTTAGCCATGTGCCAACCATGTTGTCACATCTTATCCAGGCTTGCACATTCGAAGGAGTCGATACCAATGGTGATGAAAGAGTCAAAGTCCCATCAATGAACCCTAATTTATTCTTGGTGAGTAAAGCTTTTCTCACTACACGAGCCCAAGCTGCATAATTTTCTCCACCAATCAATGGTTGTGTAACAAGAACTAAACTTGGATTCTCTGCGTGATGCAAGAACAGAGGGTTATCCACTGGGGATTCTTGTGAAGAAGGAGATGAATTCTCAGACGTGGAAGCATTTGTAGAACCATTTGCATTCGTAGCAGAAGCCATAGATGACAAATGAAGAATGAATCTCCCAAGAACGAAGTTTTCTCAAGAACAGAGAAAGATTTTCTCGGGAAAATTGAGAAGAAAGAAAAAAAAATGAAAAGAATACGAAACCCTACAGGAATTTGAGAATTCGCTCTGATACCATATCACAGAATCAAAGATTGAAATCTGTATTTCTCATTACTTGATCAAAGATTACACAAACTACATATATATACTGATTTGTACAGGTGTGAACACAAAAATAACTAACTACCAGAACTAACAACCTATCACACGTGCCAGCTACAGGACTAACTAACTGATTCACGTGTTAACACTTAAGGAGGCATCTAAACAGACTAAACTACAAGTCGTATTATCATTTTTCTTCATTAATGTTGATCTGTCGTTTATGCTCTGTTATATAATCAACAGCTCTGCTCTTGCTACTGATCTTGGTAGCTTCAGTTTCATCTAAACTCTGATAAAGTTGAACGCATCTGTTGTGATTAACATATTTTACTTTACCACGAACCAGAATATAAAATGGCACAAGTTGCATTGAAAAACGGAAGAATACACATTAAAATGCAGGAAAAATTCATGTTCGAAGGTTAACCTTCTTCCCTGGTAGTTGGAACAGTACATCTCGAGGGTATTGTACTCCTGGACATTACTTCACCCAAGGGAGTGGTCTACAGGCCATTTGGGCTTTCTTGAATTTATAGTTTCAAAGCTGATGCCAACCTATAAAATGATTAGGAGTAGCACTCTCTTGATGTTAATTATGATTTGAATTTATGAGACCTATTGGTGCCAACCACCTGGTCCGTGGTCGGATTCCCATGCTGATAGCTCTTATTTTGTGTTCACTTGATCCATCTTAATTCCCAAATTAATATAGTAATTTTCATTCTATTCAATTGGGTGTATCAATTTCCTCTGTTCTACTTCTATCCGCTATAATTTTCATCATGAAACAGGCGGATAAGGGACTTTGGTGAACATTACAAATCACGAAGGGTCAGAAACATAAGGTCATCGTATCATAGTGGATGAAACTAGAAGTGGAGTTAATACTAAGTTAGAAATTTGGTAAAACATTCTAGAATTTGAAGGCTTTAGTAAAACAGAGATGAAGGGACTCTATAAGACTTAACGGTCAAGAGATACTAAAGAGCGAGAGCGTTCAATATCTTGGATGCTTAATTCATAAAGATAGAGAGATTGAAGAGGATGTAAATAATAAAATAAAAGTAAGGTGGATGAAGTGGAGAAGCGCACCAAGAGTATTGTGTGATAGGAGAATACTTTTTAAGTTAAAGGAAAATTTTATAAGACTACTATAAGACGAGCTATGCTCTATGGTACTTTATGTTGAGCTATTAAGAGCTATTAAGACTTAAGAAGCAACAAATCCATAAAATGAGTGTACTTAAAATAAGAATATTAAGATGGAAAACTAGAAATAAATGAAAAAAATAGTATTTGAAATAAGGAAATTCACTCATAAATAGGAGTGACTCTCTATAGATAGAAAAATGAGGGACAGTCATTTGAGATAGTTTGGTCATGTTTAGAAAAGAGCGATTAATGCATCAATAAGAAAGAGTGAGTTGATTTAAGTTAAGAGAGCGATAAAAGTAGAAGACTACTAAAAATAACATTAGTAGAAATAGTAAAAAATGACATGTCAATTAAGGAAGTAATAGAGAGTATGTCTTTGGATGGACTAGAATGGACGAAAATTATGTGGTAGGTCCTAGCTAATTTGTTGAGAATTCATAGGCTTTGTTATTGCATACACTTTTAGTTGGTCAAAAAAAAATGAAAAGACTTGCTTGTGCTCGGTTCTAGATATCCTTCTTTCTCAAAAGCTTTCTACTCGGCCTTGAATTATGGTGATGAGCAACCAATGCTTTCTACATATCCTTCTTTCTCAAAACTAATGCTTATACATAAAGATCCATAAAATGTCCAGGGTAGTTGATAGGGTTTTTAAATTTTAATTGGTTATTCTAGAGTCAAGGGTATTTTAATAATTCTACAATCATTGGTATGAGCCATAGTTATGAACCACGTGTTTTAATTTAAAAATAAGCAAATCTTATTTAGTTTATGGATCTTTATGTATAAGTATTGGTTTAATTCAAATATAATTTGGTCTGTTAGTCAAAGTAGGAATCCTAGTTTTACTTGGAGAAGTTAAGAGTTGGTTAATAAAATTGAGTGTTAAGTAGTGATGCATGTTGGCCATTGGGTTCCTTTCTCCTCCCTTTCTCTTCTTTCTTTTTTATCTTCTCCTTTTCTTTCTTTTGGTTACCGTTTGTGGGTTACTATTCATCGGTATTGTTCACGATATTGTTCACATGTTAAAAAAAAAAAAAACTTTATTTCTATTTATTTCTTTTCTTTTTAACCATAAATCCAACATTTTCTCTCTTGAACCTTGACTCCCCTTCTAAAATGATTCCAACCTCAAAATCCACAAATCATCCTAAACCTAAACCCACCACAAAGAAAAAATTCTCCAATTTGTCCTACGTCACATGGTTACTAAAACCCTAATCTAGATACTAAAATCTTACGATTTTACAATCTTGTAAAGCTAAAATAATCTGGATCTCAATGAACAAACAAGATCTAGAAAAATCTGAATATTTTAAAACATTTTACTCATCCCAAAATTACTAGTTCTGAACTGTTTTTCGTTTGAGTCTATATATAGATTTAGGATTTGAAGTATGAGGATCATTTGAATATTTTAAATTTGGTGTCGGTGAAAATTTGGTGGGAAGAGGTAGAATAAATATCTTCAAGAATATTGGTGAGAAGAGTAGGAGCCCCAATCTGTAAGTGGCATTCCCAAAATTTATAACTAAAACATTATGTTATGTGCAAAAAGTACTAGTTTTAATCATTTTATAGACATTTAACCTTATATCCTTAAAATGATAATGAATTTTTTTATCATGCATCTACAATATTAGTTGTTATCATTCTAGTTTGTAAAATCAAACAATCTAGTCTTAAAAATCCTACCACCAATCTTTGGTAGGATCCTGATTTTAATAACATTTTACAGAGTAGATAAGATTTCTAATTAATAATTTTTATAGTGAATAAGAATCTATGGAGAATTTTCAACAACCACATGATCCAATGGCATCTTAGGGCCTATGGATTTGAAAGTGGGTGTCCGAGAGTATTTTGTTTTTCAAGCCAGGTGTTATACAGTTATATGAGGGTGAAGAGTTCTTTGTATCACCTGTTCATGATGTTTATCACGTCTTTCCTTTTGAAACTACTTATAAAAACTAGCACACACTATTAGTGCGGTAATTACTCCACAAGTATAAATGCTTGTGAGGTATAGGGGGTAAGGACCCGAGTTCAAATTTTCAGGAAAAACCTTCACATATATATACACTTAGATTAGGTTAAAGTAGAATTTATATATTGTAAAAAAAAAATACTTATAAAAGAATCATTCCCGTATGTCTTGAAATTGTGTATTCCACCAGTACTGAAGTTTCTAAATTAACTCCTTTAGCTGAAATGAAATTGTCCATTGTGTGGCTCCATCTTCTGCTTTAATTCAACATATATATAGGTAGCCTTGGCCATTCCTGCCGGTCGAATTAGCAAAGATACTGCAGTTAAGGAATTTTTGGGCAAAATATACAAAAATCAGGAATGATACTTTTTTTTAATAAGAAATTTTGTATCATTTATTATAATTCCTTTCTCAAATTCCAAAATGACAATAGCATTCTTTAAGGCTTTATTTTTAGCTGAGAAATCTTCAGAGGAGTGTTAGAAGGACAAAATGATAATTATTGGAATGGAGAGAATCTTGTTTGTTTCAACTATTGTTTAGGCTGCCTTTAGGAGTACTTAAGATGGACTTTGCTGGCAATAGGATTTAGAATCGGCTGTCCAAAGACAATATGACATATATATTAGCAAGTATACCATTCCTTAAACGTTTCAGTGGAAATAAACCTGAAGCCAATTTAACATTTAATACCATTGTTTAGTACAAATCTTCAAACTGATGTTTGCAAGTCAACTATGTTCAATTTGTGGTTTGCCCATGAAAAGCGGCATATATGAACTTTGCATTGGCATTTCTTTGATATCTTCATAATATCTGAGATTCCCTTAATTTTATTCTATAGAAGTCAGTGCTGTATGTTACATCTCACACGGTTTATATATCAGTGCACAGAGGGAGTAAAGACAAGCAGATGACAAGAATCTGATAAGATGCCAACATGTAATAGTGAAGCAGCCACAACAATATCTGAAAAATTTTCTGAGAAGTTTAAGATTGAAGATTGAAATTCGGAGATTACATCATCTGAATCCTCTGGCAGTAGCACAAATCAAACCATGTTTAGCCATGAGTCGATTTCAGTGAATTACATTGATGTTGATTTTAGACACATTGGCAAATCAAGTCAAAATGAAGCATCACAGTCAACAGAAGAATTCAGTGTGAAGTCTGTTTTTTTTGAGGCAGCAGATGCAGAGGAGTAATTAGATATGCCGCTAGACTCTTTTGGAGAGGCCAAGAAGACTCTTAATTCCTCTGATTTCAGGTCCAATTACTCCTTTCCTGTTACACAAAAAGAAGTTTATGTGGCTCCATCACTTTCAATGATGGATTCATCTAAGACTTCGTCAGGTATGCTAATCTCGATGATGTACTTGATGACTTACTTGAGGAAACTTCCAACGTGATGAACCAAAATGGTTTATCACGGTCACTCTAAGAAAAGGCTGTCCCTCATGTTCAATCTTCTTGTTACATAAAAAGAAGTTAATGTGGCTCCATCACTTTCAAGGATTGGGTCAGATTCATTTAAAACTCCGCCAGGTATTGCTAATCTTGATGATGCACTTGATGACTTACTTGAGGAAACTTCCAATGTGATGAACCAAAATGGTTTATCGCGGTCACTCAAAAGAAAAGGCTGTCCCTCATTGTTCAATCTTCTTCCTCTCACTCTAGAACCAAGTCCCAAGTGTGATGTGAATTTGATTCATGGTTTGATACAATTTGATGTCATTTTAAAAATTCTTACCCATCTAACCTAAGCTCTTATGTTAATTTTGTGTTCAAGGTTAACTCTGCCCTTACCTTCCAAGTAAAACTCTTCTAGGGTCTATGGTTCTGAAAAAGAAACAACTTGAGAAAGTTCATTTGTGCGAAATGATATTCTAAAAATGCGTATTCAATAGAGTAATGCTAGGACAACAATATTTGCCACAATTTGCTTATGTGGCAAGTTGTGGCAAAAATTGTGGCAAAAGTAGTGGACTTAGCATTTTCTTATTCAATAAGATGGGAAACAACCAGTGTATGCCTGCACAATTTGGTTGCACTTGTTTGAGGGTCCTGGTGGTGAAAATTTAAACCAGATATCCTAGGAAAAACACTATATTGTGTAATACATATTTTTCTCTGTTTATAAACTTGAAAGCTAGTCTAAAATTTATTATTCCCAGAACATATTAAGCTTTTATTTTTCTTTTTTTTTTCCCTGGATACTATTAAGCAGCCTTGTTAAAAATCAACAGAATTGTCCAACCAATACAGCAGATTATCTTGATCAAAGCTAAGGCATTGTTGATACAGATGGTATGTTTTCAAACCCTGTGCACTTCATGAGTAAGATAAAAGATCCATTGAAGTGAAATAGTTACCAAGTTCCAAACTCTGGAGCAGAGACCGTGTATCCCAAATATAGTGGGGAAATGACTAGTGCACACGCCCACAAAGGTGCGTGTAACAGATTTTTAAACTGAAATCGTAATTCAATTAAAAAATATCTTAGAGGTAGTGTGTCAATATATTAATATCTATATCTTAAAATTAGCGAATAGGTTGCGTTTAGAAAAAATTTCCAGCACTCGAATCACTCCCACCCAACCAAATCATATCAACAAACAAAAATCCATCATCTTTCTTGTGGGGCTATAATTTGTAAACGATAGAAGAGGAATTGGAAATTGTAAGCAATAATGATGATTGTTACTTGCTACCAATAAAGACATGCCCGTGTAGAATTTGAAACCCAAACCAATTCACATGTCCCATTAAATGGGGATATTGACTAACTTTCTTTTGATGAAAAATGGGATATTGATTAACAGTACTTTAAAATTAGGCCATTTAAATGAAGGATACAGCTGTGGTTCCCCCTATCGTTGCTAAAAGGGCCCAGAAGTGAGATATAATATTACCCTCCAGGATAATTTTAAAAGAAGAAAGTTAGGTGGATATAATAAGTTACCTCCATGTGATGCAAGGATGTGTCTTTTTGACCAAACCAATAAAATAAAATTTCATTGGACACAACTGGAAACAGCTATGCACTTTACAAATACTACCAAAACTTTAAACTTACAAAGAAGTAAAGGTCTTCCAAGAAATAGAGAACCAAAAGGGGGAAAAGATACAAATGAAAATAAGAAGAAGATGCAAGAAATTAGGGTTTGTTTGTTAATGTTGTTTGAACAATAGTTCTGTTGTTTAAACAACACAATATATATTTTCACAACACTTTTTCATCCACACATTTTCATAACACTTAAACAACGTTACTAAAATAACATTACCAAATGGGCCATTAATCAACCGTTGTTTTATTACTTTTATCCTCTAAACAAAACAAGAAAAAAAATCTGCATTTCTTTTAATACAAATTCTAAAGTTGCAAATAAAAATAAAAATAAAAATAAAAACTTGTTGAAAAGATAAAATTAAATTAAATTTAAAAAAAAAAAAGGTTACAAAATTGCATTAGTCAAAGCCACAAGGCCCCAGCTTCTTTTAATATAGGAACCAACTCCCCAGAAATATGTGTAGCCATAACTCGATCCAATCCACCAAACAACCTGCCTCCAATAAACACTGCCGGAAATTGAACCTTCCCATCTTTTCCATTGCTTATCATCTCCAATTCCTTAACAACCCCAACCTCATCTCTCTCATCAACCTCATAAACTGCAGGGTTTACACCGAGGCCTAAAAGTAAGCGCTTCACTACATGGCTCATGCAGCACCCACGCCTAGCAATTACTATCACTGCATTCTCTGCCACCATGTTTAACATAATATTTTCTGATTCCTCAGCTTTTAAGGCTTTGGATGAAACAAGCTGAGGTATATTGGTATTATTGTTGATGAAGTGGGTTGTGGTGTGAAGTGGTTGCCATGACTTGTAAGGTATTGCTTCTTGCATGGTGTGAGAGATTTTTTGTAGTTGAGAAAAACAGAGAGAGAGAGAGAGAGAGAGAGAGAGAGTGTGTGTGTGTGGGGTTTATTTTGCCTAATTGGTGTGGCAAGGAGAGTGTATAAATAGTTGGGGGAGACATGGAAACTTGAAAGGGTCATACGTCAACGGCAGTTGGGCACTTGGGCTTTTGATTACGCGTTGTAATACGTCATTTGGTTGTGTCTGACGTTTACTTTGTGTCACTCTTTGTTCTAGTGTGTTTGATTGAGGTACCTAGAGAGCCAGACTTCTTTTTTAATTTTTTATTTTTAAATGTTAGTATCACACATTTTCAGACACATTTTACTATAATTGTTTTATGTGATAGACTGCAATTGGTAAAAAAAAAAAATATTAAGCTCATATAATAGTAATAAATAATCAATTACAATGTATCGCGTTAGACAATTATAACAAAGTGTGTAAGATTGATATTATTACCTTTGTTATTATTCCTTATTGGTGGTCACTATAAAAATTGTCTGAAGGCCATGTATCAATTTTTAGATAGAATATCATTGATCTAGATTAGAGGTAAGCAAAGCATCGGTGTGATGTGATTTCAACTTGTGGTGACGTCTACCAAATAAACAAAACCACGTTGTTTTACCCAATACCCATGGAAAAAATTCCACGTTATTATCGCCCAAAGCGTACACGGGGTAGTGGTCATCCATAGAAAGTTGGAAATATATTTATTATTAAAAAAATAATTGTATACTACGTCAGCATGAAAGTGAGCTCTACGAAGCGTTTCGTCAGAAATAGTAGACTATTTTTATACGGTGTTCAAATTTAGGTCGCCCTTGTTGCCGTGTTGATTAGGTACGACCGTTTTGTACCATGGTATAGCCGTTTAGGTGCTATCACCTTCTTGACAATTTCCTGCACATACATACATTCAAATACAATCCACATGTCGCATGGCCGGTGTTAAATGCCCTTTTTCTTCTTCTAACCGCTCTTCCATTGAATTTTTACAAGTATTTTTTTATTTTATTTTTTTAGAAATAATTATAACATACTGCTAATTTTGCAATTCGAACTCTTTTCTCTCTAGACCTCCAAGCACTTTGTACATGGAAAGGTGCTAATTCAGCTACAAAGCTTTTGACCAAGTACTTCTTATTGTAATTAAAACCAAATTTATAGTATTTGCCATATTTTATTATAGGGTTAAACTTATTGCACACAAATTGTTTTACACACACTTAATAAAACAACTGAAATGGTGATTTACAATTACGATTTCTCAATTCACAATTTTAGTTATCTTTTGGGGCATGTATAAATTAGTTTGTGTGTAATAAACACTACTCTATTTCATAATTAATTACTTCCATTTAGCCTAATCAATTCCTGCTTTCAGTGTAAATTTGGTCTTATTCCATTCTCCATAGACTTAAGTGTGCCTTGGATATGCTTTAAAAAGATTTGCTTTTTTTGCTTTTTGTCTCAACTTTGGCAAATAACCTAACTATCAAAAATATTGACCAAACTAAACCTAAATAGATTATGCCTAATATTGGTCCTAGTCTAACTCATGGCCAAAGAGTTGTACATTAATTTCTTGACTTTGTACCATTTGGTTGTCTTATAGAAAAAGTGACGGTTCATTTGTGCAACTGATAAAATTTTTCACTAAAGTGTGGTATTATAGAAAATAACACACAAAGAAACATTTCTCTCTCTCTCTCTCTCTCTCTCTCTCATCAATTTTATCAAAGCATTTATGTTGTGGATGTATGTGTTTTGTTCTCGTAACAAACACCACTAGTGAGTCTCATCAATACATATCCTAGGAGGCTTAGAATTTAAAACACTAACTTTTATGTTTTTTGACATAAAATAGCTTTTAATTTTTTATAATACATTTAACATAAAAGTTACCAAAAATCATATCTTTTAATAAATATTATGCAAATAAACTTTATGAAATAAGAAAAATCCAATTACCCTAATTTGAAAGTAGATTTTTTTTTTCTTTTATGTTAAACTATATAAGAGAAGGAGATGATGAAATTTATAGTCATTAATCCATCTAAAACTAAATGAGAATGACTAGAGACTTAAATTTATAAGTAGCTAGTTAAACTGTCATAGATGACATGATGCTTTATATAAATATAATAGAATTTGAAACTTATGACTAGGTGGCAAACAATTAGCTAAAATACTAGTAAGTTTTTTGGGTGTAGGTGAGATGCAAGCTTAGAGTTATAATTCTTTTTTGCTGAAACTTAGAGTTATAATTCTGAATTTCATATACTTATACTATTTTATTTTTAAATAGAAAATTTTAAGAAAACTTAAATACAATTAATCTAAACTAAAATTAATAAACTAGGTTATATACGCCACATCATCCAATTTTTGTATACTCCTTAATCTTAAGGGAATTTTTTAAAATGAGTGACATCAATGTGTCATATGTCATGACGTGAATTAACAAATAATAAGTTTATCCGTTACTTTAAAAAATGTCACAATTCAATACTCAAATTAATAATTAGTGAATATTACAAATATCTTCTTGATTTATTCTTCTTTCCCTTGTTATTTTCTTAATAAATTATTTATTTTATTTATATCAAGTGGTTGTATAATTGTATTAATTTTTCATCTACTATCCAAATTTTCTTTCTTTAAAAAAAAAATTAATAATAAAATGTGAAGAACTTGTAAATGGCATAATGCCTTGTTTGTTTAGTTCGTATATGAAGACAAATAAAAAATAAATAAATAAAAGCCTTAGGGCGGACGGTGCGCAAAGACCACGTCAGCAAAAGGGGAACGTTAATTTCACTCATGCATCATCATCTGTGTGGTGTGATTTCACGACCGGGTCCCGCCACGTGGCGTAGATAACTCTCCCTTCACCTTACGTCACCAGCTTCCCAAACTGAGCTGTCTATGTCCACCACGCGGCAGATCAAACGCGAACTTTCGCGCGCCGTGACGCAATCGTGACATCAGAGCGCACCCAGTTTTAGTCGTGGTAGTGTCGTGTGCCCTAACGCCACCACCACGTGTTCCACGCCGACTAGAGCTGTTATCAGGTTCTTTGCGGCGCAGGGCTTGCATTTTGGACTTGACATTAATCTCTCATCATCATTCTTTTACGGCCTTGTGGGATTGGAATTGGATTTGGGGAGATCATATTATAATGTCATGATATGTATTGTATGGTTCGATTTCAGTAAATATCACCCAAATGATAATTATATATTTAATATATTCTACTTCTTTAAATTTTTTTTTTTTATAAAGATTATGAGACCTTTAATAATTTTGTCAATTTACTTCAATTGTTGTAGTCTTAGGGGATGTTTGGTAGTGTATTTTGAATAACAGTTTTCAGTATTTAAACAACATTACACGTATCTCTATATATTTTTTCACCCACACGTATTTTCAAAAAATACAAATAACATTACCAAACGAGCCCTTAATCATTTATGTATAATTATGAACATAAATGGTTATTTTGAAAGATATAATAGAATTAGCTTATGTTGTCCATTTCATAATAATTGCTCTTATTATTAGGCTAAAATATCAATCAATTTTTGGTGTAAATAGGATAAGAATCCAAGATTTCTTATTCGACATTAAAAAGATTTATTAGTTAAACTAACTAGAACCCACAAATAATTATTTAATAAATAGTTTTTTTTAGAATACTATTGATACCCACTTTTTTTACAAATGGCCCAAGAGCAGAAGAAGCCTAATAATAGGGAAGGTGAGAAGGAGAAAATGGTAAAGAAATAAGGAAAAGAGCCCAGTAGGCTGGAATGGCAGAATTGATGGCCAGCAGGCCCATAAGAATAAAAAGAGGTAAAGAATGAGTAAATGGGTCGAGGAAGCCCAATGAATGAAGTAGTAAGCCCATGTGAATAATAAGAGGTAAAAAGAAAGTAAATGGGCCGAGGAAGCCCAGTAAACTCAATGGATTAGGTTAAAGGCCAATAAGCCCGAAAAGTAATAAGAGATAAAGATGTGGTAATTGGGCCAAGAAAGCCTAAAGAATCTAACAAAAAGCCCATGGGAGTAAAAGAGGTAAAGAAAAAGTAAATAATTTTTGATGTAGATAGGATATGACTATCAGTATCTCCAACTCTAGGAGTAAAAAGTGAGTGTTTGTGAGCTCTCTTTTTATTATAAATTTATATATTATTTGTGTGAGTATGTGTCTGATACTGATTGTGTGCATTATTTATTTATTTATTGGTATAATGTTATTTGTATGAATGTGTCAATGTATAATGTAAATATAATATAGTTTAATAATTAGTAAATATAGAGAGTTTGTTAGATGTGTGTATTGTTATTATGTTATAATAACAATTTGTTACAGATTTAGTGATTTAAAAAAGAAAGAAAGTAAAGCCAGTGATTGTTCAAACATTTGATTAGTTAAGTTAACACATAGTATATTATGTATATGAGATTAAATTTTATAAGGATGTAGTGTAAAACTCAAATTTTACCTCTCTAATCCCAACATGTCTAATCATCATATTGCATATTAAAGAATAAGCAAACCACACTCAATCAATGCTAACACCTATTTGAAAATTCAACTTAATTATGAGTTTATTAAAATGTTATTATATGTGATAGGATATATTGAGTTTTAAGTAAAAAGCTGATGTATTAATCTTTTATTGGATGGTGTAAAATATGGGTTTTAAATTTCATCCTTACCAAATTCAAACTCGTATTATATATGTATGAATGGGTGTAGCTCTTTGGCTCAATAATTAATTCAATGCATGTGGGTTGAGTTTTGTCATTTAGTTTAAAATATTTTTATATAAACAATGACTAATAGATAATGACAATTGCATAAAAATAAAAATTTTATACAAACTTAGCAAAATAAAATTGTTACACCTTCCTCTATTGACAATAGATAATGACAACTCCTAATTATCATGTAGATTTCAAAATATGAAAACTTATAGAAGGAAATTATAAAATTTCACATATTTGTGTGATTTTTTTTTCGTCGATAACTCGATATATTTAAGTTTTCCTTTTACTAAATTTTGTTCAACTTAAAGTTTTTTAATGAACCCCTTGAAAAAAAATCCTGAAGCCTTCATTGGTTATGCGACCATTAATATTAACAATCAATTAGACTATGGATAATGAGGTGCAATTTGCATTTTTTTTTTTTTTTTGGGTACAATAGGGGTGGTGATTGTAAATTTTTATAGTTTAAAATACAAATTGTAGGGGTGTTAGGCCCAGGAGCCCAATTCGAGGACATTAAACAATCCGAGGAATAGTAAACACTTTCATAAGAATCCGTGTTAGTAAGTAAAGAGGTGAAATCTGGTTAAAGTCATTCAGAAGGGTGGTCCGAGAAAGAATTCCTCCTCGGCTAAGCAAAGCCAAGGTCAGAGGATGTGATTTGCCATCAAGGGTAACATTCTGTATCATTCCATGAATGAGGATAAGTATCAAGAAGAAACAAGACAGAGAAAGGTCATGAAATATCTCAAGGGAAAGCCGCTACTACCACATTAAATACTCTACAGCTAACTCTCTGGCCGCATTGATGAGGAAGTGATACCTGAACAGTAACTTTCAACTTTACAGCTACTACCTAAAGACTTTGGGAATGTGCTGATGGGACAAGGATCAACACCTACAATCTAATCTGCACGTGGAAGGTGGAGATGAAAGGAGACGATAGTATAAAATGGAAAAGAGACTCTAAGAGTGAAGGATCAAGAAACTAAGAGAAAAACACTGTAACCATCAAGAACTGAATTTGTAATCAAACTTGAGAGAAATATATAAGAACCGATCTCCTCGGAATGTGCCGAAGACAATTTCTTTTAGTTTAAACTGGTCTATTTTTCTTTTCTTGTCATTTGAATCCATTTTACTTGTTGCCAACTCATTAAAACCCAGTTTTCCAATCCACTCTCTACAAATTCATTGGATTGAGTTTGTTGGGTTTAAGTTCATCCATCACTTGGGTTAGGAATTCAAATTGCGTCCTTATACAAATTATGTTGTTATTAAGAATATAAATTAATAAATAAATTACAATTCATAATTTATAAAATAAAAATATAGATAATGATACTTCATTATAAATTAGAGAAAGAATTTGGAGATAATACCTTGTTGTTATGCCTCGTAATATCTCATGACAAGAGAAATATATTACCATCGATTTCATAAGTTTGAGATGGTGGAGTTGAGACGTGGACTAGGTCGTTTTCTTGATTTGATACATGTTGTCCACAATTTTTTCTAGTGTAGTAGACTAAATATTTTTGCGTGTCGACTTTAGGATACAACAAGCCTAGCCACCAAGCTATATATCTTAACAAATACACCATTTATAGTATAAGAATCTCTCAAACAGTACATTTTTTTGAACCCATAATAAAGTTTAGTGGAGATATATATATATATATATATATATATATATATATATATTTTTTTTCCTCAAAAGATAAAGCACTATCTGCTTTGGCGGTCGTGGGTTCCAGTTAGCTCAATTGGTAAAGTCTCTGATGGTTGTATAAGAGATCTGATATTCAATCCTCGCCTACACCAAAAACTGATTGGTGTCTTGGTCTAATGATAAAGAGCTATTATTAGGAGTAGATGCTATAAGTTGAAACTCTCTCTAAAGAAAAGAAAAGAAAAAAAAACTGCTTTGGCGTTCTCTCTCTCTCTCTCTCTCTCTCTCTATATATATATATATATATATATATATATATAGTAGTAAAGATCATGTTTAATGGGATTAAATAATAGAAATAACTTTCCTCTTTTTTGAGAAAGTTTCAACTTATACCATCCACTCCTGATGATAGCTTTTTGGTGTAGATGGGAATTAAACCCTAGATCCCTTATTCAACTATCAGAGATTTTACCAGTTGAACTAATTAGAACCAACTTTTTCGAATAGTTTACTTACTAATAATCACTCTCCACATCAATAGTTAGTATAATAGTTTGTGACCTTAATATTTTCCAAACCAAAAACTCAAATTCATGTCAAACCACTCACCACATCAGTAGTAAAATAGTATATGATATTAATATTTTCCAAATCTAAAACTCAAATTTATGTCTTCAGGAGGGAGTTTAACACACACACACACACACACACACACACACATATATATTTTTTGTTGAGAAATCACACATATACACTTAGATTAGGTTAGAGTAAAATTTCTATCTTGTATTAAAAAAAAAAAAAAATTTAAGAGGAAAAAAAACTTACTTTTTTATTTTTAATTGTGGATTTTGTAAGCATCTTATTATAATTATACTTAAGGTTGCTCTTTGATTTTTCAGTTTATTCAGAAAAATTATAATAAATTATTAGATATAAGAGTTTTGACATTATCAAGTGATAGAAAACGAAATTTGAGTCTAAATTCATTTTATACCCTTTTAGTAAAGCTCAAACTCGTTCTGATAGGATTGCGATAGGTTGAAAAGTGAAAACCCCATTAAAATGTTGCATGGTCGAGTCATTGGTAATAATAATTTCAGAACCAAAATTCTACGCCTGATAATTCTTTTTCTATAAAAGAGTTAATTTCGTTGGAACACAGGAAGAAGCATGGGGATAGAAAAAGTGACACTTTGAATATTTTAGAGATTTAAGAAGTGTCAAACAAATTCCAGAACCAAATTCCAAAGAGACCTTTCTTATAAAAAAAAAAAAAAAATCCACGTAAACTAGTCCAATCATAACTAGTTCCCAACCATGAGGAGTTTGAATTTGAATACACAAATCAATTTATAAAATATGGAAAAACAAAAAAAAAAAAAAAAAACAATTTTTTTTTTTGTTGAAATACTAGTTCAATCATAACTAGTTCCCAACCATGAGGAGTTTGAATCTGAATACACAAATCAATTTATAAAATATGAAAAAAAAAAAAAAAAAATTCCTTCAACTTTGATTGCCCCTTTTTTTTGGGCAGAATGTTAAATTGATAAGAAAAGTATGCTTCTCTTTTCTTGATCATAATCTTGAGAAATATATATTGGCATGATAAATGCGAACAACACAATATCATTACATACTCCTTTTATTTATTTATTTATTTTTAGAGAGTTTCAGTTTATAAAGCATATCAAAATACAATCGGTTTTTGGTGTAGGCAAAGAGTGAACTCTAGATCTTTTATTTAAGTATTTAAGTATTTAAGACTTTACCAGTTGAGTTAAGCGAATTACTCTCTTTATTTTATTTATTTGAGAAAGCTTTTTTTTTATTAGCTTTTTTTTTTTTTTTTTTTTAGAAAGTTATTTTATTAACTTGGACTCTTGGAGGCAATATCTGTGCGTTAAAACATTGTTCTTTTTTTTTTTGATGAACTTGTTAAAACATTGTTCTTAGTATCAATGTGAAGCATAAAAAAGATAATTAACACGTCAAAGCCTGACGTAAACAAATATATCAGATCAAGGAATTGCCAACTGGCAAGACGTAAGACTTGGGAAATTCCAATAAGCTGACATCAAAACCTTGCATCACCTAAGGTCCTAAGCTGGATTTAGATTATTTTATAATCTTAAACAAAACAGATTAATGACTTGAGGTGTACGCTAAACACATTTGCTATACCACATTTTATATTGGGTTAGTTTAGGATATACCCCTTGATGGACTCGAATCAATTTCTTGAGGGGAATTAGATTTTGATTATATGATGAAGAAAACCCATTTCTTTACTTGTAGTTTTCCTCAAATGTTGCGCATTTATGTACCCAGGATTCCATATGTAACCTGCATAAGGCCCCAATTCAATAATTCTACTAGCTAGAATGTGAGAAATATTACATTTGAGATTTTTTTTTAATACAAAAAAAATTGCGCTAAAAAATTTAAAAGGGAGATTAATCATTTTCATAAATAAATGGTCTCCCAAACCGATCAAGTAAATAACTATATACCAAGAGTTTTATGATTCAGCTGAATGACACATCTTGATGTTTTTCATTAAGATATTTTTAAGGTTCAAATCTGCTCCAATTGTAACTATCAGATTATCTTTTTTATAAAACTATATAAAGAAATGTATGTATAGTACCATATTCCATTATAGATATTCCCAAAGATGGGGAAGAAAAAACTCTGTCCAGTTGCCACCCAAATCCAAATGTCAGATTAAGATGTGGTCATCCTGCTTATACTTATATTCAATGAAACTATCTGACTCGAATCCAGCTAACATCATGTAAATGGTGCATTTGATTATTGTACAATCTATCAAGACCAATAATATATGTTTGAGTAATTGGGATCGAATTTAAGATTATGAACACTTATAAGGCAATTCATGAAATGTGGCACCTGGTAATTAATTACTACTTTGTTTTTTCATGGAAAAGGGGAAAAAAAAGCAAGAGAATTTTGCATCATTATTTATTGAGTAAAATACAGTACACTTGAGGTTTAGGTTAATACTAGTTAGATCCAAGATATGTCAAAACTGACTAACTCTTTTTTTTTTTTTTTTTTTTTGAGGAATTGAAATGTCTTAAACTTGGTTAATATTAACCTAAATCTCAAGGGTATTGAGTCCATTGACTGTATTTTATCATAATTTCTTTTAAGTTGATATTCAAAATAATAATAATAATAAATTTCAATAATTTGCGTTGCCTTGGACCCACAGTATTTATTTACAATTTACAATTTACAATGTTGAACACGGAATTGGCATAGAGCCAGATTGCAACCTAATGAGTCCTATGATTGGTTTGTGTGCTAATCAGTGAGGAGGAAGATTGTTATTAAATTTAAAGAAAGAAGTAATATAGAGAGAATGGTGGGAAGGCAAAGCAAAAGACCAAATTATTATTCAACCATTCAACGCAAAAATGGGGCCCCAAAAACAAAAATTAAAGAAAAGAGTAGCCGATTTTGGAACAGTGATTTTCTAACTAACCCTTGTGACATGTATTTTCCATGATATAAAATGAATCTTAATCAATATGCCCCAACCCTCTAGAAATGAAACACATTTTGTCCGATTAGTTAGATAACAAATAATTATTTAGAAATGAAAGACGCTGTTTTTCCATTAAAAAGACAAAATGAACACATTGCTCTCCATAACCTATTGAATTCAAACAAACAATGTCTACTTTTGAAGCATCAATTATTGAAAACATCTTAAAGGCACGCATTTGGGATTCATATATACTACACATTTATATGCAAACTATGTCTCCCTTTTTATCCTTTTAGACCCATCGGAAACCATTTGCTATTTGGTACTATTTGGCAAGTGTCTTTATGTTTTATTTTATTATCTTCCTTACAATCATTACTTTATTGTTTAAGAATATAATAACTTGTATTATAAGATGTCATAAATTAAGGCAGATGAAGGGTACAATGAAAAGGCATGTCCTCTATTAAAATTTTCAATACATCTTTTCATGGTATACTTCAAGCTGTTCAATCATGATTTTTTTTTTTTTTTTTTGGGTTCAATTATAATTCAAAGAACCTGCTCATTTCTTTGTCAAATGGAGAGAGAGAGAGAGAGAGAGGTTTAAAGTTTTGGGCTTATACATAGTGCTGTCCCAAATGAAAAGGAAAGGGCCTAGTTTTGGCACAGCTTTTAATTAATTGCTTTGGGCTTTAGAGCTTACACATGTTGCTGTTCTAAATGAAAAGGCCAGGACCTAGTTTTGATTCAATTGTACATTGATGGACCTGGGCTTTAGCCTTTAGGGCTTATATATGTTGTTGTCCTAACTGGAAAGGCAAAGGGCCTAGTTTGGGTTCAAGTTTTCACCATGGCTATAGAGACCTAATGCCGGTGAATAGGCCCATTACCCAAATTTATTTTTCTTCTATACTGAATTACTGACCGGAAAAAAAGAAAAAAAAAGAAAAAAATCCTTACTCATCGATAAATATTTTTTTATTATTATAAATTTATAGTTTTTTGAATAATAATAAACTAGTAAACCCACCAATTTTACTTGTAAACTTTGCAACAAACTTCAGAAATGAAGAATTTGAGCCATGCTATCTCTCAAAATTTTCAAAATGGCTTCAAGGGCCTACTTTCTAATTGATAGGCCCATTGAAGACATTATGAAAATTTCCCCACAACTCATCCTCACTGCATCTAATTATAGTAAACACAGATACATATTGTCGTGTATGTTTATATGTGGTATTATAGTGTGTTTTGGCGAAAATTATATTATGTACCCGGCATACCATATAACTGCTCCTATTTTGGACTTCATCAATTTTTGTTCTTTTATTTAATTAATATAAATATATATATATATATATATATATATATATACACACACTATAGAATTCCAACATATAATGTCAGCTAGGGGTGTTTGCGATGTGGTGTGGTTTTGGGCTATTTTTAGCACCGCACCTTATTTTTGCGGTCACATATGTGGTGCGGTGTGGTGTAGTGCAGTTTAAAATTTAGCCAAAATCATAACTGCAGCACACCTCATTTTTGCGGTCATATATGCATCGCACCTCATTAAAGCTGGTATATTTTTCAAATTTTGGGCTTTTTCTACCTAGCCCAAAACTTATTTTTACCTTTGTTTTGATCCAAGGTTTAAACTATTGAGATAGTTTTTCTTTATTTTGAGTTGACTTTCCTAATCAACACTTGCTAGGGTTATCAAACTATTTTTTTTTTTTTTGAAAACTAGGGTTATTAAACTATTAATAATATATTTAATATTAAAAATAATTAAATATATTAATATATAGAGATGGTGTGGTGCGGTGCGGTTTGTGTGGTTTTTTTATTATAAAACCACAAACCGCACTGCACCATGCGGTGTGGTGCGGTACACTATTACTTGTACTGCGATGCGGTTATGCCATTTTGTGGGCGGTTTTGGTGCGGTTTTTGCGGTTGTGCGGTTTATGTGATTTGGTGAACACCCCATTGTCAGCTCCATGGTTGTTACTCTTTATTATTAAAGAAGTGCTACTTCCACAATATTTTTAAAACAAATCATAGATCTTAAGATGTTATTGGTTCTAATTTGAATCCACAACTTAAATTACTTTTTGGTCCACCTATAACAACCAATAACAACCTACTAATTAGGATTTATTGTGAAAATGTTATAAAAATGTTATGTATATAGCATTTTTCTTATTATTAGGTTAAGACACAAAAATCAGTTTTTGGTATAGACGAAATTAGTGTTTTATTTAATGATGATAGACTTTACTAGTTGAACTAATCAATAAACATTGTCAAGAAATCAGCCAAAACTTCATACAAGGTTACCTTGAGCATAGAATCTTATCGGAGCAGACAACCTGGGGGATGCAAGAACATTTTTTGTTTTATATTTATTTCTAGAGTCACGAGAAAGTATTTTGATGAATAAAAATTTCATCAATCTAAATGAAAATTTTAGCAAAAATAGATTATTTTGTACAAACACAACACTAGCAGCTAAGGTTGGATAAAAATCACTCAATCATATCTATCAATTCTTATAAGAAACAGACGAGAGCAGGGTTCTAATACAATTTATTGTTTTATCATGGATAGAAATCTTATACTTGTGGAAACCAATAAGTTTGGACCAAGGTCTTAAAATTTATCAATGATATAAAACAAGTCCAGCTAAAATGATTTATCCAACTTCAATATTTTTCACAATGATTGATATTTATTTATTTGATTACTAGTCGCTAACCCATGCTATATATAGGGACCTACCTATTTGTGAGGTAGATTAAAATAATTTTATAAAATCTTGAATTGATTAAGAACTACACCATTGCATGATTTGCTCTTGTATGACTTCAATTTGTATTACAAATTGATGAAAAAGCCATTGCTTGAACGTGCAATGACTTACAAAAAATTTGTCAAATAGTGTCAAAAATTTGGCTTAATTATTTTTTTGCTATAGTTACTATCACCAGCTTTCTTTTAAACCATGGTTTGAACCTTAAATATTTCATTCATTAATTATGGCTTAAAGAATTTTTTCTTTCCGTTCTAATTCTTCAATGGTAGTTTTTGGATTTTAGTTCTATTTTAAACTTTGGATATTTTATATAAGAAAAATAAAAAGAATACAGCTCCGTTTGGGTAAGCCGCGTTTACGTTTACATTTTGGTAAGCTGTGTTTTTGGCTGGTCCATGGCACTGTTCATGGACCAACCAAGTGCAAATTGCGGGTGAACAGTAAATTTGAGCAATAAAAAAAATATTTCGTTACAGTATTTTCAACAATAAGTTTTCAGTTTTCAACAAAATAAGCGGTATTCAAATGCACACTAAATAATGAGCTGTGATAGGTAAAATATAAAGTAGAATGCCAAAAGAAAAACACATTTTGTTATTGTAGAGGAAGACTCTTCTAGCTGCGATAGATAGATGATTCTAGCTACCTCCCTCATTTTGTTGCATGGGATTTTCTCACTGTTTTAGATCTAATGATTTTTGTGCACATAATGCTGCCGTTGGACCTGTGTTTGTAATAGCTTTGGGCAATCCCCATCTCTTTCTAGTCTTCTCGATTGGTTTTTTTTTGCTAGTCAAGACTCAAGATTGAGATGGTTTTGGCCTGTTGTAATCCTTTTGTGGTCAATATATTCATCTATTCGGAAAAAAAAAAAGGGCCAAAAGTTTTGATGGCATGCACCAATATAATCTAAAGTAGTAAGCTAGACATCGAAAACGTATATAAAAATAAATAAAATAAAATAAAAAAAAGAAAGAAAGAAAGAAAGAAGAATCATAACTGCAGGTTAAATCTGAAACTCACCCAACCAAGAAAAAGAAAAAGAAATTTGAATTTTACATGGAAGATTTTATCTATTTAGAGCATTCACATCAGTATGTGTATTTTACACATCCATTTTTACACTAAAAAACTACTTTTTCTATTTTACACATTCACTTTTACAAAACACCCACATCAGTTCATTTATTTTACAAGATATTTCAATAAAATATTCATCATATTCTACTTTTTTTTATTATTTCTCTCTAACTACCTCTCTTTAATACGCGCTCTCTCTCTCTTTCTACCCATTTTTCTGATTTCTTACTCTCTCTCTCTACACCAATCTCTCTGGCCTTCCTCTTCCAAATCACAAAACCCATCCGCATCCGATCCACTACCAAATCTCAGTCGATCTCCGAGCTCCGATCCACCACGCTGAAACTGATCTCCGAGCACCGATCCACCACGCTGAAATCGATCTCTGAGCACCAATCTATCTGATCTACGATCACCGATCTACGAGCTGATCTACGCCACCAAACGCCATAGCTCTGAACCACCGCTCTGATTCACGCTCCGATCCAAGCTCCCACACGCTCTGATCCACAGCTCCCACGAGCTCCGATCCACAGCTCCGAACCATCGCTCCGACCACGCTTCGATCCACAGCTCCAATCCACGCTCTGATCCACAGCTCCCACTAGCTCCGATCCACAGCTCCGATCAGGCAAGACCCATACCCACGAGCTCTGATCAAGCGAGACCCACAGCTCCGATCCACAGTTCCGATAAGCACCGATCTCTCTTTGTTGTTTGTCCGTTTGGGTTTGTTTATGTATCTTTGTGTTTTTTTTTTTTTCTTTTGAGCAAGTGTATCTCTGTGTTGATTTCTGTGTGTAGATGTGTTTGGGTTAATTTTCAATTGATTTTTAGGTTAATTTTCGGGTTGATTCTAGGTTAATTTTCAGTTGATTTTGGTTAATACTCTGTGCTAGATTGCGGTGTTTGGTGGTTGGGTAGTTAATCTGGCGCACTGGGTTGTTGTAATGGTGGGAGAAGAGAGGTAGTTTGAGAGAGGAGACAGAAAATAAATTAAAAAAATTGTTTACATGAGCTACAGTACCCGTGTATATTTACACGGGTACTGTAGCTCATGGAAAAATATGACCAGTTTTACATATTTTTACACACACTGATGTGGGTGTTTTTTTACTCAAAATGTGTAAAATTTGCACTGTATATGTATTTTAGAAGACTTTAAATGAGCTAATGTGAATGCTCTTAGCCAAAAACAGAAAATTTCATCGATCTATGACCAAAAGTGCTCACACTTCTACCGAAAAAGAAAACGTGGTCACACTCAAAATTTAGTGTTAACAACTTATTCTCGAATATCGCATTTCACTATTGACCAACAATGTTCTTAATTAATGGTCATGAAACATGAGAGCTCCAACTTTTAGATCTAAGGCAGGAACTAATTCCTTACTTTATCTTTGCAATACTAATCAGATTCCAAAAAAAAACTAGTAATTGCTTAAGATTGAATTTTGAAAAATGTGACTAATTTTGATTGAAAAAAAATGTTAGTCAATATGCAAGGACATTTTTATAGGCTATAGCCAATCAATTTCATGTTTAAGCGGCACAGACTCACAGGCCAGGGCCAAGTTGACTAAAAATTAAAGCTGAGATTTTCAAAACTCTTCTTCTAGATAAAATATCAAAAAATGTGGTGGACAGTGGACTGACATATTTCGTATTATATATAAGTATTCTTTATGTTTTCTTTTATCACGTTCTAAACTTTTACTTGTACGTGGGTTATAGCTAGTTTAACTAATAAAGTCTCTGATGATTGAATAAGAGATCTAGAGTTTAATCTCCGCATACACCAAAAACTGATTGGTGTCTTGGTCTGATGATAAAGAGCTATCATCAGGAGCGGATGTCATAGGTTGAAATTCTCTCCCTTTCTCCAAAAAAAAAAAAAAAATCTACTTGCATGTGGAGCTGCATGTGATGTTCTTACAGATCATGATCCAAAACTCTAAACAATTACAAACACTAATAGACTAACCCAGTCTCTAGCGGCTGACGTATTGCAGGGCCATTTTCTAAGCTTTCCACCAAGTGAAAATAGTGGTGGCCATTCAAATTCATGCTCAAGAGATTGACAATAACTTCTTTGTAAATAATATTTTATTATTTTATTTACATCGATAGCGGATGCCATAGGTTGAAATTCTCTCTCTCTCAAAAAAAAAAAAAAAAAAACTTCTACTTGCATGTGGAGCTGCATGTGATGTTCTTACAGTTCATTGATCCAAAACTTTAAACAATTACAAACACTAATAGACTAACCTGGTCTCTAGTGGCTGACGTACTGCAGGGCCATTTTCCAAGCTTTCCAATAGGTGAAAATAGTGGCGGCCATTCAAATTCATGTTGAAGAGATTGACAATAACTTTTTTTGTAAATAATATTTTATTATTTTATTTTGATCATTAGGATAATAAGATATATTTTTTCTCATAAGTCATAAACTATGATCCCAAGGAAAAATTTTCAAGTCAACACTAAGTTCTCTTAGAAAATAAATTTTAATTAAGAGATGAATATTGTGAAAACATGTGATTTCCTTATTAAAAATTTATCCATAGTACCAGTTGTAGAGAGGGAAAATTCCCGACCTATCACAAGCTGACACGTCACACTACCAAGACCACAAAATACAGCCAATTACAAAGCGCCACATACTGCTGCTAGGTTTTACTATTGCCATTCAGAAGCCAATAGAAATTTGTCAAGTGTCATGCAAGAACCAATCATGCATCGGCTCGTGCAAGCGATGACACAAGCAGCCTCGCTCGTGCAAGCGATGACACAAGCAGCCTCGCACGTGTAAGCGATGACCCAAGCAACCTCGCACGTGTAAGCGATGACCCAAGCAACCCCGCACGTGTAAGCGATGACATAAGCGGACCAATCAGACTGTGACATGTGTCACCAATCAGACTCCGCCACGTGTCGCTCATCCACCCCAAAACTCCTATAAATAGAAGCCTTCCTAAGACATTTAGGAGGACACACACACCAGGCCATCTGAAGCACAAGCAGCATCAGAGAAGATTCAGAAGTCCAGAAGCTCTGCCGGAACCAAGCTCTAAAGCCTCCAAGAACTTCAAGAACTTCAACCTTCGAATACGAAGAACATTCGAAGAGAAATCATCCAAATCATCCGCCTAGATCCAAAAGTTTGCGGGAATCAAGCCTAAAGTGTCCGAAAACATCAACAAACCACAAATCAGTGAAGCTCTACGGATTCAAGCCTCTAAAGCACCGAAGAACTTCCAACATAAACCTTCAAATACGAAGAACATTCGAAGCAGAATCATCAAAACTACTTGCCTAGATCTCAAAGTTCACTGGAATCAAGCTCAAAAGCCTCCAGAAACCTTACAAACCACAAATCAGTGAAGCTCTACGGATTCAAGCCTCTAAAGCCCCGAAGAACTTCCACCACAAATCTTCAAAGACGAAGAACGCACCAAGAACACAAAGAACATCCGAAGAACACGAAGAACAAAGAATTTCTAACAAGCTCATAGCCAGAGATTCATTGTAATTCTGTTTCAAAGGTCTTCGATCCATTCTTCAGTCAAATTGAAGTATATTTGGTGTTCAAATCAAAATCACATTACCACAACTCCAATCAACAAATCTTTCAAGGAGATCGAATCAGAGGATCACTCTTTTGTAATCACAGAGAATTGTACCACACAATCATCAATACAAATTCGCACTTGTGAAACTATTTTTACTTGTTTGATTTATTTCGAACTAAGAAATTTAGTCGTCCACATATTCTGGCACGCCCGGTGGGACCTCTCTGCCTCTCATCTCATTCTCCTTCAAAGAAAGAAATCTTCATCATCTTGCTACCAGCTCAAATGGCCTCTAGCAAGAATATTCAAGCTTCAACAATAGCTACTTCAACTAAACTTGGTATAGCTACCACCGACAAATGCATTGGTGTAATCAATTGTAGCCAACCCAAAGCAAACAATCAACTTCAATCTCAATCAACCAAGGAAGCCAAGGTCCAGACAATCATCTCCTTAGACCCTCTTACAAGAAACAAGGTCATCAACAAGGACATCTCCACCTTGGAACACCTCAAGTATGGGGGCAAATCCCCTTCTTCCTTCACAAGAAGTTGGTCGCACGATTTCTCTCCCATCAAAGGGAACCCAAAAGATAAGATTTCACGTGCTCACTTCAAATCACTTTCTTCTCCATCATCTTGGGAAGTTGTGTCAGTCATGATGACTAACACCTCTACCATGGAAGAAAAGATGGCTGAAATGGAACAAAGGGTCATCCTTCTCACAAAAGCACTTGAAGAAAAGGATGTCAAAATTGCAACCCTAATAAACAAGCTAGAGGTACAAGATTCGGGTGAATCAAGTCTTGGTCCTGAGCACCCACCTGGCTTTACCTTAAAAGGAGAAAACGCTAAGGTCGATAAAGGAAAAGGAGGTGAAGGCACTTCTCAACACGGACATTCCACCTCAATGGCCTCGATATCTGTCCAACAATTGCAAGACATGATAACGAACACTATTCGAGCACAATATGGAGGTTCTTCTACAAGTTCTCTCACATATTCGAAACCCTATACAAAGCGCATCGATAACATGAGGATGCCAAATGGATATCAGCCCCCCAAGTTCTTGCAATTTGATGGCAAAGGAAACCCTAAGCAACACATTGCTCACTTTGTAGAAACTTGTGAGAATGCAGGGACTCAAGGAGGCCTTTTTGTAAAGCAGTTTGTCCGTTCATTGAAGGGGAATGCCTTTGATTGGTATACAAACTTGGAACCCGAATCAATCGATAGTTGGGAACAACTTGAAAGGGAGTTTCTCAACCGATTCTACAGCACACGGCGCACGGTAGGCATGATGGAGCTTACCAATACTAAACAATGGAAGGATGAGCCCGTCGTTGATTATATCAATCGGTGGCGTTCTTTGAGTCTAGATTGCAAGGATAGACTTTTAGAAATTTCCGCTGTAGAGATGTGCATCCAAGGCATGCATTGGGGACTTCTTTACATCCTTCAAGGGATAAAACCTCGAACATTTGAAGAGTTAGCAACTCGTGCGCACGACATGGAGCTGAGCATTGCTAGCCGCGGAAATACAAAACCTCCCACACCTGAAGAAAGCATAAGGGAAGTGAGGAGGAATGATAGGAATGCAAAAGTCAGCCTCAAAGACCCAATGGTTGTTAACACTGCCGAAGTCAAGCTTCCAAGAAGAGGAGCAAATGCAAATGAAAAACAACTTGAAGGATGGCAAAAGAGCGAGATGCGTCGTCTGACTTTTAAGGAACGTGAGCAAAAAGTATATCCGTTCCCCGATGAAGATGTGCCAAACATCTTAGAACAACTATTACAGTTGAAGCTAATCGAATTGCCAGAATGCAAGCGGCCACAAGACATAGGGAAAGTTGATGACCCTAACTACTGCAAATATCATCGCATCATTGGCCACCCAATCCAAAAATGCTTCGTCTTCAAAGAACAAATCATGAAGCTTGCCAAAGAAAACAAGATTGATCTAGACTTTGATAAAGTTGTTGGGTCAAACCATGTGACCGTTGCTTGTGATGTACTTCCAACTCTCAAGCAGGGGGCAAACACCCATGAAGCTTACAAATTGATTTACGATGATGGCATAAGGATCGGCCCCATCAATGGGAAGTTCCTCAAGCGCTTCTATGCCTGAAAGTTGAGGAAATGCTCCTCGGCAAGAGCTTAAACTACCCACTGTAACGCTGCAAGAGTACATGATGTCTTCCCATTACCTCTGAAAGCGTACCAATAAGGAGAAATTAATCCCACTCTATGTCACCAATTGCTAGTGTGGCGTAGTGGTTGGACGCCCAAGCCGCCCTTGAGAGGTCTCGGGTTCGAAATGTGGTGATACCCATTATTACACACTGAGCCCCCCTTTTTGCAAAAACCAACCCAAAAAAAAAAAAAAAATCAAAAAAATCAAAAAAAAATCAATAACAAAAAATTTTTGAACTACGTGATGACTTGATCCCTCTCAAGGGTACGTAGGCAACTTAGTATTTTTGCTAAGTTCAGTCACGCACTAAAAAAAAAAAGTTATCAAATTGAAAAAAAAAAAAACAAAAAAAAAAAACAAAAAAAAAAAAAACAAAGAAAAAAAAAAAACAAAAAAAAAACAAAGAAATCATCCAAAAAGAAAATATAAAAAAAAAATCATCATCAAAAAAAAAAAATTATCAAAAAAAAAAAAAAAAAACAAAAACAAAAACAAAATTTCTGTTGAACTACGTGATGACTTGATCCCTCTCCGGGGTACGTAGGCAGCTTAGTACTTGTCACTAAGTTCAGTCACATGAAAAGAAGAATGATTGTCAGTCTGGCTTGAAGAGTTTTGCAACGGTTGTCAATATGCTTTTAAGGTCCCTTTGGTTGGCATGGCATTGCTCATTTTCTATGGACATTCTCCTACGTTTCTGAAGTATGCTTTGCATCTCCTGGGGGCATCTTCTTGTACCTTGCAAGTCTAAGCTACATCGTCTCTCTTCTAGGTTGTGTCACTTCACAACTCCGAAATTTGAACCACATTATCTCACTTTTGAGTGGTGCCGTTTCACATCATGTCTCTGAAATTTGGACAACGTCACCTTCCTCCAGCATCTGAAGTTGGTGTTGTGTCATCTCTCCTCTAAGGGCATGTTCATGCAATGTCAAAGTCTTGGTGGCATTCTCCTTGAAACTTCAAGATTTTGTTGGCATCGTCAAAGTCTTAATGAGAGCTCTTTGCATCTTCAAAGTCTTGATAGGAGCTTCTTGAAACTTCAAGGTTTTATTAACATCTCCTTGCATCTTCAAAGTCTTGTTGGCATCTCTGAAATCTTGATGTCTGACTACAGTGCTATGCACCTCAATGTCTGAGCTATGTTGCCTTTGAAAATTGATGTTGTTGTAACTTTATTATAAAGGCAAATATGGGTGCAACTTCAAATGCGAGTGCAAGTGCTAGTGTGGAGTGTTGTCGTGGCTTCATGATAAAGATGAGCGTTGACACGGTTTTGATGCGAATAAAGTGTTGTCATAGCTTCATGGCAAAGATGGGTGTTGGTATGGCTTCGGCGCGAATGAAAGGTTGGCACGGCTTCGGTACGAATAAAGTGTTGACGTGGCTTCATGGCAAAGACAAATCTTGGCACGGCTTCAGTGCAAATGGTGGTGCGACTTCATGACATATGTAAGTGCAAATATTGCTTAATGGCAAAAATGAATGTTGGCATGGTTTCAGTACAAGGACAAATGCTGGCATATCTTCATGGTAAGGACTCTTGATGTGGCTACGTTGCAAAGACTCTTGAGATGGATGCGTTGAAAAGACAAGTGTTGGTGCAGTTTAATTGCCAAGGAAACTGTGCTGCAAAACAAAAACAAGCAACAAAAAAAATTTTGTCAGGGAAAAGATCTCATAGCACGTACAAAAAAAAAAAAAAAAAAAAAAATCTTGAAAGCAAGAGAAGAAAGCTAAAAATTGAGCATGTGCCTCAGTGATGAAGGAAGGCAAATAACATGCCTTTATATAGAAAACTTCTGAGATAGCTGGCGAGAAAAATGAAGAAAGTCAGCAAATCATTAAATGGTTCCACCAACCGGCCAGTGGAAAGAACTACATTCACATTTCAAAAATGTGAAAACAATTGAAATTTAAAGTCAAATTTTGCAGACTCAAATGCGCTAAAAGTCAGGGAAGTCTGCACCAAATTTTGAAATGAAATAGGATATTCAGCCATAGAGACAGAAGATGATGGCTCACTATCTCACAAGTCAGAATCCTGGCACCATCCTGTCAGGGCAGCCACCGCCAAAGCAGACCAAAAAAAAAAAATGTCATAAGTCCAACAAAGACCCGTGGCTTTCTCATTCAGAATTGTGAAAATCCAGACATCATTTCACGAAACTGACCCTACAGAAATCTCAAACGGCCCTCGATCTAAAAAACCCAGAAATATCATCATCAAAGGAGCTGCCACGCGCCACCACGCGCCGCCACAAACTCGCGATGACCAAGGGTTTAATCCTTGAAATCTGTGCAAATCAGGCCACCAATTCAGAAAACAGACCATACCACTAGATCCAGCGGCCTTTACTCTACAAAACCTGAAAATTTCAGGCCCAAACGATGAGCCACGCGCCACCACGCGCCACCAGATGCTCCGGCGTTCACAGCGTCAATCTCACGCGCCTACACGCGCCTCCCTCAGTTCTCACGCGCTAACACGCGCTGGCTGATGTCCACGCGCTGACACGCGCTCCTCTGACGTCATCCATGACGTCATCCTCCACTACAGGTCTGACCCGTTTGACCCGGACCGACCCGGTTTGACCCTGACCCGGTCCGAACCGCCTGCACAAAAAAAAAAAAAAAAAAAAAAGGGAGATAAAAAAATACCTTGACCAAATTTGACCTTTGACTTTGACCAAAAAGTCAAAATTTTTAAAAGGGGCCTGTCCCACTCAGTTTTTCGAGTACATTCCGATTTTGGGATCCGTTTCTCCATTCGAAACTCGGAAATTGTGCAAACGTCCAATTTCCAAAAAGTTGACTTTTGCGCAAATATTGACCAAAAGTCAAAATTTTTAAGATGGACCTATCTTGCTCAATTTTTCGCGTACATTCCAATTTTGGAGTCCGTTTCATCATTTGAGACTCGAAAATTGCACAAATAACTCAATTTCAAGATAGTTGTCTTTTGTGTTGAGGTCTACCAAAGTCAAGATTTTCAAGCCAAACTTGTCTTGCTCAGTTTTTCGCAACTTGGAAATCATCAATCTAACTCACATCTCCGAAGTACTGACAGTGTCCAAAACTAAAACTCTCAATATCAAAATTTGAGATTCATCCATTTTAGTTTGGATCCCCTCAGGGTTATTCTCAAGACCCCATCAAGGCTTTCCTTTCAAAGTACAGATGAACTCTTGCAAGTGTGTGTTGAACTTGAAATTACATCGGGTCGCCCGTCCAACCTACCATTCTCTTTTTGGTGCCAAACATTCTCACCTACCGTTCGGTGCCTACCAGTCTCCAACCTACCATTCTCGTTCGATGTCTACCGTTCCCACCTACCATTCCAAGCCACCGGTCTCACCAAAAATTCACATCCACCGGTCTCACCGTTCTCAACTACCATCCTTCGGTTCTCCACTATAAATAGAAGGTCCGGGTTTAAAAAAAAAAAACTCATCAAAAAAAAAAAAGAGAAGAAAAGAAAAGAAAAACACACTGAATCATGAAATGAAGATTTGCTTCTTTCAAAATTTCAAGTCCTCCTTCTCACGGCCGTTTTTCACTATGGCCTCATCATTCTCAACACTTAGCAACCAATATTGCTTCATAATTCATCTGAAATCAACCCTCTCATGGTTCGGTAGAAACCCTCTTCACAACATCATTGTAGTTTTGAGATCCAAACAAATTTTGTTTCTCCACTTAATGACCACCTTTGTTCATAAAATTACTCATAACAAGGTCTGCATCGGCCTTCCATGCTTCCGTGGATTTGGTTGGCCAGGAAGTCTAAGTACAGCAGAGACTTCTGTTCCTAACCTCAGGTCTCCTGTAGTCTCTCTCCAATTGCTTGGTCTTCCAGCAGAAGCAGTGGTTCGGAACAAACAGCAACTTGGCTGGTTTCTAAGACCAGAATCACAAGTTAGCTCCATCTTTCATTTTTCTGTGCCTTTCCAACAAGTAGCAGTAAATGAAGATAGTAAAAAGTGTTGGGAGATCCTACAAATTGTTTTCCATCCAACACTTGAAACAACCTTCAAGGCACCAGCTCATCAGAAATCAGCCTTTGGTGCTGGTAAATGGTCACCAGAGCCTTATTCCATGTCCCCACCACTATGGGACTCAAAGGTCATCGTTGCTGGTATCTCAAAACACATTTTCTGAAATTACTCCAACTTAAATCTAGGTTGAAGTATTTTAGAAGGTACTCTTCTGAAATTACTTCAACATAATGTCTGTCGGCATGGTCCCATCACGCATGCACATTCTATGACTTACTGTCAGAACCCATGCGACATACAGTCAGTCCCATATTCAAAGGTGTACTTTCTAAAAACATCTACACCAGAGGATCCCAACATACGGGGCCAGCACCATGGTAGCGTATGTTTCACCCATTCACTTTGCTTCATCCCCATCTTCTTCACACAGTCACCATCTCCATCTCATCTCCATCGTCTTCTTCTCACAACCGTCAGCATACCCAGAATCCATAAGTTTCTGAAATTACTTCAACTTAACCTGAGTGAAACAATGACGCATGCACACTCAATCACTTTCCCACATGGCCTCGCCTTAATCCGAAGTATACTATTTTGAGGTGACTTCACCAGCAGTTCTTAAAAACGCGAGTACATCCAACTCCTTGCAAATAACTTTCAGCCTCACCAACCCACTCCGAGTACCATGGAACACTTTCCTGAAATTACTTCAACTTAACCTCTGTTGAGAAGGCTCGGTCATGCAAGTACATTCAAATACAGGTAGACCTCTTTTCGGCCTTATCAAATCCTTTCATCTGGGTGGGTTTACTCTTCGGAAATTATTTCATCCTGCTGAAAGCTCAACCACCTTCAATTACTTCATTTGAAGAGCCAAGTGCAAAAATCTGTTTTCGAAACTCATTCCCACATCACACTCTGAAACTGTGTGTGTGAACGAGTCTCGAGGGGGCATTTGTAGAGAGGGAAAATTCCCGACCTATCACAAGCTGACACGTCACACTACCAAGACCACAAAATACAGCCAATTACAAAGCGCCACATACTGCTGCTAGGTTTTACTATTGCCATTCAGAAGCCAATAGAAATTTGTCAAGTGTCATGCAAGAACCAATCATGCATCGGCTCGTGCAAGCGATGACACAAGCAGCCTCGCTCGTGCAAGCGATGACACAAGCAGCCTCGCACGTGTAAGCGATGACCCAAGCAACCTCGCACGTGTAAGCGATGACCCAAGCAACCCCGCACGTGTAAGCGATGACATAAGCGGACCAATCAGACTGTGACATGTGTCACCAATCAGACTCCGCCACGTGTCGCTCATCCACCCCAAAACTCCTATAAATAGAAGCCTTCCTAAGACATTTAGGAGGACACACACACCAGGCCATCTGAAGCACAAGCAGCATCAGAGAAGATTCAGAAGTCCAGAAGCTCTGCCGGAACCAAGCTCTAAAGCCTCCAAGAACTTCAAGAACTTCAACCTTCGAATACGAAGAACATTCGAAGAGAAATCATCCAAATCATCCGCCTAGATCCAAAAGTTTGCGGGAATCAAGCCTAAAGTGTCCGAAAACATCAACAAACCACAAATCAGTGAAGCTCTACGGATTCAAGCCTCTAAAGCACCGAAGAACTTCCAACATAAACCTTCAAATACGAAGAACATTCGAAGCAGAATCATCAAAACTACTTGCCTAGATCTCAAAGTTCACTGGAATCAAGCTCAAAAGCCTCCAGAAACCTTACAAACCACAAATCAGTGAAGCTCTACGGATTCAAGCCTCTAAAGCCCCGAAGAACTTCCACCACAAATCTTCAAAGACGAAGAACGCACCAAGAACACAAAGAACATCCGAAGAACACGAAGAACAAAGAATTTCTAACAAGCTCATAGCCAGAGATTCATTGTAATTCTGTTTCAAAGGTCTTCGATCCATTCTTCAGTCAAATTGAAGTATATTTGGTGTTCAAATCAAAATCACATTACCACAACTCCAATCAACAAATCTTTCAAGGAGATCGAATCAGAGGATCACTCTTTTGTAATCACAGAGAATTGTACCACACAATCATCAATACAAATTCGCACTTGTGAAACTATTTTTACTTGTTTGATTTATTTCGAACTAAGAAATTTAGTCGTCCACACCAGTAACATAATAAAAGATAAACTATAAGTTCATTGAACATATTGTTTCTTAGTATAATTAAAATATTAATTCATATTGCTAATTAATATTAAATCTTGGAAATTCTTATTATATAGTAGGTGAAAATACCATTTTGGTCCTTACATTTTGGAGTCACAGTTAATTTGGTCCCTACATTTTGAGAGCAGTCAATTTGGTCTTTGTTATTTTCAAGTTAGCCAATTTAGTCCATACCGTTAGATGACTAACGAAATCTATTTATGTGGCAGACGGAATGCACACGTGGCATGAATTTAATTAAAAGATAAAGTCATCTTATATGTCTTAAGTGGCCCTTCCATGTCAGCTTCTACCACTATTAGTCTATCAAAACCCTCACTGTTTGGTCAGACCCGATTGAATTCTAAATCCCCAAATTGAAATTCCAAACCCCAACCCACGTTGAAATCCCTCTTCACAGGTCACAACCACATCTCTTCTCTCACCTATTCCTCATGAACAATTAAAGCTCCTCTCATCTCGTTGACTCCATTCCGAAACCATTTTGAATAGCTTTGAAACTAACCCAACCAACCACGAATCAAAGGTAGAGATAGAACGAACTTAAGCAAAGAGGAAGAGCAAATCTAAAGAAGAAAAAAGAAAAGATTTAATTACATTGAAAGAAAGAAAGTGAATTAGAATAATGTGGGTGCTGCAACCAAAGCTAATTTAATTAGCATGTGATCTGTGAAGGGTCCCCGATTGCTAAAACTGGCTACTCTATCTTATTCAGTTTTAGCTTACGGGGTATTGTTTGATTCGTAAGAGAGAGTTAAAAATAGGTGGTGTGGTTTGGATTTGATTTTTAATTTTGTGTGTTCTTTTTTGTTTTGGAATGTTATAGTACTAGTGAGTTGCTTCACTGTTATTACTTATTCATTCTCAGTACGAAAGGGAGTCTGTGATTGTGTGGCGTTGTATTGAATTTGAAACTTTATTCAAATTCAATACAACACCGCACAGTCACAGAACTATTGATGAATAGATATTAATGTCTCCGTTTGGATACAACTTATTATTACTGAAAGTTGCTGAAAACTGATTGTTGCTAAAAACATTGTAGCAAAATAATTTTTAAATGTGTAAATAGTATCATGGGACCCATGTTTAATATTTTTTAATACATAAACAGGGCATAAACAGTGCGTGAATAGTGCATGCACTGTTCATGCACAGTAAATTTTGTCCCCAAAGTCAACAAGTACGGCAAAAAAAAAAAAAAAAAAAAAAAAAAAACAGAAAACGCAACTAAGCTTTGAGTAAGAAAACTGGCTATCCAAACGCAGGCATTATCATAATAATGAATAGACTTCATTACTAGTGAGTTACAGAACTATTCATCAATGGTTTCAGAATAGAGTTGGGCAAGATGAGAGGAGCTTTGATCGTTCGTGAGAAATAGGTGTGAGAAGATGTGGTTGTGACGTGTGAACAGGGATCTCAACGTGGGTTGGGGTTTGGAATTTCAATTTGGGGATTTAAATTAAGACACATATGATGACTATTTATATTTTAATTAAATTTGTGCCATGTGTACATTCCATCTGCGATGTAAGCAGGTTTCATTAGTCATCTAACAGATGGGACTAAATTGGTTGTAACTTGAAAATAGCAGAGACCAAATTGACTACTCTCAAAATGTAGGGACCAAATTAAGTTGACTGTGACCTCAAAATTTAAGGACCAAAATGATATTTTCACCTATAAAGTATTGTAATAAAGTTATTAATTATTTTTGTTAAGTAAACTTTAATTATTGTTACTTAGAGTACTTTAGTTTATTATCCATTAGTTTTTTATCTTTACTCTTTTCAATTCTTTTATTTACGATTCGACTCAACTTTGAAAACTTATTAGTCTTTGTAATTGATTAGGAAGAATTTTTGTTGTGTCTTTTATATTACTTTATTAAAAATTCAACACAACTATGTAATTATCATTAAAAAAAAAAAAATTTATCATCACTCCCCATTGTCCCACAACTCACTTCCACTACATCACACTTAATTGTTTTTTTTATCATTTATACTTGCTCACTTAATTATCTTTTTATGAGATTTAAGATCAACAAATTACTAATTTTTGTTGTTGGACTTGCTATGTTTTTTTCCCCCAAATTTTAAATCAAATTGGTTTGTTATTAGATTTTTTTTTTCTTTTTGTTTAAAAATGTCAAGATGAAGGTTTGTGTTGAATTATTTTATTATTGGGCTTCTTTTAAAGGGTTCAAATTTTTATTTTAGGATGGTCATAATAAAAAAAAAAATATATATATATATATATATATATATTATTATATAAAAAGTTTTTTGTCCCCTCTTTCCCTCTCCCTTATGTGTACGTGTGTGTTTGTTTCTAAAAAAAAGAAAAAAAGAATGGGTAATTGTTTCACATTGCTTAAGAGAGTGTGTTGTGTATAGTATAACTTACCCCTCACTTAAAAGTTACCATGACTTTTGAGTGAGGTTTTTAGTGTGCTTTTGTGTTAGAACCATTTTCTTTCTCCCTTTTGCGTGTGTGTATGTGTTAGTTTTTAAAAAATAAAAATAAAATAAAAAAAATTGTCCCAAGTCAAGGGGTTCAATTGAACCCCTAAAGTCAATGTGGAGCTGCCACTAGGTGAAAATTGAGCATTGCTTCAGAGAGGCTAACAGAGTGGCAGATTCTCTTGCTAAATATGGATGTTCACAAGTAGAACATTTTATTGTATTTTCTCAGCCTCTTCCTATTGTATTAGAGGCTTTGCTTTCAGATTGTAATTCGGTGCCTACTCCCCGATCTATTCGGGCTTCCCCTTTAGCTTTGTTTAATAGACTCTCTTATTACCACAAAAAGAGAAAGATCCATTTTTTCTTAATTTTAGAATGAGATTTTTTTTCCCGAGTATAAATTCAAGTATTCAACGATTACAATAGGAGATAGAGGTTTTGACTTTGGATGTCTCCATTAAAAACACCATATATAAGATGCCAGTTAAGCTATAAGTTCTTGATAGGATAAGAAGTTGAGAATTTTGAAAAGTGATTTCAAGTCTTAAAAAATGATTTTAGAAACAAGTTTATATTACTATTTTTGATTTTTAAAGTTTGTGCTTATTTTTCATTTCTATGTCTTCATTTTGAGAATTTTCATTTTGGTGTATCAAATTTGATTATTTTTTCTCTATGTTCATAAGTAATTTGGCTATTAAAAAACTAAACTAATACTAAACTTTAATCAATTAAGTAGATCTAAAATCACTTTTTAATTTGTATGGTTAGATCACCAAACACAATGTTTTTAACCAAGTAGGTAAACCAATACCCAATATCGATTATTCTTCGAAACCAAAAAGTGGAAACATATGCCAACAAACTCACGTTACAATTAAAAATATGCAAAAACCAAAAGCCAAAAAATAAAAAAATAAAAAGAGAGAGAAAGAAATAGAAATAACATGAATATAGATATACATGGCAATTCCAAATTAAACCAAAAGAAAAAGAAAAAGAGACATTCCCAACACTTCTTCTCAAGAGAAAGCCCCCATGCAAGCCAACCCTAGCCCAAGAGTAAAACCCAAACCTACCACATTTCTCCCTCCTGCACTTGTACCAGGGGAAGGTGCTGAGGTGTTTGTTGAATTATTCGAGCTGCTTGATGGGGCTTTCGCCTGTGTTGGAGCTGAATCTGGGGACTGAGCTCCAAACAATTCCTCAGGCAACAATACCTTGTCCACTTGGTAAACCGCCAATGGAGGTTGTTGCCTTAGTGCATTGTTGATTTGTGTCGAATCGATCCCTGTTGATACATTCACTTGGTTGCCTTGGCCTGTAAAGTTAAGCCCCCAATTGCCATTTGCGCCTGAGGCTTGAGTAGGAACTGGATTGCTAACTGTTAGGAGATCAGTTAGGCTGTAGTATTTAGGTGTTATATGGTATTGAATAAGTAAGACTTTGTTCTGGTTTGTGAGGCCATTTAAGGCACCAGATGGGAGGTTGTTGAAGGCATTGTCAGTGGGTGCGAAGACAGACAAGCCTTGAGCAGAGTTGTTGAGCTGGTTCGCGATTTGGGTGTCTGTTTGGGTCTCCTGGAGGAGGCGAATTAAGGTACTGTATTGGCCATTTTTTTCAAGGATTGCTGTGAGGTTGAGAGGGCCTGAGGGAGATGGTGCTGGGGCTGAGGTTTGGGCTTGAGTCTGAGGTGAGAGGAGGAGGAGAAGTTGGATATTAAGGGTAATAAGAATGAGAGATAGAGTTGTCGAAGCCATGATGCTGGTTGAAGAGGTTCTGGATTTGTTGTAGAGACTAAAAGCTAGGGGATTTATGGGATTAGATGTAAAGGGTGGGGCTTTGTTGGAATGAGCTGGCTGTGGACTTCTTATGGCCAAAAATACCATAAAAAAAACTTGGGAATATATTTGATTTTTTAAATGAAAAGATAAAGAAAATGAGATATATAAATTTTTTTTTTTTGGGGTAAACTATGAGATATATATAATTAAAGCATATATTTTTGTGTTGCCTTGAACATATGCCACATTTGTTTAACTTAGTTTTTATTAGTCCACTAATTTGTAATCGAATTCAAATGAATTTTTATTAATATACAATGTGATTTGGTTGTTGACTTATTTGATGCGGCATAGTGTGAGTAACTTCCAATTCCTCTTCGTTGTATTGGGATAGTTGGTAGATCTATTTGGATAGAAACCGACACTAATATCATTAATTAGATGGGAAGGTATATATTATATATTATGAGAAAGATTTATTTCACTTTTCTTCTTCTAATCTGGTGTCTAGAGTTTTCGAGTACCAAATTATATTCTTTCATCCTACAATATCAAGTAATTATAAGGAGTAGTTCCTTGAAAATAACCTTAAAATGTTAATTAAGAGTTTTGAACTTAGATCTGTCTGGGATTATATTATACCATAAAACATCTTATCTAGGGTTGTATACATATATGGTTGCTGTTTTGAACTGACATGCTTTTATGTTATCACCAAAAACGAAAATAAATATTTAAACCGTACAAGTTCACCAATCGACGTTACAATTTTCGATTGATCCTGTCTCCCCACTTGCTGTAATATATGTTGGCTGAATTGGCAAACTGTGGGTTCTTGAATCTTGATCACAGTTTACTTGGCAAGTCATAGTTTTGTAAAAACCAGTCTCAATTAATCTTTATCATAGAGTGAGCTATAGCCTATTAGCTTGTGATTAACAGATGCATAAATCAGTTGGGTGTATTAGAAAGCTTGCAGTCCTTGATAATGGCATGTCAAGGTTTTTCTCAACTTTTTTCCATTGAACCCAAGTCGACTGTAGAATCTGATAAGAATCCAATCCCAACTCGATTTCAATGGAACAGAAATTTGGCCAGATTAGGCTAGACTTGAACCCCACATACCCATACAAATTCTAAGTCACATTACCTAATCTACATATTTTAATCGAAGTCGGACAAACATAAGGTATATATCCTCAATTTGGCAGCCTGGCTTAACTTGTCATGTGGAATATTAGCGAGTACCCCCAACAACTATGTTGTTGTCCCTACACACATATTCTATTATTCTAAATTGATGCAAAATTATAGAACCATAACGTGTTAGAAAGATGTTCTTGTAAGTCCCATTGTGTTGTGTTTGTCCCATCTAATTAAACTGTGTAATTAGTTCTTGTATTTTTGTCAAATGTGGACCCTTCTGATAGTTCCATCAACATCATTGATGCAAACCCATTTATGCTTTGATGAGGAGAACATTCAGGAAAAAAAAAACCCGAGCTACTATATAATGGCTCATCTAATCTGTGTAAGTTATTGTATTATTGAATGTGTCTTATTGAGTAAAAGCATGTAATCAAAAGCTGCATATTTAAATTAGCTCAAAGTGCCCATTGTAAATGAATTGACACCTCTCCATATACAAAGTGTTTAGAGGTTTAGGAAAAAAAAAGTTCGAGTTGCGGAATTAGCAGCATGTTGTAATTATTTTTCAAAAAAAAAAAAAAAAAATTAGCGCAAAGTATTTATCATTTGTAAGCTAGATCTAATTATTAATTTCCCCTTAGCGTGGAAAGAACCAATGATCTGCTATATGTATGCAAGGTTGTTTATGCAGTGGCACTTAGCTTTATGTCCATGTCCTATATTAACGAGGAGACCTAAACAAACCCATAAATTATAGGGTTTGTTGGTATGTCCTAATTTTGACAGATAATATATGTCTCTAAAATAATGTCTCCCAGTATAATTCTGAGGCCTCCCAAGTCCCTACCCCCCTACTCCCTCCAAAAAATATATTTCACAAAAAAGCTACTTAATTTAGAGATTTGAAAATGTGTGACCGGCCACTGAATAATACTATCTAAAACGTTTAAAATGATCCAATATGATTATTTACTGGTATGAAAAAGCATCACTAACCGTATAATTAAGAAGTTTTTACGCAATTCTTGCTTCGGAATAGTTTACTTATAAATAAAGTATAAAGTTTTCCTTCAAAGTAATTAGTTTGAAATCTATTTTAACTATTGTGTGACATTTTCTATGATTATCTACGTGTATCTTTGATTACATGATGACTAAGTTTCTTTTTTTTAGAATACTAAAGGTCTGTTTGGGATTCGTTTATTTTGTTGAAACTAAAATTTTGTTGCTAAAAGTAGATAAAGATAAAAGTTAGTTGAAATAGTATAGCAAGACCCATGAATAGTATCAAAAAGTGCAGTAAGGCCCATGAATAGTAGCAAAAATAAGCTGAATAGTAAAATAAGTGAGCAAAAATAATTTTTGCCAAACTCACACTAAGTATTTTTAACACACACACGAGAAGAAATGAGAAAGTCTTAAAAAAATTGACAGTTGTGTATATTCAAAATCACCTTACTCTTGGATACACAGCACAAATGTTAAACCTTTACTCACACTCATTTTAAACAAATTATGTACTTTAATGCTCTATGTAAATGAATGGTAGAGGGACTTGCAAGAAGCAAGAAAATAATCTCTCTCTCTCTCTCTCTCTCTCTCTCTCTCTCTCTCTCTCAAAAGAAACTAGAATCTTCGGATTTAATTACTCTTCTAATAATAATTTTTTTTGAAAACGATTTACTCTTCTAATATAACTAGGAAGTTTTGGGTTGTCTCTTTTTTTAAGAAATAAAAAAGAATTGATCCAAAGTTTTGGGATAAGTTTAAGGCAATAACTCTGTATAGTCACAATAATTTTTTCAAAATATTTCACAACTTTTGAGCTGGTTAATTACTAATAGAAGATAATAAGGTAATGTTAATGATAGTCCCTAATAAAAACTTTTTTTTTTTTTAATATAAGATAGAAATTTTACTCTAGGCTAATTTAAGTGTATATGTGTGTGAAGCTTCTTCATAAAGACTTGAATCATGGCTCTTGCCCTTTACACCCCACACCCCACACCCCACACCCCACATCCCACATCCCACAAGCACTTATACTTGTGGAGTGACCACCGCAATCTAAGGTTGTGCGGTGGTCCCTAATAAAAACTTACAAATTCAATTATTGTGAAAATTTGGAAAAAACTTAAATATAGTTGTGGGGCCCGAGGGCCTGGTGACCTCGGCCCACTTTACGTCTGGCCCATGGCCCATTCCGAGGAAGAAGGCTCGTCCGAGGAAGAGGCATGAGAGGTTACATTTTAAAAAAACCCCCACCAAGGATAACCTTGTCCTCGGCGAACCGAGACTAGTTTCAAATGAGGAAACGAGCCCAGGACAGGTTGTCACCTCCGCACTAAATGCGCTCACCTAACCTTCTGGCCGCACTAATGGAGATGTGACTTTTAAACAGGGTAACCTTAACTATTGTGAATCACTTGAGTATTAATAGTGTCATTGATGGGACGGACAGTCAGAGGGAAAACGCATGGATGATCAACAAATGTAAGGGAAAGATGGGAGAATGAGGACTACATAAGAGGGACCAATAGAACAGCAGAAAGGTGGGGGGGGGGGGGAAAGCTCCTCGAACCAATGTCGAGGAGCAAGTTTGAGAAGGAATTTTAAGTGCACTGGCCTTTAATGGTGATGGGTTCGTGGTTGGGCTCCGTTTGCCTGCAAGGGCCAATTTTTTCAACCCACTCTCTAAAAATGTATTGTTTGGGGCCTTACAAATTGAGTCCTTACAATTGGCGCTGTCTATGGGGAGAATTTGTGCACTAGTAGGCGCAACGGACGGTTGTCCCTAGGTGGTTAATCGATGGAAAGTCCACCAAAAAAAAAAAAAAAAAATCATTGCAGAAAAGTAGAAGATTCAAAGGAAAAGAGAAGACAAATATCAGTATTTTATTAGATGAAGAGGAGTTACAATATACAAACAAAGGTTCAGACAGGCTTATTTTAAAGCCAACTCTACAAACAAAGGCCCAGATGGGCCTGTTTTAAAGCTAACTAAAGGGAAGGGGGCTGAGGCAGGCCTGTTTTAAAGCTACCAACAACGCCCAAGCCGGTGCAGTGGCACTGGCGCGAAGAGAGGAGCAGATGCAAGGGCGCCGGGCGGCCCTTCTTGGTGTTGTTCCCTTAATTCTCTTCCAGCCCCACGGTGGTTGGCCGTTGGAGACGTCAACACTCTAGCACCAGACGTGACGTATTCTTGCACGCTTCCACCGGCGTGGGGGCGCCCCAGGGAGGAGCATTATGTACTTCAAGGACCTCCCTCTTGGCCGCTGTGCATGGCACCGTAAGGATAACGCACAGATTTAGCTGCGTCGGAGGTTTGGCTCGAGCTATGGCTATGACGGCTTTCGTCAGGGAAGGAGGACTTGGGGCCTGTGCACCCTCACTCCCACCCAAGGCCGCTCCATTTCTCCAAACTCTTATCACAATTTTGGCAGGGTTATTGAGGGGGCTCTGAAGGTTGGGAGAATATGTTTCCTGGTGTATTAGAGGGTTCGTGGAGTGTAGAAGGACATTTCCCCCATGTAGCCTAAAATAGGGGGTGAAGATTGATAGGAATTGATGTACGCAGAATTCGAAAAGAGGATTATCGGCAACATTAATCCTGACCAAATTCCAAGGCGCCTATCAACCGTGTGATCTGCATCAGTCTAAGAGAATGTTAATGAGAGCACGCCTTGTGTGTTGAAACGTCAAGCGCGGAACGCGAGCAGTCAGGAGGTGCCTCGTAACTGATGAGGGCAGAAACTTGAGCTGAAGCTGGCATTACTGCCACGTGTAAGGTTAGAGTCCCAAATCAACCTCGCCCGGAGCACTGCGGGGTCAATGGTCCGGTCCACATGATGCCCCACTTCCGACGAGGCAGAGCCGAAGCCATCATCGCGCCAAGTATAGCCAACGCTAAGGATAATCTCCTTCGCCCAATACCTGGGTACTAGACAGAACCAGGGTATTGCATGGTTCTCGGACTCAAACCTATGAGGAAACTAACCATTAAAATATACCTGGGTACTAGACAGAACCAAGGTATTGCATGGTCCTTGGACTCAAACCTATGGAGAAACTAGTTACTTATAGAAGAACAGAAGTGTTAGACAGAACCAGGGTATTGCATGGTCCTCGGACTCAAACCTATGGGGAAACTAACCACTAAAATATACCTGGGTACTAGACAGAACCAAGGTATTGCATGGTCCTCGGACTCAAACCTATGGGGAAACTAACCACTAAAATATACCTGGGTACTAGACAGAACCAAGGTATTGCATAGTCCTCGGACTCAAACCTATGGGAAACTAGTTACTTACAGAAGAACAGAAGTGTTAGACAGAACTAGGGTATTGCATGGTCCTCGGACTCAAACCTATGGGGAAACTAACCACTAAAATATACCTGGGTACTAGACAGAACCAAGGTATTGCATGGTCTTCGGACTCAAACCTATGGGGAAACTAGTTACTTACAGAAGAACAGAAGTGTTAGACAGAACCAAGGTATTGCATGGTCCTCGGACTCAAACTTATGGGGAAACTAACCACTAAAATATACCTAGGTACTAGACAGAACCAAGTACTGCACGGTCCTCGGACTCAAACTTATGGGGAAACTAGTTACTTATAGAAGAACATAAGTGTTAGACAGAACCAGGGTATTGCATGGTCCTCGGACTCAAACCTATGGGGAAACTAACCACTAAAATATACCTGAGTACTAGACAAAACCAAGGTATTGCAGGTCCTCGGACTCAAACCTATGGGGAAACTAGTTACTTACAGAAGAACAGAAGTGTTAGACAGAATCAGGGTATTGCATGGTCCTCGGACTCAAACCTATGGGGAAACTAACCACTAAAATATACCTGGGTACTAGACAGAACCAAAGTATTGCATGGTCCTCGGACTCAAACCTATGGAGAAACTAGTTACTTACAGAAGAACATAAGTGTTAGACAGAACCAGGGTATTGCATGGTCCTCTGACTCAAATCTTTGGGGAAACTAACCACTAAAATATACCTGGGTACTAGACAGAGCCAAGGTATTGCATGGTCCTCGGACTTAAACCTATGGGGAAACTAGTTACTTACAGAAGAACAGAAGTGTTAGACAGAACTAGGGTATTGCATGGTCCTCGGACTCAAACCTATGGGGGAATTAACCACTAAAATATACTTGGGTACTAGACAGAACAAGGGTATGGCACGGTCCTCGGACTTAAACTTATGAAAAATTAGATATTTGCGGAAGAATAAAAGCGTTAGATGGAAACGAGTTGTGATACGGTCCTTGGATGTAGACTCGAAAGACAGCTTATTATATCGTAAGACTAAGTCCAGAACAGAATTAAGGTATTGAGCAAAACATTAAAGTATAACAAGTAAAAGCAAGCATCAATCAATGAGCTAGAAGTAAACTATTGAATATACCTTTTAAATAGAAGGCATGTAGTTTCGTTACATGTCGCCAAGGCGAAAAGTAAAATGAAATGAAAAAGAAAACAAATAAAAATGCCCCATGCTGTCACAACGGGGTGGTCCAACGAAGTAGTTCACTCTCCCAACTCGCTGGGGGGTTCGTCTTGAAGAGCCTGTTGAAAGACTTTGATTAACTACAAGGGACCTTGACTCTTGAAAGCTCCTTCAGGGGACCCCTCTAAGGTACGGTGGAGGGAATCTGGGGGACAGATGAGGCCACTTCTTGACCGTCAGGTCGAACCCCCTCCAACGCTCTATGGGGCTCAGCCTCCTCAGGAGGTCTGCCGACTAAAAATGTGTTCTCAGCTGTGTTGGTCCGACTTTCACTGGCCGATGGTAATACAGAACCTTCCTCGAAGGTGGTGGGGACAACCTCACGAATTGCGGGGGGGTAATATACCCTCTCTGCCCTCTTAAGGTCTGACGAAGCATCAACTCCCGCTTGGTTGAGAGCTTCATTCCAGGTCTGGGAACAAAAGCACCTGCATACTTCAGGAACTTGAGCCTTGAAGGTAGCTTCAGTCCTGGCCACCCCTCAGCAAAGGCATCTTCCTCTGCCTGCTCTATGGAGCGCTTTGCATCTATTCTAGCAAACTCAGCCAAATCTTTGGCCCTTACGGCCTCATCCCTGGCATACTCTACGACACCCTTTGTCCAGACCGCCTCGGCTAACTTTTTCTTCAGGTCAACAATGTCCTCCCTGGTAGACCGCAATTGGCCCTCGACATCATGTAAGCTTTTTGTCTGATCCTCGGCCTACCTCATGGCCTCGATTAGGTCAGAGGCCGTAATGTCCCTAGCCTTTGTCATCTCCTCAAGACTTTCGGTAGCCTTCTTCAGATCTGCCTTAGATCTTTTAAGGGTATTCGCAGTTTTCAAAAACTTATCACGCTCTTTTGCCAGAGCGCTACCCTGGCCGTCGACCTCCTCATCTAGCCTGAAAACAGCCTAGATAGCCTGCCAACCGAAGTGAATACGCTGTAAAGGGGAGGAGATGTGCCAGGTAATAAAACTCAAACGAAATAAACAAATATCAGACGTCTTACTATGCCCAGGTATCTCTTGAGGTTTTCAGTAACCTCTGGCCCCTTCATGTTTCCAAGCTCGGCCATATCGGCGGGAAGGAGAAGGGACCTTTCCAGGGCGTTAGCTACCTGAGCCCCCTCGCCTCATCGGAAATCCATAATAGTAGCGTCATCCTTCAGGGGTTCTCCATGGAGCATGGCAGCGGGCAGCCAGGCCTGGGGCTCGGACGGTTGAATAATTTCTTTCCCTTTTCGCTTACCACCAAGCTTCAGTTGTTTAGAAGGTCGTCGGGCTTCATCCTTCTCTGGAGAGGGATGGGATCTGCCCCCATCCACTGGGTCTTTGCCTTTGGAAGACTTCTTCCTTTTTGGCTCGGGGGACTCAAGCCGAGATTTCGAGATTGGAGAGGTGTGTAAAGACCCCGCCTGTGCAGGCGAAGGCTGAGAGCTGGGTGGCAGAGGCTCAGGTTGTGATCCCATTGGCACCCCTTTCCCAGACTTGCCCTCAAGTAGGTCAAAAAGGCTGATCGGGGGCTGTCTTCTAGGACCCATCTCAATTTGGGTATCAACCCTCGGGCTGACTAACTCTGTCAAATACACCAAAATCGTCCTCAGGCGAGCTTAGTTCGACCGCTTCCTCTCTTTTCTCCAAGCTCCTTCCCTCAGCCTGTGCCGCTTTATGGTACAATGAAGAGCTTACCAACGGAATGCCTTCCGAAGTAGAAGATCCTTCGGAAAGTGCAAAACCGTCCTTTACCACAGCGATTCGCCTAGGCCGAGGATCTTTTGAACGACTCTAATCTAGTTATCGGCCTTGTTCAGAAGAAACTCCTCTTTAAGAGCGGTTCTCAAGTCCTTCTTATTAACCAGAGAAAAATGACGCGCGGAGGCGTGCTGATCTGCAGAAAGATAACCAAACCTCCTATGGTCAATTAACCAAGGAAAGTTCTGTGCTACAGAAAGTAAAAGACTTACAGAAATGGTAAGATTCTCCTTTAGCAAGCTTTCTATGTTGAAAAAATGTGCTTATTAATGTGGAAATTGGACTAACTTTAGAATATATTCACCGAAGTTCATAAGTGCGCAAATGAGGAGGCCAAGCGGTTCAAACGAACATTTATATCTCCAATTAAGGTTAACCAAATGTAATTTCCCGCCCATAAAAGCAGGAAATCCCTACCAGGGGATTACCATCACACCATCGGAAGAGGGAAACATGGAGCCGCTGAAATTTAATGCAAACGTGCACTGAGTCTCGAAGCACCAAAAGTTTATATGTAGCAGATAAAAAGACCCCAGTGCTGACGTGGACCGAGGTTTGGCGACTCTTGTGGGGGCCCAGGAATATCAAAATCCTCCTCCCCGTCTGAGAGCACGGATAGCAGGATTTTGAGGGGCTATTGTGGGGCCTGAGGGCCTGGTGACCTCGGCCCACTTTACGTCTGGCCCATGGCCTATTCCGAGGAAGAAGGCTTGTTCGAGGAAGAGGCGTGGGAGGTTACACTTTAAAAAACCCCCACCGAGGATAACCCTATCCTCAGCGGACCGAGACTAGCTTCAAATGGGGAAACGGGCCCATGACAGATTGTCACCTCCACACTAAATGCGCTCACCTAACCTTCTGGCCGCACTAATGGAAATGTGACTTTTGGACAGGGTAACCTTGACTATTGTGAATCACTTGAGTATTGATAGTGCCATTGATGGGACGAACAGTCAAAGGGAAAATGCATGGATGATCAACAAATGTAAGGGAAAGATGGGAGCATGAGGACTATATAAGAGGGACCAATAGAACAATAGAAAGGAGGGGGGGGGGGGGGGGAAGCTCCTCAGACCAATGCCGAGGAGCAAGTTTGAGAAGGAATTTTAAGTGCACTGGCCTTCAATGGTGATGAGTTCGTGGTTGGGCTCCGTTTGCCTACAAGGGCCAATTTCTTTAACCCACTCTTTAAAAATGTATTGTTTTGGGCCTTACAAATTGAGTCCTTACAATAGTTATTTAGGTGAAGTTCCCCAATTAATTTACCCATGTAGATGCTTTGATCGAAGAACTATATGTTTGAATTTAATTGTCCTTAAAAAGATAATATTGATTTCATGTATCGGTCAATACAATAACTTAAGTATAGTTATTTAGGTGTTGTACGTGAAGTCCCCAATTAAATTCACCTATGTGGTTTTTATTTTTTATTTTTTTTTATCAATGAGTCATATGGTTGAATTTAATTGTCATTAAAAAATAATATTGATTTAATTGTATTGGTCAATACAATCATATGAGTGAATCTCTTTATTTTTTTGGATAAGAGAGATATTTTTTTTTTAAAATTCACATAGGTGAACTTAGTTAGAATATCTAAGGTTTTATATTTGAAAATTTATGCAATATTCCGAGATTGAATATTGACATATTCTTTTGATCTCTTGTTTAAGCTAAATAGTAGATCCTATTATTATGAATTTTATTAGTGAGATTCACTATTATTATATTCACTTATAGCGTTACTCAAATTAAACGTCCCCTTTCTAATTTTTAATTAAAAAAAAAAAAAAATTAAGGCTCCCTTAAACTTGGGAGAGTATTCATACTTGGGAGTTGGGACTGCTTTTTACAAAGAAAAGAAAAAGGCCAAAAACAAAAAAAAGAAAGCACAACGCTGCGTTTTGAGCAATAAAATGAAAACGGCAATGAGCCAAACTATGTCGTTTTGTTGATGTTAAAACATCCACTCCAATCCACAATCAGGTTGATAAGCCCTAATTCTGAAAGTTGGGCGTGTGCGCACATTGAAGAGAGAGAATATGGAATTTTCATGAAGCCCATTTGAGAAATGCTGTCTTTTTTTGGGTATTGCATTGCATTGCCTTTTCATTGTTAATGTTATTCTGTGTCTTGTTTTATATTTTAAGATCCTAGCCCTTAATTGGTGTATCTGTGGATTTTCTTGGGTGGGTTTTCTAGGAAATTGCAAATTCTGATTCAATTTATGGTTTAACTTAGAATGAGATTATCTTGGTTGTTCCTACTTCCAACAATTGGTCCAAAGCTGAATTTGGTTCTAAAATTTGAAATGGGTATATTCTTAATGACCCAAACCCAATGTTGGCATTTGGGAAAACGATTTGGAGTTCTGGCTTTGGATTTAGTCTATTTAAATGAGATATTAAGGTTACTTAAAAGGTTAAAACTGTTATCTAGAGTGTTTTTGTAATTTGATTAATGAAACTGTAATGCATCAAAATTGGCTCTCTTGTATGTATGTATGTATGTATTAAAATGTTACATGACATGACATTGATAGTTGATACCTCATTTATTTGAGTTAATTATGTATCTTGGAAAGTCAGACCAGAGTGATTAGTTTTTTTCTATTTACAAAAAAATTGTTGTTGTTGATGTTGTTTTTGTTGCTGTGTTGTGCTTGTGGTATGTTCCTTGAATAGATTGCATCTGTACTATAAGAATTAAGAGTGTGGAGCTTCTAAGTCACTAAATTGATGAGATGCTGTAAAATGGTAGTTAGAGAAAGAATATTTATAAGGAAGGTAAAATTATATACATTAACGGGTGCAGAAATTATTATATATCATTATCAATGTGCTGGTGATTGAAGACAGATTATATGTCATCTTCTTCAGTGATTGAAGTGATTTCTCCTGTGCCCCTACTACTTTCTGGTTCTTTCCAGCTGCTCCCAAAGGAGATCTCACCATCATAGGTTCCTTTGGTTATGGTCGCTGGATTTGCTTCCTCTTTAGTGATTTCTGTAGTTGAAAGGATTGTTATAGCCAGGTTAGGAGTATTGGAGGAATGCACTTCCTGTTCTGTGATTTCTGGGGCTGAGGAAGAAGGGCTCATGACTGCTAATGGATGACGGTGTTCATAGTCTGGGAGATTTTTCCTTTGTATTCCTGTTATTGCAGTGTCAGCAGTGTCAGGAGGCAATGAATTTAATGAGTGTATACTTGAAGTGGATCCATTTTTGGAAAGACTGCGTCTGGCATTCTTCTGCCAATTTTTGAGACCTCTAACTATGCGCTCGGTAAACACTGCGGTCTTCATGCTAGAGCCCATCTGTGACAGTCATTGTCCAGATTTAAAACCAAAATATATATATATATATATATATATATATATATATCAATTGAAGTTACAAGTTACAACCCAACTCAATTTTTATGCGTCTGTTAAGATGTGAAATATGTGTGTGAGTGTTAATTCTATTGTTGTCATTCCTTTGTATTCACGCAAAGACTTTTGACACCAGATGACATGATGAGTGTAATGTAGCCTGTGGAGCTGCCCATGCTTAAAGAATTTCAACTGTGGCCTTCAATACAACTTTAGCTTTCTTTACCTTTAGGAACCTTTTGACACAATTTTGGACTGTTTTAGTTGATTACTGGAGCAATAACTTTCTGATGAAGGAGCAGCCAAACTTGGTCTGTTCAAAGTTATTATTTCATGGTACCAGAATATTTAAAGTTATTTCTATAAATCTTCTACACATCAAGGGTGTAAACCCCTTGTTTTAACTCTATGGAAGAAGCGTCAATCTTAGGCTCCTAATCTTACTAGTTTGGTTCTAACATTCCTTTGCTGGTACATTGTTTCTACAATGTTGTAATCATGGAATTGCTTACAATGTTACCCTGATTCTTGATTGTTTTAAACCTCATTCACTAGAAATACTAGTTTGCATTTTGTTGATACATTAAAATTAGAATTCTCATACTAATTTTTGGTAATAGAGTCTATCTGTTTTTGTAGCCTGCTTATCTCTCTCTCTCTCTCTCTCTCTATATATATATATATATATATATATTATTTCATTTTTTGGACTTCAGGAATTGGTTCCATTATCTTCTATATATTCAATTTAAAACTCTCTCTATCTCATTAATAAATATTTAGTAACTTGTTTGTGAATACAAATGTTTTACTTTATAAATTTATAATACAGCAGCCCATCATTTATTGGATTTCAGTATTCCTTTTAGCGTAGGGAAGGGATATGTTTGTACCTGGGTGACAAGTGCATAAAGAGGCAGGGTGACATAACCACAAATGAGCTGCACAGCCATGCCCATGGTAATTCTTATGGTGAAGTCCTCCGTTTTTTCATTGAAGCAAGACCTTAGGCCATACTCGTACTGTTATTGACAATGAGTCAGCTTAGGATGTAAAAATCTTGAGTTTACAAACTTAAGATACCTACCCATGTCCAGATGAAAAATGCCAGCTGAAAGGAGTTCTGCAAAAAATACATCAGCTTTTAGGATTTTATCATGTATGTAGAAATCCATTTAGGATAAACTTCCTTTTATCTGTGTTCAAGAAGCATATGCTAATTTATGAGCACTCACTCAAATTCAAGTGGACTTTCCAAAAATGTTCAATTTCTTTTCATATATAATTGCAAAATTTTACATGAATTTGTGCTGATATAGGAATGGTAATCTTCATTGATTTTCATAATATCTGTCTTTTTTCATTGAAGGGGAAGTTAATATCCATTCTACGATTAAGGGTAAGTCACATTAATTTCAAATGTGCAAGAAGACTACTCTCTATATTGATCTGGAAAAGATATGGCAACCTTTTTTTTTATGAATTTTGGTTCCTCCGTTACATTTTGATGTTTGGATTTAAACATAAGATAGGATGTAAGATAATGTAGATAGAGTATCTAGTTGTGTGGTTTCACTACATGAATATTCATATTAATGTTGAATATATTATGCCTCTGTACTTCAAGTATACTTATGAGTTCAAAAGGGACCACCTGTTATGGAAGGATCCTGGTTGTCAGATTACATGGGGACTCGCATAAGGAGATGCATGGATGTCTAGATCTCTAAGATGTAGGATTGTAGAGGAAAAAATTAAAATTGATATGCTTTTGTTTCAATTAGATGTGTATAACCAATGTTTATGATATTCTATACCTGGATCAGGTTGAGCTGGAGGAGATGGAGAAGCCAATTGGGTCGACCAAACCAGAAATAATCATCACTAGGCTTCACAAGAAAAGTTCCTAGAGTCACAGGGTTCTCCTTGCAACTCTCCATACACATTTTGGTTAATGTGACTTCCAGCTTTGTCCCCACAACCAGAACAATCTTCATATAAAAATGGTAGCAGACAAAAGTAACATCAGGGAAAAAAATAAATAAAAAATAATAATGTGATTTCATCAAGCATGATATTAACAATGTGTTACATAATATTTTTGATTGATCTCACCACTAGGGGAATAAAAGGTAGCCAGTAGTAATTATAAAATTCTGCAAAAATGGCAGGTAGAACAGTGTTAAAAGAATATGACTTATTTTTGCAAAATACCACTACACCTCTGAAATATGGTCATTCAAAATTATAAAAACATAAGAAAACTATATTCAATTCATTTGCTTACCCTTTGCGCTGAAAAATATGAATAGTATGGAAAAGATCCAGATGTAGAACCTGCAAGAGTGAACTAAAAAATCTTATAGCTTGAATTATTGTCCTATATCTTGTCATCACTATTTTTAGTTTTCTTCTTATATTTTTCTAATTTATACATGTACATGGATCTAGTCAATCTGGTATGAATTTTATATTTTGCAATTGTCTTTACCTGATTCCAACAACCTGCTCAAAATCATCATCAATAGTCCTGGTAAGAAGTTTGTGGAAGTTGAAATTGCTGCCTGCAGCCACATTGGCCTACATAACCAACCAAGGAAATTCAGTTCTAAGCTTTGAAGGAATATTGACATCTCACTTGGGTTTTTGAACTCATGAGGCTTGCTTTATTCTGGCCTGAACACATTGTAAACTTATTCGGTGTTTTGTTTGACATGTTTATTACTGCTTTAAAGTCAATGCCTAAGGCTTTTTACATTTTTTATAGTTAAGATTGTATCCATAGCTTTACATGCTTTCTTCTCAGCCAAATTGTCTTGATGATCTGACTTACCTTAATGAACCCATTGCGAAGAGTTAAGTAATCAGTTTTTGAGACTGAACCACTGAATTGTCGAGTGAAGCAAGCCTAAAGAATAGAAAATGTCATTAGTGTCTTTGGAACTATAGTCAAGGAAATGTGGCTTTCAATTGCTTGATGAAACCATTGTATTTGGTGATATATATAATTTTTAATAATTGGCTTCAATTAAACTATTGAAGAGGAGCAGCCTGATTTTTAGCAAACACTAATTAGGTACATTTTCACAGTCACAAGAGAAATCCTTTTAACATTCTATTCTCAGGCACTTTTCTTTGTCTCTTTTTCCTTCTTCTTCTTTCCACCCCACCCTCCCCCCTGCCCCCTGTGTTTTTGGAGGTAGAATCTTTTGCAATGTACACTAATGAATCAGACTGCATTTTTGCACAAAATAGTTTGCCTATGCATTTGAAACCTTTGAATACCTCAAAATAGTGTCACCCGCTCGAAAGAAGATGTCAGAATAAACGTATTGAAACTATGTGCTGAAATCATTAGATATCATTCACCTTTGAGAATTTATTCATGACATTTGGCACATATATTGAGCTAATTGCTGCAGGTTAGGTGCTGATATTCTACTCACTTACCAGCCAAAGTAAGAGGGGGTGATTACTCCAGAACTTCAGATGACGTCTCCCAAAAGATGTTTGGCGGGTAAGCTGAAATCTCCTTGCATCTGTCCATATGAAATTATCATTAAAATAAATATTTTATGGATACATTTTGGAATTTGATGCTGTGTATGTTTGTTTATGATTAGAATTTATACTTCTGTAGGATGTCTTGTATATATAAATTCCTTTATCCATCTAGTTTGATGAAACTGTAGTTTGATGTTGGTCAAAAAATAAATGTGATACTTTCTGTCCAGAATACAGATATAAAACTTATAAAAAAATTATCGAAAGCATAATGATAACTGTAAAGATGAATGAGGTTCCAATAATTTTTTGTGCTGATGTTTTTGTCACATTATCTGTGCAGTATAGGCCTTGAGATCATTCATTGCATCTTGTGGAATTGTCTTCATGATTCTAGTAAAAAAGGATAGTAGACCTCGATCGGGCAGCCTATGTTCAATATGGAATGAAGATTGCTCCATAATTTTAAAATTCAGTAACAGTTAAGAATGCCAGTAATTTCATTCTAGCCTTCGCTGCAGTCACTGCTATGATTTGCATTGCATAGGTACAACAGTTGGAGCAAATGTGACTATAACAATAAAAATTCACTGGAGTAGCTAAGGAGGGCCATCTTAATACATAGAGCAATGAAAATAACATAGAGAAACAATATAGGTTACCATTAGCAATCTGATGATGAAGTGTCCGAGTCTCTTCCTCCCATGCTTTCCATTTACTCATCTGTTTATCATATATATATTTTCAAAAAGTTAAAAGCAACATAAAATACAATGGCTACCTGAAGAAATTATTTTTATAATCTTCTGTTATAGTAATAAGAATATGAAATAAATTGATGATCATTTTTACTTTTCTTTTTATGTTTTACGAGTGGGCACTACACTTAATTAGTATTTATTAATAATGATGAGAGACATAAGAATTAATGATTAGGGCTATTGATTAATGTGATTTGTTGAATGTCACCATCAAATGATGAACTTGATAACGATTAAGCTCTGACAAGACTTAAATACGGGATAGGATTAAAGATGCTGCAGAGCAGGTCGGAATGGGAATGTGCCAGGTTTGGGAGAGAAAAAAAGCCCTTTCCAAACCCAGACCCATTAAAAATTTTCCATCTCAACCTCTTCTCCTTTAAATTTGAAAAACCTAAACCCGTCCTGAACCTGTCCATATATCTTACCATGAGTTAGGTTGAATGGCCGGGTTAACTTAAAATTCAATATCTAAAATACTATTTAAGCACTTTTACACTAACTTAAGTGATATTTATAATACAATCCAAACATAATCGAGCTCTATAACTACTCAATCATCATCATAATTCATGATGTTCAAACCACTAGAAAAATATTGTAAATCCAATATAACGTTTTAATTTTTTTTACATCACATAAAATTAAGTTCTAACTGTCCATTAAATATTAGAAGCCAAAACACCACCTAAGTTGTTTAACCTCATATCACTTCCACTTTCCATTCTCCAAAATCTTTCAATACAGTAGAAATTATATGACTTAAAAAGCTACTAATCCAAGCCCTTCCCAAATCCTAGTGGACTTAAAAAACATTTGAATCCAAACCCATTGCATACCCATATAAAAATCTCAAACTCTTATCATTAGGTCGGACCAGGTTGCGATGGAAAACCCATTAAATCTGACGAATTGCCATCCTTAAAGCAGAGGGGCTAGCAGAATATTGTTGTCCATGGCCTGACCATGAAATTCCTCAAACTTAATTTTAGTTCACATCCAGCCAAGCCCTAGGTTTGTGCTTATTTTTTCTTCCAAAGGGAAGAAAAAAGAAGGGGTAAAAAAGAAAATAACAAAAATGACAATGGTTTAGGCTTACTGAGAGGGAATGGAGCTAATTCTGCAGTCAAGTTAGAAAAAATGACAAATGTCTTGGTGTAGTAAAATGGTAAGTACTGTATTTATCCAATTAATTGATCTATTAATGAAAATATACATTTGCTCTGGAAATGTAATGATCTGCATCATTAAGGTTTATTCAATTAATTGATCAAATAAAATATTCAACAGAAAACCGAGTAATAAAAAAAGTACTGTATTTATCTTCCTAAGATAAAGTAGGTTCAATTTATGATCCTCCATGTATTCCACAGCTGTATTTGTTCATTAGAAGAGATAAATTACAAAAAAAGTATAGATCAGGACACTCCTAAGGCTTTAAAAAAGATAGAGCCACTAGCAATAGCAGAGGAAAGAACATGCTCATATTCTCTATCTTTTTTGTTATATTGCTGGGGATTATGATTCTTGAGTTGTTTATATTTTGACTTAATGAAGGCTTTACCAACCAAAATTTATTCCTGTTGGGCCCGACAGATAATTTGTTGAAAGAATTGCTTTTCAATTGATTGTCTTCCATGATGAGAACAATTCATGTCACTATGCAAAGGGATTCTTAACCACAAAACCACTCCCCCCCACACACAAAAAAAAAAAAAAAAAAAAAAAAAATTCAAGATCAAAAATATATTTTTTGACAAAATATCTATTATTCCAAAAACTTAAATTTTTAAGAAATGGTAAATTTAATCATTTAACCATAATCTTAATACTCTCTTTCACATGAGATTTTTAACAATTTAAATGGGAGATAAAGTGGAGGCTGAAATTGAACTCAAAATCTCCTGTTTTGACACCACATTAAATTACCAGTTGTGCCAAAAGTTTAAGTTATGAAATAGTGAATTTAATCATTTAACCAAAATTCTAATATATTTAATAAAGCGAAAAGTACCAACAACTAGCTAATGTATAAGTTTTGCAAGAATTGAATTGCTTCAATACCTTGGCCATCCCAAGACACATAGTTAATATGCAGTACAAAACATGAAACATTGCTAAGAAAGAGATGAAGACATTTAGATGCATGATTCCTTCCCTTGGCACCAGAGAAACCATTCCCTATGAAATAAGAGAAAGATAAATATTAGAAGCAGTGAATCTCGTATCATAGACTCATAGTAATTAATATCTTAAGTTCATAAGCCCCTTCATCAATGTCCCAAAGGACACTCCAATTAGTCTTTTTTAGTGAATTGTTTTAGCACGTGAAATATTCGTAAAAAAAATTATTAGTGATTATTGGAGATTGATGAAGTACAATAAATTGATATTCTTTACCTTTGATTCACAGTAATTATCATCCATGATTTCATTAGAAAATGTTGCACTGGAATTTGATCCTGAAATTTGTGTCTCTGATGAGAAAACTGGTTCTACTAACTTGACAGGATCTTTGCATGGATGAAAAGAATTTGCCACAGCTTGAGTGATGCAAATTTTTGATATGGGTACTACCATTATTTCGAGAAGCAATGATATGAAACCGAAATTCATCATTTCTATGATAAGTTCAAAACATTAGTGAACAAATTATTAGTAATCAAACCTGTTATAGAGCAAAATTTGTTTATAAGAAATAGAAATGAACTTGAACTCTCACCAATATAATAGAAAGCCTATCGACAAGTCTTATACTTTTTTTCATTTTTCTTATTGCTGCAGGATGCTAGGCTTGTACTAACCTGTTTTGATCTTGACCAAAGCCCTATATAGGGCTTTTCTGCCCCTTTTCCTGAGAAACTGAAGCATGCAAACCAACCTCATCATCTAAGGCACACCCTTATAGACCCCATAGTCCCATACACATTAAATGATCAAATAACTATATACAACTTGTACCTCAGTTAGATGGTGGAGGCCAGCATCAATCATAAAAGATAGCAGAAAGAAGGACAAGCAAAGAGTTGAGACAGCCCATGTTGGTGTTTCTTCAAGAGAACCTTTCCTTCTGTCCATCTCTCCCTATGTCTTCTTTGTCTATGCATTTGCCTATATAGACCTAGTTTATATACACATTTTAAATCAGTAAGGTAGAGGATTTGTCCCAATCTGATTGGAATAATTCCCGTACGGTACGGTGAATGGTTTCCTTACATTTCCTTCTCCATGCATTTTAAAAAAGTTGTGCATGTCACTATCAGGGCCGGCCTAGGCCTAGGCCACTTAGGCCACCACCTAGGGCCCCTACTAAAGAAATGCCCCAAATTTTGGAGCAAAATTTGATATATCTAAAATTTTTTTGTAGAGATATTGGAAAAAACGTTAGTTTTATAATTTTCTTCTATTTTTAAGAAGTTTCAAAGCATTGAGTAATGTTAGAGATAATATAACTTTAGATTCATGGGTCTTATAAATAGAGTAATGCTATAGTTTTATAAACTATTTTACAACATTTTTACAAACTGTTGTTGTGGTCAATTTCTTACTTGTTCTCATTTGGGCCCACTGATAACATTACTTTTTTATTTATCTATAATCATTTCTCACACCATTAATTTGTAAAAGTTTTTGTAAAAGAATTTGTATCTCTAGCATTTTTTCTTATAAATATGTGTCACTAATTGCAAGAAATAATTCAGATAGAAAAATGCTAGAAATATTATTAATTTTACTTGAAAAGTTTACAAATTGATGTGATAATTAATATAATATGTGGACGTCAATAACTTATTAAATGCATTTTTGAATTATTTTTTGTGATTAATTATACATCTTTGTAAGCCTCATGTTATAAAATTTATAATATCCTTAACATCATTCATTCAAATAGTTGTTTATTATTTTCTTAAAGTGTTACTAATCGCATTCATTTCTAAATCGTTTGAAAGTTTTTTTAGAAAAATTTATTATAAATTTAGCATTTTTCCAAAAAAAAAAAAAAAAGCATATTACAAAATAAAAGGAATAGATTTTTGTTATAAAGAAATTATGATATTAAATATTAGTTAAATATTATTTAAGTGATAACAAAATGGTCACATTTAAATATATCGCCTTAGGCCTCCAAATTTGTTGGCTGCCCCTGGTCACTGTCCAAGTAAATTACTAAATTCAGCAATACTTTGGCACTGCACCAAATAAACAAACCAAAAAAAGTCAGCAGATATGGTTAAAATAATATAGAATTTCTTATCAAAACAACTGTAGTAGCTGGTAAGTGTAACTTAGTTTTTTCTTTCTTCCTTTTTTGACATCAGTGAACCTAAATTTTCACCTCATCAATGGTAGGAAAATCTCAATATTTGAGACTTTGAAAGTTGGAACAAACTTTATTTATCTTGATTTTTTTTTTTCATTCCTTTTTTGCGGTTCCCTTTAGCTGTATGAAGAGCTACTCTCATTATGTTTGGTTCCTTATGTTGTGTATTTAGGAACTATGGTGTATCTGATCAAGTAATTGCTTGATTTCTCTGAGTAATTACTTGATTTCTCTGAGTAACGTAGGCTTGAACTCCTCTCCTTACTCCAAAGTAATGAATTTGGTTGGTAGAATAGCTAGACCTAGATGTCATATTCACCTTTTTGACTAAGATGTCATATACTCTTAAATTGTCTAAATACATGTACAAAATGGCAACTATGAGCTCGTTTTAAATATATAAATGTATAATCTCGTTTAAGATTTCACACTTAATGACCCACCAACGGTATTTATAAGAGTACTGCACTGATCACCAGAATAGCAGGTAAAAAACATGGACTCCATCACTTACAAAATATGGAGCTCACATAGTTAAGACACTATTTTCGAGTTTAAAATTTGATCTATAGCCAATATATATGTTCCTGTAATCCTAAATGCTACTTTGTAATTTTATACAGTAAAACAATCTGACCGCTGTGGGAAGTTTTCAACAAGGAATTTTTTGTTGCTTTGAAGTAAAACAATCTGACCGCTGTGGGAAGTCTTCAATATGGAATTTTTTGTTGCTTTGAAGTTCAAAGCAACAAAAAATTCCTTGTTGAAGATGAGTTAATGTTAGGCTAAGAAAGGTTAAAGGGCATAATGATTGATGAATACCAAAATGAGGACGTGTTATATTTTGATTTATCAAGAAGATGCAATAATTCAAACAATGTAAAGTAGACATCAATCCTGCACTCAAAGTCAATTCTTAAGCATACGTAAATCAAAGCTAATGTGCTTATCAATATGTAAGATGTAACTTGGCTTATTCCTTTTTTTTTTTTTTTTGATGAAAGTAACTTGGCTTATTATGAGTCTATAGGAGAGGAAACTATTTTATGGATTCCATGCTACCGTGCGGAAGGTCTAGATTTCAGGATTATAAAATTTTTTATCATAAGTTTCTATATGAGCCCTTAACAAAGATTATATATAAGGTAATTATTGGGTACTTCCAAATTACTAAAAATGCGTACTCTCCCTCTTACATAATTATGGGTCTTACTAATTAAATTTATAGTGGGATTTATAATTCATGTGAGAGGGAGGAGTACGTATTTATGGTATTCTCAGATTATTCAATAATTTTCCATATATAAGGATTTACTAATGCTCTTAGGGCATACATTAATAAACCGTTTTATGAAACTTTTTATGAAAAAACAAACAAGTAATCAACTCTTTTGACAGTTTTTTCAATTCTCCATAAAAACTTTCTCAAAACTTTCCCAAACTTTCCATTTAGGATAAAAACTTTCTCAAAACTTTCCTGAACTTTCCATTTAGGCTAACTTTTCTGTCTCTTCATTTCACGATGAGTCTTTAATTTTTCCACAGAAAAATGAAAATATCATGTATACTTTATAGGATAACCAGGTCAAAATTATGCGGATATATATATATATATATATATATATATATATATATATATATATATATCAAGACCACGACATTTCTTCAATACATTACAGACCACAAAATTTCTTCGATGCTTCCCCCAACAAATATCATATGCGCTTGCTACCTCTTGTCTTCAACCCACCATAGTAAAATATTAGGTAATGTTTATACAGTAGGTATGTTTTTCATTTAATGCATTAATAAATTGAATTTTTTGAGTATAAAATTTTGTGATCTTTGACTATAATCATTTTTGTCGAATTGTAACGATTTGAAGCAGTTTACTTTTATATAAATATATATATATAATCCTAATGAATTTGGCGCCGGGGGGGGGGTGTGGTTGTGTGTGGAAAGATAAAGCATTGAAAGAAAAGAAGAAAAAACAGATGTGCCAAGCATAAATATTCATAGATAAAAGATTAAATATAGTGATATTGAGTTTGAGTCTCGTTGCCAATAATAGTACTAGAAGTTTGAATAGAAAACGTCATGAGTGCCAATTGGATGGTATATGGGCCAGTAAAGTTGGAATGGAAGAGTTCTTGGGGTTTGAACTTTGAAGATTTTTAATATTTTGTCCATTAATTAATTTGAAATAGCATGTCACAAATCACAAGATCAGTGGAGTTGAAATTATTTTCTCTTTTAGCTGTTTTGAAACGGAAGCGTTACGCACCTTATATTATATTTTTGTGGATGAGGAGACACCGGCACCGGCTGTTGCAAAACAAGATTTAGTTCGAAAGTTTTAAATAGAAATGTCTGAGTCTTTGCTTAAACACCTACGTCTAATGGCTTAAATATGAATGTAAATAAAGTTTATCCTGATCGATTCCTAGGATAGATCATTAATAAGGTGTTTGGACTTTGGATGGTGGGGGTGAGTTTAATAAACCTTGTTTGGATGTTTTTAACAGTCTGCTTATGAATACAACTATTTTTTCATCAAATTTCACAGCTTGCTGACTCGTGTAATTGTGATTAATTTGTGAGTAGGCAAAATAAAGTAGTAAGTTGCACAAGAAAAAAAATATCTAGTACTTATAATCTCATAAATCAACAAATTATGAAATTGAGTGTGTGATTGATTCTCTAAAATTATTCTTACTAATGAGACCTCTATAATAGAGAGCAATATTACTTTCTTATTCAAAATATGAGACACGTCCCTTATACTTGTACTCATCTTTCATTTCAAATAATTCATATTTGATCTTTTTTGTATGTTTCGAGAATAATATCATTTCCTTGTTTTCTTTTCTTGAGTTTATTTTTTTTCATGGATTCAGAATAACAAGATATTCTCGATTAATTGCGTTTAAACTTTAAAGCCAAAGAAAGAAAGATGTTTGAATTTGTTGAGAGTCATTTTCAAAGCTCAACGACCAGTTTGTCTGTTTGCAATTGCATGCATCTTAGTATATTCATCATTTACCTTTATCTTCTTTTTATAATGAAATAAACTAATAGTATATCAGTGCTGAAACTAGTCAAACATTAATTGGCGGCCTCCGTACATATTGAACATGTATATTCATCATTTGCATGTGCAAATGATGAATAATTGAATATACATGTTCATCATTTGCATGTGCAAATGATGAACATACATGTTCAATATGTACGGAGGTGCAAATGATGAATATACATGTTCAATCAATATGTACGGAGGCCGCCAATTAATGTTTGACTATTTTTAGCACTGATATACTATTAGTTTATTTCATTATAAAAAGAAGATAAGGTAAATGATGAATATACTAAGATGCATGCAATTGCAAATAGACAAACTGGTGGTTGAGCTTTCTTCTCAAAAAAAAAAAAAAAAAACTGGTGGTTGAGCTTTGAAAATGACTCTCAACAAATTCAAACATCTTTTCTTTCTTTGGCTTTAAAGTTTAAACGCAATTAATCGAGAATATCTTGTTATTCTGAATCCATGAAAAGAATAAACTCAAGAAAAGAAAACAAGGAAATGACAGTATTCTCGAAACATACAAAAAAGATCAAATATGAATTATTTGAAATGAAATAAACTAGTAGTATATCAGTGCTAATAGTATATCAGTTCTGAATCCAAGTTTGATTTCTACAACATGATGCCATCAAGAGGTAGTCAAGATCTTCACCTGATATTCTCTTTACTTTAGTTTGGTAGCCTTTAGAAAGAAAAAAAAAAGTGAGTTTCTGTTGGCTCTTGGATCCTTTTGACACTGTTCGTTGCCATTAATTCAAACTCAAAACGCGATTTCATTCCTTAATTTTGTCTTTCGGCTTCTCATTGTTGCGTACACAGCCGATATAGGAAGTCAGCTTCGAATTCCATGTATAAATTCTCTTGTTAGAGGTTCTGGGCCGGACCAATCCAAATGATCTGGTTCAGTCTCGGAAGGCAGCAGAATTGCTAGAAAACATGGTTCAATCTCTTCCATATACCACTCTACATGATTAATAATGACTGTTAACTTTGATATTCTATCTCGAAGAAGATTGATATATTTGTGGCATCGAAGCAGGCTTTTCTTAATCCTTAGTCCTTGGTTTTCAATTTTGTTGTTGAAGACTTTCGAAATACTACAACTACTAATACCAAACATTGTTTCCTTTGCTTTTCTACAAATAACTACCGAGAAATATATAAGAACAATAATTATCTTTTATACGTGAGACGGCTCCAGAATATATATTTTTTTAAATGAATCATTAAGAAATTTAAATTAAACATAATTTAATAAAAAGAGAACTTGAATATATTGAATTATCGACCAAAAAAAAAAAAAAATACAAATACATGAAGTTTATAATTTCTTTTTACGAATTTTTATATTTTAAAATAGTTACATGATAGTTCCTTTTACGTACAGCTAGCTGCCCATGTCATGAGATATATGGGCATCCTCCCCCACACAGTTATGCATATATGATGCATGAGAAGGGGCTAATGACTCACATTTTAATAGGCACTTTTTGTGAGTTATAGAGAACACACGAGAAAAATTAAAATCTTCCTCTTTTCCATCAATTTCTATAAATACAGATGCAAATATTGTTTGTTTTATTCTCACTGTAAGAAAAAACCTGTATTGCAACAAAGCTATTGCAACAAAAAAGAACTTTAGTGGCAATAGGAACTAATTTAGTTCGTGAAGCTTTTTTTGTTGTAATAGGGACTTAAAAATATTAATTTATTGCAACAATATTTTATTTGTTGTAATAGACTAATCACTCCCTTAGATTCCCCAAATTTATTTTCCCAAAATTTTCATTACCGTTATTTCAAAAAAATTCCCTTTCCCTTCATATTTTCATTACACGTAGATTTCACGGTTCTCTAATGGTGGATTCGGTAAAGCACACTATGGGTTAAAGTGATCGAAGACTCACCACCAATTCTAAGCTCTCCTCTCACCAGAAGAAGATCTTTAAGGTTGACAACCACATCAGCGTTGCCATTGCCAGACTCACTGCAGACGGTTGTGTTCTCTCTTACTAGTCTCCTCTTCCTGTTGGTTGACTCATTGTTCAAATCGCCGATAAGGCTCAGGTCCTCATTTCTCTAACGCTAACCCAGTATATACTACCTTTTTGGAAAATGTAGTTGTTCATCACTGGATTTACGATTTTGAGTTGTTGTTGATGAGTGATTGGATTATGGAAGCTTTAGGGTTTTGGATTTGCTTACTGAGTGATATTGTGGATTTAGATTGAGTTTTTGTTAATTTCTTTATATTTGCTTATTGAAATTTTAGGATTAAACTTAGTTTTGTGTGTGTAAAATGTTAGGATTTAGAAAATTTTTCAATGTTTTGTCTATGATGATTCCAATAGATATTTAACACTTTGTAGAATACACAACTCAAATCTGCATGTACTTGCAATGTTTTTATGAGCTAAAACTTTTTGAAGAAAATGTACTGTTTGTGGCAACTTTTTATGCTTTAGGTCTTAATTTTGATGTGATTTTGATAAGGTAATCATACACCTTCCAAGTGATACTAGAATTGTTTGCTTTTGGTGGAGGCGAAGTTTGCTTTTGGTGGATACGTCCTCTCTTATTAGGTAGTTAACTCTTGCAACTTTTCACGCTGTAATTTTTGCTTTCCAAATTTTTCCGCATTGTTGTGTGCTTACTTCCTTGATATTGTCTTGGGTGGTGTTTGTTTGTTTAGACCCCTTAAAACAAGTTGTTTAACCTAATTAATTAACCAAGTTGTTATTAGGTTTATTATTGATCAGATCTAGGTTAAAATAGCATATATCATATCATTCATAAAAGCGAAAATGTAAATAACACCACGATATGATAACCCAGGAAAACCGATGAAACGAACCGTTTCAAGGTAAAAACCTGAGAAGGATTTAACTTAGTTATTCTTAAGGTAAAGTAAATTCACTGTAAGAGAATTGAAGTTTTTACAATTAGATTTAACCCTAAATTTATTGCTACCTCATGTAGTAATTTACTGACATGACCATATACAAGCTCCGAATTCACGGACTTCTTCTCTTCTTGGATTTGTAGCACACAAGCTCCCACATTTGTGACATCCCACTCAAAGGTATAGCAACACAAACTCTCCAGTTTGTGACTCCAAGACCACCCTTGAAGGTTTAAATTATTAGCTATTGTTGATCTTGCTGCAACAACTTCAGATCTACCGGTTTTAATGGTATGAGAATGATTTCCGGTAGTAACTTTGATAGAGGAAGACACCATACCTTTTAGATCTCACAAGAGCACCTCCAAAGTCTCTAAGAGCTCTAAAAACATAGTTAGAGTTTTCCTTTATATACTAGAAGTGTTTCACTTGAAACCCAAAACGTTTAAGCAGGGTTTGGGTTGGGCTGAAATAGAATTCTGCAGAAATTTCATCTTTGCGATTTTTGATTAGTTAGATCTAATTTTTGATCAGTCAGATTTCATTGAATTTGAACTCTCATTTCTGCAGCTTGAATGTTCTTGTATTTTGACTTGTAATACCTTGAGCATTGTCTAATAAACTCTATAGACTCTAAGATCTATACCTATACAAGTTTGTACTTACGGTTTGCTAATTGTTCTAAACTTATAGAACCTAACAAGTGGTCAATTACTGTTGCTGTAACCTTTCGCAACAAATATTTTGTTGTAATAAATTATAGCAACAATATTTTTTGTACAATAAATTTTTTGTTGCTTTGTGTAAATCCTTATACTTAAACACGATCAAAGAAGAATCCACTTGTACACCAATGGAATGTCTCCTCCAAAATACTCCCAATACAATGAAAATGAGGCGAAGAAAGAGTAGAACGCCAATAATCCAAGCAACCTTTCTTGAATTTTTGGTTTTACTTCTACTTCCCATTTCATCAAATGCTGAGATGTGAAGATGAATATCTCCAATTAACTCATTATTAGATGAGGGTGATCAGAGATGCACAAGTTTTCCTTCATAAATTAAATATCCATTATTGTAAGAGAAGCTCCACAGTAACAGTCGCTTACACAATTTAATCTGCATTCTTCAATGGTTTTGATAGCTGGATGTTGTTGTGCTCTTGTAAAGCGCATGATGGATATCATGAGAAAGTTGTCATTTGAGCATTGAAAAAGGTTTCTTCTCTCACACCCACTAGTATAGAAGGATAAGTTCCAACTTTTTGGATCCTTTGATTGAATCCTTCATTTCTGCTCATTGCCGATGCCATTGTCCCCAAAAATACCCACAACATCACAAAGTTACATAAGTGTCTTCCAAATTGTCTTCCAAACCGAGTTCCAATGGAATAAATCCCCATCCCATACTAAAAAAATGAGTTCCAAAGTGACATTCAAAACAAATCTTGCAAATTTGTATGGGGAACAACGGCATATATAAAATAGCTTTGATTCTCCTCGGAAACATAGGACATGTTTATGTACTTGATACTAGGATCTTTCTTAGACAGAGACCTACCATACTTACTATGATACGCAGCCATGTGTTAGTAGTCATTCTCATAATATTGCACCAAGTTACCTGTTCCATTTTTTTCTACTTCTAATTCAGCAGAGAACACTATAAAATGGATTATCTAAACTTCCCTATGAAATTAAAAAATTAAAATGACATGTTTCATTGGTAAGGGGATTGAAACCCTGGAATATCCTAGTCTCTGGAGACCATGTATCAGATAAATTGTTAAAAGACTCTCATTTTATAGAGGACAAGGATTTCCTACAAACGTGTTTGTAGGAGTTACTGCAGACAGTGTTATGTGGCAACATGTAAAACTAACATCTATCCTGGACCATGTGCATGTCACATGACCAGCCAAAGTTATCAAATTCACTTAACCACAGTTGGCACTTAACCACAACCCCAACCCAAGTAAAACAAAACAAAATCCCAACCATTTCTCTTTGCCGGTCCACCCCTCTCTCTCTCTCTTTTTCACTTCACCAACATTTGTCGCTGCCATCATTTCTTGGCGGTGATACCTTGGTCAAGTTGGCTCAACGCAGCAAAAACACGATCATTTCTCTCTCCCTTTAGTCTTAAATCTCTTACAAAAATGGGGAAAAAAAAATCTTTTTGGTTGTGATTGACCCATGGTTTGATTGGAAAGTATATGTGGAATTCGTGGGTGGATTTAGCTGTAAATATTTGATTTGGATCAAATTTTGTGTTTAGAACTATCAAGGTCTCAAAAAAGGTAAAATGAAAATTTTTTTTTTTTTTTGGTGAAAAGTTTGGCTTGAAATGGGGACTGAGAGTACACATGAGCCAGTTTGTTTCTTGTTTGAAAGACAAGTTTGATTTGTAAACTATTGAAAGGGAAGTCGAGTTTTGCTGGTCCTAAGAAGGTATATTGTGAGTTGGAGAGAATATTTTGGATGCCCAAATTTTTTTTTGGGGAAGCATGGAGATGAAAAATCCGATTTTTTTTTTTGTTATTTATTGTAAACCTTTAGCTTTAGTTTTATATGTGAAATTCTTTTCCTTGGTTGATTCATTCTAAAGCTCTAAAGGTGTGATGAAAAAATTATTTCACTCACAAATGCATAATACTCATCACACTTCTAAGTATTTTTTTGTAATTGAAAAATGTAATAATTCTAAATTATAATGAATACAAATTATTAAAATTTACTTAAAATATAGAAAAGCATATGAGTGAGTGCTCAAATGCTAGGATATATATATATATATACTTTTTCTTTTTGGTAAATATTATTACTAAATCTATATATAGAGTTGTAGCTCATTCCGATCTTAGCCACGTCAGTGACCCAACCACTTGAGATTCCACCCATCTTATAAAAACAAGAGGCCCCAAATCTAAAAAAAAAAAACAAGAGGCCCACCCACTGAAATTATAAAAAAAAAAAAAAAAAAACAAAAACAAAAAAACAAGCGAAAACGTAGGAGTAAAACACAAAACAAAAACAAAAACAAAACGAAAACGTAAAAAGTAGAAAACACAAAAACAATACTCAAAACAGGAAACAATAATATACCCCCCCAAACCTTCATTCCATTCTGTTCTGTTCAGATCATTGTCAAGTTCAAGATCCCAAAAACAAAGGAAAAAAAAAGCAAAAAAGTAGTGGTGGATGGCAAAAACCAACAAGTATACCTCCATTAACTTCAATCAGATCTACGAGAAAACCCTTCCTTCCAATTCCAATCCCAACTCCAAACCCATCAAAAACCCATCTTCCTCTTCATCTTCCTCTTCACCCTCTTACTCTGCAATCTCTTCTCCCAAGACCCATGGCCGCATGTTGGTCCTGACCCGACCCACACCCACATCCAAGCCCAAACCCATCACCACTCCATCACCACCACCACCGCAACCTCTTTCCCCACAGCCCCAGCAAAGCCAGCTGATCCCCGATCGGACCCGGTCTGATCCCGGTTCGGACCAGATTTCTCTTCGTCCGCTGGGTAGTACCGGTTCCGGTTCTCCTGCTCTGTCACCGGTTCCGAGCTTTGAGAGGGACAAGGAGGTGGTGGGTGTGGTCACGTCTCCGAAGCCGGACAAATTTGTGCCTCCGCATCTTAGACCCGGTTTTTCAGGGAGGGAGGAGCGGATTGGACCGGATGTGGTCCGGGTCAGGGAATCGGGGCGGAACAATTTCGGGTCTCCAGGTAGGTATGGAGAGGATGGGCGGCCCAAATCGGGTGGTGGGTATGAGAGGATGATGAGGGGTGATGAATCGGAGCTGGGAATGGCGAATCGGCCAAGATCGAGTGGAAGCCGGCCTGGTTCGAGTGGATAGTATGGTTCTTTGCTCATTTTTGTCGATGTTTATTCAATTTTTGTCTTCTTATTACTGTAAATTTTTTGATTGAATTTTTTTTTTTGGTACTTGTTGCATTGACTTTTTAAAGAAATGTTCTTTTTTTGGCATAAATAAGGTTCACCACTTGATCCTTTATTGGATATTTAATGTAGAACATGTTATGCGGCATGGTTTTTAATAGGACAGGAATATGGTTTGAAATGAGATATTGTTTGTTTTTTTTTTTGGAAGGGGGGGTAATCAGTGTGCAATTTTAATTGGTGGAAGGAGTTGAGGAGACCAGAGAGCATGGGCAAGAAAGATTTGTGTTTAGAAATATTTTCAGTGGCCTTAATTTGTTTTTTGGAGTGTTACCTGGTGGTATTGCCTCTTTTCTACAATCAGGGAGAGGAATTTGAAACCTGGTTCTCCTAATAAAAGAGAGCAGGCTATGCCACTGAGCTACAAAGCTCTTGGCAAGTGGTGTTGCTACTTTTTATTTATTTATTTTTTTTTTATAGGAGTGGTATTGCTACTTGATTGAACAACAATACATGAGGGTCTAGAATAGTGGGTTATTCTTTGTTGGCATTTTTCTTATGATGAATCATTGAGAAAAGGTCTAGATGCTACTTAAGGTTGCAATTTTTTTAAGTAGCAAAACATGAGTGGCCATTATGCTGTATGGATGATGTTGAGACTTGAGAGAGTTAGAATTGTCATGCATTGTGTCTCTAATTTAATTCTCTATCTCTATGCATACTTGTTAAAGAATGTACATAATCATATGTTCAACAGGTTCCTCTGGCCTGAATGACATGAAAGGGAAATTTAATTTGATGAAATATAATAGATAATTAGTTAACGTAAGCATATGATAAGATAAGGATAAGAGTGAACTCTATAACAAGTATATGATAAGATAAGCATATGGTGTGTATTTGGTTAGTCTTTTAGAGAATAGTGGACGTGCTCAAGTTATGAGCTGCAGTGGTTCATATTGAATCAGGTTTGGTTGATGTTTATAATGGAATTAGATGAGGTGGAATTTGGAATTTGAAACAATGATAGTGTGGGATGAACTCTAGTGGGACCAATGATGCAGTTTTTGAGTGACGAAGGTTGCTAGGACAACGTATTGAAAGGAAAAGAATGAGAACAGAGGGGTACCAAAAAAGGGTGAGATCAGAGATAATGTTTTTGATGGGAAGTAGGGAGAGAATGGAATAGAAATATATTTGAAGGTCTAATGGGAGTGGAAGGGGTGAAATCCAAGTTTGTTGGGACATTTTTAATCTGGGTTACTTTGAATGGGAGTAGTCCTTCGGACTTCTGTAAATTAAGTCTCGTTGTGTCCTTGATAAGAAGGGGCTTATGTATTGTTTTTTAATATAGATAAATTTATTATAGGAAAAAAAATGTCTATGATGAAAAAGATGCGGTTGGCAACTCTTGCTGCAAATGAGAGAATGAAATTACAAACTGATTATGTGACTTGTTTGAGTTCACTAATTAGGAAGGTAGCGAAGCCAGCCCACCCTGAACATTCCCTAAAATCGTTAGAGGCCTTTATTCCTAGTTTTTGTTTCCATTTCCTCCTATTCCCTTTGTTTTTTTCTTTTTACGGCCACTTGATTTGGGATGTTGAGATCTTGTACAATAATGTAGCTTTAGTCGCTTCTTTCTTTCTTTTTTAAATCAAGTTTAGTGTGTTTCTTTTCGTAGGTATAAATTAATTTTCTGTAACATTTTCTTCTTTGGTATATTTTGTTGTTAGAAGTACGGCTTTGATTATGTGTGGTTTATATGTAAAATTTGTATATTGACGTCTTGAATTGAGGTTGATTTTGGGTACAGTTGAGACTTTTTAAGGGGTTGGGGTTTCATCCAATATTTTCTCAGCTAACTTATTAAAGTCTTGGATCCCAATTCCTTATTAGTTTTTCCAATCTTAGTTTGATATGTAGCTCCTCTGTCAACTTCTGGTCTGTAATGTATGATGTATCTAGCCTTCTAAATTCTAATGTCATCATCTTATTCCTCTCATTGCAAATTGAATCAAATTCAATGGAAATCCCCCACTTGGGTTTTGCCCTGTTTATGGGTTGAAAATATATATCTGGGTTTTTGGTAATGCCGGGATCTGACTTTGGTTTGGGATATATTATATATATGAAATTAATGGGTAGCAATGCAGTGTATTGGTGTATAAAATTGCTGTGCCCAATGCATTGGCCAATATGGAGATGCGGTGAATGGCACATTTGAGGTTGATTTTGAGGCATGCGACCTTTATCATGCCTATAAGGTAAGAAAGAATGGTTAGAGAGATGAGAGTGCTGTGATAGGAAAGGCCTGCCACAATGCACACTATTGTACGATATATGGGGGTTCTCAATGTTTATGTATTTTGGTCTAATCTCACATATTGAATGACTAAGTGTAAATTGCGTAATTGCTAGAAATGTGCAAATACAAATACTTTGATAGTGGTCAGTTTTACTACAGAAACCTAAGAAAAGATCTATGCTGTTTGTGAGGTAAATTAGTATTTATCTAGTTCCTCTAAACTAGGACTAATCCCCTTATCCAAATTAATAGTCTTTCTGCTTTTATTAGGCAAATGGGCTCTTTGATGCACCAAGCTGGTCTTATGTGTGGTTGGCATAAAATAAAATTTCATCACAATGAAAGCAGTCATTCATGATTGTGTGCCATTAGAAAATAAAAATTTAGTAAGCTGATCAGATTTTTGGAATGAACAATGCCACACATAAATGTAGGATATTCTTTTTTAATATTGCTCTGCCTGTTGGATTATTTACTGACTATATTTATCACCGTGAACAATGCTCAGATTATTTTGGTGAATTGATTCTTTCCTGCGGACAAGGATGGGACGTACTTGATGCCACAAAGGGATTCTCTATAGGACCAACTTCTGTCATTTTTCTCTCTGGAACTGGCCTTGATTTTCAGAATGAACGGAATTTCAATTTTTGGAAGATAGTATCCAATCAGGTGGCACCTTCTCAACCCCAAGTGACTGGATTTTTGCCAAATTTTGAAGTGCTGTATCGCAAAAGATAGGCTTAGGCATCTAAGTCTTTTTAATGCTTGATCATTGGTTCTGTTATTCAGGTTCCAGTGAAATGCAGAATTAGCATGTTTGATTTTCAGTTTTAAGGTTCTTTTTATCTGTTTTTAGGTTAGCATCTTGTTGGGATGCTTCCAATTACATTGTTCTATGCCTTCACGGTACTCTTTGATGATCCTACTTGTGTAAAAAGATTTATTTCGTGGCATTACCTATCTCATATACTTTTACAAATCAAAGAATCTATCTCATTACTTTTTGCATTTAATTTTATTTTCATTTGCTTATGTTGCGGAATTGTAGCTTGACCTGTGTTATGCATTAGCAAGAAATGCAATAAGCCAAAATAATGCTAAGAGTAATACCATGTAATTGCATGTTTTGGTGTTCAACTAGATGAGATGTCTACGACCTTTTTGTCTGTCTATTTTAGACCTTGCATTGGAACTGTCCCATAATTGGCAGTTATTTATTTATTGATATTGGATAGAAATCCTAATGCGATTACCCGAAAGCAGTTAATGTGTGCTTGGGAGGTACCAATCTGCCTAAGGCGGTTGGTGGTTATTTATTTATTTATTTATTTTTATGAATGTTCATGCATGTTCTATTAATCGGAGGGAAAAGATACTTGTTACATTAATTGATGATTTCTTCAGATTCACATATGTATATTTGATGTTAAATTAATGCGAGTCTTTTTACATATTCAAATGATAAGGACAAAATAAAAATAAAAATAAAATCAGGATATAGATTAAAATTTATTATACTTGGATATAAAAATACTTGGAAAAGGTGCTTAAAAGATGTAAATGACGAGAATGTCACATTGTTGAGCTTCCCATCTACAAATGCATGAATTTAAGCGAAAGATAAGTGCGTGCCCTAATTTGTGATTGATTGGCACCCAGTATAAGCCTTTTTTATACATGGGCCTGTGAGTAGGCCACAAAAGAAATTGGGTTTCGCTATCTGGTTTAAGTCTAGAAATCAACTTTAGACCCCTATGTAAATATTTAACGGAACCAGATTATAAGTCTTAAGTTAAGGTGGTGCAATATCCATCATTTACCGTGTTTACCATTTAACATTGTACAAGTTAAGGTCTTGGATTTGACCAATCTACCGCTCTCATTGTACACCTTAAGGTCTCAGCTCTCACTTTCTACTACTCGCGTTGCATCTTCTACTGCAAACTTAAACTCGAAGCTAATCTCCATCAGCTCAAGGTCTTCATCCACCTATTGTTGTTCAACAAGAACACAAATGATAATCTCTCAATTTTCAATCTCAAATCCCGTGTCGAACCAATGATCTTGCAATGGGGTTATAATCTTAATTTGCAATACAGTGGCCGCATTCAGCGTGTGCGGTAGCATATATGGTGGTGTGGGTTGTGTTGTATGTGGATGAAGGGAGAAATTAAGAATAAAAATAAAGGAAAAGATATTTTAATAAAACAAAGAAAAAAATGGGGTGTTTTTTGTTTTGTCCCTTTCTTAGAGAGAGAGTTTCTTGCTTAAAGAGAGAGAATTTTTTGTTTTGTTCCAATGAATAGTTAAAATTAGAGAAATAACCTTCATAAGTTAAAATTTTATTTAAAAATTGGCCTAGCCTAATATAAACATTTTTTTTTTCAACAATTCTTCTCCATCACTAATATTTTTAGATTTGATGTGATGTTTTGCAATTATTACAATGATCTTCCTAAAAGATTTTTTAAAAAAGAAGAAGAAGAGAGTAAGTGTTGCTTGGCACATGTCAATTGAAGTGACAAGAAACAAGAAATAGATATTGAATATAAAAGTTGACAATAATATATGTTGAAAAATTAAGACTTATCTCAATTTGGACAACACATTTTGGTTTGTAGTGCTCTGATGACATACAAATACAATTAAAAAAGAAGAAGATATTTTAATAATAAAACAAAGGAGGTTTTATTTTTATTTTTAATTTAATGAATTGTTAAAATAGAGAGATTATCTTCTTAAGTTAAAATTTTATTTTAAAAATTGGGCTTAACATTGGCCTAGCCTAATTTCACCATTTTTGTTTTCCATCGTTGACATTTGATGTGATGTTTTGCAATTATTACAATGATGTTGCTTAAAGATAAAAAACTTAAAAAAAAGTGTTTTAAGACTTAAGTGTTATATAAGCGGACAAGAAATGGATATTGAATACAGAAGGTGACATTGACATATGTAGACAAATTAAGAAGATGACTTGTCTTAATTTGGCGTATGTGTTTTGGTTTGTTAGGGCTCTGATTACGTATAATTAAAAATTGTGAAAATTGTCAATCTAGAAAGTGAAAGTAAAATAAAAAATCTTGTGGGATTTAAAAAAAAAAAAAATTGTTAAAAATATTACTAAATAAATATCTCACTCCTCTCCTCTCGGGGAGTCACCAACCTACTACACTCACCCATTTGAGAATTTCTTGTTTAGATACAATGAGATGTTGTACATAGAATTTAAATGAAATGAAATTATCACTTCTTAACGAGAGGCGAAAGACAATTTACATAGGGAAACACTAGCAAATAGAGATAGGAGAAACATCATCATTTATTCATTATACATAGTAATTGGGATTGCAAATACATTACCACTACCCTGTTGTTGACAAGGCTCAAGGGTAAACCTCAATGAGAGACCTCAGACCCATAATAGGAGTTATCTTATAGTGGCTGAAGCCAGCAGCCAAGAAGAGCTTCTTCCATTCTTTTTCGTTACGTTCTTTGCCTGTTAGGTAGACCATCATCACCAGATCAAAGCATAATTGTGTTTCGGTTGACTCCTTGTCCATTTCCTGGATTTCAAGGACCATGTCTATGATTATCACCTTCCCTTCCTTGTTTTTGCTCAAAATTGCTTCTCTACATTGCTTCAATATCTTCACACACTCTTCGTCGCTCCAGTCATGCAGAATCCACTAAATGTGAAGTTTAAGTCACAGTTTAGACGCTTGTAATAACATTAGAAAAAGAACATTTTATCTATAAAAACATGATCGTGTATACTATAAAGTATGTATAATGTTGAAATGGCAAGAACTAGAGCTGGTGGTACCCTTTTTTTTAATGGTTGGAAATCCTACCCTACTACTCGAACCCATTCCCCCAATTCCCTAAACCCCCAAAGCTCTAAGGCTTGGGGAGGTACCATCCTGCATAACAGGCAGGTGGTGAGCTGGTGGTAAGCTAGCAGCATATATGGTCCTAACAAGTGGTATTAGAGCGAGGTTACAAGTACGAATGCTCAAGTGTCGTTGGGGGCAATTATGAACCTTATGGGGGTTAGCAATCACCCTATAGGGTGTTGACGGTGTCAACACCCTATATTCACTGTCTCACTTGTAACATGACATTAGTACTTGATAGTCTAGCTTACTGGTGCAACCAGTGGCGGCGCCACCTTATGGCCAGGGTGGTCCCATAAGGTGGGGGGGGTTTGTCAACACCCTATATTCACTGTCTCACTTGTAGCATGATATTAGTACTTGATAGCCTAGCTTATTGGTGCAATCAGTGGTGGCGCCACCTTATGGCCATGGTGTTACCCTGATCTGAAAAAAAAAAAAATTACATATAATAATTTAAAATTTTATATTTATTTACCTTTAAAATTTTTTTTAGGATCACCTTGAATTTTTTTTTTATGCCAATAAAATTAAATTTTCTTCCATTATTTGAGCAACTTAACAATACATTGGGGTCTTTCAAGCAAAAAGGAAAAACTCAAAAAAAAAAAATTGAACTAAAATCTTAAAATAATAATAATAATAATAATAATAAAACTACTACAGGCTGGGCCACTCTTGATTCCTTCGACTAAGCACACTACCCAATACAACACAATTTTCAACATTTTATTATTTTTTATTACTGTATTATTTTTCCTCACCAGGCATATATTACTTCTCATTTTTAATTATTATTTTTTGTTTATTCTTAACTATACACGTCTTCTGTCTTATTGATTTTTACACTTTATATTTTTAAATTTTATCACATCTTCATCTACACTTTTACATCTACGTTCTGTCTTTTTCCTTGTTCGTAACTTCTACGTCTTTTGCCAATACCAGTGCGGCAGTACCTCTTCTCAAGTTTTGAGTCTCTAATTTCTCAATACGATTTTTTTTAGCTGTATAGGTACATTTGTTCATTTCTTTTCTTTTCATTTTTTTTTTGAGGTTTTTTGGTTTACAGAATACAAATTTGTTTTGGTTTTAAGAACATTTTTTTTAAAGCACAAACTTCATGCCAGCCGAATCTTGAATTTCGGTCGGTATTTATTGCTACATCTCGAAACACCCGAAATAGACCGGAATGACTTGAAATTTTTTCCGAAGTGGAATAGGGTCGGTTACTGTTCCAGTTTGTCTACTGGCATGGTATTTTTCGGCCGTTACGGCTGGAATGAAATAAAGTTAATAACATTGAATAAATCTAATTACCTAAAAGCTAAAAAGAAATAAGATTATGTAATTAATACTTTCTAAGGAACACTTTGAACTAAATTCCTAGAGCTACTACTGGGTGCAACACGCTGCAAAACCCCTCATGCCTACCCACAACAGGTACAAACGCGAGGCTTTTGTGTGGTTAGCATCTCTGTCTTAACAGAACTCTTTTAATTTCAGTTAAAATTGAGAGGATCCTGAGATAAAGTTCTATAAGCTTCATAAAACTAAAGTAAAAGCTAATAATAATCACGATGATAGAATTTAAAACATCTGTATCTACCTTGAGTAAAATTGCGTTTGCTGGAGGTATTGCCTCAAACATGTCCCCTCCAATAAAGTCCAAGTTCTTGGTCCCCTGCATGTTAGCTACGACATGTGGAAGATCAAACACAGTACACTGAATGTCAGGGAACTCGTTTGAAATGGCAATAGCCATAGTTCCTGTGCCACCCCCTACATCCACCAAGGACTTTAATCCCTTGAACACCCATTTACACTCTTTGATCAGAACCCTCGCGATCAACTCAGAGTCACTAAGCATGGCATTATAAAACATGTTTGTGAACCTTGGTTCATGAGCCACACAATCCCAAAATGTCATCCCATGTGTCATATCAAATGGGGTGGGATCATTGTTTCTGAGCCAAGTACCCAAGAAATCCCATGTGCTAGTTAATATGGGATCGACTTGGACAAGAAAAAACGGTGCTGCACTCAAGGGCTCATCTTTTAGGAGAAGGCGGGAAGCAAGAGTAAGAGAATACTCTTCTTCTTGCTCACTTTCATCAAATTTTTGTTTAGCAAAGAAGCCAGAATGAACTAGGATGCGCATAAGGCGGTAGACGCAGTGAGATTTGGTCGGGTGGACATGAAGTGCAGAGACAAGCTTGGAAAAAGACATGGGTTGGCCATGGTTGTGGATGATATCTGGTATGCCTAATTGAATTGCACATTTCAGTGACATTGAGTTTATGAAATTGAAAGCATGATTCCATATATGAGCTTGAGCTTGAAGTAGCTCACTAGCACTTACTTCATTGCTCAAATCCATTATAAATGATCCAAAGCTGCTGTCTGCTTCATTTCACGAGACATTGATTTCTATATATAGTAGTGGAGCTAATTGTTACTAGAGATAGATGGAGTGAAGGAATTTGACGAAGCATGCTTTTGCTTTTCAGCTGAATAACGAAAGTTAACGGTGGAAACATAATTAACACGTTTTCTAAGGTAATGACCTGTTTGGAAGTTTAGAGAGGGAGGAGAGTAGAGAAGAGTAGAATGGAGGAGAGCAATGGGGAGGAGAGTAGAGGGGAATGATTATCCTCCACCTTGTTTGAATGATTTTAAAATTAGTAAGAGGGAAGGAAGTAATTAGCCATTCATCTTTTTTAGATGTTTTAAAAATTAGAATAAAAAGGAGAAAAAATGATTTAAATAGACAAATTTATCCCTATTTAAAAATGAAATTGCAACATTGGTATATGATTAATTTGTTAGATTAAATAATTATTTAATCAATATTCTCATTCACAGGAATTTCTGAGTTTCACTATTCCAACTTACTGTAGCCCGGTTGTTAAAATTAAATAATATATTTTATTCTACAATAATTTTCTCTCTCCACTTAATTAAAAAAAAATTCACTCTTTCTCTCTCTTCTCACTGCGTTTTGCCCAATGTTTCTTTCGTCTCTCAGTGCTCTCCTCTCTCCCATCTCTCAGCGGCGATGGCAATGGTGAAGGCGTGGCAGATCCTTGAAGTCTAAAGGCGACGACGGCAGCGGCAATTGAAGATTAGTCATTTTTGGGTTTTGCCTGTGTGGGTTTTGGGTTTAGATCGATGCTTCAATGAAGGCCCGTTTTTGCTTGCTAGCGTGGGTTTTGGGTTTGAATTGATGCTGCCTCCGCCACCGTCGCCGCTGCTCAACCTAGCACTCTAACCCCTCTACCTATTTTTCCCTTCACTCTCTCTCACTTGATGAACCCAGATTTGCTACCTTTTGGTTCAAATCTGAGCTGCTAACATGTTTTTGTATTTTTGTGTGTGTGTGTGATTTTCATTGTAATATGTCTGATTGTGGAGTGTGATATTCATTGTTGTCTGATTGTGAAGTGGTTCGAATCGGATGTGTCAGTGAAATAGTGAGATTCAATTTTTTTTTTTCATTCACCTTAAATTTTCTCAGGAAACAAACAAAGATTATTTATATAATCGGTTTGTAATTTTGTTAATTTAGAAAGGGTAAATTGGGGAATTCATTTGGTTAATAATTTATCTATTCTCCTCTCCCTCTAAATCTCTCCAACTTAGGGGAATTAAAAATGAGAGGTTAGAGGTAGTTGAAACTCCTTCCCCTCATTCTTTAAAAAACTTGCAAACAAGGTAATTGAATTACTCTCCCTCTCTCTACTCTACCCATCTTTCTTTTTTAAACATCCAAACAGGCCATAAATATGTGTGATTTAAAAGTTTCTCACACATTCTGTTTCCCATGCTTTTCACATTTTAATTCAATACCAAGGTTGACAATACAAGTCTTTCTTGCATTACTTTTTTATTAAATTTTTTTTTTTTGACATTCCCTTGGATCTATCAACTATATACGGATCGATTTAAGAGAAAAATGATATATGTACAATATTTTCATAATAAATTTTATGTAACAAGTTGTTACTTGGCTGTTATTGGTAAAAAAAAAAAGTAATTTTAATGGTGAGTTCAAATTAGAACTAACAACAACTTACAACCTAAAATTTGTAAAAATGTTATGAATTTAAAACTTTCTCTTAATTGAAATTAGAAAAAGAGTGGACAACTAGTTTATATTTTCCTTGTTTTAATTTTGATATAACAATGGTTGATTCTTGTCCAGGTTTAATTAAGAGAATGTCCACAGGCGGTGTATTCAAGGCAGACTAGAGTCATTTACTCCTCAATTGTTAATTCTCGATCAAACTATTTGGTTGGTTTTAAACCATTAGCAATTTTAGTCACTCAAGTTTAAAATGACTGCTTTTAATCCTAAAAATAATGGGTTTTAGTTTTTCAAGTTTTAAGTAACTGATTTTAGTCCCTTTCGCCTTTAATCCTTAGCGTATCTAATAGAATGATGATGTGTCAATTTTTAGTTTGAGGACTAAGAGCAGTGATCGCATTAAACTCCTCATTTTCTATTCGTCTGACGTGTGATCTTTCCCCTAGTTGTCTTCCTCTGGAAATTTGGAGCACCTTAATTTGAATCCTCCTTTGCCTCTGCTTTCAATACCAGATCTTCCAAATCCACAAGCAACTCCAACTTCTCTATCATGAAGACCTCTGTCACCCAATTTCAGCACAGAACAATATCTTTAGCATCTGTACGTAAACGCCTATTGAGAAGTGCACCAATTTTCCCTTAGCAGGGCGCTTTCAATTTTCATTCACGTTGTGCATGTGTTCGTTTATGGATAGGAATTCTTCTTAATTAACTAGACCAATGATTTGCATGGTTTGGTGGTTTACTGTTCTTTTGAAGTCGCGCATGGGAACAGCAAAAGAGTTTTTAACTCTTGCACAGAAAAATTATTAGTAGGATTCTTTTCATAATTTATTGATCATTATAATTTGTCGCTAAAAGTAGATACACAGCTATAGATTCTGAAATCTTAGACAAAAAAAATTAACTTTAGTGTTTTTTTTTTCATGAACCATTCATCATCGTCACGATATTTTCAAGCTAATCTTTGCCGGTATGGTTCATATACAAACATTATATTTCAATATATTGGTTTCGTTAATTTTTTAATTTTTTAGAGAAAGTGGAGTGAAAATAATGAGAAGATAAAGTCTTTGTGATAGTGTAAATGGTCAGATTTTTTAATTTTGATTTAGAGAAAACGAATGAGAGCAACCGACACTACAGTGTCTGGTTCGGCGCCATGCTTAAAAGAGAACATCCTTCTGATATCCACCTCTTGTTTGATAATTGAAAAGATATTTAGGTATCGTTTGGCTGGCACGTTTTCTGAATCACGTTTATGTTTGTGTTTTTTTTTTTTTTTAATTTTACTTTTCAACTTTTCCAGCCGCTTTTTTACTGTAGTGGCTACTGTTCAATGAGCAGTAGCCGCAATAGTTGATTTTTCAGCACAAATTTCACTGTTTATGGACCCACAAATTTCACTTTTCAACAACTTTTTCATTAAAAATGGGTTTCATTGTACTATTTACACATTTAAAAATTATTTGCTACAGTGTTTTTCAGTTTTCAGCTGTATCCAAACGAACCCTTAGTGTCGGTTTGGATTCAGCGTCCACGTTTTCTATCATTCAGCGTTTCCTCTTTTTTTTTTTTTTTTTCCTGCACGTGAACAGTAAAATTACTGTGCAGGGGACAAAAATTACTGTTCACGCACGGTTCATTACTGTTCACACAATAAAAAATATTAAAAATGGGTCCCACGATACTATTCACACATTTAAAAATTATTTTGCTACAGTGTTTTCAATTTTCAATTTTCAGTTTTCAGTTTCAGCAACAATAAGTTCAATCCAAACGGACCCTTAATTGTTCTCATATTTTTGGTATCAAGTATCCATGATCCATGTATTTCTTTTTAGATATGGAACCTAACGAAATGCTCTCTTAAATTTTCTTTCTTCTAAGTTGAAATCAATAATGGATAAAATTTAGTTATAAAATTAGTTGTAGACTTCATATCAACAAAAAAAAAAAAAAGGTTTTAGACTTGGTTACAACCTTATTTAATATCTTTCTATTAGAGGTGAATTTTGACAAATCTACCATTGGATTACATTTTCTTCTTATATCCTTTATGCTTGCAAAATTTCTAGAAAATTAAAGTTAAATAGTTATGTTATCAATAAATTGTTTGAATTGCAAGTTTTTGTAATTTAAAATTATATATAAAATATAAGCTTATAGATTATATAGTAAATAATATCTGATTGACACAAAATTTGACATGTGTATTAAGAGTGTAAAGAATATGCAATTCAATGGTTAGATTTTCAAAATATGTAGTAATATTCATTTTATTGAGTAAGGTTGTAGTTTAAGGTTACAACCAATTTTGTAGCTAAACTTTGTTCATCAATAATTAAAAAGTCACCAATCAAGTAATTTAATAATCCATATATTTCTTTTTAGATATGGAACTTAATGAAATGATCCCTCTTAACCTTTCTTTCTTCTAAGTTGAAATCAATAATCAAAAAGTCCTTGAGTATCCCATTAAAAAAAAAAAAAAAGTCACCCATAAAAAAAAAAAAAAATCACCTAAGTAATTCCATAATCCATGTATTTCTTTTTAGATATGGAACTGAACAAAATCCCTCTCTCTTAATCTTTCTTTCTTCTAAATTGAAAACAATAATAAAAAAAGTCACCAAGTAATTCCAAGATCACACCCTTTATCACAAATTTTTTTTTTTTTTTTGCAACTATTACTTTAACTGATTGCCTACCTTTTTGACATGATCTCACCATTTGTTATTCATCACTTACAGCCTATCACATCAGAGTTATGAAAAAGTTGTGGCATAAAAGGGTGTCGTTGTAGATTTTTTCAAAGTCACCTGTATACACCTTAATAGAGATTGCATTTGCTGATAGATTGCATGAAATATGATCGTTATATAAGAGAGTGGAAGTACTTATACCTTGTTAGTTAGCACTGTTCAAGGGTCAGTCTGGGTTGGGGTTAGGGCTTTACTAGGATTCGATTCAATCCCACTAAGCGGTAGAACATGGATCTACCGCCAAACATGAGCACCAATGGGTCAGATTGCGTCGATTTCGGTCGAAACCAAGAGATACTGCGACGATTGAGATGTCAACAAAAATGATGAAGATTTGATGAGATCTCTCCAAATCCAGTTGAAAACTCACAATGTGAGATCTCACTAGATTTGATGGAAATCTTACCAAATCTAGTGAGATCTCGTCAAATTTAGTTAAGATTTCACTAGATTTAGTGGATCTCGCCAGAATTGCCTTAGGTCATCAGTCAAACCAAGTTTCTTAGATTTTGGAGGAGAGAACCCAAGACTCAACCTGCCAGATTTAGGTTTTGAAGGCAAATAACCACCGCCAACTGCTACAGCCACCATATTGGATTGGATTCAGTTTGGGCCTAATTGGACCCCTCAAGTGGGTTGGGTTAACAGGTCTCTTGGGCATCCATATTATTACCTATCATTTTTGGATCAAATATAGTCAAGTAATTGTGGGGGAAGGCATTGGCAATGGCCTCGGCTACGATATGTGTGCCTCTTGAAACATCAACCAATGTTATTAATTACGCTAACAACCCTTTCTCCTGAAATGGTTATGCATTGGCTCTTGGCCTGCATGACCATATGGGACCAGGCGTTGACATGATTAATGTCATGTCAACGTCTTCGTTAGACATCAATCTAGCATAACAAAGAGGAGTGTTGTGTTACACTGAGTGATTATTCTTGATGAGAGTATGAGACAAGAAGCATGGGTAAGCATTGTGGACATGTGATCGGTGATCACACCAAGACAATGCGGTACACCCTCTCACACATTTATGTCTTCTTATAGGATTAGATATTGCAAAATTAGACTAAAAGCCGTTAATCTGCTTGAACCCAAAAGAAATGTATGGGTAGGGATTTTTGGATTCATAAACCAAAATGGGTGAACTTGTACTCGACATGTTGAAAAAGACTAGTCAAGTCAGGTTGGGTCGCGACTCGTGAGTCACACAAATTGACCAATTTTTTTTCGAAGGGAATTTATTTATTTATTTGACTCTATGGAACTGTGTTAAAAATTTGATTACAATAATTTTATTTTTAAATGATTAGGAATTGTCCTATTATGAAAGTTCACTCACACACAAACACACACTATCAATTAGACTTGATTAGGAAATCCTAGACTAAATTGAAAGCAATATGCAAAGATGAATGTTCTCATGGCGAAAAGAGCATTGCAATCAGTTTTTTATGAGCTACCTTTAATGGCATCTGATCTTTTGAGTATTCCTATAACTATGGTTACATAAACTTTTAGCACAGAATGTAAAGTTAGTATAATCTTGTATTTTGCCAAAGATTGTTGAAGCTTTAATTTGCACTTGGAATTTGTTGTGCAATAGCGGAAGCTCTGATGCCATTTCTTATATAATAGCACTCATTGATTTGAACAAATTACAATTGATAAGTAAAATTATAGCATGCAAGGCGCTCCAAATTTAACCCGTCGCTTGGCTCATAGAATGGAGTCTACAGCTTAGGCTGACGGGGTAAGGTATGAAAACTGAAGACCCTAAAGCTGACGAACAGTAATGTAATAGGGTCAGGGAAGGAAGTCCGCGAAGCGCATCAAGGGGCTGATGCCATCGAAAGGCTGACGCCAACATGGCTGAAGGGAGTGAGATAAGTTGACGGTCCTGAAGCTGACGGTTATTGTAAAACTTCTGCTTGGCCATCACGCATAAGTATATAAGGAAATTACTTGTATCCCATGCTCAATGTTAGTCTCCTACAAGGAAAGGATTCCGTAATATACACTCATGAGGTTTCCTATACGGAAAAGGACTTCTAGCCCAAAGGAGAGATAGTCAACCCTCTACTACTATAAAAGCCCCAATACCCTCACAAATCGAGGTACGTATAATTAACCCCTCTCTAGCACTCTAAAGTTGTAAAAAGTTCTAACTTGACATTCGGAGAGTATTTGGCCGGCACCACACCGGTGCTCTTTATTAGGTCTTCTCCTTTTTGTTGTGCAGGTGCTGTTTAGAGTGTGCGAGTATCGTGTGGCTCACTGGTGGTTTTTTGGGCATCATCAGTTGGCGCCGTCTGTGGGGAAACGTTTTTCTGCGATCCGCAAGCCATACTGCAATTTCCCGGATAAAAGAGTTGCATGGTGCTCACTTGATCGATGGCAACCACAAACGACGTTCGAGAAGAGGAACCACCCACGACCGCCCTCGAGAGACAAGTCCAAACTCTCACCACCGCCTTGGAACAACTCACCAAACAAAACCATGATCTGGAAGAACAATTGTGTCAGAAGAATGCAACACCGAATAACCAAAGAGATGATCAAGAAGGGACTAGCGCTGAAAGAAGGAACCAGGAGGGACCTGAAGGTAGTAACGCTCCAAACCAACAAGAATGACAGGAAACCAGCTGTCCCTTCGGTTTTGACACGGCCCCCCCTTACATGGTCGTGGAGATGCAATTAATGAAGGAAAGGATGGACCTTATGATGAACGCCCTCAAAGGACAGGTGTCTAGCAACCTCGACAATTTGGTCCACCGAACCGATTCGCCATTTGCCACCTCTGTTAACTCTTTCCCCCTACCACAGAAGTTTCGCATGCTGCAGATTGAGAGCTACAATGGAGCCAAGGACCCGCTTGATCATCTAGAGACCTTCAAGACCTTGATGCATCTTCAAGGAGTAGCAGGCGAGATCATGTGTAGGGCCTTCCCTACAATGCTGAAGGGCCTGGCGAGAATCTGGTTCAGCCGGTTGACGCCCAACTCCATCAGCACTTTCAAAGAGCTGAGCGCCCAATTCACATCGCACTTTATTGGAGGGCATCGGTACAAGAAGTCTACTGCGTGCTTGATGAGTATCAAGCAATGAGAAGATGAAACATTGAGATCTTACATAGCCCGCTTTAATAAGGAAGCACTCTCGATCGACGAGGCCAACGACAAAATACTCATAGTAGCATTTACGAATGGACTGAGAAAGGGTAAGTTCTTATTTTCACTATATAAGAATGACCTGAAAACTATGTCGGACGTGCTTTGCAGGGCCACCAAATATATGAATGCCGAAGACGCTCTACTAGCTCATGAGGAAAAGCCCAAGAAGAGAGAAAGACAGGAAGATGCCTGACAGGAAACGGGCGGAAGATGGCAAGAACCGGAGAGTGAAGGGATGATAGGCGCTCCAAGCCCCTTACGGGGAGATTCACAAGCTTCACTCCATTAACCACCCCTATCGACCAAGTTCTCATGCAAATCAAGGACGAGGGGGCATTGACTTTCCCGGGAAAGTTGAAGGGAGATCCCAACAAGCAGTTTCGAGACAAATACTGTCGCTTCCATCGTGACCACGGACATTACACAGCTAACTGCTATGACTTAAAATACCAAATTGAAGCCCTCATTAGGCAAGGAAAGTTACAGAAGTTCGTTAGCAAGGAAAAGGCAGACCCGCTTCCTCAAGAGCAAGCTCCCCGACGAGACAACGAGCATCAGAGGTAGCCCTTAGGAGACATAAGGATGATTATAGGGGGCGCGACTGCCAGCGGGTTATCGAAAAAGGCTCGGAAGACTTGTCTTAGAATGGTCCAGAATGTACAGCTCACCGGTGCCATCTTGAAGATGCCACGAGTCGATAACCCCCTTATTGGCTTCTCAGAAGAGGACGCTCGACGTCTCCACCATCCACATAATGACGCGCTTGTCGTTAGCATCTAGGTAGGAGATTATAACATGTACCGGGTCTTAGTCGACAATGAGAGTTTCGCGGATATTCTCTACTACCCAGCATTCCAACAGATGCGGATCAGTAGAAAGCGATTAACCCCAACTAACGCTTCACTTGTCAGATTCGGAGGAACAAAAGTGTACCCCCTAGGCGCGGTTACATTGTCGGTTACAATTGGAGATTACCCCCAACAAGTCACTCGGGATGTTACATTCCTCGTGGTCGATTGCTCCTCTGCCTACAATGCCATTATAGGACGACCCACCCTTAACTCCTGGAAGGCCGTAGCTTCGACCTATTACTTGATGATCAAATTCCCCACTGAGTACGGAGTGGGATAATTACGAGGGGACCAAATAACTGGGCGTGAATGCTATGTTGTGATGCTGGAAATGGATGACCATTTGCAGACCATGAGCATAGAAGAACAACGGACGGGGGCAGATGTCGTAGAGAGGCTCGAGGAGATACCCCTCGATAGCTCCAGGGCGGACAAATCCATCAGGATTGGTACCCTCGCCAGCCCGGCGATTTGCTCAGCACTCGTAACCTTCCTTAAGCAAAATCAGGACGTGTTCGCCTGGAGCCATGAGGACATGCCAGGAATTGACCCTTCAGTCATGGTGCATAAGCTGAATGTGTCGCCATCCTGCCCACTTTCTGACAGAAGAAACGAGTCTTTGTCCAAGAACGAGACTGAGCGATAGCAGAAGAAGTTGGTAAGCTACAAGAAGCAGGCTTCATTAGGGAGGTGTACTATCCCGACTGGTTAGCAAACGTGGTAATGGTGAAGAAAGCCAACGGAAGGTGGAGGATGTGCGTGGACTTCACCGACCTGAACAAAGCTTGCCCCAAAGATAGTTATCCCCTCCCGCGGGTCGACATTCTAGTAGACTTTACGGCCCAGCACAAGCTGTTAAGCTTCATGGACGCTTTCTCTGGTTACAATCAAATTCGAATGCATGAAGCTGATCAAGAGAAAACCTCATTCGTAACCAGTCAAGGACTCTTCTGTTATAAAGTGATGCCATTCGTCTTAAAAAATGCAGGCCCGACGTATCAGAGGCTTATGAATAAGATGTTCGCGCAGTAGATTGGGAGAAATGTCCAAGTCTACGTTGATGATATGCTGGTGAAAAGCCGAAGGGAGGAAGATTACTTGGAAGACCTCAAGGAAACGTTCGACACTCTTCACTCTTATAACATGAAGCTTAATCCAGGAAAGTGCGCTTTCGGGGTGACGGCAGGAAAATTCCTAAGGTTCATGGTGTCACAGCGAGGTATCGAGGCTAACCCGAACAAGATCCTGGCCATAATGGAGATGGCACCGTCAAAGAATGTGAAGGAAGTACAAAGCCTCAGCGACAAAATAGCTGCACTGAATAGATTTGTGTCAAGGGCAACGGATAAATGCTTACCCTTCTTTTGCACACTAAAGAAATCTTTCGAGTGGACTGTCGAGTGTCAGCAAGCATTTGAGGAGTTAAAAGCCTATCTCTCTTCCACGCCATTACTAAGTCTCTCGCAGTTGGGTGAGGAGCTTTTCCTCTATCTGGCCGTCTCCCCTGCTGCCATCAGCGCGGCCTTGGTAAGAGAAGAAGAAAGAGTGCAGAAGCCCGTGTACTACGCCAACCGGGCACTTTGTGGTGCCGAAGAAAGATACCCGCCCATGGAAAAACTCGCCTTTGCACTAGTTACGGTGGCACGCAAACTGAAGCCGTATTTCTAAGCCCACACAGTGATCGCCCTAACCGACAAGCCCTTGCGGCGGCCAATGAGCAACCCTGAAGCTGCTGGTTGATTGGAACTATGGGCTATAGAGTTAAGTGAGTTTGACATCCAGTATCGCCTACGAACCACCATCAAAGGACAAGTCGTCGTAGATTTCATAGCTAAATTCACAAATGGCGAGGACAGAGGGGGCAGAGGAGCCTCCTTAGTGGAGCATACATGTAGACGGATCATCCAACAGGCAGGCTGAGGGAGCTGGCATCGTACTACTATCACCCGAAGGGGATGCAGCCGAATGTATGGTCCACCTCGATTTCCCTACCACCAACAATGAAGCAGAGTACGAGGCTTTAATAGCAAGGCTTGATCTCGCCAAGGCTGCAGGAGCCGCGAACGTGGTCATTTATTGTGATTCTCAGGTTGTTACCAACCAGATAAATGGGGACTACGAGTGTCGGGTTGAAAGAATGAAGAGGTATCTAGACCAAGCAAAGAGGAGGGTAGATGAGCTGAAGGCCAAAATCATATAAATCCCCCGAGGAGAAAACGAGCAAGCCGACCACTTGGCCAAAGCCGTCTCGACCGAACATATGACCATCATGGATAATGTACTCTCTTTCGTTCAGCTCTCTCCACTGATAGATTCCATCGATATGCAGGAAATAGGCTCCGAAAGCAATTGGACCACACCGTTAGTCTCTTACTTAAAGAACGGCGTATTGCCAGATGGAAAGAAAGCTGCAAGAAAGCTGAAAGTCCAAGCAGCGAGATTCGTCCTGATAATAGACATCTTGTACAAAAGAGGTTTCTCCCACCCATACCTAAGATGCTTAGGTCCTGAAGAAGTAGACTACGTCATGAGAGAGGTACACGAGGGAATCTGCAGAAACCACTCAGGGTCGAGATCATTAGTGCACAAGCTAATGTGAGCAGGGTACTTTTGGCCCACCATGCAGAAGGATGCCGAGGCTTATGTCAAGACCTACGATAAGTGCTAGAGGTTCAGCAATATCATTAGACGACCAACCGAAGAGTTAACCCCAATGACGGCCCCATGGCCGTTTGCTCAATGGGGACTAGACATTATGGGACCATTCCCTACAGCGGTACGACAGCTGAAGTTCCTAGTAGTCGGCATCGACTAGTTTACAAAATGGGTGGAAGCTGAAGCCTTGGCCACCATTATGGAGAAGAGCGTGCGGAGTTTCGTTTGGAGATGCATTATATGCAGGTTTGGCATCCCTAGAGTTTTAGTCTCGGACAATGGGAAGCAATTCGACAACGACTCATTCTGGGACTTTTGCTCGCAGTTGGGGATACAGAACCACTACTCCTCCCCCGCCCACCCTCAAGCTAATAGACAGGTCGAAGTCACGAATCGATCCTTGCTTAAGATTATCAAGACTCAGCTCGAGGGGGCAAAGGGTATATGGCCTGAAGAGCTACCAAGCATACTTTGGGCATACAGGACAACGGCGAGGGTGTCCACAGGAGAGACACCATTCCGACTGACATAAGGGAACGAAGCGGTCATCCCAGCCGAAGTCAGACTTATAAGTTACAGGGTACATAACCACGACGAGAGCAAGAACGAAGAAGCTATACGCCTGCAGCTCGATCTAGTAGACGAAGTTAGGGCAACAGCAGAACAAAGGCTCGCGAGGTACTAGGACCGCATGGCCAAACACTACAATTCCCGAGTCAGACATAGAGACTTCCAGGTTGGAGACTTCGTTCTAAGGGAAGTCATGGGTGCAACAAGAGACCTAACCCAAGGGCAGCTCGGCACAAATTGGGAAGGGCCTTACTGAGTCACGGTGTGGCAGAGGAAGGGCACCTACCACCTAGAGACGCTAAACGGATGGAAACTGCCACATCCTTGGAATGTGGAACACTTACGAAAGTACTACCAGTAGAGATGACGATGTGAAAAACAACACCTCCTTTCATTTATAGTTTACCGCAACAAATTTTAGTTACACTCCTCAAATTTATCGTTTACTTTAATTTTTGCTATAATAAGCCCAAAGGGCAAGTTTTTTTAGTTTTTGCTGCAATAAGCTCAAAGGGCAGGTTTTTTCTTTTAAAGCTACTTTTTCCTATGAATGCATGGCAATAAGAGGAGTTTATTCAGAAAGACTGACGTTTTCTATTTACAAGTTCGTAAAAAATGGACAACCTTAAGTCTGTAGAAAGTACAAAGATTCTAAGTCCCTAAAAAAGTGGACGACCTTAAGTCTGCAAAAGTAGGCAACTATAAGCCCTCAAGACATATGGATCCATCCCAAAAGGATGAAGCATGGTGGAAGCCCTTGAATGGGCTAGAAACCAGGTCCAGATACGGACAAATCCATAAGAAACAGATGACTCCACTATTCAAAAACTACATAACATCAATTTATCCCAAAGGGATGAAAAAATATCGGCCACCTAAGCTAACGGTCTCATCAAAGTGACGAGATTGTAAAAAGATGAGTTCACCATCCATAATATGGACAAGGCTATAAAATTCACCTAAGCTGACAGTCTCATCAAAGTGACGAGATTGTAAAAAGATGGGCTCACCAAGTCCATAATATGGATAGGGCTATAAAATTAACGGTCCATGTGACAAACTCATCAAAAGTGACGAGCTCATTAAAGTGACGGTCTCATCAAAAGGATGGGATTTTAAAAGGGGATAAGTCCAGTGCAAGAAGCAGATGGACATAACATATCCTTAACACGAAACAAGTCCAATATTAACACAGACAACTTCAAGAATGAAAGAGTGATTAAAAATCCCTTAAAGGGAAAAACGGCTTTACTAAGCTCATGGCGTCATCATGCATGAAGATAACGAATCAATGCCTTTAAACTATAATCCACGACTAGGCTAACGAGCCCAGCCTACGACTAGGAAATAGCCTTAGAATCTACAAAGCAAGAAAAAGAAGCACACAAACAAATGGCCATACATACATATTCGAAAGCGACGGGTGTTGAGTATTACAAGCAAAAGTAAATTACTTACAAATAAAAGCTCAGAAAACCAAGAGGCATTTAAAAACATTGTTTGCAAATGGAACAAAATGTAACAGTTACAAAAAAAAAAAAAACTATGGCTGGGCAGAAGGGGCGTCACTTGCAATCTTTTTACTTTTTTGAATGAGAGGGTCTTCTACGTCAAGGACCTCCACAGAAGGATTGGAAGTAGTGACTGGAGGGTTCGAAGTAGGCTGGGCCAAAACAACGCCACTATCTGGGGCATCCTCGGAGTTGTCACTTTCAACAACGACGGCGTTGTTAGCAGGCGTCATTGGCGGGGCGTCATCCAAGGTGATCCCAGATAGATCCAACTCAGGAAAGGCTGATGCAACTTGCTTAAGGCAATCATCGAATCCAGTGCCGTAGTATCCACCACAGGAATCGATGAAGGAATCTGACGCCTTGAATTCCTGGACCGCGTCAGCCCCAGCTGTCTCCACCTGCTTACGGAGGGTCATCAGCTCTTGTTCGAACCCCTCCTTCTGACGACTCGCCTTTTCCAACTTCTGCTTTGTCTCTTTCAGCTCAACGTTTAGGAGACAGATGGCCTCCTTGTACTGCGCCTGCTGGTTCAACAAGTTAGTATTATGTTTACTAACGTGAGTGACGACGCCTTCCTTGGCTACACACCGGTCCTGGAGAGCCTTTACACGTACCAAGGCCTAAAAAGGACACAACTGTCAGTCAATAAACAAGAAGGAGATAAGAGGAAAGCTAGCTAGGGGAGACGGCTTACCCGTGCTAGGTCAAACAAAGCTGACACCCCCAATTCCTCCGTCCCCAACAGAGCACAAGGATTTATGTCCGTTGATTTTATGAGCAACTTTACCTCTTCGACAGCATAATCCTTGTGCGTCAGTAGGCAACGGGGCCCCTCCAGGACGGGACGGGAAGAAGTCATCACCCCCTTTCCCACTTTGTGGCTTGATTTGGGGGGTTATGTCTCTGGGGGCTCAGTTCCAGAAATAATGACCACCTTCTTAAATGGACAGCCATCCTTCCCGTCAGGTTTCCTCTTTAACGAACCCTTAGTGACGGTTTTGGGAGCTGACGAGGATGTCAACTCCCCCTTTGCCCTCTTCTCCTCCTTTTGACGGGCAGCGGCAGCCCTTATCCATTACTTAGCTGCCTCCATCTCTGCAGAGGTAACAGACACATATGAGAAAGACTGACGACAAAAGCTAAAAGTGACGGGATCATATGAACAAACTTCCCACAGACGGCGCCAACTGATGATGCCCAAAAAACCACCAGTGAGCCACACGATACTCGCACACTCTAAACAGCACCAGCACAACAAAAAGGAGAAGACCTAACAGAGAGCACCAATGTGGTGCCGGCCAAATACCCTCTGAAGGTCAAGTTAGAACTTCTTACAACTCTAGAGTGCTAGAGAGGGGTTAATTATGTGCACCTCAATTTGTGAGGGTATTGGGGCTTTTATAGTAGTAAAGGGTTGGCTATCTCTCTTTCGGGCTAGAAGTCCTTTTCCGTATAGGAAACCTCATAAGCGTGTATTACGAAATCCTTTCCTTGTAGGAGACTAACATTGAGCGTGAGATACAAGTAATTTCCTTATATACTTATGCGTGGTGGCCAAGCAGAAGTCTTACAATAACCATCAGCTTTAGGACCGTCAACTTATCTCACTCCCTTTAGCCATGTTGGCGTCAGCCTTTCGATGGCGTCAGCCCCTTGATGCGCTTTGCGGACTTCCTTCCCTGACCCTATTACATTACTGTCCGTTAGTTTTAGGGTCTTCAGTTTTCATACCTTACCCCGTCAGCCTAAGCTGTAAACTCCATTCTATGAGCCAAGCGACGGGTTAAATTTGGAGCTCCTTGCATGCTATAATTTTACTTATCAACAATAAAGGCAAATAAGTCAACAAGCACCACATAGAGAATACAATAATTTATAAGGTATGTCATATAACATATCTCCATAGAAAGAGATTTTTTTTTTTGGAGAAACAAACTAATTGCTAAACTCACACACACATACTTTAATTACGCTCTCTCACCAAGCTCACCATAGAAAGAGATTGAGTGTGAATTTAGCATTGGCTTAAAAAACCAGTTTTTTTTACTATTCAACTTATTTTTGCTACTATTCATAGGTCCCATTGCACTTTTTGGTACTATTAATGGATCTTACTGTATTATTTCAGCTACCTTTTCACTTTATCTACAATACTTTCAGCAAAAAGTTTCTAGTTTCAGCTAAATAAGCTGTTCCTAAGTAGACACTAAATCCACTATTCCCAATGTAGATTAAAATGCTTAACCTCTCTCATGTAACTCTCATTATATGCATTCTATCAACCCCAAAAAACTATTAAATTTCCTTTTTCTATAGAGAACTAATACCTTTTCTTCTAATGTTTTTGCAGTCAAGATAATTTTGTTAAACTAAAAAAAAAAAAAAAAAAATGAAGACAAAAAAAATTTCTACTGAAAGACTTCTAAAAAAAATTTACTTATCTAAAAAAAATTAAAAGAAATTCAAGTGCTGCCACAATTCTTTAAACAATATATATCAATGTTGAATAAGAAAAAAGGAAAAAAAGAAAAAAGAAAAAGAAAAAAAGCCCAAGTGATTGTCACAATTATTTCCAAATATTCATTGTCCTAGTACTGAAAGACTTCTTAAGAAAGTTTACTTCTCTAGAAGAATTAAAAGAAGTTAAAGTGGTGTTTATATATATATATATATATATATATATATATGTTGAATAACCGAAAAAAAAAAGTGCAAGTACAATCACAATTTTTAAAAAATAATATTATCCTATTATTAAAAGGCTTCTTAAAAAAATTTACTACTTCTCTAATAAAATTTCAAAAGTTCAATTGTTGCCACATTCTTTAAAAGAAATATACAAAAAAAAAAAAAAGTAAAAATGTTGTCACAATTCTAAAAAAATATTTAAAAATCATTCTCCTACGATTTGTTAAAGAATTACTTCTATAAAGAAAATGATAAGAAGATTAAGTTTTGCTAGAGTTTTTTAAAAAGAAAAGGCTAATGAAAAAGTTTGGTTGCAAACTTAAGCAATCCCATGCCCAATATAATGTCGTTTTTAAAAAACCATGTGCTCATTGACTTAAGCTGACGAGCTTATATATAAGGAATCATGGGTCCATGCACTGGCTAACCGGACAAGTCACCGGCAAGGGATTAATTTTAGCCATTAGCCAAAGGAATCTCATAAAAAGAAAAAAAGAAAAAGAAAAAAAGAGAGAGAATGGATAACTGTCCCATTCTGCTTAAAGGAGTGTATTGTGGTGGTATAATTTGAGTGAAGTTTGTGTTTATGGTGTGTCTTTGTATTCAAACATCTTTCAGTCTTTCTTGTATGTGTGAGTTTGTTTCTTAAAAAAAAACAATAAAATCTCATTTTACATATTTTGTTGAAAATGTATTTAAAGTTGAATAGTAATAAAGAGTTGTATTTGCGCATTGCATATTTTCTAGTTTGCATAATACTGAAAGTTGATCGTTTGTCCTTAGCCTTAGTACTATAGTAGTCTAAGGTTTTGTCAAGGGGCATGTTCCTTAGCATTTTTCTTCATTTAGCCTTCCACTTCATCAAGCCTTTACATTTTTGTCAAAATACTAATCCATTATCATATGTTAATGATGTATAAATTAATATTTTGACATAAATTCAAAGGTTTGATGATGTGCAAAGGTTATTGGGTAGATATTTAGTATTAAAGTTACACAACTTAATATTTTTTTATTGGTTGATATATTTAAAGTCTTACAAGTGGATTACACATTTTCATTGCCCTTAATATGTATATCAAATTTTGTGTTAATTGGATATTATTTATTATTTGATTAATCATTTTACAAATAAAATAGTTATTAATCTCTTATCATCTCAATAAAGAGGTAATGTAATATCTAACCAATAATCTATATTTTTAACTTATTTTAGTGAGATATAATATATAATTTCTAAATATAGTGGAGTAATATAACCAAATTAATTTTCTAATTATCATAACACATAATGAGTATTAATTATACATCATAAAGATTATTTCTTATTAAAATTAAAAAAAATAAATTGACAGCATATTGTGTGGTACATCAACTAGTGGTAAATAATTGCACACACCTTCAGTAAAAGATAGAACATTAATACATTATTGTAGCTAGAGTCAACATATTACTGATAACACACATGAGCACATAAGAAACCAAAATTTAATAATATAATGCATACGTGAAAATCCATCAAACTTGCAAGAACTTATTAAGGATACACTTGAATAAGAGCCCTTAAACCTAGTATGGGGGTTATCTTATAGTTACTAAAACCAGCATCCATAAATAGCTTAGCCCATTCTTTCTCATTTCTCTCTCTTCCTTTCACTAATACCATCATCGCCATGTCAAAAAAGAGTTGTGTCTCAGTTGACTTTTTATCTTCCTTTTGATTCTCCATCATCAACTCTATGATAATCACTTTTCCCTTCTTATCATTGGTAGTGATTGCCTCCTTGCATCGCTTAAGCAGTTTCACGCAGTCCTCTTCATTATAATCATGCAATATCCACTGTTTCCTCATTTGCAAGATCAATCAAAAACACTAAAATTGTATGAGGTTAAACCCTTAGACATAATGAAATTTTATATTCTTTTATAATTATTTTATTTAGTCCGTGCTATTAAAATAAGCATGGTTAGGCAAAGAAACAAACTAATTTACCAAAATTGAAAAAAATGAAATGCATGAAATGAAACATACCTAGTTACATGAAACAAGCTTAATATTTTGAAAATTCTAAGAGTGGATTGCATGTTCATTATATTCTTGACATATATGTCATATTTTGTATCTATTGAATGTTAATTACTTCATATTAATAAAATCATGTTTCATACAAAATTTTAAAATAAAAAATTTGAAATTTAAATTATTTTATAGATGAGACAATTATTAGCCTCTAATAGTATTGATGTTATGAATATACATATAGTGCATAGCAAGACAATTTTTTAGAATGATGGATTTTTCAGAGAAAAACATCCAAAAGTTACACTGTAAACCATGAGTAACTTGAAGCAAATTTTATATATGTGTGTGTTGGAGGGACATGATAATTTTTATTGAATAGAATTTGGATAAAGTTTAGATACAAAATTATTTGTAGTTTAAGATAACAACCTTACTCAATAAAATAAATATTATTACATATTTTAAGAATCTAACCTTTAACTTGTATGTTCTTTGCATTCTTAATACACATGACAAATTTTGTATCAATTAGATGTTATTTACTATATGATCTATAAGTTAATATTTTATTCATAATTTTAAACTATAGAAACTTATAACTTAAACAATTTATTGATGAAATAATTATTAATCTTTAATTTTATAAAAAATTTGCAAGCATGGAGGATACAAGATGAAGATGTAATCTAATAGTAGATTTGTCAAAATTTACCTCTAATAAAAAGATATTGAGTATGGTTGTAGCTTAAAACTACAACAAATTTTATAATTAAACTTTGTCCATAGAATTTTTAAAAGGATAAAAGAAAATTTTGAAGAGTTTAGGAGCTATAGCGCCGTTCTCCCAGGTGGGTTTGCCACTACATGAATAAAGTTGATCCGCAATATAGATATTTGGAAATAAATTGTGAAAATGCCTCTAATCACCAAATGTAAACCGTATGATATGTACGACCATTCATGTACCGGGTGGAAATAGCACTAAAATATATTTTACCTTCATAAAAACAGCATCAGCAGGAGGAACTGCCTCAAACATGTCCCCTCCAACATATTTCAAGTTCTTACTCCCTTGAAAGTCAGCAACTACGTGTGGGAGATCAAATACAGTACACTCTATATCTGGGAATGTATCGGCAATGGCCTTGGTCACAGTTCCTGTGCCACCTCCAACGTCAACAAATGACTTTAGTCCCTCAAACACCCCCTTACACTTGTCAACCACAATGCTCATGACTAAGCGTGCATCGCTAGCCATAGCATCATTGAAAATATTAGCAAATTTTGGTTCATCCCCCCCATAATCCCAAAATGTCTTCCTGTGAGCCGTGTCAAATGGCGTAAGATCCTCATTTTGGAACCAAGTGGTCAAATAATTCCATGGCGTTGTCAACATTGGATCAACCATGGCCAGTAAGAAAGGCGTCATACTCAAGGGATTGTCCTTAAGGAGGAGCCTGGAAGATTCAGTCAGCACATACACTTCTTCTTGGTCAATTTCGTTAGTATTTTTTGAAGCAAAGAAGCCAGAGTGGATCAAAATGCGCATGAGGCGGTAGACATGGGGAACTTTTGTAGGATGAATTGGTAGTGCAGTGATGAGCTTAGAGAGAGTCATGGGTTTGCCATGGTTGTGGATGATATCTGGTATACCTAGTTCAATTGCACATTTAAGGGACATAGAGTTTACGAAGTTGAAAATGTGGTTCCATATGTGGGCTTGAGCATCAAGTAGCTCAGTAGCATTTTCACCTGGAACCAATTTGAAACTAAGCTGTTTAGTGCCACTCATTTTGTTTTTTTACATACCAACTCTTTAGAACATTGAGCTTATATATATTATATCGAGAATTGATTGATTATCTCATATCCTATCGACAGCCAATAGTATTTGGACAACAGAAAAAGGTTTCATTATAGATTGATACAGAAAAAACAAAGAATGAAAAAGATATGTATCCCCATTAGGAATTAATCAAGAGGGATTGTGAAATGGCAGCACGCGTTTTAGGAAAATGGACCCTACGCTATTTTGTTTCATTCTGGCATGTGGTGGTTTGTAATTCTGTGGCGCATTATATTCATAAAAAAAAGTGAAATTCTGTGGCGCATGATTCTTGCATGATTGATTTTGTTTAATGAGAGATAAAGTTCCATTTAGTAAAAGATATAGGAAATAATTAAACCATTTCATCTTTGCATAATATGTCATATGATTTATTTTGTTGAAAGAATTATAGGTAATGTCGCCTTGTTAGAAATGTTCTCAAATTCTTATTTGGATTAGGTTTCATTAATGGGTTTTCTTCATAGGGAAGTAAAGGATTTTTAGTTTTCATTGTTTAAGAATTAATTGAATATTTTTTGTCCATCAAAGAAGATAATTGAAATCTTATAAATAGGTATTATTGTAAACAATTTGATGGTTTTTGCTTAAGAAAGAGTCCTCCCACATAGGGAGATGAAAAAACTCCCAAAAGAACTCAAGCGAGTGGGATATTTTGAAGAATAATTTAGTAGATTTTATTTTATTTTATTTATTTATTTATATTTTTTGAGGTTGAAGGATACCCATAATTGTGTGTTAAGAGTTTGTTTGTTTCATGTGCGTAAGGTTTATGAGATTGTGTTTGTGAGTATGTAAAGTTGGGTTAAATGTTGTAATATACCTATATTGTTGATAGAGGATTTTGTCTATAATTTCACGTAGATGTTGGTTTGGAATTAGGCGAATTATGTTAAATATTGATGTTTTTGAAGATATTTGTTTCTTATTTGCCCCAAATCACAACACGTTCCCCAACCCCCCCCCCCCCCCCCGGCGGCACGTTTTAAATGCTTATTTCAATTTTGTCAATTAGATTTGCTAGGTCTGTGATTCTCAAAAAAAAACCAAAAAAAAAAAAAAAAAAAAACAAAAAACAAAAAAGAAAAAGATTTGGTAGATCTGCTTTCCTCATCAGGATAAATGAAGCCAGATAGATTATGGAATTCACGTGATAGTTAATGAGAAAATACTATAATAGAACTGATTTTAAATGTATTTTATTCAACATAAAAAAGAACTCATTTTATATTATATTAGATATCAATCTTTTAATACTAGTGCAGTGCATGGTTTCCCTTCAGTTATCCGGAACTCTACCACTGCCCTCGATATCATCTAGGTAATCATATATTGTCTCATAAAAGCCCCAATCTATTTCAGATTGGCAGTTCACAACTTCACATTAGTTAAAATTAATGCCATTTCTTGTACAATTATTAGCATCGGCAAAAATTTTCCATTCTAAAATTTATAAAGATCCTCAAGCTTCACCTATAACCTTTGGAAAGAGGTGAAGAAAAGGCTAGGAAGTAGAGAAGCTCTATCAAAATCCACCTTTTAATTTTCTTATGTAAATCTTTCTTTCAAAGTGTAGAATTTCATTGTGTCTTTTTCTATCAATATCCTTTTGATGTTTACGTGTATGATAATTCAAAAGGGGTTAAATTTATTGCACTAATTTTTTTATACTGTTTTAGACACACCTCAAAATCACCTTCCCTTCCTCACTTAGAAGTTATTTTTGGAGATGCACGTAAAAAATTTCTAAAACAGTTTGTTTACTAAACATTATTACTCGTTGAAAAAAATATTTAGATGTCTTAGGCCTATTCTTGGTATCAAGTATCCATTTATTTCTTTTTGAATATGGAACTTAACTAAATGCTCTCTCTTAACTGTTCTTTCTTCTAAGTTTGAAATCAATAATCAACCCCTAAATTATTTTGACTCATTCAAAAGTCACCGGTATACACCTTAATTAAGGGAGATTGCATCTAAAGGAACTGCATCTGCATGAAATATGTTCGCTATATAAGAGAGTGTGGCAGGACTTATACCTTGTTACCTATCATTTTAGGATCAAATATAGTAAAGTAATTGAGAGGGAGGAGCACATTGGCATTGGTAATAACATTGTCTACAATACGTGTGCCTCTTGAAACATCAATTAATATCCTTAACTCCTCAAACACACCCTTGCTGAGTTGGTCTTGAAATGTTTATGCATTGGCTCCCGGCCTGCAAGAGCAATCGGAACCCGTTGTTGACAGGATTAATGCCATGACTTCGTTAAAATTCAATATAGCATTATAAAGAGGAGTGTTGAGTTACACTGAGGGATTATCCTCTGTGTGCTGAGAAGCATGATTGTCAAGAACAATACGTTAGAAAATGTATTTTATTCACATTGGTGTTACTCCAAGTAAACGCCTATTGAGAAGTGCACCATGTTTCCTTGTGGCAGTGTTCTTTCATTCACATTGTGCATATATTAGTTCATCTATGGATAGGAATTCTTCATAACTAGACCAATGAATTTGCATGGTTTGGTAGTTTACTCATTACTGTTCTCTTGAAGGCGTGCGCATGGGAACAATATATAAAAGAGCTTTTAACTCTTGCACGGAAAAATCATTAGTAGGATTCTTTTCATAATTTATTGATCATTATAATTTGTCGCTAAAAGTAGATATAAAGCAAAAGATTCTGAAATCTTAGACCAAAAAATTAACATTAGTTTTTTCTCATGAACCATTCATCTTCGTCACAATACTTTAAAGGTAATCTTTACCGACGATGATGTGGTTCATATTTCATTTGGCTTCGTTAATTTTTTAATAATATAGAGAAAGTGGAGTGAACAGAATGAGAAAGACAAAGTCTTGGTGATGGTATAAATAGTCAGACTTTCTAATTTTGATTTAAAAAAAAAAAAAAAAAAAAAAAAAACAACAACAACAACAACAACAAGGTGTTTGGTTCGCCATGCATAAAAGAGAATATCTTTCTAATATTCACCCTTTGTTTAATAATTGAAAAGATATTTAATTGTTCTCCTATTTTTGGTATCAAGTATCCATGATCCATCTATTTCTTTTCAATTTGGAACTTAACGAAATGCTCTCCCTTAACCTTTCTTTCTTCTAAGTTCGAAATCAATCAACCCAAAATTATTTTGACTAATTCAAAAGTCACTAGAATACACATTAAGAGAGATTGCATTTGCAGGAACTGCAAGAAATATGTTCGCCATACAAGAGAGTGGGAGTACTTATTCATTGTTACCTATCATTTCTGGATCAAATATAGTGAAGTAATTCATGGGGAATACATTGGCATTGGTAAGGCTACAATATGTTTGCCTCCTGAACAGCAATCAGTATCCTTAACTCTGCAAACAAACTCTTGCTCTTGGAATGGTTATGCATTGGCTCCCGGCCTGCATGACCATCTGGGACCAGGCGCAAACATGATTAATGCCATGGTTTTGTTCAATCTATCTCATCCTTGATGAGCTGACCGAGAACCATGGGTAAGCATTCATGAGATGGGTGATTACACCATAACAAAGGTATTCCTTCTAACACACATGTCTTCTTTTAGGATTAGAAATTGCAAGATTAGACCCAAACCCATTAATTTTCCTGAACCCAAAAGAAATTTATGCCTAGGGTTTTTTGGACTCATAAACAAAAAAGGGTCAACTTGAACTCGACTTGTTGAAAAAGAACAATTGAGTTAGGTTGACTTGTGAGTCACATGGATGAACCTTATTTTTTCTAATAATTTTTTAATTTGACTCTATGGAACTATTATTTATTTATTTATTTTTAAATATTAGAAATTTAACTTTTAAGAAAGTCCACACACACACAAAATTAGAATTGGTTTGGAAATCCGAGACTAAATTTTGCAAAGTTGAATGTTCTTATGGCGAAAATAGCATTACAATCTCTTTTTGAGCTATCTTCAAATGGCATGTGATCTCAAGTATCCCTATAACTGTTGTTACATCAACTTTTAGCATTGGAGGTAAAATTAGTATAATCTTGTATTCTACCAAAGATTGTTGAAGCTTTGATTTGCATTTGAAATTTGTTGTGCACTAGTGGAAAATATGAGACCACTTGTGCAATATCACTCATGGATTTGAACAATAGTAAAGGAAAATAAATCAAGAAGCACCACATAGAGGATCGATACACGAATTTATGGGGTTCAACATACAATGTACGTACCTCCAGGGGAAGAGATTGAATCCATTGTACTCAATACGGATTATAACGCTCAACTTCTCTTACGAGCTCTCATTATATGTATTCTATCGACCAAAAAACTATCAAATGACTATTTCTACAGAGAACTATTACATTTTCCTCTAATGTTTTTACAATCCAGATAATTTTGTTAAACTAAAAAACTAAATTAACTTGTCATCATCTACGTACAAAATATATTAAAACCGAAATCAAGAGAAAGTTCAATTAATTTTGAAACCCTATAATACCTTAGGTTACCCCAAGGTAGCATAACTAATTTTGCACAAAATTTAATCGAACATTTAAAAAAAAAAAAAAAAGGGTTTATTCATAATAGTAATACAATTAGGGCTGTAAACGAGCCGAGTTTTGTCGAGTAGTGAATGTTCAAGCTCGGCTCGATAGCAAAAATAGAATGTTCAAGCTTGGCTTGAGCTTGATACAAGCCTACAAATAATGTTCAAGCTTGAGCTCATTATAAAGTATAAGAGCTTGAGATCGGCTTAGCTTGGCTTGATTCATTAGTCAAGCCAAGCTCGAACTCAATATCAAGCCCAAACTCAAACTCGATATCATGCTTTTAAACTTGAGATCCAACATAAGTATATTATCAAGCCTATATCAAGTTTATTATCTAGCCTATTTAGTTTGGATAAGTGGTCTCAACTTATAATTAATTAAAGTTTTAGAAAGATATGAGTTTACTTGTCAAGCTCATATCAATTTTATTACCAGACTCATAAATAAGTCTAGGCTCAACTTGTTTTGTTACTTTTGTATTGAGCCTTAGTGTTCATGAGCTTGTTTATGAACAATATTTTTTAATTACTCGGGCTCGGCTCGTTTATTAAACAAGCCTAAAACTAAAGGTTAAACTTGGTTTGTTCATAAACAAACAAATATGAACGAGCTTTTTATTGAGCCAAGCGCAAATTGTTTATGAACGGCTTGGTTCATTAATAGCCCTAATTATACAATTCGTAAACTTCTTAATGACAAGTGATATATCTAAAATGATATAAATTTGCCAAGTGACAGGAAATTTTTGTAAAAATCATTTCCTAATACTAAAAACACTTTTAAAAAGAAAGGAATTTTCTTATCTAAAAAAAATTAAAAGAAATTCAGGTGCTGTCACAATTCTTTGAAAAATATTTATATCCATGTTGAATAACATAAATGTCCAAATGTTTGTCTCAATCATTTAAAAATACTCATTGCCCTACTACAAAAAGACTTCTTAAAAAATTTAAAAGAAGTTAAGGTGGAGTCACAATTCTTTAAAATAAATATACGTTGAATAAAAAAAAAGTCCAAATGTTGCCGCAATTCTCAAAAGAAAAAATCATTCTCCTAATACTAAAAGATTTATTACAAAATTTACTTCTATAGAAAAAAAGAAAAAAAGAAAAGTTTTGTCACAATTCTTTAAAATAAAAGGCTAATAAAAAAGTTTGGTTGCAAACTTTTTTATATACAAGGCAATCATGGATCCTCACACTGACTACCCAAGTTGTGAGAATTTGAGCTTGGAATGTGTATAACAATGGCGGAAAGCTAGAGAGAGAGAGAGAGAGAGAGAGAGAGAGAGAGATATTTCTGAGTAATACTGAAAATCTATATTTCCAAGCTCTGAATCTTTATAAATAGATTAAGCTCTATTTATAAAGCATATATTAGGAAAAGTTCTAGAAACTCCTACTCTGACAGAATCATAACAAACTCATAAAAAAACTATCTAGCTAAGCACTGCCCAATAACCGTATTCAAGAAACTGTTGAAGGACCTGAGCTTCGTGGAACTGCCAGAGCAGAGTGAATTTAGAATAAGGCATTTCGAAGAGAGACGAATGCATTTCAAACACTATGGTTAAAACCACACCGTTTCTGGCTAGTGTAATAATCCTGAATTAAGCTTGTGCAAAATGGCACCATTTGCCACTAAACCAAACGTCATCGTTTTGATCTAGATTACTGTTGGTTACTAGGCCGGCGCCCGTTGCTACAGCTGTCTCTTCTTCCTTTGTCTTCAACACATTTGAATCTGGTTCTTCTTCTTCTTTTTTCGAATCACTTAACTCAAACCCAGTCTTTCTCTCTCCATTTCCAAATTCAGAATCTCCTTTAACACAAGTCACCCTCTAGATAAGATAAAAATCATCGTAGAAATTGGATTAAGATTTAGTGCAACAGTCACAAACAATAGAAAATCAAAGGTTGGTATTAAAATTTCAAAGTTACTTTTAATCTCATCCATGGATATATAAAAATATGTTTAACTTTCAACTTTTTACTATTTTACTTTTATACTTTATTTTTTAACTTCTCTATTATTGCATTAGATCTCAATTCTTAGAAATTTAAAGCTAAGAAAAACATTTAAAAAAAAAAATTATCTTTGAGATATTATAAGATTGGGTATTACCACAGCTTTAATAAATAAAAAATAAAGAAAATTTTCCCAAAAATATTCTAAGAACTTTAAAACAAATTTCTCTAATAAAAACAAAGTGCAAATGAATGTCTACCTTACACCCATTCTAATCACTCTCTATCTTCCAGGAAATTTTTTTTTTTTGGTTAGAAAAAAAAAATGTCAATAAGGCGTTTGGAAAAGTGTTAGTGCAGCCACAAATTTTTTTAAAAATATATATATATATATATATATATATATATATATATTAAAAATGTAAGTACTTGCACAAAATCACATTAGCCTAATATGGAGGAGGTCAATTATTAAACTATACTGTAGGTGTAAATAAAACATCACATTACATCTATATCTATCTATATTTATATATATTTAAAAATTAAAGTGTAGTATTTATTGTTATTACATTTCTGTTAAGTCACATTAACGGCCATATCATTCACTTATTTTCTATCTTTTATTTTCTCTTTCTAAATTTTTATTCTCCCTATTCTAAAAAGAGTCCAAATCTTCTGTCTCATTAATTGTACTCCACTTCATGCTCTACCAATAAAACTTAGATAACTAATCTTTCTCATTAAATGAGATAACTCTGACTTTAAAACTCACGTTACTCACGTTAACGTTAAAATTCATTTCTTTCTTTTTTTTCCTTTTTTTTTCTTCCGCAACTTTTATTTCTTCTCTGTTCCGGCTTTTGGTTTCTTTTTTTTTTCTCTTCTCCATGTGGTTTGTCTCTTGCCGCAGCTTTTGGGATTGATTTGGACTCTTCACCTATTTTGTCCCATTGTAATCCTTTCTCCCAAAGTCAGAGTTCGGCTTTTGCTTTTGTTTTTGTATGCCACAGAGGTCCTTTTGTCCTATAGGTGCAGATTTGTTTCAACTTTTGAGAGACTCTGCTACAACAAGCAACCTTCAAGGTTTTTTTTTTTTTCCTTCTCCTCTATGTGGTTGACGTCTCAAGTGTTCATCTTCATCCTCATTTCACCCCAGTTACAGACACATTCTCACTTCATCTTCCAGTGTTCATCTGCTTCTATTGGTTTCTACAAAGTAACTTGTCTATGGTGACAATGGTGTTTGATTTTTGTTCCATTATGAAACATGCGGAAAGAAAAACGTTTTTAGATGATGTAAAGGTTGTAGTAAGTAAATAACGGGGGTTGATGGATTTTGTATTCTACATGTTTGTTGAAATTCTTAAATGAGTGACTGGGAGTGAAAGGATTACAATGAGACAAAATAGGGGAAGAGTCCAAATCAATCCCAAAAGCTGCGGCAAGAGACAAACCACATGGAGAAGAGAAAAAAATGAAACCAAAAGCCGGAACAGAGAAGAAAAAAAAGAAAAAAAAGAAAGAAAGGGATTTTAATGTTAACGTGAGTAACGGGAGTGATAAAGTCAGAATTATCTCATTTAATGAGAAAGATTAGTTGCCTAAGTTTTATTAGTGGATCATGAAATGGAGCACAATTGATGAGACAAAAGATTTGGACTAAAAAAAAAAGAAAAGAAAAATTCTTATTCACCCTATTAGTCCACATTTACTATTATACTTCCTTTAGGGTCCGTTTGGTTTGAGAAGTGGAAAAGTGAGAGGATGAAAAAGTGGAAGGATAGAAAAGATTTGGTTTTCCCTCATGTGTGTTTGGTTGGAGGGGTGGAAAAGTGGCAAAGTGGAAAACTTTTTTGTTTGGTTGGAGAGAAAAAGGAGATGATGAAAAATGTAGTTTAATTTACACTCATTAAATAATATAAAAATCAACACAAATACATATACATTTATATTACTTTTCTTTATTATTATATATAATTTTAAATTTATGGGCAACAAAAATTGATTATGCATTAACTGGAAATACATTTTCAAAAACAAAAAAAAAAAAATTTATCCACATGACCATACGTAGATTGGGAAGATATTTGCCAAAAAAGAAAAAAACTTTATTCACATGGGTGACTAGGCAAATTGGGCAACTGGGCAAACTTGGCAAAACATCTTTCACCTAGCAGCAATTCAACTACTTTTTAACACATCCTTCACCTAGCAGCAAAACACCATTCAACATCTTTTCTCCTTTGTTTGTGAGAGTATTTGTGTAAATTACATCATTCAACATTAAAGTGAACACCAAGAAGCAAAGTCACCCAACTGAAAAATAAAACCCAATAATCCAAAACTAATCTTAGAAAAATCCAACCAAAACCCAGGAAAAATATGCCCAAATCACACACAAATCAGCCATCAATTCCACAAATGATCAAACAAAACCATGAAAATTTCAAGCAACCATGGAGTTTCAATTTGACCCAAAAGTAAGCCAATAAATCCCCTCCCTTGAAATTTTAGTTTTGAGATGAGATTAGAGAAGAGAAAGAGTGAAAGATGGAGGGAGTGAGAGAGAGAAGAGACTAGAGAAATGGGTAGGAATTATGTGAAAGATGTCAGAAGAGAAAGGCTTTGGTTTGGTGGTTTCACAGTTTCATGCTTAAGAAGATGGCTGGGCAAGATAGATAAGAAGGTTGGGGCAAGAGACAAAGGAGTAGACATGGAAATACGGGTCAAAATTTTCTGACCCGACCCGACTCGACCCAAAAAATACCTGACCCAAACCCAATTTTTTTGACTCGAAGCAAAAACGGGTTGACTCATGACCCAACCCGTTAAAAAATATTCGCTAAAAAAATATTTAAATTATGTCATGATACTAGGTGCATAAAGCACAAAGTACCAAAACTAATAATCAATATATTATAGATATAAAGTTATAAACAATTAAAACTGTTGTCAAGACATGACATGAGAGAATGACTATTTGAGTTTCATCACAACTAATAAGAGCCAAGTTTCAGTGCTTGACATAAGACAAGACAACACGTTACACAAGGCTGTCAAGACAACCATTAAAAAAAAAAAAAAAAAAAAATTCAATACTAGCTATAGTCCATTGTCCAAAGCCAAAGGCACAAACAACGCACAAACTTGAAAGTTGAAACGTGACAAACCAAACCACAAAGGGCCCTAAAGCTTCCTCAGTTCAGTTCTTCTACTCTTTCTCTTGCACCTTCGGCCTTTGCCCTTCTTCACACATTCCACACTTTTTTACTTTCACACAAAGCAGTCAAAGCTTGCGCCTCTGCCCTTCTTTATTGCTCTGCTTTCTCACTTCTCTTAGTTCTCTGTCTCTCGCCATCTACAGGCCACACAGCCTAGATCTCACCACCTGCTGACCCATTTAAGAGGAGCACAACCACAAATCATCAACTATGGTGAAGGTAAGTTAAATAATTTTCATCATTCTCTTAAATCCCTAAATGTTTTTAGTTTTTGGATTGATTTTTTAATATTATGAATTTATGATTTAGCAATAATAATATAGTATACTGCTCTTCCTCTACTAACATTATATTTAATTATTTGTGTGTTTGATTGTTGAAAAAATTGAAAATGTCATTGACTCATTGTCATTTGGATGAATGTTTTATGTTCACAGTTTCTTTAGATGTTTTAAATAGACTAGAATTTTAATTTTAATTATATATTTGCTTTGATAATTAGAGTACAGCGGCTTCTCCGGTTGTAAATTTGGAAAGTGATGATGATGTTGTAATTGTGGATACTTCTACTAATCCTTCACCATCTTTAAAAGTTAATTCAAAATCAAAGTTTAAGAAACCAAAAAGAGTTTCAGGGGAAAAAGAAAAGAAAAACAACACACTTCTACAGTTTGGACTGAATTTGTGAAATTGCCTATTGATGAAGAAGGGTTAAGTAAGGCTACTTGTCAATGGTGTGAGAAAAGTTTTTTGACGGATAGTCATCATGGAACATCAAACTTGCATCGCCATCTTCTCAAATGCTTAAAACGAAATAAGTAAAATAAGATGGTGAAGAAGAGGGTAGGGTGTTACAAAACAAGATAACTCAAGAAGAGTTTCGTGAGATGTTAGCGGAGGCTATTATTAAACATAATTTACCATTTAGCTTTGTTGAGTATGAGGCCATTAGAAAGGTTTCCAGCTATCTAAATTCAGATGTTAAACATATTTCTAGGAATACTTCAAAAGCTGATATTCTAAAACTTTACAAGAAAGAGAATGATGATTTTAAAAATAAGTTGAAATCAATTCCTGGTAGAATATGTTTGACTTCGGATTTATGGACTTTTGTTATAAGTGAGGGATATATTTGTCTTACGGCACATTATGTGGATGAGAATTGGGAATTGAAAAACATCATCTTGAATTTTTGTTATATGCCACCTCCACACACGGGAACTCTTTTATTGGAGAAAATTTTAAGTTTCTTGGAAGAATGGGGTATTGAGAAGAAAATATTTTCCATTACTTTAGATAATGCATCTAATAATGATAATTGCCAAGATTTCATAAAGAAAAAGCTTAATGAGGGGGGGTTTATTGTTATGTGATGGCATCTTTTTCCATGTGCGTTGTGGTGCTTATATATTGAATCTTATTGTTCAAGAAGGATTGAAAGTAATAGATGACTCGGTGATTAAGATCCGAGAAACTATGAAATATCTTAAAGGATTAGAGAGTAGAATGTGCAGATTTGATGAATGTGCCAAGATAGTTGGTATGAAGAGAACAAAGGGTTTACATTTAGATGTGTGTACAAGATGGAATGCAACATATGACATGATTGACAGTGCTATGAGATATTGTTTTGTGTTGAACCGTTTAGCAGAGGATGATGCTAATTTCAAGCGTTGTCCATCAAGGGATGAATGAAATAGAGTTGAAAGGATAACTCGGTTTTTGAAACCTTTCAATGACATTACAACTCTATTTTTTGGAACTGATTACCTTATAACAAATCTATATTTTCAAGGAATGTCTCAATTTGAATTGCTCTTACTTGAAGAAATGGAGAGCCAAGATTCATTTATCAGTAATATGGCAGAACAGATGAAAGGTAAATTTGACAAATATTGGGATTGTTATAGTGTGATGCTAGCTTGTGCCATTGTTCTTGATCCAAGGTATAAGTTGGATTATGTGGACTTTATTTTCAAGAAAACAGAGCCAATTGAGCACATTGCTGAAATGAAGGTGGAGAGCATTGAGACTATTTTTTTTTTTTTTTTCCCAGAATATGAATGCCCCAATCCTATGGCCAATACAAATGTTTCATCTTGTGTTGGGAGTTCTAGTCATACTAGCGGTGCTGTAGATGATCCTGATGATGATGAAGATAAGGAAGATGATGTAAGCGAATTGCATTTTGTTTAGTATATGTTGTGCTATGTTTTTTTAATAATAAAGATTGTAATGTTGTGAGATATTATTTTTCATTGCAATTTTTTTTAATGATTAGGAATTTGATCATTATGAAAGTGGTCGTGGTGCCAAAACAAAAAACCTCAGTTGGACTTGTATTTAGAAGAGCCTAGACTTAACAAAAAACAAAATTCAAAGTTGGAAGTTCTCTCTTGGTGGAAAGAGCATTACAATCGATTTCCAGAGCTCTCTTTAATGACACGGGATCTCATATGCATTCCAATAACCACTGTTGCTTCTGAATCAAGTTTTAACATTGGGAAAAAAAATTCTTACTCCGTATCGATCACGTCTTTTATCTGAGAATGTGGAAGCTACGTTGTGTACTAAAAGTTGGTTATATGGATCTGAAGGTAATTTTATTTTTTTATAGTCATAATTATACAATTTTAATTCTTTATTGATTTGCTTTTATGATACATTAACTTATATTAAAATATTGTATTGTAGATGAAGATACTGACGAAAGTGGTCAACTTGAGCTACAATTAGTAAGTATGAATATTTGTAGTACTGAATCTACTACCAACATTGAGTAGATTGAGATTGAGATGTAATTCTTATAAAATATTTACTTATTCTTCTTTACTTAATATGTTATGTTTATTTAAAAATCTTTTTTTGTTTAGTTTATCTTTCTAAGTAATCTAACTTTACTATTATTTTAAATGCAACAGGAACATGTGCACTTAAGAAGACCGATAACTTGCTACTTTGCTGGCTTACTTGTTTTGTTTGTTTTAAGATCTATCCTTTTTTGAAGATGTAAACTTGTAATTATATGCATTTTTATAGTGAACTATTAACATTGAAGACTTTTTCCATCATGAATTTATGACTATAAATAATTTTTGTCATGCTCAAAACTGTTAGAATTGGAAGGATATTAACAAGTGGCATTAAGTGCAATTCATTTGCTTAATTGATTTTATTCATTCTCACTAAACAGGTTATCATTGATTTGCTTTTGTAATTGAAAAAAAAAAAATTGTTTGAAAAATACGGGTCAACCCGACCCGACTCAACCTGAAACCTGATTGACTCATTTAAAAATGACCCATTTTGACCAGCGATCCGTTTGACCCGCAAACCCGATTGACCCGACCCGACCCGCCCGTTTTGCCACATCTACAAAGGAGAGAGAGAGAGAGAGAGAGAGAGAGAGAGAGAGAGAGAGAGAATAGAGAAGAGACAAGACGGAAGAGAGAGAAAACAACGGAATAAACAATAGTTTTTTTTTATATAACTTTGGAGATACAGTAGATTGCCATAGATTGCAGTTTATTTTAGCTCAATTGCTAAAAATTTAGCAATAGCATCATTGTTGTAGCTCTATTTTTGTTGTGTAGGTTGTTAAAAATAGCAATTTGGCAATTTGGCATATCACTAGGAATGCTTTATTGGCTTAAGTTACCCCAAGTGGCATAACTAATTTGCACAAAATAATAAAACCAACATTAAAAAAAACTAAAAAAAAAAAAAAAAATCAATCAAGTTTATTCAAAACAGTCATACAATTGAAAGACTTGTCAACGGCAAGTGATGATATGTCTATCTAATATGATATAAATTTACCAAGTGACACAGCGAATTTTGAAAAAATCATTGTCCTAATACTAAAAAAAAAAATTACTCTTCTAAAAAAAGTTAAGAAAATGAAAAGCAGCTTAAGTTTTGCAGCACAGTTTTTAAAAGAGAAAAGGCTAATTAAAAAGTAGTCTGGTTGCAAACTTAAGCAATCCCACGCCCAATGTCGCTTTTGAAAAACCATATGCTCATTGACTGAAGCTGATGAGCTTATATATAAGGCACTAATGGATCCTTACACTGGCTACCCGGACAAGTCACCCTCCGGATATGATAAATACTATTTTAGAAATATGAAGCTTTTATAATTTTTTTTTTAATTCATAAAAAAATGTGTTTTTCTTTGTGATATTACAGGACTGATACTACAACACAGCACAGTTTGTATAAAAAAAACTTTTCCAAAAAAAAAAAGTCTAAGTGCTTACACCATTTTTTTCTTTAAGAAAAGCAGGCTAGGCTGCAACTGAAATAATACCTTAGAGCATTCGCATTCGAAATCGCATTCGAAATCTTCATGAAAGGCTAATTAAAAAGTAGTCTGGTTGCAAACTTAAGCAATCCCACGCCCAATGTCGCTTTTGAAAAACCATATGCTCATTGACTGAAGCTGATGAGCTTATATATAAGGCAATAATGGATCCTTACACTGGCTACCCGGACAAGTCACCCTCCGGATATGATAAATACTATTTTAGAAATATGAAGCTTTTATAAATTTTTTTTTTTAATTTATAAAAAAATGTGTTTTTCTTTGTGATATTACAGGACTGATACTACAACACAGCACAGTTTGTATAAAAAAAACTTTTCCCAAAAAAAAAAAGTCTAAGTGCTTACACAATTTTTTTCTTTAAGAAAAGCAGGCTAGGCTGCAACTGAAATAATACCTTAGAGCATTCGCATTCGAAATCTTCACACTATTTTATTTTATCATTTCAAAATCTACTTTATCATTTGTACCATACCATTTTACAACACTCCCAACATCTCAACTTTTATTTTCATATTCTCCTCATTAAAATAATTAAAATAATATTTCTACACAATAAAATAATATATCCCACAATCACCATCATTTACCATACAACACATTATTTATTCTTTCTCTCTCATTCTTTTTGTTCAAGAACAACCACAAATTTACTGAAACCACCATCACCACAAGCCCACCACCGCTGCACTACACACACTTGACACCACCACCACCACCAACCCATAATCTACCATAAAAAAAGAAAAAAAGAAAAAAAAGAAAAAGCCAGACCATCAACACCACCCTTTCCGACCATCAACAATATGCCACTCATTAAAATAATTTATACTACCCAATAAAATAATATAATTTGTACGTTTTTAAACCCCTTAAACACAATCAGATTAACCTAGTTATTTAGCAAAGTGATTAACTTAGGTAAATTATGCAAATCTAGGTTAACACATATAAATCATATCATTGAACAGTGCGTAAAATAAATAACATAACGATATGATAATCCTAGAAAAGCAAACCGGTAAAAAACCTAGGGAGAATTTAACCTAACTATCATCAAGGTAAAACAGATCCACTATGAAAGAATTGAAGTTTACATAATAGCGACTTAGACTACTAACATCCTATTACTACATCGAGTAGGAAACTTACTACCATGACCACGTGACAGCTCCGAGTCTACGGATTACTTTTTTCTTGGATTCACAGCATCCACAAGTACTCCCACTTGTGTTTCTTTAAGCTCTTTATGCAGCAACTGAATCAATCATCAAGATCTTGACATAATCTTGATTCTTGATAACCCTAAGTATATGTGAAGGCAAACACTTCAAGATCTCACAAAAGATTCACATACACAGCATAAACAACAACACTAAAACGTGGCTAAGGTTTTTCTTTTTATACTTAAGGCAAAATATAAAACCCTTTACGTTAAACGGGCTTGGGCTGAGTTGGAAAATTCTGCAGAAAAAAAATCTGTACGAGCTTCGATTGATCGAGTCTAATTCTCGATCGGTCGAGCCAGACAGATTTACACAGTAAATCTTGTGGTACACTCGATTCCAACTTTACATATAAACATACTTTGAGCAAGTCTAAAACAAGACTAAATGTTTTGATCATGGTTTGCCAACATTACAAAATGAAGTTCTAATACATTTAAATCTAAAGTCTTAGAACCTAACATAATTTATGCCCATCTCTCTATCCTTTCCGGAATTTTATAATATTTTGAAGGAAAATAAATAAATATATGTCAAATAAGGTGATTGGAAAAGTGTTATCGCGGCCAAAATCACCCCCACCCCCCAAAAAAAAAAAAAAAAATTGTAAGGACCTGTACAAAATTACATTTACCTGCGCCTTTTTTTTTTTTTTTTGAATGCACGCCTATTTGTTTTACAACATGTACCTTGACCTGCATAAATTATTCCGTGCACAAATCGACTAACACCAATTAAAAAAAAAAAAAAAATGCATACAGGTAGCAACATTGTTTAATTCAAATTTGAAAGGGCGAGCTTAAGATTAAATTTTTAAAGAAGGGAAAAAGTTATGTGGATGATACATGCACATAGGTTTTCTTTTTATTATAATTTTTTAATAAAACTTTAATCTTTTTTTTTTTTAATAATAAAAAAGTATGCACGTAATCGCACCAGTAACTATTGCTAATGTTATTGAGGGGATCCCACAACAGATGGAGGTGTTTAGAGTGGCAAGAGTACTGTTACATATGAATTGATAGGGAAACTGACCCTAGCCCAATTTGCTAAGGATATTGATAATTTTGTAATTTGGATAGAAGAAATCTGTATATAATTGAGTCTTTTTTGCCTCACGATGTAATGAGTTTATCTTCTTCTTAATAAAGTTGCTATATTCAGATATTCTTATTAACAAAAAAAAAAAAAAAAAAAATGGAGGAGGTCAATCACTAAAGTATAGCACACGTGTAAATACAAACTTTATTAAATTTCTTCCTAATATTAAATTTTGTTAGAAAACTATTGTATTAGGGACACATCATTCTTCTTATTATTTGTTTTCGGGCGTCCTTTATCGAATCCTTTTGTTGCATGTAGACTTGTAGTTTTGTGTGTGTGTGTGTGTTAGGCCTTGAATTTTCGTGTTTCTAGTCTTACGGTTTTAGCCTTTTACTAGAAACCATTTTCGACTTGACAAAATGGTCATCATTTTTTTATTAATTACCATAATTCTCTGTTATTCACTAACTTGCATTCATTTTGTAATCAGTTATTATTTCTTTTATCTATTTTGGCTTTCATTTTTATTAGTGTAGTCTGTTTTTACATATCTAACTTTCTTTTTTTGAGAAACTTATATATCTAACATAATTACTCTTTATGGTAGTGGACACTCAATAAAAATAACACTGTCTTACTAATATGATTATCTTTACGGTTTTTAGCTACTAGCCAATGAAATCTTATTATTTTAATATTTTGTTGAAAAGGTATCTAAAGATGAATAATAAAGAATTGTATTTGCGCACTGCATGATTGATGTGGCTCAACAGGAGTCTATGATAATCACTTTTCCCTTCTTATCATTGATTGTGATTGCCTCCTTGCATCGCTTAAGTAGTTTCATGCATTCCTCTTCATTCCAAACATGCAGTATCTACTGTATTTTCATTTGCCAAAAAAAAAAAAAAAAAACTGTAAGCGATTAAACCCTTAGATATGTTGATTTTTTTTTATTCTTTTTTGATTATTTTATTTAGTCCATGTCATTAAAATATACCTGTTTAGGCAAAGAAACAAACTAACTTACCCAAATTGGAAAAATGAAATGCATGAAATGAAACATACCCCATGACATGAAACAAACTTAATATTTTGAAAATTCTAAGAGTGGATTACTTGTTCTTTATATTCTTGATATATATGTCATATTTTGTATTAATTGAATGTTTGTTAGTTTATATTCATAAACTCTTGTTTAATAAAAAAATTTTAAAACAACAAACTTGAAATTTAAATATTATATAAATAAGGTAATTATTATTATTATTATTATTATTATTTTGAGAGATAATTACAACATGCTGCTAACCTCGCAGCTCGAATCCTTTCTCCCCTAATCCTCCAAGCACTTTGTGTATGAAGATGTGTCAATTTAGTTACGAGACTCTTTACAATAAAATAATTATTAGTCTTTAATAATATTGATGTTTTAAATATGTATACCTCATAATAAGACAATTTATTAGAATGATATATTTTTCATAATAAAACATCTATAACGTTGACAAAAGTTACACCATGGTCCATATGTAACTTGAACTATATTGTGTTTGGAGGGACATGATATTTTTTATTGAATAGAATTTCTAAAAGGGTAAACGAAAATTTTGAAGACTCTAGGAGCTATGCCGTTCTCCCAGGTGGGTTTGCCACTACATGAATAAAGTTGATCTACAATATATAGTAACAATATGGAAATAAATTGTGAACATACCCCTAATCATCGAGAAGGTATACTTTGCATTGGTTATAAATTGTGAAAATACCTCTAATCAGTACCTCTAACAAATTAAGATAATTGAAGCCTTATAAATAATCATCATTTTAAGGGGAGGGTGTCCAAAAACTTGTATATATATGTTTAACCTTACACTTAAATAATGAGTGACACTTGAATCGAAACATGCAACTATTATGAAAGGTAGTTTAATAATCTCATTTTTTTTATGTACTGTAATAACATGGTTTGAGATTTTTATGCAAACTAGAGATCGATTAAATGCTAAAATAAAGCTAGAGGTAATAAATGCCACCAAAGTATCTTAGTTTTTTTTTAATGAATACTTTGTGTCATAGAATGTTATTTTTATATTACTCTATTTTCTTTTTTCCCTCCTAAAAGGAGGAACTTAGAAAATTTTATTTAGTCATTAAGTTGTTGTATTTTGATGTTTTATGTCTCATAAAATCTTAAACATGGTAGAAACATTAGTAGTGTGCCTTTGTTTCATCATATATAAAAGACACAATATTGTTATTATTTTTTTAAAAAATATGTATATCTTTATTTTGTATTATAAATATTGACTTTCATTAATTTTCAACTAAAGTGTTGCATTCAACATAGTAAGATATTTGATTATAAAAAAAAAACATAGTAAGATATTTAACCATGAGGTTAGTGACTAGTGTTGAATAATGTTGAAAGTGGTTTGTCCCTTTAACAAAGTGTGAGTTTCCTAGATGGTTAAGTCTGTTTCTTGATAAATTTTTCTAATAATTCATATATAAATTAAGGTTCTGTTAAGTGGCATATTTTTTAGCAATTTTCTTTTCTTTTTTGATAAGATAGCAATCTTTTTTTTTTTTTTTTTTTTTTTCATTCAAACTTTCACATTATCAATCATTTGCATTATGTCAAAATATTAATTAATTATCATATGTTAATGGTACATGAACTAATAATTTGACATAAATGCAAAGGTTTGATGATGTACAAAGGTTAATGGGTAGCTTTTTATTAAAGTTGCATAACTTATTACTATTTTTTTTTCTTTAACATATTCAAAATTTTCACAATTGGATTACACATTTTCATCGTTCTTAATATGCATGTCAAAATTCATTTTAATCATATGTTATTTACTATTTAATAAAATATTTTACAAATAAAATAGTTTAATCTTTTACCATCTCAACATTTTGCAAATATAAAAAATATGAAGAGGTAATATAATATCTGACCAACTAGTTATATTTTTTTAAACTTATTTTAGTGACATATAATATATTATTTCTAAATATAATAGGTGACGTGTAATATAACCATATTAGTTTTCTAAATATCATAACACATAATTAGTATTATACATCATAAATAGTATTTCTTATTAAATTTTAAAACAAACAGATAGGTGGGTTCCAGTTAGTTCAACTAATAAAGTCTCTGATAGTTGAATAAGAGATCTGGGGTTCAATCCCCACCTACACTAAAAACTGATTGGTGTCTTGCTCTGATAATAATGAGCTATCATCAGGAGCGGACGCTATATGTTAAAACTCTCTAAAAAAAAAAAAAACAGATAACATACACTCACATTGTGCAGGACATCAACTAGTGGTAAATAATATTACACATACCTTCAATACAAGATAAAACATTAATACATTATTTTATTTAGAGTCAGCATATCGCTGATAACATACATAGGCACGCTAGAAACCAAAGCATATATGCATGAAAATCTATCAAACTTGCAACAGCTTATTAAGGATAAACTTCAATAAGAGCCCTTAAACCCAGTATAGGGGTTATCTTATAGTCACTAAAACCAGCATCTAGAAATAGCTTAGCCCATTCTTTCTCAGTTCTCTCTTTTCCTTTCACCACTACCATCATCACCATGTCAAAGAAGAGTTGTGTCTCAGTTGACTTCATATTTTCCTTCTGATTCTCCATCATCATGTCTATGATAATTACTTTTCCTTTCTTATCATTGATTGTGATTGCCTCTTTGCATCGCTTAAGTAGTTTCACACATTCCTCTTCATTCCAATCATGCAATATCCACTGTATTCTCATTTGCAAGAACAATAATAAAAAATAAAAAATAAACAGTAAAACTGTGAGAGGCTAACCACTTAGAAATAATGATATATTTTTATATTATTTTTATTATTATTATCTTTAGTCCATGCAATTAAAATAATCCCTTTTTGGTGAAGAAAGAACCTTTTTACCCAAATATGTGACAAAATGAAATGCATGAAATGAAACATACCCAATGACATGAAACAAATGTAATATTTTGATAGTTCTAAACAAACGTATTATATCCAAATTTCTATTGCCATGTTTTCTAAACAAATTACATGTTCATTATATTCTTCACATATATGCCATATTTTGTATCAATTGAATGTTATTTACTTTTTATTCATAAACTCATATTTTACTCAAAATTTTAAATAAAAAATTGAAATTGAAATATTTTATAGATGAGATAATTATCAGTACTTGATAGTATATATCTATATTTTGAAAACATATAGCGCGTAATGAGAAAATTTATTTCAATGGTAGATTTATCATAAAACACATCTAATAGAAAGTTATTGGTCATTGATAAAAGTCAGACATGTTGTAACTTGAACCAAACTATATTTATATACGATCAAGTTACAAGTTTTGTATCTCATTATAGTATTACACTATATGATAACTTTTTATTAAATTAATATTTTGAAACTCTCACTATTGGATTATATGTTCTTTTTCTTTTCTTTTCTTAACATACACCAAAAAAATAAAAATAAAATATTGTGTCAATCAGATGTCATTTACTATATAATCTATAATCTCATATTTTGTGTATAATTTTAAAGTTTATAACATTTGGTATTAAGCATTTTATAGATGTTCATTATTAATTTATGATTATTTTGATATTTTGTAAGTATGAAAGAATATAAGAAGACAATATAATTGTAGAGGCTAGACTACACCCGCTTAAGAGCGGGGCTAGAACTTGTAACTTTTGGATTGGAAGTTGACCAAACGCAATCGAAGCCACAAGGGAGGACTCGAATCCAGTTAGACGCCTTTAACTGCTACAAATTATGGTCGGTAGCTGTTCAAAATCAATGACACCATTCCCTCCTAGTAGTATAATAGTTATATCAATTGTTAAAATAAAAGGTAAATTATAACTTATCAACTCGTAGTTTGGTTGAAATTTAAGTTGTTTATCTGTGGTTTAAAATTTGATATTTTACCCACCTGAGGTTTGATCAAAATTTAAGTTGTCTACTTGTAATTTGAAATTCCATGATGCAAGTGTTCCGATGGATTCTTTTTGATCTTGTATTTTTATATATATATATTTTAATGTTTTTGGAGGAGAATGACATAAAAGTTGAGCAAAATTACATATTTAGCTTTTTTTTTTTTTAACAGACGTGGATGATAGAAATCTAATTAAACTAACCTTAAGTGGTAAAGTATTAAATTTCAAACCACAGGTAACTTAAATTTTGGCTAAACCACATGTGTGTAAGTTATAATTTGCCCTAAAATAAAAGTGTGGTGGAGCCAGTATAATAATGTTTGCTGTAATAGGAGAAAGATGCAATGGATTTATCACTAACACTACTACTTTTAGCATGTACAGATCACAACAAGGTAGGTTAAAAATTTTGAAAAAAATTGATCTTTGCCTAGATTTATTGATCATTAAAACTGCCTCTCTTGATGCTTTCAAAAAACCGTATCTCTTGTCTTTCTCTTTAGGTACTGAATAAAATATGGAAAAAAAAAAAGTTAGGCAAAATATTTTTATTCTAATGTAAGCAATATGAGAAGAGTCGATGCAATTAATTTATATATACAAGACCATTCAAGTACGGGTGGAAACAGCACAAAGATATATTTTACCTTCATAAAAACAGCATCTGCTGGAGGAATTGCCTTAAACATGTCCCCTCCAACATATTTCAAGTTCTTACTCCCTTCAAAGCCAGCAACTACGTGTGGGAGATCATATACAGTGCACTCTATATCTGGGAATGTGTCGGCAATGGCCTTGGCCACAGTTCCTGTGCCACCTCCCACGTCAACAAATGACTCCAGTCCTTCAAACACCCCCTTACACTTGTCAACAACCACGTTCATGACTAAGCGTGCATCGCTAGCCATAGCCTCAATGAAAAAATTAGCAAATTTTAGTTCATGCCCCCCATAATCCCAAATTGTCTTCCCATGCGCTGTGCCAAATGGTGTAAGATCCTCATTTTGGAACCAAGTGGTCAAATAATTCCACGGCGTTGTCAACATTGGATCAACCATGGCTAGTAAGAAAGGTGTCATACTCAAGGGATTGTCCTTAAGGAGGAGCCTAGAAGGTTCAGTCAGTACATATGCTTCTTCTTGGTCATTTTCACTAGTGTTTTTTGGAGCAAAGAAGCCAGAGTGGATCAAAATGCGCATGAGGCGGTAGACATGGGGAGATTTTGTTGGGTGGATTGGTAGTGCAGTGATGAGCTCAGAGAGAGTCATGGGTTTGCCATGGTTGTGAATGATATCTGGTATACCTAGTTCAATTGCACATTTAAGGGACATGGAGTTTACGAAGTTGAAAATGTGGTTCCATATGTGGGCTTGAGCATCAAGTAACTCAGTAGCATTTTCACCTGGAACCAATTTGAAACTAAGCTGTTTAGTGCTACTCATTTTGTTTTTTTACATACCAACTCTTTAGAACATTGAGCTTATATATATAATATCGAGAATTGAGTGATTTGCTCATATCCTACCGACAGCCAATAGTATTTGGAGACAGAAAAAGGTATACGAAAACATCTTTTATTTATAAATTGATACAGAAAAGACACAGAATGAAAAAGACATGCATCCTCATCAGGAATTCAATTAATCAAGAGGGATTGTGAAAATGAATCCAGCTCGCGCTTTATGAAAGTGGGCCCTATGCTATTTTATAATTGAATTCCATAATCTATCTGGCTTCAATTATCCTTGTGAGGAAAGCAGATGTAGCAAATCTAATTGACAAAATTTAAACAAGCATTTGAGAGGTGCAGCGGGGGCGAAAAACACGTGTTGTAATTCCAAACCTACGTAAAGTCCCATTTAGCCAAAGATTAAAAAAAAAAAAAAAAATCATTTCAACTTTGCATAATATGTCATATGATTCATTTTGATGAAAAAATTATAGGTAGTGTCGTCTTGTTAGAAATGTTCTTCGCAGGAAAGTAAAAATTTTTAGTTTTCATCATTTAAGAATTAATTAAGTATTTTTTGTACATCAAGAAAGATAATTGAAACCTTATAAATAGGTATTATTGTAAATGATCTGATTACTTTTGCTTAAGAGTCCCCGCACATAGGGAGATGAGAAAACTCCTAAAAGAACACAAGCGTTAAGAGTTTGTTTGTTTTATGTTTGTAAGTATGTGAGTTTTGGTTAAACATGGTTGTAATATATTTATATTGTTGATAGAAGATTTTGTTTAGAATTTCTCGTAGATGTAGGTTTGGAATTACAACACGTTTTTTTTGCCCCCATTGCACCTCTTAAATGCTTATTTAAATTTTGTCAATTAGATTTGCTAGATCTGCTTTCCTCATCAGAATAATTGAAGCCAGATAGATTATGGAATTCACGTGATAATTATGGAATTCAATTAACTTATTTTAGTGATATATAATATTTAATTTCTAAATATAATAGATGACGTGTAATATAACCAAATTAATTTTCTAAATATCATAACACATCGTGAGTATTATACATCATAAATATTATTTCTTATTAAATTTTAAAAACAAACTGATAGTGTATATGCATATTGTGCGAGACATCAACTAGTGGTAAATAATATTGCACATACTTTCTATACATGATAAAACATTAATACATTATTTTATTTAGAGCCAGCATATCATTGATAACATACATAGGGACACAAGAAGCCAAAACATGCACGAAAATCTATCAAACTTGCAAGAGCTTATTAAGGATAAGCTTCAATAAGAGCCCTTAAACCAGTATAGGGGTTATCATATAGTCATTAAAACCAGCATCCAGAAATAACTTAGCTCATTCTTTCTCAGTTCTCTCTTTTCCTTTCACTAATACTATAGAGAGGGAAAATTCCCGACCTATCATAAGCTGACACGTCACACTACCAAGATCACAAAATACAGCCAATTACAAAGCGCCACATACTGTTGCTAGGTTTTACTATCACTATTCAGAAGCCAACAGAAATTTGCCAAGTGTCATGCAAGAACCAATCATGCATCAGATCGTGCAAGCGATGACATAAGCAGCCTCGCACGTGTAAGCGATGACATAAGCAGCCTCACACGTGTAAGCGATGACATAAGCGGACCAATCAGACTGTGACATGTGTCACCAATCAGACTCCGCCACGTGTCGCTCATCCACCCCAAAACTCCTATAAATAGAAGCCTTCCTAAGACATTTAGGAAGACATCAAGCCATCTGAAGCACAGGCAGCATCAGAGAAGATTCAGAAGCATCAGAAGTACAGAAGTTCTGCCGGAACCAAGCTCTAAAGCCTCCAAGAACTTCAAGAACTTCAACTTCGAATACAAAGAACATTCAAAGAGAAATCATCCAAATCAGCTGCCTAGATCCAAAAGTTTGCGAGAATCAAGCCTAAAGTGTCCAAAAAACATCAACAAATCACAAATCAGTGAAGCTCTACGGATCCAAGCTCCTAAAGCCCCGAAGAACTTCCACCATAAACCTTCAAAGACGAAGAACACACGAAGAACACAAAGAACGTGAAGAACAAAGGATTTCTAACAAGCTCACAGCCAGAGATTCATTGTAATTCCGTTTCAACAATCTTCGATCCATCCCTCAACCAAATTAAAGGATATTTTGTGTTCAAGTCACAATCACATTACCACAAATCCAAATCAATAAGTCTTGCAAGGAGATCGAATCAGAGGATCACTCTTTTGTAATCACAGAGAATTGTACCACACAATCATCAATACAAATTCGCATTTGTGCAACTATTTTACTTGTTTGACTTATTTCGAACCAAGAAATTTAGTCGTCCACATATTCTGGCATGCCCAGTGGGACCTCTCTGCCTCTCATCTCATTCTCCTTCAATGAAAGAAATCAACATCACCTTGCTACCAGCTCCAATGGCCTCTAGCAAGAATATTCAAGCTTCAACAATAGCTACTTCAACTAAACTTGGTACAGCTACCACCAACAACTGCATTGGTGCAATCAATTGTAGCCAACCCAAAGCAAACAATCAACTTTAATCTCAATCAACCAAGGAAGCCAAGGTCCAGACAATCATCTCCTTAGACCCTCTTACAAGAAACAAGGTCATCAACAAGGACATCTCCACCTTGGAACACCTCAAGTATGGGGGCAAATCCCCTTCTTCCTTCACAAGAAGTTGGTCGCACGATTTCTCTCCCATCAAAGGGAACCCAAAAGATGAGATTTTACGTGCTCACTTCAAATCACTTTCTTCTCCATCATCTTGGGAAGTTGTGTCAGTCATGATGACTAACACCTCTACCATGGAAGAAAAGATGGCTAAAATGGAACAAAGGGTCGTCCTTCTCACAAAAGCACTTGAAGAAAAGGATGTCAAAATTGCAACCCTAATGAACAAGATGGAGGTATAAGATTCGGGTGAATCAAGTCTTGGTCCTGAGCACCCACCTGGCTTTACCTTGAAAGGAGAAAACGCTAGGGTCGATAAAGGAAAAGGAGGTGAAGGCACTTCTCAACACGGACATTCCACCTCAATGGCCTCGATATCTGTCCAACAATTGCAAGACATGATAACGAACACCATTCGAGCACAATATGGAGGTTCTTTTACAAGTTCTCTCACATATTCAAAACCCTACACAAAGCGCATCGACAACATGAGGATGCCAAATGGGTATCAACCCCCCAAATTCTTGCAGTTTGATGGCAATGGAAATCCTAAGCAACACATTGCTCATTTTGTAGAAACTTGTGAGAACGCAGGGACTCAAGGAGGCCTCCTTGTAAAGCAATTTGTCCGTTCGCTCAAAAGGAATGCGTTTGACTGGTATACAGACTTAGAACCTGAGTCAATCAACAGTTAGCAACAACTCAAAAGAGATTTTCTTGACCGATTCTATAGCACACGTCGCACGGTGAGCATGATGGAGTTTACTAATACTAAGCAATGGGAAAATGAGCCGGTGGTTGATTATATCAATCGATGGCGTTCTTTGAGCTTGGATTGCAAGGATAGACTTTTTGAAATTTCTGCGGTAGAGATGTGCATCCAAGGCATGCATTGGGGACTTCTTTACATCCTTCAAGGGATAAAGCCTCGAACATTTGAAGAGTTAGCAACTCATGCCCACGACATGGAGTTGAGCATTGCTAGCCATGGAAGTACAAAACCTCCCATACCTGAGGAAAGCGTAAAGGAAGTAAGGAGGAATGATAGGAATGCAAAAGTCAGCCTCAAAGACCCAATGGTTGTTAACACTACCGAAGTCAAGGTTCCAAGAAGAGAAGCGAAGGCAAATGAAAAACAGCTTGAAGGATGGCAAAAGAACGAAGTGCGTCGCCTGACTTTTGAAGAACGTGAGCAAAAAGTATATCCGTTCCCCGATGAAGATGTGCCAAACATCTTAGAACAACTACTACAATTGAAATTGATTGAATTGCCAGAATGTAAGCGACCAGAAGACATGGGGAAAATTGATGACCCTAACTGCTGCAAATATCATCGTATCATTGGCCACCCAATCCAAAAATGCTTTGTCTTCAAAGAACAAATCATGAAGCTTGCCAAAGAAAACAAGATTGATCTAGACTTCAATGAAGTTGTCGGGTCAAACCATGTCACCGATGCTTGTGATATACTTCCAACTTTCAGGCAGGGGGCAAACACCAATGGAACTTACAAATTGATTGACAATGATGGCATAAGGATCGGCCCCATCAATGGGAAGTTCCTCAAGCGCTTCTATGCCTGAAAGTTGAGGAATTGCTCCTTGGCAAGAGTTTAAACTGCCCACTGTAGCGCTGCAAGAGTATATGATGTCTTCCTATTACCTCTAAAAGCGTACCAATAAGAAGAAATTAATCCCATTCTATGTCACCAATTGCTAGTGTGGCGTAGTGGTTGGATGCCCATGTCGCCCTTGAGGGGTCTCGGGTTCGATTAGTGGTGATACCCACTATTACACACTGAGCTCCCCTTTTTGCAAAAAAAAAAAAGGTTATCCAATTATTAAAAAAAAAAAAAAAAAAGGAAATCATCCAAAAAGAAAATATCGAAAAAAAAAAAATCATCAAAAAAAATATATAAAAAAAAAAAATTATGTTGAACTACGTGATGACTTGATCCCTCTCCGGGGTACGTAGGCAGCTTAGTACTTGTCACTAAGTTCAGTCACATGAAAAGAAGAAGGATTATTAGTCTGGCTTGAAGAGTTTTGCAACAGTTGTCAATATGCTTTTAAGGTCCCTTTGGTTGGCAAGACATTGCTTAAAGGTAGTCAACTGCTCAATGGGATGATTGAAGATCGTTGTAGTTGAAGATGAAGACTGTAAGGAATTGACGTGGCTTAGCTTTCCTTGAAATGATGATAAACATAAGTTGATTCTTGGTTGTGGAGCAAAATAAAATCTTCAACCTCTTTTGCAAGAAATGAAGTCTGCATGGCATTGCCCATCTTCTGTGGACATTCTCTCACGTTTCTGAAGTATGCTTTGCATCCCTTATCTCCTGGGGGCATCTTCTTGTACCTTGCAAGTCTAAGTTACATCGTCTCTCTTCTAGGTTGTGCCACTTCATAGCTCTGAAATTTGAACCACATCATCTCCCTTCTGAGTGGTGTCGTTTTACATCATGTCTCTGAAATTTGGATGACGTCAACTTCCTCCAGAATGATGATAGATTATATATCCGAAGTCGGTGTTGCATCATCTCTCCTCTATGGGCATGTTCATGCAGTGTCGGATTCTTTGTGGCATGTTCTGACATCTTCAAAGTATTGGCATCATTCTTTCCCTCATCTTCAAGGTTTTGTTGGCCTTTCCTTGCATCTTCAACGTCTTGTTGGCATCTTTGAAATCCTAATGTCTAGCTACAGTGCCATGCACCTCGATGTCTGAGCTATGTTGCCTTTGAAAATTGATGCTGTTGTAGCTTTATTATAAAGGCAAATATGGGTGCAACTTCAAATGCGAGTGCAAGTGCTAGTGTGGAGTGTTGTCGTGGCTTCATGACAAAGATGAGCGTTGGCACGGCTTCGATGCGAATAAAGTGTTGACATGGCTTCATGGCAAAGATGAATCTTGGCACGACTTCAGTGCAAGTGAAGTGTTGATGTAGCTTAATGACAAAGATGAACGTTGGCACGGCTTCGGTGCGAATGAAGTGTTGTCGTGGCTTCATGGCAAAGATGGATGTCGGCACGGCTTTGGTGCGAATGAATTGTTGACATGGCTTCATGGCTGAGATGAGTGTTGACATGGCAAAGATGAAGGTTGGCACAGCTTTGGTGCGAATGAAGTGTAATACCATCATCATCATGTCAAAGAAGAGTTGTTTCTTAGTAAACTTCTCATTTTCCTTCTGATTCTCCATCATCAAGTCTATGATAATTACTTTTCCCTTCTTATCATTGACTGTGATTACCTCCTTGTAGCGCTTAAGTAGTTTCACATATTCCTCTTCATTCCAATTTCCAATCATGCAATATCCACTATATTCTCATTTGCATGAACAAAAAAAAAAAAAAAAAAAACACTAAAGCTGTGAGAGGTCAACCACTTAGAAATAATGATATATTTTTTATTCTTTTCTTATTATTTTCTTTAGTCCATGCCATTAAAATAATCCTTTTTTGGCCAGGGAAGAAACTTTTTCACCCAAATATGTGGCAAAGTGAAATGCATGAAATGAAACATATACCCAATGGCATGAAACAAACGTAGTATTTTGATATTTCTTAACAAACGTAATATTTTCAAATTTCTAATTCCATGTTTTCTATATATTCTTGACATATATGCCATATTTCTTATCAATTGAATGCTATTTACTTTTTACTCATAAACTCATGTTTCACACAAAATTTTAAATAATAAAAAACTGAAATTGAAATATTTTATAGATGAGATAATTATCAGTATTTGATAGTAGATATTTATATTTTGAAAACATATAACGCATGATGAGAAAATTTATTTCAATGGTAAATTTATCATGAAACACATCTAATAGAAAGTTATTGATCATTGATAAAAGTTACACATGTTGTAACTTGAACCAAACTATATTTATATACAATCAAATTATAGGTGGTGCATCTCTTTATAGTATTATACTACACAATAACTTTTTATTAAATTAATATTTTGAAACTTTCACTGTTGGATTTTTTTCTTTTTTCATTTCTTAACATGCACCAAAAAAATACAAATAAAAAATTTTGTCAATCAGATGTCATTTACTATATAATTCATATACTCAAAAAACCGTTGTCTTTTGTCTTTTCTCTTTAGGTACTAAATAAAATATGGAAAAAATAAGTGACACAAAATATTTTTATTCTAATGTAAGCAATACAACCATTCAAGTACGGATGGAAATAGCACAAAAATATATTTTACCTTCATAAAAACAGCATCTGCAGGAGGAATTGCCTCAAAATGTCCCCTCTAACATATTTCAAGTTCTTACTCCCTTCAAAGTCAGCAACTACGTGTGGGAGATCAAATACAGGGCACTCTATATTTGGGAATTTATCGGCAATGGCCTTGGCCACAGTTCCTGTGCCACCTCCAACGTCAACGAATGACTCCAGTCCTTCAAACACCCCCTTACACTTGTCACCCACCACGTTCATGACTAAGCGTGCATCGCTAGCCATAGCCTCACTGAAAAAATTAGCAAATTTTAGTTCATGCCCCCCATAATACCAAATTGTCTTCCCATGCGCTGTGCCAAATGGTGTAAGATCCTCATTTTGGAACCAAGTGGTCAAATAATTCCACGGCGTTGTCAACATTGGATCAACCATGGCCAGTAAGAAAGGTGTCATACTCAAGGGATTGTCCTTAAGAAGGAGCCTAGAAGGTTCAATCAGTACATATGCTTCTTCTTGGTCATTTTCACTAGTGGTTTTTGGATCAAAGAAGCCAGAGTGGATCAAAACGCAGTGATGAGCTCAGAGAGAGTCATGGGTTTGCCATGGTTGTGGATGATATCTGGTATACCTAGTTCAATTGCACATTTAAGGGACATAGAATTTACGAAGTTGAAAATGTGGTTCCATATGTGGGCTTGAGCATCAAGTAACTCAGTAGCATTTTCACCTGGGACCAATTTGAAACTAAGTTGTCTAATGCCACTAATTTTGTTTTTCTAAATACCAACTCTTTAGAACATTGTGCTCTATATATAGGGAAATTGTACGGAAACATTGTAATTGTAATTTGCAAACATGCAACTATCGTTTAAGGATCGGTCAAAAGAAAAGATTCGGAAATTTTATAAGTTATAATTGACACAGAAACGAAAAAGAATGGTCCCATGATGTCTTGTATGCGCATATTTCTTTTGTTAAATGATAGATAGCCTCCCATTCAGCATTAGAAAAAAAAAAATTAAATCATTTCATCTTTGCATTATATACATACATACATACATACATATATATATATATATATATATATATCTGTGACTGTGTCACATGATTCAATTTAGAGAAGGAATTTTAAGTAATGTTGTTCCGTTAGAAATAATCTCAAATTTTAATTTGGATTTGGTTTTATTGGGTTTCATTAATTTTAAAGTATGGGATTTTTATTTTTTAACATTAAAAATAATTGAATCTTCCTTATCGCAACCATCAAAGAATATAATCGCAACCGTATAATTAGGTATTACTGTCAACGATAAAACAGCTTTTGTCCAATACTTTGTTTGGTTGTGAGATGGAAAAGTGGGAGATAGGAAAATTTTAATTTTCCTTCATGTATGTTTGTTTGGAGGTGGAAAAATGTAAGAATGAAAAACTCTTTTATTTAGTTGAGAAGAAAAATGAGAAGATAGAAAATGTAGTTTATATAAATTTATTTTATGCCCCAATTAGATTTAAAAAAAAAAAAGTAACACGTTATATTTTTGTTAAAAAATTGTGTATAAATAGACACTTCATTAGAAAGAGAAAAAAAAAAGAAAAATGATGAACACAAAAACCCAATTCAAATGAGGAAAAAAAAAAAAAAAACCAATGAGAAGCAACAAAAGAAAAAGACAAGCATAAAGAAAAAATGATAACCAAAAAAAAAAAAAAAGTTGTTAGGCGGGCATTTTTGTCTAAAGGTTTTGTTCCCCTCGTCTGATTTGTTTATGATATGTGTTTGGAGAAAAACTCTTGAACCACACCAAAATCATATCCTTTTTCCACTCTAAACCAAACTCTTGGCATGTGGAAATCTGTAAGCCTGTGGCTCAAGATTTGTTGTATTATTGATTTTGCTTGATGATAGATAATGTCCTATTCAGCAAAATAAATAAAAATAATTAAATAATTTCATCTTTGACGGAATCATAGGTAATGCGGTTTTGTTAGAAATTATCTCAAATTTGGATTTGGATTTGGTTTTATTATTGGGTTTCCTTCACTGGGAATTAAAGGATTTTTAATTTTTAATGTTAAAAAATAATTGAGTATTTCTTATCCATTAAAGAATATAATTGAAGCCTTATAAATAGGTATTATTGTAAAGGGTTAGACGACTTTTTCCCAATACTTCATTTGGTTAGGGGACGAGATGGAAAAAAAAAAAAAAAAAGAAGAAGAAGAAGTTTTTCCTCATGTGTGTTTTGATAGGAGGTGGAAGTGTAGGGATAAAAATCTCTTTTGTTTGGTTGAGAAGAAAAAAGAGAAAATGAAAAATGTAGTTTGTATAAATTTTTTTTTCATGCCCCTATTATATTTATAAAAAAATTTGTGTATAGATGGGCACTTCGTTAAAAAGAAAAAGAGGGGAAATAAAGATGAACTTAACAACCCAATTCAAACGAGAAAACAAATCAACAACAACTAATGAGAAGTAACAAAAGAAAAGTTCAAGCAAAAAGAAGAAATTGACAAAAAAAGAAGTTGTGAGGAGGGCATTTTTTTCCCCCCCCCAAAGTAGTTGTTTCCCTTTCTCTTCAATTTTGTTCCTGATTTGGGGAAATAATGTTTTGGTGGGTCTGGGGAGATAAATCTTAGGCCCTACCAAAATCACCTCTTTTTTCCACACTTAACCAAAGTCTTGGCATGTGGAAATTTGTACTTTTGTGGGCCATGATGTCTTGTATTATTGATTTTTTTTAATGATAGCTAATGTCTAATTCAACAAAAGAGCCAGGAGCTTTGTATTTTAATTAGCACCTCCTCATGCACAAAGTATTTAGAGGTCTAGAAGGGGAATTGGTTCGAAATACAAAGTTAGCTACATATAGTAATTATCTTAAAAAAATAAACAATGAAATAAAAAATAATTAAATCATTTCATCTTTGCATTTTATGTCACATGATTCATTTTCACGAAGGAATTATAGGCAATGCCCGTTTGTTAGAAATCATCTCAAATTTCTATTTGGATTTTTTTTTTTTTTTTTTGGAGAAATCCAACCAAACCAGTAATATTAAACCAACAAATGTTATCTATCATGAGTAACAAAGGAAGAAACATTCTCATGAATGTTCTCAATCCAAATCAAAGGTGACAACAAAACTTTAGAGTTTTTTGCTAACTTATCTGCAACTCTCTAACAATCTCTACGGACATGGGAGAAAAAACAAGATTGAAGGTTCGAGGTAGCAACATGTGAATCATCCACTTGGTGACCAAAGACTACCTCCTGCAATCCAAGTTCCATCACAAAAATAGTTGCTCTTTGACAAGCAAAGGCCTTAACCTTGACGATAGAGGGAGGCAAATTAATCTTTTCGGACATAGCTCGTGTAAAGTTGTTATTTACAACTATTTTGTGTTGGCTTTAATTCTATACCAAATTTGATTTTATTTTTGTTCAATCATATGTACCCTGTATTTTATGTGGGATTTTATTGTACGGGTTGTGTGTGAGAGAGTGTGTGAAGACTCAAACGCCTATTGAAGACAAAGTGGATTTCGCGAAGTGAGCCATGCGTGGAGCACATGAGTGGAATGCGAAGAGTCATTATAGCTAGTTTTCGCGAGTATTTCGTGGGTAAGGCCTTCCCGCGAAATTCCTGCGAAATATTCTGTTTTGCTATTTTGGCATATTTGCTACACCATGTTTTCTCCCACATTATATATACTCACATTACCCACATATTGTTAGGAGTGCTTTTCAGAGAGAAAACCCTAGACATAACCTTTGAGAGTTAGAAATTGTCATACCCACAATCCTTTACACAATCTTTTGTGGTTTTCCTCAACTCCTATCTCTCTATATCTAAAAGTTCAATATGTGTGTAAAACACCCTTGAACGTTTAGACCCCAAAATACAAATTATCAATTCAAGCTTATTATCAAATAATTAATGTGCAGAACATGAACATAAGCCAAACACAGAATTGATAAACAATCTAAGCCAATTATAATCACATCTACAACAGAAAATAAATGGCAAAGATAAAGGAAGAGAGATGCAAACACAAGGACAACACGGGATGTGTTATCGAAGAGGAAACCGAAGCCTTCGGCGTAAAACCTCTCTGCCGCCCTCCAAGCGGTCAATAATCCACTAGAAAATGTAGTTGGGATACATGAACAGCAATAGACCCTCCAAGCCTAATCTACCCAGGTACCTAAGCCCTCCAAGCTTCTTGCTCTAACGAGGTTGCGCCGAACCTTTTTCTTCTCTAGCTTACCGAATTCCGCTATAACCCATAGCATCAACCAATGACCATTGGTTCCTTCCAAACTGCTTCCCTTAGTACCAAAAGACCTTCTCATAAACGTGGATGTGATGAGAAAAGGATTTGGTCAAGAACCTCTCAAGGATGTATCAATGGAAAGGAAGAGAGTAGAAGAATTTGAAGAGTCTCTTAGTGAAGATTGGGGATGAGGCAATCTTGTTTTTCTCTAGGGTTTCTCTCTCAAAATTCTCTCTCGAAACTCTTTACATTTCATGGGTATAAGGGTCTATATATAGTGGTGTGTGTTTGGAATACGAAGAGACAGTTTTTCCCAAACAGGGCAAGTTGGCGGCTTGGCCTCACAACTGGTCTAAGTCGCGAGTTCAAGTCGTGAGCTAACGGCCTGGCCAGCCTGGGACTTTTGTCCTGTAGTGCGACAGCTGGCATGACCCTTCACCTCCCCGCATGCTTCTCATGTGTGCTGCAGTTGGCGGCTTGTAAGTCGTGAGTCAGCCGCAAGTCCTTGCTTCTTTGCACATTGATGAGCAATTCTTCACACTCTCTCACACACTACCCTTACATGAATCCCACCTAAATATAGGGTTACTAAGTACTAAATTACAAACAAATTGACACAGAATAAATCCAACAAGATGGTTGATAAAATTCAACCTTACAATCTCCTCATTTGGCTATTCTGTGACAAAGCCCTATAACAAACTCTAGACTTAACGCGTGAGTTGGGAACAGTTGAAAAACTCATTCACACCTAACTCTAGAATCTGTGTAGCTCTTGAACCATAAGAACAAGTATCTCCTGAAACACAACAATACAATAAGTTCATTGTATGCAAAAAACATGTAATGCATATGGAGCAAGCACAATGCGATCAAGCACAATGGAATATAGCAATAGACCATGGCAAGACCTAAACAAGCAATCACTACATACAAGTGATCACAATGCTCATTCACATTTAGAATGAACATTCGGACATTCAAGCTGATAAACATAAAGCAAATTACTTGAATGACTAACACTCAATCAATGCACAGTACATGAAGTATATGCATCTAGGAATAAATCCTACAAGGGCACAAGAGTGAGAGTACTTAAAGAAAAATGCATAACATTTAGCAGCAAGTACTTAAAACTTTAAAAGCTTACAAAAGCAACAGGTACAAACATAAACAAGAACCTTAAAAACCTACAAAGGTACCAGGTACAAACCATAAACACATAAAGTAAACTATGCTAAATAACATCATATTATATACTAAATAACTCCTGAAATAAATAACTATACCAGTGAACCACAAGTTTTCCAAAAGTATTAAATCCATATCAACACAGGATAAAAACTAGCAGACAGATAACAATAAACACATTAGACAAAACAAGAGTATATAACAACTATAATAACTCCCCCTTTTAGTATGCACACTCCTTTTCATTCTTATGCTTCTCTCCCCCTTATTGTGTGCTGCTATAGCTTTGAGGGTTTAGGTACCTGGGTAGATTAGGCTTGGAGGGTCTATTGCTGTTCATGTATCCCAACTACATTTTCTAGTGGATTATTGACCGCTTGGAGGGCGGCGGAGAGGTTTTACACCGAGGGCTTTGGTTTCCTCTTCGATAACACATCGCGTTTTGTCCTTGTGTTTGCATCTCTCTTCCTTTATCTTTGCCATTTATTTTCTATTGTGGATGTGATTATAATTGGCTTAGATTGTTTATCAATTCTGTGTTTGGCTTATATTCATGTTCCGCACATTAATTGTTTGATAATAAGCTTGAATTGATAATTTGTATTTTGGGGTCTAAACGTTTAAGAGTGTTTTACACACATATTGAACTTTCAATTGATATCAGTGCGGGTGCACTTGTTGTGGTTTAAATACCTTAGAGCGATCCTTGACCCCGTTTTGAGATGGACAAATCTCAATTTCTAACTGTGCCACCAATTTTTTATGGTAATAATTATGCATTTTGAAAAGTTCGAATGAGAGCATTTTTGTGTTCTATTGATGATGCTGTGTGGGATGCAGTTGAAGTTGATTAGACTAGACCGGAGGCTGCCAAATCCACTTGGGATAAGGCAACTCTCGCGGCGACTAATGCAAATAGCAAAGCCTTGAATGCCATTTTCTGTGGTGTCTCTCCAGAAGAATTTTACAGGATTTCGCATATCACTATTGCTAAGGAAGCATGGGAAATTCTGGAGACAACTTATGAACGGACTAAGAAGGTGAAGGACACCAAACTCCAGATGATGACCACTCGCTTTGAGGAGCTAAAAATGAGTGAGGATGAGTCCTTTGACTCTTTTTACAGTAAGCTGAACGAGGTGGTCGTCGGCAAATTCAATTTGGGGGAAAAGACGGAGGATTCTAAAGTTGTAAGGAAGATCCTTCGGTCACTACCAGAAAGTTTTTGTGCCAAAGTAACGGCCATTGAAGAGAGCAAGGATCTTGACGACGTTAAAGTTCAAGAGCTGGTTGGTTCATTGCAAACGTATGAATTGTCACTGCCCACGCAGAAGAAGAGCAAATCTCTTGCTCTTTAAAAAATTGATGAGAGAGTGGCATCTCATGACTCTTCGAAAGAGGATGCAGTAGATAAAGATGTAGCGTACCTTGTAAAGAACTTCCAGAAATTCTTAAAACTTAAGAACGGTGGGAAATTTGGTGACAAAGGAAAATTTCAGAGTTCCGGGAAGGAGAAGAAAGAATTCCGAATGAAAGATAGTAAAGATTCCCAATCTTCTCAAGGAATTACTTACTTCGAGTGTAATGGACATGGACACTTCAAAAAGGAATGTCCCAACTATTTGAAGTCAAAAGGAAAGGTCCATGCTACTACTTTAAGTGACACTAATTCATCAAACTCTGACTCTGAAGATAGCTATGACGGAGAAGGAAATTACTCCGCATTCATGACCATTGCACATGTGGAATCCTCAGATGATTTAGGTTCACTTGTGAATGAGCTTGGTGAGCATTCTAATTTGGAATCTATTGGGATTGTGGATGAATCAGAAGCTAAAGAAGATGAAGATACATCTGGTCTTCAAGAGAATTACACCTTACTTCTTGAGAAATCAGGTGAGTATGGTGGCAAAGGCAGCTGTGAAGAAGATGAAGAAAGCTGAGGAAGATTACAAAAGTCTGCTGGTACGATACAAGGAGGCAAAGTGTGAGATTGAAACACTTAATGGTGAGCTATCAGAAGCTTACACAAAAGTAAGATTTCTTGAGCAAGAGGTAGTGCAAGCTCATGCCAAGATAGATAGGGTCTCCTTTAGAAGCTAGATGATGTTATTTCATCTCAAAAACATGCCCCAGACAAGTCCGGGTTGGGATATACCGAAGGGAGTAGCTCATCAGCCAATGTCACCAAAGAAGTAAAGTTTGTGAAGGCCAAAGAGACGACTGTAGATAAGTCTATTCCTGAGAAAATTAAGGCTGAAAAGAAGAAGAATGTGGCTGATCAACGGGTGTTTAATAAATCCCGTAATCAATCAGGAGCCAAATTTGAAGCTAGAGGAAAATCTCTTCCAAGATCACAACGGGTGCCTAGATCAAATCATTTTTGCCACTTCTGCGGAGTGTAAGGACATACAAAACCCAACTGTCCAAGCTGAGATCATTGACCAATGCTAGTGCTCCTCGGTCACGAGGAAAGAGAAATGACAAGAGGTCTTGGGGTGGTAAGCAACCAAGAAGTCAGAATCGTGATCCAGGAATGATGGATGTGATGAAGATGATCGGTGCCTTCACCAATTGCTTGGAAAGCTTCACAAGAAGGTTTGAAAGTCCTAACTCTCGTACCCAATCCGTCAAGGATATCACCCCAAACGCACGTGACGTGTGGGTGATGAAGGGTACTCATGCATAAGCATTACAACATGTCCATGCATTAATACTTCCCATGTTTGTGTATATGCTTGGTTGTGTGCTTCTTGCAAGTTTTTAGGTTGATATATTGTTTGTGTGTTTGTCTTTGGTTCAAATGTTTTTACATCGTTATTTAAGTTGCTTTTGTTAAATCTTTTACTGATTTTGTGTCAAAAATTCAAAAACACATAAAAAGTAGAAAATCCTAAAAAGTTTGATCGGTTTTGTTGAGTTTTGTCTCAAAGCATGTTTTGCCTTGTACCTTTGTACTAATGGTTTTGTGCATTTACGAGCTGAACTTGTTTCTTATGCACTCATATCATTGTGGAAGAAATTCTGAAATCTATGTGACTGTTGTAAATAGATCTTCAACCTTGTCATGAATGATTAGTGAATGGTTTTGTTGATCTTGAGACATGCATAGACTTGTGCCTATATATCTTCCCATTTTTATTTTATTGCTTTACTCAAAGAGCTCACCAAATGTAAATCTCTAAATGAAAAGAGATATTGAGCTGCAAAAGCCTGTCGCACATACTAGTATTTGACTAGGAAAAAGGGAAAGCAACCAAAATAAAATGTATGATGCCCAAAAAGCCAAGGGTTAACTCATCAAATTGAAATATTAAAAATTTCAGGCATCGATCTCACAATGAGATATGTTGATTCAAAAAGATCAAATGATATGTTGGAAATTGAGCCAAATAAAAAGCTTCAAAGAAATGTACTCAAGTTTATGTGGGAGGTCATATATGCTAATATGCATACTTCTATAATTGACATGGGTCACATTATCTAGTGCTAGTTGTGTATGTCTTGATTGAATTGATCATTGAAGCTTCACATTAGACTAAGGACTATCTCATTTTTGATATTCACACACATCACACAAGTTTATGTTTAATGAATGCCATATTCATTTGTGTGATTGTACTTGTTTAAATGTATTTTCACATGCTCAATCTCTGTTGATCAAACACAAAAAGATTTTTGAGTGTTTTAGCTTGTTTTTGGAAAGTATTTTGTTTTTACAAAAATGTCAAAAATTTCAAAAACAGTGTTGTCCTGGTTTGGCGACTCAGTCGCGGGTTGGTCCAGTCACATGCCCCAGTCGTGAGCTCACTCCGAGATTTTTCGCGGCTCACTGGCGAGTCAAGGTCTCAGTCGCGAAAAATACTTAGAAAATTTTTCAAAATTTGAGTTTTTATGATTTTTGCGGCTCAGTGTGGCGACTTGTTTGAGGGTGGAAGATCCAGTCGTGAGGGTACTCAGAAATTTTCATGGCTCACCTCGCGACTCTCTCGCGGGTAGACCTTCCAGTCGTGAAAAACACTTAGAAGATTTTTTGAGAATCTTGATTTCACAGTGTTTCGCGGCTTACCCTGGCGATTTTATGGCGACTTGATCCAGACACGAAAAATGCGTGTTTTGCATTTTAAAGTTAGTTTTAAAAACTTTTTCAGTTTTTCCCTCGTACTTTTGTGACTGTTCATTGTCTTCCCCATTGCACTCTTACATACACTCCGAGTATTTCTTCGAAAATCCTCCATTTCTGCATCATTTCTTCTCAAATCTTCAACAAAAAGGTATGGGCTTTCCTTCCCTCACTTCATATTTCATGATTTGAACATCATTTTCTTGATTTGGGCTGTTGACATTATGTTCTGAGATATTTCATGCTCATATGGGGGTTTGTTCTTTTTTTAGTGTTCTTTGTTTGAGGGTTATTGTTTTTGATAGACATTTGATTATTTTTCTATTATCTATAGAGAGACTGTGCTCTGTGATGTGTTTCATGATTGTGTTGCTCCATTCATATCATGTTCTTGGTATTTTGTCACTTGTGACTTTGTGATGCACATTGCCTACTTGACTCTGAGTTGTTACTGTTCTTCATCTTATTTGTTTGCCTATTTCAATTATTATGTCAATATTGCTTATGTCTTCTTGGTGTTATTTTGATTCTTGTTTTTGTGTTTAAGTGAAATCTCTCTGTTTCACACTCTTATATCTGAATCTAATCAAACTAATGTTTGTACCCTGTGGTATTGCATTTGGTTCTCTGCTGTGTGTTTGAATTTTTTTTTTCAGATGACTCGTCGTTCCTCCAAAGGCAAAGACATTGTAATCGATGACCCGTCAACCCAGGTTGCTAAACGGACACGACTATCGTCTAAGTCATCTAGAGACTCTTCCATTGAGAGATTTAGGACACCTATTGACTCAAAGACCTACACAGACACTTTTAAAGAGGCTTCTCCCATTGTGGAATGAATTGTTAAGTTTGATACCCTAGGGACAACGTTTATCCCTAAGATTTTTGAAGAAAGAGATTCGGCTGACCTTTTTGGGAATTTTGAGGATCCAATTGAAGAATTGGTTAAGGAATTCTACTATAATGCCAGATACACAGGAGTAGAGTTGAAATGTTGGGTACGAGGAACATAATTTTCCATTAATGCAGACTACATTGCTCAGGTACTTCGCATCACCAGACCAGAAAATGTGGATCGAACTCCATATGATGACAGAGTACTTCAGGCACAAGACATCCTTCAAGTTCTTGGGAATGAACATGAAGTGGGAAGCACAGGATCATCTATAGGCACTGCATTGTTTTCGCCTGAACTGACAACTCTAAAGCTGATCATGTTCTCCAATCTCTACCCACTGTCAAACACTGACTTCATCAGTCTTGGAAGGGCTAAATTCCTGTGTGACCTCATTTTCGGTGTCCCGATTGACATTTGTGCTCACATATTTTAGATCATTAGGAAAACAACAGCTCGATTAACAACACGAACAATTCTTCCGTTCTGTAGTCTAATCATGAAGATTATCCTTCGTGAAGGTGTTAGTCCTTCATCAGATGAGAAAATTGTGCCCCGTCCTCGACCAATATCCATATACACTCTCTAAGCAAGCAAGAGTCACTCCTCTAAGAAACCTAAGAGTGAGCCACCCACACATGCATTTCCATCTGCTCATGCTACTTCATTGAAAATGTGCTTCATCGGATTTCTAATTTGGAACGGCTCCTTCACTCCTTTCACAGTCAAACTCAAATGCATCTCGAAACCATTGAGTTACAACTAGATACTATTCAACAGAAGCTAGAAGAAAGCCTTTAGCTATTTGTGTCAAAAAGGGGGAGAGCAGCACACAGTAAGGGGGAGAGAAGCATAAGAATGAAAATGAGTGTGCATACTGAAAGGGGGAGTTATTATAGTTGTTATATACTCTTGTTTTGTCTGATGTGTTTATTGTTATCTGTCTACTAGTTTTTATCCTGTGTTGATATGGATTTAATACTTTTGGAAAACTTGTGGTTCACTAGTATAGTTATTTATTTAAGAAGTTATTCAGTATATAATATGATGTTGTTCATCATAGTTTACTTTATGTGTTTATGGTTTGTACCTGGTACCTTTGTAGGTTTTTAAGGTTCTTGTTTATGTTTGTACCTGTTGCTTTGTAAGCTTTTAAGGTTTTAAGTACTTACTGTTAAATGTTATGCATTTTTCTTTAAGTACTCTCACTCTTGTGCCCTTGTAGGATTTTATTCCTAGATGCATATACTTCATGTACTGTGCATTGGTTAAGTGTTGGTCATTTAAGTGATTTGCTTTGTGTTTATCAGCTTGAATGTCCGGATGTTCATTCCAAGTGTGAATGAGCGTTGTGATCACTTGTATGTAGTGATTGCCTCTTTAGGTCTTGCCATGGTCTATTGCTATATTCCATTGTGCTTGATCGCATTGTGCTTGCTCCATATGCATTACATGTTTTCTGCATACAATGAACTTATTGTGTTGTTGTGTTTCAGGAGATACTTGTTCTTATGGTTCAAAAGCTACACAGATTCTAGAGTTAGGTGAGCAAGTTTTCCAACTGTTCCCAACTCACGCGTTAAGTTTAGAGTTTGTTATAGGGTTTTGTCATGGAATAGCCAAAGGGGGAGATTGTAAGGTTGAATTTTATCAACCATCTTGTTGGCTTTATTCCATGCCAATTTGCTTGTAATTTAGCACTTAGTAACCCTGCATTTAGGTGGGATTCATGTAAGGATAGTGTGTGAGAGAGTGTGAAGAATTGCTCATCAATGTGCAAAGAAGCAGGGACTTGCAGTTGACTCGTGACTTGCAAGCCGCCAACTGCAGCACACGTGAAAAGCATGCAGGGAGGTGAAGGGTCACGCTAGCTGTCGCACTACAGGAAAAAAGTCCTAGGCTGGCCAGGCCATTAGCTCACGACTTGAACTCGCGACTTAGACCAGTCACGAGGCCAAGCTGCCAACTTGCCCTGTTTGAGAAAAACTATTTCTTCGTATTCCTAACACACACCACTATATATAGACCCTTATACCCACGAAATGTAGAGAGTTTCGAGAGAGAATTTTGAGAGAGAAACCCTAGAGAAAAACAAGATTGCCTCATCCCCAATCTTTACTAAGAGACTCTTCAAATTTCTGTACTCTCTTCCTCTCCATTGATACATCCTTGAGAGGTTCTTGACCAAATCCTTTTCTCATCACACCCACGTCTGTGAGAAGATCTTTGGGTGCTAAGGGAAGCAATTTGGAAGGAACTAATGGTTATTGGTTGATGCTATGGGTTATAGCAGAATCTGGTAAGTTAGAGAAGAAAAAGGTTCGGCATAACCTCGTTGGAGCAGGAAGCTTAGAGGGCTTAGGTACCTAGGTAGATTATGCTTGGAAGGTCTATTACTGTTCATGTATCCCAACTACATTTTCTAGTGGATTATTGACCGCTTGGAGAGTGGCAGAGAGGTTTTACACCGAGGGCTTCGGTTTCCTCTTCGATAACACATCCCGTGTTGTCCTTGTGTTTGCATCTCTCTTGCTTTATCTTTGCCATTTATTTTCTGTTGTGGATGTGATTTTAATTGGCTTAGATTGTTTATCAATTTGTGTTTGGCTTATGTTCATGTTCCGCACATTAATTGTTTGATAATAAGTTTGAATTGATAATTTGTATTTTGGGGTCTAAACGTTCAAGGGTGTTTTACACACATATTGAACTTTCAATGTCCAAATCCTTGAGAGGTTGATAAGCCAAACACTTACCACACCCATTCTGAATGTAAAGTGAGGTTTTGGTGCTATCGGGAAGCATTGGAAGAAGCCATTTGTTTGGTGGATGTAATTGGGCTGAATTGCGTGATCCGGAAAGCTAGAGAAGACAAGACTTTGTCAAGTCAGTTGATAGTAGGAGTTTTGAAGGCTCAAGTACATGGGGGACTAGGCTTGGAGGGTCTTTTGTTATTCGTGTACTCCAACTTATTCTCTAGTGGATCGATTTACCACTTAGAGGGAGGCGGAGAGATTTTTCACCGAGTTCTTCGGTTTCCTATTTGATAACACGTCTCGGTGTTATCTTGTGTTTGCATGTTTCTTCCCTACTCTTTTAGCTTTCATTTTATTGTTGATATTTGATGAATATCACTTAGAGTAGTTTTATTGTTTGTTCGCTCGCATTTACTCTGTTCTGCACTTAGTTTAAGTTAGAGTAAAATCAACGGAGCCGTAATTTTTAATTTGGGGGTCTAAACAACTCTTGTGTTTTCTCACATATTCGAGCTTTCAGCTCCATTGACCAAACCTTCTGAATCTCTGATAACAACCCCAATACCAGCCTTGCTAATATCATGAAACAGAGCACCATCAAAGAATTAATTTTTTAAGAGTGTTTAGTTATGTATAATTATTTGATTTAGCGTAAACTTTGGGTACATTAAAGGCTTAGAATTTCTTGTGAATTAATATACTAGTCTTCTTTGCCTTGAATCAATTAATTTCATTAAACTATCTTAGAAAATTAATTATTGAGTTCTAATTGCTAAATCATCCCACTAGGGCCATCCTTCATATAAATTTTAGTAGAGTTATAATATAAATATTGTTGAGACAATTAATAGGTGTGCTGTGTGAGGATCCCAAAACCTTAGTGTTGTAATATATTGTTGTTTTTCCTCAAGCTAAATTTATCTTTACCAAACAATCAAAATTTTTCTTCAATTAATTTTTATTGTTTTCAATTTTATTTCGTCTTGTGGTTTGCTAATCAATTCACTTTCCCTGTGGATTCAACCTCTTACTCACCGAGATATTGCTTTGCAATAATAATCCTATACTTGGAAGCATTATTAAAGTCACAGTAGCCATTCTTCAGCCATTTTTGTTGTTCACATGCCATAACAACCCCTTCTTGGTCTTTAATGCAACCATTCTCAGACCCTTCAGATTTCTTCCAGCATTCCTTCTACATCATCATCACAATTTGTACAATTCTTTCTCTATTATGCTTGATCCATCATCCAATCAATTCAATCACTTTCGAGGTGACTTTCAAGACATCATTCAAATCATATTCGAGGGATCTTCACAAGTGATCACTATTGGTCAATGTAGTCGATACCATACCGATACTAGCCATACCGTCCGGTATGTACCATATCGATACGTATACCAGTACCGAAACACCAATGTTTCATACCAGATTAAATACCGGCCATGTACTGGCCATACCGGGCGATTTCGAGCAATACTAGCCAGTACCGAGCGTATCGGTCGATTATTTCAAAAAACTAGATCTATAGTGGCATTTTTTTTAGTAGCGTTAGTAAAAAACGCCACTATAGATATATCTATAGCTGCATTTGGGGGATCCTATAGTGGCGTTTTAAAAGAATGGGTCTATAGCAGCATTTTAAAAACGACACTATAGGTCTTAGTCTTACAAGAGCCTATAGTGGCGTTTGTAAAGCTCTGCTATAGGTCATAAAAAATAAAAATAAAAAATTTTAAAAAGGACCTATAGCAGCATTTGACAAATGCCACTATAGGCCTTTGTAAGAGTGGGAGCTATAGTGGCGTTTGGCAGTTGCAACTATAGGCACTTTTTATTTCATTTTTTTTTTTTTGGTTGGGTTTTTTTACTAAGGGGCAGAGGGAAAAAAAAGGCCTATAGTGGTGTTTAATAAACGCCACTATAGGTCCTTGTCTTACATGTGCCTATAATGGCATTTGTAAAACGTTGCTATAGCCCTACCCCATAGCAACGTTTCGCAAATGCCTCTATAGGCACTTTTTATTTCATTTTTTTTTTTTTAAATAAGGGCTAGAGGAAAAAAAAAAAGACTTATAGTGGTGTTTAATAAATGCTACTATAGGTCCTTGTCTTACATGTGCATATAGTGGCATTTGTAAAATGTTGCTATAGCCCGGCCCTATGGTAGCATTTCGCAAACGCCACTATAGACACATTTTATTTCAGAGTTTTTATTTTTTTTAGTACGGGCTAGAGGAGAAAAAAGACCTATAGTGGCGTTTATTAAACGCCACTATAGGTCCTCTTACATGTGCCTATAGTGGTGTTTGTAAAGCTCTTTTTTTTTCTTTTTTTTGTTGTTGTAATTTTTAAATTTTCGTAAGGGCAGAATGGTAACTTAATTGTATTAACTTATTAGTATTATTTGTTTTCTTAGTTTGCAATAAATAATTAAGTTTTCTATTTTTTTTTTCTTTTAATTGATGCTAAGGATTAAAACTATGAATAATTTGTTCTAAATTGAGGTAATGTTTTATAGTAAATTTTTATATTTATTATAATACACACACACGCACACACACATATATATATTTATAAATATAAAAAATAACGGTAAACCCGAAACGGTACACCGGTATTGACCAGTACCGAAATATATCGTTCTACTGGTCAAACCGGTACAACCTCTGGTACGATATTGACTCATTTGCTATTTGTTCCTTAAGTTTTAAGAATGAGCAATATTAGTTATTTTATTAACTGGTGTTAGTGGTGTTGCTTACGTGACTAACGGAGTAATGGTCACATGACATTTTTTAATGATGTGTCATTTAAAAAAAAATACAAAAATTATTTTACACTTTTTTTTTTTTTTTATACAAGATAGAAATTCTACTGTATCATTATCTAAATGTATATGTGTGTGAAGCTCTCTCTTGGAGACTCGAACCTTAGCTCTTGCCCCCTACACACCACAAGCACTTATACTTGTGGAGTGACCATTACACTACGCATTACAAACCTATTAATACCCAAATACTTGACCCAGTAAGTATCGGATAATACCAAATCAAAATCTAAAATTCCAAATTTGTAATTAAATCACATAAGAGAGAGAAGGAGAGAAGAAGAGAATGGACGAGAAATAATTGGAGGACATGCATATTGTTTAATATAGGCTTTTATTGTTTTAATTAGGACGTATCTCACATGTGGTTTAGTTAAACAATCCCACACACCATTAGTGGTCATAACTCATATATAAGAAGAGAAAGGCCTCACTTCGATGAACAAAGGTAGTCTTTGTTTTCCAAATTCCACCATCAGAATTCGAAAGGGAAGAGGCTCCTCTTTCTATTTTCTATACAACTACTTCAACCACAGTAAACGAGTCAGCTTTCAATTAATTAGAGAAATATTAAAATAGAGATATAGAATTGGAGTCTCAGTTACTCTCTCTTTCTCTCTCTTGGGATTCAATTATCAAATTGTGGATTTCAGATTTTGATTTAGCATTATCCTGTTACTTACCTTTAATGGCTTTCTATTTGTAAAATATATTTTTATATTTTTTCTATTAAAAAAAGCCGCATCATTAAAAAAAAAAATTTCGATGTCACTATTTCATTAGTCACGTAAGCAAACATCACTAATAGCAGTTAATAGAAGGGCTAATACTGCTCATTTTCAAAACTTGAGGAACCAATAGCGTCCAATTGAAACTTGAGGGACCAATTGCACTCATAAGGTAAATGTCTGATATCAATGGTGTAGTTTCACCTAATATTTATATAAAGTTTTTTGTTAATTATCGGCCCAACATACCAATTATATTTTAAGCCCATGTACATGTTACCCTAGTTCCTAAAATCTTTATATAAGTCCAAATTTTTTTGTTATACTTTTCCTGCTCCACTCTCAGGGCCAAACAATATAAGCAAGTGATGCAATCACCTAAGGCCCCTACTTTTATATATATATATATATATATATATATATATATATATATGTAGGGACTGGGTTTTTGGTTGCCCAAGCCCAATGGGCACGGGTCAAAAGCCCAACGAACCCCGCAATGAATTTATAGAGAGTGGGTCGAAGGTCTAGGCGCCGGCCGGCGCTCTTGTGGCGTGAACTCCGGTCTCTTTTACTTAAGTAAATAGACTTAACACAGTTTACAAATGGGATGGGCTCCTCGGCCATGGGCCGAGGAGGCTCTTGCCCTGTTTTCCCTCTTTTTCTTTCTTTCTTTAGAGTTCTCTCTTCTTTTCTTCCACCTCCCCCCCCCCCCTTTTCAGGAGGGATTCCCTTACATTATATACCCCTTGTCCAACCAATCCTAGCCCTACACTTGTTGAGTGATCATGACCTTTGCTCAGGTGCTTGTCCCATCAGCCGCCTTCCCAGTCTCTTTGGGAGTCGCGGTAACCAAGGCAACACTGGTGAAGGTCCTTTCCTCATTAATGCGGCCAGGGTGGTTGTCAGGTGCGTTTAGTGTGGAGATGACTACTTGCTGCGAACATGCTCTTCAAACTCTCGGACGTCCGATGATGAGGTCATCCTCGGACGTGGATGTCTCCTCGGCTCAGGCCTTCGGCCCAGGAATGAAGTGGGCTGGGCCGTGGGATTATTTGGCCCCACAATAGCCCCTCAAAATTTTGCTGTCCGCGTCCTCGGGCGGAGAGGAGGATTTTGATGTCCTCGGGCACGCCTCATGTACCGTTGAGTTTGGCTCTCTGGGGGTACTAGAGTCTTTTCGCTTGCCTCAGAAGCGTTACCGACGCCTTGAAGGGCGCGACGTGCCCTTCATTAAATCCTGACGGCTTTGTGCTCCCCACGTTCAACGGGAGGATGTCAATCGAACGGTGGGGATTTGCCTAACGGTTGGGGGTGGGAAAACCCGCTCTGTTCCTTAATTTTAGGGTATAAATACCCATTTGAAAGTCCGGTTCCTCTGCTTCTTTGCACTCAAGAGTCTATATCTCCAGCATAAAAGGCCTGTCCGAGGAGCTTCTACACCTTTCTGTAAGTCACTCTATCTCCCTTTGAACTTTCTCCTTCTCCTTCTTTGCCTCTTTTTCGTTTGCTCCCTCTTAGCTCGTTTAGGCTTCATTTGGGATGGGTATTTTTAAGAAGTATGTCTTCACTGAGGAGGCGATGGAGAAATTCATCGCCGACTACAAGATACCGGCCAATGTGGGCTTAAGGTATTGTGCGGAGGGTGAGTGGCGCTTTCGGAGGCAGGAGGGTGAGGTGGTGATCCCCATTGTTGCCTTCGTTGAAGGTGGCATGAGGATACCCATGGGTCCGGTGATGAAGGACTATCTGATGCACTTCCGGCTAGCCCCCACTCAGTGTGCCATCAACGTCTTTAGGGTTTTGGGCTGTGTGGATGCCCTAAATGAAAAGATGGGCTTGAGATTGACCCACCATGACGTCAACTGGTGCTATAATCTCCAGTGCCTGAATGGTGAAACTTACTATCTGAAGACCAGGGATGACAGAGTCCGGCTCATTCAGTGTCTCCCTGAGTCCAGCAAGGGGTTGAACAAAGACTTCCTCATAAGCTTGAGTCCGAGGACCGTACAGTGCTTTGGGTTCCGCCTAACACTTAGAATCCTCTGAAGTAGTTAGTTTCCCCATAGGTCTGAGTCCTGGGATTATGCAGCGCTTTTGGTTCTGTCCAACACCTGGAATCCTCTGAAAGAGTTAGTTTCCCCATAGGCCTGAGTCCTGGGACCATGCAGTGCCTTGGTTCTGTCTAACTCTTAGGATCATCTAAGGTGGTTGGTTTCCCCGTGAGCCTGAGTCCGAGGACCGTGCAGAGCCTTGGTTCTGCCTAACACTTAGGTTCATCCGAAGTATTTAGCTTCCTCGTAAGCCTGAGTTCGAGGACCGTGCAGAGCCTTGGTTCTGCCTAGCACCCTGATGTAAGTGATTAGCTCCCCGTAGGCTTGAGTCCGAGGACCATGCAAGACCCAGGTACAGTTGCTACCTTCAGTGTAATTGGTTAGCTCCCCGTAGGCTTGAGTCCGAGGACCATGCAAGACCTAGGTACATTTGCTAAGTGGTTAGCTCCCCGTAGGCTTGAGTCCGAGGACCATGCAAGACCTAGGTACATTTGCTACCTTCAGTGTAATTGGTTTGCTCCCCGTAGGCTTGAGTCCGAGGACCATGCAAGACCTAGGTACATTTGCTAAGTGGTTAGCTCCCCGTAGGCTTGAGTCCGAGGACCATTCAAGACCTAGGTACATTTGCTAAGTGGTTAGCTCCCCGTAGGCTTGAGTCCGAGGACCATGCAAGACCTAGGTATTGTCTGACGTTTGGCCCCTAGAGCGGTTAGTTTCCCCATAGGCCTGGGTCCGAGGACCATGCAGTGCCTTGGTTCTGTCTAACGCTTGGCATCTGGAGCGGTTAGTTTCCCCATAGGCCTGAGTCCGAGGACCATGCAGTGCCTTGGTTCTGTCTAACGCTTGGCATCTGGAGCGGTTAGTTTCCCCATAGGCCTGAGTCCGAGGACCATGCAGCGCCTTGGTTCTGTCTAACGCTTGGCCGTCTGGAGCGGTTAGTTTCCCCATAGGCCTGAGTCCGAGGACCATGCAGTGCCCTGGTTCTGTCTAACGCTTGGCCGTCTGGAGCGGTTAGTTTCCCCATAGGCCTGAGTCCGAGGACCATGCAGTGCCTTGGTTCTGTCTAACGCTTGGCCTCTGGAGCGGTTAGTTTCCCCATAGGCCTGAGTCCGAGGACCATGCAGTGCCTTGGTTCTGTCTAACGCTTGGCCTCTGGAGCGGTTAGTTTCCCCATAGGCCTGAGTCCGAGGACCATGCAGTGCCTTGGTTCTGTCTAACGCTTGGCATCTGGAGCGGTTAGTTTCCCCATAGGCCTGAGTCCGTGGACCATGCAGTGCCTTCCTTCTGTCTAACGCTTGGCATCTGGAGCGGTTTGTTTCCCCATAGGCCTGAGTCCGAGGACCATGCAGTGCCTTGGTTCTGTCTAACGCTTGGCCTCTGGAGCGGTTAGTTTCCCCATAGGCCTGAGTCCGAGGACCATGCAGTGCCTTGGTTCTGTCTAACGCTTGGTCTCTAGAGCGGTTAGTTTCCCCATAGGCCTGAGTCCGTGGACCATGCAGTGCCTTGGTTCTGTCTAACGCTTGGCCTCTGGAGCGGTTAGTTTCCCCATAGGCCTGAGTCCGAGGACCATGCAGTGCCTTGGTTCTATCTAACGCTTGGTCTCTGGAGCGGTTAGTTTCCCCATAGGCCTGAGTCCGAGGACCATGCAGTGCCTTGGTTCTGTCTAACGCTTGGCCTCTGGAGCGGTTAGTTTCCCCATAGGCCTGAGTCCGAGGACCATGCAATGCCTTGGTTCTGTCTAACGCTTGGCATCTGGAGCGATTAGTTTCCCCATAGGCCTGAGTCCGAGGACCATGCAGTGCCTTGGTTTTGTCTAACGCTTGGCATCTGGAGCGGTTAGTTTCCCCATAGGCCTGAGTCCGAGGACCATGCAGTGCCTTGGTTCTGTCTAACGCTTGGCATCTGGAGCGGTTAGTTTCCCCATAGGCCTGAGTCCGAGGACCATGCAGTGCCTTGGTTCTGTCTAACGCTTGGCATCTGGAGCGGTTAGTTTCCCCATAGGCCTGAGTCCGAGGACCATGCAGTGCCTTGGTTCTGTCTAACGCTTGGCCTCTAGAGCGGTTAGTTTCCCCATAGGCCTGAGTCCGAGGACCATGCAGTGCCTTGGTTCTGTCTAACGCTTGGCATCTGGAGCGGTTAGTTTCCCCATAGGCCTGAGTCCGAGGACCATGCAGTGCCTTGGTTCTGTCTAACGCTTGGCATCTGGAGCGATTAGTTTCCCCATAGGCCTGAGTCCGATGACCATGCAGTGCCTTGGTTCTGTCTAACGCTTGGCATCTGGAGCGGTTAGTTTCCCCATAGGCCTGAGTCCGAGGACCATGCAGTGCCTTGGTTCTGTCTAACGCTTGGCATCTGGAGCGGTTAGTTTCCCCATAGGCCTGAGTCCGAGGACCATGCAGTGCCTTGGTTCTGTCTAACGCTTGGCATCTGGAGCGGTTAGTTTCCCCATAGGCCTGAGTCCGAGGACCATGCAGTGCCTTGGTTTTGTCTAACGCTTGGCATCTGGAGCGGTTAGTTTCCCCATAGGCCTGAGTCCGAGGACCATGCAGTGCCTTGGTTCTGGCTAACGCTTGGCATCTGGAGCGGTTAGTTTCCCCATAGGCCTGAGTCCGAGGACCATGCAGTGCCTTGGTTCTGTCTAACGCTTGGCCTCTGGAGCGGTTAGTTTCCCCATAGGCCTGAGTCCGAGGACCATGCAGTGCCTTGGTTCTGTCTAACGCTTGGCATCTGGAGCGGTTAGTTTCCCCATAGGCCTGAGTCCGAGGACCATGCAGTGCCTTGGTTCTGTCTAACGCTTGGCATCTGGAGCGGTTAGTTTCCCCATAGGCCTGAGTCCGAGGACCATGCAGTGCCTTGGTTCTGTCTAACGCTTGGCATCTGGAGCGGTTAGTTTCCCCATAGGCCTGAGTCCGAGGACCATGCAGTGCCTTGGTTCTGTCTAACGCTTGGCCTCTGGAGCGGTTAGTTTCCCCATAGGCCTGAGTCCGAGGACCATGCAGTGCCTTGGTTCTGTCTAACGCTTGGCATCTGGAGCGGTTAGTTTCCCCATAGGCCTGAGTCCGTGGACCATGCAGTGCCTTGGTTCTGTCTAACGCTTGGCATCTGGAGCGATTAGTTTCCCCATAGGCCTGAGTCCGAGGACTATGCAGTGCCTTGGTTCTGTCTAACGCTTGGCCTCTGGGAATAGAGGTTTGTCCTCGGTTTGCTTTACTGGGGACGATTCCTCCTTCGGACGGCTCATGATCTTGCACGTGGCATTGATCTCATCTCCATCTCGAGCCCTCATCTCTGTCATTTGCGAAGCGTCCCTTGGCCGTTCGTATTCCGCGCCTGACGCTTCGGTGCTCGAGACGCGCCTTCATTAATGGCCTCGTGAATTGATGGCTTCATTATTATCCAACGCTTTGGTAACCCTCTTTTTGGGCTCTGCGTGAATTAATTCTCACCAACCCTACTCCTCTATATAAGGCCTTCTGGGGGGATGGTCTCCTTATACTCCATGAGCTTCCCAACACAAACAGAAAGAACACCACCTTTCAGCTCCCCCTGTCCCTTTAATAACCCTGCCGGAATTGTGACCGGAGTTAGGAGATATGGGGCGGCTTTGGACGGACATGAGAACGTCCGTGCCAAGAGCCGTGGTGGCCGTAGCCCCCACTGGGCTTCCGGTGCGGCAGGATCTAGGCGTAACCCCGATGGCGCCATGCACGGTGGCCCGGAGGGATATCGTTGAAGTACCTAACGTCCCTCTTCAGAGCGCACCCCCGACGGAGGAGACATGCGAACTCACATTATGTGCGGCGCCCGAGTGTTGCCGTCACCAACGGCCAACGCTCGTGGAGGTTGGAGAGAATCAAGGGAACATCATGGGGGAGGGCGTCCCGGAGCCCCTACATCTGCTCCTCGCTTTGTTCAAGCTCTTGGCCCCCTTCCGCCCCCTTATTGTCAAGCTCTCCCATTCTCTTTATGCCAATAAGGGGACGAGTTGACATCTCCCTCTAGCTAGTTTTAGGTTGGGTCCGCCTGGGCCTCTGATTGTAGGACTAGCTGGTAGGAACAGTTGTAAAACAAGCCTGCCTAAGCCTCTGATTGTAATCTGTGACTTTTTTTTTGAATAATATCAAGTACTTTTCTTTTTACTGTTGAATCTTTTGTCTTCAAGCTTTTATCTTTCTGCAACGCTCTTCTTTTTGACAGTTTTTTTTTTTTTTTTTTTGCATCACCGCCGATCTTCCATGGAATGGTTGTTTAGAACAGTCACCTGTTGCGCCAACCGGTGCACTAATCCTTCCCACAGACGGCGCCAATTGTAGGGACTGGGTTTTTGGTTGCCCAAGCCCAATGGGCAAGGGTCAAAAGCCCAACGAACCCCGCAATGAATTTATAGAGAGTGGGTCGAAGGTCTAGGCGTCGGCCGGCGCTCTTGTGGCGTGAACTCCGGTCTCTTTTACTTAAGTAAATAGACTTAACACAGTTTACAAATGGGATGGGCTCCTCGGCCATGGGCCGAGGAGGCTCTTGCCCTGTTTTCCCTCTTTTTCTTTCTTTCTTTAGAGTTCTCTCTTCTTTTCTTCCACCTCCCCCCCCCCCTTTTCAGGAGGGATTCCCTTACATTATATACCCCTTGCCCAACCAATCCTAGCCCTCCACTTGTTGAGTGATCATGACCTTTGCTCAGGTGCTTGTCCCATCAGCCGCCTTCCCAGTCTCTTTGGGAGTCGCGGTAACCAAGACAACACTGGTGAAGGTCCTTTCCTCATTAATGCGGCCAGGGTGGTTGTCAGGTGCGTTTAGTGTGGAGATGACCGCTTGCTGCGAACATGCTCTTCAAACTCTCGGACGTCCGATGATGAGGTCATCCTCGGACGTGGATGTCTCCTCGGCTCGGGCCTTCGGCCCAAGAATGAAGTGGGCTGGGCCATGGGATTATTTGGCCCCACAATATATATATATATATATATATATATTCTAATTAAGAAAAAAATTAAGTCCTTTTATTGGTCAATAGAATGCATTAAAAAGACTCCTTTGTATCCTAAAATACAGAAGACTAAAAAGGGAAAAAACAAAACTATTGAAAATTTGGCTAACAAATTTAAATCATAGGATACAAATTCATTAACTCATTCTTGAAATCTGCTAAATTCAAAATTAATGCCAAACAAATTTATTAATAATACAACGTAAATGTCTTGAAATATGCTAAAATAGAGATTATAAATTTCTTAAAAAAAAAAGACAAAAAAAAAAAAAATGTCATCTATCTCTATGTCTCTCCATCTATATTCTCACATTTCTTTTCCTCATATTGAATCCTTGATCAATTTCTATAAGCTTTCTTCCATTCAATCATTCTTTGCAATAGCTTCATTGCCTTCATAGTGGTAGACGGTGTGCCGTATGTAGGCATAGCAATCTAAGACAACCTCTCTCTCTCTCTCTGAAACTTTTATGAAGATTGGAGAGTTCTGGTTTGTGATAATTATTGGCTTTTTATTCAATTTTTCAATTTTTTTTTTTTTAATCTGCACACTAGCCACTGCTGACTGCACTGCACACTACACATAGCATATTAGCATCGTAGCACACCACAACCACCATCACTAAAGACACCAACCTACCCATTATACATGCATAATTTCCTCTACTTTTACTTTATCAATTATTATAAGCTATCACACCAATTGATAATTTGATGTATATCATATCAACCCATTTGTATTATAGTGATACTAATTTATTGAACCATGTAATAAATTAATTTTTATTTGTGCAAGTTTAGACTTCAAAGTATAAAGTGGTCACAGTGTTAGAAGACTTGTTAGACAAGTTGCAATAATCAGGTCCTATTATTCTCTACTTTTAAATTTTATTTTTAGTTAAATTATAATTTTTAATTATAAATTGTTTTTTATTTATTTATAAATATTTGCTCATTATAAATGTCTACTATAGAAAATATTTATTTGGATATGAAATAAAAAATTAAAAATTCAATAACTATGATTTAATTAATATTTAAATATAAAAAGGGTCTACTTAAAATTTTCGCCTTACGCCCCCAAAGTTGTTGAGTCGACCATATCTACTCTATACTCCACAAATCCAAACTTGCCACATCTACACCTAATTAATTCAATTCTAATTTTATTCCTTTCATATATTAGTCTAGCTATTTATTCTCCCATTTTTGGTATCTTTTCTAATATCCATCTATTTCATTCTAAATAGGACAAAGTTCTTCTCAAAAAAAAAAAAAAAAAAAAAAAAGGGACAAATTTATTGGAATTAAATTTTGAAAAATTCACCATTTGATTACATTTATTTCATATATCCTCCATGCTTGCAAAATTTCTAAAAGATCAAAGATCAATAGCTATGTCATCAATCAATTTTTTAAATTGTACGCTTTTGTAGTTTAAAATTATGCATAAAAAGTAAGTTAATTATATAATATATAAAATCCGATTGACAAAAAATTTGACATGTGTAAAGAATATGCAATTGAACCGTTAGATTTTCAAAATATGTAGTAATGTTAATTTTTTTAAAGGATATTGTAACATTAGCTACAATTAACTTATATATATATATATATATATATATATATATTTAACGAATTGCTCTTACATAAACTCTATCTAGCGAGATTGCATTTGCAAGAACTGTATGAAATATGTCCACTCTAAGATAGTGAGAGTACTTATACCTTCTTACCTATCATTTATGGATCAAATATAGTGATTGTAATTGAGTGGGAATGCCTCCGGAAACATCAACCAATGTTATTATGCATTATAAATCCGGTTTAAAATACTATGTTAGGTTCTAAAGATTTAGAATTTTATGTATTTAGAACTCTAATGTGTAATATTGGCAAACCATGATCAAAACAATATGTTTAGTCTTGTTTAGGCTTGCTCAAAGTTGATTAAATATTGTAAAATTGGAATCGAGTGGCTGCAGATGTACTGGAGCATTTCGGCTTGGCTCGATCGATCGAAGGATAGACTCGATCGATCGAATCTCGGGTCAGATGCGTTTTCTGCAGAGTTCCAGCTCAGCCCAAACTCTATTTAAACGTCTTGGGGTTCAAGTAAAACACTCCTATATATAAGGAAAACCCTAGAACGTTTTTGGGACTTTTTGAGAGAGAGATTAGAGTGCCTCTTGTGCCTCCTTTTATTTTTAGGATTTTGTACCCAAACCTCTCTAAGTCTTTGTTGCTCATATTTGCGGTTTATGTGAATCTCTTGTGAGATCTTTGAGGAGCTTTCCTTCACATAAACTTAGGGTTGTCAATATCTTGATGATCAACAAGGTTGCTGCCATTGGAGCTTAAAGAACAACAAGCGAGGGTGCTTGTACTTGATTGAAGAGTCCAAGAAAGAAGTAGTCCGTGGATTCGGAGCCTGCGCGTGGTCATGTCAGGAAGTTCTACTGGTGGGTAGCATTAGGAAGTCGAGCGGGGAGCTTGTAGTCCTTTTGTAAGAACTTCAATTCTTTCATAGTGAATTCTGTTATGCCTTGAGGATCGGTGGGTCAAATCCTTCCCAGGTTTTTACCGTGTGGTTTCCTGGGTGATCATATCTTGTGTTCATTTATTTTCCGCTGCATTATTATTCTTGATATGATTGTTTGGATTGTTTTAACCTGGAATTGCTTAATTTGACTAAGTAACAACTTGGCTAATTAATCTAGGCTACGCAATCTGGTTATTTAAGGGGTTTAAATTCCTGTCAAGTGGTATCAGAGCGGGTAGCTCTTCTTGTTGTAGATCTTTTGATCTAGGAGCTGATCCTTGACCCCTGTTACCATGGATAATTTGAAGTGTCTTTCTGCTCATGCTTCTGTTGATTTTATTGATGCCTGTGATGTTTTGAATAAAAAGGACACTGTTGTTTCTGTTGATTTTTTTGATGCTTTTGAAACTCTTCGTAAGGAATTATCTAAATCTTTGAAAATTGCTAAGAAATTTAAAGAAGAGTTAAAATTGGCTAATCTTGAAAAAAATGATTTGATTGTGAGATTAGATGAGTCTAATAAAAAGAATGAATTTTTGAGAAATCAAATTTCCTCTCAAGATGAGAAGATGAAAAGCTTGGAACAAGAGTTAGTTGAGTCTAAAGTTAAACTTGAAAATTTGACTAGTTCTAAGCCTGCTGTTGATAACAGAAGTGTTTCTGTTTCTCTTAAGCCTAAAACTGAGAATGTTTATATCCCTCCTTTCAAGAGGAATAATAAAGAAAAGACTTATTTTGCTAGGTTAGACAAAGGTAAAAGTTCTGATGTAGACGCTAAAGTTTCTATACCTAAGTCTAATCCTATTGTTAGAGAGCATAATAAATCTGTTTTTGTGCCTACTTGTCACCTTTGTGATGTTGTTGGTCATATTAGACCAAATTGTTCTTTGTTGAGGCAAAAACTAAAATCTGAGAATAGATTTGTTGTTAGGAATACTGTTGTTCCTATATTTGTTCCTGTTTGTCACTTTTGTGGTGTCCGTGGTCACGTTCATCCTAATTGTCATAAATTGAAATTTAAGCATTTTGTATGTCAATCTAGGATATGTGATGATATTTCTTCTGCCATAAGTCCATATAAATTGTTTCATATGCTTTTGAAAAATTTAAGCTTGTTGTCTTGTGAAAGGAATTTGCAGGATTTTAGTCTTTCTCAGAAGATTGGTGTAATTCCTTAAATACACTCTGCTTCTCATGGATTTTCACCTACAAAGCCGAAGACTTGTGCTATATGGGTGAGAAAAGATCCTTTAAGGTGAGTGTTGCTGACTTGTCCCTGTTTTAATTCTTTCTATTGTTTGTGGACATGTCTTGTTTTTGTTTTTGGTTGTTTTCCTTTTAAAAAAAAAATCCAAAAACATTGAAAAATTTTCAAAAAGACAAAAATATTTTATTTTGTGTCTTGTTTTATTTTTCTTGAGGATTACATGAGTTTTAATATCTCTCTTGATTTAGAACATGCTTGACATTGTGGAGAAACTTGAATAGTTTGTGCTAAGCTATTTTTGATTTTGTATGAGTATGTACTAGTTTGTACATGTACTCATGGGTTAATTAAGAAATTGATATTTCTTGTCTGTGTACCCTCTATAGCTTAGTTAAGCACTGTCATGCATTACTTTTGCATTGTTTATTTTGTAATATGTGCTTTTTGTTTTTGGTCATAAAGTTTGTTAAAACCAAAAAGATTTTTGTGTTTTGTATTATAGATCTTGGATTTATAATCAAGGTTGGCCACCTTATCTTTATATAACTAGTTTATGTACCTTGTTTAGCTTGGATGAGCTTACTTTATTGCACTTTACTAGTTTGAGCTTTGTAGTGCATGTTGTGTGGGAAAGATGTTTATGGTGTTTATCACTTTGTCTTGATCTTGAAGTCACATGTTATTTGACTGTCGGACTTGATCCTTTTGAGAAAGGCATAAATAACCATCTCACCACTGTTCACTAGCCAATCATGAACACCTTAGTGCATATCATAAGATTTTGTGCTCGAGAAAGTGTAGCACATGCACAAAAAGAACATAAGATGTAGCCTCTGTTAAATGCTTAATGCTTAAAACTGGTGTGTACTATTAGGCTTGATGCCAATTCACATAATTTAAACTGGTGTGCACCATTAGGCTTGATGCCAAATTTCACCTAATAATGGGGCAAAATTCAAGAAACTTACATGATTGCAAGCTTATGTTCTAGGAGATGTGGGAGTTATATGATGTAACTCTTTAGGTGATAGTCTCTTTCAAATTCTATGTGATGAATTTTGTAGACTTTGTGATTGATTGCTATTCACATATCACCTCACATGTATCTCAAGCTTTTGCTAGTTGCACACACTACACAAGTTACTCTTTGTTAAACTTGGTACATTATATTGTGTGTGATTTTGTTGTGGCCATCCAAAATTAAAAGTTCCTTGATTTTAATGCAAAATGTGTATAATGTTTGCGCTTTGTGGACAAATTGATTGAAAATCTTGATTTTGGAAGATCTGGGTTAAATTTAAGTGTTTTTGAAAAACTTTTCATCTCATACTCATGCATTTTTTTATAAAACAATGTGCTTTGAGGAGTTTCTGCATTAAAATGCTCTGTTTTTCGAAAAACTGATTTTTCCAGACTTTCGATCGATCGACCCTGTTTTTCGATCAATCGAAATTGCGATTAAAATTTTTGGTTTGAGTCTGCCTGACTCGATTGATGTTCGATCGATTCTCGATCGATCGAAACTGAAAAATTTTCAGTTTCTATGTTTTTTACCAAAATTTTTTTTCCTGCATCATTTGTGTTTAGGATTCACATGCATTGCATTGTTTTTGTATCCATCTTGCAGTTTTGCAGTCATATCTCTCATTGTTTTCACAGATAACATGCATACACTTTGCTACATTGGGTACTCAACTTGATAAAAAAATTGATTGATTAATTTTTGAGCTATGTACTTTCTAGTATATGCCTTTTTTTTTATGTGTGAACTGTAGAAAATATTTTTCTTAAGAGATATGATGGATAATCAATGTGCAAATATTTTCTCTACTCATGCAACTGTTTATGGGTCACATAATGCCATATTTGCATTTTATTGAAAGAGAGAATATTTTTCTTCATGTGTATCCTCACCTTAGTTTTTAACTTTGGTTTGTGTGTTTTTAACTTTGGTCCTGTTGGTAAGGATGTTCCTGATCCTGTTGGTGATGCTGCTGATCCCCCCCCCCCTCCTTTATTTTTCCCCAAAACTGTTTTTCTCAAAACTTGTTTTGTTTTTCCTATTTTTATAGGGGGAGAAAAGTTTTTTTTCCCCTGTGTTGTTCATAGGGGGAGCTGTCTCTATTTTCTATAGAGTTGGATTGTTCTGTATCCCCTTGATTCTCTATTTGCTCTTATCCTTTATTGCGTATGTTGACTGTTTACTCTTTGTATGAGTTGTCTTTGTCAATACGTGACAAAAAGGGGGAGAAATTATTGATTTATGGGAATCATGTTGATATGTGTGGAAAATACAAAGATATTCATGTTAGGGGGAGTAACATTGATTGATATACATGTTATTTTTTATTGATTCTTGTTGCTTTGTGATTCACTGCGTATTGATTTATATTTATGAGTTGATCATTCATATATGTCTTTATTTTGAATTGTGTAAATCTTACAAGAATGTTATACCTGTTGTTTTACTCTTTTCTGTCACACATGCGTTTATGCATTTTGTTTAGTGTTTCAGGAAATATATAGGTTGATTCAATTGAGCTGCTGTCTACACTTGCAACTGATGGATAGTAGTTAAGATTGGATTTGTTGTTATGAGCATTATTTTTGTATAGGGCTGTTTACTTGTAAACTTTGAGTTTTTAATTTGTGTTTTGTCACGGATTGCCAAAGGGGGAGTTTGTTAGGTTCTAAAGATTTAGGATTTTATGTATTTAGAACTCTAATGTGTAATATTGGCAAACCATGATCAAAACAATATGTTTAGTCTTGTTTAGGCTTGCTCAAAGTTGATTAAATATTGTAAAATTGGAATCGAGTGGCTGCAGATGTACTGGAGCATTTCGGCCTGGCTCGATCGATCGAAGGATAGACTCGATCGATCGAATCTCGGGTCAGATGCGTTTTCTGCAGAGTTCCAGCTCAGCCCAAACTCTATTTAAACGTCTTAGGGTTCAAGTAAAACACTCCTATATATAAGGAAAACCCTAGAACGTTTTTGGGACTTTTTGAGAGAGAGATTAGAGTGCCTCTTGTGCCTCCTTTTATTTTTAGGGTTTTGTACCTAAACCTCTCTAAGTCTTTGTTGCTCATATTTGGGGTTTATGTGAATCTCTTGTGAGATCTTTGAGGAGCTTTCCTTCACATAAACTTAGGGTTGTCAATATCTTGATGATCAACAAGGTTGCTGCCATTGGAGCTTAAAGAACAACAAGCGAGGGTGCTTGTACTTGATTGAAGAGTCCAAGAAAGAAGTAGTCCGTGGATTCGGAGCCTGCGCGTGGTCATGTCAGGAAGTTCTACTGGTGGGTAGCATTAGGAAGTCGAGCGGGGAGCTTGTAGTCCTTTTGTAAGAATTTCAATTCTTTCATAGTGAATTCTGTTATGCCTTGAGGATCGGTGGGTCAAATCCTCCCCAGGTTTTTACCGTGTGGTTTCCTGGGTGATCATATCTTGTGTTCATTTATTTTCCGCTGCATTATTATTCTTGATATGATTGTTTGGATTGTTTTAACCTGGAATTGCTTAATTTGACTAAGTAACAACTTGGCTAATTAATCTAGGCTACGCAATCTGGTTATTTAAGGGGTCTAAATTCCTGTCATACTAATATTACTATTTTCGTGTGTGATCTAATAAGTACTACTGTGTACTCAAAAAAATGTTCTTAACTCCTCAAAATACCAATTAGCCAATTTTAAGCCAAGTTAATTAACATGATTACAAATAATTCTTTTGAGTCTATAGTTAATTAATCACACACCAGTATCGCGAATAAATTAAAAATTGTGGAAATTAAAAGAGACACATGATATAATATTAAAGAGAAAACCCGAGTAGGGAAAAGTTATTCATGTGTTTACCACCAACCCTTAAGGGAACATATCCACTTTGTAAAATTAAAGTTTATACAATAGAATTAATCCTAGTTAATTGTACTGCTACTTCGTGTAATGCTTATTGATGTGACCACATGTAATTTGAAATCCTATTGGACCCTTCTAATGTACACTTTACTCAACACAATCATGTCGCATGCAACTTCAAGAACTCTCATGAAGATTCTTCACAGCATCAAATCTAGTTTGATTGTAGCAACTTCACCGTGATTGCCAAAGCTTGAAAACTTCTCCTCCAAGTGATATTTTGAGAGAATTTGTCTATATGAACCCTAGAGTTTATATTTTAGCAATGAGATCACGAAACCCTAGAGTTTGGAATCTTTAGATGCTAATTGGGCTTGATCTACATTTCGAGAACACGCTTATTGATTGATTAATTATAGTATGCCATGTGTCTCTTGATCAATTGACCATGTGTCAAGATTTTAGAAACTTGAATCTACTAGCTAGAGTTGTTTTGGGCACAAGTCATGACCATTAAATAGTCCTTATTAAAAACCCTAACAAGACACATATTTTGTTCACAGTTTGCCAACCTATAGCTATGGACTAGACAAATAAAATTGTTGTAACTTGTGAATCAAATTTTAGAATTTAAGGTAAAATTCTTATTCAGTACAAATCGTGTATTTTGCCAAAGATTTTGAAAGTTTTAATTTCCACTCAAAATTTGTTGTGCAATATTGGAAGCTCTAATACCATTTTATCCATGTTATTATGGTTAAGATAATATTGTTATACCAACAAAAATCGAATAAACATGTTATCACTTGCATAGTGTTGAAAGTAGTTTGTCGACAAACTACTTTCAACCCTATGCAAATGATAACATAGATAAAGTTAGGCATCTAGTTGATTCTCAATTTCTTATGACATAATGGACGTCCATTATGTCATAACAAATTAAGAATCAACTGGACGGCTAACTTTGTTTCTTTATGAAAATTCCACTCATAATACTTATGGTAAATAAGGATAAAGTTTAACTACAAAATTAGTTGTAACATTAGGTTACAATCTTACTCAATAAAATAAATATTACTATATATTTTAAAAATCTAGTTGTTGAATTGCATGTTCTTTACATTCTTAATACGCATGTCAAATTTTGTGTTAATTGGATATTATTTACTATATGATCTATAAGCTTATATTTTAAACATAATTTTAAATTAAAAAAAACTTGCAATTTAAACAATTTATTGATAATATAACTATTGATCTTTAATTTTCTAGAAATTTTACAAGCATGGAGGATGTAAAATGAAGATGTAATCTAATGGAGCATTTGTTAAAATTCACTTTTAATAAAAAGATATTAAGTAAGCTTGTAGCTTTAGCTACAATCAATTTTGTAATTAAACTTTGTCCGGTAAATAATTGCATATTCCTTCAATACAGTACATAACATTAATACAATCTTTTAGCTGGAGTAAGCATATCTCTTAGAACATACATAGGCACACAAGAAACCAAATATAACAATATGATGCGTGCATGAAAATCTATTAAACTTGCAAGAGCTTTTTAAGGATAAACTTCAATAAGAGACCTTAAACCTATTATGGGGGTTATCTTATAGTCACTAAAACCAGAATCCAAAAATAGCTTAGCCCATTCTTTTTCATTTCTCTCCCTTCCTGTGGTCAATACCATCATCAGCATGTCAAAGAAGAGTTGTGTCTCAATCGACTCCTTATCTTTCTTCCGGTTTTCCATTATCATGTCTATAATAATCATTTCTCCCTTCTTATTATTGATTGGGATTGCCTCCTTGTAGCACTTAAGTATTTTTACGCATTCCTTGTCATTCCAATCGTGCAATATCCACTATATTCTCATTTTCAAGAACAATAAAAAACACTAAAACTGTAAGAGGTTAAACCCTTGGACATAATTATATTTTATATATTTTTTGTTATTAATTTTATTTAGTCCATGTCATTAAAATAAACCCCTTTGGTTAAGACACAAATTTATTTACCCAAATTTAAGGAAAAATGAAATGCATAAAACAAATTTAATATTTTGAAAATTCTACCGTTTGATTAAATGACTTCTTATTCTTAAAATGTACTCCAAATTTTTTATCAATTGAATATTTTGTATTTCAAATAAATAAGTTTTAAAAGCTTGAAATTTTAAATATTTTATAAATGAGACAATTTTAGCCATTGATTGTATTTATATTTTGAATACATATAAGGGATAAAGAGACAAGTTAATCCAATTGCATATCTGTCATCAAGCAAATCCAATTAAAAGCTCTTAAGTATAACACAATGCTGATAACATTTACACCATGGTCCATTTACAACTTGAGTGTGGGTAACTATCGTGCACCCTTGGTGCGGTGGTCACTCCACAAATATAAGTGTTTGTGGGGTATGGGGGGTAAAAGTCGAGGTTTAAGTCTCCAAGAGAGAGCTTTACACATATATACACTTAGATTAAGCTAGAGTAGAAATTCTATCTTGTATAAAAAATAATAATAATAAAATAAAATAAAAAAACTTGAGTGTGTGTGTGTGTGTGTGTGTAGTTTTTTTTTTAAATTAATGTCCACATTTTAAAACCTCAAATAGATTACCACTACACACATTTGATATGATGGTCACTTCATAAGTATAAATGCTTTGTGGGGTGTGGAGGGTAAGAGCCGGGATTCAAGTATCTAGAAGAGAGCTTCGCACACATATACACTTAGATTATTCTAAAGTAGAATTTCTATCTTGTATTAAAAAAAAAAAAAAAAAAATCCTCAAATAGATGATATGTACAGAAGATGTATATGTAGAGTAAAGATTGCATGAGAATAAATGTCCTCCCGTAAAAATTCAAATAAATTAAGAAAATAATTTTAATCATCGAATGTAAACCATATGACAAGACTCAATATGGCAATTATATACAACTATAGAAGTATGGGTTGGAATAGCACAAAAAGATATTGAGAGATGCTACGTCTACAACAATTTTAAAACATTTTTACAACAAATCACAGGTGGTTAGTTGTTATTAGTTCAAATTTGAAACTAACACTAAGATTACTTTTTTGCCCTAACAATAACAACCAGTAACAACTTACCACTTAGGATTTGTTGTAAAAATGTTGTAGACATATCATTTCTCAAAGATAATTTACCTTTAATAAAACAGCATTTGCAGGAGGAACTGCCTCAAACATATCCCCTCCAAGATATTTCAAGTTCTCACTCCCTTGCAGCTCAGCAACTACGTATGGAAGATCAAATACAATGCACTCTATATATGGGAATACATCGGCAATGGCCTTGGCCACAGTTCCTGTGCTGCCTCCAACATTAACCAATGACTCCAGTCCCTCAAACACCCCCTTGCACTTGTCAACCAACGCGCTCATGACTAAGCGTGCATCGCTAGCCATAGCATCATTGAAAAAATGAGAGAGTTTTGGCTCATGCCCCACATAATCCCAAAATGTCTTTCCATGAGTGGTGCCAAATAGTGAAGCTGTTGGTGTGAGCTGTCACGTGATTGGAGAAATTGTAGGCCAGATTGTTTAGAATCCCTTCTCTTAAGGGTCAACCATTATAGTAGCCGTAATTTGTGTATAGCCTAGTTTAGCTTCTAGATCATTCTCTTTGTACTGCTATATAACCATACTTGTCTCTGTAAAGAAATATATGAAATATATGAGCAATATTTTTGACATGGTATCAGAGCAAAATCCTAGGACTTGCTCTACAACCAAACCCGATCCTAAACATTGATCTGCAGCCATGGTGAACCCAACTAATGTGGTACAAACTGGTGGCAATTCCACAGACTCTATCCTAGAAGATTTGATGGCAAGAATGACTGAAGTCTTGACCAAAAGTCAAACCCAAACCCACCTACCGACCTATGATGCTTCCGCTACACAAATCGACATTAAGTTGGATGGCACTAACTATGCCCTCTGGTCTCAAGTTGTTGAGATGTATATCTCGGGCAAAGACAAATTGAGATATATCAATGGTGACTTTCTACAACCTAAACCTACAGATTCGACTTTCCGATGATGGCGAACTGAGAATGCAATTGTCAAAGGGTGGCTGATCAATTCTATGAACCCGTCCTTGATCAGTAATTTCATTCGCCTCCCAACTGCAAAACTGGTATGGGATTCTGTTGCTACTACTTATTTTGATGGAACTGATACTTCACAAGTATATGATCTAAAAAGACAGGTGACTAAAATGAGACAAGCCGGAGGATCCATTGAAAAATATTACAATGATCTTCAAGGCTTGTGGAGAGAAATTGATTTCCGGCATCCTAACCCGATGAACTGTGCCATTGATATACAAAAGTATAATACAATCCTACAAGAAGACAGAGTCTATATCTTTCTTAATGGATTGGACGATCGGCTGGACAAGATTCGAAGTGATGTGCTACAGGTACGTCCTTTCCCTGTCGTAGAACAGGCCTATGCTCATGTTCGACGGGAGGACATCTGGCAGGCGATGATGCTCATGGGTACAGACACGACTAGAGCTATTATGGTATCAAAAGGAGTCAAGATAGGACAACAACAACCACCCTCTCTTCAGTTTTCCAAAAATGGCTCTACAGGTGGTGGGAAACTGAATACCAATGCCAGAGCCAAGGTTCAATTGGAAGGAGGAGGCTATACTCATTGTGGGCACATGAAACATACCTGTGAAACTTGTGTCAAGTTACATGGGTACCCAAACCGGTGGAATGAGTACAAGGCCCAGAAAAATCGTGATGCTGCCTCTAATGAAGGGCCTAGTCGGGCTACCTTGGTAACTGCAGCACCCTAGTTATCTCTTACCTCACAAATAGAGTCTTCGAGTGATGAAACTCATCTCAATGATCAAGGTAATTATGGTTATGCCCTACTTAGTTCTATCCAGAATGGTGACAATGGCTGGATAATTGACTCTGGGGCCACAGATCATATGATATTCAATTCAGATGATTTTACTAACCAAGGCGAATTGATATTGCGAATGCTAATGGGGTTATATATCCAGTTACAGGGGCTGGAACTGTTGCCTTATCACTATCTCTTTCTTTATCTAATACTTTATTAGTTCCATCCCTCCCAAATAAATTGATGACTGTAGGACAAGTTACTGAGGGAGTAAATTATTTTGCACTAATGTATCCTACTTTTTGTCTTCTTCGGGATATTCTCACCAAGGAGATCATTGGGAGTGGCACTGAGAAGGGGGGGTTATATTACATGGATGATTTCAGCTCTGGTCGGGCTCATCATATGCACCGCGCAAGCATTAAGGAGAGACAGATTTGGTTATGGCATCGATGCTTGGGGCATCCGTCATTTAGCTATATGAAATACTTGTTTCCAGATTTATTTTCCAAATTACCTGACTCTGGCTTTAAATGTGATACTTGCATTCTAGCCAAAAGTCATCGTGTTTCTTATTCCACAAGTTTGAATAAAAGTGATATTCCTTTTGCTTTAATTCATTCAGATGTTTGAGGACCCTCTCCAATTACCACTTCTTCTGGCATTCGCTGGTTTGTGACATTTATCGATGATTGTACTCGTATAACTAGGCTATATCTGTTGAAACATAAGGATGATGTGTTTAGTGTGTTTCAATCTTTTCATACAATGATTCAAACTCAATTTTAAGCTAAAATTCAAATTCTTCACTCTGACAGTGGTGGTGAATATGTCAATAAGAAATTTCAGGATTACTTTGCGACTTATGGCCTTCTTCACGAAATGTCATGTGCTCAAACACCCCAACAAAATGGGGTTGCCGAAAGGAAGAATTGGCTTATCCTAGAAACAGCCCTTGCTCTCTTGCTTGGGGCACATGTGCCAAGTAGATATTGGGATGATGCTATTGCCACGGTAGTATATCTATTAAACCGTATGCCTTCGAAAGTGCTGCAGTTCAAGAACCTATTGCAGGTTCTGTCTGAACATGTTTCCTTGCCTACTATTTTGCTACTTCCACCACGAATCTTTGGTTGTGCCGCTTTCGTCTATCTCCATAAAAATCAATGAACCAAGCTTGATCTGTGTGCCGTTTGTTGTATTTTTTTGGGGTATGTTACATAACAAAAGGGATATCGTTGCTACCACCTGCCACCAAGCGCACCTATGTCACTATGGATGTTACTTTCTTGGAATTAGAAACTTTCTTCCCTTCATCGGTATCCACTTCATCTCTTCAAGGGGAGATATGAGATGAAGAGCTAAATTGGTGGACTTGGCAAGGTTTTGAAGACAACCCAGTACATATGAGTGACGGCAATGAGGCAGTGGTTAGTGAAGAAAGGAGAGATAATCCTGATATCATTCAGGAAGCTGCATCCGAGTCATCTGAACCTGAAAATGAAGAACCCCACTCCTCAGTACTCAAAGACCCTTCTCCTGAGAATACTCCTGAGGTAAGCTCTCCTATCACACCTATTAATGACTTGGATAACTCTGTTGGTTATACTTTACCTTTCAGACACAATCGTGGCAAGCCACCACATCGGTATTCTCCAGATTTTGAGGAAAGAAGATCAAGATACCCAATTGCCAATTATGTGTCTACTAAGAGATTACTAGAACTGCTCAAGGAGTTTGTGCATAGGCTGTCCTCACACCATGTTCCCAGCACAGTACAAGAAGCCTTATTAGATCCAAAGTCGTCTCAAGCCATAAAAGCAGAAATGGAAGCTTTGGAGAAAAGTAAAACATGGGCTCTTGTTCCATTATCGAAAGGAAAGAAGACCGTGGGGTGTAGATGGGTCTTCTCCATTAAACACAAGGCCGATGGATCCATTGAATGGCACAAGGCGAGGCTTGTGGCAAAGGGATATACACAAAAATATGGCATAGACTACCAAGAAACCTTCTCACCTGTGGCAAAGCTGAAAACGGTTAGAGTCTTGTTATCTCTTGCAGTAAATTTGAACTGGCCGTTATATCAGTTTGACATAAAGAATGCATTTCTTCATGGTGGTCTAGAGGAGGAAGTTTACATGGATATTCCACTAGGATACACAACATCTTCAAAGACTAAGGTTGTGTGTAAGTTACAAAAGGCATTGTACGGGCTAAAACAATCACCCCGTGCATGGTTTGGTTGGTTTAGCTTGGCTATGAGAAAGTATGGTTTTACCCAAAGCAATTCAGATCATACTCTATTCTTGAAGCACCGACTAGGAAAGGTAGCAGCTCTAATTATATATGCAAATGACATGATTATTACAAGAGATGACATCAAAGAGATCTCTAGACTTCAAGGGCAACTGGCAACTGAATTTGAAATGAAGAACCTCAGAGGACTCAAATATTTTTTGGGAATTGAGGTAACCAGATCGAAACAAGGTATATTTCTTTCTCAAAGGAAATATATGTTAGATTTGTTGTCTGAAGTGGGACTACTAGACTGTAAACCAGCTAATACCCCAATTGTTCAAAATCGTAAACTTAAAGAGTATTCGGATCATGTGCCAACAAATAAAGAGAGATATCAAAGATTAGTGGGTAAGCTAATCTATTTATCTCATACTCGCCCAAATATAGCCTATGTTGTAAGCGTAGTGAGTCAATTTATGCATTGTCCTAGTGAAGATCATATGGATGCAGTAATTCAGATTCTTTGCTATCTAAAGTCCTCTCCTGGAAAAGGACTTGTGTTCTCAAAAAATAATCATCTAGACATTGAGGGTTATACAGATGCAGATTAGGCGGGAAATATTTCTGACAGGAAATACACATCAGGCTACTTTACCTTCGTAGGAGGAAATCTTGTTACATGGAGAAGCAAGATGCAAAAGGTGGTGGCATTATCCAGTGCTGAAGTTGAGTTCAGAGGAATGGTCAAGGGCATCTATGAACTTCTTTAGCTTAAAAGGTTGCTAACTGAGATTGGCTTTGCTCCTAGTTCCGAAATGGACCTATTTTGTGACAACAAAGCAGCCCTTGATATTGCCCATAATCCAGTCCAACATGACAATACTAAACACGTGGAAGTGGATATAAATTTCATCAAACAAAATCTTGAAGGAAAGATAATTCGATTTCCATTTGTTAGGTCTGAAGATCAACTGGCAGACATTCTTACAAAGGCTACTTCCAGCAAAGTCTTCTATAGCTCACTTGACAAGTTGCGCATGAAAGATATATATATGCATCAACTTGAGGGGGAGTGTTGGCATGAGCTATCACGTGATTGGAGAAATTGTAGGCCAGATTGTTTAGAATCCCTTCTCTTAAGGGTCAACCATTGTAGTAGCCGTAATTTGTGTATAGCCTAGTTTAGCTTCTAGATCATTCTCTTTATACTGCTATATAACCATACTTGTCTCTGTAAAGAAATATATGAAATATATGAGCAATCTTTTTGACAGAAGGATCGTCATTTTGGAACCAATTCGACAAATGATGCCATGGTGTTGTTAAAATCGGATCAAGCATGGTTAGTAAGAAAGGTGTTACACTAATTTTCAGTACATGAACTTCTTCTTGCTCATTTTCACTAATTTTTTCTCCAGCAAAGAAGCCAGAGTTGATCAAAATGTGCATGAGGCGGTAGACATTGTGAGCTTTTGTAGGGTGGATTGGTAGCACAGTGATTAGCTCAGACAGAGTCATGGGTTTGCCATTGTTGTGAATGATATACGGTATTCCTAGTTCAATTGCACATTTTAGGGACATAGAGTTTATGAAGTTGAAAATGTGGTTCCATATGTGGGCTTGAGCATGAACTAGCTCAGTAGCATTTTCTTCTAGAACCAATTTGAAACTAAGCTGTCTAGTGCCACTCATTTTGTTTTTTAACATAACAACTCTTTAGAACATAGAGCTATATATATAATATCGAGTATTGAATGATTTGCTCTTATCCTACCGACTACGATAAGTATTGGACAAAAAGAAATGGCAAGGTATCGTCTTTTAGTTATAACTGATACAGGAATGGCAAAGAAAGAAAAAGTTGGGTGAAAATGCAACTTACGTTATGGGCTATATTGTTTCTTTTTGACATGTGGGTCTGCTGGTTTATAATTCTGTGGCCCTTCATGTTTTGTATGATTGATTTTGTTTTGTTATAGATGTAGACTATTCATTAAAAAAAAAAAAAAAAAAAAGTCATAGATATAGCCCCATTATGAATTTTATACTCGTTATAAATGCCTTCAAAGTCACACTCAATAGTTCTGAAAAATATTCGTTTTTTTATTTTTGATAAGAAACTAGTAACTTTTATTAAAACAAGATAATATCGCTACATCATGAGTCACAGAAAACTTAACCATAATAAGTGTTTCCTCTATTCAAGTTACATAATCAATGATATACCTAGCATATTGCGCTAATAAATGTGCAAGGTGATTACCCTGTCGATGAACATGTGAAACTTGTGCCTGTTGAAAGTCATGCAATTTGTGTCGAATTCCTTTAGTTATGTTGCCTGTCACTGAAGGTGGATCACTGCATCCAATAACAACCTTGGAGTTGCATTCAAATAGGACATCTCGAACCCCCACATCCCAAGCAAACCGTAAGCTCTCCTCGAATGTCTTAGCTTCAGCCTCTAGTGGCCCCAATGATAATGGAAGGGATTTACTAATTGATGCTTTAACACGCCCATCATGATCCCCAATAATAACTCCAACTCCGGTTGAGTTATTTTTTGCAAAAATTGTAGCATCACTGTTAACCTTGTACCACGGCATAGTTGGAGACTCCCATTGGATTTCTTCATATCTTTGGCATTGGACAACTTCAGATTGGCCATTTGGAATTCGTCTAGCATGCGTCACGCCTTCTGCAAAATAGCTAGACCTATTTGTCTAGCTTTCCCTTGTCGCACTTCATTATAGTTGAACCAAATGGCCCAGGATACCATAATGACAAGTTCCAATAGATCATTCCTTACTCTTTGTTCAAACTTCAAATGCCAAATTAGGTCCTCAAATTCGAGGAAGTTAACTCCGAGTGTCTTAAAAGGAGTACCTGATATTGTCCAGATTTCCTGTGCTTTCTCACAACCCCAGAAAACATGCTCACTACTCTCTAATTCCAATCCGCAAGCCTCACAGGTGGAACTATCAATCACCTTGCACCTACACAAGATAGTCTTTATTGGGATGATGTTTCTACATGCTCTGTAACGCCTCAAAATCGTAAGCAATAAAAATCTATTCAATCTAAATAATCCGTAAAAATATTAAATAAAAGCAACCAGCAACCTAAAATCTCTTCACAAATGTCAGAGATCTAATCCACCAAAGATAAAACATCCTCAAAATAATTCTCCAGTACAATGTTTAATACCATAAAATCCCCAGTTCCACAAAATAATTCGTAACTGTTGTCTTCCAAGAATCTCTACTCCAATGATCCCTCTAATGTATCTGTAAGGGGAATAAAGGGGGGATGAGATAACTCAATAAGTGGAATTCACTAGCATTGGGGGTGTGGGAACAAACCTTTCAAATAAATAATTCTTACCACAAATTCATAACTTGTAACTCATCAATATTTTATTATCAAATATTTCACATTAAAAAAAATCTTTATATTGTGAACCATCATAATATATATATATATATATATATATATATATATATATCAATACCATCATATATACAATTTTCTAGACTTTTCTCGTGGTCAATGTTTACGCCCCGTTGACAGGGTTATACTGTCTCCTTTTAAGACTAAAACCTCATTTTCTTCCCCTTTCTTAAGGGTGGCTCCTTTGGAACCTAAAAGTGCACTCCCTTGCTAAGGAGCTTCCTTTTTGGATCTTCAATAGTATATTCCCTTGCTAAGAAGCTATCAAATGTGCACTGTCCCCTTTTTTGGGATCGTCCCTTACTAAGGACTAACTGCAGTATGATTGTCCCTTACTAAGGACTAAATACAATACTGAACCTTTAATCATAACTTGCTATAGGTTTTCAAAACATATTCAATATGCTCACAAAAATAATCCATTCATAATTCTCAAAAATATAAAGATATATTCACACATACAAGTTTAAATAAATTTAGGTTGTCACGCAAGTTTTTCATAAAACGAATAGTCAATGTGCACATCAAGCATATATAAAATATCAATTTTTATATAGAATATCAACATATTTCTTTGATATAAAATAGTTTAATAATCAACACTGTTTGGGAAAACCCCCAAAATTAGTAAACACCACTTACCTCTTATTTGCAAAACTATGAAACCATCCTCCCTTAAATCACAACAAATCAATAGAATTAGAACCTAACAACACCAAAGATAGGTCCATCTATACACAATTTCCCACTTAAAATCAATTTTCACACTTAAATAGTTTAACCTATCATCATTAAGGCCTACGGAGGTGTCTAGTTTCTTTGAAATACATTTTAGCTTTGTTAGTGGGCTTGGCTATTGAATTCATGGCCATTACTACTTCGGATTGCAACTATTAAATTGATAAATGGGAGCATTGAAATGCCCCGTTTGATGCCTGAACTTGTCAATCAGGTTTCCAAAATTTTCACAACTATTCTAATTATAGTGTCCGCCTATATCTGCCACCATAAATCCCTTGATGCCACAAAACATAAGATATTGCTAGTCAATTTTCTGAACAATGGCAATGTGTGGATGGCAAATTGGTTAACTTAAATAATATATAATTTCTTATTCCTACGTTATAGGGGCTAACAAGATATTCTAGGCTTTAAAAGCATTACTGCCTTCTACAATAATTTAGAGCTGAAAACACGTCACTTGAAGGATGATAAGAAGATAAATATCAACCATAAAGCAACCTTTTCCCTTTCACGTGGTGACAAACTTGAATTGATAAGGTCCAAGCCTATTACTCTATTAGGTACAATTTCAAAGCCTGTGGAGTACCCTTTCCTGACATACAGCCATATTGACCATTCCTAATCTAATATAATAACAATTATAGGAGCCCTTTTTCTATTAATATAATGATAGTCTAGGTTCATGACAATTGCTAGCTATTGAATATTAAAACTTCTTAAATTTAGAGCATGAGAAAATCATACCTGCACGTTTCCACGCATAGCAGCATAGAAGAAAAGAAAACCTTAATAGTGTGTTGCGGCTGAAACAAAAGGAACCTTCTTATGTATATACACGTGTAACTTAAGAGGTAAAATGCTAGGGTTTTTAAAAGCTTATCAAGGCCCATATATTTACCTATGCCACCTCACTTGGGCTTCATATACCATAGCATTTATCTTATTTTTAATATCTTAAGCCCAAATCAATTAAATCCATTTAATTGTAGGTCTCCTTTTTAATTTACGTATAAGAATTAAATTGGTATCAAAATTATGGGGTGTTACATGCTCGCCATGTGAATGATTTGACTTTATAAGGAACGTTAAGACCCCGGAGTGTCTTCTAGAACAGTGTACAATTCTGGGTGTCTAATGTTTCCCCCATGTTTCCATTACTCACCTCAGTCAACGCAATCTTATAAGAACTATGAACTGTAAAATCCCCTTTTGGAGTGTAAGCCCATTACCATTTGATCACATGGAATCTGAAAACTAAGAGGAATGCTTAAAATAGCAGAAGCTCTGAAGGGGAGAAGAGTTGTGTAATCATGTCAACTTTCCAAGCTCAAGGATCAATAAGCAATGAAACTTGGGCATCAAAAGGGACACTAATCGGACAGGATGTAAGCTTGAAGGTAGATGGTTAATTAAGCCATTTATCATTCAAAATATTTGAGTGGTTGCATTCACTTGTGCGTGGACCAAGCTTTCTAAAGAATTTAGGGGGTAAGTTGAATCTAAGTCAAATACTGTAGACTTGCGCAGTTTTTTTTTTTTTGTTGATAAATTATATATTGTCCAAAAACTTTAACTTTTAGAAAATTATAAATTTAAATTTAATTTAACATCCTTTATTATTGTTGGAATTTAAGAAAAGGACAAGACTGTTTATCAAAAAAAAAAAAAAGAGAGAAGGCTACTTTCCATTCTCTAGCCCGGCCAAATAGGACATTTGATGAAAAATAAAACAAAATGAGAGGAAGTTTTTTAAAAAAGAAAAAAAAAATTCTTTTAAAAAAATCTGTAGGAAAAAAAAAGAGAGAAATCAAATAAAAAGAGAAAGGAGAACATATCAATTTGCTCTTCTTACATCACTTAGAAAAAAAAAAAGTTAAATTACTAATTAATCTGCTTCGCCAACTATATATTGAACATACTAACATAGAAAAAAAAATTGAAGTATATATTCGTTGGTCAAACAGTGTCCACTGCCAACAACTTCGATGCTGCGGTCTTTGCCAACACAAAATATTCAGGTTTCGGAGTCATTATCCGGAATAGCTTGGGTGAGGTTCTGGCTGGTTTGTCAGCAAGAGGTTCATGTGTGGCGAGTAGCGAGGAAGCAGAAGTGCTAGCGTGTTGGAAAGCTCTTGAGTTTGCAATTGACGCGGGGTTTATGGATCTTGAGATTGAGGGTGATAATGCCACGGTGATGAAGGCTATTGTATCCCCACGACTTAATAGATCTAGATTGGGACACATTTATGTTGATGTTTGCACATTAGCAGCTGGTCTTAGGAGTTTGTCTGTTGGTTGTATTGAGCGGAGTGCTAATTCCATTGCTCATAGTTTGACCCGTTATGCTAGTCAATTAGATGAGGAACTTGTATGGTTGGAAGAGGCGCCACCTCCAGCCCTTGACGCTTTGTACCTGGATGCTAGTTCACTGAATGATTGAATGAATTATCGTTTCACTTTCAAAAAAAAACAGTGTCCACTGCCTGGCTTATGAACATTAAGCAAGAATAGATTTTCATTATTGCTATGTTCATGTGCCCAAAGCAGTTCTTTTAAAAAATAAATAATAAAAATTTTGCTTGCTATGCAAGTAAAATTAAAGGTATTTACCATAGTTCGTTGAATCAGTATAACGGCAAGGACTTAAAGTAGAAGCAGAAGTATTCAAATCTAAAACATGAACTACAAAGTGAAAAATTATTAGGTATTTTAGAGTACCATTGACTATATAATTACTTGTATAAAGTTCTAAATTTTATTTTTGCCCAAACTACATGGTTGGTCCTAAATTTTACAAGTTGAGTACTTTTAGTCCCTGATATTTGTCTTAAAGTTTCAAATTGAGCCCAATCAGTTCTTGTGGCTCATTACATTATTTTATTATTGTTATTATTTATTTATTGCATATATGACTAATAGTATAATGAGATGACCTATTTTTAATGACTGGCATTTATATTATTAGGGGGAAAAAAAAAGACTGCCCCCAATCCAGACTACTATGATGCCCCAATTTCATATTCCCCCGATTTGAGGCTTTGACCCTTTAACAACTAAAAAATGTGTTACATCCACAACATTTTCACAATAAATTATAAATAGTTGTTATTGGTTTTAATTTAAATTTATCGTTGAAATTACTTTTCTACTCCATTAATAACAACCTGTAACAATTTGTCATATAAGATTTGTTGTGAAAATGTTTTGGACATACTATTTTTCTAATTGATCTTAACATTCCCCTTTCGTAAAGTTTTTGAGTCGAAGTTTGTGGGAAGGAGATCTGTTGTTAAGGAACTTTTCTCAAAGAAGTATAGGGCCAGCGAGACTGCCTTTCCACTCTTCATTCCATAAATCTTTGAATCAATATTTGCTTGTTGTTTGATTTCTTCTGTGAAATAATAGTTGAAACGGGATGCCAAGTACATGACAAATCAAAAGCAAGATGACTTACAGAGTTTAGGAATGGCAACGGGTCGGGTTCGGGCCGGGTTTTTGCATACCCGGACCCGACCCGCGGGCCAAGACCCGCAGCCCGGACCCGGCCCGTTTAGTAGACGGATTTTTTTTTCGGGGCCCGAACCCGCTCCCGCTGGGCCCCGCGGGCCCCGTGGGCCCCGTTAAGCCCAGCCAGAAAGAAAGCTTTTGTGAATCAAGCTCCAAAGTCCAAACTCAACATCAAACCCACACCATCAAACCCACGGCCAAACAAACAAATCCCAAAATTCCCTTCTTTTCAAATGTCCACAGCCACACCCAAATAAATTTTTTTTTAAAAAAATCCCATTTTTCAATCCTCAAACCCAGAAATAACCAATCCAGCGGAGGAGATTTCGAATAAAAAAAATAAATAAATATAAAGAACAAGATAAAAAAACAAATGGAAAGAGAAGAGAGTCTTGGCCATATGTTCGAGATCAGAGAGAGAGAGCTGAAGGTCATCAGCCTTGGGTTTTAGAGGCGTGGCTCAGAGTGAGCCAAGGAGTGACTGTGAGGCCGAGGCGTGGCTCAGAGTGAGGTCGAGGAGTGACTGTGAGGCCGAGGCGTGGCTGCGTGCTCTTGTGCGTGGCTGTGTGCTCGTGCGTGGCTGAGTGCTGCGTGCTCGTGCCGTGCGTGGCTGCGTGAGTGACAGAGAGATTGAGTTTGAGGGCCTGCGTGAGTGACAGAGAGAGATTGAGGGCGTGAGTGACACAGAGAGAGAGATTGAGGGTTAGGGAGAGGCGGCTGGGTCTGGGTTAGTGAATTAGGGAGTTAGGGTTTACAACTCTATATATATATATAGCAGGGGCATTTTAGTAATTTTGGTAACCGGGTCATATCCGGGTCAGGTTTCGGGTCGGGTCCGGGTTTTTTTAATAAAACCCGAACCCGACCCGGACCCGCTTTGGGTTTTTTTTTAAAACCCATACCCGACCCTATTCTTTATCGGGCCGGGTAAAATCCGACCCATTAGGGTCGGGCCGGACCGGGTATCCGCGGGTCGGATTTAAATTGCCATCCCTAACAGAGTTTCTACTCTGGTGTTGTCTTTTGTGGACCTCGTGCTGCATACACTTATGATGTAAGACAAAATTTACAATTTAATTTTTATAATTATTTAATTTTGGTATTTTTATGTAAAAAAAATTATTTTAGATTTAGGGTTATTATTTCCTTATTTCTAGGTGTTTTAAAAGCTTTTTAGGTTAAATTTGGTTCCTGTTATGATTAGGTACTAATTAGGAGTTATTTTAGAATATATTTTCTTGTTTGTCAAGTTTTACAAAACCCTTAAATAGGCCCTTAAGTCTGCAAACGTTTTTTCATTTATTATTGATATTAATAAAAATTCAGACTTTTATTTATTATTTCTCTAGTAGATTCCAGAACCCTTTCTCTTTATGGATTTAAGGATTTTTGTGGATTCAAGAAACCCTCATGAATTCGAGATTATTTTCAGAAGCAAACATGTTTTGTTTCTTATTTTCTAGAAGTAGATGTGTTCTTGTTCTTATCGCTTCCGCATCCCATATCAGTTGGTATCAGAGCTAGGTTCAACTGATGCGAGATGCAGAAGAAATAAGAAGCAGAATGCATCAATTTTTAGAAAACAATAAACAAAACATGTTTACTTCTTAAAATAATCTCGAATTCACGAGAGTTCCTTGAATCCACAAGGAGAAAGGGTTTCGGAATCCACCAGAGAAATAATAGAAAAAAGTCTGAATTTTTATTAATATCAATAATACTAAAAAACATTTACAGACTTAGGGGTCTATTTAATGGTTTCATAAAACTTGACAGGCAAGAAAATATGTTATAAAATAATTCGTAATTAATTCCTAACCATAACGGGAACCAAATTTAACCTAAAAGACATTAAAAACACTTAAAAACAAAGAAATAATAACCCTAAACCTAAAATAACAATTTTTTTTCATAAAAATACCAAAATTAAATAATTACAAAAATTAAATTGTAGATTCTACCCTACATCAACTTAAGATTGGAGAACGTGGAGGGGCCCTTCTATCAAACACATACTCATTGAATTTGGGTCACATGGTGCTATTGAAAGGCAATTGGATAATATTGCTCTACAAATTGGTGATGCAATTGGAAAATTTCATGCTGGTGGTCTCATCAATGGTGACTTGATGACACCAAACATGTTTTCAATAGATTTAGAGGCTGTTTGGATGAGCAAATCTCATGACTCAATTCTCAGTTTTCATAACTCAATTCTCAAAAATGGTGGGACCCATAGCAAAATACTCGTTTGCCTGCACCAATACTCTATTTCCATAACTCTGTTTCCAATACTCAATTCTCTACTTTTTGAGTTATGAGTTATGGAAACTGAAAACAACTTTTGGCTGTTTTCAGTTTCCAATTCTCATAACTCAATGGTATTTTTGTAAATAACACTATATGAGGGACCCACTGCCATATTTTTAGCCACAACTTTTGACCATCTTTTTTTTTTCTTCTTCTTCTTTCTTTACTGGGGTTCACCGTCTCCCTTTTTTTTTTTTTCCTTCTTCACCTGGGTTCACGTCTCCCCTGTTCTTCCTTTTTTTTTTTTTTTTTTTTTTTCTGGGTTCAGGTTTGTGGGTACTCTTAAAAAAAAAAAAAAAAAAAAAAAAAGGCTGCAGTGGTGACAGAATTGGGGCCCACAAATAGTGTGAAAAATATTGAGTGATAGGAAATGAGTGATGTGCCAAACGGGTATTAATTTTAGAGTGATGGGTGATGAGTGATGAGTATTGAGTTATGAGTGATGAGTGATGAGTGACGAAAATTGAGTGATCAAAAAAAGGTGGCCAAACAGCCTCTTAAAGATTGCAAATTGAAATTGTGGGGGTGGGGGGGGGGGGGGGGGGGGTGTGGGGCGTGTGGAGGGTGGTGTGGTGAAGAGATTTCAAACCATATTTGCTTAGGGCTTGAATCGGGGGAATGTGAAATTGAGGCTCAAATAGGGTTTGGATTGGATGAAATAGGTTGGGTAAAGCCACCTTGTATTTTTTTTTTTTTTTTTTTTAATTTACATCACTAAAAATATGCGGAATTATTATTTCTCTAAAAGGTGTATACAAGAAAATTACTGAAACTAAATAGAATTATTAATAGAGCTTATTTTTAAAACTTTAGAGATTAAAATAGTTCATTTGAAATATCAGTTGCTATCACAATCTTGTTCTTGAGACTAATTGCATTAAGGTATTTATCTTTCTTACTACTGCTACTAGCAATTCTTTTCTTCTTAACAATTTGATCTCTGATTGCAAGAACACCCTTGCTAGGACTTGGCATATATCTGTTAAGCACATATATTGCGAAGCAAATAAATGTGCTAATGGTTTGGCTGTTTTGGGAACCTCTATGAGTCAACATTTTTTGTTTATATTGGACTTGCCCATGATCTTTGTATTTTGTTTATCTTTGGGAAGTCCAACATGTATCCACCCCTAGACTTATGTAGGAGTAATATGTAAAATATTAATCGGGACTGTTTAATGTAAAAAAATTAAAAATAAATATTAAAAAAAAAAAGTTCAGAGATAAAAAGAGACGTGTATGCTTGAGGTAGACTTTTTTGAAACAATGAATAGTTATTTGGCAAAAATGCCAATTTCGACATTATATTTTGAAGTCACAATTAATTTAGTCTCTATATTTTGGTAGAAATCAATTTTGTCCTTGGTTTTTTCAACCTGCAACCAATTTGGTCTCTACCATTAATTTACTAACGAAAAATGTCTATTGGCAAATAGTTTGCATTGATGGGGCACACATGGCTATAATAATAATATAAAATCAAATAATTAAACATTAAAAAAGCCACCTAAGAATTTTAATGAAAAAAAAGTTCATGTCAAATAAAAAATTGAAAAAACTAACCAAAAAATATTTCAAAAAATCAATTTTCTTTAAAAAAAAATTCAATTTATTTTATTTTCTTTGGTGTTCATTCACTTTCTTACCTACTAAACACAAAGCCCAGAAATAAACACAGTAATCTAAAACAATACACTAATCCAATTTTTAGGTACTCTCGAAGTATAAGGAAATTGTGCTAATTTTCCTCACATTCATGGTGGATCCTACAATAAATTTAATTAGTGGACTCCACTATAAATGTAAGAAGAAAGAAGATCATTCTCCATACTCCGATAATACGTAATAATTACTCCACTAATATCACAGTTGCACTGTTATCAAAATTATTCACATATCCAAAAGGAAGCTATACGTTTTTAGATCCCTTAACACAAGTTGTTTAACCTAGTTATTTAGCCAAGTGATTACTTAGATAAATTATTCAGTTCTAGGTTAACACAATAATATCATATCATGCAATAAAGCGGAAATATAAAGTACACCACGATATGATGATCCAGGAAAACCTAACCGGAACCTAACTATCCTTAAGATAAAAATAGATCCACTATAAAAGAATTGAAGTTTTTACAATAGAACTTAGACCACTAACATCCTATTGCTACCACATGTAGAACTTACTAATACAACTACGTCCAAGTTTTGAATCCACGGACTCCTTCTTTATTAGGCCTTTGCAACAACACAAGCTTACCTGCTTGTGACTTTGAGAATCTACTCAAAGGTTTTGAATCACCTTGAGCATTGACTAATAATACCTATAGACTCTAAGATCTATATCTAGACAAGTTTGTGCTCACGGTTTGTTAATTGTTCTAAACTTTTAGAACCTAACAATCTCCCCCTTTGACAATTCATGACAAAACTTACATACAAAATGAAATGCTCAATTATAAGAACAACTCAATACAATAAAATGCCCAATTACATCACAAATCCCAATCTAAGACTCCTAACCTAGAAGTTACAAGAAGAGGTAGAAGATCTTGATTAGAATGTACCTGTCTTTCCTAAAAACACTCAAAAAAACACATCAACGCATGTGTAGAAAGAAAGACATATAAACAATATGAAACACAACTATAAAAACAAAAGTAAATTCTAACTCCCCCCCCTAAGTTAGATACATCAAAAACTTTTTATTTTCTCCCCCTTACAAAAATTTTTTTATCTCCCCCTAAACAAAACATTTTTTAAAAACCTTAACAAAAAAAAAAAAAAAAACTTTTTCCACATTTCATCTATTTCTTCCCCTTTTTGTCACATATTTACAAAGACAACTCAAACAAAGAGTAAATAATGAACATACACAACAAAGGATAAGAGAAAATAGAGAATCAAGAGAACATAAAACAATTTAGCTTTATAGAAAATAGAGGCAACTCCCCCTAAAAACAACAAAGGTTAAAAACAAGTTTCTCCCCCTATAAATATAGGAAAAACAAAACAAGTTTTTAGAAAAATAGTTTAGAGGAAAAATTTAGAAGGTGGGGAAAAATAAAAAGAGACAAACCAAACTCCAAAAAAAAAAAAAAAAAAAAAGGTTACACATTAACACAAATATTCTCTCTTTCAATAAATGCAAACTTGACACTATGTGACCCATAAACATATGGTCTTTTGAATTCAAATCAAGTAGAGAAAATATTTAAACAATTATTATCCATCATATCTCAAAAAATATTTTCCTCAGTTCACACATAAAAAATAGCATATACTAAAATGTACAAAGGACTCAAAAACTAATCAATCAATTTTTAGATCAAGTTGAGTACCCAATTTAGCAAAGTGTATGCATGTTATGTGTGAAAACAATGAGAGATATGACTGTAAAACTGCAATGCAATGCATGAAAAAAAAAAAAAAAAAAAAAAAAAAAACAATGCAATGCATGTGAATCCTAAACATAAATGATGCATGAAAAAAAAATTTGGTCAAAAACTTAGAAACTGAAAATTTTTCAATTTCGATCGGTCAAGCATCGATCGAATACCAATCGAGTCAAGCAGAGAACAATAATTAAAAATCAACGGATTTTCAATCGGTCGAAAAACACATTCGATCGATCGAAATTCTGAAAAATAGGATTTTTTGAAAAACAGTAGAAGTTTTATGTAGAAAACACACAAACCATATAATTTCATGAATGAAATGCATGAGAATGAGTTTAAAAGTTTTTCAAAAACATTTGTTTTCAACCCAAAACTTCAAAAACAAGATTTTCACACATTTTACCCCCAAATTTTCAATCCAATGAATACATTTTGTATCAAAATCATAGAATATATAATCTTGGATAGCCAAACCAAATTCACACACAATTTCATATACTAAGTTTAGCAAAAATAACTTGTAAAGTGTGTGCAACTAGCAACAGCATGAGATACATGTGAGGTGATATATAGATAGTAATCAATCACAATTTCTTGTTGAATCTGTGTAAAGTTTTGATAACCATGTGAATGCATGTGTGATTAGTGTCTAGCTTCTTGCACGCTGGTTATTGTAATTGGTAAGTAGGAAAGTGTAAGGATACAAAAGAAAATAAAATAATTGAATATTTTTTGCTTTAAAAATTCATTTTCCTTGATTTATATTTTTTCTTTCAATTAATTTTTACATTTTTTTTTTAATTTGACATGGCTTTTTCTTTTTCATTAAAATGATTAGGTGGCATTTTTAATATTTTATTATTTAATTTTGTATTATTATTATAGCCTTGTGTGCCCCAATAATGCAAACTGTTTGCCACGTAAACATTTTCCGTTAGTAAGTTAATGGTATGGACTAAATTGGTTGCAAGTTAAAAATAACAGGAACTAAATTAATCGTTAATAAAATGTAGTAACTAAAATGATATTTTCGTTAAGACATTAACAGACAATGTGACAAATACGATTATATATATATATATATATATATATATATATATATATATTATAATTAGGGATAATTACAGATTACCCACCTGTGGATTAGCCCGAATTTAACTTACACACCCGTGGTTTCATTTTTGACACTTTACCCACCTGTGCTTCCCTCCGTTACGACTCCGTAACCCACCTCCTTTTCAGGCGTTACTCTAACACATAATTCATCAAAAACAAAAGCAAAAACAGATCAAACACTCCTCACTCCCAAAACACACTCCCATCTGAACATGTGCAAATTACAGCAAAAAAATTGGCAAAAATTATATTTAACTTTTCCACACTTTCTCACCAACCAAACAAGTTAGATCCACAAAAAATAAATAAAATAAATGAAAAAAAAAATCAACAATGAAACCAGCTTCAATATTCATCTAACGATAATGAGATTAAGCAATCTGTACATGCCAAATAGCCAAATAAATTACTCGCTTAACAAAGAGTCAGCTCATCTGAAGATCCCTTCTCCGATCCGTATTGCAAATCACAAAATTAGATACAAATGATGATGTAATTAGCCAACAGTACACTAGCACTACAAGACCTAACATGACTCCCTTGCAAGTCCATGACAACCTATAGGAGATCGAACACCGTGCACTTCATATTTGGGAATGCATCGGCAACAGTCTTGGCCACAGTTCTTATGCCACCCCCAACATCAACCAGCAATGACTCTAATCCCTCAAACACCCTCTTGCACTTATCAATCACCACGCTCATGGCTAAGTAGGCATCATTGAAAGAAAGGAAAGTTTCTGCCTCATGCTTTGCATAACCCCAAACTTTCAATGTTTTGTGTGCTATATCAAATGGCATTGGATCATCATTGTGGAACCAAATGCTTAAATAATGCCATGACTTTGTCACATTTGGATCAAGCATGGAGTTTAAGAAAGGCCTTAAGCTCAAGAGATTGGCCATAATTAGGAGCCTAGAAGCACCGGTCAGCACATACCCTTCTTCGTCACTTTCACTAATTTTTCGTTGAACAAAGAAGTCAGAGTGGTTCAAAATGCGCTTGAGGCGCGATAGACATTTTGAGCTTTTGTAGGGTGAATTGGTAGTACAGATTAGCTCAGAAAGAGTCATGGGTTTGCCATGGTTGTGGATGATATCTGGTATAGCTAGTTCAGTTTCACGTTTAAGGGACATAGTGTTTATGAAGTTGAAAATGTGGTTTCATACTTCCATCTTCCATATGCGGGCTTGAGCATGAAGAAGCTTAGTAGCATGTTCTTTAGGAACCACATTTTCAACTTCATAAACTCCATGTCCCTTAAATGTGAAACTGAACTAGGTATACCAAATATCATCCACAACCATGGCAAACCCATGACTCTTTCTAGATATCTGCACTACCAATTCACCCTACAAAAGCTTCAATGTTATTAGGAAAACAGAGAAAAGAAGATTCTAGACTTGGAGAAATTTCTGTATATTGCATTCAATTGAAGATTACAGAGCCTAAGTGTACATATATACAAGGAAAGGAAAACAGGGGAAACTCAACTAATTAATCTACCAAATTTCCCCCAAAACCTGATTAATAAAACTAACTACCACACGTGTTATCCACGTGCTTACTAAAACTAACACCAGTGATGCCAAGCTACATTTAGTATAAAAATAAAACTAACACATTGTACAAAGTATATATTTTGTCGTTTAAGCAGCAAGTTTAAGCAGTAGACTTTAGAGTCTTCTTCTTCCATTGATCCTTGCTTCTGTCATGATCCTTTCTATCTTTCTTTGTAGAATCTTGAAATCCCCCCTCAAGTGGAAAAGGGGCATAAATCTTGACCATATTCAACTTGGACACAAGAAAGGAAAATTGATGAGCATTTAAAGCCTTTGTCAACAAATCTGATATACCCTTCCAAAACCTTATCCCTCACTAGATGACAATCTATTTCAATATGCTTTGTTCTTTCATGGAAAACCGAGTTTGCAGCTATGTGAAGGGCTGCTTGACTGTCATAAAACAGAAAGGCTGCTTGAGGGTGCTTGACTTGAAGATTACTAAGCAAATACAGAAGCCAAATGACCTCACAAACAACTACTACCATGGCTCAATACTCTAATTCTACTAAGGATCTTGAGACTATTTGTGCTTTTTAGACTTCTAGGAAACTAGAGACTTACCAAGAAAGACACAAAACCCTGTCACAAACCTTCTAGTGTCAGGACAAGAAGCTCAATCTACATCTGTGAAGTCTTTCAAGTGCAGGTCTGACTTACATAAAAAGAATAGACCCTGACCTGGTGTTGCCTTGAGATACTGCAAGACTTTATTGGATGCATGTAAGTGTGGTTCTCTAGGATATGCCATGAATTGACTCAAACGATTCACAACAAAGGTTATATTTGGTCTGGTTATGGTTAAGTATAGAAGCCTTCCTATAAGCCTCCTATAGGAACTAGGATCTTGCAAAGCTTTACCTTCATACTTACTGAGCTTGACATTAGGATCCATTGGAATCTTGACTGGTTTACACCCCATCATGCCAGCCTCTTTCAATAGATCTAGGATGTACTTCCTTTGACATAAGCTAATGCCACTTGCAACCCTTGCTACCTCAAGACCCAAAAAGAACTTTAAGTCACCCAAGTCCTTCAATTTAAACTGCTGATCAAGAAGAACCTTTAATTCATCCACTGCCTACTTGTTGTCAATAGCAAGTAAAATATCATCAACATATACTAAAAGAGCAATGAATGAGGTAGAAGTCTTCTTAGTAAACAAAGAGTAGTTTGCTCTAGATTGAGTAAAACCCAGCATGAGTAAAGCAGTGGAAAACTTAGCAAACCACTGTCTGGAAGCTTGTTTCATGCCATACAAGGATTTGACAAGTTTGCATACAAGCCCTCCCTTGTTGTGGAAGCCTGGTGGAAGGTCCATATATACCTCTTCGTTCAAATCACCATGAAGGAAGGCATTTTTTACATCAAGCTGATATAAAAACTAGCCTTGCACAGCAGCTACGACAAGGAGGCTTTTGATAGAAGCCAACTTTGCAACAGGAGAAAAAGTCTCCAAATAATCAAGGCCTTCCTTTTGAGTGAATCCTTTGGCAACCAACCTAGCCTTATATCTCTCCACATTCCTATCAGACCTATATTTCACCTTATACACCATTTACACCCAATAGTTTTCTTATGAGAAGGCAAAGGAGTGAGAACCCAAGTATGGTTAGCTTCAAGGGTAGAAATTTTAACAGCCATAGCTTTTCTCCACTTAGGATGAGTGACTGCCTAGCGATAGAACTTAGTTTCCTCAATGGAGGAAATCATATTGCAGAAGTGCAAGTGTTTAGAGGACAACCTATGAGAAGACAAGTAGGAAGACAAAGGATGGGCAATACTAGAGGGAATATGACACTGGGAAGACACTTGATTACATTTGTAAGCATCTAGGAAAGCTGGTTTATGACTGACCCTAGTAGATTTTCTAAGGATAACAGGCTGATTAGAATTGGACAAGGAAGCGGGCTGATCAGGCAACACAAGAGGTTGATCACCAAACATGGAAGAAGGCTAATTAGGTAACACAACAAAATGATCAACTGACATGGAAGTGGACTGATCAGGGTCAGTAGGTAATGGAATTGGTAAAGAATCAACCAAAATGGAGGAAGGACTAGATGATGGAGTCCCTGGATTCAAAGCTGTGTCTGCAAAAACAAAACTAGAACTAGAAGAATCATCAAAAACAGGATTACAAGAAGTAGGTAAAGGAATTGACAATGGAAGTGTCTCAAATAACAAAGAATTATAAGAAGGAGAGAAAGGAAAAATTGATTCATGAAATATAACATCTCTAGAGATAGTGATCTTCCTAGTATGCAGATTAAGGACTTTGTAACCTTTCACATTGAAGGGGTAACCAAGGAAGACACAAGGAAGGGCTCTAGAGTCAAATTTTAACCTATAAACAGGAGGAGTAGAGATAAAATAAAAACATCCAAAAACTCTAAGGTGATCAAATGAAGGTGGTTTATGGAAAAGAAGTTCAAAAGGGGACTTGTTTTGTAACAAAGGAACAGGCAGCCTATTAATAAGGTAAGTGGCAGTGAGGATGCAATCACCCTAATATGCAGAAGGGAGATTAGATTGGAGCTTAAGGAACCTTGCAACATTCAAAAGATGTTGGTGTTTCCTTTCCACCACGGAATTTTGTTGTGGTGTATAAGCACAAGTCTTTTGATGCACAATGCCATGAGCGTTATAAAAATCAGGTAAAGAGAATTCAAAAGCATTGTTTGACTTGATTACTTTAATACCAGTGTCAAATTGGGTGTAAACCATGTTATAAAATGAGATTAAAATATGTTTAACATCTGATTTAGCTGTCATGAAGTACACCCAATTAGACCTGGTAGCATCATCAACAATTGTAAGGAAAAACTTAAAACCATCATGAGTGCAAACAGAATATGGACCTCAAACATCCACATGTATTAATGAAAAAGGTTCATTACATAGATTATTTTGAGAAGGAAAAGGCAATCTCTTTTGCTTTGCCAAAGGACAAATGGTACAAACATCAGTACATTTGGATGAAAAAGAAGGTAGAACATTCTATAAAACAGACATTCTACTCAAGGATGGATGGCCTAACCTAAAATGCCACAAGATTGACATGTCTTTAGAAGAAACAAAAGAGGAAAAAGCTAACTTGAAGGACTTGTGATTGGAAAGATGATCTGACAGAGAAGGTGTAGTCCTGGAAGTACTCTTCTGTAGCAGATACAAACCATTATGGCCTTCACCCACTACAATCGTCTTCCAACATGAAAGGACTTGAATGAAACAATATTGAGACAAAAACACAAGACACAAAGGCAATCTTTGAGTAAGTTGACTGACAGACAAGAGATTGAATGAGAAAGAAGGAACACAAAGAACATATTCAAGAATAAGAGAATTAGAAAGTTTAACAATGCCAATGTAACATGCGCTGATTCACCATTTGGCAATTCAACAACACAATGTGAAATAGTAGTATAAGACTGAAAAAGAGAGACAGAACAGACAATATGATCACTTGCTCCTATATCCATGACCCAAGTACCAACACCAAAGGTAGTTCTGTTCACAAGCTTAGCAAAAAATATGGAGTGCTTGAGATTACCTGCTAGGGGTGTGGACTGAGAGCATGAAGCCTGATTGAAAGCAACATTATTTGCCATGGCAACAGTGTTGGCCTGAGCATCATTCCCTCCAATCATGGCAAGTGATTTCTAACATTGCTCCATTGTAAAAGGAAATGCTTGTTGAGTGGTAACAGCAACAGACTTTTGAGCAACATCAAAAGTTGAAACCTGATTAGCCCTTGGCTTGGTCTTGTAGCCAGAAGGGTAGCCATGAAATTTGTAGCATTTCTCTAGGGTGTGACCACGCAATCCACAGTGGCTGCAAGTAGGCTTTTCCTTAGTTTTCTTGAAGGCCTTGGAATCAAGATTCATGGTCTTAGCTACAAGTGCTGTGGACTCCACAAAAGGACCATTGTTGCTACCATGCCCAACTGATCTTTGCTTCTCATCTTGAATCAGCAAGAAGAAGACTTTCTCAATGGATGGAATAGGATCCATCAACAAAATTTGTCCTCGAATATGAGAGAAAGAGTCATTGAGACCTATCAAAAATTGCATAACAACTTCTCTGTGATGAATATTTGAGATCTTCTCATTTATATGACACACACACACTTCTTACAAGAACATGTAGGAAGAGGTTCATAGTTTTGTAATTCATCCCATAGAATTGAAAGATTGGTGAAGTATTCAGTCACAGGTAGCTCACCTTGAGAAAAACTTGCAAGATCCTTCTGTAATTGATAAACCCTAGGTCCATTACCCTGAGAAAACATGTTCTAGAGCTTCTTCCAGACTTCCTTAGCAGTCTTACGATACACCATGCTCGTGGCTATCCTGGGAGAAACACAATTAACAATCCAAGAAACCATAATTTCATTGCATCATGACCAGCTTTGAACCAAGAGAGGAATTTTCTCCATGGCTGAAGTCAGAGAAGCTGATCCATTAATCAACCAGAACTTATTCTTGATCCTAAGAGCTCTCTCCATTGATCGCGCCCATGTAGGGTAATTCTCACCTTCAATCAGTGGTTGTGAGACTAATATCGCACCAGGATTTTTAGCATGACGAAGAAAAAATGGATGCGATTCATCAATGGTGATGATTGTAGAAGCTTGATCAGAGGAAGCCATTGATGAAGCTTCGAGATTCTAAAGAAAAAGAAAAACCCTAACTTTTAGGAAGAAAAGGAATTGATAAATTTAAGCGGAAGCTAAAAACTGCTCTAATACCATATTAGGAAAACAGAGAAAAGAAGATTCTAGACTTGGAGAAATTTCTGTATATTGCATTCAATTGAAGATTACAGAGGCTAAGTGTACATATAAGGAAAGGAAAATAGGGGAAACTCAACTAACTAATCTACCAAATGGGTCAATTGATTACATAGGTTGCGAAATTTGATTTTTTATTTCTTTTGTTGGTTTTTATTTCAATTGTGGCCAAACAACTAAAAGTGAGTAGAAATGTTGAATTCCAAAAATCAAATATATTTCTCTTTGATAATTAGCATTCCAAATTAGTTATATATACACTTAAAAAAAATTACTTTAGAAACATATTTTACATAAATATTTATTGCACCACGTATCAACATTTAATACATTAAATTAAATGCATTTACTTAGTAACAAATGACAAATGACAATTGATAATAGATTTATACTTTAACATAAACACAAAGTTTAGTAGTTTACTAAGGTAGAAAGCTAATTGAAAATTATTTTATTTTTCTATCAAAGAAAAGTAACAATTGATACAAATTTAGATTGTTTCAACTTGGTTTCATAATTATATACATAGAATGATTATTGTAATTAGTAAAACAATAAATTTCAGAACATGCATAAGCACGTTAAAATATTTTTCAGGTTTACCACCGCACACCCTTAATGCGATAGTTACTCCACAAGTTTAAGTACTTGTGGGGTATGGGGGGCAAGGGTCGAGGGTCAAGTCTCTAAGAGGGAGCTTTCATACACATATACATTTAGAATAGGCTATAGTAGAATTTCTATCTTGTATAAAAAATAAATAAATAAATAAATAATTCAGGTTTAAAATTTTATTTATTAGATCTAACATTATACATGATCACGTTATATAAATTTTTCAATAATATGACCAAGATACATTTTTAGATTTATAATATTTAATTCAAATTTTGAAATAAGTCCATTTAAAATGGAAGATTTTTTGTGCTGCACGAGAGTCCTTTATGGTTCGTTTAGATTGAGGGAAATGGAGGGAGAGTAGAGTATATTTGACTAAAAACTAGCCTATTTTCAGCCAACTCTACTCTACTCTCCTTCACTCCCCCTCCTTCCCCCCTCAATCCAAACGGCCCTTAATCTCAAAACATATTGCATGCAAGGAAGTACACCACACTAATTTTGTGTTGCCAACACAGCTTGCACTAGCTTAATAAGGATATACTTCAATAAGAGACCTTAAACCCAATATAGGGGTTATCTTATAGTCTCTAAAATCAGCATTCAAAAATAATTTAGCCCAGTCTTTCTCATTTCTCTCTCTTCCTGTGACCAATACCATCATCAGCATGTCAAAGAAGAGTTGCGTTTCAATGGACTTCTCATCTTCGTTAAAGTTCTTAATCACCATATCAATGATAATCACCTTTCCTTTCCTGCCATTTTCTGTGACGACGCCTCACATTGCTTAAAGTATTTTCACGCTGTTAATGTATTTTATGTTATGGGCTTTAGGCCCAACTAGTTTACTTGTATAGCACACTTGTACTTGTACTACACTTTACTTGTACCGCACACATATGCTTACTTGTACCACACACATATGCCTCCTATATAAAGGCATCACATGTATATTCCTCAATTATGAAATACAATACAATCACATTCAGTATTTCTAACATGGTATCAGAGCTACTGCTCTGACCTTTCTTTTAGCAGTCTTGTCTCTCTTGGTGTTACTCCACCCTTATCGCTTCCGCCATCACAACAGCCGCTACAGCCACTCACCGTTGAACCTTCGACGTCTCTCAGCCGTTGTCCTCGGGTTTCGGAACTGCAGCCGCCATCGTTGAGGAGTCCCGCACCACAAAGACCACTGCAATCACTTTCTCCGCCGTGCATCTTGCTCCGATAACGTTTTTGCAGATACCACCGTGATCGTCTTGCCTCGATCTACTCAACCGTGGAAGTCTCGCAAGCATCAGAGCCTGCATGAGCTCTCACGCGCTGCCTGAAGAAGCTGCGCCTCAGCCACGCGCTATCACGCGCCTCCTTCAGGTTTTGCTGACGTCATCCGTGACATCATACTGCCACGTCACCTAGGGCTGACATCATCATCCACTCATCTGCTGATGTCACCCACTGCAGCTGACGTCATCGTTGACCAGACCGTTGACTAACGTTGACCAGACCATTGACTTTGACCGTTGACCAGGGTTGACTTTGACCGAGAGTTAACTTTGACCGTTGACTTTTCTACAGGGTTGACTTTTTGCAGTCCAAGTTCTACTTACCCAGTTTTTCGCGTAGATTTCATTTTTGCAGTCTGTTTTTGCATATTGTGTCTCTAAATGGATAAAAATGATAATTTTCTTCCTCGCCCCATCAATACTGTATTGGAGGGGAATAAGAATTACTTACCTTGGTCTTAAGCTATGCGCAGTTTTCTTAAGGGTCGCATGCTCTGGTATTATTGTACTGGTGCAATTACTATTCCTGTCAAGGGGGCAAGTGAAGAAGATGCTGCCTTCCTCAGTCGCATGATTGAATGAGATAGTCACAACCACATGATCCTCACATGGATTCGGAACACTTCCATTCCCTCCATCTCCAACCTGTTGGGCAGCTTTGATGATGCAAAATCAGCATGGGATATATTGGCCAAAAGGTACTCCACTACTCACGGATCCATGAAATATCAGTTAGTGGTTGAATTGCATCAACTTCGACAAGAACCAAGGCAATCCATCAATGACTACTATGATCAGCTTCGCTTCATTTGGGACCAAATTGACCTTTCTGATCCAATTTGGGCATGCTTAAAGGATGCTCAGCAATATGCTACAGTTAGAGATGAATTTCGTCTCTATGAATTTCTGATGTCACTTCACAAGGACTTTGAGCTCATCCGAGGTCAGCTTCTTAATCGCAGTCCTCCTCCCTCTCTTGATACTGCTGTAAACGAGTTGGTTAGAGAAGAAGCTCGGCTTGCAACCTTCAAGCCCAGAATAAGTTCAATGTTTTGGCTATTACTCCTTCTGCTCCTGCCATTGAGCAACCTCAACAATCAGGTGATTTCTCTAGGTCCAGCAATCGTCGCAAGCAGACCAACAAGAAGTTCTGCAATTATTGCAAGCGTCCTGGCCATACCATTGAAACTTGTTACCGTCGCAACAAATCTACTGCTGCAGTTGCTAATACTGAGCCTACTCCGTCGATGCCTTCCATTTCAGCTGAGTCCCAGTCTTCTGGATCCACTATCAACCTCTCCCCCACTGAACTACAGGAGATCATAACTCAGGCTGTTCGTATGGCTGGTAATGCATCTTTTTCCACTGCTCTCTCAGTTCTACCCAGTAAGTCTCAAACTTGGCTTTTTGATTCTGCCTGTTGCAATCACATGACACCTCACTCATCCTTATTCTCCAAACTTGACCCTGCACCACATCCTCTTAATATTCATATAGCTGATGGTTCCACCATGCATGGGAATAGTCTAGGTTTTGTTTCGACCTCTAACCTCTCTGTTCCTAGGGTCTTCCATGTACCTGACCTATCCTATAATTTGTGCTATGTGGGACAATTAGCTGAACTAGGATATCGCCTTATTTTTTACTATTCTGGGTGTATTGTGCAGGATCCGAGGACGGGGCAAGAGCTTGGGACCGGTCCTAGGGTTGAGTGTATGTTTCCCGTGGACAATCTTCATCTTCCACCTGTTGCTCCTGTCTCTGTTGCTACTACAGCTGCTGCAGTTTCTTCCTTACCTTCTCTCACACTTTGGCATTCTCGTCCTGGTCATGCCTCATCTACTCGGGTACAACAGTTAGATTCTAAGGGTCTGTTGGGTTCTGTGTCCAAAGACAATTTTGATTATACTTCATGCCAGTTAGGAAAACAGCCAGCTTTACCTTTCAATAATAGTGAATCTATCTCTAATAGTATTTTTGAGTTAATTCATTCTGATGTTTGGGGACTTTCTCCTGTTACTAGTATTGGTGGATCTCGTTATTTTGTTGTTTTCATTGATGATTATTCTCGTTATAGTTGGATCTTTCCTATGAAATCTCGTTCTGAAATCTTACCAATATACAGTAACTTTGCAAAAATGGTTGAAACACAATTCTCCAAACATATCAAAACTTTTCGTTCTGATAATGCTCTTGAATATACTCAATATGCTTTTCAAGCTCTGTTACATTCCTATGGCACTGTACATCATCTAACCTATCCAGGCACCTCTCAACAAAATGGTCGAGCCGAAAGAAAATTTCGTCATATTCTTGACACTGTCCGTGCTCTTCTTCTTTCTGCCAAAGTTCCTGCCCCATTTTGGGGTGAAGCCGCTCTTCATGCTGTTCATGCCATTAATCGCATTCCAAGCACTGTTATCCATAATCAGACTCCGTATGAGCGCCTTTTTGGATCACCCCCTGACTATCATTACCTTCGCTCCTTCGGATCTGCTTGTTTCGTTCTTCTTCAGCCTCATAAGCACAACAAACTTGAGTCTCGATCTAGACTTTGTTGTTTCCTTGGTTATGGTGAAACTCAAAAAGGGTATCGGTGCTATGATCCTGTCTCTCATCATCTTCGTGTTTCCCGTAATGTTGTCTTTTGGGAACACCGCTTGTTTGTTGAACTCTCTCACTTTCGTTCTTCCCTAACTAACTCTTCTATTTTAGAAATCTTTCCAGATGAGTCTCCCATTCCTTCTACAGATACTCTTGATCCTCCTTTGGACTTCTCTATTCCATCTCTAGATATTTTTGATGATTCTCCAAGACAGTTTGTAGATGAACAGGTTGATGACGAGCTACCCCACCTTGAGCCTAGGTCCCCTGCTCCTGCTCCGCCTGAAGATCCTCCACAAGACATTCCACCTCGCCACTCAACCCGGGTAAGATCTATTCCTGCACATTTACTTGACTATCATTGTTACACTGCCCTTGCTACACTGCATGAGCCTCAAACCTATCGTGAGGCCTCTACTGACCCTTTATGGCAGATTGCAATGAAAGAGGAAATTGATGCATTAACCAAAAACCATACTTGGGATTTGGTTACTCTCCCTCCTAGTCAGTCTGTGGTTGGTTGTAAGTGGATCTATAAGATCAAGACTCGCTCTGATGGGTCCATCGAGCGCTACAAGGCTCGTCTTGTTGCAAAAGGTTTTACACAGGAGTATGGGATTGATTATGAAGAGACTTTTGCTCCAGTCGCCCGTATCTCCTCTGTTCGTGCCCTCTTAGCTGTTGCAGCTGCTAGTAAATGGGACCTTTTTCAGATGGATGTTAAAAATGCCTTCCTTAATGTGGATCTGCATGAAGAAGTATATATGCAACCTCCTCCTGGTCTTTCTGTTGAAACAAACAAGGTTTGTCGCCTTCGACATGCACTTTATGGCCTTAAACAAGCTCCACGAGCTTGGTTTACCAAGTTCAGCTCCACCATCTTTCGCTTGAGTTATACTACCAGTTCTTATGATTCTGCCTTATTTCTTTGTCACAATGATAAAGGCACCATTTTGCTTCTCCTATATGTAGATGATATGATCATAACTGATGATGACCTCAGTGGCATTCAAGAACTCAAGGATTTTCTTAGTCAGCAATTTGAGATGAAAGACCTTGGACATCTCAGCTATTTCTTGGGTCTTGAAATCACTCGTTCCACAGATGGTCTTTATGTTACTCAAGCCAAGTATGCATCTGACCTTTTATCTCGAGCTAGACTCACTGATAGCAAGACTGTTGACACTCCAGTTGAACTTAATGCGCATCTGACACCCTCAGGGGGGAAACCATTGTCTAATCCCTCTCTTTACAGACGATTGGTTGGCAGCCTAGTTTATCTCACAGTTACTCGTCCAGACATTTCTTATGTTGTTAATCAGGTGAGCCAGTATCTGTCTGCTCCACGATCGACTCACTATGCTGCTGTTCTGCGCATTCTACGATACTTGAAGGGCACTCTCTTCCATGGCCTTTTTTTCTCAGCTCAGTCTCCCCTTGTACTCCGTGCATTCTCTGATGCTGATTGGGCAGGAGATCCCACTGATCGCAGGTCCACTACAAGTTATTGCTTTCTCCTTGGTTCTTCTTTGATTTCTTGGCGAAATAAGAAACAAACTTTCGTGGCCCGCTCCAGTACTGAAGCAGAATATCGTGCTTTTGCTGACACCACATCTAAGCTCCTTTGGCTACGATAGCTTCTTAAGGATTTGGGTGTGTCCACATCCTCCGCTACTCCCCTTTATTGTGACAACCAGAGTGCCATTCATATTGCTCACAATGATATCTTCCACGAACGGACTAAACACATCGAGATTGATTGTCATTTTATCCGTTCTCATCTTGTCTATGGTGCTCTCAAGCTTTTCTCCGTCTCCTCCAAAGATCAACTTGCAGATATCTTCACGAAGGCACTTCCTAAGGGACACACTCGTGATTTGGTTGACAACCTCAAGTTGGTCTCACACCCACCTTGAGTTTGAGGGGGGCTGTTAATGTATTTTATGTTATGGGCATGTTATGGGTTTTAGGCCCAGCTAGTTTACTTGTATAGCACACTTGTACTTGTACTACACTTTACTTGTACCGCACACATATGCTTACTTGTACCACACACATATGCCTCCTATATAAAGGCATCACATGTATATTCCTCAATCATGAAATACAATACAATCACATTCAGTATTTCTAACACACGCATTCCTCATCGTTTCAATCGTGCAATACCCACTGTTGACATATACGATAACAATAAGAAACGCCAAAAACGCAAGTGGTTCAAAGTTCAGACCTTTGGAGAAGGCAAAATTTGCTAAATAGTACCATTCTAGAAAAAATTATGGTAAATAGTATGCGGTTGAAGTTAATTAGTTAAGTAGATTGTTTTTGGAATTTGAGTTTATCAAACTCGAGTTCCAAAAACAGTCTTAACTAATTACCTTCGTCCATGTGCTACTAGTGATTGTTTATTATAGTTTTATTTAGTGCATGCCATAAAGTGAAGCCAGTTTGGCTAATAAAGAAACTTATTTACCTGTTTAGGAAAAAAGGAAACTTATTTACCCAAATATAAAGCAAAATGAATCTATCTTTACTTCTTTGTTTGATTTCTTCTGCGAAATAATTGTTGAAAGGAAGTCAAGAGCATGACAAAAGCAAGATGCCTATGGAGTTTCTACTCTGGTGTTGTATTCTGAGTGCACTTTTAGAAAACGTGGAGGGCCCTTTCTGTCAAAGACATACATATTGAATTTGGGTCACATGGTGCTATTGAAAAGCAATTGGAAGATATTGCTTTACAAATTAGTGATGCAATTCAAAATTTTCATGATGGTGGAATGCGAAATTGGGGAGCTTTCTTGCTTAGTGCTCGAATTGGGGAATGTGAAATCGGGACTCAAATAGAGTTTGCAACTTTGTAATGGATAAAATATGTAGGGTAAAGCCGCTGTCTATTGTATTTTTCTTTAATTATTAATTTATATCAGTAAAAAATATGTCATTTTATTACTGCGTTAGAACCTCTTTTTTTTTTTTTTTTTTTTTTTTTTGAGATTTGAGAGAAATTACTATGTTAGACTTGTATACAAAAAAATTAACAAAACTAAATGGAATCAATATTACTCATTTTTGAAACTTTAAAGACTAAAATAGTTCATTTAATTAAAGCGTTTAACATTAGGCTAGTTTGATGCTAAAAATATGGCTAAAGAACCACATATATGTAATATTTGGGACAGTTTAATGTATAAATCTATATTTCTTAGGGTGGGGAATAGCTTTCAACACGTAAACTTGAGGTCCAACTTAATTTTTCTCAAGCAATCCGAGTTACTTCAATTTGAGGATATATTTTATTAATTAGTGCAATTTGAACACATGGGATAGTGTTTTGAAATAATGAATAAACAGATTATAATTAATTACGCATACAAAGAAAAGTACCTAGAGGAATTAGCTCAAAAAATAGATTTACCTTCAATAAAACTCCATCTGCGGGAGGAATCGCTTCAAACATGTTCCCCCCAAGATATATCAAGTTCTCAGTCCCTTGCAAGTCAGCAACAACCTGAGGGAGATCCAATACGGTGCACTTCAGATTCGGGAATTCATTGGCAATGGCGTTTGCTGCAGTTTCTATGCCGCCCCCAACATCAACCAATGACTCCAATCCCCCAAACACCTTCTTGCACTTATCCGTCACCACACTTATGACTAAGCAGGCATCATTAACCATGGCATTATTGAAAGAAATGAATGTTCCATCATATCCATTACATTCTTTTCCACTTAAACTTTTAAACAAGAAAATAATATTTTCATTTCCTTGTTTGGAAATTTTAATAGTTTTTCTATTAAAACTTTCAAACAAGAGAAAAATAAACATTTTAAAATAATTAATTTTATTAGTCCTTATAAATAAGCATTGTTGCAAAGGGAAATAGTGTTGTGATTTTTGTCCTTTAAAATAGTGTTGTGTTTTTGTGTACTGTGTCGATAAAATTGATTGTGTACTATTAAATTTTTAAACAATGAGGAAAATTGGGAAATCACGAATGCCAAATTGGCGGCAAGCTAGGAAAATTTTAAGGGAAATTCTACAAAACTAGCAACTTCCCCCTCTTTTGTAAAGGTATAATAATGCCTTGGGAAGGTAGCATATGTGCTACTCGTGGTAAAAGAATTGAAAAACCAGTGAACAATGAAGTTGCGTGAGACAATTAGCAGTATGGCACGTAATGTTGCTACCAAGCTTGTCCCCACAACTTCATTGTAGAGCGGTGTTGGTTGCATGCATCCATACTAAACTAAAAATTTGAGATCAAATTGATTGTTTGCTTTTGGATTTACCGAAATTTGGCTGAACAGAGAAATCACAGATTCACAAATACCAAATTGGCAGCAAGCCAGCAAGTATGGGTTGAGTTGCTAGGCATGTTTTAACTGTCAGAAACAGATTGAAAAAAGATAATGAAAAACAATGCGGATGAGAGACCTCCACAAAGTTGAAAACTAGTTGGATGGCACGTAGGATACTACCAACCTCCCACAAATTGTCGTGTAGTCATGGCGGTGGCATCCAAGGTAGTCCACGTTCTAAATGCCACCAATTAATTAAATGTTGGCTGCCTCTCTCTCTCTCTCTCTCTCAATTTCCTCTCTAAATAAAATTGAACAAAGTTTTTCTCAAAACTAATTTAAAAAGAAATCCTACAAACTCATTATATATCTTTATATTGAGTGTGAATTTTGAAATTCTAACTATTGGATTGCATGTTTTTATTATATCTTTTATGCTTGCAAAATTTCAAGAATATAAAAAATCAATTGTTGTGTTATCAAACAATTGTTAAAATTTTAAGGTTTTGTGATTTAAAAAATTGTGTATAAAAATAAGTTTATTGATCGTATGATCGTATAGTAAATAACATCCGATTTGAATGAGATTTGATATGCATATTAAGAACAAAATGAACATGAAATTCAATGATTAAAATTTTCAAAATTCACATTCAAAAAATATATATATATATGAGAAGTTTAAAGAGTTTCTCCTTTAACTAGTTTGGAGAGAAACTTTGTACAATAAAATTTCATTTGTCTTTTTTAATACTAAAGTTTAGGAGTGTTCATGGGTTGATCTAGTTAGGTTTGGGCTCAACCCAGACTCAACATGATCACTATAGTCTATTTGGGTTAGGAAAGATGATGAAAAGTGCTTATCCATTTAAATAGTCCTCATGGCACTAGAGATTACCAAATGTGTATATATATATATATATATATTGACCGTGGGTGCTCACGACAAATGAGAGTGGATAACACATTACTTCTTTTCATGAATGTGAAGTCAAAGCCTTATAGGAGTGTAACCTTTTGGGTTGGAAAGGCTGATAAAGTCTATGGTCAAAAGGTACCAAAAAATATATAGGTTCCTTGCACTTAATTAGGGGTATCCATGGGATGGTTTAGGTCAAGTTTGTGCCCAACCTGGACTCGACCTGACCATTTCGGGTGGAGAAGAATGGAACCCGCCGCCAACCCGTCAGGCACGTCGATTCGGGCCTTATCAAGTCTGGGTCAGGTATCAGTTTTTGTCAGGTTTGTGATAAAGTGAGAAGATTTCACCAGATCTAGCTAAGAATTCGCCAGATTTGGCTGAAATCTGGTCGAGATCTCCTTATAATAGTGGAGAAAGAAAGAAAATCTTATTGGAATGAGGTGATGACACCAAAATTTGATTGGAATGTTGATGTGGACAGCAAAGAAAAAGGGTGGAAGAAAAGATTATTGGATGGGTCAAGTTTGTCAGGTTTCAAGCTCTCTCACCGGTTAGTCGAACTGACTTCGTTGAGTCTATGTGTGTTTGGTAAAAATTAAAAAGTCAGCGTATTTTACTATTCAGCTTATTTTTACTATTATTCATGGGTCTCATTATACTTTTTGGTACTATTTATAGGTCCGACTGTACTATTTCAACTAACTTTTACCTTTATCTACAGTACTTCTGAAAGTTTTCAGTTTTAACAAAATAAACAAATCCCAAACAGACCCTATACCTTCCCTAACCACCACTGACTAACAAGCTCATCGGATCGGGCAAATTTTTTATCGGATAACCGTGGGTCGGTTGGTCTCTTTGGGTTTGATTGATCTTGGACAAGCCTACACTTAATACTCTCTTGGGAAAAAACGAAATAGGATCAGAGGAAAGCTGCCAACATGGACTTTGACAGAAGTGGCATCAAAAGCAAAGGAACTACTCATTGAATTTCTCGATGTGCAAAGGAACCTCCTAGAGATGTCCAATCGAGGTGTCTGGTTAGGTGGAACCCTCGAGGTGAAGGAATATACAAAGCAAATTTTGATTGAGTGATTTTCTCTTAGTTCTCCCTAACTAGTATTGGTGTGGTGATCCAAGATTCTTGTTCGAGTGTAATAGCAGTCTTTAGCCAAAAAATTCTGCTACCTCACTTAGTAGATCTGGTGGAAGCCTTGGCAGCTAGTAAAGGGAGCAGTAAATTTTGCTGGAGAACTTTGGTTTTCTCAAGTGGAGTTCAAAGAAGATAGTCAAAGAGTTATCACAGCAATCAACAATTAGATGCCTTATAAAACTATGTTTAGTCATGTAATTGATGAGATTTGGTTGTTGTTAGATGCTTTTCGTAAGTGTAGTTCTGGACATGTAAGTAGGTAGGGTAACTAGCTTGCCTATTCCCTTGCTATTAGAGTAGTTCTATTTGTAGACATTGATGTATGGGTAGAAGATCTATCATCTGAGTTGGATGTTGTATTCCAAGCTGATTTACTTCATTTATAAAAACCTTTCTTACCGGTTCCTCAAAGACAAGTGTCATAGAAGGATTGAGAGGAAGTATTGGTCAAATATATGATTGTCTTGTATTGTTCACCCAAGAGCCTTGTGTTTAATTCTAAATCCAAATGTGTTGTGAATGGTTTTAGAAGCCAAACCTGTGATAATTGGTATTTTTGGATAGTGTTTCTATGTCTAAGTGCAATATGGTCACACTGGACACCATAAACCTAAGGCACTAGAGGTTTCAGTCATGTAAGCTTTAATAACCTTTCCAAAATATCTAAAATAAGATAATTAGAGGGGTGGCAAAGTGTGGGGGTCAACCCAACAAACCAAAAGTAAAAACAAATTGTCCAAAGACCATAGTTGATCACGATGGTTGTTCTCAATTCGCCTATCTAGATGGCCAATCTCAATGACCAAACTCAAACTATCACATTTAATGCTAGAGACTTATCCTCTTTGTCTACATATTGGGGCTGTTAACCTAACACACATCCCTTTAGCCAACTTGAGGGGAGAACTAGTTGGCAAGTCGACCACTAAATTTTAGGTCAAATTCCCATAAAAAAAATATTCCTTGTGCTCTCTTTATGCACCATAAACACCCCTTCACTTAGCAGAAATATAAGGCCTAACAAACTCTATGTCCTGTAGCTCTTTATATTTCTTATCTTCTCTATTGGTTTTCTGACTTAACCATAGTTGACAATGGGTTTCGGCGCTCAACCCCCACACCTCGAGGTGTTTGGTGATGCTAGGTGTGGATGTGTGTGACTAGCGTAGAAAACTGGGGTGAGATGTGCGCGTTAATGAGTCATTTTATTCATTTTTTCATTTTTTTAGGAGTACCCACCAAATATGGAGTTTTCTAGGTGTGATTGATCATCTATGTCTAATTTATTTAAAGTCCTAATTAAGGTTATCCTAAGGTTTCTTAAGCTAAAAGATAAGGCATATGTCTTGAACTAAAGACATGGACAGAAAAGTTCTATTACATGTGGCAAAAGTGTTAGGCACTCCACAACGCCTATTCTAAGATAGTAACTTACTTTAATTTCATCCCTAGCTTCTATCACTTAAAGAGTAACTAACAAATTTGATAATTTTTTTTTTTCAAAGGGTCATGTGATACAAAGTGCATGTGCCACATATATGTGAAATTTAAAGCAATCCAACTAGGCATGCTTAAGTTACATATTAAAAGGAAGTTGCGTATACGAGTATAAAGGGAAACTAAATTTATTATTCACTTCTCATATGATTCCCATGCAAAAGAGTCGTCAAAAAAAAAGGTTACATTTACGAGGAGGGGGATTTTGTGGGCTTGGTTGACTTTTACTATCCATAAGCTCAATTGATTTGAACCATAGCTCTTTAGGTTCTTTGGTAGTGGTATTTTGGGTTAAATAATGTGTTTGAACTTGGTGAAAAAGTGTAATTAATGTGTGTATTTGTTTCTCAACCAAAAAAAAAAAAAAAAAAAAAAAAAAAAGAACAATTTCTCTCTTTAAAAATCATTTTTTGAAAAAAAAAAAAAAACGTTTTATTTGAATTTTTGAAAAGTGAGTTTTGGATTTTTAAAAGGAAAATTACTTTGGAAGGAAAAAACTACTTTTGGAGATATTTTGAAAAAAGTGATATTTTCTTGGATATTTTGGAAGATATTTTTGAAACACTCATGAGTTTTTCTAGGAAATAATATTTTTAATGAAAAAGAAATTTATCATGAGTTGTTAGAGAGAAAATGAGATTTTATGAAATATTCCTTTGAAAAACTTTTTTTTTTTCCCAAGGGAAAGTGAAATTTCATATGTTTAAAAAAGTTACTTTCAATTCTTGGGAAAATAGTTTCTAAGAGAAATTCCCATAATCATAGAAATCATTTTTGTGAGAGAAATTCCATGGTTTTTTCAAAGAAAAATATTTTGAAGATGAGAAATCCATGGGTTTTTTTTTTAATGTGGAATTATGGATCTCTTAGAAAATATTTTAAAAGTAGTTCTCATTGGTTTTACATGAAAAAGTGTTTTGAAAAGTAAAATTTCCATGGTTTTGTGAAAGAGTTTTCATGGAAAGTAACTTTGGAAGGCATGTGGATGGAAAACTTATTTTAGGTCAAGTACCCAAAGCAAGAGCACTAGCATCCATAGATGCAAAAAAAAAAAAAAAAAAAAAAAAAAAAAAAAAAAAAAAACCTATTTTGCATCCTCAAATGCTACTTTATCTATTTTACCAATTCATTTTACAACTCACCTCCCATCGCTGTTTTTATTTTTACATACAGCCCAATAAAATAATATAAATTATCTAATAAAATAATAAAAAGTATTCTTATCTCTCTCTTTCCTTCCACTATCTTTTTCTCTTCACACAACCACAAGATTAAATTTTTTTTTTTTTTTACAACCTTACTATTCATAGGTTACAAATTTTTTTAGGTATACAAACCCAGATGGAGTGGGTTTTTACTCTCTTGAGATGTAAAATGGGGTGTTTACACCTCAAAACTAGAAAAACTGGGAAAAAAACGAACTGGAAAAGTACTAGAATTGGGATACAGGCCAGGCCCAAACTAAGTCCATGCCTAGTACTCGGTGGACTAATTTAATCTTGAACTGACAATTATATCTAGCTCTAGCTACCAAAGCAGCAGCCCTCCCAGTCATCCAAATGCATCAAAAACCTTCTAGAATTCTCCCAAATTACCAGAAACTCTCCAAAATTCCCAAGAATAATAATCTCTTTTTTATAATCTAAGTCTTCAAGGGTAATTTCTAGTCATTTCCTTACATTTTTCCATTGTTTTTATGATCTTGGTGATCGAATACGATGCTCGTGTGCATGAGTAATATTTTGGTTGATTTATAATAAGTGTATGCTTATATGAATGTTGTCTTTGTATGCTTTAGTTACTTTAGGATTTTAATTTCAACTTTGTGAATAACTTGTTTTAATCTTTATGCACATGCATAGTGAATTATGAATTTATATGGTTATTGGTTTGCTTATCCATGATTTTTTGGCCATTGAAAAATGGATATGGCATGCATGCATAAACGAGAATGGTAGTATAACAACTATGAATTGTATGTCTTAACCAATATACCCCATGCATCATAATTTACATGAACATGCATAATGGATTGTTGGCTTTCTTATTTACATTGTCTTAGTGATTTCCATGAGTTGCTAACATGCTTAGACAAATAGATAATGAATAAAATCTCATTTCACATGGTAGTACTTATTTGATAGATTAATGTTTATACATGATTTTCTGATCTCACATGAGTAAATATGTATATATGCATGTGTGTGAGAATTAATGAGTTAGCTATATATGTGGATTTTCATTCCATGGAATATTTACCCAAGCATGATATTGTCCTTGTTCTTATGAATCTTTTCCTTATTTGTGTGTTCTTATGATTATTGTTTCCCCTTTTTGAATGGGCTTATATATTAGTTCTTTAGCTAATATTGTAAATCCCATCACATTACATCAAATGGCTTGATTAAAATTCTCTCTCAAAAACATTTCAAAATTTTAAATTTTTTTGCAAATTGTCTTTTCAAAAAGCTTTCACAATGATTTTTCAAAATAAAGGCTCTAATAAATTGTTTTCAAAATAGTTTTTCCCACTTGCTCTAAAATAATTAATTAATAAGTGGTCTATCAAAAGATCAACACAATTTACAACCATTCAAGTCAAATAAATTATTTCAAAGAAAATAAAAAGAAAACTGTTTCAAATATTCACACACAAAAAATAAATAAATTAAAAAAGATTTTGTCAAATGATTTATCATATATTTAGTGTGCGTTTGGCATGGATGAAATTTGCCAACTTATTTTATTATTTAGCTTATTTTTGCTACTATTTATGGGTCCCACTGCACTTTTTGGTACTATTTATATGTTCCACTGTACTATTTCAACTAACTTTTACCTTTATTTAAAGTATTTTCAGCAAAAAGTTGTCAGTTTCAGTAAAATAAGCAGATACCAAACAAATCTTTAAGAAAAATTTGTGTTTTGACTGGTCAGGTTAGTGGGTCAAATTCGTGAGTCTTTTCGGTAAATATTGCAAAAATTAAAACATATTTGCGTTATAGGTACTGTTTGAAGTTATTTGTGGAAATGAGGAGAGAGACTGAATTTCGGCAACACCGTTGCCGAAATTCAACAAAAAGTATGAGAGAGAATCACAAAAAGGAGGAAAGAGAAAGTTGGTGTCAGGAGTTGAATTTCGGCAATGGTGTTGCCGAAATTCATCTGCCCATTTTTACTGTGCTGCCCGGATGTGTGACAAGTGCAATAATGCCCAGACAAAAAAAAAAAGTAATTGTATTACCGAAAATGGTAGAAAAAATTAAATGAATGCGGAAGAATTAAAGAAAAATATAATGTGTTATGTACACAATATTTTTACAATATTTTCACAATAAATCACAAGTAACTAGTTATTATTAGTTCAAATTTAAATTTGACATTGACATTACTATTTTAATTTAACAATAACAGCAAGTAACAACCTGATACTTAGCATTTGTTGTAAAAATATTGTAAAAATTGTGTGCACTTATTATTTCTTAAAAAAAAAAAAAAGTGTAATGGATTTGTGAAAAATTTTGTGGCACTCTCATTGCCGAAATAGTGGGGAAAAGCCACAATTAGGGAAAAACTTTTTTTTTTTTTTTCAATTGTGGCAATGCTTTTTTTTTCAATTATGGCAATAGCATTGCCGAAACTGTGGGGAAAATTTTTTCCCACGATTTCGGCAATGGCATTGCCACAATTGGGAAAAAAATAAAATAAAAACTTTTTTTTCTCAATTGTGGCAATGGTATTGCCGAAATTGTGTGGAAAAAAATTTTCCCGCCATTTCGGCAATACCATTGCCACAATTAGAAATTTTTTCCCACAATTTTGACAATGAAAAAAAATAAAATAAAAACTTTTTTTTTCCAATTGTGGCAATGGTATTGCCAAAATTGTTTTTTTTTTTTTTTTTTCAAATGGTATTGCCATGGCCGCAATTAGTAAAAAAAAAAAAAAAAAAGAAAATGTTTTTCCCTTTTTTTTTTTTTTTTCCAATTGCGGCAATGCCGTTGCCACAATTAGAAAAAAAAAAAAAAAAAAAAAAAACTTTTTTTCCCAATTGTGGCAATGGCGTTGCCGAAATAGTGGGGAAAATTTCCATTGCCACAATTGGGAAAAAAAAAAGTTTTTATTTTTATTCTTTTCCTAATTGTGGCAATGGCATTGCCGAAACTATGGGGAAAATTTTTTCGCACGATTTCGGCAATGGCATTGCCACAATTGGGAAAAAAATAAAATAAAAACTTTTTTTTCTCAATTGTGGCAATGGTATTGCCGAAATTGTGTGGAAAAATTTTTTCCCGCCATTTCGGCAATACCATTGCCACAATTAGAAATTTTTCCCCACAATTTCGACAATGAAAAAAAAAATAAAAACTTTTTTTTTCCAATTGTGGCAATGGTATTGCCAAAATTGTTTTTTTTTTTTTTTTTTCAAATGGTATTGCCATTGCCGCAATTAGTAAAAAAAAAAAATGAAAATGTTTTTCCCCAATTTCGGCAATGGCATTGCCGAAATTGTGGGGAAAAGTTTCTCCCCCAATTTCGGCAATGCCATTGCCACAATTAGGGAAAAACTTTTTTTTTTTTTCAATTGTGGCAATGGTATTGCCGAAATTGTGGGGAAAATTTTTTTTCCCACAATTTCGGCAATGCTGTTGCCACAATTAGAAAAAAATAAAAAAAAAAACTTTTTTCCCAATTGTGGCAATGGTATTGCCGAAATTGTGGGGAAAAATTTTTCCCACAATTTGCAATGCCATTGCCACAATTGAGAAAAAATAAAAAATAAATAAATAAACTTTTTTCCCAATTGTGGCCTTGGTATTGCCGAAAATGGGAAAAAAAATGTTTCAATGAGTTTGTGGCAATGCATTGCCGAAATTGTGAGTAGAATCTTTTTTGGCAATTGTGACCATGCTGTTGTCGAAAATGGAGGAAAAAAAATGATTGACGTTCACATTGTAAATCAAAAAAAAGTAAACAAAGTACATAGGTTTTTATAATATAAAAGAAAAAATGATTGATGTGCAAGCTATAAACAAAAAGAAACTAAAGAAAGTACATAGATTTTTATGTGCACGCTGTAAACAAAAAAACAAAGTTTCAATCAACCAATCACCTCAACTTCTCATCTCATCTGATTCTTATTCTCTACATCGAATATATTTTACCTATTCATAACTCTCAGAGGGATTCGTTTTTGTCATCTCATCTGCTTCGTATTTTCTGCATCGAATATATTTTACCTATTCATAGCTCTCAGAGGGAATCGTTTTTGTCTTCTTCACTGTTGTAATCTCTCTGAGAGATTTTTTTTGTTTTCTTCACTTTTGTAATCCCTCAGAATCTATTCTTTTTTGTTTTCTTCTTAATTGTAATCTCTCTCAGAGATAGTTTTTTTTTTGTCCTCTTCTTGTGTAATAAAAGACGTCTTCTTCAATGAAGTAATAAAAGGCAAGTCAAGTGCTAAGTGCAAGAATCGTTTTTATTTCTCCTCCTTCGCTGAAGAATTGTATCTCCTCACATAGAAGGTCCTCTGATTGTTCAGTTAGTCTTTTACTTTGCTTTAGGTGAACAACTAAGAATCGTAAGTTTTTTGTTAATGTAAGTTTCTTTGCTTTGTAAATATTAAAAACTAATACATTGTAAAATATTATGTATTGTTATAGTTGTAGTTAATATTATTTGTATGCCTATGATTATGATTATTGTTGTTGTTATTCAAATTTTAGATTAATGAATTATTTTTTATGGTTATCTGATTGTGTTTTTTTTTTTTTTGGCAAGTATCACTCTATAATTCTCACTCTTTCAGTTGGTATCACAGTTGTGGTAAGCATCTCAACTCTCTAATTAAATTTGTATTTGTTATTTTGAAATTATTTAATATTATTTATTGTTATTATTAGTACATGACCACAAAAATTGTAATAAATTGTATTATTGTAATCTTTTTATAATAAATATGTGTTTTGTTATTCTCAATTATTACATCTATTACTTGGAAAAAATATATTGCATAATATGTTTGTTGGTTTATAATAAAGATATGTATGTGTATTATTATTATTATTATTATTATTTACTACAAATGGAAGTTGCATGGTTTAACTCATTGTAGCATTTAATGTAGGATATATTTGAAATGGAGCGACAACAATATCACATCTCCAATGATGCAATGGAAGGCAATGTACGTTGCGTGATCCAAATTTATTAATGTCCTAATAATATCTACAATTATTCAATTTACATGAAAATAATTTCAACATTAGTAATATAACATTGTACATTTAAAAAAAATCAGGTTTCCACCTTACAGGTGCGACCCCAACCGTTTGCACCTCCCCTGCTGTTAGGCGAGCGTATTATCCCATATTTGCGGCAATGTAGACTCTACCGTGTTACCCGCCTCCCACATATAGATATTGACTGGAGTCTTATCACTTCTTTAGTGGAGCGGTGGCACTCTGATACCCATACATTTCACCTACGTACTTGTGAAATGTCAATCACTTTACAAGATATAGCAATCCTTACAGGATTGCCTATTGATGGCAAAGCAGTGTGCGGGCCCACTAATTTGAATTGGAAAGATATTTGTAGAAATTTACTTGGGGAGGAACCACCTGCAACAGCATTGAAATATGGTGGCCTTAAAATAACATGGGTAAGGAATACATTCTCAAACTTACCAGAGGGTGCCAATGCTATAACAATCCAACGGTATGCTAGGGCATACATGTTCCAGGTTATGGCTTTACTATTTGGAAATAAGAGCCAAAGTAAATTGCATTGCTGTTTTCTCAACCTGTTAGACGACTTTGGAAAAGCTGCGGAATATAGCTGGTGTAGTGCCACACTTGCTTTCCTTTATAAAGAGTTGTGTACTGCTGCTATTCAAAAAAGTACGGAGATTGCAGGTCCTGTTTTCATATTACAATTATAGGCGTGGGAGCATCTTCCATATTTGACCCCAATTCCAATAAATCCAATAAATTTAAATGGCGACGAACCATACGGTTGCAGGTGTAATATTTACTTTCTATTTCTATACAATATTGTATACTGTAGTATTTATCCTTGATACTTCCAAACCCTAAAATCAGTGGCAATCATTAATTGTGTATAGGTGGGATGCTAGGAGAACGTTTACTCACACACCAACGCATGTTCTGGGGGCGTACCGTTCTAATCACAACACACAATATAATGAACAGGTAATATATCACAATGCATCAATGGTTAATTTACTAGTTATATTATTAATTTTATTGATTATAACATAGTTATTGTAATTGGAATTGCAGGTTGTTTGGACACCATATGATAATTATTTGCATCCATGGTGTCTTGCAGAAAGACATATATGGACTACAACAGCACCATTGCTATGCTTCCAAACTGTCGAGTATTACCATCCAGAAAGAGTTATGCGACAGTTTGGATTGTTGCAAAGATGTCCAAAATGGCCTACTGACAATTTGGATAATTCTGTGCATTGTGTAAAGATGACAGGGAAGTCCAATGTCAATTGGCTTACGCTGCATGCACAGTACTACCAGCTTTGGAACGCGCGCACTGAACATGTAGTTGGGGATGAGCATTTCGAGTTAGGTGTGGACTACGCAACATGGTACCAACAAAATGGTCACCTATTCACGACACCAGAGGCGGCTGCCCATGCGTACCAGGTAATTATTTTAGCTTTTTCAAAAATACTGCATTAATATTAGAACAAATTATTTACACAAACAGAATGTTGCACTACTTGATAACAAATTATTGTGTTATCTTTTTCAATAATACTGCACTAATAAATGTTTTTTTTTTGTGGCAGCAAACTGAGATCAACAATATGTTAAATTTAGCTGTTGCAAACCAACAAAGAAATGATCTCACTGTAGAGGAAGTCCTTACACCAATAGTAGATGGCTTTAACCGAGTGAAGTTATCAATGGAACAAAATATTTCCTCCGTCCCTACTCATAGGGTGACACACTTCGGGCGACGACAAAGGCAACAAAGAAGACGGCCACAAACCTAAACTGAAACCGGACCGTCCACCTCTACACAACATGGGAATGATGAAGCCGAACCATCCACCTTTACACAACAGAATATGTACAGCTCTACCCAAGCTGGGCTTTCAGCCTGCTGGTAATGACCCAACCACCTTTAGTGCGTATAATCCAATTAATGTCAGCAACTACTACATGAATTTAAATGAACAGATTGGATTGCCCACTTCCATAGGACAAGGATTTGAGGGTTTGTTTAACTATGACCATTATCCCCAACCTAGTTCAACACCTTCCTCCTATCACCCATCACCACCTCCATCCTATGCTGGCAATACAATTATGGCCAAGATAGCCAGTACAACTATGATTTCTGCATACCACAACCTTCCCAACCAGCCCCTCATGTTGGTGATTTCTGCACGCCACCAAATACATGGGCATGTGCTCCAAACAGTGAGGAAGAGGCCTCCGTAACAGACTCTGAGGAAGATGCCTCAAATGAGGATAGTGGGGAAGATGCAGAAGATGCAGAAGATATGGAGGTATCTTCAGATTATGAAAGTAACGAAGGTGGTCATTATCAAACAGAAGTTGACATTAGAACGCAGCCAAGGCGCATGGGGAAAAGTCCTGTGCCAACACGAAGGTATCCACAACGAGTAAATAGGCATCCTCCATGTTGTGGAACACAACAAAAACTTCGTGTACCCCATCGGCGCAATGACTAATCAATGTAAAATGACTATTTGATAATGAATATATTAAAGTACTATTGTTGTTTATGCATCATTGTAGCAAAAAATATTATGCCTAGCACATAGCACATTATACTATTAATCGTAAGACCTTTGCGAAAATAAGAAATGTGTACACATTTTTTGGCATTTGAATTTAGCGCCCAATTAATCTAATCATACATCTATTTACTATGGTGTACATTTCTATTTTAATTCTCCATGGCCTCTCTTCCAAATCCTCGTAAAAGTTTCAAAGAAAAATAAAACTTTCACCATCTAATTTTCGTCCAAATTTACAGCAGCAACTTGTGAGTTAATTTCGGCCAACAAATTTTGTGAATTTCAAAAAACTCAAAACATAAAAGTTGTAGATATTTAAGTCACGGTTTCATCCCATCTAGCCTTGAGTCAATTGGATTTTTGAAGAGAGAGATACATCTAAAATACTGATCAGTGCTCATATCTGATTTTTCCTCTTCAGATTGTGGTCATTTGATTTCTTTCCTTATTTGATTTTTCCTCTTCAGATTGTGGTGATTATCTGATTTTTCCTCCTCAGATTGTGCTACTTTGAATTTGTTAAAATAAAAATTAACACTGAGATTAATTGTTGGGAGGAATTAAATTATTGGGAGGAATTAAAAAAAAAAAAAAGAAGTGATACTTACACAATATTTTTACAACATTTTTACAATAAATCACATGTGATTGATTGTTATTAGTTCAAATCTAAATTTAACACTAAAATTACTTTTTTAATCCAACAAAAACAACTAATAACAACTTGCCATTTAGAATTTGTTGTAAAAATGTTGTAAAAATTACACAGTCCGAAAATGGGAGAAAAAAAAAAGTTGCAATTGGTTTGTGGCAATGACATTGCCGAAATAGAGGAGAAAGATAGAAGAAAGTACACATATTCTTATTCTTCAGTATTCACCTCAACTCACATTTTTTGTCATATTCACCTCAACTCTCCAGAGTAATTTTTTTGTCATATTGACTTCAACTCCTCAGAGTACCTTTTTTGTCTTTTTATTCTTCAGTATTTTTTTGACTGAAGCAGTTTGGTTTGTTTGTATGTCATGTTTTTTCCTTTCGTATTGTAAAAGTACCCTATGAAACAAATAGGGATAGATTCAAGTACAAAGCAACTTGATTCTTATTCTAAAAAAAGTACATAGACAATACAAAAGGGAAGAAAAAAATAATTGATGTGCACGTTGTAAATAAAAACAAAAAAAGTATATAGATTCTTATAGAAGAAAAAAATGATTGATGTGCACACTGTAAACCAAAAAAAGCAAAGAAAGTACATAAATTTTTACAATACGGAAGAAAAAAATGATTGATGTGCACGCTGTAAACAAAAAAAGTAAAGAAAGTAAACAAAAAACAAAACTTCAATCAATCAATCAACTAAACTCCTCATCTCATCTGATTCTTATTCTCTGCATGCATCGAATATATTCCCCTCAACTCTCGAATATATTCCCCTCAACTCCTCAGAGTACGTTTTTTGTCTTTCTATTCTTCAGTATTTTTTTGACTGAACCAATTTGGTTTGTGTTTCTTGTTCCATCAACCTTCTTTTCCACTCTTATTCCCCTCATAATTCTACCAACCATTTTCAATTCATGTGTGCCATACATTCTACAAACAACTATAAGTAACAACACTTGCAAATATCTATCCGTCCTTTATCTTTTAGAAGGTGAGTTACATCTCTTAAGTAGTTATTTTTCTTTTTATAATATTTCATGTTGATATGTTTTTGGGCATAACTAAGCATGGAAATCTTGTTTTTGCATTATGTGTTTTGCAACATGAACTGATTTGTATGATATGTTTTAAATTAGTTGTCCATGAATTCTTGCCGAAAATTTCCTATAGCAAAAATATATTTCAACATGACAGGCCAGTTTTTCCTTAAATAAATACTTAGTTTGTTAGCCTATAATATACACGTACGCTATAAGGAAAAAAAAAGGTTAGTATATGCTCTACAACCTTAATAAAAAATATGTTAATATTATTATTATCAGTGAAATAATCCTCTTTAACAGAATTCTCTCAGCTCTAGCTATTTAAATATTGAATATTTTTAATGGACTACCTTCTTGTATTGCATTGTAATGGTTGTGTAATGTTAATATATTAATACTATTATTATGTTTTAATGTAGATGGCAGAAAAGTTGTTCATTTTTCTCATCCATTCCGACGGAATAATTAAACATGGAGAAAATGAGGTTTATTACGAAGGGCCACCTCCTTCTATGCTTCCATTAAGCCAGGGTGTTACATTTGAAGATCTATGTGATAGAGTAGCATCCACGCTTCATATAAACAGAGAAGATTCAAAACTGACGATTAGGTATAGATTTCCTTTTCAATGTCATCCACATCCTGTAACTTACCAGCAAGTTTTGGTAGAAGATGATCATGGTGTCAATGCAATATTCAATATGTTAGACTGCCAATATGGATTTGTAGGTGCAGAGTTATATGTGGGTGTAGAGCCCATAAGAAGCCACCGAGATGTTTTTCCCATTCAATATGCCAACGAAGGACCGAGTGCATCATTTACTTATTCACATGGCGGGCACTTCCAGGATCCATATGCCACTCATATTGGTCTTTATTCTGAAGATGCGGCTCATTCCACAATCAATATTGGTGGTGCTAACTACCATGCTCCATATACTCATGGCGCAACTGAGGATCAACATGTTCCTTATCGGTCAATGAACACCAATGATGCTGACTATGATAATCCAACTGAGCATGTCTCACAAGAGACTACTAGTGATCCCAATGATACACATCGCATAGCTGCTACTACTGAAAATGCGGTCCATACATTATCAGAAAGGATGCGAGCCATGGATAATGATGACAACGAGGTCCTTGATGATGACGAGGTCCTTGATGATGTTGGAGATGAACAGGAGCCTCTAAATGAAGGTAATCATGAAAGTAGTCCAGCTATGGCATTCCATCAACCTTCATCACTAAGCTTTTCACAAAACACGTGGGATAATATGATTGATCCAACCCCACCATTTGAAAAGCCCACTCAGAGTATTTGGGACCCTACCCAAGAGTTTTATATGGGTTTGCTTTTTGCCGATAAGGATGACCTACAAGCTGCTGTTAAACACTATCACATCAAGAGGAACCAAACATTTTGTGTAAGAGAGTCAGATCCAGCATGTTGGTCTGTAAGGTGCAAACATTGTTCTTGGCATCTTCGAGCATGCTTCCGGGCTACACATGGGTTGTTTGAGGTTAGGAAATACAGTGGTCCACACACATGTACAGAGTCCACGCTCACACAAGTCACGAGCAATTAGACACCCATGTTATTGAGAAAGAGTTGAGGGATGTTGTCAAAAATGATCCAACCATAAAGATTTCTTCACTTCAACAGACTCTTTACAATAAGTACCAATACCGGTCTTCTTATTCTAAGGTGTGGGAGGCGAAACAAAAAGCAATTGGTAGAGCGTTTGGCGATTGGGACAAATCGTACCAATTATTGCCAAAATGGTTGAAAGCTTTGACTGATTCAAACCCGGGCAGCAGGGTTAGTTGGAGAACAGTACCTACTACTATGCCAGGCTGTGCAATATTTGAGAGAGTGTTCTGGGCTTTTGGTCCATCAATTGAAGGTTTTCAACATTGTAGGCCAGTGATTAGTATAGATGGAACTTTCCTATATGGTAAGTACAAAGGTACGTTACTAATTGCATCAACGTGGGATGGTGAGAACAGACTTTTTCCACTTGCCTTTGCCATTGTTGAGAATGAAAATGATGATAGTTGGTATTGGTTTTTGCGTTGTATTCAGATTAATGTCACTAATCGGGAAGGGTTATGTGTCATATCTGATCGTCACCCTGGTATAATGGCAGCGATACGGACTATATGTCAATCAACACGTTGGTATCATCGTTTTTGCCTTCGCCATATGGCTAGCAATTTTAATCAAAAAATTGGGAATAAAAACTTGAAGGCTATGGTAATGTGGGCAGGCATGGAGAATCAGTTACGAAAGTATCAAATAACCAGGGATAGAATTACTCAATTAAGTGCAGATGGTGAGGAGTATTTGAGGGAAATACCGGTGGCCAAGTGGACGTTAGCACACGATGGTGGACATCGTTATGGGGCAATGACGACAAACTTGTCTGAAAGTTTCAATGGAATTCTAAAGAGTGCTAGAAATCTGCCCATAACTGCGTTAGTTGAACTTACATACTACCGTTGTGTAGCCTACTTTGCCGATCGGTATACTAAGGCACGCGCAGAGGTTACTACTGGTGAACTCATTACGGCCTATGCAAAGAATAAATTCAATAAATGGGAAAAAAAGGCAACAAAGCATTCAGTTACTGTGTTCAGTCATGAAGATGGGCTGTTTGAAGTGAGAACACCAATAAACCCTAACTCTGCATATAGGGGTAATCATCGTCATGAGGTAAATTTGAGGTAGAACACTTGTAGTTGTCAAAAATGGCAGGTTTATAAGATGCCATGCTCACATGTCATTGCCGTGTGTAAATATCAAGGCATCTCTGCAATGCGATATATCGACCGTTGCTACCATTTGGAAGAACAAGTTGCTTGTTATGCACCTAGATTTCGCATGGTTCCAGACAGTGTACATTGGAATGAGCCTGATTTTTCGGTCTTGTATCCTAATGTCAAGTTGCGCCGTGAAAAGGGTCGACCAAGAACAACTCGGCTTCGAAATGAAATGGACGAAGGGGCAGAGCATCAACCAAGGCCATTGTGCAGTCTCTGTAGGCAAGAAGGCCATAATAGAAGAACATGCCCCACTCGAACTGTGGCTGGCTCCACTAGTGGCTAAACTGAATGACCTACCATAAGTATTCAATCTACTTCAGTGGATTGGTTGGACCGTATTTTTTTTTTTTTAGGAGTTGGACCATATTGTTAGTTTGTATTGTTTGAAAGAACATGGTACTAATTCCATATGCTACAATGTTTTCTATCACTGCAAGTTGGACTGGGGTGTATGTTTATTTATTTTGTGTGTGTGTGTGTGTATATATATATATATTGTGTATTATAGTTTAGGGTTTCGATAACACTTTAAAATGTATACGTTTTATGGAGTGCTTGGGTCATTTACCATGTTTCAAAGTTTCAAATAAGGAAAGGAATCAAAGGGCTACAATCTAAAGAGGAAAAATCAAATTTGAGCACTACTCAGTATTTTAGACGTATCTCTCTCTTCAAAAATCCAATTGACACAAGGCCGGATGGGATGAAACTGTGACTTAAATATCTACAACTTTTATGTTTTGAGTTTTTTGAAATTTCCAAAATTTGTTGGCCGAAATTAACTCACAAGTTGCTACTGTAAATTTGGACAAAAATTACCACAAAAAAAATTTTCCCCACAATTTCGGCAATACCATTGCCACAATTGGGCAAAAAAAAGCAAAAAAAAGTCTTTCTTTTATTTTTTTTTCCCAATTGTGGCAATGCCATTGCCAAAATTGTGAGGAAAATTTTTCCCCACAATTTCGGCAATGACATTGCCACAATTGAAAAAAAAGAAAAAAAATGTTTTTCCCTAATTGTGGCAACGCCATTGCCGAAATAGTGGGGAAAAAATTTTCCCCACTATTTCGGCAATGTGTGGCAATGCCATTTCCGAAATAGTGGGGAAAAAATTTTCCCCACTATTTCGGCAACGCCATTGCCACAATTGGGAAAAAAAGTTTTTATTTTATTTTTTCTAATTGTGGCAACGGCATTGCCGAAATTGTGGGAAAAAAATTTTCCCCACAATTTCGGCAATACCATTGCCACAATTGGGAAAATTTTTTTTTTATTTTTATTCTTTTCCTAATTGTGGCAATGGCATTGCCGAAATGGCGGGGAAAAATTTTTCCCCACAATTTCGGCAATGACATTGCCACAATTGAAAAAAAAAAAAAAAAAAAAGGTTTTTCCCTAATTGTGGCAATGCCATTGCCGAAATAGTGGAGGAAAAATTTTCCCCCCTATTTCGGCAACGCCATTGCCACAATTGGGAAAAAAAGTTTTTATTTTATTTTTTCTAATTGTGGCAACGGCATTGCCGAAATTGTGGGAAAAAAATTTTCCTCCCATTTCGGCAATACCATTGCCACAATTGGAAAAAAAAAAAAAAGTTTTTCCCTAATTGTGGCAATGGCATTGCCGAAATTGGGGGGAAATATTTTTCCCCACAATTTCGGCAATGCCATTGCCGAAATTGGGGGAGAAACTTTTCCCCACAATTTCGGCAATGCCATCGCCGAAATTGGGGAAAAACATTTTCATTTTTTTTTTTTTTTTACTAATTGCGGCCATGGCAATACCATTTGAAAAAAAGAAAAACAATTTTGGCAATACCATTGCCACAATTGGAAAAAAAAAGTTTTTATTTTATTTTTTTTCATTGTCCAAATTGTGGGGAAAAATTTCTAATTGTGGCAATGGTATTGCCGAAATGGCGGGAAAAAATTTTTCCACACAATTTCGGCAATACCATTGCCACAATTGAGAAAAAAAAGTTTTTATTTTATTTTTTTCCCAATTGTGGCAATGCCATTGCCGAAATCGTGGGAAAAAATTTTCTCCACAGTTTCGGCAATGCCATTGCCACAATTAGGAAAAGAATAAAAATAAAAACTTTTTTTTTCCCAATTGTGGCAATGGAAATTTTCCCCACTATTTCGGCAACGCTATTGCCACAATTGGGAAAAAAAGTTTTTATTTTATTTTTTCTAATTGTGGCAACGTCATTACAGATATTGTGGGAAAAAAATTTTCCCCACAATTTTGGCAATACCATGGCCACAATTGAAAAAAAAAAAAGTTTTTCCCTAATTGTGGCAATGGCATTGCCGAAATTGGGGTAGAAACTTTTCCCCACAATTTCGGCAATGCCATTGCCGAAATTGGGGAAAAACATTTTTTTTTTTTTTTTTTTTACTAATTGCGGCCATTGCAATACCATTTGAAAAAAAAAAAAAAACAATGTTGGCAATACCATTGCCACAATTGGAAAAAAAAAGTTTTTATTTTATTTTTTTTCATTGTCGAAATTGTGGGAAAAAATTTCTAATTGTGGCAATGGTATTGCCGAAATGGCGGGAAAAAATTTTTCCACACAATTTCGGCAATACCATTGCCACAATTGAGAAAAAAAAGTTTTTATTTTATTTTTTTCCCAATTGTGGCAATGCCATTGCCGAAATCGTGGGAAAAAATTTTCCCCACAGTTTCGGCAATGCCATTGCCATAATTGAAAAAAAAAGCATTGCCACAATTGAAAAAAAAAAAAAAAAAAAGTTTTTCCCTAGTTGTGGCTTTTCCCCACTATTTCGGCAATGTGATTGCCACAAAATTTTTCACAAATCCATTACACTTTTTTTTTTTTAAGAAATAATAAGTGCACACAATTTTTACAATATTTTTATAACAAATGCTAAGTATCAGGTTGTTACTTGCTGTTATTGTTAAATTAAAATAGTAATGTCAATGTCAAATTTAAATTTGAACTAATAATAACTAGTTACTTGTGATTTATTGTGAAAATATTGTAAAAATATTGTGTACATAACACATTATATTTTTCTTTAATTTTTCCGCATTCATTTAATTTTTTCTACCATTTTCGGTAATACAATTACTTTTTTTTTTGTCTGGGCATTATTGCACTTTTCACACATCCGGGCAGCACAGTAAAAATGGGCAGATGAATTTCGGCAACACCGTTGCCGAAATTCAACTCCTGACACCAACTTTCTCTTTCCTCCTTTTTGTGATTCTCTCTCCTACTTTTTGTTGAATTTCGGCAACGGTGTTGCCGAAATTCAGTCTCTCTCCTCATTTCCGCAAATAACTTCAAACAATACCTATAACGCAAATATGTTTTAATTTTTGCAATATTTACCGAAAAGACTCCACATTGAGGCCTATCCCTGACAACATAAATCACCGATCAACTTAAGAATTGAATCCTAAACAAGAGTTACTTCTAGCTCTGATACCAATTGAGAAGTATTTTATGATCTCGTTGCTTATTATATCCTAATGTTGCTAACTTATTAAATTAATCAGTTATGATGGTGAATGTATTTCTGGTTAATCAAGCCACAAGAATAAATCACAATATAAAGTAAGAACACTGATTCTTGACAATGTGAAAAACCAAAGGACGGATCCAAAGGAAAAAAACACACTAAAGGTATTAACTACCCAAAGCAAAATTTCACTACTTAGAATTGAAGTGTATAATTGAAACAGACCATTGTTTCTATTTTCTACCCACAATAGAACTTACAATATGGCCCCAAACTACTCCAAGCACCTTGGACTCTTCTATTATGAAATTATACGCGCTAACTTTGTTCATGATTTTGAGGATTGCCTCGAAGATTCCTTCCCTGCAACAAACTTTGGTAACTTTGTGGTTTCAGTAATCGATCACCAATCTTCAACAATACAATCTTTAGATGTTCTTGATCTTTTGTTCGGTGGTGATACAAAAAGAATTAGGGTTTTCAACCTTTGTAGCACAATATAGGCTTTCTCTCTTCTTATTTCAGTTGACTTTGGTGTGTCCTTATATACTTTTGAATGTAGGGCTTGAAATCCAATTCATAAGTTGACTTAATGGGCCTTTACAAGAATCAAGCTTCCCAATTCTCAATTGATTGAGAAACTTAGTTGAGAGTCGATCGAAGGCTTGTCTTGATTGATCGGGGTCGATTGAGAGAAATGTAGAGATTACAGTAACATAGTTTTGCTTGAGTTAAAGTTAGGTCTCTTGAACTCGAACAATAACATTACAACACACCAAGATTTGCAATTTGTCATGGTTTGCCAACACTAACCCAAGATATCTATTGCATATCATCCTACCAATCTACCATATCCCGCTTAAGAATCATACATAAGCTTCTTAGATAGTCATTGCACCTCAAAATTCTCAATAATTTTTGCATATTTAAAAATAAACTACAAGATCAAGGATCCAATCTATGAAGTCTCCTTTTTAATTCTATACCATCTAAAGAATGACATGCAACTAAATTTAGGAATGCAATCACTCTCACACATATTCTAATCACTGGATTTGCTAGCATCTTGTTTGTAAACCACAAGTCCATGCAAAGACAAAGCTATGATACCAATTAATGCAACTATAAGAAATATGAAAGTTCTATTTCAAGAACAAAACTCTAAAATTCATAAAGAGTTACTTGAATTCACAAGAAGAGCTACTATTGAATCCACTAGAAATAAGTAGAACTGTCAAAAGAGCTTTTAATTGGTCACTATTAGACTTCAATTCCGTTTATAGACTTGGAAGCCAATTTAAAATCTCCATAATTGATTGACAATTAAAAATATTTTAAAATAAATCTTAATTGATATCCTATCATAAAAGGATCCTAATTTGACTAGAAAAATATTAAAAACACCTAATATCAAAGAAAGAACAGCCTGCCTAGCATTTCAAAAATTACATAAAAAGATCAAAATTAATAAACAAAAGAATTGAACTCTCTATTATTTCCTAAATTGATAAAATAGAAAATAAAAAAAACAAATAATGTTGTTTTCAGCTTGATAGTCTAGTTGACAAGAGTGAACGAAAGCAACATATTGAACTCGATCCGTAAGCTTAAGCATGAAATTGGAAAAGACTAAACTTAAAGGACTGTATTGAAACTAACCAAAACTAATGTATGTAATATATAATTAAGTCAAAAAAGAATAAAGTTTTTTCTCAAGAAAAAAAAAAGAAAGAATAAAGTTATTAAAATTTATTGTATTGCAATACCTAAAATTACCTTAAGAAATAAAAGTAATTATATAAATTGGGTAAAATACACTTCTTTCTATTATTATTTTTTCCTATTGAAGTCAAACAAATTATTTTTTAATTGATCAATATAATATGATAGTATTTTAAATATATGATTGTTCTTTATCATTAAGCCAAAAAATCAATTGATTTTTTGTGTAGGTAAGGATGAAACTCTAGATTTCTTATTTTTAGTTGACTGCAAAATATTTTACTAGTTGAGCTAATTAGAACCCACAAAGTCAGAAAATTAAAAATAAATGATTTGCTTATTTTAGCAAATGATATCCTCTCAAATAATTTATTTCATGATTTAGATTATATATTTTAAAATGTAAAGGTAATTCATTATCATGTCTTATAAGATTTCAAAAGACGTGACACTTTTGACGTTATAATAGTAACTGAAGATCATATTCTCTTTTTAATTATAATTTTTTTAATAAATACTTTGAGAAGATAAATTTAAAAACTTATTATAAAAAAGAAAAAATTAATTAATTTATTAATAATATTTTATATTTTCTATAAAAAAAATTGTATTAAAATTTTAAAAAAAATGATGAATTAACGTAAACCCTAAAACCCATTCTTGTTTGGCACGCATTGTCGCGGCTTTTCCTAAAGCCTAATTCCACCTCTTTTTCTCGAAGCAGAGGCAGAGTGAACTACGGCTACCACACAACAACGGTCGACTTCTTCTGCTCCTAAGCTTCTCTGTTCCGTACGATTCCATAACACTCGCACGCAATTCGTTCCAATTTCAATTCCAATTCCACGTCCCAAAAAGCTTAACAAAACACGAATCAAGCTTCATGTAACATTCACAAAGAAGCTGCACTGAGAATATGATCCTACCAGTGGTGAAGTTGGGAACCCTCGCTCTCAAAACTATTTGCAAACCCATTGCCAATCGGCTTAAGAAGGAGGCTGGCTTGCACCCCAAGTTCAGACACTTCATTATCGACTTCGCCCAGGTTCTCTCTCTGTCTCTGCTTTCACTTTTTTTTTTGGTATTAATTTATACGTGGGTTTCGCATTGAATTTGGTTTTCAATTTTCATTTATGGGTTCCTTTCATTTTCTGTTGTCATCGCTTGATTCTGGGTTTTGGTTTCTTTTGCTGATTTGGGTTTTGTGTTTTGCATCTGTACTGTATAAATAGCTCTGTCGTCACATGTTTATAATATGGGTTATTTGTCAAACACAATTGATACATGTTACAATTATGAATTGCAACCTATATTTTGTGCAAATTGATGTTTCTCTTCTTTGCTTGATTTAGTTGTATTGGGTGCTTTTTTTATCACAGATTGATATGCATGCATTTGAGATGAGATATCATAGACAAAGTAGATTTTGAGTTGCTATTAGATAAACTTTAGTAAATCAGCAGATTTTGTTTTTTGGTATCTATATTTTTGTGTCTGCCATTATGTTGATTTTCTTCATATTTTTGTTTTAGAGATTTATCATAGCATTAGCTTGGAAATGGATTCTATTTCGTTGCTGGACCTTAAGTTGTAGGTAGCATTTCTGGTAACTTGGGTGTGATTGGTAAAGCTTGCACTGTTGAATCCTGGTACCAAGAGAATTGAAATTAAATGAACAAATAATCACTTACATTTGTGTTCTTATACCATTCCAAGGATTTCTTGTACAGGTGTATCTGTAAATGCATATATTTCATGGGCCATTGTCCATGCTAAGTGGACTGGTTAACAAACTTCTGTGACTGTGAGTGAGGCATCATTGAATAGTCATTTAGACCAAAACTAAGAATGAATATGAGAATATTAAAGATCTCACCTAGAACAACTTGGTAGGCTCCAGCTTCCTCTCTCATCTTTTCTCATAACACACACACACACACACACACACACACACACATATATATATATAAACCTATAGAATTACAATGCTGTCATTATTTTGGAATTTTTGGTTAGAAGGATATTTTGGGCTGTACCTCACATTACAAGGGTCTAGAGGAAACTTCTTCAGCTAAGGAGCATTTCTTGACCTTTACTGAACTCTAAAGTGGAGAAAGGGAATTATCTTTGGCACTATGCAGGACCACTCTATTTGAAATATGGGCACTGAGACTTGTATAATATTACAAGTTAAATGCAAACTAAAGTATATCATATGTTGCAAAGAGGGACATGGATATGGCCTCTGGTTAGATCAGATTATCTGGCTGAAATTCAAAGAAGGCTACCTGAAGTTTCATTAAATGATAAACATGCAGCCATCTTGGCCCTCTAATTGCCTTCCAAGATTAATAGTTTCTATTGTCTCAAGACACAGAAAGAAATAAGAAGAAAGTTGGCTTAAGTAAACTGGTGGAAGCTAATCTAGTTTAGCGGAGCCATTCTCAAGCATTCTTTTAGTTGTTGTAAATTTATTCTTTCTACCAGAGATAATGTGATAAGCAGAGGATACATGGTTGATTCTCTATATACTTTCTGCAGAATTAAACTTGAGAGTGGAGGCCATTTTTTTCATGAATGTTTATTTACTGAGTACAGAAGATTGTTTTCAGCTTAGATCAGAGGAGATTTAAGTGATTTGAGTGATAAATTCAATTAAGAAGTAAACTCTTTGAAGGGTAAGAGTTTCAAGGTTTCTCTTTGTAAATTGGCTTGGTTTACAACTATATTCTTCCTCTAGTTAGACTGAAACTCTAGAGTTCATAAAGGCAATAAAAAATTAAGAGGGATTAGTACAGTTAACCTTGGATGTCGTAAGATTCCCATTAGCTACAGCCTACAATAAAGAAATTTCCAAAATCTATTTGGAATAAAATTCTTTGGACTTTTCAGAATGTCCATGTTTCTTTTTTTTATTAGTATTGAGTTTGGCAGTTATTAGTTAGTTTTTTAATAGTTCTTGTATTGCTTTTGTACTTCTGAGCTGGTTGTAAAACTTTCTTTCAGTTAAGTGAAATTTGATCGTTCGTCCCCATCCCAGAAAAGAAAAAGTAATTACACTGCTGTTGTAGATTTGATTACCTCTAATCAATTTTGACTATTTGTAATGTGTGTCCGCCTGTGTCGGTGCTTAGTGTCACATATTTGTTTCATAGCAGGTCCCAAGTCTGGGAACGGAGGGTTGCGGTAGGTTGGCGACCAACGTAAATTTAATCACTCTATTATGAATGGAAATACATGTGGCCGACCCTAACTAATTTGTTGAGAATCCATAACCCTAAAATTTTGAGAACAAGGCATTGTTGTTGTAATATGTGTAAACCATTCTGAGTAAATGCTGTAAAATTATATTCGGTAAACACATTTGCTGATTTCAGTTGTTGAGGTTTTTTTTTTTTTTTTTTTTTTGGTCATTTTGAAGCTGTATTCTGGTTATCTGCTTGATATTTTCATAAAGTTCAGGGGTGTTTCTCCTTTAGAATCTTTACAGACTGGGAATAGATAGTTGAGGGGAGTTTGAACAGGAGTTCATGGGATGGAAATTTGTTTGTTGCAAGTATTGAAATCTTTTCAACCCTTTCTATGGTCATCAGGAATTAAGGTGTTTTGCATTTTGGTGAAAAAAAAATCCAATATTGATACCATACCAGTTAGTTTTGTAGTTTAATTTGTGATCTACCAACCCCGCCCCCCCTCCCTCCCTCCCCCCAACCAAATTAAATAAATAATCAACAAAAATGAAAAGAAAAAAAATAAACAAATTCACATCTATAAAAAAATCATAATTTCCATTGAAGGAATGAAAGAAAATGAGTTGCCTTTTTACTTATCAAAAAAATACTTTGTATTTTAATAATTTATGTAAAAAATTGTTAATTTTATAATTTGAAATATAGTACTGATGATTTCTACTATATGTTACCTATGGTATGGAATCAGGCAAATCATCGATTCACAACAAAAATGCAAAGACGCATTTATGGTCAGGCAACTAATGCTGCAATACGCCCACTTAATGAGGAGAAAGCTGTACAAGTTGCTGCAGATCTTCTTGGGGAACTCTTTATCTTCACGGTACTAATAATTTCCAGTTCCTGCTTGTGATCTGAGATTGTCACAAAATATTCCCTTGTCTATGTTACAAGAGATGCTTCTGCATATCATTTGTGCATTCACAGATGATGCACTTGCCTTGTTTCAATAGCGGACTTAAATTAGTAGATATTTTGCCTGTTGAAGGAATGGTGCTGGTTCTGCTAAAGTATGTCATGGTAGTCTCTATTTACATAATGTGACATTATCAACTGGAACTCCTTTCTTATATGTTGATCTTTTTGAAGGATGTTTTACCATATTGCTAGGAAATGCTTATGTGATTCAGCCATGGAAGAAAAGTCGGGATTCTATCTTTGGAGCGATTTTCAATTTTGGAAAGTTAAGGGCTTGTCATATGTGGGGCCATCATGCCACATTGAATTGAAGAAAAACCTATCACCTATATGGTTTTGAAGCTTATACTATAAATATCTTAGGGACGGAAAGCGAAATTCATGCAAACTTTAGGGACAGAAACAATATTTTAGCCATACAAAAACTAACCTTAAGCACTGTGTTTTTATAATTCTCCAACCTAAAACCAAAGTTTCAGGCCTAAAGCCCAAAACATGTCCTATGTCTTTGTTTTAATGACATAATATGGTAGGATATAATGTGTTACTTTCTAGTATATAAGACCACAAATTTGGCAAGTCCAACTCGGGGAAAAGACTGATTAGATAATTTACAAATATGATTTAGCCAAATATTATTCTTTTTTCATTTCCATAAAATAAAATGGTAATCAGAAGATATCTTTGTATGACTAATTGGCCCAAGGGATCTTCCATCTAGCCTGCAACAAATTAACTTTGTTTGTACAGAAATTTTGGGAGAATGGCCTATCAATGGACTATTAATCTCAATTTTACTTCTTTCTTGATGCATTAAGTCAATTTTAAACTTAAAAACTTATTTACTTGGTTATCTTTATAGGTTGCTGGAGCTGCTGTTATTTTTGAGGTGCAAAGAAGTTCCAGATCAGAAGCAAGAAAGGAGGAATTGCGCAAGCAGGAATTACAGGTAAGTGTTGTTATTTTCTCTGACATAGGATACTCCAAATCAGACCTTCTGAGTTTTTTTTATTTCATTGCTATTCTTCAAGTATCCTTCAGATGACATTTAGTTCAATCTTCCACATTGTGCATTTTTTATTTATTCAATTATTTTGTTGGTAATGTGTGATTCATGTTTGGAAGAACGTTTGTGTAATGTGGGAAGTAAATGATGAGTTTTTGGAAGATTTCGTTAGGTCCTCTTGTATCTAATTGGTCTAACATATTGGGTGACCTCAGTTCTATTTTAATTAGATTACTAGGATGCATCAGGTTGCATGTCCTTGTGACAAGTTGAACAAGCATGGAAATATATTCAGAAGGGCAAAGATTATACGACATTATTAAGACACCAAAGAACCTACCATTGCATGCAGTTGGTCTGACATATTGGGTGACCTCAGTTCTATTTTAATTAGATTACTAGGATGCATTAGGTTGAATAAGTTGAACAAGCATGGAAATATATTCTGAAGGGCAAGATTATATAGAATTATTAAGACACCAAAGAACCTACCTATTTAATGCTAGACATGACAAGTATATGGACCTCAAAAAAAAAAAAAACTTTTTGTCCCATCTAATGAACTTTAAGGAATATGAAGTTTCATATTCGCATCTTTAAGCAGAAGCAGGTCAACAGAGACTCCATTTAACCTAACCTTATCTAGGCCAAATCTCTCTCTCTCTCTCTCTCTCTCTCTCTCTCATCATATCCAATTCATATAATTAATACACTATGCTCACTTGGTTACCAGCATTGAAGTGTCCTATATACAACACAACTAATTCTATTTAAAATATATTAGTTTGAATCTTGCCTGACTTGTTAGCACTGATTATAGAGAGTAAAATCTAATAGGCAAAATGTTACAAGGAAGATACGAGGCAATGGAATGCCTCCAGAAAACTATAACTTCTTTCTGTACTTTCCATGTGGGATATTTTCTATTTTATTGTTGCAGATATTTCTTTTCCTGATTATCCTGTATTGATTGATTACGTATTGTTCATTTGATGGGCTTTGTTTGTAATTTGAAGTGATCCATAATGTGTGTTTGCTCTTCTCATGATGTTGAAATCTTGGGTTGGTAACTTTTTTGATAGCAGGTTATTGACCATGGATCTATGCCTGTCATCATCAACTTTGAAATAGATCTGTCTATACTGTTCTTAACCCGGAATTTGTGCATGTTTATCTACTGATCTAGGCAATGAAGCAAAGAGATGACGATTTGACTGAAGAAGTTGAGCTTCTTAGACACAAGATTGAGGAGCTAGAAAAACTTGCCAAGGGACGAGGACTTGCTGGTATTTTCAACATCAGGCATGCCCGTACCATTGAAGATGATAAATCAAAAAACACATGATCATTGCAAAAAGTACAGAATTAAGTAAACTTGTAAGCATCAACTTCCTTAGGTCTGTTTCCACTGTTGCTCTTTTGGTTTTGGCTTAGCAATTTTACTACTGCATATGTTACTGTTGTAGCTTTGGTATTTATTGACTGATTCAAAGAATAAGATACCAAGGCAAGCTACAGAACGAAAAATTCCTTCCCTCTGTTCCTCAAATCTCTCATTGCAATTTTTGCAGAAAATCACAACATTCCAAAGAACCCAATCATTCAAAGGAAGGCTTGGGGTAACTAATGTCACAATTATTCAAACAAAACAGGCTCTGATTATTTTGGAGTTTATTAATAGAACCCCTTCAAACTGCAAGAACAAAATCAGAATAATTTTTACAGATTTTCTCGAAATTTTATAGAAGGAAGTTTGTATGTTGTAGTTCTATGCAAATTATACAGTTTCTGCTGAATTTTTTACTTCTAGACCATTTAGATTGATAGGAGTCCTCACTTTTTAATGCTCAATTGTTTCTTGTGCAACAGTTGGTCAACAAGATGCCTTGGAGCGTTAGCATCAAGTGTTCTAAAAATATGTTATTTTAAAATATCAAAAAGTTAGTACTTTATTATTTTAGCATAGTATTTGACAATACACAGTATATCTCATCTTCTATTATTGGGCATTCATCTCTAAAGCTCTTCTTCTTCTCCTTTTTATTTATTCATTTATTTATTTTTAATAATAAACTCTTGTTAATATTTTTTATCTATGAACTATCAATTGTTTGACTTTAATCTTTGAGATTTAAAAATTCCTGAAAGTTACCCTTACCATGCCATGCCACCAATATGCAAATAACAATGGTTGATATGGCAAACATTTTTGTATACGACTATAATGCTGACATAGCGTGTTATTAGAATAGAAGTATACATGAAGGCTCGATTGGTAAAATTTCTTCTCTTCGAATAATAGATTTGGGGAGTAGGTTTAAATTCTATCGTATTTTATAACATAATATTTAAAAAGTAGTAAATATATGGAAAACATTACTATACTTAATATGCATACATCTAACGTGTTTCTACATGTTTTAATTTTGATGCAATGCATTTGAATAGCTGGATTTATTCCCTGCACATTTAGATTTGTGTGGATAAATTTAAATACTTTCTTTGAATAGTTTAAAAAGGGAAGAGTTTGGATTTAGGCCAAATCCACCAAGGTTTGAGATCCTGAAATCCTTGGATTTGGAATGACATCTATCCCCTTAGAATTTTAAAATTCTTAGTCACTTCAAAATGAAAAAATATATATGTGTGTGTGTGTGTATGTGTATAAACCATAAAATGATCAAAATACCCCTAAAAGTTCCAAAATGCTCCCAACTAACCTCTAAAATTACCACCATATGAAATTCCTAAGCTTCTAAAATTATCAAAACTAGATCATTTTAGAAAATTTTGTTGAGAAGCTTGAAAATAGACACTAACAAGATTATATATTAGGTTACTATAATCAATTTAGTTAACTGCCAGGTATTGAAAATATGCTTGAAAATTTTCTCTCAATTCATTGAAAACAAGCTGGCATATCTTCAAAGAAAACTTGCATGCACGCCCACACACATTCATACACAGCCTTGCTATGTGAAGTATGAGAAAATACCAGTAAAGCTAAAGCGTTTTGTATTTGTTGAATCTGCAGAATCTTCAAGGTCATGCCTGCTAAATAAAACAGAGGATCCCCAAAGTAATGTCAGAAGATTAACAGCTGTTCCAGCCAGCAAGCCCATTCCAATGGAGAGCTGACTTTGAGCAGTTTCCTTGGTCTCAGATAGTCCAGATGCTAAAAATACATAAGAGAGTTCATTAGCATTAATGTATCTTCATTTATTGCAGACCACTATAACAGGTACTTAATAGTGGTAAGTGATTAAATTCACCTTTTTGAAACAACAAATTGATTTAAATAATAAGAATTAACATGAAAACAACCATAAACCTGAAGTTTCCAAGTGACTTGACACTCAAGTTGTTTCTATGTTAAACAAATTCAGTCAAGGCATTTAACAGGTATTACCCTACGTACCCCTACCCGATCTTCCAGATTTGGTACAGGAAATACCCATACCCTATACCCAAATCCTCTAATGGGTCAGGTAAAATCCGTGACTGCCGGGTGGGTACCCATCTCTTAACGGGTTGTTGCCAAATGGATGGAATTTGCCTCTTGTAGGAACATTAGTACTTTAAGATAAAAGGTCTCTGGCTAAGGAACAAACGGATCTATAATCATTCAAACAAAAATCGAATCATAATAATGTTACAGTTAGACCTTAGAAATGACATTAACACATGGACTATATTGTTTGGAAATTGGAACCGCGCCCCTGGCCCTTTCTGACCTTTAATCTTTGAAGAAGTAAAGAATTGAAGGACAATAATGCCCATACAAGCAATGTAGGCACGCAGAAAGTGCTGGTTTCAAATAATTCCAACAAAGAATAAAAGCAAGTCAGACTTACCAAGGATGATAATAGCATTAGGAAGTGAGCTGAATATGAGCAAGGAGAGACCACCAATGATGCCCGGACCAAGAAGAATCTCAAGCAAAATCTCACTTCCAGCAGTCAAAATCTTAGCAGCCCAGAAAATGCAATAAGCATATACAAGAATTAGAAAGCCATTTCATAGGACAGTGTTGGTGCATGGCATAACACCATAGGTTTGTTCACAACCATCCGATGGAATCAAAGGGTTATCATGAAATGTTGGCAGCTGAACGCGTTGAACTTCATGAGGAACCTTCCCTAAGGACTTAATGTTTGTGATGGGTTCGCTCCAGCAGGGATAGGCTAGTGTAATAAGGAGGAAGAGCATGGCTAGGAGGACAAATCTAAGCTTCTTTACCATGTTAAAGTTTGGAAAATGCTTCGGTAGCGTTGAAGTATGCAAGCAGGAAACAAATAAAGGCAACAGAAAGGAGGAAATGTGCAGAATACCTGTGTAATATAGTTGTATATAGTTAGTTAAGCATCGGCTGAAAGTATAATGGAAAGTAGCATCTCGAGTTTTAGAAACTCGAGATGCTGTTTTCAATCGCACTCCACCGCGTCGCAGACCAGTTGGTGAGCTGGACTTAATTTTTGTCCACTTAGATCTCGAGTCTTTAAGACTCGAGATGTGATTTACAAAACTCGAGTCTTAAAGAATCGAGTTTTATTGGAAATATTAAAAACAGATATACAGTGAAATTTCAAGGAACTCGAGTCTTATAGACTCGAGTTCAGTAAAAAAAATAACTCGAGTCTATAAGACTCGAGTTCCACTGGGCAAAAAAAAATTACACGCTGAGCCCGTAAAAAAATTTAACACTTAGCCATATAACACGCTCACTACACAGCCTTCTCACCCAAAAACAGAATCCTCACTAAGTCTCTCAGCCTCACTAAGTCTCTCAGCCTCACTAACTCTCACTCACCCATAACTCTCACACCACATTGCCTCTCACTCTCACTCACCACACTGCCTCTTTCACTGCTCTTTCCTCTCAACAAATTCATATCTCAGGTAAGGGTTTGCATAATTTGATTGTCATTGTAGTTGGGTATTAGTAGTCTATGGGTGTGGGTTAAAGAGTTTGACTATTTATTTTGTAGATAGTTGACATAACTTAGTTAATTTTCCAATATTGTGAATTAGAACTTTGTTTTGTCAGTGTTAATTTTTTGAGTATTTATTTGCCCATTTTGTTAACAAAATTGTATTCATCATTTCTAGGCTTTTATTTTTAGCATGATCTTACACGTTTGTTTGACTTTGTTCATCATTATTTTGGGTATGAAATGGGTAGTGAATGAATGGGTATCATAATCAAATGCCTGAAAGTAATTCTTAAAATGCACTGACCTATACAATACATGGCTGTATAAGGAATTGATCATTATAAAAATAAAAATAAGAGGATAAGAATTGGTCATTTTGGAAACAATTTGGTATCTGGTAATGACATTTAAGCCTTAAGGATATGGAATACTTTGGTTTTGTGAATTTAATATGTTTTGTTAATGCTACATCATCTTTGTAAAGTCTCTCATATTGTTCTATGTATTCTTTAAATATATATATATATATATATATATATTTTCCTTACCTTTTATTTTTTGGGGTTGCTCCACTAGATATGTTTCAAATTTTGTTCTGAAGCCAAACTTAGAACCATGGGTACCACAAGTTACATAATGGCTATAAAACTAGTAATTACCTATGAAAATTCTGGCTTGAATATGTTCTGCCTTAAGATCACATTACTTTTTTTTCCCCCCAGTTTACGACTATGTGATTTAACTAACATGGTAACTTGACTTTAACAGGTTCACAATGCCTGAAATTGATATAATCTTATACCACGGTGGTCCCCTGAAGAATGCCAATACGAACAAGAGATTGCCATTTGAAGGGCCGGGTATAAAGAGCTATTATACCCAAATTGATCATAGGTTCAAGACCCTTGACGAATTGAAGATGATGGTTATGGAAGAGTTGTGTGAGAATCCTGCTGTGCACAACATAGAAATTACTTATCGTATGCCAAATGAAATCCTGAGGCACCGAATTAATTACAAGTACATGGCGATAGAAACAGACAAACATGTGAAGATCATGTTTGACAAGTTTGAGAGAATACCTGAAGTAACTAACATTGAGTTGTACATACAGTTAAAGTCGTGTGCAGAAGTTGGTATCGACGAAATCCAACAAACACAAACAAGTTTACAGGTTACAGTTCCAGATGCTCAATATGAGTATTTTACACATGTAGAGCATGATAATGTTCATGCCGATGATGATGATGATGATGATGATGAGGATGAGGATGAGGATAAGAATGATGATGAGTATGAGGATGACGATGATGACGACGACTATGTTGATGGGAGTACTGCCATTGAAGATGAAGATTTTGTCGATGAAGATGAGATTGAAGACAGGATTGAGAGAGGGGACTTTAGGGACTTTGAGAGGGACATTGATGATAATGAGACATTGGACGATAGTGAACCTAATGCAGACAATGTTCTTAGTGTCCAAAACAATACGGACACAATCCCTGGCTACGCACCTCCTGCTTTGTCATTTTCTGCAAATACTTGGGAAAATATGGTTGATCCTTCACATATGGAGATACCATTTGTGTCTACTTGGAGAGAGAGGATGAATTTGTACAAAGGCTTGACTTTTGCCAATAAAGTGGAGGTGCAGCGTGTATTAACAATTTGTGCCCTCAAGGAAAACAAACAGTATATGATTAGTAGGTTGACGACGACAAAACTTTGTGCAAAATGCGTGGATGAGTCATGCAAGTGGTATGTCTGCACAGTCATGAAGCCCAATCTCCAGAGACTATGGATGGTCACTGTGTACAAAGGTCCTCACACATGTATACGGTCTAGGGTGCGAAATGATGGTAGAATAATGAATTGTAACTTTATTGCATCAGACATCCTTAAGAAGTTAAGTGAGGATCACACTACCCCAATTAAGCATCTCAGATCTATGATAGAGTCGAAATATGAGGGCCATAAGCCTTCTTACTACAAGGTATGGGATGCGAAATAAAAGGCGATTAGGAAGCTGTTTGGGAATTGGGAAGAGTCTTACCAGAGGTTGCAAAAGTTGCTTATGGCATTTATTGATATGGATCCAACTACCCAAGTGTTCTATCGTATGATATCCACCGATGAAGATGACACCGTATTATTGAATTATGTGTTTTGGTCTTTCGGTCCAAGCATTGATGGATTCAAATATTGCAAGCCAGTTATCAGTATTGATGGATTCAAATATTGCAAGCCAGTTATCAGTATTGATGGGACCCATTTGTATGGTAAATATCAGGGAAAGTTGTTGGTTGCAATGGCAACCGACGCTAACAACAAGGTATTCCCTCTTGCCTTTGCTGTTGTGGATTGTGAGTCAGGGTCTAGTTGGAGGTGGTTTTTACAATGCCTCAGAGATACGATTGGCCACGTGATACCCGGCGACGACATTTGCATAATTTCTTACCGACATCTCGGTATCAAAAATGCCATTGCAAACTGGCCTAGAGGGGATGATGGAAGAACACAGGTATTTCATAGATATTGCCTTCGACATGTTGCTAGCAACTTCAACACACATTTTCAAAACTCAACTCTAAAGTCAGCTTGCTTGAAAGCAGGATATGCTACTCAGGTAGTTAAATTTGATACCATAATGGAGTCCATTAAGCAAGTGGAAATGGAGGCCATTCGGAATAAGAAGAAGGTGACGGGGAAGGATGGGAAGGAAAAGAATCAAGATTATCTTCCATACACATACCAAATGAGCGAGTCTGTGGATATGTGGACCCAATCACATGATGGTGGAAGACGTTTTGGGGCAATGACAACCAATATATCAGAGTGCTTCAATGGTGTACTTAAAGGTGCACGGGGCCTTCCTATTGCCGCGTTGGTTGAGTTCACTTGGTCCAAACTTGTTGAATATTTCCACGACCGGCATAAAGAATACCTCAATCGCCTGTCAGAGGGTAAGAAATGGAGTCAATATGCCTTTGACAAGTGGGAAGGAAATAAGCTTAAATCTGAGAGACACTATCTCAAGCCATTTAACAGTGAACAGATGATATATCAGATAGTTACTTCATTCACATGTAGCGCAGGAGAGGGAAACCACAGTTATGAAGTTCGGATACGGGAAAGAACATGCAGTTGTGGGAAATGGCAAAACATAGGGATCCCGTGTTCACATGCAATTAGAGTATGTGACTATTTGAATATTGATTCGACCGCATATATTCACCCATGTTATGGTTTGGACAATGCCCTTAACACTTATCAGCATGCATTTGTGATTCCCAAGCCACAATCATTGTGGAGGGATCCCATGGGGCCAAAGTGGTTGCCTAATCCAGCATTGTTGCGGGCTAAAGGTTGACCGGTGAAGTCAAGAATAAGGAATGAGATGGATGGAGTGAGGAATAAGGATCGAGGCTCGAGGTGGCGGAGGGAGGATGCAGATTTGATAGAGAGTCAACCCAAGTAAACATGTGGATTGTGTCATGCTTCCGGGCATAACCGTAGAAAATGTCCGCAGTCCCGTGGCGCTTCCACAAGCAGTAATGTTCCACAATAGGTAGGTAGATGGAAAAATATTATGCATTGGTTAAATATAATTGTTGTTCATTCTACCAGTAACTACTGTTTTTACTACTTCTCTCCTAACGTGATTAGTCTACGTTTTGCAGGCATGCTTCCATGGACGTCGTTTTTGTTGTGCGAATTGCTAATCTTAGGAAAAGTGACTACGTTGTATTGGTACATTTAACTTTTTGGTTTTTGTTGAATGTACTTATAATTCTCTACCCAATGTACCTCTATGAAGATTGTGATTTGAGTAGTACAGTTAGAATTGCAAATTAAGGATGGTTGCGCATGTTTAGAATGTTGATATATTGAGAATGCCTTTTTGTTGTGATGCAAATGTATTTGCATTGTAAAACTATATTTATGAATAGAGCGTAACAGTTTCTATAGCTTGGTGCGAGAACGCCTTTTGATGTAATGGTTGTGCATTTACATTCTCAACTTCTCTGCCTCTCAATGAGTGTTAGATTACATTCTCGGCTTCTTTATCTATGTTTCTAAGCAGGTGCATGTACACATTTCAGTACGGTATTTGCCTGCATGTGCAGGAAAAAAAAAAAGGGCAACCAATCTGCCTGAACAGGGGATTTGCCCAAGTAAAAAAAAAAAAAATTTCCCAGTGGAACTCGAGTTTATAAACCTCGAGTTCCACTGGGAAAAACAGGGGAAACAGGGCAACCCCTTCTGCCTGAACAGGGGAGTTGCCCAAACTAAAAAAAAAAAAATTTCCCCAGTGGAACTCGAGTTTATAAAACTCGAGTTCCACTAGGAAAAACAGGGGAAACAGGGCAACCCTTTCTACCTGAATGGGGGATTTGGCTAAGAAAAAAAAAAATTTCCCCAATGGAACTCGAGTTTATAAAACTCAAGTTCCACTGGGAAAAACAGAGCAAACAGGGCAACCCCTTCTGCCTGAACAGGGGATTTGCCCAAGTAAAAAAAAAAAAATTTCCCCAGTGGAACTCGAGTTTATAAAACTCGAGTTCCACTGAGAAAAACAGGGGAAACAGGGCAACCCTTTCTGCCTGAACAGGGGATTTGCCCAAGTAAAAAAAAGAAAATTTTCCTAGTGGAACTCGAGTTTATAAAACTCGAGTTCCACTGGGAAAAACAGGGGAAACAGGGCAACCCCTTCTACCTGAACAGGGGAGTTGCCCAAACTAAAAAAAAAAAAAAAATTTCCCCAGTGGAACTCGAGTTTATAAAACTCGAGTTCCACTAGGAAAAACAGGGGAACAACCCCTTCTGCCTGAACAGGGGAGTTGCCCAAACTAAAAAAAAAAAAAATTTCCCCCAGTGGAACTCGAGTTTATAAAACTCGAGTTCCATTGGGAAAAACAGGGGATACATTTCAACCCCTTCTGCCTGAACAGGGGAGTTGCCCAAACTAAAAAAAAAAAAATTTCCCTAGTGGAACTTGAGTTTATAAAACTCGAGTTCCATTGGGGAAATTTTTTTTTTTTTTTTACTTGGCTCCAAACTTTCAATACTTTTGAAATAAAAAAAACCCCCAGTAGCCCGATCTTTAGTCGCAGGTTAGGTTTAAACCTTACCAATGGCTGGCATCAAATTTGATTTGCAACTTGTGGTTGAAAAGCCATATGTTACCCAACTAAAATAACGTCCTTTAATATTATCTCAATCCCAAGCCATTACAATTCAAAAAAGAATCAGAGTGTTAGGAAAAGAAAACCTAGAAAACACAATAATCTCACTGCAATATAAATACAACCAACCACAAGAAAATTTCGATATTTCTATTACTTATCTTCTGTTTTTATGCACAACTCATAGAGGTTACTATATCACATGTTAAGTACCAAAAAAGTATTTGTGGTGTCAGACCATTTTAATTACATAAAGTCGGATCCTCAAACACAAATATTATCAATCTTGCATGAAATACCATGTTACTTGTGAATGCGCACACTACTTGATTGCTAGCTTGCAAGTGTATGGAGAACATGAAAGGTTTGTGATATCTAATTAAGACAATCTAGCTTCTTTACAAGTTGAGCAGAATACACAGTGGTGTAGAATATCAAACCGCAAAGGATTAATCAGGAAGTCCTGGCTTGTTCAGTCTACCAGTGGCCTTGATGTTTTAGCCCCTGATGTAGTCATGAGCAAGTTAGAAACATAAGTAAACACAGATATTTCTCAAGCAACTCTCTGTGGTTGAACATGCAGCCAATCTTTAATTATCCAAGAATTAACATTTGGCCTAATACTGATTATTCCTAGTTATCAACCACATTAATCAAGCTAGTATCACATTGGCAGAGGAAACAATAAGTTTTGATATAGAGCTTTTCCGCGTGAACAAAAGAATACCTATTTTAACACTACCCTTGTCATTAACAAACTTAAGATGAACTTCTTCTCCAACTTTCGCACAATCTTGAAGTTTTTCTTCCCTCTCATTGTCTTTCTCTTTCATTAACAAAAGATCATCTACTCCACATGTGAACCCATGCACCTGAATCATACAGATTATATAATGCAAGTTTAATCAGCTGTCAAAACAAACTTGCCACAGAAATTGAGAAAATTCAATGGGGAGTTAAATTGCAAATTAGGATCAAAGCTGGATGACCTGCAAGAAAGAAGTAAATAAGCGACTTAACGCAGAAAGCAGGACACCTGCAGTATTTGCGCCATAGAGTTCATGCACTGTATGAACCAAACCATATTCAGCAAACTGAGCCTTGTCAATCACGCCACGCACCAAATCATTCTTATGTATCAACAACTTATCTTCATCAGGCTCCTTCCTCGTTGGTGCATCTTTGTCTGCCTTTTTCCCTTGACTTGTTTTCACTATATCTAGCTCCTTTTCCTTTGATGCATCTTTATCAGACTTTTCTTCTTTGTTCAATTTCTTTTCATTTCTATTACTCTTAAAAAAATCATGTGGAAGTTTCACGTCTTTTTCAACATTAAATGGTGGGCGACCCTTTGTAATATGATTCAGCAAGGCACTGATTACCTAGAAATGCAAAAGTAAACAAAACTATGTTTAGACTCATCTACAATATGTCACCAACTCTTGTTTGAAATCATGAACAGATTTGTCATATTCATTTCGAAGGTCCAGGAACATCAAACATAATCATTCTTCAAACAAAATCAGCAGAAAGAAAAATCAATTGTTAAACTTTGAACTAGTCTTTACATTCTGTTTGAAACAAAGAATTCTTTAGAAGATTTAACTAATGCTAACCTGTTTCCCTGTCCAAAGAGGCACCGGTTTCCATATTGCAGGCGAAAGGGGCTGCATCTCATAGTCAGAGTTTAATATGCAAACTTTCTGGCCAAATTTTCCATTAAAAGAAGTTGGACTTGCAGCTGAGAGGGCGGCACAATAAAGAAGTTGGTTGAACTCATCAGCACTAAAAAAGGTATCCTTCTTTGTAAGAAGTACAGCACTTACTACATGATCCTGAAAATTGTTGAAAATAAGGGATAAATTCCAGACACATCATAATTATTTTATTCGTAAATTTACATGCACTCAGTGGGTTTGATGACTTTACCCTTCACCTTTCTCATTGAAAGAGAAGGGGGGGGGGGGGGGTTTGGTTGAGGTGCCATTCAAGCTAGAGCTCATTAGCAAAAGTTATTATATTATAAAATAAACAATAAAAAAGACATCCGATTACTGGAGGCTATATTATTCGGAATAGTATATTGATACCTGAATCAAGGCTCTGATGGGTTCACCACTTGTGGGCTTGACATATTGATTATTTGCATTTACAGTGTTGTACGCTTCAGCACGAGAAATTTCATCTTGTGGGAAATGAACATTCATTTCATCACCATCAAAATCAGCATTATACGTACTGGAATAAAAATTTTTTAAAAAAAAACTATTAATCACCACATGCTTGGAGGAAAAACACAATAGTTAACCATAATAAGAAAAAAAAATTTAACATATGGACACACATAAATATGTCCACATGGTAAATCAACCTGCAATTTGCATAGTACCTGCAGTTTGCGTAGTGCATACGAAGTGTTTTCTCCCCCTTTAACACTCAAACTACATGTGCCATTATACTAGGCTTGTGGAGAGTCGGCTACAATGAAAAAAACAATTAGGAGAACCTTCCCAACAAATTAATAACAAGTAAAAAATCCAGAAGAATTCCAAAAAGTAATATATAATAAAATGTAATAGTCTACTTAATTAAAAATAATAGTAAGCTGCTTCACATTACCATCATTATATTGAGCACACAAAGTAATTCATATATTTGCATTCGCATGAACAATAATAATTTTCACTGTACAATAATATTAGTCTTATTTTGGCAGGCCCCACACACACCAAAAAATAAAATAAAAACTTTTCTCCTCCTGTTTCCACTGTACTTTCAGCAAATAACCAATCAGCAAAGTGCATCGAAACACAATTCTTGACAAGATCTGGAGCAGCAGAAAACACATGCTTCAGAGGTTTGTCCCAACAGATGTCATTCCAAAAATGAAAACACCTACCTTCACCAACTCTAAAGAATACATAAATTAAGAAAAACCCCATCACTTTTGAATGGAATGCCTTCTAAAATTCAACCAATAAGCAAATAAGAACCCAAATGCAGCTGCTGCTTTGGGGCCTTAACCAGAATCCCAGATCACATGGGGTTTTTAATACAATTCCGTTATTTATCAACCAAAAAAAAAAGAACTGTATCTCTGAATTGTATGAGCAAGTCATGTTAATTTTTCATGAAAAGGCTGGCACCTCTTAGGAATGAAAGTAGCTCACTAAAGTAAAGTTCATTAATTAGACCAATTTCGGATCACTAATATGAACCTCAAGTACAACAAAATCAGAGCTGGATGGGAGAGCATCATCTTGATTGATGCAAGCAAAACAATATAAAAGATTAGTCTAGTATGTTGCAGTGATAGTCTGATAGATACCAATTCTCTTGAAGCAAAATATTGACTCAGATATGATTTTGAGTTAGACATCCACAATGTACCAATAAAACTTCATAAGTTTGAAGAAAGACCTGCAAATTACAGTTTGCCCTTGCAGATAACAGCAATCCAACACATGACTTTGCCCCTCTGGCCAATGCTACATGAAGAGGAATTGTATTGTGCACATTTCGGATGTTCACATCAACTCCAGCCTCAAGAATGATCTATTCAACATTTCAAAAACAAAAGTAGGTTAATTGAATGTTAGAAAAAACAAACAAGAACTTCCAAGGTTCATATGCACAATTGCACAAAAACGATATGACTTACCAACAATAACAACAAAGCCTTAGTCCCAAAACCTTGGGGTTGGCTATATGACTTACCAACAATGTAAAATAAATAAAAATGGTTAGCTACCTGTATAAAGTATTAGGGAAGCTACTTTGCTTACCTTGACCAACTCAACATCATTAGCCATTGCAGCTGTATGCAAAGCTGTCCGTCCATGTTGAGCATCTTGGGCTGTTGGATCTGCTCCAGCAGCAAGCAATGTTTGCACCAGTTCTCTTCCCTCTAAAAGCAACAAAATGAGCAATTAGAAGAAACAATAATATGAAGCCAAATACTAAAAGTTTAAGAAATCAATAACAAGGAAAAGAAATAGTTCAGTGAAATCAATTTCCAATTAATACTCTGGGAAAAAAGGGGGGGGGGGGGGGGGGTGAGGGGGGAGAGAAGAGGAGAGCAAACATGCAAGCAGATAAACAAATTTTTAGGTCATTGTTCTCTAATATGATCCCATTGAGAAATGCCGATATATCAAGAAATTCACAGGAAAAATTCGTATTAATATATGCAAGCCATCTAAGCTTAATTTGATAAGACTATGATTGGCTTCAAAGTGCTTAAATTTTTTTTGATTGGTAAGTTTACACAGCTAAGCAATAGGCAAAGCTAAACCCCTTCTTTTTTTTTTAAATCTGGTTTGCATCAATGGTAAATAGCATGACTTCTTGAGAATCTCTTCTAATAATGAACATAAGATCTAGTAGGAGAGGGAGATATAAGCTTCATGATAGCTAGATTTTTTTTTTTTTTTAATCATCAATTTAGACTTACACCTTTTAAACTTTTAATTATTCTTATCCCTCGTAAAATTAATGAACATAAAACTATCCATTGGTTAGTTCTCTCCTTTGTAAGAGTATTATCTCACACAGACCACAGCTATGATAGAGTTGAAAGATGACTTCATAACCATGTTTGCTTCCCCCATGGATTTTCTCAGTTGCCATGGGGGCTTTGCCAGACCCAATATAAAATGAAGTCCCCTTGGATTTTCTCAGTTTCCCAGCACTGATGATCAGAGGTAAGGTGAGGGGTTGTGTCTCAGTTGCAATAGTGACTTTGCTTGGTTCCCCCAACATATAATAAACCATCCCCCCTCCCACCAGCCACCCCCCTGATTGTCTTAGGTTGGAGAGACATAAAGTAATTAGTAATAAGTATATATATTCAAGTCTTCTATACCATTTCTAGTAGTCTAAAATTTAGCGATTGACATCAGCATTTGCACAATGAGTTCCGAAAAATGACATACTTCCCTCCCCAATATGGGATTGAAGTAAGCTGCCACTTTGCATAAAAAAGAACTCCTTTATACTAGAAGCTGTCCCATGAATATCTTTAACAAAAGAAACCCATATTAACAGGAAGTTTTTCTATTAATATCTAGTGATTTGCGGAATTGGAGATCTTTCCAGAACAAACTAAAACTCCTAATAATCATTAACACATTCTAACTGTTTGATTTCTGGCTGCTTGTTTGCTAATTTAGGCAATAAAAATATCTGCAAATTTCACCAAATTAAATTCATATAGCAGGTACTACTGCAAACCAAAGCCTACTTAACACCATAAATTTGGTCTTAAATGGTATTGGATTGATGTTCACAAAGACCACAGAAAAATTGAAATTGGAATTTTTTTTATTCATAGAAATAATCAAATTCAGGTGTCTGATATGCTTTATTTACAACCACATTCAAATTTTATCTCTGGTGGCAATAATCAAGTATTATAGCCAGCTGATAGCTATAAACAAAAAGGTAATAAAAAACTTGAACATGATGAGCATCACCATGTGAAACACATGGAACTTGAACAGATCTTAAGCATTCCATTAATTTTTTTTTTTTTTAAATTAACACAATCAGAAATTTAGCATGCAAGGAAGGAAAGTAGTATATCTCTTGACAGCTATGCCAGACCATAAACTCTATCCGTCTTGCTAATGGAGAAATTTGAAGTCTGTTTTCTTAGAAAAGTGCTTCTAAACTGTTTAGGCACCCAATGAAATCTAAGGTTCCCAAAAGATCTTTTTACTTTTCTCAGTAAAAATATGAACTTTTCCAATGCTGCAATCAATAAGGTTGGGACTTGCAAAATGAATTCAGGGACATACATTCACAACATCGCTCTCTATCTCCACACCTCCACCTTTTTAATGAAAATATGTACTTTTACAATACTTCAGCCAATTAAATTTGGGACTTGCAAAATGAATTCAGGGACATATTTTAACAACATTGCTCTGTCTCCACAACCTCCAGTTTCCTTTCCCTCTCAAATATGAGATTAAGGCAAGCCTCACTCTACACCAAAAAGGGGATGAAAAGAAAAAAGCTTCTGCCTTACAATTCTTCTCAAGCAGCTATCCTATGAACCTTAAAGAGTTTAAAGAGAATTTGAATCTTGAAAGTTTACAATTTCAATCAGTTTAATTTCCATGCTTAGGTTGATTTTTGTTACACTAGAAAAAAAATAATTAATATCACTGACATGCCCTATTGAATGTCCCCTAGCATTTTTATTTGTCCAACAATGCTCATCCAAACTGGAAAAGTAATTTAGTACCCTCACATTCTACAATAAGCCTTAGTGACAATACCAACATTCTTAGAACACTTCTATCTCCACATTTTAGTGTAAAAGTAGGAGACCATGCTGGGGGGGGGGGCTGTTTGGCGGAGGAAGAAGCAGGACAAAATTGGAAGACTGAAATAGATGATATATGAAGTGACGTGTTAAACTTTCTTAAAAGGTTTTTTTCTTATTTTTCAAAAATGGTGTCTTCTAAATTTGGTGGGTTGGGTCCTTGTTTCCTAATTGGTCACAGCATTTGCATTGAGCAGCAACTAAGACTAATAGAGAGAGTTTGTTGTAGTGTTGAGGTCAAATTCTCTATTTGATACATCACAATTCACACTTGGTAAATTGATGCATACATCATTTGACTCAGTAACTTTACATTACGCATATTCATAAAATACTCCAACATACACCATATAATTTAGCAATATCTATAAGAAAACTTTGTAACCCACACTTGTCACAGATCCCAATCAAATACTAGATAAGTGTTACAAAGAAAAGAGCAGAGACAAGGTACCTGTCCATCGGCAATTATCAATAACACATGATACTGGCCTCCACTTTGCTCAACAATAGTGATGGCCATTTCAATGACAGGAGCAAATGATGTTGGCCCTGTTGCAGGAAGGGGAGACAAAAATACCATAAGTAAAGACCAATAAAAAAACGAAGGTGAAAAGAATAGTCAGATTCAAACCCGCAAGTTGTAGAACAGGGACCAATTCTCTATATCGTGCCAATACTTCTTCAAGTCCATCACAAAATCTCTCGTCTGGATAGAAACTGAAAAGAACCTCATCAATGAATAGAACTCCAGGGACAAGTTCTGCTACACCTTCATCAATGTACCGGTTAACAACCTGTCAATAACAAAATTAAAAAAAAATGTTACCTCCAAAGCTAGACAAAAACATAACTTCAGGAACAAACATACACCATCTCATCTTTAATGCATCATAGTGGGATAAAGACAAAGTATAGAATGATTTTTTATGTATTATTGGTGAAAAGAAGATAGTTAATAAAACTACAAAAAAGATAAATTTTCAAAACTCAAAAACTTGCAATATTTCTCAAAAACCAATTGAATTCAACATACAAAAACTATGACATTTGAGAATTTACTATGACATATATCTCACATGCACCATCCATAACACAAAGGAATTTGCTGCATGCATCTTTAACAAACCTCTTTTTCAAGGTTCACCAATTTTGCGTTTTTTAACCCTCGTGTAATGTTTGGGCGGGGGAGGAGGCTGCGGGGCATCATCCTTAGGCTCATCATCGTGCTACAAAGACATTAGATTCATACAATCAATATTCGGTGTAATTGTAAAGAATTAAGTGAAGTACAAAATAGGTATATACAGGGAAATTAATGTTATCATACCATAGAGCTGCGTTTATGTCCTATTTTGTGTCCACCTGTCCCACAAGTGGGTGCTCTTCTAGCACGTTGCGGTCTACCTCGTGGGGGTGAGGGCTGACGAGGGGGATGCTCGTCCGGTACATCAGTATCTGGCTGTGGAGGGTCAGTCCCGACCGGAGGTCCTACAGGGTCGGATGAGGATGAGGTAGGTGGATAATGATGCTCTGTGTAAAGGCCAGGAGTGGGGATCATTGTCATGGGTTCAATATGGGGCGGGTCTATGGGCAAAGTGGGTGCACTAGAGCTGATGGGTGGGTATGAGGGTGTCTCGGTGTGCAACGGAGGGGTCAACTGAGGAGATGCATTTGGGATGGTTGGAGGGACCTCAGGCTGGGGAGATACATCTACAATAGGTGGAGGGACCTCGGATTGAGGAGATACATCTGGGATGGGTGGAGGGTCCTCGGGGTGGGGAGATGCGTGCAAGATGGGTGCAGGTGTCTCATGGGTACTTACAACCCAAGGGGTTGTTGCACGCCGACCACGGCCTGTAGCTGCACTTGTGCTTGGGCTTGCTGAAGCAGGCCAACCACGACCCCTAACTGTGCTTGTGCTTGGGCTTGCTGTAGCAAGCCGACCACGGCCCCTAGCTGCACTTGTGCTTGGGCTTGCAGTATCACGCCGAGCACGGGTCGGTGTAGTTACGGGTGCTGCACTTGTGCTTGGGGCTGCAGTAGTTGCTGATTCCATCTCAGTACGGTTGTTTGCCTGCCCAGTGGCTGCAGGATCACCACCAAGCCCAGCCACATTATATAGGATGCGACGGACATGGTTGTGTTCTCGACTGCCTACAGGAAGCCAATTCAACCACGCTAAATGACTTTCAATCTGAAACAGAAAAAGAACCAGTACAATCAGAATTTACCACATTTATGTAACAATTATAGAATGCATAATATAGTACTTATTAATCTACTTAAATACTCATCTAAACTAAGAAGTGAAAGTTTTATTATGATACTATATGCAACAAAAACTCTTTTTAATTGGATGTCAGTAAGATCAAACCAAATTTGTTGAAAGAAGAAATCAATTGATTCTACGTTCGTACATGTACTAAAGAAAAAACAAAGCAAGCAATAAAATATAATTAGAACACATTACCATCTGATGTAATCTAGCACTGTTGTGGTCGATATACTTTCGAGTGACCAGACGGTACCATACGTAATAGTCATGATCGTGGGCCATCTCACCAGTCTGAGGAGGTGCACGGCAAACTCGTTGTTCTCTGCTATTCCATGAAATGATATATGGTTCATGCTCCACCCTCCAATTCTTGTCCACCTTCCCACGCAAGTCTATTCTATGCAGCCTTTCATCGTACACAACACGGTCAGGCCGCTCTTACGCCAACCCAAACTATCGAAGGACACGATCCGGGTGGTGTGTCTCCACTATGCAAAAACACACAAGCGGCACCCGTGTTGTCCACGTACCCCTCCCTGCAACGCAGAAATCAGGAAGGTGGACGAAGTGTGCCTCGTATGGCTGCCACACGATCTACAATAGAAACAAAAAACAATTATCATAGCATCTTAAAATGTGAAACAAGGGAGAATACATAAATACAAGGAAAAACAAAAATTAAAACGGAAGATATGTTAAAGTATGAATCAATCATATTCTTAAGGAAAATTAACATAATCGAACAGAACTTTTGAATATTATTACCTGGTTCGGCTGCATTGTAACTAATTGCTCACGATAGTAGACCAAGGTCATCCCAGATGGCCTACTCTTCGAGCCTGGCACCCGCACCCACCTACAGTTACGAGCGAATAACATAAGATAAGTAGCTACTTAGTTACTAAAAAGAGTACATTACATAACACACTAAATATCAAAAAAATACTTACTTAAAGGCAAGTGGAGCATACGGCCACGGGCCATAATCACATCTAGGTGGAGGCTCTATCCTCGGGCACAAGAATGGCAACCTTGCCCATGCCCAATACTGGACTAAGGTGCACGCCCCACCAATCTGCGATGCCCCTTTCTCGCTTGCCCGGCACAACTCTCTGTACAACCAGGCCAAGCAACCACTGCCCCAACTATACTGTGGCGGATCACGAAGGTTCCGCAGTTGCTCCAAAAACATCAGATGCACCCTATCTCCCGACTTGTCCATAAAAAGCTTATCCTCTAGTAGCGCTAAAATATAGCACCGGGCATACTTGTGTATCTGATTCTCTGTTGCGTCATGAGGCAGTGGCGCTACAATGGCCTCAAGAAGACGGCTGATGAGAATTCTTTGCCCCACCAAAGTTTTGTTGTCATTCACCGGAGTAAAACCAAGCAACTCCATGCAAAGAGTGCTCCAAGTTCCATCTAACACAGCAGTCGGCCCAACCAAGACCTCACCGTCTATAGGAAGTCTGAAAATGACCTCCACATCTTGTAGGGTGGTTGACATCTCACCATGTGGAAGATGGAACGTATGAGTCTCCGGGCGCCATCACTCAACTAGGGCCGTTATAAGGCAATTATCTATCTCTCTGGAAGGGGCCCTAAACAATCCTTCAAGCCTTAGTAACTTGATAATGTCAATCACCCGATTATCTCGCATTTGAATGTTTGTCATCTCCTTAGTGCGACCACGGCACGTAAGTGCGCCCGAGTCCTGCAAAATCAATAAAAATTATAGTAGTTGTTAGAACTAGAAATACACTTTGAAAGAACTTGCTAACTAAAAGTTAAAGATAACGTAAAAATTGAAGCGGTTGTTAGAATTAGATATTTCACCTCGCCATTCCAAATGTCCTCTGATCGATGATGTGATTGTCGCGTCAACAATGACCTAATACGTGGACCAGGCTCCAAGATCTATGGCTCCTCATCAATCCGAGGCTCCATACTGCAAAGAGTGCTACTGTGAGATCATTAATAGTGTGGGGGCAAAGGAATGCTATTCTACATGCAAGGAAAATCTATACTGAAGAGCAGCTTATTGGCATTATTTAAAAAAGGATGCTAAAAGAATGGAAAGCAAGAAGAAGTACATCTATAACTCAGGATTAAATACAGTACTTTGCTATAATTGGGGATTCAATCCAGCCTTGATCTTTTCTGTTCCTATGTAATTGGTAAGTTATTTTTAAAAATAATATCTCAATACAAGTGGAATCCTTTATTTCTCCAGCCTTTTCTCTCTCTCTCTCTCTCACACACACACACACACATGTAAATATCTACATGAGAGATGGATTTGAAATTTCACAGCTAAATCATGAAGAAAAAGCATTTAAAACCGTAAAAAAAAGAATATGAGCTTTAGCCCAAATTCAATTATCTTCTCATAAGAGTAGGGGTTCAAGACCTATTGGTTATGTGTGTTGTAGCAAGGCATGCACATGCAACCCAACTCTACTAATTATTCGTTTACATACACAAAATACCATATTATACGTAGCATACAATGTCATCATATCTTAGTAAATTCAATCGAAAAATATTCATGCAATGCATACCCTAATCATGAACATATTCAAAAAAAACAATCCTTATTAGCACAATCACAATATATATTTAAAAATAGAGTAAAATTGATCATCTCATGTATAAATCACACAAATACAAATACAACAACTCAAATAGACACAACACACACACATCACATAGATACAAGCCCTATCAACTCAGATTGAGAACCAGCACACACACGTATACATCATAAAAATAAGACCTACTAATCTCAGCCTAAGCAAAACAAACATACCTCAACATGCAAAAATGCTTTTCTCCAACCTAAAATCTTGCAAATTGGTCAAGTCTTACAGTCATGCTTGATTTGTGTTGGAAATTGGTCAAGTCTTGCAAATTGGTCAAGATACTAATCTCTTCTTTTTTTATTTTTTTATTTTTTGATAAGTTTCTGCTTTAGAGACATCACCCATGAAAATAAAATGACTCACATAGAGAGACAAGGTGAAAGAATTTTTTCTCTATTTATTTATTTTTTTTTTCGGTCAACCGGAACTTGAATTAAACAAAAGCTAGGAAATACAACGTCTGGGGTAGCAAACCCCCCATGCATCAGCCAAAAGTTGGTACATAATACAATAAGGAGGAGAAGAGTGATAAACAATTAACCGCAACCGTTGTGCATATCAGACTCCTTGAACCTATCCCTTGTCATATGAAATGTCTAACCAAGGCATTGATTTTATCAAGCATCTTCAATAGTAGTTTAACTATAGCAGTGTCAAGGTCGCTTAGTGATTCATGTCTAGGCAAAGCAAAAAACACAATTTGATTTTCTTAAGGCTCTCTCGGGCCATGATACCCAAGCAATGGTACAATGAAATGAAAAAAGTAAGTTATTTCAATGATGGTTGTGCTAGACATGGTTTAACATATTTTATAAAGGTGTACCTGTAAAACATATTTAACAATTTTCTTTTAATACCAAGAAGCAGACAGGTTTTCATACAAAGAGATTCTAAGTTTATATAGATTCTAAGCTAACCTTCAAATAATGAAGACACCACATCATTTATTCTGCCCACTTAGTTCTTAATTTGTACCTTTGTGGTTCTCTTTGTTTATTTCTTTGTTTTTTATTTTTGGCAATTGAGTTTTTGTCATTAAGTAGGACATATAAAATATGGGTAGATTGTGGTGATTATTTTAAAAATTTATTGTCAAATAATCCTTAATCCAAAATTTGCTGTCAAATTATTCACTTAAAAATAATAAAAACTTTCTTACCCGTAGCCTATGTTAATTTTTTTCACTCATGTTAGTTAGAGGTTGATACACCATAGAACCAAGATTGGCATGAGCAACAATAAAGAAAACACAATGAGACCAACCAATCCTTGAGAACCAAACAACACTGATTACTTAGCATATAACATGGGGAAAAAATGAACACAAGCTAAGTATATGCAAGTGCTTTAATAAACTTTTCCCAATTTCACTGTTTCTAATCCCCAACAACATACAAAACAAACAAATACGATTAATAGAATTGTCAAGTCGGAAATAAAATTTATAAATTTTCTTTCAAGGATTTTATCAAACACTATGGATTCAAAATATAATATATAATTACTCTTGGGCTCTTTGCAGTGCGAATCCTACAAAAGTTTGGCCTCAATTGATGTTTTGAATGTCAGCCAATCCATACAGATACATGGGTCTGTGCTTCAATTGCACATGCGTGGAGGAGCTTTTTTTTTTTTTTTTTTTTTTTTATTAAGCTTCTTCCTCATTGATCATTCTAAACAAAACCAGATTACTTATCAACTTGTCTTTTCCTTAAGGTCTATGGTACGAAATTTAACAAATTTTCTTAATCACATCCCCATGTAACATATTTATATCACTTACCCAAAGACCAAGTCATAAATTATAGAAACGTGGGTCAGTAAAAATCTCCACCAGCAAACAATTCAAAAAAAAAAAAAAAAAAAACAGCATCTACTCTGATTATCAACAACCCATTACCAAACAACATCAAAGAATGATGAGTTCTAACATTTACATTTCTAACAATGCGTAACCCACCATGCAAAAAGCCTAATTCTATAACATAAATTCAGCAAAAGAGGAACGGAGAACTGTTACCTAGCAAGCGAGATGAAGAACGACGAAGATACAAAGCAGAAAACTGAAGAACGACGAAGATAAACAAAGCAGAAGACAGCCCGTGGAGACTGAGAGCACAGGGGTAGCTGATTTGGGAGTGAGAGTGAGTGATTTTGAAATTTTGGAAGTTTGAAAATTTTAGCAGTAGTGTGACTGAGAGTCGCTATTCTTTGAGAGTTTTTTAGGTTTTATGTTTGTGTAAAGAGTGTTTCTGAAAGTGGGTTTAATGAAAAACGTCAAACAGAACTCGAGTTTTAGAAACTCGAGTTCTTCAAGCGAGTTTTTAAAACTCGATATCTGCGTGGACAACTTTGTCCAGATCAGCAAATAAAAACCCTAAAAACGAGTTTTAAAAACTCGAGTTTTATTTAGATCTCGAGTTTTAAAAACTCGAGATGCTATTATTATATATTCTTTCCTAACCGGGCAACTAACAAAATTCTTAGCAAATTTTAGTTATTTAGAAAGGGTGTTCCAACAGAAAGACCTCTGAAGGGTGAAAGTTAACTTCAAGTCAACTATATCTATTCTACAGTAAAATAATATAAACATGATTTAAGCATCGTTTACTACTAAAATAAAATTACTTATTTGTCTCATCTATTAATTATTTGGCGGGGTGGACTGAGGTCTGAGAACCACAATATATGTCCACGTGGAATCCCAATTGTCCTCATATATCCTATATATTTTCTCACCCTCTAAAGTCTGAATCTCTTTTACAGTTTCACACCTCCCTCGCCAAAGAACAACTCTCTCTCTCTCTCTCTCTTTCTTTCTCTAAGATGGCTGCAGCAGAGACATTTGTATTTAACATAGCAGAGAAAGTGCTGGAGAAATTGGGATCCCTGGCTTTCCAAGAAGCTCGCTTGATATGGGGTGCTGAAAGTGATCTGGGAAGACTTGAAAAAACCCTATCCACCGTCAAAGCTGTGTTATTGGATGCAGAAGACCAGCAGGTTCATAACCAGGAGCTGACCGTCTGGCTTGGGCAGCTCAAAGAAGTGTTTTATGATGCTCAAGATGTCCTTGATGAGTTCGAGTGTGAAACGCTGCGAAAGCAAGTGTTGGAAATGCAGGAGAGCACCACCAGGAAGGTACGCCGTTTCTTTTCTTCCTCTAATCCACTTATATTCCGAACAAAGATGGCTCACAAAGTCAAAGAAATTATAGCACGTTTAGATGAGGTTGCAGCCGATAGGTCTAAGTTTCATCTCTCTCCACGGTCGGATGATAGGCATGTGGTGCGTGGAAGGGAGATGAGTTACTCCTTTGTCCAGGCTTCAGATGTGACAGAGAAAATATTGTGGAGCATCTAATGGATCCTAGTGATGGTCAATCCATCTCTGTTGTTCCTGTAGTTGGGATTGGAGGTCTTGGCAAGACTGCGTTAGCTAAACTGGTGTTCAATGATGAAAGAGTGATAGAACATTTTGAGTTAAAGTGTTGGGTGTGCGTGTCTGACGAATTCGTTTTAAAACAACTACTGGTAAAAATTATCAAATCAATAACTAGTGAAAATTGTAGCGATTTGGATGAAGAGCAGTTGCAAATGCTACTTCGAAACAATTTGGATGGCAAAAAATTCTTGCTCGTCTTGGATGACATATGGAACGAGGACAGGGGAAAATGGATTGAGTTGAGGAATTTGTTGATGGGGGGTGCCAACGGAAGTAAGATCCTTGTGACTACACGCAGCCCAACCATTGCTTCCATGATGGCCACCATGTCCCCATACAATTTGAAAGGTCTCCCACACAAAGAGTGTCTGTCTTTATTTGTGAAATGGGCTTTTGATGAAGGAAAAGAGAGGCAACACGCCAACCTCATGGAAATTGGGAATGAGATTGTGAAGAAATGCAAAGGAGTTCCTTTGGCAGTGAAGTCATTAGGAAGCTTACTGTACTCAAAGCTCGACGAACGTGATTGGCTATTTGTAAGAGATAATGAAATGTGGAAATTGAACAGAAAAGAAGGGGATATTTTGTCAGTCTTGCAATTAAGTTACAATCAGATGCCATCTTACTTGAAACAATGTTTTGCTTTTCTTTCACTTTATCCGAAAGATTATAAATTCAATACTTTTTGTTTAAATCATTATTGGATGGCAAATGGGCTTCTTCAGTCACCAAATGAAAATCAAGAGCCACAAGATATTGGCAACCAATATATAGATGAGCTCTATTCAAGATGTTTCCTTGAAGATTATATTGATATTGGTTACATGCGACAATTCAAAATACATGATCTTGCACATGACCTAGCACTATCATCAGCCCAAAGTGAGTGCTTAATTATTAATTGTCAGATCCAAAACATCTCTAAAAAGGTTTGGCATTTGTCATATTCTGACAATACTTGGCAGAATGAAAATGTTTTAAAATGTTTACAAAAATCAAAGAGTTTACGAACAATTCTTTCTACGGTGAAAGGAGTTGGACCTTCTACTAAATCCTTTGTTGATTCATGTCTCTCAAAATTTAGATACCTGCGAGTTCTAGATTTAAGCGGTTCAAGTTTTGAGGTGTTATCCAGCTCCATTGGTACCATGAAGCATTTAAGGCTATTGGATTTGAGTAGAAATTGTAGAATTCAGAAACTCCCAAACTCCATTTGCAAACTTCAAAATTTGCAAACTTTACTTCTCAGTGGATGTGAAAAATTAGAAGAATTACCAAAAGATATAAGATACCTGATCAGACTCAGAATGTTTAAAATAACAACCAAACAGAAGTCTCTACCTAGGTGCCCTAATTCCCTACAACTTTTGGAATTATTAAATTGTGGCAATCTAGAATCTTTAGTTGAAACGATGCAAGTCTGTACAAGCCTTCGGTTGTTGAGTATTGACAATTGTGGGGGTCTGACCTCTTTGCTTCCTACCCTAAAATTCCTAACCATGTTAGAGGTTTTGGCTATTGATAATTGTGAAAAGCTTGATCTGACTCAAATGGAAGACAATCAAGATGATTTCCCAACAAGCCTTCGAGTAATACGCTTTACAGGATTACCACAGTTGGTGGCTATGCCCAATTGGATGAAACGCTCTGCAAAATCTTTACAAATCCTTGTTATTGACAGTTGTCCTAACTTGATAGCACTGCCAGAGTGGTTGGTGAATCTCGAATCTCTTAGACGACTTGAAATTGCGAAATGCCCCAAATTGTCTTCTCTATCGAAGGGGAAGCTTTATCTCCCAGCTCTAAGATCTTTCATAATTGTAGAGTGTCCCGAATTAGTTAGAAGATGCCAACCAGAAACCGGAGAATATTGGCACAAGATTGCTCATGCCTCAGAAATTTATCTTGACAACAAGCGGATTAAATAAGCTGATAATTAGGTATGGAGTAATCGCTTTCCCTCTCTTTTATTTATTCTCTCCAAGAGTTTAACATTTATAAAATATTATTCTATCTCTGGTAGTGTGATCATTGCAAATCAATATATTCATTAATACATATAAATATGCATTCTATGTCCACCGTACATTAATTAGGTCAAAGTCGGAATTCTTGTTATGTTAACTAGTTGCGGACCCGCGCATTGCGCGTGGTAATTTTTTTTTTATGATTGTGTTATTATTTTAAATATTTTTGAATGTATTACTACGTAAGCTACATTATATATGTATGAAAAATATATTTTAGGATTCATGATGATAGAAGGTATTGGTCTTGGAATTAGATGTGGAAAGGATACAACTATAGTTGGCCTTGTAGTCAGTCCAAAGCTGACCAACTGTCTTCCCAAGTTAGTAAAATTTAATTAACTTAAAATTAGATAGAAAAGATTTTATAAATTTCAAGTTAGCATCATGCTAGGTGAAAACTTTAGAAGATTGTAATTAAGTTGTTGCAAGTCTTTTTAAATAAATATTAATAATAATAAAAAGATCTAAACATATTACAATCTCATCTAATAGTTATCTCAAAATCTGAACATCATGTTGTTCTAAAGTATTTGGAAAAAAATTTATTTATAAAATTCCCCCAAGATAATCCATTATAATTTGGTAGAAACCAAAAGATAATATAAAAATTAGTTTAGCACACCAAAAGATAATATAATCTCAATTCTATAATAGACTTTTCATTAATTGATAGTTAGACATACTTTACGAAACAATCCAGCTGTTGAACTTGCAATTTAATAGATAATCCATAATCAACTGGTAGAAAATATGAACAACCTACACGACCAAAAGAAAATATAAAAAATATTTTAGTATAGCCTTTTCATTTTATTTATAATTAAAAGTTACAAATACTTGAAAAAACAATCCAGCTTTTGAACTGAACACCCTACACAACCAAAAGATAATATAAAATTATTCAAGCATACCAAAAGATAATATAAAAATATTTTAGCATAGCCTTTTCATTTTATTTATAATTGAGTGTTGGACATACTTGAAGAAGCATTCCTGCTTTATTTACAATGGAATGTCCTAACAAAGCAACTCATTCAACAATGTCCTATTTTTTTTTTTTGGTTATTTTCTTTGATTACACAAACTGTTCGGGCAACAGTGGAATTTCTCAGCAAAGCAAATTATTAAACAATACACTGCAGAAAAGTAGAAGTAATATGTTCTGACTATGTGCAACTGTATCAAGCTCTGACTGCTCGCATATTTGTTTTTTATCCAGATAGAATGCTACCTCTGCCTCCATAGTGGTAATAGCTCTAGATCTATCTATGACACTTGTAGACCAAGGAGGCACATGGCTGATGTACTTCAGTTATTTATTGTGCATTACAAAAGAGAATCTGTAAAATCATATCCCAAAAGGCATATGGGATACTATGGAAGGTGATGATGTGCCTCTTGCATCACAGCTTGTGGCAAGAGACAATGGTTCGGATGAAAGTTTACAAGTATAGATGTTGTATTGGAAAATTTTCTTCAGCTGCTACAATATTACCTGATTTTTCACTACATGATTGTCACACTATTTTTGGCTTATCCCTACCTAGGACTTCCCCATGCATTAACCAAACCAAATTGAACCAAATCAACAAATTAAGCTACAACCCAACTCAAGTTAATAAAACCAACATCCAATTACTCAAAGTGGCTATACAACTAACTCTTAACAATAAACTATAATTCGTTCCAAAAAAGCTACCTACCAAAGCCGGCAAATGGTGTGCAACAGATTTTTACATTTACAAAATTACTTTAATGTCTTTGTAAATACATTATCATAAAAGTAAATATCTTTTGAGACATGGTCCAAGCATTACAATCCAGTCAAACATGCTAAGCACCTAGGAAATATGGGAATCGATGGAATCCACATCAATTCATTTTCTAATGCCCGTAACCACCAAGTTTTCTAAACAATTTGGATATCCAACCAACCTTGTCACCTTCTGGAAAACTTCAATTAGTACCACCACACTGAAAACTTAGTTTTCATAATCAATGAAGTTGCTCATTAAATGAGACTGTGAGGGTAAGGGTAATTCAAAACTTACAAATCAATGTTGAGTAGCCTAGTTGTTTTCCTTGCAATTTCTAAAATAATTTGAATTATTTTTAACTGAGCTTCCTCTCCCTTCAATCACTTTTCAAGCATGTTGTTCTGTCCTTCAGAGTTGTGTTTCCAAAAAATTTATAACTGGATGGTAATAAGCCTAGTCATTGCTTTTGAAGCACTTATTGCTTATTGTTTTCTTATCTCCAAGCCTAATGTTGCATTGAATTGTGAAATTCCAAAAGAACTTCAAAATATGAGCACCTGATGATGCAAAGAATTTTTTTTTTTTTTGGAGAGATGCAATGGATCACTTAAAACTTAATATGCTTCACCTAATACCTACTAAAAGCTAGAAAATGTATTGAAAACACAAGAGCTGTTTAGACCCCCAATTAAAAGTTACAGCTCGATTGATTTTACACTAACTTAATACTAAGTGCGGAATAGTATAAATGCAAGTGAACAAACAAGCAAGCTACTCTAATCCATAATCTAAGCAACACAGCAGTAAAATGGAATGTAAAAGAGTAGAGAAGAAAGATGCAAATACAAGATAACACGCCGATGTGCTATCGAAAAGGAAACCGAAGAACTCGGCGAAAAACCTCTCTGCCGCCCTTCAAGCGGAAATCGATCCACTAGACAATTAGTTGGGATACATTGGTTAGCAAGAGACCCTCCAAGCTTAATCTACCCGATATACCTAAGCCCTCTAAACTCCTACTCCAACAAGGCTTCTCGGAACCGTGTCTTGTTTAGTTCTCCGGATCCCGCAACAAGCTCCATGTTGCATCTGCCATCCTTGGCTTCTTCCAATACTTCCCAGTAGCACCAAAACTTCACTTGACACTCTGAAATAGTGTGGTAAGTGTTTGAGCTATCAATCTCTCAAAGGTATGCAAATGGAGAGGTAGGAGTTAAAGAAATTCCCAAAACAAATGTGTAGAGGATTGTGGGTATAACAATCTCTAACTCTCAAGGTGTTTGGTTAGGGTTTTCCCTCAGAAGCACTCCTCAACATTTGTGGGTAATGTGGGTATAAATAGTGTAGGCACAGAAAGTGTGTATCAGACTAGACAGGCTGGCAGAACAAAATGTCTCGCGGATGTCTCATAGGAAGGCCTTACTTGCGAGATACTCGCGAGACACAGCTGTCTCCATCTGGCCTGACTCTTTGCATTCCAGCATGTGCAAGACACATGAGTTACTTTACAGGATGCTAAGTCGCGAGCTACCCGTGAAAACATTTCAGTCTTCAATTGCTTGAATCTTCACACTACTCTCTCTCTCTAACACACAACCCTTACAATGAAATCCCATAATAAAAAGAGGGTACAAAAGATTGAATAAAATTACAATTAAATTTGGCACAGAATATAAGCCAACAAAAACACATAGTTGTAAATAACAACTTTACAATCTCCCCCTTTGGCTATTCAGTGACAAAACCACTAAAACAGACTCTAGACTTAAACGTGAGTTTGAGAACAATGGTAAAACTCACTCACACCTAATCTAGAAGCTGTGAAGCACTTGCATGTAAATACCTGTTACCTGAAACACTTGCACACAAACAAAACTTTCATTAAGCTTATGACAAGTTGAACACAAGGTACATACATGAGCAAGTAAAGTGCGATCAAGTTTGTAAACACAGTAAAACATGTAAGCATATCTTGATCAAACAAAAATAGTCATTAAAGAATGACTACAATGAACATTTAGCAAGTAAATGCTCATCCAGGACACGCAATGCAATTAAGAACAATCCCAAGGATCAATTGCATGTCCAACACTCAACCAATGCAAAATACACGAAGTATTTGCATCTAGGATACAAGGTCCTACTAGGGTACAAGAATGAAGTACTTAAGACATATTAGCAATATCTTAAAAGTACATAAAAAATGCTACAAAGCATAGAGAAAAACACAAATATTGAAGAATAAACTGAAATTAAAAAAAAAAAAAACAGAGTATTTAAAACTTTAAACAAAAACAGTAATAGTAAAAACTGTAAACAAAAACAGATGTTCTAACTTCTCCTCCCCCTATCACTGCACTCCCCTTATCAATGACACCATTTTCTCCTCCTTTACATCATGGACACCATCTCCCTCTTTTTGTCATGGAATAGCTAGTCTCCATTTTCTTCTAGCTTCCTTTGAATTTCATCCATCTGAGTTTGGAAAGATGTGAACTTTGTATCAAAGCGAATGTGCTGGGAATACATGATAGTAGATAGTCTGCAAATTTTGGTATTAATCTCTTGAAGTGTAGCCATGATGTTTCCTAACTGTTCATTAAAGGCATAGGGGGTAGAACTTGAGCTTCCCGGAGTTGCATGACTTTCTTGCTTGGTATTCTTTTTGGTGTGACTCATACTTGCATGGAGGGTACGAATGTTAATTGGACTTGGCCTTGGGTATGGGCGCTCATCTTCCGAGGGATGGACACCTTTGAGCTTCAAAATCCTTGAGATAAGGCGACAGAAAGGAATACAATTCCTGGAAGCTTCGGTCAACTGTTTTGGCCAAGATGTGGAAAATATGATAGCACACATCAATCTCTTCATCAGTGATCAGATCATGCAAGAATAATGCTCGACCGAGATTCATATACCCGGTGCTTGATAGAGGATAGAGGTTGCTACACATGATCATTGTGAGCAGTCTCAATTCTGGAGACAGGGATGCCACACTAATTGATTTCCTATTGGAGGAGAATTCCAAATTAGCTCCTAAAGTTTCTTTAAGAACCTCTTCATCTGGATTCAGCTCATCATATACCGGTGGTATGGGGAGTATTGGCCGGTTAATGTGTAAGATTTTCGCCAAATAAACTGGTGTCACTGAGAAACTTTTTCCTCTAACCCAACATTTTAACTCTTCTCCTTCTACAATTGCATTGGCATAGAACTCTTTTACCATGTTCTCATATGCATCCTCAAGAGTTGAAAGCAGAAAGTTCCAATCCTTAGTGGCAAACCAAATTGAAATATTAGTTTCATGGAGAGATGGTTGGTCAACAGCCTTTTCAACCAACAAAGGAGCATCTCGAAAATAGGTCGAATAGGTCTGAAATGCAGCATAAGCTCTGAACAAGTCAGGATCATACACTTCTGTTGAAAAACGAGTCCTCTTTGACCTTGGTGACGGGTCATCAACATCAATTACCGGCTCTTTCCCTTTGCTGCTACCTCCTTTTCCACTCCATCTTCTTCGGAGGAATCATCCATTCTTTTGGTGATGGTTTTAAGAGCAAGTGATTTGCTTGAATTATGAGAAGGCAGTCCCAGCTCATACGTTTGGAGAGATCCAATAAGCTCTTGGATCTTAATCTCATCCAAATCTTTGTTTTCCTCTATTGCTGTGACTTTTGCTCGAAAGCTCTCCGTTAAGGATCTCAAAATTTTTCTTACTACCTTAGTATCTTTAATCTTCTCACCAAGATTGAGCTTAGCAATTACAATTTTGTTGAGCTTCCCATAGAAGGAATCAAAGGACTCATCATCTCCCATCTTAAGCTCTTAAAATTTGGTGGTAAGCATCTACAGCTTTGTATCCTTCACTTTCTTTGTTCCTTCATAAGTGGTCTCCAATATCTCCCAAGCTTCCTTGGCTACTGTCATGTGAGAGATCCTGTGAAACTCATCTGGAGACACATCACAAAAAATTGCATTCAAAGTTTTACTGTTAGCATTAGCTGCCACAAGAGCTGCTTTATCCCAAGTGGATTTAGCAGCCTCCGGCCTATTCCAACCTATTTCTACCGCATCCCAAATAGTATCATCAATGGAACACAAAAATGCCTTCATTTGAACTTTCCAAAAAACATAATTACTACCATCAAAATATGGTGGAACATTTAAAGATTGAGACTGGTCCATCTTAAACGGGGTCAAGGATCACATTCAGGTGGTTACACCATAGCGAGTGTACCCGCTTTGATACCAATTGAAAGCTCGAAAATGTGTTGAAAACACAAGAGCTGTTTAGACCCCCAATTAAAAGTTACAGCTCAATTGATTTTACACTAACTTAATACTAAGTGTGGAATGATGTAAATGCGAGTGGAGAAACAAACAAGCTACTCTAATCCATAATCTAAGCAACACAACAGTAAAATGGAATTTAAAAGAGTAGGGAAGAAAGATACAAACACAAGATAATATGCCAATGTGTTATCGAAGAGGAAACCGAAGAACTCGGCAAAAAACCTCTCTGCCGCCCTCCAAGAAGAAATCGATCCACTAGACAATCAGTTTGGATACGTGGGTTAGCAAGAGACCCTCCAAGCCTAATCTACCCGATGTGCCTAAGCCCTCCAAGCTCCTACTCCAACAAGGCTTCTCGGAACCGTGTCTTGTCTAGTTCTCCGGATCCCGCAATAAGCTCCATGTTACATCTGCCATCCTTGGCTTCTTCCAATGCTTCTCAGCGGCACCAAAACTTCACTTGACACTCTGAAATGGTGTGGTAAGTGTTTGGGCTATCAACCTCTCAAAGGTATGGAAATGAAGAGGTAGGACTTGAGGAAATTCCCAAAACAAATGTGTAGAGGATTGTGGGTATAACAATCTCTAACTCTTAAAGTGTTTGGCTAGAGTTTTCTCTCAGAAGTACTCCTCAACATTTGTGGGTAATGTAGGTATAAATAGTGTAGGCACAGAAAGTGTGTATCAGACTGGACAGGCTGGCAGAATAGAATGTCTCGCGGGAAGGCCTTACTCGCGAGACACAGCTGTCTACATCTGGCTTGACTGCATTCCAGCATATGTAAGGCACATGAGTTACTTCGCAGGATGCTAAGTCGCGAGCTACCCGCGAAAACACTTCAGTCTTCAATTTCTTGAGTCTTCACACTACTCTCTCTCTCTAACACACAACCCTTATAATGAAATCCCACAATAAAAACAGGGTACAAAAGATTGAATAAAATTATAATCAAATTTGGCACGGAATATAAGCCAACAAAAACACATAGTTGTAAATAACAACTTTACACCTACAAACATCATAAATAAAGAATGAACTTAGACTTTTAAAAATAATCTCTTCGCGTGGTTTTAATTTCACTTTGTGTTAAAACCTTCCACTACCTATTTTGATCTCCCTTTGTATATGGTGCAATTAAATAGTCTGAAATTTTAATCAAGCATGTGAATTTAGGTCAAAAATTCATTAAATAACATATTGCTCCACAATTGATTTTCCAACTGCACCTTCCTTTTGAATGAGATCAATTGACAAAAAACCTAAAGCAATACCAGTTTTGTTTTTTCGTACTTCGAAATGTATTATGTATATAACCATGTTTTGAAGCTTGGCCTTTGGTAGCAATTATTTCACAGAATGGACCTTACAAGAAGACTAAATTATTGAACTTTTTTGAGAATCAACTAAATTATTGAACTTAGTTATATGAGGCTACATTCAAGAAATAATTAATTAACCATGTTCTAAGGCATCGGCATGGTTGCTGAAAAATGTCCTACACACTAATCTCAATGTTGATTTCAAGAGGCATAGATTTTTAAAAAGTCTGCAATTAATTTAAACTTCTCAATTTGATGAAAATATCGCACCTACAATAGTTTAGGACATGCCCATTAGGAAAAAATATCACAAAAGATCCAAAGAATTTTCCAAACAACTCAATAAATAATTTGGGATACATCTCAAGGCTAAAAATGACTAAGACACACAATTTACTGCTGAAGGCACCGTTTGAGGGACTTTGATGGAGACATATGCAGAAAAATTATGCAGATCTAATATCAATTATTGGAAGTGGATATCAATCTAAATGATGTAGTATACAATGGACGCATCAATGAGAAGTACAATATGATCAATTCAAGAAATAGAGTCTTACATGTTGAAATACGCTGGAAGGCGATTTGAAATATGCCACCAACACTTTATACTTCGCTAAACCAAGGTAAAATAAAATAGTGTTTTTGGCTATTAAGTTATAGCACTATTGAGCAACATAAACAGCTCCTTTTATTTTTGAAACGACATTCAGGCAATCTCACAAACACATCAATGGCATGCCAAGGATTACGCAGTAAAATTATGCAGAATTATGCAAAAAAATTACCGCAAAATTGAAACACCGAAAACAATTTGCTTTGATTCTAAAACCCAATCCATGTTATACAATTATGATATTGAAATACGATCTAATATCAATTGTTGGAAGTGGATATCAATCTAAATGATGTAGTATACAATGGACGCATCAATGAGAAGTACAATCTGATCAATTCAAGAAATGGAGTCTTACATGTTAAAATACGTTGGAAGGTGATTTGAGACGTGCCACCAACACTTTATACTTCACTACTTTAGAGTCTTACATTCTTCCAATAAGCCACAACACATTAAAAAATGAGACCTGAGATATTTCCAAATAAACCAAGGTAAAATAAAATAGTTTTTTTGGCTGTTAAGTTATAGCACTATTGAGCAACATAAACATGTCCTTTTATTTTTGAAACGACATTCAGGCAATCTCACAAACACATCAATGGCATGCCAAGGATGCTCGTCTAATATAAACACAAACACAAACAAACGAAAAAAAAAAAGGGTCTCATATTAATATAAACAAAGCATAAAAGTTTTGCACCCAAAAAAAAGAATTGAGATGTAGAGATACCTCAACCAAAGCAGGCAAGTTCTGTCAGTATTTAAACACCGTGTGGAAAGGAAGAAAGAAAGGAAGGAAATCAGATAGGCAGCCATTACTACAAAACGGTAGAGCAGGAAGGTGGGTAGCTTTCAAACTCTCTGTTTTCTCACGCAATACCTGAAGGCTTCAACCTTTTTTTTTTCCCCTCCCTTTAAGCTTCCCTCCGCGTTACAATCTTCAAACTCTCTGTCTCCTCACGTTTATATTTGGTCACGCAAAACCCTGAAGGCTTCCACTTTTTTTTTTCCCCCTTCCTTTAAGCTGAAAAGGCTCACACAAAACCGGCTTCAAAGTTTTTTATTTATTTATTTTTTTTCCTTAAAGTTGAACTAAAAAGGCTTTGGGTTGGGCTTGATAGTGGAACTAAATAAATAAGAGATGAGCTGGATTAATTATACAAATTTATTATAGGGTAATAGTGGAAGTAAATAAATAAGTAGTGGGCTGAATTTATAGAGCTGAAAATTGTAAAAACCATTTTAAAATTGAAGGAAAAATTATATTTTTAAAAAAATGATATGACAGCTAATGTGGCGCAACGTGAGAGCAGCAGCATTAAACACTATACTTCAGTTTTTAGTAATATATAAATGTCCTCAAAACCTAAAAGCTGCAATGAGCATCACAATGTGCCAAGTCCTCTAAGTTCTGACATTCTCCCTTGAATGTTTTGCTAAGCCGAGATTGGCTTAGCATTCCATCGAGTTCACCTGCGAGTCCTGAAATATTAAGACAATCAGACATGTAGAGAACAAAATAAACTGAGAAAATCAGAAGGAAAAAAAAAACATTTGAAGTTATGCCTTATTTAATCACTACCACAACCAAAGTTTTTGCAATGTTCTCATGGCTAAATTATTTTGGTTATGGTAAAGATATCTGTAAATAAACAAATTTAAAAAAAAAAAAAAAAGTAATGAAAACTAGAGAAATCAAATTTTACTGCTATGAAGATATTGCAAGTGATCCTATCTTTACTCAAATTAAAAACAAATAAAAAATTCATACCTTTGTCGGTGCTATTTGGCTAATTTTAGAAGTTTAGGAATTTCATATGATAAATCCTATCATTTTTCATCAATTTATTTTTGAGGACATTTTGAAATGTACTAAGTCTGGTACTATTTGAGGAACTTTGAAATTAAATGTTTAAAATTAAGTATTCGTTTGGTAAAAATTATTTTTGTCAACTTATTTTTACTACTATTTATAGATCCTACTGCACTTTTTGATACTATTCATAGATCTTACTGTACTATTTCAGCTAACTTTTACTTTTATATACAGTATTTTCAACAAAAATTTTTTAGTTTCAACAAAATTAGCAGATCCCAAACAGAGATGTTACAAAGAAGATAAATTGCACAAACATCAATTGTTCTAAACGTTTAAACATATAAATTTTTCAATACACTGATTGGTTTTTTTATTCATAACTGCATTTTAAGCTGTGTATATAGTGTATACTACTCCACCTAAGTAATAAAATTTCATTCCGTTAAATTTATTGCAAAATTGACAATGATAAATAATTTTAGCCACTGAAAAAATGTACAAGTACCGTCACGGTCGACCAGGTACACGTGTTGTTTTAGATAAATTAATGAAATATGAGGTAAGTTTAAATGGTGGGTGAGAGGTGATCAATTATATTTATGGACATTATTTATGACACATTACATTACTCTATAGAGACCCACACTTCTTCATGGCTCTTAAGGTCCACAGTTTTAATGTCGCCTGTTGCAGAAGATAAAATAGAAGAGAGAGAGTTTGGTAGCACTCACTGTCTTTGCCATTTCTTTGGTCACTATCTCCAAAATCTGCTATTGTTAATAAAAGATATTTTCATTTTTACCCCGACGAAAATAACGTTAATGAAAAATTGTACTATTTGGCCACTACAAATTTAACAGTATTTGTCGGTGCCGACTGTAGAACTTAAAGCCTGATGTGACAAACCATACACAATGACGTAACCTGATCATGATGGAAGGGGAACTTGACCAAAAGCAATCAATTCGGTCTTTTTTTTTTCTTTTTTTTCTTTTACTTTTCTATTTTTCTATTTTTTTTTATAAAAAAAATAGATGATTAATGTCATCCTATCGTAGTTTGGCGTGGGCAAGTCAGCCTCTTGCCTTATGATGTGGACGCTCTCACAAAATATCACAGAGTTAACTGTCTTTCACATTCCATTGGACCTCAACTTCCCAAGTTGTTGCCAATTTTCACTGTATAATTTAGACTCATATGAAAATGAAGTTCACTTGTTAGCTTAAACTTTTTTTTTATTTTTTATGGGAGTTAGCTTAAACTTTTAAATGTGATGATTTAGACCTATATTAAAATGAAGTTTGCTTGTTAGCTTAAACTTTAAATGTGACCATTAAGAGCGCTAACATGTAATCAATAACCTTATGCATATCTTTCTAAAAAAAAAAAAAATCTTATGCATATGCACGGCATGGATACATTTTAAAAAAATAATCATAAATATATGCATGTTAAAATTCTTGTGTAACTTTGAATGCTATTGGTGGTCATTTTTATTTTTTTTCAACCCTTTATAAAGGTCTTACTAGGATTTTATTTGGTAATGTTGATTGTTTATCATTGATTGTTTTATTTGTGAAAAATATAAAATATTTTGTCACTTCTTAACTTAATTTTTGTTATTAGGGTCCAATAAATTTATTTCATGTTTACATATTTCAAATAGGATATGAACAACTAAATCTTTAGAACATGGTAAACTTTTGCATTGAAGTCTATATTTGAACTAATAATAAGTTTTTGTAAGAAAAAATGGATTATTTTTAAGTGGATCATAAGTGGTTTCAAATAAGATTTTAATAGAATGAGTTGGAAGTAATTTTAAGGACTTAAAATGGTCTTAAATAAGTTAGTAGTATTACACATCCTAAGAAAAAAAAAATTTCTATGGAAATGCTTATGGAACTGTCTCCCTATCAACAGCAATCTTGCCCACCGAGGAGTGCCTCTGGAGGATGCTTGCATGCTCTGTTTTGACCCACATGAATCCATCCTCCGTGTCCTAAGGGATTGCATTATAGCGAAGTCCTTCTAGCAGCACAGCAACCTCCCTATGGATCCCCATCTCTTCTTCAGTGCAGATTTGCCTACTTGGCTCCATATGAACTGTTGCAACTCGTTTCCTGGCCCCTCCCCTTTGTGTTCTTGGGAAGTTTTCTTTCTTTTAGCCATTTGGCAGCTCTGGCTTCAGAAAAACAACTGGATTTTCAAAAACACTCCGGTTAGTAACCATCTTCACCGGGAAGTGTTTAACAAGGCGATTGAGCACAACCTCATTGTGTCGGATAATACACAAACACCAAGGAGAATTATCAAGGAAGTTTCTTGGTCTAAACCTAACTTTGGGTGGGCCAAACTTAACACGGATGGGTCCTCCATGGGCAATCCAGGGGTGGCAGGTGGGGGTGGTGTTATCAGGAATCAAAATGGAGATTGGATAAAAGGTTTTTCCAGATCCATTGGTCTCGCCACCAGCATTACTACGGAACTTTGGGCACTAAGGGATGGGCTCAAGATGTGTATTGAACTGCAGCTGCCTGCTATGGTTGTTGAAATGGATGCTCTGTTAATTGTTAATATGATATCTGGGGTCTCGGCCTATTCTAAACGATTATCTCCTCTTGTTGATGATTGCAGGGCTTTACTCAGTAAAATCTCCCATGCCCAGGTGCAGCACTACTATAGAGAGGCCAATGCAGTGGCTGATGCCCTTGCCAGACACAGTGCTACTATGGAGGATGATCTTGTCGCTCTGAACTCCCCTCCTACTTATGTTTTAATGCTTTTATTTCAGGATATTACTAGTCAGTAGTCATGTGTATCTAAGGCACTGCCGTAGCAGTGCCAACACTGGTGTCTAGTCTTTTTGTATTATCCAGTTAACCAAAAAAAAAAAGTATTACACATTCAAAGAGTTACATAGATGTATAATAAATTTTAGTTGAGCATTATATATATATATTTTTTTTAATTAAGATTCATGAATCTATATGTAAAGACATTTGACACTCAGTTATATAATGACTTGGCACAAAATTGAAAATCAATTAAAATTCAAAGACATATGACATCAAATTGAAGGGAAAATTAGAAGAATACTTAAGCACAAAATTGGAATGCAATTAACATCCAATTTGGATGTTTAATTGAACTTTATCTCAGTTTATACTTTATTATAATATATATATATATATATATATATATATATGAAGTGTATATGGAGTTTTATTTATTTATTTTGAGAGATAAGACAAACAAATGCAAATGATGGAATCAAGATACACAAACTATTTCTTCTCAAAAAAAAAAAAAAAAAAAAAAAAAAAAAGAAGAAGAAGAAGAAGAAGAAGAAGAAGAAGAAGAAGAATTTGCATGGTACTGCTCAGTTTGATTGGTATCACCGTATCGATTTGATTAATATTCTTTGGTTGGATGGGTGATACATAGTTAATGAGTAAAAGTAATAATATAATTTAAAGCCTACACATGATTGCCATAAATAAAGGTCTTTCAAAATTAATAAAACTACTGAATTCCAAAGCAATAGGATATATTATTGTGGTCGTCCATTTTTGCAACGAGTAATAAATACTTGCATTAAAATTAAGAAATTAAACTGACATATAGCATAAAATTAGACTTCAATTTTCTCTTAGCTTTGTGTGTATATGATTAGTGTTGGATGTGCTAAAACACCCAAAATACTATTTTAGCACCAAACAACAAAAAACCTACTACCTCTGGTGTGCCAAATCTTAAAATATAAAAAAAAAAAAAAAAAAAAAAATTGTAGCTTGCTACAAAAATCTGTTACTAGTAGCCGTTGTTGTAGTAAGCTGCTACTCATATTTTATTAAAATAAATTTGGGCTAGCTAGTATGACATGTGTTTACTAATGTAGATCTTTGAGATTGGTTTTGGATTTTTTTGGTGGTGATGGTGTGATGGTTGTATTGCCACAATGGTTGGCCATGACCGGCAATGTTAATGCATCGGCAGACAAATGTGAGTAGCGGTTGTTTGTTGGGTTTCTATATATTTATTTTGGGTAATTGAAATAAGAAACAGGCATAAATATAGGATTTAATTAAATATGTTGACATGTGGTAGCTTTTTATTGGTAGAACATAAAGTGCAATAGAGAGAGTGGTACAAAAAATTTGCATTCACTAATTTGGAGCAATCTTTCTCTTATCCATTATATAGTAATTGAAGAGAACATTCACATGTAATTTTAGTCACATGATTTTTTTAATGAATTCTATAACTTTTTTAAAATAATACACATAAATAGTTTTAAAATTCTCCATGTGGTGTATTGAAGGAGATTCCTCCAAAATGCTTTGGAGCTAAGCTTTGTCTTTTGAAAGCTCAAATAGTGCGAAATACTAGCTTGTTTAGACCCCCAATTCTTAATTACAGCTTGATTAATTTTATGATTAACACACTTGATGTAGAACATACATGATTAGCAAATTAATCAATCTAAGTATTCAACAATTGCATGGATGAGCAAATAAGTGCAATGGTAAAATGGAAAGGACAGTGGGTAAAAAAATAGCAAACTCAAGATAATACGGTAATGTGTTATCAAAAAGGAAAACCAAAGAACTCGGCATAAAAAACTTTCTGCAGCCCTTCAAGACAAAATGATCCACTAGTGAATAAGTTGGAGTACAAGCATACCAAAAAGACCATCCAAGTCTAATCCACCCAAAGTACTTGAGCCCTCCAAGCTCCAGCTACCAACGGAATTCTCAAAATTTTGTCTTCACTAGCTTCCCAGATCTCGCAATATTGCCCAATTGCATCTACCAAGTCTCACTGGCTTATTTTGGCAAATACCCAATGCTTCCCAAACTCCAAAACACTCTCTACACTCTGAATAGGAATGAGTTATGTTTTGTTACAAATCTTCTCTCAAGGTATAATAATGGGAGAAGGAAGGAGAAGAGATTACAAGGATTTCTCTCTTGAGGATGAGTAGCTCTCTCTAACAAGGTGGATGTTGTAGAAACCTTTCTAGGGTTTTCTTCTTAATAGCCTCCTTATAATTTTGTAGGTAATGAGGTTATATATAGTGTGGGTAAAGAAGAGGAAATGTCACACTTAATATTCAACTAGTCAGTACATCTCGCAGGTCACTCACAAGTTATCCAAGTCGCGAGTTACTCATGAGATACATTGACTCTTAAACTTCCACATGTGCTCTTCACATGGCCTTTCGCGGGTGTTGAGTTGCGAGCCAGTTACGAGATCAACTGTCTTGAGCAATCTTCACTAACCTAATACTAAACCCATTACAATTAAATCCCACAAAATACAAGAAAATAAATTAATGAAATTACAACACTTTTTTGTCATGGAATAAAGCCAACATAAATGCTATGCGAAAAACCATAACTTAACAATCTCCTCCTTTGGCTATTTCATGACAAAATACCCTATAACAGACTCTAGACTTAAACGTGAGTTTAGGAACAATGGCAAAACTCACTCACGCGTAAATCTAAAACCTATGATGAACTTAGAACATATATACCTGTAACCTAAAACACTTGCACAAAACACATTAGACCCTCAAGGTAAAGCAAGTAATAAAGGACAAGTATAATGTAATAAGTAAACGCAATCAAGTAAACATGATGTGAAACATATGAGTAACTTGATTAAACACCAAATTGTGATATGGAAAGGACTACAATGATCACTTAGCAAAGCAAATAATCATTCGAACAGGCAATCATTAAAGCACAATAGCTAAAGCATGTATGTATGTCCAACACATAAACACGATGTGATGAGAACAATAGAGCATAAATACTAAAGGTATCTCAAAGCACCATAAAGAAAACAAGAAAACAAACATAATGTAAAACAAAACAAGGTTTTCTCATAAAAAATTGTCTTCTCCTCCTTGGTATATGCATCTCCCTTATGGAATTTTTCCCCTTACAAATGTGCACGAGTCCAATAGACTCTCTAGTATACTCTCTCCTTTTTTGACACAAATAGACAAAGGGGCCAATAAGAATGAGGGAAAGAAAAGAATATAGGATCAAGGGAAAAAACGCATATGGGGTTCAAGATGAAAGAGAAATGAAGCTCAACCAAAAGATAAAACACCTTAAAAACCCAATGCTACAAAGTATAAAGTAAACATGACATGCTAAGGATGCTAGAAGATCAAAATGATGCAAGAGCATGAAAAAGAACATGGCATGATAAGGGTGACAAGGTATATGCAGGAGGTGGCTTTGTGCAATTCATGAGCAAAATATGAGAAATGCACATGTGGGGCAAGGTGTGTAAAATACACAACCAATAAACCAAACATGTTTCTAATGAGGAAACATGAACATCCCCAAAGTTTGGTACTCATCGAAGTCCAAACGAGTGAGAAAATGCCTAAGAGGCATTTCATCAAACACTTAGTGTGCACACTAACATCCTATATATAATGAAATGCATGAACATGGTGAAATCTATCCTCAATACATGTTCTAATTGCTATAAAGGGCCAACATCTAGATCAAATCATCAAAAGAAACAAATCCCATACAAAAAATTTGACAAAAATTAAGGTTTCCAACCCCCATTTGAGAAAATCCCAACTATAAACACAAAACCCCCCAAAAACATAATCTAATGATCAAAATCAATGAAAAGAGTTAAAGATTACCTTAGAGATGTTAATGGAATGAAAAAAAATTTGAATTTAGTTGGGTTTTGATGTAAAAACTTTGATTTAGGGGTTTTGGAGAAGATAAGAGAAGTTTCAAACAAAAGAACCACAAAATACCCTTTAAAAAGCTGATTCTAAGCATTTCACGAATCACTGACTTGCGAACCAGTCGCGAAAAATTCGGGGACTCAGAGTTGAGTAGCAAGCAAGTTGCAAAATTTTCGTGGATTAGTTTCAAGTCGTAACACTCTTGTGAGGCAGTTGCAAAACTCTCTGTCCAAAATTGAAAAACTTAATAATTAGACCATTTAAACTCGCAACTAGACTGGGACTTAGACCACTAGTGAAATGAATCATGAAAACACCTAAAAATCATGTTTTCCACACAAAACAACTTGAAAACCTTGAAAAACATGGGTGATACAAATCACTTCCAAAAGCAAATAGAATGATCAAAAATATTTTTGATTGGATCCACATATGGTTAAGCACACACACATCACATTTAGATATGTACAATCACACAAATGAAATAGATATTCATTGAACATTAGACTTTTGTGTTGTGTGTGAGTATCAAGTATGAATTAGTCCATAGTCTAGCATGAAACTCTAATGATCAATTCAATCAAGTCATATACAAATAACACGAAGTCAAGAAACCTATCTCATGAATTGAAATGAACATATATGACTCCTCACCAAAGTGTTTACTTGATTGAAAGATTTTTATTTGGCTTCCATTTTTCATACTTTTTGATTAACACAACTCAATTTTTGAGCATCGATGCCATGAAATATTTTATATTTCTTTGAAGAGTAATGGCATCATACATTATAAATACATTTTGCTCCACCTTTTCTTAGTCTAACTAGTTTTTAAACCAAGGCTTTTTCAGCTTTTTCAGTTTTTTCTTTTTTTAGAGATTGATGTTTGAAGAGCTTTTTGACAGAAAATTAAATGTGGGGAGATATATAAGATCAAGTCTATGCATGTATCAAGATCAATCAATACTATTGGCTAGAAATTCATGACAAGCTTGAAGATCTATTTACAACTATCAAATATAGATTTCTAGATTTCACTCACATTCAATATAGGTGCATATATAATAAGCTAAGCTCATAAATTCACTACACCATTAGTACAAAGGTATTAGGCCAAACTCTACATGTGATATGTGCTCAAACATATATGTGCAAATTTTTTGAATTTTGTACTTTTTATGTGGTTTTGGATTTTTACACACACAAAACAAAAGCATAAAAGTAAAAACTAAAGCATAAAAGTAAGATCAAAAGCAAAAACAATACATATAAAGAAATGCAAGATGCACAAATGCATGACGATATAGCATTCAATGCATGAAGAGTTCTATAAAGATCGAAAGAATTAGATCAAGAACCAAAAAAGCAAAAGCTCAACCATAGGGACTATTTCTCACCCAAACGGAACAATTGTTTGGAGTGAGTGTCTCATGAGAAGAGAGACGAGGGTTGGAAGAATGAGAAATGGAGATGCACATAGACAAGGAGCTAAGAGCATTAACCACATGCTTCAACAACTTACCATTTTCATCCAAATCTGGTTTAGCTTGCAAAACACAACTTCCAAAAAGATTAAGTTTCTCTTTTCTTTTTATTGTTTTAAAAGCTTGAAACTTAGAGCAATGAGGTCTTAGATGACCAAAAGCACCATAATGGTGATAAACAATGTGTTTAGGTCCATTAGGCCTTTTAGGGAGGGATCTAGCAACATTGTTTTGTTCTCTATTCAACATGGAACATTGAAGTCTTATATGACCAATCACACCACAATGGTGGCAAGTAGGAACAAACTTAGATCCATTCAAATTCCTACGGTGAGACCTAAACAAAGGTTTTGGCTTAAGAGCCTTTCTCTCCACTTTATGATTTCTTTTGTGTGGAGGTATGTACACCGATTTGTCTTTAGAGGTAGAAATCACAATAGGCATAAAATCGCGTTTCAAAACATGATTGCAACAAATATTTTCTTCCTTTTTAACAATAGGTTCAGCAATCAAACATTTGACATGCATCTTAAGAGATTCATTTTCACATTTAAGATCATCAACAAGTTTGTTAGACAAAGCAAGTTTAGCATCCAAGTCCATATTCAAACATTCAAACTCTTTCAACTTTTCATAAGAATGTTCAACAAATTTCTTATACTTTTCAACCAATTTTTTTGGATTCGTTGAGTTTAGCAATCAAATCATCCTTTTCACAAATGAACTTGCTGAATTTTTCATGAAATTTTAAAAACTATTTCTTCAAGAGTTTGATGTTTGGAATTTTAACACCACCCAAAGATTTATGTAACATGACATCACAAGCATGATGATAAACAATTATAGAGGCATTTTTACAAATACATGGCATCTTACAATCAACAATATCCAAAACAGACAAAGAAGCACACAAAACACTATCCATGGCAATTAACACAAAGGATCAAGGATGACACTTAGGTAATTAAACCAAAACAAGTGTACTCATTCTGATACCACGTGAAAGCTCAAATAGTGCAAAACACTATAGCTTGTTTAGACCCCCAATTCTTAATTACGGCTTAATTAATTTTATGCTTAATACACTTAATGCGGAATATACGTGATTAGCAAATTAATCAATCTAAGCATTCAACAATGGCATGGATGAACAAATAAGTGCAACGCTAAAATGGAAAGGGTTGTGGGTAAAAGAATAGCAAACCCAAGATAACACAGCGATGTGTTATGAAAGAGGAAAACCGAAGAACTTAGCATAAAAATATTTCTGCAGCCCTCCAAGCCGAAATGATCTACTAGTGAATAAGTTGGAGAACAAGGATACCAAAAAGACCTTCCAAGCCTAATCTACGCAAAGTATTTGAGCCCTCCATGCTCCAGTTACCAACAGACTTCTTGCAATACTGCCAGATTGTATCGACCAAGCCTCACCAGCTTATTTTGGCAAATACCCAATGCTTTCCAAGTTCCAAAATACTCTCTACACTCTGAATATGCGTGGGTTGTGTTTGGATACAAGTCTCCTCTCAAGGTATAACAATGGAAGAGGGAAGGAGAAGAGACTACAAAGATTTCTCTCTCGATGATGAGTAGCTCTCTAAAACAAGGTGGGTGTTGTAGAAACCTTTTCAGGATTTTCTTATGAATAGTCTCCTTACAATTTTTTAGGTAATGATGGTGTATATAGTATGAGTAAAGAAGAGGAAAGGTCACACTTAAAATCCAACTAGTCAATGCATCTCGAGGGTCACTCGTGGGTCAGCCAAGTCACGAGTTACTTGCGAGATACATTGACTCTTGAACTTCCACATGTGCTCCTCATATGGCCTTTCGTGGGTGCTAAGTCCTGAGCCAAGTCACGAGATCAACTGTATTGAGCAATCTTCACCAACTCAATACTAAACCCATTGCAATTAAATCCCATAAAATACAAGGAAAAAAATTAGTGAAATTACAATACTTTTTGTCATGGAATAAAGCCAACATAAATGTTATGTAAAAAACCATAACTTAACATCCTTTACCTTAGTGTTTTTGCTTTTAGTAGGATACTTAATTCCAATTTTCTTTTAAATTTTCACTTTTAGTTGAGTTTTTTATATATTGTTTTTAACACTTTTATGATTGTAATGAATTATTTTTAACACCTAATACATATATATATATATATATACACATATATCAACGGGGGAAGGGGGACACACAGCTGAAGGGAAGAGTCGGAAGCACAGTATAATATAGTGAAAGTAATGTAAGCAAATAAGTTAGAACAATAATAACGTGGTAGAACTAGCTAAGCAGTATATATCAAAATAATTCAAAGTAAATGAAAGCAATTTAGAACCGTCCGAGATGGCGGTAATCCGTCCAAGGTGGCGGTAGTAACAAGTAATATAGTAAATTGAAAGCTGAAAATACTTGTTATTGAAAGTAAAACAAAGCACTTACAGTAGTAGTAGTAAATACAAGATCTCAGAATAGGTTAACAATTACAAAACTTGAACTAGTACTAGTTACAAGGTTTGTAGGGATAGTAGTAGTAAGAGCAAGATAGTAGGAGCAAGGAACTCTCTCAACAGAAGGCTTCTAAAAGAAAGAAGTTATGGGAAGAGAATTCTAATTTAAGCTTAAGGGACAACCCCCCTTAAATAGGAAAAAATTCTGAGTGAACAGTGTCATGAACAGTAAAAAGTGAACAGTGACTGTGAACAGTAATCTGTGAACAGTAATTGGTGAACAGTACTTTTTCTCCTTTTTGACCCAAAATCTTCAATAATTGGGGCCAAGTCTGATTTCCCAAACCAAAGAAAGCTTAAGACGCATGGAGCAATGCATGGAGCAAAGAATTTAATTGACTGTGAAATGACAAAAAGCCAAAAAAAAAAAGCCGAAAGAAACTCATTTATGCATGTAGTGGAGTAGTGGTGTAGAAGCTTTACTAGGGAGTAGACTTTGTCAGAAGAAGCATGGCAGGACCAAAATATGGGAACATGACAAATCCAAAGTGAGTGGATTCCGTTCATCTTTTCAAGAATCTCATCATGATCCTTAAGGAATATCTTTATTCCTAAGGGCTTGTCAGACTCATGGGATTACATAGGGACTTCATCATAGCTTTTTTTAATATTGCAACATTTTTAGCCATTGTGCAAGCTAGACAAACAAAGAAATCAACCATCAGTCAACTGCAAGATCAGGAGTAGCATGGGAGAGTAAATTTATCAGTGAGAACAAGAATTTCAAAACAATAGTGCTTTAACAGTAGCCCGAGGTGGCCACACATTTAATCAGTGGAAGGAGCATCGGATGGATAGCCATCAAAAGGATCAAAAGGACCTTGTGGAGAATCACATTCATGTTCATGGTAAATAGCATATTGATTACAGAATCCACAATATAAAATTGGATTAAGCACCGGAGTTCTTTTCGGGATGAGAATGCTTCTTAGATTATGATGATCAGCTATCCGCAATTGAGCAATGGCAGCAGCATATGGTCTAGGACCAAAAATAGAAATTCTATCTATGCTTCCTATGAAATGATAATTTTTCCATAGATTCTGAGCAACCTCAATAATTTGGTTATTAAAATAATTTCTCCAACATTTTGCAAGAGCATAAGGATCATTAAAGGACAATTGAGAATTTCCTTGAAACCATTGTCGTTGGTGAGTATGTCCATTGATGAGAATGAGATGCTTTGAAGGCTGGACAGTCATCTAGTTATCTCTTTCCCACTTTGGCAAAGTGCTCCAGCATCTGATGTGAAAGTTCAAAATGGGTATGAAACACCCTTGAACGTTTAGACCCCAAATTACAAAATACCAATTCAAGCTTTATATCAAACAATTAATGTGCGGAATATGATAACAAGCTTATAACGGAATTGATACAACAATCTAAACCAAATATAAACACATCCACAGCAGTAAATATAAGGCAAAGATAAAGGAAAGAAAGATGCAAACACACGGACAACACACGATGTGTTATCGAAGAGGAAACCGAAGTCCTCGGTGTAAAACCTCTCCGCCGCCCTCCAAGCGGTGATAAAATCCACTAAAGAATATAGTTGGGATACATGAACAGTAGAAGACCCTCCAAGCCTAATCTACCCAAGTACCTAAGCCCTCCAAGCTTCTTACTCCAACGAGGTTACGCCGAACCTATTTCTTCTTTAGCTTCCCGGATTCCGCTACTTGACCATAGCATCAACCAATGTATATTAGTTCCTTCCCAAACTGCTTCCCTAAGCACCAAATGGACCTTCTCACAAACGTGGGTGTGGTGAGATAAGGATTTGGTAAAAGACCTCTCAAGGATATGACAATGGAGAGGAAGAGAGTAGAGGAATTTGAAGAGTCTCTAAGGTAAAGATTGGGGATGAGGCAATCTTGTTTTTCTTTAGGGTTTCTCTCACAAAATTCTCTCTAGAAGCACTCTCAATTTAGTGGGTATAAGGGTGTATATATAGTAGGGTGAGAAGGGAATGCAAAACGTCAGTTTTTGCCAAACAGAGTTAACTCGCGGCTTGACCTCGCGGCTTGTCCAAGTCACGAGTTCCAGTCGTGACGTAACGGCCTGGACAGCCTGGAACTTTTGTCCTGTAGCATGACAGCTGGCGCGACCCTTCAGCTTCCCCAGTGTGCCTCTCACGTGCCTGACTTTCGCGGCTTGCCAGTCGCGATCCACCCGCGAGCCATAGCCGCGAGACTCTGTTTTTCTTGCACACTCTTGAGCTTTTCTTCACATCTTCTCACATACTACCCTTACAATTTTCCCACCTAAATACAGGGTTACTAAGTGCTAAATTACAAGCAAATTGGTCACGGAATAAAGCCAATTAGATGGTTGATTAAATTCAACCTTACAATCTCCCCCTTTGGCTATTCCGTGACAAAACCCTAAAACAAACTCTAGACTTAATGCGTGAGTTGGGAACAGTTGGAAAACTCACTCACACCTAACTCTAGAATCTGTAAAGCTCTTGAACATATGAATAAGTAACTCCTGAAACACAATAACATAACAACATCATTGTATGCAGAAAACTTAATAGGCATATGGAGCAACATAAGCATGATCAAGCAAAAATGAATATAAGCACAAAAGCAATAATTCATGGCAAGATCAACAACAGTAGTCACTTAAGCAAAAGTGATTACTATGTTCATTCACATAGGAAATGAACATCCGGACATGCAAAACTGATAAACTCAATTGAAGAGAATCATTTGCAAGTCCAACACTCAACCAATGCATACAAACATATATGCATCTAGGAACAATCCTACAAGGGCACAAGAGTGTTGTACTTAAGATAATGCAAGGCATTAACAAGTACCAAAACACAAAGCATAAAGGCTGCAAAATCAAAGATTTGCAAATACATGGCACAAACCATAAAAGCCTACAAACATGCTAAAGTGCTAGAAACAACCCTCAAAACTTACAAAAGCAACAATGGGTACAAATCAACAACACACAGTGCTGAAGCTGAAAAACATCAAACTATATATATGCTGAAATAAACAGCTACTACCACAATATTTTGAGTCAACAAAGTTTTATATACAAAAAAAAAAAATCTAAAAGAAATGATGAAGAAATCTCCCCCTCAAAACGATCACTCCCCCTCAAGAGCTGCCCACAAAAGTTCTCCCCCTTTTTGACCGAAATGGCCAAAGGGTCACAGTTGCAGCTTTGTGAAAATACCATCAACTTGAGCTGCTAACATATCAATTTGGTCCTGCATGACAACCAGTCTCTCCGACTGCTCTTTCTGGCCATCTCTGAGGGTCTTTTCCATTTCCTTAATACGTTTGTGAAGGTTATCAAAGAACATTTGCAACTTGTCAGGTGGAGGAGCAGACCGTGGATGTGTAGTGCCTGGTTGTTGTGATGCATGGATGGTATGAACAGGTGAACCTTGCTCAGGAGTAGAGGAAGTGGCAGAAAATAGATGTGCCCTCTTTGGAGTTTTGGATGAGTGACTCTTGCTGGCCTGTAGAGTGAACATGGAGATTGGTCGAGGACGAGCAATCACGTTCCCAATCGAGGGAGGAGTAACACCTTCACGTAAAATGAAGTTCATAATAAGACTATAGAAAGGAAGGCACCCTCGTGCTACTGATCTGGTTGCTGTCTTTCTTATAATGTGATAAATATGGGCACAGATGTCAATGGTGGTGCCAGTGATGAGATCACATAGAAATTGAGCTCTTCCAAGATTTATATACACCGTGTTGGTCAGCGGATAGAGGTTTGAAAACATAATTAGCTTCAATGTAGTCAACTCAGGTGAAAACTTGGAAGTACTGATTAATGTCCCTGTGCTGGAAATGTCATGGTCAGGACCAAGAATTTGAAGAATGTCCTGAATCTCTGGAGTACGATCATCATACGGCGTAAGGTCAGCATCCGCAGGACGTGTGATTTTGAGAAGTTCAGCTATGGTGTCTGGATTAATGATGAACTCCGTTCCTCTTACCAGACAATGTAGTTCAGTCTCAAGATCAACTGAGTTTGCGAGACATTCCTTCACAAGTTCAATCATCGGATCAACAAAATTTCCGAATAGAGCTGCCCAATCTTTTGTCTCGAAGATCCGAGGGACAAAAGTTGTGTCCAAAGTGTCAAATTTGACCTCCCGTTCCACTATAGGAGTTCCTCGGTCAAAAATGTTGAAGTAGGCATCTTGGTGCTGAGGAGATCTGAATAATTCATTAGTGAGTTCAGTGGATGGCTGTGAGGAGGACTGTGTTCTTTTTGCAACAGGCACAGTTTCTTCTTCTGTCATCGCCTCTTTTCCTTTCGAGGATTGTCGAGACATCTGTAAGATAGCAAACACACAGAAAAGTACCAAATGCAATACCACAGGGAATCAACAACAGCTTGCTTAGATTCAGTTAAGAATGTGAGAAAAAAATTTCACTTTAATCACAAACACAAGAATCAAATCAACAACAAGATACCAGATGGTTAAAATGAAACACACTCCACACTTAAGCACAAAGACTATAAATACCACAGAACCATAGACAAATGACCCACGGCCACATACAGAGAGTACCACATAGATCTCAAACCCATATGTTTAAAGAGAATGAGAAACTCTATCAAATTAACAACGCTCAGACTGGAGACAAACATGCTGAAGTATAAACATGATATAAAATAAACTTAGCAGCAAAGGAAAACAACCTCAAACAGACATAATCACCCTTTTAATGCAAACCCATATATGAAAAAAAAACGCATAGCACATGTGCAAGGTTCAACACAAGAAGGTAATGGAAAACATAGTAAGAATGAAATGAGGGAAAGAAAACCCATACCTTAGTCTTGGAGATTTATGCAGAAATGATGCAGAAAAGAGAGATTTTTTCAGTTAGAAACGAACTGTTTGAGAGAGAGATTGAAGAAGATAATGAACAGTCACTGAAAATTGAGGGAAAACTGAAAATTAATTTTAAAAACTGTCTTCAAAAACTCAAAACACGCGTTTTTCGCGACTTGTCCAAGTCGCCAGTAAGTCGCCAGATCAAGCCGCGAAACACTGTGAAGGTAAGATTCTAGAAAGATCTTCTAAGTGTTTTTCGCGACTGGAAGATTTTGCCGTGAAGGAGTCGCGAGCTGAGCCGTGAAAATCTCTGAGTAAACCTCGCGATTATACCTTCCACCCTCGAACAAGCCGCCAAAATGAGTCGCGAAAAGAGCAAAACTCAAACTTTTCAAAAATTTTCTAAGTCTTTTTCGCGACTTAGAGTACTGACTAGCCAGTAAGTCGCGAAAATCTCTGACTGAGCTTGCGACTGGGGCTTGCGACTGGGCCAACCCGCGACTTAGTCGCCAAAACAGGGCAACACTATTTTTGAAATTTTTGACATTTTGCAAAAACAAAGTACTTTCCAAAAACAAAACAAAACACTCAAAAATCTTTTTGTGTTCGATCAACAAAGATTGAGCATGTGAAAACACATTTAATCAAGTACAATCACACAAATGAATATGGCATTCATTGAACATAGACTTGTGTGTTATGTGTGGATATCGAAAATAAGATAGTCCTTAGTCCAATGTGAAGCTTCAATGATCAATTCAATCAAGGCATACACAACTAGCACTAGATAATGTGATCTATCTCAATTATAGAAACATGCATATATGACCTCCCACAAAAACTTGATAACAATTCTCTGAAGCTTTTCATTTGGCTCCATATTCAACATATCATTTGCAACTTTTGAGCAAAAAAAATCTCATTGAGAAATAGATGCCTAAAATTTTTGATATTTCAATTGATGAATTAGCCTTTGGCCCTTTTTTTTTTTTTTTAAGCATCACACAATTTATTTTGGTCTCTTTCCCTTTTTCCTAGTCAAATACTAGTATGTACGACAGGCTTTTGCAACCCTATATCTCTTTTCATTTGGAGATTTACATTTTAGAGAGCTCTTTTAAAGCATAAAAATAAAAGGTGGGAAGATATATAGGCATGAGTCTATGCATGTCTCAAGATCAACAAAACCATTCACTAATCATTCATGACAAGGTTGAAGATCTATTTACAACAATCACATAGATTTCAGAATTTCTTCCACAAAGATATGAGTGCATGAGAGACAAGCTAAGCTCATTAAATGCACAAGGCCATAAGTACAAAGGTACAGGGCAAAACATGCTTGGAGACAAAACTCAACAAAGTGATCAAACTTTTTGGATTTTCAACTTTTTATGCGTTTTTGGATTTTTGACACAAAAACAGTAGAAGAAGGAAAAAAATAATAGCATTTTAAACACAAATAAACTACAAATTAAGCAAATACTCAACAACACAAAGCAAATGACCAATCTTATCCACAAAGCATAGGAAGAATTAATGCATGGACATGTTATAATGCTTATGCATGAGAACCCTTTGTCACCCACACGTCACGTGCGTTTGGGGTGATATCCTTGACGGATCGGGTACGAGAGTTAGGACTTTCAAACCTCCTGTTGAAGCTCTCCAAGCAAGTGGTGAAGGCGCCAATCATTTTCACCACGTCCGTCATTCCGAGATCACGGTTTTGGCTCCTTGATTGCTCACCACCCCAAGACCTCAAGTCATTTCTTCTTCCTCGTGACCAAAGTACACTCGCATTGTTGTCTGCTCTTAGCTTTTGACAGTTGGGTCTAGTGTGTCCTTGCAGTACGCAATAGTGACAACTATAGTTTATTCTAGGACTCTGCTGCTGTCTTGGAAGAGATCTTCCTCTAGCTCCAAATCTGACTTCAGATTGATTTCGGAGCTTGTTAAACACCCGTTGATTAGCCACATTCTTTTTCTTCTCGGCCTTAACTATCTCTGGAGTAGGCTTATCGACAGCCGTCTCTTTGGTTTTCACAAACTTTACTTCCTTGGTGACTTTGGCTGATGAGCTGCTCCCTCCGGTATATCCCAACCCGGACTTGTCTGAGGCATGTTTTTAGGATGAAATAACATCATCTAGCTTCCTGGAGGAGATCCTATCTACCTTGGCATGAGCTTGTACTACCTCTTGCTCAAGGAATCTCACTTTAGTGTAAGCTTCTGATAGCTCACCATTAAGTGTCTCAATTTCACATTTAGCTTCCTTATATCGTGCCAGGAGACTTTTGTAATCTTCCTCAGCTCTCTTCATCTTCTTGATGGCTGCATTAGCCACCATAGCATAGGTGTCTTCTCAATGAGTGAGTTGTAAGTCTCTTGCAATCCCACTGTTTCTCCAACTTCCTCATCTTCAGACTCCTCGACTATTGCCATAGACTCCAAATCAGAATGTTCCCCAAGCTCCTTTACAAGTGTACCCAACTCATCCAAGGTCTCCACATGTGCAATGGTCATGAAAGCGGAGTAATTTCCCTCTCTATCGCAGCTATCTTCAGAGTCAGAATTTGATGAATCAGCATCACTCAAAGTTGTGGCATAGACCTTTCCTTTTGTCTTCAAATAATTTGGACATTCCTTTTTGAAGTGTCCATGTCCATTACACTCGAAACACACAATGTCTGAGGAAGATTGAGACTCCTTCCCTTCTTTCCTTGTAAACTCTTTCCTATCACCTCTTGAAGATGAAAATTTCCTATCGTTGAATGGTTTCCCACTGTTCTTCATCTTCAGGAATTTTCGAAAGTTTTTCGCCAGATATGCTACTTCCTTCTCCACTCCATCTTCTTCCGAAAGGTCATGGAATGCTACTCTCTCATCAATTGTTTTAAGAGCAAGTGATTTGCTCTTCTTCTGAGAAGGCAAGGACAATTCATATGTCTGCAGAGAACCAACCAACTCTTGAACCTTGATGTCGTCAAGATCTTTGCTCTCTTCAATGGCTGTAACTTTGGGCCGGAAACTTTCTGGTAGTGACCGGAGGATCTTCCTTACAATCTTCGAGTCCTCCGTCTTTTCCCCCAAGTTAAATTTACCAACAACCACTTCGTTCAACTTGCTGTAGAACGAATCAAACGACTCTTCATCACTCATCTTTAACTCCTCAAAGCGAGTGGTCAGCATTTGAAGTTTTGTGTCCTTCACTTTCTTAGTTCCCTCATAGGTTGTCTCCAGAATTTCCCATGCCTCCTTAGCAATGGAGATGTGAGAAATCCGGTGGAATTCTTCTGGAGAGACGCCGCAGAAAATAGCATTCAATGCCTTGCTATTTGCATTTGCCACTGCAAGAGCAACCTTATCCCAATTTGCCTTAGGAGCCTCCGGTTTAGTCCACCCTATCTCAACTGCATCCCACACAGTCTCATCCATAGAACACAAAAACGCCCTTATTCGGACTTTCCAAAATGCATAATTATTACCATCAAAAAATGGTGGAACATTGAGAGATTGAGACCTATCCATCTCAACAAGGGGTCAAGGATCACACTCAGGTATTAAAACCACAACAAGTGTACCCGCTCTGATACCAATTGAAAGTTCAAAATGGGTATGAAACACCCTTGAACGTTTAGACCCCAAATTACAAAATACCAATTCAAGCTTTATATCAAACAATTAATGTGCGGAATATGATAACAAGCTTATAACGGAATTGATACAACAATCTAAGCCAAATATAAACACATCCACAGCAGTAAATATAAGGCAAAGATAAAAGAAAGAAAGATGCAAACACACGATGTGTTATCGAAGAGTAAACCGAAGTCCTCGGCGTAAAACCTCTCCGCCGCCCTCCAAGCGGTGATAAAATCCACTAAAGAATATAGTTGGGATACATGAACAACAGAAGACCCTCCAAGCCTAATCTACCCAAGTACCTAAGCCCTCCAAGCTTCTTGCTCCAACGAGGTTACGCCGAACCTATTTCTTCTTTAGCTTCCCGGATTCTGCTACTTGACCATAGCATCAACCAATGTATATTGGTTCCTTCCCAAACTGCTTCCCTAAGCACCAAATGGACCTTCTCACAGACGTGGGTGTGGTGAGATAAGGATTTGGTAAAAGACCTCTCAAGGGTATGACAATGGAGAGGAAGAGAGTAGAGGAATTTGAAGAGTCTCTAAGGTAAAGATTGGGGATGAGGCAATCTTGTTTTTCTTTAGGGTTTCTCTCACAAAATTCTCTCTAGAAGCACTCTCAATTTAGTGGGTATAAGGGTGTATATATAGTAGGGTGAGAAGGGAATGCAAAACGTCAGTTTTTGCCAAACAGGGTTAACTCGCGGCTTGTCCAAGTCACGAGTTCCAGTCGCGACGTAACGGCCTGGACAGCCTGGAACTTTTGTCCTGTAGCATTACAGCTGGCGCGACCCTTCAGCTTCCCCAGTGTGCCTCTCATGTGCCTGCCTTTTGCGGCTTGCCAGTCGCGATCCACCCGCGAGCCATAGCCACGAGACTCTGTTTTTCTTGCATACTCTTGAGCTTTTCTTCACATCTTCTCACATACTACCCTTACAATTTTCCCACCTAAATATAGGGTTACTAAGTGCTAAATTACAAGCAAATTGGTCACAGAATAAAGCCAATTAGATGGTTGATTAAATTCAACCTTACATGATGGAAACAAAAGGACTTGTGAATCTTTTAATAGCATCCTGAATAATTTGTGGAAGTTGGCTGGCTTGGTGATGGCTTGTTAATTTTAAGAACCTAATAAAGCCATATTCAAACATTTGGGAAAGCTAGTTAGGATCCCTACCATCATCATCATCAGCAACAACAAATGAACCATCATCATAATTAATTAAGAGACCAGGAAATGAGTGTTTCTTTCATACACTCTGAGAGTACTCTCAAAGTGTTCTTCCTATTCTAGCTAGATAAACACGTTATCACCTTCATCTAGTTCATTAGGATCAAGAATAGTGGCTGTAACAAGTTTCTTGAAACATTTGAACCATAGGTCGAAAGACCTAAACATAGCCTTGCTTCTCAGAATATGAGATTGTATATCTGATGGCAAGTTGGCAAAAGCACTTCTTAACATAGATTGAGTCTTAAGGCTCAATCTAGCATAATCAGTGCCCATTATAGTCATTTTATTATCCTTTGAATGGATATCCTCTTTGCCAAAGAGTTGACTGATGTAGGCTTCAAGGCGAATTCTAAGAGGCTCATTTTCGAAAACAAGATTATTTTATATAACAAGGTCATTTTTTAAAACAGGATTGTTTTCTGAGATAAGGTTGGCATAGTGGGTCATATAAGCCTCATTTTGAGTAGTAAGGTTTACAAGGTGGATTTCGAGAGTTTTAAGGGTTTTTTGAAACAGGGAACGGTGGTCTCTAGTAAAGGCAGCATCGAGATTATCAAGAATAAATTTTATGGAATCTGGTAATTCACTATAGACTCCATTATGAAATTGTAAGGATCTGGATAAGACTTCCTGTAAAGCTATTGTGATATCACCATTGGAATATGTCATTACAGCTGGGACATATCCCTAAAGGGATGTTGCTCTGCTGGGTTTTGCCCCAGAAGAAGCGCCTTCATGCATTTCAAAAGGTTGTCCCGCTGGGAGCCTTTTGTTTTGAGAATAGTCTTGTGCAAGAGCTTTTCCCTTGTTTTTCCTCTCTGCTGAGGAAGCCATAATGATCCACTTACTAGTGGTATAAATATAAATATTATTATTATCCCACTTATTAGTGGTGTTTATCCACGCATCATTGCCAGATTCCTACAAAGAATCATTGAGAATGTTAGGATATTTGGTAATAGTTAGCAGTTTGGCACTATGAGTGTTACCTTCAAAAGCATTTGTGAAACATTGGCAAAAATCCATTCTTGGTTCTTGAGTAATCACATCAGTAGGAAAGTTTTTTGCATAAGATGGATTAACATGGTGTTTAACTTCTTGTCGGAGGAAGTCAAGATGATTGGTTTTAGCATGAATCTGATCTAAAGCATCATTAATATCAATTTCAAGCTTTGAAGCAAATTTGAATTTTACTTTCTATCCAAAAGGATCAGTAGTAATTCCATCATATTCAACGAGAAAGGGATACAAAGCATTTGTAAATGGCAGACCAAGAATCACTTTATCAGTCATGTTTTTGACAAGAACAGAAGGAATCTTGAAACAAACATTATCATGGCAAACATGAGCATTGTTCAATTCATATTTAATTTTCATTTGAGAACCATTAGCAAAATCCAATCTTTCAGCTGATTTTTCAAAATATTTTGAAGGAATCAATCCTTCTTGGATACAATTCATATCCGCACCAGAATCAATCATAACAATAACAGAGAAATGATAATCATGTGAAACAACAATTTTAACTTTTGTAAACCATTTTGGAGGAAGAATTTTATTAACAAGATTAAGTTGAGAATTATCAACAATACCTTTATCAGAAAGAAGAGCCTATTGACTGGATTCATCTCCATCTTTGAGCTCATCTTGTTCATTATTAGACTTATTATGATCAATATTTTTATCAATTTTTAACAATACCAATTCTAGTTTAAGATTATTGTTATCATTTTTAATGTTTTTAAATTCATGTTTTAATTCACTTATCTCTTGTTTAACAATATTAATTTCTTGTTGTAAATCATTAACAGTCAAATCTTTGGATTTCTTTTTATTAAATCTTTCTAAAGTTTCTTCAAAACTTATCGTTGATTTAAGTTTTTTACTAATTTCATCTTTTAATAAGTTTTTCTTAAACTTATCCAAATATTCTATTTGTAATTCAGGGTTTTCAATTTGACCAATCAATTTAACCAACAAACTTTCATTTTCTTCAACTTTGGTGAGAACATTAACATATTTAATAACATTGCAACAGGAATCTCGACAACCAATTTTAATAGTAGGTGAATTAGAAGAATCATTAGCAGAATGATAGCAAGAATCAGATGAAAAAGAAAAATCATCTTCTAAGGAATCAGACGAATTGTTTGATTCAAGGATTCTGAATAATTTTTTTTGATCTTTATCATCAATTTTTAACATCTTAAACTTATTTTTTAACTTATCAGGTTTTCGTTTACAATCTTTATTGAAATGACCAAGTTTACCATAGTTAAAACATTTAGCTTTACCTGATTTTTGTTTATCATATTTTTTAGAAACATTTTTCTTTTTAGTATAAAAATCATTAGTTCTGTATTTTTTGTGTTTTTTATGGCTGTAATTTTTGTAACTTTTATCATGTTTTTTACCCTTTTGCCTGGAAGGAGCAATAGGGGGCAAATCATATGGTTCACAAAAATTACCCATTTCATATTTAGCTTTTCTTTTATTTTTTAATTAGTGTTTTAACAGTTTTTCATCATTGCACATATTAATACCAAGTTTTTTAATAGTGCTTAAAATATCATCATAGGTTAAATTATCATAGTCGATGGAATCATTTTTACCAATTAATTCTTGTTTTACCTTATGAGCAAAGATAGGAGGCAGACCATCAATAAACTTTTCTTTCCAATAAGGCTTGTAACAATCCTTCTGATGCATTACTCTGGAAAGGAAAACATCTTGATACCATCTGTAATCAGACATAATAGGACATCTCAAATTATTCAGCAAATCAAAAATTCGAGACGAAACATTAGATGGAGTACCAACAAAATGTTTGATAATAGTATAAATCAAGGTATTGACACCATCAGGAATACCTCGACCAATACGTTCATCAAAAATAGGCAAACCTTCATCAATCTTTTTAACAGCATGTTTAATAGAATCTGTTAGGTTCTAAAGATTTAGGATTTTATGTATTTAGAACTCTAATGTGTAATATTGGCAAACCATGATCAAAACAATATGTTTAGTCTTGTTTAGGCTTGCTCAAAGTTGATTAAATATTGTAAAGTTGGAATCGAGTGGCTGCAGATGTATTGGAGCATTTCGGCCTGGCTCGATTGATCGAAACTTAGGCTCGATCAATCGAATCTCGGGTCAGATGCGTTTTCTGCAGAGTTCCAGCTCAGCCCAAACTCTATTTAAACGTCTTGGGGTTCAAGTAAAACACTCCTATATATAAGGAAAACCCTAGAACGTTTTTGGGACTTTTGAGAGAGAGATTAGAGTGCCTCTTGTGCCTCCTTTTATTTTTAGGGTTTTGTACCCAAACCTCTCTAAGTCTTTGTTGCTCATATTTGCTGTTTGTGTGAATCTCTTGTGAAATCTTTGAGGAGCTTTCCTTCACATAAACTTAGGGTTGTCAATATCTTGATGATCAACATAGTTGCAACCATTGGAACTTAAAAAGAAAAGCAAGCGGGGAGCTTGTAGCTGATTGAGGAATTCAAGAAAGAAGTAGTCCGTGGATTCGGAGCCTGCGCATGGTCGTGTCAGGAAGTTCTACTGATGGGTAGCATTAGGAAGTCGAGCGGGGAGCTTGTAGTCCTTTTGTATGAACTTCAATTCTTTCATAGTGGATTCAAGTTAGCCTTGAGGATAGGTGGGTCAAATCCTCCCCAGGTTTTTACCGTGTGGTTTCCTGGGTGATCATATCTTGTGTTATTTATTTTCCGCTGCTTTATATTCTTGATATGATTGTTTGGATTGTTTTAACCTAGAATTGCTTAATTTGACTAAGTAACAACTTGGCTAATTAATCTAGGCTACGCAATCTGGTTGTTTAAGGGGTCTAAATTCCTGTCAAGTGGTATCAGAGCAGGTAGCTCTTTGTCTGTAGATCTTTTGATCTCTGAGCTGATCTTTGACCCCTGTTGTCATGGATAATTTGAAGTGTCTTTCTGATCATGTTTCTGCTCATGCTTCTGCTGATTTTATTGATGCCTGTGATGTTTTGAATAAAAAGGACACTATTGTTTCTGCTGATTTTTTTGATACTTTTGAAACTCTTCGTAAGGAATTATCTAAATCTTTGAAAATTGCTAAGAAATTCAAAGAAGAGTTAAAATTGACTAATCTTGAAAAAGATGAATTGCTTATTAGATTAGATGAGTCTAATAAAAAGAATGATTTTTTGAGAAATCAAATTTCCTCTCAAGATGAAAAGATGAAAAGTTTGGAACAAAAGTTAGCTGAGGCTGAAGCTAAATTGGAAAATTTGTCTAATACCAAACTTGCTGATGATAACAAAAGTGTTTCTGTTTCTCTTAAGCCTAAAACTGAGAAAGTTTATATCCCTCCTTTCAAGAGGAATAATAATGAAAAGGCTTATTTTGCTAGGTTAGACAAAGGTAAAAGTTCTGATGTAGACGCTGAAGTTTCTACACCTAAGTCTAAACCTACTGTTAGAGAGCATAAGAATTTTGTTTTTGTGCCTACTTGTCACCGTTGTGGTGTTGTTGGTCATATTAGACCAAATTGTTCTTTGTTGAGGCAAAAACCAAAATCTGAGACTAGATTTGCTGTTAGGAATACTGATGTTCCTAAATTTGTTCCTGTTTGTCACTTTTGTGGTGTCTCCGGTCACATTCGTCCTAATTGTCATAAATTGAAATTTAAGCATTCTGTGTTTCAATCTAGGATATGTGATGATATTTCTCCTGCCATAAGTCCATATAAATTGTTTCATATTCTTTTGAAAAATTTGAGCTTGTTGGCTTGTGAAAGGAATTTGCAGGATTTCAGTCTCTCTCAGAAGATTGGTGTAATTCCTCAAATACACTCTGCTTCTCATGGATTTTCACCTACAAAGCCGAAGAATCGTGCTATATGGGTAAGAAAAGATTCTCCAATGTGAGTGTTGCTAACTTGTCCTTGATTTAATTCTTTCAATTAATTGTGGACATGTTTTATTTTAGTTTTTGGTTGTTTTATTTTCTTTGATTGTTTTATTTTAAAGAAAAAATCCAAAAACATTGAAAATTTTCAAAAAGACAAAAATATTTTATGTTGTGTCTTGTTTTATTTTTCTTGAGGATTACATGAGTTATGATATCTCTCTCTTGATTTAGAATATGCTTGACATTGTGGAGAAACTTGAATAGTTTGTGCTAAGCTATTTTTGATTTTGTGTAAGTATGTACTAGTTTGTACATGTACTAATGGGTTAATTAAGAAATTGATATTTCTTGTCTGTGTACCCTCTATAGCTTAGTTAAGCACTGTCATGCATTACTTTTGCATTGTTAATTTTGTAATATGTGCTTTTTGTTTTTGGTCATAAAGTTTGTTAAAACCAAAAAGATTTTTGTGTTTTGTATTATAGATCTTGGATTTATAATCAAGGTTGGCCACCTTATCTTTACATAACTAGTTTATGTACCTTGTTTAGCTTGGATGAGCTTACTTTATTGCACTTTACTAGTTTGAGTTTTGTAGTGCATGTTGTGTGGGAAAGATGTTTATGGTGTTTATCACTTCGTCTTAATCTTGAAGTCACATGTTATTTGACTGTCGGACTTGATCCTTTTGAGAAAGGCATAAATAACCATCTCACCACTGTTCACTAGCCAATCATGAACACCTTAGTGCATATCATAAGATTTTGTGCTCGAGAAAGTGTAGCACATGCACAAAAAGAACATAAGGTGTAGCCTCTGTTAAATGCTTAATACTTAAAATTGGTGTGTACTATTAGGCTTGATGCCAATTCACATAACTTAAACTGGTGTGTACCATTAGGCTTGATGCCAAATTTCACCTAATAATGGGGCAAAATTCAAGAAACTTACATGATTGCAAGCTTATGTTCTAGGAGATGTGGGAGTTATATGATGTAACTCTTTAGGTGATAGTCTCTTTTAAATTCTATGTGATGAATTTTGTAGACTTTGTGGTTGATTGCTATTCACATATCACCTCACATGTATCTCAAGCTTTTGCTAGTTGCACACACTACACAAGTTACTCGTTGCTAAACTTGGTACATTATATTGTGTGTGACTTTGTTGTGGCCATCCAAGATTAAAAGTTCCTTGATTTTAATGCAAAATGTGTTTAATGTTTGCGCTTTAAGGACAAATTGATTGAAAATCTTGATTTTGGAAGATCTAGGTTGAATTCAAGTGTTTTTGAAAAATCATTCTATCTCATACTCATGCATTTTGTTTTCATAATTTAATGCTTTGAGGAGTTAGTTTTCAAAATGGGATATGTGTTTCAAAACTGTGATTTTTCTCAAAAATTTTGTGAGCCTCTACCCATTTCGATCGATCCAGTCTGATTTTCGATCAATCGAAAAAGTGCTCTATTTTGTCTCAAAATGACTGTCTGTTTCGATCGATCGAACCTGTTTTTCGATCAATCGAAATTGCGATTAAAATTCTTGGTTTGAGTCTGCCTGACTCGATTGATGTTCGATCGATTCTCGATTGATCGAAACTGGAAAATTTTCAGTTTCTATGTTTTTGACCAAAATTTGTTTTGTGCATCATTTGTGTTTAGGATTCACATGCATTGCATTGTTTTTGTATCCTTCTTGCAGTTTTGCAGTCATATCTCTCATTGTTTTCACACATAACATGCATACACTTTGCTACATTGGGTACTCAACTTGATTTAAAAATTGATTGATTAATTTTTGAGTTTTGTACATTCTAGTATATGCTATTTTTTATGTGTGAACTGTAGAAAATATTTTTCTTAAGAGATATGATGGATAATCAATGTGCGAATATTTTCTCTACTCATGCAATTGTTTATGGGTCACATAGTGCCATGTTTGCATTTTATTGAAAGAGAGAATATTTTTTCTTCATGTGTATCCTCACCTTAGTTTTTAATTCTGGATTATGTGTTTTTAACTTTGATCATGTTGGTGATGCTGCTGATCCCCCCCCCCTTCCTTTATTTTTCCCCAAAACTGTTTTTCTCAAAACTTGTTTTGTTTTTCCTATTTTTATAGGGGGAGAAAAGTTTTTTTTCACCTGTGTTGTTCATAGGGGGAGCTGTCTCTATTTTCTATAGAGTTGGATTGTTCTGTATCCCCTTGATTCTCTATTTTCTCTTATCCTTTATTGCGTATGTTGACTGTTTACTCTTTGTATGAGTTGTTTTTGTCAATACGTGACAAAAAGGGGGAGAAATATTGATTTATGGGAATCATGTTGATATGTATGGAAAATACAAAGATATTCATGTTAGGGGGAGTAACATTGATTGATATACATGTTATTTTTATTGATTTTTGTTGCTTTGTGATTCACTGCGTATTGATTTATATTTATGAGTTGATCATTCATATATTTCTTTATTTTGAATTGTGTGAATCTTACAAGAATGTTATACCTGTTGTTTTACTCTTTTCTGTCACACATGCGTTTATGCATTTTGTTTAGTGTTTCAGGAAATATACAGGTTGATTCAATTGAGCTGCTGTCTACACTTGCAACTGATGGATAGTAGTTAGGTTGGATTTGTTGTTATGAGCATTATTTTTGTAATGGGCTGTTTACTTGTAAACTTTGAGTTTTTAATTTGTGTTTTGTCACGGATTGCCAAAGGGGGAGTTTGTTAGGTTCTAAAGATTTAGGATTTTATGTATTTAGAACTCTAATGTGTAATATTGGCAAACCATGATCAAAACAATATGTTTAGTCTTGTTTAGGCTTGCTCAAAGTTGATTAAATATTGTAAAGTTGGAATCGAGTGGCTGCAGATGTATTGGAGCATTTCGGCCTGGCTCGATCGATCGAAGCTTAGGCTCGATAAATCGAATCTCAGGTCAGATGCGTTTTCTGCAGAGTTCCAGCTCAGCCCAAACTCTATTTAAACGTCTTGGGGTTCAAGTAAAACACTCCTATATATAAGGAAAACCCTAGAACGTTTTTGGGACTTTTGAGAGAGAGATTAGAGTGCCTCTTGTGCCTCCTTTTATTTTTAGGGTTTTGTACCCAAACCTCTCTAAGTCTTTGTTGCTCATATTTGCTGTTTGTGTGAATCTCTTGTGAGATCTTTGAGGAGCTTTCCTTCACATAAACTTAGGGTTGTCAATATCTTGATGATCAACATAGTTGCAACCATTGGAACTTAAAAGAAAAGCAAGCGGGGAGCTTGTAGCAGATTGAGGAATTCAAGAAAGAAGTAGTCCGTGGATTCGGAGCCTGCGCGTGGTCGTGTCAGGAAGTTCTACTGGTGGGTAGCATTAGGAAGTCGAGCGGGGAGCTTGTAGTCCTTTTGTATCAACTTCAATTCTTTCATAGTGGATTCAGGTTAGCCTTGAGGATAGGTGGGTCAAATCCTCCCCAGGTTTTTACCGTGTGGTTTCCTGGGTGATCATATCTTGTGTTATTTATTTTCCGCTGCTTTATATTCTTGATATGATTGCTTGGATTGTTTTAACCTAGAATTGCTTAATTTGACTAAGTAACAACTTGGCTAATTAATCTAGGCTACGCAATCTGGTTGTTTAAGGGGTCTAAATTCCTGTCAGAATCTTTGGATTCTTCTGTGAGATATGAATCCCACCAACCACGAAGAGTACCAGAAAAACCAGTAGCAAGTAAATCAACAATTTCAGGGTGGTCAAAATCATGATTATTTTGGTAAGCAATTCCAACCATAGACATATGTCCCATTTTATTAATAATTTCTTATTCAGAAAAACCATCAATATTCTATTCATAAATTTTATAAGTAGAAACAGAAAACTGAGTTTGAAAAGGTCTTTCTTCAAACTGCATATCAAGAGGAGTAGGTTTTGAATACCAATTTTTCGTAAGAAACATGGGTTTGGAATTTCCAACAAATCTTTTAATTTCTGGTAAATCATCCTCAAAAATCTTTTTTGCAAAAACAAAAGAAACAGTGTCAGAATCTGTGTTTTCATCAGAAACAATTTCTTTTTCATTTCTCGAAATAGTGCAAGCAGCATGAGTACTTGTAAAAGTACCCTCAATTTTAACCTTTAAATCAGCAAGCATTTTTTCAACAATTTCAAGAGTTTTAGATTGGGAGGTTTTGAATTTAAATTTGTTATCATGACTAGGTAAATTAATCAAAGGTTTCACAGTTTTGACAGAAACAGGTTTTTCAACAGAAGTAGATTTTTCAACAGAAACAGTTTTTTCAACAATTTTTTCTTCAATACGGTCAAGTTGCTGACCAATAACATGCAAAGATTCATTAGTAAAATTGTTTTGTTCAATAAGGCTAATAATGGAAGTTTGATCATCAGCAATTTTGAAAAGAGAGGCTTTAACATCAGTCTTCTTACTAGTAGTTATCAAAATTGTCTCAAGAGGTGGATGACTAGATCTAACAGTGGTTTTATCTTCTTTAACAAAATTTGATTTCTTTATCACATTCAAATGATTTTTTGAAACTTCATCTTTTGAAACATAATAATTTTCAAGGAAATCAAAAAACAAAATATGTTTTTTCAATTGATTCATTTTCTCTAATCATTTTCTTTTAACACGATCCTTTTCAGACTGAGCAAAATTATTTTGGAAATATTTTCTTTTATTTCTGTTTTTAGCAAGCATGAATTCATCATATAGGGAAACCAAATCAATTTCAAAGTTTTCATTCAAAACATTTAAAACTCTTAATTGGTTTTGATAAACAGGATTTTCAATAGGAGAAAAATCAGAATCAGATAGACAAACAGATTTAGTATCATCTTCTTCTTCATTAGCAGTTTTTCTATATGGAGAGGAAGCTTCAGGTTTAGTGGAATAGTAAACAGAGCTAATTTGAGTTTTATCACTTGAAACACCTTTTAATTTTAAATCAGTGGGTTTTTCAAAACTCTTTTGCAAAAATTCATTGAGATCTTGAAAACTTATTTTAACAGTACCATCAAAATATTGTTGAATATGAGTGAGATCTAGCTCATCAAAAACAGGTTTAGCAGCAGGGGATTCTTGTTCCAACAACCATTTAGTGGGAAGCTTAACATCTTGCCATTGAATCATTTTTGGAACTTGAACTTTAACATCAGGAGTTGAACATGTGATTAACATTGTTTTACCAGAAGGTTCTCTGTTAATCTTAGCACCAGGATTTAACTGAGTACCCAAAAGTTTGTAATAAATAAGATAAATCAAAGTAAAAGGTTTACTACCTTCTTCCATATGATAACCAGATGAAGCAATATTTAAAGTCAAAACTTTAACAATATTAGGATCATCCAAAGCAAGAGTAATATCAGGATAACAGTTGAAATAAATAGGACCATCATACAAAGAAGCAGTAATCATACCAAGAATGCTATCTTTGAAGTTCTTAAATCTAGCATCTCTTAAACACATGAGAACAGAAGCATTTATTTCTTTTCTAGTGAGTGGTTTAACAGCAACTTGAATCATAGAATTCTTGAAGTTTTTTTTTTTTTGGTCAATTGGTGCCATTTACGTACATATTTGAGAAATTATGGTAGATCAACCTGTTTGGTTGTGGTTAAAGAAGTCCTGTCCTGTGATTTCCCTACCATGTGTTATGTCAAATCATGTGGAGATTTTCCGTTTGGCAATCAAGATTGAGATTGATGGAGTCTATTGAGAGATTAGGATCCTTTATATTTACTAGAGAATTCTAACGTTGAATTTCTAAAATCATATCCATGTATTTCAATCAAGTTATTGGTTAGACTGTCAAATCATTAACATTTAAACAAATATGAACTTTCCATTTTTCAAAGCTTTTTTTATTCATCCGAAAATATCAATGTAAAAAATTTGCATTTTAAGAAAGGAGATTGTCTTATTTCAAACTACAGGAGAAATTAGTATAATATTAACCCAAAATCTTAAGGAATGTCATTGTAATTATCCCATTGATATAATATTGTAGATAACCTCATAGCTAACAGCATCATAAAGATTAATAAAATGACAAAGTTTGACTAACAACTTAGTTGTAACTTAAGGCTACAACTTCGCTTAATATCTTTTTATTGGATGTGAATTTTAATAAATCTATTATTAGATAACATTTTTTTTTTTATATCCTCCATACTTGCAAAATTTTCAAAAGATTAAAAGTCCATAGCTATGTTATTAACCAATTGTTTAAATTTCAAGTTTTTGTAGTCTAAAATTATGTATAAAAAATAAATTTATGGATCATATAATAAATAACATTTAATTGGCACAACATTTGACATATGTATTAAAAGTATAAAGAATATGGAATTCAACGATTAGATTTTTTAAAATATGTATTCATGTCAATTTTTTTAATAGAAGTTGTAGGCTTAGACTACAATCAAGTTTGTAGTCAAATTTTGTCCTTAATAAAATGTAACACATTGAAGTTGATGAGTCTTTCTATAAAAAATAAATAAATAATAAAAAAAAAATGTAGATGAGTCAACAATGGAAAGTTATTCCCTCGGTGTATATCTCACTAACCATAATCTTGATATTAGTTCAAACCATAATTCAATTTATTGCAAGATATATGTTTTTGTAACCATCAATAACATGAATATCAAATTAAAGGTCACTGACCATGTAAAGTTTGTCTTGTTTTTTAATTTAGCCTCTAAAATTTCAAAATTAATAATTAAAATTTTAAAATGATCCAAGTCCATCTCTGCTTTATTTGCAAATCATACCAAGTCTGACTTTGATTTTGTTGTGTGGTTTGAGGACCTTTCCTCTTAAAAATATATATAATTGAATAATGATGTGTAAAATTATGAGGCACCAAAAGTTAATGTGGCATAATAATATGAGGTTAATTAAAAGTCAAACAATTTCAATTATATATATATATATATTAGTCTTCTTTTGAGAAAAAAACACGCACACAGAAAAGGATAGAAAATATAATTCTAACACAAAGACACAAGAAAGTTTAACATATAATATGATTTTTTTTTCGAATCAGAAAAAAACAATTTCTCTCATTGTTTTCCTATTTTTTGTCTAAATTTATAAATTTGATAATTCTTGTAATTATTAATAGACATTTATTATGATTGTATTTGTATAAACTATTTTACAACATTTTTACAAAATACTGATGTAGCCAACCTCTTATTGGTTTTCATCTAAACCCACCATTAATATCACTTTTTCATTTACCAATAATCATTCACCACATCAACAGTTTGTAAAATAGTTTATATCTCTAGTATTATTCTACAACTATATATTTTAGTATTAGGCATTTATTGTAATTGTGATTGTATATGAAATTATATATTTCACTATTTTTTTATCAAAAATATATATTTCACTATTTAAAGAAAATATGTATACCAAGTGTCGGGGGTGGTTTTTTTGCGTGTAGCCACGTGTCTTTTGATGGAAGTGTGATTTTGCTAAGCCCGGATTTGTTTTGGGGAGTTCAACCTAGAACTCGACATTGGGCCGCATAGACCAATGGCTTCCGGTGCATTTTAATCCTACAAAATAGATAAAGTCCAAAGTCTTAAAATCATGATAATGGTTAAAATAAATAAATAATATGCTTAGCATGATAGTTTTGATTAAATGGTGAGTTTATACGTTATTATTATGTATATTAAGTGATGTCCAATATTAGAAAATAATTAATAGGGTATCAAATGTCCAATAATGGGTGAGTCCAATAGTCCATATCCAGCTGCGGTTCATGGTTCATGTTCAACATAATAAGGTATATCCAGCAATGGTCCATGTCCAAATAATATATGTCCAATGGTAGTTCATTTCCAAAAAATATATGTGCAACGGTGGTAAATCGATTTATTAATATGTATGTTCATTAATGAAGTATTAGTGAAATCATGTTTATTAAATAGTGAGATAATATTAAAGTAACTTGCATCCAGCGGTGCAATAACAATGAATTAACATGTACTTAATAATGTAATCTTAAATATAGAGAGATTTTGACTTATCTTGACAGTTTGTAGCTCCAGCTGTAGAACAGCAGTGGACTTATGACATTTCAGCAGCATGATAAAATGAGTCCAGCAGTACAATATGATTTTATGATTCCTTCCATGGTGACTTCATGATTGAATGGGAAAAATGAGTGCAACTGGAGGGAGAGAGAATATGTCCAGCCGTGTGCATAGGTTGGTTAAGTTTATTCCCTTTCATCATGCACTTAAATGATTTTTCCCATGTAATGCTTTTTTAGTTTTTAGTCAAATATGAGTGATATTAACTTCCATGAGAATGATTTTTAGTATTATAAGTTTTTGCCTTTCACAAAAAGGGCTTTTAGCATTATAAATATATGTCTTCCATGAGAAAGGGTTTTTAGTAATAAGTTCGTGGCAGAGTGTTTGATATGTTTTAAGATGTGTGGAGATGGTAAGAAATATATATATATATATATATATATATATTGTGAGATATGGTGTTTGTTATATGTATAGAAATTATATGTAGATACTTTGTTGGACATGGATCTTGTATATTTATACTTTGTGAGACATGGAGTTTAAAGATATATGAGAAGTATGTATGGGTATTTTGTGAGGAATGTGTTTGTAAAATATATGGAAGTGTGATATAGATAATATGAAGGTTAAATGTAGTAAAAGCTGCTGCTGGAGTTGTTTTTTGTGTTATGACATCAGTTATGTTGCTTTCTAAGAAGAGAGATTTTGTATGAGAAATAATGAATGAGATGGAGATGTGTTTTTGGGCAACAAAATGATGAAGTTTCAGAATATTAAAGTGTGGGAGAGATGGATAGTGTGTAATGGTGTGGTGTAGTAGGTGTGATGTAATGGTATTATCTAAGAAGAGATATTTTTGTAAGGGAGATGAAGAAGTATGGAAATGTTTAGAAATATGTGCAGCAAAGTGAATGAAACTTCAAAATATTGAGAATGAGAGAGGGATGGATGGTGTCCCCTCTTTTAGTGTGTAGCTTGGTCCTCTTTATATAGAGCCAAGTATGTAACTAAATTAGAATTAGTTGAAGGGAAATTCAGCAAATAAGGAAAAGTTTTTGACAAAATAAGTGGTTTTATTAGTGGGTTTTTGTTTTTTAGCCAAAAGAAGAAAATTTGAGACTTTAATGCTATGTCATAGCTATTATAGTTGAATAATGTCATCCGAATGTCATCATTTGGCATTAAATTTATGGTTTGGCTAAAAATGGTAAAATAATCTTTATGAGATCTTTCTATTTTTGGTATTACAGCTAGAGGCTAAGGATCTTAGCTTAAAAATGGTAGGATTCCTTTTATGGGATTCTTACTTCTTTGGGTATGACAGCAAGCTGTTGGGATTATGCATTAATGGGCAAGTGATATCATTTTAGGACATATGTCAACCTGCTGGAGTTGCTGCAGCTTCTGCTGGAGCAGTTGCAGTTTTTGCAGAAGTTGTTTCTGCAGAAGCTGTTACATTTCTGCTAGATCTGTTGCAGCTTCTACTGGAGTTGTTTTTGCAAAAGCTGTTTCTGCAGAAGCTGTTGCAGCTTCTGCTGGAGCTGTTACAGCCTCTGCTGGAGTTGTTGTTGGTATTTTTGGCTGAGTTTCCTCTTTTGAAAAATTATATGTTTAATCCATATATAATTTTGGTAAGTAATACACTAGTTGGTTAATATTTGATGAAGTTTTAGAGATGTAATTATGGTCTTTTGTATTTTAACCAAATCTTAGAGAATAAAGAGAGCATTTAATGCTAGATATGAGATATTAATATATATTTAGCCATGTGCTTGGAATTGATTTAGATGATAATAATATAATTTATATGAAATACTATAATTACATTTTTAAATTTATATTATATGATGAACATTAATTTTTATGTAAAGAGCATGGAGAATTTTATCATTTTAAGTGTTATGTGATATGAAAGGCTTACCAAATGTTACCTATGGCACACTGACCCGTCAGAGTTTAAGGAATTGGGGAAGACATGCCAAGCAACATGTTTTCCTTTATCAAATTTGAACTACTGAAGCTTTACTGAACATACTCTTTGGCCCTCCAAACCACGACTCCCAAAATTCCCTCGATAAGACTTATGAGCTTGGATCATGAGCCAAAAATGAGATGTTGTGCCATGAGCTCGAACTATGGGCTTTAATGAGATTATATCGCCATGAGCTTTGGACCATGGGCTTCAACATCATTTTGTGAATATGGACTCTTTTGGGCTTTAAAAGAGATTTTCCCAAAAATGCATGATAGTGTTGACATGGTGCGGGTCGCCAATGAAATGAAACCATATGGTGTGAAAAATTTGTCCTCAACACCAAGGTTCTAATGGAGGGTTTAAATATTATGCTACATAAGGTTTTTATAGAAAAAATAGAATTTCAATCTATGACATCTTTTCTCTAAAAAAAATCCCTATGATTTTTGTTCCATAATGATTGTTTTTTATTATCAAAGTAAAGTATTGATTTGTTTTTAGAAGCAGGTTCTAAAGTTATTAAGAAAATTCAACCATATCGGCTAAAATTATAGTATCAAGATGTGAATAAACATCATTCATCCACATCAATAAACCACTAACATGTTTTGTGTGTCTAATTATAGAATGAGTAATGCTACAACTACAAACTATTTTACAAAATTTTTACAAACTATTGATGTGGCAAATTCTTACTAATTCTAATCTAGGCTCAATACTAACATCACATTTTTACATATCAATAATTATTCAGAAAACGCTAAAGTCACATCAGCCGTTTTAAAAATATTGTAAAATAATTTGTATTTGTAGCATTACTCTTATTGAATTACATTGTCTCCAAACATGGGAAATACTAATAACACTTAAGGCATCAATAAGGATGTTTGCATTAGGAATCAAATGACCAAAAGAAGCAAAAGACTCATTCTTCCAAAAATAACTTTATTTGGTACAATCCACTTTATTATACTTCCAAAAATAACTTTATTTTCTAAACAAAAGTAATCTACCAAATAATATAAAACTAAAGAAATGGAGAAATTCAAAGAGAAAAATATTATATCCATAATATTTTTACAATCCTTTTTCTAATTCCTCCAAAAATAACTTTATTATCTAAATGAAAGTGGTCTAATAATTAGACAAAACTTTCTTCTTCTTCTTCTTCTTCTTTTTTTTTTTTTTTTTTTTTTTGAGAATTAACAATAAGACAAAACTAAATACAAAGATAAATTCAGAAAGAGAAATGATATGTCCAAAATATTTTTACAACACTGTTGCAACAAATCTTAAGTTGTAGATTGTTATTAGTAGTCAAAATAGTAATTTTTTTTTTTAACAGAGTCAAAATAGTAATTTTAATTGTGAATTCAAATGAAAGATTATATAAAAATCCTATATATAAAAAAATAATAGATAAAAAAATATGAAAAAAACTATAAATAAATAATAATAAAACCCCCCATAAAAATTAAGATATATGTTTTATATTTAAATTTTTTTCCCCTTGCTGGAAATAACTGTAGCAAAAATTAAAGCTGTATAGGATATTTTTTTTTAGGATAAATATTAGCTTATAGAAATGAAATATAAATGATAGTATATTATAAAAGAGGAATTAGCTAGATATGCATTGGGCTCTCTCTCAAAAAAAAATATATATATATACATTGGGCTTCTGCTGGAAAGTCCTCTACTAAATTGGAGCCCAATAACTCGTACTAAAAAGTTAAAGAGAGAGAAACAAAGACCTTGATACTTTGATTGATTGAACACTTTAAAAACCCAAAACTCTCTCATTGTAAACGCTGTCTCCTCAAACCTCTTTCCGATTTCTGCAGCAATTAATTTATCCAATACTTTTGAGGTAACAAAAAAAAAAAATTCATTTTTGTTTTCCGTGCTTTCTGTTTTCTGTGGTTTCTATGTGTTTCTCAATTTGGGCATAGTTGCTTTAGTGTGTATTAGGGTTAAGAATGAATCGGTAACAGTTACAGAACCCCTAGAGAAAATCGCAGTGTGTCCCAACTGATTTTCACTTTTTTTTTTTTATTCCTTAATTTTAGAATAAATAAATATTTACTCAAGCAAGTAAGTTAAGATTCTATAAATAAATATTTACTCAAGCAAGTAAGTTAAGATTCTTTCTTTGAAGTTGCTTTTGTTATTTATTTATTTATTTATTTTTACTTTTCTTTTCCTGCACTTTCTCAGCAACCAAACAGGTAATTTTGTGTTAAAATTGGTTTCTTGCAATTTATTTCATCTGGGTTGTTTTTGTTGGGTGGGATTAATAGTATGCAAATAGTTTTTTTTAGCTTAAATTAAAGAAACGTAAGCTTTTTTGTTTCAGCATCCAAACAGAGCTTTATTTGATTTTTTTTTTTTTTTTTAATTATTATGGGCATTGAATGGATTTTGATATTAGAACACTTTGCATTGAAAATTAGTCATTGATAATCAATATGACTTTTTCAGGGCTTTGGAGGAGGGAAGCAATGCCGAAGGGTTCTAAGAGCAAGTGTGGGTCGGCGTCGCACCAGCTCTTGAAGGAGAAGGCGAAGAACAGGGTGAATGATCTTGAAGGGATGTTCACTGACCTCCAATCTGCAAGGAAGGAGCGGCGATCTAATGACATTGCGGTTTTGGAGGAGCGAGTACATCAGATGTTGCGAGAGTGGAAATCCGAGCTCAATGATCCGTCCCCAGCTTCCTCTTTAGTTGTATGTAGCTTTTATCCTTTGGTAGAACTTGAATTTAGCATTGTCTTTGTGTGAAAAGGTTGCTATTGGTATATAAGTTTTTGTATGTGTATTGTCTAGGGTGGTAGTCTTGGATCATTTTCAGAGGAATTAGAACAGCTATTGCAACAGTGGGGTGAGGAAGATGATGCAACTAGTCCATTAAAAGAACTGGCACCATTGAAACGTGAAGTTGATCTTCAAAACTTTCATGACAGCGATTTAACAGCATTTCCAGAGGTTAGTTCTTTTTTTTTTTTTGGAGTGAATTTGGAGTTCAGAGGGATATTTAAGTGATTGTGCAAGCAAATTCTTGGACTAAATATCCATGAACACAGCACTTCACCATCGTTTTGCTGAGGAAATTGCAGAAAATAAAAAGAAATTTGGACTTTGAATATTAGATTTATGTCATTTTGATGTTCAAAAGAATATCCTCAGTTCAACAAGACCTTTTAATTTCTTTTCATGCTCATTTTTTGGTTTGCTGACTCTTTTTTATTGGTAAGTTACACAAGCACTCTATGTGTCTTGAACTCATGACCCCACCCTCCACCTAGAGGTTAGTGGGAAGGAGGTGCCGGTTGAGCTAGACCTAGAACTTATAATCCTTCGCTAATTACAAAACATATTTCAGGAACGTTAGCAATTTGAATGATGGTAATATGAGAATCCCAACAAGTGAGAATGTTGGAGGTTTTATCTTATTTCTTATAAAATGACACTCTCGTATATGTATATATAATGCACATGGGTTATTTTATTAATATTCAAGATAAAAGTTGTAATACTTTATGGGAATGTTTTGATCTAATTGTAACAAATATATGAATGTTATATTCCCAGGAAATTGGAAGGAATACGACTAATAGATCAAATGTGAGAAAATAGAATCCTATGTTCTAAGGAATATGCTTTCAAGAATTTATGATTAAGGTTTTGTTGCAACGTAACCCCCCACAAGGCAGCCTCTTGAAGGATTTCCCCTCTTATCTTCATCTCATTTCTTATGTTCTGATCTCTCTCTCTCTCTAGGCATAAGACTTGCTGCCTTTCTTTCCCTTTGCAGGCCTTATCTTACTGTTTACATGTGTTGTAAATGATGACTTTTACTACCTCAATGGTGTCAAGTCATACAGCTTAGTCCACACAACCCTTTGATTGAGATTCATGATACTCAAAGGCACTTTCTATGCAGTTCAGTTCTAGATTTACTGTTCTTATTAATGATGTACGTACATTAATTATTAATTTCATGCAAAAATTGCTCAAGGGTTGGACTGTATCTAAACCATCCCTCCCAGGACCTCATTTAGAGAATGTTTAGAACGCAAGGACATGGAAGAGAGGGGGGGGGGGGGGGGGTGGGTATAGTATATTCCACCTAAGTCAAAGGTTTGCATTACTTTAATATATTCATTTATTTGTGTTTCAATCCTTGAGAGCTTTTTTATTGGGTTTCATTTTTATTCATTTGTTAGTCTTTCAGCATATAAAGGTTATGATACTTAGACATGATAGATAACTGATGAGCTGAACACTCGGTCCTTGCCAGGATTGTTTTATTAATGAACAGCCCAAAGAAGATGGTTTTCAAGGTTTTGATCAATGCAAAGCCTCTGTTTCAAGTTTGCACAACAAGGTTGTTAATAACTCACAGTTTACAAATCAGTTGGATAGTCATCAGTTCAATATACCACAGGACTTTGAGCAGATCACAGTGGTTAATAACTCAAATTTGAGTACTCAGTTGGAATGTCATCAGTTTGATTTACACCAAGACTTTGATTATGGGCTTCTCATTGGAGCCAATGACACTGAACAGTGTGAACAGGATACTATGCCCATCATTATGCCAAATATCTGCCCTCCACCATCTGCTTTCTTGGGACCAAAATGTGCTCTATGGGATTGTTTCAGGCCTGCTCAAGGATCTACATTGTGCCAAGACTATTGCAGTAGTGGTCATGCTGTTCTGGCATTAAATGAGGGTCTCCCTGGCATGACTCCAATTTTGCGACCTGGAGGCATTAGTTTGAAGGATGGTCCATTATTTTCTGCTCTTAGTGCTAAGACACATGGAAAGGAAGTGGGCATCCCTAAATGTGAAGGTGCTGCTAATACAAAATCTCCATGGAATGCTCCAGGTAAACCTATGTAGTTCCACTCTGTTCATTCATTTTATGTTTTCTTTTGGGCTTATCTTATTGACATACCAGTTGTTATCTTGCATATCCATTTTGCTGTATGCTTACTTATATTGAGATATGGCAGATGTAATGTGATGTGGTTCAGTTTCATTTGAGGAAGTTAATCCTTGCATGCTTAATTACATAGCATTTGGGTGATTCAGTATGACAGTACTGTTCTTTTAGTTTTACTAACTTGCTGTCTTCAATGTTGTAGAGCTATTCGATCTTGCTTTCCTTGCGGGTGAAACAATTAGGGAGTGGCTCTTTTTTGACAAGTCTAGAAGGGCATTTGAGAGTGGAAATAGAAAGCAGAGGTCATTGCCAGACTATAATGGACGTGGTTGGCATGAATCAAGGAAGCAGGTGATGAAGGAATATGGCGGGCAGAAGAGGTCCTATTACATGGATCCACAGCCTCTTAACTGTCGTGAATGGCATTTATATGAATATGAGATCAGCAACCATGATGCTTGTGCATTATATAGATTGGAACTCAAGCATGTTGATGAAAAGAAGAGTCCTAAAGGAAAATTGACAAACGATTCGCTTGCTGATCTGCAGAAGAAGATGGGAAGGCTCACTGCTGAAGGTTCTCCGGATAATGGACACCCCATTAAGAGCAGGACAAAGGTTAATAAAAAGCCTGATGCGGGAAATGCTAATTTTGCTCAGAATCAGACCACCTTGAACTCCGAATCGCTGACCGATGGTTTAAGTGCTCCATGAAATAATCCATGACTGCTATGGTACATATTTGAGGAGTCTTGCCTGCATATGGAAACTAGTACATAAGATAGACGAGGTTGAATCAGCTTTTCACTGTAGAAACTGGTGGAATTGCTAAACTGTGCTGACATATAAATGATAGTTTGTTTCTGGTGATCAACCGCATGAGCCCCACTTTTGTTACCAGGGGACAATTCTGCTTGCTATATTTACCTGTCTAAAGGTTCATTTTGGATTTCCCTTTTTAAGCTGGTGGGTATACTATAATTTCTGATTGACAGTTAACATATAGTCTTGTAGGCTTCTTCTACTTCCTATGAGTTTCTAAACCATGGGGTTGGTGCTAGTGAAGATTGCTAGAATTGTATAGGGGAAGGGAAATTGTTTCTGTAGTTGCTTCCTCCCTGCATCTTGCTGGTTCATTTTGTAGGTGATGGACACAAAATATTTAAGAGTATGTTCAGAAAATTTATTTTGCTGGCTGTACCATCTATGGGAGTCATGCATGTATGCAAATCTTCTCCCTTGTTGAATGATGTCTTGAATTGAACATTTCTTGTTCCAATTTTCTCTGGTGGCATCTTTGTTACATTACTGATATCATTTATGTTGAGTCAATATATTGTGTGCTTTGTTTTCTGGATTCATTATGAGTTCCATCGGTGAATTAAATGTATTTAATCCTGTTTCAAGAAGGGATTGAATACAATATTTTGTTTCACTTGGGAGTGACACTTGCGAGTCATGTATCTATAATGAGTTGCCTTTAATTCTGGAACTCACATGTAATTGTTACGTTAGAGCAACCAAAGTCTACAATATTCTGGAACTCACGGGATTAAATGTATTTAATCCTGTTTCAAGAAGGGATTGAATACAATATTTTGTTTCACTTGGGAGTGACACTTACCAGTCATGTATCTATAATGAGTTGCCTTTTATTCTGGAACTCACATGTAATTGTTACGTTAGAGCAACCAAAGTCTACACCGCAGAGCTTGTCTTCTCTTATTAATATTGGCCTCCTAAGTAACTTTAAATATCTCCATGAAAACCTAGTGATGTTCATTGTAATTGTAGTATTGCAGTGTAAAACTTAAAAAGTGATGCAGTAGGTTTCTGAATGTAGCAGGGATTGCTAGCTTCATTGAGATTTCCATTGGAAAAATGTGAACTAAATTGATTATTTGCTTCATCCCCTCGCTCCATTCTTTTTTCTCCCCTTCTCATCATACATCTCAACTTGATCACATTCATATATGTCAGAATTAATTAAGCACATATTCAAATTTAGCTACTAATTGATTTCCTAGATAAGTGAATTTTGAAAATTATATGACTGCTATGCTGGAGCATGACAATTGGCCAAGCTTGAGTGACCTTAACAGATTCATTACAATTTACAATCACAGTGACAGTTTTCACAAGACAAGGTTTCTTCTCTCACCCCAAAAAACGAAAAAAAGAAAAAAGAAAAAAGGCGGCCAAGTGACCCCAAAAAGCTTTTAGCAGCAACAACAATATTGAGAACACGCAAGTCTTTTACGTCATTCAAGCAGCAGATAGCTGCACCTGCACAACAAAGCACTGCTCTCTACGGATAGAAACATGAACCTTTCAAATGCCAAATAAGAAGTTGTCCATGATTGAATTGCACAACAGAGAACTACGCTATTCTGAGTTGTCGATAATTTTGTGACAAGAATAGCTATTCCTGGCAACAAACTCATAAATTATCCAACCAAATCTTGAAGATTCTAACAGAAATTGTCAATACAAGATGACTCTGAATCTTCGCTGCTCAAGAGGTCTCTGAGTCTGGCATGATTGGCTATGACCTCCCTCCCAACCTCACTGTCAACCTCCATTACTATACTCACTCGTTACATACGTTTCCTTTGTGAACAAACCATCTTCTCCTTTCTCGATTTCCACCCCCAACCTTCAAATTTTATATAGAGAATGAAGTATCATGATTATTTATAAAAGCAGAAAAATAGATAAAATTTTATTTAAATCGGTTTTTATTTTATCTTGAGTAGAGTAATACAAGGTGAAGGAAAGTTAAAATATTTTCAAATTTGATTTTGGTGTTGAGAGAGAGATTATTTGGTGTGTGGCCATGTGAGAAAGTAGATGACTAATCTTGACAATGTACTATATGAGAAAGAGACACATAAAATAAAAAAATTGAAATCAAATTATTATGGGAAATTGATCGTTAATGATAATTTAGTACACTTAATTTTGTTATATAATTTACGATTTCAAATGAATTGGATTTTTATTATCTCATAATTTTTGGGACATTCTTGAGGGGAGGGAGCTCATCTTTTGTTTTGTTTTTTTTTTTTTTTTTAATGATTAATTTGAAATTTTTTACTAGCATAAGTGGTCTTGCCCGAGAGAGGCAATGGCCCGTGAACGACCCAATACACCCAAGGCTTTTGTGTAAAATATTCTAATTTGGAAAAGTCCTCAAATCGATTCTCTCTCTCTCTCTCTCTCTCTCTCTCTCTCTCTCTCTCTCTCTCTCTCTCTCTAATATTTTTGATAAGCTTTTTTTAACTGAAGTCCAGAAAAACACACAATAATTTCTATTGCATCACACTAAATTTCCCATAAAATGATATTTTGTTTTAGGTCTATATCTCAGCTTCTCACAACACATGAAATTCACACATTTGTAAGTCCCACATGTTGTGAGATGTTAGATATAAACCCAAAAAATGATATACCCATTCCAAAACCACCTCTATTTCCTTGGAAAACCCCATTGGTATAATTCAATAGCTAGCTAGAACTCGGGGAGTAGTTTTCCATATGTGATCGAAAAATTATCTAGCTTTTCTCTTTTTCCCTAATAATGATAATAGTTACATATTGTATGTATGAGACACACGATGCTATATCAACTAAAATTATGTTTTTAAAATATGATTTCAGTTAAGTAAAATTATGAAATCATATTTATAAAACACAATTGGAATTAAAATTGTGAAATCGAGTTTTGAAAACATACATGAACCCTCCAAATACCACGCAACACATTATTCATGGTCCAATATCTTGATAAGAACCATGTTATTTTAGAGTTAACAAACTTTTACGACAAGAATAGCCATACTTGGCTAGAAACTCATAATTTATCCAACCAAATCTTTAAGATTCTGACAGAAACCATCAATATAAGATGACTCTAAATCTTCACTGCTCAAGAGCTCTCGGAGTTTGGCATGATTGGCTCTGACCTCCCTCCCTACCTCACTGTCAACCTCCATCACAATCTTCACTGCCTTAAAGACGCTTTCTTTTGTGAACAAACCATCTTCTTCACCTTTCTCAACTTCCACTCCAACCTTCAAAATGTTGCTCATCATCCTTGCATTGAAAAACTGGTCACATATATGCGGTAACAATACCAGCTGACACTTGTTCATCAAAGCTTCGAATAAAGAACCTAACCCACAGTGTGTGATGAAACACCCTATTGATGGGTGCTCTAAAATCTGTAGTTGTTGAACCCATCCACCATGTACTATCCCTCTTCCTTGAACCCTATCTTCAAACCCTTCTGGAAATGCTTCTTCAATAGACTCAGCCCCGCATGGCGGTTTAAGTGCTGCCAGAAATGGCCAGCCCGAAAGCTCCAACCCCAACACCAATTCCTGGAATTGATCTTTGTTTAAGAAGCACTCACTTCCAAATGCACAGTATATTACTGATCCGGCCTCAAATCTTCCTAGCCACTCAATCCATTTTTCTTCTAAACTAGTAGAAGTAGCTGACTTCGGTATGACTGGTCCTGCAAGAAATACAGGCTTCCCAAAATGGCTTTCAAGATTGTCAATATAAGGTCCCTCAATTTCTCTACATGTCCTGAATCCTAGTGCGTCACATTGACTTACGCTTGTGAACAGGCGATCAGCTAAAAGGACATCGCTACCAAAGTCCATAGTCTTTAATGCAGCCAAGGCTCGTTCTTCATGGACATGGAGTTTGATGGATGACGAAGACAGTACTGGAAAACTAGACCCAGGCTGTTGCATATTGTCAACATGTGCAGTACTGGAACAATATACTGTAAGTGGAGTGACAATGGCGTAGAGAATTGACCTGATACCTAGGCTGCGGACCAATTTTGGTATCCAATGGGCAAAATCAAAGAAGACAATGTCCGGTTTAAGTTCACGAAGAAGAAGTTCAATATGACTCTCAGATCGATCCATGGCAGTCATAATGAGTGGTTGCAAATGGACAGGCACATCGGAAGTGGTCTCAGCACCAAGAGGGAGACCATCTACATGGGGAACAATTATGGGGACAAAGGTGATGAGATCCGGGTAGAGGTTGAGAGTCTGTAACTTTGTTTGTGTTTTGGTGGGAATCAGGAAGGAGATTCTATGGCCTTTCTGGGCTAGTTTGTTTGAAAGGTGGAGATACGAGGTAAGGTGACCAAGAGCAAACCAGGGGTACATAAACAAGTGCAATGATGTTGCACCCATATCTTTCTAATTCTCGAGTCAATTAATCCGGGCTGCAGGAGCTGAAGCTAAAATAACTAGCAACAACAAAAACAAAACTGTAGAGAAAAATAATTAGCATATGGTAGGAGGAATAATGAATGAGAAGTTATGGGAATACTACGTAACGGTAAGTACTTTAGATTCAGCAAAAAAGAACAACAATAATAACATTAATACGACAATGGTCACAAACTTGCTAGATGCACATTTACAGTATACATACAGCCATGTGAGCTGAAATCATATTTTGAAAAAAAGATTTCAATTAAAATTGTAAATGAGTAACGAATCGTATTTTGAAAACCTGATTTCAATTGAAATTATAAAATCGTGTCACTTACGTGTGGTGTGGGAGTTGGAAATGGAAAAGTGGGTTAACAGGAAGGTTTAGAGTTCACAAAGACCCAAACTTGTTTGTTTATCCACCAAAGAATCATATTATTTTATGACAATTTCCTGGTCATCCCTTTTTCATTTTGGTGGTTAGATCACAGATCTCAAACCAACTGCCTAAATCCCTGTTCATCCCCTTTTCATTTTGGTTGTTAGATCACAGTTCTCAAACCATTGTCTAACTGAAGCTATTAATAAGAAAAACAATAATTATAATATTCTTCTTCTGCAAGAAAATATAGTATGATTTTGTATTTCCAGTAAGTTCCTTTCCAGAAAAAGTTAATCTTTTTTCCGTCCCCCTCTAGATCAGTATATTAATACTTGCCTTGGTTTGTCATTCCTAGGCCAGTTTTCGAATCAGCTTGTCCTAAAGGCTCAAAAAATAATTAAAATTGAGTTTTTTTTTTTTTTTTTTTTTTAAAATAGGAAAATTTTAGTTCGTATTTGATTATAAGGTTGTCTCTCGTGTTTTTCATGACATGGTTATTTGATTTTTTTTGTCCTTTGTCGTTGAACTAGAGCTTTTATATATGAATTATTGTTGTCACGTAGACTTGTAATAACTTAATATATATGATAGGAATACCCTTTCTTTTCTTTTTTTTAATAATTTCCTCCCCCATTTGCTTCTAATCCATTATGAATGGATTTTTATTTATTTTTTATAATACAATAGTCAAAAGGGTGGAAGAATTTGAATTTCTGAATATCAAAGACACTTTGCATGACAATAAATAATGATGGAGAGAGAAATTTTCACATAAAATAATTACGGATAACTTTTCTTTAAAAATAATTAGATAAAGAGGCTGTTTGGATTGCGAGTTTCAGCGTTTCAGTTTCGGCGTTTTGGGTTTTTTCTTTTTTTTCAGCGCATGAACAGTAAAATCACATGAATGTACTGTGCAAGAGACAAAAATTACTGTTCATGCACTGTAGCAGTACTGTTCATGCACTGTAGCAATACTGTTCACGCATTTAAAAATATTAAAAATAGGTCTCACGATACTATTCACACATTTAAAAATTATTTTACTACGGTGTTTTCAGTTTTCAATTTTTAGCAAAATAAGTATTATCTAAACAGATCCAAAATATTGTCAAGGTATTTGTTCTAATTGCTAGCGACAATTCTATATGTATAAGAACAATTTTTTGAAAGCTTTATTTTTTCTTAGTTAAGTTCTTTAATGCGTTCTTGAGAAAAACTTCTTTACGAAACCAGTTTTATCATTTTAATTTTTCAAGTTACACCAATTTGTTAAGTTATAGTTTCTTATGTGGGACAACCTTACATGGTTTACGATTTTGAATTTGATTCTATCTTTCGTCAGGCAAAAGCATGGATTCCAACTTTTTATAAGGTTTGAATGTTGATAGCTGCTAGCCGATGTAGAATTTAAGTGATTTTGACTTCATCAATTGAGAGCAAGAGAGCTTGAGGGAGAAAGAGAGATTCTAAAAGATGAAAAAGATTTTTTTTTTTTTTTCAACCCGCTAAAAGGCCATATCATCTATATCTATATTATATCTAAAAGTTGAAGTGCAACATTTATTGTTGTTACGCTGTCATTAAGCCACATCATCCACCCATCTTTAACATTTTTTTTTTAATTCTTTTTTTTTTTCTTATAAATTTCTCAACTTATTGTTATACTTTCTTCAACTTTTCCTCTCTCTTTTACCTTTTTTATCTCCCTACTACTATCTATCTTAGTATCACTGGGTAAGTATTGAGTATTCTTGGAACACCATAAATGTGTATTCTCTTCTCTCACATAATTGTAAGTCCCACTAATTAAATTTATGGTAGGACCCACAATTCATGTGAGATGAGAGATTACGCATTTATGGTACTCTCGGAGTATTTAATAATTTTCCAGTGTCACTTTTCCTCTATCCCTTTATCTTCTTTTATTTTTTGCTTTTCTCTCCTCTTACTATAAATTTACACCTCTCTCTCTCTCTCTCTCTCTCTCTCTACATAGTTTTGCTACACACAAAATGTTATCTCTCTCTTTCTCTATGTCAAAATTTTGTTTTTCTTTTTTTGGTGGATTGTTTTTTTAATTTTCTTGTATTTCTCTCTCTACATAGTTTTACTACACACAAAATGTTATTTCTCTCTCTTTCTCTATCTCAAAATTTTGTTTTTTCTTTTTTTGGTGGATTGTTTTTTAATTTTCTTGCATCTCTACTTTAGGTTAATGAATATTAAATTTGTATTATTTGGAACTCTAATTTGGGTTGACTTGATTAAGTTGTGTTTTAAGTTGTTATCTTTATTCTTATTTTTGATTTTATAGATGTTATCTTATTACAATATAAAGATATTATATAAGAATATAATATTATTTTATTACATACAATAACCTGATTTGGATAATTTAGTGTTTATTTAATATATTTTTTCTTTTTCTTTTCATATTATTTTTTATAAATTTCTTATTATTCTCTCTTGAAAAATTGGTTATTCTCTCTCTCTTGATTTTTTTATTCTTTCTTGCAACTCTACTTTATATTGATGAATCATTGTGATTTTTAAAACTCTAATTTGGGCTCATACATTTTGTGCCCTTAGCTTTTCACCATAGAAAATAATGGAATTGCTTAAGTGCGCTGAAATATATTAGTTAAAATCAAGGGTGTGTGTTCGGTGTGCGTAAGAGTTATTTTCCTTGTGTTTGTGATCAACCGCATGAGCCCCAATTTTATGGGTATTCTGTAATTTCGGATTGACGGTTAACATATAGATCTATAGGCTGCCTCTACTGTTGTGCTTTGTGGAGCCTAGTTTATGTTTAAATTTTTGGCCCGTTTTGTAGCCCATTGTAATCTGTGCACAGGATATAAAAGCCTCTTTTGTGATTAGGGTTTGTGGTGGTTGTTGTGTTTTTAGAGAGAGAAAAAAAACATTGTAGCCGCACTTTGTATTTTTTCCTGATAATAGTGATATCCCTGCAACTCCATGGACGTAGGCAAATTGCCGAACCACGTAAATACTGTCTTGTACGTGTGATTGTTTTCTTTGACTTGTGTTTTCTCTATATTTTTTTTGTTTCTCACAAGTTAGAATTTCGGTTTGAATTCCCAACAACTGGTATCAAAGCCTAGGGTTAGGTTTGAGTGGGAGCAATGGCAGAGGAAGCGGGAAAGACATCTGGAATAGAAAAGTCTGATGGCACAGACTTTGCGTATTGGAGGATGCAGATTGAAGATTATCTCTATGGGAGGAAATTGCACCTGCCTCTTTTGGGGACAAAACCTGAGGCGATGAAGGCTGATGAATGGGCTCTTCTTGATAGACAAGTACTGGGAGTTATCAGGTTAACTCTGTCTAGGTCTGTTGCACACAATGTTGTAAAGGATAAGACCACAGCAGATTTGATGAAGGCTTTGTCTGGTATGTATGAAAAGCCGTCAGCAAACAACAAGGTGCATCTAATGAAGAAACTGTTCAATTTGAAGATGGCAGAGAATGCATCAGTAGCACAACATCTGAATGAATTTAACACTATCACAAATCAATTGTCGTCTGTAGAAATTGATTTTGATGATGAGATTCGTGCTCTGATTGTCTTGGCTTCTTTGCCAAACAGTTGGGAGGCAATGAGGATGGCAGTAAGTAATTCTACAGGAAAGGAAAAGATCAAGTACAATGATATTCGAGATTTGATTCTGGCTGAGGAGATTCGCAGAAGAGATGCAGGTGAAACCTCAGGATCTGGTTCTGCCCTAAACCTTGAGACAAGAGGCAGAGGTAATAATAGAAATTCAAATCGGGGTAGATCAAAATCCAGAAATACTAATCGGAACAGAAGTAAATCTAGATCAGGCCAACAAGTACAATGCTGGAATTGTGGGAAAATAGGCCACTTTAGGAACCAATGCAAAAGTCCTAAGAAGAAGAATGAAGATGATTCTGCTAATGCTGTAACAGAAGAGGTACATGATGCATTACTTCTTGTAGTAGACAGTCCACTTGATGATTGGGTTTTGGACTCAGGAGTTTCATTTCATACCACTCCACACTGAGAAATCATACAGAATTATGTTGCTGGTGATTTTGGTAAGGTTTATTTGGCTAATGGTTCAACCTTGGATGTTGTGGGTATGGGAGATGTCCGGATATTGTTGCCTAATGGGTCTGTTTGGTTACTGGAGAAGGTTCGACATATTCCTGACCTAAGGAGGAATCTGATTTCTGTTGGACAACTTGATGATGAAGGGCATGCAATACTATTTGTTGGTGGTACTTGGAAGGTTACAAAGGGAGCTAGAGTATTGGCTCGTGGAAAGAAGACTGGTACTCTATATATGACCTCAAGTCCAAGAGACACAATTGCAGTTGTTGATGCAAGTACTGATACAAGCCTATGGCACCGTAGACTTGGTCACATGAGTGAGAAAGGGATGAAGATGCTGCTGTCAAAAGGAAAACTACCAGAATTGAAGTCCATTGATTTTGACATGTGTGAAAGCTGCATCTTAGGAAAGCAGAAAAAGGTGAGCTTCTTGAAAATTGGCAGGACACCGAAGGCTGAAAAATTAGAGTTAGTACACATTGATTTGTGGGGGCCTTCTCCAGTTGCATCCCTTGGAGGCTCAAGGTACTACATCACTTTCATTGATGACTAAAGCAGAAAGGTATGAGTTTATTTTCTGAAAAATAAATCTGATGTATTTGAAACTTTTAAGAAGTGAAAAGTCATGGTTGAGACAGAAACAGGTTTAAAACTAAAATGTTTGAGGTCTGATAATGGAGGAGAGTACATAGATGGAGGGTTCAGTGAGTATTATGCTACACAGGGAATTAGGATGGAAAAGACCATTCCTAGGACACCACAGCAGAATGGTGTGGCTGAGTGCATGAACAGAACTCTCAATGAGCGTGCTAGGAGTATGAGGTTGCATGCTGGACTACCAAAAACTTTCTGGGCTAATGCTGTTAGCATTGCAGCTTACTAGATAAACCGAGGGCCATCAGTTCCCATGGAGTTCAGACTTCTTGAGGAGGTTTGGAGCGATAAAGAGGTAAAGTTTTCACATTTAAAACTTTTTGGTTGTATTTCTTATGTTCATATTGATTCTGATGCTCGTAGTAAACTTGATGCAAAGTCTAAAATATGTTTTTTCATTGGCTGTGGTGATGAGAAATTTGGCTATAGGTTTTGGGATGAACAAAACAAGAAAATCATCAGAAGTAGAAATGTGATATTTAATGAACAAGTTATGTACAAGGACAGGTCAACTGTAGTGTCAGGTGTTACAGAGATAGATCAAAAGAAATTTGAGTTTGTCAACTTAGATGGATTGACTGAAAGTACTGTTCAGAAAAGAGGTGAAGAAGATAAGGAGAATGTAGATTCACAAGTAGATCAGAGTACACCTGTAGCTGAAGTCTGCAGATCTTCCAGAAACATTAGACCTCCACAGCGTTATTCACCTGCTTTAAATTATCTCCTATTGACTGATGGTGGTGAGCCAGAGTGTTATAAAGAAGCCTTGCAAGATGAGAATTCAAGCAAGTGTGAGTTAGCCATGAAGGATGAGATGGATTCCTTGTTGGAGAATCAGACATGGGAACTGACTGAATTGCCAGTAGGAAAGAAGGCTTTGCACAACAAGTGGGTTTACAAAATAAAGAATGAGCATGATGATAGCAAACGTTACAAGGCTAGATTAGTTGTTAAAGGGTTCCAACAGAAGGAGGGCATTGACTACACAGAGATATTTTCTCCAGTTGTGAAGATGTCAACAATTAGACTGGTACTGGGAATGGTGGCTACAGAAAATTTACATCTTGAGCAGTTAGATGTGAAGACGGCATTCCTTCATGGTGACTTGGAGGAAGACATTTACATGATTCAGTCAGAAGGGTTCATTGTTCAGGGACAAGAGAATCTAGTCTGCAAACTGAGAAAGAGCTTGTATGGCCTAAAACAAGCTCCAAGACAATGGTACAAGAAATTTGACAGTTTTATGCATAGAATTGGGTTCAAGAGATGTGAAGCTGATCATTGTTGCTATGTCAAATTCTTTGACAATTCTTATATCATTTTACTATTGTATGTGGATGATATGCTTATTGTAGGGTCTTGCATTGAGGAGATTAATAATCTGAAGAAACAATTGTCAAAACAGTTTGCAATGAAGGATTTGGGAGCTGCAAAGCAAATCTTTGGTATGAGAATCATTAGAGACAAAACTAATGGTACATTGAAGCTTTCACAGTCAGAGTATGTGAAGAAAGTTCTTAGCAAGTTCAACATGAATGAAGCTAAACCAGTGAGCACACCCTTGGGTAGTCATTTCAAATTAAGCAAAGAACAGTCATCGAAGACAGAAGAAGAAAGGGACTATATGAGCAAGGTGCCCTATGCCTCAGCTATTGGCAGCTTGATGTATGCTATGGTGTGTACAAGGCCAGACATTGCATATGCAGTGGGAGTTGTGAGCAGATTCATGAGTAGGCCTGGAAAGCAGCATTGGGAGGCAGTTAAGTGGATTCTGAGATATCTAAAGGGTTCATCAGATACATGTCTTTGCTTCACAGGTGCAAGTTTGAAACTACAGAGTTATGTAGATGCTGATTTTGCTGGCGATATTGATAGTAGAAAGAGTACTACTGGGTTTGTATTTACTATGGGTGGTACAACTATATCATGGGCTTCAAATCTACAAAAGATTGTTACTTTGTCTACTACAGAAGCTGAGTATGTTGCAGCAACTGAAGCTGGAAAGGAGATGATTTGGCTACATGGTTTCTTAGATGAATTGGGTAAGAAGCAGGAGATGGACATTCTACACAGTGACAGTCAGAGTGCAATCTTTCTTGCCAAAAATTCGGCTTTTCATTCAAAGTCGAAGCATATACAAACAAAATACCACTTTATCCGTTACCTTGTTGAAGATAAATTGGTAATACTTGAGAAGATTTGTGGATCTAAGAACTCGGCAGACATGTTGACTAAGGGTGTCACTATTGAGAAGTTGAAGCTGTGTGCAGCTTCAATTGGTCTTCTAGCTTGAGGACAGGAGGATGAGTTGCAGGGATGAGGGATTGCTTTTGGAAGATAGCAGCTAATGTTGGTGACCGAACTAGTCTCCAAGTGGGAGATTTGTTGGGCTATGTAGAGCCTAGTTTATGTTTAAATTTTTGGCCAATTTTGTAGCCCATTGTAATCCTGTGCGCAGGATATAAAAGCCTCTTTGTGGTGGTTGTTGTGTTTTTAGAGAGAGAAAAAAAACACTGTAGCCGCACTTTGTATTTTTCCCTGATAATAGTGATATCCCTGCAACTCCGTGAACGTAGGCAAATTGCCGAACCACGTAAATACTGTCTTGTGCGTGTGATTGTTTTCTTTGACATGTGTTTTCTCTATATTTTTTTTGTTTCTCACAGGTTGGAATTTCGGTTTGAATTCCCAACATCTACTTCATGGAATTTCTAAACCATGGGGTTAATGCTAATGATGATTGCTAGAATTGTAGAAAAGGAAATATTTTTCTGTAGTTGCTTCCTACCTGCATCTTGCTGGTTCATTTTCTCTCCTTCCCATCATCGTCACATATCTCAACTTGATCACATTCATGTATGTCTCAATTAAGCACATATTCAAAATTTGCAACTATTTGATTCCTAGCTAAGTGAATTTTGAAAATTAGATGATAGCTGTGTTGGACCATGACAATTGATCAAGGTTGAGTGACCTTCATAGATTCATTACAATTTACAATCGCAGTGACAGATTTAACAAGACATGGTTTCTTAATATAAGCAGCAGAGCACTGCTAAATTGAATATTTCTTGTTCTAGCATTTTTGTTACATTACTAAATTGAACATTTTCGTTTGAGATTTCCATTGGAAAGATGTGAACTAAATTGATTATTTCCTTCATCCTCTCCCTCCATTCTTTTCTCTCCTTCCCATCATTGTCAAACATTTCCAGTTGATCACATTCATGTATGTCGCAATTAATTAAGCACATATTCAAAATTTCCAACTATTTGATTTCGTAGATAAGTAAATTTTGAAAATTATATGATAGCTATGCTGGACCATGACAATTGGCCAAGGTTGAGTGACCTTAATTGATTCATTGCAATTTACAATCACAGTGACAGTTTTCACAAGACAAGGTTTCTTATTTCATCAAAGAAAAAGGGGTGCCAAGGGACCCCAACAGGGTTCTTGCAACAACAGTAATATTGAAAACACAAATCTAAAACGTCATGTAAGCAACAGATGGCTGCACCTGCACAATAGAACACTGCTCTAAGGATAGAAGCATGAACCCACCATATTCCACACAACACATTGTTCATGATAAAATTACTAGATAGAGAACCACACTATTCTGATTTGTCAAAAATTTTGTGATGAAAATAGACATACCAGGCTACAAACTCATAAATTATCCAACCAAATCTTGAAGATTCTGACAGAAACCGTCAATATAAGATGACTCTAAATCTTCGCTGCTTAAGAGGTCTCTAAGTTTGGCATTGTTAACGTGTATAATATTGTGGGCTTTAGGCCCAGTTAGATTACTTGTATAGCACACATATTTACTTGTACTGCACACATATTTACTTGTACTACACTCATATGCCTCCTATATAAAGGCACACATGTACATTCTTTGATTAAGAAATACAATACTATCGCATTCAGTATTTCTAACATGGTATCAAAGTCACTGCTCTGACCTCTTCTTAGCAGTCTTGTCTTTATTGGCTCTATTCTCAGCATCGCTTCCGCCGTCACAATAGTTGCCGCAGCCTTTGCCGTTGAACCTCTGACGCCTTCCAGCCGTTGTCTTTGGGTTCCGGACCTGCAACCACTGCCGTTGAGGAGTCCCATACCGCGCAGACCACTGCACGTGTCAGAACCACCGTGAAAAGTGCTCCAATCACATTTATGCAGGTATCACTGAGATCGCCTTGCTCCGATCTACACTTTGGTGGCAGCCTCGTAGTCATCGGAGACCACATGTGCCCTCACACGTCACTCGAAGTTGCTGCTTCAGAGCTCACGCGCCCCACACGCCGTCTGAAGCTCCAGGCTGACGTCACCCTTGATGTCATCAGTGCCACGTCAACCCTAGCTTACGTCAGCATCCAATCATTTGCTGACGTCAGTGCCACGTCATCTCCGCTGACCGTTGACTTTAACCGGGCTGTTGACTTTTCTCTATGGTTGACTTTTGCAGTCCAAGTTCTCCTTACCCAGTTTTTTGCGTAGATTTCATTTTTGCAGTCTGTTTTTGCATATTGTGTCTCTAAATGGATAAAAAGGATATTTTTCTTCCTCACCCCATCAATACTATATTGGAGGGAAATAAGAATTACTTATCTTGGTCTCAAGCTATGCGCAGTTTCCTTAAGGGTCGCATGCTCTGGTATTATTGTACTAGTGCAATCACTATTCCTATCAAGGGGGCAAGTGAAGAAGATGCTGCCTTCCTCAATCACATGATTGAATGGGATAGTCACAACCACATGATCCTCACATGGATTTGAAACACTTCCATTCCCTCTATCTCCAATCTGTTGGGCAGCTTTAATGATGCAAAATCAACATGGGAAATGTTGGCCAAAAGGTACTCTACTACTCATGGATCCATGAAATATCAGTTAGTGGTTGAATTGCATCAACTTCGACAAGAACCAGGGCAACCCATCAATGACTACTATGATTAGCTTCGCTTCATTTGGGACCAAATTGACCTTTCTGATCCAACTTGGGCATGCTCAAAGGATGCTCAGCAATATGCTACAGTTAGAGATGAATTTCGTCTCTATGAATTCCTGATGTCACTTCACAAGGACTTTGAGCCCATCGGAGGTCAGCTTCTTAATCGCAGTCCTCCTCCCTCTCTTGATACTGCTGTAAACGGGTTGGTTAGAGAAAAAGCTCGTCTTGCAACCCTTCAAGGCCAAAATAAGCTTAATGTTTTGGCTATTACTCCTTCTGAGCAACCTCAACAATCAGGTGATTCCTCTGGCTCTAGCAATCGTCGCAAGCAGACCAACAAAAAGTTCTGCAATTATTGCAAGCATCCTGGCCACACCATTGAGACTTATTATCGTCGCAACAAATCTACTGCTACTGTTGCTAATATTGAGCCTACTCCGCCGATGGCTTCCATTTCAGTTGAGTCCCAGTCTTCTGGATCCACTATCAACCTCTCCCCTACTAAACTACAGGATATCATAGCTCAGGCTGTTCGTATGGCTGGTAATGCATCTCTTTCCACTGCTCTCTCAGTTCTACCCGGTAAGTCTCAAACTTGGCTTTTTGATTCTGTCTGTTACAATCACATGACACCTCACTCGTCTTTATTCTCCAAACTTGACCCTGCACCACATCCTCTTAATATTCATATAGTTGATGGTTCCACCATGCATGGGAATAGTCTAGGTTTTATCCCGACCTCCAACCTCTCTGTTCCTGGGGTCTTCCATGTACCTGACCTATCTTATAATTTGTGCTCTGTGGGACAATTAGTTAAACTAGGATATCGCTTTATTTTTTACTATTCTGGGTGCATTGTGTAGGATCCAAGGATGGGGCAAGAGCTTAAGACCAGTCCTAGAGTTGGGCGTATGTTTCCCATGGGCAATCTTCATCTTCCACCTGTTGTTCCTGTTTCTGTTGCTGTTGCTGTTGCGGTTTCTTCCTTACCTTCTCTCACACTTTGGCATTCCTGTCTTGGTCATGCACCCTCTTCTCGGGTACAACAGTTAACTTCTAAGGGTCTATTGGGTTTTGTGTCCAAAGACAATTTTGATTGTACTTCATGTCAGTTAGGAAAACAGCCAGCTTTGCCTTTTAATAACAGTGAATCTATTTCTAATAGTATTTTTGAGTTAATTCATTCTGATGTTTGGGGACCTTCTCCTATTGCTAGTATTGGTGGATCTTGATATTTTGTTGTTTTTATTGATGATTATTCTCGTTCTGAAATCTTGCCAATATACAGTAACTTTGCAAAAATGGTTGAAACACAATTCTCCAAACATATCAAAACTTTTTAATTTGATAATGCTCTTGAATATACTCAATATGTTTTTCAAGCTCTGTTACATTCCTATGGCACTGTACATCATCTAACTTGTCTAGGTACCTCTCAGTAAAATGGTCAAGCCGAAAGAAAACTTCGTCATATTCTTGACACTGTTCGTTCTCTTCTTCTTTCTGCTAAAGTTCCTGCCCCATTTTGGGGTGAAGCCGCTCTTCATGCTATTAATCGTATTCCAAGCACTGTCATCCATAATCAGACTCCATATGAGCGCCTTTTTGGGTCACCCCCTGACTATCATTACCTTCGCTCCTTCAGATCTGCTTGTTTCATTCTTCTTCAGCCTCATGAGCACAACAAACTTGAGCCTCGATCTAGACTTTGTTGTTTCATTGGTTATGGCAAAACACAAAAAAGGTATCAGTATTATGATCCTGTCTCTCATTGTCTTCGTGTTTCTCGTAATATTGTCTTTTGAGAACATCGCTTATTTGTTGAACTCTCTCACTTTTGTTCTTCCCTAACTACCTCCTCTGTTTTAGAAATCTTCCCAGATGAGTCTCATGTTCCTTCTACAAATACTCTTGATCCTCCTTTGGACTTCTCTATCCAACCTCAAGATATTTTTGATGCTTCTCCTAGACAGGTCGAAGATGAACAGGTTAATGACGAACTACCCCACTTTAAGCCTAGGTCCCCTACTCCTGCTCCGCCTAAAGATCCTCCACAAGACATTCCACGATGCCACTCAACCCGGGTAAGATCCATTCCTGCACATTTACTTGACTATCACTGTTACACTGCCCTTGCTACACTCCACGAGCCTCAAACCTATCGTGAGGCCTCCACTGACCCTTTATGGCAGATTGCGATGAAAGAGGTACTTGATGCATTAACCAAAAACCATACTTAGGATCTGGCTACTCTCCCTCCTAGACAGTCTATGGTTGGTTGTAAGTGGATCTATAAGATCAAAACTCGCTCTAATGGGTCCATTGAGCGCTATAAAGCTCGTCTTGTTGCAAAAGGTTTTACACAAGAATATGAGATTGATTATGAAGAGACCTTTGCTCCAGTTGCTCGTATCTCATCTGTTCGTGCCCTCTTAACTGTTACCACTGCTAGTAAATTGGATCTTTTTCAAATGGATGTTAAAAATGCTTTCCTTAATGGGGATCTAAGTGAAAAAGTCTATATGCAACTTCCTCCTGGTCTTCTTGTTGAATCAAATAAGGTTTATCGCCTTCGACGTGCACTTTTTAGCCTTAAACAAGCTCTACGAGCTTGGTTTGCCAAGTTCAGCTCCACCATCTTTCGCTTGGGTTACACTACCAGTCCTTATGATTCTGCCTTATTTCTTCGTCGCAATGATAAAGGCACCATTTTGCTTCTCCTATATATGGATGATATGATCATAACTAGTGATGACCTCAGTGGCATTCAAAAACTCAAGAATTTTCTCAGTCAGCAGTTTGAGATAAAAGATCTTAGACATCTCAGCTATTTCTTGGGTCTTGAAATCACTCGTTCCATATATGGTCTTTATATTACTCAAGCCAAGTATGCTTCTGACCTCTTATCTCGAGCTGGACTCACTGACAGCAAGACTGTTGACACTCCAGTTGAACTTAATGTGCATCTGACACCCTCGGGGGGGAAACCATTGTCTAATCCCTCTCTTTACAGACGATTGGTTGGCAGCCTAGTTTATCTCACAGTTACTCATCCAGATATTTCCTATGCTATTCATCAGGTGAGCCAATATCTGTCTGCTCCACGATCGACTCACTATACTGCTGTTCTGCGCATTCTTCGATACTTGAAGGGCACTCTCTTCCATGGCCTTTTCTACTCAGCTCAGTCTCCTCTTATAGTCTGTGCATTCTCTGATGCTGATTAGGCAGGAGATCCCACTGATCGCAGGTCCACTACGGGTTATTGCTTTCTCCTTGGTTCTTCTTTGATTTCTTGGTGAAGTAAGAAACAAACTTTTGTGGCCCGCTCCAGTACTGAAGCAAAATATCGTGCCCTTACTGATACCACATCTGAGCTCTTTTGGCTACGGTGGCTTCTTAAGGATTTAGGTGTGTCCACAACCTCTACTACTCCTCTTTATTGTGACAACCAGAGTGCCATTCATATTGCTCACAATGATGTCTTCCATGAACGGACTAAACACATCAAGATTGATTGTTATTTTATCCATTATCATCTTGTCCATGGTGCTCTCAAGCTCTTCTTAGCCTCCTCCAAAGATCAACTTGCTGATATCTTCACCAAGTGACATCCTAAGGGACGCCTTCGTGATTTGGTTGACAACCTCAAGCTGTCCTCACATCTACCTTGAGTTTGAGGGGGGATGTTAACGTGTATAATATTGTGGGCTTTAGGCCCAGTTAGATTACTTGTATAGCGCACATATTTACTTGTACTGCACACATATTTACTTGTATTACACTCATAGGCCTCCTATATAAAGGCACCCATGTACATTCTTTGATTAAGAAATATAATACTATCGCATTCAGTATTTCTAACAGGCATGATTTGCTCGGACCTCCCTCCCAACTTCACTGTCATCCTCCATCACAGTATTTCTCATACTTGACTTGATTAATAAAACCTTTTAGGTGGCGTTTGGTATGAGAGAATCTACATTAATTCTAGCATCCAAATTCCCGGAAATGTGATTCTTTGCAATCTGGATACCTAGAAATATAACTATTCCTATATTTGGTTTCATTAGGAATCTAATAAGATTCCTAGGAATGTAAAATGATAATGTTTGGTTTATTCTCAAGAATCTTAAATGAGTTATTTATTTTTTCCATTCTATCCTTAGATTTGAATGTGAACTATCAAGTCCTTTAAAAAAAAAAATTCCTCTAAATAAATAATGAAAAACAAAATATAAGAATTGTATAATGAAAAACAAAATATAAAAATCTACACATTCTGTATTATTGTATAACAAACATCAAAAGTACCAGATAGGATACAAATTATTGACATTGTACTGTAACATATGAATCTAGAAACAAAGCCATTTATCTTTAAAAAAAACCGGATGAAGCCACCAATCCAGATCTATATTTCTAGCAACTAAACAAAACCAAGATCTAAGATGCGAATAGATACATTAACAAATTTCCATGAAAATAAATCCATTAATAAATTGTTGAGCAACACACACACAATAGTAAAAGTGAATACCTGGCAATAATGGAGGGTCCCCTTCAAACTTTTTTTTTTTTCCCACATGTGAAACCTAAATAGAACTTTGTTAAAAAATATATCAACAGAGTTGCCTATTTTGTTTACGTTGTTTTGGCGGGAAAAGATAAAGACATGGGAAAAGATATTGATGATTTGTTTTATATTTTATCTTAATTGCTTAATTGATAAGGAAAATGGGTTAAAATTGTCTATTTATAAAAAATACAATTTCTTTTAAACTTGGGAATCTGGATACCCACCTGTTTTAAAGGGAATCCACATTCCTACTGAAGGGGGGTTAAAGGGGGAATCCAGATTTTCCTGGCATCTGATTTTCTAGTGTGATTTGCAACCAAACATGAAAATCTTTAAACATTCCTAAGAATCCTAAACATTACTCTGTACCAAATGCCACGTTAAAGTATTTTGCACCTATTACTATTCATTCCAAGTTCATTGTTCATTTCTTTTGTATTTCGCTGCCACATTAAATTTATATATATTTTGTTCTATCTTTTTTGGAGTTCATTTAACTTGCTCGCAAATCAGTTCATATAACAGCCCAAATAGGTCGCAGCGAGCCAAATTCAATTCACCCAACACTGAAACATACTCTAGGCTCTCTTCAAAGACCCAAGATTCATAACAAGCTTGGGCCAGTGGACTGTCCTTAAAAAAAAAGGGCCCCACAAGTATCATAAGTATGACGTCCATTATTACTTCTTTACCAATAATAGAAGCACGAAAGAAGGATGTTATCGACAATCTGTTGCACCTCACTTCCCAAATATTACACATGTAACATGTTGAGTTGTAATTTTTCTTCTTGTTTGTTGGCTTTATTTCGTGCCTATTCCTTTGTAATTTCATGCATAGTTTTATTGTATTTGTGAGCTTTATTGTAATTGGGTTGGGTTTGAAAGTCCATTGAAGAGTAACAGGAAATGCATTTTCACTAGACAATTCGCATAACAAGTGACCCGCAAAATGAACATGTAGATTGCACGTGAGAGTTCAAAATTCATTTAGAATTGCAGTTCGTGAGACAAACTCACTAGACACCCTATCTCACGAGATTCCTGCAAGTTGCTCAGTACTAGAGTGAATTTTATTATTCTAGATCGATTGTTGTACCTTTCGCATACCCACTGTACATACATCATATTCTCGGGAGCCCTAAGCACCCAACTGAGAGTAAAGAGAATTAAGTGTGCGTTTGGGTAGAAATTATTTCTACCTGCGTCTGCGTTTCTGGCGTTTCAGTGGTTTCACGCCTTTTTTTTTTTTTTTTTTTTTTTGCATGCATTTTAGGAGAGAAATTTCACTATTTGTTCACTATTCATGAACAGTAGCCATAGTATTTGACTTTTCAGCCACTTTTTAGCACATCAGTGGGTCCCATACACTGTTCACAAAACTCACAAACCTCACTTTTCAGCAACTTTTTCATTAAAAATGGGTTTTACAGTACTATTTACACATTTAAAAATTATTTTTCTATAGTGTTTTCAGTTTTCAGTTTTCAGCAAAATAAGGTATATCCAAACAGACCCTAAGTCTATTCTTGTGAGAGCCAAACACTATTGATTCTTTGCTCCCTTCCCTCTCATCATTGTCAAAATTCATCATTGTAAGTTTTTATAATTTAAAATTATACATAAATTATAAACTTATAGATTATATAGTATATAATATCATATTTACACAAAATTTGACATGTATATTAAGAGCATAAAGAACATGCAATTCAACAATTAAATTTTCAAAATATTTAGTAATATTTGTTTTATTGAGTGAGTTTATACCTTAAGCTACAACCTTACTTAATATATTTTTATTATAGGTGAATTTTGACAAATCCACCATCGGATTACATCTTCTTCTTATATCCTCTATACTTGCAAAATTTCAAGAAAATTGAAAATCACTAGCTATTTCATCAATAAATTTTTTAAATTGCAAGTTTTTTGTAATTTAAAATTATATAGTAAATTATATAAACTTATAGATTATATAGTAAATAATATCCGATTTACACAATATTTGACATGTGTATTAAAACTGTAAAGAACATGCAATTCAACGATTAGATTTTCAAAATATGTAGTAATATTTATTTTATTAAGTGAGTTTGTAATCTTAGGCTACAACCATACTTAATATCTTTTTATTAAAGGTGAATTTTGACAAATTCACCATTGAATTACATCTTCTTCTTATATCCTCTATGCTTGCAAAATTTTAAGAAAATCAAAGATCACTAGCTATGTCATCAATAATTTTTTTTAAATTGCAAGTTTTTGTAATTTAAAATTATACATAAAATATAAACTTATAGATTATATAGTAAATAATATCCGATTGACACAAAATTTGACATATGCATTAAGAGCGTAAAGAACATGCAATTCAACTGGTAGATTTTCAAAATATGTAGTAATTTATTTTATTGAGTGAATTTGTAGTCTTAAGCTACAACCAATTTTGTAGCCTTAAATTACAATCAATTTTATAGCTAAATTTTGTCCTTATGTTTATTCATGCAATTGGTAATAGCATTCTTAGTTAATTACATAAACTCCACATTAATTGTTAATTAGACTTAACTAACTTAGTTGTAATTAAAATATGGCATCTAAAAATATTGCCTAGTTAATTAGGTCATATTATCTGAACGCATAGTAGCAGCAGTAATGCTTGCCTTCCATACCTTTAAAATCATCTCCCCTGTAGTCCGTAATACCTTCCAAGTTCCAACCAAGCCCTAATGCCAATTTCCTATTGTCCTCACACTTTCCTGGTGCCTGCTCCATCTAAAATTTTCTGGCTTAACTGCTGCTAAATCTAGTTTTTAGGAATACAATTAGCTTGGAGGGGAAGTGAGAGCCATTCCTTTTCCTTCTTAAGTTCACAATTCAACAAACATATCTAATCTTTATATGTATACAGATCAATCGAAATCTTCAAGATATTCTCAGACATGTCTTTCTTCCAACCTTAAACTTGGGGCCTTTTCAAAAGCAAACCAGGAACAGTAGTTTGCAAGGCCTGCCATAACTATTTGATTTCCAAGATTAGAGAATTTTGAAAATGAGATGGTAGCTATGTTGGAACATGACAAAATGACCTTGAAGGATTTATTGTTATTTACAATCACTGTGACAGTTTACACAAGTTTACACAAGACAAGGCCAAGAGTCTTTATCTCCACACAAAAAATAAAATAAAATAAAATAAAAAAAGACCAAATGAACTCAAAAGGCTTATTGCAGGAACAGCAATATTGAATCCACAAGACTAAAAAGTCATACAAGCAGCAGATGGCTGCACAAGCACAACAAAGTACAGCTCTCTTAAGGAAGCCACCAAATACCGTGCAACACATTGTTCATGATTCAAACTTCACAATAAAGAACCATGTTGTTTAGAGCTGACAAAGTTTTACAACAAGAATAGCCATACTTGACTAGAAACTCATAAATTATCCAACCAAATCTTTAAGATTCTGACAGAAACCATCAATATAAGATGACTCTAAATCTTCACTGCTCAAGAGCTCTCTGAGTTTTGCATGATTGGCTCTGACCTCCCTCCCAACCTCACTGTCAACCTCCATCACTTTATTCACTGCCTTGCAGACACTTTCCTTTGTGAACAAACCATCTTCACCTTTCTCAACTTCCACCCCAACCTTCAAATTGTTACTCATCATCCTTGCATTCAAAATCTGGTCACCTACGTGCGGTAAGAGTACCAGTTGACACTGATTCATTAACGCTTCAAAAAAAGAACCTGACCCGCAATGTGTGATGAAACACCCAACTGATGGGTGCTTTAAAATTAGCAGTTGTTGTACCCATCCGCCATGTACTATCCCTCTTCCTTGAACCCTCTCTTCAAACCCTTCTGGCAAGGCTGCTTCAATAGACTCAGCCCCAAAAGGCGGCTTAAGTGCTGCCAGAAATGGCCAACCTGAAAGCTCAAGACCCAACACTAATTCCTGGAATTGATCTTTGTTTAATGTGCACTCACTTCCGAATGCACAGTATATAACTGATCTGACCTTGAATCTTCCTAGCTACTTAACCCATTTTTCTTCTAAAGCAGAAGTTGGTGGCTTTGGTATGACCGGTCCTGAAAGAAATACAGACTTCCCAAAATGGCTTTCAAGATTGTCAATATAAGGTCCCTCAATTTCTCTACACGTCCTGAGTCCTAGTGCATCACATTGACTTAAGCTAGTGAACGGGCGATTATGGAATACAACACCACTACCAAATTTCATGGTCTTTATTGCATCAAAGTCTTGTGCTTCATGGACATGGAGCTTGATGGATGATGATACTGAGAAACTAGATGGGGGCCGCATAAGGTCAACCTCAGGTAAGTTGTTGCCAGTATGTTGCTCTGCTCCAGCAGGGGGCATAGCGTAATAATCTACTGTAAGTGGACTGACTGTGGCATAGAGAATTGATCTGATACCTAGGCTACGGGCCAATTTTGGTAACCAATGGGTAAAATCAAAGAAGACAATGTCTGGCTTAAGGTCATGGAGAAGAAGTTCAATATCACTTTCAGTGCGATCCATAGCAGTCATAATGAGAGGGTGCAAATGGTCAGGCACATCTGAAGTGGTCTCAGCACCAGGAGGGAGGCCATCCACATGGGGAACAGTGATGGGGACAAAGGTGATGAGATCTGGGTAGAGGTTGAAAGTCCCTAACTTTCATTGTGTTTTGGTAGGAATCAAGAAGGAGATTCTATAACCTTTCTGGGCTAGTTTGTTTGATAGGTGGAGATAAGGGGTAAGGTGGCCAAGAGTGAAAAAGGGGTACGTTACCAGGTGCAATGATGTTGCATCCATATCTTTCTATGAGTCAATTGATGTATGCTGGACCTGAAGCTAAAGCAACTGGCAACAAAAAGACTGTAGAGAATATAATCAGCACATGCTAGGAGATGATTGCCTTTTTTACTCGACCAGTTTATGTAGGAGCCTAAAAATTTTGGGGGGCAAAGACATGCATTTCGTATCAATTTATTTGACTTTTTGCTTATTATTTGTTGAATGTGAGCTAAGTATATTTGTACTTGAAAAAAGTGAGACTTAAAAAATTGAACATGAGCAAAATTAACAACAACAATGCTTTTATTTCAAAATTTTGGGATTGATTATAGATCCTCAATAGATTAGTCAAGGTGGGCTCACATATATTATTTTCCTCCGGTCTATTATTTTATCTAAAGTCATGTTTTTGGTTACTTCCTTAATTAACATGTGATCTTTGGTCTTCCTCTACATTTTTTTGGTACTCTCAACAGCATTAGCAAAATAAGCTAAAAGCTAAATGAAAAGGCATGTGGCAAACAGTTGGCAGGGAACATTGTACTCTGCCAGAGATTGTGTCTTCTTGAAGAAATGAAAAATCGAAGAGGATTTTGGTTTTGAGAAGTGAAAGAAAAGATATTACCTCTTTGGCTACGGTGAAGTTGGTTTTGACATTGTTGGGCTGGCTAGATATTCCAGCAGCAGATAAGATACACAGATACTTTCAAGATCGCAACCAACCAGCCCTTATAAGTAGAGAAAGATGCCCCAATTGTCTGCAGCAAACAGAGAAGGAAGATCTGCTTTTTCCTTTGATTTACCTATTCCAATAAGAACAATTAACTTACACGTCTCTAAACCACTTTATAATCATACAACTAAAATTAGTTAACTAAACCAGACACGAGTTGAACTAGAGTCTAGAGTTATAACTTCGTTTATATACTTAAAAAGTAACAGTTTGTGAACGGTGTCACACCATAGTAACTGATACAAGTTTTGGTAGTTTGGAAAAGAAAAAAGAGATACGTGTTTTGGTCGCTTCTTCCACCAAATTTTTTTTTTTTTTGGTTAAATAAAACTCATGACAATTGGATAGCAATCTTACGAATGGATCAAACCATCGAGTTCATTAAACTTACATTGTGACTTTTATATAATCTTTTCTTATGATCTAAATGTAGCAAGTCGGTTAAAAACTTAAAATATTAAGGGATAAAATACCAAGAAAGGACACTCATCAGTCATCGGGTCATCAGTATCACCAATGGAAACTAAAATTTCAACACGATGCACCCATTTACCAAGAAAAAGCATTGCTTGAAAAAAAATATATATACAAATATATTTTATTTCCATTCTTTTTCTATTAGTCTTTTAACGTTTCCACGATATTCATTTCAACTTTCATAACACTCTTGACTCCCTCTCCACTGTTTTCAACTTCTCATGTAAGCTCTTTAATGCCTTAGACTCTCCCTCTCCTCCTTTCTTGTATCTTCCTCTTTCATTGAACCTAACCAGTTCATATTGTTCAGTTGTCACCACCCTTATAAAATTAAAAAGATAAAATCAAAAATATGATATATATATATATATATATATATATCATATTTTTGAATTTGAGCCATGAATCTGAGCACTCAATCCATCTTTTCTTCCATAATTTGAAAATTTTGCTACATCTTGAATTTGAGCCATGAATTTCCATTTCAATACAGCTGTTTTTGTAAGAATCAGCATGAGATTCCAATCCTCTAATGCATGCTTTTAAAATTCCTCTAGAAGATTACACATTTTCTTTTTCCTTTTCCATGTCTAAACATCTATAGTCTACATAAGAAGAAAAACAAGAATAAGGCAAGTGAAAATTCTACACAAAATTACAAACCGTCAAACACCCACAGACAGATGTAACATATAGAGGGTTGTGAAACAAGCTACATTAGAAAGAGTTACCTTGGACAGAAGCATAGCACCTTGTCTTTTATATATAAACATTTTCTTATGCATTATATATGTAGTGTTGGTTGTTGAGTCTTCTTATGACAATACGCTATAGTTCAAATCAAAGGCTGGTGAAACAAAAGAAGAGTGAACAAGAGATGGACTGTTCTAAGTGTGACTGTGAAATACTATTGGAGGGGGAAAATTGGATGGGCTGTAATTAAACAAAACAGCTGACATTAGACAAACTCATTTAGCCTTTGTATAGAATAACCAAACAATTTATTAATAAATAGTTATACAGAAGCTCGTCCATTATTACATTATTTATCTTTTAAGAAATAAATATTTTTAGGCTGTCTTATTGACATAGCAGATAGACAAAAGCAGTACCGGTTTTGTCTCAACTAAAAATGAGAGAGAATTGTGGCTCCTAGGCCTAGCTACTGCTAAACTGAAGCCCAAGCATTTGCATCGATCCAGTTAAAAGCTATAGGGCTCAGAAAAGCATCGGGGATGCCGAAGGAAGTGACCAAGGCAAGTGCATGTGGCCGTAGTTCACTGCAAAGTTTTGTCACTTCTTTCCTCACTGCAGCAGCATTGTCCATCGACAAGTACCCATATCGGAGGAAAGCAGCATCTTCTTCCAAGCAAATCAAGGCATACATGGATCTCAAGAGAGCTAATACATCCTGAAGGAAAGATAAACAAATATTCGGCAACTGAATTTTTTTTTTTCTTTTTACATTCTTCCACTTTAACAATAAAAGCTATCAAATCTACAGAAATCATAGTTGCAAGCATACAATGGGATCATAATTAAACTATCAATACCCAAATTTTCAAATATATACAGATTAGTATCTTATAAACAACTTGGATCTTAGCATTATAAAAGCCTTGACTTGCAGTTATACTGAAACCTCCCAAATATGCTAGTTATTATCTCTTAAACCAGAGCCCTTCTCATTCCATATTTTAGGAAAAACCTAGTAATGGCTGCACATCATACATCTCTAATGATATGATGAAAATATGCTCACCCCACCCCAGTGAACACAACAGGACAATAAGGAACCGGTTTCAGATCTTTTAGAAATTCAATAACGAAACTTGATTATCAAATAGATATGACTATAGGCAATATATAAAAGCAATTACTAAGAATTACCTTCAATGAACCTGCAGGTACAGTTGCCTCAGTCTGTATAAAGGTTTGCAGTAGCTCTCGTTCTGAATAAGCTCTGCCCAAGTCTTCTGCAAGCTGATAACTCTGGTGCAGAGAAGGGTAAACAACAATGAGAGAGAGAGAGAGAGAGAGAGAGGGAGAGAGATGCATTGTAAGTAACAGAAAGAAGTTCTCACCAAAATGAAGGCATACTCTTTGCTTTCTCCCTGTGCTTGAAATTGAGATACTTCAGCAGCAAAACGATTCAGTAGATCGCGCTCTCTTAAGAAAAATGCATCAGTCTGATATACACAAGTGGTGAGACATATCTACAAATTTAAACATCAATAACATATAGAGCAGAAAAATAGCTAAAATTATATTACTTGGAATTTGCTGCACCGAAGGGTAGAGCTTGTAAGTTGAGATGGGATGACAGGGCAAGGATCATTCATGTGTTCTAACCCAAATCCTTTAAATGGTTTGTTACTCTTCTTAGCTGCTATATATACTGCAAGCAGTGCCTTGCTGACCTGAATAAACATATTTAATCCAAAAGTTCCGCTGCTTCAGACATAATTCCACAAAAGATAAAACTGAGTAGAATAATACTTAAATTAGTACAACGATTAAGAATCAAACAGTAAGATTTCCTTACAATGTTTCTCACTAAGTATTAACATATAAATTCAGTCAGACAATTAAGATTCAACCAATAGTTTGAGTTATGTTCAGCTCTAGAGAAGCATTATTAACTGAATAATGATAACTGAGGATATGTTAGCGATATTCAATTTAAAACAATTTCAAGCATCATTGTGTAAGCTCAAAGCCATTCTACCATCCATATAAACAGACTTTACAGAAGCAATGGCTCACACACCACAACCTCATGCCCCTCTTTCCTTTTTTGTTTTACTTTGAGGTCACTCTCTTAGACAATATGTCATAAACCAACATGTCCATTCCTTGGAAGAGTATTTGGGGTGTGAAGGCTCCAGGTCTTGTGTCGTTTTTTGTTTGGACAGCTACATGGGTAAGGGTTCTCACAACAGACCATTTGAGGAAAAGGGGCTGCACTATTATGGATTGGTGTTGCCTAGGTAAATGTAATGGGGAGAGTGTGGATCATTTGCTTCTACACTGTGATGAGGTTTTTCGTTTATTGTGCCCTTAGATCTTTTGGTGTTTCTTGGGTTCTAACTAAAAAGGTTATTGACTTGCTAGCCGGTTGGACAAATTAGTTGGGGAAGCATTCTTCAAATGTTTGGAATTTGGTACCACATTGTGTGATGTGGATTATTTGGAGGGAGAAAAATAATCGCATATTTGAAGATTCAGTCCTCCCAGGGGATAAGCTCTTAGAGTTGTTTGCGACCACTTTGTTTGATTGGTCTCGTGCTTGGGGTTTTACTTCTTCGAAATCCATTCCGCTGTTTTTAGATTCACTTTTTTCTTGTACATAAGTTGTTTTGTTTTACTTTGTTGCTTGTAAATATTTCCTTCATTTACATCATCTCTTTGATGGAGTAGCTTCTTTTTAATACAAATTTTTCTAACCTATCAAAAAAAAAATCTTCTTTAAAAAAAAAAGAAAAAAAAATGTAGACTTGATCTACCTGCTGCATCAGAACATTGTTGTCCCCCTCAAAAGTGGACTGCACATCAAATTCACCTTTCAGATGACCAACAAGATTTTCAGTCTTCAGACCTTGTCCTCCACAAGCTTCACGACATTCCTGATACATTATCAATTGAACTTTATTGAGGCCAGTTTCTATAGATATAGCCAAATCAAAATATAGTTGAAGTTCTGACCTGAAGGTTTCTCATATTATGCCACGTGAAAGTAGCCTTGAATGCACTTGAAAGAACATGTATGATTTTGTTTGACTCAGGTGTTCTCTTCACATATATCTGTTTCAAATAATTTCCAGCAAAACTCATAGCATATCTGAAGCAGGAGAAAAAAAATTGAACAATGGGTCAGAGCAGCATCACTTGTACATAAGGATGGTTAACGTAATTACATAGTAAATATTAATAATAGCATCAGGCCATTTATAGTCATGATCTAAAAGTAGAATATATGTCATTCACCATGTATTAAAATAAGAGTTGCACAATACAATATCAAGGCTAACTTAATTTTCCTTTTTTCTATTGGTCTGAGGCCAACTTTTTTTTTTTTTTTTTTTTGGGAGACGTAGGAGGACTTAACTCAAATTAGTTGCATGTTAAAGAACATACTGTACAACAATCCTCACTGTTAATCAAACTCCCATGGGCAACTAACCCCACCACCAAAACCAATTACCTAGTAATCAAGGGGTTTTTCACCCCTAATGGGCTAAGCAATTTATCCACGTGCCCAAAAGTTTATCCTCAAAGAAATAACCTTCGGGTTGTGTAAGAAAAGTATTGAATCCATTTCCATTTCCAAGTTGGCTATTTCACTCACATATGAAAAACTACCAATACCAAAAGTGCAATGTTTATGAATCACTATGCTGAATAAGAAGGAATCTTTACTTCATGATCAAATGGCAACATACTTAAACTTGCAGAAAAGACTGTATTGCAAGATCAATTACCCAAATATATTGTCACAAACAGCACATATACACTAAGTATACTAGGCTTCTCAAACCAGTAAAGCTAGAAACAGCATCAAATTACACTGCATGAATTGTAATTGGAAGAGCAAGAGAAATTTTTATTGTAAATCAATTTCAAAAAGATTTGATTGTTACAAGGCCATTATTCAAGTACATACGTCTTTGCAAGCAGAGGCAACAGTCGCCGTTGATGGCTCGGGTAATCAAGCAAAAGGACTTCAGGCCCATTTGGTGTGACAGAAAAGGCCTGCCTTGTCAGTGAGTACCTTATGGCAATCGCTAAGCCAATCTGATAAAGTAGAATGGTGTAATATCAATCATAGTTGATTTTAGTAGGAGTTGCATAAACCCAAAATTAACATTTTTTTTTTGGGGGGGTTGGATGGGAGGGGGAGGGCTTGTCAAAATTACACACAAATGTTAGATTGACTTAAACAACAACAACAACAACAACACAAAACACAAAAACAAAAACAAAAACAAAATAAAAGGTCCCTGCAGTCCTATGCTTAAAATATTTATGTTACCTTTGATGTGTAAATTGCACTGGCTGAAATAGTTATACGGCCAGATGTCAAAGGGGCCAAGAATGCTGCAAATCTCTAGAAAAAGTAATTACAAATAAGAGATTGTTTGTGTAATTATTAGTTCAAGCTCTAGACAATATCTTCTTCTACATGATAGAAAGAAGATCGCCAGCCAAACAAAAGACATAGGCAGAGAAAAAGGAAGAAAGACAGAAATATAATGAAACAGGTAGAAAAGAAATAAGAAGACATTATCTATCTGGAAAGAGAACCACCTGATCCGGGTCTTTTATTGCACTTAGATATTGCCCATCTGGTGAAACATCAGCTACTGAATTCAATAAGTTCTCTCTGGGGATTCGCACATTGTCAAACCTGAAACATCTCCAAAGCATTTGGTTATATATATATATATATATATATATACATTGGATTAAATAATTTTATAATGACAGTTATTTGCAGATTATGTAATGTCTAACAACAAAAAGAGTAACTACTACCAGATTCGACCATTGTCAACACCATTTAAACCAATTTTATGACCACAATCAGCTATTCGGATGTTTGGACAGATGTTGCCATCTGCATCCCTGATTTGGGCAATTAATGCATGGACTCCTTGATTTTCCCCATTTATGTTGAGCTGGGAAAAGACTATAGTGTGTGTTGCATGCTAAAAATCAAGAAAAGAATAGCATGTCAGTTTAGATGAATCAGAAGCAGGATTTTTAAGCTGTAAAGTAAACCTTGATAAGGGACAAGAAAGAGAAATGGGAAAGTTAAAAAATATATATATATACTTACATTAGCTGCTCCTCCAATCCAATACTTCTGGGCAGATTCACAGGGAGTGTTAATGACAAATTCTCTAGTGTTAGAATCATAAGTGGTGACTGTTTCAATCCCTCGAACCTAAAATAATTAGCCTAGGAAACAATTAGTAAAAACAACCAAGAGAGAGAATAAAATGTTGTGCACAGGTCTAAAACCCCAAACCGATTAAATGACCTTTACATACATTACTCCCGTGGCCTAATTCAGTCATCGCAAAGCAACCCTTGACCACATAATTTTCAGTGTCCCTCAGCCACTTGTCATGATGTCGTTTTGTGCCAAAAAACTGAATGGCACCACCCCTGAAATTTATTAAGAGACAACCGGAATGGCTAATCAATTTCTGTCCTATCATAACATCACTGAAAATTTATACTCGTAAATATGTTCAAGAATTTTTTTGTTTTTTTCCCTAATGTGGTGTTCAAAGCTCCTTGAGCACCTGACTATTTCCTCAGGTATGTGTAGTACCCCATCCCACACACACCAGGTAATACATATTTTGTTTAATCTATTTTCAGCAACCATATGGACTATGAAGGTTAAGGCAACAGTCATTCCAACCCCACTAAAAATTCTATACTTCTAATAGCCAGCATTTAGGTGAAAACAATTGAAATTTTTCCCCCTTGCACCATATGATAGAATAACAGCTAGCATCACAAATACTGCATTTTCAAACTCTAACCCCATTGCTCCCAATTCAATTCAAGTCGGAATTCCATTTTCACAAGACAATCAAGATCTGTCATATTCGAATCTATTTCAAAATGCATTGACGAATGAAGCAAAAAAAAAATGGAAATCACAGCCAGATACACCAAAACCAAATTCCAGAATTTAATCTCATTCTCACAAGCACACACAATAACATAAAATTCAAACCTCAAAACGCTCATTTTATCATGTCCCAAAACATGTCAGCAACCAAAAAACACAGAAGACTAACTCCAAAAACAACAACAACATCATGATAAATATAGAGAAAGAGAACAACATACATACCACAAAAAGAAATGAACTCCAAGCTTAATGGCGAGGGAGTGATCGAAAATTCCAACAACCTCCAAAAGCGCGAACTTCCTCAACTCAGCATCTGGATTTCTTTCCGTAAGCCAACCTTGAAAAACACCATTTTCCAACAAATACCAAATCCGCTTCATGGTCATCTCTCGCTGCTGCTCCATTGACTGGTTATAGTCAGGAGAGAAAAACACTTTTTGCCCACGTTGTTTGGGATTGAAAAGCCGACTCTGGGTGATAAGGCCAAAGAGCCAATCACGATCAGGGATATTGTGAGAGTCTAGGTATACGCGCATGTCGGTGGGGTTGAAAGAGAATGGCTCGTTGAGGTCAGGAGGAGAGTAGTTGAGGCAAGAGTTGGAGGAGAGAGGTGGTGCAGCTGAGAGTGAGGTGGGTTCGCCGTGGAGGAGGAGGTGGTTGGTGAGGACTTGGGTGCGCCTTGTGATTTGTTGCTCCATTTTTTGAGCTTGAGAGAGAGAGAGAGAGAGTCAAAATGTCGAGGATGAAGATGAAATGGTAGGACAATTGGGCTTGGGATTTGGGGACAGAGAGGGAAGGAGAGAGAGAGAGATATATATATATATATATATATATATATATATATGTATGTATGTATTTAATAATGCTGATAATAGTACTAGCCAAGGTTAGGTGGAGGCTCGCGCGCGGGTTAGTTAAACATCGCCACTTGTTTTGTGACTTTGTCCCTTCTTGTTTTTTGGGGAAAAGACACTTGTTTTTGTCACCTCATTGGTATTTTTTGTATTTTCAATGGAATGTTTAGGTTTGAAATTTTTTTCCACTCAACTATTGAATTAATGAAAAAATAATTATAAACACAATTACAATTACAATTACAATGGTTCTTGTAATTTACTTTTGTGGCCGTGACATGGCATAGTTGGCATATTACATAATTGATAATAGTTTAATTTTGTATATTTATATCACTATTAGAAAGTATTGTCATGTTGAATTTGTGTTAATTTGTAAGTTTTGGAATAATGTTAAATAATTAATTTTGTGCTTAAAATGTATTTTAATACATGAATATGTCATTTGTAGAAGAATTAATTTAAATCTAGCAAGAAAGGCATGAGCAGATTTGCGCAAAGAAGATTGCTAATGGATTTTATTTTTATAAAGGCCATAATGAAATTAAAAATGGTCAACTCAATGAATTATGAGTCCAATTGGAGCAAAAAATCAAAAGAAATTTGCACCAAATCTAAATTCAATTTGAATCATGATTCCCACTTGCATAACTTTTAGTATTTTGGGCGTTACTTTTAGCTTAATGAGCATATATATACTTGATCATTTTCGACAAATAAATATTTTTAAAACTTCGTACCATGGTTTGGCTCATGATGCTTGACATGAGGCTTCTCTTGTCTAGGGGGTGATATTACATGTTTCAATTACATGTATCCACCCCTATCTAAAAGGGTGGATATGTGTAGCAAAAACATGATAGTTTTTCCCCTTGTTTAGGCTTAACATGGTATGAGAGATATAGTTTTTTTTTTTTTTAATAGATATGATGATGGATCTTTTTCTTTTTTTCTTTTTTTTTAAGGGAAAGGTAAGTCAACTTTATGATGAATCTTGATGAGAAAGATCTTTGATTACCTCAAGAATAACAATGAAAAAAACTAGGATTATAGAGTGAATTTTGAATCATCTAAATAACCCAATATGAAAAAGTTTATATACACAATTTTTATTCCATAATTATATATAGGTAAAAATACATTTTTTGTTCCCTATATTTTGGCCATGTTTTCATTTTGATTCCTATTGTCATCTTACTCAGGGGCGGAACTATGTGTAGCTATAGGAGGGCCATCACACCCACACCCACACCCCCCCCCCCCCCAACAAAAATCTCTTCCTAAAACAGCTATTCTTTTTTTAATTTTAGCTTTCTGGCTTCATTCACATTTTTCCAAAACTTTTTAAACCGTTCACTTCCTTTCTTTCTCCTCCTCCCAAGTCCCAAAACATTAGCCAAAAGTTCTATTGACATTTAATTTTAGCTCAGCATTCTAGCTTCATTCACATTTTTCCCAAAACTTTTTAAACCCTTCACTTCCTTTCTAGCTACCACTCAAGTCTCTCATTAGAACCGGTGCTCTCCCATTTACTTTTATTAGATCTACTTTTGGCTTAAAATACCCTCTAATAATGCCAATCTATAATTCACTTTGTTTAGCAAATACTCTCACATTATCTTTGTTTAGTTGTTTTATGACTTTATATAATGATGGACCATATACATAGTTTGTTCTTTTTTCCTTAATAAAGAATTTTCTTATTTGAATCTAAATGAAAATAGCTTTAAAATCTTGATAGGTTCAAAAACCTTCTTTTCAGTTTTTTCATTTCTATTTTTTCAAATTATACTTTATGTTTTTTCCCCTTTAAATTATTTAACCAATTGGCAATTGATAAGCTTTTCTCACTATTTTTATTTAGAATTACAAATTGGCTTCTACTTAAATTTGGAGAATCTAAATTGATGGACGATATTGGTTGTTTCACTTAGTTAGTATGTATTTTGAGTGTTGACTTTAATGGTAGATGCTAAGTCCTTTTTTTATTTATTTATTTTTTATATATATTTGTTATATGATACTTTTGCAAACAGGTAACTTTTGTGTGTGTATGTGTATATATAGCATCTCGCCCCCTCCCCCTCCCCTCCCTCCCCCACACACTAATTCATGGTTCCGCGCCTAATCTCACTTTCAAAGAACGTATTACGTATATATGATTTACGGAATAAAATAGTAACTTTTTTTTAAGAAAGAAAATACTAACTTAAAATAGCATAGTTTATAGATAAAACGTTGTCCATATTATAATGGAAATGCCAGGCTGGCAAGCATAGATTGAGACGTCCTTCTAAAAAAATAAAAGAAAACGATTAAGACATGAATTTATAGTTTTAAAAAATTTTAATTAAGTATATGTTCCTTTTATATATATATATATATATAGAGAGAGAGAGAGAGAGAGAGAGAGAGAGTGTGTGTGTTTTACTAAGGTATGGGGGCATACATTAGCAAAACCATTTTAGGAAATTTTTTTGGGAAAATAAAAAAGTGATGGACTTTCTTGATAATTTTTTTAATTTTCAATAAAAAGTTTTCTAAAACAGATGATACTAAAAAACTATTGGGTAAATTATTTAATTAGTTTATAATTTTTACGTTGTGTGTCAATTTAGTAATAGACCTTTCAAATATGTCAATTCATCTGTTGGTATTGTGTCTATTTGTTTAGTGATAGATGAAAAATGCTCACCCTTATTATTAAGGGCATAGATCATTTTAATATAATACCAAAAAATTATAGACCAATTTGACATATTTAAAATGCCAATGACTAAATTGACATGTATTGTAAATGTTCTGTACTAAATAAATAATTTACCCAAAATTTTATTTATGCGATTTGTCAGTTGTGCTTGTTTTGGGGATTACATTTTTTTTAAAATAGTTTATTTGTATATGTGAAACAAAAATGTAAAAGTTAATTTATTTACAAAATTCTAAATTAAATGTTAGATTATTTATAGGAGGAAATTGTTAGTGAATGTTCTAAGAGTATTAATTTAGGAACTATTTTTATAAATATTTTATAAAAAAAATAGTTAAAAAATAATTTTTTATAATTTTTCATAAAAATAGTGTTAAAACTTTCTTACTGTAATTTATTAATAATTACCTTAAAAATATGGTTAACACGACCTATTAACCATTACCTTGGTTAATCTCGGGAAATTATTGCCTAGTCCCAAACTACAAGGTCAGCATGCTGACCTTGTAGTCCCAGCCAATAGGAGCATGCCAGCACATTAAAACTTGCTTATCTCAGCTGAACTGCCACGTCAGCCCGTGTTTATGATCCTAACGACTGTTTAACCATGAAACGGTGAAAGCAAATTCAAAATTTGGGAACGTGAATGGCAGGCTCAAATTTGGGTTTAATTAATGTGTTGCAAATTTCAGAATCCATATCTCTCTCCATTTTCTCCCTTTTCTCTTCTCTTCAACTCACTTTCTCTGTTCATTTTCTCGATTTTTTCTTTAACTTCACCAAATTTTAAAATCTCAGTTTCTACCATACTTTTCTGTGGGACACCCATGGCTGAATCTCCATGGTTGCATTAGCCACTGAGTCCCATACCACCACCACCGGTTGCGCTTGCCCATGTGACCTCCATATCTCTCTCCATTTTCTCTTCTCTTTAGCTCACTTTCTTTGTTCATTTTCTCGATTTTTTCTTCAACTTCACCAAACTTTAAAATCTCTGTTTCTACCGTACTTTTTTGCAGTACACCCATGGCCGAATCTCCATGGTGAGAGCAAATATATCACCACAAATAATTAAACATTTTCTTCCAAAATATAAATTAAATCAAAACAAGACAAAACAAAATATATCTTTATCACTTTCTAAATCCAGTATTTCTACCATGCTTTTACTTGAAACCAAAAACAAATAGTAATTTGTTTCTTTGTATTCGCCGTTGTCTTCTACTGAGAGCTTATGTTGCTGTCAATATTCTTTATGGCTTTTAAGCCTTTGTCTTCTACTGAGAACCATATATTACTTATTTTATTGATATGGGCCCAAACCTTTTAATTGAGATTTCATGAGGGTATGCGTGAATTTATTAAAGGAGCGTCCTTGTTAAAAATTTACAAACGTTAACAGACGTCAACAAAAGCTAGCAGTCCTGCTAAGATAAGTAAGTTTTAATATGTTGACATGCTCTTATTGGCTGGGACCACAAGGTCAATATGCGGACTTTGTAATCCGGAACTGGGCAATAATTTTCCGCTAATCTCACCCTTTAAGAAATAACGTCAGACCTACCAACAATAAACCTACAGTATTTTGTTGAGATGCGTGCAATCTTCAGCCACAACGGATGTGATGTGATTGTCATCCTCCTCGATTGTCGATAGTTGCAAGTTTCCAACATTTCAGCAGTAGGAGTGGGATGTGAGGTAGGGCCCAGACAATTTGGCTAGATCACGCATGGATTTGGACTGGGCCCGAAGATTTATTATCCATCCTCCCATTTTGCCACATCCTTTTTTTTCTTTTTCTTTTTTCTTTGTTTCCTACTGACCTCTGAACTTTTTTGGTTAACGCCCCCTGAACTTTTATACTTGCTCTTATCTAATCTCTACATACTTTAATAAAATCATACGTGAAAATTATAACTTTATGATAGATTTAGAAGTTTTCCGGGCAGAATCAGAAATTTTTGTTTGAAACTAAGCTGCAACACTAATATATTTTTTAAGATTACTTTTCACACACATATATATACATGCTTTTTTTATTATATATACACACTTTTTTATTTGATAAGTTATATACATATACACACTCAACAACAACAACAAAAAAAGTTTAATATTTTCAATCAAAATTATGATTGATATCGATCTTTCATAAAATTAATAAAATTTATTTTTACCATTTTCATAGTGAAATTCTTAAAAAGTTTCATTTTCTATATAAATTAGTCGCTAACCAGTGCTACGCATAGGAAAGCTATTAAATATGAGTTAGAAGATAATTTTAATCACACACACAATCTTCTCTTTTTCTTCCCCAATTTTCATACACTGGCAACTCTGTCTCAGGCTTGAACTTAATATAATTTCATTTAATTTTGTGTTGCGTAGGATTAAATGTGTTTTTTTCCTATATTGGGGCTCCTTTGATACTGTTAATGTGTATTTCTAAGTTCTACCAGTTACATTGTCGTATTTCTTACATATCTCTCTAACTTTATCCCATGACATGTACCACAAACTATATGATATATGAGAAAGAAATATAATTCATTGACCAAACATCCATTTAGCAAAAAAGAAAGACCAAACAAACACCTAATTAACCATGGCAGAAACTGGTAAGGCATTTACAATAGAATGTGACTTGTAAATCATCTAAGAAAACCTAAGAAACTACAAATATATATACTTATATATATATATATATATATAAGTATTTAAACAATAACTAAATTTACAAATGCCTTTTATATATATTTATATACTAATTAATTATTACAGTATGTCAATGAGTATTTCGACACTAACTACAGTAGCAACACTTGATTGATGCGCCATAATGCAATAGTAGCTCTTCATTCTCTACAATTTAGAACATGCAAATCATGAGTGGAACACACTGTGAAGGTCAAAATTAAAAACCTAAAAGTATATTAAAAACAATTAGACCTATTAGTGGTAATTTGAACTCTAGTAGAATAACCTACTATTAATTTCATGAAATTGATTCCTAGAAGACATTTTCTAAACCTAAAAATAAGTTTATCAAAAAGAAAAATAAAATAGGGAGCACAAAAAAATACCCAATTGAAATTAGAAGGAAAAGTTTCATGTACCTAGCATATGTTCATGTTGTCTTTCCTACATTGGCTCCTACATTTGCACATCCTTGAACTCACTCTAACTTGAAACCCCTAAGCATTCCCAACCAAAAAGAATAATTTTTTTTACAAAATATTCAGTAAAATTGTTAACAAAATTGAAGTACAAACACCAATCCAAAAGAAGGTTCGAGTTTTGTAATCTATTTGGCAGTAAAATACATAATTACATGGTTAGATTCAGTATAAGAGATGTTGTCACACCAAATTTCATACCAAAAGCTCATTCTTGCATCATGTTTCAACTCATTCAAAGTTCAGTGCTAACTTAAATTCTTTAACTAATAACTCCCTTTCTAGAATGACTAATAATAATTTTTGAGCGAGTTACTCTCTGTTAGAAGTAGAAGCAAACAACATTGTACTATGTTGTTGCTAGCTTAAAGATGTTAACATCAAGTGATTTTCCATATTGAATATGTTCACTTTAAACTGGTAACTCCAACCTAGGAATGTAATGTCAAAATCTCAATTATATTAAAGAGTAAACCAAATAATCCTAAAACAAAATTGCAGAAAAACTCCATTATTTTTTTTAATGGACCAATATTCAATAAGTTTTAGCCCCTAGCTAAAACTCTTAGGTTACTCTAGAACCCAAATTCATCAATGGCTTGTTATCGGATAGAATTACAGAAATAACAAAAAACTTCTACGAAATCCTATTTATACCTTCTCTTGGACAGCTATTTGATTTGTAGAAAAACAACTAAAGTAACTATGTACAAACACCAAGACAGCTACAGAAACTATTTGCAACTATCTAATCTAATCCTATGTGGCAAGCTCTACAAACTTCACCTGTTTTTGGATGCTTTGTGTCTATTCAGACATATGTTCACTTAATGGAGATTATTATTTATTATTTAACAATGCCCATGGGCATATCCTCACCCTAAACAAATTCCTGCTCTTTTACTGTAGATTAGTGTACCCTGCATTGCTTCAATTTTATTTGTTTGCTTCAAATTGGTTATTTGACCTGTATTTTGTTTCATATAAATTTGCTATTGTAATTAGGCTTGAATGCCAAAATTTGCAGAAGGCTTCCCAGTGTTTGGGTAGCAACAACTTTACTTTGATGTCCTCATTTCCTGCCACTTCCTACATCTTGTTTCACTGATGCTATCCAGGGTACTGTTCTAGATTCATCTAAATAACAATAGTAATAGATTTATATTCTGTCTGTTCCAAAATTTTCAGGTTCCAAAAACAATTCCCCCTTTTGATATTCTCGTTTTTAGTTGAAACTAAGCTTGCATATTTGAAGGCATGATGTGTACATCAGCGAACACTGAAAGAATGTGCTCATGAGTTTTTCTAATCTATGAAACCCTTAGATTACTCCATTATTTTTTAAGCAACTATGTACAAACACCAAGGCAGCTACAATAACTATCTGCAACTATCTAATCAAATACATTACAATTAAAACCCTAAGTGGGTTTGAAAGAAAACAGAGGCGGATGCTAACAAATGTTTAATTTCAACAACCTATGTAAACATATTAAATGGTTAGGATTGCCCATCGATTAATCATAAAAATAAACTAATCAAGAAATTCAAAAACCTAAAACCAAAACCCTAAGTAGGAGTGGAAAAATTTAAGAAGCAATTTGAATCTATATATCTACCAAAATTGAAAACCCAAAGAGTGAGAGAGAAAAACCTGAATTACCAGTGTTCTGAAGAGAGAGAGAGAGAGAAATGCTTCGAGCAAACCCATCCGTGCAAATGGGTGGAAGTGGAGAGTTGTCTCTTGGATCAATCCGCCACAGATCTCAATGGTGTTATGGAGCCTTTCTGCCGAGTGCATTGTGTAGTCGTTGTTCTCATGTTTGTGAAACAATGGAGAAGAAAGTCATTATCGAGTTTTTTGTTTTGAAGAGAAACAGAGGTTTTTTATGACAGAGAAGTGGAATGGGAAAGGAGAAGGGGAACGGGAGAAATAGAAAATCAGAATTTAGTTTTTTTGTATTATTGGGTTTTCTGTATTATAGGGTTTTTTTTTTTTTTAATCAGATTTTTTTTTAAAATAATGCTGACGTGGAAAAGTGTGAGAGCTTCAAAAGTTTCGGTTATATATATATATATATATATAGATGATCAAATTTTATACTAATGTAAGTAAAAAATCATTCCATTGAACTAATAAAATTTTCAAAAACATGAATAATCCAAAACTTGGAGGAACAAGTTAGGCTTCAAACATATTTAAAGCTATCTTGCTTTAACTCATATGTGGCAACTAAAGAGACATTTCATGTATAGTTTTAGTGACAAGATTCTTTTAATAAGTCAATGACTTGTTAATCGCCACATAACGAGTTGAAAAAGATAAATTCAAACATATTTGGTGCCAAACTTTATCAAATATTTAACAAATATAAGAGCTCATTTTATAATAAAAAATAGAATTACGAAAAATAAAGTTATGTCTCTATAACTATTAGACCAATTATTTTTTTTAAGCGCATCATTGGACTAATTCAAATACTTGGGAGGCCAACTCTTATTTTTGTAGACTAAATTTTGAAAACATTAAAATAATTATATATATTTAAAAATTTTCAATTTTTGGGGGGGAAGGGCATGGGCCCCCACACTTCAACATAGCTCCGCCCTGGAAATTTCAATTTTGAAAATATAATTTTCAATTTAGAGATCTGTAGCATCAAGGATGATGAACTCATCATAGCTAACTCGCTGAGTAGCTATGATGAGTTCTCCCCCAGATAATTACATGACCTACGAAAAGCTCCCATGGTGAATTTTCATGCTATGAGCAAGCAAATAACCAAGTAACTAATGTCAAAGAAGTAGAAAACAAAATTTCTCAAAAAAAGGGAAGAGAAAAAATATGGAAGGAAGGAAAAGATCTAACATAAAAATTTGGAAAAGTCACACTTTATCACCATAAACTATATCTCTTATTACACTTAATTTGCACTATAAACTTTTCGAATGCACATTCTGCACTCTAAAGTACAATCTTTGTTACACATTGCACCTCGGCATCAAATTTGCTGTTAACTTGAATGGAAAAAAAATGACATTAGGTGAAAAGACCTAACTGCCTCTCTTCTCAATACTTTAAAAACAAAAGATAAATTACACTTTACTACCCTAAATCACACACCTGATTACATTTTGCATCCTAAATTTTGAATTTTCATTAAAGTTAACAACAAATTTAACAAAGGAGTGCAAAATGTACAAGGGACATAGTTTAGGGTGTAAAACGTGCATTAGAGCATCCGCATCAATCTATCTAAAATTTTCTGTCTATTTTACACTAAGAACCTACTTTTTCTATTTTACACAAAAAATTTGTAAAAACACTCAAATCAGATCATCTATTATACACTATATTTTCTTTAAGAGAAAACATTCTATCAGGCTATGGCGTAAAACCAGTGTTTTACGCCAGCCAATAGACTCCTGCCACGTGGACAATATTAAGTTCTCACTTAAACCCCTCTCCAAACAGACTCCAAACAAAGAACGAAGAAAGAAAACCACAGCCCTCAGACAAAAGCTCATGCCATTCACCTTTGCTTCCTCTGCTTCCTTCATGCCGAATCTCCACCACCACCACACAGATCGCCAAAGCAAAACGATTTCGAAGAAGAAAGAGTTCTTTCCGTGCCCTCTACTTCCTTCTCTAGGGTTGTGTTGTCCTTTGCTTGCCCAAACCTCCACCACACCACACGCTGAAGCGCACCGCCACAGAGGTCGCCAGAGCTGTGCGTGGAGCTTGGAAACATACTGGAGCAGCCATGAGCCACAATCCAAAGGTTTGTTTTTCATGATTTTCCCTTTTCCCCAATTTGGATTTCGAATTATTTTGGTTTTTTCTGTTTTCTGATTGCTATACATAGAGGGTACTGCAAAAACTTTAGTTGAAGGTTTATTTGCTGCTGGAGATGTACCGGTAATCCTCTCTAGAGTTAGCTTTTTTATTTCTTCAGTTTTCAATTGGTCCAAGACTCTGGTCCAAATGTTGCAACAATTCAACTAGTGGTCATCTTATTGGTTCAAAAATTGTATTGATTATATATGTTGTGTCATTAATTATTGCTTGTTGGATTTATGAAGAATTGGGATACATTCAAGGAAATTCTGAGAACTAGTTGGGGAAAATCTTGTATGAATGGAAGTGATGCATGTTACATTCTTTGTCATCTAATCAGTTTCTTGGCGCATCCCATTTAAAGAGGAAAGAGATAGTGCAAGAAATTAGGTTTTAGCCTTCTGTTACATTTGTATTTTCTTTTTTTTAATTGTTTTTGGTTAAGTTAAAAAAACTTTCTAATATGTTAACACATCTTATTCTTTCTATGAATTCCTTAAACTAGTTTAATGTGCTGTATGTGTGGTGAGGGGTTAGAATTGAAACTCCAAATTGATAACTTTAGAGGACATATGTTGATAAGGAAGAGTCAGTTGGATTGTTAATTTAGAAGATAATATGAATAAAGCTTATATGCTTGGTTGGGGGTACTCAAATGCCATCACAATTGTAACAACTAATCTTCTTTTAAATGCTTTTGTATCTATCATGGCAAAGGCATGCTCTCTCTATCTTTTCTTCACTTACCAATGAATGGAAATTATAGTGTTTTATTAATGGGAACTTTAATATGAATGCTGGCACCAAAATTCATAGCCTGTTAATGTACTCATATTTCAGGCTGTCCATTAAAAAAAATGTTTTGCAAATACTGAACATTGATAAAAATGAAGTGTAATAGCTTATTTGATACCTAGGAGAGTATTATCTGCCAATGAAAATTTTGCAAGGAAAATTTTGACCATGGTTTCTATTATTTGCTAATGAATACCATGTGTATGTTTGCTCAAATATCTTTATGCTATCCTGTTTCATTATATCTTTATGCAGTCCTATTTGTTGTGTATAGCTCTGCTATGATAGCTTAATGCTCAAGTCCATGGCATAAGGTGTACGAGATGACTGTCATTTAACATAGATTATGCACAATTTTGCTTGACTAAATTGAATCTGATTTTTTTTTTTTTTTTTTTTTTTTTTTGGGTTGGTAGTTACCTAACCCAGTTTTAGAAGATTCAAAAGAATGTTACTTATTGTATGATAGGATTGCTGAATTGTTTCCTATATATATTTGTTTCAATTTTTCAATTTGTGTTTCCTTTTTTTTTTTAATTAAAAAAAAAAAAAAAAAAAAAAAAAAACCTTGACTTAAAACCTTGATTGAATTGTTTCCTTTTTTTTTTTTCTTCTTGGATTTGTATTTCTTTCAATTTAGCTTCTTACAGGTGCCTTTCCGACAAGTTTACTTACTGTGGTTATTGAATTCTCCGCTGTCAACTTTAGCCTCTAGGACACAGCTGGTATCATTTATTTGATAGTTATTAAAATATTTTTAGTTTCAAATATAATTTACTCCTACTTATAATGTCAATTTTCTCCTACTTGTAATGTCAATTTGCTCTCTATATGTACCAAAGTGCAAATAAGGATGTACTTGGAGCTATTTTATGTAATAAAGTTTATTGAGTGGAGCTATATGTACCAATGTACCAATGTACTTGGAGCTATTTGATAGCTATTTTATGTACTTGGAGCTATACATGTACCAATGTCAATTTTCTCTTACTATTAATGATAATTGTAATATTAGCGTAAAATTTTCCAATTAAATTTTAATTTTGTAATAGAACAAGTTTGCCAAATTGGGCAAGTTTAGTATTGTAATAGCACGAATTTTAAATTTATTCTTAATTGTTGCTTATGAATTTTTCTTCTCTTTTGTTTTTTATAGGTCATATTGAAATATAAAATTACTTGAATTGAAAATATGAGTGCGAACAACAAAGAACCTGAAACAATCTCGCTTTGTAATATGGTGGATGACTTAGTACATGATGAGTCAGAAATAAACGAAGATCAAAATAATGTAGACTTGTCATTGGATGATTCAAATCAACCTTTTGCATGCAATAGGCATTTAGAACCACATCTTGATATGGTATTTGAAAACTTAGAGGCTGCTCATGCATATTATAATGCATATGCAAGGCGAAAGGGTATTAGTATACAAGTAAATCATACTCAAAAGAATAAAGATAAAATAAGGATTGGAATTGAATATGTTTGTTCGAAGGAAGGATTTCATCGTCAATGTAATGAAGACAATGAAAGAACAGGTCCAGAGCATGCAGAAACAAGAGTGGGATACAAAGCAATGATAGGTTTAAAGAAAGTTGATGATACATGGATTGTATGTAAGTTTGTGGAGGGTCATAATCATGACCTTCTTACCTCTAAGAGTACAAGTTTGCTTTGTGGGCATAGAGTGATAACAAGTGCCCAAAAGAGTCTTATAGATACACTCAATGAGCCAAGTATAGCCCCAAGCAAGATAATGTTTGTGTTAAGTAAAGAATCTAGTGGTGATTATAATGTTGGATGTATTCCAGTTGATATTCAAAATTATTTGGGTAGTAAAAGAAGAAAGTTGCTTCAAGATGGAGATGATCAGGGAATGTACAAATATTTTATTGAGAGTCAATGTAAAAATTCAGGTTTTATTTATACAATTGAAGTTAATGAATATAGGTGCATGGGTAATTGCTTTTGGGCAAATGCTAGGTTAAGAATGGCATACCAATATATTGGAGATGTCATTACCTTTGACGCTACATACCAAACAAATCGTTATAAGATGCCTTTTGTTCCTTTCACAGGGGTTAACCACCATCATCGATCTGTGATGTTTGGATGTGCTTTACTTGTCAATGAAATAGCAAAATCTTATACATGGTTGTTGAAGACTTGGCTTAATGCAATGCCTGGAAATCCTCCTTCTACAATTATAACAGACGATGACAAGGCTATGGCTAAGGCAATTGCAGATGTATTGCCAAATGCAACTCATAGATTGTGTATGTGGCATCTTTTACAGAAAGTTCCAGAACAATTGTCCTATGTATATTATAAATATCCACATTTTCAGGAAGAATTTTACCATTGCATCCATGATACAATCACTATTGAAGAGTTTGAGTTAGAATGGAGTAAGATTATGGAGAAATATGGATTGGGGATAATGATTAGTTGAGAAATCTTTATATGCGACGTGAAAGATGGGTTCCAACTTACTTACGAAGCTCATTTTGTGCCGGGATGTCTACAACTCAAAGGAGTGAAAGTATGAATAAATTTTTTAAAGATTATGTTCTTTCGAGTACAACTGTATATCATTATGAGATAGCTTTGAATGCACGTTATCTTAAAGAGAAAAAACAAGATGTAAAGACAAAAAATTCAGTGCCAATTTTGAAAACATATTATAAGCTAGAAGAAGAGGCAGCAAAAGTTTATACAAGAAAGATGTTTATGAAATTTCAAGAAGAGTTATTTTGTAGTAAAAAATACAAGACATCCAAATATCATGAAGAAGGAGTGAAGAAGATATACAAGGTGGTAGCTCATGGGAGAGAAAGTCCATTTTATGAAGTGTCTCTTGATATTGTTGAGACAAAAGCTATTTGCACATGCCATATGTTTGAGTTTGTTGGTATTATTTGTAGGCATATCCTAGTTGTTTTTGTGAAGAAATCTCTTGTGTACTTTTTTCCATCACATTATATTTTAAAAAGATGGACAATTAATGCCAAGAAGCACATTGTACATGACATATCTAGTGATGTCCTACAGGTGGAGCCTCAAGTTTCTTCTACTATGATGAGAAATAATTTGATGCTTCAATTCTTGGAAGTTGCAGAGGTAGGGTCACAATTAGCGAAGCAATACAAGCATCTTGGACAAACTTTACAAAAAGTTCATGAGGAGCTTTTAGACATGCAAGATGTTCATGATGTTGATGATTTAGGAAGTCCTGATAATACTACATTAAACAATCAAGTATTATCAAATCTTCCAATTACTTTGCGAGACCCTCCACATGTTCCATCAAAGGGAAGGCCTAAAGCTTTGAGACAAAAGCATCCAAAAGAAAAACAATTGATGAAGAAGAGAAAATGTAGCATTTGTAAAGAAACGGGCCATGTGAGAACCAATTGTCCAACACATAAACATTCCAGGTAATTAAATGACCTTATTGAGTTGTAGTATTAATTTAGTATTTAATTTTTTGGTTTATAAAATTACTTCTTGTAGGGATGTCGCAAATACTAACTTGACACCACATTGGAGAGTCAGTGCATCAACAACAAAGTCAAACTAAGGTTATTTAATTACAATATATTCAGTTTCAAGATAATACATACATTTGCTGATATTTTCAAAAATAAACCTCTACTTTTTTTAAATTAGGAGTCTTCGATGGCAAGGTTGAAACTGTTAGTCATAGCAAATATATTGTGCTCCACAAGTTTTGTACAGGTATATGATGTATTTGATTTTTTTTTACTTAGGCTACATTTGATTTGGGTGTAATTGAATTCCTGAAATTGTTTTACACTGTTGCTGGTGTTTGGCAACATAGGAAATTATGGTCAAACTAAAAATAGATTTCAGTTGACCGTAAAATACCCACTCCACACTCGTAAATCATTTTACACACTTATTTTACCTTCAAACAATTTCCACTCTCCTCAGAAAATTCCTAATCACTTTCTCAGCTCATTCACGCCAAGCCAAAGCGGAAGGACGAGAGAGAGCTAACACACCTGAAGAGAGAGAGAAAGCGAGAAAGATAGAGAGGGAGAGATTGAATCGGGTCTGATCGTCGCCGCTGCTTGAAGCCTGTCGCTGCCGCCCTCTAGATCGCCTCGTCCTCCTCTGGGTCAGATCATCTCCTCTCGATCTCATCGTCCACCACTCGCCGATTTGCTTTCTCTCTTTTTCCCTCCAACCAACCAAGGCCGGATCGGACACTACATGTCACCGATCTAGTGCCTTCACTCAAGAACCACACCCTCTCTTCCACTCTCACTCATGGCACTCTCTTTCATCTCACTTTTTCTCTCTGACCCGAACCAAGCCTCCTACTTGTTTTTGTGTCTAATTTTCGTTTTTTTTTATCTCTGATTTTTTTGTTGTTGTGGTGGTGGTGTGGGTGGTTGTGTTTTGGTGGTTTTTGTGTTGTGTGGTGGTGGGTTTTGTGTGGATAGTGGTGGATTTTCTATGGGTGCTGGTGTATGAGTGCTGGTGGATTTTCTGATATAAAATTTGTTTGGAAGTTAAGAAAATGGCTAAGAAAATGTGAAAATTTTGGAGGAAAATAACGTTTTCAGAATGTTACCAAACACTGGAAATCGTTTTCCAGAATATTTTCCATTGTAGAACCAAACGCTTGGATTTTAATTTCCTTACGGGAATTCATTTTCCCCTGCATTCATTTTACACTCAGAATTCAATTTACATCGAACCAAACGCAGCCTTAGTATAAATTGTTCTGTAATAGATGTTTTTGTTATTTATTTATTTTTTTTATTTGTCAATCATCTTTAGGACTCTTTGCCAACTGTGACATATCCTTCTACATCATCATCTACTATGCATATACATCCCAACCAGTCATCATTTACGGTATGACCACTTAGCATTTAATTAGAATATATTGAAATTTTTTTTAACTGTGTTCATTCTAATTTTATTTTTTGTATTTTGTTGTACATTCTTTTATATAGAATCCATTACAACAATTCCAAGAAAGTTGATATACAAACAAGTTTTGTGTCCAAGAGAATGGATTGGGAAGCAAATATTTTTTGGTTATATAATGTTTAAATTGTGGTGGATAGACATAGAACCATCTTCTATTTTGTATTCCCAACGTAGGGTCCTCTTTTTTGTATATTGAACTATGACAGGTTTTATTCTAAATAAATGAATTCTCAATTAGAAATTTCCCAAAAGAATTGTGACAAATTTTATTTCAAGATGTATGGTCAATCATATGATCTTTTATGAATTGAATTGTTACAGGTTTTATTTCAAGTGAATGTATTCTCAATTAGAAACTCTTATAAAAAAATTGCGACAAATTTTATTTCAGGTGAATATATTCTCAATTAGAAGCTCTTATAGAAAAAACTGTGACAGGTTTTATTTCAGGTAAATGTATTCTCAATTAGAAACTCTTATAAAAAAATTGTGACAGATTTTATTTCAGGTGAATATATTCTCAATTAGAAGCTCTTATAGAAAAAAATGTGATAGGTTTTATTTTAGGTAAATGTATTTTCAATTAGAAACTTTTATAGAAAAAATTGTGACAAGTTTTATTTCAGGTGAATATATTCTCAATTAGAAACTTTTCTAAAAAAAAAAATTAATTGTGACAGGTTTTATTTAAGATATCTTTGTAATCTTATAATCCTCTTTTTGTATTCTAAATCATGATAGGTTTTATTCTAAATTAAATTGTGACAAGTTTTATTTCAATTTTTATTCTAAATTGAGTTGTTATTATGTCAAATTTTAGTTTGTATGATACAGAAGTATTAGTTGGCTTGTATTACAGAAGTATTACTTCTAATTTAACAAGTATCCATGTAATTTTGATTCTATAAAAGAATTGTTAAAATGTCTTTTATTTTGCTTATTTTAACAAATTTCGGTTTTAGTAAGTGCACAATTAGTGATACAAAGTCTAGTAAGTGCACAATTAGTGATACATATTTAACAAATAAAAAACCAAGGATTTAAACCCAATGCAAAGGCCATCTAGGACCATAAAACACATTAAAACTTAAAAAATACATAAATTTGGGATGATGATGCAAAGGACTTCAATCTAGATAGGTTTGCTGAAGGAGTTTCAAAAGCTATAAGGGGTCAAGTTTCATTTTTGCAGAAAACTTCATATCTGTAATTCTGCATATCTACATGTATGCATTTCATTTGCAATTAATTGTATCTGTATGAAGACCAATTTATTAGAAACTAAGTACAATTCACATTCACCAACAATTGAAAGTTTACTGCCCAGTAATATTATCTCTTCAAGTACAGCCCAACAAAAACAAATCCATGTAAAAATCCAAGTACAGCCTATGGAAAGCAAATCCATGCATGTATCCAGGTGCAGTTGAATGCATGTAACGTCCAACGGTATACAGGTTGAATGCATGCTCTCCTTGGATGCATTTCCTTCTTTCTGGGAAACAAATAGAGACATCAGAGTTGGAAAAAAATAATTAACTGTAGATAACATGAAGAAAATAATCACAAAAGCTGGTATCGGTCACTGTCAAATCTGGTCTTTTCCTCTTTGTCCTCTGTTTCAATTTTATGAGGTCTAATTCCTACCCAAAAAAGAAGAAGAAAGGATTATTTGACAACACCATTATGTTAGTAAATATATCATGAAATTGCAGACAATGCAAGGCAGCTCTGGAAACATTTGTCCTGGACAAAAGTTAATCTAAAATTAAAGACACAAAGAGTACAAACATCTAAGTGTCTACCAAAGTTTTCAATCTTAACAAGCACATCACCTAGATTGATGAGCATACGCATTTCAGCTACTATTGCATGCTTCTCATGGACAAATAATCTGTGACCGAAGAAGAGCCAATTTCACTAATACTAGGCAACTACCCAAGAGTCAAATTTAACATGCAAAACAATAGAAGAAAAGACCAAGGAAAGGCACCAAAACAGCATTCAGTCATGTCACATGCTAAACATAAAAAATTGCACATTTCCAACATATCAAAACTAAATGAACCCAATCGAATGTCAAATAACCAAAAACCTCAGCTTTCTTCACTCCTCTAAAGAACACTTCAAACTTCTCCATCCCAGCTTATTTCTAATCACATCAATCTTCTACAACTGATTATACACACAAAACTAAGGTGTCCCCAAATTCCAACTCTCTCAATAAACCAATCATAGATACATATATATTTTAACCTGTAAGCCATCAAAATAACACCCAAAATAATCCCCCAATTCTCAAACTCCGCCAAGCTTGCACATACACATATGCACATGTATACAAGAGGAAGGAAAAAAAAAAAAAAAAAAAAAAAAAAAAAAAAAAAACCTCCACCAACCCAACAGTAACTTCAAAAGGAAAATTTTACCCAATTTCAACCACAATAAAAGGAAAAAAAAAAAAAAAAGCACTATATCAATGTTATAAGCATAAAATTGCACCAAGTAAATCCCACACACATATATGCATATATTATGTACAAGAAAAACTCCAGCAACCCAACATAAACTTCAAAAACCAAAATTTTCCCAATTCAAACCACAATAAAAGAAATCAGAAAAACACTACATCAAATTTATAAGCATAATATTGCACCAAGTAAAACCCACATACACATATGCATATACATACAAAAAAAAAAAAAAAAAAAACTCCAGCAACCCAACATAAACTTCAAAAACCAAAGTTTACCTAGTTCAAACCACAACAAAAGAAATCAGAAAAAACACAATATCAATCTTATAAGCATAATACAGCTATAGCAACCCAAAAAAAACCCACTTGTGAAAAAGTAAAACAAAATTTGAAACTTTCAACACAATTGTCAACTTCTTCACAGCAAGTTCTAATACAGTATTCAATTATCATTTCCAAACTCAATCCCATCACATTGTACATCTAAAGCCAATTTATCTAACAGTCAATCTAACTTAATCAAATCAATCAAACATCCCTAATTCAAAAACCAAACAAACCCTAGATCATATCAAAACCCAACATAGCATCTTTCATTAGAACAATACAAGATATGAACATACACTCACCCTCCGTTCTCATCAAAAAGGAAATGCTCAAAATTTGAAACTTTCCGATGAAGCAAACAAAAAATCCGAACACCCAATTTGAAATCCAAATTGTGGAAAAGGAAAAATCATGAAAAACAAATCTTTGGATCGTGGCTCACAGCAGCTCCTCTGTGGCGATGAGCTTCGGTGTGTGGTGTGGTGGAGGTTGGGGCAAGCAAAGGACAGCACAACCCCAGAGGAGGAAGCAGAGGGCACTGCGAGAACTCTTTCTTCTTCGAAATCGTTCTGCTCTGGCGATCTATGTGGTGGTTGTGGAGGTTCGGCGTGAAGGAAGCAAAGGTGAATGGCGTGAGCTTTGTCTGAGGACTATGGTTTTCTTTCTTCATTCTCTATTTGGAGTCTGTTTGGAGAGGGGTTTAAGTGAGAACTTAATATTGTCCATGTGGCAAGAGTCTATTGGCTGACGTAAAACACTGGTTTTATGCCACAGCCTGATAGAATGTTTTCTCTTTCTTTAAATAATCATTTATTATTATTATTTTATTATTTAACTTACCCACCTACCCACTACCTACTGCCCACTACCCACAATATCCACTACACAACATCTCTCTTTCTCTCTATTTTTCTCATTTTTTAAAACAACACTCTCTCTTCTTCATGGGCCAACCTTCTACTCTCTGACTCTAAAACTCTTTTTCTCTCATGATTAGCCATAGCCAGAGCTCACCTTGAGCTCCATCCAGGGCCAAAAGCCCCAAAGCCTTCACCATCAACTGCAACACCACCACAAACAGTGGTCCAAATCTTCACTCTCTCATGGCAATAGCGAACACTCCACCCAAGCTTCCATGGCACCGATGATAGCAGCTTCGGCATGAGTTTTGGTTTGATTTTTTTATTGATTTTGGGTTCGATTTTCTGTTGATTTTTGGTTTGATTTTCCATTGATTTTTTGGTTGGATTATTATGTGTTGTAATGGTGGTAGTGGGGTGGTGCTGGGTTGAGGTGGTGGGTGGATGGTTGATCGGTTGTGCTCTTTAGAGAGAGAGAGAGAGAGAGAGAGAGAGAGAGAGAGAGTGAGTGAAATGAGGTAGAAGTGAGAGCTCTAATCGGTGAGAGAGAAAATAAAATAAAATATTGATTTGCAAAGCTACAGTAACCGCGTAAATATACACAGTTACTGTAGCAAATGTGTAAATATACACAATTTTAAAAGGATTGACGTGGAAGATTTTTGGAGCAAAATGTGTAAAATTTGTTACTTTTTGTATTTTGTAAAAGTTTACATCCATTGTTGCGGATGCTCTTAGAAAAGTTTATGGCACAAAATGTAATATGAAGTATAGTTTAGAGTGATAAAGTGTAATTTCTCCTAAAAATTTTAGACAATGAGCTTCTTAAATTTTATTTTATTTCCTATTAAAAAATTATTTTATTTGGCATTAGTTTGCTTCAATTTTATTTTATTTTATATGATATTTTATTTTATGTGGATGAAAGCGCTTTTAGGTTTTAGTCTCAAATCCACTACCAAAAAATAACTGACTTTCAAAGTAAGTTACTACACCAATTTGTTTTTTTATGTAGGCATGGTTCAAATATAAGATTTCTGATTTAACAATAAAAGGCATTACCAATTATAACTGAATGAACTGGAACACACTATCATATCCTATACTTGGCAATGTAATACTTTAAAAAAAAAAAAAAAACATTTATCATAAAAAAATTAATTTTTTTAATTTAAATTGTATTTTTTATATCTCTTGCAAAATTAATAGTTAATAATTGGTTTTTTGTGATTATGGATATTATGATAATTTATATTACGTCATTATACGTTATATGACTTGTCAATTTATAGACATAAAACCACTTAATTATAATGCTATAATACAAATATCGGTCACATAATTTTTTTTCCATTTATTTCTTTAACATTTTGTAAAATATTATTTTTAACCATTGCATTTTTTTAAAATGAAAATTGATGGTGAATGGTTACCTGTTGAACTAAATAAATAATACAATTTTTTTTAATTGAATTCATATTTGTACTATATATATATATATATATATATATCTTAAGTTCATCCACATGTGATATGACTTTGTTGCGTTGTTATTAAAACACACATGAATTCTTCATATAAAATATTATTTAAATAAGCTCCTCATTCTAAATTTTTTTGAGAAAATTGTACTAACTCTTGAAGTATTTCGTTATACGCTCACTTTTCTTATAGTTTAAAAAAGACACTCACCTTCTCTAAAACGCAAATTATTTATGTTGCCCTCTTCTAATGACTAAAAAAGGGTTTAAACAATCTAAAGAAAAAAAATACTTTAACAGAATCCCAAATTTTTAATTAAAAATAAGGTGAATGACAATTTAAGTGGAGGATAAATAAGAAATTCAAAATTTTAAATCATTTTTTTTAGTCATATAGGAGAGGTCAATGTAAATAGTTTACATTTTAGTGAAACTAAACATCTTATTTTGAACTAGGTAGGTGCAAAGTGTTTTGAGGAGAGGTCAGCATAATTTAACCTAAAATTACCGATTAGCAGGGACGAACCCAGGATTTCAAGTTGGGGGGGGGGGGGGGGGGGCCGGAGATAAGCGAAAAAAAAATTTTCAAATACGCATCCATATAGTATTAATAAACTATCAACCAAGACAAATACTCAAAAATCAAGATCAACTTTTTGAAATTGTGTTTGAGAGATATGGTTATTTTCCAGAATTGGGATATCGGCATTTTCTGGAATTGGGGAATGAATATTTCTTGGGATTGGAACATCGACATTTTTCGGAATTGCGGAATGAATATTTTCTAGAATTGGAACATTCAAATTTTCTAGAATTGGAATAGCAACATTAGTTGTTGGCAATCCCACGTTGACTTCTTTTGAAAAAATCAAACATTGTAATTGATTTTTTCATGATTTACAAATAAAATAAGAATCATATATATTATCTCACAAACGGTTGTTGTTATTAACTAAAGACAAATACTAGAATCTAGGTAATATGCATGATGCATTTAATTATAAATTTAGTATTTCTCACTTCTTTTCAATTTATAAATTTATCTAATTTAGCATTATGAGTTAACAATAAGCACAAGTAAATCACTGCTATTTTCTTAAATTTGTGTGATAATTTTCTATATTATATTTATATGATTTGTTTTTTCTTTTTCTTTTGTCTTTGGTCTTTGCCTTTATTTACCTGTGTCTTTGTCTTGTCTTGTCTTGTTTTTGTCTTGTCTTGTCTTTGTCTTTATCTTTGTGTCTCCATATTTGCTGACCCAATACATTATAAATTTCATCCCACTTGTCTTTATTGTTGCCCAAGTACCAGTCAACAAAGAACAAAGAACAAACAGACAAACTCTACACTAATATATTCTCTGATCTTTACAAACTCTACTCTCTCTCTATCTCTCTTATCTATATAATACAAGAGAGAGAGTCACAAAGCCAAAAAAAAAAAAAAAAAACACCACAGACGGTTAGGGCCATCAGGCAAAAATTAAATTCATAATCACGAAATCACCAACATCAGTTCATCAATCATCAATAAAAACAAAAGCATAGATTTTTAGATTCTGAGATTCACAAACATTATATTAGGTTTTGAAGGAAAAGATTGATTAAATACTTGTGAACTGTGAAGGCTGGAGCAATGGAGCAACGAAGTTGAGCAACCGGCGACGGGCAAGATGGGTCTCTGGTTTAGGTATGCGACAGCTGATGGCAGCGTGAGTACTGGGTAGCAAGATGGGTCTCTCTCGCGTCGGCGTGGGCGACGACGTCACGGCGTGTGTAGCACTGTAGCAAGATGGGTCTCTCACTTTCTCTGTCTCGCCTCTCCCTTTCTTTTCTTTTCTTTTTCCTTTTTTTTTTTTCCTTCATGTCTGGCTTTTTCGTTTGGTTTTGGAGTCTTACAGTGCTGGGTTTTCTTTTCTTTTCTTTTCTTTTTTTTTCTTTTTTATATTTTTTTTTAAGGTTTTCATGGGCTCTTGAAAACTCCTAGCCTGGTCGACTGGTGGGGGCCTGAGCTAAAAACCAAAGGGGACCCGAGCTAAAAATCAAGGGAGCCCAAGCCTTTTATTGAAAATTTTACATACTAAAAATTTTTGTTTTTAGACCGAGGGGGGGCCTGGGCCCCCTTAGGCCCCTACCTGGGTCTGTCCCTGCCAATTAGGGACATATAACTGTTGACACCCCATTTTGCAACCCGCATTTAACCTCACATGGAGGGTAAAAAGGTACTTTCACTTTGAAAATATGCATCTTGATTTTAACCATTAGATCTTTGAACCCATTTTACCAAAATGATCTTGATGTTGTAACGATCAAATCGACTGGTCATAAGCCCTAATTGGACCACCAGATTGAAAGTTATCATCAAATCGAGTTTTAATGGTTGAGATGTATTATCACAAATTTAGTCCGACTATATGTGATTATGAACAATTGATTTCAATTGGTTATAGGTGCAATCAATTTGAGATCAATAATGTGTCATAATTTGATTAGTTAGGACTACATTTTATGGTGAGGTTGCATACACCTAATTAATTAGATAGTTAAACATTAATTATTCAATGAGTAATTTGTGTAATTATCTTTTAATTAGAGTAAATTTGGAACCAATTAATTCTGAAATAGGAGTGATTGGAGCCATTTAATGTTAATTGGGAGCTAATTTGAGACCTATTAATGTTAATTGTGCTGAAACCATTTTCTAACAAATGACATCTGCTCACCATTTCATCAATATCTCTCAGAATATTTTGAATCTGTAAATGAGGTTAATTTTTTCAGAAACTAGACATCCGGGGCTTCAATTTGAGCACAAGAACGAGACAATTCCAATCAGAATTGGGTCAGATATGATTTTTCGAAATTGACTCTACAAGCTGTTACAGCAGTTACGGGAAAACCGAATTTTAGCTTGCTCCCCACTCCCACCAATCTCTCCATTTAATGCACCAGATTTTCCCCAATGCTAAAATGAGGTCTCGGTTCATAATCCTTGTCAACCCTCATTAAATGACCTTCCATTCATATCCCCTCCACTACTACTATATAAACCCTTCCCCTCCTTCATTCCAAAGCACACAAAAACCCCCTCTCTTCTCCTCTCTTGAATTCTAGTGAAGTTGAATAGTCTTGTCATATCTTGGTCTTCCTGAGACTCAAGGTATTGAGTGAGACTCATTCTCTCTCTCCTAGTTCTTCTTTTCCTCCACCCTTAGGATCTCCCTCAAGAGTCTCCTCCTCCACTGTATGGATCTTGCATGAAGGTATAATCTCTTTTCCTAACTTGTTTCTTGTGTTTTCATGATGAGAATTTAGGATTAAAACATGATAGTGATTATTTAAATTCTTTTGAATATATTTGAATGTTCTTATGTGTTCTTCACATGTTCTTTGTTGTTCATCACATATTCATGAATAAACACTAGTTTTGATCTTAAATCCATATCAAAAATATGAAAAATATGTTTGTTTCATAATTCTTTCAAGTCCTTGAATATATGATGTCACCATACACACACATTCACTAGAATTTATTTTTCAATCCAAATGAAGTGCTTAATAAATTGAATTAGAGTTTATCATAGGCACACACTTTAAATTCAACATGCAAATTGATTGATAACATATTGGATGATGTGACATGATTGTTGGCCACCATAGTCTAGAAGACCGATTTTACCGGGCAAGGTGGGTGCCTAACACCTTCCCACCTTGTAACATAGCCTCCAAACTTAGATCAAGGGTTAGTAGATCAAATGCTTATCCTTGTACTTTTCAATTTCTAGATTGTAACTAGGAAACAAAGCCATGTACTTTATCTTAGATTGTATCTAGGACCAAAGCCATGTAATTTCCTATGTTCAATGTAAATTCAATTTCAAATTAATAAAATGATGAATTTTTCAATTATGGTTTTCTTATTTATTTCAACAATTAAATAAGTGGCGACTCCATTGTAAAACCCTTAATCTAAAGGGGAAAATATAACTAGTCGAACCTCCATTTTGAGAGGCAATAACACGACTCCACCCATTCACCTAGGTTTGGCCCAACAACACATTCCCATAAAAAAGGGGGCCGGGGGCGCGGTCTCTCACAGTGGCGACTCCGCTGGGGATATTGAGGGCTAGGCTTCAATTAGATTATGGTGGCCAACCATGTCATTGTTTGTTTATTGCTTTTTGTATATAACATGTCTAATATGTCATTATTTTGCATGTCATGTATCATTTGCTTGAATGAAATTTATTTTATTTGTGTGCTAGCCCGGAAGCCCGGTAGTATTAGCCGTGGATTGTGGTCTTCCTGAGACTCACATACCCAGCGGTGAACCTATCACCCACCGCGACAAGGATCGTCATGGTTATGCCATGGTGATTCATAGGGACAAACTGTACCGTTCGAACCAACGCGGCGCTCCTGGCGTCACAAGTTGGGAGGTACGACGTCCTAGCTTGTGGGGACCTTTAACCTACCTTCTACCCATATTGTAATGACCCATAGAACCTACCTTTAGGTCGGTCCGTGTAAGTTGCATTTCATTATGCATTTGTTTGGCCGTTGTTTAAACCATGATGACTCAAGTCCAATGCTTGAGCCCATCATGATTATTTGAACCTTGTATGATGTGAATGAACTCAAGCCCAAAAGCCTATTATTGAACTCTACTTGGTATGGTAGCCCAAAATTGTTTCTTGAATGAGTCTAAGCTCAACACTTAAGCCCATCAAAGGTGTATAGACATGATCAACATCAAAGGCCAAAAGCTCGCAAGATGCATGCCTTCCAAGTGCAAGCCCAAGCCATTTCATCATAATCAAGGTTCAAACACACCAAGCCTCAAGCATCCTAAATGGACCAAGAAGAAGCAAGTGGCCCAACTTTGCCTCACTCCACATTTGGTTTGCAACATCATGATTAAGCTTAAAATTTGTTTGTTTATTCCATGTTTCTTTGAATTCAAAATTTTCATATAGCATTTAATGAGCTTTGTTCATGTATATATATTAACAAAAAAACAAAAAAAATTCAAAAAAACTTCAAAAAAAAATTCAAGATTTCCAAATCTTCCAAAAAAAAAAAAAAAAAAAATTCAAATGAAAAAAGTCTTTGGACTAGGGGCATTGGACTTCCTAGTGACTTTTTCAAAAACGCCCATTTTTTTTTTCCCCTTTCAAAGATTTCAAGATTCTTTGAAGTCTTCTTTTCAAAATGGTACATGAGGATCCCTTGGACAAAAATTTTTCTAAATTATGATGTTTAAAGACTTGAACAATCAACTTGTACTGAGAAATGATTAATTTCATTTGATTCATGTAAACACTTTTGCTAAATTACTTTGAATAAAAGAAGAAATGGTCTCACAAGGCAATCAAAGAAAATCTATCCATCAAAAAATTCAAAAAGCTCATGCATTCATTCCAAATTTCTGAAAACTTTTGTGTCTCCAATAGAGCATTCATACTTTTTCTTTTAAAAGTGATTTATTAAAAGAGCTCAAGTCACTGTGCCTACAAGCAAGCATTACTAGGGATAGGAGGCCATCTTTGGTTAAACCAAATTATTTCCTATTACCTAGAATGTTCATCATCCATTGCTAGCCCATTTGAGCCTTCAAACATTTAGCTTTTTTTTGCATGAACCCATTAAAATCTAAACTTGGGGTGGGAAAAATTCAAAGTATGCATGCTTAAATCTCATGTTAAGGAGGAGTCGACCTTGTAACTTTGAAGCTAATTGATAAAGCTCTCCTAGAAGACATGAAAGACAAGTAAAGAATTCATTAAGCTAAAGATAAGAGATCATCAAAGAAAAATGAGCTTTCACTCAATCAAGGAAGGAGAAATGAAATTCCATCAATGTGAGAGAAAAAAAAAAAAGTGTGCATCAAGTTTGAAGAGCCTAAAATTCATAATGCCAAGAGGAATACAAGATTCATCCAAAAGAGATTTCATCAAAAAAGGAAAGATTCATCAAGAACAGAAAGGTGCAAGTGTATCGAGGCAAGAAAAGAGTCTAGAAAATGCATCAAAATGACCAAAAATCATTGATCTGAGAAAAAAAGGGAGGGCAAAATGTCCCAAAAAGTTCATTCAATTAAGAGATAAAAGACCAAAAAGGAAAATCCTAACAAATTGAAAACTTGAAAATGTAACCTAAAAAGAAAAGGATTTTACAAGATGAAAGTCTAGAGGTATGATTCAATGGAATGAGCATAAAAACAAATGTTGATACAAGTGATCAATGAAGACTATAGTGAGAAGTTGGCAAAGAAGAAATGGGAAAACTCCTCTAATACTTGATTTTTGAGTAATGCATACTTGGGGGAACATCATAGGGAATTTTGAGCCTTTTTATATCCTTCATTTCATAACCTAAACCTGGCCTACATTACAACCCATGAATAAGACCTCCTTGAAGTCTTGCTAATTGTACACGCATCTTAAACTCTAATAATATTTTTCTCTTGAATTAAAAAGGAAAAATGCTTAAAATTGTCAAACCCCACAGGATGATATGTCCGAGGACAAAATTTCTCAAATTCTCAAATCCTCAAAATGACTCAAAAGAACTTCCAAACCTAGAGCACTCTCCTTGTTTGCACCAACAATGTGATTCATTTCATTTCTTGATTGCCTTTGGAGACTTAATCTGACGATGTTCAAAAGGATGAAGCAAATTTGATTACATGAGTTTAATGATCTTAATCCTTCCCAATCAAAGAGATTTGTTTGATTCTTAAACACTTTGATTTGCTAAAATGGTTGTTCAACGGATCACCTCTTGTTCAAAAAAAAAAAAAAGTTCAAAAAAAAAAAAAAAGAGAGAAGAAGAAAGAAAGAGAAATCTCATTTCTACCAACAACAAAAAAAAAAAAAAATCATTCTTTTCCAAAATCCAGTTCTCTTGAACCACGTCTTGACCTGATCCTCTATGAGAGAGGTACGTAGGCAGCCTTGCAGAGGCCCAGTCCCATTCACCCAAACAACCTTGGAGAACAACGTCAAAACAATGTGACAAAGTTGTTTGGGTGCATGTTAGGTTAAGTCCATTTATTTGCATTAAGCATGTTTAAACTTGGGGCATTGGCCTATTTATATTGTGTGCAAGTTTTCACGATAATTGGTTTCTAACCAGCTAGAGAAAGAAAGCCTTTTTGTAGAAACCAAGGATGGCGGACCATGATCTTCTTTCATGTTCCCCAATGGTCACAATATCAAATGACTTCAACTTCAATCTAAGCATGGAATATGCCCCAAACTAGGGGCATTGGGTAAGTACTTCCAATTCATATCAATGAAAGAATCCATTACTAATTGAAATTATCTTTTTGCAGGAATTAAGCAAGGACTTATCCAGCAATCCACATCAACTTCCAGCCAAAGTTATTCTCATTCAAATGATAGGTTTTCAAAATAATAATAATAATAATAATAATAATGAATAAATCTTCATCTCTTTTATTCCATCTTCATCTTCTTCACTTTTTGATAATGAACAAATCTTCAAATTTCAAGAGAGAGAGAGAGAGAGAGAGAGAGAGAGAGAGAGAGAGAGAGAGAGAGAGAGAAGAAAAGAAAAGAGAGAATTTTCAAAAAGCCTTGGGACTAGGGTCATTGAGCTCATACTTTTTAGGTTACTATCAAAAAGAAAAAAAAAATCATTAAATTCTTCTTCAGGAATAGAAAGTTATCATCCTCTTCCATATTCTCCAGCGGTGCAACATCAAGTCAGTTGTCCAGCCTCAGCATGGAAAATGTCCCAAACTAGGGGCATTCGCCAGGTATGCTGAATTCTTTTCCATGAATGACTCTGTTACTAATAGAAAATATCTATTTTGCAGGTATTAGGGTAAAAGGCCCACAAACATCGGCATGAATAATGCCTCTTAAGTCATCGGACCTCTGGGAAGCACGTCCAAACTTAAATCCATCAAACCTCTGGGAAGCACGTCCAAAGTCAATCCTTCGGACCTTTGGGAAGCACATCCAAATCCAATTCCATCGGACCTCTGGGAAGCATGTCCAAACTCAAATCCATCGGACCTCTGGGAAACACGTCCAAATTCAATTTCAATGGACCTCTGGGAAGCACGTCCAAAGTCAAACCATCGGACCTCTGGGAAGCACGTCCAAAGTCAAACCATCGGACCTCTGGGAAGCACGTCCAAACTTCAATCCATCGGACCTCTGGAAAGCACGTCCAAAATCCAATACCATCGGACCTCTGGGAAGCATGTCCAAATTCAAATCCATCGGACCTCTGGGAAGCACGTCCAAACTTCAATCCTTCGGACCTCTGGGAAACACATCCAAACTTCAATTCCATCGGACCTCTGGAAAGCACGTCCAAACTCAAATCCATCGGACCTCTGGGAAGCACGTCCAAACTTCAATCCACGGACCTCTGAGAAGCATGTCTAAACTTCAAATTCATCGGACCTCTGGGAAGCACGTCCAAAATCCAATATCATCGGACCTCTGGGAAGCACATCCAAACTTTAATCCACGGACCTCTGAGAAGCACGTCCAAACTTCAAATCCATCGGACCTCTGGGAAGCACGTCCAAAATCCAATATCATCGGACCTCTGGGAAGCACGTCCAAACTTCAATCCTTCGAACCTCTGGGAAGCACGTCCAAATCCAATTCCATCGGACCTCTGGGAAGCACGTCCAAACTCAAATTCATCGGACCTCTGGGAAGCATGTCCAAACTCAAATCCATCGGACCTTTGGGAAGCACGTCCAAATTCAATTTCAATGGACCTTTGGGAAGCACGTCCAAAGTTAAACCATCGGACCTCTAGGAAGCACTTCCAAACTTCAAACTATCGGACCTCTGAGAAGCACGTCCAAACTTCAAATCTATCAGACCTTTGGGAAGCACGTCCAAATTCAAATCCACGGACCTCTGGGAAGCACGTCCAAAATTCAATTCCATCGGACCTCTGGGAAGCATATCCAAAATTTAAGATCACGACTAAAATCCCCATTTTGTCGTAACCACTGGTAAGCATGTCTCGTACTCATTTCTCATTCAAAAAAAAAAGTTTGTATGCATGAACTACGTTTGGACCTGATCCTCCCACTTCGGTCTACATTTTGATCCATAACATGACCATCTACATTTTTATTTACATGCATCATACATTCACCACGGTTAAATGCTTATTGCAAAGTTAGGTGTCTCTTTTATACATTGACATTCGCTTTTTAAGCTCTGTCAATGAGGGGCATTCTGTTGACACCCCATTTTGCAACCCTTATTTAACCTCACATGGAGAGTAAAAAGGTACTTTCACTTTGAAAATATGCATCTTGATTTTAACCATTAGATCTTTGGACCCATTTCACCAAAATGATCTTGATGTTGTAACGATCAAATCGACTGGTCATAAGCCCTAATTGGACCACCAGATTGAAAGTTATCATCAAATCGAGTTTTAATGGCTGAGATGTATTATCACAAATTTACTCCGACTATATGTGATTATGAACAATTGATTTCAATTGGTTATAGGTGCAATCAATTTGAGATCAATGATGTGTCATAATTTGATTAGTTAGGACTACATTTTATGGTGAGGTTACATACACCTAATTAATTAGATAGTTAAACATTAATTATTCAATGAGTAATTTGTGTAATTATCTTTTAATTAGAGTAAATTTGGAACCAATTAATTCTAAAATAGGAGTGATTAGAGCCATTTAATGTTAATTGGGAGCTAATTTAGGACCTATTAATGTTAATTGTGCTAAAACCATTTTCTAACAAATGACCTCTGCTCACCATTTCATCAATATCTCTCAAAATATTTTGAATCTGTGAATGAGGTTAATTTTTCCAGAAACTAGACATCCGGGGCTTCAGTTTGAGCACAAGAACGAGACAATTCCGATCAGAATTGGGTCAGATATGATTTTTCGAAATTGGCTCTACAAGCTGTTACAACAGTTACGGGAAAACCGAATTTTGGCTTACTCCCCACTCCCACCAATCTCTCCATTTAATGCACCAGATTTTTCCCAATGCTAAAATGAGGTCTAGATTCATAATCCTTGTCAACCCTCATTAAATGGCCTTCCATTCATATCCACTCCACTACTACTATATAAACCCTTCCCCTCCTTCATTCCAAAGCACACAAAAACCCCCTCTCTTCTCCTCTCTTGAATTCTAGTGAAGTTGAATAGTCTTGTCATATCTTGATCTTCCTGAAACTCAAGGTATTGGGTGAGACTCACTTTCCCTCTCCTAGTTCTTCTTTTCCTCCACCCTTAAGATCTCCCTCAAGAGTCTCCTCCTCCACCGTATGGATCTTGCATGAAGGTATAATTTATTTCCCTAACTTGTTTCTTGTGTTTCATGATGAGAATTTAGGATTAAAACATGATAGTGATTATTTAAATTCTCTTGAATATGTTTGAATGTTCTTAATTGTTCTTATGTGTTCTTCACATATTCTTTGTTGTTCATCACATGTTCATGCATAAACATTAGTTTTGATCTTAAATCCATATCAAAAATATGAAAAACATGTTTGTTTCATAATTCTTTCAAGTCCTTGAATCTAGGATGTCACCATACACACACATTCACTAGAATTTATTTTTCAATCCAAATGAAGTGCTTAATAAATTGAATTAGAGTTTATCATAGGCACACACTTTAAATTCAACATGCAAATTGATTAATAACATATTGAATGATGTGACATGATTGTTGGCCACCATAGTTTAGAAAACCGGTTTCACCGGGCAAGGTGGGTGCCTAACACTTTCCAACCTTGTAACATAGCCTCCAAACTTAGATCAAGGGTTAGTAGATCAAATGCTTATCCTTGTACTTTTTAATTTCTAGATTGTAACTAGAAAATAAAGCCATATACTTTATCTTAGATTGTATCTAGGACCAAAGTCATGTAATTTCCTGTGTTCAATGTAAATTCAATTTCAAATTAATAAAATGATGAATTTTTCAATTATGGTTTTCTTATTTATTTCAACAATTAAATAAGCGGCGACTCCATTGTAAAACCCTTAATCTAAAGGGGAAAATATAACTAGTCGAACCTCCATTTTGAGAGGCAATAACACGACTCCATCCATTCACCTGGGTTTGGCCCAACACATCATAAAAACGGGCCGGGGGCACGGTCTCTCACAATAAGTAAATTATTAGACTATGAATACTCCCACAACCAATTGGTTTTTGGAAAATTATTAAGCACTCATAGAGTATAATAATGTAATACTTTCTCCTTCCACATTTATGATGGATCCTGCCATAAATTTAATTAGTGATATCTATCATGAAAGTGAGAGTAATAATACCATGCCACCATATTTCTGGATTAACTAATAATTACTCTAGTTTTCCTACAACATTTGGAATTTGCATTTTTAACCTCCATTCAGACAGTTGTTTAGGTTTTTTTAAGGAAATTTCTTACAAAATGCCCTAAGGATAGTTGTTAAAATGCATTTAATGTTTTATTAAATAATATTTTTATACATTTTTCAAAAAATAAAGTCACAATAAAGTTGTGCATGTAAGCTAATAAATCATTAACATATGTATATTTATTGTTTAAAAAGTGTGCATTACAGCTTATAATTGAACATTTATTAATCTTTAATTTGTGCCATTGTGAGATAGAACACTCCTTAATTGACCCCCCTTTTTAATAAAAAATCTTTCAATTTTCTTTTTAACAAAAAAAAAAAAAATCATCTTGTACAGTAAAAAATTACATGTTGTTTCAATTAGCCACATGAAAAATTGTGGCTAAAGTTATGCCTTCTTTTTTATTTATTTTTTATTTTTTATAGTACTAGTTTTTTGTTCAGGAATACTAAAAGTTGTACATTTTTTTTCTTCGCTAATCATAGTAAATCACGTGGAAAATTGTGCATACTTTTGTAAGGATATGATTTCACTCCAAATTACTCTTCTTATATCTTTTAATTGGATGTAAGATTTGAAAATCTCGCTGTTTGATAATTTGAAATTAAAAATAAAGTTTTTCTCCAAATTAGTTTAGAGAGAAACTCTACAAATTCCTCTTATATCTTTATATTAAGTGTGAATTTTGATAATCTAACCGTTAGATTGCATGTTCTTATTATATTCTTCATGCATGTAAAATTTCAAAAAGATCAAACATCAATTGCTATCTCATCAAACAAATGTTAAAATTTCAAATTTTTATGATCTAAAATTGAGTATAAAAAATAAATTTATTGATTGAATAGCAAATAATATCCAATTTTAACGAAATTTGATATGCATGTTAAGAACTTAAGAAACGTGAAATTCAACGGTTAGATTTTCAAAATTTACACGAAAAAAAAAAAAAAATATATATATATATATATATGAGAAATTTAAAAAGTTTCTTTCCAAATTAGTTTGAAGAGAAACTTCGTTCTACAAGAATATGCAAATAAACAATTAGATTTTTAAAATTTACACCCAACAAGATATTTCAGCGGAGTTTGAAGGAATTTCTCTTCAATCCTTTTATCTTCTGTGGTACTAGTTTTTTTTTATTGTCACCACAATTTTCCAGATTTTTTTCTCGGAATTATGTGTTTCAACTTTCAACATGAATAACAGCTCTTTCTCATAAAAAACATGAATAACAAGTGTTCAAAACCCTCAACTTGAATTTTTTTTCTAAATAACAATAAATATTAAAAAATTTAGTTAGTTGTCACGAAGCAAAACAAAGTTGAAAACTAGCATCTCGAGTGTCTAAAACTCGAGTTCCAACATAAAAATCGAGTTTTTAAGTCTCGATATGTAAAAAAAATCCATGTCAAAATCGAGTTTTAAAGACTCGAGTTCATAAAACGCCGCTATAAGGCTTAAAAACGTCACTATAGGGCTTCAAAATGGAGTTATAAAAAAATTTAGCAGAAAAACGCCGCTATAGGGCTTAAAAACGTCAGTATAGGGCTTAAAAACGCCACTATAGGACTCCCTGAACCTGGTATTAAACACTTAAGGAAAAATTTTACAGAAAAACGCCGCTATAGGGCTGTAAAACGTCACTATAGGACTTAAAAACGCCACTATAAGGGCGATAAAACTAAAAAATTTTTTGCATAGAACTCGAGTTTCTAAAACTCGAGATTTATGTTATGGATCTCGAGTTTCTAAAACTCGAGATGTCTACTTTCCCTTATAGTTTCAAGCGTTGCCTAACTAACTATATACAAATACTTTCTACCGTTATTTAGCCCTTCCCCCCCCCCCCCCCCCCAACTTACTCACGAACCCAAGCCAAAAGACAATTTTGTCCCTGCAAATTTTTCAAAACTCCGCCAAATCTGCCCTTTATTTCTTCTCGTTTCAAAGTTCCAATAAATCCATTTCCCCAAAAGTAACCTTTCCGGCTCTAAAAAAACAAAAAACCCATTTTTTTTTCTCCAATCTCTGTCACCTACCCACACTGTCTTCCACCCGCAACTGCTGCCTGCCCCACCGCCTGCATTGCCGCGCTTCCGCTCCGACCTCCCCATTCCGGTTCTGACCACCTCAAAGCAACGCGCCCCACCTCCAGGTACTCTCTCTCTCTCTCTCTGAAATTTGAAACACAAAAATTTCCCATTTCCTGGTCTTTAAACCAAGGTGATCAGATTCCAATTCAACCCATTGCAATATGAAAACTTGACAAAAATTCTCATGGGTATTGCTCCAAAGGTATTTCTGACTTTGCCAGCCTGGATTTGCTATGTGTACTTTTTTTTTCCTTTTTTGGTTATAACTTATTACAAACAAGCACACTAGCTACCTATAATTCCAACAAACCAACACCATTCTCGTGATTTTGAACTTTCTGAATTCAAGTGCTACGATTTATAATTATAAAGCAAAGGCCTTTGCTTCATAGTTCATAACTTACAAAAAAAAAAAAAAAAATTCTCATGGAATTCCAAGCATTCCAGGACAATGCTTGGTACGAGGTTGAATTGGTAAGCAATGGTGACATACTCACCATTAAGTACAAGAACTTTGCGGACGAATGGGATGAGATATATCATGTGGGGAGATTCAATACTGTGAAAGAGATAGAGGATTTTGGGGCCAGGTTTCGACGTAGTAGCGTGCAGCTGCAAGATGGGGAGTGCAGGAAAGTCGCCGCGGGCATGAAAGTTTGCGCCACGCATTATACTGATAATGGGGAAGTTAAATTCTACGATGCAACTGTTCACGAGGTGCAAAAGATCCAACATTCGTTTAAGAATGGAGAAGAAGAGTGTTATTGCATATTTGTGCTTTTGTGGCAACATGGTCCTTCAAAAGGCACAAAAACATACGCAAGTGTTGCTAGTATTTGCCTGATCCGACATATGCAAGGGCTTGTTGATCAAGCCCTCGACTCCTTCTTGAAGATAGCAAGAGAGAGACTGGGAATTGCATCCCATTATCAGGATTCTTGGGTTCAAAAAGGTCCGGTATGCGAAGACCCAGGTACTTCATCGTCTTATCAAACAAATTCTTTCATAGATGTTGATGCATTTTTTGAGAAATTAAGGAGAGTCAGACGGTTTAGATGTGCGGCCAGAACTTTTGAAGGGAGGCTTAATGGTCAATGTAAAAAGTGATCAAATTTACGTGGAATGAGCAGAAGGAAAGAGTGTCAAGTTAAACGATGTGAATATAAGTTATAAGAAAAGACAGTTTTTAGAAATGTATTGTGGAGATGATGCTAGACAGAGTTGAGTAGTTTAAAAGGCCTATGAACATATGATGTGGCTATGTCCATGAGGAGTAGTTCTGGTTGCTTTATTAGTTTGTTGGGGAATAGTTCTGGTTGCTTTACTGTAAAGAGTGCATATCTTGTGGCTATGTCAATGGGGAGTGGGGAGGAAACTGGGAATTTATCCAATGATGCAGGTATGAGCTACTTTTGGCATTCCTTGTGGCATCTGAATCTACCTAGAAAGAATTTTGCAGGGAGAGTTTGTCAAATTATTCTGCATACTAGGCTTAATTTGCATAGGAGGGGTGTTGTTTCACAACCTGCTGTGTTATTTGTGGGAGCAAGACTGAATCTGCAGAACAAGTTCTGTGGTCCTGTTGTTATGCAGAAAAAGTATGGGAGGATTGTGATTTAGGTCCTATAATTCATAATACTATGGGGGTGTCTTCTATTGATTTTTTGTGGCAGGTTTTGAAGAAGGATGGTGTGGAGACAATGCAACAAGTAGTTACAGTAGCTTGGTCTATTTGAAATCAAAGAAACAAAGCTCTCTTTAATGAATCTATCCAATTGCCTCATTTGGTTGTCCAGCGTGCAAGGGAGTATTTTCGAGTTCAAAGCGCAGTGATGGCTTCACATGTTGTCTCTTCAAGAACCCAAACTCAGTGGCTGCCTCTAAATCGAGGATTCTTCAAGGTTAACTTTGATGGTGCTGTGTTTGAAGAGATACAGAAGGTTGGGATGGGGGTGATTATTAGAATGATCAAGGCTTGTTTATTGCTGCTCTAAGCTCTCTGGAAAATTTAGGTCTACGCTGAGGAAGCTGAAGCTCTTGCTGCTGTTTGTACTCTGTTTTTTGCTGCCTGTGTGTGTCCTTTTGAAGTGGTTGTAGAGGGTGATTCTCTTATGGTAATCGAAGCTTTGAAATCTGATGTGCCAAATTTATCTAAAGTAGGCCATTAGCTGGATTTAGCTAAACACATGGGTAGATCTTTTAGGGAGATTTTCTTTAATCATGTCGGTGGGGAAGGTAATGGTGTTGTTCATGTGCTCGCCATGCTAAAACTTTATGTATTTATTCTGTCTGGTTGGAGGTGGCTCCTGTTTCTGCAATGCAGCCTCTAAAGATGTAACTTTTGGTTAGTTAATGACATGTTTCGCTTATTTCTATCCAAAAAAAAAAACTCTTAGATTCTAAGCTACAGTGACAGCTCTTCCACTAATTGTTACATACATAACCTACATGAGTAGAAGAATTGATTGAAGCTTTGACAAAAGATCAGTAAGTCCATGGTTGAATGTATCAATTTGAAGCTAATTACATGCATAATAAGATCAAAGATGATTGCTACCCATTATTTTATGCTACACTTCATAAAATGTTCATTCAGAATCAGTTAAATGGCTTGAGAGCATGAGCTTATCTTGTTTCTTTTGATACATATTGTTTTTTATTTTGAAATATAAACCAGAAACTCTAGGGGATTAGAATCTTAAGATTAAGAGTCGTGAGATAAGATAGGCTTTTTTAGCAGGAGTGAGTTTGAGTGAAAAGGCACGATTTTAAGGTTCTTTCTTCCTATTGGCTCTTCGGGTTCAAGTTGGAAATGCCCCAAACTCCTTTATGTCAAGACCGCTGTAACTCTTAAGTATATGGATTGACAAACATTGACATAGTGCCGCTTTGCTGAAATTTACATAAATCTTTTTCCTCAGGGGGCTGCAACACCTTCCATTATTCAATTAAAAGAACTTAATAACACTTTGGGTTAGTGAACAGTTTGGTAAAATGCCCAAGAAGGGTGGCTTAAAAGATAGTGCAAAGTTATTCATGTGTATAAAACATAAACTGTTAAAACTTTTTGTATCACTGTATGACACATACCCTTTTACCATCTATGATGAAAATGGCTCTCATCTCAAGAGGCTGTAAAACCTTCCATCATTCAATCATATCAGATTTGGATCCATACATTAGGGGGTGCAATTACTCCCTCACTTCACTTGCAAAAATATATATTTATATATTGCTTCACTTTTTTTACGTTTTACCTCTATTTTATTTATATATTTTTTATTCAAGGATCGGGAATGAAAGTTGATTTTTTTAACTCTCCATCTCAGATATTGAGAACAATTGCATATGGTGGCAATACCTAAGGTATTGCGCATATTCTAAATCCAACTTATAACACTTTGGCTTAGGGAACAGATTAGTAATATACCCAAGAAGGGTGGCTTAATAGATTGTGCAAAGTTATTTCATGTGTATAAAACACCAACTGTAAAAACCTTTTGTATCACTGTATGATACACGCCCTCTGACTGTCTATGATGAAAATGGCTTTCATCTCAAGAGGCTGCAACCTCCTCCATCATTATTCAATTAAACCAACTTATACCACTTTGGTATACTGTGAACAGTTTGGAAAAATATGGAAGAAGAGTGACTTAAAAGAAGAGTTAACCTTTAGCACTCCAGTATAAAGCTGAAAGCAAGTCCAGAAAAATATTGTGGATATGGAACCTTAAATAAACTGCCAAGTTTATTACTCAAAACCATCTTAAAGCTTCATCGAACACATGTTAAACAATTTCTCATTCACCACCACGAAACATTGGTAATAACTGATGACAGGATTGGAGTTCAATTGCTCCTGTCTACCATCCAGATGTATCTCATCCGCATATTTAAATGAATCCACAATGTTCAATTACGATGGTTTAAGATTAAAAAATAAAATAAATAAATAATAATAATAAAATCTATGCATTCATTGGATCACCATCCCAAGCCACACCACAGAGCAACAAATGTTGATTGGCATGGCAACAGGAATCTTGGCTGTTGAATTCTACATCAAACAAGTAAGAAAAGAACAGAGGAAACAAAGCAAACTGAATTTCAATACCATCTGGTCAATCAATCAAATACAATAACACAAATATCGTAGTAAACCTCAAAACTCCAAATTGCACAATCAAATGTAACCTAATCAAACAGACACAAACCAGCTATGAACTAGAATAATACTCTGAGAGAATGTGAAAAAAGAAAAAGAAGGAAAAAGTGAGAGAATGAGCGTGCAACAAATGCAGGGGAAAAAATACTTTACATCTAAATATGGGCCTTCATCGTAACTCCAACAAGATTCTAGAGCCTTGGTGCATGATACATCAAAGACATGATTTGTTCACTAAGCATTCCCATGTGGTCTCATTCTATCGGGTAACAAAGACTTAGATGTTCTAAACCACATAGAAATTATAAATAAATAAATAAATAAATAAATAAAAAGATAATATTTTATACCAACAGGGCTTTCACCATTTGCAGAGGCTATGCAGAGCAGCATCCAACTTTTTTCACGGCTGATACATCATCTTTAGAGCCAACATTAATAGTCTGTCCCTTGGGCAAGGCTCCTGGGTCATCCCCAACGTCAAGAGCCTTCCTGCTGACCACTCGATATATCTGAGAGAGCACTTCAGTGAAGGCATTTTCCACATTCAAGGACTCTAGGGCAGAGGTTTCCATGAAAAAGGTATTCTCTCTCTCGGCAAAAGCTGTGGCATCCTCAGTTGAAACAGCACGCAAGTGACGCAAATCTGCCTTGTTTCCCACAAGCATGATGACAATGTTGGAATCAGTATGATCACGAAGCTCCTTTAACCATCTCTCCACATTTTCAAAAGTGACATGTCTAGTGACATCATAGACAAGCAATGCACCAACAGCTCCTCTGTAGTATGCACTTGTGATTGCACGATATCTGTAACACAGAATGTAAAATGAGAAGTCTACTCTACAATGAATGATAACATGGAATCAACAGAGAGTAAATTATTTTGTTCCACAAATAAAGAAAATGAGTACATGAAGCAAAAATTAAAAATCAGAAAAAGCGATTTCCTTGTAAAAATAGAGAGAAAGAAAAGGTCCAATTTAAACAGATCCAATAACTTATAAAATTAAAATACAAACATAAAAAGTTAAAAACTCTATCTTCTCTATCTTTCTTTGTTTCCATACCGGGGAAAAAAAAATTAAGCTAGTGTATCAAAGTCATTGATTAGCTTAAGATGGAAATTAGTAACCCACAAAAAGTGAGAAAATGTAAAATAAATAAAAGGCTTCAGGAACCAAAGAGATTAAATTAGGAATTGTGTGACATGCAAGAAAAAGAAAGGAATTTTCAAACCTCAAAAAGGCAAATACAATTACTTCAAAACCATTCAACTTATTTTTAAGATGAGATAATCCTTCCTTTCAACTTCTGAAAGATAAACAAAACAAATAAAACTTTGATGACATAGTCATATGTTTGTGATATATCTAAATTGATTTGATCGTCAAGTCATTTACCAAAGTTTACAGTTCTCCAAAGAAGATACAGAGTTTGGGTAAATTGTACTTTCCCATTCCAAAGTATGAGGCGCGTAGCAATTTTCCTCTAAATTCAAAATTGAGCAATCAATCCATAGCATTAAGAGAAATGACAAATAATCACCTGCTGTTGGAAATTGCTGTTAACTAGGTTCCAAAGATAAGTGAATGTGTTTCAAACCTTTTTTTAATACTTTTTTCCCTTGGTGAGACAAAAATATTGCAGAGGAACATATACTAATCTGTCTCTTAGAATTGGATGATATCATACAACTTTATGAACTAATTGTTTTGCTCTACAATGTTAAAAAATTTGTCTCATGTTTTTGTGAAAATCATATGCTCCTTGACTTACCTGGTTTAAAACATCCCCCATTTGAATACTTATTAGGTGCGCCCCTGAAATATAAGCAAGGTGTGTTCATCTTAATCACTTCATAAAGCACAGCATTTCACACCATCGGCAGCCCAAGAACTAAACTATAAGCCGAATCACTATAAGCATTATTAACGTCCACTTGCTCCCCACCATCTCTTACACAAAACAAAAACCCTCTTTCCTACATTTAACACAATTGAATTACAACAACAAAAGCATGTCTTACTCCCAAAATTTTGGGGTCGGCTGTGGATCCAAAACAGATTAGTAAGTGCCGTCCACATGTATTCTTTTCCTCCATTCTGTTCTATCAAAAGTCATACTCTCTATAGCTTCCTTAACATGTCTTTTTTACTGCTTCCTTAACACAATCTAATTATCACCCCCAAAAAAACGAAAAAAAAAACTACGTTGCCAGCTTGAACAATATCAAAATCCATGATCAACCAAACCAAATCCAATGAAGAAAAAAAAAGAAAAAAGAATGAATGAATGAACATAAACAATCAAAACCAAGGAGAATTATAAAGCATGAATCAAATTCATTGACTACCCATTACCCTTCACACAAAAACAACACATTTGACACATAACCCACATTCCAATTATCCAAGACACGCCATGACCCACATTCAATATTGCGAAACACACCCAAGATCCAAATTAAGAAACCCATTACGAAAAACAAAGAATGAAATGAGAAATGGGGATGGGGTTGACCTTTCTTGGCCGGCGGTATCCCAAATCTGGGCCTTGACGACCTTGTCATCGACATGAATGCTACGCGTAGCGAATTCGACGCCGATGGTGGATTTGGACTCGAGGCTGAACTCGTTTCGCGTGAACCTGGAAAGCAGATTGGACTTGCCGACGCCTGAGTCGCCGATTAGCACCACCTTGAATAGGTAGTCGTAGTCGTCGTCCGCTCTATACGCCCCCATTTTATTTTGTTCGTTTGTCTTTTGAGCTTGAAATTTGAGGTAGGAAACGAGGATTTGAAGGATCAGAATATGAAAATAGGTTTGGATTTGATTTCAATGGGATCGGGAAATGGTTTTTGAATTTCTTCGCATTTGAGATTGAGAGAGAGAGAGAGAGAGAGAGAGGACGCTTGTATTTGTAAAGGTACAAATACTACGACGGAAGAGGGAGAGAAATTCAAAGCTAAAGTTAAAAATAAAGAGAAATTCAAAGCTAAAAGTTAAAAATAAATATATAAGCATTGAAAAAGATGGAAATTCCGAATTAGGATGAATGTAAATTATCATAATAAATATATAGATATTTTTGTGATTAAAAAAAAATATATAGATATTTCTTGATTAGAAAATATATAAAAATTTATATAAATATATATAAATTCAAAGATAAAGTTAGAAATATTCTCCTCACACGCAGGTATTCTTGTAATTGAAAAATGCAACAATTTTGAATTATAATCAATGTAAATTATTAATCTTTAGGAAAAAAAATTAGAAGTGCATCCAAGGGATTGGGACTAGCTTAGAAGTGATTAATCCATAAAAAAAAACATGGTTTAGGTTTCTAAATACTTGCTAGGATTGTATTAGCAACTTTCAGTGTTTAATATAAATTCGTTAATAAAAGTGTAGCAAAATTCTTTCACATCTCTTGACTTCGCTATAGAAAGAATCTCTTCTCATACATAACATTGAAATTTTTCCAAAAAATTAACTTAGAATATTACTTTAACAATTAATAAGGCATGTCTTATATAGAAACTATTTCTTTAGTAGAATATAAATTTTAGACATATTGATAGATAGATACAAACATAGTTAGGGACCTAGGGTCTTTGCTTTACAAAGCTAATTTTTAACTACATAAATAATAATGACTTCGAATATTCCTTGAAGTCATGCCGTCAAATAATAGTGTGTCTTATTTGAACTCGTCCAATTTAGCCTTTATGCAATCCAACAAAATTGTGAGTAAATAAACCTGGAAAAAAAAAAAAAGAAAAAAAAAATGTTACATCTATTTTAATGCAAAGTAATGATGCACAAAGATTAGTAGGCTAGAATGCTTCGGGTATGGGCTTAGGACTTGAAAGGAAAGAAAAGACTGTCGAGGGTGACCGGTGTAACCTAGCCATGAAACCTCCGACGGTTAAGTCAGTTTTCTCTTTAGAACACAAGGATGAGAAACTGTTAATAGTAGAACTTACCTTGGGTGAATGTGACTTAGTCTTTTTATAGAGAGTTAGAGGTGGGTCTACTTATTCGAATCCACTACCACTGTAGGAGATGTGTGGAGTTAATGGAGAAAAAATGAAGTGGGTTGCAAGGAATTCTCTCCATGTTCTAAAGTGACAGATCGTGGTTTGATTGTGTAAAGCTTATAGAGAATTCCTCTAAAATTTACCCAAGTGTTGTATGGTCGTCCATACCCTTGTGCACCCTGGACGATTACTCCCAGTCGTCCATAACCTTGTGAGTCATGGACGACCATCCTAACTTGGACAGTTACTATATCTTATGGAGGGATCTTATTCATGTTTGGTGTGCTTCTATTGGGCTTCTTTTCTTGTAAAACCCTATGGACGTGTTCTGGTCATGGACGACCACCATGGATGAACTAAACTTGGTTTGGACCCCATCAGTTTCCCCCTTGTCCTTGTGTCGTCCAACGAATTATAGAATTGGAGACTTCACTTGCATTTATGATGGAGTAACTTGCCCATTTAGAGGTGAGGCCTGAAGAGCATCTTGCCCAAGCACTAGCCCAATCAGAAGCATGAAGACATGACATATTAAGACTTGCATCTATTATTAAATGGTTTTTTTTTTTTTTGAAAAATGGTTACTATTTAATTGATTAGTGGTTTAGGACAGATTCTATCATAATTATCATTTATAAATAATAAAAAAATGTCCAGTAATGGAAGCATATAAATTTAAAAATTATAGAATTTTTTTTTTTTTAATTTCCATGTGGGAAATTTAATCACCACTTTGGTCCACTCAATGCACTCATATTATGTGTAAAATGGGAATTCTGCTATGTAAAACTATGTTTATGCCATACATTTTACCCTAATTATTCAAGTGCAAATGGTCTTAAATAAATATTTTTCTTGAAATCCATTCATATTGACATTAAAAATTTCAAGAAAATCCGAAATGAAAATATTTAAAATATAATTTTTATGTTTTTCTTTTCCAAAACTAATGCTTATTGCAGTCAAAATGATAAGAAGGTTCACAACATTTTCACGATCTTCTAAAAAAACACAAAACTTTTACAATAAATCATAATTAGTAAGTTGTTATTGGTTCTCATTTAAATCTATCTCTAAAATTATAATTTTTTTCCGCTAATATATCGCATAACAACCTGTCATAGTGCCACTTATGATTTGTTATGAAAGTATTGTAAAAATATTGTAAGCATAACATTTCTTATATATATATATGCCGTATATTGGTTACCCATATATGATTAGTGTGGGGCCAAAGAATCCTACGGCCCAGCCCACTTCGGTCCTGGGCCGAAGGTCCGAGCCGAGAAGGCACTCTAAATCCGAGGACGACCCCATCATCGGACGTCCGAGAACTTGAGGGACAAGCTCATGACAAACAGTCACCTCCGCATTAAATGTACCTGACTACCGCCCTGGCCGCATTAATGAGGAAAGGATCCCGCGCCAGCGTCGCCTTGGTTGCCGCGACTCCCAAAGAGACTGAGAAGGCGGCTGATAGGACAAGCACCTGAGCAATGTCCAGATTGCTCAACAAGTGTAGGGCTAGGATTGGTTGGGTAAAGGGTATATAATGTAAGGGAATCCCTCCAAAAAAAGGGGGGGGGGAAGAAAAAGGGCAAAAAGCCTCCTCGGCCATGGGCCGAGGAGCACCCTTCAGTTGTAAACTGTTCTAAGTATTTTTCAGTAAAAGGAGAAAGGAGTTCACGCTTTGTGAACGTCGGCCAGCACCTAGACCTTCGATCCACTCTCTACAAATTTATTGTTCGGGGTTCGTTGGGCCTTTGACCCATATCCTTTGGGCTTGGGCACCAAAAACCAGACCCTACAATTGGCGCTGTCTGTGGGGAGGATTAGTGCGCTGGCCGGCGCAACAGGCGACTGTTCTAAATAGATATTCTACAGAAGATCGGTGGTGATGCAAAAAAAGAACTACCAAACAAACACTACAGAAAGACAAAAGCTGGAGACAGACGATTCAACAGCAAAGAAAGAAAACTTGATATTATTTCATAAAAAGAAACAGTTACAAATTACAATCAGAGGCTCAGGCAGGCTTGTTTTAAAACTGTTCCTACCAGCTAGTCCTACAATCAGAGGCCCAGGCGGACCCGTCCTAAAACTAGCTAGAGGGAAGTGTCAACCCGTACCCTTTCTGGCATCAAGAGAATGGGAGAACTTGACAGTAAGCGGGCGGAAGGGGGCTGAGGCTGGCTTGTTTCAAGGCCACCAACAACTCCTTTCTCGGAGCGGCGGAGCTTAAACAAAGCGAGGAGCAGATGCAGGGGCTCTGGGACGCCCTCCCCCATGATGTTCCCTTGATTTTCTCCAACCCACACGAGCGTTGGCCGTTGGAGACGGCAACACTTGGGCACTGCCCATGATGTGAGTTCGCATGTCTCCTCCGTCGGGGGTGCGCTCTGAGGAGAGACGTTAGGTACTTCAACGACATCCCTCCGGGCCACCGTGCATGGCGCCATCGGGGTTACGCCTAGACTCGGCCGCACCGAAAGCCCAGTGGGGGCTACGGCCACAACGGCTCTTGGCACGGATGTCCTCACACTCGTCCAAAGCCGCCCCATATCTCCTAACTCCGGTCACAATTCCGGCGGGGTTATTAAAGGGGCATGGGGAGTTGAAGGGGTGTGTTTCTTTCTGTTTGTGTTGGGAGGTTCATGGAGTATGGAGAAACCATCCCCCCGGAAAGCCTTATATAGAGGAGGAGGGTTGGTGAGAATTAATTCATGCAGAATTCAAAGAGGGAATTACCAGCGGGGCTAATAATGAAGCTATCAAATTCCAAGGGGGCCGCAGACCGTTGGACTTCTGTTAATTCACGAGGCCATTAATGAAGGCGCGTCTCGCGCACCGAAACGTCAAGCGCAGAACACGAACGGCCAAGGGACGCTTCACAAATAAAAAAGATGGGGGCTCGAGCTGGAGGCAAGATCAACGCCACGTGTAAGATCATAATCCGTCCGAAGGAGGAATCGTCTCCAACAAAGCAGTCCGAGGACAAACCCCTACTTACAGAGAAATGAAAGTGTTAGACAGAACCAAGGCTCTGCATGGTCCTCGGACTCAGACCTATGGGGAAACTAACTACTTCAAAGATCAAGTGTTAGACAGAACCAAGGCACTGCATGGTCCTCGGACTCAGGCCTATGGGGAAACTAACTACTTTAGAAGACTAAGTGTTAGACAGAACCAAGGCACTGCATGGTCCTCGGACTCAGGCCTATGGGGAAACTAACTACTTCAAAGACCAAGTGTTAGACAGAACCAAGGCTCTGCATGGTCCTCGGACTCAGGCCTATGTGGAAACTAACTACTTCAGAAGACCAAGTGTTAGACAGAACCAAGGCTCTGCATGGTCCTCGAACTCAGGCCTATGGGGAAACTAACTACTTCAAAGACCAATTGTTAGACAGAACCAAGGCACTGCATGGTCCTCGGACTCAGGCCTATGGGGAAACTAACTACTTCAGAAGACCAAGTGTTAGACAGAACCAAGGCACTGCATGGTCCTCGGACATAGGCCTATGGGGAAACTAACTACTTCAAAGACCAAGTGTTAGACAGAACCAAGGCTCTGCATGGTCCTCGGACTCAGGCCTATGGGGAAACTAACTACTTCAGAAGACCAAGTGTTAGACAGAACCAAGGCTCTGCATGGTCCTCGGATTCAGGCCTATAGGGAAACTAACTACTTCAAAGCCCAAGTGTTAGACAGAACCAAGGCTCTGCATGGTCCTCGGACTCAGGCCTATAGGAAAACTAACTACTTCAGAAGACCAAGTGTTAGACAGAACCAAGGCACTGCATGGTCCTCGAACTCAGGCCTATGGGGAAACTAACTACTTCAAAGACCAAGTGTTAGACAGAACCAAGGCACTGCATGGTCCTCGGACTCAGGCTTATGGGGAAACTAACTACTTCAGAAGACCAAGTGTTAGACAGAACCAAGGCTCTGCACGGTCCTCGGACTCAGGCTCACGGGGAAACTAACCACCTCAGATGATCCTAAGTGTTAGACAGAACCAAGGCACTGCATGGTCCCAAGACTCAGGCCTATGGGGAAACTAGCTCCTTCAGAGGACTCTAGGTGTTAGACAGAACCAAAAGCACTGCATGGTCCCAGGACTCAGACCTATGGGGAAACTAACTCCTTTAGAGGATTCTAAGTGTTAGACAGAACCAAAAGCACTGCATGGTCCTCGAACTCAAGCCTACGGGGAAGCCAACTACTTCAAGGGGATCTTAAGTGTCTACTCAAAGAATTTTCTACCTGGCCCTTAGGGAACGATGGGTCCACCCAAGCATACATGCCCTCGCTATAATAATTGATGCTGCGATTGACCGAGATGCAATTGAAGTTAAAATCGTGCAAGTAAAGAAAGAGCGAATAGCGTGCAAGCAAGCAAGCAACCACAACAAACAGGAAAAGAAACAAGACTCGTATTTCATTAAATCCATAAAGATTACGTGGTGAACACCACATTACAATCTAAAAAAAGAAAAGAAAAAGAAGGACACAAAAGACAAGAGAGACGACGGCGTCGAGGGGCCTGCCCTGCCCACTTATTTTCCTCCCTCAGCAGGGGGCTGGACCATAGCAGTTTTAGGGCCTTCTAAGTTTTGGCCAGAAGGGACAGCCTGCGAAGGCGTGGCAGGTACGGCTGCCTCCTCAGCAGCAGGAACTTCAACTTCAGAGGTGGACTTTGCAACCTCCTGGGGCACCTCCTCAACGAGGCCCTCACCTGATTCCGCTGCCTTAGGAGGGTCACTTCCTTGGGCAAGCTCATCCGTGGGCTCAGCGATTGAGGTGTCCTTACCCGCAGCGGCATCGGCTTCCTCTGCAACCTCCCCGGCCTCAGCGCCACCTGGAGTTGCCTCGCAGATGGCAGGAGGGTAGTACACACTCTCTTCCTTCCACAAGTCGAACGAGGCCTCGACCTTGGCCTGTCTGAGAGCCTCCCTCCAAACCTCAGCAGAGTAGCGCCTGCACAACCCGGGGACTTGAGCCTTAAAGGCTGTTTCTGTCTCTGCCATCCCCGCAGCATAAGCCTCCTCCTCGGCTTCCTGCTTAGTGGCCAGGGTTTCCTCCCTGCCCTAGTCAGCCTCAAACTTGGCCCTCACGGCCTCGTCCCTTACCCACTCAGCTGCCCTCTTGTCCCCCTCGGCAGCAGCCACCTTCTTTGGCAGATCAGCAAGCAGCTCCTTTGCAGTCTTTAGCTGCTCCTCTGCCTCACCCAGGCGCTTTGAGTAATCTTCGGCCTGCTTCTGGAAGCCGGCGAGGCCTGACAGGGCAGTATCCCAAGCACTGGTCATCGCACTCAGCTCCTCCCGGGCCTTGGCAAGATCAGCCTCAGAGTTTTTAAGGACTCGTGTGGCCTCCAGGCGTTTCTCACGCTCCATGTCCATGGCTTTCCCCTGGTCATGGGCCACGTCTTCCAACCTATAAGTGGCCTGAATGGCCTGCCTAACAAGACGAGTACACGGTTAGCCGAGCTCAGATAAGGGGAAGAGAAAACTAAAACTGGAAAAGTCATAAGTGTTGAGGGACTTACCATTCCCAAATACCGCTTGAGGCAAAGGAAGACCTCCCTGCTCCTCATAGTCCCCAGCTCCGCCATGTCAGCCGGGAGTAGCAGGCACTTTTCCAGCGCGTCGGCCACGTACGCGCCCTCACCCTCTCTGAAATCCCTGAGGGAGGAGTCTTCCCTCAGCGGCCCCCCATGGAGCATTGGGGCAGGAAGCCAGGCCTGAGGCTCGGGCTGGGCGTCAACCTGCGTATCCTGGCCTCGGGAGCCTATCTTCAGCTGTTTGAATGGCCGCCAAGTATCATCCTCCTCCCGTGGGGACCCGGACTTTTCCTCAGCCGGCCTCTTGCCCTTATCCTTCTTCTGCTTGGGATCGGAGGGCTCGTTCCTAGAAGGCAGACTCGTCTTGGGCGGAGAAGGGGGAGGCCTTGACTGGGTAGGGGCCGACTTGCCCTGGGCAGAGCGAGTCTTGGGAGGAGGAGGAGGAAGCTCAGGCTTGGATTTCCCTGGTCGGCCTTCGATCAGGTCTGACAGGCTAGGTTGGGGCCTCTTCTTGTAACCCATCTCGCGCCGAGAAGGGGACTTAGGCGTTTGGAAATCTGCTTCTGTCAGACAAGGGTCACCCAAGTCTCCCGGAGGGTCCTCGGACTGAAGGACTTGTTCAAACACGTCAAATTCGTCCTCGGCAGAGCCAAAGTTAGCAACTTCCACTTCCCTCTCTAGGCCTTCTTCGGCAGCCTCTGAGGATCTGAGGGAGGAAGAGGGACCCGCAGGTACTACGCCTTCTGATGTAGAGGGCACCTCGGGGAACCGGAACCCGTCCTCGATCACGGTTATTTTCCGAAGCCGAGGATCCTTTGCTCTGATCACGTACTTCGGCGCTGCAAATGACTTGTGAGTCGGGTCGTATTTCAAGATCTGGTGAGCGGCCCTAACCTGATTGTCGGCCTCGTTCACGAAAACCTCTGCCCTCAGCGCCTTTTGCAAGTCTTCCCGGTTGATCAGGCTGAAGTGGCGCGTGAAGGCGTGCGGATCTGTAAGAGGAAACACATTCACATTAGAAACCGGATGGTGCAAAAAGAAATGGACAAAGTAAAGGATGGAACTGATTAGAGTCCTAGAACCCTCTCCCCATTTTCCCACTACCCACCTGGGGTCCCCTCGGTCGTTGGGCAGTGAAGGCCATCGTGCCACCCTCCAAACACGATGAGGAAGTCCTTGTTCAGCCCCTTGCTGGACTCAGGGAGGTACTGAATGAGCCGGACCCTGTCATCCCTGGTCTTCAGATAGTAAGATTTGCCCTTCAGGCACTGGAGGTTATAACACCAGTTAACGTCATGGTGGGTCAATCTCAGTCCCATCTTCTCGTTCAGGGCGTCCACACAGCCCAGAATCCTGAAGACGTTGATGGCACACTGGGTGGGGGCTAGCCGGAAGTACGTCAGGTAGTCCCTCATCACCGGCCCCATGGGTGTCCTCATGCCACCTTCAACGAAGGCAATGATGGGAATCACCACCTCACCCTCCTGCCTCCGGAAGCGCCACTCACCCTCCTCACAATACCTCAAGCCCACATTGGCCGGTATCATATAATCGGCGATGAATTTCTCCATCGCCTCCTCAGTGAAGACATACTTCTTAAATCTACCCATCCCAAATGATGCCTAAGCGAACTAAGAGAGAGCAAATGAAAAAGAGGCAGAGATGAAGAAGGAGAAAGTTCGAAGAGAGATAGAGTGACTTACAGAAATGAGTAGGAGCTCCTCGGACAGGCTTTTTATGCTGGAGAGGTAGACTCTTGGGTGCGAATAAACAGAGGAACCGGCCTTTCGAATGGGTATTTATACCCCAAATCAAGGAGCCGCGTGGGTTTTTCCGCCCATAAATGTTAGGCGAATCCCCACCGTTGGATTATCATCCTCCCGTTGAACGTGGGGAGCACAGGGCCGTCTTGATTTAATGAAGGGTGCATTGCGCGTTTCGAGGCGCCATTAACACATCTAGGGCAGTTGAAAAGACCCCAGTACTAACAGAGGGCCAAACTCGATGGGACGCGTCGCAAGCCCGAGGACATCAAAATCCTCCTCTCTGCCCGAGGATGCGGACAACAAGATTTTGAGGGGCTATTGTGGGGCCAAAGAATCCTACGGCCCAGCCCACTTCGGTCCTGGGCCGAAGGCCCAAGCCGAGAAGGCACTCTAAATCCGAGGACGACCCCATCATCGAACGTCCGAGAACTTGAGGGACAAGCTCATGACAAACAGTCACCTCCGCATTAAATGTACCTGACTACCGCCCTGACCGCATTAATGAGGAAAGGATCCCGCGCCAGCGTTGCCTTGGTTGCTGCGACTCCCAAAGAGACTGAGAAGGCGGCTGATGGGACAAGCACCTGAGCAATGTCCAGATCGCTCAACAAGTGTAGGGTTAGGATTGGTTGGGTAAAGGGTATATAATGTAAGGGAATCCCTCCAAAAAAAGGGGGGGGGGGAAGAAAAAGGGCAAAAATCCTCCTCGGCCCATGGCCGAGGAGCACCCTCTAGTTGTAAACTGTTCTAAGTATTTTTCAGTAAAAGGAGAAAGGAGTTCATGCTTCGTGAACGCCGGCCAGCGCCTAGACCTTCAATTCACTCTCTACAAATTTATTATTCGGGGTTCATTGGGCCTTTGACCCATATCCTTTGGGCTTGGGCACCAAAAACCAGACCCTACAATTAGTTATTCTATTCTAAGTTTTTGTATTTCTTAAATAAATAAATAAATAACTAATTCTTATTCTCATATAATTATTACCACAATGTACTAAATTTGCCTTTAGTTTTATGTAGCGTTACTACAGTAAAATATCCTTTACAAGTTCAAAAATTCAATTTAATTATATTATTAATTTTTTTTAATTTAAATATAATTCTTGATTAAGCCGTACATTGTTTGCTCTGTTAGATGTATTTTAGAATTCCATGTGTTAAGGGTATACTATATCATTGGTCCATAATTTGTCTTTTTCTTTTTTAAGAGAGTCTCAACTAATGACGTTTACTCCTGATGATATTCTTGACAATAACTCTTTATCATCAGACCAAGACACAAATTGATTTTTGGTGTAGGAAGAGATTGAACGTTAGATCTCTTATTTAATCATTAAAAACTTTACCAGTTGAGCTAACTTTGTCTTTTGATTCATGCAAATTGCAACTACAACTAGAACCCATAGCCATATATAGGCATTGCAAATGTCCTTTATTGTTTATTTTTTAAAAAATTAAAAACAATTGATATGTCCACTTCTATTGTTTATATTAAAAAAAAAATTCAAATTTAAAAAATAATAATGAATTTCTTTAAAATTTGGAATAAAAATAGGATAATGCTTGCATGGAAAACCAAATTTATTTCATTACATTTTTAAGTAAAAATTAAAAACTCACCCCTCAAGGTGTGAGCTTAACGGCTTGAAGAATGGACTCAAAAATTCAAAGTGAGACATAACAAATTAAAACTTGTATCTATCATTAAATGGTTACTATTTAATTGATTAGTGATTATTACCCAAAAAAAAAAGTATTTTTGGTTCTATATATTTTAATTTGAGACAAAGTTTAGTTACAAAACTGGTTGTAGTGTAAAATTACAATTTTACTCAAAAAAATAAACATTATTATAAATTTTAAAAATCTAACAATTAAATTGTATGTTCTTTACGATTTTAATACACATGTCAAATTTTGTGTCAATCATATATTATTTACTATATAATCTATAAGTTTAAATTTTATGCATAATTTTAAATTACAAAAACTTGCAATATAAATAATTTATTGATGATAAAGGTATTAATCTTTAATTTTCTAGAAATTTTACAAGCATGAAGAATATAAGAAGAATATGTAATCCAATAGTGATTTTGTCAAAATTCCTCTCCAATGAAAAGATATTGAGTAAAAATATAGTCGAAAGCTATAACTAATTTTGTAATTAAACTTTGTACTTTAATATGAGATTGAATGTAATACTAAGATTTCAATTCTTGTAGCCAGTTTTGGAATGATGCAGCAAAAGTTTTGGATTTAAGGTATCACAAAATTTAGTTATAAAATTTGTTGTAGCCTTAATATATATATATATATATATATATATATATTTTTTTTTTTTTTTTTTTGAAGTGAATTTTGATAAATCCATCATTAGATTACATTTTCTTCTTATATCCTCCATGCTTGCAAAATTTATAGAAAATTAAAGATTAATAATTATTTCATTAATAAAATGTTTAAGTTATAAGTTTTTATAATTTAAAATTATACATAAAATATAAACTTATAGATCATATAATAAATAATATATAATTAACATAAAATTAAACTTGTATTGAAAACGTAAAGAACATGTATCCAACGGTTAAATTTTCAAAATATGTAGTAATTTAATTTTTTTAAAGAAAGTTGTAAGCTTAGATTATAACCAATTTTGTTACTAAACTTTTTCCTTTCAAATATCCAAAATTTGAAGCAATGGCAATGAAGAGGAAGAGTGCTTTAGAGAGTTCAAGGATCCATGGCTTGAAACTAACTATATTAGTGCTTTATAGTTTATAGTTCAAGGATCCATAGCCCCAAACCTTTTTTTTTTTTTTTTTTGGACAAACGAAAGTATTCAAACCTTTTTGAGTATCAAAATATTCTCTCGAGTTTACGCAGTCCTCCCGTCTTCCATGCACTAAGTTATTACATGAAAAAATCCATGAAGAGTTGCCCTAAAATGTTAGCAAGAAATTTCAAACTTAGGATTTCAAGAATCTTACGAGATCTTAAGAAGAACTCGGCCAACCCCTTGAGTTTCCAAACTTCTTTTTGAACTTACCCTCTCCTTGTGCAATTAATCCACTATGCATTATTACCTCAGGAAACTGAATTGCTCAAAAACGGTCTGGAAATGAATAACGGTTTGTGTTTTCTGTGGAGGCCCTGAAGAGAGCACTGACCCATTTGTAAATCAATTTTATACAAGTGTGTTCTCATAATTGGCCTTTGTACAACCTCATTACCTTTTCCAATATAACACTGCGGAAACAATTAATATCTTCCACTCCGACGGGGAAAAAACGTAAAAATAAAAAATTAAAAGACATCTAGAGGGAACACATCTCACATAACTATACCAGCCAAAAGAGTAGATCATCATGTCCACCTCCAAATGATGAACACAATGACGAGTGTCAAAATCATGCCTGCATATTTGATCCAATTATCAACACGGTGCCGCCTCTCAATCAGCCTCAATACAGAATTCGAGAGCCCCACTGTATTAAGGACATCCAGTGCTTTCCGCTGTGCATTCTGAACGAAGGAAAAAGCATATCAGCAGTACTCAATAGCATCAGGACTCAGGAGCAACACTCATGTCAATGCATTACAAACCATTATTTATCGGAAGACATGAGCTATCCCAACAATTTAGACCATTGTTTTCTTTTAGGTATTCTACCTCAGTCCAAAGGATTAAAGACCATACTACTGAAAACTGAATCATGCGTAATAATTAAGATATCCAAATTCCTTTTATGTATATAGATATGGATTGAGTTCAAATTAAGCCTGGTGTAACTTATAACAATGTTATACCATCCAATATTTTTTAATTAGATGCAAATTTTGACAAATCCACTGTTAGATTATATTATCTTCGTATATTCTACATGTTTGCAAAATTTCAAAGTGATCAAAAATTAATATTCATGTCATCAATCAATCGTTTAAATTCAAATTTTGGTAGTTTAAAACAATGCATAAAAAAGGAGTTTGTGGATCGAATGGTAAATGCCATCCAAATAACATGAAAATTGGCATGAATATTAAGATCATATTGAACATGTAATTCAATGGTGGGATTCTCAAAATATATATTCTACAACAAGTTATTGGGAGATGTAACATCGTTTAGAGTTAAACCATATATAACTTGAACTCATCTCATTCATATATATATATATATATACAAGAGTTACACATTTTTTTGGACTATTAATTACTATTATATCTAAGAGTCAAAAAACCTCATGATAATGTAATTATTGCTCTCTAGAAATTAGCGAATTAAGCATTAATTCTTCTTAATAAAAGGAAAAAAAAAAAAAACACACACACACACACAATGTTAACTTTCACTCCTTTCCTTGCCATCTTTCCTTGCCATCATATTCTTCCTGTCTTCCTCTCTCACATCACCTTCTTGTTCTCGTGCAAACAAATCATAAGGGTGCAAGATAGATGTTGGTTGTATATTTAGCTACTTAGGTTTTCCGTGACTTTCGTTGCAGAGGTTAGCAATTGAATTGTTATTTGGGGTGTGTTGAGCATTGGAGAAGACTGTCGGGCCATATCATATTATCAGGGAGGACATTAACCATGGTCGTCCTTAGAATGTTGCTGTTGAGTGTTGATTATCCAAAGACAAATAATGCCAAAAAAGTACTAGCCTATTTTGCCATAAACCATGATGCTTTGCATATATTGATGTAAGAGAGCCCATATTTTTTAAGATCTTTCAAAAGACCATTGTGGGAGATGATGACATGGCTGAAACATAATGTTGTTAGAGCACTAATTTTTTTTAATTGACTTTGTCCGTGTTTTTAATCCTTAGAAATACTCATCCTCAACAATCATTCTCTAAAACAATAGTGACTTAGGCCATGTATTTCTAAAATTTTCCAGTACCTCAAGACAGTACCGTAAAGAAATCAGTGGATGAGGCCAGAAAGTACATACTGCAAAAAGAAAGATGTGAGAGAGGAAGATGATGATGATGATGAGGAGAAGAGTGAACGTTATTAAGAAGAGTTATTGCTTCATTAGCTAGTTTCTAGAGAGCAATAATGCCATTACCATGAGTGTTTTTTGACCCTTAGATCTAATAGTAATTAATGGTCCAAAAAATGTGTAACTATTGAAAGAATTCCAAATTCTCATGCAGCATATCTAACGATACCCAATTAATATTCAAAATCTCAATCATTTATGGCTTTATCCAAGAATAAAGCAAGCCAATTCTGTAAGCTCCTATTTTGAAGAGAGAAGAAGGGATGTGGGGGAGGAATTTGAGATGCAAGAAGAAGAAAACAATGTAATAATAAAATTGAAGAAAAATAAAAATAAAGGATGTAACCACCACAAAGGGTGGTGGTCTAGTGGTCATCGTTCTTGCTCCAATGTAGTTTGGGAGGTGGAGGTTCCAAGTTCAAATCCTGCAATGAAAAGTGCTTTGGAAAAGGCCCCATAGCCTCGGCTCAATGCTCACTAGTGCCCTCATAGGGCTAGGATAATAGCCATGGCTCACCGGTTCAACTGCTTGCAGGCCTGGGTCCAGCAAGTAGGTTGGGCTCTGGGTTAGGGTCTGGGCTTGCAACTTGTCAGGTTAGGTTCTTAATACTTGAGTGGTGTATATAGCCTTGAGTGCAAAAACTTGTGAGAAGCGCACAATGTCCAAATATAGTGACTACCAGTGTGCCAAGATCTAGGGTAAGAATCAGCGATATGTGGAGGGGCTCATGAACAACGTTTGGAGCCACTGTGATGCACAGAGAATTAGAAAAGCAGGATGCCAATGTGAGGAAGGCCCGAGATCATCAATTTGGGGTCTTTAGAGATTGGTACTTTAGCTGTTTAGTGGAATGAATTGTAAGGTGTTTGGTGATTGAAAGGGTTTCGACTTGGTATGGATTAATGTTCGAGTTTGTGGCAGTTGGGTCGTGGTGGCTAGAGGGTGATTATTTGAGTCTTAGTCATCGGTGTGTGCGTGTGTTTTAATATAAAAAACATTGGGTTGTAATCTAGGCTCTTGGGGTGGCTTGGGCTCAATGACCGACTTAGGTTTTGGTTTGAAGCTCCAAGAGCAGTTTTATTAATCAAACTGTAAACTGTCTCCCTAGGAGTACAGTAATATGCTTATATAGACTATGACTTGACCCAAATTCTAGTTAACTTAGGAAATCCAAATTATTGAATTATATAAAAATAACTTCAATACTAGGAAATTATATGAAACAGTAATAGCCAAATTAACTAATAAGACCTAAAATAAAATCTAACTGACCAAAAAAAATACAATTGACTTCCAAAATTCAACAAGACAAGATTAAGATAAAGCTTTCTTTGCACTTCCCATTTGGAGGTTTTTTTTTTTTTGTAGGGGGGGGGGGGGGGGGCGGTTGTGTTGGTGTATATTTTCAACACGAACACCATCAAATCTATTGATGAATGTAAGAGAAATTTACATAAAGAATTTAAATCTATTAACTCAAGAAAAAAAACAATTCAAAAACACTAGCACTACCAAATCTTAAAGCTGCAACCAGGTCAATTACCATTGGACCATAGATAAGTGAACACAGAAGCATATTCCTAGCTAATAACCTAGCATGTCAAACTAGTCACTACAGAAAATCTTGATAAATTTTTAATGGAATTCAAGGGAAAAAGTTATGATGGAATAAGGACAATGTGTTGCTTATATTGCAATATCACAGTCCCATGACTCCCATCTTTCATTTTTTTTATTTGGTTGCAGTCCCATATTTTAGCATTTAAACTATATGTACACATGTATCTGTGATTGCAGAATTGTGAACACATAGATATGTAGGAGCTTAATTGCAAATACCTTAAGACGTTCCCTTGACCCTGACATTGCAGACAGGATGGCCTCTCCCGTTAAACTTGCTTCTTCCAACATCCTAGCAGAACTATGAACTGACTGCCTGGCTTGCGCTTCCTCATCAAATATTCTCAAAATATGAGACTCTCCATTCTACAACATAAAATATTTCCATAAGATGCTAAGGTAAAAAAATTTAGATTCCAAATAAAAAGATTTTTCTCTGCTGGTTTGCTGCATCAACCAAAAAAAAAAAAATACATACAGCTCTTCCAAGCAATTCTGCCCTTTCTTTGGCTTCCATTGTTCTTTTCTGATTCCTTAAGAAATACTTATCCAAACTTTGTTTCAAAGATTCAGCCTCTTCTGTTACTTGTTCCACTTTTCTGCATAATACAAAAAGAATTGCATTGCATTCAGTCAAGATAAAAGATCATCAAATCACATCAACACTGCATTGGTTGAAATATACAGTGCAAATCTACACAACTTGCAGATCATATCATCAAACTGCACCATACGATATACTGTAAAGATTCATAAAAATTTCAGATCCAATGCTGGTAATGAAAAGATCGCAAGATAATAGAAACATAAATTACTTTTGATAAGTAATAATTTTTATTAGAAAAACAACCATCAGCAGAGTTGTGCACTCGCATTAATAAAAATAAACATTCAAATGTTTGGGATTCAGTGGGTTATGCCGGGAAATGTTGTTTCTGTGCTATTTAGCTGGAGAAACTGGCTTGTTAAGTTTGGTTCAGATATTTGGAACATGGTGCCGGTTTGTTTGATGTGGCTTGTTTGGAAGGAGAAGAATAGCCGTACTTTTGAAGACATGGAAAGCTCATTGGATCAATTGAAAGTTCTGTTTGCTCATACTCTCTTTGATTGGTCCCCGGTATGGGGTTTTACACAATGTTCTTATATTTTAGAATCTCAAGTTTCCCTTAGATTTTCCTTTTGAGCCTTTTGTACTTTTCCCTCTGTGTTCATCATTGTGAACATAAGGTCTTACTTGGTTCTCAATAAAAATTCATTACTTACTTATCAAAAAAATCTAGGAAAGCCAACTATCATTCAAAAACGACATATTTGGTCATACTCAATAGTAATAATAACAATTGATTTGAACATAGCAGCTGTTAGGAAATGGTAAATTTAATTATTTAATAGAACACTCTTATGTTGGAATCTCGTACTCTGATATCATGATAAATTACTGATTGTCACAAAAGCTTAAATTATTACGAAAAGAGGCGAATTTAATCATTTAATCTAACATTGAAAATGATAATTCATGAAATTTGAAAATCTGAAGCTAGTTTCCCAGACCAATATGCATGGCTAATAAATTGAAACCCTAAGTATGAAAGCGAAGCGAAGGAGAGAAGAGAGTACCGTTTCCAGAGATCGCGGTGGGACTTGGAGGGGAGAGAGCGGCAGAGGCGGTCCATCTCGACGCAGAGGGATTGGATTTGGGTGAGGTCTCTTTTGATGGATGCAGACAGTTCTGGGGTTTGCGACTCTAAATTGCCACCGCTCGAGTACTCCAGACGCTCCAGTCGCTCCAGCGCGTCTCGAGTTCTCAATTGTAGCTTCTTCGCATTCTGGTATATTTCTGATAGCGTATTTCCTCCTCCACCTCCTTCTAATGCTGATGCTGATGATGATGATGATGATGATTCCATTTCGAACACACACCAACAGAGAGAAGGAGAGATGCTGAGAATGGTGGGTTTGTTTTGATGGGATCTGGACACTGCGATTGTACTGTTCAGACTCTTAAACCCAATTTATTAATTATGATCTCCAGTCCCAGGATTGGTCTAATGACGTATAGCATACTGTAGTGAAAATAAAAGAGGGAAGCCAAAAGTAAAAGAGTAATGCTGCCGTCACAAACTATTTTATAATATTTTTACAAATTATTGATGGGTAAATTTTTATTAGTTCTAATATAGGTACACCATTAATATCACATTTATGTTTATTTATAATTATTTAAAAATTACTAAAGTCACATCAATCATTTGTAAAAATTTTGTAAAATAGTTTGTGTCTGTAACATTACTTAAAGTAAAAATACTATATTTTATTAAAATATTACTATTTATTTATCAACTTTATTTTATACCCTTTAAAATCATTTATTTCTTTGACTCAACCAAAAAAAAAAAAAAATCAGTTATTTCTTTTTGTATTTGAGTAAAAAAAAAGCATTAAAAAATATATTTACACGTAAATAGTAATTTTGTATATTTACAAGATAACAATAATGATAATCTAAATTTATATGAGTTAGGCAATGGCCCCAAAATTTTAGAAAATAAGAGGGAGTAGGGGCAAAAAAAAAAAAGTTATAGATGAATTACAAAAATCTGGCCCATCTTTTTAACTAAAAAACAAAAATTTTGGTAAATCAAACATTATTATTCCCTAGACAAACCAAAAATCAACCATAAACTACAAATCCGGTGTAAGATATTAACCACAAAACAATCACAAATCAAATCAAAACAAATCAAATCCATAAAAATTTTACCTTTCTCTCTAGTCTCTGCTCTCCGCCTCTCTCTGTCTCTCATTCTCTCTGATTCTCTTTCTCTCCCCTGTTCTCATCTGCTCAAGCAAGGCAGCAAGCTTCCTCCGGCTGGACTGCCTCTCTCATTGTTTCTCTGAATCGGTTTCTCCGCCTCCGGCCTCTCTTATTCTTTCTCAGTTTCCGCCTCTCTCACCGTATCAGGTTCAGCCGTTCAGCAGGTATAAATATTTGGGCACTTGACTTGTAATAAGATTGGGCCCTGGTTTTGTTTATCAGTTTTGGGCCTTCAAGTTTTTTTTTTTTTTTTTTTTTTTTTTTGGGTGGGTCTTATTAATAAGCCTTGTGTTATAGGTGTGCTTAAATTTTTGTTATGATTGTGCTTAATTTTTTTTTTAATTTTAATCTTGTGTTTATATATATATATATATATATATATGTATATATTAGTTAGCGGTAATATATTGAATAAGTCTTTATTTATGCAGGTTGATTGCTAAAAACAACTACAATAATACTTTTTATATAAATCAAGTTCTATTTCCCATTTGCTCTACAAGTGAAAGTTATTTTTTATTTTAATCTTTATAAATATATTGTTTGATTAGAAATGTCTACTAGAAAATATACATCTAGATATGAAAAACTTCAAAAAATAAAAAAAGAATAAAAATTAATAGAGTCTCAAAAAAGATCAATGGATAAATTTGTTATTAGTAATAAACAAAATATTTCACAAAATTTAGATGAAAATATCACAAATGAGTAAGAAATTCACCAAAAAGAGTTAGAAGATAATGAAATGATACAATTGCAAGATAACAATGATGTTCAATTTTGCAATACAACAAATCTTAATAATGAACTTCAAAATAATTTAAAAGAAAATGAAAATAATGATGAAAATGTCACAAATGAACAAGTTCACCATAATGATGTTCAACTAGAAGAAAATGAAAATAATAATGACATGTTGAATTATATTCCTTTGAATATTTATGATCCAGGTAATTGGAAAAATATTGACACAAAATTAAGAGATTTATTAATAGAAAGAGGTCCAATTAGAGACAATGATATAATTTTTTCTATAGGTGATGACGACTAACTCTTAAGTCATTATCACAAACACGCTGGGAAAGTCGTATTGAAAGTGTAAAAGCAATAAAATTCCAAACTCCACAAATAAGAGATGCTTTGTTACAATTAGCACAAACAAGTAAAGATCCTAAAATAAAAAGTGAAGCTGATTGTTTAGCAACATATGAAATTGAAAGCTTTGAGTTCTTATTGGGTATGACTATTTGGTATGATATATTATTTGCTGTCAACTCTGTTAGTAAAAACTTACAATCAAAAGACATGCACATTAAAAGAAATTTTACAAATAAAAGATTATACTCCAATTGACATACTAAATTATATAAAAAGATTAGATTCATTTCCAAATACATGCATTGCTTATAGGATTTTACTAATAATACCTGTTACAGTAGTTTCTACATAAAGAAGTTTTTCAAAATTAAAATTAATAAAATCGTATCTAAGATCGACAATGTTCCAAGAAAGAATAAGTGGATTAGATTGAAAAGGAGATGTTAAAAGAACTTGAATACAAAAATTTAATTAGTCAATTTGCATCTCAAAAGGCAAGAAAAATAGATTTTAAATGAAATATATTATAATATAAAAATATTTGTAGGGACCTGGTTTGAAAGAATGGACTCAAGCCCAGTTTCCCCGCAATGAATTTATAGAGGATGGGTTCAAGAACTAGGTGTTAGTGAGAAATGCAACGATCACACATGGCTGTACATGGGTCGGACAATTTGAATGTACATTGGGGTGAGTAATAATGCTCCTCGGACGTATTTTTCTGGACCGGGAGTTCTTCTCATTTCTTTCCTTTAAACGAACTATCAAGTTCTCTCAGAACATGTAAATTATTACAGTATTTCTTCCTCCCTCCCTTAGGAGGAGTTCCTTACATTATATATCCCTTTCCCAATAGATCCTAACCCTACATTTGTAAAAGGATTAGGGCATCGCTTGAGTGTCTGTCCCATCAGCCACCTTCCCCCTTTATCTCTGTGGATGGCAGCAACTAAGGTGGCACTGTTGGGGCGTCTCTTCCCCATTAATGCGGCCAGGACGTTAGTTGGGAGCATTTAATGTGGAGGTGACAGTTCATCTGGGATTTGCTCCTCCACCATGCTTCCATGTCCAGTATTTGGTACCCGCTGTTTGTTCCTCGGATGCTCGGGGAGGCTCCCTTTGAGGGAGTGCTGCTTGCACTTTCTCGGACCTCGGACTTCCGAGGATGCTATCATCCTTGGCGTTGTTTAGAGGGTAGCTGGGCGCTACACTTCAGTCCTTGGTCTATGGGCGCGTCCTCGGACATGGGCCTTGGGCCCGGTTGGGAGTGGGCTGGGGTCGTCTGACCATTTCTTGGCCCCACAATATTAAATAAGCATTAATTTAATTAATATATAAGTATAAAAAATACCTCATTTTTAGTTCTCACCTTAGGCCTCAAAATGTCTAGGGTCGGCCCTGTATGGATTGATGTAATTGGATACTTGGATGTACAAAATTTACTCTTATACTAATAGTATATATTATCTAATTTGAATCAAGTTTTTCACTTGAGTCCATCATTTATTTTCCTTTCAAATTGGATAGAAAAGTGACCCTTATTATTAAAAGTGAAAGTGAAAACGTGACCACCGCGCACCCTTAGTGCGGTGATTATTCCACAAGTATAAATACTCGTGGGATATGAGAGGTAAGGGTTAGGGTTCAAGTCTCCAAAAGGAAGTTTTACACATATATATACTTGTAGGGACCAGGTTTGAGGGAGTGGACCCACACCTAGTTTTCCCCCCAATGAATTTATAGAGAATGGACTCTAGAACTTGGCGTTAGTGAGAAGTGCAACGACCATGCATGGTTGCATGTAGATTAGATAACCTAAACGTGAATTGAGATGAGTAATGATGCTCCTCGGACGTGCTCTCCAGGGCTTGGAGTTCTTGTAATTTCTTTGAAGACTGATTACAAAGTTTTCTCAGAGAATACAGGTTGCTACAGTACTCCTTAGATCATATTTCCCGTCCCCTCCTTCAGGAGTGCCTGTCCCATCAGCCACCTTCTCATTCTCTCTGTGGGTTGCGGCAACCAAGGTGGCACTGTTGTGGAGTCTCCTCCTCATTAATGCGGTCAGGACGTTAGTTGAGGGCATTTAATGTGGAGGTGACAGTTCATCCTGAACTTGCTCCTCCACCATGCTTTCATTGCTGGCGCGTGGTACTTGCTTCCTGCTCTTTGAATAGTCAGGAAGGCTCCCTTGATGGCGTGTTGCTTGTTTACATCATGGTGTCGGATGTCCGAGGATAGAGTCGTCCTCGGCGTGGCTTATTGGGCTCCTAGGCTTCTTGCTTTCATCCTCAGACCATGAACGCCTCCTCGGCTCAGACCTTCGGTCCTGGAACGAAGTGGGCGGGGCTGTCTGGCTTGCTGGCCCCACAATACTTAGATTAGATTAGAGTATAAATTCTATATTGCTTTAAAAAAAAAAGTGAAAAAGTGCAAGTAATTTTTTTACTATGCCATTGTCCTTCCTCTTTTCTATCCAATTTGAGAGAAAAATAAATGATGAACTCAAGTGGAAAACTTGATTCACATCATTATTTTTCCTAGTATTTTTACTCCAATCAAATAATAAAAAATCACATTTTTCTCTTCCTTCTCATTTCCCTATTTTTCACTCCAACGAATCCTGTAGTAAGTCTAGAGAAAAAGGGTTCTTTGTTAGTTTCTTTTTCTCCAATGGCCTTGATTTACATTTTGTTTTTTTGGATTTTTTTATGAATGATTTTTTTTTTTTTGGGTATATATATACTCTGTCAAATATAAGTCACATCATTTTAGAGTATTCAAATATAAATTATTTCATTCAATCAATATCTCTAGGATATCTAAGAAATTCTTGGAGCAGTTTCTTAAGCTATTTCTTAAGCTATATCATATAATCTTGGTTCTACAACCACAATATCCGGTACGATTATATGATACATGAATGCTATTCCCCTGCTAAAGGTTCCAAGTGACCGACAATTTATCCTACGGTTTTCCGAAGTCCTAAAATGAAACAGCAAGTTCACTTCATACTAACGTCAATGTTGCTAGCAATATATCACTAATCTTTTTTTTTTTTTCTTTTTTTTTTTCTCTTTTTCTTTGCATTAAAATCAGTAAATATGTATCCCATCAAAAAAAAAATCAGTAAATATGTATGGGCAAAATTAAATTATCTTTAGAAAACAAACAAAAACTACTACATTAAAGGTTATGGTAAGAAATGCAGCTAAGATGTTTTTTTTTTTTTTTTTTTTTTTAATTGGAAAGTTGCACATGTAACCTCAGGTCTTGAACCCACAACCTTACCAACAAATTACTCATGGAGGAGAAAGTGTCGGTTGAACTAGATCACATTAATGGTTTGCAGCAAAGATGCACAGATAGAGAGGGTTGTCCAGCAACTAAAAAATAGTAATATACCACTGAACAAAGATGTGTGCTATTATATGACAAAAAATGAGCAACTATCTCACTACCATGATTGATTCTTATAAATACATCAACTCTCGCTCATCATTTATGAAATATGATTTCAATGTTCCATATCCCCTAATCTGAGGCAAACTAAAAGAATTGAGTGCAAAAACTACCCTACTTTTCTTTTCTTTTATTTAATTTTTTTTTTCTTTCTTATTGATTGGTAAGTTACACGTGCATCCATTAAATCCGATCACAATCGCACCCTTCACCTCATTCTTATGTTGGGGGGGAAGGAGATGCTAGCTAGCTCATGGTACAATCAATAATAATAAGGTTACAAAACTGTATCAAGAAAAAATGCTTCACTCCTTTGGCCTTTTACTCATGGTTTTACGCTTGTTAACATCCAGGTATTTTTTCCTTAACCGAATGGCCTTTGGTGTTACCTTCACATAAAACATAAGATGATATCAGAAAAGCATCATAGCCAGTAATTTGGTCCCCAAAAAAATAAATTAAAATCCAGGAATAACAAGACCAAACAAATTAAAAAGCCACTGTCAGCAAAATTCACCAGAACTCAAAATCGTACACCCTTTCCCTACAGTGAACCCAACACTTCTTGTGTTATTTGAGTCATGGCTCATTTCAAGGGTACACATTTTTCGTTGTAAAATTTGAAAAAGAATTAGGGAGGTCTGCAATAAAGCTAGGATACTAACATCTGTGGTATAACAGTAACAACAAAAATATATGAAGAAATGGAAAAGCCTGAAATAAAATTAATTTCTTGTATAAAACGGATAAAGGAGAACTGAAGTAGTTTCGTTTATTAATTGAAAAAAGAGAAATAAAATAATTCAATTGCTACTTACCTCAATAAGCTCATCAGAAGCTACGTAGCCAATGGCTTCTTCAAGAGTCATCTGCACCCAAATACATTCAGGTTAGCAACAGCGTACATGTCAAATGTGAAGGTGGAGAAGCTTTTCACTCATGACCATAAAAAGTTTCTTACTGCTTTCAACATCAAGTTAAAAACTTCATAACAAGGTAGGTTCACGAATTCAACACAGTTGCCAAAAATTATACAAAACAGTCACACTTCATGTTGTATGAGAGTTTTCATGAGGGATGATCAAGAAAATCCAGTCAATTATTTTGGCATAAATGAAGACCGAAAGGCCCTAAATGGGTTCAATCTACTAGTGAATCACACTCTTATTTCTAGGCATATTGGCACACAAACCACTGGAGGAAATAGAAACACATAACACGATGGCTAATAAATACGTACTAGACGAGGTGGTGATAGCCTCACATTCTCATCCTTGCTAGCAGCACGCACATTAGTAAGTTCTTTAGCCCTACTTGGATTGATCTGCACAATAGCAATCATTGCAAGTTAAGTCACTAGTGCTTAACTAATGGAGAAAATGAAAGGTATAAGTCCTCCTTACATCTAGATCCGTATCCCGTGAATGTTCACCAACAATCATGCCATCATATGTCTGTACACCAAAGAGTCAAACGATCAGCTTTGCTTCATACAAGAGAACAGGAATTAATGCAAGACAGTTTACATATTAAGGCAGCTGTGGATTTCAAACTTCCTCGAGTTGTTTAATCTCTTTTACTAAAATGTCATTGCCAAATACCGTCCATATCATCCTATTGGAGGAAGGCAAGAGGGTCAAGAGGACCAATAACCCTGACCATCCATTATGAGCCAATTGGTGCAGAACAAGCAGACAGTCATAATTTTCTTGGCTATGTCAACAGTCAGTCAATAATGCTGCCCTTCCCTCTTCCTATTGCTATTTCATCATTCTCAAACATGAAGTGGGCATTGTGGGACAAATAAGAGTCCCACTTGTATCTGGTGTAAAAAAATATGACAATACCAGCAAAACTAACAGCATTTCAGATACATGATCATGACCACCCCACATATAGCAATTAAAAGGTGCAATGCTACTGTCAATCAAGGCACATATTGCAATGTTATGGAAAATTTTATAGAAATTCAGGACTTAATTTTATTGAAATCCCCCATTGAAATCCCCCACAGGAATGTGATTGAATTTTTTTTAATAGTAAGTTACGCACGCACCAAGTGGGTCTTGAATCTATGATCTCACCCTCCACAAGGGAAGCACCATTTCAGCTAGAGTTCACTGGCAAGAATGTGCTTGATTTTATTCAGATAAATTTACTGTATTTTAATCAGAGGAAGTTAATGAAGTTATAGATTATAATAAAATATAAAAGCAGGAGACCTCTATAAGTCACGTATAGGTAACAACTAATGGAAGTTAGAAAGCACAGGGACAAACAAAAGTAAATTAGCAAAACTACCAACCTCCATCCCAGGAGTCACAAAGAGAGTTCCACGAGCTTCTAAACTCATCAGTGCATGAGCTGTAATTGTACCATAGCCCATTGATACCTGTACAATGTAGAATACAAAATACAATCAGGTTCATGACTGAAAAAATGATAGAAATCTGAGCACAATCAGCTTCAAGATCTACTTCAATCAGCCACGCCATAATACAACAAAATAAATATCCCCCCACAATCATAAATTGACAATCATAGCTTGAGTTTAGGCACAAAGGGATTTAGAACTCCCTTTTAATATATTTTATGTTTTAAACTGTATATCATGGTCAGAAGATCATACTGTAACCAATATGATTAAAGATTACATCCAACAAGGCATACACATATACAAATGTATGTATGTATCTATGCATCTAATGCTCTAACGTTCCCAAATACCCAAAAGTAAAGAAGGGTGTTTTTTGGGGGGGGGGGGGGGGGGAGAGCAAGTTCTTTAAATTCGAATACCAAAGATCCATGATGCATCAGAAAAGATACATTGCAGCAGTAATGCAAATGCCAATGGTAATCCGAACATCTTCCAGTCATTAATTCATACCCTCTCATTCTTTTTCTATCGTGTTTAAATTCAAATACCAAAGATCCATGATGCATGAGAAGAGATAAACTGCAGCGGTAATGTAAATGCCAATGGAAATCTGAACATATTCCAATCAGTAATTCATACCCTCTCATTCTTTGCTATGGTAATTAAAAAAAGAAAAGCTAAATCAAGTCAAGCCATCACATAACAGAAAGGCAATAGATAAACATACCAATACTCCTTTCCGAACATTTCCAAGAGGACCACGATATTTTTCATAGGCTGCAAAAATAGATAGTGGTAGGAATGAAGAAGATTGCTAGAAAGGATACAACACTAAACAGCTAAAAAGTGAGAAGATCAAAATATTTAAAATAAACCCTGAAGACAAGGAACTTAATAAGTCTCACAAGTATTCAAGGTCAGGAAATTACTCATGACAGTACACAAAGGGTCGGGGGGGGGGGGGGGGGGGTGGTGATCATCCTATTCTTTACATCTTGGATTAAATCAGTTTTAAACAGAAGAAAACAGAATATTGGGACAGATTGGTAATGAGTAGGTACCACACCAGAGCCACAATCACATTTCTACTTACAAAACCAATCTGACTCAGAACTCAAATATATTACAAATCCAATTTCTCATATTAGATTTACGGAGAATTTCTGCCTTATGTATCTCTATTTTTTTTAATTAGTAACGATATATTATAAAGAGACTAAGTTACTTTATGTTCACGAGGATGAAGACAAAAGTAACCTAAAAGAATTACAAAGAATTGTGCTCAAAATTTAAGTGATTCTTTGAAATCTAATATGTAATTGCTGTGTGTAAGACCCCACGCACATGTATCTCAACTTGATGTTTCTTAATCTGGGTCAGCCAAGGTCAGTTGAAAGAAAATTTGGCACCCATATTAATGACCCAATGATATGATACCAAGTTATGAGGGAGGCCTAAAAGGTGATGGACGAAAATGAAACAGGAAATGGACATAAATATGTTCAAAGGAACATGCAAAAAGATCTTTAGCAGAACATGCATACTCAGGAAAGCACGGTGCATGAATCCAGTTCCACGTGTATCGCTGCTAAACACACTTCTGTAACCAACAAGACCCCTGAAGAACACAAAAAAGAAATTATTTATTTCCTTTCAAGACTATGATAAAGAATCTCTATAAAATATATCATGAAGAAACAACCTTTTACTTAGAAACAAAAAGATTGGATTATTAGGAGGGTGTTTTTTATTCATCCCTCCAAACCCTAAGATGGGAGGGGGTTGCAATAAAGAAAAAGAATACTGTCCAGTTAGCTTTAATGCTCTCTGGGTTTCTTTGGGTCATTTATATGTCCCCATGGTTCTCCTTGTGCTTGGTGCGCCCTTTTACATGTAGGACGGGCACTTTATATAATGGTGCCACATCTGTATTGGACATGACACTTGTACCATATTCCCGCAACACACTACAAATATTTTAAAAACATATCTATTTTTTTTTTTTTTTTAAATATCGCATGCTAAAGGTATAACTAGGCACTAACCTGGAAGGACAGGTTAAAGACAACCTAGTCCTGCCAAAATTTCCAGGGACAGGACCCATGTCAATAACCTCAGCTCGCCTATGAGATAGGGCTTCCATTATTAACCCCACATGCTCATCATTTACCTATAAATCACATTTTAAATGTTAAAGACCTCAATTCTTAAGAGAAAACTGCTGCAAATTGAGAAATTCTTACCTCAATAGTGACTTCTTCAATTGGCTCCAGCTTTTGACCCTTTTCAGCTTTATACCTGGTACAGTGCAGGAACATTGAGAATTTGAGAATAAGAATTGGTAAGGATGATTATGTAAATATATGACCAAATCTAGGCACCTTATGATATCAAAAACTGGGAAAAACTACAAAGAAAAAAAGAGAGTTGTAATCGATGTAATAAAATCAACCTTCCAACTCTTAAACTTGTCATGTGAAGTCAAAAAAAATGGGAAGAAAAAGAAGAAAACCAAAAGGCATTGACGCTAGCCACATAGTAAAAATAATGTTCTCACAGAAATCATAAAATAATTTCCATATATGAAGTAAAAATGGTGATGAAAAAAGAAACATGCGCCCCCCACACACCACCCCCCCCCCCCCCCCGCGCGCGCGCGCGGTTCCCTCAATTTATATATTGACCACCAGCAGCAAGCATTAACTCACTAAGTTTGATTGAATGTCTACATGTTTGTAATCAATGTGTTTCTGTGATCAACTTTCACATTTATGGTTCTAGAACATCGAGGTCTCCAATACTGTCAACAGTCTATTCCATAGAACTGTGTGTGTATTCAACATAAATCATACTGCACCAGTAAAGAATGAGATTGAAAAGGCCAGCATATTTGAAAACTTACATGACCTTTGGCGGTGAGACAGACAGTTCAAATCCTTCACGCCTCATATTCTCGATTAAGATACCTGTTTTACCCAGAAAGGAAATTAATTCAACATATACTCAAATGTACGAACAACCAAAAGAAGAGATGCTAGATCAAAAAACCTCTGGTGGGCCAAAAAAAACAGTCCTCTTTCTTTGTTCAATCTTTAGAAACTATACAGAAAGATAGGAACAAACCCAGTTGAAGTTCTCCCCTCCCCTGAACTTCATATGACTCTGATAAGCCTGGCAGAACATTTATGGCAAGATTTGTTTCTGCTTCAGCCATTAGCCGATCACCAATCCTCCCTCCAGTCAACTACAAATACATAAGCAGTAGCACATCACCTCATTTAGAAAAATATTATAGGGCACACAAGAAAACATACAAATATCTTAAAATGTTCATGTTGAGGAAGAAAGCATTCAATTCAAGTGAGTACTGCACTGAAAAATTCCTTAAGGGGCGACCCAAAGTGAAATCAGAGAGAAAACAATGTAAAATGTATATTATGAAAACAGTACCTTGAGAGGCTTTAGATAGGAAAAAAAAGGATTGCTTTATCAATGCTTCAGTTTGTATAAAGGCCTGGTTATGTTTGGTTTAGTATATAGCAAATTGCAAATTCTTTAATGTATTTGCACATGGGAAGCTGTAATGGGATTCTTTACAAAGAAATTGCAAAGCTTTACTTACGGATGGCATAAAAATAGTTCCATGTGGTAATGGCCGGGTTGTGTATAATTTGGCAACTGTTCAGCAGTACAAATTAATGCTTATTGCAGTCAGAATGTCTTCTTCATTTTTTTTTTTTGGGAAAGTTATTGTGGCCAGAATCTCAGGTGTGACATCAGAAGCAAATCAAAAACAAAGAAAGCATAAGAATAATTAATACATCAAGTAGAAAGTGAAAACAAATATGGTCCAAAAGGCTGAATACAGTTTAGGAAGCTCCCCACACAAACAGTTCCCATAATGCCAAAAGTATGATCTAGAGGTGGTAGAATTCTTTTTCAGCTTTGATTAATCTCAGATCTTTTCTTTTTATTCATTTTAAGTGAGAGAGAGAGAGAGGGGGGGGGGGGGGGGGAGGGTGGGGAGGGAAGGGGGTGGAATTTGAACCCTAAACATCTCCCTTGGAAATACCACGAAATGCATTTGACCTAAGGTCATTGGATAATCTCAAATTTAATCAACATTGATCACATTGCTTTACAAAGAGAATAATGGTACGACAAGGCTACCAATGGTGAAAATGTTAGAAATAAGAGAAGAATAATTCTTATAGAAGAAAATTAAAAAATAAAAATTAATTGTATTGTTTAAGCACAGGCAGGTATACTCCCCTATAGGTCAAACTAAAATAAAACATTCTCTTTTCAAATGAGAAAAGGTACCAGAACAATGAGAGGGTACGCACACAAACACAAATCACCATGTCATTGTCATATACACAAGCACAAATCGCCACGTCATTGTCATGTATAAATCCATTTTTTCTTTTCTTTTGTAAATTTTCCAATTTAGTATCATATTTGTTCATGCATTATTTACGGAACAAAGGATTTGGACTTCTCTCTTTTCCTCTTAGCATAAGGAAAATCTTTCAAGAAAATTAAGAACATGGTAACAAAAATTCAACAGAATGCATTACTGAGACATAAATGGTAGCAAATGGAGCAAATAACAACACATATTGCAATTGATAGAAACAAGAAAGGAAAAATTGATGACTCACATGGGTACCATCACGACCGGCCAATGGAGAGTCATTGACTCCAAAAGTCATAGAAATGGTCGGGGGATCCAACTCAACAGTGGGCAATGCCATCATAACCTTGGCAAATGCAATCATAAGTTGAAAACAAATCCATATCATTTATTTGGGTTATCAATAAATATAACACTGAAATGATTATAACTGAAAAATGCAAATAACACACCATTATGTGGACTATCATCTACAACTTGAATATATGTATACATACATACATACATACATACATACATACATATATATATATATACCATTAAAAATGATGTTGAAGATGACAACATCATTACGCAAAAATACAGGTTCCATAGCCAAATTAATGCCCATATGTCCATACAAATCCAAGCATGTGTATTTGTGTGTGTGAACAAGGTACTAACCCTAAATGCAAAAATTGCAAGATGAACATGGGGAGCAAAAAAAACATGGAAAATATTTAGAAATCTTTAGATTTTCAAAAAGATCCTTCAACAGAGTAATTATTTGCGACTCCAGAAAGAAATTCTTGAGTGCCTTAGACTTAGACCTCTGATATAAATTACATTATTTTAGAAAGCCAAACCACTATCAAACTTTTTTTTCTCCATTAATGCCACTATACTAGAACCATGGTCAGTTTTATCCATTTTTCTTTTGAAAGTTTGATAGTAACTAATAATCTTTCAATTTGAATTAAAATTAAGGAACACATAATAGTGAAATCCCTAATTTTATCTTTAGTTTTCTCTCCTTTCTCCATTTTTTCTCCTCTATCTCCCAATTTTCAGCTTTCCTCCTTGTCCTTATTTTTTCTCTCCTATTATAACTATAAGCCATGTGTTAAATGACAAAATTACCTTCATTTATCCCAAAATTGATTGGATTGATCTGAATGAATAGAATGAACCCTGGTTTGGGCAGAACTCTAGAAGTTATTTTGGTTAGAATGATTATTTTCCTACAATGTCACATTCTGTAGCACCTAATATCCAAGAGTGGTCATGTCCAACACCTCATGTCCTTGTATAAACACAATACTCATGTCTGGGCCCACAACATAAGGAAAATAATATTTTCATAAAAATGTCAGTTTCTTTTTTCATTTAATTTGAAATACCACATCAACTTATGTGCTAAGATAACACATACTGGCCAATTCAAAGAACATGGTGCCAAAATGGAATAACAAAAACTGTCAATGACCTCAAAATACGAGGTTGGGGCTTCTTCATGCCTTATCATGGGAGAAAAGAAGCAAAAAGAGAACATAAATGACTCTGTGGAACAATAAAAACTGCATTCATTTACCTCCACATTTGCCACTGTATGGCCTATTGATGGACTTGCCAAACCGGCCATTGATATTATATCACCTGCTCCAGCACTATCAATTGGAACTACGGCCGTACCCTTCTTTTTCATTAATTTCACCACCTACAAGACAAAACCTACAAAGTCAACACATATGATACCAGTAATGCTTGTCGGATCAAGACACATTGTTTGAAAAATAGAGTATTATATTGAAATCAACACTTTAAGGTCTTTGGCATATTGTCTTGAATTTGGACCTATTTAATGAATTTATTACTACAATTGATATCAGATATCTCATATAAATTGTATTTAAATGGCATTTTGGCTTAAGTAATTCAATTACTCTTTTGAATCTTTTGCACATATTAGTAAACTTCACTTAAAGTAATAACTTCAGGAGAAGAAAAAAGGTTCACAACCCTATCGCCATTAGTGTAGCATACTATGAGAAAGTGGAGGGGCGTTAAAACAATAGAGATCAGGAGTACCAGTGAATCTGAAGTTATATGCCTCATTGTTATCCAGTTAACAAACCATAAAAAAACAGGTCTGATGAGGATAGATACACACCTTAGCTTCTTCAATTTTCTCAACTCCAGAATCTTTATTACGAAGTCCATGGACTCTGTCACCAACACGAATGATTCCAGACGAAACACGTCCGGTTAATATTCTTCCAAGATAGAAGTCACGTTCCATCATCGAAACCTGAATGACACTGTCATGTGTGTTTCTCACAGTTTCCAAACAAGGAAGAAAAAAATATAAACAAACCAAGTCAAGGGGAAAATGAAACTAAATTATGCCAGATGGCCCACAAGAATTACATTCTTTTATTCCTTCTCAAAGAGATCCCCATCATATGGCCCAGAATTTTAAAGCAAGTTGTACCATAAAGTTTCCATGTACACGGAACACAGTATTTTTTTTTTTTTTTGAACACACAACCAAACACTAGTAATATATATGCAACTCATGTGTTTTGTGTAATAATTTCTCAACTTAAAAGCACTTCAAGAACAAATCATGGATAGAGCAAATAACAAATACGCTACCACCAATATTTCTATTCACACTTTCATAAATGCAACCTCAAAAGGACAAAAAGTTCAGCAAGAAAGAAAAATCAAACACGAAGATAAACACTATAAGAAACCCATGAACACTTAAATACCAACCAGCATCTGGAAAGGTGCATCAATATTAGCTGTAGGAGGAGGAACATATTTTATGATGGCATCAAGCAACTGTGACATATTTCTTGCATCAGCAGGAGGCTCTTTGGTGAAACTAGCAGAAGCCCATCCTTCTTTAGCAGAAGCATAAAGAACTGGAAAGTCTAGCTGCTCCTCTAGAAAAAATTATAAGAAAATCTACATTAACTTTCCATAGCACATTTGTAAAGCTGGCGAAAGTCAGAAAAGAAAAGACAAAAAGAAAAAAAGAGTAAAATTTTCAACTTCCTATATTTCTCGCACCTGTTGCACCAAGATTTGCAAATAGATCAAACACCAGACTTTCGACTTCATTACACCTCTCCTCAGAAACTGCATAAATGATAACAATAAAAATAATGACTAGTCTAAAGAGAAGTATGCAGATAATAGAAAATTCACCTGATAAATAAATAATATTTTATCAAAAGAGGTATAATATTTTTTTTAGCTGCCAAGAATATCGTGAACTTGAGCAATTTCATGTAAGATATACTAGCCAAATTACCCAATTTAATAAAGCATGGAAAGGTAGGGAAAAGGTCAAAAGGTAGGGAAAAGGTCAAAAGGGGTAGTCATGATTAAAAATAACATGAGAAACCATAAAATAGAAGAGAGAGAGGATGGACAAAAACATAATACATCATCAAGATGACTTCACTCTTCATCTTTAAGTTGTTTTTTTTTTTTCAAGACCCTTTTCTGTTGCTTTTTCCTTGGACATAATGCAACTAGTAACATCATGTAATTGGCACGACTTCACTTTTCATAATTCAAAACTTAATGAGTAACAGAGCCATACCTGCAGGTCGGTCTACTTTGTTCAAAAGAAGAATAGGGCGCAACCCATACTTTAAGGCTTTTGCAAGAACGAACTTTGTCTGAGCTAGTGGACCCTCTCCAGCATCTACTACTAAAATTGCTCCCTCAACCATACCAACAACTCGTTCAACCTATATCCATCCAAACCAGAGTTGTACTCAGATCAAAAAAATAGCTTAGCAATATAAATTTTTTTAAAAAAAAAAGTAGAGAAGTGTATTTGAAAAATATGGGTCCTTCCACTTTTGGAGCACCTTAGGATTAGCTAGCTACAAGTAGAAGGGAAAAAATCCTTAAATGTTGCTTTTAAGATTCAAACCAAAAAACTAACCTCCCCACACCTTTCCACTTGAGCTATGGCTTGAAAGGCCAACGATTTCTACCCATTGAGGTAGACTTTCAGACTATATCATACTTTCCATTAAATCTAACACTTAAATGCATGCATAACCTATTACTGTTTTGAATAATTTAAAGGTCAAAGAATATGAGAGCATTGCCATGCAGAATAATGTTTGCCAAAATTAAAATTTCAAGAATTTTAAATATTTCCATGCCTCCTCAGCTCCTTTTATATGAGGTAATTAAATCATCAACCTTTATAAGTTTCATGCCACATTAGTAAACCATAGAATTCCTTTTACTTGGATTTAACACATAAAAATAACAAATAATCAGTCAAACATTGAGCCAGAAATAGTCTAGAAGTCCTAAAGCCTTTGCAGTGTAAATAAATCCTAATAGAGTCTTACTTCACCGCCAAAATCTGCATGTCCAGGAGTATCAACCATGTTTAGCTCATTTTCATTCCACAAAATAGATGTAACCTGCATGGAAATATTATGTGATCAGAAAGCATTTCTAAGCAAAACATCTTATTTGTTCAGTAATAAAAATCACTTCAAATTAAAAGGGCTAATACACAGGAAGTATACAAGGCATATGCTTAAGAAAAATAAATATGGAAGAAACAGGAAATACATAAATTACAAAGATGACCAAGAAAGATGAAGAATAGAGCCCTTCTGCCCCCCCCCCCCCCCCCCCAAACCTTCATCCAATCAGAAAGAGATCTCGGATTAGTCTCATTACTGATATTTCAAAACCATCAAACGTTCAAGAAATGTTTCTAAGAAAAACATAAAACAGATAAGAGATTCAATCTAATTGGAGAAGAGGATCACCAAAACAAAGGGTCAACTACAAAATCATTTTTCTAAAGGAAGCCGATAAATTATAAACACATATTTTATCATCAGCAATATTGAATGTTGGGCCACCATGTAAGAGTACAACAATTTAGAAATGTATGAAAACCTATAAGCTGTATTAAACAATAATTACCACGAAGATTCGATGTAATGGAATATCTCCTGCATTGTTTAGATCATACAAAATAAGTCATACTAAGGTACAGTAAGATAATGGATAGCACCATAATAGTATGGTGCTTGATGTAAGAGGAAATAGCCTGTGAACTGCAATTAGCAAAGTTCTGTGCTCCATGGAAAAACATAGGGTGTTGTCTCTGGACTTAAGGAAGGCAAAACGAAAATTTCCCACCCTCTATTATATCACAAAATTAACTTCAATTATGTTCTTATATGGGAAACATCACTCACACTTGCTCACTTCCTCATAAAAGTAGAACTATGGAAGCCATGTAAATGGGGTCTAACAAGGATTAATTCCAACCAGATATAGGACACTCTTTCCATTAATCGCTTAAATGTAAATTAAGCATTTCTTGTTAATCTAATTAATTACCAAAACATACTACACTAAAGATTCTAGAGGTCGGGCCTTGGTTGCGTTCCACCAAAAGCGAGAAGTCGCTGGTTCAACTCTGGGAATGAGCCTCTCCAAAAAAAAATATTCAGGGTAAAGGCTACCTACCAATCAACTCTCTCACACCAGACCCCCTAAAAGTGGGAGCTTTGTGCACTGGATCAGACCTTTACACTACAGTAAAGACGCTGAGCATCTGAACTCTCAATTATCTTATTTACTAACCAAGCCACGCACTTCACGGTTGATGATCAGTTAGCTACCCAAATTGTCATAGCATGAAATTGGAATAACAAGCTTTCGGAGCAGGTTTAAAGACTATCGTAGTTTTCGATTGGAAATGAAGTTCAAGCACTACTATTCAATAGCCTCTTGCACACATATATATATAATCAAATTCAAAGAAACAGATCCAAATAAAGAATTCAAAGCAACTAATTGAATACTAAGAATCGAAATTGGTGAACCTTTGAGGCGATAGTGATGCCGCGCTCGCGCTCGAGGGTGATGGAGTCCATGGCGCGTTCGTGGGGGATATCGGCGCCGCACTGGCGGAGAAGGCGGTCCATGAGGGTGGTCTTGCCGTGGTCGACGTGCGCTATCACCGCCACGTTGCGGAGCCGGCTAGGGTCTAGCGCGCCGATTGGGGATACGGCGGCGGATGAGGCGGAGGCGGAAGAAGAGGAGAAGGCGCGTAGGAAGAGGGAGTGGGGTTTGAGCGGAGGAGGGGAAGAGAGGGATCTGCGAGTTGTGGACCAGAGTGAGCGGAGCAACGAACCCGCCATTTCGTTTAACAGAAATGGCAGAGTTCCTTGTGTTTGTAGTAGTAGTATCAAGTTATTAAGCTGTGGTTGTACTGCATCTGATAGCAGTGAGTGATAGGGTTTAAGAGTTCTGTTGTGTGACTCAAAGTGAGGGTTTTTGGCCTTTTGGTTTTGATTAATAAGACTTTTCTCACCTTTTTCTTTTTCCTTTTTGTTTGTTTTTCTTTCTTTCTTTCTTTTTTTCCTCTATTGCTCATTTCTTTTTCTTTTCCAATATTTTAAGAATTTTATCTTCCAAATTACTACAAGTTTATCAACCATTTCGGTATAGGCATGTGTAATTTCAAATTACAAAAATCAAATAATGGGAAATTTCTAACTCCTTTTATGGGTATATATATATAGTTCAAGTATTCAAACATGTGAAGAGAAGAATTTGAACTCATATTTTTCTCATAAAAATAAATCAATTAATATTACTAAATTACAATTTTTTTGGAAAAACTTCAACTCTTAATCATTACTAAAATTTTGAGAGAATACATGATTTTTTTTTTTTTTAATCTTCAAATCATTTTTCATGTATCCTAAGAGACCAACCCAAAAAAAAAAATAATAATAATAAATAAATCCTTTTTATTCTGCCTTTTGAGTTCTCTAATCTTACACAATACCATTATGTATTACTTTAACGAATCTTGCTCTCTTGTTTTTAAAAAAAAAAAAATTCCGATTATGTCTATGTCTAAATTTAAATAGGATGGCTCTCGAATTCTTGTCTTGTTTTTATATGTATATACTCTTTTTTGGCAGTTAGGCTAATTCCCTAAATATATTAGTTATGTATTCGACTTTGAAACATTTTTGTTATGTGACCACTTTTAGAACTTGAGTTTCAAATACTCGAATTCTAAAGGGAAACTTAGAAACTCGAGTTCTATAAAGAAAATAATGAAATGATAATATTTTTTTCAAGTTTCTAATGGAACTCGAGTTATATATATATATATATATATAGATGAGTTATGTTCAAGTTACACTTAATGTATCTTTAAGTAGTAATACACTACTCAATATGTTTTTAATGTGCGTGAATTTTTACAAACCCACCATTAGATTAGACTTTTTTCTTATACCTTACATACTTACAAATTATCAAAACAATTTGAGATCAATAACTATGTCACTAATCAAATGTTTAAATTTCAAAATTTTGTATTTTATAAAATTGTGGATAAAGATGGTTTTCTATATTAAATACTAAATAGCATCCGATTGGCATAAATTGTGACATGTATATTAAGAACACATAATCATAAAACATGCAATCTAACAATGAGATTTTCAAAATATTCATTCAATAAATTGTTATTATATAGTGTAACTTTATTTAAAGATATACCAGTTGTAACTTGATCATACCTCTATATATATAAATTGATAGTTAGATTATATTATTCCTACACTCCTCATATTGACAAAATCTCATGACATCCGAATGTCAAGTTTTCTATGTTTAATTGTTAAAATAATTAATCTGATTAATGTCGGATTAATTGAATGTTAAGAAGAATGAGAACATTTAATCTAAAGGTAGAATTTTTAAAATATTAATCAACCAAAAAGTTATTGAATGATGTAATTTAAGGAGGAGGTAGTCAAGTTGTAACATTAAAAAGAGTTACTCTAGTTGTAACTTGATCTTAGGTGCATCAACAATAGCTAAACTAAAGTTTTTGGCAAATTTTAACTTAAAACACTAGTACTTTTTGTTTTTTTTTTTTTATTCGCACCAACTCATGCAAAAATTATTGTCTATTTTAACACAAGAATCTATTTTTTCTATTTTACACACTTACTTTTCAAAATACACCATATAAAATTATCTATTTTAAATTACATTTCATTAAAATATCATTTAAAAATTTTAAATTGTTTATCTTTTTTCACCCACAACAATCATCATCTACTCTCTTCATTCATTCTTGAAATAGTAACAAAAGGATAAAAACTAAATACAAAATAAATATAAATTTTGAACTTGGTTAGTAAAATGTGATACTTTTTATAGGAGTATTATACAAGGGCTGTACGAGTTCTTGCTTCACAACTTATAATTAGATTGGTTTTTTTTTTTTTTAACTTGTTTATGCAAAAAAAAAAAAATCAGTTGCTACAATGATATGATCAACGTATCATTTTGTGACTAGTTCTTTACATCCAAATAATTAATATGGAGCAATGAGTTGGTTATTAGTTTGATAGCTATTAGTTCATACTAGCTATGAGCCAGTCCATTTTTTTAACATCTAAACATGCAAAAACCAACGAGTCACACACTACATAGCAATTATATCAATATAAAAAAATGAATTGAATTTTTATTCAACCTTACAGAATTGCCTTTTTTTTTTTCTTTTGGATTTAAGAGAGAGAGAATGAAAGAGTTTGTCATTTTTTTTTCCCCGATATAACGTAAAGACAAGTCAAATAAAGGCTTTTTAGTGTTCCTCGTCTACAAATATCCAACTCTGTTATATACTATTCACTTTTTGTTTTACATTATTCCCTTTCTGATATAAACATTAAATGGGTGCAGCAACTTTAGGGGATCTTGCCCCCTCTGTAGTTGCTTCATCAATTCATCTTCCGCCTATATATATGTATGAGCCTTCGCTCCCATTGTAATGTACTGAGAAAATTAGAGAGACACTAAGAGTAAATGAAGAAATATATGTATATTAAAATATGGCATAAGTCTTATAAAAAAAAAATAATATATATATATATATATATGGCATAAGTTTACATTTATTACATCTAGACTAAACATTGCATTACTAAATTAATATTTTGCATGTTATAATTGCTTCTTTACTGTGGTTATTAATATCATCTCTATAATATATAAATTATGTCAAACCTAACAAAACTTGAGTTTGCTGCCCTTGACATATCTAGCAAGAATTATCTATCATGGATAGGAATGGCAATGGGTTGGGTTCGGGCCGGGTTTTTCCATACCCGGACCGGACCCGCGGGCCAAGACCCGCGGCTTGGACCCGGCCCGTTTACTAAGCGGGTTTTTTTCCCGGGGCCCGGACCTACCCCAGTCGGGCCTTGTGGGCCCTGTTAAGGGATTGGGCCCAATTTGTGGCCCAACCAAAATAAAAAATAAAAAATTAAAAAAATAAAAAGAAAAGAAAAGAAAAAAGAATTGAAGCCCAAGCAAGTGTTCTTAGGGCTAAATCCGAAAGGGTCACTAGCCCTTCATCAAACCAAGCATTTCTATCCCAATAGAAGTAATTCAGCAAGCACAACACTAGACTAAACACAGAAACACCCAAACAACAAATTTGAGTCTGTTTATGGTACAAACACCTAATGTTCTTAAACCTTTCCTTTGGACCTTCACTATGAATCACTTTGAATTTATTGCATATCCACATGATAAACAACACAAACAACAAAACCAGGTGTAAAGAACCCGAAAACCCACATAGTAAAAATTCTAAAGAGAGAAAAAAGAGGAGGCGTGAGACTGTGAGACTGTGAGAGGCAGAGGCGAGGCGTGAGACTGTGAGAGGCTGTGTAGGAATGGCTGTGACTAAAACTGAAGTATGTGAGGCCGTGTGCTTTTGTGAGGTAGTGAGGGTGAGGACTGAGGAGGCGAGGCGTGAGCTGAAATGAGGGAGTGAAGGTGAGGTGAGGAGGGAGGCGTGAGCACTGAGCTGCTGCTGAAATGAAGGAGGCGAGAACTAAGTTAGGGATTTAGGGCTAGTTATAGGTGTATATATATATATATATATATATATATATATGGGGTTTTTTTTTTTGTAATTTCCTAATTATCGGGCCAGGTCTGGGTCCGGGTCCGGGTCGGGTACCCGCCAGATTTTTTATAAAACCCAGACTCGACCTAAACCCGGATTGGATTTTTTTTTAAACCAATACCCGACCCTATTCCTAATCGGACCGGGTAAAATTCGACCCATTAGGGTCGGGCTAGGCCGGGTACCCGCGGGTCGGGTAAAAATTGCCATCCCTAATCATGGATCCTTGATGTTGAGATCCATTTAGAGGCAATGGCTCTTGCAAAGACCATTAAAGATGACAATGAAGAATCCCCACAAAATCGGGCAAAGGCAATGATTTTCATTTGCCATCATCTCCATGAGGAATTAAAAACTGAGTTTCTCACAGAAAAAGATCCCCTATCCCTGTGGAAAAAATTGAAGGAGAGATATGAGAACCACAAAAGTGTAATCCTACCAAAAGCTCGTTATGACTGGATGCACCTAAGGTTGCAAGATTTTAAAAGTGTGAGTATAATTTAGCACTATTTAAAATTACCTCACAATTGAAATTATGTGGTGAAAAGGTCATTGAGGAAGGCATGTTAGAAAAAAACATTTACTACATTTTATGCCTCAAATATGCTCCCACAGCAGCAATATTGAGAGTGTAAGTTCGAAAAATATTTAAAACTTATATCATGTCTTCTAGTGGTTGAACAAAATATTGAGTTTTTATTGAGAAATCACCAGTCTCGCCCAACCTGCTCCACACTATTCCCTGAAATGAATGGAATATAAATGCAGGAAATAGAGGTCATGGGCGTGGACGTGGACGTGGTAAAAACATCCAAAATAGGGGGAAACATGCTCATAATCCTTCAAAGGGGCAAAACACACCTTATAACAAAAGGTTGAATCAAAATGAGATAAAACAAATCTCAAAAGGGCCATGAAAACAAATGTTATAGGTTTGGCATAAAAGGGCATTGGTCACGTACATGTCGTACGCCTAAGCATTTGGTAGACTTGTACCAAGCCTCCTTGAAAGAGAAAGGAAAAGGAGTTGAAGAGAACCTTGCCGAACTTGGTGATCCAGAAGATTACCTTGATGCCTCAAATGGAGTAAATATTTCTCATCTTGAAGCTTCTGACTTCTTTGGGGATATAAATAGAGAGGCTTAGAATCTAATTGGTGATAAAAAAGATCATACATATTAAGTATTTCCTCTCATTGTATCATTACATTATGCTATGTAAATTATGTTTGTGTTTAAGTTAATGAAGTTCAATTTAAATTTCAAATATATGATCTCACTAATTAATCAGTCTAGGAAGAACCTATGATTTACAAAATCACATCTATTATCCTGACACACCCATTCATTATTCACGTGGGTGGCTTATCAGCCATCCACCCACTGCACTAAGTCGGCAAAAATCTGAAAGCATTATCCTAAGAAATCCTTTGCTTTAGATCTAAGGAATTTTGCCCCACAAATGGTAAGCTTTCAACTACTAAAGCTTTCGCACTTCCCTCTATATATAGATTTGCATACATCCATTGTAAAACACATCAAAAAAAGATAGAGATATAGATTTGGTATTAGCAATATGACTTTCCTATTTTTTTCCTTTGTATTCTCGTTATGATCCTTTTGAATCTCTACATGTTAATTCTGCAATATCATTTCTCTACTTTGTTTTTAGATTATCATTAATGAATTTAAAGTTGCTTCATTATGTGTTTATTTTCTTTCAAAGTATATGTTTTGCATACTTGAAGAGACATGGATTTTACTCATGACTTTAATTCCAAGATGATTGAGGAAGATTTTTGTCTAGCAGATAGTGCAACAACGCACACAATACTTAAAGATAAGATGTATTTTCAAATCTTAACTTTAATCAAAGCTAAGGTCAATACCATATCTGGTTCTTTAAACATAATTGAAGCCTCTGGAAGAGCAAATCTCATGTTGCCTAAAGGCACAAAATTTTGTATTGATGATGCTTTTGTATTTTTCTAAATTTAGAAGAAATTTACTTAGCTTTAAGGATATACGAAGTAATGGTTATCATATTGAAACCAATAATGAAGGCAGTGAAGAATATCTTTATATTAATTCAATGGTTTCGAGCCAGAAGCTCATACTAGAAAAATTGTCTATTTTCTCTTTTGGGTTATATTATATTACACTGAGATCAATTGAAGCAAATGTTACAGTGCACCAGAAGTGCTCTGATCCAAGAATCTTTATGCTTTGGCATAATCGTCTTGGACATCCGGGATCAACAATGATGCGTAGAATCATTAAAAATTCCCATGGACACCCCTTAATGAATTAGAAGATTCTTTCACCAGATGACTATTCATGTAGTGTTTGTTCTCAAGGAAAATTAATTATCAAACCATCACTGTCAAAAATTGGTATTGAATCTCCTTCTTTCTTAGAAAGAATTCAAGGAGATATTTGTGGACCTATACATCCACCTAGTGGACCATTTAGATATTTTATGGTATTAATAGATGCATCAACAAGATGGTCACATGTTTGTCTACTTTCTACTAGGAATGCTGCATTTGCTAGAATGCTTGCTCAAATTATTAGGTTGCGGGCACAATTTCCTGATCATCCAATTAAGAAAATTCGCTTAGATAATGTAGGTGAATTTACATCTCAAGCATTCAATGACTACTACATATCAATTGGAATTGATGTTGAACACCCTGTTGCACATATACACACTCAAAATGGTTTAGTTGAATCATTGATCAAAAGACTTTAAATGATTGCTTTTCCTTTGCTTATGAAAACAAAATTACCTGTTTTTGCTTGGGGACATGCCATATTACATGCTACATCATTAGTTCGCATTATACCAATTGCTTACCATAAAAACTCTTTAATGCAACTTGTTTGTGGTCAACAATCAAATGTTTCTCACTTTTGAATCTTTGGTTGTGTTGTATACATTCCCATTGCACCTCCACAACACACTAAAATGGGTCCTCAGCGTAGATTCGGAATTTATGTTGGTTTTGATTCTCCATCTATTATTGGATTTCTTGAACCTTCAACTGGTGATGTTTTTAAGGCACGTTTTGATGATTGTCATTTTGATGAAACAGTTTTCCTGACATAAGGGGGAGAAAAGTCGTTGCCAGAAGCACAAGGAGAGATAACTTGGAATGGTTTGACGTTATCTCATCTCGATCCTTGCACAAATCAATGTGAACTTGAAGTTTAGAGGATTATTCATTTGCAAAGTATTGCAAACCAATTACTAAATGTATTCACTGACAGTAAGAAAATTATGAAATCTCACATTGTAGCTGCTAATAGACCAGCAACGATTGAAGTCCATGTAGGACAATCCATTAAGACAGTAGCAAATGAGTCTAAACCACGCCTGAAGCGTGGAAGACCTGTTAGGGATAAAGATAAAATCCCTAGAAAGAGAAAAATGCAAGAAAAGCAAGTAGTTGTTCATGAAGAAGCTATACCCATGAAACAGGCAACAAAAATAATTAATCTATCCAAAATTCATAATTCTCCTGAAAATAAACCCCTGAAAATGACCCTTTTGAAGATGAGTCACTTGAAGGGTTATCCCCTGAAGAGGATCAAGTACCTGAAAATAATGAGATCTCAATAAATTATGTGAGTACAGGAGATATATGGGATAGAAATAAAATTGTTGTCGATAACGTATTTTCATTCAAAGTTGCCATTAACATTACTGAAAGTAATGATCTTGAATTGGAACCACAATCCGTCAAAGAATTTCAACGTAGAAATGATTGGCCAATGTGGTTAGAGGCAATTCAAGCAGAATTAAATTCACTTGAAAAATGTGAAGTATTTGGACCTATAGTCCAAACACCTGAGGGTGTAGTGCCTGTCAGATATAAATATGTATTTGTATGAAAGCGTAATGAGAAAAATGAAATTACAAGGTACAAAGCATGACTTGTAGCATAAGGTTTCTCATAGAGGTTTGACATTGATTATAAGGAAACATATGCTCTTGTAATGGATGCAATTACATTTAGATTTTTTATTAGCTTGGTGGTAATAGAAAATTTAGACATGCGTTTAATGGATGTAGTCACAGTATATCTATACGAATCATTAGATAATGATATATACATGAAAATCCCTAAAGGATATAAAATGCCTGAAGAATATGACTCCACATCCCGAAGCATGTATTCTATCAAGCTACAAAAGTCCTTATCTATACTACTATATAAGGGGCTTCCCCCGTTTGGATTCCTCATTTTTTATGCCTAAAATACCCTTATCATACCCACTTACAAGTTTTCAACTAATGGGGATAAATATGTAAATTAAAACTCCTAAACTTTAAGATTCACAAACTCACATACACTTTGCCAGTTTCTATCTCACTTTCCTCTCATTCTTCTTCAAATTGAAGACATTTAATTTAGCTCTACATCCTCCTTTCTTTTTCTTTACATTGAAGACATTTACTGTCAGAGGCTCCAACAACTTTTCAGGTTCTATCTTTTGCAAGTTCCTCTTTGTTTTCTTTTCTATTATGTTGTTTATCATTGACTTTCTTTGAGTTCTTACTTGCCATGGCTACCAAGTATTCATAACTTGAGGAGTACTTACTTGTGAATGAATGTGATTAGGGATTCAAGGGTGTTTGACGGTGGCTTATTACCGGAGTTGACTTTGAGATTTCAAATAGGAGGGTTTGTGCTTGAACTGGCTGCCTGAAAAACAATATTGGTACGGGCTCTTTCTTTTTGTTTTGGTCTTGAATTAAACACAAACTCTTTTTTGGTTTTTTTTTATTTTGGAATTTATTGTATTTTTTTAAGGAAATTAAGCTACTTGGTTTGGTTATTTATTTATTTATTTATTTACAAGAATTTACTTTTTTTTTCTTTTTTATAGGAATTACGCTTCTCTGACCGAAGGCATATCATCAATTATACACCAGTTTTTATTCCAAAGATTGAGTCATAATTGAAAAAGCCTCATCTTGCACGCGTGATGATATAAGAAAACATTTAATGTCTTGAAAAAGGTAAGGAAGTGCTATGGGTCATCTTTGTCTTGGGGTTCTTTCTTGCTGGGATTTTGGCTTTGTTTTGGGATTTTGTAGAGAGGTTTGGCTGCTGTTTTGTGTTGGTGAAAATGGGAAAAGGTGGGATTTTTCACGTGTTTTGGGGTTTTGTTTTTGGTTACATTCCTTTTTGTTTTGCTAGTTGTATGGTGGCTGGGATTTTTGGGTTGGTAAAGGAGAGGAGGGATTTTTTGTTTTGTGTTGGTGAAGATGTAAAAAGGAGGGATTTTTGGGGTTCTATTTTGAAGGCTTGCAGTGAGGTTGTATGGGGTTTAGGGGTAGGTGTAGAAAGGAAGATACTTTTTTTACTCTACATTTTTTTAGAGGGTATTATTATATATTTGATGTATCATGTTAATGGTTATCCAAATTAAACCTCACATGAAGTGGTTATTATCTAAGAAATTGTTGTAAAAAAATTTCTTTTGTAACATAAATTATATTTATCATTTGTATAATTCTATGTGAAATTCAATTTACATCTTTTTTTATAATTATTAATTTACTGCTCCATAAAAAATGTTATGTACCTTTTCTCAGTTTTAAGGGTAGTTAATATCTTTGAAAATTAAACTCTTTTTAACTTTTGTTATGGATGTGCAGTAAGTGGCTAATTATTAGGATTAAAACACTACATTTTAGGATTAAAATTGATCCTTTTATTGTAAAAGAAATATATTTGAAATTTAAACTCTTTTTAACTTTTGTTATGGATGTGTAGTAAGTGGCTAACTTTTAGGATTAAAACAATACATTTTAGGATTAAAATTGATCCTCTTATCGTAAAAGGAAAAAAAAAATGATAGTTGCTAAATTTTAAATATAAGCTGTTTCCACTTTTTGTTATGGATGTGTAGAACATGGCTAAATTTTAGGATTAAAACACAACATTTTAGAATTAAATGAGAAGTTTTTAACGTGGGGAGTGTTATTGCAACCCACATGTATAAATCATACATTAAGCAAACGTGGGAGACTGGTAGGTTTTTTTTTTTTTTTTTTGTATCGATAAGGGTTTTTTTTTTTTTTTTTTTTGTTATATTCTTTTCCGTGTTCTTTTTCATTCGGTACGTATGATTTTTGTTTTGGATAGAATTATTGATGTAGGTTATTGTGGGATAAGGATAAGGTATTTTTAAACTTTGAATTTGAAAAAAAAAAAAGGGTGGCCGGGTAGTGTTTTTTGGATAGAACGTGAGATTTTTTTTTTTTTTAAATAGTTTAATCTGAAATTTTTGAATGTATAGTTTTTCTTTTTTGATAAACTTTTAAATAAGGATAGGGGTCACATCAATTCCCCACGTTAATATTTTAAATTTCCCTAAAATTTAGCTTTTTATTTTCTTTCAAAATCAGATATCCTAAAAATTAGGTTTCATTTTATATTTCTTTTTCACGTTTTTTTATTTTTATTTTTTTTATTTTGTACAAATGAGGGTTTTTTTTTTTTTTTTTTTTTTGTTTTGTTTTGTTATATTCTTTTCCGCGTTCTTTTTCATTTTGTACGGATGATTTTTGTTTTGGATAGAATTATTGATATAGGTTATCGTGGGATAAGGATAAGGTATTTTTAAACTTTGAATTTGAAAAAAAAAAAGGGTGGCCGGGTAGTGTTTTTTGGATAGAATGTGGGATTTAAAAAAAAAAAAAAGTTTAATCCGAAATTTTTGAACATGTAGTTTTTCTTTTTTGATAAACTTTTAAATAAGGATAGGGGTCACACCAATTCTCCACGTCAATCTTTTAAATTTCCCTAAAATTTAACATTTTATTTTCTTTTAAAATCAAATATCCTAAAAATTAGGTTTTATTTTATATTTCTTTTTCACGTTATGTACAAATGAGGTTTTTTTTTTTTGGTTATATTCTTTTCCACATTCTTTTCATTTTGTACAGATGATTTTTGTTTTGGATAGAATTATTGGTAATTTGGATAGAATTATTGATGAAGATTACCATGGGATAGGGATAAGGATAAGGTATTTTTAAACTTTGAATTTGAAAAAAAAAAAAAAAGGGTGGCCGGGTAGGGTTTTTTTGGATAGGACGTGGGATAGTTTTTTTTTTTTTTTTTTTCAAAATAGGGTAGCTTTTTTTGGATAAAACAAGAAAAAAAGGTGGATGCACATCTAGCGCCTTCCCTTAAGAAAAAAAAGAAAAACTAAAACAACAAAAATTTGAGTCTTTTACCGTAAAAGAAAAAAAAATGGTAGTTGCTAAATTCTAAATATAAGCTCTTTTTAAATTTTTTTTATGGATGTGTAGTACATGGCTAAATTTTAGGATTAAATACAACTTGATAACTATCATAAATAAAAGAACAATAACAACACCGGTAAAAAGTAAAAAACGTGGATGCACATCTGGAGTCTTTCCTTTACCAAAAAAAAAAAGACTAAAAAAAATTGAGTATTTTACCGTAAAAGAAAAAAATGTTAGTTGCTAAATTTTAAATATAAGCTCTTTTTACTTTTGTTATGGATGTGTAGTAAACATCTAAATGTTAGTATTAGCTCTAGTGGGTAAGCAAATTCACTGGCTAACTAGAACTTGAACTTACAAAAAGGCATGATTTTGTTTTAAAGTGTGTCAAATGAGTACATCAAATTTAATCTAATTTAACTAGAAATGAGTTGGGGGGAAAAAAAAAACATTTTCTAAATTATATTTTGGTCACATTGATCTAACAATTCATAACCTAAATTTAAATATATTCTCAAAACTTCAAGAAGTGTAACTTATTTCTCATATTTTACTAAAAATTTATTACAATTGCACATTTTATTACAATTCTTTCATGTGATTAATTTGTTCAAAATTAGTTCAATTTTTTAAGGTTTTAATACACGCTATCTATGATCAGGAAAGATTTATTGCTTATTGTGTATGTATGTGCAACGACCACTATAAATTTAATTTAATTTTATGTAGAAATGAGTTCGCAAAATACAGTGATGGTGAATACCGATGACATAGAACTTCTTCGAGAATGATGGAGATATAATGCTCGCCTGAGAAGCCAACAAGAAGACAATGAAAGAAGAAATATTCGATTGGCAAGACGTCGTGCCAATTGCTCTAGACAAAGATAGCAAACTTTGGGTGGTGATCACATTTTAGTGGGAAGCCCAACAAATTTAAATGAAGATGTTGTGCATTCTAATTCAATATCAACAAACCCATCACTAATACCACCTAATCACGAGGCTGGACGAAGTCATCGTCTTACAAATATCCGTAACTTGGCACGCAATATAATAGTTGAGCATAGGGCTATGCAAGATGTTAGTGGTGAGATTATAGTTTTGTATCTTTAAACATTCTTCATTGCTTGGAATCTTATTATTCTGAGAAAATCTATAGTTTTTGGCATGTTAGTTGTATGTCAATGTAGAGAAAGATGCTAACTTAATGTTTAAAATATTAAATTTAGGTCTCCCTCCAACCTATCCAACTATAATGGCAAATGACTTTGAGGTTGGACCAAGTCATATAAATTCTGATGTTAATAATGGTAAGTTTTATACTAGCCTCTGAGCACGCGCGTGAGCGCGTGCTCAGAGGCTTTTCTATTTTTTGGGTAAAGGTTAATTTAGAGCATTTATTATAATTTGGAATTACTACATTTTTCAATCACAAAAAAAAAAAAACCTAGGGTGTGATGAAAAATTATTTCACCACACATAATACTCATCACATCCCTAGGTTTTTTTTTTTTTTTTTTTTTTTTTTTTTTTGTGATTGAAAAATGTAGTAATCCCAAATTATAATAAATGCTCTAAATTAACCCTTACCCAAAAAATAGAAGATCCTCTGAGCATGCGCTCACGTGCGTGCTCAGAGGCTACTATGAATTAAAGCAATCCGAATGCATGTGGTACAATCGCCTTAGCGAATACTTATTAAAAGAAGCATTTGTGAATAATCCAATTTGTACATGCGTTTTTATTAAAAACTCAGAATCTGGATTTGCTATTGTTGCGGTATACGTTGATGATTTAAATCTTGTGGGGACTCCAGAAATGCTCACAAAAACCGCAAATTATTTAAAGAATGAGTTCGAGATGAAAGATCTCGGTAAGACAAAATTTTGCCTTGGATTGCAAATTGAACATTTTCCAAATGGAATTTTTGTTCATTAGTCAACATACACAAAAAAGGTCCTAAAATAATTCCTAATGGATAAAACTCACCCTTTGAATACTCCAATGGTGGGTAGGTCACTAGATGTCAAAAAGGACCATTTTCGTCCTCATGAAGATGATGAAGAAATTCTTGGTCCCCAAGTACCATATCTTAGTGCAATTGGTGCTCTAATGTATCTTGCAAATTGCACATGGCCTGACATAGCCTTCTCAGTAAATTTGCTAGCAAGATATAGTTCTGTACCAACTCAAAAACATTGGAATGGAGTCAAGCATGTATTACGCTACTTCCGTGGAACGACTGACTTGGGATTGTTTTATCCAGAAGGGTCAAATCCATGGTTGATTGGATATGCAGATGCAGATTATCTTTCTGGTCCACATAAAAGCCGATCATAAACAGGTTATTTGTTCACTTGTGGCAACACTACCATTTCATGGAAATCTGTCAAGCAAACGTTATTTGCTACGTCCTCTCATCACTCGGAGATTATTGCAATCCATGAAGCAAGTTATGAGTGCATCTGGCTAAGATCGGTAATTCAACACATTTGAGAAAAATGTGGCTTATCATCAATCAAAGAAAGCCCCACAATCTTATATGAAGACAATGCTGCTTGTTTTGCTTAGATCAGGGGAGGATATATCAAAGGTGATCGAACCAAGCATATTTCACCAAAATTCTTTTAGACGCATGAGCTCCAAAAGAACAGTGAAATTGATGTCAAGCAAATACGGTCAAGTGACAATTTGGCAGATTTATTCATTAAGTCATTACCAGCGCAACGTTTAAGAAGATAGTACACAACATTGGCATGCGTCGACTTAAAGATCTTTGAAGTAATATGTACTCATAAAGGGGAGAAAATGATTAGTGCTGATTGTACTCTTTTTCCTTCGCTTAGGTTTTTTCCATTGGATTTTCCTTTGCAAGGTTTTAATGATGCAGATTCTTAACGAGTGGTCATCTAAGGAGGAGTGTTATATACTATTCACTTTTTGTTTTACACTATTCCCTTTTGGATATAAATTATTTACTCTTCACAGGTGATGGACGTAAGTCCATATTAAATGGGTGCAGCAACTTTAGGGGATCTAGCCCCCTTGGTAGTTGCTTCATCAGTTCATCTTCCGCCTATATATATGAGCCTTTGCTTCCATTGTAATATACCGAGAAAATTAGAGAGACACTGAGAGTAAATGAAGAAATATATGTATATCAGTGTAAATAATATGTTGTGGATGACTACTAGACAAGAAGCAATTTAGATATAATATCATCCTCATATATTATTCTCTTGCCTATATATATATATATATATATATATATATTTCCTCTATTTCAAAACAAACTCAAGATTTTTTTTTAGACAGAATTATTTCTTCTGCATCAACTGATATATATTGTCACCCTCAAAAAAGAAAATACCACTACCACACCACAAAATGAAGGCATCGAAATCGTCCCACCCACACTACCAACTCATAATTGATCCCAAGCCAAGACCCAATCATTCACAAAACCTCGACCTAGCCGCCGATTGGCCACCTAAAGCCATCCCAAGCCAAGATCGATTCTTTTAAAATTGACTTTTTGATCCATAAGCCCATTTAACAATTCTTTCATGCTTTTTAGTGCTGAAGTTATTATGGTTTTTATTTTATTTATTTATTTTTTATTTCGATTTATCTCTATAGAAAGTTGTTAGACGTCGGGCTCATCGAGCACTTACAATTCCTTGCGAACTATCAAAAAATAATACTAATAACTCATTAATCTTTTCTTTCTTTTTTTTTGTGCCTAAAATCAGTTAAATTCATAAAACTACTTTTGTAAAATTAACTCGCTTTTATTGTTAAATCATCAATTTAAGATCATCTTTTGTATAAATTTTAGTTGAGTTATAAAATAAAATTGTTAGAACTGCCAATCGATGTGTTCTGGGCAGATCACTAAGCCTCAATTTCATTTGTCTCTTAGTTTGCTAATCATCATTCTTCCCTATTTGTTCGCCTCATACTCACCGAGTTAGAACTTCTTGATAATTCTAGAGCATTAATGAAGACACTGCAAGTTTAGCTGATTTTTGGCATATAGTTTGAAACTTTGAATTGATATCACCATAAAGAAATAGGAGAAAAACTCATAAAATATATATATTTTTGTTATTGTAGGTCAATAGAGTTGTCGCCTATCCATTTTGATGGTCATCTCAATTCATTTATTAAAAGTCACAAGACCTCTAGTGACTATTTTTTTTCTTCCACTAGAGGTGTAACCCTCTCCCTTTCTCTTTTGTAGAAGAGAGTACAAAGTTGATCCTGAGTTTCTTGTGCACAAGTGACTTTTATCAACCACAACCAAAATAACTAACCATGATAAAACACATAGCATTGACATTGTATTATAAAAAAATTTGGCAGTTTGCATTAGTACTGTGTTTGAAAAAGATACAATTTAAGAACAGAATGTCTGCCCGACTAAGGTGCATTGGCCATAGAGCATGTAAAGCATGAAAGGAAGTATGATATTTTTTCCTACATTCAATCATATGATGTGAATGTAGCTCATGGTCTTACAGTCTCTAGCAAAAGCTTAGATGAAGCAACAATTTACAATAATGTTATCATAATTGGTTTTGATCACAAATATTACATTTGTAGACTTTTGTATTTGCCTAAAATCCATTTGAAGCAAAGGAACACGATACATCGAAAATGAACTAACAAGATAAGAGAGAGACAGAGAGAGCGAGAACTGCAGAACATCGTAGGTTCAATAGACCGGCATATATATAGGAGAGGAAGACTAGGACAAGGGTTGTGGCTGTTACAAAGAAGATGCATGAAGTTGATTTAGAGGAATGTGCATGGCTTTGGCTTCCGTCGCCTTTTCTTTGGTTTAGGGGGCTGCAAAACAACCTTGATTGCAGCATCAAACACAGCCTTGACATTCTGAAGTATCACAGGAAAGGAAGACATAATTAGATAAGCACTTGGGAAGCAGAACTCCCAAATCAATGCTAAAATTATTGCTACAAGTTGAATATAGACGTAGAAGAGAAATAAGCATGAAAGATTAGAACAAGTGTCCAGTGTGATACAAATATGTAAGTAAATGTAACTTCATGGGGGTATTTATAAGGAAAAGAAAATAATGAAAACAAGTGTGCAATATGTCAGGTAAACAAAGGATCTTGACGGGGAAAAGGGGGTGGTTTACAAAAGGTGCAAGAAATTAAGCAAAGGAGTATTTTTACCTCAAAATAATGCTATTTTTGGACTAATTTTTCAAATAATGCCTTGTAATCGACGGGTTAGCAAGGAAAAGAAAAGAATGAAAACACCGAGTAAGAGAAGATAAAACTAAGGTTGTGAAGAAATTTTGTTTTCTGTAGCCAATCAATATGGCGCATCCAAAATCTGTAAATTTTTTTTGTAATGTTTTTTTTTATGTGTTGTTCAAAGTTAGCATTTAAGTTTACATCTTTTGTATCTTATTCAATCTGTTAACTTATCATATTGATATTATTAGTATGAATTTGATTTTGTATCTTACACAATACTTAAGCATGTGAGAATGTCATACTTAATTACAATAACCAGTACTAATTTTATTTCATAAACAGAACTTTCATGGGCGTTACTGGTATAGGTACGCCTCAATATCCATATTTCAAGTACATGTTCTCAAGTTAGCAAAAATTAATTTAAAATTATTAGGAGACTTTTTGAGTTGATGCAGCTTGTCCTCAATACAGCAAGGAATCAAAATTTGATGTAGCAACACTGTACACCTAGAAAAAGAGCAGGTCTTGAAGAAATCACTAAAAAAGAAGTAGGGAAACTCAAGGAAATAAAAAGATAAATGGGGAATTTTTTGGAGCTTGAAGCAGAAGTATAACACTGTCAATTTCTTGTTTGCTTTATAAAGTGGCATCAGACATAAGCCATTAGAATCTTAGACTCGTTTTTGCAGTTGAAGGCTATCCTACTTTAATTTTGTAACACACCCTTATTGCCTCTGGCAAAACGTATTCATATTTCATAAATTGTAGATCACAAAGTTAATGATCAAACCTGTTGAGTCTTAGAGCTGCACTCTATGTAAACAGCAGCACCAATTGCCTTCTTGAGTTCTTCACCCTGACCAACATTGAATAATCTCACCATGAAGTCCATGAAATTGACAATATTAACTTTTTAGAAAGAGAAATTGTAACATTTCATTAGTATTTGGTTCTTGTCCACCCTCAGTAGAGACTTGCCTGAGCAGCTGTAATTGGAGTAGCGCCGGGATGATTAATCAAATACTGCTTGTCTTCTCGTAGATCTGTAGCAAATTACAAAGAAAGTTACATAGATTACTTTTAAATCAGCTATTATACAAATCAGAAGGTCAATTGGCTAGTGATGATTCATATACTCCTAGTTGTGTAAGTAATTCATACCAAGTTTGGTTCCCACAAGTACTATTGGCACAGTAGGGGCGTAATGCCTCAGCTCAGGAATCCACTGGGAGCCAAGAAATAGATATTTCAGACTGGAGAATGTGAAACATAAATGTGTTTAAGAAATTGAGAAGAAAGATTGTTGGGTTTTTGATGAAAAACCTTCTTAGAGATATTTTCATAGCTGGCTTTGCTGATGAGAGAGAAGGCCAACAAGAACACATCTGCACCTCTATAACTCAAAGGCCTCAGCCTGTTATAATCCTCCTGTCCTGTATTCACCAAACTACGTTAAGTACTTAGGGTATTACATGATTTTGTATCTCAACAAAACTATTAAACATAGTGTGTTTGGTTGCCAAAAAAGAAAACTATTTCAATTCAAGTTACTAGAGGCCTATTATTTCCCCCATTTTTCACTTTATGATACTATTTATAAGTATGATGTTTATGAACCCTCTGAGACAGAACTGAGAATTACAGTAGCAATTACTTTACTTACCTGCAGTATCCCATAATCCAAGGTTAACTGTGCTGCCATCAACCACCACATTGGCACTAAAGTTGTCGAACACGGTAGGTACATAATCCTACAAGAATTTGAACAAAGAGTACATCATAATTACGAAAGTAATACTGTAAGCCTAACATAGTCAAGCATATTAAACATGGATACGTATAATGCAAGTATAAATTGTTATGAAACATCATCGATCATACTGTGGGGAAGGTATTGCTAGTATAAGATATTAGCATGCAAGTCTTTCCAACAGCCCCATCACCAACTGTGACACACTTGATGAATCTTGCAGTACTCATGTTTGAAGTCCAATTCCTTTTCTTCACACTCCTAGCAAAGCCTAGCTCCTCCCTGAATTCTTTAGCTCCATTAGTAGAAGCCCATAGATTTCTTTCTCTCTCTCTCTCTCTCTCTCTCTCTATAAAATTCAAAAACTTCTATAAGATAGAAAGCAACAAAGGAGGGTATAGAATTGGAGGGCACTTAGAAGTGGGGGAGGTTTATAAGTTTGAATTTTGAATAGAAATGGAGGGGGGGACAGTGGCATTTAATAAGGTAAACAGCCCAGCACCAACTTTTGTGGTGTATCTTTATCTTTACCATGATTGCCAATGGCTTTCTGTTCCTTTAAGGGGAAGGACAAAGCAGCATAGGCTAAAGATCAACAAAAGCGGTGTTTGGTGCTAGTGTTAGTTGGTTAAGTATTGTACAAGGGAGAGATTGAATGATGAATATTTAGAATATAAAACATTGCTTAACTGTAAAAAACATTTTGATGGATAGTATAAGGAAAGAATGTACTCAAACCAAATATTAAAAAAATAAAGGAGGTTATGACTTATGAGTGCCAAGGCGTGACATTTTCATGCTTTCTTCCAATATAATGACAAAAATTCTAAACCTTTGCATCAATCCTAAGGAAAATGCTACATCAATCAATTTTTTTTTTTTTAAAGTGATGATGTGAAGTCGTCATTTGTCACACAATTTTATGTGTATCACCTGTCCCTCATTTTTTTTTTGATACGCCTGTCCCTCATTTTTATGTATGTGTATAACATGCAGAGCTCAATGATGAGTTTGAGAAAAATGTGATTTAGGCTTTCATTTCAATTCCTAATAAGTATGCCCTTTTAGACTTCCTATCCCAAAAAGATGCAGGTGGCAAAATTTGACTCTGATTGCATGAAAAAGCCATTCAGTTAGCAGTGAAAATATCACAGCCTAAAGACTATAGGAACTTTATGTGGGATTCACCATAATTAAGGAAATATTTATTAGTGAGTGGAGGGGATATATGTTGGTCTTGGTTGATGTGAGATTAATTTGTTCACGTTGATGACCCACCACCAGCATTTCTTTTAAAGCTAACTTTTTAATATATATATATATATAGATATCTTCATAAAATACTCGACATATATTTTATAAAGTATAATTGCCCTAATCATCAATCAAGTACGGTGATGGGATTTAACAACAACCTAACATCAAAGTGAGCAAGCGAGAAAGAGAGATTGTTTGATTAATTGTTGAGCGGTTGTGGTTGCATTTCCATATGTAACAAGTTGATTGTAGGTGTGGGAAAAAATACAACATGTGTATTGTATGATCTTTTATCCATATGTAGGTATATTTATGAACTCTTGCAATCAAGCATATATATATTGCTGCTTTTGAAGAAATTATACAGTCTTCATGGTAAACCATGTTATTTGTCCACAATTCCAGTAAAAGACTCTCACCTATTTAAAATTACTGAGTAAGTATTTAGTTTTTATTTAAAACTCTATATTTTAAATAAGTGGGAGTCTTTTACTGGAATGGTGGAGCACATTACTTGTCCACCATGAAGACCTTATAATTTCTCCTGCTTTCAAAAAAAATCCATAGATGATAGCATATATTAATGACATTTACCAACACAAATACACACTAATTAATGTTTTTTTTTTCCCTAAAAAATTATGCATCTTGACCTCCTTTGGTAATTTGGTGTATTGGAGTGATCAGTCGGTCTAACTTCAACTGCAACTGACACGAAATACATGTGCGGCAAACTTAAAACAAATTAATAAAAGTTTTTATTTATTTATTATTATTCACCAAAATACCTAATATAGTTTTTTAGGCTGTTTAGCTTCTTAAATAAATATAGAGGTGTAGGAACCGGGTTTGAGGGAGTGGACCCAAACCCAGCGTTTCCCCGCAATGAATTTATAGAGAATGGGCTCAAGAACTAGGCGTTAACGAGGAGTGCAACGACCATGCGTGATTGCATGGGGATTAGATAACCTGAACGTGAACTGGGATGAGTAATAATGCTCCTCGGACGTGCTCTCCAAGACCTGGTATTCTTACAATTTCTTTGAAGACTGGTTACAAAGTTTTCTCAGAGAATCCAGGTTAATACAGTATTCCTTAAATTATTTTGCTCCCCCCCTCCTTCAGGAGGGGTTCCTTACATTATATACCCCTCTCCCAATCGATCCTAACCCTACATCTGTTGAGGAATTAGGCCATTACTCGAGTGTCTGTCCCATCAGCCACCTTTCCATTCTTTCTGTGGGTTGCGGCAACCAAGGTGGCACTATTGTGGAGTCCCCTCCTCATTAATGCGGCCAGGACGTTAGTTGAGGGCATTTAATGTGGAGGTGACAGCTCGTCCTGAACTTGCTCCTCCACCATGCCTTCATTGCTGGCGCGTGGTACCTGCTCCCGGCTCCTCGGATAGTCAAGAAGGCTCCCTCCATGGCGTGTTGCCTGTTTACATTATGGTGTCGGATGTCCGAGGATGGGGTGGTCCTCGGCATGGCTTATTGGGCTCCTGGGCTTCTTGCTTTCATCCTCGGACCATGAACGCCTCCTCGGCTCGGGCCTTCGGTCCTGGAACGAAGTGGGCCAGGCTGTCTGACTTGCTGGCCCCACAAAAGGTATAATGAATTTTTTTAAAATAAAGTTTCTTTTCCTTTAAACATGTATAAGACTTAAAAGGGAAGGAGTTTCTCAAAAAAAAAAAAAAAAAGACTTAAAAGGGAAGGAAAGCGAAAAGCTTAATCTGAGTTGTGGTTGTTACAATGTTGACATATACTTGGTGCTTGGGCACGACCTCGTAATACAATTTGCTCCACAATTAATATCGATCATACCAATTGCTCTTTCTTTTCTTTTTTTTTAATAAAGAAAAAACTAAACTATCTTCTTCTTCTTCTTTTTTATTTGTGGGTAATTCAATAGTTGAGAAATGAGAATTTGAACTCTAGACATCTCTATTAAAAATACCAAAAAATATCATTTGAACTATAAGACTCTTTGCAAAAAAACTGTTACTTTATAATGAGATTGGCTTGGGAGCATTCTCCCAATAGAAAATACATATTACAAGCATTTCTTAGAAGACTTCAATACCCAAGTGAAGAACTATATATGATCTAGAAATCATATTTGCAGCCATTCCCGAGCTAATTTTGCAGTTACAATCTTGATAGAAAACCAATCAGACCATGTTAAGAAGGACAATTAATGACAATGCTATCGAGAAGAGCTGACTAAATTTCGCATGGGAGGCTAGTCCATCCGTGTAATAATTGTATAAATTTACCATCCTATAAACCCGTTGCTGACGCTACTTTTGGCACTAGCATGAAACAATTGGCCGACCATTCCAAGAACTTCAAATTGTCAATTGTATTTGCCAAATTTAGGCCCACTCACAAAGTGGTAAATTTTTAGGCACATCATTAATAATCAGGGTAAATTGTTGTAAAAGGAGGTAATATTCACTTGTGTTACCCCACTTTTTTGACATGACAATGAATAGAGTGTGTAATTTAGTGCTATGAGTGTTTGTAGATATGACTGAAGTCTAATTAACCTGTCCCCCGTCCAAGTTATCATGCCATGTTCCAAAATTCACTGCCTCCCTTAATGGGGGATACCATTGAACATTTGAACCTGATACTTCAATGGCTTTTCGGTGAGACCCATACCCAATGGTGAGGCCGTGATAGTAGTTTGTCCTTTGTCATCCAGTACTGGCAGGTCTCCAAGGAAACCAATTCTTGCAAAGTATTCATTAATTTCTCTCTGTGAATGGATGATGAAGCAGATTAAGATGGTCTCATTAGTCACTTCATTCATCATTCTTAACAGGTTAATCTTTTGTAATAATTAGTAATTTATCAATTACAAATACCAAAAGATGTTCCACTTGATTACAATTAGATACGCTACATGCATGTACTGTGCACAGACGAGAGAAATCACTAGAGAAAGAATGGCCTGAACTCTCTCTCTCTCTCTCTCTCTCACACGCACAATGACACAAAGCGAGGTAGTATATGATTGGAACTTACAAGTCAAGCAAGAGAGTAGAGACCAAATTAACTAGAGCATCTTATACAGAAGATTTTCAAAGCGAAGTATATTTAGACTAAAAGTCTAGAAGGCATGTGCTACATTGGCTTGAGGTGCAGTTCAATGAAGCCATTTTTAGTTGTTAGTAAAGACTAAGTTAAAGGTTTGGTTGGCAACCGGCAAGGTTAAATTTTTTTTTTATTTTTTTAATTTCCAACAATTTTCTTATATAGACTAGGAGTCTAGAGTAAATTTCAACTTGCAATGTGATTTCAAATCTCCAATCCTATGACAATGTTTGGTTGGCATAAGATTTTTCAACAATTTTCTTATAATTTCCGACTAACTTGTTGAATTAATCAAATTTATTCTCCAATCTTTTAGCCTTTTTAGCATATTTAATACATTTTTTATATAGGCTTATTGAAGGTCATCATCTTCACCCAATTCATTATGGCCATGCACATCAAGATACTTAATTTCATCCATGACAATAGGGTCAATGATCTTACTGATCAAGAATCTTGCTTTGGTACCAATTGTTATGTTAAAGTTTAGGCACCATTCTCAATTTCAACGAAATTTAACCAAGTTGGATTAATTAATTAAACAATTATGAGAATGAATTCAGTTCAATTTCAATAATATAAATGCAACAAATCACAATAATAAAATTACAGAAATAAATATAAATAAATAAATAAATAAATATATATATATATATATATATATAAAATATGATTTGTGTATGATGTGAAAAGCCAATGGTAACCACCAAAGGAAAAACCACACCTAGGGTTTAGCCACCAACCCCTATGCAAAAATCGATTAAGTAAAATCGAAGTCTTTACAATTGAAATTAAAACTAATTTTTAGTTGCTACCTCCAATAATAATTTACTCAAGTAAACACATGCAGCTCTAACCTATTTGGACTCTTCTACTTTCGATTTTGCTGTAACAAACTTTTTGCTAGACTTCAAGGGCCACCTTGAAGATTTCACAACAACCTTGATGGTATAATTACCATGACTTTAGCTAAATCACAATAGAGTAGCAAATTGATCTTCAAATCTAATTTAGAAACTCTGGTGTGCGAATTTGAGAGAGAAGGTACAAAAACATCTAGGTATACGTGAAAGCTTCTCTTCTTCTGATTTGTCAACTTCTAATCACCCATTTTATAACCAGGCATGTAATTCCAAGTGATAAGTTGACTTAGTGAACCTGATAGAACAAGCAATTGAGAAGATTTCAATTGACCAAGGAAGTTTCAAGCAGGTGTCAAGAAGTTAGACACTTCCCTATCTTAAGCTGTTTTGGAGTTAGTCTTGGAACTTGAAATAGAGCTATTTAACAAACAAGACTAAAGTTTTTGTTCAAAGATTGCCACCTAAACAGTTAAATATAGATCTAACAACATTATACAAAATAATCCAATATAAAATTTCTAAATTTACAAATTACAAAATAAAAATGACGGAAAAGGTTTAAGAACAAAAACCATTTAATTTGAAATGATTGTAGTGTTAAAATCAAAGCGAAATATAATACTGTAGTGAAGGCTAAAGCCAAAAAGAGAAAGAAGACAAGTCACAACCAAAAACTTGTTTTTTAGCGGCGGTTATAACCAATACTAAAAATAGGCCTATGCCAACAGTTTTCTAAACCGCTACTACAGCTTGAATAACCGCCATTAAGTTTTCGTCACTATAGGTTATAGCAGTGGTTCCTAGGAATCGCTAGTATAGAAAATATCTTTAGGTACAGTTCATAGAACTGTTGATAGAGAATTAAAAACTGCTAATACAAACAACCCTTCCTTTTGGAATTAATTATTTATACCTGCGGTAATGTAACTATTACTATAGATTTTTTAGACGGGGAAACTTATTATTAATTTTTTTCAATATTTCAATAATTTTAGCTAAGAGTCTTATAGCTTAACTGGTTAACACATTTCTAATAGAGATATCCAAGGTTCAAATCCCCCACCCCAATAATCGATGTATAAAAAAAATTATTCCTGTAAAAAATTGTAATATTTAGTTATTTTTTAGACAAAATAGAAAGACAATAAAAATATTGTAGTGATTTGATCATACTATATATATGTGTGTGTGTGTGTGTGTGTGTGTGTTTGTTTACAAATTAAAAATTGCATGATATAGTGGCTAATATAGACAGACATGTTTCATGCTTGCTAAAAAAAAAATTTGCAAATATCCTTCAATTATTATTATTATTTTTACATTCTTGATTGTGTGTAACTAAATTTATTTTTTTCTTTTTTGTTGGACATTGTTTCAATTGTTGCACAAACAACTTAATTTGAGTAAGAATACCATATTTCAAATCAATTGTTTCTTACATATATATATAAAAAAAAAAATTCAATTGTTTCTCGTATAAATCTTAGAAAAATAATATTAAAATTTCATTATGCTTAAAATAATTAATATAGCAAAATAAACATATTTATTCTATTAGTAATCTTTCTAATCACATAGAATAAATACTACAATGTGAGTTCCTCCCCCACCCCCCCCCCCCACATGCGCGCGCGCGCACACACACACACACATATAAATATATAAATATATATATATATATATATATATATATTACATGCACTAAAATGAGTTAGGAAATTAAGGCCTTCTCAATAGGTCACCACATTGAGATTGCTGAGGATAAACATCTTGATAGTTTAAACCAATAGGTAATAGTAGTAATGCTATGGTTTAGGGGGTATTTTTATCATTTAGTTATTCTAGGGATTTTTTTTTTGTTCATTTTAATCATTCCTAAGGTATTTTGTAATTTTGGAGGACTAGGGGTATATTATTCATTTTGAAAATTTTAAAAATATTTCTCTAGTTATGAACATTCATGGGATATTTTGGTCAATTTTAGTTCTAGGGTTTTTGTGTTATTATGAGTATTTTAGGGTTATTTTGGTCATTAGGGTGTTAGTTTTCTACATTGGAGTATAAAAAAACAAAAGGACTAAACTTTGTGGTTTTGTATATAGAAAACACCTATAGAAGCACAAAAAAAGAAAAAAAAAAGTATATTGTAGCAGTTGGGAAACCGCTACAAAAAAAAGTATATTATAGCGGTTACAAAAAAACCGCTGCTACAAAGAAACTTATAGTAGTATTTGAAAATCTACTACAATAAACCTTCCCTAGTAGCATTTTTTGTAATCGCTACAAAAGAAGACCACTGTTATAATTCATATTTTTTGTAATGAGTAAAGGTGAAAGCAAAAAAAGGAAAAAGACAAGGGTTACGTGATTTGGCCTAATGACTTAAGTCCACATTGTAAAATCCTAAACAGATACATCTTTATTATAGGATAAATTACATGCTACAAAAGACTCTAACAGAGTTTATATGGAAGCAGTGGAGTTTAGGTTGAGACTTAGATGGGCTTTACACTAAATTGGGATTCTTGTGCAAATACATAAAAAAAACAATCTTAATCCTTTTGTTTCTCCAAAATCACCAATTATAGAACTATGAAATTTAAAGTGTTTCGTTTAGAAGTCTAAAGTTTAATAGGAGTAGTTTTCAAATCCTAGTATAACTAAAAGACAACTGGGCCAAGGTCATGGGCTCCCGTACGGTGGACCAGAAAGATTGTATTTTGGATCCACGCGCTATAAACCGCGTGGTGTATATCCAACCGACAGTGACCAAATACAGTTTAGCAGCAATTCCTCTACTCGTGTCGTATGTGTTGGGAAAGTAATTTAAAGTATTTAACACACGTGCACTCTATCCGCGTGCACAACACGCACACGCACACGTCATGTATTTTATTTTGACCTAGCTGGGCTAGGGTTCTTTCTTCCACAGAATTGGATTATCAACAGTCCTCTTAAAATTTTGAATGAATAAACTAAATTAGAACTCTGGTTCTTCTTATGAGCTACCTAAATCATATTTAACCATATATAAGAGTAATATCCCATTGATTTAGTTACATAACAATCTTTTCGTGTAAGTCTGTATACATAAGAGACCTTTTTTCTTCTTCTACGTACTACATCTTGTTTTCATATTATTTATACAAACCGTCCCTCTGGCGTGCACATCAAACAACTTGTTAAAGAGGTTAGTATATTTCTTGATTTATTCCTCCCTTACTGTTATGATTACTAATTCGTTTTTCTTGATAAATTTTTTATTTTTTTGTATTTTTGTAAAGATTTCTTTCGTTTTTCATAAAGTTTTGTACTTCGTTAAAAATACAAACAAGTCAGTGCATAATTTTTCTTGATAAAGTTTTATTTATTTATATATTTGTTAAGAATACGTGTGTTGCATAATAGATTGATTTAAAGTTTAAATTTTTAAAGATGCAAAGGAATAACAATGGAGCACAAGCAGCAAATCCAGCATGTGCTGCTTGCAAACATCAAAGGAAGAAGTGCACGGAGTCGTGCATATTGGCGCCTTATTTTCCTGCAAACAGAAGTAGGGAATTTCAAGCGGTGCATAAAGTGTTTGGTGTTAGCAACGTGACAAGAATCCTCAAAAATCTCAGGGAGGAAGACCGGGAAGTAGCAGTGGAATCGTTGGTGTGGGAAGCTTGTTGTAGACAAAAAGATCCAGTTTTGGGTCCTTATGGAGAGTATACAAGAATTTTTAATGAACTTAAGAATTACAAAAGCCAAAGCCAAAAAGAAAATCAGGTGATGCAATTACCTGGAGGAGTTATAGGATATAAAGTTGTTGAGCCGAATTTGATGGAATGGAGTGGGACTAATGGGATACACGATAAAAGGATGGCTAATGGTGGAGAAGTTGTTGGTAACACATTGAATTACAACAACCTTCCTGACCATGGGAATGGTATAGTTGATTCTAACCTATATGGTTATTCTCTAGATTACGAAGATAAAGTAATTAGACAAGAAACTGTTGCTTCAGGAGGTGTTCCATTGCAGCAGAACTCGAGCTATGGATTTAACCACCAGCAATACTATCATCCAGGTAATACTTAAATCTCAGTTTTTCTTATTTCGAAACAAGATGTAATAACTTGTTAATAACTAACTTGTTAAGCTCTTCGAGCTTCCCGGTTTGTAGAAAGGGGTTTCAAAGCTTGTAGTTTAGGGGTACACAGGTTTTGGGAACCCTATACAAGGGGCGCATTGGCTTTCCCTGATAAAGAGGCTAGCTTCTTCAAGCGGAGCTTTCTGCTTTTCTTTTTGATAGCTAGCGTGCAATGGATAGGGGCTCATTTCTTCAAGCGAAGCTTGCTACTTTTCACTTTCATTTTGGAGTAGGTGCTTGATGCTCGTCAGAGCCGTAACTTGCTGCTCACTTATTGTCTACTAAAAATTAAAGCCTGTTGAAGCTTTGCTTCCCCTAATTCCAAAACACAACAATAAACTTGCTACCATAGTATAGAAAAAAGCTTCTCTTTGATAGATCCCCTTCCTTTTCGGTTTCACTAAATCAGTATAGTATTCCTAAATGCATTCATTCTTTTCATTAAAAGATGATCACGAAGAGAGACATGTACGTGGTGGATAAACTAGTTTGCTTAATTCTACCTTTTCTATGTTCTTATTCTCTTTGAATTGATATCTTTACTTATTTTGTGAACTATATAAAAATACTATAATTTTCTTATTTAGAAGCGTGATCTAATAACTTCTTAGACAATTAGCTCTTTCTAATTATCTTTACTTGGGAATGACCCTAAGTGAAGTAGTTTAGTTGGGAATGAACCTACGTGAACTAGTTAATTTTAGAGTTTTTAAAATTTTATGTGACTAATTCATGTATTCATGTATTCTATATTTTGGCCGCAGGACGCAGGGCTGACTTAACACATTTTGGGAATGGTTCAACACATTTTGGAGCTTAAGATGATAATTTAAAGTGAGTTATTTAACAATTTAAAATGAGATAATAAGTTTCTTCCAATATTCTAGTATTCTAAACAATTCTTTGTTGTTTGTATGTTCTTATATGTTAAATATCTTTCAAACAGTTCTTTGTTGTTTGTGTGTTATTATATCTTAAATGCTTTTCATGTAAAATATGATCACATTGCAACAAAGAATATAATATATATATATATATATATATATATTCTCTAAATGGTGTCGTTTTTTTCATATATGAAATACCTCAATTCAACTTCAAACAAATTTATGCTCAAATTTGACCTACGCAATATAGTAGGGCCTAGTCTAGGATCATTTTAGTGGACATTCTTTTATTTTAAATATTAATTGTATAATATTTATATTTTCATATATATTTTTTCATTTAAAAATTCATTTTCATATTTTTGTGATACTAAAATTACTACTAATTATGTCCTTTAAAATTTTATATCATGAATTAATTTAATCTTTCTTGTGACATAGTTGATCTTACATATATAGAATTTTATCAATTTTAATTTTGAATAATTTCTATCTACATATGTAAATAATATATGGTTAGTTTATATTTTATAAGGGATAGCCTTTTTACATAACTTAATATGTTAATTGGACTATTTTCATCTATTTATTAAAAAAAATTAATTTTTAATTCTAAAAATAAATTTAAACAATCATTATAAGAGTAAATATCATGTTTGAGATTATTTTTGTTTCTCTTGACAATATTGAACTTTAAGTAATGAACAATGGATTTTAGTAATAAATTAATAATTTTGACTCTCTTAAACTACATCAAACATAGTAAAATATATTAATAGAATGCACAACATTTGAAAAGAGACATTCTATTAGACAATAGAAGAGGTCTTTCTTTTTTGGCTAGGGGAGAGACTTTACTTTTAGGGGACTTCTTCCATTCAGCGGACTTAGGCCATTGCCTAAATAGTCTAATGGTTGAGTTACCTATGTATTACATCGTGAATGTAGGCTGTCATCAAGACCAAACCATGTAATTCTACCGTGCTTTGTCCTCTATCTTTTCTCTTTGCTTTTACTCATGTTTTCTATATCACTTTTAATTTTAACAGATTTTGCCACACTATCAATAATTTAAATAAATACAAAAATGTTACCCAAAAAAATTACCAAAATCATGATAATCAACTTTTTTTAAATCTTGATGACGATGTGTAGGAAAATCTAATCTAGAATACTACAAAATTTGGAATGGTAGGGCAGTGGTAGCTCCTCTTAGGGTGGTTGCGCAAGATCGACAATGCCAAGCTGAATTATTGAAACCAGTTTTCCAGATTTATTTGATGTTACCATCTGAATGTCATTCATCTATTTGCTTTTCGTATATACAATATAAGAGCACCTTTACTGTCTGCAATGCCCAAGCTATTCATAGTTCAATAGAGTAGATTAGGCTGTTAAAGCCCCATAATATTTTTTTTTTATAATATTTTTTATTTTTTTGATAATCTGTCAAAGCCCCGTAATAAGTACGTAACTGTTCATCTTAAATCATATGTCTTGAACTTACAAAAGTTAAGCTGTAATACTTGCTTAAAAATATGGGTTAAACTTAAAATAATAAAAAATATACTTTAGTAGTACTGATCTTCTGAATGAGTCAAGGCCTCGGCCACTAGCAAAGCTACTTGTAGCTAACAAGACAATTATCATACTCTATATGGTTTTATTTTTCCTTTTTTTTTCTCTTTTTTGAACTTCGATTTCTCATTTGCTTAAGAACCTAACTAATGACGTTCGCTTTTGTTTCTGTCATATTGCAGGAAATCAATACAATTAGTTCCTTCTGATCAAAGACACAAATCAAATATTGCAAGCAGATCATTACATATTTATTTTTTGGTCGACTGCTCATGCTTCCTTAACAATCAGGCAGTTAAAGTATAGTGATTTTTATTTTCCATGTTTAAATGATTCTTTAGGACTATTATTAGATATTGCATCTCCTTCAAGGCATGTAAAATATAGATTTTTTTAAATATACGTAATATAGATGATCTGTTTGAGTATCCAATGTACTTTCTACAACGCAGCTACTCTATGAGCACAAAACAAACTATTCTTTTGCCTTTTACTAAAAAAAAATGTACTTTCTACAAATGGGATGTTTCATGTAGTTTAATTGGATGATTTTCAATAGCTTATTTGCATACTGTTTATCAAAATATATGATTTTTGGTAATTTTTATGTTAAATATGTTATAAAAGACTAAGAAAAAAAAAAGTTAGATTAGTTGTGAAAAAGCTGAGACAAAAAGCAAAAAACAATTTTTTTTTTTCTTTCTTTTAAAGAAGATCCCAAATGCACTCTAATTGTTGAAAAAAGAAAAAAAGTTGTGGTGCAGGGATAACAATTTTGCCCTGCCCTAGCTCGCCTCGCTTCGCCCCACACGAGTTTTTCCTACTCTGCAAATGTGGTAGGGAGGGAATGGGATGAGATTTTAGCCCCACATCACTGGGTGAGGCAGGGCGGGGATGGGTTTAGACTTTTTAGACCCAACCTGTCCCGCCCCGTCTCACATTAATAAGGGTTAAATTGTAAAATTTTCATACCCTAAAATCCTACTATTTAAACGAACATATCATCAATTTATTTTATTCTATCCAACAAGGATTTATACCCCTCTTTTTTTTCTCTAGCAAGGTTGGAAATAAGGTACAAATTTTATCTTTTTCTTTTGTCTTTATTATAAACAAATTTATATACTATTAATAATTGATTTTGTATTATGAGATTTTTGATTTTGTTGTGATATTGTCCTGTTAAACACTTTAATAATATTATTAAATTTTTGCTAAAAATTAGTTTGATTTGATGGGATAAATTTATTTTTAATTTCAAGTATATTTTTATTAACAAAATGGATTTTATTAAAAATAATTGCAATAGTTGTGGGTAAATTAACAAGAAGTTGAGTTTTATGAGATGGGGATGAGCTTCGCGAGACCCCAAGGGGCGGGAATAGGGAAAGAAAATTTTCCCTGTTATGCGAGATGAGATGGGGATGGAGTAAGACAAAACCATGCGAGGTGAGGCCGGGCGGGAGCGAAGACCCCATCCTTCGAACTTGTGCCGCCCTATTGCCATCCCTATTGTAGTGAGTTAACGGCCAATCCAATGTAAAATTTAGTTACTTTATTATAAATTGTGAAAAAGTTTAGAGAAAATATGGATATTACTCAATGTCCCAACTATTTATGGAATGTGAGAAACATATGATTAATCATATCACTTTTTTCAAATTTTAGTAAGTGATATATTTGGAAACAATCTCTTATTCGAAGTGGATTCATTTTTATTCCATTTCTAAATTCGAAGCGGAAACAATCTCTCATGAGGAAGATTATTATATATACATATTTTTTTATAGTAATTTTATTGCTTCCTTAGAAATCAGGCACTTAGAGTATAGGGATTTTCATTTTCCTTGTTTAAATTTCTAGATATTGCATTTTTTTTTCAAGCCATGCGAAAGAAAAAGAAAAAGAAAAGAAAAATGTAGAATATGAGTTATCTGTTTGAGTATTCAATGTTCTTTTTGCAAATCAGTTAGGTATCTGGTGTGGATGACTTCTTAATATATTTCTTCTTATTTTTCATCCAAATAAAATTTCAATTATTAAAGTTTCATTATATATTTTGAATTTTTTTAATAATCTATTATGTCAAGAGTTTTGTAACCTAATTGATACTTCTTTGGTGTTTTCAATTGAGACATCTATTGTAACTATAAAGTTATAAAAAAAAAAAACCATTTGTAATTTTTGGTTTTGCCAAAACTTAGATCTTACCATGAGCTTTGCCTTTCATCACATAGTTTAAAGTAATATTTTACTATCTATTTCATTGTTCAATTTTAATTATGGTTTTACATGGCATTCATGGATATATATTGCCAGTAAAAACAAAAGTGATATCCTTATCCCTTTGACTTATATATATATATATATATAGCTTACAATGTTATAAGTTATTACCATAATAGTGTTTTTGTCACGGCTTTGTGAAGATGACAAGTTAGGAATGATGGGAAATCAATTTTACATTGATCCATAACTAACGCTAATTTAATTATGCATCAATCAAAGTCTGCCACCTAAACAAGTTGTAAAAAACATTGTTTTACTAGAGTTATTCTATGGCTTATTACAAGTATTGTCAATAAAAAAGCAACATGAATGTTAGAAATGACAACTGGTCACGTTTGAGATTAAAAAAAGAAAAAAGAAAAAGAAAAAAAAGAAGAAGTCTTTCAGGCACAAACCCTCTAAATATCTTGTTTACCAAACTCATCTCATTTATATTTGAAAAAAAAATAAATTTTGCCCATTTTTTATAAATAATTAAATAGTTACAAGTTACAAACTTATAATAGGAGAGGAGAATTTGAACCATGAATGTCTAAAAAACACCAATAAATGCCAACTAATTGAGTTACAAGATTCTTGAGAATCTTGCTAGTTATCTTGCCATGTGTTTGGTCAAACAAGTTATGAAACCATGGATGTCTAAAAAACACCTAGAGATGCCAACTAGTTAAGCTACAAGGTCCTATTTATCTTGCCATGTGTTTGGTCAAACAAGTTACGAATTGACCTAAAATTAAACATTTCAAATAAACACCATGAGATGCTAACCAGTTAAACTATAGGGATATTGAGAATCCACTAATTTATCTATGCATGTGTTTGGTCAAACGAGTTATGATTGGAAATGTATTAAATAATGTTTAGCTAAATTTAAGTATTAGCTTTTTATTTTTTGGTTGATAAATTCAATAGATACAATAAGAGGAGGGATTTGAATTCTAAATATCTTCGTTGAACACGCTAAATTAATGGTGCCAGTTAGGCTATAACTTATGCTATTACACTAATAGTTTATACATAATCAAACAATATAAAGACTAATGGTATTATGATTCATAACATTCAAGCCAACCAAAAAAAAAATCCAATACACGTGTTAAAGTGTTTTAAATCATAGAGACTACCACCTAATTGTTATAGAAACCCTAGTCTTGTTATGTAAATAAATTAGTAATACAATTATTTTACTAACTTTAATGCATAATTAGATCAAGTTCTGTTTTAATATTAAAGATGTAAACCCTTTCTAAACCCTAATTGGTGTAAAATAAAACCCCAATAGAAGAAGAAGGTAGAATGGGAAACCCCACTTATTCTCATTCCTATTTTTTAAGATATGATGGCATTTGAAAGTATGACGTCCGGTTCATACTTTTGATGCAGATTGCAAATACGATCAGATTCAAATCCAAATTTCTGTATCGATTACAAAAAAAGACTTTATTCACTTCAAAAAAAGAAAAAAGAAAAAAGAAAAAGAAAAAGAGGCTTTATTACAAATTGAAACTCACTAAATTGAATTCAAACCATTGACTTGGGGTCAAGCAAGCCAAACCAACTTTAGAGTAGACTGACTGACTGGCTAAAAACTTGTTATTTGTAGCAGGGCCTATACACAGACACAAGCCCATAATGTTGGGCATGGCGTTGGAGACCAGACATCATCGTAGCTTGCTCACGCTATTAATTCCTCTCCTCTCTGCCTCCTCTTTCATCTTTACCTGTTCCTACGGATATATCCTCGGACTCCACCCTCTTGGTACGGTACCCTTTCTCTCTCGTACTATAAATGGTTTTTTTTTTTTTTTTTTTTTTGTCTTTTGGTTTTTATCAACTGGGTTTACAGGGAAATTCATAATAGAGCAATACCCATATGCCCAATCGACATGTTCTTCTACGATTTCCTTTGAATTCTTGAAATTTGAAGTTGCTCCCTTTTGCCTTGCAGATGAGAAGTACTTTGATTCGGAGGTGATCAAGTGCAAGGATGGCTCCAAATCCTTCACCAGAGACCGTGTCAATGACAATTTCTGTGATTGTGTTGACGGGACTGATGAGCCCGGTAGGTTCTCATTCCACTTTCTAATTACGCTTTATATTTTTTGCTATACTTGTAGAAATGTCAATGCGTTATGGATGTGAATAATTAATGCTAACTATAGTTCTCTCAGAACTTTGATTTTATTTTTTGTATTTGATGCGCTTTCCGCTTAATTTTCTTTTCCACTATGGTAGATTATGGTTGAAAAGAATTGCTAAGGTTGTCAAATTTAGAATTTTATTGGGTATGATAGAATAAATTAGAGAAGTCAGGTAATGGATGTTTCGCCTTTCCTTGATATTGCGGACATGGCATCATTATATTGGGGGCTAAATCTTGTTCTTGAACTTATGTTTAGCAATTAAGGGTTCATGCTTATGGAGAAAATTTGGAATTCTCAAGAGAGTTATTTCTCATACTGCACGTGTACTTTTCTCGATACACTTGACAAGGGAAATAGAAAATAGTACTTGATTGTTGTAATCATGCTCCTTGAGAGATATTTTGGTCCAAATTAGAGAAGATAGATTCTAATTGGGAGAAGTCTGATTTTATGTGTATTGATTGGAATCTCATCTGAAGATCCAAGGATTTCACTGGCATTTTCTTTGGATCATCTTTATCTGTAATGACCATGGAGAACACATCAATGATCAATCATAAACGCTTTTGTTTGAAAGCAGACAGGCAAGTCATCCTTTAAGTTGAAATGTCACAAGCTACTGGCATTTTCTATGGATCATCTTTATCTTTAATGACCATGGAGAACACATTAATGATCAATCATAAACGCTTTTGTTTGAAAGCAGACAGGCTAGTCATCCTTTAAGTTGAAATGTTTCAAATGTCTTTTTTTCCATAAAAGCCAACATTTTTTTACTCCTGTTGTTGGTTGTTTGCCCCCACAGCTGAATTGTTTTAAAAGTTTCAATTTTTGCCAGATTCCTTTAATTGTTGGATGTCAAGATGGAGATTATGCACGAAAAACTCCATTTTCTATGTCTCTTTACCCCCCTCCTCCTCCTCCCGCCAGCACTGGGTTGATCTCTGATTTTAGGCTGACAGTTTGGTAGTCTTCCTCGGATGATATTGTTTTCAGTAATCCTGATTCTTGCGTAATGATACAAGTAAATTTACTAATATGGATAGTATGCTTCATGTTGAAAATCAAGGATTCCCTATTTACCTTGCATTCAATGATGTTTATATCTTTGCAAGTAATTTCAATTTTTTAACTTCTATCTTGCATTTGCAGGAACTTCAGCCTGTCAGGCAGGGAAATTTTATTGCAGGAATGTAGGAAGTAAACCTCAGTTTATATTTTCTTCTCGCATTAATGATCGATTTTGTGGTAAGTAATATCTCAAAAATTACTTACCTTTTGCTTCCCATTGATCTGGGTAATAATTAGGGCTTCTTTAATTTTTCTTTGCAATTTGTAGATGCTAAATTTAGTGGGCAATAACCTATATGTCAGGAATTATGCTTCTGACCCTGAAATGTGATTGACTAATGAGCTCCCTAGCGAGAGACATGGTTGTTTCGAGTTTCATAAAGCTGGAGTCCTTTTGTTGACCCGTTGATTAATAGTTTGCACATCTACGATCCTTTGCGCATTATCAAATCATATTAAGCGACTCTCATCCATTTTTTTATCAATGGAAGTTGTTTTACCAACTCGTTGGAATTTAGGGCTAGCAGATTGCATTTTTTTTGGGATAATGTAATGTTACAACAAGTGGGAGAGGGGGGATTCAAATCTTGGTTCTCCTCATAAGGGAGATCAGACAATGCCACTGAGTTACAAGGCTATTGACTAGTGCATACAGACATACAAGAAATAAAATATTCTCACAAAACAACAATATTTAATGTGGTTTGGTACATCTGTGCTTACACCCCCAGGAAATGCCAACTGAAATACACTAAAGTTACCAATGAGAGGATCTCATTGGCATAAGCTACCAAATCCTTTACAATTTTTTCTATATAAGGCTTCAATATCTATTACCTGGTGGACAGGAATTATCAAATTACTTGTACAAGGAATAGACTTCCCTTCCACACCAAGAAAACTGAAACCAAGTTAAAATAGCTTTGTGCAAATTTCCAACAGTGATTTTTCTTTGAAATTTCAGTGCTAACATTGTAAAAGAAATTTGAGACTTAATTAGAGTTGTCTATACCACTTAGTCCATTTACATAAAATTTGAAGTCCATTTTTTTGTTGGGATGAATGGATTATTGGTTTGCTCTTATTCCTTCTACTTTTAATTCTAGTTATGGATTCAATATCTTTCTAGATTGCTGTGATGGAAGTGATGAACATGATGGTAGCGTCCATTGTACCAACACATGTGTTATGGGTGGGAATATTGAGTACATGACCAGCAGTAATATCTCAACAAGCCTTGACATGAGCTCTATTGATGTAAAACAAACAAAAAGTGGAGTTTATATGGAGGACTTGATCCAAAAGCTTAAAGGTATTCTTCTGTTTCTTGAAAAAAAAAGGGTATTCTTCAGTTTATTGTATTTTCTATGCGCTTGGAAAAATGTATATTGATAGACATAAGTTGGGGATTTGTGATTCCAGGTCTGAAGGTATTAATTATCCTACAGGTGGTTCTCATTTGTTTTGCGGTGATTTTTCGAATTTCCCATCGCCGTGCTAGATCTAAAATAAGGCGTTATCGTTGAAGGAGTCCACCAAACATATGTAGCTGATAGCTATATTTTGGTAATAAAATGCAATTTTTCATTTTTAAAGTCAGCATAATTTATTGAATTCTCATATCAACCCCCTCCTCTTTCAGATTCAGACAATTTAACAGCGATTGGTTGATTTCTTTATGGTTCTTTGGCATATGTGTATGGCTCTAATTCATAAATTGCTTTGTTGTGGGTTTTCCCTCCTTCCTCAGATTGGACTATTCTTAATTTTCAAGCCTGACAAGCTCCAAATTAAATTTGAGTTCATTGGGTCTGTACAAGTATTTGCTGCTGGGTAAGGAGCAATTTAGTGTATGGATGTCTGTGCTGCTAAAAACTACATTTAAATGTAAGCGGTGCATACTTTGGCTTGGTATCATGGATAGTACATGAATTAAAAGAACTTGCTTCAGCTTTTTGAAGACATAATAATATAGGATTGATACAGATGCAGGGGGAGTTTGGTTAGAGTTCTGATTTATCTGTAAAAATTACTTTTTTTTACCATGAGGAAGATTATCGATTCTGCTTGTTATGCTACTCATTCTGATTTTCCCTTGGACATGATCTATCACATTCACATATCCAAATTAATATACAGCATGGTGCTCTCTACAAAGTTGTTGAATATACACTTTTCGTTAGAATTTCAACTTGTCAGACCCACAATCTCTTGAGTGTTTAACCCCTGTTTTGTGTGGAAAGAAGGTAACAATTGAGTTCAAGCTCATTGGTAATGCGTGAGGATTTTTGTTTGACAAGGTTCAATTGAATTGGTTTTTGGGAACCTTGACAAGGCTTAACTATTTATGACGAAAGCTTACAAGTTACATTAACTTGCATGTTGGGGGGACTGAGTTAAGTCCTGGCAAAACCGACATGTTTACGGTTTACCCTAATCAGTGCCCATGAAGCAAGTGTTTAAATGGTGCGAGCTCTGCAACGAAAAGAAGGACCTAGTCAAGTGTAAAAACATGCTCATTCAGAGAAGAATGAAAATCAATCATTTTCGTAGAAAACCAGTTAAGAGTAAAAAAAATCATGGGCCAAACAAATCAATATTTCACCATAAATTATACCAAGTACATATTTATGAATGAAAAAAATCCTTTATATTCCACAAATTACAGTGTCATTTGTCTAATTTTTATTTTATTTTGTTTTTATTTTTAAAATTTAGTTATTTTAAAAGAAAAGAAAAAAATGTATCAAACTATGGTTGATAGAGTACAACGCGGTGGAACACTTTAGCAATTTCCTAAAGTCCCAAAATGAAAGAGCCCTCAATAAGTATAATTTTATCGAATACTACACTTTTATATATAAAAATATGAAATAAGATATTTAAGTGATAATTCAATGATAATGATATTTTTTAAGATGCTACATATTTGTGCTTCAAACTACATTTCCTTTTTTTTCTTATTATTTACCTATAAAAAAAAACAATTCATATTCAATGACTTTTTAAAATAAAAAAATGGTCATACTTAGTAAAATAGTATATTAATTTTTCTTAATTTTCTCCCTTTTAACATAAAAACATTTGTGCAAGATTTACCAATAAAAAAAAAATTTCTCTCTCTCTCTCTCAAAAAGAATTTTTTGCAACGTGTCACAACAAACTATTCACTTTCTTGCTATTTTAAAGAAAACGTCTTCGTCTAGTGCATTTATGAACTGGACACAATACTATGCAAATAGTAGTCCAAAATTGGATATATGTCCACATTGTATCATGTTCAATGCACTAGACGGAAGCTTCACTCATTTGCATATCATGTCAACATGTCATTGTCAAATCATACTTTTCCTGTCTTTTCCTTGAATTTATTTGCAAAGCTCACATTTAAGATAAATGTTTATTTCAAAATTTTTTTTTCTCTATATTATGTCATATATTTATTTGATGTAAAAAAAAAAATTGTTATTAATTTGTGTTTATGCTAATCCATCCCTTCTTGTAAAAATATACCTATAAAAAAGGGAAAAATATCAATTTTTTTTAATGGGAAGAATATGAATATCACATTTTTTTTAATGTAAAAAACTAAAAATATTACATATTGAATAAAATAATTTTTACAAGGAAAAAAAGAAGAAGAAGAAGTTATCATGCCTAAAATTGTATCAAGCCGCAAGGCGGCCTGTCTTTGGTAATTCTATACTCTCTCTTTCAATACTCAGTAGGCAACTTAGGTGGAAGAGGATAGACACATATGTAGAAAAACAGAGGAGCGCTCTCTAAATATCACGGCAAGGGACATGCGTCCTGGCCATCATAATCCTCAGAGACCGTCGAGGATGCTATCTTGCCCAGACTTAAGAGTATGCTCTTCAAGTCTCCGTTGCGTGCGTTAAAAATGTTGTGCGCTCTACTTGTTTGACAATATTCCTCAGAGAAACCTGGTTTATTGAGTTCTACCTTACCATTTTAGGATACATGTATAATTTTACAACCAAAACTTTCATGGCAGGCTGTGCTGCAAGGCTGTGTTTTCATAATATAACTTTGAATTTTTTACTGCACTAATCTTGATGGAAAAAGTTTCTTGTGCATATGAAGGAATTTTTTTTATATTTTAATCTCTCTCTCCCTCTCTCATTCTCTGAGATTAAATCTTGGTTGTTGGTTATGTGAGTATTAATTAGCTTAACACGAGCAGTAGTCTTATAACAATGAAGGGTAAAGAGGTTTAGAATATGTTCATTTATTAGTATCACTGAAAGTGCCAAGTTGGGATATCTTAATTGTCTGAGACAGATACTTCCTGAAATCATAGTTTGGAAAGCCTGTTTTGTTTTCCTTTTTGCTAGCACGATCACTTGCAGGAATTCATTCTTTTTAGCTTTTCTAATCACGGTAAAATTTTGATCACTCGAGTCCTGCTTGTCTTCTACATGGATTTTCGCTAATGTTTACCTTAATTAATGCCATACTCTGCAACCTTCATATTGATGAAGTATAGCATACTCTTTGTGGTACCACAGGTTTTCTTTTATCTTTCTATTTACTGGATTACCTCTTAGTTTATGTTTTATTTTTCGTATCATACATTTTTCCAGCTTCTGTCGTTAACAAAGACCAATTTCTGCAGGTTTCATGTTGTAACACATGATTCCCCACTAGTATATTAATGTTTTGCAATCTTGAAAATGATGGTTGGAGCAGCAAAGATTTGCAGATTTCTTCTGCATTTTCATGATTGTCACTTCCGGTTTCCTTCAATTCACCCATTCTCATCGCAGCAACGGCTAGAAGAATCTGTTAAAGCTGCAGTTGAAGCCAAAACCTACCAACAAATTCCTGACCTTGTTTCCTCAAAAGAAGCTTGCCAAAACCCAAATCCATTCTCATTCCTCTCGACCTTTCCCCTCAACCTCAGAACACAAATCATTGATGAAATTTTGCAGTCTTTTATTCCTCTCAGACCCCGCTCTCGCCCCCAGATTGCCTATACATGCCTCCTCTCATACACTCTCCAAAGCCCCAATCCCCTCCCTCTTGGACTCGCTATCCTCCAAAGAGTTCTTCACTCTGGCTGTGTTCCTGTCCCTCAAACTCGCCTCCTCCTCTCTTCTGCATGGCTGGAGCGCCAGCACCATTCTGAGTCTGTTCCTAACATCCTGTTGGAGATGCAATCAATTGGATATTGTCCAGACTGTAGCACATGCAATTATCTTATATCATCTCTATGTGCTGTTGATCAATTGGCAGAGGCCGTTAAAGTGTTGAAGGGAATGGGTAGGGCCGGATGTGTTCCTGATCTGGAAAGTTATGGCATTGTAATCAGTGCAATGTGCACACTCAGAAGAACTGCAGAGGCAACAGAGATGTTGAAGCAAATGGTGGTGCAAATGGGATTGACACCAAGGCAGGGAACAGTGGTGAAGGTGGCAGCAGCATTGAGGTCAAACAGAGAGATATGGAAGGCAGTTGAGATGATTGATTTCTTGGAGAGAGAGGGTTACGCTGTTGGGTTTGAAAGCTATGAGTTGGTGGTTGAGGGGTGCTTGGAGTATAGTGAGTATATTCTGGCAGGAAAGGTGGTAATGGGGATGACAGAGAGAGGGTTTATTCCATATATCAGGGTCAGGCAAAAGGTGGTTGAGAGACTTGCTGGTGTAGGTGAATGGGAACTTGCTTGTGCTGTGAGGCAAAGATTTGCAGATTTAAAGTCTTAGCACTCACAATTCTTCTCGGAGTGGGTTGATTAAAGTTCAATGTCAAAAGGACTAAGTACATACTGCAACATCTAGTTGGCATCTGAAAATTACCAGGTCAATGTAGTTTTGTTAGTCACTCAGTTGCGTAGCCAATTGTAGTAAAAAAATTTATGACATTCGTATCTTCATACAGTACTCAAGTGGGTGTTACCGTGTTAGAGTTGAAAGCCAGACTCCTTTGCAGTTACAGCTGAACAAGGTTGTGTATTGAAGTTATTATATTTGTTATAGAGCAGTTATAAAATTGCAAGGAGAGAAAACATGAAAATTATACAACTATTATGAAAATTTAAGTAGAAATAAAGAATCAAGAGTTTTCAATGCAAGGTTTCTGATAATTTGTCCAATATGTCTTCTTTCTGGTTCTGCACATCTATTGGTTTTTGTGGACTTCTTTCCCAATTCAGATGTCCACCTGTAATTGACCCAAACCCTTAGCCCACCTTCTTATGGTCTGCCAAATCAGTTGTATCACAATTCTCTTTATTTCAGTTCTTTTTCATCTTAACCTTTTCCTTTTAGTTTTCATAGAACTACTCTGCCTAGGAATATTTTCTTTTCTCTCAAATGGTTTTATTAATATTGGAGATTTTGTATCATAGCATTCATTATTCAGCTAATGATTAGTAGAGGCTGGAGTTGTTATTTTATTCATAAAAATGTCAAGTATTTTAAAAAAGTTCCATGTTTTTGGCTAGGATGTGCTTTAAGCAAACTACTACTAGAATTCAACAACTAATTGATGGTTATGATAGTTTCATGTGGGAATGCATCCCTTGACCTGCATCTAATGGCCTATTGAGGTAGACCTATTGTTTGAAAGAAGTTTAGCTGTGCCAGTATATCCCATACTATGTTGCAGGTCACATGGATTAGCTTCTTCAAGGCATTGTCTGATATATTTGCTTTAAGTGCTGCTTGTCTCTTAGATTGGCTATGTCCAGTGAACTGCCTCACTGAATTTGTGATCCTTAAACCTCAAAATCTTAATATCCTAAAGTTCACTGTCTCTATTGAGTGGCTTTTTATCTCCAACTCTCCTATGCATCTTAATGAGGTTGTCCTGTTGAAGTTAACTTGGTAAAGCCATGCTCAGGGCTTCATTTTGTATTGATTACTCTATCTTAATAACCAACAGTTGTTGATCACTTTTCCCATTATAGAAATAGTTTTTTTCTTTTAACTATATCTATTAAATTCTCAAATATTTGCTAAGATATGTCAATCTAAAAATTTGCAGATATACTGATGGGCTTCTGTTGATGACAAGGGCCTGCATTCACATCAAAATATGTTTTTATTAGCCCTAAATTTGTCTTTTGATGCTGATCATGGTGATCTCATGTAGTGTTGCAATAATAGCTTTTCAAAGTCATGTTCACTCATGGTGACAGTTCAACCTTTAGTTTGTTATTAATGGAATATTGTCAACACCTCTGACTTATATACTAAGCACACCAGCATTACTGGCCAAATAAATCCATCAAGCAAGCAATCTCAGTAAGATATGTTATGGATTCCATGCTAACCCAATTGCTGGGCCATCAAGATTTCTGGTTTCAAGTTGATGCCTTGTTGATGAATCTCAACTTGCACCTAAAAGCTTACTACCCTGAGATTTCAAGGTTCAGAATATCTCCATGGTAACCAATCGGATTATAAACAAATGTAGTCAGTTTGGAAAAGTTCAAAATAGAATTAGAAAAGGATTTTGAATCAAGAAACCATGATATGGATTGATTATTCATATTATAATCTGCACATGAGCCTTTGTTCTTATGTAAGCTTCATATTTCGTGATACCTTGCACCACATCATTTTCCCTAGTCTGTGACCTACATATCTCATATGTTATTTATTTCAATTTCATAATTGCACTTTATATTTGAAGTTTACATATAAGTACCATTTTAGAGGAACTTTTTAAGCTAACTTACTGTCATTTTAAAGCCAGAAATGGCCAGATGAACTAACAAGGCTACTCAATCCATAAGAGGGTAGCTAGCATCCATAGCAATTCCACAAATACCATGCTTATTTTGGGAATCACGTCTCATCCTTATATAACCGGATTCACCCCAGTCAGCACCCCATGAATTCTTCACAATCCAGTACTTACCACCATCTTCTCCATAGCCAACTGCTGTGACTCCATGATTGAGGTGAGTTCCACACTGGCCAGAGAAGATACCTTCAGAGTAGAATTGAAATTTATAACCGCCAGCATCTACTGCAACAGAGACAGGTTGGTTAGCAACTGCAGCTTGTAGGCTTTTCTCATCATTGGCTGGTACCTTTTCATAGCCGCTTATCGTCGCTGTGTGAGTTTTTTCTTTGGCTTTGTTGCAGGAGCCTTCCTTTCCCTTATAAGGATAATCTTCTTCAGTGGTGAGTCCACCATTCTTTTTTATGAACTCAAATGCTTTGTCCATGAATCCACCATTGCAGCCTTCATTTCCAGTGTCAATATCACAGTCCATGAGCTCTTGTTCTGACAGAGATACTAACTTTCCTTTTTTGATTTTGTTGATACCTTCCACTGCTGCCACTGCAGAGAATGCCCAGCAACTTCCTGAATCATAAGGTTGGTAGTTGGTATCAGATCATGAAGTTTGATGGAATTTGTCAAAAAATAAATTTCTTGGAGAGCTTCCAATGACGGAAGAAACTATTCTAACGACCTATTTTTCATTATCGGCACCATAATGATGTTGTTGTTAATGTTTTTTTTGTTGTCATAAAAGGCGCATGCATTTACTACAAAATAATATCTGTTTTCCCATCTTCTAGGAGCTTTAATTAGGAGCTTTCAGTGAAGCTGATTTAATTATACAAGCAAAAATCTAGATCAAAAGTTCATAAGAAAATGTTGTTAGTAGTCAATTCTCTTTATGGTCTTTAACCATGCACTTAAATGTTCAAATTTACACCAGGGAAAACACAAATTCCTACCACATTCGCCTTGATCCTTCATTGGAGTAACAGCACCTTCCTTTCTCCAATCCATGCTAGTTGGCAAACTCTTATTTTTGAAATGGCAGAAGTTTGTCGTTGGATGCGACATGGTTCCAAATCCCAAGTAGGCAGCTTGGTACTCCCCGTTTGACAAGTCTGCAAATCTATTGTCAGCGAGCTTGAATGAATGGTTTTGAGAATTGAAGTAGTCAATGAGCTCGACGTTCATTTGGTAAATGCCAAAACGCAATTCCTCTTCCTCTTTGTTCTTGTATCTTCGTCCATACCGTGCAACCCAGCTTTCATATCTCTCCCTCATGGCTTTTGGGTCATATGTTAGAGGCAGCGTATACTTCTCACAACATGCCCTTGCCCAAAGAATCCACATGATCACAAGAGTCAAGCTGGCATTTCTTAATTTAGCAGGAGTCTCCATGTGTAGCTCAGAATGTAGATGGAAAATGAAATATTATGTTTAGCTAGCATTATCTTACTAAAGATAAAGCCTTAAAATGAGTTCGATTTCATGTTCAAATTGGCTACGTCTCGCAGTCATCATTTATGCTTGCTTTTTTTCGTTCATGTTTTTTGCGCTTGAGAGTTTTACTAAGGCAAGTAATTTGTTTTAGCAAATAAATAAATAAAAAAAGCAAGTAATTTGTTGTATTCAGTTTCCAGGTTGGGTTATATATATGGTAAGCTTAAGACGGCTAACTGGCTAAGGTCTCAAACTAGAATCAATTGCAGATTTCTGTAATAAAGCAGTAGAACATTTTGGTGGGTTGGGTGTAATTATATTGTCAATGTTTGCACATATGGGACTGTACACGAGTCACGAAAGGAGCTAAGCCGAAATGTTGAACACTTGGTGTTCAAGTTTCATTCACAATAAGTCCAGAGGAAAAAAAAATCAATTGTCAGGGTGACAAATTGTTATGTGAGAATCGGGAAAAACTGTCAACTTAATTGTTGTGAAAAATATTGTCTGTAATATTACTTTTTACCTTTCTTACTTCATAGCCACAAGTAATTTGTTTATAATTCAATAGTAATAATTTTTATAATTATAGACAGTATCATAGTGTTTCCGAGCATATCGACGAGCATTGCTTTATTCAAATTTCAAACTTAGTTCATATAGAAATTGAGCTTCCAAGTTTGAGCTTGAACTTGGTTCTTTTCATTAATACACAATATTGGATGAACATCATAATGAACCAAACTCGAGACATTGCAACACAAGAAATTATATTGCTTTGAGGCATAGTTATTAAGCCCGACTCAGAGAGTCAAGTTATCGGTTCAATTAGTGGGTCATTGGTTAAACACCGCAAGGTCAAATAATTTTTTTAAAATAAATATATATAAAAATAAGTTTGAAAAATCATAATATAAATATGTAAAATTTTAAAAAATAGTCATATAACTAAATTAACCTAGCCTTTATAATTCAAAATCAGGGTTTCATAGTAATAGAATAATCTTTTGATGGAATGAGAGTTTTGAAGGTAAGCAAACATATAGGGAATTGCATTTTTGTTGTTATTGAATTTTTTAGGTTTTTTCATTTTAAAATTACCATATTATAACACATCAAACAATAAAAAAAAAAAAAAAAAAAAATCAATAAAGTGAATATATAAATGTAATTTTACAAATTTCACAAACCTAGCCGGGTAATAAAAACTCATTTGGGTTCCATAGGTCACCACCAACCCATCAAGTTTGACTGGGTTTGATTGTGTCTTATACAGAAATAGTCCATTTAAACACCCAAACTAGTCTCGATGTCGGGTCACTGGGTTTTTAGTTTGATCGGTTGGGCTAGTCTAGGATTAATAACAGTGCTTTTAGGGCCTATACATCTACAACATGTCGAAACCAAACCTACGGATTCCAATTTCTCTAGGATTTTAAGGTCAGAGGCCAAACTCACTATAAGATCTTGCCAAGCCAATTGTTATGCAAGAGCCGGCCAATAACACGATGTGGTGGGCCTTTTTTTGTATCCTAGGCTGGACGGCACCTGCTGTACTATGGCCCAATGATTCTGGGGTAGGAGAGTTGAGACTGACTCAATTGAAGCTCACCTTAGGCCAACTTGTACACAAGCTAAGACCCTTGGCAAAGATCTTAGTCACATGCCCACGACAAGGAATACTATTACAAAAATGTTATAGCAAGAGAAACATAATACAACAGGATAGTTAAAATATTCTAACTAAAGTACCAAATATAATGTTTAAATGATTTTTCAACAGGAAAAGTAAACAATAATATGAGTATGGCAGGAATGAATAAGCAATAGAAGAATAACGTTAGTACTTGAACAATAATGATAAAAGAAGGAAGGGGAATAATTTACTGAACTTGGCCCTTTGACAGATTTAATTCCAAGAAGGGAACCAATTTCCAATGTAGGTAACCTCACAGGGAGATTCTGCCACAGAAATTGCCTACTTTGGAAAATGGGCCTAAATGGCTTAATATCAAACTCTTAGCTTGCTAAAGAGTGGGCTATTGAGAGGGAGAAAAGTAAGTAGCCTATTGGTGCATGCTCTATCACTTCTCACACTCTCGTTTCCTCACTACTCTCTTATTCTCTTTCTTTTTGTTTTTTCTCTCTGTTTTTCTTTTGCTTTTTGTTTCTCTCTTTGTTCCTATGTTTCTTGCCGTCCTTCCTTGTTGTTGTTTCACTGTGCACGGCTAAGGCCTTTTTATACTATCTGTCATAGTTAGATTTACCATTTTACCCCTCAACCACTTTTGACCTGTTGTGGGTGTCCATCCCGGATTACCCACTGGTTTGCTAGCTGCCTAGCCATCATCACTACCCTGTATTGGCTACGCTACGTTCTGTTCCCAGATAAAGGGAATTTTGTTTTATTTTCTTGCTATCCATGGCATTCCCATCTAGATAAGGGTTAGGCATTGTCTCATACTAACTCCTATAGCATGCACCTAGTGATTCCAGCTCATCTTTGCCTTTTTTGGGTGGTATGTCATCCCAATAGGACATTTCCCCTAAAAGAGCTTGAGTAAGAACCCTAGAATAAGCTTCTCCCTTCTACCTACCTTCAGACCACATCCTATCTTACCTCTGACCCATGGCCTACCGCCCCTGTATTGGCTGGGTACAGGTTGGTGGTGCTTGAGTCTTGTATGTGCTCCACTCTTATGTGAGTCCATTGCTTGTCTGGCGTTCACGCATTTGCTATTGCCTATGGGTTTGTCTGGTATTGCTGTGTGTTCTGCCGCCTGCTTAACCTTTTGTGGCGTAAGTAAGTCATTAGGTCTTCATTCTTCTCATCTTGTTTCTTCTTTGGGTTAGGTATTGTGTGGATGTGGGCCTTTGCTTCTTTCAATTCAGCCCTTATCTCTTTTCACCCTTGGTTTGTGGGCTGACTAATACTCCTGCCATGCCACTGCATTGTTTCTGCCATGACATTGTTTAACTTTCGTTTGATGGCCTTCCTCTGAGCTTGCCATGTATTATTGCTTCCTTCAATTTACATTACCCAGTATTTCTACTGGTTAATTCTCACATGATCTTGGGCTCCTTCGGCCTATTCTATTCCTTTTGGGCATCCTCGGCTAATTTCATTCTTTTGGGCATCCTCGGCCCGTTTCATTTCTTGGGGCATCCTTGGCCCATCATATTATTTCCTACTTCTTACATTCTCACGGGCTTTTGCTAAATCTTTCTGACTTCCTTGACTCAATTACCATATCCTTTATTTTTGGGTTTATTGGCCTTTAAACCAACCCCATTTACTAATTCCTTTCTTTGAGCTTCTCGGCCCATCTTTGCTTGTTTTCTACTTCTTACGATTTCCATGGGCTTACTACTTCCTTTTTTGGGGCTCCCTTGGGCCCATTTACTTTCTTTGGGGTCATTTTACTATTTTGTGGGCTTGTGTACCATTGTTCTTGCCATTCGGGTTTAATGGTTTTTCTTACTTTGCTAATTCTTCTTTCTTCACCCCTTGTTATACTGTTGGACTTCTTCTTGCCATTGAGCCTTTTCTTTTTTGCCAAAATGGGCCTCAACACACGATAACATGCTAATGAAAGTGGGGGCATAAACATGGTGTTGATATAATATGCAGAGCATTATTTACGTGAGGGAAGTTTGTTCCAACATTTCTTGTGATTAAGACAAGTACTATGATAACACTGGCCACGTTAAGTTTATGGCAAAACTTAGATACAATAATTTAAGTGCTTTACATTAAGTTCCTTAGTTAAATTTAAACATATAATTGTACTGATTAATAAACACAAATGGTGTCATCTTTTTCTAATGACAATTAAATCTATAGATCAAAAAATCAATTCGTTTGGTTCTAAATATGAGTTGAATTTGAATTGGGCAAAATGAATCATAATTTTTAATTTTTTTTTGGCATTTTCATGATTCATGTAAGAAGAGGAATTTGCTGAAGACAGACAAGCAGATTCATAGAACCTTGCTTATATGGATGAATCAAATTATGCCGCACAAAGCCTAGTTCATTTGTTCGATAGAGCAAAGAAATTAAAGGAACGAGCCTTTAAATATTTTATGGTGACAGATGGTAGAAGACTATTTGTTACATAACTACCAATAGGCTAAAAGGAGAGAGGGAGAGGGAGAGAGGGAGAGGGGGGGGGGGGGGGGGACTGTTAATCCTTGCAATATCATAATTACACAACTAAGCACAAAATTTCATTATTCACATGCTTTACTCAAGAAAAGTGTAATTCTTAAAAATTATTTACTCACAGAGAGAGAGAGAGAGAGGGAGAGAGAGAAGTACTTGAATTTAATTTTGAAGAACACGCACCCACGAAGATGCTTCATTGCCAGGCATTTGCCTTTAGATGGAAGGCGGTAAATATATTCTAAACATTTGTCTAATAATGATTAGTGCGGCAAAAACTTGAATAAACAAACAAAAAAAAAAAAAAAAAAAAAAAACATAAATTCCGGAGGGATGAGATAGAAGAAGGAAGATACGTAGAAAGTAGAAACATAGAGATAAAATTAAGGACATAAATATGCCCTACATGTGGGTATGGTTTGGGGACAAAGCAAAGAAAGCCTTAGATCGAGCGTGCAAACAATTCACATGGGAGCATGACATATGATCCGATCCGATCCTTTATAATCCTAGCTCCTTCCCCTTTCTCTTACAGCTCACTCCCCAAATCTTATCCCACGTACAACTATTCCCACTCATCCTAGCTACTACTACCATTTTCCTCTTTTCATACCATTATGCCTTGCCTCCCATCCATATCTACCACATCAAAGTTTGTGTAATCATTGCTACGTTTTATTAAGTGAAACTAGTGTGGGTTAATTAGAGTATTGTTTTAATTGTTGAATTTCTTGTTTTTATTAATGTGAGGTTTTGGTTAAGTAGTATTGAATCTATTGATGATCTAGAGTGCTAAGTATCAGTTGAGTGATTAAATTTTTACATCCATCATTGAAGCTTGTCAAGAAACTCAATTAATAAAAGAGACTTTAAATCTACCACTTAACAATCATTTACATAATATTTATTTCATCATAAAATCTATCTATTTAGAACCAAATTCTCTACATTTTATAATTCTAATCTATTTAACCAAGCTATTAAGATCAGATGATTGATAAAATTTGAAAAAAGAAAAGAAAAAAGAAGACAAACAAATGAGTTTGGCTTACCTCTAATAATTTTTTAATAGGATAAGTTATTTTGTTTTAAATATACAATGACAAGTAGTAGTTGGTTTTAATCTCCATATTTTATTTAGTTAGTAGATGATGTGATAGTTTCTCATTAAAACAAAAAGAGATTTCAGTTAAAAAAGTACTGGAGGTAAGCCAAACTCCAAGTAAATAAACTATCACTTTTTGAAAAATAAATAAACTATCACTTGAATCAGTTACATAAATTATATTTATCCTTTTATGTCTTTATTCAAATATATATTTTGGACAAATCTTCAATAACAGTTTCCTAACTTCCCTAAAATATATTACAATTAGTCAATAATCATGTCTTATTAAGTGGAGTTACATGTATCATTTTTATCTTTTATGTCCTATTCAAATAAAGTAATGCTAGGACTATATAAAATGACACAACTTTTTCCAAAACTTGCCGCATGGCGAGTTATGAGTAGTAGAGATGTGATAATGGGTCCATGTGGAGACACATTCTACCACTCACAACTCGCCATTTTATATGATCCTAACATTACTCATTCAAATATATATTTCGGACAAATCTTCAATAATTGTTCCCTAACTTCCCTAAAATATATTACAATTAGTTAAAAACCCACTTGTCTTATAAATCGGAGTCACATGAATCATTTTTTAATAATGTTAGAGATACAAATTTTTTACAAACTATTGATGTGGTGAGTAATTATTGATAGTGATGTTAATAGTGGGCCTAGATGAAAACTAATAAGAAATTAGATATATCAACCGTTAGTAAAAATGTTATAAAATAGTTTGTGTCTGTAGCACTACTCATCATTTTTATCCTTTATGTCCTATTCAAATATATATTTCCGAAAAATCTTCAATATCCGTTTACTAACTTACAATAGGTTAGGAACCGTGTTTGATTAAGCAAAGATCACTAATTCAAATACTATTTTCTCATATTCCCTTGCAACCAAAGACTCAAAAATTACCCCCAAAAAAAAAAAAAAAAAAATCTCATCCCCTCAGTTTCTAGATAAATTGTAGAAAGATTAGGAGGCTATAAGTAGCAAATAAATCTTGACCCATGTGAGTGTTTGATGGAGATGTTTCAAAATGATCAAAAATTCCAATCCAACGGCTGTAGATTAGCAATGCAAACTTGAAAAAGGTTTTGATAAAGTGGTAAGCGAAGCATGGGAATGTTTTTTTTTGGATGTATATAATAATAATGAGACTATAATAAGCTCTCTCTCTCCCACTAAAGAGGCGGTCACAAAGGCACGTGGTGGCTGATTCCGCTAGTTATTAAACTACTGGCGACTTTCCAGTAATACCGTTGAGTCCCAACCTCCTCCCAGCTGTACATAGCTGTCCAATCCTCCCCATGTGACCCCACTGCACAAACGCACACACACACATTGCATATAACATTTATTGGGATTTTGAAAAGGAGCTGTGTAAGAAAAAGCTTTAAACCCCTCCTCTTATAATGAATGATATGTTATTGTTGTTGTAGTTGTCGTTCATGTGGTTTTTCTTTCTTCTTCTAAACATTCTCTAGTTTGCTTTTGGGTATGTTTGAGGCATTTGGTTTGTGAAAAGAGATTGTCATTTTGGTTTTACTTTTCAAGTTTCAACATTGTGTCTGTGTGTGTTTGAGTTTATTATACAAGAAGCTTTGTTGTAGATTAATTGCCATTCAATTTGGTTTGGTGGGTTTGTTGGGGTTGAGTTAATTCTTTCTTTTCCTTAAATCATTGTGTTATGGCACAATTGCCTCCCAAAATCCCAAACCTTTCACCAAATTGGCATGACTTCTCTCACCAAAGAATACCTTCAATTGGGAGTATGACACCAAACATCACCACCACCAATTCCACCCCCACCAATGCCACCACCCAAAACCCTTCTTGGGTGGATGAGTTCCTAGACTTCTCGTCGTCGAGGCGGGGATCTCACCGGAGATCCGTTAGTGACTCGATAACCTTCCTAGAGGTGCCAATGCTAGATGAATGTCGCGGCTCGAATGCACCACCTGGCTCTGGGGCAGCAAGCAATGAGTTTGATAGGTTTGATGATGAGCAATTCTTGTCCATGTTTACTGATGAAATATCCACTGCTGTGGCCCCTACTGTGTCGTCCTCGAACCCCTCCACACCATCTGATCATAACAGCATTAATGACGAGAAAGAAGCACCAGCACAAGATCATCAGTTGAAGCAGCAACAGCAACTAAAGAATGAATCCGAGGAGGTTGAAAGCCAATGCAATTCAGACTCACAAACTCCACCTAACATGATGCCAAATTCGTCCAACGATAGGATAACTGATCCTAAAAGGGTCAAAAGGTAATCATGCATTGACATTTTTTTCTAAGAGGGTGTCGTTGAATATGTCAATAATTAACCAAAAAAAAAAAAATGAATTGTTATTTTTTCTTCTTTTATAATTCCATAGACCATAGTTATAATTCTTGGCAAAATGAATCACTTTTTAACAATATAATGCGTCTACAAAATAAAAACTTAACATATGAATGATGAAATATGAATCTCTTCCTTTTCATTTTTCTTTCTTTCCAGTTCTTGGCATGAGTAGCATACAACTTTAATTAATTTCTGATTAGCATCAAATGAGATATTAATATATATAATTTATGCTTTAATATATATGATGAGAAGTAAATCCCACGCCTTATATTGGTTTACATTATGGTTTACAATTATGTAGCAAGAAACAACAATATTTCCAATAACTTGCGCTGATTAATTAATATTGTTTATTATTTTTTTTTGGGTTTGGATTAGAATCTTGGCAAACAGACAATCTGCGCAAAGATCAAGGGTGAGGAAGCTACAATACATATCAGAGCTTGAACGTAGTGTCACCTCATTACAAGTATGTGTTTTTATCTATGGATTTTCTGCAAGAGTTGTAATTGTTGTTATTGCATGCTTTAAAATGTTCACATTTTTGTTTGAAGGCTGAGGTTTCGGTGCTGTCACCACGGGTTGCGTTTTTAGACCATCAACGCTTGCTTCTTAATGTTGATAACAGTGCTCTTAAGCAAAGAATCGCAGCCCTTGCGCAAGATAAGATTTTTAAAGATGGTAATTAGCTCTTAATTATCCAATTAACAAATATTTATTTTCCAATAACATGTTCATAGTTGAATGAATAGTGTTTACTTGTTAGAACATACTATTTCACACCACGCAATGAATAGGATGTGATGCTCAGTCCAAGTTGTTTCTGGTTGCATTTTTTTTTTCACCCCCAAAGAATATATTCTGTATGACATACAGGATCGTGTCTAAGATTTTCAAGAATTGACAGGTTATCTCATAAAAAAAGGAAAAGAAAAAAAAGAATTGACAGGTTCATTTGGATAGAATCTGTTAAATTATCCATTTACCATAGCTTACTTGATTTATGAATAACTTTTTATTTTTTAACATTTTTAAGTACAGTTGTACTTTTTTTCTGTTTTATTTATCTATTTTTTAAGTCCAATTAACTGGAGAAAATATACTCTTCGACTGATTTCGTAGGACTATGATAGGAGTATAGGACAGGGTTTCATGCATGACATTTTTTTTTTAGCTGTGGAATTCATTATTGAAAGATTCCTTGTCCATGAAACATGCAAACATTTCTTTAATACATGCCCGCGTTGAATTAACAAGATTTGTAAGAAAATATAACCAAAGAGTAGGTGGGCCTATCAGTTTACACTCTAAAAAATGGTCCAAGGACCTATTAAATCTCATAATGTCATCATAGAGAAGTAGCAAATCTCAATTTGCAACTTATTTATCATAACTGTTATAAAAAAAGAAGAAGTTATTTATCATGATTGTATGAATATAAAAAAAAGAAAACAGAAAAAAAAAAAGTTCTCTCATTCTTTGGATGAGGGGAACATTTTGGTGACATTTGATTGCAAACTAAGCAAATCATTCAACTAGAACTTAACCAACAATGAAATCTTTCTTAGCTTCAAATTCTTGGTCACTTCTGTATCCGTGGCCAATGGATCAAATACGAAATCTTTCTTAAATGACCATATAGTCTTTTCTTGAAAATTGCATGTCTAGATTTCATACAACCTTAAGAGAGGGAATGAAAGTGATTGGAGGGTCAACAAAATTAGTTTTAGGATAAAGTTATGCATGCATAACCGTGCAAAACATATGCCGTTGTCAGAAAACCTTGGAATGGGCTTTAACCAAATATATTGTATTTTGCAAAACAATGCAGCTCATCAAGAAGCACTAAAGAGGGAAATAGAGAGATTGAGGCAAGTCTATCACCAACAGAACCTCAAGAAGATGGAAAATGGTGCACCACAATCACAACCACACTCTGATGCCAAGGCTTCAATCGATAAAGAACAGCTTCTCCATGTTTGACTCTCTCTCCCACAGACTCCAAGTAGAAAGTCCAAGTACAAAAAAATCAGCTTGATTTTTCTAGGGGTGCTTTAATATGTTGCATGTGACCCATCAAAATGTTAGCTAATTTTCATTAGAGAAAGACAAAGGAAGTGTTATTGGGAATCAGTCACGTTCTGGGTGGGGAGAACTTTGGTTTGGTGCTCTCTGTGGCTAACCTGAGCGCTCTCACGTGATGTGTTTACCTTTAAGAATGGGACCACTCAAAGGTTGAATGATTGGATTGCAGGAAAGAACATGTGCATCTGTGGTTTTGAGCCAGGCAGAATTAAAAAAAAAAAAACAATTTGAGCCTTGTATTGCTTTCAACTGATAGGTAGGGTGTTGTGATGATTCTTTTTAGTATTTTATAGCTCATAAAAATTCTTTTTATATTTTTTTCTTGTTTCCAATATATTAATCTTGGAAGGCAAAGGTTAGTGGGTTTGTAACTTTGTGTTGGGATGTATGAAAGGAAGGGTTTGTCAGAGTGGTGTTGGGTACTTTCAGGTCAGATCTATTGTACTTTTTCCAGTGTTTTTCTTGGTTGTATGATAAACTTTATTCATCATATTGATTATGAATTTTCTTTTCTTGAAAAAAAAAAGGTAAAGATCCATTTGTGAACGTGAATATTAAATATTGAGTAGGAATTCGCTTATTTTATTAAAATTAAAATTTTTTTTATTAAAAATATTATAATTTAAGATAAAAGTTAACTGAAACAGTATAATAAAATTTATAAATAATATAAAAAAGTGCAGTGAGATTCATAAATAGTAGCATAAATAAATTAAATAGTAAAATAAGTTAGTAAAAATAATTCATGCCAATTGCACACCAAATAGTGAATTTCATAAAATATGGGTCTTGAATCTTTTATTTTGGATGGACAGAAGATCAATTCTAAACGTGAAGAACTTCACCCAAAAAAAAAAAAAAATTCTAAACGTGAAGAAATTAATAAAAATTCAAAAATTTAATAGAAAATATCCTTAATTCCTTCCAATAACAAACACATCATGAACAATAAAAGCCATTTCTTGTTAACTTTTCCATGTGATGTGTTTATTATCTGAGGGTATTAAGGATATTAATGTGTTTTTGATCTTCTTTTTAAAAAAGTAGAGATGTAATTTGCATCTATCCTAAACTTAAAGAAGAAAAAGTGATTTTATCAATTTTAATTTTGAAAACTTCATTATGTGGAAGAAAATTTAATGGATATTGTCATTAAAATTATGTAGAAATACATGTCTTCGAATATAGGACGATGACAGTTGCAAGATCTCCTCTTTACTTTTAAATATAGAATGATATCCTATTATCTTTTTTTTTGAGAGATAATTATAATATGCTGCTAACTCCGCAGCTCGAACCATTTCCCCCTAGACCCCCAAGCACTCTGTGTATTGGGAGGTACCAATTTAGCTACAAGGCCTTTGGCCTATTATCTTTTCGTAATGAATGTTTTACACTATCTGTTAATATTTTTGTTTAAATAATTATTGAGTATTTTTTTTATATATAAAAAATGTCCTGATCCACACATTAATGTCCTTAATACTAGAATTTGATCGATCAAATATACTATAATATTTTTATAGAACATTAGAATCATTCAATAACCTTAGCCTTAATACACAAAGACCAAATTCAATTAAAACAATTTTAATTTTTTTTTGATAATTTGAACCCTAGTTTTCCTCAAAAGAAGGAGAAGGCAATGTTGCTAATCTACAAAGTTTTTTTTTTTTTTTTTTATTTATAAATATTTTCTTTTTAAGACTAAAATTACAAGCCTCTTGGCCATAAAATGAGATTTATAATATAATTATCCACATCATTTATGTAAGATTGATGAAGTTACAATTAAACAAAAACAACCAATCGGAAAGCAATATATAAAGCGTATATTAAAAAAACATTATTTTTATTTTAAATATGACTTAGGAGAATAACTTTAAGAATAAGAGAGAAAATAAATTGTTTGATGATGATTAATTATCCATAAATTTAGAGAGAGAGAGAGAGAGAGAGAGAGAGAGAGAGAGAGAGAGAGAGAGAGAGAGAGAGAGAGAGAGAGAGCATATGTGGTTAATTGGTTAATAGTTATAAGAGTGAAGTTTTTTAGATGGAGAGAGGAAGAAGAGACTTTTGATGGGTAGATGGAAACATATATTTTTTGGCAAATGATAAAAGTTTTTTTTTTTTTTTAAATCTTTGAATTATTTTTTTATAATCTTATTGTTGGGGATGATGAGATTTGAATTCTAGGAATCTCTATTGAAAACACCAAGAAAAAAAATGCATATGGATTTTTATTTTTTCAAGTTTAGTCAGATATAAACACTGTGGGGCCTAAAGAATTTGGCCACCCCGGCCCACTTTATACCAAGCCCAAGGCCGATGCTGAGGAGGGAGAGACGCTCGAGGACAAAGTAAGAAAGTCCAAGTTGCCCAAGGACATTGCCGAGGACAATCCTGTCCTCGGCCAATCAAGACCGCGGGAGGAAGAAGTAGCGGGCCATCAAAAGTAGCCTCCCGGAGCAACCCAGGAGAAAGAGCAAGTACAAAGTGTCAGCCATGGAAACATGGTGGAGGAACAATTCAGGATAAACTGTCACCTTCACATTAAATGCCCACAACTAACGTTCTGGCCGCATTAATGAGGAAATGACCCCTGAACAGTGCAGCCTTGGTTGCTGCAACCCACAGAAAGAATGAGAAGGTGGCTGATGGGACAGACACTCAAGTAGCGACCTGCTTGATCAACAAATGGATGACCAAGATCAAATGAAAGAGGATATATAATGTAATAAATCCCTCTATAAAGGGGGAGGCAAGAAGAAGCAGAAAACACCATAGTGACTCGTATCATCTGAGAAACCTTTGTAACCTGGCATTGAAGAAATAATAAGAATTATTCGTTCCTTAGGAGAGTGCCGAGGAGCAGAATTTCATGCTTTAGCTTATATTCTTGTAATTCAACCCATTCACTGCCATGCTTATTTGTTGCAATCCTCGCTAAGGCCTAGTTCTTAAACCCATTCTCTATAAATTCATTGTATTGGGCCAGTTGGATCTGGGTCCACTCTTCCAGCAGTAGAACCACTCAGATCCAGCCCCTACAATTGGCGCCGTCTGTGGGAAGAACTTGTGTGTTAGTAAGGGCAATAATCAAGCATGGCAGGATCAGGCCCTCTCCAAGCAGGCCCCCACTAGCTAGAACTGGTTGGATCCCAATAGCAGGGTAACTTTCATAACCCTAAGCGTGATCGAAATGAAGAGAATGGAAGGTTTCGAGAGGGAAGTGTACACATAACTCAAACCAGCAGAAGCCACTCTCGTAGGAGCAGCCACGTGCTCCAGTGACGAAATGACAATCGGGCCATGCAACAAGAAGAAGAAATTAGGAGCCACGTATCCCAGAGACAGGATGATAAGCTGGCCATGCAGCGAGAGATAGACGACCTAAAAAGACAACTGTGTCATGCACAACGAAGGCGGTCTCGCCCTAGTCCTGACACGCCCTCTGATGATGAAAACGATTATAGGCAAAGATCGAGAACTCCTCCGAGTGAAACCTTCTCACATGAAGAAAAGTATTACTAGAGGTGTAGACGTAAAAGCCCATCTGCTAAGGGCTTGGGGAGTGACGCCATGAGCAGGGCGCTGGATAAACTCTCCAAGTTACCTTTCACGCATCACATAGAGGAAGCTATGCTCCCTCGGCAATTCCAGCAGCCAACCTTCACCATCTATAATGGCAAGACACACCCTGTGGAGCATGTGAGCCAGTTCAACCAAAGGATGGCTGTCCATTCCAAGAACGAGGCGCTGATGTGCAAAGTCTTCCCCTCCAGCTTGGGTCCAGTGGCGATGAGGTGGTTCAATGGCTTGAAGACGAACTCCATAGATTCATATAGACGGCTGACCCAGCCCTTTGGATCCTGCTTCGTTATGAATAGCAAAGCTCCTCGGCCCTTGAGCGCGTTGTTGTCTTTATCCATGCATGATGGGGAGACTCTAAAGGCTTACTCGGACCGATATTGAGAGATGTACAATGAGCTAGATGGCAATTTTGGTGATGTCGCCATCAGCACCTTAAAAAATGGTCTCCCAGTTGGGCACGGCTTAAGGAAGTCCCTAATCGGCAAGCCTGCCACTAGTGTGTGCCAACTAATGGATCGGATCGATAAGTACAAACGAGTAGAAGAAGACCAGCTGTAGGGTAAAGGAAAGGAGAAAGTTATCCCCCAGGAGAGGAGGGATTTTCAGTCAGACCGATACAACAACAGCCGCCCGAGGAGAGACTTTGCAGGGCAACCCGGAGCAACTAACACACAGACCATCGGCGCTGTGTTCCAAGAACCAGTGCACTGTGTATTGAAGAAAATCAGGAACGAGCCATACTTTAAATGGCCGAATAAGATGGCGAGAGAGTCCACGAGCCGCAACTAGAACCTTTATTGCCAATACCACCAGGACCACGGGTATACCACGGAGAACTACAGAAATCTCTGGAGCTACCTGGACCAGTTAGTTATAGAAGGAAGGCTGAGGCACCTTCTGCATCATTCCAGCGGGCATCAGGACCAGACCCATCAGGAACCCCAGAGAGGTAATGCCCTAGGGCCACCCGCAGGGACGATTAATGTGATCCTGGCTGCTCTAGGAAGAATAGGCACGCGCCCTTCATGGGTGCTAAGTGTGGCTCAACTGCCGGCTGAGGAGTCCCGACCAGAACCGAAGAAGGCTAGAAGGAATTTTCACCTAATTTTGAGTTTTTCAGGGGAAGACAAGATTGGAACCATACAGCCCCATGACGATGCGCTGGTGATCACCCTCAGAATTGGGGACTACGATGTAAGGAGAGTGATGGTGGATGATGGCAGTGCCGCCAAGGTCATGTACCCGGACCTTTACAAGGGGTTAGGGTTAAAACCGAAAGACCTGACGCCCTATAGCTTTCCTTTGATGAGTTTCGACGGGAAGCTTGTTGTCCCAAAGGGCATGATTAGACTACCCATCTAGACCAGCCCAGAGATAATGGAAGTGAACTTTATTGTAGTGGACATGTATTCTCTGTATACAGCTATTGTCGGCAGACCCTGGTTCCATGCCTTGGGGGCCGTTGCCTCCTCATTGCATCAGAAGGTGAAATTCCCGTCAGGTGACCAGGTTCTCGAAAACTGTGGTTACCAATCCACGGCAAGGCAATGTATGGTTGTTGCCATTTCCTAGCGGCTCGACGCGGAGCCCTCGGCCATTGCTGAAAAGAACTTATAGCAATTAAAGGCCCTGGTGGTGCCTACTGATGCAGCTGCCGGAGAGGCAAAATGTGAAGATCTGGAGAAAGTGGTCATAGGTGATGACCCAGAAAAGTTCTTTCAAGTTGGAGCCCAGCTGCCTCTTCAGGAGAATGAGGAATTAGTTGAGTTTCTCAAGAGAAATATCGACGTGTTTGCATGGGATGCCTGTGATGCCCCAGGGATTGACCCATCCTTCATCTATCACCACCTAAATGTCAATCCATCCATAATCCCCAAGAAGCAACAACCTCAGTACCCGTCAAGGGAGCATGCTGACGTGATTAGAGAAGAAGTGATGAAGTTTAAACGGGCGAGGGCTATCAAAGAGGTTTTTTATCCCGAATGGTTGGCCAATACTGTGGTGGTCAAGAAGAAAAGTGGAAAGTGGACGGTTTGTGTGGACTTCACAGACCTGAATAAGGCATGTCCGAAAGATCCGTTCCCCATGCCTCGGATAGACTAGCTGGTGGATGCAACTATGGGCCACCCCCGGATGAGTTTCCTAGACGCCTTTCAGGGCTATCACTAAATACTACTGGCCTTGGGGGATCAGGATAAGACAGCCTTTGTGACGCCCATCGGGAACTACCACTACAAAGTAATGCCATTCGGTTTGAAGAACGTAGCGTCCACTTATCAAAGGATGATGACGAGAATGTTGCAGTTGGGCAAGAGCATCGAAATCTATGTAGATGATATGGTGGTAAAGAGTAAAATGGTGTCCGAGCATCTGAGGGACCTTGGCTGCACCTTTGACGTCTTGAGGAAGCATAAACTGCGCTTAAACGCTTCCAAATGCTTATTTGGCGTGGGATCTGGCAAGTTTTTAGGCTACATTATTACTCACAGGGGGATTGAGGTTGATCCTGACCAAATCAAGGTTATTAATAACCTCAAGCCTCTGCGAAACCCCAAGGAGGTCCAAATGCTCACTAGGATGATTGCGGCGTTGAATCGGTTCATTTCCAGATCGGCGGATAGGTGCAGACCATTCTATCTCTTGATTAACAAGTGGAAGGGATTCGAGTGGTCCGAGGACTGTATTGTGGCCTTCCAGCAGCTCCAGGAGTACCTATCCCGACCACCCATCATGTCCAATCCTGAGACCGATGAGGTTCTATACGCGTATATTGCCGTGGCCCCTCATGCTGTGAGCTTGGTGCTAATACGTGATAAGGACGGCATCTAAAAGCTAGTCTATTACGTGAGCAAGTCGCTGCACGAAGCTGAAGTCAAGTACTTACCCTTGGAGAAAGCCCTACTAGCCGTGGTCCACGATACACGAAAGCTTCCCCATTATTTTCAGGCCCACACAATTGTCGTTTTAACCCAACTTCCCTTGAAGGCCGTACTTTGTGCTGCTAATTACACGGGAAGGATTGCCAAGTGAAACGCGATTTTAGGAGCCTTCGACATCAAGTACATGCCCCGGACCTCTATAAAAGGCCAAGTTCTGGTTGACTTGGTGGCCGAATTCGCTGAGCCCCCAGTAGAAATGATAGAAGAGAAACAAAACATTGAGGGAAAGCCAGTTGGGTCAATCTCTATCCCAGGACCCCCATGTTGGAAAGTGTACGTTGATGGCGTGGCAAATTAGAGGGGGTCTGGAATGGGGCTAGTCCTGGTATCCCCTGAGAAGGCTGTCATAGAGAAACCCTTGAGACTTAGATTCTCGGCCACTAACAACAAGGCCGAGTATGAGGCCTTGCTGCAAGGGATGGTCATGGTGCAGAAAATGGGAGGTAAAGCAGTGGAAATGTTTTCGGGTTCAAGATTGGTGGTGGGCCAAGTAGAGGGAGACTTGGAAGCCAGAAATGCGAGGATGCAAGAGTACTTAAGCCAGGTCAAGCGTTTGCAGTCAAACTTTGACTCTTTCAGCTTATCACATGTCTCCCAAAGTGGAAACACCTATGCGGATTCATTGGCCACACTTGCTACCTCTTCGGCAGGAAACCTGCCTCGGATCATTCTTGTCAAGCATCTGGAAAGAGCAAATGAGGTGGCAAAGGGCACAGTTCACATCCATCAAATTGAGGTGGGTCTTAGCTGGATGGACCCTATAGTGAGATTCCTCAAGGATGATGTCTTGCCCGAGGAGAAGTCAGAGGCCAAGAAAGTACTAAGAAATGCTCCTCAGTTCTGGTTATTCGAGGACCACAAATTATATAAGCGCTCCTACTTCGAACCATACTTACTGTGTATTCACCTTGAGGCGTCGGAACTACTTCTCGAAGAGCTCCATGAGGAGATCTGTAGGAGTCACACAAGAGGAAGATCCCTGTCGCATCAAGCCATCACCCAGGGATACTGTGGCCGGGGATGCAGAGGGAGGCCTTGGAGTATGTCAAGAAGTGTGACCAGTGCCAAAGGTTTGCCCCGAACATTCATCAGCTAAGAAGGGTCCTTAACCCTTTGTCCAGTCCATGGCCGTTTGCCTAGTGGGGCCTGGATATTGTGGGCCCTTTCCCTAAGGTGCTGGGGAACAAAAGATACCTGCTGGTAGGTACAGATTATTTCACCAAATGGGTCGAAGCTGAGCCACTGGCCAACATCAGAGATGTGGATGCTAAAAAATTCATCTGGAGGAATATTGTCACGCGATTTGGGGTCCCTCATACCCTCATTTCAGATAATGGACTCCAATTTGATAGCAAAGCCTTCAGAATATACTGTTGCGAACTTGGAATCACAAACAGGTACTCAACATCGGCTTATGCCCAGGGAAATGGACAAGACAAGACTGTCAACAAGGTCATAGTCAATGGCCTTAAGAAAAGAATGGACGACACCAAGGGAAGATGGGTGGAAGAGTTGCCACATGTCCTATGGACTTACCGAACCACACCATGACGGTCAATGGGGGAAACACCCTTCGCCATGACTTATGGAGCTAAGGCTGTTATCCCACTAGAGGCGAATTTCCCAACGCTAAGGATGAGCTCCTTCACTCCAAACAGTAATGATGAACTACTGAGGAAAAATCTAGATCTAATTGATGAACAAAGAGAAAAGGCAATGATCCAGTTGGCCTACTATCACCAGAAACTCAAGCAGGGATATGATGCAAATGTGAAGCTGAGATCGCTAGCACCAGGGGACTTAATGTTGAGGAAAGTTGTGGGTGCAGCCAAGAACCAATCCTACGGAAAGCTAGGACCTAATTGAGAGAGGGCATACCGAATTACTTCAATAGTAGGGATAGGTGCATACTACTTAGAAGACTTGGATGAAAGGGCTGTACCTCGTCCATGGAATGTAAATAATCTAAGGAGGTATTATTATTAATAAAAGCACTTTCTCTGATTTGAATCTTAACGACTATTATGATTATAGGACTTGTATCTTTTCAACCGTCTAAATACTAGACAGAACCAAGGTCTTGCCTGGTCCTCGGATTTAAGCCAATGGGGAAACTAGCTACCTTAAGAAGAATCTAAGCGTTAGACAGAATCAAGGTCTTGTATGACCCTCGGACTCAAGCATATGGGCAAACTAGTTACTTCAAGAAAATCTAAGTACTAGACAGAACCAAGGTCTTGCATGGTCCTCGAACTCAAGTCTATGGGGAAACTAGATATCTCAAGAAGAATCTAAGCGTTAGACAGAACCAAGGTCTTGTATGACCCTTGGACTCAAGCATATGGGGAAACTAGTTACTTCAAGAAAATCTAAGTACTAGACAGAACCAAAGCCTTGCATGGTCCTCGGGTTCAAGCCTATGGGGAAACTAACTACATTTTAATATATATATATATATATATATATATATATATATATATAAAATAAAATGGTAATATTCATACAAAGGGGTGGGAGTCTGGCTCATCGAACCACCCCCCCCTTGACAACCAAATTCATAAGGTATGTGACCCATATTACAAGTTTATAGCCTTTTATAGTCTATTCAGTGAAAGCAAGTCATAATATTAAGATGGCTCAATTATAAATCAGAGTCTAAGTGGAAACTATCATTATAGACTTTGCCCCCCCCCCCCCTTCCCCTTTTTGGGCCGATATTTCAACATGAAAAGCAAGTCACACTATTGAGATTGTTTAGCTAATAATCAAAAGCGCAGGTCGTACAAGTAACAGAACCCATTATAGTAATAGTAAGCACATAATGTAAAAAGAAACCTCGTATATTCCATCTGAAAGTTACATTACAACGTTCAAAAAAAAAAAAAAAAAAAAAAAAGAAAGAAAGAGAAGGGGAGAGGAAAATGTAAAGCGAAAGTCCAACTGGGGCAAGCCAAGGAAGCCTATTTCCTCTACTTTATTTTGACCCCCTCCTTGGGGGGTTGAATAGAAAGGGTCTCAAGATCCTTAGGGCCTTCAGCCAGAGGAGCAACCTGCCGAGGATCAACTAAGAGGGGCGTTTCCTCAGCATTAGTGGCCTGGGAACCTGCGGAGGACTCTGTAGCAACCTGGGGCACCTCCTTGCTTGAACCCTTGTCTGTCTCGGTCACTCCTACAGGCTCAACTTCCTTGGTAGGTGCATCAGAAGTGGCAACGGCTAAAGCAACTTCATCAGGAGCGATACCAACGTCCTCAGGAACCACCTCAGCCTCAGAGCTGGGAGGAGCAGCCTCAAGAATGGCAAGAGGGTAATACACACGCTCCGCCTTCCACAAGTTAGATGAAGCCTCAACTCCAGCTTGCTTGAGGGCCTCGTTCCAAGTCTGGGAGTAGTAGCATCTGCATACCTCAGGAACTTGAGATTTGAGAAGGGCTTGGGTTTTAGCCACTCCCAAATCATAGGCCGCCTCCTCGGCCTTCTCCTTAGAGGCCTTAGCCTCTGTCCTGGCGAGGTCAGTCTCCTCCTTAGCCCTCAAGGCCTCCTCCCTGGCCTGCTCAGCGACAGTCTTGGCCCCTTCCACCTCAGCCACCTTCTTCTTCAGCTCTATGTTCTGCTCCTTAGTGATCTTTAGCTGATCCTCTACATCGAGCAGGCACCACGTCTGGTCCTTGGCCTACTTTTGAGCGCTAGCCAGGTTTGTTTTAGCGGTGTCTTGAGCCCTTGTCATCTCCTTCAACTCCTCCCTTGCTTTCGAGAGATCGGTCTTGGAGATTTTAAGGGTTCGAGTGGCGTCCAGACACTTTTCACGCTCGAGGTCAAAGGCCCTGCTCTGGTTGTTGGCCTCCTCCTCTAGCCTAAAAGTGGCCTGGACAGCCTGCTAATCGAAACAAGCGCACAGTAAGTTGGGAATTAAGGAACAAAATTCAACAAGGGCATAAGTGTTAGAGGTCTTACCATGCCCAGGTAGCTCTTCAGGTTGAGGACGACCTCCTGCCTCCTCAGGTTCTCCAATTCGGCCATGTCAGCGGGGAGCAGCAAAGATCTCTCCAACGCATCGGCCACTGTTAGGACATATGTGTGTTCACTTGTTAAGAACATATGTCACTTGTTTATGTAAATTGGCTAATCCTTTTGACAAAACGCACTCTACTTGTAATTGGGTAGTTCTAGGTGTTTTTAATACTTTAAGAAACAAGGTTTCAAGATCAAGTGTTGAAGTCATCAAGTCTGTCCAAGAAAAAGCAAGCTGAAGTGCAAGTTCATTAATTCTCGACACCTTCTCGATAGCTACCTCGACACTTGCTATTTGTCGAGAATTACAAAATCAATTTTTCTGATTTGATTTTCTTGGGGTTCGTGAATATGCTTTTGGGCCTTCTTTTCTTATAACCCTAAACATATAAAAAGATTGTTTTAAGAGCCTTCAAATTGTACACAAGTTGCAAAAGCATTGAGCAATCTTTGTCCAAGCAAATTGTGATCAAAAGACGAAGTTCTTGACCTAGTTCATCTTCTCTCAAGAAGTTGCTGTGTATTTGCACCAAAGGGTTTTGTAATCAAGCATCTTCCTGATCTTCATCGTATAGGATGAACTGAAGAACTTTGCAGCCAACCTCTCCTTCTTAGTTGGTGTTTGAAGTAGCGTACTGGGATCCGCGCATTGGTTAGTCACGTACTTGGGAGCCGTGCATCAAAGGTGGAAATTGTCACTACAGATTAAGTCCAATTGGGTATTGGGGTAAGGGTTCAACTGTAGATTGGTAAGGTACTTGGGATTCCTTTACTTGTAACCGCTTGATTTGATAATAGTGGAGTTTCGGGAGTGGTGACCTGAAAATCACCCGGTGGGATTTTTGCCGCAAGGGTTTTCTCCATTCGTAAACAAATTACCGTGTTATTTATTTTCTGCTGCTTAATTAGTTTATTAGTGATTTGTTTGTGCTTCCACACATTTGCATGTTAAATTGATTAATTAATAACTTGGCTAATTAATTAATTGGTTTAATCACAAGGGGTCATTCAGTTTGTGGCCTATCAAGTGGTATCAGAGCAGGCACACTTTGATTAGGTTTAATCTTCGCTGTGTTGATCCATTGACCCCTGTTTGTCATGGATAGAGGACAGTCATTAATCATACCTCCTTTATTTGATGGCACTAACTATGCATACTGGAAAGTACACATGAGAGCTTTCTTACAGTCTTTAGATGAGAAGGTGTGGCAAGCTGTAGAGATTGGCTGGATTAAGCCAAAAGAAGAACCGGCCGATTGGGATGATGCAAAGATCAAGGCGGCTAACTTCAACAGCAGATCGTTAAATGCCCTATTTAGCGCAGTCACCAATGAGGAGTTCAAGAAGATATCCTTAACTGAAACTGCTAAGGAGGCTTGGACCATCCTCCAGACAACCTATGAAGGAACAAAGGCTGTCAAAGATTCAAAGCTTCAGGGGCTCACCACAAGCTTTGAAGAAATTAAGATGGAGGAGGATGAGTCGTTTGATGAGTTCTATGCCAAGCTCAAGGACATAGTGAACTCAGTCTTCAATCTTGGGGAAACCATCCTTGAACCCAAGATTGTAAGGAAGGTGCTCAGATCTCTACCTGAGAGATTCCATGCCAAGATTACGGCAATAGAGGAATCAAAGGATATAGACAAGATTCCTTTGACTGAGCTGGTTGGAAACTTGCAAACCTATGAGATAGGGTTATCTAGGATTGGCAAGTCTAATAAAGGCAAAAGCATGGCCTTGAAGGTGAAGAGCAGTGATACAGATGAGTCTTCTGATGATGAAGATTCCAAGATGAAGTCCTACATCACCCGGCAATTCAAGAAGTTTATGAAGAATGCCAATGGAAGGAGCTTCGACAAGGACCGCAGGCAGTCCAGTTCTTCTCAGTTTAAAAGCCAAGATAAAGGGAAGAAGGATGCTAAGGAGGGCGGTTAGTACACTGTTCCTGCAGGACCAAAGTGTTTTGGATGTCATAGGTTCGGACACATGAAACATGAGTGTCCTACATATCTCAAGAGCATTGGGAAAAGCAAGGCATTTGTTGCAACCCTAAGTGACACTGAGCTTGAAGATGATTCCGACAATGAGGATGACAGAATCTTAAATGCCTTCACTGCCACAGCCAATCCTACTGAAGGGATTGTTGAAGAAGTGGATGATGAAGAAGAACTGGTGGAGTCCAAATTGGAGAAAATGGATGATCAAGATGATATCCATTCAGCCTATGAGAAGCTTTACAAGCTCTCTGAGAAGCATGAGAAATTATATAGGCTGGCCACCAAGAAGCTCAGTGATGTGGAACTTGATCGTGAAGAGTTGTCCACAAAGTTTGATGAGGCGAATCAAACTATTGGAGCACTGAGATTTGAGAACAACTTTTTGGCTGAGAAGACCAAGAAGCTTGAAGCGGAGCTGTTTCAAGTCAGAGCTCAACTGGAGAGGACTTCAAGTGCAAAGCTTGATGAGATGCTTAGCATTCAGAAATCTGCTTCGGATCGAACTGGTTTGGGGTATGGTATTTCTTTCTCTAATACTGCTTCTACTAGCAATACTGTTTTTGTTCCTCCTGCTAATAACACTGAAATTGAGAACATTAATGTTAAAACTGATTTAGATAGTGAGAACTTAGACAAGGAAAAATTTATCTTAGGAGCACCCCCTAAGCAAGATAAGAAAGATGTTAAAAACCCTAGGGCTAAGAAGGCTAATTCTCAAAAACTTAAACAAAAGAAGCAACATCTCTGTCATCATTGTGGAGCTGCTGGTCATACTCGACCAAATTGCTATAAGTGGTTAGTCACTCAACAGAGCAATGGTCATCTGTCGAGCTTCTTTAGCCTTTTCTAATTGCAATCTCGACACCTGTCTCGACACCTGGTGGATCGATTGAGAAATCTTCTGTCTTCTCGATACCTTCTCGATACCTTGTCGATCGATCGAGCTTCTTATCTCTGAAATTGGTCTTGTACCTCGACACCTCTCGACACCTGAAGCTATCGAAGGCAAAATTCTCGACACCTTCCTCGACAGCTTCCTCGATACCTCTCGACACCTCAGCTGTCGAGAATTACTGAAGTGTCTATAAAAGCTCCTGTCGCGATTCTGATCTCATTTCCTCGATCTCTCTCGATCTGTCCGACGGCTTTTCACCTCCCAACCAAGTTTCTCTCACTCAAATCTTCAAATCCTCTGCATTTTCGATCTTCCCTTGCTTCAATCACTTGGTAAGATCATTTTTCCCTTCCTTTTTTCATGCATTTCATGTTTTGAAACCTAGGTTTTGGGATTTTTGGAAATTTTTGGGGTTTTTTCAAAATTGATAAGTTTTTCTTCAAATTTTTGGTTGGGTTTGTACTTAAATGTTTTCAAAATGTCATACATTGCATTTCATGTGCATTAGAATGGTATTTACATGCATTTAGATGTGTGCTCTATGTTTGTGTGCTGCTAGGATTGGATTGGGTTGAGCCCATGATGTTTTTTCCTTTGCATGTCACATGTTCATGCATTCCCATGCATACGTACTTGTTGTTCAATATATCTGATATATATGAACTGTTTTGGGACTTTTCTGATTGTCTCCCTCTCTATCTCTTTCTCATTCTTTTACGTTAGTAGTGTCTATGGCACCCAAACGTAAATTCACTCCTGCTCGGAACCCTCTACGTTCTGGAGCTTTCTCTTCTTCTGATTATGCTCCTCTTAACCTTCGGTTCTGTGATGGAGATGCCCACAAGGCATTTTCTGAGAACTTCTCTAGACGAGGTGTTCATTCGGAACGCCAAATCACTCTGGCGGACTTCGCCGACACTGACCTTCCCTCTGTCATTCACAATAGGGGATGAGGGTCACTGTGTGACGTCCCGGTCACTTCCCCTCTCGTGCTGATACAGGAGTTTTACTCCAACATGCACGGGATAGATCGTTCAGTACCTCTCTTTTTCACTCGCGTTCGAGGTACGCGCATTCCTGTTACACCGCAGCTTGTTGCGAATGTACTTAGGGTACCTACGATAGATTTTCCAAACTATCCTTCCTGTGAGCGTCTGAGGACTGTGTCCAAAGATGAGCTCATCTCTGCCTTCTGTCAGCGTCCTGCTGATTGGGGTGAGCATCAGTACACATCATGTAGGTCTTTTGCTAAAGGTTCTAGATTTCTTAACATGGTGATGACCTTTGTACTCCATCCACTCTCTCACTACAACTCTATCACAGAGTCTTGTGCTCGATTTTTGCTATCACTTCTAGAGCATCTTACCATAGATTTTCCTTCTCATTTCATCCTTTCTATCATAGATGTCCATCTAGATTCGGCGTCCCGTGATAAGCTCATCTTTCCTTCTGCTATCACGAGGATCTTACGCCATTTTTCTATCCCTTTTCCTGTGTCCGACCACTTCACTCACATCTGTGCCATATATGCTGCTACCGTAAAACGTAGTGAGGCTCAGTTTAGGTCGCGACAGACGGATTCCACTTCTCCCTCCCGTTCGGCTCCGTCTAGATCAGCTCCATCCAGATCCGCTCCATCTACATCTGCTCCTGCTTCCTCTACGGGCGATGTATCACTTGGAGACATTATGGCGCAGCTGCAGCGCATGGACACTCGCCTTGATACACTCTCTGCTGAGTTGTATCAAGTGAATGTTCGTGTTGGTCGTATTGCACGACGGTAGGCGACCATGGGTGGTTTTGCTCTAGAGGCTACTCCTTCACCACCTACTCCAGCAGTTTCAGATTCTGAGGATGAGGATGATGATGATGATGATGATGATGATGGGGATGCTAGCTCTACTGATGAGATGTCTTCATGATACTCTACCCTTTGTCACTCGTGACAAAAAGGGGGAGTAGTTTTGGTTTATGAGAGTAGTCATCTTAGGGGGAGAGTTAGTATAGGACATTTATAAGGGGAGTGTTGATATTTTTGAGGGATGTAGTGAGGTTTTGATGTATCTTTTCTTTTCTATTCTTCATAGATACATTGATCTTGTATATGAGATTTTTTTTGACCAGTTTTACATACATTGTACTTATTTTCTATATATGTGGATGTATGTTTCTTTCACCTCTCTCTTCATGTGTTGTTTCTTCTCTATCTTTATACACATGTTCTTTATACTTGTATGCAATCTATTTATTTCTGTTTCACACAAGATACCTTGATGAGTTTTGTTTAAAGTGTTTCAGAAATACAGGTTGTCAAAGTCTACTTGCATAAACTTTCTTCTTACAAAATTTTTCAAGAGTTTGTGTTAGGATAGATTTTATTGTATTCAACAAGTGAATATGAGTTGAGTGATTTATGACTTCTCTCATATGTTCATTTGATTGTTGTGGTTTTGTTACGGATTGCCAAAGGGGGAGATTGTTAGGACATATGTGTGTTCACTTGTTAAGAACATATGTCACTTGTTTATGTAAATTGGCTAATCCTTTTGACAAAACGCACTCTACTTGTAATTGGGTAGTTCTAGGTGTTTTTAATACTTCAAAAAACAAGGTTTCAAGATCAAGTGTTGAAGTCATCAAGTCTGTCCAAGAAAAAGCAAGCTGAAGTGCAAGTTCATTAATTCTCGACACCTTCTCGATAGCTACCTCGACACCTGCTATCTGTCAAGAATTACAAAATCAGTTTTTCTGATTTGATTTTCTTGGGATCTGTGAATATGCTTTTGGGCCTTCTTTTCTTCTAACCCTAAACATATAAAAGGATTGTTTTAAGAGCCGTCAAATTGTACACAAGTTGCAAAAGCATTGAGCAATCTTTGTTCAAGCAAATTGTGATCAAAAGACGAAGTTCTTAACTTAGTTCATCTTTTCTCAAGAAGTTGCTGTGTATTTGCACCAAAGGGTTTTGTAACTAAGTATCTTCCTGATCTTCATCGTATAGGATGAACTGAAGAACTTTGCAGCCAACCTCTCCTTCTTAGTTGGTGTTTGAAGTCGCGTACTGGGATCCCCGCATTGGTTAGTTACGTACTTGGGAGCCGTGCATCAAAGGTGAAAATTGTCACTAGAGATCAAGTCCAATTGGGTATTGGGGTAAGGGTTCAACTGTAGGTTGGTAAGGTACTTGGGATTCCTTTACTTGTAACCGCTTGATTTGATAATAGTGGAGTTTCGGGAGTGGTGACCTGAAAATCACCCGGTGGGGTTTTTGCCGCAAGAGTTTTCCCCATTCGTAAACAAATCACCGTGTTATTTATTTTCCGCTGCTTAATTAGTTTATTGGTGATTTGTTTGTGCTTCCACGCATTTGCATGTTAAATTGATTAATTAATAACTTGGCTAATTAATTAATTGGTTTAATCACAAGGGGTCATTTAGTTTGTGGCCTATCAGCCACGAACGGGCCTTCACCACCTCTGATGTCCCTAAGGGAAGCATTGTCCTTCAAAGGCTCCTCGTAGAGCATTGGGGCGGGGAGCCAGGCCTAGGGCTCGGCCTGTGGGGCCACCTCCTTTCTCGGGCCCTGGTGCCCAGTTTTTTGTTGCTTGGTGGGCCGCCGAGCTTCATCCTCCTCTTGAGAGGATCGAGATCTGTCTGCTTGCATGGGCCGTTTGCCTTTGTCTTTCTTATTTTTGGGATCAGTGGGCTCGGACCCTTGGGGCAGACTTGGCTTAGGTGGAGGAAGTAGAAGCCTGGACTGGGTGGAAGACGACTTAGTCTGGACCAGCTGACGCTTGGGTGAAGGCGGGGGAAGCTTGGATTGTGACCTCCCCGGTGTATCCTTCCCCGGCTAGCCCTCAATCAGGTCGAATAGCCTGGTTTGAGGTTGTCTCTTGAAACCCATCTCGGCCTGAGTACTAGTCCCTGACGACAGAAGGTCTGCTTCAGATAAATGGGGGGTCACCCAAGTCACCAGAAGGATCCTCGGATAGATGGACTTGGTCGAATGCACCAAATTCGTCCTCGGATGGACCCAGGTCAGCTATTTCTTCCTCTCCTTCCAAATTTCCTCCCTCAGCCTCCGCAGCTTGGTGGGACGAGGAAGAGCTTGCCAAAGGGACGCCCTCTGGGATGGAAGATCTTTCAGAAAACGAGAACCCGTGCTCCGCTACAGTGATTTGACGAAGCCGAGGATCGCAGGCTCTAATCACATACTTCGGAGCTGGGAATGACTTCTGGGCCGGATCGTACCCAAGAATCTTGTAAGCAACCCTAACTTGATTGTCAGCTTCGTTCATAATGATCTCCGCCCTAAGTATGGTTTCCAAGTCTTCCTTGTTGACCAAATGGAAATGTCGTTCAAAGGCATGTGGATCTATAAAAGAAAAGGCATGTTCTTATTAGCAACCAAACAATGCCAACTATGAAAACATAGTAGATCAACCTTCCCCTACTTCGAATACCCCACCTGGTTCCCCCTCTACTGTCGGGCAGTGAAGGCCGTCGTGCCACTCCCCTGACACGATGAGAAAGTCCTGATTTAACCCCTTGCTAGACTCGGGGAGGCATTGAATAAGTCGAACCTTGTCGTCCTTTGTCCTCATGTAGTAAGACTTACCCTTTAAGTGCTGGAGGTTGTAACACCAATTTACTTTATGATGGGTTAACCTCAACCCCATTTTCTCGTTTAAGGTGTTCACACAAACCAGGATCCTGAACACGTTGCTAGCCAACTGGGTGGGAGCCAATCTAAAATGCCTAAGGTAGTCTCTCGTCACCAACCCCATAGGGATTCTCATACCACCTTCTAAGAAGGCGACTATGGGAATCACTACTTCACCCTCTTTCCTCCTAATATGCCAATCCCCTTCTTCGCAGTACCTCAAACCCACGTTACTGAGTATCCTATAATCGGCGATGAATTTCTCTATCGCCTCCTCAGACTCAACCAACTTCTTAAACCTACCCATCCTAAAGAACGGCTAAAAAAAATATAGGAAAGAGTGAAGGAAAGGGAAGAATAAGGGGAAGAGAAAATCAGAAAAAGGAAAAACACGAGATAGAGTAAGAAGAAAACTTACAGAAATAAGGAGAAGCTCCTCGGACATGCTTTTTATGCTAGGAAGGGACACGAGTTTGATTGGAAGTTTGACTGGATTCAGGGTATGTGCGTAGGAACTCTTAAGTGCGAAAGTAAAGAGGCAAATCAGTCTAGATGTGTATTTATACCCTCAATTAAAAAGGAATCGTGCAGGTTTTCCTAACCATAAATGTAAGGAAGTCCCCACCGTTAGATCACCCGCGCACCGTTGGATATGGGGCGCACAAAGTCGCCAAAGTTTAATGAAGTCACGCTTCGTATTCCAAGGTGCCAGGAACGTGCTTTGGATAGGTAAAAAGACTCTAGCACTGACGTAGGACAAGACTGGACGAGCCATGACAGACACCCGAGGACATCAAAATCCTCCTCTCCATCTGAGGTGCCGGACAATAGGATTTTGAGGGGCTATTGTGGGGCCTAAAGAATCTGGCCACCCCGGCCCACTTTATACCAAGCCCAAGGCCCATACCGAGGAGGGAGAGATGCCCGAGGATGAAGTAAGAAAGTCCAAGTTGCCCAAGACTACGGGAGGAAGAAGTAGCGGGCCATCAAAAGTAGCCTCCTGGAGCATCCCAAGAGAAAGAGCAAGTACAAAGTGTCAGCCATGGAAACATGGTGGAGGAACAATTCTAGGATAAACTGTCACTTTCACATTAAATGCCCACAACTAACGTTCTGGCCGCATTAATGAGGAAATGACCCCTGAACAGTGCAGCCTTGGTTGCTGCAACCCACAAAAAGAATGGGAAGGTGGCTGATGGGACAGACACTCAAGTAGTGACCTGCTTGATCAACAAATGGATGACCAAGATCAAATGAAAGAGGATATATAATGTAAGAAATCCCTCTGTAAGGGAGGAGGCAAGAAGAAGCAGAAAACACCATAGTGACTCGTATCATCTGAGAAACCTTTGTAACCAGGCATTGAAGAAATAATAAGAATTATTCATTCCTCAGGAGAGTGCCGAGGAGCAGAATTTCATGCTTTAGCTTATATTCTTGTAATTCAACCCATTCATTGCCATGCTCATTTGTTGCAATCCTCGCTAAGGCCTAGTTCTTAAACCCATCATCTATAAATTCATTATATTGGGCCAGTTGGATCTGGGTCCACTCTTCTAGCAGTAGAACCGCTCAGATCCAGCCCCTACAAACACTTTTCCAAAAAGAAAATGTAAATAATTGTGAAAAATATTTTCTTTTAGGCTATTATATAAGTGTATTATGAGACTTTTTTTTTTTTAAATTTATTTTTATTCGGAGACCCTAGGTCTAGGAGGAGAGCAGGCATTGGTGTGGGATTCGATCTTAGGTTCAGTACCGTCCCCATACATGAAAAATTCCTAATCATTGAGTTAACATATGCATTAGGAAAACAGTTTGATAACAGAACAATTATTGTTAGACAATTTTTATAAAAAACGATTTCATACTAAGGACTATAGTTTAATGCATAAATTAAAGAAAATTAAAGCATAGAATCACTTGATTATGATGATTTGTCATCTTTCATTCACTCGAGATTGTAGAAACATAGCATGGTGAAGTACAGAGGCCTAACTTCCTATAAACCTGTGCATATAATTCTTCTACTATTCATCTTGCATAAATTCCCCAAAAAGAAATGAGTCATAATGAGGAACACTGCCTGAGATCAAGAGCCCAAAAGTAAAATCTCGATAGCCATAAAATGACAGCTAAACTGAGCTAAGGGCATATATCCCATGAAATGGATCCAAAACCGTGATTCCGTGACTATTGAATAAGGTGTGTGATAGGCCACAAACTGAATGACCCCTTGTGATAAAATCAATTAATTAATTAGCCAAGTTATTAATTAATCAATTTAACATGCAAATACGTGGAAGCACAAACAAATCACCAAATACTAAATATGCAGCAGAAATTAAATAACACGGTGATTTGTTTACGAAAGGGGAAAACCCTAACGGCAAAAACCCCACCAGGTGATTTTCAGGTCACCACTCCCGAAACTCCACTATTATCAAATCAAGCGGTTACAAGTAAAGGAATCCCAAGTACCTTACCAACCTACAGTTGAACCCTTACCCCAATACCCAATTGGACTTGATCTGTAGCGACAATTTCCACCCTTGATGTACGGCTCCCAAGTACGTGACTAACCAATGCACGGATCCTAGTACGGACTTCAAACACCAACTAAGAAGGAGAGGTTGGCTGCAAAGTTCTTCAGTTCATTATACACAATGAAGATCAGGAAGATGCTTGGTTACAAAACCCTATGGTGCAAATACACAGCAACTTCTAGAGAGAAGATGAACTAGGTTAAGAACTTCGTCTTTTGATCACAATTGGCTTGAACAGAGATTGCTCAATGCTTTTGCAACTTGTGTATATTTTGACGGCTCTTAAAACAATCCTTTTATATGTTTAGGGTTAGAAGAAAAGAAAACCCAAAACCATATTCACGGATCCCAAGAAAATCAGATCAGAAAATCTGAAATTATAAATCTCGACAGATAGCAGGTGTCGAGGTAGCTATCGAGCAGGTGTCAAGGTAGCTATCGAGCAGGTGTCGAGCTTTAATGAAATTGCACTTTAGCTTGCTTTTTCATGGATAGACTTGATGACTTCAATACTTGATCTTGAAACCTTGTTTCTTGAAGTATTAAAAACATCTAGAACTACCCAATTACAAGTAGAGTGCATTTTGTCAAAAGGATTAGCCAATTTACATAAACAAGTGACATATGTTCTTAACAAGTGAACACACATATGTCCTAACAATCTCCCCCTTTGGCAATCCGTGATAAAACCACAACAAACAAATGACCATATGAGAGAAGTCATAAATCACTCAACTCATATTCACTTGTTGAATACAATAAAATCTATCCTAACACAAACTCTTGAAAAACTTTGCAAGAAGAGAGTTTATGGCAAGTAGACTTTGACAACCTGTATTCCTGAAACACTTTAAACAAAACTCATCAAGGCATCTTGTGTGAAATAGAAATAAATAGATTGCATACAAGTATAAAGAACATGTGTATAAAGATAGAGAAGAAACAACACATGAAGAGAGAGGTGAAAGAAACATACATCCACATATATAGAAAATAAGTATAATGTATGTAAAACTGGTCAAAATACCTCATATACAAGATCAATGTATCTATAAAGAATAGAAAAGAAAAGATACATCAAAAAACCTCACTACATCCCTCAAAAATATCAACACTCCCCCTATCAAAATGTCCTATACTAACTTTCCCCCTAAGATGACTACTCTTATAATCCCAAAACTACTCCCCCTTTTTGTCACGAGTGACAAAGGGTAGAGTGTCATGTAGACATCTCATCAGTAGAGCTAGCATCCCCATCATCATTCTCATCATCCTCATCATCCTCAGAATATGAAGCTGCTGGAGTAGGTGGTGAAGGAGTAGCCTCTGGAGCAAAACCACCCATGGTCGCCTGTCGTCATGCAATACGACCAACACGAACATTCACCTGATACAGCTCAGCGGAGAATGTATCAAGGTGAGTGTCCATGCGCTGTAGCTGCGCCATAATATCTCCAAGAGATACATCGCCGGTAGAGGAAGAAGGAGCAGATGTAGATGGAGCAGATCTGGATGGAGCAGATCTGGACGGAGTTGAACGGGAGGGAGGAGTGGCATCCGTCTGTCGCGACCTAAACTGAGCCTCACTACGTTTTACGGTAGCGGCATCTATGGCACAGATATGAGTGAAGTGGTCGGACACAGGAAAATGGATAGAAAAATGGCGTAAGATCCTCGTGATAGCGGAAGGAAAGATGAGCTTATCACGGGACACCAAATCTAGATGGACATCTATAATAGAAAGGATGAAATGAGAAAGAAAACCTATAGTAAGATGCTCTAGAAGTGATAGCAAAAATCGAGCATGAGGCTCTGTGATAGAGTTGTAGTGAGAGAGTGGATGGAGTACAAAGGTCATCACCATGTTTAGAAATCTAGGACCTTTAGCAAAAGGCCTACATGATGTGTACTGATGCTCACCCCAATCAGCAGGATGCTGACAGAAGGCAGAGATGAGCTCATCTTTGGACACAGTCCTCAGACGCTCACAGGAAGGGTAATCAGGAAAATCTATCCTAGGTACCCTAAGTACATCCGCAACTAGCTGCGGTGTAACAGGAATGCGCGTACCTCGAACGCGAGTGAAAAAGAGAGGTACTGAACGATCTATCCCGTGCATGTTGGAGTAAAACTCCTGTATCAACACAAGAGGGCAAGTGACCGGGACGTCACACAGTGACCCTCATCCCCTACTGTGAATGACAGAGGGAAGGTCAGTGTCGGCGAAGTCCGCCAGAATGACTTGGCGTTCCGAATGAACACCTCGTCGAGAAAAGTTCTCCGAAAATGCCTTGTGGGCATCTCCATCACGGAACTGAAGGTTAAGAGGAGAAGAGTCAGAAGAAGAGGAAGCTCCAGAATGCAGAGGGTTCTGAGCAGGAGTGGATTTACGTTTGGGTGCCATAGACACTACTAACGTAAAAGAATGAGAAAGAGATAGAGAGGGAGACAATCAGAAAAGTCCCAACACAGTTCAAATATATCAAATATTGAACAAAAAGTACGTATGCATAGGAATGCATGGGCATGTGACATGCAAAGGGAAAAAAAACATCATGGGCTCAGCCCAATCCAATTCTAGCAGCACACACACATAGAGCACACATCTAAATGCATGTAAATATCATTATAATGCACATGAAATGTAATGTATGACATTTTGAAAACATTTAAGTACAAACCCAAACCAAAATTTGAAGAAAAACTCATCAATTTTGAAAAACCCCAAAAATTTCAAAAACTCCCAAAACGTAGGTTTCAAAACATGAAATGCATGAAAAAGGAAGGGAAAAGTGATCTTACCAAGTGATTGAAGCAAGGGAAGACCGAAAAAGATGAGGATTTGAAGATTTGAGTGAGAAAAATCAAGTTTGGGAGAGGAACCGCCACGGACAGATCGAGAGAGATCGAGTGAAATGAGAGAAAATTGCAACAGATCCTTAAATAGGAACCTCAGTAATTCTCGACAGCTGAGGTGTCGAGAGGTATCGAGGAAGGTGTCGAGGAATTGATCTTTGACAGATGCAGGTATCGAGAGGTATTGAGGTGCAAGACCAAATTCAGATTCAAGAAGCTCGATCGATCGACAAGGTGTCGAGAAGCTACCGAGAAGACAGAAACTTTCTCCATCAATCCATCAGGTGTCGAGACAGGTGTCGAGATTGCGATTAGAAAAGGCTTGAGAAGCTCGACAGATGACCAGGTATCGAGGAGGTGTCGAGGAGGTGTCGAGCCATCAGTGAAAAGCAGTTTTTCGAGAAGTGAAAAACACAGACATGAATGCAATCCAACATACACCTCAACCAAAGATCCACTCAACATAAAAAGCTCTCAAAATCATCTCTCAACAATAATTTAAGCACATAGATCCTCAAAAACACACACACACACTAAACAAGTCTAACCAATTTTATTTTTCAAAAACAAGTTAAGACAGTTTAGTGAGCATACATTAGCACATGTAAACACTTGTGATGGCCAAATCACATTGTACCTGCACATGTATCAAGAGTAGCAAAGAATATTGCGTGTTGTGTGTGAAAAACATCGCAAGATTGCATATGTGTATACATGTTGTGATGATCTGAGATATGAGAAAATAACTTTAACTCACACACAATCATAACTATTTGATGGGGACTATCACCTTTAAGGTACATCCTATGACTCCCACATCTCCTAGAAAACACGCTTGCAATCATGTTTAAAGCATTTTAATCTTTTAGCTTTATATTTTCTTTGCATATTTTCTTTTAAGCATATTATGCATGGGCATAAAAAGAGAGAAAAGAAATACCCAACATGTTAAGCATAGATATTGCACTTTTGCTATGCCGAAGCATACGGATGTCTTTGACACTGCACTTTTGCTATGCCGAAGCATACAGGTGTCTATGACACTGCACTTTTGCTATGCCGAAGCATCCAGGTGTCATACTATGATTGGCGGGAAACAGTGGTGAGATGGTCATTTATGCCTTTCTCTTAGGATTTTCTAGTCCTACCCGTCAAAAAGAGTGATATGAGTGTTAAGTTTAAGAGATAACTTAATCTTACTCATCACAAACAAGAGCCACAAAGCTCACTTGCTTAGTTGTGCATAGAGATGCTCATCTAAGCTACAAGGGATACAAAGTTTAGAAAACTTTGTTTCATTGGCCATCCAAGGTACACAAATACCAAAGTACACATAACACACACTGTTTTTGTATTTTTCAATTTTTCAATTTTTTATTTTTATTTTTATATCAAAAACAAAATAAACAAAACTGAAAATGAACAAACAAAAATATGTTATCAAAGCAAAGTAGAAACTAGACTGACTCAGCAGAAAAGAAAAACACACAAGCAATGCAACAAACAAGAAAAACAAGAAGGGAAAAGAAAGTGATGAAATCACTTAGAGTCCTTTTTCTTCCACACCTTGGAAGAACCTTTCCTTTGATTGAATCCTTGAACAGGCGGTGAGGGGGAAGAATTTAAACCGTTCAAGTTCGAGAGGAACATGAGGGCTTTCAGAAGATCTCCAAGAGGAGCAAGAGAGGATTGAAGCTGATTTTGGCTTCCAGATGCTATCATGCCATTGCTCTGTTGAGTGGCTAACCACTTATAACAATTTGGTCGAGTGTGACTAGTAGCCCCACAGTAATGACAGAGATGCTGCTTCTTTTCTTAAGGCTTTTGAGAGTTAGCCTTCTTAGCCCTAGGGTTTTAAGCAGTATTCTTATCTTGCTTTGGGGGTGCTCCTAAGATAGATTTACCCTTGTCTAAGTTCTCACTAGCTAATTTAGTTTTAACATCAATGTTTTCAATATCAGTGTTATTAGCAGGAGGAACAAAAACAGTATTGCTAGTAGAAGCAGTATTAGAGAAAGAAATACCATACCCCAAACCAGTTCGATCCGAAGCAGATTTCTGATTGCTAAGCATCTCATCAAGCTTTGCAGTTGAAGTCCTCTCCAGTTGAGCTCTGACTTGAAATAGCTTCGCTTCAAGCTTCTTGGTTTTCTCGGCCAAAAAGTTGTTCTCAAATCTCAGTGCTCCAATAGTTTGATTCGCCTCATCAAACTTCGTGGACAACTCTTCACGATCAAGTTCCACATCACTGAGCTTCTTGGTGGCCAGCCTATATAATTTCTCATGCTTTTCAAAGAGCTTATAAAGCTTCTCATAGGCTGAATGGATATCATCTTGATCATCCATCTTCTCAAATTTGGACTCCACCAGTTCTTCTTCTTCATCCACTTCTTCAACAATCCCTTCAGTAGGATTGACTGTGGCAGTGAAGGCATTTAAGATTCCGTCATCCTCATTGTCGGAATCATCTTCAGGCTCAGTGTCACTTAGGGTTACAGCAAGTGCCTTGTTTTTCCCAATTCTCTTGAGATATGTAGGACACTCATGTTTCATGTATTCGAACCTATGACACCCAAAGCACTTTGGTCCTGCGGGAACAGTATACTGACCGCCCTCCTTAGCATCCTTCTTCCCTTTGTCTTGGTTTTTAAACTGAGAAGAACTGAACTGCCTGCGGTCCTTGTTAAAGCTCCTTCCATTGGCATTCTTCATAAACTTTTTGAATTGCCGGGTGATGTAAGACTTCATCTTGGAATCTTCATCATCAGAAGACTCATCTGTATCACTGCTCTTCGCCTTCAAGGCCATGCTTTTGCCTTTATTAGACTTGCCAATCCTAGATAACCCTATCTCATAGGTTTGTAAGTTTCCAACTAGCTTAGTCAAAGGAATCTTGTCTATAGCCTTTGATTCCTCTATTGCCTTAATCTTGGCATGGAATCTCTCAGGTAGAGATCTGAGCACCTTCCTTACAATCTTGGGTTCAGGGATGGTTTCCCCAAGATTGAAGGCTGAGTTCACTATGTCCTTGAGCTTGGCATAGAACTCATCAAACGACTCATCCTCCTCCATCTTAATTTCTTCAAAGCTTGTAGTGAGCCTCTGAAGCTTTGAATTTTTGACAGCTTTTGTTCCTTCATAAGTTGTCTGGAGAATGGTCCAAGCCTCCTTAGCAGTTTCAGTTGAGGATATCTTCTTGAACTCCTTATTGGTGACTGCGCTAAATAGGGCATTTAGCGCTCTGCTGTTGAAGTTGGCCGCCTTGATCTTAGCATCATCTCAATCGGCCGGTTCTTCTTTTGGCTTAGTCCAGCCAATCTCTATAGCTTGCCACACCTTCTCATCTAAAGACTGCAAGAAAGCTCTTATGCGTACTTTCCAGTATGCATAGTTAGTGCCATCAAATAAAAGAGGTATGATTAAAGATTGTCCTCTATCCATGAAAAACAGGGGTCAATGGATCAACACAGCAAAGATTAAACCTAATCAGAGTGTGCCTGCTGTAATACCACTTGATAGGCCACAAACTGAATGACCCCTTGTGATAAAATCAATTAATTAATTAGTCAAGTTATTAATTAATCAATTTAACATGCAAATACGTGGAAGCACAAACAAATCACCAAATACTAAATATGCAGCGGAAATTAAATAACACGGTGATTTGTTTACGAATGGGGAAAACCCTAACGGCAAAAACCCCATCGGGTGATTTTCAGGTCACCACTCCCGAAACTCCACTATTATCAAATCAAGTGGTTACAAGTAAAGGAATCCCAAGTACCTTACCAACCTACAGTTGAACCCTTACCCCAATACCCAATTGGACTTGATCTGTAGTGACAATTTCCATCCTTGATGCATGGCTCCCAAGTACATGACTAACCAATGCGCGGATCCCAGTACGCGACTTCAAACACCAACTAAGAAGGAGAGGTTGGCTGCCAAGTTCTTCAGTTTAACATACACAATGAAGATTAGGAAGATGCTTGGTTACAAAACCCTATGGTGCAAATACACAGCAACTTCTAGAGAGAAGATGAACTAGGTTAAGAACTTCGTCTTTTGATCACAATTTGCTTGAACAGATATTGCTCAATGCTTTTGCAACTTGTGTATATTTTGATGGCTCTTAAAAGTTAAAACAATCCTTTTATATGTTTAGGGTTAGAAGAAAAGAAAGCCCAAAACCATATTTACGGATCCCAAGAAAATCATATCAGAAAATCTGAAATTATAAATCTCGACAGATAGCAGGTGTCGAGGTAGCTATCGAGAAGGTGTCGAGCTTTAATGAAATTGCACTTCAGCTTGCTTTTTCTTGGACAGACTTGATGACTTCAACACTTGATCTTTAAACCTTGTTTCTTGAAGTATTAAAACACCTAGAACTACCCAATTACAAGTAGAGTGCATTTTGTCAAAAGGATTAGCCAATTTACTTAAACAAGTAACATATGTTCTCAACAAGTGAACACACATATGTCCTAACAGTGTGCACACCCTATTAATTAAATTCCATGACAACCCCGATCTCCCTAACACTATCTTAGTGTAAAACTTAAATGTGCATGGTTTGGGTCCACTGTTCAAGTGCAATAACCCAACACAATACATACATGTGATAAATTTTGGACATGTATTTGCGTAATATCCAACCCAAAGAGCAAAGCCTTCAAATTCAAAATGACCCACGTACCTGTGTTGCTCTCTCTAACCATTGTTCGTTTCTTTGCTAAAAGGAATTCCTTCAATATAAGGGAAACGAGAGGTTAGCCTTTGCTATTCCTGGCTACAGTAATCCTTTCTAGATATATAGGATCTTGGCCAAATTAAGCCATTTACATTGTTAACATGCAGAAGCTCATTTGACTAGCAGGTGAACCTCTCTATTTCTATTACTATTGACCTAAGTGAAACTGAGTAGCCTGAATGAAAGAATGGGACTTTATGAGCCGTTGTAATTTGGTTGTATGTCTTCAACCGTACACCTTATCTTCTTCCTTTATTTATTTATTTTTAATGATGGAAAAGTTTGAAACCTAATTACTAAGGCAAGATCTTTTGGACCCATTTCTGAAGAGTAAACCTAGGATACATGACTCTGCCTGTTAGAATCTATATCAAGTAATCCCAAGAAACTCCTAGTAAAGATTGAACTCGTTAAGCTTATCTCCTAATATGCACTTTTAAAAACATTTACCATTGAGTCTACAACATCCTTAACCTTATTTCATCATTTTTAAGGGTTGGTAGGTTTGGTTGGGTCATGAATTTTGTTTTTAATTTATTTATTTATTTATTTTTACGGTGGGGCCGAGTTGGGTTCGGGTCATAAGATTTACAAATCCACCTAATCCAACTTGACCCACCAATAGTTAATATATTTTTAAAATATATTATATAATTTTGTTAATTATTTTTTTGCCCCTCTTCCTAAATAAAACTCAAACCCAAAGTTCTTCTCATATAGTTTGTGTTTGTTTGGTGTTATGCTCATGATTATTTGGTTATAAATTTGTTCATATTTGTGGTGATATTGTTCTAATGCTCAATTTAATAATAATAGTAATTAAAAAAAAAATTATCTAACCCATGGGTCCAACCTGATCCAACTCGATCCAAGTGGGTTGGGTTGGGTTGGACCCCTATGATAGGTTGGGCTGGGTTGAAAAAACTCTTCAACCCAATCCAACTCATAGGCAGATTGGGTTCGGGTCATAAGATTTACAAATTCACATAACCCGACCCAACCCACCAATAGTTAATATATTTTTAAAATTTAAAAAATATATTATATAATTTTGTTAATTACTTTTTTGCCCCTCTTCCTAAATAGAGGGTACCTAAGGTTGCGGGTACCCTCTAGTTCAAGGGTGGGGAAAAAAAGCCACCTCGAAGTGTGGGTGGGGAAGGGGTGGGGGTAGGGAATAAGAAACTCACTCGTACCTACCTTGTTGTCATTCCTACTTCTCATTATATAAAAAAATTGAAAGTTCAAAAAAAAGAAAGAAAAAGAAATTAGAGATTAAATTAGGAAAATTAAGTCTAAAAGCCTTTTAACGAAAATATTTTATCCCACTCTCATTGTACCACACTATGCTCCACAAATCAAAATATGCCACCTGTCCATTAATGCCTAAATATTTGCTATTTTATTTCATTATCCTAAAATAAAAGAAAAAGAAAAATCAACCCATATTCCTCCCTGTTGGGGATATTACACAAAGTAATAATGGAAGAACAAGATTAATACAAAAGATAAATAGAGAATAGATAACTTGGAGACACAATTTCGTTTTCCTTAGACAATATTTGCCTCCACACTATTGTTGCTAAATGATTATCACAAATTTGTCCTTAGAATACAACCAAAATGTTAGGTTCTACAGATAGTAATTCTGGAGAATGACCACAAGATTTCATGTGTTTTTTCTTAAACTTACTATTTTTTTAAGTGAACATAAACCTTTATTTATACCCTTAGGGTTATATTTTATCAAAAGGCACGTATGGAAAGTCAAAATGTTTCATAAAACCGTTCACAAAGCTTGATATCTCTTCAAACATTTAGAATAGTTACTAGAAAATTCTGCAGAAAATCCTGTTTTACGACTTTCGATCGGTCGAAAGTTCCTTTTCATTGATCAAGTGCTCTTTTTGATCGATTGAATAGAAATCAAATAGCGATCGATTCATCCAGAGGCTCTAGGATATTTTCTTACCATTTTGATTGATCAATCCAAAATTTCGACCGATCGAAAATGCTAAATTTCGAATTTTCACTTAGAAAATTTCAGAACTTGAATTATCACTATAACAACTTTATGAAACAATATTCTCTAAACTCAAACATAATTATTACAACCTATTTATGTATATACCTATATATACAACACTCTCACCACCACCAACTCCAGCAAGAGACCACCACTACCACCACCAACCTTTGTATGATGATGGTAAGAAAGGAGATTGATCCTTCTTGAATCTTTATCTCCATTGTTGAAACGTCCCAGTCAATCCAAAAAAAAAAAAAAAAAAAAAGTAAAGATCAAATTTTTTCAAGTTCCCACATGCCCCACCTAACAGCCTTCCCCACCACTCATTTTCAATCATCTCTTTATCTCTTTGGCTGGCTCACTTTTTTTTTTTTTTTTTTTTCATACTCACAACTCTATCACTCTCATCCTCTCCACTGGTACTTCCATACCACCACCACCACCATTTTCACCATCATTTTTCCGGCAAGATCACCGGAAAATTCTTAAGAACCTATAAGCACCTTCACATCCTTTTTTTGAGGTAAAAATTTCTAATATTTTTGGTGGGTTTTACACTTTTGCTTGAGGTTATTTTTATCTAAGCTTTAATGATGATACTCATGTGATTTATGAGCATTGGAAGTGATATCTATGTGTTTTTATGTATGAGTTTTGTATTGGTGGAATTATTTGATGAGTGAGTATATGGTTTGTGCGAATGATGACTACCTAAGGTTTATGTATGGTGGAAAATTTAGGGGTTTTGAGTTATAACATGTGATGGATGGTAAATCTAATTTTTCCATTGCCATTGAGTTTATTTGGAGTTAGTTGAAGTTCTAAATTTTTTTGTCTTGGAGGATATTTTGATTTTGCTTTCATGGGTATCTTAATGATGTAGTGTAAATTTTATGGAAGCTAGTCATAATGTTGGAGATGATATCAAATGGGTTAACTTTATAAATTGGAGTTTATGCCTTGTGAATCAATTTGTTGAGAAACTTTGGAAGTTGAATATCTTATTATTGATGAGGTTAAATACTAAGCTTGCCTAATTAAGTGCTTATTTTGCAATTTCTAAATTGTAGCTAAATACAATTTCCAGCTCTATGCTTATTGTGATAGGTTTACTTGATATTGTTTAGGTTCTAGCTAATCTCCTTGGAGTTTGGAGAATTAGGCTTTTGCGGTTACAAGGTAAATAGCTTTTAATGGGATTTTTGGAAAATAACCATGTTGCATAAATGTTGTTTTTGGGTTAGACACACTTTTAGAAACTACCTATGGAGACTATATTTTCCTAGAAACTATTGTGTTGTAACCTTAATATATATGATTATATATATAAAAATGCATCATATGTGGTATTGCATTTGGGGAAATGCATGAATTATTAATATGAAAAAATGAGCATCTTTTATTTCATCTTTGATAAGGAAATCATGGATTTTAGGGTATATTAGAAAATTTAAAGATGCTTATCTTGTCTTGTTATGTGGGAAATTGATAGAAAATCTCTTGACAAGAATGAAGTTGAAAACCTTACAAACTTTGTAGAAGTTAGATTATTTAAGGCTTTTCTGAAATTACCTGGATATAAACTATGTGTTTCAAAGTAATGTAACCTGTGAGCTTTATGTGGTTTTAACACCATGCCATTTGTGATTTCCCCGTGATCACCTGATTTGGTTTCCGTAGTCTTTGTGACAACAGAATCAAATCCAGGTTAGTGTTCTTTTACTTTGGATGACGTGTTCTTCCCTACTATCCATGGGGGAAATATGTTCCTTGATTGTGTGTGGGTGAGGCTGTTGCCCATGGGGCCAAGAGACCACATGTAAGAGATATCCTATTTGACGCACTCTCTCTACTACCCATGGGGGGAGAGAAAAACCTTGAGGGTATAGGTGAAGTTACTGTCCATGGGGCCAAGAGACTGTATACCAGAGAGGACAATATTATGCCAGTTGTGAATGGGTGGATCCCCTGAGCAGTCTATGCGGTAGTGTGGTATATTTGTGATAATTTACCTTATGTTAGATATTATGGTTTTGGAAATTATATTGTTGATGCTCACATACTCTAGTATATAGTTTCAAGGTATTTACTTTGAGAAACTTTGTGTTTCATTATTCAATCATTTTTGTCATATCATATTATTATTGAAAATGAAACTTGCATTTCTCTCACCCCCATTAATTATGCTACTTACTGGGCTCTTCTTATTTCATTATTTTATAAACTTTACAGAGTAGTGAACAATCTTTTGAGATAGCTTTTTGGTGGCTAATACTGATGGAGGTTGAACTTTTGTAATGAAGATATTAGATGATGTACATCTTAGAATAGACTTGACTCATTCTTTTGTATATTATAGTGGTTGTGACGTTAATTTCATTGATGGAAGAAGCCGATGATATGTAATTATTTATTTCAGACCTCTATTTTTGTGTGGCCAATGGTCCTTGTAATTACTGTATAGAGCTCTGACTTACTTTGGGGATATATTTAATGAAATTATTATGATAATTCTTGATGTTGGTATTTGATATGATTTTTTGGATTGAATTGTCAAAAAGGAAAAATCTTCAGGTACTATTGAGATGTCTTTCTCATGATTTGGACCCTTTGGGGTTTGGGGCGTGACAATTGCCCTCTCCCTGCGTCTCTTTGCCTTCTATCACACGCCCATCAACAACATCTCAAGTATTCTGATTGATGGAATTTGAAATTTCCAATTCCTCATCAAAAGGAACAAGAGAAGTATGTGATTGATATATTGGATTCATCTCTAAGGTTGCGTTTGAATACTTGAATTTAAATTTGAATTTTGAATCAATAGATTTGGATACTTAAATATCTGATTGTATGGCATGCCATTAACTATTCATCTAAATCAAACTGTGTAGATTCAAATTAATGAAATCCACATAATGGATTTAATATCTAATCTAAAGGATACAGACTATTAACATTAAAAAGAGTGTTACTAGCAGCTTAGTACAATGTGTGCTTTTGCCAGCAGGTTTACATACATGGTTATTACAGATAAGATTGTTATTGGTTTTCCATTTCAGGAGCAAACATCCATAATTCATCGACAGATGGGGCATGATGCTGTTGTGCTTGGGCTTGGCCTAAAGGTCGATACCATCTTTCACGAACATAACGAAAAATAAAGGCCAAAAGAGCAATGGTGGACATTCCTCCAGTGATTACAAAGAGACCCCAGAAACTATTCAGTCCAAGACTATCACGATCATCGTCAGAATTAGATGCTAAGCACTTGTAGGAAGAGGTTAAAAAATCCTCAAGCTGTCGCAATTTTCCACTTTCAGATAATTTTAGAACTGCTTCAGAAATATCAGGTAGATAAGGGGAGCTCCTTGGGAAAACCTGAGAAGTGAGAAATGAAAATTATCTTTTTAGGCTCTACATCAATAAAACTTTGAAATGTTAAAGTATTGTACCTTTGAATAAAATAATACCCTCACATCCGCTCTTTTACAATCATAGTTTTACATCAATTTTTTATGTTTAAAAATATGGACATTTAAAAAAAAAAAATTAACTTTTAAAAATGTGGATATTTTTGTATAAATTGCGTGTAGTGCATAATTGTGCAAAATAGTAGATAGAAATGAGTGTATGAGGATAATTTTCATATTCCTCTAATATTTTCACACGAAAGAAAAAAAAAAAAAAAACCGTCTTTCTAAAAGAGAGTTATATGTCTCCTCTAGTGGCTACTTCAATGCAAAGTTCTAGTGATATTCAACTAAATAATGTCGTAGAAAAATAAATTAAAAATTAAAAAAACTTTAATAATCACGAACTAACGCGACAGAATACATCTTCTTGAGAAAAATCAAATGCGAAAACACAATCTAGAATAATGATTTGAAAAGGTAAGGTTAAACTGTGAATGAGTCAATGGATACTCACAAATCCAAAACCTCCAACTTTAAATGCTGGTCCTGAAGTGATGAAACCTTCACAATATTTAGCGAGAAACACTTTAACATATGGGGCCTCAATAAAGGCTGCTGCAATCTCTCCACTTTTAAGAGCCTGTGGATAATAATCTCCCGAACCTATTATCCTGATGTTGTTGGGTTGAAAACCTAAGACCACCTCCAAATATTTTCCAACAAATGAATTCGCATCACACCCAACTTTGGCTCCACTCTTTTTAAGTGTCTCAATGTCGATCGTTGTTTGATCAAGTTGTTGAACGGTGAGCAGTGATGTTAGACTGGCCGTGAAACTTTGTGTGATAACTAACGCCACAAATAGCCATACAACCATAGTCATCCGGGACAGGTTGCTGCGTAATTTCTCTCCTACAAGTAAACACACAATAGTCACTAAAAACAATTTTCTGGGTTTATATATTTGTACATATATATGAGTGACCTCCAAGTAAAGAGAGTATATACAACTTAGGCCCGTTGGTCTTATATTCTAACAATAGTATTCCACATGTTCCTATGCTAATGCAGTTAGATAAAAAATATGTCATATATGAAAAGGGGTATCCTACGCACTGCATAGCATGGACAAGAAGAATCTATTTATGGATTCTCCTATATGATTTAACTTGTTTAAGATGCATTGCATTGCATTTATGCATAACACAAAGATTCTTGTTTTTTGATAATTTAATAGTCAGAAAGAGATGCGTGATTTGAACTTTAGATATCTCTATTAAAAATAATATGAGATATTAGTTAAATTACAAAACTCTTAGCCACAGACTTTTGTTGATATCTTTAAAAAGGGATATGACAAGTGTAAATTTGTTACAAACTCTCATAATAAATGTCGATTGAAGAGTCCTTCATGATTTAATCCAAGTAGTTAAGAAACGAAGAAAGAAACGAAATATAGTTACCTTGTATTAAAAACAGCGTTGTGAAGGCTAAGGTAAGCATGGTTCCAATTTGGTTCCATATACTGCCCCTGAAATTTGGGTTGTGATTCCGCTCTATCAACCATACAACAAATCCATTATAAACATTAATGACCCCTATAAAAACCCACATAAAGGTGGTGAACGGCTTCTTGAACAACCAAGCTCTTTCAACCCTTTTTGGCTTGAAATATGTCAACATCTGGAGACCTGAGTCAGAATAGGGTTGCGTGAATTCTGCATATTCACTACGATTGGCAATTATGGCAGTATCTCCAACAACTGCATCAAAAGTCTGCTCAAACACAAAGTAACATATCAGTTGAGGTAATCTAGTAATACTTACAAGGTTGGTGCTTTAGTGGTAAGTTTTGCATTTCATTCTCCCTAGCTTTTAAAGACGTAGAGTTTACAACTTGAATTGAAAGTATCCTAAGATGACATTTTTATCATATGCTATAATCCTAAGTCAAATTAATATAACTAGATTTTTTTTTTTTTGAGTGAAATATAACTAGTTTATTGAATTAATGTGGAACAAACTAATTAGAATATGGTATGTAGGGGCACCTATGGCCCAAGAACAACTAGACAATGGCCCAATGAGCCCACCACAACGAATTTGTTAGAGAAATGAGTTGGATATTAACTACTTGATAAGCTAAAGTTAATCACAGTGAAAAGGAAATGCCAAGTAAAAGACTAGAAACACTCAAATATGAAGAAAGAGGGATCCTTGGTTCACCCTGAGGAAGATCTTTTTTATAGATATAAGTTTTTTTTTTTTTTTTTTTTTGGCTTTCTCTCCTTTTCAAAAATCTCTCCCCCTCTTCTAGGATCTTCCTTTCCCTTTTATACTTTCACCACCCATTATCCTTTCCTTACACTTGGAGGGTTAAGATTATATTTCTAGGACTTCCGTCCCATCCAGAACATACAGGTGAGCTTTTGTCTTGCAATTTGAGCTGTGCCACCACTGTTCATGGTCATTTTCTCATTAATGCGGCAAGAGGAGTAGTTGTCCTACTTTTAATGTGGAGGGGATAGCTTCCACTCCCTTTTCCTTTCACCCTACTCGTAACCCGTGCCAAGTCTACTTTAGTCTCTTTGTGATATTTTAACTTTATGTACCTTCTATAGTTACTGCTCGTCCCCTAGATCAATGGGTGCTCGGCTCGTGGCTATCCAGTGCTCGTCCCTAAGGCTAAGGATCCTCATCCACAAAATAGCCCCCCCGGGACCTCATTTTTCACCCCTGACCAGGAAAGATGAGGTTTTGGCCAACAAAGTCGCTAGTTAGTGTATGTTCGTAAATAGGATTCCCCATGAGCACGTCTTTTCAACTGGTTGTGACATGCTACTGACGTTTCGGAGTTCTCAACTTCGTAATAAATGCAACTGACGGCTCGCTGTTTTCCACATTCTACGGTGAGATCCTAATCAAATGACTCATAATTTCCCAACAGAAGGGGCGGGAAGATTACTACTCCCACTTTTCCTAGTATTTATATAGAGAGAGATGTGAAGCTTCTCTCTCCATTTTATCTCCCTAGAAGCAGAAAGAACTCAAACACGCTCCTTTCATTTGATAACTTCGCCCGAGGAGCTTTTTCTTCCCTAAACTCGTAAGTGCGTATTTCTGTTAACTAGGGTTCTCCCCTTACTATTTCTCATTAGCTGATTTCTTCTTTTTCCCCAAATGGGTAGGTTTTTTAGTCTAGTTGAGACTCCCCAAAATCGAGAGGAGTTTAAAAGATACTATGGGATTCCCCATAATGTATCCATACAATATTGCAACCAGGGAGAATGACATAGGAGAAGGCCTATTGGTGTAGTTGTAATTCCTATGATTGCCTTCATTGAAGGAGGTATAAGGATTCCTATGGGTAGGGTTACTAAGGACTTTTTAAATCTCTTTAGATTGTGCCCGACCTAGTGCGCTCCCAATATATTTAGAATACTAGGTTGCGTAGACGCCCTAAATGAAAAATTGGGTATACAACTCCCCACCACGACATGAATTGGGTGTATAGCTGCCAAAAAAGCACTGATTGGGGGGGGGGGGGGGTTATTAGTTAAAATCTAGAGTTCCCACTGTTAGGCTAATTTCCTATCTTCCCGAAAGGAATAAAGGCATGGACGATAACTTTCTCATTGTGTTAAGGGAGTGGCATGACGGTCTCCAATACCCTACCAAGGATAGGACTCCAAGTGTGATGGCTTAGGAGCACTTAATAAAGATTAGTACTAATTTAGGAGAATATAAACAGTTTTACTTATGCTCGTTTATTTTTTACTTGCTCGGATTGGAGTTTACCTAACCTGCTGACTAATGCTAAGCTTTAATTTCTTTGTTTCAAAGAAGAGAGCCACCACTAAGAGACGAAGCTTGGTAAATTTTGAGTTGTTGAATAGGGTCCTGAGATTCGAGATCTTCTTGCATAAGGACGGCCAGCTTCGCGCGGCTCACGTGATCACCCCTATATCAAACCATTTTCAACAATCCAAGCACATAATCAAAGCTCGAGACTCCAGACTCGCACTGGTTGACGTGGTCGTAGAAGGTTTCATAAGTAAACCTCCACCAGAAAGAACACAAACAATCGAGCTCCGACCTTTAAGGACCTTGAGCTTGCTGAACTCCCTGCCCCTGTGAAGTCTCAACTTGTCATTGAGGAGATTACATCCTTAGATGAAGGAGAGGACATGGAATCAGAACACGCTTTGGAGGAGGATATTGAAAATCCTGTTAGAGACGAGGATTTTGAAGTCTTTTACGACACTAATGCATCCGAGAAGGAAACACTTAGCCCCCAGTCCACCACAGTTCTTATCAGTGAAGACCAAGAACACTCTGAAGCACCAGAAGGTATGGTAATAGGAAGAAGACTCCTAGACCTACTCTCTCTATTGGAGTCCCACGCTGGGACTATAATACCGGAGGTCCAAGTCAATCCAAGGCCTCAAACTTCAACCCTTCCAGCCCCCGTCCAAATAGAACCAGCAGATAAAAAACGACAGAGGGATAGAAAAGGTGGCAACGGAGTGGTAGAGGAGGGAGAGGTTTAAGAGGAAACTCCACCGGAGCTAATTAAGGTAGTCAAGGTGACTCGCACCCAACAGAGAAAGGGTATAGAGAGCTCCAGCACTGCCTCCGAGCGTAGGTCTAAGGCTCTCATCTGGAACCCTTCCTTTGCCTTGGACGACTCACCCCCTCAAGAGGACGCTTCCATCTGGGATTTTGATGGTAGGAGAGTGGGCTACATAGCCAACACCATGGAGCAAGCCCTTCTACTTCTAAGGGATATGGACGAGTTTCAAAACTTAAAGAAGCACGAGCTATTCTTATTCGTGAAGAGGGACCCGGCCCTGGTAACAATTCTCTCCTATATTTCTATTTAATGGCCCTTCCGCATAAATTTTCCTACTAACCTTAATGAGGACTGTTTGCACCCAGGCTACCCAAGTAGCACATGTAATGGAGGAATGGGTGAACCAGGTCTTCCGTGACACAATGGAGGAGGAGTCCAAATGCCTTGCCGCACAGAAAGCCCAAGCAGCCACGAATAAGAAGCTGAAGGAGACCCTCCAAAAATTGGCTGAGTATGATAAGGCAAGAAAAAGCACTGAGGCTTCCATAGAAACCACAGAGAGGCAAGCTAGAGGGCAGTTGGTGCAGTTGAGGGAGGATGAGAAGCAACTCGCCCTTGCTTGGACAACCATCATAAAGCTGAGGAAGGAGCTCGTTCTAACAGACAAAGAGATGGAGAAGGCTGAGCAAACGGCGTACAACCAAGGGCAGAAGGAGACTGAAACTCACTTAAAGTCCCAACTCCCTGTGGTTTGCCGTAGCTTTTGCCTGCAGACGTGGGTCGAAGCCCTGAATGCTGCTAGGGTGGACCCTAACTCAGAATTGAGGAATCCTAAAAGAGCCTTCTACACCCCGGCAATCAGAACTCGCCCAACTCTCCAGTCCTTTGTCAACGCTTCTACTTTAGCCCCAACGAGCTCCACAAAGGTCACTCACCCAAAGCCTAGAACCACTACCCCTGCCAAAGCTAAGCCCACCGAGCAGCAACCCAAAACTACTGCTCTAGCTAAAGCCAAACCTAGTGAGCAACAGCCCCAATCCATTGTGTCAGCCTAGGCTAAACCAGGTGAGCAGCAATCAAACATTCCTATCCCTACCAAGATCAAACAAACCGAGCTGGTTGTTTCTAAACCTAGCCCAGTTGCTGCCTAATGCACTGAAGGGGCAACCAAGGCACCTCCCCTAGCTGATGTTCCTCCCACAAATGCTCCACCCACCAGCATGGTCTCTTCTGCCCCCACACCAACTCTTGAGGTACAAGTCACAACTGAAACTGAGGCACAAAAGACTTCTAAGGCCTGAAGACCACATCAGTGGAACTTTTTTATTTTCTCTTAGCTTCCTTCTTCTTCTTCTTCTTCTCTTTTTTATTTTTATTTTTATTTTTATATTTTATGAAAACAGAAGGTATTTTGTAATTTCCTTCTTTGCGTTATCTATCTTTTGTGGTTTGAACTAATGAAAAACTCTTACTAGCCTTTGTCATTTCATTTTTGTACTTAATATCATATATTTCTCTTCTTAGGATCCTAAGTTTTATTTAACATATGCTTGGGTAAAGAAGTATTCATGTTATTTATTAATTTCCCTAAGTAAGTTACTTAGGAAACAGAACATAATCAAGGTTATATCAAATGTCGCAAACACAATGCAAGTGATAAAGAGGGTTTAACTTAGGAAAGGCTCTGTATAATATACAAAGCAACCTAAGCATTAACTTACCTGAGATAGATCTTTCATGGGGTTAAATTCCAACAAGGTGTTACTTGTCATCAAAATGATCTTGATGTCAATCAAGCTAGGGTAGACAATTCAAGGAGTAGAATCCAACCAAGGTTTTGCTTAACATGGAGAAGTTACATTGTGCTTTTATACCCAAGGCCTATAGTCCGAGAAGCAATGCATTATGGATTTAGGCTTATTAGCAAAGGATATTTTGTGGACATACTTTTTAACGCTTTAAGTGATTCTCATGGATATTTCTTCAACTAGGACACTGCATTAAGAGTCTCTATCATCCTTTACTGGTAAATTAGGTGTTGGTTTACCCAGGGTAGGTGATCCAAGGAATCAGGCATAACTGAAACTCTATTTAGCACTTAGAGCGTTAAAAAGCATTAATTTACCCAAGACATGTGGTTCGAGGAACCAGACATAACCAAGGTTCTATTTAACACTTAAACGAATATTGGAAAGCATTAATTTACTCAAGGCATGTGGTCCAAGGAACCAGGCATAGCTAAGGTTCTGTTTAACACTTAAACGAATACTGGAGAGCATTAATTTACCCAAGGCATGTGGTCCGAGGAACCAGACATAACCAAGGTTTTGTTTAAAACTTAAACGAATATTAAAGAGCATTAATTTACCCAAGGCATGTGGTCCGAGGAATCAGGCATAATTAAGGTTTTGTTTAACACTTAAACAAATGCTGGAGAGCATTAATTTACCAGAAAAAATGGGCTTTTGCCCTTATTTTTTAAAATATCTAGCGATATGTCCCTGTTTTGAAACTATATAGGAGAATGTCCCTATTTTGAAACTCGATTTTCTCAAAATCAAGTTTCAATGTAAAACTCGATTGGTATAAAATCGAGTTATAGGCAATCACACTTAAAAAAAAAAAAAAAAAAAAAAAAATTATGGAACTTGAGTTCCTTGAACAGTACTTGAGTTCCATGAACTTGAGTTCTACATTGAAACTCGATTTTAAGAAAATCGAGTTTTAAAACAGGAACATTTCACTATATAGTTTCAAAACAAGGACATTGTGCTAGATATTTTTAAAAATAAGGACAAAAGCCCATTTTCTCCTTAATTTACTCAAGGTATGTGGTCCGAGGAACCAGACATAACCAAGATTCTGTTTAACATTTAAACGAATATTGGAAAACATTAATTTACCCAAGGCATGTGGTCCGAGGAACTAGACATAACTAATGTTTTGTTTAACACTTAAACGAATGTTAAAGTACAATCCATAACAATTGAAAATAAAAAAGGCATAATTGCTCTTCGTTAATAGTAATACCTTCACAGCTTATTTATATTCCATGGACGTGGTACGATATTTTCATATAGATCCTCCAAAAAATAGGCATCTATTCTTTCTATTGAAGTGATACAGTATGATCCTTCCCAATTGGGTCCTAACTTTTCCTATGATGGGTTCTTGGCAGTTCCCACCACCTTTCTCAGCACCAGATCTCCTGGGGCTAGTGGCCTTGCCCTCACTCTTGTATCATATCTTTGTTTGAGTTTTTGTGATAATATGCCATTTGAACCATGGCTATCTCCCTTCTTTCATTAACCAGATCTAGGCTTCTCTCCAATAACTAGTTGTTATTATCTGGGATAAATAAGCTTGTCCTCAGTGTAGGAAACTCAGACTCTAAGGGGAGTACAACTTTAGCACCATTGAGAAGGGTGGTTTCCCCGTTGATTGACGAGGAGTAGTCCGGTATGTTCAAAGGACATGTGGTAGTTCTTCTACCTATCTACCCTTTGCTTCATCTAACCTCTTCTTGAGCCCATTTACTATTACTTGTTCACCACTTCAGCTTGTCCATTTCCTTGCGGATAGGCCGGAGTTGAATATCTATTTCTGATGCCTATTTCATAGCAATATCTCCCGAATGCTTTACTGTCAAACTGGAGTCCATTGTCTGAGATAAGGGTATGGAGGATCCCAAATCGAGTAACAATGTTCTTCTAGATGAATTCTTTTGCATCTACATCCCTGATGTTGGATAATGGCTCGGCCTCCACCCATTTCGTGAAGTAATCGGTTCCAACTAAGAGCCATCTGCAGTTTCGCGCAGCCCTAGGAAATGGCTCTACAATGTCTAACCCCCCATTGAGCAAATGGTCATGGGCTAGACAAGGGATTAAGCACTCCCCCCGGTTGATGGATGTTCAGAGCAAACTTTTGGCATTGATCACACTTTTTAACATACTTTTATGCCTCTTTCTGCATGTTCGGCCACCGATACCCCTGAGTAAGGGCTCCGTGGGATAGCGACCTACCGCCTGTGTGACTTCTACAAATCCCTTCATGTAACTCCTCCAGAAAGGGCTCCACTTTCTCAGTATGGACACATAACAAATATGGTCTAGAGAAGGAACGTTTGTACAACTTATGCTCTTTGGACAAACAGAAACGAGGAGCATTCCTTCGTACCTTATCTGCCTCTCCCTTTTCATCTAGTAGGGCCCTTCTTTAAGAAACAAGACCAAAAGATCCATCCAACTAGGCCCGACCTTGATTTGATGAATCTGAACCACCTCCTTCTTTTCCTTAGCGGGCTTATGCAAATCCTCAACAAGTATAACTCGAGGTAAGTCTTATCCAGAAGAAGTTGCCAAAGTAGCTAGAGAATCAGAATGTGTATTTCTACTTCTCGGGATTTGTTATAAAGTAAAAAACACAAAACTTGATTGCAAGCAACGAGCTTGCTTTAAATACCCTTGCATTCTCAAATCCCTAGCTTCCAACTCTCCCCTTACTTGGCCCACCACCAGCCTTGAGTTCGAGAACACTTCTACTGATTTGCCTCCCATTTTTTGAACCATGGCCATACCTACTAGTAAAGCTTCATACTCAGCCTCATTGTTTGTGACTGAAAAACCCAACCTTAAGGATTTCTAAATAATGATTTTTTCTGGGGACACTACAACTAACCTCACTCCAAATCCTCTTTAATTGGCTGCGCCATTAACATACAATTTCCAAGACAAAGGCCCTTGTAGCGAAATTGTCCCAACCTATTTTCCTCTTAAGTCTTGCTCCTTGTCCTCCTTCTTTATTGGGGGCTCAGGAAATTTTGCCACCAAATTCGCAAGAACATGTCCTTTGATAGAGGTCCGGGCCATATACTTGATGTCAAAGGCCCCCAAAATCATTCCCTAGTTGGTGATTCTCCCTATATAATCAGTCTTTTGAAGCAGTGACTATAGGGGAAGCTGGGTCAAAACCACAACTGTGTGAGCTTGAAAATAATGGGGGAGTTTTCGGGTAGCATGTACCACAGCTAATATAGCCTTCTCTAAAGGCAAATAGCGAACCTCGACTTCATGTAATGATTTTCTCACATAATAAACCGAATGCTGTACCCCGTTATCTACCCTTATCAATACCAAACTAACCGCATGGGAAGCCACGACAATATAGGCAAAAAGAACTTCTTCCTCTTCAGGTCTGGACATGATGGGTGGCTGAAAGAGATAATCCTTTAACTGCTAAAAGACCAAGGCACATTCTTCAGTCCATTCAAATCCCTTCCATTTGTGCAATAGTTGGAAGAAAGGTCTAGATCTGTCTGCAGACCGAGAAATAAATCGGTTCAAGGTTGCTGTTATTCCTGTTAGCTTCTGGACCTCTTTGGTATTCCGAGGAGGCTGTAAATTATAGATGGCCTTAATTTGGTCGGGGTTGGCTTCGATTCCACAATGGGTGATCATGTAACCTAAAAACTTTCCCAAACTAATGCCGAAAGAGCACTTTGAAGCATTAAGACATAGTTTGTGCTTTTTTAACACTTTGAAAATACTTCAGAGGTCATTCACATACTCAGATTCTACCTTACTTTTCATCACAAGGTCATCAATATAAACTTCAATATTCTTGTTTAGTTGAGGCTCAAACATTCTTGTCATCATTCTCTGATAAGTTGATCCTGCATTCTTTAGTCCAAAGGGCATTACTTTGTAATAGTAATTCCCAGTGGGTGTAACAAAAGCAGTCTTGGTAAAACACCTCTTTTATGGCTCCACCCCGCTTAAGTTTGACCACTTCTTCTTTGACAGCCTCAGAATGCTTTTTAGAGGAATGTCGATGAGGCTGTTTCTTGGGGGTAACCTTTGGGTTAACGTTCAGATGGTGAAAAATGAGGTTTGGATCCACCACGAGAGCCTCATAGGCACTCCAAGCAAAAACATCAACATTGCTCTTAAGGAAGGCAACTAGATCTTCCTTCTCATGTGGAGGCAGTTTAACCCCCACTTGGAAGAACCTATCACTGTCGCTGTCTATGATAACCTGCTCCAACTCTTCACGTTTCACTTCCTTGGCTGTGGCCTCAGAGGACATTCCACCTCCTTTGGGTGCTATAAGGCCCTTTCTGCAGGGACCAAGGATTCACTCTGAGATTGATTTCTAATTATTGCCACTAGGCACTATTTGGCCACGTCCTGACTTCCTACTAGCTCCTCAACTTGATCTCCAAAAGGATACTTGATCTTCAAATGCAAATTCGAAGAGACAGCTTCCATGGCATGAAGCCACAGCCTCGCCACAATAGTAGTGTAAGGGGAATATGCATCCACCATAATAAAATCTACTTCCACCACTTCGGATCCTGCTTGGACAGGCAATCTAATCTGGCCCTTCGGTATTACTATTTTCCCATCAAACCCCAATAGAGGGGAGTCGTAGCTGGATAAGTCCTCGGGCTTCAACTTAAGCCCCTTATACAAATCAGGATACATGATTTCAGCCCTACTACCCTGATCCACTAGGACTCTCCTTACATCATATCCCTCTATCTAGAGCGTAATCACCAATGCATCATCATGAGGCTGAAAGGTTCCTACTTTATCCTCATCCGAGAAGCTTAAAGATGGCCGGACTTCCATCTTTCCTCGCTTAAAGTCAGGGAGCAAATCATTAGCATATAGACATAACCCTTGATGGACACGAACCTGTCCGACCTAGGGTTGCCAAGATAACACTAATTGTTCCCAAGGGTGGTTTGGAGGAAGCATCCCTCTAATAGGCTGACCCCTCCTGATTTCCTTGGCCAGTAGGATGGTACAAGAACTGATTCAGTTTTCCAACTTTGGCTAACTGGCCAAGGTCGTCACGCAGAGTCCTACAATCTTCTGTAGTATGTCTTCGGTCCTAGTGGTATTGGCAATAAAGATTTTGGTTTTGCTTTATGGGATCTCCTCCCATCTTGTTTCGCCACTTAAATTACGGCTCATTCTTTATTTTCCCCATGATTTGATGCATGGGCTCTCTAAATACGGTGTTTACCACCTGGGCAATAGTATGCCCAACATATCGAACAAAATTCCTTCTAGGCCTATTAATGTTGTATCTTTCCAACCTGAAATCTCTTCGGTACTGGGGAACTACCTTGGCCTTTCCCTTCCCTTGTTGTTGATCCTCCTCTACTCGCTTATATTCATCAATTCAATCCATTAATTGCCGTATGCTTTAGGCAGGCTTCCTAGTTAGAGACTTCCTCAGGTCGTGCTCAGCGGGCAAGCTGACCTTAAACGTCCTTATGGCTACATCTTCAAAATCTCCATCTATCTTGTTAAACATCTCCCAATATCGGTCTGAATAAGTTCTTAGAGTTTCACCCTCTCTCATAGTCATAAACAGTAAAAAGTCCAAGGGGGGAGGAACCCTAATATAAGTGACAAATCTAGCCCCAAAGGCCCTATTAAGCTCTTAAAAGGAATTGATTGATCCTTCCCCCAAATCGTCAAACCACCTCATCGTGACTGGCCCCAAGCTAGATGGGAATACTCTGCACAGCAGGGTCTTATCTCTCGAATATACAACCATTCTTTGGTTAAAATGACTGACATATTCCACCGAGTCTGTTCTACCATTATACATGGTAAACGTAGGTTGCATGAACCATCGAGGAAGGTTTGCTCTATCAACACTCCTAGTAAATGGAGACTTTAAGATTTGGCGTAGAGCCCTGCTTATAGCGTCATTCCCCAAACCTTTATAGGTCGGGCTCTTGTTTCTCTGCCTATGATGGCGCTCTTCCCTGTAGGAGTAAGACTCACTAGGGGGAGTTCTTGACCGAGGTCTGTAACTTTCATCGTTGTCAGACAAAGCCTCTGTGTTTGATGATGACTTTCTTCTTTGTCTCCGGTGCAACTTCCTATGTGGATGATCTATTTCTTTCTACACGTTCTTAGTTTCCTCCCCATGAGACATATGACTCCCACTTCTGGAGTAACGCTTACCAGTATGGGTTATATAAACACTAACCTCACGATCTCTCCTATGCTCAAGATTCACAAAATGATCTTAACGTTGCGACCCCACTGATTCATCTGAGTTCACCATAATTAAGTTAACTCTAGTGTGCTCAATATTCCCCATAGACGGTGCCCATTGTAGGGGCACAAAAGGACCTACAACCCAAGAATGGCTAGACAATGGCCCAATGAGCCCACCACAACGAATTTGTTAGAGTAATGGGTAGGATATTGACTACTTGATAAGCTAAAGTTAATCACAGTGAAAAGGAAATGCCAAGTAAAAGACTAGAAACACTCAAATATGAAGAAAGAGGGATCCTCAGTTCACCCCGAGGAAGATCTTTTTTATAGATATAAGTTTTTTTTTTTTTTTTTGCTTTCTCTCCTTTTCAAAAATCTCTCCCCCTCTTCTAGGATCTTCCTTTCCCTTTTATACTTTAACCACCCATTATCCTCTCCTTACACTTGGAGGGTTAAGATTACATTTCTAGGACTTTTGTGCCATCCAGAGCATACAGGTGAGCTTTTGTCTTGCAATTTGAGCTGTGCCACCACTGTTCATGATCATTTCCTCATTAATGCGGCTAGAGGAGTAGTTGTCCTGCATTTAATGCGGAAGGGATAGCTTCCACTCCCTTCTCCTTTCACCCTACTTGTAACTCATGCCAAGTCTACTTTAGTCTCTCTGTGATATTTTAACTTTATGTACCTTCTATGGTTACTGCTAGTCCCTCAGATCAACGAGTGCTCAGCTTGTGACTATCCAGTGCTCGTCCCTAAGGCCCAAGGGGCACCCTCGAAAATCATATTTAGCAAACTGCTTAGATAAGACTAAGGGTCCTCAAACATGGTAGTTCCATCAATTTTCGTAAGTTGCTTTTATATATTTCACACTATAATAATTTTTTATGTTGCCAATGAATTGATTCAAAACAATTTGGGTGACAAAATAGGACAAACCTGTAGTATACTTTCTAAATCGGTACTACAAAAAAGTACTGTAGTTGATAAATATTACCTCAACATATACTTGCTGGACCAGAGAATCATATGTGCCGTTAAATGGAATAAATTCATATGGCAAGTGATATGGTAGAAGATCTAAGGCAGCTTCAAAGACAGTAATGGAAAATCCATTAACGATTGGTTTGTCCCCAGGACGATCATATCTGACATTCACAAATTCACTAAAAGCGGTCGCTACTGGTACTCCTATTTTCAGTGGTTTTGCATTAATTGGCACCCCCCACCCTTTTGGCACTGACCAAGGCCCTCCTGGCCAAAACACTTGTCCTAGAATACTCATTGACCTGTTGTAATCGCTAGCCTTATGGATGCTCTCTGAGAAGCCTAGTCCCTCCGACCAGAATCCAAGTTTCCTATAACTTTTCCCAACCACATTAACTATTCGAAAAATGTGTATTGGAGCCAATTTTCCCTCTTTAAAATTGAATGCACCAGTTAAGCCCTCAAAATTGCTTTGCAAGATTTTTCCAAGCAATTGTTGTCCATTCATTTCATGCATACAGGCAACATCATCTGTTAAATTTGTACAGCTTTTCAAATTAGGCTTTCCCATCAATGCGATAGCCACAGCCCGTGCAGCATCATAGGCCTGCGTCGCAGAAGTCCCTGGTTCTGGTATTGGTTCACCAGGATATTGCAAATGAAACATGACCCCAAATCTAAAGTGGAAATCTTTGTAGCTTTTAGGTGTGGTGGAAAAGTAGCTCTTGACTCCTAAGACACCTTGCATTGAGGAGATAATTGATGCATTAAGTGAATCAATTTGACTCGTAATGGCATTGGTGGTGATCCAAACATAATCCTTATCCATCATTCCTATACTATTCGCTTCCATGAAGATTTTAGTGGCTAAGGTAATGGAAGTATGAACAATGAAAACTCTGCACGACCCATTTTTCAGGTGCTCCAACTTTTTTGAGAGAGAATGATGTGGAGGAAAAAGAGAGAGAGGCAAAAGGTCGTTAATCTCCGCGTCCACTTCTTGTATAGCGGCAATGATTTCAGGGCTAATGCCAGTCACAGCTGGGTTCATGTCTTCATAGATAATGTTCACTTTCCTCCATTTCCAACTTTGAATTATAGCTGCCACAGCTTTCATTTGAGCATTTTGGCTGCGAGCGGCATTTACTAGGAATGGCCAGTGGCAAGAGGCCCACTGTGGGACTTCATTTGCCAATGACAGGATAGGGACTTTGGATTCATTGATAAGCTGAGCAACAAACACAGCCTCTTGCCATGTTCCAAACCCTATTATTGCTTTCGCATGTTGCTTCTCAATGAGGGTCTTAACTGCAATCAAAATTTTATCATCTATAAGTCTAATATAGCTTACTTCAGTTGAAATTTAATTTAAATCCGTTATGCAAACAAATACCTATAAATCTAGAACCGATAAACAAGTTCGTGTCCTATATTCATATATCCATGTCAAAATCTGTCAAGATACCTCAAAGTTACATAATAAGATTTGTAGTGAGAAATTAAAGATCACATCTCTACTGACTAACTATTAAAATTTTACTTCGAACATATATGTGGGGTCCTATTAAAGTAGGAAAGAGTAAATTGACTGCATCGAATGCATTGATATAAATTTCCATGATTCCATCTAGCCACCCAAGTCATAGATTCCCATTGACTTTCAATCTTACCAAAGAGATAGAATCTCATTGATCGAATCAGGAGGAAGAGTAATTAGTTTAATTGCAAGACACAAATTTTCTTGCAACCTTACAAGGGGGATGATAAAATATCTCTGGACTCATTAAACAAGAAAGTTCTTTATGAATATTAATATTTTTAGTATTGGTGTGTACAATATATTCTAGTCATCTTGGTGGTTTAAATCTTCACTTAACAAAGAAAAAGGAACAACTTAATACCAGTTCTTGTTGGCTTGTAGCCATGAGATTGAGTTAATTTTAACAACTGTAATTAAATAATACCTAATGATATCTGGCCTGCCTGGCATACTTTCACTTATTATTGGGAAACAATTTCAATGGACACAATTCTGAATGAGTTACGAAGCAACACATAAAAAAGTTCTCACCAGAAGAGGCTGCTCGGAAAGGGTCTCCTCGAGTGTTTTCCACATGTAGAGTGGGGAAGTTCTGGTGATTGGCATGAGCATATATATCCTCAATTGCCATATCCATCGCTACCTTCTCTTTTTTGCCAGCAAGAGAGGTGTAATCTACAACTGCACCTAAACTGAGCATGTCAGATTGTTGTTTCTTCAAAGCATCATTCAGTGCATTAGACATGCGACTTGATGAACATAGTAGCAGGAGGAACAAAAACATAGAGAAACAGTGGGATGTAAACATTTCAGCTTGCTGAAAATTTCAGGAGTAAAAATATGAAAAAAGAAAGAATTAGGCTAAAAATTATCATTATTGATAGTCTTTGGTGGAAAATTGATCATGCGCAGTGGGGATTTTGATGGCCACCACTACATCCACTTTTACCGTGCTAATTTTTCTTTAAATGTCAATGACTAGATTGCTGAGTATGGAAAATTATAATAAAGCAATCATGGTGCTGATTGAAAATTATTGTGTAATTTCGAAGTACTATAAATGCGTACTCTCTCCTCTCACATAAATGATGAGTCCCACTGATTAAATTCATGATGGGAACCACCATTCATGTAAGAAAAGAGAGTGTGCATTTATAGTTTTGAGAGTACTTAATAATTTTCTGCTGACTTTGATCGGAAAACTTGGACTAAGATTATTATTTAGTATTTTATTTATTTATTTTTGTAGTAGTTGTAGTATTATTATTACTGGTCTAACATGGACCTGTTCAAAGAATACTAATTTGATTTCATAATAATTTTGGTAGGCAATGCAAGAAGTAAAATCTAGAAAATATTCTTTGTAATTCTAATCGCAAGAACATATGTCACACGGTTAGAGTATTTTATTTATTTCTTTTTTCATATTTTTACTCCTGAAATTTTCACTCATTTAAGCCTCCATTTTGATGAGTTGTATATTTATAGTAATTTTTCATTTATTATAACTTTTCTTTGTAAGTTTGAAAATATATCTTTATTTTTGGGATATTTCCTATAGTTTATAGTATTAACTTTTTTGAGATAATAACGCACCTAATCATGTTTTGGTTGGTTTCATTTTGCTTATCCATGATTTGAAAAGTATTACTTTACTTACCCAAGGCAAATCTTTATAATCAAAGATTCATTCAATAGTGTTAAGTCAATCAACGAATTCTACCAACCGCAACTTTGCTTCAAATTTTGGAATATCCATCTTTAGACCATAATCTCTCTAGAAGTGGAAGTTTTTGAACCTTTGAAGATAGGGCGGGGTAGTGTTATGTACTGGCGGAGCCAAGAATTTATCTTGGAGGGGGCCAAACAAAAAATAATTTTTTTCTTTATATATATCAATTATATTCCTATTATGTATGGGGCGGGCTCCCCTCCAGTCCAAAATTCTCCCATTCTCTCCCGTTTTAATCCGGATGCAAGACACGTGGCAAATGAAAAATCTAATGGTGAAAAACAAAGCCACCTTGAAATGTATTTTATTTCAATTTTTGAAAATCCACAGCCCATACACCACCGTCCTTCTACCTGCAGCGGAGCCATCTGAAATTCTACCTAGACACACGACAGTTGCATCCTTCTATAGATTCTATTCTGCATGATTATATGCAGATTCTTCAACACCAGCTAATCAACGTCCCAGTGGGGAATGAAATAACAAGGAGGCCAAGTTAAAACTTCTATGAGATAAGGTTTTGTATTGACACAGTCAAAGAGGCAATATCTTTTATTTGGGTAATTTGTTGTAAAAAATAGAATAGATGCTGGGTTTGATTACTTTGAAGTGAAATGGAGCAAAACCCACAAAAGTTATGCCTAGATCTGAGAGATCCAAAATCTAAGAAGTGAATTTTGGTGAAATTCAATAAGATTTTTGATGTTTAGAAGAGGATTGGAGCAAAACCCAGATGGTGAAATAGGGTTTTCAAGGATTGAATGAAAATTGGCTAGACCCATATGGAGTTTTTGTGGATTTGTGCAAAAATGGAGATGACCCAGGAAAGAATCGGAAGTTTGCACATGATTTTTTTGAGATTTTTTTTTTCTTTTACTTGCAGAAGAGATGTAACACCGAGAGCTTTTCGGAATGACGCCACTAACTCCTAGGTTTCCGGCACTATTTCCGATGGCTTATTGCCGTATGCTACCAGGGGCAGTGATGTATGGGCTGAGGGTTTGCTAGGGAGGTAGCTGAAAGGTGTTTGAACGAAGCAATAAATTACGTTTTGAGGTGGCTTTGTTGTTCACCATCAGATTTTTCATTTGCCACGTGTCTTGCATCCGGATTAAAACGGGAGAGAATGGGAGAATTTTGGACTGGAGGGGACCCCGCCCCATTATGTATAATAGTTTCAAATGGTAATGTAAATGCAATTCAATATATAACTTAAATATTTTATAATTCAATGTATGCTAAAAATATGTATTTTTTAAATTAAACAATCAAGAGAAGACAAATTTGAGAAAAAGAATGAGTCAATAGTTTTTAATTTGCCTATAAACCTAAATTTTCAAAATAAATTAGACAAACAATCACTCAAATTTCAATAAAAATCTAATAAGTGTGAGTTTGGATGTTGTTGAAAACTAAAAGTTTAGTGAGTTTGGCGTTTTTTTGTGGGTCTCATGCACTGTTCACGAGACCCACAAGTATAAAATTTAGCAAATTTTAAGTTAATATTGAGCCCCACAACACTATTCACACAAAAATCTAAATATAGTACTAATATATTTTAATAACAAATAAATATATGAGAAGAAAAGTCTAATCAGAAAAAAGATGAGAAGAAAACGTACGTGGAAATTCTACACCAGTACACTTGCTTTTGTAGACTTTTGCTTTTAACCATACACGTGTGGAGCATTGGAGCCTTGGAGGGAATAATATATCTATTTGGACGGTTAGATCATAGCATTAAATGTTACATAGCTAACAGCTTCGTAAATAATGCAAGAAGTAAAGAAGTAAAGGAAAGAAAAACATAGGAAAAAAAATAGGCAGATCTTGAAAGTTGAGTCTTGAGACATTGGAGAGAGACAAAATATCAAAGAGCCACATGAACTGATGGTGTTGCAACAGTGTGGTGGCGTGCAAATAGGTTCCCTTTCTATGAAGATTTTAGAGGTGAATCATAGTCACATCTCCTACCGTTGCAGTGCTGCTTGCTCTATAGTAAGACCTAGGATGAAAATTAGAATTTTTTTTCTCTCTTTTGTTTGTTCGGTGAAGATCTAATTATCTAAAGTTTTTGATATATACATTTATCACTAAAGTAAAATGAAAGTTAAAAGTAATTTTAGACTTATTTACTTGCACAAAATTTTCACAACTTTTTTACAACAAAGTACTTTTTTGTCCATCTATAACAGAGAATAACATCATGCTATTAAGAATTTGTTGTGAAAATGAAGGTTTGTTGTAAAAGTATTATAAAAATGTTGTGTAAATAGCATTTTTCAAATATTTAATCAATATCTATATCTATATCTATATTCAATCAATGAATTCTACCAACTGCAACTTTGCTTCAAATTTTGGAATATCCATCTTTAGACCATAATCTTGCTAGAAGTGGAAGTTTTTGAACCTTTGAGGATAGGGCGGAGTAGTGTTATGCAATGGCGGAGTCAAGAATTTATCTTTGAAGGGGCCAAACAAAAAATAATTTTTTTCTTAATATATATCAATTATATTCCTATTATGTATAATAGTTTCAAATGGTAATGTAAATGCAATTCAATATATATAACTTAAATATTTTATAATTCAATGTGTGCTAAAAATATGTATTTTTTAAATCAAACAATCAAGAGAAGACAAATTTGAGAAAAAGAATGAGTCAATAGTTTTTAATTTGCCTATAAACCTAAATTTTCAAAATAAATTAGACAAACAATCACTCAAATTTCAATAAAAATCTAATAAGTGTGAGTTTGGATGTTGCTGAAAACTAAAAGTTTAGTGAGTTTGACGTTTTTCTGTGGGTCTCGTGCACTGTTCATGGGACCCACAAGTACGAAGTTAAGCAAATTTTAAGTTAAAACTGGGTCTTACGACACTCTTTACATATTTAAAAATTATTTTGTTATAATGTTTTCAGTTTTCAGTTTTCAACAATAAGCGATATCCAAACAAACCCTAAGAAACAACCAATTTGCAATACAAAAATCTAAATATAGTACTAGTATATTTTAATAACAAATAAATATATGAGAAGAGAAGTCTAATCAGAAAAAAGATGAGAAGAAAACGTACCTGGAAATTCTACACGAGTACACTTGCTTTTGTAGACTTTTGCTTTTAACCATACACGTGTGGAGCATTAGAGCCTTGGAGGTAATAATATATCTATTTGGACGGTTAGATCAAAACTTTAAATGTTACATAGCTAACAGCTTCGTAAATAATGCAAGAAGTAAAGAAGTAAAGGAAAGAAAAACACAGGAACAAAAACAGGCAGATCTTGAAAGTTGAGTCTTGAGACATTGGAGAGGGATAAAATATCAAAGAGTCACATGAACTAATGGTGTTGCAATAGTGTGGTGGTGCGCAAATAGGTTCCCTTTCTATGAAGATTTTAGAGGCAAATCATTGTCTTATCTCCTATTGTTGCAGCGCCGCTTGCTCTATAGTAAGACCTTGGATGAAAATTAGAATTTTTTTTTTCTCTTTTGTTTGTTGGGTGAACATCTAATTATTTAAAGTTTTTGATATATACGTTTATCACTAAAGTAAATATAAAGTTAAAAGAAATTTTAGACTTATTTACTTGCACAATATTTTCATAACTTTACAGCAAATTACTTTTTTATCTATCTATAACAGAGAATAACATCATGCTATTTAGAATTTGTTGTGAAAATGAAGGTTTGTTGTAAAAGTATTATAAAAGTGTTGCGTAAATAGCATTTTTCAAATATTTAATCAATATCTATATATATATATATATATATATTCAATCAATGAATTCTACCAACTGCAACTTTGCTTCAAATTTCGGAATATCCATTTTTAGATCATAATTTTGCTAGAAGTGGAAGTTTTTGAACCTTTGAGGATAGGGCGGGGTAGTTTTATGCAGTGGCGGAGCCAATAATTTATCATTGAGGGGGCCAAACCAAAAATAATTTTTTTCTTTATATATATATATATATATATATCAATTATATTCCTGTAGGGTCTGCTTTTTGGTTGCCCAGAACCCGAAGGATATGGGTCAAAGGCCCAACGAACCCCGAACAATGAATTTGTAGAGAGTGGATCGAAGGTTTAGGCGCTGGCCGGCGTTCACGAAGCGTGAACTCCTTTCTCCTTTTATTGAAAAACACTTAGAACAGCTTACAACTGGAGGGTGCTCCTCGGCCCATGGCCGAGGAGGCTTTTTTCCCTTTTTCCTTCTTTTTTCGCCCCCTCCTTCCATTCAGGAGGGAATCCCTTACATTATATACCCTTTACCCAACCAATCCTAGCCCTACACTTGTTGAGCGATCTGGACGTTACTTAGGTGCTTGTCCCATCAGCCGCCTTCGCAGTCTCTCTGGGAGTCGCGGCAACCAAGGCGACGCTGGTGTGGGGTTCTTTCCTCATTAATGCGACCAGGGCGGTAGTCAGGTACATTTAATGTGGAGGTGACTGCTTGTTATGAGCCTGTCCCTCAAGTTCTCGGACGTCCGATGATGGGGTCGTCCTCGGATTTAGGGTGACTTCTCGGCTCGGGCCTTCGGCCCAGGAACGAAGTGGGCTGGGCCGTAGGATTCTTTAGCCCCACAATAGCCCCTCAAAATTTTGCTGTCCGCATCCTTGGGCGGAGAGGAGGATTTTGATGTCCTCGGGCCTGCCACGCGTCCCATTGAGTCTGGTCCCCTGTCGGTCCTGGAGCCTTTTCATCTACCCTAGATGCGTTACTGACGCCTCGAAGGGCGCGACGTGCCCCTCATTAAGTCAAGACGGTTCTGTGCTCCCCACGTTCAACGGGAGGATGATAATCCAACGGTGGGGGTTCGCCTAACATTTATGGGCGGGAAAACCCGCGCGGCTCCTTGATTTGGGGTATAAATACCCATTCGGGAAGCCGGTTCCTCTGTCTACTTGCACCCAAGAGTTTACATCTCCAGCATAAAAAGCCTGTCCGAGGAGTTTCTACTCATTTCTGTAAGTCACTCTATCTCTCTTCGAACTTTCTCCTTCTCCATCTCTTCCTCTTTTTCATTTGCTTTCTCTTAGCTCGCTTAGGCATCATTTGGGATGGGTAGATTTAAGAAGTATGTCTTCACTGAGGAGGCGATGGAGAAATTCATCGCCGATTATAAGATACCGGCCAACGTGGGCTTGAGGTATTGTGAGGAAGGCGAGTGGCGCTTTCGGAGGTAGGAGGGTGAGGTGGTGATTTCCATCGTTGCCTTCGTTGAAGGTGGCATGAGGATACCCATGGGGCCGGTGATTAGGGACTACCTGACACACTTCCGGCTAGCTCCCACCCAGTGTGCCATCAACGTCTTTAGGATTCTGGGCTGTGTGGATGCCCTAAACGAGAAGATGGGACTGAGATTGACCCACCATGACGTCAACTGGTGTTATAACCTCCAGTGCCTGAAGGGTGAAACTTACTATCTGAAGACCAGGGATGACAGGGTCCGGCTCATTCAGTGCCTCCCTGAGTCCAGCAAGGGGTTGAACAAGGACTTGCTCATCGTGTCTGAAGAGTGGCACGATGGCCTTCACTGCCCGACGACGGAGGGGACCCTAGGTGGGCAGTAGGAAAATGGGGAGAGGGTTCTAGGACCCTAATTAGTTCCATCCTTTACTTCGTCCATTTCCTTTTGCACCGTCTGGTTTCTAATGTGAATGTGTTTCCTTTTGCAGATCCGCACGCCTTCACACGCCACTTCAGCCTGATCAACCGGGAAGACTTGCAAAAGGCGCTGAGGGCAGAGGTTTTCGTGAACGAGGTCGACAATCAGGTTAGGGCCGCTCACCAGATCTTGGGGTACGACCCGGCTCAAAAATCATTTGCGGCGCCGAAGTACGTGATCAGAGCAAAGGATCCTCGGCTTCGGAAAATAACCGTGACCGAGGACAGGTTTCGGTTCCCCGAGGTGCCCTCCACATCTGAAGGCGTGACACCTGCGGGTCCCTCCTCCTCCCTTAGACTCTCGGAGCCCGCCGAAGTAGGGCTAGAGAGGGAAGTGGAAGTTGCCAATTTTGGGCCTGCCGAGGACAAGTTTGCGGTCTTTGAACAAGTTCACCAGTCCGAGGACCCCCCAGGAGACTTGGGTGACCCCCGTCTGACTGAAGCAGACTTCCCAGCGTCCAAGTCCTCTCCCCGGCACGGAATGGGTTACAAGAAGAGGCCCCAATCTAGCTTGCTAGACCTGATTGAAGGCCAACCGGGGAAGTCTGAGCCAAAGCTTCCTCCTCCTCCTCCCAAGGTTCACCCTGCCCAGGGCGGGTCACCTCCCACACAGTCAGGGCTTCCTCCTTCTCCGCCTCAGACGAGTCTGCCCTCTAGGCACGAGCCCTTTGATCCGAAACAGAAAAAGGATAAGGGCAAAAGGCCGGCTGAGGAAAAGTCCGCGTCCCCCCGGAAGGAGGGTGATACTCGGCGGCCGTCTAAACAGCTGAAGATAGGCTCCCGAGGCCAGGATAAGCAGGTTGAGGCCCAGCCCGAGGCTGAGGCCTGGCTTCCTGCCCCAATGCTCCATGGGGAGTATCTGAGGGAAGACTCCTCCCTCAAGGATTTCAAAGAGGGCGAAGGCACGTACGTGGCCGACGCGCTCGAGAGGTGCCTGCTACTGCCAGCTGACATGGCGGAGCTGGGAACTATGAGGAGTAGGGAGGTCTTCCTCTGCCTCAAGCGGTATTTGGGAATGGTAAGTCCCCCAGTACTTATGATTCTCTCTAGTTTCAGCAGTTTCTTTCCCTTTTTTGAGCTCGGCTAACCATGTACTCGTTTTGTTGGGCAGGCCATTCAGGCCACTTATAGGTTGGAGGACGTGGCCCGTGACCAGAGGAAAGCCATGGACGTGGAGCGTGAGAAACACCTGGAGGCCACACGGGTCCTTAAAAACTCCAAGGCTGATCTTGCCAAGGCCCAGGAAGAGCTGAGGGCGATGACCAGTGCTCGGGATAACGCCCTGTCAGGCCTCGCCGGCTTCCAGAAGCAGGCCGAAGACCAGTCAAAGCGCCTGGGTGAGGCGGAGCAGCAGCTGAAGACTGCAAATGAGCTCCTTACTGATCTGCCCAAGAAGGTGGCTGCTGCCGAGGAGGCCAAGAGGGTGGTCGAGTGGGCCAGGGACGAGGCCGTGAGGGCCAAGTTTGAGGCTGACTATGGCAAGAACGACGCCCTGGCCTCTAAGCAAGAAGCCGAGGAGGAGGCTTATGCTGCGGGGATGGCCGAGACAGAAGCAGCCTTTAGAGCTCAAGTCCCCGGGCTGTGCAGGCGCTACTCTGCTGAGGTTTGGAGGGAGGCCCTCAGGCAGGCTGGGGTTGAGGCCTCGTCCGACTTGTGGAAGGAGGAAAGCATATACTACCCTCCTGCCATCCGCGAGGCAACTCTAGGTGGCGCTGAGGCCGGGGAGGCTGCGGCGAAAGCCGGTGCTGCCACGGGTGAGGACACCCCAATCGCTGAACCTACGGGCGAACTTGTCCAAGGAGGTGACCTCCCCGAGGTAGCTGAGTCAGGTGAGGGCCCCGTCGAGAAGGCACCTCAGGAGGTTACGAAGTCAACCTCTGAAGCTGAGGCTCCTGCTGCTGAGGAGGCAGCCGTTCCTGCCGCGCCTTCGCAGGCTGTCCCTCGAGGCCAAAGCTCGGAAGGCCCTGAAGCTGCTATGGTCCAGCCCCCTGCAGAGGGAGAAAAATAAGTGGGCAGGGCAAGCCCCTTGACGCCGTCGTCTCGCTAGTCTCTTACATATTATTTATTTTTATTATTATTATTATTATTATTATTTTGAATTGTAATGCGACGTTCATCATGTAGCCCTTATGGATTTAATGCAACGTGATTTCTATTTCTTCTTCCAATTGTTCTGGCTGTTTGTACATTTGCGTGTTATCCGTTTTCTTTTTTCCTTATTGTCTCCTCTTTTTCTTTACTTGCACCACTTCATCGCCAATTATATTTCGGCCAGTCATGGCAACGATTGTAATAACGTGAAGGTACGTATGCATAGGCTGGTATTTCATGTCTCCGGGACTAGGCAGGACTCTTGCTTTCCCAGCGTTCCAACACTTAGAGTCTTCTGGAGTAGCTAGCTTCCCCGTAGGCGTGAGTCTTGGGACCATGCAGTGCCCAGGCTCTGTCTAACACTTAGGATCATCTGAAGTAGTTAGTTTCCCCATAAGCCTGAGTCTGGGGACCATGAGGTGCCTTGGTTCTGTCTAACACTAAGAGTCCTCTGAAGTGGTTAGTTTCCCCACAGGCCTGAGTCCGTGTACCATGCAGTGCCTTGGTTCTGTCTAACACTTAGCATCCTCTGAAGTGGTTAGTTTCCCCATAGGCCTGAGTCTGAGGACCATGCAGTGCTTTGGTTCTGTCTAACACTTAGAATCCTCTGAAGTGATTAGTTTCCCCATCAGCCTGAGTCCGAGGACCATGCAGAGCCTTGGTTCTGTCTAACACTTGGTCTTGAAGTGGTTAGTTTCCCCATAGGCCTGAGTCCGAGGACCATGCAGAGCCTTGGTTCTGTCTAACACTTGGTCTTTGAAGTACTTAGTTTCCCCAGAGGCCTGAGTCCGAGGACCATGCAGTGCCTTAGTTCTGTCTAACACTTGGTCTTGAAGTGGTTAGTTTCCCCATAGGCCTGAGTCCGAGGACCATGCAGAGCCTTGGTTCTGTCTAACACTTGGTCTTGAAGTGGTTAGTTTCCCCATAGGCCCGAGTCCGAGGACCATGCAGAGCCTTGGTTCTGTCTAACACTTGGTCTTGAAGTGGTTAGTTTCCCCATAAGCCTGAGTCCGAGGACCATGCAGAGCCTTGGTTTTGTCTAACACTTGGTCTTGAAGCGGTTAGTTTCCCCATAGGCCTGAGTCCGAGGGCCATGCAGAGCCTTGGTTCTGTCTAACACTTGGTCTTAGAAGTAGTTAGTTTCCCCAGAGGCCTGAGTCCGAGGACCACGCAGAGCCTTGGTTCTGTCTAACACTTGGTCTTGAAGTGGTTAGTTTCCCCACAGGCCTGAGTCCGAGGACCATGCAGAGCCTTGGTTCTGTCTAACACTTGGTCTTTGAAGTAGTTAGTTTCCCCAGAGGCCTGAGTTCGAGGACCATGCAGAGCCTTGGTTCTGTCTAACACTTGGTATTTGAAGTAGTTAGTTTCCCCATAGGCCTGCGTCCGAGGACCATGCAGAGCCTTGGTTCTGTCTAACACTTGGTATTTGAAGTAGTTAGTTTCCCCATAGGCCTGAGTCCGAGGACCATGCAGAGCCTTGGTTCTGTCTAACACTTGGTCTTGAAGTGATTAGTTTCCCCATAGCCCTGAGTCCGAGGACCATGCAGAGCCTTGGTTCTGTCTAACACTTGGTCTTTGAAGTAGTTAGTTTCCTCATAGGCCTGAGTCCGAGGACCATGTAGTGCCTTGGTTCTGTCTAACACTTGGTCTTTGAAGTAGTTAGTTTCCCCATAGGCCTGAGTCCGAGGACCATGCAGTGCCTTGGTTCTGTCTAACATTTGGTCTTGATATGGTTAGTTTCCCCATAGGCCTGAGTCCGAGGACCATGCAGAGCCTTGATTCTGTCTAACACTTGGTCTTTGAAGTAGTTAGTTTCCCCATAGGACTGAGTTCGAGGACCATGTAGTGCCTTGGTTCTGTCTAACACTTGGTCTTGAAGTGGTTAGTTTCCCCATAGGCCTGAGTCCGAGGACCATGCAGAGCCTTGGTTCTGTCTAACACTTGGTCTTTGAAGTAGTTAGTTTCCCCATAGGCCTGAGTCTGAGGACCATGCAGTGCCTTGGTTCTATCTAACACTTGGTCTTGAAGTGGTTAGTTTCCCCATAGGCTTGAGTCCGAGGACCATGCAGAGCCTTGGCTCTGTCTGACACTTGGTCTTTGAAGTAGTTAGTTTCCCCAGAGGCCTGAGTCCGAGGACCATGCAGTGCCTTAGTTCTGTCTAACACTTGGTCTTGAAGTGGTTAGTTTCCCCATAGGCCTGAGTCCGAGGACCATGCAGTGCCTTAGTTCTGTCTAACACTTGGTCTTGAAGTGGTTAGTTTCCCCATAGGCCTGAGTCCGAGGACCATGCAGAGCCTTGGTTCTGTCTAACACTTGGTCTTGAAGTGGTTAGTTTCCCCATAGGCCTGAGTCCGAGGACCATGCAGAGCCTTGGTTCTGTCTAACACTTGGTCTTGAAGTGGTTAGTTTCCCCATAGGCCTGAGTCCGAGGACCATGCAGTGCCTTGGTTTTGTCTAACACTTGGTCTTGAAGTGGTTAGTTTCCCTAGAGGCCTGAGTCCGAGGACCATGCAGAGCCTTGGTTCTGTCTAACACTTGGTCTTTGAAGTAGTTACTTTCCCCATAGGCCTGAGTCCGAGGACCATGCAGAGCCTTGGTTCTGTCTAACACTTGGTCTTTGAAGTAGTTAGTTTCCCCATAGGCCTAAGTCCGAGGACCATGCAGAGCCTTGGTTCTGGGTAACACTTGGTCTTTGAAGTAGTTAGTTTCCCCAGAGGCCTGAGTCCGAGGACCATGCAGTGCCTTGGTTCTGTCTAACACTTGGTCTTTGAATTAGTTAGTTTCCCCATAGGCCTGAGTCCGAGGATCATGCAGAGCCTTGGTTCTGTCTAACACTTGGACTTTGAAGTAGTTACTTTCCCCATAGGCCTGAGTCCGAGGACCATGCAGTGTCTTGGTTCTGTCTAACACTTGGTCTTGAAGTGGTTAGTTTCCCCATAGGCCTGAGTCCGAGGACCATGCAGAGCCTTGGTTTTGTCTAACACTTGGTCTTGAAGTGGTTAGTTTCCCCATAGGCCTGAGTCCGAGGACCATGCAGAGCCTTGGTTCTGTCTAACACTTTGTCTTTGAAGTAGTTAGTTTCCCCATAGGCCTGAGTCCGAGGACCATGCAATGCCTTAGTTCTGTCTAACACTTGGTCTTGAAGTGGTTAGTTTCCCCATAGGCCTGAGTCCGAGGACCATGCAGAGCCTTGGTTCTGTCTAACACATGGTCTTGAAGTGGTTAGTTTCCCCATAGGCCTGATTCCGAGGACCATGCAGAGCCTTGGTTCTGTCTAACACTTGGTCTTGAAGTGGTTAGTTTCCCCATAGGCCCGAGTCCGAGGACCATGCAGAGCCTTGGTTCTGTCTAACACTTGGTCTTGAAGTGGTTAGTTTCCCCATAAGCCTGAGTCCGAGGACCATGCAGAGCCTTGGTTTTGTCGAACACTTGGTCTTGAAGTGGTTAGTTTCCCCATAGGCCTGAGTCCGAGGGCCATGCAGAGCCTTGGTTCTGTCTAACACTTGGTCTTTGAAGTAGTTAGTTTCCCCAGAGGCCTGAGTCCGAGGACCATGCAGAGCCTTGGTTCTGTCTAACACTTGGTCTTGAAGTGGTTAGTTTCCCCACAGGCCTGAGTCCGAGGACCATGCAGAGCCTTGGTTCTGTCTAACACTTGGTCTTTGAAGTAGTTAGTTTCCCAGAGGCCTGAGTTCGAGGACCATGCAGAGCCTTGGTTCTGTCTAACACTTGGTATTTGAAGTAGTTAGTTTCCCCATAGGCCTGCGTCCGAGGACCATGCAGAGCCTTGGTTCTGTCTAACACTTGGTATTTGAAGTAGTTAGTTTCCCCATTGGCCTGAGTCCGAGGACCATGCAGAGCCTTGGTTCTGTCTAACACTTGGTCTTGAAGTGATTAGTTTCCCCATAGCCCTGAGTCCGAGGACCATGCAGAGCCTTGGTTCTGTCTAACACTTGGTCTTTGAAGTAGTTAGTTTCCTCATAGGCCTGAGTCCGAGGACCATGTAGTGCCTTGGTTCTGTCTAACACTTGGTCTTTGAAGTAGTTAGTTTCCCCATAGGCCTGAGTCCGAGGACCATGCAGTGCCTTGGTTCTGTCTAACACTTGGTCTTGATATGGTTAGTTTCCCCAAAGGCCTGAGTCCGAGGACCATGCAGAGCCTTGATTCTGTCTAACACTTCGTCTTTGAAGTAGTTAGTTTCCCCATAGGACTGAGTTCGAGGACCATGTAGTGCCTTGGTTCTGTCTAACACTTGGTCTTGAAGTGGTTAGTTTCCCCATAGGCCTGAGTCCGAGGACCATGCAGAGCCTTGGTTCTGTCTAACACTTGGTCTTTGAAGTAGTTAGTTTCCCCATAGGCCTGAGTCTAAGGACCATGCAGTGCCTTGGTTCTATCTAACACTTGGTCTTGAAGTGGTTAGTTTCCCCATAGGCTTGAGTCCGAGGACCATGCAGAGCCTTGGTTCTGTCTGACACTTGGTCTTTGAAGTAGTTAGTTTCCCCAGAGGCCTGAGTCCGAGGACCATGCAGTGCCTTAGTTCTGTCTAACACTTGGTCTTGAAGTGGTTAGTTTCCCCATAGGCCTGAGTCCGAGGACCATGCAGTGCCTTGGTTCTGTCTAACACTTGGTCTTGAAGTGGTTAGTTTCCCCATAGGCCTGAGTCCGAGGACCATGCAGAGCCTTGGTTCTGTCTAACACTTGGTCTTGAAGTGGTTAGTTTCCCCATAGGCCTGAGTCCGAGGACCATGCAGAGCCTTGGTTCTGTCTAACACTTGGTCTTGAAGTGGTTAGTTTCCCCATATGCCTGAGTCCGAGGACCATGCAGAGCCTTGGTTCTGTCTAACACTTGGTCTTGAAGTGGTTAGTTTCCCCATAGGCCTGAGTCCGAGGACCATGCAGAGCCTTGGTTCTGTCTAACACTTGGTCTTTGAAGTAGTTAGTTTCCCCATAGGCCTGAGTCTGAGGACCATGCAGTGCCTTGGTTCTATCTAACACTTGGTCTTGAAGTGGTTAGTTTCCCCATAGGCTTGAGTCCGAGGATCATGCAGAGCCTTGGTTCTGTCTGACACTTGGTCTTTGAAGTAGTTAGTTTCCCCAGAGGCCTGAGTCCGAGGACCATGCAGTGCCTTTGTTCTGTCTAACACTTGGTCTTGAAGTGGTTAGTTTCCCCATAGGCCTGAGTCCGAGGACCATGCAGTGCCTTGGTTCTGTCTAACACTTGGTCTTGAAGTGGTTAGTTTCCCCATAGGCCTGAGTCCGAGGACCATGCAGAGCCTTGGTTCTGTCTAACACTTGGTCTTGAAGTGGTTAGTTTCCCCATAGGCCTGAGTCCGAGGACCATGCAGAGCCTTGGTTCTGTCTAACACTTGGTCTTGAAGTGGTTAGTTTCCCCATAGGCCTGAGTCCGAGGACCATGCAGTGCCTTGGTTCTGTCTAACACTTGGTCTTGAAGTGGTTAGTTTCCCTAGAGGCCTGAGTCCGAGGACCATGCAGAGCCTTGGTTCTGTCTAACACTTGGTCTTTGAAGTAGTTAGTTTCCCCATAGGCCTGAGTTCGAGGACCATGCAGAGCCTTGGTTCTGTCTAACACTTGGTCTTTGAAGTAGTTAGTTTCCCCATAGGCCTAATTCCGAGGGCCATGCAGAGCCTTGGTTCTGTGTAACACTTGGTCTTTGAATTAGTTAGTTTCCCCATAGGCCTGAGTCCGAGGACCATGCAGTGCCTTGGTTCTGTCTAACACTTGGTCTTTGAAGTAGTTAGTTTCCCCATAGGCCTGAGTCCGAGGATCATGCAGAGCCTTGGTTCTGTCTAACACTTGGTCTTTGAAGTAGTTAGTTTCCCCATATGCCTGAGTCCAAGGACCATGCAGTGTCTTGGTTCTGTCTAACACTTGGTCTTGAAGTGGTTAGTTTCCCCATAGGCCTGAGTCCGAGGACCATGCAGAGCCTTGGTTTTGTCTAACACTTGGTCTTGAAGTGGTTAGTTTCCCCATAGGCCTGAGTCCGAGGACCATGCAGAGCCTTGGTTCTGTCTAACACTTTGTCTTTGAAGTAGTTAGTTTCCCCATAGGCCTGAGTCCGAGGACCATGCAATGCCTTAGTTCTGTCTAACACTTGGTCTTGAAGTGGTTAGTTTCCCCATAGGCCTGAGTCCGAGGACCATGCAGAGCCTTGGTTCTGTCTAACACTTAGTCTTTGAAGTAGTTAGTTTCCCCATAGGCCTGAGTCCGAGGACCATGCAGAGCCTTGGTTCTGTCTAACACTTGGTCTTTGAAGTAGTTAGTTTCCCCAGAGGCCTGATTCCGAGGACCATGCAGAGCCTTGGTTCTGTCTAACACTTGGTCTTTGAAGTAGTTAGTTTCCCTAGAGGCCTGAGTCCGAGGACCATGCAGTGCCTTGGTTCTGTCTAACACTTGGTCTTTGAAGTAGTTAGTTTCCCCATGGGCCTGAGTCCGAGGACCATGCAGTGCCTTGGTTCTGTCTAACATTTTCATTTCTCTGTAAGTAGGGTTTGTCGTCAGACTGCTTTACTGGAGACGATTCCTCTTTCGGACGGATTATGATCTTACACGTGGCGTTGATCTCGCCTCCAACTCGAGCCCCCATCTTTTTTATTTGCAAAGCGTCCCTTGGCCGTTCGTGTTCCGCTCCTGACGCTTCGGTGCGCGAGACGCCTTCATTAATAGCCTCGTAAATCAACATAAGTCCAACAGTCTGCGGCTCCCTTGGAATCTGGCAGCTTCATTATTATCCAACGCTTCGGTAACGCTCTTTTCTAATTCTGCGCGAATTAATTCTTACCAACCCTCATCCTCTATATAAGGTTTTCCGGGGGGATGGTTTCTCCATATTCCATGAACCTCCCAACACAAACAGAAAGAACGCACCTTTTCAGCTCCCTAAGCCCTTTTAAAAACCCCGCCGGAATTGCGACCGGAGTTAGGAGATATGGGGCGGCTTTGGACGGGTGTGAGGACATCCGTGCCAAGAGCCATTGTGGCCGCGGCCCCCACTGGGCCTCCGGTGCAGCAGAGTCTAGGTGTAACCCCGATGGCGCCATGCACGGTGGCCCGGAGGGATGTCGTTGAAGTACCTAACGTCTCTCCTTAGAGCGCACCCCCAACGGAGGAGACATGCGAACTCACATCATGGACGGCGCTCGAGTGTTGCCGTCACCAACGGCCAACGCTCGTGGGGGTTGGGGAGAATCAAGGAAACATCACGGGGGAGGGCGTCCCGGAGCCCCTGTATCTGCTCCTCGCTTTGGTCAAGCTCCGTCGCTCCGAGAAAGGAGTTGTTGGTGGCCTTGAAACAAGCTAGCCCCAGCCCCCTTCTGCCCGCTTACTGTCAAGCTCTCCCATTCTCTTGATGCCAGTAAGGGTACGGGTTGACACTTCCCTCTAGCTAGTTTTAGGACGGGTTCGCCTGGGCCTCTAATTGTAGGACTAGCTGGTAGGAACGGTTGTAAAACACGCCTGCCTGAGCCTCTGATTGTAATTTGTAACTGTTTCTTTTTATGAAATAATATCAAGTGTTTTTTTTTTTTGCTATTGAATCTTCTGTCTCGAGCTTTTGCCTTTCTGTAGTGTTTGTTTGATAGTTCTTTTTTTTTCTTTTTGCTTCACCACCGATCTTCCGTAGAATGGTTATTTAGAACAGTCACTTGTTGCGCCGGCCGGCGCACTAATCCTTCCCACAGACGGCGCCAATTGTAGGGTCTGCTTTTTGGTTGCCCAGAACCCGAAGGATATGGGTCAAAGGCCCAACGAACCCCGAACAATGAATTTGTAGAGAGTGGATCGAAGGTTTAGGCGCTGGCCGGCGTTCACGAAGCGTGAACTCCTTTCTCCTTTTATTGAAAAACACTTAGAACAGCTTACAACTGGAGGGTGCTCCTCGACCCATGGCCGAGGAGGCTTTTTTCCCTTTTTCCTTCTTTTTTCGCCCCCTCCTTCCATTCAGGAAGGAATCCCTTACATTATATACCCTTTACCCAACCAATCCTAGCCCTACACTTGTTGAGCGATCTGGACATTACTCAGGTGCTTGTCCCATTAGGCGCCTTCGCAGTCTCTCTAGGAGTCGCGGCAACCAAGGCGACACTGGTGTGGGGTCCTTTCCTCATTAATGCGGCCAGGGAGGTAGTCAGGTACATTTAATGTGGAGGTGACTGCTTGTTATGAGCCTGTCCCTCAAGTTCTCGGACGTTCGATGATGGGGTCATCCTCGGATTTAGGGTGACTTCTCGGCTCGGGCCTTCGGCCCAGGAACGAAGTGGGCTGAGCCGTGGGATTCTTTGGCCCCACAATTCCTATTATATATAATAGTTTCAAATGGTAATGTAAATGCAATTCAATATATAACTTAAATATTTTATAATTCAATGTATGCTAAAAATATGTATTTTTTAAATTAAACAATCAAGAGAAGACAAATTTGAGAAAAAGAATGAGCGTCAATAGTTTTTAATTTGCCTATAAACCTAAAATTTCAAAATAAATTAGTCAAACAATCACTCAAATTTCAATAAAAATCTAATAAGTGTGAGTTTGGATGTTGCTAAAAACTGAAAGTTTAGTGCATTTAGTGTTCTTTTGTGGGTCTCGTGCATTGTTCACGGGACCTACAAGTACGGAATTTAGCAAATTTTAAGTTAAAACTAGGTTCCATGACACTATTCAATCATTTAAAAATTATTTTGCTATAGTGTTTTCAGTTTTCAGTTTTCAACAATAAGTGGTATCCAAACAGACCCTAAGAAACAACCAATTTGCAATACAAAAATCTAAATATAGTACTAGTATATTTTAATAACAAATAAATATATGAGAAGAAAAGTCTAATCAGAAAAAAGATGAGAGGAAAACGTACCTGGAAATTCTACACGAGTACACTTGCTTTTGTAAACTTTTGCTTTTAACCATAAATGTGTGGAGCATTGGAGCCATGGAGGTAATAATATATCTATTTGGACTGTTAGATCAAAACTTTAAGTGTTACACAGCTGACAGCTTTGTAAATAACACAAGAAGTAAAGAAGTAAAGGAAAGAAAAACACAAAAACAAAAACAGGCAAATCTTGGAAGTTGAGAGTCTTGAGACATTGGAGAGAGATAAAATATCAAAGAGTCACATGAACTGATGGTGTTGCAACAGTGTGGTGGCATGCAAATAGGTGCCCTTTCTATGAAGATTTTAGAGGCGAATCATAGTCTCATCTCCTACCGTTGCAGCGCTGCTTGCTCTATAGTAAGACCTAAGATGAAAATTAGAAATTTTTTTCTCTCTTTTGTTTGTTGGGTGAAGATCTAATTATTTAAAGTTTTTGATATATACATTTATCACTAAAGCAAAGTGAAAGTTAAAAGTAATTTTAGACTTATATACTTGCACAATATTTTCACAACTTTTTTACAGCAAATTACTTTTTTGTCCATCTATAACAGAGAATAACATCATGCTATTTAGAATTTGTTGTGAAAATGAAGATTTGTTGTAAAAGTATTACAAAAATGTTGCGTAAATAGCAATTTTCAAATATTTATATGTGATTTGGGGCAGAAACATATCTAGTCCTTGAAAATTGTTAAATTGGTTGGAATAACTCATTTATTAATATATCTATTCTTTTTTTTTTTTTTTTCAAAAAATTGGGGGGGGGGGGGGGGGGGGTGTGTGCCAACGCTCCCCAAGGCCCCCTTTGGCCCCAACGTGGCTCCGCCACTAGTGTTATGAGATCCTTGGCTATGAGCATAGTGGAATCGGTAGACATCCTCTTCATCATAACTAGCAGCTTCAATCTCTGAATCAAGATGCCTAACACCACATATCCTCCGAACTCATAAAACTCTATAGAGTCTAGACACTCTTGTACTTCTTTTAGTTGTCTCCTTATTTCATCCATTTCGAAATCTTGCCTATCTCTCTCGGATGCATGTGGTTCCTCAACGTTTTGGCCATGTTGATGACAACTAACCATATATAGAACAAAAGCTCTGATACCAAAGTTGACACCAGTAATTGGATGCATACTTTTGGAAGATGAAAACCCACATGCAATAAAATGATACAAAGCTCCCCGACAAGTAGAAATTCAATAGGATACAAAGTATGTGTTTGGATAGGACTTATTGTGCGTCTACGTTTTCTATTCCACATTTCCTTCCTTTTTTTTTTTTTTTCAACGCATGAACAATAAAATCACATGAATTTACTGTGCAGGAGACAATTATCACTGTTCATGCACTGTAGCAGCACTGTTCACGTATTTAAAAATATTAAAAATGGGTCTCACGGTACTATTCACAAATTTAAAAATTATTTTACTATAGTGTTTTAAGTTTTCAATTTCAGCAAAAATAAGTTGTATTCAAATGGACCCTTACTTTCACATTTGGATAAAACTTATTTTTGCTGAAACTGAAAACTGAAAACACTGTAGTAAAATAATTTTTAAATGTGTGAATAGTACCGTGAGACTTATTTTAAATATTTTTTAAATGTGTGAACAGTGTTGCTACAATGCGTGAACAATGCTGCTACAGTGCGTGAACAGTGATAATTGTCTCATGTACAATAAATTCATGTGATTTTACTGTTCATGCGCTAGGGAAAAAAAGAAGAAGAAGGAAGGAAACGTGAAATAGAAAACATAGACGCACAATAAGTCCTATCCAAACACATAAAAATTATCAACACCCAAGAGAATTTGACCAAGGATACAAGGCTTGAATAAATTCACCACTTAATAGAATTCACCAAAGGGATACAAAATTTTTAAATCAGACAAGTTTTGTTATTGCATTCAAAACTATTCAATGTTTGTCTTCTTCACTTACAAAAACACATATAAATATTTGCTTAGAACAGCCCTCTAAGCATACGAGAAATAAAAAGCCAGGCTAGTTCCAAAATATAATAGTTGCAAAACATAAAAAGAAAAAAACCTTGCGATTCCAATACATATATAGCTGATACTAAGGGTTTGTTTGGATACCGCTTATTGTAGAAAACTGAAAATTAAAAACATTATAACAAAATAATTTTTAAATATGTGAATAGTGTTGTGAGACCTAGTTTTCAAGTTATTTTTGCTAAATAAAGTACTTGTGGGTCCTGTAAATCGTGCATGAGACCCACAGAAAAACAAGACAAATGCGCAACTCAGATGCTATCCAAACTCCACCTAAGTGTGAGTTTGGATAGCGGATTTTCCAACGTCTCCAGCGTTTACGTTTTTTGCTGGATCTCATGGCATTGTTCACGACCCAGCTAAAAACGCAAAAACATGCATATCAATGCATTTTTGGGTTCTACGACACTATTCATATAACTAAAAATTATTTTACTAAAATATTTTTACTAATAAGTTTTCAATTTTTAATAAATACGCTATTCAAACATACTCTACTGGATAATAAACACATGAAGTTAGATTGACATTAAAAAGTTTAAAATGACACTTCAAAGGCTTGTGTACGTAATCGGCCTGGAAGTGGGCATCCAAGTCCAAGTTTCATAATTCTTCTGGCTGGGCTAGCAATACACTATGGGCTGGGCTTGCGTGCTTCACAATGGACACTCCTGTCCTGTGTCACCAAACAAAACCCATCCTATATATAAACTATAAAGGACCAAAATTAAATGTACCGATATTAAAGGCACCAAAATCAAGCCAACCTCATACACGAAGGGAAGAAATTGTCCATCTTCTGAAATTTCAATTACCAAATTCAAAATTTTAATTTTGAATGACCAAATTATAATTTACCCAAGTTTTTCAAAAAAGTTATAAGCATACAGCTTGTAGAATGTATAAATTTCTTCTCTTTTTAAAACTTCGTTTACTTTATTAAAAAAGAAGAAGAAAGAAATAAAGAAAAACACTTAGCCAGAGTTAGAAGCTCATAAACAAATTCGGATATTTGTCTTGGAATATACTGATTTAGATGCTGTTATCTAATTATAAATCAGCGGTTTGAAATTTATGTAGTAGGGAATATAACACAAGTTACACAAGCTATCTTATTTTGTTTTAAAAATATTCATTTATTTTTGCAATGCAGTAGCAAATTTAAGTAGAAAACATCGATAAAATGTTAAAAAGTTCAACTTCTTAAAAAAAAAATGTTTCAACTTGATCAACATTATACAACATTTAATTAGCATAACAAGAATTCCGACTTTAAACAAATGTGAAGTGGACGAATAAGTATTTAATGTGCATATATTTATATGTGTATATGGATTTGCAACACCAATGATCACACAACAGAGATAGAACAATATTAAACTCTTAGAAGAAGAATAATTAAAAGAGGGGGAACTGATTACTCCATACCTCATTCTCAGTTTATTTAATCCGCATATAGTCAAGATAAATTTCTTATGCATGAGCAAACTTGTTCCATTCCTCTACAATTTCCGGTTGGCATCTTCTACTTAACTCGGGACATTCGGCACTTCTGAATGATCTTCGAGCCACAATTTGGGGCAATTCAAAATTATAAGTTTTTTAAGTGTTTCAAGATTCAGTAGCCACTCTGGTAATGTTGTCAAGTTGGGACAACTCTGGATTGATATGGACTGTAATGTTTTTTCAGACCGTTTAATCCATTCAGGCAAAACCACCAACTGTGGTAATTCAGAGAAGCTTAATGCTCGAAGACTTGTTGGGAATTCTTCTTGATTGTCTTCCCCTTCAGTCAGATCAAGTTTTTCACAATTCTCAATGGCCAAAACCTCTAAACTAGTAAGGAATTTTAGGATTGGAATCAAAGAAATTGTTAGGACATATATGTTTTAACTTGTTTAAGAACATATGTCACTTAGTTATGTAAATTGGCTAATCCTTTGACAAAACGCACTCTGCTTGTAATTGGGTAGTTCTAGGTGTTTTTAATACTTCAAGAAACAATGTTTCAAGGTCAAGTGTTGAAGTCATCAAGTCTGTCCAAGAGAAAGCAAGCTAAAGTGCAAAGTTTTTAAAGCTCGACACCTCTCGACAGCTACCTCGACACCTGGCTATCTGTCGAGATCTTCAGCTGATTCTTATCGCAATCTCGATAGCTTCTCGATAGCTGGTCGATCGATCGAGAAAGTTTCTGTCCCCTCGACACCTTCTCGACACCTCCTCGATAGCTGCTATCTGTTGAGATTCATTAAACCTTGACACCTCCTCGACACCTCTCGATCGATCGAGGTTACGGGAAATCAAAATTTTCAAATTTGATTTTTGGGCCAGGCTTTTGTATTTGTGTAGGGTTTCTTTTCTCACAACCCTAGACTTATATAAGGCTTATTTTAAAGGCCGTCACATAAGATAATACAAAGAAGACATATGCAAAAGGTGATCGATGTCTTATTCTCTCTGAAAGAAGCTACTGCGTCTTTGCGCCTTAGGGTTTTGTAACCAAGTGCTTCTTGATCTTCATTGTTGATGAAGTGAAGAACTTTGCAGCCAACATTCTTCTTCCTTAAGTTGGTGAGTGAGTCACGTTTTGAGATTCGTGCAAAGTAGTTAGTCACGTACTGGGATCCGTGTAACAAAAAGGGTGGCGTTCATATATTGAAGAGTTTAGAGGTTCTGAAGCGGTAGAAGGTTTCTGCTGTGAGTTCATCTACGGGGATTATAAAGTCTAGGGACAAAGGTTTTGTACTAGATCTGAAACTTCTTTTTTTTATAGTGGATTGCTTTTCGGGAAGGTTTCCCCCCAGGTTTTTTTACTGTGAAACTGGTTGGTTTCATTGGTTTTCCTAGATCATCATATCTTGTCTTATTTACTTTTCCGCTGCATTCATTATTGACATGATATTGATGTTTGTTTGTTTTAACAAGGTTTGATTCATAATAAATCTAATTAACAACTTGGGTTTAAAACTTGTTAATTCTATCAACTGGGGTCTAAATCATACCCCCACAACTGACAACTGTCAATAATCAACATCCGAAGGAGGCCTGTGCAACCTTGCAACATTTCAGACAAAGATTCTAGATTGCCACAGTTAAATAATGCCAAATTTCTTAGAGAATTCCAGGCCCTAGGTAGAGACTTTTGTTTGGTTGTTATTGACAACCATCTGAGGCTGATCATGTATCTTATATCTTTTGGCAGTTCTTCTAATTTTTCGAGTAATAAAGTCTGCAGATTTTGAAGCTTGCAAATGGAGTTTGGGAGTTTTTTCATTTTTTTCATTTTTGCTTAAATTTATCCACCTTAAATGCTTCATGGTACTGATAGAGCTAGGTAACACCTCAAAACATGAGTCACTTAAATCTAGAACTCGCAAGTATGTAAATCCTGAGAGACATGCATCAATAAAGGATTCAGAAGTGAGTCCAACCCCTTCAATCGGAGAAAAAATGGTCCGTAAACTCTTTGATTTTGGTAAACATTTCAAAATATTTTCATCCTGCCAAGTGTTGTCATAATAGGACAAATGTAGAGATGTTCTGGGACTGACAATTCATAATTAAGAACTCACTTTGGGCTATTGATAGAGCTAGATCATGCGCAAGATCATGTATTTTGAATAGTCGAAAGCAACCAACATCACTATAATCTTCAAGAAAGCATCTTGAAAAGAGCTCATCTACATATTGGTTGCCAATATCTTCTAGCTCTTGATTTTCATCCGGTGATTGAAGCAACCCTTGTGCCATCCAAAATGGAATTAAGTCTAAAGTATTGTACTTGTAAAGTTGTGATTTACAACTATGTCTTGTGTTGGTTTTATTCCATGACAAAATGTGTGGTACTTGTTTCAATTTGTTTCCTTGTATTTTGTGAGATTTTATTGTATTGGGTTTAGTATTAAGTTGGTGAAAACTTAAGCTTAATTGAAGATCAGTGCATTTCACGACTAGCTCATGAGAAGTTCGCGAGAAGAGTTCCCGCGAAAAGGGCATGTGAGGAGTACATGACTGGAAGCTGAAGAGTCGTGCCAGGCTGTGGTTTACGCGAGTGTCTCGCAGGTAAGGCATTCCCGCAAGGTAGTCGCGAAACATTCTGCCTGGAGGATTTTTAAGAGTGACTTTCTTACCCTTCACCCATACTATATATACCCTCATTACCCACAAATGTATGAGAGGTCATTTAGAGAGAAAAACTCTAGATAGGTTTTCTACAACACACACACCCATCTTTTGAGAGAGAGCTACTCATCCTTAGTGAGAAATCATTGTAGCCTCTTCTCCATCCCTCTCCCATTGTCATACCTTGAGAGGAGATTTGTAACCAAACACAACCCACACCTATTCAGAGTGTAGAGAGTGTTTTGGAGTTGCTGGGAAGTATTGGAAGAAGTCAAGGATGGCAGATGCAACATGAAGCTTGTTGCGGGATTCGGAGAACTAGACAAGACACGGTTTCGAGAAGCCTTGTTAGAGTAGGAGTTTGGAGGGCTTAGGTACATCGAATAGATTAGGCTTGGAGGGCCTCTTGCTAACCCATGTATCCTAACTGATTGTCTAGTGGATCGATTACCGCTTGGAGGGCGACGGAGAGGTTTTTCGCTAAGTTCTTCGGTTTCCTCTTCGATAACACATCGGCGTGTTATCTTGTATTTGCATCTTTCTTCCCTACTATTTTACTTTCCATTTTACTGCTGTGTTGCTTTGATTATGGATTAGAGTAGCTTGTTTGTTTATTCGCTCACTTTTACACTATTCCGCACTTAGTATTAAATTAGTATAAAATCAATCGAGCCATAACTTTAATTTTGGAGATCACCATAATTATTCATGTTTATCATGTTTTGATCATTGGTGGTGTGTTTTATACACTTCTCCCCATGAGTGCTTATTCATGCATTGATCATGCATCTCACATGCACACTAGATGCACCTTTGCTGCACACACTCTATCACTTGACATGTTATTGCATTCACTCATGCTAGTTAAGTCTTTTTAGACCTTTTAGCATATATAACATGTTCTTGTGTCTTTGTCATGCCTAGGTTTATATCATGTTCCATCATCCTTAGCATGTTATGTTTACTTTATGCTCTGTAGCAATTTTGTTTGATGTTTTTGTCTTTCGTTTAAACTTCATTTTTTCATTCATCTTGCACCCCTCATGTATCATATTTTACCCTTATTCATTTATTCTTTTCTTTCCCTCCTTCCTCTTGCTTCATTTGTCTATTCGTGACAAAAAGGGAGAGAGTTTACCGAAGAGTATACCAGTGTGTTTCGTCATTTCTATATGACTCATGCACATTCTTAGGGGAAGAAATTTAGATATTCTACCTCATGCACATTCGTAGGGGGAGAAAGCCATAGGGGAGATGCATATACCAAGGGGGAGAATACATTTTTTTTTAGAAAACCTTATTTTGCCTTATGCTTGTTTTCTTGTTGCTTTATGGTGCTTCGATATGCTTTATTGCTCTCATTGCATCGTGCTTTTGTGTTGGACATGCATACATCTTTTTACTATTGTGCTTTATTGGTTACATGTTCGGATGATCATTTGCTTTGCTATATGATCATTGTAGTCATTTCCATATGACTGTTTTGTGTTTGATCATGTTGCTCATATGTTTTACAACATGTTTACTTGATCGTATATTTACTTGTTACATTATACTTGTCATTTTATCTCTTAATTTACCTTGAGGGTCTAATGCGTTTTGTGCAAGTGTTTCAGGTTACAGGTATCTTGTTCCAAGTTCATCACAGCTTCTAGATTTAGGTGTGAGTGAGTTTTGCCATTGTTCCCAAACTCACGTTTAAGTCTAGAGTCTGTTATAGGGTGTTTTGTCATAGAATAGCCAAAGGGGGAGATTGTAAAGTTGTGATTTACAACTATGTCTTATGTTGGCTTTATTCCATAACAAAATGTGTTGTAATTGCTTCAATTTGTTTCCTTGTATTTTGTGGGATTTTATTGTATTGGGTTTAGTATTAAATTGGTGAAGACTCAAGCTTGATTGAAGATCAGTGCATTTCGCGACTAGCTCGCAAGAAGTTCGCGAGAACTCTTCTCGCGAAAAGGGCATGTGAGGAGCACATGACTGGAAGCTGAAGAGTCGTGCCAGACTGTTGTTTTCGCGAGTGTCTCGCGGGTAAGGCCTTCCCGTGAGGTAGTCGCAAAACATTCTGCCTAGAGGATTTTTAAGAGTGATATTCTTACCCTTCACCCTTACTATATATACCCTCATTACCCACAAATGTATGAGAGGCCATTCAGAGAGAAAAACCCTAGATAGGTTTTCTACAACACACACATCCATCTTTTGAGAGAGAGCTACTCATCTTTAGTGAGAAATCATTGTAGCCTCTTCTCCATCCCTCTCCCATTGTCATACCTTGAGAAGAAATTTGTACCGAAACACAACCCACACCTCTATTCAGAGTGTAGAGAGTGTTTTGGAGCTGCTGAGAAGCATTGAAAGAAGCCAAGGATGGCAGATGCAACATGGAGCTTGTAACGGGATCCGGAGAACTAGACAAGACACGGTTCCGAGAAGTCTTGTTGGAATAGGAGTTTGGAGGGCTTAGGTATATCAGGTAGATTAGGCTTGAAGGGTCTCTTGTTAACCCATGTATCCCAACTGATTGTCTAGTGGATCGATTATCGCTTGGAGGGTGGCGGATAGGTTTTTCGCTGAGTTCTTCGGTTTCCTCTTCGATAACACATCGGCGTGTTATCTTGTGTTTGCATCTTTTTTCCCTACTCTTTTACTTTCCATTTTACTGCTGTGTTGCTTTGATTATGGATTAGAGTAGCTTGTTTGTTTATCCGCTCGCTTTTACACTATTCCGCACTTAGTATTAAGTTAGTGTAAAATCAATCGAGCTGTAACTTTAATTTGGGAGTCTAAACAGCTCTTGTGTTTTCAACATATTTTCGAGCTTTCAGTACTTATAATCTTTTAAAAGAAATGAAAAATAAGCAAAACATTGTTTCAAGTAAGATGACATCTAATTGTAACTCAATCGCAAGGCCGACAAAATATCACCTTCTTTTTTGTTCAATTTCCAGATTTCATTGTCTTTAACAAAACGCCAATCGCACTCATCAAGCTTTGAATATAACAAGCTTCCCAACGACTTCACTGCCAAGGGAACTCCTTTGCATTTCTTCACAATCTCTTCCCCAATTTCCACTAGGTTTGCATAATAAAGACACACACTCTTCTTGTGGAAGACCTTTCAAATTGTACGGGCACATGGTGCTCATCGTGGAAGCAATTGTGGGGCTGCGTGTAGTTACAAGGATCTTACTTCCATTGGCATCCCCCATCAACAAATTCCTCAACTCAATCCATTTCACCCTGTCCTCGTTCCAAACATCATCCAAGATGAGCAAGAATTTCTTACCATCCAGAATATCGCGAAGGTGCATTTGCAATTGCTCTTCCTCCAAATCGTTACAATTTTCACTAGTTATTGATCTGATAATTTTTACCAATAGTTGTTTTAAAACGAATTCATCAGAAACACACATCCAACCTTTTAACTCAAAATGGTGGACTACTCTTGCATCATTGAACACTAGTTTAGCAAATGCAGTTTTACCAACTACAGAAATAACAGAGACCTTTTGATCATCTGCAGGATGCATTAGACATTCTATAATTTGTTCTTTGTCTTGGTCTCTTCCTATTACATCCGAAGCCTGGACAAAGGAGTATCTCATCTCCCTCCCACGCACCAAATGCTTATTATCCGACCGTTGAGAGAGATGAAACTTATCCTTATCGGCTACAACCTCATCTAAACGAGCTCTAATTTCTTTGCTTTGTGAGCCATCTTGGTTCGGAATACAAGTGAATTAGAGGAAGAAAAGAAACGGCGCACCTTCCTGGTGGTGCTCCCCTGTATTTCCACCACTTGCCTCCGCAGCGCTTCACACTCGAATTCATCAACGACATCTTGAGCATCATAAAACACTTCTTTGAGCTGCCCAAGCCAGATGGTCAGCTCCTGATTATGAACCTGTTGGTCTTCTGCATCCAACAACACAGCTTTGATGGTGGATAGGGTGTTTTCAAGTCCGTTCAAATCGCTTTCAACACCCCATACCAAGCAAGCTTCTTGGAAAGCCGGGAACCCTATTTTCCCCAGCACTTTTGCTGCGATGTTAAAGACAAATGTTTCTGCAGCCATCTTAGAGAGAGAGAGAGAGAGAGAGAATGAACTGAGTTTCTTAATTTGTGTGAGATTGAAAGTAGAAAATGGGGAATAGTAAAGGGATTTCAGTTTCAAAGTATGAGCCGAAGAGCCCTAAATACAACCATTGACTTTCTAGTATATTCACATGGCTGCCTGCCGGCCCCAAATACAATTTCTTTGTTTTGTTTTTGAGTTCTTTGCTTTGATTTGACATGATTTATATACTCTATTACTCATTATATTTCTTTTGGTGGCTATGTGTGCCATTTGCACCTTTCGACTGGAACAGCGTGAGAACAGGGCAAAACAAGCGACAAGCAATTTTGTCTCTTGTATGTATAATGTATTGTGTGAAAGAGATAAGAATACTCATAAACAAATGTCACAATTTAATTGGATATTAAATAGATTAAATGGCTATAACAAATAATGATTTTAACTAAAACCCTAAAAATCATAGCGTGCTTGCAATACACAAAAACAATGTAAGTGACTAATGAAGACAAAATTCTTATACAAAAGGAAGCTTATCACAGTACTAGCTATTGAATGAACTAGTTTTAGTCCCCTCGACTAGCACACAGCAAGATTATGAGAATGGTTCATAAATTTGGTCCATTTGGAAATGCTTACCACTCTATGATGAGGATGATAAATATAAATCATCATACACTAAATGTCATAGGTTAAAATCTCATCATATAATATATTTATTAAAAAAAATTAAAAAAGAAGGAATTAATAGCTTTTAGCATTTACGTGCTCTTATCTGATTTGAAGTTCTGAACTCAATTACGGTTTCTATATTCATTGTATTCAAATTCAAATTCGGGTCATGTTTTTTCTCTCCCACGTAGGAGCTTCTCTCTCTCACACTTCCGTGTGGGTTCTTCCTCCACCGCTGTGTGGCCTCTTCCACCATCTTTGGGTGTTTTTCTCCGCCTCCGTGTGGCTTTTCTCCTCCATCTATGTGTGGGTCTTCTCTATCCACTTTTATTAAGGGTACTTTCTATTTCTCTGAAAATCCCTAAATCTAATCCCAAAAACTCAGTTACATTTCAACTCTCTACCATCCCATATCTTTCTCTTTTAGCCTTTTTGTTTGCTGGTTCTGGTGCGGGTTTCACCGGTGAAGGAACCCAATCTTCAGATTCAGATAGGAGGTGCTTTTCTCTCCAGCCGTATGTTTGGAGTTTTTGCGGAGAGTGGCTTTTCTTGGTCTGGACGAGTTTGATACGATGTTGATCTGTCCTCGGTGGCTTCTCTATCAGTTGTAGCTGCATTATGAAGATAATCCTGAATGGGGTATGATTCGGCCAGGGGCAGTGAGTAGTTCTTTGATTTGTATTTCCTTTTGCTTTTTAAAAGTCTGAATTTGGGATTTCCCCTTTGTATTTGGTACTTTTTGATGTTCTGTTTGTTCCTCTGGGTCCTTTTACTCCTTGTTAGATATGATTTGTATGGAGTAAGGCATGGAAAAATTACTAAGGTCACATCCCTAAGAGCAATGAATTCCCTATGTTGGAATTGCCGGGGAATTGGGAACTCCTGGACAGTTTTTGCGCTCCGTGACTATGTGCGGCGCTTTAATCCCAAATTAGTTTTCCTTTCTGAAACAAAAATAAAGAGTAGACGTATGGAGATAGTAAAATACAGGTTGGGTTTTTCAAATGGATTAATTGTCCCCAGTAGGGGTCGTAGAGGTGGTCTTGCCTTGCTCTGGTCCAGGGACACTAATTTAGAAATTAAAAGTTTTTCGGATCATCATATTGATGCGGTAATTACTGAGTCAAGCAATGGTTCTTTGTGGAGGTTTACAGGGTTTTATGGGCATCCGGAGACCCATCTCAGGGATGAATCTTGGAAGCTCCTCTCTCTTCTTAATAGTCAATTGAATATTCCCTGGTTCTGTTGCGGTGATTTTAATGAGATTCTATTTATGAATGAAAAAGCAGGGGGTGTCCCTCGCCCTCAAAGTCAAATGGATAGCTTCCGCCAGATTGTGAATCTGTGTGGCTTCAAGGACTTAGGGTACTGTGGCCCTGATTATACATGGTGTAACATGCAAGAGGGGTGTAATAGAATTTTGCTTCGATTGGACAGAGCCCTGGCTACCTCAAAGTGGCTCGAGTACTTTAAGGATATGAGAGTGCATCATCTAGTTGATTCTACCTCTGATCACTGCATTCTCCTCACCACCAACTCTCCTTTCCCAGTTTGTAAAGGGAAGCGTCGTTTCCATTTTGAAGCTATGTGGGTCAAGAGGGATGATTGCAGAGAAGTTATTCAAGAAGCTTGGAATTCTGGCACCTTTGCTGCTACTCCTGAGGGGGTTGCATCCAATCTCCAAAAATGTGAAGCTGCTTTAACTAATTGGAACCAAAATGTGGTGGGCAATATTCAAAAGAAAATTCATGAGAAAAAAAGGGCTCTCAATTCTCTTACCATGGATGATAGTGGCACTGGGGGGGCTGAAATGAACAAGCTTAGAAGGGAAATTAATGATCTCTTAGACAGTGAAGAGACCATTTGGAGACAGCGTAGCAAGGTTCATTGGTATAGGGAAGGAGATCGAAACACTAAGTTTTTTCATGCCCGTGCTTCTGAAAGAAGGAAAAAGAACTCCATTTTGGGGATTTGGAATGATGATGGCATTTGGTGTGAGAGTAAGGAAAGCATTGTTGCAGCTGCAGTATCTTATTTTGAAAAGATTTATTCCACCTCCTCTCCAAGTGGAATTAGTGAGGTTGTTGATGCATTGCCTAGATGTGTCACTAAGGACATGAATGCTGAGCTTACAAAAGTCTTTACTGGAGATGAAGTCATTAAAGCGCTTCAGCAGCTTCACCCAACCAAAGCGCCGGGGCCCGATGGTATGTCTGCAATCTTTTTTCATAAATATTGGGATATTGTAGGGCAAAGCATCACAAATATGGTTTTAAATGTTTTGAACTCAAATATGCCCATAGCTGAAATAAATAAAACCAATATTGCTGTCATCCCAAAGACCAACCAGCCCTCCAAAATGGCAGATTTTCGCCCAATCAGCCTCTGTAACACCACTTATAAGCTTGTATCAAAAGTCCTTGCTAATAGACTTAGACCAATCCTCCCAAATATTATCACTGAAAATCAAAGTGCATTCATTCCGGATCGTCTTATTTCGGATAATGTCTTAGTAGCCTTTGAATTCATGCATTATTTGAATCACAAAGTTGATGGGAAGGATAATTACATGTCAATCAAATTAGATATGAGTAAGGCTTTTGATAGAGTTGAATGGAATTTTATCAAAGAAGTTATGGAGAAAATGGGTTTTGCTAAAAAATGGGTGGACCTTATAATGCTATGCATCTCTTCAGTGTCTTATTCAGTTATCATTAATGGTGAGGCTTGTGGAAACGTCATTCCCTCCAGGGGCATTAGGCAAGGGGACCCCCTCTCCCCTTACCTTTTTCTCCTTTGTGCTGAAGGCTTTTCAGCACTTATTCATAAAGCTGTCCGTGATAATCAGATTAGTGGAATTTCCATTGGCAGGGGATGCCCAAAAATCACTCATCTCTTCTTTGCTGACGACAGTCTCTTTTTTTGCAAAGCGAATGAACAAGAGTGTCAGAAGCTTGTCAACATCCTTAATAGTTATAAAGCGGCTTCAGGGCAAAAAATTAACACTGACAAGTCCTCTGTTTTTTTCAGCCCAAACACTCCTAATGAGAGAAAGGAATGCATTATGAATATCCTTGGTCCAATGGAAGTTTCCAAGCATAACAAATACCTGGGGCTGCCTACTATCATTGGAAAATCCAAGGCTCAAGTGTTTGCAGATCTAAAGGATAGAGTGGCAAAAAAACTTGCTGGTTGGAAGGGGAAGCTTCTCTCAATAGGTGGGAGGGAGATTCTTATAAAGGCGGTTGCCCAAGCAGTGCCCACGTATACAATGAGCTGCTTCCAACTCCCTAAAACTTTGTGCAAAGATTTAGAAAATATGATGAGAAACTTTTGGTGGGGGCAAAGAGACAATGAGAACAAAATTGCTTGGGCTAGCTGGAAGAAGATGTGTAAATCAAAGTTTCATGGAGGGATGGGTTTCAGAAACATCCAAGCTTTCAACCTTGCCATGTTGGCCAAGCAAGGTTGGAGAATCCTTTCCAACCCAAACTCCTTGATGGCTAGGGTTTTTAAAGCTAAGTACTTCCCTTATGATGATTTTCTAAACTCTAAAAAAGGTGGCAGCCCCTCATATGTTTGGCGGAGCATTCATAACAGCCTTGGTGTAATAAAAAAGGGAACAAAATGGAGGGTTGGTAATGGTCGAAGAATACATATTTGGGATGATAAATGGTTGCCAACGCCATCTTCTTTCAAGGTGATCTCTCCCCAAGCTGATTTTGGTGACTATCCAATGGTTTCCTCCCTTATTGACAATGATACTAGGTGGTGGAAAGCAGAAGTGGTCAGGTCCATCTTCCTTCCTTTTGAAGCTAGCACAATTTTAAAAATCCCTCTCAATTATAATCTCCCTGAAGACAGCCTCATCTGGATTGGCAATAAAAGGGGGGTTTTTACAGTCAAAAGTGCATATCACATTGCCTCAAGCCTAGTGGACTCAAATGAGGAGGGAGAATGCTCTTCTCCTGATTCTAGAATTTGCCTTTGGAAGCGGATTTGGCATCAAAAAATCCCTCAAAAGCTCAAAATCTTTGCTTGGAGGTCTTGTGTAAATGGCCTTCCAACCATGTTCAACTTAAACCATAGAGGTATTCACTGTTCAAGCTTTTGTCCTATCTGTGATAAGGCCTTGGAATCCACTGCCCATGCTTTTCTTTTATGTGATCATGCCAACCTAACTTGGGCAAAGTGGCATAATTGCCCGGTTAAAGTATCTTCCCCCCCTTGGGACTTTGTAGATGTTGCCTTGGAGTTTCTTGTAAAAGGATCCCCTCATGATTTGGAACTATTCTTTGCTGTGGCTTGGTCCATTTGGTGGAACCGCAACCAAGCTATACATAAGGATTCGGGTTCTCCTCCAAGTCAAGTTTGGGATATGGCAAACAGAATTTTAAGTGAGTATAAAGATGCTTGCTCCCTCCCTGCCCTCTCTTCAACCCCTTCCCTAACGGCTTGGCAAGCCCCTCCCTCCAGCTTCTTCAAAATTAATACTGATGGCGCTGCTTCAATTGGTAGCCCTTCCTGTACTGGTGTGGCTATTCGGGATTGTCGGGGCTGCCTTATCGCAGCTTTAAGCAAATTACTGCCATCATCATACTCTGCCGAGATCACAGAAGCTTTGGCGCTGCAAGATGGCGTGTTGCTTGCCTTGGAGTTAGGGATCTCTCATGTCATTGTTGAATCTGATGCACTCTCAATTATACAAGCTATTAATGAAGATGTTTTTGGAGGTGAGTTGGGTCACATTGTGCAGAACATAAAAGACATCTCTTCTTCTTTTTCTTGGTGCTCTTTTCAGCACTTAATTAGGAGTGGCAATAGAGCAGCCCATGAACTTGCAAGAGCTGCTAGAGATTCAGGTGTTACGCAAGTTTGGAAAGGTGTGTGTCCAAGCTTTTTGGAGCATATTATCATGAAGGAAGGTTGTTCGTAGCTGTTGCTGTTTGTTTCTCCCTGCTGCTGTTCTGTTCTCTTTGTTGCTCTTTTTCAGCTGCTGTTTTATATTGTATTTTCTCATCCAAAAAAAAAAAAAAAAAAAATTTCAAATTCGGGTCCTATATATAAAAGTGAATTTTGATTAAAATCTTGTTTAATATGCACGTTGAGCCCAACCTTTTTTTTTCTTTTTTTTTTTCAGCATATGTATTCACCCATTAATCTAAGGGCAAAGGTGCATGCTAAAGTCGACTCCAAACCAATAGACATGCAACCCAATCATGCTAATTTCACCATATTAGGGCAAATTATATTTTTGGTACTTAACCTTTATACTCTGTGTTAATTTGGTCCATAACATTTCATATGTGTCACTTTAGTCCTTAACTTTTTGGTATTGAGTTAAAATAGTTTCTACCGTTAAGTGGCAGATAGAAAATGCTAATATGGTTAACTGTAATATTAAAATATTATTTTTGTATTTTATTTTGGAAAAAAAAAAAAAAAGCCTTATGGTGTTAGTATTTTTAATCCATCATTTAACGATAGAAACTATTTTAAGTTTTTGACACAAACACAATACCAAAAGGTTGAGGATTAAAATGACACATTTGAAATGTTAGGGATTGAATTGATACATGATGTAAATACAAAGGACTAAAGATGTAATTTAGTTAAAATTGAATTTGGATTAAAATCTTATCTGATATGCACATTGAGCCTGGCTTGTTGATAGGCCTAAATTGCCATGTACGTATAAATGTGTAATAGCTTTGCATTCTGAACACAAACAATGGCGACCTAGGAATCCTTATTCAATTTGTCCCACTGAAAAGGAAGGCATCAATTGGGTCTGAGAAACCATGGGCTCAGACTAGGATTATTAGTAGTAGAATTCTTCCTTTCAAACTTATTGAAAATGTACGCAAACATTCTAATTATAAAAACAAAAAATAAAAATCATCAAAGAGAATATGGTGATTGATGATCATGAAGATTAGCTTTAGTAGCAAGACACCCAATGTTCAGTCTATGAAATAAGTCGATTTGCAGTTGATTTTTGAGGGTCTAAGTCTTGTTTGCATGGAACAGCCTTATTATTTATCAGCAACATTATAGGGCATATTAGTCATGCCTTGTGAGTTGTGACAGACACAGGCCCTTTTGTATGTCACTAGACCAGAGGGTGTTAAGCCAGAAGGATCTTGGGCCCGGTCTTTCTCATTCTTTCTTGTTGGTTTGTGTTTCATGGCCCGGTATTTCTCTCTTTTTTTTTTTTGAGAGGATTAACCTCCTCTACTTTTTTTTCTGACGAAATACTTCAAGGATATTAAGTAGCATAAAAAAAATTAATTAAATAAATTAGGATGTGCCAAGAAGGAGCCAACATTGTTTGCAATAAAAATATAAAATCATTGTAACTTGCCGGACACAACCGATCTTTGAGCTTAAAGACATTAGTATTATATAGAACAAAATCATGAGACAAAAGTTCTCAAACCATTGTCAAAAACTCAGAGGTCCTTTAAGAGTACTAGTTATCAAGCCAAAGGAATGTGCTCTCCATTACCTGGCCAAATGATGTTAACTATACTCCATACCCATTAGTTCTCCTTCTCCTCTACCCTCATGAGTCATGAGCAAGCCATAGACACTACTCTAGTGTATGAGCAATCCATAGATATTATGCATGTTCTAGATTTAATGGAATCACATATGTAATGCCATCACATATGTAATGCCATAACATTGTGCATCTTTAAATCAAAATATTATCATTGTCTCACATGTCAGGCTAAGCTTACCGTTAGAAAAATAAGATTTAATATTCATGAACTCCAAAATAACATTATAATCCAACTTCTAATGATAAAACATAAAAAAATTTTCAAATAACTCATGATAAAGTAAACTCCCAAAAGATTGAATTTCAAAAAAATTTCAAATAACTCATGATAGAGTAAACTCCCAAAAGATTGAATTTCAAACACAAAAAGAAAATCTCCGAAACTAACAATGCACTAAAGATTTCAATGATAGTCCACCTGAAGCTCAAAACATCACGTCCTAAATGATCTTGTAAAACTGTAAGCACAATCAGCTAATCTGCAAAAATATTGAAACAACAAATAAGGCGCTAAATAAACCTTGTAAGTGATAAATCACACGCTAACATCTAGAGGTAAAAATAGAACTACAAGATTCGTATTGAAACAAAGTGTAAATAGAATAGTAGATGTGAAAAAAAAATATTATTGGTTTCTTAATGGGTTCAAGAATGTCAAAAGACTCACTGGATAATAGCGTAAGAATTAGAGGCAAGTCAAAAGAGAACAAGATCGTGTATTATATAATGGAAATGACACTCGAGATAAATTATACTCAATAAACATATCACAAGTTTGATAATCTGAAATTGCGTGTCTAGTGTATTGCTCCATTAGATATGGTCACATAATCTTCAAGGTTTGGGTCAATGAAATATATCTCAACTATCAAAATTATCATCAACATAATCACATTATGAATCTGCACAACCTCCACTACATCACATAATCCAGATAATGGCTATTTTAAACTCATGGACAGGGTCACTGAAACTATCTTATAGCCAAAAATTCAAGTCAAAGGAGTATACATACATCAATATAGTAAGTCAAAAAGTATGGTGTACAGCTAACCCACCAATCCACCAAAACCAATCCAATCCAATCCAACCCAACCCAACCCATCTATGTTTGATATTTATTTAAAATATATATTATATAGTTTTATTATTTACTATTTGGTTTGATGAAATACCAAAGTAATTATAAGATATAAATTTGCTTTTATTTTGTTGGTTTGATGCACTAATCATATATCGTGTTAGTTTGGTGCTATCCTCAGGTTTAATTAGTAAATGTGTTGTTATTTTAAATGTCCAATCCGATCCACGTGGGCTGGGTTGAACTCTATGATGGATTGGGTTGAATTGAGTTTTTTTCAACCTGAATATAGAGGATTGGATTGAAAAATCCCTTAACTCAACTCATGCACATCCCTATAAAAGATTATGAAGCTATAATGAGTTGGAATTGGATCTCAAGTATATACAGTATAGAGAATACTTTTGGATACTCCTAGATCTTAGTTACATGGTATTCCCTCGTTTCATATGAATGTTAGATCCTACCATAAATTAATTATTATTATTATTATTATTGGTTGAATCACCATGAATTCAATTAATAGAACCACCAATAATGTGAAAGGAGGCAATACAACATAATTGTACTCTCAATGGATCCAGGAATTCTTTTAGGGGGTCATTAAAAAACTTAAATTAAATTTAATTTAATAAAAGATGAATTTCAATATATCGAGTTATTGACAAAAAAACCGCAAATTTTGAAATCGTAGTTGTCATTATCTATTGCCAGGGTAGGTAGGTGTTACCATTTTATTTTATTAAGTTTGAATAATATTTTTATTTTCATGCCGTTGTCATTATCTATTTGTCATTGTTTTTATAAAAATATTTTATAGTAAATGACAAAACTCAACCTACTGACACTGTATTAATTATTGACCCATGCAGTCACATTCATCCATACATAAATAATACACTAAGTGTCTACTTAACCAATCAAATGCAAGAACAATCACTAGCTTTACTATTTTTTTTTTCTTGAATTTTTAACTTTATAACAAAATATTATTATAACATGATAACAATACACATACATTGAACAAATCATCTTTATTTCATAATTATTAAATTATATAAAGTTATATTATATTTATACAGTATATGCACACATCTACACACATCACAATTCAAACAAATAACAATATAATAAAAATAAAAGTAACACGTACGTATCAGACAAACTCACACAATTCACCTTTTGTCTTTTTCTTCTTTTTGCTTTTATCCATTTCTTACACTCTCATTTGTTTTTTTTTATCCCCCACTTTTTTTTTTTCTCATCTGTTTTGGATCTTTTGGCTTGTGGACTTAAAAAAAAAAAAAAAAAAAAAAAAACACACACACACACACACATATATATATATATATTAATTGAAGTTTCCATAAAAAAAAATTTAATTAAAAAAATGTATTACTTTTTGTTTTATTTAATAGGGATATAATTGTAAATTTATACCAACTTCATCTTCCATCTCTCAATTTTCCATCATCTAAACCAAACATATATAAAAGAAAATTAAATCTCTTCTATTCTCACAATTTTCTATCCCTTCCCCATTTTCTATCCTCCCACTTTTCAACCCCTTCAACCAAACAGATCATTATTAAATGATAGAAAAGAGCACTTGTATAATTACTCTATAATATAGTCGATAAGTATCTCCACCAATTAAGAGCATTTGTACAAATTAAGCAATTTATCAAATCAAGAATATCTCCATTAGTTCATTAATACTTCCAATTTCAACATCTAATTAACATAACAAGAATTCCGACTTTGACCAAATTAATGTACGGTGGACATATAATGCATATTTATATGTATTAATGTATATATTGATTTGCAATGATCACACTACCAGAGATAGAATAATATTTTATAAATGTTAAACTCTTGGAAGAAAGAATAAATAAAAGAGAGGGAGAGCGATTACTCCATACCTAATTATCAGCTTATTTAATCCGCTTGTAGTCAAGATAAATTTCTAACGCATGACCAATCTTGTGCCAATCTTCTCCGATTTCCGGTTGGAATCTTCTAATTAATTCAGGACACTCTGCAATTCTGAAAGATCTTAGAGCTGGGAGACAAAGCTTCCCCTTTGATAGAGAAGACAATTTGGGGCAATTCAAAATTGTAAGTAGTCTAAGCGATTCGAGATTCACCAGCCATCCTAGCAATGCTATCAAGTTAGGATAACTCTGAATAGAAAGGATTTGTAAAGATTTTGTAGAGCGTTTAATCCAATCGGGCATAGCCACCAACTGTGGTAATCCAATAAAGATTAATGTTCGAATGCTCGTTGGGTAATCATCTTGATTGTCTTCCATTTCAGTCAGTTCAAGCTTTTCACAATTCATAATAACCAAAGCCTCTAACGTGGTAAGGAATTTTAGGGTAGGAAGCAAAGAGATCAGACCCCCACAATTGTTAATACGCAACAACCGAAGGCTTGTACAGACTTGCATCGTTTCAACCAAAGATTCTAGATTGCCACAATTTGATAATCCCAAAAATCGCAGGGAATTAGGGCACCTAGGTAGAGACTTCTATTTGGTTGTCATTAAAAACGTTCTGAGTCTGATCAGGTATCTTATATCTTTTGGTAATTCTTCTAATTTTTCACATCCATGGAGAACTAAAGTCTGCAAATTTTGAAGCTTGCAAATGGAGTTTGGGAGTTTTTGAATTCTACAATTTCCACTCAAATCCAACAGCCTTAAATGCTTCATGGTACCAATGGAGCTGGATAACAACTCAAAACTTGAGTCACTTAAATCTAGAACTCGTAGGTATCTAAATTTTGAGAGACATGAATCAACAAAGGATTTAGTAGAAGGTCCAACTCCTTCCACCGTAGAAAGAATTGTTCGTAAACTCTTTGATTTTTGTAAACATTTTAAAACATTTTCATTCTGCCAAGTATTTTCAGAATATGACAAATGCCAAACCTTTTTAGAGATGTTTTGGATCTGACAATTAATAATTAAGCACTCACTTTGGGCTGATGATAGTGCTAGGTCATGTGCAAGATCATCTATTTTGAATTCTCGCATGTAACCTAAATCAATATAATCTTCAAGGAAACATCTTGAATAGAGCTCATCTATATATTGGTTGCCAATATCTTCTAGCTCTTGATTTTCATTTGGTGATTGAAGAAGCCCATTTGCCATCCAATATGGAATTAAAAAAAAAGTATTGTATTCATAATCTTTCGGAAAAAGTGAAAGAAAAGCAAAACATTTTTTCAAGTAAGATGGCATCTGATTGTAACTCAATTGCAAGAACGAAAAAATATCCCCTTCTTTTCTTTTCAATTTCCACATTTCATTATCTCTTACAAATAGCCAATCACATTCATCAAGCTTTGAATATAGTAGGCTTCCTAACGATTTCGCTGCCAAGGGAACCCCTTTGCATTTCTTCACAATTGCATCCCCAATTTCCACGAGGTTTGTGTGTTGCCTTTCTTTTCCTTCATCAAATGCCCATTTTATAAATAGGGACAGACAGTCTTGATGTAAAAGACCTTCCAAGTTGTATGGGGACATGGTGCCCATCATGGAAGCAATTGTTGGGCTGCGTGTAGTCACAAGAATCTTACTTCCATTGGCACCCCTATAAGAAAGCACAAGGATCTTTAGAAAGAAACGAAGTGCTAGAGAGAGAATTCAGATTGAAGAAGAAACTGATTTCTCATTGATGATATGAATCTATACAATCTCTGTGTTTAAATAGAAAAACAGAGAGCCTCAGAGATCAAAGAAAAATATCCCCCAAATACACGGATATTAGGACATATGTGTGTTTACTTGTTAAAAACATATGTCACTTATTTATGTAAATTGGCTAATCCTTTTGACAAAACGCACTCTACTTGTAATTGGGTCATTCTAGGTGTTTTTAATACTTCAAGAAATAAGGTTTCAAGATCAAGTGTTGAAGTCATCAAGTCTGTCCAAGAAAAAGCAAGCTGAAGTGCAAGTTCATTAATTCTCGACACCTTCTCGATAGCTACCTTGACACCTGCTATCTGTCGAGAATTACAAAATCAGTTCTTCTGATTTGATTTTCTTGGGATCCGTGAATATGCTTTTGGGCCTTCTTTTCTTCTAACCCTAACCATATAAAAGGATTGTTTTAAGAGCCGTCAAATTGTACACAAGTTGCAAAAGCATTGAGCAATCTCTGTTCAAGCAAATTATGATCAAAAGACGAAGTTCTTGACCTAGTTCATCTTCTCTCAAGAAGTTGCTGTGTATTTGCACCAAAGGGTTTTGTAACCAAGCATCTTCCTGATCTTCATCGTATAGGATGAGCTGAAGAACTTTGCAGCCAACCTCTCCTTCTTAGTTGGTGTTTGAAGTCGCGTACTAGGATCCGCGCATTGGTTAGTCACGTACTTGGGAGCCGTGCATCAAAGGTGGAAATTGTCACCATAGATCAAATCTAATTGGGTATTGGGGTAAGGGTTCAACTGTAGGTTGGTAAGGTACTTAGGATTCATTTACTTGTAACCGCTTGATTTGATAATAGTGGAGTTTCGGGAGTGGTGACCTGAAAATTACCCGGTGGGGTTTTTGCCGCAAGGGTTTTCCCCATTCGTAAACAAATCACCGTGTTATTTATTTTCCGCTGCTTAATTAGTTTATTAGTGATTTGTTTGTGCTTACACGTATTTGCATGTTAAATTGATTAATTAATAATTTGGCTAATTAATTAATTGATTTAATCACAAGGGGTCATTCAGTTTGTGGCCTATCAACGGAGACCGTTATAACACGTGAGTCAGTTAGTTACTCCACGTGTGAACAAATTCCTCTTAAAACATGATAAACTACATGTAGCTTTATACACTAAAACCTGAACTACAATAATTACATTATTCTGATGTCGTTTTAGTCTTGACATTCATTTCTTCGTTTCTTTCCTCTTTTGTTGTATTTCTGTTCTATCTTTCTGATGTGGATTACAGTCTTGATACTCCCCCTCAAGATGAGAACCTGGATTGTGAATGTTCACAATATTCATCTTGGAAAGTAATGCTCTCAACTGTTGACCACTTAGAGCTTTTGTGAGGAGATCAGCTAGTTGAGAATGAGTGGGAGTGAAGAACAATCTGAGCACTTTATCTTGGACCTTATCTCTGACCAAGTGACAATCGATTTCTATATGTTTGGTTCTCTTATGAAACACAGGATTCTCACCAATGTATATGGCTGCCTGATTATCACAGAAAAGCATAGCAGGTTTGGGATGAAGAACTTCCAAATCCTTTAACAAAGCCAAAAGCCAAGTTATTTCGCAAGTGGTCACTGCCATGGCTCTATATTCTGCCTTAGCAGAGGATCTAGAGACTATAGATTGCTTCTTGGTCTTCCATGAAATTAGAGAATTTCCTAAGAAAATACAAAAACCAGTGGTAGACCTTCTGGTGTCAACACAAGATGCCCAATTTGCATCTGTGTAAGCCTTTAATTGCAAGTATGATTTTGATGACAAAAGAACACCCTGACCAGAACTCCCTTTAAGGTACTGCAACACTTTGTAAGCTGCATCCAGATGAGGTTTTCGTGGTTTGGACATAAATTGACTCAGTTTTTGAACTGAGTAAGCAATGTCTGGTCTGGTTATAGTGAGATACAACAATCTCCCTACTAATCTAATGTAAACACCAGGATCAGGTAGCAACTCCCCACAAAACTTGCTTAACTTCAAATTTTGTTCCATAGGAACTCTGCTAGGTTTGCAACTTGTCATCCCAGCATCTTTAAGTATCTCCAAGGCATATTTCCTTTGGCACAAAGAAATGCCTTGTTCTGATCTGGCCACTTCAAAACCAAGAAAAAATCTCAGGTTTCCAAGGTCTTTCAGCTTGAACTCTTGATTCAAAAACACCTTAAGTTCATCAACAGCATGAGCATCATTGCTGGCAATAAGTATGTCATCAACATACACCAATAGAGCTGTAAAAGACTGATTACACTTCTTTGTAAAGAGAGAGTAATCTGACTTAGATTGCTTGAATCCACACTTCAAAATGGTAGATGAAAACTTGGAGTACCATTGTCTTGAGGCCTGCTTAAGACCATACAAAGACTTATTTAGCTTACACACCAATTGCTCCCCCTTGCTGTGAAACCCTTAAGGTAGGTGCATGTAAACATCCTCATGGAGATCACCATGGAGGAAAGCATTGTTTACATCAAGTTGAACAAGGTATCAGCCCTTCACAGCAGCAATGGCAAGCAAAGTCTTCACTGAAGTCATCTTAGCCACAGGAGAAAAGGCATCTGTGAAGTCCAAACCCTCTTGTTGGGTGAAGCCCTTGGCCACAAGCCTTGCTTTGTACCTCTCCACTGTCCCATCAGCCTTATACTTGATCTTATATACCCATTTGCATCCAATTGCCTTCTTGTGAGGAGGTAGGGAAGTAAGAGTCCAAGTCTGATTAGACTCCAATGCTGTAATCTCATTAGCCATAGCATTCTGCTACTTAGGATCTTTGACAGCCTCAGAATAAGACTTGGGCTCAGAGACAGCAGTGATTAGGGAACAAAAATGGGAATAAGAAGGTGATAAACCAGAAGAAGTGAGGTAATCAGATAAGGGATATTTAGTACCTGACATGGAAGAGAGACAACCTGACTTGATGGGTGGATTGGAATGAGTAAGCCGAGCATGAACAACATTACTGCATTTATAGTCTTGCAAATAAGCAGGAGCTTTACTGATTAGTAGATTTTCTTAAGGAAGGAATGGAAGCAGGATTAGAGAGAGGTATTGGATTGGAAACAGGTATAGGGTCTGCAGAATTGACAGTAGGAGGTATGAGTGAATCAGGACTGGAATTGGGAATGGAAGCATGTATAGGTTCTGCAGAAGTATCAGCAGTAGGTATGGGAGAAGGAAGAATGGAATTGGGAATAGGATCATGTATAGGGCCTGCAAGAGTAGCAGCAGGAAGGGTTGGGGAAGAGGTAGATAAGTCTGAAGTAATGTTGGAGTCAGAAATAGGCAAAACAGATGTGGAATCAAGAATAAGAGTTGTGACAGGAGTAATAGGGTGAAAAGTAGAAGGTAAAAGGTCAGTGTAAGAATCAAGGGAAGGAAAAATATGAGGTAAGTGGATGATAGAATAAGGTGAAGCTGAATAGGTGGAGGATATGAAGGGAAAGACAGTCTCATGAAAAAGGACATCCCTAGAGATAGAAATTTTCTTGGTAGCTAAATCAAGGACCTTGTAACCTTTAACCCCGTAAGGATAACCCAGAAAAACACATGGCAAGGATCTAGGATCAAATTTAGACCTATTGTGAGACAAAGTAGAGGCAAAACATAGGCATCCAAAAACCTTTAGATGATCATAGGAAGGAATTTTGTTATAAAGTTTCTCAAAAGGTGTTTTGTTGCCTAGAATGAAAGAAGGTAATCTATTAATAATATACACAGCAGTTAAAACACAATCACCCCAAAAAGTAAGAGGCATATTGAACTGAAATTTTAAGGCTCTTGCAATGCTCAATATGTGTTGATGTTTCCTCTCCACAACTGAATTCTGTTGTGGAGTGGCTACAGATGAATGTTGATGTAAAATTCCATGGGTAGCATAAAATTCTTTTAGGATAAACTCTTGAGCATTATCAGTCCTAATAGCCTTGATTTTGGTGTTAAACTGTGTGGATATCATGTTGAAAAAGGAATCAACAATGGTCTAGTTTCTGATTTGTTTTTCATAAGATACAACCATGTGGACCTAGTGGCATCATCAACTATGGTAATGAAATATCTAAAACCATCATGAGTGGATTTGACAAAAGGACCCCATACATCACAGTGAATAAGATCAAATGCAGATTCAAACATATGATTGAAGAAAGGAAAGGGCAAACATTTTTGTTTTGCAATGGGGCAAAGAGGACAAGTTTTATTGCTATGAACATTGCTTACATCAGGAATACAATCATGTAAAGCCTGTAATTTTACATCTGAAGCATGTCCTAGTCTAAGATGCCAAAGAAAAGGCTTGGTTATGACAGGAATTTCAGAAACATTATTGACAAAAGTAATGAAAACAGAATCCAGAATAGAAGATGCTGTAGAATCAGTTTTGTAAGGAGTTGTAGATAGTAAGTAGAGGTTGTTATGTAGTTTACCCACTCCAATCGTTTTCCAACAAGAAAGGGCCTGTATGAAGCATAAATTGGACAAGAAAACAAAGCAACATGACAGGCTTTTTGTCAATTGACTCACTAAGATCAAATTGAAAGTGAAAGCAGGAACACATAACACATTTTCAAGAACAAGGCTAGCTGTAACTTGAATGGTGCCAATGTGTGTGACAATTACTCTTTCACTATTAGGTAATTGAACAAAGGATGAAATGGAACTTGTGATTTTAGTGAAAAGTTTAACAGAATGGACAATGTGATCTGTTGCCCCAGTGTCCAGGACCCAAGTTTGCTTACCAAAAATTGTTTTATTAGCTGGATTTGTGGCAAAAATGGAATGCTGCATATTCAAGCACACAGAATCTTGTAAAGAGGCACAAAGATTACCTGAAATAGCAGAATTTGCTGTTGCTATAGCATCATTGGAAGTACCAGATGTGGATGCATAAGTGCTCAGTAGGGAAAGCAACTGTTGATACTGCTCTGAAGTAAAAGGAAAAGGATTACTCTGATGCACGAATTTAGGTTGACCTTGATTATCATCAGTCATAACCTGATTAGCCTTGGCAATCCTTCCTTTTTGCTTATAACCTGGAGGAAATCCAACAATCTTGTAACATTTTTCCATAATGTGACCAAGCTTTCCACAGTGGCTGCACACAAGTCTTCCTTTGCCAATATTCCCTTTGAAATTAGTGCCATTTCTGTTGTTTGGAGAAGAACCTTGATTGAAAGCTTGGTTCTTAACAGAAAGTACAACTGATTCAACAGAAGGAGCACCATTAAAGGTTGAAAACCTTTGCCTTTCTTCCTGGATTACCAACGAGAAAGCCTTATCTATTGATGGAACAGGCTCCATCATAAGGATTTGAGTCTTGACTTGTGAATAGCAATCATTCAGTCTGTTGAGAAACTGCATGATTGAATCTTGATGATAAATATGTGCAATCTTATCATTTACTCCACAATTGCATTTGCCACATGAACAACTTGGTAAAGGCCTGAGATTCAACAATTGATCCCAAGCAGCTTGAAGGTTAGTGAAAAAGGTTGTCACTGTGGAATCGCCCTACATGATAGTGGAAATTTGCTTCTAGAGCTGAGAAATTCTAGGTCCATTGGCTTGCAAGAAACGAATCTTGAGTGCATTCCACACTGCAAGAGCTGTGTCTCTGTAAATGACACTAGCTTTGATGTGAGGTGATACAGAATTCAAGATCCAAGATGAGATCATTGAATTGCATTTTAACCATGCCTGTTTCTCGAGCGGTGTGACTGCCATGGAAGCAGTAATGGAGCCATCAACAAAGCCAAGTTTACTTTTGGCATCCAAAGCCATTATCATCGCTCTAGACCAGGTTGGATAGTTATCCTCAGTCAATTGTTGAGCAACGAGGATCGCACCAAGAGATTCTCCATGATGCATAAAAAATGGACTGCGAGGATCTTCCATTGGAGAGAGCTCGCGATGTGAAGAATTGGATGAGGCAGTTTCAGTGTTTGACGCCATTGATAAAGGCTCAAGCTCTGATACCATATAAGAAAGCATAAGGATCTTTAGAAAGAAACGAAGTGCTAAAGAGAGAATTCAGATTGAAAAAGAAACTGATTTCTCATTGATGAAATGAATCTATACAATCTCTGTGTTTAAATAGAAAAACAAAGAGCCTCAGAGATCAAAGAAAAATATCCCCCAAATACACGGAGACCGTTATAACACGTGAGTCAGTTAGTTACTCCACGTGTGAACAAATTCCTCTTAAGACATGATAAACTACATGTAGCTTTATACACTAAAACCTGAACTACAATAATTACATTATTCTGATGTCGTTTTAGTCTTGACATTCATTTCTTCGTTTCTTTCCTCTTTTGTTGTATTTCTGTTCTATCTTTCTGACGTGGATTACAGTCTTGATAGCCCCCATCAACAAATTCTTCAACTCAATCCATTTTCCCCTGTCCTCGTTCCATACGTCGTCCAAGACGAGAAATAATTTCTTGCCATCCAAATTATTTCGAAGTAGCACTTGCAACTGCTCTTCATCCAAATCGCTACGATTTTCACTAGTTATTGATTTGATAATTTTAACCAGTAGTTGTTTTAAAACGAATTCGTCAGACACGCACACCCAACACTTTAACTCAAAATGCTTTATCACTCTTTCATCGTTAAACACCAGTTTAGCTAACGCAGTCTTGTCAAGACCTCCAATCCCAACTACAGGAACAACAGAGATGGATTGACCATAACTAGGATCTATTAGATGCTCCACAATACTTTCTTTGTTTTGGTCTCTTCCTATCACATCTGAAGCCTGGACAAAGGAGTAACTCATCTCCCTTCCACGCACCACATGCCTATCATCCGACCGTTGAGAGAGATGAAACTTAGCCCTATCGGCTTCAACCTCATCTAAACGTGCTCTAATTTCTTTGACTTTGTGAGCCATCTTGGTTCGGAATACAAGTGAATTGGAGGAAGAAAAGAAACGGCGTACCTTCCTGGTGGTGCTCCCCTGCATTTCCACCACTTGCCTCCGCAGTGCTTCACACTCAAATTCATCAAGGACATCTTGAGCATCATAAAACACTTCTTTGAGCTGCCCAAGCCAGACGGTCAGCTCCTGGTTATGAACCTGCTGCTCTTCTGCATCTAACAACACAGCTTTGACGGTGGATAGGGTTTTTTCAAGTCTCCTCAGATCACTTTCAGCACCCCATATCAAGCGAGCTTCTTGGAAAGTCAGGGATCCCAATTTCTCCAGCACTTTTTGTGCTATGTTGAATACAAATGTCTCTGCTGCAGCCATCTTAGAGAGAGAGAGTTGTTCTTTGGCCAGTGGAGGTGTGAGACTGTAAAAGAGATTCAGATTTTAGAGGGCGAGAAAATAGATAGGATATATGAGGACAATTGGGATTCCACGTGGACATATAATGTGGTTCTCAGACCCCGCCAAATAATTAATAGATGAGATAAATAAGTAATTTTGTTTTGGTAATAAACGATGCTTATATTCATAAATCATGTTTATAATATGTTATTGTAAAAAAAAAAAAAAATAGTTTACTTGAACTTGACTTTCACCCTTCAGAGGTCTTTCTGTTGTCTTTATTTGTTTCTTGCTTGCATACTTCGACACTACCGAAGCATTTTCCAAACTTTAACATGGCAAAGAAGCTTAGATTTGTCCCCTTGGCCATGCGCTTCCTTCTTATTACACTATCCTATTCCTGCTGGAGCGAACCTATCTCAAACATTAAGTCCTTTGGGAAGGTTCCTCATGAAATTCAACGCGTTCAGCTGCCAACATTTCATGATAACCCTTTGATTTCATCGGATGGTTGTGAACAAACCTACGGTGTTATGCCATGCATCAACACTGTCCTAGGAAATGGCTTTCTAATTCTTGTATATGCTTATTGCATTTTCTGGGCAGATAAGATTTTGACTGATGGAAGTGAGATTTTGCTTGAGATTCTTGGTCCGGGCATCATTGGCGGTCTCTCCTTGCTCATATTCAGCTCACTTCCTAATGCTATTATCATCCTTGGTAAGTCTGACTTGCCTTTGTTCTTTGTTAGAATTATTTGACACCAGCACTTTCTGCGTGCTACATTGCTTGTATGGGCATTATTGTCCTTCAATTCTTTACTTCTTCAAAGATTAAAGGTCAGAAAGGGCCAGGGGCGCGGTTCCAATTTCCAAACCATAAAGTCCATGTGTTAATGTCAGTTCTAAGGTCTAACTGTAACATTATTATAATTCGATTTTTGTTTGAATGATTATAGATCCGTTTGTTCCTTAGCCAGAGACCTTTTATCTTAAAGTACTAATCTTCCTACAAGAGGCAAATTCCATCCATTTGACAACAACCCGTTAAGAGATGGGTACCCACCCGGCAGTCACGGATTTTACCCGACCCATTAGAGGATTTGGGAATAGGGTATGGGTATTTCCTGTACCAAATCTGGAAGATCGGGTAGGGGTATGTAGGGTAGTACTTGTTAAAAGCCTTGACTGAATTTGTTTAACATAGAAACTACATGAGTCAAGTCACTTGGAAACTTCAGATTTATGGCTATTTTCATGTTAAATCTTGTTATTTAAATCAATTTGTTGTTTCAAAAAGGTGAATTTAATCACTTACCACTATTAAGTACCTGTTATAGTGGTCTGCAATAAATGAAGATACATTAATGCTAATGAACTTTCTTATGTTTTTTTAGCATCTGGACTATCTGAGACCAAGGAAACTGCTCAAAGTGAGCTCTCCATTGGAATGGGCTTGCTGGCTGGAACAGCTGTTAATCTTCTGACATTACTTTGGGGATCCTCTGTTTTATTTAGCAGGCATGACCTTGAAGATTCTGCAGATTCAACAAATACAAAACGCTTTAGCTTTACTGGTATTTTCTCGTACTTCACATAGCAAGGCTGTGTATGAATGTGTGTGGGCGTGCATGCAAGTTTTCTTTGAAGATATGCCAGCTTGTTTTCAATGAATTGAGAGAAAATGTTCAAGCATGTTTTCAATACCTGGCAGTTAACTAAATTGATTATAGTAACCTAAGATATAATCTTGTTAGTGTCTATTTTCAAGCTTCTCAACAAAATTTTCTAAAATGATCTAGTTCTATCATCTATGGCTTCTGCCAAAAGTTCTGCAGAGTAACCTTAGTCTTAGACTCCATTCACCAAGAACTTAGATGTACTATTTATGAGCTGAGACCTAATGTACCACCCCTAAAATTGTTAATCCCTATTCATCGAAATGTTAAACCATCTCTGAATGACATAAAAAATCGATGTCAAATAACCAAGTCATCTAAACTCAAAGATTAAGCATAACCAAAAACCTTTAATAAGTCTTGATAGAACTACTCCCAAGATAATATTACAACCTATAATACATGAAATTCTCCAGGCATAAATGTTTGCTTGAAATCTTAACATTAGCTCACTTGAAAGCAAGAACGATTGCATCCTAATAATCTGTTATGACTACGACCTCAAGCAACTAATCTGAAATTTTTTGAAATAATATAGTGAGTTACACAACCTAGTAAGTAGAATGTCACACATCATTGAACAAGAGAAAGAAGGTAACTGGGTAAGTCAATAAAATTTTGTAGAAATAATCAAATTGCAAGGAAAGAATTATCAATTATAAACTATGTCATTTCAAAACAACGATAAATGATAGTAATGAAATCAATAAACTATGAGGTAAGCAGATCTCAAATGAGTATAAAATAATAGAATAACTTTTCAAGTGATTCAAGTTCATGTAGAGTTTACATATCAACACAATAAAACATAATAAGAATTATGTAAGTGTCATATTTGTAATTGGCATATCCCTAGGCAAAATACATTTTACTTGTAATGGAATCTTAGGTTCTAATGCATTCAAGAAGATCATTTAGTGTTCAACAAGTGGTATTATTGGAGACATAAAGAATATTCAAGAACAATACAAGAAAAGCTAGAACTGCAAATCTCAACACCTGCTCAATACCTATCAATTTATTGAATTTCAATACCTAGCTCGACATCTCTTGATCTATCGAAACATGGGAAATTTAAGTTTTTGGATTTCTTGAACGATTTGAGCTTCAACATTGGGATGGAAGGTCCGCATGGGCTGTACTACTGGCTTTGCCCCTGGTTCCACATTAAGAGCATGTGCTACTAGGTTGGGATCCAAACCGGGCATCTCATGGTACTCCCAAGCGAAGCCATCAATGTATTCTTTTAATAGTGAAATAAGCTGAGCCTTTTCCAGCGGTGGCAAGATTGCATTTACTGAAGCTGGTCGCTGGACATTAGGATCATCATTGAGATTAATGGTTTCCAACTCCACATTAGGTGAGAAATTAGTTACCGCTGGGGGCTCTTCAGACAGTTTTGCTAGACTGCTAGGCAAATTTTCTTCTACCGCTGGCGCTTCTTTTTCTTGAGTATAACAACATGTTGGTGTAGTGCTTGCTTCATTCAACCCGGGACCCTTCTATTTGTGACAGTTGGGCCTCGCGTACCGTCATAAACGACACCCCAAATGACCATCCAACTGCTGGATTTGTACACAACGTGGTTGTGAGGCACCGCTGAAGGTTTTCCCACGTTCTCTTTTCCTTTTCCTTTGATCAAGGAAAGATCTCATGTCTATTTCTGGATTATTCTCAATATCTTGCCAGCTGGGTAAAAGGATCCCAGCAAGCCTTGAAGTAGAATCTTCCCCACTTGGGGTGAGCTCATCATAGAAGGTAGCCTTAAAGTAGTGTGCTTCGGGTAGATCAAATGGTGTAGGATTAGCAGGGATGCTTATAGGCTTACCATTAAATCTTCCCTTGACACATTGGTGGTAGGTAGATGGCATAAGCTTGTGTTTGTGTAGCCTTGGCCTCCCAAGTAAAGTATGATAAGAAACGGGTGAATCGATACCATGAAATTTGGTAGAGCAACAATGGGCCCTACTTTAAGAACTAATTGTATACTCCCAATAGTGCATTCATGAATTCCAGCAAAACCAAAAATCTCAATAGAAGCCCCAGCTATTTTGCTGAGTGGGATCCCAGCTGCTTTGAGCATGCTGGTTGGAATAAGATTAAGTGATGCACCAGTGTCGACTAGTGCCCTTCTTATGTCAACATCATTAATTTGAGCGGCAATATATAATGGTTTACTATGATCTAGGTATTGTACCTCCATATCCTCCTCGGTGAAGGTGATGACATTAGTAGTTTCTAGGAAGGCATGGCTGGCATGAGCTTCAGCTGTGAGGCAATGTGTTCCAGAGCTGGCAGCGATGGATACAAGAACTTTAGTTGCTGATCTTCTTGACTCCTCTTTGAGCCCCAACTGATTGAACAAAGTCCGAAAGGTAGGGCTTCTTTGAAGAGCAAAGATCGCTGCTGAAGGCATGCTTGTACCGCTGGCAATCTCACTCTCATCAGCCCCATTATGAAAAAGTACAGCGGCTGTGGCTTTCCCTCTGTGATGCTGAGGCAGTGGATTCCGCTAGACCTCTTGCTCAAGAATGAGATTCAAAGTGCCATTTGAAATTTTTCTGTGAAACGTTACTCGGACCGCTCTACAATTTCTAGTCCCATGACCCACATATCTATGATACCGACAATAGAGGGGTTTTCGCATATCTTTTGGAGTAGGCTCTCGGATAGGCTTGAAGGGCCTAAGCACCCCATCTACTAACCATTTGTCAATGACAGCATTCATTTCTTCATCAGTGCATGGAATGGGAGGATACTCTTCCCCTTCTTCCCTTTTTCGCTTTTCTCCCACCATTGGTTCATTAGTGGAGACCGTGAGAGCCTGAGGAGCATTTTTCTTTTCTGACTTAGGCTTTTCAGCTGTGGAAGGCTTGACTGATACGGCTGTCTTACAAGCCTTTTGGAGCAGCTAGGCAAACTGGATAATATCAAGATTCTCCAAATGGGCCCGGTATTCATGGGACATGTTATCAATGCAAATATCAACCAGCTCTTGTTCTTTGAAGTGTCCATAACAATCAAGAGCAGCACCCCTAAACCGTCGGATGAAATCAAGGAGTCCTTCAGAAGACTTTTGCTTAGTGTTGTGAAGAGTGAGGATAGTAACCTTTTCCTCTCCATGAAAATACTTTGAACAGAAACTTTCAACCATGTCATCCCATGTAGCAATGGAACCTGGTTGTAAAGTGGATTACCATGTGTAAGCATAATCGGTAAGAGATTTTGAGAATTCCCTTAAGTAAAGATCACCATTTCCAGCAAAAGGTCCCATAGAATTAAGGAACTTGTTGACATGCTCGACTGCATTCCCTTTCCTCCCATCATAAAGAGAGAAGGTGGGAGTCTCATACTTCTCTGGGTATGGCTTGCTTAGCAACTCAGCTAGGTAAGGAGGCCTATGAACAAAGTGCCTTGGTTTCTTTGGTTGGCTAAGCCTTTCCCTTTCCAGCAAAGTAGTGAGATTAGATAATGTAACAAATTGAGGAAGAGAGGCATTTTGCTCACCAAACTGGGGATTCCCAGTGGTTGATCCCCCCTCTGGCTATGTTCTAGGATCTGGTTCTTCAGGTAATGACTGGGGGCGTTGGCCTTTAAGTCTCTCTCAAGACCCTTAAAGATTCAGCAAATTCGAACTGAGCTTGCTACATTCCTTGTATTGTTTCCAAGAGGAAAGAGAATCAGCGATCAGAATCTTCTTGGTTGACCTCATGTTGGTCAGCTTGTTCTCCTTGTGGAGCTAGACTGTGATGGATTTGTGCTGCTGGGAGACTGGTGTTTCTAGTCCCTTCTTGCTGGCTGTTCCGCAACCTAGGAGGCATGGTGAACTCTTGGCTTCAATAGACTCCCCAGTGGAGTCGCCAAAATGTCGGGGGCGAAAAAGTTTTCCTTCTGACAAATAAGATTTATAATGGGTTGGAGGTCTAAACCGAAACTCAACGTTGGGCTTAATGCGTGGCCCAAAGGCTATCGGTGAAGATCCAAGGAATCCACTATATTTTATGCCTTGGGCTTAGATTAGAACTAACAAGCGTAGCCCATAAACAATCCCTACAGCAGACACGTCAGCAAGATTAAAAAGCATACTGTAAGATATGGCCCAGCAGTAAAATGATTCTGCAGAAGATAGCCCAGCGGTAAAGTGTTTCTGCAGAAAACGGCCCAGCGGTAAAGTAATACAAACAGAATAAACTTCCAACTGTTAGCTACTTCACAAATTAAGGGAAATGTCTATGTTTTCAAACTCATCATCCGTTAGCTCTGGAGAAGAGTCTTCTAATACAACAATATGAGGGAAAAATTCTATAGTGACAGTTACATCATAACCATTAATAGTAAATGAATAAGCAAATATCATGGGTTCCATAATAATAAATAATGGAGAAAATTTAGTGTGAGATGAAGGAAGAGAGAGAGAGAGATCCCAGATAGCACAACAAGATCATTATGATGCCATGGCATGCTCATGAGTATAGTATATGTAGTAAGTAAAGATAATCATTTGTAAGTAGTATGAGTAATGAGTGAAAGAGTATAGTGAGTAGTATGAGTAATGAGTGAGTAGTATAAGTGAGTAGTATGAGTAATGAGTGAGTAGTATAAGTAATGGGTGAGAGTGTATAGCAAGGCTGATGGAGCTTTCTGCTGGGGTAGGTAAGTGTTTATGAGTAGAACTGTGAGAAGTGTTTGTGAGCTAAGAGCTGGAGAACTCGGTTTCTAAGCTTGAGACTAAGAACTCGTCACTTTTTCCAGCTTAGAGAAGACTTTTTTTGCAGAGAGGTTAAGGAAAAATCTTAGTGTGTAGCTTAATGGGTTAGTTATGTGTTGGTAGCATTAATGGAGAGTTCCATTTATATCTGGATTTTTAAGGGGTGATTAGCAAATAATCTTTGCTAAAGCTTTCCCAATCTTCAGAAAATCCTTAGAAAACCGTTTTTAGGATTTTTAGTTAAGAGTAGTAAGCTCAACTTTCAGAAGGTTCTTGCTGTTTTGGGCAATAACAGCTAGGTTTTTGACTTAGCATTGAATGCTAATTAGCCTTGGTTGATGGGATTAGAGCATGCTTGAGGATAATGATCTTGGTTATGCTGCAACTAGAATCAGAGTTCCCTAGGGCAGATTGGACCACCCCAAGCCAGGAGTCAACCTTGGAGCCCTTGCTAGTAACTCTGCTGGGATCCCCTTGGTGCCCTCAAAACCACATTTTCCTAAGTTTCCCCATTTGGGGTTCATATGCTTGGTTCATGAACCAGATAATACATATTTTTTATATGAAAATGAGCTGATTTTATGTCATTTTAGGAGCTTCACTGGCTTGGGCATGGCAGCTTTGAGTTTTTGACCGAATGAGTTGAAGGAGAAAGAATTCACAGCTGGCTGAAGCTTTTTCAGCTTTCTGTCACATCACCTTCAGCTTTATGTCACTTAAGGAATGATGAGATTTCAGCTTGTAGAGAAAGGATTCATCCCCTGGTGGACTCGTGTCCCTTTTCTGATCTGGTTGGACAAGTTGGGACCTGATGGGAAGGAGCTCCAGCTGTTTAATTGTTGCTGGAATTTGGCTGACCAGTTCACATGTTTTCCATTTGCTAAGATTTGTGTGTGGGCTAGCCTGACCCAACTGGGCTTTGTAGATAAGCTTGCTTGGGCTTGGTTAATCCTACCAAATGAGTAGTTTTGTCATTGGTGATATTCATGGACTTTGTAGTTTAGTTGATTATAGAAATAATAGACATAGTTCCCATAAATTTTATGGAAGCAATATTTTTGAGAGATGAGAAATTTATATTTCCCATGAGCGAGGGATTTAGTAAATGTCAAAATAATATTTAATTTTGTAAATGTATGCCAAAATAGCATTTGAGCTTTATGAGATAGTTGCCAAAATAATATTTGGACTTTATAGAACAAGTGTAAAATTAATAATAGTGCCAAATATTAATATTTGGGCTTTGAGCATAAATTTTTTTTTTTTTTTTTTTTTTTTTGGCCAAAATAGCATTTTGGGCTTTGGAAAATAAGTGCCAAATTAGCATTTAGACTTATAAGCATAAAGTATTTGTTTTTGCCAAAATAGCATTTTGAGCTTTGGAAAATAAGTGCCAAATTTGCATTTGGGCTTTTGAGCATAAAGTATTTGTTTTTGCCAAAATAGCATTTTGGGCTTCGGAAAAATGGTTTGAGTTTTTGTAAAAGATATTGCCGTGTAGCAACGGGCTTTTAGAGATGCCGGATCGTACTGGGCTTTAGAGGTTCCGGATCATACCGAACTTTAGAGATGCCAGATCGTACCGGGCTTTTAGAGATGCCGGATCGTACTTGACTTTAGAGATGCCAGATCGTACCGGGCTTTAGAGATTATATTAGGGTACATTATATTTTTGGTACTTAACCTTTATACTCTGTGTCAATTTGGTACATAACATTTCATATGTATCACTTTAGTCCTTAACTTTTTGGTATTAATTCAAAATAGTTTCTACCGTTAAGTGGCAGATAGAAAATGCTAATATGGTTAACCGTAATATTAAAATATTATTTATTATACCATGTGTATTGCCACATGGGTTGCCATGTGGCCATAATTTTTTTTTAATTAAAACTATTAAAACTTGATAATTAAAAACTGCCAATCCAAACTAACCTATCCATCAACAACCCCCCCCCCCCCCCCCCCCCTCTTCTTCAATTCTCATACTTGTGGCCTCCAAGCTCTGCTCTCCAGTGACCACCACCATTAGAGATGTCACTTTCATCCCTTTGGGTATTTTATTTATTTAATTTTTTTATTTAAAAAAAGGCCTTATGATGTCAGTATTTTTAATCCATCACTTAACGATAGAAACTATTTTAAGTTTTTCACACAAGCACAATACCAAAAGGTTGAGGATTAAAATAACATATTTGAAATGTTAGGGATTGAATTGACACATAATGTAAATACTAAGGACTAACGATGTAATTTAGTTAAAATTGAATTTGGATTAAAATCTTATCTGATATGCACGTAGAGCCCGGCTTGTTGATAGGCCTAAATTGCCATGTACATATAAATGTGTAATAGCTTTGCATTCTGAACACAAACAATGGCGACCTAGGAATCATTATTCAATTTGTCCCACTGAAAAGGAAGGCATCAATTGGGCCTGAGAAATCATGGGCTTAGACAAGGATTATTAGTTGTAGAATTCTTCCTTTCAAACTTCTTGAAAATGTACGCAACATTTTGATTATAAAAATAAAAAATAAAAAATAAAAATCATCGAGGAGAATATGATGATTGATGATCATGAAGATTAGCAGTTGATTTTTGTGGGTCTAAGTCTTGTTGCATAGAACAACCTTACTATTTATCAGCAACATTATAGGGCATCCTAGTCATGCGTTGTGACAGACCCATTGGCCCTTTTCTATGTCACTAGGCCAGAAGGTGTGAAGCCAGAAGGATCTTGGGCCCGGTATTTCTCATTCTTTCTCATTGATTTGTGTTTCATGGCCCGGTATTCACTTTTTTTCTTTTTTGAGAGGATTAACCCCCTCTACTTTTTTTTGATGAAATACTTCAAGGATATTAAGTAGCATAAAGAAAATTAATTATAAAATCATTGTTTGCAATAAAAATATAAAATCATTGTAACTTGCTGGACACAACCAGTCATTGAGCTTAAAGACATTAGCATTATATAGAACAAAATCAGAAGACAAAAGTTCTCAAACCATTGTCAAAAACTCAGAGGTCCTTTAAGAGTACTAGTTATCAAGCCAAATGGATGTGTTCTTCATTACCTAGCCAAATGATGTTAACTAAGCTCCATACCCATTAGTTCTCCTTCTCCTCTACCCTCATGAGTCATGAGCAAGCCATAGACACTGCTCTAGTGTATGAGCAATCCATAGATATTATGCATGTTCTAGATTTAAAGGCGTCACTTATGTAATGCCATAACATTGTGCCTCTTAAAATCAAAATATTATCATTGTCTCACATGTCAGGCTAAGCTTACCGTTAGAAAAATAAGATTTAATATTCATAAACTTCAAAATAACATAATAATCCAACTTCTAATGATAAAACATAAATAAAAATTTAAAATAACTCATGATAGAGTAAACTCCCAAAACAAAAAGATTGAATTTCAAATGCAAAAAGAAAATCTCCCAAACTAACAATGCACTAAAGATTTCAATGATAGTTCACCTGAAGCTCAAAACATCACGTCCTAAATGATCTTGTAAAACTGCAAACACAATCAGCTAATCTGCAAAAATATTGAAACAACAAATAAGGCACTAAATAAGCCTTGTAAGTGATAAATCACACGCTAACATCTACAGGTAAAAATAAAACTACAAGATTCGTATTGAAACAAAGTGTAAATAGAATAGTAGATGTGAGAAAAATATTATTGGTTTCTTAATGGGTTCAAAAATGTCAAAAGACTCACTGGATAATAGCGTGCGTAAGAATCAGAGGCAAGTCAAAAGAGAACAAGATCGTGTATTATATAATGGAAATGACACTCGAGATAAATTATACTCAATAAACATATCACAAGTTTGATCATCAAAAATTGCGTGTCTTGTGTATTGCTCCATTAGATATGGTCACATTATCATCTTCAAGGTTTGGGTCAATGAAATATATCTCAACTATCAAAATCATCATCAACATAATCACATTATGAATCTGCAAAACCTCCACTACATCACATAATCCAGATAATGGCTATATTAAACGCATGGATAGGGTTACTGAAACTATCTTATAGCCAAAAATTCTAGTCAAAGGAGTATTCATACATCAATATAGTAAGTTAAAAAGTAGAGTGTACAGCTAACCCACTAATCTGCCAAAACCAATCCAATCCAATCCAACCCAACCCAACCCACTGGTTGGGTCAATATTTAAGAGTTGGTGGGTTGGGTTGTGTAAGGTTGAATTTAATCAACCATCTAATTGGCTTTATTCTGTGACCAATTTGCTTGTAATTTAGCACTTAGTAACCCTGTATTTAAGTGGGAAAATTGTAAGGGTAGTGTGTGAGAAGATGTGAAGAAAAGCTCAAGAGTGTGCAAGAAAAACAGAGATTCGCAGCTAGGACTCGCGGGTGGGTCGCGACTGGAAAGCCGCCAAATTCTGGCACGTGAGAGGCACACTGGGAAGCTGAAGGGTCGCGCCAGCTATCACACTACAGGACAAAAGTTCCAGGCTGGCCAGGCCGTTACGTCGCGACTGGAACTCGCGACTTGGACAAGCTGCGAGTTAACCCTGTTTGGCAAAAACTGACGTTTTGCATTCCCTTCTCACCCTACTATATATACACCCTTATACCCACTAAATTGAGAGAGCTTCAAGAGAGAATTTTGTGAGAGAAACCCTAGAGAAAAACAAGATTGCCTCATCCCCAATCTTTACCTTAGAGACTCTACAAATTCCTCTACTCTCTTCCTCTCCATTGTCATACCCTTGAGAGGTTTTTTACCAAATTCTTATCTCACCACACCCACGTCTGTGAGAAGGTCCATTTGGTGCTTAGGGAAGCAGTTTGAGAAGGAACCAATATACATTGGTTGATGCTATGGTCAAGTAGCGGAATCCGGGAAGCTAAAGAAGAAATAGGTTCGACGTAACCTCGTTGGAGCAAGAAGCTTGGAGGGCTTAGGTACTTGGGTAGATTAGGCTTGGAGGGTCTTCTGCTGTTCATGTATCCCAACTATATTTTTTAGTGGATTTTATCACCGCTTGGAGGGCGGCGGAGAGGTTTTACGCCGAGGACTTCGGTTTTCTCTTCGATAACACATCGTGTGTTGTCCGTGTGTTTGCATCTTCTTTCCCTTTATCTTTGCCTTATATTTACTGCTGTGGATGTGTTTATATTTGGCTTAGATTGTTTATCAATTCTATTATAAGCTTGTTATCATGTTTCGCACATTAGTTGTTTAATAAAAAGCTTGAATTGGTAATTTTATTATTTGGGGTCTAAACGTTCAAGGGTGTTTCATACCCATTTTGAACTTTCAATTGGTATCAGAGCGGGTACACTTGTTGTGGTTTGAATACCTGAGTGTGATCCTTGACCCCTTATTGAGATGGATAGGTCTCAATCTCTCACTGTTCCACCATTTTTTGATGGTAATAATTATACATTTTGGAAAGTCCGAATGAGGGCGTTTTTGTGTTCTATGGATGAGACTGTGTGGGATACAGTTGAGATAGGTTGGACTAAACCGGAGGCTCCTAAGGCCAATTGGGATAAGGCTGCTCTTGCAGCGGCAAATGCAAATAGCAAGGCATTGAATGCTATTTTCTGCGGCATCTCTCCAGAAGAATTCCACCGGATTTCTCACATCTCCATTGCTAAGGAAGCATGGGAAATTCTGGAGACAACCTATGAGGGAACTAAGAAAGTGAAGGACACAAAACTTCAAATGTTGACCACTCGCTTTGAGGAGTTAAAAATGAGTGAGGAAGAGTCGTTTGATTCATTTTGCAGCAAATTGAACGAAGTGGTTGTTGGTAAATTTAACTTGGGGGAAAAGACGGAGGACTCGAAGATTGTAAGGAAGATCCTCCGGTCACTACTAGAAAGTTTCTGGCCCAAAGTTATAGCCATTGAAGAGAGCAAAGATCTTGACGAAATCAAGGTTCAAGAGCTGGTTGGTTCTCTACAGACATATGAGTTGTCCCTTCCTTCGGCGAAGAAGAGCAAATCCCTTGCTCTTAAGACAATTGATGAGAGGATAGTGTCTCATGACTCTTCGGAAGAGGATACGGTAGATAAAGATGTGGCGTATCTTGTAAAGAACTTCCGTAAATTCCTAAAGCTCAAGAATAGTGGAAAATTTAGCGACAAAGGAAAATTCCAGAGTGCCGGAAAAGAGAAGAAAGAGTTCCGAAGAAAAGATGGTAAAGATTCCCAATCCTCACAAGGAATTACATGTTTTGAATGTAATGGGCATGGGCATTTTAAAAAGGATTGTCCAAATTACTTGAAGTCGAAGGGAAAGGCTTATGCCACTACTTTAAGTGATTTGGACTCATCAAATTCTGATTCCGATGAGAGCTGTGATGGAGAAGGAAATTTCTCCGCATTCATGACTATTGCTCATGTGGAATCCTCAGATGACTTGGATACACTTGTGAAGGAGCTTGGTGAGCATTCTGATTTGGAGTCTATTGGGGTTGTTGAAGAATCAGAAGCTGAAGAGGATGAAGGTACATTGGGTCTTCAAGAGAATTTCGCTTTACTTCTTGAGAAATCAGGTGAGTATGCAAGGGTTGCAAAGGCGGCTGTGAAGAAGATGAAAAGGGCTAAAGAGGACTACAAAAGTCTACTGGCTAGATATAAAGAGGCTAAATGTGAGATTGAGACACTAAATGGAGAGTTATCGAAAGCTTATACCAAAGTAAGATTCCTTGAGCAAGAGGTGGTGCAAGCGCAAGCCAAGATAGAAAAGGTCTCCTCTAGAAAGCTGGAAGATGTTATCTCGTCTCAGAAACATTTCTCAGACAAGTCCGGATTGGGTTATAACGGAGGAAGTAGCTCATCGGCCAAAGCTACCAAAGAAGTGAAATTTGTGAAGGCCATAGAGCCTATTGGAGAAGAAACCATCCCTGGGAATGTTAAGGCTGAGAGGAAGAATGTGAGTGAGCAACGGATGGTGAATAAGCCCCGAAATCAATCTATGGGTAGACACGAAACCAGAGCAAGATCTCTCTCAAGACCACAACGGGGTCCTAGAACAGAGTATGTGTGTCACTATTGCGGACTGCGAAGGCATACTAGACCCCACTGTCAAAAGCTGAGAGCAAACAATAATACAAGCGCACCTCGGTCACGAGGAAGAAGGAATGACAAGCGGTCTTGGGGTGGTGAGAAACCGAGAAGTCAAAACAATGATTCAGGAATGACGGACGTGATGAAGATGATTGGTGCCTTCACCAATTGCCTTGAAAGCTTCACACGAAGGTTTGATAGTCCCAATTCCCGTACCCAATCCGTAAAGGATATCACCCCAAACGCACGTGACGTTAGGTGACGAAGGGTACTCATGCATAAGCATTACAACATGTCCATGCATCAATACTTCCCATGTTTGTGTATATGCTTGGTTGTTTTGTTGTGATGAAAATTTTGTTGTGTTGGTTAAATTGCTTTTTCTCTTTTGCAGATTTTGTTTTTGATCATTATTCCTTTGTGTTAAAAATCCAAAAACACATAAAAAGTTGAAAATCCAAAAAGTTTGATCACTTTGTTGAGTTTTGTCTCCAAGCATGTTTTGCCCTGTACCTTTGTACTTATGGCTTTGTGCATTTAACGAGCTTAGCTTGTCTCTCATGCACTCATATCTTTGTGGAAGAAATTCTGAAATCTATGTGATTGTTGTAAATAGATCTTCAACCTTGTCATGAATGATTAGTGAATGGTTTTGTTGATCTTGAGACATGCATAGACTCATGCCTATATATCTTCCCACTTTTTATTTTTATGCTTTAAAAGAGCTCTCTAAATGTAAATCTCCAAATGAAAAGAGATATAGAGCTGCAAAAGCCTGTCGCATACACTAGTATTTGACTAGGAAAAAGGGAAAGCGACAAAAATAAAATGTGTGATGCTCAAAAAGCCAAAGGCTAATTCATCAATTGAAATATCAAAAATTTTAGGCATCTATCTCACAATGAGATTTTCTTTGCTCAAAAGTTGCAAATGATATGTTGAATATTGAGCCAAATAAAAAGCTTCAAAGAATTGTTGTCAAGTACTTGTGGGAGGTCACATATGCATGTTTCTATAATTGAGATAGGTCATATTATCTAGTGCTAGTTGTGTATGCCTTGATTGAATTGATCATTGAAGCTTCACATTGGACTAAGGACTATCTCATTTTCGATATCCACACACAACACACAAGTCTATGTTCAATGAATGTCATATTCATTTGTGTGATTGTACTTGATTAAATGTGGTTTCACATGCTCAATCTTTGTTGATCAAACACAAAAAGATTTTTGAGTGTTTTGTTTTGTTTTTGGAAAGTACTTTGTTTTTGCAAAATGTCAAAAATTTCAAAAACAGTGTTGCCCTGTTTTGGCGACTAAGTCGCGGGTTTGCCCAGTCGCATGTCCCAGTCGCGAGCTCACTCAGAGATTTTTTGCGACTTACTGGCGAGTCAGTACTCTTGTCGAGAAAAAGACTTAGAAATTTTTTTTTTTTTTTTTTTAAATTTTGAGTTTTGCACTATTCGCGGCTCATTTTGGCGGCTTGTTCGCGGGTGGAAAGTCCAATCTCGAGGGTCACTCAGACATTTTCACGGCTCAGCTTACGACTCCTTTGCGGGTAGACCTTCCAATCGCGAAAAACACTTGGAAGATTTTTCTAGAATCTTACCTTCACAGTGTTTCGCGGCTTGTCATGGCGACTTACTGACGACTTGGTTAAGTCGCGAAAAACGCGTGTTTTGCGTTGTATAGACAGTTTTTAAAATTTTTTTCCAGTTTTTCCCTCGAATATCAGTGACTGTTCATTGTCTTCTTCACTCTCTCACTCAAACCGTTCGTGTTTCACTACAAATATCCTTCATCTCTGCATCATTTCTGCATAAGTCTTCGAGAAAAAGGTATGGGTTTTCTTGTTTTTCACTCCAATTTCATGATTTAAGTGAAATGTTCTTGAATTTATGTGTTTTACTGTTGGGTTGTTATTTAGGTATTCGAACATGTTTATGCTTTAAAATGCTGGGTTGGTGTTTTGGTTTGTTCCCTCTTGATTATGATTAATCTTGTGAGTTTGCTCCATTATGAGATTTCATGCTTTCACCTTCTCATTCATTATCTGAAAATTGTTTTGAGTGTTTATATCCATTGGGTATACGGTGTCTGGTATCTCTATAATGTTTCCCTAAATTAAAAATTTGGGTTTGCCATGTGTATGTTCTTATGTCTATGTGGTTCACTCTATTCTGTGTATGTGTTACCAGATCTTGTGTGTGGCTCTGTCTCTGGAGTTTTTTTTTTCTTGCACATTTCACATTCATGTGGTCATGTATCAGTGACATAGTTTGTCATCTGTCTGCATGACAGTTTCATCCTTACAGACTGAACTTGTTTGATCTGTATTTTTTTTTTATGATGTCTAAATTTCTTTGTCATCAACTATTCTAGGTTTGTGTTTTGCCCAACACTCTGTTCTTCCTTATATCTACATGAATACTAATTTGAGTATACTTCCATATATTGTGTTGTACCCTTGTTGTGGACTTTTCTGAGTGTTTACAGATGGCTTCCACATCCTCTAAGAAGAAGACTCCTGCTAAGAAGGCTGATAAAAGATTGAAAATGGACAACAACCTGTTTCAGTCAGTCAAGCATTTTGAGAGATACAGAGATTCCTTCATAAAGGGAACCATTATCCATGAGAGATTTGTGGATTTACATGACTTGAGGGATACATTCATTCCAAAATTCTTTGAAGGCAGAGGCTGGGAAAAACTTCTGGGTGACTTACCTTTAGTGTGTGAACCACTAATCAGAGAATTCTATGCAAATGTTGTGATAAAGGAGGAGGAGTTGAATTGTTGGGTAAGGAGAAAGGAGTTTACCCTAGATGCTCATGACATTGATAAGGTTTTAGGGTTTGAGGGGTTAGATGAGTATGAATTCACAAACTACAAGGACAAAATGGTCTCCCTAGAAGCTGTCCAGAAAAAGATTGGTGGGGTTTTAGAAAAGAGGTGTCTCAACACTTCTGACTTTCCTAAAGACATGAGGTGTTTAACAACGATAATGATGTACAATCTGTACCCTATAAGGAAGATGACTACATTGACAAATGCCAGAGCTACCTTTCTTATGGAACTTAAGGAAAACGTCCTTATTGACATCAGTTCCCACATTTTTGATACTATCACGGAAGAAACTAAAACCACCTCGAGGCCCAAGCTGGTGTTTCCAAGTCTTCTCATGAGAATTTTCAAAGAAAAGGGTGTTGCAATCCCACAAGATATCAGTCCCATGCCTCCTCTATCAGCCATCAACAAATTTACTCTCATATAGATATAGAGTCGTCTTCCAGGTGAAGAAGAAGAGGGTGTCCATGAAGAAGGTGATCCTATGGAGACTGAAGCAGAAGGTGCAGGACCAGTTTCCACACCTAGAGTAAGAGTCAAGAGGAGCAGACCTTCCACCTCATCACCTGTACCTCCTGATGCCTTTCAAATCATCTTGGAGAGACTTGATACAATCCGAGATGTTCAGAGTCAACAAACTGAGAGGATGACGGCAATGCAGGACCAGCTTGATGTACTCTCTGCCAAGTTTGACAGCATTCATACCAGTCAGGATCACTGACCCTTTGGCCATTCCGGTCAAAAAGGGAGAGAATTTTTGAGGCAGCTCTTGAGGGGGAGTGCCTGGTTTGAGGGGGAGTTTAAAGATGTGTTTTTGTTTAGATATGTGTTTTTGCTTAATACACTGGTTTAAGTTTTTTTTACTCTCAAGTCTCAACATGTGAATCTTTGGTGATTTCTTATATATAATGATGTTATTCAGTTTTTGTTTTAGCATTGTCTTTATATGCTTGTTCTGTACCCATTGTTGCTTTTGTAAGTTTTGAGGGTTGTTTCTAGCACTTTTGCATGTTTGTAGGCTTTTATGGTTTGTGTCATGTATTTGCAAAACTTTGCTTATGCAGCCTTTATGCTTTGTACTTTGGTACTTGTTAATGCCGTGCATTATCTTAAGTACAACACTCTTGTGCCCTTGTAGGATTGTTCCTAGATGCATATATGTTTGTATGCATTGGTTGAGTGTTGGACTTGCAAATGATTCTCTTCAATTGAGTTTATCAGTTTTGCATGTCCGGATGTTCATTTCCTGTGTGAATGAACATAGTAATCACTTTTGCTTAAGTGACTACTGTTGTTGGTCTTGCCATGAATTATTGCTTTTGTGCTGATGTTCTTTTTGCTTGATCATGCTTATTTTGCTCCATATGCTTATTAAGTTTTCTACATACAATGATATTGTTATGTTATTGTGTTTCAGGAGTTACTTATTCATATGTTCAAGAGCTTTACTGATTCTAGAGTTAGGTGTGAGTGAGTTTTCCAACTGTTTCCAACTCACGCGTTAAGTCTAGAGTTTATTTTAGGGTTTTGTCACGGAATAACCAAAGGGGGAGATTGTAAGGTTGAATTTAATCAACCATCTAATTGGCTTTATTCCATGATCAATTTGCTTGTAATTTAGCACTTAGTAACCCTGTATTTAGGTGGAAAAATTGTAAGGGTAGTGTGTGAGAAGATATGAAGAAAAGCTCAAGAGTGTGCAAGAAAAACAGAGATTCGCAGCTAGGACTCGCGGGTGGGTCGCGACTGGAAAGCCGCTAAACTTTGGCACGTGAAAGGCACACTGGGAAGCTGAAGGGTCGCGCCAGCTGTCACGCTACAGGACAAAAGTTCCAGGCTGGCCAGGCCATTACGTCGCGACTGGAACTCACGACTTGGACAAGCCGCGAGTTAACCCTGTTTGGCAAAAACTGACGTTTTGCATTCCCTTCTCACCCTACTATATATACACCCTTATACCCACTAAATTGAGAGAGCTTCCAGAGAGAATTTTGTGAGAGAAACCCTAGAGAAAAACAAGATTGCCTCATCCCCAATCTTTACCTTAGAGACTCTACAAATTCCTCTACTCTCTTCCTTTCCATTGTCATACCCTCGAGAGGTTTTTTACCAAATCCTTATCTCACCACACCCACGTTTGTGAGAAGGTCCATTTGGTGCTTAGGGAAGCAGTTTGAGAAGGAACCAATATACATTGGTTGATGCTATGGTCAAGTAGCGGAATCCGGGAAGCTAAAGAAGAAATAGGTTCGACGTAACCTCGTTGGAGCAAGAAGTTTGGAGGGCTTAAGTACTTGGGTAGATTAGGCTTGGAGGGTCTTTTACTGTTCATGTATCCCAACTATATTCTTTAGTGGATTTTATCACCGCTTGGAGGGCAGCGGAGAGGTTTTACGCCGAGGACTTCGGTTTCCTCTTCGATAACACATCGTGTGTTGTCCATGTGTTTGCATCTTCTTTCCCTTTATCTTTGCCTTATATTTACTGTTGTGGATGTGTTTATATTTGGCTTAGATTGTTTATCAATTCTGTTATAAGCTTGTTATCATGTTCCGCACATTAGTTGTTTGATATAAAGCTTGAATTGGTAATTTTATTATTTGGGGTCTAAACGTTCAAGGGTGTTTCATACCCATTTTGAACTTTCAGGTTGGGTTACGAAATTTTATTTTACAGTGAGTTGGGTTGAATGCGGGTTAGCAAAGTTACAAATTCACCTAACCCAACCCAACCCATCTATGTTTGATATTTATTTAAAATATATATTATATAGTTTTATTATTTACTGTTTGGGTTTGATGAAATACCAAAGTAATTATAAGATATAAATATGCTTTTATTTGTGTTGGTTTGATGCACTAATCATATATTGTGTTAGTTTGGTGCTATCCTCAAGTTTAATTAGTATATATGTTGCTATTTTAAATGTCCAATCCGATTCATGTGGGTTGGGTTAAACCCTATGATGGATTGGGTTGGATTGAGTTTTTTTTCAACCCAAATATAGTGGATTGGATTGAAAAATCCCTTAACTCAACCCATGCATACTCTTATAAAAGATTATGAAGCTATAATGAGTTGGAATTGGATCTCAAGAATATACAGTATAGAGAACACTTTTGGATACTCCTAGATCTTAGTTACGTGGTATTCCCTCGTTTCATATGAATGTTAGATCCTACCATAAATTAATTATTATTATTATTTTTAGTTGAGTCACCATGAACTCCATTCATGGAACCCACAATAATGTGAAAGGAGGCAATACAACATAATTGTACTCTTAGTAAATCCAGGAATTCTTTTAGGGGGTCATTAAAAAACTTAAATTAAATAAAATTTAATAAAAGATGAATTTTAATATATCGAGTTATTGAAAAAAAAAACCACAAATATATGAGCTTTTACAATTTCATTCTAAGAGTTATCTTATTTTGAAATCACAGTTGACATTATCTATTGCCAATGTAGGTAGGTGTTACCATTTTATTTTGTTAAGTTTAAATAATATTTTTATTTTCATGTAGTTGTTATTATTTATTTGTCATTGTTTTTATAAAAATATTTTAAACTAAATGACAAAACTCAGCCTATTGAAACTGTATTAATTATTAACCCAGACAGCCACACTCATCCATACATAAATAATACACTAAGTGTCTACTTAACCAATCAAATGCTTGAACAATCACTGGCTTTACTATTTTTTTTTCTTGAATCTTTAACTTTATAACAAAAAATATTATAACATGATAACAATACACATATATTGAATAAATCATCTTTATTTCATAATTATTAAATTATATAAAGTTATATTATATTTATACAGTGTATGCACACATCTACCCACATCACAATTCACACAAATAACAATATAATAAAAATAAAACTATTGCGTACAATTAGTATCAGACACACACTCACACAATTCACTTTTTCTTCTTTTTCTTCTTTTCGCTTTTATCCATTTCTTACATCCTCATTTTTTTTCCCCACCATCTGTTTTGGATCTTTTTGGCTTGTGGTCTTTAAAATATATATATATATATATATATTAATTGAAGTGTCCATAAAAAAAATTTTAATTAAAAAAAAATATATTACCTTTTGTTTTATTTAATAGGGAAAAAATGTAAATCTATATCAACTTCATTTTTCATCTCTCCATTTTCCATCCTCCAAACCAAACATATATGAAAAAAAATTAAATTTCTTCTATCCTGACAATTTTCTATCACTTCCTCATTTTCTATTCTTCCACTTTTCAACCCCTCCAATCAATTGGACCCCTAGTAAAGTATAGAAAAGAGCACTTCTATAATTACTCTATAATATAGTCTATAAGTATCTCCACCAATTAAGAGCACTTGTACAGATAAAGCAATTTATGAAATCAAGAATATCTCCATTAGTCCATTAATACTTCCAATTTCAACATCTAATTAACTTAACAAGAATTCCAACTTTGACCAAATTAATGTACGGTGGACATATAATACATATTTAATGTATTAATGTATATATTGATTTGCAATGATCGCACTACTAGAGATAGAATAATATTTTATAAATGTTAAACTCTTGGAAGAAAGAACAAATAAAAGAGAGGGATAGGGATTACCCCATACCTAATTATCAGCTTTTTTAATCCACTTGTCATCAAGATAAATTTCTGAGGCATGAGCAATCTTGTGCCAGTCTTCTCCAATTTCCGGTTGGCATCTTCTTATTAATTCAGGACATTCTTCAATTATGAAAGATCTTAGAGATGGGAGACAAAGCTTCCCCTTCGATAGATAAGACAATTTGGGGCAATTCACAATTTTAAGTTGTCTAAGTGATTCGAGATTCTCCAACCACTCTGGCAATGCTGTCAAGTTAGGACAACTCCGAATAACAAGCATTTGTAAAGATTTTGCAGAGCATTTAATCCAATCGGGCATAGCCACCAACTGTGGTAATCCAGTAAATCCTAATATTCGAGGGCTCGTTGGGAAATCATCTTGATTGTCTTCCATTTCAGTCAGATCAAGCTTTTCACAATTCTGAATATCCAAAGCCTCTAACGTGGTAAGGAATTTTAGGGTAGGAAGCAAAGAGATCAGACCCCCACAATTGTCCATACGCAACAACCGAAGGCTTGTACAGACTTGCATCGTTTCACCTAAAGATTCTAGATTGCCACAATTTGATAATTCCAAAAGTCGTAGGGAATTAGGGCACCCAAGCAGAGACTTCTGTTTGGTTGTCACTGTCAAAAATCTGAGTCTGATTAGGTATCTTATGTCTTTTGGTAATTCTTCTATTTTTTCACATCTGCTGAGATATAAAGCTTGCAAAATTTGAAGCTTGCAAATGGAGTTTGGGAGTTTCTGAATTCTACAATTGTCACTCAAATCCAATAGCCTTAAATGCTTCATGGTACCAATGGAGCTGGGTAACACCTCAAAATTTGAGAAACTTAAATCTAGAACTTGCAGGTATCTAAATTTTGAGAGACATGAATCAACAAAGGATTTAGTAGAAGGTCCAACTCCTTCCACTATTGAAAGAATTGTTCGTAAACTCTTTGATTTTTGTAAACATTTTAAAACATTTTCATTCTGCCAAGTATTGTCAGAATATGACAAATGCCAAACCCTTTTAGAGATGTTTTGAATCTGGCAATCAATAATTAAGCACTCACTTTGGGTTGATGATAGTGCTAGGTCATGTGCAAGATCATGTATTTTGAATTGTCGCAGGTAACCTAAATCAATATAATCTTCAAGGAAACATCTTGAATAGAGCTCATCTATATATTGGTTGCCAATATCTTCCAGCTCTTGATTTTCATTTGGTGATTGAAGAAGCCCATTTGCCATCCAATATTGAATTATACCAAAAGTATTGAATTCATAATCTTTCGGAAGAAGTGAAAGAAAAGCAAAACATTGTTTCAAGTAAGATGGCATCTGATTGTAACTTAATTGCAAGACCGACAAAATATCTCCTTCTTTTCTGTTCAATTTCCACATTTCATTATCTCTTACAAATAGCCAATCACGTTCATCAAGCTTTGAATATAGTAGGCTTCCTAACAATTTCACTGCCAAGGGAACCCCTTTGCATTTCTTCACAATCGCATCCCCAATTTCTACAAGGTTTGTGTGCTGCCTCTCTTTTCCTTCATCAAATGCCCATTTTACAAATAAGGACAGACACTCTTGATGTGAAAGACCTTCCAAGTCGTATGGGGACATGGTGCCCATCATGGAAGCAATTGTTGGGCTGCGTGTAGTCACAAGAATCTTACTTCCATTAGCACCCCCCATCAACAAATTCCTCAACTCAATCCATTTTGCCCTGTCCTCGTTCCATACGTCGCCCAAGACGAGAAAGAATTTCTTGCCATCCAAATGACTTCGAAGTAGCATTTGCAACTGCTCTACATCCAAATCGCTACAATTTTTACTAGTTATTGATTTGATAATTTTAACCAGTAGTTGTTTTAAAACGAATTCGTCAGACACGCACACCCAACACTTTAACTCAAAATGCTCTATCACTCTCTCATCATTAAACACCAGTTTAGCTAACGCAGTCTTGCTAAGACCTCCAATCCCAACTACAGGAACAACAGAGATGGATTGACCATCACTAGGATCCATTAGATGCTTCACAATTTTTTCTTTGTCTTGGTCTCTTCCTATCACATCTGAAGGCTAGACAAAGGAGTAACTCATCTCCCTTCCACGCACCACATGCCTATCATCCGACTGTTCAGAGAGATGAAACTTAGCCCTATTGGCAGCAACCTCATCTAGACGTGCTCTAATTTCTTCGACTTTGTGAGCCATCTTGGTTCGGAATACAAGTGGATTAGAGGAAGAAAAGAAATGGCGTACCTTCCTGTTGGTGCTCCCCTGCATTTCCACCACTTGCCTCTGCAGTGCTTCACACTCAAATTCATCAAGGACATCTTGAGCATCATAAAACACTTCTTTGAGCTGCCCAAGCCAGACGGTCAGCTCCTGATTATGAACCTGCTGCTCTTCTGCATCCAATAACACAGCTTTGACAGTGGAGAGGGTTTTTCAAATCTTCCCAGATCACTTTCAGCGCCCCATATCAAGCGAGCTTCTTGGAAAGCCAGGGGTCCCAATTTCTCCAGCACTTTTTGTGCTATGTTGAATACAAATGTCTCTGCTGCAGCCATCTTAGAGAGAGAGAGAGAGAGAGAGAAATGGAGTTTTCTAAAGAGAGAGATTGAAATGGGTGAGAGTATTAGCATTAGGGAATGCTAATGCCATATGTAAGGTGTATTTAACATTTCAAGTTTCAAAATCTATTGCATCAGGGAATGCTAAAGGTAAAAATTGCAAATTTTTTTGGCATTCTGCTACAGTACAATTCTAAAGATAGAATTGTACTGTAGCAGTATTGTAAAAATAATAATAATATTTTATTATGTTTTTTCCCACGAAATCTTCTCTCTCTTCCTTCCCTGTTTCTCCATCTGCTCTCTTTCTTCTCAACCCACCACTAGCCACCACCACCACAAACCATACCCACCATCAACCAAAACCCACTCACCCACCTACCTTCCATCACCGTGAACCCCAACCCAAAATCAATCCCCCACCAACACCATAACCCATACCCATCCACAACCAGCACCCAAAGCCACTCCGATCAACCCACGAACCTAACCACAAAAATCAAACCCCAACCCAAAATCAATCCGCCACCAACACCATAACCCATACCCATCCACAACCAACACCCAAAGCCACTCCGATCAACCCACGAACCCAACCACAAAAATCAAACCCCAACCCAAAATCAATCCGCCACCAACACCATAATCCATACCCATCCACAACCAGCACCCAAAGCCACTTCGATCAACCTACGAACCCAACCACAAAAATCAAATCCCACCAAAATCAATCGAAACCCAACAAAATTAAAACTCATCGAAAAACGATCCACGATCCACCATAGCGACCCACGATCCACGATCCACCGCAGAGATGCAGAAATTCCACGATCCACTGCAGAGACCTATGATCCACGAAAAACCACTGCAACCCAGCCACACCCAACACCAGAGAGACCCACAAACTCGAGAGGCAGTCAGGCATAGAGAAAGGGAAATGGAGGGGCAGAGAGAAAGTGACAGAGAGCATGGGAGAGAAAGTAAAAAAAAAAAAAAGGATGAAAAAAATGATGAAATTCCAGCCAAGTCTGAAAAAATGTAGCGGTTGGAAAGAAATAACAAAGAATGATTAAAAATTAATATTTTAATAAAAATAGAGTTTTGAGATGTTGGAAGAATGGTAAAATTGTATAGTATAATAATAAAGTATTTTTTTGAAATGGTAAAATAAAGTAGAATTAGAATTTACTGATGCTAATGCTCTAATAGAATGAGCAAGTGAGAGGAGATTAGGAAAGTCTAGGGATTTCAGAACGAGAGGGAATCTTGGCTTTACATTTACGCACTAGCTCCAAGTGGACCCATTTTTTTATTCCTTTAGTCTACTTTACACATGCTGGAGCCAACTTACAAACAGAGAGTCAACATTTTCAGCTGCCAACATTTCATCATGTTGACCGGTCGATTGTTTTTGGGCAAAAAGAAAAAAATGTTGACTGGTTGATATTATCGGCCACACGGTGCTATGGCTTTTTTTTTCTTTTGCTAAACACATGGTGGCATGGTGCTCTGCCTTGCAAGAACACTATCCTAGAAAATGCATTTTTTTTCTTGTACGTGATTACTGTGCATAATCTTGATTGATTTTGCTTGAATTAAAAATCGTTGTATGGGGGATAATTGGTGATCACTTCTTGCCCATATTCCACTCAGTTCTAAATACTATTGTCATCCTCGATAAGTTTGCACTCATTCTATAGGCATTGTTTAAATTAAGCACTCGGTGGGTGCTACGTTGCTCACATTCGCATTATTGGACTTCAATTATGAACTACATCAAACCTTTTACTTCACTCATGAGAATTGTATTCCAAACCAAAAAGTTCTTGTCTTAACTTTCAATCTGAATGTAAAAATTGTTGTATGAGTTTTAATTATCTGTTTCCTGCTACAAAAGGCAAAATCTTTCCTTATTGTTGCTTTAAAATGCAAGAAATTTAGCTTGTAAATAATGATTGGCACTCAGGTCACTTGGAAGCTTCTGACCTATTGCTGTTTTAATGTCAAATCTTGCCATTTGAATCAATTTGTTCAATAAGATATCCGTGAATTCAATACTTGTTATAGTGAACTGCACTAAATCAAAATTGACTAAAGCTAATGAACCCTTTTTTTCCCCTATAGATCAGGGCTAACTGAGACAAAGGAAAAATGCTCAAAGTCAGTTTTTAGTCGGGATGGGCTAACTGGCTAGAACTTCTGTTATATTTCTTATATTACTGTGGGGATCCTGGGTAACTGTTAGCAAGCGCAACCTTGAAGAATCAGTTTTAAGTAACAGATTCAACAAAGACAAAAATACTTTTAGTTTATTTAGTATTTTCTCATACTTCCCTTAGCATTTAGTAGGGCTCTGGGTGCGTCACTGGGCGCTTTGAAGAAATGACAACTGGGTTTCAATTAATTGAGTGACAATTAGGCGTGCATGTGTTTGCATAATCACTATAAATATGGGCTCTACTTGGCTGAGTAATTGTTAAAGTGACAGTAGTAAATTGATTTACGCAACCTGGTATATCTTGTTTAATGTCCATCTAAAGCTTCTTAGTAAAATGATCCAATTCCATGGCTTCTGCCAGAGAGTTCTTCAAAGTAACCACCATGTTCTTAATGGGGTGTATTAATTATTATCTTCAGGTCCAGTAGCTCCTGCAGAGCGAACCTTCAAAATGAGAACACCATATGTCAAAGTCATATATATGGTGATAAACAACCTCAACCTCGGATCCAATCCTATTAAGATTTGAGGCTTTAGGCCTGGTCTAGAGTTATGTGTGTGTAATAAAAAATTTTGGAAAAGTGAATTTTACTAGATCTAATCCTAATAAGTTAAAAAGAAACAAACATTTTATAAGTTTCAGAAAATAAATAAAAGAAGGAAAATTATTTTGGTCTTTGGTGGCGCACATCTCCTTTTTATTTTTGCCTTATGCGACGGACTTTGATGTGCACAACATTGGTGGCTACGTATGCCATTTGCGCCTATTTGGAACGATGTGAAAACAGGGCAAAGCAGGTGCTAACCCAAATTCAAGCAATTTCATGTCTTGTATGTGTTGTGTGAAAGAGATAAGAATACTCAAAGAGATAACAAATAATGATTTTAACTAAAACCCTAAAAATTATAGCATGCTTGCAATACACAAAAACAATGTAAGTGATGAATGAAGACAAATGGTCCAAGGACCTATTAAATCTCATAATGTCATCATAGAGAAGTAGCAAATCTCAATTTGCAACTTATTTATCATGACTGTTATCCAAAAAAAAAAAAAAAAGTTATTTATCATGATTGTATGAATATAAAAAAAAGAAAACAGAAAAAAATGTTCTCTCATTCTCTGGATGAGGGGAACATTTTGGTGACAGTTGATTGCAAACTAAGCAAATCATTCAACTAGAACTAAACCAGCAATGAAATCTTTCTTAGCTTCAAATTCTTGGTCACCTCTGTATCCGTGGCCAATGGATCAAATATGAAATCTTTCTTAAATGACCATATAGTGTTTTCTTGAAAATTGCATGTCTAGATTTCATACAACCTTAAGAGGGGGAATGAAGGTGATTGGAGGGTCAACAAAATTAGTTTTAGTATAAAGTTATGCATGCATAACCGTGCAAAACATATGCCATTGTCAGAAAACCTTGGAATGGGCTTTAATCAAATATATTGTATTTTGCAAAACAATGCAGCTCATCAAGAAGCACTAAAGAGGGAAATAGAGAGATTGAGGCAAGTCTATCACCAACAGAACCTCAAGAAGATGGAAAATGGTGCACCACAATCACAACCACACTCTGATGCCAAGGCTTCAATCGATAAAGAACAGCTTCTCCATATTTGACTCTCTCTCCCACAGACTCCAAGTAGAAAGTCCAAGTACAAAAAAAACTCAGCTTTGATTTTTCTAGGGGTGCTTTAATATATTGCTTGTGACCCATCAAAATGTTGGCTAATTTTTCATTAGAGAATGACAAAGGAAGTGTTATTGGGAATCAGTCACGTTCTGGGTGGGGAGGACTTTGGTTTGGTGCTCTCTGTGGCTAACCTGAGCGCTCTCACGTGATGTGTTTACCTTTAAGAATGGGACCACTCAAAGGCTGAATGATTGGATTGCAGGAAAGAACATGTGCATATGTGGTTTTGAGCCAGGCAGAATTAAAAAAAAAAAAAAAAACAATTTGAGCTTTGTATTGCTTTTAACTGATTAGGTAGGGTGTTGTGATGATTCTTTTTAGTATTTTATAGCTCATAAAAAATTCTTTTTATATTTTTTTCTTGTTTCCAATATATTAATCTTGGAAGGCAAAGGTTAGTGGGTTTGTAACTTTGTGTTGGGATTTATGAGAGGAACGGTTTGTCAGAGTGGTGTTGGGTACTTTCAGGTCAGATCTATTGTACTTTTTCCAGTGTTTTTCTTGGTTGAACTTTATTCATCATATTGATTATGAATTTTCTTTTCTTGAAAAAAAAAAATGTAAAGATCCATTTGTGAACGTGAATATTAAATATTGTTTAACCAAAAAAAAAAGAATATTAAATATTGAGTAAGGATTCACTTATTTTATTAAAATTAAAAGTTTTTTATTGAAAATATTATAGATAAAAATAAAAGTTAGCTGAAACTAGTGGCGACTCCAGGAAAAATTTTCAGGGTGTTCCTCAACAAGCATAAATTACACAATCTAATAAAAAAAAATTTATATTGACAACAACAACAATCAGAAAATACACAAATACATAAAATTTACAATTGCCTTCTACGAGTTTTCATCGTTTGAAATCGTTGCATAATAGTCTCATTATCAATGCTACAAGCTACATCTTTTTCAATATACACAACTAAGCAATCATTCATCAATTGATCTCCCATTCGATTGCGCAGTTCATTCTTTATATGTTTCATTGCTGAAAAACTTCTTTCTACCGTTGCAGTAGCAACTGGAAGGGTCGAAACTAGCTTCACAAGCAAATAGACTAATGGATAAGTCTCGTGCTTCCTTGTGCTCACTAACTTTTCAGCAAGTTCACTAACTCCTTGAAGCTTTAAAAAGAAGTCATTGCTGCGCATAACAAAAATGTAATTCTGCAGTTGAGAGTCAAGTGCCAAAATATCTGTCCCAAGAAAATCAGAGGGATAGAACTTAGCTAGACGTATCAATTTTTCCTTATCGAAAGCCACAAATGAATTACTTGGATCCAAGCAAGCCATACAAAGTAGCAACTCGGTATTCACCTCAGAAAAGCGGTTGTTAAGCTCTTGAAGTTGCATATCTATGACTGTGCAAAATAGCTCAACACGATAATGATGTAAATTTGAATTTTTTTGGGTGTTGCGTCTCGGCCTCCCACTAACTACAAACATCGCTTCCATGTCCAAGATAGGAATAACATGTGAGTTACAAAATAAAGATACTTCAACCAATAAAGATGCCCATCCATCATCTCTCATCACTTGCAACCGTTGCTTAGACACTTTAACAAGATCCATAGCATTTACTATATCTTGATTTTTTTTTTTTGCAATGCTATTGACAACTCATTTGTGATCCCTAAAATATTTTTCATCAAGTGTAGAGCAAAGACAAATTCAAAAGTTAGAATTGACCTCATAATAGATCGAGCTTCAACTTTTTGGTCGGAGAGGCCATCTTCTTCAATAATCTCTAAGACATCAACAACAGCAGAGAACATCAAAATCAAGTTTAGAATAGTCCCATAATATGATCCCCAACGTGTATCACCAGGACGTTTAAGATTTGTCTCTTGATTCAAACCTTGCCCACTTCTACATACACCATTCTCTAAATCTTCTTTAATTTTGGCAAATTGTGCATCTCGAAGAGCATCTCGTCTCTTACAAGAGCCTCCAACAATAGTTACTAAATTACTAACCACATAAAAAAATTCAGCAATGTTAATGTGATTTTTAGCAACAGCAACAAGTGTCAATTGAAGTTGATGAGCAAAACAATGGACATAAAATGCTGACTTGTTCTCTTTCAAAATTAAAGTTTTGAGTCCATTGATATCACCTTGCATATTACTAGCCCCGTCATAACCTTGCCCACGTAGGTTCGACAAACTCAAATTATGTTCACAAAGTAAACCTTCAATAGCATGCTTGAGTGACAAAGCAGTGGTACTTGCAACATGTACAATACCAAGGAACCGCTCTATAATAATTCCTTCTTTGTTCACATAACGAAGAACGAGGGCCATTTGTTCTTTCACTGAGATATCACGTGACTCATCAACTAATATTGAAAAGAACCCATTGTCAAGATCGTTGATGATGACTTTGGATGTTTCACGTGCAATTGCATTCACCATGTCTTTTTGAATATCAGAGTGGGTAAGCTTGCAATTTTTCCAAGAATTTTGCAACACTTCATTGATAGATTCATTGTGATCCCCCAAAAATTTTAAGAGCTCAAGGAAGTTTCCTCTATCACTTGAACCTTGAGATTCATCATGACCACGAAAAGCTAATCCTCGGCATAAAAGGAATTTTACGCAATCAACTATTGCATTTAATTGAATCCGATATTCAGTTTTATCTTGTTTTGATTGCTTAACAAAAACATTTTGAATGTGTTGCTTTTCCTTCTGTAGATCTTCACTCTTCTTGACAGCTTGGTTATGAGCACTATTAACTTCTCCAACATGGGAATCTAACTTTGCAACTTGATTCCAAAGTTTGAATCCCTTCGTTACAAAAGTCTCCCCTCCCCCTTGCTTACCAACATCTTGCCCAAATAGGTAGCAATAAAAACAAAATGCCGCATCCTTGTCTATACTATATTCCAACCACTTTCTATTTTTATACCATTCCAATCTAAATTTACGGGGCTTTCCAGAAAAATATGATACAGGGTAATCCTGAACAACTGGTTAACAAGGGCCTTTTGTTAAATAATATCTTCTGATTTCATCATGATTATTAGGATGATAAGATGATATCTTTTGTCGTAGCCCAGGATCTGAAGGAAGATTTTCTAAATTAAAGTCAATACGAATTCGCTTAGAAGATGTAGATGAATCTTGCACAGGAAATGAATCTTGCACAGGAGATGAATCTTGCATAGGAGATGAATCTTGCACAGGAGATGAATCTTGGGTACGTGGTTTTCTTATCAAATATTTGTCCATAATTCTAGCAAAAGAATAAACAATAAACTATAAGTTTATTTGAAATTATTATTCTTGCATTAATTATAAAATTATTAATTGTTATTTAGCTTAACATAATTTAATTTATTTGTCTTTTATAATGTATTAGTTAATTTAATTATATAACTTTAATTATTGTTATTTAGCATAACAATAAACTATATTGCTTTAATTTGTTTGTCATTAATTATACTACTTTAATTTATTATATTTGTTTGTCTTTTATTTGTCTTATGCACGTTACACATTTTATGTGCATCACAATAATTAAAACAGTATAATGTGTAGCACATTACACTGCTAATCAACAATCACAAACAATAACCTGTCAATCAGAAAATTTCACAATCACAATAAACAATTTACTTCACACTAAAAGACAATTAATATATTACTAACACATTGACCGACACGGCGACACCAACATTGCAACACACGTTACACAAAAACCAACACCAACAAGCAACAGGAAAGATAAGGCCAAATTCAAAAAAAAAAAAAAAAAAAAAAGGCAAATGCAAGCAATCCAGTCAGCCAATCTGACCAATTGCTTGCTTTTGCTTTATTTTTTTTTGTCTTTTTGAATTTGTCCTAATCCTATTGGTTTGTGTGTTGGTGTAATGGTGTTCAACACCATTACACTAACACACAGACCAATAGATAAGGACAAATTCAAAAAGACAAAAAAAAATAAAGCAAACAGGCAAAAGCATATAAATATATAATCATTGTAGAGAGAGAGAGAGAGTGTAACCGGTGTCTTTATTAAAATTAAGAGTAAAGAGAGAGACAGAGTTCATTTCATTTCAGTTTTGCTGCTTTTGCAAAGAGAAGAGAGAAACTGAGAGTCTGAGAGACTTAGAGAAAAAGAGAGAAAAAGAGTAAAGAGAGAGAAATACCCAGCACGAGGTCCGACCGGCGAGCACCGAGATCCGAGCGGCGAGCGGCGAGCGGCGAGCACCGAGGTCCGAGCGGCGAGACTGCGATCTGCGAGCGACGAGACTGCGATCTGCGATCTGCGACGGCGACGACTGCGATCTGTGACGGCGACCACTGCGAGACTGCGATGAGGGCGAGGCGGCGAGCGGCGAGCGGCAAGCACCGATCTGCGAGACTGCGACGGCGACGCCGAGCGGTTTTCTCTGCTGGGGTTTGTATCAGTGATTCAGTGTATGCTGGGGTTTGTGGGCGGTGTATCTGCGACGACGGCGACGGTCCGTGGGCGGTGGGCAGTGTATCAATGTATGGTGGGTTTGTTTTTGTTTTTGTTTTCTCTGTATTGGGAGCTTTTTTTTTTGAGATAAACACTAACTTAGTTGGGGTTTGTTTTGCTTTGCTGATGGACTGCTTGTATTGGGGTTTGGGGTTTGGTTTCTGATTTCTCTGGCAGTGAAGTGACCGTGGCGTGGGTTAATTTCTGTTCTCTGTTTGTATTTTTTTTTTTTTTTTTTTTGGAGAATCCGTGGGCTACGGGGTGTAATCTATTTGGGCTCGCCGTGGGCTTGGCTTGCCGTGGGCTTGCTCTATTACCTTTTTTTTTTTTTTTTTTTTTTTTTTTTTTTTTTTTTTTTTTTTTTTTTTTTTTTTCAGATTTTAGTTCAAATTTTTTTTGGGCTTTTTTTTTTTTTTTTTTTTTTTGCTTGGAAGTAGAACAGAAATTTTTTTTTTTTTTTTTTTTTAATTTGAGGGTGTTCCTAATTTTGTTAATGAGGGTGTTCCTAATTTTGTGATCAGGGTGTTCCTAATTAAGATTAAGTATAAATTTTTTTTTTTTTTTTGATTTTTTTTCAAGTCAGGGTGTTCCTGGGAACACCCTGACTTAGCCGTGGCGTCGCCACTGGCTGAAACAGTATAATAGGATTTACAAATAATATCAAAAAGTGCAATGAAATTCATAAATAGTAGTAAAAATAAACTAAATAGTAAAATAAGTTAATAAAAATAATTCATGCCAATTGCACACTAAACAGTTAATTTCATAAAATATGGGTCCTAAATCTTTTATTTTGGATTGACAAAAGATCAATTCTAAATGTGAAGAACTTCAATATATATATATATATATATATATTATATATTGGTTGGGTTCGGATCATAAGATTTACAAATCTGCCTAACCTGACTCGACCCACCAATAGTTAATATATTTTTAAAATTTTAAAAATATATTATATAATTTTATTAATTACTTTTTTGTTCCTCTTCCTAAATAAAACCTGTAGGGTCAATTTTTGTAGCCCGAGCCCAAAAGATATGGATTATGAGCCCTATAAACCCAAGACAATAAATTTGTAGAGCGTGGGTGAAAGAATTGAGCTGGATGTGAATTAAACAAGAGTTAATTATGGTACTTACGGATAAACTAACATGCAATCATGCTTGTACAAAGGCAAACGTGAATGTCTGAAGAGGCCTTTTATTGAATGAAAGTTGGTTACAACTCTTAGAGTTACAGTAAAGTTATTTTCTTCTTCTCTCTTTTTTTTTTGTCTTCCCCCCCTCTTTTTTTATCAGGGGCCATTCTTCTTTATATAGCCTCCTCTCTCATCATCCCAGTCATCCACTTGTCCTTCATCTGCGTACATACTTGAGTATAGGTCACATCAAGCATCTTCTCTAGCTTTTTGGGAGTGGCGGTAGCTGAGGTTGCACTATTCAGGGGTTTTCTCCACATAAATGCGGCCAGAAAAGTTGCTACAGTGCATTGAATACAGTGATAGCAACTTTTTCTTGAGATATTTCTTCGTCCTTATCATTTCTAGGTATGCCCAGAGCTTATCTTTGTAATTGGGATTACCAGGAAGGTCATTCGGATTTTCCATTCGTTTGTTTGATAAAGACTATTCGTATCCGAGGAGTAAAACCTCTTCGGAAAAAGGTGACCTCTTCGAATGGTACTCTCCTTCTATTTCCGAGTTTGTTGCCTCCAGATGAACTCTACCTCAACCCGTTATTCCTCTTCGGACATACAGTAATCTTAAAAATAGGGCCCCAGACCCAATAGGTAGGTCTGGGCTTTTACCCCTCCACAAAACCCAAACCCTAAGTTCTTCTCATATAGTTTATGTTTATTTGGTGTTATACTCATGATTATTTGATTATAAATTTGTTCTTATTTGTGATGGTGTTATTCTAATGCTTAATTTAATAATAATAATAATAGTAATTTAAAAAAAAAAAAAAAAAAAAACTATCCAATCCATGGGTCCAACCTGACCCAACCCGATCTAAGTGGGTTGGGTTGGGTTGGACCCTTGTGATGGGTTGGGTTAGGTTGAAAAAAATCTTCAACCCAATCCAGCCCATGAGTTGGGTTGGTTTCAGGTCATAAGATTTACAAATCCACCTAAACCAACCCGACCCACCAATAGTTAATATATTTTTAAAATTTTTAAAATATATTATATAATTTTGTTAATTACTTTTTAGTCCCTCTTCTTAAATAAAACTCAAACCCTAAGTTCTTCTCATATAGTTTGTGTTTGTTTGGTGTTATGCTCATGATTATTTGGTTATAAATTTGTTTTTATTTGTGGTTGTATTATTCTAATGCTTAGCAGTAGTATGGGTCCAACTTAATCCAACCTAATCCAAGTGGGTTGGGTTGGGTTGGGTTGGATTGGACCCTTGTGATGGGTTGAGTTGGGTTGAAAAAACTCTTCAACCCAATCCAACCCGACTCATGCACGCCCCTGATATCCGCCCACTTTGCCTCCTAAAAGGGTGGGGATGGGGGTTAACTTCTTCTCCTAAAGCGACTTTAGGGTTTAGGCAGGTATTGGGAAACCGATTCCATACTCACCCCGTTTATATTTATATATTAAAGAAAATACTTTTCATAATATTTTTATAAGGTATATATATTTTAGCCTTTAATCTTAAAATTATGATATACTTTGCTGTTGTACTATTGAATTTATATTTTTATATTTAATTAATATTTAAATTATTTATTATTTTAAAATTTGTACTATTATGTTTGTTATTTTTGTTTTAAAGTTTTTAATGCTTGAATGGTTGTATTGTTATACTTTTAGAAGGTTTTGTAATGTTATCACTTGATTTTCAATCTTTTATGAGTTTTAGTTAACCTATAATATATTTTAAATCAAATTTTAATAATTTACAAAATAAAAATTTTGAGTGAGACAGGGTGGGATAGGTACTTAAGGTTGCAGGTGCCCTCTAGCTCAAGGGTGGGGAAAAAAACCCACCTCGAAGTGTGGATGGGGCAGGGGGTGGGGGCAGGGAATAAGAAACTCGCTCGTACCTACCTTGCTGTCATTCCTACTTCTCATATTATAAAAAAATTGAAAGTTAAAAAAAAAAAAAAATCAGAAATTAGAGACTAAATTAGGAAAATTAAGTCTAAGAGCCTTGTAATGAAAATCTTTTATCCCACTTTCACTGTACCACATAATGCTCCACAAATCAAACTATGCCACCTGTCCATTAATGCCTAAATATTTGCTATTTTATTTCATTAACCTAAAATAAAAGAAAAATAAAAATCAACCCATATTCCTTCCTGTTGGGGATATTACACAAAGTAATAATGGAAGAACAAAATTAACACAAAAGACAAATGGAAAATAGATAACTTGGAGGCACAATTTCATTTTCCTTAGACAATATTTGTCCCCACACTATTGTTGCTTAAAGGTTATCGCAAATTTGTCCTCAGGATATAACCAAGATATTGAGTTCTACAAATATCAATTCTAGAGAATGATCACAGGATTTCTTGTGTGTTTTTCTTTAGGTGAACATAAACCCCTATTTTATACCCATAGGGTTATATTTCATCAAAAAAACATGTATGGAGAGTCAAAATATTTCATAAAATCGTTCACAAAACTTGATACCTCTTTAAACATTCAGAATTGTTACTTGAAAATTCTGCAGAAAGTCTTATTTTACGACTTTCGATCGGTCAAAAGTTCTTTACGATCAATCAAGTACTATTTTCAATCGATCGAACATGAATCGAATAATGATCAATTCATCCAGAGGTTCTAGGATTATTTTTTACAATTTCGAATTTTCACTTAGAAAATCCCGGAACTTGAATTTTTACTTTAACAACTGTGTGGGTTCCTTTTTTTGGAAAGAACCCAAGTCCATTGATGAGAAGAGATCTTGGGCCTCCAAGGGTGAATGGTTGGACTGGGTCCGGTTCTCCACGGCCTATTAGGTTCGTTATATGAACCGGTTTGTGCGCAAGTCACATAAAACTCCTTAAGGAAATAATATGATTTCCTCCTAAGTAATAAAATACCATTGTAAGTGTTTTGGTGTCATAAAATGACCTTTTACTCTTACGAAATAAGTAAAATAATTATTCATAATATTCACAATGAGAAGGAGATTGAAATAGAATATTTGAGGCTTATCTTTTATTGTGTGAACATTTAAAAGAGTTTCTTCACTTGGTACCCCGAGCGTGATGTCGTGGTACCCTGAACGTGATGTTGTGGTTCTAGGGGTACTAGGCCTATAATCCATGGAACCCAGAATCTCTGGTTCCTTGAACAGTAGAATCTTTCTCCATGCTTATTACGCAATGGAGTTTTGTCATTTTCCTTTACCTCTATAGGTCCTGCACGAGAACAACACTGTACAATACACATATCTTCAAAAAATTGTTAGTTTCTTAGATTACGATATACATTCTAATACATATACATATATATATAAATGAACTTCATGAGAATGAGTCAGCCACGAGGATCTTGGCCCCAATTCTCAAAGACTTAGTGCTTTTGCACAAGACTTGTGGGATTTAGAACTCAAGTCCAAGTAACTTTGCTTGGGCATTGCCTTCCAAGATAGTTAGGTGAAGAGGATTTTGTGGGAGAGAGTGATATCTGATGTGTGCATGCTTTGGCATATGTTTCTTTGGAAGCTAAGTGATATTTTGAATGATCTCAAGGATATGGGACAAATTCCTCCACCTTGGCTCTCTTCTTTTGTTCATTTTTTCTCTCCCTTGCTGGGCTATTAAAGCTCTAAGAGTCATCCTTTTGAACCTTTGAATTCTCTCTTTTTCCCTCCATATGAATTCCAAATTCCCCCCCCCCCCTTCTTCTGCTATGCCTTAGTGTTCCTTTTATAATGGACATGGTCTAGTACCTCGAGCGAGGACGTCCCTAGTTTGCTGGGTAAACCCATGTCCTCTGGAACTTAAAAAAGTGCATTGGGGAGAGGTTTTGTTTAATTAGACAATTATAACTCAAAAGAAGATTTGACTTTAGCTATAAATGAAAGATTCCTTCTTGGAAAGTCAAATGAGTGGCTAGGCTGCTCAATGTACTGGATGACAGCTTTAATTGAAAATGACAATTGAGAGGAAATTGTGAGGAGGTGTCATGCACATGGGGGAATTGAGTTTTCCATTGGTTCATGCATTCCAAGCAAATATATGAACAAAGAGAAAACTTTGGGATCCTTCTTTTACCAGAAATCACTCTCCTATCGACCAAACCATTTCTCCCTTACTATTCACTCAGGATTCCACAGGATTAGACCATGGGTTACAAAGATAATACATAGTTTTGCTGAAAATCTGAACATACACCTTGGTTTTCCCATATGTCAGCCAAGGTCCTCTTCTCAAGAGTTCAAAAGGACACATCAAGGTCCTAGGGCCTTGATGTTCATCTTGTTGCATATTCTCTGGCCTGATCAAGATCCTTGCTACATGTCCTCTGGCCTGACCAAGTCTAGGTCCTCTTCTTTTATTATTATTATTACTATTTCTTTCTTTTTCCTTCTTTTTGGGACTTTGGGCCTTCATGGTCCTTTTTAACTTCATGAATTGTGTCTTCTTTTATTAAGGCCCATGGTCTTTTCTTACTTTTCATGGAATTGGCTTTCTTGTGAAATTTTGGTCCTTAACAACAACTTTGTGAAACAATATTCTCCAAACTCAAACATTATTATTACAACATATCCATATATATATTATATATACAACACTCCCACCACCACCAATTGCGCCAAGAGACCACCACTACCACCACCAACCTTTGGATGATGATGGTAAGAAAGGAGATTGATCCTTCTTGAATCTTTATCTCCATTGCCCTCTCCCTGTGTCTCTTTGCCTTCTATCACATGCCCACCAACAACATCTCAAGTATTCTGATTGATGGAATTTGAAATTTCTAATTCCTAATCAAAGGGAACAAGACAAGTATGCGATTGATATATTGGACTCATCTCAAAGGTTGTGTTTGAATACTTGAATTTGAATTTGAATTTTGAATCAATAGATTTGGATACTTGAATATCTAATTGTATGCATGCCATTAACTATTCATCTAAATCAATCTGTGTAGATTCAAATGAAATTCACATAATGGATTTAATATCTAATCAAAAGGATACAAATTATTAACATTAAAAAGAGTGTTACTAGCAGCTAAGTACAATGTGTGCTTTTGCCAGCAGGTTTACATACATGGTTATTACAGATAAGATTGTTATTGGTTTTCCATTCAGGGGCAAACATCCATAATTCATCGACAGATGGGGCATGATGCTGTTGTGCTTGGGCTTGGCCTAAAGGTCGATACTATCTTTCACAAACATAACGAAAAATAAAGGCCAAAAGAGCAATGGTGGACATTCCTCCAGTGATGACAAAGAGACCCCAGAAACTATTCAGTCCAAGACTATCAAGATTTTCGTCAGAATTAGATGCTAAGCACTTGTAGGAAGAGGATAAAAAATCCTCAAGCTGTCGCAATTTTCCACTTTCAGATAATTTTAGAACTGCTTCAGAAATATCAGGTAGATAAGGGGAGCTCCTTGGGAAAGCCTGAGAAGTGAGAAATGAAAATTATCATTTAGGCTCTACATCAATAAAACTTTTAACTGTTAAAGTATTGTACCTTTGAATAAAATAATACCCTCACATCCGCTTTTTTATAATCATAGTTTTACATCAATTTTTTATGTTTAAAAATGTGGACATTTAAAATTTTTTTTTTTTAACTTTTAAAAATGTGGATATTTTTGTATAAATTGTGTATAATTGTGCAAAATAGTAGATAGAAATGAGTGTATAAGGATATTTTTCCTTTTCCTCCTATAATATTTTCACATGATGAAAAAAAAAAAAAAAACCCGTCTTTCTAAAAGAGAGTTTTATGTTTCCTCTAGTGGCTACTTCAATGCAAAGTTCTAGTGATATTCAACTAAATAATGTCGTAGAAAAATAAAATAAAAATTAAAAAAACTTTAATAATCACGAACTAACGCGACAGAATACATCTTGAGAAAAATCAAATGCGAAAACACAATCTAGAATAATGATTTGAAAAGGTAAGGTTAAACTGTGAATGAGTCAATGGATACTCACAAATCCAAAACCTCCAACATTAAATGCTGGTCCTGAAGTGATGAAACCTTCACAATATTTAGCGAGAAACACTTTAACATATGGGGCCTCAATAAAGGCTGCTGCAATCTCTCCACTTTTAAGAGCCTGTGGATAATAATCTCCCGAACCTATTATCCTGATGTTGTTGGGTTGAAAACCTAAGACCACCTCCAAATATTTTCCAACAAATGAATTCGCATCACACCCAACTTTGGCTCCACTCTTTTTAAGTGTCTCAATGTCGATCGTTGTTTGATCAAGTTGTTGAACGGTGAGCAGTGATGTTAGACTGGCCGTGAAACTTTGTGTGATAACTAACGCCACAAATAGCCATACAAACATAGTCATCCGGGACAGGTTGCTGCGTAATTTCTCTCCTACAAGTAAACACACAATAGTCACTAACAACAATTTTCTGGGTTTATATATTTGTACATATATATGAGTGACCTCCAAGTAAAAAGAGTATATACAACTTAGGCCCGTTGGTCTTATATTCTAACAATAGTATTCCACATGTTCCTACGCTAATGCAGTTAGATAAAAAATATGTCATATATGAAAAGGGGTATCCTACGCACTGCATAGCATGGACAGGAAGAATCTATTTATGGATTCTCCTATATGATTTAACTTGTTTAAGATGCATTGCATTGCATGCATGCATAACACAACAATTCTTGTTTTTTTCATAATTTAATAATCGGAAAGAGATGCGTGATTTGAATTTTAAATATTTTTATTAAAAATATTATGAGATATTAGTTAAATTACAAAACTCTTAATCACAAAGACTTTATTTGCACTACAACAAGCTTGGCTTGTTTCAACTCACTTTTCTCAAAGGTTGACTAAAAAGTGCCGAAACTATCACTAAAAATTGGGGTGGGCGGGTAAGCTTGATTAGCTTTATTCCGAGGGTCATTAAAATCCTCGAAATAAACCTATACAACCCTCGGAATAATCTATTAAAATTACCTCTCGTGCTAATTTTAGCTCCAATTTTAAACATTTTTCAACGCATCCTATCACAACCTTTGATAGAAGATACCTCAAAATTTCCAACCCTTGAAACAAAGTCCAAAATTAAAATACAAAAGGGAAAGCTCATTTTTGTTCATGCTCCACAATCAAAAAATTCTCTCAAAATCGGAGCTCATCTCAGAAAATTCTCTCAAAATCAATATGAGCTCATCTCAGAAAACTCAAAGATCGGTGCTCATCTCATCTCCGATGGGTTGATTTGCGATGGTCAGCTATCTCATCTCCGACGACAAGCGAGAGCACTCTTCACCACCCCATTTTCCGATTACAGGTCTGTCTTTCTCTGTTTGTTTCCCGAGAAATTATGGAAATTACATAGCAGAACTATCCAAACAATTTTTGGTATTCTCTCTCGTTTTCTCTCTCTCTCCATCGGTAGATATTTCTCTTCCTCACCATTGGTATAATTTGGGGTTTAGGATTTGGATTACATGTCCTTCGGTATAATTTGGGGGCTAGGGTTTGGATTACATGTCCTTTGGAATCTGAAGTATGGGTTGGATCTAAGAGGCTTGAACATATTCTGATTTTTCTGTCTTTCAACTTCAATTACGGACAATCGCATTTGAATTTCTTTAGCAGAAATTTACATCTGAGCATATTTTCCTTGTTTATGTGATCAGATTCAATTTTCTTTTAGAAAATCCATAGAATTGTTTTTCATTACTTCATACTCTGTTTCGAGTACTCCATGTAATTGGTTCAAACAAATGGAAATTATTTCTCATTTAATTTTTTGCTAGATCTTAGAGATTTAAGATCGAGAAATTTAATGGTTGTGTTATGCTAATTGAAATTTGAAACAGACGAGGAATCTGCTCGGAATTGCTATATTCAATATTAGTTACATCAGAGGCCTGTATATCAGAGAAATTTAGTAAGCTTCTTGTATTTTTCAGTTGTCATGTCTATGACCACAAGTTTCATCATTTGCAGTTCTTGTATGTGTGTGCAGTTTTTGTGTTTAATGTGTGGTGTGTGTGATTGTTGCAGTCGGTTGACTGAGGGTGAGGTTGGTTGGGTATGGCAGAGCTGGTTATGTGCCGCGGGGGATATTTTTGGTGAGTGGGAAGAAAAAGTGGGGAAAAAAATGAAGTCTAAGTTCATATGGCATGAAAAGGAAATCTGGAGGTCTTGGCTTAAATGATGTAGACTGGGTTTTGGAGCTTTTGGTTATAGGTTTGCTGGGATACTGTAATTTTTCTGTCTTTCTTTCCTTTCTGTTTTGCAATTTACACTGAATTCTATTTTGAACACAAGCACATTATAACTATTGGCATCTTCACCTTTCTTTGTTTCGTTCCATGGGTATCACAAATGCGAATTTGATGCAAAAATCAATCTGAGCATTTTCAGCATAACATTAGTTCATTATCAGAATTTGGCTTGATGATTATTATGAAATGGGTTGCTTATTTATCAAAGTGTATTTCCTTAAATTTCTTTGAGCTTGTGGAGGAATTCTATTTTGTACCTTAACTGACTAAAGTTGTAGATGCTAAAGTTTCCTTGGAAATATTCCAGGCTGGTCAAGAATCCTTCAGATCTTTTACGAGGGCCTATTACAGAGGGGCTGCTGGTGTATTGCTTGTCTATGATATAACCAGGTACTGTTTTTGTTGAAATTTGATCATTCATTTGCTTATGGTCTTATACAGAAAAAATTAATTGTTTTAAGTTTGTTCTATAAGTGGACTCTTCACACATACCCAGTGAATTTAATATATCTTATTGTACACCTTACCATCATTAGGAACGCATCATTGTGTGGTACCCTTATAACATTCTAGTAGTCATTTTTGATCTAGTGAATCATCAGAACTTTTACATTGCCATGGGATTATGGGAATGTTAGGTTCATGGGTCCCCGCTTTGGGTTGTGGAAATTGAGAGGGAGATTACTGATAGTGGAGGTTAGTGGTAAGGTGGATTTTGGGTCCCAGCTTTGGGTCTCAGTTCATTTGTTGGATTTTGAGTTCCAACTACTACTTTTGGATCCATCGTTTGGAATTAGAGCTATAACTTTACAGATCTAGTCCACTAAGTAGTGGCTAGTGGGTCCCTTTTGACATTGGATTGTGGTATCCATCTCATGGATTTTGAATTACAAGCTATATGTAATGTAGTCCAACATTTGTTTGGTTTAGTTGTCAGGTCCAGTAGTGCAACAGTAATAAGCAGCTATATGATCCATCTCATGGATCTTGAGTCGGTCAAGTAAAGGGATTTGATCACTAGTTAGGTCCCTTATGTCTGATATTGTTATGCTACTATCTGGCCCATCTCCTGGATATTGAGCAAAAAGCCATGTGAATGTAGTGCAACTGTTTGATGAGTTTAGTAGTGAGGCCTTAACTTCATGGGGGGAAAATAGTAGCAAATGTTTTGTAGTGAGAGTTGCTGATTAGACTGCAAATTTGAAACATCAGGTATAGATTTGTGATACTAAAATGTTGAACCAATGCTGCTTGATTAATCCAACTGAATTGTTTACTGGTTCAAACTAAAATTTAGATAACAACAATAAAACAGAAAATCAGAATCTAGTACATTCATTGTCTTTTTGTTTTTGAAAAACAGAATCAGTGCTTTCTTTACTTCCTAGTCCCTTTACACAATTTTTTTTTATTTATGAATACACACTAAATCTTTATTGAAGAATATTTGGCCACCATCATAACTAGAGAACTTTGAGGTATTATTTGTCACAATTTAGGAGAACCTGAGAGGTTTTATAGCCTTGGGAATGGAACTTGCAAGCATCGTCTGTTAAAATAGGCTGTTCATATTTTTCAATAGTTCTTGTTGCAACTGCAGAATATTTTTAGCAATTCTTTGTCAACCATCTCAGTACAATTAAATTAAGAGACAGTGGGTTACACTAGTGTAATTTAATGTACCTACAGATTGACCTAACTAACAATGGATGAACAAGTGACATTGAAATCTTTCAATTTTGTTATCCACATGGCAGGGGCAGAGTCACCATGCACTGCATATTTGTGAATAACACACTCTTTGGATCTCTTCAGTAAATACTTATCCCAGAACAGAAGTGAATTTGAAAATTTTCTATTTAAAACAAGTTTTAGCAGACACTGGTAAATCAGCATTGATCTTATCATAGTAAGTAACCAAATGTCACATCAGCTATATGTAAGTAAACCACTTCAAAAGGCAACGACCTCAGGCCCACAAAAGATTTTTTATTCAGATAAAGGGATAAGAGTAGAGAATAATATTGGCATAAAATGGTGTCCAGGTGAGGATGGGTCTGTTTCATTTTATGCAACTTCTGTTCCAATTTAATATTACAAATTAAATTGCCAAGCTGAGCTATAGCTCATTGGCAAGGTTGTCTAGTTTTACATACATGATACAAAAGATCTCATACGGGTGTTACTTGCATGAATTGGAAATGGTATCGGTGATGTTTGTTGGATGATTTGGATTCAAAATACTCATTTCTGCTTATACTTTAGTATTTTTTGACTTTCTACCCTTTTTTTGACAATGTTATAGTTCTAACTTTTAAACTGAATATGGTATGTAGGATGACTGTTTGGCCTTTCAAATTTTTGTGCATATAAGACGCATCTGATGTGCAGCAGACACATTTCATTTATGTCAAGAATCAATGTTACGAGCAAATAAGGAAGACTGTTGAAGGACGATTTAACAACCTTCTGACAGAGGTATTCTTTTAATGGTTGCTCTGTTATATAAAAATTGAAATGTTAAGTATCTTTTATTCTGACAGTAATCTGTGCATTAGCTTAGGTAACATTAGAAATAATGATTGCGATATTCAATTACTATTATGTGCCTTTTTTGTTCTTTTTGAAATTGTGGGTATCTTGAATTTGATATTGTGGAAAGGTGTGTAGATATATTTGCTGGGAAATTAACAAACTTTTGGTATCATTTTCTCTTTTTCAGAAACTTGAGAGTACCCATAATAGCTGAAATGTTCAATTGTACTAGCTGATAACTTCTTACTTTGGAGATGATGATGAAGAATAAAATGTATTAAAACTTTTAACTCTTGGACAGATTTGGTCTTTGTACAAAGTGTGGTTGTTTATATCTTCTCTCTTAAACAATAATTGACAAATGGCAATTTGTATGCAGCCCCTAATCTGTTAATTTGTCGGTTTGAGTTTAGAGATCAAAGAAAGTGTAATTGTAGCAATATACCACTTTTGCTATACATCAATATCATAGCATATTATTTCAACAATTGTGAATTTGTGTGTGTGTGTGTATTGTGCATGATTGTGGGTTTTTTTTTTAAAATAAAATAAAATCTTATTTTGAGGGTCAAGAGACTCCTTAAATAACCTTATTTATCAAGGGTTGTAAATATAAATTTTTTAAACCTTGGTAAAAGGTTATTTAAGGGTTTCTTGACCCTCAAGGTAAGATTAGAGCACTTTTTTTGAGGCCACGAAGGCTTTCAAAATTTTTTTTTCGACGGTATATGTTTTGAAGGTTATCAAGAGTCAATTGGACTCTTAAAATAAAATTTTTCAAGGGTTTTAATACTTTTTTTAAGGGTTTTGACCCTTGAAAAAAGTCAGATTTGTTGTAGTGTTGATATCTTTAAGAAGGGATATGACAAGTGTAAATTTGTTACAAACTCTCATAATAAATGTCGATTGAAGAATTCTTTATGATTTAATCCAAGTAGTTAAGAAACGAAGAAAGAAACGAAATATAGTTACCTTGTATTAAGAACAACGTTGTGAAGGCTAAGGTAAGCATGGTTCCAATTTGGTTCCATATACTGCCCCTGAAATTTGGGTTGTGATTCCTTTCTATCAACCATACAACAAATCCATTATAAACATTAATGACCCCTATAAAAACCCACATAAAGGTGGTGAACGGCTTCTTGAACAACCAAGCTCTTTCTACCCTTTTTGGCTTGAAATATGTCAACATCTGGAGACCTGAGTCAGAATAGGGTTGCGTGAATTCTACATATTCACTACGATTGGCAATTATGGCAGTATCTCCAACAACTGCATCAAAACTCTGCTCAAACACAAAGTAATTTATCAGTTGAGGTAATCTAGTAATACTTACAAGGTTGGTGCTTTAGTGGTAAGTTTTGCATTTCATTCTCCCTAGCTTCTAAAGACGTAGAGTTTACAACTTGAATTGAAATTATCCTAAGATGACATATTCATATGCTATAACCCTAAGTCAAATTAATATAAATAGGTTTTTTTTTTTTTTTTTTTTTTTTTTTTTTGAGCGAAATATAACTAGTTTATTGAATTAATGTGGAACAAACTAATTAGAATATGGTATGTAGGGGCACAAAAGGACCTACGGCCCAATAATGACTAGACAATGGCCCAATGAGCTCACTACAATGAATTTGTTAGAGAAATGAGTAGGATATTGATTACTTGATAAGCTAAAGTTAATCACAGTGAAAAGGAAATGCCAAGTAAAAGACTAGAAACACTCAAATATGAAGAAAGAGGGATCCTCAGTTCACCCTGAGGAAGATCTTTTTTATAGATATAAGTTTTTTTTTTTTTTGCTTTCTCTCCTTTTCAAAAATCTCTCCCCCCTCTTCTAGGATCTTCGTTTCCCTTTTATACTTTCACCACCCATTATCCTCTCCTTACACTTGGAGGGTTAAGATTACATTTCTAGGACTTCTTTCCCATCCAGAACATACAGGTGAGCTTCTGTCTTGCAATTTGAGCTGTACCATCACTGTTCATGGTCATTTCCTCATTAATGCGGCTAGAGGAGTAGTTGTCCTGCATTTAATGTGGAGGGGATAGCTTCCACTCCCTTCTCCTTTCACCCTACTCGAAACCCGTGCCAAGTCTACTTTAGTCTCTCTGTGATATTTTAAATTTATGTACCTTCTATGGTTATTGCTCGTCCCTCAGATCAACGGGTGCTCGGCTCGCGGCTATCCAGTGCTCATCCCTACGGCTCGAGGGGCAACCTCGAAAATCATATTTAGCAAACTGCTTAGATAAGACTAAGGGTCCTCGTCCACACAATAGCCCCCTAGGACCTCATTTTTCACCCTCGACCAAGAAAGATGAGGTTCTGGCCAACAAAGTCGCTAGTGAGGGTATGTTCGTAAATAGGATTCCCTATGAGCACGTATTTTCAACTGGTTGTGACACGTTACTGATGCTTCGGAGTTCTTAACTCCGTAATAAATGCAACTGATGGCCCACTGTTTCCCACGTTCTACGGTGAGATCCTGATTGAACGACTCATAATTTTCCAATAGAAGGGGCGGGAAGATTACCGTTCCCTCTTTTCCCAGTATTTATATAGAGAGAGATGTGAAGCTCCTCTCTCCATTTTATCTCCCTAGAAGCAGAAAAGAACTCAAACATGCTCCTTTCATCTGATAACTTCGCCTGAGGAGCTTTTTCTTCTCTAAACTCGTAAGTGCGTATTTCTGTTAACTAGGGTTCTTCCCTTACTATTTCTCATTAGCTGATTTCTCCTTTTTCCCCAAATGGGTAGGTTTTCTAGTCTAGTTGAGACTCCCCAAAATCGAGAGGAGTTTAAAAGATACTATGGGATTCCCCATAATGTATCCATACAATACTGCAACCAGGGCAAATGGCATAAGAGGAGGCCTACTGGTGCAGTTGTAATTCCTATGATTGCCTTCATTGAAGGAGGTATAAGGATTCCTATGGGTAGGGTTACCAGGGACTTTTTAAATCTCTTTAGATTGTGCCCAACCTAGTGTGCTCCCAATATATTTAGAATACTAGATTGCGTAGACGCCCTAAATGAAAAATTGGGTATACAACTCCCCACCACAACATAAATTGGGTGTATAGCTACCAAAAAAGCACTGATGAAGGGGGGGGGGGGGGAGGGGTGTTATTACTTAAAAACTAGAGTTCCCGCCGTTAGGCTAATTTCCTGTTTTCCTGACATGAATAAAGGTATGGACGAGAACTTTCTCATTGTGTTAAGGGAGTGGCACGACAGTCTCCACTACCCTACCAAGGATAGGACTCCAGGTGGGATGGCTTAGGAGCACTTAATAAAGATTAGTACTAATTTAGGAGACTATAAACAATTTTACTTATGCAAATTTATTTTTTACTTGCTCAGATTGGAGTTTACCTAACCTGTTGACTAATGCTAAGCTTTAATTTCTTTGTTTCAAAGAAGAGAGCCACCACCAAGAGACGAAGTTTGGTAAATTTTGAGCTATTGAATAGGGTCTTGAGATCCGAGATCTTCCTGCATAAGGACGGCTAGCTCCGCGCAGTTCACGTGATCCTCGGCTTCACCCTTATATCAAACCATTTTCAACAATCCAAGCACGTAATCAAAGCCCGAGACTCCAGACTCGCACTGGTTAACGTGGCCGTAGAAGGTTTCATAAGTAAACCTCCACCAGAAGGAACACAAACAATCGAGCTTCCGACCTTTATGGACCTTGAGCCTACTGAACTCCCTGCCCTAGTGAAGTCTCAAATTGTCGTAGAGGAGATTACGTCCTCGGATGAAGGAGAGGACACAGAATCAGAACACGCTTCGGAGGAGGATATTGAAAATCCCGTTAGAGACGAGGATTTTGAAGTCTTTTATGATACCAACGCATCCGAGGAGGAAACACTTAGCCCCCAGTCCACCACAGTTCTTATCAGCGAAGACCAAGAACACTTTGAAGCGCCAGAAGGTATGGTGATAGAAAGAAGACTCCCAGACCTACTCTCTTTATTGGAGTCCTATGCTGGGACTATAATGCCTGAGGTTCCAGTCAATCTGAGGCCTCCAACTCCAACCCTTCCAGCCCCCGTTCAGACAGAACCAGCAGATAAAAAACAAAAAAGGGACAGAAGAGGTGGCAAAGGAGTGGTAGAGGAGGGAGAGGTTCAAGAGGAAACTCCACCGGAGCCCACTAAGGTGGTCAAGGTGACTCGCACCCAACAGAAAAAGGGTATAGAGAGCTCTAGAAAAAGGAGTCCAAATGCCTTGCTACACAGAAAGCCCAAGCAGCCACGGATAAGAAGCTAAAGGAGACCCTCCAAAAATTGGCTGAGTGTGATAAGGTGAGAAAAAGCGCCGAGGCTTCCATAGAAAGCATAGAGAGGCAAGCTAGGGAGCAATTGGTGTAGCTAAGGGAGGTTGAGAAGTAACTCGCCCTCGCTTGGACAACCATCACAGAGCTAAGGAAGGAGCTCGTTCTAAAGGACAAAGAGATGGAGAAGGCCGAGAAAACGGTGCACAACCAAGGGCAAAAGGAGACTGAGACTCACTTAAAGACCCAACTCCCTGTGGTGTGTCGTAGCTTTTGCCTGCAGACATAGGTCGAAGCCCTGAATGCTGCTGGGGTGGACCTCAACTCAGAATTGAGGAATCCTGAGAGAGCCTTCTACCCCCTGGCAATCAGAACTTGCCCAGCTCTTTAGTCCTTTGTCAGCACTTCTACTTCAGCCCTAGCGAGCTCCATAGAGGTCACTCACCCAAAGCCTAGCACCACTACCCCTGCCAAAGCTAAGCACACCAAGCCGCAGCCCAAAACTACTGCTCCAACTAGAGCCAAACCCAACGAGCAACAGCCCCAATCCATTGTGTCAGCCTAGGCCAAACCAGGTGAGCAGCAATCAAGCATTCCTATCCCTACCAAGACCAAACAAACCGAGTTGGTTGTTTCCAAACCCAGCACAGTTGCTACTGAAGGCACTGAAGGGGCAGCCAAGGCGCCTCCCCCAACTGATGTTCCTCCCACAAATGCTCCACCCACCAGCATGGTCTCTTTTGCCCCCACAACAACTCTTGAGGTACAAGCCACAACTGAAACTGAGGCACAGAAGACTTCTAAGGCCTGAAGACCACATCAGTGGAACTTTGTTATTTTCTCTTAGCTTCTTTTTTTTTTTTTTTTTTTTAAATATATTATTTTTTTTATGAAAACAGAAGGTATTTTGTAATTTCCTTCTTTGCGTTATGTATCTTTTGTGGTTTGAACTAATGAAAAACTCTTACTAGCCTTTGTCATTTTATTTTTGTACTTAATATCATATTTCTCTTCTTAGGATCCTAAGTTCTATTTAACATATGCTCGGGTAAAGAAGTATTCATGTTATGTGTTAATTTCCCTAAGTAAGTTACTCAGGAAATAGAACATAATCAAGGTTATATCAAATGTCGCAAACACAATGCAAGTGATAAAGGGGGTTTAACTTAGTAAAGGCTCTGTATAATATACAAAGCAACCTAAGCATTAACTTACCTGAGACAGATCTTTCATGGGGTTAAATTCCAACAAGGTGTTACTTGTCATCAAAATGATCTTGATGTCAATCAAGCCAAGGTAGACAATTCAAGGAGTAGAATCCAACCAAGGTTCTGCTTAACATGGAGAAGTTACATTGTGCTTTTATACCCAAGGCTTGTAGCCCGAGAAGCAATGCATTATGGAGTTAGGCTTATTAGCAAAGGATATTTCGTGGACATACTTTCAATCGATTTAAGTGATGCTCATAGAGATTTCTTCAACTAGGACACTGCATTAAGAGTCTCTATCATCCTTTACTGGTAAATCAGGTGTTGGTTTACCCAGGGTAGGTGATCTAAGGAATCAGGCATAAGTGAAACTCTATTTAGCATTTAGAGCATTAAAAAGCATTAATTTACCCAAGACATGTGGTCCGAGGAACCAGACATAACCAAGGTTCTATTTAACACTTAAACGAATACTGGATAGCATTAATTTACCCAAGGCATGTGGTCCGAGGAACCAGGCATAACCAAGATTTTGTTTAACACTTAAACGAATACTGGAGAGCATTAATTTACTCAAGGCATGTGGTCCGAGGAACTAGGCATAATCAAGGTTCTGTTTAACACTTAAACGAATACTGGAGAGCATTAATTTACCCAAGGCATGTGGTCCAAGGAATTAGATATAACCAAGTTTCTGTTTTACACTTAAACAAATGTTAAAGAACAATCCATAACAATTGAAAATAAAAAAGGCATAATTGCTCTTCGTTAATAGTAATATCTTTGCAGGTTATTTACATTCCACGGACGTGGTATGATATTTTCATATAGATCCTCCAAAAAATAGGCACCTATTCCTGCTACTGAAGTGATACGGTATGGTTCTTCCCAATTGGGTCCTAACTTTCCTCATGATGGGTTCTTAGCAGTTCCCACCACTTTTCTTAGCACCTGATCTCCTGGGGCTAGTGGCCTTGCCCTCACTCTGGTATCATATCTTTGTTTGAGCTTTTGTGATAATATGCCATTTGAGCCATGGCTATCTCCCTTATTTCATTAACCATATCTAGGCTTTTCTCCAACAACTGGTTGTTATTATCTAGGGTAAATAAGCTCGTCCTCAGTGTGGGAAACCCAAACTCTAAAGGGAGTACAACTTTAGCACCATAGGTCACTAAGAAGGGTGTTTCCCCCGTTGATTGACGAGGAGTAATCCGGTACGTTCAAAGGACATGTGGTAGTTCTTCTACCCATCTACCATTTGCTTCATCTAACCTCTTCTTGAGCCCATTTACTATTACGTTGTTCACCGTTTCAGCTTTTCCATTTCCTTGCGAATAGGCTGGAGTTGAATATCTATTTCTGATGCCCATTTCATAGCAATATCTACTGAATGCTTTACTGTTAAACTAGAGTCCATTGTCTGAGATAAGGGTATAGAGGATCCCAAATCGAGTAACAATGTTCTTCCAGATGAATTTTTTTGCATCTACATCCCTAATGTTGGATAATGGCTCGGCCTCCACCCATTTTATGAAGTAATCGGTTCCGACCAGGAGCCATCTGCGGTTTCCCGCAGCTTTGGGAAATGGCTTTACAATGTCCAACCCCCACTGATCGAATGGCCATGGGCTAGACAAGGGATTAAGCACTCCCCCCGGTTAATGGATGTTCGGAGCAAACCTCTGGCACTGATCACAATTTTTAACATACTCTCGTGCCTCTCTCTACATGTTTGGTCACTAATACCCCTGAGTAAAGGCTCTGTGGGATAGCGACCTGCCTCCTATGTGACTTTTACACATCCCTTCATGTAACTCCTCTAGAAGGGGCTCCACTTCCTCAAGATGGATACATAGCAAATATGGTCTAGAGAAGGAAAGTTTGTACAACTTTTGCTCTTCAGACAAGAAGAAACGAGGAGCATTCCTTCGTACCTTATCTGCCTCTCCCTTTTCATCCAGTAGGGTGCCTTCTTTGAGAAACAAGACCAAAGGATCCATCCAGCTAGGCCCGACTCTGATTTGATGAATCTGAACCACCTCATTCTTTTCCTCAGTAGGCTTATGCAAATCCTCAACAAGTATAACCCGAGGTAAGTCTTGTCCAGAAGAAGTTGCCAAAGTAGCCAGAGAATCAAAATGTGTATTTCTATTTCTCGGGATTTGTTGTAAAGTAAAAAACTCAAAACTTGATTGCAAGCGCCAAGCTTGCTTCAAATACCCTTGCATTCTCAAATCCCTAGCTTCCAACTCTGCCCTTACTTGGCCCACCACCAGCCTTAAGTCCGAGAACACTTCTACTGATTTACCTCCCATTTTCTGAACCATGGCCATACCTACTAGTAAAGCTTCATACTCAGCCTCATTGTTTAGGGCTGAAAAACCTAACCTTAAGGATTTCTAAATAATGATTTTGTCTGGGGACACTACAACTAACCTCACTCCAGATCCTCTCTGATTGGCTATGCCGTCAACATACAATTTCCAAGACAAAGGCCCTTGTAGGGAAATTGTCCCAACCTGTTTTCCTCTTAAGTCTTGCTCCTCGTCCTCCTTCTTTATTGGGGACTCAGCAAATTCTGCCACCAAATCCGCAAGAACTTGTCCTTTGATAGAGGTCTGGGGCATATACTTGATGTCAAAGGCCCCCAAAATCATTCTCCACTTGGTGATTCTCCCTATATAATCAGTTTTTCGAAGCAGTGACTATAGGGGAAGCTGGGTCAAAACCACAATTGTGTGAGCTTGAAAATAATGGGTAAGTTTTCGGGTAGCATGTACCACAGCTAATATAGCCTTCTCTAAAGGCAAATAGCGAACCTCGGCTTCATGTAGTGATTTGCTCACATAATAAACTGGACGTTGTACCCCGTTATCTACCCTTATCAATATCAAACTAACAGCATGGGAAGCCAAGGCAATATAGGCAAAAAAGACTTCTTCCTCTTCGGGTCTGGATATGATGGGTGGCCGAGAGAGATAATCCTTCAACTGCTGAAAGACCAAGGCACATTCTTCAGTCCACTCAAATCCTTTCCATTTGTGCAACAGTTGGAAGAAAGGCCCACATCTGTCTGCGGACCGAGAAATAAATCGGTTCAAGGCTGCTGTTATTCCTGTTAGTTTCTGGACCTCTTTGGTATTCTAAAGAGGCTATAAATTATTGATGGCCTTAATTTGATCGGGGTTGGCTTCGATTCCACGATGGGTGATCATGTAACCCAAAAACTTTCCTGAACTGACGCCGAAAGAGCACTTTGAAGCATTAAGGCATAGTTTGTACTTTCTTAACACTTCGAAAATACTTCCGAGGTCATTCACATGCTCGCATTCTACCTTACTTTTCACCACCATGTCATCAATGTAAACTTCAATATTCTTGCCCAGTTAAGGCTCAAACATTCTTGTCATCATTCTTTGATAAGTTGATCCTACATTCTTTAGTCCAAAGGGCATTACTTTGTAATGGTAATTCCCAGTGGGCATAATGTCTTGGTAAAACACATCTTTTATGGCTCTGTCTCGCTTAAGTTTGACCATCTCTTCTTTGACAGCCTTGGAATGCTCTTTAGAGGAACACCGAGGAGGTTGTTTCCTGGGGGTAACCGTTGGGTTAACGTTCAGATGGTGACAAATGAGGTCTGGATCCACCACGAAAGCCTCATAAGTGCTCCAAGCAAAAACATCAACATTGCTCTTAAGGAAGGCAACTAGATCTTCGTTCTCATGTGGATGCAGCTTAACCCCCACTTGGAAGAACTTGTCATTGTCACTGTCTATGATAACCTGCTCCAACTCTTCACATTTCACTTCCTCGGTTGCGGCCTCCGAGGACATTCCACCTCATTTGGTTGCTATAAGGCCCTTTCTGCAGGGACCGAGGATTCACCCTGAGATTGATGTCTAATTGCTGCCACTAGGCACTGTTTGGCCACATCTTGACTTCCTACCAGCTCCTCAACTTGATCTCTAAAAGGATACTTGATCTTCAAATGCAAAGTCGAAGAGACAGCTTCCATGGCATGAAGTCACGACCTCACCACGATAGTAGTGTAAGGGGAATATGCGTCCACCACAATAAAATCTACTTCCACCATTTCGGATCCCGCTTGGACAAGCAATCTAATCTGGCCCTTTGGTATAACTATTTTCCCATCAAACCCCAATAGAGGGGAGTCGTAGCTGGACAAGTCCTCGAGTTTTAACTTTAGCCCCTTGTACAAATCAGGATAAATGATTTCAGCCCCACTACCCTAATCCACTAGGACTCTCCTCACATCATAAGCCTTTATCCGGAGCGTAACCATCAATGCGTCATCATGAGGTTGAAAGGTTCCTACTTTATCCTCATTCGAGAAGCTTAGAGATGGTTGGACTTCCATCTTTGCCCGCTTAAAGTCAAGGAGCAAATCATCAGCATGTGGCCTTACTATAGACATAACCTATGATGGACACGAACCCGTCCGACCTGAGACCGCCAAGATAACACTAATTGTTCCCAGGGGTGGTTTAGAGGAAGCATCCCTTTGGTAGGCTGACCCGTCCTGATTTCCCTGGCCAGTGGGGTAGTACAAGAACTGATTCAATTTTACAACTTTGGCTAACTGCCCAAGGTAGTCACGTAGAGTCCTACAATCTTTTGTAGTATGTCCTCGGTCCTGGTGGTATTGGCAATAGAGATTTGGTTTTGCTTCATAAGATCTCCTCCCATCTTGTTTGGCCATTTAAATTATGGCTCATTCTTTATTTTCCCCACGATTTGATGCACGGGCTCTCTGAATACAGCGTTTACCACCTAGGCAATAGTATGCCCAACATGCCCAACAGAATCCCTTCTAGGCTTATTAATGTTGTATCTTTTCGACTTGAGATCTCTTTGGTCCTGGGGAACTACCTTGGCCTTCCTCTTCCCTTGCTGTTGATCTTCCTCTACTCGCTTATATTCATCAATTCGGTCCATTAATTGCCGCATGCTTAGGGCGGGCTTCCTAGTCAGAGACTTCCTTAGGTCGTGCTTAGCGGGCAAGCTGACCTTAAATGTCCTTATGGCTACATCTTCAAAATCTCCATCTATTTCGTTAAATATCTCCTAATATCGATCCGAATAAGTTCTCAGAGTTTCACCCTCTCTCATAGTCATAGACAGTAAAGAGTCCAAGAAGCGAGGAACCCTACTATAAGTGACAAATCTAGCCCTAAAGGCCCTAGTAAGCTCTTGAAAGGAGTTGATTGATCCTTTCCCCAAACCGTTAAACCACCTCATCGCAACTGGCCCCAAGCTAGATGGGAATACTCTGCACAGCAAGGCCTCATCCCTCGAATGTACAGCCATTCTTTGGTTAAAATGACTAACATATTCCACTGAGTCTGTTCTACCATTATCATGGTAAATGTGGGTTGCGTGAACCGTCGAGGAAGGTTCGCTCTATCAACCTTCCTAGTAGACAAAGACTTTAAGATTTGGTGCAGAGCCCTGCTTATAGCGTCATTCCCCAAACCTTTATAGGTCGGGCTCTTGCTTCTCTGCCTATGATGGCGCACTTCCTTGTAGGAGTAAGACTCACTGGGGGGAGTTCTTGACCGAGGTCTGTAACTTTCATCGTTGTTAGATGAAGCCTCTGTGCTTGACGATGACTTTCTTCTTTGTCTTTGGCGCAACTTCCTACGTGGATGATCTATTTCTTTCTACACGTTCTTGGTTTCCTCTCCATGAGACATATGACTCCTACTTCTGGAGTGACTCTTACTGATATAGGTTATATAAACACTAACCTCACGATCTCTCCTACACTCAAGATTCACAAAATGATCTTGACGTTGCGACCCCATCGACTCATCTGGGTTCACCATAATTAAGATAACTCAAGTGTGCTCAATATTCCCCATAGATGGCGCTAATTGTAGGGGCACAAAAGAACCTACAACCCAAGAACGACTAGACAATGGCCCAATGAGCCCACCACAACAAATTTGTTAGAGAAATGGGTAGGATATTGAATACTTGATAAGCTAAAGTTAATCACAGTGAAAAGGAAATTCCAAGTAAAAGACTAGAAACACTCAAATATGAAGAAAGAGGGATCCTCGGTTCACCCCGAGGAAGATCTTTTTTATAGATATAAGTTTTTTTATTTTTATTTTTTGCTTTCTCTCCTTTTCAAAAATCTCCCCCCTCCCCCCCCCTTCTAGGATCTTCCTTTCCCTTTTATACTTTCACTGCCCATTATCCTCTCCTTACACTTGGAGGGTTAAGATTACATTTCTAGGACTTCTATCCCATTCAGAACATACAGGTGAGCTTCTACCTTGCAATTTGAGCTGTGCCACCACTGTTTATGGTCATTTCCTCATTAATGCGGCCAAAGGAGTAGTTTTTCTGCTTTAATGTGGAGGGAATAGCTTCCACTCCCTTCTCCTTTCACCCTACTTGTAACTCATGCCAAGTCTACTTTAATTTCTATGTGATATTTTAACTTTATGTACCTTCTATGGTTACTGCTCATCCCCCAGATCAACGGGTGCTCGGCTTGTGGCTATCCAGTGCTCGTCCCTAAGGCCCAAGGGGCATCCTCGAAAATCATATTTAGCAAACCGCTTAGATAAGACTAAGGGTCCTCACACATGGTAGTTCCATCAATTTTCGTAAGTTGCTTTTATATATTTTACACTATAATAATTTTTTATGTTGCAAATGAATTGATTCAAAACAATTTGGGTGGCAAAATAGGACAAACCTATAGTATACTTTCTAAATCGGTACTACAAAAAAGTACTGTAGTTGATAAATATTACCTCAACATATACTTGCTGGACCAGAGAATCATATGTGCTGTTAAATGGTGATAAGTAAAATTATAACAAGTGTCCAGGCTGAACCCGTCGGCTGTGTCATGGAACGGAGTCTACAGCTTAGGCTGACGGGATTAATTAAGTAAGAGACTGAAGACCCCATAGCTGACGGACAGTGATGTGACAAGACCAAGATGGAAGGAAGCCTGCTCCAAGGGGTTAACTCCATCTTAAGGTTGACGCTGATATGGCTGAAGGGTAAAAGATAAGTTGATGGTCCTGAAGTTGACGGTTCTAATAAAATCTTTGTCTTGGCCGCCACGCATGAGTATATAAGGAAATGACTTGTATCCCACGCTGAGTGTTAGTGTCCTACAAGGAAAGGATTCCACAATCTACGCTCATGAGGACTCCTATAAGGAAAATACTTCTACTCCAAGGAAGAGAGGTCAACCCTTTACTACTATAAAAGCCCCAATACCCTTACAAATCGAGGTACGCATAATTAACCCATCTTTAGCACTCTAGAGTTGTAACAAGTTCTAACTTGACATTCGGAGGGTATTTGGCCAGCATCACACCGGTGCTCTCTGTTAGGTCTTCTCTTTTTTATTGTGCAGGTGCTGTTTAAAGTGTGCGAGTATCGTGTGGCTCACTGGTGGTTTTTTTCGGCATCATCAGTTGGAGTCGTCTGTGGGAAACGTTTTGCTTCGATCCGCAAGCCATACAGTAGTTTCCCAGATAAAAGAGTTGCATGGTGCTCACTCGCTCGATGGCAACCACAAACGACATTCAAGAAGAAGAACCACCCACGACTGCCCTCGAGAGACAAGTTCAAACTCTTGCTACCGCCGTGGAATGCCTTACCAAACAAAACCGCGACCTGGAAGAGCAGTTGCGTCAGAAGAATGCAACACCAAATAACCAAAAAGATGATCAAGAAGGGACCAGTGCTGAAAGGGGGAACCAGGAGGGACCTAAAGGTAGCAACGTTCCAAACCAACAGGAACGACAGGAAACTAGCCGTCCCTTCGGTTTTGACACTGCCCACCCTTACATGGTCACAGAGATGCAATTGATGAGGGAAAGGATGGATCTTATGATGAACGCCTTTAAAGGACGGGTGTCTAGCGACCTCGACGACTTGGTTCATCGGACCGATTCACCGTTCACTACGTCTGTCAACTCCTTCCCCTTGCCACAGAAGTTTCGCATGCCACAAATTGAGAGTTACGATGGAGTCAAGCTAGAGACCTTCAAGACCTTGATGTACCTTCAAGGGGTAGCAGACGAGATCATGTGTAGGGCCTTCCCTACAACGCTGAAGGGCCCGGCGAGAATTTGGTTCAGCAACACCCAACTCTATCAGCACTTTCAAAAAGCTGAGCACCCAATTCACTTCGCACTTTATTGGAGGGCATCGGTACAAGAAGTCCACTGCATGCTTGATGAATATCAAGCAACGAGAGGATGAAACATTGAGGTCTTACATAGCCCGCTTTAATAAGGAAGTGCTCTCGATCGACGAGGCTGACGACAAAATACTCGTAGCAGCATTTACGAATGGGCTGAAGAAGGGTAAGTTCTTGTTTTCACTATACAAGAATGACCTGAAAACTATGTCAGATGTGCTTTACAGGGCCACTAAGTACATGAATGCCGAAGATGCTCCACTAGCTCGTGAGGAAAAGCCCAAGAAGAGAGAAAGGCAGGAAGATACGCGCCAGGAAAGAGGGCGGAAGATAGTGAGAACTTGAGAACGAAGGGATGATAGGCAATCTAAGCCCCTTGTGGGGTGGTTCACGAGCTTCACTTCATTGACCACCCCAGTCAACCAAGTCCTAATGCAAATCAAGGACGAGGGGACATTAACTTTCCTAGGAAAGCTGAAGGGAGATCCCAACAAACGGTCCAGAGACAAATACTGTCGCTTCCACCGCGACCACGACCACGACACAGCTGATTGCTATGACCTGAAACAGTAGATTGAAGCACTCATTAGGCAAGGGAAGTTACAGAGGTTTGTTAGCAAGGAAAGGGCAGACCTGCTCCCTCAGAAGCAAGCTCCCCGACAAGACAACGAGGGAACAAGATAGCCCATAGGAGACATAAGGATGATTGTAGGGGGTGCGACCACTAGCGGCTTATCGAAAAGGGCTTGGAAGACTTGTCTTAGAATGGTCCAAAACGTTTAGCTCACCGGTGCCGTCCCAAAGATGCCGCGAGTCGATAACCCACTTATTGGCTTCTCATAAGAGGACGCCCGACGCCTCCACCATCCGCATGACGATGCGCTAGTCATTAGCATCCAGGTAGGAGACTATAACATGTATCGGGTCTTAGTCGACAACGGGAGTTCTGCAGATATTCTCTACTACCCAGCCTTCCAACAGATGTGGATCAGTAGAGAGCAATTAACCCCAACTAACGCTCCACTCGTCGGGTTGGTAAGAACCAAAGTGTACCCCCTTGGCGCGGTCACATTTCTAGTCACAATTGGAGATTACCCCCAACAGGTCACTAGGGACGTTACATTCCTCGTGGTTGATTGCTCCTCTGCCTACAATGCCATTATCGGACGGCCCACCCTTAACTTCTGGAAGGCCATGGCCTCGACCTATCACTTGAAGATCAAATTCCCCACTGAGTACAGAATAGGAGAGTTGCGAGGGGACCAATTAGCCACGTGTGAATTCTATGTTGCGATGCTGGAAATGGATGACCATCTGCCGACCATGAGCATAGAAGAACAATGGACGGGGGCAGAACCCATGGAGAGGCTTGAGGAGATACCCCTCGACGACTCTAGGGTGGACAGATCCACTAGAATTGGTACTCTTGCCAGCCTGGCAATTCGTTCAGCACTGGTAACCTTCCTTAAGGAAATCAAGACGTGTTCGCCTGGAGCCATGAGGATATGCCAGGAATTGACCCTTCGGTCATGGTGCATAAGCTGAATGTATCGCCATCCTACATACCTGTCCGACAGAAGAAGCGAGTCTTTGCCCAAGAATGAGACTAAGTGATAGTGGAAGAAGTTGGCAAGCTACAAGAAGCAGGCTTCATTAGGGAGGTGTGCTATCCCGACTGGTTAGCGAATGTGGTAATGGTGAAGAAAGCCAACGGAAAGTGGAGGATGTGCGTGGACTTCACCGACCTGAACAAAGCATGTCCCAAAGACAGCTATCCCCTTCCGCGGGTCGACATTCTAGTAGACTCTACGGCCCAGCACAAGCTGTTAAGCTTCATGGACGCTTTCTCTGGTTACAACCAAATTCAAATGCACGAAGCCGATCAGGAGAAAACCTCATTCATATAAAGTGATGCCGTTCGGCCTAAAAAACGCAGGCACGACGTATCAGAGGCTTATGAAAAAGATGTTCGCGCAGCAAATTGGGAGAAATGTCCAAGTCTATGTTAACGATATGCTGGTGAAAAGCCGAAGGGAGGAAGATCACTTGGAAGACCTCAAGGAAACTTTCAACACTCTTCGCTCTTACAATATGAAGCTTAATCCAGGAATATGCGCCTTCGGAGTGATGGCAGGAAAATTCCTAGGATTCATGGTGTCATAGAGAGGCATTGGGGCTAACCCGGACAAGATCCAAGCCATAATGGAGATGGCACCACCAAAGAATGTGAAGGAAGTACAAAGCCTCAACGACAAAATAGCTGCACTGAATAGATTTGTGTCAAGGGCAATGGACAAATGCTTACCCTTCTTTCGCACGCTGAAGAAATCTTTCGAGTGGACTACCGAGTGTCAGCAAGCATTTGAGGAGTTAAAAGCCAACCTCTCTTCCCCGCCATTACTAAGTCCCTTGCAACTCAGCGAGGAGCTTTTCCTTTATCTAGCCGTTTCCCCTACCGCCATCAGTGCCGCCCTGGTCAGAGAAGAAGAAAGAGTGCAGAAGCTCGTGTACTACACCAGCCGAGCGCTTCGCAATGCCGAAGAAAGATACCCGCCTATGGAGAAACTCGCCTTTGCATTAGTTAAGGCGGCATGCAAGCTCAAGCCGTATTTTCAAGCCCATAAGGTGACCGTCCTAACTGACAAGCCCTTGCAGCGAGCACTGCGCAACCTTAAAGCTGCTGGCCGACTGGCGCTATGGGCTATAGGGTTGAGCGAGTTCAACATCCAGTATCGTCCATGGACCGTCGTTAAAGGACAGATCGTCGCAGATTTCATAGCAGAATTCACAAGTGACGAGGACAAGGGGGCAGAAGAGTCTCCTCAGTGGAGCATATACGTAGACGGATCATCTAACAAGCAGGCTGGGGGAGCCAGCATCATATTACTGTCACCCGAAGGGGATGCGGTCAAATGTATGGTTCACCTTGATTTCCCTACCACCAAAAATGAAGCAGAGTACGAGGCTGTAATAGCAGGGCTTGATTTCGCCAAAGTTGCAGGAGCCACGAACATGGTCGTTTACTGCAACTTTCAGATCGTTACCAACCAGATAAATGGGGACTACGAGTGTCGGGGTGAAAGAATGAAGAGGTATCTAGACCAAGCAAAGAAGAGGGTAGATGAGCTGAAGGCCAAAATCATACAAATCCCCTGTGGAGAAAACGAGCAAGCCGACCGCTTGGCCAAAGCTGCCTTGGCCGAACATATGACCACCATAGATAATGTATTATCTTTTGTTCAGCTTTCTCCACTGATAGATTCCATTGATATGCAGGTAATAGGCTCCGAAAGCATTTAGACCATGCTGTTAGTCTCTTAGTTGAAGAATGGCGAATTACCAGACGGAAAGGAAGCTGCAAGAAAGCTGAAGGTCCAAGCAGCGAGATTCGTCCTGATAAGAGACGTCTTGTACAAGAGAGGTTTCTCCCGACCCTACCTAAGATGCTTAGGTCCTGAAGAAGCATACTACGTCATGAGAGAGGTACACGAGGGAATCTGTGGAAACCACTCAGGGTCGAGATCATTAGTACACAAGCTAGTGCGAGCAGGGTACTTTTGGCCAACCATGCAAAAGGATGCCGAGGCTTATGTAAAGACCTGCGACAAGTGCCAAAGGTTCAGCAATGTTATCAAACAACCACCCAAAGAACTTACCCCGATGACGGCATCATGGCCATTCACACAATGAGGACTAGACATCATAGGGCCATTCCCTACGGCAATATGACAGCTGAAGTTTTTGGTAGTGGGCATCGACTACTTTACGAAGTGGGTGGAATCTGAAGTCTTGGCCACCATTACGGAGAAGAACGTACGAAGTTTCGTCTAGAAATGTATTATATGCAGATTTGGCATCCCTAGGCTTTTTGTCTTGGACAACGAAAAGCAATTTGACAACAACTCCTTCCGGGACTTTTGCTCGCAGTTGGGAATATGAAACCACTACTCCTCCCCCGCCCACCCTCAAGCTAATGGAAAAGTCGAAGTCACAAACTGATCCTTGATTAAGATTATCAAGACTCGGTTCGAGGGTGCAAAGGGTATATGGCCTGAAGAGCTGCCAAGCATACTTTGGGCATACAGGACAACGGCGAGGACGCCCACAGGGGAGACACCATTCCGACTAACATACAAAAACGAAGCAGTCATCCCAGCTGAAGTCGGACTCACAAGCTATAGGGTACACAACCATAACGAGAGCAAGAACGAAGAAGCTATACGTCTATAGCTCGATCTAGTAGACGAAGTCAGGGCGACGGCAGAACAAAGGCTCGCAAGGTACCAGGACCGCATGGCCAAGCACTACAATTCCCGAGTCCGACACAGAAATTTCCAGGTTGGAGATCTCGTTCTAAGGAAAGTCATGGGCGCTGCGAGAGATCCGACCCAAGGAAAACTCGGCCCAAATTGGGAAGGACCTTACCGAGTCACTGCATGGCAGAGGAAGGGCACCTACCACCTGGAGATGCTTGACGGACGAAAGCTACCACATCCTTGGAATGCCGAACACTTACGAAAGTACAACCAGTAGAGATGGCGATGTGAAGAACAGCACCCCCTTTTTACTTATAGTTTACTGCAACGAATTTTAGTTATACTCCTCAAAATTATCATTTTAGTTTTTGCTACAATAAGCCCAAAGGGCGGGTTTTTTACATTAGTTTTTGCTACGATAAGCCCAAAGGGCAAGTTTTTTTTTTAGAGCTACTTTTTTATGAATGCATGACAATAAGAGGAGTTTATTCAGAAAGACTGACGTTTTCTATTTACAAGCTTGCAAAAGACAAATAACACAAAAGGTGAAAAATTCTAAGTTGAAAAGTAGACAACCTTCAGTCTGCAACAATGGGCGATTGTAAGCCCTCGAGACTGACGAGTCAATCCCAAGGGGGTAGGCCATAAAATTAAGTCCATATGAAAGGCTCATCAAAAGAGACGGGCTCTTGAAAGAGACGGTCTCAACAAAGTGGCTCCGTTAAGTTCATAATATGAACAAAGCCATAAAATTAAAAGTCCATGTGACGGACTCATCAAAAGAGACGGGCTCTTGAAAGAGACAATCTCAACAAAGTGGCTCCGTTAAGTTCATAATATGAACAAAGCCATAAAATTAAAAGTCCATGTGATGGACTCATCAAAAGAGACGGGCTCTTGAAAAAGACAGTCTCAACAAAGTTGCTCCACTAAGTTCATAATATGAACAAGGCCATATAGTTAAAGGTCCATGTGACGGACTCAACAAAAGGTACAGGCCCGTAAAAGTGACGGTCTCAACAAAGTGGCTCCGTTAAGTTCATAATATGAACAAAGCCATAAAATTAAAAGTCCATGTGACGGACTCAAAAATATCAGACCCAAAAAAGTGACAGTCTCAAAAAAAAAGGGGTGGAATTTCAATAAGGGATGTCTAGTGCAAGAAGCCGATGGACATAACGTACCCTTAAAATAAGACAAGCCAAACATTAAACAACTTCGAAAATAAAGGAACGACTAAAAATCCCCTAGAAGAGGGCAACGACTTTACTAAGCTGATGGAGTCATAATCACAAATACTAAATTATAACCCACAGCCAGGCTGACGACCTCAGCCTGCAACTAGGAAATAAATTCAGTCTACAAAGCAAGAAAATAAAGCACACGGATAAAATAGCCATACACACAAGATCAAAAGCGACGGTTACTAAAGTATTGCAAGTAAGAGTAAATTACTCATAAATCAAAGCCCAAAGGGGCACTTAAAAAGTTGCTTAAGTATTACAAATAAAAGCCCAAAGGGCACTTAAAAAATTGTTTGCAAAATGGAACAGAAGATATCAATTACAAAGAAGTGATGGTTGAACAGAAGGGGTGTCATTTGAAGTCATTTTAATTTTTCTAAATAGGGGGGTCTTTCACGTCTAGGACCTCCAAAGAAGGATTGGAAGTGGTGGCTAGAGGGTTCGCTGCTGGTTGGGCCAAAACAACGCCACTATCCTCAGCTGGAGGAGCGTCCTCAGAGTCGTTACCCTCAACGTTGACGGTGTCATTAGCAGGCGTCATCGGCGGAGCGTCATCTAAGGTGATCCTAGATAGATCCAAGTCTGGGAAGGTTGACGCGACCTGCTTAAGGTAGTCATCGAATCTAGTACCGTAGTATCCCCCGCAGGAATCGATAAAGGAATCTGACACCTTGAATTTCTTGACCGCGTTAGCCCTAGCCGTCTCCACCTGACCGCGTAAGGTCATCAGTTCTTACTCTAAATTCTCCCTCTGAAGGTCCGCCCCTTCCAGCTTCTGTTTTGTCTCTTTCAACTCCACATTCAAGAGACGGATGGCCTCTTTGTATTGCGCCTGCTGGTTCAGCAAGTTGGCATTGTGTTTGCTGACGCGGGTGACGACCCCTTCCTTGGCCGCACAATGGTCCTGGAGCACTTTTACATGTACCAAGGCCTAAAAAGGACACAGCCATTGGTCATTACAAAAAAAAAAAAAAAAAAAAAGGATGTTGCTAGGAGAAACGGCCTACCCGTGTTAAGTCAAACAAAGCTGACGCTCCTAGGTCCTCTGTCACCAACAAAGCACAAGGATCTATGTCCGTCAACTTTATGAACAATTCTACCTCTTAGATAGCATAGTCCTTCTGCGTTAGCAGGCAACGGGGACCCTCAAGAACAGGACCGGAAGAGGTCATCATCCCCTTCCCTGCTCCGTGACCAGATTTGGGGGACGACTTCTCTGGGGGTTCACTTCCAGAAGTGACAACCACCTTTTTAAGGGGACGACTTTCCTTCTCGTTGGGTTTCCTCTTCGGCGAACCCTTGGTGACAGTCTTGGGGGCTGACGAAGATGTGAGCTCCCCCTTTGCCCTCTTCTCTTCTTTCTGACGGGCAACTGCAGCCCTTATCCGTTGCCCTGCTGCCTCCATTTTTGCAAAAGTAAGACACATGAGAAAAAACTGACGGCAGAAACTGAGAGCGACGGGACTACAGAAAAGAATGCAACGACGGTGAGAAAATTCTTCCAACTTGAGAGCTTCTGGCGTCGGTTTCGGACCCCCGTAGTATGCGTAAAGAGCGTCAAGAGTAATTAAATTTCGGCACTTTCGCTCTTCCAGAGGAATCTTAAGAACCCGACGAATAAAGTCTCTTTGCTCGTCAATTATAAGAGGGCGAATGTTGGCTGAAAAGGAAAATAAGCTGATGATGTTAAGATGCTATAAAAAAAAAAAGTATATGAAAAAAACTGATGGGATTAAAAGCTATTGGTTGAAACCTGAATCCCTGACGAAGGCCCATGTATTATCGAAATAACCATGGGGAATCGTTTCCCATTCTTCCTAACAGCACACCCAGTCCGTCCATTTAACAAAAAAGTACCTACTCTTCCAAACTCTATTGGAATCTGGCATCTCAAACACTAACTTTAACTCCCTCTCCCTGACGGCAAAATGGTACATCTCCTTAGAAGAAGAAAGGTGCTGGGGTCTATAGCTATAGAAGAATTCGTCTAAAGTAAGTTGACAGTGTCCTCCACTTAGACTACCCCATAAGATCTCAGCACTTATAAAGATCCTCCATGAATTTAAGGCAATCTAGCTAATAGACAACCCTAGAAAATCAGCCAGCTGACGGTGCAAAGCCGTCAGGGGTAGTCTAAGCCCTACAGCAAACATGGCGTCATACATACCAACGTTTGCGGTTCTCCCTGTATAGCACTTTTCATTCTCCTTGGGGAGATGGATAGGGATGTGGTTTGGGATTTGGAAAGGAATGCGTAACTTTTTGAATAACTTCTCACTCATTTTTGATAAAAATTTATTAACGGCCCATTCCTTGGGAAGGATGAAGGGACGGCTACCTCTGGGACTTCCTGAAGTTCACTCACAGGACTCCTCGTCACCTTCATCTCCGTCACTATCCCTCTTTTCTTCCTCCTCAACATCACCCTCCTCACCTACTACCTCCTCCTGACCTTCATCACCGTGACTCCCTACTTCCTCGTTGGGAGATTAGGTAGACGACTCTCTCTCTGACGACCGAGAAAAGCCCTCGAACTCATCACCTGAACCAAATACCTCGTCGTAGCCTGCTCCGTTGCGAATCGATGACTGATCACTCAATGCGTCACTTGACATCTGACTACCTACAAGTGATAGATTTATTCTAAGCACCTAGGATGACGACCTCGTTATAAAAAATTAATTGAAATAAAGCATGTACAAAGAAAGAAAAAGGACTTACAAGTTTCTCGAAACGGGTGACGGTTTTTGGAAGCGACGGCAGCAACTCAGGTGACGATGTTGGGAAATTGGCAAAACAAAGGCGACAGATCTTCTCTCCAAGAATCAGTAAAGATGAAATGGGAAAAATGGGGGGAAGAAGTGGGTTATATATAAGGGGAAAAGGCGCGGAAGACAAAGCGACGCCCTCGTCCAGACGCGGAGCCAACCAGAGTACGCCACATGTCCGAGCATTTAATATTGGTTGCTCGAGGAGTCACCTTTGAATTATTTTCTCTCTCCTGGCCAAGCGAAAATTAACAACGAAAAAATGTAACTCCATAACCCGTCAGTTCGAACTTACGGAGATATGGAGTAGGGGGCAATTGATAAGTAAAATTATAACAAGGGTCTAGGTTGAACCCATCGGCTGTGTCATGGAACGAAGTCTACAGCTTAGGCTGACGGGATTAATTAAGTAAGAGACTGAAGACCCCATAGCTGACGGACAGTGATGTGACGGGACCAAGATGGAAGAAAGCCTGCTCCAAGGGGTTAACTCCATCTTAAGGCTGACGCTGATTTGGCCGAAGGGTAAAAGATAAGTTGACGGTCCTGAAACTGACGGTTCTAATAAAATCTTTGTCTTGGCCACCACGCATGAGTATATAAGGAAATGACTTGTATCCCACGCTGAGTGTTAGTGTCCTACAAGGAAAGGATTCTGCAATCTACGCTCATGAGGACCCTTATAAGGAAAAGACTTCTACTCCAAGGAAAAGAGGTTAACCTTCTACTACTATAAAAGCCCCCAATACCCTTACAAATCGAGGTATGCATAATTAACCCATCTCTAGCACTCTAGAGTTGTAACAAGTTCTAACTTGACCTTCGGTGGGTATTTGGCCGGCAGCACACCGGTGCTCTCTGTTAGGTCTTCTCCTTTTTATTGTGCAGATGCTGTTTAGAGTGTGCAAGTATCGTGTGGCTCACTGGTAGTTTTTTTGGGCATCATCAAATGGAATAAATTCATATGGCAAGTGATATGGTAGAAGATCTAAGGCAGCTTCAAAGATAGCAATGGAAAATCCATTAACGATTGGTTTGTCCCCAGGACGATCATATCTGACATTCACAAATTCACTAAAAGCGGTCGCTACTGGTACTCCTATTTTCAGTGGTTTTGCATTAATTGGTACCCCCTACCCTTTTGGCACTGACCAAGGCCCTCCTGGTACTCCTATTTAGGTTTTGCATTAAGTCAATAGTTTCTAATTTGCCTATAAACCTAAATTTTCAAATAAATTAGACAAACAATCGCTCAAATTTCAATAAAAATCTAATAAGTGGGAGTTTGGATGTTGTTGAAAACAAAAAATTTAGTGCGTTTGGCGTTTTTCTATGGGTCCCGTGCACTATTTACGATACCCACAAGTATGGAATTCAGCAAATTTTAAGTTAAAACTGGGTCCCACGATACTATTCACGCATTTAAAAATTATTTTGCTACAGGGTTTTCAATTTTCAGTTTTCAGTAATAAGCAGTATCCAAACAGACCCTAAGAAACAACCAATTTGCAATACAAAAATCTAAATATAGTACTAATATATTTTAATAAAAAATAAATATATGAGAAGAAAAGTCTAATCAGTAAAAAGATGAGAAGAAAACGTACCTGGAAATTCTACACCAGTACACTTGCTTTTGTAGACTTTTGCTTTTAACCATGCATGTGTGGAGCATTGGAGCCTTGGAGGTAATAATATATCTATTTGGATGGTTAGATCAAAGCTTTAAATGTTACACAGCTAATAGTTTCGTAAATAATGCAAGAAGTAAAGAAGTAAAGGAAAGAAAAACACAAGAACAAAAACAGGCAGATCTTGAAAGTTGAGTCTTGAGACATTGGAGAGAGACAAAATATCAAAGAGTCACATGAACTGATGGTGTTGCAACAGTGTGGTGGCGTGCAAATAAGTGCCCTTTCTATGAAGATTTTAAAGGCGAATCATAGTCTAATCTCCTACCGTTGCAACGCCGCTTGCTCTATAGTAAGACCTAGGATGAAAATTAGAAAAAAAAATTTCTCTCTTTTGTTTGTTGGGTGAACATCTAATTATTTAAAGTTTTCGATATATACATTTATCACTAAAGTAAAATGAAAGTTAAAAGTAATTTTAGACTTATTTACTTGCACAATTTTTTCACAATTTTTTTACAACAAATTATTTTTTTGTCCATCTATAATAGAGAATAACATCATGTTATTTAGAATTTGTTGTGAAAATGAAGGTTTGTTGTAAAAGTATTATAAAAATGTTGCGTAAATAGCATTTTTCAAATATTTAATCAATATCTATATCTATATATATATATATTCAATCAATGAATTCTACCAACTGCAACTTTGCTTCAAATTTTGGAATAATATCCATCTTTAGACCATAATCTTGCTAGAAGTGAAAGTTTTTGAACCTTTGAGGATAGGGTGGGTGTTGACACCCCATTTTGCAACTCGCATTTAACCTCACATAGAGGGTAAAAGGGTAATTTTGCCTTCGGAATATGCATCTTGATTTTGATCACTAGATCCTTAATCTCATTTTACCAAAATGATCTTGATGTTGTAACGATAAAATTGACTGGTCATAAGCCCTAATCGGACCATCAGATTGAAAGTTATCATCAAATCAAGTTTTAATGGCCGAGATGCACTATCACAAATTGAGTCCGACTATATGTGATTATGAACAATTAATTCCAATTGGTTATAATTATAATTAATTTGAGATTAATAATGTATCATAATTTGATTAGTTATGACTATATTTTATGGTGAGGTTGCATACACCTAATTAATTAGATAGTTAAACATTAATTATTTAATGAGTAATTTGTGCAATTATCTTTTAATTAGAGTAAATTTGGAACCAATTAAGTCTGAAATGGGAGTGATTGGGGCCATTTAATGTTAATTGTGAGCTAATTTGGGACCTATTAATGTTAATTGTGCTAAAGCCACTTTCTAACAAATGACCTATGCTCACCATTTCATCGATATCTCTCAGAATATTTTGAATCTGTAAATGAGGTTAATTTTTCCAGAAACTAGACATCTGATGCTTCGATTTGAGCATAAGAACGAGACAATTCCAATCAAAATTAAATCATATATAATTTTTCGAAATTGGCTCTACAAGCTATTACAGCAGCTACGGGAAAACCAAATTTTGGGTTGCTCATCACTCTCACCAATCTCTCCATTTAATGCACCAGATTTTCCCCAAGGCTGAAATGAGGTCTAGATTCATGATTCTTTGTCAACCCTCATTAAATGGCTTTCCATTCATATTTCATTTACCACTACTATATAAACCACCAATTTCCTTCATTCTAGGACACACCAAAACCCCATCTCTTCTCCTCTCTTGAGTTCTAATGAAATAGAGTAGTCTTGTCATATCTTGGTCTTCCAGAGACTCAAGGTATTAAGTGAGACTTACTCTCCTTCTTCTAGTTCTTATTTTTTCCTTCACCCTTAAGACCTCCACCAAGAGTCACTTCCTCCACCATATGGATCTTGCATGAACGTATAATCCATTTTCCTATCTTGGTTTTTGTGTTGTTATGATGAGAATTTAGAATTAAAGTATGATAATAATTATTTAAATTCTCTTGAATATGTTTGAATGTTCTTAAATTTTCTTATGTGTTTTTCATATGTTCTTGGTTGTTCATCACATGTTCATGCATAACACTAGTTTCAATCTTAAATCCACATCAAAAACAAGAAAAACAATGTTTGTTTAACAATTCTTTTAAATTCTTGAATCTAGGATATTACCATCCACACACATTCACTAGAATTTATGTTTCAATCCAAATGAAATGCTTAATATATGGAATTAGGTTTTATCACATGCACACACCTTAAATTCAACATGCAAATTGATTGATAATATATTAGATGATATGATATGAATGTTAGCCATCATATTTTAGAAAACCGATTTCACCGGGCAAGGTGGGTGCCTAACACCTTCTCACCTTGTAACATAGCCTCCGAGTTTAAATCAAGAGTTGATAGATCAATACTAATCCTTGTAATTTTCAATTTCTAGATTGTAACTAGAAAACAAAGCCATGTATTTTATCTTAGATTGTATCTAGGACCAAAACCATGTAATTTTTCTATGATCAATGTAAATTCAATTGCAAATTAATAAAATGAGAAATTTTTCAATTTTGGTTTTCTTATTTCTTCCAATAATTAAATAAGTAGCAACTCCATTGTAAAACCCTTAATCTAAAGGGGAAAATGTAACTAGTCGAACCTTCATTTTGAGAGGCAATAACATGACTCCACCCATTTACGTGGATTTGGCCCAACATCATAAAAATGGGCCGGGGGCGGAGTCTCTCACAGTGGACTCCACTAGGGATATTGAGGGCTAAGTTTCAATTAGGTTAGAGTGGCCAACCATGTCATTGTTTGTTTATTTCTTTTCGTATATAATATGTCTAATATGTCATTATTTTGCATATCATGCATTATTTGCTTGAACGAAATTTATTTTATTTGTGTGCTAGCCCAGAAGCTTGGTAGTATTAGCCGTGGATTGTAGTCCTCTTGAGACTTACATACTCAGCGGTGAACCTACCACCCACCGCGACAAGGATCATCATGGTTATACCATGGTGGTTCATAAGGACAAACTGTACCGTTCGGACCAACGCGGTTCTCCTAGCGTCACAAGTTGGGAGGTACATCCTATCTTGTGAGGACCTTTAACCTACCTTCTACCTATGTTGTAATGACTCATAGAACCTACCTTTAGTTCGGTCCATGTTAATTGCATTGTATTATGCATGTGTTTGGCCGTTGCTTGAACCATGATGAGCCCAAGTCCAACGCTTGAACCCATCATAATTGTTTGAACCTTGTATACTATGAATGAACTAAAGCCCAAAATCCTATGATTGAACTGTACTTGGCATGGAAGCCCAAATTTATTTCTTGAATGAGTCAAAGCCCAACACTTGTGCCCATTGAAAGTGTATATGCATGATCAACATCAAAAGGCAAAAGCTCACCAAATGCATGCCTTCCAAGTGTAAGGTTAAGCCATTTCAAGAAAATACCAAAATATCATAATCAAGGTTCAAGCCTTCCAAGTACAAGCCCAAGCCAGTTCATCATAATCAAGGTTCAAGCATACCCAGTCTCAAGCATCCTAAATGGACCAAGAAGAAGCAAATGGCCCAATTTTGCTTCACTTCACATTTAGTTTGCAACATCATGGTTAAGCTTGAAGTTTGTTTGTTTATTCCATGTTTCTATGTTTTTTTGAATTCTAAAAATACATGTAGCATTTGATGTACTTTGTTGATGTATATATTTTTTTAAAATTTCAAAAAAAAAAAAAAAATCAAGATTCCCAAATCTTTCCCAAAAAAAACAAAAAAAAAAAAGAAGAAAAAGAAAAAAAAATTTCAAATGAGAAAGTGTTTGGACTAGGGGCATTGGGCCTTTGAGTCATTTAAAAAAAAAAAAAAGATCTTTGAACTAGGGCAATTGAACTTCCTAGTGACTTTTTCAAAAAGACCCAATTTTTTTTCTCTTTCAAGATATATAAAATTAAAAAAATTAAAAAATCAAAAAAAAAAAGAAAAAAGAAAAAAGAAAAAAAAGAAAAGAAGTCTCCTTTTCAAAATGGTACATGAGGATCCCTTGGACAAAACATTTTCTAAATCTTGATGTTTAAAGGCTTGAGCAATCAACTTGTACCAAGGAATAATTAATTTCATTTGATCCGTGTAAAGACTTTTGCTACTTGACTTAGAATATAAGAAGAAATGGTCTTAAAAGGCAATAAAAAAGAATCCATCCATCGGAAAATCCCAAGAATCCATGCACTCGATCCAATTTTCAAAAGTCTTTTGTTTCACATCATTAGAGCATTCATACTTTTTTTTTAAGATGAATTTATTAATAGAGCTTGAATCACTATGCCTACAAGCAAGCATTACTAGGGATAGGAGGCCATCTTTGGTTAAACCAAATTATTTCCTATTACCTATAATGTTCATCATCCATTGTTAGCCCATTTGAGCTTTCAAACATTTAGCCTTTTTTTGCATGAACCCACTAAAATCTAAACTTGGGGTGGGAAAAATTCAAAGTATGCATGCTTAAATCTCATGTTGAGGAGGAGTCGACCTTGTAGTTTTGAAGCTAATTGATAAAGCTCTCCTAAAAGACATGAAAGACAAGTATAAAATTCATTAAGCTAAAGATAAGAGATCATCAAAAAAAAAAAAAAAGAGCTTTCACTCAATCAAGGAAAGAGAAATGAAATTCCATCAATGTGAGAGGAAAAAAAAATGTGCATCAAGTTTGAAGAACCTAAAACTCATCATGCTGAGTAGAAGGTTCATCCAAAAGAAAGTTCATCAAAAAAAGGAAAAGATTCATCAAGTACAGAAATGTGCAAGTGCATTGAGGCAAGAAAGAAGTCTAAAGAGTGCATCAAAATGACCGAAAATCATTAAGCTGAGAAATACAAGGAGGGCAAAAGGTCCTCAAAAGTTCATTCAATCAAGAGATGAAAGACAAAAAAAAAGGCCCACTAGGCTAAAAACCCAAAAGGGCGGTTTAGGTAAAAGTTAGGGTCAAAGAAAAGAAGAAGAAGAAAAGAAAAAAATTGGAAAATCCTACCAAGTTGGAAACTTGAAGATGCAACCTAAAAAGAGAATAATTTTACAAGATGAAAGTCTAGAGATATGGTTCAAGAGGAATGAGCATAAAAACAATTGTTGATACAAGTGACTAATGAAGACTAGTGCGAAGATGACAAAGAAGAAATGGGAAAACTCCTCCAATACTTGATTTTTGAGTAATGCATACTTGGCGGAAACATCATAGTGAATTTTGAGTCTTTTATATCTTTCATTTCATAACCCAAACCCAGCCTACATTACAACCCATGAATAAGACCTCTTTGAAGTCTTGCTAATTGTAGGCTCATCTTAAACTCTAATAATATTTTTCTATTGAATTAAAAAGGAAAAGTGCTTAAAATTTTCAAACCCCACAGGATGATATGTCTGAGGACAAAATTTCTCAAATTCTCAAATCCTCAAAATGACTCAAAAGAACTTCCAAACCTGGAGCACTCTCCTTGTTTGCACCCAACAATGTGATTCATTTCATTTCTTGATTGCCTTTGGAGACTTAATCTGATGATGTTCAAAAGGATAAAGCAAATTTGATTACATGAGTTTATTGATCTTGATCCTTCCTAATCAAAGAGATTTATTTGATTCTTAAACACTTTGATTTGCCAAAATGGTTGTTCAAAGGATCACCTCTTGTTCATAAAATAAAATATTAAAAAAAAAAAAAAAAAAAGAAAGAAAGAAAGAAAGAGAAATCTCATTTCCACCCCCAAAAAAAAAAATCATTCTTTTTCAAAATCCAGTTCTCTTGAACTACGTCTTGACCTAATCCTCTGTGAGAGAGGTACGTAGGCAACCTTGCAGAGGCCCGGTCCCAATTACCCAAACAACCTTGGAGAACAAAGTCAAAACAATGTGTATTGTTAGAGTGCATGTTAGGTTAAGCTCATTTGTTTGCATTAAGCATGTTTAAACTTGGGGCATTGGCCTATTTATATTGTGTGCAAATATGTTCTTCTTGCATGGAAGTATGTTTTCATTTGAGGCATTAATCCATTTGTTTGCAAGCATATCCACACTAAGGACATTGGCAAACAATGTTTTCACGGTAATTGGTTTCTAACAAGCTAGAGAAAGAAAGTCTTTTTGCAGAAACCAAGGATGGCAGACCATGATCTTCTTTCATGTTTCCAATGGTCACAACATCAAATGAATTCAGTTTCAATCTAAGCATGGAATATGCCCCAAACTAGGGGCATTGGGTAAGTACTTCCAATTCATTTTAATGAATAAACCCATTGCTAATTGAACTTATCCTTTTGCAGGAATTAAGCAAGGACTTATCTAGCAATCCGCATCAACTTCTAGCCAAAGTTATTCTCATTCAAAAGATAGGTTTTAAAAAAAAAAAAAAAAATCATAATGAATAAATCTTCATCACTTTTACTTCAACTTCATCTTCTTCACTTTTTGATAATGAACAAATCTTCAAATCTAAAAAAAAAAAAAAAAAAAAAAAAAAATTTCAATTTTTTTTTAAAAGAAAAAGATTTCCATATCTTTCAAAAAAAAAAAAAAGAGAGAGAGAATTTTCAAAGCCTTGGGACTAGGGGCATTGGGCTCGTACTTCTTAGGTTACAACCAAAAAAAAAAATCATCAATCAAAATTTTCAATTCCTTCAAAAAATTCAAGATTTCCAAATTCTTAAAAAAAAAAAAAAAATCTTCATTAAATTCTTCTTCAGGAACAGAAAGCTATGATCCTCTTCCATATTCTCCAGTGGTGCAACATCAAGTCAATTGTCCATCCTCAGCATTCATTTAAGCAAGGAATATGTCCCAAACTAGGGGCATTCGCCAGGTATGCCAAAGTCTTTTCAATGAATAACTCTGTTACTAACTGAAAGTATTTATTTTGCAAGTACTAGAGTAAAAGGCCCACACACATCAGTATGAATAATGCCTTTCAAATCCTTGGATCTCTGGGAAGTATGTCCAAAATTTCTAATCCTTGGACCTTTGGGAAGCACGTCCAAAACTTCAATTCCATCGGACCTCTGGAAAGCAAGTCCAAACTTCAATCCATCGGACCTCTGGGAACTACGTCCAAAAATTCAATTTCAATGGACCTCTAGGAAGCACATCCAAATTTCAAATCCATCGGACCTCTGGGAAGCACGTCCAAATTCAATTTCAATGGACCTTTGGGAAGCACGTCCAAAATTCAAATCCTGGGACCTCTGGGAAGCATGTCCAAAATTAAAATCCATCGGACCTCTGGGAAGCACGTCCAAATTCAATTTCAATGGACCTCTGGGAAGCATGTCCAAAATTCAAATCCTTTGACCTCTAGGAAGCACGTCCAAAATTCAATCCTTGGACCTCTGGGAAGCACATCCAAAATTCAAATCCATCGGACCTCTGGGAAGCACGTCCAAACTTCAATCCATCAGACCATTGGGAAGCATGTCCAAATTCAATTTCAATGAACATCTGGGAAGCACGTCCAAAATTCAAATCCTTGGACCTCTGGGAAGCACGTCCATACTTCAAATCCATCGGACCTCTGGGAAACACGTCCATACTTCAATTCCATCGGACCTCTGGGAAGCATGTCCAAACTTCAATCCATCGGACCTCTAGGAAGCATGTCCAGATTTCAAATCCACGGACCTCTGGGAAGCACTTTCAAAACTTCAAATCCATCGGACCTCTAGTAAGCATGTCCAAAATTCAAGATCATGACTGAAATCCTCATTTTGTCTTGACCATTGGTAAGTATGTCTTGTACTCATTTCTTTTCCAAAAAATTAAAAAAAAAAAAGAGAAAAAGAAAAAAGAAAAAAAGGCTGCATGTATGAATTACGTTTGGACCTGATCCTTTCACCAAGAGGTACGTAGGCAATCACCCTTAAGATTTAATCCATATTTTGATCCACAACGTGACCGTCTACATTTTTATCTACATGCATCATACATTCACCACGGTTAAATACTAATTGCAAAGTTAGGTGTCTCTTTCATATATTGATATTCGTTTTTCAAGTTCTTCCAATAAGGGGCATTCTGTTGACACCTCATTTTGCAACCCGTATTTAACCTCACATAGAGGGTAAAAGAGTAATTTCGCCTTGGGAATATGCAACTTGATTCTGATCACTAGATCCTTAATCTCATTTCACCAAAATGATCTTGATGTTGTAACGATCAAATCAACTGGTCATAAGCCCTAATCGGATCATCAGATTGAAAGTTATCATTAAATCAAGTTTTAATGGCCGAAATGCACTATCACAAATTGAGTCCGACTATATGTGATTATGAACAATCGATTCCAATTGGTTATAATTATAATCAATTTGAGATTAATAATGTGTCGTAATTTGATTGGTTAGGATTACATTTTATGGTGAGGTTGTATACACCTAATTAATTAGATAGTCAAACATTAATTATTCAATGAGTAATTTGTGCAATTATCTTTTAATTATAGTAAATTTGGAACCAATTAAGTCTGAAATAGGAGTGATTGGGGCCATATAATTTGGGACCTATTAATGTTAATTGTGCTGAAGCCATTTTCTAACAAATGACCTCTGCTCACCATTTCATCGATATCTCTCTGAATATTTTGAATCTGTGAATGATGTAAATTTTCTCAGAAATTAGACATTTGGGGTTTCAATTTGAGCACAAGAATGAGATAATTCTGATCAGAATTAAGTTAGATATGATTTTTCAAGGTTGGTTCTACAAGCTATTACAACAGCTACGGGAAAATCAAATTTTGGCTTGCTCACCAATTCCACCAATCTCTCCATTTAATGCACTAGATTTTTCTCAAGGCTAAAATGAGGTCTAGGTTCATAATTCTTTATCAACCCTCATTAAATGGCCTTCCATTCATATTTCCTCCACCACTACTATATAAACCCTTCCTCTCCTTCATTCCAGGACACACCAAAACCGCATCTCTTCTCCTCTCTTGAGTTATAATGAAGTAGAGTAGTCTTGTCATATCTTGATCTTCCTGAAACTCAAGGTATTGAGTGAGACTTACTCTCCCTCTCCTAGTTCTTCTTTTTTCCTTCACTCTTAGGACCTCCACCAAGAGTCTCCTCCTCCACCATATGGATCTTGCATGAAGGTATAATCCCTTTCCCTAACTTGTTTTTTGTGTTGCCATGATGAAAATTTAGGATTAAAGTATGATAGTAACTACTTAAATTCTCTTGAATATGTTTGAATGTTCTTAAATTTTCTTATATGTTCTTCATATATTCTTGGTTGTTCATCACATGTTCATGCATAACACTAGTTTCGATCTTAAATCCGCATAAAAAACATGAAAAAGATGTTTGTTTAATAATTCCTTTAAATTCTTGAATTTAGGATATCATCATTCACACATGTTCACTAAAATTTATTTTTCAATACAAATGAAATGCTTAATATATGGAATTAGGGTTTATCACATGCACACACTTTAAATTCAACATGCAAATTGATTTGTAACATATTGGATGATGTGATATAAATGTTGGTCATCATATTCTAGAAGACCGGTTTCACCAAGTAAGGTGGGTGCCTAACACCTTCCCACCTTGTAACATAGCCTCCGAACTTAGATCAAGAGTTGATAGATCAATAGTTATCCTTGTAATTTTCAATTTCTAGATTGTAACTAGGAAACAAAGCCATGTATTTTATCTTAGATTGTATCTAGGACCAAAGCCATGTAATTTTTCTATGATCAATGTAAATTCAATTGCAAATAAATAAAATGAGGAATTTTTCAATTTTAGTTTTCTTATTTATTCTAATAATTAAATAAGTGGCGACTCCATTGTAAAACCCTTAATCTAAAAGGGAAAATATAACTAGTCAAACCTCCATTTTGAGAGGCAATAACACGACTCCACCCATTTACGTGGATTTGGCCCAACATCATAAAAACGGGACGGGGACGTGATCTCTCACAGCGGGGTAGTGTTAATGTGTTATGCAGTGGCGGAACCAAGAATTTATCTTTAAGGGGACCTAACAAAAAATAATTTTTTTTCTTTATATGTATCAATTATATTCCTATTATGTATAATAGTTTCAAATGGTAATGTAAATGCAACTCAATATATAACTTAAATATTTTATAATTCAATGTGCGCTAAAAATTTGTATTTTTTAAATTAAACAATCAAGAGAAGACAAATTTGAGAAAAAGAATGAGTCAATAGTTTTTAATTTGCCTATAAATCTAAATTTTCAAAATAAATTAAACAAATAATCACTCAAATTTCAATAAAAATCTAATAAGTGTGAGTTTGGATGTTGCTGAAAACTGAAAGTTTAGTGCGTTTGGCGTTTTTCTGTGGGTCTTGTGCACTGCTAATGGGACCTACAAGTACGGAATTTTGCAAATTTTAAGTTAAAACTGGGTCCCACGATACTATTCACATATTTAAAAATTATTTTGCTACAGTGTTTTTAGTTTTCAGCAATAAGCGGTATCCAAACAGACCCTAAAAAACAACCAATTTGCAATACAAAAATCTAAATATAGTACTAGTATAATTTAATAACAAATAAATATATGAGAAGAAAAGTCTAATCAGAAAAAAGATGAAAAGAAAACGTACCTGGAAATTCTACACGAGTACACTTGCTTATGTAGACTTTTGCTTTTAACCATACACGTGTGGAGCCTTGGAGCCTTAGAGGTAATAATATATCTATTTGGACGGTTAGATCAAAACTTTAAATGTTACACAACTAACAGTTTCGTAAATAACACAAGAAGTAAAGAAGTAAAGGAAAGAAAAACACAAAAACAAAAACAAGCAGATCTTGAAAGTTGAGAGTCTTGAGACATTGGAGAGAGATAAAATATCAAAGAGTCACATGAACTGATGGTGTTGCAACAGTGTGGTTTCGTGCAAATAGGTGTCCTTTCTATGAAGATTTTAGAGGCAAATCATAGTCTCATCTCCTACTGTTGCAGCGCCGCTTGCTCTATAGTAAGACCTAGGATGAAAATTAGAAAAAAAATTTCTCTCTTTTGTTTGTTGGGTGAACATCTAATTATTTAAAGCTTTTGATATATACATTTATCACTAAAGTAAAATGAAAGTTGAAAGTAATTTTAGACTTATATACTTGCACAATATTTCACAACTATTTTTACAGCAAATTACTTTTTTGTCCATCTATAACAGAGAATAACATCATGCTATTTAAAATTTGTTGTGAAAATGAAGATTTGTTGTAAAAGAATTATAAAAATGTTGCGTAAATAGCATTTTTCAAATATTTATCTGTGATATGGGGCAAAAGCATATCTAGTCCTTGAAAATTGTTAAATTGGTTGGAATAACTCATATATTAATATATCTACTCTTTTTTTTTTTTTTCAAAAATTTTGGGAGGGCCAAGGCCCGGCCCCCTTTGGCCCCAACATGGCTCTGCCACTGGTGTTATGAGATCCTTGGCTATGAGCATAGTGGAATCGGTAGACATCCTCTTCATCATAACTAGCAGCTTCAATCTCCGAATCGAGATGCCTAACACCACATATCCTCCGAACTCATAAAACTCTATAGAGTCTAGACACTCTTGTGCTTCTTTTAGTTGTCTCCTTATTTCATCCATTTCGAAATCTTGCCTATCTCTCTCGGATGCACGTGGTTCCTCAACGTTTTGGCCATGTTGATGACAACTAACCATATATAGAACAAAAGCTCTGATACCAAAGTTGACACCAGTAATTGGATGGATACTTTTGGAAGATGAAAACCCACATGCAATTAAATGATAAGCTCACCGACAAGTAGAAATTCAATAGGATACAAATTATCAACACCCAAGAGAATTTGACCAAGGATACAAGGCTTGAATAAATTCACCACTTAATAGAATTCACCAAAGAGATACAAAATTTTTAAATCAGACAAGTTTTGTTATTGCATTCAAAACTATTCAATGTTTGTCTTCTTCACTTACAAAAACACATATAAATATTTGCTTAGAACAGCCCTCTAAGCATAGGAGAAATAAAAAGCCAGGCTAGTTCCAAAATATAATAGTTGCAAAACATAAAAAGAAAAAAAACCTTGTGATTCCAATACATAGATAGCTGATACTAAGGGTTTGTTTGGATATGCTTATTGCTGAAAACTGAAAACTAAAAATACTATAGTAAAATAATTTTTAAATATGTGAATAATGTCGTGAGATCTAGTTTTAAAGTTGTTTTTACTAAATAAAGTACTTGCGGGTCCCGTAAACAGTGCACGGGACCCACAGAAAAACAACACAATTGCGCAAACGCAGACGCTATCCAAACTCCACCTAAGTGTGAGTTTGGATAGCGGATTTCCAATGTTTCCAGCATTTACGTTTTTGGCTGGGTCTGATGGCACTGTTCATGACCCAGCTAAAAACACAAAAATGCGCATACCAATGCATTTTTGGGTCTCACGGCACTATTCATACAATTAAAAATTATTTTGTTAAAGTGTTTTTAGTAATAAGTTTTTAATTTTTAACAAATAAGCGATATCCAAACACACCCTACTGCATAATAAACGCATGAAGTTAGATTGACATTAAAAAGTTTAAAATGACACTTGAAAGTCTTGTGTATGTACTGATTTAGATGACACTTAAAAACACACCCTACTGATTTAGATGCTGTTATCTAATTATAAATCAGTGGTTTGAAATTTATGTAGTAGGAAATATTGAAATTCGGATATTTGTAGGGAATACTGATTCAGAGAAGAAGCAAGATGGTCACAAGAGCAACGGTCACTTTGGTTCAAAAGAGCTTGAAACGATGGCGTTTCACTAAATAAGAAACGGCATCGTTTTACTCACGCGTATCTAGCAAATATCCCAGGCGACGTCGGTTTGAGACACAGCTCTTTGTTGAACAAATCTGGAATTACTCTGGAGTTGCTCTGTTCTTTCGTGACATCACAATCCAGATATTTCTTCTATTGATGTAGATATTTTGTCTATAATGTACAGCTGTATTTTCGGTTATAGTGTGTTAGAGTTTGTTAGATAGGAATCTTCTAGAAGCTTCTAGAGTAGTTTCGTGCTATGTATTGTATAAATAGTGAGTGAGTGTTATGCATTCATAACTGAGAAAGCTTGAATAAAAATTCAGTTCCTTTGTTTTTCATCTCTGGTTCTCTCACTGATCCACCACTGACAAAACCTTCAAGCTTTCTTTTTCTTTCAAATATAACACAAATTACACAAGCTATCTTATTTTGTTTTAAAAATATTCATTTATTTTTGCAATGCAGTAGCAAATTTGAGTAGAAAACATCGATAAATGTTAAAAAGTTCAACTTCTTAAAAAAAATTTGTTCAACTTGATCAACATTATACAACATTTAATTCGCATAACAAGAACTCCAACTTTAAAAAAATATAAAGTGGACGAATGAGTATTTAATATGCATGTATTTATGTGTATATGGATTTGCAACACTGATCACACAACAGAGATAGAACAATATTGAACTTTTAGAAGAAGAATAATTAAAAGAGAGGGAACTGATTACTCCAAACCTCATTCTCAGCTTATTTAATCCACATATAGTCAAAGATAAATTTCTTATGCATAAGCAAACTTGTTCCATTCCTCTCCGATTTCCGGTTGGCATCTTCTACTTAACTCGGGACATTCGGCACTTCTGAATGATCTTCGAGCCACAATTTGGGGCAATTCAAAATTATAAGTTTTTTAGGTATTTCAAGATTTAGTAGCCACTCTGGTGATGTTGTCAAGTTGGGACAACTCTGGATTGATATGGACTGTAATGTTTTTGCAGACCGTTTAATCCATTCAGGCAAAACCACCAACTGTGGTAATTCAGAGAAGCTTAATGCTCGAAGACTTGTTGGGAATTCTTCTTGATTGTCTTCCCCTTCAGTCAGATCAAGTTTTTCACAATTCTCAATGGCCAAAACCTCTAAACTAGTAAGGAATTTTAGGATTGGAATCAAAGAAATCATACCCCCACAACTGTCAATAATCAACATCCGAAGGAGGGCTGAGCAACCTTGCAACATTTCAGACAAAGATTCTAGATTGCCACAATTAAATAATGCCAAATTTCTTAGAGAATTCTAGGCCCTAGGTAGAGACTTTTGTTTGGTTGTTATTGACAACCATCTGAGGCTGATCATGTATCTTATATCTTTTGGCAGTTCTTCTAATTTTTCACATCCTTCGAGTAATAATGTCTGCAGATTTTGAAGCTTGCAAATGGAGTTTGGGAGTTTTTTCATTTTTTCATTTTTGCTTAAATTTATCCACCTTAAATGCTTCATGGTACCAATAGAGCCAGGTAACACCTCAAAACATGAGTCACTTAAGTCTAGAACTCGCAAGTATTTAAATCCTGAGAGACACGCATTACTAAAGGATTCAGAAGTGAGTCCAACCCCTTCAATCGGAGAAAAAATGGTTTGTAAACTCTTTGATTTTTGTAAACATTTCAAAATATTTTCATCCTGCCAAGTGTTGTCATAATAGGACAAATGCCAAACCTTTTTAGAGATGTTTTGGGTCTGACAATTCATAATTAAGCACTCAGTTTGGGCTATTGATAGAGCTAGATCATGCGCAAGATCATGTATATTGAATAGTCGAAAGTAACCAGCATCACTATAATCTTCAAGAAAGCATCTGGAAAAGAGCTCATCTACATATTGGTTGCCAATATCTTCTGGCTCTTGATTTTCATCCGGTGATTAAAGCAACCCTTGTGCCATCCAAAATGGAATTAAGTCTAAAGTATTGTACTTAAAATCTTTTAAAAGAAATGAAAAATAAGCAAAACATTGTTTCAAGTAAGATGGCATCTGATTGTAACTCAATTGCAAGGCCGACAAAATATCACCTTCTTTTCTGTTCAATTTCCAGATATCATTGTCTTTAACAAAACGCCAATCGCGCGCATCAAGCTTTGAATATAATAAGCTTCCCAACGACTTCACTGCCAAGGGAACTCCTTTGCATTTCTTCACAATCTCTTCCCCAATTTCCACTAGGTTTGCATGTTGCCTCTCTTCTCCTTCATCAAATGCCCATTTTATAAATAAAGACACACTCTTCTTGTGGAAGACCTTTCAAATTGTATGGCACATGGTGCTCATCATGGAAGCAATTGTGGGGCTACGTGTAGTTACAAGGATCTTACTTCCATTGGCACCCGCATCAACAAATTCCTCAACTCAATCCATTTCATCCTGTCCTCGTTCCAAACGTCATCCAAGATGAGCAAGAATTTCTTATCATCCAGAATATTTCGAAGGCGCATTTGCAATTGCTTTTCCTCCAAATCGTTACAATTTTCACTAGTTATTGATCTGATAATTTATACCAATAGTTGTTTTAAAACGAATTTATCAAAAACACACATCCAACCTTTTAACTCAAAATGGTGGACTACTCTTGCATCATTGAACACTAGTTTAGCTAATGCAGTTTTACCAACCCCTCCAATCCCAACTACAGAAATAACAGAGACCTTTCGATCATCTGCAGGATGCATTAGACATTCTATAATTTGTTCTTTGTCTTGGTCTCTTCCTATTACATCTGAAGCCTGGACAAAGGAGTAGCTCATCTCCCTTCCATGCACCAAATGCTTATTATCCGACTGTTGAGAGAGATGAAACTTATTCTTATCAGCTGCAAGCTCATCTAAACAAGCTCTAATTTCTTTGACTTTGTGAGCCATCTTGGTTCGGAATACAAGTGAATTAGAGGAAGAAAAGAAACGGCGTACTTTCCTGGTGGTGCTCCTTTGTATTTCCACCACTTGCCTCTGCAACGCTTTACACTCGAATTCATCAAGGACATCTTGAGCATCAATTCAGGGGTGGAGCCACATAGTGGCTTGGGGGGGCCGTGGCCCCTGCCAAAAAAAAAAAAAAAAAAAAAAATTCCCATTAGACTATGAAGAAAAAATAATTGGGCCCCCACAACATGAGACAGCCGGCCCCCTTATCCATTTCTCACCCATTCTCCCAGCCCTCAATCAAAAATTAGGAACACCCCTAAATTTAAAAAAAAAAAAAAAAAAATTATATGTTCTACTTTCAAGCCAAAAAAAACCCAAAAAAATTTTTTTTTTTTTGAACTAAAATCTGAAAAAAAATAAAAATAAATAAATAAATAAAAATAAAAATAAAAATTGTAACAAAGCCAAGCCCACTGCCCACAGTAAGCCAAGCCCACTGCCCACGGCAAGCCCAACAGTAGCAAACCCATGGATTCTCACCCAAAAAAAAAAAAAAAAAAAAAAAAAAAAACAGTACAGAGCAAATCAAAAATCAAACCACGGTCACGTCGTTACAGAGAAAACCAATCCCCAATACAGCCTATACAGAACAAAATCAAACCAAACCCCATTACCCAATACTGCAATATAGAGGTGTTTATCAAAAAAAAAAAAAAACCCAATACAGAGCAAATCAAACCCCAGAGCAAACCAAACCCAGTTACCCACGGTGAGACGGTCACGTCGGCCGTCGCTCGTCGTCCTTGTCTAGCCGTTGCTCGTCGCTTACCCCTCATGACCTCGTTGGTCATCACCTTATTACCCTCAAGGGAATGGGCAAGCGGAGGCAATGAACAAAACCCTTATAAAAATTATCAGTAAAATGAGTCAGGAGTATATGGGAGGATGGGCAATGCACCTGCCAGACGCTCTTTGGGCTGACAGAAATTCGCCTAAGTTAGCCACAGGTTTTTCACCTTTTTCCTTGGTTTATGGGACTGAAGTGGTGAGCCCAGCGGAGATAATGACCCCATCCCTAAGGGTCATGCAGATGCAAGAAAAAGGAAGGGAAGAAGAAGAAGTCTTTACGGCAGAAAGGTGTGAAGACCTAGAGGGACTTGATGAAAAAAGAGAAAAGGCCCAGGAACGCAGCCGCAGATATAGGCAAAGAATGACTGAGGCCTACGGCAAGATGACTAGGGAGAGAGTGTTCGTGGAAGGACAGCTTGTTCTGAAAGTGGCAGACTATGTTAGAAGAGGCCTGGCAGGACCGTCTAAGTTTGCACCAAAGTGGGAAGGACCCCTTGTGATAAGGGAGGCACACCCAAGCGGGTACTACCGTTTGACTCGGATGGATGGCAAAGACTTAATGGATCCCATCAACGGGAAATGGTTGAAACGATATTATGCCTAGGGAGAAAACTCATATGATTGTCTCTTTTTTCCTTCGTTTTGTTAAAAAAAAAAAAAAAAAAAAAAAAAAAAAAAAAAAAAAAAAAAAAACCTTTATGTTTCCTTTTACATTTCCATCTTTCAAGTGACTATGTCACAACACGAAATTGTAACTTGCTTTCAGGAGGATGTAATGAAAAGCACTAAGTATTATCATCATATGTCATAGCAAAAGTAAAGTGTAGCATCACAAAGTTAAGTTACAAACCCAAACCATGGCAAACTAGCCAAATAGGTGCTATAAGAAAGCATAATGTACTAGATAAGGTCATAAGGAAAAAGAAACAACAAAACAAGGAAGAAACTGCATCATCATCAACGGAGCCCGGAAATGAAAGGCTGATCTCCAAAACGATTAGACCCACCAACACTGGAAAGAAGATGCTCGCTATGGCCCTCCAAGTCTGCTACCTCCTTTCTCAGGATCTCAAGGCACGAGTCAATAGCATCAACAGTGGGCTCGACCCTTCTCATGAAAACGGCTCAGGCAATCTCTCGAAGGTAATCCTTCGAAGGTAATCCAAAATGAACTCCACAGCGAAGCCGACGCTGACAAGCTCCTATACCGCAGCCCTCCACTGCAGGATCCTCTCGGTAGAGACGATGTCAACAAAGCTATGCCCGATGTCATTCAACACACTCCCCAACATCTTCAAAAAATGCTCTCTAACGGATCGGCCAAGTCGGAAGCCCTGCATGAAATCCCCGCGGTTGTTATAGATCATCACCAAATGAGAAGCACAGTCCTCAGGGACTCTAAAGCCATGAAAGTCCACGTAAGGAGGCCCGGAGCCCCAGAAAGCTGCAGGATCAAGGTCATTGACTTCAGGATGATCAAAGCAGGTGAAAAAGGCAACAGCCTCACCCACAGGACCTGGAAGGGTGGCGGAACTGCTGCCCACTTCGAACTGAGGTGGGGCTATAAGAAGAGGCCCTGCCAAGGAAAACACAAGGCATGAAATGAGGAACTAAAAGAGAAAAGAGGAAAGAAACAAACCCACGGGGAGCAAATGAAAAATAGACAAGGGGAAAGAAAGCTCACCAGGACCGGTAACAATGGGGGCTGTGGGAAGAACTGAAGCAGGCACAGAAGGAATGGCAGAAACCGACGCTGTAAATATGGCAGAAGCTGGTACAGAAAATACGACAGGAATGGGTGCTGTGGGTGCGGCAGGAGTAACTGCCGTAGGCACCCTTATGCTTGTTGCAATGCCTAGCCTTTCAAAGGTCTCTGCAAATAGAGAAAATAGACATGCAAATGAAAAAAAAAAAAAAAGAAAAAAGAGTGGGCCCAGTAAATAAAGAAGGAAAAGTGAACTTAATGAAAAAGGGAGAAAGGACATACCCGTGAATCCAGCCTCGGGTGGAGCACCCTCTTCCTTCTCGGACTCAGAAATCCTCCTCGGTAGGACGGGCTCATTATCAAGATCCTCAAGAATATCCTCGGACTCCTTAGAGGACAAATCAACATCGGGCCCGCGAGTGGCTGAACTGGGAATGGAAGAAGGAGTAACTACCAAGGAAGAACCGTCCTTCACATCTTGAGACAGAGTCGCAAAAGGATCACTAGTAGAAATGACAAGAGGAGCGACGGGTGAAACAACCTTGGTCTGAGTTATGGCAAGAGGAACAATTTCCTTTGGAGGAGTAGGCATCTCGGTTGAAAATGGAGTGGTCTCGCTAACCCCCTCAGTGTGAGTACCCTCTTCTCTGGGTACCAATTCGGTGGGAGGGCTAAAAGCCTCAACAGGAATCCCATGTGCAGCGGCAGAAGTAACGGGCGTCTGAAAAGTTTCACCAGCCCTATCAAAAGAACCCACCATGGGTGTGCCCATGAAGGTAGGTAGCTCCTCGGCTGTGGGACAATAGATGGAAAGGGGCTTGGGCTGATCCTGTAAGGCAAAAGAAAAAAGAAAGAAAGGCATATATACACATGTGGTAAAGAATAAAGGAACCTACAATTGATCAAGACAAATGAAGACACGTGGCAGGTGAAATATGTGTAAAAAAAAAAAAAAAAAAAAAAATGAGAGAAAAAAAAAAGAAGAGGAAAGAGGAAGGTAGTGGAGATTACCTCAAATTCGGGCTCATCAAGCTCAATGGGATGGGCAGCTGATGTATCCTCTTTATGCTTAAACTGCAAAGAAAAAGGAGGACAAGAGGCAGTGTTAAAGAAAGAAATTAGTAGGCATGGCATGGGTTAGCCACAGGAAAGTTAAGTCAAAACACAGAAGACAAGGCAAAATTTTTCTAACATAACGTACCCTTCGCTCAGTGGCAGACATAGGGTGGGGAGTTGTTTTCCTCTTGCTACCCCATGTCCTGCTAGAGAGGGGAGCACTTGTGGCTGGCTGTGGAGCAGCAGACTTGGGCTTGCTTCCGGACTTGTGCTTGGCAGGAGTTTTCTTGGTCGGCGCAGGAATATTGGTTACCTTAACTTTCTTCTCCCAACCCGAGGGAAAATCACTCGTGAGCCACCACCATCCTTTCTTTTCCTCGTCCCACTCAAAGATGGCAGAATGGCTCTGTTTCTGGGCATAAGCTAAAACTGATTTGGAAGGCAGGAGCAACCGAGGGTTGGGAGAGACAAGCATACTTAACACGTCAAGAGGGATAAGGGAGAAGCCACGACTACCTACCAACTCTTGCCCAAACAAGGTCATCACAGCTTGCCAATAGCCATGCATGGCTGGAGTGCAAAGACCCTCTCTCGACGAGCCAAGAACGGTAACTGCACTGAAGTGCTGTCTCCAAAAGTCAAAAGCAGTCTGCCGCAGGAAAGGCCGAACTGAAGTAGGAGATTCCATGAGATAGGAAAGGTCATCGGGGATGTCCTGGTCCAGCCCAAACTGCCTCTTCACCCGGTTGGCAGGGTAGTGAACAAATCTAATACCCTCATCGGCCAAGTATGGCAGCCATTCAACATTGGTGGCCGCCAAATAGGTGATCCCCATCTCATCAAAACCGGCCAAAGGGGTGGTGGTCCCAATGATATCAATAAATGAACCCATAGCAGAATCAGTACATGTGTAACCCCTACCTAAGTTTTTATAAGCTCTCCAAGTAAAATCGGTACCACTATCAAAGGACTCAACTACTAAGTGACCGATAGGCTTCAGACCAGACCAACGAAAAGCTAAAGGGAAATCGGATTCAAACCTGCCGCAGAAGTCAGTGATCACTTGCGGACATGATTGGTACTCCTCCTTCGCGAAACGAACGGGCCTACATTTCACCAAGTATTGGGCACTGCGCTCAAACAACAATTGCTGCAGGATGGTGCTGTGAACAGAGGAAGTGACAATGTGGCAGGAGCCCTCCTGGCTCTCATCACTCCGTAGGATGTCCAGTTGAACATACAAATGCCCCAAGGACATGGGGGCCAGCGGCAGACTCACTCCGGCAGATATTTTAATAGCCAAACGAAAATACAAAGGCTTGACGGTGTAATGGGGGTGCGAACCAAAGACGAACTTGCAAAGCCAAAAAGCAACAAAGGCCGCACGGTGGGCGACAACAGAAAACTTGGAGGAAGAACTAACCCAGTATGATAGCTTAGCATTCCCGGTCATTCTCTTTCTTAACTCGGCCTCAATGGCTTCTTCCTCCGGAGAAAGCTCTATGGTGGCAGGATCCGCATCACCAAGGATTGGCAGGAGTAGTTGGTTGGCCACTTCCTCAAGAGTCACGGTCAGTTCGCCGCAGGAGAAGAAGAATGTGTGGGTGGTGGCACACCACCGGCGAACCAAGTGACGAAGGTTATAAATGTCTCGGAAATTTGAAAGACTCCGGGATAAAACGATGGCCTTCAGAACGCCGACCCGCTGCAGCAACCCCATAAAAACCGTATCGAATAACTCTCAGTCAACCCACTCCTTCCAGCCCAAGGCCATTCCTGACCCAAACTTTAAAAATGAATCGGCACGGGAAGAGAGACCCCCTGACGGATGACCAAATCGAAAATGGAGGAAGACACTGGAGCCCAAGAAATATTGGGGTTTCGTCTGCACATGGAGAGCCACACGCGGCCTAGCGGCGGTGGCACATAATCGTCGAGAACCTCGGGGAAGTGAGGGTAGGCATTATACCAAGGATCAATTAGAGGGGCACACTTACTGTCTGGGTCGCGCGCGCGCATCTTCCTCATCGGAATGATCGGATTCGGAGTACATGGCCTCCTCACCCATTTCTTGTCCGGCGGGAGGATCAGAAACTTTTTCTTTCTCTTTGTGGCTGGAAGAACTTTGACTTTTCACTGGCGTCATTGTGCGATGGTTCGATCAAAGTAAAAGGGGTATAGGTGTTCGAAGAGAAGAAGACGGTAAAGGAAGAGTGACAAATACGATGTTTTGGAAAAGAAGGTATTTGTGTTTGATTTTCGAAGGGACTCTCTTCTTAAATACCTGAGTCATTAATACTGGCCTGAAGGAAGGCGACTGATCAGCCATCGAAAGAAGAATAAAATAAATGAAGCGACAGTTGTGTCTTAGGATAACTGCCATTCTGGGAAATTCGAAGAGTCACCACTGTTCATGGCAGGAAAAGAAATATATGTATATATGAAGGGGCCCACAGTTTCAAAAAGCCCACGAAGGAAAAGAAAGAAGGGAAACAGAAAGGACAGAAAGGTCTTTTATTCACATATGGACCGCAGGAACGCTCCATATGTTCAGGGGGCTAAATGTTGAGGGTCATTTTTTGAAATAGACAGAAGGTAGCCCAATCCAGCAATACGGGCAGCAGAGAAGCGGCAGATTAAGTAAAACCATTAGGCCCAAGCGGCAGGAACAATGGATCACAGGCCCTTAATACAAACAAATGGGTCTTGAAGAAGTAAGTGGGCCTAAAAGGCCCGGAAAGAGAGAAAATAGCACCCATGGGCAGTATATGGTATAGAAAAGAGAGAATGGGCCGCGGCAGGCCCAAAGCAATGTAAACAAAGAAAGTAGGGGATAATGGCAAGCCCATGAACCCCAAGGATGAGAGTGAGGAAATTGGGCCAGGGAAGCCCAATTAAGTTAGTAAAAGCCCATTGGATGCGGAGTTAGTAAATGGGCCGAGGAAGTCCAAAGGAAGTAAATGGGTCGGAGAGGCCCAAGGGAAAAAAAAGGGACACTGGAGCCTATAAGTGAGAACATCAGTGGCCATATTAAGCCACTGGGGGAAAGAATGGAACGGCAGGCTTGAAAAAAGGCCCAGCAGGAACAAGTCGCCGCAGCAGGAAATGCTAAGTAATGCAGTAGGAAGCCAAGGCAATTAAAGAATTGGGTTGAAAAGAACGTAAAGCCCAGTACTGAGTAAAGCCCAGGTCCTAAGGGAGCGGGAAATCAGAGTAGTAGCTCATGAAAAGCGAGAAACGGACGGCAGGCAGTACATGCAAAGTCTCCAATCCACGGCAGATGCATGAACAGCAGGCGGATTTCAGACATATGCACGCGCAAGGCCTAGGCACCACTAACCTATACCCAACCAATACGGGACATGGTGAGGTCATGGGTCAGAGGTACGAGGGCATGGTTTGGTGGTGGGGAGAGGGGAAGACCTGTTTGAGGTTCCTGCTCAAGCTCTTTCGGGGGATACGTCCTGTTTAGATGACATACCTCCCAAAAGAGGCAAGGCTGAGTTGGAACCACTAGGTGCATGCCATGAGGGATAGAGAGAGAGAAACATCACCGCGGCAGGAAGTGGTGCCACGGCAGACTAACAGACAAAATAGTTGTCTTTGTCTGTAATAGGGGGACTCGCAAACGGAAAAGTGATGGTCGGCAAGTACGCCCAGACCAGACAGAGGTGGTTAAGGGGTAGAATAGTAAAATTCGGTCACGGCAGGCACTATAAGAAGGAAGCCTCTGCCGTGTACACAACAAGAACGCAATACAACACAACGTAAAAAAGACTCTGAGACATACTTAGGAAAACAGGGGAAGCACAATACTAAAAATCACAGTTGTGGAAATCACTAAGGAAAGACTAAAAATGAGAGAAAAATAGAGAGAAAAAGAGCAAGAGTTAGTGGCATGCACCGATAGGGTCCCTTCCCTTCTCTCCCTCTCAAATCCCAGCTCTCTTCCATAATTGTCCTGGGCATTGTCCATTTAGGTCCGCCTCCCTCAAACCCATTAATTTCCACGGCAGGAATTCTTTTCCTCGGAGGTTAATCGTGTTGAGAAGAGGCGTTCTTCCTCTTTGGCCTTGCTCCTATGGACCGAACAGAACTTATTTCCTTTATCTGTTGATTAATCTTTATTACCATTTGCCCTTACTATTTTATTTGTGAAAATCGTTAATATTATTGTGATTATGGATCATATGGTCATTTCCTATTAAAAGAACTATCTGGTCATTCCAGAATACACGGTTCTGTTTTATCAATTGTATTTGTCTACCGCAAGCTTCTCTGAAACAGCTTTGCCTACCGCAAGCACTCTCCTATCAGACGAGGCATAGTTCGCACACAAGCCGGCCAAGTTGAGTTCCAGTTGGACCGGTCTCGACTCCCGCAACCCAGAACACTTGGACCTACAATCACAAAGGGGCAGCCCAGCCCAACACAGTAAAAAAGGCCCCCACATTCTTTAAGACTAAATTAACTCAGTAACTCTCTCTCTCTCTGATTGGTTGGCTAAATGAATGAGCTTTATTTATATTTTGCTTTTTCCTGTTTTTTGTCTTTTTGAATTTGGCTTTATCAGTTTATCTTATCCGTTGGTGTTGGTCAGTGTGTGTTCACTATGTTGGTGTTGGTGTTGGTGTTGGTGTTGGTGAGATATTAATTGTCTTTTAGTGTAATGTGTACTGTGATTTGTGAATCTGTGATTGTGAAATTTTCTGATTGGCAGGCTATTGTGATTGGGGTATCAGGCATGAGGCTTGTGCTTGTCTGTTGAGTGGGGTGGGGGTAGATGGGCTGATGGACTAATGTGCAAATGGTTGGCTCTTTTAGTGTAATGTGCACGTAGATGTGTGCTAATGCAACTAATAAATAATAATTTAATTAACCAATAATTAATTGGAGAAAACAACTAATAAACAATAATTAATCATTTAATTAATCAATACATTATAAAAGAGAAACAAATTAAATTATGTTAGGCTAAACAACAATTAATAATTTAATAATTAATAAAACAACAATACAACAAATTATAGTTTATAAAAGACAAACAAATTAATGAAACAACTAAACAACAATAGTTAATAATTTTATTAATATTTCAAATAAACTTATAGTTTATTGTATAGGTACCTTTGTTCATTTCTTTTCTTTTCATTTTTTTTCCCCTTTTGAGGTTTTTCGGTGTACAAAATGCAAATTTGTTTTGGTTTTAAGAACATTTTTTTTTTTTAAAGCACAAACTTCATGCCGGCCAAATCTTGAATTTCGGCTGGTACTTCCCGAAACATCCGAAATAGACCGAAATGACCCGAAATTTTTTCAAAGTAAAATAGGAACACCCTGGACGAAATTCCTGGAGTCGCTACTGTGTACAACTTCAGGTTTTGCCAACTAGCTCATTGTGGAGATATTGAGATCATTTTGCGTCAACCTCCAAATAAAGCTGCAACCATTATTTGTTTCTCCCACATGGAATTATAATACGAATGAATATTTCATTCATCAAAAAACACAAACTGTTACCCGAACAGTTAAAAAAAAAAAAAAGCGGCAGTGTTATATTTTATGTAGGAGAATAGGAAGAATGATATAATAATGTAAAAAAATTGTCATAAATCAAAATTCAAGAAATTTGGAAATTGAGAAGGCACTACTGTAAATCTTCATAAAGTCGGTAGCAAAATGGTGTGTCATACGCATAGTTTTAAAAACTGGACCGGACCGGCCGGTTCGACCGGTTCAACCGGGAACCGGACAGTAATCCGGTCCGGTTATGCTTAAAAATCAAAAAAGTAAGAAAAACCGGATTAACCGGTAATCGTTGAAAAAACCGGAAATCAGGATGGTTGAACCGGTCTTGCAAAGTTGATGAAAGAGATCTGGAATGGAGCTTTATTTTGCAGAAAAATCTTATTCTTTTTTCAGATCTGCTGGTCTAAGTGGGTAAGGACAGATTTTTTGCTATAAAAATCTTCTTTTTTCTCAAATCTGCTAGGCTTGAGAGAGTGAAAATTACTGAATGCTCATGCTTGGTGTTGAAACCAGCCTCTTGGACTGGTATGATGCATCCACAGCTCTTCGGTGAGACAGGAAATGAGAGGAGCTGATGGAGATCAACTTCCACAGAGAGAGAGAGAGAGAGAGAGAGATATGGAGGTACTGGAGCCCGGCGGACAAAACAATGAGAATGAAAAAATAAAAGTTCCTACTTCCTAATAGTAAACCGTGGGGTCTGTAGGATGCTAGATTTATTAGAGGAAATTTAAAAATAAAATAAAATAAAGAAGAGTGTACGTGTGTGGCTGGGAATGGGGTAGTGAATTGGCCATAATAATTAACAAGTCGGTGTGTTGTCTAGTCACTTGACTTTTTGAGGGGGGTTTTTTAATTTTTTTTTTTGAACAAATAAATAGTTAAAGTTGACTATTATTTATAAAAATAAAAATTTGAAACTTTAATAGTAGATTATTTTTTTATTGTCAATAATTACTTACTAGTAAAAAAAAGGTAGTATGTAAAAAAGGAAAAAAAAATTCTATATTTTATATTTTCTTAAAATAAGTTATTAAAATTCAAAATTCATATAAAAATTATTTAAATATTTAAATTATATTAATTATGACATCATCGGTTCGACCATCGGTCCGACCCCGGTCGGACCATAAAACCAGTAATTAGTCTCTTTTCCGGTTTTTTGTCCGTTCCGGTTTTTAAAACCATGGTCATACGTCACTTTTCAACCAAATTCACTCATTTAAGCCTCCATTTTGATGAGTTGTATATTTATAGTAATTTTTCATTTATTATAACTTTTCTTTGTAAGTTTGAAAATATATCTTTATTTTTGGGATATTTCCTATAGTTTGTAGTATTAATTTTTTTGAGATAATTACGCATTATCTAATTGTGTTTTGGTTGGTTTCATTTTGCCTACCCATTATTTGAAAAGTATTACTTTACTTACCCAAGGCAAATCTTTATAATCAAAGATTCATTCAATAGTGTTAAGTCAATCAATGAATTCTACCACTGCAACTTGGCTTCAAAATTTGGAATATACACCTTTAGACCATAATCTTGCTAGAAGTGGAAGTTTTTGAACCTTTGAGGATAGGGCGGGTAGTGGAATGAGATCCTTGGCTATGAGCATAGTGGAATCGGTAGACATCCTCTTTATCATAACTAGCAGCTTCAATCTCCGAATCAAGATGCCTAACACCACATATCCTCCGAACTCATAAAACTCTATAGAGTCTAGACACTACTTCTTTTAGTTGTCTCCTTATTTCATCCATTTCGAAATCTTGCCTATCTCTCTCGGATGCACGTGGTTCCTCAGTACGTTTTGGCCATGTTGACGACAACTAACCATATATAGAACAAAAGCTCTGGTACCAAAGTTGACACCAGTTGTTGGATAGATACTTTTGGAAGATGAAAACTCACATACAATAAAATTATACAAAGCTCTCCGTCAAGTAGAAATTTAATGGGATACAAATTATCACCACCCAAGAGAATTTTACCAAGGACACAAGGCTTGAATAAATTCACCACTCAATAGAATCTACAAAAGAGATACAAAATTTTTAAATCAGACAAGTTTTGTTATTACATTCAAAACTATTCAACGTTTGTCTTCTTCACTTACAAAAACACATAAATATTTGCTTAGAACAGCCCTCTAAGAGCATCTCCAATAGAGTAGGTAAAGGCAAAATATAGAATGAAACCAGAAAAAAGAGCTCCAATAGTCTCTCTAAAACTCTTTTTTTTTTTTTGCTCATGAACAGTAGCTCATCAAGTTTGATGGGCTACTGCAGATTAGCAACTGATTTTTTTTCATTAAAAAATTCCAGAACTTAATATTTTATCACTTCTTTCTTTTTCTTCTTTGATTTGTTTTTGGGTCTCACACTCTCTCTTTGTTTCTTCTCACAAAACAATTCTTGTTCTCATAAAACCAATTTAATTTAAACAACAAATCTAAAATCAGGACAACAACAACAACAGATCAAGAACAGGGAAAAAAAAAAAAATAGAACAACAATAAAAGATCAGGAAAAAAAATAGAAGCTGATCTAACAAATTTAAAATCAGAAACAACAACTAATCAAGAACAAGGAAAAAAAAATAGATGCCGATATGACCCCTAGTTGCATGCACTCCGTAGTGAGGAGGAGGAGCGGCAGTGGCAGTGTGGTGGAGCAAGGGCAATTTCTTCTTTCTCTCCATGCGTGTCTATGTGTGTTTGAAGATAATGAAACCAAAAGGCAAGCAAGATTATGTGAGATGTATCACAGAGAGAGCTAGAGAATGTCCTTGAATTAAGTTGAAAAAGATAAAGTAGAAAAAGAGAGCTGGAGAATGTGTTGTAGAATTAAGTAGAAAAGGAAAATAAGAATGGAGAATAGAGATAAGAGTGGGTATATGTGTGTGGAAGAGAAAAAAAAATAAAAACGTGGGGATGAAAGAAAAGAAAAATAATATACAGAATAAAAAATCACAATTGAAAAATGCTACCACAATATTTTTACAATAAATCTTAAGTAACAGATTATTATTAGCTAATATTGGTGAGTAAAAAAATAATTTCAGTGGTGGGTTCAAATTGTAACTAGTAACAACTTTTCACATAAGATTTTGTTGTGAAAGTACTACGAAAAATGTTCTGAACGTAATACTTCTCATTTAAAAATATAGCCATTGAGAATGAATAGAGGAAGAATAAATGAAGATTAAAAAAAGAATAAAGAAAGAATAAAAAATGGATGAAGAAATAATATTTAAATAAGATGAAGAAATGATAGAGAATCTATTGGAATGTGTATTTAAAAAAATAAATTGGTAAAAGGTAAATATCACTGTTCACTGTCTAAACAGTACAAAAATTTAGAGAAGTGATTGGAGATGCTCTAAGCAATGGAGAAATAATATGCTAGGCTAGTTCCAAAACATCATAGAAGGAAACTTTTTTTTTTTTTTTTTTTTTTAAGAAAGAAACTTAATAGTTGCAAAACATAAAAGGAAAAAGAAAAAAAACCTTGCGATTCCAATACATAGATAGCTGATACTAATGCAGAATAAACACATGAAGTTAGATTGACATTAAAAAGTTTAAAATGACACTTCAAAGTCTTGTGTAGGGGTGTCCACGGGTCGGGCCAGGTCGGGTTTGTGCCCAACCCAGACTCGACCCGATATTATCAGGTGGGGAAAATTTCGACCCGCAACCGACCCGCCGAAAGTTTCAGATCAACCAGGTCGGGTCGTATCGGTTTTCGGGTGTGAATCAGTCGGTTTCGAGTTTTCCGATTTGCTGATTTTTGGCCGAAATCTGGCCGGATCTTGTCAAATCTGGCCGGATTTAACGAGAGTTGGGCAAGATTCCTTTGGATCTATGAAAATTTGGCCAAGATTTGGCCGAGCTGGGGTCGGGCTTACTGGATTATTGGCCGAGTTTGAGTAGATCTGGGTTGGATTCGCCGGAATTAAGCATATTTGAGTAAGGAAGAGACTAGATCTTGGTCGGATTTGAGCTGATCTGAGTGAAGGGAGCCCAAACTTGGCCGAATCGGAGCTGAGAAGCGCCAGATCGTTGCCGGATCTACATGATTTTCGTCGTTCTTTGAGGTTTTGTCGGGCGGGTCGGGTGGCACGAGTTTTTGAGGACGAAACCCGCCACTCGACCCGCCAGAGTCGGGTTCTGACGGTTTGAGACCCGTCACTGACCCGTCGAAAGTGTCAGCTTGGCCGTGATGGGTCAGTTCCGGTCGGGTTGGTCGGTTTCGGCGGGTCTTCGGTTTGCATGGACACCCCTAATCTTGTGTATGTAATCGGCCTGGAAGTGGGCATCCAAGTTCAAGTTGCATAACTCTTCTGGCTGGGCTAGCAATACACTATGGGCTGTCCTGTGTCACCAAATAAAACCCATCCTATATATAAAGGACCAAAATTAAATGTACCGATATTAAAGACACCAAAATCAAGCCGACCTCATACACGAAGGGAAGAAATTGTCCATCTTTTGAAATTTCAATTACCAAATTCAGATTTTTAATTTTGAATGACCAAAGTATAATTTACCCAAGTTTTTCAAAAAAGTTATATGCATACAGCTTGTAGAATGTATAAATTTCTTCTCTTTTTAAAACTTCGTTTACTTTATTAAAAAAAAAAAAACACTTAGCCAGAGTTAGAAGCTCGTAAAACAAATTCGGATATTTTTCTTTGAATATACTGATTTAGATGCTGTTATCTAATTATAAATCAGTGGCTTGAAATTCATTTAGTAGGGAATATAACACAACTTACACAAGCTATCTGATTTTGTTTTAAAAATATTCATTTATTTTTGCAATGCAGTAGCAAATTTGAGTAGAAAACATCGATAAAATGTTAAAAAGTTCAACTTCTTAAAAAAAAATTGTTCAACTTGATCAACATTATACAACATTTAATTAGCATAACAAGAATTCCAACTTTAAATAAATGTAAAGTGGACGAATGAGTATTTAATATGCATATTTATATGTGTATATGGATTTGCAACACCAATGATCACACAACAGAGATAGAACAATATTAAACTCGTAGAAGAAGAATAATTAAAAGAGAGGGAACTGATTTCTCCATACCTAATTCTCAACTTATTTAATCCGCATATAGTCAAGATAAATTTCTTATGCATGAGCAAACTTGTTCCATTCCTCTCCGATTTCCGGTTGGCATCTTCTACTTAACTCGGGACATATGGCACTTCTGAATGATCTTCGAGCCACAATTTGGGGTAATCCAAAATTATAAGTTTTTTAAGTGTTTCAAGATTCAGTTGCCACTCTGGTAATGTTGTCAAGTTGGGACAACTCTGGATTGATATGGACTGTAATGTTTTTGCAGACTGTTCAATCCATTCAGGCAAAACCACCAACTGTGGTAATTTAGAGAAGCTTAATGCTCGAAGACTTGTTGGGAATTCTTCTTGATTGTCTTCCCCTTCAGTCAGATCAAGTTTTTCACAATTCTCAATGGCCAAAACCTCTAAACTAGTAAGGAATTTTAGGATTGGAATCAAAGAAATCATACCCCCACAACTGTCAATAATCAACATCCGAAGGAGGCCTGTGCAACCTTGCAACATTTCAGACAAAGATTCTAGATTGCCACAATCAAATAGTGCCAAATTTCTTAGAGAATTCCAGGCCATAAGTAGAGAATTTTGTTTGGTTGTTATTGACAACCATCTGAGGCTGATCATGTATCTTATATCTTTTGGCAGTTCTTCTAATTTTTTGTTTGAAACTGAAGCTAGATTGAAGTAAGATTGAAGAAGCAATGCAAGTGTATAGTTTCAATTTTATCACTGCTTAAGCTACTTAAAAGTCTAGTTATGGATATTATGTTAGTGTACAGAACGGCATGTCTTTTGTACAAAGAGTAGTTGATAGTTAGTTACATAGTAGTGCCACTTGTCATGCTTAGATTGGCTAGATAGTTGGTTATTCTATTATGTGGTTTCCCGCTCCTCTGTTTCTCTTATATAAAGAACAGAGGCAAATATTTATCAATACACGAAATCATTTCACAAGCTTCACAATGTTCACTCTCTCTTCCATTTCCTCCATTTTTAAACCTTCGAGCTTGTATGTGATTTCAACATTTTTCACATCCATCAAGTAATAAAGTCTGCAGATTTTGAAGCTTGCAAATGGAGTTTGAGAGTTTTTTCATTTTTTTCATTTTTGCTTAAATTTATCCACCTTAAATGCTTCATGGTACCGATAGAGCTAGGTAACACCTCAAAACATGAGTCAATTAAATCTAGAACTCGCAAGTATTTAAATCCTGAGAGACACGCATCAATAAAGGATTCAGAAGTGAGTCCAACCCCTTCAATCGTAGAAAAAATGGTCCGTAAACTCTTTGATTTTTGTAAACATTTCAAAATATATTCATCCTGCCAAGTGTTGTCATAATAGGACAAATGCCAAACCTTTTTAGAGATGTTTTGGGTCTGACAATTCATAATTAAGCACTCACTTTGGGCTATTGATAGAGCTAGATCATGCGCAAGATCACGTATTTTGAATAGTCGAAAGTAACCAGCATCACTATAATCTTCAAGAGAGCATCTTGAAAAGAGCACATCTACATATTGGTTGCCAATATCTTCTGGCTCTTGATTTTCATCCGGTGATTGAAGCAACGCTTGTGCCATCCAAAATGGAATTAAGTCTAAAGTATTTTACTTATAATCTGTAAGAAAGCACAAGGATCTTTAGAAAGAAACGAAGTGCTAGAGAGAGAATTCAGGTTGAAGAAGAAACTGATTTCTCATTGATGAAATGAATCAATACAATCTCTGTGTTTAAATAGAAAAACAGAGAGCCTCAGAGAGCAAAGAAAAATATCCCCCAAATACACGGAGACCGTTATAGCACGTGAGTCAGTTAGTTACTCCACGTGTGAACAAATTCCACTTAAAACATGATAAACTACATGTAGCTTTATACACTAAAACCTGAACTACAATAATTACATTATTGTGATGTCGTTTTAGTCTTGACATTCATTTCTTCGTTTCTTTCTTCTTCTGTTGTATTTCTGTTCTTTCTTTCTGATGTGGATTACAGTCTTGATACTCCCCCTCAAGATGAGAACCTGGATTGTGAATGTTCACAATATTCATCTTGGAAAGTAATGCTCTCAACTGTTGACCACTTAGAGCTTTTGTGAGGAGATCAACTAGTTGAGAATGAGTGGGAGTGAAGAACAATCTGAGCACTTTATCTTGGACCTTATCTCTGACCAAGTGACAATCGATTTCTATATGTTTGGTTCTCTCATGAAACATAGGATTCTCACCAATGTATATGGCTGCCTGATTATCACAGAAAAGCATAGCAGGTCTGGGATGAAGAACTTCCAAATCCTTTAACAAAGCCAAAAGCCAAGTTATTTCGCAAGTGGTCACTGCCATGGCTCTATACTCTGCCTCAGCAGAGGATCTAGAGACTATAGATTGCTTCTTGGTCTTCCATGAAATTAGAGAATTTCCTAGGAAAATACAAAAACCAGTGGTAGACCTTCTGGTGTCAACATAAGATGCCCAATCTGCATCTGTGTAAGCCTTTAATTGCACGTCTGATTTTGATGACAAAAGAACACCCTGACCAGGACTCCCTTTAAGGTACTGCAACACTTTGTAAGCTGCATCCAGATGAGGTTTTCGTGGTTTGGACATAAATTGACTCAGTTTTTGAACTGAGTAAGTAATGTCTGGTCTGGTTATAGTGAGATACAACAATCTCCCTACTAATCTCCTGTAAACACCAGGATCAGGTAGCAACTCCCCACAAAACTTGCTTAACTTCAAATTTTGTTCCATAGGAACTCTGCTAGGTTTGCAACCTGTCATCTCAGCATCTTTAAGTATCTCCAAGGCATATTTCTTTTGGCACAAAGAAATGCCTTGTTCTGATCTGGCCACTTCAAGACCAAGAAAAAATCTCAGGTTTCCAAGGTCTTTCAGCTTGAACTCTTGATTCAAAAACACCTTAAGTTCATTAACAGCATGAGCATCATTGCTGGCAATAAGTATGTCATCAACATACACCAATAGAGCTGTAAAAGACTGATTACACTTCTTTGTAAAGAGAGAGTAATCTGACTTAGATTGCTTGAATCCACACTTCAAAATGGTAGATGAAAACTTGGAGTACCATTGTCTTGAGGCCTGCTTAAGACCATACAGAGACTTATTTAGCTTACACACCAATTGCTCCCCCTTGCTATGAAACCCCTGAGGTAGGTGCATGTAAACATCCTCATGGAGATCACCATGGAGGAAATCATTGTTTACATCAAGTTGAACAAGGTGCCAACCCTTCACAGCAGCAATGGCAAGCAAAGTCTTCACTGAAGTCATCTTAGCCACAGGAGAAAAGCTATCGGTGAAGTCCAAACCCTCTTGTTGGGTGAAGCCCTTGGCCACAAGCCTTGCTTTGTACCTCTCCACTGTCCCATCATACTTGATCTTATATACCCATTTGCACCCAATTGCCTTCTTGTGGGGAGGTAGGGAAGTAAGATGCCATGTCTGATTAGACTCCAATGCTGTAATCTCATCAGCCATAGCATTCTGCCACTTAGGATCTTTGACAGCCTCAGAATAAGACTTGGGCTCAGAAACAGTAGTGATTAGGGAACAAAAATGGGAATAAGAAGGTGATAAACCAGAAGAAGTGAGGTAATCAGATAATGGATATTTAGTACCTGACATGGAAGAGAGACAACCTGGCTTGATGGGTGGATTGGAATGAGTAAGCTGAGCATGAACAACATTACTGCATTTATAGTCTTGCAAATAAGCAAGAGCTTTACTGATTCTAGTAGATTTTCTTAAGGAAGGAATGGAAGCATGATTAGAGATAGGAATAGGATTGGAAACAGGTATAGGGTCTGCAGAATTAACAGTAGGAGGTATGAGTGAATCAAGAATGGAATTGGGAATTGAAGCATGTATAGGTTCTGCAGAATTATCAGCAGTAGGTATGGGAGAAGCAGGAATGGAATTGGGAATAGGATCATGTATAGGGCCTGTAGGAGTAGCAGCAGGAAGGGTTGGGGAAGAGGTTGATAAGTTTGAAGTAATGTTGGAGTTAGAAATAGGCAAAACAGATGTGGAATCAAGAATTAGAGTTGTGACAGGAGTAATAGGGTGAGAAGTAGAAGGTAAAAGATCAGTGTAAGAATCAAAGGAAGGAAAAATATGAGGCAAGTGGATGGTAGAATAAGGTGAAGCTGAATAGGTGGAGGATATGAAGGGAAAGACAGTCTCATGAAAAAGGACATCCCTAGAGATAGAAATTTTCTTGGTAGCTAATTCAAGGACCTTGTAACCTTTAACACCGTAAGGATAACCCAGAAAAACACATGGCAAAGATCTAGGATCAAATTTAGACCTATTGTGAGACAGAGTAGAGGCAAAACATAGGCATCCAAAAACCTTTAGATGATCATAGGAAGGAATTTTGTTATAAAGTTTCTCAAAAGGTGTTTTGTTGCCTAGAATGGAAGAAGGTAATCTATTAATAATATACACAGCAGTTAAAACACAATCACCCCAAAAGGTAAGAGGCATATTGGACTGAAATTTTAAAGCTCTTGCAATGCTCAATATGTGTTGATGTTTCCTCTCCACAATTGAATTCTGTTGTGGAGTGGCTACACATGAATGTTGATGTAAAATTCCTTGGATAGCATAAAATTCTTTTAGGATAAACTCTTGAGCATTATCAATCCTAATAGCCTTGATTTTGGTGTTAAACTGTGTGGATATCATGTTGAAAAAGGAAATCAACAATGTTCTGGTTTCTGATTTGTTTTTCATAAGATACAACCATGTGGACCTTGTGGCATCATCAACTATGGTAAGGAAATATCTAAAACCATCATGAGTGGATTTGGCAAAAGGACCCCATACATCACAATGAATAAGATCAAATGCAGATTCAGACATATGATTGAAGAAAGGAAAGGGCAAACGTTTTTGTTTTGCAATGGGGCAAAGAGGACAAGTTTTATTGCTATGAACATTGCTTACATCAGGAATACAATCATGTAAAGCCTGTAATTTTACATCTAAAGCATGTCCTAGTCTAAGATGCCAAAGAAAAGGCTTGGTTATGACAGGAATTTCAGAAACATTATTGACAAAAGTACTAAAAACAGAATCCAGAATAGAAGATGCTGCAGAATCAGTTTTGCAAGGAGTTGTAGATAGCAAGTAGAGGTTGTTATGTAGTTTACCCACTCCAATCGTTTTCCAACAAGAAAGGGCCTGTATGAAGCATAAATTGGACAAGAAAACAAAGCAACATGACAGGCTTTTTGTCAATTGACTCACTCAGATCAAATTGAAAGTGAAAGTAGGAACACATAACACATTTTCCAGAACAAGGCTAGCTGTAACTTGAATGGTGCCAATGTGTGTGACAACCACTCTCACCATTAGGTAATTGAACAAAAGATGAAATGGAACTTGTGATTTTAGTGAAAAGTTTAACAGAATGGACAATGTGATCTGTTGCCCCAGTTTCCAGGACCCAAGTTTGCTTACCAAAAATTGTTTTATTGGCTGGATTAGTGGCAAAAATGGAATGCTGCATATTCAAGCACACAGAATCTTGTAAAGAGGCACAAAGATTACCTGAAATAGCAGAATTTGCTATAGCTACAACATCATTGGAAGTACCAGATATGGATGCATGAGTACTCAGTAGGGAAAGCAATTGTTGATACTGCTCTGAAGTAAAAGGAAATGGATTACTCTGATGCACGAATTCAGGTTGACCTTGATTATCATCAGTCATAACCTGATTAGCCTTGGCAATCCTTCCTTTTTGCTTATAACCTGGAGGAAATCCAACAATCTTGTAACATTTTTCCATAATGTGACCAAGCTTTCCACCGTGGCTACACACAGGTCTTCCTTTGCCAATATTCCCTTTGAAATTACTGCCATTTCTGTTGTTTGGAGAAGAACCTTGATTAAAAGTTTGGTTCTTAACAGCAAGTACAGCTGATTCAATAGAAGGAGCACCATTAAAGGTTGAAAACCTTTGCCTTTCTTCCTGGATTACCAACGAGAAAGCCTTATCTATTGATGGAACATGCTCCATCATAAGGATTTGAGTCTTGACTTGTGAATAGCAGTCATTCAGTCCATTGAGAAACTGCATGATTGAATCTTGATGATAAATATGTGCAATCTTATCATTTACTCCACAATTGCATTTGCCACATGAACAACTTGGTAAAGGCCTGAGATTCAACAATTGATCCCAAGCAGCTTGAAGGTCAGTGAAAAATGTTGTCACTGTGGAATCGCCCTGCATTATAGTGGAAATTTGCTTCTGGAGCTGAGAAATTCTAGGTCCATTGGCTTGCAAAAAATGAATCTTGAGTGCATTCCACACTGCAAGAGCTGTGTCTCTGTAAATGACACTAGCTTTGATGTGAGGTGATACAGAATTCAAAATCCAAGATGAGATCATTGAATTGCATTTTGACCATGCCTATTTCTCGAGCGATGTGACTGCCATGGAAGCAGTGATGGAGCCATCAACAAAGCCAAGTTTACTTTTGGCATCCAAAGCCATTATCATCGCAGACCAGGTTGGATAGTTATCCTCAATCAAATGTTGAGCAACGAGGATCGCACCAGGAGATTCTCCATGATGCATAAAGAATGGACTGCGAGGATCTTCCATTGGAGAGAGCTCGCGATGTGAAGAATTGGATGAGGCAGTTTCAGTGTTTGACGCCATTGATAAAGGCTCAAGCTCTGATACCATATAAGAAAGCACAAGGATCTTTAGAAAGAAACGAAGTGCTAGAGAGAGAATTCAGGTTGAAGAAGAAACTGATTTCTCATTGATGAAATGAATCTATACAATCTCTGTGTTTAAATAGAAAAATAGAGAGCCTTAAAGAGCAAAGAAGAATATCCCCCAAATACACGGAGATCGTTATAGCACGTGAGTCAGTTAGTTACTCCACGTGTGAACAAATTCCATTTAAAACATGATAAACTACATGTAGCTTTATACACTAAAACCTGAACTACAATAATTACATTATTCTGATGTCGTTTTAGTCTTGACATTCATTTCTTCGTTTCTTCCTTCTTCTGTTGTATTTCTGTTCTTTCTTTCTGATGTGGATTACAGTCTTGATATAATCTTTTAAAAGAAATGAAAAATAAGCAAAACATTGTTTCAAGTAAGACGGCATCTGATTGTAACTCAATTGCAAGGCCGACAAAATATCACCTTCTTTTCTGTTCTATTTCCAGATTTCATAGTCTTTAACAAAATGCCAATCGTGCTCATCAAGCTTTGAATATAATAAGCTTCCCAACGACTACACTGCCAAGGGAACTCCTTTGCATTTCTTCACAATCTCTTCCCCAATTTCCACTAGGTTTGCATGTTGCCTCTCTTCTCCTTCATCAAATGCCCATTTTATAAATAAAGACACACTCTTTTTGTGGAAGACCTTTCAAATTGTATGGGCACATGGTGCTCATCATGGAAGCAATTGTGGGGCTGCGTGTAGTTACAAGGATCTTACTTCCATTGGCACCCCCCATCAACAAATTCCTCAACTCAATCCATTTCACCCTGTCCTCGTTCTAAACGTCATCCAAGCTGAGCAAGAATTTCTTACCATCCAGAATATTTCGAAGGCGCATTTGCAATTGCTTTTCCTCCAAATCGTTACAATTTTCACTAGTTATTGATCTGATAATTTTTACCAATAGCTGTTTTAAAACGAATTCATCAGAAACACACACCCAACCTTTTAACTCAAAATGGTGGACTACTCTTGCATCATTGAACGCTAGTTTAGCTAATGCAGTTTTACCAACCCCTCCAATCCCAACTACAGAAATAATAGAGACCTTTTGATCATCTGCAGGATGCCTTAGACATTCTATAATTTGTTCTTTGTATTGGTCTCTTTCTATTACATCTAAAGCCTGGACAAAGGAGTAGCTCATCTCCCTCCCACGCACCAAATGCTTATTATCCGACCGTTGAGAGAGATGAAACTTATCCTTATCGGCTGCAACCTCATCTAAACGAGCTCTAATTTCTTTGACTTTGTGAGCCATCTTGGTTCGGAATACAAGTGAATTAGAGGGAGAAAAGAAATGGCGTACCTTCCTGGTGGTGCTTCCTTGTATTTCCACCACTTGCCTCCGCAGCGCTTCACACTCGAATTCATCATGGACATCTTGAGCATCATAAAACACTTCTTTGAGCTGCCCAAGCTAGACGGTCAGCTCCTGATTATGAACCTGTTGGTCTTTTGCATCCAACAACACAGCTTTGATGGTGGATAGGGTGTTTTCAAGTCTGTTCAGATCGCTTTCAACACCCCATACCAAGCAAGCTTCTTGGAAAGCCAAAGGACCCTATTTTCCCCAGCACTTTTGCTGTGATGTTAAAGACAAATGTTTCTGCAGCCATCTTAGAGAGAGAGAGAGAGAGAGAATGAACATAGTTTCTTAATTTGTGTGAGGTTGAAAGTAGAAAATGAGGAAAAGTAAAGGGATTTCAGTTTCAAAGTATGAGCTGGTTCTTAGTATTCCCACCCAACCATTGACTTTCTAGTATATTCACATGGCTGCCAGCTGGCCCCAAATACAATTTCTTTGTTTTGTTTTTGAGTTCTTTGCTTTGATTTGACATGATTTATATACTCTATTACTCATTATATTTCTTTTGGTGGCTATGTGTGCCATTTGCACCTTTCGACTGGAACGGTAAGAGAACAGGGCAAAACAGGCGACAATCAATTTTGTGTCTTGTATGTATTGTGTGATAGAGATTAGAATACTCATAAACAAATGTCACAATTTATTTGGATATTAAATAGATTAAATGGTCATAACAAATAATGATTTTAACTAAAACCCTAATGTAGGGACTCAAATTGGATTGGACCCAGAATAAGGATGGGTTTCTAGCCCAACAAGCCCAAACAATAAATTTTTAGAGCGTGGGTACAAGAACTAGTTCTATTTGGTAGAAAAGGTCATGGTTACAGTGCAGTAAAAGACACTTCAAGCTAACAGTATGATAAAAACTCTCCTCGGCTAGGTTTTAGAGGGTATCTTTTTCAGTTCTATTCTCCTTCCTTCCTCTTTCCAAAAGTCCCTTTTAATGTCACCTATTTCCATGTTATATACTGCGCTCCTTACCCCATTTTCACCGTACACGTATAGTTTCTATCTTGAGAACTCCTTTCTGTCCCATCCAGCACCTCCCGGAACTTTTGTTTAGTAGCCATAAAGCTGCTTGGTTACTGTTCAGGTATCACCTCCACATTAATGCGGCTAGAGAGTTAGCTGGAAAGCATTTAAAGTGGAGATAGTAGCCTTAGAAGATATTTGTTATCTTTCCCGGTTCCTCCTTAGGTCTATATTCACTTTCTAGTTCTAAGACAACTTTGCGGGGTACCCTGGATAGAGAGGTAGTTACACCCACCTCGGACCATGGTATCCGAGGTGAATCTTATCCTCGGACGCGTTTTGTGCTTTATATATATATATATATATATATATGATTTCCATCACAATACATTTCTTTAACCATCCTCGGACAAGTGAATGTCCTCGGACTGGGCCGTTGGGCCCCAAGCCCATTTCCTACGATTCCTATATCTTTTTAGGTAACAGGCCCCACAATAGCCCCTCAAAATCTCGCTTTTTTGTTACCTCGGAAAAAAGGGAGATTTTGATATCCTACCCTCACCTTCTTTGCGGACTTTCTTAGCCTTCAGAGCGCCTTTCTATCTGCCCAAGGCGGCACCTGACGTTTCGGCGTCAGGAGCGTGCCATCATTAAATGATGACGGCTCCTTTGTCCCCCACGTTCAACGGCAAGATGTGAATCTAACAGTGGAGGATTTTCAGTATTTATGGGCGGCATTTTTCCCGCTTACAATTTCTGCACCACTATAAAGAGCTTTTCAAATCAACTCTCTTTTCAGTTACAAAAATCGCACCGTCTCAGCGCATATTCATTGAACCTGCCTCTCTCTCTCACCACTCCACGCTCTCATAAATACTAAGAGTCTGTCCGAGGAGCTCATGTTCCAAACTTGTAAGTTTCCTTAACACACTTTAGTTTTCCATCCTCTTCGCTAATTTTTCTTCATAACTGTTAGGAAATGGGTAGGTTTAAGCATCTAGTTGACTCCGAGGAACAAATAGAGGCATTTAGAGCTAAGTATAGGATTCCCCCCACAGTGGCTATGAGATATGCTTCCACGAAAACATGGTTAAACGATAGGAAAATCGGGGAAGTGGTCATCCCTATGATCGCTTTTATAGAAGGAGGGATGACTATCCCTATGGGTAGCCTTACCAGAAGTTATCTTAGGTTCTTTAGGTTATCTCCCACTCAATGCACTTCAAATATGTTCAGAGTGCTTGGGAGTATAGAGGCCTTAAATGCCAGGATGAACCTAGGTCTGACCCATCACGATGTGAATTGGGTGTATAATCTCAATCATTTGAAGGGTCAGGGGTACTATCTGAAATCTAGGTTCCCTGAAGTAAGGTTGATTCAGTGTCTCCCTTTATCGAATAAAGGCCTAAAAGACGATTTTCTTATTTTTTTTGGGGAATGGCACGATGGTTTACCCTGTCCGACTAAAGAGGGAAAACCAGGTGGGGTTCCTAGGCTACAAGCCCTTATAATCTGAATTGTGTTTTTCACTTCATGTTACCTCTATTTCTGACAAAGTTTTTCTTCTGTTGTAATGATTTTGCAGACAAGCGGGCTACCAAACCTCAGTTCAAACTGGTTAACAGGGAAAGTTTAGACAGAATCCTTAGGTTCGAGGTGTACGTAAACCCATCGGACGGACAACTGAGAGCGGCCCACATCATCCTTCGATACAAGCCAATTTCTACGGTGTTTCAAGCTCCCAAGTGCATGATAAAGGCCAAAGACCCTCGGCTTCACCGTATCAGTGTAGCCTTCGAGGGATTCATTGTTCCCGAAGGTATTCCGATTCTTGAGGGTACTCCTTTCACTCAGCCGTTACCTGCGGCCACTCCTTCTGTAGGAGCCTCGTCGTCATGTTCCATTCCTCACGAAGTGAGGGAGGAAGAGGAGAAAGAAGGGGAAGAAGAAGAAGAAGAAGAAGAAGAACAGACTTCAGAAGGAGTTGTAGATTGTCAGATTCCGCAGACAAATTTGAAGTTTTCAACCAACCTCAATCACCCGAGGTGGATTCTGAAGGAATGGGCATTCAGAGGAAGAGCCAGAGGAGTTTGAAGGACGTAATCGAAGGCCAACCTAGGAGAGGAGTCCCAGAGAAGTCAACTCAACCCAGCCTCCCCCCTCCTCCTCCTTCTCAGCCACCCCAACCGCATGGGACTGAATCCAGTGACCCAAAGAGGAGGAGAGAGCCAAAAGATAAAAGAGTGATGGAGGCTGAGAGATCTCGCCCGACCCATGAAGCCGAGGACCTAAGAGCTGCGAAGCAGCAAAAGGTTACCTATGGGTCTCAACGTGTAGTGGAAAGGGTAACCACTCAGTCCTCAGAACCTGAGGCCTGGCTCCCTGATCCCATGCTCGGTGGTGAGCCTCTGAGGGAGGATGCCTCAATTAGGGACTTTAACGGCGGAGTTGGATGCCACGTCGCCTCAGTCTTAGAGGAGACTCTCCTCCTCCCCAAGGATATGGCCGAACTGAGGAGATTGAAGAGGAATGAAGTTTTCCAAAATACGAAACGATACTTGGGCATGGTAGGATGTCCTTAATATTTTTTATTATTATTATTATTTTTCTTCTACATAGAACTTCACATATTGCATTTCTAACTCTTTTTCTCCTAGGCCGTCCAAGCCACTTTCAGGCTAGAGGAGATAACCAATTCTTGCTACCAGCAAATTGATGATGAGAGGAAGAAACAGGCCACGGCTATGCATACACTCAGCGCTACTAAACAAACCAACGTGCAGCTGAAGAAAAAGCTAGCCGATGAGGAACATGCTCGGAAGAGTGCTGATTCAGCGTTGGATAACGCTCAAAGGCAAGCCGAGGACCAGAGGAAACTCTTGCGTGACACTAATGCCCAAATGGCAGCCTCCAAGGAACAGATATCATCTCTGTAGAAACAATTGAAGGAAGCCTAGAGACTTAGAGATCACGCTGAAAAAGCTAAGGCTGAGGCTGAAAAGGCAAAAGCTGAGGTTGAGAAAGAAAGAGACACAGCTGAGCAACATGGCTATGACGTTGGCCTTACTGAAACCGAGGAAAACTTCCGAGCTGAGGTGCCCGAAGTTTGCCGAGCATACTGTGCTCTGACCTGGGGAGAGGCTCTAAACCGAGCTGGGGTCGAGAGTTCATCCGAGCTGAGAAGGCCTGAAAACATTTACTTCTCTCCAGCTATTCGAGCCTCAGGTCCTTCCACTCAACAAGAACAGGCATCCTCCACAGCTGTTGAATCAGCCAAGGAAGCTCAACTTCAGGCTCCTCCCTTTCTCAGTCAGCAGGAGCAACCTGAAGTGCTTAAAGGTGCGAAGGACATATCCTCGGACAAAGGAGCAGAAGGGCCTACGGATGGAGCAGCTTCACAAAGCTTTGAACAAGCCCTAGCCTCAACCACCTTACTTGTTGGAGAAGATCCAAAGGCAAAGGAGAAAGATGTTCCTCTTGTGGCCACTGGCAAAGCTCCTCAGCCCAAGCTCCAAATAAAGTTAAATAAATAGTTGATGTAGTCAATCTTCCATTTACTTTCCCTTTTATTTCATTTTCCTTCTTTCTTCTTTTTTTTTTTTTTAAGCCTTTTAAGGACATTTCTAATTGTAATATGCATTTCCCTTTCCAAGTTTACATGAGATGTTGTGGTTTTGCTTATCACATGTATAATTTCTCGCGCGAATGTTTTTTTTATTTTTACATAATCCCTGGTTATAGAAGAATGAAATCTGACACTATAATGGAAAATTTAACTTTGAGTATGCTAATCAGGAACCAAAACAAACTATAGCAGCGAACTCTACAGCCTTAGAAAGGCTTACTTTAAATTCATTAAGAAGTGTCCAAACTCGAGATAGCATTCTACACGTTTACCCCGGGAGGTATTCAACGCCTTACAATGCTTTAAGTGATGCTCATGGAGTTTGCTTTGATATACAAGTTTAGTTGCACGGACCTCATCTAAGAAGCATTGACTCCAACTAAATTTGTTGTGTAAACAATTTATCACATCTTAGTCTCTGTGCAATACTTCAATTGAAGTCCCAGGGTATTAATTTTCACTAAGTTGTGGTCCGAAGACCTGACATGACTTAGTTTCTGTTTAATACTTCAATAGATTTCATAGTGTATTAATTTCCACTAAACTGTGGTCCGAGGACCTGACATGACTTAGTTTCTATTTAATACTTCAATAGATTTCATAGTGTATTAATTTCCACTAAGTTGTGGTCCGAGGACCTGACATGACTTAGTTTCTGTTTAATACTTCAATAGATTTCATAGTGTATTAATTTCCACTAAACTGTGGTCCGAGGACCTGACATGACTTAGTTTCTGTTTAATACTTCAATAGATTTCATAGTGTATTAATTTCCACTAAGCTGTGGTCCGAGGACCTGATATGACTTAGTTTCTGTTTAATACTTCAATAGATTTCATAGTGTATTAATTTCCACTAAGCTGTGGTCCGAGGACCTGACACGACTTAGTTTTTGTTTAATACTTCAATAGATTTCATAGTGTATTAATTTCCACTAAGTTGTGGTCCGAGGACCTGACATGACTTAGTTTCTATTTAATACTTCAATAGATTTAGAAGCATACATTGTAAAGATAAGACAAAGTATAGAAGGAAGTAAAACAGAACTTGTTAATAATAATACATCTTTAGGTTGCTTACATTCCAGGGATGGAGTACAGTTTTTTCATCTAAATCTTCTAAGTAATAAGCACCTATCCCTGCTACAGGTATGATACGATATGGCATTTCCCAATTAGGCCCCAACTTTCCCCAGTTTGGATTTTTGGTAGTTCCCAAGACTTTCCTCAACACCAAATCCCCTAGAACTAACGGTCTCAACCTGACATTCGCATCATAACCTTGCTTTAGCTTTTGCTGATAGTAGGCCAATTGAACCATTGCATTCTCTTGCCGCTCGTCTATCAAGTCCAGATTCTTCTTCAATAGTTCATCATTCCTGTCCGAGGTGAATGCGCTAGTCCTTAGCATTGGGTTTCAAGAGGAATCACAGCCTCAGCCCCATACGTCATTGAGAATGGGGTTTCCCCCGTTGACCGCCGATGTGTTGTTCGATAAGTCCAGAGGACATGTGGCAGTTCCTCCACCCATCTGCCTTTTGCGTCATCCAACCTCTTCTTAAGCCCTCCTACTATAACTTTATTGATAGCTTCGGCCTGTTCATTTCCCTGTGGATAGGCTGGAGTGGAATATATGTTCTTTATCCCCAGATCGGAACAATACTTTCTAAAAGCCTTGCTGTCAAATTGTAGACCATTATCCGAGATGAGAGCTTGAGGAACCCCAAACCGAGTGATGATGTTCTTCCAAACAAACCTCTTGACATCCATATCTCTGATATTGGCCAGAGGCTCAGCTTCTACCCACTTCATAAAATAATCTGTGCCAACTAGCAGATATTTTTTTATTTCCCACAGCTCTAGGGAAAGGGCCAACGATATCTAAGCCCCACTGAGCAAAAGGCCAAGGACTTGAAAGAGGATTAAGAACTCCTCCCGGTTGATGGATGTTCGGTGCGAACCTTTGGCATTGATCACATTTCCTGACATACTCCTGCACTTCTTTTTGCATGCCTTGCCACCAATACCCCTGAGTAATTGCCCGATGAGATAAAGACCTCCCACCAGTGTGACTCCCACAAATCTCTTCATGTAGCTCTTCTAAAAGTACTTTTAATGCCTCGGGGTGTACACAAAGCAGATATGGCCCAGAGTAAGAGCGTTTGTATAACTTTTTGTCCTCGGACAGCGAAAACCAAGGAGCTTTTCTTTGTATCTTTTCAGCTTCTGACTTGTTCTCGGGTAATACATCCTTCTCGAGGAACAACAGTATAGGATCCATCCAACATCGTGCCGAACTGATTTGACTGACTTGAAACGAGTCCTCTGTCACTGGGGTGGGTGTGTTTAAGTTTTCAACCATTATCATCCGGGGTAAGTTCTGCGCCGAGGATGTAGCAAGAGTAGCCAACGAATCCGCATGGGCATTTCCACTTCTAGGGATGTGGGATAATTCAAAAAACTCAAAATCCACTTGCATACGCCTAACCTGGCTTAAGTAACCCTGCATTCTGGTGTCACGAGCTTCCAATTCCCAACGATTAGCCCTGAATCCGAGAATATCTCCACTGTTTTTCCACCCAACTTCTTAACCATCGTCATTCCCATTAATAAAGCCTCATATTCTGCCTCGTTGTTAGTAGTTGAGAATCTCAGCCTCAAAGACTTCTCGATAATTATCTTTTCAGGAGATATCAGAACTAGCCCCACTCCTGACCCCCTCAGGTTTGCTGCTCCATCCACATATACTTTCCAGGGTAAGGCATGTTGCGCCGAGATGAGGCCAACTGATTTTTCATCCATGCCACTCGGGCCTGCCTCTATTTCCTCAGGGCCTTCAGCAAATTCAGCCACCAGGTCGGCGAGAACCTGGCCCTTCACATAGGTACGGGGCATATACTTAATATCAAAAGCCCCCAGAACTGTGCCCCACTTGGCAACCCTGCCAATGTAGTCTGCACTCCGAAGTACTGCTTTGAACAGATACTGAGTTAAGACGACCCAAGTATGTGCCTGGAAGTAATGGGGAAGTTTCCTTGTTGCGTGCACCACTGCCAAAATGGCCTTTTCCAAAGGCAGATAATGTACTTCAGCCTCGTGAAGAGACTTGCTCACATAATAAACTGGCCCTTGTACGCCATTCTCTACTCGTATCAGAACAAAACTAATCGCGTAAGTGGTTATCGCCAAGTAAGAGAAAAGGACCTCATCCACCTCAGGACTAGACATAATGGGTGGCCGAGATAGATACTCTTTAAGCTGCTGGAATGCTAGGGCACACTCCTCTGTCCATTCAAATCCCTTCCACTTGTGGAGTAGCAGGAAAAAAGGCTTGCACCTATCCGCCAACCTGGATATGAATCTGTTCAGGGCAGCGGTCATCCCAGTCAACCTCTGGACCTCCTTGGGATTCCAAGGTGGTTGCAAACTGCTTATGGCTCTAATTTGATCAGGGTTCACCTCAATCCCTTGGTGAGTCACGATGTAGCCCAAAAACTTCCCTGAGCTTACCCCGAATGAGCACTTGGACGCGTTCAGTTGCAATTTATGTTTCCTTAAAATCTCAAAAGTGTTGGTGAGGTCTGTCACATGCTCGGCCACTACCTTGCTCTTCACAACCATATCATCAATATAGACCTCAATGCTCCTGCCCAGTTGTGGCTCAAACATCTTTGTCATCATCCGTTGGTAAGTAGATCCCGCGTTCTTCAAACCAAAGGGCATTACCTTGTAGTGATAATTTCCAGTAGGAGTAAGAAAAGCAGTCTTCTCCTGGTCATCCAATGCCAGTGGGATCTGATGATAGCCCTGAAAGGCATCTAAGAAGCTCATCCGAGGATGGCCTACTGTTGCATCCACCAGCTGATCTATACGGGGCATAGGAAAAGGGTCTTTTGGACAAGCTCTATTAAGATCCGTGAAATCAACACATATGCGCCATTTTTCATTTTTCTTTTTCACCACGACTGTATTGGCCAACCACTAGGGGTAAACCACCTCCTTGATGGCCCCTGCCTGCTTGAGCTTGGTCACCTTGTCATTGATAGCCTCGGCGTGTACCCTGGATGGACGCCGAGGTGGCTGTTTCTTTGGAATAACAGAAGGATTGACATTCAAGTGATGACAAATGAACTCCGGATCCACCCCCGAGGCTTCGTAGGCATTCCATGCGAACACATCAACATTTCTCCTGAGGACCTCAACTAACTGCTCCTTCTCCAACAAAGGTAACTGTGCTCCAACCTGAAAGTACTTTTCTGGATCACCACCAACACTCACCCTCTCCAAATTCTCACACTCCGTTTCCCCAGCGGACGTGCTGAAGTGGGTTTCCTGAGTCATTGATTGCTATAAGTCATCTTCGGCTGCGACCGAAGTATCTGTCTCTGGCCTATGTTGAATGGCCATTATAAGCACTGCCTAGCCATGGCTTGATTTCCCAAAATTTCTGAGACCTAGCCTTCTGAGGGATACTTCACCTTCTGATGAAGAGTGGAAGAGACAGCCCCCAAGGCATGCAACCAGGGTCTACCCAAAATAGTTGTATACGGAGAAAAACATCCACCACAATAAAATCCACCTCCACCACCTCTGAACTAGTTTGCACAGGTAACCTAATCATCCCCATCGAAACGACTGATCTACCTTTGAAACCCACTAGTGGGGAGATGTAGGCTGTCAGATCCTCGGGTTTCAAATTCAGCCCCCTAAATAGGTCAGGATACATTACCTCGGCTGCACTCCCCTCATCAACCATCACCCTTCTCACATCATACCCTCCAATCCTAATCGTAACCACCAAAGCATCATCATGTGGTTGTATGGTTCCTCTCTTATCTTCCTCTGAAAAACCTAACACCAGTGAGGTGCTCAGTCTGGCTCTCTTTGGCCTTGAACTAGAGCCCTCATCCAAGCCCTGGGACACAGACATTACCCTGGAAGGGCAAGACCCAGTTTTCCCTGGGACAGCAAATATAACGTTTATCGTGCCTAAAGGGGGTCTTGAAGAAGCATTCCCCCGAAATGTTGAACCTGCCTGGCCTCCTCGGCCATTGGAATGATGTAGAAGCTGAGTCAACTTCCCTTCTCGGACCAGCTGTTCCAAGTGCTCCCACAAGTTTTTGCAATCTTCAGTAGTATGTCCATGGTCTTGGTGGTACTGGCAGTAAAGGTTTTGATTACGTTTCGCAGGGTCCCCTGCCATCCTATTGGGCCATCTGAAGAATGGCTCATCTTTTATCTTCTCTAGAACCCTTTGCACTGGTTCTCGGAACACGGCATTAACCACCTAGGAGTTGGCAGATCCTGATTGCCCCCCAAAGTCCCTCCGAGGTCAGTTGTTATTGTACCGGTCCGACCTGAAATCCCTCATCTCTTGAGGGACTGCCTTAGACTTTCCTCTACCTTGTATCTGATCCTCTTCTACTCTTCTATACTTGTCTATCCGATCCATAAGCTGACGTACACTAGTAACAGGTTTACCAGTTAGAGATTTCCTCAGGCCATGCTCGGTTGGAAGGCCTTCCTTAAAGGTATTAATGGCCACGTCATCATGAGCTCCGTCCACCTCGTTGAACATTTCCCAATATCTATCAGAATAGGCCTTCAGGGTTTCCCCCTCCCGCATAGACATGGATAATAATGATTCCAAGGGCTGAACAACCCTCCTGCAGGTGATAAAATGGGCGCCAAAAGCCTGGGTGAGCTTCTCAAAGGAATCAATGGTATTCGCCTTCAGACCATCGAACCATCTCATCGCCACTGGACCTAAGCTGGATGGGAAAACCTTGCACATCAAGGCCTTGTCCCTAGCCTGAACAGCCATTCTCTGACTGAAATGGCTAACATGTTCTGCTGGATCTGTTCGGCCATTATAAATAGTGAACGCAGGCTGATTGAACCGCCGAGGAAGACTTGCATCCTCAATGCATCGCGTGAAGGGCGATTTGGAAACTTGACTCAGCTTTATTCAAGGCGTCATTCCCTAAGCCTTGGCGAGGTGGACTTTTATATTTTCGCTCATGGCGATACTCCTCATCACACGAGAAAGTCTCACTGGGTGGAGTTCTTGACCTCTGCCAGTAACTGGTGTTATCTGACTCTTTAGAGGATTGCCCAGAGTTGTGGGCCATACGCTTCCGTCACTCGTGTCGTAACTCCCTTTTTAATTTGTTAATCTCATGCTGCATGTCCCTGTCGTTCTTTACTTGGGAAATATGGATTTTCCCCCGAGACTGACTTCTATCTGTGTGGGTGGTTCGAACACTTCCCTCACGATCCCCCCTATGTTCATGAACTACCAACGGATTACTATGATGAGAGGCCCTAGACTCTGTTTGGTATGGATTAGCATCCACCTGCTGTGGGCCAGCCACCGGTTGCTGCAGTGCTCCCCCTTCCATCACCAACACTGCACTTGTCTTTCCTTGTGAATAGATCAAGTTCTTCCCACAGACGGCGCCAATTGTAGGGACTCAAATTGGATTGGACCCAGAATAAGGATGGGTTTCTAGCCCAACAAGCCCAAACAATAAATTTTTAGAGCGTGGGTACAAGAACTAGTTCTATTTGGTAGAAAAGGCCATGGTTACAGTGCAGTAAAAGACACTTCAAGCTAACAGTATGATAAAAACTCTCCTTGTCTAGGTTTCAGGGGGTACCTTTTTCAATTCTATTCTCCTTCCTTCCTCTTTCCAAAAGTCCCTTTTAATGTCACCTGCTTCTATGTTATATACTGCGTTCCTTACCCCATTTCCACCGTACACGTGTAATTCCTATCTTGGGAACTCCTTTCTGTCCCATCCAGCACCTCCCGGAACTTTTGTTTAGTAGTCATAAAGCTGCTTGATTACTGTTCAAGTATCACCTCCACATTAATGCGGCCAGAGAGTTAGCTGGAAAGCATTTAATGTGGAGGTAGTAGCTTTAGAAGATATTTGTTATCTTTCCCGGTTCCTCCTTAGGTCTATATTCACTTTCCAGTTCTAAGACAACTTTGCGGGGTACCCTGGATAGAGAGGTAGTTACACCCACCTCGGACCATGGTATCCGAGGTGAATCTTATCCTTGGACGCGTTTTGTGCTTTATATATATATGATTTCCATCACAATACATTTCTTTAACCATCCTCGAACAAGTGAATGTCCTTGGACTGGGCCGTTGGGCCCCAAGCCCATTTCCTACGATTCCTATATCTTTTTAGGTAACAGGCCCCACACCTAAAAATCATAGCATGCTTGCAATACACAAAAACAATGTAAGGGACTAATGAAGACAAAATTATTATACAAAAGAACGCTTATCACAATACTAGCTATTGAATGAACTAGTTTTAGTCCCCTCCAATAGCACAGCAAGATTAAGAGAATGGTTCATGGATTTGGTCCGTTTGGAAATGATTACCACTCTATGATGATGATAAATATGAATCATCATATACTAAATGTCATAGGTTAAAATCTCATCATATAATATATTTATTAAAAAAAATTAAAAAAGAAGGAATTAATAGCTTTCAGCATTTACGTGCTATTATCTTATTTGAAGTTCTGAACTCAATTACGATTTCTATATTCATTGTATTCAAATTCAAATTCAGGTCTTATATATAAAAGTGAATTTGGATTAAAATCTTGTTTAATATGCACGTTGAGCCTGACTTTTATTTATTTATTTTTTCAGCAGATGTATTCACACGTTAACCTAAGGGCGAGGGTGCATGCTGAAGTCAACTCCAAACCAACAGACACGCAACCCAACCATGCTAATTTCACCATATTAGGTTACATTATATTTTTGGTACTTAACCTTTATACTTTGTGTCAATTTGATCCATAACATTTCATATGTATCACTTTAGTCCTTAACTTTTTGATATTGAGTCAAAATAGTTTCTACCATTAAGTGGTAGATAGAAAATGCTAATATGGTTAACCGTAATATTAAAATATTATTTTTATACCACGTGTATTGCCACATGGGCTGCAATTTGGCCGTAATTTTTTTTAATTAAAACTATTAAAACTTGATAATTAAAAACTACCAATCCAAAGTGAGGGGATCTAAGCCCAAAAGTCCTGATCCCACATCGCAAAGTGAGCGACCAAAGCAAAGGTTCATAAGTGATGGGTAACCCCTAACGTGTGCACAAGCTTTTACCCCAGAAGCTTGTGAAAACTTGGGGACCTAAGCCTGGGTTGAAGTATGTGCACACGGCAGTCGGGAACTGTGGGGGCTCTGTCGTTACAAATGGTATCGGAGCCGAGGTCGGCTCTCCTCTTGAAGGTGTGGTAGGGTGAGGGGATCTAAGCCCAAAAGTCCTGATCCCACATCGCAAAGTGAGCGACCAAAGCAAAGGTTCATAAGTGATGGGCAACCCCTAACGTGTGCACAAGCTTTTACCCCAGAAGCTTGTGAAAACCTGGGGACCTAAGCCTTGTTTCATACAAATCAAAGAAGACCACTTTCATCATTTTTGTTCCATTGAAACCACTGGAAACATCTTTGTTAGAGTACTATGGAATCATAGTAGGCTAACTCTAGGTTTGATATATTATGTATTTCTTTGAAGAAAGAAATTGTGGTTGGCTTCTCTATTTGACTAGAAAAAAATAAAAATGGAGCACAAACAAGATGTGTGATGTATCTTTATTAAAAAGTAGAGTTGACCTCCTAAATGGAAGCCAAATCTTAAAGCCCTTACTAAAATAAAATAAAAATTATAGTACTTCAGTCTTTTCTATTATTGGTGATCTAACTCTTTGTAGTACTGTGACATTTAAAAAGGGAAGCATACATGGTAGAATAAGTTTGTTCCACCTTTAGCTAAGGAATTAATTTTTCACCGGAGATTTTGTTTATTACAATTGCTATTAATTTAGTGAATTCAATGCAACAGACATTTCTGAGGTATTGGAAGGTTTAAGCAGTTGTATGGACACAAGTTTGTTAAGTTTTTATTTATTATTTCTTTCATTTTTCCTTGCACTGTTTTCTCCATTACATGTCCAGTCTTTGACAAAGCTATTTTTATAATGACATTTTCTGGCATTATTCTAATGCATTAATTTTTAATTAGTCTACTTTAGATGTGCATGGTGGACATATACTAAGAATTGGCCCAAGATCCTAGAAAGTATATATATTCATAGTATATTTAGAGGGGAAAAAAAAAATTTGTGCTTGCTAGCATGCATCTGTTCTTGTATAAAAATTGCACATGTCAATTGAGGTATTACGTTTATGAGTTTCATGCAGAGTTGAGATGAAGTTTCCCATTACAAATTGTAATATTGTTTGAATAGTGAAATGAGGGAAAATAAGGTTGCAAATTAGTTTGGTTGCTAGCTGCTAGTGCTATCTAAAGATGTGCTTATCTCCTTTGCCTTTCCTTTCTTCTGTATTATTTTAATATGATGCTTCGTAAATGCTACATGAGAATTTATTATATCAAACATTAAATCAGCATTATTGTCATAGACATTGTGCTTTTATGGCCTTATGTGAACACTATTAAGGTTGGCATCTAAAAAGCAACTTGACCTTGCATATTCAGGAGTTAGTAATCTTCTTGAAGCTAATATGATTCTTCTGGCTCTAAAAAATTTTTTGGTAGTATGCATGAATTGTGGCCACTCTGATAATCATGCTGACAGTGGCTTTGGGCAGGTTGAAAAATCTGTCTATGAGTGCTTGTGATACTCTTAGGGTTAGTGCTCAAGAATAACTAGGGTTTTGGTAAGCTGCGATTTTTATGAAGACTATAAATGTGCTCTCTCTCTTTTCTAGTACAAGTGAACGTAGGAGATCCCTTAAGTAAACCATAGTGTGGTAGTAATATGTTTATACTTCAATGAGGAGGATTCCACTTTGATTTTTGAAATGTAAATCAATGATTATAATGTTTATTTGGAAATTGTTTATCAGATTTTTTTTTTAAGAAAGAAAGAAAGAAGTTTTTAAGAGTGAGTTATTAAATGTTTTGAGAATTTGTATATATTATTTTATTGTAGTCAGCCTTCCTAATGTTGGTATGGACTGATTTAGTTGAACACCGCTGGCCACGTGTGATCTGCTAAGTCATTTGCCAACTAACCTTATGTGGGGTGACATAAAGTGATTTTTATGCCTATTCCTTGGTCAAGTAATTTGTTAACTACCGTTGAGCTCGCGTGTGGTTAAACAAGTTATTGACAACGAAATTTTTTTTAGTATAGCATAATATCACTTACGATGATATTATTTGATGAAGTTTATTTTGGGGGGGAAAAAAAAAGTTGTGAAAGTGAATTTGATAAGTTTTTGGTTGTTGATAATGCATAACGTTATATCTCATTTTTTTAATAAAGGAGAGATATATGCTAAATGGATGTTTTCTAAGAAATTCTTTGAGTTTGGGGAATTGATCTTATTTGATTGATTCATTCTTTTGTACCTCTTGAAGTATAATCTATTTCCCAAGTTACTAAAATTTTGACAAGTGAATGATTTCTAATATTTGTTTGTCACAATTGAGACCTTTTCTTATCAAATCCACTGATTATATTGACATTATAAGTATTGATATTATAAATTCTGATCAGTGTACGAAAGAATTTCTTAATTGTATTTTTAGATTGAATATATATATATATATTATGTGAAGTACTCTTAGTACTTGTCTGCATGTGTATATAGTGTTGTATTTTTTTTTAATTGAGCTTGAAGATTGTTGAAACTATGTATCATAACTTAAGGAAATTTTTATAATGAGATAAAGAGTTGTAATGTATATAAATGACTTGACATGTGATTTTACAATGTTTTGTGATTCTCTGAACTTATCATTTCACATTGTTGTAATACAAAAGATATTTACGGTTATAATTTTCAAGGACGAAAATTTTTAAGGAGGGAAGGATGTAACACCCCGACCCAATTTTATAATTAAACCATGTATTTAAGTGGTTAATTATTATTTTAATCCACTTTCTTTTTATAATTAATATAAGAGTATTTAATTAGCATATTATTTTATAATATCTTTGAATAAGAATTGTAGAGATTATAAATAATTGAATGCTTAATTTTATTATGTATATATATACCAAGTATGAGTATGTACAAAACTATATTAAGTGGTTTAATTATGATATATATGTGTGTGTGTGTGTGTGTGGTTGTAGGTATTTTAATGAAGCATGATGCATTGGATAGTATAGTAGAAATTCAACTCACATGCAACCAATGAGAATTCAAAACAAATAATGCTAAGCATCATGCATGTTGACAAATCAAAAGGCCAAGACTTGGCCGGCCATGCAATTCACCAAGAGCCACTTTCCTTGACTTTTCCAAGTGAATTGAAATTCCATGAAACTCTCCCTCCCTTAAATCCACGGATCCATACATCAAAGGAAAGATGAGTCTTCATCTTATCTCTTCTTTGATTTTGTCAAAGTAACTAGAACATCCAAGAAGTCTCTCCATTCTCACGGGTCCACACAATCCTAAAATTCTCATTCACTTTGCTCTCTTTTCTCTTAAGGAAAGAGCTAGAAGCTCTCTTGAGTCCAAGGGTTTATATACTTATGATTATTTTAATTACTCCAAGTGCATAAAGTCTTGCTATTGTGATATTATAGACACATATATGCTCTTTTAATGTGATGGATATAATTTTATAAAGGTAAGGATATATATATATATATATATATATATATACACACATGCATATGCAAGAAATTATTTTTGTAGAAAAGCTTGTGTGAATGCAAGAAATTTGACAGTGGGTGTGATTTTTCTTTCCCTAGCCATACATGTATTCCACCCCAAAAGTCCCCTTCTCTTATCTGATTTTGCTGCCTCAAAAGTCTTCTTCCATATCTAATCTTCTTGGCTACACCAGACAAGAAAGTCCAACTCCTTTACTTCCTTCTCTATTCCTCTTTCTTTGCTCTTCTTTCTCTCTTCTTCCTTTGCTCTTACACGGCAGCCTTCCTTCTGTCACCAAAACAAAATATCCCTCTCTAAAGAAGAAATTAAAGAGTTAATACTAAAATTCAGCTTCAAATTGTTGGGGGTAAGTAATCAAAACTTCATTTGTTTATTTCTACTTCTTTAACCTCTATCTTGATTTTATAGGTTGAATTATGATTTTGTTTTAGTGATTTGAAGGTTTGATGATATTATGGTTTATTGAATGTTTAATAACATATTTTAGTATGTTTATTATAGGTATAAAAATACCCAAATGAAATTAAGGCCTATGGCTAGTTGTTGATAATTTTGTAAGAACATGCACTGAAGCTGTCCCTGTGACAGATTTGATGTTTGCCAAAATAAAATTTTGTATTAAATTTTATATAGTGAATTTGGATGCTAGGGTTATTTTCTATGAAAGCTAAGACATATATGGTTGTTATGGAATTGGTCTCACAGTATTTGGATGAGTATAAAAATAATGATTTAATTTTGAAGTTGCAAGAAATTCTGTCAGGACAAATTTGAGTATGCTGGATTTTATGATTTTTAGTAAATTATTCTTTTATGCTTTTACTATGAAATTTTTATGGTATATACTGGACATACAGAGGAGTTGCTCTGTAAAATTGTATGAGGTTTGGATGTGTTTTGTTGGTCCGTTTGTATTTTATAATTGAAGTATGTGCACACGGCAGTCGGGAACTGTGGGGGCTCTGTCGTTACAAATGGTATCAGAGCCAAGGTCGGCTCTCCTCTTGAAGGTGTGGTAGGGTGAGGGGATCTAAGCCCAAAAGTCCTGATCCCACATCGCAAAGTGAGCGACCAAAACAAAGGTTCATAAGTGATGGGTAACCCCTAACGTGTGCACAAGCTTTTACCCCAGAAGCTTGTGAAAACCTGGGGACCTAAGCCTGGGTTGAAGTATGTGCACACGGCAGTCGGGAACTGTGGGGGCTCTGTCGTTACAAATGGTATCAGAGCCGAGGTCGGCTCTCCTCTTGAAGGTGTGGTAGGGTGAGGGGATCTAAGCCCAAAAGTCTTGATCCCACATCGCAAAGTGAGCGACCAAAGCAAAGGTTCATAAGTGATGGGCAACCCCTAACGTGTACACAAGCTTTTACCCCAAAAGCTTGTGAAAACCTGGGGACCTAAGCCTAGGTTGAAGTATGTGCACACGGTAGTCAGGAACTGTGGGGGCTCTGTCGTTACAAATGGTATCAGAGCCGAGGTCGGCTCTCCTCTTGAAGGTGTGGTAGGGTGAGGGGATCTAAGCCCAAAAGTCCTGATCCCACATCGCAAAGTGAGCGACCAAAGCAAAGGTTCATAAGTGATGGGCAACCCCTAACGTGTGCACAAGCTTTTACCCCAGAAGCTTGTGAAAACCTGGGGACCTAAGCCTGGGTTGAAGTATGTGCACACGGCAGTCGGGAACTGTGGGGGCTCTGTCGTTACAGTATGAAGGTAAACATATCTAGATCTCACAAGAGATTCATACACACAGCATAAATGACAACAGTAAAACGTGGCTAGGATTTTTTCTTTTATACTAAAGGCAAAACATAAAACCCTACACGTCATACGTGCTTGGGCTGAGTTGGAAATTCTACAAATAAACAATATACACAAGCTTCGATCTATCGAGCCTTGTAGATTTACACAATAAATCCTACAGTACACTCGATTTTAACTTTACACATAAACACACTTTGAGCAGCCTAATTCTAGACTAAACATTTTGATAATGGTTTGCCAATATTACACATTGAAGTTTTAATACATTTAGATCCTAAATCCTTAGAACCTAACAGCAACATTCTGATTATAAAAATAAAAAATAAAAATCATCACGGAGAATATGATGATTAATGATCATGAAGATTAGCTCTAGGAGCAAGACACCCAATGTTCACTCTATGACACAAGTCGATTTGCAGTTGATTTTTGAGGGTCTAACTCTTGTTGCATGGAACAACCTTACTATTTATTAGCTACATTATAGGGCATCCTAGTCGTGCCTTGTGACAGACACATTGGCCCTTTTCTATGTCACTGGACCAGAGGGTGTGAAGCCAGAGGGATCTTGGGCCCGGTATTTCTCATTCTTTCTCATTGATTTATGTTTCATGGCCCGGTATTTCTCTTGTTTTTTTTTTTCCTTTTTTTGAGAGGATTAACCGCCTCTACTTTTTTTTGGTGAATTACTTTAAGGATATTTAGTAGCATAAAAACAAATTAATTAAATAAATTAGGATGTGCTAAGTAGGAACCAACTTTGTTTGCAGTAAATATATAAAATCATTGTAACTTGCTGGACACAACCAATCATTGAGCTTAAAGACATTAGCATTATATAGAACAAAATCATGAGACAAAAGTTCTCAAACCATTGTCAAAAACTTAGAGGATCTTTAAGAGTACCAGTTATCAAGCCAAAGGAATATGTTCTCCATTACCTGGCAAGCCATAGACACTGCTCTACCCTCATGAGTCATGAGCAAGCCATAGACACTGCTCTAGTGTATGAGCAATCCATAGATATTATGCATGTTCTAGATTTAAAGGCATCACATATGTAATGCCATAACATTGTGCGTCTTAAAATCAAAATATTATCATTCTCACATGTCAGCCTGAGCTTACCATTTGAAAAATAAGATTTAGTATCCATAAACTCCAAAATAACATTATAATCCAACTTCTAATGATAAAACATAAATAAAAATTTCAAATAACTCATGATAGAATAAACTCCCAAATGATTGAATTTCAAATACAAAAAGAAAATATCTGAAATTAACAATGCACTAAAGATTTCAATGACAGTCCACCTGAAGCTCAAAACATCACGTCCTAAATGATCTTGTAAAACTGTAAACACAATCAACTAATCTGCAAAAATATTGAAACAACAAATAAGGCACTAAATAAACCTTGTAAGTGATAAATCACACACTAACATCTAGATGTAAAAATAGAACTACAGGATTCGTATTAAAACAAAGTGTAAATGGAATAGTAGAGGTGAGAAAATATTATTGGTTTCTTAATGGGTTCAAAAATGTCAAAAGACTCACTGGATTATAGCGTAAGAATCAGAGGCAAGTCAAAAGAGAACAGGATCGTGTATTATATAATGGAAATGACACTCAAGAGATAAATTATACTCAATAAACATATCACAAGTTTGATAATCTAAAATTGTGTGTCTTGTGCAGTGCTCCATTAGATATGGTCGCATTATTATCTTCAAGGTTTGGGTCAATGAAATATATCTCAACTATCAAAATTATCATCAACATAATCACATTACGAATCTGCCCAACCAACACTACATCACATAATCCAGATAATGGCTATATTAAACTCATGGACAGGGTTCTGAAAATACCTTATAGCCAAAAATTCAAGTCAAAGGAGTATACATACATCAATATAGTAAGTTAAAAAGTAGAATGTGCACCTAACCCACTAATCCACCAAAACCAATCAAATCCAACCCAACCCACCGGTTGGGTCGATATTTAGGGGTTGGTGGGTTGGGTTGGGTTGCCAAATTTTATTTTACAGTGAATTGGGTTGTATGCAGGTTAGTAGAGTTACAAATTTGCCTAATCCAACCCGACCCACCTATATTTGATATTTATTTAAAATATATATTATATGGTTTTATTATTTGCTCTTTTGGTTTGATGAAATACCAACATAATTATAAGATATAAATTTGCCTTTATTTGTGTTGGTTTAATGCACTAATCATATAGTTTGTGTTAGTTTGATGCTATGCTCAGGTTTAATTAGTAAATATGTTGTTATTTTAAATGTCTAATCCGATCCACGTGGGTTGGGTTGAACCCTCTGATGGATTGGGTTGGATTGAGTTTTTTTTTTTTCAACCCGAATATAGTGGATTGGATTGAAAAATCCTTTAACTCAACCCATGTACACCCTTATAAAAGATTATGAAGCTATAATGAGTTGGAATTGGATCTCAATAATATACAGTATAGAGAACACTTTTTGATACTCCTAGATCTTAGTTACATGGTATTCCCTCATTTCATATGAATGTTAGATCCTACCATAAATTTATTATTATCATTTTTTGGTTGAATCACCATGAATTCAATTAATGGAACCCACAATAATGTGAAAGGTCAAAGGAGGCAATACAACATAATTGTACTCTCAGTGTGTGGATCCAGGAATTCTTTTAGAGTTATTGACAAAAAAAAACCGCAAATATATGAACTTTTACAATTTCATTCTAAGAGTCTTCAAATTTTGAAATCGTAGTTGACATTATCTATTGCTAGTGTAGGTAGGTGTTACCACTTTATTTGGTTAAGTTTAAATAATATTTTTATTTTCATGTAGTTGTCATTATCTATTTGTCATTGTTTTTATAAAAATATTTTAAACTAAATGACAAAACTCAACCTCCTGACACTGTATTAATTATTGACCCACACAACCACACTCATCCATACATAAATAATACACTAAGTGTCTACTTTACCAATCAAATGCTTGAACAATCACTAGTTTTACTATTTTTTTTCTTGAATCTTTAACTTTATAACAAAAAATTATTATAACATAATAAAAATACGCATACATTGAACAAATCATCTTTATTTCATAATTTCTAAATTATATAAAGTTAAATTGTATTTATACAATACATACACACATCTACAAACATCACAATTCACACAAATAACAATATAATAAAAATAAAAATAACGCGTACAATTAGTATCAGACACACACTCACACAAGTCATTTTTTGTCTTTTTCTTCTTTTTGCTTTTATCCATTTCTTACATTCTCATTTGTTTTTTTTTTTTTTTTTCCCCACCTTTTTTGGATCTTTTGGCTTGTGGTCTTTTTTATATTAATTGAAGTGTCCATAAATTTAATAGAGATACAATTGTAAATTTATAGCAACTTCATTTTCCATCCTCCCAACCAAACATATATAAAAGAAAATTAAATCTCTTCTATCATCGCAATTTTTTATCCCTTCCCCATTTTCTATCCTCCCACTTTTTAACCCCTCCAACCAAAAGGACCCTTATTAGAGGGTAGAAAAAAGCACTCGTATAATTACTCAATAATACAGTCTATAAGTATCTCCACCAATTAAGAGCACTTGTTCAGATTAAGCAATTTATCAAATCAAGAATATCTCCATTAGTCCATCAATACTTCCACTTGCAACATCTAATTAACATAACAAGAATTCCGACTTTGACCAAATTAATGTACGGTGGACATATAATGCATATTTATATGTATTAATGTATATATTGATTTGCAATGATCACACTACTAGAGATAGAATAATATTTTATAAATGTTAAACTCTTGGAAGTAAGAATAAATAAAAGAGAGGGAGAGCGATTACTCCATACCTAATTATCAGCTTATTTAATCCGCTTGCCATCGAGATAAATGTCTGAGGCGTGAGCAATCTTGTGCCAATACTCTCCAATTTCCGGTTGGCATCTTCTAATCAATTCGGGACATTCTGCAATTCTGAAAGATCTTAGAGCTGGGAGACAAAGCTTCCCCTTTGATAGACAAGAAATTTTGGGGCAATTCGTAATTTTCAGTCGTCTAAGCGATTCGAGATTCACCAACCACTCTGGCAATGCTGTCAAGTTAGGACAACTGTCAATAACAAGGATTTGTAAAGATTTTGCAGAGCGTTTAATCCAATCGGGCATAGCCACCAACTGTGGTAATCTAGTGAAGTTTAATCCTCGAAGGCTCGTTGGGAAATCATCTTGATTGTCTTCCATTTCTGTCAGATCAAGCTTTTCACAATTCTCAATAATCAAAGACCCTAACGTGGTAAGGAATTTTAGGGTAGGAAGCAAAGAGATCAGACCTCCACAATTGTCAATAAAAAGCACCCGAAGGCTTGTACAGACTTGCATCGTTTCAACTAAAGATTCTAGATTGCCACAATTTGATAATGCCAAAAGTCGCAGGGAATTAGGGCACCCAGTTAGAGACTTCTGTTTGGTTGTCAATGACAAGGATCTGAGTCTGATCAGGTATCTTATATCTTTTGGTAATTCTTCTAATTTTTCACATCCATGGAGAGTTAAAGATTGCAAATTTTGAAGCTTGCAAATGGAGTTTGGGAGTTTCTGAATTCTACAATTTTTACTCAAATCCAACAGCCTTAAATGCTTCATGGTACCAATGGAGCTGGGTAACACCTCAAAACTTGAGTCACTTAAATCTAGAACTCGCAAGTATGTAAATTTTGAGAGACATGAATCAACAAAGGATTTAGTAGAAGGTCCAACTCCTTCCACCGTAGAAAGAATGGTTCGTAAACTCTTTGATTTTTGTAAACATTTTAAAACATTTTCATTCTGCCAACTATTGTCAGTATATGACAAATGCCAAACCTTTTTAGAGATGTTTTGGATCTGACAATTAATAATTAAGCACTCTCTTTGGGCTGATGATTGTGCTAGGTCATGTGCAAGATCATGTATTTTGAAGTCTCGCATGTAACCACCATCAATATAATCTTCAAGGAAACATCTTGAATAGAGCTCATCTATATATTGGTTGCCAATATCTTCTGGCTCTTGATTTTCATTTGGTGATTGAAGAAGCCCATTTGCCATCCAATATGGAATTAAAAAAAAAGTATTGTATTCATAATCTTTTGGAAAAAGTGAAAGAAAAGAAAAACATTGTTTCAAGTAAGATGACATTTGATTGTAACTCAATTGCAAGACCGACAAAATATCCCCTTCTTTTCTGTTCAATTTCCACATTGTTAGGACATATGTGTTTTACATACTAAGAACATATGTCTTACTTATTTATGTAAATTGGCTAATCCTTTGACAAAACGCACTCTACTTGTAATTGGGTAGATCTAGGTGTTTTTAATACTTTAAGAAACAATGTTTCAAGGTCAAGTATTGAAGTCATCAAGTCTGTCCAAGAGAACACAAGTTGAAGTGCAGAATTTTTAAAGCTCGACACCTCTCGATAGCTACCTCGACACCTGCTATCTGTCGAGAATTAAAAAGTCAGAATTCCAAATCTGATTTTCTTGGGATCCGTGAATATGTTTTTGGGACTTCTTTTCTTCTAACCCTAAACATATAAAAGGATTATTTTAAGAGCCGTTTTGGGTGACACAAGTTGTATTATCATTGAGCAATCTCTGTTTATGCAAATTGTGCTCAACAGACGAAGTTCTTGACCTAGTTCATCTTCCATCAAGAAGTTGTTGTGTCTTTGCACCATAGGGTTTTGTAACCAAGCATCTTCCTGCTATTCATCACGTGGATGAACTGAAGAACTTTGCAGCCAACCTTTCTTCCTCAAGTTGGTGTTTCTGAAGTCGCGTACTGGGATCCGCGCATTGGTTAGTCACGTACTTGGGAGCCGTGCATCAAAGGTGGAAATTGTCACTACAGATCAAGTCCAATTGGGTATTGGGGTAAGGGTTCAACTGTAGGTTGGTAAGGTACTTGGGATTCCTTTCTTGTAACCGCTTGATTTGATAATAGTGGAGTTTCGGGAGTGGTGACCTGAAAATCACCCGGTGGGGTTTTTGCCGTTAGGGTTTTCCCCATTCGTAAACAAATCACCGTGTTATTTATTTTCCGCTGCATATTTAGTATTTGGTGATTTGTTTGTGCTTCCACAAAATTGCATGCTTAATTGGTTAATTAACAACTTGGCTAATTAATTAATTAATTAGGGTTTATCACAAGGGGTCATTCAGATTGTGACCTATCAAGTGGTATCAGAGCAGGCACACTCTGATTAGGATTTAATCTTAGCTGTGTTGATCCATTGACCCCTGTTGTATTTAGCTATAACCTGCTTAATGAGATCTGTGTTTTCAAATACATCTTGTTTTTCTAATCACTATTTGCTTGAGTGTCTCAGAAAATACAAGTCTAAAAGTTATTTGAATTCTCTTATGATGACTATTGGAAAAGATCTCAGCTTTGCTAAGAAGAAACTAGACTGTCTCAGAATGAAAATGTGCAAAGGAGTTCGTCTGAGAAGAGTGAAAGTTATAGGCTTAGCTCACAAAAGGCAGTTGAGAGAAAGAACCATTCCCTCTGATTTATCATCTAAGCATGAAGTATGTTTCATGATGAAGTCTGCATTCAAGGTAATGGACACATGTCTATGGTATCTTGACAGTGGCTGCTCACGACACATGACTGGAGACAGATCTCTCTTCAAGATTTTTGAGTCTAAGAAAGGTGGCAATGTTACCTTTGGAGATGGAAGCAAGTCACAAATTAAAGGGAAAGGGATTATATCTCTGCCAGGACTGCCAGACATTGCGAATGTCCTTTATGTAGAAGGTCTAAGGGTGAACCTATTGAGCATTAGTCAGATATGTGATCAAGACTTCATGGTGCTATTCTCAAAAGGGAAGTGTCTTGTCATGGATGAATCTGGAAAGAAACTCATTAGTGGGGTTCGTACTTTGGACAACTGCTATGGATTGGTTCCTGATGCTGATATTGTGTGTAATAGTATTCGTTTGCCTAATGAAGATCTGTGGCATCAACGAATGGGACATGCTAGTTACAAGCATCTATCTATTGTATCTAAACATGAGTCAGTCTTGGGGATACCAAAGCTTAGTAGAATCAGCAATGTGGTGTGTGGACCATGTCAGCTTGGAAAACAGACAAAAGCTAAGCATCCAGGCACTCAAACAACAGCTACATCCAGACCATTGGAGCTGTTGCACTTGGATCTTATGGGTCCAACCAGAACTGAGTCTCTTGGGGGTAAGAGATACATCATGGTTGTGGTAGACGACTTCACCAGATACACTTGGGTCATTCTACTACGATCCAAGTCTGATGCTCCTGAGCACATTGAAGCTTTATGCACAAGACTGCAAAATGAAAAGAGCTTGAAGATTGATCGAATTAGGAGTGACCATGGGAAGGAATTCGAGAACTCATACATGGAATCCTTCTGCACAAGATCGGGTATATCTCAAGAATTCTCTGCTCCTATTACCCCTCAGCAAAATGGTGTGGTAGAAAGGAAGAACAGGGTTATTCAAGAGATGGCTAGAGCCATGCTGCATAACAAAGATGTGGCTAGAAATTTGTGGGGAGAAGCTGTAAACACTGCATGTCATACAGTAAATAGGGTATACTTCAGACCCGGTACCAAAAAGACTCCCTATGAGTTGTGGAAAGGAAGGAAGCCTAATGTGAAGTACTTCAGAATTTTTGGAAGTACCTGCTTCATTCTCAAAGATAGAGAGAATGTGGGAAAGTTTGACTCCCGGAGTGATGAAGGCATATTTCTTGGTTACTCTTCTACAAGCAAGGCTTATCGAGTGTACAACAAAAGAACTATGAAGGTAATGGAGACAGTAAATGTCGTCATTGATGAGTCTTCAGAGTCAAGTTCTGAGAAAGGCACTGAGGGACTTCCCAAGGAAATTCTTCCTTCTGAGCCTAGGGAAGTTCAAGACACTACTGAACAAGAACCTGTTTCTCCCAGTACTCCTGGTACTCCCAGTATTGTGGAAGACCCTGCAGACCTACCCATTTCACCAGAGTCTGAATTGTCAGAAAAGAAGGGACCTTCATCCAGAATCAAACTAAATCATCCTCCAGAAGTCATTGTGGGAGACATGAATGAACTCACATTAAGGAAACGTACAGTTGATAAATGTGTTGCTAACTTTGTGTCTTATTCCTGCTACTTGTCACAGGTTGAACCTAAGAAAGTTGAGGAAGCACTACAAGATGAAAGTTGGGTTGAAGCAATGCATGATGAATTACTCCAATTTCAGAGGAATGATGTTTGGACTCTAGTGCCCAGACCGGAAGGAGAACACATCATCGGTACAAAGTGGATATTCCGCAACAAGACTGATGAAGAAGGAAATGTGATTCGCAACAAAGCTCGACTTGTGGCTCAAGGATACTCACAAATGGAGGGAGTAGACTATGATGAGACATTTGCCCCAGTTGCCCGAATGGAGTCAATCAGAATTCTTCTTGCCCTAGCATGTCAATTGAATTTCAAGCTCTATCAGATGGATGTAAAGACTGCCTTCCTGAATGGGTTACTCAAAGAGGATGTCTATGTGGCTCAACCAAAAGGATTCACTGATCCACACTTTCCAGATCATGTGCTGTACCTTAAAAAGGCACTTTATGGGTTGAAGCAAGCTCCTAGAGCCTGGTATGATAGACTCACACAATATCTTGTGTCACATGGGTTCACAAGAGGGAAGACTGATCAAACCCTCTTCATCAAAAGGGAAGGTGGGGAGTTAATAGTTGCTCAAGTCTATGTTGATGATATCATCTTTGGGTCGACTAAGGATGAACTGGCTCATGGCTTCTCAAAACTCATGCAAGCCGAGTTCGAGATGAGCATGATTGGAGAGCTGACTCACTTCCTTGGATTGCAGATTCGCCAACAAGACTCAGGGATATTTCTCTCTCAATCTAAATATGCTAAGAATCTTGTGAAAAAATTTGGTTTGGATTCTGCTAGTTCTGTTAGAACCCCTATGAGCCCTAATGTCAAACTCACTGTAGACTTGTTAGGCAAAAGTGTTGATCATTCTCTCTATAGAAGCATGATAGGTAGTCTTCTTTACCTTACTGCTAGTAGACCTGACATTAGTTATAGTGTTGGTGTGTGTGCTAGATATCAGGCTAACCCCAAAGAATCTCACATGACTGCTTTAAAAAGAATTATAAAGTATGTCAAAACCACTGCTGAGTTCGGTGTGTGGTATAGCAAGGACACTAATGGTGTCTTAGCTGGGTACTCTGATGCCGATTGGGCTGGAAATGCTGATGATAGAAAGAGTACCTCGGGGGGTTGCTTTTATGTGGGTAACAATCTTGTTTCTTGGATGAGCAAAAAGCAAAACTCCATCTCCTTATCCACTGCAGAAGCTGAGTACATCGCTGCTGGTAGCTGTTGCACCCAACTCATCTGGATGCAAAAACTCCTCCATGATTATGGTATTTGTCAAGAGCATCTCACCATTTACTGTGACAATACCAGTGCCATCAATATCTCGAAAAATCCGGTTCAACATTCTAGAACCAAACACATTGAGATTCGACATCACTTCATTAGGGAGCTTGTCGAAGATGGTACTCTCACTCTTGAGTTCATCCACACTGATGATCAGAAAACTGATTTGTTCACCAAACCTCTTGACAGCAAACGTTTTGAATTTCTTCGTCAAAACATTGGTGTCATCTCCATGGATTGATCTCCTTCTCTTGTTCTTCTTCCTCATGCATCTGCATCTAGTTTTTGCTTTGCTTTGTTTAACATGTTTTTGTTTGTTTATTTTTCAGTTTTGTTCATTTTGTTTTTAATATAAAAAATAAAAATAAAAAAATTTGAAAAATCAGAAAAATACAAAAACAGTGTGTGTTATGTGTACTTTGGTATTTGTGTACCTTGGATGGCCAATGAAACAAAGTTTCTCTAAACTTTGTATCTCTTATAGCTTAGATGAGCATTTCTATGCACAACTAAGCAAGTGAGCTTTGTGGCTCTTGTTGTGATGAGTAAGATTAGGTTATCTCTTAAAACTTAACACTCATATCACTCTTTTTGACGGGTAGGACTAGAAAATCCTAAGAGAAATGCATTAATGACCATCTCACCACTGTTGCCCGCCAATCATAGTATGACACCTGTATGCTTCGGCATAGCAAAAGTGCAGTGTCATAGACACCTGTATGCTTCAGCATAGCAAAAGTGCAGTGTCAAAGACATTCGTATGCTTCGGCATAGCAAAAATGCGATGTCAATTGCTTAACATCTTGGGTATTTCTTTTCTCTCTTTTTATGCCCATGCATGATATGCTTAAAAGAAAAAATATGCAAAGAAAATATAAAGCAAAAAGATTAAAGATGCTTTAAATATGATTGCAAGCGTGTTTTCTAGGAGATGTGGGAGTTATAGGATGTACCTCGAAGGTGATAGTCCCCATCAAATAGTTATGATTGTGTGTGAGTTAAAAGTTATTTACTCATATCTCAGATCATCATAACATGTATACACATATGCAATCTTGCAATGTTTTTCACACACAACACGCAATATTCTTTGCTACTTCTGATACATGTGCAGGTACAATGTGATTTGGCCATCACAAGTGTTTACATATGCTAATGTATGCTCACTAAACTGTCATAACTTGTTTTTGAAATATAAAATTGGTTAGACTTGTTTAGTGTGTGTGTGTGTTTTGCATGATCTTTGTGCTTAATTTCTTGTTGAGAGATGTTTTGAGAGGTTTATATGTTGAGTGGATTTGTTGGTAGACATGTGTGTTGGATTGCATTCATGTCTATGTTTTTCTCTTCTCGAAAAACTCCTTTTACTGTGTCTCGACACCTTCCTCGACACCTCCTCGATACCTGGTCATCTGTCGAGCTTCTCAAGTTTTTCTTATCGCATTCTCGACACATCCTCGACACCTTGTGGATCGATCGAGAAAGCCTCTGTCCTCTCGATAGATTCTCGACACCTGTTGGATCGATCGAGATTCAATTGTGCTGTTTGTGTCTTCCTTCTCGACACATTCTCGATACCTTGTGGATCGATCGAGATTTCTTCTGTCTTCTCGATACCTTCTCGACACCTTAGCGATCGATCGAGATTCGCGTATCTGAAATTCTCCTTGCATCTCGATACCTCTCGATACCTTCATCTGTCGAAGGCTTATTCCTCGATACCTTTCTCGACAGATACCTCGATACCTCTCGACACCTCAGCTGTCGAGAATTACTGAGGTGCCTATTTATGTGCAGATCGCGATTCAGACTTCATTTCACTCGATCTCTCTCGATCTCTCCGTGGCTGTTCATCTCCCTTTCACTCTCCTTTCACTCAAATCCTTCAACCCACTTGGATCTTGCTCAGTTCTTGCTCAAATCACTTGGTAAGATCTCTTTTCTCTTCCTTTTTCATGCATTTCATGTTTTGAAAACCTAGTTTTTGGGATTTTTTCATAAAATTTGGGGTTTTTCAAAATTGTTGAGTTTTTATTGAAATTTTGGGTTGGGTTTGGACTTAAATGATTTCAAAATATCATACATTGCATTTCATGTGCATTATAATGGTATTTTCATGCATTTAGAAGTGAGTACTTTGTTTATATGCTGTTAGAAATGGATTGGGCTAAGCCCATGATAATATTTCTGTTTTGCATGTCACATGTTCATGCATTCCCATGCATACGTACTCTTTGTTCATATATCTATCATATTTGAACTGATTTGGGACTTTTCTGTTTGTCTCCCTCTCTATCTCTTTCTCATTCTTTTACGTGAGTAGTGTCTATGGCACCCAAACGTAAATCTACTCCTGCTCGGAACCTTCTGCATTCTGGAGCTTCTACTTCTTCTGATTCTGCTCCTTTTAACATTCGGTTCCGTGATGGAGATGCCCAAAAGGCATTTACTGAGAACTTTTCTAGACGAGGTGTTCATTCGGAACGCCAAGTCATTCTGGCGGACTTCGCCGACACTGACCTTCCTTCTGTCATTCACAGTAGGGGATGGGGGTCACTGTGTGACATCCCGGTCACTTGCCCTCTCGTGCTGATACAGGAGTTCTACTCCAACATCCACGGGATTGATCTTTCAGTACCTCAGTTTTCCACTCGCGTTCGAGGTATGCGCATTCCTGTCACACCGCAACTTGTTGCGGATGTGCTTAGGGTACCTAGGATAGAGTTTCCAGATTACCCCTCTTGTGAGCGTCTGAGGACTGTGTCCAAAGAAGAGCTCATTTCTGCTTTTTGTGAGCGCCCTGCTGATTGGGGTGAGCATCAGTTCACATCATGTAGGCCTTTTGCTAAAGGTCCTAGATTCATGAACATGGTGATGACTTTTGTTCTCCATCCTTTGTCTCACTATAACTCTATCACAGAGCCTCGTGCTCGATTTTTGCTTTCTCTTCTTAAGCACTTGACCATAGACTTCCCTTCTCACTTCATCCGGTCTATCTTAGAGGTTTATCTTGATTCGGCGTCCCGTGATAAGCTCATCTTTCCTTCTGCTATCACGCGGATTCTACGCCATTTTTCTGTTCCCTTTCCTGTGTCCGACCACTTCACACACATATCTGCCATAGATGCCGCTACCGTAAAACGTAGTGAGGCACAGTTTAGGTCGAGACAGCCTGGTGCCACTCCTCCCTCCCGTTCAGCACCATCCAGATCAGCTCCATCTACATCTGCTCCTTCTTCCTCTTCGAGCGATGTCTCCCTTGGTGATATCATGGCGCAGCTGCAGCGCCTGGACACTCGTCTTGATACACTCTCTGCTGAGTTGTATCAAGTGAATGTTCGTGTGGGTCGTATTGCACGACGGCAGGCGACCATGGGTGGTTTTGCTCCAGAGGCTACTCCTTCACCACCTACTCCAGTAGCTTCAGATTCTGAGGATGATGATGATGATGATGATGATGTTGATGATGATGATGATGGAGATGCTAGCTCTGCCGATGAGATGTCTACATGACACTCTACCCTTTGTCACTCGTGACAAAAAGGGGGAGTAGTTTTGGGTTATGAGAGTAGTCATCTTAGGGGGAGAGTTAGTATAGGACATTTTTGGGACATTTTTGATAGGGGGAGTGTTGATACTTTTGAGGGATGTAGTGAGGTTTGATGTATCTTTTCTTTTCTTATCTTTTTAGATACATTGTTCTTGTATATGAGGTCTTGTGACCAGTTTTACATACATAGTACTTATTCTTTATTTATGTGGATGTATGTTTCTTTCACCTCTCTCTTCATGTGTTGTTTCTTTTCTATCTTTATACACATGTTCTTTACTTGTATGCAATCTATTTATTTCTGTTTCACACAAGATGCCTTGATAAGTTTTGTTTAAAGTGTTTCAGAAATACAGGTTGTCAAAGTCTACTTATCATAAGCTCTCTTCTTGCAAAGTTTTTCAAGAGTTTGTGTTAGGATAGATTTTATTGTATTCAACAAGTGAATATGAGTTGAGTGATTTATGACTTCTCTCATATGCTCATTTGTTTGTTGTGGTTTTGTTACGGATTGCCAAAGGGGGAGATTGTTAGGACATATGTGTTTTACATACTAAGAACATATGTCTTACTTATTTATGTAAATTGGCTAATCTTTTGACAAAACGCACTCTACTTGTAATTGGGTAGATCTAGGTGTTTTTAATACTTTAAGAAACAATGTTTCAAGGTCAAGTATTGAAGTCATCAAGTCTGTCCAAGAGAACACAAGTTGAAGTGCAGAATTTTTAAAGCTCGACACCTCTCGATAGCTACCTCGACACCTGCTATCTGTCGAGAATTAAAAAGTCAGAATTCCAAATCTGATTTTCTTGGGATCCGTGAATATGTTTTTGGGACTTCTTTTCTTCTAACCCTAAACATATAAAAGGATTATTTTAAGAGCCGTTTTGGGTGACACAAGTTGTATTATCATTGAGCAATCTCTGTTTATGCAAATTGTGCTCAACAGACGAAGTTCTTGACCTAGTTCATCTTCCATCAAGAAGTTGCTGTGTCTTTGCACCATAGGGTTTTGTAACCAAGCATCTTCCTGCTATTCATCACGTGGATGAACTAAAGAACTTTGCAGCCAACCTTTCTTCCTCAAGTTGGTGTTTCTAAAGTCGCGTACTGGGATCCGCGCATTGGTTAGTCACGTACTTGGGAGCCGTGCATCAAAGGTGGAAATTGTCACTACAGATCAAGTCCAATTGGGTATTGGGGTAAGGGTTCAACTGTAGGTTGGTAAGGTACTTGGGATTCCTTTCTTGTAACCGCTTGATTTGATAATAGTGGAGTTTCGGGAGTGGTGACCTGAAAATCACCCGGTGGGGTTTTTGCCGTTAGGGTTTTCCCCATTCGTAAACAAATCACCGTGTTATTTATTTTCCGCTGCATATTTAGTATTTGGTGATTTGTTTGTGCTTCCACAAAATTGCATGCTTAATTGGTTAATTAACAACTTGGCTAATTAATTAATTAATTAGGGTTTATCACAAGGGGTCATTCAGATTGTGACCTATCACACATTTCATTATCTCTTACAAATAGCCAATCCCGTTCATCAAGCTTTGAATATAGTAGGCTTCCTAACGATTTCACTGCCAAGGGAACCCCTTTGCATTTCTTCACAATCGCATCCCCAATTTCCACGAGGTTTGTGTGCTGCCTCTCTTTTCCTTCATCAAATGCCCATTTTATAAACAGTGATAGACAGTCTTGTTGTAAAAGACCTTTCAAGTTGTATGGGGACATGGTGCCCATCATGGAAGCAATTGTTGGGCTGCGTGTAGTCACAAGAATCTTACTTCCATTGGCACCCCCCATCAACAAATTCCTCAACTCAATCCATTTTCCCCTGTCCTCGTTCCATACATCGTCCAAGACGAGCAAGAATTTCTTGCCATCCAAATTATTTCGAAGTAGCACTTGCAACTGCTCTTCATCCAAATCGCTACGATTTTCACTAGTTATTGATTTGATAATTTTAACCAGTAGTTGTTTTAAAACAAATTCGTCAGACACGCACACCCAGCACTTTAACTCAAAATGCTCTATCACTCTTTCATCATTAAACACCAGTTTAGCTAACGCAGTCTTGCCAAGACCTCCAATCCCAACTACAGGAACAACAGAGATGGATTGACCATCACTAGGATCCATTTGATGCTCCAAAATTTTGTCTTTGTCTTGGCCTCTTCCTATCATATCTGAAGCATGGACAAAGGAGTAACTCATCTCCCTTCCACGCACCACATGCCTATCATCCGACCGTGGAGAAAGATGAAACTTAGCCCTATCGGCTGCAACCTCATCTAAACGTGCTCTAATTTCTTTGACTTTGTGAGCCATCTTGGTTCGGAATACAAGTGAATTGGAGGAAGAAAAGAAACGGCGTACCTTCCTGGTGGTGCTCCCCTGCATTTCCACCACTTGCCTCCGCAGTGCTTCACACTCAAATTCATCAAGGACATCTTGAGCATCATAAAACACTTCTTTGAGCTGCCCAAGCCAGACGGTCAGCTCCTGGTTATGAGCCTGCTGCTCTTCTGCATCTAACAACACAGCTTTGACGGTGGATAGGGTTTTTTCAAGTCTCCTCAGATCACTTTCAGCACCCCATATCAAGCGAGCTTCTTGGAAAGTCAGGGATCCCAATTTCTCCAGCACTTTTTGTGCTATGTTGAATACAAATGTCTCTGCTGCAGCCATCTTAGAGAGAGAGAGAGAGTTGTTCTTTGGCCAGTGGAGGTGTGAGACTGTAAAAGAGATTCAGATTTTAGAGGGCGAGAAAATAGATAGGATATATGAGGACAATTGGGATTCCACGTGGATATATAATGTGGTTCTCAGACCCCGCCAAATAATTAATAGATGAGATAAATAAGGAATTTTGTTTTGGTAATAAACGATGCTTATATTCATAAATCATGTTTATAATATGTTATTGTAAAAAAAAAAAAAAAAAAAAAAAAATAGTTTACTTGAACTTGACTTTCACCCTTCAGAGGTCTTTCTGTTGTCTTTATTTGTTTCTTGCCTGCATACTTCGACACTACCGAAGCATTTTCCAAACTTTAACATGGCAAAGAAGCTTAGATTTGTCCCCTTGGCCATGCTCTTCCTTCTTATTAAACTATCCTATTCCTGCTGGAGCGAACCTATCTCAAACATTAAGTCCTTTGGGAAGGTTCCTCATGAAATTCAACGCGTTCAGCTGCCAACATTTCATGATAACCTTTTGATTTCATCGGATGGTTGTGAACAAACCTACGGTGTTATGCCATGCACCAACACTGTCCTAGGAAATGGCTTTCTAATTCTTGTATATGCTTATTGCATTTTCTGGGCAGCTAAGATTTTGACTGATGGAAGTGAGATTTTGCTTGAGATTCTTGGTCCGGGCATCATTGGTGGTCTCTCCTTGCTCATATTCAGCTCACTTCCTAATGCTATTATCATCCTTGGTAAGTCTGACTTGCCTTTATTCTTTGTTAGAATTATTTGAAACCAGCACTTTCTGCGTGCTACATTGCTTGTATGGGCATTATTGTCCTTCAATTCTTTACTTCTTCAAAGATTAAAGGTCAGAAAGGGCCAGGGGCGCGGTTCCAATTTCCAAACCATAAAGTCCATGTGTTAATGTCATTTCTAAGGTCTAACTGTAACATTATTATAATTCGATTTTTGTTTGAATGATTATAGATCCGTTTGTTCCTTAGCCAGAGACCTTTTATCTTAAAGTACTAATCTTCCTACAAGAGGCAAATTCCATCCATTTGGCAACAACCAGTTAAGAGATGGGTACCCACCCGGCAGTCACGGATTTTACCCGACCCATTAGAGGATTTGGGAATAGGGTATGGGTATTTCCTGTACCAAATCTGGAAGATCGGGTAGGGGTATGTAGGGTAGTACCTGTTAACAGCCTTGACTGAATTTGTTTAACATAGAAACTACATGAGTCAAGTCACTTGGAAACTTCAGATTTATGGCTATTTTCATGTTAAATCTTGTTATTTAAATCAATTTGTTGTTTCAAAAAGGTGAATTTAATCACTTACCACTATTAAGTACCTGTTATAGTGGTCTGCAATAAATGAAGATACATTAATGCTAATGAACTTTCTTATGTTTTTTTAGCATCTGGACTATCTGAGACCAAGGAAACTGCTCAAAGTGAGCTCTCCATTGGAATGGGCTTGCTGGCTGGAACAGCTGTTAATCTTCTGACATTACTTTGGGGATCCTCTGTTTTATTTAGCAGGCATGACCTTGAAGATTCTGCAGATTCAACAAATACAAAACGCTTTAGCTTTACTGGTATTTTCTCGTACTTCACATAGCAAGGCTGTGTATGAATGTGTGTGGGCGTGCATGCAAGTTTTCTTTGAAGATATGCCAGCTTGTTTTCAATGAATTGAGAGAAAATGTTCAAGCATGTTTTCAATACCTGGCAGTTAACTAAATTGATTATAGTAACCTAAGATATAATCTTGTTAGTGTCTATTTTCAAGCTTCTCAACAAAATTTTCTAAAATGATCTAGTTCTATCATCTATGGCTTCTGCCAAAAGTTCTGCAGAGTAACCTGAGTCTTAGACTCCATTCACCAAGAACTTAGATGTACTATTTATGAGCTGAGACCTAATGTACCACCCCTAAAATTGTTAATCCCTATTCATCGAAATGTTAAACCATCTCTGAATGACATAAAAAATCGATGTCAAATAACCAAGTCATCTAAACTCAAAGATTAAGCATAACCAAAAACCTTTAATAAGTCTTGATAGAACTACTCCCAAGATAATATTGCAACCTATAATACATGAAATTCTCCAGACATAAATGTTTGCTTGAAATCTTAACATTAGCTCACTTGAAAGCAAGAATGATTGCATCCTAATAATCTGTTACGACTACGACCTCAAGCAACTAATCTGAAATTTTTTGAAATAATATAGTGAGTTACACAACCTAGTAAGTAGAAAGTCACACACCATTGAACAAGAGAAAGAAGGCAACTAGGTAAGTCAATAAAATTTTGTAGAAATAATCAAATTGCAATGAAAGAATTATCAATTATAAACTGTATCAATTCAAAACAACGATAAATGATAGTAATGCAATCAATAAACTATGAGGTAAGCAGATCTCAAATGAGTATAAAATAAAAGAATACCTTATCAAGTGATTCAAGTTCGTGTAGAGTGAAAGCTCAATTAGTGTGAAAACACTAATACTTGTTTAGACCCCCAATTTTAAATTATGGCTTACTTGCTTTTACTCTAACTTAACTAAGTGCGGAACAAGAGTAAACCACGCGTTATAAACCAGTAACACTACTCTAAGCAACCACAATGAGCAATAAATGTAAAGCTTAAAGAGTAGGGAAGAGAGATGCAAACACAAGATAACACCGAGACGTATTATCGAAAAGGAAACCAAAGTTAATTAAACTCCCTACCACAATTTATCATGCTAAAGCAATGTTCTTTCCAATACCCATATGATGTTAATTAAACTCCCTTCCACAATTTTCCTCTACCCCAAGAGTAATCTATAGACATTGTTTTGTTATCAGTAGTTACCACAATTTTCCTATACCCCATGAGTTTTCTTGTTTCATCTTTTCAATGTAATTAGTAGTTACCAAAAAGAATAGAATGAGAAATATGTTTAAAGTTATCCATAAGTATGATAAATATTTACATACAAATAATAAATCTAAATACTGAGTTTATCCATGAATTCTCTCATGTTCACTAGTTTGTTATTTGTATGATACATGAACAAAGCAACTACCTTCTACTGTTATATATGATATAAAAATCTGTTGTTAGGAATAAAATATTCCCAATCTAGGAAAATTTTGAACATGTCATACAGATATGGCACGGAATTGGTGAAGATAAATATGTACATTTGGCTTAACTTGGTCCTTTAATGCGATTTAGAACTAAAGTTTACACTAAAAAAGTAAACTTTCATTTCTTCACTTTAATGCAACTATATACACTAAATATTAGAAACAAATTTTTTGTCAATGACTATGCTTGTGGTATGGATGATATGTTTCACAATATAATGCATGTTTCTTCAATTTTGTAGGGTCAGTTGTCAAGACTGATATCCAAACCACCTATGCTGCAAGGATCATGGTTATATCTGTTATCCCAATTATGGTAGTCTTACTACCACAAGCGTTTAAAAAAACATCTCAGAGTCGCTATGCTTTATTGATTTCAGTCATTGTCTCATTTTCTTTATTGGTTTCCTATGGAGTCTATCAGGTAGTTTAATTACTTGAATTTACCAGTGGTTCTTATTTGCTAGCTATTGAAGTATCTTTTATTAATCAATTGCCAAACTTTTTCATCCACTGTAGAATATGACGTAAACTTTTCCTGCTCCTTTTCTATACTAATGCTAGCATCTCCATTTGGAAACATTGATGCAGATTTTTCAGCCTTGGATTCAAAAGAGAAAATTGGACTATGCAAATCAAAAGCATGAATTGTCAAATAAACATTCAAAAAGTAACGCAACACGAATATTTTATAAAGAAAATGGTGAACCAGACGCAGCTGCCATTATAAAGTTTGTTCTTTCCTCTACTCTTAAATCTCTTTATTTTTATTTTTATTTTTTTGTGTTGATCACCTTATTTATCTAGCATCTTGAGATATGTTAATGAGTTTTCATGAATTTTACATATATAGTAGCATACCAAAAGCGCAAAGAAATTGAGCATAAATCAAGAGGGAGTTAGGCAAAATTTACCTTCTAAAATCATAGTGGAGGCAAAGGATTTTTTTACTTAAACAAATATACTCATCTTTACAAGACATTGCTACTATATTTAGTCTCTTGTTTACCTAAATAAGGTACAACTAAATAAGGTATGCTCCTAGTACATGGTATTTCAAAAGAACAAATAAACTTCTTTGTCTAGCATAAACAATCATCTGACTCCATACTAAATTCTTTTTCAACATACAATTAGAATAAACCATACCCAAAGGAGTGATATAAATAAAGATAATTTACTTTCCTAAGTGAGCCAACACCCAAACTTAAACATGCAACAAACTCTTGGTTGAACTCTTAACTATTGAAACGATAGTGAATACATTGTTTTGTATTTAATTATAGGTTATTTAAGAAGATTGATACTAATGATGATGGATACCTCTCACCGATGGAGTTGAAAGTACTTCTTTTAGGAATAAATCTTAAACAACATCTTGATATTGATGCTACTGTGGAAAATATTTTGAGAGATTTTGATACATCTGGAGAATCTCGTATTAGCATGGATGAGTTTGTCATACATTTTCCAAAATGGTTGGATGAGACTAAGCCTTCAGCTATTCGTGACAATCATCATAGTCTACAGAATATTTATCTCACTCATCATCGTCCCAAGCCAATAAGGTTTAAACACAAATTGCATCCAGTATGTTTTTCCGCCTTCTCTCCCAGTTGAGTATATATAGTAACGTGTCTTGTTTTAAGTATTACAATATTTTCAAAATTCTTATATGCAGCATAGAAATGAGAATCAACATTTACTTGGGGAACAAAGTGATTTAGCTGGGAAGAGCGTTGGAAATTCCAAATTCAATCATCATCGCCCCCGCCCAATAAGATTTAAACATAGCTTTCCTCAGGTATATTTCATTTTATATTTTCCTTCTGTCCTTCATATCATATTGAGTGGACCAAAATGTATACCAACCACACATTATAACACTAACAAAATCATACTTTCTTGGGCAACAGAGTTATAGGAATATGCAAGTCATCGGAAATCCTAAATGGGTTGTCTGTAAAACAGTATTGATGCTGCTTCTTGGAATTCTTGTTGCATCTTTTTTTGCTGATCCCCTCGTGGACGTTGTTGATAACTTCGCCATTGCCACAAGAATTCCCTCTTTCTTTATCTCATTCATCATTCTGCCTTTTGCTGGATGTAGTGATGTTGTGTCAGCTCTACTTCTTGTCAGCAGAAAGAAACCAAGCATTGTTGGAAAATTAACATTTTCTGAGGTTCGCATTTCTAGAGCAATTCTTGTGTGTAGCTATACATATTTTTGTTTTAGTTGTAGAAGTTTTTTTGTAAAGAACTTTTAACTTGAAACTAACAAAATAGGAAATGGTACCATGTGTTTTTGGTTGTGAAAGTCATTATTAAAACAAACAAACAATAAGATGAGATTAATCAGTAAGTGAAAGCAAAATCTAAAATTTGATCAAACTTCATTCTATATTTTAAATCTAACACAAGCCCGTCTCTCCCTCTCAGAAACACATAGATGCACATATAATGCCACAGAAAACTTTAATATTAAACACATTATGGTCTAGTTACTATTTAGTCTTGTTTAATTGCATTTAAGTAATAACCGATGCTATTTTTCATTACTTTAGCAAATGTATGCATGCATATACACATATGGAGATCTTTTTGGGTCTCCTCTTACTCTTTCTCCTTTTAAGACAAGGTATGTGAACTAAATATTTTGTAATTTGGCTTTCATAATTAATGGTTTTCAGTTATTTTTTGCTGCAGATTTATAGATTAGTGACCGTGAGTAACATCATTGGCTTGTCGATCTTCTTAAGCCTCATATACATTCGCAATTTGGAGTGGTATTTCTCAATTGAAATGCTGACTATTGTGATTGTATGCGCTGCGATTGGTCTTCTTGCTAGTTTTCTGACCACCTTTCCCCCTTGGATGTGCGCGGTGGCATACACACTTTATCCATTCTCCCTTGTGTTGGTTTATGTTCTTGACTCTGTTCTTGGATTGTCTTAGAATTATTTCTCTTTATAAATTTATGTATCTATGAAGGTAACTCCTTTAGAAACTTTAGCTTATGGATAAATTTGATACTCCATATTTAATCTTGGTTGAATTTATGCTTACCTGTTATATGTGCATTGTCTCTCTACTTGTGAATGAAAATTCACATTTGCTTTGATATTAAAAAATAAGTTCTTTATGAAATAAATCAAAATAGGTTTTGTGTTGTATTTTGGTATGGGGAGCCAATGTACAGATATGGTATTGTACATGCAAGTTGCAATTGCTACATTTTCCTGCCATGTAAAGTGTGCTCTTTGAAAGCAAAATTGGAACTCTATCCCTACAATTCCACATGAACTATAAACCTATAATTTCAATTTTTTAATCCTCTTCTAGCTTTGTGCATTTAATATGGCATACATCCTAAAAATTTGTTATTCAATTCTTTTGTGGTACCAAAAGGGAATTCATACTCTTCTAGTGAAAATGTAGATAAATGTTTGGTTTAGTTTAATGAATTCGTTGAATTTTGATGGTCCTATTTGATTACTTTTTCTTTCCCTTCCCAATCTATCGATAGATTCTGTACCACTAGAAAAAAAAAAGGAGGATATGTATTTTATTTATTTCAAATTAATTAAAATCTTTAAACCGTATATAACTAAATATTTAACCTAATATAGTGCACTCTTTTGAGCCTTTTCCTTTATTAGTTTGAAAAAAGTATCTTTTTCCTGACGTCTATTGTCTTTTTGTATCTTCTATTTATCTGCTATCAAATAAAAAGCAATCCGAAGCTTTTTTTTTTTTTCTTTTTTTCTTTTTTAAGTGAGTTTTACCAAGGATACTGTTAAACTGTAATAATGAAGGATGAATGAAGAATTTCTTAAACTACAAGTAGTTTAGAATAAATGAATATAAACGACATGTAGTTTTGTATGTAAATAGTTAGTTAGAAATCTATTTTGACACTTGTCATCTTTGTATTCGTTAGCTTAGGAGTTAGTTATTTTTTGTTTTGGTTTCCCGCCTCTCTACTCCTCATATATAAATGACAGAGCTTAAAATATTTAATACATGAGGATCATTCATACAATTTCTCTTGCTTGCTTTCTCTCTTTCTCTCTCTCTTTCTGTGATTCCCAACCTCCATTGTTGGAGCTTGATCTTGATTGCAAGATTATAACATGGTATCAGAGCTTGAACTAGTTCAGAATTTCCTCACTAGTACTCATTGATTTCTTGGTTCATTTCTTCTCTGATTTTCCAATTCAATTTTGTTTTCCTAGTGTTCTTTCTCGTCAAGTAGAATTCATCACTCTTCTTGATTATTTGCACTACTTTTCATCAGAATTAAGTTTCTTGTGGTACTGGTACTAGTGCTTCCACTTCAACCACATAGACACAATCCCCTCAACTTTAGGAGATTCCTTCTAGTCCTTATTACTTGCCAAACAGTGATAACCTTGGCTTGTCTCTTGTGATACAACACCTTACTGAAGAGAACTACAACACCTGAAGTAGGTCAGTTCTTGTAACTTTGGATGCAAAAAGTAAGCTGGGTTTCATAGATAGTTCTATACCAAAACCTCAAGAAACAAATTCACACTATACTGCTTGGTGCAAATGCAACAGTATGGTCTTGGCTTGGTTATTCAACTCACTCACTAAGGATCTACAATCTAGTGTTATATACTTCAAGACTACTAGAGATGTGTGGCTTGATTTACAACATAGGTACTCTCAAGGCAATGGCTCTAGAATTTTTGAGCTAAGAGAAGAGGTCAGTTCTTTGGCTCAAGGAGACTTAACTATTAATGCCTATTACACCAAGTTCAAGAGTGTTTGTGATGAGTACTCTAATTACAGATCTTGCTCCTGTGGACACCAAGTTAAAGATTGCACCATGTCATCCATAATGGGGCTTAATGACACTTATGCAACAATGAGAGGACAGATACTTCTCATGGACCCAATTCCTTCCTTAACCAAAGTGTTTTCTCATTTGGTTCAAGATGAGAAGCAAAAGAAAATTGGTTTTGGAAAGAAGCTACAAGTTGACTCAACTGCTTTGACAACAAAGAACAATCCTTCAAAAGGTTCTGCTAAGGGCAAATCTAGGTGCCCCCAATGCACCCATTGTGGTAATTTGGGTCATGTGGTTGATAAATGCTATAACTTGCATGGTTACCCCCCTGGTTATAAGTTTAAGTCCAAGGGTCAACAAGCTAGTTCTTTTGCTAACAATGTTGTTGTTGTTGAAGACAACTCAAATCAAGGTGTCAATCTCACTCATGCAGAATATCAGTAATTGCTTTGCTAAACTCCTATGGTCACTTTGGTACTCAGGCACCACCAGAAGTAGCTTCAGACACTCGCCAAGTTGCTAACATCATTACTTAATCTTCCATTGGTCTTCAAGGGAATGAGTTTTCAGGTATTTGGTCCACTCCTTTAGAGTATTTTGTTTTCTGTTCAAATGTTGTTACTACTCACATTGCTTCCACTGATTGGATCCTTGATAGTGGTGCAACTGATCACATGGTCCATTCCACTCAATTCTTTACTTCCATTACTTCCATAGTCCAAATCTCTGTTAGATTACCAAATGGATATATGGCTAAGGTCACACACATAGGAACCGTTCAAGTCTCCTGCTTTAGTTTTAGAAAATGTGTTTTGCATTCCTAGTTTTTCCTTCAATATGATTTCTATAAGCAAACTAACCCAAAATCCATCTTGTTGTTGTATTTTTCTTTCACAATACTATCTCATTTAGGACTTACAGATTTGGAAGATGATTGGGTTGGGTAAGAAGCAAGGAGAACTCTACACATTGCAAAGCATCTTTGCTGAATCTCTACCACCATCTGTTTCTAATATTCTTTCTAAACTTTCCAAGTTTTCTTCCTTTTGTCGCAATTCTTGTATCTCTACAGTAGATAAGACTAGCCTATGGCATTGCAGGTTAGGTCACTCTTCCCCATAAAGACTAGCTTTGTTACAATCTCTTGTACTAGATGTTATTACTTACAATAATAATAAAAGTTTTGATTGTTCTGTTTGTCCTCTCGCCAAACAAAAGAGGTTGCCTTTTCCTTCATCTGTTTCTTCTTCTGCTTCATGTTTTGATTTAATACAAGCTGATAATTGGAGCCCTTATTCTACTCCTTCTCTCAATGGCTCTAAGTATTTTCTCACCTTAATGGATGATTATAGTAGGTGTACCTGGGCTTTCTTAACGAAAAGCAAATTTGATACTTCACTCTTAATTCAATCCTTTTACAATCTGGTTCTCACACAATTCAAAACTCCTATCAAGGTGCTTAGGTCAGACAATGGTCTTGAATTTGCCTCGGGTTCCTTTTATACTTCTAAGGATATAATCCATCAACTGAGTTATGTGGAAACTCCACAACAAAACTTAGTTGTTGAAAGAAAGCATTAGCACCATCTTGCTGTTGCTAGAGCATTAAGATTCCAGGCAAATCTCCCTTTAAAATTTTGGGGTGACTGTATTCTTACTGCAACATACCTAATTAATAGAATTCCTAGTCCCCTTCTGAATGATGTTACTTCTTTTGAAAAACTATTAGGTCATACACCTTCATACAGTCACCTTAGATCCTTTGGTTGCTTCTGTTATGCCTCCACATTATCTAGAGACAAGTCCAAACTTGATCCCAGAGATAAGGCATGCATTTTCCTTGGTCATCCTTTTGGTACAAAAGGTTACAAACACTATGACTTGGCTTCTAGAACCTGTTTTGTTTCTAGGGATGTGGTTTTTAAAGAGTCCATTTTTTTCTTTTAAGCTTTGGTCTTCAAAATCTGTTCCAGTTTCTTCTTCCTCTTCTCATTCCATGTTTCCTATGTAACCTATCATACCAGAGTCTAGTTTACCTTTTGTTTTTGCAGAATTCACACCCAGTTTCACTACTGATATAGCTACACCTCCTGATGAGTTTCCAGACCTTATTCATGATAGTTCTGACCTAGATCACTCCACTCCTACTTCAGTTGACCTTGTTCAACCCATTATGCAACCTCCTGCCCCTCCACTAGTTCCTCAGCCAATTAGAAAATCCACTAGACCTCATAAAGCTCCCACTTATCTTCATGATTATCATTGTAACCTTGCTTCTGCTCATGTGTCAACCTCAGCTTCCCTTACTCAGTCACGTGATTCCACAGCTTCTGATGATTCAGGTATACTCTATCCCATTTCTTCTACTTTGTCTTATGACAAGCTTTCCAATGGTCATAAGGCCTTTGCTCTTGCTTTATCCATTTCTAAAGAACCTGATTCTTATGCTCAAGCCATCTTAGATCCTAGATAGCAAGATGCCATGAAGGCTGAGATTGATGCTTTTCAGGAAAACAATACTTAGGTTATATGTGAGCTTCCTCCTAGTAAAGTTCCTATAGGGTGTAAATGGGTTTACAAAGTGAAACTGAACGTTGATGGTTTTGTGAAAAGGTATAAGGCACGCTTGGTAGCTAAGGGGTACACTTAGACTGAAGGTATTGACTTTTATGAGACTTTCTCTCCTGTGGTTAAATTTGTAACAGTTAGAACCTTGTTGGCCTTGGTTGCTGTCTATGATTGGCATTTGACACAACTTGATGTTAACAATGATTTTTTGAATGGCGATCTCCAAGAAGAAGTTTACATGGTTCCTCCTCTTGGATTTTGTAGCAAGGGGGAGGTTTGCCGACTTGTTAAATCTCTCTATGGCCTTAAACAGGCTAGCAGGTAGTGGTTTGTCAAGCTATCCTCTACAATTGTGGATCATGGATTTGCCCAATCCAAGTCAGATTACTCTGTCTTCACTAGAGTTAGAGGTGGTTCTATCATCATTATTCTAGTATATGTTGATGATATATTAATTCCAAGCAATGATGTGGATGTAGTGAACTCTTTTAAGCAATTTCTTGACAACAAGCTCAAGCTTAAGGACCTTGGAACTCTAAAATACTTCCTAGGCTTTGAGGTAGTCAGAATTGCAAAAGGGTTGTTCTTGTGTCGAAGAAAATACACTTTGGATCTTCTTGTTGATATAGGTTTATTGGCTAGTAAACCAGCAAGTATACCTATGGAGCAATCTGCAAAGTTTAGTAGCTCTATTGGTGATCCAGTTTCAGATCCCTCATTATATAGAAGGTTAATTGGCAAGCTTTTCTACTTGACCTTGACAAAACCTGACATATGCTACTCAGTGCATAAGTTAAGTCAATTTATGAGCTCTCCTAAGGTGCCTCATTTACAAGCAGCATATAGAATACTCAAGTATTTGAAAAAGACACCAGGACAAGGCTTGTTTCTTTCTGCAAAATTGGATTTGCGCTTGAAATCCTATTGTGATGCTAACTGGGCAGCTTGCCCTGACACTAGAAGGTCCATTTCAAGCTTTTGTGATTTTCTAGGATATTCCTTAATTTCCTAGAAGTGTAAAAAGCAGCAAGTTGTCTCAAGATCCTCAGTTGAATCTGAATATAGGGCTATGGCCACAGTGACTAGTGGGATTGTTTGGCTCATTGCCTTGCTCAAGAGTTCTGGGTTGAATCATACACAACTTGCCTTTCTCTATTGTGATAGTAAAGCAGCTTTGTACATTGCTGCAAATCCAGTATACCATGAAAGAACAAAACATGTTGAGATTGATTGTCACTTCATTAGGGAGAAAATTCAAGATGGTGATCAAGACTTTCCACATTCTAACAAAACATCAAATAGCAGATTTCTTCACTAAAGCTCTTAGGCAAAAATAGTTCTTTCACCTTCTTTCCAAGATGACCTTGATCAATATATACAGTTCATCTTGAGCAGGAGTGTTAAACTGTTATAATGAAGGATGAAGGAAGAACTGCTTAAACTATAAGTAGTTTTAGAATAAATGAATATAAACATGTAATTTTGTATGTAAATAGTTAGTTAGAAATCTGTTTTGACACTTGTCATCTTTGTATTGGTTAGCTTAGGAGTTAGTTATTTTCTGTCTTGGTTTCCCGCCTCTTTGCTCCTCATATATAAAGGACAAAGCTTAGATATTTAATACATGAGAATCATTCATACAATTTCTCTCGCTTGCTTTCTCTCATTCTCTCTCTCTTTCTGTGATTCCCAACCTCCATTGTTGGAGCTTGATCTTGATTGCAAGATTTCAACAGATACAAGGGTTGAATAAATTCACCACTCAATGGAATCTACCAAAGAGATACATAATGATTAAAACAATCAAGTTTGTCAATAACTCAATGCATTCAAAACTATTTAATGTTACCATCACACACCCTTGGTGCGATAGTCACTCTACAAGTATAAATGTTTGTAGGGTGTGGAGGGCAAGAGAAGGGGTTTAAGTCTTCAAGAGGGAGTTTCACACACATACACACTTAGATTGTTCTAGAGTAGAATTTCTATCTTTTATATATATATATATATATATATATATATAACTATTTAATGTTAGCCTTTTTCACTTATAAAAAACATATAAATACTACTTATTTAGTTATTTGCTTAGAACAACATCTCAGCATGGGAGAATAAAAAGCTCATAGCTAGTCCCAAAAATTTAAAAGAAATAAAGGGTCTGTTTGGTATTGCTTATTTGCTGAAAATTGAAAATTTATTGCTGAAAATACTGTGACAAAATATTTTTTTTAAATAGGAAAACACGGTTCACTTGCTACTATTCACGCATTTTTGTGCTTTGGTTGGTCCATGAACAATGCTATGGGACAAGCCAAAAAACACAAACACAGAAGCAACGCAGACGCATTGCTAAACAAACACACAAAAACTTGAAGAACTAATAAGTGTGCGCTTGTTTAGCAGCGCGTCTAAGTTGCTTCTGCATTTGCGTTTTTTGGCTGGTCCCATGGCACTGTTCATGGACCAACCAAAGCACAAAAACGCGTGAACAGTAGCAAGTGAACAGTGTTTTTTCATTTAAAAAATATTTTGCTATAATGCTTTTAGCAAAAAATTTTTAATTTTCAGCAAATAAGCGATATCCAAACCGACTCTAATAATTGACATTTGATCCGAATTAATAACTTTTAAAATGTCACCTCAAGTCCTGGGTAATTGGGCTGGAAGTGGGCCAAGTTGCATAATTCTCTTGGCTAGGCTTGCAAGACACAATGGGTTGGGTCTGCGGGCTTCACAGTGGACACTCCGTATCACTATGGGCTAGGTCTGCGACTCTACGAGCTTCACAATGGACACTCTTGTGTCACCAAAATAAAACAGATCATATATTTATAATAAAGGGACCAAAATCATACCAACCTCATAGACGGTGGGACAAAATTGACCCTTTTTTGAAGTTTCAGTGACCAAATTACAATTTTCAATTTTGAACAACCGAAGTATAATTTACCCAAAGTTTTTATGCATACAGCTTGAAGAATGTACAAATCCCTTCTCTTTTGTAATACTTGATTACTTAAAAAATAAAAAAAAAACACTCAGCTTGAGTTTTAGAAGCTCATATAACAAATTTGGATATTTGTCTTGCAATATACTAATTTAGATGTTATCATCTAATGATAAATCAGTGGTTTGAAATTTATTTAGTAGGGGATATAACACAAGCTATCTTATTTTGAATTTTTTTTAATTATTCATTTATTTTTGCAATGTAATAGTAATTTTGAGTAGAAAAATTGATCAAACATAAAAGTTAAACTCGATCAACATAATACAACATCCAATTAACATAACAAGAAATCCAAATTTAACCAAATGCAAAGTGCCCATAAAAGTATTTAATATGCATACTTGTAAGTATATATGAATTTGTGACGATGGACGAAACGATATTATTTATAAAATAAATATCAAACTCTTGGAAGAAGAATAAATAAAAGAGAGGGAAGTGATTACTCCATACCTAATTACTAGCTTATTTAATCCGCACATAATCAAGATAAATTTCTGAGGCATGAGAAATCATGTGCCAATCCTCTCCAATCTCCGGTTGGCATCTTCTACTTAGTTCAGAACACCTTGCAATTCTAAAAGATCTTAGAGTTATGAGACAAGGCTTTGCTTGTGGTAGAGACAACAATTTGGGGCAACTCAAAATATCAAATTGTTGAAGCGATGCAAGATTTGGCAGCCACTCTGGAAATGCTATTAAATTGGGACAGTTATGTTAGGTTCTAAGTACTTAGGAACAAATGTATTAAAACTCTAATTTGTATTGTTGGCAAACCATAATCAAAACAGGTTTTTAGTCTTGTTTTAGACTTGCCCAAAGTATGTGTTTTATGTAAAGTTGGAATTGAGCTGCTGCAGAATTCATTGTGCAATTCGGTCTGGCTCGATTGATCGAGAATTAGACTCGACCGATCGAAAGTCAGGTATAATGTTTTTTCTGCAGAATTTCCAACTCAGCCCTAAGCCCATATGACGTGTAGGGTTTTATGTTTTGCCCTAGGTATAAAAGGGAAACCCTAGCCACGTTTTTGAAGTTGCTCTACTTGCTGTGTGTGTGAATCTCTTGTGAGATCTGAGAGGTGGTTGCCTTCACACATGCTTAGGATTATCAAGAATGAGAATTCATTGAGAGCTTGATGATCATTCAGTTGCTGCAATAAGAGTTTAAAGATACACAAGCGGGAGTACTTGTACTTGCTAGAGAATCCAAGAAAGAAGGAGTCCGTGGTCTCGGAGTTTGCATGTGGTCGTGTCAGTAAGTTTTCTACATGAGGTAGCAATAGGATGTTAGTGGTCTAAGTCACCATTGTAAAACTTTGATTCTTTCATAGTGGATTCAATTTTACCTTGGGCATAGCTAGGTTAAATCCTCCCCAAGTTTTTTACCAGTTTGATTTTCCTGAGTCATCATATCTTTGTGTTCTTTACATTCCGCACTTTACATTGATATGATTATATGATTGTGTTAACCTAGATCTTGAATTTGGACAAAGTAATAACTTGGCTAATTAACTAGGTTAATCTGATTGTGTTTTAAGGGGTCTAAAAATAAACAAGTGGTATCAGAGCAGGTAGCTCTTTTGTTGTAGATCTTTTGATCTCTGAGTTGATCCTTAACCCCTGTTGTCATGGAACACGGACACTCTCTGGTCATTCCTCTTGAAATCTATTAATGAGAGAGTCTGGAACTCCGTTGAGTACGGATGGGAGAAGCCCACTACTCCTGTGAGTGAGTGGTAAACTTAATGACATTGTTAATTTTGCATACAACTTGGGTGAAATCTATGATCAACCTAAAATTGTTAGGAAGATTCTTGGATCTTTAACTGAAAAGTTTAGACCCAAAGTGACTGCCATCACTAAGAGCAAGGATGTGGACTTCATCCTTGTTGATGACCTTGTAGGATTTCTTCAGTCTTATGAGTTGGACCTACCCAAAACTAGCAAATCCAAATCAATGGCTCTTAGGTTAGTTGATGATGTTGATGTTGGTGGATTTGATGATGAGCTCTCTACTACAGAGATTGCTTACCTTGCCAAGAACTTTAGGAATTTCCTTAGAAAGAACAACATAAGGGCAAGAGGTAAGAACACTGCTGAACCTAGAAATTTTAGGAAAAATGATCCCACTAAGGTTAACAACACTGAAAAACCTAGAGAAAAAATAGGTCAATTTTCTAATAATTTTATAAGTCCTCAATGTTTTGGATGTCAAGGGTATGGTCACATGAAATCTGAATGTCCTACATACTTGAGTTCTAAGGGTAAGGCTATGGCTGTAACCCTTAGTGATAATGAAGTTTCCGATGATGAGTCTGGTTTTGACGAGGATGGAAACTTTATTGCCTTCACTGCTACTACTATAGTCAATGAAAGCTTGTCTGTTGAAGAGAACCCTTCTGATGGGGAACTCTCTGAAGATGCAAATCTTCAAGAAGCCTACAATAAACTTTGCAAAGTTGCTGCAAAGGATGCTATGAGTGTTGAATTAGACTTAAAGAAAATTGCAAATCTTGATCTTGATAAGAAAAATTTGCTTGTGAAACTGTTTGATGCTAATGAACTTTTGAACAATGTGAAAACTGAGAATATATTTTTGCTTGATAAAGTTAAGAATTTGAAACTTGAACTATCTGTTGCTAGAGAACAAACTAATAGATCTGCTAGTTCCAAACTTGATCATATGCTAAGTGTTCAAAAGTCTTCTTTTGACAAATCTGGATTAGGTTTTGTAGAAAGCATCTCTGTGTCTGCACCCCATTCCACAAACTTTGTTCCTTCTTCTTCCTCTGAACCCCCTATGAGTGAGGTTGTGAGTGAGGCTGTTAAACTTGTAGAGGTCACACCTCCTAAGAAGATTAGGGTTGATCTGAAAGAGTCTAAATCTAAGGAGTCTACCCTTTCTAAGGATAAGTTGCATGGTAAGCCTGCTTAGGTTTGTCATTTTTGTGGAAAGTCTAGACACATTCGTCCAAACTGTTTCAAGTTGCAAGCTGCTAAGCAAGCAAATAAACCAAAAGTGTATGTGCCTCAAGCACAAGATCCTATGGTACTTATTGGTAAATTGGTAAAGACTCTTAACCTTTATTCCAATCCTGGAATTGGAAATCACTCTAATGTGAATAAGAACTCCAATGCTTGAGGTGCATCTAAAAAGTTTTGGATGGGAAAGGCTCAATCTAATTGAGTCTTTCTGATATGGTCCTTGTGCTTCATTACTCTACCCTTTGTGACCATTGTTATTTGTTGCCTTTTTGTTTTCTTTTTGTTTCTAGGACTTGCATTGCATAAAATTCATGCATTTCATTCTATGACTGTTTTTGTTTCTTTAAAAAAAAAAAAAAAAAAAACTAAAACTAAAACAAAACAAAACAAAACAAAAAAAAAAAAACCAAAAAAAAGGAAAAAGGGAAGCAAATTGTGTTTTGCATTATTTTTTTGGATTTGAAATCAAGGTTGGCCAATTTATTTTTTTCTTAACATGTTTATATACCTTGTTTAGCTTGGATGAGCTTATTTTATTGCACTTTACTAGTTTGAGCTTTGTAGTGCATGTTGTGTGGGAGATGTTTATAGTTTTTGATCACTTTATCTTGATCTTGAAGTCACATGTCTTTGATTGTCGGACTTGAAATTTTGAGAAAGGCATAAATAATCATCTCACCACTGTTTATTAGCCAATCATGAACACCTTGGTGCATATCGTAAGATTTTGTGCTCGAGAAAGTATAGCACATGCACAAAAAGAACATAAGGTGTAGTCTCAATTTAAATGCTAAAATTGGTATGTACATTATTGGACTATAATTAAATCAATCAAATAAAATTAGTGTGTACATTATCCCAGCTATTTTAATAAGTTTCTGCTCAATTAAAATTGGTGTGTACAATATGAGGCAAATCAAGAAACTTACATGATTGCAAGCTTTTATTCTAAGAAATGTAAGAGTTATATGATGTAACTCATTAGGTGATAGTCTCTCTCAAATTCTATGTGATGAATTTTGTAGACTTTGTATTTGATTTCTATTTACATATCACCTCACATGTATCTCAAGCTTTTGCTAGTTGCACACACCACACAAGTTACTCTTTACTATACTTTGTACATGTTATGGTGTGTGATTTTGGTTTGGCCAACCAAGTTTGAAAATTCCTTGAGTTTTTGCAAAACATGCTTGATGGTTGAAAATATAAGGGTCTTGATTGAAAATCTTAATTTTGAGAAATCTGGGTTCAAAACATGTGTTTTTGAAAAGCATTTTATCTCATACTCATGCATTTTATTTATAAAAATCAATGCTTTGAGGAGTTTCTGCGTAAAAATGCTGTGTTTTTCAAAAAACTGATTTTTCCAAAATTTTGGCTGATCAAACCTATTTTTCGATCGATCGAAATTGCGATTAAAAATTTTGGTTATCCTTTGTCTGTTTCGATCGGTGCTCGATTGGTGTTGGATCAATCGAAGCATTTTCGACCGATCGAATATGTTTTTCGATTGATTGAAAATCGTGTAAAGAATTTTTTAAAAACTGATTTTCATGTGTTCAAACTCACTTTTTCAAAAGTTTTTCAACTTTTTCTCTCTCTATACAACTCGGTCAAGGCTCCAATCCGATTTTTTTTCGTTTTCCTCCATTCTTTTTGCAAGGTTTTTCTCTCCCAAGGCCGGTAAGACCTTTGTACCCATCCTTTTGCATTTATTTTCACTTTTCATGCATCCAATCATGCATTATTTGGGAAATTTCGAACCAATGGATTTTTGGGGTTGTTGATGAATTAAGCCTTTTCTTTCACAATTGATCAATGGGTTTTTGTTGGGGGATGTTATACACATGATCTATGGTGTTTAATTTGATCAATTTGATGTATTGAGAGAAATAAAAAATTCTAGGGTTTGAAACTACCCGATTTTGGGATTTTGTTCAAATTGAGTTTAATTGATGAAATTGGCTTGTTGGATTGATTAATTTGATCATTATAAACTGTTTTCTAACTTGTGTATGATCAATTGGTCAATTAAGTACAAATTGAACAAGTCGTTTTTCAAAATTTTGGGGTTTTTGTTATAAACCCTATGCTCAAGCCAATTTTGTGATTCTAAATTTAAATTAAACTTGTTATCACTGCATTAGAGCATGCATCATGACATTTATCTATTCATGCATTATATAGATTGTTATTTCTATATTTTTTTGTGCTAACTTGCAGTCTGCCCTTGGTTTTTCTTTTTGTTCTTTTGGTTCTTTCTCTTGTGTCTTTGTCCTTACCCTAGCACCATGCCTAGAAAGATTAGAGCCCATAGGACATCCTCCTCTTCTTCTGCTCCTTCCTCTGTGGGCACTTTGTTATGGAGTGAGAAAAGCCGAGAGCTTTATGAGACTCTAAACCTTAAGAGAAAGATTTGAGCTGAGTGAAAGGTTTTGTTAGATGAGCTTGATCCTGCTATTAGGGAAAACTTTGAGCGTCGGGGCTGGTTGCCACTTTTGGATATTGATTATCCTTCTCCAGCTACCCTGATTAGAGAGTTCTACTCGAACCTCTCTATACACATCTATGATTTTAAAACTTTGGTAAAGAGTTGGATACGAGGTGTAGAGTACACCATTACTCATAGAGTAGTGGTTGATGCTCTTGGGGTACCTGTGGTCCAGCATCCTGTCTATCCCTATAATAAGTCTCCTCCCTTGGACGACATCATGTCTTACATCACTAGGTCTTCTATCCAGTGGGGTTCTGATTCTTGGATCACTACTGCTGAGCTCAACGAGCTACACTATCTTTTCTTTAGGATAACTTGTCATTCTTTGTGGCCTATCTCTCATCTACATACCATTCCTTCAGAGCGATGTGCAATTTTGTATGCTCTTGTTACGGATGCTCCTATTAGTTTTCCTCATCTGTTTCTTTGTTCAAAGTTCATAAGAGTTCCTCTACCGCTTATGCTCTCTTTCATCTTGTTTTCATTAATAGGATTTTGTTGTTTTTAGGTTTAGATGACTTCCCCACTTCTAAGCCCATACACATTATTACTCCCATAGGTGCCACTTTTCTTAGGCAGAAGGCTGCTCAGATGAGAGAGAGCTCTAAACGTCTTCGTGTTGAGCCTTCTAGTACCACACCCCCTCCTTCTTCTACAAGTACTACTTCTAGTGAGGCATCTACTGATCCTGTTGGTGCTGCTGTTGCTGCTGATGTTCCTCCACCATCTACTTCGGATGACTTTGAAATTTGTCGTACATTGGAGACTGTCATGACCGTTCAGGCGGCTTATGGTCAAATTTTGGTGGACATGCTTGATGAGCTCCATGCTTTGCGAGCAAATTTGGCGCATCTTAAACGTTCGCCTTCAACACCTCCTTTTGATGATGGATTCTGATTGCCCTTTGGCATTCCGTCATAAAAAGGAGGAGTACATTTGGACACTTGTAAAGGATTTTTGTAGTTAGGGGGAAGATTTTATTTGTTGGAGCTTGTGGAGTTTAGATTGTATCTAGGTGTTTCACTGTGTATGTATCCTTTTTGGCTCTTGATGTATTGTTTTTGGGCTATTCATGTTAGGGGGAGATACTTTGTTATCTATATTTCTTGTTTCACCACTCATTGATTTATATTTATGAGTTATTCATGATATATGTCTCTGTTTTGTGTTTTGTGAAGTCAAGAATTTATTTTTGTTTTACTTGTATTTTCCACACATGCGTTTATGCATTTGTTGAGTATTTCAAGAAATATACTGATGGATAGTAGTTAGGTTGGATTATTTTGTAATGGGCATTATTTTTGTAAAGGGCTTTTACTTGTAACTTTGAGCATTATATTTGTGTTTTGTCACAGATTGCCAAAGGGGGAGTATGTTAGGTTCTAAGTACTTAGGAACTAATGTATTAGAACTGTAATTTGTATTATTGGCAAACCATGATCAAAACAGGTTTTTAGTCTTGTTTTAGACTTGCCCAAAGTATGTGTTTTATGTAAAGTTAGAATCGAGCTGCTGCAGAATTCATTGTGCAATTCGGTCTGGCTTGATCGATTAAGAATTGGACTCGACCGATCGAAAGTCGGGCAGAATGTTTTTTCTGCAAAATTTCCAACTCAGCCCTAAGCCCATATGACGTGTAGGGTTTTATGTTTTGCCCTAGGTATAAAAGGGAAACCCTAGCCACGTTTTTGAAGTTGCTCTACTTACTGTGTGTGTGAATCTCTTGTGAGATCTGAGAGGTGGTTGCCTTCACACATGCTTAGGATTATCAAAAGGAGAATTCATTGAGAGCTTGATGATCATTCAATTGCTGCAATAAGAGCTTAAAGATACACAAGCGGGAGTGCTTGTAGTTGCTGAAGAATCCAAGAAAGAAGGAGCCCGTGGTCTCGAAGCTTGCACGTGGTCGTGTCAGTAAGTTTTCTATATGAGGTAGCAATAGGATGTTAGTGGTCTAAGTCGCTATTGTAAAACTTCGAATCTTTCATAGTGGATTCAGTTTTACCTTGAGGATAGTTAGGTTAAATCCTCCTCAGATTTTTTACCGGTTTGGTTTTCCTAGGTCATCATATCTTTGTGTTATTTATATTCCGCACTTTACATAGATATGATTATTGTAGGGACTCAAATTAGATTGGACCCATAATAGGGACGGGTTTCTAGCCCAACCAGCCCAAACAATAAATTTTTAGAGCATGGGTACAAGAACTAGTTCTATTTGATAGAAAAAGTCATGGTTGCAGTGCAATAGAAGACATTTCAAGCTAGTTTTGTGATGAAAACTCTCCTCGGCTAGGTTTCATGGGGTGTCCTTCTGAGTTCTATTGTTCTTCTTCCTTTTTTTTCTCCCCAAAAGTCCTCCCTAATGTCACCTGCTTTCATGTTATATACTGCGTTCCTTACCTCATTTCCACCGTACACGTGTAGTTTCTATCCTGGGAACTCTTTTTTGTCCCATCCAACACCTCCCGGAACTTTTGCTCAGTAGCCATAAAGCTGCTTGGTTACTATTCAGGTATCACCTCCACATTAATGCGGCCAGAGAGTTAGCTGGAGAGCATTTAATGTGAAGGTAGCAGCTTTAGAAGATATTTGTTATCTTCCCTGGTTCCTCCTTAGATCTATATTCACTTTCCAGTTCTAATACAACTTTATGGGGTACCCTGGATAAAGAGATAGTTACATCCACCTCGGACCATGGTATCCGAGGTGAGTCTTATCCTCGGACGCATTTTGGGGCTTTTATATATGATTTCCATCCCTCTTTCTCATCCTGGTTCCACAATACATTTCTTTAACCATCCTCGGACGAGCGAGTGTCCTCGGACTGGGCCGTTGGGCCCCAAGCCCATTTCCTATGATTCCTATATTTTTTTAGATAACAGGCCCCACAATAACCCCTCAAAATCTCGCTTTTTGTTACCTCGGAAAAAAGGGAGATTTTGATATCCTACCCTCACCTTCTTTGCAGACTTTCTTAGCCTTCAAAGCGCCTTTCTATCTGCCCAAGGCGCGCCCCTGACGTTTCGGCGTCAGGAGCATGCCATCATTAAATGATGACGGCTCCTTTGTCCCCCACGTTCAACGGCAAGATGTGAATCTAACGGTGGAGGACTTTCAGTATTTATGGGCGGGATTTTTCCCGCTTACAATTTTTGCCCCACTATAAAGAGCTTTTCAAATCAACTCTCTTTTCAGTTACAAAAATCGCACTGTCTCAGTGCATATTCATTGAACCTGCCTCTCTCTCTCTCTCTCTCTCACCACTCCACGCTCTCATAAATACTAAGAGTCTGTCCGAGGAGCTCGTTTTCCAAACTTGTAAGTTTCCTTAACCCACTTTAGTTTTCCACCCTCTTCGCCAATTTTTCTTCATAACTGTTAGGAAATGGGTAGGTTCAAGCATCTAGTTGACTCCGAGGAACAAATAGAGGCATTTAGAGCTAAGTATAGGATTCCCCCCACGGTGGGTATGAGATATGCTTCCACAGAAACATGGTTAAACGATAGGAAACCGGGGAAGTGGTCATCCCTATGATTGCTTTTATAGAAGGAGGGATGACCATCCCTATGGGTAGCCTTACCAGAAGTTATCTTAGGTTCTTTAGGTTATCTCCCACTCAATGCGCTTTAAATATGTTCAGGGTGCTTAGGAGTATAGAAGCCCTAAATGCCAGGATGAACCTAGGTTTGACCCATCACGATGTGAATTGGGTGTATAATCTCAATCATTTGAAGGGTCAGGGGTACTATCTGAAATCTAGGTTCCCTGAAGTAAGATTGATTCAGTGTCTCCCTTTATCGAATAAGGGCCTAAAAGACGATTTTCTTATTTTTTCTGGGGAATGGCATGATGGTTTACCCTGTTCGACAAAAGAGGGAAAACCAGGTGGGGTTTTTGGGCTATAAGCCCTTATAATTTGGATTGTGTTCTTTAGTTTGAGTTACCTCTTTTTCTGACAAATTTTTCCTTCTGTTGAAATGATTTTGCAGACAAGCGTGCTACCAAGCCTCAGTTCAGATTGGTTAATAGGGAGAGTTTAGATAGAATCCTGCGGTTCGAGGTGTATGTAAACCCATCGAACGGTCAACTGAGAGCAGCCCATATAATCCTTCGATACAAGCCAATTTCTACGGCGTTTCAAGCTCCCAAGTGCGTGATAAAGGCCAAAGATCCTCGGCTTCACTGTATCAGTGTAGCCTTTGAGGGATTCATCGTTCTTGAGGGTGTTCCGATTCCTGAGGGTACTCCTTTCACTCAGCCGTTACTTGCAGCCATTCCTTCTATAGGAGCCTCGTCGTCACGTTCCATTCCTCGCGAAGTGAGGGAGGAAGAGGAGAAAGAAGGGGAGGAAGAAGAAGAAGAACAGACTTCAGAAGGAGTTGTAGAATTATCAGATTCCGTAGACGAATTTGAAGTTTTCAACCAACCTCAATCACCCGAGGTAAATTCTGAAGAAATGGGCATTTAGAGGAAGAGTCAGAGGAGTTTGAAGGACGTAATCGAAGGCCAACCTGGGAGAGGAGTGCCAGAGAAGTCAACTCAACCCAATCTCCCCCCTCCTCCTCCTTCTCAGCCACCCCAACCGCATGGGACTGAACCCAGTGACCCAAAGAGGAAGAGAGAGCCAAAAGATAAAGGAGTGATGGAGGCTGAGAGATCTCGCCCGATCCATGAAGCTGAGGACCAACGAGCTGCGAAGCAGCAAAAGGTTACCCATGGGTTTCAACGTGTAGTGGAAAAGGCAACCACTCAGTCCTAAGAACCTGAGGCCTGGCTCCCTGCTCCCATGCTCGGTGGTGAGCCTCTGAGTGAGGATGCCTCAATTAGGGACTTTAACGGTGGAGTTGGATGCCACGTCACCTCAGTCTTAGAAGAGACTCTCCTCCTCCCCAAGGATATAGCCGAACTGAGGAGATTGAAGAGGAATGAAGTTTTCCAAAATACAAAAAGATACTTGGGCATGGTAGGATGTTCTTGATATTTTTTTTATTATTACTATTATTTTTCTTCTACATATAACTTCACGTATTGCACTTCTAACTCTTTTTCTCCTAGGCCGTCCAAGCCACTTTCAGGCTAGAGGAGATAACCAATTCTTGCTACCAACAAATTGATGATGAGAGAAAGAAATGGGCCACGGCTGTGCACACACTCACCGCTGCTGAACAAACCAACATGCAGCTGAAGAAAAAGATAGCCGATGAGGAACATGCTCGGAAGAGTGCTGAGTCAGCTTTGGATAACACTCAAAAGCAAGCTGAGGACCAGAGGAAACTCTTACGTGATGCTAACGCCCAGCTGGCAGCCTCCAAGGAACAGATATCATCTCTGCAGAAACAATTGGAGGAAACCCAGAGACTTAGAGATCAAACTGAAAAAGCTAAGGCTGAGGCTGAAAAGGCAAAAGCTGAGGTTGAAAAAGAAAGAGACACAGCTGAGCAACATGGCTACGACGTTGGCGTTGCTGAGACCGAGGAAAACTTCCGGGCTGAGGTGCTTGAAGTTTGCCGAGCATACTATGCTCTGACCTGGGGAGAGGCTCTCAACCGAGCTGGGGTCGAGACTTCATCCGAGCTGAGAAGGCCTGAAAATATTTATTTCCCCCCAACTATTCGAGCCTCAGGTCCTTCCACTCAACAAGAACAGGCATCCTCTACAGCCGTTGAATCAGCCAAAGAAGCTCAAACTCAGGCTCCTCCCTCTCTCAATTAGCAGGAGCAACCTGAAGTGCTTGAAGGTGCGAAGGACATATTCTCGGACAAAGGAGCAGAAGGGCCTACGGATGGAGCAGCTTCACAAAGCTTTGAACAAGCCCTAGCCTCAACCACCTTACCTGTTGGAGAAGATCCAAAGGCAAAGGAGAAAGATGTTCCTCCCGTGGCCACTGGCAAAGCCCCTCAGCCCAAGCTCTAGATAAAGTTAAACAAATAGTTAATGTAGTCAATCTTCCCTTTATTTTCCCATTTATTTCATTTTTCTTCTTTCTTTTTTTTAAAAGCTTTTTAAGGACATTTCTAATTGTAATATGCATTTCCCTTTCCAAGTTTACATGAGATATTGTGGTTTTGTCTATCACCTGTATAATTTCTCGCGCGAATGTTTTTTATTTTTACATGATCCCCGGTTATAGAAGAATGAAATCTGACACTATAATGGAAAAATTAACTTTAAGTATGCTAATCAGGAACCAAAACAGACTATAGCAGTGAACTCTACAGCCTTACAAAGGCTTACTTTAAATTCATTAAGAAGTGTTCATACTTGAGATAGCATTTTACACGTTTAACCCCGGGAGGTATTCAACACCTTAAAATGCTTTAAGTGATGCTCATGGAGTTTGCTTTGACATACAAGTTTAGTTGCACGGACCCCATCTAAGAAGCATTGACTCCAACTAAATTTGTTGTATAAACAATTTATCACATCTTAGTCTTTGTGCAATACTTCAATTGAAGTCCCAGGGTATTAATTTTCACTAAGTTATGGTCCGAGGACCTGACATGACTTAGTTTCTGTTTAATACTTCAATAAATTTCATTGTATTAATTTCCACTAAGTTGTGGTCCGAGGACCTGACATGACTTAGTTTCTTTTTAATACTTCAATAGATTTCATTGTATAATACTTTAATAGATTTCATAGTGTATTAATTTCCACTAAGTTGTGGTCCGAGGACCTGACATGACTTACTTTCTGTTTAATAGTGTATTAATTTTCACTAAGTTGTGGTCCAAGGACCTGACATGACTTAATTTCTGTTTAATACTTCAATAGATTTCATTGTATTAATTTCCACTAAGTTGTGGTCCGAGGACCTAACATGACTTAGTTTCTGTTTAATACTTCAATAGATTTCATAGTGTATTAATTTCCATTAAGTTGTGGTCCGAGGACCTGACATGACTTAGTTTCTATTTAATACTTCAATAGATTTCATAGTGTATTAATTTCCACTAAGTTGTGGTCCGAGGACCTGACATGACTTAGTTTCTGTTTAATACTTCAATAGATTTCATTATATTAATTTCCACTAAGTTGTGGTCCGAGGACCTGACATAACTTAGTTTCTGTTTAATACTTCAATAGATTTCATTGTATTAATTTCCACTAAGTTGTGGTCCGAGGACCTGACATGACTTAGTTTCTGTTTAATACTTCAATAGATTTCATAGTGTATTAATTTACATTAAGTTGTGGTCCGATGACCTGACATGACTTAGTTTCTGTTTAATACTTCAATAGATTTCATAGTGTATTAATTTCCACTAAGTTGTGGTCCGAGGACCTGACATGACTTAGTTTCTGTTTAATACTTTAATAGATTTCATTGTATTAATTTCCACTAAGTTGTGGTCCGAGGACTTGACATGACTTAGTTTCTGTTTAATACTTCAATAGATTTCATTGTATTAATTTTCACTAAGTTGTGGTCCAAGGACTTGACATGACTTAGTTTCTGTTTAATACTTCAATAGATTTAGAAGCATACATTGCAGAGATAAGACAAATTATAAAAGGAAGTAAAACAGAACTTGTTAATAATAATACCTCTTTAGGTTGCTTACATTCCAGGGATGGAGTACAGTTTTTTCATCTAAATCTTCTAAGTAGTAAGCACCTATCCCTGCTACAGATGTGATACGATATGGCACTTCCCAATTAGGCCCCAACTTTCCCCAGTTTGGATTTTTGGTAGTTCCCAAGACTTTCCTCAACACCAAATCTCCTGGAACTAATGGTCTCAACTTGACATTCGCATCATAACCTTGCTTTAGCTTTTGCTGATAGTAGGCCAATTGAACCATTGCATTCTCTCGCCGCTCGTCTATCAAGTCCAGACTCTTCTTCAATAGTTCATCATTCCCGTCCGAGGTGAATGCGCCAATCCTTAGCGTTGGAAAACCCGTTTCAAAAGGAATCACAGCCTCAGCCCCATACGTCATTGAGAATGGGGTTTCCTCTGTTGACCGCCGAGTGTAGTTCGATAAGTCCAGAGGACATGTGGCAGTTCCTCCAGCCATTTGCCTTTTGCGTCATCCAACCTCTTCTTAAGCCCACCTACTATGACTTTATTGACAGCTTCGACTTGTCTATTTCCCTGTGGATAGGCTGGAGTGGAATATCTGTTCTTTATCCCCAGATCGAAACAATACTTTCTAAAAGCCTTGCTGTCAAATTGTAGACCATTATCCGAGATGAGAGCTTGAGGAACCCCAAACTGAGTGATGATGTTCTTCCAGACAAACCTCTTGACATCCACATCCCTGATATTGGCCAGAGGCTCAGCTTCTACTCACTTCGTAAAATAATCTGTGCCAACTAGCAGATATTTCTTATTTCCCACAGCTTTAGGGAAAGGGCCAACGATAACTAAGCCCCACTGAGCGAAAGGCCAAGGACTTGAAAGAGGATTAAGAACTCCTCCCGGTTGATGGATGTTCGATGCGAACCTTTGGCATTGATCACATTTCTTAACATACTCCTGCGCTTCTTTTTGCATGCCTGGCCACCAATACCCCTGAGTAATTGCCCGATGAGATAAAGACCTCCCTCCAGTGTGACTCCCACAGATCCCTTCATGTAGCTCTTCTAGAAGTGCTTCTGCTGCCTCGGGGTGTACACAAAGCAGATATGGCCCAGAGTAAGAGCGTTTGTATAACTTTTTGTCCTCGGACACCCAAAACCGAGGAGCTTTTCTTCATATCTTTTCAGCTTCTGACTTGTCCTCGGGCAAAATATCTTTTTCGAGGAACAACAGTATAGGATCCATCCAACAACACGCCGAACTGATTTGACTGACTTGAAGCGAGTCCCCTGTTACTGGGGTGGGTGTGTTTAAGTCTTCAACCATTATCATTCGGGGTAAGTTCTGTGCCGAGGAGGTAGCAAGGGTAGCCAAAGAGTCTGCATGGGCATTTCCGCTTCTTAGGACATGGGTTAATTCAAAAAAACTCAAAATCCGCTTGCATACACCTAACCTGGCTCAAGTAACCCTGCATTCTGGTGTCACAACCTTCCAATTCCCCTTTGACCTGACCAACGACTAGTCCTGAATCCGAAAATATCTCCACTGTTTTTCCACCCAGCTTCTTAACCATCGTCATTCCCATTAATAAAGCCTCATATTTTGCCTTGTTGTTAGTGGCTGAGAATCCCAACCTCAAAGACTTCTCGATAATTATCTTTTCAAAAGATATCAGGACTAGCCCCACTTTTGACCCCCTCTAATTTGCTGCTCCATCCACATACACTTTCCAAGGTAGAGCATGTTGCGCGAAGATGAGGCCAACTGATTTTTCATCCATGCCACACCGGCTTGCCTCTATTTCTTCAAGGCCCTCAGCAAATTCAGCCACCAGGTCGGCGAGAACCTGGCCCTTCACAAAGGTACGGGGCATGTACTTGATATCAAAAGCCCCTAAAATCATGCCCCACTATAGAGAAAACCAGTTTAATATAGATTGTAGGATTGATGACCTCATAGATGTTAAAGTTGGCTATAGTTCTACAGGAATTGCAATATCTGTGCCCATGGATCCTGACTTGGTCCGTTAACAACTAAAAATGCAGAAGAGAATACTATATTATATTCAATCATTGAAAGTCTTGTTCTAAATTTGGGTCTATTGACTTTCATATTCAAGAAATCTCTCAATAGGAAAAATTTAGTAATTTGCATAAATCAAGTCTTGACAGTTGCAATTAGCAATTATTATGGCATCCAAAACCAAGATTATTATCAGAGAGGGTCCCATATGTTAAATTGGTACATAGGAAAAAACCAACATAAATTAAAAAATAAAACAGAAGTACAAAACTAAAATCAAATCAAAATAGGAAAAACAAAAAAAACAAAAGAAAATATCAAAAATTTGAGAAAACAAACATTTTCATGGAGAACTCAAAAACCCAAAACAAAAAGAAATCAAACCCAAAATCAAATCTAAACCTATCCAACAAAAAAACTAATATTTCATATCCAAATCTAAAAAAAAAAAGGAGAAAAATGTACCGGAGCCGGTTCCAATGATCTGATGGTGGCAGATATATAGCCTAACAGTGTTGATATCATAGATTTTTCCTTCTCTACGTGCTTGCAATTCCAGTGTCTAAGTCTGGTGAGGGAACGGCTTACGAACTCTATCTCCTTCTCTCTGTATCCTACGTTTTTTTTTTTTAGTATTGCAATCATTGTTATTTAACCGGTTATATTTATTTCTATACTAATAGACTATCAAATAGTGTTTTAACACTGCGAAACAATATAATTTATCGCTTGTTAATTATGCCTCTCAAATGGTGTTTTAATCTTGTGAAACAATATAATTTATCGTTTTTTAATTGTGAATGTGGCAAATTTTTAGATGGGTCTTTTTTCCTATGTGGCAGCACCTCCTTAATTGCAGAAAAAAGCTTTTACATTTATATATAGTATTAGATTAGATTAGTAAGTTGCTCGTGTGATGCAAGGATAATTTTGTGATATTTTATGTAAGACAATTTTAGAGAATGTTGTACATATATTATAAAGAAAAAGTAAGACTATTTTTTTTTTTTTTAAGTCATGAAACCAAAAATAAATGCAAAAGAGTATCAGGACCATAAAAATCAACTATTTTGTGTTGTGTTCACAGACTGCATACCATGAAATAAAAGTATGCCAAACTCTCTCACCTTTTTCCACTCATCGATAGTGTGACATTAAGACATGGTGTGGGCAAGTGCATATGTATGTGTCTTATAAATGATTTAAAACCATCGTAGAATATAGCTTTACATTGTGCACCAAATATTCTCTCGATACTTATATACCCAAAACAAAAACTATCCAACCAAATTACCCAAAACTAAATCATATTTAAGCCCTAATTTAAAGAGAAAAAAAAAAGAAAAAAAAAATTAGGGGTTTAAGTGGCTTGATTGTGATGGGAGGCCAGTATGATGGAGGATGCTAAGATTCCTCTTTCTCTCTCTTACAAATGCTTTGTTAATCTTAATCTCGGATCTTCTATTTTGGTAATATTAAAATAGTGCATTTCATTTAACAATCCACAATATTTTTGTCTCTCTATCTTTTCCCAGGGCCTTATGTACTTAGTTATTACTATTAGTCCTTAATTATTATTACTTTTCTTTTGTTTTTAATACTAAAATGATGGGTATACTAAAAGATATGAAGAAGAGAGAAATGTGTGGTATGAGCTTAGGCAATTAATGATAGATTGATGAGATAATAGTAAAAATAAGTTAATGTGAACTACAATGGGGTAAAAAGGGAGACCTATCCCTAGATCAAGCCGGTCCAATTGCAATCCACTTTAACCAAGTGAGGCGTGATTAGGGATACATCACCTCAGAAAAGCCCGCCAATGAGAACCTGCCTCCGCCGAAGATATGGGTTGATATTTGGGAGAACCTGCCTGCTAAGCATAAGATTTGGCTTCAGACACAAGTTACTAGGTGATATTTTCAATAGCAGAGTTTCGGACCCCACCTTTGGTAAATGATTTGACAGGAAGGAACAATAGCATAGATTCAAGGATCCACTTAGGTCCTAAGGGTGGAGGAGCCCACACACATGTGGAATATTCCACAATCATGAGGGCTCCAATAAGAGGAGGGTATAAAAAAGGGAAGGGAAATTAGAAAAGGGGTTGGAACAAAAAAAATAGGGGAGAGACACACGAAAGAACAGTGAGAACACAGTGTTAGGGAAAGGGAAGTCCTGCTCAGACTTCAGAAATGGAACTCGGCTGTTCGAAAGCCTCCTCAACTAGGTTGAGTTTTAAGCAGCCTAGTACCAAAGTACTACTAAGACATTGCCCATTACAATACAAACCACTTCTGGGACCTCCCATTGTGGGCTAAACCTAACTAGAATACAAATTAATTGGGGGTTTGGGACCAATCAACCTAAGGTTGTTGGGAATGCACCACCACAATTGGCACCTTTAGACATCGCATTTTGTACCCTTACACTCGAGCCCCCATTCCCCAATGATGTTGGAATTCTAAAGCCCAAGGTTGGTTTAAGGCTTAATCAGATTGAAATTAACTTGAGGAAAGTGTTTTCAAAAAATATAACTTTTTCATGAACTAAATAAATCTATTTTTGGAAAATTAAGGTCAAGAAGCCCTAGGGCATGCGTACGTATACACTCGTATGCGCATGCATGCTCTAGACCTACGCTAGCTGTGCACGCATGCTTTATGCATGCATACACATACACGAGCATGTGTATGCATGTTAGGGTTCTAGAAACTGTTAGGACATATGTGGTTTCAAGAACATATGTCATTCTTTTATGTAATTGGCTAATCCTTCGACAAAATGCACTCAACTTGTAATTGGGTAGTTCTAGATATTTTTAATACTTCAAGAAACAAGGTTTCAAGATCGAGTGTTGAAGTCATCAAGTCTGTCCAAGAAACAAGCTGAAAAAGTGCACATTCATTAAATCTCGACACTTGCTCGATAGCTTCTCGACACCTTACTATCTGTCGAGATTTATAAAATCAGATTTTCTGATCTGATTTCTTGGGATCCGTGAATATTTTTTTGAGCCTTCTTTTCTTCTAACCCTAAATATATAAAAGGATTGTTTTAAGGGCCATCAAAGTGTTCACAAGTTGCATAAGCATTGAGAAAACTCTGTTCAAGCAAATTGTGACCGGAGACGAAGTTCTTGCCCTAGTTCATCTCTTCTAAAGAAGTTGTTGTGTATGTGCACCTTTGGGTTTTGTGACCAAGCATCTTCTTGATCTTCATCATGGATGAATTGAAGAACTTTGCAGCCAACAACTCTTTCTAGTTGGTGATTGAAGTCGCGTACTGGGATCCGCGCAATTGGTTAGTCACGTACTTAGGAGTCGTGCATCAAAAGGGGGAACTGTCACTACAGAACAAGTCCAATTGGGTATTGGGGTAAAGGTTCAACTGTAGGTTGGTAAGGTACTTGGGATTCCTTTACTTGTAACCGCTTGTTGTGATAATAGTGGAGTTTCGAGAGTGGTGACCTGAAAATCACCTGGTGGGGTTTTTGTCGTAAGGTTTTTCCCCATTCGTAAACAAATCACAATGTCATTTATTTTCCGCTGCATAATTAGTTTATTGGTAATTTTTTTGTGCTACCACGCGTTTGCATGTTAAATTGATTAATTAATAACTTGGCTAAGTAATTAATTGGTTTAATCACAAGAGGTCATTCAGTTTGTGGCCTATCAAGTGGTATCAGAGCGGGCACACTCTGATTAGGTTTAATCTTTGCTGTGTTGATCCATTGACCCCTGTTTGTCATGGATAGAGGACAATCATTAATCATACCTCCTTTATTTGATGGCATTAACTATGCATACTGAAAAGTACGCATGAGAGATTTCTTGCAGTCTTTAAATGAGAAAGTGTGGCAAGCTGTAGAGATTGGCTAGACTAAGCCAAAGGAAGCGCCGGCCGATTAGGATGAAGCGAAGATCAAGGTGGCAAACTTCAACAGCAGAGCGTTGAATGCCTTATTTAGCGCAGTCACCAATGAGGAATTCAAGAAGATATCCTCTACTGAAACTGCAAAGGAAGCATGGACCATCCTCCAGACAACCTATGAGGGTACAAAGGCTGTCAAGGATTCAAAACTTCAAAGGCTCACTAAAAACTTTGAAGAAATAAAGATGGAGGAGGATGAGTCATTTGATGAGTTCTATGCCAAGCTGAAGGACATAGTGAACTCTGCTTTCAATCTTAGGGAAACCATTCCTGAACCCAAGATTGCAAGGAAAGTGCTCAAATCTCTACCTGAGAGATTCCATGCGAAGATTACTGCTATAGAGGAATCAAAGGACATTGACAAGATTCCCTTAACTGAGTTGGTTGGAAACTTGCAGACCTACGAGCTAGGATTATTTAGGATTGGCAAGTCGGGTAAAGGCAAGAGCATGGCCTTGAAGGCAAAGAGCAGTGACACAGATGAGTCTTCCGATGATGAAGATTCTAAGATGAAGTCCTACATTACAAGGCAATTCAAGAAGTTTATAAAGAATGCCAATGGAAGGAGCTTCGATAAAGACCGCAGACAATCCAGTTCCTTTCAGTCTAAGGGGCAAGACAAAGGGAAAAAGGATGCTAAGGATGGCAATCAGTACACTGTTCCTGCAGGACCAAAGTGTTTTGGATGTCATTGATTTGGTCACATGAAGCATGAATGCCCCACATATCTCAAGAGCATTGGGAAGAGTAAGGCACTTGCTACAACCTTGAGTGACACTAAGCCTGAAGATGATTCCGATAATGAGAATGACGGAATCTTAAATGCCTTCACTGCCACATCAATCCTACTGAAGGGATTGTTGATGAAGTGGAAGAAGAAGAAGAATTGGTGGATTCTAAGTGTGAGAAGATGGATGATCAAGATGATATCCATTCAGCCTATGAAAAACTATACAAGCTCTCTGAGAAGCATGAGAAACTGTATAGGCTGGCCACCAAGAAGATCTGTGATGTGGAACTTAATCGTGAAGAACTTTCCACAAAGTTTGATGAAGCTAATCAAACAATTGGTGCACTGAGGTTTGAGAACAATTTCTTGGCTGAGAAGACCAAAAAGCTTGAAGCGGAGCTATTTCAAGTCAGAGCTCAATTGGAGAGGACTTCAAGTGCAAAGCTTGATGAGATGCTCAGCAATCAGAAATCTGCTTCCGATCGAATAGGTTTAGGGTATAGTCTTTCTTCCTCTAATACTACTTCTACTAGTGCTACTATTTTTGTTTCTCCTGCTAATAATACTGAAATTGAGAACACTGATGTTAAAACTGAATTAGCTAGTGAGAACCTAGACAATGGTAAATCTATCTTAGGAGCACCCCCTAAACAGGATAAGAAAGATGTTAAAAACCCTAGGGCTAAGAAGGCTAACTCTCAAAAGCCTAAACAGAAGAAGCAGCATCTCTGTCATCATTATGGATCTGCCGGTCATACTCGACCAAATTGCTACAAGTGGCTAGCCACTCAACAGAGTAACGACATGATAGCATCTGGAAGCCAAAATCAGCTTCAATCCTCTCTTGCTTCTCTTGGAGATCTTCTGAAATCCCTCATGTTCAAAGGAAAGGTTCTTCCAAGGTGTGGAAGAAAAATGACTCTAAGTGATTTTATCACTTTCTTCTATCTTTTTGTTTTTGTTTGTTACATTACTTGTGTGTTTTGCATTTATTTTGAGCCAGTCTAGTTTTATGCTTTGCTTTGATAACATGTTTTTGTTTGTTTATTTTCAATTTTGTTTATTTTGTTTTTGATATAAAAATATAAAAAAAAAATTGAAAAATTGAAAAATACAAAAACAGTGTGTGTTTTGTGTACATTGGTACTTGTGTACCTTGGATGGCCATTGAAACAAAGTTTTCTAAATTTTGTATCTTTTGTAGTTTAGATGAGCATCTCTATGCACAACTAAGTAAGTGAGTTTTGTGGCTCTTGTTTGTGATGAGTAAGATTAAGTTATCTCTTGGACTTAACACTCATATCACTCTTTTTGACGGGTAGGACTAGAAAATCCTAAGAGAAATGCATAAATAATCATCTCACCACTGTTGCCCGCCAATCATGAATGACACCTGTATGCTTCGGCATAGTAAAAGTGCAGTGTCATAGACACCTGTATGCTTCGGCATAGCAAAAGTGCAGTGTCAAAGACATCCGTATGCTTCGGCATAGCAAAAGTGCAATGTTTATGCTTAACATGTTAGGTATTTCTTTTCTCTCTTCTATATGCCCATGCATGATATGCTAAATAAAAGAAAATATGCAAAGAAAATAAAAAGCAAAAAGATTAAAATGCTTTAAATATGATTGAAAGCATGTTTTCTAGGAGATGTGTGAGTTATAGGATGTACCTCGAAGGTGATAGTCCCCGTCAAACAGTTATGATTGTGTGTGAGTTGAAGTTATTTTCTCATATCTCAAATCGTCATAACATGTATACATTTATGCAATCTTGCGATGTCTTTCACACATAACACGCAATATTCTTTGCTACTCTTGATACATGTGCTGGTACAATGTGATTTGGCCATCACTAGGTTTACATGTGCTAATGTATATTCACTAAACTGTCTTGACTTATTTTTGAAAAAAATAAAATTGGTTAGACTTGTTTAGTGTATGTGTGTGTTTTTGAGGATCCATGTGCTTAAATTCTTGTTGGGAGATGATTTTGAGAGCTTAATATGTTAATTGGATCATTGGTTGAGCTGTATGTTGGATTGCATTCATGTCTGTATTTTTCTTTTCTCGAAAAACTGTTTTGAAAAGCTGGCTCGACACCTCCTCGATACCTAGTTATATGTTGAGCTTCTCAAACCTTTTTCTTATCGCAATCTCGACACCTCCTCGACACTTGGGGGATTGATCTAGAAAGTTCCTGCCTCCTCGATACCTTCTCGACACCTGGTGGATCTATCGAGCTTTTGTTCTTGAAGATGATTCTTGATCCTCGATACCTCTCGACACCTTCAGCTGTCGACGTTCATTTTCTCGACACCTCTCGACACCTTAGCTGTCGAGATTTATTGAGGTTCCTATATAAGCTCCTTCTGCGATCCGGTTCTCACTTTTCTCGATCTCTCTCTCAACAGAATCTCTCTTTTCACTCCCAAACTGTAACACCCCGCCCCAATTTTATAATTAAACTATGTGTTTAAGTGGTTAATTACTATTTTAATCCACTTTCTTTTTATAATTAATATAAGAGTATTTAATTAGCATATTATTTTATAATATTTTATAAGAAGAAGTTTATGAAGGGTTCTAAACCATGTGACGGCTGTATTTATGAAGCTGTTTTGTCCGACGTGTTGTATGTTACCATATGAATGTATATAGTTACATGACCATGCTTAAAGGATTCTATGTTATGCATGCATTATTGCCCTAATCTCAAATCATCTTTTGAAATGAAGTTGGCTTTTTTTTAAAATACGAGATTAATGTGAGAATGTTGGTTCTCTATGATTTAGTACATCATGTTGTACGATGAATATATTTTGTGTTTGTGGGAACCTATTTGGGGTGTGATTAGGATTTCCTTAATTTTAAGAGATAGGCTTTGAGATGAATGTGTAAGTTTATGATGAGGAAGTTATGGATAGTAATAAGTTTTGATTTCGGTTTAGGTGTTACCAGCAGCCAGGTCTAAGCTCCTTCGACTTTAGGCTCTTAGTTCCTCTGCTATCAGGTAAGAGATAAGTTATGTGAGCATTTGGTAAGTCATGAGGTTATTTTAAAGTATGTTATGCATTAAAATGTTTTTGAATAGAGGTATGGCATGTAAGCATTATTAGACAAAGATATATTCATGGGCTTCCCAAACCCTATGTATATGATTTAAGCATATTAATGCTATTACTAATTCCACGAACATGACAATTGAAGAAAACAATAGAAATGCTATTATTGTAAAATGTAATGCAAACTATGAGTTTCAATATGATGAATAAGTATGAAATGTTTTCGGGTTATGTTCTTTGGTGATCTGAACTCTGCTAGTAGGGGTTAATTACTAGATTTCCATGGAAAACGTTATCTGATTGGCCATTATAAGTGGGACTGGCTCTGCTGTACCCGTCCCTTGTTGGTTATGGCCAAATTGTGGGGAAAGCCAACCTACCCCCATGGTTGAAAGATATGTATTATGATGTGATCCCGGAAATACCTGGCATTATGGGGAATGCTGGATGCCTAGCACCGTGGTGCTAGAAGCCTCCCAAATAAGTACAGACTTATCAGCTATGGACTAACCAGTAAGTTATTTATGAACAGCTATATAATGTTATTAATCATGAGAGAATTATTTTGTTAAATGCATTGTGGAAAGTTAAAAGCTCTCATGAAAAGAAGAAGTCTTTGATGAAAGAAAAGCTGTTCATTAAAGATGAAAGTTTCTGAAGTTTTGTTGTGCTATAAAGATAAAGTTTCTAATGAAAGTACAAGTTATGTTTAAAAGTTATCAGATACCTGTTCTTTATGAAATGTAAAATTTTATGACTATGAAAGTTATAATATTTTTCGGGAAAATGTTTATAAAGAAAGATGTTCTTATTGGGTCAAGATGTTTCTAGTTTAATACAAAGTTACCGATTATCTGATTAAGTTAAAATGATTATTTTGTAATGAGAGTATACATATGGTGACTTTGTAGGAAATGAAATAAGCTTAATCCGAAAGGTTTTGGTAATATTAACCTAATAAGAAAAAGGAGAACAATTATTTTCCATGAAGAGCGTATAAGCTATTATTATGAATAGTATAAAATACTATGCATGGGAAAAATGTTCTCCTATTCGAATATTCATAGAATGAAATGATTTAATTTACATGCATCCTTATTGAATTCTCATATATCTTACCTTTACTGAGCTGTGTAGCTTACCCCTTCCACTCTTTCGGTTAGCAGGTTTTATTTTGGAGTAGAGGGAGCCTTAGTCGAGTTTTGGAAGGAGCTGGTTTTAGTTTTATATGTATAGATCCTAAATTAGTATTTGATGTTTCGTTTTGTGGTATTGTGTATTTTAAGATCTAATGAAAGTTGTACCTTAAGATATTAAGATATGTATTATGTGAAAGTATGGAATTTGAAAACTGGAGGATTACGTTATATTTGGAGTACAGTGTAGATGCTCTGAATATCAAGTGAAAAGCTATATCAAGAAGTAAAGAAACAAGAATGAAAATAAAGAGGGAAGCTTTTGTAAAAGCTTTTGTGAAAGTCTCATTAAAAGTTAAGTTGGTTCTTGTTAATATCAAGTTTAAGCTTGATATTAGCATGCCGGTCATGTTCACAAATCCGGGTATCGGGTTTTGGGCGTGACAGTTGTGGTATCAAAAAATGAGAGATATATGCTAAATGGATGCTTTCTAAGAAATTGATGCTTTCTAAGAAATTCTTTGAGTTTGTGGAATTGACCTTATTTGATTAATTTATTTTGTTGTACCTCTTGAAATGTAATTTGTTGCCCAAGTTACTAAAATTTTGACAAGTGAATGATTTCTAATATCCGTTTGTCACAATTAAGATATTTTCTTATCAAATCCGAGTATCGGGTTTGGGGTGTGACACAAACACTCTTTTCTCACTCAAAACCTTCAATCCACGCGATTTTCAACCTATCCTTGCTTCAAATCACTTGGTATGCTCTCTTATCTCTTCATTCTTCATGCATTTCATGTTTTGAAACTTAGGTTTTGGGATTTTTCGAAAAATTTTGGGGTTTTTCAAATTTGTTGAGTGTTTCTTGAAATTTTGGGTTGGGTTTTCATTTAAATGTGTTTAAAAACTCATACATTGCATCACATTTGCATTATAATGGTATTCTCATGCATTTAGATGTGTGAAATATGCTCGTGTCCTGGTAGGATTGGATTGGGCTGAGCCTATAATGAAATTTCTTTTGCATGTCACATGTTCATGCATTTCCCATGCATACGTACTCTCTTTTCAATATATTTGATATATTTGAATTGCTTGGGACTTTCCTGATTGTTTCTTTCTCTCCCTCTCTTTCTTTGTTTACGTTAGTCGTGTCTATGGCACCTAAGCGTAAATTTACTCCGACTCGGAACCCTCTTCATTTTGGAGCTTCCTCATCTTCTAATTCTACTCCTCTTTCTCTTCGGTTCCGTGATGATGATGCCCACAAGGCTTTCTCGGAGAACTTCTCTAGACAAGGTGTTCATTCGGAACGCCAAGTCATTTTGGCGGACTTCGCCGACACTGACCTTCCCTCTGTCATTCACAGTAGGGAGTGGGAGTCACTGTGTGACGTCCCGGTCACATGCCCTCTCGTGCTCATTCAGGAGTTTTACTCCAACATGCACGGGATTGATCATTCGGTACCTCTTTTCTTCACTCACGTTCGAGGTATGTGCATTCCTATCACACCGTAGCTTGTTGCGGATGTGCTTCGGGTTCCTAGGATAGAGCATCCTGACTATCCTAGTTGTGAGCGTCTGCGGACTATATCCAAAGATGAGCTCATGGCTGCTTTTTGTGAGCACCCTGCTGACTGGGGCGAGCGTCAGTATACACCATGTAAGGCTTTTGCTAAAGGTACTCGCTTCATAAACATGGTGATGACTTTTGTACTCCATCCTCTTTCTCACTACAACTCCATCACAGAGCCTCGTGCTGGGTTTTTGTTGTCTCTTCTTGAGCATCTTACCATAGATTTTCGTTCTCATTTCATTCTCTCTATCATAGATGTTCATTTAGATTTGGCGTCCCGTGATAAGCTCATCTTTCCTTCCGCTATCACGAGGATCTTACGCCATTTTTCTGTCCCTTTTCCTGTGTCTGACCACTTCACACATATTTGTGCCATAGACGCTGCTACCGTAAAACGTAGTGAGGCGCAGTTTAGGTCGTGACAGCTGGATTTCACTTCTCCCTCCCGTCCGGCTCCATCTCGTTCAACTCCATCCACACCCGCTCCCTCCTCTTCCTTAGGCGATGTATCACTTGGAGACATCATGGTGCAGCTGCAGCGCATAGATGCTCGCCTTGATACATTCTCCACTGAGTTGTATCAAGTGAACGTTCGTGTCGGTCATATTGCACAAAGGCAGGCGACTATGGGTGGCTTTGCTCCTGAGGCTTCTCCTTCACCACCTCCTCTAGTGGCCTCTAATTCTGATGCTGAGGATGATGATGATGATGGTGATGACGATGACGCTTTAGATGATGATGGAGATGCTAGCTCTACCGATGAGATGTCTACTTGACACTCTTACCCTTTGTCACTCGTGACAAAAAGGGGAAGTAGTTTTGGATATTGAGAGTAGTCATACTTAGGGGGAGAGTTAGTGTATGACATTTTTGTTAGGGGGAGAGTGCTAATATGAGGGATGTAGTGAGGATATGATGTATCTTGTTCTTTTCTACTTTATAGATACTTTGTTCTTGTACATTGAGTCTTGTGACCAGTTTTTACATACTTTGTACTTACTTTCTCTATATGTGGATGTATGTTTCTTTCACCTATCTTTACATGTGTTGTTTCTTCTCTATCTTTATACACATGTTTCTTATACTTGTATGCAATCTATTATTTCTGTTTCACACTAAGATGCCTTGATGAGTTTTGTTTAAAGTGTTTCAGAAATACAGGTTGTCAAAGTCTACTTGCCATAAACTCTCTTCTTGCAAAGTTTTTCAAGAGTTTGTGTTATGATAGATTTTATTGTATTCAACAAGTGAATATGAGTTGAGTGATTTATGACTTCTCTCATATGTTCATTTGTTTGTTGTGGTTTTGTCACGGATTGCCAAAGGAGGAGATTGTTAAGACATATGTGGTTTCACTTTTTAAAGAACATATGTCATTCTTTTATGTAATTGGCTGATCCTCTGACAAAATGCACTCAACTTGTAATTGGGTAGTTCTAGATGTTTTTAATACTTCAAGAAACAAGGTTTCAAGATCGAGTTTTGAAGTCATCAGGTCTGTCCAAGAAACAAGCTGAAGAAGTGCACATTCATTAAATCTCGACACCTGCTCGATAGCTTCTTGACACCTTGCTATCTATCAAGATTTATAAAATCAGATTTTCTGATCTGATTTCTTAGGATCCGTAAATATGTTTTTGGCCTTTCATTTCTTCTAACCCTAAACATATAAAATGATTGTTTTAAGGGCCGTCAAAGTGTTCACAAGTTGCACAAGCATTGAGAAAACTCTGTTCAAGCAAATTGTGACCAGAGACGAAGTTCTTGCCCTAGTTCATCTCTTCTGAAGAAGTTGCTGTGTATGTGCACCTTTGGGTTTTGTGACCAAGCATCTTCTTGATCTTCATCGTGGATGAACTGAAGAACTTTGCAACCAACAACTCTTTCTAGTTGGTGATTGAAGTCGCGTACTGGAATCCGCACAATTGGTTAGTCACGTACTTGGGAGCCGTGCATCAAAAGGGAGAACTGTCACTACAGAACAAGTTCAATTGGGTATTGGGATAAGGGTTCAACTATAGGTTGGTAAGGTACTTAGGATTCCTTTACTTGTAACTGCTTGTTGTGATAATAGTGGAGTTTTGGGAGTAGTGACCTGAAAATCACCCGGTGGGGGGTTTTGCCATAAGGTTTTTCCCCATTCGTAAATAAATCACCGTGTAATTTATTTTCCGCTGCATAATTAGTTTATTGGTGATTTGTTTGTGCTACCGCGCGTTTGCATGTAAAATTAATTAATTAATAACTTGGCTAAGTAATTAATTGGTTTAATCACAAGGGGTCATTCAGTTTGTGGCCTATCAAAAACTATGAAAGAAAAGTTATTCTGCATTAAAGATATGTTTTGGAACGAATCTCACATCGTCTGGGAGCCGTTCCAAACCCCAATTTTCTCATTATATAAAGCCATACATGGTACCTTTTCAAAAAACATAGATATCCTAAGGAAAAACACAAGATTCACTAGAAATAATGAATCAAAAAGGGAGTTTTTCACAAAACATCCTCAAGTCAATATTTTTTTGATAAGGCCTTTTCTAGCCTTGATGTTCGAGTTTCAAGTTTACTAATCATTTTTGTTTTTTATTGTGAAAAGATTGATTGAGGGGAACGGTCAAAATCAAGCTAAGGAGCTTTGTTGCTTTGAGGTATAAGTTCTAGTCTCTTTTCTTTTTTTGTTTTGATTCTCGTTTTCCTTGTTTTCTTGTTTTGTTTATGTTTGTTTAAGCTTAGGTTTTCTTTGTGTTAATTTATGAGCATGTTAGGTTGTTAGTTTCTTTATTTTTGTGTTTTTGTTCAGTGGTTTATGGGTTAGGGTTCTTTAGGGCGTGTATGCATGCGTATGCTGCTTGCATGCGTATGCATACAGCTGGATTAATATGGATAAATTAGAAAATAGATGTCTATTGCTTGTATAGCAAAGAAGAGCACAAACTAATCTCAACAAAATATAAATGTAGCCGTTATACAATATTAATAAACTAACTACTCTAACCAATGGTTACACAGCACCTATTTGCAGAACTACAAGTCGTATAGTACGGTGTTTCTTATAATCTGTAAGTCGTTTTATACACACATGAATTTCTGCTGTTTATCATATTCTTCAGTCCATATGACAATTTCTAATCTTGGCATCAGCGAGGACCATGAATTTCTGCAGTGTATCATATTTTTCATTACCCAATAATTATTTGCCCCAAGGCAGAAAATTTCCTTTTTTTTTTTTTTTTTTGAGTTTGGAAAAGTGCGAATTTTGAGTTTGGAAAAGTGCGAATTTACAAGAAAGAAATCTTATGATATGTTAAGAATCTTTTCTGATAATCATCCATACAGTTGAGACCACCACAAAAATTTTAAATCCCAATTCATCGAAATGTTTAACCATCTATAAATTGAATCTCAAGTCGACTTATAAAAAATTGATTCAAGATTAAGTAGAGTTTACATATCAACACAACAAATCATAATAAGAATTATATTCTGTATCTAATTCATAGTATTGTGTCCTGTATATTTGTCTTCTTAGGAGTAATGTCCATTGTATTGGCCCAATGGGAGAGGGCCACATAAAAATTCCATAATCACCACCACTGCAAGCAGGACACAACATGTAAGAATAATGTAATATGGATCACGGCCCATGTATTGACCCCATGGGCGGGTGGTAGCAGTATAATCCGTGGGCTATAAACTACATATAGGATTAAATATACTCAAGAAGGACCATGACATATATATACAATTATCACGCATGATATAAGAATATTTAAGGCCAAATACAAGCGATGTGTTATAAATTCCATTGAAGTGAAATAAAAGGAACATCTCAAGGCATATACAAACAAATAGAAACCTACAGATACAAGTGAGAGGCAATAAGTAACAAGGCTATGAGTTATAGATAATTTGTGAAAATATAATATTTTAAGTATCTGTTTGGATACTGCTTATTACTGAAAATTAAAAACACTGTAGTAAAATAATTTTTAAATATATGAATAATGCCGTGAAACCCTATTTTAAAGTTGTTTTTGCTGAAAAAAGTACTTGCGAATCCTATAAACAGTGCACAAGACTCACTATTTTTCAACAACACGCTGGAACGCATAGAAAACATGCGTTCCAAACACACACTAAAGCGCATGTATAAGGAAGGAAAAGAAGAAACCATAATATTTCCAGAGAAAAGCTTCCTTGTGGCACCAAACATTTTTCCCATCAATAAAATAAAATAAAATAAAAAAGTGCACATAACTAACTCATTCACAAAAGTCTCTCATCCCAAAATTTGTCACCATGATTCTCGGAACTTAAGCCAAGCAAGCAAAATATCATCGAAATAAAAATATTTTTGATCTCACATCTACATTATCATCACACAAGAAAATATCTCTTAACTCCAAGATCACGGCAACTTTTTCTTTAATATATTACAAGCTATTGGGATTATTAAATTAAATCTAATATAACTTTAGCTAGCTATAATTAAACAGGACTTAAGTCAAATGGGACCTTAAATTTCATTTAGGAGGTGTCTGTTCAACTTGAAAAATCAAGCTTTGTCATAAGGGTTGGCACTTGGCAATGGGCATGGGCTAGGCCGACCTGCCTGCTTTTATTCGGCCCAAGGCCTATGCGGGTTGAGCTTGGAGGCCTGTTGACCAATCAACGGGCCAGGTCAAGCAGGTTTTGAAGAGCCACCCTAGCCCATGAACAATGCCCATTAGGCATTTAGCCGACAGGGCAAGTGGGCCAAACCTAATGGGCTACATATGGCCTTTTAATGGGGATTTTAACAAGCCATTTAATGGGCTTATGAAATTTAATAAAAATTATAATCATATTAGGATGACACGTGAAAGACATATGTTACCTTTTAAGTGAGAAAATTAAAATAAAATTTATATTTGAAGAAGTATGAAACTATATATATATAAAATGTATGTCATACAAAGTTAATTTATTCATATAAGAATTTTAATTGTTAATCACACACAAAGTTATGATAGCTATTTAACATATAAATATCTATTTTAATATAATAATTTTTTAGTACTTATTTGTTAAAGGCAATATCCACTAACTAAAAAATTTTAAGAATGATGACGAATATCATCATCATCCAACAATAAGCAACTTACTTATACTAAGACATTGTCACAATATTTAAATTTTCGTAATAAATGATGTCATATGCTACAATTGAAGTTTTTCATCAAGTACCTTCAACCATACACAATAAATTTTTTTTTTTTTTCATTCATACTTTTGTCTTTATCATTCTAAATGAGTCTAGGTGCAATGTTTGGCTTACTTAGTTTTTAATGAACACCTATTTTAGGCACACAAAAAAAAGGGCATGTGTCATTGAATTTCTCATTAGATAAATTATAAGTTTTGAAGATTTAAACCTAGAAAATCAATGTTCTTTAGGTAATAAATAAAACATTTTATATCACCATTCTAACTTCCTAAGCATTACTACCATTTAAAACTCAAAATATGTGAAGAAAATTTTTGGAATGTTAAAATTTAGTAGGAGTATTTTAGACATTACACAATGTAAAGAATTATAAGTTTTCATTAGGGTTTAATTGAGAGAATAACAATATGACATATTTGCTCTTTTCCAAAATATTAAGGGAAAATTGCTTGATTTTAAAGTTTAAGGAGAAATTGTGAACCATCCCAAACTTAAAAGATGAAATGTGTTTTTATCCTAAGTTTTTTATTTTTATTTTTTGTGTGTGTAAAACTATGTGTTTTTACTTAAAATGATGCGTAAAGATAAAAATACAATAAATGCAAAAAGTCAACCCAAGAAAACTGTATGTGAAATAGTGAATTTTGGGTTGACTAAACTAAAAAAAAAAAAAAAAAAACATTTCTAGAAACACAACATAATGGTACAAAATTTTTGTAATACCTTTACAATTTTGTTATATTTTATTTTGACTCGTAAAGAATTGACACTTTAATAGTTGTAAAATATCATGACAACAACAAAAATGTCTTAATATTTTCACAAGAGAAATACTATTTCACAATATTTTTACAATAAATCATAAAGTAATAGGTTGTTAAGGGTTGTTATTGGTGGGCAAAAAGATAATTTTATTGGTAAGTTCTAATTAGAACCAATAATAATTTACCGCCTATGATTTGTTGTAAAAAATGTTGTGGATGTCGCACTTTTTTTTCACAATACATTTATTTTTAGTTGTGGTTAGTTCCAATGTGATATTTTTTATATTTTATTTTAGCTTATAAAGAATTAACACCTCAACAATTGTGAAAATATTGTAGCAATTTGTTATGATAATATTTTATATATTTAGGGTAACAGCTATATGTAGATAAATAAAATAAAATAAAAATAAGAAGCATGTTCAATAGGCTATATTTTCAAAAAAAGAAAGTCCAAGAAACAATTTGAATTGAATAAACCAAAACTACTGTAGCTTTGAGCATTGACACTTTATATATATATATATATATATATTTTTTTTTTTTTTTTGAGAAAGACACTTTTTATATATAGAAATACAAATTGTTATATTGAAGTATTAAATATACTTAAAAGCCATTGATTGACTTTTATTTATTGGAATAAATAAGGCAAATTACATTTTACCACTTTAAACTATTTCTCATATTATATTTTGCACCCTAAACTTTAATTCAAATGCATGTTTTGCACCCTAAACTATGACATTTGTTACATTTTGCAACCTGACATTAAGTTTGTTGTTAACTTGGATGGAAATTCAAAATTTATGGTGTAAAATGTAATCAAGAGTATAGTTTAGGGAAGTAAAGTGTAATTTATCTTTTGTTTATAAATTATTAAGAAGAGGGGCAATTAAGTCTTTTCACGTGTTGCCATATTTTTCCATCCAAGATAACAGTAAAATTGATGTCGAGGTGCAAAGTGTAATAAGATCATAATTTAAGGTGCAAAACGTGCATTCAAAAAATTTATGGTACAAAGTGTAATTAAGGATATAGTTTTGGATGGAAAATGTAATTTTTTAGAATAAATAAGTATATTAATGTATTTGTTATTCATAACTTTTTTAGAATAGTTGCATCAATACAAATTGACATTTACATCTCAACTAGGTTGATACATATACAACATTCAAGAGTTACCACAACATTTAAGAGTTACCGGCTTTTGTATGTTGTGAGTTGTGTGATATTAAACCTTGGTTCCACTCCCTTGTGTGTGTGTGTGTCTGTCTTTCTCTCAGGAAAAAAAAAAAAAGAAAGAAAGAAAGAAAGAGAGGTTGATACATACACACATGTCTATCATTTGCAATTCTCAATCCCTTTGTAAATATCAAATAATTTTTTTCTAAAAACAAACGAAATATAACTTGGTACATTAATTAAAACTACCAAAAAAAAAAAAATACATACATCTTCACTGCCCCCTTAATTTTTTTTTTTTTTTTTTTTTTAAACCTTATAAATTAGGGGTTGCTGGGTGGCCAAAGAATTACTTTACTTTCCTTTGGGTGGCCGAAGACGTTCTGGTTTGAGTATATATAAAGGTTAAGATTTTTTTTTTTTGGCTGAATAATGGTCAAGATTATATACTCAGAATCTTCCTTGCTTATCTAATTAAAAAAGTTTGACCACTGGATATACTTTGATAATTTTTTATTATCTGCAACTTGTTGGAAATTTGGTTAGAAAACAAATAACAATAACATCAATAATAATATTTTTTAAGAAGAAAATAATAATAACTTGAGATTTATTTATTTATTTATTTTAATCTGAGCTAAAAATTCTATTCTAACATAATTTAAATGTATATATGTGTGAAATTTCTTCTTAAGGACTTGAACCTTGTTTTTACCCCTTGACCTCCATCTCACAAGAACTTATACTTGTGGATAGGGGTGGCAAAATTGGACACTTGAAATTAGTAAATTATGAGTTGAGACTTAATAAGTTCGTGTCATATTCGGGTTGACACGACTGACCCATTTAATAAATGGGTTGGGTTAGTGTCCATCACATGGAACCTGTTTGACTTGTTTGACCTGTTTAATTAAATAACATTTTACCAATATACCCTTCAAACCCTAGGTATATAAACTTATTAGTTGTTGTGGTTTATTTTCATTGACATATTATGATTAATTATTTGTGATATTGAGATATGCTTAGTTTTGAATTATTATTTGTAATACAGTTACTCGGTAGTTCTGAATTTTATATTAAAAATATTTATTTGTTTGGTTTTTCATAATTCATATCAATTTGGTTAATAATAAATTTTTTTTTTTTTCCTTTTGATAAAATCTGATAAATAAGTCGATACGACTGACCCGTTTAATAAATGGGTTGTGTTAGGATTGAGGAATCCTTACTCGTTTAATAAACATGTCGGGTTAGGGTTGACCCATATAGTCGAATACTTATGAGTTAACATGACACGAACTTGACACACAAACACGAATTGCCACCCCTACTTGTGGAATGACCATTACACAAAAGGTGCATGGTGGTATAACTCGAGATTTTTAACTACAACATTGTTTGGGCATGCTATTAAGCTAAAGCCAGAGATTATTTATTTATTGTTAGGTCAATTTTGGTGAACATTTAATTAGAAACTTTATTGTATATATCTCATGGAAAGTAAACAGAACCAAGTGTGTTACAACTTCTTCTCGGGAAAAAAAATTGTGTTACAGCTACAATGATATTTTTAATATATAACAAGTTAAAGTACAAACTACACCACTAAAGTTTGAGATCTTTGGATTTTATATCCTAAAATTTTAAAAATTGAATTTTACACCCTAAAATTATATTTTATTTGCAATAATAGCTCATTCATCTATATTTTCTATTAAGAGCCACATAATTTTGTTGTGCATATTTAGGGTGAGTTTGTCATCAGCTTATAAGTTCAATTTTTAACTTTTATGTACATTTTTTCTTTTTAAAACCTCACTTTTCCAGCATTTTTTCACTTTTTCAAATTTTTTCAAGATATAAGTATATTTTAGCACACTTTCAGCAAAAAACTAAATAGTTGTTCTCAAACAGACACTTAGTTCATCCAGTAAAAATAATGTCTAGTCGTCATTATAAAATGACATAGCATAACGAAAATGACGTGACATCATTTTATTGGACGAACTAAACATGCATGACAAGCATATGTGGTCCATAACAGAAAATATGGACAAAAAGGCTACTAATGCAAATGGAATATAATTTTAGGAAACGAAATCCAAATTTTAAAATTTTAGAGTGTAAAATTTAAAAAATCTCAAACTTCAGTGTTTTGCACTATATAATATGATAAAATCTTACAATAAAGTAAGACACAAGTTCGATTGTTAAGCGTAATCACCTTTGTCCTTGCGCTTCCTTATGCAAATTTACAAGTACTAATCTTGTACTAATACTAAATAAGGCGTGAATTAGTAGGGTTATCATATTAATATATTATTATTATCAATATATTAAAGCCAACCTCTCCATCAACACATGCTTGTACAAAACCTATGTACTTTGTTATTTTATATCTTTCCATTATGCTCCCATTCGTCATAATCATATGCGTGCTCTGTACTCATTTACTTATCCCTTTCTAATTGACTATCAATGCTTCCAAAGTCGATCTCCAATGTTTTCTTCTCATCTACGGCTCCCTATCTCTTACAATTACAAAATATAAGCATTCATACTTATTAACCAAAGCCTTTTAGACCTCATTCTATCTTTGAACATACCCAAGGAAGGTCTATATTACTATATAGAAACATGGAAAAGAAACTTGTATGTTTTTTCCTAGCCATCTTCTTTCTTACACTAGCTAGGTCCAGCCAGGGTCGACCTATTACAAGCAACTCTACCTTCAATTTGGTCTCCGATGGAGTCCAAACTCTTCAGCAACCGAATCTACTTCATCTCAACCGCTTGTTTTCATCGGATACGTGCACGGAGACGTATGGATTTCTGCCATGCACCACCACTGTTCTAGGAAATGTTTTTCTCATCCTTGTCTATAGTTACTTCATGTTCTTGGGGGCCAAGTTGTTGTCAGATGGAAGTGAGATTTTGCTTGAAATTCTTGGACCTGGGATCATTGGTGGGCTCTTCTTGCCTTTTCTGAGCTCTCTTCCTGATGCAACAATTATCCTTGGTAAGCTTTATTATTAAGCAAACAAACTCACATGTCTTAGTTATTCCATTTCACTATTGATCAACTTCTCAGCTTGCATAGCAAGAGACCATTCAGATTATATGAAATTAAATGGATTAGTTGTTCAAATTTTAAGGTCAAGCCAATTTTTCTTAGGTGCTAAGCTAATATATTTCCAGTCAATTTTTCTGGGGATCATAAATTTCTCCCATGGTCCACACCTAACATTCACTCGAATTATAAAACTTGATATACAAAACTAATTTATGACACATGACGACGTTGCCGTCCTTTTTATATTTTGTTTATTTCTCATCTTTCTTGTACATTTAAAACTTCTCTTCAGTCATTTGATTGGCTTATTCTCCTATAAGTCAAGTTATGAAAGACTATCACCTAATTTAAAGATAGAAATTGCTTCACGTACGTAGATATCTCCATAAGTATGGCGTGTATGTTAGTAAGGCCAGCTTATCAAAAGAAAAAGTTAGGAAATCCAAATTTGTTTGCCTATTTAAAAATTATTAAAAAAAAAAAGAAAAAAAAAAGAAAAAAAAAAAAAGATTAGAAATTTAATTAGCATGTAGGAATTTCCCTTCCTTCTGATACGTGTAAGGAGGAATAGGACTATAGGAGATAGATTTGTGAAATTGTTTTAAACAAACAGGCCTAGATAGGCACTATTATTTTAAGCATTTGACTTTCAGTATACATGTGCTAATAACTCGTTTTTATACGTTTTAGACTTTTAGTAATTGGGCAGGTTTTCTATATCTTTTGCATACACCACTTGTAATAGAATAAGACTAAGTTTCCAGGAACGTGAAGTGAAATCAAGATAAAAAATAAAAAATTGGTCTTTGCTTAAAAAAATAACCACAGCAACAATCTTTTTCATGCTATTTCACTTTAGACGTAATCAAGCTTATGTAGGCTACGATTCTGACATTAAGATTTACTAAATACGTGATTAAGCTAACTTTTATCCTCTTCTTTTTTATCTTTTTTTATTTTTTTTTATAAAAACCCTGATTAAGCTAGGTGTTTTTTAAAAAGATTTTATTAAATTTAAAAAGAAGTGATTAAGCTAACTTAATCATTGAAGATACTACATAAAACATGGACAAGGATGCCACCTTGCTTGGTGTTATAAAGAATTACCCCTAGGTCCTTGCTCAAATTTAACAATTATCTTTTCCTTCCAATTAATGCACAAAGAACTTTAAATAAATACAAATGCTTAAGTATATATATGTCGAAACCTGTTAGTCCTAATGTGTGAAATGGAGCAGAGGTGCATCGCATTTACCATTGTTTTGGTAAATAATAAAGTTAAATGATCGGTTAAAGTATCACACTGTTTGGTAATAGCCGTGTACAAATCCTAGAAAACAAATTCTTTCCATTTACAAGATTCAAACATGCTAGGTCAGTTAACTGACCAGCTTTAAGATAAGCTAGCAAAAGTAAGCAAAATCTGTTAATTTGATCTCTTATGTGGAATTTGGAGACTAGAGAACTACAATTTTTTATTTATTATTATTATTATTTTTTTTTTATGGGCATGTTTTGACATTAGACATTCACATGTAATCTTATCTCATGTTAAACCATAAGGAAATATAAGGATTTTACAATTACTTATGCTGGATTTTTCCTTTACAAGCTGTGCCTTTTAAATAATATACTCAATTCAGTCTATGCATCATGCCTTTATTGACTTTTTGATTGCTCCCATTTCCTACGTTGGGGTTGTCAAAACTGGGGTGATATTTGGTGTTTTGGATGCATGCATCCTCACACTTATATGAGAGTGGACCTTATAAGTGTGGGACTCACCCTCATGTGAGTGTGAGGATACATGCATCCAAAACACCTTGTATTTTCTCGTCAAAATCATTCAAATTTTCAAAAGAAAAATGAATTTTCTTCTGAAAAATTGAATTGCCCTAGCTTCCCCCGCCAGGAGTTTTGCTATTATAGTCATAGTGGTCCCATATAATCTATATATGTAGCGTTGGTCTCACGTTTGCACATGGGAAAGTTTGACCAAGACGTAGTGAATGTGAATATGATTGCATAAAACAATTTTCTTCTATATCTATCTGTATGGCATATTCCAAATAGTCTACTAAGAGCCAAAGAGAGATCCTTAATTTTATTTTCCTTAAAATTAAAAATAAAACAAACAAACAAAATAAAGGTTAAATTGGTTATATTATGGCCCCATAGGATAGGAGGCAGGTAGCCATAGAACTGATACAACTTACAAGCCGATGAACATGATATTGTATAGAGCTACAAGGAGAATTGTGGTGATGACAATATTGCCATGGTCTATAAGCCTTGGTTGCTCACTCGCAGAGTCATCTCTGTGTCTTTAGCAATTAGCATGACCAAAGGATAAAATAGATTTTCACATTTTGCCAATGTATTGTAACCATGATTTCAACTTAATTCACTATATTATCAAAAAAAATAAATATAAAATTCACTGTGCATGATAGGCAATTCCTACATAGTTCTGGAGCACTGCTCCAAGCTTGCACAAATTAAAGGGGGTGGACCCTATGGGTATGGTAGGTCCCACCCCCTATCTAAGTTTTTTCCCTGCATGATTATGAACGCTTTGAGTCAACGACATCTCGTTGATGAAAAGACTAGCGGTTTTGTTGATGGAATTTGCTACTGGAAATAGACGACAGTCGTTGCTTGCTGCACTTGCATGCCATCAACGATATGACGTTTGAAGTAGCACCTTACCACTGGACATAAGTGACCGCTGTGGCCTTCGACATGCCATGGAAGTATGTGGCCTTTATATAAAAAAAAGTGATACACTAAAAATAAATAAATAAAAATGATGAATTGAAACTATTAGATTCTAAAGGAGCTAATTGAAACTTTGGTTCAATTTCGAAGCCCAAAATTTTAGTTGGATTTTTTTTTTTTTTTTTTTTTGTAAGTTGAAAAATGATGGCCAAAATTTACGTAGAATTAATTTATTAAGGTCAATCTAGTAGCACATTTTTGGTATCAATCAATCAATCATGTACAGAAAGAATATACTAGAGATGGAAGAATATGAAAGAATGCAACAAAAGATTTCTTTGTCAAGAAAAATAAAAGTGAGGCTCCTTGTGGAAAGTGCAATTGAAAGTTCAAATATTTTGCCATCAATGCAATTTTAGATTATGGGCTACTATAAAAAGTGTTTGAATTTTAGTAAGACTATACAGTGAAAAAGGATTTTTAAGTTCTTGTGAATATTACACTATGTCAGTTAACTTCACTGAAATCTCAAATAGGTTGGTAGTCTAGACTAATTTAAAAACAAAACTATCGATGGGAATTGAGCTTTTGGCTTTATTTTTTACCTTTCGAATTCTTACTGCAGTGTTGTTTCTCTGGTGAGAAAGAATTGATTCATCTTTTATGCATAGGATGACCTAGTGCAGGTCGTTTATAGTTTGTTAACTGAGAAGCCTAATTTTTTCTGTTCATACGAATGTGTCATGTGATCTGACTTGATTCTATAACTTTTGATTCACTCTATTATATTAGTTTCTTGTCAATGCATTCTTTGCTTTACTGGATAAACTTATATTGACATTTCTCTGGCTCTTCAACAGCATCTGGACTATCTGGGAGCACAGCAACTGCTCAAAGTCAGGTCTCGGTTGGAATGGGCTTGCTAGCTGGATCGACTGTAATGCTTTTGACAATTTTGTGGAGCACCTGTCTAGTAGTGGGCAAGTGTGACCTTGAGAATTCAGTTGCAGTAGATCAGAAAGATACAAAAGTATTTAGCTTAACTGGTAATTTCCTATACTTCTATTAAGGGTTTTTTTTTTTTTTTTTTTTTTTTCTGTGCAAGTGTTTCCTTTAAAAATTCAATGATTCTCAAAAGAAAAGAAAATTCCTACTTGCTTAGGCTCTATATCAGCATATGCTGTCTGTGAGTTTATGACACTTTGGGATGCAAAATATTTTGATTACTAATTATGATTGCTTGGATCGTGCAGCTTGTTAAAAAATAGATTACATGTTTACCTATTTTGCTTATGCAACTTTAAGTTGCTTTGCAAATTTCCGAAGGCTGATTTAGTCTTAAGATTATAAAACTTATGTTCAATGTAACAGCAACATTTATAGAAATTCAGTTCTTTTAGCCTTCTGATAGGAATATGATACTCTGAAAATATACATTTTTGAATAAAAATGTTCATGGTGTGGGTGTTGTGTTTGTTGAACATGGTAGATTTTATTTTTGCAGGATCTGGGGTGAGCACTGATATCTGGACTAGCTATGCTGCTAGAATCATGATTATATCTCTTGTCCCATTCATAATAGTTCAAATACCAGAAGTTTTTCAAGCAACTTCTCACAGTCGCTTAGCCATTATGATTTCGCTTATTGTCTCCATTTGTTTATTGCTTGCTTACAGCCTTTATCAGGTACTTAATGATTCATAAAATCTTCTTAACGATTCGTATAATCTTATTTGTTTGCTGTTTTTAAGAATGGATCTTCAGTGATCAAACCTTGATATCAGGTAGCCTACTTTTCCGTCTTGTTATGTTTGTTTCCATTTTCAATACTGATTGCAGCATCTTTCTTTAAAATATAAATGCAGATTTTTCAGCCTTGGATTCAGAAGAGAAGACTTGCCTATGCAAAGCATAAGCATGTAACATCAGGAATTCTGAGAAATCTAAAAATGCTTACACTAGGAAAACTTTTTAAAGAAGATGGTAAACCAAATACAGATGTCATAGAAAGGTTCGTCTTTGCTAACCTCTCAAATCTTTCCAATTGTTTATTTGAATTTTTCATTGCCATTCCAATAAAATATGCACCTCATAACTCATTGCATTCCAAGCAACCTAGATCCTACAATTCATAAGAACAAAATGAGGGAAACTTTCCTTTTAGAGAATCTTCATGACAAATAAGGGCTTCAATAAACCAAAGAATCCCATCAAACATTTAAATGCTACTCTTACAACTTCCTTTACCATACATTGTGGTTATGTACCTGAAAGAGATACCCAGGGCTACATATACCTTTTTTAACAAGGATAAAATAAACATCTTCTTTCCATTCAACTAGATTAAGATATCCAATCATCTTAACCAACTAGGCTGTAATTCTGAGTACAATAGACACCATAGTCTGTAGGATGAATATACAGATAACCTATCAATTTAATTTCCTAAACTGAAAAACTTCCATTGACATTCAATATATATGATCTAATTTTAATATTCACTGCACCACAATGCCAGGTTGTTTAGAACAATTGATCAGAATTCAGACGGAAAGCTATCAGCAGCGGAGTTGAGAGCTCTGGTAGTAGGAATTCAGTTTGAGGAGATAGACTTAGATATTGAAGATGCAGTTGCACAAGTGATAGAAGATTTTGATAAATCTCATGACTCACAAGTTGATGTGGATGAATTTGTCACTGGAATTTCAAGATGGCTTAACCGGGCCAGGCACTCTGCAAGAAGTGGCAAAGTCCAAGATGACCTATCGATAAGACTTCTTAGCAATTTTCAACAGGTATGTTATTTCATGCAATTCCTCTAATCCTGAATGTTTGCATAATGACATCTATAAATGCATGTGTAGCAAACAAAGAAAGAACAAGATCTGTTCGGAGATCAGAACGATGAGGTTGTGGAGACAATTGAAAATGCAAAGTGGCATGCCTACAAAGCAGTTTTCATGTTGCTTTTGGGAACCATAATTGCTGCGGTTACTGCCGATCCCCTGGTGGATGCTGTTGAGAACTTCTCAACTGCAACAAGCATTCCTTCCTTCTTCGTCTCATTTGTCATTCTACCTTTTGCTAGCTCCAGTGAGGTAGTATCAACTCTTATTTTTGCAAGCAAGAAAAAGTCAAGAATGGCATCCTTGATGTATTCAGAGGTATGCTTCACCTTCCCAATTTTGTGTACACTAAATGCCGTTCTATTTTCGCAAGTCTGTTTCCAGCAGTTGCAAGTCATAACCTTCTCAGTTGTCTTTGGAAACTTGCATTTAAGAAAACTTAGAATAGACATGTCAATTCCCAATTATCAAGCAGTTTCCTTTTCCTACATGTGAATGTCCCGAGGATAGTCCTTGACTCAAGGTAGGGTCTGAAAGAGTTTCAACACACTAGATCATTTAAAAACCATAAGGAAATCCAGTATCATGCACAAGAACATGGCAAGAGTAGAGATGTAAAAAGAATCAAATAGCAGTTACTGCGATTGACTAAATTATATAACTTTGCCACTTAGTCTGGGCACAATTGTTCTTAATCACATCATGTCTGAGTTATTTAGCTAGGCACACATAGATACCCTCAAATCTACAAATTTTCTCTTCTTATGGCTTTCTTGAATTACAGAACAAGATGGCCTGTAGCTCTATCTCAGTTCTCAGGCTTCTGGCCATTTTGGTGGCTCATCTTCTGCGTCATATTTTGATTTAAGAACTTGCAGCCAAAAGGGCCTATAATCTATGTGGTTTTTGTGGTGCAGATATATGGTTCAGTGACCATGAGTAACGTCCTTTCACTCGCAGTCTTCTTGGGTCTTGTTTACTTCCGCGACTTGACATGGGACTTCTCATCTGAGGTGCTAGTTATAATAATTGTTTGCATAGTGATGGGTCTCATTGCCAGTTTCCGCACCACCTTCCCTCTTTGGATATCACTGGTGGCCTATGCGCTTTATCCACTTTCCTTGTTGCTGGTGTATATTCTTAACTACGTTGTTGGATGGTCATAGACTCTTTCTACTTTACAAGGTAGCAAATGGAAGCATCTATGCCACACTGCTTTTGGTTATGTCAATTAACAGCCAGACTTTAGGTTCTACTCCTCTTGGTGTCACAAGTTCCATGCACATTTTTATTGTTGGAAAAATCATTAAATCAGTTATTCAAAATAAAAAGGATTTCGGTCAAAAAAGGTTCTGCACAATGAGCAGGTCCACTAATGCTCTGTTTTGTAGTAGGAAAAGGTACATCTAGAAGATTGTTTTATTATAGAAGGCTTTTACTTTTCCCTTTTGCTGTTCAAGGATTTCAATGATACATTCTTGACATTTTCTGTCTTCCTCATTCCTCCATTTTTGATTCCTGTAAGTTCTGTTTTGCTTTTGGGAATCAATTGAATAATCTATTTCATTCTGAAGAAGCAGTAGTATGATATGATGCAAAAATCTATAATAATATCAAAATGAAGGAAGATTGGAAAATCTACTTTCCCCTTTTCGTTTGGCACTTGGCAGGCTCTGTGCTCAATAATTCAATATGCATGTGCTACAGTAATATAACATACCAACATCACATGTAATGATACAAGCCTCATCCAACAATGACAATGCCCTTCCTGGTACTTGTAGATGCTCAAGCACAAGCTTTTGTGATCTTTAAATTCATTTTGATTCTAAAGATGTTCCACTCTCTTCATTTCTCATTGCCTTCCCAGCAAGGACAACCTTTTAATATGTGCTATTCTGCTATTGAAATATTAGCGGAATCTGTAATAGGAAAGCACTTGGATTTTATGATGCCATGTACTGCCTTCGTTCCAGTTTGTTTGTTCTCTACTTTATTTTAAGATGTCCCAAAATATTGTTCTGTTTCTAAAAATAAAAGTCATTGATTTACTAATATTCCTATTATTCAAAACTATTTAAAAAGAAAACTAACAGATATTTAAAAAATCAATTTAATTAAAGCACCTTTTTAGTTACCTCATTAAAAATAACTCTTTAATAAAAAAAGCTAATAAATTTATTTAGGGATAGTTTTGTAAACTTATACATTTTTACAAGGCAAACAAGATAATAAATGATGTTTCCTTAAAAAGTTTTACTTTTCAAATAGGACAAACAAATTGGGACGGAAGGAGTATCATTCAAGCTTTCCAAGGATTATGTCTGCTTCTACATTAAAGATTGTAGTTTCCCTTTCTACCTACTTCAAAATCTGTTGTTTAAACACTATAACACGTATTTTCACACATTTTTTTACCCACACGTATTTTCATAATATTTAAACAACGTGCTAAAATAACATTACCAAACCAGCAATTTTTGAGGGCTGGATGCCTTGAGTTTCTTCGTTAGCTTGTACCTGCTTGTGATATCATGAATTTGGAAAACAAAAGCAAAGATACAAAAGAAATAAAGGCCTTATGATATTTTATAATCACAAGTAACTACTTTTACATGAGGGATCTATTGCAATTCTCAATCAAATATGAAAGATTTGCCTAATAGCATGAATTATATATCCCACAAAGGATTAAGCAGGCAGAACGGAGATATTGATAACGAAAAACCTTATCAGCGTGGTGATACAAACTAACATCTAACAATTTTCGTAGGAAATTTGGATTGGAATTATCTCTACAAAATTATTGGCATGGCATAGTGCTTATCAATAAGAAGTCCAAGATTCCTTGTATGGCAGCATAGTACAAAATCTTATTAACTAGCACCATTAGATGTAATTTATGTGAAAATTTGAACCAAAAAAAAAGGTTTGCAGTTCATACTTCATACATTCTTATTTCCGTTGATTTCCTTTGGTACAAGTAAACTAATAAGTTTAGAATAGGCAAACCTTCATTAGCTTGGTAGGAGACAGGACAGAGTTAAAACATTTATTCAAAAAAAACAAAGCATGTTGGGTGCAATTGCTACGAAACTGTCATAGGGTCCGTTTGGATTGAACTTATTGTTGCTGAAACTGAAAACTGAAAATACTGTAGCAAAATAATTTTTAAATGTGTGAATAGTATTGTGGAGTCCATTTTTAATGTTTTTAAATACGTGAACAGTGCATGCACAGTACGTAAACAGTAAATTTTGGCCACTAAAGTCAATAAAAGCGACCTAAAAAAAAAAAGGGCAAAACGCGAAACAAAAAAGACGCAGACGCCAAACGCGGAAACCAAACACTCACATAGAAGGTAAAATCAATACAAAAACAAATCATGCAATTAATGCATGTTACAGATAAAGACGCAATCATACCAAATTTAATTTGCCTGATACATCATCACTATCATAGAGCATTCACAATTTTACATACTAAGTTTTGATTAATACTTTCTCAAAAAAAAAAAAAAAAAAAGTTTTGATTAATATAACACACTTTCTTATGCCACTAACATTTTGTTTATTATCCTTTTCAAAAAAAAGAAAAACAAACATTTTGTTAATTATACATTTTTCGCAACATATCATTTTAAAAAAACGAGAAAGAAATTGTAAAAAATATTACCTCAGCTTGATTGATTTTTTTTCTTTTTTTTCTTTTTTTGCTGAATACCTCAGCTTGATTTATTGATTACAAAAATCACATGTTTGTAAGTAAGAGACAAAGTTTACATCAGCTTGATTTATTGATTAAAAAATAGTGTGTTACTTTTTGACATTGCTCATCCTCAAGGGATACTTTTAACTATTAAACGTGACTTGAGAGTAGAATTAGAGCCAGAGTAACAACAAAAGCAAATTAAAAAAAAAAAAAAAGTAAATAAATAAAGGAAAAGAAGGGTATTATAATAATAATAATAATAATAATAATAATATAATGGCCCAACAAATTTGTTTGGGACATCTCTCAATTCTCAAATATTATAAGAAAAGTTAATGGCTTTCTAATCTTTTTTTTCATGAGAGACCTCTCAAATTCATTTTCTCTTTTTTTTTAAAATAAAATTATAAATTATTGTCAATGATTGTAATTATAGAATTATAAAAAATTATTTTTTTATTAAAAATTATTTTTAAAAATGTCCAATTAATGGATATCCTTATGAAATTTGTTAATAGATAATTTTTAAAAAGTTTTAATATCCTGGAAATATTAAAAAAAAATTGTTTCCTTTTTTTTATTTTCCAATAAAAATTTTAAAAAAATAATTACAAAACCAATACCTAGCATTTGATAGATTTTCCCATTCAAAAAAAAAAAAAAAAAAAAAAAAAAAAAATCCCTCCTACAGTCATTGTAAGTAAAGTCGGTTAATTAAGAGAGAAATAACCGGTAGAAGACAAATCATAGACACAGATCCCAGAAGTCAGTCTGAGTCAGTACCCGTTACTTGCACACTTTTGAAGTCTTGATTCAATCAACACTCCCACTCGTCTTCTCTTCAAACACTCTTCTTTATTTTTTACCTTTCTTTAATTCCCCCATCCCCAACTCACTGTAACGGTTACTTTTCATTCCATCTTCCCCCATAAACCCCCCACACTTCCCTCACACACTCCAAACTGCTACATTTCCCTTCTCTCTCAGATCACCCAAAAAAACAGCAACAATGGAAAGAAGATTTAAGATCTTTTTCTTCTTCATCCTCACGCTCCCACTCCTCGCCGCCGGCGCGTCGGTTACCAAGGCCCAGGCCGGCGTCGTGGGCACGGAGCTGTGGTGCGTGGCGAAGAACAACGCGGAGGACGCGGCGTTGCAGACGGCGCTGAACTGGGCCTGTGGGCCCGGCGCCGCCGACTGCAGCCCAATACAGCAAGGTGGGCCCTGCTACGACGCGAGCGACATAGCGGTTACGGCGTCGTACGCGTTTAACGACTATTACTTGAAGCACGGCTTGAGCACCGACAGTTGCTCCTTCGATAACACTGCTGCCCTCACTTCTTTGAACCCCAGTCAGTCCCAAAAACTCTTCTTCTTTTCTTTTCCTTCGTCCCTAATTGGGATTTAGAATCTTTGGAAGGTTATTAGATCTTATTTTTGTAAAACCTCTGTCATTTTTTCTTTTTCCTGTTAACTTTATTGATTATGAATCTCTTTGTAGAAATTGAGTTGGGGTTTTTGTGGATCTGAAAATGCCCCAACCCTTATTGAGATATGATTATAGGATTTGATGGTTTTTTTTTTTTTTTTTTAATGCTTATTTGTTTCTAAATTTTCAATTTTTTTCTTTATTGCAGGTCATGATAAATGCAAGTTTCCATCCAGGTAATTGTTCAGAATTCATTTTCATTTATTTGGCTCTAAATGTGTTAAGATAGGCTCTGTTTCGTTATTGGGAAATTTTAATGTTTGGAATGTAATGTTATGAATGTGTCATACAATTTTTTTTTTTTTTTTTTTTTAAATTAAGAGTGGTTGCTTTTAGTTCCTATAGAGTCATGATGTGTCAGTGGCAATCACTTTAAACTTCTAGGACTTAAAGAAATCACTTTAAAGTTTAAACTTCAGTGATTAAAAAAGATCACTTTAAACTTCTGTCTTGAATATCTTCTTTTTTCTTTATGAAACGTGATGTAGTTTCCTAGTTAATGAGCAATAGCTATCTTAGATGAATAAGTTGTCAAGAAGAAAATAAAGATATCACAAAGTGGCCACAATTTATTTTTACAAATTTAATTATGTGAATCCTGGTTGTTGTGTGAATGTTATACCATGAAATTAATTACAGAATCTGTGGAAGCATGCTGCTGTGTTTTTCAATTACATGGTACACTTAGGTCACAACAGCTTGAGTAAATTTATTCTCATGAAACACATTTGTTAATTAGATATTGGGGATAATAGCTATATTTTCCAAGTTCTGTTGGAACATTGAGACAGAAAGTGATTTGGTTTCCTTGACTGTGTAATAAATATGGATTTTTGTGATGCAGTTTGTCAGTGAGCAATGGAAGCTTTTCTGGTTCAACGACAGCAGTAGGAATGGGACCAAGTGAAGATATAAGCGGCTGCACTCGGATTGCTCTGCATTGGTTTTGGCCACTAATTACAGGTCATATGTTTGTGGTGCTTTCACGGATTATTTTAGAACGGTAGAACTCGGTTATCTCTTATTCCTTTTCTATTAACCTGTCTGTTAAATCAAAAAGGAAAGGCTTTTTTGGGTGGCAAGATACACACGCTTAATGTAGGATTCAAATTTCAATCCACGGGATATAGTAGAGTAGGTTAGCTTTAATGAATTATTATCTTTTCTTATCTATATATTTAGCTGTTTGAGATTTGGTAATTTGTTAACTAAATCAAGCAGATTCAAATTCTTGTGCCTTCATCCAAGTGTAATTTTCAAGGCTTGCTTTGTGTGCTCTCTAGCAAACTCAGAACTAGAGAGATGTCTGAGACACAGGGCATCCAATTATACACCGATATCTCATTTTATCGTGTTTTGAAGTTCTATAGCAACACAACATAATGAATAAATTGGTCTGGTAAAGAGCATGATTGTGTTTGTTTGTGTGACCACAAAAGAATAGCAGGTATATGCATTTTTATTGTGGACATTTCCAACTTCTTGTGGAGACTTTTGCAGAATATCAGTAGTTTGAACTTTGAACACCTCCTTTTCATCACTTTCGGCATTAGTGTATACACACCAGAAATATTTGAGTGAAAATTTGGTTGCATTTGCAACAAACAAATCCAGCTGCAAAAGGGGTGCTACCACGCCACTTTGGTAAAGAAACAAACAATATGGGGCCCTCTCCTTTGCCATGAAGCACCATAATACAATATGGGCACTTTTAATTAAGCGAGATTAGTGTAGTTGTTTGCATTTCTTTAATTTCAATAAAATGGTGATAATTAATTTAAGATCTTTATCAGCACAGGGGGAAACAGAAAAATATTTATTTTATTTTATTTTGACCAATAAAGTCAGCTGTTGTAAAAATATTGTGATATTTTATTGTGTCCAAAGACTCAAACTCGGCGGCAGGCTTAGGCTAATAATACGCGTATGATAAATGATAATCGTGATTGGGCGCCCCCAACACAAAATGTGAACTCAAATTTCTCAAACAATCTTCAATTGATCTTGGCTGTGTACAAGGCTGTCCTCTTATGGCTCTAAAATGGCTGTTTACTAAAAGGTGTTTTATTCAAGGGGGACTATTAATATTATGATAAATGTTAACGAGTGTCCTTAGGACACTGGTTAATAATCTATTTAAAGAAAGTTTGTATGGAAAATGAAAAAAAAAAAAAGTAATTAATATTTTGACAGATTTTTTCATCTCCTATAAAAGTGGTATCAAAACTTTTTTAAAATAGATTTTTTTTTTTTCATTTTATTTTGACATATAATAAGTTGACACCTTACTTTTTTTCTTTTTCTTTTTCTTTTTTGAGAATGAGTTGACACCTTACTAATTGTGAAAATGTCATAAAATTTTATTATGTTCATAAAACTATAATTTTATTGTGAAATAAGAAAAACACTTACTCAAGTGTCTTTACTACACCAACAACATGCACACTTCCAATCAAAAAAAAAACATGCACACTTGACACTATTTGTCATCGTTAATGTATATTTTATTTTAGTGACGCAAATGTCGTCTCTAAACGTTTCCCACCATTTTTCAAAAGTGAAAAAAAATCTCTCTATAGCATTAGGATCAACCAATTAGCAACGACATTAATGTCGTCACTTTTAAGTACTTATTAGCAGCGACCATAAATAACTGTCGCTAATGAGCACATAATAAAGATGACTTTCAAGTTGTCACAAATAATTTGGTCGCAAAACGCCAATTTTCTTGTAGTATGCCAGCGACTTGCTACCATTCCTACCCTGGGCTTCCACGAACTCCAACAAAACCTCCTCTACTCTTCAAATCAAAAACTCAGAGGCCGTTGAACCTTTGCAGCTAAACGCAGCTCATTTTGATTCTTCAATAGAAACCACATATGCTCACAAAAAATTCAGTATTTTGATGTTGGGTATGATCAAAAGCTTAACTTGTTGGCATTCCATAACCTGTGAGCATAGGGGCATTTTCACAAAAAGCTTGGGATATAGCTTCAAATTCAATGACCTCTCCTCGAAAATCGCACATATATGAATAAATTAATTACCTTCCTCTTGAACAGGGTAACCCTTTTTGGTAAGATTCTGTTGCAAGTCCTCCAAAAGAAAAGCTTTGCTCTGTTAGGGACCCAGCTCCCCAAATCCTGCCACAGATCTCGAGCACTCACCACACCACACCACCATCTATATATTCTCCATTAACAGATAGTAAGCACTACCGTGTAATCTCCAGTTTTGATTCCATGCCAAACTAACCTCTATGCACTTCTGGACCCACTCAATGGTATTCGTTTGATCAATTTTGCTTCATGGAGGAGGAAAATCTCATCAATCAACCAGTCATTCTGTGTATTTGTTTGAATGAATTCATATCCAAGTTTTGCCATGCATCGCGTAGATAACTAGAGCCAAGATTTTAGTTCAGGTAGATAAATTAAAATAAAATTTTGATTACAACATTAATTTTGAACAGTTTTTAGACCCCTTAACACAACCGGATTAGCCTAGTTAATTAGCCAAGTGATTAACTTAGTCAAATTATTCAAATTTAGGTTATCACAATCAAACAATCATATCAAGTATATAGCAGTGGAAATATAAATAACACAAAAATATGATGACTTAGGAAAACCAAACTGGTAAAAAACATGGGCAGGATTTAACCTAGCTATCCTCAAGGTAAACTTGAATCCACTATCTTGAAAGAATCGAAGTTCATACAATAAGACTTACAAGCCCCCACGCTCGACTTCTTATTGCTACTCACCAATAGAACTTACTGACACAATCACGTGCAAGTTCCGAGGCCACGGACTTCTTCTTTATTTCCAGCAAGTACAAGCACATCCGCTTGTGTATCTTTAAGCTCTTAAGTGCAGCAACTGAATGATCATCAAGTTCTTGAAGAAATTTCCTCTTGATAATCCTAAACTTGTGTGAAGGAAAGCTCCTCACAGATCTCACAAGAGATTCACACAAACAGCAATATGAGCAACCTCTAAAACGTGGCTAGGGTTTGCCTTATATACTGATAGGCCACAAACTGAATGACCCCTTGTGACTAAACCAATTAATTAATTAGTCAAGTTATTAATTAATCAATTTAACATGCAAATACGTGGAAGCACAAACAAATCACCAAATAACAAAATATGCAGCGGAAATTAAATGACACCGTGATTTGTTTACGAATGGGGAAAACCCTTACGGCAAAAACCCCACCGGGTGATTTTCAGGTCACCACTCCCGAAACTCCACTATTATCAAATCAAACGGTTACAAGTAAAGTAATCCCAAGTACCTTACCAACAAACAGTTGAACCCTTACCCCAATACCAAATTGGACTTGATCTGTAGTGACCGTTCCCCTTTTTGATGCACGGCTCCCAAGTACGTAACTAGCCAATGCGCGGATCCCAGTACGCGACTTCAAATACCAACTTAGAAGGAGAGGTTGGTTGTAAAGTTCTTCAATCCATTCTACACGATGAAAATCAGAAAGATGCTTGGTTACAAAACTCTTTGGTGCAAATACACAGCAACTTCTTCAGAAAAGATGAACTAGGTCAAGAATTTCTTCTTTGATCACAAATTGCTTGAACAGAGTTTGCTCAATGCTTGTACAACTTGTGTCTTCTTTGATGGCTCTTAAAACAATCATTTTATATGTCTAGGGTTAGGAGAAAAGAAGGCCCAAAGACACATTCACAGATTCCAAGAAATCAGATCAGAAAATCTGATTTTATAAATCTCGACAGATAGCAGGTGTCGATAAGCTATCGAGAAGGTGTTGAGTTTTAATGATTTTGCACTTCAGCTTGTTTTTCTTGGACAGACTTGATGACTTCAACACTTGATCTTGAAATCTTATTTCCTGAAGTATTAAAAACACCTAGAACTACCCAATTACAAGTATAGTTCGTTTTGGTCAAATGATTAGCCAATTTACATAAATAAGTTACATATGTTCTTAACAAGTGAAAACACATATGTCCTAACATATACCTAGGGCAAAAACATAAAACCCTAAACGTTTTAGGAGTTAGGGCTGAGTTAGAAAAACTGCAGAAAAAACGTATCTGTGCGAAATTCGATTGATCGAGCCTAAGCTTCGATCAATCGAGCCAGGCCGAGATGCACATTAAATTCTGCATCAGCTTGATTCCAACTTTACATAAACAGCACAACTTTGAGCAAGTTTAAACAAGAATAAATAACTTTTTTTTATCATGGTTTGCCAACAATATATATTAGAGTTCTAAATACATGAAATCCTAAGTTTTTAGAACCTAACAAATTTCAAACTAATTAATATAAGTAGTAAATAGATAGTCAAAAATTCAATTGGCATATAAAAATAAAATATAATCTAAATGTAGAGTGTGTTTCATTTTTCCATACCTAGAGTTAGAATTGTTACTTGTCAGTACAATCATTGACCACCACACACCCTTGATGCGATGGTCACTCCACAAGTATGGGGAACAATAGCCGGGGTTCAAGTCTCTAGGAAGGAGCTTCACATACATATACATTTAGATTAGGTTAGAGTAGAATTTATATCTTGTATAAAATAATAATAAAAAATAAAAAACATCCACATTGATGAAGCTATAAATTTAGCAATTTGGCATCACAAAAAACTATTTTATCTATTTTACCACCTCAACTCACAAAACTCCCAACATCAGTGGTTTTATTAAAACTGTTAACACAATAAAATAATATAAACAATATAATAAAATAATATATCCAGTATAATAAAATAATATATCTACTACAATAAACAACAACCACTACAATAAATAATATAAACTACAGTAGTGACACAAACTACCAACAACCACCGCACCCAAAACTCAATCACACCCAACAGCCACCAATTACCACCATGTACAACCCACTGCCAAAAAACACCACTCAAACCAATAAATGACACAAACCACAACCACCACCAACAAGAAACAACCACCCACAACCACCCAACAACAACTAGCAAGCCAAGAACAACCACCTACAACCATCGCCAAAAACCCAAATTAGCCCAAAACCACCACACAAATCATCACCAACGCAGCCACCATGAAAACTAGACAAACCCGTGAAACATAGCCAAACCGCTAACACAAAACCCAGCCAAACCTAACCAAAATCCACTACCACAAACCCACTACCACAACCAAAATCCACCACCATCAAACCTACAAACCATTAAACCTGAACCCAGACAAACTCGAAACCCATGGTGCTTCCACACTGCCTCACCAGGAAATCGATTTAGGACTTCGAGCTTAGGTTGGCAATGAGTGGAGGAAGAAATATGGGTCAGCAATTGGGCAAGGGAGTTGGGCCGGTGAGGAGTGGAGGAAGAAAGAAAAAAAAAATGAAAAGGAGAAGAGTACTAGTGGCTTGGGTTGGTGAGATGGCTCGATGGTAGGGGTGGATCGGAGCTGGGCAGGCGAGTGTTGGATAAACACATGGAAAAATACAGTTTTGTATCTCATACAAAAACACGTAGCGGAATATAAACAGATCTACTCCATTCATGTGAGATAACATGCATGCAACATCTGAATTTTAGAAACAAAGAATAAGAAGGCGTACTTTGGTGCAGCGAAATTCAAAACAAATGAAGATTGAACTTGGGAAGACTTTCAATCTTCACTCCAGTTCCACAATGTGCCCAAGATGTGTGGTCTCTCAATCAGTTCTGTAAGTATTTGTTCAAGAGAAATAACCAAGTGTCTCTCGAGAAAAGAATCTGAATCTTTCTCTTTTTAATCATACGTATTTTTCTGCACTTAGCTGTTATTTTATTTAATAACTCTTATTAAATAAATAAGTGATTATCTAATTGGATTAGCCTTTTAGGCTAGCCCAATTGGGCTTTAGTGTATGTAGCTTGAAGTGTGACTAAAAAGGACAAATAAAGCTCTAACTCCAATGGGCTTTAGACTTATCTGTCAACTTTTGATAAGCCTAAAATTACTATTAATTATATTTACTACCACTATATAAATATAATTGCAATGTAAGCCTTATTAATAAATTATATCCCAATATTTTATTAAACATTTAACCCCTTCATGAAATATTCGTAATAATATAAAGTCATAATATATAACTGTTACTTTGAAGATTACTACATCTTGATCCTTGAGTACCCAGTTTAATCCTTAAAGTTATTCATATATATTTTATGAAACCTAATTTCTTAAAATATAAACTTTAGTAACTCTTTACTAAAGTGGTTAAGTCTAACACTCTGAATAACCAAACCCATTAAACATGTGGTTACCTAACATACTGAGGTTTTGACCGTATGTTGGATTTCACTCCTGATATATTAAAGCAACCTACATTTCATGATTGGGTTCACTATTCCCTCAAGATTAAGAGTTTATGTAAATGAAAGTCGTTAGATTTATTATTCATTTGACAGTCGTTAATAGAATAATAAATCTCACAGCAGTTTAGTTCAATATGTCATATACATTTAAAACATATTAACATATCAATTAGAAGTTTTCACTTCTATGATCAAAACAAATCATCTTAATTGACATGTTATAGTCTTCGCAGATGAAATAGTCTAATTTCATCACCGACTATGAACTAAGATTTTGAGTTTACAAAGAACTTGTTATTTATATCTTCTGTGACTAAATCACATAAATCACATACTATGCATCTCAATGACTATATGATAATGTCCAAATATTCATGTTACTACTATTTTAGATAATAATTATAAAAAAAAAAACTTTATTACATGTAATATAATGTCATACATAGCATACAATAGGATTTTAGGGCACTAATCCTAACAGTGAGATGGGTCTGTCAACAACTGGGCAGATGAGATTGGCGAGGTGGAGGAAGAGAGAAAAATCTAAGGGAAGAGTGGGAGAGAGGAGCAACAGGAAGAAATGAGAAAGGAGGAGAAAAGAAAAAAGAAATTATTTAAATAATCTGACTAGTGTGAACACAAAATAATATAATTTTTTTTTAAAACATTTGAGCTACAGTGCATAGTCAAAGATAGTTGTGCATTGTAGCTGAGAAGCATATTTTTTTTTCTTTAGCTTCACTAATATAGCCCCAATTTTATAGTTTGTGGTACTAAAAATAGCAATTTAGCTTTTTAACACCACCAATACTAATGTTCTTAGGCCCTCCATAATCTAAAGTTGTTATAACTTATATAAGTAGATATTTCTTTTTCTTTTTTTTTTAGAAGTAATATAAGTAGATATTTCAAACAAGTAAAAGTTATAAATAAAAATAATCACTATATGTCACTAAGACTCAAAGTTAAAAAATAATCAAAATATAAGATATTCAAACAAGTTATTTGATTACTCCTAAAGTTTTTTGATTACTTAAGAGTAAAGTGAAAAAGAAAAAGGAAAAAAAAATACTTTTATATTATAATATAGATAAAAAAAAAATACAATTCCTATGTTTTTATTTATTTATTATTATTATTATTATTATTATTATTATTATTTAAGAGGTTGTACAATATTTAATATTTTAGTTGTCTACCTTAGCTTGAATTTCCAACCATTCAAAAGAGGGGTTTATTTATTTATTTTTTTATTGATGAAAAAAAAGATGAGTTTATTGAAGGAAAAAGAAGAAGAATTGTTATAGCATTGTAAAAGAATTAAAATAATAATAACAAAATAAATTTGGTACTCATTAGTTATGGGTATTGTAGTAATATATCATTTTATAATTTTAAGAGTACATATAGAAGAAATTTTTTTTTCTTGATTAAATATGGAGAATTAAAACAAGTTAGTTTTGAGTCTTGATATACTTTTAACCAAAAAAGACTTAAAAATAAAAATAAAATTAAAAAAAAAAAAAAGCGTCTTCATATATATTTGAGGAGAGACTAGGGAGGATTGCCCTTTAGGAGGAGGGGCCACCTCCCCGGCTCTACAAATCACCCTTGTATATATAACAGCATCGAGTAAGAATATTATTTAAGACTATACATAGACAATGTCATTTCACTTATATTACTTTTTCATAAATTCTTTACATGAGCAGCCTAATTATGGTTCAATGAGACGGAAGTCAATTTCTGCTATGCTCTAATTTCCAACAAATCTGAACAACTTGCAAGTATCATTGACCATATTTTTGGAGCAAATTTGCATAATAGGATGGGAAACAAATATTAAATAAATAAATTATTTGAAGACTAAACAAAAGAACAACGGACTGGCAATTGACCTTTTCGCTTATCTAGAGAGAGAGAGAGAGAGAGAGAGAGAGAGAGAGAGATGGTCATAAGAGTATAGTCGAAAACCATGCTAGCTTCCAAAGTTGAAAGTAGAGCCGTTCTTGTGAATGTAAAATGAAATGGTCAAAAATAATGGGCTTGGATTAGGTTAGGCTCCTTTTGTCAAAGTTCAATAAAAACTTTCCATGTTTGAGTCAAAAATAAAGTTTAGGGTTATACATTTGGTAAATCCTATCAAATCTTGATATGATTTTAATTGTAATTGTGAACTCTGATATATGATGTATCCAACAAGTTCTAACATATGGTACGGTTTCAAAAAGTATTTTAATATTTAAAAATGTGAAAAATGTAAAAATATACTTTTCGCCCTTGAGGTTATTCTCACCGTTATAGCTGATCAATTAAACCCACACCCGGCAAGAACCATCCGACCCAGAGCCACCCTATTCGAAATATGTCGATTTCAAGAGTTAGTTTTGTCAACGGCAGGTTGGTATCCACAAAACTTGGTCAAATTGGATTGAGCATTGGATTTGGAAATTCAACAACCCGACCCATTTAAAGAGCTTTGTCCAATATCATGCTTCCCTAATTAAGCTTAACTTAACTCTAGTGCACTGGAGCTGACACGATATAAACATATGTTCGATTTTTGTCACATGTCCGAATAGTGTCATCTCTGTCCAGTATCATGCTTCCGTAACTAGGTTCAACTTAACTCTAGTGCACTGGAGCTAACTCGATGCAAACCAGTGTTCGATTTTTGTCATGTGTACAAATAGTGTCAGCTTTAGTGCACTGGAGCCAAGCCTTACCCTCCCTAATCAACATCATGCCATTATTCCTCTCCTCATCTTCACTTCGCGTGTTGTCATTCCTCTTCAACTCGATCTTTGCCTAAGTGATAACAGAGAACTTAGGATGTCCACCAAATCCAATAGGCGACTCTAATTTCCACCAAATCCTGACAAAAGGATCTCTAGATTCCCACCATATTTGGCAAAGAACTTGAGATTTTCATCGTCTCATGAAAATGCCATCGACACCAGCTCTCTCATCAAGACACCATCCAAAATTCATCAACATCTCGAGACGACTTTTAGATTCAATCGATCTAACTGCTGATTTAAGTTTATGGAAACGATCACAACTAGCATACCACAGGCAGCAGCAGCTTAAAAGCCCGACTTGATTGGGATAACAGGTGGGTTGACAGTAAATCAGAGCCCTACCAACACCCAATTACCCCAGTTTCCTATTCATAAATTAATTTTGTTTATGCAATTTACATTTTACACAAGCAGATAGACCGGCCCACATTGCAGCTGGCCGCCTGGCCCTCCCTGATCTTGCCATAGGGTTAATTTTGCGACTCGGTATCGATTTCATGATTAGATTTGAAAACCTTCCCTGGTTATCCCCTGTGCTAGGACTAGGATAGGTCTCCATAAATAAAACAAAATTCTATTGTTAAAATATAAAAAAATTAAATTAAAAACATCAAATAAACTCTAGCACACGTTAAACAACCAAAAATCCTTGTGTACACCCTGCCACCGATTATTCCCTCACAATAGAATACATTTTTTTTTTTTTAAATCGATTTTATTCCCCTTCATTCTTTAAAAATTAATTTCAGAAAATCAATACGAATCCCAGGGATCAACATCTTGACTTCCCAAAAAATAACTTATTCAGCCGATCAATTTGTGATAGCTTAGTTCACATGGAGAGCATCTACTATGCCCCTATTATATTAGTGGCTTTAGTTATTATCATTTCTTTTAGGTTACCAAACACCAAGCCCCTTTAGACCAAGTAAAATTTACTAGTAAACAATGTAATAAGTACAAAATTGTCAAACTTTACAAAAATATATAGAAATTCTAAAAATCTGACAACCATTTTGTCTTGGTCTATTCATCACTAGAACCAAGTTTATGTAAATTTCTCTCTCTCTCATGTATATTTATGTACTCAATCATAAAGCTATAATCGAAATGTAGAATAATTACGCTTTATTACAAAAGAGTAAAATCTTGCATTAGATTTTACCTATAGTGTAATCACTGTCTCTCTAAATCTTCTGTATCATCGTCTTCACCACAAGAATGAATCCTTTTCAATGATTTTTCCCTACTAAGCATCCTTTTGAATGAATTTAATCTTGAGCTTGAACCACTGACCTTTTCCGAAGAGTTGTTAACACCATATGAGGTCCCTTCCATGCATGACAAACCCGAATTGACACGATCCATAGGTGGAGCATTGGGTGCACCACCACCACCACCAGCTGCTAGACCCACCGGACCCTCACGGGGCATGGGAAGAACCCGCGGCTCAGCCTCGGTTCGACAAATAGGACACGTGGAGTGTGAACTCAACCACTTGTCTATGCACTCCGCATGGAAAATGTGCTTACAATTAGGAAGCAACCTCGCAATCTCTTCCTTCTCTAAGACGCTTAAACAGACCGCGCACTCTATTATAGTCGAGGCAGCACCATCCTCAGCATCCCTTTGCTTGAACACAAACATGGGCAATGACTGAATGACCAAAGGATCAAGACCCGTCTTGGGTGGCTCGTTAGAGCGAACATGAGCCACGGTTAAGCCTAGTTGACGCAAAGCAAACCGCTGACGAGCTTGTCGCCTTAGAACACACCTTGCATATATGTGTAACGCAACAACAAGCACAATCACCCCAGATAATGATACAATAGCTGTGAGCATGATCTTGCTATTTAAATCACTCTCGTTGTTGTTTTTTCGAAAGTGTGAGTGCATTCCATCATTGTCATGATCACCAAAGAAATCTGCAGGGTAATCGGGGCCGGACATGTTTGTTTCTTTTCTTTTTTTCGTTGGTGAGCTGAGATTGGGGGGGTTATGGGATTATAAGGATCGAAGAAGTTAATGAATTGGGGTTGTGATGAGAAAGTCGTGCTGTGTTGAGCTTTCTGTGTGGTGTGTGTATTTGACTTTTTTGTGAAATGCGTGGGGGATTGGGTTTCGTTAATCAGGAGAAATCAGAAATGAGCCAAAATAACAAGCCAAGGTGTGTGTAATTGACTAGGAACTCCCCCCTGCCCATCTTTTCCAAGAGGTTGACTGTTGAATGTTGACTTGCATCACAACTCAAACACATTTTCACATTTTCTCTTTCTTCAATTTTCTTGTTTGAGATAGATGCAGTTTCCATTTTTAATTGCGTTGTTTTCGTTTTTTCAAAACCAGCAAAAATAGATTAGAATAATTTAAAGAGGGAAAGGAACATATGTATTTATCTATATATAAAATTGAAATTGAATTATTCTTTTAGTTTCAATTTAATTTTATCTACTTTTAAAAATAACCTTATCATTTTTATAATATAAAAAAACCCAATAATTTAATTCAATATATTTTAAATATGATAAATTTAGATTTTAGAGATGAATTGAGAATTTTAAATTTTAAATTTAAATTCCTCTTTTTTTTTTTTTTTTTTGAGAAGAGAATTCCTTTAAATTAAGAAACATTTTTTTTTCTTAAACTATAATTATATGTTGTTACTTGTTACAATATGAAAATATTGCGAGTATATTTTTAAAATTAAAAAAGAAGAACATCTAAACACAGGTATAACATGTGTGAAAAGGCTAATTCATTATTAATTGAACTATTTACTTTGTGTGCCTTTGGTCTAGCTTAATTAATGAATTAAATAACCTTATTTATTAGATATAATTTTGAAATTTTCACTTTTTTAAAGTAGAACTTAGACAAATTTAACTTATTTTTATTTCATAAAAAAAAAAAATACTAAATGCACGCCTAAACTTTGTGTCATGACCAAACAGAATAAGGGAAAGTTGAGATTGAACCATCATGTGAACAAGTACATCAATTTCTTAACCCAAACAAGGGGTTAGCTAGTCTAATAGTTCCTTGACCTCAAAATTCTCACCTGGAGATCTTGAGTTCCATTAGCATCTAGTATCCAAAATTCCAATCGATATTTACAAACCATCTTCAAGGATTTAATCCTTTAATAATCTTGTGTGTGAAAGACAGAAGATTACACCTGCTCTCAGTGAATGGTCAAATATCATGACTGATTATTTTATTATTATTATATTTGTATGTGTGTGAAATGACAACACATTTTTAAAGTCTCATTTTTTCTAGATATAAGTGTATTTTAACACAATTTATTTTCCAAGCAAAACAAGTGAATGAAATAAACTCATCCAACCGAACTCTTTTAGTTAGAGTTGTAGACAATTTCTTTTTCTTGAGAAGATATTTCTTTTTCAAAGACGCAGCATATCATTAATTGAACGAACAAAAAAAAACAAGTTGATTTATTATTTTGGTTTATTTTGTTAAAAAACAACGCTAGAACTCATGTCCCCTTATTAGTTAGTTTATCAAACCCTCAAGATTCCATTCCTCATCAGATATAATACCAAGATATATATTTTTATAGAGATAGGTTCAAGTTACAGCTGGTGTAAACTTTTTCTAAACCATTGGATTTAAGCAAATCTAACGGTTAAAAAAGACACTCATTAATGATAATATTTTGATTAAAATTTCATTAATTATCCATATTTATTACCTTCCATACCTATCTCTAAACCCAAAAAAAAAAGTCTCTCTCTCTCCTCCATAATTCACGTTTTTCTCTGCCCTCTCTTTCTCCTCCATCACTCAAATCCCTCAAAGATGCAGTTGAAATTTTGGAAAGCCGAGTTGAAGAAGGAAAAGTGACACATACGAATTAAAATCTGTAAAATCTTTCCAAGTCTCAAATGGGAAAAAAGTTACATCAGATCTTATTAGGGTTCACATTTTAAACACCAGCGTCCAAGACTAGATTACTTATTCACTGCAAGACTATGGTGTATTAATATGTACATGATTTAGTTCCTTTTTAGTTCCTTTCGTTCAAAAAATATTTACAAGATAGAAATGAAGGCAAGCTGTGAAGCTAATAACAACAACGCTGGGACAAGCGTGACATAGATTAAGTTTAATTTGAAAATAATTATTTTTAGGTGATGAAATAAATTTCGGCCAACCCTTTTATAGATCCTTAAAGGCTTGAGTACAGGAAAGCATTTGATTTTTCCTTGGTTTTGTGGATGTTATTGGAGTCATCTTTTGGTCTAGATTTTTTTAATTGTTTTATTCTGTGGATGTTGATAAATTTTTGCTTTTGTCCGCTCCTCTTAACAAATTGTCTAGCCTCAGGAATGGGAAAGAAAAAAAATTCAGTAGGAGGATAGATGGGCTGGACACGCAGGATATTAGATCGTACTATTTTTGGACAGAAGAAGACATGATAATGTTCAGGCCGTAGAGGTGAAGAGTGATGGAGGAGAGAGAGAGAAACATATACAATTTTTTGGATTTAGAGATAAGTATGAAATGTTATAAATAAGGGATAATAAATGAGATCTTAATCAGAATATTAGCATTAATTATTCTCAAAAAAAATATTAACATTAATTAATATTTTTTTTGATCGTTGGATTTACTCAAATCTAATGATTTAGAAAATATGTAACTTTTTAGAGTTACACCAGGTGTAACTTGAACCCATCTCATTTTTATATGCTAAAAGCTAAAAAGTCAGGAACATTTGTGTATTTATTTATTTATTTATTTTTATAATAATAGAGTTTCCATATTTTTAATAAAATAATTAAGAAGATTAGATGACCGCGCGGGAAGGATTAGGAGGAGGAGAAAGTCTAAAAGATGGAGGCCCCCACGAAGAATAATGAATAAAATGACTATGTGTGATACAGATACTGGTTGTACTGCGCACGTCTGTCATCCGAACAACTACTCTACCAAGTTTTTTTTTTTTTTTTAATAAAAAAAGAGTTAGAATAATTGAACAAGTGTTATGTTTATTATATAAACAGTGTGTGGTCTTAGGCATATACACGAATATAATTAAAAATAATTATAATTATAATTATATAATATAACGTAATTTTATTTATATAATATATGCTTATAACTACACACTATTTATATAATTTTAAGTCATATCTCAATAATTCACTTGTCACACAAATTAAAAACTTGGATTAACACGTAACGAAATATTGGACTCTAATTGAAATCCAATTTAGAATCTAATTGGATTTGAATTCTTCAATTTTTATACTCAATAATTTATTTGGCACAAAATTAAAAATTAAATAAAATACGGTGCAAAATTGAGAATCTGATTAAAATCTAATTGAATTTTCTTTCAATTTTGGCTATTAATATATATATATATATATATATATATAGATTTTATGAAGAAAAAAAAAATACTATTAGTGACCAATCAAAATTTTGTGAAAGAAATGGGCAGTTTGAATCCAATGTCACTGGACACTAGATCTAATCTAGGCCTGCGAAAAAATAATAAGCATGGTACAAAAAGGACCCTAGGCAGTTAGGCCACATTATTAGCACATGTTTGTAACCAAAATCAATTATCATATGTTTGTTAGATTTTGTATTTTTGTATATTATTAGTAGAACACACCAACACTTTAATCCAAGTACTTTTCACAAGATTCCATGCCACCACAATAACAGAATTCTCCTAATTCTAATGGATTTTTTTTTTTTTTTGGGTATTTAAGGAAATAATATATAAACTTAAGTAGCAATAATTACATGATGGAACGTCTTTTTTTTATTAAAAAAAAATAAAAAAATAAACTAAAAGTAGAAACAAAGAGAGTCTCTAACAAAATAAAGTTCTTGGCTTAAAACAAAGAGTCTCTAACAAAATAAAGTTCTTCGCTTATGTTGTCCCCAAAGTAGCCAATCATCAACACATATACTCGCTTCCTGTTAACACAAGTTGAAATGATCTAAAATTAACCCACTACTATAGTTTGCCCCGGGTTCCCTGAAAAGGAAGGAACCATCGGTATTCAGGTTTTAACCCAATTCTGATCTTGGGGCTTGCAACTTAACCAAGGTGGGTTTCAACAAATAGGGCTTTAGGAACGCCAATATCAAGTTTTTTTCTTTTTTCTTTGTTTTTTTTGCTGAGAACACCAACATCAAGTAGAATTCAAAGAACCCAATTAAAGGAATCCTCCAAGAGATTGAAACATGACATAGACCATTTAAACTTTTGGATCTTCCTTTGTTCCTTTCTCTCCAAAGAGATCAAAGTCCAAAAGTTAATAAAATATTAAAATGTTCCATAGGCAATTGATATTGGATAAAGTTTTTCTCCAAACTAGTTTAGAGATAAATCTTTTAAACTTTTTCTATATTTTTTTATTAGATGTTGTAGGGTCAATTTTTGTAGCCCAAGCCCACGAAGATATGGATTTTGAGCCCACTGAACCCAAAACAATAAATTTGTAGAGAGTGGGTGAAAGAGCTAGGCTAGAACTGAATAAACAGAAATAGACAGCAATGTTTGAGGATAAATTTGTATTAAAACGTGCTCGGACGCATGTATACTCTACGTCCGAAGAGGTGTTTCTACTTCATAAACTTGGTTTACAATTCTTGGCCCCCCCCCCCCCCCCCATAATGAGATTCCCCCCCCCTTTAGCCTTGTGTGAGTGGCAGTAGCTGAGAATGCACTGTTCAGGAGTCCTCTCCACATAAATGCGGCCAGGAAGGTAGGTGCAGTGCATTTAATGCGGTGGTTGAGGCCTGTCTCTTAGATATTTCTTTGTTACTGTTACCCTCATGTGTGTCCGAGGTTCACTTCCCTCCTTACACTTGTCAGAAGGATCGCTTGAGCTTCCCATATATCTGTCAGGCAAAGATTCTTCGGGTCCGAGGACATTGGACTCCTCGGACAAATGAACATCTCCTCGGATATTGCACGCGCTCCTCCCTAGGCATGCTCCCTTTACATGGGCCTCTGATTAAATGTTTTCATCTCCTCGGACGAACAGTGTTCCTTAAATGGGGCCTTGGGCCCAACAAGTTAGGTTGGGCTTTTCACCCCCCACAATAGCCCCTCAAAATTGTAGTTTTTCCCTCGCATCCGAAGAGAAAAAGTAGGATTTTGACTTGCCACGGAGCAAAAGCTTGTAAACAGGCAAATTTGAACTGGCACGCGCGTAGGCATAGGAACTGACGCTTTATTAATGCCACTGCTGTTTCCACATTCCCAAGGCGCTGCATTAACTGCGCCAGGTAGCGCTTTGTCCTTCGTATCCAACGATGTTTGATTGATCCAACGGCCGTGGTTTTTTCTTCAGGATTTGGGCGGGAGTGCCCCTGACTCTTCGTTTGACTCCGTATAAAACCTCAGAGGGAGTTATTTTTCTTCACTTTGCAAATCTTCAAACGCTCCAGCAAGAACAAGCACGCGACTCCGTCCAAATCTCTCAGTCACCGGTTTCAGTCTTCCCCAGAACCTTCACGAATCCCTCCACGAGCTTGCAATCCCTTCTCCGGCCTAATCCTCGTAAGTCATCGTCCCCCGAATCCTCTAGTTTCCTCTTCGACCAGACATTTTAGTTAAGCACCATGGGGAAACTCCAGTACTTGGTGGATAGCCCTGAGCAGATGGAGGCGTTCAGGGCCGCGTATTGCATACCCCCAAACGTGGGTGTGAGATATTGCCCCCCGGAAAAGATACTAACAGACCGAAAGACGGGAGAGGTCGTTATCCCTCTTATCGCCTTTAAAGAAGGGGGAATGACAATCCCCATGGGTCCCATCACCACTAGCTACCTTCGGAACCATAGGCTTACTCCTTGGCAATGCGCGCCTAATATGTTTAGGATCCTAGGAGCGATTGAGGACCTCAACCTTCACCTAGGATTGGGACTCACCTGGCTCGATGTAGTACATATGTACGAATGCCACAGCCAGCAAGATGCGGGGTATTACTTAAAATCCCGATCGGACGTTGTCAGACTCATCTCCTGCCTCCCCAAATCCAACAAAGGGATGAAGGACGACTATGTGATCGTCTCGGGCGTATGGCATGACGGCCATCATTGCCCAACCAAGCATGGAGAGCCAGGTGGGGCATGCTAGACTTAGGCACACTAACCATAGGCTTAGGGTCCTTGTCTTTTAGTGGTTTTTGGTTCTTCTTATGCCGCCATTTGTGAGACTAATATGATTTCGCTGCACTGTAACAGATAAAAATTTCGTTGCTCCTCGGCTCAGCCTTACGAACATCGCCGCCCTTAATTTTCTATTAAGATCGGAGATATTCGTGAGTGAGGACGGACAGCTCCGATCGGCTCCTCTCATTCTGGGATACACAGGAAAACCAAAGAGTTTTCAACCAATCGGCAACGCGATTGTTCAAGGAGACCATCGCCTTGCACGAATTGACGTCAGTCGGAGAGGTTTTTTGGCGCCGTACGATCTTGAGCCCGTACCCCATCCACGTCCTCAGGCCATACCCCCTCTTGTCCAACCACTCCAACAAGTTCCCCTCGGACAAGCGGTTGAAGGTGAGAGGGTCGGCTCTTCCACCTCCTCACTAGAAGAGCAGATAGACGGGTTTCAGTTCGGAGAGGCTTCAGCGGCGAACCGAGTGATAGAGGTCTCAAACGCCGAGGGGGAGACCGACAGGCAATCAGGCATTCACCTTGATCTGCTAGCTGCTCATTCCGAAGGCTCTTCGGACGACAATATGGATTTGAGGAGTCTGATGAAGACTAGGGGTAAGAAGGCTGAGCAGAAAGGTGCTGGGACCTCCCAACCGGTGGTGAACCTGCCCCCAGCGCCACCACAGGTTCTTGACCCCGGCTTAAAGCCCATTCCCGATCTAAGGAAGAAACGGCCCTACATTGATGCTGAGGAAAAACAAGTGCTGCCAACCAAGGGGGCTAAGCAGCAGAAGGTGGTGAAAGACCACCGGACTCACAGGGCCTCATCCACTGAAAGCCGAGAGGAGGCTTTAGTGGCAGATGTCCGCCGAGGAGGAGGACCGCGAATCTGGTCTCCAAAGTTGAAGTTGGATGGCACTCCAATCCTGTAGGATACATCCCTCAGGAATTATGACGGAGGAAGGGCAGGCTATGTTGCCGAGGCTTTGCAGCAACCGCTCCTCCTCCCCCACGACATGGAGTCCTTCAGGCGTTTCAACCAGCAGGAGCTCTTTCAATCCCTTAAGAGGGATGTAACCATGGTAAGCGACCTCAGTCCGTTTAGCTGAATCACTGACTCGCTTCTCTTTTACTGTGCTTGACATTCGGGATTTCTGTTATGCAGCTCACCCAGCAGATCTACGTGGCTGAGGAGTGGAACAAGAAGAGCCACCTCGAAGCCCAATCAACATTCTACTCTCGCGACGAGGCGGAGAAATCTCTGGGCCAACTAAAGGAAGATTATGCCCGTCTGTCCGAAGACCTCAAAGAGATGACCAGCCAAAAGAGAAGTCTTGACGCTGGGATCAAGAATGTTGAGAAACAGGCTGAGGAGCAGCGCAAGCAGTTAAATATGGCAGAGATCAATCTGGCGACCGAGAGGGAGCTGGTAAAGGGTCTCCAGGCTGAACTGCTGAGGGCCAAGGCGAGCACCCAAGTGGCCGAGAATAATGCCAAGCTGGCCAAGGAGGCGGTTGAGGCTGAGAGAAAGGCGGCTTACCAGTTGGGAGTGGAGCAGACCTCGTCCCAGCTCATGGAGCAATTCGCTTCGGTTAGCCGAGACTACTGCGGCGTAACTTGGAGCAAGGCGCTGGACGCCGCCGGAGTACCGGCCGACTCTGTTCTGAGGCTGCCCGAGAGCGTATACTACGATCCTGAGATCCGAGAGCTCCCGGTGGATGACCCCCCTGCTCAGCTTCCAGAGGCTTCGGGGCCAAACCTAGTTAGTGAAGCTCCCCCATCCACCCTTGAGGCACCCAAAGGGGCTGGTCAGCCAGGTGACAAGGGTAAACCAGCTGAATCAGCCAAAGACAAAGGCAAAGGGTCGGGCAAGGAGAATACTCCTGCTAAGCCTAAGGATCAAGCCCCTGAAGCGTCTACTCGGACGGACCAAGTTGCTGGTCCTGTGCTCCCTCCAGCAAAAGAGTAGATACATAGGGCTTTTCTTTTTGCACTTGTACTTTCTTTTGTTTTTGTCCAAGGAATTGTAAACTCTTCTCTTATTTATGGAATGGCTTCCCCTTTGCTTCTGATGTTTTTAGTACATGTCTTATTACTTATTACTGCTACACGTAACTGCGCATTACACTTATAACAAGATGATGTGAACAGACTTGATTGTTACATCGTATTGATGGCGTGAGTAAATGAAATTGATATTGAAAAGAATAGTCTGGATAAAAGTTATTAATAAGTAATGATTGCCGCGAGTAGTATAATTAAGGAAGACAGTCATAAGTGAAAGCTAATTTGAACGCAACCAAGTGTTAACTAACCCTAATCATCTGGTCCGAGGACTACAGGCATGATTGGATTTAAGTTTAAACACTATAGAACTGTAACCGAGTGTTAACTAACCCTAATCATATGGTCCGAGGACTACAAGCATGATTGGATTTAAGTTTAAACACTAGAACTGTAACCGAGTGTTAACTAACCCTAATCATCTGGTCCGAGGACTACAGGTATGATTGGATTTAAGTTTAAACACTATAGAACTGTAACCGAGTGTTAACTAACCCTAATCATCTCCGAGGACTACAGGCATGATTGGATTTAAGTTTAAACACTAGAGAACTGTAACCGAGTGTTAACTAACCCTAATCATCTGGTCCGAGGACTACAAGCATGATTGGATTTAAGTTTAAACACTATAGAACTGTAACCGAGTGTTAACTAACCCTAATCATCTGGTCCGAGGACTACAGGCATGATTGGATTTAAGTTTAAACACTATAGAACTGTAACCGAGTGTTAACTAACCCTAATCATCTGGTCCGAGGACTACAGACATGATTGGATTTAAGTTTAAACACTATAGAACTGTAACCGAATGTTAACTAACCCTAATCATCTGGTCCGAGGACTACAGGCTTAATTGGATTTAAGTTTGAACACTATAGAACTGTAACCGAGTGTTAACTAACCCTAATCATCTGGTCCGAGGACTACAGGCATAATTGGATTTAAGTTTAAACACTATAGAGAAGACTTTACGCAGTGACTTGGCACATCGGTTAAAAAGAAAAACTTGATTAGTAAAAGTACCTCTTGAGGTTATTTACATTCCACGGACGTGGTATTACATGACCATCCAGGTCTTCCAAGAAATATGCCCCAATACCTGCTCCTGAAGTGATACGATATGGCCCTTCCCAATTCGGTCCTAGTTTTCCCCAAGCTGAATTTTTTGCGGTGCCCACAACTTTCCTCAGCACTAGATCACCAGGCTCTAGAGGCCTCAACTTTACGTTAGCATCATAGCCTTGCCTGAGTTTCTGTTGGTAATGTGCTAGACGAACCATTGCATTCTCCCTCTTTTCCTCAATCAGGTCCAAACTCTTCTGTAGTTGCTCATTGTTGTCGGCTGGACTGAACGAGCTGCTTTTCAATGTCGGAAACCCGGCTTCTAGAGGAATGACAGCCTCAGCCCCATAGGTCATTGAGAAGGGGGTCTCACCCGTAGACCTACGAGGCGTAGTTCTGTAAGCCCACAGCACATGCGGCAGTTCTTCTACCCATTTGCCTTTTGCATCGTCCAGCCTCTTCTTCAAGCCATTCAGGATGACCTTGTTGACAGCTTCTGCTTGCCCATTACCCTGAGGGTAGGCAGGAGTAGAGTATCTGTTTACAATTCCCAGCTCGCTGCAATAATTCCTGAATGCCTTGCTGTCAAACTGTAGGCCATTGTCCGAGATGAGAGTATGAGGAATTCCAAACCGAGTGACGATATTCTTCCACACGAACTTTTGCACATCCACATCTCTGATATTGGCGAGTGGTTCGGCTTCAACCTACTTGGTGAAATAGTCTGTGCCAACCAGAAGGTACTTCTTGTTTCCTGCAGCTTTGGGGAAAGGTCCCACGATATCCAAGCCCCACTGGGCGAAAGGCCATGGGCTAGATAGCGGATTAAGAATTCCCCCTGGCTGGTGAATGTTTGGAGCGAAGCGCTGGCACTGATCACACTTTTTGACATAATCGTGGGCTTCCTTTTGCATGTATGGCCACCAATAACCTTGGGTGAGGGCTCGGTGAGCCAGGGATCTACCTCCAGTGTGGCTCCCACAAATTCCTTCATACAGCTCTTCTAATAATAACTCAGACGCTTCAGGATGCACGCATAACAAGTATGGTCCTGAATAGGAGCGTTTGTACAGCTTATGGTCCTCGGACAACCAGAATTGGGTTGCCTTCCTTCGAATTTTGTCAGCTTCTCCCCTCTCTTCTGGCAACATATCTTCCTTGAGGAATTTGATTAAAGGGTCCATCCAGCAGGGCCCGGCCCTGACTTGGTGAACCTGGATTGCCTCTGCTTTCGCCTCTGTAGGCCTGTGCAAGTCCTCGACGAGGATAATCCTCGGCAGGCCATGGTCCGAGGAGGTAGCAAGCGTGGCTAAGGAGTCAGCATGTGAGTTACCACTTCTGGGGATGTGCCGCAAGCTGAAAGAGTCGAACTCTGATTGCAGATATTTAGCACGGCTCAAGTACCCTTGCATTCTTTCGTCCTTCGCCTCAAACTCGCCTTGTACTTGACCTACGACCAACCTTGAGTCCGAGAACAACTCCACGGACTTTCCCCCCATTCTTAGGACCATAGCCATTCCCATCAGTAGGGCCTCATACTCCGCCTCATTATTCGTTGCCGAGAAGTCCAGCCTTAACGATTTCTCGATAATGATCTTCTCGGAGGATATCAGTACCAGCCCCACTCCGGAACCTCGTTGGTTTGCCGCGCCGTCTACGTACACTTCCCAATGGGAGGGATTCCGTTGTGAGATCATGCCAACTGATTTTCCATCCACGCCTGACGTGGGCTTTATTTCTTCTAACTGGGGCTCCGTGAACTCTGCCACCAAATCCGCGAGGACCTGACCCTTGACCGATGTGCGGGGCATATATCTTATATCGAACGCCCCTAAGATTGTGCCCCACTTGGCAATCCGACCAGTATAATCAGCGCTTCGGAGTATAGCTTTGAGTGGGAGTTGAGTGAGAACAATGACCGTGTGGGCCTGGAAGTAGTGAGGTAGTTTCCGTGTGCCGAGTACTACTGCTAGAATAGCCTTCTCCAGAGGTAGGTAACGAATCTCGGCCTCATGCAGTGACTTGCTCACGTAATAAACTGGTCTTTGTACACCACAGTCTGATCGTATCAACACCAGGCTCACCGCACAAGGAGCCATGGCAATGTAGGCGAAAAGTACCTCATCTGGCTCAGGACTGGACATGATTGGTGGCCGAGCTAAATAATCCTTGAGTTGCTGAAATGCCAAAGCACACTCTTCAGTCCATTCGAATCCCTTCCACTTGTGGAGTAGAGAAAAGAAAGGCCTACACCTGTCTGCCGATCTAGAGATGAACCGATTGAAGGCAGCCGTCATTCCAGTTAGTTTCTGAACTTCCTTGGGATTCCGAGGAGCTCGTAGGTCATTGATGGCCTTTATCTGGTCGGGGTTAACCTCAATCCCTCTGTGAGTCACCATGTAACCCAAAAACTTGCCGGACCCCACTCCAAATGAACACTTCGAAGCATTCAGTCGTAGCTTGTACTTTCTTAGAACCTCAAAGATACTTTCAAGGTCCCTCACATGCTCGGCGACAACCTTGCTCTTCACCACCATGTCATCTATGTAAACCTCGATATTCTTGCCCAGCTGTGGCTCGAACATCCTCGTCATCATCCTCTGGTAGGTAGCACCCGCGTTCTTCAAGCCGAATGGCATCACTTTATAGTGGTAGTTACCAATAGGAGTGACAAAAGCAGTTTTCTTCTGGTCATCCGGGGCCAATGGTATCTGGTGGTAGCCTTGGAAAGCGTCTAGGAAGCTCATCCGAGGGTGGCCGACAGTGGCATCCACCAGCTGGTCAATTTTCGGCATAGGGAACGGATCTTTGGGGCAAGCCTTGTTTAAATCGGTGAAGTCTACGCACACTCGCCATTTCCCGCTCTTCTTCTTTACCACCACGGTATTTGCCAGCCATTCAGGATAAAAAAACTTCTTTGATAGCCCCAGCCTGTTTGAGTTTCGCTACCTCCTCTCTCACTGCGTCCGCATGTTCCTTGGACGGGCGCCGAATAGGCTGTTTCTTAGGGGTGACTAGGGGATTCACTTTCAAGTGGTGACATATAAACTCCGAATCTATCCCTGGGGCTTCATAAGCACTCTAGGCAAACACATCGAGATTTCTTTTGAGGAACTCTATCAACTCTTCCCTCTCTTGAAGAGGCAGCTGAGATCCAACTTGGAAGAACCTGTCGGGATCATCTCCAATAACCATTTTCGTTAGATCCTCACATCGATTGCCTTCATCTGAATCTTCGACAGGCAGTTCCCGAGACTGTAGCTGCTATAAACTCCTTTCGGGCATGGCCGGAAACTCAGATTGGGTCTCATGTTGAATGGCAGCCACCAGGCACTATCGGGCAACAGACTGGTCTCCTCGGATCTCATGGATCTGCCCTTCAGATGGGTATTTGACCTTCTGGTGCAAAGTTGAGGGGACAACCCCCAGCGCATGAATCCAAGGTCTGCCTACGAGTGCCGTGTAGGGCGAATATACGTCCACAACTATAAAATCCAGCTCCACCACCTCGGAGCCGGCCTGCACGGGTAAACGTATCCGGCCTTTCGGGGTGACAGGCCTTCCTTCAAAGCTTATGAGAGGGGAATTGTATGGCGTCAGGTCCTGGGATTTCAGGCCTAGCCCCTTGTAGAGGTCTGGGTACATTATCTCCACAGCACTGCCCTAGTCCACCATCACCCTTTTCACATCGTACCCTGCTATTCTGAGGGTGATGACTAATGCGTCGTCATGGGGTTGAAGGGTGCCCATCATGTCTTCGTCCGAGAACCCTATCTGCAGCGGGGCTCCAGACTTCACCTTCTTCAGACCTCGGCTTGACTCCCCTGCTGATGGTCGGCCTACCGACATAACTTTCAATGGCCAGGATCCTGTCCTCCCCGGCGCTGTGAAGACAATGTTTATAGTCCCTAACGGCGGCTTTGAGGGGTCATCTCTTCGTGGCCCTGAGCCCGTCTGCCCCTCTCGGCCGCTGGAGGGGTGCAAGAGGTGTTTCAGTCTACCATCACGAACCAGTTGGTCCAAGTGATCTCACAAGCTCCTACAATCCTCTGTGGTGTGCCCATGGTCTTGATGGTATTGGCAGTAGAGATTATGGTTGCGCCTCTCGGGGTTTCCTACCATCTTGTTCGGCCACCTGAAGAATGATTCGTTCTTGATCTTTTCCAAGACCTGGTGCACTGGCTCTTTAAACACGGCGTTGACCGCTTGAGGATTCGCCGATCCTGATTGTCCAACAAAATCCCTCCGCGGTTTACTGTGGTTGTAACGGTCCGACCTAAAATCCCTCCTCTCCTGAGGGATAACCTTGTCCTTTCCCTGGCCCTGCCGCTGGTCTTCTTCAACTCTCTTATACTTTTCTATGCGGTCCATCAGTTAACACACGTTTGTGACCGGTTTGCCAGATAAGGATGTCCTCAAACCGTGGTCAATAGGGAGGCCGAGCTTGAAAGTGCTGAGGGCCATTGCATCATTGTTGCCCTCCATATCGTTGAACATCTCCCAGTATCTATCTGAATACGCCTTCAAGGACTCGCTTTCCTGCATGGACAAGGATAGCAGTGCAGAGAAGGGCTTGGACACTCTTCGGCATGTGACAAAACAGGAGCCGAATGCCTGAGTGAGTTCTTTGAAGGAGTTGATGGAGCCTGCCTTCAAACCGTCAAACCACCTCATAGCAATAGGTCCAAGACTGGAAGGGAAAACCTTGCACATCAGAGCTTCGTCTCTGGAGTAGACAGCCATCCTCTGGTTAAAATGACTCACGTGCTCCACGGGGTCAGTTTTACCATTGTAGATGGTGAACGTTGGCTGGTTGAAGCGCCGAGGAAGTTTGGCCTCCTCAATCCTGCGCGTGAAGGGTGACCTAGATATCTGATTCAGAGCCCTGTTCATGGCATCGTTCTCCACGTCCTCACGTGATGAGCTTCTTCGTTGCCTCTTACGATAGGACTCCTCTTCATAGGTGTAGGACTCGCTGGCTGGTGTCCTAGATTTATGCTGGTAAGAGACATCCTGCTCGTCATCAAGATCCTCCTCAGAATATGAGGAAGCCCGTTTCCTTTTTGCATGGCGTAACTCCCTTTTCAGTTTTTCTACTTCCAGTTGTAAGTCACGATTCTTCTCTGCATGGGACATATGACTTTCGCCTTGTGACTGGCTCTGGCTAAGGCGCACTGTGTGTACACTGCCCTCACGATTTTGTCTCCTCTCTGAGTTGACAAAAGGGTCCACGTGTTGGGATGCCCTGGATTCTGCTTGTTGTTCACCTTGTCCTGCCATCATCAACTGTCGTTTTCACCCTCGCACAAGCTCTCCCCACAGACGGCGCCAATTGTAGGGTCAATTTTTGTAGCCCAAGCCCACGAAGATATGGATTTTGAGCCCACTGAACCCAAAACAATAAATTTGTAGAGAGTGGGTGAAAGAGCTAGGCTAGAACTGAATAAACAGAAATAGACAGCAATGTTTGAGGATAAATTTGTATTAAAACGTGCTCGGACGCATGTATACTCTACGTCCGAAGAGGTGTTTCTACTTCATAAACTTGGTTTACAATTCTTGCCCCCCCCCCCCCATAATGAGATTCCCCCCCCCCCTTTAGCCTTGTGTGAGTGGTGGTAGCTGAGAATGCACTGTTCAGGAGTCCTCTCCACATAAATGCGGCCAGGAAGGTAGGTGCAATGCATTTAATGCGGTGGTTAGGGCTTGTCTCTTAGATATTTCTTTGTTACTGTTACCCTCATGCGTGTCCGAGGTTCACTTCCCTCCTTACACTTGTCAGAAGGATCGCTTGAGCTTCCCATATATCTGTCAGGTAAAGATTCTTCGGGTCCGAGGACATTGGACTCCTCGGACAAATGAACATCTCCTCGGATATTACACGCGCTCCTCCCCAGGCATGCTCCCTTTACATGGGCCTCTGATTAAATGTTTTCATCTCCTCGGACGAACAGTGTTCCTTAAATGGGGCCTTGGGCCCAACAAGTTAGTTTGGGCTTTTCGCCCCCCACAGATGTGAATTTTGAAAATCTAACCGTTGGATTTCATGTACTTTATGTTCTTAACACATATATCAAATTTCATTCAAATCGGGTGTTATTTACTATTCGATCAAAAAAACTTATTTTTTATAGGTAATTTTAAATCATAAAAACTTAAAATTTAAACATTTAATTGATGGTGTAGGTACTAATGTTTGATCTTCTTAAACTTTTGCAAGCATAGAGGATATAATAAGAACATGCAATCCAATAATTATATTTTCAAAATTTACATATAATAAAAAAATATTGGTGAAGTTTGATGAGTTTCTTGGAGAGAAACATTTTCCTTTGATGTTTATAGAATGTCAGTATTGAGTTACATTTAGCATGTAACGACTCATAATGAGGAAAGCCAAAGGAGGAGATATATAAGGTACACCTAATTTGTCCCAAATAGATCTAGTGTCGAAGGCTCTCATAGTGGTCAAGGATCAAGTTCTATGATTATATGGTAGTGCAGCTTATTGATTTTTTTTATTTTTTTATTTTTAATGTTAAATAAACAGAATGACAAAATTTAGTTACAAAATTAGTTGTAGTCTAAGGTTATAACCTTACTTAATATCTTTTTATTGGAGGTAAATTTTGTCAAATCCACCTTTGAATTACATCTTCTTCTTATATCCTTCATACTTGCAAAATTTCTAGAAAAGTAAAAATCTATAGCTATGTCATCAATAAATTTTTTAATTTACAAGTTTTTGTAGTTTAAAATTATGCATAAAATACAAGCTTGTAGATCATATAGTAGATAATATCCAATTGACACAAAATTTGATATGTAAATTAAGAGCGTAAGAAAAATGCAATTCAACGATTAGATTTTTAAAATTTGTAGTAATATTTATTTTATTGTGCAAGGTTGTATATTTAGGTACAATCAATTTTGTAGCTAAATTTTGTCCTAAATAGAAAACTCAAATCAAAGTAGTATATAACATTAGGAATGAACACTATTGACTCAACCCCTAGGCAATTTTGCTCTTAAATGTATAATACTATATTTATATAACAATCTAAAATAAAATACTTGTCATACCTTTTAATTTATTTTCTTTTGAAGAAGTATTTTTCTAGTTAAATTTTAACAAATCCATAGGTATTTTTTCTCTTTATCTCACTTGCAAAAGTCATTTCATGATCATTTAAAAAAAAAAAAAATTCCTTCCATTGTTCCATAAAAATATATTCAATAATTAAAATATAAATACACAAAATGATTCACTTAAAATTACTAACTTAAGTTTAGTTTTTATGATTGGACAATTTAAAGAACTAAATTTTCTTTTGAAATTCATAAGTTTCATCACTATTTGTTTCTTAGGCCAAAAGAAAATTTGGGAGCAAAAACACTTAGTGCCACTTATATATATGGGTTGGGTTCAAGTAACACCTGGTGTAATTTTAAGCAATATTACACCAACCAATAGTTTTTAATTGGATGCAAATTTTGACAAATCCACCGTTAGATTACATTATTTTCGTATATTCTCTATACTTGCAAAATTTCAAGATGATCAAAGATAAATAGTCATGTCATCAATCAATTGTTTAAATTCAAGTTTTTGTAATTTGAAATAATACATAAAAGATTAGTTTATAGATCGAATGGTAAATTACATCTAATTAGCATGAAATTTGGCATGTATGTTAAGAACATATAGAATATGTAATTCAATGGTTAGATTTTCAAAATATGAATTCAATAATAAGTTATTGAGTGGTGTAACTCTTTAGAGTTACACCTTTTCTAAACCATTGGATTTAACTAGATCCAACGGTAAAAAAAACCTCATTAATGATCATATTCTAATTGATTTCATTTATTATTCTTTATTTATAACATTCTATACTTATCTCTAAACTCTAAAAAGTGTATAGGCACTTTTCTCTCCCCCTCTCTCTCTTTCTCCTCTACCTCTTCTACTTCCACAAAAAAACCATAGCCACCATAAAGTAGTGTTTGTTTTAAGTCTTTCACAATAAGCTATAAGCAATAAAGGCTTATATACCATTACTACCATCATGATCAAACAATAAGGTTATGGCCTATTGTAACCACGGTCATGTGTCAAAGTGATTCCAGCAAGGTCATTGGACATAAACATGTGTCATTAGTAGGCTTAGTTGCAAATCAAAGGTTGCTACAAATAACTAGGACATACCATTACTACAAATAACCTGAATATGTTTCAATTACTCTATTACTCAAAAAAAAAAAAAAAAAAAGTAACCACAATCAAGATTATAGGATTAGTTGCAAATCACTCATCAAGGTTTAAACATGTAGCTACAAATATGTCCGGTGGCTGTGACTTTTTTTTTCTTCTTTTTTTCTCTTTCTGCCAGCAACCTGGCTGTGGAGAGAGAGAGAGAGAGAGAGAGAGAAGTGCATATACACTTTTTTTTGGGTTTAGAGATAAGTATGGAATGTCATAAATAAGGAATAATAAATAAAATCAATCAGAACATTAGCATTAATGAATGCCTTTTTTTATCGTTAAATCAACTTAAATTCAATGGTTTAGAAAATACGCAACTCTGAAGTCTAAACTTCTAGCGAACGTGTCCCCGACCATCTCTAGAGACATATTTTGATTATTTTCAACGTTTCCTGTAATTTAATTGGCCTACTAATGGCATAAAAATGGGGATGAGTATGAAAGAAAAAACAAATGTCATTGACTTGAAAATTTTGTTATGACATTAATTTAAGACTAATAAAAGTTTGGTGGGTCTAGAAGACTTCTTAATTATGTCAATTTGGGAAGTTTTATTTCAACATCGAAATGTCCTCTCTCAGGTGGTGAAGTTCACCCCTTCTCATGGGTCGAACAACCAATAAGTTTTGGTGTTGGTAATATCATTTTATTCATTTGCTAATAATATTCCTTTCTGATTACATTAGTCTCTTTGCTTTATAAACCTTCTTTAACATTGGTCCACGTACAGCACAAGGAGAACTTTGAAATTTTAGCTGGTGACTTGTATACGTGGGCATGAACTTGTATTATGGACCTTATGGTCTCCAAAACTATAACGTTTGACGATAGTGTGAGTCGGTAATGAGTCTATTAAACTTTCATACATCAATCAAAACAGGTAAGTTGTAAGAATTTGGGGGAAAGAAAAAAGACAACTAGAGTAAGGAGTGGGTTCAACTTCCTAACTTTAATGAAAAAAACTTTCAGTTGTCCAATGCAATAACTACACTAAATTTTCACTTGGTAATGATGGTAAAAGACCAACTGTTCGAATTGATTGGTAACAGGATAACTAGTTGCGGTTCTACGTTGAAGTCAGAGAGTTCATACGAAGGCCGTGACTTGGGGGAGGGGGGGGGGGGGGGGGGGGAATTTATACTTTCTAACCAAAAAAAAAAAAAATTAACTCCTAAATTAACCAGTTTTTTCTACTTCAAAATATATATATGAGATGAGTTAAAATTACACCTAGTGTAATTCTAAAGAAGTTTCACTATTTTAAGATCATTGATTTCTATAAAATCTAATGGTTAAAAATAGTTAACTATCACATTAGCAAAATTTATTTTAGGATTTTTTTTTCTCTCACCGTATTTATGACAACCATTGATTTCTCTCTCCTTATTTATTTATTTATTCATGCTGTCAAAATGAGAAATTTTTTTGACAATATAAGCAGTATGTGTATGCAGTTCACTATGCATAATTTTGCCATCCTTTTCAAAGGTTTAATTGTATGTAGACCTCATCCACTTCAATTTTCAAGTATTCTTATTTTTATTTTACCTTGCCGCGATAAATTTAAAAGCATATTCGACAAAATAAAGTGGAAATATATTTTGTCTTGTAGTGATAAATTTAAAAGCATTTTTCAACAAAAAAGAGGGGAATTATATTTTGTCAAGACCAACAAAAATAGGAGTTGCAGTTTCTTTTATAGCATAATTTGTGGAAAGAAATACTTCATAAATAGAGAAGTCGAAATATATTTCTCCTGGATTGTGGTTATATTACCCTAATTATAAAATCAGGGCATCATCAATAATTTGCTTATTTATTCATTAACCCACTGCTTAGAATTTTACATCCAAATCAGATCTTTCAAACTCTTGAATGACAACTATTCAACGTTAGAGACAATAAATCTTCATGAAAAGTTTTAGATGATGGCACCAATACCCCGGCCCGCCTACCCCTTGCTTTAAATAAATCCCAATAACATAAAAAAAAAATATATATATATATATATATATATATATACACACACGTACATATATGGCTATATGCAACGCAATTGACAGGATGGAGCACTGTGATATTATGCCACAAGTCTCCATAGCAAGAAGGGTGGAATAAAAGAAAATTATATCGGATTAATCTGGAGAAAAAAAAATGTACTCATTTTGACCGCATGAGTAAATAAATAAATAAATAAATAAATAAGGAGATAGAAATCAATTGTTGTAATAAGTAGGGTGGGGGAAAGAAAAATACCCTTAAATAAATTTTGTTGATACGGTAGTTGATTGTTTTTTAACCATTAGATCTCATAGAAATCAATGGTCTAAAAAATGTGTAACTTCTTTAGAGTTACACCAGGTGTAATTTGAACCTCTCTCTCTCTCTCTCTCTCTCTCTCTCTCTCTCTCTCTCTCTCTCTCTCTCTCTCTCTCTCTCTCTCTATATATATATATATATATATATATTTAACGCTCTAACTTAAGAAGCCCAAAAATTTGGATTCAATAAAAATAAGAGAAATATTACGTTCACAATATTTTCACAACAAATCTGATATGGTAAGCTATTATTGGTTTTAATCTAAACTCACTATTAACATTACTTTTTAACCGACAATAATAACTTGCCCCTTAGGATTTGTTGTAAAATTATTGTAAAAATGTTGTGGATGTAGTATACTAGTATTACTCCAAAAATAAATTTGGCCCCCAAATATAATCCTTAAGGACCTTAACCCCTTAAACAAAATAAATAAATAAATAAATAAAAGCTCAAGCAACAACAATAAAAGTTAATCCAAATAACAACAAAAATAGCCCAAACAAAAATAAGACTAAGCTAAATAACATGGGGAAATTACACTTTACTACTCTAAACTATATACTAGATTACACTTTGCACCCCAAACTATGACATTTGTTACACTTTGCACTCGGCGTTAGTTTTACAGTTAAGTTAGACAGAAATTAATAGTATATGACTTGCACATGATTTTTACTTACGCGACACTCTGTTTAAAGACTAAAACATCATTTTCACAAACAATTAAAAACAAAAGCTTTTTTTTTTTTTTTCATTCCCATCAAAAAAAAAAAAAAAACTTTTTTTTTCAGCTCTCTCTCTTCGGCGTGAGTAATTTTAACAAGACGTTTTGGGAAAACATCATCTGGGTCATGAATATGAGGGTTGTGCTCAACTATAATCGGCGTGAGTAATTATATATATATATATATATATATTTCAAACCAATAAAATCGATGAAACCAACCGCAAAAAACCGCACCGTTGTAGATCAGAAAACCAATCTTTGTCGGTGTGCATCGGTTTTGGTCATGGGAAAACCGATCCCTATCGGTTCGGTGATAAATTTGAGAAAAAACCGCATCAACCGAACCACACACACCCCTACAGTATATAAGGGTGCACTTATCACTAATTGTAGTGTGGTGGGTGGGTCTCCCTTAAAGCGTAGTAGTAAGATTATTGCTCTTAAGTCATAGCAGCTTCAAAAGTAGTGTGGTGGGTCTCCCTAAAAGAGCTCTTCTTTTGATTCATTGTTTCATTTTTTTTCTTTTTTTGAAACTATTCATTGTTTCATTTTGTGTTTTCTTGCTTTATTCTTTTAATAACGTTCATAAAACTCATAGCTCAAAAACGTGTGTATTTTTCTTAAATAGTGTGGCGCCCTTATATAGAATATAGTTGAGCGCAACCCTTTATTCATGAACCAAATGATGTTTTCCCTGGACTTGTTATTAAAATTACTCACGCCGGAGAGAGAAAGAGCTGAAAAAAAAATTGCTTTTGTTTTTAATTGTTTGCGAAAATGGTGTTTTAGTCTTTAAACAAGGTGTCACCTAAGCAAAAATCATGTGCAAGTCATGTGCTATTAATTTCTATCTAATTTAATAGTAAAACTAACGCCGGGATGCAAAGTATAATAAATGTCATAGTTTATGGTACAAAGTGTGCATTCGAATAGTTTAGGGTACAAAGTATAATCTAATGTATAGTTTATGATGATAAAGTGTAATTTTCCCCAATAACAAAAGAACAAATTATTCAACAACAAACCCATTCAAACTTCAAAAAAAATAATAAATAAATAAATAAAATAAAATTCATAATCAATCATTTAAATCTGTAACTCATTTAACCCATTTGGCCATTTCATAAAAATTATCCTTGATTTCATTTTTTTTCTAAAAAACAATACTAAGAGTAGGGACTGGGTTTGAGCACTTCTACTATTGGATGAGTGGACTCAGACCCAACTAGTCCAATACAATGAATTTGTAGAGAGTGAGCTAAAGAACTAGGCTTTAATGCATGGAAAACAGTTAATATGATGTTCGTGACAATCAAATAGGGATGAACTGAGTTTATCTAAGAAAGTTTGTCATCGGCACAATCCGAGGAGTTTTGTTCTAGTAAAAATTGAATAAGAATAGTTACAGGAGTTCTTGAGATTGTTCCCCTCCCCCCCTGTATGGAGGGTTCTTCCTATTATATAGTCCTCTTTAAACGATCTTGGCCTTTCACTTGTTGATTATCCAAGCCAATACTTGAGTGCTTGTCCCATCAAACACCTTCTCTGGCGTTCTGTGAGTTGTGGTAACCGAGGTAGCACTGTTCACAGGTGATTTACTCATTAATGCGGCCAGGACATTAGTTGTGGGCATTTAATGCAGAGGTGACAGTTCTCCCTAGATCGCTCATCCACCGTGCTTTTATGGTTGGCCCATCATACCTGTTCCTTTCCTTAGGATGTTCTGGGAGATTGCCCTTGATGGCATGCCGCTCTTCCCCCCTATGATCTTGGCTAGCCGAAGACAGGATCGTCCTCGGCTATGTTTCATGGCACCTTGGACTTGTCTCTTTCGTCCTCGGCTTGGGCCTTAAGCCCAAAATCCAATTGTATGATCTGGGCCCATGACCCCCACAATAGCCCCTCAAAACTCCAATTTTTTCCTATCATCCAAGGAAAAAGGTGGGGTTTTGAATTCTTAAGAGATAATTCTAATTTGATCCTTCAATTTACACCCGGGGGAGTGTCGTTTCACGCGCCCCATATTTGTATTGTAAATTTCTCCTTTCAGAGCTACCAATTTGGGGAGTTGGTTATAATTTTGGGTTAGTCTTGACACTTAAAGAAAGAAGCCACGTGTGTTAATTTTTCCAAAGCAAGTGGTCTGATGACTCAGGCATGGCTAAGGTTTTGCTTCACACGTAGCAGGAGATCCGAGGGACCCAACATACCCAAGGTTCTTCCCAGCAGGAGGTCTGAGGGACCCGACATAGCTAAGACTCTGTATAACGCTTAGCAGGATATCCAAGGGGATCCGACATAGCTAAGGTTCTTCTTAACAGGAGGTCTGACGGACCCGACATACTAAGGCTCTGTATAACGCTTAGCAGGAGATCCAAGTGGATCCGACATAGCTAAGGTTCTTCTTAGCAGGAGGTCAGAGGGACCTGACATAGCTAAGGCTCTGTATAACGCCCAGCAGGAGATCTGACATAGCTAAGGCTCTTCTTAGCAAGAGGTCTGAGGGACCCGACATAGCTAAGGCTCTGTATAACGCTTAGCAGGAGATCCGAGCGGATCCGACATAACTAAGGTTCTTCTTAGAAAGAGGTCTGAAGGACCCGACATAGCTAAGGCTTTTCTTAGCAGGAGGTCTGATGGACCCGACATAGCTAAGACTCTGTATAACACTTAGCAGGAGATCCGAGGGGATCCGACATAGCTAAGTTTCTTCTTAGCAGGAGGTTTGAGAGACCCGACAAAGATAAAGCTCTTCTTAGTAGGAGGTTAGAGGGACCCGACAAAGCTAAGGCTCTGTATAACGCTTAGTAGGAGATCCGAGGTGATCTGACATAGCTAAGGTTCTACTTAGCAAGAGGTCTAAGGGACCTGACATAGCTAAGGCTCTTCTTAGCATGAGGTCTGAGGGACACGACATAGCAAAGGCTCGGTATAACGCTAAAGAGGAGATCCGAGGGGATCCGACGTAGCTAAGGTTCTTCTTAGCAGGAGGTCTGAGAGACCCGACAAAGCTAAAGCTCTTCTTAGTAGGAGGTCAGAGGGACCCGACAAAGCTAAGGCTCTGTACAACGCTTAGTAGGAGATCCGAGGTGATCTGACATAGCTAAGGTTCTACTTAGCAGGAGGTCTAAGGGACCCGACATAACTAAGGCTCTGTATGACGCTTAGCAGGAGATCCGAGGGGATCCGACATAGCTAAGGCTCTTCTTAGTAGGAGGCCTGAGGGACCTGACAAAGCTAAGGCTTTGTATAACGCTTAGTAGGAGATCTGAGAGGATCCGATATGGCTAAGGCTACGTATAACGCTTAGCAGTAGATCCGAGTGGATCCGACATAGCTAAAGTTCTTCATAGCAAGAGATCTGAGGGACCCGATATAGCTAAGGCTCTATATAAGACTTAGCAAGAGATCCGACATAGCTAAGGTTCTTCTTTTCAGGAGGTTAGATTGACCCGACATAGATAAGGCTCTATATAACGCTTAGCCGGAGATCCAAGGGGATCTGACATATCTAAGGTTCTTCTTAGTAAGAGCTCAAAGGGACCCGAAAAAACTAAGGCTCTTCTTAACAAGAGGTCTGAAGGACCCGACATAGCTAAGGCTCTGTATAACGCTTAGCAGAAGATCCGAGGGGATCTGACATAGCTAAGGTTCTTCTAAGCAGGAAGTCTAAGGGACCCGACATAGCTAAGGCTCTACGTAATGCTTAGCTGGAGATTCGAGCGGATCCGACATAGCTAAGATTCTTCTAAACAGGAGGTCAGAGGGACCCGACATAGCTAAGGCTCTTCTTAGCAGGAGGTCTGATCAACCCGACATAGCTCAGGCTCTGTATAACGCTTAGTAGGATATTCGAGGGGATCCGACATAGCTAAGATTCTTCTTAGCAGGAGGTCTGAGGGACCTGACATAGCTAAGGCTCTTCTTAGTAGGAGGTCTGAGGGACACGACATAGCTAAGGCTCTGTACAACGCTTAGCAGGAGATCCGAGGGGATCCGGCATAGCTAAGGTTTGTCTTAGCTGGAGGTCTGATGTACCCGACATAGCAAAGGCTCGGTATAACGCTTAAGAGGAGATCCGAGGGGATCCGACGAAGCTAAGGTTCTTCTTAGCAGGAGGTCTAAAGGACCTGACATAGCTAAAGCTCTGTATAACGCTTAGAAGGAGATCCGAAGGGATCCGACATAGCTAAGGCTCTTCTTAGCAGGAGGTCTGAGGGACCCGACATAGCTAAGGCTCTGTATAACGTTTAGCAGGAGATCCGAGTGGATCTGACAAAATTAAGGTTCTTCTTAGTAGGAGGTCTGAGAGACCCGACATAGCTAAGACTTTTCTTAGTAGGAGGTCTGAGGGACCCGACATATCTAAGGCTCTGAATAACACTTAGCAGGAGATCCGAGGGGATCCGATATAGCTAAGGCTCTTCTTAGCAAGAGATTTGAGGGACTCGACATAGCTAAGGCTCTGTATAATGCTTGGCAAGAGATTCGAGGGGATCCGACATAGCTAAGGTTTTTCTTAGAAGAAGGTCTGAGGGACCCGACTTAGCTAAAGCTCTCCATAGCAGGAGGTCCGACGGACCCGACATAGATAAGGCTCTATATAATGCTTAGCAGGAGATTCGAGGGGATCCGACTTAGCTAAGGTTCTTCTTAACAGGAGGTCTGAGGGACCAGACATAGCTAAGGCTCTTCTTAGCAGGAGGTCTAAAGGACCCGACATAGATAAGGCTCTGTATAAGGCTTAGAAGGAGATCCGAGGGGATCTGACATAGCGAAGGCTCTTCATAGCAGGAGGTCTGATGGACCCGACATAACTAAGGCTCTGTATAACGCTTAGCAGGAGATCCCAGAGGATCCGGCATAGCTAAGGTTCTTCTTAGCAGGAGGTCTGAGGAACCCGACAAAGGTAATGCTACTCTTAGCAGAAGGTCTGAGGGACCCGACATAGCGAAGACTTTGTATAATGCTTAGCAGAAGATCCAATGGGATCCGACATAGCTAAGGCTCTTCTTAGCAGGAAGTCTGAGGGACCCGACATAGCTAAGGCTCTGTATAACGCAGAGCAAGAAATTCGAAGGGATCCGACATAGCTAAGGTTCTTCCTAATAGGAGGTCCGATGGACCTGATATAGCTAAGATTCTGTATAACGCTTAGCAGGCGATCCGAGGGGATCTGACATAGCTAAGGTTCTTCTTAGCAGGAGGTTTGAGAGACCCGACAAAGATAAAGCTCTTCTTAGTAGGAGGTCAGAGGGACCCGACAAAGCTAAGGCTCTGTATAACGCTTAGTAGGAGATCCGAGGTGATCTGACATAGCTAAGGTTCTACTTAGCAGGAGGTCTAAGGGACCTGACATAGCTAAGGCTCTTCTTAGCATGAGGTCTGAGGGACACGACATAGCAAAGGCTCGGTATAACGCTAAAGAGGAGATCCGAGGGGATCCGACGTAGCTAAGGTTCTTCTTAGCAGGAGGTCTGAGAGACCCGACAAAGCTAAAACTCTTTTTAGTAGGAGGTCAGAGGGACCCGACAAAGCTAAGGCTCTGTATAACGCTTAGTAGGAGATCCGAGGTGATCTGACATAGCTAAGGTTCTACTTAGCAGGAGATCTAAGGGACCCGACATAACTAAGGCTCTGTATGATGCTTAGCAGGAGATCCGAGGGGATCCGACATAGCTAAGGCTCTTTTTAGTATGAGGCCTGAGGGACCTGACAAAGCTAAGGCTTTGTATAACGCTTAGTAGGAGATCTGAGAGGATCCGATATGGCTAAGGCTACGTATAACGCTTAGCAGTAGATCCGAGTGGATCCGACATAGCTAAAGTTCTTCATAGCAAGAGGTCTGAGGGACCCGATATAGCTAAGGCTCTATATAAGACTTAGCAAGAGATCCGACATAGCTAAGGTTCTTCTTTTTAGGAAGTTTGATTGACCCGACATAGCTAAGGCTCTGTATAACGCTTAGACGGAGATCCAAGGGGATCTGACATATCTAAGGTTCTTCTTAGCAAGAGCTCAGAGGGACCCGAAAAAACTAAGGCTCTTCTTAGCAAGAGGTCTGAAGGACCTGACATAGCTAAGGCTCTGTATAACGCTTAGCAGAAGATCCGAGGGGATCTGACGTAGCTAAGGTTCTTCTAAGCAAGAAGTCTAAGGGACCCGACATAGCTAAAGCTCTTCTTAGCAGGAGGCCTGAGGGACCCGACATAGCTAAGGCTCTGCGTAATGCTTAGCAGGAGATTCGAGCGGATCCGACATAGCTAAGATTCTTCTAAACAGGAGGTCAGAGGGACCCGACATAGCTAAGGCTCTTCTTAGCAGGAGGTCTGATCAACCCGACATAGCTCAGGCTCTGTATAACGCTTAGTAGGATATTCGAGGGGATCCGACATAGCTAAGATTCTTCTTAGCAGGAGGTCTGAGGGACCTGACATAGCTAAGGCTCTTCTTAGTAGGAGGTCTGAGGGACACGACATAGCTAAGGCTCTGTACAACGCTTAGCAGGAGATCCGAGGGGATCCGGCATAGCTAAGGCTCTGTACAACGCTTAGCAGGAGATCCGAGGGGATCCGGCATAGCAAAGGTTTGTCTTAGCTGGAGGTCTGATGTACCCGACATAGCAAAGGTTCGGTATAACGCTTAAGAGGAGATCCGAGGGGATCCGACGTAGCTAAGGTTCTTCTTAGCAGGAGGTCTAAAGGACCCGACATAGCTAAGGCTCTTCTTAACAGGACGTCTAAGGCAACCGACATAGCGAAGGCTCTGTATAACGCTTAGCAAAAGATCCAAGAGGATCCGACATAGCTAAGGATCTTCTTAGCAGGAGGTCTGAGGGACCCGACATAGCTAAGGCTCTGTATAACCCTTAGCAAGAGATCCGAGGGGATCCGACATAGCTAAGGATCTTCTTAGCAGGAGGTCTGATGGACCCGACATAGCTAAGGCTCTGTATAACGCTTAGTAGGTGATCCGAGGAGATCCGACATGGCTAAGGTTCTTCTTAGCAGGAGGTTCGAGGGACCCAACATAGCTAAGGCTCTTCTTAGCAGAAGGTCTGAGGTACTCGACATAGCTAAGGCTCTGTATAACGTTTAGCAGGAGATCCGAGGGGATCCGACATAGTTAATGCTATTCTTAGCTGGAGGTCTGAGGGACCCGACATAGTTAAGGCTCTGTATAACGCTTAGCGGGAGATCCATGAGGATCCAACATAGCTAAGGCACTGTATAACGCTTAGCAGGAGATCCGAGGTGATCCAACATGGCTAAGTTTCTTTTTAGCAGGAGGTCTGAGGGACTCGACATAGTTATGGCTCTTCTTAACAAGAGGTCTAAGGGACCCGACATAGCTAAGGCTCTGTATAAAGCTTAGCAAGAGATCCGAGGGGATCCGACATTGCTAAGGTTCTTTTTATCAAGAGGTCTGATGGACCCGACATAGCTAAGGCTCTGTATAACGCTTAGTAAAAGATTCGAGGGGATCCAACATAGCTAGGGTTCTTCCTAGCAAGAGGTCTGAGGGACTGGACATAGCTAAGGCTCTGTTTAACACTTAGCAGGAGATTCGAGGTGATCTGACATAGCTATGGTTCTTTTTAACAAGAGGTCTGAGGGACCTAACATAGCTAAGACTCTTCTTAGCAGAGGTCTGATGGACTCGACATAGCTACGGCTCTGTATAACGCTTAGCAGGATATCCGAGGGGATCTGACATAGTAGAGGTTCTTCTTTACTAGAGGTCTAAGGGACCCAACATAGCTAAGGCTCTTCTTGGATGGAGGCCTGGAAGACCTGACATAGCTAAAACTCTGTATAACGCTTGGCACGTGATCCGAGGGGATCCGAAATACCTAAGGTTCTTCTAAACATGAGGCCTAAAGGACCCGACATAGCTAAGGCTTTTCTTAGCAGGAGGTTGGATGGACCCGACATGGCTAAGGCTCTATATAATGCTTAGCAGGATATTCAAGGGGATCCGACATGACTAAGGTTTTTCTTAGTACGAGGTCTGAGGGACCCAACATAGCTAAGGCTCTTCTTAGCAAGAGGTCTGAGGGACCCGACATAGCTAAGGCTCTGTGTAACGCTTAGCAGGAGATCCAAGGGGATCCAACATAGCTAAGGTTCTTCTTAGCAGGAGGTCTGAGGGACCCGACAAAGCTAAGGCTCTTCTTAGCAGGAGGTCAGAGGTACCCGACATAGTTAAGGCTCTGTATAACGCTTAGTAGGAGATCTGAGAGGATCCGACATAGCTAAGGCTCTGTATAACGCTTTGCAGGAGATCTGAGGTGATCCAACATAGCTAAGGTTCTTCTTAGCAGGAGGTCTGAGGGACCCGACATAGCTAATGCTCTTCTTAGCAGGGGGTCTGAGGGACCCGACATAGTTAAGGCTCTGTATAATGCTTGGCGGGAGATCCGAGAGGATCTAACATAGCTAAGGCGCTGTATAACGCTTAGTAGGAGATCCAAGGTGATCCAACATAGCTAAGTTTCTTTTTAGCAGAAGGTCTGAGGGACTCGACATAGTTATGGCTCTTCTTAACAAGAGGTCTGAGTGACCCGACATAGCTAAGGCTCTGTATAAAGCTTAGCAAGAGATCCGAGGGGATCCGACATTGCTAAGGTTCTTCTTATCAAGAGGTCTGATGAACCCGACATAGCTAAGGCTCTGTATAACGCTTAGTAAAAGATCCGAGGGGATCCAACATAGCTAGGGTTCTTCCTAGCAAGAGGTTTGAGAGACCAGACATAGCTAACGCTCTGTTTAACGCTTAGCAGGAGATCCGAGGGGATCCGACATAGTTAAGGCTCTTCTTAGCAGGAGGTCTGAGGGTCTCGACATAGCAAAAGCCCTGTATAACGCTTAGCAGGAGATCTGAGGGGATCCGACATAGCTAAGCCTCTTCTTAGCAGGAGGTTTGGGGGACCCGACATAGCTAAGGCTCTCTACAACGCTTAGCAAGAGAGCTGAGGGGATCCGACATAGTTAAAGTTCATCTTATTAGGAGGTTTGATAGACCCGACATAGTTAAGGCCCTGTATAACGCTTAGTAGGAGATTCGAAGGGGTCCAACATAGCTGTGGTTTTTCTTAACAGAAGGTCTGAGGGATCCGACATAGCTAAGGGTCTTCCTAGCAGAGGTCTGATGAACCCGACAAAACTAAGGCTCTGTATAACGCTTAGCTGGAAATCTGAGGGGATCTGACGTAGCTAAGGTTCTTCTTAGCAAAAGGTCTGAGGGACCTGACATAGCTAAGGCTCCTCTTAGATGGAGGCCTGAGGGACCCGACATAGCTAAGGCTCTGTATAACGCTTAGCAGGAGATCCAAGGGGATCCGACATAGCTAAGGTTCTTCTAAACAGGAGGTCTGAGGGACCCGACATAACTAAGGCTCTATATAACGCTTAGAAAGATATTCGAGGGGATCTGACATAACTAAGGTTCTTCTTAGCAGGAGGTCTGAGGGACTCGACATAGCTAAGGACCTTCTTAGTAGGAGGTCTGAGGGACCAAACATGGCTACGACTCTGTATAACGCTGAGCAGGAGATCCGAGGGGATCCGACACAACTAAGGTTCTTCTTAGCTGGAGGTCTAATGTACTCGACATAGCTAAGGCTCTGTATAACGCATAGCAGGAGATCCGAGAGGATCTGACATAGGTAAGGTTCTTCTTAGCAGGAGGTCTGAGGGACCCGACATAACTAAGGCTCTTCTTAGCAGGCTGTCTGAGGCACCGAAAATAGCGAAGGCTCCGTATAACGCTTAGTAGAAGATCCGAGGGGATCCGACACAGATAAGGATCTTCTTAGCAAGAGGTCTGAGGGACCCGACAAAGCTAAGACTCTGTATAACGCTTAGCAAGATATCAGAGAGGATTTGACATAGCTAAGGTTCTTTTTATTTGGAGGTCTGGTGGACCCAACATAGCTAAGGCTCTGTATAACGCTTAGCAGGAGATACGAGGAGATCCGACATAGCTAAGTTTCTTCTTAGACGGAGGTCTGAGTGACCCGACATAGCTAAGGCTCTTTTAGCAAGAGGTCTGAGGTACCCGACATAGCTAAGGCTCTGTATAATGCTTAACAGGAGATCCGAGGGGATTCGACATAGTTAATGCTCTTCTTAGCAGAAGGCCTGAGGGACCCGACAGAGTTAAGGCTCTGTATAATGCTTAGCGGGAGATCCGAGAGGATCTGAAGTTGCTAGGGCACTATATTGTTAGGATTGGTGCCCTTAAATCCTATTGTAAGATGCTATGTATAATATTAAGTGTGACATTGTGTTTGACATTATGTATGACTTAATATTATGTTTAATAAATTTGTTTTATTGTTATCTGAAATAATGGTAACATGAATATTCAGACATTATCATATAGTCCATGAGATGCATAGTATGTGATTTATGTGAAGAGTCACAGAAGATATAAATCACAAGTTCTTTGTAAACTCAGAATTATAGTTCGTAGTCGGTGATGAAATTGGGCATTTCATCTGCGAAGACTATAACATATCAACTACAATGATTTGTCTTGATCATGAAAGTGGAGACTTCTAGTTGATGTGTTAATATGTTTTAAGAGTTAAGACATATTGAACTGGACCGCTGTGAGATTTATTATTCTCCTAAAGACTGTCAAATGAATAATAAATCTCACGACTTGTATTTGCATGAACTCTTAATCCTGAGAGAATAATGAACCTGATCATGAGGTGTAGGTTACTTTGATATATCAGGAGTGAGATCTACAGTTATGGTCAAAACCTCAGTATGTTGGGCAGCTACATTTAGTGTTGATGGAACATGTATTCTCAAGATGGAATTCATAGTCTCTTAACGGAGATATAAAATATTCCCTTGAGATAAGTTTAATGGGTTTGTTATTCAGAGAGTTAGGCCTAACCACTTTAGTAAGACTAAAGTATATATTTATGGAATTGGATTTCATAAATATATAATGAATAACATTAAAGGATTAAACCGGGTACTCAAGGATTAAGATGTAGTAATTTACAAAGTGGCAGTCTACATTAATGACTTTGTATTACTACGAATATTTTATGAAGGGGTTGCATGTATAATAAAGTCTTGGGATATAATTTATAGATAAGACCTAGAGTGCAACTATTTTTATATAGTAGTATTAAAAATAGTTAATGGTAACTTTGGACTTGTCAAGAGTTGACAGAAAAGCCCAAGGCCCAATGGAGCTAGTGTCTTATTGGTCCCTTTTGGTCCCACTCCAAGCCACACACTTAAGCCCAATTGGTAAGGTCTAAAAGGCCAACCCAATTAGATAAATTGGTTAGATACAAAGGGAAAAACGTACAGAAATAGAAGATAGAGAAAAACATCATGGAAATGGTGTGCATGTGAGTTTTTGTCACTCACAAGTCATCCCTTTGTTACCAATCGAGAGACCACACATTTTGGGCGTTAGTGGAATTGGAGTGAAGATTAAAAGTAGTCCCAAGTGCTTCAATCTTTGTTTTGAAATTCACCGCTTCAAGGTACAATCTCTTGTTTCTCTAATTCTGAAATTTACTTTGTACGTGTTATCAATATCGAATGAAGTAGATCCATTTAAAACTTATTTTCCGCTGCATTTATCTTTATATCCATCATATATAACGCTTAGCAGGAGATCTGAGGTGATCCAACATAGCTAAGGTTCTTTTTAGCAGGAGATCTGAGGGACTTGACATAGTTATAGCTCATCTTAGCAAAAGGTCTGAGGGACCCGACATAGCTAAGGCTCTGTATAATGCTTAGCAAGATATCCGAGGGGATCCGACATAGCTAAGGTTCTTCTTATCAAGAGCTCTGATGGACCCAACATAGCTAAGGCTCTGTATAACACTTAGTAAAAGATCCGAAGGGATCCAACATAGTTAGGGTTCTTCCTAGCAGGAGGTCTGAGGGACCGGATATAGCTAAGGCTCTGTTTAACGCTTTGCAGAAGATCCGAGGGGATCCGACATAGTTAAGGCTCTTCATGTAGGAGGTCTGAGGGTCCCGACAGAGCAAAAGCTCCGTATAACGCTTAGCAGGAGATCCGAGGGGATCTGACAAAGCTAAGGCTCTTCTTAGCAGGATGTCTGAGGGACCCGACATAACTAAGGCTCTGTACAACGCTTAGCAAGAGGGCCGAGGGGATCCGACATAGCTAAAGTTCTTCTTGTCACAAGGTCTGATGGACCCAACATAGATAGGGCTCTGTATAACACATAGCAGGAGATCTGAGGAGAATCGACATAGCTATGGTTCTTCTTAACAGGAGGTCTGAGGCATCCAACATAGCTAAGGCTTTTCTTAGCAGAGGTCTGATGGACCCGACATAGCTAAGGCTATGTATAACGCTTAGCAGGAGATCCGAGGGGATCTGACATAGTTAAGGCTCTTCTTAGCAAGAGGTCTAAGGGACCCGACATAGCTAAGGTTCTTCTTAGATGGAGGCCTGAGGGACTTGACATAGCTAAGTCTCTATTTAACGCTTAGAAGGAGATCCGAGGGGATCTGACATAGCTAAGGTTCTTCTAAACAGCAGGTTTGAGGGACCCGGCAGAGCTAAGGCTCTATATAACGCTTAGCTAGATATTCGAAGGAATCCGACATAACTAAGGTTTTTCTTAGCTAGAGGTCTGACGGACCCGACATAGCTAAGGCTCTTCTTAGTAGGAGGTTTGAGGGACCCAACATGGCTACGGCTCTGTATAACGCTTAGCAGGAGATCCGAAGGGATCCGATCTAGCTAAGGTTCTTCTTAGCTGGAGGTCTGATGTACCCGACATAGCTAAGGCTCTGTATAAACCTTAGTAGGAGATCCGAGAGGATCCGACATAGGTAAGGTTCTTCTTAGCAGTAGGTCTGAGGGACTCGACATAGCTAAGGCTCTTCTTAACAAGCTGACGGAGGCACCAGACATAGCGAAGGCTCTGTATAACGATTAGTAGAAGATCCGAGAGGATCCGACATAGCTAAGGATCTTCTTAGCAAGAGGTCTGAGGGACCCGACATAACTAAGGCTCTATATAACGCTTAGCAAAAGATCCAAGGGGATCTGACATTGCTAAGGTTCTTCTTATTAGGAGGTTTGATGGACCCGACATAGCTAAGGCTCTGTATAACGCTTAGTAAGAGATCCGAGGGGATCCGACATAGTTAAGGCTCTTCTTAGCAGGAGGTCCGAGGGTCTCGACATAGCAAAAGCTCTGTATAACGCTTAGCAGGAGATCTGAGGGGATCCGACATAGCTAAGCCTCTTCTTAGCAGGAGGTTTGAGGGACCCGACATAACTAAGGCTCTCTACAACGCTTAGCAAGAAAGCTGAGGGGATCCGACATAGTTAAAGTTCATCTTATTAGGAGGTCTGATAGACCCGACATAGCTAAGGCCCTGTATAACGCTTAGTAGGAGATTCGAAGGGATCCGACATAGCTGTGGTTTTTCTCAACAGGAGGTCTGAGGGATCCGACATAGCTAAGGGTCTTCCTAGCAGAGGTCTGATGAACCCGACAAAACTAAGGCTCTGTATAACGCTTAGCTGGAAATCCGAGGGGATCTGACGTAGCTAAGGTTCTTCTTAGCAAAAGGTTTAAGGGACCTGACATAGCTAAGGCTCTTCTTAGATGGAGGCCTGAGGGACCCGACATAGCTAAGGCTCTCTATAACGCTTAGCAGGAGGTCTAAGGGGATCCGACATAGCTAAGGTTCTTCTAAACAGGAGGTTTGAGGGACCCGACATAGCTAAGGCTCTATATAACGCTTAGCAAGATATTCGAGGGAATCCGACATAACTAAGGTTCTTCTTAGCAGGAGGTCTGAGGGACTCAACATAGCTAAGGACGTTCTTAGTAGGAGGTCTGAGGGGCCAAACATGGCTACGACTCTGTATAACGCTGAGGAGGAGATCCGATGGGATCCGACACAACTAAGGTTCTTCTTAGCTGGAGGTCTAATGTACTCGACATAGCTAAGGCTCTGTATAACGCATAGCAGGAGATCCGAGAGGATCTGACATAGGTAAGGTTCTTCTTAGCAGGAGGTCTGAGGGACCCGACATAGCTAAGGCTCTTCTTAGCAGGCTGTCTGAGGCACCGAAAATAGCGAAGGCTCCGTATAATGCTTAGTAGAAGATCCGAGGGGATCCGACACAGATAAGGATCTTCTTAGCAAGAGGTCTGAGGGACCCGACAAAGCTAAGACTCTGTATAACGCTTAGCAAGATATCAGAGGGGATTTGACATAGCTAAGGTTCTTTTTATTTGGAGGTCTGATGGACCTGACATAGCTAAGGCTCTGTATAACGCTTAGAAGGAGATCCGAAGAGATCCGACATAGCTAAGTTACTTCTTAGACGGAGGTCTGAGTGACCCGACATAGCTAAGGCTCTTTTAGCAAGAGGTCTGAGGTACCCGACATAGCTAAGGCTCTGTATAACGCTTAACAGGAGATCCGAGGGGATTCGACATAGTTAATGCTCTTCTTAGTAGAAGGCCTGAGGAACCCGACAGAGTTAAGGCTCTGTATAATGCTTAGCGGGAGATCCGAGAGGATCCGAAGTTGCTAAGGCACTATATAACGCTTAGCAGGAGATCTGAGGTGATCCACCATAGCTAAGGTTCTTTTTAGTAGGAGATCTGAGGGACTTGACATAGTTATAGCTCATCTTAGCAAAAGGTCTGAGGGACCCGACATAGCTAAGGCTTTGTATAATGCTTAGCAAGATATCCGAGGGGATCCAACATAAATAAGGTTCTTCTTATCAAGAGCTCTGATGGACCCAACATAGCTAAGGCTCTGTATAACACTTAGTAAAAGATCCGAGGGGATCCAACATAGTTAAGGTTCTTCCTAGCAGGAGGTTTGAGGGACTGGATATAGCTAAGGCTCTGTTTAACGCTTAGCAGAAGATCCGAGGGGATCCGACATAGTTAAGGCTCTTCATGCAGGAGGTCTGAGGGTCCCGACAGAGCAAAAGCTCTGTATAAGGCTTAGCAGGAGATCCGAGGGGATCCGACAAAGCTAAGGCTCTTCTTAGCAGGATGTCTGAGGGACCCGACATAGCTAAGGCTCTGTACAACGCTTAGCAAGAGGGCCGAGGGGATCCGACATAGCTAAAGTTCTTCTTGTCACAAGGTCTGATGGACCCGACATAGATAGGGCTCTGTATAACACATAGCAGGAGATTTGAGGAGAACCGACATAGCAATGGTTCTTCGTAACAGGAGGTCTGAGGCATCCGACATAGCTAAGGCTTTTCTTAGCAGAGGTCTAATGGACCCGACATAGCTAAGGCTATGTATAACGCTTAGCAGGAGATCCGAGGGGATCTGACATAGTTAAGGCTCTTCTTAGCAAGAGGTCTAAGGGACCCGACATAGCTAAGGCTCTTCTTAGAGGGAGGCCTGAGGGACCTGACATAGCTAAAGCTCTATTTAATGCTTTGCAGGAGATCCGAAGGGATCTGACATAGCTAAGGTTCTTCTAAACAGGAGGTTTGAGGGACCCGACAGAGCTAAAACTCTATATAACGCTTAGCTAGATATTCGAGGGAATCCGACATAACTAAGGTTCTTCTTAGCTGGAGGTCTAACAGACCAGACACAGCTAAGGCTCTTCTTAGTAGGAGGTTTGAGGGACCCAACATGGCTACAACTCTGTATAACGCTTAGCAGGAGATCCGAAGGGATCCGACCTAGCTAAGGTTCTTCTTAGCTAGACGTCTAATGTACCCGACATAGCTAAGGCTCTGTATAAACGTTAGTAGGAGACCCGAGAGGATCCGACATAGGTAAGGTTCTTCTTAGCAGGAGGTCTGAGGGACTCGACATAGCTAAGGCTCTTCTTAGCAAGCTGTCGGAGGCACCAGACATAGCGAAGGCTCTGTATAACGATTAGTAGAAGATCCGAGGGGATCCGACACCGCTAAGGATCTTCTTAGCAAGAGGTCTGAGGGACCCGACATAACTAAGGCTCTGTATAATGCTTAGCAAAAGATCCAAGGGGATCTGACATTGCTAAGGTTCTTCTTATTAGGAGGTTTGATGGACCCGACATAGCTAAGGCTCTGTATAACGCTTAGCAGGAGATCCAAGTGGATCCGACATAGTTAAGGCCCTTCTTAGCAGGAGGTCTGAGGGACCCGACATAGCAAAAGCTCAGTATAATGCTTAGCAGGAAATCCGAGGGGATCCGACGTAGCTAAGGCTTTTCTTAGCTAGAGGTCTTAGGGACTCTACAGCTAAGGCCCTATACAATGCTTAGCAAGAGAGCCGAGGGGATCCGGCATAGCTAAAGTTCTTCTTATCAGGAGGTCTGATGGACCCGACATAGCTAAGGCTCTGTATAACGCTTAGCAGGAGATCCGAGGTGATCCGACATAACTATGGTTCTTCTTAACAAGAGGTCTGAGGGACCTAACATAGCTAAGACTCTTCTTAGTAGAGGTCTGATGGACTCGACATAGCTAAGGCTCTGTATAACGCTTAGTAGAAGATCCGAGGGGATCCGACACAGCTAAGGATCTTCTTAGCAAGAGGTCTGTGGGACTCGACATAGCTAAGGCTCTGTATAACGCTTAGCAAAAGATCCAAGGGGATCTGACGTTGCTAAGGTTCTTCTTATTAGAAGGTTTGATGGACCCGACATAGCTAAGGCTCTGTATAACGCTTAGCAAGAGAACCGAAGGGATCCGACATAGTTAAGGCTCTTCTTAGCAGGAGGTCTGAGGGACCCGACATAGCAAAAGCTCTGTATAATGCTTAGCAGGAAATCCGAGGGGATCCGACATAGCTAAGGCTTTTCTTAGCTGGAGGTCTTAGGGACCCTACAGCTAAGGCCCTGTACAATGCTTAGTAAGAAAGCCGAGGGGATCCAGCATAGCTAAAGTTCTTCTTATCAGGAGGTCTGATGGACCCGACTTTGCTAAGGCTCTGTATAACGCTTAGCAGGAGATCCGAGGTGATCCAACATAGCTATCGTTCTTCTTAACAAGAGGTCTGAGGGACCTGACATAGCTAAGACTCTTCTTAGTAGAGGTCTGATGGACTCGACATAGCTAAGGCTCTGTATAACGCTTAGCAGGATATTCGAGGGGATCTGACATAGCGAAGGTTCTTCTTTGCAAGAGGTCTAAGGGACCCAACATAACTAAGGCTCTTCTTGGATGGAGGCTTGGGGGACTCGACATAGCTGAGGCTCTGTATAACGCTTAGCAGGTGATCCAAAGGGATCCGAAATACCTAAGGTTCTTCTAAACAGGAGGTCTAAGGGACCCGACATAGCTAAGGCTCTTCTTAGCAGGAGGTCGGATGGACCCGACATAGCTAAGGCTCTACATAACACTTAGCAGGATATTCGAGGGGATCCGACATAACTAAGGTTCTTCTTAGGAGGAGGTCTGAGGGACCCAACATAGCTAAGGCTCTTCTTAGTAAGAGGTCTGAGGGACCCGACATAGCTAAGGCTCTTTGTAACGCTTAGCAGGAGATCCGAGGGGATCCAACATAGTTAAGGTTCTTCTTAGCAGGAGGTCTAAGGGACCCGACAAAGCTAAGGCGCTTCTTAGCAGGAGGTCAGAGGTACCCGACATAGTTAAGGCTCTGTATAACTCTTAGTAGGAGATCCGAGAGGATCCGACATAGCTAAGGCTCTGTATAACGCATAGCAGGAGATCCGAGGTTATCCAACATAGCTAAGGTTCTTCTTAGCAGGAGGCCTGAGGGGCCCGACATAGCTAGTGCTCTTCTTAGTAGGAGGTCTGAGGGACCCGACATAGTTAAGGCTCTGTATAACGCTTAGTAGGAGATCCGAGAGGATCCAACATAGTTAAAGCTCTATATAACGCTTAGCAGGAGATCTGAGGTGATCCAACATAGCTAAGGTTCTTCTTAGCAGGAGGTCTGAGGGACCCGACATAGCTATGGCTCTTCTTAGTTGGATCTCTGAGGCACCCGACATAGCGAAGGCTGTGTATAACATTTAGCAGACGCTCCGAGGGGATCCGACATAGTCAAGACTCTTCTTAGCAGGAGGTCTGAGGGACCCGACATAGTTAAGGCTCTATATAACGCTTAGCAAGAGATCCGAAGGGATCCGACATAGCTAAGGTTCTTCTTATCAATAGGTCTGATGGACCCGACATAGCTAAGGCTCTGTATAACGCTTAGTAAGACATCCGAGGGGATCTAACATAGCTAGGGTGCTTCTTAGCAGGAGGTCTGAGGGACCGGACATAGCTGAGGCTCTGTTTAACGCTTAGCAGGAGATCCAAGGGGATCTGACGTAGCTGAGGTTCTTTTTAGCAAGAGGTCTGAGGGACCCGACATAGGTAAGGCTCTTCTTAACAGGACATCTGAGGCACTTGACATAGCGAAGGCTCTGTATAATGCTTAGCAGAAGATCCGAGAGGATCCGACATAGCTAAGGATCTTCTTAGCAAGAGGTCTGAGGGACCCGACATAGCTAAGGCTCTGTATAACGCTTAGCAAGATATCTGAGAGGATCCGATATAGCTAAGGTTCTTCTTATCAAGAGGTCTGATGGACTCGACATAGCTAAGGCTTTGTATAACGCTTAGTAGGAGATCTGAGGGGATCTGACATAGCTAAGGTTCTTCTTAGTAGGTGGTCTGAGGGACCCGACATAACTAAGGCTCTTTTTAGCAGGCGGTCTGAGGCACCGGACATAGCGAAGGCTCTGTATAACACTTAGCAGAAGATCCGTGTTGATCCGACATAGCTAAGGATCTTTTTAGCAAGTGGTCTGAGGGACCCAACATAGCTAAGGCTCTGTATAACGTTTAGCAAGAGATCCGAGGGGATCTGATATAGCTAAGTTTCTTCTTATTAGGAGGTCTGTTGGACCCGACATAGCTAAGGCTTTGTATAACGCTTAGCAGGAGATTTGAAGGGATCCGACATAGCTAAGGTTCTTCTTAGCAGGAGGTCTGAGGGACCCGACATAGCTAAGGCTCTTCTTAGCGGGAGGTCTAAGGTACCCGACATAGCCAAGGCTCTGTATAACGCTTAGCAGGAAATCCGAGGGAATCCGACATTGCTAATGCTCTTCTTAGTAGGCGGTCTGAGGGACCCGACATAGCTAAGGCTCTGTATAAAATTTTACAGGAGATCCGAGAGGATCCGACATAGTTAAGGCTCCGTATAACGTTTAGCAGGAGATCCGAGGTGATCCAACATAGCTAAGGTTCTTCTTAGCAGGAGGTTTGAGGGACCCGACATAGCTATGGCTCTTCTTAGCAGGAGGTCTGAGGCACCTGACATAGCGAAGGCTGTGTATAACGCTTAGCAGACTATCCGAGGGGATCGGACATAGCTAAGGCTCTTCTTAGCAGGAGGTTTGAGGGACCCGACATAGCTAAGGCTCTATGTAACGCTTGGCAAGTGATCTGAGGGGATTCGACATAGCTAAGTTTCTTCTTATCAATAGGTCTGATGGACCCGACATAGCTAAGGCTCTGTATAACGCTTAGTCGGAGATCCGTAGGGATCCAACATAGCTAGGGTTCTTCTTAGTAGGAGGTCTGAAGGATCGGACATAGCTAAGGCTCTATTTAACGCTTAGCAGGAGATCCGAGGGGATCCGACAAGTTAAAGTTCTTCTTTGTAGGAGGTCTGAAGGACCCGACATTGCTAAAGCTCTTCTTAGCAGGAGGTCTTGGGGACCCGATATAGGTACGGCTCTGTATAACGCTTAGTAGGAGATCCGAGGGGATCCAACATAGCTAAGGTTCTTCTTTGTAAGAGGTCTAAGGGCCCCGACATAGCTAAGGCTCTTCTTAGCATGAGATTTGAGGGACCCGACATAACTAAGGCTCAGTATAACGCTTAGCAGTAGATCCGAGGGGATTCGACATAGCTAAGGCTCTTCTTAGCAGGAGGTCTGAGGGACTCGGCATAGTCAAGGCTCTGTATAACGCTTAGCAGGAGATCCGATAGGATCTGACATAGCTAAGGCTTTGTATAACGCTTAGCAGGAGATCCAAGGGGATCCGACATAACTAAGGTTCTTCTTAGCAGGAGGTCTGAGGGACCTGACATGGCTAAGGCTCTGTATAAGGTTCCCCATAGGTTTGTGGTCCGAGGAGCCATGCATGACCTTGGTTCTATCTAACACTTAGTTGCCAAAAGTTATTAGTTTCCCCATAGTTTTGTTGTTCGAGGAGCCGTGCAAGACCTTGGTTCTGTCTAACACTTAGATAATTATCAAAAGTTATTAGTTTTCCCGTAGATTTGTGGTCCGAGGAGCCATGCAAGACCTTGGTTCTGTCTAATGCTTTAGATAATTGTCAAAAGTTATTAGTTTCCCCATAGGTTTGTGGTCTGAGGAGCCACGTGAGACCTTGGTTCTGTCTAACACTTTAGATAATTGTCAAAAGTTATTAGTTTCCTCATAGGTTTGTGGTCCGAGGAGCCATGCAAGGCCTTGGTTCTGTTTAATACTTAGATAATTATCAAAAGTTACTAGTTTTCCCATAGGTTTGTGGTTCGAGGAGCCATGCAAGTCCTTGGTTCTGTCTAATACTTTAGATAATTCTCAAAAGTTATTAATTTCCCTATAGGTTTGTGGTCCGAGGAGCCACGTGATACCTTGGTTCTGTCTAACACTTAGATAATTGTCAGTTTGTGTTAATTCCCCCAAAGTAGGAGGTGTGAGGATCCGACATGGCTAAGGTTCTGTTTAACCGCATCAAAAGTTCCCAGGATATCGATATATTCCTTCCAGAATAGAAGTTTTTGCTGGGAGATGGTGCCAACCGATTTTCCATCCATGCCTTGATTCTTGGCTTTTGTCTCCAACGGGGATTCAGTGAACCGGGTTGCTAAACCCACGAGAACCAGGCCTTTGACAGAGGTACGGGGCATTTTCTTGATGTCTGGAGCCCCTAGAACTGTGCCCCGTTTAGCAATCCTCCCCGCATGATCAGTGCTTCGAAGCGTAGACCTGAGCGAAAGCGGAGTTATGACAACAACTGTGTGTGTCCTTAGAAATAGTAGGGAAGCTTTCGTGTAGCATGCGCCACCGCCAGAATGACCCTCTTCAGGGACTCTTGCTAATGGGAGCTTTATCCTACCATGATTAATCGTTGCACTCACTAATACACAAGTTCTCCCCACAAATGGAGCCAATTGTAGGGACTGGGTTTGAGCATTTCTACTATTGGATGAGTGGACTCAGACCCAACTAGCCCAATACAATGAATTTGTAGAGAGTGAGCCAAAGAATTAGGCTTTAGTGCATGGACAACAGTTAATATGGCGTTCGTGACAATCAATCATGGATGAATTGAGTTTATCTAAGAAAGTTTGTTCTCGGCACAATCCGAGGAGCTTTGTTCTAGTAAATATTGAATGAGAATGGTTACAGGAGTTCTTGAGATTGTTCCCCTCCCCCCCCCCCTCTATGGAGGGTTCTTCCTATTATATTGTCCTCTTTAAACGATCTTGGCCTTCCGCTTGTTGATCATCCAAGCCTATACTTGAGTGCTTGTCCCATCAAACACCTTCTCTGGCGTTCTGTGAGTTGCGGTAATCGAGGTAGCACTGTTCACAAGTCATTTCCTCATTAATGCGGCCAGGATATTAGTTGTGGGCATTTAATGCAGAGATGACAGTTTCTTCCTGGATCGCTCCTCCACCGTGCTCCTATGGTTGGCCCATCGTACTTGTTCCTTTCCTTGGGATGCTCTGGGAGACTGCCCTTGATGTCATGCCGCTCTTCCCTCCTGTGATCTTGGCTGGCCGAGGATAGGATCGTCCTCGGCTATGTTTCATGGCACTTTGGACTTGTCTCTTTCGTCCTCGGCTTGGGCCTTAAGCTCAAAATCCAAATGTATGATCTGGGCCCATGACCCCACAAAGAGAAATATTGTGGCCATGAGTTCTCATTGGCGGCAATGCCAATAACTCTATTCTCTTTAGCTTTGCAATCGCTAGTCGTAACAACTCTGCTTTCCTTGGTGACTTAACTCGCAATCGCAGTAAGTATCATTTGTTGCTCTCTCTTTCTCTCTGTCTCTCATCATTTCAAACACTCTCTTACTTTTTTACGATGTTAATATATTCAATTTTTCTTTTTATTAGATTTTATATAATTAATTTAAGTTTCTTAATGATTACTCTAAAAAAATTCCTAGAACTGTTATCCTAATACATTTAGGATGTTTAGGAGAGTAAATTGATTCAAGTTGACGAAAAAAAAAAATTTTGTTTCTACCTTTTAAAGTTATGAAAAACTAGTGAGATGTGGGTTTCAATTAACTAAATTGATGATTCTAAAAAAAAAATTAACTAAATTGATAAAATCTCTGGTAGTTGAATAAAAGACATGTGGTTCAATTCTCCTCTACACGAAACCAATGTCATAGGTTGAAACTCTATAAAAAAAAAAAAAAATATATATATATATATATATAATAAATTAATTTAATAAAAAAAAAAACTGATGTGATATGTGGTCCTAAAATTATTGCGAGAAAAGCACTAATTTTACTTGGGAAAAAAAGAAAGAGATAAACGTTGATTTAGCTCATCAAAGTTGTAATGAGCTATCAATTTGATCCAGTGTTTTAATTTTGTCATTTCGGCATTTCACACTCAAGCTTCATAGCCCGAAAACATAGCCCAAGACCGGTATTTATATAGCTACTACTACTAGCACCGCAGCCTAAACCCACACCCATATTCCCCACATGCGGCCCAAAAACATCAAGGCTTCAGCCGAACCCCATGGTCCCCACGTCCATATCCATCCCCTCAAAAGATCAAAACCACCTACACGCTGCCAAACACCACAAAAATAGAAGGCTAATTGATAGTACACACATTATTACACATACGGTAAACACAAATTATTTTTTTGAACTAAAATTGTGTCTCGTAGTCAAGATTTCAGTTTAAAAAGTATATTGTGTGTAATTTGTGTATAATAGGACAGTGTAATAGACACTTCCCAAAAAGGAAGGCTCTATAGCTCACGATAAAAATGTAATAAAAAAGTTTAGCTCTAAATCAGTTTGGAATAATCTTCTTTCTCCTCTAATCTAGAGCCTATGTATAAGACTATCAATTTCTATTATTTTAAAAAATCATATGATTTATAAAAAAAAGTTATATGACTAAAACTATACGTGTATGGTTTCTTTAATTGCCATTTAGTGAATTGGATAAAAATAACTTCAAACCGGTTTATAACTAAACTTTTTTTAAATGTAATGTCAGTCAATAGAATGAATAGATTGAGGGATTAAATAGTATTTTAACCTAATGACCTCTCTTTTTATTTTATTTTTTCATTTGACATTATTATCCTAATTTTATCTTTTTCCTTAATTGAAAAGGAATAGACTGTTTGTTTGGATTTCTCTGTTTGGATGTGGACATTGCTTCATAGGTTTTCCTATTTCAATATAGTTTGTAGTCCAAGACTCCTCGCAATCTTAAACAAGGACTAGTAACTACCTGATGGTATGTGTTCCAAAATACAACCTGCTGATCAGATGACAACCAAGATACCTAAAGGCACTTTTGTTTGCATTGAGATCTAATATTTTTTTTTAATCATATAAATAGTGATGCACTATTTATCATAATTTTTAGTGTTTAGAAACAAAAATAAGAAACTTATACTTGTTTTCTAAAAGCAATATCAAAGAAAATTTTCATATCAAACGATGATGGGGGGAGAGCTCAGTGTTCAGGTGTTTTGGAAGGTAGGGCATGCATGGCTAAGACAGGAATTTTTGATTGGGTGTCAAAACATTTATATATGGACCGAATTGACGAGTTGGTATATTTTTGAGGAATTAAATTCTAATTTTTCCTTCTTTTTCTTCATCAACGTTGTTATTTTAATCTTGGGAAAGGTTAACGAGTGCCGTTGGGGTATTGGTTAAGAATCTATTTTAAGAAAGTTTTGACATCACTTTTATGGGAAATGAAAAAAGTTGTCAAAACATTAATTGCTTTTTTTTTTTCCCATAAATTTTTTTTTTAATTGGATTGTTAACTAATGCCCTACGGCACTCGTTAACATGATCCTTTAATCTTAACCTTTCTTAATTTGAAAAGAAAAGATAGGTTGTATCTGACAAAGGATGTTTAACATTTAATTTCTTTCTTTGAAATGTGGAGTTGTGGACATCTGGACATTGCTTCTTAGTTCTCATTAGGTATTGTTATTTCAATATAGGAGTTGTGGGCACTCTGTTAACATATAGGTCCTTTTTTTTTTTTTAATTAGTTTTGCATTATGTATAATGTTTTCAGAGTTTAGAAACAAAAAAGAATATCTTCTACTTGTACGTAAAAGCAAAATCAAAGGAATATATATATATATATATATATATATATATATTAGCAAGTAAATATTTTGAATAAAAACTTTTTAAATTATGAATAAAATCTTTATTTAAATGATTTTTTTCTTTTTTTGGGGTCATATATTCCGGAAGTTGAAGTGGAAACATATGAGGGTGATCACATCGTAATTTGGCGCACCCTCATGTATATTTTCCACCCGAAGTGATGATTTGCTTCACAATACAGTTGTATTTTTTTTTTTTTTCTCTTTTTCTGATGGGCTTGTTGGTGAGATAACACCTTAAGAAAACTCTAATTGAATAGTTAATAGAACATATAAGGACATTACTTAACTCAAAAGTTTTAGCGTATGAATTTTAGGCTCACCTATGTTAACTACTTAATTGAAGTCTCTCCAAAGTCTTATCTCCCTAATAGTTGGTATCAAAGTCCATGGTAGTGCTACAAAGTGGTAAGGTTTTCAAAGTCCTTTTCGGAGTTAGAGAAAGGACAAGGTACATGTACTTGGAGCCCACACAAATGTACACATCACACAAAGAAAACCCATAAGATATCACAAAAATTATTTTGGAGAAAGACCCAACAAAATAGTATTGCTAATGCTATTAGGGAGGGGAGGGGGGGGGGTGGGGGAGGAGGTGTGCCTGAGGTTCCTATGAACATAGAAGTGTGGGCCAATATTCATCGATGGGCATGCGAGGTTGATACGTGGTTTCCAAGGATGATATACGAAAGGCCCATGAATGACATACTGGAAAAAACCTATAAGTAAGCGAGAGCTAGTAAAACTTCTTCATGGCCTACAAAGAAGCCTTGAAGCCCATTTAGAGGCAAAGACTCAAATATGATGGGGAAATTGTTGGGTATATATGTATAAGTAAAGTCTCATATTGAATAAAAATGACAAAAGAGAGTAGTTAATATAATATAGTTAAGTCCAAACTCATAAATTTAAGTATTTGGGTTAAGTGGCATCCCTACATATATGTTATATTACCCATCAAGGTTAAGTGGTGTTCATACATTATAAATCCAATACTTCAAAACATCATTCACTTTAATCATTCCAACATTCAAAAAACTAGAGAGCTTTTCATTAAAAGCTCTATATTGCAAAAACTCTATCACTAACTAATGATAGCTTAGTGGTAATGTTATCTTTTGTGGTGCTCATGTTTTCTGCCTTTTGAACCCCACCATCCATCCCCCAAAAGCTCTATATTGCAAAAACTCTACTACTAACTAATGATAACTAATAGAAATGACATCTTTTCTGGTGTTCGTTTTTTGTCGTTTGAACCCCACCATCAGTCCCCTACTATATACTTGTTTCAACAACAAAAAAGTGCTCACTTGGCATTATTTTAGAAAGTAGAACTTAAATTGTAAAGCTTTTGTGGTATAGGGTTTTAATTCAAAAGGTCTTTAGTGTTTTGAGTGTATGAAAAATTATAGTGAATAGTTATGGGTTCTTTTTTTTTTTTTATATAGCACACTGGCTCAAGTAGAAATAATGATTCTGGGCCTTATGCTTGTTGTTTAGTGGATTGGATTTCGTTTACCGCAGCTAAATTGGGCCAATTACGAACCAAATTGTGCACAAAACATGGACCCTACAATACATACACACTAACACATAGAAAACATATACGTATGGCACAATAAGGAACAGTAAAGAATGATATAAGTAAAAGAAAAGTGAATAAAACGTTAAGGATCTTCAAGATAATAAGTGATGCTTCATTATTTTCTTAAGTTTTTAATACATTATGCCCTTCTTGAACTAGGATATATTACAAGGTCCAAGTGTATTCTCTAGTGTCTGTCTCAAGATCCTAGATGGTGTTTTCCCTCTCTTCTCCCTTTTTGAATTCTGAAGGAATTTTCTAAGGGATCTTTTCTCTCTGATTCACTAATGCTGAATGGTTTTTGCTGATGGCTTCACTCCTTTTATAGCACCTTCCTAGGGTCTTTGGTGTACTATTGATTCCCTCCATTTGCTGCCTTGGGTACCAGAACCAATGTTGTGCTAGCAACATTGGTAACTAGTCCCTTCCTTATTTTTTCACTATTTTCCCCTTTTGAGATTCCCTCTCCATAAGTCCCTAGTTGACCTTCCTCTTCTGGGAGGTCCTAAGGGCTGACTTTCAATTCTTCTTTTCCCAAAACTTCTAGATACTACTTTTCAAACCCACTTTTTGGTTGCTTTACCTTTTGTCATTTTCTCTAAATGGGCAAATTCTTTTCTATCAAGCTGAAAGATCACGGCCACCTTCCTTTATGGTCCATCTCCTTGGATTCCCCGAGATACCAAACCTCTTTTCATGAAGTGCTGGTTCCCAAGTCATCTGCCTTTTTCTGCACCATTGAGTGGCTGATGGGACATATCTGCTCTCGTTCTTTGTGTTCATGGGCATGCTCCCTTGAACTGTCTCAATCCCACCTAGTCTACTACTGCATATCCCAAGGATCCCAGGTTTCTGGGAATCCCCAAGTATCCTAGTTCAGCTTTTTCTTTGAGTTCCCCAACAATCTTCTCTTTTAAGGGCTGGGTTGAGTTTTATTTTTTCTTTGTTTCATAAGGCCCAAAGCTTACCCATTCATGGGCTTGGGCCCTTTCCTACTTATTTTAGTAGTCCTTAATTGGCGAGTTTGGGCCTTAGCCCTTCCTTGAAAGCCCAAATGGTTCTTAAATTTCAATTTTGTATTTCTTTGGACCTCAACAATAATGTTTTAAAATTCCAGATTTCTAGAGTATATGGATAGTAAATTTAAGAATTTGTTCCTGAAGATCCAAATTTCAGCAGTTTTAAGGACCTAAGTTAAAGCATTTTTTTTTTAGTAGATTGCCAGACACCACCCTTTTTTTTTTCTTCCAATTATTAAAGCTCTTTTGCGAGACGGATTCTAAAACTCTATTTTAAATTCTACTTCCTACAAAAATGCCGAACGAACACAAAAAACTCTATTTCAGCAGTTTCAGATTTTTTTTTTTTTTTTTTTTCCCTTCTAAGAACTATAGAAAAGATTTATTGAGATTAAAAGACTTTTCATTTGAGGACACGAAACACACCTTCATTTTTTTTTTTTCTTTTTTAAAATGAGCTTTGGAGCTCTTAAAGCTCTTTTCTAGGCCCAGATACTGAAGCCCACTGATGTCAACTATAAAAAGGTTGCGAGGGGTATTCATTTTGTGTGCTCTAGAATGCGATTTTAGATGGGTCTACAATGTTCAAGCAAAAACAAAAAAACAAAAGAGGGCTACAATGAACCTAATATGTATTGATGGGAGTATGTGGGTTAGAAAACTCTAGTAAAAAGAATATTCATCAAAAATGAAAACTCTAGTAAAAAGAAACTACTGTTTTTGATGAATAGTAAAAAGAAACAGCTACTCTATAATAATAATAAAAAGAAAAAGATAAAAAAAAGAAGAGACCACAATATTAAACTAACATATTGTGATCACCCTAATAATAAAAACGTTAAACACCCTATCTTAAAAATTACTATAATTTTGATTCAACAAAAATAAAAGTAATGTTATATCCATAATATTTTTCAATAATTTCATAATAAATCCTATGTGATAAGTTGTTATCAATTCTAATTTGGACCTAATATTGACATCAGTTTTTTTATCTACTAATAATAGCTTGTTGCGTATAAATATTTATTGTGAAAATATTGTGAACATAGCATTTTTCCAAAAATAATTCTAATCCTTCAAACATAATTTTTAAACAAAAAAACAAATCTTAAACAACAATAATAAAAATTAACCCAAATAACAACAAAAATAACCCAAACAAAGACAAGACTACACCAAACAATAACAAGTGAACAAATTATTCAAAAAAAAAAACCTATTAAAAAAAATTTAAAAATAAAAAATTATAGTCATTCAAATTTGTAACTCATTCAATCCATTACTTAAAATAATATCTAATTTCATTTTTCCTTAAAAAAGGGTACCGAAAGAAATACTATGGTCGTAATTTCTCCTTAGCGATGCTAGTAGTTAATTATATTTTCTTTGGCTTTGTAGTCGTAACAATTTTGCTCCCCTTAGTACGTTACTTGTAATTTTAGCGAATATCATCTCTCTCTCTCTCTCTCTCTCTCTCTCTCTCTATTTTTCTTTTCTCTATTATCATTTCAGAATTTCTCTCACTTTATTACTCACATCTCAACATTTTTAGTTCCCACTCTATTTCTTATCATTTTCTTTCTTTTCGTTTTCTCTTTGTTAGTAAAAAGAAATCGTAATACTTTATGTATTTGTGAGTTTTTTTTTTGTGACCTAAAAAAATTTGCAACCTATGAATAGTATTTAATTTTGTGGTTATGTGTGAAGAGAAAAAGATAGTGGGAGGAAAGTTGTGTGTATTATAAAGCCATTTTGTTATGATTACATGCATGCACTATCAAGGCGGTGTCCTTTCCATTCCTTTCAATGGCTGCAGAAGACCTATAAGGGCTCATCATGTATGGGTTTCTTCCATATATACTCTCTATATTTCTGACCATTTCCATTCAGTTTGATCAGCATTCACTACCGTGTACAGCTTCCTAAGGACAGCTCTGGCTTAGTGGTGACTACTTTTTGCTAGGGTTGCAACATACTGAGAAGTAAGAATGCCAACTCGATCTACTGCACCAATTCTATTACACCCTACCTCGACTAATGTGAAGCCAACCAAGTAGCCGACTTCCTATCAAAGATAAGTTTTTTGAATAAGACCAACTTTTTTCCGACATATATATAAGTTTTGTGAATAAAGGCATTGAAGTTATAACATCAACGGCCTTATTAAGTATATGACAAGTTTTATTTTCTTCCATTCTTGTTCTTTTATATTTTACTTATATGTTATTTATTTAATATTTTAAATGTGAACATTACATATAAAATTATGAACGTTGTGTGTACAGAATGTGCATTAACAAGTTATTTAATAATACAGTTACTGTTATATGACACCATATTAGGGAAACTCACTGACTGATACTTGTTTGTACAGTATTTCATAAAATTTGTTGTTTATTTTATTTTATTTCAAATGATGAAGATAAAAGAAGCAACAATTTAAAAACAAATTAAACAACAAGAGAACATTGGTTCCTGAGAGTTTAAAGCATATTTCACAGGACCAAGTTCATGGATAAAGTTCAAGACGATTTCCCCAAGGTTTTCTAAGAAATAATATGCAAATTGACAGATTCTTTACTATATCTCCCTCTTTGACCAGCCCATTTGATGTGGTCTCACTATGGTCCTGAAAAAATGAGTACTGTTATCATCAGAACTTTCCTCAATATTTTCAACTCCCACCCTTTCCTAGATCATAAGTCTTTAAAAACTGTTCCTGAGTAGCATCCTCAGCCAGCCAGATCTCATTGAAACAGCATAAAGGAATAGAATTACCAAAATCACTGAAGCCATGCGAGAAGGTTTCATGATTGAACATTGTAATTTTTTAATTACAATAATGGTTCAAAGGAAGAGTAAAAATGTTGAAAGTGGCTTGGCTTAAACCCCAAGGCTCAAACACAGTGGGTATCACACTATGATGACCAAAGTCCAAATTAATCTCCCAAATCTATCGACCAAGTATTCCTGGATAATTTACTAAATTCATACTACCAATTGAAAAAATCAATGTAAAAGTTGTTTTTGAAATTGCATGCGGAGAAGGATACAATTTGAAAAAACAATGGAAGAGTTATATATGGGTTAGTTACGCCAAAGAACTCTTTGTTAATATTACATCACGCAATAATATTTTATATTTTATTACTATTTAAAAATTTTCTCTTACACATTTTCTTCATTTTAACACACATACATATAATTTCATGGAAAGTACAGGGTAGAGTCATGAATGTTTTCTTTGGGAGGCCAAATTTAATATCAATGTAGATATGTGTGCGCGCGTGTGCACACATATATAGATTTATACATACATATTTACTTAAAAAGTATTAATATTGTGCATAGATAAGTAATTGCTTAAAAATATTAATGAAAAATATCTTACTTTTTGAGAAAGAAGTATATAATGACCATATGAAAATTCTTGTTCAATCTCTTTTAAACTTCTTATATATATATATATATATATATATATATATATATATATATTACAAGTAACTTGCTAGACTAACGAAATTCTTATCATTATTTCATAAGGGATTTTATAGAACTTAATACGAAATTGTTATACAAAAGTGATAATTTTAAATTCTTAATTTTTATATTAGAAAAATGAAAGAAAATCAAACATTCACATCTGAATAATATAAATTTTGCTTTATTAAATTTTGATCATATATATATATATATATATATTACAAGTAACATGCTAGGCTTAGAAGTTTTGATATCATTATTTCATAAGGGATTTTATAAAACTTAATACGAAATTGTTACACAAAAGTGAGAATTTTAAATTCTTAATTTTTATATTAGAAAAATGAATGAAAATCAAACATTCACAGTCTATATAATATAATTTTCCATTTCTTAAATTTTGATCCTCTTGAATATTAGAATTTAAAGATTTAACACATTTTGTTTTGTTTTTTACACGAAGGAGCTCATTATTTTTGGGAGCCCAAACAATAAAATGTTTAATTATTTTTTCCTTAAGGCTTAAAAGTATTGTTAAAAATTTTGGGTGAGGGGTGGCCCCCACTTCAACACGTTGTTCCATCCTGATTATTTGGATGTTAATTACTATTCAATATATAAACTCATATAATACGTATAATTGTGAAGTAAAACTTCAAATTTTAATATTTCATAAATGAGATTGTTATTGATCTATAATCATCTTAGTATTTTTCAAGTATGAAATGTATAAAAAGATAATATAATCTAACAGTAGATTTACTTTAAAACGCATTTAATATAAATTTAAATAAAGTCCAACTAATAAGAGAGTTAGCATGCAAGTTAAGAATAAAAAGAATGTAAAATATAATAGAAAGATTTATAAAATGTTAATCCTTAAGTGTTCTAACATCAACAAACACTTGTAACATTAACAAACAATTAGACCATGAATAACTCGATCTGAGTCCCTCCCTCTATATATAGACAAAATAGTATGCACGCCAACATAATGTAATAAGAAAAGGCCAAGGTTCAAGAAATTTGCTGACTCATGAAACTGTTACATTACAGTTGTACTTTGGATACAGAAAACAAAGCAAAAAATAGAAAATGTATTCTTCTGTGGATGCAAAAGAAAATATATATTTTTTCTCGTTTAAATACTGTAAAGCATGCACAGAAATATATAAAATAATAGCTACTGTATTTTTTGTGGTAAAAAATTAAAGCATGTCCCAAAACAGTTTTTCTGAAAAGAATTTTTTAATTAGCGCAGTTTACCAAGAATGGACCTAGACAAGAGTTTTTGTTTTTCACATAATTAACAATATAATTAATAAATAAAATATTAAATGTGGAATAAATTAACAGTATTCTACTTGTATTTTTAACAAAAACAAGGGCGACATGGACTATAAAATCAGAATCCAGCTCGAAGAGTCCTATTACTTGAACAAATTAAGCAACTATTAAACAAACATGAGCAAAACAACTCACTTAATAAACAATAGAGCATCCAATATAAAATGACTCTGGAAATGAAATTAATCATAGAAAAAACGAAGTGTTAAATCCAACCAGATAATTTTCTTCCCACAGTAGACCATTGAATTGACTGGAATCTCTTCTTGGTTCTCTTCCTTTTTGAATTTGACTATCCAACAGTTGGATCTTCAAAATCCTGGAAAACCCCAAAACAAAATGCATAATTTGAGAGACACTTGAATTTACTCTGCCAGTCTCAATGGAAAATACTTTCTCATAAATGCCTCTGAGAACCGTACTATTTTCTCTTCAATGCTGCCCATTATTGGCACATTTCTGTCTAGGAAACGAACAGCAAAAAAGTAAACAATAAAAAAGTTTTAGGCAAAAAATTAAATATTTTTGTTGATACATTTTCCATGAAAACAAACAGAACTAACATCATAAGAAAAACAAGTAGAAGAAGAAACAAGCAAGGATTTTGGAATGATAGGAAGTACAGTACAGTACAGTACCGAATGGTGGGGGGGAAAAGTTGAGTTCTTTGTTGAATCAATGGTGGGAATTGGGAGAATCAGAGGAAGGCCTATTAGCACTCTGCTCCTCCTCACCCTGAATTCTTGCAGGAATGCAAAACCCCGTTAAACCATCGGTAGTGAAGCGGCTTCCAAAGATGGAAGAGTGGTGAATTGGCTGTGATTTCTGGTGGTCTGTTGAGGCAATGGAAAGATCATGATCCCATGCACGAACTGAATGCGCAAAACTGGACTGAAGGGGTCCCCTCTGTGAAAATGCTGAGCCTTGGCCTAGCAATGCTTGTTGTGACAATGCTTGAGAGTTGAACACAAACCCGCCTCTGTTCTCTGCGCTTGTGTCGTTATTCCAGGCTACCATTCTCTGGTAATTCGTATCGAATCCCATGGGAGCCGAGCCCACAAAAAGGTTCTGATCAGCTGGAGCTGAATGGTCCTGGAAGGAGTGTAGCGATAGGCCAAGATCTTGGGGGTGGTTGGAGTTTCTTGAAATTAAATCAGCAGGGTAGCTCTGGAAATTGATAGAGGAATTTGCTGAGCTTGTTGGGAACAATGATTTCATGGTGTCTGTGATGGTTTCAGAGTCTAAAGATGGTGGAATGAAGGTTGAATTGTCATCTGGGTTCTCACCCAATTGCCTATGGAGCTGAAAGTTGTAGCCAGAAGACTCTGATTGTTCTGCTATTGTCATTTCTGCTGAGCCCGCATTTGGGTCCGGTTCTGCAGCAGTCCCAGTAGAAGTACCAGTTGGATGCCATGGTGGTAGCTCAGCTAGCTTGTCAATGGCAGACTTAGCCTTCTTGATGAGCCAGTCCACAGCTTTGCTAGGCCGGTCATAGCCTAACCGGTCTTGAACATCATAGAATTGAATGGCAGTGTGGGCTGAGAGCCGGACACGACGGTCACGGGGACCTTTTGCGGTGTAGACCTTGCTGTGCCGGTCTTTACGGCCGGTGGATCGGACAATGTGGCCTCCTTGGACTTGGACTATCTCTCCCCCGGTGCTCTTCATGCCCATTTTTTGTCTGTGTTTAGCATAGTCTGTGGTTTGGTCAAAAACTTGTGGTTCTGTTTGGTTGGAATTTATGGCATCCCCATAAGGTTGTTGTTGTAGTTGTTGATTTTGGACAAGTTGGAGATTTTGGTAGTGGGTGTTGTAGGTGCCTAGGTTTTGTTCTTGTGGTTGTTGTATTGGGGTTGTAACTTGGCGGATAGGCCTCAGTAAGTGCTGCTGATTTCTCTGGGAATCCAGATTCCTAGCCTTCTGATTTAGCTCTTAAAACAACTTTCTTTTCGATTTCTTGCAGGTTTCTTGTACTAGTACACTGTTGCTTTGTTTCCTTTTACTCTTGTTGTTGTTGCTTGTTACTCTTTTATCTGCAACTGTCACCTGATAGTGGAGCTACTGTTGCTGCTGATCCCAAAAAACCCCTGCCATTGTAATCTCCAGATTCCTCACCCCAATAAGTCTAGTAAATACAAAACCCACACTGAAAAAAACAAAGAAAGCCCAAAATTTAATTTTTTTTGGTTTTTTCTTATAAATTCATAACTGAAAACTCATCTATCCATATCACTACAGAGAGTAAAAGGATACAGTAAATAAACTAACTAGAATGGTGGGTTTTCTTTTCTCCATGTGGACATCAAGTATGCTTCAAAATAATGAAAATTAGAAAATTTTCAATAACCACTATGAAAAGAATTCAAGAAAAACTGAGAATAAGAAATCAATAATATATGAAAACATTATTGTATACTTGAAATTTGGGATGATATTTAGGAAAATCAGAGAGTTGGTTTTACTGGTTGGATTGTATGAGAAGATTGAAGTAGTAGGAAGAGGAAAGGTGAAGAGTATGGGTAGAACAGTAGATGACAGAGAAGAATCGTACCTTTGGCCTACCGAGTGTTGTCGATGCTTCTGCAAAGGGTAGCAGTTTTTGGTCAGTGTTGAGGATAAAAATCTATGGTCATCTCAGCCCCCAGAAGACATAAATGTTACAACACCTAGCTATTCACAGACCAGACTCGTCTCTCTTTAACTTTCTAAACCCTACTCTTTTATTCCCAGCTCTCTCTCTCTCTCTCTCTCTCTCTCTCTCTTACATGTCTATATTTATACACACTGACACAACACAGTTTGTGTCTTTTTAATGACTTCTTATAATCAGAATTATTTGATTATGAGTTATGATTAGAGTCATGGATGGTTGATAAAGAGGTAACTCTCAATGGCCACCTCTTCCACCCACTCCTTTTGAAGGCTTTGATAATGATAGCTAACAGCTTTTCTGGTTTCTTTCCTATGCTATATGTACACTTTTATAGTTCCACCATTAAGATATTATATATGTGATTTCACAAAAAGGAAAGGACAAACATCCTTCCCCCAACTACACTATTCAGCATTCTTTTACTACAATTTTTGTACCCCCCGAATCATACATATCATATTTTCTAAAAATTGTGAAATGAGAGGGATATAAAACATCAAAATTGTTAACACAATGGCTGAATTAGCACCCAAAGCCTAAAGAAAAGGATTCAATGAGTTCCCAATTATGAAGTAGACTATGTTGCTTAAGTGAGCTGGCCTAAATTAGAAAATACACACCAATTAAAGCTTTGACTTTCTTTTTTGGCTTCCCTTCAACTCATGGCTTAGTTTACATCAAATTATTCTTGGAGATCAATTTTCTTTACAATCACTTATGTGGACCAGCTGTACTAAGTCTTCATATATGCTAAATTTGATAACAATCCTTTTTTTCTAATATAACTTGTAAAAAGGGTAGATGTGTGACCTCAGCCTACTAGTTATGTTACTGTAAAAATTGACCTCAATATCATAAATTTGACTGGACTCTAAAACCAAAATAGAAATGTGTTTTCTTAAGACTAAATATTCCCAACACTTGATGTTGGCAGAACAGTTTAGGCTTTGAGCCTGGACTGTGGATTCAATTTGGTAGATTCAGCTCAATGTGGAAATATACAAAGACATGGACAACTAGGGTTTTGGGGCTGTGGGAGCTATTTCCTTTCACAATCAAAATTGGAATAGTTGAAAGACAACAAAGCAATTCATGATTTGGGTTATTAGCATGAATAATTGTACAACAATAGTAAACACTCCCTCAAAAAAAAAAAAAAAAAAAAAAAAACGCAAAACACACAAACACAATTTATAAAATAAATATATTGTTGTTCCAAAATAAATCATAAACTCTATTTGAAATTTTGATTACCGAACATAGAGTTTATTTGTAAATTCAGACTATTGTCGTCATGTATCCTATAGTTACTGTTTTATTTTATCATTTTATCACTGTGATAAAAGAAGTTTTCCATACCCATTCTCAAAAAAAAAAAAAAAGGGTTTTCCATACTCAATGTAAAAAAGAATCAAGAAAGTAATGTTGCTTTTCGATGAAGATAAGCTCACTGGCTGTTGCAAATCAAATGTGTTGTAATCACTATCTTATTACTGATAAAAATAATTGCTTAGTTTATTTTGTTCTTTTATCTCATTTTCAATATAAATTGATCAGCAAAAACTTCCCCAATAAATCATTTTAACAAAGAAATATTGTAAGAAAAATTTATCCTATTCATGCCAAAAAAAATAAATAATAATAATAATAATAATAAGCAAAAACAATAACAAATTAAAGAACTCTCCGAAAGAAATTTGTGTCATAGAAAAATCTTTCAAGGGATATATTGGTTGGAGGTAGATGTATATATATATTCTACAGTTTTTTAAACTTTTTGTGTTTTATAAAGGAGCTAATTAATTAGATTAGTAGAGCTACCTAAAAGCGCTCCTTGTGAACTCCAAAGGTATCATGATGGTTTTATTGGGGAAGCAGTGTTAAGGAGGTTAGAGGCTGGTGCGATACATCGTATATCGAAGTGTTTCCTCACTCTCGGGGATTTACCTTCTAATCCTTTCGTTTGGAAAATCACTTTTCCTTTGATAAAATGTGTTTCTAAAAAGAAGTTAATTAGGTCCCACAGTCATCATTTCCTCAAAAGTTTTCAAGGAAGAAAAAGAAAATGAAGCCTGTGAATGGAAAGGATAACTAGCAAATTATTTCATTTGATTTTGAAGTTTTGTGTTCCTCAACAGAATAATGGAAATGAAGCTTGTAAGCTGCAAATATTTCATAATAATTTTTCAGCACAATCCGAAATTTTTGGTGAAAATTTCGCACTCATTCTAACACGGACTTACCACTCACCTTATTTAGGTCCACCACTTTCAATGAAATATTCATTATTAATATTCGGTGTCTATGGACAAGGGAGGAGCTAATTTTTAAATTTGGGTAAAAAATTATATTCCCCCCCCCCCCCCCCCCCAAAAAAAAGTTTGAAAATTTATTTAAAAATTGTTAAATTTTAACTAGTCATCCAACCCATTCTTGTAGCTAGTGGTCCCTCCCAAAAAATTCCCTCTTTTACATATCAAATTTTTACTTCTTGTTGGTATCAATTTATTTTATTTTACGTTTTAAAAAAAATGTTGTTAACAACATAATCAAGTGTTGCCAAATTCCATGACTTGTATGTAAAAATTGAGTATGTAATATGTCTTTGAAGATTGGATCAAGAAATTGCACAAGAAATAGCTTAAGAGGTCTAGTTTGACAATGTTCAACTAATCTTCGATCGAGTTCCAGGCGATCAACATTTTAACAGCCTTTCAATAGCTGCTCGATTGATCAAAGATCATGGCTGGCGTGTTTTAATTCTAGAAAGTTCATCGTGCCTTTGATTGCATACCTTAGTTGCTATCAAGTATAAAGGGGACTTATTTGCACAACTTTCTTGAAGCTTGAGAGAATGTTGTTGTACGTAACCTAGAGTAAAAATCAATAAAAACCTATTTAGTTATCCCATGAGACTAAAATCAACAGTTTGATTTCAATATGGTGATCAATGACATCAAGTACACAAGTTATTACTGTGAAGAAATCTCCAGGAGATTCTTAGAGTCGTCTAGAAGTTTCGATTGTAATTGTCGATGCGTCATCTATGAAGGCAATTTGTATGATTGAATAGTTTAGAAACTTTGAAACAATAAATTTTTTTTTTTTTTTTTTATGTAAGTTTTGAAGCAATAGAATTTAGGAAATTGTTTTTCCTTCATTATAAAACTTCTTTTATCACAATGAATTTGCTCTATTGGGAAGGTTTCCCACATAATGGGTTTCTTACTTTGGAGTGTTCTTTATCCATTTTTCACTTCATTAGCATATTATTGTCTCCTTGTGATTGATTTGCGTGATTAGTGACATATTATTTTATATTCCTTATATAATTTTGAAGTGTTTACTCTTGAATTGTAAATTGGCATAATCAGTGTAATCAAAATAGCTCGATTAATTCAAATGTAATCATCAACCTAGTCTAAAACTTAACACAAATCAATTGACATTTTGTGTATTTTTATTCTTTTTACTTTAAAAAAAAAAAAATCAAATTACTATAATGTTTCACTTTTTATTTTTATTTTTTATTTCAAATGAAATTTTAGATATTTATTATTTGAGACACAAAGGTGAAAATTTGGGACTTTGAGAGTTAGGAGTTGTCTTGTTGCTGTCTAGTTCTACCTAAACAATTCATTTATTTTTTTCACTTGGTAATATGTCAGAAGAATATTGACATATTATAAAACATAATATTGAGTGAATAAGGCTAAGTAGTTAGGAAATTTTTTTTGTATGTTTGAATTTTTCTTGTTGAACTTTTTACCTGGTAACACTAATTATTATTTTTTTAGTTAGAACAATTTTGGACATATGATAAAGATAATATATGTATATATATATATATATATATATGTATATAATTTAGAAATTATGGGAAATTCAAATTATAATATATGACATTTTAACTCACGAATCCTATCAAAAATAGGTTTTCCAACAAAATTTAAAAAAAAAATTAACAGATACTTAAATTTTGTACATTGAAAAGAAATTATTATAAAATTTTGTTCATAATCAATCATAGATAATTTTCAAGATTTAAAAAAAAAAAAAAAATTTGTTGAGTTCCATTTTGATTTTCAACTTATGATTGAATGAAAGTGTATAAAGAAACAAATAATTTACCCCTTTTCAGTTATTTATATTTTGTTAATATTAAATTTATGTTAGTTTGCATATTTATGTATTACTTTAGTACGTTTTGAATTTTAGTATCTTTTTTATTCTAGAATGGTAAAAAGAATTTTGGTTCATGTTTTAATCCCCAAAGATGAAATCCTAACTCTATCTTTGCCTATAGACTTATTGATAGTGATATAAAAAGCACTCATGGCCTAGCATATGTGAGGATAACTTATAGCCTTTTTAACCTTTGAAATCTTACCAAAGAGAACAAAAGGGCAGGCAACCTTCAATCTGCTTCTAAAGAAGCAGCAAGGTGTGCAACACTGCAACTCTCTCAATTGTTTACACAAGTTGGAACATTGCCATAGATATTGTGAGTTGTTGTGAGAAGATTGAAGTGACCACAATTCCTTTTAGATGGGCCTCTCTCTCCCTCCAGCACGCTACATGAAAGGCCTCCAGTCTTTTTCATTGAATTCCTTGCCATTCTTTTCCATGGAAAAATTGATAGTAAGCCGCCCAAGTGTTTTTGTTAAGACACCTGGAAATCTTTTTTCTTTTTCTTTTTTCTTTATGAGGAAAAATAAAATGTTAAAGAAAAAGGCATTCCTTTCTATTCTAGGCATTGTTGCATTGTGCTCTTGTGGCCTAGTGGAATGAAAATGCAAGCATTTCTTTTTTATTCTGTTTTTACTTTTTTTTTTCTTAAAAGAAATGGCGAAGCTCGTACTACGCTAGAAGTCTTTTCTGAAGTGTACATTAAGAATATAAACCTTGAATCTTATTCATAAAGTGCAAGCACTATAAAATTGAGACAAAATGTAGGATAAGGTATTAGAAATCATGAAAGCAAAAAGAATCACCATTTTTTTTTTAAGATAAAGGGAAAGATTATCACTTATATATTAAGAAAGCTATAGTGACCTCATTATATATTGAGACCGAAACCATAAGCTTTCAATTCAAGCCGCTTAATGCGTTGCATATGGTTTCTAAAAAAAAAAAAAAAAAAAAAGGCGTTGCATAGGTCACATGAATGATAAATACATTTGGGAGTCATAGTGATATTCAGCCTTAAAACCCATTTTATAATAATTATTATCATAAAAAGCGATTGAAAATAGTATTATTTATATGTACTCATGCTAGCATTCAATCAATCTTTATTTTTTTCCTTTTTTTTTTTTTTATTAAAATTATTTATGAGTGGAGAGTGGATTCAATTCTAAATATTTAGGTTTAGAGTATTGGTAAATTTCATGACAACTCAAGATAAGGAGAACGAAGTCTACGGTTTTTGATGAGTTGTAATTGTCAAATCACTATACATGATTAAGTATCAAGAATCAACTCAAGATAAGGAGAAGGAAGTCTACGGTTTTTGAACTCACCTTCAATCAAGTCTCAATCGATCAAAATAATCCTCTCAACACACCCTCAATTGAGGTTTGCTTGATTGGGGATTTTAATTCACGTTATTTAAGTCTGCTGGTATGTAGGAAATAATTGTTATCCTACATGCAATAGCAGAGGATCAATAGGGCCAGGGTGCAACTACCAACCCCCCCACCCCCCGGCCCGGGGAAAAAATCTTAAATATGTATCTATTTAAAGAATCCTTAAATAAGTATAATTTATATATTTATATATATATATATATATATATATAGTCTTAGATCTGGAACATCCTAAATCCTAGTTACAATTTTTAAATATCTATAAATAAAATTATTTTTAAATATATAATTTATATAAGAACTGAGTATAAACAGATTATTTTTATTTAGAGATGGGTTCAAGTTACACCTGGTGTAACTCTTCTAGAGTTACACATTTTTCTAACCATTGATTTCAATTAGATCTAATGGTTAATAACACACAAGCAGCCATGTCATCAACTTCTAAAAATAAATAATCTAATGCATTAAAAGTCATTAATTCTCTTTAAAAAAATCATTAATTCCATCCACCTGTCCCATCTTCTTCTTTTTCTCTCTCTAGACCACTCACGTCCTTCTCCTCCACTGACCTGCACAAGTCATTGGAGCTGTATGTAGAATTTAGATCTAGAAGTATAATTTAGTTTTAGATATCAATGTAAAACCAATTGAGGCAAAAAATTTAAATATTTTACTGGTCAGACTCGTTAGAGTCTTGGTCCTTGGCAATGAAGTGAGATAGTTTTGATCTAAATGTCAATTTAGTAATCCATAAAAAAAAATTATCTATATTTCTTGAATCTTATCACTAAAGAGTCCTTTTATTTGGTTTCTCTTAAGTAAGAATACGTCTAAAACTGAAGAAAACTACAATCAGTTCAAACTTCATATAACTTCAGCCAAGCCAAATATTATCTCACGGAATTGATACACTTGTGTAATCCGAACTTTCAAAACAACTGTAATCTACATATTTGGATCTCATGTAAATCTGTGCATATATAAAATACATCCCAAAAGAAATTAACGGGAAGCAAATTAACTTTGCCTTTGTATCAATTATTTGTAGATCTTATAATTGCTGCCAAAAAAAAAAAAAACTCTCCCTCAGAGCATTAATAGAAAAGGACTAAAACTAATAAAATCTCATGTAATCAAAAGGATTCAAGCTCACTATTAAATAACAATGAAAACCATTAGAAATAGTTCTTATGTTAAAAAACAATATTGGAAACTACGCAAAAGAACAAACAAAAAAAAATGTGGATATTGGCTGGCTATGGAGATCAGGGAAGAGAGAAGCCGTAAGCTAGAGAAGAATGTGGAGAGAGAGAGAGAGAGAGAGAGAGAAACTGAAAAAGTAAAAAACCAAGAAAATTTAATTTTCTCTCACTGCGCTAAAAATGGTTTGGAATTTAATGCCGAAAGAGAGAAAATATATTCCTAATTAGACAAGCTAACATGGAAAATAGAGTTTTTTTTTAGCCATTAGATCTAATTGAAATCAATGGTTAAAAAAAGTTGTAACTCTGAAGAGTTACACTAGGTGTAACTTGAACCCATCTCTTTTATTTAAATAGAATCACAATATCATTAGTTATAAGTTGTATATACCAATTACTTGAATTAATTGGGCATTCATAAAATTATAATGAACACATTTATCCTAACAATAATCTCAAGTGATAATTATCAACAAAAAAAAAAAAAAAAATCTCAAGTGATAATGGGAAACAAACAAAGGTTTTGTTCATACATTTTATGTCTTGTAATTTAAATAAAAGACACTTAGCTTTTATTTTTTTGAATTTATGCACTTGTCTAGTATCTAAATATTTTTTTATTAAAATATAAGTTAGAAATATCAAATTTTTTGTCAATATATACACAATTTATTAAATTTAATAAATATTTTTATAAAGCACTAAATCTACATTTTAAATTGTTTTAAAGTACTCGTTTATATTGCTATATATAGTAGGAACTAGGAACATAATTTTTTTAAATAATTACTTATTCATTATATTTTCGTTTGCACCCAAAAGATAAATTTCTAACTTTACCACTTCGTACATGTATAAATATATAAAAACACTTATTAGTTTATTGAAGCATGAGGTTTTTAAAGCATATAGTTGTGCACATCATAGGAAACCCAGGAACCTCTTTTCACCACAAATTGGGAGTACACAGAAGTGGATGTGAAGATAGTGTTATAATTTGTGATCAAAGTTGAAGCCACAGTAGTCAATTCCACCATGTTCACAACGGGGAAGAAATCTTTAAAGTGGTCCTTGGAATTATAAATGTAGTTCAAGGAAGAATTTCAAAATGGAAGAATTCAAGCAGCTTGGAGCTAATAGTGAGGTCACGTTAATAAGTTTTCTATGCAGTAAAGTCTACGATCATAGGTATGATTTAGATGTGAACTTCAATTATATTTAATAAAATTCTTTTTGGGGTTACCATTAAACCCCGTAGTAGTATTTTTTTTGTGTGGATGTGTATGTTTTCTGCTTTGTCACTATATACTTATATTATTTATTTTCGTTCGTTTAGTTTGCTTTGTCACCATGTAACTATGTTATTTATTTTTGTACTTGTTTATTTGGTGACGTGATTGAATTGTGCTAATCAACCAAAATTGAATTGAATGTATAATAATTAAATTCTGATTAAAATCAACCAAGGGATCTAAAACACTAATTTCTCCCATGAAAAGAACCATATAATACCACTCAACCACAAAGATCTTTTGACATATAAATTTCACTAATTTACCACTTCATTTAGTTCGTCTTTATTTGGTGTCACTCCAGTATTGAACAGCTTTTTAATAAAGCCAATTGCAGTTTAATGTTTTGGAATTAATTTATGGACCACATTTCTACTATGCCAAATTTTCTTCTTCTTCTTTTTTTCTTCTTGTTCTTGTTTTCTTTTCTGTGAAATTGGTTTTCTTGCATTCATCCATGTTGATGATGAAATCCAAAATGGCCAAATTTTAACCCCACTCCTCGCTCCCTGTCCAGTCCAAGTTCTGCCTTTTAAGAACCCATTATTATACATATATACCTTGACATAACAATGGTAACTAATTTCTAGACTCAATTGTTTTAAAAGTTTCTTTTTCAGTTCCATTACAATGACAATCTACCTAGCTACGAGAAGTAGACCTTGGCCAACTATGGATATATACATGGTATTATTGAGGAGAAATTTATGTGTAGCTTCTTAGACATCTTAGCAAGTAGACCAAGTAAGCAATTGATGAGCAAAATAGAAAAAAGTATCCAGGTACGCAACTCAATTATGAAATGTGCTCTTAAAGGCTATTAAAGTTAGTCCTTTTTGTATTTTTCAGCGTAGCACAGCTCAAGCTTTAAATTGAGGCAGAAATTGAATGGTTGGCATTTAGACTAAAATCAAGGTGACTACAACATAAATGATATTAATTTCAACTTTTCTTCCCCAACGTTTTTTGAAAGCGAAATTTGCAGATACATACACAGATACAGACGAAAAAAGAAAGTAAATATCTATGCGCGTGCACACAGAGTCAACTAAACAACTTGACACGACAGTGATATAGCAGAATGAATTGATTTTTCGATGCAATATAAAATCGAAAGTTGTAAATGCTTTGAGCATACTCTCTATCTTTAACCTTGGGAGTAAAAGGATAGATATAAATATATATATATATATATATATATATATATATTACACAATATCATAATTAAAGAAGGATCATATATAAACCAATATTATATGTGCGCATATATGTGTTTTTTTCTTTGTAACTTTAAGCACATTGTTTTCGTGGTGGTAAAATTAAAGTTGCAGCATGTGCATGGACCACTACTTAGTGCACTACACTTCTCTGAACTTGATAAAATTTTGTACGAAAACAGACAAAAAAGTTATGAGGTACGTAATTTTTTAACCCTTTGTTTGTTTTATTCATTTTCTATTTACCTTTCTACTTAATAGTTATTTTAGTGTCAAGTTTCGACTGGTACTTGGTACTAAATTTACTCTCTTTTGGGCATGTAAGTAAAATAGCTAAAAATTTTACTAGCCGAAATTGTTGCTTTGTCATGAGGCATTGATTTGAAGAACATGTTTGTTCTCATGTAATTGAAGACTGCACATTTCAAAAAATAAAATTGAAGAACTGCATGGGAATTGAAGAGTGCATCAAAAAGAGAGAGAGAGAGAGAGAGAGAGAGAGAGGTTTAGTTTGGTTAGCTTTCAGGGCATGCATGCAATGAAGAGCAAACAATGGTGCAGCAGTCCTAGAAAAGGACAATGATAGCAGGGGTAAAGCCTGAACGCTGTCTCTTTCTTTGCTTTCATATCTGGTAAACGTGAAAGCCACCAAACAGGAGCGTGATCCAAGATGTTTTAATTTACTACTCATTGATACTATTCTGTGTCTAATGTTGAGAGAGATTGTTTGAATGCTATGTTGAGTTTTCACGAAAACTGCACAGTATTTGCTGCTGTGGCTCCTAATCCCATAGGCCGATGCCATTCACATTCAGCCTACGTTTTGGCACTCTGGTTTTATTGCCTCTAGAAACATGACAGACTGAACACACAGTCTTAAATACTGCTCTCTCTCTCTCTCTCTCTCTTTTTTTCTTTTTCTTCCTTTTCTTTTTTCTACGGTGTTAACTGTTAAGTGTGAACCATTTTCATTTATGGATTGGAGGCATCCCTAACTTCAAGCCGTAAAAATGCTTGTAAATTTCTGTACTCTTTAAAGACCATTCTATATAAGCTTTAAGGACAATCTCTTTATAGAGGTAAGGGCCCAAAAAGCTTGAACCTTTCAGTTGTCCAAAAGGTAAAGCAACTGGATACCACAAAAATACTAATTGGCTTTTCATTATTATTATTATTATTAGGTAAAAAATACACACCTATTCAATTATTATTTTGAAATTGTAAGTTTCATTTTTATTATTTTGATACGATAAGTTCATATTTATTGTCACCATTAGCCCTTCCTCAAATTCTGTTAGAAAAAATGGTCATTAAGAATGACAAAAGGTACAAGCAAATGTGAGCTTATAGGAACAAAATGATAAAAATAAAAATTAACAGAATTGAAATATTAATAGTGTATTTTTTTTTAACAGCAAATGTGAGCTTATAGGATCAAATATTAATAGTGTATTTTTTATAAAAAGAAATTTTAATAGATTTTTATTATTAAAACACTAGTTTTTACTGGTTAATATGGTTCAGGGATGGAATGACTAATGATAATAGCAAATGCGAACTTACAAACCAAAATGATAAAAATGAAACTTGGATTAAAATGACAATTGACCAAATTTAGAAAGTGTAACTTGCATTTTTCATTATTATTATTATTATTATTATTTGTTTATGAGATTTATTTTTTTCTTCCAAGAGAGAGATGGCATTAAAAATTCTCTCAAATAGTTGGTAACCAATGCAATGCACAGAAAAAATTGAATAAAATATGTTTTTTTAATCTCTTTAATTTTTTGTAAATATGAAATTTAATAATTATAATAATTATCTATAGGCATTTACTATAATTTTGTTTGTATATGGAACAACTTGTTCTACCATTCAAAAATATGATATGGCAATATTCTAATAAATGTTTTAAATATACATGTCAAATATAAAATATAACTTAAAATCAAATAAAAAATATGTATTACAGTAATGATATGTAAAATTGTGACGTCTAAAAGATTCACATGGAAAATATATATTACATTGGGACCCACCACAACTCTAAAAAAATTTTGTTATGAAAATGTTGTAAGATTTTATTGTGTCCATAAACTTTATTTTGTTAAGTAAATTATGCAATGCAAGAAGAGTTTAACAAAATATCATTCTTTATCTTTTTAACTTTTTGTCTAAATATAATATTTGATAATTAATGGTAATAATTAATATGCAATTATGCATTACTATATGATTGTGTTTACTAATGAAACTATATATTCTACCATTTAAAAATATATATATATGATGAGACCAGATTTTAATTGAAATTTTAAATATAGGACATAAGTTAAAATGAATTTAAAAATATATATTAGAATAATGACATGTAAAATTATGAATCTTTATAGCTTATATGGCACAAGATTATAAGATCGATCAAAAGTCAAACATCATTGGTTTTATATATGTCATAGATTATAAATTATATATTATAGATAGAAAAAAGAAAAAGAAAAAGAAAAAAAAAGAGCGGCTAAAAAAATAATTCCTCATAATTCTTAAGAATGAAATAGACAAGTATCCAACTAATAAAAATCCTTTATTCATTTTTTTTTCTTATAAAGTAACCAAAATTTAAAATGAAAAAAAAAAAAAAAAAAAAAAAAAAACATGGCATGTTGTAGTTGGTGAAGCATAAGATACACTCAAGGTGGGAAAAAAAAGTTGTATCCAATGTGAATATAAAAAAAAATAAAAATAAAATCATTTGTGCTACTCTAGTGTTCCACTTTATGTTCTACCAATCACAATTTGTCAAATTTCTTTTTTCCTCCTATAAACTAACCAAAGTGAAAAAAAATAAAATAAATAAATAATTCAAACACATGACATACTACAATTGATAGATGGAGCATAAAGTTAAATACTCCAAAACCTAGTTATACTCTAATCTAGTCATCATTAAAAATTCTTTATATAAAGATAAGATTTGTATTTTTAATATTCACTTCATGATAATTATTCTTTACTATCAAACTAAAGCATCAATTTAATTTTTATATAGAGGAGATTCAAGCCCAAATCTCTAGCTTGTTCAACAATAAAAGAAATTACCAATTAAGTTTTAAAAATGTGTGTAAACAAAAGTTCATGATATAATAGACCTTTAACGAAAAATAATTCTATGTTGGTCTTGGATTCAATAATAATGTAATGAAATTTATGAATCCATTATATATAGAAATAAATATATATTTTTTAATAATTAGAATCTTTAAAGAATTTCTATGCAGTACTTATTTTTCTTATCGCAAATTATATCGTTGATTAAACCTCGAAATAACAGATTAAAGATGCACATTCCAATCTTCTAGATAACCAATTTGGATTGATCTCATCAATTCAACAAAGCACATGTTGTCACGATCAACGCCAGTAGTGTTGTTATACATGAATAAATTATTTCATTGCGCATGGTTGCGAAGACAATCGAAATGTGCCCCACTTGTAAAATTGACACTGCCCTGAATATTATACACACATCGATCAGTGCCAAGAGGAAGAAGAAGAAGAAGACAAATTTTAGTTAATTTTTTCTTCTTCTTCTTTTTGGTTCAAAAATCTCCACTTTAGAACATGGTATAAAAGGGCTTCGTTAGAAAAAAGAAATTTGCTCTGTGCTCAGTTGCTCACGTCAAAGTCGAAAAAAAAGTCGAGGGTTGCTATCATTTAGTTTGGAATGGAGGTTGTAACGTGACCTTTAAGCCCAGCATGAGCATGCACTCATGCCCCCTTTCAAAACAGCTAGCTAGTTGAGGCTTTATTTGGATGTAAATTATATTTGGAAAAATGTTTTAAATCCAAATCTGATTATTTTAGCTTTAAAATGTCAATTTGTTTTTTGGCTCTTCCCATATGCATAGTGTTTTAAAATATCTTATTTCTTTCTTTTTTCAACGTATAATTATACTTTGCACAATTTACTTTTTTTAAAATTAAGTAAACAAAAATAAGTTATTTAAATACAATCAATATACTGTTGAAAGCTCGGTAGAGTAAAACCACTAAGACTAGTTTAAACCCCCAATTTTAAATTACGGCTAAATTGTTTTTAATCTACTCAATTAAGTGAAGAATAAGAGTAATTAATGTGCAATTAACCAAGACTACTGCCTAGTGCATGGGCATGGACATATAGGGATGGCAAAATAGGCCCGACCCGCGGGTACCCGGTCCGACCCGACCCTAATGGGGCGGATTTTACCCGATCCGTGAAGCAAATGGGGCGGGTTTGGGTTTTAATAAAAAAACCCGAAACGGTCCGGGTCGGGTCTGGGTATTATGCAAACCCGGCCCGGACCCGACCCATATACATATATAATATAATAATAAAAAAAAATTTAACCCCTTACCCTAGATATAAATATATTCTAAACTCTGTAACACCTCTAGTCTCACATGCCGCCTCTGCCTCTTCATCTCTCAGCTCAGCTCACTAACTCACACGCTGCTTTTCATCTCTCAGCTCTCTCACTCACACGGCCACAAGCAGTCAAGCCCAGCTCTCTGAATCTCTCATCGTTCTCCGTTTCGTCCTCGCCGATCTCGCACAGCCCTGAGCCCTCTCATCCTCCTCACCCATCTCGCACCGATTCCTTGCCAGTCAACCACGGCCTCACTCAGCCGCCCCCCTCACGGCCTCGCTCAGCTTCACTCTCACGGCCTCACGGCCTCACTTCACCTCTTTCTCAATTTTTTTTTTTTTTTGGGTTTAGTTCGTCCATGCGAGTTTGTGTTTGTGTTTATGATCTCTGTGATTGTGCTTATGTTAGGATTTGTGTTTGTGATTTTGAAGGGGAAAATCTTAAATCTGAAATTTGTGTTAGGTTTGTGATTTTGAAAGGGAAAATTATAAATATGAAAGTTGTGTTTGTGATTTGTATTTATAACGTGTTAGGATTTGTGTTTGTGTATGGGATTTTGGGTCTGAAAATGATAAATCTGAGATTTGTGCGTTTGTAATTTGTGTTTCTGATGTTGGGACGGGAATGACGGGACGGGGCCCGTGGGGCCCGACGGGGCGGGTTCGGGGTGAAAAAAATAACCCGTTTATTAAACGGGCCGGGTTCGGGTCACGGAAGCAGACCCGCGGGTCGGGTTCAAATATATAAAAACCCGCTCCGAACCCGACCCGTTGCCATTCCTATGGACATACATAAAGCACAAGGAGTAAGGGAAGAGAGATGCAAATACAAGATAACACCGCGATGTGTTATCGAAAAAGAAAATCGAAGTACTTGGCGGAAAAACCTCTCCACAGCCCTCCAAGCCTAAATAATCCACTAGTGAATAAAGTTAGAGTAAAAGGATATCAAAAAAACTCTCCAAACCTAATTTATCTACTATACTTAAATCCTCCAAGTTCCAACTCCCAACAGACTTCATCAAGTCATGTCTTCACTAGTTATCTGAATCTCGCAATTAGCTCCAATTGCATCCACCAACGAACAACTTTGTCCAATACTTCCCATAGGCACCAAAACAACTCACAACACTCAAATTGAGTGATGTATGTGTTGGGGTTAAGAACTCTCAAAGATATGTAATTAGAGAGATGTGAGTAGAGGAAAACTAAGAGAAATGTGTAGATAATTGTAGGTGTACAATCTCTAACTTTCAAATGGATTTCTAGGGTTTTCTCTCTGAAATTCTCCTTACAATTTCATGGGTAATGTGAGCTTTTATAGTGTGGGTAAAGAAATGAGGAAAGTACACTAAAATAGGCTGGTAGTGCATCTCCTGAGTCATCTCGCAGGTTGGCCAAGTCGTGAGATGAGTCACAAGATGCCTTCTGGCACTTAAATTTTCAGCTTCCAGCATATGCTTCTCACGTGCCCTTTTACGAGTTGTTCACTTGCGAGCCAGTCATGAGCAAGTTGTAAGTTATCCTATTCTTCACAGTTCTTCACCAATTTCTCACACTTTATCCTTACATTGAATCTGACAAACATACAGGAAAATAATTAAAGAATTACAATCAAATTTAATATGGAATTAAAGCTAACAAAATATAATTGAAAATTACAACTTTACAATTGTTATTTAGAAAATGGCATACAACAATAATTTTAGTCTCGGGAATGACACAATTAACAATAATTTTGAAAAAGGTTGGGTAAAAATTTAGTTTTTAATAATTAGATAGTTTTAATGATAGAGGGTAGTAAGTTCCAGTTAGCTCAACTGGTAAAGTCTCTAATGGTTGTATAAAAGATTCGGGGTTCAATTTCCGCTTACACAAAAAATTAATTGGTGTCTTGGTCTGATGATAAGGAGCCATCATTAGGAGCGGACGGCACAGGTTGAAACTCTCTCAAAAAAAAATGATGGGGGTAGATTCAATTCCTATTAATTCTCATAATAAAAACGAATAGACTATACTACTAAACTATGAAACTACTCTTGAGTCTTGACAAGTTGGGTAGAGTTGATTGGTTGGGACAAATGTGAGCAAGGTTTTTATTTATTTATTTTTTTTACATACAACAAACCATCTACAAGAATTTGAACCTAAATTCTCTATTATGAAAAAAAAAAATGGAAATTCCGCTGAATCACACACAAGTTGTGAACAAAATGCATACTAGACGAACGTTTTGATTGTCCTGATGATAAATTGTGGTCACATTTTTAATGAAAATCCTTGGTTTTTGTTCTACTTTGTGAACTAAAAACTGGTGGACTACGACTTTGAAGTGAGGTTCAGCCAAATACCAAACAAATATAAGTCGGGAAAAAGTATATGGCGGTTTGTGATGATCATCCCCATCAGGGTAATGGCGGGTCCAGTACTTTCTTCACTAGTGACTATGACATTAGCAAGTTGAGCAAAGAGGGTGAGGCCTGAGGGTGTCCGTGTCAAAATTCTCAACCATGAAAATGGGCTTAGTTCTTTATATTGCACGGATTCTTTGTTTCCTATTTTCAAATACCGCATTTTCTTTTCTTTCTTTTTTTCTATTATTTCTGTAAGCTTAAGTTCAGGGAAAGCATAATCACAAACATTAAAGCCGTCTTAGCGGGAAAAGAGAACCTCTATTTTATTAAGATTCGGGAAGAAATTATATAGTTAATTGCATGTCATTGTACATTAAGGCTTTTCACAAACGTTTTGGTTGCAATATTGTAACCTAAACATTTTCTGAGCATCCGTAATAAAAGATGCCTTGCTGGGGTATTTGAGCTCAAGTCCAACTCCAACCTTACTTATTTTGCACTCAAAGAAATTATATCCAATCCTATTGAGTGTCAAAGTAAAACAAAAACAAAAACTAAAAAAAAAAACATAGTACAGGCTTGCTTGATGTGCAAACAAAGAAATTCGAGTCATAGTCCAATATAGCAAATATTCTTGTAATCTCAGTAGTTTAGAGTTTGATCTCGTAAAAATTCGTTAAAACACCTAGTGCTTAGTAATAAAGATTTAGTCATTAAAAGGATTTTTGTGTAAATGTAGGTCATCAAACTGAATTGTTTATTTCTTTTCTTTCTCTAGTTTTTATTTTGTCTCTTTAGATTATTTTATTTTTCTTCTTTATATTTTCATAAAATATCAAGAATTTAATTAATGAACCTCAGTATTATGTAAAAGATAGGATAGAGCAATATTTCTCTCAAAATACTAAATAATTATTTATAGAATAAAAATTTTAGCTTAAGTTTAGGAAAAGCACAATCAAAAAATTAAGCCATGTTAGAGTTTTGATTCGAAGAAGAGAGGAAATGGGAGATTCGATCCCTTCAATTAAGTATGGTCCTCAACCAATTAAATTAACCCTGCAATGGAATTTTTATAAATATAAAAGAGAATTAGTTGTTGATCAAGTTCATTGCACATGTTCACTTTTTCCCAAAAAAAAAAAAGAAAAAAATTCAGTCTCATTGTTGTTACTTAAACATGACTAGCAATGATTCAATCAAAGGAGTGACGTATATTTCAGCATCCCGATCTTCCGATATATATATATATATATATATATTTTTTTTTTTTTTTATTGTGTCATAACCAATGAAGCCGCTGCTCATCAGAAACTTTGTTAGCTTAGTTTTAGGAGAAGCACGAATGCACAATCATAAAAATAAGTCATCTAAGCAGCTAAAGAGAACCACTAAACATTATTATAAAAGATTTGGAAAAAAAAATTTAGTTGTTTATGATGTGTCATTATATGAATAGGCTTTTCCCAACTTTTTGGCTGCAAGATCGGTACCAATAAAAGTTTTCTTAGCAACTTAAGAGATACTACATCCACAATATTTTCACAACATTTTTACAACAAATTATAATTAATTAATTGTTATTGGTTCTAATTTGAATTTACCGCTAAAATTACTTTTCTATCCCATCAATAACAACCTGTAACAACTTGCCACATCGAACTCATTGTAAAAATATTGGGAAAATGTTGCATGTCATTTCTCAAAATTATATAGCAAGCCATATCAACCTTCGAGTTTGGTGGATTGATTATGTCTATGTCCCACATCCATTGAGGTCACTGCTTAGAGCTTGGCCAATAACATAATCTAATTCCTCTAATTTTATTATCTATTGCGATAGTGAGAGTTTTTGAGGCATAGACAAAATCCCTTCATTTTTTTTTTCTATATCTGTCTCCATCTACCTTGAGCTGGAATTAGACACTTAGTGGCTGGAGCTTTTGTAACGCACAAGTTGCTCCACTTGACTTGTTCCAATTCCTCTCTCTTGTTCTTTTTCTTATTTCTCGTCTTCCTTCTCACAGTTAGCATTCGTATTCAAAACTATATCCAGTAGATTACATTGCACTCAAAAAGATAATCATGAATTGAAGCAAGTGGTGCAAGACAAAATCTTTCTCAAATCTATTATGTAACGGTTTATAAGACCATCTATGTGTATTGAATTATGTGACTAATTAAATATTTTAATTATATCACATGATTATGAATTAGCTAGGTCATGTAACAAAAAATACACATTGAAAGTTTTCTAAGTTATAATGTAGTGGGTTGAAGAAAAACTTTGTCCACTGGTGTGTAATCCATATTTTGTTATCCTTTCACTTACTTTCACATTTAAATTTAGTTCTTTTGTCTTAGCTTATTTTATTTAATTAATTTAGTCTCACAACAAAATTTTTGGAAATTTGAGGATATCTTTATAAATTTTATTTTCAAGGAAGTTTTTCATGCACCCTATAGAGGCCTTACAAATATGCATTGTACTAGGGTTTCATTAGATTAAAATAAAATTCTTATTTAAAATTTTTTATCTCAAATTCTAGTAGATATCAATTTTTTTTACTCGAATTTTAGGTGTTTATGAGGTTAGAATAAGATCTAACATATTGTGTTATCATTCTGTAATAGATTGCACTAAGTTCATAGAACTTCATCCAGGTTGAACTTTGGATAAATTTTAAGATAAGTACCACCTTATTTGATTCCAAGTTTGATACGCGGTAAGTGCACGTGTAAGTGTTCAGTCTCACAAAAAAATAAAAAATTAATAAATAAAGTGAATAGCTTATATATATATATATATATAAACTGATTCTCAACCAAAAAAAAATTAAATACTAATAATAATAAATAAATAAATAAATAACAAATCTATTCTTTAAACTTTAGTGAAATGAGGCGCTAAATGCATATCTAAATAAATTTTTGTGGCCTATCTAATCTCTAGGCTTTGCTCTCCTCAACAATGTCGTATCAAGTTCTTAAAAGGTCCTTTTATTAAACAATATTTGGTCTATAAACTTGTATTATAATGCACCATGGTCTGATAAGGGAGGACAATGGCGGGAGATTCTCTTTTTACTACGCCGCTTTACTTTGAATAAACCAACTTCCCATTCTTTTAAGCATTACTGTTCAATCTTCGGTGCTCTACCAACTGCGCTCCGTGCTTATCTCTATTTGCAGTTACGTCTTTTTTTTCTTTTAATTTACAATGTTTATTCAATTAATATATTTTTTTTATTAAAAAATTAATCATTATGAAAAAAATACTTAAGTTTTAAATCCTATCACATTTCTTAAAAAAAAAAAAAAAGATAAAAAAAAAAAAAAAAAAAAAAGGAAGATTGAGAGGATTGCGATAGTCCTGATAGGTTGGAAACCGTATCAAAAGTCCTTTTAAAATAGATTATAAATTTATTATTGATAATGCTCAAAATCGTCAATAGGTCTATCACCCAAACCTGCAATCTTCAGTAAAAGGTGAAGAGTATTGAATCTGCAAAAATGAAAATACCCTCAAAGAGCACCAATGTGGTGCTGGCCTAAGACCCTCCGAAAGTTAAGTCAAAAACTCTTAATGAACTTTAAAGAAAGAGTTTCCAAATAGTATTTTTGCATACCTTGAGATTGGAGTGTCTCAGTGTTTATATAGGGGTATGTGGATGACCACCTTAGTTGAATTGTAGGGACATGAGGTTATTACTCAGCTGACTTGTAAGAGATGGGACTTATCCCTTAGTTGATTTGTAGGAGATGGGAGTTATTCCTTTGCCAGTGGTTCTATGAATATTAGAGACTCTTAGGTGATGCGAGCATTATAATGTAGGCTCAGTGTGTGCATCTTTTCTCGTCCGTCCCTGTGGGTGACAGTCGCATATGAAGGTCAGGCTCGCAAATGCTTACTCGTCAGCTCTTGTGCTTGACGTGCATCTTGCTGGAGTAGTTGTGATAACTTGCATTAATTACATCTAGTCTTTCATTTTTGATAAGTAGGTAATTTTGGGAAGAGTAATCCATTTGGGAAGAGTAACCCGTTTGAGAAGATTGGCTCATTTGGGAAGACTAGCTATGGAGTTAGTTAAAAAGTTCCTCATCAATTATAAATATATTGCAAGAATTGTTTGGAATATAGGGTTATAACAACAAGAAAAATTATAAATTTTTGGCTTTAAGGAGCATTGAATCATTGTCTTTAATACTATATTTTTCCTCACTCAAACAGAATTTGCTATCGAGCTTCCTACCAAATTGTCTACAACATAAAAAAAAAGTCTGAATTCTACTGATAACAAATTTTGAAAATTAAAGATTTTTTTTTTTTTTTGTTAAATACAGATTTTTTAATTAGTGTATATTGTATTAAAAACTAAATATGAAACATATAAATAGACAATAAATAGACACCAATGAAAAGGCCCTATTGAAAGGTTACCATCAAAGAGTTGCAAAATTCAAAATACCATCAAAACTATTGACAAAGTTTAGCTCCAAATATGTTTGGAACCTTAGGGTCTAACCACTGATAAAAATATGACATGTGTCCTTATACTTAACCCAACCAACTAAGTGAATCATATGCAATACATATAACAAGACTTATGTCATCTTTCCATTAGTGGTTGACTGGTTGGAGCCCATGTTTAGAGTCACATAATTTTTTCGTCTTACTAGTCATTAAAAACAATCAACTACTCCTATCACTTAATACGTGCTTTCCTACACCTTGCATAATCCTGAAGACAATTTGCTCTAATCACAACCAGTCACTTTAATAAACTTTAACTAATAATAAGAAGAAAAAATTTATTACCTCTGGCACAGGGACAGAGCCATTCTTTGGTTTTAGGGGGCCATGCCCCCCCCCCCCCCCCCAAAAAAATGGGAAAAAAAAATCAAGGAGTATGTATATAGATTACAAAGTTGAGCAATTTTGCCCAAAACAATTACACTAGCCCCCCTAAGCAAAATCTTTTAAACAAAAAGAAAAAGCCCATTAAAAATTTACAAATCTATAATCCCAAAAAAAAACAAATCGGTAAACCCAAAAAATTAGGCCAACAACAAAGTCACCAAAATAGAAAGGCTAAATAAAATTGAGTACAATCAGACAATTTACCAAAAACATTAGCGTAGCCCTTAAAAAATTTGAAACAAAACCAATCTGACATCAAATCATTCCATCAAATCCCCCACCCCCCCCCCCCTCCCCCCAAAAAAAAAATCCCTAACCCAGAGAGAGACACTAGTACTGAGACATGAGGCAAAGGGAATGAAGACTGAGACCAAAAATGCAATAGCACCGCACAACATGTCGATAGCAAATCTGCTTCTAAGAGAGATCAAGAAAGCACCAGCACGGTATTACCCTCTCATCTTAGCTGAGCAGAGGTAGAGCCTCTCTCTCTCTCTCTCTCTCTCTCTCTCTCAACGGAAGATGGAGAACTTTCATAAAATTTTTTTTTTTTTTTTTGTTGCTAAATGAAAAATCACTGTTTCTATATCAATACTTTAACTCGGCCAAAATAGCTAACTAATTTTTTTTTTCTAACTATCTAGTTAGTAGTTCCAGTTTTCAAACTATATTATTTACTAGCATCTCGAGTTTAAGAGGCTCGATTTTGGCCTATAAATCGAGTCTTAAAGACCCGATTTTTATGGTCTGATGTGGCATCTTTTTCCACATAAAGACCACCTCGAAATCGAGTATCTGATACTCGATTTATAAGCCCATATATAAATCAACATCAGCACCAGCAAAAAACAAAATCAGAACTAGAAGAAAAAAAAATAAAAACCGAAGAAGAAGGAAAGAAGCCGAAAGCCAGAAGAAAAAAAAAAAACCCAGAAACAGCCCCAAGCCGAAGAGCCCCAGGGCCGTGTGCAACCCAGGTCGCCGCGCGACCGCGATCCGGGTCACAACGCTACCGCGATCCAAGTCGCAGCTCGATCCAGGGGTCGCCGCGCAACTGGGATCCGGGTCGCGCAGGCCGCGCGCGATTTCGGGGTTTTTTTTTTTTTTTTTTTCCTCTCTGATGAACACATATATGGGTTTTTTCTCTTCTGTGATCTAATTGTTTTTTTTTTTTTTTTTTTTTTTGGTATTTCGGCTTGTACATGAGGGACTTGAAGACTTCAAATTTTTTTGGTTTGTAAATCAAGTCTCTAAGACTCGATTTCCAGGTGGTCTCCACGTGGAAAAAGATGCCACATCAGACCATAAAAATCAAGTCTTTAAGACTCGATTTATAGGCCAAAATCGAGTCTCTTAGACTCGAGGTGCTACTAAATAATATAATTTGAAAACTGAAATTACTAACTAGATAGTTAGAAAAAAAAAATTAGTGAGCTATTTTGGCACTTTAACTCTCTTTTACTGTTTGGAGTTTCGACCTACATATTGGATGTTTTTTATTTTTATATATTTTTTATGAACTACCCATTTGCTTGGTGATTTTGTTTTTTTATTACGTATGCTCGTATGAATAAAGTAGCAACAATATCAATGAATAAAGGAGTAACAAATAATTAATGGATGTGCTTGTCTTTTAGTGTGTTATTTTTTTTTTCTTTTTTTAATAAGATAGAAATTCTACTCTAACCTAATCTAAATATATATGTGTGTGAGTCTCCTTCCTAGAGACTTGAACCCTGACACTTACTCCCCACACCCCACAACACTTATACTTGTGGAGTAACCATCGCACCAAAGGTGTGTGATGGTGAAATTTTAATGGTTAGTTGTTAATATTTAATAAAGTTTGTTGATTGTAGTGTTATGCTACGTGCGTAGTTTTGTTATGTGCCTTTTTTTTTTTTTAATTTAACTTCCCCCCCCCCCCCCTCTAACTTGGACTTCTGGCTCTGTCCCTGCTTTGGCATTGCTTTATTTTTAAAATTTTTTTAATATTACAACATCTACTTTATTGTTACAGGGGCAGCTTCGCAGCTATTTACTCAGTAAACACATTAAAGAGATTTGTTTAAGAGCCCCACAATTATTTTATTTAACTACTAAGTAATTTGAAGCAAACTTCAAGTGGAAAGAAGTCTAATTTAATGAAAAAGCTTGAAGATAGACATTATCCTATCAAACTTGTCTGGCTAAGCCTTTATTTTTTTAGAATCATTTTTTTTCCTTAACATAAATATTTGGATTATTTTGGTGTATACAATTATAAGTGCTTATGAGGTGTGAGGGGAAAGGGTCCTGGTTCAAATATTTAGAAGGGAGTTTCACACAGATATATACTTAAATTAGACTAGAATAGAATTTCTATATTGTATTAAAAAAAAAATTAAAAAAACTTATTTTTTAAACAAAATAATGCAAAGGAAGTAACACCTAAATAAATAATAAATAATAAACACTTTCCTTATTTGCGAAGTTCAAATTGCAAAGAAAAAGAAAGGCTATGATGTAGGGAATGTGTGTAAGTTGAACTATTTTGGGTTTGTTTAGCAATGAGAGTTGCTTAGAACATGTAGTAAGCGGTTAGGCACCTCTACAAGAATACTAAGTTTCAAAAAAAAGCACACAAAGGCTTAAAATCACTAATTCTCAAAAAATTGGTTACAAAATGAGAGTACAAGAGTACTTATACAATTTGTTCTACAACTAACAACCATTAGTATCTTGTCAAGTGTCAAACTAACATGGTTACATCTAATACAAGTAACTAACTCATTAACAAGACTAACTAATTCAGATAAACTGATGCAGGGAATATGATGGGTTGTTTGTGTATGATTTAGAAACAATGAAAGGGCTGAGTTGCTTAGAATATAGAGATAAGTGGATAAGTACCTCTACAAGAACACAGTTCCAAATAGTACACAAAGGCTAACAATTCTTTCAATTAAAAAAGAAATGTATTTACAAAGAGCTTACATTCTCCTACTTATACTAGTTGTTTGGCATTAGCAGCCTTTAGATGGTTGACAAGTGTTTAAATCCTATAGGCTAATTCTTTTCTTACAAGGAACTAATGTACTTTCAACGAGTTAAAGGCTTAAATTTAACTTTAAAAGAGATCAAAGAAATTTTGCTGATTATACCAAAAACCCCACTAATAATGGCTGATGAGTGATGGGAGTACACTAGGACCGGTTTTCTGGCCATATGCTAAGAATATGATGCCGTTTCTTCTTTTTTGTTTTTCACTGTTTCTTTCCCCCAAGTAATTAAGAGAAAGGACTTGATGCCGAATTGGTAAAGGCTTAGAAATGCTCCAAGATATAGCATTATGATGGAATTATGGAAGGTTTTGAGTAACTCACAACATGCTTTTAAATAGTTAGAGTGAATTTATCTGTGTTGATTAAGTAATGCAGATTTAACCTGTCATAACTGATCAGAATCAAAATGTTCAGTTTTGACTCAAAATTCTTTTTTTCTTTTCAGTTTAAGAAGATATGAGTTAGAGGTAATCTCAAACCTATCTTAAAAAGCATTTATAAGGGGTTTTTTTTTTTTTTTTTTTTCTCTTGAATAAAATCATTTATAAATGCCCATTACTATTCTGATAGTTAGTGTTTTGACTTGATTTCATTGCAACCTTTTCTAAATTGAACTAAACACAAACGGGACTCCCCTACAAGTAGCTTGATTAAAGTGCCTAGAATGTAATGCCTTTAGCTGACCAGTCATACCAAAGTTCCTGCAGGCTGCAACCTGTCCTTGAGAGGGTCTAAAGCAATATAGTAGCCTTGAGGTCCTAATTCCTAATGCTATGAATTGCCAACAGTACGGAGAGAGGGGGGGTGCCCCCCCTATGGATGGGCTACACATGTCTAGGGTTATCAGATAAGAGAATTTTTAAGGGGCTAAGGCCTACTCAACTGCTCAAAGTCAATAATTATGTATCCATGACTTTTCACTATCTTAGGTTTAGCTGATAACTTTTCTTCTTATTGTATCAGTGAAATACTGAGATCTAGATTTGCTTACCTAAATTGAGAGGGTTAGAGAAATAGGATGGGGCTACACCTATATTTGCTTGTGTCAAATGAGAGGGATTGAGAAATAGGAGGGGCTGCACCTGATGTATAACCTGTAAACCCTAATCAATATCTACTAAACAAGTCTCATATATAGAGAGAGAGAGAGAGAGAGAGAGAGAGAGAGGTGACAGTGATCAACGGACAACATGGTTCTATCTGGGTGCCCCAGTTTGCGGTCCGGCTCTCATATTTTCCTGGACGGGCTAGGCTATTCTGGTGGTTTTTTTGGGAAGGTCTGGGCTTTGTGAAAGTCCGAAATCAATTTTGACAGGAACTGGGCCTATGGAGGCCCATATAATATTATGTGGCCCAAATGTATCACATATGTACCCAGCTTCAACTGCTTCTTTCTTTTTTTTATTATTTTTTTTATTTTTTCATGAAAGCTTCAACTGCTTTTGATTTGTGACTAGTGACATTTGTTATTCTTGGAGCTTATTCCATTTCTGACAAGGGAAAAAAAAATCGCCACAGATAAAAATAATAATAAGGCTCAATTACAATTTGCCCCTTCTAAGTTTTGTATCAGTTTCTTCTCCAAAAAAATTATTAAAAAAAAAAGTTTTGTATTAGTTTTCAATTTCGTCCTTAAAATTTTTATTTTTTTCAATTTTATCCCGCATCTTTTATTTCATATTCAATTCTATTTTAGCAAGTTTTATAAAAAACCAAAGATTATAAAATATTTAAAAAATAATAATTAAAGTCTTATTAAAACTTCTGATAATTGAGTTTTAATCGGAATAGTAATTTTCTTTAATTTTTAACTTTGATAATAGAGTTTCATTTAAAGTATACTATATTGATAATTTTAATATATCTATAAAGTGTCACGTGGCAAACTTATGTAGTATAACTTGTTTAGATTAAGCCGCATACTACAAGCATGGCATGCACAACCCAAATTTTATTATTAAAACAAAAAATTATGGCAGATTGTTAAACTAATATTAAAAAAATGAGACTTGTTTTGAATTTTTAGAAACTCTTGATGTTAGAATTTTAATTAAAGTAACATTCTTTGGCAAGACAATTATAGTAAAACTATATTAATTACTTGAACGTACTCATCAATCATCATATGTCATGAGAAAAAAAATAAAATAACTAATAGAAAATAAAAAAGCACTCAATTAGTACAACCATAATGATTAATACACAATTTTTATATTGTATATGATATGACTTTGATAAGATCTTATATAATATATATATATATATATATATAATTTATTATGAATTTCTTGATAATAATAATTGCGGGTTAAACGTTTATTATGAATTTCTTGATAATAATAATTGCGGGTTAACCCAGGGAGTTGGCTAAGTTGGTTGGGCTCTCAGTCTCAAGGTACTTGTATTGGGCTCGACTGGGTGTGCTCCCCAGTTTGAAACCTACTACCTGCACTTTGAAAAGATTTTTCTAGGCCAGCGCTTTACCCCTTCGTGAGCCCACCCGATGCAAACAGTGATTAGTATCTGGTTGAAAGCCTTGAGGAAACTGTGGGAAACCAAAAAAAAAAATAATTGCAAGTTCAACCCTATCAAAATAATAATAATAATAATAATAATAATAATTGCAGTTTCAATATTATATAATTTCACTTTTTAATATAATATGATGATGGTCATATAATTGCACATGGAATGAGTTTTTATTTTATTTTTGTATCTAGATCAGTTTTAATCACAACTTGTGTGAGTTTTTGTTTTAATTAAAATTTTTAAAATTCAGGGTTTAATTTTTAACCACTCCAAATTATAGTTATGTAATTTATCCAAGTATTTAATTAATGGCAACCATTTAGGACTAGGAAATTACTGTCTTTTTTTCTTGATTTTTTTTTTTTCTTTTTTTTTCTTTTTAAGATCGGAAAGTATAGTCACTTTTCATATACAAAAAAATACACACATGGTACAATCATGACTTCTATGACCACATTTTGATTGTAGATTAGAAACGTTTGGAAGAGGCAGCATGGGCAAAGGAGTTTGGAAGAGGTGTTTTTGATTTTAGGTTTTAGTTGGCGGCATTGGGGAAGGAAACTTTGGGTAAATTTTCAATGTCATGTGAATGTGACTACTTGTTATTTATTATGTGATTTGGATGTGTTGCCAGCTGTGAGCTTGAGTTTTCTTGGTGGAAAATACAAAATACATATAATTTCGCCCACAGTGGTTACCTGTGATATTTTACCTTTATTGGGCTTACAAATAATCTAGGCAAATAAATTTTATTGAAATAAATTTCACAATTACTTTAAAATTCAAATGAGGAAAGTTAAGATTACAAGAGAAAATTGGAATACTTCGATTCCCAGTTATAAAATATAAAACTGAAAAGTTATACTAATGGATATATCCATTACTATAACTTATAAGCTTTGATCTAAGTTTAGAGGTTAAGAGACAAAAAAAAAAAAAAGTGCTAGGCATGTAAATGAAATCCATTGATTTATCATAACATGGATGGTTCTGAATTTAGGGTGCGTTGATCACCACTTTGTGGATTATTCCTAAAGTAATTATTTCTTATGTGAAATTCATGTGGTTGCCTTCTAAACCAAATCCAATTATGCTTTGTTACATCGATGAACATATGATAACGACAAACCCTAATTCATGTGACCATAATTTCTAGATTATCACCATCATGTTTGTCACAATCACAAATCTAATGCACCATTTATAAGCGTTATCACGCTCTTTTTAAAAAAGGAAATTTGTCACGTGCTTTTTTTTTTTAATTCTAGATTTTTTTATTCAAAAGAACTTTAATAGTTTTTTAATATTAAATAAATATTTGATAATAATTAAGTAATTTACAAAAGGTAAAAATTTGGTCCAATACTCTAGTGCTCTTATATACTAGATTCGTCAGAATTATAACACATGCCCACTTTTGACAATGTATCATAATCTTGACATATCCAATTTATTGGAGCATTGAACAAAACTAATTTCATTTATAAATTAAAATATTAACGTTGTACAAATGTGCATTTCAAAGATTAAAATGATAAAAAAATGAAATTTTTTAAATCCGAAATGATAATTCACCCAAACATAAATCATATAATTTGCATTTTAAAAATTAAGAAAAAAAAAAAAGGAGGAGGAGGAAACAAAGGCTCTTAGGTTTTTTGTTTTTTTTGCTAAATAAAAGTACCCAAGTTAAATGCCAAGCTCCTCCGTATAAAAAAAAGGGTTAAATGCTAAAATAAGTAATAAATACGAAAGGAGCCAAAGTAATGAATTCGCTTGTGTTGGCTCCTTGTTTCTAAAAAAAAAAAGCTTGTGTTGGCTCCTTCCACTCGCGCCCATTTCTTTTGGTTTTTCACTTTCAGTCGACTTTGAAAATTTTCCAACTATAAAAGAAACCGGGAAATAATTGAGTCCATTTCCAAGTATTGACTCTCTTTGCCTCTTTGTCTTTGGAAACTTCTTCCATTTCATTTTCACCACCTTCAAATTAAATAAAAATAAATCTCCCTCTCTCTCATTTTCTCCTTTCACACATTTGAAAATTTTGAACTTTGAACTTTTGAGCTACATCTTTCAATCAAATAAAGACCAACCTAATTGAAACAAAACTGTCAAAAGTAAAACACCTTCAGTTCCCTCCTTGACTCCAAAAACTTCACCAACCCAAAATTTTAAAAATTTTGAGAAAACAATGAAATAAAAATTAGAACTTTGACAGGATTTTAAGGATCCCTCCAAAATATAAAACATTACCCAACATTACAAATAGCTTATCCTCTTTGCCTCAATCCTCAATCCTCATCTCACCTCACAGCTAATTACAATTACAGTAGTTTCCCTCGTATTCTATCTCTCAGTCTCTCATCATCCAATGGAGGCTGTTTCTCTTTGTGACCACAACAACAAAGAGAATATCCCACCTTCAAAGCACGCCAACCCAGTTCCTGTAAATGTCCAATCTTTCAAGAAAGGCACTAAAAGAAGGATTCTGAGGAAGCCTCTTGCTGACATTACAAACCTATTCAACAATTCAGTTCAATTAAGGGCAGATCAAGAAAGTATTAATTCTTTGGTGCCTACACGTACAACGTTTGCCTCAGCTTGTGCATCAAAATCTAGAAAGAGAAAAGCAATTGAACTTGAGGAGATTGATCCAGTTCAAGTGACCAGCTCCATGTCATTAAGGATGGGTTTCAGATAATCATACATATATGTTAGATATATAGTCATATAACAGATGAGATAAAGGGATTTTTTTTCATATGGGAATAGCAGAAGGCTGAATGCTTCTCAGCCCTTTTTTTTTTTTTCTATAGATTTTCTTAACTTTATTTCAAGCTCTAAAGAACAACTAATATCTTTTTTTTCTTCTTCTTTTGTATCGTTTATTTAATCAACTCCGGCACATTTTGTATTATTGTCAACATAAATAAAAATATAATTTATCTTTGAGGGAAAGTAGTGAGCAAAAATAAAAGATAAAAAGAATGCAGGCGTTATATACATTATACGCAGAATTATTTGATATATAAACCTTTGGCACGTGATTTGGAAAAAGTAGAACAATAGACATACGGAATCTTTTGTATGAGCTATGACTTGGTTTGAAAGTAACAACTAACAATTAAACATGAAGTCTTTTTTGAGAAGCAATTACCATGAAGTCTAATGTTCACCAATGGAATGTTTTTATTCAATAATAGGTGGAACAAATAAGAGAATTTTCATCATCTATATTTTTTCCCATAAAAAAACTATATTAATCTTTTAGTGATTGTTATCAAATCTGGTAATTGATTATTTAATAAATTATATTATTCACGTGTAAATATTCTAATGGTAACTTATAACGATGGGTGTGGGTACTCATTTGAATTTTAAAATATTTCTTTAAATTTTGCTAATGTAGTAAAGTATTTGATATTCATATTTTGCTAATGTACCCAGCTTTCCCCTCACATGGTCTCTAAAGTCTAACCTAGTAAATGAATCGCCAAAGTCAGAAGTAAAAACAAGAAAATAATATATAAAGATAAAAAGTATGTTAACAATTCTACAATGGATACAATCCAATCCACCACCATGAAACAAACGTCTCGGAAATTGCTTGTGCTTTTCTTTTCCCTTTAGACGACAAATTTACAGACTATCAAGGAATATATCTGGTAACTGTGTTTAAGTATTATTGTTCAATTTTCAGTGTTTTTGAAATTCGTGTTTGAATGTTATAGAAATAGGTGTCAGAAATATTATTCTAAAAAAAATATTAATGATTTTATTGCTAAAAAATAAAGTTATTTGCATATTGATATAGTTCAAGTTGCTATTAAACCACTCACTCGAAAGGGTATTAATGCTTCTATTCTCATGTGTTTAAGAGATGTTAGATTTAAGCATTTTAAAGATAGCATTCTTGGTATGATTATTGCTTCTTTGTATGACGGTCCTGTATCAGAGCCATTCTTTTCTGGCTGGTGATAGTGTTGTTGTGTCTTTGTCTCTTGTCTGTGCTTAACCAAACCTTTGGTGCTCCGTTGTTGTGTCTCCTTCTTACTGTCGTTGCCGCCACCCTAGACGTAAAGTAAATTCCCAGAATCTGACTGTAAAGCCTGTTTGAGCCAAGAGAGGGCGTGTAAGGCATGTGTGTGGTATAGGGTTGCTTAGGGTATGTGTTACCAAATGCAATGGTTGTGAGAAAAATATGATAATTGAGTGTTGAACCTAGGATAGTATGGATAAGTTGTGGAGATCCAACTCCTCTATCAGCTCCAGGACTGGTTGTCCTTATGATAATGTAAATGAAGAATATCACACTATTGAAGATAATGAGCTTCCTGATTTCCGAAAATGGAACATTCCTAAAGTGGATACTAAAACTATTTATAAAACTAGTTGGGCTGAAACCACTTTTCATCCCATCTACAAAGTGAAAACTGTTGAACAAATATTTTCTATTTCAAAAACTCATGAAAAATGTTGCTTATTTTCTAAAAGAAATATTAATGATTTTATTGCTAAAAAACAAAGTTATTTGCATATTGGTATGGTTCAAGTTGCTATTAAACCACTCATCCGAAAGGGTATTAGTACTTCTATTTTCATGTGTTTAAGAGATGTTAGATTTAAGTACTTTAAAGATAGCATTCTTGGTATGATTACTGCTTCTTTGTATGATGTTCCTGTTTATTTCAACTGTTATCCTAATCTTACTCTTGCTTTGGATGATCCTAATATTGTTAAAGTTTTGACTTTAAATATTGCTTCATCTAGTTATATCATGGACGAAGGTAGTAAACCTTTTGCTTTGATTTACCATATTTATTACAGATTGTTGGGTACTCAATTAAATCCTGGTGCTATAAATAATAGAGAACCTTCTAGTAAAACCATGTTAATTCAATGTTCAACTCCTGATGTTAAAGTTCAAGTTCCAAAAAATGATTCAATGGCAAGATATCAAGCTTCCCACTGAATGGTTGGAACAAGAATCTCCTGTTGCTAAACCTGTTTTTGATGAGCTAGATCTCACAAATATTCAACAATATCTTGATGGTACTGTTAAAATAAGTTTTCAAAATATTCAAACCTTGAGGATCAATGAAGGAAGATATTCCTTTGCTGGATCTGAAAGTATTTCAAAAATAGATCAAGATCTCAATGATTTTTTACAAAAGAATTTTGAAAAGCCCACTGATTTAAAATTAAAAGGTGTTTCAAGTGATAAATCTCAAATCAGTGCTGGTTCTATTCCGCTAAAGCTGAACCTTCTTCTCCATATAGCAGATCTGCTAATAATGAAGAAGATGACGCTAAATCTATTTGTCCATCTGATTTCAATTTTCCTCCTATTGAAAATCCTGTTAACCAATTAAGAGTTTTGATTGTTTTAGATGAAAACTTTGAAATTGGTATGTTTTCATTATACAATGAATTTATGCTTTCAAAAAACAGATCTAAAAGGAAATATTTCCAAAACAATTTTGCTCAGTCTGAAAAAGACCGTGTTAAAAGAAAATGGAAAGAAAAGATGCATCAATTGAAAAAACATATTTTGTTTTTTGACTTCCTTGAAAATTATTATGTTTCAAAAGATGAAATTTCAAAAAATCATTTGAATGTAATAAAGAAGTCAAATTTTGTTAAAGATGACAAAACCATTGTTAGTTCTAGTCATCCACCTCTTGAGACAATTTTGATAACTGGTGGCAAAACTGATGTTAAAGTTTCTCCTTTCAAAATTGCTGGTGATCAAACTCCTATTGTTAGTCTTATTGAACAAAACAATTTTACTAATGAGTCTTTGCATGTTATTGGTCAATAGCTTGACCGTATTGAAGAAAAAATTGTTGAAAAAACTGTTTCTGTTGAAAACACAGATTCTGACATTGCTTCTTCTGTTTCTGCTAAAAAGGTTTTTGATGATAATTTCCCAGAAATTAAAAGATTTGTTGGAACTTCCAAACCCATGTTTCTTACAAAAAATTAGTATTCAAAACCTACTCCTCCTGATATGCAGTTTGAAGAGAGACATTTTCAAACTCAGTTTTCTGTTTCTGCTGATAAAATTTATGAATGAAATATTGATGGTTTTTTTGAACAAGAAATTATTAATAAAATGGGTCATATGTCTATGGTTGGTATTACTTACCAAAATAATCATGATTTTGACCAACCTGAAATTGTTGATTTACTTGCTACTGGTTTTTCTGGTACTTTTCATGGATGGTGGGATTCATATCTCACAGAAGAATCCAAAGATTCTATTAAACATGCTGTTAAAAAGAATGATGAAGGTTTGCCTATTTTTAATGAACGAATTGGTCGAGGTATTTCTGATGGTGTTAATACCTTGATTTATACTATTATCAAATATTTTGTTGGTACTCCATCTAATGTTTCATCTCGAATTTCTGATTTGCTAAATAATTTGAGATGTCCTACTATGTCTGATTACAGATGGTATTAAGATATTTTCCTTTCCAGAGTAATGCATCAGAAAGATTGTTACAAGCATTATTAGAAAAAAAAAGTTTATTGACGATCTACCTCCTATCTTTGCTCATAAGGTAAAACAAGAATTAATTGGTAAAAATAATTCCATTAATTATGATAACTTAACTTATGGTGATATTTTAAGCACTATTAAAAAACTTGGAATTAATATGTGCAATGATGAAAAATTGTTAAAACACCAATTAAAGAATAAAAGAAAAGCTAAGTATGAAATGGGTAATTTTTGTGAACAATATGGTTTACCCCCTATTGATCCTTCCAAGCAAAAGGGTAAAAAACATGATAAAAGTTACAAAAATTATAGCCATAAAAAACATAAAAAATACAAAAAAAAATTTAATGATTTTTATGCTAAAAAGAAAAATGTTTCTAAAAGATATGTTAACCAAAAGTCAGGTAAAGGTAAATGTTTCAAATATGGAAAACTTGGTCATTTCAGTAAAGATTGTAAACAAAAACCTGGTAAGTTAAAAAATAAGTTTAACATGTTAAATATTGATGATAATGATCAAGAAGAATTATTCAGAATCCTTGAATCAAATAATTCGTCTGATTCTTTGGAAAATGATTTCTATTCTTCAACTAATTCTTGCTATCATTCTACTGATGATTCTTCTAATTCTCCTAATATTAAAATTGGTTGTAGAGATTTCTGTTGCAATGTTATTAAATTTGTTAATGTTCTCACCAAAGGTGAAGAAAATGAAAGTTTGTTGGTTAAATTGATAGGTCAAATAGAAAACCCTATGTTACAAAAAGAATATTTAGATCAGTTCAAGAAAAACTTGTTAAAAGATGAAACTAGTAAAAAACCTAAACAATAAGTTTTGAAGAAATTTTGGAAAGATTTAATAAAAAGAAATCCAAAGATTTAACTATTAATGATCTTCAACATGAAATTAATATTGTTAAACAAGAGATAAGTGAATTAAAACATGAATTTAAAAATATGAAAAGTGATAACCATAATCTTAAACAAGAATTGTTAATGTTAAAAATTGATCAAAATAAGTCTGATAATGAACAAGATGAGCCCAAAGATGGAAATGATTCCAGTCAACAGGCTTTTCTTTCTGATAAAGGTAATGCTGATAATCATTAACTTGCTCTTGTTAATAACATACTTCCCCCAAAATGGTTCACAAAAGTTAAAATTGTTGTTTCTCATGATTATCATTTCACTGTTATTGCCATGATTGATTCTGGTACAGATAAGAATTGTATCCAGGAAGAATTGATTCCTTCAAAATATTTTGAAAAATCAACTAAAAGATTGGTTTCTGCTAATGGTTCTCAAATGAAGATTAAATATGAACTGAATAATGCTCATATTTGCCATGATAATGTCTGTTTCAAGATTCCTTCTGTTCTTGTCAAAAACATGACTGATAAAGTGATTCTTGGCCTACCATTTATAAATGCTTTGTATCATTTTCTTGTTGAACATGATAGAATTACTACTGATCCTTTTGGACAGAAAGTAAAATTCAAATTTGCTTCAAAGCTTGAAATTGATATTAATGATGCTTTAGATCTGTCTTATGATTTTCCTACTAATATATCTATTCATGAACCACGGATGAGTTTGTATTTCACAAAGAATTTTAAAGGTAATGCTAGTAATGCCAAATTGTCAACTATTACCAATTACCCTAATATTCTCAATGATTCTTTGCAGGAATCAGGCAATGATGCGTAGATAAATACCACTAATAAGTGGGATAATAATAATATTTATATTTATACCACTAGTAAGTGGATTATTATGGCTCCCTCTGAAGAAAGGAAAAACAAGGGAAATGCTCATGCACAGGACTATTCTCAAAACAAAAGGCTCCCAGCGGGACAACCTTTTAAAATGCATGAAGGCACATCTTCTGGGATAAAACCCAATGGATCAACATCCCTTCAGGAATTTGTCCCGGCAACGGTGACATATTCAGTGGTGACATATTGCAGGAAGTTTTATCCAAAAGATTACAATTCTACAATGAAACCTCTTCAGAACTTCCAGATTCTATTAAATCTATTCTTGATAACCTTCAAGCTTCTTTTACTAGAGTCCACCATAACCTATTTCAACAAACCCTTCAAGCACTCGAAGTTCACCTTGTTAACCTTACTGCTCAAAATGAGGCTTATAAGAGCCATTATGCTAACCTTGTTTCAGAAAATGACCCTGTTCCAGAAAATAACCTTGTTTCACAAAATGAGGCTTTTAGAAGCCATCTTGTTAACTATCCGGATATTACAAATGATCCATACATTAGTTAACTCCTTGGCAAAGAGGATATCCATTCAAAGGATAAAATGACTATAATGGGCACTGATTATGCTAGATTGAATCTTAAGACCCAATATCAGTTAAGAAGTGTTGTTGCCAACTTGCCAATAGATATATAATCTCGTATTTTGGGAAGCAAGGTAATGTTTAGGTCTTTTGACCTATGGTTCGAATATTTCAAAACACTTGTTACAACTGCTATTTCTGATCCTTCTAATTCAGATGATATTGGTGATATCCTTGAACAAGCTGATTGGATAGAACACTTTGGGACCAGTCTCAGAGTTTATGAAAAGAAGAAACATCCGTTTCCTGGCCTTCTGGTCAATTATGGTGATAGTTCAGTTTCAGATGGTTTAGATGTTGCTAACAATTATGGTGATGATTCAGAGGATGCCGGTAAAAGCCCCAGCTGGCTTTCTGAAATGTTTGAGTATAGCTTTATCAGACTCATAAAATTAGCAAGTCTTAACCAGGCCAGCCAGCTTCCACAAATCATTCAGACAGCTATTAAAAATTTTGAAAGTCCCTTTGTTTCCATCAGATGTTGGAGCACCTTGCCAAAATGGGAAAGAGGTAACTGGATGGATGTCCAGCCATCAAAACATCTCGTTCTCATTAATGGGTACACCCACCAAGGACAATGGTATGAAGGAGATGCTCACTTATCCTTCCAAAACCCCTACGCCCTTGCAGAGTGTTGGAGAAACTATTTCAATAATCAAATTCTTGAAGTCATTCAAATCCTATTGAAACATTATCATTTCATGGGAAGTACAAATAGAATTTTTGTTTTTGACCCCAGACCTTATGCTTCTGCCATCACTCAAATGCACATAGCAGATCATTGTAATCCAAGAAGTTTTATCACTCCAGGGAAAACTCCACAGTTTGAGCCACTTCTATATTGCAGATTTTGCAATCAGTATGCTATTTATCATAAACATAAATGTAATGATGATCCTCCATGGGATCCATTTGATAGCTATCCATCCGATGCCTCTTATACTGATTAAATTTGTGGTCCCCTTGGGTTACTATTATAGCACTACTGTTTTGAAATTCTTGTTCTCACTGATAAAGTTATTTTCTCATGTTACTCCCATAGTCAGGAACTGTTTTAGTCAAGATTTTCCTGATCTCTTGTAGATGACTGATGATTGATTTCTCTATTTGTCTAGCTTGTACAATGGCTAAAAATGTTGCAATATTCAAATAATGATGTACTTGCTCCTGACAAGCCCATGCTCCTATGTTCTTGTGTCCTATGTTCCTGTGTAAATCCATGCGTCTAACAATATTGGAGTTATTAAAAAGAAAAAGAAACTTTGGTCATGTCATAGTCCTCCATGCTCCTGAAGATTCCAATTATGGTGCACAAAAGGACAACAAGATGATTTTTACGTGCAAAAGTTCAAGTAGCTCCTACATGTTCCATTATATGTTCAAAGTTTTGTTCAAAGTGTTCCTTTTGCTTTTTGTCCTCTCCAAGTCAGAAATTCTTCTACTCTTATGATTATGCCAAAGCCTCAATTGCTGGAGATTTCAAGACAAAAAGTGGAAAAAATTACTGTTCACAGATTACTGTTCATGGATTAATGTTCATGGATTACTGTTCACGCATTACTGTTCACCGACACTGTTCATTTTTTTACTATTCATGACACTGTTCACTCCGAATTTTGCCTATTTAAGTGGGGCTGTCCCTTAAGAGATTCAGAATTTTTTCTCAAAACTTTCTTTAGAATTTCCTCCTTAGAACTCCCTTCTTTAGGGAGCCTTCTTTGTGAGAAAGTTCACTTGTTTCTACTACGTCTACTTTGTTCCTACTATCCCTACAAACCTTGTAACTAGGACTAATTCAAGTTTTGTAACTGTTAACTTGTTCTGAGATCTTGTATTAACTACGACTACTGTAAGTGTTTTACTCTACTTTCAATAAGAAGTATTTTCAGTTTTATGTTCAACAGTGTGATCTTCTTCATTTACAATATCAGGAGGACAACTAATCCTGGAGCTGATAGAGGAGTTGGATCTCCACAACTTATCCATACTATCCTAGATTCAACACTCAATTATCATGTTTTTCTCACAACCATTGGATTTCGTAACACATACTCTAAGCAACCCTAGACCACACACATGCCCTACACGCCATCTCTTGGCTCAAACGGGCCTTACAGTTAGGTTCTGGGAATTCACTTTACGTCTAGGGTGGCGCCAACGACAGTAAGAAGGAGACACAACAACGGAGCACCAAAGGTTTGGGTTGAATATGGCTTTATTAAGTTCCTAAAATTAACAAGTCATCACCAAGCCAGCCAGCTTCCACAAATTATTCAAGATGCTATTAAAAGATTTGCGAGTCCTTTTGTTTCCATCAGATGCTGGAGTACTTTGCCAAAGTGGGAAAGAGATAACTGGATGAATGTCCAGCCTTCAAAGCATCTCATTCTCATCAATGGTCATACTCACTAAGGACAATAGTTTGAAGGAAATTCTCACTTATCCTTTAAGGATCCTTATGCTCTTGCTGAATGTTGGAGAAATTATTTTAATAATCAAATTATTGAGGTTGCTCAGAATCTATGGAAGGATTATCATTTCATAGGGAGCATTGATAGAATTTCTATCTTTGGTCCTAGGCCTTATGCTGATGCTATTTCTCACTTACGGATAACTGATCATTGTAATCCAAGAAGCCTTCTCATCCCAGGGAGAAGAACAGAGTTTGAGTCTATTTTATATTGTGGATTCTGTAATCAATATGCTATTTACCATGACCATCCATGTGATTCTCCGCAAGGTCCTTTTGATCCATTTGATGGATATCCATCCGATACTCTTTCTACTGATTAAATTTGTGGTTACTACTGTAGCATTACTATTTTGAAATTCTTGTTCTCACTGATAAAGTTAATTTCCCATGTTACTCCCACAGTTAGGAACTGTTTTAGTCAAGATTCTACTAATGACTGATGATTGATTTTCTATTTGTCTAGCCTGCACAATGGCTAAAAATGTTGCAATATTCAAATGATGATGTACTTGCTCCTGGCAAGCCCATGCTCTTATGTTCTTGTGTAAATCCATGCGTCTAACAATATTGGAGCTATTAAAAAGAAAAAAAAACTTTGGTCATGTCATAGTCCTCCATGCTCCTGAAGATTCCAATTATGGTGCACAAAAGGACAACAAGATGACTTAGGAACTCTACGTGCAAAAGTTCAAGTAGCTCCTATATGTTCCATTATATGTTCAAAGTTTTGTTCAAAGTGTTCCTTTTGCTCTTTGTCCTCTCTAAGTTAGAAATTCTTCTACTCTTATGATTATGCCATAGCCTCAATTGTTGGAGATTTCAAGACAAAAAGTGGAAAAAATTACTGTTCACAGATTACTGTTCACGGATTACTGTTCACAAATTACTGTTTATGACACTGTTCACTCTGAATTTTGCCTATTTAAGGGGGGCTGTCCCTTAAGAGATTCAGAATTTTTTCTCAGAATTTTCTTTAGAATTTCCTCCTTAGAACTCCCTTCTTTGGAAAGCCTTCTTTGTGAGAAAGTTCACTTGTTTCTACTACTTCTACCTTGTTCCTACTATCCCTACAAACCTTGTAACTAGGACTAGTTCAAGCTTTGTAATTGTTAACTTGTTCTGAGGTCTTGTATTAACTACTACTATTACTGTAAGTGTTTTACTCTACTTTCAATAAGAAGTATTTTCAGTTTTATGTTCATTATACTACTTGTTGCTACCGCCAATAGTGCCAAACAACCCCCAACCCCCAACAGACAACAGTTCTTCATTTTTATTTTTTGTTTTGAAAAACTTCCTTTCATGTCTCTCAAGTTTGGATCTTGTTAAAAACAAAAATTTATGTAATAGGAACTATAAACAAATTTGATTGCTTCCCTTTGTGACATTAAGAACACAACAAAATTTCACTTTTACTTTTTCTCAATATTTTTTTTTCTTAGGAAAGCTTATTTACTCAATATAATATTTGTGGAAAAATATCACCTCAAATCCTTAATGGCTCGCTGCTCACCAATGAGTCAATGACCAACCCATGATGAACCCATTTTGGTGTTTTAAAGCTTTTTTCTTTTATAAGTTAAAACACACTACAATTACTTAAGAAGCTAAGAGTAAATTACCATAAAAAAATTTTGAAAATTCAAAATGATTGTTACTCAAAAGATAGGTCATAGGAGGATAAGTAGATTCCATAGATTCCAATTAATTGGTAAAATTCTTTGTTGTCGAAATACGGACATAGATTCGAATTTGACTTATACAAAATAATAATTGATATCTTAACTTGATAATAGAGTAATTATTACAAAATGAGCATCATCTATTCAAATCTATCATATTTATTAGTAAAAAAAAATGTTAAGGACATTACAAATTTTATTACATATTATTTATAAATTGATGTGTCATCAATCACAAAAAATAGATATTTATTAATTTATTTATCGAGTTGTGAAATTCATAAGCATTTTTCCTCAAAAAAATAAAAATAAAATAAAGATGTAAAATTCATCAATCATATTCTTTATCACATTAATTTGTAAAGGTTATTTAGTAAAATTAATATTAGTTCCATCAAAAAAATTAAATGTGATTTTGTAAAGGTTATTTTTAGTAATTTTTTTAAATAAAAAGAAAAAACAAAAGATATTAAATGTGATTATTATTATCATGTCGTCAAAATTCAAATAAGCCTAATTGCTGCTGATTTGATCAATGAGTCAGTCATGCCGAGTTGGCCTGCCTTTATTGTTGCTTACCACGAACTAAATTTTTTTGAAAGCACCATGAACTAAAATTTGAACTAACCTTTAAACAAAAAAACAAAAACAAAATTTGAACTAACCTGAAAAAGGGGAAAAAAAAAAAAAAATCCCTCATAATTAACTTTGGCTCCGTTTACTCCGCGCCAAAATTTAGTACAGCAGGCTCTCAAATTGCCATGTGCTAAAACACCCGCCCGCGAAAATACTCGTACTTTTAAATCTCTCTCTCTCTCTCTCTCATATAATATTGCATCTCAAAAGTTGAAAATTTTAAACAAATCAAATTTTCATTCATCTCGCTCCTCGAAACTTAAAATTGAATCAAAATTTCAATTGGACAACAAAACAAACACAATTTTCCTTCTTAATGATTCCCTCCCAAAAAAAAAAAAAAAAACCATTTACCCAACACTACAAATACCTTACCTTCTCCGCCTCCACTTCACATCACACATTTACCACCATTACAAATTACAATCTTTCTCTTTATCACTCACAGTGACAGAGGTACATATAAGTTATAATCAAATCAATGGAGGGCATTGCTTTTTGTGATTGCAACAACAAGGAGAACATCCCTCCATTTTCAACAAAGAGGGCCAACCCAGTTCCTGCAAATGCTCTATCTTCCAAGAAAACCAATAAGAGAAGGTTGAGGAAGCCTCTTGCTGACATAACCAACCTCTTCTATGATTCGGTTCAACCAAGTTCGGTTCCAGAAAGCGTGTACCTTTTGCTTTCTTCGTCTGCTTCTTCTGTCTCTGTATCAAATTCTAGGAAAAGGAGAGCAGTACTGAAAACTGGTTCAGTACAAGTGGCCACATCCAACTCAAAGTCATTAAGGATGGGTTTCAGATAGTTATTCTAAAATTAATGTTCTTTCCCTTCTTCTTTTTTTCAAAATTTATTTTTTATGGTTCCTTTATGGTTCAGTTGTTGTATCAAAGGAATAAGGAATTTGTTCATTTGGTTTCTTGGTCATGTGGGGTTTAGATGGTTTTTATTTAAATGTATGATTTTTTTTTTTAAAGAATTTTATGTAAGGTGGAGAGGAGGAGTATTTAAAATGATTGAATTTTTCTTTTTTTTGATAGTTAAGTGGTTAAAATGTAAAAAGTTTCTTTCCAAATTAGTTTAGAGAAAAACTTTATAAACTCTTCATATATTTTTATATTAAGTATGAATTTTGAAATTTTAACTATTAGATTATATATTTTTTATTATATTTTTCATGCTTACAAAATTTCAAGAAGATTAAAAATCAATTGTTCTCTCATTTCATCAAATAAATGTTAAAATGTTAAAATTTTTGTAATTTAAAATTGTGTATAAAAAATAAGTTTATTGATCGAATAATAAGTAATATTTAATTTGAATAAAATTTGATATGTATCTTAAGAATATAAGAAATATGAAATTTAAGAATTAGATTTTTAAAATTCAAAAAAACAAAAAAGATATATGAGAAGTTTAATTGGAGAGAAACTTTGTTTTTTAAAATGTGAGAGGGAATATTTGAATTTTAGATATTTATGTTTGAAATGTCAAAATGTGTTACTTTAGTTGAATTACAAAAATTTTGGCTTAAAGGATTTTTTTTTTTTTTAGGAAACACTAAATAGTAATATATAGAGTTTATTAGAACACACAAACACAAAAGTAATATATAAAATTTTTTAAACAGACTAATAATACATTACATAATTAAAGTACCACTATAAAAGGACCTAACTTTTGTAGTAATAGCTTGGAAAATGATATAAAATTGAATGCATATTACTTACAAAATTAATTACATGTATTTTATGCCACTAGCTAGTGTGGCGTAGTGGTTGCCCCCTTCTTGATGGCTGTGTCAGGTGTGGGTTCGAGTCCTCATACCCCATGGGTGTGGGGTTTGGATTTTGGTTTCTAAGAAAAAACAAAGCACATGGGTGGAGTTCAAGTCGCGGGCACCATTATGTGTTGGTGGTACTCATAAGCGATGTATCTGTGGGGTGTGGTCGGCTGTGATATCACATGTGAGCCACCTTTTTTGATTCTCCAAAAAAAAAAAAAAAAATTAAATGTATTTTATGTTTTAAGGTGAAAGTGAATACCTTGTATTTACTTTGAATTATTATATTCTGTCTCCTATGTGTGACTATTTATTATTATATGTAATATTATCAAATTGCTATAAATATGTTTTGGGGGGATCAATTGTTAATAATTATTTTGTTATTGCTAATTGCTATTCGCAATTTATTATTATTGTTTCTTGGACTACATCTATAAGACAAAGCGTCTTCTGTAGCAAAATAATAAGACAAAGTGTCTTATTCTTTTTTTCAAAAAAAAAAAAAATGTGTCTTATTCTTTTTTTTATTCTTAATCAATATTGCTTTTTAGCATCCAATGTTAATAAATAATGAAGACATGACTCATGAGATCTAAGTTGTAGTTGTAGAAATGGAAATTTTGAGTTTCTCAACCATATCTATTTCTTATTTTTATTAAATCAATAAAAACATGAAGTAATTTGATTTACTTAATAAGGACAGAATCAAGTTTCTCTTTGCAGTAAGAGAATCATGAGGATGACTTCATCTTTTCTATCATATAAGCTCTCTTTATGTTTCCAATACTTCCATATTTTAATTAATAGCATGTGCAATTTCTTTTTTCTGTTATACTATGAGTATGACATTTCATTTAGCCTTGAACGAAAAGACATTGTAATAATGAGTCCACTCAATTGCCTTTAATTTCAACTTTGAAGACAAATAAATTTTGCTTGGCATATGTGGTAAAGCGGGTGGTACTTTATCAACGAATCATGTTTGTGAACTCCTTAACAAGATTTTTATTGAATAATTGGCATGCTTAGGAATATTATATGCCATCTCACCTGAGAGTCTATTCACCTAAGGTGAGAAGTCAGTTGGGAAGGATAAAATTTTTATAAGTTCAAAAACAAATTATTGATTTTTAAAGTTTGTCACGTGAGTATTTTTAATTTATCATTTTTTTTGTGATTGCTATCAATCTCAAAAAATTTTAAAATGAATATTATTGATCTTTTTTATTAATTGTCATTAGTATTGATGCTTATATGGCTAACAGAATAATGACAAACATTTTTAAAATGATGTAGCAATATTGTTAATATTAAAAAATTAAAATCCATTTTTACACAAGCAAACCTATGACTTGTTTTAAAATCCAATAATTGACTTGTTATGAAATGTGTCTTTCCCAAATCAGATACCAAAACTCCTTAATATACACACACATATATATACAACATGAACTTGGTAAAGTAATTGAATATCACTTCTCAACTAGGATCTAAAGAGTAGTGAAACTCTTAACTCTCTCTCTCTCTCTCTCTCTCTCAATGTATATATGTATAGGTTGTAATAATAATATTTAAGTTTGGAGAGTTTTAGTTTATAAAGATGATAAAATGGAAATTCGAGTTATGGAATTTTCTTTGAGAAAATTCAAGTTCTAGGATTTTTGATTGGTCGAGACTTTTGCTCAATTGGTCAAAACTTTTGCTTGATCGATTTAAGTGATGAGGAAAATAATCCTAGAGCTTCTACCTCACTCAATTGCTCTCAATTGGTGTTCGATTGCTCTCGATTGCTTGATTCCTGTTCGATTGATCGATTGAAAGAATTCTTGATTGATGCTCAAGTCCTCTCAATCGATCGAGACTCGTAAAAACTATTTTTTGCATAATTTTGTGGTAACCGTTCTGAATATTAGGAAATGTTTTAAGTTTTGTGAACGGTTTTATGAGGCATCTTAACTCGCTATTCATACCTCTTGAAGGGAAACAACCCTATGGCTATAAATAGAGATTCATGTTCACTTAATAGGGATCTAATTCATTATTTTCTCTCCCAAAAACAGTTTATAAGAAACACAAAAAATCCTGTGGGTATTATCCAAAATTTCTATTTGAAGAACCCAACAAACTTGGTTGTATCATGAGGACATATTTATGGTAACCCTTTAGCAACATTAGTGTGAGAGCAAATATTATCTAAGGATAACAATTTGTGCCTTCGAGTTATCTAGTTTTCTTTTCTCTTTTGTGTTCACTTTGTTCTTTCTTGATCACCATTGTAATATCTCCAACAATCTTAACAATATATCTACAATGGAAGGAGCAAGTGATGTTACAATGTTTAAGATGTTGAATCATGAATTAGTGAATCTGGGTCGCTTTGATGAAACCATTTTCTCTCGGTGAAAAGACAAGATGAAATTCCTACTCATTGCACTAAAAATTTTCTATGTCTTGAACCCGAATTTGATGCATTTTCCTACTGCAAGCAATGAGGACACTAATGAGATCAAGGCACAAAGGAAGAAATGAGAGGAAGACAAACTTATTTGTAGAGGACACATACTCAACACTCTTTCAGATCGTCTCTATGATCTCTACACATCAATGAAGTCACCGAAGGAGATTTGGAATGCTTTGGAGGCAAAGTACAAAATTAAGAAGATAGGTACGAATAAATTAATCATTCAAAAGTGCTTTGATTATAAAATAATTGATAATATCTCAGTTTTGTATCAAGTGCATGAATTACAGATTTTGGTTTATATACCTTCGTGATTTGTCAATCAACATTCCTAAATCATTCCAAGTGGGTGCAATTATTGCAAAACTCCCACCAAATTGGAATAATTATAGGAAGAAGCTTCTGCATATGTTAGAAGATCTCACTCTAGAGCAATTCGGACAACATCTCCAAATTGAAAAGGAAAGTCGAGTTAGAAATGAAACTAACACCGATTCTAAAGTGAATGTGAACAATGTTCAAAGTGGGAGTTCAAGTAAAACCGATAAGAACTTGAAAGTGAACAAAAATGGGAGTGGTTTCAAGAAGAACAACTCCAAGAATCCCAACAAAAACAAAAAGAACTAGGTTTGTTTTCACTGTGGAAAGAAAGGTCATTACATTAACAAATGTAAACTCTTGAAGAACAAGAAAATGGATAAAGAAGGCAATGCCAATGAAACAAATGTCATTGAGGACATTATTGTTATGGTAAGTGAGATACATATTGATATGATTACTAAATCTCATATAGTTGTAATTGCAAATTCTCTTGATTGGTGTTTTGATTCTGGTGCAACGGTGCATGTGTGCAACAACGAGGAATAGTTCAATACTTATGAAGAGTCTTCCATAGAACAAGAGGTGCTGACGGGCAACCACAATAGAGTAAAGGTTCATCGAAAGGGAACCGTTGAAGTGAAAATGAGTTCTGGCAAAAAGATGGTCTTAACCAATGTTTTTCATGTACCTAATATTAAGAAAAATCTCGTATCTACCAATTTGTTATGTAAGAGTGGTCAAGTTAATCTTGTCCAAGAATGAGATATTTGTAGGCAAGAGATATGCTATTGATGGCATGTACACACTAATTATTATTAATGAAGATGTTTCTAGTTGTGCTTATATTGTTGATTCTTCTTATTTGTGGCATGCTAGACTAGGGCTTGTAAATTTCAAATACTTGAAGTTTATGTCAACCCTATAGTTATAAATAGTGATTCATGTTCACTTGATAGAGATCTAATTCATTATTTTCTCTCCCAAAAACAATTCTAAGAAACACAAGAAATCTTGTGAGTATTCTCCAAAATTGCTATTTGAAGAACCCAACAAACTTAGTTGTATCTTGAGGACAAATGTGTGATAACCCTTTAGCAACATTAGTGTGGGGGCAAATATTGTTTAAGGATAACAATTTGTGCCTCCAAGTTATCCAACTTTCTTTTTTCTTTTGTGTTCACTTTGTTCTTTCTTGATCACCATTGTAATATCTCCAACAGTTCCTCTAATGGTAAGAAATTTTTTGGTTTTCGAATGAAACATATCATATCAAATCCAAAATTGAAAATTTACATTGACAGAGTTGAGCTCTAATTAGAACTTAAATTTAATATATGTCTTATATCAATACTTGAGGCAGTTTCATTGGAGAAATGGCTAAATACGTGGACAAAAATAGATTAAGAAAATCCTAATTGGAGTGATCCTTGGTATTTCTCGTCCAATAGCAAATCTCTCTCACACTCTCTCTCTTTCTCCGATTAAGTACTGGGATTTTGCTTTGACTCACCTTATTTTCTTACATTTAATTGAATCCAAGGTTTATTGTGTCATTTTTCTCATATTTATCCCTTTCCACAAATCGACCTTGGCAATTTTAGGAGTGATGAGAAGAATAAAGGTCATAAATGTAAAAGGAAGTGAAAATTGATTATAGACTACTGAAATGCAACAATGGCTAGTACCCAAAAATGTCAAAGCTTTTAAGGGCTTCTTATGGCTCACTTGGTACTATAGAAAGTTCATATAGTACTATGGACATAATTGCATCTCTCATTACCTAGCTTATTAAAAAGAAGTTCATTTACTTCGACTGATCGAGCTAAGAAGCTTTCTATAAACTTTAGATTGTTGTATCCTAGGATCCTATCCTTAAACTGCCCGATTTCTCCTAACAATTCATAATAGATTGTGATGCCTCATGCTATGGGATTGGTGTTGTACTTATGGAAAACCAAATACCTATTGCTTACCACAATCAAGCCTTGAAGGGAAAGAGTCTCCATTGATCCACTTACTTGAAGGAACTATTGGCATTAGCATTTTCAATGAAAAAATGGAAACCCTATTCACTTGGCACCCATTTGTAGTGAAGGCATACCATCAAAGTTTTATATTTTTGTTGGAACAAAGGATTAGGACTCTAGCATAGCAAAGTTGGATCACCAACCAATTTGGGGTGGAGAACAAAAAAAGGGAAGTAGAATAAAGTGGTGGATGCGTTGTCTAGGATGCAAGATGATTCGACTAATTTGGGGGATGATGCTAGTAATTCTCTTGGCAATAGTTTGTTCATGATTCCTTTTCCTAGTCCTTTTTGGATTAATAAATCAAAAGCTAGTTATAAAGACAACGTAGTGATTTAGAACTTCCTATATGCCTTGCAAGATGGTGGAAAATCACCTAAGGGCTACCCTTTGCATAATTTCCTGCTTCACTATATAGGTAGGTTGTTCTTAAATCTTGATTCTAGGGTTGAAGCTTAAGGTGTTATGGTTTTGCCATTATTGTCCCATAGGAGGTCATTCAAGGTATTTGAAGTTCTTGCATATGCTTAAAGAAGATTTATATTGGTGTGCCATGAAGAAAGACCTTAAAAAACATCTTTGAGAGTATAAGTGTGTCAAAAGATGTAGTAGAGAAATGACATCCAGAATGGATTTTGTGGAGGGTTTGCACAAATCCCACATGCAAGATGTGATATTGGTAGTGGTGGACAAGTTAACCAAATATGTATACTTCATTCCACTAGCCTATTCTTATTCAACAGTAAAGATGGTTACGTTATATGTCTAACCTGTCTTGAAATTACATGGCATGCCTACTTCCATTGTTAGTGGCCGAATTCTAGTGTTCATGGCAATATTTTGGGATGAATTAATAAGATTACAAGGGGTTGAGATCGATAGTTATTTATATTATCTCACCCTTAAACTAATAGGTAGACTGAGGTAGTCAATTGAAGCTTGGAACATGATCTTTGTCCTTTTACTATAGATAGGACTCATGAATGGGTGGAATGGCCGCCCATGGTGGAAGTTTAATTTAATTCCAACTACTGCATAACCACTAAGCTAACCCCTATTTGAAGCCGTGTAGGGGTAGTAAGTTGGTTTAATATCAACTTCCACTACCTCACAAATTATTAAATTAGGTAGTATGCCGTTCTAAGGGTCTAAATAGTTTTTCAATCGGTATTATAGCATAGGTTCAATTTTGTAGGATTAATCTCCTTGTGTGATCATTGACCCCATTTCTCATAAATGAACTCAAGTGACATGCTAATCATAATTGTGATGATTTAGTTCAAGAAAATTCTAATAATAATCCTAGAATTTTCTTTGATAAGCTTTTTAGGGAATTGATAAAATGTAAGAAAAATCCTAAGAAAGATTGAACTTGAGAAAGAGGCCTTAGGGTGAAACTAAATGAATCAAAAAATTGGTGGAAAAGTATAAGGAAGAGAATGTCTCCCTCATGAAGAAGGTAAATGTCATGACCCAAATTCATGGAACATGAATTTAGATGCATGACTAACTTGTTGATCTTACACAACTCAATAAACATAACTAATTTCAAATTTAAATAAAACTCCAAGAAAACAATGCTCTTGATAAATTTCTTACAATATCTAAAATCCACAATTTAGAAATAATCTCCAAATACTGTAAAATCTAAAACGAAATAAAAATAACTAAAAATCCTTTAAGATTTCAAGCATTATTGACGTCGCCTAAAAACTTCCATGCTCTACCTCGCACCTTACGAAGTGATTCAAAGATTTTGTTTCCCATCTAAATTTAATCTAAAAATTGTAATTAATGGGGTGAGCCAGACATCTAGTAAACAATTATACACAATACACAACAGAATAGAGTCAAGCAAAGTACGAGTATTTTGATTTCACAAATTCACTCAATGATATCAAATATAGTTTTCCAAACATATAGGGTCTATTTGAGATTCGCTTATTTTGTTGAAACTGAAATTTTTTTGCTGAAAGCACTATAGATAAAGGTAAAAGTTAACTGAAATAGTACAATGGAACCCATGAATAATACCAAAAAATGCAATGGGCCCATGAATAGTAGCAAAAATAAGCTGAATAGTAAAATAAACTTACAAAATTAATCAAGCCAAACGGACACATAATGAGTCACTTATTACATATGTAATCAAATCTTAACATCATTCAAAAACACATACAAAAATTGATTAGAGCACAGTGTCACATATACACATATCATATATTCTCGCATACAATCCTGTGAACGAATACCAATATCTAATCTCTGTTGGTAAGGGATCAACACTTATTCTCACATACAAACCTATGAGCGGGCTTACATAAATATCTAATCAATTCTAAAAATACTTATTTTGAGTCACATATCACAAAAACAAAGTTTATACAAAATATAATAATTTACTTGATAGTAACAATTATTCCAAATACAGAGGCATATCAAAGATCACAATATTGAATTGAACATAAACCAAAGGATGCTTGGCTCTCTTAGGGAATGAATAAGAACTGAGGAGTTTATATAAATATTTTACAATTCTTGAGTAAGTCTAAAAGCTCAATTTGCTAAAAGAAACGTTTTAAATACCATTTGGAAAAATAGGAATTTGACTTTGAAACCACTTGGTTTTAAACAAATTTAATGAATAAGAACCTTTTTAGAAAACTTACTTTGAAACTCAATTATTTTCTGAAAGTAGTTTAGTTTAGAAATCATCTTTTAAACGAGAATCGGATGTTCAAAACATTATTTGCGATTTGAAGTTTCTCTTTATAACATTATTTAAAAGTCGAAGTTTCTCTTTCAATGATGTAAAAAATGCTTTTGAGTTTTGATAAACTTTAGAAAATGTATGCTTAAAAACATAACTTTTGAAAACTTTTGACTTCTAGGAACCTAATGAACAAAATTGTGCATATTATGCATAATTACTTACAGCACTTGAATCACTCTGAAAGTCAAGCCGAAACAACTTCCAAAAAGTCTCAAAACACTCTTAAATAAGACCTATAATCAACCATGGAAATTACTTAATATCCTCCACAAAATATGCTTATCGAGTTTTACAAATTGACTCACTAGGACAATACTTTGCTAAACTCAATGATAACACTGATGCAAAGCATCTCTACCCAAAAGTATGTTTCCTTGATTTTATCAAAACTCAGAGGCAATAGCCAATACTTTAGGATTTAATATATGTCCTAAACAAAAGTAAAACCTTAAACATGAATTAGGCTCTATAACCATGACTTTGTTCTAAAATACACACTATGGGCAAACCTAGGATTTAAGTAAATATACATAACCCCAAAGAAAATGTTAAAGCCACCTAATATATATAACCACAATTGAAAACCTTATAGCCATCCTAATATATATATATAAATATATATATATATATATATATATATATATAAAACCGCAATTGAAAATGTGAAAGCCTCGTGACTAAAGATTTGATCCATGACTTGTTCATAAATATACACGGTGGCCAATTCTAGAATTTAGTATATATATAAACCAATGAAAACATAAAGCTATATAAATGAATTGAGTTTCGTAAGAGCATTCACATCCGGGAATTCTATTCTATCCTATTTTACCATCCCAAAAAACTACTTTATCAATTATACAATCATTTTACAATACATCCAGCATCCCAACTTTTATTTTCCCATTCTACTCATTAAAATAATATATATTATCTACTAAAATATATATCCCAAAAAAACTAATTTTCTCTATCTTCCTTCCTCCCTCGTCTCTCTCTCTCCACCGTGAACAAATCCAAACCCCAACCATAGAAAGAACAACCACATGAAAATGGCCACCTTGCCACCACCACACCATCGGCTAGCAACCATCACCACAACCAAACTCACCACCAACAACAACCACAAGAAACAACTACCAAGAGGAAAAGAAACACAAAAAATTGCCAAAAACCACCACCAACAACCACAATCACAAGACATGGCCACCATAAAAACCACCAAGAGAAAAAAAAAAAAATTTCGAAGAACCCACCACGAGGAAACACAAAGACACCAAAATTAGAAACCCACGCCGCTGATCAGAAACCCATGCCGCCGATTAAAAACCTAGGCTGTCGATTAGCACACAACTCGCCGATCTCCACCTAAATCACGCCAATCTCGCCACAAAGACCCAGAAAAATGCCATCATCGCCGTGAGAAAGGGACTAATCTCGCCACGACCTTGAACGACCACGCACAACCTTGCCGATCTCCACTGCTACACCCATGCTAATGAGTCCGTGACCACGCCGAATCCAACCCAACTCCAGTGGCATGCTTTGAACGAGAGAGAGAGAGAGATGTGAGAGAGGGAGTGAGAACTGATGAGGTTGAAAGAAAGGGAGAATCAGAGAGAGAGAGAAAAAAAAAAGATAGAAAGAAATAGCTGAGTGGGAGAGAGAGAGAGAGAAAAATAATATAATAAGTTTACAAGTTGCTACAATACCGTCTTAAAAGTAAGACGATACTATAGCAGTATTGTAAAAAAATTTATAAGTAGCAGATCGGATGTTGGGGTTATTTGGTGCATTAATGCTAAAATTCTCTTACATATAGCATTTGCAATACCAAATGTGAATGCTCTAATCCATTGTTTTGTTCTAAAATACTCATAGTGGCTACCTAGGATTTAATATACATATAACCAAAAGAAGATGTAAAGCCATATACATAACCTTTTTAAATTCACTGCATGTACTAGAATGGACACAGTGGGCAACTTGGGGTTTAATACACATTAACCCTAATGAAAACGTAAAAGTCCTATACATATCTTAAGATTGTAATCCATGGCTTTGTTCTAGAATGCAATTCGTAGGAAACTAACGTAAAGTGTAAACCATATTCTAGGAAAAATACCCCTTTAAACAATCTACACATCCCTAACGTTTTCCATGTGATAAGGGTATTTTTAGACCTACAAAGCTGACGACATGACAAGACTGACGAACACATTTCTGTGGGCAAATGGATCCAAAGGAAGCGAACCTCAGTTAAGTGAACCTTAATATGGATGGATCCAACAAAAGGGATGGGCCCTAGGCGGATGAACCTAATAGAGGGGGACGCATGGTACTTACGTGGCTCCCACGTGGATGGAAGTGCTCATCAAGAATCTTGATATGGAAAAGCCTTGCACCCTACGCCCAACCATGATTGAGGGTCATCTTCAAGGAAGACCATCCTGAAAAATCCGAAATTTTGATGGAGAGTTCTCCCTATAAGGAAATGCCTTCCTCCTCAAGAAATTAAGGTCAAATCTACACCACTATATAACCCCCAAAACCCTATCTCATAAAGGTACGCATAATTTACCCCAGTTTTGGCACTTTAGAGTTGTGAAGAGTTCTCTAACTTAATCTTTGAAGGGTATTTGTCCAGTACCACACCGTTACTCTCTGTAAGATCTTCTTCTTTTTTTGTGTTGTGCAGGTCTGGTATCGAGTGCGTGAGGACCGTGTGACTTACTAATGATTTTCGGCATCATAACCATGATAAAATCATAAACCTTTAATTCTTTATTTCTAAAAGTGAGAAATCATACCTTGAACGATTTGGTTGCATCTTCAATTGTATGTGTTCTAAACTCCAAGTGAAAAAATACACCTCTTAGCCTAACTACAAAATAATCATCCTATTGCAGCGTTTTTTTCCCTGCGCTTTTGAAAATCGCCGTAATGGAGGAGCCTGTAGCAGCGCTTTTTGGAATTGCTGGTATAGGAAATCCTATTACGGCAGCTTAAAACCGACGCTTTATAAATCGCTGCAATAGGAGGCCTATAGCAGCGATTTCCAAAAATGCTTGTATTGGAAGCCTTATTGCAGTGTGTTATAACCGCCGCTATAGGTTAGATTTATTGAATTTTTTTTAATTATTTTAATTTTTGAAAGTATCCTATCCCGGCGCTTTAAAAGCGCTGGAATAGAGTTGACCTATCCCTAATTTATGAAAACCCTAATTTATCTCTTCCTCTACTTTATATTTAATGCATCAGAGAAGTGAGCTTAGTGGGATAGTGGGCTGTAATTACTAACAAAAAGTACTTATGCATATATATAATAATAATAATAATAATAATAACCTTAAATAAAGATATGCGGGGTATTATAGTAAAAGATTTGGACCAACTTATTAATTAAGTCTAGGACTTAGTTGGAAAGGTCTTCTGGTGCTAGACTTGATGATGTAACTCATTCTCAAAAGCACAGTTCCTTGATAAATCTAGTCTAGGTTATACCACTTCTTAACAGTATTTTTCATCTCAGATCATGAAAGAAAGAAAGAATTAGTTTATTTATATACTTCCTCACATTAGTGACACAAATAGGGGGTTACACCTTTGTTTTTTTTTATTTTTTAAACCCACTCCCATATATATGTCGTATGTGTATGTTTTATATATGGAGAGAGAATCCAATTGAATAGTGGTATCTTGGATGGTTAGGTCATGTCCAATTGTCCACTAATATTAGGAAATTAGGTTGACCAAGCAAAGCTTGGCCAAATTCCAACACACCAGACACCAGTACCAACAATATCAAGGATTTTAAAAGCAAATTATGGATTCCTTCGATGAAATCCTTCAAATTAAGTATATTCTATCAATTAAATATAAGTCAATAAAAGATTTGGTTGAAATGATGTTTACTGTCACAAATCTCATTTAGATGATTTTTAGATTATTACAATTCTCTAAGCGTAGTGCTTCTTCTTTAATTAGTATCCAATATAGAGCTAATAAAAGACATTCAATCATATGTCACTCAGCAGCGTAATTGACTATAATCTATATTACTGCCTGATCATAAAAAAAAAAAAAATTTATATTATTTTCCTTTGCATGATATCATATTCATATGATGGGCATGGATTGTACTTCTATTTTGTCTTTTAAGAAATTTTATTTTATTGATCAATTAAGTGCGGTGAAATGGAAAGCGATGAATGTGATTATGTGAATAGACATGTGATTTTGTAAATGTACGAGATGGATGGAAATTGTACATATTCAATACACACATTTTTTTAACGAGGCTAATATTTGTCATTTTGGGAAAAAAGTGTACAATCTTTTTAACTACAATGTACACTTTACATAAGCAATCAAATGTAAAAATATAATTTTCCTTAATTTTATTATGAATGCAAATCAAGTTTGAACTAATCATAATTCTAGGGGAAAATTACGTTTTACTCCTTTAAATTATACCATTTTTTACACTTAGAGCAACCGCATTAAAGATTGCAAAATTGTGTAAAATACAAAAAGTAGTTAATTTTACACATTTTAACAAAAAAAAAAAACACTCACATCAGTGCTTGCAAAATTGTGCTTATATACAAAAGTGCTACAGTAACTGTGCAAATATGCACGATTACTGTAGCTTTTCATTTGATTTTTTAATTGTTTTTTCTCTCTCATATGATTATTTCTCTCCCTCTACTTTCTTTCTCCTCTATCTTCTTGAATCCAAAAAAAAAAAAAAAAAAAAATGTAAATCATCAAATTCTTCAAATTTATTCTAAATCTAGATCCCAAATTCATCAAACCCTTTTGTTAGGACATATGTGTTTTACTTGTTAAGAACATATGTCATTCTTTTATGTAATTGGTTAATCCTTTGACAAAACGCACTTTACTTGTAATTGGGTAGATTTAGGTGTTCTTAATATTTCAAGAAACAAGGTTTCAAGATCAAGTGTTAAAGCAATTCAAGTCTGTCCAAGAAACAAGCTGAATAGTGCAAATTCATTAAATCTCGATAGCTGACTCGACAGCTGCATCTATCGAGCTTAAGAAAGCTATTTCAGCTCGTGTGCTCGACATCTCCTTGACAGCTACTCGACAACTCTTGTTTGTCGAGGTTTAAGAATTTCAGAATTCTAATATGATTTTCTTGAAATCCGTGAATGTGTCTTTGGGCCTTCTTTTTTCCTAACTCTAGACATATAAAAAGATTATTTTAAGGGTCGTTAAAGAGTACACAAGTTGCACAAGTTTTGAGAAAAGTTTGCTCAAGCAAATTGTGACCGGAGATAGAGTTTTGCCCTAGTTCATCTCTTCTGAAGAAGTTGCTGTGTTTGTACACCGTAGGGTCTTGTAACCAAGTATCTTCTTGATCTTCATCGTGTGGATGAACTGAATAACTTTGCAGCTAACAATCTTCTCTAGTTGGTAATTGAAGTCGCGTATTGGAATCCGCGCAATTGGTTAGTCACGTACTTGGGAGCCGTGCATCAAAAGAAGAAATTGTCACCACAGAATGAGTCCAATTGGGTATTGGGGTAAGGTTTCAACTGTAGGTTGGTATAAGGTACTGGAATTTCTTTACTTATAACCGCTTGTTCTGATAATAGTAGAATTTCGGGGGTGATGACCTTAAAATCACCCTGTGAGGTTTTTGCCGTGTAGGTTTTCCTCATTCGTAAATAAATCACTGTGTTAATTTATTTTCCGCTGCATACTTTAGTTATTGGTGATTTGTTTGTGCTACCACGAGCTTTGCATGTTAATTTGATTAATTAATAAACTTGGGTAATTAATCAATTAATCCATCATAAGGGGTCAATACGTTTTTGGCCTATCACCTCTCCTTAAAAAAAAAAAAAAATCCCATCAAATCCATATAACTAATCAAACCTAAAATGCAGAAGTGAAGAAGAAGAAAATGCCGAAGAGGAAGGAGAAGATGTAGAAGAAGAAGTAGTAGCAGCAGCAGCGGCAGAGAAATCCGCCTAAAATTCGCCCAAAATCAGCACTCACAGTAGCAGTGAAATCCGCCCAAAACCATCACCCAAAATCAAAACCAAATTGCAAACCCAAAATCACCACCCATGGTGAAACCCAAATTGAAAAAGAAGAAGAAGAAGAATGAGAAGAGGAAAAAAAAAAAAAAATTTTAAGGAGAAAAAGACGAAAGAAGAAAGAAAAGAAAGGAGAATGAGAAAAAGAAATAGTGAGTGGCGTGGGTTAAAAGTTGGTGTGGTCATATGGGTAGGTGTGAAATAATAAAAAATATTATTTGAATAAAAGAGAGTGTAGAATAGATAAATTGATGTGTGTACTTTGTAAAAGTGATGGTATAAAATAAAAAAAAAGCAGGTTCTTTTTGTAAAATACACAGAAATTTTTAGAAGGACTGATGCGATTGCTCTTACCTCCCTAAATTATGAGAATGCATACTTTACCTTCCTAAATTATCACCCTCATAACATTTGTCCTCCTAAACTATGAGAGTACAACCTTCTTAAACTATTACTTGTGTAACACTTTGCATCTCATCCTATGGGTAATTGTTTAGAGAAATAAATGTGAATTGTCATAATTTAGGGGAGTAAAGTGTACATTCTCATAATATAGGGGAGCAAGTGTAAAAATGAGTATAGTTTAGACAAATAAAGTGTGCATTCCTAGAGTTTATTAGGAGAGTAAAATGTAATTTCCCCTAATTCTAGACTATCTATTTAAGTTTTGGTTCATTTTCTTATTAAGTTAGTTTAAATTTATTCATGAGTTACTTGATTAATTTATTATTTTCCCATATATAATATATTCTAATAATTTCTATGATCAAAACTCTTTACTTTGTCACAAATCTATACTATAAATTAATGATTAATAAATTATAGTTAAAATTATATTATTTGAATTAAATAGATGAAAATTATTTTTGTTTATGAACTTATAAAAATTAGATTCACTAACTTTTATATATATATATATAATTTGTACTACAAAATGACTATTTTTATTTTAAATAAAATACAAATAATAATTAGATGTTTTATGGACTTATTTACAGATTTACACAATCCATACTAAAGTTTATATATTTTAATGTTAAGAGTTTTGTAACATGTACAACTGATACTTTCTGATGTTTTCAATGAAGATGTTTAGGATTAAAATTCTCCTCCCCCAACTATCAAAATATATTAAGAAAGAGAACTATCATAATACATGTATTATATTTATATATATACACTTTAATTTAGTCTCATACTTACAAGTTTGTTTCATGATCACATTATTATGTTAGAGCTCAATTTGTTTAATAATTATTTAAAGATATTGGTTAACCCTAACTCCTATATACACTACCAAGGGGTTTTTGTAACATAGACTTCAGAATAGTAAAGAATTAGCTATTGATGGTTTTATCTCATAGATGTAGGCAGTCATGTATGTTGGATTAAGAAAGCTTGACCTTGGTTAATTAATTCATTTATCCAAGTTGATTAATCAAGTCAAATTACATGCAAATCATGGAGGCACTAACAAATCACCAAACAAACTAAATGTAGTGGAAATTAAATTAACATGGTGATTTGTTGATAAATGGGGAAAACCTTTCGTAAGGCAAAAACCCCACTGAATGAATTTAAGGTCACTACTCCCAAGAATCCACCAATCAATAATCAAGCGGTTACAAGTATGAGGAATTTTACTAGTACCCCGGCCTATCCCAAAATACCAACCTATAGTTGAACATTCGCTCTAATACCCAATTGGATTTGATCTTGTAGTAACCTTTTTTTCTTTGATGCATAAATCTCCAATCTGTGATTTTTGTTGGTTACAAAGTTCTTCACTTCATAAATGATGAAGATCAGGAAATACTTGGTTACAAAACCCTAAGTCGTACAAACGCAGTAATTTCTCACAAAGAAAAATTAAGTTCTTGGTCACTGTATCCGTGTATGACGACTCTTAAAATAAGCTTTATATATGTCTAGGGTTGTGAGAAAAGAAACCCTAAACAAATAATACAGCATAGGCCGAATTTCAGATCTAGAAATTCTGAAAATGTAATTCTCAATAGATCGAGCTTGTGTAAAGCTTGTATCGAGCTTCTTATTTAGTCTCGATAGCAGCTATTTGTTGAGCTATTTGTCGAGCTTTAATAAAACAGGTTTTGTTCACTTGTTTCTTAGTTTAATTTTCATGCCTTTAATACTAACACTTGATATGTTTGAACAACATATTTCTTGATATATTAAACTCGACTTAGTTCTATCCAATTACAAGTAAAGTGCGTTTTGTCAAATAATTAGCCAATTACATATAAAATATGACCCAAACAATGTAACTATTGTGTTCTCATCCTTTTTCATTGCATATGCTTCTCTATTACTCTTATTCTTTTACTTTAACATAATAGAATAGACTTCATATATATCAATATTCCTATTCTTTCTTTGTCTATTATTAGGCTGCCAACCCCTCACTCTTTTAAGGTGGTTAGTCCTAAGCCACAAGTGAGTGAAGGTGATTTGGTGGAATCTCTCCTTAACCGGGTTTAGGGGGGTTGGAAAAAAGACTTGGTGCAAAGAACTTTCCTCCCCCATGAAGCGGAGACTATTTTAAGCATCCCAATTAGCCGTACTTTCCCTGATGATGCATTGACCTGGGCTTGGACTCCAAATGGGAGGTTTACGGTAAGTAGTGCGTATAATGTTGCTTGTAGTTGGCTGCAAGAAAAGAGAAACAAGGCCGATGGGGGAGAGGTGTCAGATCCAACAAGGAGAGGCAAGTTTTGGAATTTTATTTGGCAATTGAATTGTCCAAGTAAGATTAAACAATTTTTATGGAGGGCGTGTAAAAACATCCTCCCTACAAATTACTGCCTAAAGCTCAGAAAAATTCCCATGGAGGATGCGTGTGTGGCTTGTGGAAAAGTGGAGTCTTTGGGACATGCTCTTTGGGATTGTGAGGTGGCTAGGGCTGTTTGGAAGGAGTCAAAACTGCCCTTGCCTAATTTCCAAAGCCCATTAGGTGATTTCATGGATGTTGTGTGGAAAATATGGATTGATAAAAGGGAGGTCAATTGGGAGAGTTTTGCTACAACGGCATGGTGCATTTGGAAGAATAGGAATTCCATAAAGTTTGAAGGGCGAGGCAAAGCAGTGAAGGCAATTGCCAAAGAAGCCGAACTGTTGGTGGATGAATTCAGCTCAGTGAATACAAGTGTAAAACAATCTGTGCTACCGAGAACTCAGGGATGGAGTCCTCCAAGCGAGGGGTGGTACAAAGTTAATGTGGATGGAGCGGTGTTTAGGGAGTCTAGCAGTTGTGGGATTGGGGTTGTAATCAGAAATGAACAAGGCCAGATCATGGGTGCTATGAGTAAAAAGCTGTATCTACCTTTGGGGGCTTTGGAAGTGGAAGCTAAAGCTTTCGAGGAAGGACTTCTGCTAGCAGGGGATCTCGGGCTCAAGCAAGTGATTTTGGAAGGAGATGCTCAGATTGTCACCAATGCTCTTTTGGGTAAGTGCTTGCCTCCAAGTTCAATTCAAATGATTATAACTGGTGCTAGGCGTTGGAGGCGGACTGTCCAAGACTGGAAGATCAACTATGTCCGTAGAACAGGAAACTGTGCTGCTCATCTTATGGCTCGTAATGCCAAACTCATGTCTGATTCTGTAGTTTGGGTAGAAGATACCCCACCAATTATTCAATGCCAAGTGCATAGAGATGTACTTCTTGTAAACCAGTGTTCAAGTTAATGAAATATATTTGAGATTGACTATCAAAAAAAAAAAAAAATATATATATATATATATATATATATATATCCATATTAATTTGGTAAATAAATGAACATCAACGATTTTTTTCCTCCAATATATGGGTCCAACGGTTCATATAAATCCCTATATGTAATGACAAGCGTGACATTAAAAGATTCTGATGGAGTCTGATTCAGAGATACTTCTCAACTTGTCTTTAACCTTAAAGCTTCTTGCCTTTAGAAAGACTGAAAGGGTGAACGGTCAAGATTTGGAAAACGGTTTTCTTTCACTTTAGAAATGCAACCGCTTATACATTAGGCCTCTCATGATATCATCCTTTCAATCATTATCTAATTTTAATTATTATTATTATTATTTTCACTTCTTTGCAATGTACATGTCATCCTTGTTGTTCATGAAGTCAGCGCCAACCTCAATCGCCGCGTTCTTGTTCAATAAAGATGTATCTGTTCAGAATCTAAAATTTCAGTTTTAAGAATTAAGAGTGGAATTAAGGCCATTTGTTTTCATAGTACATGCCAAACCCTTTCCGCTATTAATTCCATTTTGCTTTACTTTCTTTATTTATTTTGTCCTTTTGCATGTTTTAAAAGGAAGTATCTATATTACCCCAACCCTTCAATATTCTTGGTCGGAGAAAAACCCCAAAGAAAAGGAAAAGGCAAGATCATTGATCTTCAAGATAAGCAAAAACCAGTCAATCGTTCAAAATGGTGAATGTCATTTGTGGCTGACCCCAAATATATCTCTCTTTCTCTCTGCAACACTACATTCATATGGTAAATGGATAGATCATCTGAATTATCAACACGAAGGACGCTCAATAGTACGTAGATTTCAACATTAACACCCAAGAAAACATAGGCTTCAACATTAAAGAAACATTCCCATTGGCAAAGTGGGTGCAAAAAGTGCATGAAGAATCTAAAATAGGAGTGACCCTTCAGTATCTCGTAGGGAAAAAGGTTTTTAAGGGGCAAGGCCATGTACCACCGCCCCTACATACGCTCTTCAACATTAGAATTTAGAAGTCAAACAATGTTGAAGAGCCTGACTAGACACACACTAAATAGTTTCTTTTTTCTTTTTTAACACATACATGGAGAGAGGGGAGAAAGTTTTTTTTTTTTAAAGAAACACTAAATAGTTTTAAGTACTCTATAATGGTGACTAGGATTGGGAGAATGAGAAATAAAATCTAAACTTAGAAGAGTAGCGTTTATTTCACATACATTTATACACAAATAAAAAAACAACTAAAACTGTGATGACTAAAAATCACTATTTTCAAGTAATAGCTTTTATCTAAATTCGAAAATGTGTAACAGCACGTGTAATAGTTTTCAAAGAGACATCTATTCACCACGTGTAATATAGCTTATATCCAACTTTTATCCACCTAAAATACACTCTGTCTGACTTCCACTTAGTTTAATATAGAAGAAAAAGAAGAGATCTGGCTACTATATATAAGCAATCCTTAAAGTACTAATCATTTCATTAGGAGTTTTTGGAGCTTGAGTTGAGATTGCATGCATGGCTAGGTCAAATGCTTTTGTTTTCCTTATGTTAATTGGTCGTGCTCATATTTGTTAGGTCAGAATCTCGACCTCTTGATCCTTTCCTTGAGAGGAAGAACCTGACCATGGCTTTACGAGAACTAATTGAAAAACCCAAAGAAATTAAGGTCAAGCTTGAGGACAAAGACACAGGTGGCAGTCCTTCCTACTCCAAGAGAGTGAGTCCTGGAGGACACCACCCCTTCCATCATGATAACAATCTCTGCTAGTGTTATAATTAACTTTCTAGCATTGGTGGAGTCGTTGATTCAAATGCATGGGGTTCCTTATTTTTTTTTATTTTTTTATTTAGAGAGTTTCAATTTATGACGTCCGCTCCTTATGATGTGCAAATGAGTCTTGGAAGACTCGATCCCTTCCATCATGACAGCAATATTTGCTAGTGTTATAATTAACTTTTTGGCACTTGCAGAGTCGTTGATTCAAATGCATGGGGTTCGTTATTTATTTATTTTTTTTAATTTTTTTTTTAGAGAGTTTCAATTTATGACGTCCGCTCTTTATGATGTGCAAATGAGTCTTGAAAGACTCGATCCCTTCCATCATGATAGCAATATCTACTAGTGTTATAATTAATAACTTTCTGGCACTGGCAGAGTCGTTGATTCAAATGCATGAGGTTCGTTATTATTATTATTTTTTTTTTTTTAGTTTCAACTTATGGCGTCCGCTTTTAATAATAGGTCTTTATCATCGTTATTATGTTGTAGTTTGCGACTTTGACTTTGTGATGGTAGTTGCGAACGAGTACTAGGTGAAAATGTGAGACTTTCTGAATAATAAACGCAACTCATTTACTTTCAAAGTATAATTGCAATGCATTTACTTACCTTAATATATAATTGCAATGCATTTACTTAAATTTTGGAATTGTTCTATGAGTTGAAAACTGGAAACTTAAAAGGGCACAACAAGAGACAAAGACATCTACGTAAAAGATTAGATAAGTTTAGGGTCATGCTAATGAGTGCCCTAAAGGCACTCATCAATAATCCATTTTAGGAAAGTTTTGATACCACTTTTATGAGAAATGAAAAAAGCTGTCAAAATATTAATTACTTTTTTTATTTCCCATAAAAACTTTCTTTAAATGGATTATTAACTAGTGCTCTAAGGGCACTCGTTAGCATTTCTCATAAGTTTAATTGCATATAAGAAAACTTTAATAAGCTATAGAATGTGGATGAGAGAAAAGCAATACTCTTTGGTAAAATTTTAGAATAGTGTGTCATCTTTCACTCTGAAAGCAGAATAACCACTTTCATCATAGGATTATCGATAGAATACCATGACATATATTGGGTATGCTTCCAATTTAAAAAGGGAAAATTTTCTTTTTCACTATTGATGTGAAATGTTTCACGCAATGTGAAACAGTCAATGCTCATTTGAAAATGCCATTCGAAACTAGATATGTGTATCATATCTCCTTAGTCGACATGTAATAACATTCGCATCTGGTTCTTCACTTCTTCAAAGTCCATTTAAGGCAAAAATAGAGACAATTATACACAAAATCATTGTTATATCCAGTTCCTTATCATTGTTTAGATTTTTGCAAAATGCTACATGCTATGGTATCCTCTTTTTTTTTTTTTAAAAAAAACGGCACTGTAATCTTTTGTAATGGCTACTTTTTAATTTTAATATTCGAACTCAGAAAAAAAAAATTAAGGTTTTCTTTCAAAATTATCATGAGGGAACAAGTTGAAGGCACATTTAATACCCATTAAATGATATTTTATACTTTTTTTTTTTGATGATTTATGCATGAGTTCTTCTATAGGTTTACCAAAATCTCATAACATTTTAATAACAAATTAAGCTATCAGTCCACCATAAATCAAAATAAAATATGATTACAAATTACCTCAAACCATCTATAATTCACAATAAGCTTTTTTTTTTTAATAGATAAAAAAAATCTAACAACATTTTCACAATAAGCTTTTTTTAATAACAAATTAAGCTATCAGTCCACCATAAATCAAAATAAAATATGATTACAAATTACCTCAAACCATCTATAATTCACAATAAGCTTTTTTTATCTATCAAAAAAAAATTATTGTGAAAATGTAGTGATATTTTATTGTGTTTGTAGACTTTCTAATTGTGCACACATATGAAGAAAACATATACAATTCAATTAATTTATAAGTGCAAGCTAATAAATTATCAAGAAATATATTTTTATTTTAAAAACATACAATTTCTTTTTTACTTATTATTTCTGTTAGGTTTTACTTATATATGTTGTCAATTCATAAACAAAACATTTGTTGTAAGTCTCTTTAAAAGTTCATTTTCGGAGACAAGATTGCTGCAACGTTCTGCAGTTTTGTGAATTTGGAAATTTCAATTCATGTTGGACTAATTTAAATTAAAATTTTGACCGATCGAAAATCGTAGATCAGACTAGTTTGCATATTTCAAACCCAAGCCCATCATCCAATTTACTAGGGTTTGCCACTTTTTCTACACTATATAAAAGAGACCCACTTGGATGAGAGAGAGATGCAACATGCGCCTATTATTCTGGATTTAGGGGGTTTCTGTACTAAAAACTTTCTCATATCTTGTACTGGCCAATGATATTCCTTGAATAAAATCAAGATCCAATATTGTAGAAGTTGCTACTTCATATTAGTTATCAAAGGCGTTGGAGATTTGAACTTTCAAGGGTGGTCTTAGAGTTGTGGATTAGAGGTTCACATTTAGAACACATCAATATCAGAGACGTCTGTGGATCTCAAAGCTCAGTTGAGTAACTACGGTTAAGTTTATGAAGAATGGGGTTATTCAGTTCATGAAATTCTATTTGATAGTGGATTTTCTCATCTTGGGATTGGTCGTCCTAGGGTTTTTTTGTGAAATTATTTTGTTTCATTAGTTTCTCAGGTCATTATATTTTGTGCTATGTTTATGTTTCGTTGTGCATAATATAGATTTATTATTATTATTATTAACTCAAGGCTGTCATAATAGATCTAATAATCAACTTGGCCTAAACCCAATAATTTCTTTTTATAATGCATTTGTTAAGGGGCCCAAATAATATAATAATAAAAAATAAAAAGAGTAAAATACAAAAGTCACAATTGAATTTTGGTTCAATATCAATACTACTAAACTTTTTAAAATGACAAGTCACAATCTCTAATCTTCATGTGCTTTGTTTCTTTACTAGGTAGTAAATTATTATTAATTCTAATTTAAATCGATTATTAAAATTATTATTTTTTATCATGTAAACCATTAATAATAACTTATCACTTTTTTTTTTTTTTTTTGAGAATAAATAACTTATCACTTATGATAAAAAAAAATGTAGCCACTTAAACTTTAGTGTATTTTATCTTTTACCTAAAAAAAATTGATATGAAAATGTCGTGGACAAATATTTCTTAAAAAAATTTATATTTCTCATTTCAAAAAAAAAATTATATCTTAGGGTAATAATAATAAAAAAAACAAAAAACAAAAAACAAAAAAACAAAAAACAAAACACAACTCTCCCTTTGCTGGTACAGAGGATTTGTATTCCTCTTCCTCACTCCGTCTTCAGTTCTCTACTACTCTCAGCTTCGAATCAGTGACGGCTGGTAGTTCTGTGTTAACACCGTCGTCTGCGGCTTCGTATGCACCGCCTGGGTCATCGAGATGTCAAAGATGACAAGAAAAGTGCCGCAGCAGATTCTTCTTCCTCTTCATCGATAACGATAACGATTGGGTCACTGGACATGCTCGTCAGGTTTTTCATTTTTAAGTCATCACCTTCTTCTGAATTTTCTAAGTTCCATTTAGTTCTCTTTAGAATTGATTTCTCAGTTTTCATTTGCTTTTATGACTGAGCTTTTGTTTGTTAATCTGGGATCAGAGGATTAGAGGACTTCATTGAGTGCTATTGATTTCTTTGTTCCATAAAAAATGCTTTGCATGTGTTGTATGTGAATGTGGCCTCAAATGTCATTGGGTTTGTTTTGGTACCACTTTCAGTTGCACTCTTTAAAGATTCATTGATGTCACATGATGTCTATTGCCTGTTTGATTAAATGCCCGAATGACTAGGCTCTTCCAATTTTGTAGCTTTTGTGCATGTTTAAGGCTTGCATTACTTTCACATTTCACATTTAGTCCTAAAAATTACATTTTTAGCATGCACATTCACAACATCCAATGGATTTTGGTTTGGGGTCGTCTGAGGGTCCTTATTATGGCTGAATTTCCTTAATTAAAGAATTCTTGGGTTTATTAGAAGAAATATATCGTTTAATGTTGGACCCACTAATATTAAATGTGGCTTTTGTGGGTGTTCTTAAAATTAGCTTTATTGGAGAAAATTAAATGTTGACTTGTATATATAATAAGACACAGTCTCTGTAATGTGAATTTAGTTTTTTACTGTAGCTGTTAAGTGGCCTGGGTGGGTTGTTTTGACCTCTGCTCTGGGATTTTAACAGTGGGTTAGTTAGCACTCTGTTCTTTTAAGTTTTGTAGTGAGGGTTAGTACTCTATTCTCTGTTAAATGTAATAAATACAAAATTTCAATGAATTATAAGAACTTTTTTCTTCATTGAAACCGGAATGTAGGAAAGAGGCAATATTCTCTCCAATGTGCAATGTTTATATACTGTATTTACTAATTCACATCATGTTGAGCAGCATGATGTTGTAATGTCAATCTGTCTTTTTCTATGAGAAGTTCTATAATTATCTCATCATCTTTTAAGTCATTAAGAAGCATTTTGTGGAAAAAGAGCGAGCCATAGAGGCAAAAACAAAAAATGAATGGAAAAGAAACTTCGGTTGAGGTGAATGAAAATTGGAGAGAGAATGGTCTTATTTATATAGAAATAATATGCCCATTTGGAAAACAGACAGATTTTTGAAAATATGACCGCTGAGAAGAAACAAAATTCTGTTAATATGACTGCCAGGAAAATATGAATTTATGAAAATATGACTATTAAGAAATAACAAAATATCGAAAATATGATCATTAGGAAAAGACATATTTTAAAAAATATATATTAGAAAAAGATGAATTTTGGAAAATACGACCATTTGGAAACAAATAATAAAGAAAAAATAAAAAAAAATATTTATAGGGAGTGGTAGAAGGTCGGAGAGTGGGATGTAACTTGAAGGTATATTGTAAAAGTAGTTAGTTGAAGTAGAAAAAAGTAATTTTCTTAAGAGCCAATTTAGCCAAAGTATACAAAACTGGATATAAATGCTCTAACAAGGAGTATGCATCCAAATTTGAGTGTTTAGATAATGATCCAGAAGTCAATTGGTTTCACTTGTAGGATTTCCTGTAGATACTGCATGTTATTAGTATCTTTAGCGGGGTTAACTTTACTTGGCTTTAGTGTCTTAACTACCTCTTATTTATGTCTTTTTTCTCCCGGCTGTAATGCTTTATTTTTGTGTCTTATACTCTTCCTGCCTGTAAGGCTTTAGACCACAGGGTTTCTCTTTTTGCAATTTTTAAAATTTATTGGTTGATGTTTAAATTGATTATCTTGTAATAAATTCAATTAGGACAGACTATGACAATGATTTGCTCTCTATCTTAAACACTATTTACTTCACCTCTCTCTCTTTTTCTCTCTCTGTCAATATTAAATGATACTATATATATATATAGATCACTTCATTATTTTGCATTTAGGCTTCTTTGAATCTCTTTCAATTGTTAGGAAGTTATTTCCCTTTTATTTTATTTTCTAAATTAAGATTGATTAGTTTTCCACGTTTTATAACAATATTAGTTTTAAACCATGTGTCTTGTGTAGGATTTGGTACCAAGAATAAAGAAAAGCCCAATCTACATATGATACTTGCAACTACTGCATGTACTTCCATGCACATTTCCTCAAACACCACCGCCGTCTCCTTCAACTACTTCAAGCATGCACAACCATTCCATCTGTCCGAAGAACAAAACCTCTCCATGGGCTTACCATCACAATGGGGTCTATACCAAACCAACCCATTTTTCCATACAACAGTGTCATCTCTCAGTATGTGTCAGTCGGGGAACTATCAGTTGCACGTAAGCTGTTTGAAAAAATGCCTCAACGAAATGTAGTCTCGTATAATATTATAATTAGTGCTTATAGTAGATCTGGGGATGTAGAGGAAGCTTGGAATATGTTTTCTGAGATGAGGGATTGTGGATTCAGGCCAACCCAGTTCACATTGGGTGGGTTATTCTCATGTGAGGCGTTGGATCTTTGTCGCAGTGTTCAGTTGCAGGCATTGGTGATAAAGAATGGACTATTTGTTGCCAATGCTTTTGTAGGGACAACTTTATTGGGTTTATTTGGGAGGCATGGTTGTGTGGAAGAAGCAGTTCTTGCATTTAAAGATATGCATTGGAAGAGCTTGGTGACATGGAATTCAATGTTGTCTTTGTTTGGACGTCATGGGTTTGTTGAGGATTGCATGTCTTTGTTCCGTGAACTCACGAAGGTGGAGACTACTTTGTCTGCAAGTTCTTTTGTGGGTGTTTTGTCTGTATTTTCGTGCAAACAAGATTTGGAATATGGGGAACAAATACATGGTTTAGTGATTAAAAATGGATTTGATTGTGAAGTTTCTGTTGTGAACTCTCTTATCAATATGTATGCGAAATGCACTCGCATATGCTTGGCAGAGAAAATCTTTGAGATGGTGCCCATTCATGATGTTGTATCGTGGAATACAATCATTGCTGCAGTGGCAAAAGATGAGAGACCTGGAAAAGCAATGGAGCTCTTTCTGGAAATGTGTGTAAGTGGAGTTTCGCCTAGCCAAGCCACATTTGTAAGTGTTATTAACTCTTGTACAAATTTGGGGATTTTAGTATTTGGAGATTTCATCCATGCTAAAACAATAAAGAACGCTTTTGAATCTGATGTTTGTGTAGGTAGTGCGTTGGTTGACTTTTATGCTAAATGTGATAAATTGGAAGATGCCCATTGTTGTTTTGATGAGATTTATGAGAAGAATGTGGTCTCTTGGAATGCACTGATTTTGGGTTACTCGAATAAATGTTCTTCCACTTCTATATTTTTACTGCGAGAAATGTTGCGATTGGGTTACCGACCTAACGAGTTCTCATTTTCTGGTGTTCTTAGGTCATCATTGGCTTTGGAATTACAGCAGCTTCATGGCTTAACTATAAGAATGGGCTACCTGAATAATGAGTATGTATCAAGCTGTCTTGTTACGTCGTGTGCCAAAAGCGGTCTCATAGTTGATGCGCTGATCTTTGTCACTGCTTCTAACAATCCACTCCCTGTTGTCCCCTCTAATATCATTGCAGGAATTTATAACAAGTCTGGCCAATACAATGAAACACTAAAGTTGCTTTCTCTCCTCGAAGAACCGGACATTGTATCTTGGAACATTGTGCTTGCAGCTTGTGCTCGTAACAATTATCACAAAGAGGTTTTTGAGCTTTTCAAACACATGCACATGGTTCACATCCATCCAGATAATTACACATTTGTTAGCCTTTTGAGTGCGTGTGCTAAACTTTGCAACCTTGCTTTAGGAAGTTCTGTTCACGGTGTTATGATAAAGACAGATTTCAATCGCTGCGACACATTTGTTTGCAATGTTTTAATTGATATGTATGGGAAATGTGGGTCTCTTGAAAGTTCAGTGAAAATCTTTGATAAAATGACAAGTAGAAATCTCATCACATGGACAGCTATGATATCTGCTCTTGGACTTCACGGTTATGCTCATGAGGCATTAGGAAGGTTCAGAGAAATGGAGTTGTGGGGGTTTAAGCCTGATAGGATGGCTCTCATTGCAGTTCTTACTGCATGCAGACATGGTGGGTTAGTGAGAGAAGGGATGGAGTTGTTTGAGCAAATGAGAAGTTATGGGGTTGAACCTGAAATGGATCATTACCATTGTGTGGTGGACTTGCTCGCTAAGTATGGACATAGTAGGGAAGCAGAGAAAATGATTGCCAACATGCCTTTTCCACCAGATGCCATTATATGGCGTAGTTTCCTTGCAGGTTGTATGAGACAAGGAACTGCAAAGGATCAACCCGTGGGACATAAAAAATTTGGATGAACCCAATAGATACATTTCCTTGTAGATTAAGCAATGCCACTGCATATATCGTGCAGCTCCCTTCAGTTTCCACGTCTGCTGTCTGGACTAAGGTCCTTAATTCACCAGTAAAACACAATAAGGTAAGAGGCCAGCCCTCCCTCAGATTGCAAGTCACACCAGGGTTTTAATTGATTTCATGGGTATTTTGATGAGGCAGTCCAACATCACATCAGCTGTCACATTTTATTCCTCCCTGCAGGTTAGATGTGTGCTTGCTGTGGATAATTGGAGCCATTCTTCATTTGAGTTTCATCATTCAACAATTCTCTCAAAGGCTTGAGTATCCTTGATTGTTCCAGAGAAGTAATCACGCATTTGTCTTTAATCAAGCATGAGAGGTGCTTAGATGCATTTCAATAATTTGTTCAAAAGAAGTTTTGAGAAAGATAGTTTTGCTTGTGACATATGACATATCATTATTACAAAAGAAAATTTGAGACTGAAAGAAGAGGCAAAACTCTATCAGTATCTTCCTTGATAAGCATTCAGACATCTAAATTTTCGGGCCATGCGGTTTGTAATGTGAGGAAGTCAACAATGCATTTGATGTCTCATTTGTTGGAGATAGCAAATAATCAATAGATTGAAATTTCTCCTTGAGTATGATTTTTCTCCAAAGAAGATCCGTGAGAGCTTATAATTTGTGCTTTTTATTTTTATTTTTTTATTTTTGATCTTCTACACTTGAGGATTTATTACTGGTATTTCCGTCTTGTCTGATTTGGTTGCTCATTCCATTAACTACGTTTGTTTTGAAGCTTGGAATCTTGGTAGTGACATTGTTCTTCTCAAAAGTTCCAATCATATGTTGGTCTACATGTGCAGGAGTCGATGCACTTTTAAAAGTTAATCTTGTGTGGTGTAGATAAATTGTAAGCACAAACCATATACAAAGATTATGCGCAAATCTCTTTATTTTGATATAAGGTCTCTAGTGTACAAGGAGGTATGTGTATGCCTTTATATCGCTATTGGTAGTCAGTCCAATGGTCCATCTATGATCTATACTTAAACTATTACGCAGCCACAGCATTATAGAAGTTTATGCAAATATATGTCATTAACCAACCAAATTTCTCGACGCAAAAAGCTAAATAGGTCATGCCGTTGTCGCGTTGGTAAAAGCTTTCCGAAAGGGTTCTTCATTTTATTGTAAGCTTGCATTGGTTAGGTTATAAATTATAAGATTATCCGGATATATTGGTCGGACTCGTTATAATAGTAATAAAATCAGTATAAGTGATAAAATGATACTGACTGATCACGTTCAACGTGCAAGAAATTGTTTCGTACATTGTGTATTATTATTATATAACTTTCTCACATGAATGTAAATCTTATATCTAAGATGTGGGATCCATGTAGTGTATTATATACCTCTTTCTCAAATCTTATATGTAATATGTGGGATCCATCTCTTTTGTGAAAGGTTATGTAGTAAATCGAGCACAATGAATAATTTCACATTGGTTACAATATTGATACATGATGTACATCCAAGTCCAACAGCATAGAACTAGCATGCGCCATCACTGGATTGAGACACAAGTCACACAACTGCCACTAGGCATTGGTTGGGATGGATTTGCCGATTTGGATCCGGCTATTGCATCTAGGGGGTGTACAAGGGACTTGTTAATTTGACTAACCCAAGGGACCCAATCGGATCCTAGCCGAAACTGATCTGACTCGATGGTTGTGGCAGTCAGCACCTTCAGAACCTGATTTTGGCAAGTTGAATCTTAGTTTCTCTTCCCAAAACCTAAAAAAAATTGACCTGACCAAAAACCCAAGGAAACTCTGGTAGATCTTTCAAATCCAGCAAAATCTCAACTAGATTTGGCAAGATCTCACAAATTTTGATGAGATTTCCACTAGATCTAGCGAGATTTAGGCCAATTTGTTGAGATATATTACTGGTCCAATGAGATCTCATTGGATTTTCGCTGTTTGAAAATGACTTGATCCATGGAATAATTGACTTGATCTTACTCATTGGTGTTATTGGCCAGTGGCGGGTCCTCTGTTTTGCCTCTCGCCAAGATCGGGTCAAGTTTGGGTGGAGCCCAAAGCTGACCCAAACTGATCTGTGGATAGCCCTAATTACACCATGCAATTACCACATCATGCCAGATGTAAAAAGTGATTGGATTTTTTTTTTTTTTTTTTTGGAGTGGGTGTGTGGAACATTTTAACTTTTTACCTACTGTATCAACTTTTTTATGTCACATACATATATAATATTTGCATAGTGCATTTACCTATTGCACCACATATCAATTCGGTTTGGATGTAACTTTTCTTTGAGTCTTTTAGTTTATTTGTTATGCATATTTTTTAATGTTGTTTTTAGATATAATTATGCTTAACCACATTTAAGATCAATGCTCATCCCATCACTTTGGGAGGGCCACAACGTCATAATGTAGTCAAGAATTAGTTGACCCGTGGAACTCAGGACAAATGTTTTATATGCTATTAATATTTTAATAAAGAGGAATCTCTCTTGTTATTACGACATTCAATTCAATTTCTGACCCTAAGTAGAGAAAGTACATAGAATTCAGGCATCCCCTATATGATTTTTTTTTGGTTGTTGTTTCTTTCAAATTTGTGTCTGGATTAGAAGTTTCTCATTAGTTTTATTAGGCTTTTAATCTTGAAAGTAGCTAAGTGACTAGCGAATGTCAATTTTCAAATGAGATGAGGGTAAGTGTCTAATAACTTCATACCCTTGTACTATAACTTTGAACTTATGGCCAATTTGGATAGAATTCTGACTAAATCTATTCTACCCTCCTCTACTCCTCCCCCTCAAATTCAAACTAGCCATTAGTGTTTTGGTTAGAACTTTGCAGGAAAGGGTGTATAGCCAATTCTTTGACCATAAAACTAGATTACAACTCCAATTTCTTTGCTTTGGTCTAGAAGATTTGTATTAGACTTCCAAGGTCACATTTAGAGTGAGTCTACGCATGTGTACGTTTTTTTTCTTTACGGCCGGGTATGGTTAGAATATCTTCTTTTTCTTCCAAAAAATGACTAATGCAGTAGCTTGAACCCCCTCTCCTAATCCTCAAGTACTTGAGGAGTGATCGCCGAATGTTGGTGGCTGCGCATGCGTACTTAAAATGCCACTCATGTGATCCAGATGAGCTTTGATTCGAAAAAAGGGCCGTATGCTTTCAATCCTTTAAAAACTTATACCAAACAAATCATTATGGCTTTATCATTTCTTTTGAAAAAGTTTATTAATATAAGTTGGCTTTATCTTTTTGTTTATTTCTTATCCATCCATCTCGATTCTCGGGTGACTAATTCTATAATTTTTGTTGGATGGGTCAAATGTGTGTACGTGGCGATTCGTGAATAAAAAGTTAAAATGGTTATCTTATTTGAAATTTTAATGGCATGCGCCACTATGTTTTATGGAGACAAAATATAATGGGGGGGATTTCTTTATTAATTTCTTATGTCAACTACCATAACTGTCCACAAAAGATGACTAGACAAATAGGCTTGAAAGAGTATTTTGACTACTTTTCTTAGGTTCCATGAGTAGCTTCCAAATAGGCTTTAAAATTTGGAATGCTTGTAAGCTCATGAGAGCCGACAAGAGGCACTCAATGGGTTACGCGGAGAATCTCATGAATTTGTTGAATATATATATTTATATATATATTTATATCAAGTGATTTGAAAATGGGAGATGCTTCTGTCTAGTGGCCAGTTCTACTAGACATGCTAAGATAAAGACACGATTCTAAAACTGAACACGTATCTGCATCTCAACGTGTTCAGTGAAACTCGCTATTGGATACAAGTCCAACCCTTTGAAAATCTTGCAAATGGGTTTGAAGAACCTATAGAACCCATGAATAGCACACTATACAGTGGCCTAAAAACACAGAAAACTCCCTTGTATCTTCTGAACAAATCATGTTTATGATCATCGTCACTCATTTCCCTCAAAGAAATGCCAACATGTTTTGAATTATTGTTTATTTTCGAGATCTCTCAAATTTAGTAAGTCCAGAGACTGTCATTTCCCTCAAACAAACAAGTGAAACAAGACCAAACCAACCAAACTACTTTGTTTAGTTCAAGATCAGATCTGCTGAATCTCTCTAAACCCCACTGCCACTTGTAAATTTCAATGCCACCACTTGCATAAAACCCCTCACTATCAGTTGCATCCCACTTCCGAACACTTGGAAATGCACTCTTAAGTTTATCCATTCTCACAAGTTATCTCCTTTGATTATTGGGGCATATAAAAGTTTGGGGGAAAAGGAAAAAAAAAAGCAGAAGAACAATATGTTTTGGACATGATAGAATTCTCTATTTTGATCATTCTGCAAGAATAGCCAAAACACACACACACACACACACAAAGCTGTTAAGCTAAAAAAAACTCAACACTCACTTAGAGAAATCTAAAAACTCATTTTATCTAATTTCAATAGGTTCGAAAATGATTCTTCATCACTTGGAAGGCATTAATTGATTTCCCTCTCTCACCAATATCCTACCACATCTTCCTTATCTTACTAAATATTTCTCAACAAGTAATTGGATAACAACCAGCTACTTAAGATTTATTATAAAAATGTTGTGAACATAACATTTATCTATTTATTATGTTCATTGTATCTTCCCTCTTGTACATCACTAATGTGGAAGGGAATAAAGATTCACATATATATAGATGTTGCCATTCGCACTTGTTAGTTTGAAGCCATGAGGCTTTGCATTTCTTTCGGCAAAAAGAGAGAAATGGATTGTTTCATATCTTCTCCAACGCTTGTGAATAAATTGAGTTTCTCTCTATATTTTACTCTCCTCATTCATTGCTGAATATCATTATATGAAATTTCTGAATGCATGTATTGTTATGGATTTTCTAATGAATATGTTTACTTGGGCATTAACAAATATATTTGTTAATGCCCGAGTAAAAATATTTGTTTGGCCTTACTAACAATAGCCTAACATATTACTTCACTTCTATTTATATGTTTCATAGCCCAAATTATTTGAACATAGAAAAATCATTTTCTCATTAATTTATTATTATGGTCACTCATTATATTATATTTTTGCTTAGGAGAAAACACAACTATAAGTCCAATGGTAACTTTTGGCACGAGTACATGACTCAGCTATCCTAAAGGTAGTCAAATGACTCAAATCTTACTGCTAACTTATCAAAAAATGACATGGGTCGCAACCACACAAAAAGACCCAAAACAACTCTGAGCATTCGCATCAGTGCCTTTAAAATCATGTAAAATTATGTAAAACACAGTTTTTACACATTTTTGCTCAAAAATGCTCTCCATCAGTTCTTCTATAATTGTATAAAAATGTGTATTTCTTTACACGAGCTACAGTAACCGTGTAAATATACACGGTTACTGTAACTCGTGTAAAGATTATTTTACTAATTTCCGTTCGCTCGTTTTTTTCTCTCTCTTCTCCAACTCAACAAACTCAGTAAACTAACTTCTCATCTTCTTCTTTTTCCTAAGATGCACACAATCACATCCACACACAAACACATCCACATAAACAAATCAACAGAGATACACTTGCTTAAAAAAAAAAAAAAACACGGAGATACACAAACACGGAGATCGGAGATCGGCTGAGATTTGGTGGTGGATCGGAGCGGTGCTTCGGAGCTGCAGTGTTTGGTGGCGTAGATCAGCTGGGAGATTGGATCGGAGCGTAGATCGGAGATCAGTTTTAGCCTGGTGGATCGGAGCTCGGAGATCGGCTGAGATTTGGTGGTGGATCGGAGCGGTGGTTCGGAGCTGCGGCGTTTGGTGGCGTAGATCAGCTGGGAGATTGGATCGGAGCATAGATCGGAGATCGGTTTCAACGTGGTGGATCGGAGCTCGGAGATCGGCTGAGATTTGGTGGTGGATCGGAGTGGTGGTTCGGAGCTGCGGCGTTTGGTGGCGTAGATCAGCTGGGAGCTGTGGCGTTTGGTGGATCGGAGCGGAGCTGTGGATCGGATGCGGATGCGGATGCGGAGCTGTGGCGTTTGGTGGATCAGAGCTGTGGCGGATGGGTTTTGTGATTTGGAAGAGGAAGGCCAGAGAGATGGGTGTAGAGAGAGAGAGAGAGAGAGAGAGAGAGAGAGAGAGAGAGAGAGAGAGAGAGTGAGAAATCAGAAAATGGGTAGAGAGAGAGAGAGAGCGCGTATTTAAGAGAGGTAGTTGGAGAGAAATAATAAAAAAATAGAGTATAATGTATATTTTATTGAAATATCTTGTAAAATAGATGAATTGATGTGGGTATTTTGTAAAAGTGAATGTGTAAAATAGAAAAAGTAGGTTTTTAGTGTAAAAATGGATGTGTAATATACACATGCTGATGTGAATGCTCTAAGAATGTAAAATTTAATTCCACCTAAATTTTTCTGATGCATAAATCCCAGTACCCACCTCTCTCTCTCTCTCTCTCTCTCTCAGTACATTGTTACCAAGACTTTTTCTTTTAAATTTTGTTACGGCCTCAATTTTGTGCTATATATAATCAGATACAAAAAGAACTTATTTTAAGCTTTCTATTCACTAGCAGCAGCCTAAAATTCCATTACATTGAAAATATAAAGTGTTGGTGCATCTTAATATTAATATTAATTGACAAATAAAACGAAAATTTTATATAATGCTATTTATTTGTATTGAAATTGGTTAGTAATAAATATAAAGGTGGAGGAGTTTAAATTTGTAATGGAGAGCTGGCATACTGCGTTCTAACTTCCAATATTTATTGTACAACGATTCAGTCAAACTGCTGTATCTTGAAGGGCTAGGTAAACCACTGCACAGTCTTGGTGCGATGGTCACTCTACAAGTATAAGTGCTTGTAGGATGTGGGAGGCAAGGGCCAGGTTTTAAGTCTCTAGGAGATAGCTTCACACACATATACACTTAGATTAGGCTAGAGTAGAAATTTTATCTTGTATAAAAAAAAAAGGGCTAGGTAAAACAGAAATTCTACTGTATCGGCTTATGAATTTTGCCAACCGTAGAGGGCTTGATTCCCCTTGAAAAAGAGAAGAGATTTTAGTGCTTGACCTTATTGGTTTCATTATAATTATTTTTTAAACTTTGATATATCTAAATGATTTTATTCTTATTTTTAAAATTTTGTGTAATTTTTAATTATATTTTAGTGTATTATCACCATAGTTTTAAAAACTGGTACGGTAAAAGAACCGAAAAAGAGACTGATTACTGGTTTTCTGGTCGGACCGAAATCCAACCGATGGTCGAACTGGTTAGTCATTAATAATTTAATCAATAATTATAAAAATAAATAAATAAATAATTTTATAACGATTCATTTTAACGTTATTTTATATATTATATATATATATATATGTGTGTGTGTGTGTGTGTGTGTGTGTGTGCGCGCGCTACGTCCACAATATTTTCTCAACACTTTTACAACAAATCATATGTGGCTATTTTTTATTGATTCTAATTTGAACTTACAGCTAAAATAACTTTTTTGCCCCACCAATAAAAACTTATAACAACCTAAAACAACTTAAAACTTGTTGTGAAAGTATTGTAAAAATATTGTGAATATATATATATATATATATATATATATATATTTTTGGGTACATGTATCTCAATTTTCACCCACCCTCTGCCAACAAATTGTTTTTTAATAACTCACTTTTTTTCACCTCCACTCAATCTCTTTTTGTTTTAAATTTTATCTTTCTTTATTTTTATCTTGATTTTATCTCCTCCACATGTTTACCACCACTGAGTCTTATCTCATTTCAAATTTCAAAAAGCTAGTCTTATCTCCTTACCTTTGGTCAGTCATCACGTGGGCACCCAAAGCAAAACTCTTTGAGAAACAGTGAAGACATAAAAAAGGGAAGAAGATTAGGGGAACACAGACATTGCAGAGACCACGAAGAAAAATGGAGAGCTAAGCAAAAAAGAGATTGAGATACAAGAGAGATGCATTAGATCGTGAAATTTGTTGAGAAATTATCTTAGGCGAGTGAAAAATTACAAAGAAATTCGTGTATTGTTTGTCCGGTTCAACAGCACTGGTTTCTGGTTATGCCAGTTGAACCTGCAGTTTGTACTGTTTGTCCAATTTTTCTTTCATTTCTGGTTTTAACTAATAACCGAATCGGATTAAGGTTCGGTTTCCAGTTGAATTGGCCGATCTAGTCTGATTTTTAAAACCATGCTGCTACTACAATCCTATGGCTTTAAGCTTTCTAAGCTCTCTTGTTTTAATAATATTTTAATGTTAGATTTAAATTTGATAGTGGTTTTTTTTTTTTTTTTTTTTTTTTATATATATATGAAAAAATTGATAGTGGTAGTTTAATAGTTGGTTACTGCAATAGTGATGTTATACTCATTATATCATCTACTATAATTTTGTTATATACTTATTTGTTTGTTTATTTATTAGGTTTGCTTAAGATTTAATATTTTCTATTTGTCTTATGAAAATTATGATATGAAAAATATATTTGAAAGATAAATCTCATATTTATTTGGTGACTATTTTAGTTAATTTTTCTTTTTTTACTAATTTAATGTATTAATTTATATTTAAATTAATTATGACGTCATCACGGTTTGACTTCAAAAATTATTGAATTTTTTCTTCTTACGGTTCAAAGAACTGTCCAGATCTGAAAACCATACTCCTAAGTTCAGAGCGAAGAAAGTGAAGGGATAAGAGTTATTAGAGAGAATTCTATTAATAAATGCGTTAAGGCAAAGCTATTTATTGGACTTAATATATATATATATATATATATATATATATAGACACACACAATAGAATTTGAAATCTATAATATATGCTTTGTAATAATTGATGCTTATCATCATGCAAAATACTAGTGGATATCTTTTCTACGTAGGCAAGATTCAGACATTGAGTTTTTTATTCAACAACAAAAAAGTTTACAAGTTGAGTTAATCAAAACCCACCAAATTAATTAGATGTTTTAAATTGCAATTGAACCAATTAATATATAACATTGCACAAATTGCATATTAAAATATTGTAGGGATTTGGTGCTGATGGAGGGGCTATAGTATTTCAAAAGGCATGACATTGTCCAATCTTTAGCAGGTTTACAATATGCCATAAAAGGCTAGAGGCATAGATTATTTGCGTCAGCTCATTCAAAAATTTCTATCTATATTTTTAGCACAAAAACTTATTTTAATCATTTTATACAATAGTTTTTTAAAAACATTCACATTATATTATTTATTTTACATTCTATTTCAATATAATATTTATTTTTCATTTATTTTTTTACCATTTTAGTAGATGGGGGAGAGAGAAAAAAAAGCAATAAGAAGTAAGAGAAATGAATAAAATATTAATATGCACATGAATAATTGTGTATATTTACATGATCACTATAACTAGAATATAAATTTGCAAAGTTTTTATGTAAGTTAATGTGAGTGATTTTTGGTATTGAATATACAAAATTTACCCCCTTAAACTATTATGCAGTAACGGGTGTGAGTTCTCTTCCAGTTCAACAGTCTTCTATTGTTTTTAATAGAAATGTCAAATCTCTTCTTTTTTTAATTATCAAATCATAAAATAAATAATAAAAAAATGCCACGAAAGGAAGTTGGGTTTTTTGTGCTCCCCTCAATCATGATACCTTTTCAAAGCAAAAGCTCAAGATAAGAATAAAATGATAATGATTATACGCGAACCCATGTTATATATATATCCACTCCCTCATCGCCCCTTCCGCAAAAAAATAAAAAAATAAATAAAAATAAGGCTCTCATTGCCTATAAATAGGCATACTTGGCTTGCTTCTTCACTCATCCCTTCAGGTGTCTAATATCTTCCTCTAGCCCATTACTTCACTTGTTAACTCCCGAAGAAGCTGACCAGGATGGCTAATCCAAGGGCAAAGCAACTGCTGGTCCTGTTTGCAATTACCTTCATGGTACTGATTGTGAGTTCACAGGCACGTATGCTCACTCAGAAGGGGATTGATGACCATGATTTTCAACGCATATCCGGCTACGATAGATCCAAACTGATTTATTACCAAAAGGTTTCCAGAATGAATAAGGATCCCGAGCGAGTGGCACCTGGAGGCCCTGATTCTCAACACCACAATCTTCCCCCAGAGTCGCTCTAGTTGTCGTTGTTGTTTTTGGATTGGAGATGCTATCTCTTTTTCTGTTATGTTGTGTGCCTAGCTATCTTCTTCAAAATATAAAGTTTGATAAAAAAATAAAAATAAACGAAGAAGCCTTCCTTTCCCACCACCACCCAAAAGCAATTTCTGTCAAGACGAAAAAAATTATAAAATGTGTTGTTCAAGTGATAGCCTTATGGTAATGACATATTTGTGGTGTTTATAGTCAGTGGCGGTTTCAGGAATTTTTCTCAAAGTGTTCTTTAAGAAGCATAAATTACACAATCTAATAAAAAAAGAAATTTATATATTGACAACAACAACAATAAAAAAAATACGCAAATACATAAAGTTTACAATTGCCTTCTACGAGTTTTTATATTGTGAAATTGTTACATGATAGTCTCATTATTAATGCTACAAGTTATATCTCTTTTAATGTACACAACCAAGCAATCATTCATCCACTAATTTCTCATTCGATTGCGCAGTTCATTCTTTATATATCTCATTGCTGAAAAACTTCTTTCTACTATTGCAGTAGCGACAGGAATGGTCAAAATTAACTTCACAAGCAAATAGACTAATGGATAAGTCTCGTGCTTCCCTGTCTTCACTAACTTTTCAGCAAGTTCACCAACTCTTTGAAGCTCTAAAAATAAGTCATTGCTGCGCATATCAAAAATGTAATTCTGAAGTTGAGAGCTAAGTGCCAAGATATTTGTCTCAAGAAAATCAGATTGATAGAACTTTGCTAGACATATTAACTTTTCCTTATCAAAAGCCACAAATTAATTACTTGGATTCAAGCAAGCCATACAAAGTAGCAAATCGGTATCCGCTTCTGAAAAGCAGTTGTTAAGCTCTTAAAATTGCAAATCTATGACTGTGTAGAATAGTTCAACATGATAATGATGTAAATTTGTATTTTTTTGGATGTTGCGTTGCGGCCTCCCACTAACTACAAATATTTCATCCATGTTCAAGATAGGAATATCATGTGTGGTACAAAATAAAGATACTTCAGTCAATAAAGATATCCATTCATCATCTCTTATCACTTGCAATCGTTGCTTAGACACTTTAACAAGATCCATAGCATTTACTATATCTTTATTTATTTATTTTTTTTTTTGACAACTTATTTGTGATCCCTAAAATGTTTTTCATCAAGTGTAGAGTAAAGACAAATTCAAAAGATAGAATTGACCTCATAATAGATCGAACTTCAACTTTTTGGTCGAAGATGCCATCTTCTTCAATAATCTCAAGTACATCAACAACAGCAGAGAACATCAAAATCAAGTTGAGAATAGTCCCATGATATGATCCCCAACGTGTATCGCCAAAACGTTTAAAATTTGTCTCTTGATTCAAACTTTGCCCATTTCTACGTACACCATTCTCTGATTCTTCTTTAATTTTGGCAAACTGTGCATCTCGAAGAGCATCTCGTCTCTTACAAGAGCCTTCAATAACAGTTACTAAATTACTAACCAAATAAAAAAATTCAGCAGTGTTAATGTGATTTTTAGCAACGGCAACAAGAATCAATTGAAGTTGATGAGCAAAGCAATGGACATAAAATGCTAACTTATTCTCTTTCAAAATTAAAGTTTTAAGACCATTGATATCACCTTGCATATTACTAACCCAGTCATAACCTTACCCACGTAGTTTCGATAAACTCAAATTATGTTCACAAAGTAAACATTCAATAGCATATTTGAATGACAAAGCGGTGGTACTTGCTACATGTACAATACCAAGGAACTGCTCTATAATAATTCCTTTTTTGTTCACATAACGAAGAACGAGAGTCATTTGCTCTTTCATTGAGATATCACGCGACTCATGAACTAATATTGAAAGAACCCATTGTCAAGATCCTTGATGATGGCTTTGGATATTTCACGTGCAATTGCATTTACAATGTCTTTTTGAATTTCATGGTGGGTAAGCTTCCAATTTTTCGGAGCTTTTTGCAACACTTCATTGATAGATTCATTGTGATCTGTCAAAAATTGTAGAAACTCAAGAAAATTTCCTTTATTACTTGAACCTTGAGATTCATCGTGACCACAAAAAGCTAATCCCTAGTATAAATGGAATCTTATGCAATCAACTATTGCATTTAATTGAACCCGATATTCAATTTTATCTTGATTTGATTGCATAACCAAAACACTTTGAATGTGTTGCTTTTCCTTCATTAGATCTTCACTCTTCTTGACAGCTTGGTTATGAGTACTATTAACTCCTCCAACATGGGATAATAACTTCTCTTTCTGATTCCAAAGTTTGAATCCCTTCGTTACAAAAGTCTCTCCTCCTCCTTGCTTATCAACATCTTGCCCAAATAGATAACAATATAAATAAAATACTGCATCCTTGTCTATACTATATTCCAACCATTTTCTTTTTACATACCATTCAGATCTAAATCGACGGGGCTTTCCAGAAAAATCTGTCAAAGGGTAATCATGGACTTGGAGAACAGGTTGACAATGACATTTTTGTAAATAAAATCTTCTTATTTCATCATGATTATTAGGATGATAAGATGATATATTTTTTCGTAGCCTAGGATTTGAAAGAAGATTTTCTAAGTTAAAGTCAACACGAATTCGCTTAGAAGATGAAGATGAATCTTGCACAGGAAATGAATCTTGCACAGGAGATGAATCTTGGGTATGTGGTTTTCTTATCAAATATTTGTTCATAATTCTAGCAAAATAATAAATAATAAACTATAAGTTCATTTGAAATATTAATAAAATTATTAATTATTGTTGTTTAGTTGTTTCATTATTTTTCTTTACTGACTACTAGCAATCTAGCACACACCTCACTGTGCATTATCCATGGCTCAACCCACTACCTAACATAATTTAATTTGTTTGTCTTTTATAATGTATTAGTTAATAAAATTATTAATTATTGTTGTTTAGTTGCTTCATTATTTTTCTTTACTAACTACTAGTAGTCTAGCACACACCCCACAATGCAGTAGCACACACCCCATGTGCATTATCCACGGCTCAACCCACTGCCTAACATAATTTAATTTTTTGTCTTTTATAATGTATTGGTCAGTTACTTTTATGCCTTAGTGCCTCTGCCTGTCCGCTTTTATGCCTTTACTGTCTTTACCTATCCACTTCCCCAATTCAAATATCCAACCCCACAGTCCCATGGCCCCCATCCACCCCCCCACTCAACAGATAAGAGTCACAAGAGCCAATCAACGTTACACAAAATATTAAAGATATAAAACATTCACAACACAAAATTCACAATACAAAACGACAAACTCACAAACCAATAAAGTCAAAATGTCATCAAATAAAGGAAATTAGACATAGAGAAATAGAGAGAGAATCTCATTTTTTTAGTTCAAAGAGAAACACAGAAAGAGCTCTGCTCTCACTCTCAAAGCACAACAAAGACGTAAGATGAGATAAAGAAAAAGAGAGACAGGTAAAAAACTGAAATACCTTGAGGGGCGGTGCTGCAGCAGCACATTGAGGACTCGAGGCCAAGCCAAGGCAATCTCTGATCCGATCTCGCCGTCGCCGATGTCGATGTACTCTGGGACCAAGGGCGGGGTGGGTCTGTTGCTGTTGCTCGAGGCCAACCACCAATGCAATCTCTTTCTCTTATCTCCGATCCGATCTTGCCATCGCTAATGGCTTGATGTGCTATGTTGCTATTGCTGTTGCTGAGTTTGAGGCAGAGGCGCTGATGTGCTTAGTCGTTGATGAGGTTCTTTTTTCTTTAGGTTGGGATTTCAATTTTGGCTTTGCTTTACCATTTGATCAATCGGCGTATGCGTATTGGGTGTATTGGGTTTGGGTTGGTTTTTTTTTTTTTTTTTTTTTTGAGAATCCGTTCGGGTTGGATATTTAGTTAATAAAAATTTAATTATTTTGATTTAAAAATCTGTTTAGGGTTAGTTTAGTTTAGGATTGATGTTGGCTTTTTTTCCCTAGGGTGGGCTTGCTATGTTACAATTTTTTTTTTCCCAGATTTTAGTTCAAAATTTTTTTTAAGTTTTTTCTTTTTTCTTAAAAGTTGAACAAATTATGGAGCAAAATTTAATTTTATTGGCATAAAAAAAAATTGAGGGTATTCCTAAAATGTTTTTGAAGAGTAGACAAATAAAAAATTTTAAATTATTATATATAATTTTTTTTTTTCCAAATCAGGGTGGTCCTTGACCTTAACGTGGTGCCGCTCCTGTTTATGGCTGTCTTTTGATCACCATCTCCCTGTCCCCCCACTTCAGAGTTGAAGTGGCAGACTATCTATGTCGTAACTGTAGTATTTCTGAATCTGAAATTAAAATTTATCTTTTTGCACCAGTGCTCGAGTTATATATCATTGCCTAAATTTTGCAGGCCAAGAAAATACGCGTGCATGCATGTTTGGTGTATGCTGTGTGAATCAATAGGCTCAGAGAATAGACTATATAAAGCAAGTCTCATAGTCTAGTACTAGTAAACTAGTAAAGTACCAGCTGCATTTGGTAAGCACGTTGTGGTTTAATTTTTTTTAATGTAAATTTTATGTATTTTGATGGGAAATCTTGTTTAATAAAAAATATTTCCTGAATTCGACAAGCTAGAATAACACACACACCAAAAACAAAGAAACGTTAACCCTTCTCAGTTCTCACCCTCTCTATTTCTTTGTACAATTAATAACACAACCATAGTAACTATTAATTACCATGACACGACCATTGTCATCACTCATCACCATTGCTGTCACCACTCCCACCTCACTACCATCGTTGCCACACGAATTTTGCAACCTACATGAAATATAAAGTAGTAATTTTCTGTACAAATAGCGTAAAATGTTTTCAAAATCATTTACATGTCACAATCACACTCACAGAAAAAAAAATTAAATTTTCAGAATCTTTTTTCAACGTTTTCCTTAAAGAAAACATGTTTTGCTATCACTGGTGGCTCTACTTGTATATGAGGATTGTCAAAAAAAATATTTATACATGCAAATTAAAAAAAAATATTATATAAAAAATTATTTTAAATTAATATTTTTTGTGACCACCTTACTTGAAAAAAATGTATGGATATATATATATATATATATATATATAATATTATATACTAGATTAACTTATTTTGACTATTATAATAAAAATGTTAAACACCTTTACTTAAGAATCATAAGAATTTGAGTTCAATAAATATAAGAGTAATGTTACCTCCACAACATTTTCACAATAATTTCACAATAAATCTTATGTGGTAAGTTATTACTAATTAACTTTAATTTAGGTTCAATATTGACATGTTTTATCCACCAATAACAGGCTAACAACTTGTTGCATAAGATTTGTTATTAAATTGTTGTGATCACTTTATTATTCTCATATTAACATTTTCTATTTGCACTTTATCTTTTATTAGTCCTTTTTTTTTTCTTATTATCTTTGTTAGTACAAAAAAATTGTAATATTTCATGTATTGGCATGTTTTTTTTTTTTTTTTTTTTTTTTTTTTTTTTTTTTTTTTTTGTGACGTTGATATATTCAATTTGTCTCTTTATTAAATTTTGTATAATTTAAGTTTCTTAGTGACCACCCTAAAAAAATTTCTAGAGCCGCCACTGTTTGCTAAAACAAATTAATTGTAATTAACCTTGTGAACTTAACTCTTAATTTTTTTTTCGTCTCGCTTATCTCTTATTTTTCTTCGCATCCAATTAAATTTACCGGTATCCATATTCCCGGGAGTCCCCCCATATATTCATATATACTTACCTTAAAATCTTAAATCAAATCATATACCTCCTAACCTAAATGCAAAGAGAGAAGAAGAATATATATATAATCTCTAACTACAAAGTCATTAGTACTTTCAATTTATCTATATATATATTAATGAATTAATCATATATAATATATTAATGTACGTCTAATTGCATTATAATTTCATGCCACATGCTTTTAGATTACAAGTGTACTCCAACTTTATGCCAAAATATGCCTCCAATTGTACTTAATTTTGTGTTAATTATATTTATATATAAATTTATGTAACTAAACTTCGATAAAAATGCACAATTCAAATTTATTAGACTTCTATGTACCATGAATGTGTACAACCTTTTACTTATTAAGTGAAAACTTATATATATATATATATATATATATATTTAGTTATGTTTATTTTTAATTGCTTGAGTTTATACACATAAGCTAGTATCTGATTATGTATAGTTTTGACTAGAAGGTTGATTGTTCATTTGCTCATCCAGGTGACCTATGATTGGTTAACGAACAAACAAAATAATCAAATTTTTAGAATTCTTTGCTGCAACATAATAGTTTATGATGCTTCTATATCTATGATGAACAAAATTAATCACTGATGACTTTTGCAGTGAAATTATTAACAATAAATTTTATGCTATTAATTATTATTTTTTTCTTGAAATAAGTCTATTGAATTTAATGAACTAATGTTAAATCAGCCCAAAAAAAAAAAAAAACCAAACAAAAGACTAATTAATGTGAAGAAGAGTGATGTTCTGACAAAACTCATATACAATCCATGACTCAATCACATCGATTACAGGTACCTTTTCTGACTCTGATGAAATGGTGTAACTTAGCATTAAGGTTTTTTTTTAAAAATTATTATTTTATTTTATTTTTAATTTTTTTTCAGATTATGGAAAACAAAAAGGTTTTGTCTATTAAGTTTTAACAGATAGTGCACATCACAATCTTCGTAATCTCTCATATGATTTTGCGCTCTTCGAGCATTGGTCTTAAGGACCTTATTGTACCACTGCATGTTAAATTACCATAATAAAGCAATGTATATCCTAGTATCAATCACTTTTGGAAGTTACCTGATTGGTTTGAGAATCCCATTGAAGAAGACCATAATTTTGGAATACACGTAGATCTTTAGACCCAGTGTCTGAAGTTATTCTAATGTGTTTGGATTTAGGGATTCCACAGTTCAGACAAAGACGTTGTTGAGCATGCGTCTTGATTTTTAAGTTACACCCGGTATAACGTTGCTTAGAATTGCATATTTTGTAAATTTATACCATTCAATAACTTTTTATTAAATCAAAAATCACATTGTTGGATTGTATGTTCTATATGTTTTTAATGTGCATATCATCAAATTTCATATTAATTATATATTATTTACCATTCGATTCATATAGTAATCTTTTATGCAAAATTTTAAACTATAAATTTGTAGTTTAAATTTAAACAACTGATTGATAATATAGCTATTTATTTTTTATTATATTGAAATTTTGCTAGAATAAAGGACATTAAAAGAAAATGTAATCCAACAGTAGATTTGTCAAAATTTACATTTAATAAAAAATATATATATATATTTTATTGTGACATTATCTAAAGTTACACAATTTGTAACTTTAACCTAGCCTATATAATATTAATAATAAAAATTTTATGATTTTTTTTCCTCCAATATAGTACAAAAGGTTGTAGAATGGTAAAATTAAAAATCTTAGTTAGAGTATTGTCAAGATTCAATAATTTTTTTGATGTGAACAATAGAGGTTTCTTGCATACTAGAAACCATTTGTCCTATATGTTGTGTTCCACTTTATATTCTACCAATTATAGTTTTGCTATGTATTCTTTTTTAACTTTCCTTATAAAATAATCAAAGTTTAAAATGGAAAAAAAAAAAAAAAATTAGAGACATGGCCTACCAACTTGGTGGGACATAAAGTGAAACAAAAGATTTGTATTCAAGGCTTGCATTGATATGAAATTATAGTAGCATTAATTTGTGTAGTAACTCATTAAAGATATTTTGTTAATTGATGAGTGAAACTCCACCTTGGGAATTAGGTATTCTACATTCATCGGTAATTAAGTTCAGGGATGATTTTGTGACTAGTGATATCTTATCTAGAAATTATAAAAGCATGTTACAACCATACGTGCATAGTGTGTAAGAGAGGGAAAATTCTTAAGTACACCTAGAATAAAGTGAAATGGTACTCCTCTCACATTTATGGTAGATTCACTATGAATTTGATGAATAGACCTCATTATAAATGTGAGAAGAGGGAGAACCATTCTTCGTGTTTTGGAAGTACCAAAGAATTATTGGAAAGAAAGAAAGTTTATTTAAAATATTTTCTAATCCTGTACATACATAAAGGTGAAAGAGAACAAAAAAGTTTATTTAAAATCTTAACCTACATAAGGTAGGAGTGTTCATGGGTCAAATCATATTGAGTTTAAGGATCCATCATTCAACATTATTTGGTTGGGTGAGAACCTCTCTTACCCATTGCCAACCAACAGATCAGATGAATTTATGCATATCCAGCCATTAATATTGGTAGGATGTTTAGGTCTCAGAAGGGTCATCAGTTACAACTTATTTCTATAGATATATATTCCAGAATCAAAAATCTATTTTACAATATCTAATTTCAAAATCTTCGAAAACCAACTCATAATCATAATCATAACAAACAAACAAACAAACAAACAAAAAAAAAAAAACAGAGATTTAATTTCTTGAGAAAAAAAAAGAAGCACAAATCTAAAAATTTTATTAATTTCAATTTTACACATAACCAAAATAACCATTACATTTCAATATTTCAATCTACTACCAAGTCATCAAAATTTTTTTTTTTAAGTCATTTGATTTTCTCATGATTTTCGAAGTTGTGAAGCTTATATTGAAATCAAGTTGGAGCTTACACCATGCGACAATGAGGAATCCATGGCCATAAAAACCCAAAACCACCATAAGTGAGAGGATTATAGAGAATAGTGAGGAGAAAATCAAACGATTAGAAGAGAAAAGACCCAAATTTATCAGAGTTTGAGGAGGGTAAGCAGTTGAGTTGATCTTTCTTGATTTGAAACTGAGAGGCTGAGTTGCATCTGACACTGCTTGGAGAGAGAGAGAGAAGTATGTTTGGATATATTTTTTCCTACCAAAAAAACTCTACCCAATTTTGTCATTAAATTAATAAATATACAATTACTATTAAATGTGATATTAAGAATACTGATGAAGCCAAATTCGTCAGTTGATGAGCTCGTCCAGACAGGTTCTGATCAAGATGGTTTGAAGCCTTGCACCAAGACAAAGAAAGATGTTTCTCTCGGAAAAGTCATCGGTGTGGTGCCAGCCAATGAGCCTCCGATGATAAAGTCAATAGCTAGAATAGAATACCAATGGATTCGTAGCATTATGAATAATGATTTATGTCTTACCTTTGCTTGAGGTCTACTGTGGTTTATATAGGGTTTTGCCTTTCTAGCCGTTGGGGCTTTCAATGGTGGCTTAAATGCCCTTATTGTAACGCTTCTGGTGATTCAATTGGGAGAGGATCCTCCCAATGGTAACCTCTCTTATGACCGTCTTTACATTACGGATCCTCCCATAAATGTCCATTTATGGAGCTTTGGTCATCTAGTGTATTCTTTGGACGACGAGAATTTTCTGGTTCATCATTTTCCCCATATTTCATGATCGTCATTACATGTATTGACGATCTTAGGAATATGAGAGGTTGTTCAGTTCTAGTCATGACTTTTGGGATTCCGTTTCCTTCACATTTAATGAGATGTGATGGCGCCGCACGCATTGTGACCACGTGTCAAGAGTTGGTTGGCTGGACGTGGGCACGTCCCTCAACGAGTCTCTTAGTTTTCCCGCGCTTTGGTTTCTTTTCTGAGGGTGTTTTAAAAGGCTCTTCTTTTCCTCTTTCTTCTACTCCCCGTTGTTCTCTTGCACTTTGTCTCTGCAAATCTTTTCTTCTCCGATCTAGAGCTTCCCAGGCCTTTTTCTTTTTCAAGTACGATCCTCTCTAATCTTTTCTTCTTTCTTTTTCAATGCATTGATGGTAGAGTTTTTTGAGGTTAGGAATTTTTGCCCCTCTGTCTCTTTCTTTTTTGCTTGCTTAGGAGTTTTTCTTGAAGACTCAAGTGGCCATCGCCCTCAAGTTGGTCTTTTTGTTTCTAGGGATAGTGCCTTTAGGCCGGTTTTGACTATCTTGTGCCACATTTTGCGTCAATCTTTAAATTAGCATTGTGTGTTGTGTTCAATGTCTACAGAAGAGGGGTCGAGGTCTGTGGTTAGGTCTAGTGAGCTAGAGATGGGCTTATCTTCTAGTGATAAACCAACAGGGATGGAAGTAGATACCACTGCTTCAAAACCCTCGTCTTCTAAAACTTCTACTTCGAAACCCCTTGCTTCTAAAAACTTTAGGTCCTTCCACGCTTTCAACGAGCCATGTGGTCTGGATGAAGATACATTCTTTAGGTTCAGGGTTAGGTTCCAATTTCCCAACGAAACCAAGATCCGTCTTCCTCGTGAGAATGAGAAAGCTTGTGCCTTTGCTCATGGCAAGGTTTGTTTTACGAGGCTGCCTTCTTGTGCGGCCTTAGGTTCCCTGTCCATCCTTTCGTTATAGAGCTTCTTCATTATCTCAACATTACTCCAGGATAACTCATGTTGAATTCATGGCAGACTATCATTAGTTGCATGACCATTTGGTTGATTGAATGACGGGGATATGATTAGGATGGATAAGCTTTTGTGCTTGTATCATCTCTAGGAGTCCAAGAATTTGGTTACTATGAACTCATGCCTTGGAATAGGAAATCCAAGCTCCTTATTGATTTCCTTTCGTCTTTTTGACACTGGAATTCTAGGTTTTTCTTTGTTTCTGGTAGTGGTTAGGAGACTCTGTCTAATGATTTTTGGGGTGATATTCCAAGACTGCTGTGTAGGTGGGAGATCCCTAAGCTTGGTGCATTTTGTTTCTGTGAAAAACTTTTTTGATAGTAAAGATATTAGTTTTTGTTGGGAAATTTAGACCACAGTTGATAGAATTAAAAAGTTTTAAACCTAAGTTTTTAATTAAATTTATTATGAATAAACCTTGTTAAAACAAACAAACATCAATATCATGCACAGCGGAATAGTAAATAAGACAAGATATGATGACTCAGGAAAACCAATGAAACAAACTAGTTTCATAGTAAAAAAACTTGGGGTAAACCTTCCCAAAAAGCAATTCACTATAGTAAAGAGAAGTTTCAGATCTAGTACAAAACCTTTGTCTCTGGACTCTACAATCCCCGTAGATGAACTTACAGTAGAAACCTTCTACCGCTTCAGAACCTTTAAACTCTCTAGTATATGAACGCCACCAATGATGCACGGATCCCAGTACATGACTAACTCCTTTGCACGAATCCCAATACGTGACTAACTCAAGCAACTTGATGAAGATGTTGTTGGCTGTAAAGTTCTTCACTTCATCAACAATGAAGATCAAGAAGTACTTGGTTACAAAACCCTAAGGCACAAAAAATGCAATAACTTCTTGCAGAGTGAATAAGACACTAGGTCACTTTCTGCATGTGTTCTCCATGTATAATGACCTTTAAAATAAGCCTTATATACGTCTATGGTTGTGAGGAAAAAAAAAAAAAAAAAAAAACCCTACACATACATGTCAACGAGGGCAAAAAATCAAATCTGGAAATTCTAATTTTGTAGATCTCGATAGATACTATTTCTGTCAAGGTATCTGTCGAGTTTTAATGAATAGCTTTTCTTCACTTGTTTCTTGGTCCAATCTTCATGGCCTTAATACTTGACTTGAACTCTTGTTTCTTGAAGTACTAAACTCATCCTAGATCTACCCAATTACAAGTAAAGTGCATTTTGTCAAATGATTAGCTAATTACATAAAATATGTCCTTAACAATTTCGTTATTGAATATAATTCTAACCTTCGTCCTATATGCATGTTCGTTTAGTTACTGTTCGTCTAAAGTTGAAGAGCAGATATAAGGGACGTGTTGAGGCGGTTTTTGACTACGCGAAGACTGTTGATGACTTTGACGAGCTTGACTTTGTATCATCATTTCTTGGGGCCTGAGCCTTCTCCCTATGTCTTGAGATCCTTGTTGAGAGAGGAGCGAAGTAAGTATTTGCCTTGGTAATTTATTACACTTATATGTGGCTCACTAATGCCTTATTTGTGATTTTTTGTTGGTATTGCAGAAATAACAACCAAGTTTAGCCAAGAGATGTACGCTAAGATGAAGGCTAAGAAGAAGGAGCCTTTGTCTAGCATCGGCCAGAAGAGGCCAAGAGCATCCAAGAAGGAGACTGTCGAGAAGACTTCATCTACTCCTATCATTCAACAGCCTAGGACGACGTCTCCTATAGTTTCTCTTGAAGGGCAAGAGTAGTGATAAGGAAAAGGACAAGGTTAGGGCCAACGTTTGGGAAGATGCTGCCACGGCGTTTGGGGGGGGGGGGGGGGCTTACAACATTGTGATACCTGATGAGTTTAAGGAACTTTTACAAGTTTCTTCTCATGAGATTATGAGTCATCATGTCCACAAGCTCGTCCAGGTATCGTCATTATTACATTCACAGGTCGTCCTTTTTTTCTTTTCTTTTCTTTTTTACTTACTTCTATACATGGTAGGTGTTGGGGGAGACGATCCACATCACCACAGAGTATCTTGCCAATGAAGAGAAGGTGGTCATGGCTTACTCAAAGACGGAGGCACTTGAAGCTGAGTGCTCTAAGCTAAGGAAGGAGCTATTATTAGCTATGGATACTGGAAACACAGTGAAGGAGCAAGCTAAGGCTTTGGCTGAGGAGCTTAGGGCAGAGAAAGCGCTACTAGTGCAAAAAGACGACCATTTCCAAATGGCCAACTAGAAGATAGCTTCTGCAAGTTCTGACGCAGTGCAGGCTTTTCAAATGACCGAAGAATACAACATCGTCCTATTCAGTTGGTATTTCAAAGGATTTGAGCTTCTGAGAAGGTACTTGATAAAGCATAATCCTGAGGTCAACTTGGAAAATCTGGACTTCAAGGCGGTGGATAAGGAGATAGAAGCTAACGAAGCTGCTGCTGCTATTGTTGAAGGCGTAGCCCCTAAGGCTGAAGACGAAGCCCCTCAACTTGTGGCCTGATTTTTTTTTTTCCTTCCTTTTTTGTGGTGCATTGTGTGTTTTTGGGCTTCTATAATCAGACAATTTATCTGCTTTTTTGTGGTGCCCTATATGTTTTTGGGCTTCTATAATCAGACAATTTACCTACTTTGTCCTTTTGGGGCTTTTGATTTAAAGTTAATTTGTGTTCTACCTACTCAATTCTTGCTTTGCGCTTATTTGATTTCTTGGTTTTTGTGTGACATATGGAAACTTACAAGTTTCTACCTGCTGGAGCTTGTTCAGTTTTGTGTTCTCCTTAAGTAGGATTTATGTCCCTCTAGGTTTGAAGAATTCGTATTACTTCATCCTAATTGCATAACTTGTGCTTTCCTTAAGAGAAATTGCGTTGTCTTTAGCTTGTTTACTTGATCCTTTTTGGTTAAGGGTTTTGTTTTCGGCCTTTGCCATGCAATTCCTATCTTTTTTAGTAAGGATTCATTACTGGTCTCATCAGTGTGATTTATACCTTTTTTTTTGTTAAGGATTTTATCACTGGCCGCGTCAGTGTGACTTATATCCTTTTATGGTTAAGGATTTTATCATTGGCCTCGTCAGTGTGATTTATATCCTTTTTTGGTTAAGGATTTTATCAAGGATTTTATCACTGGCCTCATCAGTGTGATTTATATCCTTTTTTGGTTAAGGATTTTATCACTTGCCTCGTCAGTTTTTCTTTGGAACATGCTTACGAAGACATTTACTAAATAATTCCTTTATTGAACTATTTTTTGACCTTAAGTACAAAAGAAAAAAACTATCAATGATTACTAAGCTTGATGTCTATTGATAATACCTCTTAAGGTGCTCAACGTTCCACGGACGAGGTAATACTTGACCGTCCATGGATTCCAGATGATAACTTCCTTGTCTTGAGTAATGAATGATTTTGTATGGGCCTTCCCAAGTAGGTCCTAGTTTGCCTTGCGTTGGGTCTTTTGTCGTCAGTGTGATTTTTCGTAGGACGAGGTCCCTTATGCTGAATCTTCTAAGTTTCACCCTTTGATTGTAGTAACCGGCCATCTTCTGTTGGTACCTTGCTATTCTTTAGGCCGCTTCAGTCCTTACTTCTTCTAGGCAATCCAGGTTTACCTTTTGTTGATTGTCATAACCTGTTTTGTCAAAGAACTCTCTTCTTATACTAGTGACTCCTACTTTAACAGGGATTACTGCCTCAGTACCGTAGGTAAGTTTGAACGGTATTTCTCCTGTTAGTGTTCTGGCCGTGGTTTGATAGACCCATAGGACGTTGGGTAGCTCATCAGGCCATGCACCTTTTGCCCCCTCTAGTCAAACTTTGATGATTTTTAGCAGGGTTCGATTAGTTACTTCCATCTATCCATTGGCCTAAGGGTGTCCTGGTGAAGAGAATTGGTTCTTGATGTCGAGACTGGAGCAGAATGATCTAAATCCTTGGTTGTCAAATTGGCAGCCATTGTCTGATATGATCATCCTTGGTATGCCGAACCTGCAAACTATATTCTTCTACATAAAATTCTGTATTCTTGCTTCTGTGATTGTTGCTAGCACTTCAACTTCCACCCACTTCGTGAAATAGTTGATTGCTACCAATAAAAATTTTACTTGCTTCTTACCTTAAGGTAGGGGACCCACTATGTCAATCCCCCATTATGCAAATGACCATGGTGATGTTATGGTCATCATCATCTCCCTAGGAAGTCGTTGGACGTTTCCATACCTCTGGCATCTATCGCATCTCTTGATGAAGTCTTTAGCTTTTTTCTGCATTGTGGGCCAGAAGTAACCAGCCTTGACAATCTTTCCCACTAATGACTTTGCCCCCGCGTAATCTCCGCATACTCCTTCATGAACCTCTTCCAGGATATACTTTGCTTTGTCCTGCCCGATGCATCTTAAGTAGGGCAACGAGAACCCTCTCTTGTAGAGCATATCATTCAAGATCGTGAACCTAGTGGATTGCTTCTTGATCTTCCTTTCCTCATTTGAATTTGGTGGCAAATGTCTGTCCTTGAGGTATGACAAGATTGGTGTTGTCCAGTTGGGGTCACCTCGTATCGAAAAGGTACGAAATTCTTCGATGTTGAGGGACTTTTGTATTTCTAGCTTTAGATCTGAAAAGCTTTTTTCACCCTCCAACAACACATACCTTGCCACTTCATTTGCTTCCGAGTTTTAGCTCAGTGATATTTGCATGAAGTTCACGTGCTCTAACTCCCCAATTATTTGGTTTGTCAGTTTTAGGTATCTTTGCATCTTTCTCTCTTTCGCTTCACATTCCCCGTTGATTTGCCTTATTACTAACTTTGAGTCACTTTTCAAAAGCACATTTTTGGCCCCTAGGGATCTTGCCACTCTAAGTCCGGTTAGTATTTCCTTGTATTCTACTTCATTGTTGGTGGCTAAGAGTTAAAGTTGTACCCTATATTTGAGGGTGTCTCCTTTTGGAGAAGTGATGACGACTCCAAAACCTCCCATATTCTGTACTGATGATTCATCCATGTGAATCATCCAAAGAGTTAACATATCCTACATATTCTCACCCTCAGATAAAGTAAACTCAGCAATAAAATTGGCCAACACCTGGGCTTTTATTGTCATTCGAGGCTTGTATTCAATGTTGAACTGGCTTAGTTTAATAGCCCATTGCACCATTCGTCATGTTGCCTCTAGTTTGTTCATCACCTTCTTTATTGGTTGGTCTGTCATTACTAAGATCGGGTTTGCCTAAAAGTACACACGTAGTTTACGAAAAGAAACGATCAAGGCAAACACGATTTTCTCCATATGTGGGTACTTTGCTTTTGCTCCTTGGAAAGTTTAGCTAACGTAGTATACTGGGCATTGAACTTTTGACTCCTCCTAAATTAGGGTGGTGCTTACAGTTGTTAATGATACTACCAGATAAAGAAATAGATCCTCCCCTTCTTTGGATGGACTTAAAAGTGGCGGGTTACTCAAATAATGCTTTAGCTCCTAGAATGTTGTTTCACATTTGTTCGTCCACGCAAAGGCCTGCTTAAGAGTTTTGAAGAAAGGCAGGCACTTATCCGTCGCCCTAGAGACGAACCTGTTGAGGGCTGTGACTCTTCCTGTTAGTTTTTGAACCTTTTTAACAGTTTTAGGTGATGACATTTCTAGTATGGCCTTCACTTTTGCTGGATTGGCTTCGATTCCTCATTGAGACACCATGAAACCAAGGAACTTCCTAGAGGAAAGCCCGAATGCAGACTTCACAGGATTCAACTTCATCTTATATTGCCTCAACGTGTTGAAAGTTTCCTTGAGGTCGTCTAGATGTTCTCCTTCTTCTTTACTCTTGACAAGCATGTCATCGACATAAACCTCCATGTTCCTCCCAATTTTCTTGCTAAACATCTGGTTCACCAGCCTCTGATAAGTGACCCCTGTGTTCTTCAACCTAAACGACATGACTTTGTAACAGTAAAGCCCTTGACTGGTGATGAAGGCTGTTTTCTCTTGATCCTCTTCTAACATTTGGATTTGATTGTACCCTGAGAATGCGTCCATGAATGTCAGGAGCTTGTACCCTGCCATTGAGTCGACGAGCTGGTCAATCCTTGGTAAAAGGAAGCTTTCCTTCGGGCAGGCACTGTTAAGATCCGTGAAATCCACACACATCCTCCATTTCCCATTCACCTTCTTTACCATGACGACGTTGGCCAACCAATCCAGGTAGTAGACTTCTATGCTGCCATCAACTTGTCTACCTCATCCATTATAGCTCTATTTCATTCAAGAGCGAAAACCCTTCTTCTTTGCCGGACAGGCTTTCTTTTGGGATTTATATTCAGGTGATGCTAAATGATGTCTCTAGGTATACCAGGCATGTCCTCATGACTCCAGGCAAAGATATCCAGATTTTCTTTGAGGAACTGGACTAACTCTACCTTCATCTCGGGGCTGAGGTTCATCCCTATTTTTGTTAGCTCCGTCAGCTCCCCTTCCACCAATTCAATGGATTCCAAAGCCTCTATTGGTTTTGAATTTTTCTCCTTAATCATCCATGTGTGGATTTCCTTCGAAGCCAGCACTGCTTGATAACATTCGTGAGCCAAGACTTGGTCTCCCTTTATTACTCCCACCCCGTGTTCCGTTGGGAATTTCACCTACAAGCAATACGTTGAGGTTGCAACCTTCCAGCGGTTAAGCGTTGGTCGTCCTATGATCACATTATAGGACGAGGGTCAATCAACAACTAAAAAGTGAAGTTGTTTGATTACCTAAAGGGGGTAGGAGCCATCCGTGACTATCATTGTTACTATTCCCTTTGGGTATACTCTATCTCTGCTGAAACTGACAAGGGGGGACTCAAAGGGACAAAGTTTCTTTGGATCTACTTTCAGCTGTTGGAAAGTTGACAGGTAAATGATGTCAGCGGAGCTCCTATTATCTACCAAGACGCGCCTCGTGTTGAACCCTTCTATCGTGAGCATGATGACTAGTGGGCCGTCATAGGGTTGCTTCATTCCCTTGGCATCTTCTTCTAAAAAGACCATGTCCATGGTCTCTCTTTGCCTATGCTTTGGTGGTGGGGCAGCGTGGACACTGTTGACTTGTCTTTGCTGTAACTTCTTGAAGGACTTGAAAGAACCTCCTACTGTTGGGCCCCTATTGATTATCCTTATTTCTCCTACAATGTCCTTTGGAAGGTCTTCTCACTCTACTTCGTCCCTAGGCTTTTCTTTCAATCTTTCGCTTTGTTCGTGCTTGTATTGTCCCAGTGTGCTTTTCTTCACAAACTTCTATAGCTTTCCTTTCTGAATTAGCTCTTCTATCTGTTCTTTCAGGTCTTTGCATTTGTTTGTGTAGTGCCCATGATCTCGATGGAAACAATAATACTTCTTTTTATTGCAGGCATTGGGTGAGGAGTTCAGCGGCTTCAGCCACTTAAATGGATGATCGTCCATAATCTGCATCAAGATTTTATTGACAGGTAGCACTAGGGGGTGTGAAATTTACCGTCCTTCTCTTCTTGTCGCTCCTTGACCTGGCATTGTCATGGCTAGATGAACGGTCTCCCCTCTTCCTCTTCTTTCCTTTCGAGTCTTCTTGAGCATTCTTCTCTTCTTTCTGTGTGTCTCCCATTCCAATCACATCTAAAGCGTCTTCTGCGCTCATGTACTTCTGAGCCTTTAGCAGCATTTCCGTCATTGATTCAGGAGGACTCTTTGCCAGTGCTACCACAAACTCCTTGGATTTTAACCCTGCCTTGAAGGTGGTTAATTGCACCTTGTCCTTTGCTTCGTCCACTTCCAATACTTCCCTATTGAATCGTTTCACGTACGACCTCAGTGACTCCTCTTCCTCTTGTCTGATCATGAGCAGATGACCTGCCGGTCTCTTTTGTCGTTGTCCTCTAACAAAGTGCTGACAAAAAAACTGCTCAACTGTTCGAAGTCGTCTATTGGTGATTGGGCCAGTTTGCTAAACCATACCCATGCTGCTCCCTTAAGGGTTGTCGAGAAAGATTGGCACAAGATCTCGTCTAGGGTTTGCTCTAGGCTCAAGGTCATCTTGAAGGTAGTTATGTGATCTAATGGGTCCTTAAGACCATCATATGACTCGAGCTAGGGGAGGTGAAACTTAGGTGGAAACGGACATTCTAAAACCTTTGTCGTGAAAGAGGAATCAGTCCTTTTCACCATTCCATCTAAGTTTCTATTTGTTTTTTCCTTCATTGCATTCTTTAGTTCATCCATTTCCTTCCTCATGCTTTTAAGGAGGTCATTCCTTGCCCAATCGGAGGAGTCCGTCCTCCTTGATCCGTCTCTCCATTGGCTATCCTCCTTATCTTCGTTCCTGTTAGCATCATTCCTGGTCGGCAAATAGTTTCCCTCTTCTTGCAGCCACAGTCTCATTTCCTAATTTTGCCTTGTGAGTTCTTCTATGTTGGCCGTGAGCATTTGAACCTGCAGGGCTAATGCCATTGCGTCTTATGGTGCATTAGATTCCATCTAGATAGTGAAAAAGGTAGAGCTACAAGTTCAAGTTAAAGTTTGAAAGTCGTGTCCCCATAGACAGTGCCAAACTGATGAAGCCAAATTCGTCAATTGATGAGCTCGTCTAGACGAGTTCTAATCAAGACGGTTTGAAGCCCTACACCAAGACAAAGAAAGATGTTTCTCTCGAAAAGGTCACCAGCGTGGTGCCAGCCAATGAACCTCCGATGATAAAGCCAATAGCTAGAATAGAATACCAATGGATTCGTAGCGTTATGAATAATGATTTCTGTCTTACCTTTGCTTGTGGTCTAGTGTGGTTTATATAGGGTTTTGCCTTTCTAGCCGTTGGGGCTTTCAATGGTGGCTTAAATGCCCCTATTGTAACGCTTTTGGTGATTCAATTGGGAGAAGATGCTCCTAATGGTAACCTCTCTTATGATTGTCTTTACGTTATGGATCCTCCTATAAGTGTCCATTTATGGAGCTTTGGTCATCCAGCGTATTCTCTGGATGACGGGAATTTTTTGGTTCATCAAATACAAATAAGGGTAAAACTTAAATATATTACCTTATGTGTAGTACATTAAGTTAGTTAGTTAGTTGGTTAGTTAGTTAGTTTGTTTGTTTGTTTTTTTTTTTTTTTTTTTTTTTTTACCACCGTGCACCATTGGCATAATGGTCACTCCACAAGTATAAATGCTTGTAGAGTGTGGAAGGTAAGTGCCGAATTTCAAGTCTCCAATAGTGAATTTCACACATATATACATTTAGATTATATTAGAGTAGAATTTTATTTAAAAAAAAAATATTTTTTTATTTAAAAATACAAACACTACTGTGATATTTTTCAAAGATTATTAAATTCAATCCATAAACTATTTAAATTTAATTGAAGAACTTAATATATTACACTTAAATTTTACCCGACAAGTAAATTAATTCTTCATTGTGTGTTTGACCCTAAGTCGGAAAGAGAAAGTTTCGTAAGACCTAACATGTGATAGTGAAAGAGATGTTTTATAAGATTGTTTTATAAAGTAATTTTTCTTAAATCGAGTCTCTCCAGGTCATGCCACGTTATATGGGCATCTTTCCTTATCCTGTCTAGGGCATGATTATATGGATCCACATGAACATCACTATAAAGAATTTGCAATAAGGTCAATTCGCTACGTGGAGCCACGCCCTCAGTATTATTTAAAGATGTGTCAGCTGTATAAAAGTATCCGCCGCCGCTGCATTTTATAAAAATCTTTCGTTAAATATACTAAAAAAAACAAACATCGATCATTTTGACAAAACCCGATAAGATTATGGTGCGCCACGCCACTATTCTCTTAAGGGAAAATTCTACCTTTCCAAGAGAGGGAGTTCTCATGCTCCTAGCTACGTGCAGCTGGTTATTGTCATGTGGATTTATATATATATATATATATATATATATATGAAGAAATGTTGGGAGAATATCACTTTTATAAGTGAGACTTTTACATTCATGATAATTTAAAAAATGCAAATTCATGGGCTCCATAAAGCTATTTGATATTTCAAGGTGATCATGTGGTTGGCTATGGCTAACTACCAAATAAACCAACCTTTTTTTAGTAGGGTTTCGCATTGGATTTCCATTTGGTTCTTCAACACTAACCGGCTGGCCAGTCGCAGCTAGCTATTAAATTGAAAAGATGGTAATATGATAATATCACAAACTTCAAATGAACATGCACGCACCGACTGAGCTGACCACTGAATTCATTTTTTGCAAGAACGTAGGGGGCCGGGACTAAATCAATATAATGGGGGAAGCGGCGCCACTTTCTGACCGGGAGGCACGGCCCTCAAAATCTCTCTAAAATATTACTTGTACCCTTTAGAAACCCAATGGGGTTGATGAGTCTCCTTGATATATCATGATAAAATATAGCAAACATAATTAATATCCGTAAAACAAAATAAGTATTTATAGAAAACTTAACCCTATTCTAGGGTCCGTTTGGATACAACTTATTTTTGCTCAAACTGAAAACTGAAAACTGAAAATACTGTAGCAAAATAATTTTTAAATGCGTGAATAGTGCTATGGGACCTGTGAACAGGGCACTTTGTCTCCTGCACAGTGAATCCATGTGATGTTACTATTCATACATGCTGGGGGGGAAAAAAAAGCTGAAAACGTAAACGCATAGACGTGGACGCGGATCCAAACAAATACCTAGTCTATCAACATCTTCCGCCCCACTCTTCTTATATTATTTTGTGCTCTACAATTAAGAACCTGCCATGTGTCCACTTATTTAAGCAAATCAAAATTGTATGTTTATTCTTATTTTAGTTACCTAAAATAAATATATAACCCAACACATCCCCACTGCCATGCACCACTAATTGTTAGGTTCTAAAAATTTAGAACAATTAGCAAATCGTGAACACAAACTTGTGTAGATATAGATCTTAGAGTCTATAGGTATTATTAGACAATGCTCAAGGTGATTCAAGTCAAGATTCAAGAACAAGTAAGCTACAGAAAGAAGAGTTCAGAAACTGCCTGATTCAATTGATCGAAAGACAGGCTCGACCGATCGAAACACGTATTTGCAGAATTCTATTTCAATCCAAACTCTACTTAAACGTATTGGGTTTCTAGTAAAACACTACTAGTATATAAAGGAAACCCTAAGTGCCTTTTTATAAGGCTTTTCAGAGATAGAAGAGTATCTTTTTTGTATCTAGAGTTTTGTACCCAAAAAACTCTCTCATATCTTCTACTGGTGTTATTCCTTGAAGAATCTCAAGATCCAATGTTATAGAAGTTGCTACCTTCTCTAGTCATCAAAGGTGCTGATGATCTAAACCTTCAAGGGTGGTCTTGGAGTCACAAACAGGAGAGTTTGTGTTTTTTTTATTTTTAATATCACAAGTGGGGGTGCTTGTGTTGCAAAGGCCAAGGAAAGAAGTAGTCCATAGATTCGGAGCTATCATGGGGTCATGGTAGTAAGTTTTCTACTCGAGGTAACAATAGAATGTTAGTGGTCGAAGTTCTATTGTACAAACTTCAATTCTTTCATAGTGGATTTTCTTTTTACCTTGAGGATAGGTAGGTTAAATCCTTCCTAGGTTTTTTACCAGTTTGGTTTTCCTGAGTCATCATATCATTATGTTCTTTATTTTTCACTGCTTTACATGATTTGATTGTTATTTTTTTTAACCTAGATCTGAATAATAAACCTAAGTATTCACTTGGTTAATTAATTAGGTTAAATAATCTAGTTTACAAGGATCTAAAAATGTACACTAATTAACCACTATCAGTGTTGCTTGGCTAACGCCACTAGCTAAGGTTGCCAAGCATCAATGCTGTCATTCATGGTTGTCCACCGCCGCCAAGGTCTTTGAGAAGATCGAGAAAGGGAGAATCGGAGGGAGGGAGGGTGGAGATGATGGTGAGAAAATCCCAACACATCCCCACCACCACAAACCTTCGCCAGATTCAATGTCTTCAAAGCCGCCATTCACGGCCTTCTACTATCGGTGTCGCCAAGAATCTGAAGCCCCTCCTCCCTGAAGAGAAACTCTACCTTTCATGGCCTTATATTCTTCGCAGCTTTGCGTGTTGAACTCATTTCTCTCTTTGTAGCTTAGTCTCCAAGTAGTAATCAATAATCATTAATGTTTCATAGAATTTTTCTTGGGGGAATTACGCTAAACCCACCTGTGGTTTGGACCAAAATCACTTTGTCTACCCGTATTTTGAAAAGTGTCACTTAACCCACCTGAGATAAGATTTGTCTATATTTTGTATCCCACCTCACACTTTGCCGTTAGAAAAATACCTTTTAACCCAAAAACATAACACAACACAAATCAAAACATGCTATTTGAAAAACTTATTGCGAGAGTGACCATTCGTGTTCTTCTCTCATGAATCTCCACTGATTGAAGTCGTTGGGCTTGAAGAACACAAATTTAGTGAATATCGAAGCTAGGGCTTGTAGTTTCGATAAAGAAAAACAAGGTATGTGTGTTTGTTCTTGTTTTAGGTTTTCAGATTTTGTTCAAATGTCAACTTACTGTTTGAAATGGTCCATTTGTATGGTTTTTTCAATTTGAACTTCCCAGGAAGTGCATTTTTTGCCATGTCTTCATCAAGTGGTAATTACTTAAGTTTAAGTGGGCATATGTGCAATGAGCAAATGTGTGTTTTGAGAACAAGTTTGAGTTTGTATAATTTTGGGTGGAGATTCTTGGGTTGTAGCCATTATAAGGTTTGTTAGGGTCACATTTTATGTAATTGCTAATCCTTTGACAAAATGCACTTTACTTGTAATTGGGTAGATCTAAGATAGGTTTAACACATCAAGAAATATTTTGTTCAAGCATATCAAGTGTTTGTATTAAAAGACACGAAGATTGGTCCAAGAAACAAGTGAAGAAAAGCTGTTCATTAAGTCTCGACAGATAGCTCGACAGATGCCTGCTATCGAGACTTAATGTGAAGCTCGATAGATGGCTTAACAGCAGCTCGATCGATCGAGAATTACGATTTTCAGTTTTCCAAATTTGAAATTCAGCCCAGACTTATGTATTTGTTTTAAGGTTTCTTTTCTCACAACCCTAGACATATATAAGGCTTATTTTAAGAGTTGTCACATACGGTAACAGAGACCTAGAGATTTATTTTCTCTGTGAGAAGCTACTGCGTTTGTACGCCATAGGGTTTTATAACTAAGTGCTTCCTGATCTTTATTGTTGATGAAGTGAAGAACTTTGCAGCCAACAATATTGTTCAAATTTGCTGGAGTTAGTCACGTACTGGGATCCGTGCAAAGATTTAATCACAGATTGGAGATTTGTGCATCAAGAGAAAGAAGGCTACTACAAGATTAAGTTCAATTAGGTATTGAAGCGAAAGTTCAACTATAGGTTCGTATTTTGGGATAGGCCAGGGTAGTGGTAAAATTCCTTATATTTGTAACTACTTGATTGTTGATTAGTGGATTCTTGGGAGTGGTGACCTTAAAATAAGCCAGTGGGGTTTTTGCATTGCAAGAAGTTTTCCCCATTTGTCAACAAATCACCATGTCAATTTAATTTTTGCTGCATTTAGTTTATTTGGTGATTTGTTGGTGCGTTTATGATTTGCATGTAATTGAACCTAATTAATCAACTTGGAATTAATTAACCAGGGTCAAGCTATCTTAACCTAACAAGGTTGGTCCCAAGTATCCTTTCTTTGTTTGGGTGGATAACCCAACCTGTAGTCGTGGGAATGAAACTATGCCTTTGGTTCTTGAAAGGATATCTAGGCTTCAGAGTGTTCTCAAACTTGCCAATGACAGGGAAATGACAACTAGGGAAATGGTAGATGTAGCAAGGCAAATAGCAGCTGAAGCTAGGAAAAAGGTAGAAAAAGCTCTAGAAGAGGAAGCCAAAGCCAAGGAGAGGGAGAGAAAGGTTCGTGTTGTTTATGCAAAAGCTAAGGAAAAAGCCATGATTGCTTAAGAGAATGAGAGAATGTTCAAGATTGCATTAATTTTGTCATGGCTAATTTTTGTTATTGTTATGTTCTTGTTGTGTTTTGGCTCAATTGAGTTCTTTGGAGTGAAGAGACTGAGATTGCACTAAAGCAGTTAATTAGTTAGTAGAGTTAGTTATGGCAATGGTGTTAATGAATTTGCATTGTAATAGCACTTGCCTACTGATGTAATGTTTTGATGTATCAATAGAAGATGTGTTGGTCAATTTTTGGTTACAATAATCTGTTCATACCATAATAAAAACTTCAACTTCCATACCATAATAACAACCATACCATAATAACAACTTCCATATAATTATACCATAACAACTATACCATAATAACAACCTGCAGTTTATTGTACCATAACAACTAATAGTTGATTACAAAAAGCACATTCGAAGTGCATATTGGTATCTACCATTGTGAAAACATTAATACAAATTGTCTGTTTTTGACCCTTGGTCAATTTAACATTAATATAAAACTACAAAAAACCAACAATGATCTTCACAAAAAGCTTAACATATTGTCCCTATTGTCTTTACTTCATTTCCTACCCTTGCCTTTACTTCCAATGTTGGCATGTGTACTCTTTACTTGATTTCTTGCCTTTACTCTTTCCACCCACTGACTTAATTTTTGGTGGCCTTTGTGCATCACTTTGTCCTCTAGTTCTCACACCACCAATGCTCCTATTTGCATGTGAAAGATAAAAAATAAAAAATAGATCTAGTTGTTAAAAAATAATCCTATTGCACCACCATCTATGAAATAAACAACCCAACTCAATTACATGTGAAGAAGTTGGTTTAGTATCCCATGTCTCTCTATGTTTGTGAAACTTTGGCTGTGTGAAAGAGAACCATCCTGCTCTACTATTAGATGGTCTGGCTAAAGCTTGATTTCCTTGTTGTGATGGTGAAGGCTTAGTGGTAGACCTCATGTTGTAAGACTGAGCAGGTGGCTAGGAGAGTAGTTGAGAAGCAAGTTGAGAAGGAGGCTGTAGAAACCCATCCACTTGCCTACAATCAAAACCATTTGCAGATACATGATGTTTATGTAAGTGATGAAACAACTTTTTTACTACATAGTACATAACTTACAGCTTTTTGTTTATGAAGTCTCGTCTCCTCTCCCAAGGTGTCTCACCAATGATGCCAGCCTTACACCCTCTTACATTGTGCCCTTCCCTTTTACATTTTACACATTTTATGGGTCTATTCTATCTAGTAGCTCTGTAAGGGTTCCTAGGTTTATCAGCAGCCCTTTTTCTTTGCTTGGTGACCTGCCTGGTGGTTTATATATGTGACGTGCCACAGGAGCAAATTGTCCAATCTCAACCCATTCTAATTGGCTAGACATAAGAGGAAGCAAATCTTTGTAGATCTCCATGTAAGTTTGCTTGAGGTTGCATGGATGAGTATAATCTTCTGGTGTCTCAATGTTCTTATAAATTGCTGTTATTTCATATTTGCATGGAATTCCATTTAAATCTTATAACCTACAACTACATGTCCTGTTTATTAGATCAACTACATGCCTCTCCCTCTGATTATCCACCTCATACAGGAACCTGCCAGCTGGTGTAGCACTAAATGACTTACTCTCAACCTTCAATTTCTCCAACCTATCTTGTATGTTTGGACACAACTTACTAGCATAACTCTCTATGCCCTTCCTTTTGGTGTAAAGTCTAGTCATAATCCTAACTCTAATCCACTCCATCATTGCTAGTATAGGCTTGTCCCTAGACTTCAAAATCATGGATTTAAAAGATTCACTCAAGTTATTGACCAAACAATCTGTTAAGGCCCTAGAAGTAAAGGGTGACCTTGTCCATTGAGCAGGTTCAATGTCTACAAGGTACTGGCATGCCTTTTCATCCAATTCCTTCATATATTGCATACCTCTCTCAAACTCCCTAACAGTTGTGGTAGTAGCACATCTCCACAGTGCATCCTTCAATTCCAATCTCTTGTGGTTGACTTTGAAATTGTTGTATATGTGATTAACACAATATCTATGCTCCACAGTAGGAAATAATGTCTCCATTGCAGGTATAAGCCCTGGTAAACAAACAAACAAAACATATTAGTTCAACAAAGCAACTAAGTAAACCATTTGTGAACTAAGGTACAGTTTCATACCTTCTGCCTATCAGAAATAAAGACCAACTGAAGCTTCTCTGGCCTCCCAATATCATTAGCAAACAACTCTAAAAACCAAATCCAAGAGTCCATATTTTCCTATTCCACAACAGCCATGACAACTGGAAATATGTTGTCATTTGCATCGTTGGTAGTGGCAGATAGCAACTGCCCACCAAATCTTCCTTTCAAATGACAACCATCCAAACCAATAAAATGGCTCACAGCCACCTAAAAAACCTACCTTCTGAGCATTATACCTAATATACATCCTCTTAAATTTTGGCTAGGAATTCTCATCATCCATTTCAATTTGTAATATAACCCTACTTCCAACATCTGTAGTGGTTATCATCTGTGCATAGTCCCTAAGGAAACCATACTGCAGCTACTCATCCCCACTGATCAAATCCTTGGCTTTCCTCTTTGACCTATACACTTGGTTAACACTTAGGTCTACAGATATATTCTGCATAAGGTGGTTATGCATGCCAGACACCTCCCAATTTGGATTTTTACCAAAATCCTCTATGAACTTCTTTGCAACATAAGCTGATGTAGCTTGGCTATTTTTAAATGATTTAGGGCAAGTTCAATCAGCAGTTAATGCCTTTATCTAAAATGTCAACTCTCCACTTATCATCGATGCATAACATCTCCACCCAAACTCATTCTTACAATGAATAGAAATTTTGGTCATCTCATTTAGCTTGAATTTGAGGTCAACAGGTTTTTTTATTGCATACTCCCTCAAAGTAGCTTTGAACACCTTTGCATTATGAAACTTTATCTCTTTCTTTAATACAACATTTCTCATGTCACTCTTAGGTACCTGTTCATCATCAGACCTATCCAAACTTACCAAGTCATCCTCAAGAGCTGGCTCAGTCCACTCAGTATCATCCACACCACTTTGGGCCTATATGGGGTGCATTGCTAGACTCTAGGGCTATATAGGATGTATCACTTGACTGTGGAGCTACATAGGGTGCATTGCTAGACTCTGGGGCTATATGGGGTGCATCACTTGACTCTGGTGGAACAGTGGTTGTATCTACAAAAATGTCATCACCAAAGTTCTCCCCCTTTCTAAGCCTTCATATATCCAATCATAATCCTCACCACTTGATCCATTCTAATCTTCAATTTCTGAACCACTCTGATCTTCAACTTTTGAACCACCAATTTATCATGATCTCCATCTTCTTCTCCATCCATTATGCCTTCACCATCATCACTCTCCAAAGCTTCTTGAGCCAGCCCTCCCCCTCCATCAGCAGATATAGGAAACCCTCCATCATCAACTACGCCTTCTCCTTCAACATCAATTGCCCCTCCCCCTCCATCTGCAATAGCTACCCCCCCTACCTTCAATAGCAACTATCCCTAACCCTCCATCTACAGCTACACCTCCCCTTTAAACATGATGTTCAGGATGTTCAATAGCAAGTGGCATCATATCAATGTTTGCATAGAGTGTAATTGTGTCAGTTGGTCATTCCTTATGAATTGCACACATGTACACCATATCATCATCTGAATTTATAAGCCTTAATTATTGCTCCAAATCACCTCTAGGAATTAAATACTGATACCTACTACTTATAGGAGCCCCAACCTCAGAACATATATCTCGAATTTCATAGTAACTTAATCTATCAGGGTCAACATCTAACAATCTATGTACAATCCCACCCACATATTGTAGGCCTGGGTTCCACACAAAACATCCCCCAACATTAACCACAAAATCAAATGTGAAACCAACCATCTGAAAATAAAATAATGAGTTGTTTACATATTGACATACAGATAAAGACAACAAGACCAACAAACATATACATAAAGTGCTTGGTTAACAGTATTTGTTTTGTTTTTGGGAGACAACACTGACAAGGGACCACATGTAGCACATGCAAAACCATTTTCCCAACAAATTCCTAGGGACCACACAAACCACATGTTAGGACATATGTGAATCATTGTTAAGAACATATGTCAATATTTTATGTAATTGGCTAATCTTTTGACAAAACGCACTTTACTAGTAATTGGATAGATCTAGGATGTGTTTAATACTTCATGGAACAAGGTTTCAAGATTAATTGTTATCGCCATGCAAGTCTGTCCAAGAAACAAGTGAAGAAGTGCTGGTTTTTAAAGCTTGACAGCTAACATCTATCAAGGTTTAAAAAGCTGCTAAAGCCCGAAGCTCGACAGCTAGCACGATAGATAGGGTATCTGTCGAGATTTATAAAAAGCAGATTTTCAATTCTGTTTTGCATCCAATCCGTGAGTATGTGTTTAGGATTTCTTTTCTCATAACCCTAAACATATATAATGATTATTTTAAGGGCCGTAAAAGGTTGCACAATTGCGAGAGTGTAGAGCAAAGTCTTGTTCATGCAAATTGTGACCAGAGACAAAATTTGCCCTAGTTCATCTTTCTCTTGAAGAAGCTGTTGTGTTTGTACACCGTAGGGTTTTGTAACCAAGGAATTTCGTGATCTTTATCATGTGATGAACTGAAGAACTTTGCAGCCAACATCTTTCTCAAGTTGGTGATTAAGTCAGGTATTGGGATCCGCGCATCTATTGGTCAGTCACGTACTAGGAGCCATGCATTGAAAGGAGAGATTATTACTACAGAACAAGTCCAATTGGGTATTGGGGTAACGGTTCAATTGTAGGTTGATATAAGGTACTGAGATTCCTTTACTTGTAACTGCTTGTTTTGATAATAGTGAATTCTCGAGAGTGGTGACCTTAAAATCACCTGATGGAGTTTTTGTTGTGTAGGTTTTCCCAGTTCGAAAACAAATCACCGTGTCAATTTAATTCCGCTACATATTTAATTTAATTGGTGATTTTTTGTGCTATCACGCATATTGTATGTTAAGCTGATTAATTAATCAACTTGGCTAATTAATTGGTTAATCTATCACAAGGGGTCAATACATTCTTGGCCTATCAAGTGGTATCAGAGCAGGCACACTCTGATTAGGTGTTAATCTTTGTTATGTGATCCATTGACCCCTGTTTGTCATGGATAAAGGACAGTCTCTTATTATACTTCTTTTATTTGATGGCACTAACTATGCATACTGGAAAGTATGCATGAGAGCTTTCTTGCAGTCATTAGATGAAAAGATGTGACAAGCTGTAGAGATAGGCTGGACCAAGCATACAAAAGCTCTGGCCGATTGGGATGATGCTAAGATCAAGGTAGCAAACTTCAATAGTAGGGCATTGAATGCTCTATTCAGTGCAGTTATGAATGAGGAATTCAAGAAGATATCCTCTGCTGAAACTGCTAAGGAAGCATGGACCGTTCTCTAGACAACCTATGAAGGAACCAAGGCTGTCAAGGATTTAAAGCTTCAGAGGCTTACTACGAGCTTTGAAGAGATTAAGATGGAGGAGGATGAGTCATTCGATAAGTTCTATGCCAAGCTCAAGGACATAGTGAACTCAGCTTTTAGTCTTGGACAAACCATTCCCGAACCCAAGATTGTGAGAAAGGTGCTCAGATCTCTACCCGAGAGATTTCATGCCAAGATCACCGCGATTGAGGAATCAAAGGATATTGACAAAATTCCTTTGATAGAGTTGGTTGGCAATTTGCAAAGCTATGAGTTGGGTTTAACAAGAATCGGGAAATCAAGCAAGAGCAAAAGCATGGCATTGAAGGCCAAGAGCAGTGACATTGATGAGTCTTCAGACGATGAAGATTCTAAGATGAAATCCTATATCACGAGCCAGTTCAAGACGTTTATGAAGAATGCCAATGCGAAAGGATTTGACAAGGACCAAAAGCAATCTAGTTCTTCGCAATTCAAGAGTCAAGACAAAGGGAAGAAGGATGCTAGGGATGGCAATTAGTACACTGTTCCCTCATAACCAAAATGCTTTGGGTGTCAGGGTTTTGGTCATATGAAACAAGAGTGCCTTACTTATCTCAAAACCATTGGGAAGAGTAAGACACTTGCTGCTACGTTAAGCGACATTGAGCCTGAGGATGATTCTGATAATGAGGATGATGGAATCCTAAATGCCTTCACTGCCACTGTAAATCCTACTGAGGGGATTCTTGAAGACGTGGATGAAGAAGAGGAATTGGTGGAGTCTAAGTTTGAAAAGATGGATGAACAAGATGACATCCACACAGCCTATGCAAAGTTATACAAGGTCTTGGAAAAGCATGAGAAGTTGTATAGGTTGGCCACCAAGAAGCATAGTGAAGTGGAACTTGAACAAGAAGAAATTTCCACCAAGTTTGATGAAGCAAATTAGACCATAGGAGCACTAAGATTTGAGAATAATTTCTTGGCTGAGAAGACTAAAAAGCTTGAAGCAGAACTGCTCCAAGTCAGAGCTTAGTTGGAGAGGACATCCAGTGCGAAGCTTGATAAGATGCTTAATCTTCAGAAATCTGCTTTCGATCGAACCGGTTTAGGATATGATTTCTCTTCTCCTAGTATTGCTTCTACTAGTACTACTGTTTTTGTTCCTCCTACTAATAATGTTGAAACTGAGAACAATGATGTTAAAAATGAATTAGCTAGTGAGAACGTAGATAAGGGTAAATCTATCTCAGGAGCACCCCCTAAGCTTGATAAGAAAGAGATTAAGAACTCTAGGGCTAAGAAGGAAAATACTCAAAAGCCCAAACATAAAAAGTAGCATTTCTATCATCACTATGGCGCAGCTGGACATAGTCAACCTAATTGCTATAAGTGGTTAGCCACTCAATAGAGCAACAACATGATCGCGTCAGGAAACCAGAATCAGTTTCCATCCTTGTTTGCTCCTCTTGGAGATCTTCTTAAAGCCCTCATGTTCCTTTCAAATTTAAATAGATTCAACTCTTCTCCCTCACCACCAGATCAAGGGTTTGCTAAGCGGAAATGTTTTTCCAATGTGTGGAAAGAAAATGGCTCCAAGTGATCCTGTCACTTTTTCTCTCTCCTCTTCTTGTTTTTGTTTTGCATTACTTGTGTGTTTTGCTTTATTGTTTTGAGTCAGTCTAGTTTTATACATTACTTTGTTTAACATGTTTTTATTTGTTTTCTTTTTAGTTTTGCTTTATTTTGTTTTTCATATAAAATAAAATAAAAATTGAAAAATCAAAAAAATACAAAAACAGTGTGTGTTTATGTACATTAGTACTTGTATACCTTGGATGGCCATTGAAGTAAAGTTTTCTAAATTTTGTATCTTTTGTAACTTAGATGAGCATCTCTATGCACAACTAAGCAAGTGAGCTTTGTGGCTCGTGTTTATGATGAGTAAGGTTAAGTAATCTCTTAAGCTTAACACTCGTATCACTCTTTTTGACGGGAAGGATTAGAAAATCTTAAGAGAAATGCATAAATAACCATCTCACCATTGTTACCCGCAAATCATGAAATGAAATTTGTATGTTTCAGTATAGTAAAAGTGGAATGTCAAATGCTTAACATCATTGGGTATTTCTTTTCTATCTCGTATATGCCCATGCATGGTTTGCTTAAAAGAAAAATATGCAAAGAAAAATTAAAGCAAAAAGATCAAAATGCTTTATATATGATTGCAAGTGTGTCTTCTAGGAGATGTGGGAGTTATAGGATGTACCTCGAAGGTTATAGTCCCCATCAAATAGTTATGATTGTGTGTGAGTTAAAGTGATTTTCTCATATCTCAAATCGTCATAACATGTAGACACTTATGCAATCTTGCGATGTTCTTCACACACAACACGCAAAATTCTTTGCTACTTTTGATACATGTGCAGGTACAATGTAATTTGGCCATCACAATGGATACTTATGTAAATGTATGCTCACTAAATTGTCTTAACTTTTTTTTGAAATATAAAATTGGTTAGACTTGTTTAGTGTGTGTGTGTGTGTTTAGGATCTATGTGCTTAATATTTTTCTTGATGAGAGATGATTTTGAGAGATTAAAATGTTGTTTGGATCTTTGGTTGTGTAGCATGCTTGATTGCATTCATATTTGTGTTTTTCTCTTCTTGAAAAACTGTTTTTAAGCAACCTCAACAGCTATCTCGATACCTCTCGATAGCTAGGCTATCTATCGAGACTTTTCAACTGCTTTTTATCACATTCTCGATAGCTTTCGATAGATACGTCGATCCATCGAGAAGCCTTCTGGATGCTCGATAACTACCTCGATCCATTGAGAATCTTTGCTATGGACACCTCTCGTTAGATCCTCGATAGATCTTTGAAAGCTAAAAGGTGCATTTTAAATCTCGATAGCTCTCGATCCATCGAGAATTATGAAGCTTCTATTTAAACGATCAACTCGATTCCAGCTTCATTTCTCTTCGATCTCTCTCAATAGCCTTCATCTCTTCACCTCCCAAAACATCTCTATCTCACTCTAAACTTCATCCTCAGTTGTTCTTCGGCCTAGATCAAGTGTTTCTTCACTGGTAAGGATCCTAAATCCTTCATTCTTCATGCATTAGACCTAGATTTTTGGGTTTTTGAAAATCTTTTTGGGTTTTTTCAAAATTGATGAAGTTTTTACTAAATTTTTGGGATGGGTTTTGTATATTTGATCCTAAATGATCATGCATTGCATCACATTTACATAATAACAATGTTTCATGAATTTAGATGTGTGTTTACTTTGTTGCAATGTTGTGTGCTGGTAGGTTTGGATTGAGCTGAGCCCATGATGTATTTTAAGTTTGCATGCCACATGTTCATGCATTTTCATGCATACGTACCTTCAATCTTTTATATTCTTCTATATTATGTTGTTGTTGCTTTTCTGATTGTCTCCCTCTCTCTCCCTCTCTCTCTTTATCTTTCTTGTGTCAATCTGCTCTATGGAACCTAAACGCAAATCCACTCCGTCCTGAAACCCTCTTCACTTTGGGGCATCTTCTTCTTCTTCCTCTGACCCCACTCCATCTCAAGTACGATTCCGTGATGAGAAGGCCAAGTTGGACTTCTTGGAGAACTTTTCACGACGAGGCATTCATTCGGAATGCCAAGTCGTTCTGTCAAATTTTTTCGACATTGACCTACCTACTGTCATCTACAGTAAGGGTTGGGAGTCACTGTGTGGCATCTTGGTCACGTGCCCTTCCGTGATCATACAGGAGTTTTACTCTAACATGCACATGATCGATACTTCTATACCTTATTTCTTCTCTTATGTTTGAGGTACGCGCATCATAGTTACTCTGGAAATTTTCTTCGAGGTACTACACGTTCTTAAGGTAGCGCATCCTGACTACCCTGGCTGTCAGCGTTTGAGGACAGTGTCCAAATACAAACTCTAGTCTCTCTTTAGTGAGACGCCTTCTTCATAGGGTGATCATCAAAACATCCATTGCTCGGGCTTTGTAAAAGGTCCGAGGTTCCTTAACATGGTGATGACATTCATTCTTCATCCATTATTTCACTATAACACTATCACAGAGCCTCGTGCTCGCTTTTTGTTATCCCTCATTGAGGATCTTTTTATTGACTTCCCTTCTCACTTTATCTTTTCCCTCATAGATGTTTATAGGGATACGGCAACCTATGATAAGCTCATCTTTCCTTCAGCTATCACAAGGATTTTTCTCCATTTTTTTGTCTCCTTTCCTCCGTTTGATCACTTCTTTGTCATGGGTGCCATTGACGCAGCTACTGTTAGACGGAGTGATGCTTAGCTTCGCCCGAGGCAAACGCAGACTGAGATAGTAGCTCCTCCAACTCTTGTAACTCCATCCACCTCCGCTCTTTCATCTTCTGCGGGTGGAGTGACGCTTGAGGCCATCATGGCATAGCTTGTGCACAAGGATGCTCGCCTTGACACTCTAAGTGATGAGTTATGTTAGGTGAACACCTGTGTTGGTCATATCACACGACGACAGGCTGTCATGGATAGTTTCACTGTTGCTTCTTCTCCATCTCCACCAGTGTCCAAGGATCAGAATGACAATGGCTCCGGCAGTGATGATGCTGGTGAGGATGATGGTGCTAGCTCTCCCAGTGATAATGAGATGTCTACTTGATGTACTTGCCCTTTGTCACTCATGACAAAAATGGGAAGTAGTTTTGAGATGAGAGTAGTCATACTCATAGGGGGAGGGTTAGTATAGGAGATTTTTGTTAGGGGGAGTGTCCATTTTTTTTTAGGGAAGTAGTGAGGTTCTTATGTATTCTCTTTTCTTTTCTTTTACATTTACCTCATGTATATTGGTCCTTTGACCATTTGACATACATTGTACTTACTATATATATGTGTGTGTGTGTGTGTGTGTTGATGTACGTTATTCACCTATCTTTCCATGTGTTGTTTCTTTTCTTTCTTTGTACACATGTTCCTTATTTATTGTATGCAATCTTCTATTTTTGTTTCACACTAAAATGCCTCGAAGAGTTTTGTTTAAAGTGTTTCAGAAATACAGGTTGTCAAAGTTTTCTTGCCATAAACTCTCTTCTTGCAAAGTTTTTCAAGAGTTTATGTTAGGATAGATTTTATTGTATTCAACAAGTGAGTATAAGTTGAGTGATTTATGACTTCTCTCATATATTCATTTGTTTATTATGGTTTTGTCACGAATTGCTAAGGGGGAGATTGTTAGGGCATATGTGAATCATTGTTAGGAACATATGTCAATATTTTATGTAATTGGCTAATCTTTTGACAAAACGCACTTTACTTGTAATTGGGTAGATCTAGGATGTGTTTAATACTTCACGAAATAAGGTTTCAAGATTAAGTGTTAATGCCATGCAATTTTGTCCAAGAAACAAGTGAAGAAGTGCTAGTTTTTAAAACTCGATAGCTAGCATCTATTGAGGTTTAAAAAGTTATTGAAGCCCGAAGCTCGACAGCTAGCTCGATAGATATGGTATCTGTTGAGATTTATGAAAAACAGATTTTCAGTTCTATTTTGCATCCAAACCGTGAGTATGTGTTTAGGCTTTCTTTCTCATAACCCTAAACATATATAAGGATTACTTTAAAGGCCATAAAAGGTTGCACAATTGTGCAAGTGTAGAGCAAAGTCTTGTTCATGCAAATTGTGACCAGAGACAGAATTGCCCTAGTTCATCTTTCTCTTGAAGAAGCTGCTATGTTTGTACACCGTAGGGTTTTGTAACCAAAGAGTTTCGTGATCTTCATCATGTGATGAATTGAAGAACTTTGCAGCCAACATCTTTCTCAAGTTGGTGATTAAGTCGTGTATTGGGATCCGCGCATCTATTGGTTAGTCACATACTAGGAGCCGTGCATTGAAGGGAGAGATTGTCACTACAGAATAAGTCCAATTGGGTATTGGGGTAAGGGTTTAACTGTAGATTGGTATAAGGTACTGGGATTCCTTTACTTGTAACCGTTTATTTTGATAATAGTTCTTTCTCGGGAGTGGTGACCTTAAAATCACCTTGTGGGGTTTTTGTCGTGTAGGTTTACCGTGTTAATTTAATTTTCGCTGCATATTTAGTTTAATTGGTGATTTTTTTGTGCTGCCATGCATATTGTATGTTAATCTGATTAATTAATCAACTTGGCTAATTAATTAATTGGTTAATCTATCACAAGAGATCAATACATTCTTGTCCTATCACCACAGTACATAAAAGACCATAATCATAAACAAAAACACTTGATTTTGTCAGGTATACACATTTAGAAACAGCCATAATAGTATTTTCTAAACTTCCTAAGCAATTCCACATATAAATAACCAAATGCACAAATTTAACCATGTAACATTCACAAATTTTGCGAAAATAAAAAAACCCTAAGAATCTGTATGTGGGTCCAAAGAGATGTTCACACATACCTTGTTTTCCTTTACCGAAACTACAAGCCCTAGCTTCGATATTCACTAAATTTGTGTTCTTCAAGCCCAGCGACTTCAATCAGTGGAGATTCTTAAGAGAAGAACACGAATGGTCACTCTCACAAAAAGTTTTTCAAACAGCGTGTTTTGATTCATGTTATGTTTTGTTTTGGGGTTAAAATGTGTTTTCCTAATGGCAGAGAGTAAGGTGGGTTACGAAATACAGACGGATCTTACCTTAGGTGGGTTAAGTAACACTTTTTAAAACACGGGTAGGCAAAGTAGTTTTGGCCCAAACCACAGGTGGGGTTAGTATAATTCTCCAATTTTTCTTTATTGAATTGAACTTTATACAATAATATATATATATATATATATATATAATTTCTGTTTGTTTTCTAATGATTTTGATTGACCATTGAAATGTGCAAGATCAAGCTACCTGAAGATTGAAGCAAATTTTGGTGAAATTTATTGTTTGTGGTTTCAGATCTTTGAGCTTTAATTTAATTTTGTACCATTCGTCTAAATATTGTGTTATGTCCACCCTTCCTCCCTCTGACTCTTCCTCTAAATCTCCCGATCTTCTCATAATGGTGTATGGATGTGAATAGTACCTTTGATGCTATCGATGACCTTTGCTAGTGGCACCGGCAGTGATTGGTGGTGGCAGTGGGGATGTGCTGGATTATATATATTTTTTAGGTTACTAAAACAAGAATAAACATAGATTTGGATTTGCTTAAATAAATGAACATGTGACAGGTTCTTATTTGTGGAATACAAGTGGTACAAAAAGAGTGGGACAAAAGATATTGATTCTATTCTAGACTTCTAGTTACCTATTTTACAAATTTATTGCCTTAAGGACAGGTTTGGACCCAAATAACTCCTAACACTTGGTTTAATAGATCTAACATCTCCCTTGAAATTCAAGTTGGTAAATCAATAATAATCTTATGAGTGTTGTTATCCCCAAGTCAATATAGTTTGTTGAACGGTATTCTCCATATTTATCAGTAGGCAGCATTTGACGAAACTTTTCATACTTCATGGCATAGGTCCATTTTGCAAATTCAATTTCAGTAAAACTAGCAATGGTTCAAATTCAAACTCAAAACTAGCAATGGTTAGAAACTCTCACTTTACAAGTGTTTGGTGTTTCACATGCATGAGGGTATACCGAATGCATGTCCTTGCTTATCTATTATGAGCGCATCTGATCACGGTGATCACACTTATTCTTTTTTCCCCCTGCAGTAACGCTGTGGTGTTCTCTACATCATGAGCAGTAAAATTATACCGACTCGACCAACTTGTTCATATCCTAAAGGCCGCTTTCCATTCTCAGAGAGAGAGAGAGAAATGAATAGCTTAGGATGGTCCAAGCTGGCAAGCTATCATGGGTTGTTTGGTATAATTTTTAGGATAGATCTGAGCAATGCTATATCACTATTTATTAACCTATATATATTAGATATTCCACTCCAAACGTGTGATATGGAACAAGAAAGTTTAATTGGATAATTAACCAGATCGGCACAAATCCGAAAGGATATATACTTTTTTTGTCACTATCATGTGTGGATTGATACTCATCCTCACACATCTGCGCAATATTCATTGTCGACGACTAAAAATTAAAAATCATTGATAATCTATTCTTAGATTTAAAGGTCAATTGTCGCCCACTAAAAGTTGAAAATCATTGATAATTTATTCTTAGATTTAAGGGTCAATTGCAGGCCATATGGCGATTTAAAAAATAATGAAATGATTAAGCTCTATTCGAATCATTTCCTCCCTAAACTCTCAAGCACTTTATTTATGCAAATGTGTCAATTTGCCTACAAGGCACTTTGCTAAATTACTGATTATCTTAAAAGTTTAAATTGTTATTGAAAATTTTGAATTATTTATAGTTTTAAAATTTGGCTGGAACCGACCGGTTTAACTGAGAACCAGACCCTCAATTGCTCTAATAAAAATTGTAAAAATTAGTTGTTCAGCTATAAAAACCACTAATTCAATGTGTAAAAACCAAGAACTGGACCATTTTTCGGTTCTTTAACCGTTATGATTTTTAAAACCATTGAATTATCTAATTACATAGGGGTTTGGTATACTATAATAACTCTTGTAATGGAATAATTTTTTTATATTTTAATATAGAATAATTATTCTTATTCATATGCAATAACTATTCAATTAGTTGGTTGCATCTTTATTACATTGAATAGTTATTACAATAACATACGAATAACTACTCCTAACCAGCGCATAATCACTTCACAAATATAAGTGCTTGTGGGGTGTGGAGAGGCAAGTTAGGGCCGGAGTTCAAGTCTTCAAGAGAAAGTTTTATACACAAATATACTTAAATTATACTAGAATTTTTATCTTGTATAAAAAAATAAAAATAAAAACTATTCCTTAAATTGAGGAATAGCTATCCCTATTTAAAATGATTATAATAACTATTCATTATTACATGTAATAAGATTTAAAATTAATATATTTCTAAAAATAAAAAAGTTTCCTTCTCTATTTATCTTTTACAAGGTTTTTGTATTGTAACAACCAAACTTATGAATAAAAATACTTCTATTACAACCGGGCACCAAACCGGTCTGGTAAAAAAACTCCCAACCGGTAAAAAAAATGCTAATAACTGGTAAAAACTAGGAACTCAGTGCTTTTCTGGTTCTTTGACCGTACCAAGTTTTAAAACCATAAAATCAATACAACCTTAAAGGCATGGAAAATTTGATTATAAAAAACAAAAACAAAATGATTGTATATACGGATCAAGTGGCCTGATACCAATCTGAGTTCAAAGTATTCCACATCTTCTTTCCACTAACAATAAACCGTGATCCTATTTTTGCTCTTATAAATAAAATGAGGTGTGACCTTCCATACCGCTTCATTCCATATTAATCGTTCAATCAGTCAATCTTATATACTTTAGCAGCTAGCTCCTTTTGTTGCCTAGTAACTTCATGGCTAATAGCATCATTCTTCGGGTGACTATACTTATAATCATATTCTCCTCACTCTTCATGAGTTCACAGGCACGTATTCTTCACTGGCACAAGGTTTTGCAGAAAAGCAAAGACAGCCAAAAACTTCTCCATTTAGGTTTTGATCTCTCCAACCTTGATCATTTTCAAAGGAGGTTAACCGTGGAGCCATATCATGACCAAGTTGTACCCGGAGGACCAGACCATCAGCATCACTTGTAACCAGCATAAAACTATTCTAGTCACCAGCTTAAAGGGAGTGATTTTGGTTTTAGAACATGCTCATGCCCCCAATAGAATAATATTAAGTTTAGAGTGCAATTATCACAAATTTATTATGATCTTTTCATTTCTACCCCTAAAATCAAAATTAGTTGTTGAAACATGCAGAGCAACTTACATCCTTCTCAAAAAAGCTCATAAAGTTGTGATAATATAACTCTAGACCTAGTTTTATTCTCTGTGAGGCAATAGTATTTATGCACTAAAAGCACTCTCTTTTAAGCTAGTAACTACGTAGTCAAGGATGTTAATCTCAATCATGAGTTGAGATCTATATAGTGGTCCCTTAATGTCAAGATTCTCTCCATCAAGTCATGAGTTTGAGTTTGACTCTTCCTACTCGCATCCTTGGAGTTATTTTAGGCTTATCTTGATGTGTGTAATATATATATATATATATATATATATATTAATATTTGTAGTAAAGTGTTATTTTGCATGTTTCAATAACTAATGTATAAGCCTTATTGTGTCATTGAGATGAATGGATCAACTGGATGTACTTCTGAATTCAGTGTCATGCTAATAAATGATATTCATCTTTGTTGTCTTCCGTTCTCATTTTCATTCTCGCTTTTCTTGATCTTGATCTGTTTTTTTCATTTTGATAAAATATTTTACGTAAAAATTCTTCAGATCATCCGAAGATAATATTACAAACACCAATAGGCAAAACAGGGTGGATCCCAGCTCTTACGCTACGTTTGATTGGAGTGAAAAGGAGAAGGATGAAAAAGGGAGGGGAGAAAATAGGTGTTTTCTACAATCATTATTATTATTATTATTATTATTTTGGTTGTGTTTATAAAAATGCTTTAAAAATCATTTTCGGGTGTTTGGCACAACCTACTTTTTTTATAAATAAAAAAAATTATTAAGAGAAACCTCTAAGTCTCTAACAATGAGGTCTGAAAAAGCGCAAATGTCAACTGAAGCCCAAAACAAAACAAAAAAACAAAAAGAAAACAAAACAAAAAAAAAAACAAAAACAAAACTCACAACCACAAATCATATTGACAGCGGAAAAAATGAACCCCAACGCCAACAACCACCATGCACCCCCTACATCAGCCCCCAAGCCATTGCACCTAGGAATGGTAATTTTTCTCTGTCCCATATTATCCCGCTTCGCCCCATATAGGTTTCCCCACTCTGCAAAGGTGGTTTGGTGGGAATGGGAATGGGACAAGATTTTTTCTCTACACTTTGGGGCAAGGCGAGAATGCATGGGTGACTTTTTAACATCACCCTATTCCGCTCTATTAGTGTTAAAGACTTAGTTTGTATTACTAAGTTTTAAATGCATGAATATTAAGATTTTTTGGTTTATTATGATTTTGTATTGTTAAAGACTTTGAATAATATTATTCAGTTCTTGCTAAAAATTAGTTTAATTTGATATAATAAATTTAATTGTAATTTCAAATAAATTTATATTAATGAAACAATTTTTATTTAAAAATAAAATCATAGTAGGTGTGGGGTAGGTTGTGAGTTGTGTGGCAGATTAACACGAAGTAGAATTTTGCAGGGCAGAAATAGAGTAAAGCAGTTTGTCCCACCATGCAGGGCGGGGTGAAATCCTCGTCTTTTGGCCCCACCCTGCCCCATTTCCATCCTTGCATCTCCCCAAGCGACTAGCGTCAACTGCAAGCCCAATGTGCAGTTGATCTCAGGTTTTGTGGCCTGGGCCATCACACTAACAACCACTACCAATGACCTTGTGTTTCTCAAATAAATTGAAAAGATAAAAGGGAAGGGGTGGGGTGTTCATGTGCAAGAAAGAGGGAAGGGAGTAATTTGGTTGTAAAACATTTTCGGAAACTTTTAGATTGTGTTCTCTTTGTTAATCGAACGTATTTTCAGTTTGGACAAGATCTTACAACCAAAAAAATGCCCGAAAATTGTAAAACAATGTTTTACAAAGAAAAAATGGAGACAATAATAATAACTGAACATGAATGTTGGGCAGTGAAATGTTAGGTTATTTTTGTTTTGTGCTAAAGAAGGCATGATTGAGTTTGATTTGTTGTTACGAAAGGAATGATGACCTATGAAGTTGCTAAATTTGAGAACTCAGGAGAATGAACATTGTGATGTGAGAATTAAATGAATATTTGAAGTCGTAAGTATAATCTTCTGTCCAGCGATGTTAGTCTTCCTTATGTACTTAGCTTCTCTGCACAGCACACGTAACACGGTCTCTTGTGCTTGTAAATACTCCAAACCCATTTGCAAGACTTCCCAGTTCCCATAGAGCCAAAATAGGTGAAGACAATAATACTAGAAAGTCCTAAGCCACAACTCACACACTTTTCCCTTTCGGATTTTGGATTTTCATGCAGACTTCAACCCCATGTCGCAAACAATTTTGGGCCTAACCCCAATGCAAGCAGCAGCTTAGTGAATAAAAGTACGTACGAGCTTTGGGATTTCATATCCGTTTTGCTTCATTGTTTCGTCTCGTAAAGGAGGCCTTGATTTCACCTTGTCTATTTACGTACGAATGTAATTTTTGTGCTCGATCAATTATAAACTACTCGACATTCCACACACTTAAGATAATGCGAGGTAGAACCCATTTCGTCTATTCTATTCTCGAGTAACCTGGCCATTGGTATTTTTGTGGTCCGAATTTGTGATATTTATTTTGCTGATAAACAGAAATGGGCTGTAAAAAAAATTGGCCCCAAACAATATGTATTTCCTTTATTCGGGTGGAGAGATTTGTACACCCACCCTTGACTTGAGAAAGGAATTAATAGTAGAGTTAACAACATTGACATGACAAAATTAAATAGAGCTAAAAATAGCAGCACATACCTGGATTGAACTTCTGCTGTGTAAAGATAGCTAAACCAATAATATTTCATCTAGGCTAGGGCTGGCATACTAGAATTACTAGTAGTCGTTAAATAGAAATTCCGACATCTTTTTTTCTTCTACTGAAATACTGTCTCATTATAAGAATATGACAATTTTAACTTTGACTGATTCAGTTCAGCAATTAGTCTCTTACTGGTCTGAACTTCAAAATATTGGACAAACATGGAAACATGCATCTAGACTAAAGTGTGAAACAGAAAATAGATATTGCAATTTACCAGTGAAAAAAGGTTTATTATGTCATAAAAATATAAATAAAGCTATTGAGACTTGAGATACCCATTAATTAAGGGAAATAGGCATCCGTTTTTATTTGAATAGAAGGAGAAAAGAGAGAGAACTAGCTAGCTAGCCTGCAAAGGCGGCCTTGCGTGAATGTGACAATAGTGGTTTTCTATCCATTGAGGAGTCAATGTTTTGAGGCCTAAACTAACCCATATGGAGTAGGAACCAAGTGACTAAGTGAGACCCCTAGATTTAGTGGAGTCAGATATTTATTATTATTTTTTTAAGGAGAGCAAGCTAAATATATCAATAATATTGTTTCCACAAATAACACATATGTATTTATCCTTTAAATTATAATCGTAATTAATATTCTTTAAACATTTTAAAGATTGCACATTACAATAATTTTAGAAAACATAAAATATATACAAATCAATTAATTTTAAATAAATTAAGTAATAAATCTAATTTTTCTTAAAATAAAGAATGTATTATAGGAGCTATCAAAAAGGGGGGAAATGTAATATAAGATAATAATAAAAAAAAAATATTTTTAAAAAAAAATTTATATATGGATGACAAGTAGAACGTGTCTCAAACTTACAACCATAAAAATCATTGATTTATTTTTCAAATAAAAAAAATCCATGCATTCTTATATTCCTAATTCTCTAAATGCCAAAAATTATAATAATAATAAAAAAAAAGTTTGATTTTGGAAAAGAATAAGAGCTTTTACTAAATAGGTTTACTTATATATTTGTATGAATATATTCTTTAAAATTTAAATGCTTATAAGTTAATAAGTTTATATATATATATATATATATAATTCAAACATATATATAATTCGAAATCGTATTAATAAAATCTACACTACACCCTTATGTACGCCTCCCTCAGCAGTTAGATTGATTCATAATTTAATCTCAACCCCAAAGCCAATATCCTGCTGTAACTCCCTGAATATTTTAATTTAAACTGTTTATCCCGAACTTGTGCCAAGACCTTAAACAGTGAACCACGTCCCTTCATAGGGAAATTGGCATCTTGAAATGCAATCATAAAAGAGGGCATATAAAAGATTAGCTGGCAATATTTGGGCACCTTTTACATTATCAGATCTTGGGCCTCCTATTCGTTTTAAAAGACAGTATTCACATAAAAAGGCCATGATTAGTCAAAGGATAGAATAGAATGCACTATTCAAGTTTTCCATGGGCAATAGCATGAAAAATATTCAACCATTCCATTCCTACCCACAGTAAATTACTCTTCTCTCTCTCTCTCTCTCTCTCTCTATATATATATATATATAACATAAAAGATGCAATACTTGGACAATTACTTGAACCCCTTAATTTAGGTTCCTCAATATGCTTTTGAGACCCAATTAATATACATGCTTTTGGCATTCCTCTTGGGTGTATGCGCAAGCCACATTGTTAGGAATTTGTTACCCAATCCATCATTCATCTTTATATATGGATTCAAATATTTTGTTCTTCGGGGGGGCATACTTTGGAATATCATTCCACAATAAATGACAACTACGTACACACCAAGAAAATTCATCTATTATCGGTATGTTCACCTTATGATCATCAAGTGGCTCACTCATTAAAGGCATTCTCATACGGCTTGAGTGAGTATCTATTAATATTCGATTGTGTCAAGAGTCATGAAACTTGAAGGGAAACGAGGGACAAGACATTTGACATGCATATATAATCAGTTGCACAGACACATTTACACCATTTGAATGCTATGTTCAAAGAACTCATAAAAGGCATTTGCCAAATGTGTGAGAGCGAGAATGCATCGCTGTGATCGTGCCAAGTTGCGTGCACCAAACAAAAGAAGAATTAATAAGGATTGGGATTTTACTTGTATAAACTTTTGGAAATGAGTATGGGATTCAAAAAGGCCTTATGGTAAGTATTTTTAAAGTGTTTTAGAGCGGGAAAATTGAGAGAAAATAAAATGTGAAAAATGAGCTTGGAGCTTGCTAAAGAATTTTAATATTATTGTTGTTGTTAGGTTCTAAGACTTTAGGAACTAATGTATTAGAACTTCAATATGTATTATGTTGGCAAACTATAATCAAAATATAAAGTCTAGGTTTAGGCTTGCTCAAAGTGTGATTTAATGTAAAATTGGAATCGAGTGATTGCAGGATTTATTGGACAAAATCTATAAGGCTCAATCGATCAAATATTAGACTCAATCGATCGAAACTCGTGCAGATTTAATTTTCTACAAAAATTCCAATTCAGCCCAAGCCCATATGACATATAGGGTTAAGTGTTTTACTTCAAGTATAAAAGGAAAAAACCTAACTACGTTTTAGAAATCTTTGGAGAGTTTTGTGTTGAATCTTTTATGAGATCTAGAGGTGTTTACCTTCATAGAGTTGTCAAGATCAAGATTTGCATCAAGAACTTGATGATCTCTTCAATTGCTGCACAAAGAACTTTAAAGAAGATCTGAAACCTTTGAGAGGTGTCTCAAAGTCACAAGTAGGAGAACTTGTGGTTGCTGTAGATCAAAGAAAGAAGTAGTTTGTAAACTCAGAACTGTCACGTGGTCGAGTAGTAAGTTCTCTATTCAAGGTAACAATAGGATGTTAGTTATCATGATCCAAATTCATGGAACATGAATTTAGATGCATGACTAACTTGTTGATCTTACATAACTCAGTAAACATGATTAATTTAAACATAATTCAAAACTCCAAATAAACAATGCTATTGATAAATCTCTTACAATAACTAAAATCCACAAATTTAGAATAATCTCCAAAATACTGTGAAATCTAAAGCGGAATAAAAAAAATATAACTAATAATCTTTTAAGACTTCAAATATTATTGACTTCGCCTAAAACTCCCACGCTCTACCTTGCACCTTACGAAGCAATCCAAAGGTTCTGTTCCCCAACTAAACTTTAATCTGAAAATTTGTAATTGATGGGGTGAGCCACACATCCAGTAAGTAATTATACAAAATACACAACGGAATAGAGTCAAGCAAAGCACGTGTATTTTGATTTTTCACAAACTCATTCAATGATATCAAAAATAATTATTCCAAAACATATAATGAATCACTTAATACATATGTAATCACAACTTAAAATCATTTGAAATTACATACATATAATTGATCAGAGCACAGTGTCACATATACACATCACATATTTCCACATACAATCTTGTGAGCGGATTTACACATATATCTGATATATCTGATCAATTCTAAAAACACTTATTTTGAGTCACATATCACAAAAGCAAAGTTTATACAAAATATAATAATTTACTTGATATTAACAATTATTCTAAATACAAAGGCATATCAAAGATCACAATATTGAATAGAACATAAATCAAAGGATGCTTGACACTCTTGGGGAACAAATAGAAACAGAGGAGTTTATATAAATATATTACAATTCTTGAGTAAATCTGAAATTTTAATTTGCTAAAAGAAACATTTTAAATACCATTTGAAAAACAAGAATATGACTTCAAAATCACTTGGTTTTAAACAAATTTAAAGAACAAGAACCTTTTTAGAAAACTTACATTGAAACTCAATTATTTACGACAAATAGTTTAGTTTAGAAATCATCTTTTAAATGAGATTTGGACATTCAAAACGTTATTTAAAATTCGAAGTATCTCTTTAAAACATTATTTAATAGTCGAAATTTCTCTTTCAATGATGCAAAAATACTTTTGACAAACTTTACAAAATATAAGTTTGAAATACAAAACTTTTGAAAACTTTTAACTTCTAATAACCTAATGGACAAAACTTGTGCATATTATGCATAATTACTTACCTCTCTTGCTAATATATCTGAACACAACCGAGCAAGTTTAGTCTTCCGTAAGCTTTAAACAAAAAATTACTTTAATCAATAAGCATGAAATTTCATGATCATAATGTTAGGATTAGTGCCCTTAAATCCTATTGTATGATACTATATATGATATTATGTATGACATTATGTATGACATGATGTATGACTTAATATTCTGATTAATAAAGTTGTTTTATTATTATCTGAAGTATTGGTAACATGAATATTTGGACATTATCATATAGTCCATGAGATGCATAGTATGTGATTTATGTGAAAAGTCACAGAAGATATAAATCACAGGTTCTTTGTAAACTCAGAATTTTAGTTCGTAGTCGGTAATGAAATTGGGCATTTCATCTGCGAAGACTATAACATGTCAACTAAGATGATTTATCTTGATCATAGAAGTGATGACTTCTAGTTGATATGTTGATATATTTTAAGAGTTAAGACATATTGAATTGGACCGCTGTGAGATTTATTATTCTCCTAATGACTGTCAACTGAATAATAAATCTCACGACTTATATTTGCATGAACTCTTAATCCTGAGAGAATAATTGACCTGATCATGAAGTGTAGGTTGCTTTGATATATCAGGAGTGAGATCTAAAGTTATGGTCAAAACCACAGTATGTTGAGCAGCCATATTTAGTGTTGATGAAATACATATTCTCAAGATGAAATTTAGTCTCTTAACGGAGATATAAAATATTCCTTGAAATAAGTTTAATGAGTTCAGTTATTCAGAGAGTTAGACCTAACCACTTTAGTAAGAAATTACTAAAGTATATATATTTATGAAATTGGATTTCATAAATATATGGTGAATAACTTAAAAGGATTAAACCGGGTACTCAAGAATTAAGATGTAGTAATTTACAAAGTGACAGTCTAATTTCATAACTTTGTATTACTACGAATATTTTATGAAGGGGTTGCATGTATAATAAATATAATTAATGGTAACTTTGGACTTGTCAAGAGTTGACAAAAAAGCGCAAGGCCCATTGGAGCTAGTGTCTTATTGGTCCCTTTTGGTCCCACTCTAAGCCACATACTAAAACCCAATTGGAAAGGCCCAAAAGGCTAGCCCAATTAGACAATCAATTATTAGGAGAGAAACATACAGAATTTTAATAACACACAACAAGTTTGTAAAATGGTGTGCATGTGTGAGTGAAGTCACTCAATTACTCTCCCTTGGAAACTGATTGAGAGACCACACATCTTGGGCGTTAGTGGAAGTGGAGTGAAGATTGAAAGTGTTCCTAAGAACTTCTGATCTTTGGTTTTGAAATTCACTGCACCAAGGTACACTCTCTTGTTCTATATTCTAAAACTTACATAATGCATGTTATTAATTTTTTTCCGCTGCGTACATGTATATTTCCAACAATTAGTATCAGAGCGGTCTTCATTTTCAAATCTGTATAATATGTTTAGTGAGTTTTAGAATTAAAGAAAACTATTTTCATAGTTGTGAAAATTTTGCAGTCATTTTTCTGCATATTATAGTTTTTGAACCATTGTTTGATTAAAACTGATTTTGATGTTGTGATGTTGTTTAAGTTTGATTTTGACCATGTAAAATTGAATTTTAACACTTTAATGTCAATAAAATTCAAGTTTTAATCTTAATCTCATCGTTTTTTATCATTAAGAATGTGTTTTGTTCATTGGAAACGTCAAAAACGGTTAAACAGAAAAATGGCTATTTCTGGGTTTTTTCGGTACTGGTGAGTCACGAGTTAAGTTGCCAGTGAGTCGCCAAATTTTCTGGATGAACTCCCGATTGGGCAAGTCGCCAAAACAAGTCGCCAAAACTCGCGACTAGGACGAGTCGCCAAAAAAACTCTTAACACCTGTTTATTACATGTATAAAGTGCAAGGCTATGTGTAATTAGTTTATATATGTATTAAACAATTAAAAACCTTTCTTTTAAAACATCTAGTGGGAGAGAGATACAAGGGTTGGATCTCACGGCCTCCGTTGTTGGTTCATAGTAGTGTGAAATACATACTTTGTCTTTGCCTCGAGGGTCCTACAAGTTTGAATTACTTAGTTTTAGTAGTTTGATCAAACACCTTGTCTTAGCTTCGAGCTTTGCATTCCATGCAGAGGGTGTCTTGTATCATGGTACTACAAAATAAGCCTATTAAGGGGATGAAATGTGGCTACACATGATTCTAGACAATGGTATACACTAGACTAAATATTATAGTATCCTCTGTGCTGAGTTCTTACTATTATTATTTAGAGGCCAAAAGTATAACGGCATATTATTAGTGTATGATAAGAGTTATCATGATAGCACTAATAATGAGAAGAGTTCTCAATCAATCATAGTATTTAATGTCCACTTTATGCTGAGGGATATTGAATATGGGATTGACTTGTCGTTGCATATATTATACTATGGTTTTATTAAGGTTCCATATTATATGTTTATATGCTAAATTGATAATTTTCAGTTACTTATTATATTCATGTTTATTGTTTTCAGATTTGAATATGGCATCATTTAGCCCACTTGTTACTATTTTTAATCAAAACAAACTGACTGGATTCAACTATGTTGACTAGAAAAGAAATTTGGACATAGTTCTCCCAGTTGAAGAGCACAAATATGTGCTTACTAAACCATGTCCTAGCTTTCCTTCATTAGATGCTCCTCCTGAGGAAAAACAGCGATATGATCGTTGGCAGAAATCTAATGAAATGGCCAAGTGTTACATCCTAGCATCTATCTCAAATGTTCTACAACATCAAATACAAGATGTAGAACTAGTTTCGGACATAATGCTAAGTCTGAAGGAGATGTTTGGTGAGCAAGGCCGTTCTGCAAGGCAAGAAACCATGAGGCAAATTTATAATACCAAAATGGCTGAAGGCAGTTCAGTTAGGGAGCATTGTCTCACAATGATCTCTATTTTGAATACATTAGAGGTTTTAGGTGCCGACATAGATGGAGAATCCCAAGTGGATATGATACTCCAGTCACTACCGGAATCATTCAAGGAATTCAGACTCAATTATAATATGAACAAAAAGATTTATACATTGTCTGAATTAATGAATGAGTTGGTAGCGGCAGAAGGCATTCTTAATACTTCTAGTGTTAATGCTAACATGGTTGAAGCTTCTACTTCTCAACCTAAGTCGAAAGGCAAGGGTAAGAAGAAGAAGAAGAAGGACTTCACCAAGCAAGAGGGTAAACAAATTGCCTTAGAGTTTGTCGACAAAGGAAAGAAGCTCAAAGGAAAGTGTTTCCATTATGGTGAGAAAGGACATTGGAAGAGGAATTGTCCAAAATTCAAGGCTACCAATAATAAAGGTATGAATAGTTCATTCCTCCTTGAAATATGTTTGGTACAAAATCCCACGGATTTCTGGTGTGTGGATTCAGGTTGTACTAATCATATCTGCAATTCTTTGCAGGGGTTCTAGGAGACCAGAAAACTTAATGAAGGAGAATTGTTTCTTACTTTGGCTGATGGGAGCAGGATTCCAGTTGTAGTTGTTGGTGTTTTTAATTTATGTTTTGAGTCAAGAGTTTTAGTATTGGAAGGCTGTCTATATGTACCTAATGTTTGTAGGAATTTAATTTCTACAACTTATTTAGGTAAACATGGATATTGTGTTATTCTTAAAGACAATGTTGTAATAAAGAAGGGTAAAGTGTTTATCTGTTCTGGCAATATTGTAGATGGTCGTTATATTTTAACTCCTGATAAGCATGAATTATACAATTCTGAATTAGATCATGACTCTCATATAAAATCATTAAAGAGAAAATTTCCTTCTTACGAGTGATGCATATCTTTGGCACTTGCATTTAGGTCATATTAATTCAAATAGGATTCAAAGACTGATCAAAGATGGACTCTTAGAGCCCAAGAACTTTGATGAAATTTCAGTTTGTGAATCTTGTTTGGAAGGTAAAATGACCAAACGACCTTTTAATGCAAAAGTTAGAAGAGCTCAAGATTTGCTAGAACTTGTACATTCAGATGTATTTGGTCCTATGTCAATCCAGGCAAGAGGTGGCTATGAGTATTTCATTACTTTCACTGATGATTACTCTAGATTTGGTTATGTGTATCTAATGAAACGGAAGTCCGAAACTTTTGAAAAGTTCAAAGAGTTAAGGGCTGAAGTTGTTGAGAATCAATTAGGCAAACGCATAAAGGCCATTCGATCTGATCGTGGTGGCAAATACCTTCTTGGGGATTTTAAGGATTACTTAACTGAAAATGAAATTGTATCCCAATTGACTGCACCTGGAACTCCACAACAAAATGGTGTAGCGGAAAGAAGGAATATGACTCTTTTAGATATGGTTAGATCCATGATGAGTTATTCAACTCTACCAATTTCTTTTTGGGGATATGCCTTAAATACTGCAATGTATCTTCTGAATTTAGTACCTTCGAAGTCTGTTCCTAAAACACTTGTTGAGTTGTGGAATGGGCGTAAGCCTAGTATGAGACATCTCCATATTTGCGGTTGTCTAGCACATGTGTTGAAGGGAAAGTCTGACAAGTTACAATCTAAAACAGAATTGGTTTTCTTTGTAGGGTATCCAAAAGGAACTGTTGGAGGTTTATTCTATAGACATAAAGATAATAAAGTGTTTGTTAGCACAAATGCTAAATTCTTGGAAAATGACTATATGAATAATTATACTCCTAGAAGTAGAGTTGTGTTGGCTGAAATGAATAACATGTAATAGAACAACCAATGGATGAGACTAGAGATGATGTGGATGTATTAGATACACCACAAGATACTACTCATGAGATGTCTAGTACACAGGTGCCTCGTCGTAGTGGGAGAATTGTTCGGCCTCCTATAAGATTCATAGGTTTGGGAGAAACTTATGAAGCTATCTCAGAAGAGGCGGAATCAAATCCCTACACTTATGAAGAGGCAATAAATGATATAGATGCACATCATTGGGTCAAAACTATGAAATCTGAATTAGATTTCATGTATTCCAATCAAGTTTGGGATTTTGTAAAGGCGCCTAACGGCATTAAACCTATTGGTTGCAAATGGGTTTACAAGAGGAAGAGAGGGATAGATGGAAAAGTTGAAACTTTTAAAACAAGGCTAGTGGCAAAAGGGTATACTCAAAAAGTAGGTATTGATTATGAAGAAACCTTTTCACCAGTAACAATGTTTAAATCTATCAGAATTCTCTTATCCATTGCTGCTCATTATGATTATGAGATTTGGCAAATGGATGTCAAGACTGCATTTCTTAATGGCAATCTTGAAGAGGAAATCTATATGATGCAACCAGAAGGTTTCGTAGCTAAGAATCAAAAACATATGGTATGCAAGTTGAAAAGGTCCATTTATAGACTTAAGCAAGCATCTAGGTCATGGAACATCATATTTGATCAAGAAATCAAGTCATTTGGTTTTAAACAAAATCTTGATAAACCATGTGTGTACAAGAGTGTTGACACTCCATTTTACAACCCGTATTTAACCACGCATGGAGGGTAAAAATGTAATTTTGCCTTGAAAATGTGTATCTTGATTCTAGCCATTAGATTTTTGGACTCATTTCACCAAAATGATCTTGATGTTGTAACGATCAAATCGACTGGTTATAAGCCATAATCGGACCACCAGATTGAAAGTTATCATCAAATCAAGTTTTAATGGCTAAGATGTACTGTCACAAATTGAGTCCGACTATATATGATTATGAACAATTGATTTCAATTGGTTATAGGAGTGATCAATTTGAGATCAATGATGTGTCATAATTTGATTGGTTAGGATTACATTTTATGGTGAGGTTGCATACACCTAATTAATTAGATAGTTAAATATTAATTATTCAATGAGTAATTTGTATAATTATCTTTTAATTAGAGTAAATTTGGAACTAATTAAGTCTGAAATGGGAGTGATTGGAGCCATTTAATGTTAATTGCGAGCTAATTTGGGACCTATTAATGTTAATTGTGCTGAAACCATTTTTTAACAAATGAGCTCTGCTCACCATTTCATCGATATCTCTCATAATGTTTTGAACCTGTGAATGAGGTTAATTTTCCCAGAAACTAGACATCCGGGGCTTCAATTTGAGTACAAGAACGAGACAATTCCGATCAGAATTGAGTCAGATATGATTTTTCAAATTTGGCTTTACAGACTGTTACAACAGCTATGGGAAAACCGGATTTTGGCTTGCTCCTCACTCCCACCAATCTTTCCATTTAATGCACCAGATTTTTTCCAAGGCTAAAATGAGGTCTAGGTTCATGATTCTTTGTCAACCCTCATTAAATGGCCTTCTATTTATATTCCCTTCACTACTACTATATAAACCCTCTTTCTCCTTCATTCCAAGGACACAGAAAAACCCCTCTCTTCTCCTCTTTTGAGTTCTAGTGAAGTAGACTAGTTTTGTCATATCTTGGTCTTCTTGAGACTCAAGATATTGAGTGAGATTCACTCTCCCTCTCTTAGTTCATCTTCTTTCCTCCACCCTTAGGACCTCCACCAAGAATCTTCTCCTCACCGTATGGATCTTGCATGAAGGTATAATCCCTTTCCCTAACTTGTTTTTTGTATTGCCATGATAAGAGTTTAAAATTAAAGCATGATAGTAACTATTTAAATTCCCTCGAATATGTTTGAATGTTCTTAATTGTTCTTATATGTTTTTCACATGTTCTTGGTTGTTCATCACATGTTCATACATATCACTAGTTTTAATCTTAAATGCACATAAAAAATATGAAAAACATGTTTGTTTAATAATTCTTTCAAGTCCTTGAATCTAGGATGTCACCATACATACACATTCACTAGAATTTATTTCTCAATCCAAATGCAATGCCTAATAAATTAAATTAGGATTTATCACATGCACACACTTCAAATTCTACATGCAAATTGATTGATAACATATTGGAATAATTAGATGATGTGACATGATTGTTGGCCACCATAGTCTAGAAGACCAATTTCACCGGGCAAGGTGGGTGCCTAACATCTTCCTACCTTGTAACATAGCCTCCGAACTTAGATCAAGCGTTAGTAGATCAAATGTTTATCCTTGTAATTTTCAATTTCTAGATTGTAACTAGGAAATAAAGCCATGTACTTTATCTTAGATTGTATCTAGGACCAAAGTCATGTAATTTCCTATGATCAATGTAAATTCAATTTCAAATTAATAAAATAATGAATTTTTCAATTATGGTTTTCTTATTTATTCCAACAATTAAATAAGTTGCGACTCCATTATAAAACCTCTGAATCTAAAGGGGAAAATATAACTAGTCGAACCTTCATTTTGAGAGGCAATAACATGACTCCACCCATTCACGTGGGTTTGGCCCAACACCACATCATAAAAACGGGCTGGGGGCGCGGTCTCTCACAGTGGCAACTCCACTGGGGATATTGAGGGCTAAGCTTCAGTTAGGTTATGGTGGCCAACCATGTCATTGTTTGTTATTGCTTTTTGTATATAATATGTCTAATATGTCATTATATTTGCATGTCATGCATCATTTGCTTGAATGAAATTTATTTTATTTGTGTGCTAGCCCGGAAGCCCGGTAGTAATAGCCGTGAATTGTGGTCTTCCTGAGACTCACATACCGAGCAGTGAACCTACCACCCACCGCGACAAGGATCATCATGGTTATGCCATGGTGGTTTATAGGGACAAACTGTACCGTTCGAACCAACGCGGCGCTCCTGGCGTCACAAGTTAGTAGGTACGACGTCCTAACTTGTGGGAACCTTTAACCTACCTTCCACTCATGTTGTAATGACCCATAGAACCTACCTTTAGGTCGGTTCATGTAAATTGCATTTCATTATGCATTTGTTTGGCCGTTGTTTGAACCATGATGACTCAAGTCCAACGCTTGATCCCATCATAATTGTTTAAACCATGTATGCTATGAATGAGCTCAAGCACAATGGCTTGTGATTGAACTCTACATGGTATGGAAACCGAAAATTGTTTCTTGAATCATTCTAAGCCCAATACTTGAGCCCATCAAAGGTGTATACGCATGATCAACATCAAAAGCCAAAGCTCACAAGATGCATGCATTTCAAATGCAAGCCCAAGCCATTTCAAGCAAATATCAAAAGATCATAATCAAGGTTCAAGCCTTCCAAGTGCAAGCCCAAGCCATTTCATCATAATCAAGGTTCAAGCACATCAAGCCTCAAGCATCCTAAATGGACCAAGAAGAAGCAAGTGGCCCAACTTTGCCTCACTCCACATTTGGTTTGCAACATAATGGTTAAACTTAAAATTTGTTTGTTTATTCCATGTTTCTATGTTTCTTTGAATTCAAAATTTTCATGTAGCATATAACGAGCTTTGTTCATGTATAAAGAAAGAAACAAAAAAACAAAAAAAAAATTCAAAAATTTCAAGATTTCCAAATCTTTCCCAAAAAAAGAGAAAAATTTTCAAATTAAAAAAGTCCTTGGACTAGGGGCATTGAGCCCTTAAGTCATTTAAAAAAAAAAAAAAAATTCTTTGAACTAGGGGCATTGGACTTCCTAATGACTTTTTCAAAAAGGCCCATTTTTTTTTCTTTCAAAGATTTCAAGATTCTTTGAAGTCTTCTTTACAAAATGGTACATGAGGATCCTCTGGACCTTCGTCTCAGGTTTCTAGGCTAGACACCCTATTAAGGTTGACAAGGACCCATTTCCTCCCTACACAGGGGAGTTAGGGAACCTTCATCCTGAAGGTATGCTCGTCCTATCTTTGTTGTTCATTGTCTTCATTTTTATTTGTAATTGTTTAAAAATTCTAAGCTCTCCGTCTCGTCTTTTTTTTTTTTTTTTTTTTTTTTTTTTTACAGGTGCTAAACGACCTCATTTAAGTATACTTTACGTTGAACGCGTCCAGAAGGTTCATCTGTACACTGATAGGGCGTTCCATTCTCTAGTCAATCTTCAACGTCTTGCCATCTGGGGTTTAGGGCTTAAGCCTTCTGTCGAACCTCTTGCACACAAGACTACAACCCGTAAATGTAAGCTCTCCCCCCCCCCCCCTCCCCCTTTTTTTTTTGGGGTAATTGACGTCCTTACCTTTTCAGGAATGGTAATGATGAAAGAAAACAAAAACAAGGGGGTGATGGACAAGGTAACTAAGCAGGGAGTGCAACCTTAGACTCGTCCATCAGCAGGCAAAAAACAGAAAAATATATATCGAGGATTGATTTGGGTGATCTCCCAAGTAGGCGCAGTAGGGTGAAGTAAAGTAAGTCGTCCAAGCATCAAGACGTTCAACCTACTCCTCTCATCCCTGATCCAGAGCCCCTAATGCAGATACTTAGCTCAGAGCCCAAGGACCTTCCGTCTAAGAAGATCTCATCCACAGTTCACGCACCCTCCTCGTCTCAATCTTTGAAAGAAGTTCCTTAGCACCTTCTTGAGAACGAAGACCTAGCTTGGGAGAGGTTTACAGCAGCAGTGAATGACGCAGACGTGGCAGCCTGTTACAATATGTCCCTGAAGGATTTTGAGCACTCTGGTGTTCATGATCTTTTCAAGGTAAGTAGACATTTTTCATCTCGTCTTTATCAACCACTAGAATATGTATTTTTTTGGTTCTAACCAAATCTTATCCCTTGTAGGCAATGTCCAAGTTTATTGCTGCGTCTAGACAGGCAACTGATCTAGACAAGACGAGGGTTTTGTTGGAGAAGAGGATCAAAGAGGTGAAGGACGAAAGCAAGAAATGGGCTGAGGTGGCTGCTAAAGCTATGGACGAGGCGAAAGAGCTGAGGAGTGACGTCCTTGAGAAGCACACTAGTCTTAACGACCTCCAAAAGAGGAACAACGAGCTGAGTGCTCTTCTCGAGAAGGCCAAGGGAGACGCAGTTGCAGAATTTCAGTCGTCCAAGCAATTTACTGATATGCTGGACAAGAATTATGTAGCTGGGTTTAAGGACTTCAGGCTAGACGCCGTTGAGAACTTCCCTAACCTTGACTTCAACTCTATAAAGCTCAATCTTGGTGCTACCACAAGCTCCCTCGTCCAGACGAGCTCAGAAGACGTTAACATTGAAGATGATGCTAGCACACTACCTCCCTAGGACGAACCTAAGGACAATGCCCCTCCTGCTTAAAGACGAGATTTAAGTTGTATTTTTTATTATTATTATTATTATTATTATTATTTAATGTAACTCAAGTACATTAAGCTTGTCCACGGTTTTTAGGACGAGCTTCTGAACAATTATTTTTTTTAGGGTGTTTGGACATTGGTTGTCCGCCCTTAAACAGTGGATTTTCTTTTCTATTATTGTATGGATGAGATTTCTTTTTGATATGTTGAATTTTTACTTGTCCATAGGGGCAATGCCATGCATTTTCTTGTCATAGAATTTTGGAGTATAACATCGTCTTTGTGAAATGGTGATTGCCAACATTACTCGTCCTTAAACTTGGCTGGTTTTCACCTTTTATGAAGATAAGACAACCTTTCACTCATCCACTGATTGAATTGTTTCAGTAGGCATTTTAACAAACGTGCTCATGCATTTCCTCGTCCATGGGTTGGATATGCATTACACTTTACCTCGTCCGTTATATGAACGGATATCCTCTGAACTTACTGTTATTCAGTGAAGCTAGAGTTTCACCTCGTCCTTTACTTGGACGAGCATATTTTGCTTTACTTTTTTGGGAAAGCTTATTGACGTTAATTCTCCGCGTCTAGAGAATTTTCTCATCTTAGGCTTTTCAGCCTTTTTATGGGTTGATTTGAACAAAAGTAGTATGGAAATCAGGAATTTACACAAACATTATGTACATAACATAAATATTGTTCACAAACGAGGCACACACTCATAAGCTAATGCCTTCTGAAGAGTTAAACAAATACAAGAAAATCCATAACTTTGTCTATAACCACATCATAATAGTAATAAAATAACATTATAAAATAATACTGAAGATATGTAGATAAACAAGTTCCTTATAGGGATAACCAGGTTTGTCTAAGATAATGCTCATTCAGGTTGGCACTACTGGTAATATCTCCTCAGGTGTTCAACATTCCAAGGATGTTCCAATTTCCTCCCATCCAGGGCCTCCTAGTAATAGGATCCTTGTCTCTTCCAGTTGATAACTCTGTAGGGTCCCTCCCAATTAGGTCCCAATTTCCCATGGGCTGGGTTCTTAGTGGCTAAAGAAACTCTTTTTAGGACGAGGTCATCGATGTTGAATCGTCTCGGCTTCACCATTGCATCATACTGTCTAGCCATGAAGTTCTTGTACCTTGCCATCCTTTGTTCTGCGTCCGTCCTTACCTCGTCTATCAGATCGAGGTTTACACGGAGTTGTTCCTCGTTATCTTTATCTTGATACATCGTCACCCTATGGTTAACCATGTGCACTTTCGCTGGTATAACTGCTTCACTCCCATAGGCTAACTTGAAAGGAGTTTCCCCTGTAGGGGTTCTCACTGTCGTTCTGTACGCCCATAAGACACCAAGTAGCTCATCTGGCCATACTCCCTTTGCCCCCTCAAGCCGAGTCTTGATGATTTTCAGCAAGGATCGGTTTGCAACCTCGGCTTGACCGTTGGCTTGAGGGTGGGCGGGGGAGAAATAGTGATTTTGGATTCCAAAGTGTTCACAGAAGTCTCTGAAAAGAGTATTGTTAAATTGTCGTTCGTTGTCCGACACCAACACTCTAGGCACCCTAAACTTGGACAGGATGTTTTTCCAGACGAAATTCTTTACATTCTGCTGCGTGATATTCGCTAAGGGTTCTGCTTCCACCCATTTGGTGAAATAGTCTATCCCTACCACCAAGAATTTCATCTGTTTGGTTCCAAGGGGAAAAGGTCCTAAGATATCTAAGCCCTATTGAGCAAATGGCCACGAGGCCATCATCGGGGTGAGATACTCTGATGGTTGTCTGGGGATATTACTAAATCGTTGGCATTGGTCACATACCTTGACATAAGCTTTTGCATCTACTTAGACGGTTGGCCAATAGTACCCTACACGGACGACCTTGTGGATGAGTAATCTGGCTCCTGAATGATTTTCACATGCTCCTTCATAAACTTCCCTTAATACATAGTTCGCCTCGCCCGGAGCTAGACATCTAAGATAAGGTTGAGAAAAACCTCTCTTATACAGAACTTCGTCCATAAGGACATACCTAGCTGCTCTAACCTTGAGTTTTCTGGTCTCATCTTTCCCTTTCGGAAGTTTTCCGTCCTTCAAGTACGATACTATTGGGGTCATCCAATTTTCTTCATTCCCTATTTACTGCACTTCGGGAAGATCTATACTTGGGACGTACTGAACTTCATCGAACTTGTCCATGGCTCCAATTGCTGAGGCTTCCTTCGCTAAGATATCTGCTTTCACGTTCTCCTCCCTTGGGATTTGAACAAAGTTGGCTTCCTTGAATTTCTTTACAAGCCGTAGCACTTTTTCTAAGTATTTTTTCATTCGTTCTTCCTTCGCCTCACACATCCCATTTATTTGACCCATGACCAACTGAGAATCTCCCAAGACAAGTACTGACTTCGCTTCCACAGACTTAGCCAGCTCCAACTCTTTAAGGAGGGCTTCATACTCAACTTCATTGTTAGTTGTTTGGTATTGCAAACGGATTTTATGCTTCAACTTATCTCCTTTAAGGGATTGCAGAACCACTCCTATTCCTCCCGCATGTTGAGTGGACGAGCCATCTACATGGACGACCCATTTTTTACTGTCTTCCATTCTAACTACGTCATCCCAGCTTGGTGTGAACTCTGCAATAAAGTCTGCCAAGGCCTGAGCCTTTATAGCATGCGTTGGCTGGTATTGGATGTCAAACTCACTGAGTTCGACAGCCCACTGGATTAATCGTCCTGCGGCTTCCAACTTGTTCATGGCTTTCTTAAGGGGGTGGTCTGTCATAACATTGATTACATGGGCTTAGAAGCAGTGCCTCAACTTCCTAGAGGCTGTTATAAGTGCAAAAGCTAGCTTTTCCATTAGCGGATATCGTCCTTCCGCTCCCCTCAATGCTTTGCTAGTATAGTACACTGGTTTTTGTACTTTTCCTTCTTCTCTTATTAATACTGAGTTCACGGCATGCGGGGTCACTGCCAGGTATAAAAACAACTCTTCTCCCATCACGGACGAACTTAGCAACGGAGCCGTAACGAGGTACGTCTTCAAATTCTGAAAGGCTCTTTGGCACTCGTCCGTCCACTCAAACGCTTTCTTTAGAACCTTGAATAATGGTAAACACTTGTCAGTAGCTTTAGAAACAAACCTGTTGAGGGCAGCAACTCGCCCGGTAAGAGACTGGACTTCTTTGATATTTTTGTAGAGGCTTCATATCTAGAATTGCTTTAATCTTTTCCGGGTTTGCCTCGATCCCTCTGTGTGAAACCATAAATCCAAGAAATTTTCCTCTCGCTACTCCAAAAGCGCATTTGCTGGGACTCAACTTCATATTGTACCGTCTGAGTGTATTAAAGGTCTCTTGCAGGTCGTCTAGATGTTTTCCCTCGTCCAGGCTTTTCACCAACATGTTGTCCACATAGACTTCTACGTTTCGTCCAATCTGAGGATGGAACATGTGGTTAACCAGTCATTGGTATGTTGCTCCAGCGTTTTTCAATCCAAAGGGCATTACTTCATAACAGAATAAGCCTTGACTAGTAACAAAGGATGTCTTCTCCTGGTCGGCCTCGTCCATCCTTATTTGATTATACCCTATAAAGCATTCATAAAACTAAGTAATTTGTGGCCTGCGGTAGAATCCACTAGTTAATCAATGCGCGGCAATGGATAGTTGTCCTTGGGGAAAGTTTTGTTTAGATCAGTAAAATCTACACACATCCTCCACTTGCCGTTTGCCTTTTTGAGCATTACTACATTGGCCAACCAATCTGGATAGTACACTTCTCGTACAAACTTCGCCGTCATCAACTTCTGAACTTCGTCTTTAATAGCATTATCTCTCTCAAGGGCAAACACCCTTTTTTTTTGTCACACTGGCTTGGAAGAAGAACATACGTTTAGACGGTGGGTAATGACACTAGGATCTATACCCGGCATATCCTCATGACTCCAAGCAAATACATTAGTGTTTTTCTTCAAAAACTGGACGAGGTCCTTCTTAATCTCTTCTTCTAAATCTGCCCTAATCTTGGTACATCTTTTAGGGTTGTTCTCATCTAAGGAAATATCTTCTAACACTTCGATGGGTTCGGCCACAATTCTCTTTTCTTCGATGCTCATCGTCTGTCGTTGCTCGTCCATGGCGAGCATGGCCAAATAACACTCCTTTGCTGCCAGTTGGTCTCCCTGCACTTGTCCTACCCCAAGCTCCGTAGGGAACTTGACTGACAGATGGTAAGTGGACGTGATTGCCTTCCAACTATTTAGAGTTGGTCTTCCAATTATGGCATTGTAAGAGGACGCGCAATCTACCACAAGGAAATTTACATCTTTGGTTACCTGCTGCGGATATGCCCCCACTACTACTGGCAACGTAATGGTGCCCACAGGCTGTGCCTTCATTCCTCCAAAACCCACTAGAGGCGAGTATACTGGACGGAGCTGGTCTCGTCCAACCCTCATTTGCTGAAAAGCTGGATAATACAAAATGTCTGCTGAGCTTCCATTGTCTATTAATACTCTTCTGGTTGTGTAGTCAGCAATAACTAAGGTGATGACAATAGCGTTGTCATGAGGGTGATGAATTCTCTCCGCATCCTCGTCCGTAAAAGTGATCGCCTGCTCGTCTGTGTTTCTAGTCCTAGGAGATCGTCCAGAGAGTTGAACATTCTGAACCACCTTTAAGTATGTCTTTCTTGACTTAGACGACTGACCTGTTGAACCACCTATAATTACTCTTATTTCTCCAAGTGGAGGTCGCGACGACTCTTCTACTTTCCCTTTCAACTTCTAGTCTTTGTGATCTCGTCCAAGGAAATTCCTCAATTTTCCTTGTCTAATGAGATTTTCAATTTGCTGCTTTAAATCGAAACATTCATCTGTGTCATGTCCATCGTCTCTATGGAAGTGACAATACTTGTTCCTATTGCGCTTGTTGGAATCTCCCTTCAATTTCTCTAGCCACTTCAAAGAAGGGTCATCCTTGATTTGCATAAGGACTTGTTCAAGCGGCATGTTTAACGGCGTGTACTATTGATTCCGCGTTGAAGGACCTGCCTTCTTGGCTCGGTCTTTCTTATCTTCTGTTTGTCCCTTCTTAGGATGAGGACCTTATTCCGAATGATGCATTGGGTTGGCTTCCATTTTCTCAACTCTCTTCCACTTCTTGGCTTCCATTTTCTCAACTCTCTTCCACTTCTTGGCTATGATAGCATCCCCCGCATTCATAAAGTTCTAGGCTGAATGGACTAGTTCAGCCATGGTCTGAGGCTCCTGCTTATATAACTTGTGGATGAACAAGTCAGAATGAACCCCATTGTGGAAAGCCGCCAAAAGGAGCTTATCATCCATCTCGTCCACTGCAAGGCTTCCCTATTGAACCGCGTGATGAAGGACCACAAACTTTCATTCTCTCCCTGCTCTATGGTTAGCAAGCTGGACGAAGAACGTTTGTGCCTCTGGCCTCCGATTAAATTGTTGACAAACAACTTGCTTAACTCCTCGAAGGACGTCACTGTGTTCGGAGGTATTTTGCTAAACCACACTCATGCAGGTCCTTTGAGGGTAGTAGGGAAAACTCTGCACATTATTTCATCCGGAACCCCTTAAAGATGCATGGTAGTTTTGAAGGTGGCAATGTGATCAAAAAGATCCCGCGTCCCATCATACGAATCTAAAGAAGGCATCTTGAACTTGGGTGGCAAAGGGTGAGCATTGATGGAAACCACGAAGGGGGAATCAATTCTATGAACCAAATCTTCTATAGGGTTCGTCTTCCTCATATTCTCCCTTATTTCATCCATAACTCTTCTCATTTGGTCCATTTCCCTTTCCAAATGAGGCACCCTCCGTGAAGCGGTACCCCTTGACTGGCTTTCAGGTTCAACATTCCTTCCATCTTCTTGACTCTGGGCCTGTCCTTCAGTGTTCCATTCGTGACGCTACCTCCTTAAATTAAGTTCTCTAACCAACTCTTGGTTTTGGCAGGTTAACTCCGCCATAGCAGCGGCCATGGATTGCATGTGTTGGATAGAAGATGGTTGCATGGTGGGCGCCGATTGACGGTCGCGATGAGGGTGACTAGAAGTGTCCCTGCTCTGTTGAGGGCCTGGACTAGTAGCCTTTGATCTTGTCCGGACCATTTCAGCCCTTTGTCAAAGAAAGAAATCGCAGAACTTAATAAATAAAGTTTGAGCGCGACAAATATTCTTCCCCATAGATGGCACCAATTGATAATTCCTCAGAAATCAGTAGGCTGAAAGTCTCGGGCACTAACGATCTAAAGGCTGTTGGCGAATTCTGAAAAAATAAACAAGAAAATCAGAGGAGACCGATGGAGGCCAGCCAAGAAACCTCTGATGGCAAGGTCAGTATTTTGAGTGATTTCAAGTATATTGGAAGAAAGAACTGAATACATTTACCTTCTCGTAGAATGCTTATATAGAGTACATAAGTGGTTTTTTTTTTTTTATGTAACTTCCCCCGTTGTTGTGGAGTCCAAAAAACTTGGAGATAACTTCCGTAACTACCATGGAAGTTATATTGCTTGGCTTTATTTTTTCTAATCGCGGCTGGCAACGATTCGCAGTGAAGAGTTACGATCTTACCCAGGACGAGCTTGTCCAAGACATGCTCTCCAGGAAGAGATTGACCAGGGCACTACCTGGACGATCTCTTCTTGGACGAGCATTTTAATGGGCATGCTCTGTTATGTGGACGAGCCCCAAGGACGAATCAGGAGTGTTTTGTACCCCCATCACCTTATGCTTCAGCAGTAGGAAGTCTCATGTATGTCATGCTTTGTACTAGACCAGATATCTGTTATTCAGTTGGCATGGTCAGCCGATATCAATCAAATCCAGGACCACAACATTGGCAAGCTGTAAAGCATATTCTCAAGTATCTACGGAGAACTAGAGATTATATGCTTGTTTACCGTTGTGAGGATTTAATTCTCATTGGTTATACTGATTCAGACTTTCAATAGGATCTAGAATTCAGAAAGTCCACATCAGGATGTGTTTTCACCCTGGGAGGTGGAGCCATAACATGGAGGAGTATAAAGCAATCTTGTATTGCGGACTCAACCATGGAGGCTGTATTGGTAATATGCATAAACGCAACGGAAAAATAACAGATCTACTTCATTCAGAATTGATAACATGCATTATGTAAGTTTCAGAATATGGAACAAGATAGTGTACCTTGGTGTAGTGAATTTCAAAACCAAAGATCAGAAGTTCTCAAGAACACTTTCAATCTTCACTCCAATTCCACTAACGCCCAAGATGTGTGGTCTCTCAATCAATTTCCAAAGGAGAGTAATTGAGTGGCTTCACTCACACATACACACCATTTTTTAAATTTGTTGTGTGTTATGAAATTCTGTATGTTTCTCTCCTAATAACTGATTGTTTAATTGGGCTAGCCTTTTGGGTCTTTCCAATTGGGTTTTAGTATGTGGATTGGAGTGAGACCAAAAGAGACCAATAAGACACTAGCTCCAATGGACCTTGGGCTTTTTTGTCAACTCTTGACAAGTCCAAAATTACTATTAATTATCTTTAATACCACTATATAAATATAATTGCACTCTAGGCCTTATTAATAAATTATATCTCAAGACTTTATTATACATGCAACCCTTCATAAAATATTCATAGTAATACAAAGTTATGAAAGTAGACTGCCACTTTGTAAATTACATATCTTAATCCTTGAGTACCCGGTTTAATCCTTTTAAGTTATTCACCATATATTTATGAAATCCAATTTCATAAATATATATACTTTAGTAATTTCTTACTAAAGTGGTTAGGCCTAATTCTCTGAATGATTGAACCCATTAAATTTATCTCAAGTAAATATTTTATATCTCCGTTAAGAGAATATGAATTCCATCTTGAGAATATATGTTCCATCAACACTAAATGTGGCTGCCCAACATACTGAGGTTTTGACCGTAACTTTAGATCTCACTCTTGATATATCAAAGCAACCTACACTTCATGATCAGATCCATTATTCTCTTAGGATTAAGAGTTCATGCAAATATAAGTTGTGAGATTTATTATTCAGTTGACAGTCATTAGGAGAATAATAAATCTCATAGCGGTCCAGTTCAATATGTCTTAACTCTTAAAACATATCAACATAACAACTAGAAATCTCCACTTCCATGATCAAGACAAATTATCTTAGTTGATATGTTATAGTCTTCGCAGATGAAACGCCCAATTTCATCACCGACTACGAACTAAAATTCTGAGTTTACAAAGAACTTGTGACTTATATCTTCTATGACTAAATCACATACTATGCATCTCATGGACTAAATGATAATGTCCGAATATTCATGTTACCAATACTTCATATAATAATAAAACAACTTTATTAATCAGAATATTAAGTCATACATAATATCATATATATAGCATCATACAATAGGATTCTAGGGCACTAATCCCAACAATCTCCCACTTGTCCTAAAGACTATTATGCACTAATCTAACTCTCATTCCCTCCAAATGCGACTCGAAGGTCCTTTAAGGCAAGGCTTTGGTAAAGGGATCTGCTAGATTATTTGCACTTTCATTCTTTGCAACTACTACATCTCCACAAGCAATGATGTCTCGAATGATGTGGTATTTTCTCTCAATGTGCTTTCCTTTCTTGTGATTCCTTGGATCTTTTGATTGTGCAACTGCACCACTATTGTCCCAAAACAATGTGATGGGAACTTGTTCCATTCTCATTACACCAAGGTCAGAAAGGAATTTCTTGAGCCATACAACCTCTTTTGCTACTTCACAAGTAGCAACATATTCTGCTTCCATGGTAGAGTCCGTAATACAAGATTGCTTGACACTCCTCCATGTTATGGCTCCACCTCCCAAGGTGAAAACACATCCTGATGTGGACTTTCTGAAATCTAGATCCGATTGAAAGTCTAAATCTGTATAGCCAATGAGAATCAAATCCTCACAATGGTAAACAAGCATATATTCTCTCGTTTTTCGTAGATACTTGAGAATATGCTTTATAGCTTGCCAATGTTTTGGTCCTGGATTTGATTGATATCGGATGACCATGCCAACTAAATAACAAATATCTGGTCTAGTACATAGCATGGCATACATAAGACTTCCCACTACAGAAGCATAAGGAACTTGTCTCATCATATCTACTTCCTCTTGAGTCTTAGGCCTTTGGTCATCAGACAGAGGAACTCCATGTCTAAAAGAAAGCAATCATTTCTTGGAGTTTTGCATGCTAAACCGTTCTAGAACCTTATCTATATATCCAGCTTGTGATAAGCCTAACATCTTATTCTTGCGATCTCGCCAAAACTTGATCCCCAGAATAAAGTTAGCCTCACCCAAGTCCTTCATATCAAATTGGCTAGACAACTAAACCTTTACGGATGACATTACCCCTACATCATTTCTAATGAGTAGAATATCATCTACATAAAGTACTAGAAACATTACTACTTTATCTCGATGTCTTTTGTACACGCATAGTTCATCAAGATTTTGTTCAAAACCAAATGACTTGATTGCTTGATCAAATCTGATGTTCCATGACCTAGATGCTTGCTTAAGTCCATAAATGGACCTGTTCAACTTGCATACCATATGCTCTTGATTCTTTGCTACGAAACCTTTTTGTTGCATCATATAGATTTCTTCTTCAAGATTGTCATTAAGAAATGCAGTCTTGACATCCATTTGCCAAATCTTATAATCATAATGAGCAGCAATGGATAAGAAAATTCTAATAGATTTAAGCATTGCTACTGGTGAAAAGGTTTCTTCATAATCAATACCTTCTTTTTTAGTATACCCTTTCGCCACTAGCCTTGCTTTAAAGGTTTCAACCTTTCCATCTATCCCTCTCTTTCTCTTATAAACCCATTTGCAACCAACAGGTTTAATGCCGTTAGGCGCCTTTACAAGATCCCAAACTTGATTGGAATACATGGAATCTAATTCAGATTTTGTAGCTTTAACCCAATGATGTGCATCTATATCATTCATTGCTTCTTCGTAAGTGTAAGGATTGGTTTCGGCCTCTTCCGAGATAGCTTCATAAGTTTCTCCCAGACCTATAAACCTTATAGGTGGCCTAACAATCCTCCCACTACGACGAGGCACCTGTGTACTAGACATCTCATGAGTAGTATCTTATGGTGTATCCAATACAACCACATCATCCCTAGTTTCATCTATTGGTTGTTCAACTACAGGTTCATTCATTTCAGCTAAAACAACTTTATTTCTAGGATCAAAATTATTCATATAATCATCTTCCAAAAATTTGGCATGTGTGCTAACAAACACTTTGTTATCTTTATGATTATAGAATAAATAACCCTTTGTTTCTTTTGAATACCCTAAAAACATGCATACTTCGGTTTTAGATTCCAAATTATCAGACTTCCTTTTCAACACATGTGCTGGACATCCCCAAATGTGGAGATATTTCATACTAGGCTTACGCCCACTCCACAATTCCTTAGGTGTGTTGGGAACAGATTTTGATGGAATTAAATTCAAAATGTGCATTGCAGTTTTTAGTGCATATCCCCAAAAAGAAACTGGTAAAGTTTAGTAACTCATCATGGACCTAACCATTTCTAAAAGAGTCCTATTCCTTCTTTCTGCTGCACCATTCTGTTGGGGAGTTCCAGGTGCAGTCAATTGGGATATGATCCCATTTTGAGTTAAGTAATCCTTGAAATCCCCAAGAAGGTATTCATCACCACAATCAGATCGAATGGCTTTTATGTGTTTACCTAATTGATTCTCAACTTCAGCCCTAAAATCTTTGAACTTTTCAAAGGCTTCAGACTTCCGTCTCATTAGGTACACATAACCATACCTTGAGTAATCATCGATAAAAGTGATGAAGTACTCATAACCTCCTTTTGCTTGGGTTGACATAGGACCACAAACATCTGTATGAACTAATTCAAGCTACTCTTGGACTCTTCTACCTTTTACATTAAAATGTCGTTTGGTCATTTTGCCCTCCAAACAAGATTCACAAACTGGAAATTCATCAAAGTCCAATGGCTCTAGGAGTCCATCTTTGATCAGTCTTTGAATTCTGTTTGGATTAATATGACCCAAACGCAAGTGCCAAAGATATGCATCATTAGTAGAAGGAAACTTTCTCCTTAATGATTTTACATGAGAGTTATTATCTAATTCAGAATTATATAATTCATGCTTATCAGCAGTTAAAATATAAAGATCATCCACAATATTGCCAGAACAGATAAATACTTTACCCTTTTTTATTACAACATTGTCTTTAAGGAAAACACAATATCCATGTTTACCTAAATAAGTTGCAGAAATTAAATTCCTATGAACATTAGATATATATAGACAGTCTTTTAATATTAAAACTCTAGACTCAAAAGATAAATTATAAACACCAACAGCTACAACCGGAATCCTACTCCCATCCGTCAAAGTAAGAAACAATTCTCCTTCATTAAGTTTTGTGGTCTCCTGGAACCCCTGCAAAGAATTGCAGATATGATTAGTACAACCTGAATCCACACGCCAGGAATCTGTGGGATTTTGTACTAAACATATTTCAAGGAGTAACGAACTTTTCATACCTTTATTGGCAGCCTTGAACTTTGGACAATTCCTCTTCCAATGTCCTTTCTCACCACAATGGAAACATTTTCCTTTGAGCTTCTTTCCTTTATCAGCAACCCCTAAGGCAATTTGTTTTCCATCTTGCTTGGTGAAGTCCTTCTTCTTCTTCTTCTTACCCTTGCCTTTCGACTTAGGTTGAGAAGTTGAAGCTTCACCCACATTGGCTTCAACACTAGAAGTATCAAGGATGCCTTTCGTCGCTACCAATTCATTCATTAATTCAGACAAAGAGTAAATCTTTTTGTTCATATTATAATTGAGTCTGAATTCCTTGAATGATTCCGGTAGTGACTGGAGTATCATATCCACTTGGGATTCTCCATCAATATCGGCACATAAAACCTCCAATGTATTCAGATTAGAGATCATTGTAAGACAATGCTCCTTTACTGAACTACCTTCAGCCATTTTGGTATTATAAATTTGCCTTATGGTTTCTTGTCTTGCAAAACGGCCTTACTCACCAAACATCTCCTTCAGACTTAGCATAATGTCCGAAACTAGTTCTACATCCTGCATTTAATGCTGTAGAACATTTGAGATAGATGCTAGGATGTAACACTTGGCCATCTCATTAGATTTTTGCCAACGATCATATCGTTGTTTTTCCTCAAGAGGAGCATCTAATGAAGGAAAGCTAGGACATGGTTTAGTAAGCACATATTTGTGCTCTTCAGCTGTAAAAACAATGTCCAAATTTCTTTTCCAGTCAACATAATTGGATCTAGTCAGTTTGTTTTGATTAAGAATAGTAACAAGTGGGCTAAATGATGCCATGTTCAAATCTGAAAATAATAAACATGAATATAATAAGTAAACTGGACATTATCAATTTAACATATAAACATATAATATGGAACCTTAATAAAACCATAAAATATATTATGCAACGACAACTCAATCCATGTTTATAATTCCTTGGTAGCAAGTTTATTATAAACACATTAATTGATTGAGAACTATTCTCATTACTAGTGCTATCATGATAACTCTTATCAAACACTAATAATATGTCGTATTAACTTTAGCCTCTAAATAATAATGACATAGCTCCTTTGGGAGGTTAACATTACACTTAGTCTAGTGTATACTATTATCTAGAATCATGTGTAGCCACATTTCATCTCCCTTTATGGTGTTTAAACTTGTAGTACCATGGAACAAAACACCCTCCTTTGGGATCGCGAGGCATATACGCCAAGACGAGGTGCTTGTCCACACTACTTTAAACGGGTAAGTTCAATCTTGTAGTACTATAAAGTAAACACCCTCCTTTGGGATCGCAAGGCATATATGCCAAGATGAGGTGCTTACCTCATACTACTATGAACTAATAATGGAGGCCGTGAGATGCAACCCTTGTATCTCTCTCCCACTAAATGTTTTAAAATAAAGGTTTTTAATTGTTTAATGCATATATAAACTAATTACACATAGTCTTGCTCTTTATACATGTTATAAACAAGTGTCAGAATTTTTGGCGACTGGTTTTGGCAACTTGCCCCAGTCGCGAGTTTTGGCGACTTGCCCAGTCGCGAGTTCATCCAAAAACTTTGGCAACTCATGGCGACTTAACTCGTGACTCGCCAATCGCGAAAAAACCCAGAAATAGCCGTTTTTCTGTTTAACTGTTTTTGACGTTTCCAATGAACAAAACACATTCTTAATGATAAAAAAACGATGAGATTAAGATTAAAACTTGAATTTCATTGATGTTAAAGTGTTAAAATTCAATTTTACATGGTCAAAATCAAACTTAAACAACATTATAACATCAAAATCAGTTTTAATCAAACAATAGTTTCAAAAACTATAATATGCAGAAAAATGACTGCATAATTTTCACAACTATGAAAATAGTTTTTCTCTAATTCTAAAACTCACTAAACATATTATACAAATTCAAAAATGAAGACCGCTTTGATACCAATTGTTGGTAATATGCATAAACGCAACGGAAAAATAACGGATCTACTTCATTCAGAATTGATAATATGCATTATGTAAGTTTCAGAATATAGAACAAGAGAGTGTACCTTGGTGTAGTGAATTTCAAAACCAAAGATCAGAAGTTCTCAGGAACACTTTCAATCTTCACTCCAATTTGACTAACGCCCAAGATGTGTGGTCTCTCAATCAATTTCCAAAGGAGAGTAATTGAGTGGCTTCACTTACACATATACACCATTTTTTAAACTTGTTGTGTGTTATGAAATTTTGTATGTTTCTCTCCTAATAACTGATTGTCTAATTGGGCTAGCCTTTTGGGCCTTTCCAATTGGGGTTTAGTATGTGACTTGGAGTGGAACCAAAAGGGACCAATAAGACACTAGCTCCAATGGGCCTTGGGCTTTTCTGTCAACTCTTGACAAGTTCAAAGTTACTATTAATTATATTTAATACCACTATATAAATATAATTGCACTCTAAGCCTTATTAATAAATTATATACCAAGACTTTATTATACATGCAACCCGTTCATAAAATATTCATAGTAATACAAAGTTATGAAAGTAGACTGCCACTTTGTAAATTACTACATCTTAATCCTTAAGTACTCGGTTTAATCCTTTTAAGTTATTCACCATATATTTATGAAATTCAATTTCTTAAATATATATACTTTAGTAATTTCTTACTAAAGTGGTTAGGCCTAACTCTCTGAATAACTGAACCCATTAAACTTATCTCAAAGGAATATTTTATATCTCCGTTAAGAGACTATGAATTCCATCTTGAGAATATATGTTTCATCAACACTAAATGTGGCTGCCCAATATACTGAGGTTTTGACCGTAACTTTAGATCTCACTCTTGATACATCAAAGCAACCTACACTTCATGATCAGGTCCATTATTTTCTCAGGATTAAGAGTTCATGCAAATATAAGTCGTGAGATTTATTATTCAGTTGACAGTCATTAGGAGAATAATAAATCTTACAGCGGTCCAGTTTAATATGTCTTAACTCTTAAAACATATCAACATAACAACTAGAAGTCTCCACTTCTATGATCAAAACAAATCATCTTAGTTGATATGTTATCATCTTCGCAGATGAAACGCTCAATTTCATCACCGACTATGAACTAAAATTCTGAGTTAACTTGTAACTTATATCTTCTGTGACTAAATCACATAAATCATATACTATGCATCTCATAGACTAAATGATAATGTTCGAATATTCATGTTACCAATACTTCAAATAATAATAAAACAACTTTATTAATCAGAAAATTAAGTCATACATAATATCATATATATAGTATTATACAATAGGATTCTAGGGCACTAATCCCAACAGACTGAGTATGTCGTTGCTTGTGAAGTGGCAAAAGAAGCTGTATGGCTCAAGAAATTCCTTTCTGACCCTAGTGTAATGAGAATGGAACAAGTTCCCATCACATTGTTTTGCGACAACAGTGGTGCAGTTGCACAATCAAAAGATCCAAGGAATCACAAGAAAGGAAAGCACATTGAGAGAAAGTACCACATCATTAGAGATATTATTGCTCATGGAGATGTGGTAGTAGCAAAGACTGAAAGTGCAAATAATCTAGCAAATCTCTTTACCAAAACCTTGCTTCAAAGGACCTTCGAGTCACATTTGGAGGGAATGGGAGTTAAATTAGTGCACAATAGTCTTTAGGACAAGTGGGAGATTGTTAGGATTAGTGCCCTTAAATCCTATTGTATGATACTATATATGATATTATGTATGACATGATGTATGACTTAATATTCTGATTAATAAAATTGTTTTATTATTATCTGAAGTATTGGTAACATGAATATTTGGACATTATCATTTAGTCCATGAGATGCATAGTATGTGATTTATGTGACAAGTCACAGAAAATATAAATCACAGGTTCTTTGTAAACTCAGAATTTTAGTTCGTAGTCGGTGATAAAATTGGGCATTTCATCCACGAAGACTATAACATGTCAACTAAGATGATTTGTCTTAATCATGGAAGTGATGACTTCTAGTTGATATGTTGATATGTTTTAAGAGTTAAGACATATTGAACTGGACTGCTGTGAGATTTATTATTCTCTTAATGACTGTCAACTGAATAATAAATCTCACAACTTATATTTGCATGAACTCTTAATCCTGAGAGAATAATGGACATGATCATGAAGTATAGGTTGCTTTAGTATATCAGGAGTGAGATCTAAAGTTACGGTCAAAATCTCAGTATGTTGGGCAGCCACATTTAGTGTTGATAGAACATATATTCACAAGATAGAATTCATAGTCTCTTAACAGAGATATAAAATATTTTCTTGAGATAAGTTTAATGGGTTCAGTTATTTAGAGAATTAGGCCTAACCACTTTAGTAAGAAATTACTAAAGTATATATATTTATGAAATTGGATTTCATAAATATATGGTGAATAACTTAAAATGATTAAACCTCAAGGATTAAGATGTAGTAATTTATAAGGTGGCAGTCTAATTTCATAACTTTGTATTACTACAAATATTTTATGAAGGGGTTGCATGTATAATAAAGTTTTGGGATATAATTTATTAATAAGGTTTAGAGTGCAATTATATTTATATAGTAGTATTAAATATAATTAATGGTAACTTTGGACTTGTCAATAGTTGACAGAAAAGCCCAAGACCCATTGAAACTAGTGTCTTATTGGTCCCTTTTGGTCCCACTCCAAGCCACATACTAAAGCCCAATTGGAAAGACCCAAAAGGCTAGCCCAATTAGATAATCAGTTATTAGGAGAGAAACATACAGAATTTTAATAACACACAACAAGTTTGTAAAATGGTGTGTATGTGTAAGTGAAGCCACTCAATTACTCTCCCTTGGAAACTGATTGAGATATCATACATCTTGGGTGTTAGTAGAATTGGAGTGAAGATTGAAAGTGTTCCTAAGAACTTCTGATCTTTGGTTTTGAAATTCACTGCACCAAGGTACACTCTCTTGTTCTATATTCTGAAACTTACATAATGCATGTTATCAATTTTGAATGAAGTAAATCCGTTATTTTTTCCACTGCGTACATGTATATTTCCAACACATAAACTACTTCCTAAAACACTATAATCCTCCACAACCTTCTCTTTATTTTCCTAGAGTCATAATATAGGCAGAACTAGTTCCCATATGTAAAGACATCAAATCCGAATATAGCTATTAGTTATTCTAAAACAATCGACCAATATATCAAATATCAAATAAAACCAACTACAAGACTTCATGTTATCACTGAACGCCACCTTCTCTTTAGGGTCAATCCTAAACTAATAATATAATCAAAGAAAACATGGCAAATCTAATAAGACCTAATAGATATAAATCTAATAGAAGACCTGATATATACAAATCTAGGGACCCACAGAGAACAAAGTGAGAACCATACTCCCAAAAAGCCAATTCCAAACTTTAAAATATAACCTCAATGGTTTTAATAGCATAATCTCAATGTAACGTTGGCAGCATCATTGACTCATTATATATATAATTTATATGTACAAAGCCGAAGAAGACTTAAGCCAAAATCGCGGATTCTTGAAATTCCGTGGCTCAATCTAGGATTCAAGGACTAACGCAAAAGTGTAAACTAAATTCTAGGAAAAGATATCTCTTTGAAACAAATCTACATATCACTAATGTTTCTAAGATAAAATTTTAATCCTTTAATTCTTTGTTTCTAATAGATGAAAACTCATACCTGGAACAATCGGTTGTCTCTTCAATTAACTCCAAGAAAAAAATACCTCTTAGCCTCTTTGATAAAACCCTTCCTATGAAAACCGTGATTATCTCTTCCTCTACCTTGTAGTTTGTATTAGAGATGTGGGCTTAGTGGGTTAGCGGGCTGCAGTTACTAATAACAAGAATGCCTATGGCCCATCAATTATATTTAAAAGAAAATTTAATAATAACCTTAAATAAAAGTATGTGGGGTATTAAATTAGTGGTCTAAGTTCTATTGTAAAAACTTTAAGTCTTTCATAGTGGATCTGTTTTTTACCTTAAAGATAGTTAGGTTAAATCCTCCTCAAGTTTTTTACTGATTAGGTTTTCTTGGGTCATCATATCATGGTATACTTTATATTTCCGCTTTATTTGCATGATATGATATTATTGTGTTAATCTAGAACTGAATAATTTATCTAAGTAATCACTTAGCTAAATAACTAGGTTAAACAACTTGTGTTAAGGGCTTTAAAAACGTACAGTCGTTGTTATTAATTATTTAATTGTTAGGACATATGTGGAACTTGTTAGAACATATGTTATTGTAAATTGGCTAATCTTTTGACAAAACGCACTTTACTTGTAATTGGGTAGATTTAGGATGGATTTAGTACTTCAAAGAACAGGAGTTCAATTCTAGTATTGAAACCATACAAATCTGTCCAAGAAACAAGTGAAGAAGTGTTGTTCATTAAAGGTCGACAGATAGCTCGACAAATAATATCTATCGAGGTTTAATAAGGAATCTCGACAGCTGCTCGACAGAAATAGTATCTATCGAGAATTACGAAATTCAAATTTTCAGATCTGTTTTTCATGCATATCCAAGTTATTTGTGCAAGGTTTCTTTTCTCACAACCCTAGACATATATAAGTATTATTTTAAGGATCTTCTTAAATGATACAACTCAATGCAAATTGATTGTGCATGCAAATTGTGATCGGGGACAGAATTTTCCCTAGTTCATCATATTCCTTTGTAGGAGCTGCTGCGTCTTTGCATCAAGGGTTTTGTAACCAATGTGCTTCTTGATCTTTATCATTTGGATGAACTGAAAAACTTTGCAGCCAACATCTTTCTCAAGTTGGTGTGTTAGTCATGTACTTGGATCCGTGCATCGATTGGTTAGTCACGTACTTGGAGACGTGCATTGAAATGAGAGATTGTCACTGCATTATAAGTCCAATTAGGTATTGAGGTAAAGGTTCAACTGTAGGTTGGTATTAGGTACTGTGATTCCTTTTACTTGTAACTGCTTATTTTGATCATAGTGAATTCTCAAGAGTGGTGATCTTAAATTCACCCGGTGGGATTTTGCCTCGATGGTTTTCTCCATTCATAAACAAATCACCTCTGTCAAATTTATTTTCCACTGCATTTAACTTAGTTGGTGATTTGTTTGTGCTACCACGCTTATTGCATGTAATTGAATCTAATTAATTTCACTTGGCTAAATTAATTGATTAAGTTACCAAATGGGTCAATACATTTTTGGTCTATCATTAATAAATTAAATATTGGTCATTAATTTGATTCAAATCTTTAACAACAAAAATTCTTGTATTAGTGAAAGCCTTATTTTGTAGAATATATAATTTTATTGAGAAATAATAATTAATTGAATAATTAATACATAATTTATGCATTATGAGAACAATGCAACCGTTAAATGGAAAAATAAATAAATAAATAAAGCACATAACTTTGGATAAGATCGTAGATATACATAACTCTAGATAAAAACGAAATTAAGGGGTTGTTTGGTTTTTGTGTTTCCATCTCCCATTACTTAAAATATGTGGGTCCCACGGCTGAGAAGTGTGTTTGGCATTGTTTCCAATTTTTATTTCCATCATTCAATGCTCTGATTTTTAAGTGATGAGTTATGGAAATTGAAAACACATATTAGGTGTTTTCAAGTTATGGAAACAGAGTTATGATAGCATTTTTGTAAATACACACACATTGAGGGACCCACGATCAGACCTTTTGCTCTCTCCAACACAAGTTATTTTTTTATTATTTTTTTTGTTGTTGTTGTTGTTGTCTTTCACACTGGGTTTGGAACACACCTTTCTCTATTCTCTTCTTCTTCTTCTTCTTCTTTTTTCTTCTTTTCTTTCCTTTTCACGTTGGTTTCTGGGTTTGCTTGCAATTTTTTTCTTTTTTCTTTTTCTTTTTTTTTTCCCATTCATTTTCACTAGGTTTCTAGGCTTGGGTTCTCTCCTTTTCTTTCTTTTTTCCCTTCTTCTTCTTCTTTTCTTTCCTTTTCATGTTGGTTTTTGGGTTTGGTTGCAAATTTTTTTTTTATTTCTTTTCTTTCCTTTTCACGTTGGTTTCTGGGTTTGGTTGCAATTTTTTTCTTTTTTCTTTTCACCGGATTGGAAAATCAATGAATCAAAAAGGAAATTACAAGCACCAAACCCATACAAAGGAAACCCATATACCCACATATTACAAGCACCAAACACATTCAAAGGAAACCTATATAGCCATAGATTACAGGCACTAAACCCATTCAAAGATTACAAGCACCAAACCCATTTAAAGATTACAAGCACCAAACCGATATGCCCACAAATCGGCACCAAACAAAGTTATGGGTGATAAGTGGGTGTTGCTATTTTTCTTCTCCATTTCCACAGTCAACACTGCTATGTCAGTCTCAAACCCATAAAAAAAATCAAGAACCAAACTTTTCAAACAGAACAATACCCACAAAAAATCTTTACAAATTTCACCGATAAAACTTAAGGGATCTATGAAAAATCAAGCCTTGGTGACGGTGGGTTGAGAGGGTGGGAGATCAGCGTCACTGCTACACATCAGAGGAGATCGACACTGTCTTCTATCTTAGCTGGGTTCGGGTTTGTGTTGGGAGAGTAATAGGGCAATGGTGACTGAAAGGGAAGAAAACGAAATGAAAAGAGTGAGAGTGAGACGGGTAGGCTAATAGAACTTATGACATGGTGCTCAGGTATGGGTCCCACAAAAAATAGAAAAAATTGAGTGATGAGAAGCTGAAAATAGTGTGTCAAACGGGTGGGTTTAGGAAATTTGAGTATTTTAAGTGATAAGTGATGAGTGATGAGTGACGAAAATTGAGTGATGAGTGATTGTTTTCAAAAAACCAAACAACTCTTAAACTTTTCACTGAGTTGTAGAATCTTGAATCTTGAATCCTTCTAGGATAGTTATCTCTGGTCCTGTATAGAATAAATTAATTATTGAGCTTTATTACACAAAGATGTAAGAGTATTGCAAGATAAGTCATTTGAGTAACAAAAGCCATATAAACATTTCTACAAAGTTTACTAATAATCCGTTGTGCACCACTAAAACAGCTTGTTTACTAATAGATCCAACTTGTTTCTTGGTACCACAAAAACAGCTTTTCAACCACCTGTTTCCGATCTTTAAATTTTTTTTCCCATGTTGAAGACATACTACTCGTTTCTTTAACACAAGACATACATCTCAGTTAAGAATTTTGTTCCTATCTGGAATCATAGAAAAATATTTTTTTATTATTCGTTAAGAATTGAGCTTGAAGCACGAGAGCACAAAATGAGACAGCAAGAAATTTGGGAATTCTAGCAAAAAGATTCTCATTTCTCATATACTAATACTAAAATAGTAAAATGATAGGGAAAAAAATAATAAAAGTTAATAATAATAAATGTGTGTTCTTATAATGAGAAGTGTTATATCCACAACATTTTTATAATAAATTATAGGTGGTAAGTTGTTATTGGTTTTAATTTGAACTCACAACTTAAATTACTTTTATTTTGCCCACTCATAACAACCAATAACAACCAACCACTTAGAATTTGTTGTAAAAGTTTTGTGAAAATACTATGGACATAACATTTTTCTTTTATAATTAATAAAATATATATATATATATATATATATATATATATATATATATATATATATAATAGAGGACAAAGTTGAGTTTTGTTAGATATAAAATCTCAAATTATATGAGCATTCATATCAGCTTGTATAAAAATTTCTCTTTATTTTTGCATAAGAATCTTCTTCTTTTTTTCCTATATTACATAACCACTTTTCAAAGCCCTCAAATCAGGTTATCTATTTTACATTATATTTTATTAAAATATTATTCATTCTCCCAAATCATTAGAGATATATATATATATATATATATATATATATATATATATATAACTTTCACAACAACAATAATTGTGTATATTTACACAGATACTATAGTTCTAATACTATTTTACACAAATTTGGCTAAACAGGCGTAGGTTTTTTGGCATTAAATGTGCAAAAATGATCACTTATACTATTTTGTATTAACTTACGTGAGTGCTCTAATAAAGTTAGATTTCTGATCAACCTGGGAATTATAAGATGATTTTCAATTAGCTCAACTAGTAAATACTATTATCGTCAAATAAAAGATCTAGAGTTTTATCTCCGCTTACACCAAAAACCAATTAGTTTCTTGGTCTAATAATAAAAAGCAATCATTGGGAGCAGTGCTATAGGTTGAAACTCCCCCTCTAAAAATTAAATTAAAAAAAATAAAAAAATAAAGAAGAAGAAGAAGAAGAAGAAGAAGAAGAAAAAGAAAAAAAAAAAAAAAAAAACGAGAATTATTGACAATAAATATCGTGTTAATGTAATATAAAAACAAAGTGTATTGTGATGGAAAAAAAATGACATCAATAACACGTAATAATCACAATAGTAAAAAATAAATAAAAAAGAAAGAGAAGAATGAAGTAGAATCTGTGCATTACAATAGGATACAATGAGTTATAAATAGTTATAAAAAATAAAAAAATAAAAATCTAAAGAAAGAAAAACAATCATACTCTTATGGCTATATTTTCTATAAAAAATAAAAATAAAAATTGAAAGGAAACGATAGTAAACTTATTAATTTAGTAACACACTATACAATGAGAAAAAGAAAAGATGAGCATTCTCCTCATTCTCTTTTGTAGCACTAGCAAAAGCTAGAACAACATGAATACATCATAAAAAAATGCTAAGGATATGATAACAAAATATTCCTATATCAGCTTAATATCCTCTTGAATCCAAGCCACTTCCAATTAAATAGATCCTATTTGAGTTCAAAAGATCCACTAATTTAGCAATAATTACATTCCACAAACTCAATTATGTAAATAGTAGCTTGTGATCATAAGCATCAGAACAATTTCATATCATCCTTTACACAGCACATAATATCTTCTTAGGAGTACAATTTTTGAGGGGGCAGAATCTCTGACTTCCATAAACCAAATATGTATAGTCAACTTGAATGAGTTCCAAAATGAAGCCTTAAGCCAAATGGCTTGTGTTAAGAACATTCTCATAACAAGTGATTACCTGATACGGTTTAGGAGGGATCAATGACCAGACTCAGTTCCAGAAAGAGTGAAGAAACGTGGGACTTCAATGCTTTATGTCAAACTCAATTTCTTCTTCAAATTTACAAAACCATGAAAATCAAGTTGAGCTTCACAGAGAAACAAAACTAAGGGATCTTTTTCTCTCAATGAATAGCAGAGTTTGTGAATTGTCTTTGGGATCCCAAGCCCACCACAGCCGCAGTTTAGACTGAGAATTTTCATGGATGAGAAGGGGGTTGGATACCAACCCCATTGGAGGGAAAAGATGAGGACCACTTGCCTTTGTAAATTGCACGTCGTTTGTTCTTGGAATTTTCAAGAGATGTTGAAGTAGAAATAGAAGCTTCATAAGAACAGTTAAGCTGCTATTTATATCTTAAAAATTATGCTATATTTTGGCGCAACCACTTGGCAATAAAAAAATGAAAATATTAAACAATTTTAGGAATTAATTTTAGAAATATTTTATTAAAAAAATGATAAAATAATAAATGTTATTGACAATTTTTTATATTTCTAATAAAAGTTGTATTAAAATTTTTATATTATAGTTTATTAACTATTGCCCTAAAAATATTTGTTAACATGAGTAAAAAATTATTCATTTGACATTATTATACTTTTAAACTTAACATTTATTATATAGTAAATACAGATAAGCTTTTATCATGATGTGGCATAGGTTCGACGAAGCCGCACCAAAGACTAATTTTTCCTTAAAAAAGAAAAAAAGAAAAAAAGAAAAAAGAAAATGAGAGTTCAACGAGCTTTCAAGCAATTAAATCAATCGTAATTGTCATAAATATGGGCTTTTGAATTGGGCAAAGGCGTAAAGCCCTTTAAACCCAAATATATCTTCTTCAACGCAACGTAGGCCCACCTACAATCTTTCATCTCAACAACCAACTGAATCCCGGCGCGTGCACAATCCCGCCGCCTACTAATAAATCAACCCTCTCTACCCCACCTTTAGCAAGTACTCGCCACGCGCCCTTCCCTCGCCTGGGCAACCCTTCAAATTTTGGACAAACCAAACTCCGCGCCACAACCCCACCCCATTAACCCACACCACCGTCCTCGTCACGCGCCCACTCCCATTCTCCCGTAAAAGACACGCGCCAAAGAATCGCGTGAGTCCACGCCTCTCCCCATTTCGGCTATAATACATCTCGGGGCACGACCCTGTGGCGCACCCAACCGACTCTCCCAGAAATTCCCAAATTTCGCCACACGAATACCTCCGCTGCCGTACACCTGTCAGATAAGAGTACACACACGGAGCAAGATCGAAATACAAAATAAAAAATATATATTTTTAGAGAGAGAAACCGGTTTTTTTTTTTCTAGAGAGAGAAAGTCGAACAAACAAGATCTGATCGAACAAATTCCCCCGAAGGTACCGAAAAGGCTCTTCGAAACCCTACTTCTTCTTGTAAGCCCTAACTCTCTCTCTCTTTTTGTCTCTCTGTCTCTGAGTACGTATTTTGTATGTGGATTTGTTTGTATGTGTTTGTAGGTTTTGTGTGTAAACGTTACGATTTGTGGGTTCTTTTTTCGAAATAGCGTAGCAGTAAATTGAATTTGGGAATATTTATATATATTTTTTATTTTCATTTCCGCCGTGTGGAAGAGAGAGGAGTGTGAAATTAGGGTTTTTTTCTTGGTGGTTGTTTGGTGGATAGATAAACCCTAGGTTTGGAAATTTGGGGATATCTTTGATTTTGTGTGGGAGAAAATTAGGGTTTTGGATGTATGGCTTCGGGGCCTATAGTTGGAGATGGAGATGGACCTAGAGAGAGGCAGAGGTATACGGAGAGTAAGGTGTACACTAGAAAAGCCTTCAAAGGCCCCAGGAAAAACAACCCCACCCTCACCACTCTCACCACCCTAAACACCACCACCACCACCACCACCGCAGCTGCCGACACCAACACCGCTACAACCACCACTACTACACCCAGCAACAAGGATAATAATAACGACAACAACGTCAACAGGGACAGTGAGAATGACAACGAGAATAATGAGAACATCAACAAGGACAGTAAGAACGTTGACAAGGACAGTGAGAACGAAGACAGGGACAATGAGAGCAATAGGGAAAATGAGAACACCAACAATAAGAGCAACGAGAATGACGAGTTGGCTCGGGAACCATCACCAAAGGCAGTGTTAGCATCAGAGGATGGGAATTTGGCTCAGAAACAACAGCACATTTTGAGGCTTGATGTGGGGTCGGATGACTCGTCGAGCCTCAACCGGCAACAGGAGCAGCCAGCAGTGGCAGTCCCTGTCACTCGGGATGAACCGGTGGGGAATGGGGCGGTGAAGATGGGGGAGAACAGGGTGAAGATTAATTTGGGGTCAAGGTCAAAGCAGGAGATGAGGGACCTTAGAAGGAAGCTGGAGGGTGAGCTGGATATGGTGAGGGGCTTGGTGAAGAGGATTGAAGCGAGGCAGGGGCAGATTGGTGGGTATAGTCATTCTCATATGTTGGTGAATGATGGGGTTGATAATGGTGGCGGTGCAGCCAAGCGGGTTCACTCGGAGGTGGCTTCTGTTGGTGCTGGTATTGGTATTGGTGTTGGTGTTCCTCGTGAGGTGCATAGGCCATTGCACCAGTTGAATTTATCGGTGTTGGAGAATAGTCAAGGGGTGAGTGAAAATGTGGAGAAAGAGAAGAGGACACCGAAAGCAAACCAGTTTTATCGGAATTCAGAGTTCTTGCTTGCGAAGGATAAGTTTCCACCAGCAGAGAGTAACAAGAAGTCAAAATCAAATGGGAAGAAGCAAGGTGGAGGAGAATTGGGACATGGGTTTTGGATGGGTACCAAGTTTTACAAGAGTTGTAGCTCTTTGCTTGAGAAATTGATGAAGCACAAGCATGGTTGGGTGTTTAATGCTCCTGTCGATGTAGAGGGTCTTGGCTTGCATGATTATTTTACCATTATCAGGCATCCGATGGACTTGGGTACTGTGAAATCAAGGCTGAACAAGAATTGGTACAAGTCTCCAAAGGAATTTGCAGAGGATGTGAGACTTACGTTTCACAATGCTATGACCTATAACCCAAAAGGACAAGATGTTCATCTAATGGCGGAGCAGCTATTGAAGACATTTGAGGACAGGTGGGCTATAATAGAGTCGGATTTTAACCGTGAGATGAGGTATGCAATGGATTATGGGGTCGTACATTCTACACCTACATCAAGAAAGGCTTCTCATTTTCCACCACCCCCTCTTGATATGAGAAGGATTTTGGATAGGTCAGAGTCAATAACAAACCCCTTTGATCCTAAGTCAAAACCAATGAGTATTACTCCTTCCGCTAGGACCCCCGCTCCAAAGAAGCCTAAGGCAAAAGATCCCCATAAGAGGGATATGACTTATGATGAGAAGCAAAAACTCAGCACAAACCTTCAGAATTTACCTTCAGAGAAACTAGATGCCATTGTGCAGATTATTAAGAAGAGGAATTCTGCACTTTGCCAAGAAGATGATGAAATTGAAGTTGACATTGATAGCGTGGATGCTGAGACTCTCTGGGAGCTTGATAGGTTTGTAACCAATTACAAGAAGAGTTTGAGCAAGCACAAGAGGAAAGCTGAGCTTGCAATTCAAGCCCAAGCAGAAGCTGTGCAGAATGTCCAGGAAAAGGTAACGCCTTTAGCACATATTCTGGTCCTTTTTTTTTCTATTTTCTTTTTTTGAGGGGGTGATTTTTACCGAGTGTATCATTTTCTTCTTCTTTTCCTTACAGATTCCGGCTCCAGTTGTGGAAGAGGTGCCAAAAGAAAGCAAAATAGGTAAAGTTTTTCTAAATATGAGAATTGATTGCATTTTAAATACTGACTACCTAATGAATTGATAATTTGAAACATCTTTCCTTTTGTGAGCAGGTGAAATTATTGCTTCCAATTTGTCACCTGTTCAACCAGAAAAACAGGTGGACAATGGGAGTAGGTCAAGTAGTTCAAGCAGCTCTAGCAGTGATTCTGGATCGTCTTCAAGTGGTACTTTGATAGTCTTAACTTTGTTATAGATCATCAGATGTTGTTATATTTCTGGGTTTTATCTGTATGATTTCTTGTTTTAAGTTGAACTTTTCCTTTTTCTAATATATACTTGTTGTGGCAGACTCTGATAGTGAAAGTTCATCAGCATCTGGATCGGACGCAGGGTCACCAAGGACTTAACCATGTTCTGTGTAGGTAGGATTATGTCTGCCATTTTTGTCTCAAAGTGTTTGTAGTTTCTGTCCTTCACCACACCTGTGTCCTGAAACGTCTGGTGAATTAGTTTATATTTTTGTAGTGTGCTTCTTCGTTCTGATATTATACAGCATTATGATGCTTATTTGCACTTTTGTTGCATGTCAGATTTTCTGCTGTTGAGTTGCATATTCAATTATTCATATCATAATTTTGTTGTTGTATTATATGAGAATCATGAGTAGGTTAGTAATTGCTGAAAAATGAAAGGAACAACCTCTGTTATGGCCGTGGATTTTAGTAACTGTTTGGTATCTATTTACCAAATAATTTGTATCTGGATGTTCATAACTTACACTTCTTTTACAATGGATAAGAAGGAAAAAAGAAAGTTCAAGGGATCAAAAACCTCCATGGCTGGTGATAATACACTCTTTTGACTTCTCTCCTCTGTTAGTATTATTTATTAGTATTTGTGTTCCATTCTGAGTTATGGAAATAATTGTTTATAACTATATTTAGATGCATACAAGAATCTAGATGATTACTAAAAGAATTGTGTATTTTGATCTAGTTATTTTGTATATGGGAAATCACATTTAAACTTCCCGTGGTTTGACCTTAAAACACGTACCAAACCTTTGTTGAGATATGAAATGGTAAGAGTAGCCCTGCTTTCTCTCATGGATTGCTAGAGAGAGAGAGTTGGAGAGAAGAGAGAGAGAGAGAGAGCTGTGGGGATTATTTGCTCAAATTAGGGTGAGGTTGATAATAGTAGACAGGTGGTAAGAGAGTTGGTGGGCATCGTGGTGGTGTGGGGAACCCACAGGGTTGGACAGTTAGAATCACTCTCTTGCTTGGCTGCAGTTCCATCAACACTGCTCTCCATCTCGCTGCAGTTGAGTTGGAATTTTAATTTATTTATGCATGGGTGTGTGTATACTGGCTTATGCCTTTTTACTTCTCTAATGGATTTTAACTGTGGTTTGAGACATGATGCTTGGGTCTAGTTTAATTAGTTTTTTCTTTATTGTGGTGATGATGGCAGTGGGGAAGATGTGTAATTTGGACTTGAAACGTATATGGGCAATGGATGGGTTCTAGGGATCTTTTTTTTCCCTCAAGTTGAGTGCAGATTTGTTATGTCAGGTGTAGGAAAAGTTTGAATATCATGGATTGGAAATTGGAAAAACATGTAAACCAATTAAATAACTGTTTCTTCTCAGCATTTCATCCACCTTACCACAAATTCTCCACAAAATCACAAGTTGCACATAAAATGTTATCTTTCTCAATGAAAGCCCATTCCTTGGTGTTTGATATGGCAAGGTTTAATACGGTGATGAAGAGTTTGTAGGCATGACAAATGACTGTAGGAAGTGGAGACTGGTGGCACAGGGGAATTGGATGGAGATGGTGCAGAAACTTATAGAACAAGCCACATACATGGAAGTTGCAGGTCATGGTGGAATTTGGTTTGTTCAAGTCAAAATAAGAAATTTAAAATGAGGGTTCAATCTTACTATAATTTTATGCTTTCTTTTTTTGTTCACTTTTCACTTTTTTGTGACCACAATGGATGTAAGTCTTACAGAAGAAACCACAAGAGATATCATTTATTATAAATGGCAAGTTGTGGAAGTTCCTTTAGGGATCATACATGGAGGTTAGTGTGTCACATATCAAGTTTATAATCTTTCACAATGGATGTAAGTCTTACAGAAGAAATCACAAGGGAGATCGTTTATTATAAATGGCAAGTTGTAGAAGTTCCTTTAGGGATCATACATGGAGGTAAGTGTGTCACATATCAAGTTTATAATCTTTCACCTGGCCATCCCTGCGAGCCTTTTGTCTCTGTATAAAAGATATTTAGCTGATAACCGTGCTATCTATGCAAATTCATGTTGGCTTCCCCATACCCAATGCTGTTGGCATTCCTTACAGAACTTTTAAGGTTGGGTAAGGTGAATTCAAATTTTATCATTTGGTTGATTGACTTCATTAATCTGAATTTTTAGACTTCCCTCCCCTCTCAAATTCCCTATACCTTCTCATATTCTCCTTTTTATAATATCACTGGATTGATCACTTCAACATTCTTTCTCTCTGCAAATCTTTGGAATTCCTGGAAAACATCATAGTTTTGCTTGTTAGAGGAGCTGAGCTCCTATCTGCTTGAGTTGTTTAAGTTGTCAAGCTGTTAGTTGTTCAACTTGATGCATATGCCATATAGACACCTTCACTATTTAAGGTAGTGCATAATCTAAATCTTGACCAGGTCTGTAATGGTTGAGTCTTTTGTGCATATGGTTGGGTTCAATTAATTGTTGGTCCCAAAGTGAAGAGAAAAAACAACCGCGGGGGGGGTGGGGGGGGGGGGGGGGGGGGGGCAAAAGTTGATTGCCATTTTGGTTTGTCTGTGTGATTGAAAATCTGAGCCAACTCAAACAATGCATTTTTGCATGCCATATCCATTGTAAGTTGTGCAAATTTAAAATGTTAAGTATGAACCAACTCAAACGATGCATTTTTGCATGCCATATCCATTGTAAGTTGTGCAAATTTAAAATGTTAAGTATGCAACTGAAGTTATGCAAAAAAAATGTTGATTGGTGCAAGGACCAAGGGGCACTGGCAAATGAATTACTATATACCGTGAAAGCCTATTATTTGGATTGTGGGGTTGGGGTATTGTTCTGTGACTATTAATGGATGGGTATTTATGTTGTTGTTGGGGTGGAAGATGCTGGACGATCATCCCATCCGATTGATAGATTTGAAGTGCTGATGTTGAAATTGATTTCTAGCATATAGCAAAAGGGGAAGTTTATCTAATCATTTATCATGTTAATGCACGGGCATGTTTAAAGTGAAGATTAATTTTGTGGGATTCTCATTTAACAAGAACAAGTGTTTATGGAAAATTTTGTTATTGTTTATAGAAGTGTCTTGTCTCTATATGCTACATAAGGCAATGATATTATCTTGATGCTTGGTAAAATGTGGAAGGTTCAGGTTATAGATTTTGTTAGTAAGAAGTTGTAACAAATGCTATTGGCGCAAGAAAGTATAACAGTTTAAAGAGAAACCATGGCTTTCATTCTTCTCATAGATTTTGTTGATGAAGGTGGTTGTCATAAACAGTTGTTACTTCTTAAAAGTCGCCATTATTATGTAATACATCTGTTCAATGAGCTAATAAATTTGAAGATCTTAAATCTTTTAAAATACAGATTCTTAGAGTTCTTGACAGAATTTTTTGTGAAATGTTACATTTTTGAATGTCTTGTTGTGAAATATGCCCTTTGAACCTAGTGGTTGCTTAAATGCTTTGAACACAGTGATAGGAGTTTCCTCAGTTTTCAATTGTTATAGGATATGTTTATTTGGTTCTCTGACAACATTTTGCTTAGGGTCTTTAGATAATTATGGAACCAAACAACTTCCCTTTATTTTGGTGTTTACATGTAGCATGCAATCTGTAGATAATGGGTTAAACTTAGGTATAGTATCTAAGTGCAGTTCATTAGGTTCCCCAATGAAATTCAAATGCATTGAATTTAATTGTCATTGGAAAAGATCATTGTTTACCCCTTACTGCGTTTAAGGTTTGCACCTTAGAATTATTAGTAGATAATTATGTGATTGTCAATCTGAAGATTCTAACTTGGATACAGCTCCATAAATTGCTGATTATGCTGTTTTTTGTTTTGCAGATCTCAGAAATTTAGACTAGATGGTGATCTGTCATATGGTGATTTGAAACTTTGAATCTGCATTCATTGGAAGCGTTATCAGGGCCACCAGCCATCTTGCCATTGTGGGGTGGGGGTTTGTTTCTTGCTGTTGCTAGAACACGTGCCTCATTATCTGCTTGTGACACCTTTGTCAAGTCACAAATTTGTATAATATTGGTAGGATGTGATGATAATTAGAAATAGTTGGTTTGCTTTGCGTAGCATGTGTACATTGCTAACTACTGCATCTCATTTAGATTTCAGTTACTTGTTTTCAGTTTAGTGCTGGAAGATTCAGGATTCTTTGGTGTTATACAAAGAATATTCTCTAATTCAAGTTCTTGAAGTCATAATTGGTCCATGAGATTCCAATTTGTTTGGTGGCTTTGTTGTGTAGCTTCATTCATCATTGTCTTCTAAGATTAGTTGCATGCTTGCATTTTACTAGAGTTCTCGCACTGCCAGATTTTTTCATGGATTTGGTTTGGCTAGAAGAGAGGTTTTAGAAAGGTTGCTTTTGGGTATAATATATAGATTTCAGTGGCTGAACTTTTCCCGCAGGGGTTACGTGTGTTCTATATTCTATTGCGATCCCCTTTTGGTGAGTGTAAATGGCATTTTGTTAGAAACATTTGTTATGTTACATGTAACAGTGTTTAAGGAATTTCAAAGCACGCTTTACAGAAGGATCAATTCACAAAATTTTTTTTGGGGCGTTTGTTTATTTTGAATCAAATGGAATTTCAATGAATCACCCGCGGCGGGGGGTGGGGGCCATGTGGGGACAGCACTGGCACAGAGTTGTGCACTTTTTTGTATCCTGAGCATTACTCTAAAACTTGAGATTCTTGGGCTTGGTCAAGATTTTAGGAAGAAGTGTAGATGTGGTTACAAGCGTGCAGTGCAGGTTCCTCAATACTGGGAGTAAACTGAAGTAATTTGTATTAAATATTAAGGACAAAGCTTAGTTATTGAATAAAATAAATATTACTATATATTTTGAAAATTTAAACATTAAATTTTATGTTTTTTATGTTTTTAACACATTTGTCAAATTTTGTGTCAATGAAATTTTATTTATTATATGATCTATAAGTTTATATTTTATATATAATTTTAAACTATAAAAACTTACAATTTAAACAATTTATTGATGACATAGTTATTGATCTTTAATTTTCTAGAAATTTTACAAGTATGGAGGATGTAAGAAGATGTAATACAACGGTGAATTTGTCAAAATTTAGTTCAAATAAAAAGATATTAAGCAAGGTTATTAATTTTATAGTTAAACTTTGTACAAATATTAATTGCTCACCTTTTATCCTATCCCAGCTAAGAACAACACGGTGTGACAATCCAGGCCTGATCTCATGGTTCATGAAAAGGGACATGTGCTATCTACCAGGCTAAGAATAGGGATGTGCTAGCAGTCTAAAAAAAGTATGAAGTGCACATTTGAAAACCAATGGGTGGCGCTATTTTTGGAATGACAAAGGGCCTCTTCCATATTTAGTTGGAATATTTTGGAATGACAAATAGCCTCTTCCATACAAGCTTATCATAAACATGGTCACTAGTTTCAGTTACAAGTTTCATTCAATGTCCTCTGGATTGGTGAGTCATCCTCAACCATTATGCTCTCTAGAGGAATTCGACAAGAGAGCTGTTAGGGATTAAATTGATGCATTTTGACATATTTTGACATATAGGGCAAACGTTAGAGACTAAAATGGCAATTAAACTTTAATATAATTAGTTGTTTATGAACAAAATTAAAATTTTCATTTCTTAATACAAATTAATTTCAATAAGGATGTTGTGCAAAATGTCTTAGTTACACCCTCCAAACAAATATTGACGCATTAGATTTTTCAAATAAAAACATGGTGCCTAATACACACAATAATAATCCATTGAAAACCAATATTATTTATTAAAAAAAGAAGAAAACAAAAACAAAAGCTATTAAAATATGTGTGAATACATTGACCCACCAGAGCGGTGAAGTAAAATGTGGCAATTACTATGTTTTTTTTTTTTTTTAGTCTTAGTAGGCATTGGACTACTTCTGTACGACGTAATGTAAAGTAGTTTTTTATATGCTTTTATATATATAATAAAAAATTTGGATTATATATATATATATATATATATATATTATGAGAGATTATATTTGTTTTTAATAGGTTGCTATTGTTTGTATTAGATATTATGCTTTTATTTGAAAACAATCCGGTTTGTCAGTATTTTATAGTTGGTATAAATAAGACTAGGGTTATCCAAATATTAGATGTAGTTTTTTTTTTGTTTTTGTTTTTTTTTTTTTTTTTTTTTGAGTTTTTTTTTTTTGAGAGTTTCAAACTATTATATTCACTTCTAATGATTGTACTCTTTATCATCAGACCAAAACACCTATCGATTTTGGTGTAGGTGGGGACCCTGGATCTTTTATTCAACCATCGGAGACTTTACCAATTTAGAGAACTAGAACCCACTAAATGTGGCTTTAAATGCAAGTCAGGGTGTTGAAAAAAATATGTGCTTAAAAAAATATATATACATAATTATTTTAAAACTAATTTGTATTGTCTACCCTAAAAAAAATATTGAACACCTTGATTTGATAATCCCAAGAATTTGGGTTCAACAAAAATAATCTTCGCCTCCCAAACATAATCTTTAAACTCTTACACAAAAAATAAAATAAATATTGTAGGGACTCAAATTGGATTGGACCCAGAATAAGGATGGGTTTCTAGCCCAATAAGCCCAAACAATAAATTTTTAAGAGCGTGGGTACAAGGACTAGTTCTATTCTATAGAAAAGGTCATGGTTACAGTGTAGCAAAAGACACTTCAAGCTAACTGTGTGATAAAAACTCTCCTCGGCTAAATTTCAGGGGGTATCTTCTTGGGTTCTCTCCTTCTTCCTTTCTTTTTCCAAAAGTCCCCTCTAATGTCACCTGCTTCCATGTTATATACTGCATTCCTTACCCATTCCCACCGTACACGTGTAGTTCCTATCTTGGGAACTCCTTTCTGTCCCATCCAACACCTCCCGGAACTTTTGTTCAGTAGCCATAAAGCTGCTTAGTTACTGTTCAGGTATCACCTCCACATTAATGCGGTCAGAGAGTTAGCTGGAAAGCATTTAATGTGGAGGTAGTAGCCTTTAGAAGATATTTGTTATCTTTCCCGGTTCCTCCTTAGGTCTATATGCACTTTCCAGTTCTAATACAACTTTGCGGGGTACCCTGGATAGGGAGATAGTTACATCCACCTCGGACCATGGTATCCGAGGTGAGTACTATCCTTGGACGCGTTTTGCGCTTTATATATATGATTTCTATCACAATACATTTTTTTTTTTAACCATCCTCGGGCAAGCAAATGTCCTCGGACTGGACTGTTGGGCCCTAAGCCCATTTCCTATGATTCCTATATCTTTTTAGATAACAGGCCCCACAATAGCCCCTCAAAATCTCGCTTTTTGTTACCTCGGAAAAAAGGGAGATTTTGATATCCTTCCCTCACCTTTTTTGCGGGTTTTCTAAGCCTTCAGAGAGTCTTTCTATCTGCCCAAGGTGCGCATCTGACGTTTCGGCGTTAGGAGCATGCCACCATTAAATGATGATGGCTCCTTTGTCCCCCACGTTCAACGGCAAGATGTGAATCTAACGGTGGAGGATTTTCAGTATTTATGGGCAGGATTTTTCCCGCTTACAATTTCTGCGCCATTATAAAGAGCTTTTCAAATCAACTCTCTTTTCAGTTACAAAAATCGCACCGTCTCAGCGTATATTCATTGAACCTGCCTCTCTCTCTCACCGCCCCACACTCTCATAAATACTAAGGGTCTGTCCAAGGAGCTCATTTTCCACACTTGTAAGTTTCCTTAACCCACTTTAGTTTTCCATCCTCTTCACCAATTTTTCTTCATAACTGTTAGGAAATGGGTAGGTTCAAGCATCTAGTTGACTCCGAGGAACAAATAGAGGCATTCAGAGCTAAGTATAGGATTTCCCCCACGATGAGTATGAGATATGCCTCCACAAAAACATGGTTAAACGATAGAAAAATCGGGGAAGTGGTAATTCCTATGATCGCTTCCATAGAGGGAGGGATGACTATCCCTATGGGTAACCTTACCAGAAGTTACCTTAGGTTCTTTAGATTATCTCCCACTCAATGCGCCCTAAATATGTTTAGGGTGCTTGGGAGTATAGAAGTCCTAAATGCCCAGATGAACCTAGGTCTGACCCATCACGATGTGAATTGGGTGTACAATCTCCATCACTTGAAGGGTCGGGGGTACTATCTGAAATCTAGGTTCCCTGAAGTAAGGTTGATTCAGTGTCTCCCCTTATCAAATAAGGGCCTAAAAGACGATTTTCTTATTTTTTTTTCTGGGGAGTGGCACGATGGTTTACACTGTCCGACTAAAGAGGGAAAACCAGGTGGGGTTCTGAGGCTATAAGCCCTTATAACCTGAGTTGTGTTCTTCAAATCATGTTACCTCTATTTCTGACAAAGTTTTTCTTCTGTTGTAATGATTTCGCAGACAAGCATGCTACACAACCTCAGCTCAGGCTGGTTAACAGGGAAAGTTTAGACAGAATCTTGAGGTCCGAGGTGTATTTAAACCCATCGGACGGACAACTGAGGGCAGCCCACATAATCCTTCAGTACAAGCCAATTTCCAAGGCGTTTCAAGTACCCAAGTGCGTGATAAAGGCCAAAGATCCTCGGATTCACCATATCAGTGTAGCCTTCGAGGGATTCATCGTTCCTGAGGGGGTTCCAATTCCTGAGGGTACTCCTTTCACTCAGCCGTTACCTGTAGCCACTCCCTCTGTAGGAGCCTCGTTCGTCACGTTCCATTCCTCGCGAAGTACGAGAGGAAGAGGAGAAAGAAAGGGAGGAAGAAGAAGAAAAAGAGGAAGAAGAAGAAAAAGAGGAAGAAGAAGAAAAAGAACGGACTTCGGAAGGAGTTGTAGAATTATCAGACTCCGCAGACGAGTTTGAAGTTTTCAACCAACCTCAATCACCCGAGGTAAATTCTGAAGAAATGGGCATTCAGAGGAGAAGCCAGAGGAGTTTGAAAGACGTAATCGAATGCCAACCTGGGAGGGGAGTGCCAGAGAAGTTAATTCAACCCAGTCTCCCCCCTCCTCCTCCTTCTCAGTCAACCCAACCACATGGGACTGAACTTAGTAACCCAAAGAGGAGGAGAGAGCCAAAAGATAAAGGAGTGATGGAGGTTGAGAGATCTCACCCGACCCATGATGCCGAGGACCAACGAGCTGCGAAGCAGCAAAAAGTTACCCACAAGTCTCAACGTGCAGTGGAAAGGGCAAACATTCAATCCTCGGAACCTGAGGCCTGGCTCCTTGCTCCCCTGCTCGGTGGTGAGCCTCTGAGGGAGGATGCCTCAATTAGGGACTTTAATGGTGGGATTGGGTGCCAAGTCGCCTCAGTCTTAGAGGAAACTCTCCTCCTCCCCAAGGATATGGCCGAATTGAGGAGATTGAAGAGGAACGAAGTTTTTCAAAATACGAAAAGATACTTGGGCATGGTAGGATGTCCTTAATACTTTATTATTATTATTATTTTTCTTCTATACCACACTTCAAGTATTGCACTTCTAACTTGTTTTTCTCCTAGGCCGTCCAAGCCACTTTCAGGCTGGAGGAGATAAACAATTCTTGCTGCCAGCGAATTGATGATGAGAGGAAGAAGAGGGCCACAGTTGTGCATACACTCAATGCTGCTGAACAAACTAACGTGCAGCTAAAGAAAAAGCTAGCCGAGGAAGAACATGCTCGGAAGAGTGCTGATTCAGCCTTGGATAACGCTCAAAAGCAAGCCGAGGACCAGAGGAAACTCTTGCGTGACGCTAATACCCAGCTGGCAGCCTCTAAGGAACAGATATCATCTCTGCAAAAACAATTGGAGGAAGCTCAGAGACTTAGAGATCACGCTGAACAAGCTAAGGCCGAGGCTGAAAAGGCAAAAGCTGAGGTTGAAAAGGAAAGAGACATAGCTGAGCAACATGGCTATGACGTTGGCATTGCTGAAACCGAGGAAAGTTTCCGGGCTGAGGTGCCCGTCGTTTGCCGAGCATACTGTGCTCTGACCTGGGGAGAAGCTCTCAACCGAGCTGGGGTAGAGACTTCGTCCGAGCTTAGAAGGCCTGAAAACATTTATTTCCCCCCAGCTATACGAGCCCCAGGTTCTTTTGCTCAACAAGAAGAGGCACCCTCCATAACTATTGAATTAGCCCAGGAAGCTCAAACTCAGGCTCATTCCTTTCTCAATCAACAAAAGCAAACTGAAGTGCTTGAAGTTGCAAAGGACATATCCTTGGACAAAGGAACAGAAGGGCCTAAGAACGGAGCGGCTTCACAAAACTTTGAGCAAGCCCTAGCCTCAACCACCTTACCTGTTGGAGAAGATCCACAGGCAAAGGAGAAAGATGCTCCTCCCGTGGCCACTGGCAAAGCCCCTCCGCCCAAGCTCCAGATCAAGTTAAACAAGTAGCTGATGACGTCAATCTTCCCATTATTTTCCTTTTTATTTCATTTTCCTTCTTTTCCTCTTTTTTTTTTTTTTAAAGCTTTTTAAGGACATTTCTAATTATAATATGCATTTCCCTTCCCAAGTTTACATGAGATGTTGTGGTTTTGTCTATCACATGTATAATTTCTCGCGCGAATATTTTTTTATTTTTACATGATCCCTGGTTATAGAAGAATGAAATATGACACTATAATGGAAAACTTAACGTTAAATATGCTAATCAGGAACCGAAACAGACTACAGCAGCGAACTCTACAGCCCTAGAAAGGCTTATTTTAAATTCATTAAGAAGTGTCTATACTTGAGATAGCGTTCTACATGATTAACCCCGGGAGGTACTCAACGCCTTAAAATGCTTTAAGTGATGCTCATGGAGTTTGCTTTGATATACAAGTTTAGCTGCATGGACCCCATCTAAGAAGCACTGACTCCAACTAAGTTCGTTGTATAAACAATTTATCACATCTTAGTCTATATGCCATATTTCAATTGACTTCTCAGGGTACTAATTTTCACTAAGCTGTGGTCCGAGGACCTGACATAACTTAGTTTCTGTTTAATACTTCAATAGATTTCATAGTGTATTAATTTTCACTAAGCTGTGGTCCGAGAACCTGACATGACTAAGTTTCTGTTTAATACTTCAATAGATTTAGTAGCATATATTGCAGAGACATGACAATTTATAAAAGGAAATAAAACAGAACTTGTTAATAATAATACCTCTTTAGGTTGCTTACATTTCAGGGATGGAGTACAGTTTTTTCATCTAAATCTTCTAAGTAATAAGCACCTATCCCTGCTACAGATGTGATACGATATGACCCTTCCCAATTAGGCCCCAACTTTCCCCAGTTTAGATTTTTGGTAGTTCCCAAGACTTTTCTCAACACCAAATCTCCTGGAATTAATGGTCTCAACCTGACATTCACATCATAACCTTGCTTTAGCTTTTGCTGATAGTAGGCCAATTGAACCATTGCATTCTCCTGCCGCTCGTCTATCAAGCAGACTCTTCTTCAATAGTTCATCATTCCCGTCCGAGGTGAATGCGCTAGTCTTTAGCGTTGGAAAACCCGTCTCAAGAGGAATAACAGCCTCTGCCCCATACGTCATTGAGAATGGGGTTTCCCCGATTGACTGCCGAGGTGTTGTTCTATAAGAACAGAGGACATGTGGCAGTTCTTCCACCCATCTACCTTTTGCGTCATCCAGGCTCTTCTTAAGCCCACCTACTATAACTTTTTTGACAGCTTCGGCCTGTCCATTTCCCTGTGGATAGGCTGGAGTGGAATATCTGTTCTTTATCCCCATATCGGAACAATACTTTCTAAAAGCCTTGCTGTCAAATTGTAGACCATTATCCGAGATGAGAGCTTGAGGAACCCCAAATCGAGTGATGATGTTCTTCCAGACAAACCTCTTGACATCAACGTCCCTGATATTGGCCAGGGGCTCAGCTTCTACCCACTTTGTAAAATAATCTGTGTCGACTAGCAGATATTGCTTATTTCCCACAGCTTTAGGGAAAGGGCCAACGATATCTAAGCCCCACTGAGCAAAAGGCCAAGGACTTGAAAGAGGATTAAGAACTCCTCCTGGTTGATGGATGTTCGGTGCGAACCTTTGGCATTGATCACATTTCCTAACATACTCCTGCGCTTCTTTTTGCATGCCCGGCCAGCAATACCCCTGAGTAATTGCCCGATGAGATAAAGACCTCCCACCAGTGTGACTCCCACAGATCCCTTCATGCAGCTCCTCTAGAAGTGCCTCTGATGTCTCGGGGTGTACACAAAGCAAATATGGCCCAGAGTAAGAGCGTTTGTATAACTTTTTGTCCTTGGACAGCCAAAACCGAAGAGCTTTTCTTCGTATCTTTTCAGCTTCTTATTTATCCTCAGGCAATATATCCTTCTCGAGGAACAACAGTATAGGATCTATCCAACATTGGGCCGAACTGATTTGACTGACCATCAGCGAGTCCCCTATCACTGGGGTGGGTGTGTTTTAGTCTTCAACCATTATCATCCGGGGTAAGTTCTGCGTCGAGGAGGTAGCAAGAGTAGCCAATGAATCCGCATAGGCATTCCCACTTCTAGGGACATAGGATAATTCGAAAAACTCAAAATCCACTTACATACGCCTAACCTGGCTCAAGTAACCTTGCATTATGGTGTCACGAGCTTCTAATTCCCCTTTAACCTGACCGACGACCAGTCTAGAATCTGAGAATATCTCCACTGTTTTTCCACCCAACTTCTTAACCATCGTCATTCCCATTAAAACAGCCTCATATTCTGCCTCGTTGTTAGTAGCTGAGAATCCTAGCCTCAAAGACTTCTCGATAATTATCTTTTCAGGAGGTATTAGAACTAGCCCCACTCCTGATCCCCTCAGATTTGCTGCTTTATCCACATACACTTTCCAGGGTAAAGCAGGTTGCGCCGAGATGAGGCCAACTGATTTTTCATCCATGCCACGTGAGCTTGTCTCTATTTTCTCAGGGCCTTCAGCAAATTCAGCCACCAGATCGGCGAGAACCTGGCCCTTCATAGAGGTACGGGGCATATACTTAATATCAAAAGCCCCTAGAACCGTGCCCCACTTGGCGATCTTGCCAGTGTAGTCCGCACTCCGAAGTACTGCTTTAAGGGGATACTGAGTTAAGACGACTACAGTATGGGCCTGGAAATAATGGGGAAGTTTCCTTGTAGCGTGCACCACTGCCAAAAAGGCCTTTTCCAAAGGCAGATAACGTACTTCAGCCTCGTGAAAAGATTTGCTCACATAATAAACTGGCCGTTGTATGCCATTATCTACTCGTATCAAAACAAAACTAATCACGTAAGTGGTTATCGCCAAATAGGAGAAAAGGACCTCATCCACCTCAAGACTGGATATAATGGGTGGCCGAGATAGATACTCTTTAAGCTGCTGGAATGCCAAAGCGCACTCCTCTGTCCATTCAAATCCCTTCCATTTGTGGAGCAGCAGGAAAAAAGGCCTGCACCTATCCACTGACCTGGATATGAACCTGTTCAGCGCAGCGGTCATCCCAATCAACCTCTGGACCTCGTTGGGATTCCGAGGTGGTTGCAAACTGCTTATGGCTCTAATTTGATCAGGGTTCACCTCAATCCCTCGGTGAGTCACCATGTAGCCCAAAAACTTCCCTGAGCCTACCTCGAATGAGCACTTGGATGCGTTCAGTTGCAATTTATGCTTCCTTAAAATCTCAAAAGTGTTGGTGAGGTCTGTCACATGCTCGGCCACTACCTTGCTTTTTAGAACCATATCGTCAATATAGACCTCAATACTCTTGCCCAGCTGTGGCTCAAACATCTTCGTCATCATCCACTGGTAAGTAGACCCTGCGTTCTTCAAGCCAAAGGGCATTACCTTGTAGTGATAATTTTCAGTAGGAGTAAGAAAAGTAGTCTTCTCCTAGTCATCCAATGCCAGTGGGATCTGATGATAGCCCTAAAAGGCATCTAGAAAACTCATCCGAGGATGGCCCACTGTTGCATCTACCAGCTGATCTATACGAGGCATGGGAAAAGGGTCTTTTGGACAAGCTCTATTGAGATCCGTGAAATCAACACATACGCGCCATTTTTCATTTTTCTTTTTCACCACGACCGTATTGGCCAACCACTGAGGGTAAAATACCTCCTTGATGGCCCCTGCTTGCTTGAGCTTTGTCACCTCGTCTTTGATAGCCTCGGCATGTACCCTGGATGGATGCCGAGGTGGCTGTTTCTTTGGAATAACGAAAGGATTGACATTCAAGTGATGACAAATGAACTCCGGATCAACCCCTGAGGCTTCGTAGGCATTCCATGCGAACACATCAACGTTTCTCCGGAGTACCTCAACCAACTGCTCCTTCTCCAACAAAGGTAACTGTGCTCCAACCTGAAAGTACTTTTCTGGATCATCACCAACACTCACCCTCTCCAAACTCTCGCACTCCGTTTCCTCAGTGGGAGTGCTGAAGTGGGTTTCCTGGGTCATTGATTACTATAAGTCACCCTCGACCGCGGCTGGAATATCCGTCTATGGCCGATGTTAAATGGCCATTATCAAGCACTGCCTAGTCATGGCTTGATTTCCCAAAATTTCTAAGACCTGGCCCTCTGAGGGATACTTCACCTTCTGATGAAGAATGGAGGAGACGGCCCCCAAGGCATGCAACCAGGGTCTACCCAAAATAGCCGTATACGGAGAAAAAGCATCCACCACAATAAAATCCACATCCACCACAATAAAATCCACCTCCACCACCTCTGAACCAGTCTGCACAGGTAATCTAATCATCCCCACTGGAACGACCGACCTGCCTTCGAAACCCACCAGTGGGGAGCTGTAAGCTGTCAGATCCTCAGGTTTCAAATTCAGCCCCCTAAATAGGTCAGGATACATTACCTTGGCTGCACTTCCTTCATCAACCATCACCTTTCTCACATCATACCCTCCAATCCTAATCGTAACCACCAAAGCATCATCATACGGCTATATGGTTCCTCTCTTATCTTCCTCTGAAAAGCCTAAAACCAGTGAGGTGCTCAGTCTGGCTCTCTTCGACCTTGAACTGGAGCCCTCATCCAAGCACTGGGACACAGACATTACCCTAGAAAGGCAAGACCCAGTCCTCCCTGGGGCAGCAAATATAACGTTTATCGTGCCTAAAGGGGGTCCCAGTCCTCCCTTGTCTATTCGATCCATAAGCTGACGTACGCTAGTAACAGGTTTACCAGTCAGAGATTTCCTCAGGCCATGCTCCGTTGGAAGGCCTTCCTTAAAGGTATTAATGGCCACGTCATCATGAGTTCCGTCGACCTCGTTGAACATTTCCCAATATCTATCAGAATAGGCCTTCAGGGTTTTCCCCTCCTGCATAGACATGGATAATAACGATCCCAAGGGCTGAACAACCCTCCTGCAGGTGATAAAACGGGCACCAAAAGCCTGGGTGAGCTTCTCAAAGGAATCAATGGTATTCGCCTTCAGACCATCAAACCATCGCCACTGGACCCAAGCTGGACGGGAAAACCTTGCACATCAAGGCCTCGTCCCTAGCATGAACAGCCATTCTCTGACTGAAATGGCTAACATGTTCCACTGGATCTGTTCGGTCGTTATAAATGGTGAACGCAGGCTGATTGAACCGCCGAGGAAGATTTGCATCCTCAATGCGTCGCGTGAAGGGCGATTTGGAAACTTGACTCAAAGCTTTATTCAGGGCATCATTCCCCAAGCCCTAGCTAGGTGAACTCTTATATCTTCGCTCACGGCGATAATCCTCAACATACAAGAAAGTCTCACTGGGTGGAGTTTTTGACCTCCGCCGGTAACTGGTGTCATTTGACTCCTCAGATGATTGCCCAGAGTTGTGGGCCATACGCTTCCGTTGCTCATGTCGTAACTCCCTTTTTAATTTGTTAATCTTATGCTGCATGTTCCTGTCGTTTTTTACGTGGGAAATATGGCTTTTCCCCCGAGACTGACTTCTATCTGTGTGGGTGGTTCGAACACTTCCCTCACGATCCCCCCTATGCTCATGGACTACCAACGGATTACTATGCTGAGAGCCCCTAGACTCTGCTTGGTATGGATTAGCATCCACCTGCTGTGAGCCAGCCACTGGTTGCTGCGATGCTCCCCCTTCCATCACAAACACTGCACTTGCCCTTCCTTGTGAATAGATCAAGTTCTTCCCACAAACGGTGCCAATTGTAGGGACTCAAATTGGATTGGACCCAGAATAAGGATGGGTTTCTAGCCAAATAAGCCCAAACAATAAATTTTTAAGAGCGTGGGTACAAGGACTAGTTCTATTCTATAGAAAAGGTCGTGGTTACAGTGTAGCAAAAGACACTTCAAGTTAACTATGTGATAAAAACTCTCCTCGGCTAAATTTCAGGGGGTATCTTCTTGGGTTCTCTCATTCTTCCTTTCTTTTTCCAAAAGTCTCCTCTAATGTCACCTGCTTCCATGTTATATACTGCGTTCCTTACCCCATTCCAACCGTCCACGTGTAGTTCCTATCTTGGGAACTCCTTTCTGTCCCATCCAACACCTCCCGGAACTTTTGTTCAGTAGCCATAAAGCTGCTTGGTTACTGTTCAGGTATCACTTCCACATTAATGCAGCCAAAGAGTTAGCTGGAAAGCATTTAATGTGGAGGTAGTAGCCTTTAGAAGATATTTGTTATCTTTCCCGGTTCCTCCTTAGGTCTATATGCACTTTCCAGTTCTAATACAACTTTGCGGGGTACCCTGGATAGGGAGATAGTTACATCCACCTCGGACCATGGTATCCGAGATGAGTACTATCCTCGGACGCGTTTTGCGCTTTATATATATGATTTCTATCACAATACATTTTTTTTTTTTAACCATCCTCGGGCAAGCGAATGTCCTCGGACTGGGCTGTTGGGCCCCAAGCCCATTTCCTATGATTCCTATATCTTTTTAGATAACAGGCCCCATAAATACAATAAATAAATACAATAAAATTAGCCAAAATAACAACAAATGAACAAAATTTTCAACAAAAAACTCATTAAAACAAAAAATAAAAACCCCTAATTATTTAGATTCACAACTCATTCAGCTCATTTCATAAATCTTTTTTTAAAGAATCCCTAATTCCATTTTTCCTAAAAAGTGATAATAAAAGATATACCGTAGTCATGGGTTCTTTTTAATTGCGCCAACTCTCCACAACTTTGCAGATGTAGCAGTTCTGCTCTCTTCAGCAGCTCAACTCGAAGTTGCAACAAGTATCATTCGTTGCTTTCTCTTTGTCTCTCTCTTTTTTATCTTCTCTATCATTGTTTCAGATTCTTTCTCACTTTATTACTTTTATCTTAGCATTATTAGTTCTTTCTTTCTCTCATTAGCCATTTTTTACTTTTTTCAAATTTGTTAATAGAAGAAAATTGTAAAATTTCATATATTTACATTTTTTTTATGTGATGCCAATATATTTAAGTTTTTTTATTTATTAGATTTTGTATAATTTACGTTTCTTACTGACCCACCCACTTGACTTGGACTGGCTTGTTGGGGACTTGGGGTTGACTAGTTTCTACAGTGGCGATGGTTGATGACAGGCCCAACAATTCAAAACCCACTTCAAATAGGTTGAGTACTGGTTTTACTACTTGGGAATTCGACCAAACAGACCAATTCAATGACAAACGTATTGCCAACTAGAGTTTCACCTAAACATAGTCAAAATCTTGAGATCTCAAATAAGATCTGCTGGAGATCTTGAGATATCTTCCTCTCCCCGTTTTTAATGCTCATTGTCATCATCTTTAATCGGTTTCAATCGAATCCAATTGCCACTTGTGCACACCTACTGGGTTAAGTTGCCATTTTTGCTCAGTTGATGACGAGTTTCATCCTCCCTCACTTGATGTGATTGGGTTGAGTCCAAACCTAACTCAACCTAATCGGTGAACCCCCTAAATAAGACCTTTTACATCATTCTTGTTGAGAGTGTTACAACTAACAAGGGATAAAAACTAAGGGTCTGTTTGGTACGTGTGTTTAAACAACAGTTTTCATTTTTTTTTTAAATACGTGTGGATGAAAAAGTGTATAAAAATATGTATAATATAGTTTAAAAACTGAAAACATGTGTTTGAACTCACGTATCAAACAGAATCTAGGGAAAAAAATGAATAGTAAAAAATTTTAGGGTTTTTTTTTTGAAAAATTATACTTTACCCATCTGTTGTTTGCCTGAAAAACACTTTGCTTACCTGTGGTTTAAAAATTGACATTTTACCCACCAGAGGTTAGCTCCGTTTGTCTCCAGTTACCCACCTCTGTTAAAAATAAGGATAAATTTGTAATTTTGTTACTCTTTTATGTCTCTCTCCTTTCAAAACATTAAAAAAAAAAAAAAAAATTAAATTAAAGGAAAAGAAGATCTAAAAACTAAGTTTTGTAAAAATTAAAATCTAACTTTTAAATCTTCTTTTTATATATCAACTTCTAGATCTATTTTAACACTTTGTACCATAAAATGTTATTATTGGGTTCCCCTCATAACCTTTGTCACACTTGCGACGGTACCCAGGCCTGTTTTTTGAATCCTCACAATGGCTATTCTCTCTACATACTTTGTTCTGAGCAACTTCCCAGTTCTCGCAACCAATAGCCCAATCAAGAACCATCGGATGGGAAATATTTTTTTGTAGACTTGTAAGATAATCTGAGGAGAAATTAAACTGGTCTTTTCGGATAGCAAAGGCAAAGCTACATGGATTATTGAAAGCCAGATGTGTTTGTTGTCATTAAGCTCTTTGCTTCTACAGTAATATTTTTCAAACCTCCTAGAATATCGATCTGGCAACACCCAATCCCAGAGCAATTTCCATCGACTACATCACTTTTTCTTTGACATTAAGTCAGGTAGCTAGAGCTCTTTTAATTTTTGGGTTTTAATTTTTAGGTTAGAGGATCTAAAAGTTGATACATGAAAAGAATATGTAAAAATTAGATTTTAATTTTTACAAAATCTAACTTTTAGATTTTTTTTCTTGATTTTTTAAGGTTTTTATTTTATTTTTATGTTTTGAGAGGAAAAAGACTTAAAAAAGTAATAAAATTACAAATTTATCTTTGTTTTTAACATAGGTAATTAATTAAAAACAAACGGAAGGAACTTCAGTAAATAAAGTGTCAATTTTTAAATCTAGACAAAATATTTCTGGGCAAATCACAGTGAAATTTTATTTTTTAAAGAGAAGGAAAAAAAAAAAAAAACTTGGGAGTTTGACGAGACGAAAGGAGTGACTCGCTCAGAGTCACACCTCACATTACACGCCATTCAACAGCCACATGAGATGCAGCGTCTCAAATTCAAATCCATGCTCTCCCCAACACTACAATGGTCCTTCAGCTCCCCTCTCCCTCCTCGTAACTTCAAGCCCTGTTCCTCTTTGCAATACTCACCATGGTCAGGTCTTCAAGCCTGGAGAGAGAGCTCTCTCAACGAGAACCGTATTTGGGGACCCAATGGCCCACAATCTCTTGTACTACAGTCACCATCTTCAGCGGTCGACAACTGTGACAGTTCCATAGGCTCTGCTTCTTCCCTAGCGGAGCTTGGTGCTCTAGTCCTTTCCACCAGTGACCCTCTCACCAAGTCCAAGCTTTCCCATTTGGCATACTCAAGATGGCGCCGTGAGAATCTCCCGCTTGGGTTGGTGTCTGACCCGCCTTCTCGACCTGCTCGGCCTCTCAAACCCGAATTGGTTCGTTTTTCTGGCTCTTAAAGATTCATTTTTTTTCTTCAAAGCTTTTAGCTTTTTGGGCTTTGTACCTCAATGGGTCAACTCAGAACATTAGTACATTATGCAATTTTAGTTTGTTGCTGTGCTAAAGCCGATGTTTATATGTATGTTTGGTTGAATTTGCTTAGCTGTTTCAGGGGTTTGCGTTTTGTCATACTTTGTTTCTTCAATTTTTTTGGAAATCTTTTTTGGACTATTGTATTTTGAATTAAATATTTTCTTTTTAATGATTTTGCGATATGGGTACTGCTTATTTTGGTGGGATTTGCGTTGTACTTATCGTTTGCTTGTTAATTAGCTTTGATGGCCTTCATTCCCTTGCAATTGAAGTTTCCTATGATTTTGCAAAGTGACTATTACTCTCGTTTATGATTATCATTGTTGGTTCCATTATACTTGATGGGATTTGTCTTATTTAAAGTTTTGAGCATCTCTTTTTCCCCAATCTTTCTAAGATGTGGGGTTTTCCTTTTACATTATAGTCGAGCAGTTAGCAACTTAAGTGCTTGAGTATATTCATGTCTGGTTTGTTTTATGTGGAACTCAGGTTTCCCCGAAGGAAATTCCGGCTCCAAAAAATTCAGGTTTGCCTCTTAATGCTTATATGCTCCATAATCTTGCTCATGTGGAGCTGAATGCAATTGATTTGGCATGGGATACTGTTGTTCGGTTTTCACCCTTTAGTGAGATTCTTGGGGAGGGATTCTTTGCTGACTTTGCACATGTTGCTGATGATGAGAGTCGCCATTTTGGTTGGTGTTCACAAAGACTCTCTGAGCTTGGTTTCAAGTGAGCATAACCGTTTCTTTGGGTTGTAATATATCCTTTTCATTAGACTGACATCCTTTTTTTTCCCCTTTTGACAAGATATGGAGATATGCCTGCTCATAATCTGCTCTGGAGGGAGTGTGAGAAATCATCTGACAATGTTGCCGCGCGTTTAGCAGTGATCCCACTTGTCCAGGTGATCTTTAGCTCTTGGGTGTCTATGCTATATATTCTCTACTGCCGGTGATGTCAGACTGGATTAAAATATGCTTTTACAGCTATTTTATTTTGAAGCTGTAATGCCTTTCTCCTACCATCCTCTTCTCCATATTTTCAGATCTAGTCCTAAATAAAAACTCAAGGTTGTAAATATTGTTTATGTAAAAGGAAGTTAAACATTTGGAATCATGCTTTCATGGTAGTAACTTGTTTTATTTTCCTAGTTTTCACCATGATCTATTTGTATTGCATTTAATTTGTGTTCCCATACATTAGATTCATATGAGTTTATACTGCATCTCTATGTTGACTCATATTAATTCTTGGTCAAAGCTATACTTTCAGCTTTGATCACCATTGTTAAGATTGCTGGCCATACTATTACAGTCATCTTCTTACTGGCTTTACCCAAATTTCCACCCCTTTTTCTTTGTTCTTTTGGTCATATCTGCTGAACTTCATTGAAAGTAGATTTCCCAATGAGAACTCTCTACCAAGGATTTATCTTCATGATGATTGAGGTACTGTTTACATCTAAACAATAGGTACCAAGGAGGTGCTATTCTCTTTAATCATAATTCGTGAATCATGATAGTTTTGGTAATGGTAGTAGTTCCATATTCCTACCCTGTTTATTCAGATAAGCAACTGTAAGATGGGTGTGTGGAACATTACATGTAATCAGAAAATTTTCTTTTTAAATGATCATTGTGAACTTTGACTGGAGAATGACATTAGGTTGACTAGTAACTCTGTTGCTGAAAGTCCACCATGCCAGCTTATTACGTGGTCTCTAACAGTGTCTATGAAAGAGGTAGCTAGATGTTCATCTCTTTATTATTTTCTATTGTTGAATTTCTTCTTCATTGGGACCTAAAACACCCCAAACCTCTGGTCTCTGAAGGTCTTACCTGTAGTTCATTGGGATAGACAGTAGGGAAAAGTGATCCTGCTTGGCAAGGTTGCTTCTGAAAATTTTTTGAGCTTCGGAGTTCAGTCCATGACTTGGTTGGAAAATGCTTAAGATGATGCATGAGAACCTAGGTTCAGTGGTATTGCCCAGTTCTCCCAAGGAAGAGAACCTGGGCTCGAATCCCCTCTCCTCCACTTTTTGGAAGCAAAAGCTTTACCAATAAGAAAAAGATGATGCATGCAGACACCTGTTTGGGGAGTTTTAAGGAGGTAGTTGACCCCTTATGGTGAGCTTGTAGGAAAAGCCATTTCTGAGAAGTCTTCCATCTAAGCAAGAACATGAGGTCTAATGCACTGCACATCTGTTGGGATTAGGACTAGGATTTGTCCATATGATTGTATCCCAATAGGGAGATTCCTCTTACTGTTTCCTGTTCCATTTATAAATTGATAGAACTTAGGTACCTTAAAATAAGGTCACATATGGAAGTGGCAAAGAAACAACAGTTCATCAGCACTTCATCCTTTCGATTCTTGCAGTCCTAATATATTTTTGTATTATTTGCTGTAGTCCTTGAGGGACCAGTTGTTTGTAATTTAGTCCTCAACATATACATACATACATACATATATATATATATATATGTATATATTTTATATTTTGATTTGCACACTTGATGAGGTAAGTTTCTTTCTAATGTTGTAGGAGGCTAGAGGACTTGATGCTGGACCACGACTGGTGCAAAAATTGGTTGGCTTTGGAGATCTCAGGACATCTAACATTGTGGCTAGAATTGCTGATGAAGAAGTTGCACATGTAGCTGTTGGTGTATTCTGGTTTGTTTCAGTCTGCCAAAAAATGGGTCGTGCCCCTTGTTCCACTTTTAAAGGTTTAGGCAGCTAATCCGGTGTTTCTCACTTGTGCATATAACTGCAATAACTAAATCCCACATAATGAAAAGACGTGAAAGTTTCATGTGGACCTTTTCGGACCATGCAGATTTATTAAATGAGTACAATGTGGAGTTGAAAGGGCCCTTCAATTATTCAGCTCGGGACAAAGCTGGCCTTCCTCGTGACTGGTGAGAAAATTGTATAATTTTGGTGGTTTGGTTGGTTCACAAGAACCCTGATGGATTTGGGGTTTTGATTATTTGATACCAAATTTTGTTACTTATTTTCTTGGAAACCAAAAGAGGGATATTAAATCTTATTTTATGTAAATATGTTCTATCTTTTTTACTAGCTGTACGCTTCATCTGTTGTCTAGGTATGATACATCATCTTCAAAAATGCAGGATAAGAGCGATAAACAGGACAAAAATGAGAAGCTTTCTTTGGTATGTGATCTTGGCCTTCAAACCTCGTGTAAAACTAATTTTAGAAACTTTTTTTACTCCTTATTTTTGGCAAAAGGAAATGTAACATATCAAACAATTGGTACAGGTTTATGATAGGCTTGCTTCCATCATTTCTATGGAGAGTGAGAACTCAAGTTTGAATAGGCCTCCTTGATGATTGTTGTTTAACATATTGAGCTCCAACACAAATATTGGTGATGCTGGGAAGTTCATACTAGGTTTTTCCTTATGACTCTAGCAGCCACACTGGTAACAACTCGGTCTTTGTCATGCTGCACTGGTTCTTTGGGCATCTCTTGGTTATGGCATTTTTGAAGGCTATATATTGCAAGAGGTGACTTGGTGGCTTTCCTTACTTTGCTTCATCATAGTATTGCTGCAAGAGGTGACTCGTTGGTGGCTTTGGTTACTTTTGCTTCATCATTATATTACTGTAAATTATGTTCTTGCAATTATAATGTATATAAATGTAAGTACCCCAAATACGTATATACCCAGAAGTATTGGAACCATTTGATAAACAAGATGGAGAGGACTTTTGGGTAGTGGAATCTGAAGAGAATTGAGAGCCATTACTTTAAAATTGGCATATTGTATCATGTGCTACGTACCTTTCTATAGTGCAAATAATACAGGACCATCCTCAGTGCAACTTTCGACTTTGACAAAATGATGCAAACAATGTCCACTTGTTAAATCTCCATGTGGACGTTAAGCATATTTGGTTTCTGAACTTTCCTAATGTCCACTTTGATAATTTCTCAAATAAATAAATAAAAAAGGATAATTTCTCAAACTCATGAAAATTGCAAGATGCATACTATCCCTATCTGATCTTGAGTTTCATCATTTAGGTCATACCAAATTAGAAATGCACAACGGTTTCATTAACTCTCATGGATGATCTAAGGCTTACACAAACTTCACATTTAGGAATTTGGGCAAAAATAGCCAAATACCAGCTTTACCAATAAGGATCACACGCACTATAGTACACATTTTCTTTAGCCAAGTGCTTATAAGGCAAGGGTGAGAGGCATTTTTTTCCGATGTGAGATTGAACAAATTCGTAAGGGTGGCATCGGCTCCTTGGCCCATTCTCAAAGCGAATAATACCTGATGGAGGAAAGATTCGTTCCTCCCACAATCTTCATCTAAAATTATTGTTTCCAGTGTAAATTATCAAAAAGACCTTACTATCAACTAACATGGCCTAACTAATATAAAACTAAAGTATGTAATGTACTCTATAAAGAAAGAAAAAAAAAAGTGTACTACATTTCCACGTGAAGTAAGTCCATCACCTAACAATTAAAAAAGAAAAAGAAAAAGTCAATACTTCACGTGGGTTGATGGAAGAAGAAGAGGAGAAGGTACATACAAATTACAATGCAATTGAGAGGAAAAACAGGAAAAATATATATATATATATATATATATATATATATATTTGGGTTCTTTTCCATTTTCAAGTTAGTGGAGTATTTTATGGCAAATCTGTGTATTAAAATGCATTCTATAAAATTTCAAAAATGTTTTAAAAACTTGCGTTTTCAAATTTGCTGAAGCCTACCTCTAATTTTAATAACTTGGAGAAATTATAATATTATTGTGATGGACCACATCACTTATTTACTATTCCACTAAAAAACTCCTATTTATTTAAAATTGCTGAGGCAAAAAATTTTTTAAAGCAAAAACGAACTATTGACTTAGTAATTTTAAACAGGTAGAGATATTTTAGTAAAATAGTGGATAAGTAACGTGGCCCATCACGAAAACGATATAATTTCTCCAAAATTTGACTATGTATGTTTTCATTCTAAAACGCGTGTTTTTGGAATGAAAATGTGTGACTAGATGGAGCCAGGGTTATCAAGTTTACCAACATATTATGTATCCCTATTTGTCATTTCTACCTATGTGGCTAACCTCCTGGAAACGAAATTTCTAGTGAGGAGTCCTGAATGATGAGTTTAGTTTCCATCTTGTCAAGCAGAACACAATTTTGTTTCTAATTAGAAATGGAGGGCTAGGACTAGGAGTGAGAAAATTGGTTGCTTTCAATCAAGCTTTTGTTGGGAAAAGGTGTTTGACACTTTGGGAGGAAGAAATAAACCCACCTTTGGGGACAAGTTGATATAAAATATGGGGAAACTTAGGGTCAATGGACTACAATTATTGTTAGAAAAAACTGAAAAAGCCAATGGTTATAGTCTATGGAAGAATAGTAGGGTAGGCTTGGAGTGATTTGCACGTTACATTTATTATGTAATGAAAGATGGTTGATGAGTGAGGCTTTGATATTATATGGAATATGGTGTACAAATCATACTTTGAAAGAACTGTTTCCAAACCATTGTAGTTGATAAAGGGGATTAGATTTGTATGACACTTCAATAATTGGGATAATAAAACTGATAAATTTGATGTGAGCTCCTATTCTTAATGTGGGTTTAATGGTGAGTGTGTTTTGTTTTGATTTAAATTTTTTTTTTACCCTTAGAATAGCATTCAGTTTAGTAAGGTTTAAAAAAATGTGGCATATCTTGTGTCGACTACAACAGGGGGAAGTTTTTAATTGGTGATAACCTAATCATGAAAATAGATTTTGGTGCATTGATGTTACATTTGCATATGTAACGATGAGAATGAGGATAATTTATTATTAAATTGAGTTTTACCCAATAATTGTGGTCTTTTCAAGTGTCAATTTTTGGGGGCCAATAAGTGATGCCTAGGAGAGTTGTGGATGTATTCCTAAATCGTAACTCCTTTACTTGGAATATGGTTCCATATTAAGGGGGTGTTGGCAATATGAGTAATGTAGAGTTAATATCAAATAAATTTATTTAATTAGTATTTAAATATAAAATATTTACTATAAATTTATTGCCTTAGGCATCAAATTATATTGACCAACCCTACTCATAACACATAGGTTTAGAATTCTAATTTTTTCAAGTGGCTTGGTTTAGCTTATATGAGAATTGAACTAGTTTTTGCCAAACACCTCTTAATTCTTCATCTCTTTAGATTTTTACACGAGTTGTCTCTCACTCTTAGATTTAATAACATACAAAAAAATCGTAAATTTTATTGATTGTATCTTTAAATTAGAGTGTAAATTCTTCTTCGTTTAATTCCTTTGGAGAGCTCTTATGTATACGTCATGTATGTGAGTGTTTCCAATAATTTTCCTTCCCTAAAAAAATTATTTTTATGAAAAATTATTTCAAATAAACGTATATTTTTAAATTATTTTGAGTTTATACCTCATAATATAGCAATATCCCTTTTCTTAAAAAATAAATAATAAAAAATAAAATACTTCATTTCTAAATTTTATAGTTTTTGTTTAAAAAAAAAAAAGAATCGGGCTTTTATTTATTTATTAATTATAGTTTATGCTTTTTTAAGAACAAGTATAAATTCTTTGAATATGTACTTTTTCCTTTTTTTTAAGAATACTTTGAATATAAAATGTTTGCCTTTCTCTATCAGAAATTAGAATGCGTATGGTAAGGTTCCTTGCTTTCCCATCATCTTTATTGCTTTGAGCAAAAGCCAAACAAAACAACGTGTCCCTATGTCCTCAATATACTAATTAATAACCTTTAAGTTTAACCCGCATATCCACTGATGCCCTCATTAAAATCAAAGTAAGGACAAAGAGATAAAAGAAACACCGAAACACAGATAATATCTTCAACTGAGACCTCCTCCTCAGTCCTCTCTCTTTGAGTCATTTTCACAAACACCAAGACGGCGGACAAAAGATCTAGTAGATAGAAGAAGAAGAAGAAGAAGAAGAAGAAGGAGAAGCAAATTCAATAAATAATAAAAAAAATTAAAAAAAAAGCGAAAGAAAATGTGCTCTGGAGACGGTGAGTGCAGGCCACTGGGCTTTCTACTGGGCCTTCCCTTTGCGTTTCTCGCACTCCTCATCTCCATCATCGGCCTCGTCATCTGGATCGTCGGGTACACTTCACTTTGACTCACTCTTTCCCAATTCTATATCTATATCTTCTGGGTATTTCATTTTTTCATTAATTTTTCTATAAATTTTAATTTGATCCAAACCTGTTAATCATAGATTTCGTATTTGGTAGTTCCAAGTAGCAACCAAACCAGAATGCTGAATAACTAATTCCCTGTTCTGTCTCACCTTAAATTTCGGTCCAACTTGTTACGGTTATGATAATCCAGATCTGTCGGTACCAGTATTTTACCATGAAAAATCTGAAATATAATTTATAATTTTGTCCTTCCAATTTGGCCTTCTGGGTATTTGAAATTTTCTTGATTATCTTAGATGCTTTTGATGATGTGATAGTCATTCAATTTGGTTCCTTGGGTATCTAAAAGTTTCATCATTTTGATGCGATTTGGTGTAATGGGTATAAAAAATTTCTGAACTTGGACGTAATTATTGGGCAGATTGTTGCTGAGCTGTATATGCCCTTGCTGTTTGTGCGTGACTGTGATAGTGGAGATGGCTTTAGAGTTGGTCAAAGCCCCAATTCATGTTATGGAGTGGTTTACTTCTCAGATTCCTTGTTAATTTAATTCTTGAAATAAAATAATATATTAGTTTTTTTCTTTTTCCTTTTTTAGTGCTCTGCTGTGTTTGGTTTAGGATAAGTGTTTTTTGTAAGCTGGAAGCAAGATGGATGTGCCACGTGTTTCTAGCTCTCGTCTTGTGCATAAATTCACTGGATTTGAGTTGAATTTGAATCCTTCTAATGGAAGCAAGGTAGTAGTGTGATCAGTGATGTTATGGCCTTTGATTGTCTCAATCCTCTTCTGATTGATTTCTGGTTTTATTTGAAATCTTAACATGTTCATGCCTCATCTGAATTTTTGTAACTGATTCCTTTTTAGCTATGAAAGAAGGGCTTCTCAGGGAGAATCTTGAAACTGATTGATATATATTAAATGCAAATGGATGAATTATTGTAGAGTTTACTACAAATTTATTTATAATGGTTTTATTACTCAAATTATTTTTTAAATTTTTTATTTTTATACAAGATAGAAATTCTATTATAATCTAATTTAAGTGTATATGTGTGAAAACTCCCTCCTAGAGACTTGAACCCCGACTCTTCTCTCCACATCTCACATGCATTTATACTTGTAAAGTGACTATTGCACCAAAGGTATGCGGTGCAAATTAGTTTTTCAATCCTTTTAAAAATGAATAGTGATTGAATGAGTCAAAGAATGAATGCTCTGGTTTACCAAAGGTCTACTGTAACTGTATGAGGTTAGAAATAGACTTTCTGTTACAAAATGGAATTCGCACGCACATCAATGGCTACAAAATAGAAAAAGATGTAAAATTTACACAATATCAGTCAAGCTAATGTTGTGTAAATATACACATTTGCTACAATAATCGTGTATTACACGGTTATTGTAGCTGTGTATATTACTATTTTATTAATTTTTTCTCTTACCTTTGCTCTTATCAGTTTCTCTTTCCCATAGCTCTACGCTCATTAGTCTCTCTCTCCCTCACCCTAGTCTCTTCAACGTGAAGAAGAAGATGAAGACCCAATCACCAACAACCACTAACACCACCCAACCACTACTAGCACCACCGCAATTTAGCACCACCAACCTCCACCACCACAACCCACTTCAATGGTTGAAAATCCAAACACAAAATCAACCCAAAATCAACCCAAAATCAACCCAAGCCATCGGAAGTCAATCTTAAACTCAACTCAAAATCAACCCAAACCCACTAGAAAACTCATCCCAAACCCAACTCAAAATCAATCAAAAAAAAAAAAAAATTTAAAACCAAACCCAACGAAAACTCATTACGAAAACAAAACGAAAACCCATTAGAAAAACCCAACGGGATCGCTAGAGCTGCTGCCAATATACCTCAGAGCTGCTGTCATTATTGTTGGATCCACCGCTGTTATCTTTGCCGTTGTTTTCATTGGAACTCCTCTTATCCATGTGTAAGTATGTGTGGGTTTGGGATATGAGAGAGGCAGAGAGTTGAGGAAGGAGATGTAGAGACGTGAAAGAAAGAGAGAGGGGGAGACGGCTGAGATGAGAGAGAGATTCTAATGGAGATAATATTAATAAAATAATAATGAACAAAAGAATAAAAAAAATATTATTTAAATAAAATAGTGGGTATAATAGATGGTGTGATGTGAGTGTTTTGTAAAATAGTCATGTAAAATAAAAAAGTAAGTTCTTACATGTAAAATAGACAAAACATTTTAGATAGACTAATGCTAATGCTCTAAAGTCTTGGGTCCTTGAATAAAAAGGAGTGTGTTTTATGAAAAACAATGTGCAAAAATACATTGGAAACGTGGTTTTTAATTAACTTAAAGTTACATTTTCAATTTCCAGAGTATGTTTTGCACTTTTTAATTAAGTCATGTTTTCCAAGTACCTTAAAGTTACCTTGTATTTTTGTGCATGAAAACAGAGTTTGGTACTAATATTTAAATAACAGTTTTTAGTATTTAAATAATAATAACACTTTTGATATATATTTTTATAACGCTTAAACATGTATTTTTACAACATTAAAAATTGAATAACGATATTAAAAATCTCTAAGGAGAATCAGGTTTGCAGTGTATTTTTGCAGTATGTATTTCCACACACTGTGCAATAAACAGCCTTTTTTTTTTTAACCCCTAAAAACAAAAGCTTTTAGGCCCTCGGCAAAAGATAGAAGTCCTTTGTCCTTTCTGTCCACTAGAAAGTAGAAACTAGAAAGGTTAGGGCACAGGCAACATCCATGTGTGATAGATTTACATCTCTAAATCTTCATTATACTATTTATTAAATCGTAGGTCCACTAATAAGTGACACACATGGTGAGGTGGTGTGATTGCTAGGGGACAAAAGACTGTTGACTTATCCGTAATTCACATTTATTGTCTTTCTTTCCTATCTTTTCAGTACTTTTTTTTTTTTGATGAGCTATCTTTTCAATACTTGTGTCATGTGTGATGGCCTAATATATTGGTATGATGGCCTGGGTTTGCGTTAACTTAGTGCTCGTTCGATCATTGTTTAAGGGAATCTTTAGTGACTTTACTTTTTGAATTGCTACATTTGCTTTTTTTGCACCCGAGCTCAATTGATTTTTCTGATTACATTTTATCTTACTTTATTTAAAGGCCGATTTAACATAGATTATGCTTCTAGACAGTAGTGTTATAAAAAAATAAAAAAAGAAAGAAAAAAAAGCATCTAGACGGTAGATTAGAGAAAAGTAGAAAGCAATCTCAATCAACCGTAGTAAAACCTGTCTTTTGTAGCAATCCCGTTAAGGTATGGATGGCAACGGGGCAAGGTGAGATTGAAGGATTGAATTTTCACCTCTGTTTCACATAGTTTTTTGTTTTCCCTTATCCTTGCCTCAACTTGCATGGCTGGGCAAATTGCTTTGCCTCATCCCCGCCCCTTGGGGCTTCGTAAGGTTCTGTTTGCTTCACAAAATTTTACTTCCTATTAATCTCTCACACCTTGCCCCAAACTTATTACTCTTTTTTTTTTTGTAAAGTTTGTTTCATTAATATAAATATATTTGAAATATATTTGAAATTACAATTAAATTTATTATATCATATCAACCTAATATTTAGTAAGAACTGGATAATATTATCCAAAGTGTTTAACAAAACAATACACAATAAAACAAAAAGTCTTAATATTAATGCATTTAAATACTTACTAATACAAACTAAATCTTTAACACTAATAGAGCAGAGCGGGGTGGGGTTAAAAAAGCCTAAACTCATCCTTGTCCCTTTTGAGGTGCGGGGAAAAAAATCTTGACCCATTTCTACCCCACCATCTTTGCAAGGTGAGGAAACCTCGCACGGGGCAACGTGGAGTGGGGTGGGGTGGGGAAAATTTGTCAATCCTACATAGAGAGTGTACATACTTTTTAAATAAACATACAATCGAAATTCGATGTTCATGGAAAAAAATTTACATGAGGTTTAGAACAGAGTATAACTAATGATGATCATCTTCTTTCTATTAAGAGGACTCTTAGGTGGGGCACAAAAAAGCCGCAATTGTGCCATGATGGGAATTCAATATTTTTGTTCCAGCTTATCAAAAAAAATAGGACAGTGATGACATAGAAATACTTTCAACCTGTGCCATTTTGGGAAGTTAAGTTTAGTACTAGTGCATACTTTGGAGAAATCTATGTGACTTTGATTTAATCTTTCCTTTGTTTATTTTATTAGAGAAATTAACAGAGCGGCTGATTTATTTCTAAGCTCTTACAAAGTGAGTTGATTACTGGAAAATTATAAAAGTGGTCAGTTTGTATAAGAGTTTGTTAATAAAATCGCATTGATAGAGTAGGACGCCTCCCATAGATACATACAAAATGGCATAGGGGAAGTCAGAGATAGAACAGTGATGAATTCCGCCTAATAATATACATTGCTTGGCTAAGTTAGGGAAATACTTTTTTTTACATATTGTATTGTTCTGCTTGGATAATCAAAGAATGTTGATTACACTTCGAATTTGTCGTTGTACAATTCTACAACCAAAAGCATTCAAAAGCTTAAACAAACTAGAGTAAGGTATGTTCTTTATGTTCTGGTATCAGGAGATTTAAGTTGGTAAAGAACTAGGTTTTGTTGTGTTCTTTTTTTATGTTCCATTCCGATGCTATGGTTGATAATAAGTACCTTTTTTTTTTTTTTGAGGTATGGTTTGAAGAATGTCAAAAACATTGCAAATTCGGGTCTCAGTAAATGAGAAATAATCAATCATTTATTAATACAAAGGTAGACTTTGTGTTTATTTCAGTTCGTATAAAAAGTTTGTACTCTCAATCTAAATAGAAAACTGAATCTTTATTGATCAAAGATTGAATGAATACAACTGAATGAATATTTACAAGTATTGATTCTATATTTATACACAGAGATTAGGAGCTACAATGTACAACTGTCAAATAACTAACTTCCTAAAAAGGAGGGAAATTCTGTTGCAGCTCTTCATTCCAGCTCATGTCCACGTGCTCAATCATCTTCCCAAATCCTTGCATACGTGGCATCATCTACTGCATTGAGTCTAGCATTTGATCATGGTGAGGCATTGCTTCAATCATAATTATAGCATCTGTTTGATCAATGCCTTGATCAACTGGAAGTTGTGAGCTGATTTGATTAGCAAGATGGACTCCTCCTTGATGCAGTGAAGCATCTTGCTGAGCTGTTTTAACACTCCCCCTCAAGAGCAAAGCTCTTGTTTCTTGATTATGCTTTTGATATTCTGGATATTGAATTTTCTGAGTAAAAATGTTGATGACTCCCAGCTTTGCTAACAATCTGGAAAATTGTTCAACACCAAGTGCTTTGGTGAATATATCTGCCAACTGATTCCTTGAAGAGACATAAAACATCTTGATGGTGCCATCCAATACTCTGTTTCTGACTATGTGACAGTCAGCTTCTATATGTTTTGATCTCTCATGGAATACAGGATTTGAGGAGATATGTATGGCTGCCTGGTTATCACAGTACATCAGCACTGGTCTCTCATGTGGTATATGCAAATCCCTTAACAAGTAGAGCAACCAAACAACTTCACATGTGGTAGTGGCCATGGATCTGTATTCTGCTTCAGCAGAGGATCTGGACACTATGTCCTGCTTCTTAGACCTCCAAGAAATCAAGGATTCCCCTAAGAAAACACAGTAACCTGTTAGAGACTTTCTTGTGTCAGGGCACCCTGCCCAATCCGCATCACAAAATGCCTTTAGCTGCAGGTCTGAGTTAACAGGGAAGAATACTCCTTGTCCTGGTGTGCTCTTGATGTATTGAAGAATTCTAGTAGCTGCCTTCATGTGTGGAATTCGAGGTTGAGCCAAAAACTGACTAAGCCTGTGGACTGCATAGGCTATATCAGGTCTACTCAAGGTTAAGTACATCAACTTCCCTATCAACCTCCTATACTGCCCTGCATCTTGAAGTAACTCCCCATCTGTCTTGGAAAGCTTCAGTTGTTGCTCCATTGGAGACTTGACAGGTTTGCAACCAAGCATTCCTGCCTCTTGTAAAACCTCAAGAGCATATTTGCGTTGGTTAATGCTAATACCTTTAGTGCTTCTTGCAATCTCCAAACCCAAAAAGTATTTGAGTGATCCAAGGTCTTTGATTCCAAAATTCTGGTCTAACAAGGATTTTAACTTGGCAACACAAGCTGGATCATTTCCTGTAATTATCATATCGTCTACATACACCAATAATGCTGTAAAGGAAGAACCATTTGCATGGACAAATAAGGAATGATCTGCCTGAGATTGTTTGAAACCAAGCTGCATAATGGTGGCAGAGAGCTTGGCATTCCATTGCCTTGAAGCTTGTCTAAGACCATACAAAGACTTCACCAATTTACATACTAAAGGAGTGGAAGTTGAAATGGAATTGAGAGGCTCCCCCTTGCTGTGAAAACCAGGAGGCAAATCCATGTAGACCTCCTCATCAAGATCACCATGGAGAAATGCATTGTTGATGTCTAGCTGGTGCAAAGGCCAGCCTTTTGCTGAAGCAAGAGTAATCAGAACCCTCACAGATACAGTCTTAGCAACAGGACTAAAAGTCTCCAAGAAGTCCAGCCCTTCCCTTTGAGTGTACCCTTTAGCAACCAACCTTGCTTTGTACCTCTCGACAGTTCCATTAGGATGAAGCTTCACTCTATAGACCCATTTACATCCAATGGTTCTTTTTCCAGGTGGTAAAGGGGTAAGCACCCAAGTGTGAGTGTGTTCTAAGGCTTGGATTTCCTTATCCATAGCCTCCCTCCAAAGGGGATTAGCAACAGCCTGATGGAAGTATTAAGGTGCCTGAGGACCATGACTGACAGTCATGAGATAGGACTGATAAGTTGGATCCAAATGACAATAAGTGAGACAATCTGCTATGTCATAAGGAGTCCCTGAGACATGAGAAGAACCAGCTGATGGTGAAATGGTGGCTGAATTGCAAGCATAGTCCTGTAAGTACACTGGAGTTTTGTGAGCTCTGGTGGACTTTCTGGTTGGTGGAGGATCTGCACTAGGAATGTTAGGGACAGAAATAGCAGTATCAATGGAGTCAGAGGCAACCAGAGGTGCACAAGGAGGATTAGGACTGAGTGAAGAAGTGGAAGAAGGTTGGCAAGATGAAACCAAAGGATTACAAGGAGGACAAGACTCAATGGGAACATCTGGTATGCTGATAGGAGTGACAAATGGATCTATAGCAGAAACAGAATTAGCATTCTCAGCAACAAAAAAATCAGAAAAGTCTTGTACATCAGTAGCAAAAGGAAATGTATTTTCATGAAAATACACATTTCTGGAAACAAAAATGGTTTTGGTAGACAAATGCATTACCCTATAGCCTTTAACCCCAATAGGATAACCCAAAAAGACACATTTAGATGCTCTTGGATCAAACTTAGTCCTATTGTGAGAAAGGGTAGAGGCATAACATAGGCACCCAAAGACCCTCAAATGAGAGTAAGTGGGAACTTGACCAAAAAGAACTTCAAAAGGGGTTTTATGACTTAAAACAGAAGAAGGAGTTCTGTTTATCAAGTAAGTGGCAGTAAGAACACAATGCCCCCACAAATGTAAAGGTAAATTGGATTGAAATCTAAGTGCTCTTGCAACATTTAAGAGGTGTTGATGTTTCCTCTCAACTATAGCATTTTGTTGAGGGGTTTCAACACAACTTAGTTGATGCAAGATGCCCCTTTTTGAAAAGAAAGTAGACATGATGAATTCAGTTCCATTGTCAGTTCTAATGCATTTAACCTTCCTTGAAAATTGGGTTTCTACCATGATGCAAAATTGTTCCAAGATGGCTTGGGTTTGTGATTTATGTTTAAGTAGATAAACCCAAGTACATCTTGAACAATCATCAACAATGGTTAAAAAATATTTACAACCATCAATGGTAGAAGCTGAAAAGGGTCCCCACAAGTCACAGTGAATTAAATCAAAACAATGACTAGAAATGTGAGAACTAGAAGTGAAAGGTAATCTCTTTTGCTTAGCCAAAGGGCAAATTTCACAATCAACCATTTTATTAACATTGAAAAGAGGTACATCATTATGTTTCAACAATGCCAATTTAGCATTTGACAAATGTCCTAATCTGAAATGCCAAATATGTGGCTGCACATGAACATTATTGACAGCATGAACATTATGAACAGAATTAAAACCAGTAGAACAACTTGATGAAGCTGAGCTGTTCTGTTCCAGCAGATATAGTCCATTGTACTCCTTACCCAGACCAATTGTGCTCCAATGAGCCAGGTCCTGGATGAAGCAAAGAGTTCCAAAGAACATAAGACAGCAAGAAATGGACTTAGCCAACTTACTGACAGAGAGAAGATTGAAAGTGAATGAAGGAACACACAAAACATTGGAAAGAATGAGTTTTGGTGAGATTTCAACAGTTCCTATGTGTGTAACTAAGGCTGATTCTCCATTTGGAAGATTAACAAAGGTGTTTAAGACATTAGTAATGGAGGTAAAACAAGACACAGAATGCACCATGTGATCTGTGGCTCCTGTGTCAATGACCCAATCAGATTCATTGAAGGCAGTCCTATCAACTTTTCTAGCAGAAAAAATGGAATGCTGAAAAGAAGGATTAAGGAAATAGTTGGAATGATTACCTGACATGAGTGTGGGATTGAAAACAGGATAGGTATTGACCTTAGATTGTGAAGAAGATCCTGTCAGTCCAGAACTCTCACCAGAAACTCCTCCTGCACCAGTAGCCATACAAGAAATGCTTGCATTTGCAGCATGATGTGGATCACCAAGAGCAGTCTCTAATCCAGTGGTTCCTGAGTTGAGAAAAGCTAGCAATTTCTCGCATTGTGATTTGGAAATGGGACACTGATTCCCAGCAGTCAAAACACCATCTCCAGAATTGAAAGATGCTTGATTTGCATTGGCTATTGGCTTGCCTTTTGGCTTGTAACCAGGTGGATAGCCATGCAATTTGTAGCATTTTTCAATGGTGTGCCCTGCCATGTTACAGTGAGTACAGAAAGGCCTTTCCTTTCGCCCATTTCCTTTGAAGTTTCCCTTGGAATTTGCATACATTGCCATTGTATCAGACTGAGAAGAACCAGAACCTCCATGACCAGAACTCTTGTGAGATTCCTCTTGCAAAACCAGTGAATAGACTTTGCTCATTGAGGGAAAAGGATCCATCATGAGAATTTGGCTTCGAACAGTATCAAAACTCTCATTTAGTCCCATCAGAAATCTCATCACATAAGCCTTGTTATGAGAATTACTCAAGGTCTTCATGGCACCACATGAGCATTCTGGCATTGGTTCATAATTCAGCAATTGATCCCACAATCTCTTGAATTTGGTATAGAACTCAGTCACAGACATTTGGTTTTGACGAATTTGAGAGATCTCGGTTTGCAAATTGTAGAGTTTAGGTCCATTTCCTTGTGAGAACACATTCTGAAGTTCAATCCACATCTCCCTTGCTGTTTCACAGTACATGATATTGCTCGACACATCCACATGCATCGAGTTAATCATCCAAGAAAGCACCATGGTATTGCAGCTTTCCCAATCTTCATATAAAGGAGATTCAAGTTCTGGTTTCGCAATCTTTCCATTCACAAAACCTATCTTCTTCTTCGCAGTGAGGGCAAGCACCATAGCTCTTGACCAGGATTGGTAATTTCTCATTCCTAACAGAGGTTGTGTAACGAGAATGTTCCCTGGATTCTCACTGGTATTCAAGAAATAGGGATTGGGAGTAACAGAAGCTGAATTGTTTGGTGAATTCGAGTTTGTATGAGTGGATCGTTCATTGTTAGGCTCAGGGGATGTATGAATGGATTGGTTGGATTGGTTGTGTGCTTCATTTGACGCCATTGCAGGACCTTGAAGCTCTGATACCATATAAAAAGTTTGTACTCTCAATCTAAATAGAAAACTGAATCTTTATTGATCAAAGATTGAATGAATACAACTGAATGAATATTTACAAGTATTGATTCTATATTTATACACAGAGATTAGGAGCTACAATGTACAACTGTCAAATAACTAACTTCCTAAAAAGGAGGGAAATTCTGTTGCAGCTCTTCATTCCAGCTCATGTCCACGTGCTCAATCATCTTCCCAAATCCTTGCATACGTGGCATCATCTACTGCATTGAGTCTAGCATTTGATCATGGTGAGGCATTGCTTCAATCATAATTATAGCATCTGTTTGATCAATGCCTTGATCAACTGGAAGTTGTGAGCTGATTTGATTAGCAAGATGGACTCCTCCTTGATGCAGTGAAGCATCTTGCTGAGCTGTTTTAACAGATCGTAATGGCTTGTACTTAACCAGGCGTTCCTGTGACTTCTATTCTGCTTTAGTTTTTTAATGCATTTCCTTCTTTTACCAAAAAAAATAAAGAGGTGCACGCACTGCAGAAGACAACTTTAACAAAAACAAAAACATGGTTTTCAATCACACTATGGACTCAAATTTATTCACACTCAAAAATACACAAAACACCTACTATATATAACCAAATACTCCTCCCATCTCTATACATCAACATTCAAACATCAAAACATGAATTTATTTATTTTGACTTTCATCCCCCTCTTCATGCTTATTGTTCTTTCTTGCCATAAGTAGTTGAGCCAGACTTGTAGGCACCCCTCTCCTCTGTTCCAGCATGGTCTTGCCCAATAACTAGCTGTTTTATTTGCTGAGCAATCTCAACTATTGTTTCTCCAATGGCTCCGAGAACCCCATCCTCCTCTCCTCCTTTTCCATGTTCTTGGGTTCCCTGAAAGGTTTCCTGGATGACCTTCTCGGACGGTTTGGCCTCTTTTTCCACCTTCTCTTCTATTTTTGTTTCTTGAATTTGCGAATCCCATTTGTAATCTTCTCCCTGGTAAGCAACAAACTCAACGTTAGTATCAACCATAGGTGGCTGATAAATAATTGGTTGAATGAATTTTTAGATCACCACAAAGGCACTTAGAAGGAAAACATGATGAAAATTTAAACCGACTTCCATTTACTCTGAAATGTAATTTTTTTTTTTCCTCCTTGAATATGCATTTTCTGAATCTACTTTTGGGTGCGGACTGCTGAGTATTTGATTAAATATGAAAGGACCACAAAAACTAGAAAATAATATTTATTTGTACACTATTGGGAGGTGAACTACAACAAACCAACCAATGCTTCAGTAATTATTCACAAAAATCTTCCTCAGTAGCCAAATGTTGTCTTCTGCTACTAAATTCGATCTAAATTATTGCCAAGACTCCTCTTACCCTGCTACATGTTTTCATAATCCATTTATGCATTTATACAATTAATACTAAAATCTTTGGCAGTTCTAAATAAATATATACCCACTTGTAGCAACACTAAATTAGTGATCTAGTTTTTCACATAGCATCAATTTAGTGTTGTGAAGCTGTGAAGGTAAACATGTAGAATTTGATGTTCAAAAAATCACATAATTGAAGGGCTATGCAACAGTAAAGATATAATATTGGTACACACAAACCTCTCTCTTTCGGCTGATCTTATAGCCTCCAATTCTCTCTGAGCTTCTTCTTTCTTTCAAGCTGTATACTCTTTTGCACTCTTTCCTGTTGATATAACAACATCCTTATAAGTAGCAGACAATGGCTTGACTGTGAGCTCTTTAGCTACATGACCTGTATACTCTGCCGCTTCTTTAACAGCTCTGGCTGCCATTTTGGTTCCCTCCACAGCTTTCTCACACGAGTAATGCGCAGCCGTCCACCCTGCCACAGCTACTCTATCCTTTGCTTCCACAGCTGTTTTCCTAGCATAATCAATTGCAACCTTGCTAGTTTCCAAAGTGACATCTTTTGTTCCAACAGCTTTCTCTTCAACATAATGGGCAGTGGTCTCCCTTGCATGCACAACCATGTCTTTCGCTTCTGTTGCCTTATGTAACGCATAGTCCTTTACTTTCTCTATAGTCGATGCTGTATAATCCACAGCTGTCTTCGCAGTGATTACAATTGTGTCCTTTACTTGTGCACCTTTCTCAACTGCAGTGTCTCTCACAACCTCACTTTTCTCTAAGATTATATCATTTGCTTGTGCACCCTTCTCTATTGCAGTATCTTTCACAATACTAGTTTTTTCTGCGATAGTATCCTTAGCTTGTGCACCCTTCTTTGCTACAGTGTCTTTTGTTAAGAACTAGAAAAATTTATGAAAAGATAAGGAAATTTGGGAGAAATCTCTATTATTTGATTGAAAATCAAACTTGGCTATCTTATAGCTTTACAGAGCAACACTTGAAAAACAAGAAAAATAACAGCCCACATTTTACAGATCCTAATAACGTGGTAATACTAATTCAATTAAACAACTAACCCTTAACAATAGGGATTTATTGACAGAGTGGCAACAACCCACTAAAGCAACCTAACGTCTAGCATAACAAAACTTAACAATTCCTCCCTTAAACTGAATGCTACAAGCACTCAGTTTATATCCATCTCAGAACAAACTCCCAATAGCCCTCCTAGGTTCAAGAAAACATCCAACTTGAGTAGTTTAGTCGTCACATCAGCCAACTATTCTTGTGTCCCACAATGCACTAGCTCCACTGTACCAGCCTTTGTGAGCTCTCAAAAAAAATGGAAATGTACATCTATGTGCTTACTACGACCATGCATTACTGGGTTAATTTGATTGCAAAACTACTATCACAACGAATAATAGTTGACTTGCCTTAATTCTGACTCAGCTTTCCCAACACCCTTTTCAACCATACTGCTTAGCATGCACATGAAGCTACAGTAATAAACTTTGCCTCTGTGGTAGATAGACTTACTACTGGTTGTTTTCTTGATGTCCAGGATATTGCTCCTGAACTCAATAAAAACACATAGCCTGAAGTACTCTTTCTGCCCTCCAAATCTCCAGCATAATCACTATCAGTGTATGCAACAAGTTCATCATCTCCTCCCTTTTTATATAAAATTCCAAACCCAGTTGTTCATTTCAAATATCTCAGCACCCTTTTTGCTGCCTGTAAATGAAGCTTAGTAGGATTCTCCATATATCTACTAATAAGACTCACCACAAACATCATGTCAGGTCGAGTAGCTGTCAGATACATGAGACTACCCACAATCTGTTTATAGTAAGTCTTATCCACCTTAACTCCACCTTCATCCTTCACAAGCTTAAAGCCAGGAACAATAGGATTATGAACAAAATTACTTTTGTCCATTCCAAACCGTTGGAGCACCTCCAAAGCATACTTCTTTTGACTGATAAAAACACCATCAGATCTTTGCAAGACTTCAAGACCAAGGAAATACCTCATCTTACCAAGATCTGTCATGTCAAACTCATGCTTCATGGAATTTTTAAACTCTGTAAACATCAATTCATCATTTCCAGTAAAAATGAGATCATCAACGTAGAGACTTACAATTAATACTTTGCCTTTTTTGCTTGTCTTGATGAACAGAGTATGCTCGTAGTCACACTTCTCAAAGCCTTCTTTCATGAAATAGACCTTTATACGGCTGTACCAAGCACGTGGTGCTTGTTTAAGCCCATAAAGTGCCTTCTTTAACTTGTAAACCTTCTATTCATTTCCCTTTTGCACATAACCACAAGGTTGCTCCACAAAAACCACTTCATTCAACTCACCATGTAAAAATGCAGACTTCACATCTAACTAGTAGATAGTCTATCCTTTTTGAGCTGCAAGTGCTGCCACCAATCGAATTGTCTCCATGCGTGCCACAGGTGCAAATACTTCAGTATAGTCTACCCCATGCTGCTGAATATACCCTTTCGCTATAAGCCTAGCCTTGTATTTGTCCATTTCTCCATTTTCATTAAACTAGGTCTTATAAATCCATTTCACTCCAACCTTCTTTGCTCCCTTGGGTAACTCCGTCAATTCCCACGTACCATTGTTTTTTATTGCTTCAATTTCTAAATCCATGGGTCTCCTCCATTTCTCACTCTTCATAGCATCTTCAAAGTGAATAGGATCAATAGTTGCAACCATGGCCAAATGAGCTTCATTATCTTCTTCAGAAATGCCTTCCCTTGTTTCATAGTCTCCCATCTAGATTAGTGGTTGAATGTTCAATATGTGTGTAAAATACTATAAACGTTTAGACCTCCAATTAACAAATTACCAATTCAAGCTTATTATCAAACAATTAATGTGCGGAATATGAACATAAGCATATAATAGAATTGATAAACAACGTAAACCAATTAAAATCACATCAACAGCAGAAATTAAATGACAAAAATTAAGGGAAGAGAGATGCAAACACAAGGACAACACAACGATGTGTTATTGAAGAGGAAACCGAAATTCTCGGTGTAAAACCTCTTCGCTGCCCTCCAAGCGGTAAATAATCCACTAAAGAATGTAGTTGGGATACATGAACAGTAGAAGACCCCTCAAACCTAATCTACCTAGTGTACCGAAATCTTCCAAGCTTCTTACTCTAACGAGGTTATGCTGAACCTATTTCTTCTTTAGCTTACCGGATTCCGCTACTGACCATAGCATCAACCAATGTGAATTGGTCCCTTCCTAACTGCTTTCCAAAGCACCAAACAACCTTCTCACAAATATGGGTATGGTGAGAAAAGGTTTTGGTAGTGTACCTCTCAAGGATGTAATAATGGAGAGGAAGAGAGTAGAGGAATTTGAAGAGTCTCTAAGTGAAGATTGAGGATGAGTCAATCTTGTTTTTCTCTAGGGTTTCTCTCTCAAAATTCTCTCTAGAAACTCTCTACATTTCGTGGGTTTAAGGAGTATTTATACTTGAGTGAAAAAGGAATGCGAAGAGTCAGTTTTTTCCAAATAGGGCTAGTTGCCAACTTAACTGAGTCGTGAGTTCAAGCTGAGAGATAACAGAACGGCCAGGCTGGACCTTTTGTCCTGTAGTGCACCAGCTGGCGTGACTGTTCATCTTCTCGCACGCTTCACACGTGTGCTGCAGTTGGCAGCTTGCTAGTCGTGAGTCACCCGCAAGTCCCAGCCGCGAATCCCTGCATCCTTGCACAAACTTGAGCATTTCTTCACACTCTCTCACTCACTACCATTAAATGAATTCCACCTAAATACAGGGTTTTTAAGTGCTAAAATACAAGCAAATTGGCAAGGAATAAAGCCTACAAGATGGTTGATTAAATTCAACCTTACAATCTCCCCCTTTGGCTATTGTATGACAAAACCCTACAACAAACTCTAGACTTAACGCGTGAGTTGGGAACAGGTGGAAAACTCACTCACACCTAACTCTAGAATCTATGAAGCTCTTGAACTATAAGAACAAGTATTTCCTAAAACACAACAACACAATCTGATCATTGTATGCAAAAAAACTTATAATGCATATGGAGCAAGCACAAAGCAATTAAGCAAGATGGAAATAAGAAATAAACCATGGCTTGACTAAAAATGAACAATCACTATACATAGTGATCACAATACTCATTCACACACTTAATGAACATCTGGATATGCAAGCTAATAAGCTTATTTGCAAAGTATTATTTGCATGTTCAACACTCAACCAATGCATAAAACATATATGCATCTAGGAACAAGATCCTACAAGGGCACAAGAGTGGTGTACTTAAAGAAAATGCATGACATTTAACATCAAGTACTAACGCTACAAAACATGGGTACATAAACCTTAAAAGCTTACAAAAGCAACAGGTACAAACTAAAATACTTTAAATAGCATAATATAAATACACAACACAAATCCTGATTTTCAACATCAATACTCCCCCTTTGATCAAGCTCTTCCTCCCCCTATCATATCGCTCCCCTATCATGAATTATAGGAGCCGCGAAAACTTTTGAGTAACCTCGCGATTGGAGATTCCACCTGCAAACAAGTCGCCAAACAAAGTTGCGAGAAATCTAAAAACCCAGAATTTTTGAAAAATTTCTAAGTATTTTTCGTGACTGGGACTTTTACCCGCCAATGAGTCGCAAAGAGCTTCTGAGTAATGCTCGCGACTAGGAGCATGCGACTGGACTAACCTGCGACCAAGTCGCCAAAACAGGGCAGCACAGTTTTTGAAAATTTTGACAATTTTTTGTAAAAACAAAATACTTTCCAAAAACATCTAAAACACTCAAAATCTTTTTGTGTTTGATCAATAAAGATTAAGCATATGAAAACACATTTAATCAAGTACAATCACACAAATGAATATGACATTCATTGAACATAAACATGTGTGATGCATGTGGATATTAGAAACGAGATAGTCCTTACTCTAATGTGAAGCTTCAATGATTAATTCAATCAAGGCATACACAACTAGCACTAGATAATGTGATCCATCTCAATTATAGAAATATTCATATGTGACCTCCCACATAAACTTGATAACATAACTTTACAACTTTTCATTTGGCTTCATATACATCATAACATTTGATATTTTTGAATCAATACATCTCATTGTGAGATCGATGCCTAAACTTTTAATATTTCAATTTGATGAGATAGCCTTTGGCTTTTTGGGCATCATACATTTTATTTTTGGTCGCTTTTTCTTTTTTTTTAGTCAAATACTAGTATGTGTGACAGGCTTTTGCAGTTCAAAATCTCTTTTTATTTGGAGATTTACATTTGGTGAGCTTTTTTAAGCAAAGACAATAAAATAAATGAGTGGGAAGATATATAGGCACAAGTTTATGCATGTCTCAAGATCAACAAAATCATTCACTAATTATTTATGACAAGGTTGAAGATCTATTTACAACAGTCACACAGATTTCAAGATTTCTCCCACAATGATATGAGTGCATAAAGAACAAGCTACGCTCGAAAATGCACAAAGCCATAAGTACAAAGGTACAAGGCAAAATGTGCTTTGAGACAAAACTCAACAATGCCGATCAAACGTTTTAGGATTTTCTACTTTTTATGTGTTTTTGGATTTTTGACACAAAAGCAGTAAAAGATTAATAAAAAACAATGTAAAAACATTCAAAGTAAAAGGCAAACAAGCACAATTTTCAACACATGCTGGAACGATAACAAAAAGCACTCAACCAATCAAAGTCACAAAGCATAGGAAGTATTAATGCATGGACATGTTGTAATGCTTATGCATGAGTACCCTTCTTCACCCGCATGGCACGTGCGTTTGGGGTGATATCCCTAGAGGATTGGGTACTATTGTTTTGACTTTCAAACCTTTTGTTGAACTTTGTCAAGCAGGTGGTGAATGCATCAATCATCTTCATTACATCTCCAATGTTAGACACAGCTTCTCCCCCTTTTGTTTGCTTGGGGTTCCTTTTATCCTTTCCTTGTCTCCTTGGCCTTTGATAGGTGTCATTCTTTAATGCCCAAAGCTTACGACAACTGGGTCTGGTGTGTCCTTGAATTCTACAGTGATAGCAGAAAAGTTGAATTCTTAGGCCTCTTTGTGACTTTGGGAGAGAGTTCCCTTGAGCCTTAGGTTTGACCACTAATTGGTTAGGTGGCCTAGACAAAAACCATTGGTCTGTCACATTCCACTTCTTCTCCGCCTTCACTTCTTCAACAGAAGAGATTTTTACCATTGGTTCCCTAGCTTTCACAAACTTCATGTCCTTGGACACATTGACCCTCGAACTGCTCTCTCTGATGTATCCCAATCCGCTTTTGTTGGAGAAAGATTTTTGATGAGCAAGCATTTCATTAAGTTTCTTATAGGAGACACGCTCTACTTTAGCATTAGCCTAAATTACTTCAAGCTCAAAAAGATTTATCTTTGAGTAGGCTTCGGTCAGCTCTCTATTCAGTGTCTCGATTTCACACTTAGTCTCCTTGTATTCGACTAAAAGACTCTTGTAGTCTTGCTCTGCTCTCTTCATTTTCTTAATGGCTGCTTTAGCCACTTTCACATATTCAACGGTCTTTTTAAGGAGGGAATTGTAATTCTTATGAAGATGGGTTGTATCTTCATCTTCTTCAGCCTCCGATTCTTCCACAATTCCCTTTGATTCCTTATCACCATGCTCCCCAAGTTCTTGCACAAGAAAATTCAAGTCCTCCGAAGACTCAACATGAGCAATAGTCATGAATGCTGAGAAATTCCCTTCTTCGTCACAGCTTTCCTCCAAATCAAAGGTGGAGGAATCTGAGTCACTGAGAATGGTGGCATATGCCTTGCCCTTCGATCTCAAATAATTAGGACATTCCTTTTTGAAATGGCCATGCCCATTACATTCAAAACAAGTGACTCCTTGGGTAGATTGGGGCTCCTTCCCGTCTTTCTTTTTGAAGTCCTTCTTCTCCTTTCCGGAACTTGTGAATTTCCCTTTATCACCAAATTTCCCGCTGTTCTTGAACTTTAGAAATTTGTGGAAATTTTTTGCAAGGTAAACAACATCCTTTTCGACTACATCCTCATCCAATGAGTCGTGTGCTTCTACCCTTTCATTTATGGTCTTAAAAGTAAGGGATTTGTTCTTCCTTTGGTTCGGCAATGAAAGTTCATACGTTTGAAGAGATCCAATCAGCTCTTGGACTTTGATGTCATCTAGGTCCTTACTCTCCTCAATTGCAGTCACCTTTGCATGGAAGCTCTCCGGCAATGAACGAAGGATTTTCTTCACAACTTTCGAGTCTTTCGTTTTCTCCCCCAAGTTGAACTTGCCGATGACCACTTTATTCAGCTTGCTATAGAAAGAGTCAAAAGACTCGTCCTCACTCATTTTCATCTCCTCGAACTGAGTGGTCAGCATTTGCAACTTGGTATCCTTTACTTTCTTCGTTCCCTCATATGTGGTCTCCAATATCTGCCACGCCTCCTTGGTAACGGTAATGTGAGATATCCTGTGAAACTCATCTGGAGATACACCACAAAAGATAGAGTTAAGTGTTTTGCTATTAGCATTTGACGCCGCAAGGGCTGCCTTATCCCATGTGGATTTGGCTGCCTCCAGCCTAGTCCATCCAATATCAATAGCATCCCAAACAGATTCATCTATTGAACACAAAAATGCTCTCATCCGTACCTTCCAAAAGGCATAATTGCTACCATCAAAATATTGTGGAGCATTAAGAGATTGAGACTGGTCCATCTCAATACAAGTCAAGAATCGCACTAAGGTGTTTAAACCACAAAGATTGCACTCGCTCTGATACCAATTGAATGTTCAATATGTGTGTAAAACACTATGAACATTTAGACCCCCAATTAACAAATTACCAATTCAAGCTTATTATCAAACAATTGATGTGTGGAATATGAACATAAGCATATAATAGAACTGATAAACAATCTAAACCAATTAAAATCACATCAACAACAGAAATTAAATGGCAAAGATTAAGAGAAGAGATATGCAAACACAATGACAACACAACGATGTGTTATCGAAGAGGAAACCAAAGTCCTCGACGTAAAACCTCTTCGCCGTCTTCCAAGCGGTAAATAATCCACTAAAGAATGTAGTTGGGATATATGAACAGCAGAAAACCTTCCAAGCCTAATCTACCCAGTGTACCTAAGCCTTCCAAGCTTCTTGCTCCAACGAGGTTACACCGAACCTATTTCTTCTTTAATTTACCGGATTCCGCTACTGACCATAGCATCAACCAATGTGAATTGGTCCCTTCCTAACTGCTTCCCAAAGCACCAAACAGCCTTCTCACAAATATGGGTATGGTGAGAAAAGGTTTTGGTAGTGTACCTCTCAAGGATGTAACAATGGAGAGGAAGAGAGTAGAGAAATTTGAAGAGTCTCTAAGTGAAGATTAGGGATAAGTCAATCTTATTTTTCTCTAGGGTTTCTCTCTCAAAATTCTCTCTAGAAGCGCTCTACATTTTGTGGGTTTGAGAGGTATTTATACTTGGGTGAGAAAGGAATGCGAAGAGTCAATTTTTTCCAAACAGGACTGGTTGGCGGCTTGGCCTCGCTACTTGACTGAGTCGCGAATTCAAGTCGCGAGATAACAGAATGGCCAGGCTGGACCTTTTGTCCTGTAGTGCACTAGTTGGCGTGACTGTTCATCTTTTTGCACGCTTCACACGTATGCTGCAGTTGGCGGCTTGCCAGTCGCGAGTCACCTGCGAGTCCCAGCCGTGAATCCTTGCATCCTTGCACAAACTTGAGCATTTCTTCACACTCTCTCACTCACTACCATTACATGAATCCCACCTAAATATAGGGTTTCTAAGTGCTGAAATACAAACAAATTGGCATGGAATAAAGCCAACAAGATGGTTAATTAAATTCAACCTTACAGTGGTCTCCTATTCCTCCCTTCATTCGAGCTAGGAGAGCTTAATTTCTTCGATCAGGGAATCTGAGGATAAATTCTCTTCGGCTGCGTCTACATTAGCTTCAGGATCAGATTCAGATTCACTCCCTTCTTTATTAGGATCAACTTCATTTCCCTCTTCACTGTCATCAAACATAGTTACTTCCTCCTCAAGATCACCCCATTCCAAGTCACACACAATGGATTCTTCATATTTCTTATCCCAATCCCAATTCTTGTCTTCTTCGAATACAACATCCCTACTTGTTATAATTCTTTGTGAAATTGGATCATAGAGCCTGTAAGCCTTGGACTCTCACTAACTCCCAACAAAACACAACTCAAGCTCTTATCATCCAGTTCTTTTACTGTTAGGCACATGAACATGGGAGATACATCCAAAAACTCTAAAATGCTCAACTGAAGGCTTAACTCCGCTCCATGCTTCTTCTAGAGTCTTGTTTTTCACTGCCATTGTTGGACTTCGATTCAGGACATGCACTATCCAATTGACTGCTTCAGGCCAGAAAGTTTTTGGAAGTTTCTTTTCGGAAATCATACTACGAACCATATTCATAATAGTTCTATTCTTCCGTTCTACAACACCATTTTGTTGTGGTGTGTAGGCAGTTGTCAATTGTCTTCATATGCCATTTACATCACAAAAATTAATGAATTCTTGTGATGTAAACTCTCCTCCTCGATCAGTACGTAACACTCTAATGAACGAGTTTGTCTCCTTCTCAACATGTATCTTAAAACTCTTAAAAACAGCTAAGGCTTCTGATTTCTCCATCAAAAAATAAACTCATGGTTTTCTACTAAAATCATCAGTGAAAGTAATCAAATACCTCTTCTTGCCATTTGGGATGAGCTTGATTGGTCCACAAATATTAGCATGCACTAATTGAAGAATTTGTAAAGCTCTCTAGGTGCTTTTCCTTGGAAATGAGAACCTTTGTTGCTTCCCTACCAAACAAGCCTTACATAGCCTTGAGGGAGACTTAAACTGTGGTAAACCATTCACCATCTTCTTCTGCTGAAGAGTCTTTAAGCCCTTAAAGCTCAAGTGTCCATATCTACAATGCCAAAGTTGCACCATATCTTACGTGATAGTGTTGAAACAAGTTGATGCTATAGGCTGAGATATAGCATGCAGTATGAACATTCGATTCGAAGCCATCTTCATCTCCATTATTGAGCCTTTCTCAAGATGAAAAACTTTACACTTTTTACCTTGAAACAGAATGTTAAACCCCCTTTCTTGCAATTGCCCAATACTTAGTAAATTGTTCTTCAGCTCTGGGACATAAAATACTCTTGTGATAATCTGTACTCTTCCATTAACTTGTAGCCGTACATTGCCCTTTCCCATTACAACCATACTTGAGTTGTTGCCCTTTCCCATTACAACCATACTTAAGTTGTTGCCCAGCTTCATGATCACAGAATCTCTGAAACTTCCATCAAAATCCAAGAAGTATTCCTTCTTTCCACGCATATGATTGCTACATCCTGAGTCAAGGAACCACATATCTTCTCCATTGGCCTTATTCATATCAACATAAGACATCAGTAACATCTCTTCTTGAGTCTGAGCATAGTTGGCTTCCTTCTCCTTGCTTGGACATTCCCATTGAAAATGCCCAAGCTTATGACAATAATAGCACTCCACTGTGGCCTTGTCAAAGCTTTGTCTACCTCGCCCCCTTCCTCTTCCTCTAAAACTTCCACAGCCTCGACCCCTTCCTCCAGATTGATCTCCATGAGTAATCTTCAAAGCATGTTCTTCTTCCTCATGAGAACTCATGCGTTATTCATGCACAAGCAGGCTACTTTGCAACTCATCAATGGTTAAGGTGTCTATATCCTTAGACTCCTCAATGGAACACACAATATAATCAAACTTTGGAGTCATGGATCTCAAAATCTTTTCAACTACAGCAACATCTCCCTCGTCTTCACCATTTGGTTTCATCTTGTTGGCTATGGTAAAGGTCTGAGAAAAATACTCATTCACAGATTCTCCTACCTTCGTGTGAAGAATTTCAAACTCCTTCCGGAGAGCTTGCAAGTGAGCACGCTTTACTTGTGTTGTACCTTGATATTTCTGCTTCAAAGAACCTCATATGTCCTTTGCTGTATCCTTGTTGAGGATTGTCTCCAAGACCAAACAATCTATTGCTTGAAATAGATAGTTCTTTGCTTTTAAATCTTTCAACTTCTGATCTTCAATGTTCTTCCTCTGAGCATCTGTGAGACCTTATGCTACTACAAGAATTCCATTCTCCACCAAGCTCCAGTACTCCTTCGAACGCAAGAAGTTTTCCATGAGCATCGCCCAATGATCATAATGCCCATCAAATTTTGGAACTGATGGCTGCACAAAAGAATTTTCTTTCATAGTACTTCAATCACTACACACGTAGAAGATTGCTGCTTCCAATTTTAACTAGGCCCCATGACGGGGCTCTGATACCAAATGTTAAGAACCAGAAAAATTTATGAAAAGATAAGGAAATTTGGGAGAAATCTCTATTATTTGATTGAAAAGCAAACTTGGCTATCTTATAGCCTTATAGAGAACACTTCAAAAACAAGAAATATAACAGCCCACGTTTTACAGATCCTAATAACATAGTAAGACTAATTCAATTAAACAACTAACCCTTAACCGTACGGATTTATTGACAGAGTGGCAACAACTCACTAAAGCAACCTAACGTCTAGCATAACAAAACTTAACATCTTTCACAGCCAAACTTGTGTTTAGCACGGTGTCCTTTGCTTGTGCACCCTTCTCTGCAATGGTGTCCTTCGCTTGTACACTCTTCTCAACGATGGTGTCCTTCGCTCGTGCACCCTTTTCTGCTGCAGTGTCTATCACAGCCAGACTTGTATTTAGCACGGTGTCCTTTGCTTGTGCTCCCTTATCTGCTACAGTATCCTTTGCTTGTGCACCAACTGCTAACTCGGTTGCAGTGCGACCTGTATTGACAACAATGTCCTTCGCTTGTGCACCTTTCTCTGCAATGGTGTCCTTTGCTTGTGCAGCCTTCTCTGCCGATAACTCAGTTGCAGTGCGACCTGTATTGACGACTGTGTCCTTTGCTTGTGCAGACTTCTCTTTTGCATACTCAGATGTAGCACTCACTCCCTGGCTTAAAGATTCTTTTGCCCTCTCATACCTCTCCTCCGCGGCCCTTAACGCCTCCATAGAATTTTGCTGCGCCGTTGCTCTGAATCTGGCAATCTCTTCTAGAGAAGGTTGTTCCTTTTTCTCTTGACCCTCTTCTATGTCACCTCTATTCTCACGAAACTCTTCTTTGGTTCTCATCTCCGTGTCTCCTCCTAGCTCATATCCCTCTTCCCTCCTTCTCATCTCTGCGCCTTCTCTTCTCTCTTTAGCCTTTTCCTTGCTTCTATCTTTTTTTTCAGCTTCACCTTCTCTGCCCTTAGCTTCCTCTGCACCCTTCTCGTCCTTGACAATTACTTCAAACTTTCCCACAATAAAGCCCTCTTTGCCCTCCTCCTTGACCTTCCCTAGCTTCAACTTCTTTGACTGCAACCATATTCCTACCCCTTGCTTCATCAGCATTCTTCTCTTTCTCATTCTTCACTTTATCCGCAAGAGATTCAAACTGGCAAGCCAGTTCATGGGTAGCTCCACCTACATCTCCTTTAGCTTTTGCAGCACTACCCTACCCCTCTCATCTTTAGCACCCTCCACATGAGTTTCTATGTTGTCTGATTCTTTTGCTTGCTCCGCCGAAGACTCAAAGTTGCCCGTAATCTTTGGCACCGTATCTTTCTTTATGCGAATTTCTATCTCCTCGCTAGTGGTGTTGTCTCTGCGAGTTTCCTCCGAAGCCATTGTATTCTAATTTTTTTTTTTTCTCAGGTAATGTAATATTCGATGTTTGCGTTGATTGTTCATTTGAGTTTGGAAATGATGGAGGTAGAGAATATTTTTAAAAAAGAGGCTATGGCGGTTTTTGAAGAGGTGGGCATGGACGTGTTTGCATGGAGTCGACATGTGGTGTGTGGGCTGGTGCAACGTGTTTGAGTCTGAGGAATTGAGTCAGCAGGTGTGCATTGAGGCAAGTACACACGCGTAGCTTGGTAGAGAGTTCAGATTAGGATTGGAGGAGAAGGACTTATCTAGATGTATACCACGTGGAGATCATAAGAGGTGCCACATGTAGTTCATTGGGCTGCGGTCAACTGGTCCACTCATGACAAGCCTTGGCTAGGAGACAAAGACAACCAATCCATAGATCCAATCTTTGTTTGGGGATTGTCGGATTGCATAGTGCAAGAGCCTTTTTAATTGGGCCATAGATAATCAATGGCCATTGAAAGTTATGCGACTTTCTTCCGTTTTGTTTTTGTTTTCTTTGAATTTTAATAATTCGGAGATATAATCAAACAAAAATAGCCAAAGGAAAATAGTATTTAAGATGATTTATTAAAGAAAAGAAAAAAATATATATATAGGCAACAAAAGGAGTCGCCTCATCAAACATTTGTTTCAGAACTATTTAATTTATTTCATACATTCTATTACGCATATAATACACATTTACACAAAACAAAACAAGAGAAAACATGACTTGAAGTCACAATTTTCAACTTTAAATAAGTGACTTCAAATCATATTTTCTCTTGTAATTTTTTTATTTTTTTGTTAGTATATGTATTATGTATATAATAGTGTGTATGAAATAGAATTTTTTTTTTTTTTTTGAACTCATATGCAAATGCTCATTTGCATTAATTTCCTGACCCAAAAAAAAAAAAAAAAAATTCATTCCATTTGGTTGGACACGTGAGTGCTCAACCTTTTTGTACATCATTCATCTTAAACTTCCCCTCGACACTATTCAAATTAAGTTTGCAAGCAATGCCAAAATCTTACCCAAGACTACAAGAGCAAGTTATCCTTAAAAATATATTTGATTTGAACTTTATAGGATAAGTCGTGATGCTCTCTTTGGAAATGAGGTTTTAATGTTTTATTGAGGGTTCCACACCAACCCCAACAACCAACCCCACCCCCCCCCCCCCCCCCCCTCTTCTTTGGGCCAGAAGAAAAGTAAGGCTGTATTGAATTTATTGGGTCAAAATTGTATAGCACTCCCCTCATCGAGCTAAGGTGCCCTCTTTGGACATTTTAGGCAGCCCGAAATATGTGCAGGCCAGTCCGTGATGTATCGACATAAAGGGCCTCCTCGCAAGGTGATTTTTTCGGTTGAACCAAGTGGTTTAAATGATTATGACAGCCTTTCCAAGGCTTTTTATTGAGTAACTACTTTTGGTTGGAGTAATCACTTAAAACCTACAAGTTTCCTTGTTCAATTCTGAAAACACCCATAGATCCAACAAACAATCATTAAAGATGATTCAGCTTCATTATAGCAAAGGTAATCTGTCAAGCCTTGTGTTGCTCAAGTTTGCAATGTGAGTCTCTATGTCACTTCTCTCAAAGAAAAAAAAAACAATTAAATGAAGGGATCATGATCTTGGCTTAGCCCTTAAGTGAAAGATTTGAAAGTAATAAGTTCGTGGGCAATTTATAACAGTGCACGGTAATTACTAATTGCTAATTAGTAGTAGCATGTGGTATGTGAATGATAACTATGAGCTTTTCAATTTGTAAGGGCATATATATATTGCTCACAATTCAACGCAACTTTGTGCCAAAAAATCTACACATTTACATTTAATTGAAACATCAGCCCTCTTATTGCCCACTTAAACAATAAAAATGGAAATTGAACTCCTAGAATTGAAAACAATGGTTTTCTTCTACATTTCAAATGTCCATTGCTCACTTTGTCTTCAACGAAAGAGCTCTGCATATAGGACCTGATTCCAAGTATCGGGCAGCCCCGGAAGACACCAATGGCTGCAGTCATTGCCACTATGTTCACCACTATAGGCAGATGGGTGTGCATCTTTCCGATCTTGTGAGAGTCTTGTAACATCTAGAAAAGTGACTGGCTTCTTAGTTCTGCTTAATACTTTGTTCACAACTGCCCAAGCTAAAGGTGTGCCTGCAGGGTACTTTAGACCAAAGAATGGTTGCTTCTCACCTGAGCATGTTTTTGATGGTTCATTCCAATCCCTGCCCCTAATTATGTCAACAACAATCAATCAAGTAAATTTAATTGCACTAATACATTATGATGTTAGTTTCCCTTACACAATGCTGAAATGAATGATAAAAAGTTACAATTAGTGTGACGAAATAATATACATCACTAAAGGTAATTATAATGTTCTTATCATCAAGTTAAAATACTAATTGATTTTTGGTGTAAACGAAATTTGAAACCCATATATTTTATTATTTGAACTAACTAGAATCCACGAGATAATTATAATTAATATTAGAGAATGTAACACAAATTAAACTAAAACCAATTGAAGTGTGAACTTGAGGAAGGGTTTGCATACTCGTAATGTGTGGGAGAAATCCCTAGGAAGAAAACTTTGGTTTTGTAAGCATCAACATTTAGGTTGACCCATCTAGACCAAGTGGTTAGCCCTTTATAATACGCAATCAGACGGTTCATATCTTTGTACAATTTGTTTCCGTCTTGCATATAATCCCAGCTGCAATAATAAGTTACATGTATTAGCATTGATCATCGAATCTCTAAGCTAAAATTTCAAACCATATATATCCATATATGAGACAAAAATTAATTTTGATGAGAAATTGATAAGTTTTATCTTACGGTTGGGTTCTCCCTGTGTGGGTCCACCAATGCCATGTGTTAAAGATCAACATGTTCATGCCTTTCCATGCATTGCCATTCTTGATTGAATCAAGCTTCAAAACTCGTCCCGCCTTCTCATTAACAAGATCTACTAGGTATGGTGTGCGAAATAATAGTATTTTAACTCCATAATCCTGCACTCAGAAAATGTAAATATTTAATTATTTCATCAACTTAAAAAATTTGCATAATCTCTCTTGAGAAAATAATAAAATTTCTAATGCGTTGTTCAACAAATTATGAACCCACACCAAAAAAAAAAAAAAAAAAAGTCTACGAAATTGTAAAGCTCAACAATTTCAAGCTCAAGAGTTCACATAATCACATGTCAACTTTTGCATATTAAAGCATAGGACCTCATTAAGCGTTTAATAAGGTCATGTGATTTCTCTATACATTTAAAAAAAAAAATGTATTTATATAAATTGGTAAATTTCAAATATTTTTATTTCAAAACATATAAAAGTATTAAAACTGAATAACGTTTTTTACAAAGCAAAAAAACTCCATAATCTCATTTACCAATCTAAGAAAAAAAAAATGTAATATGTAACGTGAAAAAGAGGCAATTACAATTTTCTAATGTTAAAAGTTTGTTCTAAAAGAAATAGAAATAAGACTTTTAAAATTCTGATTGATACTCGATAAAATTGGGACATTACAAAGAAGAGTTATTTTCTACTTGTGACTGTGAGAGTGACTTTCTCAGCTCCATAAAGTCTTAACGTGTGCTTTGGTTAATTCCAGGTTTAGATAGTTCAACTGATCTGATCAGAAAAGTTGTCAAATTAGCTACGTTGAAGATTCAGCTTGAAGAAAAGCCGTATAAGCAGAGAACTCAATTTAGTGCCACAAGTACTAGTGGTCCTTACCACGATGTGGTCCTTTTATGAGGCTACCTTTTTTTTTCCTTCAAAATTAAGTCACGCATGTACAAACAAGTGAGTTGTGAAAAAAGCCACCAACCACGATTAAGGTTTGTATTTGGTTGAGTTTTGTTGAAATGCTTTCTTGTTGATTTGGATGAGGTTTCTTGGGGAGTGAAAAAAGTTTGAACAATATTATATTCCTAAACCAACAAACACTTCCTCAGCCCCCAAAACCCATAAAGAAAACAAACCAATTAAATTACATAGGAAAATGTTAACCGACGTGCATCGATCTATGTACTATTTTTAGTAATATTTTATAAAAAAATGATAAAATAATTAAAATTTTGACCATTTTTATTTTTTTATAAAAATAATGTTAAAATTTTTCTAATATAGTTTATTAATAATGGCTCTAAAGAGTACAAGTTAACATTACTCAATTATAATAAGAAAATTAATAATAGCTTGTTTATGTAGGGTCGTTAAAGCTGTCTTCTCTCCTTTGTTCCTATAGTTGTTAATTTAGCTAGAACAGATTTATAATGCTAAAAGCAATATAACAGCTGTCAATGACGAGTTGATGACATAGACTTTGGTCTCTCTCTAATAATAATAGACTAGAACAGTGTCTTAATTTAGCCACCATTTGACCCGCCTATGATAGATAGTTGATACTTCACATGTATAGCTGGATGGCAAAGTACTAGATCACCAAAGATGATCAATAATTGTGACAAAAATGATGATAATGTTGATAGAGGCATGCTTATTTCGAAATTTCATAATAATAATAATATAATTTAAAATTTCAATAATTATAATGAGAACGATAAATTTAAATCTTAAAAATATAAAAATAAAAAAAAATACTAACTAGTTAAATTATAAAATTCTTAGTAATAATTTTTTGTTTAAAGAAAGAGAAAATATTACTCTATAATTACTCTTAACATGACAATTTGAGAAATTACTCTATAATTACTCTTAACATGACAATTTGAGAAAAACTAGTACAAACAAAAACTAAGCCAAAACTACTTAGTCAATGAGAAGTCGTACTAAAATTAGAGTAATGTCATAGTCACAAACTATTTTACAAATTGTTAATGCGACCAATTTCTTATTGATTTTCACCTAAGTCCATTATTAATATCATTTTATAATTCACTAATAACCATTCACTACATTAACAATTTGTAAATATTTTTGTAAAAAATTTTGTATCTCTAATATTAATCTTAAAATTAATGAAAAATTTCATGTGCATAGTTTGCGACCTAAATACCATTTAATTTGTTAACACTTTTTTATTTTTTTTTACTTGCACAGGCAGCTATAATTAACGGTGTTTTGCCGCCTTTTATTTTAAAAAAAAAATTAAAGTAGAAGCGGTGAAAGTGTACTTTGTCTGGTTTAACGTTAAATCATTTAGTACCAAATGCAAATAACGACCTGACATGTCTCCGGCAAAAGTTAAACTGGGTACCACCAATCACGTTCCCTCTTTAATGCTTAAACTCCAACACTCGCTCATAGACACACACAGTCACAGACAAATATGTAAGATTTTATGAAATGAGTTTTTAGTCTCCACCCCCACAATACTGTTATAAATTCCTAGTACAGTGAAAAAGAGGACCTTAATTGTCAAATAAACAATTTGAAAATCTTGGCCTGCCAGATGTTCCTATATATATATATATATCGTCAAGATAATAATAATAAATTTTGACCCATGCTTAATGATCATGTGATGAGTGAGTGTAGCTGCGTATGAATGAATAATTTCTCCAAAAGCACACTTCAATTTAAAGCAAAACTGAATGAACTGATCTGTGTACAACCACTCATATATATTGGCATAAAACAGTGCTTTAATTCAAATTTTCTTTTTAGTGGCAAAATTGGACTGGAAAAAGAAAATTTTAGTGTCATAAGAAAAACTTTACCTTTGACAAAAGGTTGAGAGAAAGGGATAGGAAATGCATGCACTATCACAACTATGATTGCTGTGCTAATTCAAAAAAAAAAAAAAAAAAATGCTCGCATAAGCAAAAAACCGGAAAACTTACATCAAATGTCACTGAAGACAGCCCATCTTTCCTTATGAATGTGGTCTTTGACTTTGGCACCGATGCGTGAATCATGCATGTTAAAGATTGAAACTGATTCAAACTCAGTGAGTCTCCCACAAACATAATCTTCTTGCCTCTCCACTTCTCCAAGAAATATAACCCATTAAACCTGTTGTGCCAATTCAACACTCAATTACCCAATATAGAAACTCATATGTTTGTGTTACTTAATTATAAAATATGCAACAAAACCTTAAGCCCAACTTATAGATATGCATACTATATAAAAATGTGTTTTTGAAGTGTGAAATGTGAGAATGGCTAAAAAGGGTACCTGGGTATGGCACAAGAGAAAGGTTGCCATCTGTATTTGAGGTACGAGTTATCAGGGCGGCCATACTTTTGGCAGTTGAATTGTGGATCTATGAAGGGGCAGCTAGAGGAAGAGTAGAGAGGGTAGGAAGCATCGTAGACCCATTTTCCACGAGACAAATTGCATTTACCGGCAAGTTTTCTGGCACTGGAATTTGTAGCATTACTGAGGGAAATGAAATCTTCAGCTCTTGCTTGGTGGGAAAACAAAATCTGCAATACAAAGAGAAACAGTGCTTGGAAGAATAGGAGGAAACCCATTTTCCTTGGGTTTCGATCCAGAATTAATCAAGAAAAGGACTAGGAGTAATGAAAAGTTGTCTGCAGAGACTGCTTTTATAAGCATACTGGACAGAGAGTCAGAGAAAGCCTTTTCCTTTTACACCTTTTTTTTTTGTTTGTTTTTTTTTAATTTTTAACATTTTTAATTTTATGACTGAAATTGTGAAATCAAAATTGGATGGAGTCTTGAAACTCTGACATGTGGGGTTGGATCCAATCCATGTTTTGAAAATTTTGGAATCATGATGAATTTGATTCTAAAATCATGCGAAACATTTTCCCACCAAGAAAGATACAGAGGACATTGCTTTTTAAAGTTAATTACTTATTACTTATGATTATAAAAATAAAATTACTTTATTGCTCATTTTCTTGTAGCTAAGCCAATAATACAAACAACCCTCTTTTTTTTTGGGTAAGCGATTATTCATGATTCAAAAGAACCGTTTTCAAACGAAAAAATAATATAAAGTTATAAAGTATAAGGAAAATTATCATATTTGCCCTGCAGTTATATATGTTTCATGCATATTATGTCCTTTGAAATTTTAGGTTTGGGAGTATTAATGTCTGATCTGTCGCAGTACTGTTCCCATTAAGACACCATTGATGATCCCACAAATCAAAATACCAACCCCATAATATCTCTTTTTTTATTATTCTATTTAATTGCAAACAATAAAATTTTTTTTTTTGGATAAATAAGGATTAATTTTATTGAAAAACAAGAGAAAGGGGAGCATAATTAATGTATTTATTATATCTTTTTTTTTTGGAAAACTATATATATATAATCCTAAATGCCTAGAATGTATTTATGATATGTCTTTATCGATGTCATGAAGTTCTGAACTTACAAGTCACATCCCCTTATTAAGAAGTGTATGTGACTTGTAAGCGAAGTAAGGGGCTGGAATTGGTTTGCATTGAAAATTTGAGACACTTTGAATCGTACGCCACTCACTCCCTGTAGAAAACTCAACCAAGTGTGCCAAATGCACTGACTATTTTTTTGGGGATAAATATGCAGTGACTAAAAGCATGCGTGCAGTTGCTCTCAACATTTATCTTTGATGTTGTAATTTTTTTGAAGCCATCTTTGATGTTGTAATTGATTCCTCATGATATTAATTAGTAGGTTATTTTCTTTGATATATATATAGGGGGCTAGGTTTAAATTACACTTAATATAACTCTAAATAATGTTACACTTCTCAATATTTTTTAATTGGATTTGAATTTTGACAAATTCACTATTAAATTATATTATCCTTGTATATTCTCCATACTTGTGAAATTTCAAGGTGATCAAAGATTAATAGTCACGTCATCAATCAATTATTTAAATTCAAGTTTTTATAGTTTAAAATAATGCATGAATGTTAAGAACATATAGAATATATAATTCAACGATAGGATTTTCAAAATATGAATTTTATAACAAGTTATTGGGTGGTGTAATATTGCTTAGAGTTAAATCAGATGTAACTTGAACTCAACCCTATATATATATATATATATAAAGGATTGGGTTCAAGTTATACCTAGTTTAACTTTAAGTAATGTTACACTACTAAATATTTTTTAATTAGATGCGAATATTGACAAATCTACCGTTAGATTACATTATTTTCATATATTCTCCATGCTTACAAAATTTCAAGGTGATCAAATATTAATATCCATATCTTCAATCAATTGTTAAAATTCAAATTTTTATAATAATACATAAAAGATGAACTTGTGGATCAAATGATAAATAATATCCGATTGATATGAAAAGTGGCATGCATGTTAAGAATATATAGAACATGTAATTCAACGGTTGGATTTTCAAAATATTAATTCAATAGTAAGTTATTGGGTGGTGTAACTTGATATATATATATATATATATATATATAGACACACATACTTAGAAAATACGTGTGCTTTTCACTTCTAGTTTCAGTTTCTAATTAAGTTTTAATATTTTTCCTTTTCTACCCTAAGGAAAAAATTATCATCATAATCAAAGATTTTTTTCTAAAAAATAAAACAATTAAATTGAACTAGATTCAAATCCTACAAACATGACACAGAAGTATTTCTAAACAACACTTTTGGATTCTCATCTCATCACCTCTTAAATTCTAGTAAATATAATCACAAAATCCAATTAACGAAAAAAGAAAAAGAGAGAAGTTTACAAAATCAAGAGATAGCATTAGTCATGATATATTAACAAATCACATAATTGACCAAAAATAAGAGTAACAAATAACATTTATTGAAGTTATATGGTAACATGGCAATATATATTCCAATTCGCTATACTACTTTGCCCCTGCGAGTTTCTAATGGGGCCTCATTGACAGTGACCAAAAAAAAAAGCCAATTGCATTATATTTCTAAACAATGTTACTAGAACAACATTATCAAACAAGCCTTTCAACACTTACACAACTTGAAGAAAATACACTACCCAAGCTTTAATTAAACCATAACTTATAGTCATTTTAATAGCTAATAATAACCTTATTTGCAAATGGATTTCGATGGATGAGACATAAAAAATTAAAAATAAATAAAATATATATAATTAAAAAAAAAACACTCGATCAGTCAGAATATGAAAGATTTGGCTAAGGGAGAACAAGTCTTTTGGCTAAATATTGCTAAATTTAAAACATATTTGCATTATAGGTACTGTTACAAGTTATTTAGGGAAATGAGGAGAGATATTGAATTTCGGCAACAATGTTGCCGAAATTCAAGAAAAAGTAGGAGAGAGAATGAGAAAAACAAAGGAGAGAGAAAAAGCTTGAATTTCGGCAACAGTGTTGCCGTAATTCATCTGCCCAATTTTCCTCCCTGCCCGGATGTGTGAGTGTGAGAAGTGCAATGAGTGGGTGCCCACAAAAAAAAAAAAGTAATTGTGGCAATGGTATTGCCGAAAATGGTAGGGGAAAAAAAAAAGTAAACGCCAAAATCTGGAGAAGAATTAAAGAAAAATATAATGTGCTACGTACACAATATTTTTACAATATTTTCACAATAAATCACAGGTAACTAGTTATTATTAGTCCAAATTTAAATTTGACATTGAGATTACTATTTTAATTTAACAATAACAACAAGTAACAACCTGATACTTAGAATTTGTTGTAAAAATATTGTAAAAATTGTGTGCACTTATTATTTCTTAAAAAAAAAAAAGTGTAATGGATTTGCCGAAAATTTTGTGGCAATTGTGGCTTGCCGAAAATGGGAGGAAAAAAAAAGTTTCAATTGGGTTGTGGCAATTTTTTTTTGGCAATTGTGGCAGTGTCATTGCCGAAAATGGGAAAAAAAATAAAAACTTTTTTTTCCAATTGTGGCAATGGCATTGCCGAAATTGTGGGAAAAAATTGCCACAATTAGGAAAAAAAAAAAAAACTTTTTTTCCTAATTGTGGCAATGGTAGTGCCGAAATTGTGAGGAAAATTTTTTTCCCCACAATTTCGGCCATACCATTGCCACAATTGCCACAAAATTTCTTTTTCTTTTTTTAAGAAATAATAAGTGCACACAATTTTTACAATATTTTTACAACAAATTCTAAGTATCAGGTTGTTACTTGTTGTTATTATTAAATTAAAATAGTAATCTCAATGTCAAATTTAAATTTGGACTAATAATAACTAGTTACCTGTGATTTATTGTGAAAATATTGTAAAAATATTGTGTACGTAGCACATTATATTTTTCTTTAATTCTTTCCCAGATTTTGGCGTTCACTTTTTTCCCCCCCTACCATTTTCAGCAATACCATTGCCACAATTACTTTTTTTTTTTTTTTTTGGGCATCCACTCATTGCACTTCTCACACTCACATATCTGGACAGGGAGGAAAATGGGGCAAATGAATTACGGCAACACTGTTGCCGAAATTCAAGTTTTTTCTCTCTCCTCTGTTTTTCTCATTCTCTCTCCTACTTTTTCTTGAATTTCGGCAACACTGTTGCCGAAATTCAATCTCTCTCCTCATTTCCCTAAATAACTTGTAACAGTACCTATAATGCAAATATATTTTAAATTTAGCAATATTTAGCCAAAAGACTCGAGGGGGAACTGTGGCCAATAATGGAGGGATTAATTTAATAACTTGTAAGCATACCACCATTTGCATTCCTACTTAATTTGTTTTATTGTCCCTCATTGAATCTGCAGGTAGCTAGCAACAAGATAGGGGACTTTTAACTTTTAGTTTACATGTCAATATATAGATGGAGCCAAACTTTTAGTAAGTTAGGGCCTAGGGGTGTTTCTCAAAAAAAAAAAAAAAAAAAAAAGGGCCTAGGGTGTGTCAGTGTGTGTGGGTGTTTTTTATTTTTATTTTTTATTTTTACGTTTTCAGTATCAGAAGATTGACTGCAGGTGTGGTACAACTGGCAGATGACAACTGAGTTTCACTGCATCTTAGGTTAGAGTTTCTGTGGGAACTGTAATTGTAATTTTTGGTAAGTCCTTAAGCTCAATAGAGCCTGGAGTGTGTGACTTCGGGGTCTCCGAGTTTCAGTTTGAGCTAGTGGAATTCATGAGCTTACCCTTACCCAAATGTATTGTGAGACGTGGAACAATGATTGCCACACACAAATTTCCTTTCTTTTTAGTTCTGAAAAAAAAAAAAAAACCAATACCGGCTTAACTGGCCTAGCGGTGGTAGTTCAATGAATTGGCACCTAAGCCATCCAATTGTTTAATGAGACTACTTATGTTGGTAATCTGGTAAGTCTTAATTACCTTATACAGCCCAAGACTTTTGGTGTAAACCATCCAACTCAGGATAGTTTGTGCTCACTCGGCTGAGTTTACAATTTTGTTTCTTTATTTAAATTGAGAGATGTTAAATGACATATTACTTTGTAATTTTTTTAAATAATAATTAAAAGAACAAGTTTTTTTTTTTTTTTTTTTTCAAACTAGTTTGGAGAAAAACTTTTCAAACTTCTTATATATCTTTTCATTGTGTGTGAATTTTGAAAATTTAACTATTAGACTATATGTTCTTAATATGTATGTCAAATTTCATTCAAATTGAATGTTATTTACTGTTCAATAATCAATAAACTTATTTTTTACACATAATTTTAGACCATAAAAACTTGAAATTTAAAATTTTAATTGATGACATAGCAATTAATTTTTAATTTTCTTGAAATTTTGCAAGCATTGAGGATATAATAAGAACATGCAATCTAATTATTAAAATTTCAAATTCACACGCAAGCAAAAAAATATAGGAGTTTGACGGGAGAGAAAAATTTTTCATAATGAAATTGGTAGGTTTTGTTGATTATCATTTAGGTTTATCATTGACATCACTTTATCATTTATCATTAACAACTTGTACTTGATAATTGTAAAATTTTTTATCAAAATTTTGGTTTATTGATATAAATTTAGATATGTAGGTAACTACTTAAAGTTAAAAACCTTAAATCAAAAAGTGACCCTCTATCAAATATATTGTGTACTAAGTATGCGTTTGAATTGCGTTTCTTTAGTTGCGTTTGCATTTTCCTTTTCTTTTTCTTTTTTATTAAGAAGCTTCACGTGGGATTTTATTTGTTAGTTGGTCTTGTGCACAGTGCACGAGACCCACTATCTCTTTGACCAACAAAATTTTTACTGAAATGTGTCTATTAGTAGGTCCTGTGCACTGTTCATGGGACCCACAAAATCTTTTTTCAATTAAACTTTCATTAAAAATGGGTCACACGATACTATTTACACATTTAAAAATTATTTTACTACAGTGTTTTTAGTTTTCAGTTTTCAATAAAATAAGAAATATTCAAACAGACCCTAAGTATTACTTTTTTTCAAAAGCCCTCAACTTCTTTGACTTTGATTATATATATTTGGTTTCCGTGCGGATCGCATCATTGTTTGTTTTATTATTGCCTTCATTGTGTTGTGTGGATTTCATGATTCTTTTACTTTTTACTGTTTACTGTTGTTTAATTCTTGATTCTTACTTTAGCTGACATAGTATTAGGTCGTGATGCATCCCACTACTATTAAAGCGTTCGCATTAACATTAGGGGCATGTTTGGTAGACTGTAATAAGCGCTGTAATGTAATAGTTATTCTTATGATTTTTTATTTATTTTTTATATAAGAGTTATTCCTATGGTTTAGTTATTCTTTAGTTTGGTTATGTTTTTATTATAAGGAATAATCATTTCTTATGAATATCTATTCTTCAAAATGAGAAATAATTATTCCTCTTTAAAATGTTGTATTAGTTATTCCTTAGTAAGTGCAATAATTTCAAAACTTAATATATTTCCAAGTAAACAAATTTTCCATATACATCTAACAATTATAAAAATAAAAAATCGTACAAAATAACACATATCTCTCTTAAATTTAAAAATAACAATTTTTAGGAAAATATAATTATATGAGTAAGAAATTTCCTAAAATAAATGTTAAGTTTTATTCTAATATTATAACTCACAACCAAACTAATGAATAGGTTTAGTTATTACATTATAGCACATTTTACTCTTAGTAATAAAGATTACAATTCTTGTTATAATTCACATTCAGTGTACCAAATATACGCTAGGTAATTTTTTTCCTTTTTCCCATCATTACCTATTTTCCTACCCATTTCTGGTCCAAATAACAAAGCCATCACCGCTCGCACAAACACTTCAAAATAGAACCGCCACTCGATCACACAAACATTAAGTGATTTGAGGAGAGAGGTGGCGACAGTACAATACGTACCAGTGATGGTGTGTTGCTATGGGTGTGTGTTCCAAACACTTTTATTCTTATTTATTTTCTAGCCGTTGAAAATTTATGAGTAAAATAGCCGTTGGGCAGTTATGAAAAAAATAACCGTTAGGCAATAATTGATAATATAGTCGTTGGGCTTTTAAGGGTTATTAGTAACCAATAACTATAGACTACTATCTTCATAAGTAGCCTATATAATACTTATCATAACACATTTTTCAAAAGGGTATTTTTACTACTCTATATTTTAGATATACACAAGTCTACTATCTTTCTCTCCCACATATTTTTTTCTACAAAAATATTTGTTTTAAGGAAAGGCAAAAAAGGGTTCTTAAACCTTTTGTGAGTGGAAGTGCATATATCACAGAGGTCAACGCTATAGTTTAATCCTGGGGGGTTGTTTGTCCAAGAGAACTAATCGCACCAAGTTTTACTTTGGATAACACAAATCAACTTTTAAGGATAACGCTCTTTGTGTGATTTTATAGAACTGTGAGATTGTTCCTAATTTTACTTAAATTTATATTATTATTGCTTGTTTACATTCTTGCTAATTATTTGGGATATTTTTTGTTGTATCAAAATTGTTTATTCACTATTATTTTTTCAAACAATCTTAAAGGTTGATTTCTTGCTTCAAAATGGATAAACAAATTATTGATCATGAAATTTTATATTGTGATATGATATTGTATTTATAAAGAAAAAATGCTAGTAGTTATATTCTTAGATATAATTACTTATATCTTTTGTGGAGTTTATTTTGCAATCCGGTTTATCTAAACAATTTGGTGGACTAATATTTTAGAAAAATAAAAAATAAATGACGTCCATCTAAATGTGATTTTGATTCTCTAATCTAAATTAATATGTGAATAATATTATGTAACGTTGTCTTGATATATGGATATCAACTTATTACATTTGCGATTATGTGATACTATATGTGTGTTATATTTTGTGAAATTTTTTTATGTCTATTGAAATTTGAGGAACATGAGATTGAAGAAGAATGCATGTGTTTTCAGAATTTTTTTTGGGAATTCAAAAAAAAAAATGCTAGCAATAATTTTTATGAGAAATGAGGTAAAATTTTATTTTTTTGGTATAGAATTCTGAAGAGAAAAAAAAAATGATGTAGACTTATGGTGAAGGCATTTTTATTGTTAAGTGGAATCAATAGTGCCGTATCAACTTGGTACTTCTTTTGTAGAATGAAGATACAATGATACTATAATTTAATTAAATTTTATTTTCCTTGATAAAGTATTCAAGTAATCATTTATGGTCATGTGATAAAGAAATTGTGAATGATTAAACGTTTGTATTATACAATTTTGGTATAATGATGTCAAATTTTACAAAATATTAAGTGTCTTATTCTTGTAAAATTTTGGACGTTCCTAAGAGTGGTTTCTAGTAGCTAGAGGCTATTGGCTCTATGTACAAAAGCTATTATTTTTACATCTTGTGACACAAATATATGAAATGAGAAATTATGGAAAATAATTAAAATTTTCTTTATATATTAAAAAAAAAATGATCCAACTAGTATTTTGGGCTAGTGGATAAGATTTAGTGGGAATAAATATTCCTTTTATCCACTAAGTGCAAGAGTGATATTAAAAATACACACACACACACACACACACACACATATACATATACATATTTTTATTGGCTATATGTGTTGTTTTGAGATGGTGGATAGGTTTTTATGAATTTGAAACAAAAAGACCTTGCAAACCCATAACAAGAGGAACCAAACTCTTTAGTTTGGTACATAATAATTTGGATGATTTAACACACACAATGACTAGAGATGGTAAAAGATTTTATGTAATCTTTGTTGATGGCCATTCTATATTTATTTAACTTTGTGTATTAGGAACCAAAGATGAGGTATTGGAAATTTTTATAAAATATAAAAAATAAAGTTGAGAATGGCATAAACCTAACTTGGTATACCTCAAATTATGGGGGTGGTTGTCTAAGATGTTACCCAAATCTAAAAGGAGAATACCTCAAAGTGTGGGGGTACTTGCCTAAGGTCATGCTACATGAACCTAAAATGAGGAAACTTGATTCTTAAATATGTGTTTATTGGTTATGTTTGTTATAGTTCATGATATAGAATTATCATCATCAATAGTGATATATTTAGAATTTAATACTGTTGTTAAATCTTAAAAATACTTTCTTTAAGTATGAGTTTCCTTTGAAAAATAAGGAAAATATGTTTTATGAACCTATTGATACTTCTAATGATCTTATTGTGATGTGCAAGAATTGAGAGGAAGTAAGTGAACTAGGGAGAAAAAGAGTTACGGAAACAATTTTCTTACCTATATTTTTGAAGATGAACATGTAAGTTATTATGCAATTAAATTTGTTGATGCACCATTATTGTTGGAAGCTTTTAACAAATTATTAGATTATGTCTAATCACACTTGGAATGGGTTGAGCTTCCACCTAAGGTTAAGCCTATTGGTTGCAAGTGGGTGTTTAAAACAAAATTTGTATGGTTGCATGTGAGTTTTTAAAAGAAACTTATAACTGAATGTGATCATAGATAAGTATAAAGCATGCTTGGTAGCTAAAGGTTATAAACAAAAATATCTTGTTTATTATTTTATACTTATTCTTCGATTATTAGAATTGCATTTATAAGAATGTAGTTTGTCATTGTATCTATTTACAAACCTATTATACATCATATGGATGTTAAAACTATTTTTCTAATAGGTGAATTGGAAAGAAAAAAAAAATTATATGGAGCAATCCAAGGGTTGTGTTGTCCTTGGACAATAACGTAAAGTTTGTAAATTGGTTAAAGCCTTGTATGGATTAAAACAAGCATCTATACAATGACATGAAAATTTTGATATATGATGCTTACACATGGATTTGTGACATATGGTCATATAATAAGTTAAATAATAATGAAGGTGTTATTATTTGTTTATATGTTGAAGACTTACTTATATTTGGAACTAGCCATAATGTTGTGCATTAATCTGAATGTTTTCTTACCTCTAAATTTGATATGAAAATTTTGGTTGAGGCAAATGTTATTTTAGGCATCAAGATCCTTAAGAATAATGATTGCAATGTACTGTCAATATCTCATTATGTGGGGAAAAAAAAATTTTAAACACTTTGATATGTGACCTATGTCTATTATGTATGACTTAAAGGTGCACTTGGTCAAAAATTGTGGTGATAATGTTTCACAAGATAAATAAGCACAAATTATTAGTTGTTTAATATTTTTGACAAACTGTAGTCGCCCTGATATTGCATATGATGTTGGTAGATTGAGTAGATACACTCATAGTCCTAGTGTTGAGCATTGGGATACAATATCTATATTATTGATATATTCAAAGGGGATTTTTTTATTTTTTATTTTTGTCATATTGTGGTTATCCTATTATTTTAAAAGGATATTGTGATGTTACCTGAATCTCTGATATAGATTATGTAAAGCCCACTAGTGGATATGTGTTCACACTAGCTGAAAGGGCTGTCTCTTAGAAGTCATCCAAGTAGACTTGCATAGTGGGATCTAATACGAAAACAGACTTAGTGGTCTTAGAGAAGGCTAGGTCCGGAGCTGTATGGCTTAGAAGTATATCAATTGATATGCCTCATTTTACTAACTCTATTGTCTCTGTTTGCTTTCCTTATGATTGCCAGACTACCATAATACGTGTTAAGAGAAAAGTTTATAATGGGAAAAGTTTACATATCCAATTGAGGCTAAGGCAGCTTATTGATAATGATGTTATGCCATTGGACTTTGTGAAATGGGAAAAGTCAACATATCCAATTGAGGCTGAGACAGCTTATTGATAATGATGTTATGCCATTGGACTTTGTGAGGTCTTGGCCGATCCTTTAACCAAACGACTAGCAAGAAGGCTGGTGAGTGAGACATCTAGGGGGATTGGATTGATACCCAAGTTGCGACACTATGGCTAATGCCCAATCTCTATGACGGGTGATTCCACGCAAGAGGTTAAATGGGTAGAGGGCATTAGTGGTCCACGGGCAATGTCATTTGTTATGTGTTTTTCGCTATCTCGGTAAGGAGATTAGTGAGGAGTCCATCCCTATGGTATGAGACAGTGCTAAGTTGTAGAATTTGGTAAGGTTGAGCTTTAGGCTCTTAATGGATCCATATCCCTACCTATTGGGATGGGGTGTATCTGCACGCACTCCTGATGGATGCCACCGATTAAGTTGCAGATTGTTGGAGGTTAAGCTTTAGGCTCTTAATGGATCCATACTCCCTACTTGTTGGGATGGAGTGTTCTGTGCGCACTTCTGATGTATGCCACATATGTGTGAGTGGAAGTTGTGCCGCTTCCTATGAGACTTTTTGGGTAGGTCTCTAGAGCTCTCATGAAACCCAGTGGTGCATGGCCTGGATAAGGCGCCAACTCGCATAAGAACAACCTTGATAAAGAAAGTTATGTGGGTGGTAAGTTTGGTTTACTAATAGCTTCGTTAAAAGAGTTTTAACTCCACCATTGTCTTTTAGTTTCTACTTATTTATCCTATGTATGGTTAAAACCTTCTGGTACCATATTAATGCATGCTTTCTTTAGTTGCGTGCCTTTCCTATTTTGTGTTTGTAACATGTGGGGGATTGTTGGTGTGGGTGTGTATTCCAAAAACTTTTATTCTTATTTATTTTCTAGCCATTGGAAATTTATGAGTAAAATAGCCGTTGGGCAATTATGAGAAAAATAACCGTTAGGCAATAATTGATAATATAGCCGTTGGGCTTTTAAGGGTTATTATTAACCAATAACTATAGACTATTATCTTTATAAGTAGCCTATATAATACTCATTATAACACATTTTTCTAAAGGGTCTTTTACTACTCTATATTTTAGATATACACAAATCTACTATCTTTCTCTCCCACATATTTTTTTCTATAAGAATATTTGTTTTAAGGAAATGCAATAGAGGATTGTTCTTAAATCTTTTGTGAGTGGAAGTGCGTATATCACAGAGGCCGTCGCTATAGTCTAATTCTGGAGGGTTGTTTGGCCAAGAGAATTAATCGCACCAAGTTTTACTTTGAGTGGCACGAATCAACCTTTAAGGACAACGCTCTTTGCATGATTCTATAGCACTGTGAGATTGTTCCTAATTTTACTTAAATTTATATTATTATTGCTTATTTACATTCTTGCTAATTATTTGGGATATTGTTTGTTGTATCAACTTGTTTATTCACTATTATTTTTCAAACAATCTTAAAGGTTGATTTCTTGCTTCAAAATGGATAAACAAGTTATTGATCATGAAATTTTATATTGTGATATGATATTATGCTTATAAAGAAAAAATGCTAGTAGTTATATTCTTAGATATAATTACTTATATCTTTTGTGGAGTTTATTTTGCTATCTGGTTTATCTAAACAATTTGGTGGACTAATATTTTAGAAAAAGAAAAAAATAAATGGCGTCCATCCAAATGTGATTTTGATTCTCTAATCTAGATTAATATGTGAATAATATTATGTAACGTTGTCTTAATATGTGGATATCAACTTATTACATTTGCAATTATGTGATACTATATGTGTATTATATTTTGTAAAATTTTTTTATGTCTATTGAAATTTGAGGAACATGAGATTGAAGAAAAATGTGCGTGTTTTGATAAATTTTTTTTGGAATTCAAAAAAAAAAAAAGTTAGCAATAATTTTTAAGAGAAATGAGGTAAAATTTTATTTTTTTGGTAGAATTCTGAAGAGAAAAAAAATGGTGTAGACTTATTGTGAAGGCATTTTTATTGTTAAGTGGAATCAATAGTGCCGTATCAACGTGGTACTTCTTTTGTATAATGAAGATACAATGATACTATAATTTAATTAGATTTTATTTTCCTTGCTAAAGTATTCAAGTAATCATTTATGTTCATGTGAAAAAGAAATTGTGGATGATTAAACGTTTGTATTATACAATTTTGGTATAATAATTTTACAAAATATTAAGTGTCTTATTCTTGTAAAATTTTGGATGTTCCTAAGAGTGGTTTCTAGTAGCTAGAGGCTATTGGCTCTATGTACAAAAGCTACTATTTTTGCATCTCTTGACACAAATATATGAAATGAGAAATTATGGAAAATAATTAAAATTTTCTTTATATATATTAAAATAAATTATCCAACTAGTATTTTGGGCTAGTGGATAAGATTTAGTGGGAATAAATATTCCTTTTATCCACTAAGTGCAAGAGTGATATTAAAAATATATACACACACACGCGCGCGCGCACACACACACACACATATACATATACATATTTTTATTGGCTATATGTGTTGTTTTAAGATGGTAGATAGGTTTTTATGAATTTGAAACAAAAAGACCTTACAAACCCATAACAAGAGGAACCAAACTCCTTAGTTTGGTACATAATAATTTGGATGATTTAAAACACACAATGACTAGAGATGGTAAAAGATTTTATGTAATCTTTGTTGATGACCATTCTATATTTATTTAACTTTGTGTATTAGGAACCAAAGATGAGGTATTGGAAATTTTTATAAAATATAAAAAATAAAGTTGAGAATGGCATAAGCCTAACTTGGTGTAGTACATCAAATTACCTGATTAAAATCATATGTATTGAATTTAATTGTCCTTAAAAATAATAACATTATTTGTATTTTATTGGTCATGTTAAACATGTGCTTGAATTTAATTGAAGAACCTAATGTATTAAACTAAGGATATTGTACTTAAGTTTTGCACTTTCTCAAAACTATTACAATATCCATTATCACTTAAAAACCACTGAAAAGACTCTCCTCATCACTTGGTGCTCTCTCTTTAGTTACTCTTCATTAACTTTTCCATGGGATGCTCTCACATAATCACATTTTCATTAGTTTCTCCTTCTTCCTTAACAAAGAGTTTTCTTATTTAAAGCTAAGCAAATATTGAGAAATACCAACTTCTTGTTTTTCTTCTTCTTCTGTAGTTTTGTTGTATACTTATATTTGATTTCTATGAATGTTATGGACTTATGGTTTTTCAAAAGAATAGGAGAAACTCAAGAAAAAAAAGACTTAAGATGCTCAACTAGTCGATTAACTTGTTAGTATTTTGATATTTGAGTGCTATAGAATTACACTGGCAAAAAAATTCTATCAATAATCTTGTGTTATAAATATACTATACTTTGAGTTTTTTGTTGAATTGCAAATCAAAATAATAGTTTTAGCTTGGCCCCCCCAAGCAAAAATTCCTGGCTATGCCCCTGGGCTCTCAATGGATCTATACTCACTATTTGTTGGGATGGGGTGTTCTGTACACACTCTTGATGGATGCCACCTATGCGTGAGTGGAAGTTGTGCCGCTTCCTATGAGACTTTTTGGGTAGGTCTCTAGAGCCCTCATGAAACCCAGTGGCGCATGGCCTGGATAAGGCGCCAACCCGCTTAAGAACAACCTTGATAAAAAAAAGTTATGTGGTTGGTAAATTTGGTTTACTAATAGCTTTATTAAAAGAGTTTTAACTCCATCATTGTCTTTTAGTTCCTACTTATTTATCTTATGTATGGTTAAAACCTTCTGGTACCATATTGATGCATGCTTTCTTTAGTTGCATGCCTTTATTATTTTGTGTTTGTAACATGTGAGGGATTGTTGGTGTGGGTGTGTGTTTCAAACACTTTTATTTTTATTTATTTTCTAGCCGTTGGGCAATTATGAGAAAAATAGTTTTTGGACAATTATGAGAAAAATAACCGTTAGGCAATAATTGATAATATAGCCATTGGGCTTTTAAGGGTTATTAGTAACCAATAACTATAAACTATTGTCTTCATAAGTAGCCTATATGATATTCATCATAACACATTTTTCTAAAGGGTCTTTTTACTACTCTATATTTTAGATATACACAAGTCTACTATCTTTCTCTCCCACATATTTTTTTCTACAAGAATATTTGTTCTAAGAAAAGGCAATCGAGGGTTGTTCTTAAACCTTTGTGAGTGGAAGTGCGTACATCACAAAGGTCAACGCTATAGTCTAATATTGGGGGGTTGTTTAACCAAGAGAACCAATCGCACCAAGTTTTACTTTGGGTGACATGAATCAACCTTTAAGAACAACACTCTTTGTGTGCATGATTCTATAGCACTGTGAAATTGTTCCTAATTTTACTTAAATTTATATTATTATAGCTTATTTACATTCTTGCTAATTATTTGGGATATTGTTTGTTGTATCAAACTTGTTTATTCACTATTATTTTTCCAACATGGTGTTGGCTAAAGGTTTTAGATTTGTTCAAGGAAGAGCTTGATCGGCCATGAAAATTTTTGAGAGAGAGAGAAAGAGGACTTTAAAATTTGTTGAATTTAGTGTGCTCATCAACAGTGCTCAATAAGTGTATTGAGCACACTGTTCATTTGTTAACTTTTGAGAATAAATTATTGAGGTTGATGCACGAGATTTTTAAGGAGTTTATTTTATTTTTTTTTTAAATTTTAAACTAAAGGGGGTTTTAACTAATCTGTTACGAGTCCTCTTAAAGATAAAATCTTCTAAAACTAATAAATATACATCTTTAAATAATTTCAAAATGTTGTTCCAAAGAAGCTTACTGTTAATTGAATAAAAATGCTAATCTTTCATTGAGCATTAGAATAACACCACCACAAGTAAGAGCAAATTTATAACCAAATAATCATTAGCATAACGTCAAACAAACACATATTATATGAGAAAAACTTAGGGTTTGTGTTTTATTTAGGAAGAGGAGAAAAAAAATAAATAACAATATTATGTAATATATTTTTAAATTTAAATATATATTAAATATAGATGGCATCGGGTAGGGTTAGGCAGGTTTGTAAATCTCATGACCCAAACCCAACCCGACCCACTGTAAGGAAAAAAAAAAAAAAAAAAAAATTCATGACCCAACCCAACCTATCAACTCCCCTAAAAACCGATCTAACCTTGCAGGTTGGGTTTGGTCAGGTCGGTTTTGGCAAGTTCATTGCACACCCCTAATCTGAACTATATAGAGAAATATATATTGATTTCTCAAATTTATTTGCTTCAAGCGAGGTCGAAAAATATAGCAAATAAGCCAATAAGTTAAAACAAATTAAGCCTATCCAAACACTCAGGAATTCATGTGAAAAATGGTGCGAAATAAGAAATTTTTGGTGTGGAAATAGTAATTTTTATGGAAAAGTTTTTCTTATAGAGATTTTCCCTTCTTATATATACAGTTAAAAAACTAGAATAGAAAAGTCTGAGCTAGGGACCGCCGCGTTAATTGCTGGTGACCCACTTAACTTGTTTGATTCTTGAAGGAGCTCAAGTTTGAAACCTCTTTTTTTTTATTAGATTTGAAGTACAAACTTTTTTTTTTTTTTTTGGTAATAAAAAACTAACTCTTTTATTTGCTTCTGAAGTTGAGCTCAAGTTTGAAACCTTTTTTTTTTATTAGATTTGAAGTACAAACTTTTTTTTTTTGGGTAATAAAAAACTAACTCTTTTATTTGCTTCTGAAGTACAAACTTCAGAAGCAAATAAAAGAGTCAGTTTTTTATTTTTTCAATACAGAATCATGGTGTCATATCGTATCTAGATCCTGTTACCCAAAATAAAAAAATTAAAAAAAAAATCTTTGAAAAAATATATATATGAATTGATGATGTCATATAAAAGCATAATATCTATTATCTAACTTTAAGAAAATGCGAAAAGCAAACAATTTGACATGAAGGCGCATTTAATTGTTTTGTTGTAAAACAATTTATAACTTAAAATGTTTTCAGCTGAAATTTTTTGGTGTTTGATTACATTTTTGGAAATACTTTGAAAAACACTTCCAAGTGTTTATTGCAACATAAGAGGAGAAAAAAAAAATTATCATCCCACAACCCGAAAATATTTTTAGGGTTAACCAAAGTTTTACAACGAAACATAATCACCCAAAAAATGTTGAGAATGTTTCCACATCTCTTTTGAAATGGGTTAGGTGAGTTACATGAAAAACTATGATTATGTCTTTCAATTTGTGAAAGTAATAATTTCCTTTCAACAACTAACATGGATAAGAAAGTTTTGTAGACTTGAATTGCATGTAAAAAGTTGAATCTTTGATTTATATATATATATATATATGCAGTGGGCAGTCGGCACTAGTACGAGTTCAATCTGGTGGAGGTTGGTTGCGGACCTTGCGGTTCAGCTACAACCTAGATAAAAATGATTCGGGTTAACAGTGCTACTCTATCAGGAACCAGATGAAAGATAAAAATAGTGTAAACTGCCTTATTGTTTATTTTTTCTATAATTTGTGAGTCTCAAGAGAATCATGTACTTATTTTATTTATAATATTTTTAGCAAAAAATTTCATCCAAAATTAAATAAATTATTCCCAAACTGACACTTAAAAGCTAGCATGTGCATCTACACGTGTAATGTGTTAGACTGTTGATTTTCAATGTATGTGTTCTTGAAGTCAATTTCACGAATAGTTTATTTTGACTAATTAAAATGTAAATGTGCCCATGCTGCAATATATGTAAAATGAGTTATGTGCAACACGTCTAATTTTATAACATTCATACACTACTTTCTGTAACACTCATGCAGATTTTTTTTTTGTAAGATCATACGTGAACTTTTAATAGACTACTTGTATTCATTAGACCAATTTTACACTTTCCCTTATATTTCTCTTAGTAAAAAATGTTATATTCATAATATTTTTATAATAAATCTTAAGTAATAAATTATTATTGGTACGTAAAAAAATAATTTAAGTTGTGAATTTAAATTAGAACTAATAACAACTTATTAATTTGTTATGAAAATGTTGTAAACGTTACACTTCTCTATTTACAAAGTAATACAATTTTTTTTATCAAATAATTGTAAATCATAGAAATTAAAATGATAATAATAATAATAATAATTTTTTTTTTTTTTTTTTTTTTTTTGAGTTGGCCGACAACACGTGGATGATGTTACTAAACTACATGCGCTCCCAGGTCCCAAGCTCCACCTTATTTATTTATTTGGACACAAACTTCACCTCATGTACTCTCTTCTTTAGCCTTTTTTAGTATCATGAATCCATGTGCTTTTTTGAGTGGTGTTGTGACTAGCTGGTGGAAAGCGATGGAGTCTAAAGCCAACGACTATGATCTGACCTTATAAATTTTTTTTTAAAAAAATAATCAATATATGATTTTCTAGGAAATGATTTTTTCTGTTTTTGATATTTTTTTTAGCACTCATAAGTCATATCTCTTACATATAGGCGTGTTCAAATTTATTCCAATGGACCTACAACTTCCATTTTATGAACAGAATATTTAAGTAGTATGTTAAAATCGTATAAAAATTCTAAGATTAGATCGTATTTCTAGCCAAATCAAGAAGTTTATGAGTTGAAAACTGAAAAATGGTTAGTCTATAATGCAAAATGTAGAGGAAAAAAAAATTATCCTATAAGAAAATTTTAAGAAAAGTATCTCTTGTAACAAGCATATTTATTAAATCATTCACATATCAATCCAATAAGTGAATACTAGAAATGACAATAGGGTGGGTATGGGATGAGTTCCTTTTATTCCCTTCCCCACCCACAATTTAGGGTAGGCTTTTTTCCCATAATCCTATACTCGTGGGCAATTGTGGGGGTGCCTTCCCTGCCCCATCCCACTCAATTTTTTTGTTTTATAAGTTATTAAAAATTTATTTAAAATATATTATAAATTAAACTAAAATTTATTAAACATCAACAATCAAGTTCAAACATTACTAAACCTTCTAAAAGTATAAGACAGCAATTCAAGTTTTAAAAAACTTAAAAATTAACAATTTAAACATAACAATATAACAATCAAAATAATAAACAATTTAAATCTTAAACATAAAAATATAACTTCAATAATACAACAAAGACATCATAAATCTAACTTTGAAGGCTAAAGTACATATATGCCTTATAGGAAAACCAATAAAAAGTACTATAAAATGATTTTTTTTCTTTTTAAATTTATAAAAATAAATGGGGCAGGATCTCCAATACCCAGCCTCACCCCAAACCTACTTCGAGGGCCAATTTAAATTACCCTCCTTGGTGAATACTAAGTGTAAAGGGTTTTTTTTTTTAAGAAAGTAATAAGCGTGAAGTTGATGGGTTTAACTGTGATACAAGAGTATAAAGTTAAATATTATGATATTCACTCATTAAGTTACTACACGAGCGACTTGGTATATTTAATACAAGATATACTTTCTCAATTTTTAGACCTAACTTACTAAATGTTACAATTATATTTATCAAAAATCAATGAAAAGTTGAAACAATACAGTTCACAAATTTACTGTTAACCTCTTGGCTCAAGGGGCATCTCGATTAGTTATACCCTTAACACTTTACTGTAGTTTTTGAAAAAGAGTTTTACTAATTGGGAAATAGAGTGAGGTTTTGCATTTCCAAGTACTTCCACTTCACAGTTGGCACTGGGCATTTCATGTTTTGTTTAGAGTATTCCTAGCGAGGAGAGGTTGGGACTTGGGGGGTTGGTTATTTGGTCTTTTTCTTTTTCATTAAATCAAGGGATTATAAGGGCAAATTATTTCCAATCTGATCTTACAAAATCATGTTAAGGAACTTATTGAATAAACAATTCTTTTTCTTTGCATTGAACAAATAATTTCTCGTGATGATTTGGTAATATAATAATGCGAATACTAATATCAGAGGGAAAAAACAAAAGATGAACCGGTGGGTGGATGATATTATTGGATTGGTCAATTAAAAATATAGAAAGTTTGCAAACAAGTTAAGAAAGGAACAAAAAAGGGAAAATTATCCTTTTCAATAGCCGTCTTAAACGAGTGCAATTTGACGATAATTTAATGTAATGTCAGAGGAGATAGGTACATATTGCCGTTTACATGGGGCAATTGTTTGTAGGGTCTGCAATTGTAAGGTCTCAAACTCTCAATCTCTATACCAGAAATCATGCATAATTTTCTCTCTTTCTGACTTGTCTTTGTTGTTCAATTGGAATCACAGTCTACACCTATCTTCAAACAAAGTGACTAGGAATAAGCACTTGCTAGGCGGCTTCCAACCCCAAAATTGTACAAAAGAGTTGCCCTCATTGTTCCCCAAAGTCAAATGGGTTCACATCAACTTCATAACCGACCCCAGAACTTTTTTGGGAGTACTTTACTAGAATCAGATAAGTCAAATTAAATGCTTGTTAAATTCATTTTATTATATATATATATATATATTATAAAGATGGCATGATCAATTGAGAAACTTGTGCAAAGTGTGACCTCTCTTTTTGTTAACCAATTAGTCAATAAAAAATAGTTGCTTTCTCTAACGCAATCATTGATGAGTAGCCCCAATAATTATAGTATTCCTGAAAGAATGACCCAATTGTTGGGTCATTGGGTGAAAATGAAGTTTCATTCCATCAAATAATACGATTAACGATTGGAGCCGACATGAATGACGTACTGTATGACCCAAGTTCACCCTTCCCTTCATATGAATGCCACTAGTTCTACCACTGTGTTCGGCAACTTGGCTTAAATGCCTAATCTTAATTGGTCAAAGATTTGCTCTAAACCAGTTTGGAGAAATTTTCTTCAACCCATTACATGGCAATTTATAAGACTATTCATGTGTTATGTGACTAAAACTACACGTTTGATCTCTTCAATTACCACATAATGAGTTGGAAGAAAATAGTTTCAAACCGGTTTGGAGCTAAACTTTTTCCCATCTTAATTTATCAATTAAAAATGGTTGATATGGCTCTAAAGTTTGATCACCCCATATGAGCCTTCTCCTTGATAGTTTGTTTACTAATTTTGACCGAGCAATCAAAATCAAGCTAAAAAAGCAATATTCTGTGATGATAATGAGCCAAATTAATTAGTGATTAAAGTAGTCTGAGCTTAAACAAATCTGGTAGATTAAGCAGGACAGTGTGGAACCTTCAAATTCAAGCTGTTGCAATTCAAACGGGACCATATATATGTAGGCCATATCCAGCAAAAGCTAAGCTAGTTGATTAATTGTATTTATTAGAAGTTGCTTAGTGATTGAGTAAGGGAAAGGAAGAAAGCAGAATAACATCATATATTTGCCTTTCCACAGCATGATTGACGATGTATTGTATGTCTTCACTCAAAATCAAAACTCAATAATAGCAGCAAACCCTTTAATTCTTTTGTATTGGCTGCATCTACCTAACTTCGTATTTTTATATACACAAGACATGCGGTCCTAGCTAGGCAGCTAATTGATTGTGGCTTATTTAGTCAAGTAATTCACACGCTAAAATAGTAATGGACCCAAAGCATAAATCACACATTTATTTTCATAAAAACATGTAGACATATAGAGACTTCGCAGAAGCTCTAACTCTAAGGAACTTTCTCATATTATGCTTGCTTAGGCCTGTCCACCTCATTAGTCATTACCTCAACCCCTTTTTAGAGTTAAGTAGCTTATCCACTTCGAAAAATGTTAGCTTTGGGGAACAAGTTTATGCTTGTTCTACTTCAACTCCAAGTTACATTCAATTTTCTTTTAGTGATGAGATTCGAAGCTAATATCATTTTCAGTGTTATTCTTACCCCTTCTTTCACTTTAATCTAAGCCAAACTTAAAAATTCTTTGTTCTCTTAAAAAAACGAGAAAAGGAGAGCTGAAAAGGAACGTAAGCCCAGGGCTTGACCTTCGACATAATTGACCTACAACATGGATAAAAATACATTGGACACTAAAACCTTTTTCTTGGTTGGGGGGGGGGACCAAGTAATGGTCATACACTTTAAGACAAAGTTAGGCACTTGTATTTCTAGAGGAAAATGAGGAGAAAACAATGGGCAGAAAGAAAAATATGACTTTGAGGTATGTATTAAAAGCCTTCTTTAAAGTGATAATTATTCCCACTCAAAAGACTTGGTTGTTGGATTTATAGTAATTCACCTCTAGGATACGACAAAGTAACCCAATGAAAATTCAATTCTGAAATTTCTTCTAAAAGATATTTCTTTTATGAATATGATTTGGGTTCTTAATTTATACATTAGGAAGAGTCATAACTATTTGAATTGACACCTTTACAAATATAATGAGTTTTTAGATTCATCCATATATAACTCTTAAAATAAATTGTTTTAGTTATTTCTGAATGAAAAACTTATTTAAATGGATTATGATCCAATGCATCTCATTTTATTTCAATAAAATAAAATTCACCATCTGATTTTAGTCACACACACGTGCCACATGTCCAAGTGCCAAGTTTGCCACACAACAAGTAATTAAATAGATCCATTTATTATTTATTTGCTTGTTGTGTTACTTTATATATACCCAGAAAAAAGTTCTGTAAATTTTCTTCATGAAACAAGACTATTTGAAATATAAAATCAATCACTTCCATACACCTTTATATCACTACTTAAGTATTAGATTTTTAACAATATTACTGAACATTTTTCCTCAACCAATTGGTCCAATCCAACTAACTTATAGTTTTAGCTAGTGTAAATTTCTTTTTTGTTTTCATGATCTAGTGGTGTCTTTTTCTTTTTCTTTTTTCTTTTTTCTTGAATTAGTAAAATGTATTCAATCAACTTATAGTTTTAACTAGTGTTATTTATTATTATTTTTTTTTATCGAATGGCATTCAGTACTAAAAACACAGACAAATATTAGATAGCAATTTTAATAATTGATGGTCACAAGACAGAAATATAGCAACCAGCCCTCAATAGGTAGAAGATAGTGGAAAACTTTATCACATATACTTTTGCACATAATTCATAATTGGCAGTACGACCGTTGAGTTTTTATGCCATTTGACAGAGCATTTCTTGTTTGAGTCCAAGGCTCCTAGCCTGGAGCCCAATGGGCCCTGCACCTTGTTAAGCGTCTTTCACAAATGCCACAAACTAGTTTTGTAGGATGCAAAGATTATAAAACCTGGCCCATTTCTAGATAAGGTCGTACACACATGTATCCTATGCTGTCATGCTGTGGTTAAGTGATTGCTATTGTTAGAATTGACGTGTTTAGCCTAATGGCCTACCTTTGTAGCAAAAAGCTTTTAGTGACTATAAAATGATTTTTTTTTCCTTTAATTTTTTTAGAATAATTATAAAATGAACTTGATTGTTAACAAAGACTCATTAAATGGTAAATATAGTAGACTCAACATTAAATTAATAGTAAGTACTAAGTAGGATTATGATTACTTTGACTGCACTACAAGTTTCTAGTACAAATTGTATAATGAACTAGATTAGGATAATAGATTTGAGTCTTAACAAGGATTGAGTTCTGATATATTTAATATCCACTCAAACTAAAGGTATAAGTTTGATGACATTTTGCATTTAGAATTCAAGATCATTAAGGTAAATATGGCCAAGTTGGACCAAATTGGAAATGCAAAACATCACCCTCGATGCAATGCACAAAATAGATGTTGGCAACAACATGATGAATGATGGCTTCACTAGTAGAATGATGACATTGAGTGTAGACAACGCCACCAGTGGGTAGTCAACAATTGGTTTTTGAAGGGCACATTTACCCTTGTTCGGCATCATGAGTGAGCGGTTGTGAGGGGCTGCGTCTGCCACTGTGAGATACATGTATTAGTGGTTGCATGGGGGAGCACGGAGGCATGCTTAGGTGCTTGGGTAAGGGTAGGACCTTTTCACTGCATGTGAAGGTTGATATTACAACAATTCTTTTCATATCTTGTAGATTGGTTTAAGAGGGATTGACTTTTGTGATTGGTGATGGATTTTTTTCATATATTGTAGATTGGTTTTAGAGGGATTGACTTTTGTGGCTGGTGATGGAAGTCAATGTTTGGAAGGAGTAGATCTACAATGATCAATAAAATCGCTAAAAAAGAAAAATGAAAAAAAGAGATGCTCCTACTAGAAAAGAACACTAGGGATAAAGAGGAAATTAAACATGAGATTAGTGACTCTGATAAATAATAAAACGCAGAGAAGACATATGCTTTACGACTGAAGACATGCAAAAAAAAAAAAAAAAAAAAAGGAAGGAGAAATATTAATTGTATAATGTATTATAATTCAATTATTTATAGAATTGTAAAAGGTTAGGGAGGCCTATATACAGACATGTTTTGTTAGTGCAGTACAAGTTAGTCCAATGGGCATGGGCTTATATGGGCCTACAATCTAATGTGATCTAACGAAATAGACAAAGATAATGCATTTGGGGCCTTCACTAGTATTATTCATGAGTAGATATAATTCATTTTCTCGTAAATAAAAACTATTTGTTTCATTTTTGGTGTTTTACTTTATACCCACTACATGTCACCAATTTTTCTTTTAATCAAAATTTAAAATAAAAATTAAAGAAAAACTAAATACGTACATAGTATATAATATATAGTTGATGAAACATAAAATAAACATGCACCGAGAGCAGCTCAAAGCATTTCTATGCATTTTCTCCTCTACTTGTCAAATTATCCTCCATAAAAGATGTTGGTGAAATTTAATATTAAAAGTAAATAAAGATTTTTTTTATAATTTATTAAAAGTAAATAAAGCTCGATTGTTAATTAGATAAATAAAACCCATTATGGAAAAGTTGAGGAAGTAACTTGCATTTAAGTTAAGTTGAATTATTATTATTATTATTATTGAGAACTAGTTAAGTTGAATTATTAATGTAATAAATTTGGTGTAGATTAGGAGAATACTTAGGGATATATAAATTCACACAACCATCCATGTCATAATTTTTAAAAAATTTTGTGTCAGTCATATCTCGTATCATGTCATATTTCTTAGATTTTAGTGTACTAAAAATCCTAAAATCTTAAGGATGACAATATTTAAAATCCAAAACCGCACTGCATTAGGAAAATTGGAAAAATACTAAGAATCTACGTTCAACAGTTTTTAAGTTTAATTGATGCAATATGTAATTTACACATACGATTTATAGATGTTTTAACACAACCATTTTTTTTTTTTCCAAAGAAGACCAAAATACGAACTGAAAAGTTGAGATTTGCAGTCCACCATTTGGCAGTTGGATATGAAGAATCCATAGCAATGCCACAAAGACCTTCTTTAGCCTTTATATCCCTCTGCATCCTTATGTATCCTTCCTCACCCCAACTAGTACCCCATGAATTCTTAACAAGCCAGCATTTAGTACCATCACTTAACACCATGGTCTAGCATGGTTCCACACTCTCCTGTGAAAACACCACTCGAGTAAAACTGGAAAGCAGATCCTGAAGCTTCAATGGAGACTGATACTGGTTGGTTTGCCACAGCTTTCAATAATGCATTCTCGCTCTAAGCAGGAACTTTTTCATAGCCCTTAATCTTAGTCGCATACTCGCATGAGAGGCTTCCTCTTTAGTGTTACAAGTCCCATCAGCTCCCTGGTATGGATAGTTGGCTTCAGTGGCGATACCTCCACTCTGTATTATGAATTCAAAGCCATTTTCCATAAGACCACCCTCACATCCTTGATCCTCACCTTTAATGTCACAATCCACAAGTTCTTGCTCAGATAAGGAAATCAATTTACCGGTTGTTAGTTGTGTAATTCCCTCCGTTGCAGCCACGGTTGAGAAGGCCCAGCAACTACCTGTTTAATTACAAAAGAAAATTCTTGGTCACTTTTATATCGTAGTTGTGTAAATATGTTTTGAGGAGACTTAATATGCCCTCAAATAAAGTTTATTTAATTATCAGTTAGTATTATTTTGCTTATTTTATAGATTATAATTAAATGGTAAGGTTTCTGTTCCGTGTACTAGAGCATTGGATGAAATACGAGACTGACACATGATCAATTTTGGACACATTTCATGTCTGTGTCATGATTAATAATTCAATGCATTGAACAAAAGCCAAACCCATAAGTAAAAGGTTCTGTTACGAAAAATCACGTTATGTTATTGCTAGATTTGCTAAATTGACAATGTATAACTCTTTTATGGAAGAAGTACAAAAAGAAAACCAATGTTAAATATTGAAGGGTCCTAGCCTAGCCTTTTGAAGAACCCACAATGATTTATCAAAGAATCTTCTAAAAGTTTAGGCCATAGGTTAGAAGTATTCTCTCTGAAATCTCTATACACTAAAGCATGAGTTTTCTTTCCAAACAACTGAATTATAATGGTTGGATGTACGTCTTTAATTTTTTTCTCTGCTTTCATCAATATCTTACTAGTTGTGTAATAAAGTGAAAATTCAAAATATAATAATCATTATAATTAATGTACTGATAATTAGGTGTTTTTCTTATTTCTTACCACACTGGCCCTGGTCCTTGATGGGAGTAACAGCACCTTTCTTAACCCAGTCCATACTAGCAGGCACAGCAGTCACATTTTCATACCTAAATGATGCTTCTTTTGTTAACCCCAGTATACAAGGGCTCCTATATCCATTACGGGAAGCCTTAAATTCTTCGTTAGTTTGATCAGCAAATTCGTTAATGCTTAGCTTGTATGGTCGATTCCCAGCAGCATTGAATGACTCTATGAACTTCACATTGTCGTTGAATATGTTGAAACGCCTCTCCTTCTCTGCAGCATCTTTGTAGACTTTTCCATACTTCACTATCCATTCCTCATGTGTCTGGGTTAAGGATGCGTCGTGAAGATTGCGCGACATTACTTGAGAAGCCAAAACTACCAATATGAGGAACAAAGCAAATATACATTGCCCTTGATGTGTTGAAGCCATTGTTTGTATAACTGATAATAGTTGTGGCAGAGTAATTCTGTCAATGTATTGGACTAGAGAGAAGAATAATATAGGTTGGTGTGTACATAACCCTTTAGTTGTGCCTTGGTTTATGTAGAGAAAAAATACACTTAAAATAGAACTTGCTCTCTAAATTTACAAGCAATTAATTGTTTTTTGATGGAGAGTCTCTGATTAGTAGAGTACCGGGCAAATTGCTTATGATTACGATAGCCAGGTTAAGTTCCGTATAAGCTGCTTTGCTGTGTACGTTGTCCAGAATTTTTTGAGATGCTCACTTAGTGAATTCATTACATTTGAAAACAAAGGAACATTCAAAACTTATTTGCCTAAAATAATAACAATAACACATGAGCAGCTTGTAATTTGGAATTTTATGTGAGTTTTTAGGTGCTCATTGTCATAGAATGTTCATAAATTGACTAATAATCCTGTAAGCATGCATATTAAGCCTGGGTAGTCCTTAAAAGACCAAATTTATATACCGTAAGTGGCATGGAGAGGCGTTTGTCTCGTTGGTAGATAGGTTCCAAACAAATAAAGTTTCATGTCTTTGAGAGTACTTCTGCCTCATTGGTTGGTTTTTTTTTTTTTTTTTTTTTTCTTAGACCATTTTCTCATTGGATTTTAGTAGTGTAAGAGTCTGAATGGCAAATTAGAGTAAGTAATCTCTTAGGCTAAAATAACCGTAAAAGATATTAAATCCCAAAGACTCTAAACTCCATTACCCGGAAGTAAAATAAATTTCATTAAGTAAATATAATACTTGAATTTCTATTTTTCTTCTGAATTAACATACAAATATTTTGCCAAAAGTATTGTAATTTAAGGTATCAAAATCATATGTCCCACTCTCTTTGTTTCCCTCAAAATATGCCACTTGTCCACTCATTCTTAATTTTATGTTATTTTATTTGACCGGTACTTCCTAGTGTTTTCAATTATGAAGTCTAAAAGAAACTTTTCTCCGGGAAGGCCAAGTCAAATGTATCATTATATTCCGGTATCCTAAACTCTCTTAATATAAATGAGTGTAACTTTATTTTTCGAAAACAAAAAAAATATTTTGCTAAAGATATTTACTTAATGACTTATACATCACAAAAGAGTCAATATTAAAAAGAAAATAAATGAGGCAACAAAAAATTAAAGAGCATTTATACTTTTTTTTTTTTTAATGAAAGGGGTCATTTCTACCACTTCACACCCTTGGTGCGATGGTCACTCCACAAGTATAAATACTTGTGGGGTGTGGGGAGCAAGGGCCGAAGTTTAAGTCTCTAGGAGGGAACTTCACACACATATACACTTAGATTAAGCTATAGTAGAATTCTATTTTGTATAAAAAATAAATAAAAAATAAAAATTCTAACATTAAATTAGGGGGACAGGGGCATTTTTGAAAAATTCAGGAGGCCTTAGCCCCTAGACCCCTCTGCCCATGTTCTGCCATGTCTTAAGTACCATCCAGCTCAACTCACTTGGTGGTTGTATACATATAACTTGGCGATCCTTTATAATGGAACACATTATTATGTATAAAGTCCCCCCAAATTTAATTTATTGTTACAAAATTACAAATTCATGATTTTTATACATAAAATTTAGGAGACATTTCTTCACAACACTCCCCTTATTGATCAAGAAAGCAGGGAGACTGTGACATATTGAAGAAATTAAACCCATAACTCACAATTATATAAATAACATTTAGACAATAGGATAAGCGGCTTCTTTGGCAATGAGACAAAGACCTTCCTTATCATCTGTACCTCGCAAGAATCTCATGTATCCATCCTCACCCCAATCAGTACCCCACGAATTCTTAATAAGCCAATAATCTAAACCATCATCACTGGTACCATAACCAACTATTGTAACATAATGAACATCATCGCCCAGATCACCACAAGCTCCTGCATAAACACCACTAGAATAGAATCGGAAATCGCCTCCAGTACGAATGGTAACAGCGACAGGTTGGTTTGCTACAGCTTTCATCAGTGATGTCTCACTAGGCGCAGGGTACTCATAGCCATTAATCTTAACTGCATAATTTGACGCATCTTGTTTTTGACAAGTTTCATTGATTCCCACATAAGGGTAGTTTTCCTGTGTGGTTAGGCCCCTTGTTGAAGTGTAATTGTAGGCATCTTCTGGCAATCGATAAGCACATCCAAAGTATTCAATTTCATACCCGTCTACATAAACTGCACAATCCATGAGTTCTTGTACTGACAGGGAGATCAGTTTGCCTGTAGATATCTGGTGGATCCCCTCTATAGTTGCCAAGGCTGCGAAAGCCCAGGAACTTACTGGTGTTTTTCAAATACAAAAGCAACCAAAGTTAAAGACAAGATTATGAGATAGTTACAATAAGAGAGTAAATATACATTGTTCTCCAATGCAACAATAACACAACAAATTTCACAATTTTTTTTTTTTAATTTTTGAATGTGGTAGAGAGTATGATTTTAGATAGAATAGAATAGAGAAAAAGTATATAAGTGGTCAACCCTAACTAATTTGTTTGAGAATTCATAGTCAACTCAAAAATTTTGAAACTAAGGCTTTGTTGCTATTGTTAATGTGGCAAAATGTGATTTGTTTAAAATTACTTTCATATAGAGCCACCATTCATTAACGTTGCTTTTTGAAAGTGCAAGCCCTAGTTAATTAGGTGCTAATTTAGACCCCCAAATTTTGATTATGGCTTAATCAGTTTTAAGCTAATCACAATTAATGAGGAATTTACGTGATTAACAAATTAGCTAAGCACGATGTGTTATCATAGAAAAAATCCAAGATTACACATGATGTATTATCAAAGAGAAAAATTGAAGAACTTGACATAAAAACCTCTATAGCCCTCCAAGCCAGAAATGATTAACTAGTGAATGAGTTGAAATACAAGAATCTATACACAAAGACCCTTCAATTCTAAGCTACCTAATAGGCCAATGTACTTAAGCCCTCTAAGCTCTAACTACCGTTGGACTTATAGGAGTCTTGTCTTCAACTAGCTTCCAAATCCTGCAAACAAGCTATATTGCACCTTCAAGCCTTACTAGCTGAAATTGGGCAAACTCCAATGGTTCCCAAGGGTCCAAACAATACTCACAACACTAAGGTGAAGAATAATGTGAAGGATCAAATCTCCTCTCATAGGATATGGTTATGGTGAAAGGGAGAAGGTAAAAAGAATAAGAATGATTTAGCTCTAGGTTTAAGTATCTCTCTAACTCTACAATACGAGTTTCCTCACTACTAAAAATTGTGGGAATATGATGTATATGTAGTGGGTATGGGAAAGGTACATTAGGTTATCCAACTAACTAATTTCATTTTAGTACCAAGCCACTCACGGGACAACCTGTCTCGCAAATTGTCTTGTGAGTTGCTCTCAATAGAATTTTGAATCCCCCTTGAGCAAGCCATATGCATCACTTGTGGGTTGCTTGGTCTAGCGAGTTATCTCGCAAGTTGGCAGATCTAGATGCTCTTCATGATCTCTAGGCCCTACCCACTTACAATAAAACCCACAAAATACATAGAAATTAAGCATAAAGAATTAAAGATATACAAGTCACTAATTTTTCTTTTAATCAAAATTTAAAATAAAAATTAAAGAAAAACTAAATAAGTACATAATATACTATAGTTGATGAAACATAAAGTAAACATACACCCAGAGCAGGTCAAAGCATTTCTATGCATTTTCTCCTCTACTTGTCAAATTATCCTCCATAAAATATGTTGGTAAAATTTAATATTAAAAGTAAATAAAGCTTTTTTTATAATTTATTAAAAGTAAATTGTGGGGACTGCTTTTGCGGCCCAGAGCCCAAAGGGTATGGGTCCAGGGCCCATCGAACCCCGCAATGAATTTGTAGAGGGTGGTTCGAAGGTCTAGGCGCTGGCCGGCGTTTCACGAGGCGTGAACGCCGTTCTCTTTTTATTGAATAAATACTTAGAGTCTCTTTACAGTTGGGGGATGCTCCTCGGCCCACGGCCGAGGAGGCTTTCTTCCCTTTTGTTTCGCCCCCTTCTCCAGGAGGGATTTTCTTACGTTATATACTCTTTACCTAACCAATTCTAGCCCTACACGTGTTGGGTGATTTGGACAATACTTCAGATGCTCGTCCCATCAGCCGCCGTCTCAGTCTCTTTGAGAGTCGCGGCAACCAAGGTGACGTTGGTGCAGGGTCCTTTCATCATTAATGCGGCTAGGGCGGTAGTCAGGTACATTAAATGTGGAGGTGACTGCTTGTCACGAGCTTGTCCCTCGAGTTCTTGGACGTCCGACGATGGGATCATCCTCGGACTTGGGGCGCCTCCTCGGCCCGGGCCTTCGGCCAGGAACGAAGTGGGCTGGGCCGTAGGATTCTTTGGCCCCACAATAGCCCCTCAAAATCTTTGCTGTTCGCATCCTCGGGCAGAGAGGAAGATTTTGATGTCCTCGGTTCTGCCACGCGTCCCATTAAGTCTAGTCCTCTGTCAGTACTGGAGCCTTTTCATCTACCCCAGACGCGTTAATGGCGCCTCGAAGCGCGCAATGCGCCTTTCATTAAATCATGACGGCTCCGTGCCCCCCACGTCCAACGGGAGGATGATAATCCAACGGTGGGGATTCGCCTAGTAGTTAGGGACGGGAAAACCCGCCCGGTTCCTTGATTTGGGGTATAAATACCCATCCGAAAGCCCGGTTCCTCTGTCCACTCGCACTCAAGAGTCTACATCTCCCGCATAAAAAGCCTGTCCGAGGAGCTTCTACTCATTTCTGTAAGTCACTCTATCTCTCTTCGAACTTTTTCCTTCTCCATCTCTGCCTCTTTTTCATTCGCTCTCTCTTAGCTCGCTTAGGCATCATTTGGGATGGGTATATTTAAGAAGTATGTATTCACTGAGGAGGCGATGGAGAAATTCATCGCCGATTATAAGATACCGGCCAACGTGGGCTTGAGGTATTGTGCGGAGGGTGAGTGGCGCTTCCGGAGGCAGGAGGGTGAGGTGGTGATTCCCATCGTTGCCTTCGTTGAAGGTGGCATGAGGATACCCATGGGGCCGGTGATGAGGGACTACCTGATGCACTTCCGGCTAGCCCCCACCCAGTGTGCCATCAACGTCTTTAGGATTCTGGGCTGTGTGGATGCCCTAAATGAGAAGATGGGACTAAGACTGACCCACCATGACGTCAACTGGTGTTATAACCTCCAGTGCCTGAGGGGCGAAACTTACTATCTGAAGACCAGGGATGACAGGGTTCGGCTTATTCAGTGCCTTCCTGAGTCCAGCAAGGGGTTGAACAAGGACTTCCTCATCGTGTCTGGAGAGTGGCATGATGGCCTTCACTGCCCAACGACAGAGGGGACCCCAGGTGGGCAGTGGGAAAATGGGGGGAGAGTCCTAGGATCCTGATCAGTTCCATCCTTTACTTCATCCATTTCTTTTTATCCCGTCTGGTTTCTCACGTGAATGTGTTTCCTCTTGCAGATCCGCATGCCTTCACGCGCCACTTCAGCCTGATCAACCGAGAAGACTTGCAAAAGGCGCTGAGGGCAGAGGTTTTCGTGAACGAGGCCGACAATCAGGTTAGGGCCGCTCACCAGATCTTGAAATACGACCCGGCTCACAAGTCATTTCCGGCGCCGAAGTACGTGATCAGGGCAAAGGATCCTCGGCTTCGAAAAATAACCGTGACCGAGGACGGGTTCCGGTTCCCCGAGGTGCCCTCCACATCAGAGGGCGTAGTACCTGAGGATCCCTCTTCCTCCCTTAGATCCTCAGAGGTTGCAGAAGAAGGCCTAGAGAGGGAAGTGGAAGTTGCTGACTTTGGTCCCGCCGAGGACGAATTTGGCGTGTTTGAACAAGTCTTTCAGTTCGAGGACCCTCCAGGAGACTTGGGTGACCCTCGTCTGTCTAAAGTAGACTTCTCAGTGTCCAAGTCCTCTTCCAAGCACGAGATGGGTTACAAGAAGAGGCCTCAACCTAGCCTGTCGGATCTGATTTAAGGCCAGCCGGGGAAATCGAAGCCAGAGCTTCCTCCTCCTCCTCCAAAAACTCATTCTGCTCAGGGCAGGCCGGCCTCTACCCAGTCGAGGCTTCCTCCTTCTCCATCCAAGACGAGTCTACCTTCTAGGCATGAGCCTTCCGATCCCAAGCAGAAAAAGGATAAGGGCAAAAGGCCGGCTAATGAAAAGTCCGGGTCCCCACGGGAGGGGGATGATACTCGGCGGCCATCCAAGCAGCTGAAGATAGGCTCCCAAGGTCAGGAAAAGCAGGTTGACGCCGAGCCCGAGCCTCAGGCCTGGCTTCCTGGCCCAATGCTCCACGGGGGGCCGCTGAGGGAAGACTCCTCCCTTAGGGATTTCAAAGAGGGCGAAGGCGCGTACGTGGCCGACGCAGTGGGAAAGTGCCTGCTACTCCCAGCCGACATGGCAGAGTTGGCGACTATGAGGAGCAGGGAGGTCTTCCTCTGCCTCAAGCGGTACTTGGGAATGGTAAGTCTCTCGTCATTTATGACTTATTCGAGTCGTAGCTTCTCTCTTTCCCTTTCTGAGCTCGGCTAACCGCGTACTTGTTTTGCCTGCCAGGCCGTTCAGGCCACTTATAGGTTGGAGGACGCCGCCCGTGACCAGGGGAAAGCCATGGACGTGGAGCGTGAGAAACGCTTGGAGGCCACTGGGTCCTTAAGAACTCTGAGGCTGACCTTGCCAAGGCCCGGGAGGAGCTGAGTGCAATGACCAGTGCTCGGGATACTGCCCTGTCGGGTCTCGTCGGCTTCCAGAAGCAGGCCGAAGATTACTCAAAGCGCCTGGCTGAGGCAGAAGAGCAGCTGAAGACTGCAAAAGAGTTGCTTGCTGATCTGCCAAAGAAGTTGGCTGTCGCCGAATCGGACAAGCGGGCAGCTGAGTGGGCGAGGGACGAGGCCGTGCGGGCCAAGTTTGAGGCTGATCAGGGCAGGGAGGAAGCCCTGGCCACTAAGCAGGAAGCCGAGGAGGAGGCTTATGCTACGGGGATGGCAGAGACAGAGGCAGCCTTTAAGGCTCAAGTCCCTGGGTTGTGCAGGCGCTACTCTGCCGAGGTTTGGAGGGAGGCCCTCAGACAGGCTGGGGTTGAGGCCTCGTTCGACTTGTGGAAGGAGGAGAATGTGTACTACCCTCCTGCTATCCGCGAGGCAGCTCCAATGGGCGCTGAGGCCGAGGAGGCTGCAGAGGGAGCTGGCGCTGCTACGGGTGAGGACACCTCAATTGCTGCGCCCGGGGGCGAGCTCGTCCAAGGAAGTGACCCTCCCAAGGTAGCAGAATTAGGTGAGGGCCCCGTTGAGAAGGCGCCTCAGGAGGTTGTGAAGCCTACCTCAGAAGCTGAAGTTTCTGCTGCTGAGGGGGCAGCCGTTCCTGCCGCGCCTTCACAGGCTGTCCCTTCCGGCCAAAGCTCAGAAGGCCTTGAAGCTGCTATAGTCCAGCCCCCAGCTGAGGGAGGAAAATAAGTGGGCAGGGCAGGCCCCTCGACGCCGTCGTCTCTAGTCTTTTGTATCTTTCTTTTTCTTTTATTATTATTTTTTTTTTTTTACTTACTCTTTTTTTTTTGTTGCTTTTTTCTTAGATTGTAATGTAATTCCTATTTTGTAACTCTTTTTGGACTTAATGAAATATGAGTTTTCTTTCTTTTCCTGCTAGTTGTGGGCGCTTGCTTGCTTGCACGCTATTCGTTTTTTCTTTACTTGTATGGTTTTAACTTCAATTGCATCTCGGCCAATCGCGGCATCAGTTATTATAGCGAGGGCGTGTATGCTTGGGTGGACCCATTGTTCTCTAAGAGCCAGGTAGGAAATGCTTTGTATAGGCACTTAGGATCCCCTTGAGGTAGTTGGCTTCCCCTCAGGCTCGAGTCCGAGGCCCGTACTGTGCTTTTGGTTCTGTCCAACACTTAGAATCCTCTGAAGGAGTTAGTTTCCCCATAGGTCTGAGTCCTGGGAGCATACAGTGCTTTTGGTTCTGTCTAACACTTAGAGTCCTCTGAAGGAGTTAGTTTCCCCATAGGTCTGAGTCCTGGGAGCATACAGTGCTTTTGGTTCTGTCTAACACCTGGAATCCTCTGAAGAAGTTAGTTTCCCCATAAGACTGAGTCCTGGGACCATGCAGTGCCTTGGTTCTGTCTAACTCTTAGGATCATCTGAGGTGGTTAGTTTCCCCTTGAGCCTGAGTCCGAGGGCCATGCAGAGCATTGGTTCTATCTAACACTTAGGATCATCTGAAGCAATTAGTTTCCCCATAGGCCTGAGTCCGAGGACCATGCAGAGCCTTGGTTCTGTCTAACCTTTGTCCTTCTGGAGCGGTTAGTTTCCCCATAGGCCTGAGTCCGAGGACCATGCAGAGTCTTGGTTCTGTCTAACGCTTGGCCTTCTGGAGCGGTTAGTTTTCCCATAGGCCTGAGTCCGTGGACCATGTAGTGCCTTGGTTCTGTCTAACGCTTGTTCTTTCTGGAGCGGTTAGTTTCCCCATAGGCCTGAGTTCGTGGACCATGCAGAGCCTTGGTTCTGTCTAACGCTTGGCCTTTTGGAGCGGTTAGTTTCCCCATAGGCCTGAGTCCGAGACCATGCAGAGCCTTGGTTCTGTCTAACGCTTGGCCTTCTGGAGCGGTTAGTTTCCCCATAGGCCTGAGTCCAAGGACCATGCAGAGCCTTGGTTCTGTCTAACGCTTGGCCTTCTGGAGCGGTTAGTTTCCCCATAGGCCTGAGTCCGAGGACCATGCAGAGCCTTGGTTCTGTCTAACGCTTGGCCTTCTGGAGCGGTTAGTTTCCCCATAGGCCTGAGTCCGAGGACCATGCAGAGCCTTGGTTCTGTCTAACGCTTGGCCTTCTGGAGCGGTTAGTTTCCCCATAGGCCTGAGTCCGAGGACCATGCAGAGCCTTGGTTCTGTCTAACGCTTGGCCTTCTGGAGCGGTTAGTTTCCCCATAGGCCTGAGTCCGAGGACCATGCAGAGCCTTGGTTCTGTCTAACGCTTGGCCTTCTGGAGCGGTTAGTTTCCCCATAGGCCTGAGTCCGTAGACCATGCAGAGCCTTGGTTCTGTCTAACGCTTGGCCTTCTGGAGCGGTTAGTTTCCCCATAGGCCTGAGTCCGAGGACCATGCAGAGCCTTGGTTCTGTCTAACGCTTGGCCTTCTGGAGCGGTTAGTTTCTCCATAGGCCTGAGTCCGAGGACCATGCAGAGCCTTGATTCTGTCTAACGCTTGGCCTTCTGTGTAAGTAGGAGTTTGTCCTCGGATTGCTTTACTGGGGACGATTCCTCCTTCGGACGGACCATGATCTCGCACTTGGCATTGATCTTGCCTCCATCTTGAGCCCCCATCTTTCTCATTTGCGAAGCGTCCCTTGGTCGTTCGTGTTCCGCGCCTGACGCTTCGGTACGCGAGACGCGTCTTCATTAATGGCCTCGTGAATGAACCTAAGTCCAACGGTCTACGGCCCCCCTTGGAATCTGGTAGCTTCATTATTACCCACTCCTTTCGAATTCTGCGTGAATTAATTCTCACCAACCCCCATCCTCTATAAAAGGCTTTCCGAGGGGATGGTTTCTCCATACTCCATGAACTTCCCAACACAAGCAGGAAGAACACACCCTTTCAGCTCCCCAAGCCCCTTTAATAACCCCGCCGGAATTGCGACCGGAGCTAGTTGGTATGAGGCGGCTTTGGGCGGGTGTGAGGACATCCGTGCCAAGAGCCGTGGTGGCCGCAGCCCTCACTGGGCTTCCGATGCGGCAGAGTCTAGGCGTAACCCCGATGGCGCCATGCACGGTGGCCCGGAGGGATGTCGTTGAAGTACCTAACATCTCTCCTCTAAGCGCACCCCCGACGGAGGAGACGTGCGAACTCACATCATGGGCGGTGCCCGAGTGTTGCCGTCACCAATGGCCAACGCTAGGGGGGGTTGGAGAGAATCAAGGGAACATCATGGGGAGGGCGTCCCGGAGCCCTTGTATCTGCTCCTCGCTTTGTTCAAGCTCCGCCGCTCCGAGAAAGGAGTCGTTGGTGGCATTGGGACGAGCTAGCCCCAGCCCCCTTCCGCCCGCTTATTGTCAAGTTCTCCCATTCTCTTGATGCCAATAAGAGCACGGGTTGACACTTCCCTCTAGCTAGTTTTAGGACGGGTTCGCCTGGGCCTCTGATTGTAGGACTAGCTGGTAGGAATAGTTGTAAAACAAGCCTGCCTGAGCCTCTGATTGTAATCTGTAACCCTTTTTATTTTTATGAAATAATATAAAGTCTCTTTTTTTTGCTGTTGAATTTTCTGTCTCGAGCTTTTATCTTTCTGCAATATTTGTTTGGTAGTTCTTTCTTTTTTTGCATCACCACCGATCTTCTGTAAAATATCTATTTAGAACAGTCACCTGTTTCGCCGGCCGGTGCACTAATCCTCCCCACAGACGGCGCCAATTGTGGGGACTGCTTTTGCGGCCCAGAGCCCAAAGGGTATGGGTCCAGGGCCCATCGAACCCCGTAATGAATTTGTAGAGAGTGGTTCGAAGGTCTAGGCGCTGGCCGGCGTTTCACGAGGCGTGAACGCCGTTCTCTTTTTATTGAATAAATACTTAGAACCTCTTTACAGTTGGGGGATGCTCCTCGGCCCACGGCCGAGGAGGCTTTCTTCCCTTTTGTTTCGCCCCCTTCTCCAGGAGGGATTTTCTTACATTAAATACTCTTTACCTAACCAATTCTAGCCCTACACGTGTTGGGTGATTTGGACAATACTTCAGATGCTCGTCCCATCAGCCGCCGTCTCAGTCTCTTTGAGAGTCGCGGCAACCAAGGTGACGTTGGTGCAGGGTCCTTTCATCATTAATGCGGCCAGGGCGGTAGTCAGGTACATTAAATGTGGAGGTGACTGCTTGTCACGAGCTTGTCCCTCGAGTTCTTGGACGTCCGACGATGGGGTCATCCTCGGACTTGGGGCGCCTCCTCGGCCCAGGAACGAAGTGGGCTGGGTCGTAGGATTCTTTAGCCCCACATAAATAAAGCTCGATTGTTAATTAGATAAATATAACCCATTATGGAAAAGTTGAGGAAGTAACTTGCATTTAAGTTAAGTTGAATTATTATTATAATTTTTTTTGAGAACTAGTTAAGTTGAATTATTAATGTAATAAATTTGGTGTAGATTAGGAGAATACTTAGGGATATATAAATTCACACATCCATCCATGTAATAATTTTTAAAAAATTTTGTGTCAGTCATATCTCGTATCATGTCATACTTCTTAGATTTTAGTGTACTAAAAATCTTAAAATCTAAAGATGACAATATTTAAAATCCAAAAACACACTGCATTAGGAAAATTGGAAAAATACTAAGAATCCACGTTCAACACTTTTTAAGTTTAATTGATGCAATATGTAATTTACACATACGATTTATAGATGTTTTAACACAACCATTTTTTTTTCCCTAAGAAGAGCAGAATACAAACTGAAAAGTTGAGATTTGCAGTCCACCATTTGGCAGTTGGATATGAAGAATCCATAGCAATGCCACAAAGACCTTCTTTAGCCTTTATATCCCTCTGCATCCTTATGTATCCTTCCTCACCCCAACTAGTACCCCATGAATTCTTAACAAGCCAGCATTTGGTACCATCACTTGTTGTACCATACCCAACTGCTGTAGCACCATGGTCTAGCATGGTTCCACACTCTCCTGTGAAAATACCACTCGAGTAAAAACTGGAAAGCAGATCCTGAAGCTTCAATGGAGACTGATACTGGTTGGTTTGCCACAGCTTTCAATAATGCATTCTCGCTATTAGCAGGAACTTTTTCATAGCCCTTAATCTTAGCCGCATGAGAGGCTTCCTCTTTAGTGTTACAAGCCCCATCAGCTCCCTGGTATGGATAGTTGGTTTCAGTGGTGATACCTCCATTCTGTATTATGAATTCAAAGCCATTTTCCATAAGACCACCCTCACATCCTTGATCCTCACCTTTAATGTCACAATCCACAAGTTCTAGCTCAGATAAGGAAATCAATTTACCGGTTGTTAGTTGTGCAATTCCCTCCGTTGCAGCCGCGGTTGAGAAGGCCCAGCAACTACCTGTTTAATTACAAAAGAAAATTCTTAGTCACTTTTATATTGTAGTTGTGTAAATATGTTTTGAGGAGACTTAATATGCCCTCAAATAAAGTTTATTTAATTATCAGTTAGTATTTATTTTGCATTTATTTTGCTTATTTTATGGATTATAAGTAAATGGTAAGGTTTCTGTTCAGTGTATTAGAGCACTGGATGAGATACGAGACTGACACGTGATCAATTTTGGACACATGTCATGTCTGTGTCATGATTAGTAGTTCAATGCATTGAACAAAAGCCAAACCCATAAGTAAAAGGTTCTATTACGAAAAATCACATTATGTTATTGCTAGATTTGCTAGATTGACAATGTATAACTCTTTTATGGAAGAAGTACAAAAAGGAAAACCAATGTTAAATATTGAAGTGTCCTAGCCTAGCCTTTTGAAGAACCCACAATGATTTATCAAAGAATTTTCTAAAAGTTTAGGCCATAGGTTAGAAGTATTCTCTCTTAAATCTCTATACATTAAAGCACGAGTTCTGTTTTCAAACAACTGAATTATAATGGTTGGATGTATGTCTTTAATTTTTTTTTCTCTGCTTTCATCAATTTCTTACTAGTTATGTAATAAAGTGAAAATTCAAAATATAATGATTATTATAATTAATGGACTGGTGATTAGGTGTTTTTCTTATTTCTTACCACACTGGCCCTGATGGGGAGTCCAAATCTTCTGTCTCATCAATTGTGCTCCACTTCATGCTCCACCAATAAAATTTGGATAGCTAGCCTCTCTCATTAAATAAAATAACTCTGATTTTAATGAGAGAGGCTAGTTGTCTCATTTAATGAGATATTTTATTTAATGAGAGAGACTAGTTGTCTAAATTTTATTGGTGGAGCATGAAGTGGAGCACAATTAATGAAACAGAAGACTTGGACTCCCTTGATGGGAGTAACAGCACCTTTCTTAACCCAGTCCATACTAGCAGGCACAGCAGTCACATTTTCATACCTAAATGATGCTTCTTTTGTTAACCTCAGTAGACAAGGGCTCCTATATCCATTACGGCAAGCCTTAAATTCTTCGTTAGTTTGATCAGCAAATTCGTTAATGCTTAGCTTGTATGGTCGATTCCCAGCAGCATTGAATGACTCTATGAACTTTACATTGTCGTTGAATATGTTGAAACGCCTCTCCTTCTCTGCAGCATCTTTATAGACTTTTCCATACTTCACTACCCATTCCTCATGTGTCTGGGTTAAGGATGCGTCGTGAAGATTGCGCGACATTACTTGAGAAGCCAAAACTACCAATATGAGGAACAAAGCAAATATACATTGCCCTTGATGTGTTGAAGCCATTGTCTGTATAACTGATAATAGTTGTGGCAGAGTAATTCTGTCAATGTATTGGACTAGAGAGAAGAATAATATAGGTTGGTGTGTACATAACCTTTAGTTGTGCCTTGGTTTATATAGAGAAAAAATACACTTCAAATAGAACTTGCTCTCTAAATTTACAAGCAATTAATTGTTTTGTGATGGAGAGGCTCTGATTAGTAGAGTACCGGGCAAATTGCTTATAATTACGATAGCCAGGTTAAGTTCCGTATAAGCTGCTTTGCTGTGTACGTTGTCCAGAATTTTTTAAGATGCTCACTCAGTGAATTCATTACATTTGAAAACAAAGGAACATTCAAAACTTATTTGCCTAAAATAATAACAATAACACATGAGCAGCTTGTAATTTGGAATTTTATGTGAGTTTTTAGGTGCTCATTGTCATAGAATGTTCATAAATTGACTAATAATCCTGTAAGCATGCATATTAAGCCTGGGTAGTCCTTAAAAGACCAAATTTATATACCGTAAGTGGCATGGAGAGGCGTTTGTCTCGTTGGTAGATAGGTTCTAAACAAATAAAGTTTCATGTCTTTGAGAGTACTTCTGTCTCATTGGTTGGTTTTTTTTTTTTTAGAACATTTTCTCATTGGATTTTAGTAGTGTAAGAGTCTGAATGGCAAATTAGAGTAAGTAATCTCTTAGGCTAAAATAACCGTAAAAGATATTAAATCCCAAAGACTCTAAACTCCATTACCCGGAAGTAAAATAAATTTCATTAAGTAAATATAATACTTGAATTTCTATTTTTCTTTTGAATTAACATACAAATATTTTGCCAAAAGTATTGTGATTTAAGGTATCAAAATCATATGTCCCACTCTCTTTGTTTCCCTCAAAATATGCCATTTGTCCACTCATTCTTAATTTTATGTTATTTTATTTGACCGGTACTTCCTAGTGTTTTCAATGATGAAGTCTAAAAGAAACTTTTCTCCGGGAAGGCCAAGTCAAATGTATCATTATATTCCGGTATCTAAACTCTCTTAATATAAATGAGTGTAACTTTATTTTTCGAAAACAAAAAAAATATTTTGCTAAAGATATTTACTTAATGACTTATACATCACAAAAGAGTCAATATTAAAAGGAAAATAAAGGAGGCAACAAAAAATTAAAGAGCATTTATACTTTTTTTTTTTTTAATGAAAGGGGTCATTTCTACCACTTCACACCCTTGGTGCGATGGTCACTCCACAAGTATAAATACTTGTGGGGTGTGGGGAGCAAGGGCCGGAGTTTAAGTTTCTAGGAGGGAACTTCACACACATATACACTTAGATTAAGCTAGAGTAGAATTCTATTTTGTATAAAAAATAAATAAAAAATAAAAATAAAAATAAAAATTATAACATTAAATTAGAGAGGGAGAGTGGCATTTTTGGAAAATTCAGGAGGCCTTAGCCCCTAGACCCCTCTGCCCATGTTCCCCCATGTCTTAAGTACTATCCAGCTCAACTCACTTGGTGATTGTATATATATAACTTGGCGATCCTTTATAATGAAACACATTATTATGTACAAAGTCCCCCCAAATTTAATGTATTGCTACAAAATTACAAATTCATGATTTTTATACATAAAATTTAGGAGACATTTCTTCACAACACTCCCCTTATTGATCAAGAAAGCAGGGAGACTGTGACATATTGAAGAAATTAAACCCATAACTCACAATTATATAAATAACATTTAGACAATAGGATAAGCGGCTTCTTTGGCAATGAGACAAAGACCTTCCTTATCATCTGTACCTCGCAAGAATCTCATGTATCCATCCTCACCCCAATCAGTACCCCACGAATTCTTAATAAGCCAATAATCTAAACCATCATCACTGGTACCATAACCAACTATTGTAACATAATGAACATCATCGCCTAGATCACCACAAGCTCCTGCATAAACACCACTAGAATAGAATCGGAAATCGCCTCCAGTACGAATGGTAACAGCGACAGGTTGGTTTGCTACAGCTTTCATCAGCGATGTCTCACTAGGCGCAGGGTACTCATAGCCCTTAATCTTAACTGCATAATTTGACGCATCTTGTTTTTGACAAGTTTCATTGATTCCCACATAAGGGTAGTTTTCCTGTGTGGTTAGGCCCCTTGTTGAAGTGTAATTGTAGGCATCTTCTGGCAATCGATAAGCACATCCAAAGTATTCAATTTCATACCCGTCTACATAAACTGCACAATCCATGAGTTCTTGTACTGACAGGGAGATCAGTTTGCCTGTAGATATCTGGTGGATCCCCTCTATAGTTGCCAAGGCTGCGAAAGCCCAGGAACTTACTGGTGTTTTTCAAATACAAAAGCAACCAAAGTTAAAGACAAGATTATGAGATAGTTACAATAAGAGAGTAAATATACATTGTTCTCCAATGCAACAATAAGAGCATCTTTATCAGATGTTGCAAAATTTATGCCATTTTACCACACTAAAAGTCTACTTTATTATTTTACCACATCATTTTACAACATCCCATTTATCAGATGTTTTATCATTCAATTCTATACATTAAAATAATATATACTACACATTAAAATAATATATTATTTACTCCCTCTCATTAACCATTAACAACATCAACAACAACACCGACCAGCCACCACCGGCACAACCACCACTCCACCACCACACATGCCCAACAAGGTAGCAACCACCACCACCACCCCACCATCACACACACCCCAACAAGGCAGAAACCACCAACAAAACAGGAAAAAAAAAAAAAAAAAAAAAAAAAAAAAAAAACCAGCAAATACCAATCGCCAAGCACAACCACCCCCCAAATGCCAAACCAACACGATCCAAAACCCACATCAACGCCGACCCAAAACCCACGTCGAAACCCACATCAATGCCGACCCACGTCGAAACCCACGTCAACGCCGACCCACGTCGAAACCCACATCAACGCCGACCCAGAACCCACATCGTAACCCACTGGTGAGATCGGCGGCGAGGTGGATGTGCTATCGTACTACAAGATTCACGGTCCGGACAAGATCTTGACGAGTTCGGCGAGAGAGAAAGGAGTCAGAGTGGGTGAGATCGAGCGTGGCGGAGCGCGCTGTCGTCGTCGGAGCTACGCCGTCGTCGCTGCCGGTGAACATCCCGGACTGGTCGAAGAGAGAGGGAACCAGTACAGGGAGAAGAGAGATGCAACCGGTGAGTGATAGAGAAGAGAGAAGAAAAAACTGAAGAGAGAGGAGAGAGAAAGAGAATATAAAACAATAAAAATTATACCACATAGCTACAGTACCGTTGCAAATTTGCAACGGTACTGTAGCTATGTGGTATAATGTTTGAGATTTGGCACATCTCATAAACCTCTATTTTTGTGTTTGGTGTGGTAAATGTGCCAAATATTTGACATTTGGCACATTTACCACACCTGCTACGGATGCTCTAACACAACAAATTTCACAAATTTTTTTTTTTAATTTTTGAATGTGGTAGAGAGTCTGATTTTAGATAAAATAGAATAGAGAAAAAGTATATAAGTGGTCAACCCTAACTAATTTGTTTGAAAATTCATAGTCAACTCAAAAATTTTGAAACTAAGGCTTTGTTGCTATTGTTAATGTGGCAAAATGTGATTTGTTTAAAATTACTTTCGTATAGAACCACCATTCATTAACGTTGCTTTTTGAAAGTGCAAGCCCTAGTTAATTAGGTGCTAATTTAGACCCCCAAATTTTGATTATGGCTTAATCAGTTTTAAGCTAATCACAATTAATGAGGAATTTACGTGATTAACAAATTAGCTAAGCACGATGTGTTATCATAGAAAAAATCCAAGATTACACATGATGTATTATCAAAGAGAAAAATTGAAGAACTTGACATAAAAACCTCTGTAGCCCTCCAACCCAAAAATGATTAACTAGTGAATGAGTTGAAATACAAGAATATATACACAAAGACCCTTCAATTCTAAGCTACCTAATGAGCCAATGTACTTAAGCCCTCTAAGCTCTAACTACCGTTGGACTTATAGGAGTCTTGTCTTCAACTAGCTTCCAAATCCTGCAAACAAGCTATATTGCACCTTCAAGCCTTACTAGCTGAAATTGGGCAAACTCCAATGGTTCCCAAGGGTCCAAACAATACTCACAACACTAAGGTGAAGAATAATGTGAAGGATCAAATCTCCTCTCAAAGGATATGGTTATGGTGAAAGGGAGAAGGTAAAAAGAATAAGAATGATTTAGCTCTAGGGTTTAAGTATCTCTCTAACTCTACAATACGAGTTTCCTCACTACTAAAAATTGTGGGAATATGATGTATATATTTAGTGGGTATGGGAAAGGTACATTAGGTTATCCAACTAACTAATTTCATTTTAGTACCAAGCCACTCACGGGACAACCTGTCTCGCAAATTGTCTTGTGAGTTGCTCTCAATAGAATTTTGAATCCCCCTTGAGCAAGCCATATGCATCACTTGTGGGTTGCTTGGTCTAGCGAGTTATCTCGCAAGTTGGCAGATCTAGATGCTCTTCATGATCTCTAAGCCCTACCCACTTACAATAAAACCCACAAAATACATAGAAATTAAGCATAAAGAATTAAAGATACAAGGAAATTGGTACCAAATAAAAATAACACAAAACACTTTCATTGTATTTTAATCACAACATGCCAACTTAGAAAATTAAACAAAAAAAAAAAAGAAATGAAAAGAAAAGAAAGTGAAATTTAATTTGTCATATCATATTGTCTTACCACAATTGTTGCCAGTGTCATACAAGACAGGCGTGACAGCTCCGTTCTTTCTCCAATCCACGCTAGCAGGGAGTGTAGTCATATTTTCATACCTAAGAGAGGGTACTCTGATTTTCTTTAAATCAAAATCTACAACACGCATACCAGTTAATAGTGAATACCTATTCTGCCGAAAATCCCAGGGTAGTTGGTCAGCAAATTTATTAACGGCTAATTTGTATGGTCGGTTTGCACCATTGATATAATCAACCATATAAGCATAGTCTCGGAATATCTTAAATGTGGATTCTTTCTCTCCAGCATCTTGATAAACTTTCCCATATTTTGATATCCATTGTTCAAATCTCTCAGACATATATGGATCATCAATATTGGTGGACATAACCACTTGGAAAACCCATATCAATACGAGGAAAAGAGATGATATGAATTGCTTTTGGTGCATTAAGGCCATTGTCTTCAACCACTCAATATGTTCTCCAAGTGAAAATGTAATGTTTTACAATGGAGATGGCTATGATTCTTGAGTGCCCAGCATATCTATATATATATAGAGAGAGTAATGGAAAACGTATTCAAGACTTGCTTCCAGTTATTAATTTAAGTTCTATTAGTGACAGTTATTCCTTGAGTTCATTTACTTTGCAAACATATATATCTTAATTTCGTTTTTCTTCCATTTTAATTCCGTTATTACATATTAAAGAATCAACTCAAATTAATGAGCCTTTTGATTGATTCGGACTCCATCATCTCAGCCTGGTAAAGGGATGAGTCCCAAGTGGTTAAAACCTGTTGATAGTGGGTTTCAAATTGATTTTATTTCATTTCAAGTTTGTCTATCATATCATAAGTTTAGTTAACATTCATTTCAAATTTAAAAATAGATTTGGTAGGACTATCAAAGAGATAACACCAAAATTTTAAAAACTTGATTTTTGAGGCAATGTATATTTAAAATAATCAAAAGTTAAAACTAATTTTAAAGGAAATATATATAGTTTCATTTTGAATTAGTCTTTTGGATAAAAAAATTATCAAAATTCAAAACAAAAACAATAAGTTAGAACCCCACATCCCTAAATATGCTGAGTTCTTTTATTCGAAAGAAATATTATATTTTTCATTTGACATGGCCATTATTTATGTATTTTCTATTAGGTCAATGGATTTGTAGAATTGTTGTATATATTTCCGTTTTAGCCATTAGTATTGATTTCCCATTTTTAGTTATTTTAAAAATTGGTGGCATGGGCTAAAAAAGAAAGAAAGAAAAAATGTGGTATGATTCTAATTATATTTATAATGATTTAATTCCCTTAAATCTTCTTATCTGTTAGGCCTCAAACAAGCTTTTTTTTTCTTTTTTTTTTTTTTTTTTTTTTCTTTTTGAGTATATCAAACAAGCTTTTAAATTGTCTAATGGCTGGGCTCAGCTAATTAACATGCATATTAGTACGTAACTGAACACTATGAGGAAATTTGTGATACATTAATCCTTTGCTCTCTAAACCCCGGATTTTCATTCCGGCTTTTTTAAAGGAGTGTTTTCTCCTGTATAAGCAGCTACTGCCCCTCCTACATTGATTTGAATTTCGGCTTAAACTTGCTCTATTTTAGATTGAAGATAAAAATTGAATTTAAATTAAGCTTGGCGGCTAGATAATTTAAATTTGAAGATAAATTTGTAATTTACAAGTTTGTAACTGTAAGAGTAGTACAATAATAGAGTTTGTAATCGACGATATATTTAAAAATTTTTGAAAGGATTTTTATTTTTATTTTTATATCCATAGTTTTTAAAATTTTTGATAAATTTATTTAATGGTAATTTAGGAAACCTTTAACTTACTATTTTTAAAGAAATAAGACATTTAATGATTTCTTTTTTTGAGAAGGATTTAATGATATTTTCTTAAATAGTTAAATTTTCTAGGCAGGCAAACAGCTTGGAACAAGGGAGAAATGAATTATAAGCATTTGGATAGGTCTTTTTTTTTATAAATAATATTAATAAAAGAAAAGCAATCGGAGGCATTTAGATGAGCCTACTAAAATGCTTGGGGCCTTGGGCAAAGGAAATGAATGTGACCTAGGCTAGGCCTATGTCATTCGTATATAGGTTAGGGCCAAAATTATGGGCCCGCTTTGACCTGCTTAGCAATTGGACTAGTGGCTTAAGAGGCCTAGTTCCATCCATAGATTTTTTTGAACTTTTGGCCGAATATCACGTAGTTCCCTCTATAAGCAATTCGGTTTCTTGGGTTCTAGTTACAAACCATTTCCCAAATCTGTTTTTTTATAGAAAATTATTAAGTACTTCCAAATTATGGTAACCTAGTGCTCTTTTATCTCACATTTATGATAAATTTAATTTTGAATTTAATTAGTAAGATTCATTATAGATATAAGAGTGAAGACTATTAAACTTTTTCCATTAATAAATAAATCTAATAGTAGTTTACACTCTTCAAAAGCAATCATTTATGGTCAAAATCTACTGCGAATGACTTATATGGAATGCAGGAGATGGTACTGACATCTTCTTTTGGTCTGATAATTGGCTTCCATGTGATCCCTTAGGTCTGTAATCTAGGGTCAGGGAATTTGATGAAAGTTTGAAACTATATGACTTAGGCCCTTCACTTGCTGTCCTTTGTGTCACCATTCGAGTTGGAACAAATGTTGCTTGCTTACCCTCTACCCCGAGTCACCCCCAATTGCCTGACTACCAAAATTGGGGTCATAACTCAGGCATATTTTGTTCAGCCAAGTTTGCCTACAAACATAACCAAAATTTCCAATTCCCTTAAGCATCATGGGCCTGGTTGTGGAAAATACAAGTGCCACTTAAATTGTTATTTTTCCTATGGATCGAAATGTATGCATAATAGTTTACCAACACAAAATGTTTTATTCCCTCACCTAATCTATAACCAATCCCTTGTCTTATTATGAATTCGAACAGAAAATGAATAATATATATAGGATTCTCGTTGCACCTAGGATAGACTAGTAGCTCAATCTGCGAATCATTTGATATTTAATTTAGGTATGATTTAAGCCTAGCATAGGGTAGATGCTTTATAGTTTATAGGAAGCTAATGGTAGAAACGGCCTTCTTGTTAGCTACTCTTTGACAAATAGCTAGGGGAGCAAAGAAACAGGAAAGGTTCAACTGTTCCCAACTTCCAACTTTTTGGCTACTTCTTATTTTTAGAACCATACTAGAATCCCTTTGTTGTGAACTGCTTGCTAAACTCTTTACTTTTTGTGTTGTAATTAAACAGTTTGTTTAAATATTACTCCCTTTTTATGCAACAAAAAACAAAACAAAAATCAAAAAATCAAAAATCAGAAGGAAAAATGAAGACATTTGGTTTGAACATGTTGTCATGTAAGTGGTAATATATGCATGTAACAGGACAATGCATGCTCGGTTGTGGCAGCAAAAACAGGTACTTAAATTATATGCCTAAATTGTAAGTAATGTTTTACACACATGATAATTTTTCAATGTATATTCTACATTATGAGAAGGATTTGCCATCCTAATACATCAAAACCATGACTTAAACATCAATATATATATATATATATATTCCACACTTTGGCTTTACACTTTTGATACTTGAAGTTGAAGTTGACTCTAGTGTGGTGCATAAGGCAACTGTAGATAATGCGGAGAACGGGACCAATTTTGAGAATCTTGTGAGTGGAATATAATTATGAGGTTGTTTTGGGACCTCTCTTTCAACTTTCAAGCATGAGCAAACCAATTAGCTGTACATGCTATGGCAAAGTTTGCCCAATATATATGGAGAGGTAAGATGTTGAAACAATTTCTTATTGGATTTTCCATTTAGGCACATTAATTCGGACAGTCTTCAGTGTAATTTTAAACGATTTTGTTTATAAATATTGACAAAACCTTTCTGGTGATTTGTTTCTTGAATTTAGGTTTCTTCTTATCTTGCATTGTTTCTCATATATCTGTTTTGTTTATAAGGAAAAAGCATGGTTATATATTTTTGTTGTATTTCTGTATAACTACGTTTTATATTCTGTTAGTAATGCGTTTGGCATAAGTGGTTACTTAAAAGGTTCATTTTGTTTAATACTTAATTGTAATTAAAGTTGTGATTAGTGTTAGCATTATTACTCAACATATCCCTACTATTAGGAATTTAGGATGATACAATCTTGAAATAGTTAGCATGGTGTACAACAGGCAATTCTAGAAAGGTTAAAATTACACTTTCTTAGAAAATTAAACAATCTTACGTACTCTCTTCTTTTATACGATTATTAAGTCTCTTCATGAACTTAATTAATAATACCCACTACTAAAAGGGAAAATACCAAAATGCTAAAATGGAGCATGCCATTAATGTACTATGGAAGTTTCGTATATTTACAACACTTCTTTTCAACTTTAGTGGTTATATATTTATATGGATACAATTTTTTGCAAAATTTAGCAACAATTATTAAATAACTAGTGAAATTCTCAGCCTTTTCATTTTGATTTTTTGACAACAAACTCAATTTTTTGTATTTTAAACATTTAATGTGGATGGTTAAATTTATCACTTCTTATCCGTTTAAGCTTTAAAACAATTTATAATTTGTTATGGTATTATCTCAAACATTTTTTTTTTATAATTACCTAATGTGTGTGAAATAGGAGACTACATACATCCCAAAAATTAACAAGGTGTAACAACTGCCTTGGACATCATTGATTTCATCATTCTTTAGGAATTAATTATTGCCTACTCGATAATTATCAGAAATTTTTTATCCAATCCCTGAGTTGAGTATATTCCCAGTTTTGAATTTGTCACTTGGCCATTGGTACAAAGAAGCCAACATTTCATGCAGCTTCGTTACCTAGGTTGACAATATTTCTAGTTTTGAATTTGTCATTTGGCCGTTGCCACCAAGAAGCCAACATTTCCTTGCTTCGTAAAAGCCGTTTTTTTTCTTTTTTTTTTGATAAAATAAGATGAAACAAATAGAACAAAGAGGAAAAAGACACAGATGTTACAATGTTTTTGTCTTTTCATTTGACTTTTTAAAGTCTTTCTTCAATCAACTAGGTGCTTGTTCCTGGACTCCAAATAGTCATAATTTGCAGTTACAACCAGTTTGTATTACCAAATTTCCAGTACCTAGCTTGTTAATGAGCAGAAAGAAATGTGGTAAGTAATTTGCATGACATGACAGTTCTCTCTTTCATTGTATGTCATACATCGTTGCCATTTTCAAAACAGAACCCCAGAACCATTTTTGTTCATACGCCGCTCATCCCTATTCATAACAAGAAATCAAAGTGATGTTACGCTGAAAGCTGAAAAGACTCGGAGTTTATTGGACACTTTCAATAGGAAGTCGAAGGTGAAAGGTATGTGTAACTATAGCAATGAATATTATGAATTGTATGTGTCATTATAATTATTACAGCCATTTGATACTTGATAGTGATAAATATGGTATTTTCTAGCATCTTTAATGCAACATATGTTATGCCTTTAAAGTTCGTCCATGATGTGCAAAAGAAAGAAAGAAAGAAAAAAATAAAAATAAAGAATTTGACTTCCCCGAAAGATTAAACTTGTCACTTCCTCTAATATTTGCCAATGTCATATCCATTTGTTACGTATATATACAATATTTCGAGTTTACTACCACCATTCATGTGAGAAAATAGAGCACATTATTATTGTACTCATAAAATATTGTATATCTATGCACCAATAAATGTAAAGTAAACCAGGAATCATTACCAATACCACCAAAAAATAAATAAATAAAGAAAAAAGAAAGAGGAAACAAATATATTGAATTTCAAAGAGTGGAACTGTGGAACCACCAAATGCAGGTCATGAGGTTATTTCTATTTGTCTCCAATTCATTCAAATTGAGAAACCATATAACCTTTAAACCAGGCAATAACTGGTTGATTCAACCCCCCCAAAAAAAAAATGCTATAACTGGTTGAACGAATTTTTTGTTGGTTGATTAATTTTCTGCTGCAATTGCTCAGTGAAACAACCTCATGAAAATCGATGGCATTAATCCTAACCAAATTTTGTTAAGAATGGATATGAAATCAAATTATAGATCCCATTATTAAATTTACCCTTTTTTTTGAGAGAGAGAGTTTCAATCCCATTGTTAAATTTACCTAATTTCATTGCAGTTGGAAAATTGGACCCATGACCTGCTTACAGTTTTCCACACATAGCAATATGAGGATAATGAAGTCAGATATAATAAGCCTCTATGATTTTTTTTACCCAGTAAAAGAATACAATAATAGGAGTAGTTATCGTGCTTTTGAGACATACAACTAGTACTTTAATACGCTACTGAAAGTTAAACAAATTATCAGGTCCTGAAAGAGGGTCAACTTTAAATAGACCCCTCGAGCCAAGAATCTCAACTACCACCCATAAGGGTGGAAAAGTTCATATAGTCTTTAATTCTTATTTTTGAGGTGTTTAATTAAATTGCATTGTATATGTCAATCTATTTATGAGGCACATGTCCATTGTCTAAGCTTGAAGAAATGTACATTTTAGTCAAAAAAAAAAGAAAGTCTGAAAACAATTTTTGAAAGTAATGATAATTTTTTTTTCAATAAAAAAAGTAATGATAAATTGATAATTAATAATCCTACTCTAATTTAAAGTTGAAAAATGAAACCATGTATGGTGTCAAAGTTGTTTTGTTATATCTACCACCACCTACCTAATATGGAATCAAGTGAGACTGCATTACCTAAAGCATCTTATACATACTTCTGCTGCCGTAGTTACTAGTTAGTAGTTACCACTTGCCACTCAAATAGTCAAATACTCAAAGTTCCAAGTCAATTGCATTGAGAAGGCCTGGCTATATTATTCACATTTTATACACAATTTTGTTACCATATCTGTCCCAAATTAAGCACTAAAATCACATCAGTATCGTTAACCAAACTCATTAACAAGTTTTACAATAATTTTATAGCAATAGCAATCACTTGATAAAGATTGGAAACCACCCTTGTCGTGGTCGGATGAATATAATCTTTAGCCTATAGAAGCTATCCAAAGAAAATTTAAGTTTCTTATAGCTTACACATGGTCATTTGAAACTTGGAACCAGACAAACCATAAACCTGACTTGAACTATAGAGAAATAGTATCAGTGCAGCCATGGAAATCAGTTCCACTATCAATGACAAATGGATGTTCTGCACATTGGTAAGCTTATTAAGCTGCATCATTCTGCTATTCTGTCTAAATCAGGGCGATGAAATCGAAAAACTATCAGGTGTTCAAAACATAGCCTTGTCAACAACATCATCAAATGACTCGGCTCAGCAGCCAGCAGCAAGCGTGATTTTTTCACAACCATCAAACATCAGTGAACATGAAAAAGAGACAAAAGAGGAAGAACATAGCTGCAATATCTTTGATGGGAAATGGACTTATGCTCCGAAAGACGGTCCTTTGTATAAGGGATCACAGTGTCCATTTCTTAGTGATCAAGTTAGTTGCCAAAGGAATGGAAGGCCAGATTTTGAATATGAAAATTGGAGTTGGGAAGCAAAGGGGTGTGAAATTCCCAAGTAAGTCAAAAGCTTTCCAACTTAAACTCTGTTTTTACCTCAATATATGCAAGTTCATTCATATTTGACAAGGTTTTTTTTTTTTTAAGGTTTAATGGTACAGACATGTTAGAGAGACTTAGAGGGAAGAGAGTGATTATAGTTGGAGACTCACTCAACAGAAACATGTGGGAATCTCTGGCTTGCCTTCTTTACTCTTCCATTCCTAATCCTTCTTCAGAAGCCCATGTTCAAGAGACAAATGGTTTCTACAAGGTTATTAGAGCCAAGGTAAGAGGACTGTTTCATCATATCTGTCTCTTCTGAGTATTTCAATAGCACCAGCGTTTATCATATATTTTTTTTTTAAGAGAAACCAGTGTTTATCATTGATTGCTCTTAGTGTGGTTCATAAGCCACTTTATGATAGCTGAATTCTTAACAAGATGAAAAATGTGCAACAGGTCTATAATTGTTCCGTGGAGTTCTATTGGAGCCCCTTTCTAGTAGACTTGGTAGAAAACCGAAAACGTGGTACTAAAACTCTAAAGCTAGAAAAAATATCATCCTCAGCAAGTAAATGGCGTGGTGCTGATATAATGGTATTTAATACTGGTCACTGGTGGAAGGGGAAACTCAAAGAGTAAGCTTTCTAATTCTGTTTGCTTATTATTCATGTTTAAACGTTCACAAATAGCTAATATTTCAAACATGAGATAACCTCGTTACCTCACCACAACTAATCCTAAATAATAGGAACCAAATCTTATCTGAATACAATTTGAAAAGAATTCAAATATTCTTCGATCTTTTATTTATCCTAATCTTTCCTCAACTGCTGAATCATTATTTAAACTTCAAAATGAAACTCCAAATGCTGACGCTTAATTATTTAAACTTCAAATAGAAATTTGAATCTGCAAAGCTTAGTCTTATCCCATGAACATGGGAAAAAGATTTTTGTTGTTATGGATGAGTTTGGTTCAGCTTTTTGAAATTGGGCTTTTTGAAAAAGTAGGGTTTTCAAAAAGTGCGATATGAAATTTGTTTTTTGAAAAAGTTGAATATTTGGTAAAAGTTGTTAAAAAGTGTTTTTTGAAAAAACTGAGTGTTTGCCTAGCATTTATAAAAGTAGTGGTTAGAGTGCTAAATTACCAAAAAGAACAATATATATATAAGGGAGTTTATTTCATTTTTAAATCAACTACTTCATAATACTTACTCAAAAAAAAAAAAGCTACTTAATAATAATAATAATAATAAATATATTATTGTCATAATTATTTGTTATTACTATTACTATTATTGGTATTATTTTAATAATGTTAGTTTTTTTTAGCATCAATTATTTGTTATTCTAAAATTTTTAAACCAAGTATGTTATCTGTCTTACTTTAATAATATTATCTATTTTTAATAATATCAATATCACTATTTTAATAATGTTTTTGTCTTATTGAATATGGTGTTATCTGTTTTGGCATAATGGTCTGAAGGGGTTTCAAAGGGTAAAGTTGGGTTTTTAATAAAACAAGTAGGCAATTTGGTAATTGAACCAACTATTCCTGAAAATTGAAGTGACTTTTTTGCAAAAGTTAGCCGAAGGTTTTTTGGCTTTTTGGGGGCCTTGCACTTTTTGAAAAATTAACTTTCTTGCTAAAACGGCTTTTTAATACTCACCAAACACCTAGCATTTTGAACTTTGAAGTAAAAGTGCTTTTTGTCTTCTGAAAGTGCAAACAAGCGGGCACATATCTAATTTGAGAGACATTTGCAGGTTGAATTATTTTTTGTATGGAGGAAAAGTAGTGCGGAAGATGGAGAGTAAATTAGCATTGGAGACAGCCATGAAAACTTGGGCTCATTGGATTGATAAGAATGTGGACATGAACAATACCAAGGTATTTTTCCGAAGCATATCACCAGAACACAAAGAGGATCAGTGGTGTTACAATGAAACCAAACCCATCATGGACGAGTCCTATGTTGCAACATTTCCCAAGTCATTGGTAGAGATAGTTGAGAGAACAATTGGCAGAATGAGCAAACCAGCGAGGTACATGAACATCACAAATCTAACTCAATATCGAAGAGATGCACATCCATCAATCTACACATCGAGGCAAGGGAAGCTGTTGACAGTAACACAACGAAGTGATCCGTTGACTTATGCCGATTGCAGCCACTGGTGTTTGCCTGGATTGCCGGATACATGGAACAGGCTAGTGTATGCATCTATGGTCTTAGACAAGTCCAGAGATATTTCTATTTCCTAACATCTAATTGTTTGATCTTGAATTGTTTGCTTGAAAAAATTATTTTCAAATGTAGAAAAATAGAAATTCTTAAAAGATAATTGAATTGTTTGCAATTCACACCAATTGAATTAGTTTTCAGCGGTGCTACATTTTTTTTTTTTTTAATTTAATTTTACCACTTGTTTAGTGCCAATCTGGGTAATATGTGAACTTGTTTCCGAACCGGAACCATTCTGATATCAAGCTTTGATAACCTGATGGCCCATCCACCGAAAATGTTGATAATGGCAATCATTATGGTAAGGTCTCGTACTGAACCTATACTCATAGACCAACCCAGTAACGCAAATTTGTCAACTATAGTTTGGGAAAAGTCTAAACCAGTACTACCCAAGTTTGAATTGGTTCCGTGGAACATTAATGAAATGTTATTCTCACTCATCTACCCAAACTAGGTAAATAAATTTTTTATTGGTTCTTCTCAACCTATATATATATATATATATATATATATGCCTTTACAGAATTTTGAAGGATAAGGGATAAAGGACACAAACTTTTCAACTATTTGGCTTTGGAACCAACTACTTGTGTCGTATATGACATTATTTACAATCTTCAATTGGAATCCCAGCTAAATTTGAAATGAAACCGATTTCATAGTTGAATGTTCATTAATGCTATAAGCAATCCCATATTTGTCTCTTTAGTAAATAGTAATCCCTGATTCAAAGAAGGTAGCACTACTTGAAAATGTAAAAACATATGAGAAACAATAGTGAGATGTTTAAGACCGAGAGTAGTTTGTGCATAGGGAAGAATTAACACCCCCACTTCAGTGCCACTAGCTGGAAGTGAATGACGAAGAGCATTAGTTCTCTACTTCACAATTTCTCCAAGATGAGCCTATAGTATTGTATAAACTATAAAAACAAATTGTTTAGCTTGCTGAGAAAATATTTATATACAGTGCACCTATAAATATGTTTGACCAATTGCTACCCTCTAGAATAGCCAAATCCAAGAATCCACAACACGTGCTTCCTCTAACCAGTTTAACACAAAATGTAAATCTCACTAAGTAGCATGACCAACATATTTTTTTTGATAGGTAAGTAGCATGACCAACATATGAAATAGGTCGATATTGGTAGAACACTTTCATTAAATATGAAGGAGTATTTACTAACAATGCTGAGCACAAGCACAGACAGCAAACGTTTGCACATCATATTTGTAAAGTAAAAAGACCTGCTTTTAACCCTACACATGGGGTATTTGGTAGTTGGTAATTATAATTTATTTCATAAATTTCATCACCATAAAGCAAGGTCCTTTTTCCCTTTTTTTTTTTTTTTTTTTAAAAAAAAAAAACCATTTTACCCACTTCATATAACTAATATAAGAGGTAGAATTTTGGCTGCCACATTCAATGTCGAGCACAGCACCTTAATCACCTTTTTAGCTTGCAATGGGAGGCTGCATAAGCAGTCACTAATTATTTACGAAGTAAATACTTTTGTATCTAGAGAAGCTCCCACTCAGTTTCATTGAAATCATTAGTTGTGGTTTTCTTCCTGTTCACCAGAGGAAGAGTTGGCCTTGAACTCTCAGCTGATGCTTTACTTATTTTTCCATCAGACCCATGCCAAACTGCCAGCTGCTCATACTCATGCTTCCTTGCCGACCTTATTCTTGAAGAAAAGGCTTCCTGAATCTTTTTCTGAAAAAGAAAAATGTGCAATTAGAAGCAATTACACACATACACGCACACACATATAGCGAGAGAGAGCACCTTGTACAGCCTGCGTTTGCCTTCCTTGTGAGGAACAAAATGAAGTTCATCTCCATCCACAAGAATACAGGTTTCCTCAAGCTTTACCTTAGCATCTTGTTGGGTGGTCTCCACTCCCCGTTCAGAAACAGTACTACTCTCAAGCGCCTCCAAACTCCAGTCATCTGATCTTCCTGCAAATTTTGTAACATGTGAAAATAAGCAATATGAAACAGATCGAGATGCCTCATTGATCCATTTTCAACAACATCAACAAACTCTTCCTCCTGATCTTAATAACAAGGAGGAGAAGATTCATATAAAGCATCCAGATGAAATGTAATAATACCTGGATGAGACACAAAAACCTCCTTATCAGCAACTTCATTGTACTGTACTAAATCCAGCGAGGAACCAAAAAGAGAAATCGCCCCATTGTTTGTACAAATGTCTGCAGCTGCAAAAACCATTAGTCAAAAGAAAGAAACCAGCAAAAGGGAAGAAAAACAACAGCCAATTATGAACAAGAAATAGTCACCATTTGACTCAGCTGAGAGGCCATCAAAGGATGGAGGTCTCATTTCTTTTCCTTCATTTCCAACAGAGTCAACCAAAAAAGTCATATTAGATGATGCACTATGCATTGAGTCATCATTTATATGTTCGCTTGCATTTTCAACCTCATTACAACTTTCTGCTATGGATTCAAACCTTCCAACTTCAACCAAAGCAGGGGCTGAAACTGTAACTGTCTGGTCACATGAAGCCCCCTGATTTTGATTTGAGAGTTCTGATGATGCTCTGCCCACGTCATTTATAGGTGCAATTTCCCCTGACATTTCAGTCTGTGGCAGTTTGTTATTTTCTGAAATTTCTTGGATACCAAGGTTTGACTTGTTATAGATATTCCCATCCCTATAATGTCCTGAAAATGCCTCAGAGCAAGTTCCTTTCACAGAATCCCCAGAAGATAGTTGGCACAAATTATCTACATCACGAACAGCATGAAGAGATCTTGCACAGCCCACATTTTTATTCATACCAGAAATTACTTTTGAATCCTCAGCTTGTTTCCCAACATCAACCCTCAGAGGATCTTTTTTCATACCTACTTTTCGCCTTCTATAGATCCCAACATCAGAATAGTGTTCTACAGGTAACTCAGAGGCTGGCACTTTTACAGGATCCTCTGAGGATGGGGGAGTAAAATCTTGCACGACATCTGAGTAGAACCTTTTAACGGTTTCCCCAACATTTTGAACCTGATCCTCAACATATCTGACCGTGTCCTGTTCCAAAACAATAAAGATAATAATAACCTTAATGTTCAGGGAGGAATGAAACTAGCAAGCCCACCAGTTCAGATGAAGACAGTTGACTCAAACATATCCATGATAAATGGCTACAAGCGATCTCATACAGATGATCATAGATCAACTCTCTTGACAAACAAATACTAAAGAAAAGAATCATACAAAGATCAAGGCAATTATGGTCAAAGTAGAAAAGATTGGTCTGGAAGTAGCAGCAGTACGTTTACAAGCAGCAGTCATAGGAGTAAGGGACTACTGCTGCTGATAAGCTGCTAGTTCTTAAGAGACATAATTGGAACTCAGAATGTGGGGGACAGCTAAAGGCTAATTATCCAAAAAGACATACCTGGTACATTATTTCTTCCACCTCCAAGCACATAGCTTCAAACTTTTGATATATGTTCCCAACCCACTTTATACCTTTTGCATCCATTGTGATCATGCATAAACTTTGTTGGAACAGGTTTTTGGACTTCTTCCACTATAGTGTGGTAATGAAAAGGTTACAATTCTTTCAGGTCACACTGCAAGACATACAGCAGGAAAATTAGATGAAACATAGTTGAAGCTAAAAAGAAATGAATTAATCATGTTCTGCTCAGTGAACTATGATAATCTAGCCACAGAAATATGTGATTACCATTAACCAAAAATAATAATAATAATAATAAAATATCTTATCATGAAAAAGTGCCCTATATAAACCTAATTCATAGTCTGAAGTGTATAACAAAAAAGGAAAAAATAGAATTAGAGAACTTCGGGAAAGCATAGATACATGTAGGCGGTGGCAACCATTTTCATAAAGACCCAGCTGACATATAGTGGACAACCAGCAGAACAAATTGTAAGAATCTTGCCAACAAAAAAATATTAACAGGTCTACCAAATTTCCAGTTGCAAAGGAAAAGTATGCAACTTCAGATTGAAAATTATAGTGCATAGAAAAAAGTCTCAATGGTTACTGAAAACAGAACCACAATAACTGCGTTCAAATATCAGCTAATCCATTAAAGGCAACACATTTAACTGGGATTGCTATGTTCAGAACAATTAATAGAATTTTCATAGTGTAAACCACATATTTCAGTTCAAATGCTGTTCGAAATGCACAGATGACCCACAAAATTTGCAATTTTGAAACAAGTCATATAAAATTAAAACAAATCAGTAATTCTCTAAGTGAAACCATATCAATTAGACATGATTCTCAAGGCAACATTTTGAGCTCGTATGGGTATAAACTTACCCACAGGAGTGAAGCAATAGTCAAGACATCCAACACTAGCTGACAGGGATGCAGAGATGGCTTACTGTATATTCAAGGTAACATTAATGCTTTTAATTAAGTTTGTTATTGAGGGCACCACCCCCTGATATCACATGTACAATCCACCAATAAGTTGCATGAATGTAACACTAGCATGCGGGAAGGGATAGCTAATTGTATTCAAGGTAACATCAATCCTTTTACTTTTACTCTTTATATATATATATATATATATATATATATGTATATGTATATGTATATAAGAACAATAATCCTTTTAATAAGGTTTTCTGATGGCACCATCCACTGATAAGGCTGATATTATATATACAATCCACTATAAGTCACTAGGTGATTAAAAATGACAACAAATATTAATATTGATGTCTTGGCTCTAAAAAATTGGTATCAAATGACTAACATTGCAATTCCACCAGACAGGCCAAGTTTCAGCCTAATTAAGTTCAAAATAAACTGCTTGATGATTTGTCTCACAAAATAAAATAAAACACGTTCTAAACAACAAGAAGACTCCCAAAAGTTGATGCTAATAACTATTTGCAAGGATCACTTGCATAAGAAGCCAACCAAAATGATCAGATATCATGCCATTACTCTTAATCAGGATGCCTTGATTATTATTATAAAAAATAAAAAAATCAGGATGCCTCATAAATTCCTTAAAGATTGAAAGCTCAAAACTTTAGCCAAAATGATGAGGTATCTTGCCATTAGCTATAATCAAGATGCCTCATAAGTGCTTTAACGAATGCAAGTTCAAAACTTTAGACTTGCTGTAAATTTGCAAAGCCCAAAACACTAAACCTTATGAGATATTCATTCTTTTGCAGTAGGGCAGATACATGAAAAGGGTTTATAAAGAAATTTGTGGGGCAGTCGTTTATTCCATCACCATGCAAGAGGACTGTTGATGTCTCATATCTGATCATTATTATCTCGAAACAAGATTAGCATTCATTCAAAAAAAAAAAATTTAAAAGAAAAAAAGAACAAATAGCATATCTTTTTTCTTGAAAAATTTAACCAACCATGGAAAAACAGTACATGAAAGCTCAGTCGCCAAGAACACCCACCTGAAAACAAAACTTCCGATCAAACCCTTCAAGTAATTTAACAAATACAATCCAGAAGGTCAACCACTTCACCCTCAAAATTCCAAATTTTCTTCACCAATAAAAATAAGACTAATTACCCAAAAACCAGAACCAAAGCAACATACTTTTCTTTTTTTAATCTCATCTTCAGCTATGTTTAGACATGATGATCAAAATAAGTCCACCAACAAAAGACCAAAGTTGTTTCAACAGATAAAAAAAGAAAGTAAAGCACATGAAAATTTCAGTAACGGGATTATAGCTTACATGATATGCAAGACTGGATTTTGAATGAAACAAAGGAAATACGATCAAAAAATTAGAAACCCTTTTCCTTATTTAGCTGAAATTGAAGCTTCAAAACTTACCTGTTGTGAGAGGTGGCGAAAACCCAGGCCACAAGCCAAAAGCCTGACAGAGATTTTGCATAAAACCCAAATTCAGTTCAGTTTTTATAGGACCAAACAAAATAATAGAAACAAATGTTTTTAAAAAAATAGAAATACAATGTCTAGGAGAGAGAGAGAGAGAGAGAGAGAGAGAGTTTTGTTTTAAAACAAATGGAAATACAATGTCGAAACGTATAGACACAGTTCACTTGGGCTTCTTGAAGACCTATAAGATTGACACGTGTCTTTTTCAAGAAAATTAAGATAGACAAATCCTTCAAAAAAATACTAAGATAGAGAAATATGGGGGCCAAAATATATTGGTAGGCCTTTCCAATTCGTTTTCAATTTTCCGCTGGGTGGGGTCCTCTCATTCTTGTTTATTTTAGGTTTAATTCAGCTTTTCTTTGTTTAGGGTCTAAATTTGATCATGATTTATTTTTGTGTTTTTGGATTTCTTTTCCCCCACTTCTTTTCTTTTTTTTTCTGGTCAACTCCTTTCTATAATTTGTTTTTGGTAAGTTATGTTTTTTTTAGGAATAATGTTAAGGGCATTACATATCTTATCTATAAATAATGTCTCAGCAATCACAAAAAATTAATTAAGATATTTATCGATCATATTTATTTGAGAATTACTACATTCACAATATTTTTCCGATAAATCTTAGGTGACCAATTGTTACTAGTTCTAATTTGAACAAATTTTGAAATTACCTTTTTTTTCATCAATATCAGCCATTAACAACTTGCCATCTAGTATTTGTTGTGAAAATATTATGGTTATAATATTTCTCTATTTATTAACATACTTTTACTTTGTTTTGCATGTCTTTTTATTTTTATTAAAATTGGTAATAGCTTTCAACTTTGTCTTTCTTTTACAATATAAGCTTATAAACCACATCAAGAACATTTAAACAAACATATTATTATTATTATTATTTATTTATAATTTATTAAGAGTTTGGCATCCCATAATTTTTGGTAGTTTATTTGTTAAAGGTGAGATAAAAAGATAAAAGTTAAATTAAAAAAAAAAATTGGTGAATTTTTATTTTTTATTTAGTAAAAGGTGAGAAAAAAGGCCAAAAATTGGAAGCTAAACTAAAATGTCACATTTTCACAACAGGAGTTCTTCTTTTTAACACAAAAATGTGTAAAAGACCAATGGAAAAAGTTTAACTTCAAACCTTTGGTTGAATCTCTCTCAACTCATCATATGGCGATTTATAAAATATCCATGTGTATTATCTAAACAAGTCAAACGACTACTTAAAAAGTCATGCGACTAAAATTACACATAAATGGTCTCTTCAATCATCACATAGTAGATTAGAAGAAGATAACTCCAAATTAGTTTGGAACTAAACTATTTTCATGCGCCTTTTACCCATTCAAGGGCAAGGTGTGTTTAGATGTCAAGATTTGAGCACATGGATTTGGATTTGGGTGATCAAATTCAAAAATACCTTATTTGGATAGTTAAAAATTGGTCAAAGAATTAGATTTGAGTTATTTGACAAATCCAACAAAGATTTTAAACTTCAAAATCTTTGAATTTGAAATAACTTTTAAATTCATAGAATTTTAGAATTCCATAAGACATACTTCAATATTTATAGATTTGGAATTAAGGTATTTCAAATTCATCACGTTAAAATTCAAATTCAAATAAAAATTCAAATTTAAGTATCCAAATGCAGGAAGGATATTTGTGCATTTGAGTTATAAAAACAAAATCTTAGAGTAGGAATTTATAAACACAAAATCTTGTAGTAAGCATTAAAGTATGATAAATGATGCTGTTTTAGCTTTGAAGCAAGAAACTCGGATAATACACAGTTGTACAAATCGTCTAATTCCTTTTGGCTAATTAGTTTCCCTTTCCCAACAGAGCTTTATGCATGTGAAGAAATTAATTAGTCAAGCAATTTTTCAATTTAAAAAAGCAAAATATAATTTAACAAGAGCGATGTGTATGGGTGTATATAAGAATTATACTCTTTTGAAGACATGGCTTATACTCCATGAAAGCACAAAAGCATTTTGCATCTATATTCACATGCATCCCACATCACGTCATCTTCGCAAGATTTATGTGCTACGTCGACTGATATTTCACATTTATGCCTTTTCTTTTCTTTTCTTTTCTTTTCTCCCTTCCTGTTCTCCAAGCATTTGACCGCAGCAAAGTTGTTGTAGTAATCCTAATAATAATAGAAATGGAATAACAATCTAAGGCAACCAGTACAGTGTAGATATTGCCATTCCATCATCGGGTACAATACACTCATGCCCAATAGTCAATGCAACTGGAGCTAAGCTTGAGCAAATTTGTTTGCCATGGGAATTTTTTTATTTATTTTTCTTTGTTGAATGTTTTCCATCGGAATCCTTTATACTTATTACGTATCTGCTTAAGAAGCACCATTAGCTAGTTTTGATCAATTCATCCTTGCTGTCTTTCCCTTCATTATGCACCACTATTGAAGTCCTAGTAGCCCCGGTACACAATATTCAGTTGCATTTTGTAACTTATGCTTCTTTTTGTCCTTTTTGTCTTAAACATAAGAAGGTTTCAGAGAACAATCTAATAACATTCAAACAAATCAAATAGAAATGGAGTCTAGAGCAAGAACCGTAAAGGACATAGAAATTGGAAACTAAGAACAATGAGTGAGAGAGAGAGAACAAGATCTTCATACATACAGAAAAAAGGGAAGATCTTTCACAAAAAAGAGCAACTTCATAAAAAATAACCACCACTAGAATTCAACCAAATTTACTGGGAAATGTGTATAGACTACAAAAGGAGATAAAAACAAGAGTGACAACGCCAGAACAACTCCTTCAGACATCACTAATAGTTAAGCTTGGTGGTAAATCATTGGAATACGATTTACGAGTGATGGATTGGAGTGTTATAGTCAAAAAGGAAGGATGAAGAAATATCTGAGAAAAGAAAGAGGCTTAATTATTGCCAGACTGCACTCAACTTCATTCTGATGTTAATGTAACTAAAGATATAAGTTCATTTTGTCTACTTAAAAATTAGGATAATTTTAAGCACCACACAAAGGAAAGGCGGTTTGCATTCCCCATATACTGGATCTTGTAAGAAACAAATAAATAAAATGACTCGCATCATCAAAGTTCAGTCTCTAACTAACTCCAAATTGTGTAGTATTTACCAGATATTTACCAGACCAAAGGAAATTTTGAAGTGTAAGTACCTAAGCTATCACAAATCCCAAACCATTAAAACCAGGGAAGAATTTGGGCACAAGTATAAAATATCAGTATCATAGACCATGTGACCCAGCTGCTTGAAAATCCCCAAAATCATCATCTGCTATATCCTGTTGGCTGTGACTTTCAGAAGAAGTTAGCTCTTTAGCCTCTTCTTTTGTTGATTCTGGGGCCTCATCTTTGGAAGTTCCCTCAAGATTGAAATTTGGTGGCCCATTTGTTGGAGACTTCTGGACAGTAACAGCAGGAGAAAGTGGTGCTGGGGGAGGAGGTGGTGGTTTGATCGGAATTATGGACTCTTTCCGGTTACCCTTTTCCTCTGAGGGATTGTTCAAACTCTGGTCAAAATATTTTGACTTCACACAACTACCACTTTTCTGTTGACATTAAAAAAGGGTTAAATTCAACCAAAATAATGAAAATTCGACATTATTCATTCAATATAACAGTCAAATGAAAATGACACTCACGTTGCTCTTCAGTTGGAGCACAAGAGTCTCGCCATCTTTTAAACTGTAATCTACTGAAGAAGCCTGCTGGTAATGTTGTTCCATCTCTTCTGCAGTTTTCTTTTTGTTCAGATATCTTCAAGACAATTTAGGATAAATCAGTTTTACTCACTGAAATTGATCTTCTAAGCCGGCATGAGTTAAGAAACCAGCACTTCAAACACATTTGAAGATAAAAAGCATAGGATAAAAAGACAAAAAATGCATATAGTAGATAGGAAGATACTTCATGTGATCATGCAGGGCTGCCTGGAAATCATAAGCTTCTGTTCTTTCTCGAAACCCTAAGCCAATGAAAGCATGCCGAAGACGACCACCTGCATAACCTCAAGATGAATGAGGAGCATATTAAAAAAGATCATGAAAAAAAGAATGAAGTACAGAGCAAAGGCACATATAGCATCAAAGATAGGGGGGTCAAACATTTTTCAAATGGGCATCAAGATCAGTATATTTCATGTTCAGTTCTTTTATGAGGATTTGAGAGGGCTTAATGCCTATTATTTTCACTTGGGAAGAGTACTTAGGATGCTAAAGTACCACGGAAGGTTTTTTTTTGGCTCGGGTAGCCACCATGGGAAAGATTTTAATAGTCGATAACCTGATTAAAAGGAACATTATTATAGAATATGGTTATTCCATATGTAAACTACAGTGGCAAAGTAGTTGGTTTCTTGTTATTACATTGTCCATTGCATGCAGCATCAAGCATGTGTTAACCTTTTTTTTCTTTTTTGTCCTCTGTTCTTTGGGATTCATTAGGGGATGACAAAAAGATAGTTGAGCAGTTGAAGGTCTTCTTTGTTGAAAAGGGATGCATGGTCACCATAAAGGTTTTTTGATATCGAGTGTTGTCCCCATTAATATTATGTGGACTATTTGGCCTGAATGAAATACCTGGACTTTCAACAGAAAGGAAATTTCAGTGAACAAGTTAAAACCTTTGTTTGTACAATCTTCGTATTAACTGATGACTGCTTTGGGCAGTCTACCATCTTCTTTTCTGGATTTTCTTGATTTTTCAAAATGCTTATCGTAATTTTTAAGGTTCTCTTGTATACTTTGAGGACAGCACTCCCTTTAAATTTTTATATAAGTTCTTACTAATCAAAAAGAAAAATCACAGAAAGATCATATTTTCTAAATGGCAGGGTTAACAGTTGCAAAAAGCATACAAATCAACACAAATGGCTAATATCGAACTGAATTTAATATTTGATTCATAAACCTATGACCCTACACTAAAAGGATATTAGTACAGAAAATAAAAGATATTCAACTATTGTTGGAATTATACACATAACAGTAGCAGCCCCATGTATGTAGCAGGCAATGAGCGTTGCCTCTTTAACAAATCTGTTTATTCTTAAAAACACCAAGATCAGTTAAAGGCAGGTTCTCATGCTGAGTGGTGGTAGGCATAGTGATTATGGTAGAAGAATCATTTTACTGTAGTGACAAGCCTTGACTCCTTTTTATTGTTTTTCCTCACCTTTTATCTCCTATTCTTTCCTCTAAAGGTTGCCTTTTTTTTTCTTTGGGCGGTGATGCAAAATGCACAAAGAATATTTATTTTTAGTTTTGTTTAATTTTAGGTGTCAATTGGATTTTATTTTAGGTAATATTAGTAAATTAGGTTATTCATATTTTATTTAATTTCCCAGAGTCAGGTTTATTTTCGTAATGAAATAATTGAGTTTTCCAAGGTCGATTAGAATTAGGGTTAAGTCCTAGTAGTCTACATAAGTAGACTACTGTACTCCAATGGAGACAAGTTGACAGTTTGCTCCATTAATAAAATTTTAGACAAAATTTTCTCAATGGTATGGTGTGAATTCCAACCAACCGTAGGTGATAATTCCTAGGTTTTTTCTTTCTTGCTTGGTGACAGAGCTAAGCAAGCCTAGATACGGATTCCTTGGTCATTTTATTTTCTGTTCTTCAATTTACGGTGTTGCATTAGTTTTGGACCTTTTGGTTGGTACTGCATCAGGTGGGGTGGGGGAGGGGGGGAAATCTAACTTGAGATTCTTTTTTAAAAAAATTATTTATTTTAAAAAATAAGTATGTAACTTGAAATTCAGTTATGAATGGAAAATAGAAATTTAGACAATCATTTCGATTTTTGTAATTGGTAAATAGTCAAATGGTATAACTATTCGGTAAAAAAAAGAAAAATAAAGAAACAAGAGGCGTAGTTGCTTACCAATGTTCTCTTCTATGCGAAGAACAAAATATCTGCCAGAGAAAGAATTATTATTTAGACACCCTACAGTTGTTGAATAATAATATTAACATTTAGAAAATGTAACTGCACTGTCCAACATTTATAGTCCAACAAAGATGGGCTTTAACTTCAGTGAGAAAAAGAATCAACCTGCTGCTATCAATTACAGGTTCCACTGGATGTGGCTCACCATTTCTCAAAAAAGCCCGAGCATATAGTTCACCTATTTCAGATATATTAGATTATTGTTGAACAAATAATAGTTATTTCTGAGGTATATGAACCTTATAGGTTGCTCCTTTAGCAAACAAAATATGATCTTACCTGTGGTCTTGTCTTCAAGTCTGATAATGCATTCTTCTCCCTTGCTAATAACTTTCAACATGCCCTCCCATGCCCATTTGTTGACATCCCACTCATCAGCCCTGAAAATGAACATCAGAGGCATAAACATTGATCCCCATTTTTTGGTAAAAATTGGACAAAGCATAACAAGAAGTAATTTAGCTTCTTTAAGCACTGAAAAACAGTAGAAATTTCAATATATCAAAGATCCTTTAGATATTAGGCATCACATTTTAACAAGTTAAGAAAAAAAACCTGTAGGAAGCTGCACTTTTCCTTGGTGGAATCTACAAAACAGAAAAAACAACATAACAATAAACTTAACAGAACAATATTTTCAAAGTCATCCATATCAGAACTTAAAGAGAAATTCCTAGTAATTTAAGTGTCATATAGAACTAAGAAACTGTTATGTACATACAAATTTGATTTCAAACACAAGATGATATTTGTCTCTCTGCATCATCTGTTCTAAATTATATGGAAGTGCAGACTTAGTGAACGTAGTGATCTCATAACTAAAAACCTAAGATCTTTAACAAGTAACTCAATACCCAAAACCCTGTCTGATTCATGGAACAACCTAAACATAACTAATCTAGCAAACAATAGTCAATGTAAATAAAAGCTAAAGAATACCACATGTATCACAAGGGCATAGATTTCTTGTAACCAATCCCAAATTCATTGTCACAACAGTTGTTTTAACAACTTAAAACCTCTTCTTCACCCAACAATACTAAAAATAAACAGTTCAAAACACAATCTTGATCAGTGACATTGATAATCATCAAGAATTAAAACAAAAAAATCCTATTGATTCCCAAGTAACCCATTAACAAAAAAACAACATTTTTTTTAAAAGGTCAATGAATTACAACAATGCAATTGATTTCAAAGAAACCCATTAACAAAACTACACAGGAACAACAAACCCAGTGAATTATAAAAAAAATTAAACTGAATTAAAGGAAACCCATTTACAAAATCAAAGCACAAATAACAGGAAACCCAATGCTTCACGACAAAAATGCTATTGATTTCAACAAAACCCAGATAGAGAAATACAAAAAGAGTAGAGAAAAAAGCACAGATTTTGACTTACTATGTAGACGTAACATTCAGGGACTTGGAAGAGAATAAGCTCTATTGCTTCAGTTTCTTCATTCACATCCACGCTTTCTTCACCCGTAGATTTCTTCCCCTCCTCTTTTTCCATGAGATAGAGAGAGGTTCAAATTGATAGCAGAGAAATGAGAAATTGAATATGGGTTTGGGATCTGAAGCTGAACCTTGGGGGACTAGATTGTAATTTGGTGAAATTCTTTTGGTTTTTTAGAAACTTTGAGAAAGTTTTACAGGAAGGAAGAAGGTCGGTTTCAGTTACCCAAATTCTCAGAACAAGGACGAAGCAGCAAAGAAAGGAGTAGTGCCTCAGTGTTTTACACCATGATTATTTAGAGCCGTTCGATCACATTACTTTTTGTTGTCAGAGACTGTGTCTCATGGGACTTGTTGATTAAAATAAAGTCGTGCAAGTGGACGGTCTGGATCTTTGATGGAGTCAATATCTGGGTTTTGGTGGATTGGTTTACTTTATTTTTATAAAAATAAAAAATAAAAATGATAAAGGTTTGCTTGATTTTCAAGGAAAAGAAAAAGCTTTTGATTATAGGGGAATATCCACTGGAATAGTTATGATTTGGTTGTTGGATTAATGGAATATCCCACTATATGATGGATTGGAAGAAATAGATGCAAAACCAAAAGTTTTTTTCTTTCTTTTTTTTAAAGCAAATTGATGAAGGTTACCTAACCTCAGGTTTTTTTTTTTTTTTTGGGTGGGGGAGAAAACAGGATTTAAATTTTATTAAAGCAAGCTAAATCAGAACTACAACGTTTGCAATGTCTGGTGGAGTATCTCCATATAGACCCAAAAATAAAACCCCAACTTTTGAGGTATTTTATACATACATTTTTTATATGAAAAAAGTTTGGTTCATATTTGGAGTTATCTTATTCCAATCTACTAGTATGATACATTTTTTTTTTTTTTTGGACAAATGAGAGTATACAAACATTTTCAAGTATCCCTTGTGTATAGACAATCCCCTTCTACCACACGCACTAAGTTTTTATAAGGAGAAATCCTTTGAAGGTGGCTCCAAGATATTAGCAAAGAAGTTTTAAATCCAAATCTTATAGATATCATGAGATACTACGAAATATGAATTACTAAATCAATCTCTTGGGGTTTAGTATGTGATAGTTGAAAAGACCATTTATATATAAATTTAGTAACATGACTTCTTTAATGAATCATGTAGCTTATTTAAAAATATACATGAATACTTTTAATATTTTGCTATATAATAGATTGGAAAAAAAAAGTTCCATACATATTATGAGCCAACTTTCTATCCATTTTATATATATTATATACATAAATATTGTATAATCCAACTCTTCTTGGACATTTAAAATAATGGTACTGATTTAATTATGACATTTTTTTTATAATGTGTTACCAAATATAAATATTAGAAATTAAAATTGATTTTGTAGAGGGGAAAAAGTTGTCTTTTTCACTCAAAATTATGAAGAACGAAATGAAAAATAATACGGAAAACGCGTCAACTTTATTGCTTTTTCATTAATTATTTTCAAGAAGACTTTTTTTTTTTTTTTTTTTTTGAGAAAAATCAAGAAGATGTTAATGTAACTGTGAGAATGAGTTTTCTTTTCATGAAGAATAATAAATATATAAAAAATGTTATTTTCGTTGTTACACGTGCCCATTAACTATTGAAAGCAGTCCGAAAATGAACATCATCGTACCAGAAAAACATCAAATGCGTTTCAACTAAAATTATGTTCCAAGTCCAACAAATATGCTTACAATTTACAACACATATCAAGTCCTGTCCTACTAGATAATACCTTTATGCTGTAAAAAATATGTATCCTTGAGAGAATTTTCAGTAGTGTTCTCAATTTACAAACATAAATAAAGAGCTAACAAAGCAATCTGGTGCCAACTAAACAAGCAAGAAAACTCTCATGTCATTCTGTGTAGTACATTTAGCAGTAGGTACTCAAGGAACAAAAAAAATGTTGAACGAATAACCCTCAGAAATTGGTTCAAGGCATATATGTTCCATGATGTCAAACTTGTATATTTATGCAGTTAAACTGTGGCCCTTAGACTTAGAGCCAATAGGTTCTCAATTGGAGCTAAATTTGATGGGTTAATGAGGCACTGTTGCAGTCACTGTCCTGTGTCTTGGGTCTGTGAGAATTGTATGTACATTAACAAATCCAGCCTCTCTCAATGTTGCTTCCAGATCATTCAGGTAGTATTCATCTAGGAATGGTTCAGTGCTCTTCATCAATGTGAACAGAACTGGAGACAATTCCTACAATAGATGAAAAACCATAAGACATGGCCCCTAAGATTATTGATGAACTTAACATTAATCAATGCCACCAAAGTATGCCAGTTTCTATGGTTTGCTGAGGTTCAAGTAAACTTTCATAATGTTTTGAGCTTCCAAAATTTTTTGGCAAATTTTTCAACACTTTTTATTCTCGAGATTCCAAATAACAATTCAATATCTTCTAGTTAAAGATTGAGTAAACTCCTGCGTTTCGATTACTTTCCTTTCTAATAGAAAATATTGTAGAAAGAAATATAAAATTTTGTATTCTTAAATTAAGTTTGTCATGCAAAGATTTACTATACTAAACTGCTGTAATAGAAACAGAATCATATTAGAAGAATTGAGATCATACCTGAAGGATCTTTGACTTTGGCTGCACAGATAGCAAAACTAAAATGAGTGATGTTATAGCAGTAGAACACATTGTTAAGAATTAAAGATTTATGATATGAAAATTTACTGAATTATCTGTCAAGGCAACTGTGCCTCCCGGTCGAAGGAGACGGAATGCTTCCTTCACTAAATTGACTATTGCCTTTTCAGGACATTCATGAAGCTGCATAGAAATTAGGGAGTCAGATGCATATGTATCTGCAAATGTTTCTTATGATGAGGAGCTTTACAGAAAGATTTTTAGAGCACTTTCTTTATTTTTTTTCAAGGAAATTTTCTACTACCCATGATCTTACGCCCTGTAAACTAGATAGGAGCATTCCCTCAAATGGGCGATTATTGTACATTCTGAAATGATTTTTCTGGTAATCCACCTCATGGGGAGCATCCGTTGCAATTCTTTCAGGACGTTGGACATAGATTCTTCAGCACATCAAAATGTATTTTTGGTAATATAAATTTAGAGTTTTCTGTCAGAACTACACACAGCTCAAGAATATCTATATTCAAGACTCAAGTTCAATTGTAAGGCTTTACTACTTGTTATCTTACAAAAGTTTATTGTAATTTGTAATGAAACAAAATAAAAATATACAAATGAGAAGTAGACTAAGCAAGTTTTCCTCCAGAACTGCGAAGGCCAATCTCAGCACCCATAAAGGTCCACCTTTGCCAAAGAAGTTCTAAGCAAGTTTTCCTCCAGAACCTAAAGATTATTCAATGCAAGCCCCCTTTTGTACATGGAAGAGTCACCCTCTATCATTATAGGGGGCATCCCAGGTATAAAAGATTCCCAAGACCTTGAAGTAGAGCAATTGCTTTACCTTTTAGATCACTTTAAAAAATTTGCAAGTCATAAGAAAGGGTCAGGGTTCAGTTTCACATGAACCGTCAACAATTACATAATCCTATGGTTTAGATCTCCTAAAATAAGTCTTTTAGAATTGTGGTAGAGTCTTACAACTATTGTACTTCACATCCATTACTCTCTGTCTCTCTCTCATAAAAAGACATGCATATGGACATAATTTAGGTGAATAACTGGTAACAAACTGAGCAAGAACCGGAAAATAGCTACAAATTGTAATTTGTTCTAGATGTGTACTTTTTTGTATTGGATAGGAATGAGTTACCTTTACTGAATGTTTCCATTTAGCACGTTTAAGAATATAAGAGAGAAGACTAACATTTAAATTGACACAACACTAGAACGACGTTCAATGTGGTTCTGAATCATACATGGGTTTCAATTGTATGACTTTCCTAACAAGTCTAACCTAGCCTTTTTGTTTGTTATCATCCCTGTCTCAAATCTAAAAAGGCATATATGACTTTTTAGATTACACCACAGTGCTTTAATTTCTACAATTCTTGTCAACTACAAAAACAGGATATTCATTTTTCACCAATAAAAACTAAGCAGAATTGTTGAAAACTCAAGACAGATACTAGGTAGACAACAACGCATACCACATAAGCCATGGAAACAAGGTCAAAGGAGTTGGACAACAAGCCTGTGTCTTCCCCAATTGCATGAATCCAGATTATTGGATTCTTTCTTGGGGATCTTTTCTTTTCCTTAAATTGAGCTACAGCAAGAAAGTAAGGTGACAAATCTAGACCCTGCAGCAAATGTATCAAGACATAACTTAAGCTCAATAGTGACATATAAATTATTACGAAGTTCAATATTATAGTTAATTGAAATATCACTTCCAGATTGAAAATTGTACTCACTGTGACTTTAGCTGATGGAAACTTGTCAGCAAGATAGCCTGTGCTGACACCAACTGAGCATCCAACATCTAAGATGTCCCTGATCATGGAATTTCCGGAGTACTGCAGATGATGCTGCTCAATCGCTTGAAGCCAATTTCCACGTATTATTTCATTAGCTTCATCTAAGGAAGAAGCATCAGGTATTGCTCGTCTTGCCATTGACATTGTTGCAGCCTCTGCTTCTGCCGCAGCCTGCCAATAGATGAGCAATGTTATTAAGGATTATCCTGTATTTGAACTATCTTATTTTTCAAACTGATAATAGCTCATTATAAAACTTCATTTACATAATTTTCTTTATAAAAATTATATTAGCAGCAAGAGGGTCTCAATGTAATAGTAACCAAGATTTAGGTAGGTACATATTGTCACTAACAAGAACTTAATCATTTTGACAGAACATAAGCAAATGGTAAGTTAATAAGCATCGTTCATGTGGGGACAATAATTTTAAATTTCTAATCAAACCTGTGAAATGGCATTATATGAAAAAATTAATAATAATAAAACATGTAATTCAGTGGAAAATCCCACCAATCTTAAACAGAAATACTGTATGTGATTCACTCTAAAAGCAGGAGACACCAAAGCTAAAATAGACCCCATTTGTCCCTTGAAAGAGAATTGAAGCTTTTTTACATGAACATATCTAAGGGACACATATTTGGCCATATGCAAACATGTTGACAAGCCCAACCAACAAACTCTGAAAAGTGAAAACATAGAGCATCAACATAAGTATATATTATTATATATGTGATTCTCTCTTTTCCTTTTCATTCATTCATTTCATCTCTCTCCTATCCTCGTAATTACTATAAAGCTTTAGAGTAATTTTAGGATTCTATTGATTTGTTACTACCATGAAAGTCAATTCTATGCACCCACCCTCTTGGACATAAGTCAAAAGATTCAATTGAGTATTCCTGAAAATTCTAAGTGTGATGTGCGTATAAGCGCATCAAAGTACAAAGACAGGCAAGGCTTCTAGTTCCCATGTTAGGTAAATGAAACTGCTTTCTGCAATATGAAAGAGTTTAGAACATTATACTGAACTGATTAGGTACTAATTTGTATCCACTAAACCTCATCCTTCAGCGCAAACAGAACTAATCCAAAACAAACAAAAACACAAGTGAATGTTTTCCAATTGTCAAATAGAGAAGTACAAACATATAAACAAGCTCAGAATAAAGTTCAAAATTTTACCAGCCATGAAAGGTTGCCCTCATCATATGCATGAAAAGGATTCAGGTAATCTGTACAATAAACGGTCACTTTAGATATTTTTAGAATGTAAGCAGTCACTTCATAATTAACTGGTTGAACTAGAATAAAGATGACTAGCAAGTGATGGCACCTTCATTGCCCACTCCCTAACATTAACAACGACACTGATGATAATAATAATTAATAACATTTCACTGATTAATAAGATGATAACTATTATTCTAAAAGTTTAAACTATTAGAAAATGTTGAATTTAATAATTTAATCTAACACTCCCCCATTTACGTGTAGGCCTAAACTGTCCTTATTAAGTAAGGTTAACTACCGCATATCCTTCTGCGATGGTCAGTTCATAAGTACAAGTGCTTGTAAAGTGTGGAGCGTGGGTGACAAGAACCAAATTTAAGTCTTCTAAGAGGGAGTTTCACACGTATATACACTGAATTTTTATTTTGTATTAAAAAAAAGAAAAAAAAAGTAAAGTTCCACACGAGGGATTTTTTTTTTTTATTAAATGAGGGTAAGGTGAAGATAGGGTTTGAACCCAAAATTAATAAAATGAGAATTTAATCATATAATTTAATTTAACAAGAAAGAAAAACTGATAAATGCCAAACGGAAATGAAATTGGGCATTGATGAAATAGAGAATTACAATCTGGGTATACAAGTGAAGGGTTCTGAATGCGCTCCAACTCCTTATATACATCTGATTCTAGAATCTCCTTTGTCATTTCCCTCCATGGAATGTTCTTCTTCTCAGCTGTACTGTTTCACCCACATCCCAAAATCACTTCCAAAACCCAAGAAAATAAGTGTATGGCAATGCGTCTCTGAGTGTGAGTGTGTGTGTGTGAGAGAGAGAGAGAGAGACCTGATGAGGACATTTCTAGCGCCGAGCTTGAGCAGAGAGTAGAGGGGCTTGAAGGAAATGATAGTTCGAACAAGACGAGAGAGTGGGGTCTGACCAGCCCACTTGGGGCGCTCTAACTGTCCCTCCTCGTACTCGTATGAAGCTGCCATTGCAACCATCCCAGTCCCATAGCCTCTTCTACTTCTTCTTGTTCTTCTTGTTCTTCTTGCATGGCTTTTGACTGAACTAAGAGATAGGTTGTGGGTAGGTGCCCACAATGCCATTGGAGAGTGGAGACTAAGAGTCAAGAGAGACAGAGAGAGTGAGACATAGAGGAATCGAAGTAACGGACTAACGGTAATTCTTGACTGTAACAGATGAAGACTAAGCTTATCCGAGTCTGATATCCATGAGATCCACCTTCACCTCATAATCTCTACTCCACCTATGATATCACTCCACGTGGATTTTTGAATAAATATTAGGTTCAATAAGATTGCAAGTTATATAAAATGCATCAATTATTAGTATACTACACATTAATTACTCAAACCTTTTTTATTTCACCATTTTTCATAATTGGTGAGGTGGCATTTTATTCAAAACCCACTTTGAAGTTTGTTTTTGTTAACGAAAAATTCTATTGCACATACTTTTTTTTGAAATCATTTTATTAAAAGATGATTTCAATTAAAAATGATTCTACAATTTTTACTAAACTTGTATTTTTTTTTTTTAACAATTTTAGTTCATGTAATTTTGTGTGTACAGTAAGTGTAGTATAATAAGAAATGTGTGATTATCATCATTACTCTATTACTCTATTATTAATATTATTTCCTTTGAAGTTATCAATTCAATGGTGACTATGATTTTTTTTTTTTTTTTTTTTAATTCTGTGTGGATTTGAACAATCAAATGCCAAGAGGTTTCTCTCTGCTTGCGAGTGGTGGGTATCCATCTCTCCCGAGAGTGTAGAATAGTTGGTCCCTTCTTTTGAAGGTGTCTTTGTCCCTCAAGATAACAGGCTTACCTTGAGGCTTTGGTGGTTTTTTCTTCAGGGGTTTCTGGGAAACAGCTCTTAGTGTAGGATGGAAGAACTCACGAAAACGTGGAATAGCCTAACCCTCTCGGAGTGTGAAGGTTCAAACTTTCGCATCAAGGAGGAACAGGCGAAGAAAGAGTTTATTTTAGCAGCTAAGTTCTTGACTAAAAGAGCTCTTAACGTTGATGCCATAGCTAAGACCTTCACACCTATATGGCGATCAAAAAATGGGTTCAAAATCAAAAAAGAGAGCGAGCACGTGGTATTGTTTACTTTTGATGAGAAAAGTGAGATGGAGAAAATCATGGCTGCAGAACCATGGAGCTTTGACAAACGTTTAATGGTTCTGCAGCAGTATGATAAGGAAACAAATGTGGGTGATATGGAGTTTGGTATGGTGACTTTCTGGGTGCAAGTACACGATCTCCCTATAAGATTTAGGACAAGAAGGATAGCTGAACAGTTGTGTGAAGTTATTGGAAAGGTGGTTAAAGGGACTGACGAAGAGGAATTTGAGGGTGAAAACTTCATGCGAGTCCGAGTAACCTTAGACATCTCCAAACCCTTGTGCAGGGGGCGGGTTATTTCGCTGGATAACGGTAAGGACATGTGGGTGCCGTTCAAATATGAAAGACTCCCAAGTTTGTGCTTTTGGTGTGGATGCTTGACGCATGACGACCGCGACTGTGACCTTTGGGTTGAAAGCGAAGGAAGTCTCTTGCTTGAATCCCAGCAGTTTGGTCCTTGGCTCAAGGCAGCGCCGTATGTGCCAAGTCGGAGATATATGGTCAAAGTGCCTGGGTTTTTCGCTAGCAAAAAATCTGGTACGGCGACAAAAAAATCCAGTGCAGCCAAGACAACGCCAGTGATGGTGGTTCGCAAAGGGAAAACAACGCCGGAAATTATTAGGCTCGAAAAGGATAACCTCGAAGCTGATGTGGGAAAGAGCACAGAACCGGATTTGCAGGTGCCGTATCAGCAAAAGTCAGGTTTGTCAACTGAAGAGGGGACTTTGGAGGATGTGAGCCTACAACAGTCCGAGGCAGCAGCAAAAAAGGGGTCAGTTAAGCCTTTTGAGGAGGTACTTGGTGAGATAGATAAGGAAATAAACAAATATGATTTTGATGAGGTCATGACAGCCAGGTGTAGTGGAAACACAGGAAAGGAAAATGATGTTGACCATCCTAGCATTAATAAATCAGACGTGCTAAGCCAGCCAACGCATGCAACTCATCTGTCTGCATCAACACGGGTCCCATTAGCTGAGATACCCATCTCTCCTGTCAATCACATGCATGCTGAAGGTACCTGGAAAAGGATAACTAGAAAAGGGGTTGTATCAGAAGTCAGTATGTTTGAAGCAGAGGGGGGAAAAAGAAGTGTTGTTTCTGAAGTAAGTTTGTCTGAAGCAAGGGGGGAAAAAGAAGTGCAGGAAGTATAACAACCCTAACTGAGTTACAAAAGAAAAGAAGGGTTTCTCAGGTAGGTGTAACAAAAAATAAGATATTGGCGGAGGCTGGTCACCAGCCCTGCCAGAAGCAATGAGTCTATTATTATGGAACTGTCGTGGGCTTGGGAACCTACGAATAGAGAATGAGCTTGTAAGATTGATACAGGCAAAAAATCCCTCTATCGTGTTTATAGCTGAGACATGGGCAAATGAAGCAAGGCTAGATCGTACTTTGAGCAAGATTAATTTTGATCAGAAGTGGGTGGCTCCAAGGCTTAATAGAGGTGGCAGATTAGTATTATTTTGGAAAAATTCTATTAACATTGATGTAGTTGATTCTCACAGGTATTATATTGATACGATCATCAATGGGAATACTGAAAATGCATGGCGGTTCACTGGTTTTTATGGAGAGCCTGAAACCTATAGGAGGAGTGAAGCATGGAGTAAACTGAGAAGCTTAAACTCTAGGTTGAACATCCCTTGGATTTGTGGCGGCGATTTTAATGAAATTATTCGTCAAGAGGAAAAGTGGGGTGGGGCACCTAGAGATCATAATCAGATGCAACTATTTCGAGATGTGATTGATGAATGTCGCTTCATGGATATGGGGTATGTGGGGCCTAAGTTCATGTGGGCAAAACATTATGTTGATGGGCATTCCATAAGAATAAGATTGGATCGGTGCTTGGCTACAAATTCATGGTTTCGAAAATTCCCAGGTACTAGGGTACATCACCTTAGTTGTATGTCTTCAGATCACTCTCCGCTTTTGATTAATTTATCGGGGTTGCCTGAACCTAGGAGAAAGAGGTGTTTTAGATTTGAAGAAATGTGGTTATCGGATCCAACCTGTGGGGAAACGGTCGAGGAAGTGTGGAATAGCACAAGGGAACCAAATCCAAGCATAGCCATTTTGGAAAAAGTGGCGAGATGTGAAAAAGAGTTAACATGGTGGAACAAACACAACTTTGGGCACGTGAGGAGGGAATTGGAGAAAAAAAGAAACCAACTAGCTTGGCCGAGAATGATGCTATGGTGAGTGGGAATAATAATCGGGTTAGGAGCCTAAGAATGGAGATTAATCTGCTGCAAGATAGGGAATCAAGGATGTGGTGCCAAAGATCGAGGGTGTTGTGGCTTAGCAAAGGTGACAATAATACAGCCTTCTTCCATAGTAAGGCAACAAAGAGGCTTAGAAAGAATCTGATCAGAGGAATAAGAGACGGGAATGGAAATTGGCTATCCGATCAAGCAGAAATGGGGCATGTGATGGAGAGTTACTTCAAAGAGCTCTTTTCCACCTCCAACCCGATTCTAGAAGTTGGTTCTCTTGAGAAAATTCCATGCATGGTTACAGACGAAATGAATAATGATTTAGTGAAGGAATTTACAGAACTGGAAGTCAAAGAAGCCTTAAATCAGATGGCACCTCTAAAAGCGCCAGGTCCCGATGGTATGCCACCGTTGTTTTACCAACATTTTTTGTCGACAATGCAACATGATGTTACTTCAGCCATTCTCTCATGGCTGAACTCAGGTACCCTACCAAACCCCATCAATCACACTCTCATCACTCTTATCCCTAAAATAGCTAATCCTGAGCTTGTGTCTGATTTTCGGCCTATTAGTCTTTGTAATGTTCTATATAAGATTTATTCTAAAGTCTTAGCAAATAGGTTGAAAATTTTTTTACCTTCCCTAATTAATGAGCATCAATCTGCTTTTGCTAAGGAAAGACTTATCTCAGACAATATTCTGGTTGCTTTTGAGACTCTCCATCATATGAAGCATCATAATTCAGGAAAACATGGTTTTATGGCTATTAAATTAGATATGAGTAAAGCCTACGATCGAGTGGAGTGGGTGTATTTGGAGAGGCTAATGGAGAAAATGGGTTTTTGTTCTAGATGGGTCGCTCTCATGATGAGTTGCGTGAAAACAGTGTCTTACTCTATTATGGTAAATGGGGGGCCTAGTGGAATGATCATTCCTGAAAGAGGAATTAGACAAGGAGACTCACTCTCTCCTTTCCTTTTCCTGCTATGTACAGAAGGACTTCATGCTCTCATCAAGCACTCGGCGAGGAATGGGGAAATTAAAGGTTTCTCCTTGTGCAAACGAGGCCCTAAACTAACCCACTTGTTTTTTGCAGATGATAGCTTGCTTTTTTGCAGATCCATCATGGATGATTGCAACAACGTGTTGAAAATATTGGGTGAATTTGAATCTTGGTCGGGGCAAAAGATCAACAAAGACAAGACCGCAATATTCTTTAGCAAGTCTACCACGGATGAAGCAAAATCAAACATAAAGAATCTCTTTCAAATCCAAGAAGTGAAGTCTTACGAGAAATATTTGGGTTTTCCTTCATTTGTGGGTAGGGGAAAAAAGGCTAGCTTCAACTACATTAAAGAGAGGGTTTGGAGAAAGTTTCAAGGATGGGAGGGTAAATTGCTCTCACAAGCCGGAAGAGAGGTCCTTATCAAGTCCGTGATCCAAGCCATTCCTACTTATGCTATGGGATGCTTTAAATTACCATTGGGGCTTTGTGATGACATTGAGGTAATGATAAAGAAGTTCTGGTGGGGACAAAGGGGCAATAGAAGAAAAATCCATTGGATTCGCTGGAGTGATTTGACTAAGCCCAAAATAATAGGCGGTATGGGCTTTCGCGACTTAGCTCACTTTAATGACGCTCTTTTGGCAAAACAAGCTTGGAGGCTCTTGCATAATAAGGAAACCCTCTTCTACAAAGTCTTTAAGGCAAAGTTCTTCCCGAATCAATCTATTTTAGAAGCCAAGGAATCAAGCATCGGGTCCTACGCTTGGAAGAGTATTTTGCATGGTCGAGATGTTATCCTTGATGGTGCTTGTTGGAGGGTGGGGAATGGGAAATCTATCAAAATCTGGCAACACCATTGGCTGCCCTGAAAACACCCAACCAAGATTCTCTCCCCATTGGTAGATACAATGGAAGAAGCTACAGTTGATTGCTTAATTGACGAAGGAACTAGAACATGGAATACAGTGATGGTGGATGGGATATTTGCACCTCAAGAAGCCGAAGAAATAAAAAATATTCCGTTGTCTAGGAATGAAACGGCGGACACCATGTATTGGCCGTGGGAGCATGATGGGAGATATAGTTGCAAAACGGGCTACCGATTCTTGAAAGATGATGAAGTTGGTTTTCAAGAGGCAGAGATTCAAGATGAAGAAAAAGGGTTGTGGAAGAAGATTTGGGCTCTTGAATGCCCAAATAAAATAAGAAACCTGATTTGGAGGGCTTGTCGTAACTCACTTCCATCAAAGTGCAATTTAGTTCGTCGCACAATAATTTCAGAACAGAGTTGTGACCGCTGCAAGGAAGGAATTGAGGACGTCTTGCATGCGGTATGGAGCTGCAAGGAGTTAGACGGAGTATGGGCAGCAAATAGTATATGGAGCTTTTGGAATCAATGCTCCTTTGCTAGCTTCAGCGAGCTTTTTGCATGGGTATGTGACCACCAAAGGAATCCGGCCCTGTTTGCATTTACCATTTGGTCCATTTGGCACCAAAGAAATCAAGTGAGAACACAGCAAACCCATCGTCCTCTAAACCTTCTTTCTCAATGGGCTCACGACAGTTATGTGGAGTTCAAAGCTCTGAAAATGGCGCCAACGACATGTAGACCAGCGTGTAAACCCAGGTGGAAACCTTCTGCCCAGGGAATACTTAAAATCAATTTCGATGGAGCCACATTCGCCGAAGAAAAATGCTCCGACCTGGGCGTTATTGTGCGGGACAGGGAAGGTCTGGTCAGAGCCTCTATGGTTGCTCGGGTTCCCCAACAGCTCCAGCCTATTGAGATTGAAGCTTTGGCTGCCTTTAAGGCTCTCGAGTTTGCTAGAGATTTGGGTCTATCAGAGGCTGTTCTGGAGGGTGATTCTTCACTGGTGATGACTGCCTTGAACTTAAAGGACCCCGGGCTTGCTCTTGCTGGCTTGTTGTTACAAGATTGTTTAAATGCTTCTGAATGTTTTTCTAAATTGTCCTACTCTCACACTAAGAGAGAGGGTAACACAGTTGCACACAACTTGGCTCGTTTAGCAGTTAATTATCCAAATTGTGTAATTTGGATGGAAGATGTTCCATCCGTTGTACTGTCTTCTTACCATGCTGATTTAGCTGGTATTTCTTAGTTGAATGCATCTTAGTAATGTTTCTCAAAAAAAAAAAAAAATGTTGAGTATGAAACTAATTTCATTAAACCCGTCACGCATATGTATAAAAGCAGTTATGCGCACTTTTTGCACATTTATCCCCAATCTAAATAAGGCTGCAAATGAACTAAATTGTTTATGAATATCTTAAGATCAACTTAGGCTATGCTTATTTATTTAACAAACAAACCAAGTCCAAACCCAAATTTAGACTCTGTTAAACTAGTTAAGTTCAAACATAATAATGTGTTCATAAATAAATTTGTAGGGTCTCTTTTCTCAGGTTTGGCATGTGTCACCTTAGGGTTGGTCGACTTTATTTGACCTCAGTTCTTGCTAGGAGAGTTAAGCCTGAAACTCACTAAATGTGATTCGCTTTCCTAATCTATATAGTGCACTTCCTAATCTAAATGCCTAAGGCCCAAATATGCAACCATAAGATCGGAGGAGGGAGTGTGTTTGAGACAACAAGTAAAACTCCAATCAATAAGTTAAAAGAAAAATAATCTTGTGGAGTGCTGGTGAAAGTTAGCGGGTAAGCTGGGTTTATTGATCCATGTTTAATCTATCTGGTAAGGCTTAGTCTATAGAAAATATCCAAGTTAGCAAGACCAAAATTTGGCCTATGAGAGCTTTTTAGTAGAAGCTTACTCCTAAATTTGATTGTATAGTCCATTAATAAAGTGTAAGGGGGACCCATTTGAAAGAGTAAGAATTACATTTGATGGGTGCATGACTTTGCTATGAATTTTAAAGGCTTTGAAGTGATATTTTGAGTTGGTCCTTTGTAGTGGTTTCTGGTTTGTGTTTCTTGAATAAAAGCTTCAGTGTTTCATCAAAAAAGAAGAGTTTTTTTTTGGGGGGGGGGGGGGGGGGGGGGGGGGTGAGGGTGTGTGTGGATATAGAGTGGGTTGTCATACAGTATTTGCCTCTCTTCTTCTTGGGCCAACTGACTTAGTTTTTGACTCAAGACACCCCATTTTTATGGTGGTTTCATAGTTTGAGACTTGTTTTATGCAAGAGGAACATCTCCCTAAGCATTTCAAAGCTCAGATTATCCTTGTTTTGGTCAGTGGGCTTTACCTTAAGCTTTGCAGTGTAAGCTTTATTACGTTGTTGGATGATTAGTAGAATAAAAATAGCATTTGCTTATGTTGGGTATTACTTGCATTGCAGAAATCATCAAGGCTGTGGTGGAACCCCAAATTCAAGAGGGTAAACCCATGTCTTCAGAAGATAAGCATAGGTTGAATATCCAATGGGCAGTAACTCTTGAGACTATATTGAAGCCTAGAAACAATGCAATTCACAACCCAAACCAGGAAATAAACCTTCAATCAATCATAAGTGACATGGAATGGAGGATTAAAGAACAAACTAAGTGTGCAGGTACTAGAAAAGTGCAGAAAGAGTGTATTGTGGAGCATTGGCGGTGCCCCCCCTCCAAGTATTATAAAATATAATGTTGATGCAACTGTTAATCCCTCAATACCACCATAGCAGCTGTGGCTAGATGTTTTGATGCCAATATTGTCAAAGCTTAGGCCAAAGGCATTCCTCCATGTGTTCCTATTGTAGCTTAGACAAGTGCTATTCTTTGGGCTCTTCAACTAGCCTTGGAAGAAAACCATCAGAATGTAATAATTGAAGGGGACTCATAGCTGTATTTTGATGCCCTGGAATACTCCGACAATGTTATGGATTGGGCTATCACTAATATCGTGCTAAACATTCTAGAACTCAAGAAGTGCTTCTTAGGTTGCAATTTGAACTGGACTAGGAGGGAAGCTAACAATGTTACTCATGGTTTAGCTAAACTTTATTCTTACTTAAATTGTGTTTTATGCTGTAATATTTCTTCTCTTCCCTATTCATTCTTGGAATTGTGGAAGGACCTTGCTTGTTGCTTCTTTTAGTTCTTAATGAAATTTGAGTTTATCAAAAAATTAAAAAGAGTGACATTTGCTTTTAGCTGCAATTAGGAAGATTCCTTCCTCCTACAAACTTACTTGACCAGTATAAATTTCCAAAGGATAAAAAATTATATATATATATATATATATATATATTGGCCTAGAATAACTAATAATATTTGGGGTTTATCTATTAGGTTCAACCTACTAATGATATTGGGTCATTGGAGGCCTTTAGCCCGCCACAAGTTGAGTAAACCTTTTTTTTTTTAGTAAACCTTACTTATTCATTACTTGTGATTGGATCCGCAAAGAAATAGCTATTGGGCTTTATAGAGGGCCATAGAATGAGAATTGATTTTAAGTTTTTTTTTTTTTCTTTTTTTGTAAGATACAATCGAAATTCAATATATAGTGTACGTTTGGATACCGCTTATTTTACTAAAAACTGAAAACAATAAAAAAAATAATAAAAAAGTTACTGTTCACGCGCAGGTACTGTTCATATGCCTTGATGCATCGTTCATGTCTCATAAACAGTGCACCAAGCGCTGGTTCCAAAAAAAAAAAAAAAAAGCCAAATGCAAATGCCGGCAAAAAAACACAAACCAAACGCACCTATAGTGTTTACTTCATAATGATGGTCTTATCATCAAACTAAAACATCGATCAAAGTTTGGTGCAGGTAGGGTTCGAACTTCAGATATCTTATTTGATAATAATAGATATTACCAGTTGAACTAATCAAAACTCATAATTACTATTAGGTTTAAGATTAAGAGAGAGGAGAGAAAGTGAGAGTGAAAGCACATTGAAATTATCATGATTTAGTCCAACATTCTACGTCCACAACAAAAAGTTTTAAGTATCTACATCTTTACTTTGTTGAATTATATTGTACTGAGGCCATTGGAGAGAGACACTAACCTCATAATAACCCTGAAAAAAATATTAAAGACAAATATCCTTGCATAGTTACATGTATGATTATGTAAGCCCATATCCAATTTTGCAATTTATATATGTTTGAGATTGGGTTTTATCATAGTTTAATCCCACAGTTAATGTCCACAACAAAAAGTCTCAAGTAGCTGCATATTTACTTTATTAAATTGTAATATAGTGAGCCCATTGGAGAGAGAGACTAACCTTATAGTGACCCTAGAAAAATATTAAAGACAAGTATGCTTACATAGTTACATGTATGATCATGTAAGCCCGTGTCCAATTTTGCAACTTACTTATGTTCAAGATTGGGCTTTTGACAAGTTTTAATAGGCTCGGTCCTAAATTGCATTTAGGCCTAGATTCGGAGGAGTAAAATGATCAACCATACCTTCTTTTTTATAGAATCAACCATACCTTGATAAGACTTCTACAAACTGGCTTGTAAATTTACATTGAAAAATAAAAAGAAGGAAAATAAATAAATTAAGGACTTTGGACTTCGCTTTGGTGAGATGAGCTATGTTCGTTGTCTTTTTTCTTTTCTTATTTTTTTTGTTGAAAAGGTATGTTCGTTCCCATCAAAAAAAAAAGAAAAAAAAGAAAAAAAAAAAGAAGGTATGTTCGTTGTCATTGACTCACTGGCATTGCTTGGACTTATAAGGAACTTCATATTTCATAGTGTTGCAAAGTTAACTACTCACTTGATATATAGCTTCTTTTTTTTCAACTTATTGAAAATATTTTTTAATTAATCTGTACCTAAAAAAATATTTATACTTAAACAAATTAAACGCGTTTAAACTGTATAAAGTATAAACCACTTTATTACATATATAAATAGGGCAGTTTCACAAGTTCATCTCAATCCTTTCTCTTCTACCGTTCTTTTAGCTATAATTTTGGTTAATATCTTTTAATATAGTTTTTTAAGGTTTTATTATTTCTAAATTAGGTAACATCAAAATTATAGTGTTAAAAAATTTCAGGATCAAAACCTTAGAATTTATATGTGTTTAAATTCGTCATAGAACTAGTAATGTGCGCGGGGGGGGGTGAGGAAAAATAAAAATATGAGGTTAAATTTCTCTTTTTTTTCTCTGTATATACTATATCTACTATGTATAGTACTATAAATGAGTTCTTTAAAACAATTTAAAACGTAAATTGAGCCCACTATAACTCAATATGTATTCTATAAATAATATATTTAGTAAACAAATTAAAAAAATAACAGCATCTTTATTTATTTTTCTAAACCATGGATACTTGTTAGAATAATGACTATGCGTTCATATAATGTTATAACAGTCCAAGTAATCTAAGTAATTGGTATATAATACAAATCACTAATGAGATTGTGGCTCTATTAAATGAATATATAACATTAGCTAGACTTTATGTGTGTGTATTAATAGAAATTTAAGGTATTTAGTCTAGCTATATAAATCCTCCCTCCTTTATTAAAACTATCAAATTTATCAAAAACATTCCTCTTGATCTTCTTACGAACTTCCTTCGAGTTTCAAAACCTAGGTACATTGTGAAACCTACAAGCAACTTCTAGGCAATTGTACATAAGTTTTTGTTTTTCATACATTGAAAGGAAATTTGAATAAACAAATCAAGTTTTATTTAGATAAATAATTAAACCGAAATTTTTTTTATAAAAATTGTATCTTCTTTTCTTTTATTTATATTTTGTTAAGCCTTATTAGATCTAAATTTATAAAATTTGTATATTAATTTAATCTTGAAATTTAGTAATATATATTTCTCCTTCTTAAAATTCTGAATTTTTTTTTGTTTATTACTTTGGCTTGTAGGAAATAATGGTTCGGTACAAGTAACTCCAGAAACCCCAACCTTATCCTCGTTCTTTAGTACAACCAAAACACCATTTAGTGGCTGCTCAGATGAATGAAATAACTGCAAACTTACTACTCACATGTTACATGGGCTTATAATCCAGGTATGATCATATGTTTGATATGTAGTTCAACAAGGCTTCTGCCTAATATGCCTTTGGATTGTTTTCTTTGGTAGTTTGTTGTGCCATTTTGTCAATAACGTGCCCTCTAAATATATTTACCTGGTTAATACTAACTTAGCGATAGAGTAAAAGTAAATATGAGTTTCCTGATAGAAGTTAAAGTTGTTTTTAATTAAATTTTCATTAATAATAAGTGTAAGTTTTATAGATTAAATAAGATTGTAGAGAATGCATGTGGGGGGTGTTTCTTGAAATTATGTGCGGAATTTTATGAATGTAAGAGTTTAGAAAACAAATTTCTTGAGAGTTAGAGGTAGGATGAATGTCTGGCTTACCAATTTTTCCAACATTTCTATGGACTGCATATCCGATAATTATTTTATTGTTTACTTACTGCTCACATCACATGGGTAAGGCAAGCAAAGCCAAGCCAACACCACGCTCAGTCAAACACAACCTAAAAAGGTATGTTGGTACCCCGGGCCGTTTAGATTTTGAAACTGTCAAGCCCACGCAAAAGTTCTAATGCACCGACCGCAGGTTTAGCTCTGCGGGTTGGTAAATGCCTCACGCTATTTTGATGAACTACTTGATTGTGTAATCAATATATATATATATATATATATATATATCATATCAGAGGCTGGTGTGTATAATGAAGGGTCAGTTTAGTGTTTTAGCTTAGCTAGCTCATCTTCTCCCTCTCTGCTAACTCTTCCTATCCTCCACATCTCATTGCCTTCTCTCCTGTTTCTCAATGGAATTACCAACAAAGGAATATTATTCCGATGACCAGAAAGACCGATATAGTATAAAGACCAAGAAACTTTCTTACGAATTATGTCACCAATTTGATGAAATCAAACGGGTTTGTTGGGGGAGGCCACCCAATAACACTTGCATTTTGAAAAATGTGAATTGTGAAGCGAGGCCAGGAGAAGTCATGGCCATTGCTGGCCCAAGTGGGGCAGGAAAGACCACATTGTTAGACATACTAGCTGGAAAGATCCCACCTAGTAGAGTTTTGGGTCATGTTCTTGTAAATGACCAGACAATGAATGCTAAACGCTTTCGGAGAATATCTGGTTATGTCACACAAGATGAAGCTCTTTTCCCATTTCTTACTGTTAGAGAAACTCTTACGTATAGTGCTCGTCTCAAGTTGCAAGGCGGGTTCAAAATGGCCACAGCCAGAGTCAGTGAGCTACTGAAAGAGCTTGGACTAGAGCATGTTGCCAATGCCAGAATTGGTGGTGAATCAAGGCGTGGCATTTCGGGTGGTGAAAAGCGTAGAGTTTCAATTGGTGTTGATCTAGTGCATGATCCAGCTGTTCTTTTGCTCGATGAACCAACATCAGGATTGGACTCAACTTCAGCTCTGCATGTTGCCTTGTTGCTGAAGTCTATGGCTACAACACAAGGTAAAACAATTGCATTAACCATCCATCAACCCGGTTTCCAGATTCTTGAGCTATTTGATCAAATTTTGTTGTTATCAAATGGAATAGTTGTTCACCATGGAGCCCTTCATCTACTAGAGCAACAACTTATACTTGCAGGTCATTTAGTTCCTCCGCATGTTAATGTGCTTGAGTTTGCCATTGAAGTGGCAGAAACCCTGGTCATGGATATTGTAGAAAGCGAAGTCAAAGACGTTGAACAAGGATATGAGCATTTAAGTAGAAATCCTAACCAACATCATGTTGAAAAACATAAAATATGTTACTGTAACACTCGGTTCAGGGAGGTTTTAATACTAGGTCAGAGATTCTCTAACAATATTTTCAGAACAAAACAGCTCTTTGTTGCAAGAATGATACAAGCAGTACTTGTTGGGTTTGTGCTTGGGACTATATTCACAGAGGTTAGCAATGATCCACGGAGATTTAAGCTAAAAACTCAAGTTGGTTTCTTTGCCTTCAGCCTCACCTTCTTATTGTCTTCCACAACTGATGGCTTGCCTATATACTTGCAAGAGAGAAGGATTTTAATGAGAGAAACCTTGAGAGGAGCTTATAGAATCTCTTCTTATATTATAGCGAATACTTTTGTGTTCCTTCCTTTCCTCTTAACTGTGGCTCTTCTCTACACCACCCCAGTTTACTGGATAGTTGGATTAAGGAGGGAAATTGATGGTTTTCTCTACTTCTCACTGGTGGTCTGGATGGTTTTATTAATGTCGAATTCATTTGTTCTATGTATTAGTGCACTAGTGCCAGATTTCATCATAGGGACATATTTAATTGCAGGGCTTATGGGATCCTTTTTCCTCTTTTCTGGGTATTTCATATCGAGGGAGGACATACCTTGGTATTGGATTTTCATGCATTATTTGAGTTTGTTTAAGTACCCATTTGAGTGTTTTATGATAAATGAGTATGGAGGAGAGCAAGGAAAGAAAGGATGTTTGGTGAGTGTAGAAGGGCAATGCATTGAGTATGGTGATAGTTTTCTGATGCAGCAAGGTTTGAAACAGTCGCAAAAGTGGAGTAACTTAGGTGTCATGCTGGGGTTCATCATTGGGTACAGATTTTTTTTGTTTTCTTGTTCTATGGTACAGGTCTTACAGAACCAGATGCTAGAAAGCGTCAATGCAATACAGAGAAAGTTCTTCCGGTTTCTGTCTTGTCCTCTTAAACATCAATTCATTGGTCTATAGTAATTAATGTCGGTAACTTAATGCTTGCCTTCTTATTTTTTGAGGAGTTTTATGACTACAAATTATTTTACAATTTTTTGACATAATTCTAATATAACAAATTATGAGTAATTAACTATCACTTACATATGAATCAACTATTTTTTCTTTACCAATTACACTCTGTCACAATTGAAATTGTGAAAAATTATGTAGTCCTAGACTTTTTCTTATTTTTTAAGCATTTGGTAGCTTATATAGTATGCCTTTTAGGAGAAATTATATAGTCCTCTGGTGGTGGACTACGTCACTTGTCCACTATTTCACTAAAAAACTTTCACTTGTTTAAAATTGCTGAGTTAGTAATCAGTTTCTGTTTAAAAAAAATTTCTAATTCACTCGCCTTTTAGAGCTATTAGGATCTTACTGAAACTGCCAAACCAATAAATCCAACCCGGCTTGATCCTATAGATTCAACCGATCCGCTCAATGTGATGTTCAATACTCGATAGTGGTCACATCTTTCAAAATCTAAAAACTTCCATGTCGGGTGATGGGTTGTCGCAAGAAAACCAAAATCCAACTGTTCTAACATATCTCCACCCTTTATGAGGGTTTTTCTACCGTCTTTCATGAGATTTCAATCAGATCTTGACTAAATCTAATGAGATCTTAGCCAGATCCAGTGAGATATGCTTTCTCTGCCATTGTACTAACTCTAACTTGCATCTAACTGCCACCCATTGAGACCCAAGTCATTCAAACCGCCGTTCCTTCGGGGTCTACAACAAGTTCCATTCTTTCCCACTCAAAGTAATCGAACCAAGTTTGGGTTAAGCACAAACTCAACCCTGACCAACCTGTGGCACCCCTAGTGCCTTTAATGGCACCAAATAATAATAAATGGATGGCTTTGGACTTCACTATGGTGTGATACTAATAGAACTAGAAAACAGAACGAGTAGGATTAATTAGATTCTGAGTTGACCTTTAGTTTTTCACCTACTAGAAAAATACTAACACTAATATATTATTATATCATCATCATCATCATCATCATATTGTATCTGTCTTTCTTTTAATACAAATAAGATAACAAATTAAATACTCAAAAACAAATTTAAATAATATATAAATCCTTAAATTTACACAATTTTTTTTATAGTTCACTAGTAATATCATCACTAAAAAAAAAATACTAACTTCTGAGGACCAAAATTTTTTTTAGGTACATTGTATCATTACCACAAATACTAAATGTCATGGACCAATACTAAAAATTGTTTCAGAAACAATTGTGGTTTTAGGAATACTTAAGAGATCACATGTCATTAAAGAGAACTAACAAAACCAATTATAATTCTCTTTCCACCAAGTGAGAATATCCAATTTTACATTTTACCTTCAAATAATTTAAAATATAGCAAAATTTTTTATTAAAAAAAATCTTATTCATTCAAAAAAAATTTTGACTTGAGTACGAATTGATGACTCGTTTTTCCTACAGGTCTTCCAAGTTATTTCCCTTCCAATTGAGTTAATAGATTTAGGTCCAATTTTGCTAGGTCTAGATACTAAGGTATGCTACTTAGTTTTTCATTATTTCTCTTCCTCTTCTCTATTCCCTCTTCTTTTCAACGGTTCTTTCTCTTTTCTCAAACAAAATCGTCTCTCTCTTTTCTCTCTTTCAACATCTCTCTTTCAAATCCTCAAAATTCAATCTTCTCTTTCAAGTTTCAATTGTCTCTCGCTAGGGGTGGCAATTTTTATCCAAACCCATCAACCCACCCAAAATCCACTTAATTTGGATAAGTCTTGACCCAACCCAATTAAATATTTGGGTTAAATGGATAAGACCCAAATGGATAATTCAATTAAATGAGTTTTGATGGTTAAACCACTAGGTACCTAATTACCCATTTAAAATTTAAAGTTTAATACTTAAAAAAACAATAAGTCAAAAACCCTAACAAACAATAAAACATCACAGCCACCTCTTCCTCTATCTAAAGTAAAAAATTTCTCCTCCATTTTCTAGGCATTTTCTCAACTACCAAACTAGACAAAATAACATATTTCCCTCTTCCTCTATCTAAAGTTTGTCTTTCTTAGTTCCAACTAGTACTACTCTAGGGTTTCGATATTTTCAGAGAGACTGTGAAATTCACAAGCTTTTTGTATTCTCTGTTTGGATTTTGCTTTTGCTGTGAAGATATGACGACGATGGAGAGTTTGATCGGATTGGTGAACCGGATTCAAAAAGTGTGTACTGTGCTCGGTGACTATGGCGGTGGAGACAACCCTTTCTCTTCTCTCTGGGAAGCTCTTCCCACCATCACCGTTGTCAGTGGCCAGGTCCCCCCCCCCCCCCTCTATTCTCACCTTTTCTGTAACTTTCTTGAGAGAGAGAGAATTTTGACACAGAGAAAGTTTAGGAGTTAAGGAGTGATTTTCTAGAGAGAGAATATGAGTTTTGCTAGAGAGAGAAAAAAAAAGGGAAAATTTTCATTTCCGTGAGAGAGAGAGAGAGATTTCAAGTTTGTTTTGGATTGAAAATCTATGTGATTTGTAATTTTGCACATTTTAGGTCAAGGTGGATAAAGGCTTAAGAATGATACCTTAGTTCTCATGATTTAATTTTTTTTTTTTTTTTACTTATCTTCTGTTTGGTTGCCAAGAAAAGTTGGGAGAAAAGAAAATCTGCAGGTTAGTTTCAATGTTCTTATGTTTTGAGGGAAAGGTGAATTAGTTTTGCTATAAATAAAAAAAAAAAAAAGCCTCAAATGATTTGCATGGTATGGGTGTGAAAATTTTTCAAAGAATTTCTCTGACTATGAATTTTATAATGGATTAAATGGGTGGATTACTAATTAAATGGGTTAAGTTGGTAATAGATAACTAATTTATATATAAATAGGTCATAAATTGATAAATGAGTAATTATATACCCAACTCATTTCTGACCCAACCCATTTATAACCCAATCCGCCCATTTGCCACCCCTATCTCTCGCTTTCCTTAGACTCATATCAAACCACCTCAAAGCCAAATTAAACCATAACGATGACGCACCACACAGACTTTACTTCATTCATCATCGCAAAGCCGACGGGCCAAGAGCGATGTCACATCATTTGGAGAGGTGTGGTTTGTGGGTTTTATCGGAGGATTTTTATTTATTTTTTTTAATTTGTGTTTTTTTGGATTGGAAATTTGTGGGACGATTTGATTGGATTTATGGATGGATTTGACATAGTTTGGTATGGGTTGTGTTTTAGGTTGTTGTACAGTAATTTTGGCGATGGTTGGTGGCAATCGATTTTGTTGTTAGTAGCTGTGGCTAGCATTTAACATAGTTTTTGGTGGGTTGCATAGCTAGATAGTGTTCGATGGGTGGTGCTACGTTGAAAAGTTTTCGCAAAGAAATTGGAATTTTGTAATAATTGGAATTAGCTAATCAGAGAGAGATAGAGAGAGAGAGAGAGAGAGAGATCAGAGAGAGAGAGGAAATCTAAAAGTTTGTTACAAAAAACTTATTAACTCCAACTAACTTAAATATCTAATTAATCAACTCATTAACGTGTGGATATCAATTGCACAATCAATTAAATGCATGTCTATATATATATATATATAGTAAGTGTTATTTTGTAAGAAATTATATAATGTATAATGTCTACAAATATTTTGTAAAAAATTATATAATATTTCACGTATAATGTTTATTTTACATAGCAATTCCATCGGGAATGTGATATTTCAAAATTAATTCTTTTATATATAATCAATTAATATTTATTTTACACAAATTATTAGTGCACCATTTATAAATAATTAATACATAAAAATAAATTTATTTATCATATTATACTTTTTTTTTTAGAAACTATCATATTATTATTATTATTATTATTATTATTTGTTGAGAAAACTATCATATTATACTTAGTTTAGTTACATAGTACAGATTTAGACTATTATATATCGTACATGTCATTAAAAGGAATTTACAAATATGAACAATTTACTAAATTACAGATATTTAATAATTTTGACTCATTTAAGAATATAATTAATTTTTATATTTTGTATTGCATGTGTTATTAAATTAATTTTGGCTTTTTCATGGTTTTGTTTCAATTGTTATTAATGTAGGACACATTTGGTATACTAAATAGAGATTATGATAGAAAATGATGATATACTAATATCTATTACTAATAAATAATAATAAACATATAGTAATGCAATAACTATATACTTCTTTTTTTTAATAATTCGATATTTACAACGGAAGAGTGAGGATTTGAATCTTGGTTGTCATGGACACACTTAGAAGTGCCAACCAATTCAAACATTTGGTCATAAAATTAGAATAAAATTAATTGTTATATATGGTATACAAATCCTACGTACAATTTTTTGTGTATCACTTTATATTCCACTAATCATAACTTTTCTTATATTCTTGGATAAAAGAATAACTATTACAAAGTAATAGCTGCTAAGAAATAGCTATTACAAAGGAATAACTACATGTCAATTGATAGAGCCATTTATGTCTACTTTTAGTCAAATGACCTTTTTAATGAGTCATATACTTGTTAAAACTAGTCAGTAATCCAAGCATTACATTGAAAAATTTTAAATATTTACTCTCGAGTCATGTGACTTGCTTGAAAGTGCACATAGATGGTCATATAAGCACCACATACTAGGTTGGAGAAGATAACTTCAAACTAGTTTGGAACAAAACTTTGTTCTTATAATTACATATTCCATTATTTAAAGAAAATATAATGAAGCAAGATTGTAATAGATGGTTTAAATATCTATTAGAATAATGATGTGCAAAATTGTGAGTTTCAAAAGTTTATATGACATAATATTATGATGTCAAATAAAAGCCAATGGCTTCGGGTTTATATATATTATAGATTATAGATAATACACAAATGGTTTTATGAGCTGCCACATATTGGATTGGAGATTCTTCCAAATTAATTTGGTGGAAAAAATTTGTTCATATTTAATTATTTACACTAATATAAGTATACAATTATCTTTTATATCTTGATTGGGTGTAATTAAATTTCTTTTGTCTTTTTCTTTACTTTATTTCCATTGTTGTTAAAGAAATTCAATTTGAGTAAGAGTGATATATTTCAAAATCAATCCTTTGATATATATATATATATATATATATCTCATGAAAGTAATCATCATAAAATTTTATTTTACGTAAATAACTAGTGCAACACATATAAATGTTTAATACAGATGCATTTATTATATTAATACTAAGTTTAATTACATAGTACGAATTTAGAATACTATATATAGTACGTACATGTCGTTAAAAGGAATTTACAAACATGAACATGTTAGTTTAGTTAATTTACAGATATTTAATTAATTATTTCAACTCATTTAAAAATATAATTATTTTTATATTTTGTATTGCTTGCGTTATTAAATTTGTTTTGCTATTTAAAGGCTTGAAAAAGATAGATAGATTGTCGGATTATTTTTTATGATTTTTTATTTTATACCTGTTATGTGCTTATGGAAAGATAAAAAATTAATACACCTACGTTGAGGATAACTATTCCTTGAAATGAAAATGACTCAAAACATACAAGGAAGAATTTCATATTCTAAATCAATGGTTTTTTTTTTCCTTTTGCTAATAAAAATCCTTTAATTAATACAAGAAAATAAATATATGCATTTCATTAATACCTAGCAATTAATCAATATACTGACATTAATGAAAAGCTTATTTTGATCAGGTGGAGACGTTACTGCTTGTTCATATATACATATGGATGAGGTCTTCAGCGTAGCATCTACATAAATATCATATCAGACGTTGGCGTGTAAAATTAAGAGTCAGCTTAGCTAACTCATCGTCTTCTACTTCCTGTTCCTATCTTCCACAATTCATTGCCTTCTTCCATTTTCTCAATGGGATTACCAAGGTATTCCCCTGACCAGAAAACTGAATATAGTATAAAGACCAAGAAAGTTTCTTACAAATTATGTCACCAATTTGACGAAATCAAACGGGTTTGTTGGGGGAAGCAAGTGCAACCCAATAGCACCTTCATTTTGAAAAATGTGAGTTGTGAAGCGAGACCAGGAGAGGTCATGGCCATTGCTGGCCCAAGTGGGGCAGGAAAGACCACATTGTTAGATATACTGGCTGGAAAAATCCCACCTAGTAGAGTATTGGGTCATGTCCTGGTAAACGATAAGCCAATGAATGCTAAACACTTTCAGAGAATATCCGGTTATGTCACACAAGAGGAGGTTCTTTTCCCATTTCTTACTGTTAGAGAAACTCTCATGTATAGTGCTCGTCTCAAGTTGCGAGGCGGGTTCAAAATGGCCACAGCCAGAGTCAGTGAACTGCTGAAAGAGCTTGGGCTAGAGCACATTGCCGATGCCAGAATTGGTGGTGAATCAAGCCGTGGCATTTCGGGGGGCGAAAAGCGTAGAGTTTCAATCGGTGTTGATCTGGTGCATGACCCAGCTGTTATTCTGCTTGATGAACCAACATCAGGATTGGATTCCACTTCAGCTCTGCATGTTGCTTTGTTGCTGAAGTCCATGGCTACTACACAAGGTAAAACAATTGTGTTAACTATCCATCAACCCAGTTTCCGGATTCTTGAGATATTTGATCAAATTCTATTGTTATCAAATGGATATGTTCTTCACCATGGATCCCTGCATCTCCTGGAGCAACAGCTTATACTTGCAGGTCATTCTATTCCTCGGCATGTTAATGTGCTTGAGTTTGCCATTGAAGTGGCAGAAACCCTGGTCATGGATATTATAGAATGCGAAATCAACGACATTGAACAAGGTCATAAGCATTTAGGAGGAAATCCTAACCAAGGTTTTGTTGATGAGCAAAAGCTATGTTACGGTAATAATCAATTCAAGGAGGTTTTAATACTGGGTCAGAGATTCTCTAACAATATTTTCAGAACAAAACAGCTCTTTCTTGCAAGAATGATACAAGCAGTGATTGTTGGATTTGTGCTTGGGACTGTATTTACAGAGGCAAGCAATAGTTCACGAAAAAGTAAGGTGCAAACTCAAGTTGGTTTCTTTGCCTTCAGCCTCACCTACTTGTTGTATTCCTCAACTGAAGGCTTACCAATATACTTGCAACATAGAAGGATTATAATGAGAGAAACATTGAGTGGAGCTTACAGAATCTCTTCTTACGTTATAGCAAATACTCTCGTGTTCCTTCCTTTCCACTTAACAGTGGCTCTTCTCTACAGCACCCCAGTTTACTGGATAATTGGATTGAGGCAGGATATTGATGGTTTTCTCTACTTCACACTGGTGGTATGGATGGTTTTATTAATGTCCCATGCATTTGTTATATGTTTTAGTGCACTAGCGCCAGATTACATCATGGGAACAGCTTTAATTGCTGGGGTAATGGGGTCCTTTTTCCTCTTTTCTGGGTATTTCATATCGAGGGATGACATACCTTGGTATTGGATTTTCATGCATTATTTGAGTTTGTTTAAGTACCCATTTGAGAGTTTTATTATAAATGAGTATGGAGGAAAGAGAAGATGTTTGGAGAGTGTACAAGGGAAATGCTTTTTGTATGGTGACACTTATCTGATCCAGCAAGGTTTGAAACAGTCACGAAAGTGGAGTAATTTAGGTGTGATGTCCGGGTTCATCCTTGGCTACACTTTTCTTTGTTTTCTTGTTCTGTGTTACAGGTCTTACAGAGCCAGATGCTAGCTAGAAACCAGAAATCGTCAAAGCAATATTGGGAAAGGTCTCACATTGGTCTATTTCAATTAATGTCAGTAAACTTCAAGCTTGGCTCTTTAGTTTTTAGGCATTTTAGTCGCTGAGCCTTTAACGACTCTGATTTGTTGTTATCTTTACAATAGGTAGGTAAAAAACTGAATGATAATAATAATAATAATAATAATAAAGGAGAGTTTGCCTTTGTTTTGTTTGTGATTTAATAAAAATCTCCAATCCATTTCTCTATTATTAGAGCTCAGATTCACAAATTCCACAACCATTTCTTTAGAATGACTTCTTGCAACTGAGTGGGCAGAATCGGCCTCATAGCCTCCAGTGTCGATGATGAAGTAGAAATCCTTCACTGGCAAGTCTCAATAATTGCCTGAATTTCATATGTATGGGAATTCTATTTTCCACATTCTGAAATGTCTCAGAAACGAAAGAGAGGTTTGATCTTGAAAAGATGTGCTATGTACCTTGGTTTCTACTTTCTTGATTCTTCTCGAAATCCTGCTATTGGTCCTTTGTTTCTGGAATCTCTGCTGAGTTTGCATATTTTTCACATTCCTCCACATTCATTTGTTCCATTATTACAACATGATACCTATGCAGTTGAATGTTGTGATGGGCCATATCGTAAGAAATTTTTTCCATTTAGACCTCTTCTTCTAAGCCCCTCAACGATTTTGGCCCAAGTACGCAATATTTGTTCTATTAATATGGCTTCTGTTGGGCAGAAGAAACATTCTGATTGCTACTTTGCTTACCAAATGCTAACATTCCAGTTCATAACTTTTTATGTTCTTTATGAATTGGTAACGTTATGCTAGCAGCTTGACCTTTTGGGCTTAATTGAGAATAATTGTCCACCTCAGTAACTACATAAGATAGGCCCACGGATTTTAGGCTTTCTTTCATGGCTCATGTATTGCTTTTTAAGACCCACCTTGAACCGGTCTTAAGGCTTCGACTTCAATGGGCCAATTTAAAATGGGCCTTGAGTTGGAGACTTAATTCTTTTAATCAAAATTCAGTGGACCTTGGGACTAATTTTGAGAGGCCAATTTCACCCATAATTAGTAAAAATGCTTGTGGGCTTTAGCCTTGTTGGTTTGCCCTTCAAAAAATGCCTCTTTAACAATTATTAATGAATTTCAAAGCCAATAACACAAATTCATCAATTCCATGGGAAATTTGTGACCATTACATAAGCATAATTAATGGTTTATTTTTCATGATTTTCTCAATAACATGTTTGCCCCTTGATCTTTTTTGATAAGCAAGTTAATATGTTGAATTGAATACGGTCCCCTTGAGTTTCTATTCTTGCAATAACAATAATATCATCTACAACATTCCCTCATCCATTTTATGGTGGCTTAAACATTACATTTCAAACATGTATCATATGTCACATCATTTAAAATTTGTAACCAGCACATAAGCATGTTTAATGATTTTTTTTTTCTTTGTGATTCTTTGAAGCAAGTTAATATGTAGAATACTCGCTCCTTCAATTTCCACTCTTGCAATAACAAAAAGGGCACATAGAGTCTTTCTTCCAAGTCATAATCATTTAAATATTACAAATTAAAAAGATGCATCTAGTATCGTGTCATTGAAATTTTTAAACATATCAGATACGATAAAAAAGTCTTAACTGTAAAACAGATAAATGAAATCTTAATTACTTAAGTTCATACTTCAATAATCATAGCCTCAATGATGCAAGACTTAGAGTAATGTTAGGGACAATAATTTTTACAACACTAATATGATTTATTGTAATTAAAGTAACACCACTTCCACTTAAGGTTAATACCGATATCATTTGTATCATACATCAATCACAACTAACTATGTCTGTTGTGGGAAATGTTGTATAAATACTTATTGAAATGTCCATTACACCCTGAAGAATAAGAGACAGATAAAAGGATTTTCTGGGAACAATACATCACTTCATTTGTTCACCAAGGGAGAATCAAACGTCTTTTCCATTCTTCTTTTCTCAAACACCTAACTTCGTACAATTATGCATTTTTATTCTTCTGCGCAACTTTAGATAATATTTGATTTGGAAGGTAGGAAAGAAGAATCTGGACACTGGTGTTGCAGGCTGATTGTCAATTATGCATTTTTACTGATTGTCTCTTCTAGAGACTTGAAAGTGGCCCCCATCTATAGCTTGCCAGGACCTGAAAGGCATCTCTATTTTTCGTTTGAAATACTTTCAATCAATAGCGTTTGATAATTGACAAACAAATTTTGAAAATCTATTGTTAATGCATTCTTGATAACTCTCTCCAGAAAGTACCATCATCCCAAAAATTTTCTTTTTCCTTTTCATTTTAGCAAGGTGTACTCGTACTTGGGTTATTGAAAACTTTTTTATTCTTCGATCTCCTGCTATTATCCCTCTCAAATAGTCTTTGGGGTAATCATCTTATTCAGAACAACAAATACACATTAGATGTATCTCTTGGAAGATAATGTGTTAAGCATTTACCATAAGGACCATAGCACAGGTAGACGTTACCATGACTAAAAAATAACAGTATCTTCGCTTTTCCAAATACTATGCAATCAGTACCTAGATTGTATTGCTATTACATCAAAGAAAATGCAGTGAAAGGGAAACTATAGAAAACAGCAAACTTCCATTGGCTAACTTCTAATTCTGTCATTGACATCAGTAATATAAGTTGCATCAAGCCTAAATAGTCAATGACTTCTTTTACAACAATTTCATCATATTTAGCCCTTCTTAAAATGCAGGCAGCACTAGACACTGTATATAAATAAAGCAGACGAAATAAATACAATCGGTCACTGTAGGACCACCCGTTTGCCAATGCTTATAGACATAAAAATTACTTGACAAGAGATGCAAACCATCTTTATGCTCACCAAACATCTCCTAATGAAGATGAACTAGAACAATTGAATATAGAAATCCTTTGCCTCTTGTTTGAAAAAGTGGTTCCTAATAAGAATTCCTGTGAACCAGAAAATTTATCCAGCACAGATCTAAGGGCCTGGCGGACTTCAGAATGATTAACTTCCCCTTCTTTGCGATTGGTCATCACCAAAACATTCTTCATTCTGCCTCCCAAGGTTGCAATCTCTGCTCTTATTATTATCAGATGGAGACCACTGAGTGCTTGTTTCAAATCAGACAGAAGTCCAGGTTTAAAATCACAGCATAAAGATGCTCTAATTGAATAAGGGTCTCCATCAAATCCATCCTCTCGTTCAACTATTACTTCATCAAAATCCATTGGTATGACAAAACCATCACTAGCTTCTTCTGCACTCCTCTTTAGTTCTTTCATATGGCTGATTACTTCAGCGAGCAATGACGCTTTGTCCATCTGTGAGTTTAGATTGTCAATTCAACAAACACAATACAAGCAAAAAAACTGCATCACTACAGTGACATTCACTGGCACCAACAACTGAGTCTCATAATTCATAAAAGCAAGAAATATCAGACAAGTATGTAATTTTACCATCAATTTCTACTCTTGGCTCTCATTGACTAAATGGCTACATGTAGGAAGGCAAGCAGGTGAAATACAGCTTACTAGCATGAAGTCAAATTATGAGGTCCTCGTGACTTTCAATGTTGTGACAGGGATCTAGCAAATTTATTAGTACTATTTAAAATGAAAATAAAATAAAATAAAGACTAAGGTATTTTCAGGAAACAAATTATATACTTCCCATATTGCGTGTGAAATGGCCATTGAATCATGATTCCATGCATACGCAGCAAGAATTCAACAAGGAAAAAAAGCAAATAGCAATCTGGAAATGAACGTGAATCAAATAAACAAATTGAAGATTCACAACAATATCCACATACGTGAATCGAATTATCAAATTCACGTGAAATTATTAGATCTACTAGAAGAACTATTGAAGTGGTCCTTATTTTTTCTTGTGGCGATTAAGAAGCTAACTCACACACCTGCATAGGTGGCATTATTTCATTGGTTGGGTAGACCACCTCAGCAATCCTCTCCGTGGACATAATAATTTCTCCAAATTCACTTCCATATATTAACTACCCTTAAATTGAAATTAAATTACAGCCCAGAAATTAATATGCAAGAATAGTAAAAAACATTATAGTACTACTAGTTCAAGCTAAAAGCCTAAAATCATACTTTTGCACTTAACAATCACTAACACTACAACCAATTCTTCCAATTTCAACAACACAAAACGTTTTTTGTTTCATTTTTTCTCTCAAATTAAGTACCCAATTCTTATAATTTTATCCCCAAGTTACACTAAACTAGCATTATCATACAAACTGAAACTCGAATATTATCAAGCAAGCAATAACAAGAAGAGTATCATCATATATATAACCTTCTTAGCGCCCGGCACTAGGTCCCGAAGCGTATCGAGATGCGAATTAATCCGGGCTCTCCGCCGCCTCTCGGCCTCACAGTGACTCTTCAAAGCAGCAATGGTTCTCTCGGCCGTACCACCTTTACGCTCCAACTTCATCCGAGCCTCCACAAGCTCACTTCTACCACTGTCCAAAACCAAAGACGAAGATGAATCAGGCCCATTTCTTACCATTGAAGAATTCACCAAAAGCTCATCGTTCACCAAACCGTCAGAACCAAAGGCTATGGTGTTTGAACTCCAAGCAAAAGGTTCCATGTCTAAGAAAGCAATAAAGGGTATGAATGAAATTTCATAAACAGAGGTTTAGCTGGGGATTGAGAGTGTGAGAGTTGAAGGGGATGTGGTTGTTTTGCTAATTGGTGTAACTTCCATTAATAGGCGAAAGGGTACAGTGTTTAATGGGAAAGTCTCTGCAGTTTCTTGTTTGCCATGTTGGGTTTGGACAGCTTTGAGGAATCCAAGGCAGTATGAGAAGCTAGCAAATTGGGAGGCTTCGAGAGGGTAGTCAGTCAGTCAGTCAGTCAGTGCCCACTTTGAAGCGGAAAGACAGAAAGGTGAGAGTTTGTACGGGATTGGGATTACTTTGAAGGGTCTTTACGGAAAAGTAAAAGTGAGAACTTTGCTTTGCTGGGTCCGAGTGAGCCTTTAATGGAAGGTGAGGCACAGTTTCTTTCTCATAAAAAGTAACTCAAAAAATATAAAAGCAATAAAATATAATAATACTAAGAAATATGAAAAATAATACGGAGTATATATCAATCTTCATGGGTTGGATGAAAGATAAAATATAAAAGCTCCTTCAACCCAATTTTTGTTTTTAGTGTCAATTTGACTCTAACTTATTTGATAAATTTCTAGATTTTATGTACAGGTATTAAAATTTTACTTTTTATTAATTTAAAAAAATATATAAATATACTTTAGCATACTATTATAAATAAATAAAAAATCAACAAAAAACTAAATAAACTTATACCCAATACATATTTATTAATATTATTTTCTTTTTTGGATAAAGATATTTGTCATAGAATTTCAACTCATAATGTTTGTTCCATAATAGTTACTATTTATCATCAAGCAAATATACCAATCAATTGGTGTAGACAAGATTCAAACCTTAAATTTTTTTTTCGACGACAAGAGATTTTACTAATTAAGCTAATTGAAACCTATCGGCATTCTTCTTCTAACATTTACTATAATTAATTTTTTCACAAAAATAAAGATTTTTTACATAATCCTATTCAATAGTGAAGGTATACAGTGTATCAAGATATATAACACCCTATTCATCTAAGGGTGAGTTCTACACACATAGGGTCTAAAGTCTAAACTTAATTTATAAATCATGAAAATTTGCCCTTTTGACTTGGTTGGACCTAAGTGAGTACTCCTGAACTTATTGGGTTCAACAAAGATTTATCGTTCATTTAGGACCCCTTGGCATTGATCGTAAGATGGATCTACAATCTTGAAGCTCCTCTTGTCCCTTCATTTCTTCACAATCGAAATTTAAACTAATTGTCCATTTGGATTTGAGGGAGAGGGAGAGGGAGTAGAGTAGAATAGATTTAGCCTAAAATTAGCTTCTTTTTAGCCAACTTTACTCTACTTCCCTCCACTTCTCCTCCTTCTCCCCTCCATCCAAAAGGGCCATAAGTCTTAGTTAAGAATGGTGAAAATTGAAAAGCACAAAAGGAAAAGGAAGTTCTTCGGAGGGACCATGTAATCTATCTAGTGGGAAGAAAATTTTGATTGTTGCCTATTACACCCCAAACATCGTGTTTGTCTTATGCTTTAGATTAAATAAAGAACCTCCTAAAACCCACCATTTTGTTAGAGAGAGAGAACCTTTAAGGCTTTAACATTAATAAGGACTACCAAAAATAAGTTCTCCATCAGTGGTTTTTTAGCATTTTTGGAACTTGTACAGAGAAATAACCTTTAACGTTAATAATGACCACCAAAAATAGGTTCTCACTCAGTAGTTTTTTTTTTTTTAAACATTTTTGGATAGCATGTTTAGTTAATCATGTTATATAGTTTTGGGTTTGAAATGACAATATTAAAAAATCAAAATTTAATTTGTTGAAGAGAGAAACTTCCAGTTTTACTTTTTTTTTTTTTTTTGGAAAATTGACAAATTGCATTTTTTTCAGTTTTATTATTATTGATAATTTGATAGATGGATGAGAACAATTTGAGAACGACCAAAATAGATCCTGTAATTGACAACTATGTCTTTAATGTTTAATGCTTTCATCCCTAAGCACCTTCCCTAGAAGAAAAAATCGCATGGAATTACCTTCATTTTGATAGCAACCCAACCTTAAGTTTCACTTAAACATTTGAAACCAACAAACATCGAAAGATATCCAAAAAACTAATGTAAAAACAATAAATTATATACATCTAAATACGATGTCACCTAAAATGCATCTAAAGGATCAGATGTTTAAGCTTATTAGTTAGTTTATTTTGTAAGCTAACTTATGTACAATTTTTTAAATCCTCAAATTTTTTTCTCTAAATATAAATGTATTTTTATTTAGTTTATTTTTTAAAGTCTAATAAGTCAATAAATTTAATTATCTCACATGAACACCATGTAAGGATTTGAGAAAATGTAAACTTAGATTCCTCCTAATTTTGACCAAAATTTTAAATTAATTGTCATGTGAGTGAAATTATGTGGTTTATTATGTTTGGGTAAGGAAATTAGGTATAATAAAACAAAATTTTTCCCAGATAGATATAGACGCTAGGGGAGGAAAGGATGGATTTCGAACCACAAATATGGAGTAACAAAACTAGGGACGGACCCAGGTGGGGCCCAAGGGGGCTCGAGGCCTCCCTGGTTCCAAATTTTTTTTTAGTTATTCTATACTTCATTTTTGTAGTTGGCCTCTCTTCTCCCCAATTAGTCTAACTAGCCTAACTCAAATAGCAACTATCCAACCCAAAAACTTAACAAAAACTATAAAAATATTCACAATGATGATTGTATTTTAGCGAAAAAGCTATTTTACCACCAAAGAACAAAAAAACTATGTGTTATTAGAGAAGCTAAAACTAAATTTTTTGCAACTACAGTAAACTGGTATAAATACCAATTAATTATAGCAAGTTATTAAAAATAAAATACAATATTTTATTAAAATTATATCTCATCCTTCCATTAAAAAACTCAAATTCTCTCTCTTCCTTATTATTTTAATAAGTTGTTTATATTATTTTAAATGAAATAATTAAAAAAAAATAGAAAATTTGATATTAGGTGTATTGTAAAATGATTTGATAAAATAGATAAATTAGTTTTTTGAGATACTAAAAGTTAAAATTTTTAGCACCACTAATGTGAATGCTCTAATTTCAAAAAAAGAAATCATAACCAACCTAGTATTAAAAAAAAAAAAATTGTTTTTGTTTTGGTTTTTGTTGGCAAATGATTGCATCTTAATGTATTTAGAAACAACACTTTTGTATATTTATAATTTTTTAATATTATATGGATGCGTATTTAGAGTTTTTTTTTTTTTTAAATACTCCAGCTCTCGCTAGCTTAAAATCCTGAGTTCGTTCCTGTACAAAACATATTGCTATCCTTGAAATTAATTAATGCCGAGAGGCTGTGAGCTTCTCTTGAACTTGAGTAACACAAGAGGTTGTGAGGAAGGATTGTCCCTTGACTTTTGAAATCGTGAAATTCCTATTTAAAAATTAAGTTACCTACTACAATGAAAATTTAAAAGAAGTGGACACCAATATGCATGTCATTTCTTACGTTTCAGCGTGCCTCCAAAAATAGATAACCAAATCCCTTTAACAAAGAGTTTTTTTTTTTTTTGGCAAAAACAAAGTCCTCTTTCATTTTGCATCTAGAGAGAGAGAGAGAGAGAGGGGTTTAGGTTAGGACCAAGAAGAGCTCGATGATGTTTATCTCAAGAACTAGGGATCTATGCTGGTGTTGATGCATTTGTGTGACTAACCTGAATCAAGAATACTTACAAATTAAAATAATAGACGTACATTTTGTATGATTTAGGTTGTGGTTCGCATTGACTTAAAAAGTCTTTTTTTTTTTTTTTTACTATTTAGTTTATTTTTGTTATTATTCATGAGTCTCATTGTACTTTTTGGTAATATTCATGAGTCTCACTATATTATTTTAGCTACTTTTACTTTCAAAAAAAAGTTTTTAGTTTTAGTTAAATAAACTATTCTCAAATGGACTCTTAAAGCTCCCTTTATATGGGGTTGGATGAGACCTCGTAGTTAAGAGCATGTTTGGTAGATTGTAATATGTGCTGTAATGTAATAGTTATTCCTATAGTTTAGTTATTCTTTAGTTTAATTATGTTTTTATTATAAGAAATAGTCATTTCTTATGAATAGCTATTCTTCAAAATGAGGAATAACTATTCTTCTTTAAAAGGTTGTATTAGTTATTTCTTATAAGTGTAATAATTTCAAAACTTAATATATTTCCAAATAAACAAACTTTCCATATACATCAAATAATTATAAAAATAAAAAATTATAAAAAATAACAAATATCTCTCTTAAATTTAAAAATAACAATTTTTAAGGAGATATAATTGTATGAGTAAGATATTTCCTAAAATAAATGTTAAATTTCATTCTAATGTTATAACTCACAACCAAATTAATGAATAAGTTTAGTTATTACATTACAACACATTTTATTCCTATTAATAAATATTACAATTCCTATTGTAGTTCTCATTCAGTATACCAAACGTATCCTAAGTGTTCTACCAAAAATCTTCCTCTAATTGCCCAACGCACCCCGAATTTTTGTTAATCAAAATTTTTGTTTGCCAATAAAGTAGTTTCCTTCTTTGGAATAACTTTGAATATATGGGAGATTCTTTGGGGAGTACATGTTTAGGGATATAAAGTGATGTATATTATTTAAATTATTATTTTTTGGATAGATTATTATTTAAAAAATATTTAATATAATTAGATTATAATTTTTTATATGTTTCATATTTTTATCAATTAAAACAATTACTCCAGTATACTTTATCCATGTGGACTATGTCTTATTTAAAAATTTATATGTATATTATTTTATTCTTTAAACTTTATTAGATTAATATTTAGATTTAATTTTATATATACATATATAAATATAATATAATATATATATATTTATATATATTTAGCTTCATCTTGGAAGAAAAAATTATGGCTTCGCCATTGTTTCAAACAATTAGTGTCCGTTTAGGATAAGTTGAAAATTTCAGCTTATTTGCAATTTCAGTTTATTTTTGCTACTATTCATGGGTCTCACCGCACTTTTTGGTACTATTGATGAGTCTCACTATACTATTCAACTAACTTTTATCTTTATTTACAGTACTTTCAGCAAAAATTTTGGAGTTTCAGCTAAATAAACTATTCCTAAACAGATACTTAATGCATATTTACAATATTGAGTAAAATTATGTATCATAATTGCTAGGCGTGTATGACAACACCATAATAATTTATAAGATCAACACTGTTTATTCCCTTTCCTCCATCAAATTAACGTAGGTGGCTTCCCCAATATACAACCTCCATAGTCAATACTCAAGAGCCATGAGGTTGAATTGGAACCTCATTAGCGCATAGATTTTTTTTATTTTTTATTTTTTGAGAATCCATTAGAGCATAGATTTGAATCACATATTCTATGATATCCAAGAATGATTTTATTTGTCGGCCCATCTCATTTTGTTAATGAAGTATGATGCATTCTTTTGCTGGCATTTCCAACGCATTCAGGGCCAGGCCGCCCCACTTTTGGCATTTTGCTTGGTGGAGATCTGTGTTACTTCAGTTTTTAATTTGCATTTTTGTATATATAAGATCATGGACAATTGTGGTTGTTGGACACGTACTGATGAACCAGGCAGCTCATCACTTTAAAAAAAAAAAAGGCCATTAATCCCTTAACGGTCCCCATTATGTTTACATTTGCATACTGTAAATCAATTCATTATAGTGACAAAACTAAAAAAACTCTATATATTTGGACAAATGCACATTGATCCACTTTGATCCACACTTTTTCATTGGCCTTGCAGGCTGCCTTGTCACCTTTCACCTTCGAGGTGGTCCTCAATTTTCCACTAGAGCAACTTTTCAAATATATTAAACTTAGGTTTAAAGTGGACTCTCGTGTATTTTCTTTACATTGAAAACCTGAAAATAGAGTCCAAACTCCTAACTAATTTTTCTCCTGAAACTATGGTTTAAATGACCCAATTACTTTGTCTTAGTTCTGCCTTGTCCGTTTGGCTTGAGCTTATTTGCTCAGGTTTTAACTTTAATCTTTTTTTTTTTTTTTTTTTTTTGAGAAACAACTTTAATCTTTTATGTACAATTTTGTAAAACTTCACATTTTCTCACTTTGTCAAAGTATAAATATATTTTAGCACATTTTCAACAAAAATTTTTTAACAAAAAACTATATGGGTTGCGTTTTCAAAAAAAAAAAAAAAACTGTATGGATTGTTCCCAAATGAACATGAATTAGTGGGATGAAGGTGGTCCCTTAGTCCACAGTTTTGTACGAAGGAAGATAAAAGTATAAAACAATATTAGTTATTTAAAGTTTTATACAAAATAAAGCTTTAAAAAAAAGATTAATTATTATTTAAATCCTGAATTATATATGGTCAGTTTTTTATCCCTAAACTATGGATCGAATAAACTTAATTCTTGCACATTTAAAAATTGCTAGTGTTGGTCTTTATCTCCACTTGCCATCAAGGTTAACTATTGAAATCTTACAAATCATACATCCTTTATATCAATGTTAACGACAAGTTAACTTTAATAGTAGGAAAAACAAATGTAGGAGCATGGGTAACATAAAGTTGTTTTCAAAATTTTAGAAATTAAATTAACACATCCGATATTGTTTACATTTTAGGAACATGATTAAATTCTAATATATAATGCAGTGACCAAAATGGCAAAATCATAGTTTACCTTAGAGAAAACTTGTGTTAAAAGTGTGTGTATATATATATATATATATATATAAATTTTTTATTTTTCCCCTTTATCTCTATCTCTGTGGTAACCAATAAGCCCTTGAGCTACTAGTTGACCAAAACCATAGCTATGACTTAGCCTGCATTTGGATTTAGGCACGCGTTTGAGAGACAAAATGGCTACTCTTTATGCAATATTTATGAACAGTAGCCGTAATGTTGGACTTTTCAGCCCTTTTTAGCACATCAGTGGGTCGTATGTACTGTTTACGAGACCCACAAAACTCACTTTTTAGCAACTTTTTCATTAAAAATGGGTCCTACGGTATTATTTATACATTTAAAAATTATTTTGTTACAGTATTTTTCAGTTTTCAGTTTTCAATTTTCAGCTGTATCCAAACAGACCCTTAGAGTTACGACTTATGAATCTTCAATTTGTCAAATGTCAATAGATCATCAAGAAAGCCTATCAATAACAATAAACCCATCTGTAGGATTTTGCCTACTCAATAATATAATAAAGAGTAAGACTTAGATACAGTACTTAGATATTGTTACTTAAATTCTTCTTTTAAGATTCTACCATGTTGATTTTTTCTCATGAAAAAGAAATATATTTTTTAGTTAAGTAGACACATAACTGAATCTTAAGATAACAACATAAGAAACAGCACATAAAGTATTGCATCTAAATTTTATCCTATAATTAATTTTTTGTGTTTTTCTTTAAAAAAAATCGTACTTTTCCTAGACAATATCATTGCGTGTTCAAAGTAGGATTTTAATTTTTTTCCCTTTTATTTTTGGATATGAAATGAATTTATTTTTTTATTTTATAATAGATTAGAAAGCTTAAATTGAATGTAGTTGGCTGTTAGGTTATGTGGCATTAAAATGATATACAGCAATGAAAAATTAGACACATATGGAGCCCATGCTTCTCCTTACCATTGCCACCATAACATGCCACGGTCAATCTAAGATACAGATGTGGTTTCCTCCTGCATCAAATGTTTGTATTAGTGTGCGTTTGGATTGGGATGAAAAATTAAATGCGTAAATACACTTTTCGTTCTTACATTTTAGTGTTTTTTCATTTTAGTCCCTACATTTTAATTTTACCATTTTTAATCCCTAAATCAATTAACGCGTTCTATTTTGGTCTTTTCCGTTAGCCCACTAACGGAAATTGCTTAGGTGGCAAACTGAGTGCATTGCTAGCACATTAAATACTGACGTGGCCAATTAAAAAATAATAAAAAATTTTAATTAGCATTTAAAAAAATTTCATGTCAACTTCTAAATATAAAAAAATTTATTAATCAATTTTAACGAAATTAAAAAAGAAAAAACAAAATTAAAAACAATAAAATACATCAATTCAGATCTAATTCATTTTGAACAAGAACACACAAGAACACAATCACGGATTTAAACATCAACACAAGAACATAAAACACAATCCCAGAACCAAACACAAAAAACACAAACTCAAATTTAAACATTAACACAAGATCACAAATACAAAAAACACAATAACAAACACAAACCAATTAAAAAGAGTAATTAAATTTTTTTTCTTTTCATTATTTTCGGAAGAACAAAGTAACATGTTCTTCATGTTCTTTGAGAAAGAACATAAAGGTTGTCCAAAAAATTAAAATAATCAATATTTTCTTTTCTTTTATTACATTTTCTCAGCAAATAAACATGCAAAAATTCATTTAAAATCCCTTTCCTCCACTAAATTCTCCAACAAATCAAACCCATAAACCTAGAAAAATAATAAAATCCACATGAAAAAAACAAACCTATAAATTTAAAATAAACATAGCAGCAACCCGAAACCCAGCCCGACATTGTTATGCTCAGTGTTTTTGGTCAATCGCCTTATCGAAACTCAGAAAATACCTTGCAATCCGAAGCCCAAACCAACAACAAACCCAACCAATGATCACCGATCTGACTAACCAACCAACTACTCCTGCAATCTGAAACCCACATGAACAGATCAGACCACCAGTCACCACCACTGTCCCCGATCAGTCCATCAAGCCATTGCAACCCACACCAACGTCAAACCCATCCAACGATCCACCCCCACCGACCACCGGACCAACCACCACTTCATAACCATTGATCCGAGAGAGATCTTTAGAGATTTTTCCAAATCCATGATCTGAGAGAGAGACTTTAGAGTTTTAGAGCTTTAGAAAGATGAAAGAGAGAGGGAGATTTTGGTATGAGAAAGAGATCTTTAGAGATTTTCGTTTGGATAAGCAAACCCAGATCTACGATCTCTCTCTCTTCACCCAACCTCCAACCCAATCGGCTCCCTCCAACCATTTCTTCAGAGTAAATGGTTTATGCTTGTTATTGTGTTTTTTGTGTTTGTGATCTTGTGTTAATGTTTAAATTTGAGTTTGTGTTTTTTGTGTTTGGTTTTGGGTTTGTGCTTTATGTTCTTGTGTTTAAATTTATGATTGTGTTCTTGTGTGTTCTTGTTCAAAATGAATTAGATCTGAATTGATGTATTTTATTGTTTTTTAATTTTGTTTTTTCTTTTTTAATTTCGTTAAAATTCATTAATATATATTTTTTATATTTAGAAGCTGACATGGCATTTTTTAAAATGCTAATTATTTTTTTTAATTGGTCACATTAGCATTTAATGTGTCAGCAATGCACTCAGTTTGTCACCTAAGCAATTTTCGTTAGTGGGCTAACGAAGGAGATCAAAATGGAACGTGTTAATTGATTTAGGAACTAAAAGTGGTAAAATTAAAATGTAGGGACTAAAATTGAAAAAAACCAAAATGTAGGGACTAAAAGTGCATTTACGCCAAAATTAAAATTATTTTACTATTTAGCTTATTTTTGCTACTATCTATGGGTCCCACTGCACTTTTTGGTACTATTCATGGGGGTCTTACTGTACTATTTCAATTAACTTTTATATTTATCTACAGTACTTTCAGTAATAAATTTTCAGTTTCAGCCAAATAAGGAGTATCCAAATACACTCTTAATATCCCTATTAACTCACACACTTGAATGGAAAATTATCTTGTACCAAAATGTATCCTCACACTTTCATATTAATATGATCAAGGATGGAGTATGAACTATGAATTTGACTCCAAGCCCAAGGAGAATAAAACTCATAATACACACAAACATATAGATAATGGGCTAGAATATAGATAATGGGCTAGACTGATGTATATACTAACAGTATCATTGAGAATTTCACAAACATCATTATGTATAAAAACCAAAAAGAATAAATTAATATAAACATATAAACTAAGTAACTAAATTGAATTGCTTGTACACAAATTTTCATATAAAAATGGCAAATTTTTGCATAAATAATTTTCTTTTTTTTAATCAATTTTCTAAAGTAACAGCTATATTCTTTTATTTTATATGTTTTTCTCTTTTTTTTGAGGGAGATATGTTTTTCTCTTTGATTAATTAAAAGTACCGTTTCTTTATTTTCCTGTTTTTCTCTACCCTTAATTTCCTTTTATACGTTTTGAACCCTAAGATCAAATTGAAAGTTGACACAATTAATTATTGATGGACCAAATTAAACTTTATCTTATAATTGGAGGACTCAATCAACATTTTAACCTTCGTTTTATAACTCAGAAAAGCACAAACAAAAAGAAAAAAATGGCAGAAATTGGCAATAGACCATGATGGACAAGAAGCCCAGAAATCATTCATATATAACAAACTCCAGCGATTTTTAGGCCTGCTTGTGCAAATGGGTCTCCTGCTTATATAAATGGGTTAGGATCAATTTGGATCAGAACCCTCCTTTTGTCCCAATGCAAACGTCTGAAGTAGTTTTCGTGTATACAAGTTAAGTGGCCCAGAGAAGTTGCTAACAAAGAGCCCAACCTTGTGGGCTTAAAAATTAAAATCATTGAAGTTACCACAAAGACAGCCTTAAGGCCCTATAAGCAAAGTATTGCAATCGGTCAATCTTTTTTTTTTTTTTTTTTTTTTTATTAATAAAATAAAATCTCACCCCATAAAAAATATTAAATTACTGATTTGGTCTTCTAATTTTTTTATTTTATTTTATTTACTAAGGTCTTTTAAATTCTAACAATTGGACAAATTTTAAATTGGTCTCTTAGCCAAAAGTTTTGTAGTAGTGACATCCTCTCCTCTCCTTAGACTTCGTTTGAGAGTTCATAAGGGAATGACATAGAATGGAATGAAATGATCATAAAAGAATGGAATGTATTTAAGTAAGAAAAATGAATGGAAATGAATGGAATGAAATAGAATTAAGTAATCTTGATTGAATGTTTTAAAATAAAATAATGGAAATGAATGAAATGTAAATGGAATTATTTTATGACAATATTATTATTAGACCCATATTTTAAAATAAATAGTTGAATATATATGGGGTATTTTACTATTTTGGGAGTTTTCGTAAAAAATTCATTATATTTTATTTTATTTCCTTCTATTCCTCCCAATTTTGGGAGGAGTGAAAATTTGAGATTTTAAGAAAATAGAAAGGAATGAATGTTCCCTCATACCCATTCCATTCCCTCCCACTTGAACCCCCAAATAAGGGAATAGACTTTATATTCCCTCCATTAAAACTCCAAAACAGGAAAAGGGAAGAGAAGGGAAAATTATTCTAAAAATATTTTTTTTTCTTTCCTTTCCATTTCATTTCATTCACTCCTCCCAAACAAGGGCTTAAGGAGAATCAATGTCTGGATTTTTCCCTCTCTCTTGTGTGTATATTTGATTGTAAAAAAAAAAAAAAGTGTCCAAATATTTCCTCCCTTATTGTTGTAAGTATTGAATTATATAAAAAAATTGGTTTCCATTATTAATTGTGTCAATTTAGTTCATTAACTTTTAAAATTAAGTCATTTTCATCGAGTTTCTTATATTTTCAAAATTTATTGTAATTTAATATGAAGTTCACGTGATTTTAAAATTTTTATACTTTCCATAATAAATTTTCAATGTGTTAAATAGACAAAGAATCTAAGAATCAAATTGTTTTTTTAAGAAAAAAGAATCAAATTGATTTGGATTTGAAAGTTTAGGAACTAAACTAATAAAACACTGTTGGTGTGTGTATATATAGTTAAGGGATCAAAATTGAAGTTGAAGGGTATAATTAGTAATATAATGCACACACTCATCCAATGAATAGGTGATTGCTTGCTTTTTTAGAATGATTAGGGTGTCTACTGTCTACTAGTTGGGTCTTAATTAAATGGGTGCGTTCGGGTGGACAAATGAGTTTGAATTGATTTTGTCACCTCAAAGTCCTATGGAGATGGGTTAATTTAGGCAATGAGTCTTGGGATAATTTGTTTACTTGTATAAATGGAAGCTAAAATAATTACTAACATTTATCATCAGTTAAAACTTAAAAGCAATCTAACAACATCGTTAGTTACTCATTAAAAAAAAAAAAAATACATTACTAGTGAATGCAAAAAATTGCTCTTTGCTTTCCAGAATTGCCAATTTGCCACACTGACACAACTTAAAAGAAACAAATAGACTCGACAATACATTAGCCGAGTGAGCTTATTGCCAACCAGAAGATTTGTTGTTTATTGAATGCCTTTTTATTTTATTTTATTTGTCCAACTAAAATGTTTTAGTTCAAGACCAAACTAAAATGTTTTAGTTACTTGCCGAATTGCCTTTCAAGGATAGCAACACACAACCCTTTGGTATCCTTTAGAAAGGTAAGAGCTTAAATTTGTTCGTTAAAAATTGCCTTAAATAGTCCTTAACAAAATACAACAAAAAAAAAAGACAACTTTATAAAACCTGTTTAACACACCTTTTTATTCTTTTTGCTTATTAAATTTATTTGCCTTATCTATACTTTTTCAAATTTATTATAATGAAATAGCATTTAAAACTTATAAGTCTAGTGTTTATTTTATAATAATTGTTCTTTATTAGTATTTTTTTTAATAAATTAAACGGAATTCAAACTTTTTTTTTAGAAGAAAAGGAATTCAAACCTAGATCCCTTGTTTCATCACATATGAGTCAAAATGTTAGGAAATTTTTTGGTGTAAGTTTTAGATTATTTTTTGGTTGAGAAACAAAATCCTTAGGTTCCCTCTTAAAATTTAGTCATGTGACTTTTTTCTCATGTGATGTAAGTATATTTTTAGTTAAGTACATCCATATGACTAAATTTTAAGAGAAAAACCTAAGAAACAACACATAAATATTGTATCTAAAAGTTTTGCCTAATAAAATAAATATAAATTTGCTTTGCCTAACCTAAAAGGCACTGCCAAGCGTGTGGGGATCTCATGTCACGTGCATAGTGTATTATGATTAGACATGGCAAAATGGGTCAGAATTTTTTGACTCGACCTGAATCGAAAAATACTTGACTCGAACTCGAATTTTTTGACTCGAAGCAAAAACGGGTTAACCTGTGACCCGACCTGTGTTTTTTGCGAGTCAACTTGACCCAACCCGACTCGAATTCGAACCATTTTTTATAACTTTTTTTTTTTGGTAAAAAAAATAAAATTAAGACAATATTGGTTTAATTGTTTATTGTGAGCTTTAAGGAAATAATTAAGACATTTACATAACTATATGCAAATTAATTGAAAGATGAATGATTGAGTATTCTGTAATGAGTAAAGATTTTTAGATATCAAATAGTAAAGTGCATGCCAAGATAATCTTATTACAGTACAGTTAAAAACATAGACTTAAAATTGTAGATATGTGTGAGAAAAATTCACAAGTGTGAAAAATAGTGAAGTTAAAGTATCAAATTAACATAAATTATGAATGCTTAGACCTATTTTTTAACAATTTATGTCAAAAATAAATGGTTTTTCAAAATAAATTATGATATTTCTTAGAGTGTTTTTTGCTTAACAATGATATGATATTCATAAAAGAGACCATGTATAAATAATTAAACAATCAAACATTAATATATATCTCAAATTAAAATACAGTGCCAACCATAATTGACAATAGATTATAAAATTAATTTTCAAGATTGTAAATTTCTTATATGTTTTTATTCTTTGTCAAATGAATTACCCAATAAGTCATATGTAATTTTGTTTTATATTTTGGAATGTTGATATTGTGTAGAAATAAAATTTGTGTATTTGTTTTACTTATCTTTGTGTTATTTTGTTTTAGATAGCAATTTTAAGATTTGTATAATTTTAAAATTATTGAATAAGTATTAATAAGTGTAATTCATTCTTGATATAAGTGGTGAATTCAAAATAATACATTTTATATCAAATAATTTATTGCATGACTTTCTAAATTGTAAATACATGTAGTTTTCTTTAAAAAAAAAATTCATGTAAAAAATACGGGTCAACTCGACCCAACCCGCAATCCGATTAATCCAACCCTACTTAAAATGACCCGTAACCCATAACCTGATTGACTCTATCCGAACCTGACCCATCCCATCTGTTTTGCCATGTCTTTTATGATACCATACGGGTGTTAGTATACTAGTCGCTAACCCGTGCGATGCACGAAAGAGTCGAACAAAAGTTGTAAATTTTTACTTATAAAAGTTACAACTTAAGAGGAAAAATAAAATACTAAGACCAAAAGTGAAACTCTAACACCAATAATATGTTGCATAGTCTCAACCTTCAAATGAATAAAATGACATTGTTAGGGAGCGAAGACAAATAAATGTATCAAATATTGAGTAAAGATTGCTTTAGTCATCTGGCTTAAATAGTAAAACTATTTTAAAAAAAAAAAAATTCATTTGGACACTTTTAAGCCAATAAACAAAACAAACCCTCATCATACACACAAATGCGAGAAATCTGGAAAGAATAGATGTTGAAATATATGAATGCAAAAAAGAAGAAGAGGTACCAATTGAAAGGCAAAAAAGAGTATTAATAGAGTAAAAATGCAAATTGATCATATAAATGAAAAAAAATAAAAATAAATAAAGGGTGAGGCATTAATCAAAGTTTACAATTATTTTATGTGTTAGTTTTTTATTTATTATAAATTATTATAATTTCTTGATTACACCTAGCATCATTGTATATGAACGCTAAAATACAAATATATTCGTAACAGATTAATGGTGAAATATGTTTGGTATTCCATAGCAAAAGTGATTCTCATTAGGATTTGAAAAACAAATAAACTAACAAAAAATATTCAAAAGATTTTCTTTCCTTTTCAAATTAGTGGTGAAGGGAAAAATAAAACTACAGCTCCCCAATCTTTAATCTCTCTCTCTATATATTTGTATTATATATATACCTACCAGTCCTTCATTGAGGCATTCCCTTAAAAAAAAAATCATCAACATTGCTAATCAATGCAATAAACTCCAATATGCAAGAGAGCAGGGAAAACCGATTTAAAAAAAAATTCTGCCCAAACGCCTTTGATAATTCATTCCCAACACAAGCTAACACGTATTAAAAAAAAAACAAAAGGGTGGAAATTTTTTATTACCTTCAGCCTTGCAATAAGGTTGCTCTCTAGGAAGCCTCAACATTGTAAATCGCCAAGCAACGATGGCTAACATGAAAACCACCTTTCTACTTGCTCTTATTTTCCTTCTTTTGCAAACTGAGTTTATTTCACTTGAAGCTATATGGTCCAATTCTAGTGTTGGCAACTCCACTGTGGGTTGCATTGACATGGAAAGGGAAGCCCTTCTTAAATTTAAAGAAGGTCTTGATGATTCTTCAAGAACTCTTTCCTCCTGGGTTGGCAAAGATTGCTTTATCTTGATCTCTCCGCTACATGGCTTGATGGAACGATCCCTCCTCATCTTGGGAATCTTTCGAACTTGCTTTACCGTAGGATTATAAGTAAAATAAAAAGAAGTTGTATTAGGTTTAGGGTTAGTGCCGTGGAGGAATAATTCAAATTTATTATTTTATAGTCTAAAATAAAACAGGAAATACATTAAAGTAAAATACCTAAAATAAAAAGAAAAAAAAATAGTGATGACTTGAAAAATTTTGAATACTTCATATTGTTTGGTTTTATAGATATATATAACATACAGATCGTCGCATAATAAAGAGTTTTAAAACACGGTCACAAACACGCACGATATCCTTGTAGTCAAACTTATCCAGTCCTCTATATTAACAGCCAAAACCCTATATGCCCTTTCGTTTCTTTAGTTAACCTCAGCTGTCATATCTCTGTTTCTCTCAGCGCCTCTCTTTGTTGAGTTTTCTTCGATGTCGGCGGCTACCTCATCGTTCGCCCCAGCAGCAGCTATATCAGTCCCTTCATCGTCGATCTCCAAGACCCTAAACCCCGTCTCCAAACCCTTCTCTCTAGGCTTCGCCACCTCCTATTCTAAGGGCCTCAAAGCTCTCAGAGCCACCTCTGCTGTTACTGGCTCCACTGGGTCCTCTCTCGGCGCTAAAATGGTGTCTGTTCCAGCCGTCAAGCCCCCCACTTTGCTTGATTTCGACACTAAGGTGTTCAACAAGGAGAAAGTTAACCTTGCTGGCCATGACGAGGTACCCCTCTCTCTCTCTCTCTCTGTGTGTTTGTTTATCGGGAAAATGTGTGAGGGAAAGTGTAGGGAAATTTTATAAACTTCATCGTTTTTTGATGATCTGAAAAACCCAGATACGAAATGTTAATTTGGTATGATATTTGCTTTAAATTGATTAGATCTTTGGTTTTGATTGTGTTTATGCATGTATGTTTTGTGTGTGAATACATGTATTAGGTTTCTCTATTGATTATTTGGTGAATGATAGTTTGTGGTGTTGTGTGTAATTGTGAATGCAGTATATTGTTAGAGGAGGAAGAGATTTGTTCCCTTTGTTGCCAGAAGCATTCAAGGGAATTAAGCAGATTGGTGTTATTGGCTGGGGTTCACAGGTGAGTGAGTGATTTGCTACTCTCATTCAATATCTCTTAAAGTATTACACTTGATTGGATTTGGTTGGGTGCAATATTTGTACAGTATTGTGATTATGGTTGTGAATTTGTAACAAGTATTTGTCTCTGATGTTTGGAAATAAAAGAAAGTTCGTATCTTAGTTGAAATTTTTATTTTTGCTATTGGTAATTTTAGTAGAGAGGAGGTAAGCAAAGGTGGGAGATTAGAAGATTGGCTGTCTACACAACATATACTCTGATGCTGCAGAGTTAAGATGAATTTAATTTTAATTGATTTTCCTCTGTACATTTAGGGACCTGCTCAAGCTCAGAATTTAAGGGATTCTCTTGTTGAAGCAAAATCTGATATTGTTGTCAAGGTGATTCTTATTTTTCAACTTTTCTTTTAGAGTTTATTTGCTCTATGATTTTGACGTCAAATAGATCTCTCAGTATGAATATTTTTCTTTACATTAATGCAGATTGGACTCAGAAAGGGCTCCCGTTCTTTTGCTGAAGCTCGCGCAGCTGGTTTTACTGAAGAAAGTGGCACTCTAGGCGATATTTATGAAACTGTTTCCGGCAGTGATCTTGTGTTGCTACTAATTTCTGATTCTGCACAGGCCAGTTGATTGTACACTTGAAACTTAATACGAGCACTGTTGATTTATCATACAAACACTATTCTTAAGTTGTTGAATTACACAAACAATTTTGGTCTCTGCCTTTAAAAATATACCTGATTTAACCATATACTTCATTTTGATCATGGATATCACAGGTGTATTTTTATGAAGCACAAGACAGTTTAAAGAAAATGTTAACGTTCAAATTTTATATGACAAAATATTATCATATTGTTTATTGATGATTGTTTTCAAATTTACTATATAAAAGTTTTATGAAATTGAAATAACATGTAAAATTTGTGCTACTAGGAAAAATACTGTGTTATGTATCTTTTTATTAGAGGTTATATTTAAAAAATGTGTGCGCCTAGGCTTCAGTACGCCTTTGCACTAAACTGCGAGCAACACTTTTACCAACATTGTAATATTGGGTGGGTCAAGTTGGTAAAGTAATATTACTTTTGATTGGTAATCTCCTATTATTTTATTTTCTGCATTTGATGTGATTTTATTTTTGATAAGTCTTGTTACAGTTTATGTTGTCACAAATTTTGATCATTCCTTTATCTGTATAATTTAAATGCTCCAAATGTTGGCTTTATCAAATATCTGCATGTTTGCACTTGATCTCTTTGTCAATTCAGCAGCTATTCTTTTTGTGGCACAATTTCTGTTTGTTTGTAGGTATTGTGTTGATGTATAATCCTCTTTAGTTTTTTTTTGTCTGGTTCAAAAGCCCATAAAATCTAAAAATTAGGAAAGTTGTTAAATAAATTGATGTGTAAAGATTTTGTATGCAATTATGCACTTGTTGTTCCATTGTGTCTCCAGTCATTGTATTTTCCTAAAAGGGTATAATTTTATAATATTTTACAGGCTGACAATTATTTGAAAATATTCTCCCACATGAAGCCAAACAGCATACTTGGGCTTTCCCATGGCTTTCTTCTTGGCCATTTGCAATCGATAGGACTTGACTTCCCCAAGAACATCAGTGTGATTGCTGTCTGTCCAAAGGGAATGGGTCCTTCCGTAAGGAGACTTTATGTCCAAGGCAAAGAAATAAATGGTGCAGGGATTAATTCCAGTTTTGCAGTCCACCAGGTGATCTCTCTCGCTCTGTCCGTCCGTCCGTCCGTCTGTCCGTCTGTCTGTCTGTCTCTCATCTTAACTAATTATTCTGTGTCTGCAGGATGTTGATGGTAGAGCCACAGATGTTGCCCTCGGATGGTCAGTTGCTCTTGGTTCTCCTTTCACATTTGCCACTACTCTAGAGCAGGAATATAAAAGTGACATCTTTGGGGAGCGTGGTAAGTGTAGATTACTTCTATGGTGATTTCAATTTCCTTCAATACTGGATCCTTAACTTTGCTTTTGTGATAAATAGGCATTTTACTTGGTGCCGTCCATGGAATCGTGGAGTCCTTGTTTAGAAGGTACACGGAAAATGGAATGAGTGAAGATCTGGCTTACAAGAACACTGTTGAGTGCATCACAGGGATAATATCAAAGACCATATCAACCAAGGTTGGATTTTAGTGCTTAAATTGCAGATTCATTATTTTCCTTTTGCATGTTTGTGTGTTGTCAGTAATGTGTATCTATATTGATAATTGTTTCATCTTTTTCTATCCAAAGGGCATGTTGGCTGTATACAATTCCTTGTCTGAAGAGGACAAAAGGGTATTTGAGACTGCATATAGTGCTTCATATTACCCTTGCATGGACATCTTGTATGAATGCTATGAAGATGTGGCCAGTGGTAGTGAGATCCGGAGTGTTGTCTTGGCTGGGCGTCGCTTTTATGTATGTTTACACATCTATTTTCAAAATTTGATAAGTGATCAAAATGTGGTACTATCATTTTTGAATTTGGAATTTGATCACTGTTCTAACTATGATGAAGTTTATGTTCATCATTAAACACAAATCAGGTAGTATTGATGTTTTATAAAGTGATCCTGGTTATGCCTTTTTTCTACAGGAAAAGGATGGTCTACCAGCTTTCCCAATGGGTAAAATTGATCAGACCCGGATGTGGAAAGTTGGTGAACGTGTCCGATCAGCACGGCCTGCAGGAGACCTAGGTCCATTATATCCTTTCACTGCTGGTGTTTATGTGGCATTAATGATGGCCCAGGTATGAGATATGGTTTCTTTCACTTAAGCTAGTTGTAACCTTTGGTGCCTTAGGATTTCTCTGGGTCAAGTGTCTCAGGAGTTAATCCTTCCATTTAATTTCCTTTTTTTGACTTTTCTAGGTTCACAAGTTTTGCAAATGGTGTTACAAATAAAATCTTGACTGCATGCTGTCTAACAAACTTCTTTTGAATATATATTTTTAAATAATCCAGATTGAGATATTGAGGAAGAAAGGTCACTCGTACTCTGAGATCATTAATGAAAGTGTGATTGAGTCAGTTGATTCCTTGAATCCCTTTATGCATGCTCGTGGAGTTTCCTTCATGGTTGATAATTGTTCAACAACAGCACGGTTGGGATCTAGGAAATGGGCTCCACGTTTTGATTACATCCTTACTCAGCAGGCCTTGGTTGCAGTGGACAGTGGTGTACCCATAAACCAGGATCTAATTAGCAACTTCCTGTCGGATCCAGTGCATGGAGCCATTGGAGTATGCGCCCAACTGAGACCTACCGTTGACATTTCAGTACCTGCAGATGCAGACTTTGTGCGACCCGAGTTACGTGCATCTGGCAATTAAAGGCTTTCAAAATCTGTACCCTGAGATGTCCAGCAATGCCTTTCGAGATGGTTTGAGCGTGAAGACTTAAAATTTAGGGGTGCTGTAGTTTTTTCATTCTAGGCTTCTTGGTTGAACTATTTGTAGAGCCACTATATGTTCCTATTTGACCGGTGAGGAAATAAAGACGTGGCAATGTGTGTACTTCTTGTAGCTTTGGTGCGACTAAATTATTCTGAGTTATCTTTGTTAGACTTCGTTATGTGCAACTTTAATGAGAGTTATATGAAAAATGGGGTAGTTGTGGTTTAATAATCAAAGCACCTAGAAGGAAGGCTTGGATTTTGTGACATGTTAAGTAATTTGAAGGGAAGGTAATTCGTGATGTATCTCATGAAAGGAATTCTAGTTCTCACAGATCCATAAAGTTTTTATGGCGCCTGTGTTTAGGATAAATTTGCATGTCTTATCTCTGGTACCAAGGCGTGTTGGTGTTTTTTCTTGGCTACACTTGTCTTCGTTGTGTAAAAATTACGTGCTTTTCCTTCCGTTTTTACAAAAGCCATACAATGATTTCTGTAGTTTCCTTTTTGTATGTCTTGGCAAAGTCCATAGGTACGTTAATCATGCACCAACATCCTTCTAAACTTGATTGCAGGCCTCACACTTGGGCGTAACCAGAGAACAGAGAAAGAGGTTAAAAGATAGAAATGGAAGAGAGGCTCTATGTACTATATTTACTGTTGTAGGACTCTGATTTTCAGTAATGTGTTAGTGTTAGTGCAGTGTAGTGTCGGTTCTCCAATTCCTTCGGTTATAAATTGAAGTCGTATCTTTGGCCATTCTTTGGGGTTAGGAATATAATGGAAAGAATCAATTCCCAAGTCCCTCACCACTCTTCTAGCTATTGCTTTAGTTGAAGAAAATTCTTCTCTTGGATATGTGTTGAGGAATATCTGAATATGCATGAAGTTTTAGATCCTGTCTTTTTTCTCGTTGTTAGGGAAATCATATTCTTGAAAGTCATGTCGCTGGCCAGATTGTCTGGGAGTAAAAACATTACTGATTTTTTTTACATTCTCATTTCTGGTATGAACCTTACACTAGTTCTTGCCAGGATTATGAACAATCAAGACTGGGAACAAATGAGTATGAGAAACAAGCATACACATAATATTTTACATATCAAATATGATACTTTGTTCTGATATGGAACTTCATGCAGTGGGGTAAGAGGCTTGCATTGCAATGCCACAGAGGCCTTCCTTTGCAGCAACATCTCTTTGCATCTGTATGTACTCCTCTTCACCCCATTGTACCCCATGAATTCTTCACCAGCCAATACTTAGACCCATCATTAGTTACCCCATACCCAACAGCAGTAACACCATGGTCTAGGCTAGTGCCACAGGCTCCGGTAAAGACACCACTTGATAGAATTGGAAATCCGACCCCCCAGCATCAATGGCAACAGAAACCGGCTGGCTAGCAACAGCATTCAGAAGGGCGTTTTCATTGTTAGCAGGCACATCTTCATGCCCATTAATTGTGGCAGCGTGTTTTGCTTCTTGGTTAGTGTTGCAGGTCCAACTCTTGCTCAGATAAAGAGATTAATTTGCCAGTTGTTAGCTGAGTAATTCCTTCCGTTGCAGCTACTGCTGAAAATGCCCAGCAACAACCTGTTGTTTGAAAAAAAAAAAAAAAAAAGAAAAAAAGAAGAAGAAGAGAGAGTAAGAAAACATTTGGTTAGTAGTGTTCCCTAAAAGAGTTTGATACTGACCACATTGTCCTTGGTCCTTGATCGGTGTCACGGCTCCTTTCTTTCTCCAGTCTAAAGTGGAAGGCACGGCAATGACATTTTCATATTTAAAAGATGTTGTCTTTGTGGAGCATTCATGCGCCTTGAATCTATTTCATGAGGCTTTGAACTCCTCATTTGTGAGATTGCAAATTGGTTAACACTTAGCTTGTAAGGCTTGTTTGCAGCATTGTTGAAAGATTCTATGTATGCTACATTTTCCTTGAATATCTTGTAATGTTTCTCCATCTCAATAATGTCCTTATATACACGTCCATAATGAGCCATCCATTGCTTGTGCTTCTCATACATCGCATCTTGGAGAGTGCGAGGCATGGCTTGAGAAGTGCAAGCTACCAAGATGAAAAGCAAAGCCAAACATATGTAGTGGAGTTGTTTTGTGGAAGCCATGATGGTGCTGGCTACCTAAGAACATTAAGGATGGATATGAGTGAGTAGACACACTGGTTGCTTGAGATATTTATAGAAATGGTACCTGTCTAATTGCTCCCCTGCGTGGTTGAGAGACTGTTCTGATTAGGACTTAAAAAATTAGCTAGTTTGATAAAATCAATTTTCTTAATATACATTTTGAAGATGAATTTGTCTCCTTATGTTTATATTAACATATATTTTAAGTGTTGTTCTAGAAGCGAAGAAGATTCTTTTGTATTTTATTGCTCTCACATGGAACCAGACAAAAAGCTCCACCGTACCGTTACATTCATTTATGTGGATGGTTTCACACAAGGTACTGAACTTGAAGAAAAGATTACTAATTAACATAAGCATTATGATATTACAGTAAAGAGAGGTTCCAATTATGAGCTAACCTTCCAAGCCTGTATGGCAGAAACAAATCAAACAATTAGGCCAGGAATATTAAGTAGCAGATGACCCTCTCTATATTATAGTGCTTCTAAGGGGAGCAATAATGTTACAAGACTTGAGACTCATGTCAAAAAGCGTTTAATGTCTGCAGAATCATTATTAAAAATACCATCCTTGATATAGTTTTTAGATGCGAAAGCTTTATATCCATGGAAAGAGCTTCTAGCAGTTATAATATTTGTGTAGATTTGTGTGTGAATTTGAACCACGAGGATGTTGTGTCGATGTGCTATAACAAAGGTTTAGTCCAGTTATAATTAGCTATCCGTAATCACTTATATAGTCGTATTTGACCTAGTATGAGCCCAATGTGGGACTCAACATACGCTAGTGCAACACACACATTCATACAATCTGATTTAATCCAAAAAATCTGGGGTGCAAGAGTTATGATGAGAGAGTGGATCTAAGAGATTTGACTAATAGTGTAGTCTTTGTTGTCATCGTTGATGGCGGGAAACTATGGAATACAAATTTAAGGTTTTATTCTAGTAAAATTAGTAAACAAATAAATAAGAAAAGTATTTACATTCTAGCTTCTTATATTCTTGGTAATATTGATTATTATTCTCTGCATGCTTACCATTCCAGTATGCCAAAACTATTGTACACGTTCTTCTAGAAAAGTTGCAGTTTGTAGTTGATTTCCAGCTATTATATTTTCTCTTTTGTTTGATCATCTTCTAGTTTTAGATGACTTCTGATACATTAATGGTCTTGAACAATAACAGGTGATTGCTAGTAAAAACAAATGCAGAAACCTTTTTGCTTTTTCAGTTATATTGTTCTTGTCACATTACATAATTGTATCATTCTGTTGGACACCCAAGCTTACTTCATGATAAAATCTTAGAAGTTTAGAATATCACATGCCTAGGAAGAAATGTAAATGCAAAACCCCAAGCTAATTTCAGAAAATGGGAAAAGCATTAACATTTTTTCCAAACAAAAAAGGAAAAACACAACCCCTGCATCTTCTAACATCTACAGATCAATTTTCCCTGCATCACTGCATATTGCATGTTCCATGAATGGGTCTATTTTAAGCACATATCTCACATTAAGTGTAAAATATGTTCTGCAAAACTAAAAGGCACTTTCTTTGAGTTTCGATTCCTACAATATGTTGACTTCTGAAGAGATATATTTCATTTTCCTGCAAGATATTTGGGAAAGTTATTACACTTAATATATACATACCAGCAGACTTTGTCTGTCTCAAGCCTCATTAGTCATTACAGCCTTAATACATTTATTTCATGTCTCTTAAGCTATTGGTGAATGATGCTTTAGATGTCATGAAAGTTTCCTGTCCTTGATCACCCTCCCAAATCAAATGCTGAAAATACTTCCTGTCCTAGATGATTATACTCCTGAAAGGGTATAAGGTCAGTTGTAAAATACGATGGTACAATTGATCATAATAAGCTAGTTGTTGGAATGCAGTGTAAAGGGCACTGCTATGATAATGGGGAAACTATTTATTGGTTAGCTTTTCAAAAGCCATAAAGATGCTCTTCTGAATGATTGTATCTGAACTATCTAGAGTTGAATTTCTTTCCTGCTTTGACCGGCTAGGAAAAAGTGTTGGTGAATCAAGTGCCCTTAGGCTACACATACATAAAACATGTTCTTTTATGCACAGAAAATTTTCTGAGCTGCTCTACCACAAAACTTGCTTTCAGAGATTCAGCTCAAGCAACATGTTCTCTTTCTGCATCAGTTTCAGAAACTCTTAATAATTGTCAAAAGCTGAAGTCCATTTAACTTATGGCATTGGTCAGGTTGGATAATTCGCTGAGTTATGGTCTCATATTTGAAGCTGATAAATTACTAATTATCCCTAAAGTTTAAGCTGTTATAAAATGATATATGTAATGCAATTTCTAACTTGTTAAATAGGAGGTAGAGTGGAGACAAGGTTAGAATTTTGGACCATCTGCTCTAATACCATGATAAATTTACGATTGTCTCAAAATATTAAGCTATTAAAGAAATGAATTTAATCATTTAACCAATATTCTAATATAGCGAAGTTCTGAGTTAACAAAAGAAACTGAAGATTTAATCAAAATATTATATCATAGCAAGGAGTGGTCTTACAGACATATCTGTGTACTAAAGGATACACAAATCACAAGTAGAGATTATGAACAATAGCAGTATAGTTTAGAAAATGAAAAACAAGCATACACATCATTTTACTTTGAGGTAATGGACATTGATTTTGATTTTAAACTTTATGCAGTGGGGTAAGAGGCTTGCATTGCTGTGCCACATAGGCCTTCCTGTGCAGCAACATCTCTTTGCATTCGTATGTACCCCTCTTCACCCCATTGTGTACCCCATGAATTCTTCACTAGCCAATACTTAGTCCTGTCATTACTTACTCCATACCCAACAGCAGTAATAACATCATGGTCTAGACTAGTGCCACAGGCTCCAGTAAAGACACCACTTGAATAGAATTGAAAATCCAACCTCTCAGTATCAATGGAAACAGAAACCGGCTGGCTAGCAACAGAATTCAGAAGGGCCTTTTCATTTTTAGCAGGCACTGATTCATGCCCATTAATTGTGGCGGTGTGTTTTGCTTCTTGTTTAGCGTTGCAGGTTCCATCAACACCCATGTAGGGGTAGCTGGCTTCGGTTGTGAGGCCGTGATTGTCTTGGATGAATTGGAAGGCGCTTTCCTTGGAACCCCCTTCACAGCCTTGATTTTCACCTCTGGGTCACAGTCAACCAACTCTTGCTCAGATAAAGAGATTAATTTTCCAGTTGTTAGCTGAGTAAACCTTCCATTGCTGCTACTGCTGAAAATGCCCAGCAACTACCAATAGCTTGATAATAAATAAAACAAAAGAGTTAGAAAACATTTAGTTAGTAGCGTTCCTTAAAAGAGTTTGATACTGACTGCATTGTCCTTGGTCCTTGATGGGTGTCACAGCTCCTTTCTTTCTCCAGTCTAAAGTGGATGGAACGGCAGTGACATTTTCATATCTGAAAGATGATGTTTTTGTGGAGCATTCATGCCCCTTGAATCTATTTCGTGACGCTTTGAACTCCTCATTTGTGAGATCTGCAAATTGGTTAACACTTAGCTTGTAAGGCTTGTTTGCAGCATTGTTGAAAGATTCTATGCATGCTACATTTTCCTTGAATATCTTGTAACGTTGCTCCTTCTCAATAGTGTCCTTATATACACGTCCACAATGAGCCATCCATTGCTCATGTCTCTCATACATCTCATCTTGGAGAATGTGAGACATGGCTTGAGAAGCGCAAGCTACCAAGATGAGAAGCAAAGCCAAGCATACGTAGTGTTGTTGTTTTGTGGAAGCCATGATAGAGCTGACTAGCTAAGAATATTGAGGATGAATATTAGTGAGTAGACACACTGATTCCTTGCCTGGTTGCTTGAGATATATTTAGCAGAAAGGGGTCTTGTCTTCTTGCACACAGATCTTGGATTGTCTAATGCAACACATTGCTCTGCGTGGTTCAGAGACTGTTCTGATTAGGACCCTCAAAATTAGCTAGTTTGATAAAGTCAGATATTTTAATAAGTTATACTTTGTTTGTTTTGAAGTAAAATATTTTACATATAAATTTTTTTTACATGTAAAGCATTTTCAGTAAAATATTTTCAAGTATTTGGCATGACAAGTAAAATTTTTTAAGCCAACCACCAAAACTAATGGCTCAACATTGAAATGGCTGGTGATGTAAGTCCGGTGGACCGTTTGAATCGCTAGTCAGAATAGTGACTCCGGTGACTAGACTGCCGACAATCATTGTCGGAGTGGTATCTTAGGTGACCGGATTATTGACATTGGTTGCTGGTGCAGCGTCTTTGACCATCAAACTGTTGGTACCGGTTGAGGAGCTGAGTCACCAGCCACTAGGCAACCGGCATTAGTTGTTGAAGCAGAGTCTCCGGACACCGAACCGTCAGCACTGGTTGCGGAGTGGATTCACCGTACACTGGATTGCCGTCAACAATTGCTGGAGCAAAGTCTTCGGCTACCGGACTAGTGACCTAGTGACCAGATGGGAGAAGGGAAGCCACTGTGTGTTTTTGGAAATTGTTTTGCCAAATTTTTGAAGTTTAAAACGTTTATAACTTTTTATAAAGGATTTTACAGTTAACAATTTTTTTTTTACAAGTTTAACTATATTTTACCTACAAAAAACACTTGAAAATAAGAAAACATTTTCCATAAAATATTTTTTACTTCAAAACAAACAGAGCTTACACTTCAAAGTTGAATTTGTCTCCTTTAGTTTATATTGACATATATACTTTAAGTGAAATTCTCGAAGGACAGGAGTATTCTTTTGTATTTTATTGCTCTGACATGGAACCAAACAAAAAGCTCTCAGTGACAGTACCGTTTCATTCAATTTTATGGATTATTTCGCACATGGTACTGAACTTGATGCAAGATGATTAATTAACATAAGCATTATGATATTTCCGGAAAGAGAGGATAAAATTATTAGCTAAATCCTACGAGTCTGTGCGGCAGTAGAAATAATTTGAATCAAACAATTAGGCTTGGAATATCAAGTAGTAGATGACCCTCTTTATGTTATGGTCCATCTATTATGTGACTTGAGACTCAAGGGAAGAGCCTTTGATATCTGCAAGATCATCATCAACTTGGGATGTCACAAAAAGAAGCCATCTTCAATGAATAATGATAGTTTTAGATGTATGCATGCCTCTAGTATGCACGCGCATATATGCCCAGAAACATAGTTTTAAAGCGAGCAACAAACAACAATAAAACAAAACCTAACATGCTTCTAATATATAACCAAACAACTTAAACTAACAACAAAGATATCAAAGATTAAAAAAATAAAAGTAAATGCTGGATCATTTTAATAGTAAATAATTAAAATGAATAAATGTTACAACATAAATGTAAAGATGTGAGAGTGAATATGGAAGATGGGAAGTTAGTGAAAATGTTTAATCTCACATTGAAAAGGAGAGAGATTATTTTACTTATTTTAATTGTGGTGATTAATGGGCTAACATGAATTGTCTCAGATATTGGGCTAGATATGTGTGTAAGGGGGTATCAAAAATGGAAATGAATCAGCCTCTTGGATCCTCCTACTTGACAGTCCATTCAGAAAAAATACCATATCTGTTGGTGACTAAATGACCCGAATTAATAATCCATTTTTATTATGGAAAATGAAGAGCCATTAACCCACTTAATGGACTATCCGTTTGGGCCTATTCATTCTTTAGAAATTCCTCATCTCACCATTAATTGTGTCATTATCATTGTGTTTGCACCAACAGTAAACAAAACAAAATTTATTCCTAAACATGCATTGGATCTAACAACAAACAAAAACAACACTTAGCACATCAAAACATGTTCATCAATATATCCAATCATTCAACTCTCCAATCAAAACATGATGAGACACAACAAAACAAAATTAAACAAAGCAAAACATATTTCTAAGCATGTAAAACAAATACATCAAATTATAAGCAACAAGAATACAAGAAAAATCCAAATTAAGAAAAAGTCATGAAGAGATACTCACCTTGCTTATGAAGCACAACTTGATTGATATTTAATCGGCCCCTCAATGCCTATACAACAAGATTCAATGAGATAATCAAGGGATTCAAAGTATTCAATGGTCCATTAGTAATCACAACTCAAAAAGAAAAAAAATGCTCTTGAAAAAGCTTTAGAAAGAATGTTTGAAAAACGTTTCTTGGAATGAGATCAATAATTTCTACCTAAATGAATAATAGAGAGAGGTTTTGAAGAACCAAAAATGTGCTTGGTGGCTGTGTGTGCAGAAAATCCAACTTAGAAAAGAGTTTTGGAACAGTTTAGGTGAAAAATCAACTCTCTCTTACTAGGGTCCGAGTTTGGAGGCATAAGGTTGTATTTATATGTTTAAACTAGGGTTTTCAGGCTCATTTAGAGGGTTTTGGATATTCCAAATGGTCCAAGGGCAGGTCCTCGTCAAAGAGGGAGGCTTTGAGCCCTAAAAATTGAAGTTCTAAGGTTTTGTAACGGGTCTTACGTATGCAGGTTTGTGCATGCGTACGCATGCATTCTTTTCACGTACGCATGTGTCTCCAGAAACCCTAATTCTGATAACTCTGATGGCCCAAGTTCAAGTAGTCATAAATTAATAAATTTAAGTCTAAATTAAGTAAAATTTGTATTCAAATTGAAGCCCAAGATGTCTACTTTCCAATGAAACAAATCTCACCCAAAAATTCTTTGTGGATCAAAAGTTATGGTCAAAACAATGAGGAAATGTCATTTTTCAGCATCGTTTTTAAAGCGATTTGAGCACTTTTGAGTTGTGATTACTTCTAAACTATCAAAATAATTTCAATTACCTTTTGTAGACATATCAAGCTCATCATTGGGACTGGGGACTAAAGTTTATTAACTAGGTACAAAATTAGGTATCTACAAACGGCTGGATTAAAAGTTATGGCATCGGGAAGCAAGTTGATGTGCCCAGCACGGTTTTGAAGACATCTCAACCGTTTTAATTCTGAATTCAACTTGTGTGCAAACGTTTGAAAGGGAATTAAATATTCTTCACAATGGCATTGGTTTTATCCCGATTGGACAATCGGATCAAAATTCAATTTTTGGTTGCAATGGCATTGGTTTCATATTTTTGCATAGCACTAAATCCTTGACACTGCTCAAATCCTCCACTCACTTTTTTCCCTCAATATATTTTTTATTTTGTAGTTTCAAATTCCAGATTTTTGCTATGAAGCCAAAATATAAATAATTATTAGAATAGAGAAAAAAATGTTGAATTTTACATAAATATTTTAAGTAATTAAGGCATCAGAGTGCGTATAAAACTTTCCTTGTCTAACATGAAGGGCAACTAAATGACTTGATCTATATTTGAAAAATAAATTAAAATGACATTTATGTTATTTTTGTATGATAATTACATTATTATATAATTGTTTCTTTTATTTTTTTCTTAACTCCGACTCATATTTATGGGATTAATGTTGCTTCAAATTGTTCTTTTTTTGCGGCTTCAATTAGCTTAACTGGTAAAGTCTCTGATGGTTGAATAAGATATCTGTAAGGTTGAATTTAATCAACCATCTTGTTGGCTTTATTCCGTGCCAAATTTGCTTGTAATTTAGTAATTAGTAACCCTGTATTTAGGTGGGAATCATGTAAGGGTAGTGCGTGAGAGAGTGTGAAGAAATGCTCAAGATTGTGCAAGAATGCAGAGACTCGTGGCTGGGATTTGCGGGTGACTCACGACTGGCAAGTTGCCAACTGCAGCACACGAGTGAAGTGTGTAGAGAAGATGAACAGTCACGCCAGCTGGAGCACTACAGGACAAAAAATCCAACCTAGTCATTCTGTTATCTCGCAACTTGAACTCGTGACTTAGTCAAGTCGCGAGGCCAAGCCACCAGCTAGCTCTGTTTTGAAAAACCTGACTCTTCGCATTGTAGAGAGCTTCTAGAGAAAATTTTGAGGGAAAAACCCTAGAGAAAAACAAGATTGATTCATCCACAATTTTCATATAGAAACTCTTCAAATTCCTCTATTCTCACTCTCTCCATTGTTACATCCTTGATAGGTTCTTACCCAAATCCTTTTCTTATCATACCCATATCTGTGAGAAGACTATTTGGTGCTTTGGGAATCAGTTAGAAAGGGACCAATGACTATTGGTTAATGCTATGGGCTATAGCGGAATCCGGTAAACTAAAGAAGATAAAGGTTCAGTGCAACCTCGTTGGAGCAAGAAGCTTGGAGGGCTTAGGTACACCGAGGGCTTCAGTTTCTTTTTTGATAATACATCGTTGTGCTGTCCTTGTATTTGCATCTTTCTTTCCTTAATCTTTGCCATTTAATTTCTGCTGTGGATGTGATTTTATTTGGTTTAGATTGTTTATCAATTCTGATATTAGCTTGTGTTCATTTTTCGCACATATATTGTTTGACATTAAGCTTGAATTGATAAAATTTGTAATTGGGGGTCTAAACGTTTATAGTGTTTTATATGCTATTTGAACATTCAATATCTAGAATTCAATCTCCGCCTACACCAAAAATCAATTAGTATCTTGATCTGATGATAAAAAACTATTATCAGGAGTGAACACCATAAGTTGAAACTCTCTCAAAAATAAAATTTGTTCTATTTTTTCCCCTTCCAATCTTGCCATCTTGAGCTAAAATTCTAGGTCACTTCATGATAAAATTGTATCATTCTATCAAAAATCCAAGCATACTTCATGATAAATTTTTAGATGCGTAGAGTACCACATGCCTAGGGAGAAAAGCGAACGCAAAACCACTAACAAAAAAAAGGGAAAAACACAACCCCTACATCTTTTAATACCTACTGATCAATTTTCCCTTGCATCACTACATATTGTACATTCCATTAACAGGTGTATTTTAAGCACATATATCGCATTCAAGGTAAACAATGTGTTGGTACAAACACAATAATAATGGAAATAATACAAAGAAAAAAAAACCCAGTGGAGTTGGCCAAGTGGTTGGGCACTTGGTCGCAAAGTGGCTGTCTTGGGTTTGACTAGGAGCTCCCTAGTTTAAGTTCGGTCACCAGCACTTTGGAAAAACTTCCTGAGCCAACGATTTACCCCGCTATGGGTCCACCCGTCATGAACAGTAATTAGTCTCTGGTTGAAAGTTTTGAGGAAACACTATGGGAAACCAAAAATAATAATAATAATAATAATAATACAAAGAAAAACTGAATAATACTTCTGAATATTATTAATTTGAAGATAAAAAATCCATAATATTATTTGAACTGAGGCACGACACTCTCAATCCTTAAGGAGATTTAATCCCTTGGTTGGCTAAACTTTGTAACCGGTGAGACCTTCTCTAAACTATCTCTCTTAGGATATAATAGTCCAACAATTGTTGCATGGCTAAAATAACCTCTACACAAAGCATTCAAGCCCAATACTCCACCAGAAAAAACACCCTTGCCAAGAACCTCTCTATTTTTTAGAGTATAAGAATGCTTGTAATTGTTGCATTTTTTGTTGTTGTAATGTTGTATATTGTATTGGGTTTGAATGAATCTATTAATAGGCTTAATGGGCCTCAAGAAATTATTACCCAAATTAATCTGATTAATTAAGTCCATAATTCTGATGTAGTGTGAGTTATAAGGTTAATTTCTAGATATAATGCTGATGTAGTGGGTGAATGATTGTTTATTTTCCATAATAATAAAAATGTCATTTACCCTCCAATGAATAGATTATTTATTTGGAATTTATCTAGCCTAATATTTGCTCCTGTACATATCAGCCCATTAATCACCACAATTAAAAAGAATAAAATAGTCTCTTTCATTTTCAATGAGAGATTAAACATTTCCCTAACTTCTTATCTTCCATATTAACTTTCATATCTTTATATTTATGTTGTCATATTAATCCATTTTAATTATATAATACTAGATGATGTCCCGCGTTACAATTTCATTTAAAATAAATTTTATGTATATTAAGACATAGATATAATACTTATTTTGTTGTATAATATTTATATTTGCCTACAATATTTTTGAATACTATGAAACTTTTTTTTTTTTTTTTTTTTTTTGAGAAAGATGAATACTTTGAAACTTGATTTTCTTAATTCATATTTTATTTTTAAAAAATTGAATAACACTATAAGACTATAATACATTATAATATTTATGGTTAAAAGTATATTTCATTTTTTAAGTTGATTATATGATTTTGAAATCTATAAATAAGAATTTAAAGCATAGAATACTTCTATATCTTAAAATTACATAAATTTAAGCAACCTCCCAAACACTTTGTCAATCACTCTATTCTCATAATCAAATATAGAGATCTCAATCACAAACACCCAATTCATTATCTCAATGAAATTAAGAAAATCATTTGTAAGTATCAACATAAAGAGAACATGATTAAACAAAGAGAAATTGGCTAAAAACACATCCACTTATCAAAATTTAATTGCCTTTAGTTGGGCTTTGTATCCTTTTTAAAAAAGCGAAAAATATTTTTAAATCATCATCGATTCTTATTTTTTTTCTCTGTGGCTCATACTAAACAAAATAGCAGTAAAAAAACCTATAAAGAAACCTACAAATTATGAGTTCTAAAAAAAAAAAATTCTAACTTCATAAATAATCAATTAGAATGGTTCTTTTTCTTTAGTTCTAAAACAAAATACATTTTTGACTTTCCCAAACCAAAATCCCAAGTATCCAAAGACTCAAAGTGAATCACAACCTTTACAAAATCCACAATGTCTGACTTCAACATCAAAACCATAAGCTACCATCATTGAATAAAAAACGAAAGCCCCCTTCTTTGGTCGTAGCCTACTCATACGTATTAGAATCAAATGGTACTGCAGTGTTGGAGTTATGTAGGAGTTGTTGAAAAGTTGAAGGTAAATGGCATTATTTTTTGTCTAAGTGTATTTGACATAGGATGACATGAAGGGCTGTGGGCATGTGTATATAAAGGAGTAAAAGTCAAAAGAGTGAATGGAAATGCAAATAGCTTTTTGTGTGTGTGAGAGAGGAAGTCTTGAAACATTGAACTAAATAAAACAAATAGTAGTCTTAAAACATTGAATAAAAAATGTAACAATAAGTAGTCTTGAAACATTGAACCAAAGGAAATAAAGAGTTCCTATTTATAAATTTGTTCTTATATTTGATGTACATTAAGAATATTTCAATTTTCTTCATAAAATACGCTACATGGCAGAATCTCAAGCTCTCCTGCGCTCTCTTGCGTGAGGTCTCTGCTTTTATATATACTAGAAATATTATATTTTTTTGTACTATCTTGAATTCTTTATAATACAATAGGATAACATCTAAAAAAAAAAAAAAATCGCATCAACCCAAAATAGAGTTCTAAAGAACACAAAAACTTATCAACCTAAAGTAGAGATGCAAGAAAATAAAAAAGAATCCACCAAAAAATTGAGAGAGAAATAATCATTTTTTGTGATGGAAAATTATGCATAGAATAGAAGAGTGAATGACAAATTTATACTAAGAGAATGATAGTAAGATGAAACAAAATAAAGGAAGATAAAGGGAAAGAGGAAGAGCAATATTAAGGTAGAGGGCTTGGGAAGATGAAAATGTAAAGGGAATGAGAAAGGTTGGAGATGGTAAATGTTAAAAAAAAATTAGTACAATTTTATAAGGAAAATTTTATTTATTTGAATTTAAGTAAAATCTTATATATTTTTCTTAAATGAAAAAGTTGAGAAAGTATAAAGAATAATAAATGATAAGGAGGATGTGGCTGAATTTCATTGTTGAATAAAATAAGATGAGAAGGGGAAAAAAAAAGTAGAAATAAAATTTATAACAATAAACACTAAATTATCAAAATTATTTTATGTAATAGAATAATAATATATTCTTTCTACTATTTTTAATTCTTTATAATGCAATAGAATAACATTTAACCATCAAAGATAACCCAAAAAAAAAAAAAAAAAACTTAAAACACAAAACTAAATTGTATCAATCCAAATTATAGTTCTGAAAAAACACAAAAATTTATCAACCTAAAGCAGAGATGCAAGAAAAATAAAAAACCCACCAAAAAATTGAGAGAGAGAGAGGGAGAGAGAGAGAGAGAGAGAGAGAGAGGGAGAGAGAGATAACCTTTTTGTGAGGAAATAAAACTATGTAAAGAATGAAAAAGAGAATGATAACTTTATAGTAAGAGGGATGTAAATAAGAAGAGAGAAAATAAAGGAAGATGAAGGGAAAGCTGAATAGTGATATTAATGCAGAGGGTAGTGGGGAGATGAAAAGATAAAAGAGAGAAAAAAGTTGGAGAAAGTGTAAATATTAAAAAAAAAAAGTGAATGCTAAAAAAAATTATAGAAAAATTGAAAAGAAAAAAAATATAATGACGTGGACGCTAATGTGGCTTAATTGGAGTGTAATAATAATAAATGCTACGCTTAAACTTTTGGATATACTAGTGCTGCACATGATAATATTTTTAGGGTAGTCTAATTAAATTTATTTTTGCAATTTGGACTAATTTAATAAATAGTAATGTATTTCATAATTATATTTTCATTTGTTACAATGACAATCACAAATGTAATATATAATTTTTGTCATACCAAAATGAAAACAACACAATTTTTCTCAAGAATTCAAAAGATTGAAAAAATATTAATTTTTTTATAAAAATTTTTTATAATATTTTATGTATCATTAAAAAGTAACTAAAACTTGGAAATTATTTTTTAGTTTGAAAAAAAAATTTTCAAACCCAAATTTTCTACCGTACAATCAAAAACACTGAGAAACGTATCAAAAAAATTTATAAAATTCAACAAAACTACAATTCAAAAAAGAAAAAGAAAGGAAAACATAAAACTCACATCAAAGTCAAAGTTATTCTCCCGAATATGTAAAACATTTCAAATATGATGTGATCAAGCCAAATATTCAATGAATAATCAAATTCAAAAATTTTATCCTATTCTACATAATGATTGTAATGAAGCCAAATATTGTGTTAATACTGTCATAATCTAATCTAACATCTAATCAACATGCGAAAAATGGATAGATAAATAAATAATTTTAAACTTGAAATTGAATTTTTTTTTAAAAAAAATCTCAAAATATACACTAATGAGATAAGGAAGATGAGCAATACAAATTATTCGTAAATGCTTAAAAACAATTACTCACGCATCTAAAAACATCATATAATAAAGATATTAACGATTTTGTGCTAATTTGTAAACAATATATTTACAAACAGTAAAAGGAAACTGCACAAAGGTCATCTTCTTCAACTACACTAACTGTTCTTCATCATATTATCCAAACTATCATGTTGTTTTTCAAATAAACTAAAACTTGACAATAACACAAAATATGGACATATTATAATATAATTTCTCCCCAAATCTAGTCAACAACATTAAAAGTATTTAGTGTTGCAAAGAAAATGATAAAAAAAAAAAAAATACTTGCATCAAGGAACAGATATGAGTTAGTCAATAATAAGACAATGAGCGTATAAAATTCATAAAAATTCCAACAAAAAAATGTGAGAGAGAGAGAGAGAGAGAGAGAGATAACCTTTTTGTGTGGGAAAATAAAATATTCATAAAATAGGAGAGAGTGACAAATTTATAGTAAGAGTATGATAATAAAAAGAGACAAAATAAAAGAAGATAAATGGTCAAAATTATATGTAAAGTTAAAACCGTTTAAGAGGAATATGTACAAACACTTAATTATAATATTAAAATTAAAGTAAATAAATATGTAAAGTTAAAACTGGCTAAAATGAATTTGTAAAGCCAATGTATTTATATATTTAATAATCTCAAAAAAATTAAAAGTAAAAAACAAATATGAAAAAAATAATGATGTGACAATGACGTGGAGGATGATGTAACTTAACAGGAGCGTAATAACAATAAATGTTACGTTTCAGCTTTTAGATATCTATAAATATAAATGAGATAATATTGATTAAAATGCTCCAACACAGTGCGTCCAAAACTAAAAGGCAGTTGCTGTGGTTTATATTCCTACAATATGTTGGCTGCTGCAAAGAAATATTTCATTTTTTTCAAGATGGTTGGGGCTAAGGATTGGCTGTTGATGTTGTATGGTTGGAAGAGTTATTGCAGTTAATATATACAAATCAACAGACCATGTCTGTCTCAAGCCTCATTACACAACAGTCTTTTTACATTTATTTCGTATATCTTAGGCTATTGGTGAAGAAGCCTCAGATGTCATGAAAGTTTCCTGTCCTTGATCCTCACAAATCAAATGCTGAAAATACTTCCTGTCCTAGATGATTATACTCCTAAGAAGGTATAAGCTCAGTTATAACTATGATCGTACAATTGTTCATAATAAGCTAGATGGTGGAGTGCACGCAGTGTAAAGGGCATTGCTATAATCAAGGGGAACTTATTTATTGGTTAGCTTTTCAAATTTCCATAATGATCCTCTTCTAAATGATTGTAGCTGAACCACATAGAGGTGAATATCTTTCCTGCTTTGACAGGTTAGGAAGAAGTGCTGGTGAATCAAGTGCTCTTAGGATATGCATAGGTAAGACATGTTTCTTTTATGTATGGACAATTTTTGGAGCTGTTTCACCACAAAACTTGCTTTCAGAGATTCAGACCAAGCAGCGTGTTTTCATTCGTTATCGGTTTCAGAAAATCTTATTATTAATTGTTTAAAGCAGAAGTCCATTAAACATTATGGCATTGGTCAGGCTGGATAAGAGGCTGAGGTATGGTCTCATATTTGAAGCTGACATTTACCAATTGTACATGAAGTTTAGGCCGATAGAAAATGATAAATTTAGGTAGCGTTTGGATACTGAAGAAAGTGATTGCGTCTGCATTTTTGGCTTTTTTTTTTTTTTTTTGAGAAGTCAGTTTTCACGTGCACTGCATCATTCAGTGGGTCATGTGTACTGTTCACGGGACTCACTAACCTCTTTTTTCAACAAAACTTTCATTAAAAATAGGTCTCACGGTATTATTCACACATTTAAAAATTATTTTGCTATAATATTTTCAGTTTTTAGCAAAATAAGTAATATCCAAACGGATCCTTAAAAGGATTTTTAATAAGAGATAGTGGAGAAACTTAAGACTATTTGCTTTGATAGCATGATAAATTAACAATTCTCTCAAAAGCTTAACTTATTAACGAAATTCCAAATTTAATCATTTAACCAATATTGTAATAAAAGCAAAGTTCTGAGTTTAACAAAAGAAACTAAAGATGCAATCCAAATATTATATCATTGCAAGGAATAGTCTTACAGACATATCTGTGTAATAAAAGATACACAAATCACGTATAGTGATTATGAGCAATAGTAGTATAGTTTAGAAAATGAAAAACAAGCATCCACATCATTTTACTTGAGGTAGTGGACATTGATTTTGATTTTTATCTTTATGCAGTGGGGTAAGAGGCTTGCATTGCTATGCCACATAAGCCTTCCTGTGCAGCAACATCTCTTTGCATCCGTATGTACCCCTCTTCGCCCCATTGTGTACCCCATGAATTCTTCACTAGCCAATACTTAGTCCCGTCATTACTTACCCCATTCCCAACAGCAGTAACACCATGGTCTAGACTAGTGCCACAGGCTCCAGTAAAGACACCACTTGAATAGAATTGGAAATCCGACCCTCCAGCTTCTATGGCAACAGAAACTGGCTGGCTAGAAGCAGCCTTCAGAAGGGCCTGTTCATTGTTAGAAGGCACATCTTCATGCCCATTAATTGTGGCGGTGTGTTCTTCTTCTTGGTTAGTGTTGCAGGTTCCATCAACACCCTTGTAGGGGTAGCTGGCTTCAGTTGTGAGGCCGTGATTATCTTGGATGAATTGGAAGACGCTGTCCATCAAACCCCCTTCACAGCCTTGATCTTCACCACTGGTGTCACAGTCAACCAACTCTTGGTCAGATAAAGATATTAATTTTCTGGTTGTTAGCTGAGTAATACCTTCCATTGCTGCTACTGCTGAAAATTCCCAGCAACAACCTATAGTTTGATAAATTTAAAAAGAGTTAGAAAATATTTTTTTAGTAGTGTTCCCTAAAAGAGTTTGAAACTGACCGCATTGTCCTTGGTCCTTGATGGGTGTCACGGCTCCTTTCGTTCTCCAGTCTAAAGTGGATGGCATAGCAGTGACATTTTCATATCTGAAAGATGTTGTCTTTGTGGAGCATTCATGCCCGTTGAATCTGTTCCGTGAGGTTTTGAATTCCTCATTTGTGAGATCTGCAAATTGGTTAACACTTAGCTTGTAAGGTTTGTTTGCAGCATTGTTGAAAGATTCTATGTATGCTACATTTTCCTTGAATATCTTGTAACGTTGCTCCTTCTCATAGTGTCCTTATATACACGTCCATAATGAGCCATCCACTGCTCATGTCTCTCATACATCTCATCTTGGAGAGTGCGAGACGTGGCTTGAGAAGCGCAAGCTACCAAGATGAGAAGCAAAGCCAAGCATATGTAGTGTTGTTGTTTTGTGGAAGCCATGATGGAACTGACTAGGTAAGAATATTAAGGATGAATATAATTGAGTAGATACACTGGTTCCCTCCCTGGTTACTTGAGATATATATATAGAAAGGGGTCTTGTCTTCTTGCACACTGATCTTGGATTGTCTAATGCAACACCTTCGTCCTCTGCGTGGTTGAGAGAATGTTCTGATTACGACCCTCATAATTAGCTAGTTTGATAAAATCAGTTATCTTAATAAGTTAATATACACTTCAAAGTTGAATTTGTTTCCTTTTGTTTATATTGACATATAGTTTAAGTGAAATTCTAGAAGCGCAGTAGTATTCTTTTGTATTTTATTGCTCTCACATGGAACCAGACAAAAAATCTCTCAGTGACCGTACCGTTTCATCCAATTATATGGATGGTTTCACACAAGGCACTGAACTAGATGAAATATGATTAATTACCAAAAGCATTATTATATAATTGATATTACAGTAAAGAGGGGATATTGATAGTTGATTCAAATTATTAGCTAATCTTATGAGCCTGTGTGGCAGAAATAATCTGAATCAATCAATTAGGCTTGGAATATCAAGTAGTAGATGACCCTCTCTATGTTATGGTTCATCGATGGGGAACAATCTTGTTATGTGACTTGAGACTCATGGTGACGGAAGACAATCCAAAACTTTACAATTTTAAATTATGATTTCAATTCACAATTTTAGTTGTTTTTTCATACATGTGTAAGGTGTAATAGGTTTTATCCATAAAAATTAACAATTGAAAAATAGAAGGATAGGAAGCTAGGAATAAAAAATAAAGCTTGCTTGGAATTAGTACCAAGCTAAGAAAAACCATTATAAGTCGACACCTAGGGTTAGTTAGAGTAAGTACAAAAGAAATTGAAAGGAATTTCCATTCATCAAAATCATCTCTCCCTTTGATAGGAGTACCTCATTTTCTTCCATAGGAATTTGAAACCCTAATTTTGATTGCATATATAAGACATCCTACTTTTTGAATGACAAAAATACCTTAGACTTTTATTAAAAATTTTAATTAACCTAAATAAATATTAGGACCTAAAATAAGAATTCAATTGATGTCTAGACTCTAGACAGAAATAAAACTAAATTTAAATAAATTGCCTCTTTTGCTTCCCGTGGGAAGAGCATTTGACTCTGTTGTACACGTTACTCTAGATGATAGTCTTCTAGTTGTAGACGACTTCTGATATATTAATGGTCTCATTATGGCGGCTCTAAAAATTTTTTTTAGGGCGTCATTTAGAAAGTAAAATTAAACAAAATTTAATAAAAAGAAAACTTATATATATATATATATATATATATATATATTTAGTTATCGACCAAAAAAATGTTACAATATCCTTTTATGAGTTTTCATATTTTGAAATCATTACATAATAATTCATTATCAATCGTTATTATCTATTGTCAATTTAGGTAGATATGACCATTTTATTTTATTGAGTTTGTATAACATTTTTATTTTTATGCAATTGTCACTATCTATTTGTCATTGTCTTTATAAAAATATTTTAAACTGAATGGCGAAACTCATCCCACTTGCACTGTACGGATTATTGACTAACACAACCATACACATCCATACATCAATAATACATTAAGTGTCCACTTAACTAATCAAATGCTTGAATTTGGGAGTGAGTGTTTGTTAGTTGTGCGTATGTGTCTAATATGTGCATTATTTATTTATTTTTTTGTTATAAAGTGAATTGTGATGTGTGTGAATATGTGCATGTATAGTGTAAATATAATATAACTTAATATAATTTAATAATCAGGAAATACAGAGGGTTTGATACATGTATGTGTATCGTTATCATGTTATAATAAGTTTTTGTTATAAAGTTAGGGATTTGAGGGAAAAAAAAAAGAAAGTAAAGTAAATATGTGATCAAGATGTGCAAGATTTAAGCCATGGTGTGTAAAAATATTTTTAATGATAGATTAAATAGGTAAAAAAAAATTATATATATATATAAAATATTTTTTTAGTAGAAAGTCAGGGGTTCATCTGAACCCCCTGAAATACATCTAGCACTATATATATATATAATATTCTTTTAGTAGAAAATTAGGGGTTCATTTGATCCTCCTGAAATACATCTAGCACTGCCATATATATAATATTTTTTTAATAGAAAGTCAGGGGTTCATTTGAACCCCCTGAAAAACATCTAGCGCTGCCCACCTCTCAAGCACTAGCTCTTTTTTACAAGTGAATGCTATGAAAAACAAAATGCAGCACCTTTCATTGTTCTTTCATTACCTACACCTCTCCAAAACTTCTTTACACTTCTTCTATTACAAGAAAAATGTTACCCCCTCCCCCTTCTACAAATAGAAATATTATTAGATTTATTTATTTATTTTGGCCAAATTACAACTTACCCACCTGTAGTTTTACTGAAATTTAAGTTGCCTATTTGTGGTTGAAAAGTTGGCACTTTGCTTACCTGAGGTTCACTTAGTTAAGTTTCCGTAACCCACTTCTATACTTTCACTGTTAAAAACACAAAAAATATAACAAAAACATAAAAGTCAAGACCTAAAAGCATATTTCTTAAAATGGTGAAACTTTGACTTAAGAACATTCTTCCTCTTTATAAGAACATTTTCAAACTTAATTATCAATCCAAACAAATCTGTCAAGCGGATAGAAAAGATTGAGAAACAAAAGAATAACATGAGCATTTGCCTTAATTTTTAAATTAAATCTAGTAAATTTCAATAACATCACCATGAGGTTCAATGTATTGAACTAATACATGAATTGTTAGTGACAGGATTAGAAATGCAACAAAACTCGGGTAGAAAAGAAGAAATATGCAAGAGGAAAATAATGGTCAACATATTTAATTAGAAAATGGAAAGTAGCGTTATGCCCTTCCACCTCTCTTTCTCAATCTCTGATCTTTACGGTGTCCCTGCCAAAGCACTCCATTCATTTTTTTTTCCTTCAACATTCTTGATTCAAACCCTATGGAGCCCCATCATCAATCAAAAGAGTCACTAGGTCACAGGCTTTGGCTGCTTCCAAAAACGACAACAACATTCCCATCTCAAGTGAGTGTTTCTTTTTCTTTCAAACAATCATAGGCGGAAAGAAAATGAGGTTATTCCATTTCTTGAATTGGTGGTTTTCCACACCCAAAAAAAAAAAAAAAATCAAGAATTTGATATTTAGGAAAATGGTTTTTTTTTTTTTAATAATCATTTTCTTGTTTTGATGGTTTCTTAGGGAAGATGGACAATTCTTCTGAAAAGGGTCTCTCGAAATTAAGGCAAAGAAGTGTTAAACAACGGCAAGATTGAGAAAGAAATTTAGAAACTAAAAGCTAAACCCACAAAATCAACCAAAGTAAAAGCTAAACCCAGAATTTTTTAACATAAACCCAAACCAAAAACTAAACCCAGAAATCTTGAACATAACCCAAAAATCAAACCCATAAATATTGAACACAAACCCACAGCCACTGCAACAAACGATTAAGACCAAATCAAACACACCTCAAATTTCTTTCTCAATCTTTCCTATCCCCTTGACAATTTTGTTTGGATTTATAGACTTGATAATGTTCTTATGAAGAGGAAGAATGTTTTTAAGCTAAAGCTTCACCAATTTAAGAAATATGCTTTTAGATCTTGATTTTTATGTTTTTGTTATGTTTTTTGTGTTTTTAACAGTAAAGGTACAAGGGCGGGTTATGAAAGCCTAATGGAATGAACCTCAAGTGGGAAAAGTGTAAACTTTTAAACCACAGGTAGGCAATTTAAATTTTGGACAAATCACAGGAGGGTAAGTTGTAATTTGCCCATTTGTTTTTAAGGAAATTTTCTTATAGAAGTTGAAACTCACAACACTTGAAAGTTGAAACTCAACGTCCCATATCTCATATCACAACACATTTTCAATTTAGAACACATTAGTCTTGTCATTTATATAATATTTAAAAGATGAAGCATTATTTATTGTTGCTACGCTCTTTTTGAGCCATAATAGCGTAGCATTTCGGTCCACTTTAATTCATTCAGTCAACTTTAGTCAAATTTGGTCCACGTACATAAGTCCATTTTGTTCAATCCAGTCTACTTTGGTCCACTTCAATCCATTCGGTCTAGTTCAATTTCATTTTGTCCATTTTAGATTAATTGGGAAATTAATTTTTTTGTAGGTTTCCTTTTTATTTTTTGGCTCAAAAATTCATTGTTTTCCCTTAAATTTTTAGGTTGAAAAGTATGAAATTTTATTCTATTTTGTCCAAACTCTTTAGTTTTGGGCTAAAAGATACAAACAAAATAGACATTAGAAATTACAAGTATGGGCCCTAAAAAGGCAATAAAATGATAAATATTCAAAATATTACCTTAAAATTTAAATTTCAATAATAAATAGGCATTATACTTATATTTGGAAAGAAAAACATAATGTCAAAAGTTACATGTGTTTCATGGAATGAGGGTGGTGGGGATAAGGGCCCAAAAATTGTATATTGGGCCTTGGGCCTTGACCGAGGACGTTGGATGGTCCGAGGATGGATAAACAGTAGTGGAGGTATTAAGCTTAGAACCCCACGATTAAGATACAAGTAGAAAGGCTGGGAAGGTAGTTCGAGGAGCCAGTATCTCCTCGGATGAACAGAACATAGATCAAAGGTATATCATGTCGATCAGAATGACCTTCTAGGAGGTTCTACTGATAGGGATGTGTATTATAAACGTACAAGAGGGGAGGAGGCTCAGAGGTATCTAAGAAAAAGCTGCTGCCACCGCATTGAATACTCTGCAGCTAACTTTCTAACCGCATTTATGTGAAGAAAACCCCTGAACAGTGATGCCTAGGCTATCCCATCTCATAGAAGGCTAGAGGGGATGTCCGATGGGACAGGCACTCGAGTAATAATCCAGATGATCAACAAATGGATGGCTAAGATCGATCAAGGGGGGATATATAATGTAAGGAACCCTTGAGGAAAGAAAAATCGGAAAAAAGAAGAGAAATACTGTAGCAATTAGGAACCAAACTTGTAATCGAGCTTCAAAAGCAATTTATAGGAACCAGTCTTCTCAGACATTGCCGAGGATATTTTTCCTTAGTGTAAATTTGTTATCTTCCTTTCTTCGTCATCAAGATCTATTTAATTACTGCTTAATTCATTAAAACTCAGTTTTCCAACTCATTCTTTACAAATTTATTGTTTTGGGCTTTTTGGGCCTAAGTCCATATACCTTTTGAGCTAGGAGTTCAAATCTGGTCCTTACAAGGGTGTACATTAAAAAAATAAAAAAATAAAAAAAATTCTTGGTTATGTTCAAATTAGTCAACTGATTATGGTATATTTAATTAAAAAATTCATTTTAATAAAATCTTCTCAATTTTTATAAAATGATATTATAATTATTTAATTTAAATCTTTTTATTAAATTACATTTTTCATATATGTGTGTGTATTGTTGTTGAAAACAAAATATATTATGTGATTCATTATATAAAACTTATAAAAATAGAAAATACTTTTAAATAACACATGCACTACTTAACTTACAAATTTTATATTATATTCTTATAAAATAATCATATTACATTTTCTTATGCATCACATAGGTTTGCGATTAGTGACACTTCAAACTCTAAGCAGTGGATTCTATATTTTTAACTCAAAAAAAAAAAAAAACCACCAATGTTTATAACTTATTTTCTCATGCAACCAACACCTATTAAATCCTCCACTCACGTTTTCCCCTTCAATATCTTTACTATTTTGTAGTTTTAACCTCTACAATATTTTTTCTATGAAGTCAAAATATAAATAAAAGTAGATAAAAGAAAGAAAGATTAAATTTTATATAATTTTTAAAAGCAATCAAGGCATTGAGACACATATACAATTAAGTATACAATTACATTTATGTATGAAAAATAAATTACAATTTCATTTATGTTATTTTTTTATGATAATTACATTACTATATTATTGTTCATTTTTTTATAAACACCAACTAAATTTTATAGAATTGATTTTACTTCAAATGGTTTTAAATAAAATTAAAAAGAAAATCCAAATCTTGCCCTCCAAAAATGAAATTTTGGATCCATGCCACCACTGAATAATTTGCTAGGCTATGTGGAATCTGATTTGTGTTCGATCCGAATTATGATCCAAATCGATATGGATTTAATTGAAAATTTTCTAAGCCTTAGCCCATTTTGGCCCCCTTTTTAGCCCATTGCGGATTCATTGTATGGGATATAAATATTGTTTCATCAAATTATGGTTAATTGTGTTAAGAAATAACTATATTGTCACATCTTATAAAATTTCCCAGAAATAGTGAAATTACTATAACTCCATGGACTTAGGCAAATTGTCAAGTCATGTAATTTCTTGTTTCGTGTGTAATTGTTTTCTTTCTTATCTTCGCATCGCAAATCTGGGAATTCAGATAAATTCCCATCATAATTGTGTTAGGTTCTAAAGATTTAGGATTTTATGTATTTAGAACTCTAATTCGTATTGTTCGCAAACCATGATCAAAACAGGTTATTTAGTCTTGTTTAGACTTGCTCAAAGTTGGGTCTTTCATGTAAAGTTGGAATCGAGTGGCTGCAAATGCATTGGTGCATTTCGGCCTGGCTCGATCGATCGAAGAAAAGGCTCGATAGATTGAATATTGGGCAGAATGTTTTTCTGCAGAATATTCCAGCTCAGCCCTAACTCATTAAACGTTTTGGGTTTTCTGTTTTTACCCTAGGTATATAAAGAAAAACCCTAGCTACGTTTTTAGAGTTGCTCCAGTTGTATTGTTACTCATACATTGCTGTTTTGTGTAAATCTCTTGTGAGATCTAGAGGAGCTTTCCTTTACACAAAGTTTAGGGTTTTCAAGATACAGATTACTTCAACATCTTGATGATCAACTCGGTTGCTACCATTGAAGCTTAAAGAATATCAAGCGTGGGTGCTTGTAGCTGATTGGAGAATCCAAGAAAGAAGGAGTCCAAGGATTCGAAGCTTACACGTGGTCCTGTCAGTAAGTTCTACTGGTGGGTAGCATTAGGAAGTCAAGCGGGGAGCTTGTAAGTCTTTTTATATGAACTTCGATTCTTTTATAGTAGATTCAGGTTTATCTTGAGGATAGCTAGTTCAAATCCTCCCCAAGTTTTTACCGTGTGGTTTCCTGGGTGATCATATCATTATGTCTTTTATTTTTCTGCTGCTTTATATTCTTAATATGATTGTTAGATTGTTTTAACCTAGAATTGCATAATTTGACTAAGTAACAACTTGGCTAATTAACTAGGCTAACCAATCTGGTTGTTTTAAGGGGTCTAAAACCGTTCAAGTGGTATCAGAGCAAACAAACCAAAGGTGCTTGTACCTGAAGCACAAGATCCTATGGCACTTATTGGTGAATTGGTTAAGGCGTTGAACCTTTATTCCAATTCTTGAGTTGGAAATCATTCGAATGTGAATAAGAACTCCAATGCTCATGGTGCATCTAAAAGGTTTTGGATTCAAAAGACTCGATCTCATTGAGTCTTTCTGACATGGTCCTTGTGCTTCATTGCCATTCCTCTGTGACCATTGTTCTATGGTGTTTTTTTTCTAGGACTTGCATTGCATTACATTCATGCATTTCATTCTAGGATTTGTTTGTTTTTCTCTTTTTAATAATTTTTTTTTAAAAAAAAAAAGGAGAAAAGGAGAAAGCAAAAATATGTTTGACATTTTTTTTCTTGGTTTTTAAAAACAAGGTTGGTCAATTTATTTTCACATAACATGTCTTATGTACCTTGTTTAGCTTTGATGAGCTTATTTCTTGCACTTGACTAGTTGAAGCTTTGTAGTGCATGTTGTGTGGGAAAGATGTTTATGGTGTTTATCACTTTGTCTTAATCTTGAAGTCACATATTGTTTGACTGTCGGATTTGATCCTTTTGAGAAAGGCATAAATAACCATCTCACCACTGTTCACTAGCTAATCATGAACACCTTAGTGCATATCATAAAATTTTGTACTCGAGAAAGTGTAGCACATGCACAAAAAGAACATAAGGTGTAGCCTCAGTTTAATTGCTTAATGCTTAAAACCGGTGTGTACTATTAGGCTTGATGCCAATTCACTTAATTAAAACTGGTATGTACTATTAGGCTTGATGCCAATTCACATAATTAAGTGGCTAAATACAAGAAACTTACATGATTGCAAGTTTATGTTCTAGGAGATGTGGGAGTTATATGATGTAACTCTTTAGGTGATAGTCTCTTTTAAATTCTATGTGATGGATTTTGTAGACTTTGTGATTGATTTCTATTCGCATATCACCTCACATGTATCTCAAGTTTTTGCTAGTTTGCACACACTACACGAGTTACTCTTTGCTAAACACTGTACATGTTATTGTGTGTGTTTTTGGTCTGACCAACCAAGTTTGAAAAGATCTTGAGAAGTATGCAAAACATTATTTTGCCTGAGAAATTAAAGATGAACTGGCTGAAACTTTCTTTGGAGAAACTGAGATTACAAATTTGGGTTTTTGAAAAATCATTCCATTTCATCTCATACTCATGCATTGTGTTTCATTGATTTCAATGCTTTGAGGAATTCTTTTTCAAAAATTGGTTTGAGGTTTTCAAAACTGTAATTTTTTCCAAAATACTGTGATCCGCTGCCTGTTTCGATCGATCTAGTCTGTTTTTCGATCGATCGAAAATTTTAAATTCCTTTTAAAAATTTCGGAGGGACTCGATCGATCAAAAGTAATTTTCGATCAATCGAAAGTCGTGAATCAGCTTTTTCAAATAGTGTTCTTTGATTGATTCCCTTAACTTTTCAAAAGTTTTTTTCAAACTTCTTTTCTCTCTCAAACAAGGCAAGGATCTACAGCGAATTTTTTGTCGTTTTCCTCCAAATTTTTTGCAAAGTTTCTCTTTCCTCAAGCTGGTTAGTCTCTTTTGCCCTTCATTTTTGAGTTTATTTGCATTTTTCATGCATTTTTCATGCAGTTTCTCTACATTTTTCGGACCTCTCTTAAATTGGGATTTTTGATGTTTCATGCCCAATTTTGTGCAATTGATCAATGGGTTTTTATGGGGACATGTTATAAACTTGGTTGTGATAGTTTGATTTGATCAATTTTGGGTTTTGTGAGAAATTGAAATTTCTAGGGTTTATGTTTAGTTCCGAATTGGGGATTTTGTTCAATTAGGTTGAAATTGATGAAATTGGCTTGTTGATTGGATGTAATTAGGCATTATAATCTTTGTGTTATGTTTTGCAATGCTTAATTCATCCATGTGCTTCAAAATTTTTCAAGTTGTTTTCAAATTTTTGAGGTTTTTGTTAGAAACTCCAAGCTCGAGCCAATTTTGTGCAATTGAACTTAAAATTGAACTTTGTTTACTGCATTAGTACATGCATCATGTCATTTTAACTGTTCATGCATCATATAAATTTTTGCTCTATATTTTTTTGTGCTGACTTGCAGTTTGCCCTTGGTTTTGTTTTATTTTGTTCTTTTGGTTTTCTCTTGTGTCTTTGTCCCTTCCTTAGCATCATGCCTAGGAAAACTAGGGCTCGTAGGTCTGTCACCTCATCTACTCCTTCCCCTCCTCCCTTTGACTGAGAGAGATTTCCTAGTGAGAAAAACCAAGAGATTTATGATAAGCTGAACCTTAAGAGGAAGATATGGTCTGAGCGTTCTGTCATCTTAGATTAGCTTGATCCTGCCATTAGGGCAAACCTTGAGCGTAGGGGCTGGTTACCCTTGGTGGATATTTCTGATCCTCCTCCACCTGCTACCTTGATTAGAGAGTTCTTTTCGAACATCTCTATCCGCATCTATGATTCCAACACTTTGGTTAAGAGTTGGATACGAGGTGTAGAGTACACCATTACTCTTAAGATAGTGGCTGATGCTCTAGAGGTACCTTTGGTACAGCATCCTGTCTACCCATATGATGAGTCCCCTGTTTTAAGTGATGCCATGTCTTACATCACTGGGTCATCTATCCAATGGGGTTCTGATCCTAGGATCACCACTGTTGAGCTTTCTGAGTTACACTATCTCTTCTTTAGGATAGCTTGTCACTCCATCTGGCCCATTTCTCATCTTCACACCATTCCTCTCGAGCGGTGTGTATTTTTGTACGCTCTTGTCACTGATACTCCTATCAGTTTTCTCCATTTGTTTCTTCGTTCTTTGAACGAAGTTTATAGGAGTTCATCTTCTGCTCATGCCCTTGTTCATCCTATTTTCATTCATAGGATTTTACTTTATCTTGATCTTCGTGGTTTCCCTTCCTCTGAGCCTGTTCATGTGATTGCTCCTATAGGTGCGTCTTTTCTTAGACAGAGGGCTGCTCACCTTCGAGCTGGCTCTAAACACCCTAGATCTGAGCCTTCTGGGTCTGCACCTCCTCCCTCTTCTTCTACAGGTCTTGCTGGTGAGGCTGTTCCTGATCCTGATGCTGCTGCTGTTGTTCCTCCACCTCCATCGGATGACTTTGATATCCGTCGTACTTTGGAGACTGTCATGACCGTTCAGGCGGCTCATGGTCAGCTTTTGGTGGACCTTTTTGACGAGATCCGAGCTTTACGAGCTGATCTAGCGCGTCTTCGTTCACCCTCACCACCTCCTTTTGATGATGGATTGTGATTGCCCTTTGGCATTTCGTCACAAAAAAGGGGAGTAGAGTTTGTAAAGAGGAGTTAGAGTTAGAGAAGAGTTTTGTAGTTAGGGAGATTTTTTTTGTTTTGTGAAGTAGATTGTATTTAGGCGCTTCACCTTGTATATCATTTTTTTTGGGATATTCATGTTAGGGGGAGTAACATTGATTGATATACATGTTTTTTATTTGATTCTTGTTTCTTTGGATTCACTGTTTATTGATTTATATTCTATGAGTTATTCATTGATATATGTCTTTATTATGTGTTGTGTGAATCATACAAGAATGTTATACCTGTTTATATACTATTTTCTGTCACACATGCGTTTATGCGTTTGTTGAGTATTTCACGAATATACAAGTTGATTCAATTGAGCTGCTGTCTACACTTGCAATTGATGGATAGTAGTTAGGATTGAATTTAGTTTTTATGAGCATTATTTTTGTAAAGGGCTTTTTAATTGTAAACTTTGAGCTTATTGTTTGTGTTTTGTCACGGATTACCAAAGGGGGAGTTTGTTAGGTTCTAAAGATTTAGGATTTTATGTATTTAGAACTCTAATTTGTATTGTTGGCAAACTATGATCAAAACAGGTTATTTAGTCTTGTTTAAACTTGCTCAAAGTTGGGTCTTTCATGTAAAGTTGGAATCTAGTGGCTGCAGATGCATTGGTGCATTTCGGCCTGACTCGATTGATCGAAGGAAAGGCTTGATCGATCGAATCTCGGGCAGAATGTTTTTTTGCAGAATATTGCAGCTCAGCCCTAACTCATTAAACGTTTTGGGTTTTCTGTTTTTACCCTAGGTATATAAAGAAAAACCCTAGCCACGTTTTTAGAGTTACTCTAGTTGTATTGTTGCTTATACATTGCTGTTTTGTGTAAATCTCTTGTGAGATCTAGAGGAGTTTTCCTTCACACAAAGCTTAGGGTTTTCAAGATACAAATTACTTCAACATCTTAATGATCAACTCAGTTGCTACTATTGAAGCTTAAATAATATCAAGCGTGGGTGCTTGTAGCTGATTGGAGAATCCAAGAAAGAAGGAGTCCGTGGATTCGGAGTTTGCACGTGGTCGTGTCAGTAAGTTCTACTGGTGGGTAACATTAGGAAGTCAAGCGGGGAGCTTGTAAGTCCTTTTGTATGAACTTCGATTTTTTCATAGTGGATTCAGGTTTACCTTGAGGATAACTAGGTCAAATCCTCCACAGGTTTTTACCGTGTGGTTTCCTGGGTGATCATATCATTGTGTCTTTTATTTTTCCGCTGCTTTATATTCTTGATATGATTGTTAGATTGTTTTAACCTAGAATTGCATAATTTGACTAAGTAACAACTTGGCTAATTAACTAGGTTAACCAATCTGGTTGTTTTAAGGGGTCTAAAACCGTTCAAATTGTATCATTCTATTGTACGTCCAAGCATACTTCATTGCTTGTTTGTTTGTTTAGACCCCTTTAAAACAGATTGTTCAACCTAATGAATTAGTCAAGTAGTTACTTAGGTTAATTATAAGATCTAGGTTAAACAGTAGTATATCATATCATGCAATGCGAAAAAATAAATATGACAACGATATAATTACTTAGGAAAACTAATGAAACCAACTGTTTCAAGGTTAGAACCTAAGGAGGATTTGACCTAACTATCCTCAAGGTAAACAAATCTACTAGAAAGAATTGAAGTTTACAAAAGATTTAGCTCCTAAACCTAATTCTACCTCCAGTAGAACTTACTAACACAACCACGTGCAACTCTGACTCCATGGACTCTTCTCTCTTGGATTTATTGAACACAAGCTCCCACGCTTATGATTTTGAGATCCCTCTCAAAGGTTTCAGATCACCAGTTTTTGTTGATCTTGTAGCAGCAACTTAATTCTACCAGTTCTTGATTGTAGATCTCTTGATCCGGCAGATGCAAAATCTCTCAGATCTCATAAAAGTAACTCACAAAACTTCCAAAATCTTTAAAATGTAATTAGGGTTATCCTTTTATACCAAGAAGTGTTTCCCCTAAATGTTTTTGTAGTGTTTGGACTGAAGTAGAATTCTGAAGAAAAAATCCTAATTGCGATTTTTGATTGGTCGAAGATTAATTTCGATTGGTCAAACCTCACTAAAATTAACTTCAATTTTCTGCTGCTTGTAAGTTCTTGAATCCTTATTTATACTATCATGAGCAATGTCTAATACATAATCTAGACATGTTTTGATCTCGATTTGCCAACATGCATAAAAATAGAAATCTAAATATTTAATCCTAAAAATTTATAACCTAACATTCATCATAAAATGTTAGCTGTATAGAGTCTGACATGCGTAGGAAAAAAAGCAAATGCAAATTGGCGAACTAATTTCAGGACAAGGGAAAGACATGAACACTTTGTGCCCAAACAAAAAATAGAAAAACACAACCCCTACTGATCAATTTTCCCCTGCATCACTTCAAAATGCACATTCCATCAACGGGGGTATTTTAAGCATGTATCTCTCATTCCATGTAAACAATGCTTACAAAACTGAAAGGCAACTGCTATGGTTTCATTTCCTACAATAGGTTGGCTTCTGAAGGAAATATTTCATTTTTCTGCAAAGAGGGTTGGGACTAAGGCTTGGTTGTTGATGTTGTATGGTTGGGAGAGTTATTACAGTTAACATATACAAATCAACAGACCATGACTTTCTCAAGCCTCAGTATACTGCCTTAGTACATTTATTTTGTATATCTTAGGCTATTGGTGAAAGATGCTTCAGATGTCTTGAAAGTTTCTGGTCCTTGATAAACCTCCCAAATCAAATGCTGAAAATGCTTCCTGTCCTAGATGATTATACTCCGAGAGAGTATAAACTCGGTCATAAAAGTGATGGTACAACTGATCATGATAGGCTAGTTTGTGGAATGCATGTGTAAAGGGCAATCCTATAATCTAGGAGAATCTATTTATTGGTTGGCTTTTTAAAATCATTAAAGATACTCTTCTGATGATTGTACCTGAAGTATTTATCGTACCTTGATGAGCTAGGAAAAAGTGTTGGTGAACATAAGATATGTTGTTCTTTTATGTATAGACAATTTTTTAGCTGCTCCACCACAAAACTTGCTTTTCAGAGATTCAGATCAGGCATTGTTTTCTCTTTCTGCATGGGTCTCAGAAATTCTCGTCTTTAATTGTCTAAAGCAGAAGTCTGTTAAGCAAATACGGAACTGGTCAGGTTGGATAAGGAACTGGGGCATGGTCATGCTTGAAGCTAAAAAATTACGGATTTTCCAAATACTTAAAACTACTTGAAAATGATGGATTGAAGCATTTAATCAGTATTCTAACACTACCACTCACTTGTAGGTCTAGACTCACCCTTAATAAGTGGCACACAACACTTGGTTTTTAACTTTTTAAATGCGAGGTAGAGTGGAGACATAATTCAACTCAAAACCACTTACTCTAATACTATGATAAATTACCATTTGTCTCAAAAGTTTAGACCGTTAGGAAATGATGAATTTAATCATTTAAGCAATATTCTAATGAAAGCAAAGTTCTGAGTTTTAACAAAAGAAATTGAAGATGTAATCCAAATATTATATCATAGCAAGGAGAAGTCTTACAGACTTATCCGTGGAATAAAAGATACACAAATCATATGTAGAGATCATGAACAATAGAAGTTCGTTTTAGAAATGAAAAACAAGCATACACATCATTTTACTTTGAGGTAGTGGACGTTGATTTTGATTTTAAACTTTATGCAGTAGGGTAAGAGGCTTCCATTGCTATGCCACAGTGGCCTTCCTTCGCAGCAACATCTCTTTGCATCTGTATGTACCCCTCTTCGCCCCATTGTGTACCCCATGAATTCTTCACTAGCCAATACTTAGTCCCATCATTACTTACCCCATACCCAACAGCAGTAACACCATGGTCTAGGCTAGTGCCACAAGGTCCTGTAAAAACACCAGTTGAATAGAACTGAAACTCAAACCCTCCAGCATCAATGGCAACGGAAACTGGTTGATTAGCTACAGCCTTTAGCAATGCCTGCTCACTGTTGGCAGTCACATCTTCATAGCCAGTTATTTTGGCCGCATCGTTGGCTTCTTCGTTAGCGTTGCAAGTTCCATCAACAATTCAACACCCATGTAGGCGTAGTTGGCCTCTGTTGTGAGGCCGTGATTGTGTTGTATATATTGGAAGGCATTATCCATCAAACCACCCTGGCAGCCTTGGTCCACACCTTTAGTATCACAATCGACTAGCTCTTGTTCAGACAAAGAGATTAATTCACCAGTTGTTAGCTGAGTAATTCCTTCCATAGCTGCCACTGCTACCCTATATGTTCATCACAAGAAAGAGTCAAAATCTTTTATCTTTCTTTTTTTTCTTTTTGGGATAATTCAATAGTTAGAAGAGGGAGATTTGAACTCTCAATGTCTCCATTGGAAACACCAGGAACTTTTAGACTTTTAATTAAGCTACAAGGTTATATTTTTGGCAAAAGAGTCAGAGTCTTGAAGCCAATAAATATTGTTTATCTCAAAATTAAACACTTACCACATGGGCCTTGGTCCTTGATGGGTGTTACAGCTCCTTTCTTTCTCCAATCCATACTAGAAGGCAAAGCAGTCACATTTTCTGATTTTCATATTTGAAAGATGTTGTCTCTGTGGAGCACTCATGCCCCTTGAATCTATTTCGTGAGGCTTTGAATTCTTCGTTTGTAATATCTGCAAATTGGTTGACACTTAGCTTGTAAGATTTATTTGCATCACTGTTCGAAGATTCTATACGTGCCACATTTTCCTTGAATATCTTGAAACGGTTCTCTTTCTCATAATTGTCCTTGTATACACGTCCATAATGAGCCATCCATTGTTCATGCCTCTCACGCATTGATTCATCTTGGAGGGTGCGAGCAGTAGCTTGAGAAGCCAAAGCTCCCAAACTGAGGATAAAAGCGAAACAAATCCATTGGCTCTGGTTAGTGAACCCCATGGTACTGGTAGCAGCTAGGATTTGATAAATTTAATGAATGAAAGGCACACCAGGTCCACGGTAGCTTATGAGATTTATATAGATTAATTCGTGTGCGTAGTACTGCTAGAGGAAGCTTTGTCCATCATCTTCAACGTGCACGCAAAGGTTTTCTGATTTGAACCCTTAAAATTATCTTATTTGATTACTAGTATGGTTTTCTCTAGAGTGATTACTTGGTGCATGCACTTGCCTCTTTATGTGTATTAATATGGGTTGAATCTTAAATTGATGCCTTGGTCTCTAATAGCGAGCAGTTTAATCGTTTTCCTTTGTACTTTTGTTATATCAGAACAGGCCAAAATGCTCTCACCGTACCGTTTCATTCCATCATTAAAGGGTTGTGTATCAAATGCATGGTTATGACGTTACAAAAGGTGTTAAAAGAAGCTTCAAAGTTCATAGCACAAGCTAAGGCTTTGAATTAACAACCAATATCAACGAACACTTGAACTGGACAGACCTATTTAACAACCAATTTCACTTCTATTTAACCAATTGGTCTCGCCTGTGAATGCAGAGAAAATTCCCAAAAAAAAAAAGAAAAAAAAAAGGATTTCATGTGATTATAATTAAGGCCCAACAATTGAATTTGGTTAATCAAGCAAATTACGCACCGAGTCCACCATGCTGGCTCACGTTGTCGACTAGAAATGAATTCGGTTCACGAGAACCTATTGGGCTGTGATCATATTGAATTTGAGTCCATTCTTGAACTCCACAATCATGCTAAGCCCGTATACATTTGTTGGGCTAGTTCAGCCCATTTTCGGGTAATTACATTCTTACAACATTAAAGATACCCCAAATTACACCGTCCACTGCACACTTTCAGAATAGTACCTTAAACTATAACTCGTATTACATTTTGCACTTGTCATCAATTTTGCCATTATCTTGGATGGAAAACCAAAATTTAGGACATAAAGTGTAATATAAAGTATAGTTTAAGATAATAAATGTAATTTTTCTTTTGTTTTAAATAGATTGAGAAGATGAACAATTGAATCTTTTCACATGGTATCATCTATGTTAACAGTAAAATTGATGATAAGACCCCAGATCTCTTATTTAACTATTAAAAATTTTATCAGTTGAACTAACTGAAACCCACTAGAAGAACCTAATTAGTTGAGTGTGATGTTGAATATAGATTTATATGAGAAATACTAACGAGTGTTCTTAAGGCACTGTTTAATAATCCATTTTAAAAAATTTTTGATATCACTTTTATGGGAAATGAAAAAAAGCTGTTAAACTTTTTTTTACATCTTTTGATATCAAACCCAGCCAAACCCCTCTTCTTTACTGCATTGAGAAGTATTCAACCTTTTTTTTTTTTTTTTTTTTTAGGGAAGAGAAGTATTCAACCTAAAATTGACCCAAATCCTTGTTTTACATCTTTGATTCTCTGAAAGAGGAAATAAAGGGATATTTGCCGATGCCATAGTTGGAAATAGAGAATCATTTATTAACCCTTTGTTTATTTATTTTATTACATCACCACCACCACTTGTATGGTGGATATTCACAACTTCTTAGCATATTCCTAACATATGGGCCAGAAACTCTGACATTAAATGAATACTCACTTTGTATTTCGTAAAATAATAGTGAAAACCCTAAACTTATAGTTGAAGCCTTCCCTGTACATAGATATTATAGAGGATAAGTTATCCATGACATGATACTTAAGAATGGTCACTTAAGTCCTCTTAAAATCTTACTAGATTCTAATTGTAAACATCGGATCCCATTGATGTAGCTAACGAAATTCTTTAGCTATAAAATATAAGGTAAATATCATATTTTAAGCAGTGTCGTTCTACGTGGTTCTTGAATTATGTGTTCTTCATATATGTAATGCTACGTTATAGAAAGCAAGACAAACAAGTTCTATTAAAAAAAATTACAAAAAGGACAAATCTTGGTTAATTATTGGATAGATCATATTGGAGAGGTAATTTACCTTTGTCACAAAAGTTTCTTTATATTTTTGGATAATCACATAAATTAAAAGTGCACTAGCTATTTCAGACGAATTTCTTTCGATTCACTCAAATAGGTTCGAAAGAAAGAAAGGGCCACATTAGAAGAACAATTATGATTCATAGCAATACATTAGCAGTATATTATTTGTCTTTTTTTATTTTATTTTATTTTTTTAATTTGGTTAATTATAACTAAAAAGCAAATGAGATATATGACTGGATATGAATCTACAATTGATAACCTAACACAAACTATTCCTCTGCCCACTGTGGAGATGGTGGAAGTGTTAGCAGCGCAGAGGACTCTTCTCTTGGCCAAAGAACTCGGTTTTGAGAAAGTCATCCTTGAAGGAGACTCTGAAATTGCAATTCAAGCTATGAAGAATGATGTCTTTTCTGCAGCTCCCTTTGGACACATAGTCTCTGACATAAAAGCCCTATCGTCTCATTTTAGGTGCCTGACTTTCCAACACACCCGCATACAAGGTAACTTAGTAGCACACAGTTTAGCTCGGGCAGCTTGTAATTTTCCTCATTTTTGTACTTGGATGGAGGAAGTTCCTATGTTCTCCTATACTTTGTATCTTGCTGAAATTATAAATACCACGTGAGCCCTTTCAGCTTGGGGCGGTTTCTAAAAAAAAAAAAAAAAAAAACACCAAAATTGGGATAGAGGGCCACAAATATTGCTGGATGAATTTTCATTTGGTTAATTAGATATTTGGCATGATTATGCAGGTAATAAACTCCTAATTTTAAAACTTTATGTACTTTTTTTTTTTGGTTACAATAAGTGAAGAGGGAGTCAACCTCCTTAAGAGTAAATGAGACAAGTCTTTGATACCAAACTTCTTATTTAGTGGATTTTAATTAACTCAACTAGTAAATAATCTTCTTGTTGAATGAGAGATTTGTGGTCTAATCTCTACCTACACTAAAAACTAATTGATGTCTTAGTTTGATTTTTTTTTTTTTAAGTCATAAAAAACAGACAACGTAGATTGAAACTATATCTCAAAATAAAATAAATTGACTTCTTGTTCCAAAAGCTCACCGTATAACACGTTTTTTTTAATGTTAATGTGAGTTGTTAAAGCACTTGCATAATTTCTGAGAGTGATCATATTAACAGTACTTAACACTAATATACCGAATATCATCAATACAAATTCTGACTTACTTTTTACAAAGGCCGACAAATTCATAATTTTAATCCTTACTCCAGCTTGAGTCACTTAAGATTGGTTGAAAACAAACAATTTCCTATTCCCCCAAATCTCAGACCAAATAGCTTACCCTTTTTAATTGATTGAATTTGAACCGCAAATATAAATTAAAATTGTAAGTTATTATATAAAGATGTACGAATAGTACCGCTGTTTTGCTTACCACATTATGTGTGTTCAGGTTATTTATAGAAGTCCCTATTTTTATCTGAATTGATGGTTTGAGAAGTAGGCCCGCCTTGTACTTTTTTTTTTTTTAACATAAATATATTTGTGATAAAATAACTTAACTTACCACAATTTGTTTGGTTGCTAGTTTTGGAGCTGGAGGTTCCATTTATTTTTGACCAATTGTCAATGTCATAACAACCTAGCAAAAAACCCATTGTCATACCCACAACACTAAAAATAATTAAATAATGTCTTTTCTATTTAAAAAATAAATAAATAAGAACAACAACAACAACAACAACAACAAAATTGCAGACAAAAAATTGATATAAATTTTTTTTTAATAAGTAAATTTATTTTGTATGCATTTACAAAATTATATCAACTTCTTTGAAGTAGAAATTAATCATTGGGCCTGCTTTCCATCATATTAAAAACCCATAAAAGCAGGTAATTTCGGTTGGACTTCCAATCAAAGACTTACTTTTGCCAATATTATTGCCTCGGAGAAGCAAGTGGCCTTTTTCAGGCTTGAGTTAAGACTAGATGCTCAACATATTTATGCGCCTCACAATGTTATTCTTTTGGTCTCAAATCTGAATGCACCTAAAAAAAAAAAAAACAAACACCATCATTATGGGCTAATTACCATATTCCCATTTTGGGGTAACTCTTTCCAGATTGTCATTGTTGGATTGAGTGAAGGCTTGTGAAGCTGTTCTTTTTTAGAGCCACTCGAGTTTTTGCACTGTGTAGGCTCAAGTAATATTGCCTTGGAGCAGTAAAAATATCCTCATAATCCCATAATATTTTTCTAGACATGCTTGTTAAGTTGTAATTTTAACAAATTATTTGAATGATAATATTTGACCTCATAAATTGAGGGGGTTTTACTTTGAGTTGTCACTTACTTTCTTTAAATTAAAAAAATTAAGAAAACATTATATTTTATGGATAGAATTGAAAATTTACATTTAATTAAAAATTAAAACGAAAATTACATAACTTTGTTCTTAGATACAATCTAAGAAATTATATGGTTTTTTTTTTTATAATTAGAAATTATATGGTTTAGATTTCCTAATTACATTTTAAAACATGATAAATTACATCATTAAAAGATCTAGCTAAAACCATTGATCTAAAATCGGAGACTAAATTATAAAGTGAAAAAGTGTTAAGTAGTCTAGCAAATGTTTGGCACCTTAATTTAGCAACAAGGTAGCATTCTATATTTTGAATTTTTCTTTGTTCTTTTTTTTGTATGTACCTTGTTGCTAATATTATATCATATATTGAAATGCATTTGTAAAAATTTATTTAATTAATATAACTTTCTTTTGAACGCAACTAAAATGTAAATTAAGAAAACTATATCATTATTGATTAGTGAACTCCACCTTCACTCCTAACTGGCTGCTAGCTAATCTGATTTTTAAATTTCTAACAGATTGGAGATAATCTATAAACATGCATTAGACTTTCTCCTTCACAGGAAGAAAATGTAGTAGTGTTGTACCAAAATATATATTTACATATATGTATGTATGTATAAATTAAAATTAAAAATAAAAAAAATGACGTGCGACACACCAATTTTATATTAGGACTTGGGACAATGAGTACTTTGCTGTCTAGTGATTTGGAGGCAAGAGAATAGCGTGGAAGCACGATTACAAATCCTATCCCGCAAAAAAAGTGAGACATGAGGCATTAAATGCTATCTCCTTTTCCTTCCTAAATTACCCTAAAAAGTATTTTTTGAGAATAACCTTACAAAGTAGTTATTATTATTATTATTATTATGCATAGAATCGAATACTTAGGCTCTTTCTTTCTCAAAAAAAAAAAAAAAAGAATACTTAGGCTCTTTTATAATGGTACTTTAGGTTAAGTAATGTGTTAAAATTTGGTGAAAGAATATAATTAAGTGTGTATATTTAACAGTTTTGCTTCTCAAAAAAAAAAAAAAAAAAAATTCAAACAATGCTAAAATTACATAATTTTTATCACAACAGACTACTGATGAATTGTGAGTGATTGAAAAAATGTGGTAGATTAAAAAAAAAATTTTACCTCAATCTAAAATACATAAATATAAAATAAGAGGAAAGGATTTCGACAATGCTTTTGGTTGCATCAACTCACATAAAGAAATTAGAGAATAAAAGCTTTGCTAATATTTGTTGGATCTCCTTAATTACTACGAAGTAGATAGTGTTTCACATAATTACTAAGAATTAAAATACCTTTTTTTTTTTTTAGTTAAGAATTAAAATACCTTAACTCAACATATTTTAAACCAGAACTTGAACTCTACTAATATATGTTGTATCTCACATTCTCACATATGCTTGTTCGTCACCGTGATCATTTAATTGAGGGGTATATTGTCCTGGGCTGTAATTTGAACTCCCCAAGCCAATAAGAGAACAATAACGCAATGCAACATCAATAAGAAAAGAATAATAACATCGCAGGTAAATTACTAATTTGTTCATTCAACTATAGAAATTGATGTAGCTTCCAGTTATCTTAACTAGTAAAGTTTTTTATGGTTGAATAAGAGATCTGAGGTTCAATTATCGTCTACACTAAAAACCAACTGATGTCTTGGTATGACAATAAAGAGTTATTATCAAGAGTGGACGTGATAGGTTGAAACTTTTTAAAAAAAAACTATAAAAATTGATTCTCAACTATTAATTGTGACAATTTTGTTTATAAAATTTTTAAATCAAGTCAATTTCATCTTTCAATCTTCTCTGACCATTAAAATTTTAGAAGAATTATGTAACAAACAGAGCACTGCACTTTTAATTTTTTTTTTTTTTTTTTTTTTGGGGGTCTAAACTGCATTATACACCCATAAAGTTTGAGATTTCTTCTAAATCAAATACTTGACTTTTAAAACTTTAATTTACACCATTGAATCCTACAACGATGCCAATGTACCCATTCCGTCATGGTATCATTGTCAACTTTTTAGAAACGATTATTTTCTTTTTCTATCTAAAAGGATGTCATTTTTGTGTAGGTTAGCAACAAGATTTGATAGGAGGAGCACATCGATATTGTTGCAATACTCAATAGTATCAAATACATGTTTTCATAGTCAAGCGACCGATTTATAAGCAACCTCAAACTTAGAGGGTGTAAATAGTATTTTAACTCTCTCTCTCTCTCTTAAATAAACGTTGCTCTGAGAAGCTAAAAGTTAAAATTCACCTATATGTATGGGTTTTTTTTTCCATTGTAATGTTGGTAAATATTGTACTTTGAAAAAAAATAAAAATAAAAATCATGTGATTCTCTCTCTTCTAAAGAGGGAGAGATATCATAACCACTAATGGTAGAATGAGGTAAATGGGAATTGCAAAATTTCATGAGGAAAAGTGTGGGAGTTGTAAAATAAACATAAGGGTATGAGTGCAAATCCATTACAATAGTTTTGGCAGTGGCATTATTCATTGCGACTCGCAACGATAGTAGACTAGGGTAGTCATGACCGCACCACTTGTGTTCGGTGTACATTGTCCCATCAGCTGAAAATGAAAATAGTATTGTAGGGCAATGATGCACTCTTACCATGCCACACATACTATGTAAGGGTATAAATACCTCCTCCATTCGGTGCTCCGACTAGTTACGGTATGATTAAACCACCCCCCCCCCCCCCCACCCCACCTTCTTTTTTTTTTTTTGCTAAATCCAAATTTCATTAGCAGCAACAAAATCTATCTTCCAAGCTTCCTTGATAGCAATTGAATTTCATTAGCAGCAACAAAATCTATCTTCCAAGCTTCCTTGATAGCAATTGGAAAGGAAGATATATTATATCCAAAAGGCTTATTAACACTTAATAGCATTCACATCAGCTTGTGCAAAAATTTGTGTCTATTTTAACATAATAACACTATTTTTTTTTTTTTTTTACTTTTTACATATTTACTTTTCGGAACACCCCACATTATATTATTTATTTTGTACAACATTTCATTCAAATATCAATTTTTCTTGATTTTTAAAATTGTTTCTTTTTCTTCACACACAATAATCACCATTTACTCTCTTCCTTTGTCCTCGAGATACTTAAAGAAAAAATAGAAAACTAAATGCAAAATGAATAGTATCAATGTAAATTTACATGGTTCCTGTAGTAAACTTGTAAATTTACACAATTATACACTAACTGATATGGATTATTTTTAGGTAAAAGTGTGCAAATTTTACACATTTTTTCTATCATACACTCATTGATATGAGTGCTCTAAGGATCATTTGTTCAAGTATGGGCTGTTATTATTCCAAGCTCTCTTAGATCGGGTCAGTTTCACTCCTTCTACGATCTGCTATGGTTTTTACTGATGATAGAGTCCTTTGATGAGGAGAAGATTGCCTTAGTAGTTACTGTTGCTTGGGCGCTATGGAGTAATCGGAACGATGTTAGACATGGGGGAGTAAGGAAAAACCCAGAAGCTTTGGTTCAGTGGGTCACTCACTACCTCATGGAGTATACAGCTGCGACGGAGATGGTTTCACCAGTAACAGAGGACGTGTCTTTCCTGTGGAATCCTCCTCCACCTGCTATGTTAAAAATTAATGTGGACGGTGCCATTTCAAAGCGTCAAAACCGCGTTGGTGTGGAGTCTTATCCGTGATGATGCTGGATGTTTAGTAACAGCCATGAGCAAAAGCATTTCAGCGCCATTGGGTCCTTTAGAAGTGGAGGCAAAAGCTTTTGAAGCTGGTTTTCAGTTGGCTAGGGACTTGGGTTATCAAGATGTAATTCTAGAAGGTGACTCACTGATTCTTGTCCGCGCTCTCTGTGGTATTTCTTCACCTCCCTCTACCATAGATTCTCTAGTTGTGGGGATGCAATACATGTGCTCTGAGTTTCATATGGTTTATGTTTCACACGTTAGGAGGCAAGGGAACAAACCTGCCCATATTTTAACTAAGTATGCTTTAAGCTTAAATAAGTCTGTTGTATAGATAGAGGAGAATCCTTGTTGTATTGAACAAGCCCTCATCCATGATTTTGTATCTATTTTGCATGTTTGAATAATATTTGGACGATTTCCTATCAAAAAAAAAAAAAAAAAAACAAAGTGAGAAATATCTGAAGGAACAAACTCTATTCAAACTAACAGAAGTGAAGATAATCCAGTTCTCCTAATTCAACTGCCTCTTAATCCAACCAAAATATCTTGAGTTTTAGGACATTACTAGTGTTAGAAATAGTGTTACAAAAAGCATGATTAAAACATAAATGTCTTTGGTGGGATTTTGAACAATTTTGAAGATGAGTTTTGTCGGGCTTTGATTTTCTTAATAAACCAAAGGATTCTCAAATAAAAAATATAAAATAAAAACCAAAGGATCCAAGGCCGTTGAATGAATAGTCACCATCTTAGCAAACTTACTAATAACTCCTCAAAAAAGTAAAAAGCTCGTATTTTCATAGATCTTGTCTATACTCTATAATGAAATTCTTTTTTTAGTAAATGAAAATTTATTAAAGCAAAAAAAAAAAAAAAAAAAAAAAAAAACCCAACAAATGGCAATGTGACTTTCATATAAGCCATCTATCAAAAACTTTTAACTTGTATAAGATAACATCAATCTGGTATAAAAATATATTAGTTGAAGCATTATACTTTCTACATAAATCTATGGCTGGTAATTATTTTTTCCCCATGTAACAGGATTTAAACCCATAGCTCTTTACTATGATAATATAAAAATCCATGAACATATTTTTATGTCATCAAATAGATAATTATATATAGCCTTCTAAAAAAAGATTATATAAAGATATACAATATATCTATCGATTCTATCCTTTGTGTCTTTTAACTTTTAATTGTGTGTAATCCTAAGAAGTCCACGAACCTATTATATTATAATGAATGAAAGTTCAGCTGAATTTTTTTTTAAATAAATTTTTTTTGGGGAGAACTTTCTTTCTAATTTTTTTTGGAGAAGAATTTTCTATTTAATTATATATATATATATATATATATAACTTTCTGGATTGAGGAAAGAGAGGGGGAGTAGAGTAGAGTAGAATTGACAAAAAATTAGTCTATTTTCATTTTTCAGCCAACTTTATTTTACTCCCTTTAACTCCTCCGCCCTCCCCCTTCAATCCAAACAGACCCTAAAAGAAGTCGTCACAAGATAAAACCCACTATCATAGTTTTACTCAAAAATTAATTGTACAGCAATTTCCTAATTTCATCCATTCTACTTAAAAGAAGAACTTGTGATAATATAACATTTTGTCATGGTAACTTTACTCTAAATTATAACCTTTGCGAACTGACTATACATTTTAATTTCTAGTCACTTTTTTGTGCAACTCTAATTGTAATAACCATGTATTTTTACACAATTTTATATGACTTGATGTAGGTGATTTTGAGCTTAGTTGGCTAAAATGCGTTCATTTTTCTATTATACAATATTCTACTGTTGTCATTGTCTTCTAAATTGAGGACATGGATAATTTTGCTCCTTATTCTCATGAAAACAGGTAGACGAATCAGTAATATATAATTGACCTCCTATATGAGGACCACTTTATAAAAGCTACTGTGTGCATCAAAATAAATATACAATACAACTGTTTTCTCAAAAAGCTATACAATATAACTGCAAATTTACCCAGTTATCAAAGCAAGGAGGAAGAAGTTTGTAACGGAATAGTGGGAAAATTCATATCCTGGTATCAATGGCCTGGGTGCTTAATCTTTTCGTAGAAAGATGAAACTATTGCACACTAGCTAGTAACTTTCGTAACAAATTTAGCTACCTCGGAACTTGCCAAGAAAGAAGAAGAAAAAAACAGTTGTAATGTGGCATCTAAAACTGGTTTAAGTTTTAGGAATTGAAAACAAATTAGTTTTCTTCTAATTGATGGTCCCAATAGTGTGGATGATAATCAGGTTAGGGTGAGAATCATTGACACTGACAAAAATATAAAATAATCTAACGTTATGAATGAATGAGAAGTTCTAGTATTTATAGGCTTTTGCATGTCTATTGAGAAAAGATACATATGTTTACCAAAAATTTCTAAGGGTGTGCACGGATTGGATTTGATGGGTTGAGGGAAAATTTTTAACCAATCTGCCATTAATGAGTTGGAAAAATTCCAAACCATTGCCAATCCACCAAACTATTTAAAAAAAAAAAATGGTAGGCCGGTTGAAAATTTGGGCAGTTTCAACAAGGCAAATTGAGCGAGTTAGGTGATGTTAGTTTTAAGTATATGTTGTATACTAAACTTCTAAATTTATTTTATCATTTACAAATAAATTTAAAAAGTACTTCTTCTAAATCCTATAAATCATTGAAGAACTCGAAACAAATATATAAACAATTAAAGAAAATCATAGGAAACAATTTCTTATAGATCAAAATACACAACTTATGGTATGAGTATTTTGTAATTTTAAATTGATTTTGTAGGTTAGTAAAAGATTTTGTAATTTTATTTCACAAAAGCTTTCCAAAATAGAAATAAAGATAGGGATGAAAATAAAATACTTTATAGGTTAAAATGCAAAAATTATTCTCTAAGTTTCACTATTATTCATTTGACTCCTTTAACTTTGCTATCGTTCAATTCAATATTCTAAATTTCAAAAGTGTTCAATTTAGTCCTCCATTATACTTCTGTTAGACCTCTACCGTTAGCCCCCCAAAACGACGACATTTTGATCTTTCTTTAAATATTTAATAAATTAATTTTTTATTTTATTATTTTTCTAAATTTAAAAAAAAAATGTTAATTAAAAAAAGGAACCATAAATTTAAAAGATTATGGTAATTTAATTTAAGGAAAACCTGAGTTCCAAGCATATGGTAATTTGATCAAACATAATGCTTGGAATTTGAGTTTGACAAACTTGAATTCCAAAAAGATACTATATAATTAAATAACTTTAGTCAAATGCTATTTGGCAAATTTTTCCAAAAATTATGCTATTTAACAAATTTTTTCCGAAAGTTGAGAGCTTCGCCATTGATCACTGTCTCCTTAATGTTTTCTTCACCACCCACCATTTCAATCTCATTGATCAGTTATTATGGAAAGTGATACTAAATAAAAATGCTCAAAGCTCTGTTTTTGTCTTATTTGTTGCTTATTTAGATTCTTTGTGCGAGGAATTATGGAAGGAGTTGCATATTTGTAGGGTACAAGGGAAATTCCAGAAGAAAAGAATTTCATAATTTTCTTAGTCAATAAGTAAAGCCTTTTTCTTTTCATTTTTGTTTTTAATTTATGGGTTCTTATATTTTTTTTTAATTATTATTTTTTAATTTAGAAATAAATAATAAAACAATAAATTTAATAATTAATATTAAAAAAAGACCAAACGGCAAAGATAAACAGAGCTAGAGGACTGAATCGAATGAAATCAAAGTTAAAAGATTGAAATGAATAATGGTAAAACTTAAAGGGTGAATTTTGCATTTTAGGCTACTTTTTAATTTAAGGAAACTTATTGTTTGATTCCAAAAAAAAATTATATATATATGGTAATATAATTGTAAATAATACAAGAGAACTTAGTTTTTTTTTTTTTTTTTTTTGGTTTATATATATATATATATAAAATGAAAGAAAGAAAAAGAGGTAGTCGTAAAGACGTGGTAAGAAAAAAGGCAAAAATATCCTTTGGGTCCCTACATTTTAGGTTAAGTTTTACTTTTGTCCCCACTTTTTTGAGCTCATATTTTGGTCTTTAAATTTTAAAAATCGTTTTCAATTTAGTACATACTGTCATCTCACTAATGAAAAGTGCCTATATGGCACACAGTGCCTACGTGGCCAATAAAATAATAATAAAAAATGTGACGTTAACATCCACATCAGCACATAAACATAAAAACACAAGAACACAAACCTAGAACATAAACATGCTAACAAGAAAAAAAAAATGAAAAACTAAAATTAAAATGCTAACAAGAAGAACAAAGAACATCATATATCAAAGAATTTCTATTCCAAAATTTGTATACATTCTTCCAAAAAAATCAATTATACATTCAACTAAAAATCGTTATCCTAATAAATCATTTCTAATAACATAGATTCAACCAAATACATAGAATTTCATACAATGAAGATTCATGCCAACATATTTCCAAACCTAGTCAATCAAAACCCAACCTAATCAACAACAAAACATCCACTATATAGAAACCAAAAGAAATACAATCAACAACAAAACACCCATTGGATTGTGTGATACTCACTATTTTCTTTGCTTGTTGTGTTTCTGGTTAACCACAATGGAGCAGATCAACTTGATTCACAAATGACACTGTCTAAACTGCTCTAGACTTGAAAAAGAGAGAGAGCATCAATTAGGGCAAAGGCCTTTATGCTTCCATAAATTTCAGCCAAAATCATCAAATCCATATTCATTACAACCCAATTGTCCAACACCACAAATCCGCCATGAAACCAAGAGAAAATCTAGTCCAATCGACCTTCCTCTAACCCGAATCTCCTTTATAAACTGCTCTAGACTTGAAAAAGAGAGAGAGCATCAATTAGGGCAAAGACCTTTATGCTTCCATAAATTTCAAACAAAATCATCAAATCCATATTCATTACAACCCAATTGTCCAACACCACAAATCTGCCATGAAACCTAGAGAAAATCTAGTCCAATTGACCTTCCTCTAACCCGAATCTCCTTTATGCTTCTCTCTCTTTCAGATATGGATTGATTAGGCCACCCAATCACTACTTATCTGGGCTTTTGGCCATAAGTTTAGAGAGAAAGAGCTTGAAGGTGTTTTGATTTGGGTTTTTGGGGATTAAAAGGGTTTTTGATTAAGTACAATATTAGGGTGATTTTTGTGTCTACCAAAATTAAAGATTGGTAGATTTGACTTTTGTGATGTTGTTCTTGGTTGTTAAGAAAGTTTAAGTTTAAGAAAAGTTGGGAAAGTTACAACAAATTTAAAAAAAAATTAAGAATATATATATATATATATTAAATTTAAATTAATTGAGAACAATATTTATTTATTATTTTATAAATTAAAATTTTTTGTTATTTTTAGATATTTATTTATTATTTTATTAGTTATGTTACTATCTAATGTGACACATGTGCATACTGTATGCCACGTAAGTAATTTTCATACTATATAAAAGACAATTTTTAAAATTTAAAGATCAAAATAGAAACTCAACAAAAGTAGAGACCAAAGTGAAAATTCGCCCAAAATATAGGACAAAAAAGGAATTGTTGCGGAAGAAAAAATAAAAAGAAAAGAAAGAGGGAGAGAACGAAGAGTTAGATCCAGCTCGTGAAGTAGCAACAACAAACAAGCAAATTATGAAAAGATAAAATTTTCAGAGGAAATAAAAAATCAAATACCCATTAAAGTCTCTCTCTCTCTCTCTCTCTCTCTCTGAGAACACAACTTTGTATCACTCACATTCATTCTTTGCTTCCTCCTCTGATATCACGAGATCCCCATCTCTCTTTCTCTCTTTCTATGTCTTCCTCGCACCCTCTCTGCTATTACATAACTCATTCTTTGTATTCTTAACACAAACAATTGCTAAAACAACCGAACTCTCCCACCCACCAATTACAATTCACAAACATTTCTTTGCAAACTGGTTGTACGACATGTCGCATTCTGCAAAACCCATACAAGAAATTTCCAGCTTTGACTCCTTAACCACTCGGCTCCACGACTCACTGAGTTGCGACGAGAACAAGCCCGATTTCCGCGAGCTCGATCTGGCCTCACCAGTCTCCCCCTTGAGAACTCGTGGCTCGGTGGCCAATGGTGCACTCACTCCAAGCTCAAGCTCCAGCTCTTCCGGCTCAGCTTCGGCCAAGAACAGCAACAACACCCAGTTGGCAAGCAGATCCGAAACCAAATCAAACAACCACTCTGGAGAGCTATCGGGCTTGTCCGAAACCAGCCCAATTGCCCAAGACCCACACCGATCCAGTAATTCTAAACCGGGGCATCGGAGATCTGTCTCAGCCGAACCCCCTTTGATCTATTCGGGTGGAAATGGAGCAACTTCAGCTTCCTCGAATGGGACAGTATTGCCAAGCGGTAACATTTGCCCATCTGGGAAAATCTTAAAAGCGGTTCCTGCTCCTAGAAACGCAACTGGGGCTGGGAGAATCTTAAAAGCTGGTTCTGGGACTGGTAACTATGGCCACGGAAGCATAGTAAGAGGCGGTGGTGGTGCTAAATTGGCTGGGAGTGTCATAGATGCTAATGTGACTGGGAATATACAGTTTGCTGGAGAAGCTATGATGGTCAGGCGAGCACTCGCTAGTACTGATCCTGAAGAAGTGAAAAAGGCTGGGAATGAGTTGTATAGAAGAGGCCATTTTGGGGAGGCCTTGTCATTGTATGATCGGGCTATTTCCTTGTCGCCGGATAATGCTGCATTCCGGAGTAATCGGGCGGCGGCATTGACGGCATTGGGGAGGTTGGGGGAGGCAGTGAAGGAGTGCGAGGAGGCTGTGAGGTTGGAGCCTAGTTATGGAAGGCCACACCAGAGGTTGGCATCTCTTTATCTCCGGTGAGTGTGTTTTTCTATCTTGGAAATTTCATGCTTTTGTTTTTGGGGGGCTTTGCTTGGATAAATGTGATTGGTGTTTTGTTTGTTTGTTTATTTGTTTGTTTTGATCTATACCTTGTGTTTCTTATTGGTTTTGGTGCATCTAGGATCTATTTTTGTTTATTTGGGTTCTCTCGTTGTTAGCTTGCTTTTGCTGACTTTTTATATTCTTTTGCATTGGTGAATTGGTCTTTGCCTCTGCAATGCCATTGTTGTATCTGTCACATTAGTCTCTACTTGTCTTCCGTTTTTCATGGTACCTAATTAGAATGTTGGATTGCTGTTTGAGTAGTTGTTATAATTGCTATTATTTAAGAGTGCTCTTTGTTCTATTCTGGAAGTAGTTAAGATTGTTGGGTTTCTAATTTTTCTGTCTTCACGTTTGGTGAATTTAGATTTTTGAATCATTGACCTTTTGTCTTGAGGCATTCAAGTAATTAAGACTAATCAGTAATTGTTAAGTTTGCTATTGGCTGCAAGCCTGCAAGATTAATACGATTCATGGATCATTTGTCATATTAATCTGGATTTTTTTTTTACAGTTTTGGGCAGGTTGAATATGCCCAACGCCACCTTGTTTTCCCTGGGCAACAGCCTGATCAATCCGAGTTGCAGAAGCTAAAGTCATTGGTGAAGCATCTGAACCAATGCACAGATGCCCGGAAGATTGGCGATTGGAAGAGTGCAATCAGGGAATCTGATGCAGCCATGGAAATTGGGGCAGATTGCTCTCCTCAGGTAGAACCCTACGCATGAAATCTCTAGAACTTTCTAATTGATGTGCAGAAAAGTATCAAAATGCTAACTTATTAGAATGGTTTCTACAGCTTATTGCTTGTAAGGCAGAAGCCCTTTTGAAGCTCCATCAAGTTGAAGAAGCAGAGTCTATCCTTTCAAACATTCCTAAGCTGGAAAATTATCCTCCTTGCTGCTCGCAAACCAAGGTCTTTGGAATGCTTGCTGAAGTTTATCTTCTCTATGTCCGAGCTCAGGTGGAGATGGCATTGGGAAGGTATGCTCTAACATATAAAATTCATATACAAAGTAGTAATGGCTTTTGGGATGAGTGAGAACAGTTAGTTGATTCCTTGCAGGTTTGATAATGCAGTTGTGGCAGCTGAGAAGGCTGGTATGATTGATGGTAGTAATGTTGAAGTTGCAAGGGTGTTAAATAATGTGAAAATGGTGGCAAGAGCTCGTTTTCGGGGAAATGATCTTTTTAGCTCTGGAAGATTTTCTGAAGCCTGCTCGGCTTATGGAGAAGGCCTCAAATATGATAGTTGCAATTCGGTTCTCTATTGTAACAGAGCAGTTTGTTGGTCTAAGCTTGGACTATGGGAAAAATCTGTTGAGGACTGCAACCAGGCCCTTAAAATCCAACCGAATTACACCAAGGCCCTTCTAAGGAGGGCTGTCTCAAATGCAAAGGTGAGTTGGTATGCAATTGCTTATGTTCATAGTGTTGCTTTTGCTCTTTGATTTTTCAGTTTGTTGGTTTATACTCTTATAGTTGGCATCATTTCTTGTGTGATGTTATAGCTTGAACGGTGGGCAGAGGCTACGCGAGATTATGAAGTCTTGAGGAGGGAACTTCCTGGAGACAATGAGGTTGCTGAATCTCTACACCGTGCACAAATTGCATTAAAGAAATCTCGTGGACTGGAAGTTCATAGTATGACCTTTTGTGGTGAAGTAGAAGAAGTTTCTAGTCTAAATAAGTTTAAATCTGCTACAATGTCTCCTGGTGAGTTTAGTGCCTTTATTATTGGTTTGTGATGCTTGTCTTTCTTTACTGCTCCACTCCATAATATCCTCAATTGTCCTATCTGAATGAAAATTTCAATTTCAGGTGTTTCAGTCATTCATTTCAAAGTGGCATCAAATGAACAATGTGAAGAAATATCCCCATTCATCAATATGCTGTGTGTTCGATATCCATCTGTTAATTTTTTTAAGGTAGGCAACACACTGGTCCTTTGCTTGCCTTATGTGATTTGTATCATTCCATGGCATTCTACATAGTGCTTGAAATGAGCCTATGTTGTGTTTGTATGGTTTCATTGCATGTGTCTTTCAGAGGTCATGTTAAATTTCTTTCCCTTTTATAATCCTTTAAATAAGAAATCCAACTCTTTGCATTCTTTATTGATTTAGTTTGTGACGACTGGTGTTATGCTTGCAAAATATACCGAATGATCTTATTCTGTGCTATAAAAAGCATAGTACAATCTGTTGTCAAATTTGACATATAAACAATTTTTTGTTGTTTGATTAAAGGTCGATGTGGGGGAGCTCTTAGCAGTAGCAAAAGCTGAGAGCATAAGAACAGTTCCGACATTTAAGATTTACAGGAATGGAGAGAAAGTGATGGAGCTAATCCGCCCAAGCCATCAATTATTGGAAGACTCGGTGAGGAACTTTAGTCTTTAGAACAAACGCCCAACCATAGAGCATTCGATGGTAATTGTCCATGTATTTCACTGTCTTTACCCAATTCATACTAGGAGATTACTTGTTACATAATCAGCTACATAATTGTTTCATAGGGGTCTAAGGCAGTGAATCCCTTAGAGAAATAGCTTCTTAGTTCACATTTGCGGAATTATATGGTCTTTCCATTTCATTTCTCTCTGATTTATTCTTCCTTCCAAATTTTAATTCCAAATCCAATAGCTGTCCTTGTAATTTTTTGGCATATCTCAGCCTTATTCTTGTGTCCCATGTTCCATTTTTGGAGGAATAAAGCTGAAAAAGTGTACAATTTAATTATATTGTCTGCTTAGCTAAAGCTTTGAGAGAGAGAGAGAGAGAGAGAGAGAGAGAGAGAGTTGGCTGGTACTGACATTGTGTACATGTAATAATATGATATTATCCTTGTAGTGAAAGCAATGAGAGGCTGGATCATGTTTATCTATTTTTGATCCAAAGAAATACAATGCGCTACACAACAAGGGGGTGGCTTTCCCTCTGCCTTAAAAAAGCATCAACCTTGATAATTGCTGGAATATTTGTTTTAGTACAAACAAGCAACTTTTCTTTCACGGTGTATAAATGGCAATTTTTTATTCTTTTCAAAAATTAATTTTAGCTTTTACTAGCATCTCTAACTCAAAAAAAGGGTTTTGTTTGTTTTTCTTTTTTTAGCTGGAGTCAGGGCTTGAATGCCATTCTAAAGAGATGTAAGAAAAATCAAGGGTCAATAATTCAAAATTTTCTAAATTTTTTTTCTTTTCCCTATTGATAAAGTTGCAGAGTGGGAATTATTGGTTTTTCCTTTTTGCTGAATTATTGGTTATACGAATGCAATTTCGACCAGTTTATTTATGAAACACACTAGCCCCCAGTGCATTTGCAACGCTTGCTCCCCCTGCCCCTGCGGGTCCTCGAGTGTGTCCTAAGTATGGGTGGTGTCTTAAGTAACTGCTTTTCTAAAGCTGGCTTTACCTTTTTCTATTTCAGCTACTTTTGAGGATGTTTCTTTTGTAAAACTGCTTAGGCCTAGATACCCAATTCACTACTTACCTGGTTACCTTTTTTTGCTCTAAAAAATAAAGATAGCCAATTCACTTGGAGACAGCCTACGGCCACAACTCACTAGTGTACATCTAGACAAGTTGGAAATGGTCCTGCACTTTCAAGAAATTCCCTCCTTCAGGTGAAATAGAAGAGTAGTGTTAGGAGCACACCTAAATTCACACCTTGCTTGCTTGTGGTGTGGATTTGGGCGTGGAAATGAGCATATCCCTAACATTACTCAAAATATAAAAATAGAAAAAGCTAGCCCTAGATTTGGGTATGGGCAAGTACTTTATAACTTAATTACTAAAGTATGTATTGGCAAGTACTTTATAACTTTATTACTAAAGTATCCAAATTGCTTTGTAAGCATAAACACTACTTAACAATGTTCGAAAATTCTTTTATAACCAAAATTCTTTTATGGGTTATGTTAACGGACATTGTAAGGTGCCCATTAAGAAATTGTTTTATGTTAAAATTTTTTCTTTATAGGATATAGAGCTAGTAGAGCTAACATTTTGAGTTTCACTTATCACTTCAATCGTATTTTCAGCTACTCATTAATTCGTGCCAATTTTTTATTAGCTGAACCCCACAATAACTTATTCTTATTAGATATCTTACGGTGCTCGTTAATATTTTCCTTTTCTTGATTTATATATATATTTTTTCCTCAAGGCCCTAAATATGTTTTTCTCTCCATATTTAGCTGTTATTTATCTATTATTGGTTATCGAGATACTCTTTGCACATATAATATTGGTTGGACTTATGCAATCAAAATAAACGGTTTGAAGAATACAGAATACCTAAAAAATACCTAAAGGAGTAGGGAAATACAATAATACAGAATACCTAAAGGATTAGGGAAATACAATGTTAAATGTCCTTTGTACCTAGGAAGTAATTTGGATATTTTTAAGAAGTCTCGCAATACTTGTTATTAGTCATACCTCATGGACATTTTTTTTAACACCTTTTTTAAAAATTAGATTTAAACAGTTTTGGCCAGCTGGAAAGGTTATAAAGAATGAAACAGACAGAAACTAGGGTACCTTACATTTAAGGACGTCGGGGCCCGAACCAATACTTCGATTTTGGATAAGATAAATAAGACACTTCTGTATAGAAATACGCAAAAGAACCTATTGGGTTGGTGTCCTACCTAGTGAATAGACTTTTTAGTTTAAAAAAAAAAAAAACCCAAGTTGCCTTTGGGCCCATTGGTCCTGCCACCCTGGTTAACCAAGAACTTTGCCTTTGTGTGACCAAAACGGCCCCAACTATTTCTGGTCCCTCCTACTCTAATGTGGTTAAAGATCCAAGGTAAAAAAACAAAAAAAATGTAAAATTTGGAAATGATGGTACGGTATGTACTAGTAGGTCTTATGGTGTTAGAGTATGTAGCTACTGACTGCTGAGTTGGTTTGCATTGATTAGAGAGTACACAAAGGGCAGCCTGGCTGGCTGGCTGACAGTAGATGACCGTTCTGAATGATTCTCCTTGAAGAACGTAATTGAAATTGTCATAAAGTTGAAGAATCTGAGCCTTTTCTCAACAGTTTAATGTGGTGCATGAGTGCATTATATCATGGCGCTTCGCAACAAAACCTGACCATCATTCATCATCCTTGCGGCTCCATTATAGCTTAAGTCTCTTTTTTTTTTTTTTTTTTTTTTCATAAAAAAAAAAGTCCCTTTTTTTTTTTGGTACTTATTTTTAATTAAAAGATCCTCTTCTGTAAAGATTTTTATTTTCTTAATATTATGTTAATTCAAATTTAAGACAGTGAATAAATTACAAAAATAGTTATAAGTATAATAAATCAACCATTAATATACTAGTTGGTGAGATTGACATATAAATCTCACATATAGGTTTTATATGTCAGACATATACACATTTTTTATTAAAAACGGACATATACAATTTTTTTATTAAAAACGGAGATTTCGTAAGAGAGTATGAAGTTTTTTCATATAATTCTTTTTTAGAGTAGTTTTAATTTTACATTTAGCTTTTCTACATTAACTTTTTATGGCTATATTCAAAACAATGGGCTGATGTTTAAAATTAGTTAAACAACTCAAATATTTAATGTCTTTATTATTCTAAATGCTTTAGATTGATTTAATAGATAATTTTTCAGTTTTCTCTTTTGTACACAAGAACTAAGTTTAACTTAGAATTGCAAGAGTTGAATTCAATGGATTTGGTAATATGATTATTTGTCTCTACACATTTATCCAACTAAGCATAAATAGAAACCTCCTTAAGAGTTGTCCTTCAAGAACTAAGTTCAATGTAGAATTGCAAGAGTTAAATTCAATAGATTAAGTAATATGATTATTTGCCTCTGCACATTTGTTCAATCAAGCATAAAGAGTAACCTCCTTTAAGAGTTCTCCTTCAATATAAACTTTAATGGAGTGATTTTTAAAGAATAAAGTGGGAGCAGGAGTTTTGATTTGAGATGATAATGAGTTGCTCATTACAACATTGAGTTGCAAAGGGAGAGAAATTCGGATTTTGAAGAGTCAGAACTAGCAGCGATTGTCCAAGCTATTAGTTTTGCAATTGAAATAGGTGGAAGATATATCATCTTAAAGGGAGATTTAGAATATGTTATTGACAATTTTCTATCCAAGGAGGAAGATAATTCATAGTTAGGAGCCATGGCAAAGGCAACAATATTAAGAATGAGCATTCTGCATGGTCATAAAGATAATTTCACAAGAAAAAATATAGTTTCTTATAAAACATTTTAAAATAAATTTATATTGTACCATGCATCGCATTCAGCTAGTTAACCAAATTAATAAAGTTATTTGTCGTCACTTGTCAATAAAATACATGTAACTTTGAATCCTATCTAACATTTTTTTTTTTAAAGAAAAAAAAAAAAAACTCATTAGTAATTTGTCCCAAAGATAAAGAGATAAGCCATAAAGTGGACGTTATAAAATTTTTATTAGGAGACCAAAATTATTATAGATTTGAAATCTCCTAAACAATAAAATTAACTTATTGTTGGGTCAAATTTTCGGTTAGTACATGTGTTGTGCTTTGATACGTCAACGATTGGACTTGGGGTTGTTAATGGAATTTGCTGGTCCTTGACGTGGATGACAATGTCGTTAGACTTGAAATCACAGATGTAAGGACTACTTGAGTCTGTAAAGAGATATTGTGTTTTGCACTACACAAATAATGCGTATTAATATTTTATAGGCAAGCATATACCTACTTATCTGTTATGAACAAATATATCAATTTTAAGAGTCACGCTTTAACTGAATACCTCTTTAGTTTATTTATCTCTATAGTAATAATTTTAACGTCTTGTTAAGTAATACTATCCACCAAATAGAAGGATATTCTATATAGGAGGGTGTATCATGTTATGGTGTGATCACCCATCATAAATTACACACTAGCATCTCCCACTTAATCACACCATAACTAATAGTGTTAGTTGTAGTCGATATGAACAATGGTCCTTGCCCTGTGCCAACTCTCATCTATGATATTCATAAATCGGCATTAGTGTACGACTCTGGCTAACTTGTGTACATATCTTTGTCATCCTACACTGACCACACAATTCATTATGTGCTATTTTTGCAACATAATCCAGGTGACTTTCAATTCACTATCTTTCGAGTGAACGACATAGGTCTCCCAGCAATGTAGCTGCTGCAAAGGGAGTTTTAACCCACACCCATTTGATACCAATGACTTCAACCATACATACTTATATATGTGTTGACCTACGCTGAAATTTTCATATTGTACTTCCTCAAAGCCAATATTCATGAAAGTTTTCCTTGAACAAGGTTATTAGAGACTCTCCATTAAAACAAGCTCAGCTGGATGATGATGCATGTCAGTGGGCTTTACATTTATGTCTTAATTCAATTAGTTTATTTCGTCACATTTATTAACCCACACCTTATGTTACATATATGTATTTCAATTTCACATGACGTATCCACGAACTCAAAAGTCACAAGTCTTGTGCATACACACATAACATAATGGACATGTGTCAATTAGGAAGACATAATTGATTCATGATGCCAAAGAAGACATGTCAAGATGATATAGATGCATATTAGGAACAGGTGTCAAGTATTATGAACATGCACATTCCTTTTTTATTGCCATCCCACACGTTTTACCAAGAGTGATTTCATTTGGCTTCTTCTTGTTTCCATGGTTTAAAGACCACGTCATCTAATTGCACCGAATGCCGATCATAGAACTAACCATTGGGAACATCCTTGATATGAATCAATGCTTCCATTTGAAAACCCCGGCTACATCTGTACTCCTCGTTTGGCTGCCAAGTATATTCACCACAACTATTCATCACGAGTAGCAAATCAAGCCAATTGCATAACTCTTGCCTATTTTCCTTTTTTATGAACTCTATCAAGCCAGTCTAAAATTAGTTGCATAGTAAAATGTATAAGTTTAAACCATAGAAAAAAAATGCACTAATATCAAAGAAAATTCCCAAACAACTTAAAAAAAAGAGAAAGGCCTAAACCCGACTATAAACCCATATATTTGTTGACACAATCTTGAAATTGCATCAAGAACCTATACTCTTGAGTCTGATGTCACAGTTGGTCCCTGTTGTGTATGACAATGTTGTTGGACTGTAAATCAACTTGAGTCTTCAAAGAGAAATTGTGTTTTGCCACATCATTGCACAAATGAATGCTCAGAGGTTTTACTATTTATAGGCAAGCATATACCTCTTGAAAAGAAACATATCTATTGTAAAAAGATATATTAATTGTAAGAGTCACACTCTTACTCAAATACTTCTTTAATTAATATATCTCTATATAAACAAATCTCACATCATGTGAGGCAACACCATCCACTAAATAGTAGGTTATTAATTATTATATATATAAAGGTGTACTATGTTATGGTGTGATTAATTACCACAATTATACACGGACATAATTGAGTTTGAAATTCTTCCCAATGAGTTACTCGTTTTGGCTACTACTATAATGTTTTTTCCAAAAATTAAAATTGCATGATAAATATTTAAAATAGGATAGTGGATGGTTTCAGAGAGATTTTTTATTTATGAAGCGAAGTAAGCTAGAAATAAATAGTTATATAAAAGTATAACGTAACAAAAATAATGCTTATAATGTGAAAGAAAGTTGAAATAACTATGCACAAGACTTGTCTTGTAGTGGTTTGGGTTGCAAGCAGTGATGAAAGCATTCAATAATAACACTCAGTATTCAGTTGTCGTGGAAGGTGCTTATTAGTATAGGGGCACCCTAAGGCGTAAGGTATTAAGCAAAGCAGGATATGGAGCATTTGGTGGTGACGCCATGAAACATTCAACGATGAGACATTCAGGGACGCATCATGAAATATTCAATGGCATGCTAGAATGGGCCATGTAACCGTCAACAAGTAAGAGATATTGTGAGAAGTTATTAGGCTCTTGAGAACTTATTCTAAGTCATCGATCGAAATCAGAAAAGTTTATATGGGAGAGCACATTCTAGTCAGCAAAACTATAAACTTTGTTTCATGGAAGTTGTTAAACGCCTGCAAGGAGTAAAGTCTCATGTATAACTTGATAATAAAGCAAGAGAAGAAATCTAAAGGGATGCTTTTGTATATGCTTAATTTTACAAATTGACTGACTTTGCTTTATTTCTTAAATTGGAAATTAGTTGGGTGGAAGTAACATTTAGGTTTGGCCACAAAGGATTGCATTTAAGGCATATCAAAGGTTAATGTTAATAGCCTTAGAAAAAGAGGAAATTGGTTGGGGGTATCCCAAGTTGACACCTTGACCACGGGCATGTTTGACAAGTCAGCCAATTATTAAGAAAATCAACGGATTGGGATCTGGTGGCACCGTTCAATTCACCCTAGTCCCTCACATTTTTTTTTTTTAATTTAACTTTTTTACTTTTTTATAGCAACTTTTTTTTTTTTTTTTAAGAAAACTTTTTTATAGCAACTTTAAATCTCAACTATCTATACCAATTGCATTAGGTGCAATTAGTCATTAAGTGTAAAATTCATTAGTTTACATATGAACACGTAAAGTTATGTAAAAATATATGATTGTTACAATATAGTAACCGTGTTAATTTACACTTTGAATTTAGTTTTCTATTCTTTTTTTATGTATCCTAGGTATAAAAGAATAGAGTGAATACTAGTTTTTGTGTGTAGAGAAAGAGAAATAATTATATCAAGAAAATTTGATATTTTAATGAAATGTGATATAAAAATAAATAATTTGATGTGAATTGTTTTAAAAAGTTAGTAAGTAAAATAAAAAAAAATAAATTCTTAGGCTAAAATAGACAAAATTTTTTGCTCGAGCTAATCTCTTATCCGGTTATCCCCCTTAAGTAAAAGTTGAATTTTCCATGAGCATGGGGCAAGGGAGTTAAATAGAATTTCATATGACTTCAGCAGGCCTTGTGGCCCTGTTTATAGATGGCCATATAACTTTTGGCATGTGCCACCTATGGCTGCGTAGGGTCTCTGGGCCCCGAGTCTCCTGTATAAGTTAAATGAGACATGTTTGCCTACTTGGGCTTCAAGGACTGATATATAACATGTCAGAAGAAACACCTTTTCTCCAAAAAGTGAAAAACAATACATGCTGGTCTAGTTTTGCTCATTTTTAGACTTGGGTCTCAAGGTTTGACGTATAGTGTAGTCGGCCGAAAAATAGTTCTCAACATTTATATATCAGATCTTAAATATTTAAAAATATATATTAATTTTTTCGTAATTTTATCTTTTTAATTTATTTTTCATTGACCGTTAAACAACTTAAAGCATCCGCATCAGTAGATGTAAAAATTTTGCAAAATAAAAAATATTTTTTCTATTTTACACACTAATTTTTGCAAAACATCCACATTAGTTTGTTTATTCTACACATTTAATTCAATAAAATATTCATCTTCACACTTCTCTCTAGAACCTCACACAGACCCATCACAACCCAAGCCACCATCAACGATCAATCCACACCCACCATCAACCCACCCAGCCACCATCATCAACCCACCCAGCCATCGACCTACCCAGCCACCATCACCCACTGATCAAACAAAGAATAAAAAAGATCAAAACCCCAAAACCCACTGATCAAATGGAGAATCCCAAAATTGATCAAACAAAGAATTAAAAAGGATCAAAACCCAAAAACCCACTGATCAAATAGAGCTTTGGCGGCGATTAGTGGTGGCACGGCGAGAGCTTTGGCAAGTGAGCTTCGGTGGCGATCGGCGGTGGCATGGTGAGAGTGAGCTTGCTTCGGAGATTAGTGGCATGGCTTGCTTCAGAGATCAGTGGCGGCTTGCTTTGGAGAGAGAAACAAATAGTAAAATATTAAATGCAAAGCTACAGTAACTGTGCAGATATGCACAGTTACTGTAGCATTTTTGTAAATATGCACAATTTTGCAAATACTAATGTGAGTGTTTTTTTTTTTGGGTTAAAATGTGTTAAATTCACACATTTTTGCATTTTGCAAGCATTGATGTGGTTGCTCTTATATTTTAGTGTTTGATGATTTATTTTGATAAATTTTAGTAGTGTATTTACCATAATCGGGGCTTGGTTTCACTTTACTTCGAATTTTTTGAAGGAACTCTCCTTAATTATCTGTGGAAAATTGTTAGTATTCCAACTTGTGTAATTTTGACTAATCTTGCACTTGTTTGTGTAAGTGATCAGGTATCTATATAAACCTAACTTCTTTCGTTAATTTGGTACTCCTAAAAGGATTGGTAATTCAGCCAATTTATTCGGTTGTGCACCATCTAAATTGCTTGACAATTGCTAGTTACATGTTTAGCTCATTTGCTTAGTGAGCAACTATAAATTGAAAATTTTCATGCACATGCCAAATCATACCATCAAGTACCTGCTTTAGTGTATGTCTTAAATTCAATATTAAGAAAAAAATTAGATAAAGAACACTAGAAATTAGAACGATTGAAATCCATTTAACATGTAATCAAATCCTATAACATTAGAAAGGTTCAAAATACTTTCAACTTTTATTTTCATCCCAACAATTGTCACTTTAACCTTTACTTAAACAATGAGCCAACGATTGTTTTCGTATAGGAAAACCCAAAGAGGCCCATATATATAAGGAGTGACTTAATAAAGTAGCAAATTAACCATGCATATAATGCCAAACCAACAAGCCCATGCAAATTTACTGGCCAGCAGCAAAGGTCTCAACAGGGAAATTCTTTGTGATTCCAGCAAGACTCTTGAAGTTAATCTTCCCAGTTGGCGGATCATCAACTGTAATCTCACTCACTGGAGGCCAGAGCATGAACTCCTTAGCCTTCACTCCTTTGAGCTTCTTGATCCTCTTCTTCTCAACGTAGCCAGTGATCTCAGTGTCATAGCTCATGACTAGCTTGCTAATCTTCTTGAACTCATGCTCAACGTTCTTCTTTTGTACAATCCACATGTAGCCAGTGTTTTTCACATACCCGACTTCGATCACGTCGGCTAGAGGGAGAAGTCCCAAAGGGAGTTCAAATTCTTGGAGAAGAGAGTTTGCCAATCTCAGTCCCTCTTCGTGGCCTTTCTTGACAATGCCTCCTTCCTTTTCTGCCATTGTTGAAATCTTTGGTAACATTTTTAGTCTTATAACTTTGCTTGAATGTTGTTGCAAGAGGAATGCGGATGCGGCTGGCTTTTTATATACTTTGTAGATGAGAGACCAAATATATGGGACAGGTGGAAACCAATGTTAATTTCATTGTTATAGTCGTCGGGCGGCTTGATCCACCAATTTTGTTCTCCTTGTCAACAAGCTTCTATTCACATTTTTGTGCCGGTTACAAGGGCAAGTTCGTTACTATTTTTCCTAATAACTGACCTTCCTTCTTGTCTAGTCTCCTATAAACATGTGGGGCCAGCAAGTCTTACGGCCCAGCCCACTTCGTTTCTGGGCCGAAGACCCGAGCCGAGGATGCACCCAAAACCCGAGGAGGAAAACAAGGAGCCCAGGAGCCCAACTTGACACGCCGAGGATGGCCCTGTCCTCGGGCGTCTGATACCTTCAGACAACCAGCAATGCACTTAAGGGAACCTTCCTGACCATGCCAAGAACAGAGAGGCAGTACCACGCGCCAGCAATGGAAGCCTAGAAGAGGAACAAGCTCATGACAAACTGTCACCTCCGCATTTAGTGCACCTGACTACCGCCCTGGCCGCATTAATGAGGAAAGGACTCCGCACCAGTGCCACCTTGGTTGCCACGACTCCCAAAGAGAATGAGAAGGCGGCTGATGGGACAAGCACTTGAGTAATGTTCTGATCGCTCAACAAGTGTAGGGCTAGGATTGGTTGGGTAAAGGGTATATAATGTAAGGGAATCCCTCCTGAGTAAGGGGGGAGTGGAAGGGAAAAAAAGCCTCCCCGGCCATGGGCCGAGGAGCATCCCCCAGTTGTAAACTGTTCTAAGTATTTTTTCAATAAAAGAGAAAGGAGTTCATGCTTCGTGAACGCCGGCCAGCGCCTAAACCTTTGATCCACTCTCTACAAATTCATTGTTCTGGGTTCGTTGGACCTTTGACCCATATCCTTTGGGCTTGGGCAACAAAAACAGACCTTACAAAACAAATTAAAGCTAAAAGGAACTTATTAGAAAAATACAAATAACCTGAAAGTTTTCCACTTAAAATCTGCCAACAATAACTTAGTAATATGTTTGACATTTATTAAAGTCAAAGAAAAGAAGAGAAAAAGAAAATTCAGAGAACAAATAATGAAGAATGAGAAATAAACGGGGCCATAAGGCCTTTTCAAGTGCAAGATAGAGGCCGGAGGGATTCAATCTTGTGTTGGAAGTTAATTTTGTACCGAACACCATTTTGATTTGGCCAAGAAAGCTGATTTTGTATCGATTAATATCAAAGTACCAAAATTTTGAGGTTATCGTTATTTATATATTTTAAAACACACACACATAAATAATTTAAAATTCACATATTTTATAAACTTTTTTTATGAAGCATATTTTATAAACCCAAATATTAATCTAAATATATTAATCCAATGTATTAGTTTAATGTTTTATAACATTTTTTAATAATTCTTTTATTGTATTAATCAAAACGTCAATACCAACCAAAACATTTGAAAAATCTCCAATACAATCACTACATACTAGTATTTCATAAAGTATATTTCAAATAACTATTGGTACCGGTATAATGAATATGTATTACAATACAATTGGTATTGGTACGATATTAACTTCTTTATTACAGAAATTTCAAAGGCTTTTCTTTAGAGGGGGGCTAGATAAATAGGAGGGAGGGAGGGAGGGTTTGAACACCGGTACCATAGATCACAGAGATTGTCTACTAAGCTATTATTTGAACCTTGGGAGCATGAGCATTATTGGTCTCTACGATATAAGGTATTGTGATTTAATTCCACAATTCCAATTGACATTAGAGTAGCCAGGATTAGTGAAGAGAGGGTCATATAAGCTTTTAAACTTTGGTAACCAAGCTCCAAATGATCGAAAGAGTTAGGCGCCAAGTATAGATACTGACGTGGCAGGACGAGTGGCTAAGGCTGACACGTCAGCTAACGAACTTTGCAACAAACTCACGAATCGAGTCTCACTGGCCGGGCCTTTTTCACTTTCAGACTCGCGTATATATATATATATTATGTAGTCATAGAGAGCCTTTCCAAAATCCAAAATCAAAAATCAAAATCCTCCAAACAGAAACAGAAGAAGTTGGCAATGGAGTTTCAGAGCGAAAAGGGGATGAGATCGAAAGTGAAAACGAGAACCGAAAAGGTGTCACTGGAGAATTACATCGATTTCGTTCTCTCTAACAAGCAAATCGATCTCACCGTCAACTTCCTCAACCAAGTAATCTCTCATTTCGCTTTCTCTTCTTCTTCTTCTTCTTCTAATTTCGTTATGATGCTTCTTTCATTTTTTTTTTTTGTTTTGTTTATCACTGAAAACTTAGAAAGTCGTCTCAAATCGTTGAATGTTTTGTGTTGAATTTTTGCAGATTATCAACATGCACGGGTTCAAGAAAATCCACAAGGTTCAAAAGGTGACAATGAAATCACACTCTCTAATCTCTCTCTCTCTCTCTCTGAATTACTGAAACTAGCTATATATTAGTATTAGCCTCTGTTTGATTGCTGAGAAATTGGATGTGAAATCAATTGTAAATCAAATGACCACTGTTTGGCTGCCGAGAGAACAAAGCAAAGAATAGGAGTGTTGTTTTACGTTTCTGTCTATACTGCTCTGAATCATCAATGAAGTTCTTAGCCTCTGTTTGGTTCCAGAGAAAATGAAAGGAAAAAGAAGAGTTGATGAATACTATGGACTTGACGTGATATTTTTGTTTCCAGAAAAAAATTGAGAGCTCAACAAACTCTGCCAAATCTCACACTGGAATCAACTAAGAACTAACAACAAATTGTATATAATTTTATTTTAGTACTTTTTTTGGTACTTTCAAAAGCTCAGTTAAGTGTTATTCTATCATATGTACATTTTCTTTTACGTTTCTGTCTATATTGAACTGAATCATCAATGAAGTTCTTAGCATCTGTTTGGTTGTAGAGAAAATGGAAATGAAAAAAAAAAAGTTGATGAATACTATGGTTTATGATATTTTCGTTTCTAGAAAAAGTTTCGGCTCAAGAAACTCGGCCAAAATCTCACATTTGAGAAGGCAAACAATAAATTGTACATAATTCTAGTTTAGTGCGTTTTTTTTTTTTCTGAGCAAGAGTATGAGTAACCAAACGGATCCTAATGAAGTTATCGTTACAGAAAGTGCTGACGGACGCGGTGAACACTCTGGATCTGGTGGATCCATCGCGATCAACACTAAACGACAACGTTTCGTGCTTCGCGTTCGTGACGCTGGAGGACGTAATCTTGGACCTCTGCGACCTCAATTGGCAAGAGTGCTGCGTCACCTCCATCCAAACCCTCAACTCCTGGAAACACTGCGGCGTCGTCTCGGGTGGTGCGCCCGACCCGATTAAGCCCAAGGCTTCGGATCCGATAGGAGTCGCTGACGTGTTCGGCGGAGATGGATCCACGTCGTCGTGTGTGGTCGGGTCGGATTACTCGGGCTTGGAGCGAAGATCCGGGGTTGGGAAGCTTGTGCCTAAGAGGAAGAGATCGAATTTGACGAAAGGAAGAGTTGGTGGCTGCCCTTCGGGTTGCGTTTCTGCCGGATCTTTCGGGTCCTGCTGAATGGATCGAGTCGGGTTATTTCCTGCGTTTTGGCGGGAAGTATGTGGTGCGGTGCGCCGGTGCGTACTGTGTAGTGTGTAGTGGTAGATCTGTGGTTTGTTGAAGAGATAGGGGTATTTTTGTCTCTCAAGTATTCTCACCTTCGGTTAAGGACTTGCGCACTAGTTGGGAATTTGGGATTAGAGCTATGATTGTATTTTCTGTATTTAGGAAGGGTATTTCATGCACAGTGGTGGTGACAGCTCTTTTTGCGTGATAAAGTACGAAACAAACTTAATCGAGTTAAACAAAAAAAATTCGAAAGCCTCTGCTTTAGAAACAAAAATATTTGAGAAAGGGTTTTTTTTTTGGATCATTGTCTTTTTGTTCCATATAATTCGCATTCTATTCTTGAAACCAGTGTGCGTGTACAAACTATGTGTGATTAACTTGCAGGAGTCAATTATGTTCCTAAATCCGAAGTCATGAATTACAGCAATCATTCATTGGTGGGGAGCAAAAATGTTTCAGATTTGACGTGAGGATTGAAGGATAATCCAATAGATGGGATAGTATGTGTGAAGTTTATAGTGACTTTATGTTTGTCTAAATACGATAATTTCATTAATTTTTTGTCATCACTAGTGGTTGTCAAGTTATATGAAATAATATTGATTTGATATATCGCTAAGACTATTAACAATGTATCTTATTATATCCTTCTAAAAAAAAAAGTATCTTATTATACATGTACCGTATTCATATTTTTTTGTCATCACTAATGTTGGTCCAATTATATGAAAAGTATTGATTTGACATGTCTGGCTGTTACTAATGTCTTATTATTCATATGAATTGCTTTTGATGATATTTTGAAGATTTTGGGGTATATATATTTGCGGGGTTTTAAAGGTAGTTTGATTATTTTTTTTAAGGTTTTAGGTATATTTCAATTATTTTGGAGGTGTACAGTGTATATTGGTCATTTTAATAGCAGTTTTATCATTTTAGAGATCTCCATAGTATTTTGGTCATTTTATAGAAAGATTGAGAAATGAGAGCTTTGTTCTCTTAAGGTTGAAAATGTATTACATCCCTGAAGAATATAAAACATTTTCTCTGTTTTGATGACATGGGAGAACTTTACCCAGAATATAAAACATTTTCAACCTCAAAACCTCAAATAAGGTGTTTTTCTTGGTAAATACAAAAAAAATGAAAGAGAGGCTAAGTTTTGTGTACGAATTATGGATATTAGAAGTGAGGGCAAAATGGCAAATGGACGAAACTTGTTGAATTACTTAAAGATTTGCCAAGTATTTCAACAATTTTTTCTGCCTTTCACTTATTCTTTAACAGTAGATAAGCATATGCCCTGCATTATCATCAGGTAAGGGACAATGACAACCGACAAGCCTAAAGGGGGAGAGCGAGTGCATGCTGCAGAAAATAAATGATTAATTTAACAGTTAAAATACAAGTTCAAATCAAACTCTTCTCCAAAATTGTTCAAGAGACTAAAAAAAATATAATTCACGAAATTTGCAGCAGCCATAAACGTTTTGCAACACACAAATATATTTAAAAATTACACATCTAAAATTAAAGTTGAAGTGCACAAAAAATCGATATCAAACTTCAATATAATCATGCAGATCTTAAAAGCAGGCTCTTCAAAAGATGAAAAAGCCTTTCAAGTTATTAAAGATGACTAACAAATAAATGAAGTTCTTCAGAAGAATCATCTTTCATTGATCAACTCAGAAATCATTTGTTCATTCCTGATGATGACTCTCAGTTAATTGATGTTCTCAAGAAGATTCATCTTTCATAGATCAAGTCACAGATCATTTTTCCATTCATATTTTTAATACCAAATGACAAACCAACCATCAAGTTTAACAGACATTTTAGAGATTGATATGTTGACCAACAAGCTCATCAGGCTCCACTTGCATACAGACGGGTCCATTCCTTGGCTGCAAGATTCAACGAAACAAGGGCCAGTAATAAGTAATGATACACATGACAATAATGCCTTGTAAACTCAACTGAAATCATTTCATCACATCAGATCAATTATTTTAGGGTGAAATAAAACATTTTTAATCCTTACATAAAAACAACCAATATGGGTATAAGATAAATGAAAAAGTATCAACTATGGAACTTTTCCAGGCCACATGGCTACCATCTTGGTATAAGCTAATAGAATAACTAAAATTATTATTCATATTACCTGTTTCAACAGCTTCAGCTTCATTTGTCTTCCAATGCTTTGCAATGTTCTCGGAAAGTGGATCATCAGGGTTTGGAGCACTCAAAAGAGCTTGGATGCTGACACAGTAAATAATGCAACATTGAAATAAACTCAATTAGCTTTGCTTTAAATACCATATCACGACCCAAGATCCCATCATTTAAATGATCAATTTTTTTTTAAAATTTTTTATCTACCTTTCTTTTCCAAGTGACGAGCTTCAGATTTTTGTGAGACTTAAAGTACCATAATCCTAATATTACAGCAATCCTCGTTTTTTTTTTTTTTTGGTGGGGGGGGGGGGGGGGGCGGTGGGGGGGTGGGATAAGTAGACATTTTCCAAACTTTATAATGAAGGAAAACTACTTTATGTATGCTTTTTAATTGAAGCACCAAATCACCTCAGCAATACTGTTCGGATTTGGAGGGCTGGACTCCATTTGTCTTTAAGAATATCGAGGCATATCCTTCCAAGCTGCATGAAAATACCCCTTATATTCAGCAATAATAAACAAATGATTTCTGGCCAAGGAAATGAGTGAAAGGGAGCAGGAACTACTTGCCTTATCAATATTAGGATGATATATTTTAGTCAGGAAGCGAACCTGTTACCAAAACTGAATGAATTAAAAAAAAATAAAAATAACAAAGCCCAAGGTTGGGAAGCAACAACCCAACTACAGCAAAGGGACTACAGTTAAGAAGCACACAGGTAGAAGAAACTCAAACTAAGACTTTCCTCAAAGAAATTAAAATTAATAAAATAAACTTAATTGCTATGTTACAGAACGAACAGCCACAAATTCAGCCATTATTTGGTTTCTGTGTGGGCCAGACAAATGGATAAACAAACAGAATGGAATATTACAAGATACACTGATTTCATCCACTCTAGTAAAGAAAATATTTTGAAACACAGCAGCGCAAAATCTGTTTGACTAAAACGGAAACACTTTTACATGAGTGACAGAAAAGAACAGAAAACTGAGTGCCTAAATCAAGAATTGGGAGATCATAACTTGAATGGTTGTTATCAACATAACTTATACAAGTCACAGATCAATATTTACATTGTAACAGTAACAAATCAGCAGAATCTTTGCATGCATCTCAGATATTTTGAAGTCAAACAAGTCCAATATTAATTGGAACCCTCCTGCTTATGCTTTAGTATTTACCCTATTCAGCAAGGTATTAAATCAATTGGTCCCTCCACAGGAACATAGGCCAGATGTACCCATTAGTTTAGTACCATGGATTTCTTTAAAGTAAATTTTATGTCATAATGCTGCCGTTCTCATACAATACATTTCCCTTTTGATAAGTAAATAAGTCATTGAAAGTTGCAAAAGGGTCAGAACCCAAGTACTCAGAAAGTGTACAGCTCATACAATACACTTTCTACAATAATCATGTTATTTGACATTGCAATTACTACAAACCAGCCTCTTTCAACACCATGTTGAAAGCTCTTCAGATCTGATTCTTCAGTGGACCACTCAAAGCCTATATAAAACTGCAAAATACTAACAATTTTATCATACAGGCTTCAACTTACTTGTATGTATGTTAGCTTCTACTCTTCATTTGAACAATGAAAAACAAAATCTGGAGAGCTTTTCTCCACGCTGTTGAGTGTAAGCTCAAACCATCAATTGTTTCATATATGGAACATATATTGTGTTGAACATGGACTTTATTAATAAAATTATTTATCTATGCTTGAAGAACCTGTCCAATGCTTCAAATATATATCCTGCGCTAAGATACTAATAATAATTACTATACAGATCTCAAATATCTGTGAATTTTACTAAAATGAACTTACAAACCTCAAATATTTCAGTCCTGTAAATTTCTTTCTCCAGTAGATGGTGTTGATGGAAAGTAAAACCCAATTAATTTTTTTGGTTACTTAACTTCTAAGTGCTCATCACGGTTATGCAATAACCAAAAAATGCAAAAGCATAGATTTAACATGCTGGGCTGAGAGAAATCTGGTATAAGTTCAAACAGGTCCAAAAAAGTCTATGCATACAAAGATGAAAAAAAGGTTTTTTATATATAAAGAAGAAAAAAAATGCAAGCAACTCAGAAAATTTTAATTTACTGCAACCGGTGAGATTTTGGATTCACAATACTCTCATTTTAAATGCCAATTGATCAACATCCACAAAAGCCAAATTACCCAATAATATTGTAAAAGATATTAACTTCCCCACACTTTTTTTTTTTTTTTTTTTTTTTTTTCGTTTTTCATTCTTTTGAGGTCAAACATAATGCATAAGCTTTCAGTAGCCAACATTCATGTGATAGCTAAACAGATGTAATTAATACAACAAAAAATGATAAAGGTTTTGGTTATAACTTCTTGGCATACCAGGTGTCACCTCTACAGAAGCATAACGCAAATAAACAAGATGTGATAAAAAACAAACATGCGACTTTGAAAGTGCAACTTGTTTGCATCTATTAGTTGCATGGAAATTACCATTAGGCTTCAAGTCCCAAAAGAATATTTACTTAAAAGTACAACAGCCAACAGATCATAGCCTAGACCTGTTTAAACATTCACAATCAGATAGACAGGAAAAGAAAATATAAGCAACACTTAAAAGTCTAAGTTGCCATTACAACAATTATCGAATAACATAAGCCACACATCTCTTCAGACAAGCAACCATCTGAAACAGTAGATATAACTGTATCCGGGCTCTCAAGCAAGATAGCGGATGAATGCCTTCATAATGATCAAATGAACAACCATTGAACCTCAAAAAGATAGCATAAAATGGCATCAAAATATGCCTAAACATCATATTACCTTAGGAGCTGCCATTGGATATTCTTCAGGAAGAAACAATTCTAATTTGAACACTCCACCTATATAACATTCAAGATATAAGAAATTAGATCATACATCAGTAGATGAAAAGGGAAGTTATCAAAGGGACAAAGTGATAACAAATGCTTTTATTAGGTTCCAAAAAATCTGCAGGATATTATCAGTTATATGGATGTCCTTTGTGTAATGATAATTCACAAAGAAAGAGGCAATAAAAAATATTATAATCCATAGGACTAATGAAGGATTCCAAATTCAAAAGTGCCAATAAAGAATATTCATAGGGGGAAAAAATCTCCTATAATGCAGTCCACAAGAGAAACATTGCTATTTTTATAACTACCTTCATAAGGAGATTGAGCTGGACCAAGAATCATAACATTGAAATATCGCATATTGTCTTCGGAAGGAGAAGCACTTATTCCGGGAGCTGTATACAAATGTCACAAAACATGCATTATACAATTAAGCTCTTTGATTAGAACTGGCATTTTATGAGAAGAATCTACAACAATGTAGCAAAACAGGTTCAATCTTCATAATGTAACCATCCCATACATGATATAGCTAAAGAAGGCTTAAGTGGCCCATCATTTCTAGCTTCTTGACATAATATTTAGTTTTGTAAAATTTGAGCCCCTGCCTACCCCACATTGGCCAACGCATGGAAATGATAACTTAGGCTCATAGTACAGTGATGCAGTTACTTCAAGGTTAACAATGGCTACTAAATGTTGGGTCAGAGAAGGCGGTGTCATTCATGATTTCATATTATTATATAATTTTATTTTTTTTGGATAATTTCATTTTATTATATGATTTTAATTCAATTCTTTTTAAATAGCTATAGCAGCCCATGGGAACATTAAAATTCCAAAAATCAATTCATACCTCTAGCTGAATTTAACTCAGTATTATGAATTCATATTGTACTTTGGATGCCTTCTAGGTTACCCTACTCTGTAATTATTGAAAAAAGCTGTTCGTTTTTTTTACTTTCTTGACTAATATTATCACTAGTGTGGTTCAGTTTGGGTGTACTATGGAACAATGGAAGATACTATTAGAGAGGTAGAAAACCCAAAACAAGTTTTGTTGGGAACAACAGGCCTGAGGTGGTCTGACTGAAGACCTAGTCTTATCTAGGTAATACCATGCAGACAATGACAGTTCAGGTGCCTGTAATTGCCACCTTCATTCAGGGTAGCCTAACATGCAATAAAAAACAATATACCATGGAGTATAGTTCCATTTGACACTTTCCATGAGAAAACGTGCTGCTTGTCCACAGGGGTCTACTATCCCAAACCTGGGTAGAAATATATCTGTTGAAAATATTTACCAGCAATTGTGAATAGGGTCAAATGCAAAGAAAAAATGCTACTCCATCCTGAACATGATTTCCCAAATCCTATCATTAACATACAATTACTGCTTTTTTACCCCTTTCACCATCATCTATCAGTATCACACTTGTATTAAAAGAAAACATGAAAATCAGTGAAACATTACCATAAGACAAATATCTTCTTTTAATAGTCTCAAGGGACATTTGATTTGTGCAATCTTATCAAGATTCCTACTACTTTCCATGACTCTAATAACATTTCCATATTTGGTTCATTGTTACACAACTTTTTTTCCCCTCACCTTCCCACAGATATGGCAATACAATGTTTTAACTTTTAGGAATACAATTAGCATGTGTAACGGTCGTAATCTCAGATTCAGATAATTCCACTTCTTTTATCTATGTTATTACATGAGGATTTTTATGAAATGACAAGAATAACCTTACATATATATGGAGTTTCTTTTGGAAATCCAAGATAAAAGTTGTGATTATTTCGAGAATTTCATATTTTAATAAGTAAAATTCATTTTTTTAAAAAGGCCGCTAAAACGCACCACCGATGTACACTGGTAGTGTACAATTGATACATTAAAATTAAAGGCTAAAAGAGCATCGATCAAACAAATCAGGCAAAGCAATGAAAGAAAACAACCCCAAAGCATTTATCCACCCCAATAAAATCTTGAGTAAAAGCTTCAGATCATGAGATCCTTTCTCGCCAGAGACCCCACCACATGAGGAAACGACGGATCATGCTCCAAATCACATCATTACTCAACTGCCAAACTTGCCTTTCCAACTTGCTAAAGCTCCACAAAACCTTTTGGCATACCCCAATACATTCCAAGGAATCTGATAGGAACCAAACGTAGGAACCCTACGTTTCCAGGAGTATGATATGATTCCTATAATCCAAGATTCAGCAAACCAAACAGCCGGAAACATTCCCGTCAAATGCATTGGAAAACTACGGTCAATAACTGAGAATCACCCCGCTCATAAAACCGGCCCTAGTACAGTTTTTCTTATAAACCAAAACTTCACAAATTTAAAGGAAATATAACAAAATTTGCCAGGAACTTTAAATCCTCGCTATAAGAAGTGATATTAGGCCCTAAAAACTGGGTTTAGAAAATATTCTCAAAAAAGTACCCAAACATTCAACAAAAAATTCATAAATTCCATGGAATCAAAGCGTAAACCTAATTACCACCACCATCAAAGCAAAGGCATCAGCTCAAATTAGAGAGTTTCTGGTTCTTAACAGCTCCAAACACATAATCTAGCATAAATTAAACCAACAAATCTACCCGCAAATAAACAAATTTACAACCAGAGAGAGAGAGAGAGAGAAAGACCTGGTTCACTGAGAAGCCGCTGGGTTTCCTGTTCAATCAGATACAATCAAAGATCAAAACCACAACGACGATACACACATACATATATATATATATATAGAGAGAGAGAGAGAGAGAGAGAGTATAGTATAGTATAAGATCGGAAAGAGAACCTTGATAATTCTTCGAGGAAGATTACTGTTCGCCATTGATTCTTCGAAGATTTGGGGAAGAGAGAGAGAGAGAGATTGAAGTTTGCAGGTGAAGAAAGAGAAACGCAGAAAGAAAGAAAGAGAGAATTATATGGGGCAGGATCTAAAAGGTTTTAAAGGCAAGCTAAGCTAAGTCTTCTTATATAGTGGTTCGTATTTATTTTTATTTTGATTCTTCTTCTTCTTTTCTTTCTTTCTCGTGAGTCAAGGCCAAATGGGCAATTATTTGTTTTTTCAATTTTTTTTTTTTTTTTTTTTTGAGGGTGGGGAAAGTGTGTGTTTTACTTTGCTGGGTACCTAATGTTTCTCACTGACCAATCAGCCTACTTTACCCTATTTGCTTCTTTATGTATAACTTTTATTTATTTATTGAAAGTTAGAATCTTTATTATAACTTTTTAATCTATATTATAGAATGTCATTTTTAACATTTTATCCACCAAACCCTCCAGCTCCAACTACTTGACCCTTTTTTTTTTTTTAAATGTTGTAAAAAGATCAGAAAATACGTATTTGATTTTAGTAAGCTTTGAAAATTTTCAAGTTTACAAGCCCATAATTTACCATTAAAAATGTGATCAATGGTTATTTTTCAATAAAAAATTAAAAAGTTTGAATTTTCCAATTTGAATCAAGCCATAAACCTGTAGGAGATCCAAATCGAGCACTATATATATAAATTAAGAATGTATAATATTGAAGAATATAAATATATATACAGTTGAAGTAACTTATCTTTTCATTGTTTTCAAGCTTGAGCTTGAGCTCGCAATTTATGTGGTAAATCCTAAATTTAAATAATTTGACTCATTTAAGTAAATAAAATTTCTAATTCTTCTTAAAAAAATTAGCTAATTAAGATGCATGGGATGGTGAGCTCATTGGTCTAGAGCATGGGGAAATTATTGTGTACTCCCGGAGTACCATAAATGCGTACTCCCTCCTCTCACATAAATGGTGGGTCCCACTAATTAAATTCATGGTGGGACCCACCATTCATGTGAGAGGAGGGAGTACGCATTTATGGTATTCCGGGAGTACCTAATAATTTTTCTAAAGCATGATGTACACTAGAAGAAATTAGGTTCAATCCACCTCATTATCGATAATCTTTTTCTTTTTTCTTTTTTTTTTAAGTAAAATTTGTTTTTTGTTTGTGTGTGTGTGTGTGTGTTAATATTGGGCAACTCCAATGCAATAATCTTCTTCCTTTCAAACGCTATGTCAGGAGGTCAAGAGTTGTTTTGAACTCAAAAGTCAAGAATTAAAAGACTCCCCTTTATTTTTAGGAGCTTACAAACCCCATCTTAAAAGTAAAGACTTAAAGACTTAAAGACTTATTTTTAGGAGCAGTGCCTTCAATAAACTCTTTTTCTTTTTCTTTTTTCTTTTTTTTGGGGGGGGGGGGGGGGGGGGGTGGTTTAATGCCTTAGATGAACTCGATCATTCGCATAATTTTCTTCCCAAATGCTCCAAACTTTCAATTACATAGGCACATATCTTTCCACATGGGTCGATGATAAATTTCTAAAATCATGTGATTACACCACTAAAGCTTTTAGAACTTTTTAAAAGCCCACCTAATAGTTCATGTAATCTTACTTGTCCACATAATTTCTTGTGGGTTCTTTTTGTTGTCTTGTCATGTGTCGAACTCTAATTGGTGAGTTTATGCTTGGGGGTTGAGTTCACAATTCACATTAGGAAGGAAAGCAATGGCAATTACCTATGCATGCTCACATTAACAAGGAAAGCAATGACAATTACCCATTTTAGAGAGAGAAAGTGTGTGGAATCATTTCTATTGTCTTGTCACGCATTGAACTATGATTGGTGGGTTCGTGTATAGGGATGAGTTCATTGCTCACATCAGCAATAGAAGCAATGACGATTACTAATGCACTCATTGTTTTGCTAATTGAGTGAAAGAGAGAAAGGAGGGAGAGAGTTGAATATGAGTAATAATTCGCATTAATGAGAGAGGATAGACGTTACATAGGGAGACGAAGAAAAAGGAAATTACATTTGTGTTGCTCAAATGTGAGAGAGAGAGAGAGAAGGTTTCGATTGAGTTCATTGCTCACATTAGCAAGGGAAGCAACGATGATTACTGATGCATTCTTCGTTTTACTGAGTGAGAGAGAGAGAGAGAGAGAGAGAGAGATGAATATGAATAATAATTTGCATTAATGAGAGAGGAGAGACGTTACATAGGGAGACGAAGAAAAGGAGAATCTCATGCTACTCAAATGAGAGAGAGAGAGAGAGAGAGAGAGAGAGAGAGAGTTGAATATAAGTAATAATTCAAATTAATAAGAGAGGATGGACGTTACATGGGGAGACGAAGAAAAATGAAATTCCATTTTTGCTACTCAAATGAGAGAGAGAGAAAGAGAGAGAGAGATGAATATGAGTAATAATTTGCATTAATGAGAGAAGATGGACGTTAAATGAAGGCAAAGAAAAATAGAATTTCATTTATGCTACTCAAATGATCGTAATACTCTTTCTTTTTTTGGATATTTATAATAGTTACAATATGTTGCTAACGCTACAGTTCAAACTCTTTTTCCTATAAACTCCCAAACACTTTGTGTATGATGGGATGTCAATTAAGTTGCAAAACTCTTAACAAATGATCGTAGTACTTAGTTACCTTTTGAATGTAAGTAACAAAGGTTTTAATATGGAAATTAAATGAAATAGAAAGTTTGGTTGGGCAAGTTAATGTAGATGGCTTCTTAACTAGCCTTGCTTTTTGTAACAGTACTCAAGTTTTGTAAAAAAATCCTTTAGAAATCAGGAAGAGCTTGTTTGAAATAGTGGGTATTAGCTGAACTTGAACTTTATGCAATGAAACTCATGAGAGATTGAGCTAGTTTTGCTTTATGCTAAGCGTGTTAGGTTGGTTGATCTAGCATAATCTAGTTTTGTTGTTATAAGGGACTATAAATTCATAACCTTTCCAGTAACTCTATTGAACTTAATTGGTATCAATCCACCAAGGGCCTTGTAATTATATTAACACCCCTCAGTATTTCTAACGAAGAAGTTCAGGGTTAAAATCCCTTTCCTATAACTATCGAATTAAAAAAAAAGAAAAAAAAAAGGGTCTATTAATACAAACTTTATTAATTGTTCTAAAATCATATGAGCTATTCTCATGACATAAGGAAAGCTCTGACCATAATTGTGTTCCATCTCAAATTATTAGTATTTTTCGTAAATCATTTATGATAGGCCAAGAATGTATTAACCCATTATGAGGAATTAACCAATTAATTAGCCAAGTTAATTAATTAATTCAATTAGCATGCAATAAGCGTGGTAGTACAAAAAAATCACCAACTAAGTTAAAATGCAGTGGAAAATAAATTGACACGGTAATTTGTTTACGAATGAGGAAAACCTACACGGCAAAAATTTCATCGGATGATTTTAAGGTCACCATTCCTGAGGATTCACTATTATCACAACAAGCGGTTACAAGTAAAAGAATCATAATACCTTATATCAACCTAGAGTTGAACCCTTACCCCAATACCCAATTGGACTAGTTTTGTAGTGACAATCTCTCCTTTCAATGCATGGCTCCCAGTACGTGATTAACCAATTTGATGCGTGGATCCTAATACGCGACTTACTCACCAACTTGAGAAAGATATTGGCTGCAAAGTTCTTCAGTTCATCAACACGATGAAAATCACGAAACTCATTAGTTACAAAACCTTACGGTGTACAAACACAGTAGCTTCTTGAATAGAAAGTTGAACTAGGGCATATGTCTCCGGTTCACAATATGCTTGTGAAAAACTTTTTTATTAAGTTGCATCCGCTGTGACGGCCCTTAAAATAATCCTTATGTATGTTTAGGATTGTGAGAAAAGAAAACTCAAACATCTATTCACAAATTGGAGTGAAATCATATCTGAAAAATTGATTTTCATAAATTTCAACAGATTCTCTATCTATCGAGTAGCTGTCAAGCGAAACCTTATTCCTTGAAGTATTAAACACATCCTAGATCTACCCAATTATAAATAAAGTGCCTTTTATCAAAGTATTAGCCAATTCTAAATGACATATGTCCCTAACATGATTCACATATGTCCTAACAATTTATATAGTCTAGATCGACCTAACACATATACACATTCAATGTGGGAATATTCAACAGTGTCTATACAACATCTTCACAATCTAAATCCGGCACAACTTTAGACAATCCAGGGTATTACACCCTGTAAAGCTAAGTAACAAGATATCTGTCCAAATATCAATGTACTTGCATAACATAACACAGGCATCAGCATCTACCAGGAAAGTTATACAATTGCTATACGTAGACTCTTGCTTCCAGTCTACTTAGAGATTATCAAGGGTAAGTACACCAGAGACATGCAGGTTATGCAGCATCAGGCATAAAGCTCACAATAATAAATAAACGTAATACCCAGGACAGGAATACAGGAGTGGTACTAGAATAAGGCAGTCTATCAGAACTTCTCCACTCCGAAGTTACAAGTACCAGTGGCATATGATAGATTCTCTCAAGATCTATGTATAAACATTCCTATCCAAGATATTGATAACAATTTGTTGAGTTGAATCAATTTCACTTTTCTTTGTTGTTATGTAAGTTGATTATTCTTTACTAAGAGTGGGGGGGGGGGGGGGGGGGGGAGATATTTCAACAGCTACATGGGATGGTAACAAATGGTTTGAATTGAAAAGGCAGATATTGCAACATTTTCTCTGGGAAAAGAGGGATTTTTCTGTGATTAAGAATAGATTGATATAGAAGTGCATATAATGTGTGTTCGTGCAAGGGATCGTGTTCCCTAAATTGTCAACAAAAAGAGAAAAAATTATTTTTAGTTCACCATTTCTATTGGTGTGAAATTGTTGAAGTACTATCCAGGGAATTATAGGTTACAACATTATTCTATCTCATCAGAGCCAAATTAGTCCTCCAGAGCACAAGCTTCCGAAAGGAGAGGTTCACAGGAATGGTGGACGAACATAGGCAGATCCATTGAAGCATTTGCAACGGACTTATATTCTTCTAGTAATTCCACAGTCATTGATGTAATATCCTGTACATAATTGCATATCTTCAGTTATAAGAGGATCAAAGTACAAGCAAGCAACCAACTTAAATTCTATTGTAAAAAAGTCTCTTCAGCCTCAATATATGAGATCTCATGGGTTGCGGAGCTTTTTATCATTTCACATAAGTATGATGTGCTTATTGTTTCATTTTAAAGGTTTTAGAGCGAATAACACCTAGAAGCCTCCCAGACAAACTGGTACATAAAAGAAATATTATGCTTTATTTGAATTTTTTATAAGTTGGTTTGAATTTTTGTTCCTGACTATGTCATTAATTTTTTACCTTGCTGTTCAATCCACGGATGTAGCCAACAAGTGTGAGCTGGGTCTGCTGGCCAGATATGCAGTCAATGTTTCCATCAATTATGCAAATATGCTGCAAAAAGAGAGCCAAAACCTAGATGATTAATTTTGTGTTGACTTACAATAAGCAACCTGGGTGCATTTTTAGAAAAAAATTTAAGATCACATAAAAATTAGTAGAATCATTGCTGAAGGGCCCTCAAGACCAACCTATTTTCAAGTAAAGAAAAAAAAGATAATCAGAAAAAATATTCATCCCATTTGATTATATTTCTTTCTTTAAATATAAATTATATAATTAGAGGGTCAGCCCAAAAAATTATTCACTACATTTTTTTTTTCTCCACAACTAGTTACACTGCACTATAATTGGAGGGTCAGTCTAGAAAACTATAGTGTGAGGATTTATTGGGCTCATCAACCAACTTCAACTTGTTAGTTGTTACTAAATATTCATTCTACTTCTTCATTTGAAGGGTATTACACCCAACTCTAAGAGTACAGTGAGACCATCATCAAATTGCTCACCATTGTTGGTGATGTCAGTATAACACACATGGGCATCTGAGAAACCAAATGAGAATTAGTTATCCATGGGAATTGATGACAATACATTTTTTTCCCTAGGGAGTGATCAATATGTTGAAGACCAAGCCTAGACATGACAATAACAATACCTGCCTAGTGAATTACCAATGCCTGTGGGGGTCTAAACAGGAATGGGGAATTACAGGCAGTTAATCCGGTGAGTTCAGCTACAAAAGCTTAAAATCATCTTCACCGATGTCTCAGTAGTAACAGCCAATAGACATCTTGAAACCAACTTCATGCTCTCGAGGATTCAAACTCAGGATGTTGACCCCAACTAAATCACATGAAAGTAAGACATAGCTAATAGCTTAACCACAACTTTAAACTCGATAATGGAAAGGGCTTATTCTAAAAGTGCCAAGGACAAAAAAAAACTTACATTGAATTTTTTAATAATAATATAGACCCATTTCGAATTCTGTCCACAAAGAAGGACATGAAAGCAAAAGCTAATCGAATGGTCAAGAGTTGAGTACTCACAAATTTTCTCTTAGAAATACAGGAACACTGATCCCATCCAATGCTAACCACAACTTTGAACCTTTTATGCGGATCAACTTTGGCCCAACCAAAGTAAACTCCAAAAATTTGGTCTGGAAGAGCAGATACTCCATTCTCTGGATATATGTTTCAATGTTATTAAGAAGACAGAATACATACTATTACAATATCAAAACCAGAAAACCATAGGAGCCTGAAAATTAATGATTCTCATAGTCAAACAAGAAAAATGATGAAAAATATGTTAAATCTTGTTTTTAATCCTCAGGTTTCTTAATTCCCAACCATAGGGGAAAAAGCAGTGACTTTGGTTATGGGATATTTGACAATTAAAAGGTCAGATTAGCCTCTGATATGTTCAATGAAGTAGAAAATTATGTATGGAACTTGAGACATAAAGTAAAACCCAGCGTTGAAAGTAAGTTTTCTATGATAATAATGTTATCAAACTGCTATTCAAATAATATCAAGGTGAAGAAGTTAAATTTAACAAACCTATGACTTCACACACAGAGCCGTTGACAGATGCAATGGTCACATGAATTGGTTCAATAGGTAATGCATTATCTACCCCTGAAACCATTATTTAAACCAAATCGTTCAGTAGGGAAATGAAGTGCATAGGGCTATAAATTTAAGTAAGATGAAATATTTACAGTCGTCAAATGGTGGAAGACCCCATTGCTCGGGTTGAAATTCGAGAAGCGAATGAAGCACAAAATCTGCTAGGGCATAACAATCAGTTTCACTATGGGATGGAACAGCAACTACCTTCATTTTTGCTGCATTAGCTGCTTGAACACCAACCCTATAGAAATGTATAGATCAATATTGATTTTGTGTGTAACAAATATAATAACCACAGTAACAATTAATATAGTAGGGAAAAAGAAAAAGAAAAAAAAAATGTGGCAGCTGCAAAAAACATTATGATCCTCCTTTTTATTCTTGGTAAACAAAGACATGATAAATTTGTCAGCATATGCTCCATGAAAAATTATGATGCAACTAGTGTGTCTAACAAGAAACCAGCAAAATTTTATTGTTAATGTACATCTCATGCTAGTTACAGTGATTTTGTGATGGTAGTGTTTCAAAAACCACCTCAATAGAATAATTGACTGCTTGAATATGGTTTCAAGAGCCTTAACAGAATCATTACAGTGTTTCCTCATTTTCTTCCTTTACTAATTTAACTTGTTCTGCAAGCTAGTAACAGTCAAAAGCCTTATAATGGTCATTCCTCCAAAATAGTAAGGGAGTAAGTAGTTCATGGCTTTGTGAGTGACACTAAAATTCAATTCAGCTTGTCAAATTAAGTCATAATAATGCCTCACCAAGTCGATATGTGCTCACCAAAAAATTACAGACAAAATACTCCTAACAGTGACTATGTTTCAGAAAGCAATACACTTGGAGATATGAAAACAGTTTATTGTGAAACCTTTGAACATCAATACTTGGAAGAGCTAATCCTAGAAGGTCTGACCATGGTGGCATAAATTAGCATGGGTTTTTTTTGCATACTCTTAAGCATTATTTATTGCTTCCATTGTTTTCCTTAAGGGATAAAACCCCCTCCCACAGTTGGGACTGTCATCCTGTACAACTGTTAGTTTATATTAATGCTAAAAAGTTGTACTTAATGCATAAGGATATATCTTCTACAAAATTTGTAGGTAAGTGATAACTAGTTTTACCCCACATTCTGAAGAGATTAATTCCCTAATTTGGGAGTAAGGCTCCCAACTAATTACCTCTCCCAAACCTCATAGAAGTGAGAGCTTGGTGCATAGGGTACGACTTTTATGACCTTTCCCCAACGTATTCAATTTTAATAATTATGAAAATAATTCTTTGAAGAAAGTTACCATTAGATTTATTAGAAAAACCAAATGATCCACTCAATATTGCCATGCAGTTATTGATGTATACAGATCAGAAATATATTTTGTAGAACATACATCATCCAGATAGTCCATCACAAATCACTATGCTGGCATTCACAAGCCATTAGACATAATAGTAATTTGTATACTGAAGAATGTTGGGTATGCTGGTTTATTCTTTCACTGAAAAGCTTATGTAACATATATATATTGTACTGACAGTTGCAGTAAGGCTCTTAAATTCAGACATTATCACAAGTTTTTCATAAATTTTGATTGCAAATTTCTAGCAATAATCAGAAGTCAGAATTATTCGGAACATGCGCAGGAGTGGGGAAAAAGTGTTATTCAATCAAAACTCCACTGGAGTTTGGCACAGATAATAAGTGATTTCATTAGAGAGGCTTAGTCGCATTTTTATTTTGAATTATATATAGATAATTGCCGGTTTAACTTACAAAGAGTCTTCAATCACCAGGCTGTGAGCTGCAGTTACACCCATTCTCTTTGCAGCCTCTTCAAATCTGTTAACAATTTGGGAATCATATGATTATAGCGAAAAAATAAAATGACGATCAGAAGTGAAATTTCTTCATGAAAAAGAAAAGAAAAAACAGAGGTAGTTGGATATCCGGTTGAAATGGTTCCATTCTCATACATGAGATTCTTTGGATTTGACAAATTTTTTTCTTTCACATGCTGAGAATCATCTCAGAATTTCGCCAAAAAAAATCTAATTATTTTTTAAACTTTTACTCATGGTGGCAGAACCACCTTCCAGAATGGTTCTATGTATGGAAGGTTCCATTTCCATATAAAATTCAATGCAGCCTTAATTTTGCTCTGAAATAATGTCAAAACCCTTACAGATCTGGAGAGGGCTTTCCCGATTGACCTGGTCACTTCCAAGAATCACTGAAAAGTACTCCTTCCAACCTAGACAATTAATCCAGATGAAAAAGAATAAATTGATGTGGAAATAGTGCAGCGAAAAACCAATCATCCATTAAGAGATTAATTGCTATGCAACAAAAGAGAACAAAGAGGAAATACAAACAACTGAGAAAGCTATGTCCTGCAACTCTAATGGATAATACACTTGTTCAAAGAACATATACACACAAACACAAAACAGAAAAAGAAAGAATAATCCAAAAAGAATTTGTTTGCCAATAGAACTCTGATCCAAGATTAACATTACGATTACATACTTTGGACATGTCCTCACTTTGGTTTTTAGTGCATGCTGGAATGTTGGCTAACTATAATTTGTTCTATAGGTAAATTTACAATAACTCAATGATGTTTTGTTATCCTATTTCAAACCACAGCCATTGTAGATGCTAGACTCAATTCAGACCCTTCACCATGGACTTGGCCTCTAGTATCCAAGATTAGCATTACATGCAATTAGCCACCAAGATATGAAATAGTTATGCAGAAAAAAGCAAGTTCTTTAATGAAATTACATAATTCAACTAATTCAGGCATGCACAAAATATAAGAGGATGGAAATGTCAAAGCAGGAATAAAATCTTGGCATTGAAATCAAGCAATACTACGGACCGAGTGACTACTAGCCTGAGATTTTTATACCCTACATTAAACAACTATTATTTCATTTGGTTGTTTGATTTGGTAGGGTTCAGTGACCTATATTAACAAATAAATGCAATATAACATCCTTTCACCCCAGATTACTAAACTTTAAGGAAAGTAATTGAAATAAAAAGATTTCCATCGTTCCATGAAAGCAGTAATTTATGTAAATTGCTTCTCAGTGATTGGTAGATTTGATAAATTTTTTATTTAACCAGAAGAAATCTAGCACAAAAAATTGATAGAACACTTACAACCTCTGCTTAAGAAGTTAAGAACAACTACTATTCCTGCACTTCTGCGTTTGTGCAACAATTGCTGATTCAGAAAATGTAATGGGAACCTATGATGATGGTGAAACTCAATCAGGAGTATGTAATCTTTTTGTATCCCCAAAATGTCAGAGTCAGACACATTGTAAATATACAAAATATTTTGTAAACTTCGGTACTTCACTGTAATGAAAAGCACCAGTTGGAACGACGTACATTCATGACTTACTATGATCCACACACAACAAAGAGAGACCTTTCAAATCCATGTTTATCAATTTTCACAGCAGCTCATTTTATCTACGCATAAGGGGGAACTTCAAGAAGATCTCTACAAGAAATGTCCATTATGTTTATACAGATCAAATTACTCTAAATCTGTTAAACAACTTCGGCAAGTATTATGAGCAATGATAAATCATTTGGTGACAACAATAATTTCAATGTCAGGTTGGCTATTTATATTTCTACTGACAATATAATAAAGCGAATTGGTAGAACACGAATCAGAGATTAAAGAAAGGCTTGATTGAAACTAATATCCAGGGAAGTCAAGAAAGACAACCTTTTTGGAGTGATATCTTTGTATCTATGTATTCTCTTAAAGAGTTTGAAGCAAGAGCAAATGGCACTCCATGTTTATGGAGATGTTTCATAAGCCGATTAGCCCCAGGAAGTGGTTTCGCTTGCAGCCACCTAAAGGTATACAATTAACGAGTTAGAAGGCTACACAAACGCTGCAGAGACGTAAATACAAGTATGTTCAGTACAAGAAAGCTTATTTCCATGCTAACATTAAAAAGTTGAAGCATTTAAGGGTGAACAAAGTTCTCTGTGTTTCTTCAGAGCAGTTTCAAGCATGCGAAAGCATTTCATTGCATGCTAAGATGTGAGAGTTTTGGAAGAAATTGAAGTTCTCTAAGAATAATCTTGCCATATACTGGTGTAGTACTTAAATTAGTTATTTATAACTAAACTAGTCTAGTTTCATTAACCGAAACTGTTATGTCAAGAAACAATAAACACAATGGAAGATTTCTTCTGAAGAAAATCATTAAAATCCAAAGCAAATCAGCTAATGGCTCAACAAAGTTTTGGCGGTAGACTGTTTGTAACAAAAATTATGTCTCTCATCCAGTCTCATTTCATGCCAATTAGCAAAATCAGTAACTCTTTCTTCAGTAAACTCTGAAACTTAATCATCTTAAAATGGACCATATTAAATCGTTGAAACATTCCATTCATGATTTAGATAATTTTGTAATGGCATAATTTATTGAATGGCCAAACAAGAAATATTCTTTTGTTACCATAATTTATTGTTTCCACATTCTAGCACCTAGGCTGGTCAAAAATACTATAAAATTCTGTTTGTAGAAAGGGCCTGGTCAGGATTTTGACTTTTGAGAGTGCCAAAAAGGGCCTGTTCTGGGTTGGAAGAATGCTAATCGTTTCTGGTTTGGTGTACCTTAGACACTGATGCAGATTTCGGATCACGTGCCAAATAATAATGATTGATATTAAATTTTTTAAAGATGTGATTTTTAGGACTTAAGGTTATCTCAATATAGAATTAAGATTTCCCTCAAAAAAATATATACATAGAATTGAGATTGATATCATCCACTTTAGTAGATCATCACACTGTTACTGCCGGCTCTCGTTTAGGATGAAGATGATAACCATAATTTGAACCCCTTTCTCTATCTAATTAAATTTTTTTTTTGGATTATCTATCTAATCAATTTTTTTTTGATGGGACTATCTAATCACAATTTGATTATAAACAATCACAATTCACAACTTCTTAAACATATTACATTTACACCTTTCTAAAAAGAAAATAATCTTAAGAGAAATGTTATGTATATGACATTTTTACAACAATTTTTAAGTGAAAAATTGTTATAAATTGTTACTGCTAAGCAAAAAATAATTTTAGTGGTGGGTTAAAATTAGAATAAATAATAATTTATCACATAAAATTTGTTGTGAAAATACTGTGAGAATGTTATAGACGTAGTAATTTGCAAAATTCAAATTTTGCTTTTCAATAATTGTTGTTGTTTTTTTTTTTTTCAAAATTCAAATGCATGAGGCTAGATTGATTTTATTTCCGTGTTTGATGAAATTTAAATAGGAGTTGTTTTCGTTTCCTTATAGGTCACGCAATTAGTACTATTTCCTCTCCCTATTCGTATAGAAGAACATTGGACTCCGCCCTATTTAACATTCTTGAGTCAAAGAAAATACTCTCATTGAATCGCCTCCACGGAAATACAATAATATTAATTATTCCACCCATCACAACAAAACCCACCAAATCGCACTTTCCATCAACTGTTCAATCTTCAAGCCACCAAGAAGGATCTGGTCTGGTCAGTTCTGGTGAGTCCACTTGGTCCTTTTCCTTGTTCTGATTCTAATCCTAATTCTAAATTTCTAATTCGTACGACTTTGTTATTATTTTATTTTTATTATTATTCCTCAACTAAATTATTTAAGACCTGGGCCAGCCCAGGTCAGATCTATTGGTCTCAATTTGCCATTGAAAATATTCCATCAATATTTTTCTCTACGTGCTTGGTTTGGTCAGATTTACAAAGCCCAATTTTGGATCCCAATAATCTGTGATGGAACATTTTGCCGGATTAGATTTAAACAAAGGCAATTTGAATAATAATAGGAATCAAGGCCATCATCATCAGAACCATGATGTTGTCGACCCTAGGGAATCTAGAGACCTAGATGAAAGAATACTTGCACATATCAATATTGAAGCACCCACATTTGATGGCCAAGACCCAAAGGACCTCGTTACTTGGTTATTTACTACAACTTTTTTGATTGGTACGACTTTCCAAACAACAAAAGAAAGGTCATGTTTGCCACAATGAAACTCATTGGTAGAGCTCAAACTTTCTGGATGTGCACCCAACAACTAAGAGCTAATAGAAACCAACCTCCCATAACCGACTGGGTAGAAATGAAGGAAAAACTCAGAGAGGAATATCTACCAAGTTGGTATAAAGCTATGCTTTTGGATGAGTGGAACAGTCTAACACAAGGGAATAGACCTGTTACTGAGTACATGGACCAATTTGATGATTACATGTTGATATGCGATGTAGTTGAAGATGAGAGAATGATCTTGAGTAGGTTTAGGAATGGCCTTAATAGGGAGCTCAAGAGGGAGCTTATTCTAAGTCAGTTCACCACCTTAGCCCAAGCATATGCTAGAGTTCGAAGCTATGAATGGGCCAAAAAATCTGAGCTTGCAAGAACCAACAATACTCATCACAGATGAGATGATGACCCTATAAATCTGAGCTTATTCACCAGCACGTAAAGAATATATTGATGTTATTTTGGATGAGCAAATTTGTTTTCATTAGGGACAAAGGAGTTCAACACTTTTCTTAGTTCGTTGGAGAGGAAGACCAAACTCAGATTGTACTTGGAACACCAAAATCAAGCTACTACAACTTGAATTTAACTTGATAGAGTACTTCAAGAGCTGCTAGGAGCTACACTTGATGGTGGGATTTCCATCACGGTTGGATGATGAAAATTATTGCTAGTTGATGTTTTATTTTATTTGATTTTTAGGACTTAATGTCATTGGATTTTATTCCCTTATTTAAAGTTATTTATTATGGATAGTTTACTTTTTTTTACTTCGTGAATAATGTTAGAGATACAAACTATTTTACAATTTTTTTTACAAACTGTTGATGCTGTTGATGTGGTGAGTGATTATTAGTAAATGAAAAAGTGATATTAATGATGGGTCTAAATGAAAACCAATAAAAATTTGTTACATCAACATTTTGTAAAAATATTATAAAATAGTTTGTAACTGTAACATTACATTTATCCCTATTAAGCAAAATTATGTTGTATTAGTTTTCAGTTCCAGAGAGAATGCATGCCACTGATCATGTTTGTGTGGTAATATTATCATGACATGCACTCATCCACATAGAAAAAGGTTCATGGAATTTTCTTTCAAAGAACGAATAAGGATGGTTTTTGTTTTGTTTTTTATTTTATTTTAGAAACAAAGATACAAACAAGGGAGACCATAAAACCCGTGATAATATAGACGGTTAAGACTATAAAATACTAGTAAAAGCACCAATGAAGATTGAGGAAAATATGAGATCCTAAACAGAATCAATGAATAAAGTATATTAATAATAAATGTTGCAAGATAAAACAACATTTATTATTAAAACAACGCTTATTATTAACATTTATTATTTATAAAAAAAAAAAATGTTGCAAGACTATATTTCCTCTCAGAGCAGTTGTGCTTTAGTAGATGGGATATATACTTTTTTTTTGAGAAAGAGATGGGATATATACTTGGATGATTATGATAGCATATTTCACGCGTGAAATAAAAAAATAGTATGTTAAGTTATCAACCACACTGATGAAAAAAAGCTTATCTTACAACATGAGGGATTTTGCAAATTAGCATAGTAAGGGAGGACAAAATAGTAAGTTAATACACGTTTGAAAGGTTTAAGTAATCTAGTATCTCGAGTTTTAGAAACTCGAGTTGTATATAAAACTCGAGTCTCACAGACTCGCTTTATACTTGATGACTTGGACAGAAAAATGTCACATAGATCTCGAGTCTTAAAGAATCGAGTTCTACCTCAAAATCAAGTCTCTAAGACTTGATTTTCTTAGTGACAAACAGAGAACAACGAAGAAGGAGAAGAAACCCAGCAGAACAAAAAGAAGAAACCCACATGAAATTTTTTTCAAAAACAAAAAGAAATCAAGAAAAGCATCTCCAAAAAAAAAAAAAACCCAACCTTAGCCGTTGCCCGAACTAATCGAAAATCAAACAAGAAGAACAGAACGAAGATGAAGCCCAGTAGAAGAAGAACAAAACGAAGATGAAGAAGAATAAGAAACCCATAATGAAGAATGATCTGACGACAGGAAGAACGATCTGACGACGAAGGAGGAACGATCTGACGACGAAGAACAGAGACAAAGAACGATCTGGTCTTCTCTGCACGAAGAAGGCTGGGTACGAAGAAGAAGGCGAGGAAGAAATTAAAATGGTGAAACTCGAGTCTTAAAAGTGAAACTCGAGTTCCACATGGATTTTTCTTCCGCATCAGCTACCACCACTTACAAATCGAGACTTAAAAACTCGAGTTTTATCTTGGAACTCGAGTTTTAGAGACTTAAGATGCTAGTTTCCAACATTGTTTTGAAATGTGACGACTTACTAAATTTTTTGATATTTAATATTATTTGGAAAAAAAATTCCTTACAACAGTGTTATGGAAACAGACTGATGAAAATGACTTAAGAATTGAGTGGAGAAGTGTTAGATTCTTGGTTCAAATTCCATTAATTGTATAGGTATAATTTAGGGACGGAGCCAGAGCCGAATGTTTGCGGGGCAAAGTTTGGACTTTTAAAAAAACAATTAAAATAAAAAATTGCAATATTTTGGTCATTAAGAGAGAGAATTTAGGCTAATTTTGATATTGAGAATCCAAAAAGTGCAGTACTAGAACTTGATTTGTGTTAAAATTAAAAAGCTTGTTTTTAATTGCTTTTTATTTTGTTTCATCCAATTGCTTTGTGCCTTGTATATATAGCAGAGCTGCACTTTTCTTATTCATTCAATGAGAAATTTCTTTCTCTCATCTTCATCTCTGAGTTTATCTTCTCATATGAGATAGCAAACAACATATATATGGGGTGTTGTGAGGGCCCTGGTCATAACATAGCTTTGAGATTAATTTTTTTTGGGCTAATTGAACATTAACATTAAATATACCTATACCTATAGAAATTTTTTTTCCCCAAAATCCAAGGAAAAATAATTCCTATATATCTAGCATATTTCACACGTGAAATAAAAAAATATTATATCAACCACACAGATTAAAAGAAGCTTATCTTACATCAGAGTGTTAAGGATAAAGAAAACAATAGATAAACATGATTTTAGAATAAGCAAAGGTTTACTCAAAACATGTTTAAAACCTCCGACCACTAATGAGAAGATGATATGTGTTAAGTCATGCGCAAATTGGGCAAAATAAATTTCATCTTTTTATTGGTGGTTGGAGCATTGAGGTTCAAATATGTTTAGAGTCAAACTTTGTCCTTAAAAATAGAGTGGATGAACTGTGAGGTTCTTGGTTTAAAGGCTATTAACCGTACATATATAATTTATAACTTAATAACTCATCAATTACTGGGGAAAAAAAATTGGGTAGGAATATAATTAACATTTTTCACTTTTTCGTTTTTCCGGGCTGCTATATTCTTTTGTGATTGATATATAATAAAAAATAATAATAATCTCAAAAAAAGAAAAGAAAAAAAAAAGGCTTACTTTTCGCGATAGATGGGAGTGATTTCTTTGATATATTGATCAGGTGTCAATGGGAGGGCATAGACGCATAGTCCTTAACAATTGCAGCAGCTGACTCCTTTTGTGTCATTCCCATTCGCTTCTTTTCTTCCCTTTCCATGTCCACTTCTTTCCCATATTTTGCTAAGTATTCTTTCAACAATCCCTTTGTAAGTCTCTCTGTACATACAAATAACAAACGACAGAGAGAGAGAGAGAGAGAGAGATATATCAGAGAAACCCGTTATTTGAGAGAAATGAAAGAGGTGTGGTTTTTAACATGAAATTGTAGTTACAGACCTGTGTCCAAAATGGTCCCATCCAAGTCAAATATTACAGCCAAAATTTTGGTTTTTGGTTTGCAAGACTCACAGCAACTCATCTTTAAGCTATAGAAGTGTGTGTGTGTGTGAGAGGCAGACACAGAGAGAGAGGGACAAAATGTGTGTGGGAAGTGAAATGAGGAAGGTATATATTTAAAGCATTAATAAGAATTTATGCATTAAAGGAGGCGAAGGGAGGAATAAATACCCATAAAGAGGAATGAAAGGCATGCCTAAAGCCATTGTGCTGGCCCCTGGGTCCTCTCTGTAGCGTAGGAAAACTCATGCAAATTTTGATTGGAATGTGAGTTTTAGATTGAGAGGTCGATTCAATCTCAAGTCAGTTGAGCCACTCGCGAATGAGAGTTGTAATTAAAATATTCGAATTTTGTTAAGAGTATAATTAAGTTGTTGGTACCAAAAGTTGTTGATAGTTTTCATTATTTACTTTCCGAAAGAGAGAGAGAGAGAGATGGCTGTTAGAAGTGAGACTTAAAAAATTAGTATTATATAAAATCAACTTCTGAATCATAAACCCAATAGAATATCTAGGTGTGTGTTTGGGTGTGGCGTTTGCGTTTTGCGTTTGGTGAGTTTTGCGTTTTCTGTTTTTTTTTTTTTTTTTTTTTTTTTTTTTTTTTTTTTTTTTTTTTTTTTTTTTTTGGTTTTCAAGAGTTTCAGGTGCGGCTACTGTTCAATGAACAGTAGTCGCATTATTTGACTTTCAGCTAGTGAACAGTGCACCGAGCACTGTTTATGGGTCCCACAATTCTCAATTTTTATCAATTTTTTCATTAAAAATAGGTCCCACGGCACTATTCACACATTTAAATATTATTTTACTACAGTGTTTTTAGTTTTCAGCTTTATCCAAACGGACCCTAATCTAACATGTTCCCAATCTCAAAGAGAGAAATGATGGAAATAACTAACATTAACCGGCCCAAATTTGTTTTTTCTTTTGTGCTGAACCTTGAATCCAATACAACATCAAACATGTTCCCCTATCACAAAGATCATGAAAGAAATAATTAAAATTAACAGGCCCTAATAATTTTTTCCTTTTCTCTGCAAAATAATAATAATAATAATGAAAAAGAGAAAAGTATTATTCCTATTTGTATACTTTTTGGGAAAGAAGAGGACATAGTCACATGGTGGGAGGCAAATTACCAGCGACTTTAGCCTTTAGGCTTTAGGAAATGTTCTTCTAATAATGGATCATGCTTATTATATACCAATGGTGTCCCTTTAATCCCTCATAAAGATATTTGATACTGAACACTCCTGAGTCATACTCATTTAGCAGGCCCGAATCGGCAGAATTTGTCCCTTAAATGTTGAAAGGATATACCCTATTCTTTTTTATTTGGTGAAGGATATACCCTATTCATCATTATTGGAATTGGAGGCCGGACCACACTGCACACATATGCGACTTTAAATATGTAGCTGCATCTTGATTCTTGACAGTGGAGGAAGGAGTATGGGCAAAATTTAAAAATATATATTTTTAATATTAATTAATTATTTAAAAGGCAAGACTTAGGTATAGTAATTAGATGCTGTTCTTTAGGTTCCTTTTTTAAAATTCTGCCATGTGGATTTTTTCACATAGAATGGAAGTGTATTTTTTAGTTAAATAGTCATATGACTGAATTTTAAAAGGGGAACCTAAGGTATTGTACCTAAGTTTTGTCCTTATTTAAATTAACATTTTCCTAAAATTGTTTGGAGATATTGACTATGGTTTTATTTTTATTTTTAAATAGTATGTTGATACCATGATTTCAATATTTAATTTTTTTTAAAAGAATAAACACTTTCAATATATTTTCAAGTAAAATGTTGTTTTGAAAACGGTATTTATGTTTGGTAATGGTTTTTTCCCCTTATTTTCTGTTTCCAAAAACAATTTTCTATTTTAAAACTAAAAAACTTGTTTGGCAACCCAAAATGGGCAGAAAACAAAAATTGTTCTCAAAACTCAATTTATGAAGGAAACTGAAAACATGCAAAATGATGTTTTCAATTTCTAATTTTCAAAAGTCAATGAAAACAACCATTTAATTTAACGAATCTATCACATTTAATGAGTTAACATTAGAGTTCAAATCTTAATAACAACATAATTTAGTATTTTCTAGTTTTTTTATTCAAAAAACTATTTTTTTTTTAATTTCAACTAACCAAAACGTGTTTTTGGTTTCAAAAATACAAGAAAATTATTTTTTCTTTATATTCCCAAAAACAAGTTTTTGAAAATAGAAGACAAAAACTGTTACCAAACATAACCTAAGTTTTTATATAAGTATTTAATTTCATATGATACATTGAAAAGCAAAGGCAAGTTCAGAGGATTGAAAAGAAAAAAACATGGTTATAACTTATAACTTATAAGCCCAAATAAGTAAATAAAAAGTAAAAAAAGGCGGATTAAATTTGATAGCCTCTTTTTGCCATGTTTATTGCCACGCATTAAATATATTAATTTCTCTCTCTCTCTCTTTGTATATAATGCTGAAAAGGGGGGAAAAAAAAATACTTTAAGCATTATTTCTTAATTGTGATACTTTTAATATGTAACCATTAATGCACCCCGAATCTTAGGAGTTTCTTTGACGTAAGGAGGAGGCCATTCCAAACCCTAGCTGCTTCAGTAGAAAGCTGTGCCTAACTACAGGTTTAGGCCAGTTTAGTTCCCCTTGTTGTACAACAACAAGTGAGAGTTTTCTCCAGTTCATGTTTTGAGATTTTGTTTCCTTCATGGAAATCCTGTCAGTGATGTGGGAAAAGCTATTGCTTTCAAAGGAGGGGGGAAACGAGTATAACATTAGAGCAATAGAGACGATTGGGGGCAAGGTTATTGTTGCAAAATTCTTTACACGTAGAGTGCTGAATATGAAAGCCATTGCTCGGACATTTAAACCCCTTTGGCAAATGAAGAAACGTTTTGATGTCAAGGATATGGGAAATCACGTTGTCCTATTTGTGTTCTCCGAGGGGTCTGACGCAGATAGGGTTCTATTGGGAGAGCCGTGGAGTTATGATAAACACCTTGTTTCCATGCAAAGGCTAGAGAAAATTGTTTCTGTGCGAGATCTTGGTTTTGATAGAACTTCTTTTTGGGTTCAAATCCATGACTTACTAGTGGGTGATATGAATCCAAAAGCAACAGCAGAGATTGGGAGTGTTATTAGGGAAGTCCAGAAAGGGATAAAGGAGTGGGGTAATCAAGACAACAACAGTTTTATGAATACGTTGAAACCGCTGTGTCGGGGTCTTAAAGTCTGTTGAGAAGATGGTGAGGTGGGATGGATTTGATTCAAATATGAAAGGTTGCTGAACATTTGCTATTGGTGTGGCCGGCTTTCGCATAGCGATAAGGACTGTGAGCTATGGGTGCGAAGCAAAGGTACCTTGATAGAGGAAGATCAATAGTTTGGGGCATGGTTGTGCGCTCCAACCCTCAAATATGAAAAAATGCTCAGTAATAAGGGATGGAAGACGATAAGTTTTGCAATAGGGCTCACGATGATCCAGAGGAAGATGGAGAGGAAATGGATACAGAGGACCATGGGTTGGAAAGGACGCCGGTTGCTACACCAGAAATTAGTAGCAAAGCTCAGGCAGGCAAGGTGGGGCAATGGTGGAGTTTTTGGAAAGCGATAAACCTACGAAATCAGTTTTCGTGATTTCAGGAGATTCAAAAGCTGAGGAGAGTTATTTTAGAGGGAACTTTGATTTTCAGGAGATTCTTAATGTAATTGATTCGGAGATTTCAAATTTTGATAATCCAGCAAACTTGTCCATTACAAATGGACCCACTCCAGTAGCCATACAAGCCCAAATTGTAGGGCCTTCAAGATCCATAAGTGAGTTGGGCCCCAATTCAAAGGATAATGGTAGTCATAAAATAGGCCACAGCCCAGAAGTTATACAATATAAGACCCGAGGATGGAAAAGATTTGTTCAGGATAGGGAAATTGGAGAAGAGCAGCACTTGCCTACTCAGAAAAAAAGAATGACCAGAGAGGAAGAGGGGGATAGCAATAACTCATGTTCGCGCGTCGGGTTCGTGTCGTGTCAACTCATGAGTATTCGATTATATAAGTCAACACTAACCCGATATGTTTATTAAAAGGGTCAAGATTCCTCAACCCTAACACGACCCATTTATTAAACGGGTCAGTCGTGTCAACCTATTTATCAGATTTTATCAAAATGAAGAAAAAAAATTTATGAAAAAACAAACAAATAAATATTTTTAATATAAAATTAAGAACTAACAAGTAATTGCATCACAAATAATCATTCAAAACTAAAGTATATCTCAATATCACAAATAATCAATCACAAAATGTCAAAGAAAATAAATCACAACAACTAATAAGTTTATATACCTAGAGTTTGAAGGATATATTAGTAAAATGTCATTTAATTAAACGGGTCAGACGGGTTCTATGTGTTCAACACTAACCCAACCCGTTTATTAAACGAGTCAGCCATGTCAACCCAAATATAACATGAACCCGTTAAGCCTCAACCTATAACTTGCTAATTTCATGTCGTGTAGTGTCGGGTTCATGAGTCGTGTTCAATTTTGCCACCCCTATGATTTGCTAGTATCAAAAGCTCTAAGATAACGGTGGAGGCTGAGGTTCAGCCTCGCTGAGACCAATAAGTTGTCTAGCTTCGAACTATTGTGGGCTTAAGAACCCATGTGCAGAAGAAGAGCTTGAAGAACTTATTTGAGCACAAGATCCCCTAATTGTTTTTTTGTCAGAGACTTGGTTTGAGAAGAAATAATTGGAAAAGATATGATGTAATGTTAAATACACGGGTTTGTTTACTATTCCTAGGCAGAGCAAGCGTGGTGGATTGGCTCTTTTATGGAAGTCGAATATCTCAGTGTGGGTGGATAGTTTCTCGAAATACCATATTGATGCAGTAGTTAATGGTGGTTCAACTGAGGCGTGGCGTTTCACGGGTTTTTATGGTGAACCTAATATGAACGAGAGGGAAGAAGCTTGGTGCATGCTTCGTATGTTTCATGCAAAGCCGCATCTGCCTTGGTGTTGCATGGGCAACATCTGCCTTGGTGCTGTATGGGCAATTTCAATGAGCTTCTACACACGGAGGAGAAGAGGGGTGGGAGAATAATGCCACATAATCAAATGCAAGCTTTCCATGATGCCTTAGATTAATGTGGTTTTGTGGATTTAGGTTTTATGAGCCCATAGTTTACATGGCATAGCAGAAGGCATGGACATTTAGTATGGGAACGTTTGGATAGAAGAGTGGCTAACTATAACTGGTTGGCAAAATTTCCAACGACAACAATTCGACACCTCCACTATTACTCATTAGATCATCGCCCAATTAGTTTGATGCTCAACCCAAATGGTGAATCCTAACATTGGTTTAGAAAACCTTTTCGATTCAAGGAGATATGGTTGTCGGATAGTGGATGTGGAGATACGGTGTTATGTGCTTGGAAAATCCAGCATGAAGGAACCCCGATGTTTAAAGTGGCCAAAAAACTCAAAAAGTGTAAGAAAATGTTGAAGTCGTGGGGAACAGTTTTGGGAATGTCAAGAGTCAGATCAACAAGAAAAAAGAATTGCTGTGGAAGGCAAAAGAAGCAGCAGTGAAAGAACGTAGTTACGAGGATGTCATATAGCTGAGAAGAGAACTTAATGTCTTGCTTGAGAAGGAGAACCAGATTTGGCGGCAATGGTCTAGAGCACATTGGGTGGCCAAGGGTGATTGGAATATGAAATTCTTTCATGGAGAGGCAACTTAGAGAAAAAGAAGGAACTTTATCAAAGGGATTAGAGACCGGGATGGAGTTTGGCAGTATGATGAGAGTGTAGTGTCGAATATTTTTGTGGATTTTTACACTGAATTATTTACTTCGACCAACACCTAAGAGCTGGACAGAGTTCTAGGGTGTGTCAAAACCGTGGTTAATTCAAAGATGAATGCGAAGTTGATGAAGCCTTACACCTAGGAAGAGGTAGATGCAGCAATCAAACAAATGGTGCCTCTAAAGGCTCTAGGTCCAAACAGGATGCCTCCCCTCTTTTATTAGACCTTTTGGTCTAGCATTGGTTTGGATGTATCGGAAGCAGTTCTTTCTTGTTTGACCTTTGGTACACTTCTCAAATATATTAATCATAATTTTATATCCTTGATTCCAAAAGTGAATAATCCTGAAAATGTCTCGGAGTTTCGACCCGTTAATTTATGTAATGTTCTTTATAAGATCATTAGTAAAGTCATTGCTAATAGAATAAAACCTATCCTTAATTCCATAATTTCAAAAGCTCAGAGCGCTTTCACCGTGGATAGATTGATCACAGATAATATTTTGATTACCTTTGAGTCCCTACATCACATGAAAACACAATACGTAAAAAAGGAAGGTTTTATGGCTCTTAAACTAGACATGAGTAAGGCTTACGATAGGATGGAATGGAAGTTCTTGGAGAAAATTCTTTTGAAAATGGGGTTTCAAGAATCTTGGGTAGCTATGATCATGCAATGTATCTCTACAATAACATATTCTATTATGGTGAATGAAGAACCCAAAGGTTTTATTCAACCTTCAAGGGGCTTAAGGTAGGGAAATTCTCTATCCCCATTTCTCCTTTTGTTTTGCGCGGAAGGGTTAAATGCAATTTTAACAAAGCAGTAGAAGATGGAGATATTAAAGGTTTTTCTATTTGTCGTAGAGGACCAAAAATTACTCACCTCTTTTTTGCAAATGACTGCCTTTTATTTTGCAGGGCCAACTTAGCTGAATGTGAAAAGTTACAACAACTCCTCGAATGGTATGAAGGTGCATCAGGTCAGCAGGTGAACAAAAACAAAACCACATTGTTCTTTAGTAGAAACACCCTTGTTGAAACTCAACAAGAGATCATGGTGTTATTGGGGGTACCAGCCATCAAGCATTACGACAAATACTTGGGCCTTCCGTCCTTTGTTGGGAGAAAAAAAAAAAACTTGTTTCAATCAAATTAAGGAGCGGAATTGGGCTAAAATGCAGCGTTGGAAAGAACGATTACTATCACAAGCTAGCAAGGAAGTGATGATCAAAGTAGTGATTCAGTCCATTCCTACATACTCAATGAGTGTGTTCCGACTGTTGGATTAATCAAGGATATCGAAGCAATGATCTGCAAATTTTGGTGGGGAAATTAGGACAATTCCAAGAAGATGCAGTGAGTTAAATGGAGTACTTTCTGTTCATCCAAATCCCTTTGTGGTATGGGATTTCAAGATTTTTGAAAATTTAATGATGCCTTGTTAGGGAAACAAGTGTGGAGGTTGTTTCATGAAAATGATACTTTGCTGTACAAAGTATTCAAAGCAAAATATTTCCCATCAGGTAATATTTTTGAGGCAGAGATAAATCATCGATGCTTTTACGCATGGAACAGTATTTTGTAGGCTAAGGAGGTAATTTGTAAGGGTGCTCGGTGGAGGATTGGGGATGGGACATCCATCAACGTATAGGAGCAGTGATGGCTGGACTCATTAGGGGGAGGTAAAGTTTTATCCCCTTAGTTCGACCAATTTGTGGTGTATGTCGATGATCTGTTTATTCCAAGTACAGTGGAATTCATGACTGATTGACCAGAATTTTTATTTGTGGGAAGCTGAGTGCATCAAGAGTAACCCTGTTAGTGAGCACATGGCTAAGGATATGCTTACCTGGCCCCTGACATCCGATGGTATGTATTTTGTAAAAATTGCCTACAATATGCTAGCTTTGGAAGCTCAAATCAGCCAACCTGGTCCATCAACTTTGGTGGAGAGTAAACGGTTGTGGAATGGTATTTGGAAATTAACAGTACCAAATAAGATTCAGCATTTTATGTGGAGAGCATCAGGTGAATCCCTACCAACAAAATTCAATTTCCATGTTAGACATGTCCTTAATGACAACTTGTGTAATCTATGTGATGAACACCCAGAGGATGCTATCCACTGCCTATGGTTATGTGATCATGTAAAACATATTTGGCTTTCAGATTCCATGTTCAATTTTTTAAGAACAAAAAATTTCAGGTGCTTCAATGAGTTGGTAACGTATGCACTGTCAACAGCCTCATTGGGTACAACTGCTCTTTTTTCTATGGTTGCATGGTGTATTTGGAATAGAAGAAATAAAATTAGAGAGAAGCAACAATGCTAGGAAGTAGAGGATATCGTCAAGTGAGCATCAGAACTACTCTAAGAATTCCGAGATGTGCAGGTTCATAGGCCTTGAGCCAATGGTCAAAGGGAGGAGATAAAATGGAAGCCCCCAGGTGTAGGATTATTCAAGATTAACTTTGATGGAGCTGTTTTTGAGGAGTTGGCTCTAGCTAGTTTGGGGGTGGTTATTCGAGATTCATTAGGGTTGATCATTGCTGCACTTAGTCAAAAGATTAGATTGCCTAGCTCTATAGACATGGTTGAAGTGCTGGTTGCTAGAAGAGCTCTAAGTTTCGCTCAAGAGATCGGCATTTTCTTCAGGCAGAAGTGGAGGGAGATTCTCTGAAGGTTGTATTGGCTATGAATGATCCAAAGCCCAATAGGCCCTTGGTTGGGCACATCATTTAAGACATTTAAGTTTGCAAAAACCTGTATGTGGGTATGTAATTTTCAACATGTAGGAAGGGAGGGTAACAAGTTAGCCAATTCCCTTGCTAGGAGAGCAGTTTTAGCTGCAGATACTGACTTGTGGTTAGAAGAGCTACCACTTGATTTGAAAGATGTATTCTAGCTTGATTTACTTGAATAAAATTGACTTACTTGACTTACCATTAACACACCTCATTTTACATTGACCATTCCAATTCAAAGGCACGATTAGGGGGGTTTGAAGTAAAATACACATTGTATAAATTGTACCTTTATTTGTTTTTTGAGAAAGGAAAAGAAAGACTTTTTGTACATGCATAAATAAGTATAGCTTGTACCCTTAATTGATATAAGATGTGTTCAAATTACACTTAGTATAACTTTTACAAAGATTGTTTTACACCACAAATATTTAGAAGATTTCGTTCGAAAATATTTTGTAAATATTTATTGCTTTTCACTTTCTTTTCTAAGTTAATAGTATTTTTTTCTCGTTCTTTATTTATTGCTTTCTATCTCATTGTTGTGCCATTTTCAATAAACTTTTTTTTTTTGGTGAGAATCACAATTTTCAAGAAACTGCAAATCCGCACTACAGTAGATTTTGTTGATATCATACAATTCAATCCAATCCAATTGAATCCAATTCAATTGTCTATTTATTCAATTTTAATGAGTTACTTTTCAAGTTCAACCAACTTATTTTCAAAATCTTGAGTGGATCAATAAAAAGGTTTAGAAAATCGTTCATTTGACTATTATTATAGACAATATCATTTATCGAATTCGAACCAGAACTCTATTTATATTATCTATGACTCTTTTTTTTTTTAATCCTATAATTTATTGGACCTTATCCCATTTCTTAATTAATATTTCAGCCTTTTTTTTATAAAAATATTTCAGCCTATCAATAAGCTGAATATTTCAGCCCATTGATTTATGTCTAGCCTTTTTGTTTTAGCTATACCCTTTAGTTTTAGTTTCATACTTTGCTTTTCATGGATAAACTCATCATATTTTATTATTTCACATCTAGAATTTACATGTATCACTGTCATCTACTAAAGAAAATTACGCAAATTTTTTTGAATCTGATCTTCAATTAATCGAAGGGAATTGAATATACTAGGAAAAGACAGAAGGGGAACCTAATTTGAGATTGAATATTATTTATTATTTAACAAAATGAACGAACATACATACTTGTATGTATGTATATATATTTACAGATTAGAAAAAATTGAAGGAGATGCTTAAAGATGGAAACTTTATTTGGAATAGAAGAGATACGAGGAGAAGATCAAGCACCAAATTTTGCCAAAGAATATGCTACACTGAGCAATAAATTGGCCACTACAAATCGCAGCTTTCAACTACTTGCTCTAGAATTTATTCCTCTTTGTTCCAAGTTCCAACCAAGAAATTATATTCAGCCCCAAGTAACGTTTTAACTTTTAATTAAATCATACATTTCTTTTTGGTAAAAAATTAAATCATACATCATTCCATGCTTTTACCTTGGCTTTGGAAGTGAGAAAACTGAAATGCAGTTCAGCATAGCACTAGGACCTAGACTAACTTCAATTTTTATGCATTCTCATTGAGAGAATATAAATCAACAACAAAATCCCAAAAATGTTACAAATAGATCGTTTAATTTTATCAAGGATAGCAAATTCTAAAAAACTAAGATAAAATAGACATCATATATAAAAACATATTGTATGGTAGAAAGCTAAACATGTTATACAAACAATAGAAATGCTCTATCTGGCTGTGGCATTTTCATCAAAACAAGAAAATCACCTTAAGCAATTGGGTCAATCCTCTACCACTCCATTTACCATGACTGGAAGGAAAAGATTGAGTAGAGGCAAATTGGACTGACCATGTCAAGACATCACAGTATAATAAACCAAACAATCATATGACACCCAAAGAAAAAGGATAAGTAAAAAATAGAAAGGAAGAAGAAGAGATCAATAAGCCCTATTTTCAGCCAAGAATAGGTCTTATGCTCCATCCCCAGATACAGAGAGTTGTAAGCCACCATTTACATCACTGCAGAAGAACAATAAAATATAATGAACATAGCAGAACATTATAATACTAATGACAGCTAAAAAAAAACAAATAACATGAACAGAGTAGTAAAGCATCAAAATACGAATGACAGCCAAGAGATCTGTGAGAAACCCACCTCTGCATGTTCCATCCCACCAACCTTGGCAGTGCCATTAATCCTCTGGGCGTCTTCTGTAGTTGTAAGAGGTGAAAAGAAATACAAACATAAAAAACTGATGCATAGAAGAAGAAAAATACCAGCAAGGTAATTGGTCCATTGCAAAGAAGGAGATTGATTCCTTTTGCAAATGCAAATAATACAATATGAATTTACATCATAAACTTTGTTTGCTAGCATATTTAAGACGAGAAAGATTGCTAAAACATATTCCCTATTCTACATCAATCTTCCTTCTCATGCATCTTTCTGCGCAGTGGTTCATTTTTTCAATATCAAAATTTAGGAATAAGAAAAGGCCCCAAATACTGTAGAATATGCTTATAAAAGATAGCAAATTATGTAAGCTTGTTGTCCATCAGTCCAATCCTCATTTCATCTCTAGCACTAGATTTACTATAACATCTGTTTTATTTTAAGCTCATTGATGTCATCAAGAAGAACTTACTGAAAAATGATAAGAATGACTACTTAAGAATGTACAGTTTATAAAAGGCGTAACATTCTGACAAATCCAAAAAAGAGGCTTACACATTTAGCAGTCAGAAAGATATATTCAATCTGATTTGCCACATATAGTCCAATGCTATCAAAAGCAGCAGCAGCAACAACAACATCCAAACCTTAGACCCAAAATTTTGGGGTCGGCTATGAATCCTTAGTATGCTAACTAAGATCGGCCACATGTATTCTTTTCCACATTATACTCTATCCAAAGTTATATTCTTTGTTACCTCCTTAATAAACATGTCCTTTTTTACTACTTTGACAAAAGGCACAGAGTATCCAAAATAACCAACACCATTCCCTCCAAGTAATTCTCACAAATTCCTCAATGGTGAAACAGTCACTAGTCTTTTGTGTTCGATCTCAATTTTCTTTTCCCCATTTCTTCATCACCAGTGTTTTTCATAGAAATTCTTGCTTATCTCCTTAACCATCCCAACAAAGAATTTCAGCTACAGCTATCCATTAAGAGGAGATTATTGACATGGAAAGCATTCTGCACTTCTAGGAAAACTCCAGAGTTACTTAATTGGCTTCCCCTGTGTCAATGGAACCATCAAAACCTAGGAGTAAAAGGTTCACTTTTCAGTTTATAGTTTGATTGATTAATGAAATTTCTCTTGAAAATTTTCAACGGTTTGGTGCTGACTCCAGCCAACCTCTGACTCCTATTCTTTCTGTCCTGCTTGGTGACAACTCTAAGCAGCCCTCAGTGCTGACTCTTATGTATTTTCATTGTTTCTATTCTTTAATTTCCATGTTAATTCACACCTCCATTTCATAGAATTAAAAAGATAACCCATTTTAGCAGAGTACTGACAAGATATCTGCTACTATTCTGTTTTGCTACCGTCCAAGATTGCAAAGGGTGAATAAAATGGGATCCAAAACAAACAAATTCGTTTTAGGGAAAAGACACCTGAGGAAGTCAGTTTTCATAAATCTGTTTTCTTTTGCATTTGAGATCTCTAAAAGATAGTTTCTGTTAAAGAATGCGGGCACCAAATTCATTTTTTGATATAAGTCTTAGATGTCACAATGAGAAGGGGTGGCCTAATTTAATTCGTAACGTTCCCGGCAACCCAGTATAAGCTGCTATAAACAAGGCATCTTGACGTAACTGGCCTTAGGGAGGGAAAGTTCATCTCAACTAGAGCATTGACCAATTTTTAAAAAACACCCTATATATATATATATATATTGCTTACTACTCTCTTCCAGGAAATATCACAAAACCACAAGGCTCTTGGAAACATACTATCGTAACATCGTAATGCACCAACCGAATCAGATGAACACAAACCAAGTTGTTAAAATGAATTTAATGACAAATACTCTCCACTCATTAAAATTGGCAAGTCAAGAAGGACCTAAAATTGTTTTATGCATGAAGAGATGTGATTTGGAGATACCTCTTACTCGTGGATTTTCTCCATAGCAACAAAATAATTCGAATATATATATATATATAGCCACGAAATACAGTTGGTTCATACCTGGATAAGTTACCAATTGTCCCAAAAGCGTAAGCTATTAGGAAATGGTGAATTTAATCATTTAACCATAAGTCCAACTGCTTTCAGCCTGTATGGTCAGTTTATTCAATATAAAGAGAGTAAAATCACCTCCATCCTCTGGGATTTCAGAAGTCCACAAGGTGAGGTTGTCCCTAAGAAGCTGCAAAATTAAGGTGCTATCTTTGTATGAATCCTCACTGAGGTTGTCAAGCTCTGGGATAGCTTCATCAAAAGCTTCCTTTGCAAGGTAGCAGGCCCTGAAAAAAAAGGGAAAAAAAGCAATTTAAACATCAAAATGACAAGTTTATCAAATTTCTATAGATTAAGGGCAAAAAATAGTACTTTTACAAACCTTTCAGCTGAATGCATGATCTCATAATAGAAAACTGAGTAATTCAATGCCAAACCCAATCGAATAGGATTTGTAGGGGGCAAATCAGCCTCAGCTGCAGTGGAAGCAGTCTGCAAAGAGATCAAATCAAAATCAAAATAGGAAAATAATTTTGAGACATGCATGTGAGCATTCTATCTCAAAAAAAAATCAGCAAACCAGATGCATGTATGGAACTAGAAAGATGGGACATGCTTTTTTTTGAGATACAAGATGTTAATAGGAAACACTGAAAATAAATAGTATGAAAAGCAAGAACAGAATAACATGTGTACCTCAGATAGGAGAAAGAAAAGGGGGGAGGAGGGGACCCATCTTCCAATCAATTATTAGAAAGACGGAAAAATTGTACTATCACCTACACCAAACTATTACAGAACCAAAAAGAACAAATAATAAACAAGAGCAATCTTTTGTTACATTACTCGAGGGATCTTGCAACTAACCTAAAACTGAAAAAAGAAACTACTACAACATCATTGAAGAATAATCCAAAGCAGATCCTCTTTGGGCCTCTAGTTCTTTCACAATCACAATGTTTTTATAATGACCAAAACCAGAACCATCAATCATAAGAGTCTTGAATCAAATAAGCTTTCCCTTTAAGTAACAAAGCATGAAACCATAAAAAAAATTTCAAATTCGTTTACTGAGAAATGGCATAAGATTTCATGTGCTTTTCTGTATATCTTACATTTCTTCCACTTTGTTTAGGGGTATATTCAGATATCTTTCAAGCAAAAAACCAAGGACTTGAAATTCCAACAGTATTCTATATGCAACATCACTAGAGTTTTTGTTTATAATGAAGCAAAAAAAAGGGCACACCTATTGATATACAAAGGTAAATATTTACATTATTAATAAAATATAATATGTAAGTATGCACCTCATAAGCTTTCTTTGACTGATCAGCAGCCTCTTTCTTCTCATTACCAGTCCTGAACTCTGCAAGATATCGATAATAATCTCCTTTCCTGCAACCGAAGAGATTTTGATAACCTAGAAAACTTTGCATCTAAATAGACCAAGAAAAATAATCTTATTTTCTATGAAAACTAGGTCTCACATCTTGTAGTAAAACACCGTTGATTCAACAGCAGAAGCTGAAGGAATAAGATGCTCATCAATCACTGTCATTATATCATTACAAATGACTGATAGCTCCGATTCAATCTTCTGTCTGTACTCCTTAATCTGCTTCACATGGTATTCATTTCCTTTTGCTTCTTCCTTCTGCTCTATTGAGGATAGGATCCTCCATGATGCTCTCCTAGCACCAATCACATTCTTATACCCAACAGACAGCAAGTTCCTCTCTTCGATTGTCAACTCAACATCAAGCTTTGCAACATTCTTCATTGCATCAATCATCTCTGTTAAAATAAAAGCAAAAAAGCACAGAAAAGAATCAAAATTTCCAACCTTGATAAGTAAACAACCCCTAAAGTCCTAGTCATTAAGGAAGTCGCTTGGCTTGTTTGTATACTTGGAATCGGATATGAAACCTATTTGAGGTAAATGAAGCCAGAAAATTGACAATTCTCAGAACAATTTCCAGCGACTAGTTTGCATACAAACAAAACGATCCCAAGAAATAATAAATTTCATGCATAAAGCAATTATTCCCTTGAACTTCATTAAGAAACATGATATAAATTATCCTAGCTGCACAGTGCAATTTTTCCCTTGAGCTTTATAAAGAAAACTGATTAGGAAACATGATATAAACCATTAAGAAGAAGAAGAAGTTAAAAAAAAAAAAAAATCAAACCCCCAAGAAAATATATATATATATATATATTTTTAAATTCAGTTAATTTTTTTTTAATGAAACTCGAACTTCCAAATGAAACACACACATAGACATACACATAAAGTGATGCTCTGATTAATCTCAAGTTTCACTAATAACTTTGACAAAGACAGAGTAGAAAATCTCTCTCTCTCTCACACACACAGATATATAAATATAAATATGTGTGTGTGTGTATATACATATATAAATAAACAAATATACACACAAAAGGATATGTAAATAGAGGATTGAATTAGAGAAAACCCTAAAAGTCCTAGTCACTAAGTATAGAAGAGGAAATACATCAAATTTTCTTAGAACAATTTCCAGGGACTAATTTGCATACAAACAAAAAGATCCCAAGAAATATTAAATTGCATGCACAGAGCAATTTTTTTTTTTTTTTTTTCCCTTGAGCTATACTAAGAAACATAATATAAATTGCCCTAGCTGCACAGTAGATAATTCCATTAAAAAAAAAAAATGAAGAAGAAGAAGAAGAAGAAACAATCTTAGCAAACAAGCAGAGCTAGCCATTACGAAAACCCTGAAAATATTAAAATCCCTGATAAACATTAGATTTATACAAAACCCAATCAATACAAAACATTAGTTCCTCAAGTTTTTCTGTCTCTGTTTTTGTTTTTTTGTTTTTTTTATTGGCTGGGAAAATCATTATAACCATTGAGCAAAGTTCAAACGAATTATTCATCAAACTAATTTCAGCAACTTATAAAATTTTTTTTGTCTGAAAATAATGTTTCTCAAACACTTATTTTCTCGGGAATCAAACACAACTTTTACAAAATTCAGTTTTATTTATTAAGTAAACTCAAACTTCCAACTGAAACACACACATTAATTCTCAAGTTTCACTGATTACTTTGACAAGGACAGAGTAGAAAATCACCCACATATATCCATATATTAAAAAAAAAAAAAAAAAAAAAACATATACACATAAATATATGTAAATAGACAAAAACCCTAACCATCGTAGCGCTCGGCCTGCTCGGCGAGCTTGGCGGTGTAAACTAAGTTCGAGCGGGAAGCCATGGCCGATCTCTAAGAGAAATGTGAATTCACTCCTAGTACTGTGTTTTTTTTCGCAGTGAAAGAGAGCGTGATCGAAGTAGCGTATATACTACTATATAGTACTGTGTTTCAAATGTTGGAAGTCTGAATTCGATGCGGATTTAGGATTTAGTTTTAAGGTATAATTTGGTTTTGTAGCCAATCATTGATTAGTCCTACTGTACTTGTATTGATCTAATCTAAGGAGGAGAGAGTCAAGGACCAAAATTCCTATGTTGTCGATGCCAATTAGAGTGTGCCACGTTACTATGTACATTGGACTTTTGTTGTATTGAGAGAGGTAAAGACTTGTTGCAATCTGGAGATGACACAATGCCAAACTGGTCACGCCAGTTTGCGTAACTGCGTTGACATGATACCTACGTTGTAACCTCTAACCCGCTCACTTTGTTAAGAGCCACTTGGCCCAATTGTTTTTCTTTTCCATCTTACTCTCTGTTGCGTGGTTCCAAATTTTTTTTTAATAGGTTGAAACTTATTAAAAAAAAAATTATTTTAACAGAATTTTGGATATATATAATTTCATATAATTTTTTTTAGCATTTATTTTAATTATTATATCATACAGTTTCAAAAGGAAGTGTTTTAATATTAACTTACTTATATATACTTACAATTTGATCAATAAAAAATATTTATAATTTTTTGACTACTAATACGAAACTTATTAGTTGCACACATAGTGCTTCTAGCATATTATATAGTCCATAAAATGTCACATATTATTCCAAGATCAACCTTAAGCTGGTTTAGATTACAGGTATTTACACACAAAAATGGTTAGATTATGTGTGTGTGAATATTGGTTTTTATGTATGGTTCATTTAATATTAGACCCTTTATTTTTTTTAATTAATAATTAGTTTGGAACAAAAATTAAAAAACTTAAAATGGACACGTGGTGCAAAATTGGATCTCAATTGAAATCTAATTTTGAATCAAATTAGATTTTTCTCTCAATTTTAACTTATATATAAAACTAGTTTGTAACTCGTGCTTACACACAGAAACATTCAACAACAGTGATGATAAGATGACCTTACAGAGATGAGTGAAATGATTATTTCAAGTTTTATACCAAGTATTATTATGCTTGGCACCTAAATTTAGACTGATGTAGCGACAAATTGGCATAGTAGTTGACTATATGGTATACGTAGGATATTTTATTTTAACGTTTTAATTGGAGATAACGTTTTACTTTAATTCATTTATTGTTTTAATGTATTTTAATTCATTTATTGTTTTAATGTTTTACTTTTTATTTTTAATAAAGAAAAGGCAAGAAAACTTTTATTGACTAAAATCTTTTCGGAACATGGACTCCAAATTAGGTGGTAGTTCTTTTAGCCACACATCTAGATCTGTATATAAAATTACTCTCTTAGCAAGGGGAGGAAATATCAAATGCGGAATTGTAGAGTTCTAACTTCTAATTGAGAAAAACTTTTGTTTAGATCGAAGTAGTGTTTTAAAGTTTTAATTAGACACATGAAGTGTGGCAAATAAATTTTAATTCAAGTAGTCATAATTGGCAAAATAGTTGATAATAAAACCAGGATAAAGTGTAAACTACACTCTTAAAATTGGAGGTTTTTAGATTTTACACCTTGAAGTTTTAGAATTTGAATTTTATCCCCTAAAATTTATTCCATTTGCATTTATAGTCCCTCTAACCATATTTTCCGTTATGTGCCATATAAGGAATTGTCACGTATGATTAATTTGTCCAATAGAATGATGTCACGTAGTAGAATAAAAATAACGTGTCATAATGACACTAATGTGCTATTATTTTGTTGGATGAACTAAACATATGTGACAAGCTTATGTGATAGTTGACAGAAAATATGGGTAAATAGGCTATAGATGCAAACAAAATATAATTTAAAGGAGTAAAATCTAAATTCTTAAATTTTAAGGTGTAAAATCCAAAATCTCCCAAACTTCAGGGGTGTAATTTGCACTTTAGCCTAAAAATAAATAAATAAATAATAAAATAAAGCTTCTGTGCGGAAAATTATAAGGATTCAAAAGTTTAACTATTAAAATTTCATGAGGTTGACAAAATTTATTTCTCTATTTATTTTACCTAAATATAAAATTTGATAATTATGATGTTGGTAAAGAAAAAATTTACTATCAAATCGGTTTAAAGCTATCTTTCTCTAACTAATAGTATAATATATATATTCAAGTTTTGAAGAGATCATTGTTTTTTTTTTTTTTACATTTCTTTTATTCTATCTTAAAATCAATACCTGCAACATTGAAGAAATTTAAAATTCTACCTCAACCAAAATTTTCAAGCAAATTAAAAACTATTTTATTTGTACACAATATGGCATTTTTACACAATGGCATATTAGAAATTAGATTTATTCCCATAAAAAATAAAAGAAATTAGATTTATTTGAATCTCATGTAATGAATCATGTTTTTGAGGAATAATCCAATCTCGAAACTCTTCTCTCAATTATTGATCATCAATGAAAACCGCTTTTGTTGACCATCACTCCATCAGGGATTCCATGATCCGCCACAACTGATCAACTACTTCAATTTTGTGATATGCACCCGATTCCTTCGGCTGTAAGAGAGGGGTAGAGTTCAATGTTAAGGTTGTACCAAAGTGCAGCCTAGTCTTCGAGAGTAACAGGAAATTTTCTCATCAAGATGTCAATGGTGGACAAACTGTTGGCACGACAAACTTTAGCAAAAAGGCTTATATGCTTAACTGGGCATTCATTAGGATTGCCATGGAAGTCTGGAAGATTGGGATTTGGGAGTGCTGCAATATTTCTCATGGATACTGGGTTTTAAGGAATTTGGAAAGGTTGTTGCATTAAAATTATTGCTTTGTGAACCAATGAGATGGGTGAGATTCAAAATCAATGCAATGAAACAATTTAATCAGAAAAAATTAAATCCTTAACCAAAAAAAAAATTATATATATATATATATATATATATATATATATATATATATAACTAGAATAGAATTGTAGTTATTTTCGACCTTAGAAAACAAACTATTTAATCCCTAAAAATATCATCCAATAAAAACTAAGGGCCCGTTTGTTACCATTGTTTAAACAATAGTTTTTAGTGTTTAAATATCATTATATGTATTTTCACACACTTTTTCATCCACATGTATTTTCAAAAAATACAAACAACGTTATTAGAAATCTTTTATCAAACGGGCCCTAAATTACATGACTATCCCCGAATAACAATTACAATCACCTCTATCTTCTGGCATTTCAGAAGTCTGGCATATTAGAAGTCCACATCTTGATGTTGTCTTCTAGCAATTCAGATCGAAGTCCACAAGTTGTGGTTGTCCCTAAGAAGCCCCAAAAGTAAGGTGCTTTCTTTGTAAGACTCACTACTGAGGTTGTCAAGCTCTGGAAGAGCTTCATCAAAACCTTTATTTGCAAGGTAGCAGGCCTTGAAAAAAAGAGAGCAACAGGAAAGCAATTTTGAAGTCAAACTGATATCTAAAAATCACATTTCTACAAATTTAGGGCAAAACTAGCAGTAATATTTACAAACCTTTCGACTGAGTTCATGATTTCATGATAGAAAATTGAAAAGTTCAAAGCCAAACCCAATCAAATGGGATTTGTAGGGGCCAAATCAGCCTCAGCAAAAGTGGAAGCAGTCTAAAAAGAGATCAAATCAATATCAAAATAGGGAAATAAGTTATCGTGAACATTCTATCCCAAAAAAAATAAAAGGTTAGGACTTGATGAAACCCTAACAATATTTTATATAAAGCAAGAAAAAATAAAGGTGCATCTATTGATATAGAAACGTAAATATTTACAGTAATAAAATGATATAATTTGTATGTACGCACCTCATAAGCTTTCATTGACTTATCAACAACCTCTTTTTTCTCATTACCAGTCCTGAACTCTGCAAGATATCGATAATAATCTCCTTTCCTGCAACCAACAAGATTTTAATAATCTACAAAACTTTAAATCTAAATAGACCAAGAAAAATAATCATATATTCTTTGAAAACTAGGTCTCACATCTTGTAGTAAAATACCGTTGATTCAACTTCAGAAGCTAAAGGAAGAAGATGCTCATCAATCACTGTCATTATATCATTACAAATGGCTGATATCTCTGATTCAACCTTTTGTCTGTACTACTTAACATGTTTCACATGGTATTCATTTCCTTTTGCTTCTTCCTTCTGCTCTATTGAGGATAGCATCCTCAATGATGCTCTCCTAGCATTAAGCACATTCTTATGCCCAATAGAGAGCAAGCTCCTCTCTTAAGTTGTCAACTCAAGGTCAAGCTTTGCAACTTTCTTCATTGCATCAATCACCTCTGTTAAAATATAAGCAAAGAAGCACAGAAAAGAATCAAATTTTCCAACCTTGATAATTAAGTAAACAACCCCTAAAGTCCTGCTAATCACTAAGAAAGTCCCTCAGCATATTTGTATGCCTGGAACAGGATATGAAACCATTTGATGTAAATGAAGCCAGAAAATTGACAATTCTTAGAACAATTTCCAGCGACTAGTTTGCATACAAACAAAACGATCCCAATAAATAATAAATTTCATGCATAGAGAAATTATTATTCCCTTGAGCTTTATCAAGAAACGTGATGTAAATCATCCTATTTTTTCCTTGAACTTTACTAAGAAACATGATATAAACTATTAAGGAGGGAAAAAAAAAAAAAAAAAAACCAGTCCCTAAGAAAATAAAAACTTTTACAAAATTCAGTTTTTTATTTTTATTTTAATTAAGTAATCTCAAACTTCCAATTGAAACACACAGATAGACATATAGACGGAGTGATGCTTTGATTATTCTCAAGTTTCACTAATAACTTTGACAAAGACAGCGTAGAATCTCTCTCTAAACACACATATATAACAATTAATAAATACTGTATTAAACAAACATACACATATAAACATATGTAAATAGACGATTGAATTAGAGAAAATCCTAATGTCCTACTCACCAAGTATATACGTCAAATTTTCTCAGAAGAATTTCTAGCGAGTAGCTTGCATACAAACAAAAAAAGCCGAAAAAATATTAAATTTCATGCATAAAAACAACATTTTCCCTTGAGCTAAATTAAGAAAAAATCTTATTAAACAAGCAGAGCTAGCCATTACTAAAACCCTGAAAATACTGAAATCCCCGTTAAACATTACAAAACCCAATTAATACAAAAGTAACAAAACATTAGTAGTGTTATTATTATTTTTTTTTTGGCTGGGAAAATATTTATAACCATATGATGAGAATCAACAAGCATTCAAGGATCCATTGCATGTTCCAGTTGGGCCTATTACTAAAGCAAGATCCAAGAAGATCAAAGAAGTACTTAATGAGCTGATTCAAGAGATTTTGGTTGATTTTAACACTGGACATTCCAAGCTTGGCCCAAAAAAGATAAAGGCGTAATAAATTTAATCCAAGCTATTGAGGGCTGATTTGGCTTAATTGGGCGTGATTTATGGCGTGGATTAATGGCTGATTAATTTTCCAGCTCTATATCAGTTAATAGATATTTTTCCTAGTCTGGAGCATTTATTTTTGGACCAGATCTACCTTAATTTTAGGCTTTTATTATTTAGAACGTTTTTAGCTATTTTTCCTATTTGAGATATGCTAATTTCAGACCAAATCAACTTTTATTTAGGGTTTTATTATGTAGTACGTTTTTTATATTTTTCTATTTTCAGTCATGCCTTATAAATAGCATGCACTCATTGTAATAAGAATTTTATTGAATAAAAATCAGAAAAGGTGAGGCTTTGCTCTTCTTTTGGTTCTTCAAGAACTGTGAACTTATCAGGGATTTTTTCTTGTGGTGTTCAAACTTTATATCTTTGGTTCGTGATTCAATTATAATCATTGGGTCAAGGTGTTACACTTATACCTTTGGTTCGCGTTTCGATTATAAACGTTGGGTCAGGGTTTTTTATCAAAAATCTGAATTTTAGCTTTCTTGGGCAAGTATTCCAATATTTTTGTTGGGTCTCAAAGCGTGTCGATTGAGGTTCGCATCATTTGGTATCAGAGCACAGGTTCTAAAATCAGTTTTACTATCCCTTTATCATTTGTTTCCTGTTATCATCTTATCTTGTTCCTTTTGTGTTCTTTATTCCTTGTTCTTATTTTGTGATGTGCACTAGGTTAAAATTGTGCACCTAGCTTCCAAAAAAAAAAAAAAAAAAGAAAAAAAAAAGAGCTTGAAAAAAAAAAGAAAAAAGAAAAAAAGAAAAAGAAAAAGAAGAGACTACAGAAAAGAAATAGAAAAAAAAAAAATTGTTTGTAGTTTCAATTCCCTCAGACCAAAATATTATTTTCTTTTGTCCTATTCCTTTGATTTAGTGTTTCTGTCATATTTTCTTGCCATTGGTATTAGTTTAAATACTACAAGTTGAATTTCTTGATCAAGTTTATTAGTTTAAGCAGAACTGAAAAGGAGAAGCTACGAGTGGAAAAAGGCAAGAGAGTGTGAGACTAATATCGGGAAAAAGCCAATTTAAGAGTGAAACACGAGTGTGAGTGACATAATTTGAGTGTAAACACGTGAGGGAGTGTTGTGAGGAATTATTTCTAACATTTTTTTTGTAGTTTCAAAATTATGTCTTCCAGGGGTGAAGCATCAAACAGAGGAGGGGAGGAGTCATCCATCATGTTGCAGGCTATGCAACAACAATTTGAACGTATGAACGTGGTGCTTAATGATATTCGGGATCGGATGGATAGGCAAGACGCTGTTATTACTTCTTTGCGTGAGGAGCGTCCCCAAAGAGCCCCTAATGCTAGAAGGCAAGAAAGATGTGCGCGTGTGGATGATTCTGATGACTACAATGACGATGAGTTTGAAGATGAAGAGGATCAAGCTTCATTGAACAATGAGGGCAGGTTTGCGCCAAGGGGAGAAAGGCGTGGTAGAGGTTTTTGAAGAGATCCAAGATGGCAAGATGGGATTGATAGAAGCCTAGGAAACATCAAAATGAAGATACCATCGTTCCAAGGGAAAAATGATCCAGAAGTGTACTTGGAGTGGGAGAAGAAGGTGGAGTTCATCTTTGAGTGCCACAACTACTCCGAGGAGAAAAAGGTAAAACTAGCTGTGATTGAGTTTACTGATTATGCTATTATATGGTGGGATCAACTTGTGATGAACAGAAGGAGAAACTATGAGAGGCCCATTAAGACATGGGAGGAAATGAAGGCCACCATGAGGAGGCGATTTGTCCCCAGTCACTACTATAGGGACTTGTATATGAAATTACAGAGTCTTACTCAAGGCTATAAGAGCGTGGATGACTATCACAAGGAGATGGAGATTGCCATGATTCGGGCTAATGTAGAGGAGGATAGAGAAGCTACTATGGCGAGATTTCTGAATGGGCTGAATCGGGACATTGCAAACGTGGTGGAGTTGCAGCACTACGTGGAGTTGGAGGACATGGTGCACATGGCAATAAAGGTGGAACGACAGCTTAAAAGGAAAGGAACTCGGTCATTTCAAAATCTGGGCTCCTCTACTTCATGGAGGTCAAATGGGAGGAAAGACAAAGGAGCTGTTTTCAAGTCCAAAATCGAACTACCAAAAAGGAGCGATGAAGCTCCCAATGTCAACAAAGGTAAAAATGAATCCCAAACTCGTAATCGTGATATTAAGTATTTTCTTTGTTTGAGAGTAGGTCATATAGCTTCACAATGCCCAAATAAGAGGACCATGATTGCACGTATTAATGGAGAGGTGGAAACTGAAAGTGAGGGAAATGATGATCAGATTCCATCAGTTGAGGATGCTTGTGATGATAATGTGGAGTATCCAGTGGAGGGTGAGTCACTTGTGGCTAGGCGTGCTCTAAGTGCCCAAGTCAAAGAGGATGATATGTGATGGTGCAAGAAAAACACCAAGTCAATTACTCGTCCATATTGCCGTCCATAGCAATGTACAAAACGGAGAACGGAGAACGAATGGTTGGTACACTCGTCCTTCCCTGACCGTCCTCTTTTATCCTCCATTCACTCGTCCAATTAAGGACGAGCATCCAGTGAACCTCGTCCAATAAAGGACGAGAATCCAGTGAACCTCGTCCTTCGTTGATGATAGGCAAGCGAGGTTCACCAAGAATTACACTTCATCACATTTCCAACCAAGAGCTATGATTGAAGGGTCATATTGTTTGAATCTCGACACAGATCCCGATGAGGTGACTCTTATGGCAGTTGTGGAAGTTACCCTCTGAATCCTCCAAACTCTATGACGATTGGAGAAATAACTGATTTTTAACACTATATAAAGACCCTTCTACGCAAAGGTAAGGGGACCTCTTTCTCTTTTTTGGAAATTCTAGATAAAATAATTAGTGAAGTCTTTGAAGTCCCTTTTTCCAACTTCAAACCACTGACTTTACCATCGGAGGATCTTAGACCGGCCTCCACCGGTCTCTCTCTCTGATTGAATTTGATTTTCTAGGACTCGGTTTTCAAGATCAACAGTATCCGAAGATTTTTCAGCCCACTGATCCCTTGGAACTTATCAGTTGGCGCCGTCTGTGGGAAAGAATTATTTCACGCTTGGACTTCACTTGTTGAATTCCGTGTTTTCTTTCTCCGACAAAGGGCTGAAATGGTTCGGACCAAATCAAGGGCTACCAGTCCGGGCCCTCAAGAGAGTAGAGACGCTTCCAGCAATCCTCATCGCGCCCAACAATCTGCACCAGCCATGCAACCCCCTTCTAGCCAACACGTCCAAGCAATGGCTGCCGCTGTGGCAAATTTGACTCGCCAGAATCAAGAATTGAAGAGAGAGATTACCCTTAAAAGACGACAACATGAGGCCTATGGAGAAGACCTTGGACAGAGTCAAGGGGATGGAAGACGTGCAGAACCGGAGAGTCAATCAAGGGGTACCATTCCTGGAAGGGTACCACATTTGGAAAAGGAGATGGATGAGATGAGGAAAGTTATGGATGAGATGAGGGAGAACATGAGGAGAACTAATCCTGTAGAAGATCTGGTTCACCGAACTGATTCTCCCTTCACAGCCTCTATCAATGGCCATCCCTTGCCTCCGAAATTCAAGATGCCTTCTTTGGATTCGTATGATGGAACACGAGACCCTTTTGACAATATCGCCACTTTCAAGACTATCATGCACCTTCAGGGGGTTCCTGATGAAATAATGTGTAGGGCCTTCCCCACTACCCTCAAAGGGCCCGTGCGAGTGTGGTTTAGCAAAATACCCCCTAACACAGTGACGTCCTTCGAGGAGTTAAGCAAGTTGTTCGTTAATAATTTTATCGGAAGGCAGAGGCACAAACGTTCTTCGTCTAGCTTGCTGACCATAGAGCAAGGAGAGAATGAAAGTTTGCGGTCATTCATCACGCGGTTCAACAGGGACGCCTTGGCAGTGGACGAGGTGGATGATAAGCTCCTCCTCGCAGCATTCCATAATGGGGTTCACTCTGATTTGTTTATCCACAAGTTATACGAACAGGCGCCTCAAACCATGGCTGAACTAGTCCATTCAGCCCAGAACTTTATGAATGCGGAGGATGCTATCATAGCCAAGAAGAGGAAAATACTTGAGAGAGTGGAAGCCAACCCAATGCGTCAGTCGGAACAAGGTCCTCGTCCTAAGAAGGGTCGAACAGAAGATAGGAAAAACCGAGAGAAGAAGTCAGGTCGTTCGTCGCGGAATCAACAGTACACCCTGTTGAATGTGCCACTTGAGCAAGTCCTTATGCAAATCAAGGACGAGCCTTCCTTGAAGTGGCCGAAGAAGATGAAGGGAGATCCCAACAAGCGTAACCGAAGTAAGTATTGTCGCTTCCATAGAGACCACGGGCATGACACGGACGAGTGTTTTGACTTGAAATAGCAGATTGAGAATCTTATCAGGCAAGGGAAGCTGAGAAATTTCCTTGGACGGGACCATAAGGACGAAAAATTGAAAGGGAAGGTCGAGGAATCGTCACGACCACCACTTGGAGAAATAAGAGTCATTATAGGGGGAAGTTCAGCTGGACAATCGTCCAAAATGAAGAAAGCGTACCTGAAGGAAGTGCAGAGCGTCCAACTTTCTGGACGATCACCAAGGGCAAGGTCCATGGACGAACAGGCAATTACCTTCACGGACGAGGAAGCTGAGAGAATCCACCATCCTCACGATGACGCTATTGTTATCGCTTTGCTTATTGCTAATTACACAACCAGAAAAGTGTTGGTAGACAACGGAAGTTCGGCGGACATCTTGTACTACCCTGCCTTTCAGCAGATGAGGGTTGGATGGAACCAACTTCGTCCAATACACTCGCCTTTGGTAGGTTTTGGAGGAATGAAGGTACAGCCTGTAGGTACTGTAACATTGCCAGTAGTGGTAGGGGCATGCCCACAACAGTTGACTACCGATGTGAATTTCCTAATAGTAGATTGCTCGTCCTCTTACAATGCCATAATTGGAAGGCCAACCCTAAACAGGTGGAAGGCAGTTACGTCCACCTACCACTTGTCAGTCAAGTTCCCGACAGAACATGGAGTGGGGCAAGTACAGGGAGATCAATTGGCAGCAAGAGAATGTTATTTGGCCATGTTGGCTACAGACGAGCAAATTCAAACAATGAATATTGAAGAAAAGAAAGTTATGGTAGAAACTATTGAAGTGTTGGAAGATATTCCCCTAAATGAAAACAACCCTGAGAGGTATACCAGGGTAGGAGCAGACCTTGACGAGAAGGTTAAGAAGGACCTCATTTATTTTTTAAAGAAAAACAGAGATGTGTTCGCTTGGAGTCACGAAGACATGTCGGGTATAGATCCTGGTGTCATTACCCACCGTCTAAGTATCTGCCCTTCCTCAAAGCCAGTGCGACAAAAGAAGAGGGTGTTTGCCCCTGAGAGAGATAACGCCATCAAAGAGGAAGTTCAGAAGTTAATTGTGGCGAAGTTCATTCAAGAAGTATACTATCCTGACTGGTTAGCCAATGTCGTAATGGTCAAGAAGGCAAATGGCAAATGAAGGATGTGCGTTGATTTCACTGATCTAAACAAGGCTTGCCCTAAGGACAATTACCCATTGTCGCGCATTGATCAGTTGGTAGATTCTACTGCCGGTCACAAGTCGCTCAGTTTTCTGGATGCTTTCTCCGGTTATAATCAAATTAGGATGGATGAGGCTGACCAAGAGAAGACGTCATTTATCACCAGTCAGGGACTATTTTGTTATGAAGTGATGCCTTTCGGTTTGAAAAATGCTGGAGCAACATACCAACGACTAGTCAACCACATGTTTCGTCCACAAATCAGGCGGAATATGGAAGTCTACATAGATGATATGTTGGTGAAAACTCAAGACGAGGAAAGGCATTTGGACGACCTGCAGGAAACATTTGACATACTAAGGCAGTATCATATGAAGTTGAACCCTAACAAATGTGCTTTTGGGGTATCATCAGGGAAATTCCTTGGATTTATGGTCTCCTACAGAGGAATCGAAGCAAACCCTGATAAAATTCAAGCAATATTGGATGTGAAGCCTCCGACCAATGTTAAAGAAGTCCAGTCCCTCACCGGACGAGTTGCCGCCCTCAACAGGTTTGTTTCTAAGGCTACTGACAAATGTTTGCCATTTTTTAAGGTTCTTAAAAAAGCATTTGAATGGACCGACGAGTGTCAGAAAGTTTTTGAAGATTTGAAGATATATCTTACCAAAGCCCCATTATTGAGCCCGTCCGTGCAAGAAGAAGAGTTGTACTTATATTTGGCAGTCACCCCACACGCAGTGAGTTCAGCACTAGTGAGGGAAGAGGGCAAGGTACAAAGACCTGTGTACTATACCAGCAAAGCATTAAGGGGAGCAGAGGGACGATACCCGTTAATGGAGAAATTGGCTTTTACATTGATAATAGCCTCCAGAAAACTAAGACATTATTTTCAGGCTCACATCATTAATGTCATGACAGATCACCCACTCAAGAAGGCAATGAACAAACTAGAGGCTGCGGGACGTTTGATCCAATAGGCCGTCGAGCTCAGTGAGTTTGACATAAAGTATCAACCGAGGCATGCCATAAAAGCTCAAGCTCTGGCAGATTTCATTGCAGAGTTTACCTTAAGTTGTGACAAGGTGGGTGAGAAGGAAAATGTTAAATGGGTCGTCTATGTGGATGGTTCATCTACACAGTACACAGGAGGAGTAGGTGTGGTTTTACAATCTCTAGAGGGGGATAAGCTAAAACACAAAGTTCGTTTGCAGTACCAGACAACTAATAATGAAGCTGAGTATGAAGCTCTTCTCAAAGGGATGGAATTGGCCAAGTCCGTAGAAGCGGAGTCGCTCCTCGTCCTGGGAGATTCTCAGTTAATCATAGGCCAAGTGAACGGCATGTTTGAAGCCAAAGAAGAGCGAATGAGGAAGTATCTAAACAGAGTGATGCGCCTTATAAAAAGGTTTGAGGAAGTTAACTTCGTTCAAATCCCAAGGGAGGAGAACATGGAAGCTGATGCCTTGGCGAAAGAAGCCTCAACGAGTGAAGCCGTAGATAAACTTGATGAAATTCAGTATATGCCAAGTATAGACATCCCAGAAGTACAACAGGTGGAGGATAGAGCAAATTGGATGACTCCAATTGTGTCGTACCTAAAAGACGGACGACTCCCAGAAAAGAAGGACGAAGCAAGAAAGCTAAGGGTAAGGGCGGCCAGGTACGTTCTTATGAACGAGATTTTTTATAAAAGAGGTTTTTCCCAGCCTTATCTCAGGTGTTTGGCCCCGGACGAAGCAAACTACATAATAAGGGAAATTCATGAAGGAGCGTGTGGCAATCACTCAGGAGCCAAGTCGCTTGTCCACAAAATCGTCCGTGCAGGATATTATTGGCCAAGCATGCAAGCTGACGCTAAGGCCTACGTCAAGGTCTGCAACCAATGCCAAAGATTTAGCAACGTCCCCAGGCAGCCATCAGAGTACTTGACTCCAATGACGGCACCCTGGCCTTTTGCACAGTAGGGGCTAGACATTCTGGGTCCTTTTCCACTAGGTGTAAGGCAAATGAAGTTTCTCGTCGTTGGAATTGATTATTTTACCAAATGGGTAGAAGCAGAACCCTTAGCTAACATCACATAACAAAATGTCAAAAACTTCGCATGGAAGAACATTGTGTGCAGGTTTGGGGTGCCCAGGGTGCTGATATCTGACAATGGACGACAATTTGACAATGTATTGTTCAAAGATTTTTGCCTACACTTTGGAATTCAAAATCATTACTCCTCGCCAGCCCACCCACAAGCTAATGGACAGGCTGAAGTTGCAAACCGATCCTTGTTAAAGATAATCAAGACTCGGCTTGAGGGGGCAAAGGGAGTATGGCCGAATGAGCTACCAGGTGTTTTGTGGGCATATAGGACCACAGCGAGAACCCCCACAGGGGAGACTCCTTTTAAACTAGCCTATGGAACTAAAGTAGTCATACCTGCGGAAGTGCACATGGCCAGTCACAGGATGGCAACCTATCAGGATGAAACTAATGAGGAGCAACTCCGTCTGAACCTCGATTTAATAGACGAGGTAAGGACGGACGCTGAACAAAGAATGGCGAGGTATAAAAACCTGATGGCTAGGTAATATGACGCAATAGTAAAGCCAAGGCGATTCCACATAGGGGACCTCGTCCTGAAAAGGGTTTCCTTAGCAACAAAGAACCCAGCTCATGGGAAGTTAGGACCTAACTGGGAAGGCCCCTACAAAGTCATAAACTTCAAAAGACAGGGATCCTATTACTTGGAAGCCCTTGATGGAAGGAAGCTGGAGCATCCTTGGAATGTGGAGCACTTGAGGAGATACTATCAGTAAATGGCCAGCCTAGGGGAGCATGACTCTGGACGAGTCTAGGGATTACATAAAAACTTGTTTATTTATATGTTTTCAGTGTGGTTTTGTTATGTTAAGCATATGGACGAAATTATGGTTTGGTTTGTATTTGTTCTAATAAAGGCATTAGCCTCTAAAGTGCATGCCTCGTCTATGAACAATATCTTTGTTATGAACTATGTTTGTGGAATGTACATAATGTTGTGTAAATTTATGTTTTCCATTGATTTTTGTTCATATTGACTCCTGAAAAATGCTTAAAAGCTCAAGACGAGAAAATTCTCTGGACGCGGAGATGTAATCTCAAGCTTTCCTAGAAAGCGAAATCAAGGCACAATCGTCCAAATCGAAGGACGGGGTAAAGCTAATGCCTAAAGAGCAAGTTGCAAAGTCCAAGACATTCTCGTCCATAGGATGGGCAAGGTAAAACATGATACCTAATCGTACCATGGACGAGAAAGTGCATAGACGAGTGCATGTTAAGCCATGGACGAAGAAATGTATGGCTATATTTCAATCTTGTTAAGGCCTTTATTAAAACAATCCAGTCCATGGACGAGTAAAATACAAGGCCTTGACTTCATAAGCATAAAGATCAACCAAGTCCATGGACGAGCAATGCTGTAGCATTTCTTAACAGGTCATTGGACGAGTAATGTTGATTATTACCATTTCGCAGACGAATTACATTTCAAATTCCAATGAAAATGGTAAACAAATATATGTAAAATATGGACGAAGTCAAAAGGAGGGAGAAAAAGATAAAACTCGTCCATACATGTACGAAACGAAAGTGACATTCATTAAGCCAAGGGTGGATATCCTACATCCAAAAACCCTTGCTAAATAAACTGAAATAATTGTTTAAAACCTTGTCCTAAAACCTTGGACGGAGTAAATGTACTGAAATTACATAAAGAGGTCACAAAACGAACCAAACAAAAATACAATAAAAAATCTTAAGTAGAGGGAGTGACATTGGGGGCGTCCTGAGGCTGAGTCGTGGCATCATCCTCTATATTAGCGTCCTCAGAGTCAAGACCAAGGAGAGAGCTAGTGGTGGCAGGGTTCAAATTGAGCACGATAGAGCTGAAGTCCACATCAGGAAACTTCTCAGCAGCGTCCATCTTGAAGTCTTCAAACCCTGCTGCATAGTTGGTGTCCATAGCATCTGTGTATTGCTTAGATGCTTTAAACTCAACCACTGCATCTTCCTTCGCTTTGGAGAGGAGAGTCCCATATTCATCATTCTTTTTCTTCAGGACCTCAAGACGAGCGTCCTTCTCCGCAGCACTGGTCTTCAGCTCCTCAACCAAAGTCTTCAACTCCTTCACCTCGTCCGTGGTTTTGACAACCACTTCAGCCCATTGCTTCGCTTCGGCCTTCAACTCTTGAATCCTCGTCTCCAACTGAATCCTCGTCTTGTCCAATCCTGTGGCCTGCCTAGACGTCACTATAAACTTTGACATGCCCTACAAAAAGGGGGAAAACACAACCATAAATAAAAGTTAAAAAAAGAGAGACGAAGAAGGAAAATGAAGATATTTGGTCAAGACGAGGTATGAGTGTTACCTTGAAAAGGTCGTGAACACCAGAGTGTTGAAATTCCTTAAGGGACATATCATAGCAGACGTTTATATCTTCGTCGGTCACAGCCTTCTTGAAACGTTCCCAAGCCAGGTCCTCATTTTCAATAATATTTGAAGGGACCGTTTTAGAAGGCTGAGACGGGGTTGACACAGTCTTGGACGGAGTAGACTTGGACGGAGTGGTCTGGGATGGAGTGCTCTCAGTTGAAATGGACAAGTCCACGTCAAATATATGAACAGACTGCTGGGACAAAGGAAGGGTAGGCTTAACTACCTGGGACGAGCTGGACTTGGCCTTTTTGCCTCTTCGACTGGGGAGATTTCCCAAGTCCAAGCCCTTTGACAGTGTCTTCCTTTTTTTCCCATTCGCAGGACGAGCTTGAGTTTTAATCTCAGGACGGTCCCCCTCAGCAGCCACCTCTTTTCCCTTGTTCCCTTTCATTGTTGCCATTCCTTAAAAAAAAAAAAAAAAAAAAAAAGAAGAAGGGTAAAAATACTTGAGTTGAAACGAAGTAAACAATGTGCAAGGATGCTTAGAACTTAGGACTTACTTCTACTTACTGTGACTTCGTGTGCAATTGCTACGTCAGATGGGTTAGGGCCCAAACTCTACTTGGCAAGTCATCTAAGCGAAACCAAAGAATGGAAGTCCCTATCCGCGTGTAGACGAGCCCTGTGGACGCGGTCACGGTGGAATTTGCTCAAAGACGGTTGTTTAACAGCTGAAACGAAACAAGTTAAAATTTTTTTAATTAATTAATCATTAATGCTAAAAAAAGAAAGGAAAATCAAAAAAAAAAGGGGAGCAACTTACCCTCAGGACGAAGGTTTCCTAGGTCCCCGGTATAACGAGCAAACGTGTCTCGGCCAACGTCTACAGGATTTCCAGCCCAGAAACCGGAGACGAAGAAGAATTCCGTCTTCCATCTTCTGTCAGACGAGGCCAGGGACTGATCAATCTACAATCTCTACCCCTGGCTGTGAATTGATGAAAGCCAGGGGATTGATGTATCTCTGAAGGTTTGTAACAATAGAGGAACTCGTCCACAGTGAGAGGACGGTCCTTTCCAAATACTTCACTCCACAAAATTTGCATTGAGATGATTAATCTCCATGCATTTGGGTTGAATTGGCATATCCCTAAACCTAACTTAATCAACAACTCTCTAGTAAAGGCGTTTAAAGGAAACCTTAAACCCTCTAAAAGATAAGCCTCATAGACACCTATCCCAAAGTGAGGGTTGCAACACCATTCTCCTCGGACGGGCAACCTAGGGTTAAACTCGTCTGGAATTTGGTACCACTCCCTAAGATTTTTTAATCTTTGCTCGTCCGTCCTAGAAGGGATATCTATGGCACAACTATAAACAGTTACCTCTTCCTCGTCC